>CM035847.1:122062771-127410271 GCA_020510985.1 Pholidichthys leucotaenia | reverse complement strand
ATTTCATGAAACTGCTTGCAAAGTATTTGAGTACTGCTAGCTTTTGCTGGAATAGTAGCACATTCTTGGCAGATAAAGGTAATATCAGTGGCAAGTACAAGCCAAGACAAACTGACTCCAGTATCTGTTGCAGTGACTGACCGGATAATAGGTTTGTTTATCTCTGCTCTTTGTGTAGTGCATGTCACAATGCACCGACTGGCACAGTCCACCACAGACCTTGTGACAGATGTGGTTATCTGCCAGGATGTCCAGTCTCACCCTGTGTAACTGGGAGTGGTCCACCACAGACCTGTGACAGATATTGTTTTTAGTTCTGCTAGGATGCCCTGTTTCACCCTCCACGCCCTCGGAATGGTGGGGATGCCGGTTGAGTCGCCGACGGCCTGACCCATGAGACGGGTAGTACCGGTTTTCATGGTTATCCGGTAGCAAGCAAGCCAATGCCTGACCTGACAAAAAAAAAAAGGGGGGGATGTAAGTCTCAGTTAAAAGCTGCCAATTTCTGACCAAAAAAGTGCAATTTTATGGGTAAAAAGCTGCAACTTTAGCAAAAAGACAAAAAAGGTGTTAATTTCCAACTGTTTACAGCCTAAAAACGCTGCAGATCTAAGATTTGAGTAAAATGCTCTATGTTTAAGCTTTTTTTAAAAAAAAAAAAACCCCTGCAAATTCAAGAGTAAGAACAGTTCTAAATTCATGAGGAAAAAGCTGCAAAATTATGAATAATAAAAAGCTGTAAATTTTCAAGTAAGAAGCTGCACATTTCTGAGTAAAATGGCTGTAACTCTGCAGGAAAATCCTGCAAGTTTATGAGTAGGATTTAACGCCCCAAAAAGCTTGTTTTAATTCATCTGCGCCTGACACAATAGCGATCATTGGTGCCAGGAGACACCGGTGAGAAACGAGTGCGCGTGGCCGAAGAGACTTTATTTGGCATGACAGAAGAACAGATTATATGGTCTCTCAGAGATCGGTGTTATGCTGAACTGGACATCAGTCAGCAGTTTTTTAAATTTAATTCGTTTATACGGTATATAGCCTACTACATGAATTTGCTTCCATAAAATAAGATATAGAAGCCCTTCTGTGGACATACAGATGGTGTCAGCCGATAGTGACTTTTTTCTGTTTTCTGCAGAGGTTCAGACTCTTTCTTCGTTTTTTTTCCTTCTATCCATATTTCTATATTTACAGTATTTCTTTTTGCTTTGCATAAAATGGTAATTTAGTTCCCTCTTCTCTCTATTTCTCTCTCCTAGTTCAGGATGCACAATATAGGAGGAAAACAACAATGAGATTCATAACAAAAAGAGCGGACAGATCCATTGAAAAGTCCCCTGAAATTGCAACACCGTAACTCAATGGCATTTATAAAAAGTTGTGAACTGGGAGACCTGTAGATTTTGTTAAGGTATTCACATAATAAAACCCCAGAGTCTCCATCAGACCATAATGGTTCTAGTGTTAATAAAATAACACGTTGGTTCAGTAATCAATTTATTCATGAGTAGTCCTTTTTAAAATTAGATACAAATGTGTCATTTATACATATTAAACAAACGAGTGTGCCATGTTAAATGAAAATCTAAATTTTGAAATATGACAAACAAAAATAAACTATTTCAGTCGGGTTTGCGCTTAAACAAAAACATAAAAAAAGCTTTAAATATTATACTCCTCCGAACTGGCTGTGCCTGTGTTGATGACCCGCTTCGTCATCAGCTATGCCTATGCGCAATTTTGCGGTCCTCTTAGTGGATGGGTGGTCATTATTGAAATGAAGTGTCAGTGTTTGTGTTCATAATTTTGTGTGTTGTTAGTAGATCACTGATAAAAATTGACCACTCCCTTAGGCGCTCTGTGTAAATTGCGCACTCACTAATTTGTGCTGTCTTAGTAAATCTGCCACTTAATTGTCTCGTACGGCAGTTCTTACTTGCACTGCACTTTCTCAGGTTCTCAATGTATCTTTTCAGGTTTCCGTATAGAGGGTATGCGTATGATGTCACTGAACGGAAGTCATGTCAGTCAAAAAACACAGTGGCAAAAATAAGTGGCAGCATTAGGGTGTATGCAGTAAAACAAAAAAATGCACACAATATTCAGTCAGAGCAGTACACAGAGTACCTGCTTGTATTGTGAAGAGCTAACCCATCATTCTGTCTTGAGTAATTGGCAAAAAATAAATGATTTAAGGCTCTGAATCAGTTCTTCACTTACCATGTGCTCCTAGGTCTTTACCAACACATCATTACACTCAAGTAAATAGTGTGATATTAACATCTAAAGTTTAAAAAAAGTGCTCTGTGCACTGCTGTGACTAAATATTTTGTGTGATTTTTGTTTTGCTGCATACAAAATAAAGCTGTCACATGTGATTGCCACTTAGTGCTATGTTGCTATGGTAACAGTCCTATAACTGCCAAGAATTCTGTTCCAATGCATCCCCTCAATAAGTGCCTTTTGATTTTTGATGCTGGTCTGTACCTTCTGTTATAGTGCTCTACACTTGGAAAGGCACTGTTAGCCCAAGATTATTTTTTTTTTGTATTTTGTACACTTTATTAATCCCAAAGAGAAATTACAGGGCATCCACTTGGATGGATGAGGCAGCCACTGTGTAGGGCCAGTCCCTTCACCAGTTACACTCACATTCACACCTAGGGCCACTTTAGAGTCTTCCAGTTATCCTAGCGCACGTTTTTGGCCTGTGGGAGGAAACTGGAGTACCTGGGGTAAACCCACGCAGACACGGGGAGAACATGCAAACTCCACACAGAAGGGTCACCGATGGTCAGGAAGTGGGATCAAACCCACGATGGTCAGGGGTGGAATCGATCCCATGACCTTCTTACTGTGCTGCCACAGGGCTAACCACTGTTCCACCGAGTTGCCCAATGAATGGACAAAAGATGACTTTTGTTCAGAATATTGCCAAGTTTCAGGTAGAGCCATGGGATGGTCATGTCCATTTATCTTTATAGTAAATTCTTGGCTCCATGGCAGCAGCAAATGTGGTTTGTTTTTTGTGACCACTTGATATAGCTCATAAAAGACATTTTTTCTTTTACTTTGACTTATCCTCAATCCAAGATGGCTGCACTCACATACCCTGTGTTTGTTTGCTGTGTTCTGGGTGTGGATTTAACTGTTTAGTTATTTTTAGTATGCATAAGTTGAGTTTTATTTCTCAAGTTTTATTTTTTTAAGGTTCATACTTTCAATTAAAGTTCTGGGCCTCACTAATAGTTCACTTGTATCTTGGATTTGCACTACTGGCTAATACCAGCAGCTCTAGCCTGTTTTGTTTTGTTTTTTTTGTTTTTTTTAACCGTTAGCCCTACCAACAGCTTCAGCACTGCTGGCTAACATCAACAGCTCTAACTTGGATACCAACTGTTTCCAGCTTGGGCCTCCACTGCTGGCTAACACCGACAACCTGGGCCTCCACTGGGTCTGCACTGCTGGCTTCCTCAAACAGTTCTAGCTCCAGCACTATTGGCTAACATCAACAGCTCCAGCCTGGATCTTCACTTCTGGCTAATATCAACAGCTCCAGCCTTAGCCCCCACTGGTGGCTAACTTCAACTGCTTCAGCTTGCATCTTCACTGCTTACTAACATAAAGAGCACCGGCCTGGATCCTCACTTCTGGCTATTATCAACAGCTTCAGCCTGGGCCTCCTGACTAACATGCATAGCTTCAACCTGGGATTACGCTGCTGGCTAACTCACACTGCTTCAGCCTGAATCCTTACTGCTGACTAACATTTAACAGCTCCACTGTTTGTGGAGCTGTGTTTGTCAGCTGTAGCAGATTTATGGGTTTTATAGGTGTTTTGTTGTTGGTACAAGTATTAATGTAAATATGAATGTGAGTAGGAATGAAGATTTATTTCCATTACACTCATATCCTCCGAGGACACCAGTCCAGATAATGGACAATGTTATTAACAATTCTTTATTTGTACCAATTATGAATCAGTCTCAAAAACAAACAACCCCCCCCCCCCCAAAACCTTGAGTTCTTGTCTGCTGATAATCAAGAAGATGGACATGAAATCAAACAGTAACTCCCATATGTCTTTCAATGGTTTAATAAGAAATGTCAGAATAGGTTAACACATTTGGATAACTTTAAAACAGAGAACTCAACATGTATTATGGGCATTATAGACTATTACTGAGTTACTTATGAATCAAGCATTTGTGGAACCAAAGAAACCATAGTTATACTTGTCAGTATACTGGAAATTGGAAAGCCATAAAGTAGCATTGGTTAAGAAAAGTGGATGCAATTTTATGAAGAAAATGATGATTAGACTGTTTATAAAATTGGAACATTGGTGTTACTCTGAAAAAGAACGTAAATTAATGAAAGGACAAAATACATTTTGAAATTCTGATGGCCGATGGGTAGTGTTACAGCTCTGATACTTGGGTGAGAGAAGCAGTTCATGACCAGGCTTTTGAGTTGAAACAATTTTCCTTCAGCAAAGAATGATTTTATAGATTGGAACTCAAGGTCACGCTACACTATATTGCAAACTATTGAAAATGACTAGTAACTGGTGAGACTCAGTTATAGCAGGAGCCATCTACATTATTGATTAAAATGGCACTTCTTATTGTCATACTATGCTTTTCAACTTCTTTTGATCACCAAAGTAGTAATCTCAGTGTGAAATCAAGTACATGTAGCTTTTCGAATGTGGTCCCTTCTTGTTCAGTTGAGTGCTCAAAAGGGCTGCAAATATGGTCATACTCTCCCTATTTCCACAAATTGCAGCACCTTGAGACCATGGTATTTTCGGTTGTTGAATGTAAAATGAATTATTTTTTGTATCTTTTTATCCTAGATGATTATTTTACAATTTGTAAAAAATTCTTGGATTAAATATGAAGCATTGTCCAAAAGGTCATTACCACAGAGACTATCACTGGCGAAGCAGAGATGGCCAGTTCTTTTACTTTTGTTATTATCTGGAAATATACAACCAAATCCTGGCCCCAAAATTCAGTTGCCTTCGGAGCTTAAGTCTCAATGAGGCCTCAAATTAATCCATCTCAATGTGCGCAGTTTGTGATCTGAAATGGACTTGGTTAGATTATGGGCTACTTCAGCTTCAACAGACGTTGTTATATCCGAGACCTGGCTTAAAAGTCTGTGTTTGATAATGACATCAGTATCAATGGTTTTAATGTTTATTGTGCAGACAGAAAATCAAAAGGTGGTGGGGTTGCCATTTATATTAATTCATCTTTACATGTTCGTGTGATTCATGCTTCGTCTATCCCAAAACAATTAGAGCTCTTAGCCATTAGAGTAGAAATTGCCACTGGTTTTTGTATGAATGTAGTAGGGTGTTATAGACCATTCTCTGCCCCCTCCAGTGCATTACAATCCTTAAAAGAACTTTTACTTAAGCTTGAATACAGTGAAATCATAATCACAGGGGATTTCAATTGAGATTGGCTTACCCCGATATCTGATGATTTTAAATCTCTAATTTTAAATCTCTTTGTGATCTTATTGGTCTTACACAGTTAATTGAAAAGGTTACCGAGGAAATTGCTAAACCATTGAAACACATTTGTAACTCATCATTCCAAACTGGTACAATTCTAAGTCAAATGAAAATGGGTAAAACTATATTTCTATACAAAACTGGAAACAAACACCACTTCACAAATTACCAGCTGGTTCTCTTCTGCCCCAATTCTCAGAAATACTAGAAAAACTCTTTAATGATAGATTAGACAAGTTTGTAGCTAAATACAAATTACTCACAGTCAGTATGGATTTAGAACCAGCCACTACATCATCAGCTTTAATGGATGTTGTAGAAGAAATTACTAATTCTATGGACAGAAAGAAATCTGCGATGGGAGTATTTATTGATTTTTAAAAAAAGCATTTGACACATTAAATCATGAAATACTACTTAACAAATTGGAATGGTATGGACGCAGGAGGATAGTATTGAATTGCGTCAGAAACTATTTAAAAAACAAGTAACAATTTGTGACGATGTGGCAATATGAATCTGAGTTTTTGGACATTAGGAGTCCCCCAGGAGTTAATTTTGGGACCTAAACTTGTCATTTTATATTTCAGTGATATTTGTTATGTTTCTGAACTGTTGAAAATTGTGATATTTGCAGACAACACAACTGTTCTGGTTACTGGTGAGGATCTACAACAACTTTTGAACATGATCACTACTGAATTCAGTAAAATAAAAGAATAGTTTAATAAAAATAAACTATTATTAAATTTGAGCAAAACGAAAGTTGTGTTATTTGGAAATGGTAAGGCAAATATTCAAGTAAAGATACAGATAGATAATATCAATATTGAAAGAGTTCAAGACAATAAATTTCTAGGTGTGATTATAGATCAAAAAATTGCTGGAAACCTCACATTAAATATGTACAAGCTACACTGCCTAGAAGTATTTCAATCATGAGCAGAACAATACGCATACTGGATCAGAAATCACTCCATACTTTGTATTGTTCACTGGTTTTACCATATTTAAATTACTGTTCAGAAGCTTGGGGAAACACAAAAGTTCATTACAGCCACTTGTTTGTTTTTTGTTTTGTTTTTTTACATAAGAGCAATAAAAATCATCTATAAAGCTGGTTTCTGTGATCCTACAGATTTTTTATTTTTACAGTCTAAAAGTTTGAAATTATTTCATCTGGTGGAATATAAAAATGCAATAATAATGTACAAAGTAAGGAATAATTCAATCAATCAATCAATCACTCTTTATTTTGGATAGATTAAAAGTACAGATTAAAAGAAACAGAATAATATAACAAAGGGGGAAGAAAATCCAAAAAGGTCAAATTTGGACAATAACTCCTCTGATTATACAGTTCAACATAAGTTATCCGAAATGGGTGATGGCTGAAGCCGCAGCTTATATTGCCTACCCATATTCCATCCAAGAATTCAAAAGAAAAACAAAACAAGAACAATTACAATTCAGGACAAAGCTAAGACAAAATGTGACAAAAAAAAAAAAAACTAAGGAGCAACACAACGCATACTGGATATGACAATCCTTATGTGATTTTATATGTCATCTTGTATATATGTTTGGAGTATTTCTTCCTTTAGTTTTTGTTTAAATTGTCCAAGTGTTGTACATGATTTTAATTCAGGTCCAAAATCGTTTATAATTAACATCCAAAACATGTTCTTTGAAAGACAAAAGGGTTCTCCTTTAAGGGGGAGAGTTACTTTTAAAGACAGTGGGTTAGGTTAATTGGCATCAAACTGGGGATTCTAAATTGTCCTTAGGTATGACTGTGAGAGTGAATGGTTGTTTGTCTCTCTGTGTTGGCCCTGCGATGGACTGGCGGTCTGTCCAGGGTGTACCCTGCCTCTCGCCCAAAGATGCTGGGATAGGCTCCAGCCCCCCCACGACCCGAAAAGGATTAAGCGGAAGAAGATGGATGGATGGGTGTCAAGGAGAAGCTTTTGTGTTTCAATCTGGGGGTAAATTACGGAATCAATTAAATACAGAGTTAAAACAATGTCCAAACATTTTGAGTTTTTAAAAAAAGTACAACAAGGAGAAATTAGATGAATTCAGGGAGGAAGATGGTTTTGTTAATCACTAGGGTTGGTTGGGAATAGATTATGTAATCGGTGGGAATTTGTTTGCTCACTATATTTTTATTTTGAATTTCTATTATTTTTAATAAGTAATTAGATTTTGAAATGAGTGTTGAGATTTGTTCATTTACTCATTGTGTTTCTATTGCTGTGGTGGCAATGTATGTATGTATATACAGTATGTATGTATATGTAGGGCTGTGCGATATGACAGAAAATTCATATCATGATATGTCATCTTATATCACAATAACGATATATATCACAATATACATTTTCTGTAAATTCTGCAGTTTAGATAATCACATAAAAAAGGACCTTTTTAATTTTTTTTTACATGCACTGTTTTCCCTCATAATTTTGCAGTGTTATAAAATAGTTTTGTAATGTGCATTTGGGACTTGATTCTCAGAAATTTCAGATTTTTCTTTTAAATCATATATGAATAAAAAGTAAACATCAATAAGTTAAATATTTCCTTAGCCAGAGGAGAAAAGCAAACAACAACAAAATAACATTAAAAAAAGGTCTGAAAATGAGAAAATTACCCATGGCTGTCATCTACAGATATAAATTAGTTGTTAGTTTAAATCAGTGAAAATTTAAGTGTAGACCTGCAGCCTGTCATTCTGGCCTGATTTAACCTATTTGCTTCTTAGTAAAAATATTTCAGATTGGTCATGATTTGAAAGTCAAAGACACAAAAGGTAATGCAATAAAATCCATGTGATGACTTTAACTTTATTCATTATCACTACTTGTCTAATTAAAATGATTAGAAATCAATTAAGAGTCAACTTGCCCCGCCGAACCATTTTAATGTATTTATTTTGTGTATATGTGCCACCATCATACACTTTTGCAGCTTTAATAAACTTTTTTCAGACAAGACTAAGAAACTTAGCAGTAATTTAAGCCAAAGAAACAATGGTCTGCTACATTCCATTTCCAGTTAGCACAACTTAGCATCGTCATTTAGCATTTTACAGTTAGACATGGTGTTAACATTACTTAGTTAGTTAGTTAATTCCCTTCACACCATGTTGGTGTATGGGGCGGCGCCTATCTCCGTTTCTCTGACCCTAGGCCACACAGCTACTGTAAGTAGTGAAAGCTACAGCGGGGGGTCAGTCCTATTTTTATTCTTATTTTTTGTTTTGTTTGAAATAAACAGTATTAATCAATGATCTCCCCCTCTCGCCCAAACACAAAATGTCATTCCAAGTCTACTTTAATTGACCTGATCTTGACCAATGTTCCACATAAATATGCTGTCACTGGAGTGCTCTGTAATGATGTAAGTGACCATTGTGTTGTTGCAGCAGTTAGAAACACAAAAGTCAAAACAGGAAAACCATGTACTATTGTCAAGAGAGATTTTAAACATTTTAATGACCAAGGATTCCATATTTACCTTCAGTGTTGTAACTGGAGTAGAGTTGAATTAATTCCAAATGTGGAAACAGCTTGGTTATATTTCTATGAGAGTTTTAATAGTGTAGTCAATAAACATACACCTTTAAGAAAATTTAAAGCCAAAGGCAGGGATAATCCTTGGTTTTCTTCAGAACTCTCAGATTCCATTCATGAACGTAACGTGGCTTGGGCGAGAGCAAGCTTTACAGGCTGCAGTGATGACTGGCTTATTTGTAGGAAATTAAAAAACAAATGTTGCGCCTTAATTAGAAAGGCCAAATCTGAGTAGTATCGATCAATTACTACAGATAGTTTAAATGACCCAAAACGGTTCTGGAAAGCTATTAAATCTGTCTCTGTAAGCAATAAATTTTCATCCTTACCACATTATATTGTCCATGACTCAAATGCTGTCCAAGGCAGTCATGAAATTCTAAATTGTTTCAATAAGCACTGCATATCCTCTGGCTTTTCAGGAAATTCAGTTTGGTGTATTGGTTTATTTGTCAGGGACCATGTACAGAAAAACATTAAACACAGGGTAACGATGTTCTGTACCAGATTATAGCGTACTTACTAATTTCCATCTGTCATCCCTGAGGCAGGCAAGAGGATATGAAAAGGAAAACGGCACATATAGAAAGCAATTCAGGTCGGGTTTCAGAAACTGTGGACCCTGAAACAAGCAAGGAGTAAGTTTAAAAAGATAAGAGTGACGGCACATATAAAATCAATTTAAGAGTACAATGTCAAATCCCATTTAAGGGGGGAGAGTCATTGCTGGCAGGCTTGATTACTTAAAATCCATTTTTTTAGTCTTTGTGGAAAAGTCTCTGTAATTTGTTTTGGTCTTTAAAGCAGTGGGGAGCTTTTCCCATTCCGTTATAGCTTTGTATGAGAAGGCTGATTGTCCAAAAGCAGTTTTATGTAGAGGGATGCAACAGTGCACGTAGAGGAAGTCCTTGTTACTCTGGTATTTTGTTCAGAAGTTAGGTACACAAAAGTCTTAAGGGGGATTTGTATTACAACGTTTGGACACCTTTTAGTGACATTTTGGCAAATGTCTGGCTCTGCTGGCAAAAGTTACTGATTACTGGTGTTTGTTAGCAAACACTGGTGAAAGTTGTTCTTTGAAAATTTTCAGCCTGCTTAAAATTTGCTGACGTTTGGGTATACACGTTGGTGAAAGTTGTGCTCAGTTTGTAAAAGTTCCTCAGTGCTGGGCTAAGTTATGTAGAGTTTACCTAAGTCAGCCTAAGGTAAGGCTAGGGTCATACTATAACATTTGGACCGACTTTTACAAACATTTTGGTAAATCAGAGAAATAGCGCAAGTCAGCTGACATCAGCATTAGTCAACGCTCATATGCATTTGTGGAGGCTTCCTGCCATTCTGGACCTGCTTCTTGTCGAGGTCTGGTCTGCTCGTCATTTCCAGCTGCGGGCACACCTGGTCCTCATTTCGCCTGGCCTATATCTTCCGCGCTGCCCGTCATGGTGGTGCGGAGATGTTTCTCAGCGCTCCTGACGAGCTCATCGCCAATTCCTCCTGTCTACCGAAGTTCCAGCCAAAGCCTGCGTCATCGTTGCCAGAGAATCCCTCCAGCTGCCCACGTAAGCTCACCAACTCCTACTCACCTTTGTCTTCAGATCTCCTGTGCACAGGCGGAGTCCGTGGTGGCGGAATCCTCCTCCTATCCTCCCGGTGGCGGATTTCCTCCGCACTCCCGCCTCACCAACTCCACTTGGAGTTGCACCACCCACGGAAGGGCACTGTCTACCTGGCTGCAGTCACCACACTGAATCTGAGCCGCTACCATCTGCTCCCACAGTAAGCACAGTGTAGCTGTTTACCTCCAGCCGTGACTTCCAGTAATCCCCTTTCTCTGTGTGTTCCTAGGGTTGCCAGGCCGTACGGTGTCCCGCTCTGTCTCCGGCAGTTCCAGCCTACACTCACACGCACCAACACCATACTTGTTGTTAATAAACTTAATTGTATCATTTCTGAGTCTGTGTCTTGTCACTGGGTCACATAACCATGTCAGTACATCTCCGCCAGAGCGACCCAGCTGACAGCGCTTTGGTGCGCCATGTCAACAACATGGAAATCAGAATTGATCAATTAGCTTATCAGCAGCAGTCCATTCTCACCCAATTAGCCCGAGTCACAGACCGGTTAGACCGGCTAACTTGCTCCCAGGCTTTACCTTCTCTCAGCAGCTCCTCAGCTCCCGTTAGCTCTCCAGTTAACCAGCCCAGGCTAGGACCTCTGGCTCGCCTTACTCCTGTTCCTACCCCCAACCATTTTAGCGGAAAACTTGGAGAGGCCCGGGGGTTCGTCATGCAGTGCGAAGTAGTGTTCCAGCAGGTACCTGAGGACTTTTCCCCGGACCACAGTAAGATTGGGTATGTTATCAACCTGTTGGAGGGAAGAGCGCTAGCATGGGCATATGCAGTTATGGCTAGAGCTAATTATGCTAGTCTGACCTTTTGCCAGTTTATCCAGGAATTTAGCCAAGTGTTTGATCACTCAGACCGAGATAGCGTTCTCACCACTTGGTTATTGAAATTGAGACAGGGGATTAAGGCTGTGGCAGATTATGCTGTAGATTTCCGGGTAGCGGCTACTGAAGTGGGGTGGGAAGACGCTGCCCTCTGTAGCATTTTCATTAGGAGCCTTAGCCCTAGCCTTCTGGATGAGCTCGCCCCTCTAGCGAAGCCGTCTAGGCTCTCGGAGTTAATTTTGCTTGCCATTAGCCTAGATAATAGACTGAGAGAGCGGGCGGCTAAACGTAAGGCCTATGGTCGCTCAGGGAATCAGCTTCGTCCCACTCCTCAAGCCTCCCTATTGGCTCTACCATCTTCTGATGCCTCTGTTACCTCAGAACCCATGAGTGTAGGGCAGTCCAGGTTGTCTGTGGCAGAGAAACAGCACCGCCACGAATTGGGATTGTGCCTTTATTGCGGGAGCAAGGAGCATGAGGTCTCGTGTTGTCAGCTTCGGCCAAAAGGGAAAAAAAAAAAAGAAGCTTTGTGGCTTGTCAACATGCAGTTTGACAAATTCCAGTCTGGCTTTTTTATGATTTGTTTTCAACAATGGTGTCCTCCTTGGTCGTCTCCCATGAAGTCCACTTTGGCTCAAACAACAACTGGTGGTGCAACCTGACACTGATGTACCTTGACCTTGGAGTTCACTATGAATGTGTTTAGAGGTTGTTCTGGGCTCTTTTGTTACCATTCTTCATCAAGTTTCCTCCTGCGGCCACGTCCAGGGAGGTTGGCTACAGTCCCGTGGATCTTAAATTTCTGAATAATATGTGCATCTGTAGTCACGGGAACATCAAGCTGCTTGGAGATGGTCTTATAGCCTTAACCTTAAACATGCTTGTCTATAATTTTCTTTCTAATCTCCTGAGACAACTCTCTCCTTTGCTTCCTCTAGTCCATGTTTAGTGTGGTACACACCATGTCACCAAACAGTACAGTGACTACTTGTCACCCTTTAAATAGGCCGACTGACTGATTACAAGTTTGTAGACACCTGTGATGTTAATTAGAGGACACATCTTGGTTGAACATGTCCCTATGGTCACATTATTTTCAATCTTTTCTAGGGGTACCATCATTTTTGTCCAGGCCTGTTCAGTGTTCAGTGTCAGATCGCACCATCCGTCATTGTTTGAGCCAAAGTGGACTTCATGGGAGACGACCAAGGAGGACACCACTGTTGAAACCAAATCATAAAAAAGCCAGACTGGAATTTGTCAAACTGCATGTTGACAAGCCACAAAGCTTCTGGGAGAATGTCCTATGGACAGACGAGACAAAACTGGAACCTTTTGGCAAGGCACATCAGCTCTATGTTCACAGACGCAAAAATGAAGCATACCAAGAAAAGAACACTGTCCCTACCGTGAAACATGGAGGAGGTTCTGTTATGTTCTGGGGCTGCTTTGCTGCATCTGGCACAGTGTGTGTTGAATCTGTGCAGGGTACAATGAAATCTCAAGACTATCAAGGTATTCTACAGAGAAATGTGCTGCCCAGTGTCAGACAGCTTGGTCTCAGTCGCAGGTCATGGGTCTTGCAACAGGATAATGACCCAAAACACACAGCTAAAAACACCCAAGAATGGCTAAGAGCCAAACATTGGACTATTCTAAAGTGGCCTTCTACGAGCCCTGATCTAAATCCTATTGAACGTCTGTGGAAGTAGCTGAAACATGCCATCTGGAGAAGGCACCCTTCAAACCTGAGACAACTGGAGCAGTTTGCTCATGAAGCGTGGGCCAAAATGCCTACTGAGAGGTGCAGAAGTCTCACTGACAGTTACAGAAATCATTTGATTGCAGTGATTGCCTGAAAAGGTTGTGCAACAAAATGTTAAGTTAAGGGTACCATCATTTTTGTCCAGGCCTATTTCATGAGTTTGTTTTTTTTTTTAAATAATTCTGTTGAACCACAATTCAAAAGCATTGTCTGATTTTCATTGGTTAATTTTCATAGAATTTTTATTTATTACCACTTTTGTCAGATTCAAGTTATTTCTGTGACCATTGTGGGTTTTTCTTTCATTAACAGAGAGGTACCAACAATTTTGTCCACGTCTATATGTATGCAGCAGGCAGAGAGTAGACAGACTCTGACTGAAAATTTCACAAAAAAACTTTATTCCACAGACCAAGAAAATGTTTTTTTTTCAGACAAAAAAAAAAAAAGATGGGCGTCTCCAAAGGCTGTTGTTTCCAAGGCAACCAGTAATCCGTACTGGCAAAAGACAGGTTTGCGCAACAGCACAGCCTAGTGGTAGAAAAATAACACTGCAAAGACACAAAATCCCAAACCACTCAAAAGACCACATCCATCATCTAAAGCAAACAAACCCACAAACAACTCAAAACTAATCAAATGCCTGTATGTGTGTGTGTGTGTGTGTGTGTGTATATATATATATATATATATATATATATATATATATATATATATATATATATATATATATATATAATATACACTACCATTCAAAAGTTTGGGGTCACTTAGAAATTTCCTTATTTTTGAAAGAAAAACAGTTTTTTTTCAATGAAGATAACTTTAAACTAATCAGAAATACACTCTATACATTGCTAATGTGGTAAATGACTATTCTAGCTGCAAATGTCTGGTTTTTGGTGCAATATCTACATAGGTGTATAGAGGCCCATTTCCAGCAACTATCACTCCAATGTTCTAATGGTACAATGTGTTTGCTCGTTGCGTCAGAAGGCTAATGGATGATTAGAAAACCCTTGTGCAATCATGTTAGCACAGCTGGAAACAGTTTAGCTGGTTAGAGAAGCTATAAAACTGACCTTCCTTTGAGCAGGTTGAGTATCTGGAGCGTCACATTTGTGGGGTCGATTAAACGCTCAAAATGGCCAGAAAAAGAGAACTTTCATGTGAAACTCGACAGTCTATTCTTGTTCTTAGAAATGAAGGCTATTCCATGCGAGAAATTGCCAAGAAACTGAAGATTTCCTACAACGGTGTGTACTACTCTCTTCAGAGAACAGCACAAACAGTCTCTAACCAGAGTAGAAAGGGAAGTGGGAGGCCTCGCTGCATAACTGAGCAAGAAGATAAGTACATTAGAGTCTCTAGTTTGAGAAATAGACGCCTCACAGGTCCTCAACTGGCAGCTTCATTAAATAGTATCCGCAAAATGCCAGTGTCAACATCTACAGTGAAGAGGCGACTCCGGGATGCTGGCCTTCAGGGCAGAGTGGCAAAAAAAAAAGCCATATCTGAGACTGGCCAATAAAAGAAAAAGATTAATATGGGCAAAAGAACACAGACATTGGACAGAGGAAGATTGGAAAAAAGTGTTATGGACGGACGACTCGAAGTTTGAGGTGTTTGGATCACACAGAAGAACATTTGTGAAACGCAGAACAACTGAGAAGATGTTGGAAGAGTGCCTGACGCCATCTGTCAAGCAAGGTGGGGGTAACGTGATGGTCTGGGGTTGCTTTGGTGCTGGTAAAGTGGGAGATTTGTTCAGGGTAAAAGGGATTTTGAATAAGGAAGGCTATCACTCCATTTTGCAACACCATGCCATACCCTGTGGACAGTGCTTGATTGGAGCCAATTTCATCCTACAACAGGACAATGACCCAAAGCACACCTCCAAAGAAGCAGGCAGCTGGTATTC
The DNA here is from genome assembly GCA_020510985.1 of Pholidichthys leucotaenia. Classification (NCBI taxonomy): domain Eukaryota; kingdom Metazoa; phylum Chordata; class Actinopteri; order Cichliformes; family Pholidichthyidae; genus Pholidichthys; species Pholidichthys leucotaenia. The sequence goes on along the minus strand of CM035847.1, from coordinate 127,395,031 downwards.
TATCTGTAATGGAGTGGCCAGCGCAGTCACCAGATCTAAACCCCATTGAGCTGTTGTGGGAGCAGCTTGACCGTATGGTACGCAAGAAGTGCCCATCCAGCCAAACGAACTTGTGGGAGGGGCTTCTAGAAGCGTGGGGTGAAATTTATCCAGATTACCTCAACAAATTAACAGCCAGAATGCCTAAGGTCTGCAATGCTGTAATTGCTGCAAATGGAGGATTCTTTGACGAAAGCAAAGTTTGAAGGAAAAAATTATTTCAAATACAAATCATTATTTCTAACCTTGTCAATGTCTTGACTATATTTTCTATTCATTTTACAACTCATGGTGGTAAATAAAAGTGTGACTTTTCATGGAAAACACAAAATTGTCTGGGTGACCCCAAACTTTTCAACGGGTGTGTATGTGTGTGTGTATATATATATATATAATATATATATATACATATACAGTGTATATATATATATATATATATATATATATATATAATATCCCATACATTAAAAAAAAAAACATGTCATACACCTGGTTATCACCAAACACTGTATTGTAACGTGCTGCTCGACATGGCGACGTCCCACCGGGAGATTCGAACTCACGCCTCCCGCTCCGGAGTCCCGCACCCTACCTGTGTTGCCAATAGGGTCAACCCACTTGGCAAGCCAAGTAGGGTGCTCATATTGAGTTCGCTACAGTATATTGTCCTCTTACATAAGTATATTCTTTTTTTAATTCCCCCTTCTCCCCATTTCTCTTTCAGCCGTGCATGTCTGAAGTGAGCTTCGATCTAAAAACATCTGTTTTTATCAGCATTTCAGTCAACGTTTGCCAAAGGAGCTTAACTTAGGCTGACTTAAGTGAACCCTTCATAGCTTAGCCCAGTGCTCAGGAACTTTTACAAACTGAGCACAACTTTCACCAACAAACGTCAGCAAATTTTAAGCATGCTGAAAAGTCTAAACGAATACAACTTTCACCAGCGTTTGCCAGCAAACACCAACTATCATCAACTTTTATCAACTTTTGCAAGCAGAGCCAGACGTTTGCCAAAACGTCAGTAAAAGTTGGTCCAAACATTGTAGTGTGAATCCACCCAAAAAATCAGGTCCAGTTTCAGCAGAACTGCAACTTGCAGTTGTGCATAAACCTACTATTTGCCCCCCCTCCCAATCAGTGCTCACAAGCAGCAATGGTTGCAGTGGGCTGAGAAATACATGAAGACTAATGTTCAAGCAGTCTTGTTTCCTCATGAGTGCCGTGCAACCCTGGATGGTCCAGATGGATGGAGTAGTGGATAGTTGGTGGATGGCCACCATGTCCCAACAAGGCTGTGACGTCATCAAGGAGGTGGCAGAGTCATGTTTTGGGAATCATAGGGAAAGAGCTGGTAGGCCCCTTTAGGGTCCCTGAAGGTGTCAACATGACCTCGGCAAAGTATACAGAGTTTCTGACTGACCACTTTCTTCCATGGTACAAAAAGAAGAACTGTGCCTTCTGTAGCAAAATTATCTTCATGCATGACAATGCACCATGTCATGCTGCAAAGAATACCTCTGTGTCACTGGCTGCTATGGGCATAAAAGGAGAGAAACTGTCATGGCTGCGGTGAGTGAGCACACACACATACACACACGTACGTCATTACTCTAATTATCCCCAATCTACTATAGCTGTTCTGCAGCCTGGCCCCACCCTATTTAAGGGGTGAGCTGGCATGACGCCGCCGTGGGATTGTCTTGACACTACAACTCCAGTTGCCACGAAACCTTCTGTTACCTGTATTATTTCTTCACCCCAGCTCTTGTGTGTGTGCTCCTTGCTCGTTTGCAGCCCAGCCCCAGCATTCATGAATCACACAAGCATGTTGCAAACTGACCTTGTTGCTCCCCTGGATCTTTCTGCCTTCTTCTCCCCAGCGTTTGTCTCCAAAACCAGCTGGCTCCCTTCTCTGCTCTCTGTCCCCCTAGAAGACTGGATTCATCCTCCTGGATCTGCTTCACTCCTGTCAACCAAGCAAGTACCCAATTAACCCTCAATTGACCTCCCAACTCATAGTTACTGCTCCCCAAGCCTGGGGGTTTGCTGTCCACTTACCTCTGTGTTCCTCCTCCTGCACCTGCTCCTCCACCAGTCCGCCTGCAGCCTCAGCTCTCCTCTTCCCCAGCTCACCACCTGCAAACAGACACATAATTATTACACCCTCTCTAGTTTTAGGTAGCACAGTTACCATTGCCCATTTTTCTCTGAAGAGTAACCTCCCCTCTCTCTTCTCCCACAGGGCACCAGTCCCAGATAAACCTTATCAAACTTGTAAATAAAAGATACTTACCTTGCACCATACCTGTTGAACCTGTTGTGGTCTCTGCTTTCTTGGGTCCTGCTTTGTGTAAACACGTCAGAAACTCATGGTGTGGCCCCCATCCACCCCTGACCTTAACCCTACTGAGAACCTTTGGAGCATCCTCAAGCAAAAGATCTATGAGGGTGGGAGGCAGTTAACATCAAAACAGCAGCTGTGGGAGGCTATTCTGACATCTTGCAAAGAAATTCAAGCAGATACTCCCCAAAAACTCACAAGTTCAATGGATACAAGAATTGTAAAGGCTATATCCAAGAAGAGGTCCTATGTTAACATGTAGCTTGGCCTGCTAAAGATGCTTTTGATTGAAACAGCTTTTGATTTCAGTAAATACAGTATGACCTTCTAATTCTGCAAATTCAACAAATGACCATTTTCAGTTCTTTACAACCAATAAAATGTTTTGAAATTCTGTTGTGCATAATAATTTGGAACAGTGCATTCTGAGGTGTTTTTATTTTTGCAAAAAAAAAAAATAGTCATCATTGGGAGGTTTGTTCAATAAAATTTGAATTATGCTCTCACGGTTGATGACTTGAAAATTATACTGACTGTCATTTGCATCGACTATTTAGGAAAATCAGAGACAAATAACATTTGCATAATAATTTGGAATGCGGTGTATACGCACAGTTGGTATTGTATCTGCGGCATCACACAACTCTTTTGCAATATATTTAGCTTGTACAAGTCTGTGAACAACCAGTATCCAACAAAGCAGAGAGCAATGTACCATTTACCAATATACTAGTTAAAGGGGTAACACATTGTCGCCTGCAACAGACTGCTAATTTTTTTTTTTTTTTGTTACTTATTTGTACCCGTAGGTAGATTTGGTTTGCAGTCTGGTGACAAGCCACCGGCTGCTGGTCGCTGCGTGCGCGAGCGCCCTAAACCTACATGTTTTTGGTATGCGGGAGGAAACCAGAGAAATCCCGGAGTAAACCCACGCAACACGGGGAGAACATGCAAACTCCACACAGCTCACTGTTGGTCGGGGGCTGGGATCGAACCCACGATCTCATGATCCCCGCGATCCCCCGGCCGAGGGTAAAACTGCTATGATGATGATGATGAGGACAGGATTCATTTGGAGAAGTACACTGTTCAGGTCTTGGGTCATAGCACAGGCTTGTAGATTTAGATTTCTTAACTGGACAAAAGGGACAAATATGACCTACTTTGCCAAAGTTGTGACATATAACAACATTACTGCCCAGTTGAGCTTTACGACTGCTTGGGGTTATAGTTAATTGTTTTTCCAAGCTAGCATGACCTGATGCATCGTTATAAGAACCACCACCTTTACCCAACCCCTCATACTTACCACCTGTTGCTCTGAGCTGGCCAGCATAGTGGTAGACTCCTGGTTCCTTGTGCGCCATCACATACTGTATGCATCAGCCAAGTCAGCAGCCTCCATAGCAGTCTGTGGATTGTGCTCCTTGACCCAAGCTTTAACCTCCAGAAAGAGTACCCTAGTGTTCTTCTTGAGTCCAGGTTGGAAATAACCTCTCCAACTCTATCACGCTGAGCACCGGATCCCCTCAAGGCTGCGTACTCAGTCCACTGTTGTTTACACTTCTAACACATGACTGTGTATCCAGACACGAGGGGAACCAGATTATTAAGTTTGCAGACGACACCATGGTGGTGGGACTTATTCAGAGGGATGAGGAATCAATGTACAGGGAAGAAGTGAGAGACCTGGAGGGCTGGTGCAGGGAGAACAATCAGGTGCTCAACGTGGACAAAACGAAGGAGATGATTATCGACTTTCGGCGGTCACAGCCTGAGCACGTCCCCCTCAGCATCGGCGGCTGTTTAGTGGAGAGTGTGGAGAACATCAAGTTCCTCGGAGTGCAGATCTCGCAGGACCTGACCTGGAGCAAGAATTCCTTGAGGATCAGGAAGCGGGCCCAGCAGAGACTGCACTTCTTGAGGAAACTCAAACAGGCCTCTCTCCCCATCTGCATCCTCAGGACCTTCTACAGAGGTGTGGTGGAGAGTGTTCTGACGTACTGCATTGCTACATGGTACTCCAGCTGCAGTATGTCAGACAAAAAAGCCCTGCAGAGGATAGTTAAGGGAGCTGAAAGGGTAATTGGAGTCTCCCTCCCCTCTGTCCAAGAACTTTTTCAGAACCGTTGTAGGAGCAGGGCACTGAACATTGTCAAGGACTGTTCTCACCCTCTGAATAAACACTTTGAACTTCTGCCATCTGGCAAACGATTCCGGAGCATCAGAGGCAGAACCACCAGACTGATTAACAGCTTCCTTCCACAAGCTGTTAGGATGCTGAACAGTTGATCTGGAATCTCTCATACATACTGCACCTACGGACATTATGTATATTATTTGTATATTATAGTTCTGGTTAGTTTTCAAGTATGTCTCAGGGAAGTGTGAATGGCTGTGGTGGGGTGGGGGATGAGGGTATGTGTGAGTGTGTCTTTAATCATGTTCTTTTACTTATATGGCTTATATGGATGCTGAAAGAAACACAATTTCATCTTGCCTGCACTACAGTTGTATGTACAGCAATATGACAATAAAGGTTGAGTTGATTTGATTTGAGTACCAATTTGTCTATGATTTCTTCCTTTGTGCAGGTGTCATATGAAACCCACTTACAAAACAAGTCCTTAAGGCGAATATAAAATTCCTTTGGTGAGTCATCAACTGGTGTCTCATAAGAACAAAACCTCTGTTGGTATGTGTCTCAGTAAATATCATACTTTTTCAATATAGCAGCCTTTTACAGTTCATAATCTTTTGTATCTGTAGGGTCCATAGCCACAAAGGCACTTCTGGCTTTTCCAATCAAGAGTGAAATCAGTTGAACAGCCCACTGCTGCCGAGGCCAACTGTAGACCTTGGTCAGTCTTTCAAAAGTTCAGGCAATTTGGGTCTCGAACCCAAATTGCAAAAGGCACCTCCCTTGGCGTTGGCTGACTGGTCAAAGTTGCTTCCACCTCCCTTTGAAGCTGTGCTACTTGATGGGAAAGGTCCATGAGTGTACTCTCCTGCTCAACAACCTCTTCCTTTCTTTTATCCCTGTCCATTTGACCCTCCATGAAGTGTTCAAACATTAAGGTTAATGAGCTCTCCAGAGTCATACTTGAACTGACTCCAGGCTGGGTATCCACTTTCATAATGGCTGCAGTTGCAACTTCCTCCACATCATCCTCTACTTGCTGTTGCTGTTGGAAGAGTTTCTTAGAAGGCATCCTCAGCTTTTCTGAACACCACATGTAAGGACTGGCCAAGTGCTGGAGGAAGTGCACAGGAAGCCAGGAATCTCCTTCACCAAGTGGAGTTTTTATTTACAGTGTCCATTTTAAAAGTACTGCATCATCAAACAAACTTTTAGTCTTTAAAATCCAAAACGCAACGAAACATTAAGAGAAATCCCCAAACAAATGGTTGGAGCTAGGCCCATGGCTATTGGGTAACTAGTAGTGATAGGATGACAGGCTCCAGAGATTCGAGGGTGATCTGAGTTTTTGCAGGAAATATTTGGCAAAGTGCGTTTCGAGGTGTGTATTGCTGACGTTGTACCATGTGACTGGGTCAGGAAGCCATTCATGATTCTGCACGCAACATGAAATAAAGTGAGCAGTGATACACAGTGGAAATCCCCATCCCTCATGTTTTGTGTTGTTGACGTTTGACTGTGTAAGGGATTTGTCAAAGCCAATTTTCAGATGGAGCCAGCACCAAAAATATGGACTTCTCCCATTTGGGAACAGTTTGATCTCATTTCTCTTAAATAGTGGATATTTATCATAACTAAAGTGATGGCCTAGTGGTAAAGCATGTGCTTTGCAGCTGGGAGGCTGGGGTTCAAGTCCCAGCTAGGCCATCTTTGTAATTTTTATTTTTATCCACCTTATTCCTGTTTGTTTTACCCCGAAATTAAAATGCTCATGCTGCTGTCATGCCCCAAATGCTTGTTATTTAACTTAAACACTTACAAACCTTTTCTGACAATTGTTCAAAATTTTATTGATCTATATTTTGTAATAATTTAAAAATTAATGCATGCTGAAGCTGCTAGTCCATATTGTTCCAAGGCAGTGCAACGAATGCAAAAAAACCAAGAACAAACAAACCCAAAACTATTTGATATCTTCCTTAAATCGTTAAGCCTTAGGAAGCAAACTGTTACTATTTTTCTTTAACTTCATGCAGCCTTCATTCTGGTGACTTATATAACACATAAATGTCAGATCTGTGACAACCATACAAGTGAAAACATACCTGCTATGCTCTTGTGTCTGTCCAGTGTCTGTACCACCGATCACATGAACAGTCCTTTTTCGTTTTCAGTGTATCATCTACGCATTGCCAGTGAGAAGCCTCCATTTATCCAGTCTATGGAACAACCACGAACACCAGCAACAAGTACCAGAACTATGCCAAAACATTAAAACCTTGACCCTATTGGCAACACAGGTAGAGTGCAGGACTCCGGAGCGAGAGGCGTGAGTTCAAACCTGCCGGTGGGACGTCGCCATGTCAAGCTGCACGTTACAATATAACATGAGATGCTGTGATGCAATACTTGTCTATTTTGTCCACATTTATGTGCATACATATTTCAAAAATGTTTTTTGTAAATAAAATGTTGTGCATGGTCCATCTACCTGTCCTCTTGTTCATAATGCTTATCTGTTAAGAAGGTGCGAAGCCATCAGCCTAATGATGAGTCCACACTTCTGTTGTGATAATTGCTCATGCTGAGTGCTCTGACAGCCCCGTACGCTGTGGGGGTCACACACAACGTGTTCCTCCCCACACTCTCAAATTTTTTTCCCGTATATTTTTCTCTTTGGCATACAGAAATGGCAATACGCCCGTATTTGCTAAAATAGCATTTTCCCCGTATTAAAATACGGCGAAACCGTATCACTTGACAGGTATGTAATTACATGCAGAAACACCGCACAGGCCATCTTCACAAAAATCCAGCTCGACAAGCCACTTTTGCTTAGGTGGAAATGCAAATTGAACTATAAATCATGTGCTGATACATGTCATATTTTCCCATGTAAAGGTCTCCCACTTTTACTTACAAATTGATTTTTAATTTTTGGGAAAAGGGAATATAAATTTTGCACTTGTTGGTAACAACAGTTGTGTGCAACAAAAACACAGTTGTGTATCCTTGTCCGATCTGTCTACTGTTATTAGTGCCAAATTTTTGCTAGATTCCTTCTTAATTTATTAAATTTTGACTGGTGATGCAACATTCAACTTACACGTACTTACCTTTAGCAGTGTCTACAAGTTCAAGCACACCTGTACAACTGCTTATAACCTAAAAAATGTACCCGTTCAAGAGAAATGGATTCAGCATTGCAAATTTGTTTAAAATAAAATAAAAAAAACCTACCAAGACATTACGTTTCGTTGTGTTGTTAAAAATTAAATTACCATTAGAAGGCTATACACCTGACCTGATGAACAGCAGCATGTGGAGTGAACAGAGAATGGAATGTGTATGTAATTATTGGCTTTTCTCATACAGTGTCATAACAGATAAACCAGACTTTTGATGCAAACAATACAATTTTATTCCAGAAGCAAAATTTACAAACAAAAACAGACTGGGCGATGACATCTCTGCGAGCTCTTCCCTTCGTAACGCAGCGTCCTGCTCCAGGGCTTCATGCGCATCTGCCCGCACATCTGCGGCCACCTGTCGCAAATGCTGCATGTACTCCTGATTCTTGCCGCTGGTCATGTTGCCGTTCCAAGAGCCGCATCTCTTCGTCATGCATGTTGACCATCGCTAATGTAAGGTCAGCGATGGAGTTGTCTGTTTTCGTCTTGCCTAGATGGAAAGACAGAAAGGCATGGTCGTTAAAGCTGGATCACTACATATATTATGGAATTACACAGGTGAAAGTCTGTGGTGGAATGTCACTATTATATTATGCTTCACTGCTGTATATAAGCTGAACTGTCATGTTGCTGCCCCTCAGTAGAGCAGATTTTGCAACACGCAGGGTGCTGTCTTCTGCTGCAGCCCCCCTGCAAAACTAAAAAGGATTAAGATTAAGAATATGGATGGATGGATGGGTAATGTTTAAACTAGTTGCTTGTAGTGTGGCCGCAGAAATCTGAATGGGTTAATACAGTCAGCTGACGCGAAGCATTTCAATGAAGCATGTTGATTTCAACCGCAGTTCATGCACTTTGTTTGTCTAAAACAGGAGTTACAACAGCACCAATCACCACACCTAAAAATGGTTGTGGAACACCGATAAGTGAAGACCAAAGAATAACCTTTTTGTACATTTAAAAAGACATTTTCAATTAATTAATATGCAGCTACAGGAAATTTTATTAATCAATTTGGTACATAACTTGTTAGGCTCCAGCCCCCCCACGACCTGTAAAGGATTAAGCGGTAGAAGATGGATGGATGGATGGATGGATTTTCGACCCTGGTTTCCGCTGCTGGACCTGTTTCAACCAAAAAAAAAATCGTGGTTATTGTGCCTTACCGGCACTTGAACGTGATCCAGATGGAGCTGGTGATGTGGAGCTGATCCAGCTGGCGCTCCGGCAGACGCACACGCAGACGCAGCGCCAGGAGAGTCCGCTGTGTCAGTCATCTCCACTGAGGTGGACCCCTGTGATATGCAATGCGATTCTAGAAAGAAAATGCACGCAATTTAAAACTTAACACCAAAGTGCAACATGTACACAACACTCTCAAGTTTTTAACCGGAATACAATAAGCGTAATTCAGCGTTTTGTTCGCGCTAATACTTAACACCAAGGAAGCGTGAATCTGCAGTTGGCTGCAAAACAATACGCAAGCCTCAGTAACAACCATTACCCGCAATCTAACAACCTTCCTATTTCTTAAAAACAGTGAGCTTGGCACAGAAAGGATCAAGTGGCGAACAGATGCGCAATATCAAATAAACACTCACCATCCACTGTTTCCAAGGGCCGTGACCGTGACTGTGACCGTGACGGTGACCGTGTGGAGCCCAATGTCTCTCAGCGAACCACTTCCACTCCTTCCATCCGCTGAACTTGGAGCATTGTGGTCCTTCACTGCTCGGTAATCGCTTTTCAGCTTTTTCAGCTTCTCCCGACACTGTTTGGCAGTACGGATGTGCCCTTGAGAAGCCATCTGCTCGGACACCTGCATTTCGAGTAGATCCGTCCAACTCGCGCTGGATGCGATCGTCGCCTAATATAGAAAGAAAATTGCGCACCTCCTAATATATAATATTAGGAGTATATTATTATATAAGTATATTATACAGTATATTAATATAATATACCGTATTAAAGGGGCGCACTGTGTTCACTGCTGAACAATTACAAATGGCGGTCGTGGAGTAAATTCAGCAGAAAAAGTCGCTTTCATGACGTTACAACCTGACCAATCAGCGGCGACCAGTCTCTTAATGTCATATCACAGCCCTACTCAGCCCGGTTAGACCCTGCCCTGGATCAGGTACGAAAAAAGTACCTGCTAACCGGTGCTGGGGCTAATGGAAAAGCGCCTAAAGCGGGCTGAGTGGTGCGGTGTAGGGCCAAGTGAGGCTAGTGGAAAAGGGCCTTAAGTGAACCATTTTGATGAAAGGCCTCAAGTCCTCTCGAAAGCCTCATTTGGCCATCACTAGCTGCAACAGACTGTCCAACTCTCTCCAGAGGGCTTCTTTACTCAGCCTTATATACCTTTAACCCCTCCCTCTAGAATAAACCAGGCATAAAGATTATCAGTTAACCAAATGATACATGAACACCAAAACAACATAAATGAATTCCAGTTGCTACTATTGAACTCATAAGAAAAATACAACATGAATTTAATTAATCATGTTTAAAAAAGTGCTTAATGGGGAAAAACAAGAATTCTCCCCTCTGTTTCTCCACAACATAGTTTCTTCCAGTAAGCTCCTGTTATAAAAGAGATTGGACTCCTCCTCTTCCTGTTTGTCAGCCCAGGCACCCACAAGGAAACCAAACTGGAGGAACCCACACACGACAACCAAAAAACAAGGTAACAACCACTTCATGATTCCCACACATTTTGCACTATTTTATTTATTTAGCGAATGCAAAGTCCTTAAGCCAAGCAGTTGCCTCCTGGTTTGCTGTATGGAGGGTGTGTAATCCTCCTTCCAGTCTTTGGAGCGGGCAAACCTCTATGATGTGTTCCATAGTTTGCTCCTCTCCACATGCGCACAGTGGGCTAGGGCTACTGCCCCATCTGTGAAGGCTGGCCAAGCAGGGGCCATGTCCAGTCCTGAAGCGATTGAGTGTAGACCACTGTCTCCTTGGGAGGTTGGTGCCCGGGACCTGTTGGTTGGGGTTTATCACCAGCTGTTTGTTTGGGACCTCCTTGGTCTCCCATTCCTCTTGCCAAGCTGTCTGGATGCTAAAGTCAGCTGGGGGAGGGTTTTTCCAAATCGGCCGTCTGGATGAAAGTCGGGCAGTGGGTGGGGTGTAGATATCTGCATGGATTGGCAAGTGAGGAAAATCTTTAACTTTTTGGAGCATCCTTTGAGTTAATGCTGCTCGCCGGATGTGTGGAGGGGCTATGTTTGACAGTACAGAGAGCCAGGGGAGTGGTGTTGAGCGGATTGTTCCAGTTATAGTTCTCATGGTTGAGTTGAGCTGGGTGTCTACATGGTGTGTGTAAGATGACCTGGACCAGACAGGGGCACAATATTCTGCTACAGAGTATGAAAGGGCCAGTGCTGAGGTGCGCAGGATTCTTCATTTTGCACTGAAGAAGTGTTACACCAATATCTTCAAACAATTAGCTCAACAAATAAACACTTAAATCCCAAGGTGGTCAACTTGATGTACAAAGAAAATTAAGAATCTTCACTGTGGTGTTGGCTAACCCAAAAGACATTTTACAGGGCACGGGTCACCCCGTGACAATCAGGATCAACATTTATTATCTCCACCAAGAAAGTTGGGTTTTTCTTTTTACTTTTTTTTTTTTTTAAAGGAGCTTATGGTTTTGCCAGTGTTTCTGTTAGTATCCATCCATCCATCCATCCATCCATCTTCTACCGCTTTTCCGGAGGTCCGGGTCGCGGAGGCAGCAGTTCAAGCAGAGAAGCCCAGACTTCCCTCTCCCCAGCCACCTGCTCCAGCTCTTCAGAGGGGATACCAAGGCGTTCCCAGACTAGCTGGGAGACATAGTCTCTCCACCGAGTCCTGGGTCTGCCCCGGGGTCTCCTCCCAGTGGGACGTGCCTGAAACACCTCAAGTGGGAGGCGTCCAGGAGGCATCCTAATCAGATGCCCATACCACCTCAACTGACTCCTTTCAGTTTCTGTTAGTAGGATTATGCAAAAACTATTGGACGGATTTAGAAGAAATTTTCACCAGTGGTGGCATGTGGTGTGGATGAACCCATTAAATTTTGGTGATGATCTGAGAGTGTATACCCCTGCTAAGGTCCTTGTTGGTATTTGTGCAACAAAATTACAGAAAAAAAATACTACTGGATGGATTTTGATGAAATTTTCACCAGAGGTTGTCCTTGGTCCCCAGAGGAATCCATTAGATTTTCGAGGTGATCCATAAGAGCATACCTCCAGCAAGGCCCTATCTTGCAATGTATGGAGGGATGGAGGCAGGGAGGTACAGACGGATGGACAAAGGGAGGGATGGAGGGAAGGAGCCTTGGCAGAGGTATGTGCTGTCTGAGTGCTTTTCTACTTAAAAATGTAAAGTACTGTTTTACAACAAAGACTAAAGAAAAAAGTCCAATAATGACCCGTTTAATGTCATCATGAGTGCCCTTGCCATATTGTCTTGTTTTCCATCAATCTCTGACAGTTCAATCATCCTTTAATTACAGGTAAAGTCAAGATGCTCTACAGCTAGGAACACACTGCCAACATGACTGATATGTGAATACTTGTCTTAATGTGACACAGATCTGATTTTGTAGGGTCGTCTGAACCTGCAAATCTGATCAAAAATCCAATCTTCTGGATTGGATCTGAGCTACTTTCATGTGCAATACTAAATCAGACATACAGTATTGATTGATTTCATCCATGGTAATGCGACAATGGGAACAGTCAGGTTGGAATTCACGTGACTTTTTAACCCATGTAAATCAGAAGAAGATGGATTGAATGCATGCTAAGAAATCCAGCTTCCAGTACCCTCAGGCAGGTCTTGTGTTAGAACCCCCAGCTGAAACGGACTAGGAGCAGGCTGAGAAACACCAGGCAGACATGAAAAATCTAGGTATCATCTGGAGCCAGCTTGAAGCCAACGTACCCTGGAAGTACCCTTTGCCCTGGGAGGGGTGATAAGCTCAATTCTAACTTTTAACCTATGAGCCTGTACCAGATGCCTTGTGACACTATTAGCATCCATGCCAGCAGTTGCAGTTAAAACATTTCTCTGTGTCAACATCTAGCTTCCTTACTTACTTCTTCAGGACCTCATCACATACAGCTGACTAACTGCTGGAGTTTTCTAGAACAAAATCCCAATCATAAAAGTCGCATGTAATTACTGGCAGGCAAATGTGATCTGACCAAAAAATTGAACTCGTAAAATATGCTTGTAATGTGAACTATGCCTTTGTTCACGCCCACCTCTACAATAAACCCCCAAACTGTCCTACTTATTTCACAATCACTGTATCAGACAAGTCGCATAACACCTTGCTATGCAGCCAGTGTTTATTAAACTTAAAGCCCTCAACATTCTTTATAAATCCCCACACATCCGCCCACAGAGAAGTTCAAGCTCTGGTTGACAGCAGATTGAACACAAGCATGTGGATGAGAGTCGTGTGATGTGTAGCTCCTGCTGCAGGGGCTGATGATGATGTGAACCTGTAACCAAAACTCTGTAGTAAATGTGCAAAAAGTGATGGATGAGTATTAGTGGAGAGTCTGCTCAAATCTCACATAGCAGAGGGTGACATCAGCAGGACCTCCACCCCAGGTCAAAAACTGTTGAGGAGAAAACCCTTTGGCCTCTTCATTTTGATAAAAATACAGCATCGCTCTTAAATCATAAGTGAGCGATGTTTGTGGTAGTGGGAGGACAGATTTTGTTGTTAAAATCTGTGTGAAAGTTTCCTCTGTAAAGATACTGTTGGTATATTTGGCCCTAAGGTCACTGATTTTGTAGTTTAAAAAGGAGGCATTAAAATTTAGCAAGAAGTGCTACAGAATAAAAAAAAAAAATGAAATGTGCCGATATCAAGTTAAAAGTTAAGATAAACACTATAAATATGTACAGTCAGCTGGGCTAAATTAGTAATGTCAGATTTATTTATGAAAGTTAAATTCATTTTTGATGTTTATTAAGTTTAAACACTGTGAAGGTGATGACAGCAGCTATGGAAAAGATAATATTGCCCATAATATCATTAAAAGAGTGATTTGGATTTATCTGCAGTGATGGTATGAGAATCAAAGCCCCTTCCAACTTCATCTCCACCTATTTTAATGATACACTGCTACTATGGCTAGACAGAGTACACCTTTGCTGTTTTCTTGCAGTTTTAGACATCCTTGTTCATTCCTGTCTCATTAATCCATAGTTGATAGTACAGCTTATGTCATTCTGACTCATTTTGTTGCATTTTGACCACAACCGCATGGGCTAGGATCACACTAGGATCACACTGCCAACATGACTGATATGTGAATACTTGTCTTAATGTGTCTGCATGGGCTAGCTGTCCTCACTGAGGACAGGCCCATGCATTAAGCTACACGGTATTATCAAAGTTACCCATTCACTCATTTAGGCTGGTGTCTGTGCCTGTTGCACCCCAGAGACCAGTCATATCCCGTCATGGTGGCAAAAGAGGGAGGGTGACTCATAATGCATTAACATGGGTCATTGTAAGGAAGCCTGTTTTGTCTGGGTGGAAAATTGTGTTGCAAAAAAGCACAATGTATTTTGAGAAAAGCATTAACATCACTGGCAAGTGTGCCAACATGTCGATGAAGTGCTCAGTAAAACCCTTTAACCCTCAATCTGCAGAAGTGGCATGCACCCGGACTGCCTGCACACACAGGTTGCATTATGAGTAAAGATGAGTGTGTGGTAGAAGGTTGAAGACAGCTGGAAAGACACTGCCTAATGACTTGCGTAGAAATGGACAAAACTCATATTATCCTTTCTTTCTCTCTTACTAGTTGGATTTAAAATGAACCCCGATAAGCAGTGGCAGTCATTTATATGGTAATTCAGAGAAACTGCTAAGTGTGTGTGTGTGTGTGTGTGTGTGTGTGTGTGTGTACTGTGCTGATGTTTTGGGTTTAAGATGGAGTCTGAGGTCTGTGACCACTTTTATAGTGGCTGCATGTGCAACACATTAAACCACAAAAAAAAAAAAATCTTAAAAATTATTTACATGTCAAGTAGATCACACCAAGCATTTCCTTTACCCCAAATCCTTTATATCATGAATCTTTTCCCCCTCTATGGGTTGCCACCTTATCATGGTGGTGGTGTTTGTGTGTACTAATGATCACAGGGATAATCTGCCCTTGGAAAGGCCTCCAAAGCAGATTCCTTCTAGGTGAGGGGCCAAACAAAGTCAAATAAATACAGGAACCCCCCAGTCTCAAGCTGGATTTATGCATCCGATTTATGCAGCTGCGACGTGCGTTCCTATTGTGTCGCCCGACGTGCACCTCTTGGCGACACAGACCATAAGAGCTGTGACTGGTCTGCTTTGTCTTCTCCTTCACATTTCCTGGTTCTTGTCGCTGCTCCGCTCTGCAGAGACACAACTTCCAAAGCGAGTCAGTTAAACATCGGTCCAATTTCAAAAGAATATTGAGGAAGTAAGCACATACAGAACACTTTGTGGCTCGTTAACCCCAGTAATTACACAGATTGTAAAATAACGGCAGCGATCGTATGAAAAGTTTCTTTTTCTTAACATTTACTAGCTCCAGCTCCATCATAATGTGCTCTTGTCCGTCGCTATTTCATAAACAAAAACACATGACAAACACAAATCACTACACACATCAGCTGAAACCCGTTTTGGCAATGGAACAATGCATTTCACCCAACACACAAGAAAATATTGCTGATCACTGCGTCAGCAATGGACGCTGGTAATGGTATCGATGTGACGCGGGTGCATAAATCCCGCTTCACTGACACACCTTCCACAGAGAACTGGAGTCTGGGAATCAAGGCGGTGACGGGCCAATCGTCTGGTCTGGGGTTGCCAAGTGGGTGACATTTGTCCTGACTTTCTCAAGGCTCTCGATATGGTGGCTCCTAGCAAGGTTGACATGTCTACAATATCGCATAGAAGCTGTAGACTGTAGTTCTGAGCTAGCACATTAGGGTGGAGTATGTGCCCAATTAATTACCTTCTTGGGGATATTTGAGGGTGTGTTTGACTTTTCTCAGCTAGTCCACATGTCCTATGAAGATTTAGAAAAGGCGCCAGTCTGCATCCTGGAGGGACTCCTATGGTGGCCCTTGGGAGTATAGGCTAGACCCTGACCTCATAGACTCTGACCATAGCTGATTCTGTACCTGTACATCAGCAGAGGTTGCACTAGACTTTTTTGTTATCTATCATGTTGACTGACAGGGTTATAAAGATTTTGCCACAATCTATTATTACCAGTCGTATTAATTGATTTGAATGAGATCACCCTCAGAGTAATCTGTCAAAATCACAGCAGCTATCAGAATTTTCTGTCACTGCTGAAAAATATCTATCAATGAAGGACAGTTTTCAGGTAACACAACCTCTGTCCCACAGTTACAATGCTTTTAACGAGTCAGACACATTCTTTTATAAACAGAATCTCCAAGTGCAGCCAGGGCAATAGTTGAACAGTTATTCATTCATCTTCTACCGCTTAATCATTTTATGTTCACACTTGTGTGAATTGAGAACAAACATTCGACACAGTGACAGACACAGTGACTTCAGGTTCACTCTGCACACACTGAATGTAACCAAGGTCTGTTGTTTTAATGTCACGTGTTAGAAGAGGCTCCAGGAGTGGATGTGACACACAAACAAGTTCAGGGAGAGACAAAGAACAAGCAGCACAACACAGTCCACTGCCAAGGTCACACTCCAATACAAATACACACATACTGTACAGTATGCATACTGTGTAATTCTGCCAGAGGTAAGTGAAGTTCTCAGTTCAAAATAGACAGGGTTATGAGTGATCTAAAAACTAAAGCCAAAGATGCATTCAGCATGGATAACATCTTTCTCAAGAATCATAAACAGTTGCTTATTGCTCCCATCAGCAACATCATAAATCAGTCTATAAAAGAAAGTGTGTTCCCAAACTCATGGAAATGTTCAATAGTTAAACCGATCTTTAAATCTGGTGACCCTATAGAAATCAGTAATTACAGACCGATAAGCATCCTTCCAGTAATTCCAAGATAACTGAAAAATGCATAGCAGAGCAGCTTATTAACCATCTTAATTTCAGTCCATTTAATCATCACCCAATGCAGTTTGGCTTATAAAACACCATTCAACTGAAAAAGCCATTTACTTTCTCCTGGAAAAAATAAATCTGAGATTGATAGAGGTGGTGTATTTGGAATACAGTGATCCCTCACTTATCGCGGTTAATGGGTTCCAGAACCGACCGCGAAAAGTGAAAAACCGCGAAGTAGCGTCACCCCTAATGACGTCACCCATAAATAATACATACGTTCATTCTCTCACTCTCTCTCTCATATGATACATGTGTGTGTGTGTGTGTGTAAGTGTACATACATACGTAGATGTAAATAAAGTGTACATAAATTTGTTTTTAGAACTCTTTTATTCTTATAACAAGATACGTAACTCAAGATGAAGATGATTTACTGCACAGGTTAATGAGAGCTTTACTGCTCCTCAGGTGACGCCTCATCGTCAGGTGCTAGAGGCGCAGGATCGTCGAGGGCAGCTTCCGATAGAGCTGGAGAAGCTGCAGGAGGCGGCGTAGTGGCTCCACGGGAAGACTATTTCGCACAAAAAGGCACAAGAGAACAGCGAAAAGTTCCACGCGGCGAGACTAAGCAACACGAGCGATAAAGAACAATGAATGCGGTCTTCCTTCGCTGGGTATGGGCACTTGGCAGGGAGAGAAGCTGGGTAAAACGTCTCGGCCAATCAGCTTGCGAGATTCCCGAGCCGAGCCAACACGAGAACAGCGAACAGAGAGGTGGATTTTGAGTTGTGCGGGCTCTCCGTGTTGATACCTGATGTTCTAATGTAGTCTCCCTGCCTTCTGCTAGCGCCCGCCCATTTTTTCTCAATTTTGAATTTTTGATGAATATTTTTGAAAAATCCGCGATGCACTGAGGGCGCGAAAGGTGAGGCGCGAAGTAGCGAGGGATCATTGTAGTGCTTCTATACTTAAAGAAAACTTTTGAAGCTGTCAACCACTACATTTTAATGAATAAATTACCTCATTTTAAATTTTCTTTACACACATTTCAATGAATGGAGCCATGCCTGATACAAAGAAGACAGTGTGTAGGAGTACAGAATGCAGCATCTACAATTTGTGAAAATCATCTAGGTGTACCTCAAGGTTCAGTGTCGGGACCACTATTATTTAGTATACAGATAAATGATCTTCCAAGTAGCTGTCCACCGAATGTACAATGTAAGATGTATGCTGATGTGACAGTTGTATGTCCACACAAAAAACAAGCACCCAGCTGCTCAAGAACTGTCATCAACAGTTAGCAATGTATCGGACTGGCTGCAAAGCTCTTAACTGCTCCTTACTATATCAAAAACTGCATGTATTTTTCAAGAAAGACAAGTCCTGTAGATGTAGATCCTGCTGTGATGATACAAGGAACAAAAGTTGAAGTGCAGGGTTTCCTCTGGTAACATTTCCGGGTGGTGGCCTGCCATGGTTGAAGATATGCCGCTACTCTAAGAGGAAATATAAATTTAAGAAAAATATATGAAGGAATGATGGTCCGCAAGTGCACACAAAAACATGTGACTGTCATCCATGCAGAGTTCAGAAGCTCTCTGTCCGCGTGACTATTCGTCGGCAGGCAGAGTGTCTCACTAGCATCACTGTCCGAGAGAAACATGAGCTTATTAAGGTACTTTAAATGTGTAAAAAAGCACAAGAGGTATGTAAGCAGTGGAGACATTTATCGTGGTTTGAACCCGCTGGTAACGGGAGCAATAATGGAAGAGTTGCTTAGCTAACAGGTGTAGTTAAGAGCTCGAGTAGGTTCATTTGGTCTTCTTTTTAATTATTAGTTTTTTCTTTTTTTTATTTCAGGCAAGAATAAAAAAGATGTTTTTACCTTTACCTTAGTTATATTAATTAACTAATTTATGTTAATTATTATGTACCTGGTAAGTTAAGATGACCAAAATTTACGAAAACAGTGACTTTACCGTCAGCAGCCTTCAGACAAACTAAACGTGCCAACATTTGGATTTCAAAATAAGGGAGGTTTTTCCTGCTGTCTCGGTGGTGAGGAGATTTCTAAAAAACTATAAATATATAGAAATATTACAACAGAAATAACATCATCTTTGGTCATTTAAGCTTATTTATTTCATTAAATATAATTTTATTAATTTTTTTTTCCTTTGAAATCAGAGTTAAGTTATTGTTCTGTTATGGCTCTGCAAAATTATGGTCAAAAATTGTTATAAGGAAAAAGTAAAAAAAAAAAACAGTCTGTTTCAAATTTATTAAAAAAAACAAACAGTAATTTTATTTTAAAAAATAGGCAAAAAATTAGACATAAAATAATCCACAAATTTATAATAAAGTCCCAAATGTACAAGAAAAGTCAATTTTACAAGAGGAAGTTACAAATTTGAGGAAAATGGTTTCAAATTTAGATAAATTTACAGAGAAAAGTAGAAAACGATAAGAAAATTGTTATAAATTTTGGAGAAAAACCTCAAACCTTCAAGACTGAGATCATTACTCAAGTATTTAAGTGGGTGCTCTTTGTGCCCTTAACTCAACTAGAAATTTTTGGTTGTCTACTTTTAATTATTAATTTCAAAGCACTGCGTTTACATGAGTAGAATTTCTGCCTACTATACCCACCTCTGATCATATCATTTAAGTATGCTTGAGTAAATTACTGTTATGAGTGGGTTTTTTTTCCCTTCCCTACTCTCTCAATGGGGAAAAAAAAGAAACATTAGAATAAAAATACAAAAAAAAAAATACACATATTTTTGTCATTTAAGTAAACCATGACAAACAAATCCTGCAGGACAAAACATGACACTTGATGTTTTCTAACCTGTTTGTATACCATCATAGACAGAAAGAGAACCTGAATTAGACGGGGATCAGAGAGGGCAAGATGAGACAGAAGAGAGGAGCCAAGGAGAGGAAAGTGTTCAGGCAGAGGGTCCAGGAGAGGTGAGAGCAGAGGAAGGAGAGAAGGATGACACCAGTAAAAAGTCCAAACACAGGATGCCTGGGTGGGACCCCAACTGGCCCGATATTCCAACAACCTTGCTTGTACAATACTTCATATGGTAAGTTCCATATGCGAAGTTACTGTGCAAATTTTTTAAAAAGGAAATAGTATAAAATTTAACATGTTCCAGTTAAAATAGTGTCATGTGTTTTCTTCCCCCCCCCCCCCCGAAAATATGTTGCCACCGCACCAAGGTCTTTAAGCCAGAGGAAACACTGGAAGTGGTTGAGGAATTTTAATATTTGGGTATTATTAATGATTCAAAACTCTGCTTTAAGCAACAGGTCAAGAAAACCGTGAGAAGAATGGCATTTAATATAACATTATAGATAATCTAACACTTGAATCGGCTAAACTGTATTTCAACGCAATGATTGTATCACATATGACATACTGTATGACAAGTTTGGTACTGGCATGCAAGACCACTCTGAAACCGGTTGAAACCGCATACAAACAAGCTCGAAAACTTTTAGATAAAAACCAAAAATGTATCATCACTGCAAGATCTTGAAAAAAACATGACTTACTGAGCTGGGAAAGATGACTAAATATGTAGACTCTATCCTCCATCCATCCATCTTCTACCGCTTTTCCGGAGGTCCGGGTCGCGGAGGCAGCAGTTCAAGCAGAGAAGCCCAGGCTTCCCTCTCCCCAGCCACCTGCTCCAGCTCTTCAGAGGGGATACCAAGGCGTTCCCAGACTAGCTGGGAGACATAGTCTCTCCACCGAGTCCTGGGTCTGCCCCGGGGTCTCCTCCCAGTGGGACGTGCCTGAAACACCTCAAATGGGAGGCGTCCAGGAGGCATCCTAATCAGATGCCCATACCACCTCAACTGACTCCTTTCAATGTGGAGGAGCAGCGGTTCTACTCTGAGCCTCTCCCGGATGACTGAGCTCCTCACCCTATCTCTGAGGGTGAGTCCAGCAATCCTACGGAGAAAGCTCATTTCAGCCGCTTGTATCCGCGATCTCGTTCTTTCGGTCATTACCCAAAGCTCGTGACCATAGGTGAGAGTAGGAACGTAGATTGACTGGTAAATCGACAGCTTTGCCTTAGAACTAAGCTCCCTCTTCACCACAACAGACCGGTACAACGTCCGCATCACTGCAGATGCTGCTCCAATCCGTCTGTCGATCTCTCGCTCCATTTTCCCCTCACTCGTGAACAAGACCCCAAGATACTTAAACTCCTCCACTTGGGGCAGGAGCCTGTCCCCAACCCGGAGAGGACAATCCACCTTTTTCCGGCTGAGGACCATGGACTCGGACTTGGAGGTGCTGATTCTCATCCCAGCCGCTTCACACTCAGCGGCAAACCGTCCCAGCAAGAGCTGTAGGTCATTGCTGGATGAAGCCAACAGGACAACATCATCTGCAAACAACAGAGATGAGATCCTGTGGTCACCAAGCATGACACCCTCCATTCCCTGGCTGCGCCTAGAAATCCTGTCCATAAAAATTATGAACAGGACCGGTGACAAAGGGCAGCCCTGGCGGAGTCCAACTCTCACTGGGAATGACTCCGACCGAGTGTTGGCAATGCGAACTAAACTCTCACAACGGTCGTACAGAGACCGAATAGCTCGTAACAACAAGCCCGATACCCCATACTCCCGAAGAACCCCCCACAAAAATCCACGAGGGACGCGGTCAAATGCCTTCTCCAAGTCCACAAAACACATGTAAACTGGTTGGGCAAACTCCCACGAACCCTCAAGAATTCTCGAGAGGGTAAAGAGCTGGTCCGATGTGCCACGGCCAGGACGAAAACCACATTGCTCCTCCTGAATCCGAGGTTCGACCAACGGCCGGACTCTCCTCTCCAATACCTTGGCATAGACCTTCCCAGGGAGGCTGAGGAGTGTGATCCCTCTAAAGTTGGAGCACACCCTCCGGTCCCCTTTTTTGAAGAGAGGAACCACCACCCCGGTTTGCCATGCCAAAGGCACTGCCCCCGACCTCCACGCAATGTTGCAGAGGCGTGTCAACCATGACAACCCAACAACATCCAGGGCCTTGAGGTACTCGGGGCGAATCTCGTCCACCCCCGGGGCCCGGCCACCAAGGAGATTTTTAACCACCTTGGCGACCTCAGCCCCTGTGATAGGCGAGTCATCCCCCTCGTCCCCAAACCCTGCTTCCTCTGTGGAAGGCGTATCAGTGGGATTGAGGAGATCCTCGAAGTATTCCTTCCACCGCCCGACGATATCCCCAGTTGAAGTCAACAGTGTCCCATCCGCACCATACACAGTGTGGACGGGGAGCTGCTTTCCCCTCCTGAGCCGCCGAACAGTTTGCCAGAATCTCTTTGAAGCCGACCGAAAGTCTTGTTCCATGGCCTCACCGAACTCCTCCCATACCCGGGTTTTTGCTTCAGCAACCACCCGAGCTGCACTCCGCTTGGCCTGCCGGTACACCTCAGCTGCTTCGGGAGTCCCACAAGCCAACCAAGCTTGATAGGACTCCTTCTTCAGCTTAATGGCCCCCCTCACCACTGGTGTCCACCACTTGGTTCGGGGGTTGCCACCACGAGATGCACCGACCACCTTGCGGCCGCAAGAGAGTCCAACAGACTCTCATGATAAATTGTATATCAAGGATTCAGTGTACCCCGCCCGGTATGGGGTTACCGGGGCCCCACCCTGGAGCCAGGCCTGGGGGAGGGGCTCGAAGGCTAGCGTCTGGTGGCCGGGTTTCCACCCATGGGACCCGGCCGGGCTCAGCCCGAAGGAGTTACATGGGTCCGCCCTCCAGTAGGTTCACCACCTGCAGGAGGGATCATGGAAGTCCGGTGCTATGTGGATTAGGTGGCAGTCAAAGGCGGAGACCTTGGCGGACTGATCCCAAGCTTTCTAAACTGGCTTTTGGTAGACTCTATCCTGATGTTTAAAATCCTTTACAGACTGGCCCCTGCACCATTACAGGAATTTATAAAGAAAAGGGAAAATCCACACAAGGTAGCCAGGGCAGGTTCCAGGGAGGACTGTCTAGTTCCATTTAGAAGTACCGTTGGACAGGCAGTGTTTTCATATCATGCCTCTCAAACTGAATAAAATATCCACTGTTATACGTGAGCTGCCCACCCTTGAACATCTAAAATGGTTGCTGGACAGTCAGATTGCTCCCACAATCTGACATAAACTCATCCAGTTTTCTGCTATATTCTTTTGTTTGTTTTAGTTACTATTATCCTGTGTTATTTAATTTGTTGAAAACAGTCCAGATTTGTGACCTCATGTGACCTGCTATTTTATACAATCCTGTGTACAAATGTTTAACCTTGTATGCAAACCAGGTGTAAAATCAGTGGCACACGCACGTCTGTACGTGCTGAACAAGTGCTACAGAGCATCGTGCAATCCACAGAGCACTTTCAAATTCTGTCAGATCAGACGACATGCAAGATCGTCAGCATATGGGCAGAGTGCAATTTTATGAATGCACTTTATTAAATTAATGATGGTCTACTTTAGCATCTTGAATTTTAATCTTAATATCTTGGTCACTGTGGCACTTCTACTTTTTTAACTTTTTAAAATTATTATTATAAACTTTAATCTTCTGCTGCTGCTCTTGTTATTGTTGGATTGTGTTGGCTTGTTTTTATGTGGATGGAATCGGTCTGCCAAGGGACTGGAGATGGAAATTAGCTCTGGCTCCAATCTTGCATATTTACATGTATATGTTTATTAATATGCATTGTCCCTTTTTAAAATAAATTGAACTTAAGTGGCTCAGAACAGAAAAAGTATCACCATCTTTGAATCAGCTGACTGGTAGAAACGGCCTTTAGGCACAGCCATGAAGAAGGAGCAGCTTGTCACTGAAAGGCAGGTCAAAGTGGGAGCAGTTGGCAAGTAAGGAGCCATAATTTGTCCCAAAGGTTAGAGACACTGCTGGAAAAAAAGGAAAAAGAAAAGGTGGAGGTTTAAAATGACAATCTAGCACTGAGAGGCTGACTCAGCCCTCGAGAAGAGAGCCTGGCTGGATATGGCAGAGTCACAGGACAGATGTACAGTTAATATTTTATTCATCACAGTGCATGTTTGATATTCTGGTGTTCCTATTATCTGTTCTCTTTGATGTCTTTCTTAATATACCAGATATCAGCAGCGATTTGGCAAACAACATCTGATCATTAATATTGTATTAGTCTTAATTTTTGAAAAAAAATATTAAAAGAGGGTATTTGTTAAAGCTTGTCAGCATTGATGTTTGTGACGTAAGGAAATGTGTGATTGGTCTCTTTTTTATTTGTTTTTGAACAAGTTAATTTTGCCTCAACTTAGGGTTGGTGATCCCACATACTAGATGCAAGGACATAATGGAGATTGTTGGGTGACCATTGAGAGATCAAAAACTGGACCGATCTCTCAGTGATCTCCTAATGCCTGGAAAAAGCAATTTCTGTGTAAATGTTTTGGGAAATCAAAACTTCAGTTTTAGGTAACTTTCATAGTGAGCTATAGAAATCTTTGAAAGATCCTTCAGAGATTACTGAGGGGTCATTCATTTTTTTGGGTGACAAAGGAGGTTGAGGTGTTTGAGAGGTTTCTACTGCTCTTCTACCCCTTTACACAGGGGTGGAGATTGTTGGGAGATCCCTGAGCTATGAAAAAAGGACCAGATCTCTCAGCAATCTTTCACTGATCTCTCAGCGATTGTCAAGATCTCTCAATGATCTTTCAGTGATCCTCCAGTGACCCCATGGTAGCCACAGTCTCCTCAAAGTTTGACTCAATCCAAAACAATCTCTCAAGGATCACCAAAGGAAACCGATCTTTCAATGAACTCTCAATAAACTCAAGGAGTGCTCAGCGATCTCATTGATCTCCCAATGATCTCTGCCACTGTCTTTCAATGAACTCTATTGTTCTTTCATTAAAGGCTGAGAAATCCCTAATACCCCCTTTACACAGGGGTGGATATTATTGAGAGATCGTTGCAAGATCTGTCCAAATTTTGTCCTATTAATGATCTTCAATGAGTTCCACAGTCGCCACGGTTTCCTCAAAGTTTTGACTCAGTCCAAAACACACAATGATCTCCCAAATTATCCCAAACTTCAAAAATTGGCCCATTCTCTCAATGGTTTTTGTGTGTGTAAAGGGGCACTATCTGATCTTTCAGCCATCCCTACCTTCAGGAAGGAAAATTTGATGTCATTGAAAGATCATTGGAGATTGATGAGATTGTTAAGCGCTTCTTGAGCATTCCTTGACCACTCAACGATCTCATCGATCTTCCAGTGATATCTCAGAGGCTGAGAAATCAGTGAGAGATCACTGACAGTTTGATGAGAGACCTATAGAGTTCATTGATAGACTGCGATGGAGATCACTCCTTGAGCGCTCCTTTAGAGTTCGTTGAAAGATAGCTTCCCTTTGGTGATCGTTGAGAGATTGAGGACTGTCAAGATCATTGAGAGATCTCGGTCATTGCTGAGAGATCATTGAAAGATTGCTGAGAGATCTTCCCATTTTTTCATTACTCAATGATCTCTCAACAATCTCCATACCTGTGTAAAGAGGGTATAAGCTGTAATCAAGCTATATAAAGAAAAAAAACTCAAGACAGTATAAAGTCTCCACACTTCATGCATAGTATTTTTTTGAATGTGATAAAATATGAAGGCTTAAATTCCTGTTATCTATTGTTTGCAGAAAAAAAAGCTGGATATGTAGCCTCAGGTGTTCCTCATATCTCCCTTCCAGGTGTGCACTCACCAAACTGTGCCTCACTGCTGTTGTTTATCCTGGGAGACTTCACTGTCACTTTGTTTTAAATCAGCCAGGCATTCTGCCATCAGACCTTCCATCACCTACGTTGCAAAACTATCCTAAACGAAAGCTCTGAGCTGCGTAGGGATCTTGATATCTGGAACTAGAGCGACATTTTTAATGCTTGCTATGTCAGAGCGTAACAGCAAGTATGATCTTCCTTTAAAGAGTTCTGACAGGTGTTGAATCTACATTCAACACCACCTAAAGCAGAAAATAAGAAGTTGGGAGGATGAGAACACAGCAGAGTAGAACTGTGAGACACGGAGATGACTCCGGAGAATTTTACTCTCACCTGTTACAGCAGAGATATTTCTGTAGGAGCCGCTGGTCAACGTTCTTAAACTTGATATTATTCAGAAATTTAAAACGATAAATACGCCCTAAATATACTTATGTTGACAAGTGGTTTATTCAAATTCCATCGTTTGTTATTCTAACACTGAACTTCCACTTGTACAAACAATTTTGAGTTGGCACCAGTGTAAGGGTGGTAAACAAATGTGCTGAGAGAAGGTCTTTGCTATTGAAAATGCATTATTCAAAGGGAACCTGCAGGTGTGTGTAAGTGTGGATGACCATTTGTCCCTGTTCTGCAATCCCTGCACATTTTTAAGCAAATACTGTACATATAATTTCTGCAGAAGATGACAGTTTAGAAGGCCAGTAGTGTTCCCTGAAAAGCAAGTAGCTTAAAAATGTTTAGAAAAACATGGAAGCAGGCAATAATATTATGAAGACATTTCTACTTAAACTCTCATCAGATATAATCACTGTTTTTCCCACAAATAAACATGGCTGGAAAAAAAAATTACAAAGAAGTGCTTCCCTTCGTCGAGAAACTTCAACCAATCATGAGCTAAATTTAGCCGCACTGATATGAAGACTCTGAAGGTTACGTGAATATTCCTGTGTATGCTGGAGTAATACTGTCAAACAACAATCATGCAGGGGGTGTACCATTTCTTTTTAATAAAGAGCTGATCCCATGAAATCTCAGTGTTTCAATGTACCAACAAAGTCTCACAACAGTTCATAAAATAATTGCACCATTTTATTCAGGCAGTTTGTCAAATTGAACCTATGAATGTTGACTGAGTTATACTTTGCAGTTGTAACAGCTTCAACTCTTCGGGCAAGCCTTTCCACAAGGTTTAGGAGTGTGTTTATGGGAATTTTTGACCGTTCTTTCAGAAACACATTAGTGAGATCGGACACTGATGTTGGATGAAAAGGCCTGGCTCTCAGTCTCCGCTCTGTCGGGTTGAGGTCAGGGCTCTGTGCAGGCCAGTCAAGTTCCTCCACACCAAACTCACTCATCCATGTCTTTATGGCCCTTGCTTTGTGCATTTCTGCCCATTCATCCCAATACTTTTGGTAATATAGTGTCTTTGGACAACCTTATACCCTACCAGTATACTGTATGAACCACATTTACACAATGGGTCCTGCCTCATGTCCCATCTGTCTAGGTTAGTTTGAGCAGGCAGGGTGTCACACACTGATTGGAGCAGGAAATAGTTACTGTCAATTCACAAGTGTCCAAGGATGTCCTTTAGCTTGAGCAAGCTCTTGGCTTCCGCCACTGAGATGCTAGCTGCCCACTTGTGTCCTGATTGTGTTGTGATACCTGCAGCCCTGACCTAGGCATTGCTGGAGTCCCCGAGCATCATTAGAGCCCTGCACTTTGCAACCTTATACCCCTCCTTCAGATGTCAGAAGTAGTTGTAACTGCCCAGGTCAGGTGTACAGACCTACAGACGTGAAGCTTCGTGGAACACCAAGCCAGTTGCATAGATGTTTACCCACTCTCCTCTCGATTCCTTCCACTGATGTTTTTGGTGCCTTGTAAAATGCAAACAGCCATGTGAATCTTGGCTGGAGATGGCGCTAGAAAAACCAACCCTTGAACTTTCCCAGAAGGCCAGATCCCTCAATCTCCTAGCCATTCATCCACCCTCTTCTCCATCAGGGTTATATTGCTTCTGTTTGAAAGGGAGGTGTCAGTCCACTTCCCAAGTCACTTGATTGGGCTTCCTTCGATAGATTGTAACCCCCCCCCCCCCCCCCCCCCAAGATTTGAAGCCAGCCACCTTCCTATTCCTGATGACCATAACAGACATGATGGGGGAAATTGTGCAGCCTGGTGCAACCCTTGCTACTTTGTGGTAAGAAGTGTTGTCTAAAATCAAATTTTGAATCATCTAATGTAGTCAGAGATTGTCCCTCTGATGTGATGGAGGATATGATAGTATTCCATGGCAGTGTTGATGAGCTCCTGTTGGATTGACCTGTATGCATTTGCCAAATCTAATCAGAAGACTGTTAAGTTACCTCTACCCACCTTGGCCTCCCGGATCAGTTGGCTTCAGATGCCCTTTTAGTCCTGAAAAAAATGTGCTGTCAGGACATGGACTGGACCACATGTCGTCACTCTGAGTTATAGCTATTTTCCTTGCCACCAGGACATTGGCTCAAGCCTGCGCCCTCGCCTTGAGTTTTGTATTTTGTGTTTTCCTGTATTATTGTTATTCATTATCGTTATGGTCTTAGTTTTGTGTTTATTATCCTTGCATTAGTTTCCCCTGGTCCTTTGTTCATATTTCAGGTTGATCCTCTGTTTCTGGTGGCCCTTTTGTCTCAACTCCTCATGGCTTCCGTACCGGTAGCTACTCCCCTGCTCTCTGTTGCCCTTGATTGTTCCCACCTGTCCTGCGTTCTGTTGATTGCCCGTACTGTATATCTGTCTGTGTTCTGTCTCAATCAAGTGTGGCATCATTAATGTTTGCAGTCAGTCTTGTTCTGTGTGCTCCAGTCAATGAATTATTTTGTTCCAGTTTGATGTTCTGCCTGCGAGTTTGATTTTCCTTAGTTTGGTTTTCAGCCCACTTGCTGCTGTTTATTTGTGGTTAAGTTTTGTTAATAAATTATCATTTTGCACCATGTCCCTGCCTGCGTCTGAGTCCTGTGCCCGCAAACCCTGACATGCACAGTGTATTTTTACCTCTATCTATCTATCGCTCTGTCTATCACTCTGTCTGTCTGTCTGTTAGGCCGTCGGAGCATCACTGATGACTTGGCCAATATATCTCTCTCCACTGTTGGTGGTTCTCTTACCATAAAATGCCTCTGCTCTTGTCACAGCTCTGCTGAAGGAGGCCTTGAGGCTGCTTTTGCTGTTATGGTTCACACGTTGCAGGGACATAATAACCATTTAACATGCTTGATGCTCTTCTGTTTTTGTGTTGCTGTTCAAAAAAAAAAAAACCTCACTGAGGTAGTAAAAGAACAAATCAAAATTGGGAGGAAAAAGCTGTTGAAGGGTTTTGTTTTGTTTTTGTTTTTTTCAAAAAAAAAAAAAAACCTTTCTGAAGAGTGAATTAAGTTTTTCAACTGTTGCAGTGAACATTTTCTTTGCCGTCATGGAGTCTAAATATGGGGTAAGGGTGGGGGGGGATGGTGGCCTAATGGTTGGGGATGTGGACTGGTGAGCAGCAGGTCACTGGTCCAATCCCAGGACCGGCAGGATCAGATGTGCAGTGTTTGCCCCACCCTTATTAACCCCACTATGGTGCCCTTGAGCAAGGTTCATAACCACAACTGCTCCAGTGGAGCTGCTCAGTAGCCACAGGTCAGTCTGTGGTTATACTGAGCAGCTTCCAGGTGTGAATGTGAATAGGGTGTCCTTGAAAAAGTGAGGTTGCTTCTCATTGCAACGCCCCTGTATAAATAAAGGTTAAATTTAAAAAAAAAAATGCTGTTTATGTGCAGATGCAATTCACAGAAATAGGGATGAGCAAGACTTTTGTAACACTAAAATACTTCTATGTGCAAATATGATGTGGATAAGCATAAAGAGCATGATAGCCTTGCAGGGAACATCTATAAAAACAGAATTATAATTTCTGCTTTCAGGTACTCTGTCAGAAGGACAAATGTGCTAACCTTACCTGTGTACAAATTATGTGTAATCTTTTGCTCTTTTGATGTTATAATTGATCCGTTACTGCTAACTTGATGAAGAACGGAATGTTCACTTTGATTTATATGGCTTTGAAATGTCTTCAAGGTTTCTTAGTGGATGTGTTTTTTGGACATTTTGAG
This sequence comes from Pholidichthys leucotaenia, assembly GCA_020510985.1. NCBI lineage: Eukaryota > Metazoa > Chordata > Actinopteri > Cichliformes > Pholidichthyidae > Pholidichthys > Pholidichthys leucotaenia. The sequence goes on along the minus strand of CM035847.1, from coordinate 127,365,325 downwards.
TTATATTTCTTAAGGGATTTTGAGAACAAAGCAACAATTGGAAGGCCTACCACGCATTTATTTATTTTCATGAAGTTATAAAAGTCTTATTTATGCAGCTGCCTGGTTCAAAGTCAAACGTTTGCCAAATTGAACTTGATTGTGGTGTTCCCATTTTTGCATGCTATTAAAAGAACTTCGAATAAAAGAGGATACATAGAGGGCTGTTGGTAGCGGGTCTCTCTTTCTCTCTCTCTCTGGTCAGATTGCTAATGGATGAGCTGCTGTGACGTAGACCACATCTCGCCACAGAGCCCTCTTCTCTGCCTTTCTGGTTGCTTCCCCGATGTTTTTTCCAGTCCATTTCTCTATGTCCTTTTTACAAGTTCTAGGTGGTCTCCCTCTGCCTCTTTTTCCTTCTGTGATTCCCTGGAGGATGTTCTTTTCCAGGCTATTGTGTCTGGTGATATGGCCAAAATAATTCATCTTCCTTCTTCTCATTTGATCTATTGGCACTGGTTCTGTTCTTAGTTGCTCTAGGATCCAGGTGTTGGTCTTGTGCAGCCTCCATGACACACGGAGCAGCTGTCGGTAAGGCCATAATTCAAATGCCTTAGTTATCTTAATGACTTTCCTTGAACATGTCCATGATTGACACTTGTAGGTTGCAACAGCAAAGGCAGTTCCTCTGACAATGCACAGCTTGAGACTCTTAATGACTGCTTGGCTTTTCCATGTTGTTGTCATATTCTGAATTGTGCTTCTGGCCATGTCTAACCTTTCTGTTGACTTCTGGCATGCAGTTTACTTCCGTAGTGATCAAGGATCCTAAATAAATAAAGTTCTTCACCTCTTGCAAGCTCTTCCCCATTAAGAATAAACTTATTGTCGACCGTCCTGTTCTTGTCCACTGCCATGGTCTTAGTGTTCTTTGTATTCAAAAGGAGCCCTTTTTCTTTACTCAGATGTTGCACGCGAGATAGTAGATCCATGAGTTCTTCCTTACTCTCGCTGAGCAGTGTTGTGTCATCTGCATACCATAAGTTATAAATTATTCTTCCCCCGATCTTAATTCCAGCACTGGTGTTCTCTGTGGCCTCTCTTATGATGCTTTCAGAGTAGATATTATATAGTACAGGTGACACAATGCAGTCCTGTCATACTCCTCTTTTACTGGTGAACCACTTTGATGTTCCACAGTTGGTCCTCACTATTGCCTCCTGATTCTTATAGAATCTTATAGAATATTCTAAAAGTTCTATCATTTATTTAATTTTTTATTTAACCTTTATTTATACAGGGTAGTTCCATTGAGAGGCAACCTCTCTTTTTCAAGAACACCCTGTTCACACTCACACATTCACACCAGGAAGCTGCCCATTAAAACCACAGACTGACCTGTGGCCACTGAGCAGCTCCACTGGAGCAGTTGGGGTGAAGGGCCTTGCTCAAGGGCACCACAGTGTGGTTAAGGAGGGTGGGGCAAACATTGCTATGTTATCTGTCCCACCCAGATCTAATCCTGCCAGTTCAGGGACTGAACCCGTGACTGTCCGCTCACCAGTCCACATCCCTAACCATTAGGCAACCACTGCCCACCACTGCTGGGAAGCTCATCCTCTGCATGTCTTGCCAGAGTAGCTGATGGTCGACACAGTCAAATGCCTTTGCATAGTCTATGAAGCACATATAAAATGGGATGTTGTATTCTTTGCATTTCTCCATAATTATCCTGATATTTACTATTTGTTCTCTGGTGCCCTTTCCGTTTACAAAGCCGGATTGTTCGTCTGCCATCTCAGATAAATAATTCTGCTGAATTCTGGTGGTAATGATCTTCAACAGCACTTTGCTGGCATGTACAATAAGGTTGATTGTGCGGTTTGAGCCTTCTTTAACATTTCCTTTCTTGTAGACAGGGATAAATATTCCCCTGCACCAGTACTTGGGCCACTCTTTGCTCCTCCATATCTTTACGCAGAGCTTCCATAGTAAGGTGATGCCTTCTTCTCTGGATGACTTCCATAACTCAGCTTGTTTCATCTGTCCTTGGTGAGTTGTCATTGGACAATGCTTTTGTTGCTTACTGTACTTCTTCCCGTGTTGGTTTTGGCTCTTTCTCCTGGTCGTTGCTTCTTCTCCAGTAATGGCTTTGTGGTTCATGGTAGAGTTGATGACAATGCTCCACGTACCTCTTCATGATGGCTTCTGATCCCATCAGTGTGTTCCTGTTTTTGTCGTTGATGTCTTCTGTCTGAGGTTCCCATTTTCCGGTGGTCCCTTTTATAACTTTGCTCACTTCATTCGGGTTCTTGTTGCTTTGTTCTAGATGTTGACATTTCTCTTTGAGATACTCCCATTTGTTTGCGTTTGCTTCTTTCCTGAACTCCTTGTTGATCTTTGCCCAGTCCTCATGGTCTCCTCTACTCTTGGCCCTATGTCTCTCTTCAGCTATGTACATGGTGGTATTCTTCATCCATGCTTTCATCAGTCTCTTTCTCTTGGGGATGTGCTTCTTTGCTGTTTCTGACATGATGGAAGCTGTTCTTGACCAAAGTTCTTCAGGTGTGCATTCCTCTTCTGCGTACTGCAAAGATGTGAATCGGTTGCTGATCTCAACTTTAAAAGCTTCTGGGATGTTACATATGTCATATCTCATGGTCGCTGCTCTCTTATTTGTGCTTTTCATCTTGATTGTGATGTTTGCTAATGGCAATTGGTGGTTACTGCCGCAGTCTGCATCTGGTCTTGTTTTGATATTCATTAAGGAGAATCTCCACCGCTACATTATCATGATGTAATCTATTTGATTCCTTGTTCTTTCTCCTGGGCTGCTTCATGTATACGGTCTCCGCGGGTGATGTGGGAATATTGTATTGCTGATGGTCAAATCATTGCTGATGCAGAACTTTGACAGCCTTTGTCCTCTTTGGTTTTGTTTTCCTAGGCCATGAGTGCCTTCCGTGTTGTCTTTCCCACTTTGGTATTCCAATCTCCCATGAGCATGAGGAGATCCCTTGGTGATGTTTTGTCTAGGGCCTCATGCACTATGTTGTGGAATGCCTCCAAATCTTCATCTGTTGCATCTAATGTGGGGGCACAGACTTGTATGATGGTTAGGTTTACTGGGTGTGCATTCATCTGGATGCTGATCACTCTGGGGCAGATGGGGTTATAGCCTATGATGGATTTGGCTGTTTCTCTGTCCAGAATGAACCCTATGCCTTCTCTCCTCGCTCCATTGTCTTTCCTGGCATATAACATGACATATCTGTCATATATGAACATATGACATTGGTCTTTTGTACCCAGAGTGGTGGCTCCATCTTTACGGTTCCGTTGCCATCCTGGGTATCAAAGACCAATGTGGAAGAGGCACGGTTTCTTTTGACCTTCGCCTCTGCCTCTGAGTCACACAGTAAAGTTGAGTTCTAATGCACCTCCGGCCTCATCATTGGATTACAGATTATGGACATAACATTTGGTGACGAGGATAAAAGTATGGATAAAGGTATTTCGGGCATTTGGCCATTTCTGGAGCTTCCTTGCGAGCCGCTGGTGCCGTGGGAAAGGTGGTTTGCTGCATTTGAGAATTATCTGGTGGCATTGAACCTTGGTGAGTTGGAGAAATTGTGTGCGCAAACAATACTGGTCCATAATCTTGGCATGGAGGGACAGTGCATTCTTAGCACATTGGGAGTGAGCGTCAGTTTTGAGGATGTGGTTGGGCTAATGGCGTGCTACTTTCATGCCCCGGAAAACGTCATAGTCCGGAGGACCCAATTCTGACAGTGCTGCCAGCAGGCTAGAGAGTCAGTGCAGTGGTATGTTTGCTGACCTGTGCCAACTGGCTGGGGGTTGCCAATTTGGGACCTTAGAGGAAGAAATGGTCCACGATCAGTTGGTGGTGCACATGTTGTGTGCAGCAGCGTGGTCAAGACTCCTTACTCATTCCGTTGAGCTGACGTTGGCCAAAGTGGTGGAGATAGCCCAGCAGTTCGAAGCAGCAGATAAACTGTCATGGGACCTTGGTGAGAGAACAGTATTGGGGCAACCCGACTCACAATCAGCGGCGCAGGCTGTATACCCGGATAGCGATGACAGCGTAGAAGACAAAGAAGAATACGCTACCGCTATAAAAATCAGGTCTGCCCTGTGGTTGTCAAAGTGTTTTAGCTGCGGGTCTACCAACCACCAGTACAAGGCGAGAGAGTGTCCGGCAAAAGGCAAGCGCTGTGGCAAGTGTGGGCTCCTAAATCATTTCGCCAGGGTCTGTAAAAAGTTTGAGCGAGGGGAGTGATGACGTGAAGTGGACTTCCCCGCCACGACTCCTACAGTTATTCACACCGTATCCCCAAGCACAGAAGGCCGTACATATTTGAAAGTTACTTTGGATGGCGAGGACGTGCCGTTGTTGGTGGACACGGGCGCAGTGAGGCCCGTGTTGAACTGGTCTACTGTGAAGAGTTATTTCCCCTACCATTGTGTGAGAGGTCTATTGATGCCATTTTGTGGGTATGGCGGTATTAGGCTGTCCATCGTGGGTTCACTGGAGCTGACGGCAAGGTACAAGACAGTGGTGATGTCCAATACATAATTTGTGGTGACCGTGAGTGGGTCGAATGTGATGGGCTGCAATCCAAGATGGCGCTGCGGATGGCAGCCACTGGCTTCTGCTCTCTGATGTTTTTGATAATTTTGTGTGTTTTTTTGGACTTCTGCTCTTCCGTCCGAGTCACCTATTCAAGGGAGGAACTACTTTCACTCAGACTATCTCCCAATGCAACTTCTCCGCCAGTTTCTGCTGCTGATCTGAAGTTTTTTCAGTCGATCTTAGCTGTGGGAGCAGCGGCTATTGGCACTGGCTGGAAACGAAGGTGGCGTGGTAAACGTGCCGGTGCGCTAGTCAGGCTGAAGAAACGAGGATATCGCACGCCGCTCCCATCGATCCATCAGACCAATGTCCGCTCTTTGGCGAACAAAATGGACGAACTGCTGCTCCTGACTCACAAAAACCTGGATTTTAGCAGATCTGGCGCCCTGTGTTTCACGGAGTCCTGGCTGAGTGAACACATCCCGGACAGCGTGATTCGCCTGGACGGATTCCAACTGTTTACTGTTTTGCGCTGATCGCAGCCGAGAATTCTCTGGAAAGACTAAAGGTGGTGGAATCTGCTTCTACATAAACGAAGGTTGGTGTACTGATGTCACAGTGTTGAAGAAGTTTTGTAGCCCTAACCTTGAGTCACTGTTCATAAACTGTAAACCCTTTTATTCACCGCGAGAGTTCTCCTCGTTTATTCTGGTCGGAATTTATATCCCGCCTGCTGCTTGTACAACGGAGGCACTGCAGCACCTCGCCGACCAGATAGCAGACGTGGAGGAAAAACATCCAGACTCTCTGCTTATCATTCTGGGTGATTTCAATAGAGCTAATCTCACAAATGAGCTTCCTAAATACAGACAGCATATTAAATGTCCTACCAGGGACACAAATACACTTGACCACTGTTACACAGTTTTAAGAAACGCCTATCATGCCGTTCCCCGTGCAGCTCTGGGTTTTTCTGACCACTGTCTGCTCCATCTCATTCCAACATACAGACAGAAACTAAAAACTTCCAAGTCTGTTGTAAGGACTGTGAAGAAATGGACTGAGGGAATCAAAGCTGGGAGTTACAAGCCTGCTTTGACTGCACAGACTGGAGTGTTTTTGAAGATGCAGCCATTAACCTAAATGAACTCACTGACACTGTGACATCATACATCAGTTTTGTGTGAGGACATGTGTGTGCAGACCAAGACCTTCTGCACATACAACAACAATAAACCCTGGTTCACTCCTAACCTGAAGCAGCTACGTCAGACCAAGGAGGAGGCCTACAGGACTGGTGACTGGACTCTGTACAAGCGGGCCAGAAACATGCTGACGAGAGGAGACCAGGCTTGCTAAGAGGACCTACAGTGAGAAGTTACAACAAAACTTCTCAGCCAACAACTCTGCTTCTGTTTGGAGAGGCCTGCAGAATATCACCACTACAGGAGACCAGCCCCCAACCCTGTGGAAAACCGCCAGCTGGCTAACGACCTAAACAGCTTTTACTGTAGGTTTGAAAAGAACCTACAGTTCTCTACCTCCCCACCCACACAAAAGGATTATCTGCAGCCCCAGGAACTCCATCCCTCCTCCACTCTGGACCTCCCACCAGCACTAACGATCTGTGAAGAGGGAGGTGCGCTGGGGTCTTTCAGAGACAAAAGATCAAGAAGGCTGCAGACCCTGATGGTGTGTCTCCGTCCTGCCGGAGAGTCTGCTCCCAACGAGTTGGCCCCCCATCTTCCACCCGGATCTTTAAAGCGTACCCGTGGGTGGTCGTGAAGACGCATTTGACTTGAAAACATTATGAAAAAGTATTTCTTATTTTGGTAAATAATTTTTGCCAGCCATATACCACCAGACATTATTCAAATAGGACCTTGGCCATGGGCCAGCCAATGAAAACTGTGGGCGCAGCCATAACACATGCGGATGTGACGTCACTTCGTTGATACTCAACAGTCAATGCTCCGCCTGTATGAGAGACTAGGGTGCTGTTGTGAGTGTTTTTATTCTATTATGGCTGAATTGTCGGACTCTGAGGAAGAATTTGTCCAACATGGCTACAGGTTTGAGCCAGAAAGGTCTTCTGAGGGTTAAAGTGACGAAGTGGTCCCTCACACCACGCAATTTCGTCTGAAATTATTCGTCTGTGCCCTGTTTCCGCTCCGATCTTCTGACAAGGTGAGCTGGGTTTGGGTACACAAAAAAAGTGTTTCTTTGTTTTTTTTCGCTTATTATTCAGACATCCAAAGGCTTTACATTCCGCCATGTTGCGATATCCATATCGCATTGTATGTTTTTGTTTTTACAAGAGCACCGAGTGTCTGCTGCTCTGTATATAGTTGTAGAATCATCTTCCGTGTTGCGGCAGTTACGAGATCAGATGAGACAAGCAGCTGAATTTAAGCATTTATTTATTTTCTACTCGTTTCAGTTCAGCATTTAATATGAACCCTGAGTTTAAATTAAACGTTTGAATTTTGGTCCTCACACAACGCAACGCGCTGTCTGCCGCTCTTTATAGCGGCGAGGGAGGAGCCGAATTAATCTGCTGTGTTGCGGCTGTTAACGACCTCAGATCAGACAATAGGACCCGCCGAATTTAAGCATTTATTTATTTATTTTCTACTCTTTTCAGTTCTGCATTTAATATGAACCCTGAGTTTGAAATAAACGTTTGAATTTTGGTCCTCACACAACGCAACACGCTGTCTGCCGCTCTTTATAGCGGCGAGGGAGGAGCCGAATTAATCTGCCGTGTTGCGGCTGTTAACGACCTCAGATCAGACAATAGGACCCGCCAAATTTAAGCATTTATTTGTTTATTTTCTACTCGTTTCAGTTCTGCATTTAATATGAACCCTGAGTTTGAAATAAACGTTTGAATTTGAATATCCCCAAAGCCGCTGCACATCCAGGTACTCGAGGCTCAGCCAATACTGATCCAGATCGCGGTAGCCACGAAATTACGTCACAGGAAGCGTCCTGGAAGGCCATGTAGCCGCTAGTATGGCTGTACCCTTGTTTTGCTGACATAGCTGAACCAGTACATCAGCAATGGATTTATATCAAATTGCTTTGAACATGAATTTCAACTTTAACTTGAACTAGAACGTGAGACAGGGGCTCAATAGATAATCTTTTTTTTCACGACCACCACAGGTACACTTTAATAGATCACTGGAGCTGTGTGAAGTTGCCTTCCTGCTTCAAATGCTCCATCATCATTCCAGTTCCAAGAAACCCTCTGTTACAGGATTAAACGACTACAGACCTGTTGCCTTGACCTCTGTGGTCATGAAAATCCTTGGAGAGATTGGTGCTGACCACCTGAAGGCGTCACAGGCCCCCTGATGGAAGCCGCTGCAGTTTGCCTAAGGCGGTCAAACAGGTGGCAGTGGATGATGCAGTGAATATGGGACTTGACACTACATCGGGGGCTGCAACACCTCGACTCCCCAGGGACGGTATGCCAGATACTGTTTGTCGACTTCAGCTCAGCGGGTTCAAACTCTCATCATGCCCAGGCATTCTTCAATCAGAAACTCCTCCAGCTCAAGGTGCCTCCCCTCCACCGTGCCAGTGGAGCTTCAAGCTTTCTGACGGACAGGTGGCATCAGGTGAAGGCTAGGGAGATTTACATGCAAGCTGCTCCGAAAAATTAGTACTTTGCGCCCCCCAAGGGATGTGTCCTTTCCCAACTGCTCTTCTGCTCTTCCTATACTCTAACGTCGTGCACCGCTGAGGACCCTGTCGGGGAAGGTCCTGTAATTTGCAGAAGACACCACAGTCAGTCGGGTGAGTCCTGGATGGCGATGAGTCTGCAGATCAGGCGGGAGGTGGAGCAGGGCTGATCCTCTGGTGCGGCCAGAACCCATCTTGAACTTAACCCAGCCAAAATGGTGGAGATGACTGTGGATTTCAGGCGACACCATCCTCAACAGCACAGTGTCCACTGTGGACTCATTCAAGTTTCTGGGTACCACAATCTCCCGGAACCTGAAGTGGTCCTTCCATATAGACACTGTCCGGAAAAAGGCCCAGCAGAGGTTTGTTTGTTTCTGCGTCAGCTCAAGAAGTTTGATTTGCCTCAGGAGCTGCTGGTTGTCTTCTACACGCCATCATCCATCTGTCCTCTTGCTTTTCCATCACTGTCTGGTTTGGATCTGCCACAAAACAGGACAAGACCAGACTGCAGCGGATCATTAAGTCTACGGAGAGGATCATTGGTACCGACCTGCCCTCCATTGAGAACTTATATCGGTCCATAACCAGGAAACGGGCGGGAAACATCTGTGCTGACCCGTCACACCCCGGCCACAAACTGTTTGAACTTCTATTTTCTGGTCGTCGTTACAGATTACTGAAGCGTCAAAACCAACCCGTCACAGGAACAGTTCTTCTCCTCAAGCCATCACTGCTGAGAACTCCTAACATTCCACCTAGTCCTACTGTTGCGTACTCATGACTTTTCATCCATTCTCTTACGGTGCACATAACTCGGCAACACTGCTTTTTTACTTTTTTCATTCACATTATATCACTGAATCATGAGTATTCACATTGAAATACTGTGTGACTGTATATTTTTTCATATATTATCTGCAAAGTGTGGATCGTCTGAGTAAATAAGCTGCATAAGATTCCCTGTAAATATTTGCATCCTTTTATAGAAACGTGGACAGACTGTAAGTTACTGACAATACTCTGTTGTCATTGAATCCTTATATAAATCTTATTAAATCCTCCACCTGAATAACGAGGAGCAAGTTTTACAGCCAAAGTCAAATTCCTTGTAATGTGTTGTGCATACTTGACCAATAAAGCTGATTCTGATTCTGATCTGTTTTATGGACTGGGCTTCTCAATCACCAGCAGCAGCGGAGAAGAATGGTTGGGCTGTGGTTTGTGGGACCGGCCGGTTCTGCAAGTGGTCGACGATGCGGTTTGGGATGACACATGGCCTAGTATTCTGGGAGATAGACAGACAGGACAATTTCCACCCAGGGCCATCAGGGCAGGGTTCCGGTGCCAGGGCCCACATTACCCTAGGTGAAGGAACTGGGTGGCATGGTGGAACACCCGTAATGGCGGGTGAGGCTGTGAAGACGCCCCCTCTGCTTCCGGGGTTCGGCCTGGAGATACCGAGAAGCATGGGGATGCTGCGGCTACGCCAGCATTTAAAATGAAAGTGAGCGGGGCAGGACTGGCTGGCACAGGAAACAGACGTGCCACACAGGAACACTGCAGGCCAAGTTGGGCTTCACGGAGGGTAACCGGTGTGGTGCTGCCCGATGAGGAGACCCGATAGAGACATCGTGGACATGGGAAGTTAAGGCAAGTTCCTTTAAGAGTCGATGATGTGGTTCAACCCAGAGAGGAGGCTCGGCTGAGAGGTGCCCACTGAAAGAGGAAGCGACATGAGGACCAGGGGTGGTTGAAGGTGGTGGCTGTTCGGGAGGACAGATACTTTCGGCTGTCAGATGACTTATGGAGACATCCCAATGAGCTGCGGCGCATTATCAAGGAGAAGGAGGTGTCAGTGCCCTGACGTGGCTCATCTCCAGGGACAGAGAGACGAAAGAGCTCTGGGCAGGACCCGCCAGACGAGTTCCCTGGGGGTGGCTCTCCATCGAGGCTGTACGGTAGCAAGGGACGGTGGGTGGGGTTAAATGTGAATTGTCCAGGCTACGTAGTTGACATGTTTCTCATAATGGACTGCTATACCAGGTGCCCATGTGAAAAAAAAAAAAAAATACCCATGTAGTGTGTGTGTCACCATGTTTATGGGTATGTATTGCTGTGGGGTTTGCCCGGGTTGGGGTGATATCATTGGGAATGTTATGGTGGTGTATGAAGGCTCATGTTAACTAGTTGTGTGTTTATTACATTGAAATTTTTCTTCTTTATGTATAAAAGTTCATGGGATTATTTTGTGTTATAATAGGAACACGGCAAATTTTATTTCATGGACTTTTATTATCAGAGACGGCAGAATAATCCGTCTGGCCGTGTGGAGGTGGGACGGCAGTCCACCTGTCTCCCTCTAGTTTTAGTTGTTTGTGTGTATGGATAGGCCTATTTTATTTGTTTTCATTAGGGCGTGACTCGAGTATTAAATTTTGGGAGGGTCTAATTAGTGTGCATGTGTTTTGGGACTTTTCTAAAGGGGGAGGGGTGTCATATATGAATATGATGTGTTTTTGTGTGATGAGGGTGGTGGCTCCACCTTTATGGTTCCGCTGCCATCCTGGGTGTAAAAGACCAATGCGGAAGAGGCATGGTCTCTTTTGACCTTCGCGTCTGCCTGTACAGGAGCGCCTAGTGTCTGTGAGTCACACAATAAAGTTGAGTTCCGTTGCACTTTCAGCCTCATCATTGGATTACAAATTAAGGACATAACAATATCCTTCCTTGCATGTTGAATCTACCTTGTCCTGGCATCCAATACTCGGTGATACCTAAGACCTTGATATTAAGTCTGGTCATTTCCTTGGTGGTGACTTGTAGTTTTCCAGTATTTGTCCCTCTGATGTTCCAGGTTGCAAATGCAGCATTCTTCCGTAGGTGAATTCCATTCCTTTTCACTCTGCGACCATCTAGCATTGCACATCCTGAGACAGGGTTTGGTGTGGCGCCTTCATTCTCATCAGATATGTTCGGATTGAATTCAGCCTCTTCCCCAGTAACATGAGGATGTCTGAGAAGCCTACAGGGCACACTTCTGGCCACCATAATGTGATCTGTGATTTGTTCTGTCATCTCGTGCTCTTGGCTAGGATAATGTGATGGGTGGTCAGGTACTTTCGCATCTTGTGCCATTCGGGTGTCTGTGAGGGACCTTCTTTCAGCTGCCATTGGGGTGTCATTGAGGGACCTTCATCTGGCTGGCATTGGGGTTTCAGTGAGGGACCTTCATCCACCATACTATTTCAGCCATAGCTGGTACCCTACCAGGTGCTACCTCTCTGGGTCAGAAAGGACCTGGGAGCAATGGTGACTAAGGGGTAGCTCCACATTACCCAAAGCTCCCGTCACTACAAGACGAGGACTCTCCACCAGATGCAGTTTAACGTCATAACCAGGATGGGTACTCCTGGGTATGATGGTACTCCACAATAGATTTAATTGTTGGTACAGGTATACCTTGCTGGTACAGGTATAAAATCCATATTTTCTTCCTCTCATTTCTCCTGTTAACTGTGCGGCTTTGCGTCAACCAAAGCACTGCATCTTCATAAATGTAAAGTGTGCCTGCCTTGGTGTCTGCATCTTTTAGCATGACAGTCTTTCTGCATGTTTGTTACTAATCAGCACTGCTAAATGTTTAAGTGTCTACAGAGAGAAGTTGCTTCTAATTGGATTTCCTGTCTGTGATCAGTGCTACCACGGTACAGCACATTCACTAATGCCAGGAGACATGTGAGTTTTCACCGCAGATCATAAGATCATCAGTAATATACAGTACACCAGTAGATACAGTATGAATTTATTGAATGGTATTGAAATCTCGGTGAAAACCAACAGGGAAGTAAAACTGTGATGAGTAAGACTCTGCAATTTATCCTGTTGGTTAAGAACATGTGACTTCACTAGAGTTGTTTTTTTTTAATAATTAAAATCTGACTTATCTGCTCTGCAGATGTAGCATGCATATATGATTATGACAGAAAAAAAAAGTTTTCATCCTGAAAGAAAAAAATCGTGGTATGTGCCACACAGCTTGTATACATATGTGACACTATACATGGTGCTGTTTTATGATCAAATAACTTTTTCAATAAAATATTTTTCATGTGGGGAGATCTATTTACTATGAACTTGCAGTTTTTTTCTTAGTTGCTAACTACCTGATTGTATTCATAAAATATTACATTATAGATCAGACCTTATCCAGGTAAAGGTGGTATGTAATTTTTTCCCCACATTTTTTTTTCTTTCCTGTTGAGGCTTCAGTGAGTCCAACCTGGCAGATTTACTCTGACAAATATATGTCAGTGACCCCATGGAACTCACTGACACTTTTAATAACTTACAAAAGTAATATGTCATATGTCAGTATCTCAGAAGAAGTTGGTGATTTAATTCAGTGTCATAAGTTATTTTGAGACTCTGTTGCCAGTGTGCATGTGTGGTGTGGTTTTTGCCCTGCAGTTTTTCACCATGGTAGACTTTTAGCTTTCTCGTCAGTCTTCAGCACACCAAAAAGTACTTGGGTCCTCTGTTCCACAAGCTTTCCTGAGTTAGTAGATCTAAGTACTCTAGTAGGCTCATATTTTTTCAACATCTCTGAAGTATGTATGTGATTTATAAACTAATAATAACATTTTAAAATCTATTCTGTAGGAACCTGGAAGCCAGTGCAGAGCTTTTAAAACTGGGGTAATCCGTTCTATTCTTTTAGATCCTGTTAAATGTCTTGCAGCTGTATTTTGTATAGACTGCAACTGTTTAATAGCTTTTTTGGGTAGTCCAATTAAAAGACCATTACAATAATCCAGTCTACTAGTTATAAAGGCATGTTCAAGTTTTTTTCCTTATCCTTGATGGAGATGTAGTTCTTTATTCTAGCAATGTTTTTTAAATTAAAAAAGCTGATTTTGTCATTGCTTTTATATGACTAGTAAAAGTAAGATCTTCATGTAATATAACACCCAAGTTTATAACATATTTCTTGTTGCTTAAGTTAAAGAAATTAAAATATGTGCAAATTTGACATCTTTTCTCTTTATTTCCCAAAGTAATAATCTCACTTCTGTCTTTATTCAGCTGGACAAAAAAAAAAATTGAGGTTCATCCATTTATTTACCTGGGCTAAACACTGATTTAGTTTGTCAACTAGACTGAGGTGGTCTGGTGATAGAGCCAGATCTAGGTGTCATCTGCATATGTGTGGTAGTTAATATTATAGATTTGAATAATTTGACTAAGTGGCAGCAAATACATATTAAAAAGAAGAGGACCAAGGACAGAGCCCTGTGGGACTCCACAAGTCATTGGTACTTGGTTGGACCTATAACTTTCTATATTTATTAAATATTCCCTACCATCTAGGTATGATCTAAACCAATTTAATACAGTTCCAGTCAGTCCAATCCAGTAATCAGGAAATGAGGAGTCCCTCAGGGTTTCTTTTTGTCTAATATTATTACTTTGCTAAGAGTAACCGACAAGAGCTATTTCAGATGTTTAGTCGCACTCCATCTTAGAATTTACATTAAAACAAAACAAAACAAAACCCTTAGTCCACCATTTCAGAATACCTTGTGGCAGTATACGATCGGCCGCACCTCAGACACAGTCCAAGGACGGATGATTTTTTCGCACATGAGTTGTTCAGAACTCCTTATACAAAGATATGGAGTGATGATAATCAAATCAGTGGCGGTAATGCACCTACCTATAAGCTGGTTGCCAACTGCCAATAAAATCTAAAAGAAGAAGAAGAAGAAGACAGCCATGCCTGTTCACCATTTTGAGATTCTGAGGTCATAGAGGCAATTGCTGATTGCAAAAACCATTGGAAGATTTTGCTCAATACTTTGCTGACACATACAGAAAACATCCATCTGATCTACTGACATGTACATTACAATCAACCTACACTTAGTTCCTCTTATCTGATTTACACAAAACAACACAAATGAATTAAAACACATTTCAATGCACTTTTGATTTAAATTTGATTCAGTTACATTTTACTGCCTTCGATACATGAATGCATGCTTTCATTCTAATGGTTCTGTATTTGATCCTTCTTTCTCTGAGTTGCTACTTCCTCTTTTCTGCTCTGTGTGAGTTGTTGTAGTTCCTGTTTCTGCTGTCTCCGTCTGTTAGGATTATCTAAGAGGATTAACAATGAGTTTCCAGTAGCACGATCACTAAATCAGCTTTCTGTCATAATTGTGATATAATTTTGGTTCATAATGGCGGGGTTGATGAGTCGCATGTCAGTTAGGATGGCGGTCAGTTCGACAAACCAAAATGCACAGAATACAGTCATTATGCATGACTGATATGCATGTATATTAATTGTATTGCAGTACATTTAAATATTTACAGTTTAAGCACATATCAAGTCTCAGTGGGAATTTCAGTGCTCACTGCTTTACCTCGGCCTGTTTACTGGTGCAAATGCATACTGCACTAGTGCATATTAGAGATATTTAGTATTGGTATTGGGTTTGGTCCAGGGAAAATGATTGGATTGTCATCAGGGAGCAATAAAAAAAAATACAAGAGCACTCTGAGGTGAGTGCAATATCCCCCACCTCTGTTTTCTTTGAAGATCCCAATATGTCACTGAAGGAGAGCAGTTTTCAACTTTTCCATATAATTAACCAAAATATGGTAAGCCTATTATCCATGAATATACAACAAAAATAGTTTTACACAACCCATAGTTGTAGGTTAGAAACCCAATGTGAACCTGTGTACAAAGATTGGTGACATTAGCTTTACCCATTCAATAGTAATAGGGCATAGGGAATGCCAATCTTGACCTTTGACCTTTTGACCCCAAACCCATAGTCAGAGGTCATAGGCTCAAGGTGAACCTGTGTACTAAATTTGGTAACCCTAGCTTTACTCGTTCTACAGTAATAGGGCATAGGGAATGCCAGTCTTGACATTTGACCTTTTGCCCCAAAACTCCTGGAGCCAAATTGCAATATACACATCATCAGTGTATATCAAACCCTGGTACCAACTTTCAAAACAATCAGAACAAAACTGTAGGAGGACTTGATCTTACACAAGTGGGACACATGGATGGATGGATGGATGGATGGATGGATGGGCTGACTGCCTCATGATATAATCCTCCTTCACCCAAAGGGGTCTTTGACCGGCAGGGGATAAAAAAACATTCATTAAAGCCTAAGATAAATGAAAAACTTTGCAATTTATTGACTGATTTTTTAAAAAAAAATGATAAAGTTTATTAAATCCTATTTGATATTAATGTCTGTACTGCATATATTCTAATGGTCAATCAAAATTTTATTTAATTACATTAACGATACTGTTTTGGTATTAAAGCTAACAAAATGACATTTCTGCTGTTAATATTAATCTGATAGTGTATATAAACGTTACAGCTTAACATCTTCTATTATTAGTTTTATTAAAATAGAGATAAATGTTTAGTTTAAAATGCCTATATCATGTTATTTTAAGCCTTTCAGAGTAAACTATATGCATGTATGTGATAGTATATTACCTTTGGTACACTGGAGAATGAATTTCTTATGAAATATGAGTTATTTTCGCGGGCTACTTTTCCAACCCGGAAGTAAGATGCCTCGATCTCTGAGGATCAGCCTCTCCTTCTTGTGGCCGCCGCCCATTTCATGACGTAACCCCTGAGCCGGCTGCTGCAGCGTGTCACTGGGTTTCACCCACGAAAACTTAGAAGACATTGTCTTACGTAAAAAAGCAAACAGTTATTGTCACTGAGCAGATTAGGTGCGAGAGGAACTACTTCTTCACAGCGTCAATGCTAAAGTGAAAGAGTTTTGCCAATCACCGTTCCGTTAGCTGCGTGGAGAAAGTGGGTGTGTGCATTAGCCTGGGGGTGGGCGGCTCGCCCACGTTCATACGTATGAACGTGGGGACCCAGTCATTATGAGGGACAGGGCGGAGCAGCAGCTCAGAGAGCAGGGTTGAGGAGGAATACTCAGTGATGCGTGAATGGAGCAAAATACCACTTTGGGGGTGTTTTTGATGAGGGATTAACATAACATGCTTAAAAGCTCAAAAAAGTCAATTTTGCATGATATAGGCCCTTTAATGTTTATTTGTTTATTTGAAAGGGACATTACATACTAATGAACATTAATACAAATGTAAGTATGCCAGATTTAGCAGTCCTGCTAATTTGCATCTGTAGTTCCCCGGCGGGTCAGAAAAACACGCAAACAAACAATCATACACGAGCAGAACAACTGCAATAAAACTGTACAAAGTGGATATACTAAAGTGCAAAAGTTAAAATGCTGCAAAACAAAACATTCAAATGTCTCACAAGTGAAGTGCTGTGTATACATACACAAACACATGCAGCCAGGCACCTCACAGCAACAACAAACAACAGCAAATGTGAATTTATGTGTTTAATAATGAAATTGTAAGGGTGTAATTTATTTATGGCAGGTAACACAAATTTTGACCTCAAAATTTTAAACAACAGTGGCTTCGAAGTGGTAACCAGTAGAGGGAAACTGTAAATTAGAAAAAATATTACAAATGACCCAAAGGTTATGATTTGAGAAATTTCATCCATGTAATCTGCATAATGTGACCTAATTTGCATATTTTGACCATCAAAATCTACATAGACAAATTTTTTTGTTTTTAGTCATCTTATCCTAAAATTATATACAGCAGAAAATCAGTAGAATCTAAACAAACACTGGTAAAAAATTGGTAAAAAAAAACAACAACAAAACAAACAAAACAACACGATGGCAACCATATTTACATAGTTTTTTTTTTTCCCCAAGTAGCAATTGTACGCAAATCTGTCCTCATCTATCAAGATGGCATTGTTTATAGTGTTTGAGAGTGTGATAGCTCTGAAAGCAAGGCACAGCACACAGACCTACCTCACACTGAGCACACCTGAAGTGTTTCTGGCAACGACCTTATGGACAACTACGATTGGAACACGCTGCACAATCTGGACACCCATGAACTTCGGCAAGCCAGTGCCGCATGAACATGGGCTCATCTCCCCTTCTCAACGGCAACTGGGCTGGCCGTGGATAATTTGGAATACCTCTCCTGTTGCAGTTTACGGTCCCACATGTCCAGTTTCCTTAGCTACTAGCTCCTTAGTGATGGCTGGTGATGTGTAGTAGCTGTCCTCATGTCCTTTCCCGGTGTATGAATCCATCAGCTGATGCACAACAAGATGAGTCGGGCCTAAATTATCACAGTCATCGCTGTTATATCCTCTGTACATTGAATGGACATTTCATCCAGGGACAGCTCCTTGCGTCGACCATAGACAGCAGCAAAATGTGGAACTATACAGTCAATTATTGGATGTACCTTGAATAGTCTGTCAAAGGCTGGCTCACCCCTTGCAACACTGTTGTCATGTCAAAACACTGTGTGTTTTGGACCATTACTTTCAAGGTGTCTTCCATGTCCAGAAACTGTCTGACTTTTTATCTGCCTCTTCATCCCTTGACCATAGTTAGGCAAAGCTGCAGAACCTTCAGAAGTGGTTCCTCTGCCATGTGGCGCTGCACTGAGCGCAAATTGCCATATGTCTTTCATGTTTCACTTTCCCTTGACAAGGCATCGTGCTCAGAAGGCTTGTAATCCGATTCTGAATCTTGCTCAGAAGGTGAAGGGTCAACTTCTGAATTGGGATCTGCCAGAATAAGAGCAATGGCTTCCTCAGTGGTGTACCAATGCTTCGCCATCTTCACTCCATCGTCTCTCTTACTTGAATGAAAAAGCTCCCGCTTCATACTGGATTTTATAGCAAACTTTGCACTGGGGCACACCCTTTTATTGTGCTAGGATAAAAGCTATACCGGTCTGCCATCTTGTGGTGTAAAAAGGTTTGTACATCTGGGACTCTATTTAGTAGTACTGGACCAGTTTTGACAGTGATGCTGACGGGTGCCAAGTGGTGACTTTGATCCTTAATGGGCTACATATCTCAAACCTTAAATACATGCAGAAATACCATGGAAAGAAGTATGTTGAATTTATTCAGACAACAATCAGATTTGTTTTGAAATTGACCGATACTCAAATTTAAAAATATCAGATTGGCTCAGGCATTAAAATAGCTGTATCAGTGCATCCCTAGTCCATATCAAAAATTAGAATAACATCATTTATATGATAATTTAATTCCAAGAACTAAGTCATATACAGTATATACTGTAGATAACTGAAACAAAAAAGTCTTGGAATGGTTCACTTTATATGGAATAAATGTAGAAAAAAAATAACTTTCTGAAATTAATTATTTTAAAAAAACTCTTATGTTGATACCCTAGGCCACTGGGTGCACTGCCATCTTGGGGTGTAAAAAGGTTTGTACAGCTGGGACTCTAGTAGTACTGGACCAGTTTTGACAGCGATGCTGACAGGTGCCAAGTGGTGACTTTGATCCTTAACCCCTTGCACTCCGGTCAATTTCCCTAAAAATGCCAAAAAATAATGTGCCCAAAGTAAATCGAAAGCTGTTCTTCAACCCTTCGCAGCATCTTCATGGGGTTGGTCTCATTTAAAAGAAAACACTTTGAATTTTTTGGCAAAACAGTCATAATCTCTCTAAGTGCTCCAGCCACTGAGTTATAGTCATCTAAACATACTGAACTTGAAGAAAATAAATTTGGCCTGGGTGTTTTTTTTGGATACAAATGCTTGCAAATAACACACAGCTTCAGATCTGGGCTGGAAAATGCAACAGAAATGTAGAACCAAGTGTTATCCAGCTGAGGTCAAAATTTTGTAACAATACCACAAAAAATGAATATATTACACAGCTTTTTCCCCAGGTAGTTCCCAGGCATTTTTGAACTGTGCCAAATTGTGCCAAATGGCACAGTTTGGAGAAACGTCTGTAACTTTTGAATGATTCAATATAGAAGCTTCATCTTGGGTTCTAATGAAAGGTGACACTCAGGGCTGTGTGTGTGTGTGGGGGGGGTTGTCTCCCCCTCGCTACAGAGGACGGCCATCGGCCATCGCTACATGACGGAATAGCCATGTGGCGACAGCGGCGCAGTCACCGCGGCTTCCCCCCCCTCGCTACAGAAAAGTAGTGGGGGGGGGCAGCGTTCATGGTCTGGACGCGGCGCACGACCCGTGTACCGCGGCGCACGAACTTCGGACTTCATGCGCCGCACAGTTGTAATTTACCGATCGGTCAAAAGTCATTTTTGATTACAATTTCCAGGGATAAAGAATAATTTAGCTTATAACACCTTACCTCTTCACAGCAGCATTGTCCTGGCGAACTTCTCTTCCTCATTGTCAGACGAACGCGACACTGGTCTGCTCGTGGTTCCCGGTCAAAACATAATTCCATTATTGCGGTTTTGGCGAATGATTTACAACCTTTGTCGTCGGCCTCAGTCGGTCTATGATGACCATGGAAGAGAATCCTAAACGTCTATTCTGCTGGAATGAGTGCAGGTCGCACTTGTGGGTGGTCTCCGTGCTGCTGGGTCTGTAGCAGGTTCTTCCTGTGTCCTTTTTTTCATCTGCTGCAGCAGTCAGTCTCTCTTCACCCAGCCCGAACTTCTGTGCTTCAGTTGGCTGGCTGCATTCACAGCGTTGGTAGGCGGGTCCTTCTTGCTATGTTTTCAGTCATTGGTTCTTCAAGGTTTCAGAAACCCAATTCAAGGCTCTTATTAGTCGAATGGGAGGTCAATCATATCAGATCTGTTCACGGCTGTGTCTGTAGTGGAAGAACTTTTTTTTTTTCAGTGCGCGCTTGGAGGCAGCGCCCTCGTGCGTCCTAGGGCACACGAGAGCGCCCTCGTGCACTCTGGGACGCAGAGACTTGCCCGCCCGCGGTACAACGGAGTGCAAGAGGTTAATGGGCTACATATCTCAAACCTTAAATACATGCAGAAATGCCATGGAAAGAAGTATGTTGAATTTATTCAGACAACAATCAGATTTGTATTGAAATTGAATTTCTGGGACATTGGGGCAGTGCGGTGGCGCAGTGGTTAGCACTGCGGCAGCACAGCAACTCACCCTTGGCCATGGGATCCCTGGTTCGATCCCAGCCCCTGACTAACAGTGATCTGTGTGGAGTTTGCATGTTCTCCTCGTATCTGCGTGGGTTTACTCTGGGATTTCTCAGGTTTCCTCCCACAGGCCAAAAACATGCAGGTTTAGGTTAATTGCAGACTCTAAAGTGGCCCTAGGTGTGAATGTGTGTGAATGGTAAAGGGATAGCACCGTACCATGGCTGCTTCATCCATCCAGGTGGATGCCCTCAATTTCCCCTCTGGGGATCAATAAAGTATACAAAATCAAAAAAAAAAAAAAATCAAATATTTTTGAAATAAAAATGGAACTGAAAAATGGAATAAAGGAAAAATTGGGTCCTATATCCCTTCTCTCACTTTACAAGAACTTTATGGCCTTTTGAAACCATTCCACATTATTGTTCACAGCTTTGGGTTAGAGTGTGTTGCAGTCCAACAGCATTGTACAGAAGGGCAGCCTGTGTGCTGGTCCTATGAGGCAGAAAGGTTCCACCACCTGCATATATTCGGCCTGGAGAAAACTGCCACTACCTATGGGGATGGTGTTGGTCACTGAGGGCCTTTACTGGTCTTGGTTAGTTAGAATATAAAGTAAATGGAGAGTATTAGGTTGAACTTTACCAGAACTTTTCCTGTTTTTGTGTCCTGTTTTGTCTGTTAGCCACTATGTGACCGAGGCTCCGTAGTCTGCCACGATCAAGATCACATTTTCAATTTGAGATGGGGCAGACTACTGTCTTTTTTTCTTACACAGAACATGTATGCAATATAACAGAACAGTAATTCAAAAACCTCTATTACTCATCTGTGTAATATGTTAACGTGTGACGTATTAAAGATGAATAGACACATTTGTTTTAAATAATATTTCTCTAATAAATATTTTACATTTCCAAATTCAGAGTAGCTTATATTATTGTTCTTCAGTTAGCATTAGTAATAGTGATCTCATGTTTTCCTGAGTTGCAATTAGTTCCATTTAATTGCCTTAAATCAACAGAGAATTGTAGATTCAGTATGTCAGAGGATTAGAGGGCACCCATTCATGGTAAATTACATATTATGAAACAGTTACACTCTACTTACAAGAAAAAATGATCATTTTAGCCACACTATTGCATCTGATGAAACATTAATTTCATTAATTCATGTTTTTAAACCTGTACAACAGCTGACTATTTGTTTTTCTTGTGGATTTTTTTTACTTTGAATGATTTGGAGTCAGCTACAACTCTTCCCACTCAGACACGCATACACACTTCTGTTATTTTATTGCTTCACAGTTTTATCATTCATATAAGAGTCACTACTACAACCAGTAATATCCCCTTTACATGGGGTGGAGATCATGGAGAGATTGTTGAGAGATCTGGCCAGTTTCTGATCTATCAGTCATCCTCAGTGATCTCCACAGTCGCCATGTTCTCCTCAAAGTTTTGACTCAGTCCAAAACACACAAGATCTCCCAAGCAATCCCAAAGATCAAAAATTGGCCCAATCGCTCAACAATCTCTGTGGTGTGTAAAGGGGCCATAAAATGATATGGGGAAAGGAAGAAACATTAGAGCCAGCTACAGGGTTGATTCAGTGTTTGGTGGTCCAAAGTGTCACCGGATTTTACTCACTTCATTAATGGACTGATACTAGAAGCAATCTTTCAATGAACACCAAATTTTTCCACCACAAAGGCAGAGATGGATTGCTGAGTGTTCAATGAAAGACTAATAGATTTCACTGAAAGATTGCTGAGAGATCATTTGGAGATGGATAAAATAGTTGAGTACTCCTTGAGAGTTCTTTGAGAAGTTGCTTCCCTTTGATGATCGTTGAGTTATTGCTTTGGACTGAGTGAAAGCTTTGAGGAGACCATGGGGACCGTGGAGATCACTGAGAGATCTTGGTCATAGCTGAGAGATCAATAAAAGATCAGTGAGAGATCTGGTCATTTGTTCATCTTTCATCTTTCTCTGAACAACCGCCCCCCCCCCCATGTATGTGTGTGTATGTACAGTATACATACATATATATATATATATTAGATTAGATTAGATTCAACTTTATTGTCATTACACATGTATGAATACAAGGTAACAAAACACAGTTTAGCATCCAATCAGAAGTGCAAAGGACAGCAGTGCAGTACTGAACTGCCTTTTTAAGGTCATGCCACAGCATCTCAATCGGATTCAGATCAGGACTTTGACTAGGCCACTCCAAAGTCTTCATTTTTTTTTTTCTTAATCTATTCAGAGGTGGACTTGCTGGTGTGTTTTGGCTCTAGCAATTAACAGATGGTGGCTAAGGCAGGTCCCTACATTGTGTGTCAACCCAAGAGGCTTGCACCATTGGTTCTGCTACCCTTGCCCCCCCCCCCCCCCCCCCCCGTGGACACCCTAGCGTGGTGCAGCGATGTCTAAGAGGGCCTTGTCCAGATGAACTGTCAATCCACGATGCCCACGAAACCTTTGTCCACCGGTTGACCCTTGCCAGGGCTTGCATCATTCGGCTGCAGTCATCACACGGTTGCGACAGAGGTTTGACCTTCCTCTGTGTCTGCTTCCTGTATCCGCAGCTGTGGAGCACAGTCCCATCTCGTTTACACACACCAGTACCGTTCGAAACAACTGTGTGCCCACGCTCTCAGAGGCACACCTCGTCCCATGAGGTCTATAGGACAGTCTGGTGGGTGCAGCAGAGGATAGATAACATCCAGTCCAGCCAATGAACAGTTCAGTGAAGCTGTCCCAGGGATGCTACCCCCCTGTCGCTGGTCAGAGGTAGAGATGCTGGTGTTGGTAAGGCTCGAGCTCCTGGCTCCACCCCGGATGCTGGAGGTGCGGTGGATGCGCTTGGGTACCAGTCCATTCTTCCTCTAGGGACTGAAGTCGTACAGTCACTCGCCCTACGACCTTTTTCTATGTCGCAGGCACACGTCATGATGGTCTGGTGCCCTCCGGCATCCATCTTCCCTGTGCCCTACACCTTTGCTCGAGTGCCGATACAAAGGGCTCGGCCGGGGCAGGACCAATAATGGCCCGAGGGGTTGCCATCACAATGGCTGGAGCCTGTACCGTTTTATCCTTATTCACTAAATCTGTGGTTGACTATGTGCGGTTGTAAGTTATCTCCCATTAGCCTTGAGTGTGTGATTGTTGACCATATGAAATCTGCAAGCAGTGGTTGTGTTGTGATGAGTGTGTTGGGTGATGGGACCTATATGTTCAGCAGTGGGTAGGCAGTAGATAACATCGTTTAATGTTAGGAGACATCCTTATCCATGCATTGTTGTATCCAGGCATTCAGAGCTTCTAACCTTCACCCTTATCCAGACTACCTAACTGTAATTAGCATGATGGAAATAAACACGCAAGAGTACTATAAGTCTCACACCCGTACCTATGTGTGGTGAGCTATGTATGATTTATGTATTATCAGTAGCACACTGTGTTCAGCTCTTCCTCTCGACCCAGCAATTGGTCTAAGACTTGCTGATGACTCCCACTGTGGAAAATTGCATTTGTTAACACCCTTCTCGGCTTCTGAATATATGGCCTATAGTGTTGTACTCTGCTCATTTTATTAGATCTACATCTAGTTATTATTTTACCATAACCAGTTTGGAATTTGCTTCAAATTTTCCTCATCCCCTCATTTGTTAATGTTAAGATTGGTCATATAGGAGATTTCTGTGCTGTGGCTACCCAGTTAAGAGACAATGCTTATGGTTTTAATTTGGGAGAATATTCTATGTTAAGGTCAGATATTGGTATTCCATAGATGGCTCTATTGCACAGTAGAGGTGTCAAAATGTTCAACATTTTCCAATCCATGTGTTTGGGTCTAACCAGCGGGATGTGTGGAACCCCCCCATAGGTTGAAATGTCTCTTATCCACTTCAGTTAGGACAATGGATGCTTCCACACATTTCCTTGTTTACCAGTCCAAATTTTATGACCAATCTGGAGGATGGATTTGCAAATAATGGTTGTTCATAATTTGGATCAGATCCGTTCAATTGCCTATAGTACATGGGGTACAATGCTACTTTTACAGATGTTAAGTGTTCTACTGGTAGCTTGCCATTTGCAGAATTTGATCGTTACTTTTCTGACCTTGAAAAGTCCTGTATGTCATTATCCGGAGTTCCTACTTTACGTGCAATAATTTAATTTTTGCTAATTTTCTGTATATGTGTAGAAGTGAGTCCACTTATCTGTTCTAGTCTTAAGCATGCAGTCCAGTTTTTCTGTGGTGGATGTGGGTGCCTCCCTCCCGCAAGCAGCGGCCTGGACATCACTCTGTTTCCATTGTGGGGCATGCTTCCTCCTCGCTGTCCTCCCCCTCCTCCTTTTGGCCTCCTTTTATAAGAGAAACAGATTCATGGGAAGCCTCAGGCTCCCCTTGTGTCAGCCATTCCATAAATGTGTGTTTTTCCTTCAAATTTTATTTTCCCTTCTTGTTTAGATTTCCAACCTTGAGTCAAGAAAGGAACTGCTTCAAAGCCTTTATTTAATTTTTGCTAATTAATACAAGATGGAATAATGAGATTAACTCCCCACCATGCCAACAGATATTATTTGTACTGCTGTAATTGAATGCTGTATGGATTTTTGTGTTGTACTGGCATACACCTCCATGCTGCTACTCATTTTTGCCACTCAGTGTTTGTCTTCCAAGAGTTCTGTTCGGTGACATCCTATGCATACCCTCTATTGGGGAGGAACATAACTGGGGTGTTAGATTGTCTTTAAATAACTGAGTATACAGTAAAGCTATAATCTTTGCTGTGAGTGTTTGCTCATTACTTAATGTTAATATTCACAACTAAAAGAAATGCACTGAAAGAATGACACCTAATGCCTCATTCCCGCTTTAAGTACTTGGAAATATTTAAGATGGCTGCCGTGTTTGTGCCTTCTTCCTGACACTCCTCAGGATTAAACAAAATTTAATTTATTGTTGTTTTTTGTTTGTTTGTTTGTTTGTTTTTATAAAGCTACAGTTGCAAATCTTACACAGATCTTTATTTTTCTTTGGTTACACATACTCTGCCTTCATTTCTCTTTCCATTTCCATCTCAAAACCAAAAATATTTACTACACCTGCTAAATCCACCGTTCTTCTCTCTTCTCCTACGTACTTTTTCAATCAGAAACACTCGCTCGATTTTTACCATCCACTATCCATTTGTGTACAAGACTTCACCTTTCCCTGGACAAGCTGATGAAACTGCACATCTCACATCTATAATCTCTTTCAGTATTAAAACTTCCTTTCATTCATCTGGTCTCAGTTCTCTTCAGCCTTTATCAACATTCTGTTACCACCTGCTTGTCTTCTTCATAATTCACTGTCCTGTCGTTCATACTACTGACTGTACTGTCCACAGCTAATGCTCCATGCAAGAGCCTGCACATAAAAGTGATGGGTTTCTTTTTGAAAAGTCAGCTTTATAATACACCAATGTGGCTCAGTTCAAAATTCTGTCTCGTAAAAAAACTCGTCATCTCTTGATCTCTACCCTGGTGTTGGATGCTTTCTCATTACTGACCTTTTGATTTGTTTTGGAATTAAATAATGCCTCTGGGTTTGAACATCTGCCTTTCGAGGAATGTATAAAAATAAGACGTTTGCTGATTGCTCTGAAAACTAAAGTATAACAGAGTCATCTGTATCTTGGTGTGGTGGAGTTTTGTCTTTTTTTTCTTCTGAACAGATAACCTCCAGACGAGCAAACACCATGCCTACAAAAACTATAACAATTTTTAGATACAAAAATGTAAAACTTTCATTAGCCCCCCAAAACAATTCTAAAAATATTTAAATCAAGAATCATCAACCACGGGACATGCGGACCATCCATGTGTGAACCGCTGGTTTGTTTATCAAGCTACACTAGTTGTCTCATGTGTGTCAGAGCTGCAGATCTACAGTATGTGCACAGGACATTAAAGCCTTGTTTATGCTCCACCTCTGCTCTGTGCATGTGTCTATGATGCTTGTACCCTTTGGATAAGGCCGGTGCGCACACAGCTATATGTATGTATATACTTCATTTTTTGAGTCTACTCAGCCGAGTATTTGCTGCTTTTACCTCAAATTATCTTCTTGTTTCTCTAGTCAACTCTAATCATGTTTGTTTTAATTCATCTTCTTCTATAACGCTTTTTTACTCATCTCTGGAGCATCAAAACCATCACCCTTGTTAAGCTGCCATCCCTCATCCCCATACCAAGTGTAAGGAACTGTGTAAAGAATGAGTGTAAAGGATAGAATATGTCAGTGAGGGTATAGTTGTGAATGTACAATATTGAAGATTTAGGAAAACTTGCAAATTTAAAAAAAAACTATTTCAGCTCACTTTTTGTCTTAATTGTGACTTTATTCCTCCCAAATTTGTGCCTTTCATGCAAACTTGCACCTTCCTCATAAACTTAAACATTTTCCTTGTAACTTTGCAACATTTCCTCTTGTCATTTTTCTCCTAACAAATTTTGGATTTTTTCTTTTTAATTTTTCAAGCTTTTTCAGGAATTTGTGACATTTTCTAATATTTGGCAAATTTCCTCAAATGTGCAATTTTCTCTGAAACTTGCAACCTTTTTGCATAAATGTTCAACCTTTGTCTTAAGTTGTAATTGTAAATTAGCACTTTTATCATATTTTGCACCCCCATCTTACAGATTTGTACTTGATTGACATTTACATGTTCATGTCTTATGTCCAGTTAAAAAATGGCTAATGCAAATCTCTTACTTTAACAATGTGATTAGATTTCAACAAATTTGTAAAGCATAAGCAATACTTTTCACTAGCTTTTCTTGAACTCTTGGCTGCACTGCCCTCACATGTTTGGTTAATTGGTTGTTCCAAATTGTCCCCAGACCTCTTTCTCCTATAGGCCCTTAGAATAGAGGGCTAGCACCAGTGGTGGTCCTTGAGACCAAAAAATGCGCTAATAGGTTTGGTTCATATCCATAAAGTTTTGGAAAATGTGCAAAAAATACAGAAAGGAGGGTCTGGGAATCTCCAAATATGAGTATAAAAGAGCCCTAAACCTGCATCCTTCCTCTTGGCCAGCAGGTGGCTAGTTTTCTTGTAGTAAAAGGTCAGACTGCCTGATATTCTGTGGAAAAATGATGACCTCGTCAGGTCATCGATACAAGAGGTATCTTATCATAAAGTTCAGTCTTATACTGATTTTACCAAGCTATTTTTATTGCTGTGTACTGTAAATTATTATTATTATTATGGCTGCTTGCTACATTACTCACTCATGATTAAGTCTGAGATTCTTATAATGTATTACAGTACCTTATCTACTCTCACTATTGATGTAAAAAAGGATTCTTGCATTTTTTATTACCAGTCACTCACTAAAAGGTCTTCAAAAGTTTCTTGTGGCTGCTTGCTACATTACTCACTCATGGTTAAGTTTGAGATTTTTATAATGTATTGGAGTACCTAATTTATGAAAAAAAAGATTCTTGCATTTTTTTTTCGTACTGGCCCCAGGCTAGCCCTAGTTCCCATATTTGAGGAGATGAACACGGTTGATTCCGCCGTTCACTAAGTCTTGTTATTGTGGCATAGACTGCATCTGAAATACTTCACCCATGTGCCATCGTTCCTTAATGGCATCAGGTTCTAATCCTGACTATTTTCATTTGAGAAGACTGGCACGGCCGTTGCCCCTAAGTCTTAAGTTTTGGGTACAGACTGCATCCCAATACCTCACCGATCCGTTTACCTTTTGTTAGACAGAGGGCACTTTCACTGAGGCCTTGGCAGGTCCCCCAAGTACAAGAGGTACTGTGACTAACGCTGATAAACAGAGGGCACTTTCACTGGGGCCTCACCGGGCCTCCAGTACAAGAGGTGCCGTGTCTACAACAGATTTAAACGATTGTGGCTTCGCTGTACAGCAGCATCTGGTCGAACACTATAAATAGCTCCCCCCGGCATCAGGACACTAACCCTGGCTCTTTTAATTTGAGGAGACGTACCTGGGTGATTATTAGTCACCCAGGCTTCCTAAGCCTCGTTATTTTGATTCAGACTGACTCCAAAATGTTTTATTTGATGGACCATACACCCGTGAATTGTACGTCCATGATCACGACCGTTCTACCTCAGACTGAAAATAGAACACGTGCACTTTCCTTTTAACTTTTTAAACTATTTGACTATTTGTTTAGACTTTACATGTGACTCCCAACCAAATTGTGAAATTTGGAGATTGGATATACCCCTTAATGAGACAACTGTAAATTTAGTATGGCCAAAGTGCAGAAATTCGTGTAAAAAAGGTTTTCTGCTTACCTTTTTTTGTTCAGGAGCCACAACAGCCATCTGAATAGGGTCCTTCCGATGTGTTCAGGCTCACCTCAGAATAATTTCATCCGGGTCACCGGCACCAGATTGTTAGAAAAATACCCGATTCTTTGATTGAAGGATCCAAGAACGAGCCGGAGATTTCTTCAATTTAAAGATGTAACATTTATTTGGAGATCACATGTAAAGCAAGCAGCACTGGGTGCAGCATGATGCAGCTCCCTCTGGAGCATCGGCACACTGACCCCGACTTCCGGGTGTGGCTTACATTAATCTATTACTTATTATCTTATAACTTATCATTAATTAACCACAATACAGAGACAATATTAAAAATACATGGACAATACTTAACAATATTCTTGGAAATAAAAACAGAAATACAAGCTACCAAACCAATTTTTCAAAAAATAATACAACGACTCAGAGTGTGAATGCAGTTTCACCTGCAGATGAATTTAATAACTTTTTTAACATTGGTCCTAATTTGGCTCGAGAAATACCCATTACGGCACCTACGGGTGATACAATAAGCAAAAACACTGCTATAAAAGACTCCATTTTTATAAAGAACACAGACAAGAGAGAGGTCATTGAAATTGTTAAATCGTTTAAAAGTAAGACATCTACGGACTGTGATGGTATTGACATGCTCTTAGTCAAAACTATTATCGAATGCTTAGTGAAACCACTGACGTATATTCTAACCTGTCTCTCCAAACAGGTATATTTCCCAATGCAATGAAAATAGCTAAAGTAATTCCGATATACAAGACGGGTGACAGAGGGGAACTTTCAAACTATAGACCAATTTCACTATTGCCGCAATTTTCCAAGATGCTTGAAACAATATTCTGTGAGAGAATTGACAACTTCAGAATGAAGAATAATTTATTGTGTGAGCAGCAATATGGGTTCAGACGCAAGAGGACAACTGCATTTGTTGTAATGGAATTTATAGAAAAAATATCAACTGCCGTTGAAAATAAAGAGTATTCAGTTGGGGTATTCCTGGATCTTAAAAAAAAAAAAAGCATTTGATACAGTGGATCACAATTTATTATTAGAGAAACTACAAAATTGTGGTATTAGGGGGGTAGCACTGTCCTGGTTAAGTAGTTAAAGAATATCAATCAATCAATCAATCAATGAAAGACTTTATTCCAGACTCAAGGTCCATCAAAAAAAAAGTAAAAACAAGACAGTTGAAACAATCAAAAAGTTACAAAAAACACTAAGACACAACTGCTAAGAGAAGTACAAAGACAGTACAGACTTTAAAAAGACTTAAAAAGACAACTGTACCCAGTGCTTTCTAAACTGTGACTGACAGCGAATAGAACTGAGCTTAATGCTAGACATGACTGGAATGATTTCATTTCTAGATACATCAAGCCGACAGATGAATTTATACATAAGATTCCTTATTACTGCATGCAGAGTATTTACACGTGATGAGACAAATAACTCGGAAGCACTGCACCATCAAGGCTTTTTAAGTAAAATTCTTAAGGCATCATTGTAAGCAACCTGTAATTTCTGCATACTTTGTTTCCTATAATTTATCCATAAATGAGCAGTGTATAAAGGTGTACAATAGGTTTTAAAAAGAACCAGTTTCACCTCATCTGAACAAAAACCAAATCTGCGTGCAAGAATATTTGCTTGCATGTAGATTTGGCAGCGTTGTCTGAAAATATCATCATCATCAGTCATTCTATCATTAATAAAATGTCCCAGATATTTAATTTTATCCCTGACAATTAATTCCCTGCCTGCCAATTCAAAGACAGGGAATTTCATTAACAAATCTTCTTTAGTGCGGCAAATCAGCACACAACTCTTATTTGTATTATATTTTATGTCATTTTCCTCTCCATAAGCACTACACACTCTTAATAACTCCTGAAGACCAGCACTACTTGGACTGAGAATAACTAGATCATCAGCATACATAAAATGATTCACTAACTTATTCCCTATTAAACACCCAGTTTTACAGGCATTCAGTTGTTTTGACAACTCATCCATGTAAAGATTAAATAGAATAGGGGATAATATACTGCCCTGTCTGACACCACTGCTCACACCAAATGGGGATGAATGACTCTTCCCCCATTTCACCAGCATCTTCTGATGTGCGTACCAGTAAATCAGGATACGTACTAAGTACTTGGGAACCCCCCTGTCAATCATTTTCCTAAACAATATCCTGTGATTAACACGATCAAACGCCTTGGAGGCGTCAATAAAACACAGAAAAACTGAAGAATTTTGATTTCTGTACTTATTTATAATTTCTTTTAAAGCATATATGCACAGATCTGTTCCATGATGGGGTTTGAATCCAAATTGATGATCAGTAGATTTGATGAATACATTTAATTTTTCAAACATGATTTTTTCCAGTACTTTAGATATTATATTGGCTATAGCTATGGGCCTGTAATTATCCAGGCTACACAGCTTGCCAGCTTTATCTTTAATGACTGGTACCAACACAACAGACAAAGATTCTGGTAACATCCCATGAATCATGAAGCTGGTGAAACAGATTGCAAGAAGAGGAGCAATTCTTGAGCTAGCATATTTAAGATGCTCAGCAGAAATACAGTCTAAACCACTCGCTTTATCTGATAGCTCTCTAATGGCTTTGGTCACTGCATGAGTGTCAATCAGGAGCGAATCGTCCCTTTCTACTTTCCCTACCTTATAAGTTTCATCCTTAGTTGAATTAAATAATGAGTAAAAATGCTAAATAGATATCAGTATGTATGTGTTGGTAACAAAAACCCACAGTTACTGAAGGTTACTTGTGGAGTCCCACAGGGTTCAGTTTTGGGGCCATTGTTATTCAATATGTATATAAATGATATATGTAAAGTCTCAGAAAATATGGATTTAATATTGTTTGCCGATGACACTAATCTATTATGCAGTGGAAGCAATTTGGAACAACTTTTGGATACACTCGGAAAGGAATTAGGAAAGCTTAAACTGTGGTTTGATTCAAACAAATTAATGCTCAATTTAAGTAAGACAAAATTGATAGTTGTTGTGATGGTTGTTAAAAACTTAGTATCTAAACTCAGTGTAAATGGTGTAGAGATTGAAAGGGTATCTGAAACTAAATTTCTTGGAGTAATAATTGATAATAAACTGTGTTCGAAGTCACATATTAATTATATTAAAGGTAAAATATCTAAATCAATCACAATACTACACAGAGCGAAATATTTGCTGAATCAACCCACATTATATACTTTGTATCATTCATTCATACTCCCATACATGACATATTGTACTGAAGTATGGGGAAATGCATATAAAACAAACATATATCCAATCTTTATGCTTCAGAAGAGAGCTATTAGAATAATAAACAAAGCTGCTTACAGGGAACCAACAAACCCACGTTTTCTTAAATTAAAAGCTCTCAAGTTGAAAGATCTGGTTGACTTTAAAACTGCAGTAATAATGTTTAAAGTGAAGAATCTATCACTGCCCGCAAATATCCAAAAGTTGTTCCAAATAAGGGAGAAACAATACCATTTCAAAGGAACATGTATATTTCAAAAAACCTTCAGTGAGAACTACCACCAAGCAACACTGTGTTTCAGTGCAAGGAGTAAGATTATGGAACGATTTTGGACCTGAATTAAAATCATGTACAACGCTTGGACAATTTAAACAAAAACTAAAGAAAGAAATACTCCAAACATATATACAAGATGACATGTAAAATCACATAAGGATTGTCATATCCAGTCTGTGTTGTGTTGTTGCTTAGTTTTTTTTGTCACATTTTGTCTTAGCTTTGTTCCGAATTGTAATCGCTCTTGCTTTGTTTTTCTTTTGAATTCTTGGATGGAATATGGGTGGGCAATATAAGCTGCGGCTTCAGCCATCACCCATTTCGGATAACTTATGTTGAACTGTATAATCAGAGGAGTTATTGTTTAATTTGACCTTGTTGGATTTTTTCCCCTTTGTTATATTATTCTGTTTCTTTTTAATCTTTACTTTTAATCTATCCAAAATAAAGATTCATTCATTCATTCATTCATCTTCTCGGGTTGGCGGGTTGGACCAACCCCCGTACAATAGGATGGGCTCGTACGTGACTGTCTGATTGGCCAATTTAACTCTGATGTGAACAGGCCATCCGCTAATCACGCCGCTCTTCTAGAATGTGCAATCAACAGTGTACTTGAATGTTGGATCCGGGTGTGTATCTAATGTGATACACCTGACTATAAAGAGAAAGAGAGCTCTATAGCTCTGCCTAATTCCAGTTTAACACAACATATTTGTTCATAAGAATGCAAACAGAATATGTATGGGATATGTGTAGAGCATAATGGGCGATTACCTACAGAATTATTGTTATGGCACTCTTTGCAACTTTTCATTAACCCTTTCAGTAGCATGCTGTGTAACAAAATTACTGTTGAAAAATTCAGTAATGTGTTACAGTTACTGAAATTTGATCAGATGCGTTACTCGCATTACTTGTTTTATTAATATGGATAGATATTTTAATGCAAACAGACGATCGTACAACTTGCAGTTGCTAGACACCCTCCTCTTCAGCTGCCAACGGGGGATGAATCCAATCCAAACTTTTGCCCCTCATAGAAACCATAATCAACACCCCTACAGTAACCCAAGTCCAAGACCCCAAAGTCCAACACAAAACGCGTCAGGTGGTCTACCCCAGACCATGGACCACCGGACCGAAAAACAAGGAGGATCTGGTGGCCTACCGAAGTTTCAGGGCCACCGACCCAGAGAGCAAAGCAGGTTGGGTCGCCTTCCACTGTTCCAGGACCACCAGGCAGATGAACACGGCATGCCTCCCAAAGTCCATGGGCCACCAGACGGGAGAAAACACACAAGCCTTTTGCTCAAAAAATAACACACAAACATTCCGCTCTGAAAATAACACATGAGCCTCTTGTTCAAAAGAAAACAACATAGGGGCCTCTTGCCCTGGAGCAGGCAACACAAAAACTTCAAAATCAGAAGATAAAATGAAAACTTCAAACTCAGGAGATGATAACATAGACATTTTAACCTCATGAGGTGATAACATGGTAACTTTTACCTCAGGAGAAGATGACACAGAAACCTCAAACTCATCAGATATCATAGATGCCCTAACCTCAGAAGGAAACACAGGAGCTATAGGCTTTGAAAACAACACAGGAGCTCCCTGCTCTGAAGCTAACACAGGAGCTCCCTGCTCTGAAGCTAACACAGGAGCGCTCTACTCTGAAGCTAACACAGGAGCTCTCTGCTCTGAAGCTAACATCAGAGCTCTCTTCTCTGAAGCTAACACAGGACCTCTCTGCTCAGAAGCTAACATCAGAGCTCTGTGCTCTGAAGATATCACAGGAGCTCTGTGCTCTGAAGATATCACAGGAGCTCTCTGCTCTGAAAATATCACAGGATCCCTCTGCTCTGAGGCTAACATAGGAGCTCTTTATGCAGAAGCTAACATAGGAACATAATACTCAGGTAGAAGTGGCAAGAAAACTTTACTCACAGAAACTTCAACCTCAGGACGTGACAACAAAGACTGTCAAGCTCAGGAAGTGAAAATATAGTACCCTTAAACTCAGGAGATGACACTGGAGCTCTTGGCTCAAAAGAAAACAACATGGGGTTTCAAACTCGGATGGTAACATTAGGGCCCTTTGCTTTGGAGACCACAAAGGAGCCCTTTGCCCCATGGACAACAACATGGGAGTTTTAAACCTCATAAGAGCTTCTGGCTCAGGCAGCAACATAAAAGCCTTATGCACCGGAAGTAGTACAGAAACTCTAAGCTCAGGGGATAACCCAAGAAACCTCAATTTGGACATAGATAACAGGGGAGTTTGTTGCTCAGGGGACACCGGTGTATGAATCTTTAGCGCAGAGGAAACAAATGCTGAAATTTCTAGCTCAGGGGACCCAGATGCAGAAATTTTCTAGTTCAGGGGACAAAAATGCTGAAATTTCTAGCTCAGGGGACACAGGTGCAGAAATTTCTAGCTCAGGGAGCACAGGTGCAGAAATTTCTAGCTCAGGGGACCCAGATGCAGAGATTTCTTGCTCAGAGGACACAGAAGCAGAAATTTCTAGTTCAGGAGACACAGATACAGGAATCTTTAATTCACAAACAGATGACAGGAGAGCTATTAGTTCTGTAACAGGTGGCTGAGGCGTACAGCCCCCAGAAACAGCTGACAGAGGCGTTGGACTCAGGAACAGACAATTGCTGCGCACCAACTAGGAACAGGGAATAGCATGAGGGGATTTAACTCAGCAACCTGCAGCAGACAAATTTTAAATTCAGCGACCAGTAGATGGAGAAGGCCGAGCTCCGAGTCCGACGACAATAAGTGCATGCCAGCCTCAGTGAACGCTGACAGGAGCTGATGGCCAGCCTCCAAAATGGCAGGTGGTGGTGCGCTGACCTCTGGCACCATGACAGGTGGAGATCCCATGACCTTGGGCACAATGACAGGTGGGGGTCCCATGACCTTGATCCCAATGACAAATCTCAACACAGCAGGTTGATCTGCAGTGACCTCAGATGTAGCATGCAGATCAGTGACCCCAAGTGGCAGCAGCTGCAGATCCTCGAGCCCTGACGCACGGGGGTCCACCCCCAGCACAGCCACCTCAGACAGGGGGAATGAATCTCCGGCCAGGCCACTACCAGCCTCAGTAGTGGAAACCGACGGAACAAACGGCGGGTGCGCATCGGTCTCAGGAACAGATGATGGATGCGTACCAGCCTCAGGAACAGATGATGGCCCCTCCTCCTCTGACGTGAAGGCGTACTCGTTGGACTGCAGAAAATCATTGAGGAAGGCAGGAATGTCCTCCTTCAGATGGGGCTTTGCTGCGACAATCTGATGAGCAAGCCTCCATGCCACATCCCTCCACTCTGCGTTCTCCTACCTGTCCAGATGCAAACAAAGGGTGTAACACTCCTGCTCCCTGATGAGATCCCTGATGAGATCCTGCAGCTCCCGGCGGCGGGTGACGTCATTGGGCATAGTGCTCGGGGAAGAGGAGAGAGGAAAGGCCAGTGAGGGTGGAGTAGCAGCAACAAATGTTAGAACAGTGCAGAGTGGTGAGAGCTCAGCAGCAGCAGATGGCCACCGCCAAGCCCTCACACTGGGAAGCCGGCAAGACCTATCATTCAATGATGTCAAGAAATGAAAGGGTACTTGCCTCAGTTCTTATTCTGCTGCCACTGATGATCCAGATGACTCCCTCTCGGTGGCTCTGGAGATCGTCTGATTGGGAGCTGCGGGTATAGAGGTGGAGCGACGAGAGGAGTGGAATCTCCTCGAATCATCCTTCCACCCGGGGCCCACAAATGACAACTTGCAGCCGTGAAGCTCACTCCACTCTGCCGGAGAGAGAACAGACAGCCGGGAAGCTGGCTCCGGCAAGACGGAGACAGCTGGTACCGGACGAAGTGCAGGCATCGTGAGTGTCTTTACCCAGGGGTGGGAGAGCACACTCGGTCTAGCGATCATCAAGCTTGCTACTGCCCCCCAGCAACCTCTTGCGTCTTCCAGGGATGAGCTGCTCCGAGCGGTGGCCACCAGGTCCACCTCCGGTCACCACCTCTCACTCGTTGTGGCTACATTTCCTCCTCCTCTTGCTGGGCTCACTCACGGAGTCCATGACGGGCTGCGTCATACTGTCATGGCTTGAGCCCAGGCTGGGAAGAAAGCTGGACTCAGATGTGAAACCAGTGTTTGACATGATTTAATACAACACAAAAATAAAGCAGCGTGGGAGCTGCAATGCAAAAACAGGCTAAGGCCTAGAGGCAAACTTCAGGTCAGGGTAATGAACAGGAGAGGTCAGGCAGAAGCGTGTGGATTCACGCCAAAATGACAAATGACACAGCAGCCAGGTGAGGGGCTGCGTCCCTTAAATAATAGGTGAACACTAATCAACAGAACACAAAACAGCTGTGACAAATCAGGAAATTAAAAACGCAAAGACCAAGCAAGACTAAGGTGAACATAAACACACATTAAATTTAAACCCAAGATATAACATGAATATGATAACCAAAATGACAAACAGGACCATGATAATAAACAACAGTGAATACAGAAACCCAGAAAATAAAGTTAAAGCAAGGATGTGGGTTGGAGACCATGTCCAAGTGACAAAAAATATAAATTCAATATTCAAAGGCTTTATTATCATGTGCACAGTTAAGAAATGCAACATTTCCTGAGCAATGAAATTCTTACTCTGCTCGCCGAACAAATGCCAAGGCAATAGATACACAACAGTACTAATGAGGTAATAACACAGAACCAAACCACAGAATAACTAGAGTAGGGGTGTCCAACCTGGGGCTCCTGGAACGCTCAGGTTTCTGTGGGAAATTTTCTAATTTCACTTCTTAATTGGTCCAAAGATTTGCACATAATTTTGCTGTTGTGCAAGGGTGCCTACAGAACACATGCACAACAATGACAAATTATTTGCAAATCTTTGGACCAATTAAAGAAGTGAAATTAGAAAATTTCCCACAGAAACCTAAATTCTCCAGGAGCCCCAGATTGGACATTCCTGAATTAGAGGAGACAAGAAGAATGAAATTTGAAATTCCCTGGGTGACTGTAGTGGACAATAGTATATTGATATCAGAGATGATATAAACCTGAGATGGCATAAGCCTATGTACAGTGTGCAAATGAGCAGTATACAAATTTCAAATTAGCACCCAGTGTGTGAATTTCTCTGTAATGATAACACCAGTAGACTGTAGATGATAATTAGCAGCAGTGTTGATATGGACATCAGACGGGGTGAGACTACAGTGGGGTAAAAAAGTATTTAGTCAGCCACCAATTTTGCAAGTTCTCCCACTTAAAAGATGAGAGAGGTCTCCAATTTTCATCATAGGTATACCTCAACTATGAGAGACAAAATAAGAACAAAAAATCCAGAAAATCACATTGAAGGATTTTTAATGAATTAATTGGTAAATTCCTCGGTAAAATAAGTATTTGATCAATAACAAAAGTTCATCTCAATACTTTGTTATATACCCTTTGTTGGCAATGACAGAGGTCAAACGTTTTCTGTAAGTTTTCACAAGGTTTTCACACACTGTTGCTGGTATTTTGGCCCATTCTTCCATGCAGATCTCCTCTAGAGCAGTGATGTTTTGGGGCTGTCGCTGGGCAACACAGACTTTCAATTCCCTCCAAAGATTTTCTATGGGGTTGAGATCTGGAGACTGGCTAGGCCACTCCAGGACCTTGAAATGCTTCTTACGAAGCCACTCCTTCGTTGCCCGGGCGGTGTGTTTGGGATCATTGTCATGCTGAAAGACCCAGCCACGTTTCATCTTCAATGCCCTTGCTGGTGGAAGGAGGTTTTGCAGAAAAACAGCCCCAAAGTATGATGTTTCCACCCCCATGCTTCACAGTAGGTATGGTGTTCTTTCTCCTCCAAACACGACAAGTTGAGTTTTTACCAAAAAAGTTCTATTTTGGTTTCATCTGACCATATGACATTCTCCCAATCCTCTTCTCGATCATCCAAATGCTCTCTAGCAAACTTCAGACGGGCCTGGACATGTACTGGCTTAAGCAGGGGGACACGTCTGGCACTGCAGGATTTGAGTCCCTGGCGGCATAGTGTGTTTCTGATGTAGCCTTTGTTACTTTGGTCCCAGCTCTCTGCAGGTCATTCACTAGGTCCCCCCATGTGGTTCTGGGATTTTTGCTCACCGTTCTCGTGATAATTTTGACCCCACGGGGTGAGATTTTGTGTGGAGCCCCAGATCGAGGGAGATTATCAGTGGTCTTGTATGTCTTCCATTTTCTAATAATTGCTCCCACAGTTGATTTCGTCATACCAAGCTGCTTACTTATTGCAGATTCAGTCTTCCCAGCCTGGTGCAGGTCTACAATTTTGTTTCTGGTGTCGTTTGACAGCTCTTTGGTCTTGGCCATAGTGGAGTTTGGAGTCTGACTGTTTGAGGTTGTGGACAGGTGTCTTTTATACTGATAATGAGTTGAAACAGGTGCCATTAATACAGGTAATGAGTGGAGGACAGAGGAGCCTCTTAAAGAAGTTGTTGCAGGTCTGTGAGAGCCAGAAATCTTGCTTGTTTGTAGGTGACCAAATACTTATTTTACTGAGGAATTTACCAGTTAATTCATTAAAAATCCTTCAATGTGATTTTCTGGATTTTTTTTTCTCATTTTGTCTCTCATAGTCGAGGTACACCTATGATGAAAATTGGAGACCTCTCTCATCTTTTAAGTGGGAGAACTTGCACAATTGGTGGCTGACTAAATACTTTTTTCCCCACTGTATGTAAATGCAAATGTGTTAATTATAACACAAGGCGAGGACAAGGCTCCAGCCCATACCCTGACATGATTCTGTACCTCTCCACCCTTCCTCCAGATGCTGGGACCTTAATTTCCAAATGGCAGGACTTGGCTCCTGATTTAGGGAGCCATGCCTTATGCTGATGTTGGTCCACAGTGTTTTAACAAGTCCAAAGTCAGCGCAGCTGTCTATCTGGAAATTTTAGAGCACTTCATGCTTTCCTCTGCTGATAAGATTTATGGAGATGCTGATTTAATTTTCCAGCAGGACTTGGCACCTCCACACACTACCAAAAGTACCAATACCTGGTTTAATGACCATAGTATCACTGTGACTAATTGGCCAGCAAACTCTCCAGACCTAAGCCCCATAGAGAATCTGTAGAGTATTGTCAAGAGGAAGATGAAAGACACCAGACCCAACAATGCAGATGAGCTGAAGGCTACTATCAAAGCAACCTGGGTTTCCATAACACCTCAGCAGTACCACAGGCTGATCGCCTCCATGCCATGCCTCATTGATGCAGTAATTCATGCAAAATGTGCCCTGACCAAGTATTGAGTGTATACATGGACACATTTTTCAGTTGGCCAAGATTTCTGTTACAAATCCATTTTTTCTTATTGGTCTTATGTAATATTCAATTGTTTTTTTCTGAGAAACTGAATTTGGTGTTTGCATGAGCTATAAGACATAATCATCAAAATTTAAAGAAACAAACACTTGAAATATATTACTCTGTTTGTAATGAATGTATATAATACACTTTGCAAAATGACCTAAACCTGAAGGAGCTGGTCTCTGAAGACTTTTAAAAGGCTCTTGAATGACTTGGAGGCACATATTTCTGTTTGTAGATGTTTTAACAGGCTTTCATGTCACTCAGCCTCCATCTGCTGCGCACTTTTGCTTTTATCTATTGACTGTCTATTTCTTACATGTATGGTGATCATTAAGTTAGTTAATTCCCTTCCACTGCACATGGGACACCATGTGGTGTATAGGGCTGGTGTCTATCTCCGTTTCTCTGACCCTAGGCCACACAGCTACTGTAAGTAGTAAAAGCTACAGTGGGAGGTCCGTCTTTTGGTAGCTCTGTGCGCATGATGATCATGGTACTGTTTTAATGTTGTTGTTAACGTCCGTAACTTGTGATGCTGCTAGTTTTGGCCAGGACACTCTTGTAAAAGAGATTCTATTCACCATGAGTCTTCTCCTGGTTAAATAAAGGTTTAATAATAATTTAAAAAAAATCTATGAGCTTCACTTTTTGAATTGAACTACTGAAATAAATGAACTTTTCAATGACATTGTAATTTATTGAGATGCACCAGTATATATGGACAGAGTTTCAAGTACTTTTGGTGCAACAAGATCACGTCCCCACTTCCCCTGATGGTCTGAGTGAGTTTCAAAGCTGCCAGAATGTCACAGAAAAATAAAGTTCACATTTATATATCGGTCCATAACCAGGAAACGGGCGGGAAACATCTGTGCTGACCCATCACACCCCGGCCACAAACT
Source organism: Pholidichthys leucotaenia (assembly GCA_020510985.1). Taxonomy (NCBI): domain Eukaryota; kingdom Metazoa; phylum Chordata; class Actinopteri; order Cichliformes; family Pholidichthyidae; genus Pholidichthys; species Pholidichthys leucotaenia. The sequence goes on along the minus strand of CM035847.1, from coordinate 127,324,756 downwards.
GTTTGAACTTCTATCTTCTGGTCGTCGTTACAGATCACTGAAGGTCCAAACCACCCGTCACAGGAACAGTTTCTTTCCTCAAGCCATCACTCTGATGAACTCCTAACATTCACCTAGTCCTACCTGTTGCTGTACTCATGACTTTTCATCCATTATTACATTGCACATAACTCTCACACTGCTTTTTACTTTATTCACATTATATCACTGAATCTGAGTTCACATTGAAATACTGTGTGACTGTATATTTTTTCATATATTTCTGCAAAGTGTGGTTAGTCTGAGTAAATAACTGCAAATATTCCTGTATATATTTGCATCCTTTTATAGAAACGTGGACAGACTGTAATTTACTGTACATACTTTGTTGTCATTGAATCCTTATTTAAATCCTCCACCTGAACAACGAGAGCAAGTTTTTAGCCAAAGTCAAATTCCTTGTATGTGTTGTGCATACTTGGCCAATAAAGCTGATTCTGATTCTGATTTCATACTACCCAAAGCAAAAACAGAGAATTTTAATTTAAGGCAATATTTCGGAAGAAATTTAATTTGAGGACTCTGGATAATTTCCATCCATCCATCCATCTTCTACCGCTTTTCCGGAGGTCTTGGTCGTGGAGGCAGCAGTTCAAGCAGAGAAGCCCAGACTTCCCTCTCCCCAGCCACCTGCTCCAGCTCTTCAGAGAGGATACCAAGGCGTTCCCAGACCAGCTGGGAGACATAGTCTCTCCACCGAGTCCTGGGTCTGCCCCGGGGTCTCCTCCCAGTGGGACGTGCCTGAAACACTTCAAGTGGGAGGCGTCCAGGAGGCATCCTAATCAGATGCCCATACCACCTCAACTGACTCCTTTCAATGTGGAGGAGCAGCGGTTCTACTCTGAGCCTCTCCCGGATGACTGAGCTCCTCACCCTATCTCTGAGGGTGAGTCCAGCAATCCTATGGAGAAAGTTCATTTCAGCCACTTGTATCCGCGATCTTGTTCTTTCAATCATTACCCAAAGCTCGTGACCATAGGTGAGAGTAGGAACGTAGATTGACTGGTAAATCGACAGCTTTGCCTTAGAACTAAGCTCCCTCTTCACCACAACAGACCGGTAAAATGTCCGCATCACTGCAGATGCTGCTCTAATCCGTCTGTCAATCTCTCGCTCCATTTTCCCCTCACTCATGAACAAGACCCCAAGATAATTAAACTCCTCCACTTGGGGCAGGAGCCTGTCCACAACCCAGAGAGGACAATCCACCTTTTTCCGGCTGAGGTCCATGGACTCGGACTTGGAGGTGCTGATTCTCATCCCAGCCGTTTCACACTCAGCGGCAAACCGTCCCAGCAAGAGCTGTAGGTCATTGCTGGATGAAGCCAACAGGACAACATCCTCTGCAAACAACAGAGATGAAATCCTGTGGTCACGAAGCATGACGCCCTCCATTCCCTGGCTGCGCCTAGAAATCCTGTCCATAAAAATTATGAACAGGATCGGTGACAAAGGGCAGCACTGGCGGAGTCCAACTCTCACTGGGAATGACTCCGACCGAGTGTTGGCAATACGAACCAAACTCTCACAACGGTCGTGCAGAAACCGAATAGCTCGCAACAACAAGCCCAATACCCCATACTCCCGAAGCACCCCCCACAAAAAACCACAAGGGACATGGTCAAATGCCTTCTCCAAGTCCACAAAACACATGTAAACTGGTTGGGCAAACTCCCACGAACCCTCAAGAATTCTCGAGAGGGTAAAGAGCTGGTCCGATGTGCCACGGCCAGGACGAAAACCACATTACTCCTCCTGAATCCGAGGTTTGACCAATGGCCGGACTCTCCTCTCCAGTACCTTGGCGTAGACCTTCCCAGGGAGGCTGAGGTGTGTCATCCATCTAAAGTTGGAGCACACCCTCCGGTCCCCTTTTTTGAAAAGAGGAACCACCACCCCGGTTTGCCATGCCAAAAGCACTGCCCCCGACCTCCACACAATGTTGCAGAGGTGTGTCACCCATGACAGCCCTACAACATCCAGGGCCTTGAGGCACTCAGGACGAATCTCGTCCACCCCCGGAGCCCGGCCACCAAGGAGATTTTTAACCACCTTGGCGACCTCAGCCCCTGTGATAGGCGAGTCATCCCCCTCATCCCCAAACCCTGCTACCTCTGTGGAAGGCGTATCAGTGGGATTGAGGAGATCCTCGAAGTATTCCTTCCACCGCCCGACGATATCCCCAGTTGAAGTCAACAGTGTCCCATCCGCACCATACACAGTGTGGACAGGGAGCTGCTTTCCCCTCCTGAGCCGCCGGACAGTTTGCCAGAATCTCTTTGAGGCCGACCGAAAGTCTTGTTCCATGGCCTCACCGAACTCCTCCCATACCCAGGTTTTTGCTTCAGCAACCACCCGAGCTGCACTCCGCTTGGCCTGCCGGTACAACTCAGCTGCTCCGGGAGTCCCACAAGCCAACCAAGCTTGATAGGACTCCTTCTTCAGCTTAATGGCCCCCCTCACCACTGGTGTCCACCACTTGGTTCGGGGGTTGCCACCACGAGCTGCACCGACCACCTTGTGGCCGCAGCTCTGGGCTGCCGCTTCAACAACAGAGGTGGAGAACATGGCCCATTTAGACTCCATGTCTCCAGACTCCCTGGGAATGTGGTTGAAGTTCTTCCGGAGGTGGGAGTTGAAGACCTCCCGGACAGGGGCCTCAGCCAGACGTTCCCAGCACACCCTCACTATACGTTTGGGTCTACCAGGTCTGAATGGCTTCCTCCCCTGCTATCGGATCCAACTCACCACCAGATGGTGATCAGTTGACAGCTCAGCACCTCTCTTTACCCGGGTGTCCAAGACATACGGTCGCAGGTCTGATGACACAATAACAAAATCTATCATCGATCTGCGACCTAGGGTGTCCTTGTGCCAGGTGCACATATGGACACCCTTATGCTTGAACATGGTGTTCGTTATGGACAAACTGTGGTTAGCACAGAAGTCCAATAACTGAACACCACTCGGGTTCAGATCGGGCTATTAGATCTGGATAATTAATGGGCTGATATCTCTGTCGAATCTACTGGATATTTTGGACAGTTTTTACTTTTTCCTCCATTCTTCAGTTTGAATATCTTCATTTGTAAAGGACATTTCAAGGTAAGACAGCTGTGTTTTATATTAAACTATTTTCCTTCTTGCAATACTTTTAACTTTGGTATTATGTGTGTTTTATAGTTGCTTGTTTGCAAAAACTCATTGCCATCCATTTATAAGTGAAATGCCAGTTCCACATTGTCGAAGCCATGCAGGGTTTAAATGACACCACCAGCCGGTTTAACCTTTGGATTATTTTAGTGACTTTGAGCCTTTTGTGGTATACTGACTTGGCCGTTTTATACAAAGGTGGACTCTTCAACACTGAGACTTTTAACTGGAACAGCAACTTCTTAAAGACGAAGCCAAAGAAAAACTTTAACATTTTTGTATGGAATCTGGTCCGTCCCATGAATGGTACCTGGAATGTTTGAGTGCAGGTGACCTCGCAGGCAGAACTTCATTAAGGAATCCAAAGATTTTTATTCTTAAATGCTCCCAGTTGAATTCAGATTGATTGTTTTTAGTTCAAGCCTTAACCACTTGCACTCCATTGTTCCGCGGGCGGGCAAGTCTCTGCATCCTAGGGCGCACGAGGGCGCACGAGGGCGCACGAGAGCGCGCTCGTGCGCATGACGCATGATAAGGATATTGATGGTGGTGGTGTAGGTGGTGTGGCCTCCAAGCGCCACTGAAAAAAAAATCTGCAAACACAGCCGCGAACAGATTAGTTCATCTGATTGACCTCTCATTCGACTAATAAGAGCCTTGAATTGGGTTTCTGAAACCTTGAAGAACCAATGAATGAAAACCTAGGAAGGAGGACCCGCCTCCCAACGCTTTGAATGCAGTGAGCCAATTGAAGCAGAGAAGTTCGTGAGCTGTTTTTTTTTTTAAAGGCTGGGTGAAGACTGGCTGCTGCAGCGGATCAAAAAAGGACACAGGAAGAGCTCCACAGACCCAGCAGCATGGAGACCATCCACAAATGCAACCTGTGTGACAGGGAGTGCCATTCGTGGATCGGCATGTTCGGCCACAGGCGGTGCTTATTTTGTATTGGTTCCAGCAGAGTAGACATTATGATTTCTTCCATGGTCATTATAGACCGACGGAGGCTGACGACGAAGGCTGAGTGAAACACACGCCTTCGCCAGTCTTTTTTTAATTACTACTGTTATTTGTTTTGAAAAATCGTTCGCCAAAAACCGCAATCATGGAAGCACAAAACCGCAATAATGGAATTATGTTTTGATCGAGTCGCGAGACCAGAACCAGAGCGGACCAGCGTCGCGTTCGTCTGACAATGAGGAAGACAAGTTCGCCAAGACTCCGCTGTGAAGAGGTAAGGTGTTATAAGCTAAATTATTCTCTATCCCTGAAAATTGTAATCCAAAATTACTTTTGACCGATCAGTAAATTACAGCTGTGTGGCTCACGAAGTCTGAAGTTCGTGCGCCACGGTACAAGGGGTTGCTCGCAGTGTACAGGCTGTGAACGCCCCCCACCCCCGCTATTCTTCTGCAGCGAGGGGGGGGGAGCCGCGGTGACTGCACTGCTGTCCTACATCACCACCTAAGGCTAATCTGTTGTGTAGCGATGGCTAAAGTCCATCCTCTGTAGCGAGCGGGGGGGGGGGACAACCCCCCCCCCACACACACACACAATAGCGGGGGGGGGGGAGCCGCTGTGACAGCGTTGCTGTGGAAACATGCAACGAGTGTAATCTGTCATGTAGCGAGGGCCGAACTCTGTCCTTGATAGCGGGGGGGGGGGGGGACGACCCCCCCCCACACACACACACAGACACAGCCCTGAGTGTAACCTTTCCTTTGAGCCTAAAATGAAGCTTCTACATTGAATCATTCAAAAGTTACAGACGTTTTTCCAAACTGTGCCATTTGGCACAATTTGGCACAGTTCCAAAACGCCTGGGAACAGCCTGAGAACAAAGCTGTGTAAAATATTCATTTTTTGTGGTATTGTTACCAAATTTGGATCTCAGCTGGATAACACTTGGTTCTACATTTCTGTTGCATTTTCCAGCCGGATCGGACAGCTGTGTGTTATTTACAAGCATTTGTATCCAAAAAAACACTGTGTCCAAATTTTTTTTTCTTCAAGTTCAGTATGTTTAGATGACTGTAACTCAGTGGCTGGAGCACGTAGAGAGATTATGTTTTTTTTTGCCAAAAAATTCAAAGTGTTTTCTTTCAAATGAGACCAACCCCATGAAGATGCTGCAAAGGGTTGAAGAACAGCTTTCGATTTACTTTGGGCACATTATTTTTTGGCATTTTTAGGAAAATTGCCCTGAGTGCAAGTGGTTAATTAGGTTGGTGGCAAATACTCTGCTTGTTTGAATTAAGATCTAAATGTGATCAAATGAAATTGTATGTTAAACGGCATATTGTATGATATCGTGTAGTTAGAAATGTACTTTAAGTCAGTTAACATTATTCTTAAAATGATGTTTTTAAAAAGTCAAAGCAATCAGAAAGTGGCCATAAGGACTGGAAGAAAAGTGAAAAAAAAAAAATCAGCAAAATTTAAAACAATGTGTCATGGGTTTAAATGTCCCCTGGAGTTTGTTTCCTGAAATTGTTACTTAGATTAACCATTATAATTCAATAAGTGACTCCGTGAAACACTCATGGCTCCTCTGTTCATTCACAGACCAGAAAATTAATGCTGTTATCCTGTTAAAATCAAAGGGAATCTTGGTTCTTTTGCAAATTCTTTTGTTGTTAAAATTGTGTTAACAGGTCTGAGGAGTTGTTAGTTCCTGTCCAGCAGATCAGTTGGGGGGGGGGGGGGGATCAGTGCTGCTGTTAAAGCCTTAACCCTTTGGTTTCCATCTCAGCAGCAGCTCTGTTTGAATTGTCCTCAGAAGGGAACATGTAAATCGACAGAGGTGTGAAGTTTGTCCCAGGTGTTCCCACTGATGTCATGGGGGGTGATCTGTTGGGTGCCATGGGGTGTCATGTGTTTAGTCCTCCTGGGTTAACTGGAATATTTCTGCTGCTGTGGATCACCTATTCCTCTCCTTCTCCTCCCTTTCCCTGCTGATTAGTGCAGATCTGGAGGATATAACGTCACCAAACACCACCATTTAGTTCCTCCTCATGGCTGACATCTAAAAATGGCCAACACATGCCAATTTATCACATCCTTTTTCATGTAAATTAGAAACATTCTGTTGTAAATGTAAGGATTTTTCTCTTAAATTTGCAGGATTTTCCTGCAGAGTTACAGCCATTTTACTCAGAAATGTGCAGCTTCTTACTTGAAAATTTGCAGCTTTTTATTATTCATAATTTTACAGCTTTTTCCTCATGAACTTAGAACTTGTCTTACTCTTGAATTTGCAGTAAAAAAAAGCACTTAAATTTGCAGCATTTTACTCAAATTTTGTATTTGCAGTATTTTAGGTCATAAACAGTTGGTAATCTATACCTTTTTTGTCTTTTTGCTGAAGTTGCAGCTTTTTTTACCCATAAAATTTCACCTTTTTGGTCAGAAATTGGCGGCTTTTAATTGAGACTTACATTCCCCCCCCCGGAGGGTGTGCTCCAACTTTAGAGGGATCTCACTCCTCAGCCTCCCTGGGAAGGTCTATGCCAAGGTACTGGAGAGGAGAGTCCGGCCGTTGGTCGAACCTCGGATTCAGGAGGAGCAATGTGGTTTTCGTCCTGGCCGTGGCACATCGGACCAGCTCTTTACCCTCTCGAGAATTCTTGAGGGTTCGTGGGAGTTTGCCCAACCAGTTTACATGTGTTTTGTGGACTTGGAGAAGGCATTTGACCGCGTCCCTCGTGGATTTTTGTGGGGGGTGCTTCAGGAGTATGGGGTATCGGGCTTGTTGTTACGAGCTATTCGGTCTCTGTACGACCGTTGTGAGAGTTTAGTTCGTATCGCCAACACTCGGTCGGAGTCATTCCCAGTGAGAGTTGGACTCCGCCAGGGCTGCCCTTTGTCACCGGTCCTGTTCATAATTTTTATGGACAGGATTTCTAGGCGCAGCCAGGGAATGGAGGGTGTCATGCTTGGTGACCACAGGATCTCATCTCTGTTGTTTGCAGATGATGTTGTCCTGTTGGCTTCATCCAGCAATGACCTACAGCTCTTGCTGGGACGGTTTTGCCGCTGAGTGTGAAGCGGCTGGGATGAGAATCAGCACCTCCAAGTCCGAGTCCATGGTCCTCAGCCGGAAAAAGGTGGATTGTCCTCTCCGGGTTGGGGACAGGCTCCTGCCCCAAGTGGAGGAGTTTAAGTATCTTGGGGTCTTGTTCACGAGTGAGGGGAAAATGGAGCGAGAGATCGACAGACGGATTGGAGCAGCATCTGCAGTGATGCGGACGTTGTACCGGTCTGTTGTGGTGAAGAGGGAGCTTAGTTCTAAGGCAAAGCTGTCAATTTACCAGTCAATCTACGTTCCTACTCTCACCTATGGTCACGAGCTTTGGGTAATGACCGAAAGAACGAGATCGCGGATACAAGCGGCTGAAATGAGCTTTCTCCGTAGGATTGCTGGACTCACCCTCAGAGATAGGGTGAGGAGCTCAGTCATCCGGGAGAGGCTCAGAGTAGAACCGCTGCTCCTCCACATTGAAAGGAGTCAGTTGAGGTGGTATGGGCATCTGATTAGGATGCCTCCTGGACGCCTCCCACTTGAGGTGTTTCAGGCACGTCCCACTGGGAGGAGACCCCGGGGCAGACCCAGGACTCGGTGGAGAGACTATGTCTCCCAGCTAGTCTGGGAACGCCTTGGTATCCCCTCTGAAGAGCTGGAGCAGGTGGCTGGGGAGAGGGAAGTCTGGGCTTCTCTGCTTGAACTGCTGCCTCCGCGACCCGGACCTCCGGAAAAGCGGTAGAAGATGGATGGATGGATGGATGGATTCCCCCCCCCCCTTTTTTTTGTTGTTGTGAGGTCAGGCATTGGCTTGCTTGCTACCGGATAACCATGAAAACTGGTACTACTTGCCTCATGGGTCGGGCCGTCGGTGACCCAACCAGCATCCCCGCCCTTCCGAGGGCATGGAGGGTGAAACTGGGCATCCAGGCAGAACTAAAAACAATATCTGCCACAGGTGTGTGTTGAATCACTCCCAGTTACAGTACATGGGGTGAGACTGGACATCCTGGCAGATAAACACATCTGTCGCAAGGTCTGTGGTGGACTGTGCCAGTCGGTGCATCGTGACATGTACTACACAAAGAGCAGAGATATAAAACCTATCATCTGGTCAGTCACTGCAACAGATACTGGAATCAGTTTGTCTTGGCTTGTCCTTGCCACTGATAATACCCTGTTAACCTTTCCTGCTTTGGTCTCCTAACTGTGGTTGGGGGACACAGGAGAGATCTGTCTTCTCCATGGCCGGAGGCAGCTTTTCCTCCGGGGTCAACTTCCGAGTAAACCTCACGCTTGTTAAAAACCGTATGGTGGTACACAGAAGAACAGGCCGTTTTTGCTGAAGAGTTGAGGCTTTATTAACAGACTTGCACTGTTATTAGCAGCAAGTCTAGCTCACTACCTGCTCCGGTCGCTTCTCTCTCTCTCTCTCTACTCACCTGCACACTTCACACACACCGTCCGCTCTGCGGGGCCATTCACAAAAGGGGCGGGGGCACGCCTCGGCTGTGCACGCGCACTCACTCACTCACTCACTCACTCACTCACTCACTCACTCACGTTCACGCACTGAGCTGCCCTATCTGAACACATGAGTTAGACACATCTTACAACACTACTCCCACCATGGACTGGCAATTAACATTAATTCCATTCCATTTAAATAATACAAAACTGGTACACAGTCTCTACATTCGTAGACCTAGCAGTAGCAGTGTCCAATATACTGTATAACAGGAATTCAAATAGGTAGGTAGGTTATACTATAATAACGACTGTCTATGCAGTGATAAAATTTGCTCATTTAGCAGTGAAAACATAAGGGACAAATACATTGAAATACAATTGTTTCTAATTAAGCAAGGAGTACATTACACTTTTAAAACCTATTCTTTGGTGACCGGGAGTAATACTGACCATCTAATCAGAATACAATACATTCAAATGAAATAAAGTGCATGTAGGTATATGAAAGCATTGTCTCTTCAGCTTTTTTTTTAAAAAACAAACGTATAGAACAGTATAACTAGACTAGAGTCCAAAAAAAATGTAAACTGGAGAGTCTGCAGTGCCAATATGAACTGCTACAGTTGTCTGAGCCTGATGGTGTAGCTTTCCCACCGCACCCCCACCATGGTCAAATATCACATGGGAAGGAGTGGATGGAAGAGACCCGATCACATTGGGAACATTAGCAGGTGGAGTAGATGGCCGGGAACTGCTGGGGCTATCACTGGAGGCAGTAGTGAACAAGTTGTACAGGCTGGGGTCCTGGTCAGCTGGGTCCCCGACCACAGCTGGTGGCAAGATCTCAGAAGGTGTCCAGTTCTGGGCTTGGTCCAGGACCCAAGTGTTGTCCAGCTGCTCATGGCTGCGGTAGTGTTTCAGTTGGTCATGGTGGATGACTTTGACTTTGGCTCTGGGGCTCTTTTGGATCCGGTAGACTAGATCATCCAACTGTCCCATAACAAAGAAGGGTCCTTCGTAAGAGGGGAGGAACTTTTTGACTCTGTTTTTGACATGCCGTGTTCCTTTGATGAGGTACCACACTGCATCTCCGACTTTGTACTGTGTGTGGCAAGCGTTTTTGTCATATTGTCTTTTTACACGTGTGACTGACTCATCCAGGGCTTGTCGAGTAATGTTGTGAGCCAGCTCCAGCCACTCGCATATTTGTTGCACGTACTCTGGGGCTGAAGGTGCATGGTCAGAGTCCGGGGGCAGACCGGCTACAAGGTCCACTGGCTCATTTATTTCACGTCCAAACATCATATAGTTGGGGGTGAAACCAGTAGCACTGTGCTTGGTCGCTCTGTAGGCCATAACTGCATATGGGGTCATCAGGTCCCAATCCCAGTGACAGCGTTCTGCAGTAGAGGCCAGGATCTTTTGAAGTGTGGCATTGAAACGCTCAACCTGGCCATCTGACTGTGGTCTGAATGGCGTAGTGTGGGTTTTCTCAATGCCAAATAGACGGCACATTTCTTGAAACACCTCTGATTCAAAATTGCGCCCTTGGTTGCTGTGCAAAGAGTGAGGCATTCCGAAGCGGCACACCCATTCTGTTGCAACAATGCGTGCCACGGGGACAGCCTTTTTGTCTGGGATAGGAAATGCTTCTGCCCATTTTGTGAAATACTCCTGTATTACAAGCACATAGCTGTTTTTGCGTTCTGTCTCATTGAGTGGGCCCATAATGTCCAGTGCAATGCGCTCCATGGGGGCTCCAACCCTGACAGTTCCCATGGGCGCTTGTGGCGTTTTGTGGGGTCTGGCTCTGCATGCACAGTTGGTACAAGTCCGGCACCAGAGGGCCACGTCTTCTCTCATGTGGTACCAGTAGTATCTGGTTTGAAGTCTGGCCACAGTCCGTTCAATACCAAAATGTCCACCTATTGGCCCCTCGTGCATCTGGCGCATGACGTCGGGTTGCATTTTGCGTGGCAGGACAATTTGGGGGTAGCACTGTGTGTCGTCCAAACAGTAAAAACGGCGGACCAGAACTCCATCTCGGAAATGCAGTCTCTTCCATTGGCTCCAGTATGTTTTGGTGGCTGGACTGCAAGGGGCGACTGTGGTCCAGGGAGGGCGCTCACTGCTGGCCTCTAACCAAGCTTTTATTGGTGCAATGTCTGCATCAGCGTCTTGGGCCTGGCACAACTCCTCCATAGTCCAGCCAGGAAACAGTGTGGTCTCATTTGTATTAGTCACATAAATTGTCTCTTTTAGTTTTAAAGTGTCTGTATTGGTAAAGCTGTCTGCACTTACCCCCACCGGACTCACAGCTGTAGTTGTAGGGCATGTCTCTACCCCCACCGGACTCACGGCTGTAGTTGTAGGGCATGTCTCTACCCCCACCGGACTCAGCGATAGGGAGCTGGTGTCGGAGTCCAATTCACATTGGATGGCTTGGTGACTTGTGGTTCTCGGCTGTGAGGAGGGGTCCTGCAGTTTACAAGGACAGGACTGGCGGCAAGGTCTGCGGGAGAGACTGTCAGCATTAGTGTGTAAGCGACCTGGGCGATGAATGATCTCAAACTCGTACTCTGCTAGCTTCTCAAGCCATCGGGCTAACTGACCTTCTGGCTCTTTCATTCGGGTTAACCAACGCAGGCTGCTGTGGTCGGTACGTACTTTGAAAGGCCGCCCAAGTAGATACTGCCGAAAATGTGACGTGAAATCGACAATGGCTAGCAGCTCTCGTCTTGTAGTGCAATAGTTCTGTTCAGCTTTGGCTAGTTTGTGGCTGCTGTATGCCAACCCACGTTCCGCGCCATCCTGCATCTGCGAGAGGATGGCGCCAATGCCTGTGTCGCTAGCATCGGTGTCCAAGATCATTTCACCATGGTCCAGTGGGTAGCCTAAGACAGGGGCTGTGGTGAGGCGGTGCTTGAGCGTGTTGAAAGCAGCTTGGTGTTCAGCGTGCCACTGGAAATGTGCGTTTTTCCTTGTCAGGTTGTGTAACGGTTCGGCAATGGAGGCAAAGTCTTTCACAAACCTGCGATAGTAGGAGGCGAGGCCAATGAAACGTCTGACCTCTTGGACCGATGTGGGAGTGGGCCAAGCTTGGACTTTGTGGACTTTATTGGGGTCAGTGGCTACACCGTGCTCGGACACAATGTGACCTAGATAGGCAACTTGGCGGCGGAAGAGGCAGCATTTGGCTGGTTTTAGTTTGAGGTTTGCGTGTTTAAGTCTCTGGAACACCTGACTCAGCCGCTGCAGCATCCCGGACACATCCTTGGCCAGCACGATGATGTCATCCAAGTAGACGAGGCAGGTCTCCCACTGCATGCCGGCAAGGACACGGTCCATAAGGCGTTGGAACGTCGCTGGCACATTGCATAACCCAAACGGCATAACGTTCCATTCAAATAGTCCATTTCGGGTGCAAAAGGCAGCTGCGCGGCGGGCTCTTGGAGTCAGCTCGACTTGCCAATAACCTGAAGCAAGGTCCAAGGTGCTGAACCATTTGGCGGTGGCGAGAGTGTCTAATGTGTCTTGGATGCGGGGTAGCGGGTACGCGTCAGTGATGGTGCGGTCGTTGAGTGTTCAGAATCAGAATGAACTTTATTGCCAAGCATGCTTTTACACACACAAGGAATTTTACTTATCATTAAGGTGTGCTCATGTTAAGCGCTCCCTAATGACGCGGCAGCCACAGGCGCCTCATAAAGTGGGGGTAAAGAGGGGGAGGGGGAGGGGGTGACACATTGGGCAGAGAGAAAAAAGCATAGTTATCAAAATAGAGCTCAAGTGAGCAAGATTGTGATCACATAGAAAAAAACGCTCTAATTGCACACTTAGCAGACAAAATACAGTTCCACACATTAACAAAGCAAGTTGAGAGAGACCAGTGTGTGTATGTCAGTCATGTGATATTCATGGATGCAGTGTGAAGTATCAGTACTGGTGAACAACAAAATTCCTCTCCTAGGCAACGACTAGATGTTATGTCCATGGTATCCTAAACATAGATAACATGTCCACAGAGTTCATCTCTCTTCAGTGCATGTCAGATGGTAAAATTCCATGCTAGTCACATGATGACGCTGTCCATAGAGAGTTCAGATTGCTGCACATCAGAATGTTTGGGTTAGAGAAAAGCCAAAACTCCCTTCTGCCTTATCTTTTCTCCTGGAAGAATGAGTTCTCCCAAGGACGCCGAATCAAGGCCTGATAAGCACAGTTCACTTAGAGCATAGAATTTTCATCTCTCATGCGATTCTGTGCATCACAATTTACATTAACATTCACAGGCTTTAAAATCATTCCCTGGAGAGCACCCAGCGACTCCAAGATGTTTCCCACCTTCCGATTCAGTTCGACATTAGCCGCTATCAGTGCCCTCCCCATCTGGTCGAATTGTTGAAGGAGCTTCGCCGGGTCCGCATTTTGACTAGCTCTTTCCAACTTCTTTAGTTTCCGATACACCAGGAAAACTCCAAAGCCAAACAGCAGAAATCCTGTGATCATGAAGCCAAACAGGTAGATGTCTTCCACATCTTCAATCGAAAGATCACACAGACACATGAGTTTCCAATTGTCCCATGAGTCTCTCACACACTTGGGCTCCCCCGGGCCCAATTTTCTGTTTGAAAAAGTGGTGTCAATTGCATTTAAAGCCCAGCTCACCAATTCCATAATTTTCCGTTGGATCGAGATGCAGCAAGAAGAAGAGCGAGACACAGACAGGACACAGCAAGCTGAGATCAGTGAAGGGAAGAGAGGAGGAGGAGAGGAGAAGAAATGCGTCTGCTCTCTCTGAAAGCCGGAAGAAGTCGATAGTCTATACAAAGGCGGTAAGTCCCATCCTTTTTACGTGCCATAACAATCGGTGAGGCCCAACTGCTGTGGCTGCGGGTGGCGAGGCCATTCTGGAGGCTCTCACGGATCTGCTGGTCTGCGTGTTGCTGCTTTTCCCCAGCCATGCGACGAGGGGGCTGCTTCACGGGAGCTCCAGGCCGGGTTATGATGTCGTGCTGCACAAGACTGGTCCCTTCGTGGTCACCAGTGTTAACCTTTCCTGCTTTGGTCTCCTAACCGTGGTTGGGGGACACAGGGGAGATCTGTCTTCTCCAGGGCCGGAGGCAGCTTTTCCTCCGGGGTCAACTCCCGAGTAAACCTCATGCTTGTTAAAAACCGTATGGTGATACACAGAAGAACAGGCCGTTTTTGCTGAAGAGTTGAAGCTTTATTAACAGACTTGCACTGTTATTAGCAGCAATTCTAGCTCGCTACCTGCTCCGGTCGCCTCTCTCTCTACTCACCCGCACACTTCACACACACTGTCCGCTCTGCGGGGCCATTCATAAAAGGGGCGGGGGCGTGCCTCGGCTGTGCGCACGCACTCACTCACTCACTCACGTTCAAGCACTGAGCTGCCCTATCTAAACATATGAGTTAGACACATCTTACAACAACCCTTATCTGCCAAGAATGTGCTGCTAGTCCAGCAAAAGCTAGCGGTACTCAAATACTTTGCAAGCAGTTTCATGAAATGGTCAGTCAGAAAGCAACTCATACCAGCTCGGACATCACCCCTGGCTTACAAGGTCCGCACTGATCTGTTCATACCCCGACAGGCAGTGAAAAGTAAGCTAGGAGCAGGATGACAAAAGAAGAGGAAAACAGCAGCCTTGTGTGTAGCAGAAAGAAAATTACACACTCTTTTGGACAGAACAACATCACAGTACCCAGGAAGACAGACCGCGCTTGTGGCCCTGGAACTGAACAGGTACAATGTAGACATAGCTGCACTTAGTGAAACAAGATTGCCTGGATATGACAGCTTGGAAGACCATGGGTACATCTTCTTTTGGAGTGGGAGATCAACTCAAGAAAGGAGAGAAGCAGAAGTGGGTTTTGCAGTTAGAAAGGAGATAGCAGCAATGCTTGATGAGGAACTGGTGCCAATCAACAACAGGATAATGACTATGAGACTCCCACTACAGCGGAAGATGTATGCCACACTCATCAGTGTATATGCCCCAACAATGACCAACATAGAGGAGGTGAAGGAAGAGTTCTACGGTGATTTACGTGAGACTATCAGGCGTGTACCGACTGATGACAGGCTGGATACTCGTTGGAGATTTTAATGCCAGAGTTGGTTCGGACACCGAGAAATGGAAAGGAGTGCTAGGCAGTCATGGAGTAGGCAAGTGCAATGCTAATGGGGAACTTCTACTTGCACTATGTTCAGAGTACAACCTTGTGATAACCAACACTCTATTTAAGCACAAGGACACACACAAGAAGACATTAATGCACCCAAGATCCAAGCACTGGCACTTATTAGACTACATCATAGTCAGGCAGAGAGCCTTAAGGGATGTATTGGACACCAGAGCAATGAGAGGTGTGGACTGTGGTACTGATCATGTTATGCTGAGATCTAGATTAAGAATTTGCAGACGAAAACAGCACTACAGGACGGGTGCGAAGCCACCACGGAAGCTAAACACTAGTGCACTGAAAGTGCCAAAAGAAGCAGGAAGAACTTACACAGGAAATGGATGAAAACTTGAAAGACTGGGACAGCAACAACTCAGAGAATGACATAGAAGAGAAATGGGCAACACTGAAGGATACAGTGTATCAGCCTGCGAGTGATATATTAGGCCACCCTGAGAGGAAACATCAAGATTGGTTTGATGAGCATGATGAACATCTGAAGAAACTACTAGAAGCGAGGAATACAGCTAGGCAGGGAAATCTACAATGTAACACAAGGTCGGAGAAGAAGAAATACTCAAATGCTCAGAGTGAGCTACAGAAGTACACCAGAGAGATGAAGTCGAACTGGTGGGATGAAAAAGTGGAGGAACTTCAAACTGCAACAGACAGGAAGGACATGAAAACATTCTTCACAGGTTTGAGAGAAATCTACGGCCCTAAACCAAGAGGACTGATCCAACTAAAGGCTATGGATGGTGAAATGGTTTTGCTGGAGAAAGACAAGATCCAGGACAGATTTGCAGATCACTTTGACCAACTACTAAACAACCCTGGAGATCTCATTAAAGAGGCTAAAGAAACTGTAGTGCAGAGACCAGCTGTATCAAGTCTGGATGAACCACCAAATCTTGATGAACTAATGGCAGCTATCAGGACAACACAGGATGGTAAAACTCCAGGAAGGGATGGAATTCCAGCAAAAGTGTGGAAATTTGGTGGTGTTCAGCTGACCAACTGCCTGCACAAGCTCATACAGGAGATATGGGATGCCCAGAAAGTACCTCAAGACTGGAAGGATGCAAGTATTGTGCCTTTGTTCAAGAAAGGTGACAGGAAAGATTGTGGAAATTACCGAGGTATATCACTGCTAGCCACTGTTGGTAAGATTCTCTCACGTGTGCTACTGAACAGACTCAATGAACACATCTCACAGAATGTACTACTGGAAACCCAGTGCAGCTTTAGACGTGGAAGAAGCACAATGGACATGATTTTCTGCTTGAAACAGGTTCAAGAAAAGTATATCGAACAGAACATGCCGCTTGATGTAGTCTTCATAGACTTCAGTAAAGCCTTCGATAGTGTTTCGCGACAAGGACTTTGGCAGGTACTCAAGAAATATGGCTGTACAGAGAAGTTTGTCAGCCTTATCCAGGCACTCCATACAGGTATGCAAGCAAACGTGGCAATGAGTGGTTCAGTATCTAAAGACTTTTCAGTAAGCAACAGGGTGAAACAAGGGTGTGTGCTGGCGCCTACACTCTTCTTGCTATATCTGGCAGCCATGCTTGAGGTGGCCTTCAAAGACACTTCAGAAGGAGTATACATTCAAACAAGGAAAGAAGCAGACTTGTTCAGTGTGGCACAGTTTAAAGCCAAGAGCAAGACATCGATAAAGGTAGTAAGAGAAATGCTGTTTGCTAAGGACAGTGCTCTAGTTGCACACATTGTGGAAGATATGCAATCTTTAGTGGAGAAATTTGCAAGAGCAGCTAGCCAATTCAGCCTCAAAATCAACATCAAGAAGACAGAGTGCCTTTATCAACCACCAAAGTTCCAGTTATCAACATCACTACCAGAAGAGATCAGCATTGGTACAGAGCCACCAGTCAAATGCAAGACTTTCAAGTATCTAGGCCTAGGGAATACTGTTTTAGAGAATGCTAGGCTGGAGGATGAACTATCTCTCAGAATGGGAAGAGCAAGCGCTGTGTTTGGAAACTTGAGGGAGAGACTGTGGAACAATCGGTATGTGTCAATCCGTGTGAAATGCAAAGTGTACAGAGCAACATTACTGGCTACAGACTGTCTACAGAGTGCAGGTAAAGAAACTCCACGCATACATGATGAGACACCTTTGAGCCACAATGAACATCTCATGGAAAGACAAGATAACCAACATACAAGTGTTGAAATGAGCTGGTCTACCCTCAGTGGAGGACATGCTAATACAGACAAACCTGAGATGGCTCTGACATGTTGAGAGGATGGACCCCCAGCATCTCCCTCGGCAGTTATTCTACTCACAGTTAGGCGAGGACAAACACAATCAGGGTAGACCAAGGCTCAGATTTAAAGACACTGTGGAAAGAAACTTGAAGAAGCTGGATATAGACAGGAGTTCCTGGCAGCGGAAGGCTAAGGACAGAGCTTCGTGGAGGAATCTGATCAGACCTAAATGAAACAGTCATTGTCGCCCATGACAGACTGCTATGATGATGATGATATGGACATATATAAGCATGAAGGTAAGAAAAAAATTATTTTTTATAAATATTGCTCTGGTTTTTAAAAAATGTTTTTTTTAATTAATTTAGGAGCAATAGATTGCATGCAATATCAATATCACATAAAAATAAACATACAAAAGTCAATGGCCTCTTTCATAAAATCTTATCTTAATATAACAATATCAAAACCAGATATAAAAACCAGTTTTGTTTAGTTTAATGGGGATCCGGAAGTTGATGCTGTGATCACGAGACGTCTAGAGACAATTGCGCAATAATCTGAACGGCGACTGCTGTCGACCAAGAATAAAACAAACTTTTCCACAGGTAGTTTTTTTTTTTTTGTAATTAATTCATTAATTAATTGTTTGTGTCTTTTTTTTTTTTTTTAACGGAGCTGGAGGAATTAGAGAGTTATATCGATGCATTCTACTACCGTTGCTGTATCATGGAGCAGGCGAGTGTGTGTTCTGCCGCTGCTTCTCAGTCTAAACGATCGAGACCCGCAGATTCGCCAAAAATAACGCCCGAGAAATTACAGCAGGGCACTGAGGTTAGTGACATCCTTTTCTCTATTGAGAATAAACTTACCAGCATGGATGGTAGACTGGCGTTGGTTGAGCTTCTTCATAAAGAATTCCAAAATTTGCGGGAGAGCCTTGAGTTTAGTCAAGCACAGCTCATCTCTCTCGTAGAGGAAAATAACAGCCTGAAAAAATCAGTAACCACACTAACCACACGGCTTGGCGTTGCTGAGGGAGAAAATCAGAAAATGAAGGAGACATTTCTCAGTTTGCAGTCAGGCAGCATGAGAGATAACCTCGTTTTTTTCTGGAATTGTTGAAAAAAATAATGAAAATCCAGAACAGCTGGTCCGTGAATTTATGTCTTCACAACTAAAACTATCCCCCGAAGTCACAAACTCAATTACCTTCCACCGAGTCCACCGAATAGGGCAAAAGAATTCCCAGAATAAACGTCCCAGACCTATTGTTGCCAAATTTGAGCATTTTAAGCAAAAAATTTTGGTACAGAGGCAGGGCAGGCAGATAAAAACATGAGTTATGGTCTAAATGATCAATTTCCACAGGAAATCTTGGAAAGGAGAAGGAAGCTTTTTCCCATTAGGAAACAAAACATCCAAGAAGGTAAACGAGCTATTGTTTCTGTGGATAGACTGTATATAGATGGCAAGCTGTTTATGGATGAAACTATAACACCCTGGTTATTCTAGAGCCCATTTTGTTTTTTTTTTTGTTTTTTTGTTGAGTTATTTTTTTTTAATTTATTAACTATTTTATATATTTCTTTTTCTTTTAGCTACAGGTGGAAAAAGAATGGGATTGTGCGCAGGTCTCTTACTCGATTTCAGTTTAATTTGTTAACATTTGTCAAAATGTTTATTTCTTTGTTGTTGAGGTTGTTGTTTGTTTGTCTGTTGTAGGTTTTTTTTTAAAGTTTTTAGGTCATTGTTGTATGTTGTCTGCATTTTTCCACCACTTACTAACCTTCATGTCTGTTTTTTCTCATACTTCTGGTTTATAGGAAATAACTTGAAATACATGTACCCCATTTGCTTGCAATTGCAGGCAAATGGCACAGAGACATTTTACTGCCCTCCCATCGAGTTTCCAGTTTTTGACTGGTAGACAACAAGCTAACACGTGTGGTGCAGGCCTCAATGATGACAAGATGTTTCCTTTTATCTCGTTTATTGAAGCTGCCCCACAAGGAACTCAACGTGATGTACACTCGTCTTTAGGGTTTTACATCCGTTTAGATTTGTTCCTACATCCGTGTAAAACTGCAACAAAGTAAACGTATACACGCCGTCAATGATATGGTCACCGTATTTAGCTTAGCACATGTTAGCGTTAGCTCTAGCTTAGCTTGATAACAGTGACTGGTAGGATTAGAGTCAGATCACTTAAAATACACCAATGCAGCCATGCAGTTCTCATTGTAGCTGTTAACACTGTCAAACCATGCACATACTCACAGACGAATGATGTCCAAGGCGCCGATAATTAACAACATCAACAGCGCTTGTACAATGAGTGGCGTTCTGCTCCATCCTCCGGTTATATCATTACTGCGCATGTGCAGCACTTTGTGTATCAGTTCAAAACGATGCTTTCCCTACACCACTAGAGGGAGCCAAATTCCCTTACATGAAATGCTGTAATAGGAACTCTTAACTTAATACATGATACATGGGGGCA
Source organism: Pholidichthys leucotaenia (assembly GCA_020510985.1). Taxonomy (NCBI): domain Eukaryota; kingdom Metazoa; phylum Chordata; class Actinopteri; order Cichliformes; family Pholidichthyidae; genus Pholidichthys; species Pholidichthys leucotaenia. The sequence continues at coordinate 127,305,131 of CM035847.1, read as the reverse complement.
GCATACTCCCCGTCTGGTGCGATAACATTGTACCACTATTTAGCCTTACAACATTTCAAACAACAGTGCATAACAATGTTAATAAATATCATTATCTGTTATTCCCCTTCTGCTATCAGTAAAACCATTTCTGTAATTGGTCTCAGAAACACTTTAACAGTCCCATCTCTTTTTTTTTTTTTTTTTGGATGAGTTGATGTCTTTTTAATGTACTCATGTGACTAAAGGTCGTCCCACACTCATCACACTGAAATGGCTTAATTCCACTGTGGATGACTCTGTGTATTTTTAATCTACCCAACTGTGTGAAAACCCTCCCACATTCTTTACAAAATAATGATTTAACCGCAGTTTGAGGTTTTTGCTGTCTTCTTTTTTTGTCTTGTCACCATTCAATTTAGCTGTGATGGCTGCTCTTGGAGGATCTTCATCCTCCTGAATCTGCTGAGATTTTACTCCATTTTTCCAATTATGTCCCTGTCCTTCCTGGAACGAGGTGAGCTTCTGCAAGGATGCCATCGTGATGGAAGAAGTTCGTCTGAGCATGTCTTGTGGTCTGTGTGTCACTGATGATCTGACCCCAGAGGCATGATGGGATCTCAGCCTTAGGGGATCATACAGGCTGCTGACCGTCGCTAAGACTCCCCTTCGTGTGCAGGGCTTCCTGTTGATGGACACCTTCAGCTGCAGCACGTCTCATGCAGTAAACAGCCACGGCTGGAGAAGGGTTATTTCCAAACACATGCACTTTCTTTCTGTAGTCTCTTACTTCTTTGTCCGTGATGTCAATAAAAACTTGATCTTCTATTGACAGCACTGGTTTATCGTCGTCCTTTGTTTTATCAAAGACTGTGTTTCCTAAGTGGTCTGTGTCTCTCTCACCCTGCGAGGCATATGGTAGTACGCTGTTGGGGCGTGAGGTGGAGCAACCTGAAACCTCTTTGACAAGAAATGTGTTTAGGCATGGGCTGAGGGATGATGCACGACCATTGTAGAGCACTTGTGTCTTTAGCACGTTAACAGTCGAAGGCTTGTGTGTTGTCCCTAAACACGTTTCTCCCACAATAACCCATCCCAAGTCCAAGCGCTGTGCATAGGGAGTACTGTGGGGTCCATTTATTTGTTCTCTCACCTTGTGTACCTGTAGGGTGTCTCTTCCCAGCAATAGGAGGATGGGAGCATGTTCATCTACAGGTGGAATCTTGTCTGCGACTTTTCTCAGGTGTGGATGCACAAGTGCGGCCTTTGGAGATGGAATCTCCCTCCTGTCATCGGGGATCATGTCACACTCGATCAAGTTTGGAAGCTGGAGCTGTACTTTTCCATCCATTGATTCTATCATGAAGTTTGAAGCTCTCCGCCCCCAAACCGTAGTGGCCCCTGAGCACGTTTTCAGTGTGTAAGGGTCGTAAGGTGCTCTAATGTTGAACAGCTGGAAAAACTCTGATTTAGCGAGTGATCTGTTGCTTTGTTCATCGAGCACTGCATACATTTTCTGGGCTTCTTCTCTGTGTCCTGCAGGATAAACTAACACAGGGCTAATTTTTGAGCAGGATCGTGGGTTTTCTGCATTACCGTAAACTTCTGTGCATCTAGACGTGGCTAGTGTGCCCTCATAATCATGGTACTCCCCGCCATGATCCGTCTCAGCTTCCTGAGGCTCCATGGGAGGAGGAGAGGGGTCAGGATGTAGTGCTGTTACATGTCTATCACTACCACAGTCAGAGCACTGGATTGACTGTCTACAGTCTTTTGCCAGATGCTGAGTGGAGCCACAACACTTAAAGCAGATGTAATTCTCTCTCAAGAACAGTTTGCGTTCTTATATTGGTTTTGCTCTAAATGTTTTACATTTCTTTAATGGGTGTGGCTTTCTGTGTATGGGACATTGTTCGTCTGGGCTTTCTGTTCTTTCACGTGTGTGGTTACCTGTAGCTGCGGGTAAAGCTGGTGGGATGTCTGTTTTGTGGACACTGATGAGGTGCTCACTGGCGAACTTGGGGGCTTTTTCAACTCTGGTGTTCATGTGGGCCGGTGGAGAGAAACTGAAACTTGGGTCATTTCTTATTTTGGCCTGTCGTCTGACGTAGCTGGAAAAAAAGCTGAAAGGAGGAAAGGCGACTTTGTGTGTTTCTTTGTAATCGGCACCCGCTGCAATCCACTTCTCCTGTAGGCTGTAGGGCAGTTTCTCGACAACAGGATTCACTCCACGGGCTGTATCCAGGTATGCGAGCCCAGGTAGGTATCCGCCATCCTTTGCACATTCGAGCTCCTGTAGAACGTCACCAAGTTCTCTCAGCTTGAGTGCATCTTTGTTGCTGATTTTGGGAAAATCATCAAGCTTTTTTAGCAGTGCATTTTCTATTACTTCGGGTGACCCATAACACTCTTCTAGCCTTTCCCAGACTAAGTTGAGGGCTGCCTTTGGGTTGAAGACATGTGCAGAGCGGATCCTCTTTGCTTGTTCTGCTGATTCTGTGCCGAGCCATTTTATCATCAGATCCAATTGCTCGTGGTGTGAGAGGCTGAGGTCTTGAATGGCGTTCTGGAAAGATGCTTTCCATGCCCAATAATTCTCTGGGAGGTCATCAAACTGTAGGAGTCCCGTGCTCAACATCTCCCGGCGTGTGAGATATTTGGTCAGATCCTGAATGCTTTGTGCTTCGGCATAATGTGTTGCGGGGGCATAATAGGGTCGTAACGTTGGGGGATTAATTGTCTCTGCAGCTCCCTGCTCCTCCTTCATGTTGACGCTGACCCTACTCTTACCATCTACAGCATTAGATGGGATGAATGGTACATTTGTGGCCATTTCAAACTGTTCACACTGGATCTTAGAGGGGGTGGCTGGATCAGTTTTAAATGGAGTTTCCTCAAAGCGCATATTAAGGTGCTTCTGTACATACTGAGATGTGTGTTGTGCTGAGCCAACTGGCAAGTCCATTAATGCTTGGCTGAATTCACTTCTTGCACATTCCTCTGCTTCTTCATAGGCCGCGGCTTCAGCTTCTGCAGCTGCAACAGCCTTCTGATGGTTCAAAATGTGCATTTGCTTCAAGATTAGCTTTCTGTGCTTCAAGATTAGCTTTCTGTGTGATGAGGGCTGCTTCTTTCTCTGAATGAGCTAATTCAGCTCGTGCAGCATCTGCTTTGGCTCTAGCTCTTATGGCTGAGGAGGTAGCTGAAGAAGCCTTGCTTGACTTGAAGCTACATGAGTATAATGAGCTAGGTCGTGCAGCTGTAGCCAAGGGAGCTGTGTGTCCCGTCTCCATAACTCCACTTCTGAGTTGGGGAGTTGGTTGGTGCTGCTCTCCTGCCCTGAGGCTCATTTGCTGTTTGTTGATTGTTTATCGGGCCCGCCGCGCTGTTAGTCTTTTTACTTTACTGCCCTCCCATCGAGTTTCCGGTTTTCGACTGGTAGACAACAAGCTAACACGTGTGGTGCAGGCCTCAATGATGACAAGATGTTTCCTTTTATCTCGTTTATTGAAGCTGCCCCACAAGGAACTCAACGTGATGTACACTCGTCTTTAGGGTTTTACATCCGTTTAGATTTGTTCCTACATCCGTGTAGAACTGCAACAAAGTAAACGTATACACGCCGTCAATGATATGGTCAACGTATTTAGCTTAGCACATGTTAGCGTTAGCTCTAGCTTAGCTTGATAACAATGACTGGTAGGATTAGAGTCAGATCACTTAAAATACACCAATGCAGCCATGCAGTTCTCATTGTAGCTGTTAACACTGTCAAACCATGCACATACTCACAGACTAATGATGTCCAAGGCGCCGATATTTAACAACATCAACAGCGCTCGTACAATGAGTGGCGTTCTGCTCCGTCCTCCGGTTATATCATTACTGCGCATGTGCAGCACTTTGTGTATCAGTTCAAAACGATGCTTTCCCTACACCACTAGAGGGAGCCAAACTCCATTACATGAAATGCTGTAATGGGAACTCTTAACTTAATACATGATACATGGGGGCAGCATAGACATCATGCGCGCACACCCAATTATATATGCATAGGTATATACTTTACACACAACATATACAGTATATACACATATATGCATACATTACAGACATATAATCTCATAGGCACATTTAGTTAGTCTTTAGTACACAACCAGTTAGTGAAAACATGTCTACATTTAAGTTTGTCACGTGGAACATACGTGGAATTGGAACCAGGGAGAAGAGGCTAAAAGTTTTTAATCGATTGAACGATCTACAGGCAGACTTTGTTTTATTGCAGGAGACACATGTCTCTAAGTCGTCTGTAGATGCGCTCACCTCCCCGGAATTCCCCCATATGTACTCAGCCGGCTTTAATTCTAAACAAAGGGGGGTAGCTATACTGGTAAATAGAAGAATACACTTTGTTATGAATAACACCATAATAGATCCAGAAGGTAGATTTATAATACTAAAAATCTCAGTCCAAAATTTGGATCTATGTATTGCAAGCGTTTATGGCCTAAATGTTGACGACCCATCCTATTTTCACACTTTTTTCACTTCTCTTTCTGAGCACTTGGACACCACACTGATAATAGGAGGGGACTTCAACTTGGTATTAAACCCTGCAATCGACAGGCTCAGTACATCGGGGATTTACCAAAAATGGCTGGCTACTGACACTCTCAAACAGTACATGAAGGATTTTGGTCTCTGCGATGAACGGTGATCTCTTCACCCAATTCTTCGGGAATGCACTTTTTTTTCATCAGTTCATAGTTCACATTCGCGTCTAGATTTCTTCTTAGCCAGTAACTTTATTGTGAGGGACATCACAGACACTGAAATATGTTCAAATCAAGCTATTAGTGATCACCATCCAGTTTCTCTTACACTAGTAAATAGGGAAGCTACAAGGGAAACTAGGAGCTGGAAATTTAATATATCACTACTTAAAGATAAAGACTTTAACTATTTTAATAAAGAGTCGGAATCATATCTGGAATATAATGATGTGCCAGGAATATCCCCAGGTGTTCTTTGGGAAGCAGCAAAAGTGGTCATGTGAAGTAAAATAATCTCTTACTGTTCATATAAGAATAAAAAAGAAAAAGCACTGGTACTGGACTTAGAACAGAAGATTAAATCATTGGAGACAACCTGTGCCGTTTCCCCACAGGAACAGGCACTTAACAATCTGAGAAAATTAAAGCTGGAATTAAAAGAAATTACAAACAAAAGAGCACAGTTTTTAATACAAGGACTGCGTCTTGAAAACTTTGAACACAGTAATAAATCGGGGCGATATCTTGTGAACCAGCTTAGATTGAATAAAGGAAAAAACAACTATCCATTCTATCAAGGATATGACTGGAAATATTACCCATGTGCCTGAAGAAATAAATAACTCCTTCAGAAAGTTTTATGAAAATCTCTACTCATCACAGGTTAACCCATCAGACTCAGAGATAAATACATTTTTGGACAATATTAATTTACCACAATTAAATAATGAACAGATTGCAGCTCTGGATGCACCTCTTCAGGTATTTGAACTCCAGGAGGCACTTAAGCACATCCCAAACCACAAAGCCCCGGGACCAGATGGTTTTCCAGTAGAATTTTATAAAGAATTTTGGCCTGTGATGGCACCTACTTTTTTTAAAACGGTGAACCAAATCAAAGAAGATAATGTAATTCCTCCGAATATGAATTTGGCTAGTATTATCCTGCTCCTTAAACCTGGAAAAGAACCTACGCTTCCATCCAGCTACCGTCCCATCTCACTTATGAATGTCGATCTCAAAATAATTTGCAAAGCTCTTGCCAAAAGACTGGAAAGGATAATCCCGTTTATTATACACCCAGATCAAACAGGTTTTTATCAAGGGTAGGCACTCGGCTGATAATACACGCAGGCTATTTAATTTAATAGACTACTGCAAGATCAGTAATGTAGAAACTACAATCTTGTCCCTGGATGCAGAGAAAGCCTCTGACCATGTTAACTGGAAATTTCTTTTTATGGTGTTAAATAAGTTTGGGTTTGGTTCATCTTTCATAAACTGGATTAAAACACTATATAGGTGTCCAGCTGCGCCTGTCCGAACAAATGATCAGACTTCCCGAAGCTTTAATCTCCAGAGAGGTACTAGGCAGGGGTGTCCACTCTCTCCCTCACTTTTTACCATCTTTATTGAACCATTAGCAGCAGCCATACGACAAAATGTTGATATCAGAGGTATTCAAACTGGAGAAAAGGAACATAAGATAAGTCTTTATGCTGATGATGTATTGATTTTCCTTGAAAACTCAGAAAGATCTCTTCTTCAGACAGTGGCGCTCAATGATAAATTTTCATCATTATCAGACTACTCTATTAACTGGGTAAAATCAATAGCTTTACCCATAAATTATAATTTCCCAAATACATCTACTATTCCAATACAATCAGGGAATGTTAAATATTTAGGAATAGATATTTCCCCCAGGCTCTCAGAGTTATTGCGACTAAATCATATCCCCCTTTTAAAAATGATACAAGACGATCTTACATGCTGGAGGACACTACCTTTGTCATTAATGGGAAGAGTTGCAACCATTAACTTCCGGTTCCAGCGCCACACGAGTTGGCTGCCTTTTGCAACAGCGGCTCAATTCTGAGTCTTTTTATCTTCCTTCTTCTTTCTGATCCGGTGATGGCTTTCTGATCCGGCACACCTTTCACTCTATGTGTATCACGGACACACAGATCGCGCCCGGGGGTCTCCCGAGTCGGCGGACGGAGCCTCTGTTTACAGCGGGAGATGATGCAGCGGGGAGGAGCTAGCTAGCACTCGGCCGCCACCCGGTGCTAACGGAGAGGCTCGACATAACGAGAGAGCTGAAGTGGGAGCGATGCGAGTGCCGGGCTGGAGTTTGGGCGGCGTGCGGGAAATATAAGACAGAATAATAAAGAGCGATGGCAAGAACCAAGCAGACCGCCCGTAAATCTACTGGAGGAAAAGCCCCCAGGAAGCAGCTGGACACCAAGGCTGCTCGAAAAGGCGCTCCGACCGCCGGCGGAGTGAGGAGGCCTCACCGTTGCAGGCCCGGTGCCGTGGCTCTGAGAGAAATCAATCGCTGCCGGAGGTCCACGGAGCTGCTCATCCATGGGCTGCCCTTCCAGCGCCTGGTGAGGGAGATCGCTCAGGACTTGAGGACCGACCTGCGCTGCCAGAGCTCCGCCGTCATGGCTCTGCAGGAGGCCAGTGAGGCCTACTTGGTGGGTCTCTTCGAGGACACCAACCTGTGCGCCATCCACGCCAAGCAGGTCACCATCATGCCCAAAGACATCCAGCTGGCCCGCCGCATCCGCGGAGAGAGAGCTTGGACTTTCTGCTGCACATCCACCAACCACAATGCTCCGCACTATGTGTCTATATATATATATATATACAGTATATATATATATATATATATATATATATATATATATATATATATATATATATATATATATATATATATATATTAATATGTACATATATATACTAGCTGCTCTTGTTTTTCTCTTGCCTTCTGATTGTTGCTCTGAGTGTTGCTATCCCTGTGCTGTTGCAATCCTGGAATTTCCCCATTGTGGGACTAATAAAGGCTTATCTTATCTTATCTTATCTTAAAATGATGGTCCTTCCTAAAATTAATTATTTGTTCTCAATGATCCCTACCCAACCATCAATGACCTGGTTTAAGTCTCTAGACTCAAATATAAGTAAATTTTTATGGATGGATAAACCATCACGGATTAGTTTAAAAACCCTCCAAAAAGCGAAAGAGTGCGGAGGCTTAGATTTACCACATTTTTAAATTACTTTTTAGCCAATAGATTGCAGTTTGTTTCAAAATGGACAAAATCAACCCCACTAGGGAATCCATGGTTAGATGCTGAACAGGCTCTATGTGGGTCGCTAAATATCTCTGACTTACCTTTTATAAGTCCCTGTATTAAACGCCATGACTGTTTTAAAAGTATTAATATCAGTTCCTCTCTGATGGCTTGGTGGAAATTTTTAAAAATAACAGGGTCTTCACTTGTCCCCTGTAAACTCACGCCCATTTGGAATAATCCTGATATCCTGTAACAAAAGAGGACATTAAAATTTCCACTATGGCAAGAGAAGGGAATAAACAACTTAGAACATCTTATTCAAGGTGGAAATTTTATCCAATTTCAGGATCTAGTGTCACAACACAAAATCAGTGATAAAAAGTATTTTGAATATCAACAGCTTAAATTCATAATAAAAGCAAGATTTAATCTTAACCAGACAGATTTAGAAGTACCAGTTAAGGTGGCAGAGTTTCTAAATCTCTGTTCCCCAAAATTGATATCAAATATATGGACTGTTATGAAAGTTGGATGAGTCCGTATCTCTTCCAGTATCAAAATGGGAGACAGACTTACCGATTAATAAGGAGGAAAGTTTCTGGACACAAATATGTTTAAACACTTTTAAGATGACTAAAAACTCTAACTTACAACTTATACAGTATAAAGTTCTACATAGAATTCATTATACAGGACAAAGGATGTTCAAAATGGGCCTGAGTCACACAAATATCTGCTCTCTCATTGCACTAGCAATGTCCCGGATAGTTATATGCATGCTATGTGGTCCTGTGCACTGGTTCAAAAGTTCTGGCAGAAGACATGTGAAGACCTGTCGGCATGGCTTGGGTATAGTGTCCCACTCTCACCCACACTTTGCATATTAGGTGATTTAAGTGAAATAAATATAGATGCAAGGATGTCACACATGGTTCTCACTGCTTTATGCATCGCAAAGAAAGCTATCCTCATGAACTGGAAATCAAGAAATAACTTATGCACGACTTATTATAATAACTTACTATTGGATTATATTAGCCTGGAAAGAATGTCAGCCTCCTCAAATAATCAATTGGTGGAATTCAATTCTCTCTGGTCACCTCTTATTAATTCTATAATCTGAGGGGTGGCGGGTGGTGACTCACTCTCCTTGGCACCTCTGGTGGCTGGCTGCGCCCCGACCGCAGGTGTCCGGGGGGCCTGTTCCGGGGTGGACGTCTGTCTGGCCCTGGAGGGGGGGTTGGTGGGGGGGGGGGGCTGTGGGGTGGCCCGGGGGGGGGGGGTTGGGCTGTGGCCCTTGGCCGGCTGGCCTCGCCCCTCGGGGGGGGGGGGGGTGTCTGGGTCTGGCCCTGGGACCCTGGTGCTCGGGGGGGGGTGTCCCTCCCCCCGGGCTGGGGTCGGGTGTGCGCCGGCGGTGGGGGTTGTCCCTGGTGCATCCTTGCGCGGTGGGATCGTGTGTTTCCTGGGGCCCTGGTGCCGCCCTGGGGCTGGTGCCCACATCCTGGGTCGCCCTCTCAGTTCACTGGGGTCTGCGGGTGGGGGTATGTGTGGGTGTGAGTGTGGGCTTTTGTATGAGCGGATGTGGAAGTGGGTGTGTGTTGAGTGGGCAGGTGGGGTTGTGTGTATGTGTAGGTGGGTATGTATGATGGTGGGTGGAGTTACGTGTGTGTATGGAAGTGGTTACTTGTGGGTAGATGTCTAGGGGGCGGAGGATGTGTGTATGGGTAGGAGAGCTTTGTTGGGTGGCAGGGGTTGGGCAGTCCATCTAGTGGCATGGGGGCTGGCGTTTCGGGGCCTGCGTGTCCCAGCTGCCCTGCTGTTGTGTTGGGGGGTGAGGCACTTTGTTACATCGCTCCTGGTGTCATTGGCAGCGAGTGTGGGTTGGTGCTTGGGGGTGGCTGGGGGGTCATTGGCGCGGGTTGATGGCCGTGTTTCCATTGGGTTGTTCCGGGGCGGCTGTGGTTGCAGGGCGGCCTGCAGCTGTCGGTGTGCGTCTGGGGTGGGTGGTCGTGGGCCTGCGTGGGCGCTCGGGGGTGTCGCCTGGCATGTTGGGCGCCGTGTGGGTCCAGCCCATTGTTCACTATTGTGACTGTTGTTGTCCATGTTCGTGTGTGTAAGATAAGTGGAAGTATGTTTGGCTGCCCAGTCATGTTAGTGGTGCTGGAGCGCCGGGGCGTGATGCTGGTGGGTCCTGGGCTGTTTCCGCTGGCAGCCCTCGCCCTGGGTTGGGATTTGGGGGCAGTGGGTGGCCTTATAAACCAGTCTGCAAGCTGGCTTCTGGGGGGGGGGGACGTCCTTGCTTTTAGACCACCTACCTCCCAGTCTTATTTCCCGCCCTCCCCCTCCCCTGATCTTTTTTGTTACATTTAGGGCTTTGGGGTGGGGGTGTGCCGCACTGTGTCGGTGAAGGGGATACCTTTGCTGCGTAGTGGGGCTGCACTCACCTCAATTTTAATTGCATTTTAGACACTGAGGGCTTGGGGGGATGGGGGCTCTGCTGCCCATCGCAGTGGCTAACGATGCTTCAATCACTATCCCCCGAATTTTAATTGCACTTTAGTACCCCACACATATACACACAATTATATCATATAACTGACACACACCCACCATGTTCTGTGGGGGGGAGGGGGGTCTTCCCCCACCCCTGTTGCCCTGCTCTTACTGGGGGCGTGGGAGTCTGGTGGGGAGCCTGGGACCTGTCATGTTGTCAAAATCGCTGGGTGCTACTAAATATATAGATACAACCAAGGAAGTGACGGGGGGCTGAATATGAGTCTAAGTGTGAGTGAGGGGGTGATGAATGGAAGTGGTGATGATGGGTCAGTTTTGTGCGGCACTTTGCATGCCGGGTGGCATCTTGGGGCGCCTGCGGTGGTCTGCTGATTGTTCACTCAGATGGGCGCCGGGGGGTGGGGGTCTGCTTCTGTGGCCTGCACCGGTGGCCTCCCTGGTCACTGCCGGGCACTGGTGCATGTTCAGGCTCGCTGCATCTGCTTTGCAGCCGCCTTTTGAAATAGAGGTGAATGAGGAGTGAATTTGAGTGGGTACTGGAGTGAGAGAGAATGGGTCGGTCTGGGTGAGTGAGAGGGGTGTGCATGGGAACATGTGGATGTGAAGGTATGCCTGCGAGTCGGGAGGTGCTGGATTAAGGGGGGTAGTGCCTCTCGGCAGCTTGGGCTCCCCTGGGCGGGGGACTTCTTTGGAAGTGGGGGTCCCCGGGGTGTGCGGCGGAGGCGCTGGGGCAGGGCCGCTGTGGGGGTGCCTGGGGGGGTTCGCGCCGGGGGGCGCGGGGTGGTCTCTATCCTGGGAGGTGGGGTCGCTGGCCTCCTGGGGCCCGGGGGCGGATGTTGGCCCCGCTGGGGGAGGGGGGTCGGGCGGGTCCGGGGGGGTGGGCTCACCGCGCTGGCCGCCGGGCGGCCTGCCCTCCCTTGATCGTCCCTCTGGGGGTGGATGCCTGGCTTTCCTGGAGCTTGCTGACCTCGGGGCTGGGGGTTGGTGGCGCTGCCTTGCCTGCTCGGGGTTCCTGGGGGGAGAGCTGCTGCAACCGGCCCTCTGCTCGTATGTTTTCTGACAAACCACTCACATGCACACACTTATTTTGCGCGCGTTCTCATATATACAGTATGCACACAGATATACACGCACAAGTGTCTCTCCTTTAACAGGTGCGGAAACCAGACTTGTGTTGAGACATCTTCGGTGGAAGAAGCAGTTTGTCTTTTGTTTGTTTTAGTTGTTGTTGTTGTTTTTTTTTTTGTCTGTTCCCCTCCCCTTTCTTTTCCCCCTTCACACACTTCCTTTCCTTCTTCCCCATCCTGTTGGGTCTTCCATGGGTAAAACAATTAAAATAAAGTATTAAAAGTTATTACAGGAGGAGTTTACAACAATATACAGTGCACAGTTAGGTACTGTATAAGCTCCTCTTGGCAAAGTAAATCTGTTTTGGCACAATAAGGGTGACAGATCCCTGTTCTGTTTGCCTAGCTGCCTGACAGGACAAGGGGAAAAAAACAGTTTTGTTTAGTTTAATGGAGATTATATGACTTTTAAAACTTTTTAAAAGCTGCTTTGGTTTATTTAGGTGAAAAATTTTGCGCTTAGGCTGACTTATTATTTTTTTTGCATGTTTTTCATAATGTATTCAGTCATTTTATGTCTGGTATTGTGTTCATTTAGAATAGAATAGGGTTTATTGTCATTGTACAGTTGTACAGTTCTAACGAAATTGTGGGTGCTCCACCAGGCTACTGGGGAGAAGGATTACATAAAAACACAGTTACAGAACACATTATTAAACACACAACTGAAATAAAAATCAAAATAGCCCAGTATTATAGAAATATACACAGGTATGGTAGTGGCTTCACAGATGTAACAATGTACATAAGAGTGCTGAGTGCAAAACACACAACTGAACACACGACTAAATAAAATGGCCCAAGGATTCTGGAACATATACACAGGTATGGTAGTGGTTTCACGGATGGGTCAATATACATGAAATTGCGGAGTGCAAAAACGGGTATGTCATTGTGATAATTAAAAAGGTCCTCAGTTCTGTGCAGGTGAGCGTTTGGAGGGAGGGGGTGGGGCCTCTGACTGTTTGCAGTTCGGATGGCCCAAGGGAAGAAACTGTTTGTCAGTCTGGAAGTGTGGGACCTGGTTGATCTGAACCGTCATCCAGAGGGAAGCAGGTCAAACAGGTGGTGGGTGGGATGGTGAGGGGTCTCCTGCGATGGCCTTGATATTTCTGAGACAGAAGGATCTGGCGATGTCCTCCAGGGAGGACAGAGGGCTGCCAATGATTTTTTGGGCGGTGTTGATGACCCTCTGCCTTCCTGTTCTCGGCTGTAGAGTCGGCATACCACACACCCAGACAGTAGTAGTAGTAGTAGTAGATTAGTTTATTTGACAGGGACAGTGCAATAAACATAGACAATTAATCAAAGACAATCAATCTGATGTGTTGCACATAGAGTGTATAGCTATTAGCTAATTTGCAACTCTTGTCCCTGGATGGGCTTTAGAAAAAAGAATCAAGATAAAAATATACACAATAACCACATACATCAATGCAGAAAAATTATAAATACACAATTATAAATATTATAAATATTATAAATACACAAATATAAGAGCCTGACTCACCTTTAACATAAATATTATAAATACACAAATATAACAGCCTGACTCACATTTAACACATATAACATAACTCACATTTGCCTATTTCAGGCCTTCCTCCCTCCGTCACTCACTATAAACAAACACATTTATTCCTTCCCTTCATTCACTCTCACTTTGCAGACAAATAATTCATACATGAGTACATTCTTGTTTATTTTTCAGCCAGTTTTTAACATTTTTAGTGAATGTTTTAAAGTCCGTTATTATTTTAATTTCATTTGGCATTGTGTTCCAGATGTGACTGCCCTTTATAGAGAAAGCTGTTTGTCCAAATGTGGTTCTGCGGTGGAATATTTTACAGTTATTGTTAACAGAACTCCTGGTGGCTCTGCTGCTGTCCTGTCTTTGGACGAAACCAGCAAGTGGCTCGGGTGCTGATTTATGGAAACATTTGAACGTTAATTTCAGAAGACAGAGGTCAATGAAGCTCTCAAAACTCAATAGGTTGTATTTTTTTAAAACATTACAGTGATGCCACCTAATGGGCTTTTTGTCCAAGATTTTTAGGGTTTGATTATATAATGAACCTATATGTCTTATTGTGGAAGGGGCTGCTTGAGCCCAGACTGTCAAACAGTATGATATATGAGAAAAAACCATAGAATGCATATACAGTGCAGCTGCTTCGTAAGGTATGTAATATCTAATTAATTTAAAGCAGTTCAGATTTTTTTTTACTGTTTTTGAAATTTTCTTTATATGAAGATTAAATTTGAGTTGAGGATCTAGTACAATGCCAAGGTATTTGAATTCTGTAGCTAAACTGATGTCATGATCATGTATATTAACTTTAAAATGTTGCAGGTTACATTTTTTGATTGAAAAGCACATTGAGACTGTTTTCTGAAGGTTCAGCAATAGATGGTTCTTGAGGAGCCACTCTTGGACATCAACCATACTTGTAGACAGTACATCTGCAGCCTGTGCTGGAGTCTTGGCAGCTGTGTAAATAACTGCATCATCTGCATAAAGTTGGCATGTTGCAGCTGAGCAGTGTAACGGCAAGTCATTAATAAAAATGCTGAAAAGTAAAGGACCAAGAATGGACCCTTGTGGGATACCCATGCGGTTGTTTAAAAATGAGGATTTATCCTGGTGAACTTTTACACACTGTTCTCTATTCTGGAGATAAGATGCAAACCATTCTAATGTATTTGGGGAGAAGTTAAAAGATACCATTTTGGATAAAAGCAAACTGTGGTTTACAGTATCGAAAGCCTTTTTGAGATCTAGAAAAACAGCTCCTACCACATTACCCCTGTCCAAGGACTGTTTGACGTTTTCAATAAGGCAACAATTTGCTGTTTCTGTTGAGTATCCTGGTCTAAAACCAAATTGATGTGGATGAAGAAGTTGACTGTCTTGTAAGTAGTCTATCAGCTGTGTAGCTACAACTTTTTCAAGAACCTTAGATAGGACTGGTAAGATAGAGATTGGGCGGTAATTGCATATATCGTCTTTACTGCCTGATTTATGAACTGGTATGACGACAGCTTTTTTCCAGCCAGATGGAAATGTACTAGACCTAATGGAGAGATTAATGAGATGAGTCAGTGGTTTGATTAATATTTTGCTGTGCATTTTGAGAAAGGAGGTGCTCATATTGTAGATATCACTAGTTTTTGAGTTTGACAGTGTTTTAACAATACCAGCAATTAACTTCTCATTTACCTCATCGATGTGAAAAGTATCTGTTGGGAGTATGGAATTTGTGTTGTTGAGCACATTTGGCAGCACAAAAATTTTTGTTAAGTCTTCCACAGAGCCCACAAAGTGTGAATTAAATTCATTTGCCAAAGTAGCCTTGTCACTGACGGTCTTGCCATTGATTCTAAGTTCCTTTACCCCCTTCTGATCGTTTTTTTTATTAGTTAAGTTATTTAAATGCCTCCATAGGGAACTGTTGTTACCCTTTGCATGATCTATCAGTTTATTGTAATAAGATATTTTTGATTTTCGCAGCTCATGTACCACTTTATTTCTTAAACTTTTGTACACAAGGTGATCATTTTGTAGTTTGGAGGTTAGTGATGTTTTCAGTGCATAGTCTCGCCTCTTCATAAGTTTTCTTATTTCATTATTTAACCATGGTAGGCTAATCTTCTGTTGTCTACTTTTAATTTGCTTTGAAAATTTTTCTATAGACTTTGAGATTGTTGCAGTTATAAAATTACAACAATCATCTACTTCACATGTTGCCATGAGCTGCTCCCAATTTTGATTCTCTAAGTAATGTTCAAACTCCTCATTTTTTGATTTGGGGATAATAAAATTTGATTTGTCAGTATCGACTCCCCCAAAATACTGTAGTCGCTTTTTAGTAAGTTTCCTGACAGCAAGAACCATGTTATGATCTGAGAGACCAGTTACAAGATTATAGGTTCTGGTTATTCGTTCTGGTTTATTAGTAAATACCATGTCAATAAGTGTTCTGGATTGTTTGGTTATCCTGGTGGGTCCTTTGATGATTTGCTTGTAATTAAATTTAGTCATGAGGCTTTTCAGTTTTTGTTTGTCTTTTTTATCAGACCAGTTGATATTAAAGTCACCATGAATTATTGTTTCTCTGTTCTTCTCAAGTTGTTTAACCAGATCACTTAATTCATTATAAAAGGAAGAGTTGTGTGACGGTGGGTTGTACACTACTGCAATGTTGAAATTCATTACCGGAGAGAGACATACATTAACAGCTAAACATTCAAGTGAAGTATTCAAATCAACCAGTTGACATTTATATTTCTCTTTGATGTAAATTAAAACACCTCCTCCCCTCCCTACCTGCCTGTCTTTTCTAAAACACTGGTAGCCCACAATATCGATCATATTAGTGTCTATGTTACTGTGTAGCCAGCTTTCTGAGAGACAAAGGTAGTCCAGATTTGAGTCCAACAGCAACACCGAAATCTCATCTCTTTTGGGGATTATGCTCCGTATGTTTAAATGACCGCCGAGGATCCCCTTTGGTTTAGCCTTGATGTCCCAAAGAACTCGTGCATGATTAACAGTTTGGAAAAATAAATGTTGTTTTTGCTTTTGTACAGCTCGGTTTTGTGCTAACCCAGTGGTCTGCTGTTTAATAGTGGCAGGTCCAGGGTTAAGGTGAATATCTCCTGCCAGAAGTAGCAGAACTAACAGAACTTTAACTGTATATCCTCTGCCATATTGTGATTTTTGCTTAACAGCCATGTTTGCCTTAATTTGGAAGTTTTTGCTCAGGGCTTTTAAAGACCACATAGAGTGTAGGGTGAGATGTCCAAGCCCAAATCCATACAGATAAAACTTTTTAACTTCACCTTTGGTTGAGTTTGTCGGAAAATCCTTCTTGTTGCAGGTCCAGACACACAAAGACAAAACGAAGAGGAAGTAGAGAAGTAGAGAAGGCTTATTAGTGGTGCCCATCAGCCCACTTTTTAATCCGGTGGCAGCCATCTTCAGTCCTTCTTGGAAAGAAGGAAAAGGAAAATCTGTGGATAGTAAAATAAATTCTGCTTATATCGCCAGAATCTGATCCGATCGTCCTCGAATCCAGCTGGGCCTCAGCTAGCCAACTAGCCCCTTCCGTTGCTGGTCTCGTTGCTCATAGTCGCCGTAACTGGTCTCCCGTCCCGCTCCTCCAACCGAGTCTCGTCACACACCGCCGCTGCCACCGAGCTCCGCTGAGGTCACGGTAAATCCTCCGCTAGGCACCGCCACCTACCGTCGTCTGCCTGGGTGAAATCTCTGCTGAGCCCCGTCAACAAATAGCCGCTTGCCTGGTAGTATCTCCGCTGGGCCTCGCAGCTGGGCTTCGATTCAGGCTGGTGTAAGGTGGAATGACTGGCGCCAGCATTAAGCTAACTAGCGTTAGCTTAGCAATCGCTTCGGGTAGTCTCGTCGCACACCGCCGCTGCAGTCACGGTAAGTCCTCCGCTGGGCACCGCCGCCTACCGCCGTCTGCCTGGGTGAAACCTCTGCTGAGCCCCGTCAAACAAATAGCCGCCTGCCTGGTAGTATCCCCGCTGGGCCTCGCAGCTGGGCTTTGATTCAGGCTGGTGTTAGGTGGAATGGCTGGCGCCAGCATTAAGCTAACTAGCGTTAGCTTAGCAATCGCTTCAGGTAGGGCACATCAGTGAATCACAAGGAAGCGCTGGAATCGCTGGTCAGTTTACTCACAGTGGCCGGATAAAAGCGATCAAAGGGGTAATCCACCGGAGGTATATCCGATCGCTGTAGGTAGTTATTTAGAGACTGGCGCCAGCATTAAGCTAACTAGTGTTAGCTTAGCAATCGCTTCAGGTAGCATTAAGCTAACTAGTGTTAGCTGAGCAATCGCTTCAGGAAGGCGCAGGAAGTCGCTGGAGAAAGGTGATTCACACCTCAGTGGAGGTGAACACACTCTCCACTGAGCAGTGGTAGAAGGCCAGCAGCAGCTTCTGGTCCAGGTTGTTCTTCCTCAGGACACAGAGGAAGTGCAGCCACTGCTGGGCTTTCTTTACCAGAGCCTTGGTGTTCACAGTCCAGGAGAGGTCAGAGGAGATGTGGGTTCCGTTATTTTGTATTGTGCAAAATGTACTAGATGTGGTGTGTGCTGTCTGTAAATCTATACTTGCAAACAAAAGGGTTTGTTTGTGGGGGGGTGAAATCTTTCATTGGACCCCTAAAAACCAGGAAACAGGTCTGATTAGTGAACCAGGTGGAAACAGGAATTTCTATTTGGGTGACTAAAACCTAAAGAAAATAATATACACAGCACCTGGTAAGCCAGCTTCCAAGCAGCAATGCTTGCTCTGTTAGCTCTGTCTGGCCGACAGCTATGCTGGCCAATAATAGAGCAGCAGCACATATTAAGGGCGGACTTGCCTTGTTTATTTACAATAATTGTTTTTTTTCCTGTTTTAAACACAAACAACCCAAAGGAATGCTAATAGGAAGAAATGGCAAGTCTGCTTAGATATTCTGTCAGATGTTCTTTGTGAAGGAATATTAAGTTCTGAAGAGAAGACAGGAAACAGACTAACTTTAAAACAACCACTGCAGTGTTATTGCCAGAGTGGTGTGTTTTTGACCTTTTGTCTGTTGTTTGAGTAAGCTTTGTATTTTTTTTTTAATAGCAGAACTCACTAGACACCTCTGCTAGCCAGCCTGACCATTATGTTGAATTTACTGCTGGAGCTGACAGATGAATGTTTTTGTGCCATCAAACTGCATCAAACGGTGGATAGTCATATTTCATTTAAAAAAGTGTTATGTTGAAACAAACAGACTGGTTTATTCTTCAGAGCGTGTTTGTGTTCACTCACAACTACAGACATTTGTGATACTGTATAACGGAAATGTTCCAATGCATTTGTGTGGGTGTCGTGTCTGTAGTGAGCATCACAGCCGATGAACAGATCTGTTCCTGCCTTTTTCTTTGCCTTCATCATTGGCTTCGAATTCTCACTCTGTCCTTCCTGCTTTCTTTTGGTGCATCTGTCTTTCCGGCAAAACACTTTTTAGTTCCTTTTATTTTTACAAAACACACAGCCTAACAATCACTTTTTACACGACCGTGGTGGCACTGCAAAAGCAAGCATGAGACTCAGGAAGATTTTCATGAGACCGGTGAGAGCAGTGAACTGATGTTGTGAAGAGGAAAGGGATAAACAAATGTTACCCCCACACGCAGCAGTCCCGAAAGATGTTGAAGTAACAGTTAGTTCTGACTGAGCAATCTGACTGGACAACAGGGATTCCAGGAGTTACTATATTCCCCAACAACCACACTCAGATGATTCACTGAGTATGTATCACTGCACTTCAGACACATCTTAATAATGTTTAAATTACAGTTAATAGCAGTGGCTTCTTATCATATGTGAGAATTGTAATACTGTGTTGGATACCTTAATTTCCAGAGTGAGGCGCTGTTTGAAAAGAGATGATCCTAAAAATCCAGACCTCTGGGGCCCACAAGTCCCACCCTTGTAAATGTGTGGCTAGATATTTCACAGCTGCTTACAACAAAATAGACAACCCAGAGATAGATTCATGGTCTCGACTAGCCAAACATAATGGGCCCTATTTTGATGGTAATCAGAGGACTTTTAAAGCTATTTCAGTGGCATGTTTTGAAATCGTGCAGCTACACACACACACACACACACACACACACACACACACACAGCAGAATCTGTTTTACATATATTGATTATAGTCAGGGGTATAACTTAATGCTCTTCCTTAATAGCTCCCACTTTAGTTTGTATGGTGTTGTGAATCAGTTCAGATGATTAGGATTAATGACAAATGTGGAAATGTATGAAAATTTAAAATAATTTTTAAATCTTGACAAGTTGTTTTTATCCTAAAGTGAAATGCTCTATCTTTGGGTTTCTGGATGCCTGTGACTTAATTCAGTTCAATTCAGCTTTATTTATATAACTCCATTACACAACAACAGTCATCTCATAGCACTGCCAAACTGTAGGGAAAAACCCCACAATTGCAGAAAGGCCCCAGCAATCAGGCGATCCCCTGTGAGCAAGCACTTGGTAACAGTGGAGAGGAAGAACTTTCTTTTAGCAGGAAGAAACCTCCAGCAGAACCAGGCTCAAGGAGGGACAGTCATCTGGGCGGTGAGGGGATGGAGAAGAAGAAGAAAAGAACAGACATGGAGAGCAAACAGCACGACAGGGACTCAATCTATGGGAGAGAACAAACAGATGTTAATGACCAGCAAAAATATTGCATTGAGATTGAAAAAAGGAGTGAAGCCCAGTGCATTGTTGGAGGTCCCCTGGCTGCCTAAACCCATTAGCAGCATAACTAAGAGACAGTTCAGGGTCACCTGATCCCACCCTAACTATAGGCTATGTCAAAAAGGAAGGTTTTAACCGTATTCTTAAAAATAGAGCTTGAGTCTGACTCCCGAATCCAGATTGGCAGCTGGTTCTAAAGGAGAGGAGCCTGATAACTGAAAGCTCAGCTTCCCATTGTACTTAATGTGTTGTGCCTTTATAGATTAAAAAAAAAACAAAAACAAAAAACTTTATTTATACAGGGAAGTTCCACTGAAAGCCCTGTTCACTCACATAGTTACACCAGGAAGCTGCCCAGTACAACCACAGACTGAATTGTGGCCACTGAGCAGCTCCACTGGTGCAGTTTGGGGTTAAGGGCCTTGATCAAGGGTGCCACAGTGGAGTTCGGGAGGGTGGGGCAAACACTGCTATGTTATCTGTCCCACCCAGATCTGCCAGTCCAGGGACTGAACCAGTGACCTTCCACTCACTAGTCCGCATCCCTAACCATTAGGCCACCACTGCCCCATCCACCCAGCATCTTTGGGCGAGAGGCAGGGTACACCCTGGACAAATCACCAGTCCATCGCAGGGCCAACACAGAGAGACAAACAACCATTCACTCTCACAGTCATACCTAAGGACAATTTAGAATCCCCAGTTTTGATGTTGCCTCTCGCCCAAAGATGCTGGGATAGGCTCCAGCCCCCCCGCGACACGAAAAGGATTAAGCAGAAGAAGATGAATGAATGAATGCCCTGTCCACTGTGATGTGTAAGTTGTAATGCACATAAGTAAATGATTAAAGTAACATTATTTAAGACGTGCCTTAAAATAGTGCTGTATTTTTATGGTACATCAACCTTTACCAGGTGAATGTCAAATCCCCCATAGCCTGAGTGGGCCCACATTGCCTGCAGCAGCTCTGTTCTTGGTAGGAATTCTGAAAGGACTACAGCTATGGAAACTATGACTTTAGTCCAAGCAGCCAGTTACTGAGCACGACTTTTGCCACCAACAACAAAGCACCCTGTTATTGGCTGTTTGAACTAAAGGTCATTGTTGCCATTGTTTTAGTCTTTTATGCGTTCCTACCCAGAGCAAGAAAGCTATGTGATGCTTTAACTAAGGCAAAATATTGTTGAAATTGTATTTTTTAAAAAAAATCAGGTTGTTAATAATATTTTGTAAAAGAATGGTTCAGCAAATGTAAACATTTCAGAATGTGCTTGTACTTCTTTTCACTGAAACAAAGAAACAAATATGGAGTTGTCTATGTTCAAGTTAATATTCTATTGTTTTACTGGTCCAACACACTTGAGATTGAATTGGGCTGTATGTGTTCCTTGAACTGATGTGAGTTTGACACCCCTGTTCTATTTACATATAAGAGGAATAACAGACCCCAGTAAATGTGGTAGAAAGATTAAACAACTGGAATTAGTTTTCATCTTAACCTATGTAGTGCTGCTATACAATTAGTTTGCTATCGAGTGAAAGATAGCTACTCAGTAGTAACCAAAACATTAGCAACATATTTTTAAAATATTTGTAGCTATGTTATATAGTATGGTCGTTACTATTCCAAATATATGAAGAGACAATCAGACAGTCCGGAGTGGAGGCCTAGTGGTAGTGGTGCCCTACAGCCAGGAGGTTATGGGTTCAAGCTTGTGCTAGGTCATACCAAAGACCAGAAAAATAGTAATTTCCACCTTCTAGCTTGGTGCTCAGTATAAAATAGAATGGGGAAAGGAAAATTGGTTGCCCAGCTACAGTGTGCTAGTCCCAACCAGAGGGCTGGGCCCAAGCCTGGGTAAAATAAGAAATGTTGTGTCAGGAAGAGAATCTGGCATAAAAAAAAAAATCCTTGCCAAATCAGTATGTGGATCCAAGATCCACTGTGGTGACCCCAAATAGGGAGCAGCTGAAAGTGTCTGTGTGATAAAACATAGAAGAGGAGAATGATTCATATTTGTCTGTTTTACTGGGGCTCAACAGTGCTTGTAATACATAGTTTGCTTTAGTTTGGGGAGGGTCTGGTATATTCTTCCAAATATGTTACAAAACCTGTCTGTTTTACATTTATGCTTGCTGGGTTACATGTGATTGGACTGCTCTGATACAAGCTCCAGGCTTTTTGACAGACTAGTGATGATCTGAGACATCCACTGTCACTCATTACAAAGGCTTAATGGTCCATGAGATAGCTATAATCTAGTGAGGAAATAGAAGTGAAATTGACTTTCAATACAGTTTTCCTCCCAAGCTATTTAACCCTCGCTCCAAATATCACTCTGTGAAAATAAGGCTTATTTGTTTTGTAGTGAAATTGGTACCATATGGACTGATAGACTTTATGGCTGCTCGAGGAAGGCCATGAGGAACAGCTTCTTGCACCTATTCCACCACCACCCGACTCTTTCTTCACTCAACAGAACTCTCTTTTGAACTGTGAAGACCGTGATCAACACCCAGGTGAGAAAAGACTGTTCTCGCCCCTTGCCAGGAAACAGGAACACCTGTGCTGTCCTAGAGCCACAGTGCCACCTTAGTAATGAGTGGCGATGCCTCATTTGGATAAGAAAATATACATTACTGCTCATTATCTGCAAATAATCTGCCTTTTCCCATCAGGAAATAAGGACTCAACAGTCACACATTCTGAACGACTGACTCTCAGGAATTTGCATCCTCTTTACTTGACTGAAAATGTAGTGTATATGTTTTACCTGCCTTGATGTCCGCATGCTTTATCAGTATATGATCTTATAGTGAGATTGTGGAGATGCATATTATGGGGGAATCTGTAGACAGCGTCTCAGTCAGGAGGCAGTGATTAAACATAAGAGAATAATAGGCAAGGACGTCCTGGGGAGTTGGCAGGAAGAGGGAGCTGGGGGTTGAAGGCAAATGTATTGTGGAGCTGGATATCATGCAGTGTGATGTGAAATGTCATGCAGATGTGAGATGATCTGTGGAGCTTATAAGGAGAAACCTGGTTTGGCTGATTCATTGCTTTTCTGTGTATGAATGTTGAGAGTGTTAATAAATTTCGTCTGCTCGTAAACTGGCCTCCTCATTTCCCACACTCTCCACACTGATGACCCTAGATGTATTATGGAACATGAGGCAAGAACCCCGGAGTCGGCCCGGACGGGAAGCCCCAGCAAGGCGGCAAGCATCCCACAGATGGCCTGGACGGGAACCCCCAGCAACGCATGCGCTGTTGCAGTCAAGCTACCGGACTTTTGGCAGCACAACCCGCGCTCTTGGTTCCACTACACCGAGGCCCAGTTCGCCCTCCGGGGAATAACGGCAAACGACACCAAGTTTTTCCCTGTGGTTGCAGCACTGGATGCTCGCACAGCTCAGCAGGTAGCGAGCCTGCTCGACCAGCCCCCAGCCCACAGCAGATACGAGGCTCTCAAAGCTGCGCTGATTCGGTGCTACACGCTGTCGGACTGTGAGAGAGCAGAGAGGCTCCTGAGGTGTTCCGTGTTGGGAGAGGGTTCGGCCGTCGATCTGATGGAAAAGATGTTGGCGTTAATGGGGACGGACGACGGGCATTTTCTGTTTGCCCACCTTTTCCTCCGGAACCTTCCAACAGAGGCGAGAGCGGTCCTGGCCAATTCACCGTTGCTGGCCGTGCATGACTACCGTGCGCTAGCCCAGGAGGCAGACCGGATTATCCTCACCACCAGAGCACTCATGGTGAACGCGGCGGCGTCGGAGCCCAGCTGGACGACCAGAGGAGGCGAGGAGCCACCGACGGTAGCGGCAGCGGGGGCCAAGGAATGCCAGAGAGACACGCTCTGCTTCTACCACCGCCGCTTCGAAGAGAATGCACGCAGATGTGCCCCACCCCTGCCAATTCAAGCGCTCGGGAAATGGCAGAGCCGGCAGTCGGTAGCAGCTGCGACCGCCGGCGAAGAGAACAAGCTGCTCTACATGACGGACTCGCGCTCAGGGAGGCGTTTCCTTGTAGACACCGGAGCCCAGAAGAGCATCATCCTGCCGACCTACGCTGACCGGCTGGCAGGACCTAGCGGCCCCGGGCTGGTAACAGTAAACGGCTCGGACATTAAGACCTTTGCTCGAGGGGCCAAGCCAGTAACACAAGCCAACGTCACAGCTCCAGGTGGTAAGTTCCACACACTGCTCAATCAGTTCCCAGCACTCACGGTCCCGACGTTTTCAGCGGCCATGACTAAACACGGGGTGGAGCACTTTATCACCACCACCGGGCTGCCTGTGTTCGCACGACCTCGGCGTTTGGACACAGCTAAACTGGCCATAGCGTGCGAGGAGTTTGCCAACCTGGAAAGGTTGGGCATCATCAGGCGATCGAACAGCCCATGGGCATCCCCGCTACACATGGTCCCTAAGGCTGAGGGGTCATGGCGAGAGTGCGGCGATTTCCACAGCACACGACCGCTACCCGATTCCCCACATTCAGGATTTTTCCGTTCACCTCGCCGGAGCATGCATTTTTTCTAAAATAGACCTGGTCCGCGGTTACCACCAGGTCCCAGTGCGCGCGGAGGACATACCCAAAACAGAGGTAATAACTCCGTTCGGCTTGTTCGAGTTTCTGCGCATGCCATTCGGATTAAAAGAAGCGGCACAGACGTTCCAGCGCATGATGGACGCAGTGCTGCGCGATCTCCCATTTGTGTTCGTCTACCTTGATGATATCCTGGTAGCCAGTGCATCCGAAGACAAACACGTAATCCACCTCAGGACGGTTTTCCAGAGGTTGGAGGAGCACGGGTTAATAATCAACCCTGCGAAGTGCCAGTTCAGTGTGACGGGATTGATTTTTTGGGGCACCACGTCTCACCGGAATGAGCGATACCCTTGCCCGACAAAGTGCGCGCTGTGGCGAACTTTCCCCGGCCTCAGATGATCAGAGCACTGCAGGAATTTTTGGGGATGGTTAATTTTTATAACCGTTTCCTCCCCCACACAGCTCAGCTCATGCAGCCACTGTACGCCGCGCTCGAGACGGAAACCCGCGGATGGAGTCGAATGGACTCCGGAGCGAGAGCAGGCGTTCTCTGAGGTGAAAGCAGCACTGGCAAACGTCGCACTGTTGGCGCACCCAGACCCGGCGGCCCGGATAGCGCTCACTACCAACGCCTCGGATGTGGCCATAGGGGCTGTCGTAGAGCAACGTGTCGCCGGTTCTTGGCAGCCGCTTGCCTTTTTCAGCAGGGCTTTGCGCGACAGTGAGTGTAAATACAGCACGTTCGACAGAGAGTTGCTGGCTCTCCACCTGGCCATACGCCACTTCCAGTTCTGGCTGGAAGGGCGCAGCTTCACCACGTTCGTGGACCACAAGCTGCTTTCGTTCGCGATGGCCAAGGTTTCGGAACCATGGTTGGGATGGCAGCAGAGACAGCTGGCCGCGATTTCGGAGTTTACGACCGATATTCAGCACGTGTCGGGTAAACTGAATGTGGTGGCGGACTGCCTCTCGCGCGCGGTAGTGGCTTCGGTCTGTGTAGGGATAGATTATACAGCCATGGCCACAGAGCAGATTAGCGATAGGGACGTGCGCACACTCCAGTCTGGACCAACAGGGTTAAGGTTGGAGAGCAGGGTGCTGCAAGACGGCAGCCCTCCCCTAATCTGCGACATCTCCATGGGACACCTGCGTCCGGTGGTCCTGGTCGCGTGGCGCCGCCGTGTGTTTGAGTCAGTTCACGCTTTGGCACACCCAGGAGTGCGCGCGTCAGTCAAAATGGTGGGAGCGAAATTCGTGTGGCCAGGCCTGCGCAAACAAGTGAAAGAGTGGGCGGCAGCCTGCGTAGAGTGCCAACGAGCCAAAGTGCACAGACACATGAAGGCTCCTTTGGAGCCGTTTAGGATACCGGCTAAAAGATTCGACCATGTTCACGTGGACCTCGTGGGCCCCCTCCCGCCGTCGCAGGGGTGCACACACCTTCTGACAGTGGTGGACCGCACCACACGCTGGCCAGAAGCAGTCCCGCTGGCGGCAACAACGTCTGCGAACATGGGGTGCTTTTTTTTTTGACAACATGGGTGGCACGTTTTGGAACCCCGTCGGACATCACGTCCGATAGGTGCCCTCAGTTTGTTTCTGAACTTTGGTCCGCGATGGCCCGCAGCCTGGGTGTTGCAATTCATCGCACAACCGCGTACAACCCACTGGCAAATGGGTTATGCGAGCGTTTTCACAGGTCACTGAAAGCAGCACTCAGGGCTTCGTTGACGATGCAAATTGGGTTGACCGGTTGCCGTGGGTTTTATTGGGGTTGCGTTCCGCACCAAAAGAGAATTTGGAGGCTTCCCCGGCTGAACTGTTTTTTTTCTCAGCTACTGCGGCTACCCAGGGAATTTTTGCCAGACAATCCCGCGCCGGACAGCTGCCCGTCTCAACGTTTGCAGCGTAGTGCAAACACAGGCACGCTGCCCGGTCCGGCCCACCACTGTTTTCCACGCGCTTTTGTGCCAAAAACTTTGAAGAACGCGGAGTTCGTGTTCGTCAGACACGATGCCCACCGCCCGCCATTGCGCCCACCCTATGATGGCCCGTTGAGAGTGCTGGAAACAGGGGACAAGCATTTTTTGCTAGACTTGGGGGGGCGTCAGGAGAAAATATGCATAGACAGACTTAAGCCCGCCTTTGTAGTGGCGGACGAGCAAGTGCTGCTGGCCTGGACCCCCCGGCGTGGAAGACCCCCACGGAGTACTCCCCAGGCAAACAGTTCACCAGGACAGCCACACGGGCAGAGCGAAGTTCCCCCACACCCACCCTCGCCTTGGCCCACCCGCAGTCAGACACACGTCCAGCAGCCCCCCGCCGGCACAGAGACCCCAGTTACAGCAGATATGGGAGGAGACTGAAGCCCAAAACATGGAGTGACTGAAACTCTGTCTGGGGGGGTGATGTGGAGATGCATATTATGGGGGAATCTACAGACAGCGTCTCAGTCAGGAGGCAGTGATTAAACATAAGAGAAGAATAGGCAAGGACGTCCTGGGGAGTTGGCAGGAAGAGGGGGCTGGGGGTTGAAGTGAAATGTATTGTGGAGCTGGATATCAGGCAGTGTGATGTGAAATGTCATGCAGATGTGAGATGATCTGTGGAGCTTATAAGGAGAAACCTGGTTTGGCTGATTCATTGCTTTTCTGTGTATGAATGTTGAGAGTGTTAATAAATTTCGTCTGCTCGTAAACTGGCCTCCTCATTTCCCACACTATCCACAAGATTAGCTCATTAGTCAAGTTAAAAACGCTTGTCTGTAGATAAATAATTTTAGTCATAGTTATTGTGTTAATAGTGTGTGACCGCCTTCTTAATTCCTGCAAAGATTCATTCTCAATGAGTTATTTCTGTGTGCTGTTGATGCCTGTCCAGCCCCAGCAGGTCAGGTAACCATGGAAACAGAGAGAAATCTGTGCAGCTATTTGGTCATTTGTTGAGAGTTCCCTAAGCCCCTCCCCTCAAGAGAGCAGAGCGGGGCTTTTAACTCAGCCATGCGCTGAGGCACTTTGTCTTTTGTTTTTGCTCTCCTCTTTGCTGTTTGTTCTCTCTTAGCTTTGCTGGTGCATCCTGCATTGTCCATATTATCTGCACATTGTAGTAACTTTGTTTTTGCAGATTTTTGTAGTTCATGTTTTTCTAGGGTTCGCCTTTCTTTTATACCCAGCAGTCAAAGTTTGATCAGTCCCCCACCCCTTTTTTTCCTTTTTCTCTAAAACAAACTCACTTTTCCTTCCCGTGTGGAGCGTGCTCCCCAGCGCTGCATCCTTCCGAAGTGGATGTTTGAGTAAAGTCCGATCAGGCCAGCTGATCTTGACTCCTCTTTGGAGAGTGGACCAAAAGCCACTCGCATCACCCAGGTGACCCAGGAGCCAAACCAAGCAGGGACTCTGTGGGCCAGAGTCCTGGTGGGATGCAGTGAGGAGGACAAAACCCAGGAGTCTGGGCTTCTCTAGTTAAACTGCTGCCCTGCAACCTGGAACCCCGTATAAGCTGTAGAAGATGGATTGATGGATAACTACTATACTGCATACTTAAATTTTAATAATTATAATTTTCTTATAATAATCTTTAGCAGAGTAGAAGAGGTCTTGCTGCCCCTAACAGACCATCACTGCAAATGCTGAACACACCAGACAACAGTGAGCAGAAAAAAAAAAAAACTTTTAGATCCTAATATGTCTGCTGAGATGATCTGAGTAGTTAACTGTGCTCTGATTATTAATCTACACCAGGGATCGGCAACTTTGGTGGTAGTGAGGGCCACAAAGTTTTTTCCTCACTTCTTGAGGGCCAGATTTACATGTAAACCTTCTGTGGGAAAGGGGGGGGGGGTATTATTTCCTGCAAAGTCAAAAGTTTCACAATTAAAACTAAAAATGCAAATGAAAATAAATGCTACTCAGTGTTTTATCATATTAGAATTAAAATTACTGATAAAAGTATATCTGCCCTGCACTGGACTGGCAATCTATTCAGTGTGTACCCTGCCTCTTGCCCAAAGATGCTGGAATAGGCTCAAGCCCCCCCCCACCCCCGCCCCCCGTCAAGCCGAAAAGGATTAAGCAGTAGAAGATGGATGGATATCATGACCATCCATCCATCCATCTTCTACCACTTTTCTGGAGGTCCGGGTCGCAGAGGCAGCAGTTCAAGCAGAGAAGCCCAGACTTCCCTCTCCCCCGCCACCTGCTCCAGCTCTTCAGAGAGGATACTAAGGCGTTCCCAGACCAGCTGGGAGACATAGTCTCTCCACCGAGTCCTGGGTCTGCCCCGGGGTCTCCTCCCAATGGGACATGCCCGAAACACCTCAAGTGGGAGGCGTCCAGGAGGCATCCTAATCAGAATCCCATACCACCTCAACTGACTCCTTTCAATGTGGAGGAGCAGCGGTTCTACTCTGAGCCTCTCCCGGATGACTGAGCTCCTCACCCTATCTCTGAGGGGGAGTCCAGCAATCCTACGGAGAAAGCTCATTTCAGCCGCTTGTATCCGCGATCTTGTTCTTTTGGTCGTTACCCAAAGCTTGTGACCATAGGTGAGAGTAGGAACGTAGATTGACCAGTAAATCGACAGCTTTGCCTTAGAACTCAGCTCCCTCTTCACCACAACAGACCGGTACAACGTCTGCATCACTGCAGATGCTGCTCCGATCCGTCTGTCAATCTCTCGCTCCATTCTCCCCTCACTCATGAATAAGACCCCAAGATACTTAAACTCCTCCACTTGGGGCAAGAGCCTGTCCCCAACCCAGAGAGGACAATCCACCTTTTTCCGGCTGAGGACCATGGACTCGGACTTGGAGGTGTTGATTCTCATCCCAGCCGCTTCACACTCAGTGGCAAACCGTCCCAAAAAGAGCTGTAGGTCATTGCTGGATGAAGCCAACAGGACAACATCATCTGCAAACAACAGAGATGAGATCCTGTGGTCACCAAGCATGACGCCCTCCATTCCCTGGCTGCGCCTAGAAATCCTGTACATAAAAATTATGAACAGGATCGGTGACAAAGGGCAGCCCTGGCGGAGTCCAACTCTCACTGGGAATGAGTCGGGCCGAGTGTTGGCAATACGAACCAAACTCTCACAACGGTCATACAGCGACCGAATAGCTCGTAACAACAAGCCCGATACCCCATACTCCCGAAGCACCCCCCACAAAAATCCACAAGGGACCCGGTCAAATGCCTTCTCCAAGTCCACAAAACACATGTAAACTGATTGGGCAAACTCCCACGAACCCTCGAGAATTCTCGAGAGGGTGAAGAGCTGGTCCGATGTGCCACGGCCAGGATGGAAACCACATTGCTCCTCCTGAATCCGAGGTTCGACCAACGGCCGGACTCTCCTCTCCAGTACCTTGGCGGAGACCTTCCCAGGGAGGCTGAGGAGTGTGATCCCTCTAAAGTTGGAGCACACCCTCCGGTCCCCTTTTTTGAAGAGAGGAACCACCACCCCGGTTTGCCATGCCAAAGGCATTGCCCCTGACCTCCACGCAATGTTGCAGAGGCGTGTCAACCATGACAGCCCTACAACATCTAGGACCTTGAGATACTCGGGGCGAATCTCGTCCGCCCCCGGGGCCCGGCCACCAAGGAGATTTTTAACCACCTTGGCGACCTCAGCCCCTGTGATAGGCGAGTCATCCCACTCATCCACAAACCCTGCTTCCTCTGTGGAAGGTGTATCAGTGGGATTGAGGAGATCCTCAAAGTATTCCTTCCACCGCCCGACGATATCCCCAGTTGAAGTCAACAGCGCCCCTTCCGCACCATACACAGTGTGGACAGGGAGCTGCTTTCCCCTTCTGTTCTGCCGGACAGTTTGCCAGAATTTCTTCGAGGCCGACCAAAAGTCTTGTTCCATGGCCTCACCGAACTCCTCCCATACCCGGGTTTTTGCTTCAGCAACCACCCGAGCTGCACTCTGCTTGGCCTGCCGGTACAACTCAGCTGCTCCGGGAGTCCTACAAGCCAACCAAGCTTGATAGGACTCCTTCTTCAGCTTAATGGCCCCCCTCACCACTGGTGTCCACCACTTGGTTCGGGGGTTACCACCACGAGATGCACCGACCACCTTGCGGCCACAGCTCTGGGGTGCCTCTTCAACAACAGAGGTGGAGAACATGGCCCATTCAGACTCCATGTCTCCAGACTCCCTGGAAATGTGGTTGAAGTTCTCCCGGGGGTGGGAATTGAAGACCTCCCGGACAGGGGCCTCAGCCAGACGTTCCCAGCACACCCTCACTATACATTTGGGTCTACCAGGTCTTAATGGCTTCCTCCCCTGCTATCGGATCCAACTCACCACCAGGTGGTGATCAGTTGACAGCTCTGCACATCTCTTTACCCGAGTGTCCAAGACATACGGTCGCAGGTCTGATGACACGATAACAAAATCGATCATTGACCTGCGACCTAGGGTGTCCTGGTGCCAGGTGCACATATGGACACCCTTATGCTTGAACAGGGTGTTTGTTATGGACAAACTGTGGTTAGCACAGAAGTCCAATAACTGAACACCACTCGGGTTCAGATCGGGCAGGCCGTTCCTCCCAATCACTCCCCTCCAGGTTTCACTGTCATTGACCACCTGCACATTGAAGTCCCCCAGAAGGACGATGAACTAATTTTTAAAACTCTCTCCCTCAAAGTGATAACCAAAGAGAAATTCCGTCCGATAAGTAACAAAAAAAGCCAAGAAGAAAAGGAAATATGATGAGGCTTAGCTTGCTCTTGGATTCATTGTGGGTGTGGAGGGGCAGAGAAATAGGTGTGTGTAGGTGAGCGTGTTAATTGTCTGGCTCCCCAAAATGGGGAATAAAAAAAAGTTTAAGGGCCATAAATGAACAAAAAAAAAAAATCAGCAGATTACAACGACCACAGTCTCTGAACTTTTACTGCTGACATGGGATTGAAACTGTCAGTGCTTCAATCTCACTCTTTAGAAAGAAACCTCAAAGCTTTGAATCTTTTTCTGCACAATTAGAAGAAAAGCCTTTGAGTTCCACGAGGCTTCACTTGCCAAGAAAGAATAAATGCTACAGCTTTTCAGCAGTGTTTATTCTTGTTTAAAAGCAGCCTACTTTGTACATTTACTGTTGTTTACAGCCGATTAATGTGGTCTTAGCAAGCAACATACCTTAAAAACACATTCTCCACCAGTGCACTGTTCCCTGTGGCTCCCTCACTCTAGCTCCCTGGCTTGACCGCTTGCACAGAGCGGTACCTAGGTTTCAATTAGCACTTCCTCTGCTGGTGGACTTTATAATTGTATTTAAGAATGCAGTTCCAAATATGGCAAACGTGATATAAATAAATAATTGATTTTTGGAAATTGACTGGCGGGCCACAGTGGATGAGAGGATGCCAGTTGCCCATCTCTGATCTACACTATTACATCTGTGCATGCATAAACAACCTTGGCCACACATAGAAGTAAACACAGCTTTTATTTACAGCAAATTAATACATGCTACCAAGACTGGAGCAGTATTTTTTTGAATTCTGAATCTCTTCAGAAGCTGTGACTCTGTTTTTCATTAGTTTGTTGTTTTAGAAAGGTGAAACTCAAAACCAACAGATTAGTACAAAGCTCCCTCGTTTATTTTAAGTGGTTATTGATTTTCATTTTTCCTCCTCCGTGCACTCTGTATAAAGGAAAAAAAAAGTGAATTTCAAAATCAATGTTATTCTTTTTATCTACTTCAGGTTAAAATGGGTTTCTGCTTAAGAGAAAGTACATACATTTGTTTATAGTGACAGTATTATGAATTTAAAATTGCTCCCTAATTACTATTCAGTCTGTGTGTATCTTTTCCCTCATCACTTAGAAACAATGTGTTCTACAGAAAATGATGACATAATTGTTTTTAAGTGATCATTTTTTTACTGTGTGCCTGTGAAATTGTCATCACTGTAGAATATCAGCTTAATATCATACAGAAAAAGAAATTATGGAGTTTTATTGAGTTCAAAACAAGTATTAAACTCAATTTACTATAGTTTTAAAAATGACAAGAATACTCGACAATGAAAAATGTTAACATTTTTTTTAACTTGAAGTTTTGTAAATAATTTAGATGATATTTTCTGTTCTAATGCTTCTGTGAGGCTCTTGAAATCACTGTGAAAGAATAGGGATATAAGGTGTTCTTTGAGCCTTTACACTTCTGTTTATTTTGTGGTGATGTTTGTTTTTGTGTGCTGTGTATGCACAGAGTGCAATAAATACAATGTCCATAATCTGAAAGAGATCGTGTCAGTCTTAGCAGGATGGCTTGTGCTGAAAAGCATGGCTGGTACAGTGGTTAGCACTGTTTCCTTGCAGCTAGAATACTCCATATTTGAATCCCCAGGCTGGCAGGTGATGAGATCTTTTCTACCTGGAGTTTGTGTGTTCTCCCTCTGCTGTGTGGGTTTATTTTGGGGGTGGGGATGAGGGTGGTGGTGGTGGTGGGGTGTTCAGTTTCCTCCCACAATCCAAAGACATGCATGTTCGGTTAATTGGTGACTGTAAATTGTCCCTGAGACAAGCCCTTAAAATAGAGGGTTAGTGTAGCTGCTACTTAGGCACTTTGAGTGTTCTTTGTGACTAGAGAAAGTGCTATACAGGTCCTTGACTGAGGAATGTGTGTTTTAACTTTAACTCCCAAAACATATTAATTTTCAAAGCACTAATAAGATCAGTTTCAAATTTCCAGATACATCTGGTCATTGGCTTGTTGTGCTTTTTATTTACTGTTCCTCTCGTTACTGCTATAGGGTGATACCTAGACATGAATATTGAAAATACTGTGATAAGCATTTATTTGAATATACCTTGAACTTGACATACTGTAACTCAGTGTGAGTGAAGCACGAGTCCCCATTTGACTTAGTTCATGCAAACAGCTTTATGGCCACACTATAGTTCTTTGGTTGATGTTATTACTGAAATTTTCTGTATGTTTCAGTCCATGTGAACTCACCAGAGGCTCCCAACTGATCATCTGCAATTTGCTTCATACTTTTACAAAATAATGCTATTTGTCTCAGTAAACACCATGCAAAATCTCAGCCTTAGATCTTAGTTTTTGAGATATTAGGGTTCTGAAAATGGAACATGACACTGAAAGGATTAGTGCAGAAAAGAGGTGCAAAGTCCAACTAGAAAAGCACTCAGAGAGTGCATACATCCACCAAGGCTCCTTCCGTCCATCATGGATCACCCCCAAAATGTAATGGGGTTTGTGTGTAGGCCACGAGCCAGTTCTGGTGAAAATTGCAGCAAACTCTATCCAGTAGTTTTAGAGTATTCTTGCTAACACACTATGAGAAGATAAGAGCCTTGGTAGAGCTATGCAATCTGGGATCATCACCAAAATGTTATGAGTTCCTCTGTTGCCCAACGGCCACCTCTGGTGAAAATTTCATCCAAATCCATTCAGTAGTTTTTGTGTAATCTGCTGCACAAATTCAAACAAGGTCCTTGATGGAGGTTTGCACTCTAAGATCATCACCAAAATTTAATGGGTCCATTCTTGGCCCAAGGGCCACCTCTGGTGAAATTTTCATCAAAATCCGTCCAGTAGTTTTTGCATAATCCTGAACCCTAATCCTAAACAGACGGAACAGACAGACAAACCACCCTGATTCAGGAACTGTTGAAAAGTACAAGATGTCTTTAACTTCTGTATAAGGGGATCCACTGTTGCATACTGACCAAATTATAGCTTGCTGAAAACTGTAAAAAGAAATGTTTCATCTGTGCTACAGAGAAGTTTTGCCCCTCTGGATCTCCACAGTGAAGCATGCCAGGTCTTTCAAATTTTGGTATTTACTTGTCATGTTGGAGTACTATTGTGGTGCTACGTTAGGTGTGCCAACCTAGACACCAGCTCCAAAAACAAGAGACCGCATCCCCCAGCATCACCCCTGCATCGGCACCCCACCGCCACAGATGCAACAACGGCAAAATTATCCACCATTTCACAAGCCACCAACAAAGCCCCCTCCCCCCCGCCCAGACGACACTGGTAATTGGTGATTCAGTAATGAAGAACATCAGAAGCAGGTATTGTTACAAAATTTTTTCCTGAGGCTAAAGTGTCAGACATTGAGGCTCTTACCTCTGACCTATTAAATGAATACCCCCACGCCAAAACTGTTATTGTGCACGTTGGATGCAACATCCCAGATGAAACATCAGAGATCTTAAAGAGTGACTTCAGGAGCCTTCTGTCCACTCAAAAAGTTATGAACGGATTTTGATGAAACTTTCAGGAAAGGTGTGTAATGGCACGGGGAACAGATGATTAGATTTTGGTGATGATCTGAGAGTGCATACCTCCACCAAGGGCTTTGTTTGTATTTGTGCAGTAGGATTACACAAAAACTACTGGATGGATTTGGATGAAAGTTTCACCAGAGGTGGTTCTTGGGCTAGAGAGGAACCCATTATATTTTGGTGATGATCTGAGAATGCATACCTCAGCCAAGGCTCTTATCTTCTCACAGTGTGTTAGCAACAATACTCCAAAACTGATGGACAGACTTTGATGCAATTTTCACCACAAGTGGCTATAGGCCTACACACAAACCCATTACAGTTTGGAGGTGATCCATGAGAAACGGAAGGAGCCTTGGCGGAGGTATGCACTCTGAGTGCTTTTCTAGTTTTAATTCAATTCAATTCAACTTTATTTATATAGCGCCATATCTCAACAATAATCATTTCATAGCACTTTCAAATGTAGGGAAAACCCCACAACTGCACAAAGACCCCAGCAATCAGACGATGCCCTGTGAGCAAGCACTTAGCAATGGTAGAGAGGAAAAACTCCCATTTAACAGGAAGAAACCTCTAGCAGAACCAGGCTCAGGGAGGGGCAGTCATCTGCTGTGAATGGCTGGGGGGTGAGGGGATAGAAAAGATGAAAAGAACAGACATAAAGAGAGCAAACATTAATGGAGAGAAGCCAAGTACATTATTGGAGGTCACCCGGCAGTCTAAATTTATTAACAGCAAAACAAAGGGGGGGGGGGGGGTAACAGACACAAGATCCCTCCCTAATTGTAGGCTATATTGAAGAGGAAGGTTTTTACCTTGTTCTTAAAAACAGAGATCGAGTCTGACTCCCGAACCCATATTGGTAACTGGTTCCACAGGAAAGAAGCTTGATAACTGAAGGCTCGGCCTCCCATTGTACTTTTGGAGATTGTAGGTATTACAAGTAGTCCAGCATTTTGGGAATGTAGTTCTCTGTTAGGATGATGGGGTGATATCAGATCTTTTATATAAAAGGGGGCCTTATTATTAAGAGCTTTGTAAGTGAGAAGAAGGATTTTAAACTTAATTCTAAACTCTATGGGAAGCCAATAAAGGGAGGCCAGAACCGAAGAGATATGATCTCTCTTTCTAGAACCAGTTTAAACTCTTGCAGCATTTTGGATCAACTGAAGACTTTTTAAAGATATTTTAGGACAACCTGATAATAACAAGTTACAATAATCTAATCTAGAGCTAACAAATGCGTAGATCAGTTTCTCAGTATCATTCAGAGACAAGATGCTCCTAATCTTGGCAATATTGCACAGATGATAGAAGGCAGTCTTAGAAACAAATTTAATATGTGGATTTAAAAACAGATCTTGATCAAAAATAACTCCAAGGTTCCTCACAGAACTATTCAGAGTAAGAGTAGCAGCATTCAAATTAAGAGTTGGATTTGGAAAGGTATTTCTAAGGTTTTTTGGACCAACAAGAATGACTTCAGTCTTATCTGGGTTTAATAGCAGAAAATTGCAAGTCATCCAAGCTTTGATTTCCTTAAGACAGGCATCTAACTTGGCTAACTGATTACAATCATCGGACTTCATTGACAAGTATAATTGTGTGCCATCTGCGGAACAATGAAAATGTATACAGTGCTTTCTAACGATGTTGCCTAATGGAAGCATATATAAACTAAAAAGAGTAGGGCCTGACTTCCGGTTATGGCTGCCACGTAGGACGGACGTGTCTCGCTCTGCTCTGCTCCTGGAGAAAAAAAATCAGCAAATAACTCTCTCATTTGGGACAGAACGTATCCCAGCATTTGGGCGAGGATATGTCGGCGAAGCCTAAGGCTGGAAAACCAGGAAAAGGAAAAAGCGAGCCGCCGAAACAGTCCAAATTAACGGACTTTCAGGTCTGTGACGCAGCAAACAAAACTCCATATATGGCGGAGGAAGCTGGCGGCGGTGCGATGTTTGCGGGGAATGGCGCAGATGCGCTGATGGCTGCCATGAGTTCAATGAGAGCGGACTTTTCCTCTAGATTTGATGGGATTATGACAGCGTTGGAAGGAATAAGAAAGGAATTGGGTGACTGTGTAGAACGAACGGCGCAGATGGAGCTCCGTCTCGCTAGTGCTGAAGATGACGTCACCCGTCTTCAATTAAAGGTGCGCACTTTGGAAAAAAAAAATAAATCTCTGGAAGATAATATTTTGGATTTGGAATCTCGGTCGAGACAGAATAATTTGAGGCTGGTGGGTCTTCCAGAGGAATCAGAAGGTCGGGACGTATGTTCCTTTCTGGAAAAGTGGATTCCGGAGGTGCTGGGCAGCGAGGAGTTGCAATCAGCAGTGGTTCTGGAAAAAGCACATCGTATTGGCCCACGGAGAGATAAGGGACCGCCGAGGACCTTAATTATGAAGTTTCTTAGCAACAGAGACAGGATGAAGATCTTCAACGCTGCACGTGCTAAAGGAGAGATTAAACACCAGGACCAGCAGGTGCGGTTCTACCCAGATTTGGCCACAGGAATCCAGCAATTGAGGAAGCAGTTTGATCCCGTACGTAAGGAGCTGCGCAACCTTGGGATTCGTCATGGTGTAATCTATCCTGCGAGACTGTTGACCACGTATGAGGGCAGAACCCACATCTTCAAGACCCCAGAGGAGGCGCAGGAGTTCATCAAGAAGATCAAAGAAGAAGAAGAGACTGGTGGGAGCTAAGCATGAACAAAATATAAGGTAGAATAATTAAGCATTTGCACAGGCATCTGACTGACTTGAAGTAAATAGTAAGTTTACAAAATATAGATTGTATTATATATTAAAAAAACAAAACAAAAACAAAACAAACAAAAAAAAAAACTATGATGTACAAAGTTGTTAAAAATTTTGGAGTTAAGTTGGAAAACTACAGAGGAGAGTTAATGTTACGTCATTAAAAGCAGTAGAGTTGGGGTGATTGGGAGGATGAAGAAGGAGTGGCTTAGGCTGTTCCCCGTGGGTGTGGAACAGTCGATGGCTATATCGGGAGACAGAATTTTTCTTTTGATTTTGGGGGGTTTGCCACAAGTGTGGGAAGGGGAAATTTGTTTGTGTGTAGTTTGTAGGATGAATGTTCAACCACTCATGTTTTTGCTTCTCTGTATGAGCATGTTTACACTGCAAGGTAATCCCAAACTCTCTATTGATCATGGACCAAAGTGTTAATCTTAATTTAACTTCATGGAATTGCAGAGGTCTACAAAATTTAAAAAAACTTAAACAAGTTATGAATAAAATAAAGGACATGGGTTCAAGAATTGTGTTTTT
Organism: Pholidichthys leucotaenia; assembly: GCA_020510985.1. Taxonomy (NCBI): domain Eukaryota; kingdom Metazoa; phylum Chordata; class Actinopteri; order Cichliformes; family Pholidichthyidae; genus Pholidichthys; species Pholidichthys leucotaenia. Next base: position 127,267,263 of record CM035847.1, on the reverse strand, counting down.
ACAAGAAACTCATCTGATAGAGGAGGATGTTAAAAGAATTAGGAGTAGATGGCAGGGAAGTGTATTCACCTCTTCATTTTCATCCCGAGCCAGGGGAGTTATGACTCTCATACATAAATCAGTTCCTTTTCAGGTGAAAAATGTAATTGGAGACAAATTTGGAAGATATGTAATCATTCAAGGTTCTTTGCTATTAGAAAATATAAATCTTGTGAACTTATATGGTCCCAATATAGATGATCAGAAGTTCTTTGCTAATTTATTTCTCATCTTATCATCACTTACAGGGCAACATATAATAGCAGGGGATTTTAATTGTACATTGAATCCAGGTGTGGATAGATCAACAGGACTGGATTGTACGCACATTGGATGTAGGATGACTATTAATCATTTTATGAAAGAATTGAGATTGTTAGATATATGGAGAGAAATGAAACCACAAGTTAAAGCCTATTCTTGTTATTCCAGTACCTACAAGACATTCTCACGTATTGATTATTTTTTGATTTCCACAGAATTAAGGTCCAAGATTCAAAACTGCTTTTATGATAACATCGTGATTTCTGATCATGCACCCTGTTGTCTAATATATGTAGATAAAAAATTGACAAAGGAATCAGGTAGATGGCAATTTCAGCATAAATGGCTTCAGGATGAGGAATTTGTCAAGTATATAGAAAAACAGATAGACGAGTTCTTTGACATCAATACTACACAAACATCAGCATGTGTAAAGTGGGAGGCTTTCAAAGCTTTTATTAGGGGACATATTATTAGTTATACAGGATCAAAATCTAAGAAGACTCGAGAGGAGAGAGCTAAATTGGAACATAAAATAAAAAGTCTTCAGGAAAAAGTGTATGCAGGAAGTGACCCAAGGTTGGAGAATGAATTACTGATTTTGAGAGCTGAATACGACAAAAAATCAGCGAATAGAGCTGCCTCGAGTCTTCTAAGATTGAAACAATCTTTTTATGAACAAGGTGAAAAATCAGGAAAATTATTAGCATGGCAGATTAAACAATTGGAAATTAAAACACCAATTACCAGTATTATAAGTAAGGGACAGGTAGTTATAGATCCTTTAGAAATTAATAGAGCCTTTAGAGATTACTATGAAAAATTATATGATACCAAAAATGAACCTGATTTAACAAAACTAAATGGGTTTTTGAACGAACTATCTATACCGTGTATTCCAAATGAAAACAGGGAGATATTGGAGTCTAAAATTAGTCAAGAAGAAGTTGGGCTAGCCATTGATAATATGAAATCAGGAAAAAGTGCAGGACCAGATGGTCTTCCAGTTGACCTTTATAAAAAATTTAAGAATAAATTAATCAAACCTTTTTTGGAAATGGTTTTAGAAGCATTTCAAAATAATAATTTACCATCATACATAAATAATGCCTTAATTATACTGTTGCCAAAACCAGGTAAGCCCTCTAATAAATGTGAAAATATGAGACCAATAAGCCTATTAAACGCCGACCTTAAGAAAATCTGTAAAATTTTAGCAAGACGAATACAAGAAATTTTACCAAATATTATTAATCGAGATCAGAATGGCTTTATAAAGGGTAGACAAGGCTTCCATAATGTAAGAAGACTATTTAATATTATTTATTTTAATAAAGAAGCACCGGATACAGCTCTCCTATCATTGGACGCCGAAAAGGCCTTTGATAGAGTTGAATGGCCCTTTCTTTTTGAAGTCCTACAAAGGTTTGGACTTGGAAATAATTTCATAAAATGGGTTCAAATAATATACAATAATGCTACAGCAGAAATCCTAACAAATAACAATATTTCAAAACCAATAAAAATCAATAGAGGATGTCGACAAGGCTGTCCACTTTCACCTTTACTGTTTACTATGGCAATTGAACCTTTAGCGATAGCGATACGTTTACATTCACAAATATATGGAATTAAAGTTGGACCAACAGAACATAAAATCTCCCTGTACGCCGATGATATAATTTTGTTTATGTCGAATCTAAAAAAATCAATTCCAACCTTGTTGAATTTAATAAAGAATTTTGGGGAAATATCAGGATATAAAATAAATAAAACTAAATCTTCAATATTAATGCTAAATGAGACCCAGAGAAATTACCCAGCCCCTGAGGTAAATCAATTCAGTGTTGTAAATCAGTTTAAATATTTAGGAATCCAAATTATGCCTAAGCTAGAATCAGTCGCCAGTGTCAACTATGAAGCCTTAATGTCAGATATCAATGAGTTAACTCAGAGATGGATGTCACTACCAATGTCGATGATCGGGAGAATCAATATACTTAAAAGTAATATTTTACCTAAAATACTTTATTTATTTCAATACATTCCCTTATCACCACCTTTAGATCTATTCTCAAGAATAAAAAAAAAGTTAGTGGAATTTATATGGAACAACAGGAGGGCTAGATTACGTTTGTCTTTATTATATTTACCATTTGATCGTGGAGGTCTGAAATGTCCAAATTTTATGTTGTACTATTGGTCGGCACAACTGAGGTCTATGACATATTATTTTTCATCAAATGATCTCCCTCACTGGACTGAAATGGAATCATACAATTTACCTTTACCTCTTCCCATATTCATATACTCAGATTCGGCAAAAAAATTACAAAAACAAGTTAAAAATCCATTTGTAAAGCATATGATCAAAATATGGTGTGAAGCTAAAAACTATTTAAAAGAACCACAGTTATTGTCACAATTTAGTCCAATATGGGGTAATCAATATTTTAAACCAGGGAGAGCGGACGCTGTATTTAAAGTATGGAATTTAAAAGGGATACAAAAGATTCAGGATTTATATTTGCCATGTGCAGACAACATAATGTCTTTTGAAGAGCTGAGGATCAAATTTAATCTCAATAGAACACATTTTTTTAAATATCTTCAACTTAGAAACTTTATTCGATCAAATCAAAATAAAGCTCTCACTCGACCTATTTATTCATCCTTGGAAAAAATGATGATGAAAGATAGTAAAAGGGTATTATTTCAGAGTTTTATAACTCATTGACACTATCTTCAAGTGAAAATTCACTGAAAAGATTAAACTACTGGAAAGAAGATCTGCAAATTGAAATTTCAGAGGAACAATGGGAATTGGCTTGTACAGAAGCTCAAACCAAATCAATAAATGCACGCCTTAAATTGATACATTTCAAATGGTTAATGCGGATGTATGTTACACCGGAGGAGTTAAATAGATATAACAAAAATATACCAGATACATGCACAAAATGCATGGAAAGTAAAGGAACCCTATTTCATTGTTTATGGGAATGTAGATTAATAAGAATGTTTTGGGAGGAGGTGAGGGTAACAATTGAAAAAATAATCTCAAAACAAATCATATTGAATCCTAAACTGTTTTTGTTGGGTCTGTACCCAGAAAAGCATAATTTCAATAAAAGTGAAAGAACATTCATAGACCTCAGTTTGCTTAATGCCAAAAAATGTATTGCACTATTATGGAAAAAGACTCATAGACCAGATGTGACTCAGTGGTTAAGACAGATGTTAACAAACCTTCCATTAGAAAGAATAACATATATACTGAAATCAAAGGAAATTGTGTTTGAGAATATATGGAGACCTTTTATTGATTATGTAAAAAATTTAAACATAACTCTTGAAGAAGAAGGTGAATGATGTGTGTGGACCTTGTAAATTCCAAACTGGTGAACATAATATGTATACTAATGTATTGGATTGTCTAGACTAAACAGAGGAGCATTGTTGAAGACTTGATTTTGTTGGTGGTTGTTGGTGTTTTTAGGGTATTTTTTTTTTTTTGTAGTACTTTAGTGTTAGTGTTTGATTGTTTGTATCATGTTTGTTAAAAAAAAAAAAAAGGTTCAATAAAGATATTGTGGAAAAAAAAAAAAAGAGTAGGGCCTAACACAGATCCCTGTGGAACTCCATGACTGAGCTTAGAGTTGAAAGAAAAATAATTACTGATATGAACAAACTGAAGTCTGTCGGACAAATAAGATCTAAGCCACTGCAGCGAAGTTCTATTTAGTCCAACATAGTGTTCTAATCTATCAAGTAGAATATCATGATTGACGGTGTCAAAGGCTGCACTAAGATCTAAAAGGACAAGTAGCAGAACTCTTAGCTTTAAAACCTGGTTGTGTTCAACATGTCCTACTTTTAACACTGGTTTTATAGACAATTTCAACCTGTTTTGGAACTGTCCATCATTTATGAGGCAAGATGGCATCCTTCCAAATAGACTCGGTGCACGTGTTCTAAGGTACAATCTGTTTTATTCCATTCAGCATTTTTTAGTACAGCGACTGAAAGCTGGTATGTTAACTCACCCCGAAGTACCTGGGTCTGCCAACCAGCCCTTTTTTGCTTCCACTTCTCATATTAATCCTATGAATCCAATTAATTCTCACTGTTTAGATCAGTCTTCAGTTCATAACCCCACAGAGATTGTCTGTCTCCCGTTACCCAAAACATTATAACCCAAGACAAATACAACATAACTTGATAAATGCATGCCTTTCTGCAGCGCCTCTTCATCCGCCACCCCTCAACTTAGCCCCTGTCTTCCCCATCAGAGAATCATTGTCTGCTCCCTCCAAAGTTAATAAAAATATAAGGTATAAGCATCCCAAAGTGATTAAACAAAAAGTTGTTAAAACTCAAATTAAACATCAAGTCTCTAAATTTAATGATTTGGCATCCCTTCCTCTTCGTAATTTAAAAATTAAATGTGGTTTGTTAAATATCGGGTCTCTAACTCCCAAGTCTCTGCTAATCCATAATCTGTTAATTGATCATCAGATTGATTTAATATCCCTTACAGAGACTTGGTTAGGGCAAGAGGATTATGTTGGTTTAAATGAATCAACACCCTCTGGTTATTTAAACTATCAAAATCCCAGAAGTTTTGGTCGTGGAGAAGGAGTAGCGACAATTTACCATTCTAAATTACTAGTTAATTCATTCATTCATTCATCTTCTTCCACTTAATCCTTTTTGGGTCGTGTGTGTGTGTGTGTGGGGGGGGGGGGGCTGGAGCCTATCCCAGCATCTTTGGGCGATAGGCAGGGTACACCCTGGACAGATCGCCAGTCCATCGCAGGGCTAACACAGAGAGACAGACAACCATTCACTCTCACAGTCACACCTAAGGACAATTTAGAATCCCCAGTTTTGATGCCAGTTAACTTAACTTGCATGTTTTTGGCATGTGGGAGGAAACCGGAGAAATCCCGGAGTAAACCCACGCAGACACGAGGAGAACATGCAAACTCCACACAGATCACTGTTGATCGGGGGCTGGGATCAAACCCAGGATCCCCAGGCCAAGGGTGAGTTGCTGTGCTGCCGCAGTGCTAACCACTCCGCCACCGTGCCGCCCTTTACTAGTTAATGTAAAGCAAAAAACATGTTTTAATTCCTTTGAGGGCCTGGTCCTCAGTATTGGGCTTGTTAGCAATTTTAGGTTAAACTCAATTTTCTTTGCCACAGTTTATCGTCCTCCCTCAGCCTACTCATAGTTTTTATCTGAATTTGCCAAATTTTTAGCCGATTTAGTGCTGAAATCAGAATAATTATAGTAGGGGATTTTAATACACATGTTGATGTTGATAGTGACTGTCTTAATATGGCATTTAATTCAATATTAGACTTGATTGGGTTTTCTCAGAAAATAGAAAATTTTACCCATTATCTCCACCACACATTGGACCTTGTTCTGACATACGGCATAGAAATACATAATCTGGTAGTGTCTCCTCATAACCCTGTACTGTCAGACCATTGTCTGTTAACCTTTGATTTTACTATTTCTGACTATTTGATTCCTAAAGAAAAATATTACTACAGCAGATGTCTTTCAGATGATGTTGTTACCAAATTTATGCAGGTTGTCTCCTCTATGCCATGTGTCAACACAACCAAAAGAAGATATGGACAGCTTGCTCCTTCTGTAATTGAAAGCATGGCAGATAGTGTTACAGCTTATCTGTATCAGACTCTAGACATGGTGGCCCCTTTAAAAAAGAAGAAGTCCAATCAGAGATTTCTAACCACTTGCTTCAACACAGAAACTCATAGCTTAAAACAGAAGACTCGTCAGTTGGAAAGAAAATGGCGTTCCACTAATTTAGGTGAAATCTATTCAGCTTGGAGAAGTCATCCTTTAATTTATAAAAAAAATCTCTTAGAAAAGCTAGAACAAGTTATTACTCTGCATTAATAGAAGAGAACAAGAATAATCCTAGGTTTCTTTTCAGCACTGTAGCCAGACTGACAAAGAGTCAGGACTCTGTCAATCCTTGCATTCCCTTAGAGCTTAATAGTCAGGACTTTATGAACTTTTTAATCATAAAATTTCATCTATTAGAGATAAAACCAGTCAGATTCTTTCCACCGTTAACTTAAATACAGTAACTACTACAACTCCTTCAATTGATATCTGTTCAGATGAGTTTACTCCAATTGACCTTTTAGAGTTAGATAAAATAATTTCCTCATCCAAGCCTTCAACTTGTCTTTTAGACCCTGTTCCTACCAGGTTATTTAAAAAAGTCTTCCTATTTATTGGTAGCTCTATTCTTCAAATAATCAATTCTTCATTAATATTAGGCCATGTACTGCAGGCTTTTAAAACTGCTGTAATTAAACCCTTACTCAAAAAACCAACGCTGGATCCAGGAGTTTTAGCCAACTATCAACCAATCTCTAATCTGCCTTTCATTTCAGAAATCTTAGAGTTGTTGCTACACAACTATTTGACCACTTGCAGGGAAATGGTTTATTTGAAGAGTTTCAATCTGGGTTTAGAATCCATCATAGTACTGAAACAGCCTTAGTGAAGGTCATTAATGACCTCCTTATCACATCTGATAATGGACTTGTTTCTGTACTTGTACTTTTAGAGCTTAGTGCAGCTTTTGATACTATCGACAATAATATTCTATTTGATAGATTAGTACACTATGTTGGACAGTCGCAGCAGATGGCTGCCCCTCCCTGAGCTTGGTTTTGCTAGAGGTTTCTTCCTGTTAAATGGGAGTTTTTCCTCTCCACCATCGCCAAGCGCTTGCTCACAGGGGATCGTCTGATTGCTCGGGTCTTTCTGCAATTGTGGGGGTTTCCCCTACATTTGAAAGTGCTATGAGATGACTGTTGTTGTGAAATGGCACTATATAAATAAAGGTGAATTGAATTGAATACTGTGGTGACTAAGTATCTTTCTAAAAGAAATATTATGCTGTGACTCATAAAGCATTAAAATGAAATATATCCTTTCCTGTCTATGAAATAGGAGCTTCCCCCCGCAGGTCACAGTATTTTTCTTTCATGTTTTTCACATTGCATGTACAAGAGTGTTTGGATGGCTCGGTTATTTTAAGTGTTTACAGCTATACAAACAGGATCATAAAAAAAAATTCTGTGCATTGTGCAGCTGATGAATAAGGATTTCTACCAAAGAATTCCTCTGTGAGAATCTGAGCAGTCAAGTATTTCAGAGTATTTCATTTAATACTTTTTGTCTTCTTGTCTTGCTGCACCTGGCTGCAGCTCACCGAGTCTGAAATCTTGTAACTGTCGAGGATTCAATCTCAGCACGAGAGGAAGGGTATAAAGATGCAAGGCATATTTTCTTTATCTGACAGATTTTACTGAGGATAAAAGAAAGCACACAGCAAGATCAAAGTAGAAATATCTTTTCCTATATGTCTATGAATATTGTGAGACTTTCTTCATCAGAAAATGAACATATAGACAATTTCTACCAGGTCTTAATGCCTACATAATTTTAAAAAAAATATTAGCAATGTCTAATGATTAAAAAGATAAATATTATACAGTTACTACATGAAGTGCTGCAGCTGTAATAGACCCTCACCCTACCCTAATCACTACCCTAACCATGACCTTAACATTAATCACTAAAAATGTGCATTTACTATGTAAAATAAGTAAAATGCAAAGCTAGAAGTGATTTGTGAATGTGTGAGGTAAACATAAACCCAGACAGGAAGGAGAGAATAGATGGATGGAGGTGCAAACATGGGTGTTGCATGGGAAAGCAGTTTGTTATATGATGTGCCAACCCCCACCTACCTCTATATGAAGTGCCTTTGAAATGGTGAAACATTGGTCTTGTAATACATGAAATGTTTTCCTGGGCTGTGTTCGGATGGTGGAGCGTATGACCTCAGCTGAATGAGAAATCGACAGACTTGAGGATTATTTCATATGCTTATTGAAATAAAATGAGTGGTGACCCTGTAAAATGTTTGTTGAACAGCTGTTTATGATGACTGTTTTCTCCTCACAGTTTAGAAGATGTGACAGGAACAATAATCTATAGGAAACCTTGAAGAATTTCTCTGTCTTTTTGCACAGCCATGAAGGAAATAATCGCAGTATCTCAAGGGGTTGGGAAACACGGTTTTTGTTGAGGAGTTGCAAAGCTCACAAATTATTTTGAAGAATGATACAATTAAAAAAATGCATTTTGCCATAGAATGCAATTATGTGCTTGTCTGTGGAACAGTTTTTATAATACACCAGTGTTTTTACTTAACTGGATGAATAGTATTCAGGGAGAGTCTGCTTCATTGTTTTTAATAATCTTTTGAAAAATACTTCAATCAACTTGACTGAGTTTTCATACAATATATTTACTCTTCTGGATGGCTGAGAATCCTCATCAAAGTAATAATTACTGCTCTTTAACGAGTCATTTTTGTTGAATATAGGATCCCTGATAAAGCTGTTATCGGTGCCAGCACTGGAATGCATTCCTTGTCTAAAAATATTTTTGCTGTTGCAGTAATTCTTGTAACTCAGAGCATAAGTGGCAATGATCTGAAAGGAGCTAGGTGTTGTACTTCTGGTTTATGTTCTCCACTCCTTAACTCACCATATCAAAGCTCCCAGGTAGCGAGAGCCCTGCCCACCCCCGTACATTCTTTTGTCTGGATGGATGATGAAGTGGGATTGTAACTCAGGAGGACAATTGTATAAACATAAACCCGTGGTTTTTGTAGTTTTTATTCTCTCACATGTTAACTAACCTGAAAATGCAATAGCCATATACAAAGAGGGAGGTGTAACCTGTCCTTTTTCTGCACTTCCTGTTGGCACGGTGTCGATCTGGTTGGTACTTCACCACCCTGGGGGAGGCAATCTGTGGCTTATGCCTCATGGCCAGGGCCCTTGGACTTATCGAGGGTAGGAGGGATCACAGAGGTCCATTACATTGTGGATCAGGCAGTGGCAAAAAATGGAGGCCTTGGCGGTCCTGCTCAAGACTGTCCAAATCGGTTATCAGGACACAGAATATAACCTTTCTGGTTGAGAAGAAGCCAGAGATACTGTGTTAGGTTGAGCAATACAGTAGCTATGCAGTAGTTGGGCTCACTGTGGTGTCATGAGTGTAGTGCGTGTGTGATGTCATACCCGCCCACAGGGTGACATCAGGTGGGCACGGCCACTGGTGTATATAATTCTGTGTTCTGATGATAAAGAGGGGTTCACTGTTCAGTTCAGCACGGCTCCTGTCTCATTTTTCATACATAACATATTGGCGACGAGGATAATTATGGCAGTGTATGGGCTATCTCAGCCCCTAGTGCCGTTTCTGGAGTAGACAGGAGAGCCGGTGATCCTGTGTTGCGGTGTGCAACGACAGCGGAGAGGGAGAGCAGCAGGAGTCATCCCCGCAGCTGGAGGCTACACAGCGAGTGAGCGGGACCATGGAGGCTGAGAGCACCGGGGAAGAGCAGCGACAGCCGGGCATGGAGATGACGCAGCGGAGCACCTGGGACGAGGGTGCTGAGAGCAGCGACGAAATGCCCAGGTCAGAGAGTGGCGCCGACAAGAGCAAAGCGGAGAGCCCCGGGAGAGAGCAGCTATGGCTGGGCATGGAGACGATCCAGCAGAGCACCTGGGACAAGGATGCTGAGAGCAGCGATGAAGCGCCTGGGTTGGAGAACAACGCCAACGAGAGCGATGCTGTGGACCCTGGGAGTGAGCAGCAGCAGTTGTGCGCCATGGAGGTCGGGCAGTGTCTCAGTGCCGGAGCTCCATGCACCTTGGACGAGCGCGCTGGGCGGTACAGCGAGGCACCCGACGCAGCGAACGCTGCCGACGAGCAGGCTTCGGGTCTCCCCGGAGTTTGGCCACAGGGGGCCGGAGTGTTAAAGCCACGTCGGCGGTGTTGAAGGTGGTCGGGAGCGGACCGACGAGCACGGAGGGACAATGTGCTGGACAGCAGCATGGTGGGTCCCAAGGAGTGACACAGTCGGCGGTGAAGAGGGACATTATGGCAAGAGAGATTGTTTTTGATCCCGGAGGCAGACGGCGGCCACGAGCGCACATGTCGTGGGGCTGCGTAGGACCTCCGAGTCAGTCTTATCTTCAATGGCCAGGGGCGTGTATGATTTGGGGCTACCCTGGGCCCCTGGGCCGGTTTTACTGCTGGCTGCCAGTGGACAGAGGTGTGACTTGAACACTATCAAATGTAAATACATATACATAGTGCTGGTGTGCATGAGAATATGTATGTGGTGTGTTATGGGATTATTTTACGTATTTTAGAGACTTGGTCAAATTATAGTTTTTTTGTGTGAATGGTTATTTTATTACAAAAGGCTATTTTGTAAAAGGTTTTTTACTTTTACATTTTGCAAAAGGTTATTTTATTACAGCTAATTGTTCCCCTTATTTCTTAGTGCATAATTTGGGTCCTAAATTGGGGAGAGTCTTGATTGTTTGTGGTTTTGCATTTTGTAAGGGGGAGGGGAAGTGTGGTGTCGTGAGTGTAGTGCGTGTGTGATGCCATACCCGCCCACAGGGAGACGTCAGGCGGGCACGGCCACTGGTGTATATAATTCTGTTAAAAGGTTCTTTATAGAACTCGAAATGGTTATGTGACAGTGAATGTCAACTGGCAGCCTGCTGGCCACATCTGGACTGCCAGAGCTTTTCTTTCGGTCCCCAGAATGGTACTGAATTTAGGAATAGTTTTGTTGCAAATGAGGCACCCAGGCAATATCAGTGCCATGGGGTTGCCATTTGTGGGCTGCCCCCCCCGCCCCCCCCCACACACACACACAAAAGCCCCAGAATAATCCTTTGGTGCCAAACATTGTTTTATTAATTAATAATGTATATTCACAATTAATTAGATTTCTGAGTTTAATGAATCATCACGGTGCTCATCCCACAGCTGGAAGGGAGCAGAGCCAGCTGCCTGCAAGCAACTCCTCCCAAAAATAATCCATGCCTTTAATTGACGATTCCAGCCTTGGTCTTTGTGATTATTGTGCAAAATGTTGAATATTTTTTTATGCATAGGCTACTAGCTTACAAGATTTTGACCAAGAGGCATGGGTGACAACCATACAAATTCTTCTTCTTCTTCCTCCTCCTCCTCTTCCTCCATGAATCTTCAGTGGTCTTCCTCTTCTCCTCCTGCCTGGCAGCTCCATCTTCAACATCCTTTGTCCAGTATATCCACTATCCCTCCTCTGCACATGTCCAAACCATCTAAGCCTTGCCTCTCTTATTTTATCTCCAAACCGCTCAACGTGAACTGTCCCTCTGATATACTCATTTCTAATCTTGTCCCTTCTAGTGATTCCCAATGAAAATCTTAGCATCTTCAACTCTGCCACCCCCTGTCTTTTTGCCAGTGCCACCATCTCCAAATCAAACATCATAGCAAGTCTCACTACCGTCTTATAAATCTTCCCTTTTTCTCTTGCTGCTACCCTTCTGTCACAAATCACCCCTGACACTCTTCTCCACCCACTCCACCCTACCTGCACTCTCTTCTTCACCTCTCTTGTGCATTTTCCTTTGCTTTGGGTGGTTGACCGCAGGTATTTAAACTCATATTCTTTCAATACCTCTACTTCTTCCATCTTCACCATTACACCTCCCTCCCTCTCATTCACACTCATGTGCTCTTCTGTCTTGCTTCTACTGCCTTTCATTCCTCCTCTCTCCAAAGCATACAGTACCTCCACCTCTCCAGGTTCTCTTCCGCCTACTCTCTACTGTCACTACAGATCACAATGTCATTTGCAAACATTATGATTCATGGAGACCCCTGCCTGACCTCATCTGTTAGCCTGTCCATCACCATGGCAAACAAGAAGGGGCTCAGTACCGATCCCTGATGTAACCTCACCCCCACCTTGAACCCATCTGTCACTCCTACAGCACACCTCACCACCATCTTGCTGTCCTCATACATGTCCTGCACCACCCTTGCATACTTCTCTGCCACTCCTGACTTTCTCATACAATACCACACTTCCTCTCTTGGCACTCTATCTATGCTTTCTCTAGAGCCACAAAGACACAGTGCAACTCCTTCTGACCTTCTCTATACTTCTCCATCAGCACTCTTAGAGCAAACATTGCATCTGTAGTACTCTTTCTTGGCATGAAACCATACTCCTCTTAACCTGGCTTCAACAACTCTTTCCCATATCTTCATAGTGTGGCTGATCAACTTTATGCTTCTGTAGTTATGACAGCTCTGAGCATCACCTTTGTTCTTGAAAACAGGTATCGAAACATTTCTTTTCCACTCCTCAGGCATCCTCTCACTTTCCAAGATTGTGTTAAACAATCTGGATAAAAAGTCCACTGCCATCTCTCCTGAACATCTCCATACCTCCACATCCCTTTAGCAAAATCCACAACCATCTGTCCTTCCACATTTCTCTCCTTAAGACCATACCTACCCAGAACCTCCTCATCACTTCTGTTCCCTTCACCTACTTGTCCATTAAAGTCTGCTTCAATCACCACTCCCCCCCCCCCCCCCCCCCCCCACGGGAACACTCTCTACCACTTCATCCAATTTACTCTTCTACCTGACATCCAACTTGTGGGGCATATGCACTGACAACACTCAGCATCACACCTTTGACTTCTAGCTTCAAACTCATGATTCTCTGACACCCTTTTTACCTCCTGAACACTCTTCACATGCTCTTTCTTCAAGATTACTCCTACTCCATTTCTCTTCCTATCTACACCATGGTAGAACAGTTTAAATCCACCTCCAATGCTCCTAGCCTTGCTTCCCTTCCATCTGGCTTCTTGAACACACAGTATATCTACCTTTCTTCTCTCCATCATATCAGTCAACTTTCCACCTTTAACAGTCATAGTCCCTACATTTAATGTCTCTACTCTTACCTCCACACTTCTACCTTTCCTTTTCTCTCTCTCCCTCCTAACACACCTCCCCCCTCTCCTCCTCCCCGATCTTTGACCAACAGTAGCCCAATTTCCATCGGCACCCTGTCGTTTAACGGCATCGGTGGCGGTCGTTGTTAACTTGGGCCTCGACCGATCCGGTATGAAAGTCTCATTCATCATGATCAGTATGTTTGATTTGGCAAAGGTTTTACGTTGGATGCCCTTCCTGACACAACCCTCCCTATTTACCCGGGTTTGGTACTGACACTAGGAGTAGACTGGCTTGCGCGCCCCCTGTGGCTGGGTTATAAAAATTATTAGGCTATAACATAATATTACAACAGAAGTGACTGCATCTTTGTTCATTTTAATTAATTTTATTGAATTAAGCATAGTTTTATCATAATTTTATCCAAAATCTGAGGTAAGCTCATTGCTGTGTAAATTACTCTCACTGCTCTGTAAATTAATGTTCACATACAGTTGAAACAAGAAGTTTAAATACATTGTATAAAAATGACATAACATTTTTTCTCACTGTCTGACATGAAGTCAGTCTAAACTTTTCCTGTTTTAGGTCATTTACAATTGCCAAAATTACTTCTATTTGCAAAATAATTTTAATATTTGATAAATATTTTTTGAGAGAATTTTTTTTTATTACTTTCTTCAAAGTCAAAAGTTTACATACACTAAGATTACTATGATCTTAAACACTTTGGGAAGGCACAGATGATGATGTCATAGATTTGGAAGCTTCTTATAGGTTAATTAACCTGTGGGAGTAGTTTAATTCACACCTTAAACACTCTGCTTCCTTGTGTGACATCTTGGGAAAAATCAAAAGAGACTGGCCAAGATATCAGGAAGAGAATTGTGGACCTCCACAAGTCTGGTTCATCATATCGCTCAGGAAGGAGATGGGTTCTGTGTCCCAGAGATGAACGCATTTTGGTGTGAAATGTGCGTATCAACCCCAGATGCTGGCTGAAGCTGGTAAATGAGTGTCATTATCCACAGTGAAACGAGTCCTGTACCAACATGGGCTGAAAGGCCACTCAATGAGGAATAACGCATTACTCCAATGACCCTAAGCATACCACAAAATTAGTTACAAAGTACCTTGAGGACAACAAAGTCAGTGTTTTGGAGTGGCCATCGCAAAGCCCTGCTCTCAATCCCATAGAAAATTTGTGGGCATAGCTGAAAAAAACGTGTGCGAGCAAACCTGACTCGGTTACACCAGTTCTGTCAGGAGGAATGTGCCAAAATTTCAGGAAACTATTGTGAGAAGCTTTTTTTTTTTTTTTTTGTTACTTATTTGTACCCGTAGGTAGACTTGGTTTGCAGTCTGGTGACAAGCCACCGGCTGCTGGTCGCTGCGTGCGCGAGCGCCCTAAACCTACATGTTTTTGGTGTGCGGGAGGAAACCGGAGAAATCCCGGAGTAAACCCACGCAACACGGGGAGAACATGCAAACTCCACACAGCTCACTGTTGGTCGGGGGCTGGGATCGAACCCACGATCTCATGATCCCCACGATCCCCCGGCCGAGGGTAAAACTGTGCTGCCACAGTGCTAAACCACTGCGCCAAGCTTGTGGAAGGATACCCAAAATATATGAAGACGATGAATGTTTTTGTTGTGTTGTTTTTGTTTTACGTTATTAATCCCAGAGGGAAATTCAAGGGCATCCGCCTGGATGAAGCAGCCATGGTGCGGTGCCAATCCCTTCACCATTCACACACACATTCACACTGGAGCACCTGGCGTAAACCCTGGGAATGGGTATGATTCTGTCAGTAATCACATCGTTAACTAGTAAAGCACTCAGAGAATGCATACCTCCACCAAGGCTGCTTCAAGGTCCTTGGTGGAGGTATGCAGTCTCAGATCATTACCAAAATTTAATGGTTTAATCCTTGGCCCAAGGGCTACCTGTAGTGAAATTTTCACCAAAATCTGTCTAGTAGTTTAATCCTGCTAACAAACAGACAAACCACTCCGATTACATCACTTCCTTGGCGGAGGAAATAAACACATTTGTACCGTGCTTGAATGGTCTCTACATGGGATCAGTATGTGCTGCTTATCTGAGATAATCTGAGCTTCAGATATGTTAAATATCTCTATTTTATGTTTAGTGTGACAAGAGTCTGACTCATTGTAGGTGGTAGAATTTCAAAATTTCAGCAATTTTTCTTGAGTGCAGCTCAAGGCTCAGTAAGAAGGTCAGATTACAGTATTAAAGAGTGGTCACTGAGTGCAATGTCCTTGACAAGAAAAGAATTAGAGTTGCTACCTCATAATCAAGAATTGTTAAGGTAAAACACAATAAATTTAACAATGTAAAATCAGCATTTAAAAGGGCTGCTATCAGTAAATTGATCCAATTAAAAATAGATTTTGTAACATTTATCAAACTGAATTTGTAGAGTTCATACAACTGCTGCTCAGTGAGCTTAATCATGAATGTAACTTAAAATAAAATGACTGGTGGCGGGGCGGCATTGGCATTGCTATGAGAATCAATCATTAAAAAACATGCACTGAGTTATGCTGACAGCAGATCAGAATAATAATTTCAGAGAATTATACAAATCACACTGATATTTGTTCTCAAAGTCTGGGACAAAAGTGTGAAGCATGCAAACACGGATAAGATGTTATTTTTTTTAAGATTTTTTTTTTTTTAAGAACCAGTATTGAGAGATTCCCCTTTAAATATCAAATGATCAGTTGAAGCATGCATCGTTCATTCAGATAAGGATGCGGATCTCAGTTCTGTAAAGGCAGATTTAGATTTAATATTCTGCCTGATCATTAGATCCCTTTCATGTTCTGAGAATCAGGCAAAGCAAAGGCAAAAGGTCAATCGTGTTTGAAGTGGGTATGAAAGAGTCAGGCTGTTCTTTAGGGTTTACAGAAGAAATGCCTTATGTGACCATCTACTGCCAAAAATCAAAATTTACATGTGGTGACTACTGATGTGATGCAGAAAAGCTGTTTGGGCATCTAATCTTTGCTGACATTCATGTACTTGAATCATACAGAATCCAAGTCTAATTCTGGCTTTGAAAAGGCATGAATAACAAACGTTAAAGTTATGTCTTAGATCAGTTCTGTGCCTTTCTTTTTTTGAGAGAGTAATCCAGGTTATTTGTTAATAGAATTTACAGATCCTCTCTAAACCTCTCACATGCAGGCAGCAGAAAGCTTTCAGCCCACCTGTGAGAACCACTCCTTGTCAACAGAGCTTTTATTTTGATCACAAGCTGTACACCTGCCAGAATTAAAATGGATGCGATTAATGGTTGACAGGGTGACCAAAACAGAGGAGCAGAAAGGCGTTTTTTTTTTCCAATAGATAGATTTCTTTTTCCCATAAGACATTTCTAATGACATGCCATCATCTCTGCCAATCAATTTGAAGAGCTATCCATGGTTTTTCTCCTTTGAATTAAACCAAAATATATATTATCATTGATTGTTTAGAAGTGACAATTATGGGCAATGCACCAAAAAAAATGCTATTACATTGCATTACTAGAGTTCTATTATGAATTTCCCCTCAGAGTGAACTTTTCTTTCCTGCCGTTCCACTGTTTTGCCAGTAGGGTGAGTCTTGAGTCATGACTATCCCATTGACAGAGACTCTCTTTTTGGACACAGTGCTTCCACCTGCTGTTGATAGTTATAATTAATTCACTGTTACATATACCTCCTTCAAACTGCATTTGTGGAACAAAGCATCCTCATGAACAATTTCATAAGACACAGATCCATAGCATCATATTAACCTCCAAATATGTTGATCCTCACCTCTGATCCAACTAACTTCATGTTTATAAAACACACAGATTTACATATACAGTGATCCCTCGCTACTTCGCGCTTCACCTTTCGCGCCCTCAGTGCATCGCGGATTTTTCAAAAATATTCATCAAAAATTCAAAATTGAGAAATAATGGGCGGGCGCTAGCAGAAGGCAGGGAGACTACATTAGACCATCAGGTGTCAACACGGAGAGCCGCACAACTCTGTTCGCTGTTGTCGTGTTGGCTCGGCTCGGAAATCTCGCAAGCTGATTGGCCGAGACGTTTCACCCACCTCCTCTCCCTGCCGAGCACCCATGAAGGGAAGGAAGACCGCATTCATTGCTTTTTATCGCTCGTGTTACTTAGTCTCGCCGCGTGGAACTTTTTGCTGTTCTCTTGTGCCATTTTGTGCGAAATAGTCTTCCCGTCGAGGCACTACGCCGCCTCCTGCAGCTTCAGCTCTATCGGAAGCTGCCCTCGATGATCCTGCGCCTCCAGCATCTCAGGATGAGGCGTCACCTGAGGAGCAGTAAAGCTCTCATTAACCTGTGCAGTAAATCATTTTCATCTTGAGTTACGTATCTTGTTATAAGAATAAAAGAGTTCTAAAAACATATTTATGTACACTTTGTTTACATCTACGTATGTATGTACACGTACACACACACACACGTATCATATGAGAGAGAGAGTGAGAGAATGAACGTACGTATTATTTATGGATGACGTCATTAGGGGTGACGCTACTTCGCGGTTTTTCACTTTTCGCGGTCGGTTCTGGAACCCATTAACCGCGATAAGTGAGGGATCACTGTAGTCACACAAATGTTGACACTTGTGACACATATATAAGATAAGACTTTATTAGTCCCACAATGGGGAAATTCCAGGATTGCAACAGCATAGGGATAGCAACACTCAGAGCAACAATCAGAAGGCAAGAAAAAACAACATCTAGTAAACATATGTCCATATTACTATAAATGTATATATATATAGACACACAGTGCAGAGCATTATGGCATTAGCATTAACATATTAGCATATATGACTGTTAATCTGTGCCGTTGGTTTAGCCTTCCACCAATGAAGGAAAATCAACCCAACACATCAAGTAATATTGCATCTATTTACTGTATAATAGTGGTGAAGGAGTTAATACGTCAATCATGCTTTAATGCTATGCCCTTTTTAATGCCAGGAATTTTTCTGTTTGCAATTATTCACGAATAATCGCCAGCGCAAACGGGGCATTTTTGACATTGCTTCTTTCTATGTGTAAGATTTGGGTAATGGTGGCATGCACATAGTCGAGGAACATGCCAGAGCCCAGCTCCTCTGCTGGCATAAGTGTTCCTGGGAGATCCCAGAGGGTGGAAATGTGCTTATCTCCCACTCTGTTTGACCGTGCTTACCACTGTGTGGCGATGAAATACAGTGCATCCGGAAAGTATTCACAGTGCTTCACTTTTTCCACATTTTGTTATGTTACAGCCTTATTCCAAAATGGATTAAATTCATTTTTTCCCTCAAAATTCTACACACAATACCCCATAAAGACAACATGAAAAAAGTTTTTTTTTGAGATTTTTGCAAATTTATTAAAAATAAAAAACTAAGAAATCACATGTACATAAGTATTCACAGCATTTGCTCAATACTTTGCTGATGCACCTTTGGTAGCAATTACAACCTCAAGTCTTTTTGAATTTGATGCCACAAGCTTGGCACACCTATGTTTGGGCAGTTTCACCCATTCCTCTTGGCAGCACCTCTCAAGCTCCATCAGGTTGGATGGGAAGCGTCGGTGCGCAGCCATTTTCAGATCTCTCCAGAAATGTTCAATTGGATTCAAGTCTGGGCTCTTGCTGGGCCACTGAAGGACATTCACAGAGTTGTCCTGAAGCCACTCTTGATATCTTGGCTGTGTGTTTAGGGTCATTGTCCTGGTGAAAGATGACCCCAGTCTGAGGTCAAGAGTGCTCTGGAGCAGGTTTTCATCCAGGATGTCTCTGTACATTGCTGCATTCATCTTCCCCTCTATCCTGACTAGTCTTCCAGTTCCTGCCGCTGAAAAACATCCCCAGAGCATGATGCTGCCACCACCATGCTTCACTGTTGGGATGGTATTGGCCTGGTGATGAACGGTGCCTGGTTTCTTCCAAACATGATGCCTGGCATTCACGCCAAAGAGTTCAATCTTTGTCACATCAGACCAGAGAATTTTGTTTTCTCATGGTCTGAGAGTCCTTCAGGTGCCTTTTGGCAAACTCCAGGTGGGCTGCCATGTGCCTTTTACTAAGGAGTGGCTTCTGTCTGGCCGCTCTACCATACAGGCCTGATTGGTGGATTGCTGCAGAGATGATTGTCCTTCTGAAAGGTTCTCCTCTCTCCACAGAGAAACGCTGGAGCTCTGACAGAGTGACCATTGGGTTCTCCGTCACCTCCCTGAATAAGGCCCTTCTCCCCCAGTCGCTGAGTTTAGACAGCCGACCAGCTCTAGGAAGAGTCCTGGTGGTTCAGAACGTCTTCCATTTACAGATAATGGAGGCCACTTTGCTCACTGGGATCTTCAAAGCAGCAGAAATTTTTTTTTGTACTCTTCTCCAGATTTGTGCCTCGAAACAATCCTGTCTCGGAGGTCTCCAGACAGTTTCTTTGACTTCATGCTTGGTTTGTGCTCTGACATGCACTGACAACTGTGGGACCTTATATAGACAGGGGTGTGCCTTTCCAAATCATGTCCAATCAACTGAATTTACCACAAGTGGACTCCAATTAAGCTGTAGAAACATCTCAAGGATGATCAGTGGAAACAGGATGCACCTGAGCTCAATTTTGAGCTTCATGGCAAAGGCTGTGAATACTTATGTACATGTGATTTCTTAGTTTTTTATTTTTAATATATTTGCAAAAATCTAAAAAAATGTCATTATGGGGTATTGTGTGTAGAATTTTGAGGAAAAAAAAAATATATTAATCCCTTTTGAAATAAGGCTGTAACATTACCACTGTGAATACTTTCCGGATGCACTGTAAAACCATTGACCCAATACAACTGGACCCGTTCAGCTCTTTTCTTCTATGAGATTGTTCTGTGTGGTCCCCTGGAGCCATTAACCCTGCTCAGAGCTTCCATTTCATCCGTTCCCAGCACCAGCTCTGTTCAGCTCCATTGACATTATCGTCCAGTTTTGTTAGCAGCTAACTAACTACTGAGTATTTAAAAATTTTCTCTAACGTTTTAAAACAGTAACAACCTTCCCATAAAATCAAGCCGCCTAAATTTCACACAGCTGTTACTGCTATGTTAGCCACTAACCCTACTAGTTTAATGCTAGTAGAATTAGTTCAAGCTTTCCTGGTCTCTTTGAGATGGAATAAAAGCCATAAGTGTTCAGTTAAATATTCTTCCATAATGTTTTAGCATAAAATCATCCCTACTAAATGTCAAACTGCAGTGACTGTGTGGATTTCTGCTCTGTGAGGCCTCTATATCCTCGGGCTGTAGTTGCCTGCTTAGGTGGGGAGAAGGCTCCAACTGCCGTGGGGAGGAGTACTTTGATGAGCTGATGAATAAAGAAAATGAGAGAAAGAGGAGGATAGATGAAGTACATCCAGAGGATTAGCAAGGCTGAAGTGAAGGGGAGCTTTCAAGAGGATGAAGACTGGAAAGGCGGTTGGTCCAGATGACATACCTGTGGAGGTATGGAGATGTTTCAGAGAGATGGCAGTGGACTTTTTTACCAGATTTTTTCACACAATCTTGAAAAGTGAGAAGATTCCCGAGGAGTAGAGAAGAAGTGCTGTAGCACAAATTTTCAAGAGCAAGGGTGATGCTCAGAGCTGCAGCACCTTCAGAGGCATAAAGTTGATCAGCATCACTATGAAGATATGGGAAAGAGTTGCTGAAGCGTTGTGAAGCGAGTTGTTTTTTCGTTAAGAATGAACATGAACGTGTTTTCTTTGCATCATTTGATCTAAAAGCACATCAAAAAGCACATGGAAAAGCAAAATATTTTTTGTTGTTTTGACCAGCTGCCATTTTAAAATAAAGTAAATAAATGTTCTAAATGGTGATATTTTGACTTTGAATTTGGGTGAGTTGTTTTCTTTAGGTTGGAGAATAAAACTAATTTGTTCATTTTACTCAAACACATACACATAAATAGCAAATCCAATAAGGTGATAATTTTTCAGTGGCCAATATGGTTTCTTATTTTTTTTCCAGAGCTGTATATAGAGTGTATGTATATAGGTACAGCTTATACACACACAATGTATATACGAGAGAATATTTATTGTCATGGGGGGATGATTAGAATCATTATTTCTTCAGAGTTTCAGTTAGTTTATTTCTTGTGTTCAGTTAGGTTTATAAAGCCCTCGTGCTGCACTTTCTCATCCTCATTTTACGTGAATAAATCCTCACAAATGAGCGTCGTCTGTGCTCCGGGTCCTTCTTTCCCTGCCTGCTCCATGTATCCTCCCCCAGTGTGACATTTATACCTCTGCCAAGATCTTTTTTTACTCATTGTCTCTTGGTTGTTGACACATTTCAGAGACATGTGTTTTATTCACGTTGAGCCATCATGGGTATTTAACAGTACAGTTTTATCTCTTAGTCCTCTTTCACTTTACTGTCTCTTTACATTTCTAACATTTTCCTGACAAGTTCACGTTTCTCATTGATTCATTAACGGGTCAATTGCCTTTCATACAAATAAAGATTGCGTAACCAGCTTTAAAAACACTAAAAGCTATTATCTTGGTAGAAATACAAGAGCAAATCATTTTCATTTAAAAATGATTTGCTATTTTTCTGCTAAAATTGTTCACTTTTTTTTGTCCTCTTTAAAATTGCCGTTTTATCACCTTTCCTATTATTATGAAATATACTGTACATAGATCATAGTGGAAAATAATGCTACAAAAAGGGATGCTTAATTTTTTTCATAATTTTAATGATGGCATACTGATTCGTTTTTTTCTGCATCATTTTGACTATTGGATCCCTTCAGAAATATACAGAATTTTTTGGACTCAGTTTTGAATCCCACTGACAATTAAAGATGATCTGTTCAGTCTCCATCTGCTAATATGACTAAGTCTCCCTCACCTCCTCTCCAACCTGACCTCAGGCCAGCATCTCTCAGGCTGCCATGCCAGGCAGGCTTGGCACAGATCAGATCCTGTCAGTCTCTGCACTGCATAAGAAAGAAGCTAATTAGTGAAGAAAAAAAGGGCACAGGGAAACACTTTTTTTTTTTTTTAAAGTCACTGAAAAGCATTTTTTTTTCTTCCCAAGTATTCTTGCCGATTTTGAATAAATTGTTGCTATCATCATTATTAGTATCTATTAAATATATGTGTAGTAACTAGTAGGGCTGCAGCTATCGATTACTCGATTAATCAAATAAGCTTTTTGTGCCTTTTTTCTTTTGTTTTGTAAGCTTTGGACCAAAATCTTGCTGTTTATGTATAAGGGTGGATTCACACTACAATGTTTGGACAAACTTTTACTGATGTCTGACTCTGCTGGCAAAAGTTGATAAAAGTTAACGACAGTTGGTGTTTGTTGGAAAATGCTGGCGAAAGTTGTGTTCTTTGAAAATTTTCAGCATGCTGAAAATTTGTCGATGTCTGGAAATACATGTCGGCGGAAGCTGTGCTAAGTTTGTAAAAGTTCCTGAGCACTGGGCTAAGTTATGCAGAGCTCACCTAAGTCAGCCTGAGTTAAGCTCCATTGGCAAACGTTGACTGAAATGCTGATGGAAGCTGATCTTTTTAGACCGAAACTCACTTCAGACATGCACAGATGCAAGAGAAATGCGAAGAAGTGTCACTGTCCATGGTGCTGGAATACCAAAAGCACCGGTCGAGGCGGGTGTCCGTCTTCTCTGAGCTGTGGTTCCACTCGAGGTTTCTGCCTGTTAAAGGGAAGTTTTTCCTCACCTGCGTTGCCACAGTGCTTGCTCTTAGGGGTCTCTGCTGGGTTCTATAAATTTGAGAGCATGGCCTAAACCCACTCTTTTCTATAAAGTGCCTTGAGATGACCTGTGTTGTGATTTGGCGCTATATAAATAAAATTGAATTGAAAGCCAAGAGAAGGGGGAATTAAAAAAAAGAAAAAAAAAATATAATCCCCCTAAAATGTGACAGGCCAAAATAATAAAAAAAAAAAAATCCTCTTGGCAAAATTTATTGTTCTTAAGTTTCTGCTCCGTGCATAATCATTCTCCAGGATTTATTGATTCGGCTTCCACTATGTGGACTCAAACAGCGCTGATGTGGTGTCAAAAAGTAAATGACATTTAACAGGGTTTTATGTTATTTTAATGGAGAGCGTTGTAACAGTCAAAATATAGTCACCCATCATTTTATTTATATGATGATACACTAAATATTATTTTTATTCCATAGTCTATAGATAGGCATTATTGTATTATTTTTCAGACGAATGAATAAATGAATGAATGAATGGGAGAAAAGGGCATGCAGAAGTAACTACATAGAAATATAAAATCAATATTTGAAAGATAATTTACCTCGTGAGGGTGTAGGCTTTGCGATCCTTTTTGGCCCACAACTTGGCTAACACCTCCTGAAGAGGGAGGCGTGACGGACCTCGGTGACCTCAAGGCGGACCTCTCCCGCGAGGGGCTCCCATGTTTTGGGACAGCGGCAGGAACAGCAGTAGCAGCATTTGGTGAACCACTTTGTGGTTCTTCATTATCGTGGGCATTCTTGGCATGCCTCTTTTGAGACACTGCCACCTTTCCTCTCCTTCACATAGTCCGAAACACTGATGTCAGCTGACCTGCGCTGAGAATTCGTTTGCTTAAGTTAACATAAGTTGGCAACAGCTACACATACACTAGCCCAAGCTGGCAAATGTTTGCCAACACTGAATGCAATGCTGGCGAATGCTGGCAAAAGTTCATAAAAGTTTGTAAAAATTGGTGTGAGCTGAATTAAAAAAAAAAAAAAAAAACTTCTCACGAATGTAATTTCACTGACTTTGGACTAATTTCTCTGATTTTTCAGAATGTTTGTAAAAGTCAGTCCAAACACTATAGTGTGAACCCAGCTTAAGCAAACTTGCTCTGACCAAGCTGCGCTGAACCTTCTTCCCTCAAGAGTGGAATCAGGCCCTTCCCTCCTGGTCTCCCCCACCCCTGAGAGCCTGATTACATTTATTACACTACATATATTCAAGTGACTTATTTGCAAGTTTTGTGCCTAACTGAATATTCTTATTGTAGGATACTTTTTACTTGATTCAAGTACTGTCATGAAAAATTGTCTCTGCAAGCACTCTAGACACATTGAATGAGCACACAAAAACCACTGATGTGGTGGAAGTTAACATATTGTATATGCAACATCATCATCATAGCAGTCTGTCGGGAGCAACAATGACTGTTTCATTTAGGTCTGAGCAGATTCCTCCATGCAGCTCTGTCCTTCGCCCTCCACTGCCAGGAACTCCTGACCTTGTTAGCCTGGGCGACGTCTGAGCCGATATGAGTGGAGTAGTGTCTCTCTGGGTAGATGGTGACCATGAGTTTTAAAGGGTATGCACACACACATTTCTGTATGTATTTTACCATCCTTGCCACTGGATACATTTACCTTCTGACAGAATGCAGCCATATGTTCCTTTAGCTGTTTACAGTTGAAACCAGAAGTTTCCATACTCTGTATAAAAAGATATATAACCTTTATTTCTTCACTGACTGGCATTAAAACAAACTAAAATTTTCACGTTTTAGGTCAGTTATAGGTACCAAGATTATTTCTGTTTGTTAAATAATTTTTATATTTGCTAAATATTTTTTAAAGAATTTTTTATGACTTTCTTCAAAGTCAAAAGTTTACATACACTAAAATTACTATGCCTTTAAACGATTTGGGAAAGCCCAGATGATGATGTCATGGCTTTGGAAGGTTCTGATAGGTTAATTGACAACATTTGAGTTAATTGGAGGCACACTGTGGATATATTTTAAAGCACACCTCAAACACACTGCTTCCCTGTGTGACATCATGAGAAAATCAAAAGAAATCAGTCAAGATATCAGGAAGAGAATTGTGGACCTCCACAGGGCTGGTTCATCCATGGGTGTAATTTCCAGATGCCTGAAGATGCCATGTTCATTTGTTCAAACAATTACACACAAGTATAAACACCATAGCAACGTTCAGCCATGATAACGCTCTGGAAGGAGACGGGTTCTGTGTCCCAGAGATGAACGTGCTTTGGTGTGAAATGTGCATATCAACCCCAGTACAAAAGCAAAAGACCTTGTAAAGAGGCTGGCTGAAGCTGGTGAAACAAGTCCTGTACCGACAGGGGTTGAAAGCAGGGCTTAAAGGTGACGGACAGTGCCTTTTTTTTATTGAACCAATCAACTGATTGTATGAAAATATTCCATTCTTCCCATTCCCTTGATTTAATATGTGTCACCATCCTCCATAAATGAAATTATTTGGTCATAGCCCATCTGTCACTCAGTGAGGCTGCAGTACCGCCATCTCCCGACAGGTGCGTGCAGCCTTCACGTCAATTCGGTATGAAAAAAAATTGCAGAACGAGAGCAAAGTGATTCGGACAGTGATTATTTTCTAGAGTTTGACGACCTCAATATAAATGATGAAATTGACAATGAAGACGTTTTGGGTGGTGTGTGGCCTGTCAGCCTTATTTGTTCGAGGCAGAGGGAGAGGAGAAAGACGCAACACAGACGGAGAACAGAACACTTTTACGATCGGCTGGAACATTTTTCTTGGTAAAAGATTCTTAGAAATATTTTTCTTTGGCGACATGCATGGTCACACACTTAATTTTCAAACTAAAACTACCCATTGGTCACTCGCTGCCTGATGACATGTTGTTAATCATCTTGTCAATACTTTTAACAGCCGCTGATTAGCACCTGCTGGTCTGTGCGCAGCTGGAGCTGATGAGACAGATGACGGCAGCGGCCGTCATCGTCCACACGAGTGAGTTTATAAACAATATTTATTCATTTGATTTAATTTCCCAGATGAATTATGAAGAAATCATTCAATACATTCAATAATCAATGCAAACGGAATAATCAATGCCAACCCCATATTTTTCAGGCGATACAGATTCATAGTGTTGGGGATTTTTTTGGAGAAGAAGTGAGGGTGATATTGCCTGCCTGTGCGGTGAGCCTCATCAGAGAAACATTCCCATCTCATCACTACAAGGGATTTTGCCTACCAAGATTAGATTTGTGAACAATGTTATTTAAATAAAGTTTTGTAAAATCATATATTGAGTTTCTTAATGTTCATGTCAATGTTATAATTCTCATAGTTCAGCATTCATCAAAATCGCGTGTCATATACATTTCAATAATTTTTCTACCATTTTATGGTATAAATTTGGATTTACATAAAAGTCCTGTTCATCAGCTTCCTCTGCTTGGTCAGAAACATCAACATTGAGTGACAGTTGATAAAATCTGCAAAAAAAGTAGATCATAATTTTATCCAAGAGGTCTCAAATTGGATTACATACATAGAAATATAAATTGATCAAACAGGCACAACCACCTCCCTATACAGCACTGAATATTTCATATTTGATGAGT
Organism: Pholidichthys leucotaenia; assembly: GCA_020510985.1. Taxonomy (NCBI): domain Eukaryota; kingdom Metazoa; phylum Chordata; class Actinopteri; order Cichliformes; family Pholidichthyidae; genus Pholidichthys; species Pholidichthys leucotaenia. Next base: position 127,240,598 of record CM035847.1, on the reverse strand, counting down.
ATGAACACCCTAATATGCTAATATTTGATAAGTTGGTAAGGCAATGCAAACCATGGCTTGGAATTCATTTAAGATGTTTAGTAAACATTTGCAGTGAATATTAAAAATAAAAAAACTTACCCTGTTTACTTCTCGTGTTCTGACAGTTGATCGCCACTAGCACTGACCCCGTTCTCAGAGTCACACTTGGAAATCAAGGCATATATAGTTGGAATAGCCGTTTTCTTTATCAGAAATCTTTTTGCAAATTTCATTTCAAATTGACATAATGTCTGGCCCAGGAAACACGCACGCAGGCTCAGGATAGATTTAACAGCTTTATTCAACAAGCAGGTGTGTGTGAATGGATGTATGGGGATGTGCTGACGAGGGACAGGTGTGCGCGCAGCTGAATCCGCTGAGGAGCGGTGAGTCGTGACACAAATTGTATCTTATTCTCGAAATCGCTGTCAACGAAATCTCTACTGCACATTTTTGGTGTTTTACCGACATAAGTCCATTTTTTTTTGTGTTTTCTGAACGAATTTCACCCATGCCGTTCTGATTTTCACAGGGACGGGACATTCAAAAACACTCACAGCATGCTCCTCTGGTATAAGGTCGCACCCGTACACAACACAACGACAAACCATAATTAATTCGATTCCCGAAATCCTAATGTTAATAAATAATCTATTTCTAATCCACAAGTATTCCGAGAAATATCCGTAATCGCTGATTTTAAAACGTAAACTTCAAATAAAACAAAGCAATGTCCGCCGACTGTGTGCCAAACCGAGATGACGTCACACAGTCAGTGGCCATCTTAGCCGCTGTTCTTGGCTGGGTCAGACAGCTCTCCACAACAGCGTACTTCAAGGGCGCATTGTCACCTTATGCGACATACGTTGACACCAAAACATGTGGGGTTCCAATTAGCTCGTCTCAGACAACAATTTGAGATATGATTTAGCGATTTTGAATTTTCGTCTGTCCGTCGCCTTTAACATTAACACCGGTCAGCCGGCCAATGGCCAAATCACTAACCACATTGGCTAGTGACCAAAAAAGTTAATGTCAAGTTTTAGTTGAAAGGCCACTCAGCAAGGAAGAAGCCATTACTCCAAAAGTAACATAAAAAAAAATAGATTGCATTTTGCAAATGCACACAGGGACAAAGACTTTTATTTTTGGAGACATGTCCTGTGGTCTGATGGATACCCAAAACGTTTGACCCAAGTCATACAGTTTAAAGACAATGTTATCAAATACTAAGGAAATGTAATTAAACTTCTGACTTTGAAGGAAGCGATAAAAAATTCTCTAAAAAATTCTTCACCAAATATAAAAATTATTAAGCACACAGAAATAATTTCGGTAATCCTACCTGACCAAAAATGAGAAAAGTTCAGTCTGATTTAATTTCAGGCAGTGAGACAAAAATGGTGATGTGTCTTTATACAGTGTATGAAAATATCTGGTTTCAACTGTATGTGACATTCCGTATTAGGGTTGTATGCCATAGACAACATACAGTATCTTTTACAACCTGACCTCAGCCTGTTATGTCAGTGATAATGAAAGATGATAGGCAGGTGTTGTTTGCAACGATAAACCTGCATGACTTACACAAATCTTGTTTACGTCATTGTCAGTACATCTATGAAAAATATACTGTAGTGAAATCAAAGGTCAGAATCAGCTTTATTGGCCAAGTATGCACAACACATACAAGGAATTTGACTTTAGCTAAAAACTTGCTCTCGTTGTTCAGGTGGAGGATTTAAATAAGATTTAAATAAGGATTCAATGACAACAGAGTATGTACAGTAAATTACAGTCTGTCCACGTTTCTATAAAAGGATGCAAATATATACAGGAATATATGCAGTTATTTACTCAGACTATCCACACTTTGCAGAAATATATGAAAAAATATACAGTCACACAGTATTTCAATGTGAACTCAGATTCAGTGATATAATGTGAATGAAGTAAAAAGCAGTGTGAGAGTTATGTGCAATGTAAGAATGGATGAAAAGTCATGAGTACAGCAACAGGTAGGACTAGGTGAATGTTAGGAGTTCATCAGAGTGATGGCTTGAGGAAAGAAACTGTTCCTGTGACGGGTGGTTTTGACCTTCAGTGATCTGTAACGACGACCAGAAGATAGAAGTTCAAACAGTTTGTGGCCGGGGTGTGACGGGTCAGCACAGATGTTTCCCGCTCGTTTCCTGGTTATGGACCGATATAAGTTCTCAATGGAGGGTAGGTCAGTACCAGTGATCTTCTCCGCAGACTTAATGATCCGCTGCAGTCTGGTCTTGTCCTGTTAAGTGGCAGATCCAAACCAGACAGTGATGGAAAAGCAGATGACAGATTGGATGATGGCGGTGTAGAAGACAACCAGCAGCTCCTGAGGCAAATCAAACTTCTTGAGCTGACGCAGAAAAAACAACCTCTGCTGGGCCTTTTTCCGGACAGTATCTATATGGGAGGACCACTTCAGGTTCCGGGAGATTGTGGTACCCAGAAACTTGAAGGAGTCCACAGTGGACACTGTGCTGTTGAGGATGGTGAGTGGGTGGAATGAAGGAGGGTGTCGCCTGAAATCCACAGTCATCTCCACCGTTTTGGCTGGGTTAAGTTCAAGATGGTTCTGGCCGCACCAGAGGATCAGCTGCTCCACCTCCCGCCTGTATGCAGACTCATCACCATCCCGGATCAAACCGATGACTGTGGTGTCGTCCGCAAACTTCAGGAGCTTCACCGAAGGGTCCTCTGAGGTGCAGTCGTTGGAGTAGAGGGAGAAGAGCAGTGGGGAAAGGACACATCCTTGGGGGGCGCCAGTACTAATTTTTCGGGAGCTGGATGCAAATCTCCCTAGCTTCACCTGTTGCCACCTGTCAGTCAGAAAGCTGGAGATCCACTGGCAGGTGGAGGGGGGCACCTTGAGCTGGAGGAGTTTCTGATGAAGAATGCCTGGGACGATGGTGTTGAACGCTGAGCTGAAGTCGACAAACAGGATCCTGGCGTACGTCCCTGGGGAGTCGAGGTGTTGCAGGATGTAGTGTAGTCCCATATTCACTGCATCATCCACTGACCTGTTTGACCGGTAGGCAAACTGCAGTGGGTCCATCAGGGGGCCTGTGACGACCTTCAGGTGGTTCAGCACCAATCTCTCCAAGGATTTCATGACCACAGAGGTCAAGGCAACAGGTCTGTAGTCGTTTAATCCTGTAACAGAGGGTTTCTTGGGAACTGGAATGATGATGGAGCGTTTGAAGCAGGAAGGCACTTCACACAGCTCCAGTGATCTATTAAAGATCCGGGTGAAGATGGGGGCCAACTCGTTGGAGCAGAGTCTCAGGCAGGACGGAGACACACCATCAGGTCCTGCAGCCCTCTTGATCTTTTGTCTCTTAAAGACCCGGCACACCTCCTCTTCACAGATCGTTAGTGCTGGTGGGAGGTCAGAGTGGAGGAGGGATGGAGTTCCTGGGGCTGCAGATAATCCTTTTGTGTGGGTGGAAGGTGAGAACTGTAGGTTCTTTTCAAACCTACAGTAAAAGCTGTTTAGGTCGTTAGCCAGCTGGAGGTTTTCCACAGGGTGGGGGGATGGTCTCCTGTAGTTGGTGATATTCTGCAGGCCTCTCCAAACAGAAGCAGAGTTGTTGGCTGAGAAGTTTTGTTGTAACTTCTCACTGTAGCTCCTCTTAGCAAGCCTGATCTCCTTCGTCAGCATGTTTCTGGCCCGCTTGTACAGAGTCCAGTCACCAGTCCTGTAGGCCTCCTCCTTGGTCTGACGTAGCTGCTTCAGTTTAGGAGTGAACCAGGGTTTATTGTTGTTGTTTGTGCAGAAGGTCTTGGTCTGCACACACATGTCCTCACAAAAACTGATGTGTGATGTCACAGTGTCAGTGAGTTCATTTAGGTTAATGGCTGCATCTTCAAAAACACTCCAGTCTGTGCAGTCAAAGCAGGCTTGTAACTCCAGCTTTGATTCCTCAGTAACACAAAGATTACATTTGGTCATGCTCTTTGAGTTACTTTTGATATCAATGATTTGAAAACCGGTTAGAAATGTGCTCATTTATCTTGTAATAATGTGCTCCTAGTAGAACCAGATGCAACAGTCATTAGTTAGTTAATTAATTGATATTTTATTTCATTGAAATCAGTGCTGAAATCAATAGTCTTTGATTCTGGATCAGGGAAGATTTAATTCATTACTGTCTACTGTTTCTTTATGTGATTTTGATTATTTTAGACGGTACATATGTATACAGTGGTACCTCTACTTACGAATTTAATTCGTTCCGGAAGAATTCTCGTAACGTGAAAAATTCGTAAGTAGAGGCGCATTTTACATGTAAATGCCGTAATCCGTTCCAAGCCCCCAAAATTCGGGCATAAGTTTTTTATAAATCGTAAAAACGCATCAAAACATGTAACAAATACATGTTACAATTAGATTACTGCACAATAAACATAAAATGAGAGTTTAAAATGAGAGAAAGAATAATAAAAGGGAAAGAATAATAAAAATTATGTTCATTTACCTTTTAACTGCGATCGTCGGCGTCGGCGTCAGCGTCACCTTTTGCCTTCTTTGGTTCATGTTCTGTCTCATCAGTGGTTTTTGCCTGACGTTTTGTGATGAAACGATCCAAGGACGTTTGCTTTTATCGGCTTGTAAGGGCTTCCTTTTGTTTTAATACCGTGCTGATCGTTGATGTTGTTTTTTTTTCCGAAAACTTTATTAAGAACAAGGTGAAAGTACAGAGTTATAACGTAGATGGTGATAAACATGGCAGTTAACAATTTTTTTTTCTCTAAATTGTGTAGTTCAGTCAACAGTCTTACAAGAGGTAAGAAGGATAAAATAAAGTAGTAAGAATAGTAAATAATAATAAGATAAAGCGAGATCAACCAAACGCACCCATTCGTGGCCAATGGGATACCAGGAAGATGCTAGGCGATAGCCAATGGCAGAGCAGCTACAGGTATGTTTACGTTCGGTAAAATACGGGAGCTGCGAGGAGCGCGTACTTTTTTTGCCTTTCGTATCCTGAAATTTTGTTCGTAACTAGAGGCAATATTTTCCCGTTGAGGCGTCTCGTAACCTGAAAAATTCGTATGTAGAGACGTTCGTAAGTAGAGGTACCACTGTAGTTTGTTTTATTTTCTGAGACCAAATGTCATGATCCAGGACAAGTGAGGCTCCAACGCAGAGCTGCCAGAACGAACACTCAGACAGATGTAAAAAATCACCAGTTTATTGTAAAAATAAAACCTAACACCCAAATCTAAATAAAGGTGCACAACTGAAGAAAAGCGCAAAACAAAAACACATTTAAATTCAACACAAAAGCCGGTGACCCTGGAGCGCACGCAGGAAAAGAGCAGAAAGAGATGATTAGGGACAGGATCTCCACAAGTGGAGAATGAGATGGGAGAGCACTCTTACCGCTGTGAGCAGAGGAGCCTGGTGGGGGAGCTCTTGTGTTTGTCCAGGGAAACGGGGAGAAGACGGTTGACCTGGGTGAAACAGGTCAACATAGATCAACTGAGGGAAAATAATACAGTGTGGCTTAGATTCCTTGGTAGCAAACCTAATGATCCAGCAATCAGTTCTCCACATGCTGGCTCTTAAATATGCTGGGTAATTAGGAAGCAGCAGGTGTGTAATCACGCAGGTGTAATTAATACTCCAGAGCCAGAAGACGGGAACAGGAGGGAAGGGGGCGCACGCTTGCCTGATCATCACAGTGCCCCCCCACCCCCCAAGGGGTGCCTCCTGGCGTCCCACTGGGCTTGCGCGGAGGGGCTCGATGGAATGCCTGCACCATTCGCTTGTCCAGGATGTAGGACCCCGGAATTCAGGACCTCTCCTCCGGCCCGTACCCTTCCCAGTCGACCAGGATCTTCTCCACAGTGTACGTGGTCTGGCCGTCGATAATCCGGGGGGGAGGTGGTGGATCTGGAGGAGGGCAGAGAGGGCTAGCAGAGAGGGGCTTGATGCGGGAGACATGGAACATCATGTGGATCCGCATCGAAGGTGGCAGGTCCAACCAAACAGTGACGATGTTGATGATCCGCTTGATGGTGAATGGGCCTAGATAGCAGGGGGAGAGCTTCTGAGACTCCATCTTGAGTGGGATCTGTTCGGTGGACAGCCAGACCTTCTGTCCCACCATGTACTTTGGCGCCAGCACACATCTGCTGTTAGCATACTGTTGATTGTGCTCCGCAGAGCGGAGGATGGCAGCTCTTGTGGCCCTCCACAGATGGCAGCACTGACATGCATGGACCTCCACGGATGGGACGGCGTGGCCCCTCTCCATGATGGGCAGCAGAGGTGGTGTGTAGCCCATTGAAGCCTTGAACAGTGTAAGCCCAGTAGAGGAGGAGACAGCCGAGTTGTGAGAATACTCCACCCAGGTCAGGTGGGAACTCCAGGTGGAAGGGTTGCGAGATGCTACGCACCTTAGGGTGACCTCAAAGGACTTATTGGCATGCTCGGCCTGATCATTGCTTTGTGGATGGTATCCGGACGTCAGGCTAGCAGTAGCACCCAAAAAGCGGTAGAATGCCTTCCACACCTGAGATGTGAATTGTGGACCACGGTCCGAGACAATGTCCATGGGTATCCCGTGCAAAAGGGTGACGTGCTGTGTCAGCAGATCGTCCGTCTCCGTAGCAGATGTCAACTTGCTGAGCGGGACCAGGTGGATGGCCTTGGAGAACCGGTCGACGATGGTGAGGATAACGGTGTTGCCTTGGGATGGAGGGAGGCCCGTAACAAAGTCCAATGCAATGTGTGACCATGGACGACTCGGCACTGGGATGGGATGGAGGAGGCCAGCTGGAGGGGAAGAGTCTGACTTATTCGCGGTGCAGGTGTGACAGGCCTTGACATACTCCCGCACATTCCTCCAGAGTGTGGGCCACCAAAACGCTGTCCTGAGCAGCTTGATTGTATGGGAGATGTCAGGATGACAAGCGAAGAAGCTAGTATGCCCCTACTTGTTCACCTCGCCGTGTAATGCTGAGGGCACATAAAGCCGGTCAGGCGGACCTCCCTCTGGGATGGGTTCTGATGACTGAGCCTGTGAGACCCTCTGCTCAATCTCCCACGAGAGTGTCCTGAGAAAGCAGGAGGAGGGGAGAATAGTCTCCGGGGGAGATCCACATTATGGGACCCTGGTCAGTACGAGATGAAAAGATTGAAGCTATTAAAGAACAGGGCCCACCGGGCCTGCCGTGAATTCAACTGCCTGGCCAATTGAAGATATTCTAAATTTTTATGATTGGTCCAGACAATGACTGGTTGGCTAGCTCCCTCAAGCTAGTGTCTCCACTCCTCCAATGCCATCTTAATGGCCAACAGTTCGCGGTCCCCAACATCGTAATTCCTCTCGGCTAGCATTATCCAACAGGAGAAATACACACACACGGGGGGAGCTTCTGGTCGGAGCTGGAGCGCTGGGAGAGGACAGCGCCCATCCCTGAATCGGAAGCATCCACCTCGACCACAAACTGTGCCAAAGGATCCATCTGCCCCAGGACGCACGCGTTGGTGAAGAGGCTTCTCAGGGTCACAAAAGCTCGTTCAGTGGCCTCGGACCACTTGAACAGGCTTTTGGTTGACGTCAACTGCGTAAGTGGTTGCCCCACCTTACTATAGTCACGGATAAATCAGCGATAGAAGTTGGCAAAGCCCAGGAAGCGTTGGAGGTCCTTCCTAGACTGGGAAAAGGGAAGTTGGCCAGTCTCCAACCGCCTTGATTTTCACTGGATTAGCCTTAACGCACCCTCGGCGATGATGAACCCCAGGAACGAAGTTGAGCGAGTGGAAAATTCGCACTTCTCCACTTTCACAAAAAGCTGATTCTCCAGCAGGTGCTGCAGGACGGAACGAATGTGGGTTGCGTGCTCCTCCAGCGTGCAGGAAAAAATCAAAAACAAACTGGTTCATTATGTCCCGTAAGACGTCATTAATTAACCATTGGAAGACGGCAGGGGAAGTGGTCAGCCCGAATGGCATGACCAAATATTCAAAATGTCCCAACTGTGTTTTAAATGTCTTCTTCCACTCGTCTTCTTCACGAATGCGGAACAAGTGGTATGCATTACAGAGGTCGAGCTTGATGAAGTAACGCACCTGTTGGAGTAGCTCAAACACAGAGTTGAGAAGGGGCAGTGGATATTTTTCCTTACAGGTTATCGCATTAAGCTCAATGCACAGCTGCAATGTCCCGTCCTTTTTCCCTATAAAAAAGAACCCAGCGCCAAAAGGGGCGGACGATGAATGAATAATGCTGGCGCTGAGGGTTTTTTTTTATGTAGGTCTCCATCTCCTCCCTCTCCGGCCCAGATAAACTGTAGAGCCGGCTGGATGGCAGCCACGCACCTGGGAGGAGATCGATAACATAGTTGTAGGTCCGATGAGGTGGTAGAGATATGGTGCTGGACTTGCTAAAGACCTCCCCTAAGTCATGATAGACCTCGGGCACGGAGCTGAGATCCACCAGCTCAGCCAGAGGGGAAGAGATTGGGCAAGAGGGCGAGCATGTGGCTGATTGAAGACACGATGAGAGATAAAAAGGGCTCCAGGCTGAAATGGAGCCCTGACTCCAGTTTATAATTGGATTGTGAATGCGGAGCCACAGATACCCCAGAATCATGGTGGTGGTTGATTAAGGCAGAACATAAAACTGTCTCGCGGTGATTACTGGACAAATTGACTGAAATGGGCTCAGTTTGTTTGGTAACGGCCGTGATGCTGCTGCCTGACACCGCCAAGACACTTAGGGGTGTCGGGACATTCCTGGTGGGTATCTGAAATTTTCTGACAATGACCTATTGAATGAAATTTTGCTCCGCTCCTGAATCAATCAGAGCAGAGGTTTTGAACTCGGCCCCCAGTAACTGAATGAGGGCCGGGAGTTCAAAATGGTTGAGGGAATTTTGTGAAGACCTTCCCGCCAGACCCCCCATGGCGACTGACGGGCCCGGTCATTCAGGCTGAATTGGGTATTTCGATATTGCGTGGCCAGGGACCCCGCAATATATACAATCCCCCGCCCTCTTGTGACACCAGCATTCCCTCTGAGTCAGACGGACCCTACCGAGATCCAGTGGCTCCGGTAACGATGCCGGCAGAACAGCATCAGAAGCTGGGGGACGAGCGGGGAAGCAGCGGCCTTCTGCTCCCTCACATTCTCCCTAAACTGGTTATCCATGGCTCCTGCCTGCACAATAATCGCATCCAGAGAGAAGGGGGACACACGGTTAGCCAGTTCATCACAGAGGTGCATATCCAAGCCCCAGAGGAAGGCGTTGCGTACTGCAGTGTCGTTCCATCTGGATTCGGCAGCAGCAACTCAGAACTCGACGGAGAAATCGGCTACAGACCGGTCCCCCTGTCGGAGTCCCATCAGCTGGCTAACTATGTTCCCCTCACTCTCTGTATGGTCGAATGCCTCGGAGAATTCCCACACAAGCCGTTCGTATGTGTATAGGGGCCCGTCTGAGCTGATCAAGACAGACTTTGCTCACTTAAATCGCCCGGTCTTGCAGCAACAAGGTCATGAAATGGACCTTAGACGAATCATCCCTATACTCCCCTTTCACCTGCTGGAAATAAAGCCGGCAGTGGAGCAGGAACCCTTTGCATCCCACCATCTTCCCCCCATAGGGGGCAGGCGAAAGAACAGAAAAGTTCCTGCGGATGGCAGACACCGCCGGTGCAGCATGTACAGGGGGAGACACCACACCAGGAAGCCGACACAGGTACTTGGTGACGGTGGCCAATTGCTGGGTAACAATTTTGAACTGGTCAAAAAGAAACATGACCTGGCATTCCGAGGCCTCCAAGCACCAGAGTGCCGACTGTTCGCCTGGCTGAGCGCTCACTGAGCCTCGAACTTGGCTGGATTGTTCTGTCATGATTCAGGACAAGTGAGGTTCTAACGCAGAGCTGCCAGAAAGAACACTCAGACACAGATGTAAAAATTCACCAGTTTATTGTAAAAATAAAATCTAACACACAAATCTAAATAAAGGTGCACAACTGAAGAAAAGCATAAAACAAAGACACATTTAAATTTAACACAAAAACCGGTGACGCTGGAGTGCACGATGCCTACGGGAAAAGTGCAGAAAGAGATGATTAGGGACAGGATCTCCACAAGGGGAGAATAAGATGGGAGAGCACTCTTACTGCTGTGAGCAGAGGAGCCCAGCGAGGGAACCCCTGCGTGGGTCCAGGGAAACGGGGGAAGACGGCTGACTTGGGTGGACGTCCGCTGTCTTTTGGTCAGGCGAGCGTGATCAGCCCCGGAGTACATACCGCTAAGGTGGCAGCAAACCTGAGAAAAGAGGAAGACATGGGGAGTGAAAGCACAGATCAACCGAGGGAAAATAATACATTGTGGCTTAGACTCCTTGGTAGCAAACCTAACGATCCAGCTGGGTGATTAGGAAGCAGCAGGTGTGTAATCATGCAGGTGTAGTTGATACTCCAGAGCTAGGAAGACAGGAACAGGAGGGGAGGGGGAGCACGCTCACCTGATCATCACACTAAAGACATTTAAGAAAAAAAAAAAAAACAACTCAAAATGGTGAGAATAAAGTTGCCAATTCACAAGAAAAAGCTGCAAATTTACGTGGAAAAAAGTGAACGATGGAAGAACCAGCCTTACAAACAGATTTACTGGTAAATACAGTTTGTATGACGTACAATAAATTCAATGAATGTGTAGCATTCACCATCCATCTATCCATCCATCCATCTTCTTCCGCTTAATCCTTTTCGTGTCGCGGGGGGGCTGGAGCCTATCCCAGCATCTTTGGGCGAGAGGCAGGGTACACCCTGGACAGATCGCAAGTCCATCACAGGGCCAACACAGAGAGACAGACAACCATTCACTCTCACAGTCATACCTAAGGACAATTTAGAATCCCCAGTTTGATGCCAATTAACCTAACTTGCGTGTTTTTGGCATGTGGGAGGAAACCGGAGAAATCCCGGATTAAACCCACACAGACACAGGGAGAACATGCAAACTCCACACAGATCACTGTTGGTCAGGGGCTGGGATCGAATCCACGATCCCCCGGCCAAGAGTGAGTTACTGTGCTGCCGCAGTGCTAACCACTCCGCCACCGCATCTTTAACAATTGTCTAGACCAGTTGCAAGAGTTACATGTATATGCTAATGATTTGCTGTTATTCTAACCTTAGTTTTCACAGAATGTCTCTATATATCATTCTTCTGAATCAATTTTAAGAGTGAAAACCCTGTAAACGTCTTTATTAGTTGACATGACTTTATACTTTATAATTTCAAATCTATGTACAGTATATGGTCTCCTAATCAGTTTAATCAGATAATGAAGCTACTGTGTTATGAACATTGTCTCAGTTATGCAAATCTGTACTTGTAATGACCACTGTCACACACAGGTGAAAGTCAACATTTTTATATGGGTTACATACACAGTTTTATAAGGTGTACAGCTCTAGAGTGGTTTGTTTGCACTAACATGGCTTACTAATGGAGTATGACAGATTTACTCATGCTGATACTAAAATGTTCTTGCATGAGAACAAATGCCTCAAATTTATGAGAAAAATCCAGCAAAATTATGAAAAGAGCTGAAAATTTATGCCATAAACTTTCCATGTTAAAATGTAAAAAAGCAGTAAGAGGAAAAGAGAAATAACTTGAATCTGACAAAAGTGGTAATAAATAAAAATTCTATGAAAATTAACCAATGAAAATCAGACAATGCTTTTGAATTGTGGTTCAACAGAATTATTTAAAAAAAACAAACTCATGAAACAGGCCTGGACAAAAATGATGGTACCCTTAACTTAATATTTTGTTGCACAACCTTTTGAAGCAATCACTGCAATCAAATGATTTCTGTAACTGTCAGTGAGACTTCTGCACCTCTCAGCAGGTATATTGGCCCACTCCTCATGAGCAAACTGCTCCAGTTGTCTCAGGTTTGAAGGGTGCCTTCTCCAGACGGCATGTTTCAGCTCCTTCCACAGATGTTCAATAGGATTTAGATCAGGGCTCATAGAAGGCCACTTTAGAATAGTCAAATGTTTCGCTCTTAGCCATTCTTGGGTGTTTTTAGCTGTGTGTTTTGGGTCATTATCCTGTTGCAAGACCCATGACCTGTGACTGAGACCAAGTTGTCTGACACTGGGCAGCACATTTCTCTGTAGAATACCTTGATAGTCTTGAGATTTCATTGTACCCTGCACAGATTCAAGACACCCTGTGCCAGATGCAGCAAAGCAGCCCCAGAACATAACAGAACCTCCTCCATGTTTCACAGTAGGGACAGTGTTCTTTTCTTGGTATGCTTCATTTTTGCATCTGTGAACATGGAGCTGATGTGCCTTGCCAAAAAGTTCCAGTTTTGTTTTGTCTGTCCATAGGACATTCTCCCAGAAGTTTTGTGGCTTGTCAACAAGCAGACTGGCAAATTCCAGTCTGGCTTTTTTATGATTTGTTTTCAACAGTGGTGTCCTCCTTGGTCGTCTCCCATGAAGTCCACTTTGGCTCAAACAACGACGGATGGTGCGATCTGACACTGATGTACCTTGACCTTGGAGTTCACCTTGAATGTGTTTAGAGGTTGTTCTGGGCTCTTTTGTTACCATTCGTATTATCCGTCTCTTCCATTTTTCATCAAGTTTCCTCCTGCGGCCACGTCCAGGGAGGTTGGCTACAGTCCTGTGGATCTTAAATTTCTGAATAATATGTGCAACTGTAGTCACAGGAACATCAAGCTGCTTGGAGATGGCCTTATAGCCTTTACCTGTAACATGCTTGTCTGTAATTTTCTTTCTAATCTCATGAGACAACTCTCTTCTTTGCTTCCTCTGGTCCATGTTTAGTGTGGTACACACCATGTCACCAAACAGCACAGTGACTACTTGTCACCCTTTAAATAGGCCGACTGACTGATTACAAGTTTGTAGACACCTGTGATGTTAATTAGAGGACACATCTTGGTTGAACATGTCCCTATGGTCACATTATTCTCAATCTTTTCTAGGGGTACCATCATTTTTGTCCAGGCCTGTTTCATGAGTTTGTTTTTTAAAGTAATTCTGTTGAACCACAATTCAAAAGCACTGTCTTATTTTCATTGGTTAATTGTCATAGAATTTTTATTTATTACCACTTTTGTCAGATTCAAGTTATTTCTGTGACCACTGTGGGTTTCTCTTTCTAACAGAGGGGTACCAACAATTTTGTACACACACACACACACACACACACACACACACACACACACACTGTGGTGGACACAGTACATAAGGCACTCCACCCAGAACAAAGGGGTTGGTGGGGGAGAAGATAGTTTGGGATGCTAATGGAGAAAGGTGAGGGGAGCCATACAAACAAAGATGTGCCTTTCGCCCCCACGCCAGGTTGACATCTGAGGATGGAGGGGTGCGAATGTATTGTAGCAAGACCTGCTTGGTGAGGTGTGTGCATGTCTTTCATGTCTGTATGTTAACGTGTTTACCCTGTGTGCCAGAGGTGGGAATAAAAGTATATAAAGGAGTTCGCTCAGGCTCTCAGGTCAGAGTTTCTGTGTTTTATGTTGGAAGAGGAATAAAGTTTGTGTGTCATCCAGCTCGCTGCCTTGTCTGCTTTCATCTTCCACATTGGTGACCCTAAGACGTGCAATGGAGAATGAGCCAAGCACCGCCCCGGAGACAACCCAGAAGGAGAACACCAGCACAGCATGCACTGTCACAGTCAAGCTCCCAGACTTCTGGCTTCACAATCTGACCGCTTGGTTTCTACATGTTGAAGCCCAATTCGCACTCCGCGGGATCACACGGAGAATGACACCAAATATTATCATGTGGTTGCTGCGCTGGATGTGCGTTCCACACAGCAAGTGACGAGCCTGCTCCAGGAACCGCAGGCCCAGGGGAAGTACAACGTGCTCAAGCAGATACTGATTCAGCGGTGTACCCTGTCGGACAGTGGGAGAGCAGAGAGACTCCTAGCGCGCTCAGAGTTAGGTGACAGATCAGCTGTGGAGCTGATGGAGAGAATGTTAGCATTGGGGAAGAATGACACATCCTTCCTGTTCACCCACCTCTTCTTCAGGAACCTACCTGTTACAGCGAGGGCGAGCCTGGTCAACTGCTGGTAACCAAGAATTACCGTACTCTGGCATAGGAAGCGGACCGCATTATCCTAGTGACCAGAACTCTCACCTTGCATGCAACAACACCAGCATCCGGGAATGTCTCCAGCGAGGTCGAGGAGCCATTGGTGGCGGCTGGGACGGATGCCAAGAGACACAGGAACGGGACACTCTGTGTCTGTTACCACCACTTTGGCTCGAATGTCCAACGCTGTCTGCCACTGTGCCAATTCAACAAGCCAGGGAAATGGCACGGCCAGCAGTCAGTAGTAGCTGCGACTGCTGGTGACAGAAACAAGCTGCTGTTCATCACAGACACATGTTTGGGGAGATGTTTCTTAGTAGAATCCGGCTCCCAGAAGAGCCTCATTCTGCTGGCCAGTGCAGACAGATTGGCAGGAGGCAGCGGTCCCGAGCTCACGACCACCAACGGATCCAACATCAGGACGTTTGGCAAACGGAGGTTGACAGTGTGCTTCCACGGATGCAATTACCAATGGGACTTTGTGGTGGCAGCATGTTCTGTCCCCATTTTAGGCACAGATTTTTTATTTGCTTATTTTTTTTTTTTTGACTTATTTTGTACCCGTAGGTAGATTTGTTCTGCAGTCTGGTGACAAGCCACCAGCTGCCGGTTGCTGCGTGCGCAAGCGCCCCTTAACTCCCTAACCTGCATGTTTTTGGCATGTGGGAGGAAACCGGAGAAATCCCGGAGTAAACCCACGCAAACACGGGGAGAACATGCAAACTCCACACAAATCACTGTTGGCCGGGGGCAGGGATCGAACCCACGATCTCATGATCCCCGCGATCCCCCGGCCGAGAGTAAACTGTGCTGTCGTGGTGCTAACCACTGCGCCACCGTGCAGCCCATGGGTTGTTAGTCGATGTTGCCGATGCTGTCTAGTTTACCTCCTTGCCCTGCACAGCTCGGGGAGCTGGGCCAACAACACAGGCTAGCGTTATAGCTCCAGGGGGTAAGTACCTGCATTTACTTTCACAGTTCCCAGCACTCACAGTTCCCAGCATTCA
Source organism: Pholidichthys leucotaenia (assembly GCA_020510985.1). Classification (NCBI taxonomy): domain Eukaryota; kingdom Metazoa; phylum Chordata; class Actinopteri; order Cichliformes; family Pholidichthyidae; genus Pholidichthys; species Pholidichthys leucotaenia. The sequence goes on along the minus strand of CM035847.1, from coordinate 127,225,388 downwards.
CGGTTCCAACGTTTTCTGCTACAGTAACCAAACACAGGGTCGAACATTTCATAACCACAAAAGGCCTGCCGGTGTTCGCACGACCTCGCCGCCTGGACGCGGATAAACTAGCCAGCGCGCGCGAGGAGTTTACCAACTTAGAGCAGCTGGGCATTGTCAGGTGCTCCAACAACCTGTGGGCATCCCCATTACACATGGTGCCTAAGGCCAATGGGTTGTGGCGACCGTGCAGCGATTTTCGGCGCTTGAACAACGCCACAGAACACGATCGGTATCACATCCCGCACATCCAGGATTTTTCCGTGCACCTGGCCGGGATGCGTGTTTTTTCGAAAGTGGGTCTGGTCCGCGGGTACCACCAGGTCTCGGTGTGAGCGGAGAACATTCCCAAAACAGCGGTAATAACTCCTTTTGGCCTTTTAGAGTTTTGACGCATGCCGTTTGGGTTAAAGAGTGTGGCACAAACCTTCCAAAGAATGATGGATGTGGTGCTCTGTGACCTGCCTTTCGTTTTTGTTTACTTAGATGACATTCTGGTGGCTAGCATGTCCGAGGAGGAGCTCCTCGCCTATCTCAAACTAGTTTTCCAGAGGTTGGAAGTGCACAGACTTATTGTTAACCTGGCGAAGTTCCAGCTCGGGGTGCCAGTGATTGATTTTTTGGGTTACAGCATTTCGCCGAAGGGCGCGATTCCACTGCCTGTTAAGGTGCATGCCATGTCGGATTTTCCATGTCCGCAGACTGACAAGGCCCTGCAGGAATTTTTGGGCATGGTCAACTTTTACAACCGTTTCCTCCCCCCAGCTGCTGCAGCCATTGCACGCTGCACTCAAGAAAAAGAAACCTGCGGAAAATGTCGACTGGGCCCCCAAGCAAGTTGAGGCTTTCACAAAAGCCAAAAAAGTGCTTGCTAACGCTGCTTTGCTAGCCCACCCTGCCCCCTCAGCCCGGATAGCACTCACCAATGACGCATCTGACGTTGCCATAGGGGCAGTGGTGGAGCAGTACATTTCTGGTGTGTGGCAGCTGCTCGCATTTTTCAGCCGTACTTTGTGTGACAACGAACTCAAATACAGTACGTTTGACATAGAGTTGCTGGCCCTCCACCTGGTGACGCTCCACTTCCAGTTTTGGCTAGATGGGTGCAAGTTCACCGCGTTTGTTGATCATAAGCTGCTCACGTACGTAATGTCCAAAGTAACGACACTTGGCCGCGATCTTGGAGTTTATGACTGACATCCAGCACATAGCCGGTAAGCTTAATGTCGTGGCCGACTGCCTGTCGCATGCATTAGTCTCCCCGGCCTACATGGGAATAGATTTCCTCACTATGGCTGTGGAGCAAAACCGATGACTTATTTGTGTGTTTTTTTTAAATATTGTACTGATTTCTTGTTCACATTCTTTGAAGATAAGATGAGGAGGTACCTCTGTACAAAAAACGGTGTCAAAAGACTGAACCATTCTTTGTGTAAATATGTCCAAAGTCCAGTTTTGACTAAGTTATGGAATTTAAAGAGCTGCCGCAACATTATGCAAATTAGATGCATAAATTTATTCTTATCTGAAACTTTGGATCATATTTTACATCTTTCTAATTGACGGTAAGCCATTATCTCTTACCACTTTGAAGTTATAGCCTTCGAAATCTGAACTATTTTATTGACAAAAAATATTTACTACTCTTGACCACTAGGGGTTATGTTGCAATTTGGCAACAGACACACTCAAACAGGTAAAACTAGAGAGCAGGGCGGTGCACGAAGGGTACCCTCCCTTGTTCTGCAATGTCTCCACCGGTCGCCCACGCCCGGTAGTTCCGAGCTCTTGGCACCGCCGTCTTTTTGAGTCAGTCCACTTCTGTTCACACCCTGGTGTGCACGCATCGGTCAAACTGGTGGACGAAATCTGTCTGGCCGCACTTATGCAGGGACGTATCAGCTGGCTTATCCAGCTGGCCAAAGTGCACAAGTACACCAAAGCCCCCCTCGAGCTGTTCCAAATTCCAGCCAGGAAGTTCAACCACGTGGTGGGCCCCCTTTTGCCATCACAAGGTTTCACGCACTTTTTGACAATTGTGGACCACACCACGCGTTGGCCTGAAGTGGCCCGCTGGCTTCCACTGCATCCGCGGAAGTGGCTCGCACTTTTTTGTCGGCTTGGGTTGCATGGTTCAGATCGCTGTCAGACATCACTTCTGACAGGGGTCTGCAATTCGGTTCGGAACTCTGATCTGTGATAGCCCAGAGCCTGGGGGTCAAAATCCACCACACCACCACGTACAACCCACAGGCTAATGGATTATGCGAGCGTTTTCATAGGTCGCTTAAAGCAGTGCTCTGAGCATCACTCACAGGTGCAAATTGGGTCGACCACCTGCCCTGGGTCCTGTTAGGGTTGTGCTCTGCACCTAAGGAGGATCTGGCAGCCTCCCAGGCAGAATTTGTTTTTTTCTCAGCCGCTGCGGATCCCCGGGGAATTTTTACTGGAAAACCCCGCACCCGGGACCGACCTGCTTGAGCAATTTTTTCATGGTACAGGGCTGGCCAAGGTGCCAGGCCTGGTGCACCATTGTTTTCCCCACACTTTCGTCCCTAAGAGCTTACAGAGCGCCAGGTTCATTTTTGTTAGGCACGATGCACACAGAACCCTGCTGTGCCCACCGTATGATGGACAGTTCAGAGTGCTGGAAACCGAGGCAAAGCATTTTGTGTTAGACTTTGGGGGGCATAGGGAAACTGTCTGCATTGACAGGATTAAGCTCGCTTATGTGTTGGCAGACGAACAGGTGGTGTTGGCTCAAGCTCCCCAGTGCGGACGCCTGCCTACAGTGGCCCCGCAAGTTGGTGTTCCCCCTGCAGAGAACTGTTGGCAGCAGACTAGGTCTTCCCCCTCCCCACCCTTTCCCCCTCCACAGGACTGCGCGCTGGAGGCCAAGTTTGTCTCCTGTCCACCTCAACAGCAAGATACTTCGGGCAGTCTGGTGATTCCACATTACAGGCGTTTTGGGCGCTGGCTCAAGCCCAAGGTGCCAGAAGGTTAGAGCCCCTTCTGGATGTTCGGGGTGGTGGGGCTGTGTGGTGGACACAGTACATAAGGCACTCCACCCAGGACAAAGGGATTGGTGGGGTAGAAGATAGTTAGGGATGCTAATGGAGAAAAGTGAGGGGAGTCAAGCAAACAAAGATGTGCCTTTTGCCCCCACCCCCCGCCGCGCCAGGTTGACACCTGAGGACGGACGGGTGCAAATGTATTGTAGCAAGACCTGCTCGGTGACGTGTGTGTTAATGTCATGTTAATGTGTGTGCATGTCTTTCACGTCTGTATGTTAATGTGTTTACCCTGTGTGCCAGAGGTGGGAATAAAAGTCTATAAAGGAGTTCACTCAGGCACTCAGGTCAGAGTTTCTGTGTTTTATGTTGGAAGAGGAATAAAGTTTGTGTGTCCCCTAGCTCGCTGCCTTGTTTGCTTTCATCTTCCACAATATATATATATATTATTATTATTTTTTGGTGACTGCTATTACTTGTACTTGAGTAATTATCATAAGATCACACTACTTTGGCAATTTCTGTCTGGTCTGCTCACCTCCTAATACAGTATCTGATGATTATTTGTCTTTCTCCTCTTCTGCCCATTTCTGGCTGCTGTCTCTACACCTGCTCCTTCCTGGATATCCTTCACTGGAACAAAAACAGGTAAAAGATCATTATTTCTTATGCTATCGAGTTTTACAATTGTTGGTTATTTGTATGTGTATGGCACAAGGGCATAAGAATGGCTATATATGGGCATGTTTTGTGCATCTGCTTCTTTTTTATGGATAACATTGGAGAGAAATGTTGTGTTTGAAATTTCTATTCATGTATTCCTGTATGTGAATGCTGTGAATCATGAAATGCAGTTAGTCGGAATTTTGTACATTTACTGGAGTGATTTGAAAGAAACTCTGGCTGTGACACATTTCTTGCAGCACAAGATATAGGTATTTGCTTTGTTGTTTGTAGTGCTTGCATATATGTTATTTTAACTTAACATCAGATAATACCGGGCACGTGCACAGCTGCCCACCCTCTCTTGTCTTCAGCAAACCACACGCTCACTTCCGGTGTTCTCCTCAGCTGTCATTGCTGCATTTGTATTGTTGATGACAGCAAACGCAGTCTGCTGTCCCGACGTGTCAGTGAGGTGCAGAAAGTGTACTCAGTGATGTTAACGTGCACAGGTTGCACACAGCTGTTCTGCTGCAGTGTGTCCTCCAGGCTGTGAATCAGAGGGAAACACTGACGGTGCGCTGACACGGTTCTGTTATATGGGGTCAACATTCTGTGAACAGTCAGGCTGTGACGTGAGGATGTGTGTGTGTGTATTATTGAAGTTGCTGTAAAGGATGCACCATCAAAAGGCAGTGTTTCTCCTGAGATCAGCTGGCTGATATAATCACTACTTCTGGGTTCCCGTGGTCCAATTAAGAAATCACGGGGAGTGAAACACGTTAAGACAATGGACAGAGATTTTCATTGATAACACATGTAAGATCTTTATGGACATGTTGACTGGCTGCTTGCTGGCTTGCTTATTTATTTATTGATTTATTTATTTTCAAAATAAAGCATGCAACTAAAACACGGGGGGGAAAAAGCAGATTGTGCAGGTGAGCAAAAGAAAATCACTAGGTGCTTATGAGAGGGATTTTGCTTCCTAATGAACTAAAAACAAGTCTTTTAATTTACAGAGATTAAACACATGTCGACTTAGAATCAGAAATCAAACTTCTGATTTCTTAGAATCAGAAATCAAACAAAACTTGGGAGTGAATAGACATAAACAAATTAAAAAAACAACAAAACAATGTAATTTAAAATACATATGTATCGTACACATATATTGAGGGAATGGGGACTGATTTGTGTTTTTATATGCACATAAAATAGAGTGTGTGCAGGGTCTGAAATAAACATTCTCATTCATCTTCATGCAAAAAAGAAAGAGGCAGGTCAGATGTGTAGATATTTGAACAGTTAAGATGGCAAAGGTTGGATCATCAGGCACTTTTTAAACATGGATTTATAGTTTAAGAGAAGTAGACTGAAGTTTAGTTTCAATATAACTGCTCCATATTGTCATGGTCTGGGGAATGACCTTTTGGCCATTCCCACTCTTTGAGTTGTTTCTGTATTATCTGTGTTTATTGATACTTGCATTTGGGGTTTATTTTCTGTATTATTATTATTATTATTATTATTATTATTGTTATTATTATTCCTGTCATCATTGGTTTTGGATTTATTTTGACAGTGTTTTCTGTTTATTAACAAGTTCAAGTTGTGGTTATATTTTATATTATTTATCCCCATGCTGTCCTTAGTTCTGTTGTCATGTTTTGTGTGCATCTCCTGTCTGTGTTTGCCTGTGCAGCTCCTCCCCTCCTGTGTGTCTCACCTGCAGCCTCTGAGTCCCCTGATTATCCCCATCTGTCTTGTGTTGGTTTGATTGCTTCCTCTACTTATAAGTACCAGTGTTCAGTCTGCGTTAGTTGTGGTGTCACTGATGTTTCTGTCCTGTGTTAATGTTTCTGCCTGATACTTCTGCCTTACCCCAGTTCCTGTCAGTATCCTGTACTTGTTCCTGTAATTTAAGTCTGCTTAGTTTAAGTTCTATTTGTTCAGCCCACTTGCTGCCGTTAATTTGTTCATTTTTGTATTAATAAAATAATTATTCTGCACTTGATCCTGCCTGCACATGAGTCCTCTCCACCATCTAAAACCACCACTTTCACACATACTGTATTAGTGCCCTCTTACACACACTACAGTGTTTGGACTGACTTTTACTGACATTCTGGCAAATGTCTGGCTCTGCTGGCAAAAGTTGGTAAAAGTTAGTGATAGTTGGTGTTTGTTGGTGAATGCTGGTGAAAGTCGTATTCTTTGAAAATTTTCAGATGCTGAAAATTTACTGTTTGGAAATAAACGTTGGTCAAAGCTATGCTTTTTGTAAAAGTTCCTGAATGCCGGGCTAAGTTGTGCAGAGCTAGCCTAAGTCAGCCTAAGTTAAGCTCCACTGGCAAACGTCGACTGAAATGCTGGTAGAAGCAGATGTTTTTTGACCAAAACTCACCTTAGACATGCACAGACACAAGAGAAATGCACAAGAAGCATTGCTGTCCATGGTGCTGGAATGCCAAAAGCGAGAAGGGGGAAATAAAAAAAAAAAGTACTGTATATATATATAAAATCCCCCCAAATATGACAGCTCCCCCACCCCTCAAAATCACCTCATTGTGAAATTTACTGTTCTTAATTTCCTGCTCCATGCGTAATCATTCTCCAGGATTTACTGGCTTGGCTTCCATTGTTGCCCTCATTCACTGTTATTCTTTTAAAACGAACGATTCAAAATGAAGATATCCTGACACTCGTTTTGAATTGGATCTACAATTTTGCCTTCACCAGAGCAGATAAGGCTGCATGCCCTCCACACACGTTTTCTGTGGCCCGACTGCCCTGAACCTCTATTTTTTTTCAGCGCTTGTGCGCTGCGCTCTGAAAAAAAGTCTGCACCCTGTATGCTAGCAACAGCTTGTCGCTCACAGCTCAGCACTTCTGCTTTTCCCATGGCCAGACTTACTACATATGTTTTAATAACAGTCTCTAAATAACAATGGACAGTAAATGTATTCTGGCATTGGCAGCAGCTCTGGATGCAAAATATGACGACATGGAAAAGAAAACAGGAGTCTGGGTACAGGCATCAACTGGACTTGTACAGGAGTACCGGACACCGAACTTGTACAGGAGTTGCACCTTCATGGTGCCCATTTCAAGGAGTATTTTAGACTGACTAGGAGTCAGTTTGAGCTGGTTTTGGAGATCGGTCTGTCAATTCCTCAGATGCAGACTAATTACAGAGAGCCCATCTGAGGTGAATAGTTGATGGTCAAAATTTTGTTCATTTTTACATCTATTTTTGTAAAACTCACGCTGAGATATGCTCAACATACAGTTTCCTAAACTCATAAATGACTGTCGGTAAATGATCACGTTTCACATTGGAGGTATTGTAGAGGATGTGCTCAAGGATGAGGCTGAGTTTATTTCTCAGGTTCAGCTTTATTAACAGAACACATACTCTAACAATCTCCAAGCAAGAAAAGAGACAGATCAATAGCACATCACTCTTTTATATCCCGGAACATCGAAACTCAAGTCACATGGTGTCTAAGCAAACATACAGTCACATGGTACTTAATCCCAGTCACAATGTAACCCTTTTGATCTTCCACCATTGTCCCTTAGCCTTCGATGGTCTGGAAATCCCTCCAGGGCGTCTCTCTGAGACAAAGGCCAAATCTCACACCTTCTCGATATCTCCTGCAGACTAAGTCCTTTTGTCCCTCGAGACGTGCAGCACACAATAAACATACAGCAATACATTTGTGGAAAATATGTTGGGTACATATTTTCCATTTTTTTTCCATTTTTTTGCAGTTATCAACTACAAATTCACATGGTATTCATATATTATCTACTGCAACAAACTTGTAAGAAATACGACCATGACAAAGGCATAAACACCTGGCACGCCGACAGATGCGGACACATCCCTCCAAGGATGCTTTCAAATGTTGATCATGATATCCTTATAGTGTCAGATCAAAGAGTACCGGGTTGTTTGATGCAGCAAAGTTCAGCCTCTCCCCCCATCATCCTACCATTTTTGTCTTCCTGTACTGGCATCCTATGTCCCGCCCTTCCTTAATTCTGATAGGCTGCTTAGAAAGGTCTGACATTGAAGAGCGCAGATGTAGTCTGAAAAGTTGAACTTTTTTAGCCCTGAGTGCAGTGACAAAAAACAGTCACAGCCGAGAGCGTTTCAGCGCTGAGGGCGCTCAGTGCTGTAAATGCTGGTCTACATAAAGAATTTTTTTTTTTTATTACTTATTTTGTACCCGTAGGTAGATTTGTTTCGCAGTCTGATGACAAACCACCAGCTGCCGGTCGCTGCATGCGCAAGCGCCCCTTAACTCCCTAACCTGCATGTTTTTGGCATGTGGGAGGAAACCAGAGAAATCCTGGAGTAAACCCACGCAAACATGGGGAGAACATGCAAACTCCACACAGATCACTGTTGGCCGGGGGCAGGGATTGAACAGGGATTGAACCCACGATCTCACGGTCACCGCGATCCCCCGGCCGAGGGTAAAACTGTGCTGCCACAGTGCTAACCACTGCGCCACTGTGCAGCCATAAAGAATTTACATGTGGACTGCATGTGGAGTGTACGAAGTGTGGAGTGTGTGAAATCAGAGGCGGAATCATTTCAGACGATTTATTACACACTCCATCTTTCAAGCACAGAACAGACTGAACTCTCCAGCAGAAACTCCTCTCTTAAGTTTCATGGCATTTTCATCACACACAACATGACATTTGCATCACACTGCATTCATCCTTGACTCCTTCCTGCTATCTCACCAGGAATCCCCTGCTCTTTGTTCTCCCAAGCTTATCCACTGTCTCCTGTCTGAGATGCTAGACAATCTGGCTCTCCCAAGGTGCTACACATCGCTACACATCACCCCCCCCCCCCACCAGCATCTTAGATAGGACAATAGAATAACAGTCCACATGCTGTGATAGAACAATTGAACATCAGTCCACATTTACATAAAGAATGAATAGAAAATAGTCACCCACAGCAGAAAAAATGCGTTTGGTGGACATGCCCCCTAATAGAACTCAGGCTGAGATGAAGGGCCTACTCTTTCTTTGTTTAAAAGAGAAGCTTGGATGAATGATCATATAACTGAAGGAAATTTTACAACTGTCAAACTCATGCAGAAAGAGAAAGACTAGCATCATCTCTGAATTGTAGCAGACAGCTCTCATCTATGGCCAAGCAAGGCTGTGGAGTTAAAAAGCTCTTTTAAAGTTTGTAAAAGTTGGTGTGCGCTGGATTTATTTAAAAAAAAAAAAAAGCTTACGAATGTAATTTCACTGACTTTTGGACTAATTTCTCAGATTTTTCAAAACGTCTGTATGTGAACCCAGCTTTATATTGTGGGAGTTGTAAACATTTTATCTTGTATTTATGTACAGGTTGAGACAAGTCACAGGTATTTGACACAGTTCATTGTATCTTGCAAACACTGAATGTCCTGATAAATGATAACACATCGTATCACCTAGTTATTAGGTTATTGATTTTGAGGTTCTTACTGACTACCATAGTTTTCATCACCCAACTGCTCAAATGTAGATAATATTGTTTTCTCAGGAGAACATAGACTTTAACTCTGAACCTTTCTAAAAGCTTTGTACATGTATTAGTTGTAGAAAGTTGTTTTTCATGAAAATGTTGTCAATATAACCTTCAAGCTACAGAAATGATAAACACTTCTGGTGAACCAAGCTGTGTAATATAAGATGATGATGCCAATAAAAGTGAAGATTTTATTACAAGCAAAACAAATGACTCTTCCAGCTTGAATTATCATCAATCAGGAGTCCAAGAAAGCTTTTCGACCTCGGTTATTGGGTCATTTACATTCCAGAGAAAAGAACCACGTACCACTTTGCCTCATGTAAATTATATAATGTAAAATATGACATCTGAAATCTTGCAGCAGCAATTTGTAATTTATTTCAGTTTTGGTAAAATGCTTCCCTTGTTCCATGAAACTACAGATAAAATATGTCGTCTGTTGAGTGTTTGACCACTCTGACCCTGGAGTTCTTCATGTATGCGAGAAATTAAAGTTTTTCAATTAATCAGGAGTGAAATGTCTCTAAAGTTGTAGGAGAAAGGCAGTAAGCTGGACATTAATTATCGAGACACCTAGAGGTCAGGGGCTGCAACTTTGTGTTAAAAACAAGCCATGAGTGGACTGAACTCTAAATCTAGAGTCTGTCTCTAATGAGCATTTGTAATATGGTGAACTTTTTCAACTTTAACTCTACTGTATGTTAGATTGCATAATAAAAAGGGTGGAGGGTGTTGGGGTGGAACATTGTATGTTAATGAAAATTTCACTGTTCTTGATTCTGCCAAAGCAGCATGTGTAATTATATGACATGATAAGCACATTATGTCAGTGTGGTTTACATGTTTTAGCTAAACAATTTTATACCTTTAACACTGTGTGCATACCGATTGATATACAGCAGGGAAAGTAAGTATTGAACACGTCAACATTTTTCTCACTTCTGATGAAGTCATTGACCTGAGATTTTTACCAGTTACCAGTAACAACCAAAGTAATCCATACATATAAATAAATCAAGACAGATGGATGGATGGATGGATGACACAGGGAATAAGTATTGAACACATGAAAAGAAAGGGGTGCTAAAAGGCATAGAAAGCCAAGAAACCAGCTGAAATCCATCTGAATTTAGGAAGCCATCCCGTTCCCCAGCAGTGCAAATTAATTTCAGCTGGTTACGTCCTGACTGATAACCTTTAAAAAGGTCTGTGAATATCAAATTGTCACACCACAAAGAACTCATGATGGGTAGAAGCAATGAGCTCTCTCTAGACCAGGGGTGTCCAATCATGTGCCATGGAGGGCCAAGACCCTGCAGGTTTTCTTTTGTACCCACTCTCTTCAGCAGGTGTTTTCACTTATCAGCAATCAGTGGGAAGGAATTCAGTGGAATCTGCTGTTGAAGACATTGGTTGAAGGTAAAGGCTGCAGGATCTTGGTCCTCAATGGCACATTATTGGACACCCCTACTCTAGACAATCACAATCTTATTGTTGCAAAACATAATGATGGCTTTGGTTACAGGTCCATTTCTAAACTGCTGAATGTTCCAGTGAGCACTATTGGAGCCATCATTCAGAAGTGGAAAAACATTATTTTACCATAAACTGGCCATGACCAGGAGCTCCTTGCAAGATTTCTGACAGAGGAGTCAAAAGAATTATCAGAAGGAGAAGACCTGGAGTTAGCAGGTGCCACTGTTTCAAAGAAAACATGAAGTATTGCACTCAACCAGCATGGGCTCTATGCCCGCTCACCTCGCAAGACTCCAATGCTGAAGAAAAAGCATGTCGAAGCTCATTTAAAGTTTGCTGCACAACATTTGGGCAAGCCAGTAAAATACTGGGAGAATATAGTCTGGTCAGATGAGACCAAAATTAAACTTTTTGGATGCCACAACACACAGAATGTTTGGAGGAGAAATGGTACTGCACATCCCATTATGGTGTGTGTGTGCATGTGTGTGTGTGTGTGTGTGTGTGTGTGGTTCAGCACATGATACAGGCAGACTTCATATAATTGAAGGAAAGATGAATGGACAAATGTACAGAAACATCCTTGATAAGAACCCGTTGCCATCTGCCAAGGTGCTGAAGATGAAACGAGGGTGGACATTTCAGCAGGACAGTGATCTCAAACACACAGCCAAAGAAACTCTCAACTGGCTCCAGAGAAGGAAAGTAAACCTGCTTGAATGGCCCAGTCAGTCAACTGACCTGAATCCAACAGAAAATCTATGGAATGAACTGAAGATCAGAGTTCATAGAAGACACCCACGGAACCTTCAAAATTTGAAGACAGTTTGTGTGGAGGACTGGGCTAAAATCACTTCTGAGAAATGCCTGTGCCTAGTTTCTACATACAGGAGCCATCTGGAAGCTGTCATTACCAACAAAGGCTTTTCTGCTAAATATTAAATGAATTTCACTGAGCTTGTTCAATACTTATTCCCTGTGTCATCTTCTTCTACTTCTACTTCTTCTTCCTCTTCCTCCTCCTCCTCTTGCTCCCTTTAGGGGTTGCCACAGTGGATCATCTGCTTCCATCTCACCCTATCCCATGCATTTTCCTCTGTAACACCAATCCTCTGTGATAAATCACCCTTTTCAAGTGCAGGCAGAAGACACCAAACGCCAACTGTTAGTTTGCAACATTTATTAACTTAAAGACAAACACAACACTTACAAATAAGGAGTGGTGAGAGGACTGCAGGAGGAGGACGGGGCTCACGACTGGTCGGACACGCCGGGGAAAAAGAGACACAAAAACAGAGTCACACCCGAAAAGGAATGGGGCTCACGTCTGGGGAAAAAGGAAAAAGGAATAATTCAAGGTCGGCGCACACCCATACACCTCTGCGGGAAAAAACCCCCCACTTACACTCAGAGTTTTGGCTGGTGCTCTGAGGAAGTAAACAGTAGGACAAGGCACGGCAATGGGAAACATTGCCTTGTCCTTAAATAGGTGAATGGAAAAGTGATCAATGAATGACAGGTGTGGGTACATGAGTGAGGAAATAGACAACCAGTGACAGCTGTACAGCCCACGAAACAGGGTTTCACAACAGGACGTACACAGCCCACTGTCAAAATAAAAGCCCAGACCGGAAATAAAAAGTAAAGATACAGCGAGGAAAATAACACATCCCCAAGAAATACAAATAATACAAGATGATACACAAATACAGTCATGTGAAAAAATTAGGACACCCTATATAAGCCTCTTTGTTTTTTTTTTAAACATATTTGGACGTATGGATATTTAATATCAATGTTAAAAATACTGGGAGATTGGTGTAATATAACTAAACAGTTAAAAATGAATTTAAGACTTTTTGTAAAATTTTCTGTAAAATGTAATTCTTAACAAATAGGAATAAATTAGGACACCTCCCATCTTATTTACACACATTCGTTCCCACTTACAATGGCTAAAATTGTCACGAGCTGAGAACTGGAGGTTCCACCATGCTCAGTCTTGTGGCTTTTTCTCTGTATTTATGTATTTGTTGTATTTTTGTGCCTTTTGGTTTTTGTTTCCCCTGCAGTGTTTTTTTTTTTTTATTTTCCTATTTATGTCTTAGTTTTACCATGTTCTGATTCAGTATCACTTGGTATCTATTTCTGAGTTTGTACTTGTTTATATTTTATTCTTTTTCTTATTGTTGTGGTTGACAGCTGTCAGGGCATTTCCTGGTTGGTGCTCCATGTGGGCGTAGCCCTGTCAGCTGTCAGCTGGTCGCTCTCCTCTCATTACTTCCTGCAGATCCAAATTATTAATCAATTATTAATCATTACTATTAATCATTACAATTATTAATCATTAATCATTAATCATTACTGCCCACTCATGTGACCCCACACCTGGTATTACTTATTTTTCCTGACCCTATTTAAGGACAGCATTTTCATTTCATGTCGCCACAGTCTTAGTTAAACTTTCTCCTCGCCACCAGAACCCCTTCCCTGTTCTGGTGAGTTTGTGCTGTTACTATATCTGTAAGTTACATTGTCATCTGTTTGGATTTTTGCTTTGGTGCACTTTTGAACTTTGTGTTTTTTTAATGAATGCCACAAACTGCAGTTCAGCGCGTGGGTCTGTCTCTCTGCCCCGACGGGCAAATCATGACAAAAATAAATATTAAAAAATGCAAATAAAAACAAAACAAGTTTAGACATAGATATGTGAACATTTCTTAATAAAGAACTAAATATTTAATGGGGTCTCCTAATTTTTTCACATGACTGTATATAGACAGGACTATAATGACAAAACTAAGCATACAACATAACTCATAACTAATCACGGAAAAATAACCACCCAGAGACAAAATACAGAAGTGCATGAAGCCCCAAACTAAGATAACCATAGTAAAGACAAAAAAATGCAGAAATGCAAAAAAGTCATACAACAACTTGGAAGCTGGGCGCGGCACCCACCCGTGCTCAGGATCATGACAGTGCCCCCCCAAAGGGTGGACCCCAGACACCCTGATGTAACATCAAAAGAGAAAGAAGGACCCACCCACAAAGAAGACTCCCCAACAAGAAAAACTACCCACTCTAGGAGGGAGGAGGGGGAACCCAGGCACGGAGGGACCGAAACAAACCAGAAAAAAAAAAAGACCCACAATACTGTATAGCAGGTGGCAGTAGAATACTAAAGAAACAGAGTGAAAATTAACACAGTTCAGGTGGTCTGCTAGATTCGAAAGACCACCCGGTCACGAATTGGAATGTGTTGGGTGGCCTCCTAGAGTCTCTAAGCCACCCAAGCAAAGAACATAATCTGCCGGGTGGCCTCCCAGCGTTCCTGAATCCACAGACCGCACAACATGACATGTCCCCTCCTGGAGGCGGCAGCTGGGACATGTGCTCCTTGTGGGCTACAGGGGCTGAGGCATGGGTCAAGTGAACTCATAGCGGGAGAGCATTGACCCCTGAAGAGGACCGCTGGCCAGCAGCAACCTCGGACGGCGATGACGACTAACTATCAAAGGGATTAGGTGAATGGACGGCTGACCAAAGTGGTTGACCAGCAAAAGGACCAGATGAGGGGATTACTGCTCAGCGGAGACCTCAGGTGAAGGTGGGCAGAGGTGGGTAATCCCAGGTCCAAAAAGTAAGTCTAATCACATATTTGTTCCAGCCATTGACTAACCCAGCTGATTCTGATAAGCACAAATCTTGAGAGGTGTGTGACCAGCGGACACTCAGGGGGCACAGGAGGAGACATGGGAGAGGCAGGTGAGGATCCGGTGGCAGCAGCAGGCAATGAGGACTCAGTTAAGGTGGGCTGCAGATGCTGAGCCTCACCACCGGGAGAAAGGCAGGACATTTCATTTTTATGTGCAGGAAAATGAAAACACACTTGCCTTATCTCCCAATGTGCGATGATATCTGCTGCTGAATGAACTCCAGACGTGCCAACCAACACTGATGGAACTCCCGACGTGGCAGCTGATGTTAGAGGTTGCCTCACCTCTGGTACAGAGACCCATGCAGCTGAGGTCAAGGGACACTTTGTTGTTGGCTCAGTCTTCAGGGCACGGGGGTCGCGCTTCTCCCATCCAGGACATGGCTGCGGGGCAGGAACGGAATCTTCCAGGGCCGCAGGTCCCTCCGTTGTCAGGCGGCTCTCCCTCTGGACCAGTGGACATCCAGGGAAAACAGGTGGAGACACAGGAGTAGCAGGTGAGATGTCAGCTGCAGATGGTGAGGACTCAGCTAAATTAGACTGTTGTCGCTGAGCCTCACCACCAGGAATAAGACAAGGCATTTCATCTAAAATTGTTTGAGAATGAAATGTACTTGCTTTATCTCCCGGGGTGTGATGGTAACTGCTGCTGAAAGCCCAGATAACTCCCTCTCTGTGGCTGCAGAGGGCAGGGGCACCCATGGAGACTCTGGAGGTGTCGGATCTGCAAACACGTCACGGGCCAACACAGTTGCTGCAGTGGGGGAGTTCCTCTGATGTGCCGTAGCTGGGTGGCGGTGCGTGGCTGTTCGCTTCCGTACCTGGGGACGCTTCTTGGTCGGCACAGGTACAGATGGGACGCAGTGTGGAGCGGAGGCTGTCTCTGGAAATGTCTGAGCCAGGGGACGTTCTCTCGTCGGCTCAGGTACAGACGGCAGGGAGCCTCTCTCCAGCCTGCAGAGCGTACATTGTGAGTTGGTCACTGAAACGAGGAGAGCCGTAAGTTCTGGGTAGCTCCACAGGCTGGGGTATGCCTCAATAACTTGTGCTGTGCTGTCCAGAACTTACAGAACCTCTTCGGGAGTGTGGGCAGCGCGAGCGTCTGAGACACTGTCCTTCAGTAGTTCCGCCGCCCAACACTCCACCTCGTCCAGCCCCAAAACGCTAAAGTCCATGAGGGTGGACATCTCTACAAAAATGGACTGAAACAAAAAATACAGAGGAGAGAGAGAGAGAGAGAGAGAGAGAGAGAGAGAGAGAGAGAGCAAAACCCCACAGTTGCTGGTGTCTATACACTGACCGTGTCCTTCTGTCATAAATCGCCATTTTCAATGGGCAGGCAGAAGACACCAAACACCAACTGTGAGTTTGCAACATTTATTAGCTTAAAGACAAACACGACACAACACTTACAAATAAGGAGTGGTGAGAGGACTGCAGGAAGTGGGTGGGGCTCACGACTGGTGGAAAAAGAGAACAGCCTGGACGGGCCCAGGCTGAGGTGGTCGGACACGCCGGTGAAAAAGAGACACAAAACCAGACGGAGTCACACCCGAAAAGGAATGGGGCTTATGTCTGAGGAAAAGGGAAAAAAGAATAATTCCACATCGGAGCGCACCCGTACACCTCTGCGGAAAAAAAACACTTGCACTCAGAGTTCTGGCTGGTGCTCTGAGGTAGCAAACAGTAGGACACGGCAATGGGAAACATTGCCGTGTCCTTAAATAGGTGAATGGAAAAGTCAACAATGAATGACAGGTGTAGGTACATGAGTGAGGAAATAGACATAACCAGTGACAGCTGTGCAGCCCACGAAACAGGGTTTCACAGCAGGACATACACAGCCCACTGTCAAAATAAAAACCCATACCAGAAATAAAAAAAAAAAAAAATAAAGATACAGAGAGTAAAATAACACAACCCCAAGAAATACAAATAATACAAGATGATACACAAATATATAGACAGGACTATAATGACAAAACTAAGCATACAACACAACTCATAACTAATTGCGGACAGGTAACCACCCAGAGACAAAATACAGAAGTGCAAGAACCCTCAAAGTAAGATAACCGTAGTAAATACAAAATAAACAAATACAGAATTACAAAAAAAGTAATACAACAACTTGGAGGCTGGGCACGGCACCCACCGTGCTCAGGATCATGACATCCTCTCAATGCCCTCCTTCACTACATCTATGGTGTTTCTCTTTTCCTCCTGCTTGGCAGCTCCATCTTCAACATGCTTTGTCTAATATATCCACTATCCCTCCTCTGCACATGTCCAAACCATCGAAGCCTTGCCTCCCTTACTTTGTCTCCAAACTGCTCAATGTGAGCTATCCCTCTGATATACTCATTTCTAATCTTGTCACTCCTAGTCACTCCCAATAAAAATCTTAGCATCTTCAACTCTGCCACCTCCAGCTCCACCTCCTGTCTTTTTGTCAGTGCCACCATCTCCAAACCATACATCATAGCAGATCTCACTACCGTCTTGTAAATCTTCCCTTTCACTCTTGCTGTTACCTTTCTGTCACAAATCACCCCTGACACTCGTCTCCACCCACTCCACCCTGCCTGCATGCTCTTCTTCACCTCTCTTGTGCATTTTCCTTTGCTTTGGATGGCTGACCACAGGTATTTAAACTAATCTACTTTCACTACTGCTACTCCTTCCATCTTCAGCGTTGCATCTGCCTCCCTCTCATTCACACTCATGTATTCATTTTTGATTCTACTGACTTTCATTCCTCTTCTCTCCAGAGCATACCTCCACCTGTCCAGGTTCTCTTCCACCTGCTCCCTCCTCTCACTGCAGATCACAATGCTGTTTGCAAACATCATGGTCCATGGAGACTCCTGCCTGACCTAATCTGTAAGCCTGTCCATCACCATGGCAAACAAGAAGGGGCTCAGATCTGATCCCTGATGTAATCTCCCCCCACCTTGAATCCATCCATCACTCCTACAGTGCACCTCAACACCGTCTTGCTGTCCTCATACATGTCCTGTACCACCCTCACATACTTCTCTGCCCTTCCTTACGTTCTCATACAGCACCACACTTTCTGTCTTGGCACCCTATCATATGCTTTCTCTAGATCCACAAAGACACAGTGCAACTCCTTCTGGCCTTCTCTATACTGCTCTTAGAGCAAACATTGGATCTGTAGTACTATTTCTTGGCACAAAACCGTACCGATTGTCACCTCTCCTCTTATCCTGGCTTCAACAACTATTTCCCATATCTTCATAGCGTGGCTGATGAACTTTATGCCTCTGTAGTTACTACAGCTCTGAGCATCATCTTTATTTTTGAAAATTGGTACCAAAACACCCACAGGGGGTGCACAAGACAGTATACTCCTACTGCCGGTCACAAGCCTGGGTAAATGGCGAGGGTTGTGTCAGGAAGTGCATCTGACTTAAGTCCTTTGCCAAATCAAACATGCGGATCATTCCCTGTATCATTCCACTTTATAAAATATAACTTGTGTTGTGAACACATTTGCCTTGATTTCTTTGTATGTATGGGTTACTTGGGTTATTACTGATATCTGGTGAAAATCTCAGGTCATTGGCTCCCTCAGAAATTTGTTTAATGAGAAAAATGTTGACGTGTTCAATTCTTATTTTCCATGCTGCAAATGCTTCTTTTCTCATGAGTAACTAATATTTGTTATTTTGTTTGATAATTGTGATTTTAGTTTCTTGGTCTGACTGCACTCTGAGGGAAATGTTTTCTTCCAGAATCAGAGTTTATGTGATACTCCTGTAGCTCCATCTAATACTGTATACAGTAGAAAATATACAGCTATTAAAACCACTTGCAAGTCTCTTAGTAGTAAGATGAATAGATTAAAAAGTAACAAAACAGAAGTTCAAAAATCAATCACACAGTAATGATCATAACATCATAGTTTCAAATGGTTAGTATATTAAAAGCATATTCATTTAAATAGGGTTTACACGGATACTATCACAAGTGAAAGCATGTGGATAAAATTTCAAGTCAAAATTTACTTGTGTAATCTCTGTCAGTGAAGGTTTTGTTTCCAATTTTCAAAGAGATTTGGTGCTGTTTTTGCTCTGATTTTAAATGGATGCCTCACATTTATTAATCACTGTTTTTTGGATGTGTTTCTTTACAATAACACAAAGGTAGACTATCATACACTAGTTCATCTGGCCAGACACACTTCAGATTACATCGAGTTTCTCATAATTTCTTCCTTTTCTTCTGGTTTGCATCACACGTTTCTTACATTCATCTTATGCAGGACGTGTTTAAAACAACCTACGTAAATCTCTGTTTTCCCTAAATCACTGTTATTTTAGTTTCTTACTTTTCTCCAAATTCAGCTTACTTTTACCACCAGTCAGTATGTTCTTTTATATGAAGAAGCATGGATATCATTATGCAAATATTGAAATTGTCATGGCTAGGCTCAGAAGAGGACTCAGTTGCAGACACAACTCATGAGACCGGGGATAAGAGGCAAGAGAATGTGTTTACTGAGGTGTGAATGTTTGTAGACAGTTCTACCCACAGTGTGGGGATTGACTCCTGTGGGGAGAAAAGTGGAGACATATGAGTTGGAGAGAAAATGCAGGAAGTAAATGTGTCCTGGGTATAGGATAGTGTTCTTTCTTGAAGTCAACCGTGAAACTTTTTGGATGGGATCACAAAGGGGAAGTCCAAGGAGGGTTCTGAGTAGAGTGTCAGTAGGTTAGAAGACAGGAGTTATCCTTACATAGGATGTTGAGGAGGAATATAGGATTCAGGTAGAGGTCTCTAATCCGTAGGGTGTAGACTAGCAGAGGTCCTCGAATGAAGGTGAGTTTTAGAATATCTACTTTGTGAGTATTTTGTTTTACTTGGGCATTTCTGGACAGAACGGGATCCAAGAGGTAAGGGTCCTGACAAGGAGTAGGAGATGAAGGAAGGCAGGTGAGCTGGGTGATTGTGCTAGGCTGATGGAGCAGGAGGTGACAGGCTGGTAGGCCAGAAGGCATTCCAACATCACATTCCCACAACCTACTGCCTGAGCAGGATGCTTAAGTAGGATGTAGGGTGATTAGCTGCAATTCTGAGTAATTAATGAAGCTGTGTGCAATTATGGTTCACACTGCTCCAGGGGATAGGAGTAAGCACAACCAGTGAGTCAAACAAAACAAGATGTGCAGCGCTCACCCAGATCCATGACACAAATAGGAAAAACACACCTCTCAGTTTACTAAACTTTGTATTTAATCTGTGTTATTTTGTGTTTGTTCCCCTTCATAGAAATGTTTACCAAGAAATGTAGGATTATGACTTATGTTCCATAATAATCAGTCAGTGCAGTACATGTATAATAATGTGAGGGCAGCAAGAGATTGGTGATTTAGTCAGTTATGTGAATATTTTTACTGTAAAGGTCTCTGTCAGGTTTTGTTCAGATAAGAGTTGCTCTGCTTGGTGCAGACCAACAAGGCCATGGATGGAAGCCTGGCACAGGAGAAGAAATGGTCCTGAAATTGGAGAGTAGTGCAGCAGTTTTTGGCCCGAGGAAAAAAATTGTAATGTCAGAGGGAAAATGTTCTGTTTTTCACTCCATCTAGATTCTGTATCAGTATCCCATCATCCCAGATGGATGCTCTCAAGCAGCCTAATGATGCCTGATTTTACTTCATTGGCTCTGGCACAGGCTGTCAAAAACTTGAACATGAATACCAATAGTCCCATGAGTACTTGCCCTCTCTAGCACAAAAGTGTCTACAGACCAGAAAAAAAATTACAATGTTAGTAAAATAAGAGTCAGCGGGAATAGCCATATGTTATTTAAAGGGGGCTCTCACATATAAAACACAATAAATATTATGAATCATTCAGTATCCATAGTGTTTCTAGCGCAGGAAATATAATGCACAAAACTAAGGTTGGATTCTTTAATAGAATAGAATTTATAGCTTTGAGTTTTGGAATTAATTTGACTAACCAGTGCTGACGTTATGTTGTGAAAAATGAAATTGAATATGACAAAACTGGAGGGGTTGTTCCAAAAGTCTATTTTTCTGTCAATTTTACCGTGGGTCGCTACCTGTAGTGTCCATTTTTGTGACTGTCAGCTTTTTCGTCGGCTGGAAAATTGTCTTATTTTGAGCCACTTCCAGCTGTCTGTTACCATGCAATCCAAATAAGATCCAAATCTGTCTAGCTCCATTTGAGAAAGACGGAACTGTCAGCAAACCCAGGACCCAAAGTGAAGCCACTGCCCACTATTTCCATTTTTCACCACAGCCATTTTGACATAAAGCAGAGAAACACAAGTGTTACTAATAACACTAATGAAGAATTGTGTTCTACAGTATTAAGGGGTTAATTTATCGCATTATTAATATGTGTGCTTATAAATTAATATTTTGATTTATAACAATAAGATATATGTTAAAAGTATAATACGATCTCTGGTGTTGGTGACTGACTTCCTTCTCACTTAGACATGCTGTAAAAGTAATGATTGGAATTCACCATTCTGATTGGTCCTGTCACTATACCAGGAATAATTTATAGTTAATCTTACTGCTATTGTGGCATGCATGGGAATGCACAACTGTCTTGCCTTTTTAAGGCCTGTGTTGATCGTGCTGTTAGAGGTAAAATATCTGTACATTTTTCACAAGCTTGAAGACCTTGGTTTAAAGGAGAGCAGCAGCACTTTCCAATGGCCCAAACACAGTTTTGCAAGTGAACAAATGCGGGTGTGGTTGTGTGTTACAGACTGCTGAGAGCAGTGACCAGTGATGTAGAGCTGAAGGCACACGCTGCTCTGATACAGTTATGAGAGGGGTGCTGAAAAGTTCATAGGTTGAAAAGTTCATAGTGATCAAATTTGACCAAATGTGGTTTATTTTTCAACATAGTCTCCCCTTCAGTCCACACACTTCTCCCATCAGTGTTGCAGTGCTTGGATCACTGCGGTTGAAAAATAAGCCACATTTGGTCAAATTTGACCACTATAAACTTTTCAGCCCCCCCCCCTTCCCACTGTACAATCAAAATTATGCAACCCCCATTGCAAATTACTGGCTAGATTTATAAACGGTTTGTGACATCACCGTCTTCAACATGGTACATATGGTGATTTTCAAAGTTTGTGGAAAGACATCATTTTCTTGTCCTACTGGGGGACTTCAATGCGCACGTTGGCAACGACAGTGAAACCTGGAGGGGGGTGATTGGGAGGAACGGCCTGCCCGATCTGAACCCGAGTGGTGTTCAGTTATTGGACTTTTGTGCTAACCACAGTCTGTCCATAACGAACACCATGTTCAAGCATAAGGGTGTCCATATGTGCACCTGGCACCAGGACACCCTAGGTCGCAGGTCGATGATCAATTTTGTTATCGTGTCATCAGACCTGCGACCGTATGTCTTGGACACCCGAGTAAAGAGAGGTGCAGAGCTGTCAACTGATCACCACCTGGTGGTGAGTTGGATCCGATGGCAGGGGAGGAAGCCATTCAGACCTGGTAGACCCAAACGTATAGTGAGGGTGTGCTGGGAGCATCTGGCTGAGGCCGCTGTCCGGGAGGTCTTCAACTCCCACCTCCGGAAGAACTTCAACCACATTCCGAGGGAGTCTGGAGACATGGAGTCTGAATGGGCCATGTTCTCCACCTCTGTTGTTGAAGCGGCGGCTCAGAGCTGCGGCCGCAAGGTGGTCGGTGCAGCTCGTGGTGGCAACCCCCGAACCAAGTGGTGGACACCAGTGGTGAGGGGGGCCATTAAGCTGAAGAAGGAGTCCTATCAAGCTTGGTTGGCTTGTGGGACTCCCGAAGCAGCTGAGGTGTACTGGCAGGCCAAGCGGAGTGCAGTTCGGGTGGTTGCTGAAGCAAAAACTCGGGTATGGGAGGAGTTTGGTGAGGCCATGGGACAAGACTTTCGGTCGGCCTCAAAGAGATTCTGGCAAACTGTCCGGCGGCTCAGGAGGGGAAAGCAGCTCCCTGTCCACACTGTGTATGGTGCGGATGGGACACTGTTGACTTCGACTGGGGACATCGTCGGGCAGTGGAAGGAATACTTCGAGGATCTCCTCAATCCCACTGATACGCCTTCCACAGAGGAAGCAGGGTTTGGGGACGAGGGGGATGACTCGCCTATCACAGGGGCTGAGGTCGCCAAGGTGGTTAAAAATCTCCTTGGTGGCCGGGCCCCAGGGGTGGACGAGATTCGCCCCGAGTACCTCAAGGCCCTGGATGTTGTTGGGTTGTCATGGTTGACACGCCTCTGCAACATTGCGTGGAGGTCGGGGGCAGTGCCTTTGGCATGGCAAACTGGGGTGATGGTTCCTCTCTTTAAAAAAGGGGACCGGAGGGTGTGCTTCAACTTTAGAGGGATCACACTCCTCAGCCTCCCTGGGAAGGTCTATGCCAAGGTACTGGTTCGTTGGTCGAACCTCGGATTCAGGAGGAGCAATGTGGTTTTCGTCCTGGCCGTGGCACATCGGACCAGCTCTTTACCCTCTCGAGAATTCTCGAGGGTTCGTGGGAGTTTGCCCAACCAGTTTACATGTGTTTTGTGGACTTGGAGAAGGCATTTGACCGCGTCCCTTGTGGATTTTTGTGGGGGGTGCTTCGGGAGTATGGGGTATCAGGCTTGTTGTTACGAGCTATTCGGTCTCTGTACGACCGTTGTGAGAGTTTGGTTCGTATTGCCAACACTCGGTCGGAGTCATTCCCAGTGAGAGTTGGACTCCGCTAGGGCTGCCCTTTGTTACCGATCCTGTTCATAATTTTTATGGACAGGATTTCTAGGCGCAGCCAGGGAATGGAGGGTGTCATGCTTGGTGACCACAGGATCTCATCTCTGTTGTTTGCAGATGATGTTGTCCTGTTGGCTTCATCCAGCAATGACCTACAGCTCTTGCTGGGACGGTTTGCCGCTGAGTGTGAAGCGGCTGGGATGAGAATCAGCACCTCCAAGTCAGAGTCCATGGTCCTCAGCCGGAAAAAGGTGGATTGTCCTCTCCGGGTTGGGGACAGGCTCCTGCCCCAAGTGGAGGAGTTTAAGTATCTTGGGGCCTTGTTCACGAGTGAGGGGAGAATGGAGCGAGAGATCGACAGACGGATTGGAGCAGCATCTGCAGTGATGCGGACGTTGTACCGGTCTGTTGTGGTGAAGAGGGAGCTTAGTTCTAAGGCAAAGCTGTCGATTTATCAGTCAATCTACGTTCCTACTCTCACCTATGGTCACGATCTTTGGGTAATGACCGAAAGAACGAGATCGCGGATACAAGCGGCTGAAATGAGCTTTCTCCGTAGGATTGCTGGACTCACCCTCAGAGATAGGGTGAGGAGCTCAGTCATTCGGGAGAGGCTCAGAGTAGAACCGCTGCTCCTCCACATTGAAAGGAGTCAGTTGAGGTGGTATGGGCATCTGATTAGGATGCCTCCTGGACGCCTCCCACTTGAGGTGTTTCAGGCACGTCCCACTGGGAGGAGACCCCGGGGCAGACCCAGGACTCGGTGGAGAGACTGTCTCCCAGCTGGTCTGGGAACGCCTTGGTATCCCCTCTGAAGAGCTGGAGCAGGTGGCGGGGGAGAGGGAAGTCTGGGCTTCTCTGCTTGAACTGCTGCCTCCGCGACCCGGACCTCCGGAAAAGCGGTAGAAGATGGATGGATGGATCATTTTCTTGCATATTATAGGGAACATGCTCATTGGACCAGTTCCATTTGTATTGACAGTCTAAGTTTGTGTTTTCAGAAAGTCTGATTTATTGTTGGAAGACATATGACTAGTTGCTTTTATTAGAAAACCAATTGATGTTTTTTTCTTTTGATTACTTTCATTTTGGAAAAAAAACCAAGTTGCCAAGAGCATTTTCATCACCCATATCAAAGTAACCATATCAAAGTAGGCAAGGATTGATTACAGCTTTTATTTCAGATGTCTGAACATCAGTGGATACATGTGAGCTAATGTGTCATAAAACTAAGTGTGCTAAAGGACATCTAACATTGTTGCCACCATGCATTACTCCTGATGCACAAGTCTGTAAAAAAGAAGTGTTTGCCACATATGATATCACATATGATAAGTGTGATTTTTTTTAATCATTCTCATTTTCATGTTAGGCAATTAAATTGTGGCTACATCTCTGCAGTATTAAACAATTCTGATACATTGCTTTAATATGAGTCATAATTTAACATAAACAGTGACGTTAAAACATTTTTTTTAATGAACAGTAAGCCACCCGCTGAAATCTTTATTCACAGATGAGGGGGAGGACAGGACGGATGATGGATTGGTGGTTTAAGGAGAATAGAGGGATTTTCTCCACACTGTTGGTTTCAGTTTGTAGCTGTCTATGGGAACAATGGATTAAGAAAAAATAGTGTCTGCTGTGACGGTTCATTAATTCAAAGATGCACCCAGGAAGTGGCTTCTGTTACATAATGTACATTGTCAGACATCAGTGTGAAATTATATCCACAGAGAACTGCAGCTTGAAGCCTTCCTCTACTTAATAGCTGATTATTATTCTTTGCGCGGTGCATAATCCTGACAGGGCAGCATTTATGACTGTTTACTGAGCTGTCATACAGTGTCAGATGAACTACTGACGTTCCCAACTAGGTTTTCCTTTGGTCAGAAGCAACAATGAGTGTATTGACCAACCAGGTTGTGGTATTGGTAGTTTATAGTGGGAAGTCATCACATAATATCTAAAGTGTGTCATTTCGTTTATTGAGATATACAGTCAGTTCACCTAACTTAATGGGTCTTTGGTTATTTATAGCACCCACTGAAGTAGCAAAGGTAATAAAAAGAAATGTACTTTTATTAAGTTTTAACATTGTAAGATAATTATTAAACTTTCCTTTGCAGTTAAGAATAGCATCTAGCAAACACAAAAAAAAGATTTTTCATAATTTATATTCCTTTATTTTGTGAATTTCTGAGGACACTGATTCTTAATATGGTGCTTTGTAAGTAGTTTGATTGATTGATCAATCTTTTAACAGAAACAAAATCCAAATGGTCATTTGTTAAATTATAAAAAAAACTTAATTCCAACACAGCCTCAAGAGAAATATATGAAAGGATTGCATGTCACACATAAGATGTCTTCTTTCTTCTCACGGTCATACAAATGGTGTTGAACAGTCTGCCATCTGTACCTTACTGATTTCAACACAAGAGACACACAGATTGGCAGACATTCTATAATTAGAGTTATATGCACTTAAAGAACAGCATCCAAATGAAGTTGAATAGGTTAATTACATGCTACGTGAAACATATTTCTGTATCTATGCTACAATGTATGTGATTGGCATTCAATTAACTATCAACCAGCGCAGCCCATTCTGTTTATATATTCTCCAGCCAGTGACAGAATCCTAGTCTGGGTTCTCCTAAAGTGTTTGGGTAAGTAAGAAAAGACATTTAAAATCCCATCTTTCTACTGTGATACATCAGTTCTTTTGTAATGTTTCTACTCTCTAAATTGTGATCAGATTCTCTTTATGTGAGGGCCACGGATCATGGATGAGATAATTGCCTGCCTGATGAAACCAGGGGATTGCAGGAAATCAGATAACTCCCCTAATGAAGATGTTTAAAAAGGCTGACCACCCAATTGCATACTGGGTTATGACTTTATTATTGTTGGTTAGTTTGTGTTAGCCTCTTTGTAGAATAACAGGATTGAGGGGTAGCATTGGGATTGTGTGATACAGAGACATTTGTTTCAATAAATGAAAACGAAGCAGCATCTGCAGCAAATAGTGCAGTCATGTGACAAACAGGAAGAATGAGAAGGGCCAAACATCAAATAAGTGGGTACACAAGTCTCAGTCAGGGTTTGTGTTTGTGCAGTCACGTAGGGCCATATTACATAATCAGTTGTCACTGACACAGAACACATTTACGGGCATTTCCGAGTTCGTTTCCTTATCACAGCGACATAAAAATGAATTTTCTGCTGGGCGCAAGGTGTAAAAGAGGCTGGTCTAATTACTCAGAGGTATGTTTTGGGCAATCTAATTCAAAGCGCTCCTGCCCATCCCTTTAATGCACAGAGGTGCATTGTCTAAAGTGAACTGTGATCATGATGGGTTGTTTAAAGTGGGTTTTGTGCAGGCCAAAGGACATGTGCATGAGCAAAAGGCATACAATAGTAACGCTGTTTACTAATAAGGAAGAGATCAATCACAATTAATGTCCAGTTAATTATTTTAGAGAGAACAAATGGGTACGAGATAATCCTGGGCTAAAAAATCTAGCTGAATAGTTTAACCCTTAGTCAGTGTTGATTGCATGAACGGATAGTGCCACCACTGTGATAGGCGCAGTGCTGCACCTGTCATATGATGTTATGTGATGTGCCAGACACTCCCCAGTTGTACTAAGAATTCTACCTCACAAGGTGGTAGACACGTAAAACTTACTGCTCTTGCCTTGGAGGACTTATGGCGGACATAGAAGCATCCTTATTTACACCAGAGAGGAAGAAATTTTTAGACAAACACATATGGATGTTACCAATCGCTGTGGATGTACTCGTTCGTGGACAGAGGAGCACTTGCTCCCAAATTTGCCAACTATGATTCAAAAAAGAGATTATTTAGCTTATGAAGGTAAATGTTTACATTTTGTTTAAACAGAGGGTGGGCAAAGCTGCCTGATGTTCACCTGCTGCCGCCCCCAGTGCCATGCAACTAACAACAGTCGTGCCGGTTCCTTGTCATTGTATAACATAAATAGCGGCGGAATAAAAGTGAAATTGAGGTGGGATAATCATATGAGTGTCTGGATGTGGGAGAGAAAGCAAAAACGCCCGGCAGAAGAGAAAATGATGGCCAAGATACCACAAAAAGGGCGAAGCAAGCCACCTTTGCCAGCAGTAAGTGACGAATGTCTGTGTTTGTTTATTGTTTTGTTTACATTCTACTGATTTTCTGGTTCATATACTTTAAAGATAAGATAACAAAATGCCCAAAACAAGAAACGGTGACAAAAAGCAAAACTATTCTTTGTGTAAATATATCCAAAGTCTACTTTTGACTGAAAGTTATGTAATTCGATATGGCTACCGTGGCATTATGCAAATTAGATGCTTAAATTTACTCCTATCTCAAACTTTGGATCATATTCTACTTCTTTCCAATTGACAGTAAGCCATTATCTCGTACCACTTTCAAGTTATAGCTTTGGAAATCTCTGACATCTGAACTGAATATTTTCTTGAAAAAACCTTCACCACTAGGGGCTGACGGCGCAACGGAGCACCAGCCACAGTCAATAAGTTAATGTCATGTGCACAGATGTAATACACAGACATGAATAGGTTTGAAACTTCAGGAAAAGAGGATGATGCCTGTGCAAATTGTCACAAAATGGAAGGATCATTAATGGTGGCACATAAGTTGCTCCTGGCCTGTGAAGGGATGGAGGGATCCCTATCCTGTTGCTTTCACCAAACGAGGGTCTCCTCTATCTCGTGTGGGGGTCTGCCAAGGTTTGTGGTTCTCTGTCCCAGTCCCTACCAGGCACGAGGGAAAGAAGAGATCCGGCATGGCATCCCTTCCATCGCTGACCCCCACCATGAAGCGAGCCTGCTCTCTGTGGCCCCTCCCAAGGGCTGACGGGTTGCAGTCAGAACACTTACTGAGGCCTGTGGTCCAGGGTGCCCACCACTTGAAAACCTTGACCGTAAGCATGGTGCCCGCGGCCTTGGCCTGGCTGGAAAGTTAGGGGCACACGGTCACAGACAGATGTGGCCACTCTCCCGTCTCTCTGGGGAGTTACAGTGAAAAGTAAAACCCTGCTCATTCATTCTTTTATTCCATTAAAAAAAAAAACCCACACACATTAAAACCTAATAAGTCCATGATGAAAATGAAAATGTGTCAGTCTTCAGATTGACATGCCTCCCCCCGTGTGCTACATCCACACCAGAATGTACACAAGCTCCCTGTTAATTCATTCATTTCCCCCCAAAAATAATATATTAATACCTAATCACATAGACTTCACTGGTAAGTCCACAATTAAAATGAGAATGTGGAGGGAATAAAAAAACCTATATACAGACGTGGACACAATTGTTGGTACTCCTCTGTTAATGAAAGGAAAAACCCACAATGGTCACAGAAATAACTTGAATCTGACAAAAGTGGTAATAAATAAAAATTCTATGAAAATTAACCAATGACAATCAGACAATGCTTTTGAATTGTGGTTCAACAGAATTATTTTAAAAAACAAACTCATGAAACAGGCCTGGACAAAAATGATGGTACCCCTAGAAAAGATTGAAAATAATGTGACCATAGGGACATGTTCAACCAAGATGTGTCCTCTAATTAACATCACAGGTGTCTACAAACTTGTAATCAGTCAGTCGGCCTATTTAAAGGGTGACATGTAGTCACTGTGCTGTTTGGTGACATGGTGTGTACCACACTGAACATGGACCAGAGGAAGCAAAGGAGAGAGTTGTCTCAGGAGATTAGAAAGAAAATTATAGACAAGCATGTTAAAGGTAAGACCATCTCCAAGCAGCTTGATGTTCCTGTGACTACAGTTGCATATATTGTTCAGAAATTTAAGATCCACGGGACTGTAGCCAACCTCCCTGGACGTGGCCGCAGGAGGAGACAGATAATACGAATGGTCACAAAAGAGCCCAGAACAACCTCTAAACACATTCATGGTGAACTCCAAGGTCAAGATACATCAGTGTCAGATCGCACCTTCCGTCGTTGTTTGAGCCAAAGTGGACTTCATGGGAGACGACCAAGGAGGACACCACCGTTGAAAACAAATCATAAAAAAGCCAGACTGGAATTTCCCAAACTGCATGTTGACAAGCCACAAAGCTTCTGGGAGAATGTCCTATGGACAGACGAGACAAAACTGGAACTTTTTGGCAAGGCACATCAGCTCTATGTTCACAGATGCAAAAATGAAGCATACCAAGAAAAGAACACTGTCCCTACTGTGAAACATGGAGGAGGTTCTGTTATGTTCTGGGGCTGCTTTGCTGCATCTGGCACAGGGTGTCTTGAATCTGTGCAGGGTACAATAAAATCTCAAGACTATCAAGGTATTCTAGAGAGAAATGTGCTGCCCAGTGTCAGACAGCTTGGTCTCAGTCGCAGGTCATGGGTCTTGCAACAGGATAATGACCCAAAACACACAGCTAAAAACACCCAAGAATGGCTAAGAGCCAAACATTATACTATTCTAAAGTGGCCTTCTATGAGCCCTGATCTAAATCCTATTGAACATCTGTGGAAGGAGCTGAAACATGCCGTCTGGAGAAGGCACCCTTCAAACCTGAGACAACTGGAGCAGTTTGCTCATGAGGAGTGGACCAAAATACCTGCTGAGAGGTGCAGAAGTCTCATTGACAGTTACAGAAATCATTTGATTGCAGTGATTGCTTCAAAAGGTTGTGCAACAAAATATTAAGTTAAGGGTACCATCATTTTTGTCCAGGCCTGTTTCATGAGTTTGTTTTTTAAAATAATTCTGTTGAACCACAATTCAAAAGCATTGTCTGATTTTCATTGGTTAATTTTCATAGAATTTTTATTTATTACCACTTTTGTCAGATTCAAGTTATTTCTGTGACCATTGTGTTTTTTTCTTTCATCAACAGAAGGATACCAATAATTTTGTCCACGTCTGTAAATAAAATGACCGGCGATTATATTATGACTGTTACAAATCTCACCATTAAAATAACAGATGACCCCAGTGCATGCCGTTTCCTCATGAGCTCCAGAGCTGCACAATTTCAAAACATGGCACTGAGATAGCATTAAATAACGCACTTGTGACAACAGACTTTCTTTTTCCTGTTCAAAAGTGTATTGTCATAACATGCACTATAATACCAGTGGGCATGAGATTGTGCACTGCCACACCTCTTTGAAATGACTCTCTAACCCCCAGCGCAAAACGAGTGCACTGTCTACTAGTAATAAGATGGCGTGATGCAAAGCGTAAAAAACAGACAATGCACTTATGTCTGTAACTGAGGGTGAATGACGAGACTTGAGGTGGAACTGAATACACAATAATACATCCTATGAACAACATCGCATTTCTCCCCCACTTCAAAAAGGTCCAACACACACATACAATCAAGACCCTCCCCAATTAAGAATCCTAATCATGCACTAAAAGTGAACAGAAATATCAGGGCCTACCACATTCATACAAAACAACTAAGGCTAGGGGGAGACAGGTGGACTACCGTCCCACCCCCACATGGCTAAACGGATTATTCTGCTGTCATTGCTAAAACACAGCCCATTAAACAGAAAATTGCCGTGTTGGTAAAATAAATAATCCAAAACAATCCCCTTATTAGAACAAACATATATACAAGCAGGTTATACCCCCATTAATAAATCCAATAAACAACTTAGTAATCAAATCAACCTTTATTGTCATATTGCTGTACATACAACTGTAGTGCAGGCAAGATGAAATTGCGTTTCTCTCGGCATCCATATAAGTAAAAGAACATGATTTAAGACACACTCACACATATCCTCACCCCCCACCCCACCACATCCATTCACACATCCCTGAGACATACTTGAAAAAAACTAACCAGAACTATAATATACAAATAATATACGTAATGTCCATAGGTGCAGTAGGATGTATGAGAGATTCCGGATCAACTGTTCAGCATCCTGACAGCTTGTGGAAGGAAGCTGTTAATCAGTCTGGTGGTTCTGCCTCTGATGCTCCGGAATCGTTTGCCAGACGGCAGAAGTTCAAAGTGTTTATGCAGAGGGTGAGAATGGTCCTTGACAATGTTCAGTGCCCTGCTCCTGCAACAGTTCTGAAAAAGTTCTTGAACAGAGGGGAGGGAGATTCCAATTACCTTCTCAGCTCCCTTGACTATCCTCTGCAGGGCTTTTTTGTCTGACATACTGCAGCTGGAGTACCATGTAACAATACAGTACGTCAGAACACTCTCCACCACACCTCTGTAGAAGGTCCTGAGGATGCAGATGGGGAGAGAGGCCTGTTTGAGTTTCCCCAAGAAGTGCAGTCTCTGCTGGGCCCGCTTCCTGATCCCCAAGGAATTCTTGCTCCAGGTCAGGTCTGGTCCTGTTACTATTCATACCAACACTATGCAATAAACACCTCACCCCAGATATCAGTCTGTCACAGTAGAGGAACCACCCTCCGGAAAACAATCAGACGGTTTCCTCCGAAGCACCTTCTTCTCTTCACGTGCAGGGGTGGCCCGTGCTGCTGTCCAAACACCTCCTTCTCCAGCTTGGCGTGCCGCAGCTTGTTGGGATGCCCCCATGAGCCATCAGACAGCTGAAGGTAGCCATCCTCCCGAACAGCCACCACCTACAGCCGCTCCTGGTCCTTCTGTTGTTTGCGCTTTCTACGAAACCCCCTCGACCAGGCCTCCTCTCTGGGTCGGACCACATAAGCGACCCCTAGAGGAGCCCAACTCGGCTTCCAGTGTCCCTGAGTGGCATGTCATTTTACTGTTCCAGCCTGTCCTGCCCTGCTCGCTTTCATTTCAGATGCTGGCGAAGCCATTGTTACCCCTTGCTTCTCGGTACCTCCCAGCGGAACTCCGGAAGCAGAATGGGCCAGCCACTCGGCTCCACCCGCTGTCACGGGCATCCCACTGCGTTGCCCAGTTCCCTCTGCTAGGGCCACTAGGGTACTGACACTGGGACCCTCCCACGATGGCCCTGGGTAGGGTTGGTTCTGCTCATATTCGAGAATACTAGGTCAAGGTTTGTCCCATACAGCATCGTCCACCACTTGCGGAACTGGCCGGTCCCACAAGCCACAGCCCAGCCACTCTTCTCCAACACCGCTGGTAATCGAAAAGCCTAGTCCATGAAAAAGGTCACAGTCCATAATAGTTTCGCCATCGGTGGTCACCCCAAACTGCAGGTTGGACATCTCCGCCGATTTGTACCTAGCCGTCAGTTCCACTGAACCCACAATGGCTAGCCTTTTTCCTCCATACCAAGACAATGGTGCTGAATGACCTCTCACTTGGTAGTATGGGAAGAAACTCCTCACGGTAGGCCAATTCAACACAGACCTCACTGCGCCCGTGTCAATTAGCAGCGGCACCTCCAATCTGTCCAGCTTCACCATAGAGAATGTACGGCCATCGGTGTTCGGAGAGACGGTGTGGATAACCATAGGAGTTGGAGCAGGGGTGTCCGCTTTGTGTTGCTATGCTCCAAACTGGCAGTCCCTGGACAGCTGACGCAGGTCTGCAACATATCATTGTACTGACTCACCGACCTGCTGGTGATGCTGCCGAAACTGGATCCTTCGGACAATGACATTCTCAGGGGTGCGGAAATGTAGTGCCATTAGCTCAACAACATCCTCAAAGCTATTGCGAGCACGCAAGGTAGCAAGGATACGCTGTCCTTCCAAACCCAAATTATGAACCAATATTGCCCGAGCCCGTATCTTCTTCAGTTCACCAAGGTTCAGAGCCACCAAATAATTTTGGAATGTGGCAAATCATCTCACCCAAAGTACCTGTGGCTAACCGGGAGGCTCCAGAAATGGCCGAATGGTAATGACTCCCGCGTCCATGTTTTTACCCTCGTCGCCAAATGTTATATTTCTGTAACTGAGGGTGAATGGTGAGACTCAAGGTGGAACTGAACAAGACTTTATTATAGACTCACTGGTTATACAGAAGCGCTCCTGCTAGGTTGAGAGGTGGTCAAAGAGACCCCCCCTTCCTTACAGCCCTCTTATATCCTGGGTGGCAGCGGAACCAGAAAGGTGGAGCCACCACCCGTGTCACACAATAATACGTCCTATGAACAACATCACAGCACCGAGAGAAACTAACAAAGATACAGGTGTACAGCGGGAAGTCTGGCCCAAAAGTCCGCTGATGACCATCAAATTAGGGCCCTTAATCTTCAAGATAAAACTGTATTTTATAACAGATGTTCTTCAAAAGCAATGGGCCTGATTTACTAAAGGTTTGTAGTTTCTAAAACATGTGCAAAGTTGATAGCTCGCAGAAAGGGAAAAAAAAAAAACACTGCAAATTGATTTACTCAGACCATGCACTGAGGTTTGCGTCCTTTAGGTTGCTGCTCTTTCTTTGCCTTGTTGGCCTCCTGTGTCCATCCTATGCGTGAAGTTACGAGGAGTAGCCATACTCTGTATTCCAGTGCCTTTACCTCTAAATCTTAAAAATTAAGCACTGCCTTCAACTGAGCAAAATTGCATGTACAGTAAATTTTGTACCTTTGCTTTAATGAATATGCAAAACATGGAATTTCTATAGGAATGTACAAAGTACAAAGGAGGTGCAAATGCAAATACATTCAATGAGTAGACGCAATGCCATTTATCAAAGCTGAAAGGCCTTCCATCTTTGTTGACTATATTGTATCTATTATTACTACGTGTATTATACTTTTACTCTACTCAGTTAGAACAGCGCTGTTCTCAGGAAGAAGCTCTTTTCAGGACATGGACAAACCCCTGAGACCCTCGGTGTAGTCTCTTCATCTAACATCGTCAATTTCTCTTCATCACATTCTCACTTGTGCTGACATGGATAAATGTGGCCACCTACGCTTGTTTGCATCTATCATCAAATATGAGAACTACATGTGCAGTTTTGTACCAGTTATGTGGGATCGTTGTGAAGCAGGCCCATTGTACTTACAGTCATGGTCATAAATGCATGCAACCCTTCAATCTGGAGTATTTTCAAATTACAAGTAATCAGACTTGGGCTTGGTTTGTGATAATTCTTCGTTCTCCAGTTGAAGTATTTTCTGACACCCTCCCCCAACCCCTAATTGCAATTACAGTATGTCTCCAGAACTTCATTATTTTTTTCTCTCTTTTTTTTTTAATCCTTTATTGTTGTAAGTTATTTACCCTGCTAACATTACTGACTAGTGTGTGTTTCCCAAACCATGATGCAGGTTAGCCTTGAACCAACATAATTCAACTAACCAACATCGAACTTATGGCTCTTTCCCAGTGTTCAGATCAACATCGGCCTATGTTGGTTAAAAATATGTTGTTTTAACCATTCAGAGAATCTCGGAATACTTTGGTCATGTCCAAAGGTAGTTGTCACGGTGTAGCCTATTGTAAAAAATGCTAATTCACTTCATGTAGGTCATGTACCAAATTGAAAACATGTAAAATATGAGTGTTACAAACTATTACAAGCATGAAACATGGTCAACTTTAGTAGGACTGTAATGATAACAGCTAAAATGATTAATTGTATAAGTTAATTTTTTCCCATGTCAATGATGTTTGGCGGCGCCTATCTCCGTTTCAAGACCCTAGACCACACAGCTACTGTAGGTAGTAAAGGCTACAGTGGGGGGGTCAGTCCTCTAATAGCTCTGCTTGTTAAATTTCCTTTCCCTGTCCTATTATGATGAGCACCAAGCTAGAAGGCAGAAAGTACCATTTTTACCTGGTCTTTTGTATGATTCGGCTGGGATTTGAACCCCAGCGTCCTGGTTGTGGGGCAGACACTCTATCAACTAGGCCACCACTCCAGCCATTTATTGTATGATAAGAAAAAATATATATGGCCACTATAAGTCACCATTTATGTGTGTGCGTGGGTATTTTTTTTTTTTTTACATAATCTGCAAACACTTCATCAGCAGTGCTACTTCTGTTCACACACTCCCTGTGGGAGTTGGGGCTCAGGCTCACAGCAGGGACAGCCAGAAATGGTGAAGTGTTGAGCTGAAGGGTCCGCTCACAGTATAAAGTTTGTCCTGACTGAGTCTAAAGCTATGTTCTATCCGCAGTGTACTTCAGCTGTATTCCCTACTCCCTGCTCCATTCTCAGGGAAAATCAGTTAAGTTAACTGCCCTTCACAAAATTTTTCCATTTGAAACACCCTGTAATTGTCGGCTCCCTCCTCTGTACATTACCACGGTAACCATGGACACGTACCGTAAAACGGGGCTATAAGGGACGGCTGGGTAATAAGGGACACTTTTCTGGGAAATGTTTTAAATGTAATTCTGCTTTTTTTTATTTTGAGCAGGATGCTGAGTTGTGGTGTTATTGTCAAATATCCATGAATCCTTAAACAAATCATGGTATGTTGCACATTTCTTTGATTTGTTTAAGGATTCATGGATATTTGACAATAACAACACAACTCAGCGTCCTGCTCAAAATAAAAAAAAGCAGAATTACATTTAAAACATTTCCCAGAAAAGTGTCCCTTATTATCCAGCCGTCCCTTATAGCCCCGTTTTACGGTACTGATACTATGGTGGATAATTTATATTTCTTAAATAAAATATTAATACAAATATATTTGTATTACTATCAGTTGATATAAACAATAAGCGACATCAGTTTAGCTTGTTAATAATGTTAGCAACAATAA
This sequence comes from Pholidichthys leucotaenia, assembly GCA_020510985.1. Classification (NCBI taxonomy): domain Eukaryota; kingdom Metazoa; phylum Chordata; class Actinopteri; order Cichliformes; family Pholidichthyidae; genus Pholidichthys; species Pholidichthys leucotaenia. The sequence continues at coordinate 127,189,490 of CM035847.1, read as the reverse complement.
TTTGTTTTACTTGTATTTGAAGCACGGTGGCTTGTGGGTAATCTTCCTGTCAGCTTCCGGTGAAGTGATGTCCGGTTGTTCACTTCTTCCCTTCTCAGTTCTCAGTTCCCTTTGAACTGAAGACTGTTCACTCTCTTCGGTTTGGAATCTCACTTAATATGGTGGAATACCCTGTGCAGTCACTTCGGAGTACTCTATTGAGCTACTGGAACGCAGCTTAAAAGTCTGCTCCTTTATAACAGTGTGTTCGCTTCACGCAACAAAGCCATAATTTAAAAAAAAAAAAAAAAATAAAAAAAAAATATATATATATATATATATATATATACAGAATAGACATGCATAAAATTACAGGCGTTTTTTTTTTCATTGTTGCCCAAATTGCCCTCAAATTGTACAATCACCCACATAATGCTCACCACTAACCAGTCCCTCCAGGATTTTGCAATGTTGCGATCACGTCAGTTCACGCAAAATCAGGCAATTGACACAACTATTGTGCGACCTTGCAACTTTGTCTAATGACCGCAACTTTCCCGCAATTTTGGCCAATCCTCGTCAACTTCCACCAATTTCACCAATCAGATTTGTCTCTCACTGGTGCACAAACGCTCAGTCTAACCAATCAAATGCAACGCTGCACCCGTTCACTTCCATGTTGACAGTGAGTATTAACTGAACACATCAGCAAAAAGAGTGTGTGTAATGATTTTAGCTTACAGCTCACGTGCATAGTGCAACAACAACGAAACAACCACACCAGAGTACACGTTTGAGGGTTTTTATTAATTTCAAGAAATAACTCGAACTCTGCTACAGAAAACGTCACTCGCCAGAGGAAGAAGTCCTGTGAAGAGATGAATGAGAGCAGTGTGAGGAGAAATGGAGAACAGGGAATAGGCTGGGCAAATTACCACTTTCATAAGTAGAATAAGAGAACCAGCAGGGACCCCAGCGGGGAGAGACAAACCAGCAGGATGAAGCGGGTCGTAGAGAGGATTGACTGGTGATGCCTGACTGGGTAGAGAATAGCTGCTGAGGAGTGTGGAAGGAGGGGCAGGTGACCACACGCAGTCCCCGAAGATGCACCCGCACTGATGCCAGCAACCTGAGAACAAAGTGAGGACACAGACGGTGAGTACAAACACTTCACCAGACTTAAAGAATAATAATTTCACCGTGTCTACTGCAAGGCAGTATACCCAGATGAGCCAGCATTGACAACGTGGTCCTAATAAGTGCTGGCTGATGAGAGGCAGCAAGTGCGTCCACTCTCCCAGGTGTGCTGATTGCAGGAGAGGAGAGACACGGGAAGGAGGGGGCGAGCACTCACCAGACCATGACAGTGTGTGACTTAAAAAAACACTCACCCGCAAGGTTTCCAACACCGTCCCTTTCTCCATCTCTCCCAGCCTCTTAGTGCATGTCTTGCCACGTCTCTGTCCTGTCTGCATGTACGAAGTGCTGGGTTTGTGTTGAAAAGTGTCCGCCTGCACCAAAAGCACCCCGTCGCGGGAGCGCGCATGAGAACAGATGCCATAAAACCACAAACAAAACAGCAAATCTAATACTACAGCCAGTGTTTGAACATTTCATACATCTTTAGAGGTAAAATAATTTCTACACCTTGTCAATGAGCTTTAAAGCTGTGAATCTGCAGTCTGGACACGGACAAAGCCCCCCCTTCCCCCGGTAAATGAAAGATGTGTGTGAAGAGACAAGTGTGTGTGTCAAGATCAACGTGTAACAGATAGACAGGTAGGAGTTAGGCATGGAAAGAGAGAGAATATTGTCTGTATTTTTTTTTCAGAAAAACACAGACTCCTATAGACAATACAGAGCAACAGAATAAATTATTTATTTTTCCCTCTTCGCTCGGTACCGAGTGGTTGGGGACCGTAGGGAGTTTTCAAATAAAGGTGCTGCCAATAATTTCCACATTTATACTATTTAACATGCATTCAATGCAATTTAGCTGTTGTAATGGATATTGTGTTAAAGTCGGTTTTTGCTGTTGCACAAAAGAGTTTTAATGTATAGCAAAAGTTTCTGCTTAATTTACAAATCACTGTAACAGGAAATTTTTGACAGTCCTGTCCTTTTCTTGTATTGTTATATAGAATATCACTGTAGTAAGCTGGAAAAAAAACAAACAAAAAAAAAACCCATCAGCTTTAAAATTTGTAATTCTTCCCACAACTTTTAGTGCAAAAAACACTCTAAAAACATTGCAACTTTTATCACAACTTTTTTAAAAAGGTCCAGCAAATTCAGGCTTTTTGGGCCACAACAATCATAAAAACATCCTGCGAAATCCTGGAGGGACTAACTATATCACTACTACCAGCTGCGTCTTCTGCCAATATTTACCATTTTCTCCAGCTACTAAGTTTCTACTACAGCTCCTGAGCTGCTGTTGCAGTGGTCCAACTTTGCTACAATGTTTGCCAACGTTTGCTGGAACGATGATTTTTCGGAAACACCTGCATTGTTCAGTGATACATTGGAGTATGTAAGTAGCGCTGTTGTACTTTGATCGTTGATTTTGGGAAACACTGGAGTTGCAGCTCCACAGTTCATACCAGGGAAGCTGCCATCTTAGTTAACAACAGTCCTTTTGGGAAACGTGCCCCAGAATCATAGAACTAAATTAAACTTTTATTTATTGCATATGGCTACTACCAACAGTATGCATATTAGCCCTCTCCCGCCTGAAAGTGTGACACAGTTATTAACCTGAACTCCACATTATAATAGACACATTAAAAGCCTCATTGGTTGGAGATTAAACAACATTTAATACTTGGTTTCTTTGACTTTTAGATTTGCCACTTTCTCCATGCAATTTAAGTCATAACTGCTTTCTTAGATGGGAAATGTGAGCATGGCATTATACAGATTTTAAACTTGTATTGGATTTTTGATCCCATTGGTACCAAGTTTGTCTTCTTATGAATTGACTGTAACTTTACATATGCACTCTTATTTTGGGTGAAGTATGACCACTTCTATGCAAATATAAGTCACTGAAGTCCAGTGAGTTTGAACTGGTCCTGTTCTGAGTTTTTGAAAAGGCTTTGAGTCCTTTCTTTTGAGCTTCCTTGTCTGGTTTTTTTTTTTTTTTGCCTCTGATATCCACGTTATTTTGTTATCTTTACCAAACTGAATTATATAATTGAATTGAAATTTTATTTATTATATTTGCTAGAAGTCTGCTACCTGAATATATAGCTGGGCTGCTTCCTGCCTAAGAGAGTCAACCTTATTTAATATACATGTCCTCCTGTCTCATTTTTCATCTCACCAAATTTCCACTGTATTTTTGCTGGACTTTTATATCATTCAATAATTCACTCTTATTAAGCTGTATGTATGTATCATTTCCATGTACTGTAGGAACACTGCATGCAGTAGGCAATCTGACAGCTTTAGTGCCATTTTAATCAGTCAGTTACAGGCTGGCCACTCCCTCTTTACCCTCCTGGACTTTAGTTTCTCTTTTATGATTCACTTTACAATCTCTGTTAAAATCTGAAACTGAATATCATGTCTATATTTTCCTTTTAATGCATTTACCTTTCTTCCACCTGCATTTATTATGTTCTCCTGCTGCCATGTATTCTTTCAGCAAGCATCACAGCTAATTCCCAAGTGATGTTCAATGACAAAGATTCTTAACATTGGATCAAGGGTCTTTTCACACCTTAGTTTGTGCTTTGGTCAAAATCATTTCAGGATTTTTCAAACTTGGATCACTTTCCTCTTTATTTGTTTCAGTTTCATATGGTCAAAAATGCAAGTGTAAGAAAATGCATCACGTCAAACTACTCAAGAATGCCCTCTCTGCTTATTGTTCAGATGGATACCATGTTAATGGCAAGTCTAAATACAGGAAATAGATCCTGGTTTGTTGACTTTAGTTTGCTAATTTTCTCTGACAAGGACATACAATGGAGTTTAACATACAGGAGTTTTCATCACCCTGGTTTATTCATGTATATTTTACTTGCATTTACCACTGAGGACAAATAAAATAGTTTGAAAATGAAGTGAAGCTATGGTTTTAAAACAGTGTGTTGATGGACTTGGAGTCATCAAGGGTGGATATTGAGGCTACACAGCAGGTGGTGTGCGTTAATCCTTCTGAAGCTTGACATTCTCATCAGTCAAAAATGTTTCCGAAGAGCTATCAGGTAAAGTGTAAAACCTGATGCGTTAGTTCAATTGAAAGTATGTGGGCCTTGAATCATTTAAATTTAACTCAGTTCAGGCACGTCTATTCTTTTTTTCAGTTGAGTAAACTGAGTTCTATAAAAAGAGGTACAAATAAGATAAGATAAACTTTATTGTCCCTCAAGGGGAAATTTGTCTTGGGCTTGACACCTGTGCTGCAACCACACAATCCACACATACACAATGGATGTAGTACATAATAAATGAAATAAAACCCAATAAATAATACAAGTACATACATACATACATAAATATATAACAGCAGTCATTAAGAACAGGAGTTATAAGTGTCCCTGACCTATTTATCTGAGTTTAAAAGCTTTACTGAATGTTTCTTCTTCACACCAAACTACCATTCAAGTTTTACTTTATTATTTCTATTAAGGTTTATCAGCACATTTGTTATGACAGCTTACATAACACAATTGGCATAGCCATTTCCTTCATAGCACAGCATACACAAACCACCCCTCCCCCAAAGCTACAAATCAGTGTTAAGGTGTGTTCAGACCAAACGTGAGTAAATTTATTCATGTGGTATGAGTACATGCTACCTCAATGTTTGTATCACTGTTGTAGCAATGACACTTAGGGTACCAAACACAAAAATTATCTAAAAATCAATTAATTGTAATGTTTATTTTCCAACTTTTAACATTTCCCATCAGCCCTTGTGGCTGCATTATTTTGAGAGACTTAAAAGTATGTATCCTCATTTGATTATTATAGTTATGATTTTTGAAATTACAAATCACAATATTCACATTTACAAGGAGGAAGGGCTGAAATGTTCATAGGCTGAAAAGTTCACAGTAGTCAAGTTTGACCAAATGTGGTTTATTTTTCAAGCGCTGCAACACCGATGGAAGAAGTGTGTGGACCAAAGGGGAGACTATCCTGAAAAATAAACCACATTTGGTCAAACTTGACCACTATGAACTTTACATCCTATGAATATTTCAGCCCCCCCCCCCCCCGCACTAGAGGCATTGGTATTATTTTTAAATTGCTTGTGTCAACTGGAGAGCTTTAATATGAATTTTAGATTGACAAATCTAACCTGTTTTTGTCTTAAAGTGTACCAGACTGATACCCTTCCATGTAGCATCTTCCTCTACTTCACCAAAATAGGGGTACCCAAAGACAGGAAATGGCCATGTTCCTTTCTCATCTGAAGAACCACACCAGAGGTCACAAGACGATTTGAATTAAGACTGTCTCATTTAGTTTACTTGGTTTGTACCGGAGTGTGTTGACAGTGTTCTCATCTGACAAAATGAAGCACATTACAGGAGAAAATAAACTCGAGTTCACTTGAAGTATAAACTAAAGCCTGTAGGTGTGAAAATATCCCTAAAAGCTCTCCACATGTACACATTCCAGTCCCTGGTTTCAGAAAAACAAAACAGTGTCTGTTTTGTGTGCTTAATTTGTATCTTTAAGTTAAATTCTACCACATTTGAATGCAGTGTTTCACTTTGTACAGTCATTTTCTTTGGCTATGGTTAATTAAAAACACCATCTTCTCTGAAACTATACAGCACATGACACCCTCGCTACAAAAGCTGCTTGGTTGAACATCTATTTATTGCACTGTCACAAAGAGAAAAATAGCTTTTAATCAGGCAAAACAGGATTATAGTTTCCCTTTTGCTCAGTACTTATAAGTCATGAAGAGGCTTTTGCTAATGTTCTTAAATTTAATTGGAGCTCATACAGTATTGTATTTTTAAAATGATTGCCCTCATAAGAATTAGTTAATGTGATTAAAGTACTGCCAGGCTTAGCACTGCTTGGGCCGGATTTAGTTTCTCATTATGTCATTGCCCTTGGTTCATGCAGAAAGTATTTGTGATGTTTGGAAATTTTAGATCTTTACTCTTAGTGGGACGGTGTAGTATCCTAAACCAGAACAATACCTCAGATTTGTGTGAATATGGATTTGAAGAAAACAATCTTCAACACAAACAGGTGCATCTCAGAAAATCAGAATGCCATCAAAAAGTTGATTTATTTCACTAATTCAATTCAAAAAGTGAAACTCATGTATTAGATCCATTATACACAGATGAGATGATACAGTATTTTTCAGTAATTTATTTCTTTTAATTTGGATGATTATGGCTTACAGCTAATGAAAACCGAAAATTCAGTTTCTCAAAAAAATTTGAATATTACATAAGATCAAATTTAAAAATGGATTTTTATTTGAAATGTTGGGCAATTGAAAGGTATGTTCATGTGCAGACTCAGTGCTTGATCAGGGATTTTTCTTCATGAATTACTGCATTAAAGTGGTGTGGCATGGAAGCGATCAGCCTGTTGTACTGCTGAGGTGTTATGAAAGCCCAGGTTGCTTTGATAGTGGCCTTCATCTCATCTACATTGTTGGATCTAATGTCTCTCATCTTCCTCTTGACAATAGGTAGTCCATAGATTCTCTGTGGGGTTTAGGTCAGGAGAGTTTGCTGGCCAGTCAAGCACAGTGCTACCATGGTCATGAAACCAGGTATTTGTACGTTTAGCAGTGTGGGCAGGTGCCAAGTCCAGCTGGAAAATGAAATCAGCATCTCCATAAAGTTTGTCAGCAGAGGAAAGCATGAAGTGCTCTAAAATTTCTTGGGAGATGGCTGCATTGACTTTGGACTTCATAAAACACAGTGGACCAATACCAGCAGATGAGATGGCTCCCCAAATGATCTCTGACTCTGGAAACTTCACACTAGACCTCAAGCAACTTGGATTCTGTGTCTCTCCACTCTCCCTTCAGACTCTGGGACTTTGATTTCCATATGACAGGACTTGACAACTGATTTGTGGAGCCATGCTATCTGCTGATATTGGTCCACTGTGTTTTATCAAGTTCATAGTCATTGTAGCCATCTACCAGGAAATTTTAGAGCATTTCATGCTTTCCTCTGCTTACAAGCTTTATGGAGATGCTGATTTCATTTCCCAGCAGGACTGGGCACCTGCCCACACTGCCAAAAGTACAAATACCTGGTTTCATGACCATGGTATCACTGTGCTTTATTGGTCAGCAAACTGACTTGACCTAAACCCCACAGAGAATCTATGGAGTATAGTCAAGAAAAAGATGTTCTTCGGTGTTCAAAAAATAAGTTCTATTTAACAAAGTGAAATGACACAGGGAATAAGTACTGAACATATGAAGAAAAGGAGGTGCAAAAAAGGCATAGAGAGCCAAGAAACCAGCTGAAATCCATCCCCCATCAGTTAAGTCCTGACTGATAGCCTTTAAAAAGGTCTGTGAATATCAGATTGCCACACCACAAAGAACTCATGATGGGTAGCAGCAAAGAGCTCTCTCTAGACCTTCACAACCTTATTGTTGCAAAACATAATGATGGTATTGGTTACAAGTGCATTTCTAAACTGCTGAATGTTCCAGTGAGCACTGTTGGAGCCATTATTTGGAAATGGAAAGAACATCATTTTACCATAAACCGGCCACGACCAGGAGCTCCTCACAAGATTTCTGAGAGAGGAGTCAAAGGAATTTTCAGAAGAGTTATCCAGGAGCCAAAGACCACTTATGGAGGTCTCCAGGAAGGCCAGGAGTTAGCAGGTACTGCTGTTACAAAGAAAACAATAAGTAATGCACTCAACTGACATGGGCTCTTTGCCCGCTCACCTAGCAAGGCTCCATTGCTAAAGAAAACGCATGTTGAAGCTCATTTAAAGTTTGCTGCACAACATTTGGGCAAGCCAGTAAAATACTGGGAGAATGAAGATGAAAAAAGGTTGGACTTTTCAGCAACACAATGATCCCAAACACACAGCCAAGGAAACTCTCAACTGGCTCCAGAGAAGGAAAATAAAGCTGCTAGAATGGCCCAGTCAGTCATCTGACCTGAATCTAATTGAAAATCTATGGAACAAATTGAAGATCACAGCTCATAGAAGACACCCACGGAACCTTCAAGATTTGAAGACAGTTTGTGTGGAAGAATAGGCTAAAATCACTCCAAGCAATGCGTGTGCCTAGTTTCTCCATAGGAGGCATCTGGAAGCTGTTATTACCAACAAAACCTTTTCTACTAAATATTAAATTAATTTCACCAAACGTGTTCAATATTTATTCCTTGCTTTCCCCGTCTACTTTATTAAATATAACTTGTTTTGTGAACACAGTTGCCTTGATTTCTTTGTATGTATGAATTACTAGGGTTGTTACTTATATCTGGTGAAAATCTCAAGTCAATGGCGCCATCAGAAATATGTTTAATGAGAAAAATGTTGACTTGTTCAATACTTATTTTCCCTACTGTACATTAAAACACACGGGATCTACAGCGATGCATCATTTGCTATGTAAAAAGAAGAAAATTATTTTGCTTAATTCAGCAGAGATTTTCAATAATCTCTGAATGTAACTCCCTGACTGCACTATAATATGTTGCTATAGACATACAGTATGTAATCATTAGTCCATCTGAAGTGTATATGAAAGTGCGTGACCTGGTTTGGCAAAGTTCAATCCTAAAATATATTTTTTGCAGTTCTTTGGTTGCTGCTAAGTGCTTTCAAATATGCTGTCAGTGGTCCCAGGGACCTGCTTTCTCTTGGAAGATAGCAACGAGCATGACTCATCTGCCCATTGATCAGCTTCGCCCAGTCTCCCCTACTTTGTTCTATTTTTTTTTTTTTCAGTAAACACCAGAGTGGAATAGTCATCTCTGACAGATCCCTGAAGGCTGAGAGCAACGTGGCATCTCTTTTACCATCGATCAGTTCTGGTCTGTGTTTGACAACAGTGTAGCAGGGCTTCCTGTTCTTACATCACAATAATCCAGTTAACTGTGCTGTAGAAGTCCTCTGGTTCATCTCATCTGATTTTCAAATTAACATTGTTTTTAATCACATACTATATTACAGCCTTGTTACTGATTTACAGTGGATCTGGAAAATATTCATAGCACTTACGTTTTTCCACATTTTGTTATGTTACAGCCTTATTCCAAAATGGATTAAATTATTTTTTTCCTCAAAATTCGACACACAATACCCCATAATGGCAACATGAAAAAAGTTTTTTTGAGACTTTTGCAAATTTATTAAAAATAAAAAAAACAACAACTAAGAAATCACATGTACATAAGTATTCACAGCCTTTGCTCAGTACTTTGTTGATGTACCTTTGACAGCAATTACATCCTCAAGTATTTTTGAATATGATGCCACAAGCTTGGCACACCTATCTTTGGGCAGTTTTGCCCATTCCTCTTTGCAGCGTCTCTCAAGCTCCATCAGGTTGGATGGGAAGTGTCGGTGCACAGCCATTTTCAGATCTCTCCAGAGATGTTCAATTGGATTCAAGACCGGGCTCCAGCTGGGCCTCGCAAGGACATTCACAGAGTTGTCCTGAAGCCACTCCTTTGGTATCCTGGCTGTGTGCTTAGAGTTGTCCTGCTAAAAGATGAACCGTCGCCTCAGTCTGAGGTCAAGAGTGCTCTGGAGCAGGTTTTCATTCAGGATTTCTCTGTACATTGTTGCATTTATCTTTCCCTCTATCCTGACTAGTCTCCCAGTTCTTGCCACTGAAAAACATCCCCACAGCATGATGCTGCCACCACCATGCTTCACTGTAGGGGTGGTATTGGCCTGGTGATGAGTGGTGCCTGGTTTCCTCCAAACATGACGTCTGCCATTCAAGCCAAAGAGTTCAATCTTTGTTTCATTAGACCAGAGAATTTTGTTTCTCATGGTCTGAACGTCCTTCAGATGCCTTCTGGCAAACTCCAGAGGGGCTGCCATGTAGTGATGTTCGATACCACTGATTTCTTTTCCGATCCGATACTGAGTTAAATTCAGGCTGGTATCGGCGATACTGATATTTTATGCTGACTACACCTAATATGTCTTTTAAATCTAAAAAAAATAGTGTATTTCAAATCATAGCTTCCTTAAGAATACAAGGCAGAGTAATTTATTTATTTATTTATTCATTTTAAACTCTGAAGTATATTGAGGTAGCGGCCTCATTTACAATATAGTCGAGCTAATACAACAATAGAAAAACCAGAGGACACAATCATACAAAATATGTGAAAATGGTGTTTCGAACTCTGAAAAAAAAGAAAATGAGTACAATTATAAAAACATTAAAATAAATTCTTGCTTAATTATTAAGAACTACTATAAAGATGAAAACTTGCATTTGCAACTTGCAAAACTTGCATTCATGTTACATGAACATGTTAACATGAAAATACTGAACATGTAAATAACACAGCATCCAACATTGACACTGTTGTTCCCTCATTCACAGGTTTTTGTTAAGGAACAATAGCATATTTACTGTCTTCCCCTTTAGTCTGTTTCATTTTTTGCTCAGAACCTCTCCTGCCTTTGAAAAGACTCTCTCTGTCGGTACAGAAGTGGTAGTAATTCCCAGGTATCTCACTGCCAGTTTGCTCAGGGCTGGGTAGCTTGGTTCGTGTTCTTGCCACCAAACCAGTGCATCCCTAGCTCGGGGAATCACTTTTTCTTCTGAGTACCAACGTACTTCAATGAGCACTTCACTGGCAGCTGACCGGTGATGTTGTCCTGACAAAACCTGCATTGTGGTATATATCACTCAGATATTCCATACCTACATTGGTTAGAGCATGTGGAAATGTTTGGGACAACATATACAAAGGAACTTCACACCTCTGAAAGAACAAAGGAATCTCACCGCCGTGTGAAGACCCATGACGTCACAGGACGCCATGGCAACAGACTCGACACCTTCACCCCAGAGAGAGGAGAAGGTCTTCCCATCACCTCCCAAGGCGAAGGGAGGAGTTAACAGGACTAATGGGGGGATTTAGATAACGGGGAGATTTTACCTTTTTAAATGAGTGGACTCTGACGTCAGCTGTTTCAATGAGTGGTGCCATGTATGCTTGTATTTAACCAGTGAGCAAAGCAGAGATCTCCCTCTTGCCTTCTGCTAAGCTCTGCACCTGTTGAGATTTGATAGAGGAGCTATTCAATAAAAACCCTGTTTTTAATTCAAAGCCGCCTCGTTATTTCAGCTCCACTACACTGGTGACCCTTACGCGAGAATATGGACCGGAGGCGCTCTTCAAGCTGCTCATCCATGGTAGCTCTGGCACACGCCAGCGACGACGCAGACGAGGGAACAAGCAGACAGCTGTTCCCCGCGGCAGAGGGCACTGAGAGAGCTCAACCGAGCTCCAACACCGCCACGAGAGCCGTAGAAACGCACTCTCACCCGGCGAACACGACAATGATGGTGTGCACGAACGCCGTCGCTGTCAAGCTGCCAGACTTCTGGAGAGAAGACCCTGCATCTTGGTTCCAGCAAGCCGAAGCCCAGTTTATACTGGCGGGTATCACAGCAGATGATACCAAATTTTATCACATCATCTCCAAGCTCGACTCCGCAACTTCGAAGTGTGTGCGGAGCTTGGTCCAGCAACCACCAACCCGGGACAAATATGAGACACTCAAGGCGACCATCGTGGCGAATTATGTCCCGTCAGCGGAGGAAAGAGCTGAGAGAATCCTGGCGGTCTACGGCCACAGAGGGGGCAATCCAAGGACCCTCATGGAGGATTTGCTACAACTCAAGGAGGAGGATAATGATAATTTCCTTCTCCAATTCATTTTCCTCAGCACGCTACCACCGCATTTGAGAGGGACACTCGCCAGGATGAAGTGCAATGACCATCAGGATTTCCGCACACTGGCCAACGAGGCTTACCGGCTCGTCAACACCTGCAGAGAACGGACACCCACAGTGGCATCCGCAGATCTGAGAACTGACACCCCGAGCCTTGGAGAGACTCAACGCACGGTGACAGCGGCGCGGCCCAAGCGCAACGAGCAGAACGACGTCTGCTATTATCACCACCGCTTCGCAGAGAAAGCCCGCAAATGCGTTCCCCCCTGCAAGTTTACGAGGTCGGGGAAACGCCAAAGCCGAGGGCCATTAACAGCAGCAGTTCTCAGCGAGAAGAATAAGCTGTTATACGTGACGGATGGATACACAGGCAAGCAGTTCCTCATCGACACGGGAGCTCAGCTGAGTTTCGTCATGCCCTCCCACGCAGAGCGAACCATGGGCACCCGGGGCAACGGAGCAGTGGCAGCCAACGGCTCTGACATCGACACGTTCGGGGAAAAGAGCCTGCACCTCCTCATCCACGGCTGCAGCTACAGATGGACATTTGTTGTAGCAGCGGTGAGCTTTAACTTGTTAGGCGCAGATTTTCTGTGTGCACATGGGTTATTAGTGGATCTTGCAAATAGGCGCCTGGTTAATGCACTCTCTTTTGCTTCTATTCCATGCTCAGCTCGAGTTTCTCCACCACCTGTGCAGGCCAACGTCACTACGGCAGGAGGTAAGTTTGAGCAACTCCTCACCCAATTTCCAGCACTCACAACCCCCAAATTCTCAGCCACTGTAGCCAAACACGGGGTTAAACACTTCATTCCAACAAACGGACCTCCCGTTTTTGCCAAAGCTCGCCGCTTAGACGCGGCCAAGCTCAACATAGCAAGGGACGAATTTGCAGCTCTTGAAAAATTAGGCATTTGCCGACGTTCAAAGAGCCCTTGGGCCTCACCACTTCATATGGTCCCGAAATCCGACGGTTCTTGGAGACCGTGCGGAGATTACCGCAGGCTAAACAACGCTACAGCGCATGACCGCTACCCCATTCCTCACATTCAGGATTTTTCATTGCATTTAGCAGGTGCGCGCATTTTTTCAAAAATAGACTTAGTCCGCGGTTATCACCAGGTCCCAGTCCGAGCTGAAGATATTCCTAAAACAGCGGTTATAACCCCTTTCGGCCTTTTTGAATTTCTAAGAATGCCATTCGGCCTCAAAGGCGCGGCTCAAACTTTTCAACGGATGATGGACGCAGTCCTACGCGACCTACCCTTTGTTTTTGTCTACCTCGATGACATGCTTGTAGCCAGTTCATCCGAGGAAGAACACGAACAGCACCTCACTACCGTTTTTCAGAGGCTGGAAGAGCACGGACTTATAATCAATCCAGCCAAATGCAAATTCGGCGTATCACAAATTGATTTTTTGGGACATAGGGTCTCCCCGGCAGGGGCAATTCCGCTTCCAGACAAAGTTTGTGCGATAGAAAGTTTTCCACGGCCTCAAACGGTTAAGTCGCTACAGGAATTTTTGGGGATGGTTAATTTTTACAACCGTTTCCTCCCCCACGCAGCTCAGCTCATGCAACCCCTATATGACGCGCTCAGAAAAAAGAAAGCTTCCAACGCGGTCGAATCGACCCCGGAGCGCGAACGCGCTTTCGCGGAAGTAAAAAGCGCCCTAGCTAACGCCACAATGTTAGTCCACCCAGATTCCTCAGCTCGCATTGCTCTAACCACAGATGCTTCAGACCTGGCTATAGGGGCAGTTGTAGAACAACTTGTCAGTGGGGTCTGGCAACCTTTAGCATTCTTTAGCAAATCGCTAAACCCTACTGAACGCAAATACAGCACTTTTGACAGAGAGCTGCTGGTGCTTCATTTGTCCATCCGCCACTTCCAGTTTTGGTTAGAAGGGTTGAGTTTCACGGCTTTTGTGGACCATAAGCCGCTCACTTTTGCTATGGCTAAAATTTCAGAACCATGGTCAGGCAGACAGCAAAGACAGCTAGCTGCGATTTCAGAGTTCACCACAGACATTCGACACGTAGCAGGCAAACTTAACGTAGTAGCTGACTGTCTCTCCCGTGCTGTGGCACCGCCAGAGCACGAGGAGACAGATTACACTGCTTCAGCAGCTGAGCTTTTCTCTAACACAAACACATATGCAGCACCTATCCATGAAGGGATAGATTATGCAGCCATGGCGGAAGAGCAAGGTAGTGATGCGGACGTGCGCGCGCTCCTGTCTGGACCAACAGGGTTAAGGCTGGAGGAAAAAGGGTTGCGCGACGGCATGCCCCCCCTAATATGCGATGTTTCAACCGGCCGACCTCGCCCGTTAGTACCAGCTGCTTGGCGCCACCGCATTTTCGACGCAATTCACTCCCTCGCGCACCCAGGTGTGCGCGCCTCGGTCAAAATGGTTGCCGAAAAGTTTGTGTGGCCAGGCCTACGCAAAAACGTAAAAGAATGGGCAAAAACTTGCATTCCTTGTCAGCGCGCCAAAGTACACAAACACACTAAAGCCCCTCTGGAGCCTTTTCCAATCCCTGCTAGAAGGTTCGACCACATTCACGTCAACCTCGTGGGGCCGCTGCCTTCCTCCCAAGGTTTCACACACCTGCTAACAATGATAGACCGCACCACGCGCTGGCCAGAGGCAGTCCCGCTAGCGGTAACCACGGCGGAGGAAGTCGCTCGCGTTTTTCTAACAAATTGGGTGGCACGTTTCGGCGTCCCATCAGACATCACGTCAGATAGGGGGCCTCAATTTGTCTCAGAGCTCTGGTCAGCCATGTCCAACAGTTTAGGGGCAACAATTCACCGTACCACCGCTTATCACCCTCAGGCTAATGGGTTATGCGAGCGTTTCCACAGGTCCTTAAAGGCCGCCCTCAGGGCCTCATTAACGGACACAAATTGGGTAAATAAACTTCCCTGGGTTTTATTGGGGTTGCGTGCGGCACCTAAAGAGGATTTAGACGCTTCCCCTGCAGAATTAGTCTTCGCTCAGCCTATCAGACTACCAGGTGAATTTTTACCAGAAAACCCGGAACCAGGACACCTCCCGGTCCCAAGGTTTTTAGGCAGTAACAGTCCGGACTTTCTCCACGTTCCAACTCATCACTCCTTTCCACGAGTTTTTGTTCCTCAAACTTTAAAAAACGCTGAGTTTGTTTTTGTTAAGCATGAAGCTCTAAAACCAACGTTACGCCCAGTATACGATGGCCCGTATAGAGTGCTGGAAAATGGTGACAAACACTTTGTGGTTGATTATGGGGATAGAAATGAAACGGTCAGCATTGACAGACTCAAACCTGCCTTCTTGTTGAGAGACAGACCTGCACAGCTGGCCCGAGCACCTCGGCGAGGTAGACCCCCCAAGGAGAAAGTCTCAGCCCCCAGGCAGGGAACAGATAATCTCTCTCCTTCCCACACTGCAGATTCCTCACAACAAGGTCCCAGCAGGACGCCTAAACCAACCTACAGCAGCTTTGGGAGAAGATTGAAACCCAGACTACTCAGGGACTGATTACACCACTATGCAAATTTTCGCTAATTGTGCCGCAACAGTTTAGGACTGATTTATGATTATACTATGCCGTTACGTTTTCACTGAACTCTCTTAGGAGCATGGCTGCTTGAAAGCTTCTTCTGTGGCAACAGCTGTAACACGTAGTATGTCTTAGTAATTACCCTAGACTGTGAATCTTTCTGTGTTCTTTCATAGTTGTTTGGGGGGCCTGTGGTATATATCACTCAGATATTCCATACCTACATTGGTTAGAGCATGTGGAAATGTTTGGGACAACATATACAAAGGAACTTCACACCTCTGAAAGAACAAAGGAATCTCACCGCGGTGTGAAGACCCATGACGTCACAGGACGCCATGGCAACAGACTCGACACCTTCACCCCTGAGAGAGGAGAAGGTCTTCCCATCACCTCCCAAGGCGAAGGGAGGAGTTAACAGGACTAATGGGGGGATTTAGATAACGGGGAGATGTTACCTTTTTCAATGAGTGGACTCTGACGTCAGCTGTTTCAATGAGTGGTGCCATGTATGCTTGTATTTAACCAGCGAGCAAAGCAGAGATCTCCCTCTTGCCTTCTGCTAAGCTCTGCACCTGTTGAGATTTGATAGAGGAGCTATTCAATAAAAACCCTGTTTTTAATTCAAAGCCGCCTCGTTATTTCAGCTCCACTACAGCATGTCAAAATGAGCCCATATCCCTGCTTTTGATATTGCTGAACCTGGGAGGGCAGGATTCTGGTGTGGCCCTGAAGTAGAAGACTCTGAAGTAGAAGACTCTGAAGTAGAAGACCCTGAAGTAGAAGGCTCTGAAGTAGAGCTAACAGTAGCTGTTGAGCTTGGGGCTAGAGAGGGAGCTACCTGTCCTGCCTGATAGACTTCCTGCATTTCAGAGAGGAGACGTTTTTTCATTACTTCTACATTGTCTTTGTCTCGAAAACCAAGATGTTTAAACCTAACATCCAGAAATGTACTGGCAGCTAGACAGTGAATACTCTCAATACCCCTGAATCTACGCTGACATTGCTGTGCCAGTTGTGTGGCGAGGGGGCTGCCTTGACGTTCACAGGCTGCTACAGACCTGTGAATGAGTGACACGAGCGGAATCACTTTAGAGACTGAAACATACTTTTCAGCTGAAACTTCCCGTGTCACTTCTTCAAATGGTCGTAGTGCATCAACTGTTTGCTTGATGAGGGATAATTCTCCCTCATTTAGGCACATTGCATTCCTCCCTAAAAGGCAGAGGGCTGTGGTCACAGCTTCATTTTGCTCACAGAGCCTCTCCAGCATGTAAAAAACTGAATTCCAGCGAGTATCTACTGACTGGATTAACTTGTGCTCTGCCACTTTCAACTGTTGTTGAATACCCCTGAGCTTCTGCGTGGCCTGTGTGCTGTGGTGAAAAAAGGACACGATCGCACTGCATTTCTCCAGCACTTTCACCACTTCTGGGAGAGTTTTTAAACTGTCCTTTACAATTAAATTAAGTGTATGTGTAAATCATGGATGATGCCTCCATCCAGCCTTGTGCACTGCAGCAACCATATTTGCACCATTGTCTGTCACAACTGCAACAACCTTGTCAGTTACGCCCCATTCTTCTGTGATGCATTTAAGTGCTAAACAGATATTATCTGCTGTATGCTGCTCATGGAAAGTGTGGGTTTCCAAAACAAATTCCCTCATTTGCCAGTTTTCAATGAGATGACATGTTACAGTTAAATATGCCTCTGTGGACGCAGAAGTCCACATATCAGTGGTAAGTACAACACTAGAAGCATTTTGCAAAGATGCCTTTACTTTGCCTTTGCATTCATCCAACATCTTTACAAGAACAGTCTCTGTCAGTTTTTTTCTTCCTGGGAGTTTATATTTTGGGTCAAGAGCTCTCACAAATCCTTGGAAACCTTGGTCTTCCACTATGGACAGAGGCTGGAGATCCTTTGCAATCATCTCTCCCAGGGATCTTGTGAGTGTTGCAGCTCTTGGGGAATCATCTTCAAATGATATAAAATCACAGGGAAAAACAAATGATGGGGCTACTCTGCACTGAATGCTTAATCTTATAAGGTTCAACTATGTATATAGTCTCCCCAAATAGCCTACAAAAAGGAGGTACAAACACTTACTGTCTTATAATACTGGGTAACTCAAACTGAAATTGCCAGTAAAATATTTAATTAAATAAATAAATAAATGCCACAATAATTGCACAAGTTTGTCAATACCTACATTTTAAAATATTCATTTAACAGTTAAAGCAAATTAGACTGACTGTAAGTAATAATAGATATATTTTATTGATACACTGTTATTTTTTATTCATATTTTCTAGAATATTTTCCAAAGTTCACCATGGCTGTTTTATTGTCATTGCTCTGTTTAATTTAATGACAACTAGTCTATGTGATCCACTTTAAATGGTGAATTATTTAGGAATCCTTACATGAATAAAGCTAGGCTAAGGCTAGGCTGGGTGAGATTATTTCAGTGATACACATACTATTACTCCAAGACGAAATCATGCAGTTATTTGTTGAAGCATGTATTTATTTCGTTGCTTATTTCATAACCATATTTATTCATTTGAACAACTCCAACAGCAACAGTGCTTAGCATCACTTATAGTTCCACATTTTCCTTCTCTGTACCTGGTTAATGCCTGCCTGTAGCACGGAAGAATTCCACCAGAGACGTCTGTCTTGCCGTGGCAGCAGCACCTGAGGCGGACACTGAGCTGTCCTCTTTTGTCTGCCTCATCGTTGTGTATGCTTCATATTCACTGTGGTGATTTAACCTGAGGTGTTTTACAAGGTTCGTTGTGTTGCCACAACTTCTTATTGTTTTCCTACAAATGTCACAGACCGCGTCTTGGCTGTTTGTGGAGCTAAAATAGCTCCACATACGACTCCGTTTACGTTCTGCCATTGTGTCCACACACACAGACTGTGACTGAGAGCACGGAGCAGCGTGCCGCTGCGCTTACGCATGACGCACTTACCCAGGCGGAAGAAAAAGTAGTCCCACCAACCGCGTGTCACTTAGACAACTTCTCAATAGTTTAGCTACTTTTCACCGTGTTCCTGTTAAGGATATACCTTACCTCAAATGACTTAAGTATCAAAGGTATCGATATTTTGAATTGAGTATCGATTTTAGAGCATAAAGATCCGGTATCGGAGTTATCGATATTTCAGGATCGATCCGCACATCACTACTGCCATGTGCCTTTTACCGAGGAGTGGCTTCCGTCTGGCCACTCTTCCATACAGTCTGATTAGTGGATTGCTGCAGAGATGGTTTTCCTTCTGGAAGGTTCTCCTCTTTCCACAAAGGAACGCTGAAGCTCTGACAGAGTGACCATTGGGTTCTTGGTCATCTCCCTGACTAAAGCCCTTCTTCCCTGATTGCTCAGTTTAGATGGCCGGCCAGCCCTAGAAAGCATCCTGGTGATTCCGAACTTCTTCCATTTATGGATGGATGGAGGCCACTGTGCTCATTGGGACCTTCAAATCAGCAGAAATTTTGCTGTACCCTTCCCCAGATTTGTGCCTCGAGACCACCCTGTCTCCGAGGTTGACAGACAATTGTTTTGACTTCATGCTTGGTTTGTGCTCTGACATGCACTGTCAACTGTGAGACCTTATATAGAGACAGATGTGTGCCTTTCCAAATCATGTCCAATCAACTGAATTTACCACAGGTGGACTCCAATTAAGCTGTAGAAACATCTCAAAGATGATCCATGGAAACAGGATGCACCTTAGCTCAATTTTGAGTTTCATGGCAAAGGCTGTGAATACCTATGTACATGTGATTTCTTAGTTTTTTATTTTTAATAAATTTGCAAAAATCTCAAAAAATGTCTTTCGCATTGTCATTATGGGGTATTGTGTGCAGAATTTTGTGAGAAAAAATGAATTTATTCCATTTTGGAATAAGGCTGTAACATAACAAAATGTGGAAAAAGTGAAGCGCTGTGAATACTTTCCAGATGTACTGTATTAGTTGTAGGTGATAAATATGTTGTGTTTTGTGTATGTGTTTGACGAAAAAAATCAATGTATACAGTATTTATACCAATGACTGTAATAATAAAATGAAGCAGGTTATTTGAAAGGAAACAACTTTGTGAATTAATGTTTCTAAGTCAGCAGCCCCAGTGTGTTAGAGAAGAGATAAACAGTGTTAGTAGCTCAGTAAAAAAAGTAACTTCTGCATCTATTATGTAATTTTATGGCCTATTCTATAGTTTATCCTCCATCAGTAGACCTCTGTCACCAGCCTGCTTCCATTGAACAGGAGCTTCTTAGTGAAAAAGGTTCCTGATGTTTATTTAGGATGTTGACTGATGTTTCAGTCACCAACTCTTTAGACATTGGTTCTGCCAATATGACTGCATACTTTACAGTTGTGGGAGTATTGCATATTCCACGTCTTTTATTGTTTCCTGTACAACCCTACAAAGCCTATTAGCATTTTATGGAATCTCCACAAAAGATATATCATTTCTTCATTATTGCTATTTAAGAAATGTGTCTCATTGTCAAATTCTCCTCCCTGCAGCTCCACAGACTGTTATTATTCTGAGAGCTGAGACACATTGCATTTATTTCTTGGGTTTCTGCAGACATGTGTCAGCAGATCTGAGAAATGTGATTTGACTCCTGCTGCAGGGGGTAAGGCAAATGGGAACCAATAAAAACCTGAGGTTTCTTGTCAGTAGCTGTAAACCTGTAAAGAGAGAAGACTGAGACTATATCTCACTGAGCAGAGGAAGTTGACCACAGCAGGACCAGCATGTCTTTGTGAGAAAGACTTGTGGTCTAGGTTAGTGTTTTTCAATTTTTCTTGAGCCACGGCATCTTTTTTACAGTGGAAAAAAAAATGTGTGACAGCCCACCAATATAAAATGTGGCAAAAAGACACATCGTAGCCTATTACAGCTTATGTAATGACAATTTAGTCTTGTAATTAGTTTATTCTCACTCAGTGTGAAACAGGCCTGTTTAGATGAACACAAAGCTGATATCCTGGCAGGAACTGAAGGAAGGTGCACATGCATAAAGTTACCAGTTTCTCCGTGTGCTCACAGAGATGAAGAAATAGTCTGTGTTCTTATCGTCGTTTGCACCTCTGATTTTAGAGGATGCAACTCTACAACTGGATCATCCCTGGATGATGCAAAGGATGATGTTTGCACACTTTCTGCACCAGCTCCCTAGAGCTGCTGCTGCTGTTGCATCAGCTGGATCCATGGTGGGAGTGACATTCTATGGTTCCTTGGCTGTGGTGTGGGTCTGGGTCTGTTTTCCATGCAGTAGCCACCAGCTGCGATGGGTTGCTTTTGTAAACATCTGGGAGTAGTATTCGCTGCTGACCCCTACGACCATGGAGATGTTAAAATATTCCTATCGAACTGCGGAACCTGCTCAGCTTCTTCAGCCCACACTGGCTGTCATTAAATCTTTTGGACTCTTGTCCCCCCTCAAGTTCATCCACAGCGGCTCTGGAAAGTCCATTTACTCCAGCTCACCCATTCCCTCCATATTCTGGAGCTGGACCAGAGCATTACAGCAGCACATGCACTCTGCGCCCAGTCATGCTGCCACCCACTGACACAGAAGAGCCCCTATAGGCAATTGTTTTGACCAATTAAGAAGTGAAATTATACAATTTCCCATGGGACCCTGAACATTCTCTCACGGACCCCCCAGTTGATGAAAGCACTGGTCTAGGTTACTGAGAAAACATGTCACACAATGTTATAAGGTTCACTATTTGACAGACGTGACCGTTTTCAGACAACACTGCACAAATGTGATCATGATTTATTTAAGAAAGAATTCCAAAAACTTTTGATCAGCTGATGAACAGCCTGTTTTAGTTTAAATACAGTTTTCAATAAATTTCTTGCTCTCTGTTTTTTCATTTTACATTTTGAAGCTCTACTTACAACCTGATCATGATCCACCAGTGCAAATACTTGTAATTTTCCCCCTAATCTTAAGATTTTGATCAGGAGTGTATCAGAAGACTTGCTGTGCCATGCCATGTTTTGCTGTTTTGTCAAGTACAAGATTTATAATTTAACTGATACAATTTACAGGACAAATGTTTTGACCTGGCACTACATTAATATAACGGAATTTATCTATTTATTAATTTATTTATTTTTACATCTTTATGGGGACTAGAACTTAAGGTTGCAGTGTAACAGTTCACTTATCCCACATACTGTACAAAACTCCTGGCTGGGACACCCACATTTCTTTCATGGGAACACAGTGACAGTGCACTAGTTTCCACAATGACAGGTTCCTGGCAGACCTCCCACTGATATGCCTTGACAGTGATTGATAGCTACAACGCTGTCTTTAAGAACTAGTCTGCTAAAGATTAAAATTGTGAGCAAAGAAAAAGTGACAGTTCCAAGAGCGTTACCATCTCCTCTAGCGAGCTCAGAAGCAAGGACACAGGAATCACAACTCATACCAAAAATTATAATAAATGCATATTTTTCTACCTGCTTTTTTTTTTTTAATCTAATGACCATATAAACAATAAGAGTGTTAAATCTATGTTCGTGGGCAGCGTTGGTGATGGTGACGCAAACCCTTTGTGGCTTTCAACAGAGCTGTTGGAGTTTCAGTCTTGAATTAGTTTAGTTCAAAGCAGCACTACCTTCCTAATGATCTCTCTGCAATCTTCCAGTGATCTGTCAGGAATCTTTCAGTGAATGCCAAATTTTTCCACCCAAAGGTAGAGATGTCTGAGAGATCAGTGGGAGATTGCTGGGCGTTCAATGTAAGACCAGTGAGTTCATTGAAAGATTGCTGAGAAATCACTGGAAGATCGAAGAGATCCTTGGACACTTGTAGAGAGATTGTTGAGAGATTGCTTCCCTTTGGTGGTCATAGAAGGATTGTTCTGGAATGAGTCAAAACTTTGGACCATGGAAATCACTGAAGATCATTAAGAGATCATTGAGATATTGGTGATGGCTGTGATATAACTGGAGATTGGTTGGGGATCTGGCCATTTTGTCATCACTCAGTAATCTCTCAATGATCTCTACCCCTGTGTAAAAAGGGTGTAAGTGTGTATGTGTAAAGAAAAAAAATACAACTTCATTTCCAAAAAGGTTGGACTCCTTTGTAAATCTAAATAAAATTAGGTTGTAATTATCACCAAACCTCAAAAAAACATTATTTTATTGAACATAGAAGCTAGAAATCATACAAAAGGTTCAAAGTGAGCTCTTCTTGAATTTGATGGCACTTTGTGAATAGAATTGTGTTTTATGAAATTTTCAAATAATTGCATTCTGTTTGTATTTAGATTTTACAACATCCCTACATTTTTGTAATTGGGGTTGCATAAATGACTAACCACTTTAAATTAATGTTCATAATGTTTATAATGGACATAATGGACAATTTGGACATACAGTAAAGACAACAATAGTAAAGAGCAATATTAAAAATGTGGTAAATGTGATACTGATTTAATTCCATCCTAAACTGACATGACATTCATCTGAACCAGTCCGTCTATCAGTGACTTACACAATATTTAATGTATATCAGAATCTTGTTTTACTTTTGGCTTCATGACACAACCCAGTCTTTATCAGCATATTGTTCTATCCTCTACTCATTCTTACTGTTAACATCATTTTGTGTTGCCCTTTTAATTGTTTTGAAGAAACATACATCTATCTTGTCCTTCCAGGTCAGTGACAAGTGGAGGGTTTTACAAATGAATTGGTGAAAGTATTCAAACAGGCGCTGCATAGGCAGAATCACCTGACTCCAAATTATTTAGTTTAATCTTTTAAAGCAGGAACATGTAGGGTTTTTTTTAGGTTTATTGTTTCCCTCCCTTGGGGTCCTACATTTAGATACTGTATGTAAATGTATCAAACAGAATGATTGACTTCATTACATGAAACCAATATTCAAATTAGATGTGTGATTTCCGATGTAGCTAAAAGTCAGTCATGAAAGTGTTCTAAAATCTTCCTTTGCTATT
Source organism: Pholidichthys leucotaenia (assembly GCA_020510985.1). Taxonomy (NCBI): domain Eukaryota; kingdom Metazoa; phylum Chordata; class Actinopteri; order Cichliformes; family Pholidichthyidae; genus Pholidichthys; species Pholidichthys leucotaenia. Next base: position 127,166,036 of record CM035847.1, on the reverse strand, counting down.
TTGTTATCAGCTACTAACTGCTATCTAGATGCTGACTTCACCAATACTCCCACTTTCCTCCCTGATTAAAACCCACTCATGAATATTTATGATGGAATTTAATTAAGACATTATTGTTGTGACAGAGATGCCTTTAGAAAAGAGAAACCAAAAGCCTCTGGGGAAGCATGTCCAGTTCTATTAGAGTGGCATGTCACACTGCCCTCTGACGCAGCCCGTCTCTGAACTGTATGCACTAAACAGTAAACAGTAATAAGTCTGCAGGGATAAAAACACATATTTCACAGCCTTGAAGATACTTCTCTGTCTGCATGTTGACCTTTTGAATAAATATGCAAATTATTTTTTTCTTTGTGAATCCTTCTACATTTTGACACTTCTATTTTGCTGTCAAATCATGTTGGGCCCATGTGACCTAATAAAAAAGAAAGTAAATGTGAAAAGGAAATATATAAGCAGCAACATAATGATGGATGGTTTGTTTTCCTCAAATTAGTTTGCCTACACTTTCTTTGCTGTGGACAGTAACACCTTTACTCCTTTAAGACTGAGGGCCATATTATGATGATCTAGTCGGCAGTCTATTGTCTAAGGTGCAGAGTGCATTTACATGTATGGGTGTGTCCAAGTCCATTTCGCTATTATAGCAGTGCAAAAATTAATTTTGTAGTTGCCAAAAAGCAGGAGGAGGCTGGTCTAATTATTCAGAGGTGTGTTTTGCAATAGCCCAATGAGGAGTGCTCCTGCCCTTCCCTTTAATGAACCGAGGCACATGATTTAAGGCAAACTGTGATCCAGATGGCTTGTTCAAAAGACAGGTTTTGCGTGAGCCAAAGGACATGTCCGTGCTAGTATGTTGCTTTGTGTTAAGCCAGGTATTAGTTACACTCATTACCCAGTCACTTATTTCAGAAGGAAGAGGAGGCTATGATTGAACAAAATCAAGTTATGTCAGGTTCTGAGCATGGTTGGGGGACCATGCTTATGCTTTGTTTATTTTTGTTATTCACTGTGCTTTCTTCTCCTCAGCTCAGTTTGGTTATTGTGTTCATTTTCACGATCATGTCCCTATTTATGTTCCTTTGACTTTTCCATTTATTTTTGTTTACCATGATTATCTTCTTAGTTTTTTCTTGTCATTCTCCTCAACTTAGTCTTAGTTTAATTCTTCATTGTTCTGTTTATTAGTATTATATTATCGTGGCTGCACGGTGGCGCAGTGGTTTAGCACTGTGGCAGCACAGTTTTACCCTCGGCCGGGGGATCGCGGGGATCATGAGATCGTGGGTTCGATCCCAGCCCCCGACCAACAGTGAGCTGTGTGGAGTTTGCATGTTCTCCCCGTGTTGCGCGGGTTTACTCCGGGATTTCTCCGGTTTCCTCCCGCACACCAAAAACATGTAGGTTTAAGGCGCTTGCGCACGCAGCGACCAGCAGCCGGTGGCTTGTCACCAGACTGCAAACCAAGTCTACCTACGGGTACAAATAAGTAACAAAAAAAAAAAAAAAATGGTTTTGTTTTGTTTATTTATGTCTGCCTGCTATCAGGACATGAATCAGGCCCTGTCCTCACTATAGGTTCATGTTTAGACTTCATTAATGTCATCATGTTTTTGGTTTTGTTTGGGTTTTATTATCATGGTCATGGTTATGCATGGTTTTGATGATTATGCTGGTCAACACCAAATTTATTGTCTAAGTTTTTTTTTTGAGCTGATTTAGGACAATTTTGATGTAAGGAATCCAAAAATCACATTGGTTTTGCTCAATCAGGTCAACTTTTTGAACTATGGCCACATGTTTTCTTACGTTTTTTATTTACATGTACGGGTATTTTCGCTTTATATGATGCAGCGCGGTGGCGGAGTGGTTAGCACTGTGGCAGCACAGCAACTCACCCTTGGCCTGGGGATCCTGGGTTCAATCCCAGCCCCCGACCAACAGTGATCTGTGTGGAGTTTGCATGTTCTCCCCATGTCTGCGTGGGTTTACTCCGGGATTTCTCCGGTTTCCTCCCACATGCCAAAAAAAAAAAACCCAAACAAAAAACAGGCAAGTTAGGTTAATTGACATCAAAAACTGGGGATTCTAAATTGTCCTTAGGTATGACTATGAGAGTGAATGGTTGTCTGTCTCTCTGTGTTGGCCCTGCGATGGACTGGCGATCTGTCCAGGGTGTACCTTGCCTCTCGCCCAAAAGATGCTGGGATAGGCTCCAGCCCCCTCGCGACCCGAAAAGGATTAAGCGGAAGAAGATGGATGAATGAATGATGCAAAATTCTTTATTTCTTGAAATTCTCTGAATTTTGAACAATGATGACGTAGCATTCAATTTACATGTACTTACCTTTATCAGTGCCTACTATAGAATTTACAGTACACCTATACAACTGCTGTACAACTGCTTATAACTTAACATAAAAACCTGACCTGATCGAGAGAAACGGATGTCATTTTCGGATTCAGCAGTGCAAAATTGTCTTAAATCAGTTGAAAAAACACAGACAACTTACAAAAAAATTATTTTTGTTATGTTGTGTTATTGTTCTCATGGTTATGTTATCATACTGTATTTATTCCTGTCATTATTTGGGTTTGGGCTTTTGTTTTGACAGCGACTTTTGTTTACTTCTGGCTTTGTGTTATGAGTTTTTGCTTCGTTAATTATTCAGAGCTGCTTTTGATTTCCTTGATTGATTGTTCACGGGTGTCCTTGATTTGTCTCCTTATTTATAGAGGTCATATGCTCGGCGACCTTCACGCTAGCAGACTCATGTTATCTGGTTCTTGTATCTTGTTCTTGTTTTTTGTTCATGTCTGGAATTTAGTTTTTGTAAATAAATCATGCCCCAACATCGCTCTGCACTTGAGTCCAATTCCTGGCCCAAGAGGGGCAATCGTGGCAAGTTAAATGTAAATTAGTTTAGGTTTAAAGTAGCGCACATGGATGCATGGTTCTTTGTGCTTTACACATCATTTTTTCCTCTGTGCAATGGAAAACTCTGTGTACTGTTTCTTCAAAGGATTTGGAATATATTACAGGGTATATGGGGTAGTTTGTAATTAATAGTTTGTAATTATTAATAGTTTGTAGTTTGTAATCAATTGAAACAGAAAAACAACAGCTGTGTGTGTGTGTGTGTGTGTGTGTGTGTGTGTTTCATTAACAGGAGACGTGTACACAAACAGACACAGGATCGAGATGACTGAGGACACAGACATGATAAATTATGTATGTGGACAGGATAATTTATCACAGTAGAGAGGTTTGTAGTTTGAACAGCATCCCAGGGGTTTTAAACACCCCCTCCTCTGTTTACCAAATCCACAATGGGCACTGTAGCCACACGGCCTGTGGTACTGGTCTGTCAGTACCAGTCACAGAAACCTCACAGGCATGTCTCAGTTGTGAAAAAAAAAAAAAAAAATTCCTTGTTCATTCATTCCATCCCCTAAAAATAAGTAAATTAATGCTTAATCTATAGCCATTACTCCTGTAAATTCATGATGAAAATGAAAATGTGGAAGGAATAAAAAAAAAAAAAAAATCAGCGTATCATCATATTATTTTTTTCATCATATTATAATTAAACTAATGGGTAGCAATACTTTGATTAGATTGTAACTGTTACAACTTTGTCTAGTTAAAAAAGGGAAAGTCCCAGTGCATGTTGTTTCTTTGTGTGTGCCTGTCAGAAGGACCATGTCCTTGATTATAAAAGTGCCACAGAAATCAACAGACGTTCTTTTTGCAGATCAAAAGTGCATTGACATGAAAGGCACTAAAACAACAATGCAATGAGATGCACCATATACCTTCTATAGGTACTTAGATGGCATGATACAAAGCATGAAAACCACACCATCCACTGACATAAACCAACAAATCCACTGACACAAAACAGAAAGCATGGCACAAATGGACACCTTAGACCAGTGGTTCTCAACTGGTCTGGCTTTGGGACCCACCATCACCCCTCAATGACAAGCCGCAACCCAAATCAAAGATTTTCAAATTCTCAAATTTACTGAATGTAAAGATTGTGCATTTTGAACCTGAGGCAGAAGAACAGAATATCACAGTATACAAACACAAAACAAATTTAATGATTAACCAAAATGACCAGTAAGTGGCAATACAACAAAGGGAACAATTCCCTTTAATGCTGAATCAGCTGCATTTTAAATTAAAAATTAAACAAAAAGTGCAATTCAAAAGAATTCAAGTCTCAAAATTGACTTTTCTTCTGATTGTTTTTTCAGTATTTACCTACTGATAAGGTTATGTGCTTTGAAGAAAATGAAGGAACACTCACTAAAACCTGTAACAGTGACATCATAGACCTGAGTCTGGAGGAATTAATGGGAGAACTGGGGATACTTTTTGCTCTAGACAAGAGTCTCAATGTCTGGAGTTATATTAGACCAGGGGTCACCAACCTTTTTGAAACCAAGAGCTACTTCATGGGTATCGAGTCATGTGAAGGGCACCAGCTTGACACACTCCTCTAAAATAACAAATTGTATATATATATATATATACTGTATATATATATATATATATATATATATATATATATAAATATTTATCAATAACTTAGTGGGTAACAGACAAGATCAATATTCAACACTTTATTTTTATTAATCTCAGCAATTGTTCAGATGATCACTTCTACATTTCATTAAAAAAATGTCCAATTTTCACCAGTCCCTTTTAACCATAAAAAACTAAACCCTTTTAATTCATGAACTATGTTGAACCATGTTTGAAAAAGTTATGCTGTAGGAGCATGCTCAAATAACGAGGCTGAGTTTCAGTCATAAACCAGCTTTATTTGACAGAACACAAGCTCCTAGCATTCTCAACAGGAAAGAGAAAGAATCATATCTCCACACCCCTTTTATACATTTCCAGCATCAGGATTCAAGCCACATGGTGTCTTCAGTAAACATACAGTTACAAAGCATCCCTTTGAAGCTTCACCCATTGTCTCTCATCTCCTGATGAACCGGAATTCCCTCCGGGGCATCTTCTGTGGGACAAAGAGACAAATCTCGCACTTCCTTGTCATCTACTGCAGATTTGAGTCCTCTTGTCCTTGCAGACGTGACACCCCACAAAACACATATAGTCCTGTCTCTGTGGCAACGTGAGCCCACAATGTGTGTCGGCCACACTACCCCCCCCCCAAACGTCTAGTAAGGCAGAACCTGCATGGCATAAAAAAAAAAAAAAAAAAAAAAAAAGAAGGACACAAAGCACTCCATACATCGCTAATCAATCCACCAACTGCCTAGGTTTTAACCTTCTGCCGAATCTGCTGCAACTTGGCTTGGCTGCCTCTGCAACATCTCTTTGCACCTGTGGATTAAAGCTGTTAGCACCTTTCTGTGAAGACTTTGGAGACTGTCGTCTCAGCGGCCTGCCCCGGCGGGGGGGCCTCGCGAGCTGCACCCCCTCGTCAGCCAGAACAAAAGCGTGTTTGAGCCTGTTAATGCAAATCAGCTCCCGTCTGCCCCCTAAATCTAGCAGAAAATGCTTCTGCCCGGTCTCCAGCACTCGAAATGCTCCATCGTAAAACGGCCGCAAACTTGGGCGCTGGGTGTCATGTTTAACAAAAACAAACTCTGCATTTTTTAGAGCCTTGGGCACAAAAACGTGTGGGAAACTGTGATGGACTGGGCCAGGGAGCGTGTTTGCTCCTGAGCCGCTTTGCCACGGCTGAGCGGGGAGGCCATTAGGTGCGGGATTATCGGGAAGAAATTCCCCGGGCAAACGGAGCGGTTGAGCGAACACCAATTCAGCCGGGGAAGCGTGCAAATCTTCCTTAGGTGCAGAACGCAACCCTAATAAGACCCATGGAAGTTTGTCCACCCAATTTGTATCCGTCAGCGACGCTCTGAGGGCTGCTTTCAATGACCTGTGAAAGCGTTCGCATAAACCATTAGCCTGGGGGTTATACGCGGTGGTGCAATGAATCTTCACCCCCAAGCTGCGGGCCATCGATGACCATAGCTCGGAAATAAATTGGGGACCCCTGTCGGACGTTATGTCCGACGGTACACCAAAACGCGCAACCCACGCTGCTAAAAATGCTCGCGCAACTTCTTCAGCTGTGGTTGATGTCAGAGGAATTGCCTCTGGCCAACGCGTGGTGCGGTCTACCATCGTCAAAAGATGTGTGTGCCCGTGTGATAATGGAAGCGGGCCGACCAGGTCAATATGCACATGATCAAAACGCTTAGCGGGGATGTGGAAAGGTTCTAACGGGGCCTTAGTGTGTCTGTGTATTTTGGCTCACTGACACGCTACGCAGGCTGCTGCCCATTCCTTAACCTGTTTGCGCAACGCGGGCCAAACAAATTTCTCCCCCACCAATTTGATCGATGCGCGCACCCCTGGGTGCGCGAGCGAATGGACCAAGTCAAAAACACGGCGATGCCACGCGGTTGGCACCACAGGGCGGGGCCGTCCCGTGGAGACATCGCAGATTAGCGGGGGCATACCGTTTTGTTGCACCCTGTGCTCCAGCCTTAACCCTGTTGGTCCAGACTGGAGCGCGCGCACGTCCGCGTCGTTAACCTGCTCCGCAGCCATGGCAGCATAATCTAACCCAACACAGACCGGGGCTGAGCGCGCTCCCGCGTCGCTGCCCGGGCCCGCGGCCATGGCTACAGAGTCTGCCCCTATGGGGCTTGGCGGTGCTACCGCACGCGAGAGGCAGTCTGCCACCACATTGTGTTTACCCGCGACATGCTGAATATCAGTAGTGAACTCACAGTTTTACCCTCGGCCGGGGGATCGCGGGGATCATGAGATCGTGGGTTCGATCCCAGCCCCCGACCAACAGTGAGCTGTGTGGAGTTTGCATGTTCTCCCCGTGTTGCGTGGGTTTACTCCGGGATTTCTCCGGTTTCCTCCCGCATACCAAAAACATGTAGGTTTAGGGCGCTCACGCAGCGACCAGCAGCCGGTGGCTTGTCACCAGACTGCAAACCAAATCTACCTACGGGTACAAATAAGTAACAAAAAAAAAACAAAAAAAAAACAAAAAAAAAAAAAACTCCGATATTGCGGCTAGTTGCCTTTGTTGCCGGCCTGACCAGGGTTCCGAAATTTTGGCCATCGCAAACGTTAGCGGTTTATGATCCACAAAAGCGGTGAAACGTCGCCCCTCTAACCAGAACTGAAAATGACGAATGGCCAAGTGTAGGGCCAAAAGCTCCCTGTCAAACGCGCTGTATTTCCGTTCACTATCGCGCAAAGTCCTGCTGAAAAACGCGAGGGGTTGCCAGGTACCCGCCACAAACTGTTCAACTACCGCCCCCACCGCTACATCGGAAGCGTCAGTGGTGAGCGCCATGCGGGCCGTTGGAACTGGGTGCGCTAACAAAACTGCGTTTGCCAGGGCTGATTTGACCTGGGCAAAAGCGCGCTCCCGCTCCAGAGACCATTCGACTTTATTTGCGGGCTTTTGTTTTTTTAACGCGGTGTACAATGGCTGCATGAGTCGTGCTGCGCTTGGGAGGAAACGGTTGTAAAAATTAACCATCCCTAGAAACTCCTGAAGCGCCTTAACCGTTTGAGGTTGCGGAAAATCTGTTATGGCACGCACTTTATTTGGAAGGGGAACTGCTCCCTCTGCCGAAACGCGATGTCCCAAAAAATCAATCTGCGCCACCCCAAACTGGCATTTCGCTGGGTTCACTATTAACCCGTGCTCTGCCAACCTCTGGAAAACTGCTGTGAGGTGTTTTTCATGTTCGCCTTCGGACGTGCTGGCTACCAAAATATCGTCCAAATAAACGAACACGAAAGGCAGGTCGCGTAAAACTGCATCCATCATGCGTTGGAAAGTCTGCGCGGCCCCCTTGAGGCCAAAAGGCATGCGCAAGAACTCAAAAAGGCTGAAAGGAGTTATGACCGCTGTTTTGGGTACATCCTGCGCGCGCACTGGAACCTGGTGATAGCCGTGCACCAAGTCTATTTTAGAAAAAATGCGCGCCCCCGCCAAATGAACAGAAAAATCCTGAATGTGCGGAATCGGGTAGCGGTCATGAGCTGAAACGTTGTTCAACCTGCGGAAATCGCCGCAAGGCCGCCACGAGCCGTCAGCCTTTGGGACCATGTGTAACGGCGAAGCCCAAGCGCTCTTGGAGCGTCTAACAATGCCTAGTTTTTCCAGATTAGTGAACTCCTCGCGCGCGATGGCCAGTTTAGCTGGGTCCAAGCGCCGAGCTTTTGCAAAAACGGGAGGGCCTGAGGTTGCTATGAAATGTTCTACCCCATGTTTGGCCACCGTTGCTGAAAAAATGGGGACTGTGAGTGCTGGAAACTGAGCAAGCAGAGTGTGAAACTTACCACCCGCGGCTGAGACGCTGGCATGTGCAGTTGGCGGGGCCACCCGAGCTGTGCAGGGAATAGAATGAAAGGACAGTGCATTAATCAGACGTCTATTAGCAAGATCAACCAATAAACCATGTGAGCACAAAAAATCAGCCCCTAACATGTTGAAACTGACTGCTGCTACAATAAATGTCCACTCAAATGAACGGCCCTGTAAGGACAGAAGCATGGTCCTCTCACCAAACGTTTTAATCATGGAGCCGTTCGCTGCTGACACTGAAACCCAGGGGGCTTTAGAAGGCGACAGCCGTTCCGCGTAGGTGGGTGTGACGAAGCTCAGCTGCGAGCCCGTGTCCACGAGGAACTGTTTCCCCGAGCGTGCATCCGTCAGGTAAAGCAGCCTGTTCTCATTGCCGAGAGTCGCGGCTGCTACCGGCCCTCGGTCCTGGCGTTTCCCTGGCGCTTAAAATTGCACGGTGGGACGCACCTGTGCGCTCTCTCTGCAAAACGGCGGTGGTAGAAGCACGAGCCGTTCTCCGCTCCGCGTCGTCTGGCTCCGGTCGCCGCCGTTGTTGGTGCATCTGGCGCCGCGGCCGCTGGACCCAAGCTGTCTCCGGACGTCGTTCCCGAACTAGCCGCCGCGGCCGAAACCGCGTTCTGCTTGTGGGCGTCGACCAACTTCTGCGCCTCCTTGCTCAATCCATGGTAGTCTCGCTTGGCCAATCGGGGTGACTCTGCCAGGGCCACTCTCACTGCTGGTGGTAGGGTTCGAAGGAATAGGTGGGCGAAAATGAATTCGCCATCCTCGGAGGCTTTGAGCTGCAGCATCTTCACCATCAGGTCCGCAGGTCTATCGTTTTCTGCCTCCGTCAGCGCCAGGAGCCCCTCTGCTCTTTGTTGGACTGAGGGGGTGAAATGGCTGATCAGCGCGTCTTTCAATGCGCTGTACTTGTCGCTGTCTGGTGGATGATTAACCAAATCCTCCACTCTCTGGACCGTGTCGCTGTCCAGTTTCGCTACCACGTGGTAGAATCTTGTGTCGTCGTTGGAGATTCTCCAGAGGTTGAACTGCGCCTTGATTGCGCTAAACCATGAGCGCGGGCTGTGCTGCCAGAAATCGGGCAGCCGGAGCGTGGAGGCGGCCATCAGGCTGGCTTCCACCGAGCCCGGTTCGGAAGAATTCTCATTGCTCATTCTCCGTCGTAGGTCACCAGTGTAGGAGCATGCTCAAATAACGAGGCTGAGTTTCAGTCATAAACCAGCTTTATTTGACAGAACACAAGCTCCTAGCATTCTCAACAGGAAAGAGAAAGAATCATATCTCCACACCCCTTTTATACATTTCCAGCATCAGGATTCAAGCCACATGGTGTCTTCAGTAAACATACAGTTACAAAGCATCCCTTTGAAGCTTCACCCATTGTCTCTCATCTCCTGATGAACCGGAATTCCCTCCGGGGCATCTTCTGTGGGACAAAGAAACAAATCTTGCACTTCCTTGTCATCTTCTGCAGATTCGAGTCCTCTTGTCCTTGCAGACGTGACACCCCACAAAACACATACAGTCCTGTCTCTGTGGCAACGTGAGCCCACAATGTGTGTCGGCCACAATGCAACATTTAAGAAAAATCAACTTTCATATTAAATAAATCTTATCACATTTTAACTGAACAAATCTGCTGCAATTCTGCTCAAAATCTGTTACATTTAATAAACACACTTTTGTGTGTTCTTCTTCACTGGAATTATATCCATACAGTTCTTGCCAAGAATCATGCTTGAGTAATAACCAGCGCTGTCCTTTCATGAGAAGAAGCTAAACAGCGCTGAGAGTGCTTATATGCACGGTGGCGCAGTGGTTAGCACCGCGGCAGCAGTTTACCCTCGGCCGGGGGATCACGGGGATCGTGGGTTCGATCCCTGCCCCCGGCCAACAGTGATCGGTGTGGAGTTTGCATGTTCTCCCCGTGTTTGCGTGGGTTTACTCCGGGATTTCTCCGGTTTCCTCCCACATGCGAAAAACATGCAGGTTCGGGAGTTAAGGGGCGCTTGCGCACGCAGCGACCGGCAGCTGGTGGCTTGTCACCGGACTGCAGAAGAAATCTACCTACGGGTACAAAATAAGTCAAAAAAAAAAAAAAAAAGAGTGGGCAGCAGTGGGCCACAGTTGCCCCGCAAATGAAACACACGCAGCTTCCTTTCACGGTAGTAAAAAAGAACTCTTCCTCCCGCTCACTTTGAAAATGATAAATTTTCTGTCTTTTTTTTGCCATGTTTTTGGGCTAGGAAACTGCACTGCGTTCACCATCTTCACTGGCCGCTAGCTTACGCTCCACAAGCGCAAAGGTTTTGTCATGCGCACAATACTGACCTTTGACCTAGGTCAGAGTTCACCTTAACGTTACGTATAATAAACATATTTTCATTTTTTTTATTTTTAAGACATTGTCATTTTAAAAATCTATATAAATGCAAGTGTGATTTTAAAAAAATAGCGGCAGAAAAAATTACATCTTAGAAGCAGCTCACTTGCGAGTTGTGCTATTTTTAGAACAGGCCTGCGGGCGACTCATGTGGTCCTTGCGGGTGACTTGGTGCCCGCGGGCACCGCGTTGGTGACCCCTGTATTAGACAAAGCGACTCTGAGGTCATGCTCAATGTCCAGTCTGTTTCTCTGTTTTGTCTTCAACTGAACCAGAGCTGAGAAGCCACACTCACAGAGATAGGTAGTGCTGAAAGGTAGGAGGGTTCTTACTGCTCGAATGGCAAGAGAAGGATACTCGCTCATCACAGTGCTGCACCAGAATTGCGAGAGGCTTACCTCTGTGAACCTCTTTTTCAGCGTGCGGTCACATGATAGCTCCACCAGCTGACTCTCTTCATTGCTTGGCAACGTAACGCTTTCCATGTCGATTCCAAAGGGATCACGTATCCAGTCTGTTTCGCCATGCTCAATTAGCATATACAAACAAACGTTGCGAGTCTTCTTCTATGGTGCGAAATATGGTGTCGCCCGCCACCTACTGCCATCTGCTGTTACGGAGTGTGAATGACACTATGTTGATTTATTTCTTGATATTTTATTTGCCCAGGCAAAGGCCCGCGACCCACTGAAAACAGGTCCGCGACCCACTTTTGGGTTGCGGCCCACCAGTTGAGAATCACTGCCTTAGACTATAATAATAAGGCCCTGAGTCACATGCTGCTATTGGTGAAGATTTTTATACTGGACACAACCCTCTCCATTTACCTGGGCTTGAGGCCAGCTGTTTTTGTGCTTCCCCTATGGCAAATTCAGGTATCAAGGTATGCATGCCTTTTGAGCTTTAAATATCAGTGTCTGTTGCCAAAACAAGAAGTCTTTGTCTCCCAGCCTTCCTGAAAAATCCAATATTTTGATTTCTAGAGCTCTACTTCATGCAGTCTCTGACAGACAATGTCAGCCTAAAGGCACATTAATGCAGCAGTCATGCTGTTTAATTAGCACCTCAATATATGACAACTGTCCAATGGGTGGATTATTTTGGCAAAGGGATCTATTATCATCATGACTGACAAACATTTTCTGTTCTTTCAGAATTAATTCACAGTGCCAAGTGCATCAGTTTATTCATTTACATTTTGGAGTTTAATTAATTATCAGTTTCCATTATTTTTTTTTTACATATTAAAAATCTGCATGAAACTAGATACATGGAAATGCAGTAATAGTCTCTATATTTGTCCTTAATTGTCACGAGCTGAGCCAGCTTGGCTTTTCCCGGCTCGGCCTCGATCTCTCTGTGGGTTTTGGTTTTACTGTTTATGTGCATTTTGTGTAATTTGTACTTATTCCATATCCATAGCCACTCCCTGACCGGCAGCTGTTAGTCAGCCTCGGTGACCTACTTTCTCCCACGCTGCTGACAGTCTGTCGGTCCAGCCACGCACCCTCGCTCTCCCTCTGGTTCCATCAGCTCTTTCCAGCCCCAGTAATTATCTTTCCCACGCCTCGCCCAGGTGTGCCCAATTTGTGTGGCCAGCGGTGTTTGTATTTAAACAGCTCTTCGCTAGACATCTAACCGTCACGTCCCGATGGATCTTTTTGTGTTTGTGCTCGCTGTCAGCTTTGGACGACTCGGACTGTTCCTACACGGTGAGTGAGAGCTTCTCCTCATTTGTATTTGCAGTTGTGCTGCTACGCTTGTCTGTAGCGTTTCCCCCCTTGCAGCACAACTGCTATGCTCGGGCACTGCTGCCCGGCTCTTCTCCCGTGCCAGTCGAGCATCCTTGAGAACTCCAAATTCACACGAGCATTTTTGTCTTGTCAGTTTTTGTGGCCATGGTGCACAGTGGTCTGCCTGCTGTATGCTACTAGTGTCAGCCATTATGTGCACATCTGTTTCATTTCTGTATGTCGTTACTTTTGAATTGTTATGTCAATAAATGCGTGTTTGGTGTAACCCTGCACGTAAATCCTCATTCCTCATTCTCTTCCTCCATGCGCTGTGGAAAAGCACATGGGGAAGTTTATGACATTAATGTCTCAACCTTCAGCGATAACCCTTTTTGATGAGGGTGACCCATTAGAATAAGAAGGCTAACCACCTTTTTTCTTATAAATTTTCACTTTTTTCTCATAAATTTTTGACTTTTTTCTTGTAATTTTGCCTATGGTGTCATTGTTATTGAAACCTGCTCAGCCATAATAAACCCATGTGGGGCCCACATTGGTTTAAAGCAGGTAAACATATTATCTGCTTGCCTGCGCCACAGATAAAGTCCATGTGGGCAAACACAGATGGGGCCAACATGGAACTCGCGGACAAACCCACATGGGACCTATAAAGGTCCTGCCACACCTTGACGATTTAGGCAACATTTGCCAAACATATAAAAATTTGTCTAAACACCGACATACGCTGAAATTTTCACTCTACGCCGTATGCATCGCGTATTCATAACAAGTGGGTCGTATACACAATGTATTAGTAACTTATATAGACTATTTCCCCCTCATGCATATCCTAATGATCCCAGGAGCTATGTTGTCCGGGGCAATTTGCCTCTGGTAGGGTCACCCAAGACTAACTGGTGCTGGGTGAAGGGCCAGACTAAGAGCGATCCAACAGACTCTCATGATGGATGCTCGAACAAGGATTCAGTGTTCGTGCTCAATGAGCTGGTACTGTGGAAGCTTCCACAGCACCATGTGGGACACTCTGTCTCTAGATGCACTCCAGCAGTCAGTTAGTGGAGGAAGCGTTTTGACTTCTTGCTAAATACAGCCATGACAGTGAGCACTGAAAGGGCATAAAGCATGTTATTTCCTTATGAGAAGAGTGTGTATGATCCTGACAATTGAGCTCCGACAGCGAAACATCTACTGCATAGTGCATTGCTTGTTTGAACGTGATTTTTCGGACAGTGGCAAAAATCCAAAAAAATCACGGAGACAGGAGCCACCGCAGGGTCTTGTATGGAGGCTGTCCTTTTTAAATAAGCTGAATGTCACTGCAGTCTCAAGTCCACACACACCGTAGTTAAATACTGGAGTTCCCGCCACTGCTTATGAAAATTCTTTTTTTTAACAGAAGCAGTTCATGCCTAGTAAGACCGGAGCGCCACACAATTGTCGTACACCCACATGAAGTTGAAACAGAGCTGCAGCGAGTTTCTCACAGCTTCCATCGTTTGCCACATAAGTTATGAACCCTGTTTAAATTACGAGACCACAGGGTCCTAAAAACATTTGCAATAATACCACATACCCCAGTGTTGCACTATCCACTGTCACTGCAGGGGAAATTCCTCTACCGCGACAGCCCTATTATGGACTATAGATGATAACGAAATCCCTAAATTCTTTTCAACTGCAAGTTGAGTAACGTTGCTCTTAAACTCTTGGATAATTTTTATATATGCCTGAAACACATCACAAAAACACTGGAACAGGGCCAACAAAATACTCGGGAATCTGACAAATGCTCAAAAAACATCTTTTTGGAACATTCCACAGGTGAACAGGTTAAGTGGAAACATGCAAATGTTATGATTAGGTATAAAAGGAACATCCACATAATGCTAAATTGTTCACAAGCAAGAAGAGGTGGGGTTCACCACTTTGTTAACAACTGCGTGGGTAAGTAGTCCAACAGTTTAAAAACAATGCTTCTCAATGTACAGTTACAAGGAGTTTAGGGATTTCATCATCTGCAGTCCATAATATCATCAAAATATTCAGAGAATCTGGAGGAATTTCTGTATGTAGGCAGCAAGGCCAAAAATCAACACTGACAGTCTGAGAACTTCTATCCTTCAGGCAGCAGTTCTTTAAAAATCAACATCATTACCACGTGGACTCAGGAACAATTTAGAAAACCACTGTAAGTAAACACAGTTCATCACTACATCTACAAATGCAAGTTAAAAGTCTACCATGTAAAGTGAAAGCCATATACAGTACACTGGAGATCAAAATTAGAGAACAATGTATTAATACTTGATTTAGTCTGAAATATTGTTTTTCTTCATTGTTCAGAATTTGACAGAATATCAGCTGTGGCTATACCACTGCTATACTAGCATGTTTGTTTTTTTTTTTTTTTTAAAGAACCAAGGTTCTTCAACACAAACATTTTGAAAATCCTTGAGAGATCACTGTGAGACAAGAACAGATCACTGAGGGATCATTGAGCTTTTCTTGGGTGACCAAAGAGGTATGTATACAGTATATATACAGTGGGGGAAAAAAGTATTTAGTCAGCCACCAACTGTGCAAGTTCTCCCACTTAAAAGATGAGAGAGGTCTCCAATTTTCATCATAGGTATACCTCAACTATGAGAGACAAAATGAGAAAAAAAAAATCCAGAAAATCACATCGAAGGATTTTCAATGAATTAATTGGTAAATTCCTTGGTAAAATAAGTATTTGGTCAGTAACAAAAGTTCATCTCAGTACTTTATCTTCCCTTTGTTGGCAATGACAGAGGTCAAACGTTTTCTGTAAGTCTTCACAAGGTTTTCACACACTGTTGCTGGTATTTTGGCCCATTCCTCCATGCAGATCTCCTCTAGAGCAGTGATGTTTTGGGGCTGTTGCTGGGCAACATGGACTTTCAACTCCATCCAAAGATTTTCTATGGGATTGAGATCTGGAGACTAGCTAGGCCACTCCAGGACCTTGAAATGCTTCTTACAAAGCTACTCCTTTGTTGCTCGGGCAGTGTGTTTGGGATCATTGTCATGCTGAAAGACCCAGCCACGTTTCATCTTCAATGCCCTTGCTGATGGAAGGAGGTTTTCACTCAAAATCTCACGATACTTGGCCCCATTCATTCTTTCCTTTACACAGATCAGTCGTCCTGGTCCCTTTGCAGAAAAACAGCCCCAAAGTATGATGTTTTCACCCCCATGCTTCACAGTAGGTATGGTGTTCTTTCTCCTCCAAACACGACAAGTTGAGTTTTTACCAAAAAGTTCTATTTTGGTTTCATCTGACCATATGACATTCTCCCAATCCTCTTCTGAATCATCCAAATGCTCTCTAGCAAACTTCAGATGGGCCTGGACATGTACTGGCTTAAGGAGGGGGACACGTCTGGCACTGCAGGATTTGAGTCCCTGGCGGCGTAGTGTGTTACTGATGTAGCCTTTGTTACTTTGGTCCCAGCTCTCTGCAGGTCATTCACTAGGTCCCCCCGTGTGGTTCTGGGATTTTTGCTCACCGTTCTCGTGATCATTTTGACCTCACGGGGTGAGATCTTACGTGGAGCCCCAGATCGAGGGAGATTATCAGTGGTCTTGTATGTCTTTCATTTTCTAATAATTGCTCCCACAGTTGATTTCTTCACACCAAGCTGCTTACCTATTGCAGATTCAGTCTTCCCAGCCTGGTGCAGGTCTACAATTTTGTTTCTTGTGTCCTTTGACAGCTCTTTGGTCTTGGCCATAGTGGAGTTTGGAGTCTGACTGTTTGAGGTTGTGGACAGGTGTCTTTTATACTGATAACGAGTTCGAACAGGTGCCATTAATACAGGTAACGAGTGGAGGACAGAGGAGCCTCTTAAAGAAGTTGTTACAGGTCTGTGAGAGCCAGAAATCTTGCTTGTTTGTAGGTAACCAAATACTTATTTTACCAAGGAATTTACCAATTAATTCATTAAAAATCCTTCAATGTGATTTTCTGGATTTTTTTTTCTCATTTTGTCTCTCATAGTTGAAGTATACCTATGATGAAAATTGGAGACCTCTCTCATCTTTTAAGTGGGAGAACTTGCACAATTGGTGGCTGACTAAATACTTTTTTGCCCCAGTGTGTGTGTGTATATATATATATATATATATATATATATATATATATATATATATACGTATATATGTATATATATATTTGTTTTTTTTAATATATTTTTTCCAAAGTTGAAACCAGTTTACATACACTGTATGACATATGACATTAAATCAGACTAAACTTTCCCTGTTATAGGTAAGTTAGAATTACTAAAATTATTTCTATTTGCTAAATATTTTAAGATATTTTTTTTAACAAAGTCAGAAGTTTACATACATTTCATTAGTATTTGGGAGCATTGTTTTTAAATTGTATGACTTGTGTCAGACGTTCTGGGTGTCCTTCCACAAGCTTCTCACAACAGTTTGCTGGAATTCTGGCCCATTCCTCCTGACAGAACTGACGTAACTGAGTCAGATTTGTAGGCCACCTTACTCACACACGTCTTTTCAGCTCTGCTCACAAATTTTATGCAGGATTGAGATCAGGACTTTGTGATGGCCACAACATCATAATAAGATAAGATAAGATAAGATAAGCCTTTATTAGTCCCACAACGGGGAAATTCCAGGATTGCAACAGCACAGGGATAGCAACACTCAGAGCAACAATCAGAAGGCAAGAAAAAAAAAACAAGCAAGCAAGAGCAGCTAATATACATATGTACATATTACTATAAAATATATATATACACACACACACACACACACAGACACACAGTGCAGAGCATTGTAGCTGGATGGAATAAATATATGTATATATGAACACACAGTGCAGAGCATTGTAGCTAGATGGAATAAATATGTAAATATATAAACACCCACAGTACGGAGCATTGCAGCTAGGTGGAATAAATATGCAAGTATATAAACACACACAGTGCGGAGCAATGTAGCTAGATGGAATAATATGTAGATATATAAAAACACAGTGCGGAGCATTGTAGCTAGATGGAATAAATATATAGATATATAAATATAAACACACCCAGTGCTGAGCATTGTAGCTAGAGGGAATAAATATATAGATATATAAATATAAACACACCCAGTGCAGAGCATTGTAGCTAGATGGAATAAATATGTAAATATATAAACACACACAGTGCAGAGCATTGTTGCTAGGTGGGATGAAACAGCATAACCGTCTATTTAGTTATCCTACATGGTATGATTATGTGCCCATACATATTCTCACCCTCCATAGCGACCGGTATGTTCCTAGTTGTATGCCGGAGAGGACCATTGTGTAAGTCTATTGCATCTTTTGCATTCAAAAAAAACTATTAGTTTGTTACGTCTTTTTGCTATCTCTGCGAGCAGCCCTGCTTAGGTTGTACAGTCTGACAGCCGTTGGTAGGAAGGACCTACGAAACCTCTCGGTTGTGCACCTGGGATGATGTAGTCTGCTGCTAAATGAGCTCCTCAGTGCATCCAGTATGTCCTGCATAGGGTGGAACTCGGACTCCAGCAGAGATGACAGTTTAGCCACCGTCCTTCTCTCTCCTATCTCCTCCATCGGATCAAGGCGTTGCCCCAGGACAGAGCTAGCTTTCTTAATCAGTTTGTTCAGTCTCTTCCTATCGGCTGCAGTAATGCCACTGCCCCAGCAGACCACTCCAAAAGTGATGGCTGAAGCCACCACCGTGTCATAGAATGACTTCAGCAGCGCCCCTTGTACACCAAAAGACCTGAGTCTCCTCAGCAGGAACAGCCTGCGCTGTCCCTTCTTGTAGAGTGCGTCAGTATTGTGTGACCAGTCTAGTTTATTGTTCAGATGAATACCCAGGTACTTGTAGGATGTCACCATCTCGATGTCTGTTCCCTGTATATTTACTGGTGCTGTGAGGGGCTGCCCATGCCTGCGGCAGTCCACCACCAGCTCCTTAGTTTTCCTCGCGTTGATCTGGAGGCAGTTCCGATGGCACCAGTCCACAAAGTCCTGGATAAGCCCTCTGTACTCAGCTTCATCTCCGCTGGAGATGAGACCAACGATCGCAGAGTCATCAGAGAACTTCTGTAGATGGCAATGTGTTGTGTTGTGTGAGAAGTCCGCAGTATAAAGAGTGAACAGGAAGGGAGCCAGCACCGTTCCCTGGGGGGCCCCCGTGCTACTGATGATCGTGTCGGAAACACAGTCCCGGGTTCTCACAAACTGAGGCCGGTTCGTGAGGTAGTCCAGGATCCATGATGACAGGTGCTGGTCCACCCCTGCGCGCAGCAGCTTGTCCTTCAGGATCATCGGTTGGATGGTGTTGAAAGCACTGGAGAAGTCAAAGAACATGATCCTCACCATATTCCCGGGCTTCTCCAGGTGGGACAGAGAACGGTGAAGGAGGAAGATCACCGCATCCTCCACCCCAATGCCATGCTGGTAGGCGAACTGGAGTGGATCCATCGCTGGTTCCACCAGGGGGCGGAGATGAGCAAGGAGCAGTCTCTCCAGGGTCTTCATCAAGTGGGACGTCAAGGCCACCGGTCTGAAGCTGTTCAGGTCTTTGGGGTGGGAAGTTTTTGGTACAGGTACCACACAAGATGTTTTCCACAGCTGTGGTACCCTCCCCAGTTTCAGGCTCATGTTGAAGATATACGTCACAATCCCACACAGCTGGTCTGCACAGGACTTGAGGAGCTTTGCGCTGATGCCGTCCGGTCCCGACGCCTTCCTCGCCTTGATCTTCCTCAGCTCCGTCCTCACCTGGGTCTTGGTCAGGGTCAGGATGGGGGGCTGTGTGTTGGGAGTGGGGGGGGGGTGTCGGTGGAGTGGGGAGTGGGTAGCAGGACTTGATTTCTTAGAGGCAGCAGTGGTTGTTGTGCAGACAGGGGGGAGGGCGGTTGGTCAAATCTATTGAAAAACAGATTCAGGTTGTTCGCCCACTCCCTGCCCCCCGTGGCCTGGGGGGAGGTATTCTGGAGCCCCGAGATGGTTTTGAGGTTTCTCCAGACCCCGCTGATGTCGCTCTGTTGCAGCTTGTCCTCCATCTTCTTCCTGAAGCTGTCCTTGCCTTCTCTAATCTTTCTCCTCAGCTCCCTCTGTACGGACTTCAGCATCTCCCTGTTCCCCGACCTGAAGATCCTCTTCTTCTCTCTCAGAAGTGTTTTTATCTCAGGGTTGATCCAGGGTTTGTTGTTTGAGTGACGCCGTATGGTCTTGGTGGGAACGGATTTGTCCACACAGAAGCTGAGGTAGCCCGTGAAGGTGTGAATGAGGCCATCGATGTCCTCACCATGTGGATCGCAGAGCTGCTTCCAGGCAGTGGCTTCAAAACAGTCCTTTAGAGTGTCCATTGTCTCCTCAGACCATAACTCCACAGTGTGCATGGCCGGAGGTTGTCTGTGCACTAGGGGTTTGTACACCGGTCGGAGATGAACCAAGTTGTGATCCGATCTCCCAAGTGGGGGGAGTTGTGATGAGGTGTACGCCTCCTTAGTGTTTGCGTAGAACAAATCCAGTGTTTTATTGTCTCTAGTGTGGCATGTGACATACTGGGTGAAAGTGGGCAGAATGGGAGACAGTGAAACGTGGTTGAAATCGCCTGAGATGAGGAGAAGAGCATCTGGGTGTTCTGTCTGCAGCCTGCTGGTTACTGAATGGATGACGTCACGCGCTGTCCCAGCGTTCGCCGTCGGATTTGCATAAACAACAATGCAGATCACGTGTGAGTGTTCTCTCGGGAGATATGTAGGCCTCATGCTAACAGCTAGCAACTCAATGTCTTTGCTGCAGTGTCGTTGTTTAACAGTGATATGTCCCGGTCTACACCAGTTGTTGTTAACAAACATTATCACTCCACCGCCCCTAGTTTTGCCACTCTCTGGTGTTCGGTCAGCTCGTATCATGTGAAAACCCTCCAGCTCAATGTTAGCATCTGCTGCTAGTTCAGTTAGCCACGTGTCAGTAAACAAAAGGAGAGAGCACTCCCGGTAAGTGCTATCATAATGGGAGATAGCCGCTAGCTCATCTAACTTTCCCAGTATCGACCGTACATTTCCCATGACAACAGATGGAAGGGAGGGTCTGTACCTTATATTTTTTGTCCTCCGCCTTACTCCAGCCCGGCAGCCGCGGCGTTTTCGCCTCAGTTCTCTCGGTATGTCGAGTTTTTCCAGTGGGACCGGGTGGCGGTTAAATGCTAGCAGCTCTTCCCTGTTGTATCGTATCCTGCTATAAACAGTGGCTCCGTCCACCGGCTCAGGAGACATTTGGGACGATCTGTGTGTCCGTGATATAAGTGGGGTGAAAAAAAAAAGTGATCAAAAGAGAGAGGAAGGGAAAAAAAAAAACTCGGAATCGAGCCGCTGTTGCAAAAGGCAGCCGACTGGTGTGGCGCCGAGAGGATGTTGACTTTGGTGTCCTTAAGCCACTTCGTAGCTAATTTGGCAGTATGCTTAGGGTCATTGTCCATTCGGAAGACCCATTTGTGCTCAGTTTTAACTTCCTGACTGATGTCTTAAGATGTTGCTTCAATGTCACCACACAGTGCTCTTTCCTCATGATGCCATCTATTTTGTGAAGTGCGCCAGTCCCTCCTGCAGGAATAAAAACAACAACAAAAAAACATGTTCATCTCTGGAACAGCTCTTAACCGGTCGTCCTACTGAGTGGTATGATGGCTGGACATTCCCATGGTGTTTATACCTGTGTTAATTGTTTGAACAGATGAAAGTGGCACCTTCAGGCATCTGGAAATTGTACCCAAGGATGAACCAGACTTGTGGAGGTGCACAATTCTCTTCTTGATATTAGTGTGTGTAAACTTCTTACCATGAAGCAAGTAATCTGTTATGTCATTTTAAATCATTATGTTGGTTTAAATGAATCAACTCCCTCTGGTTATTTAAAATTGTCAAAATCCTAGAAGTATTGATCATGTATGAGGAGTAGCAACAATTTACCATTCCAAATTAGTAGTTAGTGTAAAGCAAAATACTTGTTATAATTCCTTTGAGGGCCTGGTCCTCAGTATTGAGCATTTTAGCAATTTTAGATTAAAACCAATTTATCTACTGCAGTTAATCATCCTTCCACAGCTTAGAGTTCTAATCTGAATTTGCAGAGTTTTATTTGATTTAATGCTGAATCACAGAGAATAATTGTAGTAGTAGACTTTAATATACATGTAGATGTAGACAGTGAGAGCCTCAATATGGCATTTGATTCATTATTAGACTTGGTGGGGTTTTCTCAGAATGTGGGAAGTTCTACCCATTTTCTCCACCATACGTTGGACCTTGTGCTGACATATGGCATTGAAATTAAAAAAATGATAGTGTGTCCTCATAATCCTGTACTGTCAAGACAGTTACCTATTAACAATTGATTTTACAATTCCAGATTATTTGGTTCCCAAAGAAAAATGCAGTAGCTGTCTCTCAGATGATGCTGTTACCAAATTTAAGCAGGTGGTTTCATCATATTCCTCAATGCCATGTGTCAACACAATAGAGAAAAATTAGGAAGATTTTACTCCTTGTATTGCTGATAGCATGGTAGATAGTGTTACAGCCTCTTTGCATCAGACTCTAGACATGGTGGCTGCTTTTAAAAAGAAAAAGTCTAATCAGAGATTTCTGACTCCTTGGTTCAACACAGAAACTGACAGATTAAAACAGAAAACTCATCAATTTGAAAGAAAATGGCAATCCACTAAATTAGATGAATTTAATTTAGCTTTGAGAATTTATCTTCTAATTTATAAAAAAAAAGAAGAAAGGGCAGCACGGTGGCAGAGTGGTTAGCACTGTGGCAGCACAGCAACTCACCCTTGGCCGGGGGATCCTGGGTTCGATCCCAGCCCCCGACCAACAGTGATCTGTGTGGAGTTTGCATGTTCTCCCCGTGTCTGCGTGGGTTTACTCCCAGATTTCTCCGGTTTCCTTCCACATGCCAAAGACATGCAGGTTAGGTTAATTGGCATCAACTGGAGATTCTAAATTGTCCTTAGATGTGAATGTGAGAGCTGAATGGTTGTCTGCCTCTCTGTGTTGGCCCTGCGATGGACTAGTGATCTGTCCAGGGTGTACTCTTGTCCAGGGTCCCTGCCTCTCACCCAAAGATGCTGGGATAGGATCCATCCCCCACCCCTGCGACCCAAAAAGGATTAAGCGGAAGAAAATGGATGGATGGAGGGATTTAACAAGAAATCTCTTAGGAAAGCTAGAACAATTTATTCTGCATTAATAGAAGAGAACAAGAATAATTCCAGGTTTCTTTACAGCACTGTAGCCAGGCTGACAAAGAGTCAGGACTCTGTCACACCTACCATTCCTTTATAGATATATAGATAGACAGACAGGTGAATGTACTTTATTGATCCCAAACTGGGAAATTACAGTGTAACAGCAGCATGACACAGTAAGATGACCAACCCACAGCATAATACAGCATAATAGGGTAGGAAACAGAAAAAGGAATTACCTAGGGAAAGTAAAATTGTTTACATAACTTTATATACAGTATATTACAGACTACTACTAAGATAAATAGATGATGACCCATCTGAATATTCTGTATGGATAGTACTAACTGTACAAAAAAAGGACTATGAATGCGAGGTACCAATTAGTCTGTAAGGTGCAGTGTGGCAGCAGTGTTATGACTGACCAGTGTTGGACAAGTTACTAAAAATTAGTAACTAATTACAGTTACTAGTTACTTCTTTTCAAAAGTAATTGAGTTACTTTACCAATTACTGCATAATTAAAGTAACTAGTTACTTGGAAAAGTAACTTTCACATTACTTTTAAATGCATAATTAAATCATCATACACACATGCAAGATTAATTAATGGATTACATTACGGGCTTATTAATGTCAAGCTGAAAACAGACAGCTTCACAGACAGTTGTTTTTATGTTGGTGCTGCACACATGTCACTGTGTGGGACATGAAAGCTGTCCATGTTTATCTTACCTTTATCAATCAATCAATTTATTTAGCACTTTTCATACAAAAAAGTTGTAACACAAAGTGCTTCACAAATTAAAAATATGACAATTACACCCCTCTCCTACCCCTCCTTCACCCCCCCCCCCCACACACACACACTCACCAATGTGAGACATGGCAGAGTGCTGTGGATTCAAGTGTAGAAGCACCATCCAAGGGAGCCATCAACACAAGGGAAGCACCAAGTCCACAGCTACAGGGACACCACGTCTGCAACCGCCAAAACCACTCATTGGGTGGGCGAGGGCAGTCATAGGTCACTGCCCTGCAGCCAGAATGTTATGGCTTAATCCGGTGTGCAGTGATCCAAATAAAACATTTATTTTTCACAGTCCAAACATCTGCTGTGACAGATGCATGATCCAATCTCTCAAATTCCTTTTGGAGATCAAAATCCATTTTTGAATAATCTTCATCCAGGTAGCAGATAAATGTGTTTTAACTTCAGTTGATCACAGTCCAGCTGTCTGATGGGAAGCCCCTGTTGATATCGAGTCTTCAGTCTGTAACAGCATATCTGGCAATCAGTCAGTTTAATTCTTGCTGGGTCACAGACTGTCCAGATGCATGCCTGTGATTGAAATCCAGCTTTGAGTGTTGAGACAAGAGTATTTCCACTTTACATCCTGCTGTGGGATCCACTTCACGGTGTTGGCTGTCGGCATAGCTAGCAGTTACTTAGCTTTGTTGCTGTTTTCAAGCACTTCTGAAGATTGCAGTAGAACTCCATTGGTTTTTAGTTTGCAACTCACCAATATGCTTTTGTCCTTAACTGTGACAAAGGAAAAATAATCTATTTCCACAGAAACAAAGTAATTTCATCTCTTCCTCCGTTCAGCCTTGGTAATGAGTACTCAGGCACTTTGCAACAGGTCACATCAACTGACAGCTGTGTCAGCTACGGTAGGGTCAGTTTGCATATTCATTTACAGTATTTGTGATAAAAATATCTATCCATATTAATAAAATGAGTAACGACTAACACATCTGATCAAATTTCAGTAACTTTAATGCATTAATTAATTTTTACACAGTAATTTCATTACACAGCATGTTACTGCAAAAGTAGTGGCGTGACAGTAACGCGTTACTGTGTTCAACATTAGAGTGAGTTATTGTACAGTGAGATGGCATGTGGCAGGAAAGATTTCCTGTATCTAACGTTCAGCAGTGGAGCTGTAGCAGTCTGCTGGAGAAAGTGCTCCCCTGTCTGTCCAGTGTCTGGTGGAGGAGCTGATCAGGGTTATCCATGATGGGTAACAGTTTGTTCAGTGACCTCTCTACCACAGTCTCAAAAGTCTCCAGCCTGTGACTAATTACAGAGCTAGCCATCTTGATAATCTTGTCAAATCTGTTGGTGTTGCTGGCTCTGATACTGCTACCCCAGCAAACAGCAGCTGAGAAAATGGTGCTGGCAACGGCTGCCTGGTAGAGAACGCCAACATCTTGTTGCACACATTGAAGGATCTCAGCTTCCTCAGGAAGTAAAGCAGGGATCGGCAACTTTGGTGGTAGTGAGGGCCACAAAATTTTTTGCTTACTTCCCAAGGGCCAGGTTTACATGTAAAGCATCTGTTGGGGGGGGGGGGGGGGGGGGGGGTATTATTTCCTGCAAAGTCAAAAGTTTCACAGTTAAAACTGAAAATGCAAATGGAAATAAAAGCTATTCAGTGTTTTATCATATTACAATTAAAATTACTGATAAATTGAAGAGTTTGTTTGCAAAAACCGATAAATGCCACTTCCAGGAAAATTTCCCTCTTTACATCAAACAACTGTTAACTTCTTAAAGAATTTCAAATTGTTTTTTTTCTCAAAATCCAATATATCTTATGTTATAGACACTACAAATTCATGGTTTTTTTGTTTTTAAAAGCCAATAAATGCTGGGAGAGGTTTTTTTTTTTTTTTTTTTTTTTTTACAAAAGCAGATAACTCTAAACAGCTAATCAGCATTTGGCATTTGGGTCACGTGACTCATCTTGGCTGCCTTCCGGGTCTGCTCGCTCTGACTGATTTCCCTGGCTGTGTTCAGAATGTTGACTCACTCACTCCCTCCCTACTCGCTATATAGTGAATTTAGATATAGTGGACTATACAGTAAACTCAATATAACAAAAAAAAAATAACCACGTTCGGACACTACTGGGCTTGTTTTCGCGGCATGGTTAACGACGTCATCACGTGAGACAGTAAAACGTAAGAATAACGGTGGTAAAAAAAATGAATACCTTGTGGAGAGAATAACCAGGCCGAACTTTTCTGAGCAGATGAAACTTTATTCCACTCTCTCTCACATTCACCAGAATCAGAAAAACTCACCACCAGGTTGCAGGCACTCTCTTTTATATCACAGCACTAACACTTCTCTGCTACCTGGGGTGCTGCATTAACATATCACTCCCCACACTCCCCACCTTTGATCTGCCACTTCAGTCTGAGGGAAAACTACTGAGTGGGTTCCCAACACCGCCCCCCCAGAGTCTTAGACTGAGTCTTAACCCCCATGTCCTTTGGGCTTCAGCCTCCGTCCATAGCTGCTGTAATGGGGGGTCTTCGGCTCGGAGGCACTGCTGTGCCGATGGGGGGTTCCTGGTGGTGTGTCCGTCTGTGGGGGGGACAATGGGGGGGCACCTTCTGCATGTTCGTGTGACTGATCTGACTATTCATTTACCTGGGGAGTTCTCCGTGGGGGTCTTCTGCGCCGAGGAGCTCGGGGTAACACCACCTGCTCGTCTGCTAAAACAAAGGTGGGCTTAAGCCTGTCTATACAGATTGTCTCCCGGCGACCCCCCAAGTCTAACACAAAATGTTTGTCCTCGGGTTCCAGCACTCTGAACGGGCCATCATAAGGCGGGCGCAATGGGGTCCGGTGGGCATCATGCCTGACAAACACGAATGACGCATCCTTCAAGGTTTTTGGCACAAAAGCGCGTGGAAAACAGTGGTGGGCCGGGTAGCGTCCCTGCCTCTGCACTATGTCTTGAACGCGGGGATGGATCGGTTTTCGGCGCGGGGTTATCCAGCAAAAATTCCCTGGGGAGCCGCAGCGGCTGGGGAAAAAAACAGCTCTTCTGGGGAGGTCACCAAATCCTCCTTCGGTGCGGAACGCAACCCTAATAGAACTCACGGCAACCGGTCCACCCAATTTGCATCCGTAAGCGAAGCTCTGAGCGCTGCTTTAAGTGACCTATGGAAATGCTCGCATAACCCATTGGCCTGTGGGTTGTACGCGGTCATGCGATGAATTGAGTCGCCCAGGCTCCGGGCCATCGTGGACCAGAGGTCAGAAACAAACTGCGGGCCCCGATCGGACGTGATGTCTAAAGGAGAGCTGAAACGTGCCACCCATGTTGTCAAAAAAGCACGTGCCACATCTGCAGATGTGGTGGAAGCTAGCGGGACTGCTTCGGGCCAGCGCGTGGTGCGGTGGTCCACCACTGTCAGGAGGTGCATGACCCCTGCAATGGCGGGAGGGGACCCACGAGGTCCGCGTGTACGTGGTCAAACCTCTTAGCCGGGATATGGAACGGTTCCAAAGGGGCCTTCGTGTGCCTGTGCACCTTGGCTCGTTGGCACGCTACGCAGGCTGCAGCCCATTCTTTCACCTGTTTGCGCAGGCTTGGCCAGACGAACTTTGCACCCACCATTTTGACTGACGTGCGCACTCCTGGGTGCGCCAGGGAGTGAACGACTCAAAAACGTGGCGGTGCCAAGCACGTGGGACCATCGGTCACGGGCGGCCTGTAGAGACGTCACAGACGCGGGGGGGGGGGGGGGGCGTGTTGCATCACTCTGCTCTCCAGTCTTAACACTGTAGGTCCAGACTGGAGCGCGCAAATGTCCGCATCGCTGATCTACGCAGCGGCCATGGCCTTGTAATCTATCCCCATGTAGACTGGGGCCACTAATGCACGCGAGAGGCAGTCAGCCACCATGTTGAGTTTACCGGCCACATGTCGAATGTTGGTCATGAACTCCGAGATCGTGGCCAGCTGTCTCTGCTGCCGGGCCGACCATGGTTCCGAAACCTTGGCCATCGCGTACGTAAGTGGCTTGTGGTCCACGAACGCAGTGAAGGCGCACCCTTCCAGCCAGAACTGGAAGTGGAGTATGGCCAGGTGGAGAGCAAGTAACTCCCTGTCGAACGTGTTGTATTTACGTTCATTGTTGCACAAAGACCTGCTAAAAAAGGTGAGCGGCTGCCAAGAACCGGTGACGCACTGCTCCACGATGGCCCCTATGGCCACGTCTGATGTGTCGGTAGTGAGCGCTATCCTAGCCACTGGGTCCGGGTGCACCAGTAGTGCGGCGTTCGCCAGAGCTGTTTTAACCTCTGAAAAAACCTGCTCTCGCTCAGGAGTCCAGTCGACTCTGTCCGCCGACTTCCACTTCTTAAGCGCGGCGTACAACGGCTGCATGAGCTTGGCTGTGCAGGGGAGGAAACGATTGTAGAAGTTAACCATCCCTAAAAACTCCTGCAACGCCCTGACCGTCTGAGGCCGGGGAAAATTCGCCACGGCGCCACCTTGTCTGGCAAGAGTATCGCGCCCTCTGGTGAGATGCGGTGGCCCAAAAAAATCGATCCCCGTCACCCCAAACTGGCACTTCGTTGGGTGGATTATTAACCCGTGCTCCTCCAACCTCTGGAAAACTGTCCTGAGGAGGGCTACGTGTTCGTCCTCGGATGTGCTGGCCACCAAGATGTCGTCCAGGTAAACGAACACAAATGACAGATCTCGCAACACCGCATCCACCATGCGTTGGAATGTCTGCACCACGCCTTTTAGCCTGAAAGGCATGCGTAAAAACTCAAACAGACCAAACGGGGTTATCTCTGCCATTTTAGGTATGTCCTCAGTGCGCACCGGGACCTGGTGGTAACCGTGGACCAGGTCTATCTTGGAAAAAATGTGTGCCCTGGTGAGGTGAACGGAAAAATCCTGAATATGAGGGATGGGGTAGCAGTCGTGCGCTGTGGCATTGTTTAATCTGCGGAAATCTCCGCAAGGTCGCCATGATCCCTCAGCCTTAGGAACCATATGTAGCGGGGATGCCCATGGGCTGTTTGAGCACCTGATGATGCCCAACTTTTCCAAGTTGGCAAACTCCTTGCACGCTATGGCCAGTTTAGCTGTGTCCAGGCGCCCAGGTTGTGCGAAAAACGGGCGGCCCCGTAGTGGTAATGAAGTGCTCCACCCCGTGTTTAGTGACGGTCACCGAAAACGTCGGGACCGTGAGTGCTGGGAACTGGGTGAGTAGTGTGTGGAACTTATCCCCTGGAGCTGTGACACTGGCTAATGTTGTTGGCCCGGTTCCTCAAGATGTACAGGGGAGAGAATCAAAAGACATTGCATTAATTAGGCGTCTGTTAGCAACATCGACTAGTAGTCCGTGTGCACATAAAAAATCAGTGCCTAAAATGGGGAAGCTCCATTCCGCTATGACGAATGTCCATTGGAATGTACGGCCGTGCAAGGATACAGTTAGTGTCCTCTCCCCAAAAGTCTTAATGTCTGAGCCATTTGTGGTCGTCAGCTCGGGGCCGCTAGTTCCTGCCAGCTGGTGTTCGTAGGACAGCAGGATGAGGCTCTTTTGGGAGCCGGAGTCAGGTTCAGGTTCAGGTTCAGGTTACTTTATTTGTACCCGTAGGTAGATTTGTTTTGCAGTTGGTGACATCCATATTTACAAGCCACTAATTACATTCAACATAGACACAAACACAGGCACACATCTTACAAAATAGGTAAATATAAAATATGTACAATATAATTTTTATAGCTTGTTCAACTCTTTGACAGCAGCAGGGACAAAGCTGTTTTTGTAGCGCTGGGTTCTACTTTTTGGGACAGCAAACCTCCGTCTGGAGGGAAGAAGCTGAAAGTTGCAGTGCAAAGGGTGGGAGTCATCATTTAAAATCGAGTCGGCCATCCTCTGTACTTGTCTGGTGTACAGGGATGTCAGGCTCAGCTGTGACTCACCAAGCAAACGACTGGACCATCTGACTACCTGATCCAAGGATTTCCTCTGTTTCAGTTTTATCTGACACGAGAAACCATCTCCCCGAACGTGAGTCTGTCACATAGAGCAGCTTGCTTGCTTCACCGGCAGTCGCAGCTGCTACTGACTGCCAGTCCCGGCATTTCCCGAATGCTTGAATTGGCATGGTGGCACGCATCTGCGTGTGTCCTCATCAAAACGGCGGTGGTGGAAACAGAGCGTGTCTCTCCGGTGCTTCTTGGCCCCTGCTGCAGCCACCATCGCTGGCTCCTCGCCTCCGCTGGCCATCTCACTGGGTTCTGACGCTGCTGCATTCACTGTGAGGGCTCTGGTAGTGAGGATGATCCGATCATCCATCTGGGCTAGCGCCCGGTAGTTGCGCGCGGCCAGCAGCGGCGAATTGGCAAGGACCGCTCTGGCTGCTGTCGGGAGGTTCTGGAGGAAAAGGTGGGCAAAGAGAAAATGCCCGTCATCTGTGCCCATCAACAGCAACATCTTCTCCATCAATTCGACCACCGACCCGTATCCTAACTTGGAGCGCGTCAGGAGCCTCTCCTCTCTCTCACAGTCTGAGAGCGTGTAGCGCCGGGTCAGCGCGGTTATGAGAGCACCGTATTTGTTGCGGGCTGGGGGCTGTTGGAGCAGGTTCGCCACCTGCTGAGTTGTGCGTGCGTCCAGCGCTGTGACCACGTAGTAATATCTGGTGTCATCTGCCGTTATTCCCCGGAGCGCGAACTGGGCCTCGGTGTGAAGGAACCAAGACTTCGGGTCGTGTAGCCAAAAGTCTGGGAGTTTGACCGAAATGGTGCACGGGTTGCTGGCACTTCCCGTCCGGGTCGTCTTCGGGGTGGTCGCCTCGCGTTCCATTGTGCGTCAAGGGTCACCAGTGCGGAGAGAATAACCAGGCCGAACTTTTCCGAGCAGATGAAACTTTATTCCACTCTCTCTCACATTCACCAGAATCAGAAAAACTCACCACCAGGTTGCAGGCACTCTCTTTTATATCACAGCACTAACACTTCTCTGCTACCTGGGGTGCTGCATTAACATATCACTCCCCACCTTTGATCTGCCACTTCAGTCTGAGGGAAAACTATTGAGTTGGGAACTGAGTGGGT
The DNA here is from genome assembly GCA_020510985.1 of Pholidichthys leucotaenia. Classification (NCBI taxonomy): domain Eukaryota; kingdom Metazoa; phylum Chordata; class Actinopteri; order Cichliformes; family Pholidichthyidae; genus Pholidichthys; species Pholidichthys leucotaenia. The sequence continues at coordinate 127,135,349 of CM035847.1, read as the reverse complement.
TCCCCACAACCTGCATGTAATTTGTTGTAAATATGTATTAAATCAAATCGTTTTTGTTGAATTATTAAATATAAATAGTTTAAGATAGTTTGTTATGATGTGAAGCTCTTCTCTCACTGCTCCATTGGCTGCGCATTCACTATATAATACACTATATGGGTAAGGAGTGAACATTTTGAGCACAGCACCTGCTTGTTGTGAGTGATTTCCCTGCCAATTTTTTTTTTTTTTTTTTTTTTTACAGTTTTGTTGCATTTTATGTCAGATATGGATAATTTTCATGAGGCAGATGAACCAGTGATGCGTTCACCAGTAGGGCACAAACAAGGTCGGAACAGCGAACAATATTCAGAAGTCTTGCTTCTATTATCAGAATTCTTGCTACTTTGCTGGTGTACGCCTCTGCACATTAACATTAACCGCAGCCATTTGCACAAATGCCATATCTGCTGCTGTCTGTCTGTCATTGCAATACTGATCACATCCAGTCCTATCTGTTTCTATCTGCACCTACACTACAACACTGAACTGCAACTACAGGTATTACAGCTCTACTTGTCTGTATATATGATTGCTGGGGTTTATCGTGGTTAATTGTTTATCTCAATTTTGCACTATGGGAGGTCTGGATCTTTCTTGTCACCATTTTCACCACGGGTTGCATTACTGTACATATTGTATATTAGACTGCTGATGTTGTTTTCTTTTTTCCAGCCTTATTCCTTTTCTTTTTATACTGTGCACACCAATGAAGAGAGAGAGAAACACCATTTCAATTCACCTGTATGTCCTGTATGTATAGTAGTATTGACAATAAATCTTTGAATCTTGAATTATACCTTTACTATAGTTATACCATTTTACTGAGTGGATATGCCTAAATCAGGGTGTCAGTCATACTATATTGACATTTATAGACATTCAAGTATGTTTCAGACATACTAGCATGGTTTTCGGGACATGTCTGTTTTTGCAAAAGAATGGCTTGTGGACTTACAGTATCTGTTTTTGCAAAAAAAGTCCTAATAAATTGCCAAAAAGTAACTATGAGTTGATGTTCAATTTTTTGCTTTATTATGTCTGAGATACTCATATTTCAAGTGACCATGTCTGAGAAGCTGAATTGGAAATAATAACACCTATAAACCAACAGATTAAAATGTTGTTTTTCTCAATATTAAACCAGTCGCACTTAACTGTTTTTGCAAAAGAACTCTTCAATTATATCTGCCCTGAAATGGAGTGGTGATCTGTCCAGGGTGTACCCTGCCTCTCACCCAAAGATTTGATTTTTTTGATTTGATTTTGTATACTTTATTGATCCCCAGAGGGGAAATTGAGACTCCAGCCCCCACCCCCCCGACCCAAAAAAGATTCAGCAATAGAAGATGAATGTACAGTGGTGTGAAAAAGTGTTTGCCCCCTTCCTGATTTGTCATTTTTTTGTATGTTTGTCACACTTAAATGTTTCAGATCATCAAACAAATTTAAATATTAGACAAAGATAACACAAGTAAACTCAAAATGCAGTTTTTAAATGAAGGTGTTTATTATTAAGCGTAAAAAATAGTCCAAACCTAAATGGCCCTGCGTGAAAAAGTGACACACACACCCCCCCTTAAAACATAAATTAAGTGTGGTTTATTACATCTTTGGAAAGCTGAGTTCAATTTCTCTAGCCACACACAGGCCTGATTACTGCCATACCTGTTCTCAATGAAGAAATCACTTAAATAGGACCTTCCTGTGAAAGTGAAGTAGACCAAAAGATCCTCAAAAGCTAGACATCATGCTCCGATCCAAAGAAATTCTGGAACAAATGAGAAACAAAGTAATGGAGATCTATCAGTCTGGAAAAGGTTAAAAAGCCATTTCTAAAGCTTTGGGTTTCCAGCAAACCACAGTGAGAGCCATTATCCACAAATGACAAAAACATTGAGTAGGGATGAACTTTCCCAGGAGTGGCTGGACGACCCAAATTACCCCAAGAGCACAGGACGACTCATCCAAGATGTCACAACAACATTCAAAGAACTGCAGGCCTCACTTGCCTCAGTTAAGGTCAGTGTTCATGACTCCACCATAAGACAGAGACTGGGCAAAAATGGCCTGCATGGCAGAGTTCCAAGACAAAAACCACTGCTGAGCAAAAAGACATAAAGGCTTGTCTCAGTTTTGCCAGAAAACATCTTGATGATCCCCAAGACTTTTGGGAAAATACTCTGTGGACTGACAAAACAAAAGTTGAACTTTTTGGAAGGTGTGTGTCCCATTACATCTGGCGTAAAAGTAACACAGCATTTCAGAAAAGGAACATCATACCAGCAGTAAAATACGGTCATGGTAGTGTGATGGTCTTGGGCTGTTTTGCTGCATCAGGCCCTGGAAGACTTGCTGTGGTAAATGGAACCATGCATTCTGCTGTCTACCAGAAAATCCTGAAGGAGAATGTTCGGCCATCTGTTTGTGACCTCAAGTTGAAACGCACTTGGGTTCTGCAGCAGGACAATGATCCAAAACATACCAGCAAGCCCACCTCTGAATGGCTTAAGAAAAACAAAATGAAATCTTTGGAGTGGCCTAGTAAAAGTCCTGACCTGAATCTGATTGAGATGCTGTGGCATGACCTCAAAAACCCTCCAATGTGGCTGAATTACATCAATTCCACAAAGATGAGTGGGCCAAAACTCCTCCAAAGCACTGTAAAAGACTCATTGCCAGTTATCGCAAATGTCTGATTGCAGTCGTTGCTGCTAAGGGTGGCCCAACCAGTTATTAGGTTTAGGGGGCAATCACTTTTTCACACAGGGCCAGGTAGGTTTGGATTTTTTTTTACCCTTTATAGTAAACACCTTCATTTAAAAACTCAATTTTATGTTTACTTGTGTTATCTTTGTCTAATTTTTGACCTTTTAACTGTCAGATTTCAAGCGCCCCCAGTGGCACAGCGCAGCAACTGCGCCTGTCAACTCAGTCCGACATCCCCGGCTGTATTGAGGATTTGCACTGATTTGAGATGAGATGAGATTCAACTTTATTGTCATTACACATAGGTAACGAAACGTGACTTGGCATTTGGGCACGCTCTGCAGAGCGCATCCATGGCCGGGGCAGCCGCTAGGCGCCAGTCATATCACATCAGTTGTCACATCAGTTGTTTTAGGCGTGACCAACCTGACAGATTTTACAGCTCTGCCAGGTCGGTCACTCTCCCCGCCGTGGTCTTTGGTGGGAAGAATCATCTCAGTTGAACAGAGATGATCTCTCACACACCTAGGATTCATGGATCGGGAGGCTACGGCAGTTTGGCATGACAGCGCTATGCAGAAGTTTTTGACTATCGTTGCGCATAAATTGTGAATGTCGGCAACACACTAAGCATTAGCTGGTTTATTTTTAAGTTATGGAAATATTCTATATAAGTTACTAATACATTATGTATATGTCCAACTCATTATGGATATGGTTGCATATGGGTGTTTTTTTTTGGGGGGGGGGTCCGGTCCACTATATCAGGGGTATCCGACTTTCAAGCGCTCTCTCTTTTTCTGTAATTTGCAGATGTCGGTTTTGTTTTTATAATATGCAAGGGAACATAAAAGAGTTTCAGACTTGCATTGCAATTTTAAAAAAAAAACATTTTTTTTTGCCGTTAGAATCGAAACTATTGGTCGTGTCCCCTCATTTTTCCCAGTTTTTGTGTGACATGAAAATCGCATCAATTTTAAAGTACTGTAAAGTGATCTCTGAGTAACTCTTTCTACTCATTTATGCAAGAGATAACGGAGTTGTAATGCAAATTCAAAATAAAACATTCCCCAGTGTGATCGGATCTATGGTTTTTGTACGGCGACCCCTGCAAATTTACTCGTACGACGTAAATTTCCATGTCCCCGAATTTACGCAGCAACATGCAAGTTATTTGGTAAAGTAACAAGAAAAAAGGAAGTGCTAATGCTTTTCACTTTGCACCTTTCAAATCCCAAACCATACACGTAAAAAGGAGATCAGTCTTTGTGAAGCTCAGATGTAGAATATTTCAATAAAATCTCAAACATTTATGACACATCGAATATGGTGTCCTTTACGTCTTCGGTCTTGGTCGGCCGCGCGCAGCCCCGTCTGGCGAGGTGACCGCCCTGGGATCTGCCAGTTTCAGAAGGTGGCAGGCGGATGTTGGAGGACTCATGGATGACACGTAATACACCCAAGAAGAAGAAATCCTTATTTCCTTTTCCTGTTTTCTTGCTTTTAGCTCAGAAAGCTAATATGGCTGCCATCGATCATCGTTTGTCATCACATAATGGCTTTGTACTCCGAAAATAGCCACGGAATGCAAACAAAATTTACGTGGGATGATCCTAAGAGTTTGTAGATGTGGGAGATAGCGCAAATTACCGACAGAATGCAAAATAATGACCATGATGGCTGAAAAGGGACCGGTCATGTGAGTGAGCGAACCCCCCCCGTCCACTGGTAAGTGACAAATTTATTTGTTTTTTTTTACATTGTACTGATTTTCTGGTTCGTATTCTTTGAATATAAGATAACAGCAAACCCCTGTAGAGACAATGGTGTCAAAAAAACAGAACCATTCTTTGTGTAAATATGTTCAAAGTCCACTTTTGACTGAGTTATGGAATTTATATAGCTGCCGTGACATTATGCAAATTAGCTGCATAAATTTATTCCTATCTGAAACTTCGGATCATAATCTACATCTTTCTAATTGACAGTAAGCCATTATCTCTTGCAACTTTCAAGTTATAGCCTTGGAAATCTGAACTATTTTATTGACCAAAAATATTTACCACTCCTGACCACTAGGGGTTATGTCACCATACGGCAACTGGGACAGTTAATTTGTTTTATGATCGGTGGCGGAGTGGTTAGCACTGCGGCAGCACAGTAACTCACCCTTGGCTGGGGGATCCTGGGTTCGATCCCAGCCCCCAACCAACAGTGATCTGTGTGGAGTTTGCATGTTCTCCCCATGTCTGCATGGGTTTACTCCGGGATTTCTCTGGTTTCCTCCCACATTCCAAAAAAACATGCAAGTTAGGTTAATTGGCATCAAAACTGGGAATTCTAAATTGTCCTTAGGTATTGCCCTTAGGTCTGTCTTTCTGTGTTGGCCCTGTGATGGACTGGCGATCTGTCCAGGGTGTACCATGCCTCTCGCCCAAAAGATCCTGGGATAGGCTCCAGCTTCCCTGCGACACGAAAAGGATTAAGCGGAAGAAGATGGATGGATGGATCTGAAACATTTAAGTGTGACAAACATACAAAAAATGAGAAATCAGGAAGGGGGCAAACACTTTTTCACACCACTGTATGTATGTATGGATGGATAAAATTATATTATGATCTAATTTTTAAAATGCTCTCCATCAAAATGATGAGCAAAGAGAAATTCCAAATGTTAATTAACAAAAAAGCTAAGAAGAAAAGGAAATATGTTGAGGCTTACCTTGCTCTTGGATTCATTGTGGGTGTGGAGGGGTAGAGAAATAACTGTGTGTAGGTGGGCTTGGTAATCTTCTGGCTCTCCAAAATGGGAAATAAAAAATAAATGAACAAAAAAAAATCAGCAGATTTAAACGACCACAGTCTCTGAACTTTTATTGCTGGCATGGAATTGAAGCAGTGTCAATGCTTTAGCTACACTCTTTAGAAAGAAACCTCAAAACTTTGGATCTTTTTCTGCACAATTAGAAGGAAAGCCTTCAAGCTTTATGAGACTTCATCTGCCAAAAAAGAACAAATGCTACAGTTCTACAGTATTGAGGAGCGGTAGCATTTATTCTTATTTAAAAGCAACCAACTTTGTACATTTACTGCGGTTTACAGCCTACTAATTGCACACTGCTCCCTCTATATCTCTGTGGCTCCCTCACTCTCGTTCTCTCTCTTGACCACTCGCACGGAGTGGCACCTAGGTTTCAATTAGAGCTCCATCTGCTGGCAGACTCTATAAATGCATTGAAGGATGCAATTCCAAATTGCAGTTTTATTTATTGTAAATTGCTGTTTTTAAGGGCAGTGCAAGTTGGTGAACATTGATATCAATCAGTGTAAACTTGTCAGATTGTAGCCAGTGGCTAGTCTCCATCTGTTGTCCGTGGGTTACAATTTTCCCTTCCCCCATTCTATTATGCTGAGCACCAAGCTACAGGGTGGGATGTACTATTTTTATATGGTCTTTGGTATGACCCAACTGGGGCTTGAACCCATTCCTCCCGGATGAGGGACGGATGCTCTACCACAAGGCAACAACCTCCAGTTATATATAAATATGGCCAAATGTGATATAAATAAATAATTGATTTTTGAAAATGGACTGGTGGGCCACAGTGGATGAAGGTGTGTGCTGTGTGTGGCCCACGGGCCGCCACTTGCCCATCCCTCCTGTAGAGCTTATAAGTCAGGACTTTATAAACTTTTTCTATAATAAAACATCTATCCGAGATAAAACATGACATGTTTCGAGACCCAGGAAGCAGACACAGACCCAGAAATCAACTCAATTATCTTTATTGTGTAATGTGTGTTTGGGTGTATGTATGTGTGTATGAATATAGCAGCTGGGGCGAGCAGAGCACCGTACAGCCTGGCAACCCTACGGAGAAGCAGAGACAGGGGAATTAGTAACAACACGCTGGTGGAACTGTGCTGTAATGTTAGTCTTACTGTAGGCGAGTTGGAAATTAGCTCAGGCTTGGTCCCAAAGGCTCTGTCCAGGAAGACGGCGTCTTCAGCCCCGGTTGCAGAGGGAATGATAGGGGGAGTGATGAGATGCAGGGAGCACTCGGTCTGCCGCCACGGAATTCCACCTGTGCACAGGGGAGCAGAGTATGGAGTGATGATAGCGGTGAGAGGAGCTTACTTGGCATTGGGGAGTGGAAGCTCCCGGGAGGATGACGAGGTGAAGGAGGTTGTCTTGGGAGACGATGAAGGAGAGGAGTAGTCTCCGGAGAACGATGACGTAGAGAGTAATCTAGGCGACTGACAAAGTGGTAGGACGGTCTCATCAGACCAGGGAGAAAGACGACTCCGTGCAGACCCGAGGGCAGCACTGCTTAAATAGTTCAGCTGATGAGGAGAGCAGGTGTTCGTGCAGCTGTGGAGAATGAGTTAACAGGCAGGCAGAGCGAATCACCACAGTACCCCCCCCCCCCATGTGGCGCCTCTCAGTGACCGATCTAACCTACCCGGGTGCGTCCGATGGAAGTCCCTGATGAGCTGAGGATCCAACACGAAGGAAGGATGCACACAGGACCTCCATTCAGGGCCATAGCCCTCCCAGTCCACCAGGTACTGTAGGCCGCGACCCCGGCCACGGACGTCCAGGATGGCGTTGACCTTCCACGCCGGGTCACCATCGATCACAACTGGTGGAGTTGGCATCTTGGGAGGAGGACACAGAGGGCTGGAGCAGAACAGCTTCGCCTGAGAAACGTGAAAGGTGGGACAGATGCGGAGGGGGTGGGGGAACTAGGCGCACAGCCACAGGATTCACAATACGGGTGATAGCGAATGGCCCAATAAAGCGCTGAGAGAGCTTTTTCGACTCAGCCTTGAGATTGATATTTTTTGTGGAGAGCCATACCTGTTGACCAACCCGGTAGGGGGTTGCTGACGTCCTATGACGATTGGTGATGGTGGTGTTGTGCTCCGCCGTGCTCCGCCGTGCTCCGCGGCGTGGTCCGTGTAGCCCTCCACAGCCAGCAGCAGCGTCTCAGGTGGGCTCGCACAGAGGGTACGGCGATGTCTCCCTCTCCTCAGGAAACAGCGGGAGATTGTAGCTCAGAGAGGCCTTGAAAGGGGTCATCCCTATGGCCGACGACACGGGGGTGTTGTGAGCGTACTCAGTCCAAGACAGGTAGGAGCTCCAGGAAGCTGGGTTGGTGGTGGTGACGCACCGTAGCGCTGCCTCCAGTTCCTGAGTGGCACGCTCACGTTGGCCATTGCTCCACGGGTGATACCTCAATGACAGGCTCACCGTAGCCCTGATGGCATTGCAGAAGGCCTTCCACACCTGAGAAACGAACCGGGGCCCACAGTCGGACACGATGTCCAGGGGGATGCCGTGCAACCTCACCACATGGAGGGTGAGCAGATCCGCAGTCTCCTTTGCCGTGGGCAGACCCTTCAGGGGGATGAAATGGGCTGCCTTAGAGAACCTGTCCACAATAGTGAGGATGATGGTGTAATTGTTAGAGGCTAGGAGGCCGGTGATGACGTCCAAGGCCACGTGGGACCAGGGCCTGCCAGGGATAGGGAGAGGATGCAGCAGGCCGGCCAGAGGAGATGAAGACGTCTTGCCGGTGGCGCACTGGGAACAGGCGTGGATGTATTCCCCGACATCCTTCCGGAACGACGGCCACCAAAAGGTCCTCTGTATAAGAGCCACAGTGCGTGCCATCTCCGGGTGACACAGAAGCTTGGAGGAGTGGGCCCAATTAATCACCTTGCCCCGGACGGCAGATGGAACATACAACCTCCCCATTGGTCCACCGCCCGGGTCCACTTTGGTCTCCTGCGCTCTCAGGACCCTCTCCTTGATACCCCATGAGAGGGCGCCAATGATGCACGATGGGGAAATGATGGGGTACGCTGGTGTCTCCGCAGCATCTGAGGCGAATTGCCTAGATAAGGCGTCGGGCTTGGTGTTTTTGGAACCAGGGCGGTAGGTGATGGTGAAGTCAAAACGACCAAAAAACAGGGACCAACGGGCCTGGCGCGCATTCAGACATTTAGCCGTCCTGAGGTATTCCAAATTCTTGTGGTCCATCCAGACAATGAACGGCTGGGAGGCCCCCTCCAGCCAATGACGCCACTCCTCCAGTGCCAGCTTGACTGCCATAGCTCCCTGTCCCTGATGTCATAGTTCCTCTCCACTGGGGAGAGACGGCTGGAGAAAAACGCGCGGGAGCGAATCTTGTCGTCTACCTGGGAGCGTTGAGACAACACGGCTCTAACGCCAGAGTCCGACGCGTCCACTTCAACCAGGTACTGCAGTGCGGAGTCCACCTGCGCCAAGATCGGAGGAGAGGAGAATTGAGATTTTAAATCCACAAAGGCCGCCTCAGCCTCCTCCGTCCACTGGAATGGCACCTTGGAGGAAGTGAGATGAGTAAGAGGAAGGGCAATAAGGCTGTAATTTTTAATGAAGCGGCGGTAGAAGTTAGCGAATCCCAGAAACTGTTGAAGCTGCTTCCGTGAGGAGGGAGTTTGCCACTCTACCACCACTTTTACCTTGCCCGGGTCTGCGATGATCTCGTTATGTTAGATGATTGTGGGGTTTTCCCTGCATTTGGTAGTGCTATGAGATGACTTTCATTTTGATATGGTGCTATATAAATAAAGCTGAATTGAATTGAATTGAATTGAATGATGAAATCCAGGAATGACGTAGCTGAAGTGTGGAATTTGCACTTTTCCGCCTTCACAAACAGCTTGTTCTCCAGCAGCTGCTGCAGGACTTGCCTCACGTGTACCCGGTGTTCATCAAGGGACTGGGAAAAAATCAAGATATCATCAAGGTATACAATGACAAATGAGCCCAAAAAATCCCTCAATACATCGTTGATCAGCCGTTGGAATACAGCGGGGGTGTTGGTCAGCCAAACGGCATGACGAGGTACTCGAAGTGCCCGCTAGGGGTCCGGAACCCTGTCTTCCACTCATCACCCTCCCGAATCCACACCAGATGGTAGACATTGCGAAGGTCTAGTTTGGTAAACCAGGAGGCCCCCCAGAGGGAATCAAATGCCGTATTGATGAGAGAGTGTATTTATCCTTGATGGTAATGTTGTTGAGCTCTCGGAAATCAGTGCACGGTCTCAGCGAGCCGTCTTTTTTGCCCACAAAGAAAAATCCGGCCCCCACCACCGAGGACAAAGGTTGAATTATGCCCGAGTTCAAGGACTCCTTGATATATGTTTCCATAGCCTCCCGCTCCGGAACTGACAGGCTGTACAGACAACTGGATGGTAGCGGAGCTCCGGACCGGCGATTAATGGCACAGTCATATGGGCAGTGGCGGGGAAGAGAGAGAGCTTGGGTCTTACTAAAGGCGGCCCTCAGGTCGTGGTATTCTGGAGGAACTTTGGACAGGTCAGGCAGAGGTGCATTAGGGACCCCGAGGGGCATGGATGGCGAGCAAGCAGCGGACTGAAGGCACGCACTGAGGCAAAATGAACTCCACGAGACTAAGTTCCCGGAGTGCCAGGCAATAGTAGGATTGTGCAACCGGAGCCAGGGGTAACTTAAGATGACCAGAGAGGTGGAGACCGGGAGCACAAACAGCCTGAGCTGCTCACGGTGATTACCAGACACGATAACAGATACTGGGGCAGTTTGCCTAGACACCATGGGCAGTGGGGCTTTGGACAGAGCGATAAGTCTAAGAGGTGTCCTCAATCGGTGGCAAGGAAGCCCCAATCGGGGTGCCAGTTCCCCTGACATGAAGCTTTGCTCGGCCCCTGAATCGATGAGTGCATGTGTGGCTATCGCAACTTGGTTGTGAACAAAACAGATGGGTAACTTGAATTTAGTGAGGGGATTGTTTTGGCGTGAGTCCATGAGTCCCCCTACTGCGACACACGGACTCCCTCTTTTGGCTGTATAGGACAAGTAGCAAGTTCATGCTCCTCACTGCCACAGTAAAGACATAGCCCTAACTCCCAGCAGCACTGTTTCTCCGCTGGAGGTAATTTAGATTGGCCTACTACCATGGGCTCAAGGGAGTCTAAAGCATCAGAGGGATGTAGGGCCAGCAGGGGTGCTGCAGGGAGCGGCAAAACTGGGTACCTGAGCGACCGGAAGTCTTCCGCTCATTGGCCCGTTCCCTCAGCCAGTTGTCTAGGTTAATGGCAAGGGAAATAAGCTTGGTTAATTTGCTGGGCTTTTCCAAATGAGCTAGCTTGTCCCGCAGGCTAGGACTAAAGCTGCGGATGGAAATGCTTCACAGAGAGGCATCCTCCCACCCCACCTCCGCAGCTACTACCTGGAAGTCGACAGCGAAATCGGCTACTGATTTGCTACCTTGCCTTAAGTAGAGTAGCCAGGAGGTCAGTACGCTATCACGGTCGGAGTGGTTGAACACCTCATTAAATTCACTCACAAACTGGTCATAAGTTAACATAGCATAGTTAGCCCTAGCCATGACCGTATAAGCCCAAGCTAACGCCCGCCCCTCCAGGACATTAACTACATAGCCTATGCGGCTGTGACTGGTGGGGAAATCCCCTGGGACCCGCTGGAAAACTATCCCACTTTGCAACAGATACCCCCTAGCCTCCCCTAGCTTACCGCTGAAGCGTGTGGGCGTGGGGACTGGTGTCAGCCGGGGTGGTGGAGACGTAGCGGGAATGGAGCTAGCTGGAGCGGCTGGGCTACCTGAAGCCGGAGGAAAGGGCTGGGGACCTGACAGACGATCCAAACGGGAGTTTATCTGAACCAGCTGAGTAAGTATGACTTGTTGTTGGTGTGATAATTGGTCAACTCAAGCCTCTAAGAAGTTAACCTTGTGCGCGAGTGCACTGTCTGCTGGATCGTTCTGACGGAGTTGTACTGACATGGTTCGAGACCCAGGAAGCAGACACAGACCCAGAAATCAATTCAATTATCTTTATTGTGTAATGTGTATTTAGGTGTATGGGTGTGTGTGTGAATATAGCAGCCAGGGCGAGCAGAGCACCGTACAGCCCGGCAACCCTATGGAGAAGCAGAGACAGGGGAATTAGTAACAACATGCTGGTGGAACTGTGCTGTAATGTTAGTCTTACTGTAGGCAAGTTGGAGATTAACTCAGACTTGGTCCCGAAGGCTCCAGCCGGGAAGACAGCGTCTTCAGCCCCGGTTGCAGAGGGAGTGATGGGGGAGTGATGAGATGCAGGGAGCACTCGGTCCGCCACCAGGTGGAGGAGGCCCAATGCCACGGACTTCCACCTGTGCACAGGGGAGCAGAGTGTGGAGTGATGATAGCGGTGAGAGGAGCTTACTTGGCGTTGGAGAGTGGAAGCTCCTGGGAGGACGACGAGATGAAGGAGGTTGTCTTGGGATACGATGAAGGAGAGGAGTAGCCTCCGGAGAACGATGATGTAGAGAGTAATCTAGGCGACTGATGAAGTGGTAGGACGGTCTCATCAGACCAGGGAGAAAGACGACTCCGTGCAGATCTGAGGGCAGCACGGCTTAAATAGTTCAGCTGATGAGGAGAGCAGGTGTGCACAGCTGTGGAGAATGAGTAAACAGGCAGGCAGAGCGAATCACCACAAAATCAAATCCTTTCTATCATTAATTTAACTACAGTAACAACTACACCTCTTTCAACCGACATTCGTTTGATGAGTTTACTCCAACTCACCTTTAAGAGTTAGATAAAATAATTTCCTCATCCAAGCCTTCAACTTGTCTATCAGACCCCATTCCTATATGGTTATTTAAAAAAAAAAATCATTTATTCGTAATTCTGTTTGTCAAATAATTAGTTCTTCATTAACATTAGACCATGTACCACAGGCTTTTAAAACTGCTGTAATTAAACCATTACTCAAAAAGCCAACATTAGATCCAGGAGTTTTAGCTAACTATAGACCAATTTCTAATCTCCCTTTTATTTAAAAAATAAAGGAAACAGAAACGTTGCAAGGAAACAGTTTATTTGAAGCATTTGAATCAGGGTTTAGACTTCATCATAGTACTGAAATAGCTTTAGTGAAGGTCACAAACGACCTCCTTATTGCATCTGATAATGGACTTGTTTCTGTACTTGTCCTTTTGGACCTTAGTGCAGCTTTTGATACTATCGATCATAATATTTTACTTGATAGATTAGAACACCTTGTTGGACTTAATGGAACTTCTTTGCAGTGGTTTAAATCTCATTTATCTGATAGGTTCCAGTTTGTTCATGTCAAAAATGAGTTTTCTTCAAATTCAAAGCTTAGTCATGGAGTTCTACAGGGCTCTGTGTTAGGTCCTGTTTTTTTTTTTTTTTTTTTTTTTTTAGTTTATATATGCTTCAGTTAGGTAATATTAGAATAGAATAGAATATTTATTGTCACTGTACACAAAATGCAATGGAACTCTGTCAGCAGTCTCTTAACAGCTTAAAATACAATAATGTTAACAACAATAATAATAATAATAATAATAATAAATAGATAAAATACTAAATAAATAGATAAAACACTAATGCACTCTACATATACTGTATGTAACTGTGTGCATGCCTGCTAAAAGGATTATGAGTGCAAGAGTCTGTCTACTGCTCTAGGGAACAAGATTTCTTTCATTCTGCTGGACCGGGTTTTAATGACTCTGAGCCTCCCTGAGGGAAGGGTGGAAAACGGGTAATGTCCTGGGTGTGTTGGGTCATTCTTGATGTTTTTAGCTCTTTTAAGGAGGCGTGTAGAGTAAATGTCCTCCATGCTTGGGAGTGGGAGGCCTACAATCCACTGGGCTGTCTTTATGACCAGTTGCAGCGCCTTCTTTTCTGCCTCTGTGCAGCTGGAGTACCAGACAGTGCAGCCATACGTCAGGACACGCTCTACTGTAGAGTGATAGAAGTTCTTAAGCAGAGTTGGAGGAAGTTTGTTGCACTTCAGCGTTCTGAGAAAAAAGAGTCGTTGCTGGGCTTTCTTGATGTTGTGAGTTGTGTTTGCTTTCCAACTCAGGTCTCTGGATATATACACACCCAAGAATTTGAAGTCCGCAACCTGCTCCACCTCCTCCCCTTCGATGCTCAAACCTGCATGCTGTGCTTTTGATTTCCTGAAGTCTATAATTATTTCTTTAGTCTTCTTCGTATTTAGGCACAGGTTATTGTCTCTGCACCATGCCAACAATGTCTGAATCTCCTCCCTATAGGCTGATTCATTGTTGTTTGCCACCAAACCCACTATGGTCATATCATCCGCAAACTTAATTATTGTGTTAGAACTGTGGGTGGGGGCACAGTCATGAGTATACAGGGAGTACAAGATTGGACTGAGAACACTGCCCTGGGATACACCAGTACTGAGAGTGACAGTGGAAGAGGTAAGACTGCCCAGCTTAACATGCTGGGGTCGTTGTGTGAGAAAATCTTTAATCCACTGACAAAAAGATGTTCCAAGCTGTAGTGATTGCAGTTTGCTGACCAGTCTGTTGGGGCTGATGGAATTAAAGGCAGAGCTGAAGTCAACAAACAGCATCCGAACATACGTAGGTGTTTGGATTTTCGAGATGGGCAAGAGCTGTGTGTAATGCTATTGAGATAGCATCATCTGTTGATCTGTTTGGCCTGTAAGCAAACTGATGTTGATCCAGGTCCAAGGGAATGCAAGATTTAATGTGTTGCAGCACCAGTCTTTCCATGCATTTCACGATTACTGGTGTGAGAGCAATGGGCCGATAATCATTTAAACCTGTGATAGCTGAAGTTTTGGGCACAGGAATAATGGGGGCAGTTTTGAGGCAAGTGGAAACTGTGGCTTGTTGAAGTGATTGGTTAAAAATAGCTGTAAATACTGGGGCTAGCTGACTAGCACATGTTTTTAGTACCGGACCTGTAACTCCATCTGCTCCTGGTGCCTTCCTGGTGTCGATGTTATGCAGGACCCGCTGGACTTGATATGACTGAAAAATGAGTGACTGCTCGCTCTCAGATGCTGTCATAGTCATATTCATATCTGATTCTTGCCTATGAGTCTCCTCAAATCGAGCAAAAAAATGTGTTAAGATCATTTAAAAGGAAGATTTTGATGGGAGTACTGTAGTTTTGCTTGTAATAGTCTTGATACCTTACCACATAGCTCCAAAAAGTTAAAGATTTTCCTCACTTACCAATCCATGCAGATATCTACACCCCACCCACTGCCCGACTTTCATCCAGACGGCCGATTTGGAAAAACCCTCCCCCAGCTGACTTTATCATCCAGACAGCTTGGCAAGAGGAATGGGAAACCAAGGAGGTCCCAAACAAACAGCTGGTGATAAACCCCAACCAACAGGTCCCGGGCACCAACCTCCCAAGGAGACAGTGGTCTACACTCAATCGCTTCAGGACTGGACATGGCCCCTGCTTGGCCAGCCTTCACAGATGGGGCAGTAGCCCTAGCCCACTGTGCGCATGTGGAGAGGAGCAAACTATGGAACACATCATAGAGGCTTGCCCGCTCCAAAGACTGGAAGGAGGATTACACACCCTCCATACAGCAAACCAGGAGGCAACTGCTTGGCTTAAGGACTTTGCATTCGCTAAATAAATAAATAAACCACATAGCTTGTGGGTTATTTTCTCTGAAATTATCTTCATTGAGCTGTTTATATTTCATTTTTGCTTCTTTGATGCCCCACTTCAGGTTTGCTCTTGCATCCCTGTAGGTTTCTTTGGCCCCCAATCTGAATGCTGCATCTTTGACCTTAAGCAGCTTTCTCACGTTGTTGATGAACCAAGGTTTTTGATTGGGATATGTTTTAAGCTGTTTTTCTATGGTTACATTATCTGTGCAAAATTTGATGTAAGATAATGTTGTAGTGGTGTAATATTCAATATCTGGATGTTCAAAAATCTCCCAGTCTGTGTCCTCAAAACAGTCCTGCCTCTTCAGTCCAACACCACACAGTCCTATATTGTGGTTTTACTCTGCAAATGAGGGGGTTATAGGCAAGTGTTAAAAACAGAAATAGGTGGTTAGAATGTCCTAGGTGGGGAGATGAATGAGTTTTATATGCTCCAAGAATATTCGTCCAAAGTTTTATTTTCCCTTGTTTTAATGTCCACATTTTTGTGAAATCTGGGTAAAACAGTCTTGAGGTTACAGTTGTTAAAATCTCCTGCCACAACAAAAACACTCTCTGGTAGCCTGTTAAGTTGTTTGCAAATGGCATCATTCAGTTTGCTCATGGCTGTCTTAGCATTAGCCCGAGGATAGACATACACTGCTACAATAAACATTATAGAAAACTCCCTTGGCAGATAGAAAGGTCTGCACTTAAGCATCAGAAACTCCAAGTCCGGACAGCAATGCCTTTCAATAACTGTTGCATCTGTGCACCAGTTGTTGTTTATATATACACACACTCCCCCTCCTATCGTCTTACCAGAGTCTGCTGTGCAGTCTGCCCGGTAGATGGTGTGGCCTGCTAGCTTCACATCTATGTCGGGGATGTTTTCATGCAGCCAGGTCTCTGTTATCACCATAACACAGCTGTTCATACAATTGTTTATAATCCGTAATTTAATGTCATTCATCTTATTGATGAGAGAGCGGACATTGGAGAGAAAGATGCGAGGGACAGCTGGTTTATATGGAGACACCCTCAGCCTTGCGCAGATCCCGGCTCGCTTGCCCTGCTTTTTTCTTTCTCTCACGCCGTCTTACGTCTCCTTTTCAGCCTAGGCTTGAACTGGGTGTCTGTATGCTCCCGTATAGCTGGACGCTGTATTTCCTTCAGAAATTAAGCCAAATTTTCCGGAGCCCACCCAGTCCAAAGCTTCTTCAGGCTCATGAGTTCATTTCGGGTATAAATCCTCTTATTAGTCCCGTTAGCGCTAGAAAAGCTGCTTCTAAAAAGAGAGCATTGAGCTGCTGCATTGACACGCGCCGCCGCTGTGTTAACATGCGCCATATTATTAGAAAGCATTGTATAATTCTCCATTGCTATGCAGATGACACACAATTGTATTTGTCAGTGAAGCCAGATGACAGTAATCAATTAACTAAATTAGAGTCATGTCTTAAGGAAATCAGAATGTGGACGACTTGTTATTTCTTACTATTAAATTCAGATAAGACTGAAGTCATTCTAGCTTGCCCCAAAAATGTAAGAAACACTTTCCCAAATTGAGCTCTTAGTTTGGATGGGGTTATTCTTTCTCCTAACAATTCTGTGAGGAAACTTGGAGTTATTTTTGATCAAGATCTTGTCACAACTCGCCGCTCCCAGTCATCCACCTCAGCTGTGCGCACACCTGCGCCTCGTCAGGAATGGGCTATTTAGCTCACTCAGCCCAGAGCATCGGTCTGGAGCCATCTGTGTTTCTACATGCTCAAGCCCTCAGCAGGATCGTCTCTTCCCGTCCTGCTGACCTTCTCTACAGCACGTAAGCTGATAAACCACTCACCTGTCTACCAGCCTCTCCCCTGTGCACAGGTGGATTCCCTGGCGGCGGATTCTCCCGTCATCGCCATCTCCTCTCCTCTCCTCCCACGCCTCGTCGTGTGCACAGCAGAACGCTGTCTTCCAGGCCAAAGGTCCCTAGCCAACGCCAACCACCATCCCATCTGCAAGTACAGTGGGGTAAAAAAGTATTTAGTCAGCCACCAATTGTGCAAGTTCTCCCACTTAAAAGATGAGAGAGGTCTCCAATTTTCATCATAGGTATACCTCAACTATGAGAGACAAAATAAGAAAAAAAAAATCCTGAAAATCACATTGAAGGATTTTTAATGAATTAATTGGTAAATTCCTCGGTAAAATAAGTATTTGGTCAATAGCAAAAGTTCATCTCAATACTTTGTTATATACCCTCTGTTGGCAATGACAGAGGTCAAACGTTTTCTGTAAGTTTTCACAAGGTTTTCACACACTGTTGCTGGTATTTTGGCCCATTCCTCCATGCAGATCTCCTCTAGAGCAGTGATGTTTTGGGGCTGTCGCTGGACAACACAGACTTTCAACTCCCTCCAAAGATTTTCTATGGGGTTGAGATCTGGAGACTGGCTAGGCCACTCCAGGACCTTGAAATGCTTCTTACGAAGCCACTCCTTCATTGCCCAAGTGGTGTGTTTGGGATCATTGTCATGCTGAAAGACCCAGCCATGTTTCATCTTCAATGCCCTTGCTGGTGGAAGGAGGTTTTTACTCAAAATCTCACGATACATGGCCCCATTCATTCTTTCCTTTACACGGATCAGTCGTCCTAGTCCCTTTGCAGAAAAACAGCCCCAAAGTGTGATGTTTCCACCCCCATGCTTCACAGTAGGTATGGTGTTCTTTCTCCTCCAAACACAACAAGTTGAGTTTTTACCAAAAAGTTCTATTTTGGTTTCATCTGACCATATGACATTCTCCCAGTCCTCTTCTGGATGATCCAAATGCTCTCTAGCAAACTTCAGACGGGCCTGGACATGTACTGGCTTAAACAGGGGGACACGTCTGGCACTGCAGGATTTGAGTCCCTGGTGGCGTAGTGTGTTACTGATGTAGCCTTTGTTACTTTGGTCCCAGCTCTCTGCAGCTCATTCACTAGGTCCCCCCATGTGGTTCTGGGATTTTTGCTCACCGTTCTCATGATAATTTTGACCCCACAGGGTGAGATCTTGCGTGGAGCCCCAGATCGAGGGAGATTATCAGTGGTCTTGTATGTCTTCCATTTTCTAATAATTGCTCCCACAGTTGATTTCTTCACACCAAGCTGCTTACCTACTGCAGATCCAGTCTTCCCAGCCTGGTGCAGATCTACAATATTTGTTTCTGGTGTCCTTTGACAGCTCTTTGGTCTTGGCCATAGTGGAGTTTTGAGTCTGACTGTTTGAGGTTGTGGACAGGTGTCTTTTATACTGATAACAAGTTCAAACAGGTGCCATTAATACAGGTAACGAGTGGAGGACAGAGGAGCCTCTTAAAGAAGAAGTTACAGGTCTGTGAGAGCCAGAAATCTTGCTTGTTTGTAGATGACCAAATACTTATTTTACTGAGGAATTTACCAATTAATTCATTAAAAATCCTTCAATGTGATTTTCTGGATTTTTTCCCCCTCATTTTGTCTCTCATAGTTGAGATATACCTATGATGAAAATTGGAGACCTCTCTCATCTTTTAAGTGGGAGAACTTGCACAATTGGTGGCTGACTAAATACTTTTTTGCCCCACTGTAAGCCATATTCAGCATCTCTCTCCTTTGGGTTTTGCCCGGCTCATATTCCTGTCTCCTCTCTTCCCATAGGGTTGCCTGGCTGTTCGGCGTGCTGCTCTGTTCCCGACTCTCTTCGTCCACCCACAATTCATAAGACATATCACATACACGCACCCAGACACCCTTGCTGTTGAATAAAGCTATTGAATCTTACGTGAGCCTGCGTGCGTGTTTCCTGGGCCGATAATTATGTCAGATCTGTTCTTTTATTCACATATTAAACTTTTTTTTGAAGATTGCTTTTTATCATTTGCATAATATTGCCAAGATTAGGAACATCTTGTCTCAGAATGATGCTGAGAAACTAATCCATGCTTTGGTTAGCTCTAGATTAGATTATTGTAACTCTTTATTATCAGGCTGTCTAAAAACATCTCTAAAAAAATCTTTATTTGAGCCAAAATAATGCTGCAGCTAGAGTTTTAACAGGTACTAGAAAGAGAGATCACATCGCTCTGGTTCTAGCCTCCCTTCACTGTCTTCCCGTAGAATTTAGAATTAAGTTTAAAATCCTTCTCCTCACTTACAAAGCTCCAAATGATCAGGCCCCTTGTTAAGATCAGATAATACCTTATCATCTTAACAGAGCACTACACTCGCAAAATGCAGGATTACTTGTAATATCTAGAATCTCTAAAAGTACAATGGTAGGCAGAGCTTTCAGTTATCAGGCTCCTCTCCTTTGGAATCAGCTGCTAATCTGGATTCAGGAGTCAGACTCGATCTCTGTTTTTAAGAATAGCGTTAAAACTTTCCTTTTTGACAAAGCCTATGGTTAGGGTGGGATCAGGTGACCCTGAACCCTCTCTTAGTTATGCTGCTTATAGGTTTAGAAAGCCGGGGGACCTCCAGCAATGCGTTGGGCTTCACTCCTTTCTTCACTCTTAATGAAATATTTTTGCTGGTCATTAACCAGTTTGTTCTCTCCCATAGATTGAGTCACTGTTGTGCTGTTTGAAAAGAACATGTGAAGAGTTCTTTTGCAAAAACAGATAAGTCTAATTGGTTTAATATTGAGAAAAACAACATTTTCATCTGTTGGTTTATAGGTGTTCGTATTTCCAATTCAGCTTCTGAGACATGGTCACTAGAAATATGAGTATCTAAGACATAATCAAGCAAAAAATCAAACATCAACTCATAGTTACTTTTTAGCAATTTATTACCTCCGCCAAGGAGGTAATGTTTTTACCGGGGTTTGTCTGTTTGTCTGTCTGTCTGTTTGACTGTTACCAACATAACTCAAAAAGTTATTAACGGATTTTGATGAAATTTTCAGGAAAGGTGTGTAATGGCACAGGGAACAGATGATTAGATTTTAGTGATGATCTGAGAGTGCATACCTCCGCCAAGGGCTTTGTTTGTATTTGTGCAGCAGGATTACACAAAAACTACTGGATGGATTTGGATGAAATTTTCACTAGAGGTGGTTCTTGGGCTATAGAGGAACCCATTATATTTTGGTGATGATCTGAGAATGCATACCTCAGCCAAGGCTCTTATCTTCTCACAGTGTGTTAGCAACAATACTCCAAAGGTTATGAACGGATTTTGATGAAATTTTCAGGAATGGTGTGTAATGGCACGGGGAACAGATGATTAGATTTTGGTGATGATCTGAGAGTGCATACCTCCACCAAGGCCTTTGTTTGTATTTGTGCAACAGGATTACACAAAAACTACTGGATGGATTTGGATGAAATTTTCACCAGAGGTGGTTCTTGGGCTAGAGAGGAACCCATTATATTTTGGTGATGATCTGAGAATGCATACCTCAGCCAAGGCTCTTATCGTCTCACAGTGTGTTAGCAACAATACTCCAAAACTGATGGACAGACTTTGATGCAATTTTCACCACAAGTGGCTATAGGCCTACACACAAACCCATTACATTTTGGAGGTCATCCATGAGAAATGGAAGGAGCCTTGGAGGAGGTATGCGCTCTATGAGAGTTTTTCTAGTTAGTACTTTTTTTTCCAAAAACAGATACTGTAAGTCCACAAGCCATTCTTTTGCAAAAGCAGACATGTCCCGAAAACATGCCAGTTTGTCTGGAACATATTTGAATGTCTATAAACGTCAATGTAGTATGACTGACACACTGGTTTAGGCATATCCACTCAGTAAAATGGTATAATATAACTTTAATAAAGGTATAATTCAAGATTCAAAGATTTTATTGTCAATACTACTATACTGTATGTCCAGGACATACAGGAGAACTGAAATGGCATTTCTCTCACTCTTCATTAGTGTGCACAGTATAAAAAGAAAAGGAATAAGGCTGGAAAAAAGAAAACAGCATAAGCAGTCTAATATACAATATGTACAGTAATGCAACCTGTGGTGAAAATGGTGACAAGAAAGATCCAGACCTCCCATAGTGCAAAATTGAGATAAACAATTAACCACGATAAACCCCAGCAATCCTATATACAGACAAACAGAGATGTAATACCTGTAGTTGCAGTTCAGTGTTGTAGTGTAGGTGCAGATAGTAACAGATAGGACTGGATGTGATCAATATTGCAGTAACAGACAGACAGATGGCAGCAGATATGGCATTTGTGCAAATGGTTGGGGTTAATGTTAATGTACAGGGACGTACAGCAGCAAAGTAGCAAGAATTCTGATAATAGAAGATAATAGTAGCAAGAATTTTGAATATTATTCGCTGTTCCGAGCTCGTTCGCGCCCTACTGGTGAATGCATCACTGGTTCATCTGCATCATCAAAATTATCCATATTTTCCATAATTATATCCATAATTATCCATTTTATTGACATAAAATGCAACAACACTAAAAAAAAATGGCAGGGAGATCACTCACAGCAAGCAGGTGCTGTATTTGAAGTGTTCATTCCTTACCTATATAGATTTTTTAGATTTAGATTTAGTATACTTTATTGATCCCCAGAGGGGAAATTGAGGGTCATCCACCACCTGGATGGATGAAGCAGCCACGATACGGCGCTATCCCTTAGCCATTCATACACACATTCACACCTCGGGCCACTTTAGAGTCTCCAATTAACCTAACCTGCATGTTTTTGGACTATATAGTTGCACTGATTTAACCAGTGCATAGATGCACTGGTTTAGCTCAGTGGTTACTTCTCATAATTAATTCTACGCTTAGAATACAATTACTCCACCCCACCAGGGGTTCGCACCACGGGCGCTATCCAGTGCTTTTGGGCTGCACGGTGGCGCAGTGGTTAGCACTGCGGCAGCACAGTTTACCCTTGTCCGGGGGATTGTGGGGATCGTGGGATCGTGGGTTCGATCCCAGCCCCCGACCAACAGTGATCTGTGTGGAGTTTGCATGTTCTCCCCGTGTTGCGTGGGTTTACTCCGGGATTTCTCCGGTTTCCTCCCACATGCCAAAAGCATGCATGTTAGGTTAATTGGCTGTTCTAAATTGTCCCTAGATATTTGTTTCCTATAGGCCCTTAGAATAGAGGGTTAGTATTAATGAAAGCGCTTTGAGTGGTCTTTGTGACTAGAAAAGCGCTATATAAGTGCAGGTTAGTTAGTTAGTTAGTATATAGATATATAGACTATATAGTCTATATACATATATAGACTATATACAGTGGGACAAAAAAGTATTTAGTCAGCCACCAATTGTGCAAGTTCTCCCACTTAAAAGATGAGAGAGGTCTCCAATTTTCATCATAGGTATACCTCAACTATGAGAGACAAAATGAGAAAAAAAATCCAGAAAATCACATTGTCTGATTTTTAAAGAATTTATTTGCAAATTATGGTAGAAAATAAGTATTTGGTCACCTTCAAACAAGCAAGATTTCTGGCTCTCACAGACCTGTAACTTCTTCTTTAAGTGACTCCTCTGTCCTCCACTCCTTACCTGTATTAATGGCACCTGTTTGAACTCATTATCAGTATAAAAGACACCTGTCCACAACCTCAAACAGTCAGACTCCAAACTCCACTATGGCCAAGACCAAAGAGCTGTCACAGGACACCAGAAACAAAATTGTAGACCTGCACCAGGCTGGGAAGACTGAATCTGCAATAGGTAAGCAGCTTGGTGTGAAGAAATCAACTGTGGGAGCAATTATTAGAAAATGGAAGACATACAAGACCACTGATAATCTCCCTCGATCTGGGGCTCCACGCAAGATCTCACCCCGTGGGGTCAAAATGATCATGAGAACGGTGAGCAAAAATCCCAGAACCACATGGGTTTGGGGGGGTGGGGCAGTGAATGACCTGCAGAGAGCTGGGACCAAAGTAACAAAGGCTACCATCAGTAACACATTACGCCGCCAGGGACTCAAATCCTGCAGTGCCAGACGTGTCCCCCTGCTTAAGCCAGTACATGTCCAGGCCCGTCTGAAGTTTGCTAGAGAGCATTTGGATGATCCAGAAGAGGATTGGGAGAATGTCATATGGTCAGATGAAACCAAAATAGAACTTTTTGGTAAAAACTCAACTTGTCGTGTTTGGAGGAGAAAGAACACCATACCTACTGTGAAGCATGGGGGTGGAAACATCGTGCTTTGGGGCTGTTTTTCTGCAAAGGGACCAGGACGACTGATCCGTGTAAAGGAAAGAATGAATGGGGCCATGTATCGTGAGATTTTGAGTGAAAACCTCCTTCCATCAGCAAGGGCATTGAAGATGAAACATGGCTGGGTCTTTCAGCATGACAATGATCCCAAACATACCGCCCGGGCAACGAAGGAGTGGCTTTGTAAGAAGCATTTCAAGGTCCTGGAGTGGCCTAGCCAGTCTCCAGATCTCAACCCCATAGAAAATCTTTGGAGGAAGTTGAAAGTCCGTGTTGCCCAGCGACAGCCCCAAAACATCACTGCTCTAGAGGAGATCTGCATGGAGGAATGGGCCAAAATACCAGCAACAGTGTGTGAAAACCTTGTGAAGACTTACAGAAAACGTTTGACCTCTGTCATTGCCAACAAAGGGTATATAACAAAGTATTGAGATGAACTTTTGTTATTGACCAAATAATTATTTTTCATCATAATTTGCAAATAAATTCTTTAAAAATCAGACAATGTGATTTTCTGGATTTTTTTTTCTCATTTTGTCTCTCATAGTTGAGGTATACCTATGATGAAAATTGGAGACCTCTCTCATCTTTTAAGTGGGAGAACATGCACAATTGGTGGCTGACTAAATACTTTTTTACCCCACTGTATAGACTATAGACTATACTGTATATAGACTATGTAGTGTACTATATAGTGAATGCACAGCCAGTGGAGCAGTGAGAGAAGAGCTTCACATCACAACATAAACTACCTTAAGGTATTTATATTTAATAATTCAGCAAAAACGATTTGATTTAACCTTTGGCAGATTTCACGTGCCCTCAGTGGCACAGCACAGCAACTGCACCTGTCAACTTACTCTGATGTTCCTTTAACTCCCCAGCTGTAATGTGGATTTGTACTGGTCTGCCAGTTCAGAAGGTGGCAGACACACGTTGGAGGTATCATGGCTGCCTCGGAATACACCAAAGAAGAAGAAATCCTTACTATTCTTCTTCCTTTTTCCTTCTCTGAGCTTATAAGACCAATATGGCCACCATGCATCATCATGCAACAACTCATAAACGGCTTCGTACACGAAAAATTGCCATGGGATACAAACAAAATTGATGTGGGATAATCATAAGACTTTGTAGAGTGCAAATGACCTCCAGAAAGCAAAATAACGACCTCGATGTACGAAAATGGAGCGACCACGCCAGCCAGCGAGCCCCCCTTCGCCAGCAGTAAGTGACAAATTTGTTTCTTCACATTGTACTGATTTTGTGGTTCATATACTTTGAAGATAAGATAAAAACATACCCCTGTAGAAAAAAACGATGTCAAAAAACAGAAACATTCTTTGTGTAAATATGTCCAAAGTCCACTTTTGACTGAGTTATGTAATTTGATATAGCTCCCGCTGCATTATACAAATTAGATGCATAAATTTATTCCTATCTGAAAGTTTGGATCATAATCTACCTCTTTCTAATTGACAATAAGTCATTATCTCTTGCAACTTTCAAGTTATAGCCTTGGAATTCTCACCAGAGGATCTGAATATTTCTTGACAAAAAATCTATACTACTCTTGACCACTAGGGGTTATGTTGCCAAACGTTGCCTGGGCCAGTTAGAGGACATATTTACTACAATTTACATGCAGGTATTCATTTCTTTACCACCGTTAGTCTGTTACGTTTTACTGTCTCACGTGATGATGTCATTAACCGTACTGTGAAAACAAGCCCAGTAGTGTCCAAAAGTGGTTCATTTTTATTGTTATATTGTTTATTGTATAGTCCACTATATCTAAATTCACTTTATAGCAAGTAGGGAGGGAATGAGTGAGTGAACATTCCGAACACAGCCAGGGAAATCAGTCAGAGCGAGCAGACCGGGAAGGCAGCCAAGATGAGTCACGTGACCCAAATACCAAGTGCTGATTTGCCGTGTGGCGTTATCTGCTTTTTTAAAACAAACAAACAAACAAACAAACAAAAAAACCCCACTCCCGGCATTTATCGGCTTTTAAAAAAAAACATGAATTTGTAGTGTCTGTAGCATAAGACATATCGGATTTTGAGAGAAAAACAATTTAAACTTCTATAAGCAGGTAATATTAACAGTTGTTTGACGTAAAGAGGGAAATTTTCATGGAAGTTGCGTTTATTGGTTTTTGCAAACTCTTCATGTCAGTTCTTTTCTTCTTCTTCTCTATCCCCTCACCCCCCAGCCAGTCGCAGCAGATGACTGCCCCTCCCTGAGCCTGGTTCTGCTGGAGGTTTCTTCCTGCTGAAAGGGAGTTTTTCCTCTCCACTGTTGTGGAAGTGCTTGTGGAAGTGCTTGCTCACAGGGGATCACCTGATTGCTGGGGCCTTTCTGCAATTGTGGGGTCTTTCCCAACAGTTTGACAGTGCTATGAGATGACCGTTGTTGTGAAATGGCACTATATAAATAAAGTTGAATTGAATGAAATTGAATTAATAAAAAAAAATCTCTAAAAAAATATTTAGCAAATATAAAAATATTTAGCAAGTAGAAATAATTTGGTTAACTCTAACTGACCTGAAACAGGAAATGTTTAGTCTGATTTAATGTCAGACAGTGAGA
Organism: Pholidichthys leucotaenia; assembly: GCA_020510985.1. Classification (NCBI taxonomy): domain Eukaryota; kingdom Metazoa; phylum Chordata; class Actinopteri; order Cichliformes; family Pholidichthyidae; genus Pholidichthys; species Pholidichthys leucotaenia. The sequence continues at coordinate 127,109,302 of CM035847.1, read as the reverse complement.
AAAAAAATTAAGTGTCTTTTCATACAGTGTATGTAAATTTCTGGTATCATCCTTATATATTTGAATGGTTTCTGTCAAGAAGTTCTCAACGATCTCATCCATCTCCCAATGATCTCTCAGCAATCTGCGCTGTGGTCTTTCACTAAACTCTATTGGTCTTTCAAGGAATGCTCAGCAATCTCTCTCAGCCATCTTTACCTTCAGGATGGATGAGACAGTGAGTGATCATTCAATGAATTCCACCCTGGTGATGGCTTAGAGGTCAGTGAGGGATTGCTAAGCTTTCATTGAAAGGCCAGTAGAGTTCATTGAAAGATTGCTGAGAGATGATTGGGAGATCATTTAGAGCTCCTTGAGAGGTCACTGAGATCACTTCCCTCAGGTGATTGTTGAGAGATTGCTTTGGACCGACTCAAAACTTTGAGGCCGTGAAGATTCTGGAAGATCATTGAGTGATCATTGAGAGATCTGGACATTTTTTCATCTCTCAACAATTTCCACCCCTGTGTGAAGTGAGTTTACAAAAATTGCTCTCTCTGGCACTGACTGGGTTCATGCCCTATAAGCAAGCAAGCAAATTTATTTATATCGCACATTTCATACACAAAGGCAACTCAATGTGCTCTACATCCATAAAAAGAGCATGCAGAGAAAATAAAGCAAAAACCTTGAACAATTAAAAAACCCAAGAGGTTAAAATATTATTAAAACATTATACAATGGAATGAATAGAATAACAAAAATATATGTAATTAAAATGATTAAAATAATTTTTGACAGTAAAAACAGTATGAATTTCATGCATAACTGCATGAAAAGAGAAATGTTTTTGACTTAGATTTAAAAATTTCCACATTCAATGCAAATTTCAACTTCAGTGGCAATTTGTTCCATTTATTTTGCAGCATAACGGCTAAATGCTGCTTCTCCTTGTTTAGTGTGGACTCTAGTTGAGACCAGAGTGAGACCTATAAGTGGAAAAGAATTTTATAATATTTACATTATATGAAGTGCATCTAACTCGTAAAATTGTCTTGATTTAAACAGGGATGTGAAACTGCTCCACGCATGGCAGCTCTTCCTATATGTTAGCATGTCTCTAATATGGGAGTGAGCTTTCTCTCTTCTCTTGTTGATTCTCTTCATAATAACAATCACAGCTGCAGGGAAGCTCTTTTATGCATTCAGCTCAAAACAAATATCTCCTCATGATGGGGATCATCACTGTGATAACATAAGTAATGATTTCTTTTTTTTTTTAAATATTCCATTCAGGATGCTAGTGCATCTTTGTGTGTGTACCTCCAGTGAGAATGTTTCCTTATTTTCCCTCCCCGCAGTGTAAATTAAATGTAGTATAGAGCACGCGCGCGCACACACACACACACACACACACACACACACACACACACACACACAATTATAGAGAACTGATGGTTGAAACATGCAACAGTGAAACTACAGTATGTCATTACACCTGCTGAGTGCAGCTTTCATCTTTTAAAGATGCAGTGATTTGCTATTCTCTTTATTGAAAGTTCTCCACAATTGTTTGGAATTTTTTTCAAGGTAGATTTTTTTACTTATTTTTAAGATGACGGTATCCATCTATCCATCCATCCTAATCTGGGTTGCAGCAGCAGGAAGTCCATGCTTCTTTCTTCCCAGTCATCACCCCCAGCTCATCCTGGGGAATACTGAGGATAGCCAAGAGGCATGATCTCTCCAGTGGGTCTTGAGTCTTTCCCAGGACCTCTTTCCAGTGGGACATGTTCAAAAAAAATCTCACCTCGGAGGCATCTTGAACAGATTAGCTAAAGTTCACAATAATAGGTGAGGACAGAAACACAGACCAACCAGCAAGTCAAAAGCATCACCTTCGTGCTTAGCTCGAAAATCATTGCAGACAGTGACCCGCTCCATCTGTCAATCACCCTCTCCACTCTGCCCTTTTATGTGAGTAAGACCTTAAGCTATACAAAATTCTCCACTTCCACTGTAAGCAGCACCTCATCCCCACCCGGAGAGGACAGTACACCTTTTTTCAACTGAGAACCGCAGACTCAGATGTGGAGGGACCCATTCTCATCTTGACCGCTATACACTCAGCTGCAAACCATCTCAGTGCCAGTTGAAGGTGGTTGCATGATGAGGCCAGTAGAACTGCGTTATCTACAAGAAAAGCAGAGATGAGCTTATGACACCCTCAATCCATGACACCTTACACTCACTGGCTGCTCCTAGAATTTATGTCTATAAAAACTGTTAACATGACAGCACCAAGGTGCTGATGCCTTGGTGCCAGAACCTTGGTGGGGGTATGCATTTTTGAAACATCATCAAAATGTTATGGGTTCCTCTCTAGCCCAAGGACCACCTCTGGTAAAAAATTTCATCCAAATCCATCCAGTAGATTTGGAGTACATGCATGCACAGTGAAAATAATCTGCAGTTCACATGCTCATACTTTCGGCAGCAGCCAAGAGCCACCAAACTGATTTGAACAGATGCAATCCAAACACAAAGAAGAGCATGGTGGCAGATGTTTTAAATGGTGGAAGCAATGGAGGTGCATGAATACAATGACAACCAAGACGAACAGGAGCTTTTGCTGTTTAATGGCAGAGGAAGAAAACAGACAGGCAAAAAGACTGACATTTGTTCACCCAGTATTGGCGGATTGTTCAGTATTTCCCTCTGACGGAAGTTTCCAGGTGCACTTGCAGTTCACTGCGACCATTTGCGGGCGAGGAATGTTGGGACTTGTAGTTTTTAGTGATGAACTGAAAACCTTGTCTTTCCTCTGCAAAACTGAACAGCAAAACCAGTGTGAAAACAATCGATGTGATGAATGAAAGCACCAAGGTGCTGTGCCTTTGTGCCTGTGCCATGGTAGCATGGGCGGCTGTAAAAAAGTGGCACTCTCTCTACTGGTAATAAAGGTGTTCATGTAACCGTTAATTACTAACACTAATTTACAGCCAACTAACTCTCAGTGACAATTACTGTGAGGTGCTTTTTCAAAAGATTTCTTACCTGACCCGGAAGTCCCACCCTTTTGAAAAAAGCTTTATTCAGCTTTAAGTCTTCCCTTCTATAAATATCATGAAGCTATTTCACATCTGTTTAAAAAAATAGGCAGTGCTCAGTGGCGTAGCCAGGAATTTGTGAAGGGGGGGGGGGCTGAACCTCAAACATCACCACCATTCTGAACGCCCGGGCGAAGCTTTAGCTTCAGCCCCCTGTCAACTACAGATTTCTTAACATTTTCAATGCAAACTACTCAAAACCTGCTCTTTATTTAGGCTACATTTTTCTTTTCTTTTTTCTCCCTTTTTTCTTCTTTTTTTTTGGGGGGGGGGGCTGAAGCCCCTCAGCCTCCCCCATCCCCAATTTATTGTCTCGATTAACAAACCACAATACCTTTGTGGTGATGGACTCTTTGTTTCTTCTGATGTACCGATTCAACAGGTATATGTTTTATAAACTATTTTTGCACTTGACAATATTTAATTTGTTTACAAATGTGTGAAATGACAATAGACATCTCCATGCTAATTGAGATGTTTAGCAACAGTTACTGCCTACATTTAGAAGGGACTGTTTTTTTCTCGGCTGTGCAAAATAACTGGTTAAGCAAACAAATCATAATATTTTGTCCAGTATTGCTGTCATTTAAAAAATTATTGATTTTTGAATTTATAAAAATTATTGCTTAATTGTTTTGCACAAAAATGCTGGATATGTAAGCCTCAGGTGTTCCTTATATCTCCCTTCCAGGTGTGCACTCACCAAACTCTACTTCAGGGCATTATGGGATCATGAATATACTAACTACCTGTGTGATACTCTATTGCCATCCACATAGCTCAGGGCATTAGACATATCACAATTAATTTTGATGATGATGGCTTACAATTAGTGAAAATCATGTTTTCTTGACAATACTCCATAGATTCTCTATGAGGTTTAGGTTAAGAGAGTTTGCTGGCCAATCAAGTACAGTAATACCATGGTCATTAAACCAGGCATTGGTACTTTTTACAGTGTGGGCAGGTGCCAAATTAGACTAGAAAATGAAATCAGCATCTCCATAAAGCTAGTCAGCAGTGGGAAGCATGAAGTGCTATAAAAGTTTCCTGGTAGATGGCTGTATTGACTTTAGACTTGTTAAACACAGTGGACCAGTAGATGACAGGGCTCACCAAATCAGGCGTCAAGTCCTGTCATTAGGAAATCAAGGTCTCAGAGTCTAAAGGATGAGAGGAGAGACACAGAATCAAAGTTGCTTTAGTTGCTTGAGCTCCAGTGTGAATTTTCAACAGTCAGTTCATGATTTGGGGAGCCATGCAATCTGCTGGTGTTGATTCACTGTGTTTCATAGGGTATTATCAAGAGGAAGATAAGAGACACCAGTCCCAGCAATGCAGACGACCTGAAAGCCGCTGTCAAAGCAACCTGGGCTTAAATCACACCTCAGCAGTGCCACAGGCTGATTGACTCCATGTCCTCCTCCTCCTCCTCCTCCTTCTTCTTCTTCTTCTGGCTGCTCCCGTTAGGGGTCGCGACAGTGGATCATCTGTCTCCATCTCACTCTATCTCTTGCATCTTCCTCTGTAAGACCAACCCTTTCCATGTCCTCCTTCACTACATCCATGAATCTTCTCTGTGGTCTTCCTCTTTTCCTCCTGCCTGGCAGCTCCATATTCAACATTCTTTATCCAATACATCCACTATTCCTCCTCTGCACATGTCCAAACCATCTTAGCCTTGCCTCTCTTACTTTGTTTCCAAACCGCTCAACCTGAGCTGTCCCTCTGATAGATTCATTTCTAATCCAGTCTCTCCTAGTCACTCCCAGTGAAAATCTTAGCATCTTCAGCTCTGCCACCTCCAGCTCCATCTGCTGTCTTTTTGTCAGTGCCACCGTCTTCAAATCAAACATCATAGCAGGTCTCACTACCGTCTTGTACATCTTCCCTTTCACTCTTGCTGTTACCTTTCTGTTACAAATCACCCCTGACACTCATCTCCACCCACTCCACCCTGCCTGCACTCTCTTCTTCACCTCTCTTGTGCACTTTCCATTGCTTTGGATGATTGACCCCAGTTATTTAACGTCATCTACTTTCACTACCGCTACTCCTTCCATCTTCACCATTGCACCTGCCTTCCTCTCATTCACACTCTTATATTCTGTCTTGCTTCTTCTGACTTTCATTCCTCTTCTCTCCGGAGCATTCCTCCACCTCTGCAGGTTCTGTTTCACCTGCTCCCTACTCTCACTGCAGATCACAATGTCGTCTGCAAAAAGCATTGTCCACAGAGACTACCACTTGACCTTGTCTGTCAGTCTGCCCATCACCATGGCAAACAAGAAGGGGCTCAGTGCTGATCCCTGATGTAATCTCACCCCCACCTTTAATCCATCCATCACTCTTACAGGACAATTCATCACTGTCTCGCTGTTCTCATACATGTCCTGCACCACCCTCACATACTTCTGTGCCACTTCTGACTTTCTCATACAGTACCACACTTCCTCTCTTGGCACCCTATCATATGCTTCCTCTAGATCCACAAAGACACAGTGCACCTCCTTCTGACCTTCTTTATACTTCTCCATCAGCACTCTTAGAGCAAACATTGCATCTGTAGTACTCTTTCTTGGCATGAAACTGTACTGCTGCTCACTGATTGTCACCTCTCCTCTTAACCTGGCTTCAACAAGTCTTTCTCATATATTCATAATGTGGCTGATCAACTTTATGCCTCTGTAGTTACTACAGCTCTGTCATCAACTTTGTTCTTGAAACTTGGTACCAAAACACTTCTTCTCCACTCCCCGGGCATCCTCTCACTCTCCAAGATTGCGTTAACCAATCTGGTTAAAAAGTCCACTGCCATCTCTCCTAAACATCTCCATACCTCCACAGGTGTGTCATCTGGACCAACTGCCTTTCCATTCTTCATCGTCTTCAAAGCTGCCCTCACTTCTGCCTAGCTAATCCTTGGGACGTCCTTGTTCACTGTCTTTCCTTCATCCACCCTCCCCTCTCTCTCATTTTCTTTTTTTATCAGCTCTTCAAAATACTCCTTTCACCTTCTCAACACACTCTCATCATTTGTTAGTACATTACCGTTTCTGTCCTTAATCAGCCTAACCTGCTGTACATCCTTTCCAGCTCAATCTTTCTGTCTAGCCAATCGATACAAGTCCTTTTCTACTTCCTTAGTGTCCAGCCTCTCATACAACTCACTATATGCCTTATCCTTTGCCTTTGCCACCTTTCTCTTTGCCATGTGCCTAGATTCCAAATACTCATGTCTACTTTCTTCATCACCCTGACTATCCCACTTTTTTCTTTGCTAACCTCTTCTTTTGGATACTTTCCTGTACCTTCTCATTCCACCACCAAGTCTCCTTGTCTTCCTTCCTCTGTCCACTGGATACACCACATACCTTTCTACCTGTTTCCCTCAATACTTTTGCTGTACTTTCCCAGTCATCTTTGCTGTACTTTCCCAGTGCATTGGGCTGCACGGTGGCGCAGTGGTTAGCACTGCGGCAGCACAGTTTACCCTTGGCTGGGGGATTGTGGGGATCGTGGGATCGTGGGTTCGATCCCAGCCCCCGACCAACAGTGATCTGTGTGGAGTTTGCATGTTCTCCCCGTGTTGCGTGGGTTTACTCCGGGATTTCTCCGGTTTCCTCCCACATGCCAAAAACATGCATGTTAGGTTGATTGGCTGTTCTAAATTGTCCCTAGATATCTGTTTCCTATAGGCCCTTAGAATAGAGGGTTAGTATTAATGAAAGCGCTTTGAGTGGTCTTTGTGACTAGAAAAGCGCTATATAAGTGCAGGTTAGTAGTTAGTTAGTTAGTCATCTGGTAATTCTTCCCTACCACCCAGATCCTGTAACAACTCCTTCCTGAACTCTGTGACCTTTTTTCTTCTGTAACTTCCCCCAATTAATCTTTGACTCTGCCTTTATTTTTTTCTCTACTTGCTTTGCAAAGTCATCCTACAGACTACCATCCGATGCTGTCTAGCTATATTCTTACCTGCCACCACCTTGCAGTCTCCTATCTCTTTCAGATTTCTCCTTCTGCATAAGATGTACAGTAGTCCACCTGTAAGCACCTTCCTCCACTCTTGTAAGTCACCCTATGTTCCTCTCTGTTCTTGAAGTATGTGTTTACTACAGCCATTTCCATTCTTTTAGCAAAGTCCACAACCATCTGTCCTTCCACATTTCTCTCCTTTAGACCATACCTACCCAGGACCACATCATCACCTCTGTTCCCTTCACCTACATGCCCATTAAAGTCCACTCCAATCACCACTCTCTCCTTCCTGGGAACATTCTCTACCACTTCATCCAACTTACTCCAGAATTTCTTTTTCTCTTCTACCTGACATCCAACTTGTGGGGCACAAACACTGACAACATTCAACATCAAACCTTTGACTTCTAACTTCAAATTCATGATTCTGACTCCCTCTTTACCTCCTGAACACTCTTCACATACTCTTCCTTCAAGATTACTCCTACTCCATTTTTCTTCCTATCTACACCATGATAGAACAGTTTAAATCCACCTCCAATGCACCTGGCCTTACTTCCCTTCCATCTGATTTCCTCAACACACAGTATATCTGCCTTTCTTCTCTCCATCATATCACTCAACTCTCTGCCTTTATCAGTCATAGTCCCTACATTTAACGTCCCTACTCTCACCTCCACACTTGTACCTTTCCTTTTTTCTCTCTCCCTCCTAACATGCCTTCCCCCTCTCCTCCTCCTTGATCTTCAACCAACAGTAGCCCAATTTCCACTGGCACCCTGTCGGTTAACAGCACCGGTGGCGGTCGTTATTAATCCTGGACTTGACTGATCTGGTATGAAATGATATGCATTAATACAGTAATTCATGCAAAAGGAGCCCTGACCAAGTATTGAGTACATGGACATCCTTTGCAGTCAGCCTAAATTTTGATGAAAAATCTGTGTTTTTTAATTGAGCTTATATAATATTCTAATTTTCTGAGATGGTGAATTTTGAGTTTTGATTAGCTATAAGTCATAATCATCAAAATTAAAAGAAATAAACACCTGAAATATGTAACTGCATGGAATGAATCTACAGTATACAGTGGGGGAAAAAAGTATTTAGTCAGCCACCAATTGTGCAAGTTCTCCCACTTAAAAGATGAGAGAGGTCTCCAATTTTCATCATAGGTATACCTCAACTATGAGAGACAAAATGAGAAAAAAAAATCCAGAAAATCACATTGAAGGATTTTTAATGAATTAATTGGTAAATTCCTCAGTAAAATAAGTATTTGGTCACCTTCAAACAAGCAAGATTTCTGGCTCTCACAGACCTGTAACTTCTTCTTTAAGAGGCTCCTCTGTCCTCCACTCGTTACCTGTATTAATGGCACCTGTTTGAACTCGTTATCAGTATAAAAGACACCTGTCCACAACCTCAAACAGTCAGACTCCAAACTCCACTATGGCCAAGACCAAAGAGCTGTCAAAGGACACCAGAAACAAAATTGTAGACCTGCACCAGGCTGGGAAGACTGAATCTGCAATAGGTAAGCAGCTTGGTGTGAAGAAATCAACTGTGGGAGCAATTATTAGAAAATGGAAGACATACAAGACCACTGATAATCTCCCTCGATCTGGGGCTCCATGCAAGATCTCACCCCGTGTGGTCAAAATGATCACGAGAACGGTGAGCAAAATCCCAGAACCACACGGGGGACCTAGTGAATGACCTGCAGAGAGCTGGGACCAATGTAACAAAGGCTACCATCAGTAACACACTACGCCGCCAGGGACTCAAATCCTGCAGTGCCAGACGTGTCCCCCTGCTTAAGCCAGTACATGTCCAGGCCCGTCTGAAGTTTGCTAGAGAGCATTTGGATGATCCAGAAGAGGATTGGGAGAATGTCATATGGTCAGATGAAACCAAAATAGAACTTCATTGTAAAAACTCAACTTGTCGTGTTTGGAGGAGAAAGAACACCATACCTACTGTGAAGCATGGGGGTGGAAACATCATGCTTTGGGGCTGTTTTTCTGCAAAGGGACCAGGACGACTGATCCGTGTAAAGGAAAGAATGAATGGGGCCATGTATCGTGAGATTTTGAGTGAAAACCTTCTTCCATCAGCAAGGGCATTGAAGATGAAACGTGGTTGGATCTTACAGCATGACAATGATCCCAAACACACCGCCCGGGCAACGAAGGAGTGGCTTCGTAAGAAGCATTTCAAGGTCCTGGAGTGGCCTAGCCAGTCTCCAGATCTCAACCCCATAGAAAATCTTTGGAGGGAGTTGAAAGTCCGTGTTGCCCAACGACAGCCCCAAAACATCACTGGTCTAGAGGAGATCTGCATGGAGGAATGGGCCAAAATACCAGCAACAGTGTGTGAAAACCTTGTGAAGACTTACAGAAAATGTTTAACCTCTGTCATTGCCAACAAAGGGTATATAACAAAGTATTGAGATGAACTTTTGTTATTGACCAAATACTTATTTTACCGAGGAATTTACCAATTAATTCATTAAAAATCCTTCAATGTGTTTTTTTTGGTTTTTCTTTTTTCTCATTTTGTCTCTCATAGTTGAGGTATACCTATGATGAAAATTGGAGACCTCTCTCATCTTTTAAGTGGGAGAACTTGCACAAGTGGTGGCTGACTAAATACTTTTTTGCCCCACTGTATAATGAGTTTCACTTTTTGAACTGAATTACTGAAATAACTTTTCAATGATATTCTCATTTATTGAGATGCACCTGTATACAATATCGCCTTTTAAGGTTATCATTGACAGGACTCAAAGTTTTGAAGATATTATAACATAATACAGTAAATGTGAAAGCAAATACATTTGATAGGGATAAATTTAGGAAGTGATAGTACTGTATGTACAGTAGATCCCAGTGTTAAACATATGTGTTAAACATATCGTTCCTGATACCATGGGTGGGTGCATTTAAATGTCCATTTAAAAGTCTCAGCTGCGACACAGTGTATTGTGTTAAACATGCTTACAGAAGGCAGTCATGACTTACATTGTTTGAAAGGTGGTTGGGGAAATAAAAAAAAATGTTTAGATATTTAGTTTTGGTAGGCAATGAGATTTATAAAAAGCAAAACTGAAAAAAGTAATAACATTTTTTAACACAAAGTCATTCCATTTGGAGTAAAGTCAACACTTTGCTTCAAAATTCATATGGGAGGATTTTACTTTTGGCGGAAAAAATATAATAAAATCACGATTGCCTTAGTGGAAAAAAAAAATAATTACACAAACTCTTTTCTGGGAGAGTTTTGACACTTTTGCTTCTCTGCGCTGTTTTGATATGTTGATATCGTCTTGAACTGTGGGTTTTCGTTTGAAAACCGTAGGTATGGCAGTCGGTTTTAGAACCCGTTTGTAACGAACTTTCATGCCTAAAGATTCCTTTATAGCAGGCACCTCCTCAAAACTGTTTGCAGTGAAATGATCGCTACAGAGTACAGAAGATGGTGTTGGTTGCCATTTGTCCCTTGTTCTCTGTACTTACTTCGCCCATTTTTTAAGAAGATCTGGATCTTTTGGGAATGAGAACAGGCTAACAGGTAACAGATAGGAAGATCGGGTCACAGATAGTAAGATCGGGAACCCAACGAGGAAACTCATGGACATTGGAATTCATGCGTCTGTGGAGATTTGGCAGGAAACATTATTGGTTATGATCTCAGGACTTCTATCTTTGGCTGTGAAGTTCCCTGATGTATCAGAAATTGAAGGAAGGTGAGAGAGCTGATCAAAGCGGACCCGGCAAGCTCCTTCATCAAATTCGACCAGTTGGGGAGGGCACGAGTAGCGGCAAACGGTGAACTGAATGACAGTGATTCAGTGGACGAATACATCTGGAGCCCTGTGCTCTCCATGGAATGGAATGTCTGTTTAAACCTGTATATTAATATTAAAATTATGAAGCACAAGCGCATGAGAGAGGAAAATTCTATTCTCCGTGGGCTCTGAGCTGTGTAGATTTGACCTTGTTTTGATGCCCTGTTTACATTCCTCCTCGATGAGATAAGCAGAAGTGGCGGCTGCTAACCCAAACAATCGACAGACAGCTGCTGTTGTTTCAGCGGATGAACTTCTCAAGGACAGTCCATGTGCCTTCATCTGCAAGCGAAGAGATAGACTCCGGACTTGTTTATAAGTCACATGATTATAACATCTATCCACTGCCTGGAGGCGCCCTCTGCTGTTCACTAGCAACTGTCACACCTACACTACACAAATGCATACAACATTACACAAACTGGCACATACAGTATATACTGACTCATACATACACTGCCTCTCTCAACTCTTGTTTGTGTGATCTATATTGTCTGCTAATTGTGCATAGAGGGTTTTTTTCTGTGTAGTCAAAATTTGGCTCATTTGAGCTTTATATGAGCTTATACGAGCGTTATTCTGATTAACTATGTTTTTTCTCTCTCCTATTGTGTTTTCCTCCCCCTCCCTTCCCCTCTTTACCCCCACTGTATGACAGGCGCCTTGCATGGCTGCCGCGTCATTGGATGTGCCTAACGTGCGCGTCCAATGTCAAGTCAAATTCCTCGTATGTTTACTTGTAAATATACTTGGCAATAAAGCTGATTCTGATTCTGATTCTTATACATTCACTGGAGCAATTAGAACACCCAGCCTCCACGCAATGTTTCGGCATTTCTTCGCTGATACAGAAGCTAAACAGCTTGTTTACACTGATAGCACATGGATCAGCCAAGAGGAAACTCACCTAATGACGTCATATCCTCCACGCAATGTTTCGGCATTTCTTCGCTGATACAGAAGCTAAACAGCTTGTTTACACTGACAGCACATGGATCAGCCAAGAGAAAAACTCACCTAATGACGTCATATCCGTCATATCACACCAAAAACATGTAGGTTTAGGGCGCTCGCGCACGCAGCGACCAGCAGCCGGTGGCTTGTCACCAGACTGCAAACCAAGTCTACCTACGGGTACAAATAAGTAACAAAAAAAAACAAAAAAAAAAATCCTGAAATGAGGCGCGTCTCAGGATATCGCATTAGTGCAACACGGTGATAAATTTGAATTCACTTAGAAATATTTTTCCACTTATTTAGCATTCGAATTCAACAGAACCAACTATGTAGATGATCCATCCATCCATCCATCTTCTACCGCTTTTCCGGAGGTCCGGGTCGCGGAGGCAGCAGTTCAAGTAGAGAAGCCCAGACTTCCCTCTCCCCAGCCACCTGCTCCAGCTCTTCAGAGAGGATACCAAGGCGTTCCCAGACCAGCTGGGAGACATAGTCTCTCCACCGAGTCCTGGGTCTGCCCCGGGGTTTCCTCCCAGTGGGACATGCCCGAAACACCTCAAGTGGGAGGCATCCAGGAGGCATCCTAATCAGATGCCCATACCACCTCAACTGACTCCTTTCAATGTGGAGGAGCAGCAGTTCTACTCTGAGCCTCTCCCGGATGACTGAGCTCCTCACCCTATCTCTGAGGGTGAGTCCAGCAATCCTACGGGAAAAGCTCATTTCAGCCGCTTGTATCCGCGATCTCGTTCTTTCAGTCAATACCCAAAGCTTGTGACCATAGGTGAGAGTAGGAACATAGACTGACTCGTAAATCAACAGCTTTGCCTTAGAACGCAGCTCCCTCCTCACCACAACGGACCGGTACAACGTCCGCACCACTGCAGATGCTGCTCTGATCCATCTTTCAATCTCTCGCTCCATTCTCCCCTCACTCGTGAATAAGACCCCAAGATACTTAAACTCCTCCACTTGGGGCAGGAGCCTGTCCCCAACCTGGAGAGGACAATCCACCTTTTTCCGGCTGAGGACCATGGACTCGGACTTGGAGGTGCTGATTCTCATCCCAGCCGCTTCACACTCAGCGGCAAACTGTCCCAGCAAGAACTGTAGGTCATTGCTGGATGAAGCCAACAGGACAACATCATCTGCAAACAACAGAAATGAGATCCTGTGGTCACCAAGCATGACACCCTCCATTCCCTGGCTGCGCCTAGAAATCCTGTCCATAAAAATTATGAACAGGATCGGTGACAAAGGGCAGTCCTGGCGGAGTCCAACTCTCACTGGTAATGAGTCGGGCCGAGTGTTGGCAATATGAACTAAACTCTCACAATGGTCATACAGCAACCGAATAGCTCATAACAACAAGCCCGATACCCCATACTCCCGAAACACCCCCCACAAAAAACCATGAAGGACGTGGTCGAATGCCTTCTCCAAGTCCATAAAACACATGTACAGTAAACTGGTTGGGCAAACTCCCATGAACCCTCGAGAATTCTCGAGAGGGTAAAGAGCTGGTCCAATGTGCCACAGCCAGGATGAAAACCACATTGGTCCTCCTGAATCTGAGGTTCAACCAACGGCTGGACACTCCTCTCCAGTACCTTGGCATAGACCTTCCCAGGGAGGCTGAGGAGTGTGATCCCTCTAAAGTTGGAGCACACCCTCCTGTCCCCTTTTTGAAAAGAGGAACCACCACCCTGGTTTGCCATGCCAAAGGCACTGCCCCCAACCTCCACGCAATGTTGCAGAGGCGTGTCAACCATGACAGCCCTACAACATCCAGGGCCTTGAGGCACTCAGGGCGAATCTCGTCCGCCCCCGGGGCCCGGCCACCAAGGAGATTTTCAACCACCTTGGCGACCTCAGCCCCTGTGATAGGCGAGTCATCCCCCTCGTCCGCAAGCCGTGCTTCCTCCGTGGATGGCGTATCAGTGGGATTGAGGAGATCCTCAAAGTATTCCTTCCACCGCCCGATGATATCCCCAGTCGAAGTCAACAGTGCCCCATCCGCACCATACACAGTGTGGATAGGGAGCTGATTCCCCCTCCTGAGCTGCCAGACAGTTTGCCAGAATCTCTTCGAGGCTGACCGAAAGTCTTGTTCCATGGCCTCACCGAACTCCTCCCATACCCGGGTTTTTGCTTCAGCAACCACCCGAGCTGCACTCCGCTTGGCCTGCCGGTACACCACAGCTGCTTCGGGAGTCCCACAAGCCAACCAAGCCTGATAGGACTCCTTCTTCAGCTTAATGGCCCCCCTCACCGCTGGTGTCCACCACTTGGTTCGGGGGTTGCCACCACGAGAAGCACCGACCACTTTGCGGCCGTAGCTCTGGACGGCCACTTCAACTATAGAGGTGGAGAATATGGCCCATTCAGACTCCATGTCTCCAGACTCCCTTGGAATATGGTTGAAGTTTTTCCGGAGGTGTGAGTTGAAGACCTCCCGGACAGGGGCCTCAGCCAGACGTTCCCAGCACACCTTCACTATACGTTTGGGTCTACCAGGTCTGAATGGCATCCTCCCCTGCCATCGGATACAACTCACCACCAGGTGGTGATCAGTTGACAGCTCTGCACCTCTCTTTATCCGAGTTTCCAAGACATATGCTCTCAGGTCTGATGACACAATAACAAAATCGATCATTGACCTGTGACCTAAGGTGTTCTGGTGCCAAGTTCACATATGGACACCCTTATGCTTGAACATGGTGTTTGTTATGGACAAACTGTGGTTAGCACAGAAGTCCAATAACTGAACACCACTTGGGTTCAGATCGGGCAGGCTGTTCCTCCCAATCACCCCCTTCCAGGTTTCACTGTTGTTGTTCACGTGTGCATTGAAGTCCCCCAATAGGACAATGGAGTCTCCAAGAGGAGCACCCTCCAGCACCCCAGTCAGAGACTCCAAAAAGGGTGGATACTCTGAAACATCATTTGGTGCATAGGCACAAATGATGGTCAGGACCCGTTTCCCAACCCGAAGGTGCAGGGAAACAACCCTTTTGTCCACCGGGGAAAACTCCAATATAGAGGCAGCAAGGTGGGGGGATACAAGAATACCCCCCTGCTTGTCGCCTCTCGCCCGGGGCAACTCCAGAAAAGGCCACGCTCCAGCCCCTCTCCAGGAGACTGGTTCCAGAACCGGAGCTGTGTGTTGAGGTGAGGCCGACTATATCTAGCCGGTGTCGCTCAACCTTGTACACCAGCTCAGGCTCCTTCCTCACCACAGAGGTGACATCCCACGTACCAAAAGCCAGTTTAGAAAGCCTGGGATCAGTCCGCCAAGGTCTCCGCCTTTGACTGCCACGTAATCCACATAGCACCGGACCCCCATGATCTCTCCTGTAGGTGGTGAGCCCACTGGAGGGCGGACCCATGTAACTCCTTCGGCCTGAGCCCGGCCGGGTTCCATGGGTGGAAACCTGGCTACCAGACGCTAGCCATCGAGCCCCTCCCCCAGGCCTGGCTCCAGGGTGGGGCCCCGGAAACCCCATACTGGGCGGGGTACACTGAATCCTTGATCTAGAATTTATCATGAAAGTCTGTTGGATCGTTCTTAGTCTGGCACTTGACCCAGGACCATTTTGTCTTGGGTGGCCCTATCAGAGGCAAATTGCCCCAGACAACATAGCTCCTGGGATCACTGGGGCACGCAAACCCCCCACCATGATAAGGTGACGATCCATGAGGATGATATAAGATAAATTCATACTGAATACTTGTGCATAGTTCCAAGATCTTGTCACGGACCCTTTAAATAGAACTTTTAACCAGCTAGCGTTAGCATGAGCTCGGAACGAGTGACTCACCAAAGTAGCCTCCTTGGTGTCCCTAAATGAATGATCATTCAACAAATAGAGTCCATTTGTATTGAGAAAGATCCAATAGATCCATCTGAGTAAGATTTATTGTCCTTCTTGATGACGACGGGGAAAACTGCCCATTAAATAGGAGCATTTCTTTGAAAATCGTCCAAAAACCGTTATCTTTTTATACTAAAAACACATCACTTCCGGGAGGTTGATCCGGAAATGAAAGTCCCCTAGGGGGTGTGTGTGCTCAGAAGTGATTGACAGCTCATTTGACCCAATAGAGCCTCCATTTTGGGATTGAAATTTGTTGAAACCCAATGAGCGATAAAGGTCCCTGAAGGTCCAGTCTCACAGCTAACGGGAACACAACGAGCCAGTTGTATCAGAGTAAGCAAATGATGAACTTGTGGCTTAGCCAATTCATTTCTGAATTCAGGGATACCTCACAAGAAGACATTCAGCCCCCTTTCCCTCTATAAAGCCCATGCGTAACGCGTGTGCGTAAAGCTAGCGTAAACCAGTCCGTGAATGCAAGGCAGAATCGTTGTATCTTCACTGACCTTTTTGAAAAATGGCTAAAATTAACATGGAGCATTGAAAAAATTATTAATTACTTGACCCGGTCGTTAGCTGAAGAATCACAGGAGGGGTGACCATGATTCCATTTGGCACAGTTTGAAGACGCATGAAGATGCCTGAGAAAAAAGGTGTGTAATATATCCATTTCTTGTCCAATTGTTAGCAAATTTTTACCTGAACTTCATAACACTTGGTTGTACATTCCTGTTGTGATTTCCAGCCAGTATATAACAGCTTTATTTTATTTTCAGGCATTTGTATCTAAAAAAAAAACCACAGAGGAAAACTTTATTTTCTTCAAATTTAGTATGTTTAGATCAATGTTACTCAGTGGCTGAAGCACTTAGAGGAATTCTGACTGTTTTGCTGAAAAAAAAATAGAGTGTTTACTTTTGAAAGAGTCCAACCCCATGAAGATAGTGCAAGGGGATGAAAAGCAGCTTTGAACTTAGTTTGGGTATGTGTTTTTAGGTGCTTCCAATGGAAATGGGCTGGAACGCCAAGGGGTTAAATGACCCACAGTAAATGCTTCACTTCGTGCTGAGGTCATTTTAGCCTTTGGATTAATTGTAAATTAGAGGCCAAATGAAGTGTGGCACAGAGAATAGAGGTCCAATCTCCAGGTATTGCCACTTTCACTCTACTGAGACAATAACTCAACCAATCACTAAAGCATGTTGATGAATATGAAATGGAAATATAGTGGCTTGCAAAAGTACTCACCCCCTAGGCTTTTTTCCTATTTTGTTATGTTGCAGCCTGATGCTACAGTCATTTATATTCATTTTAGGCATGATTTGGACAGAGACACACCTCTATAGAAAGCCTCACAGCTGACAAAGCATATCAGATCAAAAGCCAAATCATGATGTCAAAGAAAATGCCTGCAGAGCTCATAGACAGGGTTGTTGCAATGCATAGATTTGGGGAAGGCTACAGAAAGAAAAACAAAAACAAAACAAAAAAACACTGAAGGTTCCAAAAATAATGACCTCTATAATTTTTTTTTTAATTTTTGTGTATGTTATTAATCCATCCATCCATCCATTTTCTACTGCTTTTCCGGAGGTTTGGGTCACAGAGGCAACAGCTCAAGTAGAGAAGCCCAGACTTCCCTCTCCCCGGCCGCCTGCTCCAGCTCTTCACAGAGGATACCAAGACGTTCCCAGGCCAGGTGAGAGACTTAATCTCTCCGGCGTGTCCTGGGTCTGCCCCATTGTCTCCTCCCAGTGGGACATGCCTGAAACACCTTAAATGGGAGGCATCCAGGAGGCATCTTGATTAGATGCCCATACCACCTCAACTGGCTCCTTTTGATAGGGAGGAGCAGCGATTCTACTCTGAGCCTCTCCTGGATGAGCTCCTCACCCTATCTCTAAGGGTGAGTCCAGCAGTCCTACGGAGAAAGCTCATTTTAGCCGCTTGTATCCGCAATCTCATTCTTTCGGTCATTACCCAAAGCTCATGACCATAGGAGAGGATAGGAGCCCTGTTAAATTAAAAGATTTTGAATGAATGCTGGAAAACTTTTTTGTTGGGATTTTTTTTCTGCTTGTAGATCACTGTTTAAAAAGGTAAGGATGAGTTTGTTTTAACAGTATGAACCACAAAAAAAAAACAAAAAAAAACAGCCATTGTCTGAGATGGACAGCTTAATCTATGAATTAGTAATGATCCACAGCATCGCTGAATCTTTTTAGGGTCTTTTGGGATCTGTTTATATTTCAAGATTTTTGATGTCCAAAAAGCCCATTTTTAAATTCCAAAAAACAAAAGGTGAATGGTTGTAATGTCAGCAGATTATCACACTATTAGACAAGAAAGCATTTTTCATAAAATATTTATTATGATTTAGATAAGGCTTATTTATCACTTACTAAAATGAGCAAGATGATTTGTTTTTCTCTCACTGCCACCGTCACTCTGTTCAGGATTGGTAAATAAAGCTTGATAAGAAGTTGCAGTTTTTTATATGGTAACTCACCAAAGAGACACCGCACATGTCTATACAGTAAAGATTATTTGAAATGGAAATCAGGTTTGAATTTTGACTTGTATGTGAGTATATATGTGACCCTGTCAATAAAACGTTCGTACTTGGCTTGTTCATTGAATTGACCCTTTTGGTGACACATATAGAGGATAACACTCCAGTGATGGAGGTTGTACGTTTGATTCCAATTGGATGCCACCTGCATGACTTCCCTGGTGGTGTCAATATCAGATGCCATCAGGGTACATGGTCACATCAAGGCTTATACGGTAAATCTTTTTACACAGTCATATTGTGGAGGACTACCATCTTTTGAGGGAGAAACAATAACAAAGCCATTTTCTGGTCTCAACTTTCCTCTGAGACCTTTAAATAATCACATCCCCAAGTCTTTACCTAGTAAAGTGAAAACAGATGGGCTTCTGCATCATGTGAATGATCATATACAGCAGGGAAAATAAGTATTGAACGCGTTGTGGTCTATATTAATCATATATCCCATAACCTACATATGTATAAGCATGTGAGAATGTTTGGTGATTACATATGTAAAGCGACTTCACACCTCAGAACAGGACAAAGGGTCTCAACCGCCAGTGAAGATCAAAGAGCATCCGAGGCGCTGCGGTGGAGACCAGATAGGTCGCCCTGACCCCCCAGGGCCAGGTGGAGGGGTACAAAGACAAAAGAGGGGATTAAGATAGTGAGGGATGTCAGCTTTTGATATGCATGTCTTTTGTTATGTGCGAGTATAAGTTCATAGAGCCGAAGGTGTTCGCTCTCTCACTTCTTCTGCTGCTGCACCTAGATGAGACTTGTTAGAGGAGCTGATAATAAACTTTGGTTTATAAATCACATTGCCTCGTTATTTCAAGCTCTTCTACACTGGTGACCCTGACGCGAGGATGGACCAGAGGCTTTCCCCCGCGATCGACTCATCTGTGGCGACCCAGGCAGACGCTGGCGCCCATGCAGACAGGGGAACAGATGGACGACGTTCCCCCACGGCAGAAGTGATAGAGAGGGCCCAACTGAGCACCAGCGCCGCTGAGAGAGCCAAAGGAAGGCACTCTCACCCTGCGGACACATCAGTGACGGTCCACACAAACGCCGTCACCGTCAACCTGCCGGACTTCTGGCAGGAAGACCCCGCCTCGTGGTTTCAGCAAGCTGAAACCCAGTTTGCACTTGCGGGCATCACGGCTGACGATACAAAGTTCTATCACATCGTCGCCAAACTCGACGCCGCCACTTCGAGATGTGCACGGAGCATAATCCAGCGGCCGCCGGCCCAGGACAAATATAAAGAACTGAAAGCGACTGTAGGATGAAGAGCCTATAAAATTATTTGTCATAAGGTACAGGAATTATTTATTTTATTTAATAGTGGGTGTGAAAGGGGCGGAGTTGAACCATCACTTCTACACCCGCTAAATTAAATAAAAGCACTCGTAAAAGGGGCACCAGTCCTAACGGACAATAAGATTAACTTTAATTTTAATTAATTTTGTACCTTAAATTACTTAATGAATCAGTCTCAAAGTTTCAGTGAGTTTTTGTCCTGCCGTGATTAGGAAACCTGTATATGCGAAAGGAAAACGCTTCAACTGCTCTTATTCACTCGTTTATTAAAATCATCCAGGTTACATGGCATGGCGTTCAAATGATGAATAAACAGATTCAGATGATGACAGCGTAAAATATCACATCAACTGATATTGGATTCCTGAACATAAAATCCAGCATTACACCTCTGTAGAACCAAGGAGAAACAGACTTATGTTTCAACAGTAAATGATGCTGGAATGTTTTGGAATGTTTTAACAAAACATCGCAATTTTATGGGGAAAATTCATAAGCTAATTATCTAAAAATGACTCCTGAATTAATCTACAAAATTTTAAGGGCAGTTACTTAAAAATGACTGAAAGTTTTCGTTCAGTTTACAGTCCTATCCTGTGGCTGAGACTAATTGAGCCCTGAAATACGGGCGATATTCAATTGTAATTTAATTGTTAGGACATCACGTTTTAACCCAGAAATAGGAGGAATAAGTCTCACTCACACACGGCCGTAGGTCCAAATCCCGCTGGTCGGTACCGCTGGGGTTTTTTTTTTTGAAGCTCGGACGTCGGGAGGAAGCTGTTGCTGCAAGATGCCTCCTCACAGCCGTGGAAGCGATAACTCAGCTGGGGGCCCTTCAAAGAGACATTTGCAGCCGTGGGTGGTTTTGTCTCAGGGCGGCGTGAAAAGTCCTTGGGAAAAGAATCCAAATTTGGGGTCTCTTGTAGCGGGATAGACCAAAAAAACTGAAGGAAAATCTTCTCAGTCTCTTCACTTTAAACTAGGCAAATTAAAGGTCCACTTTAATGGCGTGAAAAGTCATAAAAAAAAGTGTTAGAAAAACATTTACTAGGATAAGAATGGCTTCTGAGGTGAAGGAAAAAGTTCGAGAATTTGATTCTCTAAAAAGGGACGAGCTCTAAAGAAAAATGGTTTCTCCTCAGTTTCCAGAATATAAGAAAAGATTTGACAAACACAGAATAAAATAAAACTTCACAGGGCCTTGAAACGGTGGAATAAAATCTTCTTCTGAGATCTAGATTACTATTCTGCTTCTTTAATCTGAATTTAGTTCCTAATCTTTCTCAAAATCTCTTTCTTCTTTCTGTGTTTCTAATTCTTAATTCTATTTCTAGCTAATCTTCCTGCCTGTTGTCTGATCTCTGACTTTTTCAAATCTCTTAACTGTGCTGTGACTCAACTGTTAACCCTGTTTTTTTCTCTGTTTACTCAAATCTAACTTCTGTCTTTTAAAGTTACCTCGCCGGGTCGTAAAACTGATGAGGTCAGTCGTCAAACGACCAATCTACTCTTTCAGAATCAGTTTGAAATGGCTGTTATCCAATGTGAAAACATTTCTTTGTTTGAGAGCAGCCAACCAAATGGAGACACCATCCCATGAATTTTCAGAGGGAAAAATCAACAGTCAGTTCTTATAAGATAAATTCTCAATATAAAATCTAACTAAATTAAATGACTTGGCTAATATATGGTGATCATGCATTTATACCATTACTCCAATAACACTCATGAATATAACATTTCTTATACATAATTATAATACATGCATTCACATTTAGATCAAGATTAGAACAGCAGAACATGCAGCAAACCATGGTTGGTGATAACAGGGATGATTTTCAGTGTCCTTAGGCTCCATAGGATAAGCTGAAAGAAACTTAATATTTAGAACAAATTAAAAGTCATCCTACGTACTGAAAACACATTCCGTAGGTATCCGCTAGGAGGTACTGTTGAGCTGTAGATGATTTCCTTAGTATCTGGCGAAGGCCTGGACAGCATAGGCTATAAAACCATCAGATTAAGTGGTTTATGACTCTTTTAAAAACATTGGTTTCCTGTGAAAAGGTACGTTATCAAATGCAGTGTTCATGTTGAGAGGTCTGGTCTCCTGAGTTTTATGTTCCTTTGAGCCTTTAAAAGCAAACTCTGATCCTTACAATCTCTGCAAGCAGCAATTGTTTACATTGGGGTCCTGGGAAAGCAAGCATCTTTGGTCAGGTCTGGAAGAAGCCTGCATGAGTCAGCAAAAAGCCAGTGATATTCCTGAGAAGGCAGAAAGGTGATATTCCTGTGTAATGAATAAATTGAAATTCCTGTAAACTGGAGAGAAGTGATCTTGTCTTGGTTTTGAGGAGGACGATGATGCTACAGTTCCCCCCTTTGTAGCGATGGTGAGCATCGGTCAGCGTCGGTACACATCCATGGCAGCTTCGTCTCCTTGGCAACACTTGACCTAAATACTGGGTTAAAAGGTTTGTGTGATGTCCATACACACTAGCATGCAAACAGTATCTATTACTAAGTACAGATCTTTGACTTTGGTTTACTGGAAGGACTTCCATGAATTTCAAAAATTGCTGTAGCAACACTGGCTTCTCCAGGTTGGTAGAGTAAATGCAGGGGCAAAGTCATTTGCCGGCCTGTCATCATTTCAAAAGGTGACACCCCCGTAGCTTCATGGGGTGTGGCTCGGATGGCCATTAAGACCAGTGTGGTGAAACATACTTCTTCAGTATGTTGATCACAGTTCGGTGGGTTCTTTCAACCTGTCCGG
The DNA here is from genome assembly GCA_020510985.1 of Pholidichthys leucotaenia. NCBI lineage: Eukaryota > Metazoa > Chordata > Actinopteri > Cichliformes > Pholidichthyidae > Pholidichthys > Pholidichthys leucotaenia. The sequence continues at coordinate 127,086,888 of CM035847.1, read as the reverse complement.
AGGATTGTGGGTGGTGGCTAATATGGAAGTTAGCTTTAACTCCCAAGGTTTCCCACAGTTGTCGCATGACTTCGGCGGTGAAATGAGTGCCGCGGTCGGAGTTGATTCGGCTTGGCAGACCAAACCTAGAGAATACGTGGTTCATCAACAAGTAGGCCGTGGTTTCTGCCGTGTCATTAGGAGCAGGCAGGCACTCGACCCATTTGGTGAAAGCACATGTGACTGTGAGGAAGTATTTGTTTCCTCTGGCTGACCGTGGAAGGGGACCTACCCAGTCAATTTGGAGGTCAGACCATGGGAATGAAATGCCTCTTTTCTGTAGGGGTGCTCAATGCATCGGGTTGGTTGGTTGAAACTGGCAACATACGAGACATCCCTTTATGTAGTCGGCTACATCCTTTCGCACGTATGGCCAATATGCCACTTGTTTGAGCGCGTTGTACGTCGCTTTGACGCCTTTGTGTCCTGCAGTTGGGAGATCATGGGCATGAACAATCATCACCCCCCTCTGGTTACGAGGGACCACAAGCGCAGGCGTAGGGAGTTCATCGGAAACATGAACTAGAATGCCATTTCGCAGCTGCAAGGATGATCGTGCGGCAAAAAGTGGCTTCAAGTCTGGAGTGTCAGCGAGATCCGAGTCGGATGGTGCATTAAGTGCAGGATCTGAGATGTATTGTATCATTTTATGGACCGCAGGGTCAAGGGTTTGAAGAGAGATAAGGTCAGCGTCAGTGAAAATAGGGTCAACCGCAAGGGGACCTGTGGTTTGTGTCGTGTCCTGGGCCCTGTTAGTCTGGGCCCTAGTGACTGCGCAGACTGTAGGGGTGGGTGGGTGGGACTGTGAAGTCGGCACCTGAGCAGAATCAAAGGACCAGGGTGTGCCTTGTATAGCTCCTTGTTTTGCAAGTGAGTCCACAAGGTCATTCCATTCTTTATCCTGTCCTGGTGTGCGCGAGTGACCTCTGACCTTTTTCCAGTACACCTGGAGGTTGTTGGAGGTGACCAGGTGATCACATGCCTTGAAAAGGTCTTGATGCTTAACCGGTTTGTGGTTTGCGGTTACAAAACCTTTGGTCTTCCAGAGTGCTAAATGACAAGTGAAACTGAAGCGTGCGTAGTTGGAGTCAGTGCAGATGACCAATGTGCGAATGCCATGGTCTACAGCAAGTTGCAGTGTAATGAGCACACCTGCGATTTCCGCATACTGAGATGATTGGGAACCCAGTTGATAGTTGTGGGGTTCACAGGGCTGATTGTTCAGCCATGCCACACCCACACCAGCACGAATGTGAGTTTCATGGTGAAAAGAACAACCATCGACATAGGCGGTGACCATATCTTGACAGATGTTCTGGTCAAAGTAGTGATGGTTTGGGTCTTCAGTGAATGTAGGTGGCTCTGCATGAATGGATGGTCCTGGAGTGTCCTCAGAGCACTGTTGGCAGGCAGCCAAGTCTGTGCCGAGAGGGCTTCTCAACTTTTGTGCATAGCGGACCTCCACTTCAAAGCTTTGTAGAGCCATCAACCAGGAGGCTATTCTGGCATTTGTTACAACACCTTCTCTGATGCGTTGACTGTTAAGGAAGACCACTGGTTGGTGGTGAGTCTCAACTGTGATTCTCTGGCCTCCTACATAGTTGGAGAAATGTTTGACTGCCCATACAGTGGCCAGAAGGGCTTTTTCACAGTCCGAGTATTTCAGTTCCGGACCAGAGAGGGTTTTGCTGGCATAGGCCACGACTCGTTTGTCGTGGTCGTAGATTTGGTATAATCCAGCACTTAAGCAGTTGGCAGAGAATCCCACTTGTAAGAAGAATGGCTGGTCGCAGTTGGGATAGGCCAAACATGGTGCTGTGCATAACTTTTGCTTCAACGCTAGCATAGCCTGTTCTTGAGCCTCAGACCAAATGAAAGGGATGTCCTTTCGTAGGAGGTCTGTAAGGGGTTTTGCCAAGTCTGCATAATCCTCAATGAACTGACGTGAGTAATTGCATACCCCTAGGAAGCTCCGGAGTTCTGAGATGTTGGTAGGGGCTTTGATGTTTAACACACCTTGAATTCGTGCCGTTTGTGGTAGTACCCCTTTGGATCCTACCAAGAGACCGACATAGTTGACTTTGGTTTTGCACCATTGGCATTTGGAGAGATAAATTTTGGCTCCAGCTCGCGTGAGCTGGCCAAGGACATGGTCAATTTCAGTGAGGTGGGTGTCCAGAGTTGGACTCCGAATGAGAATGTCGTCAACATAGATGAGGTTACCTCTGTCTCGGGCGTCTGGACATGCTTTGTTCAAGAAAATGTTGAACTCTGCAGGAGAGTTGGCATAACCGAAAGGGCATCGGGTGAATGTGTATTGGCGATTCGCGAACGTGAAGGCCAGTTTGTGTTGGTCTTCAGCTTGGACAGGAATAGTCCAAAAACCAGAAGTAATGTCCAGTGTTGAGAAGTATTTGGCATCTTTGACTCTAGGGAGTTCTTGCTCCAGTTGAGTCATAGGCCACCTAGAGAGAGGAACTTGAGTGTTCAATTTCCTGTAATCAATGGTGAGTCTCCACTTACCATTGGGCTTTAGGACAGGCCATAAGGGAGCTGAGTAGGTACTGTTGCATGGCCTGATTATGCCACGGTCCAGTAAATCATCGATTATTTCTTGTACTGGGCCGTACGAGGCCAAGGGAATCTTGTACTGCCTGACGTAGGTTGGAGGGGCGTCAGGTGGTGTAGGAATGCGTACTGAGTGGATTGTGGTCAGTCCACAGTCCAAGGAGTCTTTGGAGAAGGATTGTTCATACTTAAGAAGAACTTGGTGAAGTTTTTCACGTTCTTCGTCAGAGGTTAGGGCATCAGCATCAGCTACCACCTGTGCAATCTCTTCAGCGATAGTGAGGACTGGTTTCGGTGGAGCATTGCTGGGATTGTCATTGGTTTGCTGATCGGACTCCGATGGAAGGAGTTCAATGGCTTGGACAAGCATTTGGTCATTGTTGGTCAAGTCGATTCGTCCCACTGACTCTTTGTCAGGGGTTGGTATTGACACAAGAGCGATGGCCTTAGAAGGCTTAGTGTAAATGACTGTAGGTTCAAGAGAGTTGGCCCAAAGAGAATCGGGGAGGCCGCCTAGCACAGGAACAGTCAGTTCAAAATCGTGGAAATCTGTGGTGATGAGCCAGCCAAGAGGCGTGGCCTTGGGCAGGACGATGGTCTCTGCCGTGGGATTGTTAACCGGTAATGTGGTGGTTCTGTATTCTAGGCTTAGAAGGGGCATGGCCTCCAGAGTTAAGCCTAGATTGTCAAGCAAAGGAGCCGGTTGAAAAAATGCTTGTGGATGCATAAGTTTCTGTCCTGTTTGAATGCATAGTTGGACTGGGTAGCACGTGACATTAGCAGGTATGAGACAATGTTGGGTGTTCAGTACCTGGCAGGCCTCAGGGATGGTCTGGCCTGACTTTAGAGTGTCAAGATCTGGTTTAGAGTGAGCGTCTCGAACTGAGGTGAGAGACCATAAGAAGTGATCTTGTCTTGGTTTTGAGGAGGACGATGATGCTACACGACCATCGTGGCAAATTTTGTCCCCTCAGCCGAGGAGAGAGCCGAGAGGATCCTGGCGGTCTACGGCCACAGAGGATGCAGACCCAAGGCCCTCATGGAGGACTTGCTGCAACTTAAAGAAGAGGACAATGACAACTTCCTCTTCCAATTCATATTCCTCAGTACGCTGCCGCCACACATGAGAGGGACGCTTGCCAACATGCGATGCAGCACCCAGCAGGACTTACGCACGCTGGCTCACGAAGCTCGTCAACGCCTGCAAGGAACAGACACCCACAGCAGCATCCGCAGACCTCAACGTTGATGTCCGGAGCCACGAGGAGCCACAAACCACCGAGCAGAATCAGCCCTCGGTGACAGCGACACGGCCAAGACGTAACAGACGGAGCGACGTTTGTTATTACCACCACCGCTTCGCCAAGAAGGCTTACAGATGCGTTCCCCCCTGCAAATTCATGATTTCGGGAAAACGCCAAAGCCGAGAACTGTTAACAGCAGCGGTTCTCGGCGAAAAAAGCAAGCTTTTATATGTGACGGACGGACACACCGGCAAGCAGTTCCTTATCGACACGGGAGCTCAACTAAGTTTTGTCATGCCCTCCCAAGCAGACCGGGCCATGGGCACCCGGGGCAATGAAGCGGTGGCAGCCAACGGCTCCATCATCGACACTTTTGGCGAAAAGAGCCTGCACCTCCGCATCCACGGCCGCAACTACAGATGGACATTTGTTGTAGCGGCGGTGAGTTTTAACTTGTTGGGCGCAGATTTTTTGTGTGCACATGGGTTATTAGTTGATCTTGCGAACAGACGCTTGGTAAATGCACTGTCCTTTACTTCTATTCCCTGCTCAGCTCGAGTTTCTCCACCACCCGTGCAAGCCAGCGTCACCACAGCAGGAGGTAAGTTTGATCAACTCCTCACCCAATTTCCAGCACTATCAATTCCCAAATTCTCAGCCACAGTGGCTAAACACGGGGTCGAACACCTTATTCCCACAACGGGCCCACCCGTATTCGCCAAAGCTCGGCGCTTAGACGCGACCAAGCTCGCCATAGCTCGGGATGAGTTTACCACCCTTGAAAAATTAGGCATTATCAGGTGCTCGAAAAGCCTCTGGGCGTCACCACTTCACATGGTCCCGAAATCCGACGGTTCTTGGAGACCGTGCGGCGATTACCGCAGATTAAACAATGCGACAGCGCATGACCGCTACCCAATTCCTCACATTCAAGATTTTTCACTACATCTGGCGGGTGCGCGCATTTTTTCAAAAATAGACCTGGTCCGCGGCTATCAAGTCCCAGTTCGAGCAGAGGACATTCCTAAAACAGCTGTAATAACCCCCTTCGGTCTTTTTGAATTTTTGCGGATGCCTTTCGGCCTCAAAGGCGCCGCTCAAACCTTTCAGCGGATGATGGACACGGTATTACGCGACCTCCCCTTCGTGTTCGTCTACCTCGACGATATGCTGGTAGCCAGCTCGTCTGAGGAAGAACACGAGCAGCATCTCACCATGGTTTTTCAGAGACTAGAAGAGCACGGGTTAATAATCAATCCAGCCAAATGCAAATTCGGCGTGTCACAAATTGATTTTTTAGGACACAGAGTTTCTCCGAAGGGGGCGGTCCCACTGCCAGACAAAGTTCACGCAGTAAAAAGTCTCCCACGGCCACAAACGGTCAAATCGCTGCAAGAATTTTTGGGAATGGTTAATTTTTACAACCGTTACCTCCCCCACGCAGCTCAGCTCATGCAGCCCCTATATGACGCGCTCAGAAAACAAAAACCTTCCAACGCGGTCGAATGGACCCCGGAGCGCGAACGCGCCTTCGCGGAAGTAAAAAGTGCTCTAGCTAATGCCACATTGTTGGTTCACCCCGATCCCTCGGCCCGCATTGCGCTAACCACAGACGCTTCAGACCTGGCCATAGGGGCAGTTGTAGAACAACACGTCAGTGGAATCTGGCAACCTTTGGCATTTTTCAGCAAATCGCTAAACCAAACTGAGCGTAAATACAGCACTTTTGACAGGGAGCTGCTAGCGCTTCATTTATCCATCCGCCACTTCCAGTTCTGGTTGGAAGGGCGGCGTTTCACGGCTTTTGTAGACCACAAACCGCTCACCTTTGCGATGGCTAAAATTTCCGAACCGTGGTCAGGCAGGCAACAAAGACAACTAGCTGCGATTTCAGAGTTCACCACAGACATTCAACATGTGGCAGGCAAACTTAACGTGGTAGCAGACTGCCTCTCTCGCGCTGTGACATCGCCAGAGCACGAAGAGACAGATTATACTACCTCAGCCGCAGAACTCTTCACCAACGCGGACACATACGCAGCCCCAATCCACGCAGGGATAGATTATGCAGCCATGGCGGAGGAGCAAAGTAGTGACGCGGACGTGCGCGCACTCCTGTCTGGACCAACAGGGTTAAGGCTGGAGGAAAGGGGTTTACGCGACGGTGTGCCCCCCCTAATATGTGACATCTCAACCGGCCGACCTCGCCCGTTAGTCCCAGCTACATGGCGCCGCCGTATTTTTGACTTGATTCACTCCCTCGCGCACCCAGGTGTGCGCGCTTCGGTGAAAATGGTCGCCAAAAAGTTTGTGTGGCCTGGCCTTCGCAAAAACGTAAAAGAATGGGCAAAGACTTGCATTTCTTGTCAGCGCGCCAAAGTACACAAACACACAAAAGCCCCTCTAGAGCCTTTTCGAATCCCTGCTAGAAGGTTCGACCACGTTCATGTCGACCTCGTGGGGCCACTACCTTCCTCCCAAGGTTTCACACATCTGTTAACAATGATAGACCGCACCACGCGCTGGCCGGAGGCAGTCCCTCTGGCGTCAACCACAGCGGAGGAAGTCGCTCGCGTTTTTATGACAAACTGGGTGGCACGTTTCGGCGTCCCATCGGACATCACGTCCGATAGAGGGCCTCAATTTGTCTCGGAGCTTTGGTCAGCCATGGCCAGCAGCTTAGGGGCGACAATTCACCGCACCACCGCTTATCACCCTCAGGCTAATGGGTTATGCGAGCGTTTTCACAGATCTTTAAAGGCCGCCCTCAGAGCCTCACTAACGGATACAAATTGGGTAAATAAACTTCCCTGGGTTTTATTGGGGTTGCGTGCTGCACCTAAAGAGGATCTAGACGCCTCCCCAGCAGAATTAGTTTTTGCACAACCTCTCAGGCTCCCAGGTGAATTTTTACCAGAGAACCCAGAGCCAGGGCATCTTCCAGCCCCGAGGTTTTTAGGCAGCAACGGACCGGACTCTCTCCCCGGACCGGCACATCACTCTTTTCCATGGGTTTTTGTCCCCCAAGCTTTAAAAAACGCTGAATTCGTTTTTGTTAGGCATGAAGCTTTAAAACCAACCTTCCGCCCACCATACGATGGACCATTCAGAGTGCTGGAACATGGTAATAAACACTTTGTGCTTGATTTTGGGGATAGAAAAGAAACAGTCAGCATTGACAGACTTAAACCTGCCTTCTTGTTGAGAGGCGAGCCTGCACGGTTGGCGAGAGCACCTCGGCGGGGTAGACCACCCAAGAGAAAAGACTCAGCCCCCCTGCAGGGAACAAATAATCACTCTCCTTCCCAAGCTGCAGATTCCTTACAGGAAGGTCCCACCAGGACGCCCAAGCGGACCCACAGCAGATTCGGGAGAAGATTAAAACCCAGACAGCACAGGGACTGATGCAAACTACTCAACAGTTGTTCACTAATTGTGCTGTAACAGTTTAGGACTGACTTATGATATTACTATGCTGTTATGATTACCACTGAACTCTCTTAGGAGCATGGCTGCTGGAAAGTTTCTTCTGTGTCAAGAGGTGTAGCAGTTAGTATGTCATAATAATTATCTTAAACTGTGAATTTTTCTATTGTCCTTTTCTTAGTCGTTTGGGGGGGGGGCTGTGGTCTATATTAATCATATATCCCATAACCTACATATGTATAAGCATGTGAGAATGTTTGGTGATTACATATGTAAAGCGACTTCACACCTCAGAACAGGACAAAGGGTCTCAACCGCCAGTGAAGATCAAAGAGCATCTGAGGCGCTGAGGTGGAGACCAGATAGGTCGCCCTGACCCCCCAGGGCCAGGTGGAGGGGTACGAAGACAAAAGAGGGGATTTAGATAGTGAGGGATGTCAGCTTTTGATATGCATGTCTTTTGTTATGTGTGAGTATAAGTTCGTAGAGCCGAAGGTGTTCGCTCTCTCATTTCTTCTGCTGCTGCACCTAGATGAGACTTGTTAGAGGAGCTGATAATAAACTTTGGTTTATAAATCACATCGCCTCATTATTTCAAGCTCTTCTACACGCGTCAACATTTTTCTCATTACATATTTCTGATGGAGCCATTGACCTGAGATTTTCACCAGATATCAGTAACAACCCAAATAATCCATACAAACAAAGAAATCTAGGAAACTGTGGTCACAAAACAAGTTGTATTTAATAAAGTGGAATGACACAGGAAATAAGTATTGAACACACAGTGAAATTCATTTAATATTTATTAGAAAAGTCTTTGTTGGTAATAACAGCTTCCAGATGCCTCCTGTATGGAGAAACTAGGCGCAGACATTGCTCAGGAGTGATTTTAGCCCATTCTTCCACACAAACTGTCTTCAAATCTTGAAGGTTCCGTGGGTGTCTTTAATGAATTTTGATCTTCAGTTTGTTCCATAGATTTTCAATTGGATTCAGGTCAGGTGACTGACTGGGCCATTCTCGCAGCTTTATTTTCCTTCTCTGGAGCCAGTGGAGAGTTTTCTTGGCTGTGTATTTGGAATCATTTCTAATACAACTGAATATCACCTCAAGGTGGGTGGGTTCATTACAGGAAGGTGGCCTGTTATGTTGTTGACATGCTGACGTTTTGCTGTCAGAAGCGAATACTTATTACAAATACTAATTAATTAATACTAATACTTATTACAGCAAGGGCAAAATACAAGCAAACCACAGAGTCAGTATTGATGGCTAGCTAGGTAGCTAACTAGCTAGCTTGTTGTCTGCATACAGGAGACAGCAGCAATATCCTTGTTTATTCAAGTGAGCTTGCCACCAGTGGGATAAATAATGTAAAAGATGCTTAAAATCATAAAACACTCACCATCTTCCCCGTGAGCAGCCATCAGCTCAGAGACCTCCTGGTATTTCATTTTGGGTTGCTCTGCCGTCGACTGGGCTGAAAAGTTCATAGGCTGAAAAGTTCATAATGGTCAAATTTGACCACATGTAGTTTATTTTTCAACTGCAGGGATCCAAGCGCTGCAACACCGATAGAAGAAGTGTATGCACCGATAGGAAAATTGTTGAAAAATAACCACATTTGGTCAAATTTCCCCACTATATGAACTTTTTAAGGCTATGAACTTTTCAGCCTCGTTGCTGGCGGAGCAACCCGAAATGAAATACCAGGAGGTCTCCGAGCTGATGGCTGCTCATGGGGAAGATGGTGAATGTTTTCTGAAGGTGTTAATGTTTGGTGTTAATGTAATGTTTGTTTGTGTGTAGCCATTTATTTTGATTATCATACAAATAATAAAAACTCACGGCTGAATTTACAAATGGCGGTTATGACTCTTGTGAAGACGTCGGTCTCATCCAATGATGTTATGCCCTGGCCAATCAGTGGCCTGCAATCTGTTGACATCACATTTTCAGCTCGACTCTGCATGGTTGGAACCTCACTGAAGTAGGTCCCAAAAAAGTACCTGGTACCAAGTAACAGGTAGTAATGGAAAACCCTACAAACCGAGTAGATTCGAGGTGAGTAGGGCTGTGTTGGTACTAGTGGGAAAAGGGGCTTAAGATTGACAGCAAATGGAACTCTGGAAAAATTCATGCTACACATTTAAAGCATGCAGAAATTGGATAAACCTGAAAAAATCCCTGAAAATTAAAGAAAAAACCTTTCCTTCCTTCTGCAGCCCCCTCCTTCCTTCCCTGTAGTCACTATCCATCAGAAATGTGTCTATGAGGCGTGTCAGCTTTTGTAGATCTGCCAATATCAAAGCCTCTGGCTGACAGGACCTGTGAGTGGGCACAAAACCCAACACAGGTCTGAAATTTTCTGCATGATGAACAGAGCCCAGTGGAGATGCTGTGGTGCAGCTGTTCTGCCAGACCACTTCTATTATAAGGTGCTATAGAATGATAGTTGCATGCACAGTTCCTACAATGTCCCTAGGTTGTACAACTACTGTAAGAGGAGGAGGCTCCACTGTACAACAGCAGATACAACAGGGCTGAGCCAGTCCCGTTGTATCTCCTGTCCCTGTTCTTGTTTTAAGGAGCACCAAAGTACAGAGAATTCACTATATTTTGCAATATGACATGAACCAATGGCCTCGGCTGTGGGGTGAATGCTCTGCCACTTAATTATCACTCTGAATTTGCTCCAGTAGTATTCATATCAATCAGTCAATCAACCTTTATTGTCATGATGCTATGCATACAACTGTAGTGCAAGCAAGATGAAATTGTGTTTCTCTAGGCATCTGTATTGTAAAAAGAACATAATTTCAAAACACACTCACACCCCTCACCTGGACAGCCATTCACACATCCCTGAGACGCATTTGGATATTACAGTAATGTTAACTTATTACAGTTGCAGTTAAAATGAAAATAACTGCCTATGAATATATAAAACAATTAAAATGGCTAAGTGAATCTAAGTAGCTAAGAGAAATAAATACTTAAAACTGACTAAAACTTTAATATACATATAATATACATAATGCCCATAAAGTAATAATCATAACCATAATCAGGTTAAGGGTTTCAGTTCACTTTTTTTCAAGGTTTTTTTTATATCTTCATAAACGGATGTTAATGGGAGGCCAGAAGTGCTGCTATAGAAGCTCTATTTTTTTTTCTTAAGCTGTCAGGAGCCTGCAGTAATGGTAATCTGACACAATGATTGCTCTGCATTTATTTAAGAGTATTTTATTCACAGGTAGGGTCTTTCAAACTGGGTGGAGTAGAGTGGGAATCAATGGGAGTCTTATTTTGTAAATTGTAAAAAATGTGAACTCATAGGACTGCATCATTTTATTGTGTCTTTATCACTTTCTAGAATAAGGGGGAAAAAAACATAGTTTATATAATTTTTTTTTGTATTTTTTTCACTATGAAGAACACACCCAATTTCTAATACAATTTATATAAAAGGGACATAACTACATAAATAAATAGCCTCACTTGAGCCAGTGTAAAAGAAGCATGCGTGGAATTGCAGTTTTAGGTATTTGGCTTTTTTCCCCCCAGAAAACACTGGAGACTGCTGCTTGATTTGATTCTAACTGCCTTCTGGACTATTTTTCTTGTACAGCTAATGACTGTGTTGGGCTGCGCAGATGGGGCACAAGTGTCCTCTGTTTGAATCCCCCCTCACAGTGACGGAGGCGGGAGTCCTTGGAGCATTGTACATTCTCTCCTGAATTTGATGTCTCGCTGAAACCTTATCCATTTTGTGTCTGTGTGTATCCCATGTGTGGGACAGGAGCTTGTTAAAATGTAAAATATCACAACTGGTTAGTGGTTTTGAAATTAAAGAATTGAATAACCAGTTTATCTTAAGTGTTCACCCTGCTGTTGCAGCATTTTAGTCTCATAATTCTTTGACCTTTGAATTGTCTGATCACAGATTCTACCATCCCTGTGCAGCATACTGATTTCCACCTTTTGTAATGTGTGGCACCAGACTCGGATTTACTTAATTCAACTTTTTTCAATTCAACTTTATTTATATAGCGCCATTTCACAACAGACGCTTTAAAGGAAAATAGGATTTTCACATCTAAAACTTTTTGAAGTAAAAAACCAACAACCTTTTTTTAAATCTTACTGACTACTCAGTTGTTACTGTGTATTATAATGCACAGGGCCAGTTTTTCACTGGTTTATTAAAGGGGACATATTTATTCTCCTTTTCCATGTTTACATAGTTCCAGGACATCTAAATGAAATGTCTTTGACATGGTTTAGTTAAAAAGACCTCAGAGTTTAAATACAGCAGCACATTTTTTTCCCACCCAGATTAAACACCCTTCTTCAAAACAACCTATTTCGGAGCATGTTTTTTTGCATGCTAATGAGCCCCAGTTTACCCCACATTACTTCTTCTGTCACTTAATGTGCTTTCACACCTACAGGCTTTAGTTTGTTTCAATTGAACTCAAGTTTGTTTTCTCCCTTAGTGTGGTTTGTTTTGTCTGGTGAGAACAGGGCAATCACACTGAGGTGCACACCAAAGGAACCAAATCAAGACCATCTGAAAGAGGTGGTCTCGATTCGAATCAAATGGCGAACTCAGGTGAGAAAGGGACCACACTAAAACAAGACCAGTGGCAAACTGTAAAGCATTTTATGCCACTGTACATACCTGAAGGATCTTTGAAAATATCTGTGGCTGAGCATGTCATGGTTCAGGAGGATTAATGAATGTTAACATGTTATTTTACATCCATAGCCACACTTCATTTTCAAACTGTACAATTTGCCAAAAGTGGTATGTGCACGTATGTAATAAAGGATAACCAGGGCAATGAAAATCCCCCGTAGATTATGCTATGATTTGTATTATTTTCTCCCTAGAAATGTATAAATGTACAGTAGTAAACCTACTTCCTGTATTGACCTTTCATGTTCTCGCCGCAAAAAAATCCAACCAATAAAAACAATTAATGTTTTCATGTAAGTCTCACGGGATTTAACATGACACAGTTTGGTCCACTTGAGTTTTTGCCTGTGTGAAAGGGGACCAAACCAAGGAGAAAATGATACAAAGTAACAAACTTGTCAACTGATTTGGACCAAATTAAATGAATTTAGGTGTGAAAACACCCTTATAGATATCTAGTTGAGCCCAGAGTCCCTGGCTAATGTTAGCTGGCTAGCTCCATTTGTCTGGGAACTGGAGCTGGTTGGAATGATATTTGAGCTACCTTGCACAAAAGTTGCCTGAATTTAAGAATGTAAACGCCTGAATAAAGTATTATCAGGAACAGCGGTGTGCTTTCTGAGTGGTCAATAGGAAATGAAGAGGTTCTGGGGTATAAGAAGCTCAGGGGCAACTCTAAACTCTGGTGAGCTGTGGCTAACCACTAGTACTGTAAGAGTCATCTCAACCAAAGTATAATAAACTACAGTAAAATAAACTACAATAATGCCTAGGAATGGGATATATGATCAGGTGTGGATAGATGACCTGGATTTGATCACAGATGTTGGATGGGGTGGGTAAATTCAGTCAAGGGAAATCACAAGTAGTAGCTAAACTTGGCTAGCTAGCAATGTGATTACAGGGCCATCCCAGGCCAACATATTTACAAAAGCTAGAATTATGCCTGGAAGCAAGATTTGTAATTGACTGGATTATTGAAACAGCTGGGAACACAGATGTTCATTTGAATCAGTAGAAATCTAGGTTGCATCCGTAAGCTAATTCTGGTAATGGTCTGAGTAAAAGAGAATAGCCATAAAAACTGCTGTCACTAAACTAACTCCTTCCTTGCACTGTTGGCATGTGGATTTACACCTGTGGAAATGCTTCTGGGAAAGTGAAAGCCCCGGTTCTCATGTCACAATGGAAGACAAAGTACAACTGCTCACTGAAGATGTCCTACTGAGAACAAAGATGAGCAAAACTTAACATACAGACGTGGACAAAATTGTTGGTACCCCTCTGTTGATGAAAGAAAAACCCACAATGGTCACAGAAATAACTTGAATCTGACAAAAGTGGTAATAAATAAAAATTCTATGAAAATTAACCAATGAAAATCAGACACTGCTTTTGAATTGTGGTTCAACAGAATTGACGAGCCACCATCTACCCGAAGCATCTGGTTTTAAGGCGCCAGAGATCCGCCCTCGCCCCTTCTCCTATTAGTAAAAGCAGTTCCGCCGGGCTTAGAGACTAAACCACACGGGCAGGCTAGGAGTTGGACTTAGTTGTCAGAGGCTTTTCGAGACGCACGCCATAAGGAGCATTTTATGAGCACTGGGAGCTTAACCCCAGTGCCGCTCCTGGCTATGACAACCTTGGAACCTCGGCGCCTTAAAACCAGATGCTTCGGGTAGATGGTGGCTCGTCAACCTGAGAAGGTAGCCCATCTAGGGGAAGGTAAACCCTGATTTCAAACCTCTGCTGCCTTGCGGCATACCCAGTCACGGGAAAGGCTTCGGGAGTCAACCCTGAGGAAAATCCGGAGTCGGAGCCCCTAAGGCAGTTCTATGTTGTGCTCAACATCGTTCTGGCAGCTCCTGCAACGGCGCTGGTGCCAAACTGTAGCAGCCCTGCTGTTCCTTTGGATTCATCAGTGACGTGGAGAGGGGGGACATGCTGCATGGGCAACATCTTGTCCTCCATATCTTCCTGCCCAGGCTTGAATCCTACCAACGCCCAACGCTGGAAGGTAGAACACCGGATCACTGGAGAGGACACTCCAGCTTCGCCTTTGGCGTAGACAAAACACGGGGAATGACAGTTACCGGTTATAAGCCACTGCTCAATTGGCGTAGAGCGTGGCGCCAGGGGTTGTTCCCAACGGTGGGAGGGATCATCAGATCTCACTGGACAGCTACCGCCCGCCTCAAGCTGGGCAGCCCCCAGCCAATAAGGTGTTGTCCCGCCACAGCTTGCTTTCCTCATTGGGTGCATGGGGATAATGAGAAATCCAAACAGCAGGCTGAGAACCTTCGCACCAGGCAAGACAATAAAACAAAAGAGACCAACTCTAAAACTGGGAACTTGGAACGTCCGCACTATGATGACAGGACTCGCTGCTAACCTCAAGGACATCAACGACACCAGGAAGACTGCCATCATCAATAATGAGCTGAAGAGACTGGGAGTGGATATCGCCACTCTCCAGGAAACACGGTTAGCTGATGCAGGCACACTGAGAGAGAAGGACTACACGTTCTACTGGCAGGGAAAGGGCAGTGACGAACACAGGGAACACGGAGTGACGAACACAGGGAACACGGAGTGGGCTTCGCAGTGAAGAACACTTTGCTGAAGATGGTGGAACCGGGCAGGACTGGCTCTGCACGACTCCTCACCCTCCGCCTGAACACCACTGAAGGCCCAGTCACCCTCGTCAGTGTGTATGCCCCAACACAGACAGCCACACCAGAGGCAAAAGACGAGTTCTACGAGAATCTCGCAACAACTGTCAGGATCATCCCCAACTCTGAACAACGCATTCTCCTTGGAGACTTCAATGCCAGAGTGGGTGCTGACCATGACTCCTGGCCCTCCTGTCTTGGACCTTTTGGCGTGGGCAGAATGAACGACAACGGACAGCGGCTGCTCGAGTTCTGCACATATCACGATCTGTGCATCACAAACTCGTTCTTCAAGACCAAGCCCCAACACAAGGTTTCCTGGCAACATTCGCGCTCAAAGCACTGGCACCAGCTAGACTTGATCCTGACCAGGCGCCCCTCACTGAAGAACGTGCTAATCACCCGTTCGTTCCAGAGTGCAGATTGCGACACAGACCATTCATTGGTGTGTTGCAAGGTCAAGCTGCAGCTGAAGAAATTCCATCGTGCTAGACAACCTGGAAAGGCACGGATTGACACCAGCAAGATGGCCCAACCAGAACTTGTTGAGCAGTTTGCCTCCACCTTTGAGAAGGAACTTGGTGTACCACAAGGAGGAGAATCTGCAAAGCAGAAGTGGGAAGAGCTGCGAAACACCATCTACCGCACAGCCTTGGCTACCTTTGGGAGGAAGACCTCGAAGTCACAGGACTGGTTTGATGCCAAGTTGACCGAGATGACCCCCGTCATTGAAGCCAAGCGCTCAGCACTTGCTGAGTACAAGAAGTACCCAAACGAGAAGAATCTCCAGATTCTCAGGGCTGTGAGAAGCAAAGTTCAGCAGACTGCTCGGCGCTGTGCCAACGAGTACTGGACTCAGCTCAGCCAAGACATTCAAACCGCTGCCATAACAGGGAACATCCGTGGTATGTACGATGGCATCAAGAAAGCACTTGGTCCGGCTCAGAGCAAGACGGCCCCCCTCAAATCTTCCACTGGGGAGATGATCACAGAGAAGAACAAGCAGATGGAGAGATGGGTGGAACACTACTCCGACCTCTACCCTAGACAGAACACCGTGACACCATCAGCCCTTGATGCCATCGACTGCCTGCCATCCATGGACGAACTTGACGCCGAGCCAACCATCGACGAACTCAGTAAGGCCATTGATAGCTTGGCCGCTGGCAAGGCACCCGGCAACGACGGCATACCCCCTGACCTGATCAAGCACTGCAAGACCACCCTACTGCTGCCATTGCATGACGTCCTCTGCCAGTGCTGGAAGGAAGGTGCCGTACCACAGGACATGAGGGACGCCAAGATCATCACCCTCTACAAAAACAAAGGGGAGAGAAGCGACTGCAACAACTACAGGGGCATTTCCCTCCTCAGCGTTGTTGGCAAAGTCTACGCACGAGTTGTTCTCGTTCGTCTACAGAAGCTTGCCGAACGCGTCTACCCCGAGTCTCGGTGTGGCTTCCGCGCTGAGCGATCGACGGTAGACATGATATTCTCCATCCGCCAACTCCAGGAGAAATGCAGAGAACAGAACATGCCTCTGTACATCGCCTTCATCGACCTCACCAAAGCGTTCGATCTGGTCAGCGGAGAGGGCCTTTTCAAGATCCTGCCAAAGATAGGATGCCCACCAAAGTTGCAAAGCCTCATCGAATCATTTCACACCAACATGCAGGGGATAGTGCAGCACGATGGCAACGTCTCAGAGCCATTCAACATACGCAGCGGAGTGAAACAGGGCTGTGTACTTGCGCCAACCCTCTTTGGGATTTTCTTTGCTATGCTCCTGAGGCATGCCTTCAGCACAGCAACAGAGGGAATCTACCTGCACACAAGATCTGATGGCAGGCTTTTCAACCTCGCCCACCTGAAAGCCAGAACCAAAGTACGCGAGGCTCTAATCAGAGACTTGCTGTTCGCAGATGACGCTGCAGTCGCAACCCACACACAGCAGGAGCTTCAGACCCTGATGGACCGCTTCTCCCAGGCATGCAAGGACTTCGGGCTTACCATCAGCCTGAAGAAGACTAACGTCTTGGCGCAAGGCACGGAAGCACCACCAACCATCACCATTGATGACTACAAGCTGGAGGTCGTGAATCAGTTCACGTACCTGGGGTCCACGATCAGCAACAACCTCTCCCTTGATACAGAGATCAACAAGAGGATTGGAAAATCAGCCTTCACACTCGCTCGCCTCACCACACGAGTGTGGGAGAATCCCAAACTCTCTGTCAAGACGAAGATGGCAGTGTACAATGCCTGCGTCATCAGCACACTGCTCTATGGGAGTGAGACGTGGACAACATACGCCCGGCAGGAAAAGAGACTGAACTCCTTCCACTTGCGCTGCATTCACCACATCCTGGACATATCCTGGCAGGACAAAGTGCCCAACACAGAAGTTTTGTCCCACGCCGGCCTTCCCTCCATGTTCACTCTACTCAGGCAGCGCAGGCTCCGCTGGCTAGGCCACGTTCACCGTATGGAGGATGGCAGAATCCCCAAAGACGTCCTCTATGGAGAACTGGCAACTGGCAGGAGAGACGTTGGCCGCCCACAGCTGCGCTTTAGAGACGTCTGCAAGAGAGACATGAAGGCCCTGGATATCAACACAGAGCGCTGGGAGGATCTTGCAACGGACCGCTCCAAATGGAGAGGCACCCTGACCAGACAGCTCAAGGCGGGTGAAGAGAGACTGACTGCTGCAGCAGATGAAAAAAGGACCCGCAGGAAGAACCGCCACAGACCCAGCAGCACGGAGACCACCCACAAGTGTGACCTGTGTGACAGGGACTGTCATTCGCGCATCGGCCTGTTCAGCCACAGGCGGTGCTGTTCCAGCAGAGTAGACGTTTAGGATTCTCTTCCATGGTCATCATAGACCGACGGAGGCCGACGACGACAACAGAATTATTTTAAAAAATAAACTCATGAAACAGGCCTGGACAAAAATGATGGTACCCCTAGAAAAGACTGAAAATAATGTGACCATAGGGACATGTTCAAACAAGATGTGTCCTCTAATTAGCATAACAGGTGTCTACAAACTTGTAATCAGTCAGTCGGCCTATTTAAAGGGTGACGAGTAGTCACTGTGCTGTTTGTTGACATGGTGTGTACCACACTAAACATGGACCAGAGGAAGCAAAGGAGAGAGCTGTCTCGAGATTAGAAAGAAAATTATAGACAAGCATGTTAAAGGTAAAGGCTATAAGACCATCTCCAAGCAGCTTGATGTTCCTGTGACTACAGTTGCACATATTATTCAGAAATTTAAAATCCACAGGACTGTAGCCAACCTCCCTGGACGTGGCCGCAGGAGGAGACGGGTAATACGAATGGTATCAAAAGAGCCCAGAACAACCTCTAAACACATTCATGGTGAACTCCAAGGTCAAGGTACATCAGTGTCAGATTGCATCATCCGTTGTTGTTTGAGTCAAAGTGGACTTCATGGCAGACGACCAAGGAGGACACCACTGGTGAAAACAAATCATAAACTAGAAGAGCACTCGGAGAGCGCAGACCTCCACCAAGCGCCACAGTTCCCCCCCATACAGTGTTTGTGTGTACGTTTCCAGAATCCTTGACCATGAAAACATATGAATAGCAATTGGATTCACAATGATAGGATTAGTGGTTCAGTAGTAAATGCATTACCTCCTTGGCGGAGGTAATAAACTGACGTGTTGGTGTTGTGTCCATGTCCTCCATCTGCAAACTCCCAGGCTGCGGGCGTTGCAATTCATTGCACAACCGCGTACAACCCACAGGCCAATGGGTTATGCCAGCATTTTCATATATCACTGAAAGCAGCACTCAGGGCTTCACTGACGGATGCAAATTGGGTGAGAGCTTGTTTTTTGCGCAGCCCCTATGGCTGGGTGGGGAATTTCTGCCAAATAATCCGGCGCCGGACAGCTTCCCGTCTCAGCTTTTGCAGTGTAGCGCAAACACAGGCATGCTGCTGGGCCCTGCCCACCACTGTTTTCCGCGTGCTTTTGTGCCTAAAACTTTGAAGAACGCGGAGTTTGTGTTCGTCAGACATGATGACCAGCGCCCTCCATTGCACCTGCACACGTTGAAAATGGCCGTATCTCACAATGTTAAAGAATCATTTAAAAAATTCCTGTATCCAGACGTGATCCGGATCATCCCCAAAATTTAATCAGTTCTTCCTTGTACCATTTCCAACAACGCCTGAAAGTTTCATCGAAATCCGTCCAAAACTTTTTGAGTTATCTTGCTAACCAACAGACAGACAAACAGACAAACGCTGGCAAAAACATAACCTCCTCCTGGCCTGCGGCCTGGCGGAGGTAAAAAGCCAGACTGGAATTTGCCAAACTGCATGTTGACAAGCCACAAAGCTCTGGGAGAATGTCCTATGGACAGACGAGACAAAACTGGAACTTTCTGGCAAGGCACATCAGCTCTATGTTCACAGATGCAAAAAATGGCCCTATCTCGCAATGATAAAGAATCCTTTAAAAAATTCCTGCATCCAGACGGTGATCCCGATCACTCCCAAAATCTAATCATTTCTTCCTTGTCCCATTTCGGACTTGTCCTGAAAATTTTGTCAAAATCCGTTCATAACTTTTTGAGTTATGTTGGTAACAGACAGACAGACAGACAAGCAAATCCCAGTAAAAACATAACCTCCTTGGCGGAGGTAAAAAGCCAGATTGGAATTTGCCAAACTGCATGTTGACAAGCCACAAAGCTTCTGGGAGAATGTCATATGGACAGACGAGACAAAACTGGAACTTTTTGGCAAGGCACATCAGCTCTATGTTCACAGATGCAAAAATGAAGCATACCAAGAAAAGAACACTGTCCCTACTGTGAAACATGGAGGAGGTTCTGTTATGTTCTGGGCTGCTTTGCTGCATCTGGCACAGGATTTCTTGAATCTGTGCAGGGTACAATGAAATCTCAAGACTTATCAAGGTATTCTAGAGAGAAATGTGCTGCCCAGTGTCAGACAGCTTGGTCTCAGTCGCAGGTCATGGGTCTTGCAACAGGATAATGACCCAAAACACACAGCTAAAAACACCCAAGAATGGCTAAGAGCAAAACACTGGACTATTCTAAAGTGGCCTTCTATGAGCCCTGATCTAAATGCTATTGAACATCTGTAGAAGGAGCTGAAACATGCCGTCTGGAAAAGGCACCCTACAAACCTGAGACAACTGGAGCAGTTTGCTCATGAGGAGTGGGCCAAAATACCTGCTGAGAGGTGCAGAAGTGTCATTGACAGTTACAGAAATGGTTTGATTGCAGTGATTGCCTCAAAAGGTTGTGCAACAAAATATTAAGTTAAGGGTACCATCATTTTTGTCCAGGCCTGTTTCATGAGGTTTTTTTTTTTTAAATAATTCTGTTGATCCACAATTCAAAAGCATTGTCTGATTTTCATTGGTTAATTTTCATAGACTTCTTATTTGTTACCACTTCTGTCAGATTCAAGTTATTTCTGTGACCATTGTGGGTTTTTCTTTTATTAACAGAGGGGTACCAACAATTTTGTCCACGTCTGTATGACAGAGACTTTTTTTCTAACATTTATGCACAAAAGCACTGCACAAATGAAATTTTCTTCATATGACCCCTTTAACGAGGGTTTAACTGAAAAAGGATATGGTTGTGAAGTATTATCATGGTTTGCATGGGTTTTTAAAATGACTTTATTGGGACCTTAACATTTCTCACAACACCAATGCTATCAACTACGATAGTGATGCCAAAGGCACCGGGGTGAACCTATAAACTACCTCTGCCCAGATAAGCTAAATAAATAAACAAAATTATTATCTTTACCTGACCTAGACCTTATCTTAAACCCTAGCATTTATTGGTTTTTCAGGAAAATGCTGAGCTCAGTACAAAAAATTGGACTGTGCATTTTTATGTCAGTGCCATGCCGATATGGCTGAATTTTGACCCACTCAGAGTCACCAAGACACACTTAAATCTAGTTTATATTGGCTCTGATCACATCTCTGACTCCACTGGAAGCCTCCTGACTCAACAAGCTGCTCCACTGTGACACCAGATCAATATAATTTCATCCAAGACTAATACAGTCTGTCTCTCTCTGTTTCTTTATTTTGTGTTGGAGTGTCTGATAGTTGTTTTTTTCACATAATCACTCTTTCTATCTTGTTTGTAATGTTGATGCAAAGTGTCACAACAAACAATATAAAATCTTTTGTCATGTCACAAGGCCAATGTCTCGATTTATTTTCACTTTTACATTTTGATTTATTAGTGAATAATTGTGCAAAACTGAGCATACTGAAAAGAAAAACTAAAAAGGGAAGTCACACCTTTTTGTAATTGCTTATGTTCAGTGTGGGGCAAGTTACTAAAAAAATAGCAACTAGTTACAGTTACTAGTTGCTTCTTTTCAAAAGTAACTGAGTTACTTTTGAGTTACTGTATGATTAAAGTAACTAGTTACTTGGAAAAGTAACTTTCACATTACTTTTAAATGCATACTTAAATCCTCTTGCACACATGGCAAGATCAAGGGCCCCTTGCTCTCATCAGAAAAAAGAAGAAAAAGAAAACTGATGAGAAAAAAGTCTCATCTTACAGAGAAAAAATGTCTCAGATTTCCATAAACTATTGTAATCAGTAGAAAGTCAGAAATTTACTAGAAATAAAGCTGTAAATTCACAGAGAAAGCTTTGGACCCACTTGTGGGCCATTTTTGGCCCACAAGCCATATGTTTGACACCCCTGGACCAGCCTATTAAAAAGTCATACTGTATTTAGAGGATTTACTTCCATGAAATAGTTGTATATCACAACGGCATGTAAATGAATGAGATCAAATAAAACAGAAAGCACAGATAAATGAAAGTTCACTGCTTACAAGAAGCTGAAATCAGTTACTTTTTCTCTGTGTGTAAGAAAACTAAATGCATTTAATGCGGACATTAAATGTGAGGTTCTTGCTCTAAAAATACTCAATGTTTAACCACAGAGGTAGGAGCTGTTAGGGGCTACTCACCGCTGGGACAACAAGTGATCAGGGCTTGATATGAGAGGCCGCCAAAGGGTTGCGTGTGAACTGGGCAGAGGTGGGTAATCCCAGGTCCAAAAAGTAAAAGTCCAATTTCATACTTGTTCCAGCCCTTGACTTACTCAGCTGATTCTGATAAGCACACCTCTTCAAGATCTGTGGTCACTGAAGATTACTGATAGATCAAAAGTTGTCTAGATCTGTCAACAATCTCCCAAAGATCTCCACCCCTGTGTAAAGGGTGTATCAGTATTTCAGGGTTTTGTTTATCCACTACAATTTATGTTTTTTATTTCCATTCTTACGAGGTCAAGAGCTGACATGAATCTCCCATTAATCTTTAAAGAGAACTACCACTGTTGATTTTTAGGAGCTTTTTAAGATGCAGACTGACCACACACCAGAGGTATAGTGGGACTTAATGAGAGGATATTCATGGATATAATGCTGGATAAGGTCCAACATCTGAATTTCATGACTTCATTTTACTATTATTAGTGCAGTTTTCCCCCTGATTCTGCATATTCAACTCCATTTAATTCTATTAGGTGAGCACACTTCAGCTGAGCTGCTCAGCATGAACTCAGCAGATGGTGCACTGATGATTGCTCATAATCGAGAAAATGGAGAGTAAAAAGTGAAATAAAAATTGGAATTGGATTTTACTTTCATCCAGGGAGTCTTCAGTTGAAGCTAAAGTCTGCTATCATATCTGTAGTTTGGACTCAGTTTCACTTGATTATAAATGTTTTTTGTCTGTTGTATGCATTACATATAAAGAATTATTCAGTTCAGAAACATTTCAGTAATTTTCAGGGTCACCTCTGTCATCAACACTATTTTCACACTTGAAGACAGAAAAATATAAGAAAACCGAGATGAAGACAAGTGAAGTGGAAAGTTTAAAAAGTCCACAAAAACCTTCAGTAGTTTCACTACTGATAGTATTTGGGCCATTTAACTGGTTTCTTGAAGGGTATGAGATGGATATCAAAAGTCGACACACCCCTGTTAAAATGCTCGTTTTTTTGTGATATAAAAACTCATTTCCAAAGTTTTCCCACCTTTAATATGAACTATCACCTGTACAGTTCTATTGAAAAATAAACAAAGCTCTTAGGGGAAAAATCTAAAGAATATATTAAAAATGTACAATAATCTGGTTGCACAAGTTTACACAGCCTTAGATATTTTGCTGAAGTACCTTGTGACTGAGTTATGCCAATGCACTGGAGAGGAGAGTCTAACCATTGGTCAAACCTTTGATTCAGTAGGAGCAGGTTTTCATCCTCATCATGGCACACTGGACCAACTTTTCACCTTCTCAAGGATCCTTGAAGGTTCGTGGAAGTTTGCCCAACCAATCTGTGTGTTTTGTGGACTTGGAGAAAGCATTCAACTGTGTCCCTTGTAGTTTCTTGCAGGGGTACTTCAGGAATACGGGGTATCAGGCTACTTGCTACGGGCTATCTGGGCTCTATATGATCATTGTAAGTGTTTGGTTTGTATTGCCAACAATTAGTCAAACTCATCTCCAGTGAGAGTTGGACTCTACCAGGGCTGCCCTTTGTCTGTGACCCTGTTCATGATCGGAGACAATTTATCGGTGCAACCAAAAAATGAAAGGTGTCATGTTTGGTGGTCACAGGATCTCATCTCTGCAGTTTGCAGAGGATGTGGTCCTGTTGGCTTCATTGCCTACCATCACCTACAGGTCTTACTGCAACAGTTTGCTATGGAGTCTGAAGTGGCCAGGATGAGAATCAGCACCTCCAAGTGCAAGTCCACGGTCCTCATCTGAATTTGTAGATTGTCCTCTCTGGTTTTGAGGACTGTTCAGATCACTGAAGAGGACTGTTTTCTGCATACAGACTGGGAGGTTTTCAAAATAGCAGCCTCTCAGGGAGGCAGGATTGATGTGGAGGAGTACGCTGAAACGGTCACCAGCTACATCGTGAAGTGCACAGAGGATGTTACTATATTGAAGACCTTCACTACATGGGGCAACTATAAACCCTGGATGAATGCAGAGGTGCGCTCGCTGCTCACAGCCAGAGATGCAGCCTTTAGAGCGAAGGACAGGATTACCCTCCGCTCAGCCAGGTCTGCGCTCACAAAGGGAATTAAGACGGCGAAACGCGCCTACGCGGAGAAAATCCAGGGACATTTCTGTGACACAGGGAACACCAAACGGATGTGGCAGGGAGTACGGGTGTTGACGGATTATAAGTCTAGGCAAGGGGTCGATGATGATGACGCTTTGCTTCCAGACAGGCTCAATAACTTCTTTGCACGTTTTGAAGCATCAAACCCAACAATCGGAGGGGGGGCTGGCCCATCTTCATCATCTGTGGGGCCAGCTATCACCATCAACGCAGCGGACACACCCACGTAAAGCTGCAGGTCCAGACAACATCCTGGGATGTGTGCTCCGAGTCTGCGCGAGTGAGTCGGCGGATGTCCTGACTGACATATATAACATTTCCCTGAGTCAGGCCATCGTCTCTAGATGCTTTAAGACCTCTATCATAGTACCGGTGGCAAAGAAAGCGGTTGTGTCCTGTCTGAATGACTATCGTCCTGTCGCACTGACACCAATTGTGATGAAGTGTTTTGAACGGCTTGTTAAACCACACATCACAGCCTGCCTCCCTGCATCACATGACCCGCTCCAGTTCGCGTATCGTTCAAATCGCTCCACAGAGGACGGTATAGTCATCACCCTGCACTCTGTCATTACCCACCTGGATCAGAAAGACACCTATGCCAGACTCCTGTACACTGATTTCAGTTCAGCATTTAACACCATTATTTCCCAGAGACTGATGGAGAAATTACTCCTTCTTGGTCTGAACACCGCCACATGTCTCTGGATCCTGGATTTCCTGACCGAGAGACCTCAGTCTGTCCGGGTTGGAAACAACATCTCCAACTCCATCACGCTGAGCACTGGATCCCCTCAAGGCTGTGTACTCAGTCCACTGTTGTTTACACTTTTAACACATGACTGTGTGTCCAGACACAAGGGGAACCAGATTATTAAGTTTGTGGATGACACCACAGTGGTGGGACTTATTCAGAGGGATGAGGAATCAATGTACAGGGAAGAAGTTAGAGACCTGGAGGGCTGGTGCAGGGAGAACATTCTGGTGCTCAACGTGGACAAAATGAAGGAGATGATTATCGACTTCTGGCGGTCATGGCCTGAACATGTCCCTCTCTGCATCAGTGGCCGTTCGGTGGAGGGAGTGGAAAACATCAAGTTCCTCAGAGTGCAGATCTCGTAGGACCTGACCTGGAGCAAGAATTCCTTGGGGATCAGGAAGCGGGCCCAGCAGAGACTGCACTTCTTGAGGAAACTCAAACAAGCCTATCTCCCCATCTGCATCCTCAGGGCCTTCTACAGAGGTGTGGTGGAGAGTGTTCTGACATACTTCATTGCAGCATGGTACTCCAGTTGCAGTATGTCAGACAAAAAAGCTCTGCAGAGGATAGTTAAGGAAGCTGAGAAGGTAACTGGAGCTTCCATCCCCTCTGTTCAAGAACTTTTCCAGAGCCGTTGTAGGAGCAGGGCACTGAACATTGTTAAGGACCACTCTCACCCTCTGCACAAACACTTTGAACTGCTGCCATCTGGCAAACGATTCCGGAGCATCAGAGGCAGAACCACCAGACTAGTTAGTCAGTCAGTAATACTTAAAGCTGACTAGTTTTAGTCAGTTTTAAGTATTTATTTCTCTTAGCTATTTAGATTCACTTAGCCATTTTAATTGTTTTATATATTCATAGGCAGTTATTTTCATTTTAACTGCAACTGTAATAAGTTAACATTACTGTAATATCTAAATGTGTCTCAGGGATGTGTGAATGGCTGTCGGGGTGGGGGTGAGGGGGTGTGTGAGTGTGTTTTTAAATTATGTTCTTTTTACAATACGGATGCCTAGAGAAACGCAATTTCGTCTTGCTTTCACTACAGTTGTATGCATAGCATCAGGACAATAAAGGTTGATTGATTGATTGATTGATTGTTTTTAAACCGAGTTGTTCTTAAACTGAAACAAATTTTCCCATATGAAATAATGTAAAATGGTTTAATCCATTCCTTGCCCCCCCAAAATAACAGTGTTTTTACCTTTTTAACAGCATTTCATCCAGCCAGACAAAAACAATAAATATGCATAACATCTCATACAAAAGACTGTACAGTAAGTACTGTATAAGAGACAATTTTTTATGTTTTGATATGATTTCCTTCTTCAACTCTGTTGTGGTTCTCTGAACTTTCCTTTTCAGTTCTATACCTTTTTCTCCTTTCTTTGATCCCATAATGGCTTCTAAATGGGCAAAAAACAAAAATAAAAAACATAAAATCTCAAATCCAAAGCGTAATACATACAGTGTTCAAGTGCACATTCACAGAGCGAATGGCTGCTGACATGTGTCTTCGTCGGATACCAGAAGTTCTTCTTCGTCGCCGTCTTCTTCCAATATAAAAGTTAGTGGCGGTAATGCACCAGAAGTTGTTTGTGAACCGAGATTTTGTTTGAAAACTGGTGCATTTTTCTTTCAAAAAAATATGTTCGTGAACCGATTTTTATGTAAAGAGAACCGTTCGAAAACCGAGGTTCCACTGTATTATTGTATGTAATACTGTATATATTTTTCACTTGCTTTTTCAGCTGAATTGTGGAGGTTATAGGTCACATTAAATGTGGGGAAAGTTTGGAAATTATTTATTGTGGGTTCATTGTTTTACATGAAAAAAAACTGGCATTTTACCAGGGTTGTGTACACTTTTCATATCCACTGCACCTATGTGTTGATGTGAAAGAGTTATTCATTCATTCATTCATTCATCTTTTTCCACTTAATCCTTTTCGTGTCGTGGGGGGGCTGGAGCCTATCCCAGCATCTTTGGGCGAGAGGCAGGGTACACCCTGGACAGATCGCCAGTCCATCACAGGGCCAACACAGAGAGACAGACAACCATTCACTCTCACAGTCATACCTAAGGACCATTTAGAATCCCCAGTTGAAGCCAATTAACCTAACCTGCATGTTTTTGGCATGTGGGAGGAAACCGGAGAAATCCCGGAGTAAACCCATGCAGACACGGGGAGAACATGCAAACTCCACAGAGATCACTGTTGGTCGGGGGCTGGGATTGAACCCAGGATCCGCCGGCCAAGGGTGAGTTACTGTGCTGCTGCAGTGCTAACCACTGCGCCACTGTGCCGCCCGTGAAAGAGTTACAATATTTCCTGTTAAAATTAAGATAGATACTAAATAGAAATAGAAACTCATCTCCACCCTCAGGTGCCCTTGTTGCATTACTTCTTAAAACCTGTGTCTTCCTGGCGCTGACAATTAGTCATAATGTTTGTGGCTGTTACAGTGATACTCAATGAACAAAGAAGAACACCTGATTAGAAACAAGCAGTATAATGGCTCATCATTACAGATGGATGCCATTTTCTGTCTTCTTTCATGACTACTTCTGTAATTAAATGTCAGCAGTAAGTAATGATGCTCTTCATGCTGTAAGTGTGTCAGTCGCAAAATAATTGGGTTTGTTTGTTAATGGAGCTGTGAAAGAATGATTGATAAGCTGCTTACTTAAGCTTGATCAGTTTGAGTTCATGTCTTTATGTGTAGTTTTTGGACTGAGTGGTTTGCAGTAAAATTGTGTCTTTAAGGTTTATTCTCTTTTCACATTTATAAAACTCTTTTACCTTGAAAATACATAGTTGTTCCACCAGTAACCACAACCCACATGAAAATAGAGTAAATCGGCTGGATTTCCTTCACATGCTGAGTTTCCTGTCCTTATTTGTCGCCTAACTCCACTCATTATTTCAGGCTCTGCCTTCTCTGGTTTCTTTTACCTTTTACAGTATTTCATTTTTGTGCACCAGCTTTCGCTTTAAACCTTCCTGGCTCTGTAGGATTTGAAGCAACTGTCTGCTTTGTTATTTTAATGAGAGATTTATTTCTTCATTGAGTTAACACTGAGAGACACACAGATAAGTGAGGGAAAGACTTATTGTCTGGAAGCGCTGTTTCCTTAATCTTGTTACATCTCTGGATCTCCTTAATGACTCCCAAAGAACTAATGAGATGTTTTGACTGCTGTTGAAATCAGAAACAAGTTGTTCTTATTTAGATATGGTTTAGCCTTCAGCAATTCTAAATAAAAGACGCTCACCAGTGGCTTGATAAACATACAGTAATTACTTCCTTCCTGGAATGATGCAGCTAACACTTTATATCAACATACAGTTAGACGTAAAATGTTTAACCTGAATTGAAACTGTTTGAGAATGTTTGAGACCTTTTGCCAACTCCAGGTAAAATACCCGGTGAATGTCAGATGAATCTTGGATCCGACCTGATATAACAGGGTGCGCAAACTCTCCCCAGCATTCAGTTACTCCTGGCCACTGTGGGAACAGACACCTGAAGAAGCTATACAGAACATATATTGAACAACAAAATATATGAACAAAAAACACAATATAGCTCCGCTTGGATTGACTGTGGCGACACAGGCCAAAACCTATGATGCACAGCTGGGGCTAAATCGTCCCACCTCATCCCTGCTCACATGAGCTCTACACTGCAAAACACAAAGACAGACCACTCACACTTAATACCTGGTGTCAATCATCCAAAGCAATGGAAAATACTCAAAAGAGGTGAAGAAGAAAGTGCAGTCAGGGTGGAGTGGGTGGGGACAACTATACAAGACAGTAGTGAGACCTACTATGATGTATGGTTTGGAGACAGTGGCACTGACAAAAAAACAGGTGGCAGAGTTGAAGATGCTAAGAATCTCATTGGGAGTGAATAGGAAGGACAGGATTAGAAATGAGTGTATCAGAGGGACAGCTCAGGATGAGTGGTTTGGGGACAGAGTGAGAGAGACCACAGAGAAGATTCATGGATGTAGCAAAGGTGTCATGGGCAGCGAGAGCGCATCCCTCCCCTCCTGCCACACGTTCACCAATTCATCACTGCACCTGAGGCAGAGGACACACCTGCGCCCGCTAATCAGCCAGCGTACTTAAGGAGGCCTCCTCCGCGCAGTCAACGTTGGCTCGTCTGGGTATACTGCCCTAAATTCAGGCAAGCAGGTCGTTTATGCTAGCTTTAGACACATCGTCTAAAGTGTGCTCTTTTGTGTTGTTTCAGGTTGCTGCCATCTTGCGAGTGTGTCTCGGGACTGCGTGTGCTCTCCTGCCACCCCATCACCTTCCCAGCAACAGATCTTCACCCGGTCAGGCACTCCAAGCTCATTCCCCCTTCCCTACTGGTTCGTCTATTCCCCGCTGGAGTCCTGCTGGTCCTCTCTCAGAGTCCCGAGTAAGTGGCAGTTTTGCTCGCCCATTTCCCCTTCTCTGCTTCTCCGCTGACAGCTCTCGCTTTTCTCTCCGCAGGTGGATTGAATCTTCTGGCGAGTGGATGTTTATCTAACGTAGTGCTGTTTTCTACATTTAATAAATTATTGAACGTTCCCCACTTGTGTGGTTCCATCTTGTGCTCGCATCGTGCACGTGAGCTGTCAGCTAACCATGACAGAAGGAGGACATGAAGAGGGTTGGTGTTACAGAGAAAGATGCAAGAGATAGGGTGAGCTGGAGACAGATGATCCACTGTGGCGACCCCTAAAGGGAGCAGCCGAAAGAAGAAGAAGAAAAAGAAGAAGAAGAAGAAGATGTACCAAATAAGTACAGTAAAATTTCCACTACTGTATGTAACTGCAAGTAGTCAGAAGCCCCACCCCCACCCTCCAAATGCTCATATGCTCAGAACTGAGGACCTTTTAATTATCACAGTAACTCACCTGTCTTTGCACTCCTCATTTTCATGTATATTGAGCCATCCATGAAACCATTATGTATATCTTCCATAATTCTATTCTGTTCTATTCTGTTCTAAATTCCTTTTTTTTTTCATTATTTGGGAGTGCTCTCTTTTTTGGATTGGCCACCTGCCCCTCAAAATGTCTGTGCATATCACTGGTGATCTCAGTTAGAAACTGAGTTTGTTAAAGATGCTCTAGCCAAAAATTGGAAGTACACAAAAGAATCAAACCATGTACCTACATTATTTTTTATTTACAAACTTACTTATATATATATTAGTGTGTGTGTGTGTGTGTATGTATGTATGTATAAGTTTGTAAATAAAAAATAATGTCGGTCCATTCTGAAAAAAGTGCATTATAGACTAAAAAGTTTGGAAATACTGATGATAGTACATATATTCTCAAAAAACAGGTAAAAAATCAAATGGGCCCCATCTTAAACCTTGGAATGTAAAATTCAAATTTGGTTTGTGTTCGTTGAGGGGTTGCTGTACCTGGGGCCCAAAATTTGGTTCTACACCCGTGCTGATGTCTCTGAATCAATACAGTATCACAACCTTAAGGTATCACAATACTGTGGGGGACCCATGCTGTAGAGTTCAGTAGTTTTCCTCACAGACTGAGAGAGCATGGAGATCAAAGGGCTGGGGGGTAAAGGGAATTGTCTTGGGGGAGTGAATGGAGAATGCAGGACCTCAGGTAGCAGGGAGGTGTGAGTTTTGGGATATAAAAGAGACAGTCCCTGCTACACATGTTCAATGATCTGATTCTGGAAGATGTGAGAGTGAAATAAAGTTCGTCTGCTTGGAAAGTTCGGTCTGGTTATTTCATCTCCACACTGGTGACCCTGATCTGATGGAACACGAGGCGAACACCCTGGAGATGACCCGGACGGAAAACCCCAGCAATGCGTGCGCCGTTTCGGTCAAACTACCGGACTTTTGGCTGCATGACCCGAAGTCTTGGTTCCTCCACACCAAGGCCCAGTTCGCGCTCCGGGGAATAACGGCAGATGACACCAGGTATTACTGTGTTGTCGCAGCGCTGGACGACTCATGACTCAGCAAGTAGCAAGCCTGCTCCAACAGCCCCCAGCCCATGACAAATATGGGGCTCTCAAAGCCGCGCTGACCCGGCGCTACACGCTCTCGGACTGCGAGAGAGCGGAGAGACTCCTGACACACTCCGAGTTGGGAGACGGGTTGGTGGTCAAATGGATGGAGAAGATGTTGGCGTTGATGGGTACAGACGACGGGCATTTTCTATTTGCACATCTTTTCCTCCGGAACCTCCCAATGGCGGCCAGAGCGGTCCTTGCCAACTCGCCGTTGCTGGCCATGCGTGACTACCGTGCGCTAGCCCAGGAGGCAGATCGGATCATCCTCACCACCAGAGCCCTCACAGTGAACGCAGCGGCATCAGAACCCAGCGAGACGGCCAGCGGAAGCAGATTTTTCTGTTCACCTCGCCGGGGCACATATTTTTTCTAAGATAGACCTGGTCCGTGGTGACCACCATGTCCCGGTGCACGGGGAGGACATACCTAAAACGGCAGTAATAACCCCGTTTGGTCTGTTTAAGTTTTTACGCATGCCTTTGGGGTTAAAAGGCACGACACAGACATTCCAACGCATGATGGATGCGGTGTTGCGCAATCTGCCATTTGTGTTCGTCTACCTGGACGACATCCTGGTGGCCAGCGCGTCCGAGGACAAACACGTAGCCCACCTCAGGACGGTTTTCCGGAGGTTGGAGGAGCACGGGTTAATAATCAACCCGGCGAAATGCCAGTTCAGCATGACGGGGATTGATTTTTTGGGACACCGCATCTCACCGGAGGGAGCGATACCCTTGCCGGACAAGGTGCGCGTAGTGGCAAATTTTCCCTTGGCCTCAGACGGTCAGGGTGCTGCAGGAGTTTTTGGGGATGGTTAACTTTTACAACCGTTACCTCCCCCGCGCAGCTCAGCTCATGCAGCCGCTGTACGCCGTGCTTAAGAAACAGAAGCCGGCAGACAGAGTTGACTGGACTCCTGAGCGAGAGCAAGCATTTTCCGAGGTTAAAATAGCTCTGGCGAATGCTGCACTGCTGGCGCACCCAGACCCGGCAGCTCAGATTACGCTCACTACAGACGCATCAGACGTGGCCATAGGGAGCGTCATGGAGCAGTGTGTCGTCGGTTCTTGGCAGCCGCTCGCCTTTTTTAGCAGGTCTTTGCGCGACAATGAGCGTAAATACCGTGCGTTCGACAGGGAGTTGCTGGCTCTCCACCTGGCCATACGCCACTTCCAGTTCTGGCTTGAAGGGCGCGCCTTCACTGCGTTTGTGGACCACAAGCTGTTAACGTACGCGATGGCCAAGGTTTCGGAACCATGGTCGGGCCGGCAACAGAGACAGCTGGCCGTGATCTCGGAGTTTACGACCGACATTCGTCATGTGGCCGGTAAATTCAACATAGTGGCTGACTGTCTCTTGCGTGCCGTAGTGGCCCCAGTCTACATGGGGATAGATTACACGGCCATGGCCGCAGAGTAGATCGGCAATGCTGACGTTTGCGCGCTCTAGTCTGCACCAGTCTGACGTCTGCGCGTCAGTCAAAATGGTGGCAGCAAAGTTCATCTGGCCAAGCCTGCGCAAACAGGTGAAAGAGTGGGCTGCAGCCTGTGTAGCATGCCAACGAGCCAAAGTGTACAGGAACACAAAGGCCCCCCTTGAGCCGTTCCATATCCCGGCTATGAGGTTCGACCACGTTCACGTGGACCTCGTCGGCCCCCTCCCGCCATCACAGGAGTTCATGTACCTCCTGACAGTGGTGGACCGCACCACGCGATGGCCCGAAGCAGTCCCACTAGCTTCCACTGCGTCCGCAGACGTGGCACGTGCCTTTTTAACAACATGGGTGGCACGTTTTGGCACCCCTTGGGACATCACGTCCAATCGGGGCCCACAATTTGTTTCCGACCTCTGGTCCACCATGACTCGGAGCCTGGGCGTCTCAATTCATCACACGACCGCGTACAACCCACAGGCCAATGGGTTATGCGAGCGTTTCCATAGGTCACTGAAAGCAGCGCTCAGAGCTTCACTTACAGATGCAAATTGGGTGGACCGGTTGCCGTGGCTTCTATTAGGGTTGCGTTCCACACCGAAGGAGGATTTAGCAGCTTCCCCAGCAGAGCTGGTTTTTATGCAGCCCCTGCGGCTCCCTGGGGAGTTTTTACCAGATAACCCTGCACCAAACACCCATCCGTCCCGCATTCGCAGCATAGTGCAGACGCATGGACGCTCCCTGGCCCGGCCCACCACTGTTTTCCCTGCGCGTTTGTGCCAAAAACCTTGAAGGATGCGGCGTTCGTGTTTGTCAGGCATGATGCCCACCGGACCCCATTGCGCCCACCCTACAATGGCCCGTTCAGAGTGCTGGAAACTGGAGACAAACATTTTATGTTAGACCTGGGGGGGTCGCCGGGAGAGAATCTGTATAGACAGGCTTAAGCCTGCCATTGTTGTGGCAGACGAGCAGCTGGAGTTGGCTCGAGCTTCTCGGCGAGGAAGACCCCCACTGAGCGCTCCCCAGGTAAATGATTCATCACAGCAGTCACACGAGCATGCTGAATGTTTCTTCCACCCCCTCCAATGTCCCCCACAGACGGACACACCCCCAGGAACCCCCCACCGGCACAGCAGCGTTGCGGAGCCGAAGACCCCCCATTACAGCAGCTATGGGCGGAGACTGAAGCCTCGAGGACGGGAGAGTTAACACCCGGTCTGAGACTCTGGGGGGGGGGGGCAGTGTGGCGGACCCATGCTGTAGAGTTCAGTAGTTCTCCTATCAGACTGAAAGAGCATGGACAGCAAAGGGCTGGGGGGTAAGGGGAATTGTCTTGGGGGTGTGAATGGTGAATGCAGGATCTCATGTAGCAGGGAGGTGTGAGTTTTTGGGATATAAAAGAGAGAGTTCCTGCTACACATGTTCAATGTTCTGATTCTGGAAGATGTGAGAATGAAATAAAGTCCGTCTGCTCTGAAAGGTCGGTCTGGTTATTTCATCTCCATAATACTATGATTTATCAATTTTTCCCCCCACCCCTAGTGTAAGCTACTGTAGTGTCTCAGGTTAGTGCATATGTCTTCACCTAAGTCTCCACTGCTGATTACCTGATTGTGTCCAGCTGTTCTAATTACTAACTAACTAACTAACTAACTAACCTGCACTTATATAGCGCTTTTCTAGTCACAAAGACCACTCAAAGCGCTTTCATTAATACTAACCCTCTATTCTAAGGGCCTATAGGAAACAGATATCTAGGGACAATTTAGAACAGCCAATTAACCTAACATGCATGTTTTTGGCATGTGGGAGGAAACCGGAGAAATCCCGGAGTAAACCCACACAACACAGGGAGAACATGCAAACTCCACACAGATCACTGTTGGTCGGGGGCTGGGATCGAACCCACGATCCCCACAATCCCCCGGCCAAGGGTAAACTGTGCTGCCGCAGTGCTAACCACTGTGCCACCGTGCAGCCACCTGCTTCTCATCAGCCACAGCCTTCATAAGCAGGCGGTTCCTCATCCTCCTCATGGAGAATGTTGGACTCTGCATGCCAGCAGTTTGGTGTCCTCTTGCAACCTCTCGTACCTACCTCCTCTGTAAGCTAAACATTGTACTCATCATCTCCTCTGGCTCTGACCTTTCTCGGGACCTTTACTATATTTACTTCTCTCAGTGGACCTGGACACCTCTTCTGGGAAGAACCATGAATCCAGAATTCGTCCTTCTCTCCCAAATACGTCAGTAATCACATTTCAACATATATTAACAGCCCCCCCCCCCCCGAGTCCTTTGGCCCCGGCCACCCTCTCCAACCTTCTTCAAACTACTGACTTACCAAAGCCAGAACCTGATCAATCTACACCTGCTGAAGAATGGCAGACCACCTGCAATAAACTTACTGTAACATTCCTTATAGCATCTCCATCTGTAAGAAAAAACAGCTCAATAAATTACCTACAATATATCCATTCAGTATACTAAACCTTTTTTCTCTTCTCTCATTCTCTTTAAAACTTGTTTCTTGCCAAACCCTCAATTTGCATTGGGGTTGAAGAATTTTGAGTGCAACTGTATTTAATTGAATGCTTCAATGCGCACGTGGGCAACGACAGTGAAACCTGGAGGGGGGTGATTGGGAGGAACGGCCTGCCCGATCTGAACCCGAGTGGTGTTCAGTTATTGGACTTCTGTGCTAACCACAGTCTGTCTATAACGAACACCATGTTCAAGCATAAGGGTGTCCATATGTGCACCTGGCACCAGGACACCCTAGGCCGCAGGTCGATGATCGATTTTGTTATCGTATCATCAGACCTGCGACCGTATGTCTTGGACACCCGAGTAAAGAGAGGTGCAGAGCTGTCAACTGATCACCACCTGGTGGTGAGTTGGATCCGATGGCAGGGGAGGAAGCCATTCAGACCTGGTAGACCCAAACGTATAGTGAGGGTGTGCTGGGAGCGTCTGGCTGAGGCCCCTGTCCGGGAGGTCTTCAACTCCCACCTCCGGAAGAACTTCAACCACATTCCGAGGGAGTCTGGAGACATGGAGTCTGAATGGGCCATGTTCTCCACCTCTGTTGTTGAAGCGGCAGCCCAGAGCTGCGGCCGCAAGGTGGTCGGTGCATCTCGTGGTGGCAACCCCCGAACCAAGTGGTGGACACCAGTGGTGAGGGGGGCCATTAAGCTGAAGAAGGAGTCCTATCAAGCTTGGTTGGCTTGTGGGACTCCGGAAGCAGCTGAGGTGTACCGGCAGGCTAAGCGGAGTGCAGCTCGGGTGGTTGCTGAAGCAAAAACCTGGGTATGGGAGGAGTTCGGTGAGGCCATGGAACAAGACTTTCGGTCGGCTTCAAAGAGATTCTGGCAAACTGTTCGGCGGCTCAGGAGGGGAAAGCAGCTCCCCGTCCACACTGTGTATGGTGCGGATGGGACACTGTTGACTTCAACTGGGGATATCGTCGGGCGGTGGAAGGAATACTTCGAGGATCTCCTCAATCCCACTGATACGCCTTCCACAGAGGAAGCAGGGTTTGGGGACGAGGGGGATGACTCGCCTATCACAGGGGCTGAGGTCGCCAAGGTGGTTAAAAATCTCCTTGGTGGCCGGGCCCCGGGGGTGGACGAGATTCGCCCCGAGTACCTCAAGGCCCTGGATGTTGTTGGGTTGTCATGGTTGACACGCCTCTGCAACATTGCGTGGAGGTCGGGGGCAGTGCCTTTGGCATGGCAAACCGGGGTGGTGGTTCCTCTCTTCAAAAAAGGGGACCGGAGGGTGTGCTCCAACTTTAGAGGGATCACACTCCTCAGCCTCCCTGGGAAGGTCTATGCCAAGGTACTGGAGAGGAGAGTCCGGCCGTTGGTCGAACCTCGGATTCAGGAGGAGCAATGTGGTTTTCGTCCTGGCCGTGGCACATCGGACCAGCTCTTTACCCTCTCGAGAATTCTTGAGGGTTCGTGGGAGTTTGCCCAACCAGTTTACATGTGTTTTGTGGACTTGGAGAAGGCATTTGACCGCGTCCCTCGTGGATTTTTGTGGGGGGTGCTTCGGGAGTATGGGGTATCGGGCTTGTTGTTACGAGCTATTCGGTCTCTGTACGACCGTTGTGAGAGTTTAGTTCGCATTGCCAACACTCGGTCGGAGTCATTCCCAGTGAGAGTTGGACTCCGCCAGGGCTGCCCTTTGTCACCGGTCCTGTTCATAATTTTTATGGACAGGATTTCTAGGCGCAGCCAGGGAATGGAGGGTGTCATGCTTGGTGACCACAGGATCTCATCTCTGTTGTTTGCAGATGATGTTGTCCTGTTGGCTTCATCCAGCAATGACCTACAGCTCTTGCTGGGACGGTTTGCCGCTGAGTGTGAAGCGGCTGGGATGAGAATCAGCACCTCCAAGTCCGAGTCCATGGTCCTCAGCCGGAAAAAGGTGGATTGTCCTCTCCGGGTTGGGGACAGGCTCCTGCCCCAAGTGGAGGAGTTTAAGTATCTTGGGGTCTTGTTCACGAGTGAGGGGAAAATGGAGCGAGAGATCGACAGACGGATTGGAGCAGCATCTGCAGTGATGCGGACGTTGTACCGGTCTGTTGTGGTGAAGAGGGAGCTTTGTTCTAAGGCAAAGCTGTCGATTTACCAGTCAATCTACGTTCCTACTCTCACCTATGGTCACGAGCTTTGGGTAATGACCGAAAGAACGAGATTGCGGATACAAGCGGCTGAAATGAGCTTTCTCCGTAGGATTGCTGGACTCACCCTCAGAGATAGGGTGAGGAGCTCAGTCATCCGGGAGAGGCTCAGAGTAGAACCGCTGCTCCTCCACATTGAAAGGAGTCAGTTGAGGTGGTATGGGCATCTGATTAGGATGCCTCCTGGACGCCTCCCACTTGAGGTGTTTCAGGCACGTCCCACTGGGAGGAGACCCCGGGGCAGACCCAGGACTCGGTGGAGAGACTATGTCTCCCAGCTGGTCTGGGAACGCCTTGGTATCCCCTCTGAAGAGCTGGAGCAGGTGGCTGGGGAGAGGGAAGTCTGGGCTTCTCTGCTTGAACTGCTGCCTCCGCGACCCGGACCTCCGGAAAAGCGGTAGAAGATGGATGGATGGATGGATGTATTTAATTGTAATTGTGTTTGACAATGTAAACATTCAGAATATAGGGCAGGCATGAGCAACCATGGTGGTAGTAAGGGCCACAATTTTTTTTTCCACATTTACATATAAACCTATAGTGGAGCGTGGGGGGGGGGGGGTTACTTTCTTCAAAGTCAAAAGTTTTACAATTAAAACTTATGCTAATTAAAAAAAACAGCTACTCTTTGGTTTATCATCCAGTGTTCTACCTTCCAGCGTTGGGCGTTGGCAGGATTCAAGCCTGGGCAGGAAGATATGGAGGACAAGATGTTGCCCATGCAGCATGTCCCCCCTCTCCACGTCACTGATGAATCCAAAGGAACAGCAGGGCTGCTACAGTTTGGCACCAGCGCCGTCGCAGGAGCTGCCAGAACGATGTTGAGCACAACATAGTACTGCCTTAGGGGCTCCGACTCCTGATTTTTCTTCAGGGTTGACTCCCGAAGCCTTTTCCGTGACTGGGTATGCCGCAAGGTAGCGGAGGTTTGAAATCAGGGTTTACCTTCCCCTAGATGGGCTACCTTCCCAGGTTGACGAGCCACCATCTACCCGAAGCATCTGGTTTTAAGGCGCCAGAGATCCGCCCTTGCCCCTTCTTCTATTAGTAAAAGCAGTTCCGCCGGGCTTAGAGACTAAACCACACGGGCAGGCTAGGAGTTGGACTTAGTTGTCAGAGGCTTTTCGAGACGCACGCCATAAGGAGCATTTTATGAGCACTGGGAGCTTAACCCCAGTGCCGCTTCTGGCTATGACAACCTTGGTTTATTGCAATTAAAA
Organism: Pholidichthys leucotaenia; assembly: GCA_020510985.1. Classification (NCBI taxonomy): domain Eukaryota; kingdom Metazoa; phylum Chordata; class Actinopteri; order Cichliformes; family Pholidichthyidae; genus Pholidichthys; species Pholidichthys leucotaenia. The sequence goes on along the minus strand of CM035847.1, from coordinate 127,048,873 downwards.
TTACCACTGGTATAGATGATCAAAACCATCAGCAGATTAAAATGACCACGCAGTATTCTCTGAACTTTTATTGCTGACATGGGATTGAATCAGTGTCAGTGCTTCAGTCTTATGGCTTCAGTTGGCCACCAGATGCCACTCTTGTTAGTTAGACTGAAGCCTGAAGCTTTTAATCTTCTTTGACACTGAGAGCGTCATTGAGGCTTCACCTGCCCATCACTCTGAGGAGTATTTATTATTATTTAAAAGCAATCTACCCTGTATATTTAGTGCTGTTTACAGCCTTTTAATGCTAACTTTACTCCTGTTCTGATCACCAGCTCAGTTCTTTTAAGTCGCAGCATGTGACCCATACATTACAACACAGACTCCTGTTCTCTGGTGCACAGCGCTCTCCCTCACTCTCGCTCGACCACGCGCACAGAGCAGCACTTAAGTTTCAATTAGAGCTCCCTCATGCTGGCAGACACTATAATAGCATTTAAGAATGCAGTTCCAAATACAGTCAAACGTGATATAAGTAAATAATTAATTTTTGAAATGGACTGGTGGGCCAGACTGAATAAGGGTGGGGGCCGTATGTAGCCCACAGGCCGCCAGTTGCCCATCCCTGATATAGAGTATTACCTCCTATTCTTAAGCCTTCCACACCATGGTTTTCTGACATGAATAATATTTTTGCATGGAAATAAAGTTTTGTCCAACAGAGGTAATTCAGAGAAGTGTAAAAAGGAAAGGCGGTTAAAAGTGACAGAACGGGAAACAGCTATTCAGTTGGTTCCCTCTATTTTGTCCACTTCTGTAATTGAATGTCAGCATTAATGATACCCTTCATACTGTTTTCTGAGCCCCAAAAGGTGTGCTGGTAAAGGACTGTAAGATCAATGAGCAGCTCAGTCGGACATAATCGAGGCATACTTGCTCTGCCCGTGCAAATTAAACTTCAGGTCTCGGGGAATTAGCTTTTCAGCACATTAAAACCTCGCCATTCCAGTCATGATGTGAGTCGTTGTAGTTTAAACATGTGAAGTAATTATTCTGGTAACTTGTGGTGCACGTCTGTCTAATGTAATCATGTCTATTGATGTAGTTGGAAAAATCAAATGTGTCAGTAATTGTGCATAGTGACATGCACGTTCAGGGGCTCACTGGGTCACTGCTCTGGTAGTTTAATACCAGATGGATGTGGAGAGCTTCACGCTGTTGAGGTTAACACTTCTGTGAACAACAGCTGGTCCCTTGTTAACTGTAATTCAACTAATACAATCTGTTTCCCTCATGTTTGACATCAGAAGAGAGCACACCTCACTCTGATCTGAGTGGGCTCTTATGTGTCTTGAAGCAGTTGTTTCAAAATGCACAGCTGCACCAGCTCAGTACCAGCCTCACTGATTCTTTTTGTACACTTGCCAGCATACACCAATTAATCATAACACTTAAAACATCTGACAAATAGCAACATGACAAGGACAAACTTCAGATGTCTGACACCAATACACACATAATGCCTAAAGGATCCAAACACCCCAGAGATCAGCACTGTTTGGGCTGGAGAACCGTTTTAACATCTTGGATCTACATGAGTTTCCTCCACTGTTTGGGGACTTGGAGCCTCCACCTTCACTTTCCAAATCTCCAAGGGTGCCTCGGGGAGCTGTATTCTCAGTCTCCTCGGCAAATGATCCAGAATGGCCCCCCTGCCCCAGAACCCACCATCGGGCAGAGCCAAAACTGACACTGGCTCTGCGACGCTCATCTGATGTATTATATCGTCCACCTCCATTTTCTATCTGGAATGCATCCTCTCAACTGCCATCAGCTCCTTTTCCTACCACCCTGACTATCGGAGATTCTACTGTGAGACACGTTCGGAGAGGAGCTGTGGAGACGTGTTTCTTTCCCGGTGCCAGGGTGATGGACATTCTAGATAAAATTCCTGGCCTCCTGGCATAGCGTCCCTCTGTGAGGAATGTTGTAGTCCATGTCAGCAGCAACGATGTCAAAAGCCAGACGTCCGAGGTTCTCAAGGAGGATTTCACCAGTCTCTGCCACACACTGCAAGGATCCAGTAAGCGCATATTTATCGCAGACCGCTGCCTCCATTAGACCGTGGCATTGGTCTCTTCAGCCGGATCCTTAGTCTGCACATATGGGTCCAGTCTGCTACTGCAGCATGTGGATTTATTTTTGACAATTTTAACCTGTTCTTGAACCGTATGTTGTTTTATTGGCGAGATGCTGTACATCTGGGTAGGCTAGGTGCTTGTATTTTAACAGACAATACATTTTATTCTGTTTTAACTGGTCCATCAGCCTGAATGTCTCCTGTTGTAAGCCCAGGTGGACAGGTGTTACCCTTGTTAGCAGACACTTCCGGTCAGCACCTAAAAAATGTCTCTGCTTCACACCGGCCTTCAGACACATACACAAATTACACCCTCCTCCCCACCACACTCCACCACCCCCTGCACCAGCCCTCTTTTACTATCCACCTACCCTATTCTGTGTAGGAATAGCTGTGTGGGATTGTGGAGCACATCTTCAACCTGAGCCTGAAGCTGGGGAGGGTACCACAGTTGTGGAAAACATCTTGTGTGGTACCTGTACCAAAGACTTCCCACCCCAAAGATCTGAACAGCTACAGACCAGTGGCCCTGGCGTCCCACATGATGAAGACCCTGGAGAGACTGCTCCTTGCTCACCTCCGCCCCCTGGTGGGACCAGTGATGGATCCACTCCAGTTCGCCTACCAGCATGGCATTGGGGTGGAGGATGCGGTGATCTTCCTCCTTCACCGTTCTCTGTCCCACCTGGAGAAGCCCGGAAATGTGGTGAGGATCATGTTCTTTGATTTCTCCAGTGCTTTCAACACCATCCAACCGATGATCCTGAAGGACAAGCTGCTGTGCGCAGGGGTGGACCAGCACCTGTCATCATGGATCCTGGACTACCTCACTAACCGGCCACAGTTTGTGAGAACCCGGGACTGTGTGTCCGACACGATCATCAGTAGCACGGGGGCCCCCAAGGGAACGGTTTTGGCTCCCTTCCTGTTCACCCTTTATACTACGGACTTCTCACACAACACAACACACTGCCATCTACAGAAGTTCTCTGACGACTCTGTGATCATCGGCCTCATCTCCAACGGAGATGAAGCTGAGTACAGAGGACTTATCCAGGACTTCGTGGACTGGTGCCATCGGAACTGCCTCCAGATCAACGCGAGGAAAACTAAGGAGCTGGTGGTGGACTGCCGCAGGCAAGGACAACCCCTCACAGCATCAGTAAACATACAGGGAAGAGACATCGAGATGGTGACATCCTACAAGTACCTGGGTGTTCATCTGAACAATAAACTAGACTGGTCACACAATACTGACACACTCTACAAGAAGGGACAGCGCAGGCTGTTCCTACTGAGGAGACTCAGGTCTTTTGGTGTACAAGGGGCACTGCTGAAGACATTCTACGACACGGTGGTGGCATCAGCCATCACTTTTGGAGTGGTCTGCTGGGGCAGTGGTGTTACAGCAGCCGATAGGAAGAGACTGAACAAACTGATCAAGAAAGCTAGCTCTGTCCTGGGGCAACGCCTTGACCCAGTGGAGTAGATGGGAGAGAGAAGGATGGTGGCTAAACTGTCATCTCTGCTGGAGTCCGAGTCCCACCCTATGCAGGACACACTGAACGCACTGAGGAGCTCATTTAGCAGCAGACTACATCATCCTAGGTGCACAACTGAGAGGTTTCGCAGGTCCTTCCTACCTACAGCTGTCAGACTTTATAACCTAAGCAGGGCTGCTCGCAGAGATAGCAAAAAAACGTGACAACCTAATAGTATTGAATGCAAAAGACGCAATAGACGTACACAATGGTCTCCTCCAGTATACAACTAGGAAAATACCGGTCGCTACGGAGGGTGACAGTATGTATGGGTACATAATCATACCATGTAGGATAACTAAGTAGACGGTTATGCTGTTCATTCCATCTAGCTACAATGCTCCGCACTGTGTGTGTTTATATACAGTATATATATATATATATATATATATATATTTATTTTTTTTTTGTAACTTTGATTTTTATTCATTTTTCATCATACATATTACATTCAGATCACAGTCTCTATATTTAAAAAAATGAGCTAGAGGAAGGCTGCTCCTCCACATTGAAAGGAGTCAGTTGAGGTGGTATGGGCATCTGATTAGGATGCCTCCTGGACGCCTCCCACTTGAGGTGTTTCAGGCACGTCCCACTGGGAGGAGACCCCGGGGCAGACCCAGGACTCGGTGGAGAGACTATGTCTCCCAGCTGGTCTGGGAACGCCTTGGTATTCCCTCTGAAGAGCTGGAGCAGGTGGCTGGGGAGAGGGAAGTCTGGGCTTCTCTGCTTGAACTGCTGCCTCCGCGACCCGGACCTCCGGAAAAGCGGTAGAAGATGGATGGATGGATGGATGGAGTTTTATATTTCACTCTTGGCTTTTTACCTCCCCAAACAAATCTCAATATCATCCTGTCCCATTTTGAGAACTGGGCACCAGGAATCTCTGTTGGTAGAGCCTGGAAGAGGTAAAGCAGTCTAGGTTGTATGCTGATTTTGACTGGTCTTAATTTTTGAATTCAGATCCATATTTAAGATTGACCATCTATCAATATCTTTTTTTTATTTCTTGTTCTAACCTATCATAGTTTGCTTTATAGTTTTTGCTTAAATCTTTAGGTATGTTCACTCCAAGGTATTTTATTTCTTTTTGTTTCCAGTTTAGTTTGATCTTATCAGTTATCTGGTTTAAAGGGTTATAGTGGAATGTCAGTATTTGTGTTTTTGTTACGTTTATCTTGTATCTTGATAATTTTCCAAAATTTTCTATCAAGTCCATCATTTCCATTATTAATTCATCTGGTTGTTCAAGGTGAACTATAATATCGTCTGCAAATAGCCCAATCTTGTGTTCCGTTCCCTTTATTGTTACACCTTTTAATTTCTTATTTTGTCGCATCGCTTGAGCCAGTGGCTCTATGAACAGAGCAAACAAGGTGGGCGATAGGCAGCATCCCTGCCTAGTTGATCTTTGTATATTTACTTTGTCTGTTAAGCTACCGTTTATCTTGATTCTTGCCACAGGTTTTTGATACAGTGTCTTTATGCATTGCACTGACTTTTCGTTAAATCCAAAGCGTTCCAGCACATTATATAGGAACATCCAATTAACCCTATCAAATGCTTTTTCTGCGTCTAAACTCATTATTACTGCACTTTTCTTTTCTTTATGTATTTGATTAATTATGTGTATTGTTCTCCTGATATTATCATGTGTTTGATCATCCTCTATCAATTCCGTCAAGAATGTCTTTATTTGTTTACAGATAATTGTTGTATATATTTTATAATCCACATTTAATAAAGAGATTGGCCTATAGTTTCCGCATTGTTCCCTATCTTTCCCTGGCTTTAAAATAACTGAAATAATGGCTTTGTTCCATGATGGAGGTATTTTGTTGTTGTTTAATGTCCAATTAAATTTCTTTAGGAGCTGTGGTGTGAGTTCTTCTATAAACAGTTTATAAAACTCAGAGGGGTATCCATCACTACCTGGTGATTTACCATTTTTTAGTGACTTAATCACATCTTTAATCTCTTGTGTTGTTATTTCTGCTGTTAGCTTTTCATTTTGTTGGTTTCCTATTGATGGCAAGTCCAATGTGCATAGAATTGTTTTAATATCCTTAACATTTAATATCCACAACATTTCAGGTTGCGAGTATAGTTCTTGATAGAATTTATGGAATATCTCTTCGATGTTTTCTGGGGTAACTGTGGATTTATTTGTGACGGGGTCCTTAATCTTATATACATTATTCACTGTTTGTTGTTTTCTTTACCGTTTTGCCAGCAGTTTTGTGGCCTTTGGCCCCGTTTCATAATATTTTTTTGTTTTAAATATCTATTTTTCCTTTCAATTTCATCTATTTGTATTTCTTTTATCTTTATTTTTTCTTCCTTAATTTCTTGATATATTTTTGGGTCATTTGTGTTTTGATGTTTACGTTCTAATTCCCTCAGTCTCTCACATCTTTGTTCATATGATTCCAGTTTAGACTTTTTTGCTTTTCCTGATTCAACAATTAATTTACCTCTTAACACGGCTTTTAATGCATCCCATAGTATTGTTGGGTCCACTTCTCCATTATCATTCTCCTCGATATATTCATTTATGTTTACCTTTATTCTTTCTTTCATTTTCTCATCATTTAATAGTCCTACATTAAGTTTCCATGTTGTTTGTCGTTTTCTATTGTTTAAATATATTTCTATGTATATAGGATTATAATCTGATATTTCTGCCCCTCCAATTCGACAATTTCTCACCCTGTGTCTGTCACCTTCATTCATAAGGAAGTAATCTATTCTAGCGTGTACTTTATGGACTGCTGAATAATGTGTATAGTCTTTTTCGAGTGTTTGCAGGTCCCTCCATATGTCTACATACCCATTTCTGCCAGTGAGGTTCTTATGAACTTTGTTACATGTTTTTTTTGTCTTCTTAACACTTGTTGTGTCAACTTCATGATCCATGACGGCATTTAAGTCTCCTCCACAAATTAGGACTCCTTCACTGTGTGTTGCTATTAGATCAAACAGTTGTTGAAAAAAACCCTTGTCACTTTCTGGTGGGGCATAGATGTTCACTAATGTGATCTGCATGCCATCTATTCTTCCCTTTATTATTACATATCTGCCTTCTTTATCCTGGATTTCTTGTTCACATTCAAATTGTATTTTATTTGAAATTAGTATCATAACCCCCCTTTTAGTTCCTCCCTTAAATGAACTGTAGTAGGAGTTCTTATAGCCAAATCTCTTTAGTTTCTCATGTTCTGTCTTGTTCAAATGTGTCTCTTGCATAAATATAATTTCGGCTTTTTCCTTCTTGAATTTTCTTATTATTCTTTCCCTTTTAACAGGTGAGTTCAGACCATTCACGTTTAATGTCATTATCTTAAGATTTTTAACCATATTCATGTTTTTCCATTTTTTTAACTTGTGCTCCTAACCCCTTTAACAACAAAACTAACACATATATGTACAAAAACACATTAACGAATCTCGACCTCCGTACTTTGGGCCTTTCTTCTGCCCACTGGTCCCTGTTGGTGGGTGGAGGGAATGTCCTCACCGAGTGAGGGGCCCTCCCTAGACCTGTAGTTACTATCCAAGTAATAGTCATTAGTCTAGAAATGTCCAACAAAAATCACTTTAACCACTCCTAGCCGTTTGTTTCTCTTTTACCTTGTCTTCCTGGCCTTCATTTCTTCTGTGTCCTTCTTAATCTTTGTTATAATCTAGGCTTTCCGTTGAAAGCCTTGCAGTTTTTCCTGGGCTCGGTGCGCCACGTCCATCTCCCGCCCTCTGCCGCTCACTCGCTTCCACTCTGACTGTCTCGATGTGTTCCGTGCCGCCGCTGCTCCAGCCGCTTCCTTCGGTATGCTCACCACAAAGCCTCGCTCCGTCATGTCCCGCGCTGCCTCTCTGGCCGTGTTGTAGGTTTTCACGCCGTCCCCCCAATGAATTCTCATCTTCGTTAGCGGCGTTTGGAATCTAATTTTTTTCTCTTTCAGCATTTTTTTAATGTTGGCATATTTCTTTCACTGCTGCACAATTTCTGTCGGTTAGTCGTGGTCAAAGAATATCTGTCGCCGACTCGTATCTTTTTTTTCCACGCTTGTGTCAGGATTCTTTCCTTTACGTCGTATTTTAAAAAGTTTACCACAAATGACCTGGGTGTAGAGTTTGAATTCGGGTTCTGTGCCAACTCAGCTCAAGCTCAAGCTCTTTTTTTTAAGAATTGATCTATGAATTTCATCATCGAGTTGCCTTCAGTGCCCTCCGGAATCCCAAAGATGCGTATATTGCTCCGCCTGGACCTGCTCTCCAGGTCGGTTATTTTTTCCTGCATCCTCTGTGTTTGTGCCGTCAGGGTCTGCAGCCGCTCGCTTGCCTCGGTCTTCCGGTCTTCGAAATCTGATATTCAAGCCTGTGCTTCTGCCATACATGCCCGTTGAGTGCGCAGTTCCTCCATGGTTTGCGCTGGCTTGCGGTCCATTTCTTTTCGGAGACCCATAATTTCCTCCTTCATCTCTTTTTTCAGTTCTTCCTTAAGAGCCGTTAAATCCTGTTGGAGTTGTCACTTGAAGTCTTTTAAGTCCTTACTTATATTGGCGAAGCCAGTGTTCATAACATCGAGTTTGGCGTCCTCCATTTTCTCTGTTGTAGTCACCTTGTTTTTTTGGGCCTCGTGCTCAGCGATTTCTCCAGCGTTGTTGAAGAGGGATTCTTTAGTTTTACCCTGCTTTTGTCCATGTGCCCGGGTTCTTCGTGTTTTCATCCCTTGGTTTATTAATCTATTTATGTCAAGTTGGCCATTTACCAAAGATTTTAAATCCGACTAGGGAGAGCACTCTGTTTAAGCGTTATGCCTCTCCGCCATCTTCCCGGAAGTGTGTGTTTATATATTTATACACTACCATTCAAAAGTTTGGGGTCACTTAGAAATGTCCTTATTTTTGAAAGAAAAGCACTTTTTTTCAATGAAGATAACTTTAAACTAATCAGAAATACATTCTATACATTGCTAATGTGGTAAATGACTATTCTAGCTGCAAATGTCTGTTTTTTGGTGCAATATCTATATAGGTGTATAGAGGCCCATTTCCAGCAACTATCACTCCAGTGTTCTAATGGTACAATGTGTTTGCTCATTGCGTCAGAAGGCTAATGGATGATTAGAAAACCCTTGTGAAATCACGTTAGGTCTGCAATGCTGTAATTGCTGCAAATGGAGGATTCTTTGACGAAAGCAAAGTTTGAAGGAAAAAATTATTATTTCAAATACAAATCATTATTTCTAACCTTGTCAATGTCTTGACTATATTTTCTATTCATTTTACAACTCATGGTGGTAAATAAGTGTGACTTTTCATGGAAAACACAAAATAATTGTCTGGGTGACCCCAAACTTTTGAACGGTAGTGTATATTTATTCCATCTAGCTACAGTGCTCCGCACTGTGTGTTTTTATGTTTATATATTTATATGTACATATGTATATTTGCTGCTCTTGTTTTTTTCTTGTCTTCTGATTGTTGCTGTGAGTGTTGCTATCCCTGTGCTGTTGCAATCCTGGAATTTCCCCATTGTGGGACTATTAAAGGCTTATCTTATCTTATTCCCTCCATTACCTCCAGCAGTAGACCACGTCAGATTCAGACTGGTGAAGTAAACCACGAGAACCATGTCAAAATTAATTCAGCAAACCATCTCACACACCAACCCATCAACAGTTTCTATGGCACTTTTAAATGTCCGCTCCCTTTCAATAAATCTTTTTATTATTAATAATTTCATTTTAGACCATAACCTGGACTCTCTGTTTTCAACTGAGAAGTGGCTGCGTACCGACACATCAGTTGTTCTCACCAAAGCCTCTTCACCCAATTTTAACTTTTTATTTTCTACAAGGAAGGGTCATAAAGGTTGTGGAACTGGAACAATAATCTCTAATGATTTTAATTATAAAGAAATAATAAACGAATATACCACCTTTGTTATGTCATCCCTTTGTTTCTAGTAGCCTTCCAATTTTATGCCTTACAGTTTATAGACCACTGAAACCGTGTGCATCATTTGTTTATGAATTTACTGACATGCTGTCAATTATTCACGCAAAATATAACAAGGTTGCTTTAGCTGGTGATTTTAATTTTCACATAGATGATGCCTTTAACTCTTTTTCAAGTACGTTTTTAAACAGTCTTAACTGTATGGATTTTAAACACGTTACACAGTCAACTAACACCAAAGGACACACCTTAGAGCTTGTCATCACCTACGGCCTGTCCTAGTTTTTTTTTTTTTTTTTTTAATGAATGAATGAATGAATTTTATTTTATTTCGGATAGTACAGTACAGGTTAAAAGAAACTGTATAATATAACAACAAGGTCAAATTAGACAAAGACTCCTTCTTCTATACAATTCCACGTGAGTTATCCGAAATGGGTGATGGCTGAAGCCGCAGCTTATATTGCCCACCCATATTCCATCCAAGAATTCAAAAGAGAAAAAAGAGAAAACAAGACAAGAGCGATTACAATTTAAAACAAAGCTAAGACAAAATGTGACTGAGAGAAAAAAAAAAGAAAACTAAGCTAAGCTAAGTTAAGCGGTTACTATTCAAAACAAATCTAAGACAAAGTGTCACAGAGAAAAAAAAAACAAACAAAAAAAACTAAGCTACAACACAACACAGGCTGGATATGTCAATCCTTATGTGAGTTTACATGTCGTCTTGTAAATATGTTTGGAGTATTTCTTCCTTTAGTTTTTGTTTAAATTGTCCAAGCGTTGTACATGATTTTAATTCAGGTCCAAAATCGTTCCATAATCTGACTCCTTGCACTGAAATACAGTGTTGCTTGGTGGTTGTTCTCACTGTAGGCTTTTGAAATATACATGTTCCTCTGAAGTGATATCGTTTCTCCCTTGTTTGGAACAACTTTTGGATATTTGCGGGCAGTGATAAATTCTTCACTTTGAACATTATTATTGCGGTTTTAAAGTCAACCAGATCTTTCAACTTGAGAGTTTTTTGTTTGAGAAAAAGGGGGTTTGTTGGTTCCCTGTAAGCTGCTTTGTTTATTATTCTAATAGCTCTCTTTGACACGCCATAGGTGATGACAAGGTAATTTAGATTGTGAAAACCTTAATAATTACAGACTAGTATCCAACTTACCATTTTTAAGGAAAAATTTAGAAGAAAACGTAATTTTATTCATTTAAATTAATTTTTCATATCAAATAACATATTTGATGAAAACCAGTCTGGTTTTAGGACATACCACAGTACCGAAACAGCTCTGGTCGGGATTGCTAATCGTTTAAGGCACAGCATGGACTCAGACAGAATTTCAGTCCTGGTTCTACTGGATACTAAGTGCTGCCTTTCATACAGAAGACCACCATATTCTTTTAACCAGACTAAAGGATCTGGTTGGCCTCTCTCGTACTGTTCTTAATTGGTTCAAGTCCTACCTCAAAGACAGGAACTTTTTGGTAAGTATGGATATATTTTCTTCCAGAGTCTATAAACTAAATTGTGGTGTACCCCAAGATACAAGGTGCAACACTTTCATTCTGTACATGCTGCCCCTTGGGAATGTTATCAGGAGACATGACGTTAATTTCCATAAATATGCTGATGACACACAACTTTATATTGCTGTGTCTCCTGGGTACATAGAACGAATCAATACCCTTTATAACTGTATTTTAGACATTAACTCATGGATGGCAGCAAACTTTGTTCAGCTCAAGGACAAAACGGAAGTTTTAGTCATTGGTCCTGAAGCTCAGAGAGAGAAAATTTTACCAAAACGTCAAAGTCTGTCTTTAATTCCATGCTTTTATCACCAGTCGTATAGATTACTGTAATGCCTTGCTCTCTGTGTCAGGCCATGGGTTAAGCGCATGTCTTCGCCTTGTTTTGTAATTTACATTTTCTTGTTACGATGACATGGGTCTCTTCTCACATCCTCCCCTTTAGTTTGCATTTTTGGATTCTCTGTGTTTATTATTATTTATTATTATAGTCATGATTCTGTTCTTGTGTTTTTTATTATCCTTGCTTGAGTTCTTAGTTTATTATGGCTCTAGCTGTGTTCCAAAGGTTTTGTCCCTCCTCGGTTCTTAGTTGTTTATTATTATTATTATTATTAAACAGTCACAGCATAGATGTAGGCTGGAAAATCGTTAACATAGAGGGCAAGCTGTAACCCACAGCCTTAGACCTCAAGTACATTTCTCAGGATTCTTGCAGATCTGAGTAGTGCTAATAATAATAAAGTTATTATTATTATTATTGTGGTGAAAGGAAGCAGGCGAGGCAACGAGCTGGGTGACACAGAAACTTTATTCAATCTCCAACATACAGTACAGTAAAAGAGCTCCCGGGTCTCTGTGCATTCCTCTTTTGTATCTTTAGTACCATGCATCGTGACCTGAAACTTCCGACAATCATACATGTGTTTAGAACAATGCCTATGTGGCACATTAACATGACATGACACCGGCGCCACTCTCACACCCTTCTTCTTCCAGCAGCTCCGGAATTTACTCCTCTCTCTGGAGGACGCATAGTCCTCACTGTCCCATCTGATACCCCCCGGTGACATCTCCTCTTTCAGTCCATTGTTCCCCCCTTCCCCAGTTGCCTTCTTCTCTCAGTGGAGAAGTCCCACACCATGCCCCCACATTATTATTATTATTATTATTATTATTAGTAGTAGTAGTAGTAGTAGTATTGTTTATTCAAATCATGTATTCTGGCCCTGACTTGTCTCTAGTCATGTATTTATAGTTATTATCGTGGTCTCCTCTGTTCATATTTCTGCACATCTCCTGTCTGTGACTGTATGTGCAGTCCCACCCATCCTGTTCTCCATACCTGTTGCTTCTGTTTTCCTTGTGTCATTTGTCAGTCATGATTGGTCTCTCCACCTGTGCTGTGCTGTGCTGTCTTGATTGCCCCCTTGCCTATTTAAGTCCTTGTCTGCCTTTGTTCTGTTTGGGTACCTTTTGTCATGTTGGCATGAGTACACACTTCTGCCTAGTCCATCCTGCCAAGTGGGTATTCCGTTACCTAGTCTTGTGTCTTGCTTGCCGTGTCTGTTTATTTTTATTTCAGCCCATGAGCTGCCTATTATTTTGTGTTTTCTTCTTTGAGCTGTGTATGGGAGACCAGCTCTCTAAATAAACTTTGAGTATTGAGTGTGGGTCCTGTTTACCAAATTGTGACACTCTGGTCTTCCCAAAAAGACAGTTACAGAATTCAGCTGCATGTGTTCTGACAAAAGCCAGATGGCAGGCTGACATCACGCCGGTTTTAAAGTCACTGCACTGGCTCCCCGTGTCTTTCGGGATCGATTTTTAAGGTTCTTTTACTGGTTTATAAATGTCTGCATGGTTTTGGGCCTTCTTATTTATGAAAACTGTTTTAACATATAAACCCCCATGGACCCTGAGGTCCTCTGGCACTGGACTTTTAATTACTCCTACATTCAGAACACATACCCACATGAGGCAGCTTTTAGTTACTATGGCCCACGTCTGTGGAACAGCCTGCCGGAGAACGTCAGGGCTGTAGAGAATGTTAATGTTTTCATTTTTTCATTTTTTTTAATATTAAATTTAATGACGAGGTAAAATAAACTCAAATGAGAGAACCAGAATATAACTGAGAAAATATTGAATCTTTGTTGTCCATCAAAGAGGTACAATGACATATCATATGCAACAGTGCTATTATGCCTACTGTCAGAACACGCACCCATGGTGAGGCTACTTTTAGTTGCTATGGCCCATGTCTGTGGAAGAGTCTGCTGGAGAACATCAGGGCTCCTTAGAATGTTAATGTTTTTGAAAGCAGGCTCAAGACCTACTATTTTAACCTAGCTTTTGATTAGTTTCATATTTTATTTGTCTTAATTTCTGATTTTAAACCTATTTAAAGTCGTTCTTGTTACAGTGACTTTTTTTATTCTAAAATACTATTACATTTTAAACTGTTTCATTGAATTTCATTTTTTATGATTATCTTTTTTTTATCAATAAATTACTTATTTTATTATTATTTATTAGTGATAGCTTTTTTAATCTTATTACCCTTCCCTAGCTTCACTGTTTCCTCATAAGGAGCCCTCGCACACTGAATTTCCTGGGTCACACTTAGGGTCTTTTGGGGCCAGCATGGAGTCTTGATAATGGATTCCCTGGCAAATGGTACCACAGTTAAAGCAAAGGCTTTTGGTGGATTTAATTGAATTGTGAGTAAAGAATGGAACAAATAATATTATTTTCAATGTGGCATATTGAATAATTTCATGATTTCACTGACTAATGAATTATTGGTTCCTCCATTTTTATATTTTATAAAAATGTGTTTTAGTGAAACAAAAGGAAACCCATCACCCCACCCGTCTCTCCCATACACACTAAAAACTAATTTGACTTCAGACTGTAGATGAGAGCCAACCTTGAATTTCAAGGATCTGGAGACTACTGTGCAGTACAGTTTGGAAAAGAGTCAGTGCACATTATAACAATTTGGAAAACATTTTGGCAATAATGTTCATAGGGCATGCTGATCTTTGTGCTGGCCCATTTTTATCATGTTGCAATCCCTTCTATGTATTTTTAAATGCTTGTGACTATGTGCATGTGACCTTTTCTAGTCTTTCCTGAAAGAAGAACATGCCACATTTTTTGAGCAACTGTCTACATTCCAACAGAGAGGGCAAAGCTCGTTTTGTCGTCGGCCTCCGTCGGTCTATGATGACCATGGAAGAGAATCCTAAACGTCTACTCTGCTGGAACAGCACCGCCTGTGGCTGAACAGGCCGATGCACGAATGACAGTCCCTGTCACACAGGTCACACTTGTGGGTGGTCTCCGTGCTGCTGGGTCTGTGGCGGTTCTTCCTGCGGGTCCTTTTTTCATCTGCTGCAGCAGTCAGTCTCTCTTCACCCGCCTTGAGCTGTCTGGTCAGGGTGCCTCTCCATTTGGAGCGGCCCGTTGCAAGGTCCTCCCAGCGCTCTGTGTTGATATCCAGGGCCTTCATGTCTCTCTTGCAGACGTCTCTAAAGCGCAGCTGTGGGCGGCCAACGTCTCTCCTGCCAGTTGCCAGTTCTCCATAGAGGACGTCTTTGGGGATTCTGCCATCCTCCATACGGTGAACGTGGCCTAGCCAGCGGAGCCTGCGCTGCCTGAGTAGAGTGAACATGGAGGGAAGGCCGGCGCGGGACAGAACTTCTGTGTTGGGCACTTTGTCCTGCCAGGATATGTCCAGGATGTGGCGAATGCAGCGCAAGTGGAAGGAGTTCAGTCTCTTTTCCTGCCGGGCGTATGCTGTCCACGTCTCACTCCCATAGAGCAGTGTGCTGATGACGCAGGCGTTGTACACTGCCATCTTCGTCTTGACAGAGAGTTTGGGATTCTCCCACACTCGTGTGGTGAGGCGAGCGAGTGTGAAAGCTGATTTTCCAATCCTCTTGTTGATCTCTGTATCAAGGGAGAGGTTGTTGCTGATCGTGGACCCCAGGTACGTGAACTGATTCCCGACCTCCAGCTTGTAGTCATCAATGGTGATGGTTGGTGGTGCTTCCGTGCCTTGCGCCAAGACGTTAGTCTTCTTCAGGCTGATGGTAAGTCCTTGCATGCCTGGGAGAAGCGGTCCATCAGGGTCTGAAGCTCCTGCTGTGTGTGGGTTGCGACTGCAGCGTCGTCTGCGAACAACATGTCTCTGATTAGAGCCTCGCGTACTTTGGTTCTGGCTTTCAGGCGGGCGAGGTTGAAAAGCCTGCCGTCAGATCTTGTGTGCAGGTAGATTCCCTCTGTTGCTGTGCTGAAGGCATGCCTCAGGAGCATAGCAAAGAAAATCCCAAAGAGGGTTGGCGCAAGTACACAGCCCTGTTTCACTCCGCTGCGTATGTTGAATGGCTCTGAGACGTTGCCATCGTGCTGCACTATCCCCTGCATGTTGGTGTGAAACGATTTGATGAGGCTTTGCAACTTTGGTGGGCATCCTATCTTTGGCAGGATCTTGAAAAGGCCCTCTCTGCTGACCAGATCGAACGCTTTGGTGAGGTCGATGAAGGCGACGTACAGAGGCATGTTATGTTCTCTGCATTTCTCCTGGAGTTGGCGGATGGAGAATATCATGTCTACCGTCGATCGCTCAGCGCGGAAGCCACACTGAGACTCGGGGTAGACGCGTTCGGCAAGCTTCTGTAGACGAACGAGAACAACTCGTGTGTAGACTTTGCCAACAACGCTGAGGAGGGAAATGCCCCTGTAGTTGTTGCAGTCGCTTCTCTCCCCTTTGTTTTTGTAGAGGGTGATGATCTTGGCGTCCCTCATGTCCTGTGGTACGGCACCTTCCTTCCAGCACTGGCAGAGGACGTCATGCAATGGCAGCAGTAGGGTGGTCTTGCAGTGCTTGATCAGGTCAGGGGGTATGCCGTCATTGCCGGGTGCCTTGCCAGCGGCCAAGCTATCAATGGCCTTACTGAGTTCGTCGATGGTTGGCTCGGCATCAAGTTCGTCCATGGATGGCAGGCAGTCGATGGCATCAAGGGCTGAAGGTGTCACGGTGTTCTGTCTAGGGTAGAGGTCGGAGTAGTGTTCCACCAATCTCTCCATCTGCTTGTTCTTCTCTGTGATCATCTCCCCAGTGGAAGATTTGAGGGGGGCCGTCTTGCTCTGAGCCGGACCAAGTGCTTTCTTGATGCCATCGTACATACCACGGATGTTCCCTGTTATGGCAGCGGTTTGAATGTCTTGGCTGAGCTGAGTCCAGTACTCGTTGGCACAGCGCCGAGCAGTCTGCTGAACTTTGCTTCTCGCAGCCCTGAGAATCTGGAGATTCTTCTCGTTTGGGTACTTCTTGTACTCAGCAAGTGCTGAGCGCTTGGCTTCAATGACGGGGGTCATCTCGGTCAACTTGGCATCAAACCAGTCCTGTGACTTCGAGGTCTTCCTCCCAAAGGTAGCCAAGGCTGTGCGGTAGATGGTGTTTTGCAGCTCTTCCCACTTCTGCTTTGCAGATTCTCCTCCTTGTGGTACACCAAGTTCCTTCTCAAAGGTGGAGGCAAACTGCTCAACAAGTTCTGGTTGGGCCATCTTGCTGGTGTCAATCCGTGCCTTTCCAGGTTGTCTAGCACGATGGAATTTCTTCAGCTGCAGCTTGACCTTGCAACACACCAATGAATGGTCTGTGTCGCAATCTGCACTCTGGAACGAACGGGTGATTAGCACGTTCTTCAGTGAGGGGCGCCTGGTCAGGATCAAGTCTAGCTGGTGCCAGTGCTTTGAGCGCGGATGTTGCCAGGAAACCTTGTGTTGGGGCTTGGTCTTGAAGAACGAGTTTGTGATGCACAGATCGTGATATGTGCAGAACTCGAGCAGCCGCTGTCCGTTGTCGTTCATTCTGCCCACGCCAAAAGGTCCAAGACAGGAGGGCCAGGAGTCATGGTCAGCACCCACTCTGGCATTGAAGTCTCCAAGGAGAATGAGTTGTTCAGAGTTGGAGATGATCCTGACAGTTGTTGCGAGATTCTCGTAGAACTCGTCTTTTGCCTCTGGTGTGGCTGTCTGTGTTGGGGCATACACACTGACGAGGGTGACTGGGCCTTCAGTGGTGTTCAGGCGGAGGGTGAGGAGTCGTGCAGAGCCAGTGCTGCCCGGTTCCACCATCTTCAGCAAAGTGTTCTTCACTGCGAAGCCCACTCCGTGTTCCCTGTGTTCGTCACTGCCCTTTCCCTGCCAGTAGAACGTGTAGTCCTTCTCTCTCAGTGTGCCTGCATCAGCTAACCGTGTTTCCTGGAGAGTGGCGATATCCACTCCCAGTCTCTTCAGCTCATTATTGATGATGGCAGTCTTCCTGGTGTCGTTGATGTCCTTGAGGTTAGCAGCGAGTCCTGTCATCATAGTGCGGACGTTCCAAGTTCCCAGTTTTAGAGTTGGTCTCTTTTGTTTTATTGTCTTGCCTGGTGCGAAGGTTCTCAGCCTGCTGTTTGGATTTCTCATTATCCCCATGCACCCAATGAGGAAAGCAAGCTGTGGCGGGACAACACCTTATTGGCTGGGGGCTGCCCAGCTTGAGGCGGGCGGTAGCTGTCCAGTGAGATCTGATGATCCCTCCCACCGTCGGGAACAACCCCTGGCGCCACGCTCTACGCCAATTGAGCAGTGGCTTATAACCGGTAACTGTCATTCCCCGTGTTTTGTCTACGCCAAAGGCGAAGCTGGAGTGTCCTCTCCAGTGATCCGGTGTTCTACCTTCCAGCGTTGGGCGTTGGTAGGATTCAAGCCTGGGCAGGAAGATATGGAGGACAAGATGTTGCCCATGCAGCATGTCCCCCCTCTCCACGTCACTGATGAATCCAAAGGAACAGCAGGGCTGCTACAGTTTGGCACCAGCGCCGTTGCAGGAGCTGCCAGAACGATGTTGAGCACAACATAGAACTGCCTTAG
This sequence comes from Pholidichthys leucotaenia, assembly GCA_020510985.1. Taxonomy (NCBI): domain Eukaryota; kingdom Metazoa; phylum Chordata; class Actinopteri; order Cichliformes; family Pholidichthyidae; genus Pholidichthys; species Pholidichthys leucotaenia. The sequence goes on along the minus strand of CM035847.1, from coordinate 127,030,781 downwards.
GGGCTCCGACTCCGGATTTTTCCTCAGGGTTGACTCCCGAAGCCTTTCCCGTGACCGGGTATGCCGCAAGGCAGCAGAGGTTTGAAATCAGGGTTTACCTTCCCCTAGATGGGCTACCTTCCCAGGTTGACGAGCCACCATCTACCCGAAGCATCTGGTTTTAAGGCGCCAGAGATCCGTCCTCGCCCCTTCTCCTATTAGTAAAAGCAGTTCCGCCGGGCTTAGAGACTAAACCACACGGGCAGGCTAGGAGTTGGACTTAGTTGTCAGAGGCTTTTCGAGACGCACGCCATAAGGAGCATTTTATGAGCACTGGGAGCTTAACCTCAGTGCCGCTCCTGGCTATGACAACCTTGGAACCGGGCAAAGCTCACCACACTGAAAACAAACAAACAAACAAAAAAAAGAAACAGCACAAAATAACACACAAATAAAGCAGTTGGTCAAGGACAAACAGACACAAAATAACAGAGTATACAGTAAAGGGGTGGTTTATGCTGTGAAGCCTCCCTCACCCTCTTCTACAAGAAATAACCCATCCCCCAAAGAATCATGAAACCAAACTGAAACCTCAGCCATGGACTCAGTACCCCCAAGCAGCCCTCATTCAACCCTGTCCTTTCTGGAAGGAGCTAGTGCTGGTGTAGGAGTCTGCTCTCCATTATCCACTACAAAAACACTGCTGCTCTGCCTGGAAAACTAATGCCAGTGCTGAACAAACCTTGTATGTGCTTGAAGTGGCAGTGACATTGCATGCTTAAGGACAACACTTCCAAGAGCATGTCCATATCTGTAAATTATATTATGGGGGACCCATGCTGTAGTATTCATCTCAGACTGGAAGGAAGGGAGATGCAGTAATTTCCTCTGATGAAAGAGCATGGGGATTAAGGGGCTGGGGGACAATAGGAATTGTGATGCGAGAATGAATTGTGATGCAAGACCTCAGGCAGCAGGGACGTATGAGTGTTGTAATATAAAAGAGAGCCCCTGCTACATGAGGTTAATGTTTTCTGATTCTGAGAGATGTGAGAGAGTGAATAAAGTTCATCTGCTCTGAATGCTTGGCCTGGTTATTCCTCTCTCCACAATATAAAACTACAAAAGCACGCATAGAGCGCATATCTCTGCCAAGGCTCCTTCCGTTTCTCATGGATCACCTCCAAAATGTAAAGGGTTTGTGTGTAGCCCTATAGCCACTTGTGGTGAAAATTGCATTAAAGTCTGTCCATCAGTTTTGGAGTATTGTTGCTAACACACTGTGAGAAGATAAGAGCCTTAGCTGAGGTATGCATTCTCAGATGATCACCAAAATATAATGGGTTCCTCTCTAGCCCAAGAACCACCTCTGGTGAAAATTTCATCCAAATCCATCCAGTAGTTTTTGTGTAATCCTGCTGCACAAATACAAACAAAGCCCTTGGTGGAGGTATGCACTCTGAGATCATCACCAATATCTAATGCTCTTGGGGCTGTTTGCTTTCGGCTTTAGGACTGTGACTAGAATTCTTCTTTGACTTGGCACAGAGGCGTCGTCTCTTCGAATTTAGTCTGCTGGTAGGATCATTAGCTTCCCCAGGCGAGCCCGGGTACTGGCGGAGGGCGCGACGAGAACGCTGATCCATTGCCCCCCAAGCAAACAGCCCCAAGAGCACTTTGTGGTAGGATCGGCCCTTCGCATATTACAACTAAACGTTGAAGGCCTATCTGCAGCCAAGCGAAGCCTTATCGAAGTCCTCGCCTTCCAACATTCGATTGATGTAATCTGCCTCCAAGAGACTCATATTGGCACAGAGGAAGCTGGCCGCTTCACCATCAAAGGCTTTGACCTCCTGTGCTATGTTCTACATGCTAAACATGGACGTGCCACCTATGTGCGTTCTGACATAGTTGAAGCAAATCACCTGATAACAACACATTTCTCAGACACCATAATCATTGGTGGCTTCCATATTGTCAATGTGTACAAGCCCCCTAATGCCAACTGGGATCTGCAGGTCTTACCCACCCTACCCCACCCTGCCATCTATGTGGGGGACTTTAACAGCCATCACCCTGACTGGGGGTACCCAGCAGTGGACAGTGATGGGAAGGCACTTTCAGACTGGGCATCCAGAAATGACCTCGCTTTGATATACGACCCCAAACAAAGAGGAACCTTCCACTCTGCTAGGTGGAAGAAGGACTATTCTCCTGACCTGTGTTGGGTCAGCTCTTTGAATGGGGAGCCATATCCTACACAGATCCTCATTCTTGATGATTTTCCACACAGCCAACACCGGCCCCTGCTTGTACACATTGGCCTACAACTTCCAGTCATATACAGCCCAAGGAAGATGCGCTGGAACTTCCGCAAAGCCAACTGGAAGAAATTCAGTGAAACTCTGGACCGGAGCGTTGTTACCATCCCACTCCACACCATCACTGTAGATGAAGCATACAACCGCTTCTGCAGCGCAATCTTCAAGGCTGCCCATACTGCAATCCCACGAGGCTACCGACCCCTCTATGTCCCATGTTTGGACGGAGAAAGTGCTGCCCTCCTACAATCCTATCAAACATCAGGGGACCCAGAGATAGCAGACCATCTCATTGAATCGCTAAATACAGCTCGGCGAAAGAAATGGGAGGAGACAGTTGCTGACCGGAGCTTTACCCACTCTAGCAGGAAATGTTGGAGCCTCATCCGTCGCCTAGGAGCTGCACAGAAGCCCCCTAGCCAAAGCCGAGCATCCGTCACACCCAACCAAGTTGCATCCCACCTACTGACTATCGCCAAAGCACCCCAAGACAAAGACACCAAAAGAGCAGTTACAACTGAGCTAAAAAAACCACCAAAAAATGCCTGTAGAGGAAACGAACCCTGAACCCTTCGAGGCTGCTGAACTGGAGAAAGTCCTACAGAGCCTGAAATGTGGAAAGGCAGCAGGATACGATAACATCTTCCCAGAATTCATGAAAAATCTTGGCCCCCGAGCCCTAACCTGGTTGACACAATTCTACACAAGGATCACACAAACAAACTCGATCCCAAAGAAATGGCGGACAGCAAAGGTCATTGCCATCCCAAAACCTGGCAAAGACCACAAATTACCAGCAAGCTACCGCCCAATCTCCCTACTCAGCGTTCCTTACAAAATCATGGAGCGCCTAATTCTGCAACGCATTTCCCCAGAGGTAGAGGATATTCTAAGTGTGGATCAAGCAGGTTTCCGCAAGGACCGCAGTACAGGAGAACAAGTACTGGCCCTAACCACCTTCATCGAAAATGGCTTCGAGAGCAGACTGAAGACAGGGGCTGTGTTTCTCGACCTTACAGCCGCCTATGATACGGTCTGGCACAAAGGCCTCCTCCTGAAACTTATAAAGGCGATCCCTGCTTGGGCAACAGCAATTATAAAAACCCTGCTGACCAACCGAAGGTTCAGAGTCCACCTCAGTCAGAAGACAAGTGCATGGAGAATGCAGAAAAACGGACTCCCACAAGGCTCAGTTCTAGCTCCAACTCTGTTCAACCTCTACATAAACGACCTGCCTACTACAAAATCCCGCAAATTCACCTATGCAGACGACATCTGTTTGGCATTCCAAGCACCAGACTTTGAACCACTGGAACGGGTGCTCACGGAAGATCTTGCCAAACTGGACCAGTTCTGCAAAATCTGGCGCCTAAAACCAAGCCCAGCAAAAACCGTCTCCAGTGTATTCCATCTCCACAATGCAAAAGCTGCCAGAGAACTAAACATCCACCTGAGCGGACTCAAGCTTAAGCATGCCCCAAATCCAACTTATCTTGGAGTGACCCTTGATAGGACCTTATCCTTCAAGGAACATCTAAAGGGGACGGCTGCTAAGGTGAAGGTACGAAACAACCTGCTCTGCAAGCTCGCTGGTGCAAAATGGGGGGCGGCAGTCTCCACCCTGCGCACCTCAGCACTGGCCCTTTCATACTCTGTAGCAGAATATTGTGCCCCTGTCTGGTCCAGGTCATCTTACACACACCATGTAGACACCCAGCTCAACACAACCATGAGAACTATAACTGGAACAATCCGCTCAACACCACTCCCCTGGCTCTCTGTACTGTCAAACATAGCCCCTCCACACATCCGGCGAGCAGCATTAACTCAAAGGATGCTCCAAAAAGTTAAAGATTCTCCTCACTTACCAATCCATGCAGATATCTACACTCCACCCACTGCCCGACTTTCATCCAGACGGCCGATTTGGAAAAACCCTCCCCCAGCTGACGTTACCATCCAGACAGCTTGGCAAGAGGAATGGGAGACCAAGGAGGTCCCAAACAAACAGCTGGTGATAAACCCCAACCAACAGGTCCCGGGCACCAACCTCCCAAGGAGACAGTGGTCTACACTCAATCGCTTCAGGACTGGACATGGCCCCTGCTTGGCCAGCCTTTACAGATGGGGCAGTAGCCCTAGCCCACTGTGCGCATGTGGAGAGGAGCAAACAATGGAACACATCATAGAGGCTTGCCCGCTCCAAAGACTGGAAGGAGGATTACACACCCTCCATACAGCAAACCAGGAGGCAACTGCTTGGCTTAAGGACTTTGCATTCGCTAAATAAATAAATAAACCAATATCTAATCATCTGTTCCCCGTGCCATTACACACCTTTCCTGAAAATTCCGTCAAAATTTGTTCACAACTTTTTGAGTTATGTTGGTAACAGACAGACAGACAAATAAACTGACAAACCCCGGTAAAAGCATTACTTCCTTGGCGAAGGTAAATATATTCCAATATAATTTCTCTATATTATGATACACAATATGCATGAATACACTAGTTTCCAGCTTCAATGTGTCATTGGACAATTCTCTTATCTCTCAATCCCCTCAGGTTAAGAGTCTGGGTGTCACCCTTGATAGCATGCTTTCCTTCATATCTCACATTAACAACATACGTAATCCTGTTAACATACTTCCATCTCCGCAACATCAACCACTTACGCCCCTCCCTCACATCTCATACTGCTGCCATCTTGGTTCACAGTTGTTAAAATAATTTTGAGCTTAAATTATTCAAAGTCAAAGAATTAGGCGGAAAGTTGGATTTATGTACATTTATTCACCTCAGTGGCCATTTGAGGGAGAGACTACTGAGTGTGGCCTACAGCACACTGTCACCAAAGTCTGAACAAACATTCTCTAAGCTCAGTATTTATAACTATGGGTAAACAAGGAGGAGGAGGAGGAGGAGCTTGAACTTGAAGTTCCAGCACATTCCTCGGACACAGAAGAGCAGGGCATACCAAACACATTATCAGTGTAGACGTCTGACCCTCAGTCTCACACACATCCTCTGAAGGCCACAGTTAGACAATAATTGCTCACAGACATGAAAGAATAATACAAAGGAATATATGAACTTATTCTATATGGAATGCACATATAAACGTCAGACATGAAATAGAAAAGGCATGATACAAAATAATAATAATATGTAATACGGAATTTTTCTATCAACAGTCTTGTTAAATCTCGTGTTGACTACTTCAGTTCCCTCCTGTTTGGTCTTCCACAGAAAATTCTCCATAAATTACAACTGGCACAGAAATCAGCAGCTCAGATCATCACCAGGACCCCATTTATTCATCACATCTCTCCTGTTCTGCAGCAGCTTCATTGGCTCCCAGTCACGTTCTGAATACAGTATAAAATACTATTACTCGCGTACAAGGCCATCCACAGCCTTGCCCCTCCATATCTCTCTGACCTCCACATCACTATACCTGCACACACCCATAGGTCCTCTTCTTCCATTCAACTCACTGTTCCCTCTGTTCACCTCACTGCCATGGGTGGCACAGCATTCAGCTTCTTGGCACCAAAATGTTGGAATACACTCCCTCCTGATCTTCATAACACCGATTCTCTCTCACTTTTCAAATCTAAACTCAAAACCCATTTGTGCAGCCTAGCTTATCCACACTGATTTGCATTGTCTTTTGTCTATCTATCCATCCATCGATCTTCTTCCGCTTAATCCTTTTTTGGGTTGCGGGGGGCTGGAGCCTGTCCCAGTATCTTTGGGCGAGAGGCAGGGTACACCCTGGACAGATCGCCAGTCCATCGCAGGGGACAGAAAACCATTCACTCTCACATTCATACCTAAGGACAATTTAGAATCCCCAGTTTGATGCCAGTTGACCTAACTTGCATGTTTTTGGCATGTGGGAAGAAACTGGAGAAATCCCAGAGTAAACCCAGGCAGACACGGGGAGAACATACAAACTCCACACAGATCACTGTTGGTCGGGGCTGGGATCGAACCCAGGATCCCCTGGCCATGGGTGAGTTGCTGTGCTGCTGCAGTGCTAACCACTGCGCCACCGTCTAATTTTTATTACTATAAGGCGACCTTGAGTGTAATGACAGGTGCCCATAAATAAAATGTATTATTATTATATTCCAGTGAATGGCTTTGAAAATTCGGTGTTACTACAAATTGTTTTTATTTGGGTGGCATTGGTCTGCCAAGGGACTGGAGATGGAAATTAGCTCTGGCTATAGTCTTGCATATACTTTACTCAGATTAAATCTGAGTAAACTGGACTAGCCTGCCACAATTTCGATATCCAGCTTATTTTTTCCTATTAAAATCTGATGTGTTTTCAAAGTGTTCCCTTTATTTTTTTGAGCAGTATATATATATTTGTGTGTGTGTGTGCGCGCGAGTGCGTGTGTGTGCATATATGTATAATATACATATTATGTGTATGTATGTATATATGTATGTACGTATATGTATATGTATTTCAGTATTTGCTTCTCTTTGTTTAGGATTTATCTTGTCCTTGCCCTTATGGGCCAGCTCCTCCTTGTTTGTTTCATCTGGTTTATTTCTCATTGTGTATCGTTTCATATTTGTAGTTAGTTCTTGTTGCCATTTTCCTCTGTGCTCTTAGTTTGACAGCGTGACATGTTACTTCCTCTGTTTTGCTCAAGTTCGCGGGTTGTCACAGCTGTCATCCGTTTGGTTTAATTATCCTAGCTTGTGCATCCACACCTGTTAATCATTTGTATCAATCTGCTTTGTCTATTTAAGCCCCTCTTCGATGCAGTACCATTGAAGCGACATACTGTGTGTTTAGACAGAAATCTGCTGTCATTCCTTCCCTCTAGCGGATGAGCTTCGTCCGGCTCTCTTCTTGCTTTTCCTCCTGACATTTCTGTACACTACAGCCTGGGTCCGGCCAGGCTGTTCTCCTTTTTTTCCTCGGACGTGAGCCCTGTGCTGTTCCTCTCATTTATCCTGCCTTTTGTGTAAGTGTAGTGTTTTTGTGTTTCAGTTATATTTTGTGTTTTTTATGATAAAATGTGCAAACTCACAGCGTGTGTTTGGTGTCTTCAGTCCGCCATTGACAGGGCAATTTATGACAGAATGTCGCTGCCAGTGTAAACCACCAGCTGCTGTGAATTTTGCCTTTTTTTCCCCTCCCGTCTATTTTTTTTTGTTAAAATCCGTTTTGTTTTGTTTGTTTTTTTTCTAGAATGGCAGCCACCACGGACTTTAAATTATTGGGACTGAGTGAAGATGGCGGAGAGACATAACACTTAAACAAAGAGCTCTCCCTAGCCGGATTAAAAATCATCGGTAAATGGCCAACTCGACATAAACGAATCAATAAACTAAGGGATGAAAACACGAAGGAACCGGGCACAAGGACAAAAACAGGGCAAAATTGAAGAATTCCTCTCCAACAACGCAGGAAAAACCGCTGTACGCAAAGCCCAAAAAACGAGATGTCCACAGCAGTGAAAATGGAGGACACCAGACTCGACAACATGAACGCTGGCATCGCCAGTTTGGGTGAAGAGTTGAGAGAATTCAAGCGACAGCTACAACAGGATTTAGCGGCTCTTAAGGAGGAACTGAAAAAAGAAATTAAGGAGGAAATCATGGACCTCCGAAGAGAAATGGAGCGTAAATTAACGGAAAACATGGAGGAGCTGCGCTCCCAGCGGGCGTGTATGACAGAAGCGCAGACCAGAATTTCGGAACTAGAAGATTGGAAAAGCGAGGCAAACGAACAACTACAGACCCTGACGACGCAAACGCAGAGGATGCAGGAGAAAATAAACGACTTGGAGAGCAGATCCCGACGAAGCAATATGCGCATCTTTGGAATTCCGGAGGGCATTGAAGGCAACTCGATGACAAAATTCATGGATCAGTTCTTAAAAAAAGAACTGGAAATACCCGGAGAAACGGATCTGCAGATTCAACGGGCGCACAGAACCCCGGCACAGAACCCGAAAACAAACTCTCCACCCAGGTCAGTTGTGGTAAACTTTGTGAAATATGACATAAAGGAAAGAATCCTGACGCAAGCATGGGAAAAAAAGATACGAATCGGCGACAAACAGGTATTTTTTGACCATGACTACCCGACAGAAATCGTGCAGCAGCGGAAGAAATATGCCAATATTAAAAAAACGCTGAAAGAGAAAAAAATTAGATTCCAAACGCCGCTAACGAAAATGAGGATTCATTGGGAGGAAGGCACAAGAACCTACAACACGGCCGAAGAGGCAGCGCGGGATATGATGGAGCAGGGCCTTGAGGTGAGCGTGCCGAAGGAGACGGCTGGAGCAGCGGCGGCCCTGAACGCACCACGACAGACGGAGTGGAGACGAGTGAACGGCGGAAGAAGGGGGAGAGACGTAGAGCAGCGGGCCCAGGACAAGCTACAAGGCTTTCAACTGAAAGCCTAGATCATAACAAAGATTAAGAAAGGCACAGAAGAAATGAAGGCCAAGAAGACAAGGTAAAAGAGAAACAGACGGCTAGGAGAGGTTTAAGTGATATTTGTTGGACATTTCTAGACTTATGACTATTACTTTGATAGTAATTAGAAGTCTAGGGAGGGCCCTTCACTCTGTGAAGACAAACCCCCCACCCACCAACAGGGACCAGTGGGCAGAAGAAAGGCCCAAAGTACGGAGGTCGAGTTTTTTTAATGTGTTTTTATATAAATATGTGTTATTTTTGTTGTTAAAGGAGCTAGGAGCACAAGTTAAAAAAATGGAAAAACATGAATATGGGTAAAAATCTTAAGATAATGACACTAAACGTGAATGGTCTGAACTCACCTGTTAAAAGGGAAAGAATAATAAGAAAATTCAAGAAGGAAAAAGCTGAAATTATATTTATGCAAGAGACACATTTGAGCAAGGCAGAACATGTGAAACTAAAGAGATTTGGCTATAAGAACTCCTACTACAGTTCATTTAAGGGAGGAGCAAAAAGGGGGGTTATGATACTAATCTCAAACAAAATACAATTTGAAAGTGAACAGGAAATCCAGGATAAAGAAGGCAGGTATGTAATAATAATGGGAAGAATAGATGGTATGCAGATCACATTAGTGAACATCTATGCCCCACCAGAAAGTGACAAGGGTTTTTTTCAACATCTGTTTGATCTCATAGCAACACACAGTGAAGGAGTCCTAATTTGTGGAGGAGACTTAAATGCTGTCATGGATCATGAAGTTGACACAACAAGTGTTAAGAAGACAAAAAAACATGTAACAAAGTTCATAAGAACCTCACTGGCAGAAATGGGTATGGTAGACATATGGAGGGACCTACACCCACTCGAAAAAGACTATACACATTATTCAGCAGCCCATAAAGTACACTCTAGAATAGATTACTTCCTTATGAATGAAGGTGACAGACACAGGGTGAGAAATTGTTGGATTGGAGGGGCAGAAATATCAGATCATAATCCTATATACATGGAAATATATTTAAACAATAGAAAACGACAAACAACATGGAAACTTAACGTAGGACTGTTAAATGATGAGAAAATGAAAGAAAGAATAAAAATAAACATAAACGAATATATCCAAGAGAATGACAATGAAGAAGTGGACCCAACAATACTATGGGACGCACTAAAAGCCGTGTTAAGGGGTAAATTAATTGTTGAAACAGGAAAAGCAAATAAGACTAAACTGGAAGCGTATGAACAAAGATGTGAGAGACTAAGGGAATTAGAACGTAAACATCAAAGCACAAATGATCCAAAAATATATCAAGAAATTAAAGAAGAAAAAACAAAGATAAAAGAAACACAAATGGATGAAATTGAAAGGAAAAATAGATATCTAAAGCAAAAATATTATGAAACGGGGCCAAAAGCCACAAAACTGCTGGCAAAACGGTTAAGAAAACAACAAACAATGAATAATGTATACAAGATTAAAGACCCCACCACAAATAAAACCACAGTTAACCCAGAAAACATCGAAGAAATTTTCCATAATTTCTACCAAGAACTATACTCGCAACCTGAAGAAACAAATACTAAAGATATCAAAAAATTTCTAGACACATTGGACTTGCCATCAATAGGAAATCAACAAAATGAAAAACTAACAGCAGAAATAACAACACAAGAGATCAGAGATGTGATTAAGTCACTTAAAAACGGTAAATCACCAGGTAGTGATGGATACCCATCTGAGTTTTATAAACTGTTTATAGAAGAACTCACGCCACAACTCCTAAAGTCATTTAATTGGACGCTGAACAACAACAAAATACCTCCAACATGGAACGAAGCAATCATTTCAGTTATTTTAAAACCAGGGAAAGATAAAGAACAATGCGGAAACTATAGACCAATCTCTTTATTAAATGTAGATTATAAAATATACACAACAATTATATGTAAACGAATAAAGACATTCTTGACGGAATTGATAGAAGATGATCAAACTGGATTCATAGAGGGACGCCAAACACATGACAATATCAGGAGAACAATACATATAATTAACCAAATACATAAAGAAAAGAAAAGCGCAGTAATAATGAGTTTAGACGCAGAAAAAGCATTTGACAGGGTTAACTGGAAATTCCTATATAGTGTACTGGAGCGCTTTGGATTTAACGAAAAATCAGTACAATGCATAAGGACGCTATATCAAGAACCTGTGGCAAGAATCAAGATAAACGGTAGCTTAACAGACAAAGTAAATATACAAAGATCAACTAGGCAGGGATGCTGCTTATCGCCCACCTTGTTTGCTCTGTTCATAGAACCATTGGCTCAAGCGATACGACAAAATAAGAAATTAAAAGGTGTAACAATAAAGGGGGCGGAACACAAGATTGGGCTATTTGCAGACGATATTATAGTTTACCTTGAACAACCAGATAAATCAATAATGGAAATGATGAACTTGATAGAAAATTTTGGAAAATTATCAGGATACAAGATAAACATAACAAAAACACAAATACTGACATTCCACTATAACCCTCTAAACCAGATAACTGATAAGATCAAACTAAACTGGAAGCAAAAAGAAATAAAATACCTTGGAGTGAACATACCTAAAGACCTAAGCAAAATATATAAAGCAAACTATGATAGGTTGGAACAAGAAATAAAAAAAGATATTGATAGATGGTCAATCTTAAATATGGATCTGAATTCAAAAATTGAGACAGTCAAAATCAGCATACAACCTAGATTACTTTACCTCTTCCAGGCTATACCAACAGAGATTCCAGATGCCCAATTCTCAAAGTGGGACAGGATGATATCGAGATTTGTTTGGGGAGGTAAAAAACCAAGAGTGAAATATAAAACCCTCCAATTACCAAAAGAGAAAGGAGGCATGGGCCTACCGAGTCTAAAGGAATATTACTACTCAGCACAAATAAGATATATCATATGTTGGTGCGACGAGGGATGAGGCAAAATGGAAAGAAATGGAAAAGGAAATTGAGGGACTCCCAGTACAAAGCATAATAGGGGATAAAGATGCATATAAGCAAATCAAACAAATAGACCCAATCACTAAATTTACTTTAGAACTGTGGTATAAAATAGTACAAAAATATAATATAAGGGAAGACATAAAACTATTGAAATGGGTAGCATTTGACAGTCAGTTTGAACCGGCAAAACAAGATAGGGGATACAAAAATCTGGTGAACAAGGGAATCACAGCATGGGGCAATATCGGAAAAAAAGATCTCGGGAGCTTTGTAAATATCAGGAGAAAATTTAAATTAGAAAGATCGGAATTTTTCAGATATCTGCAGATGAGAGATTACTATATGAAGAAGATTAGGCATAACCTCCAAACAGATGTGAACGAGATTATACAACTTATTTTAAGCTCATATGCAGGAAATAAAATAAGAATTATTTCAAAACTATATCAGAAACTTATGACAAACAATCATACAAGTAACTATATAAAGGAGAAATGGGAGAAAGAGCTCAATTTAAACATAACAGAAGAAAGCTGGCAGGAAATATGGAAAACACAACACACATCAACAAATTCAAGGGCATGGAGGGAATTTGGATGGAAAAACCTGATTCGCTTTTTCATTACACCACAGATTCAAGGAAAATATACAAATACCCAATCTCTATGCTGGAGGGGATGTGGGGCTCAAAATGCAGACCACTCACATATGTTTTGGAAATGCTACAAAATATCATCATTTTGGAAATCTATGCATGTGACAATACAGAGGATATTAGGATATAATATACCAATGAACTGTAACCTGATGTACTTATGTGATCTTAAAAAAGACAGTGTTATACAGGCTGAGGACAGATATCTAGTTAAAATCTTGTTGATTGCATGTAAAAAAACTATCACAAAAAAATGGCGATCAGAAGTTCTTCCTGACCAAGAACAATGGACTGACATTGTTGAGGACATACGTATGATGGAAAAACTAACATATCGACGAAGAATGCAAGAAGGAATATGGGAGAAAAAATGGCGGAAATGGACACACTACAAAGTGCAACAACGAGGCAGAAATTGAAAGAATAACCAAAGACACTGAAAAAACCAGAAGAATTAAGAGATGGAAACTAAAAACTTGATGCTCCAACATTTGTCCCCCCCCTTTTATTTTTTATTTTTTTTTATTTTTTATTTTTATTTTGTTTATTTTTTTTTATTTTTCCCTACCCTAACCCCTTTGTTTTTTAAATGTAGAATGTGATCTGAATGCATTATATATGATGAAAAATGAATAAAAATCTAAGTTACAAAAAAAAAAAAAAAATTATTGGGACTGAGTGAGTTGGAGTATCGGGCTGCCAGGGTGTTGGAGAGTATCATCTCGGAGGCTCATGTTTCCCATACTCCCGATGTGGCCCAGAGTTGTTTGGACGGCGTGCAAGTACTGGAGGCCTGCCCTAGCGTGTGGGGCTGTCCAGAACTCATTGGTCTCCTTGTCTCAGTCACCAATTCCCAGTCCATGCTCCGTGATGTGGGGGAAATCTCTTCCCCACCTGTACTTGTGCCAACAAAACAGGATCCTCGGGTGCAGACATCTTCAGCCACTCGCTGCCACCCAGCTGCATCCTGCCTGAGAAATTCCCAGCAGATCCTCCCTCGCCATTTTGGAGAAATGCACCAGCAGCCTCCTCGTCATGTCAAAATTTTTTTTATCAGCTGTCCTGTCAGCCTCTTCCTCCTTGTCTGCCGCTGCTATCCCCCTCTTCTTCACAACATCACCGTCCACTGCTGAGAATCTGGCCATCCTCAGGTCTGCAGGGCCGGCTCCTCCACTCTCCACATTGGTGCCCTTGCCCGCTGCAGTGAACGAGAGAGAGTTATCCAGTCCTACAGCAGTAGCAACCACCAGTCCCTGGGAATTAAGGCAAGTATTCTTTCATTTTTTAACACCCAAAAATGAATTGTGTTGTCTTATTCCTGGAGGGGGTGCTCAGTAGCAGTTACCCACTTTCGCTGAACCCTCACTGCCAGCTGCTGCAACTAAAACTTTTAACCTCATCCGCTTCTCCCGTGTTCCTCTCTGCTTTTCCTGTGAGTTTGCCGGTCCTAGCAGGGAGCTACTGGACAACAAGGGGGCCTGTAGTTTCGGAGGGTCCTGTTCCAGCCCCACAGCCATGTTCTGGATGGGGAGAAGCGCCCCCTGTGTCTTGAAGCCTAAGCCGACAGGAGAGTGTCCCCTGGTTTCCCCATCACAGGACTCAGCGCCAGCGGTGAGACGATCTCCAGTTCCAGCCGTTGCCACTGGAGGTCCGCCATTTGCATCCACCATCATGCCTGCTGCGAGGGTCGCCGCAGCAGAGTCACCGGAGTCTTGGACGGTGGTGGAGCTCGAGTCTAGGCAAGTACTCTGTTCTGTTTCAACTCTCAGCGGACCCACGGTGACCCACGGTGACCCTCCGCTCAAGTTCTAGAGAAATCTTGTCTAGCGCATGGTGGGGAGGATCAGCTGCAGATGTTATCTGTTCCTGAATCCTCCTTGCCGGGCTCCACTGCTGCCAGCAATTGTGTTCCTTTATCTTCCTCTTCCTCCCCATCCAAGGTGGCCATATTGGGAGAGGATGCCCAGGCAATTGAATTTGAGAACTCCCAGCTGGAGTCACCGGAGTCCTGGACGGTGGTGGAGCTCGAGCAAAGGCAACTTCTCTTTTTTGTCTTCACATTAGCAGTATTAGAGAAATCTTGCTAAGCTCTCGGGGGGGGCGGGGGGGGGGGGGACCAGTTGCAGCCGTCAGCTGCTCCAGAGTTCTCCTCACCGGGCTCCACTGATGCTGGTGATAGTAACCTGATGTATGTTTCTTCTGTTCTGTTTGAGTCCTCGTCTGGGTCAGCCTTCACTTGAGGTCACCGTGGGTCCTCCTTCTCCACCTGAGGTCACCGTGGGTCCGCCTTCTCCGCCTGAGGTCACTGTGGGTCCTCCTTCTCCGCCTTCGCCTGGTTCCCCGCTGATCAGTCATCTCACATGTTCACATCTCACATGCTCACATTCCTTTATTCATCTTGTTTATCTTGGGTAATTTCCCCACTTCTGTTCTGTGGCTTATTTGTATTATGATATTTGAGCTGTCGTTTGCTTCTGTCAATATATATATATAATTGACAGTTGTGGCCTAATGGTTAGGGATGTGGACTGGTGAGCCGAAGATCGTGGGTTCGATCCCTGGACTGGCAGGATTACATCTGGGTGGGACAGATAACATAGCAGTGTTTGTTGCACCCTCTTTAATCCCACTGTGGTGCCCTTCAGCAAGGCCCTTAACCCCATCTGCTTCAGTGGCCACAGGTCAGTCTGTGGTTGGACTGGGCAGCTTCCTGGTGTGAGTGTGAACAGGGCGTCCTTGAAAAAGAGAGGTTGCCTCTCAATGAAAAAAATAAATTTATTCACATATTTCACTTTACCTCGCGTAGTTAATAATTGCCGGTCTAATAACAAGCAGCAGAAGTATACTGTAATTTGTAGTTTATTTTTTTTGTGTGTCTATGTTTAATCAACTCTTCAACTGGCAAGTTCTTCACTCTTATTTTGAAAGTTTGCAAGACCAGATGGAAGCTCTTATTTTGAGTGTTTGTTCACAAAGCCAGACTCACCCTGTTACTGCGGCCTGCTACCCTCTCTCTTTTCTTTGTATCTTTCCTGGCAAGCCACGCACATGAGCACTCTTTTGTGCGCGCGCGCGCACGCACGCACGCACGCACGCACACACACACACACACACACACACACACACACACACACACACACACACACACACACACACACACACACACACACCTGTCTGTGCTCTTTCAGGTGCAGGTATACTGCCCATGCAGAGATCTCAGAAGCAGCAACTGTTTCTTGTGTTTTCACTTCATTTGTTTTTCTTTCTTTCTCCCCCCAGTCCTTGACCCCCACCTCTTCCAGCTTCTTCCCTTCAGTTCCCTCCCCATTCCTCCCTGTCAGCTCCAGCATAAAATAAAATAAAGTGCTAAAGTTTTCTTTATATAACACGTCTATAAATACTATTTATTTACAGCCTATATCAAATACTGTATGTACAATGCTCCTTTTCGCAAAGCAGATCTGTTTGGCACATTAAGGCAAGCAGATATCGCTTCGGCTTGCCAAACTGCTGAACAGGACAGGTAAAAAAAGTGAGAATGATTTACATACCTGCACAGTGTAGAGTGCACCGCAAACATGCTGTAGTAGTCGGTAATGTATGTCTTCATCTGGCTCCCCGTTTCGTGTGATTAGAGATGGATTACTTTGATTCTTTTGGTCAGGCCATTTCTCTACTCCAGTCTCTCTGCTGGAACAGGAGCAAGTGAGATGTTCTCTGTGAAAAGCAATTTAGTATTTTGGGTTGGCGGACGCATTGGACAATCTGACCACAGCCTTGGAAGTCCAGTGTAATACAACATTTATAACATTAAATACTTGAACTCATGAACATGAGAAAGGAATTTTCCAAAGAAAGAAGACTGTTTCCCTCCTTGCCAGTTATAAAGGTGTGCATTCATTCCGGAGGTTGTCTTCTGGTTGGGCGGGGATAGTGAGCAGCAACAGCAGCTGTGAGAGGAGGAGAAGATGCAGAGACAGAAGTCAAAGTCTGAGCATAATTACAAGCTGTCAGCTTACATTAACATGACAAATTATATTCAGTAGGTGCAACATAAATATTTTGTATATCTTGAGTGGACAAACGTATCAATACATTGAATGTATTCATTGTATCACCCACCCATAGTGGCTCGCATGTTGGGCCAAGATCAATCACCATGATCTTCCCAGTTTAAAAGGGTCCCACTAGTACCAGCAACAGGCTGGTACTAGGCTATACCTGGCAGTAACAGCTGCCAAGCATAGCTTACCCTGCCCTACTAAGCCACAATTCCAGACAGGAGTTAAGCCCCTTTTCCACTAGTACCTACTCAGCCCGACTCATCTCAACTGTACTCAACTCTACTCAGCTTGACACGGTGTACTTGGTTTTCTATTTCAACTACCATCTCAAGAGGGTGGGGTTGGGTTCATTTCAGGACGGTGGCCCGTTTTCCCGTTATGTTCTTTACATGCTGATGTTTTCACTAATAAGTAACGTAAAAGATGCTTATAATCACAAAACACTCACCATCTTCCCTTTGAGCAGCCATCAGCTCAGAAACCTCCTGGTATACTTGCATTTCGGGTTGCTCCACTGCAGCATACCTGACGGGGTTGAAAAGTTCATAGGCTGAAAAGTTCATAGTTGTCCAATTTGACCAAATGTAGTTTATTTTTCAAGCACAGGGATCCAAGCGCTGCAACACCAATGGAAGAACTGTGCTCACCGCCAGGGAGGCTATTAAAAAATAACCACATCTGAGCAAATTTGGCCACTATATGAACTTTTCAGCTGCGGTGCCAGAGGAGCGTTCCGAAATGAAAGACCAGAAGATCTCCGAGCTGATGGCTGCTCACGGGGAAGATGGTGAGTGTTTTGTGACGGTGTTGATTTGTGTGTAGCCATTTATTTCATTGATTATCACAGAAATAATAAAAACTCACAGCCGAATTTACAAATGGTGGTTTTGAATCTTTTGAAGACGTTGCTCTCATCCACTGACGTTATGCCCTGGCCAATCAGTGGCCTGCAATCCACTGGCATCACATTTGTGCCCTTCAGAGGTAAAGTGGGCTATCCCACAAAACCATTATTTTGAGAAAATGAGCTCTAAAGTTGAAATATTCTCAAAAAATCAGTGTGCCTATATCATTAAAAAGTTACCCCCTATAATAATTATAGGGGGTAACTTTTTAATGATATAGGCATTAAAAAGTAACCCCCTACTGATTTTTTGAGAATATTTCAACTTTAGAGCTCATTTTCTCAAAATAATGGTTTTGTGGGATAGCCCACTTTACCTCTGAAGGGCACATTTTCAGCTCAACTCAGCATGGTTGGAACCTTTCTGAAGTAGGTCCCAAAAAAGTACCTGGTACCAGGTAGTAATGGAAAACCCAACAAACCGAGTGGAGTTGAGGTGAGTAGGGCTGAGTAGCTATTAGTGGAAAAGGTCTATAGACTTCATTAAGACCAAATGAGATGAAGAACACAAAACCGGCCTACAGCCCAGGAATGAAAAAAACATAATGATGTTTTCTTTATGTATGCAACTTAATTTTGATTTAAATGTTTGATCTTAATCATCATTGTGAACTATACAGTTTTATGCACAAAAAAGTATGTAACAGTCTATATAACAGAACTAACAGGGGTTATTTTATGACACTTGAACATCAGGATTTTCTTCAGTTAATCTGCTTCTTCAAGTTAGTCTCTTTGTGAAAGCCTCACAGTTTGTGTTCAGTATGCCTGCGCTTAAGTCTCACTGATATGAGCCTGGTATTTACAGAGAGAAAATAAATCCTGGCCATTGATTCTTCTGCTTTGTCACTCAACCTCCTGCCAGGGGATACATAGAAATATCTGATAATTGAAGGGCAACAGACACAGAGCACTTTTCATCGAGATTTTTTTTCCCTTTTTGTTTGCTGTGAGACACTCAGCAAAAAGACATGAGGTGCTTTCACACCAGGCAGTCCTAAGAACTCTCTGTAAGTAACTAGATACTGTGTGAGCTCCCCCAGGAATAACATACCTTTGAAGGTTTCATCATGTGTGAACTTGCATGGCCACTAAAAATCTAAATGCAAAGTATGAGTTTTGCTTTTTCTGCTCTAGTTTTGAAGTAGTGTTTACATTTGCGTGTTGCGTGTTGAGATTTGATTATTCACATCCTTGTTCATTAAGTTTCCATTTGTTGTTATGTATGTATGTATGTATGTATGTATGTATGTATGTATGTATGTATGTATGTATGAGCAAGCAGGTGTATAGGTATATTAATTAGTTAATGATGGGACGCATCACTGGTGATGACGAAGCATCCTACAGGAGGGAGGTGGCCAACCTGGTATCATGGTGTGAGGACAACAACCTCACCCTCAACACGGACAAGACAAAGGAGATGATAGTGGACATGAGGAAAGGGAGGAGGAGACCCCATCGGCCACTATTCATCCGGAAGCTTGAGGTGGAGAGGGTGAGCAGCTTTAAATACCTGGGCATCCACATCAGCGAGGACCTTAAATGGACACACAACACCACAGAGCTGGTTAAGAGAGCTCAACAACAACTGTACTTTCTGAGGAAGCTGAAGAAGTTTGGCATGTCTTCCAGGACCCTCAACAATTTCTAAAGCTGCATCATTGAGAGCATCCTGACCAACTGTATCACTGTGTGGTACGGCAGCACCACTGCCCTGGAGCGCACACGCCTGTAGAGAGTGGTGAAGACAGTGGAGAAGATGAGGACTCCCCTCCCCTCTCTGCAGAGCATCTACCACCGCAGAGTCCAGAAGAGAGCTGACGCCATCCTTCGGGACCCCACCCACCCCCACCACAGACTGTTCACACTTCTACCCTCAGGCCGGAGGTACAGAAGTGTGAAATACCGGACAACCACACTGAAAAACTCCTTCTTTCCCACTGCCATCAGACTCATAAACAGATAACAACTCCCAAAACTCTGTAATACAGCTTTGCATATAAGAACTCACACACCAGCTGCTAAATTTGCACACTGCTCACCTGTACAGTAGCTATAGTATCACCTGTCTGATGTCCATAACATCTCTGCTGCTACTTATCAATAATTTGTAATTATACACTGCTTGTTGCACAATGCTCATTTGCACACTGTACAGTGGGGCAAAAAAGTATTTAGTCAGCCACCAATTGTGCAAGTTCTCCCACTTAAAAGATGAGAGAGGTCTCCAATTTTCATCATAGGTATACCTCAACTATGAGAGACAAAATGAGAAAATAAAAAATCCAAAAAATCACATTGTCTGATTTTTAAAGAATTTATTTGCAAATTATGGTGGAAAATAAGTATTTGGTCACCTACAAACAAGCAAGATTTCTGGCTCTCACAGACCTGTAACTTCTTCTTTAAGTGCCTCCTCTGTCCTCCACTCGTTACCTGTATTAATGGCACCTGTTTGAACTCGTTATCAGTATAAAAGACACCTGTCCACAACCTCAAACAGTCAGACTCCAAACTCTACTATGGTCAAGACCAAAGAGCTGTCAAAGGACACCAGAAACAAAATTGTAGACCTGCACCAGGCTGGGAAGACTGAATCTGCAATAGGTAAGCAGCTTGGTGTGAAGAAATCAACTGTGGGAGCAATTATTAGAAAATGGAAGACATACAAGACCACTGATAATCTCCCTCGATCTGGGGCTCCACCCAAGATCTGAGGGACCCAAATCCTGCAGTGCCAGACGTGTCCCCCTGCTTAAGCCAGTACATGTCCTGGCCCGTCTGAAGTTTGCTAGAGAGCATTTGGATGATCCAGAAGAGGACTGGGAGAATGTCATATGGTCAGATAAAACCAAAATAGAACTTTTTGGTAAAAACTCAACTTTTCGTGTTTGGAGGAGAAAGAACACCATACCTACTGTGAAGGATGGGGGTGGAAACATCATGCTTTGGGGCTGTTTTTCTGCAAAGGACCAGGACGACTGATCCATGTAAAGGAAAGAATGAATGGGGCCATGTATCGTGAGATTTTGAGTGAAAACCTCCTTCCATCAGCAAGGGCATTGAAGATGAAACGTGGCTGGGTCTTTCAGGATGACAATGATCCCAAACACACCGCCCGGGCAATGAAGGAGTGGCTTCGTAAGAAGCATTTCAAGGTCCTGGAGTGGCCCAGCCAGTCTCCAGATCTCAGCCCCATAGAAAATCTTTGGAGGGAGTTGAAAGTCCGTGTTGCCCAGCGACAGCCCCAAAACATCACTGCTCTAGAGGAGATCTGCACAGAGGAATGGGCAAAAATACCAGCAACAGTGTGTGAAAACCTTGTGAAGACTTACAGAAAACGTTTGACCTCTGTCATTGCCAACAAAGGGTATATAACAAAGTATTGAGATGAACTTTTGTTATTGACCAAATACTTATTGTCCACCATAATTTGCAAATAAATTCTTTAAAAATCAGACAATTAACTGTGCACATGATGATAAAGACTTTGAATCTTCAATCTTGAATGGGACAGGACAAGATAAGCTTTTGCCTTCAATCCTGTTCCTTTTTGGACTGCATTTAAATTTCTTTATTTTTATTTTTGTTTTTATGTTGTTCAAAATAAAATTGTATAATCAATCAATCAATCATTTCTTTGTCTAAAACTATTTTTCAGTTTTGCACCAGTGTAGTGCACATAGAGTATATAATCATTATATCCTATATAGCACTGTGGTGGCCTCTGTCTCTCTCTGGAGATCGAAGGGGAGCAGTGTGGTTTTTGCCACTGTAGTGGAATACTTGAAAAGCTCTTTGCTCTCTCAAGGATGCGTACAAAGGGTACTTATGCACAAAAACATGGTGTACGTCCTTTTCCACAGAAAATTTCAGATGTATGAAGAATGAAATGGCTGTGAAAATATGTGCAGCCCCATGCCAACTTCATGCTAGTGTACGTACGTTTCCACTGTTATTGGTCCGTTGGCGACACTTATAGGTGATGTTGGGAGACTGATACCAGACTGAAAATTATTGTACACAGCAGAGACACAAGATGAACAAACATCCATGTGTGTGCAATTAGATGAGTGGATATAAAATTGCAAAAAATTTCAGAAAATGCCTCTAACAACAATGGCGTTAGCATTATTAGAGGATACTGCAAATCGTACAGTGAGAAAAGAAAGGGTATTTAAAGACAGAGAAGATCTTCTGGCTCAGGATGATGACTGGCTTGTCAGATGGTTTAGGTTTCCACGGACAGTCCTTATGGAACTGTGCACACAGCTATGGCCGCTCTTGGAGCATAACACGGCGAGAAGCCATGCACTGCCCGTCCCAGTGCAGGTGCTGACAACACTGGGGTTCCTGGCAACAGGGGCATTCCAGAGGGATCTGGCAGACTGATTGGGAATTTCCCAGTCGACCCTGAGCCAAGCTATGCCAGCTGTGTGGGATGGCATTATCCGGCTGTCACCCAGGTACATCGTATTCCCATACAATGCAGTTGAACAGGCCAATATCAAAGCGCAATTTTCAGCGAGAGCCAGTTTTCCTAATCGGAGCTGTGGTCTGCACACACATTGCTATAAAATCACCTTCAAAAGATGAATATGCATATATTAACAGGAAACATTTCCATTCAATCAATAAACAATTTGTATGTGATGTGCAAACGCGACTAACCAACATTGTTGCATGGTGGTCTATTCAACGCACAATTCATTCATTCTAATGAACAGCATTGTTGGGAAAAAAACTACAAGCTGGCACTGTGTGGATTCTTGGTGAGTATATTCATGTAATTGTTCTAATAATAACCCACCTTATGCGCAACGTGCCTGTGCGCCCCAAATATCACCCTGTCTTCAAGGCTTTATTACAAGTCAGTGGTTCAATTAAGTGACTTCCTTTGTTGCAGATTAAACTACAGTTTCACAGCATTCTACCAAGCCCCCAATTGCCTCTGTGTGTACAGTAGTTATGTCAATAAACACATGAAAAGTTTGAAATGCAACAGTCTCACCCTTTCCCCGGTGCATTTGATCCATTTACAGTACTAGTGTGTGTAATCCATGTAAGTTGTATATATAACTATAAAGGATGAGATTTGCATTTTGGACATAAAACATAATTGTGTGTTGTGTAACCGTGTTTTATCTAATCCTTCTTTTACTTTATTGTGCAGTCGCCTGGTGGAACACCTACAATGTCATTGTACTGTACAATGACAATGAAGCCTATTCTATTCCTATTCTTCCATTCCATAATCAGACATGTAAGCTTTGCTAACATTGATACTGAATAAAATTGCCTTCTATGTCTGTACATTTAATGGAAGTTGGACACTGCACAAACTAAAACACTTTTTTTTTTTTTTGTATTTTATCCTCCTGCTGCTCATCCTCAAGTATGTCTCAGGGATGTGTGAATGGCTGTGTTGGGGTGGGGGGTGAGGGTGTGTGTGAGTGTGTCTTAAATTATGTTCTTTTTACTTATATGGATGCCGAGAGAAACACAATTTCATCTTGCCTGCACTACAGTTGTATGTACAGCAACATGACAATAAAGGTTGATTTGATTTGATTTGATTTGATAATACCAGAGGACAGCGTGCCAAACAAAACATTTTTACAATCCTGTCCTTCATTCAGGAGCGCCTCCAACTCACAGTCAGTGAAATTCCATCAAATCCATTGTTTTCGATCGTGGATACAGGAGAATCAAACCTGCAGCGCTTGTATACAGTATCTCACAAAAGTGAGTACATCCCTCACATTTTTGTAAATATTTTATTGTATCTTTTCATGGGACAACACTGAAGATACAGTATGACACTTTGATATAATGCAAAGTAGTCAGCTTGTACAGCTTGTATAACAGTGTAAATTTGCTGTCCCCTCAAAATAACTCAACACACAGCCATTAATGTCTAAACCGCTGGCAACAAAAGTGAGTACATCCCGAGTGAAAATGTCCAAATTGTGCCCAAAGTGTCAATATTTTGTGTGGCCACCATTATTTTCCAGCACTGTCGTAACTCTTTTGCATGGAGTTCACTAGAGCTTCACAGGTTGCCACTGGAATAATCTTCTGCTCCTCCATGATGACATCATGGTGTGAGAGAACTAGCACTCCACCACCTTCTGTTTAAGGATGCCCCACAGATGCTCAGTAGGGTTTAGGTCTGGAGACATGCTTGGCCAGTCCATCACCTTTACCCTCGGTTTCTTTAGCAAGGCAGTGGTTGTCTTGGAGGTGTGTTTGGGGTCGTTATCATATTGGAATACGTACTGCCCTGCAACCCAGTTTCCAAAGGGAGGGGATCATGTTCTGCTTCAGTATGTCACAGTACATGCTGGCATCCATGGTTCTATCAATGAACTGTAGCTACTGGCAGCACTCATGCAGCCCAAACCATGAGACTCCCACCACAATGCTTGACTGTAGGCAAGACACACTTGTCTTTGTACTCCTCACCTAGTTGCTGCCACACACCATCTGACACCATCTGAACCAAATAAGTTTATCTTGGTCTCATCAGACCACAGGACATGGTTCCAGTAATCCATGTTCTTAGTCCATTTGTCTTCAGCAAACTGTGGGCTTTCTTGTGCATCATTTTTAAAAGGGGCTTCCTTCTGGGACAGCAGCCATGCAGACCAATTTGATGCAGTGTGTGGTGTATGGTCTAAGCACTGACAGACTGACCCCCACCCCCACCCCTTCAACCTCTGCAGCAATGCTGGCAGCACTCATACATCTATTTTCAAAAGACAACCTCTGGATATGATGCTGAGCACGTGCACTCAACTTCTCTGGACAACCATGGCGAGGCCTATTCTGAGTGGAACCTGTCCTGTTAAACCGCTGCATGGTCTTGGCCACCATGCTGCAGCTCAGTTTCAGGGTGTTGGCCATCTTCTTATAGACTAGATCATCTTTATGTAGAGCAACAATTCTTTTTTTCAGATCCTCAGAAAGTTCTTAGCCATGAGGTGCCATGTTGAACGTCAAGTGACAAGTATGAGAGGGTGTGAGAGCGATAACACCAAATTTAACACACCTGCTCCCCATTCACACCTGAGACCTTGTAACACTAAAGAGTCACATGACACCAGGGAGGGAAAATGGCTAATTGGGCTCAATTTGGACATTTTCACTAAGGGTGTACTCACTTTTGTTGCCAGCGGTTTAGACATTAATGGCTGTGTGTTGAGTTATTTTGAGGGGACAGCAAATTTACACTGTTATACAAGCTGTACACTGACTACTTAATATTGTATCAAAGTGTCATATCTTCAGTGTTGTCCCATGAAAAGATATAATAAAACATTTACAAAAATGTGAGGAGTGTGCTCACTTTTGTGAGATACTGTATATCTATTTGCATATCTATTTGCATCTAATTGCATATTTAAATGGAGGCATGTCAAGGGAGGAGTCCAGTATTTCCTCACGTGTGTTCAATTTCAAGTAGATTGACATGTACAAAGGAAATATGCTTGGATTCCTGCGTATGCACTGTTTCATACATCTGCATTTTTTTTGCTTACGGCGTTTTCTTGATTTAAAGGTACGTCATCTTTCAGTAGGAAATCCATGCAAGTCTTTGTACATGAGGCCCCAGGAGAAGACATTTGACTACATTCCTTGAGATGTCCTGTCGGGGGTGGTGGGGGGGGCAGTATGTGCAGTGAGGGGAAAAGGAACCATGGCTCAGGGTTTCCCCACCATCAATCAAGAACATTCCCAGCAAAATCTGGTTTTCTCCATGGCTGCCATTTACCATAGAGTCCATCCATCCATCCATCCATCTTCTACCGCTTTTCCGGAGGTCCGGGTCGCGGAGGCAGCAGTTCGAGCAGAGAAGCCCAGACTTCCCTCTCCCCCGCTACCTGCTCCAGCTCTTCAGAGAGGATACCAAGGCGTTCCCAAACCAGCTGGGAGACATAGTCTCTCCACCGAGTCCTGGGTCTGCCCCGGGGTCTCCTCCCAGTGGGATGTGCCCGAAACACCTCAAGTGGGAGGCGTCCAGGAGGCATCCTAATCAGATGCCCATACCACCTCAACTGACTCCTTTCAATGTGGAGGAGCAGCGGTTCTATTCTGAGCCGCTTAGAGCCGCTCTGAGCCGCTCTGAGCCTCTGTAACTCCTTCGGGCTGAGCCCGGCTGGGCTTAGCCCGAATTAGTTACATGGGTCCGCACTCCAGTGGGCTCACCACCTGCAGGAGGGATCGTGGGGGTCCAGTGCTATGTGGATTACGTGGCGGTCAAAGGCGGAGACCTTGGCGGACTGATCCCAAACTTTCTAAACTGCTTTTGGTTCGTGGAATGTCACCTCTCTGGTGGGGAAGGAGCCTGAGCTGGTGTACGAGGTTGAGAGATACCGGCTAGATATAGTCGGCCTCACCTCAACACACAGCTCCAGTTCCGGAACCAGTCTCCTGGAGAGGGGCTGGAGCTTGGCCTTTTCTGGAGTTTCCCCAGGCGAGAGGCGACGAGCAGGGGTGGGTATTCTTGCATCCCCCCACCTTGCTGCCTCTGTATTGGAGTTTTCCCCAGTCGATGAAAGGGTTGCTTCCCTGTGCCTTCGGGTTGGAAACGGGTCCTGACCATCATTTGTGCCTATGCACCAAATGATGTTTCAGAGTACCCACCCTTTTTGGAGTCTGTGACTGGGATGCTGGAGGGTGATCCTCTTGGAGACTCCATTGTCTTACTGGGGGACTTCAATGTGCATGTGGGCAATGACAGTGAAACCTGGAAGGGGGTGATTGGGAGGAACGACCTGCCCGATCTGAACCCGAGTTGTGTTCAGTTATTGGACTTCTGTGCTAACCACAGTTTGTCCATAACGAACACCATGTTCAAGCATAAGGGTGTCCATATGTGCACCTGGCACCAGGACACCCTAGGTTGCCGGTCGATGATCGATTTTGTTATCGTGTCATCAGACCTGCGACCGTATGTCTTGGACACTCGGGTAAAGAGAGGTGCAGAGCTGTCAACTGATCACCACCTGGTGATGAGTTGGATCTGATGGCAGGGGAGGAAGCCATTCAGACCTGGTAGACCCAAACGTATAGTGAGGGTGTGCTGGGAATGTCTGGCTGAGGTCCCTGTCCGGGAGGTCTTCAACTCCCACCTCCGGAAGAACTTCAACCACATTCCAAGGGAGTCTGGAGACATGGAGTTTGAATGGGCCATGTTCTCCACCTCTGTTGTTGAAGCAGCGGCCCAGAGCTGCGGCCACAAAGTGGTCGGTGCATCTTGAGGTGGCAACCCCCGAACCAAGTGGTGGACACCAGTGGTGAGGGGGGCCATTAAGCTGAAGAAGGAGTCCTATCAAGCTTGGTTGGCTTGTGGGACTCCCGAAATAGCTGAGGTGTACCGGCAGGCCAAGTGGAGTGCAGTTCGGGTGGTTGCTGAAGCAAAAACCCGGGTATGGGAGGAGTTCGGTGAGGCCATGGAACAAGACTTTCGGTCGGCCTTGAAGAGATTCTGTCAAACTGTCCGGCAACTCAGGAGGGGAAAGCAGCTCCCTGTCCACACTGTGTATGGTGCGGATGGGGCACTGTTGACTTCGACTGGGGATATCGTGGGACGGTGGAAGGAATACTTCGAGGATCTCCTCAATCCCACTGATACGCCTTCCACAGAGGAAGCAGGGTTTGGGGACGAGGGGGACGACTCACCTATCACAGGGGCTGAGGTCACCAAGGTGGTTAAAAATCTCCTTGGTGGCCAGGCCCCGGGGGTGGATGAGATTCGCCCTGAGTACCTCAAGGCCCTGGATGTTGTAGGGCTGTCATGGTTGACACGCCTCTGCAACACTGCGTGGAGGTCAGGGACAGTGCCTTTGGCATGGCAAACCGGGGTGGTGGTTCCTCTTTTCAAAAAAGGGGACCGGAGGGTGTGCTCCAACTTTAGAAGGATCACACTCCTCAGCCTCCCTGGGAAGGTCTATGTCAAGGTACTGGAGAGGAGAGTCCGACCGTTGGTCGAACCTCGGATTCAGGAGGAGCAATGTGGTTTTCGTCCTGGCCGTGGCACATCGGACCAGCTCTTTACCCTCTCGAGAATTCTCGAGGGTTCGTGGGAGTTTGCCCAACCAGTTTACATGTGTTTTGTGGACTTGGAGAAGGTATTTTACCACGTCCCTCGTGGTTTTTTGTGGGGGGTGCTTCGGGAGTATGGGGTATCGGGCTTGTTGTTACGAGCTATTCGGTCTCTGTATGACCGTTGTGAGAGTTTGGTTCATATTGCCAACACTCGGTCAGACTCATTCCCAGTGAGAGTTGGACTCCGCCAGGGCTGCCCTTTGTCACTGATCCTGTTCATAATTTTTATGGACAGGATTTCTAGGCGCAGCCAGGGAATGGAGGGTGTCATGCTTGGTGACACAGGATCTCATCTCTGTTGTTTGCAGATGATATTGTCCTGTTGGCTTCATCCAGCAATGACCTACAGCTCTTGCTGGGACGGTTTGCCGCTGAGTGTGAAGCAGCTGGGATGAGAATCAGCACCTCCAAGTCCAAGTCCATGGTCTTCAGCCGAAAAAAGGTGGACTGTCCTCTCTGGGTTGTGGACAGGCTCCTGCCCCAAGTGGAGGAGTTTAAGTATCTTGGGGTCTTATTCACGTGTGAAGGGAGAATGGAGCGAGAGATTGACAGATGGATCGGAGCAGCATCTGCAGTGATGCGGACGTTGTACCGGTCTGTTGTGATGAAGAGGGAGCTGAGTTCTAAGGCAAAGCTGTCGATTTACGAGTCAATCTACGTTCCTACTCTCACCTATGGTCACGAGCTTTGGGTAATGACCGAAAGAACGAGATCGCGGATACAAGCGGCTGAAATGAGCTTACCACAGATTCTTGTTTTTATTTTAGTTTAGTTTACTTAATCTTCATGTATACATGTAATTTCTTTGAGACACAAGGTTTTATTCTCAAAAGAGACCTCTTTTAACAGACATACGGAATGACTTCAGTTAGTTACAGAAAGATAGTGTAATGCTCCAAAGATAAACAGCATCCAACATACGTACTGTATGTAGAAAGCTAAGGTGTGTATGATGAAGCTTGTTCAGCTTCGCCAAACTTTAAGTTACCTGGCTCCACAAAAGACTGAACCAGAAGTGAGAGGTCCCAAAAAGATGGTCATCCACTTTCAAATTTCTAATGGTTTGGCATGTGTTAGATTTACTGAATCAGTTCCTTTGTATTTGCTGCTATCATCCATCCATGTGTGTGTCTTAGTGGTTCAGATATTTTGCAGTTTACTGTTGAGACTTCAGTAAAACATTTCACTACATAAGCTGGATGAGATGTTTTTGTGTAGATTGGATTAAAATTCTGTCCCTCCAAGCAAATTGTGGGGATTATGTCAGCACGATTGTGTACTTATCACCAGATACTAATCCACATTCCTAAAAAGCACATTCACAAAGAGCTTCCCAGGATCAAAACATAATATGAGATTCATTTTGCAGTAGTGTATCTCAATTCTGTTATACAACAAAATGCCACTGATATATGTATATGGGTATATATATATATATATATATATATACAGTGGGGCAAAAAAGTATTTAGTCAGCCACCAATTGTGCAAGTTCTCCCACTTAAAAGATGAGAGAGATCTCCAATTTTCATCATAGGTATACCTCAACTATGAGAGACAAAATGAGGAAAAAAATACAAAAAAATCACATTGTCTGATTTTTAAAGAATTTATTTGCAAATTATGGTGGAAAATAAGTATTTGGTCACCTACAAACAAGCAAGATTTCTGGCTCTCACAGACCTATAACTTCTTCTTTAAGAGGCTTCTCTGTCCTCCACTCGTTACCTGTATTAATGGCACCTGTTTGAACTCATTATCACTATAAAAGACACCTGTCCACAAGCTCAAACAGTCAGACTCCAAACTCCACTATGGCCAAGACCAAAGAGCTGTCAAAGGACACCAGAAACAAAATTGTAGACCTGCACCAAGCTGGGAAGACTGAATCTGCAATAGGTAAGCAGCTTGGTGTGAAGAAATCAACTATGGGAGCAATTATTAGAAAATGGAAGACATACAAGACCACTGATAATCTCCCTCGATCTGGGGCTCCACGCAAGATCTCACCCCGTGGGGTCAAAATTATCACGAGAACGGTGAGCAAAAATCCCAGAACCACATGGGGGGACCTAGTGAATGACCTGCAGAGAGCTGGGACCAAAGTAACAAAGGCTACATCAGAAACACACTACGCCGCCAGGGACTCAAATCCTGCAGTGCCAGACGTGTCCCCCTGCTTAAGTCAGTACATGTCCAGGCCCGTCTGAAGTTTGCTAGAGAGCATTTGGATGATCCAAAAGAGGATTGGGAGAATGTCATATGGTCAGATGAAACCAAAATAGAACTTTTTGGTAAAAACTCAACTTGTAGTGTTTGGAGGAGAAAGAACACCATACCTACTGTGAAGCATGGGGGTGGAAACATCATGCTTTGGGGCTGTTTTTCTGCAAAGGGACCAGGACGACTGATCCGTGTAAAGGAAAGAATGAATGGGGCCATGTATCGTGAGATTTTGAGTGAAAACCTCCTTCCATCAGCAAGGGCATTGAAGATGAAACGTGGCTGGGTCTTTCAGCATGACAATGATCCCAAACATACTGCCCGGGCAACGAAGGAGTGGCTTCGTAAGAAGCATTTCAAGGTCCTGGAGTGGCCTAGCCAGTCTCCAGATCTCAAGCCCATAGAAAATCTTTGGAGGAAGTTGGAAGTCCGTGTTGCCCAGCGACAGCCCCAAAACATCACTGCTCTAGAGGAGATCTGCATGGAGGAATGGGCCAAAATATCAGCAACAGTGTGTGAAAACCTTGTGAAAACTTACAGAAAACGTTTGACCTCTGTCATTGCCAACAAAGGGTATATAACAAAGTATTGAGATGAACTTTTGCTATTGACCAAATACTTATTTTTCACCATAATTTGCAAATAAATTCTTTAAAAATCAGACAATGTGATTTTCTGGATTTTTTTTTTCTCATTTTGTCTCTCATAGTTGAGGTATACCTGTGATGAAAATTGGAGACCTCTCTCATCTTTTAAGTGGGAGAACATGCACAATTGGTGGCTGACTAAATACTTTTTTACCCCACTGTATATATACAGTATATACACTACCGTTCAAAAGTTTGGGGTCACTTAGAAATTTCCTTATTTTTAAAAGAAAAGCACTGTTTTTTTCAATGAAGATAACTTGAAACTAATCAGAAATATACTCTATACATTGCTAATGTGGTAAATGACTATTCTAGCTGCAAATGTGTGGTTTTTGGTGCAATATCTACATAGGTGTATCGAGGCCCATTTCCAGCAACTATCACTCCAGTGTTCTAATGGTACAATGTGTTTGCTCACTGCATCAGAAGGCTAATGGATGATTAGAAAACCCTTGTTCAATCATGTTAGGTCTGCAATGCTGTAATTGCTGCAAATGGAGGATTCTTTGACGAAAGCAAAGTTTGAAGGAAAAAATTATTATTTCAAATACAAATCATTATTTCTAACCTTGTCAATGTCTTGACTATATTTTCTATTCATTTTACAACTCATGGTGGTAAATAAGTGTGACTTTTCATGGAAAACACAAAAATTGTCTGGGTGACCCCAAACTTTTGAACTGTAGTGTATGTACATATATATATATATATATATATATATATATATATATATACACATTTTTGCCATGTTAGTGAATGAGGGATTTCATTATGAAAGGTCTGTCAAAGTGTCCATGACAAAAACATGAAATATAATTATAAAACGTAAATGTAAATAATGAATAAATGATAGTGATTTATTGGTTGAAAAATAACTTTAGTTGTTTTTTTTTTTCTTGAAAACATTACACGTGCAGGACTAGGAAAAAGTAATGTAAAATCCATTAAAGTTCTGTAGTTCTGTCTTCTTCTTTCAGTTGCTCCCTTTAGGGGTCTCCACAGCAGATCATCTGCCTCCATCTCACCCGATCCCTTGCATCTTCCTCTGTCACACCAACCCTCTCCATGTCCTCTTTCACTACATCCATGAATCTTTATCAGTGTGGTCACGTGACCAAGGTTATTTTAGTAATTCCTTATTTGGCCATTATTCCTTATATTCAATTCAATTCACCTTTATTTATATAGTGCCATTTCACAGTAACAGTCATCTTATAGCACTGTGAGAACCAGTTGTCGTCTAAAATGGCAGCGGTCTCTTTGACCACTATGGAGGTTGGAAGAATAAGTGCTTGGAAATCATGTGTGTTTTATTTTAACACCTTCCAGACTTCAAAAAACGTTCTGGACTGGGAGACCTGTAGATTCTATTCAAACAAAGTTATTCACATTGCAAAACCCCTAAGGGTCTGTCAGACTGTTTTGGAGGTTCTCGTGTTAAGATGGGTTTTGCAAGGGCCAAAGCCAGTAGGTGAGTGAAAATGGATGCAATAATAATGCTGCTTGATAATAAGGAAGGCATCAATCACAGTTGATACCTGACATGGTAACTGACCCAGTGAGCAGACTCGGACACCAGAGTAAATACAATAATCTTTATTAACAATAATATGTAGTGTGTGAATGTGTGAGTGTGTGTTCTTGCTGCCGCTGGGGGTGAGCAGAACGCCGTTCGACCTGGCAAACTTAGGGACAAACAGAGGCAGGATAGTTAGTGTCCACACAGCTGAGAATGTGCTGGTTAATCTACAGCTTACTGTTTGTTGAGATGTGATGCTCAGGTTAGCTCGGCGGCTACGGCCAGGAAGACAGTGTCCACAGTGCCAGCTGCAGCGAGTAGATGGTGAAAGTGTGATCCGAGAGAGAATGAGGTTCAGTCCACCGCCAGGGAGGAGAAAGTCTGCCGCCACGGAGCTCCACCTGTGCACATGAGACTGAGATGGAAAAGGTGAGGGAAGGCTGAGGCTTACTTGCGTGGTGGAGGGTTTCCTTCCAAACGCAGGTGGGCAGAAGGTAGACAGCAGGGAAGGAATGAGGCTGAGGCTGAGGTCTCTGGAATCGAGAATGAAGGCGTGCGTGGTCTTCATGGAGTAAGACAGACGACTCTGCACGGATCCCAGGGCAGCGTGAATTATATAGCCCCGATCGTGATGAGAAACAGGTGTGTGTGCAGCTGGGGAGAATAATCAACCAGAGCAGACCATCACAATGCCCAGTTGGTTATTTTAGAGAGAACAAATGGGGAAGATACAGTAGCTAATGCTGGGGTGAAGATTGGTTTAATGTAGTGTGCACAGATGCAACACACAGACATGAATGGATTTGAAACTTCAGGAAAAGAGGATGATGCCTA
Organism: Pholidichthys leucotaenia; assembly: GCA_020510985.1. Lineage (NCBI taxonomy): Eukaryota > Metazoa > Chordata > Actinopteri > Cichliformes > Pholidichthyidae > Pholidichthys > Pholidichthys leucotaenia. The sequence continues at coordinate 126,998,049 of CM035847.1, read as the reverse complement.
TCATCAACTTTCATAAAATGGAAGGATCATTAACGGTGTCATGGAAGTCGCTCCCGGCCCATAGGAAGATGGAATGCTCCCTTTTCTGTTGCTTTCGCCAACTGAGGGTCTCCCCATCTCATGCGGGGATCTGCCAAGATTTTTGGCGCTCTGTCCCAGTCCCTCCTGGGTGGGAGGGAAGGAGGAGATCTGGCACAGCTCTTGGCAGCCCCTCCCGGGGGCTGATGGGTAGCAGTCGGTGCACCTGCAGCTCGAGAACCCCAACCGTAGGAGCGCGGTGTGGGTGGCCTCGGCCCACTTGGAAATCTGGGGACAAGCACCTGCAGGCAGATGTGGACTCATCTCTTTTCTTTGTAATTTGTAAGGATGGAGTAACTGGGGAGTTACACTGAAAAGTAAAACACTGTTCATTCATTCCTTCATACATTCCCCTAACAATAAAGCATTAATTCCTAAGTCCGTGATGAAAATGAAAATTTGGATGGTATAAAAATCTTCAGACTGACACGCCTCCCCCATGCGCCGCATCTACACCAGACCACACCCATGATCCCTGTTCATTCATTCATTCCCCTAAAAAACAAAAAAATTCATATATTAATGCCTAAGCTATAGACTCCAACAGTCCGCAATTAAAATGAGAATGTGGATGGAATTAAAACAAAAAACTGTTTAGTGTATCATCATATACAGTGGGGCAAAAAAGTGTTTAATCAGCCACCAATTGTGCAAGTTCTCCCACTTAAAAGATGAGAGAGGTCTCCAATTTTCATCATAGGTATACCTCAACTATGAGAAACAAAATGAGAAAAAAAAATCTAGAAAATCCCATTGAAGGATTTTTAATGAATTAATTGGTAAATTCTTAGGTAAAATAAGTATTTGGTCACCTACAAACAAGCAAGATTTCTGGCTCTCACAGACCTGTAACAACTTCTTTAAGAGGTTCCTCTGTCTTCCACTCGTTACCTGTATTAATGGCACCTGTTTGCACTCATTATCAGTATAAAAGACACCTGTCCACAAGCTCAAACAGTCAGACTCCAAACTCCACTATGGCCAAGACCAAAGAGCTGTCAAAGGACACCAGAAACAAAATTGTAGACCTGCACCAAGCTGGGAAGACTGAATCTGCAATAGGTAATCAGCTTGGTGTGAAGAAATCAACTGTGGGAGCAATTATTAGAAAATGGAAGACATACAAGACCACTGATAATCTCCCTCGATCTGGGGCTCCACGCAAGATCTCACTCCGTGAGGTCAAAATAATCACAAGAATGGTAAGAAAAAATCCCAGAACCACATGGGGGGACCTAGTGAATGACCTGCAGAGAGCTGGGACCAAAGTAACAAAGGCTACATCAGTAACACACTACGCCGGTAGGGACTCAAATCCTGCAGTGCCAGACGTGTCCCCCTGCTTAATCCAGTACATGTCCAGGCCCGTCTGAAGTTTGCTAGAGAGCATTTGGATGATCCAAAAGAGGATTGGGAGAATGTCATATGGTCAGATAAAACCAAAATAGAACTTTTTGGTAAAAACTCAACTTGTCGTGTTTGGAGGAGAAAGAACACCATACCTACTGTGAAGCATGGGGGTGAAAACATCATGCTTTGGGGCTGTTTTTCTGCAAAGGGACCAGGACGACTGATCCGTGTAAAGGAAAGAATGAATGGGGCCATGTATCGTGAGATTTTGAGTGAAAACCTCCTTCCATCAGCAAGGGCATTGAAGATGAAACGTGGCTGGGTCTTTCAGCATGACAATGATCCCAAACACACCGCCCGGGCAACGAAGGAGTGGCTTCGTAAGAAGCATTTCAAGGTCCTGGAGTGGCCTAGCCAGTCTCCAGATCTCAACCCCATAGAAAATCTTTGGAGGGAGTTGAAAGTCCCTGTTGCCCAGCGACAGCCCCAAAACATCACTGGTCTAGAGGAGATCTGCATGGAGGAATGGGCAAAAATACCAGCAACAGTGTGTGAAAACCTTGTGAAGACTTACAGAAAACGTTTGACATCTGTCATTGCCAACAAAGGGTATATAACAAAGCATTGAGATGAACTTTTGTTATTGACCAAATATTTATTTTACCGAGGAATTTACCAATTAATTCATTAAAAATCCTTCAGTGTGATTTTCTGGATTTTTTTTTCTCATTTTGTCTCTCATAGTTGAGGTATACCTATGATGAAAATTGGAGACTTCTCTCATCTTTTAAGTGGGAGAACTTGCACAATTGGTGGCTGACTAAATACTTTTTTCCCCACAGTAAATAAAATGGTGGATGATTATATTATAACAGTTACAACCCTCAGTTAAAATAACAAAAAAACCCAGCACAAGCCATTTCCACATGAGCTCCAAAGCTGCATGATTTCAAAAATCGCCACTGAAATAGCATTAAACAATGTCCTTCTGACAACAGACCTCCTTTTTCCTGATCAAAAGCACATTGTCATAACATGCACCATAATACCGGTGTGCATGAGATTGAATGCCACCACACCTCATGAAATGACTCTCTACCTCCCAGCGCAACACAGGCACTCTGTCTACTGGTAATTAGATGGTGTGACGCAAAGCATAAAAACAGCACAGCACTGACAGAAACTAACAAAAACACTGATGTACAGTGGGAAGTCAGGTGCAAAGGTCCACTGGTGGATGTCAAAATAGAGCACAGTGTGCGAATATTGGATGGAAATCAGGGTCTCATTCTATACGAAGGAATTACGTATGTCCTCCTTTATGAATTGACTAATATGTCTCAGAAAGTTTTAACAATCAACAATAACTGTCAACCAAGTGTGTGTTGAATGTTTTTTAATCTGTTTTACTGCTATAAATTTTCCATCCAAAATGTCTGTTCTGACACATTGGCCTATATTTCATCAAGAAAATGTGCAAGTCACATTTATTTCCTCTGATAGCCAAGATATAAGATAAGCCTTTATTAGTCCCACAATGGGGAAATTCCAGGATTGCAACAGCACAGGGATAGCAACACTCAGAGCAATAATTTAGAAGATAAGAAAATAAGAGCAGTGAATATACATATGTACACATAAATATATAAATGTATATACACAGTGCGGAGCATTGTAGCTAGATGGAATTAAACAGCATAACCGTCTATTTAGTTACCCCACATAGTATGAATATGTACCCATACATATTGTCACCCTCCGTAGCGACTGATATTGTCCTAGTTGTATACTGGAGGGGACCATTTTGTGTAAGTCTGTTGCGTCTTTTGTATTCAATACTATTAGGTCGTCACTTTTTTTGCTATCTCTGCTAGCAGCACTGCTTAGGTTATAAAGTCTGACAGCCGTAGGTAGGAAGGACCTGCGAAACTTCTCAGTCGCGCACCTAGGATGATGTAGCCTACTGCTAAATGACCTCCTCAGTGCATTCAGTATGTCCTGCATAAGGTGGGACTCGGACTTCAGCAGAGATGACAGCTTAGCCACCATCCTTCTCTCTCCTATCTCCTCCACTGGGTCAAGGTGCTTCCCCGGGACAGAGCTAGCTTTCTTGATCAGTTTGTTCAGTCTCTTCCTATCGGCTGCTGTTATGCTACTGCCCCAGCAGACCACTCCAAAAGTGATGGCTGATGCCACCACCGAATCATAGAAGGTCTTCAAGAGCACCCCTTGCACGCCAAAAGACGTGAGCCTCCTCAGTAGGAACAGCATGTGCTGCCCCTTCTTGCAGAGTACATCGGTATTGTGTGACCAGTCTAGTTTATTGTTCAAATGAACACCTAGGTACTTGTAGGATGTTACCATCTCAATGTCTGTTCCCTGGATGTTTACTGGTGCTGTGGGGGGTTGTCCTTGCCTGCGGCAGTCCACCACCAGCTCCTTAGTTTTTCTTGCGTTGATCTGGAGGCAGTTCCGATGGCACCAGTCCACAAAGTCCTGGATAAGTCCTCTGTACTCAGCTTCATCTCCATTGGAGATGAGGCCGACGATTGCAGAGTCATCAGAGAACTTCTGTAGATGGCAGTGAGTTGTGTTGTGTGAGAAGTCTGCAGTATAAAGGATGAACAGGAAGGGAGCCAAAACCGTTCCCTGGGTTGCCCCCGTGCTGCCGATGATCGTGTCCGACACACAATCCCGGGTTCTCACAAACTGTGGCCAGTTTGTGAGGTAGTCCTGGATCCACGATGACAGGTGCTGGTCCACCCCTGCGCACAGCAGCTTGTCCCTCAGGGTCATCGGTTGGATGGCATTGAAGACACTGGAGAAGTCAAAGAACATGATCCTCACCGCATTCCCGGGCTTCTCCAGGTGGAACAGGGAACAGTGAAGGAAGAAGATCACTCCATCCTCCACCCCGATACCATGCTGGTAGGCGAACTGGAGTGGATCCTTCGCTGGTCCCACTAGAGGGCGGAGGTGAGCAAGGAGCAGTGTCTCCAGGGTCTTCATCAGGTGAGACATCAGGGCCACTGGTCTGTAGCTGTTCAGGTCTCTTGGGTGGGAAGTCTTTGGTATGGGTACCTCACAAGATGTTTTCCACAACTGTGGTATCCTCCCCAGCTTCAGGCTCAGGTTAAAGATATGCTCCACAATCCCACACAGCTGGTCTGCACAGGACTTGAGGAGCTTCGCACTGATGCAGTCCGGGCCCGAGGCCTTCCTCGCCTTGGTCTTCCTCAGCTCCACCCTCACCTGGGTCTTAGTGAGGGTCAGGTTGGGGGGCTGTGTGCTGGGAGTGGGGGGGGGGTGTAGGTGGAGGGGGGGTGGACAGCAGGTCTCAATGACAGTAGAGGCAGCAGTGGTTGTTGTGCAGGCGGGGGGAAGGGCGGTTGGTCAAACCTATTAAAAAACAGGTTCAGATTGTTCACTAACTCCCTGCCCCCCGTGGCCTGGGAGGAGGTATTCAGGAGCCCAGAGATGGTTTTAAGGTTTCTCCAAACCCCGCCGATGTCGCTCTGTTGCAGCTTGTCCTCCGTCTCCTTCCTGAAGCTGTCCTTGCCTTCTCTGATCTTCCTCCTCAGCTCTCTCTGTACGGACTTCAGCATCTCCCTGTTCCCCGACCTGACAATCCTCTTCTTCTCTCTCAGTAGTGATTTTATCTCAGGGTTGATCCAGGGTTTTTTGTTCGAGCAACACTGTATGATCTTGGTGGGTACGGTGTTGTCCACACAGAAGCTGATGTAGTCCGTGATGGTGTGAGTGAGACCGTCGATGTCATCACCATGTGGATTGCAGAGCTGCTCCCAGGCAGTGATTTCAAAACAGTTCTTTAGAGCGTCCATTGCCTTCTCAGGCCATATCTTCACCGTACACATAACCGGAGGCTGTTTGTGTACTAGAGTTTTGTACACCGGCAGGAGATGAACCAAGTTGTGATCCGATCTCCCGAGTGGGGGGAGTGGTGATGAGGTGTACGCCTCCCTAGTGTTTGCATAGAATAAGTCCAGTGTATTATTGTCTCTAGTGTGGCATGTGACATACTGGGTGAACGTGAGCAAAATGGGGGACAGTGAGATATTGTTAATATCACCGGAGATGAGGAGGAGAGCATCTGGGTGTTGTGTCAGCAGCCTGCCAGTTACTGAGTGGATGGCGTCACGTGCTGCCCCAGCATTCGCCTTTGGATTTGCATAAATAACAATGCAGATCACGTGTGAGTATTCCCTCGGGAGATAGACAGGCCGCATGCTAACAGCTAGCAACTCAATGTCTTTGCTGCAGTGTTGCTCTTTAACCGTGATATGTCCTGGTTTACACCAGCTGTTATTGACATACATTATCACTCCTCCGCCCCTTGCCTTCCCACTGTCTGGTGTTCAGTCTGCCCGTATTGCGTGGAAACCCTCCAGTTCGATGTTAGCATCTGTTGCTAGTTCTGTTATCCACGTCTCAGTAAACAACATCATGCTAATCTTTCTGAAGAGTCTCTGGTAGTGGGTCATAGCCGCTAGCTCATCTGTCTTATTGAGTAGCGATCGAACGTTCCCCATAATAATGGATGGGAGGACGGGTCTGTACCTTATATTCCTCGCCCTCCATCTTACTCTAGCTCGACATCCACGCCGTTTCCGTCTTATTTCTCCAGGTATGTCGAGTTTTTGCATTAGCACCATTGGCCGGTTAAGTGCTAACAGCTGGTCCCTGTTGTACTGTCTCCTGCTATAAGCAGTGGCTCCGTCCGCCGGCTCGGGAGGCATTTGGGGTGATATGTGTGTCCGTGATGGATAAGGTGTTGCCGGATCAGAAAATTTAGCGAGAGAAGCCAGATAGTAAATAAGAAATAGGAAGAAAAACTCAGAATTGAGCCGCTGTTGCAAAAAGGCAGCCGACTCGTGTAGCACCGGAAGTCAGAAGTCCATATATAATAATATATAATAATATAATAAAGGCCTACACAGGAAAACCCTATTTGTACAGGTGTAACTCAAAATTAGAATACCACTGAAAAGTTGATTTATTTCAGTAATTCAGTTCAGAAAGTGAAACTCATATGTTATGTTATGTGTTAATAACACACAGAGTGATATATTTCATGTTTCTGTTTCTTTTAATTTTGATGATTATGGCTTGCAACTCATGAAAACCCCAAATTCAGTTTCTCAGAAAATTTGAATATTATATAAGATCAATAAAAACATTCATTACTATTATTATTTTAATAGAAATGTTAGCCTACTGAAAAGTATGTCCATGTACACACTTAATACTTGGTTGGGGGTGCTTTTGAATGAATTACTGCATCAGTGCAGTGTGACATGGAGTTATGGAATTAGGTATTATGGAAACCCAGGATGTTTTGATAGTGGCCTTCAGCTTGTCTACATTGTTGGGTCTTGTGTCTTTCATCTTCCTCTTGACAGTTCTCCATAGATTCTCTGTGGGGTTTTGGTCAGGAGAGTTTTACTGGCCAATAAAAAACAGTGATACCATGGTCATTAAACCATTACTTACTTTTGGCAGTTTGGGCAGGTGCCAAGTCCTGCTGGAAAATGAAATCAGCATCTCCATAGAGCTTGTCAGCGGAAAAAAAAAAAAAAAGAAAAATGCTCTAAAATTTCCTGGTACACGGCTGTACTAACTTTGGACTTGATAAAACACCAGCAGATGGCGTGGCTCCGCAAATCATCACTGACTGTGGAAACTTCACACTGGACCTCAAGCAACTTGGATTCTGTGCCTTCCTGTTCTTCCTTCAGACTCTGGGACCTTGATTTCCAAATGATAGGACTTGGCACCTGATTTGGAGAAAAGCAAACAAATCTGTGAAACCAATTACAACAAGGCAGTCTTGTCATCTCTGTCAGAATTCAGTGTAGCTTTAATTTCATTGTCCTGTTTACCTTAAATGATATTTGGACATAAAGCCAGTCTACCGAAATTGTTGTACAATTGTGTTTTAGATGTAACAATTTTTTTTATGAAGAAATACAGTAGTTTTAGTTGTTCTTGGTGTTCTGGAAAATACTGCACAGTATATAGTATATAGTCATCTCTGTCAAATGCAAGGCAGGCCATTTCTTAACCTCAACACCCCACTCTGAGAGGAACACACAGCAAGCATGCATGGATACAACACTGTCTGATGGCTGATGTACCAAGCCCTCCACTGCTGTCATGATGCTTACAAACACAACTGAATGACAAAGGGAATAAGAAACTCACAGAAAGTGGAAGAGAAAATGGTGACTTTGTCCAGCTTGACTTCAGCACTCATCACATAGAATGGTGGAGTTTTGAGTACATTGTTGACTCTTTACATTTCATTCATGGAACTCTAGCCAGCCTACATACGTTTGAGCAATGTCAGTGTATCCCTTGTAAATCCACAACAGATAATCAGTATCTCTCACTATAATTGCAGTATGGTATATGATTTCTGTAGTCTCATATATGCTGGAATGGACAAATCTAAATACAACCTGAAAAACAGAGGCACACATTTCTTTAAAAAAAATATTAATATGGAATTGTAAGAGTTTGTGGTCTAGTGACGTATGATTAATGTAGATTGGTGGCACTATATTGTTTGTTAATTAATTAACTGATTAATTAATTACTTGATTGATTAATCCATCTTCTTAACCACGTAATCCTTTTCGGGTCGTAGGGGGGCTGGAGCCTATCCCAGTGTCTTTTGGGGAGAGACAGGGTACACCCTGGATGGATCACCCATCCATCGCAGGGCCAGGGCAGAGAGACAGATAACCATTTACTCTCACATTCAAACCTAAGGACAATTTAGCCCTATTTGGTCACAGTAAACCTAACATGCATGTCTTTGGACTGTGGGAGGAAACCAGAGTACCTGGTGAAAACCCACGCAGACATGGGGAGAACATGCCAACAACACAAACAAAGTTCACTGCTGGGTCAGTTCGAACACATGACCTTCTTGCTGCGAAGTGATAGTTCTGACCACTTTACCTCTCAGCTGTCCTATTATTATTATTATTATTATTATTATTGTGGTATATATGACTCTTATATCCCATATCTACATATGTTAGAACAAGTGGAAATGTTTTGTGGCAGCATATGTAAGGAACTTCACACCTGGAAAGGACAAAGGATCTCCCCCGCCGGGTTAAAGTCAATGGACCTCCCAAGACGCGGCGGTGGAGATGGACTTGACACCTTTACCCCCTAAGGCGAGAGGAGGAGTTCCCATCACCTCCCAAGACAAGGAGAGGAGATAGCAGAACAATGGGGGGGGTTAAGATAACGGGGGGATGTCAGCTTTTTCAATGTGTGGCTCTGATGTCAGCTTTTTCAATGTGTGGCTCTATGTGTGCTTGTATTTAACCAGCGAGCGGAGCAGAGATCACTCTCTTGCCTTCTGCCAAGCTCTACACCTGATGAGACTCGATAGAAGAGCTATTCATTAAAAACCCTGTTTTTAATACAAAAATCGCCTCGTTATTTCAGCTCCTCTACACTGGTGACCCCGACGTGATGTCTGATCGCCTCGTTATTTCAGCTCCTCTACAATTATTATTATTATTATTATTATTATTATTATTATTATTATTATGTTGTTGTTGTTGTTTGGAAATTATAGAATAAATCATGAAATAATGGTAATGATAGATGATACCAGAATTGAAATAGTACAGGGAAATAAGTTTCTGGGGGTGACGCTACACAATAAAATCTGCTGGAAACCTCACATCAGTCACATCCGGGCCAAGTTGGCAAAATGTATAGAGATACTGGGGAAGACAAGACACATCTTGGACTATAAATCATTGTTCTTACTGTACAATTCACTATTTCTACCATATCTTAACTACTGTGTAGAGGTCTGGGGAAACACCTACAAGACCAACCTACAGCCAATATGCACATTACAAAAAACACTATAATGTAGGATATAGAGACCATACCAACTCATGTTTTTAAAGTCACATGCCATCGAGTTCATGGATTTAGTTTAATATAAGACAGCACAAGTAATGTACAGGGCAATTAATAATCAACTCCCAACTAATATACAAAAAGTATTCAAAAAAGAGACAATGATTATAGTCTGAGCAGAGACTTAAACTTTACAAAACCTAAGGTACGAACAACTAAGAAAAGTATGTGCATATCTGTCTGTGGGGTGGATTTGTGGAACAGTCTGAAGCTGGAACTAAAACTATGTACAAACAGAAATCAATTCAAAAAGAAGTATAAACATTATTTGCTAAAAGGATATATGTTAGAGGTGTAGTATTAATATGTACGATGCACCAAGCTCACTCTGGGACACTACGGTATGGCAGGTGGGACAGTACTGTGTATATCTGTGTTGTTTGGGGCTGGATATAGATGTATGGACTGTATGTATGTAGGGATGGATGGGTGTCATTGTTGATATATATAAAATATAGTTAATTGTCTACTTGGGGTCTTAATTGAGCTAACAGGTATATATTTCACATGGATTGTATTTAGGGAAAAGAGGTGTTGGAGTAAATAAGTGTTAACTCCTTCCTTCTACCTTTCGAGCACTGTATACTGTCACTTTTATTGCACTTGTCATTTGTTTTGTTTTTGCTTTTTTGTTCAAAATAAAGTATCTATCTATCTATCTATCTATCTATCTATCTATCTATCTATCTATCTATCTATCTATCTATCTATCATTAATATTATTAATATTATTATTATTATTATTATTATTTGAGCTACATTGTCTTGCACTGCAATTAAATCTTTTAAAATCTTTATTGATAAATAGCTGCTTTTAATATTATTATATTTTTGATTCCTCTAAAGAAAGTGAAAACACTTTAGTGTGAGTATTCATGTTGCTTTAAAACACAGTTTAAACACTTTAACACAGTGAGGCTTTTGATTAGTCTCCATGTAGTATATTGGAACCTAAAACTGCCAAAGTATATTGCATATTAAACGTACTCCAACTACTGTATTCCCAGTTGCAGCATCTCAACTGTCAGTGTTTTTCCACAGTGCTGTTAAAGCAAACACAAGCTCTCTCTTCTTTTTTCCCCTGATAAAGCACTTACCTCTCCAGAGAGCATCTTTCTATAACCCTGTGATGATTTCATTATATTGAGGGGACAATGCCCTCAAATATGGCTTCTGACCTCATTTTAAACTCCTACTGTTGGAGTTTTTTTTTTTTTTTTTTTTTTTTATTAACCACCTAGACTCTTCTTTACAGCCAAGCCTCATTGAATTTCCTCTGAGCTGTTGGACTCTTCTGGCTGCTTCAGAGAGCTCTGCTATGGCTTTGATTCAAAGTAGTTTGACAGCTGGTTTTAGCACCCTGTACAAATCAAAGGAACAGAGAGGAAGAGAAATCAAGGCCTTAATTAAAATAGAAAGTCACAAAAGTTCACAAAGCCATGAAGTTACAGTCAATAGTATTGATACATACTCCAGCAATGTTTGTCAATGAATGCATTCCGTTGGTTAAACTGATTCTTACTTCAACCTGCATAAAAGCTTTAAACCCGACACACACTTTAGTAATCTGCTTTAAACTTTTTTGCACACTTCTACACTTCCTATTGCTCCTTTTATTTATCCACTCCTACGTGATGGCTGCTAAAAGTAGACAAGGTCTGCTGCTCCAATGATAAAGGTCACGCTGGCTGTGCTGTGGGCTTGTTCAGTGTCGTGAGAGTGGGTATGATACAGAGAGAGGTTGACAAAGGCACCACAGGAAACTGAAAAGCTTCACCTGCTGATAGACCCCAGGTTGGGAACCAGGGGTCAAGGGTATCAAATGATTATTAGAGGGAGAGTTTATTCATAGCAGTCATGTGTGTTCGCCTGCACAGTCTTGTTGAATACAGACTGTATCTGAGAGAGGTTGCACAGCAATACGCAGTAGGTTCATGGTGTTTTCCGCTCAGATTTTAGGCAATGAACCTAATAAGATTAGACACTCACAACTGACATGTGCTTTCTGTCTGCCCTCATCAAGGAGCAGCTTGTCACAACAGTACAGGATAGATGGAGAGGCCTGGGTGAGAACAGCTGGGGGGCAATCACTTGGAATTTGTCCCAAAGGTGAGGTAGACAACTGCAGCAAGCCTTGTTCTAGTTTTAAAAATGACAGTCTTACACAGTGGGTCTGACTCATCAGGTAGAAATATTGAGTTGAGGCATTCTTCAATGATCGTACATAGGGATGGGCGATATGGCTTTTAACATGTTTCGTGATACATTTAGGGTTTTATCACGATACACGATATATATCACTATATCTTGAGCTTTTAACATGTTTTGTGATACATTTAGGGTTTTATCACGATACACGATATATATCACCATATCTTGAGCTCTCCTCCAAACCACTGTATAAATATAAAACCTTTGCATAAAATGACACCGGCCTGATAACAGAAACAGAACCATGTACTGCATTGTTATAAACTGCATACAAAAGGGGGGGCTATACTCAAGTTAAATTTAGCAAACTTTATTGAATCAGTCATCCACTCATAAATTTGCAACAAATCAGAATAAATAATGGTAGGCCTTCCTATTATGACCTGTAATAAAATCATTACAAACAAAACAAAACAAAAAGCATTCAACGCAATAAAAAGTGCGTTAAGCAAGAACTCTAGAAGAGTCATTCCATGAAAATGGCACAATTTGAGTCCCTCTCACCTCTTATGGTGTATTTCATCTACTGGGTCACCAAACTTTATATTTAAACAGCTTTACATATACATTGAAATTGACCTTGATGAAAGCTTACTTTGAAAATACCAAATAAAACTATTTAAAAAGTCAATAAATGTTGATGTCAACCTAAACATCTATTTGTGCTCTTTTGCTGGTAATGCTTATTTTTTTTTCAAATTTAATTGTTAATTATTTATTAAAATCACAATTATTTCTGTACCTGAGTAACCCCTCAACCCCGTTACACAAATGATCCCACCCCCATAAATACAATGGTGTGATCCAGAATTCCATATACATCAGGAAGTGACATCACTGAAGTCTTTTGGACAACAGGACCACAGAGACAGGCAAGTTGCTCCCATCTTTTCCTTTATTTTAATTTAATAATTTCCTTTATTTTAGTCATTTATCTTGTGATATTGTGGTCATCAATCTCAATGACTCAACACCGTAACATGAAAAAAGATAGAAAACTATTACTTATGAAAAAGTTTTTTGTTATTTCATGAATATATGGTGATTTTGAATTTCATGCATGCCATGTGCTCTCTGTCTGGTATTCACTACATTGAGCAGTGGCCATTTTGTGCAAAAATCTCAACCCCGTCACACTCAACCCTGTTATGTGTTTGATTGTAACGGGGTTGTGAGATTGTGATGGGGTTGAGATTTTAATACTTTGGTTGTTAACAATTATTTAAATTAATTATTATCATACTCAATCAACATTCTTATACTGCATGCATGCTGAATGTGATTTATGTTCCATGTTAAAGATGCGAGTAAGATGGCACCAACAACAGCAGCAGAAAGGCAGAGGAAGTATCGGAAACGCCTTAAAGCTGATCCTGAAAGAAGGGTGAGATACCTGCAGAGTGAGTGTGAGAGATGAAGAAAGAATATAGAGGCAGGGAAGAAGAAAGCAATTAATGAACTGAGTAAAAGAGAACAGCGTAAGAAAAGAAAAATGTGGACAGCACCTTACCATAGGAGCAAGGAGAGGAAAGAAGTGCTCAAGAACTTGAGCACTCCTCCACAGAGTCCAGATCAGGGAGATCACCTAGAGCAGCCTTCACAGTCAAGATCTTCGAGGTTAGAGGTTCCCAAGGTTCACCAGGTCATTACTGTAGCTCCAGGAGAACTGATGGTTCGTGATGTAAGCTGCATGTGCACAACACGGAAGCAGTTTAACTGCAAGTGCTTCAACACCCAGTGTTTCAGTTTTGGCCAGAAGATAGAAACGGCTGTATCACAGACAGCCAGTGGGGGGAATCCAGAAAAAGAAATCCAGTGGGAAAGTCCAGAGCTGATTGGTAAATGGTGTATTCTCAGATATGACGATGATTTGTATACAGGCATCATTCTAAACATACAAACAACACATGTCCAGGTCAAATGCATGCATCGTGTTGGGTCAAACCGATTCTTCTGGCCGCATCAGGATGATATCCTCTGGTACCTGTTTGATGATGTCCTTGAACTCATTCCACCCCCACAGAATGTGACAAAGCGCCATATGGAAGTCTTGAAAGAGGTGTGGAACCGGCTCACAAGATGAATTCATGAAACAAAAGGCACATTCATGCATATATACAGACACACACACTGATGCAGGCACACACATGCAAAAACACTCTGACATGGACACAGACACAGGCGCTGATACAGACAGACACATTGAAATTGTTAACTGTTTGATTATTATTGTTATTAGTTCAACCAGTTCATCAAGTTTAATTGTATGTTATCGGAGCAAGGATGAGGTGACTTTTAGCACACCTCATGAGGCTCTTATGCCTACACACACACACACACACACACACACACACATTATGTTACATTTGAGCAATTCACTTTACAATGTTTGTTAGTTGTTATTATGCTGTTGTGGTTGTTTTTTACTTTAGATTAATAAAACAATTCTACTGCAATTTGTATCTGGTGTCCTTCTTATGGTTACAAAATGAGATATAATGCTAATGGAAAGTCCTATACATTGAATTTGAGAGTAAACAACTGTTTATATGCAAAGCTGTATTTGTCCCTTCAACCCCGTTACCATCTTCAACCCTGTTATGCTAGTCTCAACCCCGTCACACCTACATTTTCATATATTATTTTCTTAAAATGTTAAAAAAAAATTAATATTTGCTGATTTGTGTCTAAAATATTGAGCGCTATCATATGATCATTGATTTTGATTACAATTCTTAGTTAAACTAAATTTTTGATGAAAAATGACAAGATTGCTTTCACTTATTAGTTACATTTCAGGATTTAAGAGAGTAAAAATGTGTGATTTTATGTCATTTTTATATTTAAAATTATTGAATTAGTATGGGGGACATCTGATTAATGTGAAAATATTGATTTCTTTAGAAATACATTTTATGATAATATTCAGAGAGCCTCCAAAGTGTCCATAATGGGGTTGAAGAATTACAGTCACCACATCTTGAAATAATGATCAATAATAAAAGAAAACTAATGCCTGAGATGGGAAAATGCATTTTTCTGATAATTAAAGGGACAAGAGTTGCAAATTAGCTAATAGCTATACACTCTTTGTGCAACACAACAGATTTTTTTTTTGTCTATGTTTATTGCACTGTCCCTGTCAAATAAACAAATAACATAAAATAAATATATCCTTAATGATGTGGGATATACATACAAATAATACATTTTGGTAAAAAATATGAAAATATCCAAGTCCAATTTTAACCATTCTCATGGAATGACTCGGAAAAATATATTTTAAAGCCATATAAATTAAAGTCCACTTTTTATGTTTGGTCATGTTTTTAACAATAAGGGCCATGTCTTTGGCAGTATAATTTGTGACTGCACTTGTGATCCCCTTCTATTTTGCACTTTTGTTGTATGGAATAAATCTTCCAAATGAAGAAGCCATGTAGTCATTTTCTTAGGCCTGGTTCCTTTATTTATTTATTTATTTAGTTATTTATGTAGGGGCTACCTGGGATGTTGAAAGTGATTCGCAATGCATTATTCATATTACTGTATAGTGGATGACATCTCAAGTGGTAAAATAAATTAGTGGTAGTGTGACATAATTTGCACAAAACTGTATTTTGTTCAGTTTTTGCCTTCGGAGTTGGTCCTTTTTAATCCTTTTGTTCAAGTCTGCTGCACTGCAGCTGGTATATGTGTGTGTTGTTTTGTTTTTTCCCCTCTCCCTACACTCTGCTAGTGTTTCCATATTGTGCATAAAAAAAAAGTCTCTGCTCCATGAAAACAGGCTCAAAATAAGAAGTTTCTGAAGAACATTATTGCAGGAAAAAAATAAAAAAAACAGACCTGGAAATGACCTTGAAATGAAACACAACTTTAGGAGGCGGGGGAGGGGGAAGCGCCTAAGTGCATCTATGATGCAGCTGTGTCAGAGGAGAGAGGAGAGGAGAATGCTTGAGCTTTGCGATAAAAACATTTTTTTGGATCGCGCATATTTTTATTTTTTATTTATTTTGTGTACTTTATTGATCCCCAGAGGGGAAATTCAGGGCATCCACCTGGATGGATGAAGCAGCTACAGTATGGCGCTATCCCTTCACCATTCACACACACATTCACACCTAGGGCCACTTTAGAGTCTCCAATTAACCTAACCTGCATGTTTTTGGCCTGTGAGAGGAAACCGGAGAAATCGTGGAGTAAACCCACGCAGACACGGGGAGAACATGCAAACTCCACACAGATCACTGTTGGTCAAGGGCTGGGATCAAACCCAAGATCCCATGGCCAAGGGTGAGTTGCTGTGTTGCCACAGTGCTGACCACTGTGCCACTGCAATGCCCAATTGATACATAATAGAATGTATCACTGTAACAAACATATTCGTTGGATCACCCAGCCCTAATCGTGCAAATACCCTTTTTTTTCCGTGGTGCGATGATTAACAATTATATTGTATGGGAAGGATATTCCTCTGGCAGGACGTCCAGGTGTAGACGACATATCTCAACTCTTAGAATGATTCAAAGAACATATCAGCTGCTGTTAGCAAGAGGTAGGTAGAGCAACTAGAAATGATACTCAAGTAAAAGTAGTGTTAAATTTTGATATTAATTACTCATGTATGTATCAGTAAGAGTAGCCACCTAAAACATCCTTGAGTAAGAAAGAAAAAGTATCTACTAATAATTATGAGAAAACAGGAATTTGCAGTTTTCTCTCCTAAATTTGTGCCTCTTCTCTCATTAAATTGCATTTTTCTCATGTATGTAAAAGATTTTTTTTCATAAATGCAGAATTTTTTCTTCATTCATTCGGAAGTTTGTCTTCACATAAATTTTGGATTTTGACCATTTAAATTTTCAAATTTTTACTCCCAAACATGCAACATTTTTCTTACAAATTTATTTTTTCCTCATAAATTTGTGTATTTTCTTGTACTTTTGAAATATTTTTCCCATGAAGTTGTTCTCATTGATCTTCAACATTTTTTTCTTGTAAAGTTACTACTTTTACTTTTTCTATGAAATATATGATTGCTTTTTGATCCCATTGTGACCTTTTCCATGTAAATCTGGATTTTTTTTTCCCTTCAAGCATTTCAGTTTTTCCTCATAATTTCAAAATTTTTTACTCATTCCCTTGAAATGGAACGTGATTTGAAAAACAATGATATTAGCACTTATCTCAATAAGATTATAAATTTACGAAAATGACTAAAAAATGCGGGCAACATGGTGGCGGAGTGGTTAGCACTGCGGCAGCACATCAACTCACCCTTGGCCGGGGGATCCTGGGTTCTGTCCCAGCCCCCGACCAACAGTGATCTGTGTGGAGTTTGCATGTTCTCCCCGTGCCTGCGTGGGTTTCCTCCCACATGCCAAAAACATGCACGTTAGGTTAATTGGCATCAAAACTGGGGATTCTAAATTGTCCTTAGGTATGACTGTGAGAGTGAATGGTTGTCTTGTCTCTCTGTGTTGGCCCTGCGATGGACTGGCGATCTGTCCAGGGTGTACCCTGCCTCTCGCCCAAAGATGCTGGGGTAGGCTCCAGCCCCCCCGCGACCCAAAAAGGATTAAGCGGAAGAAGATGGATGGATGGATGGACTAAAAATGCAGTCCCTTCTGGTGAAAATTATTTATTACATTATAAACAATCACATTTCTTGCAAATTTTCAAATCAGTGAATTCAAAATTAACTCTGAGTAAAAATAATCTTATTTTAATAATATAATAATTGTGGGGAGACTTGAATAACGAAACCGAATTGCCTTTAATTCCAGTTTATTTCAAGTAACCATTCCACTGTCTGCTCTCATTCCTGAGCAGCGAACAAAGAGGGTGAACACACCAAAGTTCTCCCTTTTAAACATTCTCACATCAAACCATTTCCCTCGCAGGGGAAATCACACATCTATATCAAAATCTCTTTATTCACATTCATTAACCTTTTATTTACATAACTCCCCCTTCTCTCCTCTCGAGCCTCAGTGGTCAGGAAGTCTTCTGTCCCCTGTCCTCTGCAGGGGGTCCAGGCTCTGTGGCTCCGCACCGCAGGGGGCTGGCTCTCCTTCATCGTGAGGTTAAATCACATATGCAGTGTCCAACATATACATGTCTCACAACACAGCCATATAACCCCCCCCCAAACGATGAAGAACAGACTAATTCCTAAAATTTAATAGCACCTTACTCACTACTGAATAATCAACACCAACCTTCAGTCTGTGCGCCGCTTGGGCTTCAGCCGTCTGCCGAATCTGCTGTGAGTTGGCCCCGCCTTGCCTGCGGCGCTTTTCTGCTTCGGCTCTGTTGACTGAGGAAGAGAGTGATTATTTGCCCTTTGCGAGGGCCTGCCTCGTCGAGGCGCCACTGCGACCGGTACAGACACGTCCTTCATGACAAAAGCAGGTTTTAGTCTGTCAATACTGACTGTCTCTTTTCTGTCTCCAAAATCTAGCACAAATTGCTTATCACCTGCCTCCAGCACTTGAAATGGCCCTTCGTAAGGTGGTTTGAGCGTTGCTTTTAGGGCTTCGCGCCTGACAAAAACAAAGTCGGCATTTTTCAAAGTCTTGGGGACGAAAACTCGTGGAAAAGCGTGATGAACCGGACCCGGGAGCGTGTCTGCTCCTGTGCCGACTAACGGTCCCAGAGCAGAGAGAGGTGGGGGCTCTGGGTGCTCTGGTAAAAACTCGCCCGGCAGCCTCAGAGTTTGTGCGAATACCAGCTCCGCTGGGGAGGCGTCTAAGTCCTCTTTAGGCGCAGAACGCAACCCTAATAAAACCCATGGCAGTTTATTTACCCAATCTGCATCCGTGAGCGACGCTCTGAGTGCTGCCTTCAAAGACCTATGAAAACGCTCGCATAAACCATTGGCCTGAGGGTGGTAAGCCGTAGTGCGGTGAATTTTGGCTCCTAAGCCGTTGGCCATCGCTGACCACAGCTCAGAGATGAATTGCGGTCCTCTATCGGACGTAATGTCCGACGGAACCCCGAAGCGCGCCACCCAAGCCGTTAAAAAAATGCGAGCCACCTCCGCAGCCGTGGTCGTCGCAAGTGGGACCACTTCCGGCCAACGTGTGGTGCGGTCCACCATTGTCAAAAGATACGTGAACCCCTGTGATGCCGGTAGGGGGCCCACAAGGTCGACGTGCACATGGTCGAACCTTCTGGCCGGAATGCGGAACGGTTCTAACGGGGCTCTTGTGTGCTTGTGAATTTTGGCCCGTTGACAGGAAATGCAGGTTTTTGCCCATTCCTTCACGTGCTTGCGCAGGCACGGCCAAACAAACTTTTCCGCCACTAGTTTCACCGACGCGCGCACCCCCGGGTGCGCCAGTGAGTGGACCGAGTCAAAAACACGGCGGCGCCACGTGGCCGGAACCACCGGACGCGGGCGCCCCGTCGACATGTCGCAGATCAGGGGGGGCATACCGGTTTGTAAACACTTGCTCTCCAGCCTCAACCCTGTTGGTCCAGACTGGAGCGCGCGCACGTCTGCGTCCGCTCCCTGGTCCGCTGCCATGGCTGCGTAATCTATACCCACGTGCACCGGGGCTGCGCGCGCCACCGTGCCGCTCTCCTGCGGCGCGGTCACGGTGGCCCGTTCTGCCTCTGCGCGTGTTGGAGTCATGAACGCGCGCGAGAGACAATCCGCTACTACATTGAATTTGCCCGCGACGTGCCTAATGTCAGTGGTAAATTCCGAGATTGCGGCCAGCTGCCTCTGCTGCCTGCCGGACCACGGATCTGAAATTTTGGCCATGGCGTATATGAGCGGCTTGTGGTCCACATAAGCGGTGAAGCACCGTCCTTCCAGCCAGAACTGGAAATGACGAATAGCCAAATGCAGCGCCAACAGTTCTCTGTCGAACGCGCTGTATTTTCGTTCAGCCGCGCTTAAAGATTTGCTAAAGAAAGCCAAAGGCTGCCAAACTCCGGCTACCTGTTGCTCAATAACGGCCCCTATGGCTAAATCTGAAGCGTCTGTCGTCAGCGCGATACGTGCTGCAGGGTCTGGGTGGGCCAGGAGCGCAGCGTCAGCCAAGGCTTTTTTAACCTCTGTGAACGCGCGCTCCCGCTCCGGGGACCATTCGACCGCCTGGGTCGGTTTTTGTTTTTTGAGCGCGGCATATAACGGTTGCATGATTTGAGCTGCGTGGGGCAGGAATTGGTTATAAAAATTCACCATCCCCAAGAATTCCTGTAGTGATTTGACCGTTTGTGGACGGGGAAAATCCGCTACCGCGCGTACTTTATCTGGTAATGGAACCGCTCCCTCCGGGGAGACGCGGTGACCCAAAAAATCGATCCGCTCGACGCCGAACTGGCACTTGGCTGGGTTAACTATTAAGCCGTGCTCTCCCAGCCTCCTAAAAACTGCTGTGAGGTGCGTTTCGTGTTCGTCCTCTGAAGTACTCGCGACCAAAATGTCGTCGAGGTACACAAACACGAAAGGGAGATCGCGTAACACGGCATCCATCATCCGCTGAAATGTTTGCGCCGCCCCTTTGAGACCAAACGGCATGCGTAAAAATTCGAAAAGTCCGAACAGGGTTATTACCGCTGTTTTAGGAATGTCCTCCGGTTGGACTGGGACTTGGTGATAGCCGCGAACTAGATCAATCTTTGAAAAAATGCGCGCCCCCGCCAGGTGCACCGAAAAATCCTGAATGTGCGGGATGGGATAACGATCGTGCGCCGTAGCGTTGTTTAGCCTGCGGTGATCCCCGCACGGTCTCCAGGAGCCATCGGCTTTCGGTACCATGTGCAGCGGCGAAGCCCACGGGCTCTTCGACCTACGAACGATGCCCAGCCTCTCCAGGCTGGCGAACTCCTCGCGCGCAATGGCAAACTTAACTGCATCCAAGCGCCGAGCTTTTGCAAACACGGGAGGACCAGACGTGGGGATAAAGTGTTTCACCCCGTGCTTCGCGACGGTCGCCGAAAAAGTGGGCACAGTGAGCGCTGGAAATTGGGTGAGGAGTGTGTGAAACTTACCACCTGCTGTAGCGACGTGGGTCTGTACTGGTGGCGGGGACACTCGAGCTGCACAGGGGAGAGAGTAAAAAGAGAGTGCATTTACCAGCCGTCTATTAGCAAGATCAACTTACAGATTGTGTGAACACAAAAAATCCGCGCCCAACATGTTGAAACTCACCGCCGCTATTACAAAAGTCCATTCATATGTGCGGCCATGTAAGCACAAAGGCAAGGTCCTTCTCCCGTAGGTGTTGATGTTCGAGCCATTTGCCGCTGTAGCTCCGCTACCGTGGGGTCCAGCCACCCGGTCCGCGTATGTTGGGGTGATGAAGCTCACTTGTGCTCCGGTGTCGATGAGGAACTCTCGTCCGGAGCGCGCATCCGTGATGTAGAGCAGCTTGCTGCGTTCTCCGAGGGTCGAAGCTGCTAGCGACCCCCGGTCTTGCCGTTTCCCGAACTCCTGAAGATGCAGGGCGGCACACACCTGCGTGCCTTCTCTGCGAACCTCCGATGGTAAAAGCAGAGATCTTCTCCTCCGCTGTGTCGTGTCCGCGCCTCTGCCGCCGGGCTATTGGCTCCACCTCGTCGCGGCCGTGCTGCCGCCGTCGTCGGCCAGTCTGGGTCTGCCGCCTCTGGCTCCCCGCTGTCTCGGGTCGCCGCTGTGGTTGCTTGCCCGCCGCAGGCGTCCAGGATCCCATCTGCTTCCTGGGCCAGCTCCCGGAACTCCTCCAGGGTGTGACACTTTTTGCCGGCCAGCGTGCTTCTCGCATGCGCCGGGAGGTTGGAGAGGAAGATGAACTGAAAAATGAAATCATCGTTGTCCAACCCTCTCAGCTGTATCATCTCCTCCATCAGGGCGCTCGGCCTGTGTCCACCTTGGTCTAGCAAAGACAGGATCCTCCTCGCCCTCACTTCAGCCGAGGGGGTGAAAAACTTGATGAGGGTGGATTTCAGCTTGCCGTACCTGTCGGTCGCGGGTGGCTGCTCCACCAAGCTCTGCACGCACCGAGCTGTGCTGTTGTCCAGTTTAGCGATGACATGGTGGAACTTAGTGTCATCCACCGTTACTCCTGCGAGCGCGAACTGCGACTCTGCTTGCAGAAACCACGGCCCTGGGTTATCCTGCCAGAAATCAGGCAGCTTAACAGCCACTGCGCTCACCAGCTCTAAGCGCTGTGAGTCCGGGACCCTGAGAACTTCTTCGTTCATTCTCAACGTCGTCAGTCACCAATGTGGGGAGACTTGAATAACGAAACCGAATTGCCTTTAATTCCAGTTTATTTCAAGTAACCATTCCACTGTCTGCTCTCATTCCTGAGCAGCGAACAAAGAGGGTGAACACACCAAAGTTCTCCCTTTTAAACATTCTCACATCAAACCATTTCCCTCGCAGGGGAAATCACACATCTATATCAAAATCTCTTTATTCACATTCATTAACCTTTTATTTACATAACTCCCCCTTCTCTCCTCTCGAGCCTCAGCGGTCAGGAAGTCTTCTGTCCCCTGTCCTCCGCAGGGGGTCCAGGCTCTGTGGCTCCGCACCACAGGGGGCTGGCTCTCCTTCATCGTGAGGTTAAATCACATATGCAGTGTCCAACATATACATGTCTCACAACACAGCCATAATAATAATATTTTAATATTTTTTCCCTGAAAAATGTGCTGAAGTTAAAATTTAAAAAGTATCAATTAAACTACTCGTGTGAGTCTGAACTGCTTAATTAACATTTGTAGTTGCGGCTCTCCTCACTGATAACTTAAAGTGACACTGCCAAAAAATCAAGTTTTTTTTTTTTTCTTTCTTGTTCCTATGCCTGTAACATGTTTTTTAATGACTTACAAGAAATATCAAGAGTGAAATCACTCTAATGTGTTATGTCCTTTTTTTTGTGCTGTAAAATTTCAGTCAAGTCCTGCCCCCTGAAAAAAGGTGAGTTTAGATGGGGTGTTTTTTTTTTTTGTGATGTAACTATATCTGGTCCGTAGCATTGAGCCAATCAGGACCCTCTTGCCTAATTGAAGCCTCAGAGGCCAGTTAGAATTTTTTTAACTGGCTGCTTTGAAAACTTGACTCAAATTAAGATGGGTTTTACTATTAAACTGCTTTTAAGGACCAATACAGTTTCAGTCATTATCTTGGGCCACTGTGTATACAACTGGGCATGCCTTCAACTAGTAACTCTTTTTAGCACAGGATTTAATCTGTTTAATGTAGTGCTAGCTACTATTAGCTTTTGTGGGATGTGGGTGGGCCTAATCACAAATCCTGGCATTTGAAAGAGGAGGAAAAAGAAAAGATTTTGAAACAAAACTGTAAGACAATAAAGGTTTTTTGTAGAAAAAAAGGACAAAGGATACCATTTTAGTGTCACGATGTGGAGCACCGTTGGGGACCGTTCTCACGCTCTCAATTAATCCGATCATTTTCTGTATTTTCCCCACTTTAGTTTAGTATTGTATCTTGTTGGTTTTGGATGTATTATGTTATTTGAGTTTGCCATTTGTTTCTGTCAGTTTATGAGAGTTCCTGTTTCTTAGCTTTGTTATTATAATCTTGTTTGTTAATATTATGCGTCCATGACCATCAGGTTTTGTATTATAAATATCTTTCTGTGTTTGGATTTGAGCCTTCTCCTGCTTCGCCTTAGTTCTCGCTGAAGTGTTATATTAATTGTTATTGTTATTCATTCTTATCCTGTCCTGACCTTGGTGGGATGTCATTATTCTTTGTATATTTTCTGTATCAGGGTTTTTCGTTCTTCCTGGTCTGTGCTTTTATTTTGACAGTGCTCTTTGTTTACTTCCCCTTTTAGCTTAAGTTTGCAGTTGTCACAGCTGTTTCCTATTCTTAGTTATTATCTTTGCTGTTGGTTTATGATCCACACCTGTTTGTCTTTTGGTTTAATTACTCTTTGCCTTATTTAAGGGACGCTATCCCGCAGTTAAGAGCGTCATCCTTCATTTTCAATTCAATTCAATTCAATTCAACTTTATTTATATAGCGCCATTTCACAACAACAGTCATCTCATAGCACTATCAACTGTAGGGGGGACCCCCACAGTTGCAGAAAGACCCCAGCAATCAGGCGATCCCCTGTGAGCAAGCACTTGGCGACGGTGGAGAGGAAAAACTCCCTTTTAACAGGAAGAAACCTCCAGCAGAACCAGGCTCAGGGAGGGGCAGTCATCTGCTGCGACTGGCTGGGGGGTGAGGGGATAGAGAAGAAGAAAAGAACAGACATGTAGAGAGCAAACAGCACGATGGGGACTCAATCTATGGGAGAGAACAAACAAATGTTAATGACCAGCAAAAAAAAAAAAAAATATTTCATAGAGAGTGAGGAAAGGAGTGAGGCCCAGTGCATTACTGGAGGTCCCCCAGCTGACTAAACCTATTAGCAGCATAACTAAGGGAGGGTTCAGAAACACATGATCCCTCCCTAATTGTAGGCTATATCAAAAAGGTAGGTTTTAGCCCTATTCTTAAAAACAGAGATCGAGTCTGACTCCCGAATCCAGATTGGCAGCTGATTCCACAGGAGAGGAGCTTGATAACTGAAGGCTCTGCCTCCCATTGTACTTTTGGAGATTCTAGGTATTACAAGTAATCCTGCATTTTGGGAGCGTAGTGCTGTGTTAGGATGATACGATAGTATCAGATCTTTTAAATAAAAAGGAGCCTGATTGTTTAGAGCTTTGTAAGTAAGAAGAAGGATTTTAAACTTAATTCTAAACTCTATGGGAAGCCAATGAAGGGAGGCCAGAACCGGAGAGATATGATCTCTCTTTCTAGTACCTGTTAAAACTCTTGCTGCAGCATTTTGGATCAGCTGAAGACTTTTTAAAGATGTTTTAGGACAGCCTGATAATAAAGAATTACAATAATCTAATCTCGAGCTAACAAAAGCGTGGATCAGCTTCTCAGCATCACTCTGAGACAAGATGCTCCTAATAAGATAAGATAAGATAAGCCTTTATTAGTCCCACAATGGGGAAATTCCAGGATTGCAACAGCACAGGGATAGCAACACTCAGAGCAACAATCAGAAGGCAAGAAAAAACAACATCTAGCAAACATATGTCCATATTACTATAAATGTATATATATAGACACACAGTGCAGAGCATTATGGCTGGTGGATGTGCAGCAGAAAGTCTAAGCTCTCTCTCCGCGGATGCAGCGGGCCAGCTGGAAGTCTTTGGGCATGATGGTGACCCCCTTAGCGAAGAAGAGACCACCAGGTGGGTCTCGCTGGTCTCCTGCAGAGCCATGACGGCGAAACTCAGGAAACGCAGGACGGTCTTGAAGTCCTGAGCGATCTCCCTCACCAGGCGCTGGACGGGCTGGACGGGCAGCTTACGGATGAGCAGCTCCGTGGATTTCTGGTAGCGACGGATCTCTCTCAGAGCCACGGACCTGTGACGGCGAGGCCTCTTCACTCTGCCGGTGGCCAGAGCGCCTCTCCGAGCAGCCCTGTGGCTAGCTGTCTCCTGGGGGGCTTCTTCCTCCAGTAGATTTTACGGGCGGTCTGCTTGGTTCTTGCCATCGCTCTTTATTATTCTGTCTTATATTTCTTTCACGCCGCCTAAACTCCAGCCCGGCACCCGCTTCGTTTTCGCTACAGCTCCCGGTATGTCGAGTTTCCCATTAGCACCGGGCGGCGGCCAAGTGCTAGCTAGCACTAGCTCCTCCCCGCTGTAACGTCTCCCGCTGCAAACCGTGGCTCCGTCCGCCGACCCGGGAGACCCCCGGGGCGATCCGTGATATATATACAGAGTGAAAGGTGTAGAAAGAAGAAGGAAGATAAAAAAAAAAAAAAAAAAAAAAAAAGGCTGTTGCAACAGGCAGCCGACTCGTGTGGCGCCACCGGTCCGGCAGAGCCGGAACCGGAAATTTACAAGAAAAAAAAATCTTGGCAATATTACGCAAATGATAGAAGGCAGTCTTAGAAACACAAATTTAATATGTGAATTGAAGGACAAATCCTGATCAAAAATAACTCCAAGGTTCCTCACAGAGCTATTAAGAGAAAGAGTAGCTGCATCCAAACTGAAAGTTTGATTTGGAAAGGAATTTCTAAGGTTTTTTGGACCAACAAGAATGACTTCAGTCTTATCTGAATTTAATAGCAGAAAATTACAAGTCATCCAAGCTTTGATTTCCTTAAGACAAGCTTCTAACTTGGCTAATTGATTAGTATCATCTGGCTTCATTGACAGGTATAATTGTGTGTCATCTGCATAACAATGAAAATGTATACAGTGCTTTCTAATAATGTTGCCTAACGGAAGCATATATAAACTAAAAAGAGTAGGGCCAAGCACAGATCCCTGTGGAACCCCATGACTAAGCTTTGAGCTGAGAGAAAACTCATCATTTACATGAACAAACTGGAACCTATCAGATAAATAAGATCTAAACCACTGCAACGAAGTTCCATTAAGTCCAACATAGTGTTCTAATCTATCAAGTAGAATATTATGATCAATAGTATCAAAAGCTGCACTAAGATCTAAAAGGACAAGTACAGAAACTAGTCCATTATCAGATGCAATGAGGAGGTCGTTAGTGACCTTCGCTAAGGCTGTTTCAGTACTATGATGGATTCTAAACCCAGATTGAAACTCCTCAAGTAAACCATTTCCCTGCAGGTGGTCAAATAATTGCGTAGCAACAACTCTTTCTAAGATTTTTGAAATGAAAGGGAGATTAGAGATTGGTCTATAGTTAGCTAAAGCTCCTGGATCTAGCGTTGGCTTTTTGAGTAAGGGTTTAATTACAGCCATTTTAAAAGCCTGCGGTACATGGCCTAAAGTTAATGAAGAATTGATTATATGAAGAATAAAGCTACCAATAAGTGGGAAGACTTCTTTAAATAACCTGGTAGGAATAGGGTCTAAAAGACAAGTTGAAGGTTTGGATGAGGAAACTATTTTGTCTAACTCACAAAGGTCGATTTGAGAAAACTCATCAAGACAGACATCAATAGAAGGAGTTGTAGTAGTTACAGTATTTAAGTTAACTGTGGGAAGAATCTGATTGATTTTATCTCTGATGGATGAAATTTTTATTATTGAAAAAGTTCATAAAGTCCTGACTAGTAAGCTCTAAGGGGATGCTAGGATTGACGGAGTCCTGACTCTTTGTCAACCTGGCTACAGTACTGAAAAGAAACCTGGGATTATTCTTGTTCTCTTCTATTAATGCAGAGTAATAACTCGTTCTAGCTTTTCTAAGAGATTTTTTATAAATTAAAAGATGATTTCTCCAAGCTAAATAGATTTCATCTAAATTAGTAGAGCGCCATTTTCTTTCTAATTGACGAGTCTTCTGTTTTAAGCTACGAGTTTCTGTGTTGAACCAAGGAGTTAAAAATCTCTGATTAGACTTTTTCTTTTTTAAGGGGGGCACCAAGTCTAGAGCCTGATGCAGAGAAGCTGAAACACTATCCACCATGTTATCAATTACAGAAGGAGCAAGCTGTCTATAGCTTATTTCCGTTGTGTTGACACATGGCATAGAGGAAACAATCTGCATAAATTTGGAAACAGCATCATCTGAGAGGCATCTACTGTGATAATATTTTTCTTTAGGAGCCAAATAGTCAGAAATAGTAAAATCAAAGGTTAACAGACAATGGTCTGACAGTACAGGGTTATGAGGAGACACTACAAGATTTTCTATTTCTATGCCATATGTCAGAACAAGGTCCAATGTACGGTGGAGGTAATGAGTAGAATTTCCTACTTTCTGAGAAAACCCAATCGAGTCTAATATTGAATTAAAAGCCACATTAAGGCAGTCACTATCTACATCCACATGTATATTAAAGTCCCCTACTATAATTATTCTATCAGATTTCAGCACTAAATCAGCTAAGAAATCAGCAAATTCTGATAAAAATTCTGAATAGGTTGATGGGGGACGATAAACTATGGCAAATAAAATTGGGTTTAACCTGAAATTGCTAAAGTGCCCAATACTGAGGACCAGGCCCTCAAAGGAATTATAACGTTTTTTGCTTTACATTAACTAGTAATTTGGAATGGTAAATTGTTGCTACTCCTCCTCCACGACCAGAACTTCTGGGATTTTGACAGTTTAAATAACCAGAGGGAGTTGATTCATTTAAACCAACATAATCCTCTTGTCCTAACCAAGTCTCTGTAAGGGAAATTAAATCAATCTGATGATCAATTAACAGATCATGGACTAACAGAGACTTGGGAGTTAGAGACCTAATATTTAATAAACCACATTTAATTTTTAAATTATGAGGAGGAACAGAGGCCAAATCATTCAATTTAGAGGCTTTATGTTTAATTTGAGTTTTACCAATATTTTGCTTTATCACTTTGGGATGCTTATACATTATATTTTTATTTACTTTGGAGGGAGCAGACAATGATTCTCTGATGGGGAAGACAGGGGCTAAGTTGAGGGGTGGTGGATGAAGAGGAGCTGCAGAGAGGCGTGTAAGACTGCGGTCTTTGTCTCCAGTCGTGAGTCCCACGTTTAGTCTCTCTATCCTAGCATGTGTCCCACGCTTTCTATTCTCGGTCATTCCGGCGTTTCCATACGCCTTAGCCTTTGGGGCTATTTGACCTTCCCGATTATCAAGCCTCGTAAATTTCTGTTTTTTGCCCTGTTTGGATTTTTGTGGTTTATTTAAACCACCTGCAACTCATAGCCTGCATTTGGGTCTCCATTCCTGCCCCTCCTGGGCAGTTCATGACATTTAGACAAAGTTGATTTGTTTTATAGGGAATTAATATCCACCGGAGTGCATCGTTAACATTTCACATTAAATTTTACTTAACCTTATGTCACTGACAACCTAAATTTGTTAAGAAAGATAAACCTGTCTTGTTTGAAACCACCAAATTATTAGTTTGGGATAACATGATCTCCCACTAAATATGCAGGAGAAAGAAATCTGCTATGGGTCTTACACCCTGTCCCTCTTGATATCTCTGCGTATATCCAGGAACAAATAGTGGAAAATTGATGTGAGTCTGCAAAATCACATTTATCTCTGAATCAATACACTAAGTTCTGACTTCTCCCATAAATGTAATCAGTAGGGGTGGATTCAAAAGATCGATACAACGATATGTATCGATCCACGTTTGACTGAGCCGATATTGATCCACAAAATCCGCAGATCGATCTTTTAATGTAATGCTTTTATGTCTGTGAACGTCAGCTGAGTTTGATCGAGTCAAAACCTGGTTAGTGAGCCAGGAACCATGGCCAAAAACCAGAAACACATGGAGCACTAACGAGCTAACAAGCTAACGGATATGCTAGTTCTTCTTCTGTGGTGTTAAAACGGTTCTCATGCGGCAAGAGTTCCCTGCTGCGCATGCACACGTCTTTACTTGTGTGTTTACATGAGAAGAGTTATTAACGTGTGTGTCTCTTAATTTATCAACAAAAGTTACTGAATGATTTTCATAAAGCGGGGATAAACGGTTTTGTACTACGTGCAGCGCTGTGTTGGAACATAAAGTTGATGATTGATAAACTGAAAATGCACGGAGACTGGCTGAAACCTGTGAAGAGAGATGGAGACTTGGAGCTGCTGAAACTGTAAGTAAAATATCTTTTTTTTTAACATTTGTGTCGTATATTAATAATTTTTCCAGAATGATGGTGTTTTCTTTTACAAACAATGGATACAGTAGTTCACTGTTGGTTAAGTGCTGTGAATAAATGCAGAATAAAGGTATATTTTATGAGATTATGGACTTCTAGCACTTAAGTGAGAGATTTAAAGATAATAATGAATCACAATGAAATGAAAATAACAGAATTAATAAAGGCTGCAGTACGAGCAATTTTTACTAAATAGAATTAAACTGAAAGGAACAAATCTTCCCAGGAAATGAATTGAAACCCTTTTCAAAAATTGAAAGTTAATTTGTAGTTAAAATGTAAACAACAAAAAATAAAAAAAACTAAATTATTAAACCCTACTGTGGTATGGAGATTTGAAAATATGATTATGAATTTTACTGTGAAATCTATTCTTTTCACCTCCCCTTCACATCTTTGAAGACTGGTTTTCCACTCCAAGGTCCATCCTGCACTGAGACCTTCTGAAGGGAAGATGTTGTCAGTGGAGGAGCCATCCCTGCTTCCTTGGGGATTTCAGCACAGAAGATCTCAAAATTTTTAGGGTCTTAGTTTGTAAATTCAAGATTCAAGAAGGTCCTGCCAGAATTTTCTCCATCCTCCAATATGCATTCAATGTAATTTAGTTGTTGTAATGACTAATTCTTTTATTTCTTTTTTTAATTTAAGTTCTCAGTAAGAATACAGTTGGTCATTTTTTGGCAATTTTACTGAGCATTCAATTCTACACAAATCATTATTTAACAGGAAATTTTTGGCAATCCTGTGCTTTTCTTGTGGTGTTGCATCGAACAGCATCACTGTAAACTATGGAAAAAGCAGCTACTTTAAATCTGTACTTCCTCACACAACTTTCAATGCAAAAAACCTCTAAAAATGTCAACTTTTTGGAAAAGCTCCCACAAATTCAGGCTTTTTGAGCCACAACAATCACAAAAATAGTCCACGAAATCCTGGAGGGACTGAAATACAGTGAGATTATGTGTACATATTTCATGCATTGAATTTGTTTACTTACTCTGGGTTTTTTTTTTTCTTTCAAAGGTCTTTTTATTATTATTAATTGAAGTATCAATACAATACAAAGTATTAGAAATTTTCATTTTTGTTTTAACCAAACAGTGCAAAACTAGAATTTAAAGCTAACAAATGTAAATGCTTCAAAACACAAAAACCTTTAAATAAACAATAATTAAAAAAATACAAAAAAAAATACGAAGAAAAATTGTGTGTGTGAGGTGGAGGTGGGGTAAAGGGGATATGAGCTACTCAGAAACAATAATCGTGGGTCTTTCAAAGAAATCAAGAAACGGGCGCCATAATTTATAGAATTTGTTTTCAGAGCCACGAACTGTATATCTGATTTTTTCTAAATCCAAACAGGACATTATATCTTTTATCCACTGTAAATGTGAAGGGGGGAAGAGTCTTTCCACTTCAGTAATACAGCACGTCTAGCCAATAATAATGAAAATTTGAATACTTTTAATTTGGAATTTGGCAAAAGTTCTGGAGCCACACCAAAAATGGCGCATAATGGATCAGGTTTAATTTGATATTGCAGGACTTCAGACATAGTGATAAAAACAGAATGCGAAAAATTCATCAATGCAGGGCAGGACCAATACATGTGAAGCAAAGTGCCAGGAGCGCAACCACACTTTTCACAAGTTGGGTCTATATCCGAGTAAATACGTGCTAACTTAAACTTGGACAGGTGCACCCGGTGTACAATCTTAAATTGAATAAGAGCGTGACAAGCACACATTGATGCAGTGTGAACCTGGCCAAGAATAGAGTCCCACAGTTCATCAGTAAAAGTAAAATTAAGATCTTGTTCCCAATTCAATTTAATAGCGGCCAGAGAAGAAGATTGTAAATTTGAAATTAAATTATATAAAACTGATATTACCCCCTTAGAAGTTGGTTTAACTAATAAAAAATCATCTAGAGGATTATCAGAAGGTTTTTGAGGGAATTGTTTTGTCATGGTTTGCACATAATGTCTGACCTGGAGGAAGCGGAAAAAATGTGTAGAAGTGATGTCGAATTTAGTGGAAAGTTGAGAAAAACTTGCAAATTGACCATCAAAATATAAATCTGCAAAAGATTTTAAACCTTTTCTGTGCCATATACGAAATGCACTATCAATAGTTGATGGGGTAAATAAATGATTTGCGGCAATTGGACTTCTAATGGAGAAAAACTGAAGACCGAAATTTTTCCTGAATTGAGACCAAATTCTAAGAGACTGACGAACTACTTTATTATTACCCAGTGTAGACAAAGCAAGGGGAAGTGGTGAACCTAAAATTGCCGGTAGGGAGGTTTGATCGTCCACATGTGACTCCATAAGGATCCAAATGGGTGATTTGGGTTCCAGATAAAAATGTTTCCAATATAACATGCACCTGATATTTGCTGACCAGTAGTAATATTGAAAGTTAGGCAGAGCCATGCCACCCACTGATTTGGGTCTTTGAAGAAAAACTTTCCTCAATCTCGGATGTTTACCATTCCAAATAAATGAGATAATCAGAGAGTCCAAAGACTTAAAAAAGAATTTAGGAATAAAAATGGGGAGACATTGAAACAAATATAAAAACTTTGGAAGTAACATCATTTTTACAGAATTGATTCTGCCAATTAAGGACAAGGATAATGGGGACCATTTGGAAAGTATTAGCTTGCACTGGTCAAATAAGGGGAGAAAATTATTTTTAAACAAGTAATTAAGTTGTTTAGTGACACATATCCCAAGATAATTAAAATGATCAATAACAACCTTGAAAGGAAAATTTTCAAAATCCTGAACTTGAATCTTTTCATTAATCGGAAACAATTCACTCTTATTAAGATTAATTTTATAACCAGAAAACCTACTAAAACCATCCAAAATGTTGAGTATAGCGGGTAATGAAGTAAGTGGGTTGGAGAGAAATAGTAAAGGATCGTCAGCATAGAGTGAAACCCTATGCTCAATGCCACCCCTACGAATGCCTAGAAAGTCCTGGCTCCCACGGATTGCAATAGCTAACGGCTCAATTGCCAAGGCAAAGAGCAACGAGCTCAAAGGACAGCCTTGCCTCGTACCACGGTAAAGTCTAAAATAGAATAGCGACAATTAGTTAACACCGAAGCTAAAGGACTAGCATAGAGAAGTTTAATCCAGGAACAGAAGGAAGGACCAAAACCGAACCTCTCCAAAGTAAAAAACAAATACTCCCACTCAACCCTATCGAATGCCTTTTCAGCGTCCAAACTAATAAGACATTCAGGTATGTTGTGGTGAGGAGTATGAATAATATTAAACAACCGCCGCAAGTTAAAAAAAGAATGGCGATTTTTAATGAAACCGGTTTGGTCCTGTGAAATTATAAAAGGAAGAATCTTTTCCAACCTTGAAGCTAACAACTTTGACAAAATTTTAACATCGGTATTTAACAAGGAAATAGGCCTGTAAGAAGCACAATCAACAGGATCCTTATCTTTTTTAAGCAACACAGTGATACAGGCCTGATAACATGAAGGAGGAAGTGTACCGGAGTCAAGCGACTCTGTAAAAACTTGACAAAGGAAAGGGGCAAGGTCGTCAGAGAATTTTTTTAAAAAATCAGCGGAAAACCCATCAGGTCCTGGAGATTTTCCTGATTGCATGGATGATATTGCCAGCTGAATTTCTTCTTTTGTGACGGGAGCTTCTAGAATTTGCCGAGATTCTGAAGAAATCGAAGGATATCAATAGAATCAAAAAATTTTTCCAAATCCTTTAAGTTTGTTGTATATTCTGAGGTATATAATTTGGAATAAAATGACCTGAAAATATCATTCATCACTTGTTGGTCAGATGTCACCTCTCCTTTATCTGTCCTAACTCCAGTAATAATTTGCTTAGCTCTAATACCACACAGTTGATTAGCTAGAAGTTTACTGGTTTTTTCGCCATGTTCATAAAATTCACTCTTGTTCCTTATTAAACAACCTTCAATTTGTCGAGTAGAAAGTAAATTAAGTTTAGTTTGTAATGTCATACGTTCCTTGTACAGAGCGGGTGATGGAGATTGAGCATATTGTCTGTCAATGTCCAAGATTTGATCTAAAATAGCTTTCTGTTCCTGTATTATGGATCGTCTTTTAAATGCTGCCAATGAGATAAATTCCCCCCCTAAGAAATGCCTTCATGGCCTCCCATATCGTTTTATTTGGCATACCAGGAGTTTTATTTTCTTTCAAAAAAAAATTAATTTTAGAAGAAATATTCGCAACCAATTTTTCATCTGTAAGTAATAATGGATCCAATCTCCAATGCTTTCTCATGGAGTCACATCCATGGAGGATCATTTTAAGTACAAGAGGGGCATGATCAGAAACCGAGATGCTATCATAACTGCAAGAGCAAAGGTTCAATTCAATTCAATTCAATTCAACTTTATTTATATAGCGCCATTTCACAACAACAGTCATCTCATAGCACTATCAACTGTAGGGGGAACCCCCACAGTTGCAGAAAGACCCCAGCAATCAGGCGATCCCCTGTGAGCAAGCACTTGGCGACGGTGGAGAGGAAAAACTCCCTTTTAACAGGAAGAAACCTCCAGCAGAACCAGGCTCAGGGAGGGGCAGTCATCTGCCGCGACTGGCTGGGGGGTGAGGGGATAGAGAAGAAGAAAAGAACAGACATGTAGAGAGCAAACAGCACGATGGGGACTCAATCTATGGGAGAGAACAAACAAATGTTAATGACCAGCAAAAAAAAAAAAAAAAAAAAGTTATTAATTAATAAATTAATTAATAAATAAATTTATTTAAATTTAATTAAATTAAATTTATTTAAATTTTATTAAATTTATTAATTAATAAATTAATTAATAAATTGTCAACAATAAAATAATCTCTTCTGGTATAAGTATGGTGTACGTGAGAGAAAAAAAGAATAGTCCCTGCTGTTAGGATGTAAAAAACGTCAAGGATCTGTAAGGCTATATTCCTCAAGAAAAGACTTAACATAAGTTGCAGATTTATTAAGACTAGCAGGTTTTGAGGATGAGC
This sequence comes from Pholidichthys leucotaenia, assembly GCA_020510985.1. Classification (NCBI taxonomy): domain Eukaryota; kingdom Metazoa; phylum Chordata; class Actinopteri; order Cichliformes; family Pholidichthyidae; genus Pholidichthys; species Pholidichthys leucotaenia. The sequence goes on along the minus strand of CM035847.1, from coordinate 126,963,758 downwards.
GGTCTAAGATCGGATCCATATACAAATTAAAGTCACCCCCAAGAATTAGAGAATGAGTATTTAAATCTAGAAGTTGCGAAAAAAGGTTGCGAAAAAAGTGTACATCATCAAAATTCGGCACATACAGATTAGCCAAGGTGACATGTTTATTGCCAAGTTTACCTGATACTATTACAAATCATCCATTTTTATATAATACAACATTAGAGGGAATAAATGGGATATTTCGATCAATAAGAATAGCAGCGCCCCTGGCCTTAGCTTTAAAATTTGAATGAAAAAAATTGTCCTGACCAACATTTTGACAAATGCAAGTGGTCGGAATCCTGCAAATGGGTTTCCTGCAAAAACAGTACCCCAGGCTTAAATTGCTTTAGACGTGACATGACTCTCTTTCGTTTAATTGGATGGTTCAACCCCTTCACATTCCAGCTTACCAAAGTAAGATTACTATTCATTCAAAGAGTAAAATTTATATATTGTGTTGTGTAGCCCAAAAAAGAATGGGGTGAGGTACGGGTAAAAAAAAAGAAAAAAAAAAAGGGAGGGGGTAAGGGGGGTGTAAATAAATCCATAACAAAAAACAAAAAACAAAATAAAACAAAAAAAAAAATTCAACAACCAAACCTATATCAACACTCCAGCCGGTTGCAGAAAACAGCAACCGCTCCATCTCCTGCTCTATTCTCATCCTAACAAAATGCTCCCATACAACTGGCTTCAATCCTGCATAGTATGAACATTTTACCCTAAAAAAAAAAAAATTTAAAAAAAAATTAAGTAAACAACAACGTATAGGGAGCCAATTTTACCTTGTTTTTGAACATCTAAAAATGCATCAATGTCCAGTCAGTGCAGCTTCAATGAAGTAACAATCAAGCAGTCCAGCATGGCAGCTGGTCAACCGAGGAATGTCCAGTTCAAGGCAAAAATCGCTGGTTTCTCTTCATGGTTTGCATGAAGCGGGTGGCCTCCGAGACGGACGCCAGCCACTGGTTTTTGCCGTCTGGAAGAGTTATCCGGAGCCTGGCGGGGAAAAGAAGAGAAGGACGAAAACCTCTCTTGTACAACTCGGACATAACCTCCTTATATTCGGCTTGTTGCTTCTGAACATCGGTGTTATAATCCTCGTAGAACTGGAGTTTATGCCCACGATATTGCAAAGTCCCACAGCGTCTCCGCGCTTCTCTCATAACCAAGTCTTTGGTCCAAAACCGGTGGAAACAAATAATGACAGCACACGGCTTCCAGTTCGGACCCGGCTTGGGCATGAGGCTGCGGTGGGCTCTATCCAGCTCTGGGGGAGATGGCAAAGTTTGTGTGCCAAAGACGTCCACCAACAGCTGAGAAAAAAATTCAGATGGCCGTGGACCCACATCAAAGGACTCCGGCAGACCCACCAGACGAATATTCAGCCTCCTGCTTCTTACCCCCAGGTCAGAAAGTTTGTTTTTCAAAAGTTTGTTCTCCTCCTGTATTGACTCACACGTAGCTTCAAGCGCCGCTAGGCGCTGGCTGACGTCCTCCGCGTTGTTTTCAAGGTCGCCAATGCGTTGCTCCTGGTTCGCCACATCTGCTTGAATCTTGTCCAGCTTACCATTAATAAGTTCAAATGAAGCTTTAAAGTCAGCGGCTATGGACATTCTGTGTTGTTCAAGCAAGGCAACAAGTGCAGGGTTAAGGCTGATATTAGCATCCTCCGCTAAGCTGGTGTTAGTATTGTTCACTGCTGCCTCCTTTTCAGTCTGCTTTCTTGTTTTGGACATATTTCACAACTCAAAACAGATTCTGCACGTATTAAATGTCCAAAACATTGACAGCTTACAGCAAAATAGGGTTTAAAAAGTAAGGAAAAAAATATAGCAGGAGCCAGCAACGCACACACCTACTCCATTGCCAGCACACCTGATGCCAATCTTACTCTGGGTTTTTAACTTGACACTACATACCCTTTTCACTAAAGAAAGCACTTGTGATCACTTTGTGAAATCATAAGTTAAATAAGATTCAAGGTTCAAAGGCTTTATTATAATGTGCACAGTAAAGAAATGCTACATTTCTTGAGCAATGACATTCTTACTTTGCTCTCCGAACGAATGCCAAGGTAAAAGGTACAGAAACAACAATTCTAATAGGTCATGGCATACTAACACAGTAACTCACTCCGAATATTAATGGATGCTAATAACACACATACCAACACCCAGTTATGCAGTAAAGGAATGAAATTTAAAATTCATTGGATGACTAAAGTGATAGTGGTATATTGATATCAGAGCTGATGTGAACCTGAGATGGCATAGACTTATGTTCAATGTGCAAATGAGCATTGTGCAACAAGCAGTGTATAATTACAAATTACAAATTATTCTGCAATGGTAGTACCAGTAGACTGTGCATGATAAATAGCAGCAGAGATGATATGGACATCAGACAGGTGAGACTATATCTACTGTACAGGTGAGCAGTGTGCAAATTTAGCAGCCGATGTGTGAGTTCCTATATGCAAAGCTGTGTTACGGAGTTTTGGGAGTTGTTTTCTGTTCAGGAGTCTGATGGCAGTGAGAAAGAAGGAGTTCTTAAGAATGGTTGTCCTGCATTTCGCACTTCTGTACCTGCGGTCAGAGGATAGAAGTGTGAACAGTCTGAGCTGGGGGTGGGTGGGGTCCCGGAGGATGGCGTCAGCTCTCCTTTGGACTCTGCGGTGGTAGATGCTCTGCAGAGAGGGGAGTGGAGTCCTGATGATCCTCTCCGTTGTCTTCACCACTCTGTGCAGGCATTTGCTGTCCAGGGCAGTGGTGCTGCTGTACCACGCAGTGATGCAGTTGGTCAGGATGCTCTTGATGATGCAGCTGTAGAAATTGTTGAGGATCCTGGATGACATGCCAAACTTCTTCAGCCTCCTCAGAAAGTACAGTCGCTATTGAGCTCTCTCAACCAGCTCTTTGGTGTTGTGTGTCCACTTAAGGTCCTCGCTGATGTGGATGCCCAGGTATTTAAAGCTGCTCACCCTCTCCACCTCAAGCTTCCGGATGAACAATGACTGATGGGGTCTCGTCCTCCCTTTCCTCATGTCCACTATCATCTCCTTTGTCTTGTCCGTGTTGAGGGTGAGGTTGTTGTCCTCACACCATGACTCGAGGTTGGCCACATCCCTCCTGTAGGATGCTTCATCATCACCAGTGATGCATCCTATCACTGCTGTGTCATCCGCAAACTTTAGAATGATATTGTCCTTGTGGGAAGCAACACAGTCATGGGTGAAGAGGCTGTAGAGGATGGGGCTGAGAACACAACCCTGTGGGACACCTGTGTTTGTGATGATACTGGCTGAGGTCCTGTTACCCATCCTGACAGACTGGGGCCTGCCAGTTCGAAAGTCCAGTACCTAGTCGCAGAGGGTCGGGTGCAGGCTGAGTGAAGACAGTTTGTTGGTGAGTTTGTGGGGGATGACCTTGTTGAAGGCGGAGCTGTAGTTGACAAAGAGCATCCTAATGTAGGAGTCTTTATCTTCCAGGTGGGAGAGAGAATAATGGAGTGCAGCAGCGATGGCATATGAGGTTGGCCGGTAGGCGTACTGCAGGGGGTCCAGGGTGCCCGGTATGCTGTCCTGAATGAGGGGCTGCACCACTCTCTCGAATCACTTCATGATGATTGGAGTGAGTGCTACAGGTCTGTAATCACTCAGACAGGTCAGCGGGCTCCTTTTGGGGAGGGGGATGATGGTTGTCATTTTGAAGCAGGAGGGGACTATGTTCTGGTTGAGGGAGAGGTTGAAGATTGCTGTGAGAACGTTGGTAAGCTCAGTAGTGCATGCTCTGAGGGCAAGCCCAGATATGTTGTCTGTTCCTGCTGCCTTGCGGGACTTGCTATTCCTCAGTACTTCATTTACCTAGCCTGGTGAGACTCTTAGTGTGTGTGTGGTGGTGGTGGTGGTGGGGGGGGGGTGCGTGAGTGTGTGTCTCTTCTCTGTGCTGTGTCTGTTGGTCTCGAAGTGGGAGTAAAAGATGTTGAGATCATCTGGCAAGCTGTCTGTAGAGCTAATGGTGCTGGTGTTGGTCCCCGTGGAGCACTTTTCCACTAGCCCAGCTCACCTCGCCACGTCTCGATTCGCAATGACACGGTTTGGCCTCGGTTCTGTCTCCATAGCAGCCGAGTAAAGCGGGGTTAAGCTGGGGTGGGCGGGATTTTTTTTACAGCAAGGCGGCGCCACACTCCCGTGACGTAAAACATGCGACCCAAGCAAAACATAACACATGCATCATGGCGGCTGTACAAGGCGACTCCTCGGTCTGTGGCTTTTTTCACCGTAAATCCCAAAAAGGACCGCCAGACAAGGGTACAGGCAGCGAGATGAAACACTCTGGAATAGTTCTGCAGCTTCTGGGAGAGCCGAAGACGTGAGGATACAAACTAGGTCATATATGACGGTAAGCTAATGTTGCTCATGCTAGTTTGCTATAAGTACGTCGTACTACACTGTAATGTCTCCAACTTATCGCTGTTAGGTACTAAAATATGTACGCTGTGTGTGTGTGTTTCAGATGGCTCTGTTGTGGGGAAATTACCGCTTCAAACGGTCGGTCTGGGCGTTCAACACAGCCTGTCACTGATGTCAACACAGCCTGTCACTGATGTCACCCCAGCTTCACAAACGATCAGTGGTTGTAGAGCTTAAGAATGTCTGTAGAAACGTTTATTTCCTGTGCAAAAAATTGCTGTGATCTGCGTGAAAATCATGGAGAGACTGTTGAGACATCATGGATGTACCTGCTGCAGTAGCACCGAGTCTAAGGTGGTGTCATAGCAAAAAATGATCAGCTGACACAACTTGATTGCCATGTTAATAACTATATTAGCCACAAAATATATATTCAAAAAGTAAACAGTACTGGGTTAGGTATAATAAGATATATTTGACTGTTATGATGCATTTTAGGCCAAAACAAACTTGATCTAGGATTAAAAGCAATTAAAATAATGCAGTCACAAGGTTACATGGAAAATACTTGATTTACTAGATACATGTACTGTAGAAATATATATTGTCTGCATCAACAATGTACTATACATGCATTCATGTAGTATTGCACTGGGAATTGCACTGACAATAAACCTCTGAAGTCTTTGCAGATGTCTCTTTTTTATACAGTGGGGCAAAAAAGTATTTAGTCAGCCACCAATTGTGCAAGTTCTCCCACTTAAAAGGTGAGAGAGGTCTCCAATTTTAATCATAGGTATACCTCAACTATGAGAGACAAAATGAGAAAAAAAAAATCCAGAAAATCACATTGTCTGATTTTTAATGAATTAATTGGTAAATTCCTCGCTAAAATAAGTATTTGGTCAATAACAAAAGTTCATCTCAATACTTTGTTATATACCCTTTGTTGGCAATGACAGAGGTCAAACGTTTTCTGTAAGTCTTCACAAGGTTTTCACACACTGTTGCTGGTATTTTGGCCCATTCCTCCATGCAGATCTCCTCTAGAGCAATGATGTTTTGGGGCTGTCGCTGGGCAACACGGACTTTCAACTCCCTCCAAAGATTTTCTATGGGGTTGAGATCTGGAGACTGGCTAGGCCACTCCAGGACCTTGAAATGCTTCTTACCAAGCCACTCCTTTGTTTCCCGGGCGGTGTGTTTGGGATCATTGTCATGCTGAAAGACCCAGCCATGTTTCATCTTCAATGCCCTTGCTGATTGAAGGAGGTTTTCATTCAAAATCGCACGATACATGGCCCCATTCATTCTTTCCTTTACATGGATCAGTCGTCCTGGTCCCTTTGCAGAAAAACAGCCCCAAAGCATGATGTTTCCACCCCCATGCTTCACAGTAGGTATGGTGTTGTTTCTTCTCCAAACATGACAAGTTGAGTTTTTACCAAAAAGTTCTATTTTGGTTTCATCTGACCATATGACATTCTCCCAATCCTCTTCTGGATCATCCAAATTCTCTCTAGCAAACTTCAGACGGGCCTGGACATGTACTGGCTTAAGCAGGGGGACACGTCAGGCACTGCAGGATTTGAGTCCCTGGCGGCGTAGTGTGTTACTGATGGTAGCCTTTGTTACTTTGGTCCCAGCTCTCTGCAGGTCATTCACTAGGTCCCCCCGTGTGGTTCTGGAATTTTTGCTCACCGTTCTCGTGATCATTTTGACCCCACGGGGTGAGATCTTGCATGGAGCCTCAGATCGAGGGAGATTATCAGTGGTCTTGTATGTCGTCCATTTTCTAATAATTGCTTCCACAGTTGATTTCTTCACACCAAGCTGCTTACCTATTGCAGATTCAGTCTTCCCAGCCTGGTGCAGGTCTACAATTTTGTTTCTGGTGTCCTTTGACAGCTCTTTGGTCTCGGCCATAGTGGAGTTTGGAGTCTGACTGTTTGAGGTTGTGGACAGGTGTTTTTTATGCTGATAACGAGTTCAAACAGGTACCATTAATACAGGTAACGAGTGGAGGACAGAGGAGCCTCTTAAAGAAGAAGTTACAGGTCTGTGAGAGCCAGAAATCTTGCTTGTTTGTAGGTGACCAAATACTTATTTTACCGAGGAATTTACCAATTAATTCATTAAAAATCCTTCAATGTGATTTTCTGGATTTTTTTTTTTTGTCTCATTTTGTCTCTCATAGTTGAGGTATACCTATGATGAAAATTGGAGACCTCTCTCATCTTTTAAGTGGGAGAACTTGCACAATTGGTGGCTGACTAAATACTTTTTTTGCCCCACTGTATGTGAAGGTTACCACCATGTGGCACAAATTAAATACTAAAAGATTGGAAAAGCTGTCTAAGAACAATCCAGCAGTTTGAGAAATCACTTTTGGTTTGGTGTAAGTCTGTCAACAGAATTATGAACCATAAAGCAGTTTGTGTTAAAATGTTAAATCCCATTAAACCCTAATCCGGGGGCTTCCAATCATGTGTCATGGGGGGCCAATACCCTGCAGGTTCTCTTCTGCCCAGTCTCTTCAGCAGGTGTTCTCACTGATCAGCAGTCAGTGGAAGAAGTTCAGTGGAATCTGCTGTTGAAGACACTGGTTGGAGGTAAAGCCTGCAGGGTCTTGGCCCTCCATGGCACATGATTAGACACCCCCGCCCAAACCCATTATGATGAAGAGCAGATGCTAATATGACCCAGAATTCCTCCATATACTGGTACTGTCACTAAAGTATGCAGGGTCTTCTGCGGTGGCACATCCAACAATACAGTCTTCAGTTAATAAAATAATTGTTTTGGTTACTTTTTCTTAAAAATGAGCCATTATTTTCAAGGTCGCCGATAAATCCTTTGTACAGTTTACTCTTTTCCCACCGGTGTCTTAACAGACAAAATAGAAAATCATGATGCAAACACTTAAGTCACTAAATTGTTTATTACAATCAGCAGCAAATTCCAGATTATTCAGAATGTGCAAAATTCAAACTGTAAAAAAAACAAAAAAACAAACTGGAATGGGTCACACACGCCAGCCACGCTGCCTCACTGAGAAGCAACTGGATCGGCCCCTCGTACTGGTCCTGGTTCAGCAGATCTTCAGCCTGCATCTCTGTAAATAGTGAGGCAAGGTCCAGTTGGGGTGGACAGTTTCCCTCTTGCCTAGACAAAAGACAAATGGGAGGTGGTTAATTAAAGCAAGTTTAAAACATATTTGGGAAATACACTTGTTGCTAAAAGCCAGTGGTGGAATGTGAATGAATGAATGTGTGGAGAATGTGTTCAAGGATGAGGCTGAGTTTGTTCCTCAGATTCAGCTTTATTCACAGAGCACATCTCCAACAAATCTCAAAGCAAATCAAGAGGAAGTTTTCATCTCACATCAGGGGTTTTATACCCCGGGCACGAAACAGCAGTCACATGGTGTTTAATCAAACATACAGTCACATGGTACTTAATCTCAATCACAAAGTAACCCCTTTGATCTCACGCCATTGTCCTCTAGTCTCTGTGGCCCGGAAATCTTCCCCGGTCATCTCCTGGAAACAAAGGCCAAATCTCACACTTCTCTGCTGAATCCCAGAGTCTCAGTCCTCTTTGTTCCATGAGACGTGAAGCACACAATCAACATACATCAACACATTTGTGGGGAATATGTAACCAACATATGCGCCACAAATGAATCTTTATTTCGGATTGATTAAAAGTAAAGATTAAAAGAAAATAGAATAATATAACAAAGGGGAAAAAATCTAACAAGCTCAAGTTAAACAATAACTCCTCTGATTATACAGTTCAACATAGGTTATCTGAAATGGGTGATGGCTGAAGCTGCAGCTTATATTGCCCACCATATTCCATCCAAGAATTCAAAAGAAAAACAAAACAGGAGGGATTACAATTTGAATGTGACAATAAAGTACTTCGTTGTTGTATTTAACCACAGTTTTCATGTAGCTGCGCTTCAGTAGATTTTATAAGGGCTGGGTTACATTTAAAATCATCTGTTTTTACTGTGGCCTCAGCAATCAGAATGAATTAATACATTCACTTGAATAGAATATAGTACTTTAACTAAAGGTGTGCATCACCGAGTATGGAGTCGCTCAGTCAAAATATGAAGTTTTTATCAACAAAAGTTTGTCTTGTCTGTAAAAGTGTCTCTTCTTGCCCTGGCTTCAAGTGTGGGCAGTGTTTTGTACTAGCATTGCTAAAATATAAAAGGAAGCACTACAATGGGTCTCAAATATTTGTAATGTGTCCTGTTACTGCTTGAGCTTATTGATGATAGACTATAAACTACACATATAAAGTAAATTATATTGACGACTGAACATCTCACATTCGCCAAAACATACAGTTATGAACATAACTCACAAAGGATCACACAAGTGATCTGACAAAAAAATAAATACATTAACAAGCGGTTTATTTTACAGTTGATGTGCCATTCATTTTCAATTGTTCTGTAATTAATATTCACACAATCAGTCCCTTTTATATTAAGTGGAAATTGTGCTACTTTGGTTTTGACACTTTACCTATAAAAGCAAAGGATTTCAGTACGTTCCACAGTGGCGAGGTCCGTTGTGGGGCGGCTGCTTTCCTCTTGCCTAGACAAACGAGAGAAATGGATGGTGGTTAGGTTCAAGCAAGTTCAACACTTATACAGGCACATCTCAAAAATTAGAATACCATGAAAAAATTCAATATTTTTGTCACTCATTTCAGAAAGTGAAACCCATATATGTGCCCTTCAGAGGTAAAGTGGGCTATCCCACAAAACCATTATTTTGAGAAAATGAGCTCTAAAGTTGAAATATTCTCAAAAAATCAGTGTGCCTATATCATTAAAAAGTATAATAAATAGGGGGTAACTTTTTAATGATATAGGCACACTGATTTTTTGAGAATATTTCAACTTTAGAGCTCATTTTCTCAAAATAATGGTTTTGTGGGATAGCCCACTTTACCTCTGAAGGGCACATATAGATTCATTACAGGGACAGTGATATATTGAAAGTGTTTATTTTAATATTGATGATTACGGCTACAACCCATATTAACCAACACCTCAGCAGCCAACATTTATATTTAAAAACTATTTTTTAAAGTTAATTTTATGTAATATTCTATTTTTTTGCCAAATTGAATTTGGGGTTTTCAGGGGCTGTAAGCCGTAATCATCAAAATTAAAATAAATAAACGCTTGAAATATATCACTGTCTGTGTAATGAATCTATATAATATACGGATTTCTCTTTCTGAAATGAGTGACAAAAATATTGAAGTTTTTCATGACATTCTAATTTTTGGAGATGTACCTGTATTATGTATTATGCTGACAATAACCTGCTCCTTAACACCAGCAAAACCAAGGAGCTCATAGTGGACTACAGGAAGGAGAGGGAAGAGACACATGACCCCATCCATATCAATGGGATAGCTGTTGAACGTGTCCCCAGCTTCAAATTCCTGGGGACCCACATCTCGGAGGACCTGTCCTGGTCAGTTAACACCACCAGCCTGATCAAGAAGGCCCATCAGCGCCTCTTCTTCTTGAGGACACTGAAGAAGAACCATCTGTCAACTGACATCCTGGGCAGCTTCTACCGCTGCATGATAGAGAGCACCCTGACCAACTGTATCACAGTCTGGTATGGGAGCTGCTCTGTAGCTGACCGCAAGGCGCTGCAGCGGGTGGTGAAAACCGCCCAACGCATCACAGGGACTCCACTTCCAGCTATAGAGGACGTCTACAGGAAAAGATGTCTGCGCCGGGCACGCAGCATTCTTAGGGACTCCAACCATCCTGCTCATGGACTGTTCCAGCTTCTCCCCTCCAGAAGACGTTTCAGAAGCCTTCGGACTAGAACCAGCAGGTTTAGGAACAGTTTCTTTCCAACAGCTGTCACGTTATTGAACTTAGTTCCCCGCTGACTCTCTTACCATCATCTTTTACCATCCTCACCTGTACATAACTGCATAACTACATAACTACATCTAACTTATTGCACATTATTTGCACATAACAGTACTCTTAACTTTCTGCACTGCTGCATATATTTGCATATATTTGCTTAAATTGCACATACTGTTAATTACCGTATATACTGCACTGCTGTCCTTTGCACTTCTGATTGGATGCTAAACTGTGTTTCGTTACCTTGTATTCATACATGTGTAATGACAATAAAGTTGAATCTAATCTAATCTAATCTAAAATTAGGGAAATACACCTGTGAAAGTCAGTGGTGGGATGTGACAAAAATGCTTTGTTTCCCTGACAAGCACTGCAGGATCCACAGAATCGGTGTGTGGGTCTATTCTGACGCTTTAGAAAATAATATGAATGACTTTATAAATCACTGGTTTGAAAAAGCACTTTTAATATGTCGAGATTTCGGCTCCTGTGGTCCACTTCACCTGTATCCACAATATAAACACTGAGGGAGGCTAACCCCTGGCATGTGGAAACACATTCTAGCATTAAATTGCACACAATTTAATGCGCAGCACCAAAGTGCAATACATACACAAACCAGGACTTTAACCAGGATTAACATATTTTATCGTTTTGCTCTCACAAGCGAATACTTAGGAGAAAACAAGCGCGAATCAGCAGAGTTGGCTACTAGCTAGCTAGCTAGCTACTAGCTAAAACTCGTTAGCCAGCACAGGACGGCGCTGTATGGCTCAAAAAAAGTGAGCTTGCCACCAACAGGATAAATAAGCGAATAGATGCACATTATTACAAATCACTCACCATCGATGGTTCTCTCACGTTCGTCTTCAGCTTGTCCGTAGTCCGATTCTTTGCTGGGCTGCATCCGTATCGGTCCGGGTCGCTCCTCTCACTGTGGATCTGCCACCAAGCAGAGAAAACTCCGCACCTCTTCGTTGGACCACGGTGTAGAGTTCCGCAAAACCTACAACGCTGTCTGTATTAATATCGTATTTACTCTGTGACCGAGTTATGAAATACAGTGATCCCTCACTTATCGTGGTTAATGGGTTCCAGAACCGACTGTGAAAAGTGAAAAACCGCGAAGTAGCATCACCCCTAATGACGTCACCCATAAATAATACGTACGTTCATTCTCTCACTCTCTCTCTCATATGATACGTGTGTGTGTGTGTGTGTGTAAGTGTACATACATACGTAGATGTAAATAAAGTGTACATAAATATGTTTTTAGAACTCTTTTATTCTTATAACAAGATACGTAACTCAAGATGAAGATGATTTACTGCACAGGTTAATGAGAGCTTTACTGCTCCTCAGGTGACGCCTCATCGTCAGGTGCTAGAGGCGCAGGATCATCGAGGGCAGCTTCCGATAGAGCTGGAGAAGCTGCAGGAGGCGGCGTAGTGGCTCGACGGGAAGACTATTTCGCACAAAAAGGCACAAGAGAACAGCGAAAAGTTCCACGCGGCGAGACTAAGCAACACGAGCGATAAAGAACAATGAATGCGGTCTTCCTTCGCTGGGTATGGGCGCTCGGCAGGGAGAGAAGCTGCGTAAAACGTCTCGGCCAATCAGCTTGCGAGATTCCCGAGCCGAGCCAACACGAGAACAGCGAACAGAGAGGTGGATTTTGAGTTGTGCGGGCTCTCCGTGTTGATACCTGATGTTCTAATGTAGTCTCCCTGCCTTCTGCTAGCGCCCGCCCATTTTTTCTCAATTTTGAATTTTTGATGAATATTTTTGAAAAATCCGCGATGCACTGAGGGCGCGAAAGGTGAGGCGCGAAGTAGTGAGGGATCACTGTATTGCAAATGGCGGTTGTGTAGATTCATCAGAAGACGGTCGCTTTCGTGACGTTACGACCTGACCAATCAGCGGCGACCAGTCTGTTGATGCCACATCTCGGCATGACTCAGCACGGTTGTACCCTGCCCTCGATCAGGCACGAAAATAGCGCCTGTTAAACCGTGCTGGGGCTAGTGGAAAAAGCTACAAACGCGGGCTGAGGCGTAACATGTTGGGCTAAGCGGGGCTAGTGGAAAAGGCCCTTTGTAGTCTGTGATGTGTTGCAGGCCTTGCCACATGTGCCCCTGGTCAGGAGTGGAGTAGAGGCTGTCCAGCTTTTCTCTGTACTGCCTCTTGGCTGTTGTTGTAGCCTCTCTCAGTCCATACTTTTCAGCTTTGTACTCAACCTCACAGCCTGATTTAAATGCACGAGAGCGAGCACGCAGCATCTGACGTACCTGACTGTTGATACAGGGCTTCTGATTGGGGAACTTCCTGACCTGTATGGTGGGTACGATGGTATCAACACACAGGCTGATGTACCCAGCCAAGTATTCAGCATAATCCTGTATGTTTACAGAAGAGTCCTCTTGGGTGGCTGCAGCTTAAAACACATCCCAGTCTTTGCAGGCAAAACAGTCTTGTAGGGTGCTCTCAGTCTCTGGAGTCCAGCGCTTAATTTGCTTAATAACAAGGTTTGCTTGTTTCAGCTTTTGTCTGTAGGCTGAGTACATAAACAGTAAGATTTGATCTTACTGTCTGAACTGGGGGCGGGGTGCCGCTCTGTAGGCGCCACTTATTTTGGAATAAACATGATCCAATGTGCTTTTATTGTGGGTGGGAATGTCCACATGCTGGTAATATTTGGGGAGTACAGTCCATAAATTACACTGGTTAAAGTCACCAGCAACAATAAAATAATAAAAGGTGCATTATTGTAACTGATTTTGGGTCAGTTCTATATGTGATAATTTATGAATTAACAAAGTTATAGTATTCTTGGTACAATTTGCAGCATTAGGTCTCAAAGACTTTTTTTTTTTTTCCTGGCAAGTAAAATGGCTTTTAAAATGATAATTTCCCAGATTGAATAGGGATTGGATTGAATTGGATCGAATCAAATTGGAATCGAATTGATTCAGAATCTCAAGAATCAGAATCGAATTGATTCTGGAAATTAGGGCTCGTTCCCAGCTCTAGTAGTCAGTGTACAGCTTGTATAACAGTGTAAATTTGCTGTCCCCTCAAAATAACTCAACACACAGCCATTAATGTCTAAACCACTATCAACAAAAGTGAGTACACCCCTAAGTGATGTAGCATCACCTCTCCTCTGGCTAATGCAGAAAATATTCTTCATCTTAAAGAAACTGTCTCACTCAATGTCTGGTCAAGAATTGCTGTTTTCCTTCATCTAAGGACCTTCGGTTTAAAACACATTCCATGGAGAGAGGTACGATAAGGATTGCTTTTAACAGATAAGGTTGCCATCATAACTCCTTAAAGTTTCCTCGCCACGAGACGGTTTCATGGTTAAATGTGACATATTGCAGACCTCTATCAACTCGGAACTACATTCCATTGCCTCTAGGGAGTATATACAGCTCAACATTACCCCCGGTGGACACAACAGAATCTGTTTGCTTTTTATTTTCCCACTGATGGACTGCGTGTTTGTAACTGAGCATTAACTATCTTTTCAAGTCTCATTCCTCAGGATAATTCTAAGGAAACTATTTGAGAAGATGACCACCATTGTGTTGGACAATAAATGGTTTGGAATGTTCACTATTTATTGATTTTTAAATGTGTGCATGCTTTAGAAATGTTGCATGAGCGTATTCCAATATATGTTAATTATAAAAGACAAGTTTATAACCATGCATACTCACTGAATATTAGTTGTTATTCACTAAAGTCAGCTTAGATTTTATACCAAGTATCCATCCATCCATCCATCTTCTACCGCTTTTCCGGAGGTCCGGGTCGCAGAGGCAGCAGTTCAAGCAGAGAAGCCCAGACTTCCCTCTCCCCAGCCACCTGCTCCAGCTCTTCAGAGGGGATACCAAGGCGTTCCCAGACCAGCTGGGAGACATAGTCTCTCCACCAAGTCCTGGGTCTGCCCCGGGGTCTCCTCCCAGTGGGACGTACCTGAAACACCTCAAGTGGGAGGCGTCCAGGAGGCATCCTAATCAGATGCCCATACCACCTCAACTGACTCCTTTCAATGTGGAGGAGCAGCGGTTCTACTCTGAGCCTCTCCCAGATGACTGAGCTCCTCACCCTATCTCTGAGGGTGAGTCCAGCAATCCTACGGAGAAAGCTCATTTCAGCCGCTTGTATCCGCGATCTCGTTCTTTCGGTCATTACCCAAAGCTCGTGACCATAGGTGAGAGTAGGAACGTAGGTTGACTGGTAAATCGACAGCTTTGCCTTAGAACTAAGCTCCCTCTTCACCACAACAGACCGGTACAACGTCCGCATCACTGCAGATGCTGCTCCAATCCGTCTGTCGATCTCTCACTCCATTTTCCCCTCACTCGTGAACAAGACCCCAAGATACTTAAACTCCTCCACTTGGGGCAGGAGCCTGTCCCCAACCCGGAGAGGACAATCCACCTTTTTCCGGCTGAGGACCATGGACTCGGACTTGGAGGTGCTGATTCTCATCCCAGCCGCTTCACACTCAGCGGCAAACCGTCCCAGCAAGAGCTGTAGGTCATTGCTGGATGAAGCCAACAGGACAACATCATCTGCAAACAACAGAGATGAGATCCTGTGGTCACCAAGCATGACACCCTCCATTCCCTGGCTGCGCCTAGAAATCCTGTCCATAAAAATTATGAACAGGATCGGTGACAAAGGGCAGCCCTGGCGGAGTCCAACTCTCACTGGGAATGACTCCGACCGAGTGTTGGCAATACGAACCAAACTCTCACAACGGTCGTACAGAGACCGAATAGCTCGTAACAACAAGCCCGATACCCCATACTCCCGAAGCACCCCCCACAAAAATCCACGAGGGACGCGGTCAAATGCCTTCTCCAAGTCCACAAAACACATGTAAACTGGTTGGGCAAACTCCCACGAACCCTCAAGAATTCTCGAGAGGGTAAAGAGCTGGTCCGATGTCCCACGGCCAGGACGAAAACCACATTGCTCCTCCTGAATCCGAGGTTCGACCAACGGCCGGACTGTCCTCTCCAGTACCTTGGCATAGACCTTCCCAGGGAGGCTGAGGAGTGTGATCCCTCTAAAGTTGGAGCACACCCTCCGGTCCCCTTTTTTGAAGAGAGGAACCACCACCCCGGTTTGCCATGCCAAAGGCACTGCCCCCGACCTCCATGCAATGTTGCAGAGGCGTGTCAACCATGACAACCCAACAACATCCAGGGCCTTGAGGTACTCAAGGCGAATCTCGTCCACCCCCGGGGCCCGGCCACCAAGGATATAATCCACCAAGGATTTATACCAAGTATATAAAAGAAAATGTATGAATGTCTTCTGAAACTTGTGTAAATCATCTGACTGTATCAGCCAACCACCAGGCCGTCGCTGCTAGATGGCGCCCCCTTTCATTCTATTAGTCGGGTACAGACAAAGAACTGGTTTCTGATTGGTCCAGAGTGTATCCAAACCTCCTGCAATGGAAGGCAATTAGTTCTCATTCATGCCAGTTAAACTCTTCCTGGGAAACTTGGCTCAGTAAAAAGAGAGAGGGAGCCGCCCCAAGTTCAGTTCTGGTGAGAGTTTTAGTTCTGTTAAGTTTTTGTCTTCATCTTTGTTAAATTTTCCTGTTTTCTGGCATCTGAGGGGAAACCATCCTTTTCTGTGAGCTCACCCTCTCTATGGAAATCAAACTCCAAATGCCTTCTTCTTCCTCTCCTCAGAAACTGTGTTTATTCTGCTGAACCTTTTCTATTGATTTGACCTTGATTCACCATTAAAGTGGACTAATAGAGATTTTTGGACTTTTGTTTCTTGCCTGACCCACGGACCACGACGCTAGAAGCGCTCTGATCTCGTGGGTGTAATAGCCTAACTACAATTTCCCTTCAGCCTTGGGCTTTTATCGGCTGGTGGATATCCTAAATTTTCGGACTGGTTGCCGTAAAGACGTCACCATTGCCTCTGGGCCAGCCATTGTTCTGCTGACGGCTGTCTTTCCCCACCTGC
The DNA here is from genome assembly GCA_020510985.1 of Pholidichthys leucotaenia. Lineage (NCBI taxonomy): Eukaryota > Metazoa > Chordata > Actinopteri > Cichliformes > Pholidichthyidae > Pholidichthys > Pholidichthys leucotaenia. Next base: position 126,947,385 of record CM035847.1, on the reverse strand, counting down.
CCAGGACACCCTCGGATGAGTCCAGGCCATTACAGCTGAACTGAAAGGACTGCTGGCAGTCGCTTTCCTGTTTGCCACCTGCTGGCGTTTGCACAATCACCGCTGGAAATCGGCAGACACAGCTGTTCGAGTAAGCCAGACTTTCACTTACTATCTGCTGGGCTAAATGTGATGTCTAATTATCATTGAATATGCCCCATTCTCCATGTTAGAGTAATCCATAAGCTATGATAGAAGCTATAAGCTAAAGGAAAATTAACATTCTCTTTGTAATAACCTCTGTTCTTTTTGTAGATTAATTCAGAATTCTCTTTTTCAGATAGTCAGCTTATGTCATTTTCTCCATAAAATTGCTTCCAATTTATGCATATTTTGTTACAGCTATTTTACTGTCTTCCATTGCATTACAGTTAAAATTCAAAAATCTGGTTTTCCCTTGGTTCCGCAAAGGTTTAACTGTAGACTTTATGCTCATAAATCCATTAACAGTTGAAATGATATTTGACACCTTTTGATCACTTGAACCTGCTTACAAATCACTTGAATGCAATGTCATATAACCTAAACCTGATTAATAAAACTTGTTAACTGCAGAAATAAGTTGTACTTGATTTCTTTCATTGTGTGTATTTTCTGGGTCACTACAGAAAAGAAATCACGAATTTCGAGACTGATTGATTGAAGGTATAGACTAATTATTAATAAAAATTGTCCAAAATTGGACTGGTGCCCCATTTAGAGAGCCTTCTCTCTTAGTTTGTGGGGACGGAGAAAAACCCCGTCCACACTCACCCACTTCTAATTATCAAATAAGTAATCTTTGTACCTTATTACTCTTATTATAATTAAATATTGTTAGAGTGAAAATGTCCAAATTGTGCCCAATTAGCCATTTTCCCTCCCCGGTGTCATGCGACTCATTAGTGTTACAAGGTCTCAGGCGTGAATGGGGAGCAGGTGTGTTAAATTTGGTGTTATTGCTCTCACACTCTCTCATACTGGTCACTGGAAGTTCAACATGGCACCTCATGGCAAAGAACTCTCTGAGGATCTGAGAAAAAGAATTGTTGCTCTACATAAAGATGGCCTAGGCTCTAAGAAGATTGCCAACACCCTGAAACTAAGCTGCAGCACGATGGCCGAGACCATGCAGTGGTTTAACAGGTCAGGTTTCACTCAGAACAGGCCTTGCCATGGTCGACCAAAGAAGTTCATTGCACGTGGTCAGCATCATATCCAGAGGTTGTCTTTTGAAAATAGATGTATGAGTGCTGCCAGCATTGCTGCAGATGTTGAAGGGGTGTGTGTGTGTGTGTGTGTGTGTGTGGGGGGGGGGGGTCAGCCTGTCAGTGCTCAGACCATGCGCCGCATACTCCATCAAATTGGTCTGCATGGCTGTTGTCCCAGAAGGAAGCCCCTTTTCAAGATGATGCACAAGAAAGCCCACAAATAGTTTGCTGAAGATAAGCAGACTAAGGACATGAATTACTGGAACCATGTCCTGTGGTCTGATGAGACCAACATAAACTTATTTGGTTCAGATGGTGTTAAGCGTGTGTGGCGGCAACCAGGTGAGGAGTACAAAGACAAGTGTGTCTTGCCTTACAGTGAAGCATGGTGGTGGGAGTGTCATGGTTTGCGGCTGCATGAGTGCTGCTGGCACTGGGGAGCTATAGTTCATTGAGGGAACCATGAATGCCAACATGTACTGTGACATACTGAAGCAGAGCGTGATCGCTTACCTTCGGAAACTAGGCCGCAGGGCAGTATTCCAACATGATAATGACCCCAAACATACCTCCAAGATGACCACTGTCTTGCTAAAGAAACTGAGGGTAAAGGTGATGGACTGGCCAAGCATGTCTCCAGACCTAAACCCTATTGAACATTTGTGGGGCATCCTCAAATGGAAGGTGAAGGAGCACAAGGTCTCTAACATCCACCAACTCCGTGATGTCGTCATGGAGGAGTGGAAAAGGATTCCAGTGGCAACCTGTAAAACTTTAGTGAACTCCATGCCCAAGAGAGTTAAGGCAATGCTGGAAAATAATGGTGGCCACACAAAATATTGACACTTTGGGCACAATTTGGACATTGTCACTTAGGGGTGTACTCACGTTCGTTGCCAGCAGTTAAGACATTAATGGCTGTGTGTTGAGTTGAGGGGACAGCAAATTTACAGTGTTATACAAGCTGTACACTGACTACTTTACATTGTATCAAAGTTTCATATCTTCAGTGTTGTCTCATGAAAAGATATAATAAAATATTACAAAAATGTGAGAGGTGTATTCACTTTTGTGAGGTACAGTATATCAAAATGAAAAAAAAAACATCAGTTTCTATCAGATCTTATCCTTTTATAACCACTGTCCTTCCCCACTGGGTTTCAATGCGACAGATACGCCTTATAGATAAAAATAATCATTAAATTTAAAACCAAGGAGGTTTTTACAGACTGAACTACATCTCTAAAGTGGTGCTTACCTTTGCTAAATGATGAAAAAAGATCACTGTGGAGCTGCTCAAATTAAAATTTTTTAAATCCAGCTTTGTGCAGCTTCTAAGTCTATGCAACATCACATCACCTTTTTTCTTAGTTGTAGGCTGATCTTTTTCCAGAAGTTATGACTGAAGAGTCCTTATCAAATATTCTAACCAGCTGTCAATAAGTCAGATTTTTTTTTATTGCCTGCAGTGTACACAGGTTATTTATTTATTGCTCGCACATGTGTGCCTCTCAACTAGACCGCAATGGAGAAATCTGTTGTGAACATACTAGAGACTCATTGAGGAGATGTAGTGATAATGTGCTGGTCTGAGTAAGAACTAGTTTGATAGAGATTGTCGAGTTAGGAATGGAACAATTTAGAATGGAGTGAAACCAGTCAGGAACAGGTTTTAACTGGGTAAGGACTGTGCTGAACTTGTCAATAACTGATTAGAGACTGATTAGAAACGAGATGGATAGCTACTTTTACTAATTTTTAACACTGAAAGAACTGTCTACAGTCGTGATGAAAATGAGATGGACTTGTCTCGAACTGTGTAACAATGAAGTAGTGTTGTATTCAAGACATTTTTTTTGCCACAACTTGCCCATTTTAATCCATTTTTACCCCATTTCATCAGTTTCTAAGGATGAGCTAGGACCTTCTGAGAATGAGTTTGATGTAATGAGATCCACAGGAACACCGACTTTAAAGACGTGTGGTGAAGTGGTGGAGAAGTGAGTCATACATCAGGTTATTGGGTTTTCACACCACGTGACACCTTCAACAGCCACACAGAGATAGCAACTATTCTTTCAATAAAATGTCTTTTCTGACATTTTACCTTCTTTGTTTCATACACTTTTTGTTGAGATTTGGAAGAAGAGAAAATCTCTGCACAAAAATCTAATCTGACAACTTGTTGGTCTTTAGAGATCAATATTAAACTGAGAGCAGGAGGGCTGTGTGCTTCATCTGGGAGAAAATAACTTGATTATTGGTTCAACACTTAAAAGCTAAAGATGCAGCTCGTATTGCAGTGACTGAACATTATGAGCTCTGGGAACTGAACCTGCACCCATGACATTGGAAGCGCTTGAACAAACTTGACAAGCTGCAAATTGGTTTCTCCCACAACAGCAACATACACGAGTAATACTGTTTTTCTCAGAGTCCAGAAATAATCGCATTCGATTTGTACAGTCTATAAGCTTTTGGACATCAGTCTGAACTACTGTATGTGCCAAACTACTTCTATCACTGCATTGCTTTTTCACAGGATTTCCCATGTGTTAGGGGTTATCAGATCACTTTATTATGTCCTAGAAGACTTTCAATCTAAACTCAGTGATTCTGATTAAGTGTTTCCCTATACAACACCTCTCAGGCCTGTTCAGTGGTTCAAACAGTCTCTCAGGCCATGTCACACTTAACTATTTAAGGATTAAAGTAAAGTCCAGAGAGGCTATTGCTACATCTTTAGTTCCGGTATCTAAAGCAGCTATCCAGAATACCTTGGATATGATATTAAACATGTTACTCCAGCTGTATAAGTAATAATTCCTATTAGTCATTTGAGAAGGATGTATGAGGACAGTGAAACAGTAGTGAGGTGTGCTGTAGGAGTGACTGATAGATTCAAGGTGGGGGTGGGATTACATCAGGGATCAGCTCTGAGCCCTTTCTTGTTGGCTATGGTAATGGACAGGCTGACAGATGAGGTCAGGAAGGAGTCTTCGTGGACTATGATGTTCACAGGAAACATTGTGATCTGTAGTGAGAGTAGAGAGCAGGTGGAAGAGAACCTGGGGAGATGGAGGCATATAAGAAGAATGAAAGTCAGTGGAAGCAAGACAGAATGCAGTTGCAACCAAATTATTCAACCCCCACTGCAAATTGTGTTTATTGGCAAAATGTACAAACTAGCAGCTGTTTGCAATAAACAAATCAAACAATTTAACCCTCATAATGTCCTGAGGTCATTCTGACCCCAAATTCAGTCTTTTCCCATTGAAATATGTTTTCATTCATCAAATGGTCTGAACGTAACGGGGGTTGTTCGGTACTATGCTCTTCATGATTAAAATACATTTGAAGTAATTTGACCGAATTAAGGGTGTTTTGTTGAATATAATTAACTTCTCTTGTCCTCTGGAGTCAAAAAGGCTCTACAGCACAAAGTGGTGCAATGGGGCAATTGTCACACCATACTGCTTTCCACAGAGTTGCCAACTTTTCAGAAAAGCTTGGAGTGAGATTTAGACGGAATTGTGCACAGAGAAAACTGGGCATGGAGTAGAGGTGCATGAGCACAGTACACATAAAGTGTTTTTTTTTTTCAACACATACACTTATTTAGCTCAAAATATGAAGAGTTTGTTTGTAAAAACCGACAAACGTCACTTCCATGAAAATTTCACTCTTTACATCAAACAACTGTTAACATTACCTACTTGTAGAAGTTCAAATAATTTTGTTTCAAAAGCCGATATGTCCTATGTTATAGACACTACAAATTCACTTTTTTTTTTCAAAAGCCGACAAATGCCAGGAGCATTTTTTTTTTTTACAAAAGCAGATAACTTCACAGGGCAAATCAGTGCGTGGTATTTGGGTCACATGACTCATCTTGGCTGCCTTCCAGGTCTGCTCGCGCTGACTAATTTCCCTGGCTGTGTTCAGAATGTTCACTCACTCCCTCCCTACTCGCTATAAAGTGAATTTAGATATAGTGAACTATACAGTAAACTAAATATAACAATAAAATTAACCACTTTTGGACACTACTGGGCTTGTCTTCGCGGCACGATTAATGACGTCATCACGTGAGCGTAAAACGTAACAGACTAGTGGTGGTAAAAAAAAAAAATGAATACCTGCGTGTAATTTGTAGTAAATATGTATTAAATCAAATCATTTTTGCTGAATTATCAAATATAAATATCTTAAGGTAGTTTATGTTGTGATGTGAAACGCTTCTCTCACTGCTCCGCTGGCTGCGCATTCACTATTCATTCATTCATTCATTCATCTTCTTCTGCTTAATCCTTTTTGGGTTGCGGGGGGGCTAGAGCCTATCCCAGCATCTTTGGGCGAGAGGCAGGGTACACCCTGGACAGATCGCCAGTCCATCGCAGGACCAACACAGAGAGACAGACAACCATTCACTCTCACAGTCATACCTAAGGACAATTTAGAATCCCCAGGTTTTTGGTTTTTTTTGATGCCAATTAACCTAACTTGCATGTTTTTGGCATGTGGGAGGAAACTGGAGAAGTCCCGGAGTAAACCCACGCAGACACGGGGAGAACATGCAAACTCCACACAAATCACTGTTGGTCGGGGGCTGGGATCGAACCCAGGAACCCCCGGCCAAGGGTGAGTTGCTGTGCTGCCGCAGTGCTAACCACTGTACCACCGTGCCGCCCTGCATTCACTATATAGTACACTATATGTTTTTGGTTTTTTTTAAATAAAGAAACTCCTTCCCCATATAGTGTATGCATTCACTATATAGTACACTATATGGGGAAGGAGTTTCTTTATTTCCAAAAAAAACCTCTTACCATCCACAGAGTCCAAAATCAAACATCATTCAGAAACAAAGTTCAACACTAAGCTGGTCAGGTGGTCTTCCAGAGTCCCAGGGCCACCAGACAGGAGGACAAAATGGGTCAGTTGGCCATGGGACCCCAGGCCAGAGCACAGACTAATCTGGGTGGTTTCCCAGAGTCCCTAGACCACCGGCTCGAATAAAAAACAGATCAGGGGGCCTAACCCCATTCATAGGCCTCAAGATATCAGAACATAACCAGTCAGGTGGTCTCCCAGAGTCCCAAGACCACCAAACTGGAATGTAGAATGAGTCCTGAGATAACAGAAGGGGCCCTTTAAATTCAGGTGAAAATGACATTTAATTTTTACACTGAAAAGCTGATAACAAAGAACCCTTAAACTCAGGAGATGGTAACATTAAAACTTCATACTCTGGAGATGACACAGGAGCTTTAAGCTTTGGTGAACATAACATGAGAGCCTTTTGATCCAAAAGTGATGACTGAGGTGCACTAACCATTATAACAGATGACAGGCAAGCACTAGCCTCAGGAACACATGATGGAGGTTCTCCGGTCACCAGAACACATGACGGCAAATCCTCAGCCTTCGGGACAACAGAGGCAAGCCGACCCTCAGCGAAGCCAGACGATAAGGACTGAAGGTCCTCAAGTCCAGACATCTTGGAATCCATCCCCGAAACAGCGACATCAGATGGAGAGGAAAAAACAACCGGGTCACTACAACAGGCAGCAGTGGAGCTTGGTGGAGGAAGCCCAGAAGCAGATGGTAGCTGCAATCAGGACCCCTCCACTAAGAGCTAGGTAAGATCTCTCAAAAACTGATGTTAAAAATACAAAGACGAGGACTTGCCTGAGCTCTTGCTTCACCGCAGATGAACACCAAGGTGGCTCTGCTGTTGCAGTCCAACCAGCAGGGGTGATGGCAGATGAGGCAGGGGTGATGACAGGTTGATCAGTAACAGGAACGTGCACCTCTGACTGAAAAGGAACAGGAACATGCACCTCAGGCAGAACAAGAATAGGAACGTGCACCTCGGACAGAGCAGGAACAGGAACCGGTACCTCAGGCCGAGCAGGAACAGGAGCTTGTACCTCAGGCTGAGCAGGAACAGGAGCTGGTACCTCAGACTTTGCAGGAACAGAAACGTGGACCTCGAACAGAGCAGGAACAGGAACCTGCATCTCTGGCTAAGCAGGAACAGGAGAAGGGAGGCGACTTGGAGCAGGCACTGGAGCTAGGGGGCAACGTGGAGCAGGTACTGGAGCTGAAGGTGCTGGAGAGCGGTGTGGAGCTGGTGCCACATACTCCTCATGCAGTCCAGGCACAGTAACAGGGGAAGCTGGCTCATTCCAGACCAGCAGATTGCCTCCCAGTATGGTCAGTTCCTCACAAAAAAGAGAGCAGGAAACCGAAGAAGCAGGTTAGGATGGATGGACGGAAGCAGCAGCAGAAATTGCAGCAGAGATGGGTGGAGAGTGCTCAGTGGTGGTATGTGGTTTACACTGAACCCCCTCACCAGAAACTGGTCAAGACCTTTCATTTAATGGTGTTTAATAATGAACAGGTACTTGCCTCTGTTTCTGCTCTGCCGCCGCTGTAGAGTCAGACGATCCCTCCCAGGATATAACAGGATCTGCCCAATGAGGAGCCATTGCATGGTGGTATGGCGCTGCATCGAGGGAGGAGGAAGCAGAGATCTGGAGTGAAGTGCTCATCAACGCCAGCATGAGGCGTGTTGCCTGACAGCTCGCTGTGTCTTCTCCTCCTTCTACTTCTCCCCGGTTGTCAGCTACGTCTCTGCCAGCACATATCCCATCCACAGCAGGGATGAGACCAAATGCAGGAGTTTGGTGAGCAAGGGACAATGCTGCTCCGAGGAATCTGAGGGCTTTCTCCTGCGTATCAGCTGCATAGGCCTCCTCGACTAGGGCCTTGATGCAGGAAGCAACTCAACCTTCCTCCTGGTTGAGAACCATAAGAAAAAAGCTTACGGTCCACTGGGTCCATGCTGTTGGGTTCTTTCTGTCACGGTTTCCGAGGAACAAGACCCAATCGCTGGACATAAGATTTAACAATTTTATTAAGAGCTGACCACACTGGTACAACTCAAGGGCTTTAACAGAAAATAACTCAGCTGCTCGGAAGTGCAACAAAAAGGCAAAACAGGACAGCCAGGATACAGACAAAGTGTGTTGTTCACACAGTCATTGACATTCATTCATTCATTCATTGGCTCCATCGATCTCGAAAGATCATGGGGGGGTTTTGTGCCTTGGGTCATCATTCAGGGAGCTGCACTGTCGGGCGTGGATGTAGAGGCTGATACGGGATCTGCAGATCCTGCCGCAGCCGCTGCAGATAAATTCTTCACAGTGTAGTGGGGGTCTCGACTGTCTCCTCTGTCTGCGGAGTCTCTTCTCCCCCCAGTGAGTGTCTCTTCTCTCCTCTCCTATTCGGATGACATCCTGGGTGGTGGTCCGCCAGTTGGAGCGGACGGAGGTGGCTGACTCCAGGTCGGAGGGGTTGAAGCCTCCAGCCTTGAGGTCGCGCTTGCAAACATCCTTAAATCTGAGAGTTGGGCGTCCCTTTGATCTAGTTCCAGTAACCAGCTCCCCATACAGTAAGTCTTTGGGGATGCGGCCATCCTCCATTCGATTGATGTGGCCAAGCCATCGCAAGCGTCTCTTTGTCAGGATGGCAAACATACTGGGCACATCTGCTCTGGCCAGGACGTCGATGTTGGAGACACGGTCCTGCCAAGTGATGCGCAGTAGTCTGCGAAGGCAGCGTTGGTGGAAGGCGTTCAGCCGGCATTCCTGGCAGGAGTAGAGGGTCCATGCTTCACTGCCGTATAGAAGAATACTCAGTACGCAGGCCATGTAGACTCTTATCTTGGTGTTGGTGGTTAGCATAGAGTTGTCCCAGACTCGCTTCGCCAGACGGGCCATCACCATCGATGCCTTGCCGATACGGGCGTTCAGTTCGGCGTCTAGGGAGAGATTACTGGAGATGATTGACCCGAGGTAGGTGAACTTGTCCACCACCGCAAGTGTGTGGTTGCCAATGTTGATACTGGGAGCACTGCTGACATCCTGGCCCATGACCTCGGTCTTTTTAAGGCTGATGGTGAGGCCAAACTCAGAGCAGGCACGAGCAAAGCAGTTGATGAGACGCTGGAGCGCTTCCACGGTGTGTGCAACAAGACCAGCATCATCAGCAAAGAGCAGCTCCCTGATTAGAACGCTCCACACCTTGGTCTTTGATCTGAGGCGTGCCATGTTGAAGAGGCCTCCGTCGCTCCTGGTGTGGAGGAAGACACCGTCTTCAGAGTCCCGGAAGGCGTAGCACAGAAGCAGGGAGAAAAAGATACCAAACACAACCCTGCTTCACACCGTTCTTGATCGGGAAAGGGTCTGAGGATAATCTATCAAACTGGACAATGCCGTTCATGTCCTGGTGGAATGACTTGATTATGCTCAAAAGCTTGGGGGGACATCCAATTCGTTGGAGGAGGGCAAACAGTCCATCCCTGCTGACCAAGTCAAAAGCCTTGGTCAGGTCGATGAAGGCCAAAAAGAGGGGTTGTCTCTGCTCCCGGCACTTTTCTTGCAGCTGCCTCATAGAGAAGACCATATCTATGGTTGACCTGGTTGCTCTGAATCCACACTGCGCCTCTGGATACACATGTTCGGCAAGTAGTTGTAGTCTGTTGAGGACGACACGGGCAAAGGCTTTGCCAACTATGCTTAGGAGTGAGATACCACGATAGTTGTTACAATCGCTCCGCTCCCCCTTGTTCTTGTAGAGAGTGATGATTTTGACATCACGCATATCTTGGGGCACAGCCCCTTCCTCCCAGCACTGCAGCAGGAGCTCATGGAGGTGTTTCAAGAGCGAGCTCTCCTTTGCGGTTTTGACGATTTCAGGGGGGATGTTGTCACTGCCTGGAGCCTTGCCGTTTGAGATGGAGTCTATCGCCTTGCTGAGCTCCTCGATGGTGTGTGGAGCGTCAAGCTCATCCTTGACTGACAGTAGAGGGGTGTTCTCAAGGGCCGTGTTCGAGACGGTGGTTACTCTCGAGTAGAGCTCTTGGTAGTGCTCAGCCCATCTCTCCATTTGTTTACCGCGATCCTTGATGACATCTCCTGCAGCTGATTTAAGTGGGGCGGTCTTGATGACACTGGGACCGAAAGCCTTCTTCATGCCTTCGTACATTTTGCGCACGTTTCCGTGATCTGCAGAAAGCTGTATGTCCTGGCAGAGGTTAAGCCAGTAGTCTTTGGCACATCGCCTTGCAATCTTTAGTGCATTGTTCCTCGCAGCGAGCAGTGTAGCAAGCGTCCGCACAGAGGGCTCCTTCTTGTGGGCAATTAGGGCTGCACGTTTGGCGGCGATTGCAGGTTCCATCTCAGCGGCTCCAGCTTCAAACCAATTCGCACTCTTCCCCACCTTTTTCCCAAAGGTACCTATGGCGGTCTCAAACACAGCCTCACAGATGTGGTTCCACTTTGCAGAAGCACAGTCAGTGGGACAGTCCGCCAGGGCTTCATTTATGACTTTAGCATAGCGTTCCCACAGTTCAGGTACTGTAATCATAGCTGTGTTGATGCGGGGTCGGGGTTTCTGCTTGGAGCGGTTAACACGTCTGAGGCAGAGACGTATCTTGGTGGCGACCAGGGAATGGTCGGTGTCACAGTCAGCGCTGTGGAAACTGCGCGTGACCAGCACTCGGTTCAGCAGGGATCTCCTGATGATGACGAAGTCCAGCTGATGCCAGTGGCGAGACCTTGGATGTCTCCAGGACACTCTGTGACAGGGCTTGGTGGAGAAGAATGTGTTGGTCAGACAGAGGTCATGAAAGGAACAGAGTTCAAGAAGGCGTTGACCGTTCACGTTGAGCTTGCCGATGCCGAAGCGGCCAATGCAGCAGGGCCAGGAGTCATGATCTGCCCCTATCTGTTCGTTAAAGTCACCGAGCAGAAACAGGTGCTCCTTGGCAGGGATCTGCTGGATCCTGGTTTCGAGCACCTCGTAGAATGCATCTTTCACCTCAGTTGAAGAGCCGAGCGTCGGAGCATAGGCGCTAAGGATATTAGCTGGTCCAAAGGAGGTTATGAGACGGAGAGAGAGGACTTATGGAATGCCTGAAGACGACGGTTCAGTAGAGGACAGAAGGGAGTTTCGAACAGCGAATCCAACACCGTACAGGCGATGCTCGTCAGGCTCCTGTCCCTGCCAGAAAAACGTATAGTTCTTCTCCTTCAAGGTGCCGCTGCCCGGGAGTCGCGTCTCTTGCAGTGCTGCAATGTCAATATTGAGCCTCTTCAGCTCGCGGTTGATGATAGCAGTTTTCCTGGCGTCGTTGATTTGCTGGAGGTCGTCAGAGAGGCCAGGACACATTGTTCTGACGTTCCAGGTTGCCAGACTCAGCGCTGGTGGCTTTGGTTTCTTGATATTAGCTGGTACAGTGATTACAGTCCGTGATTCAGCTTTTGGCCTACACTTCAAGCACCCTTTGAAGTAAGCGGACCGTGACGGGCCAGCACCTTACTGACTGGGGGCTGCCCAGCTAAAGGCGGGCGGTAGCTGGCCAGTGGGACACGACGATCCCTCCCACCGTCAGGCCGGTGCTTACCTAGGCGCCCATGCTTACGCCAATTTGCTCTGGACTTTTAACCAGTAACTGCATCTCTCCGTTTTGAGCTGCTGCAGAAGGCGGCAGCTCAAAGTGCTCAAGAGCTCAAGTGACCTCTCCAGGGCACAGGCCAGGGCGAAGTTGTGGAGAAACTGAGATGCCCATTTGACAGATCCTCCTTCTCGGCCTTGCTGGTAGTGTCCAATGGAAAGGACTAGCCGATACAGTTGGTACCAGCTTGGCTACAGGAGTTGCCGGGAGGTCCCGCTACGCGAAGACCAACCACCTTTGGGGCTCCACTCCGGATTTTCTGTAGGGGTTGTCTCCCTTAGCCTTTGTCACTCCCGTGACGACCACAAGGCAGTGGTGCTATTTGCCCATAGCTGGGGGTTGTTTTGTGTGGCACCAGGGTGTGTCCACGCGCCGGTGGGCCTGCGTGCCACACATTAGGGCCCAGCCCAAGGGGGACACACCTCCTCCCTTAATGCGACAGGTTGTACTGGGCTACATCTTACCAGTAGAGGAGAGAGAAAACCTCCTCTCCCACCTGACAAAACAGTCATTGACAAAAGAACCCAAAATGAACAAAGTTAACAAAGTCCTTAAATAATCAGCAGAACACAATTAGAAAAACACGGGATAGGTGGAGAAATCAAAAATCACAGACAGCTGATACATAAGTAAAGAGGGAATGACAGGAGGGGTAGGGCTGAACACACACACAGAGAGAGACAAAACATACGCAAGGGATCAGGGGAGACATGACCATGACAAACAATGACAGAAATAAACTATAATCATAATAATACTAATTAGAACTGAGAACAGAATCATGAATCCAACAAATAATGATAAATGCAGAAGCTACAAAATAAACACAAAGCAAGGATGTGGACTGAGTCCATGCTCAAAAGAAACACAAACTATGAATCAGATGGACATGAAACCCAACCCACGCCTTGACAAGGGTTGGTGTTACATTGGAAGATGCAGGGGTGCAGCAAGAGGCAGAAGAAGAAGAGTCATTTGAGAAGGTTGGTAGTTAAGTTGAACTGTTAATATAGCCTGTTAAAATATTTATGTGAAGCACCATTGTGCTTGCCTATCCTTGATAAAATTAATAAAATTATTTTCATCCATCCTCCCTCAGACACTTTTTTTTTGCAAATTTATCTCCTTATCCATCTCACATATTCTTATCCAGATTTAAGTTTTCCCTTTTCTTTCATATCATCATTGCAAAGGGAAGATGTGAGGCCACGACTGGAGTTATTCATGCACTGAGACACTGTTTCCACCTTCCTGCTGGGAGCTGCTGGACACCTGGTGTGATACTCTGAATGCCAACTCACTCCCTGTGGTGGGACTTGGAGCTGGTCCTTAAGCTTTGTGGTGTATTTCAGAGTAATGGTGATAAAAGTGCTTTTGACTACTATAAGACATATTGTACGCATGCAGATATTAGACAATGGCACTTCTCACCTCTAATGCAGTGTAGAGTCTAAGCACTCACTCATGAAACCAAATGTGAAATGAAGGTTTCACTTCAACTAATTATTTTCCATAGTAAAGTAAGGAAACTAATCTTAAAAGCCTTAAGCTGAATCTGCCTTAAATTTCAGAAAATATGTGATATAGAATGACAATAGAAAGGTTAACATATAAAAGTAGGAAATAATGTAAGTCAGTGATTGCCTAATCACTGATTTGGTACAAGTGCACAAAAAGACTACCCAAATATAGGATTTCCAGTATAACTTTTGAGTAGATTATTAATGAATCTATTAAGGCTTTACAAGTCAGAAATAAACCATTGTAAGTAAGTTAAATGTATATTTCATGCTTCGTGCAAGCTTACTATTTGGGAAGATTAAGAGACCTCTTTACTGGAAATGCTTACAGTTCTAAAATGCTAGTAACTTATTGCCAAATATCTGATGGTTAAAATTTAGTTAATTTGAAAAAAAAAAGATTATTCACAATAAACTGATATGTGAGGTTTGACAGGACAGATACAGTAAGTGCAGACTCACTATTTGTGCCACTAGTTCCCCTTTTATTAGTCCTAATCCTACTTGTAAACTATTTCTAAATCCTGTATTAAGGTAGTCTTGTAAAGTGATTCTTTACTGTACTCATTATGTGGTTTCTTCAGTTGAATTCAAACAGCCATCCCATTTACCTTCTTACCTTTGGAGTGTTGGTGATGTGACTGCAGGATGGATATGTTTGGGAAGAAAACTATGCTGAAGCACTGAGCAGACTAGGTTAGGCAGTGCTGCATGTTATTTTTGGATCCATTACCAGAGAAAAATACATTGTGCCGTTATTCTGTGTGATGTGTTTAATAGATAAGGGATATAATAATAATAATAATAATAATAATAATAATAATAATAACGGAATAGATTTATATGGTGCTTTAGATGTAAAGTGACATCTCAAAGTGCTTACGGTGAGTCCAATATTCATTCATTCAAGACAGACAATGATAGTGGTAAACTACTTCTGTAGCCACAGCTGCCCTGGGGCAGATTGATGGAAACATGGCTGCCAATCCACACCAACGGCCTCTCCAACCACTACTGAACATTTATACACATTCATATCCAGTGTCGTTGGCACTGGAGGCAAGGTGAGTAAACTGTCTTGCCCAGGGACACAACGGCAGGATGGCTGGGGATAGTGGGATTCGAACCGCCAGCCCTCCAGTTATTGGATGACCCGCTCTACTTCCTGAGAAACTGCCGCCCGCATTTCCCTCCCCCCCTTCCATTTTTGCTGAGCACCAAACTGAATGGCAGGAAGTTCTATTTTTATATGGTCTTTGGCGTGACCTGGCCGGGACTTGAACCCCGACCTCCCATTTGTGGGCAGATGCTCTACCTCTATTCCACCACTCCGGTATCCATGTATCCATGTTTGTTATGATCATCTCTCAAATGAACATTTTCTGTTTCTTTGGATTCTTGCTTTCTTAGTGGTTGTGTTCAGATCTTGTTGAGTGGTGCTTCAGTTTGAGTTTGGGATTATTTTGAAATACTTCCTGTTTGGTTTCTGTTTAGCTTCATCTAGCTTAATTATAGTTTTACTTCGGTCACATTTCCTGCTAAGCTTATGTTTATGTTTTTCTAATTTTTTCATTCATGTTTATCTCTGTAGTTTGGGCTTGTTCCTGGATATGTATTCTCCTTGTTTTGGGTTTGTATTAATTAGGTTCTACTTCCTTGCATTTGCATTGTCTCCTCCGTGTATGTATTCCCTCCTGGTTGTTTTATTTTGTCTGATTGTTTCCTCATCCTTGTCTCCCTCATTAATGGTTTTCTCCACTCACCTTTCGAATTATCCATTAAATTCAGTTTTGTCTCTCCCTTCCTCATGGTATCATTGTTGTTGCTCTCCCCTGTGCTCCTCCTCATGTTCCTGGCTCTGCTCCCTGGTTAGTAGCTGCTGGTTTTCGTGCCTTATGCAGCGTTTTAAGTTACCTTTCTTTAGTATTTGTTTTCAGTTTATAGCTGGATTTATTCTGGCCCCCATGCCATGTTTTGTTTTTCAGTAGTTCAGTTAAGTCATAGTTTTCCGGTTTTGTATTTTGGTCTTTGTGTGTCAACAAATCCCAGTGATCTGTGGCTCCCTGCATTTGGGTCCACTCCTTGCCTACTCCTTGTTCAACCCTGACAACTTTGACTAACACAGGTCAGAAATAGACCTTATGTTTGACTCACCCTCCACCATCAGTTGACAAATTACACAGGTGTGAGAATAACCCAGGTAATATTATTCATCGCTGGTAAGTGAATGTAATGCGGGCTGTACAATGTATGCTAAATCACCAGCTTCTACCATGTTTTAGGCAGTTCCCCTATCTTAAGCATACAGAAAATTTCTAGAAATTGTGGAGACTGCACCATTTCCTGCTTTGTGGAAGACATCAGATCAGACATTAGTGAAAAGCCATAGCAGGTCATGCATTTGACCCATGGACCATCAATGATTTCTCACTGAATTCACATTTCAGTACAATCAGCATGATGCCACAGTTACAGAACCATCCATCCATCCATCCATCCATCCATCCATCCATCCATCCATCCATCCATTCATCTTCTACCGCTTATCCAGGGATCCAGATCACGGGGGCATCAGTCCAGGCAGAGCAGCCCAAACTTTCGCCCAGTTCACATAACACCATAATGTCCATGAGCCCTCCTGCATGTGATAAACCCACTGGAAGGCAGACCTATGTGCCTCCTTTGGGTACACTGGGTCCTTGATGTCACCTTCTTCATGGGATCCACTGGACCGCTCTTAGTCTGGCCCTCCACCCAGGACCTGTTTGCCTTTGAGACCCTACCAGGGGCAAGTTGCCCCCAACAACATAACTCCTGGGATCATTCAGGCACTAAAACCCCTCCACCATGATAAGGTGGCGACCCAAGGACGATCGCCACCATCAAGACTATACAACAAATACAACATAACAAGGCACTGCATTATATTACAGTCTCCCTCCACTACAGCTGCTCTGCATGAGACACACCATCCCAAGCAGAAGCATCAATATTTTTTTGTATACTAAAAATTCAGGGGTAATAAAATGACAAACATAAAAAATGTGAATAAAATATATTTTACTCACCAAACTCGGGTAAAGCTGCTTTATGAATCTCCCTTTTTATCCCTTTTCCTCTCACTTCAGCAATAGCATTAATTAATTTTGTATGTTTCCTGAAGTTGTGGAGCGGGGGTAATGCTGATTGCGGGTGTGCAGCCTTGTCTTATTAAAGGCGCTTTTCCACTAGCCCCGCTCAGCCCCGATTGAAAACCCGGCTCTACTCACTTCGGTTCGGTTCAGCCTCAGTTGCTTTTCAACTACTGCTGGCACACCTGCTGGCACACCTGCTGTGGGTGGGATTTGTTGAACAGCAGGCGGCGCCACACCCTCGTGACGTGAAACACGCGACTGAATCCTCCACAACAAACATGGCTGATGATGAGGAGAGAAGGAGAGAGGAATGACTGTAACATGAAACTGGTTAAATCTATGGTGCTGACTTGTGCTCTGCACAATCTGTGTGAGAGTCATGGAGAGACGTTTGACACTACAATGGATGATGCAGTAGATGAACCAGTGGTGGCAGCGGCACAGAGAGCAGAGGAGCAGGGTGGTGATATTGTAGCGAACTCAATATAAGCACCTTACTTGGCTTGGCAAGTGGGTTGACCCTATTGGCGACACAGGTAGAGTGCAGGACTCCGGAGCACGAGGCGTGAGTTCAAACCTGCCGGTGGGACGTCGCCATGTTGAGCTGCACGTTACAATATAATACGAGATGCTGTGACGCAATACTTGTCTATTTCATCCACATTTATGTGCATACATATTTCAAAAATGTTTTTTGTAAATAAAATGTTGTGCATGGTCCATCTACCTGTCCTCTTGTTCATAACGCTTATCTGTTAAGAAGGTGCGAAGCCATCAGCCTAATGATGAGTCCACACTTCGTCACTGTTGTGATAATTGCTCACGCTGAGCGCTCTGACAGCCCCGCTGTGGGGGTCACACACGACGTGTTCCTCCCCACACTCTCAATTTTTTTCCCCGTATATTTTTCTCTTTGGCGTACAGAAATGGCAATACGCCTGTATTTGCTAAAATTGCATTTTCCCCGTATTAAAATACGGCAAAACCGTATCACTTGACAGGTATGTAATTACATGCAGAAACACCGCAGAGGCCATCTTCACAAAAATCCAGCTCGACAAGCCACTTTTGCTTAGGTGGAATTGCAAATTGAACTATAAATCATGTGCTGATACATGTCATATTTTCCCATGTAAAGGTCTCCCACTTTTACTTACAAATTGATTTTTAATTTTTGGGAAAAGGGAATATAAATTTTGCACTTGTTGGTGACAACAGTTGTGTGCAACAAAAACACAGTTGTGTATCCTTGTCCGATTTGTCTACTGTTATTAGTGCCAAATTTTTGCTAGATTCCTTCTTAATTTATTAAATTTTGACTGGTGATGCAACATTCAACTTACACGTACTTACCTTTAGCAGTGTCTACAAGTTCAAGCACACCTGTACAACTGCTTATAACCTAAAAAATGTACCCGCTCAAGATAAATGGATTCAGCATTGCAAATTTGTTTAAAATAAAAAAAAAAAACCTACCAAGACATTACGTTTCGTTGTGTTGTTAAAAATTAAATTACCATTAGAAGGCTATACACCTGACCTGATGAACAGCAGCATGTGGAGTGAACAGAGAATGGAATGTGTATGTAATTATTGGCTTTTGTCATACGGTGTCATAACAGATAAACCAGACTTTTGATGCAAACAATACAATTTTATTCCAGAAGCAAAATTTACAAACAAAAAAACAGACTGGGCGATGACATCTCTGCGAGCTCTTCCCTTCGTAACGCAGCGTCCTGCTCCAGGGCTTCACGCGCATCTGCCCGCACATCTGCGGCCACCTGTCGCAAATGCTGCATGTACTCCTAATTCTTGCCGCTGGTCATGTTGCCGTTCCAAGAGCCGCATCTCTTCGTCATGCATGTTGACCATCGCTAATGTAAGGTCAGCGATGGGAGTTGTCTGTTTTCGTCTTGCCTAGATGGAAAGACAGAAAGGCATGGTCGTTAAAGCTGGATCACTACATATATTATGGAATTACACAGGTGAAAGTCTGTGGTGGAATGTCACTATTATATTATGCTTCATTGCTGTATATAAGCTGAAATGTCATGTTGCTGCCCCTCAGTAGAGCAGATTTTGCAACACGCAGGGTGCTGTCTTCGGCTGCAGCCCCCCTGCAAAACTAAAAAGGATTAAGATTAAGAATATGGATGGATGGATGGGTAATGTTTAAACTAGTTGCTTGTAGTGTGGCCGCAGAAATCTGAATGGGTTAATACAGTCAGCTGACGCGAAGCATTTCAATGAAGCATGTTGATTTCAACAGCAGTTCATGAGCTTTAGTTGTTTTTATAAAACAGGAGTTACAATAGCACTTCAATCACCGCACCTAAAAATGGCTGTGGAACACTGATAAGTGAAGACCAAAGAATAACCTTTTTGCACATTTAAAAAGACATTTTCAATTAATTAATATGCAGCTACAGGAAATTGCATTAATCAATTTGGTACATAACTTGTTAGGCTCCAGCCCCCCCGCGACCTGTAAAGGATTAAGCGGTAGAAGATGGATGGATGGATGGATGGATTTTCGACCCTGGTTTCCGCTGCTGGACCTGTTTCAACCAAAAAAAAAAATTGTGGTTATTGTGCCTTACCGGCACTTGAACGTGATCCAGATGGAGCTGGTGATGTGGCTGACATCGTAGTCGATCCAGCTGGCGCTCCGCCAGACGCAGATGCAGACGCAGGAGAGTCCGCTGTGTCCATCATGTCCGCTGAGGTGGACCCCTGTGATATGAAATGCGATTCTAGAAAGAAAATGCACGCAATTTAAAACTTAACACCAAAGTGCAACATGTACACAACACTCTCAAGTTTTTAACCGGAATACAATAAGCGTAATTCAGCGTTTTGTTCGCGCTAATACTTAACACAAAGCAAGCGTGAATCTGCAGTTGGCTGCAAAACAATAGGAAAGCCTCAGTAACAACCATTACCCACAATCTAACAACCTTCCTATTTCTTAAAAACAGTGAGCTTGGCACAGAAAGGATCAAGTGGCGAAAAGATGCGCAATATCAAAACAACACTCACCATCCACGGTTTCCAAGGGCGTGACCGTGACGGTGTCCATGTCGAGCCCAATGTCTCTCAGTGAACCACTTCCACTCCTTCCGATCCGCTGAACTTCGAGCATTGTGGTTCTTCACTGCTCGGTAATCGCTTTTCAGCTTTTTCAGCTTCTCCCGACACTGTTTGGCAGTACGGATGTGCCCTTGGGAAGCCATCTGCTCGGACATCTGCATTTCGAGTAGATCCGTCCAACTCGCGCTGGATGCGATCGTCGCCTAATATAGAAAGAAAACTGCGCACCTCCTAATATATAATATTAGGAGTATATTATTATATAAGTATATTATACAGTATATTAATATAATATACCATATTAAAGGGGCGCACTGTGTTCACTGGCTGAACAATTACAAATGGCGGTCGTGGAGTAAATTCAGCAGAAAAAGTCGCTTTCATGACGTTACGACCTGACCAATCAGCGGCAACCAGTCTCTTAAAGTCATATCACAGCTCTACTCAGCCCTATTCAGCTCGGTTAGACCCTGCCCTGGATCAGGTACGAAAAAAGTACCTGCTAACCGGTGCTGGGGCTAATGGAAAAGCACCTAAAGCGGGCTGAGTGGTGCGGTGTAGGGCTAAGTGAGGCTAGTGGAAAAGGGCCTTTAGTGTCTTCTTGTACTCCTGGCTGCCGGATGCCCATCTTGATGCAACCTTCCCTATTTAAGATAAGATAAGATAAGATAAGCCTTTATTAGTCCCACAACGGGGAAATTCCAGGATTGCAACAGCACAGGGATAGCAACACTCAGAGCAACAATCAGAAGGCAAGAAAAAAAAACAAAAAAAAAAAAAACAAGCAAGCAAGAGCAGCTAATATACATATGTACGTATTACTATAAAATATATATATACACACACACACACAGACACACAGTGCAGAGCATTGTAGCTGGATGGAATAAATATATGAATATATGAACACACAGTGCAGAGCATTGTAGCTAGATGGAATAAATATGTAAATATATAAACACCCACAGTACGGAGCATTGCAGCTAGGTGGAATAAATATGCAAGTATATAAACACACACAGTGCGGAGCAATGTAGCTAGATGGAATAATATGTAGATATATAAATATATAAACACACCCAGTGCTGAGCATTGTAGCTAGATGGAATAAATATGTAAATATATAAACACACACAGTGCAGAGCATTGTTGCTAGATGGAATGAAACAGCATAACCGTCTACTTAGTTATCCTACATGGTATGATTATGTGCCCATACATATTCTCACCCTCCATAGCGACCGGTAAGTTCCTAGTTGTATGCCGGAGGGGACCATTGTGTAAGTCTATTGCATCTTTTGCATTCAAAAAACTATTAGTTTGTTACGTCTTTTTGCTATCTCTGCGAGCAGCCCTGCTTAGGTTGTACAGTCTGACAGCCGTTGGTAGGAAGGACCTACGAAACCTCTCGGTTGTGCACCTGGGATGATGTAGTCTGCTGCTAAATGAGCTCCTCAGTGCATTCAGTATGTCCTGCATAGGGTGGAACTCGGACTCCAGCAGAGATGACAGTTTAGCCACCGTCCTTCTCTCTCCTATCTCCTCCATCGGATCAAGGCGCTGCCCCAGGACAGAGCTAGCTTTCTTAATCAGTTTGTTCAGTCTCTTCCTATCGGCTGCAGTAATGCCACTGCCCCAGCAGACCACTCCAAAAGTGATGGCTGATGCCACCACCGTGTCATAGAATGACTTCAGCAGCGCCCCTTGTACACCAAAAGACCTGAGTCTCCTCAGCAGGAACAGCCTGCGCTGTCCCTTCTTGTAGAGTGCATCAGTATTGTGTGACCAGTCTAGTTTATTGTTCAGATGAATACCCAGGTACTTATAGGATGTCACCATCTCGATGTCTGTTCCCTGTATATTTACTGGTACTGTGAGGGGCTGTCAATGCCTGCGGCAGTCCACCACCAGCTCCTTAGTTTTCCTCGCGTTGATCTGGAGGCAGTTCCGATGGCACCAGTCCACGAAGTCCTGGATAAGCCCTCTGTACTCAGCTTCATCTCCATTGGAGATGAGGCCAACGATCGCAGAGTCATCAGAGAACTTCTGTAGATGGCAGTGTGTTGTGTTGTGTGAGAAGTCCGCAGTATAAAGAGTGAGTATTTACCTGAGTTTGTGACCAGCAAAGGAGTACTCTGGCTTGTGATTCCCCCTGTGGCTGGGTAACCAACTTTTCTTCCCCCATTCTATTACAGTGAGCACAAAGCTAGAAGGTGGGAAGTACCATTTTTGTGGTGTCTGGTGGTATGACCCAGTCGAGGCATGAACCCACGGCCTCCCAGCTGTGGGGAAGATGTTCTGCCTCTTCTTCTTCTTCTTCCTCTTCTTCTTGCCTTTGGGGTCGCAACATCAACATCAACGTCTGCCTCCATCTCACCCTATCCCTTCTATCTTCTTCTGTAACATTAATCGTCTCCATGTTCTTCTTCACTACATCCACAAATCTTATCTGTGGTCTTTCTCTTTTCCCCCTGGCTGGCAGCTCCAGCTTCAGCATTCTTTGTCCAATACAGTGCATCCTGAGTGCTTCACTTTTTCCATATTTTATGTTTCAGCCTTATTCCAAAAGGGATTAAATTCATTTTTTTCTTCAAAATTCTACACACGACACCCCAGAATGACAACATGAAAAAGATTTTTTGAGATTTTTGCAAATTTATTAAAAATAAAAAACTAAGAAATCACATGTACGTAAGTATTCACAGCCTTTGCCATGAAGCTTAAAACTGAGCTCAAGTGCATCCTGTTTCCACTGATCATCCTTGAGATGTTTCTACAGCTTAATTGGAGTCCACCTGTGGTAAATTCGGTTGATTGGACATAATTTGGAAAGGCACACACCTGTCTATATAAGGTCCCACAGTTGACAGTGCATGTCAGAACACAAACCAAGCATGAAGTCAAAGGAATTGTCTGTAGACCTCCGAGACAAGGTTGTCTCAAGGCACAAATCTGGAAAAGGGTACAGAAAAATTTTTGCTGCTTTGAAGGTCCCAATGAGCACAGTGGCCTCCATTATCTGTAAATGGAAGAAGTTCAGAACCACCAGGACTTTTTCTAGAGCTGGCCGGCCGTCTAAACTGAGCGATCGGGGAGAAGGGCCTTAGTCAGGGAGGTGACCAAGAATTCGATGGTCACTCTGTCAGAGCTCCAGCATTCATCTGTGAAGAGAGAAGAACCTTGCAGAAGGACAACCATCTCTGCAGCAATCCACCAATCAGGCCTGTATGATAGAGTAGCTAGATGAAAGCCACTCCTCAGTAAAAGGTACATTGCCGCCCGCCTGGAGTTTGTCAAAAGGCACCTGAAGGAATCTCAAATCATAATAAGTAAAATTCTCTGGTCTGATGAGACAAAGATTGAACTCTTTGGTATGAATGCCAGGTGTCATGTTTGGAGGAAACCAGGCACCGTTCATAACCATGCCAATGTTGGGAGCAGCATCAATGCTGTGGGGATGTTTTTCAATGGCAGGAACTGGGAGACTCGTCAGGATAGAGGGAAAGAGGAATGCAGCAATGTACAGAAACATCCGGGATGAAAACCTGCTCCAGAGCACTCTTGACCTCAGACTGGGGCGACAGTTCATCTTTCAGCAGGACAATGACACGAAGCACACAGCCAAGATGTCAAAGGAGTGGCTTCAGGTCACTTCTATGAAGGTCCTTGAATGGGCCAACCAGAGCCCAGACTTGAATCCAACTGAACATCTCTGGAGAGATCTGAAAATGGCTGTGCACCGACATTTCCCATCCAACCCGATGGAACTTGAGAGGTGCTGCAAAGAGGAATGGGCGAAATTGCCAAAAGATAGGTGTGCCAAGCTTGTGGCAGGTGTGCCAAGCTTGTGGCATCATATTCAAAAAGACTTTAGGCTGTAATTGCTGCCAAAGGTGCATCAACAAGGTATTGAGCAAAGGCTGTAAATACTTTTGTACATGTGGTTTCTTAGTTTTTTTTTTTTAATACATTTGCAAAAATTTAAAAAAAACTTTTTTCACATTGTCATTATGGGGTATTGTGTGTAGAATTTTGAGGAAAAAAATGAATTTAATCCATTTTGGAATAAGGCTGTAACATAACAAAATGTGGAAAAAGTGAAGCATCGTGAATACTTTTCAGATGCACTGTATATCCACTGTCCCTCCTCTGCACATGGCCAAACCATCTCAGCCTTGCCTCTCTTACTTTGTCTCCCAATGACTTACCCTGAGCTTTCCCTCTGATATACTCATTTCTAATCCTGTCCCTCCTTGTCACTCCCAATGAGACCCTTATCATGTTCAACTCTTCCACCTCCAGCTCTGCCTCCTGTCTTTTTGTCAGTGCCACCATCTCCAAACCATACATCATAGTAAGTCTCACTACCATCTTGTAAATCTTCCTTTTCACTCTAGCTGCTAACCTTCAGTCACAAATCACCCCTGACACTCGTCTCCAGCCACTCCACCCTGCCTACACTCTCTTCTTCACCTCTGTTGTGTATTTTCCATTGCTTTGAATGGTTGACCCCCATCTACCTCATCTACCTTCACTACCTCTACTCCTTGCATCTTTATCATTACAGCTATCTCCCTCTCATTTACACACATGCATTCTGTCTTGCTTCTACTGACTTTCATTTCTCTTCGCTCCAAAATATACAGTGGATATAAAAAGTTTACACACACTTTTACACACCCTTTTCCTGATTTTCTGTGATGTAAAAAAACAAGACCAAGATAGATCATTTCAAAACTTTTTCCACCATTAATGTGACTTATAACCTGTACAACCCAATTGAACAACAAACTGAAATCTTTTAAGGGGAAAAATAAAAAACTTACAATTTCCTCGTTGTATAAATAAATGAATGAATCTTTATTTTGGACAGATCAAATGTAAAGATTAAAAGAAAAGAACAGAATAATATAACAAAGGGGAAAAAATCTAACAAGGTCAAATTAAACAATAACTCCTCAGATTGTACAGTTCAACATAAGTTATCCGAAATGGGTGATGGCTGAAGCCGCAGCTTATATTGCCCACCCATGTTCCATCTAAGAATTCAAAAGGAAAATAAAATGAGTGACTACAATTCAGAACAAAGCCAAGACAAAATGTGACAAAAAAAACTAAGCAACAACACAACACACTGAATATGATGAATATGTGATTTTACATGTCATCTTGTATATATGTCTGGAGTATTTCTTCCTTTAGTTTTTGTTTAAACTGTCCAAGCGTTGTACATGATTTTAATTCACGTCCAAAAGTGTTCCACAGTCTGACTCCTTGCACTGAGACACAGTGTTGCTTGGTGGTAGTTCTCACTAAATGTTTTTGAAATATACATGTTCCTCTGAAATGATATTGTTTCTCCCTTATTTGGAACAACTTTTGGATATTTGTGGGCAGTGATAGATTCTTCACTTTAAACATTATTACTGCCTTTTTAAAATCAACCAGATCTTTCAACTTGAGAGCTTTTAATTTAAGAAAAAGTGGGTTTGTTGGTTCCCTGTAAGCAGCTTTGTTTGTTATTCTAATAGCTCTCTTCTGAAGCATAAAAACTGGATATGTTTATTTTATATGTATTTCCCCATACTTCAGTACAATATGTCATGTATGGGAGTATTAATGAATGATACAAAGTATATAGTGTGGGTTGATTCAGCAAATATTTCACTCTGTGTAGTATTGCGATTGATTTGCATATTTTGTCTTTAATATAATTAATATGTGACTTCCAACTAACTAACTAACTAACTAACCTGCACTTATATAGCGCTTTTCTAGTCACAAAGACCACTCAAAGCGCTTTCATAAATACTAACCCTCTATTCTAAGGGCCTATAGGAAACAGATATCTAGGGACAATTTAGAACAGCCAATTAACCTAACATGCATGTTTTTTTGGCATGTGGGAGGAAACCGGAGAAATCCCGGAGTAAACCTACGCAACACGGGGAGAACATGCAAACTCCACACAGATCACTGTTGGTCGGGGGCTGGGATTGAACCCACGATCCCCACAATCCCCCGGCCAAGGGTAAACTGTGCTGCCGCAGTGCTAACCACTGCGCCACCGTGCAGCAACCACTGCGCCACCGTGCAACACAGTTTATTATCAATTATTACTCCAAGAAATTTAATTTTGGATACCCTTTCAATCTCTACACCATTTACACTGAGTTTAGACACTAAGTTGTGATGGTTGTTAAAAATTATAAATTTTGTCTTACTTAAATTGAGTGTTAATTTGTTTGAATCAAACCACAGTTTAAGCTTTCCTAATTTCTTTCCGAGTGTATCCAAAAGTTGTTCCAAATTACATCCACTGCTTAATAAATTAGTGTCATCTGCAAACAATACTAAATCCATTTTTTTCCGAAACTTTGCATATATCATTTATATCATCATCATCATCATCATAGCAGTCTGTCGGGGGAGGACAATGACTGTTTCATATTGAATAACAATGGCCCCAAAACTGAACCCTGTGGGACTCCGCAAGTAGCCTTCAGTAACTGAGTTTTTGCTACCAACACATACATACTGATATCTGTTCTTTAAGTAGCTACATAACCAGGACAGTGCTACCCCCCTAATACCATAATTTTTGTAATTTCTTTAACAATAATTTATTGTTAAATTTGGGCTGCACGGTGGCGCAGTGGTTAGCACTGTGGCAGCACAGTTTTACCCTCGGCCGGGGGATCGTGGGGACCGTGAGATCGTGGGTTCGATCCCTGCCCCCAACCAACAGTGATCTGTGTGGAGTTTGCATGTTCTGCGTGGGTTTACTCCAGGATTTCTCCGGTTTCCTCCCACATGCCAAAAACCAGCAGGTTAGGGAGTTAAGGGGCGCTTGCGCACGCAGCGACCGGCAGCTGGTGGTTTGTCACCAGACTGCAAAACAAATCTACCTACGGGTACAAAATAAGTAAAAAAAAAAACAAAACAATAATTTATGATCCACTGTATCAAATGGTTTTTTTTTTTAAGATCCAGGAATACCCCAACTAAATACTCCTTGTTTTCAACAGCAGTTGATATTTTTTCTATAAATTCCATTAGAGCAAGTACAGTTGTCCTCTTGTGTCTGAACCCATATTGCTGCTCACACAATAAATTATTCTTCAGAATCAGAATCAGAATCAGCTTTATTGGCCAAGTATGCACAACACATACAAGGAATTTGACTTTGGCTAAAAATTTGCTCTCGTTCAGGTGGAGAATTTAAATAAGATTTAAATAAGGATTCAATGACAACAGAGTATGTACAGTAAATTACAGTCTGTCCACATTTCTATAAAAGGATGCAAATATATACAGGAATATATGCAGTTATTTACTCAGACTATCCACACTTTGCAGAAATATATGAAAAAAATATATAGTCATACAGTATTTCAATGTGAACTCAGATTCAGTGATATAATGTGAATGAAGTAAAAAGCAGTGTGAGAGTTATGTGCAATGTAAGAATGGATGAAAAGTCATGAGTACAGCAACAGGTAGGACTAGGTGAATGTTAGAGGAGTTCATCAGAGTGATGGCTTGAGGAAAGAAACTGTTCCTGTGATGGGTGGTTTTGACCTTCAGTGATCTGTAACGACGACCAGAAGATAGAAGTTCAAACAGTTTGTGGCCGGGGTGTGACGGGTCAGCACAGATGTTTCCCGCCCGTTTCCTGGTTATGGACCGATATAAGTTCTCAATGGAGGGTAGGTCGGTACCAATGATCCTCTCTGCAGACTTAATGATCCGCTGCAGTCTGGTCTTGTCCTGTTTAGTGGCAGATCCAAACCAGACAGTGATGGAAAACCAGAGGACAGATTGGATGATGGCAGTGTAGAAGACAACCAGCAGCTCCTGAGGCAAATCAAACTTCTTGAGCTGACTCAGAAGAAACAACCTCTACTGGGCCTTTTTCCGGACAGTGTCTATATGGGAGGACCACTTCAGGTTCCGGGAGATTGTGGTACCCAGAAACTTGAATGAGTCCACAGTGGACACTGTGCTGTTGAGGATGGTGAGTGGGGGGAATGAAGGAGGGTGTCGCCTGAAATCCACAGTCATCTCCACCGTTTTGGCTGGGTTAAGTTCAAGATGGTTCTGGCCGCACCAGAGGATCAGCTGCTCCACCTCCCGCCTGTATGCAGACTCATCACCATCCCGGATCAAACCGATGACTGTGGTGTCGTCTGCAAACTTCAAGAGCTTCACCGAAGGGTCATTATAAAGTTGTCAATTCTCTCACAGAATATTTTTTCAAGTATCTTGGAAAATTGCGGCAATAGAGAAATAGGTCTATATTTTAAAAATTCCCCTCTGTCACCTGTCTTGTATATCGGAATTACTTTGGCTATTTTCATTGTTCTGGGAAATATACCTGTTTGGAGAGACAGGTTACAGATATACGTCAGTGGCTTCACTAAGCATTCAATGATAGTTTTGACTAAAAGCATGTCAATACCATCACAATCCATAGATGTTTTAAACGATTTAACAATTTCAGTGACCTCTCTCTCGTCTGTGTTCTTTATGAAAATGGAATCTTTTAAAGCAATGTTTTTGCTAATTGTATCACCTGTAGATGCCGTAATGGGTATTTCTTGAGCCAAATTAGGACCAATGTTAACAAGAAATTCATTAAATTCATCTGCAGGTGAGACTGCAGTCACACTGAGTCGTGTTTTTTTTTTTTTTTTTTTTTTTTTTTGAAAGATTGGTTGGGTAGCTTGTATTTCTGTTTTTATTTCCAAGAATATTGTTAAGTATTGTCCATGTATTTTTAGTGTTATCTCTGTTTTTCTCCAGTTCTTTACTGTAATAGTCTCTTTTACTACATCTCACTTTATATATTAAAATATTTTTGTATGTTTTATTCCGCTGCTCTGCTTCTTTTGTCCTTTTCTTTAGAAAAGCTTTATATAATGACTTTTTCTTTTTGCACGCTTTTTGTAATCCTTTGGTTAACCATGGCTTGTCGACAAATTTATGTTTAAGATTTTTCTTTACTAATGGACAATTTTTTTTTCTTCATATCAATATCTACACCCTTTCAAAACTGGGGATGTGGCTGTGTTCATAATTAACCAATCACATTCAAACTCATGTTAAATGGGAGTCAGCACACACCTGCCACCATTTAAAGTGCCTCTGAATAACCCCAAATAAAGTTCAACTGTTCTTGTAGGAGTTTCCTGACATTTTTGTAGTCGCATCTTACAACACAAGCCATGGTCCGCAGAAAGCTTGCAAAGTCAGAGGATCTCATTGTTCAAAGGTGTCAGTCAGGAGAAGGGTACAAAAGAATTTCCAAGGCATTAAATATACTATGGAACACAGTGAAGACAGTCATCATCAAGTGGAGAAAATATGGCACAGCAGTGACAATACCAAGAACTGGACGTCCCCCAAAATTGATTAAAAGACGAGAAGAAAACTCGTCAGGGAGGCTGCCAAGAGGCTGACAGCAACATTGAAGGAGCTGCAGGAATTTCTGGTAAGTACTGGCTGTTTCGTACATGTGACAACAATCTCCCGTCTTCTTCATATGTCTGGGCTATAGGGTAGGGTGGAAAGACAGAAGCCTTATCTTACAAAGAAAAACATCCAAGCCTGGTTACATTTTGCAAAAACACATTTGAAATCTCCTAAATGCATGTTGGAAAATGTGTTATGGTCTGATGAAACCAAGGTTGAACTTTTTGGCCATAATTCCAAAAGGTATATTTGGCGCAAACACAAAACTGCTCATCACCAAAAGAACACCATACCTACAGTGAAGAATGGTCGTGGCTGTTTTTCTTCAGCTGGAACTGGGCCTTAGTCAAGGTGGAGGGAATTATGGACAGTTCCAAATACCAGTCAGTGTTAGCACAAAACCTTCAGACTTTTGCTAGAAATCTGAAGATGAAGAGGAACTTCAGCTTTCATCATAACAATAATCCAAAGCACACATCCAAATCAACCAAAAAAATGGCTTCACCAAAAGAAGATTAAGGTTTTGGAATGGCCCAACCAGAGTCCAGACCTGAATCCGGTTGAACATCTGTGGGGTGATCTGTGGGGCGACTGTCCACAGGAGATGCCCTCGCAATCTGACAGATTTAGAGCATTTTTGCAACAAAGAGTGGGCAAATATTGCCACATCAAGATGTGCCACCCTGATAGACTCTGACCCAAAAAGACTGAGTGCTGTAATAAAAGCCAAAGGTGCTGCAACAAAGTATTTGTTTAAGGGTGTACATATTTATGCAACCAGTGTTTTGTGAGTTTTTTATTGTTTTATTTTTCCCTTAAAAATTTCAGTTTGTTTTTCAGTTGGGTTGTACAGGTTATAGATCACATTAATGGTGGAAAAAGTTTTGAAATGACTTATCTCTGTCACAAACCGAGCCTGTGTTTTCGGTTGGCTCGATTCTGATCGTTCTTGGTTGCTCAGGCATTGGGTTTATCATGTGTTGTTTTCACATCTGCTTATTGTTTCTTTCCATGCCTGTAGCTGCTGCTCTGGCCAGCGATCATTAGGCAGCTGTTTGACCCACTTCCTGGTGGGCGCTATCTAACATTTGCCGGTCCGACCACGCCCCGTTCTCTCTCTGACAATCAGCTGTTCACCCCAGTAATCATCTTTCCCATGCCTCGCCCAGGTGTTGCCAGTTTGTCATACCAGTGATGTTTGTACTTAGGCAGCTCTTTGCCAGTCAAACACTGCTGGACCATTGTACGTGTTAACACGGTTTTTCTCTACTGTGTGACCGTCACGTCTTGGAAGGATTGTTTTGTTTGTGTGCTCGTTGGCAGACTTGGACGACTCGGACTGTTCCTGCACGGTGAGTAAGAGCTGTCTGTGTTTCCTGTTTGCAGTTGTGCTGCTATGCTGGTCTGTAGCATTTCCCCTTTGCGGCACAACTGCTATGCTTAGGCACTGTTACCCAGCTTCTTTTCCCATGCCAGTCGAGCGTCCTGGAGGACTCGTCCGAGCTGTCTATGTCATTGTGGAGAAGCACACAGTCGTGTTTAACTGTGTTCTGGAACGTATTAGCTGCCTCCACTGCTGCCGTGGTTCCCAGCATCTTTTGAGCGATGTCGGCTCCAGGACGCTCTGATGGTTAATTACTTCCCCTCATGCGTTCGCTCGGCGATACCGGCCCAGGAATGCCCAATGCAAGTGTGTTGTCTTTTTTTATGTTTTCACCGTTTGGGACTGTCTATTTGTGTATTAATAAATGTGTGTTTGGTGTAACCCTGTGCTTAAATCCATTCTTCCTTCTCCTCCTTCGTGCGCTGTGGAAAAGTGCACAGGGAGCTTATGACAATCTTGGTCTCATTTTTTTACACTTGCGGCTGTGGTGCATGTGTCGTGTGGCCGACTACTGATCAGGGGTTCGATTCCTACTCTGTCTGCAGTCTGCATGTCGACGTGTCCTTGAGCAAGAAACTGAATCCCCAGTTGCTCCTAGTGGGTTAGGCCAGCACCTGTGTATGGCAGCTCTGTCACCATCAGTGTGTGAATGGGTGGATAGCAGGATCTGTGAAACACTTTGGTCATCTAGAAATGAGAAAAAGCGCTATATAAGTGAACACCATTTACCATCACAAAAACCTGGCATCTGAACAGGGGTGTGTAGACTTTTTATATCCACTGTACCTCCACCTCTCCAGATTCTCTTCCAGCTGGTCCCGACTCACTACAGATCACAATGTTGTTTGCAACCATCATGGTCCAAAGAGAATCTGGTCTGACGTCATACCACAACATAGTGATACAGTGGTTAGCACTGTTGCCTAACAGCTGGAAGGTTCCAGGTTTGAATCCCCAGGCTGGGAGGAGTGGGATCCTTTCTATGTAGAGTTTGTATGTTCTCCCTGTGCTGCGTGGGTTTACTCCAGAAGCTCTGGTTTCCTCCCACAGTCCAAAGACATGCATGTTATTTCAATTGGTGATTCTAAATTGTCCCTAGGTATCCATCTGTGATAGACCCTTAGAATACAGGGTTAGTACTTGTGAAGCACTCTGAATGGTCTTTGAGACTAGAAAAGTGCTATATAAATACAGGTCCTTATCCCACTAGGCCACCGTGCAAGTGTTTTATTAATGTAATACATACAACAACAACAACAAAACAACGTAAGAAAAATACTGAGTCTAGACAGTGCTCACTATTTAAAACTGAAAAAAAGATCTATCACTGTTTAAATATCTCTGTAAACTCAGAAGAAAAATATTAAGTTTAATGACAAGGTAAAGTAAACTCAAATGAGAGAACCAGAATACAAGTGAGAATGTATTTAATCTTTGTTGGCCACCAAAGAAGCACAATGACATGTCACATGCAACAGTGCTATTATCACTACTGTCAGAACATGCACCCACGGTGAGGCTGCTTTTAGTTACTATGGCCCACGTCTGTGGAACAGTCTGCTGGAGAACATCAGGGCTGCTGAGAATGTTCATGTTTTTAAAAGCAGGCTCAAGACCTACTATTTTAACTTAGCTTTTGATTAGTTTCCTATTTTAACCCCTTGCACTCTGGTCAATTTCCCTAAAAACGCCTAAAAATAACGTACCCAAAGTAAATCAAAAGCTGTTCTTCAACCCTTTGCAGCATCTTCATGGGGTTGGTCTCATTTAAAAGCAAACACTTTGAATTTTTTGGCAAAACAGTCATAATCTCTCTAAGTGCTCCTTCCACTGAGTAACAGTCATCTAAACATACTGAACTTGAAGAAAATAAAGTTCGCCTGGGTGTTTTTT
The DNA here is from genome assembly GCA_020510985.1 of Pholidichthys leucotaenia. Lineage (NCBI taxonomy): Eukaryota > Metazoa > Chordata > Actinopteri > Cichliformes > Pholidichthyidae > Pholidichthys > Pholidichthys leucotaenia. Next base: position 126,915,130 of record CM035847.1, on the reverse strand, counting down.
TAGATACAAATGCTTGCAAATAACACACAGCTGTCAGATACGGGCTGGAAAATGCAACAGAGATGTAGAATCAAGTGTTATCCAGCTGAGGTCAAAATTTTGTAACAATACCACAAAAAATGAATATATTACACAGCTTTTTTCTCAGGTTGTTCCCAGGTGTTTTTGAACTGTGCCAAATTGTGCCAAATGGCACAGTTTGGAAAAACGTCTATAACTTTTGAATGATTCAATATAGAAGCTTGATCTTGGACTCTAATGAAAGGTGACACTCAGGGCTGTGTGTGCGTGTGTGTGGGGGGGTTGTTTATTCATTCATTCATGAATGAATGAACAAACAAGCCCCCCACACACAAAGAAGCATGCCACGTAAAAAATGTGTGGCTTTTTTTTACAAGAAAAAATAACCTACAGTGCAATAGAAATTATACTAAAATATCTGCAATGTAGAGGATAACAACTCCTCCCCCCTCCCCCCCCCCCCGCTACAGAGGAGCACGGCGCACGGTCCGGTCCGTGTGCCGCAGTCCGTCATGTGGCGATGACACACAGTTGTAATTTACCGATCGGTCAAAAGTCTTGTTTATTACTATTTTCAGTGATAAAGAATAATTTAGCTTATAACACTTACCTGTCCACAACAGCAGTGTCGCTGGCGAACATTTCTTCCTCATTGTCAGACGAACATGACACTGGTCCGCTTGTTACGACTCGTGGTTCTGGTCACGCGACCCGGTCAAACCATGATTCCATTATTGCGGTTTTGCGCTTCCATGATTGCGGTTTTGGCGAACGATTTTTCAAAACAAATAAGAACAGTAGTAATAAAAAAAGACTGGCGAACGCTACCATTACACACAGCGGCTTAGACAAAACAGATTTTATGCATGGGATGCACGCTTTAAATCGTCGAACTTCTCTGCTTCAATTGGCTCGCTGTATTCGCAGCCGTTGGTAGGCGGGTCCTTCTTGCTAGGTTTTCAGTCATTGGTTCTTCAAGGTTTCAGAAACCCAATTCAAGGCTCTTATTAGTCGAATGAGAGGTCAATCAAATCTAAACCAATCAAAGCACTCCTTTGGCTTTCTGTTCGCGGCTGTGTCTGTACTGGAAGAACAGAAATGCAGCTTTTTTTTTCAGTGCGCTCTGAGACGCACAGTGCGCACTAGGACGCACAAGGACGCAGAGACGTGACCGCCCGTGGTATCCCGGAGTGCAAGAGGTTAATTGTCTTAATTTATGATTTTAACCCTACTTTTAAAATTAAAAAGTCGCTTGACTTTTTGGCTGAAGAGGCTTCTGCTGTTAGACTGCAGCAGAAAAATAGTCTGGACCTGGTCGAGGAGGTAAAAGTGCTGCAGATCCAGAACACCGAGAAGGACAAGTGGCTGGCGTATCTGGAGAGCAGAGTGGCTGACCTGGAACAATACACCTGGGTGAACAACATGATCATCACTGGGCTTCACATTAAACCTTGATCATATGCTCAGGCGGTGGCCGCGGACAGCGGAGGGGGACTCAGTGAGCTGGAAGCCGAATCCACAGAGCAACAGGTGGTGGCCTTCCTGCAGTCCAAAGGAATACAGCTGGACTGTAACACCATTGAGGCCTACCACCCTCTGCCCAGGAAAAACAGCAGCGACAAACAAGCTGTCATCATGAGGTTTGTCAACAGAAAACACGACTGCAATGCAGAAACAAGGTAGGAAACTGAAAGGAATGGACATTTACATAAACGAGCACCTTACAAAAGAAAACGCAGATATAGCCAGAAAAGCAAGATACCTCACAAAGCAAAAAAGGATTCAAAACACCTGGACATTAAACTGTAAAATATACATCAAATTAAATGGATCAACTGAAGAAGCCAAAGTCATTAACATCCGAAATATTGTGGAACTGGACAAATATCATTGAATTATGAACTGGAGTCGACAGCAACAAGAGACAACTGTAGGACACTGAACACATTACACTCATCTGCATCAGGACATATAACTACATGAAACAAAAGATCAACAGGAACAACAGGAATTGAAAATTTTTGATTATACCAATCACAGCCCACAGGACGTGGAATATGACATGACCATGACAATAATTTATTTACCTCCATCAATAATAACTGTAGTTATTACTCAGATGAACAGTTTAACACAATGGTCATATCTGATTTTAATATATCAGTGATCCACTTCAACAGCATAAGTCTCTATTCCAACTTTAATAATGTTAAAGACTATTTACATCACTTTAAAGAGCCATTCAATACAGTGGTAATATCAGGGACGTAGCTCAGTGAAGAGAAAGGAGTGGACTTTACAATGGATGGCTACAAATTAAATTATATGAATAGAAAAGTGAACAAAGGAGGTGGAGTTGCAATTTATGTTGACAAGTGCTTACAATACACGGTTGTTGAAAATCTGACTGTGACTGTGGATCATTTATTTGAATGTATTACAATAGAAATCTGTTTGGACAATATCAAGACTATAGTAGTGAACTCTGTATATAGAACACCTGGACCAAATATTGACTTATTTAAGGACTGGATGGAAAAATGTATGCAAAACTAACTCATAAAGTTATGTTCATCTGTGGGGATTTCAATATAGATATTATGAATTCAAAACAACATAGTATGACAGAAGAATTTATCAACACAGTGTACAGTATGGGCTTACCGCCACCAATTACCAGACCTAGCAGAATCACGTCACACAGTTTGTTAAATGATATCAGTGACTACCTGCCGATTTTTGTTGTCTATCACCGTGATTATAGGAAGAAAAAGTATACAAAAAATATTAAATATAACAGAATAAGAACTGAAGAATCTATGTATTTACTGGCAAAGGAATTATTAATACAAGACTGGAAGATAGTTTGTGACGGAAATGATATAAATAAAGCATATGATGAATTTTTACAAATATTTCAATCATTGTACAACAAAAACTGTCCTATAAAACAATACAGTGACAGACAACAAAACAAAAATATTCCATGGGTCACCAAGGGGTTACTAAATGCATGTAAAAAGAAGAATGCATTATATAAACAGTTCATTAAGTGTAGAATGGTAGAGGCCAAGATCAAATATAAAAGATATAAAAATAAGCTAACTAATTTAATGAGGACATGAAAGAAAGAATACTACAACAGAATATTAGAGGATAATAAGAATAACAAGAGGAATATGGCAAATGCTAAATGGGATTATTAATAACCAATCAAAAAATGCAAATTATCCACAATATTTTATTGAAAATGACAATTTGATAAATAATATGGAGGATGTGGTTAGTGGTTTTAATAATTTTTTTTGTAAACATTGATCCACAATTAGCAAAAACAATAGTGACACCAGAAACAAATGATGGTTGGTCTGTAAATGAAATAGAAGATAGAAATCCAAACACAATCTTTTTGGGTGCAGTAACTGAAAAGAAAATTATTGACACCGTAAGTAAATTTAAGAACAAAAAATCAACTGACTGGAATGAAATTGACATGACAATAGTGAAAAAAGTAACTGAAGGAATTGTTAAACCACTCACCCACATCTGTAACCTGTCATTCCAAACTGGTAAATTTCCAAACAAAATGAAAATAGCAAAAGTAGTAGAACTACACAAAACAGGAGACAGTCATCATTTTACAAATTACAGGCCAGTTTCTTTACTCTCACAATTCTTCAAAATATTTGAAAACATTTTCACTAAAAAACTGGATAATTTCATTGAAAAACATAACCTCCTTTCAGATAGTCAATATGGTTTGAGAGCAGACAACTCTACATTTTTGGCACTGATTGAACTCAGAAGAAATCACTAGTTGTATAGATAAAAAAAAAAAGTTTGCTGCAGAAGTATTTATAGATTTACAGAAAGCTTTTGACACCACTGACCATAGAATTCTACTGAGGAAATTGGAAAGGTATGGGATAAGAGGGGTTGAACTGAGTTTGGTGGAAAGTTATTTAAGTAACAGACAACAATTTGTACAAATAGGAAAGCACAAATCAACATTTATGGACATCACTTGTGGTGTACCCCAGGGGTCAGTTTTGGTACCCAAACTCTTTATCTTTGTCAAGAATGCCCTACGGGGCAGGAAGATGAGACCCACATGCTGAACTGTGAGTTTGGGCAATTTATTGAAAAAAGGAAACACACATTAAGTTCAACAAGGTGCTCTTAACACAAAATACAAACGAGGGAGAACACTTACAGATATTGCGCACCAGAGCAGGGCAGGGATCTGGTGGAGACGAGGAGGATACAACCAAGACAGTGGCAATTAAAAATGAAAATAACTCCCCTTAAATAGGGATCAAAACCCTTAACATAATTAATGACCGATGTTGAATGGAAAGGAAAAAGCAATGACATAAAATTCGGACCAGCTGGAAATAATGGGACTGACAGCTGGCAGAGCAACGCTGAGCAAAGCCCCCAGAAAGCCATTGACAGCTGTCAACCCCAAGAGAAAGAACACAACAGAAGACAAACATAATGATGTGACAAAAAAATGGAGACAGGTAACTCAAAATACAATAAACTGTAGAGGATGCCTTCACAAACGAGACTGAGTTTATTTCTCAGGAAAGGTTTATTTGCAGTCTCATCCTCTAACAAGCAAGTATCTCAACAAAAGAGACAGGACAATCTTTCCTCACAGCTCTTATACCCCCAGAGACACAAAACCCCCAACATCAAATATCACACCCTCAACCCACAGTCCTTCAGTAAACATATAGCCTCCGAGGCTCGTTGGCGTCTCTATTGTCTCTTCCGCCTCGGGGGCTCCCCCGAGTTTCTGGAGAGACGGGAAGTCTCTCCAGAAACCACTTCACACCTGCCGAGGTCTCTGCCGGGTCAGGTCCTTTTGGACGTTTGAAGTCTCTAGAGTATGCACCGTCATGCCTACTAAATACATGTGAGAGAAAATGCGTACCATACAAGCATGCCATATATGCGCCCTAAATGTGCGCCATAAAACAAACTATAATGAACGTAAACGAGAAAATAAATCATACTGAAAAACAATAAGTGACAACTCAAAAATGATAACACAGTACAAATAAGAAAAAAAAGGCAGACAACCTGAGCCTGGTGGAATCCCTCCACGCTCAGAACGTGACAATCTTATATATAAATGACATATACCAAGTACCAAAAGCCAGTTTAGAAAGCTTGGGAGCTTGTGAGGCGGCATGAAAAAATAAGCAGCAGTGCTGTGGTTTTAAGCAGGTTTTATTATATCATGTCGCCTTCACGGGATCCCCTCTCCGGTGCATAGTGGAGCAGCCCGGAGCGGGATCCCTAAGCTCTCAGAGAAGGAGAGGAGGACACGTGTGTGTCTACCAGTTGCAGGATCAGAGTGAGAGAAGAAGAGAGAGTAAGAGAGAGATTGCGTTACAGAGTTGCACCTTAAATACTTGATCATAACAATACATCAAAAAGACATACCCCACAGTCTAGAATGATCAAAGGGACAACAGAACAGGCAGGAGGTATTTGCATTTGTAAGCCATACATCACAATGGGCAGATTAGCTAGACCTCGCTCTAAGTGCAAGACAAAGAGGCTAACAAGCACATCTACATATTGATCTGAGTCTCTAGGTCACAGTAAGGACAGGATGCATGAGTACAAAGGATGAAAGGCATCGATTAACATCACATAGGTGAGACAGAAGAAACTCGTCTACCTGTAGACATTAATACACCAAAGCACATCTAAGATGCTCAGAAAAAGCATAGTAAGGACAAGCCTTGTCAACCGGTCCTGTTCATAATTTTTATGGACAGGATTTCTAGGCGCAGCCAGGGAATGGAGGGTGTCATGCTTGGTGACCACAGGATCTCATCTCTGTTGTTTGCAGATGATGTTGTCCTGTTGGCTTCATCCAGCAATGACCTACAGCTCTTGCTGGGACGGTTTGCCGCTGAGTGTGAAGCGGCTGGGATGAGAATCAGCACCTCCAAGTCCGAGTCCATGGTCCTCAGCCGGAAAAATTGGATTGTCCTCTCCGGGTTGGGAACAGGCTCCTGCCCCAAGTGGAGGAGTTTAAGTATCTTGGGGTCTTGTTCACGAGTGAGGGGAAAATGGAGCGAGAGATCGACAGACGGATTGGAGCAGCATCTGCAGTGATGCGGACGTTGTACCGGTCTGTTGTGGTGAAGAGGGAGCTTAGTTCTAAGGCAAAGCTGTCAATTTACCAGTCAATCTACGTTCCTACTCTCACCTATGGTCACGAGCTTTGGGTAATGACCGAAAGAACGAGATCGCGGATACAAGCGGCTGAAATGAGCTTTCTCCGTAGGATTGCTGGACTCACCCTCAGAGATAGGGTGAGGAGCTCAGTCATCCGGGAGAGGCTCAGAGTAGAACCGCTGCTCCTCCACATTGAAAGGAGTCAGTTGAGGTGGTATGGGCATCTGATTAGGATGCCTCCTGGACGCCTCCCACTTGAGGTGTTTCAGGCACGTCCCACTGGGAGGAGACCCCGGGGCAGACCCAGGACTCGGTGGAGAGACTATGTCTCCCAGCTAGTCTGGGAACGCCTTGGTATCCCCTCTGAAGAGCTGGAGCAGGTGGCTGGGGAGAGGGAAGTCTGGGCTTCTCTGCTTGAACTGCTGCCTCCGCGACCCGGACCTCCGGAAAAGCGGTAGAAGATGGATGGATGGATGGATGGATATACCAAGTATCAAAATTCTGAAATTTATTTTGTTTGTGGATGACACAAATATCCTTTGCACTGGTGAGAATTTACAGCAGATTTGAGAGGTGGTCACAATAGAAATGAAAAGCTTAACGCAGTGGTTCAACAAAATAAATTATCTCTAAATTTGAAAAAAAAAAAACAAAAAACAAAAAACAAGATTATGTTGTTTGGAAATTATAGAATAAATCATGAAATAATGGTAACGATAGATGATACCAGAATTGAAATAGTACAATAAAATATGCTGGAAACCTCACATCAGTCATATCCGGGTCAAGTTGGCAAAATGTATCGGGATACTGGGGAGGATAAGGCATATTTTGGATTATAAATCATTATTCTTACTGTACAGTTCACTGTTTTTACCATATCTTAATTACTGTGTACAGGTATGGGGAAACACCTACAAAACCAACCTACAGGCATTATGTACATTACAAAAAAAGCTATCCACCTTTTTCCTGGGGGTGCCGCTGTAGGAACAATTATGGGCGGAGCTTCCGGTTTCGGCTGACCTAGTGTCAAATATGTCAGTAAGAGTGGAGTAGCAGGGGCATTTAAAATAGCGTTTTTAAAAGTTTTTCAAATTAATTTTAATGTATAGTCCACATACGTGTTTTGCACTCAAGTGGCAGCTAATTTCAGCTCTTCTAGTTTTTGTATTTTCTGAATGTTTTTGCGTAGTTCTGGTACTTGCTGGTGTTCGTGGTTGTGCCAAAATGGATAAATGGAGGCTTCTTACCACACAGTGACTGTAGGAACATTTAATTGGTTATTAGGTACAAAGATTACTTAATTTAGACTTAGAGGTGTATGTGGAAATGGAGGATTACTGCGTTACCACCAACACTAACAAACGAGGAAAACTCGAAAGGGGCACCATTCCAAAAACTTGGACAATTTATTAATAACTAATCTTTATACCGTCAATCAATCAGTGTCAAATATTCGTGAATTCTCCTGGGTGACTTTATAAACAAACACAGGAAAAGAAATCAACAGAAACGTCCATGTACCATTTACAGTTTTAATGATTAGACTCAGATTAAATGACATTACATTCAATGGATTTGTTGGTAAAGTGAAATGATCATGAATCAAGCATCACATTCAACTTGTAACTGATTATTGAGCAATAGAGTGTAATCACAATTGTGGAACAAAGGAAACCTGAGTATGCATTTGTAACTATGATGAAAATAGAGACTGAAATAACTGTAACCAAAAGATGAAGAAAGTTGGATGCAAATTTTATGAAGAAAATTACAAAAGCTGATTATATGGAAAAGAAATTATGAGTTACTCTAAAAATAAAAACGGAATTTAATAAAAAGAGGAATACTATTTTTCTTTAATTCTATAGCTCCGATCAGAGTTATGAACTAGTTTTAAACCTGAGTCAAATTATGACATACTTAACCCTTATTGTGGCATGATTTCATGGACAGATAGCGCCCCCACTGGCACAGGCACAGTACGGCTCCTGTCATGTGATGTTATATGACATGGACAAAAACTTCCCAGTTGATTTAAGTTGTGCAAAGGATTCCACCACACAAGGTGACAGACACGTATAACATAACCCTTTGAGTGTGAGAATTTGCGTGCCCCTAGTGGCAGAGTGTGACACTGTGCCTGCCTTCTCACTCTGACTTTGTCAAAAGTAAGTGAGAAATTCCTGTTTTATTTTAAAATGTACTGATTTCTTGTTCATATACTTTGACGATAAGATGATGAGGTACCTCTGTACAAAAAATGGTGTCAATAGACTGAACCATTTTTTGTGTAAATACGTCCAAATTCCAGTTTTGACTGAGTTATGGAATTTAAAGAGGTGCCGCAACATTATAGATACATGATAGATAGATAGATACTTTATTTCGAACAAGAAAAGTATAACAAAAACAAACAAATGACAAATGCAATAAAGTAACAGTATACATTGTTTGAAAAGGAGAAGGAAGAAGTGAACACTTATTAATTCCATCTCCTCTTTTCCATAAATACACCCATGTGAATTTTATACACATTACCACCTTTAAGACCCCAAGTAAACAATTTACTGTATTTTTTTACAAATCAACATTAACACCCATCCATCCTAACATACATTGATGTCCATACATCAAAACCAGCCTCAGACAACACAGATATACACAGTGCTGTCCCACCCACCATTCCATAGTGTCCCATAATGTCCCAGAGTGAACATAATGAATCGTACATATAAATACTACCCTTCTAACATATATCCTTTCAGCAAATGGTGTTTATACCTCTTTTTGAATTGATTTCTGTTTGTACATAGTTTCAGTTCCGGCTCCAGACTGTTCCACAAATCCACCCCACAGACAGATATGCACATACTTTTCTTGGTTGTTCGTATCTTGGGTTTTGTAAAGTTTAAGTCTCCTCTCAAATTATGATCATTGTCTCTTTTTTTAAATATTTTTTGTATATTAGTTGGGAGTTGATTATTAATTGCCCTGTACATTACTTGTGCTGTCTTAAATTTAACTAAATCGATGAACTTTATGACATGTGACTTTAAAAACAACGAATTGGTATGGTCTCTATATCCTACATTGTTTATTATCCTTATAGCTCTTTTTTGTAATGTGCATATTGACTGTAGGTTGGTCTTGTAGGTGTTTCCCCAGACTTCTACACAATAGTTAAGATAAGGTAAAAACAGTGAATTGTACAATAAGACCAATGATTTATAGTCCAAGATGTGTCTTGTCTTCCCCAGTATGCCTATACATTTTGCTAACTTGGCCCGGATGTGACTGATGTGAGGTTTCCAGCAGATTTTATTGTCTAGCATCACCCCCAGAAACTTATTTTCCTGTACTGTTTCTATTCTGGTATCATCTATCGTTACCATTATTTCATGATTTATTTTATAATTTCCAAACAACATAATCTTTGGTTTTTTTTAGATTTAGAGATAATTTATTTTTGTTGAACCACTGCGTTAACTTTTCCATTTCAGTTGTGACCACCTCTAAAACCTGCTGCAAATTCTCACCAGTGCAAAGGATATTTGTGTCATCCGCAAACAAAATAAATTTCAGAATTTTTGATACTTGGCATATGTCATTTATATACAAAATAAAGAGTTTGGGTCCCAACACTGACCCCTGGGGCACACCACAAGTGATGTCCGTGAAGGGTGATTTGTGCTCACCAATTTGTACAAATTGTTGTCTGTTACTTAAATAACTTTCCACTCAACTCAGTCCTACCCCTCTTATCCCATACCTTTCCAGTTTCCTTAGTAGTATTTTGTGGTCAATGGTGTCAAAAGCTTTCTTTAAATCTATAAATACTCCTACAGCAACCTTTTTTTTTATCTATACAACTAGTAATTTCTTCTATAAGTTCGATCAGTGCCAAAGATGTAGATTTATCTGCTCTAAAACCATACTGGCTATTTGTAAGGAGGTTGTGTTTTTCAGTGAAATCCAGTCTCTTAGTGAAGATTTTTTTCAAGTATTTTGGAGAATTGTGAGAGTAAAGAGACTGGCCTGTAATTTGTGAAGCGATGACTGTCTCCTGTTTTGTATAGAGGTATTACTTTTGCTATTTTCATTTTGTCTGGAAATGTACCAGTTTGAAATGACAGGTTACAGATGTGGGTGAGTGGCTTAACAATTCCTTCAATTACTTTTTTCACTATTGCCATGTCAATTTCATTCCAGTCCGTTGATTTTTTGTTCTTAAATTTACTCACAGTCTCGATAATTTCCTTTTCAGTAACTGCACCCAAAAAAGATTGTGTTTGGATTTCTATCTTCTATTTCATTCACAGAACCACTGTAGTTTGTTTCTGGTGTCACTATTGATTTTGCTAATTCAGGACCAACGTTTACAAAAAATTTATTGAAACCACTGACCACATCTTCCATATTATTTATCAAATTGCCATTTTCAATAAAATATTCTGGATAATTAGCATTCTTAGGACGATTACTAATAATCCCGTTGAGTACTTGCCATATTCCTCTTAAGTTATTTTTGTTATCCTCTAATATTCTGTTGTAATATTCTTTCTTACAGGTCCTCATTATATTATATAATGATAGGTCCTCATTATATCCTCATTATATACATATTATTCCATCTAGCTACATTGCTCCGCACTGTGTGTGTTTATATATTTACATATTTATTCCACCTAGCTGCAATGCTCCGTACTGTGGGTGTTTATATATTTACATATTTATTCCATCTAGCTACAATGCTCCACACTGTGTGTTTATATATTCATATATTTATTCCATCCAGCTACAATGCTCTGCACTGTGTGTCTGTGTGTGTGTATATATATATTTTATAGTAATATGTACATATGTATATTAGCTGCTCTTGCTTGCTTGTTTTTTTTGTTTTTTTCTTGCCTTCTGATTGTTGCTCTGAGTGTTGCTATCCCTGTGCTGTTGCAATCCTGGAATTTCCCTGTTGTGGGACTAATAAAGGCTTATCTTATCTTATCTTATCTTATTAGTAAGCTTATTTTTATATCTTTTATATTTGATCTCAGCTTCCACCTTTCTGCATTTAATGAATTGTTTATATAATGTATTCTTCTTTTTACATGCATTTATTAACCCCTTGGTGACCCAAGGAATATTTTTTGTTGTTGTTGTTTGTCACTGTATTGTTTTATAGGACAGTTTTTATTGTACAATGATTGAAATATTTGTAAGAAATTATCATATGCTTTATTTATGTCATTTTCATCATAAACTATCTTCCAATCTTGTATTAATAATTCCTTTGTCAGTAAATACATTGATTCTTCGGTTCTTATTCTTTTATATTTAATATTTTTGGTATGCTTTTTCTTCCTATAATCACATTGATAGACAACAAAAATTGGCAGATGGTCACTGATATCATTCAATAAAAGCCCACTCCTGATATTATTTTCCATAATGTTTGTGAATATGTTATCTATTAGTGTGGCACTGTGTGACGTGATTCTGCTAGGTCCGGTAATTGTTGGATGTAAGCCCATATTGTACATTGTGTTGATAAATTCTTCTGTCAGACTATGTTGTTTTGAGTTCATCAGATCTATATTGAAATCCCCACAGATGAACATAACTTTATGAGTTAGTTTTGCATACATTTTTTCCATCCAGTCCTTAAATAAGTCAATGTTTGATCCAGGTGTTCTATATACACAGCTCACTACTACATTCTTCACATTGTCCAGACAGATTTCTATTGTAATACATTCAAATAAATCATCCATAGTTACTGACAGATTTTCAACAACCTTGTATTTCAAGCTCTTGTCAACATAAATTGCAACTCCTCCTCCTTTTTTCACTTTTCTATTTATATAATTTAATTCATAGCCATCCATGGTAAAATCCACTCCTTTCTCTTCACTGAGCCATGTCTCTGATATTGCCATAATATTGAATGGCTCTTTAAATTGATGTAAATAATCTTTAATGTTATTAAAGTTGGCATAGAGACTTCTGCTGTTGAAGTGGATCATAGAAATATTGAAATCAGATGTGACCATTGTGTTAAACTGATCATCTGTGTAGTAATTGCAGTCATTATTGATGGAGCTAAATAAATTATTATCAGGGTCTATGTTATATTCTACGTCCTGTGGGTTGTGATCTGTATATTCAAAAACTTTCAGTTCCTGTTGTTCCTGTTTGTTGATCTTTTGATTCATGTTGTTGAATGTCTTGTAGCAGATGAGTATAATCCTTCAGTGTCCTACAGTTGTCTGATTGTTACTGTGACTCCAGCTCATAATATTCATTGATATTTGTCCAGTTCCATAATATTACGGATGTTAATGACCTTGGCTTCTTCAGGTGATCCATTTAATTTGATGAATATTTTACAGTTTGATGTCCAGGTGTTTTGAATCTTTTTCTGCTTTTTCATGTATCTTGCTTTTCTGGCTATTTCTCTGTTTTCCTTCGTGAGGTGCTCGTTTATGTAAATGTTCGTTCCTTTCAATTTCCTACCTTGTTTCAGCAGCGCAGTCTTGTGTTTTCTGTTCACAAACCTCATGGTCACAGCCAGTTTGTCGCCGTTTTTCCTGGGCAGAGGGTGGCAGGACTCAATGTTGTTGCAGTCCAGCTGAATTCCTTTGGACTGCAGAAAGGCCACCACTTGTTGCTCCGTGGATTCCTCTTCTAGCTCACTTCCACTGCTGTCCGCGGCCACTGCTCTCGCATATGATCGGGGTTTAATGTGGAGCCCCGTGATGATCACGTCGTTCACCCGAGTGTTCTGCTCCATTTCTGACATTCTGCTCTCCAGATACGCCAGCCTCTTTTCCTTCTCAGCGTTCTGGCTCCGCAGTGCTTTTATCTCCTCTACCAGGTCCAGAATGGTTCTTTGCTGCATCTTAACAGCAGAAATCTCTTCCGCCAAGAAATCCAGCGCTTTTTTTTATTTCGTCCACCTCCTCAGTCTGCAGAGTTTTCCTGGGAGCCATGATCCCGGCCGATGAACGTTGATTATGATCGTAGGAAAAAAAAAAATAAATATGTTATGTTATGTTAATTAGATGTGTAAATTTATTCCTATCTGAAACTTTGGAGCATATTTTACATCTTTCTAATTGACAGTAGGCCATTATATCTTACCACTTCAAGTAATAGCCTTGGAAATCTGAACTATTTTATTGACAAAAAATATTTACCACTCTTGCAAACTAGGGGGTATGTCGCAGTTTGGCAACATACACACTCAGAGGGTTAACTGCTCTTGCCTTGCAGGACTTATGGCGGACATAGAACCATCTTGAAACCTCACCAGAAAAGAAGAGTTTGTTAACAAATCTAGATCTTACTCGATTGCAAGACTGAGGAAGCAAACTGACGAAGCATTTCCTTCCGAATTTCCCAGCTATGATTCTAAAAACAGATTATTTAGCTTATGAAGGTAAATATCTACATTTTTTTTATAACAGAGGGTGGGCAAAGCTGGTTGATGTTCACCTGCTATCGATGCCATCGCCATGTGACTGGGTAGAACAATCGAACCGGTTCCATGTCGTCATATACGATAAATAGCGGCAGAGTAAAAGCGAAATTGAGGTGGAATAATCATAACAGTTTCTGGATGTGAGGGGGAAAAAATAAAATGACCGACAAAAGATAAAATAACGACCAGGATGCCACCAAAGGATGAAGCGAGTGAGCTGCCCGGCCAGCGATAAGTCTGACAAATTTCTTTGTTTGTTGACATTCTGCTAATGTTCTGGTTCATATACTTTGAAGAGGAGATAACAAAAAATCCCAAAACAAGAAACGGTGACAAAAAGCAAAACCATACACAACCACCTTTGTGTAAATATGTCCAAAAGTCCATTTTTGACCGAAAGTTATGTAATTCGATATGGCTGCTGTGGCATTATGCAAATTAGATGTGCAAATTTACTCCTTTCTCAAACTTTGGATCATATTCTACATCACTCTATTAAAGGAAGAAATCTCTGTGTGTGTCTGTCACATTTATAGGACATCATAGAACGGCCTGCCTGATCATCATAGGACAGCCTATGAACTCAGGCATCATAGGCCTCGCGATGCCGTCCTGAAGATATTTGTGATGCCGTCATAAAGATATGATGTCTATATGACGGCACATAGACAAATGTGTCTTTATGATGTTATATAAACCATCACTCACAATGCCTAGACTAATGTGTCTTTATGATGTCATATGGCTCAAAATTGCCAAGGTGAATAAGTCACAGGGCCAGTCTTTACAGCGCATTCGTGTTTTCCACACAACAGATTTCTACAGCCATGGCCAATTCTATGTTGCCGCGAGCAGAGTTGCCAGATCAAGCAGTCTTCGTATTGTTGCTCAAGATGAAGAAACTAAGCAAAAGCATCACTTTCTCAGCAATGTTGTTTTTAAAGAGGTGCTGACACAGTCAAAATGTGCAACCTTGAAGAATGCCAGTCTACACTACAAATTTCTATAATGCCAAGCAAAGCGCTGATTTTCTCCGGGTGCTCTGGTTTCTTAGTTTCTGTGGGCATGGAACAGTCTTCCTGAACAGGATTGAAAGCCACTCTTTGCTCAGATCTGTTTTCATGATCCTGCCCATGAACTGAAATTACGACACACTTATCTCTCAACCAGTGGTCTGAACGAAGAAGAAGACCCACCAGATGGAGAGCAATAGAATGAGGAGAACTGCTGCACGTCAGAAAAGATACCGTGAACATGAAACACCTCAGGTTCCAGCAGTACGCCACAGGCATGACTGTGAGCAACACAGCCGTCTGAGACAGGAGGAGACCCTTCAGCAATGGGCATGTAGAAATACTTGCTTATACTTAGTTTCTACGGGCATGGATGCAGTAAGGCTTTGGAATCAAGGTAATCAATTAGTTGTCCTGCTACCACCTTCTCAATGAGTTTTGAGATGGCCGGGAGGATGCTAATAGGTCGATAGTTGCTAACCTCCTCTTTGTCACCAGATATTTGTATGGGGGTTATAATGGCAGTTTTCAGTGCTTTGATCTTTGACATGGTACCTATGCATGCCCGGAGAAACCAAGTATAAGCAAGTATTTCTGCTGCATGCCTGCCTTTGATCTTTGACATGGTTACTATGGCAACAGTAACTATGGTGATGCCTGCCTTTGACCTTTGGCATGGTTACCATGGCAACAGTAACCATGGTGAAACCTGCCTTTGATCTTTGATGTCACCACTCATTCAGTGATGCCTGCCTTTGATCTTTGACATCGATCTTTGACATCACCACTCGTTCAGTGATGCCTGCCTTTGATCTTTGATGATGTCATAGCCCGTCCTATGATTTCTGCATGCCCGTAGGAAGCAAGTGTAAACAAGCATTTCTGCATGCCTGTCTTTCTGTCAGGTCAGCCATTGGTTTGCTTGCTACCAGATAACCATGAAAACCGGTACTACCTGTCTCATGGGTTGGGTCGTCAGCGACTCACCCGGCAACACCAGCCTTCCGAGGGCATGGAGAGTGAAACTGGGCATCCTGGTAGAACTAAAAACAATATCTGTCACAGGTCTGTGGTGGACCACTCCCAGTTACATGGGGAGAGACTGGACATCCTTGCAGATAAGCACATCTGTCACAAGGTCTGTGGTAGAATTTTGCCAGTCAGTGCATTGTGATATGCACTACACAAAGAGCAGAGATAAACAAACCTATCATCTGGTCAGTCACTGCAACAGATACTGGAGTCAGTTTGTTTTGGCCTGTCCTTGCTACTTATAATACCTCTATCTGCCAAGAATGTGCCGCTAGTCCAGCAAAAGCTAGCGGTACTCAAATACTTTGCAAGTGTCATACCTCTGGCTCTCACGAGCCAGGAAAGAGATTCGAGGGCGACCAGTGAGTTGGCGTAATTTATTAAAACAAAACACACACACTACACTAAATAACGAACAGCAAAATAAAGAGCCACGTGGGGCTAAAACACACACAGAACCAAAGGTACATACCACCCAGGGAGAAAGGCTAGAGGGGCGGCGAGGGAAAAAATACTCGCCGAGTCGCAGCACTAACACTGGGGAAGACGCCGAGGTAACGGCGAACTGCAGCTGGGCGGAGGAGCTAACAGTCGTGGAAACACAAGATGAGTCTTTCCAAAGCGAGGTCGCAGCGACGAGTGACTCTCGGCTGCTCGCTTAAATGGAGGAGGAGATTGGAGATAGGAGACAGCTGTCCCAGCGCAGCTGAACTAGACAGCTGGCAATCAGCTGGGCGCTGTCAAAGAGCGGGCCATGGAAGACCCGGCACGGACTACCCCGGAGCAGGAGCGAACTGGACAACCTGAACGCAGAGCAAAGATAGTTCAGGTCGTGACAGTACTCCTCCCCCGAGCCGCGCCTCCTGGAGCGGCCTAACCCCCCCCCCCCCCCGAGGGAAGACCAGGGAGGGCGGTGGGGGCCAGATCTGGGAGAAAGGGGGGAACCAGAAAAAGGAGGCAGGGAAGAAAAAAAAACCTAGACACAGCACAGGGTCAGATACCATAATAATCCTAACCCCAAGAAAAAACCATCACCCCCTCCTCTGCAGACGCCAGACGGTCTGTGCAGGACCACAGGAGGTGGGGAGAAACGACAAGAACAAGATACAAGGGCACAGCGATACAGTCATGGGAAGAAAAAAGCTCACAACAACTTAGGGCGAGGACAAGACAAAAACTCATGTCCTGAAGGACCGAAAACTATAAAACTCTGATGAACATCAGGTTGAAGTAGACTTACACAAGTAAACCCCGACCAAAACAGAATATACGGAAGTAATTCGGGCCTAAGACCCAAAAATAGAGCCTGAGGCCGCAAACTGGCATAAAGATACAAAAAACCAACTCCTCAATCACGTATTAACACAACGGAAGTCACAAAACAGTCAGGAGGAGGGCATAAATACAGAAAAAAAAAAAAAAAACAAGACTACTCAGAATGAGGCCAGGCAATGTGAAGCAAATGCTACTTAAAGGAGAAATTAGAATAAGACCATACTGGGATCACAAAACACAGAAAATTGCCCAAAGAAAAATTCTCGGTAGAAATGACATTCCAATAAGGACTCTAACACAGTAAGTTCCTTGATGTCCCGAACGAAATTAAATAATGGAAGCATACAAAACACAAGGCTATGAACAGTTAGTCAGTCTGTCAGAAATGACAGCAGGTGGAGCGAGGCAGGCGATGACAGCTTGTCCGGCGGGCGGCCCGAACTCCACCAGGCCAGGAACCACAGCACCAGTTCGGGTGGTCTACCCGAGTCCCAGGCTAGGAGACACAGTTTCTCCGGAGGCCGACCCAGACCACCGAACCAGCCAGATGGCTTCCCAGGCGGTCGTCCCGTGACCTCAGACCACGGAGAGCTGAGGGAGAAGTCTTGGTGCAGCTTCCTCCCAGAGGGAAAAGGCAGGAGGAAACTGACCCAGGTGAGAAAAACCCCCACAGTAGTAGGGGGAGAAGAGATGGAGGCCAGGGGCAAAGTTAGCCTGCCATCTAATGGCAACAAGGGTAGGGGGAAACTGGCCCGGGTGAGAGGAACCCCAACAGCGGCAGGAGAAGAAATGATGGAGGCAAGGGGCGAAGTCAGCCAGACGTCAGGCGAACACAATCCTCCAGCTCCCACGCTAACCGTTACCCGGACCGGCGCAGCACCCCCGGTGGACCCCGAACGGACCGGCGCAGCACCCCCGGTGGACCCCGAACGGGCCGGCGCAGCACCCCCGGTGGACCCCGAACGGGCCGGCGCAGCACCCCCGGTGGACCCCGAACGGGCCGGCGCAGCACCCCCGGTGGACCCCGAACGGGCCGGCGCAGCACCCCCGGTGGACCCCGAACGGGCCGGCGCAGCACCCCCGGTGGACCCCAGCTGGGCCGGCGCAGCACCCCCGGTGGACCCCAGCTGGACCGGCAAAACACTCCCGGTGGACCCCAGCTGGACCGAGACAGCACTCCCGGTGGACTCCAGCTGGACCGAGACAGCACCTCCGGGCGCAGCGTCTGAGGCGAACACCGTGCAGGGAACCGGAACCTCCGAGATGGCACCCAGAGCAGGTTCGTCTCCGATGACCCTGGGGAGAGGCTCAGAGGGACAAAAGGAACCGGGATCAGGATCACCGGCAGCGGCAGAGCCCGGCGGAACAGGCTCGAGCGCAGTAGACGGCTGCACCCGGCCCGCCCCCCCGAGAGACAGGCAATAATGCTCCAGAATAGAGAAGAGAAAAACAAAATAGAGCACTTGCCTGATCTCGGGTTCTACCGCCATCCAGGACTTCGATGCTCCGGGCTCAGCGTGCAGGACTCCGTCCTCCGGCTCCAACTCGACTGCGAATGGCTCCGCAGCCGGCATGATGGTTTCCACAGTCAAACGACCTCCAAACGCCGAAAACCGCGTCGACAGCCCACCTGGCGTGGGGGCAGGAGATCTGGACTCTGCTGGGCCGAACCATTCCTCCGTGGAGACCCGGGGACGCTTAATCGTCGGCGCTGGCTCCAACAGGCAGTTCGACCTTCTCCTCTGCCCATAACGTGGCTGCGGGGCTGGGGCAAAACCCTCCAGGGCTGCAGGCCGCCTCCTCCTCGCGCAGCGGTGTACACCTGGCACCGGGGCACACTCAAGGGGAAGAGACACAGAGGACGCAGGTTCATATTCAGTTTTTGCAGCGGGAGGAGAGAGCTCAGGGGACTGTGAACCCTGAACTCCTCCCCCAGGAATCAAACAAGGCAATTCACTCACAATGGGAGGAGAATGAAAGGACACTTGCCTGATTCCCAGAGGACCGGTGGAACCCGCTACAAGAGGCTTGAGTCTCTCTTCTCCCAACCGGATAGAAGTGGGGGACCCCCCGGACAGATGAGGTGGTGCTACCCGCACCAGATCGGGACCTGGAACACCTGGGGATGAATTTGCGCTCCTCCCAGCAGCCGGAGTGAATGACGAAGAGGGGGGTGAAACAGCTGAGGAGAGCTGGGGGCCCAAAGCTGACGGGACAGCGGGGAGAGCGGGCCCAGGAGCGGGAGCAGCTGATTCACTTCTTCGGCAAGACACGGGAGCTACAGCAGGCTGGGAGGCAGAATTCGTGTGGTTTCCTGGATTTCCAGAATTTCGTGTGGTTTCCTGGAGCGGGATCCGGACAGGACTCTCGCTGAGATGAGTGGGGAATTTGGGAGCGACGTCTTCTGAACGTGAGGTCGGGAAAACGCCGCTCCTGCGCGGTGAGCGAAGCCAACAGGTCAGCGGATTCCGGATAATTGTTCAGCTCTGGGTTCTTCTCGACCAGCCTGACCGCCGCAATCACGTTCTTCATGGCTACGGGGGGAACGGCGGCGGAAGAAGCGGCTGCCACTCGATCCGCAATGCGCATCGCTGTCACTCTCATCTTCTCCGGGGGAAACCCGGTTGACGTCACTCTATCCTGGGGATCACCCCTGGGTGAGGCGAACTCCTGGACTGGATCGGCGGGAGGAGCGGGATTCCGAAGCGAGGAGCGATGGCGTCCTGTCCTCGGTTTCCTGCCGGAGTTCTCCTCCAGCCTACGGAGTCTTTCCCAGGCCACAGAGATGTCTGCCCTCCTCGCCTTAACCTCGGGGAGAAGGAAGTAGCGAGAAAAGCTGTTAAGCATTCCCTCGGCGAGCTCCAGGCGCCAGCGTATCTCGCTGGGGGCATCGTAGAGGTCCGTGGTGAACAACGTTCCGTCCACAAGGTCCAGAGCCTCCGAGAGATCGTGGCCTGGGTGCCGCATGCGTCTCCTGGAGGGAGACATGATACAGGCTTGCCTACGCCCAGAGGAAGGAAAAAGAGAGCGTCGAGTCCTTACGGCAAACTCACGGTCGCGGCCGTCTCAGTATGGCTGCGACCTACTGTCATACCTCTGGCTCTCACGAGCCAGGAAAGAGATTCGAGGGCGACCAGTGAGTTGGCGTAATTTATTAAAACAAAACACACACACTACACTAAATAACGAACAGCAAAATAAAGAGCCACGTGGGGCTAAAACACACACAGAACCAAAGGTACATACCACCCAGGGAGAAAGGCTAGAGGGGCGGCGAGGGAAAAAATACTCGCCGAGTCGCAGCACTAACACTGGGGAAGACGCCGAGGTAACGGCGAACTGCAGCTGGGCGGAGGAGCTAACAGTCGTGGAAACACAAGATGAGTCTTTCCAAAGCGAGGTCGCAGCGACGAGTGACTCTCGGCTGCTCGCTTAAATGGAGGAGGAGATTGGAGATAGGAGACAGCTGTCCCAGCGCAGCTGAACTAGACAGCTGGCAATCAGCTGGGCGCTGTCAAAGAGCGGGCCATGGAAGACCCGGCACGGACTACCCCGGAGCAGGAGCGAACTGGACAACCTGAACGCAGAGCAAAGATAGTTCAGGTCGTGACAGCAAGCAGTTTCATGAAATGGTCAGTCAGAAAGCAACTCATACTGGCTCGGACGTCACCCGGGTTTGCAGGGCTGGGAGTTCCTGGCGGCAGAGGGTGGGGGACGGAGCTGCGTGGAGGAATCTGATCGGATCTAAGTGAGACAGTCATTGTCACCTGCGACAGACTGCTATGATGATGGTCTTTTTAATTGACAGTAAGCCATTATCTCTTACCACTTTCAAGTTGTAGCCTTGGAAATCTCTGACATCTGAACTGAATATTTTCTTGAAAAAAATCTTGACCACTAGGGGCTTATGGCGCAATGGAGCGCCTGTGCCAGTCATTGGGTTAAGGCGATGGACATCACATTATTCAGCAGATGAAACAAAGGAATCTTGCTCACGTGAACTTTGTGTTGGGGTTTTCTTCAGCTGGATCCAGGAGCTGAGATTTTCTTTGATGATACTGGAAAATATCTTCCAGCAGATATTTCTTCCCAGGGCAACAGTCAGGAGCTGAGGTCCAGTGACTCTGATGAGGCTGCTGGCCACGGAGCATGCCATGTGGGACAACACAAGAATTTTTCAGTGGCGTTCTCGGGTCCAAATAACTTGGAGATAGTTCAAAGTCTGATCAAAGTCACAGAATTGGAGAGACAAGATTAATAAAAAAACATTTCAAGCCATGGGATCCGAGTTCTGCAGATATTGTGGGGGTGGCGAAAACAGCTTCCAGTGTGAGAAAAACGATCAGTCCACTTTAAAACACGGTGAGTTATGAAAATCAATAAGAAAAAGTTTAACAGAATAAAATAGAAAAACATCTGTGAACACGTTTCACTCCATATAAAAGAGAAGTTTGAGCTCAAAAAAGAAGAAAAAGTATTTTTCCCAGTTGTTTAAAGGAAAGAGAATTAAAGGCAGGACACAGACTTAGACAAAACTTCACACAGAACAACTCTCTGAACTGAACTAGGCCATTCCTCCCTTAAACTGAATGAAGCTTTCAGGGGAAAAAAACTTGACTGACATGAAAGGGAATCAATTTTCTCCCGTCGTGGGATAGTTGAATGAACTCTGGTCCAATAAGAAAATAGTCCTTTGTCTGTAACCAACCAATATAATGAAAGGGGACGTTGTCCAAAAGAGACTGGCTGGTGAATGGCTGAGCCAGTCATATGACTTGAGTAAGCTTTTCCAACAGGATGAAACATCTTGATTAATATAAAACTTCACTTCATGCCTATATGAAGTGAAGAAACAAGACACAAACCCAAACAAGACACAGTTGTTATTGTTTCAACAGATGAACGCTCAAGGACAGTGCACCATGTGACAATTTACCACCTGCAAGCAGAGTGAGAGACGCTAGACTGTTTAGATCACATGACTTTAACATCTATCCACTGCCAGGAGGCGCCCTCTGCTGTTCACTAGCAATTGACACACCTACACTTGCATTCAACATTACACTACTGACACAATTACTGATATATATTCACAATACACTGACTCTCTCAACTACTGCTTTGTCATTGTGCGATCTATTGTCTGCTAATTGTGCATTTGAGAGTTTTTTTTCTTGTAATCAAAATTTTGGTCATAAAATGAGCTCTATTTTGATCAACAATGCTTTTTTCTCTCTCCTATTGTGTTTTTCCCTATCCTTCCCCCCCCCTTTACCCCCCCCCCCCCATTCGACTGGCGCCTTCGGGCTGCCCCGGCTATGGGATGCGCTTACTGAGCGCGCCCAATGTCAAGTCAAATTTCAATTCTCCTGTATGTATTACGTATGGTAGTATTGACAATAAACTTTATTCATTCATTCATATATATAAAATGTAAGCTAACTTTAATGATTTATGACTAACTTTCAGTGAGCATGCACTTTTATAAACTTGTCCTTCTATAATAAACATGCATTAGAATAAGGTTCATTTAAGCATTTTCAAACATGCAACACATTTAAAATCAGTGATTAATGAAACCTTTCAAACCCATCATTGTCCAACACAAAGTTGGTCATCTCTTCAAATAGTGTCCTGAGAATTATCCTGAGGAATGAAAACTTGAAGAGAGAGTTAATGTTCAGTCAAGAAAAAACAAGCAGTCCAGCAGTTGACAGAAGTAATGCAAACATATTCCATAGTTGTCCACCAGGGTAGTGCCCTGTGGAATTCACTCAAGGGATCTGGAAGACTTCAAATAGTATTTAAAGCATAAAACTGTCTGGTTGGGAGGAAGTTCAGGGATTTATGATTACAGACTAAATCAGTTACTGGCACGAAAAGGGATCCTTATCATCCTTTTTACCATGGAATGTGTTTTCAGACTGTGGTCTTTAGGTGAAGGAAACAATTCTTGACCAGACTTTTGGGTGAAACAATTTCTTTAAGGTAAAGAGTGATTTTATAGATTGGAGCCACAGGGATTGATGCTACAGCAACAGATGATATCCAAGCACGGTGTTGTGGCGAACATCTGCTCTAAGGTAAATTTGATTATGCCCAACATATTTTAACAAAATGCAGCCAATTTTATTGTGGTGGAGACATGCTGGTTGGAATGCCCACCGTGTCATTATGAGTACAGGCAACGAAAAGTCATAAATCATGACTCTTTCTTTGTTTGGTAGGGCAAGTCCTGAGAAAACCCCATGAGTGACCTGTATCATTGGAAAGCTTAGAAATCGTACTTTCTAAAAATACCTATG
Source organism: Pholidichthys leucotaenia (assembly GCA_020510985.1). Classification (NCBI taxonomy): domain Eukaryota; kingdom Metazoa; phylum Chordata; class Actinopteri; order Cichliformes; family Pholidichthyidae; genus Pholidichthys; species Pholidichthys leucotaenia. Next base: position 126,891,800 of record CM035847.1, on the reverse strand, counting down.
TTTTTGCAGAAGGCATAACTCCCAACCGATCAAACGCGGGTTTTCAGCCCAGCTAAAATATAAACAAATCGTCTTTTTCTGGGTCAGTTTTTGCACACTACCTACAAATTAAATATCATTTTGAAGGTTTTTAAATAGAGAATATGGAAATAACATTACATCAGTTTTGAAAATGTCCTCAAAGTGACTAATTTTGCCAGCATGGGTCATTTGTTTACTCCGTTAGCATCTTTGCAGCGGCACTAACTAACGGAGCTACTATGTACGAGGCCACTTTTTAAGGTCACCTTTCCATCCTTTGATAGTCGTGGGAAGTGGTATGATTATATTACTGTTGAAAAGGAGCAAGAGGCCATGTTCCCGCATTTCTGATGCCGAAATCATTGTTTTTTAACAAGGAAAAGTGTCCCATTTCAGGGACAACCATATGTTCTAAACTAGTACCGGAAGTTGCTACCATAATTCACGCAAGACATCATGGGGCCTAGGAATAAGGTGGATAAGGATAATATATAATGTAGGATATAGTGACCATACCAACTCATTCATTCATTCATTCATCTTCGTCCGCTTAATCCTTTTCGGGTCGCGGGGGGCTGGAGCCTATCCCAGCATCTTTGTGCGAGAGGCAGGGTCCACCCTGGACAGATCGCCAGTCCATCGCAGGGCCAACACAAAGAGACAGACAACCATTCACTCTCACAGTCATACTTAAGGGCAATTTAGAATCCCCAGTTTTGATGCCAATTAACCTAACTTGCATGCTTTTGGCATGTGGGAGGAAACCGGAGAAATCCCGGTGTAAACCCACGCAGACACGGGGAGAACATGCAAACTCCACACAAATCACTGTTGGTCGGGGGCTGGGATCGAACCCAGGATCCCCCAGCCAAAGGTGAGTTGCTGTGCTGCCGCAGTGCTAACCACTGTACCACCGTGCCACCCACCATACCAACTCATTGTTTTTAAAATCACATGCCATAAAATTCATGGATTTAGTTCAATTTAAGACAGCACAAATACTGTACAGGGCAATTAATATGCAACTAGTAAATAATATACAAAAATATTTTTTTTTAAAAAAGACAATGATTACAATTTGAGAGGAGACTTAAACTTTACAAAACCTAAAGTTCGAACAACAAAGAAAAGTATGTACATATCTGTGGGGTGGATTTGTGGAACAGTCTAGAGCTGGAACTGAAACTATGTACAAACAGAAGTCAATTCAAAAAGAGGTATAAACATTATTTGCTAAAAGGATATATGTATGTTAGAGGTGTAGTATTAATAAGTAAGATGCACTAAACTCATTCTGGGACACTATGGTATGGTAGGTGGGATGGTACTGTGTATATCTCTGTTGTTTTGGGCTGGGTATAGATGTACTGTATGTACGTATATGTACGGACTGTATGTATGTTGGGATGGAGGGGTGTCATTGTTGATAATATAGTTAACTGTCTACTTGGGGTCTTAACTGAGGTAATATGTATATATTTCACATGGGTTGTATTTAGGGAAAAGAAGAGTTGGAGTAGATATTAACTTCTTCCTTCTCCTGTTTGAGCACTGTACACTGTCACTTTTATTGCCCTTGTCATTTGTTTTGTTTTTGCTTTTTTGTTCGAAATAAAGTATCTCATCATCATCATCATCATCATCATCACCATCATCACTTTATGTTTATGTTTCTCTGGTCACAATTACTTATTTTACTACTAATTTTTAATACATCTGAATTTACGTATGTTTGTTTGATTGTATTTAGGTGTTGTTTTATTCTCTTTATCTTAACTGTCTAGTGGTTTTTTTTACCAGCAAATTATCTTATTATTAATCAATGATTGTTTTATTTTTTAGTCACCCTTTCCAAGCTCCAGCATTTCCTCATGGGGAGCCCTCCAGCAGGGAATTGCACCTGTTTTCTGGCTGCAGGGTGCTGGCCTGTGATTGCCCTGGTCTGCCCAGCTGAGGGTATCGTGCACTGCCCTGGGATTGGACTTGGGCGGTCTCGGAGGGGGTGTTCCTGTAGCAGTGGACTTGGCACTTTCCCTGCTGGTGATAGCTCCCTTGTGATGGTGCTTCCACACTTGGATTCTTGGTGCCCATCCATAGGCTATAAGTCATAAGTCTTATACAGATGAAAGTTTCTTTGTGTGTGTGTGTGTGTGTGGGGGGGGTATGTCTGTGCGTATATGTGTGTGTGTGTGTGGGGGGGGGGTAATTGTGTTTTATTTCAATGTGTGAATAACTTTGTGTCACAACTTTTTTGTATGAAAAGTGCTATATAAATAAAGCTTTGAATGATTGATTGACAGTGGGCAAAGAAGACAAGATCTGACATCCTTTTAAGTACTTTTCAACAGCTAACTTGACACAAAAGACAGCATTAAGAACATATTTAGGACATAGCATTAACAACATTAAAAACAGGCTGAACAGGCTGATCAAAAAAGCTAGCTCTGTATTGGGGCGACACCTCGACCTAGTGGAGGCGATAGGAGAGAGGAGGATGGTGGCTAAGCTGTCATCTCTGCTGTAGTCCGAGTCCCACCCTATGCAGGACACGCTGAATGCACTGAGGAGCTCATTTTGTGGTAGGCTGTGCCATCCTAGGTGCACGACGGAGAGGTTCTGCAGGTCCTTCCTACCTACGGCTGTCAGACTTTATAACCTAACCTAACCTAACCTAACCTAACCTAACCAGAGCTGCTCGTAGAGGTCGTGTTAAATGTACTAAATGTAACAACTTTGCACAATAGAGATCGTCCCCTCCAATAAACAACTAGGACAATAACAATAATTACTGAGGGTGGCAACAACACTGTTGATTCAAATGCAAAATATACTGTCTGGGTACATTTTCACATTCTGCAGGGTAATTTAACAAACCGTAATGCTGTCTATTCCATCTAGCTGCAGTGCTCCTGCAATGTGTATATACAGTATCTGTGTACATCCAGTATGTATATTCATCTACTGCTTTTCCTAACCAGTTCTTATTATCTTGTTGACTATTGCGCTGAGTGCTGATATCTCTTTGCTGCTGTAATCCTGGGATTTCTCCATTGTGGGGCTAGTAAAGGCTTCTCTTCTCGTCTCTTCTCTTCTCTTCTCTTGTTTCCGCTTCCGGTGGGTGCGAGTGAGAGCATGAGTGAGGAGGTGTTGGGTGTGTGAGTGAGGAGTTTTGGATTATACTTTTTCACAACGTTTGGACTTTTCCTTTATCCTTTGTTATTGGCTGCATATTCAGGTAAGTTTATTTCAGTCTTTTGAGTGCGTTTGTGTTTTTGTTTGCGTTTTGCTGGAGGATGGCGTCCTTTGAGACGCCACCTCCATCTATCCGGCAGGGAGTGAGGATAGTCCCGCCGGATAGCAGCGTTGCTGTGGAGGAGGTTCTTATTGCTGTGGGTGAGAAGGTGGGACATGATATGATCTGCTTTGCCTCAAGAATGAATAAAGCTGTCGTTGTATTTTTGACTGGTGAGGAATATGTCCATAGTCTGATTGGGAGCGGTGTTGTAATCGGGGACACGTATGTACAGGTGTCCCCGTTATCTGTTCCATCAACGCGCATCACCGTTTCAGGTGTTCCTCCCTTCATCACTAACGAGCAGTTGGAGATGGAGCTTCGCAGATTTGGGAAATTTGCGGGCCCGTTTAGAACTGTGAGTTTGGGATGTAAGGATAGTAAATTAAAACATGTCAAATCACTTAGGCGCCAGGTATTCATGTTTTTGGACTCGCCCACTCAAACGTTAGAAGTGTCCTTCCGGGTTAAACATGGGGACGGCTCCTACATGGTGTATGCGAGTTCAGGGCAAATGAAGTGCTTTGTATGTGGAGACGTGGGCCATAAACGGTTCACTTGTCCGCATAAACAACGGGCGGGAGGCTCTGATGAAGCCGCAGCTGAAACCAGCGGTGCAGCCCCCGCTCATGCCGCTACTACAGATGACGTTGCGGGGCCTTCCGCCGGTCCTGCTCCGGAGCCTGCTGCTGTGTCTGTGGACAGCCCGGCTGTGGCGCCCGCAGCCCAGCTTACGGTTGGGAGCGTGGCTGGTGATGACGCCCAAACAGTCACTGATGGTGCATCAGAATCTAGCTGTGAGAAAAAGCCTGTAAAATCAGCAGCTGTGGTTCCGGTGGCTGCTAACTTTTCTGAACAGCTGACGGAACAACACCAGTCAGCTGCTGTAAGTGACGTTCAGGAAACTGTAGATCACGATCAATCAGCTGGGACAGCTGTATCAAACAGTCAATTAAGTTGTGATGAGGAAATGGATTCTGATTCTGATACTGTGTCTATTGGAGAAACTTGCAGTAAAAGCAAAAGCTTGTAGTCATTGGATGGAATAAATGTTTTCCTGGACGAAACCTACAAACGAGCAGTTAAAGTCACTGATTACTTCAGTGACGCCAATAAATTTATTAGATCTGTTAAAGTGCTGGAAAGGCGGGTTGGCCTTGACCTCCTGGATGAGAGAAAACGTTTTCGCCTTAAAAAACACCTAACGGCCCTGCGTAAATCAGCAGGAGGAAAAAAGGTCACACGCACCCGACAGATGAAATAACGTACATGGGTATGCACAGCACGGTGTTCCTATATATCTACTGCTCTTTGCTGTCTCTCCCTGCCTTCTATCTTCTCTATCTCCCTATGCAAAACATAAAATTAGGAACCTTAAATATCAATGGTGGGAGGGGCAATCATAAGAGGGGATTAGTTGGTGAATTGTTTAGACAAAAGAATCTTAACATTTTGTTTTTGCAAGAAACTCATACCACTTCAGCAGATGAAGTGGACTGGGGCTTGTGGTGGAAGGGCCCTTTTTCACTCAGTCATGGTACAAATTTTAGTGCAGGAGTAGCTATTTTGTTTGGGGAATCTGTGAATGCAACAGTTCTTTCTGTAGTGGAGGTAGTGAAGGGCAGGCTGCTCTTTGTTAGGGCAGAAATAGAGAATTCCGTGTTTTGTCTGATCAACATCTATGCTCCAAATCAGGGTTCTGAAAGAACTGCCTTTTTCAATAAACTGAAAAATGAATTGCAGAATTATCACCAAGATCAACTTATTGTTGCTGGTGATTTCAACTGCACCTTAGATTTTACTGTGGATCGAACTAATGCAGAACCTCATCTTCAGTCATCACAAGTTTTAAAAAATATCACTGTACAGTTTGACCTTTTGGATACATGGAGAATTAAACATGTAAACACTAGACAGTATACCTGGGTCAGAGTCGTAGACAATACGGTCAGTGCTGCTAGACTAGATAGGATATATGTTTCTCAAAGTTTTGGCCCAGGAATTCTTCATGGTAGCATAAGTCCTGTCGGTTTTACAGATCATCATTTAGCTTCTGTGATGTTAATCATTTCACCAGGGGAAAGAACTAGATCCTATTGGCATTTTAACAATAAGCTCCTTCAAGACAACGCTTTTTGTCATTATTTTGTGTGTTTCTGGGAACACTGGAGGGCTACAAAGCCTCGTTTTAGTTCCTTAGGACAGTGGTGGGAGGTTGGCAAGGTGCAAATTCGCATTTTTTGTCAGCAGTATACTGCAAACTCGACTGCTATCATCAGAACCAAAGTTTGTGAACTTGAGGACACTGTTAAGAGGCTGGAGGAGAGTTTGATTAGGGATCAGGATTCTACCTCGGGTCCTTTGTTGCAGGCGAAGAGATCAGCCCTGAGCTCTTTGCTGCGGGAAAGAGTGAAGGGAGCACTTGTTAGGTCCCGGTTTACTCAGCTGAAGGACATGGACGCCCCAACGTCCTTTTTTTTCAATCTGGAGAAGTCTGCCGCAAAAAAGAAATTGATGACTTGTTTAAAACTCCCACATGGTCAAATAACTACAAATCCATCTGAGATGAGGAGCCATGCAGTGGATTTTTATGGGGCCCTGTTTGGTGCAGAACCATGCTGCATAGATTCTCAAAATCAACTCTTTGAGGGTCTTCCCAAGCTCAGCCCAGGGGAAAGGGCTGCTCTGGACTGCGAACTGACCTTGGATGAGTTGACTGTAGCAGTTAATCAAATGGCTCTGGGACGTGCACCTGGACTCGACGGTCTCTCTTCTGACTTTTTTAAGCACTTTTGGGACATTATAGGATCAGATTTTTATGACGTTCTAATTGACTGTTACAGAACTGGATCTTTGCCTGTTTCCTGTCGGCGTGCAGTACTATCCCTGCTGCCTAAGAAAGGGGACTTGGCCTTGCTTAAAAACTGGAGGCCCGTTGCTCTTCTTTGCACAGACTATAAGGTGCTTTCTAAAGCCCTATCAAATAGACTAAAAACTGTTTTGGATGTAATCATAGATAGAGATCAAACGTATTGTATTCCTGATCGAACCATTATGGACAATATTTTTCTCATACGTGATGTTCTTAATCTTAGTAAATGTTATGATTTAAAGTTTGGTATTGTGTCTTTGGACCAGGAAAAAGCTTTTGATAGGGTTGACCACTCCTATTTGTTTTCCACACTAAAGGGGTTTGGTTTTGGCAATATTTTTTTGACATGGGTTAATATGTTATATACTGGAGCTGAGTGTTTGGTAAAGTTGGGGGCAGGGCTGAGTCGGCCAATCCCTGTACATCGGGGAATAAGGCAGGGTTGTCCGATCTCGGGTCAACTGTATAGCTTGGCTATTGAGCCTTTGCTGTGCAGGTTGCGCACTCAGCTGGGTGGTTTGACCCTGCCGGGGCCCTCCAGTAGTTGTCGTCCACTCGTCTTGTCTGCTTATGCAGACGATGTTAACATTTTCATCACATCCCACAGGGATGTACAGTGTTTGGTGGACACTCTATCTATTTATGAAAAAGCATCTTCTGCACGGGTAAACTGGGGCAAAAGTGAGGGTTTATTGGTGGGGCAGTGGACACATCAAGACATTCCTCATCTACCTGGAGGTCTTCTGTGGGGGAAAGCCGGTCTTAAAGTGTTGGGGGTGTTTTTGGGTTCTGAGGACTTTGAAAGCAAGAACTGGGAGGGATTTAAGGAGAAGGTGTGTGCCCGTTTTTCTAAATGGAATTGGTTGCTACCACAGCTGTCATATAGGGAAAGAGTTCTGGTCGCCAATAATCTGGTCGCTTCGGCTCTTTGGCATAGACTCATCGCTTTGACACCGCCCAGGAGCCTGGTGGAGGAGGTCCAGAAGATGATCGTGGGCTTCTTTTGGTCTGGTCGACACTGGGTGCGTGCGGCTGCTCTCTACCTGCCTGTTGCCGAGGGACGACAGGGCCTGGTTGACATACAGTCCAAGATCACCTGTTTTAGGCTTCAGACTGCGCAACGGTTCCTCTATGGATGTGGCCCCTGCTGGATGGACACTGCAAAACTGCTCCTGAGGAGAGTTGGCCGCTTGGGCTACGACAAGCAGCTTTTCCTCGTGAAATCCGGGGAGGTGGACTTTACTGGACTTACTGCCTTTTATGCCTCTGTCTTGCATGCATGGCAAGTCTTCGCTGTAGCCCATATTCCTGAGGAGACACCAGGTATGTGGCTGTTTGAGGAACCGTTGTTTTTCAATGGATTCATGGACACTCAGTTGCTGCAGTCTGTCAGTCTGCGAACCTGTTTAAGAGACGCGGGCTGCACCAAGCTTGGCCATCTGATGAAGATGTCAACCACGTCCATAGAAACGCTGAGGCGGAAAGCCAATATTACATCCGTCAGACTGGTGCATAGGGTGGTGACGGAAGTGTGTGCTGCCCTGCCACGACCACTGAGAGCCTTTGTGGAAAACCGTACTCTTTCTGATCAATGGGATGAGGACACTGTGTTCAGCTTTCCTGCCCTTTCCGTAAGTCCAGCAGTGGGAGAGTGGCAGGAGGAAGAAGACCACCTGCTGTCTTTCAGAACTCCTCGTCTGGGCAAGTTCCAGGCTGTAGGGAAGAAGGCGGCGTATCACATCTGTGTGAAAGTTTTAAATCTGCGCTCTCTGACGGGGGTAAAAGAGTCGAAGTGGGCGGGGTTTTTGGGGCCGGGATTCTCCCCAAAAGGCAGCTGGCGCTCCATGTACAAGCCCCCTATAGAGAAACGGACAGCAGATCTCCAGTGGAGGATTGTGCATGGGGCAATAGCTACAAACAAATACAGAGCACACCTGGATCCTAGTGTTGGGGAGGGTTGTTTGTTTTGTTCACAAGTCGAGACCCTGGAGCACTTGTTTGTTGGATGTTTTCGTTTGTCTGGGCTTTTTGATCTTTTGAAAGTTTGGTTTCATGATTTTGGTGAATGTTTTTCTTTTGGTTTGTTTATTTATGGTCCGAAGTACAAAGTGGCAAAGAAGTCTGTGCATATTTTGATAAACTTCTTGTCTGGTACCGCTAAACTTGCCATTTGGCTGACGAGGAAAAACCGGACTATTAACACTGGCAATGTGGACCCCGTGCCTGTTTTTAAGGCCCTGTTAAAAGTCAGACTCCGGGTGGAGTATTCTTATTATAAAATGGTGGACAATTTGGAGGAGTTCACCAACAAATGGACTGTTGGGAGTGTTTTGTGTTCTGTGGGGGAGGGGGATGAGTTATGTTTGAATTTTTGAAATGTGGGACACTTGGGTGGAATGATGGTATGATGGTGATTTTATATTTTTGAATTGTACAATAAAGGGACTTTTTAAACGTCTCTTCTCTTCTCTTATCTTATCTTATCTTATACAACAAGATCACTAGGATACAGCCTGACTCACACAAGACTTCCTTAGCTATCCTTATCATTTGGGTACATACAGAATAATCTTTTTGTCTCTGGAGCAAGAACATGAACATCACATGAGTCTGCATGATTCAGCATATAGTAATTGCATTACAAACTTGTGACAAATTCAGGAGGATAAGATTAAAATACAAAAACTTAAAAACACAATTATTCTTTCAAAAACTCCTACTGCTGCAATAAACTTGGTTTTAAGCTGAGTATTTGGTGAGTGCAGACAGCACAACCAACAACTGGATCAGAAGTCTAGATATTTCGACAAAGACTCTCAGTCATCCAGGCGAGTAAGTATACTGTATGAAAGCTCTGTCAAGTAAACTGGATTCAAGTGGTTTTTGTTTTTCTTTTCACTTCTGAAATGTTTCACCATTAATCCAAATGACTTCATCATTCAGGAATAAATGCATAGAAGGGTACAAAGATATAGTAATAGCATAGATTTTGTAATAGTAAGTTTATATTAATATTTTCAGCAGGCGCTGTGAGACAGATTGTTCATTTAACATAAAAAATATACATGATGAAACAAGCTTTGGCCTAAGATCCACATATCTTAAGGGGACATGCATCCCCCCTTTAAATCAGGTTCTGTATCTTGTCTTTTTTGTGTTGGATGTCTTCAAAGCAGCTGAAGTATAGTCAATCCAGATGGAAAAGGAAAAAAAAAGGGAAAAATAAAGATTTTTGACTACAAAAAAACAGTACAGTATTTGGCCTGTGTTAATTAACAAGAAGCCATAATAAGCATATTGGGTAATTTCAATGGGCATTTTTAATGAGCAGCAAAAAATTAAAAGGAAATTCATTACAGTTACATTCACACATATCCCCCAACACCTCTCTCTCCGCACACATACACTAACATCTGTGACTCCACCAACAACACCAGACTCCTACACATTTCAACACTTGATGTTCCACAGAGACACCAGATGGATACAGTTTGATTCGTCTCACCGGTGTTCAGCAGAAATCATTTCATGGTTTAGATGTGCGTGTTTCTCTGTGTGTAGATGTTTGCCTGTGTGTGTGGGAGGTTAGGTTTTTGTACTGCGACTGCAGATGCCCACTTGGCTGTGTACACCAAACCACTGTTATTGTTAGGCCCATCATGGCAAAAACTGTACTGTAGTTTAAACATATTCAGACACTGTAACTCTGGGTATTTGCTGGTTGCACAGAGGATTCTCTGTTAAAAGTTTTTGCATCTCCTAAAGTCCATCAAAAGTTCACTGAACCCTTCAAGGGTAACATTTGGAAGGACACAGACAGAAGAGGAAAAACGTTTCACTGATCAGCCTTTTGGTGTGTTCAGCTCTGAGAGGTTTGAAGCAGACAGATCCAGATTGTCCACACTCCGCATCCTCTGGTATAAAACTTCTCTCTGTGATAGCATGGCGTTTTAGGAGCTCCAGCTAAAATAGATCTCCAACACTTTCTTATGACAAGCCAGTGACAGGCAGCTGAGTGGAACCAAGCAGAGAGGAGAAATCAGTCATCGTGACGGCCGCCTTCACATTTCACACACACTCCTTACACCACATGAAAGCAGGGGGAGAATATGTAATCTGTCTTTAAGAATGTGTCTCTGTAATTTACAAATTCTGATATTGCAAACACGTGCTGTATTATTAGCACTGTTACTTTTTTTTTAATAAAATGATGTGATCTTACAGGCTGTAGGAGAGTGTGCATGTGTGTAAATATATATTTAGCTGTAGGACTGACAGAATATAATTTGTGACTTTTCACTTTATTGCATGTGTGTCCTAAATTGGCTTGTGTATGTGAGTTTCCTGATGTGGTAGATTTGTGTAAATGGACTGGACCAGGCGATGAGAACAACGGACACTTTCGATATTTACTCAAAAGTCTTTATTACTCCTACGTCAATCGAGGAAGAGAGTGACACACAAAGGGTTACAGTCCTTTTCAAATCTTTAAATGATCTTCAAGGCAGTCACCCACCCTCGGTGAATATCATCTGACATTATGGCTCTGACTTAATACTTGAACAGAGAATATAACAACAAGATCTTCAATCACAATATTCTTCTGCTGTCTCCCAAACCAAATGATTTCCCAACATTTCCCAACAACAGTTCCATTTCAGTGTGACCTGTCCATGGATAACCCCACATTTCTACCATGGTCCATTTCCTATTTTAATGACATTTATTGTTGGCTCAACCCTTCTTTTAGATGCCAGTTTGTATGATAAACAGATACCTTTCCGATAATATCAGTAAGAAAGATCCAAATCCACCTCTCCATGTTCACAGTATTCATATTAAGTTAACCCAGGGCACCACTGCATATTTATGTATATCTATAAGTTAAATTCAGCCACACTTACCTCATAAGAAGAAGGAAAAAATCTACTTGGGGACAGCTGAACACAAAAAAAAAGGCACCTGTAGCTAAAGAACATGCCTGTAATCTTCTGTTAACGTTCATGACACCAAGACAGCAGGTATCTGTATGCTCTGTTTCCAGTTCACTGGCTCTCACTGAAGCAGAGCTGTTTATTTTCAGCAGGTCTTCACTGCTGTCTGATCATATTAGACAACAACACATCTGCTGAGCTGATCAATGCTGCAACCCAGCAGACCGCACTGATAACGGTTCATAATGTGGAATATGATCAATACATCAACTTAAAGAAATTAGATGAATATTTGATGTGTTTGAACTTAAATTATATATATTCAATTCAATTCAATTCAGCTATATTTATATAGCTCCATTTCACAACAAGAATCATCTCATAGCACTTTAAACTGTAGGGGGAACCCCCACAATTGCAGAAAGACCCCAACAATTAGGCGATCCCCTATGAGCAAGCGCTTGGCGACGGTGGAGAGGAAAAACTTCCTTTTAACAGGAAGAAACCTCCAGCAGAACCAGGCTAAGGGAGGGGCAGGCATCTGCTGCAACTGGCTGGGGGGTGAGGGGATAGAGAAGATGAAAACAACAGACATGTAGAGAGCAAACAGCACAATGGGGACTCAATCTATGGGAGAGAACAAACAGATGTTAATGACCAGCAAAAAAAAAAATATTTCATTGAGAGTGAAGAAAGGAGTCAAGCCCAGTGTATTATTGGAGGTCCCCTGGCTGTCTAAACCTAACAGCAGCATAACTAAGGGAGGGTTCAGAAACACATGATCCCTCCCTAATTGTAGGCTACATCAAAAAGGAAGGTTTTAACCCTATTCCTAAAAACAAATCAAGTCTGACTCCCGAATCCAGATTGGTAGCTGGTTCCACAAGAGAGGAGTTTGATAACTGAAGGCTCTGCCCCCCCCCCCCCATTGTACTTTTGGAGATTCTAGGTATTACAAGTAATCCAGCATTTTGGGAGCATAGTGCTCTGTTAGGATAATAGGGTAATATCAGATATTTTAAGTAAAAAAGGGGCCTGATTGTTTAGAGCTTTGAAAGTGAGAAGAAGGATTTTAAACTTAATTCTAAACTCAATGGGAAGCCAATGAAGGGAGGCCAGAACCGGAGAGATATGATCTCTCTTTCTAGTACCTGTTAAAACTCTTGCAGCAGCATTTTGGATCAACTGAAGACTTTTTAGAGATGTTTTAGGACAACCTGATAATAAAGAGTTACAATAATCTAATCTAGAGCTAACAAAAGCGTGGATCAGTTTCTCAGCATCACGCTGAGACAAGATGCTCCTAATCTTGGCAATATTACGCAAATGATAGAAGGCAGTCTAAGAAACAAACTTAATATGTGAATTGAAAAACAGATCTTGATCAAAAATAACTCCAAGGTTCCTCACAGAGCTATTAAGAGAAAGAGTAACTGCATCCAAACTAAAAGTTTGATTTGGAAAGGTATTTCTAAGGTTTTCTGAACCAACAAGAATGACTTCAGTCTTATCTGAATTTAATAGCAGGAAATTACAAGTCATCCAAGCTTTGATTTCCTTAAGACAGGCTTCTAACTTGGCTAATTGATTACTATCATCTGGCTTCATTGACAGGTATAATTGTGTGTCATCTGCATAACAATGAAAATGTATACAGTGCTTCCTAATAATGTTGCCTAACGGAAGCATATATAAACTAAAAAGAGTAGGGCCTAGCACAGATCCCTGTGGAACTCCATGACTGAGCTTTGAGTTGAAAGAAAACTCATTATTGACATGAACTGTCATGACCCGAGCGCCGATCTCGTCCGCGCTCGGGCTATGCATCATCTCTGCCGGCCTTGACAGCTGTGGATTACATTCTGGCTCCACCGGGCTCTTATTGTAACAGCGCTCGTGGAGTTTCCGGCTGTCAAGGTCGATCAGCTGTTCTGCATCACCGCTTGTTAGTCGCCGGCTTTATTAGCGGGCGCTGACAGCTGGTTGATGCTGGAGTATCGTCAAAACATCCTGAGAGATTCCTGGTGTGTCAGCACCCTCATGTCAGGTTCGTGTTCTTGTCCATGTTATAGTTAAGGTCGTAGTGGCTGGGGTTAGCCCTACGATCCCTCGTATTCTGTAGCGTGTGTTCATGTCATAGTTTAGGTCGTAGTGGCTGGGGTTGGCCCTACGATCCCTTGTATCCTGTGTAGTGTATTTTTGCCCACAGTGGCTCATAGCTTTATGTTCTCGTCTTGTCTTGTTAAATAAACATCTATGTAAAGCTCACTGGCGACTTTTGGCGTCTTATGGTGGCCCGCGAGGGTCACCGCATGACATGAACAAACTGGAACCTATCAGATAAATAAGATCTAAACCACTGCAACGAAGTTCCATTAAGTCCAACATAGTGTTCTAATCTATCAAGTAGAATATTATGATTGATAGTATCAAAAGCTGCACTAAGGTCTAAAAGGACAAGTACAGAAACAAGTCCATTATACAGATGTGATCAGGAGGTCATTAGTGACCTCCACTAAGGCTGTTTCAGTACTATGATGGATTCTAAACCCAGATTGAAACTCTTCAAATAAACCATTTCCCTGCAAGTGGTCAAATAATTGCGTAGCAACAACTCTTTCCAAGATTTTTGAAATGAAAGGGAGATTAGAAATTGGTCTATAGCTCGCTAAAACTCCTGGATCCAGCATTGGCTTTTTGAGTAAGGGTTTAATTACAGCAGTTTTAAAAGCCTGCGGTACATGGCCTAAAGTTAATGAAGAATTAATTATTTGGTAAAATGGTTAATTGCATTCACTTATATAGCGCTTTTATTCTCATCTCTTGATGACCAAAGTGCTTTACAGATCCTGCTATCCACCCATTCACACACACATTCACACACTGATGGTGGCATGCTACCTAACATGGCGCTTCCAGACCCACCAGGAGCAATTGGGGTGAAGTGTCTTGCCTAGGGACACAGCGGCAGGATATCTGGGGAGAGCGGGATTCGAACCGCCAACCATACGGTTATTGGATGATCTGCTCTACCTCCTGAGCCATTGCTGCCCCCTTTATTTGAAGAATAAAGCTACCAATAAATGGGAAGACTTCTTTAAATAACCTGGTAGGAATAGGGTCTAAAAGACAAGTTGAAGGCTTGGATGAGGAAACTATTTTGTCTAACTCTAAAGGTCAATTGGAGTAAACTGATCCAAACAGATGTCAGTTGAAGGAGTTGTAGTAGTTAGTGTATTTAAGTTAACAGTGGGAAGAATCTGACTGATTTTATCGCTGATAGATGAAATTTTATAATTGAAAAAGTTCATAAAGTCCTGACTAGTAAGCTCTAAGGAAATGCTAGGATTGACAGAGTTCTGACTCTTTGTCAGCCTGGCTACAGTGCTGAAAAGAAACCTGGGCTTATTCTTGTTCTCTTCTATTAATGTAGAATAGTAACTCATTCTAGCTTTTCTCAGATTTTTTTATAAATTAAAAGATGATTTCTCCAAGCTAAATAGATTTCATTTAAATTAGTGGAGCACCATTTTCTTTCTAACTGACAAGTCTTCTGTTTTAAGCTATGAATTTCTGTGTTGAACCAAGGAGTTAGAAATCTCTGATTAGACTTTTTCTTTTTTAAAGGGGCCACCATGTCTAGAGTCTGATGCAGAGAAGCTGTAACACTATCTAGCATGCTATCAATTACAGAAGGAGCAAGCTGTCTATAGCTTATTTCAGTTGTGTTGACACATGGCATAGAGGAAACAATCTGCATAAATTTGGTAACAACATCATCTGAGAGGCATCTACTATAGTAATATTTTTCCTTAGGATCCAAATAGTCAGAAATAGTAAAATCAAAGGTTAACAGTACAGTACAGGGTTATGAGGAGACCCTACCAGATTTTCTATTTCTATGCCATATGTCAGAACAAGGTCCAATGTATGGTGGAGATAATGGGTAGAATTTCCTACTTTCTGAGAAAACCCCATCGGGTCTAATATTGAATTAAATGCCAAATTAAGGCAATCACTGTCTACATCTACATGTATATTAAAGTCACCTACTATAATTATTCTATCTGATTTCAGCACTAAATCAGCTAAGAATTCAGCAAATTCGGATAAAAACTCTGAGTAGGTTGATGGAGGACAATAAACTATGGCAAATAAAATTGGGTTTAGCCTAAAATTGCTAAAATGCCCAATACTGAGGACCAGGCCCTCAAAGGAATTATAATGTGTTTTTTTGCTTTACATTAACTAGTAATTTGGAATGGTAAATTGTTGCTACTCCTCCTCCATGACCAGAACTTCTGGGATTTTGACAGTTTAAATAACCAGAGGGAGCTGATTCATTCAAACCAGCATAATCCTTTTGCACTAGCCAAGTCCCTGTTAAGGGATATTAAATCAGTCTGATGATCAATTAACAGATCATGGACTAGCAGAGACTTGGGAGTTAGAGACCTAATATTTAACAAACCACATTTAATTTTTAAATTATGAGGAGGAGCAGAGGCCAAATCATTAAATTTATTAAAGTACTCTCTGTACTGGTTTAAACACATCTCACATTTTTTTTTTTTTTTTTTGTTACTTATTTGTACCCGTAGGTAGACTTGGTTTGCAGTCTGGTGACAAGCCACCGGCTGCTGGTCGCTGCGTGCGCGAGCGCCCTAAACCTACATGTTTTTGGTATGCGGGAGGAAACCGGAGAAATCCCGGAGTAAACCCGCGCAACACGGGGAGAACATGCAAACTCCACACAGCTCACTGTTGGTCGGGGGCTGGGATCGAACCCACAATCTCATGATCCCCGCGATCCCCCGGCCGAGGGTAAAACTGTGCTGCCACAGTGCTAAACCACTGCGCCACCGTGCATCGTCATCGTTGTGAATATCACTGTCACGCTCTGGACATGGTTATTGACCATGTGCACGCTTTCCGTTGTTTTTGAACTCTCTGCACCATTATTATTGTTCTATTATTGTTAGTATTCTGTGTTTATCCTTAGTTTCTTGTTTCAGTTCTTATTTTCAAAGCCTCTCTTGTTGTTTTCCTACCTGTAGGTTCCCTCACCTACAGTATGTTATCGTTTAGTTCTTGATTAGTCCCAGCTGTCCCTTCTTTAGTATTTCTTTGTCCCCATAAATACCCTCTGCTTTTCATTTCTCCTTGCGACAACACCATAGGATATTACCCTCCGGTTCTTTATCACATTTTTGGATAATTTGACATTGTGCTGTGAGTGTTCTCAGACATTCAGGCTCTCTTTGTTTTCATAGCCCCCATACTGCATTTATTTGTATTTAATAAAACATTCTTGTATTGAAGTCTAAGCCTGCCTAAAAGAGTCATCCTTCCTGTCTGCCGGAGGTTGCACCTGACAATCATAGCATGAAGGACTTTTGTTTTTGTTCTTAAATCTTACTCATTAAAGTTCATTGAAGATTTCCCCTGACCCACTTATGGTTATTGTGGGAGGCTGAAATTTCACATGTATAATGATATATATACAGTCGTGAAAAAAAATTAGGACACACTGTATAAGCCTGTGTTTATTTTTATTGTATTTGGACATATGGATATTTAATATCAATGTTAAAAATACTGGGAGATTCACGTAATACAACTAAACAATAAAAAATGAATTAAAGACTTTTTTTTTTCAAATTTTCTGTAAAATGTAATTCTAAACAAATAGTGAGGATTAAATCCGGACCCCCCCTCCATCTTTTTTTAGGACACCCCCACATTCATTCCCACTTAAAATGGCTAAAATAAATTTTAAAAAATGCAAATAAAAACAAAAACAAGGTTAGACATAGATATGTGAACATTTCTTAATAAAGAACTGAATATTTAAAGGGGTGTCCTATTTTTTTCACATGACTGTATGTCTATCTGTCATGTGGTAATTTGCAGCTCTGAACTTCTAAGGACCCCTTTACACAGCATGGAGATTATTAGGAGACCACCGAGAGATCCAAAATTGACCTCAGCAGTCTCCACCTATGTAAATGGTTGGGAGGTTACTGTAACATTTTCATGCTGATCTATATCATGGGACTTATAAAGACTTATCTTATCTTATATAGAGATCTTTGAAAGATCCTTGAGAGATTGATGAGGGAGGGACCGTGATTGCTGAGGGATCACTGAGCGTTTGTTTGGCAGCCAGAGGTTTCTAGTACGTTTCTACTCCATTTACACGTAGGTGGAAATTGTTGAGAGATCATTGATAGATGAAAAAAATGGCCAGATCTCTCAAAGAATCTTTCATTGATCTTCAAATCAATCAAATCAAATCAAATCAAGCTTTATTGTCATATTGCTGTACATACAACTGTAGTGCAGGCAAGATGAAATTGCGTTTCTCTCGGCATCCATATAAGAAGCAGCATGATTAAGACACACTTCCACATAGCTCCCACCCCCCCATCCATTCACACATCCCTGAGACATACTTGGGGAAAAAGAATAACTAACTATAATATACAAAATGTCCATAGGTGCAGTAGTGTGTATGTGAGATTCCGGGTCAGCTGTTCAGCATCCTGACAGCTTGTGGGAGGAAGCTGTTGATCAGTCTGGTGGTTCTGCCTCTGATGCTCCGGAATCGTTTACCAGATGGAAGAAGTTCAAAGTGTTTATGCAGAGGGTGAGAACGGTCCTTGACGATGTTCAGTGCCCTGCTCCTACAACGGTTCTGAAAAAGTTCTTGGACAGAGGGGAGGGAGACTCCAATTACCCTCTCCGCCCCCTTGACTATCCTCTGCAGGGCTTTTTTGTCTGACATACTGCAGCTGGAGTACCATGTAGCAATGCAGTACGTCAGAACACTCTCCACCACACCTCTGTAGAAGGTCCTGAGGATGCAGATGGGGAGAGAGGCCTGTTTGAGTTTCCTCAAGAAGTGTAGTCTCTGCTGAGCTCGCTTTCTGATCTCCAAGGAATTCTTGCTCCAGGTCAGGTCCTGCGAGATCTGCACTCCGAGGAACTTGATGTTCTCTACTCTCTCCACTAAACGGCCGCCGATGCTGAGGGGGAGGTGCTCAGGCTGTGACCGCCGGAAGTCGATAATCATCTCCTTTGTTTTGTCCACGTTGAGCACCAGATTGTTCTCCCTGCACCAGCCCTCCAGGTCTCTCACTTCTTCCCTGTACATTGATTCCTCATCCCTCTGAATAAGTCCCACCACCGTGGTGTCATCTGCAAACTTAATAATCTGGTTCCCCTCGTGTTTGGATACACAGTCATGTGTTAGAAGTGTAAACAACAGTGGACTGAGTACACAGCCTTGAGGGGATCCGGTACTCAGTGTGAAAGAGTTGGAGATGTTGTTTCCAACCCGGACAGACTGAGGTCTCTCAGTCAGGAAATCCAGGATCCAGAGACATGTGGCGGTGTTCAGACCGAGAAGGAGTAATTTCTCCATCAGTCTGTGGGGAATAATGGTGTTGAATGCTGAACTGAAATCAATGTACAGGAGTCTGGCGTAGGTGTCTTTCTGGTCCAGGTGGGTGATGACAGAGTGTAGGGTGGTGACTATAGCATCCTCAGTGGAGCAGTTTGAACGATATGCAAACTAGAGCGGGTCGTGTGATGCAGGGAGGCAGGCTGTAATGTGTGGTTTGACAAGCCGTTCAAAACACTTCATCACAATTGGTGTCAGTGCAACAGGACGATAGTCATTCAAACAGGACACAACTGGTTTCTTTGCCACCGGTACAATGATAGAGGTCTTGAAGCATCTGGGAACGATGGCCTGACTCAGGGAGATGTTATAAATGTCAGTCAGAACATCAGCCAACTCGCTCACGCAGTCTCGGAGCACACGTCCCGGAATGTTGTCCGGACCTGCAGCTTTGCGTGGGTTGACTCTGGTTAGGGTCCTCCGTGTGTCCACTGTGTTGATAGTAAAAGCTGGTCCGACCGATGGTGGGGGTGGGCCAGCCCTCCCTCTGATTGTCAAGTTTGATGCTTCAAAACGTGCAAAGAAGTCGATAAGCCTGTCTGGAAGCGAAGCGTCGTCATCATCAACCCCCTGCCTAGACTTATAGCCCATCAGTGTCTGAACTCCCTGCCACATCTGCTTGGTGTTCCTAGTGTCACAGAGGTGTCCCTGGATTTTCTCCGCATAGGCGCGCTTTGCCGCCTTAATTCCCTTTGAGAGCGCAGACCTGGCTGAGCGGAGGGCGATCCTGTCCTTCGCTCTGAAGGCTGCATCTCTGGCTGTAAGCAGCGAGCGCACCTCTGCAGTCATCCAGGGCTTATGGTTACCCCGCATAGTGATGGTCTTCACTGTAGTGACATCCTCTGTGCACTTCGCGATGTAGCTGGTGACTGTATCAGCATACTCCTCCACATCTGTCTTGTCTTCCTGGGAGGCTGCTATTTTGAAAACCTCCCAGTCTGTGTGCAGAAAACAGTCTTTCAGTGCAGAGGTTGCACTCTCTGGCCAAATTCTAATTTGTTTCACTGCTGGCCTGCTGCGCTTCAATAAAAGTTTGTAGGCAGGCAGCAGCATCACAGATATGTGATCAGAAAGGCCGAGATGGGGGCGGGGTATCACCTTATATGCATCTGTGTTTGTGTACACTAAGTCCAACATATTCTCTCCTCTGGTCTTAAAGCCTACACATTGTTTAAACTTGGGGAGCACAGTCTTTAAGCTGGTGTGGTTAAAATCCCCCGCAACCACCACAAAACTGTCCGGGTGTGAAGTTTGGATTTCACTAATCGCATTGTGCAGCATTAGCTTTAGCATTAGCTCCCGGCACTATGTAAACACCAGCTACAAACACGTTGCTGAATTCCCTCGGCAAATAATATGGCCGACAATTTACAATAAGGAACTCCGCCAACGGAGAGTAGTGTTTAGACACTAACGTGGCATTAACGCACCAGTTCTTGTTAACATAGATGCATAGCCCACCCACCCCCGGCTCTTACCGGAGCTCGCCATTTCCCTGTCGGCACGGAACATCGCCATATCTTCCAGTTGAATGGCCACGTCAGGAATGTTGCCGTGGAGCCATGTCTCGGTGAAAACAAACACACAGCGGTCTCTCTACTCTCTCCGGGTTTCTCTCAGCAGACGCAGCTCGTCCAGCTTGTTTTCGAGGGAGCGGACGTTAGAGAGAATGAGCGACGGTACCGCTGGTCTGGAGGGGTTAGCCTTTAGCCTAGCATGGATCCCGGCCCTTTTTCCACGCTTTTGCTTGTGTTTGCTCCGCTTACGCCTAAGATTAATTCATTTTTAGGTAAGGGAGAATAAAAAAAACACTTGCCTGATGGGGCATGATGGTAACTGCTGCAACAGGCCCAGAGTCATTCCTCCCAGTAGCTGCAGTGGTTCTGGGCCCCCCTGAAGAAAATGGAGGAGCCTCCCCTGCAGACACGTCACTGGCCAAATCAGCTACTGTGGTGGGGGAGTTCCTCGTCCTTCTCCAGTGTGAAGCAGCTGGATGGTGGTGAAAGGCTGGACGCGTTTGATCCAGGGGATGTTCCATCGGCTCAGGAACAGACGGTGAATGAAGAGGTGGAGAAACGGGCTCCTGGCGATATTGACGAGCGACCGGGGTCTGGGGACGTTTCCTCGTCCGCTCCAACCTGGGCGCATCTGATGGAAGTTCCCCTCCCAGGCTGCAAGGGTCCGTTTGGAGGATGGAGACAGAGTACAGCAGACCCGCATACCTGGGATAGCTCCTTAACCCCGGATGCACCTCCGCAATAGTCGCTGCCGCCTCCATGTTTCTGTGAACCTCCGTGAATGAGCGGGAGACAAGCGCTGCCTCTACAAAATCCTGAGCGAAGTCCGCCACCCACAGTTCATCCACAGTGGGGCCACTGGCCACCAACCTCCCTCGGTTGGCGGAGCCCTGGCAAGCTGAAGGCATAGTGCACACTTGTGAAAACAGGTGGGGGGAAAAAGGGGAAAAATGATTAAAGAAAAAATGCAGAAACACACACCGCCTGGTGTCCAACCCCTGGTTGTGTCCTTCTGTCATAAAACTCCCTTCTTAAGGGCTACTGAAGTACACCAAATGCTCACTGTGGTTTCTGCACATTTATTAACGTAAAGACAAACATACGAAAACCACTAAACGTATACATACAAAATGATAAAGCACTGGAGGAGAGTGGGGCTCCATGTCACAGGGGGACAGAAGCCTGGGAATGCCGGGCTAAGGGGCAGAAACCAGCTGGAGCACACCTGAGTTACTGTGCGGCTCACAGCTGGAAATAAGGTGAATAACTAACCTGGACGGAGCTCTCCTTTCTCCTCGACAGCGAAGCACCAGTAACACTAAGAGCAGGGTTCTGCATCTGAGGACGGCACAGGAATAGAAGGACACGACAACGGAACGAGGTTGTCGTGCTCTTTTATACTGTTTAATAATAAGTGACAGGTGTGGATGCATGCGTGGCGAAAATAACAGAATGAATGACAGCTGTGCAGCTGAAAACAGTCTGACAGCCGGAAGCTGCACAGCGCTGTCAAAATAAAACACAAACCGGAAACCATAATGAGACAACAACACAACCACAAAATGTAAACATGCTACAAATACAAAATGACAATAACTGTACAAAATAACAGAGAAACAGACAGAAAAAGACTAAACTTAAACTGGAGACTGGGCACGGCGTCCACCCATTCCCAGGATCATGACACTCTTTCTAAATTGTGCACTTGCTAATTTGTGCTGCCTTAGTAAATCTGACCCTATGTATGATATTATTATTGTTTATTATTGATAGTTTTATTCCTCTTATTATCCTGTTCTAACTCCAGTGTTTCCTCATAGAGGAACTGCTGAGAGATCACTGAAAGATTGTTAAGAGATCTGTAAATTTTTTTATCACTCAATGATCTCAACCCCTGTGTAACCCCGTGTATGACCAGCTGGAATCTGTATTTTTCCCAGTTATATAATATTTTGTTGAAAGGATTTTATGTACATAATACGGTGTTAAGATTACCTGCCTCTGAGGACAAAGGTGTTGCCAAATGTGTAGGTTATTGATGCTAGTGACACATGTCCAATTATGCTCATTAAGAAGCTGATTTTTGCAGGTCAGTCTTGATCTGGCAGAAAAAAAGTTTTAATGACTGAACAAATCAATCAATCTCAGCTTTTCTGTTAAAATTCGGGAACTGCAGCTGGTGACTGTGCTCACGGCAATTAAACCACTATAATTGATCAGAAGTTGAGAAGAAACAAAGTCTGTTTAATCACTGATTTTCTTTCACTCTGATGCTGCTTTCATAGCTGTACATGCTCAGCCCTCTTCTCTGTGGTCTCTCTTTAGAATATGTATAGTAATGAGTTCCACATTTCTCTCTGGGGACTAAAGGCTCAGAGTCCGCAACACTTATCTGAATGAGAATGTGATAGCTTGGCTCACTGTCAGAGGCAAAGTGTTGTGAAACCTCAACATCTTCAGGGAAGCTCTCACAGGTTTTTCATTACGGTTGAGAGCTGAGAATTCAAGTATAATAAGGGCAAAACAGTCATAAATCAAATGTTCTCAGTACAGTCACCGATAATCAGCTGGGGTCTGGTGTGGAGGAAAACACAGGGGTGGAGTCACCAGAAATAGACCAAAGAGCAGTATATTCAGGACGAAGGCCATCAGCAGAGGAAACTAGAAACTGGAGCTCCAACAGTCATTAGAATCTGATCTGAAGAGCGTCTGTAACTTCACTGTAAGTGATCCACTCCTGGAGGTCACAGCACAGCGTGGAGAGAGTGCTGTGTAATGTGGTGTCATATTTAGAGCTAAAATCAATACACATCTCCTCATGGCTGATTGATGGAGGTTGAACTCATACTTTGAACACAGTCTGGTCAGATGTGGAGCAATGGCCACTTTTCTCAATTTTTTTCTCAACTAGATTGTACTCCAGATTTGCAAAGGAATGGATAAAAAAAAAAAACACATGATTAACAACAACCATCATAAACAGGAAATATAAGCCTTGTTTTTATGCTGTCACACAGCACATAGGAGTGTATTAATAGTAATATTGTGCCTCTCCCACAGTCCTGCACAGTTCCATATTCCTTCCTCAGAGGGACCTCACATCTGCTATTCACACTTATTACAGCCCAGATTCTCCAACAGGAGCTTGAGGATTTCACACTGACTCCAAGGGTTTGCTGGAGGACAGAAACACTGTGAGGTGGAAATTAATTATGACTACAGACACGTGGCGGTCAGAAGCTGTGACCTTAGTGTTCAGCAGAAGACACGGTTGAACTGCACTCTGGTGTAAGGGTGAGGTGAAAATGAAATTCATTGGCTGTGACTGGGCAACTGTGGAGTCTTTGGAAAATCTGTGTCAATTTTTACCAGTAGTTGTAGTTATTAGTAATAGTTTAACTCAACTGCTTCATCTTCCCTTTTTCTTGCAACATGTGATGTTAATGTTGATGCTTTCCTGTCACATTGTTATAGCTTGTTACACAGCTCAATTAGTCTAAAATGAGTCTAATTTGAGTTTGTCTTCATACTGTTTTTATCGCTCTCGCAGCAGGCCAAGAGACGCTCTGTGATTACAGCATAGAAGGAACATTTGCTTCGTGAGCCTGTTCTGCTATGAACCCCAGAAGTGCATATCTCCATGCACAGAGAGATCTGATATGATGTAGAAGTGTCATGAATAATGAATGAAAGCATGCGGTTCATTTACTTGTCATCCACCTGGCCTATGATTCTGCAGTTTGACTCTGACATGAAATAAGGCTTGACTTTGTCAATCAACAGGCTCACCTTGACAGGAAAAAAGTACGAACAATATTTTGGTAGTATTCCATCACCCCCCCCCCCCCCCCCGGCTGCTTGCATGCTACAATAGAAACAGTATTATTCGTTTCTGAGTGTAAAATACAAATGAGCAAGGTGCTGAAACAGGTGGAGAATGTAAATGGACTCTACAGACACAGTTCAATAGCACCACAAGGTTTAAAAGTGGAAGCCTCTCAATGGGGGAGAAAAAAGGCAGACAGTTGATTTGTCCTTTCTGCAACACAACCACAGGAAAAGACCGATCACAATACACCGGAATCCTCTGCACGAGTGAAGGGGAACAAAACAGAGGAAGCAAATACATGCATACAAAAACACATGCAAATGTGTCTCTATAAGGGCCCTTTACACAGCGCAGAGATCACTGGGTGACCACTGAGAGATCAAAAATCGGCCCAATCTTTCAACTATCTCCTAAAGCCTTGAAAAAGCACATTCTGGTTTGAAATAAAATTGTACAAAAGAGTTGGCACACAGTTTTTAAGGTTACAAACAGTTTTGTCATAAAGGTGCTTAAACAGTTGGAAGTGTTTACTACTTGGCATCAGTGACCTGCGTTCCAGAAGTTTGCAAACATGTCACAA
Organism: Pholidichthys leucotaenia; assembly: GCA_020510985.1. Classification (NCBI taxonomy): domain Eukaryota; kingdom Metazoa; phylum Chordata; class Actinopteri; order Cichliformes; family Pholidichthyidae; genus Pholidichthys; species Pholidichthys leucotaenia. The sequence continues at coordinate 126,867,290 of CM035847.1, read as the reverse complement.
CTGTTTGTGGAAAAAACACACCCCCCTCTCCCCGCAAAAAAAAAAAAAAAAAAGTTTTCAAAATCTTTTGGAGACAAGAAAATTGTTTGGGACCTTAAAACCTATTGGCAAACTGTTTGGGAACCTTCTATGAAACATGACAAAACCTCAAAATCACCACGTTCACCACATTCGCCGCTCAATGAGATATGAGGGTTAGAGATCATTGTGAGACCAGGTGCCTCATATACAAAGACTTGCGTGGATTATCCTACTGAAAGATGACACATTTAAATCAAGAAAACGCCATAAGCAAAAAAAAAAAAAAAAAAATTCCAGATGTATGAAACTGCGTACGCAGGAATCCAAGCGCATTTCCTTTGTACATTCCAATCTACTTGAAATCGAATTCACGTGAAGAAATATCGGACTATTCCCTTGACACGCCAACATTTGAATATACAGTTAGATGCAAATGGATATGCATATAGATACAGAGGATATAAAAATTCTACACACCCCTGTTTAAATGCCAGGTTTTTGTGATGTAAAAAAATGAGACCAAGATAAATCATTTAAAAAATTTTCCCCCATTAATGTGACCTATAACCTGTACAACCCAATTGAAAAGCAAACTGAAATCTTTTGAGTTAAAAAATAAAAAATAAAACACTTACAATAACCTGGTTTCATAAATATATCCACCCTTAAACTAATACTTTGTTGCAGCACCTTTGGCTTTTATTACAGCACTGGATAGGAGTCTAACAGCATGGCACATCTTGATGTGACAATATTTACCCTCTCTTCTTTGCAAAAATGCTCTAAATCTGTCAGATTGTGAGAGCATCTCCTGTGCATAGCCCTCTTCAGATCAGTCCACAGATGTTTGATCAGATTAAGGTCTGGACTCTGGCTGGGCCATTCCAAAACCTTAATCTTCTTCTGGTGAAGCCATTGTTTTGTTGATTTGGATGTGTGCTTTGGGTCATTATCATGCTGAAAGATGAAGTTCCTTTTCATCTTCAGCTTTCAAGAAGAAACCTGAAGGTTTTGTGCCAACACTGACTGGTATTTCGTACTGTTCATAATTCCCTCCACTAACTAACTGACTAAGTGACTAACTGACTAAGGCCCCAGTTCCAGCTTTAGAAAAATGGCCCTAAAGCAGGGGTTTTCAACCTTGGGGTCGCGACCCCACGTGGGGTCGCTTGGAATTCAAATGGGGTCGCCTGAAATGTCTAATAATTGATAAAAAAAAAATTACTGATAAAATTTTTTTTCAACTAATTATTATTCTTTTAAAAATTTTGATTAAAGCTCCACACACACTCTTAAAGAACTGTATTCTTTCACTTTCAATATAAATCAGTTCAAATAAAATGTAGTATATAAAAATATTGGAGCTGGCACATCTTGATTGACAGCGGCGATCACGTGACCCCTATTTGAGTTCCCGCTAACTGTGTAAACACAACCTAGTCAGTAGGGAAAAATGGAGAGATTTCTTCATCCGCCTGCCCCTGTGAAGACAGTTCCAGGAGGAAAAAGACAGAGAAAATATGACAAAAGCTACCTGAAATATGGATTTACGAGTGTCATGATGCAGGCGCAGTGGACCTGCCTGCCACCGCTGTTGAACAGCTGATTGAACTGTCATGTGACAAAACGCATCAGGGAATACATTCGCGAGTGGCCGTGGACGAATTCTGGTTTGGAGCAAGAGATGAGTACCCAGAGATCTCACTGTGTGCTTTAAAAATGTTGGTTCCTTTTGGAAGCACATATTTGTGTGAAGCTGGATTCAGTGTCCTTGTGTGTATGAAGTCAAAGTACCGTTCCCGACTGGATGTTACGTCAGAGATGAGATGCGCTGTGTCTACTACAGCACCCAACTTTGCAAAGCTGCAGCGAGGTGTGCAGGCTCAGCCATCCCATTAAATGTGGTGAGTTGAGAGGATAATAACATATAAAAGACATGACTGAAGCTGAAACTGAAGCACTATGATACTGTCCATCTTTTCAAATGTTCACTGTGGCCAGTTTAAGATGCTGCAGCTTTTTTCCCCCACAATTTATTGTTTGAGAAATTGTTTGCTCAATATTAATTTTAAGCCTTTTAAATACAAGTAGCACTAACTGTACATCCTGATCAGAGAAAATAAAATGACACTTTGTGCACTAATCTGGCTACTCTGTATTTGTAAGACAGTATAACAAACATGATCAAAAAATAATTATAGCAAAAAAAATGTCTCTGGGGTCGCGAGATATTTGTGATGTCAAAATGGGGTCACGACCCAAAAAAGGTTGGGAACCCCTGCCCTAAAGCATGGTGCTGCCACGCTATGCTTCACTGTAGGTATGGTGTTCTTTTGGTGATGAGCAGTGTTGTGTTTGAGGCAAATATACCTTTTGCAATTATGGCCAAAAAGTTCAATCTTGGTTTCACTGGACCATAGCACATTTTCCCACATGTGTCTGGGAGATTTCAAATGTGTTTTTGCAAAATGTAGCCAGGCTTGGATGTTTTTCTTCCTAAGATCAGGCTTCAGTCTTGCCATTCTACACCACAGCTCAGTCATATGAAGAAGATGGGAGATTTTTGTAACATGTACTAAACAGCCAGTATTTGCCAGAAATTCATGCAGCTCCTTCAGTGTTGCTGTCAGCCTCTTGGCAGCCTCCCTGACCAGTTTTCTTCTCATCTTTTCATCAATTTTGGAGGGTTGTCCAGTTCTGGTTGGTAATATTACTGTTGTGCCATATTTTCTCCACTTGATGATGACTGTTTTCACTGTGTTTCATGGTATATTTAATGCCTTGGAAATTCTTTTGTACCATTCTCCTGACTGATACCTTTGAACAACAAGATCCCTCTGATGTTTTGAAAGCTTTCTGCGGACCATCACTTGTGCTGTAGAATGTGACTACAAAAATATCAGGAAAAGCCTACTAGAACAGCTGAACTTTATTTGGGGTTAATCAGAGGCACTTTAAATGGTGACAGGTGTGTGCTGACTCCCATTAACATGAGTTTGAATGTGATTGGTTAATTCTGAACACAGCCACATGCCCAGTTATAACAGGGTGTGCATATTTATGCAAACAGGTTATTGTAAGTTTTTATTTTTTATTTTTCCACTTAAAAGATTTCAGGGTTTTTTTTACTCTTGGGTTGGACAGGTTTTAGGTCACATTAATGAGGGAAAAGTTTTGAAATGATTTATCTTGGTCTCATTTTTTTACATCACAAAAGCATGCCATTTGAACAGGGTTGTGTAGACTTTTTATATCCACTGTATATACAAGCGCTGCACGTTTGATTCTCTTCTCTCCATGATCAAAAATAATGGATTTAATGGAATTCCACAGACTGTGAGTTGGAGGCGCTCCTGAATGAGGTAGAAGCACATTAAAATTTTTTGTTTGGCTTGCTGTCCTCTTGTATTTGCACCAGATACAGGTAATTCAATAGCCTTCTCACAGCCTGATAAGATTACTTTACCATTTTCCTTTGTTCAGACAGGGATAAGAAGGAGATGTTTATTTTAACTTGACATGTTTCAACTGACATCTGCCGTCATCCTCAGAAGCATCAGCTGATGGCTGTGATTTGTGACCAACAAGGTGGATCAGCTGGTTGAATAAAGAAAAACAATCACGAAAGAAAAGACAATATGAACCTATTTAGTGGGTAGCCATGGTCACTTGTCAGCTGAAAGCAGATCATATTAGACTCGACAAGTACATATTTTATGTCCAAAATGCAAATCTCATCCTTTATAGTTACATATATGCAACTTACACAGATTACACACACTACTGAATGAATGAAGTACACCGGGGAAAGGGTAATACTGTTCCATTTTAAACTTTACATATGTGTTTATTGACATAACTACTGTATACACAGAGTTAATTGGGGGTTGGTAGAATGCTGTGAAACTGTAGTTTAATCAGCAAAAAAAAGAAAGTCACTTACTCAAACCACTGACTTGTAATGAAGCCTTGAAGACGGGGTGATATTTGGGGGTGCACAGGTGCGTTGTGCATGAGGTGAGTTATTATTAGGACAATTACATGAATTTACTCACCAAGAAGCCACCCATCCACACAGTGCCAGCTTGTAGTTTGTTCCCAACAATGCTGTTCATTAGAATCATCATCATCGCTGCAAATTGCACTTTGATGTTGGCCTGTTCAACTGCATTGTATGGGAACATGATGTACCTGGGTGACAGCAAGATAATGCCATCCCACACAGCTGGCATAGCTCGGTTCAGGTTCAACTGGGAAATTCCCAATCGGTCTGCTAGCTCCCTTTGGAATGCCCCTGTTGCCAGGAACCTCAGTGTTGTCAGCACCTGCACTGGGACAGGCAGCGCACGGCTTCTTGCCGTGTCACACTCCAAAAGTGGCTGTAGCTCTGAGCACAGTTCCACAAGGACTGCCCATGGAAACCTAAACCATCTGACAAGCCAGTAATCATCCTGAGCCAGAAAATCTTCTCTAAATAATCTTTCTCTTCTCACTGCACGATTTGCAATATCCTCTAATAAAACTAACACCATTGTTGTTAGAGGCATTTTCTGTACTTCTTTGCACTTGCTTTTATATACACTCATCTAATTGTGCACACTTGGATGTTTGTTCATCATGTGTCTCTGGTGTGTACAATAATTTTCACGTCATTTTCAGTCTTCCAACATCACCTCTAAGTGTCGTCAATGGACCAAAAACAGTAGAAACGTACGTACGCTAGCCATGAAGTTGGGGTGGGGTGCACATATTTTCACGGTCATTTCATTATTGATATATCTGAAATTTTCCATGGAAAAGGACATACACCATGTTTTTGTGAGTAAGTACTCTTTGTACATGAGGCCCCTGGAGAGACTGCTTAGTTATCAGTAAGAGTTTCTGGCGTGGTAAAGGATGTCATTTGGGGTGTTAAAAATTGGCATTCATTGAAAGATCGTTGACAGATCATTGGGAGATCACTGACAGATCATTGGAAGATCTATGACCTCTCTAAGAACATCTCCTTGAGAGTTTGTTGAGAGTTTGAGAGCTTGCTTCCCTTTGGTGATCGTTGAGCAATTATTTTGGACTGAATCAAAACATTTTGCTCAATTGCTGAGTAATCATTGAAAGATCCTTGAGGCATCCGGCAATTTTTTCATCACTCTACAATTTCCACCCCTGTGTAAAGGCGGTATAAACAAATGTTTGTTTTGTTAGCTGGACAAAACTAAATAAATAAAGGTAGACCTGACTGCTCTCCTGGTGCTGTGTTACAGTTTTTCTCAGTCACTTTGGTGCATTTCTCATAACAGAATTGAAATTCTCAAAATTACTAGTTCAACCTCCACATCACTGAGTCACTTGTGCTCATCATAAAGGCAACTTCTCATCATTTTGAACAGAGAGTGAATACTTTTGTACATTATGGAGCTGCTTGTGTACATTTGTCTGCTGTTTTTTTTTACGTTATCATTTGCTATTGTCATGTTTAAACAGGTTTTCTGTTGAATAGTCCTTCACCCCAAAACATTTAGGCATCATTGTTTAAGTCATTGCATGCAAAAGGGTTGAACTAGCTATCATTACACCAAACAGATTTAATTCTTCAAATAATTTAAATCTTTACTTTTGCTTATAAGGGGGAAAGTGTCAAGAATTAGGGTTCTAGTTCTCTAGAACATCTCAGAGGTGGATCCTTTGAACCTTCAACTGGCAGCACATATAAAGCCATCACAGAGCAGTTACTATTTCTGACAAAAAAATGGAAGGACATCAAGAGAATGAGCAGGGTCAACAGTCCGGAAGAAGAGGCGTAAGGATATTTTTTTTTTTTTTTTTTTTTTTTTGTTACTTATTTGTACCCGTAGGTAGACTTGGTTTGCAGTCTGGTGACAAGCCACCGGCTGCTGGTCGCTGCGTGCGCGAGCGCCCTAAACCTACATGTTTTTGGTGTGCGGGAGGAAACCGGAGAAATCCCGGAGTAAACCCGCGCAACACGGGGAGAACATGCAAACTCCACACAGCTCACTGTTGGTCGGGGGCTGGGATCGAACCCACGATCTCATGATCCCCGCGATCCCCCGGCCGAGGGTAAAACTGTGCTGCCACAGTGCTAAACCACTGCGCCACCGTGCAGCCGTGCAGGATATGAAATGGAAGAAGGAGACAAATCAGAGAAAGAGGAAGAAGAGGCCAACATAGGCCTGTTCCTGATGAAATTGAGGCCGCAATTGTTGACCAGGTTCTAAATCATGCTCTTACATGATTGAGATTGGTTGGAAGAACCACTGTATTCTGGATTATCCAAACTTTTTGTTGGGAGAATAGGTAGGTAACCCAAAAAATGTACAATGTATATTTAGTGTAAAATGTCAGTATCGTAAAAACTGAGTCATATCCAGTGTCTTTCAATCTATTCCCCTCACACAGTAATATGTGACTTTATACTTTGAAATTGCTCTACAACACAGAGAAAAGTGGTGCCTTTTTCATTTTCAGTCACTGTTACCAAAAACCATGATAGTTTTCATTAGAAAACTAGAAATTAGAAAACGTTTTTCATTAGAAAAACGCCACTAGGGGCGCCACACGAGTCGGCTGCCTTTTGCAACAGCGGCTCGATTCCGAGTCTTTTTCCCTTCCTCTCTCTTTTGATCCGTCTTTTTTTTTCACCCCACTTATATCACGGACACACAGATCGTCCTAAATGTCTCCTGAGCCGGTGGACGGAGCCACTGTCTATAGCAGGATACGATACAGCAGAGAACAGCTGCTAGCATTCAACCGCCACCCGGTCCCATTGGAAATACTCGACATACCGAGAGAACTGAGGCGAAAACGCCGCGGCTGCCGGGCTGGAGTAAGGCGGAGGACAAAAAATATAAGGTACAGACCCTCCCTTCCATCTGTTGTCATGGGAAATGTACGGTCGATACTGGGAAAGTTAGATGAGCTAGCGGCTATCTCCCGTTATGATAGCACATACCGGGAGTGCTCTCTCCTTTTGTTTACTGAGACGTGGCTAACTGAACTAGCAGCAGATGCTAACATTGAGCTGGAGGGTTTTCACATGATACGAGCTGACCGAACACCAGACAGTGGCAAGGCTAGGGGCGGTGGAGTGATCATGTATGTTAACAACAACTGGTGCAGACCGGGACATATCACTGTTAAACAACGACACTGCAGCAAAGACATTGAGTTGCTAGCTGTTAGCATGAGGCCTACATATCTCCCGAGAGAACACTCACACGTGATCTGCATTGTTGTTTATGCAAATCCGACGGCGAACGCTGGGACAGCACGTGACGTCATCCATTCAGTAACCAGCAGGCTGCAGACAGAACACCCAGATGCTCTTCTCCTCATCTCAGGCGATTTCAACCATGTTTCACTGTCTCCCATTCTACCCACGTTCACCCAGTATGTCACATGCCACACTAGAGACAATAAAACACTGGATTTATTCTACGCAAACACTAAGGAGGCGTACACCTCATCACAACTACCCCCACTCGGGAGATCGGATCACAACTTGGTTCATCTCCGGCCGGTGTACAAACCCCTAGTGCACAGACAACCTCCGGCCATGCACACTGTGGAGTTATGGTCTGAGGAGACAATGGACACCCTAAAGGGCTGTTTTGAAGCCACCGCCTGGAAGCAGCTCTGCGATCCACATGGTGAGGACATCGATGGCCTCATTCACACCTTCACGGGCTACCTCAGCTTCTGTGTGGACAAATCCGTTCCCACCAAGACCATACGGCGTCACTCAAACAACAAACCCTGGATCAACCCTGAGATTAAAACACTTCTGAGAGAGAAGAAGAGGATCTTCAGGTCAGGGAACAGGGAGATGCTGAAGTCCGTACAGAGGGAGCTGAGGAGAAAGATCAGAGAAGGCAAGGACAGCTTCAGGAAGAAGATGGAGGACAAGCTGCAACAGAGCGACATCAGCGGGGTCTGGAGAAACCTCAAAACCATCTCGGGGCTCCAGAATACCTCCCCCCAGGCCACAGGGGGCAGGGAGTGGGCGAACAACCTGAATCTGTTTTTCAATAGATTTGACCAACCGCCCTCCCCCCTGACTGCACAACAACCACTGCTGCCTCTAAAGAAATCAAGTCCTGCTGCCCACTCCCCACTCTACCAACACCCCCCCACTCCCAACACACAGCCCCCCATCCTGACCCTGACCAGGACCCAGGTGAGGACGGAGCTGAGGAAGATCAAGGCGAGGAAGGCGCCGGGACCGGACGGCATCAGCGCAAAGCTCCTCAAGTCCTGTGCAGACCAGCTGTGTGGGATTGTGACGTATATCTTCAACATGAGCCTGAAACTGGGGAGGGTACCACAGCTGTGGAAAACATCTTGTGTGGTACCTGTACCAAAAACTTCCCACCCCAAAGACCTGAACAGCTACAGACCGGTGGCCTTGACGTCCCACTTGATGAAGACCCTGGAGAGACTGCTCCTTGCTCACCTCCGCCCCCTGGTGGAACCAGCGATGGATCCACTCCAGTTCGCCTACCAGCATGGCATTGGGGTGGAGGATGCGGTGATCTTCCTCCTTCACCGTTCTCTGTCCCACCTGGAGAAGCCCGGGAATATGGTGAGGATCATGTTCTTTGACTTCTCCAGTGCTTTCAACACCATCCAACCGATGATCCTGAAGGACAAGCTGCTGCGCGCAGGGGTGGACCAGCACCTGTCATCATGGATCCTGGACTACCTCACGAACCGGCCTCAGTTTGTGAGAACCCGGGACTGTGTGTCCGACACGATCATCAGTAGCACGGGGGCCCCCCAGGGAACGGTGCTGGCTCCCTTCCTGTTCACTCTTTATACTGCGGACTTCTCACACAACACAACACACTGCCATCTACAGAAGTTCTCTGATGACTCTGCGATCGTTGGCCTCATCTCCAATGGAGATGAAGCTGAGTACAGAGGGCTTATCCAGGACTTCGTGGACTGGTGCCATCGGAACTGCCTCCAGATCAACGCGAGGAAAACTAAGGAGCTGGTGGTGGACTGCCGCAGGCATGGGCAGCCCCTCACAGTACCAGTAAATATACAGGGAACAGACATCGAGATGGTGACATCCTATAAGTACCTGGGTATTCATCTGAACAATAAACTAGACTGGTCACACAATACTGATGCACTCTACAAGAAGGGACAGCGCAGGCTGTTCCTGCTGAGGAGACTCAGGTCTTTTGGTGTACAAGGGGCGCTGCTGAAGTCATTCTATGACACGGTGGTGGCATCAGCCATCACTTTTGGAGTGGTCTGCTGGGGCAGTGGCATTACTGCAGCCGATAGGAAGAGACTGAACAAACTGATTAAGAAAGCTAGCTCTGTCCTGGGGCAGCGCCTTGATCCGATGGAGGAGATAGGAGAGAGAAGGACGGTGGCTAAACTGTCATCTCTGCTGGAGTCCGAGTTCCACCCTATGCAGGACATACTGAATGCACTGAGGAGCTCATTTAGCAGCAGACTACATCATCCCAGGTGCACAACCGAGAGGTTTCGTAGGTCCTTCCTACCAACGGCTGTCAGACTGTACAACCTAAGCAGGGCTGCTCGCAGAGATAGCAAAAAAGACGTAACAAACTAATAGTTTTTTGAATGCAGAAGATGCAATAGACTTACACAGTGGTCCTCTCCGGCATACAACTAGGAGCATGCCGGTCGCTATGGAGGGTGAGAGTGTGTATGGGCACATAATCATACCATGCAGGATAGCTGGGTAGACGGTTATGCTGTTTCATTCCATCTAGCGGCAATGCTCTGCACTGTGTGTGTTTATATATTTGCATATTTGTTCCGTCTAGCTGCAATGCTCCGTACTGTGGGTGTTTATATATTTATATATCTACATGTTATTCCATCTAGCTACATTGCTCCGCACTGTGTGTGTTTATATACTTGCATATTTATTCCACCTAGCTGCAATGCTCCGTACTGTGGGTGTTTATATATTTACATATTTATTCCATCTAGCTACAATGCTCTGCACTGTGTGTTCATATATTCATATATTTATTCCATCCAGCTACAATGCTCTGCACTGTGTGTCTGTGTGTGTGTGTATATATATATATTTTATAGTAATACGTACATATGTTTATTAGCTGCTCTTGCTTGCTTGTTTTTTTTTCTTGCCTTCTGATTGTTGCTCTGAGTGTTGCTATCCCTGTGCTGTTGCAATCCTGGAATTTCCCCGTTGTGGGACTAATAAAGGCTTATCTTATCTTATCTTATCTTAAAACACAACATAAACTATGCTACTGAAAACATGGCTGAACATTCTACGGTCTTGTTCATAAAGATGATATTAGGACTCTTTATTCGCTCCTTCACTCGCATGTGCAGCCTAACCAGGCTTGATACTGGAATGTCTGGCTTTGAATATTGTATTTGTTATGCTTGTTTTGAATGTAGCTCCTGCCAGGCCTCCTACTTTTTACCTCTTTTTTCAACCCAGCCGATCGAGGCGGATGGCCGTCCTCTATGAGCTATGGTTCCACTTGAGGTTTCTGCCCGTTAAAGGAAAGATTTTCCTTGCCAGTGTCGCTGCAGTGCTTGCTCTTAGGGGTCTCTGCTGGGTTCTATAAATTTGAGAGCATGGCCTAAACCCACTCTTTTGTTGTGATTTGGTGCTAAAGGCTTATCTTATCTTATATAAATAAAATTGAATTGAATTGAATCCACCAATCAGGCCTGTATGGTAGAATGGCCAGACAGAAGCCACTCCGTTAAAGGCACATGGTAGCCCACCTGGAGTTTGCAGAAAGGCACCTGAAGGACTCTCAGACCATGAGAAACAAAATTCTCTTGTCTGATGAGACAAAGATTGAACTTTTTGGTGTGAATGCCAGGCGTCATATTTGGAGGAAACCAGGCACCGTTCATAACCACGCCAATGTTGGTAGCAGCATCATGCTGTGGGGATGTTTTTCAGCAGCAAGTACTGGGAGACTCGTCAGGATAGAGGGAAAAATAAATGCAGCAATGTACAGAGACATCCTGGATGAAAACCTGCTCCAGAGCGCTCTTGACCTCAGACTGGGGCGACGGTTCATCTTTCAGCAGGGCAACAACCCTAAGCACACAGTCAAGATATCAAAGGAGTTGCTTCAGGACAACTCTGTGAATGTCTTTGAGTGGGCCAGCCAGAGCCCAGACTTGAATCCAATTGAACATCTCTGGAGAGATCTGAAAATGGCTGTGCACCAACACATCCCATCCAACCTGATGGAGCTTGAGAGGTGCTGCAAAGAGGACTGGACGAAGCTGCCAAAAGATAGGTGTGCCAAGCTTGTGGCATCATATTCAAAAAGACTTGAGGCTGTAATTGCTGCCAAAGGTGCATCAACAAAGTATTGAGTGAAGGCTGTGAATACCTATGCACATGTGATTTTTAGGTTTTTATTTTGATTAAATTTGCTAAAATTAAAAAAAAAAAAAAAAAACTTTCTTCACATTGTCATTATGGGGTATTGTGTGTAGAATTTTGAGGAAAAAAATTAATTTAATCCCTTTTAGAATAAGGTTGTAACATAACAAAATGTGGAAAAAGTGAAGCATTGTGAATACTTTCTGGATGCACTGTATGTCAGTGATGAAAACGAATTCCCCCCCCCCCATGCGCCACGCATCACATTGGAACACACTGGCACACATGCTCCATGTTCATTCATTCATTCCCCTAAAAAAAAAATCATACATTAATGCTTAATCTATAGACTTCAATGGTAAGTCTGCAATTAAAATGAGAATGTGGATAGCAAAAAAAACCTAGTGAGTGATCATCATATAATTAAAATGACTGGTGATTATGACTGTTACAACTCTCTCTATTAAAATAAGATCCCAGCGCATGCTGTTTCCTGAGCTCCAGAGCTGCACAATGTCAGAACAAACCACTGAAATATCATTAACCCCTTGCACTCTGGTCAATTTCTCTAAAAACGCCTAAAAATAACATACCCAAAGTAAATCAAAAGCTGTTCTTCAACCCTTTGCAGCATCTTCATGGGGTTGGTCTCATTTAAAAGAAAACACTTTGAATTTTTTGGCAAAACAGTCATAATCTCTCTAAGTGCTCCTGCCACTGAGTAACAGTCATCTAAACATACTGAACTTGAAGAAAATAAAGTTCGCCTGGGTGTTTTTTTGGATACAAATGCTTGCAAATAACACACAGCTGTCAGATCCGGACTGGAAAATGCAACAGAAATGTAGAACCAAGTGTTATCCAGCTGAGGTCAAAATTTTGTAACAATACCACAAAAAATGAATATATTACACAGCATTTTTGTCAGGTTGTTCCCAGGCGTTTTTGAACTGTGCCAAATTGTGCCAAATGGCACAGTTTGGAAAAACGTCTGTAACTTTTGAATGATTCAATATAGAAGCTTGATCTTGGGCTCTAATGAAAGGTGACACTCAGGGCTGTGTGTGTGTGTGTGGGGGGGTTGTTTATTCATTCATGAATGAATGAATGAACAAACAAGCCCCCACACACAAAGAAGCATGCCACGTAAAAAATGTGTGGCTTTTTTTACAAGAAAAAATAATCTACAGTGCAGTAAAAATTATACTAAAATATCTGTAATGTACAGGATAACAACTCCCACCCCACCCCCCGCTACAGAGGATGGACATCGTCCATCGCTACATGACGGACAGCGGGGACGGTGCGCCGCGGTCTACTACGCACAGTTGTACTAAAATATCTGCAATATATCTGCAATCCGCTACAGAAGAGTAGCGGTGGGGGGGCGTTTACGGTACGGACGTGGTGCACGGACCGGTCCGTCATGTGGCGATGACACACAGTTGTAATTTACCGATCGGTCAAAAGTCATTTTGATTACAATTTTCAGGGATAAAGAATAATTTAGCTTATAACACTTACCTGTCCACAACAGCAGTGTCGCTGGCGAACTTCTCTTCCTCATTGTCAGACGAACATGACGCTGGTCCGCTTGTTACGACTCGTGGTTCTGGTCACGCGACCCGGTCAAACCATGATTCCATTATTGCGGTTTTGCGCTTCCATGATTGCGGTTTTGGCGAATGATTTTTCAAAACAAATAAGAACAGTAGTAAGAAAAAAAGACTGGCGAACGCGTATGTGTCACCCAGCAGTTTACACAAAACAGATTTTACGCACGGGACGCACGCTTTCGAACTTCTCTGCTTCAGTTGGCTCGCTGTATTCACAGCCGTTGGTAGGCAGGTCATTCTTGCTAGGTTTTCAGTCATTGGTTCTTCAAGGTTTCAGAAACCCAATTCAAGGCTCTTATTAGTCGAATGAGAGGTCAATCAAATCTAAACCAATCAAAGCACTCCTTTGGCTTTCTGTTCGCAGCTGTGTCTGTAGTGTAAGAACGGAAATGCAGCTTTTTTTTTTCAGTGCGCCCTAGGACACAGAGACGTGACCGCCTGCGGTATCCCGGCGTGCAAGAGGTTAAACAACGTGTTTCTAACGATAGACCTTTTTCCTGATCAAAAGCAGATTCTCATGGAATGCACTACAATAGTAATGCACATTAGATTGCATGCTGGCACACCTCTTTGAAATGGGGCACCTCCTCTGAGCGCATAGCGGACGCACTGTCTACTGGTAATTTGATGGTGTGACGCAAGGCATAAAAAACAATGTTCTGACAGAAACTAACAAAAGCATTGATGTACGGCTGATGATGGGAGAAGGCAGTCTTACTGTACTGTAGCAAGTCCTTTAGTCAGACCTCACTGCAAAAAATGAAATCTTAGTAATTAAAAAATATTTATATATAATTCTTGTTTTTTGTCTGACAAGATATTTTTTCTTGTGCAGTGTTCTGTAAGAAAAAGATACTGCTATAAGATAATTTTAATTAAATAAAATGTCAGTGCAGGAAGAAAATTTTACTTATCAAATTGCTTGAAACAAGTAAAAATTTCCTGGCAGAAAATATACTTGTTTGAAACAATTTGATAAGTAAATTTTGAATTTCTTGACTTAAGATATTTTTATTTCTTACTAAAATTGTATTTTACTTACTAAAATTTTCTAAAAAATTTCTTACTAAAATTTCATCACTGACCTTCAGCAAGTCTGCAGGTAGTAGACCTCTGTAAAAGCTCACCCTCAGAGGAAAACTAGACTTCCTGGAATATCAGTTTTGCAATATATGCCATGCTCTTAAAGTACATTATTTTCCTTAATTATGTTTATTATTTGAATCCACTTAACATCCTCAATTTATGTAGCTTTATTTATGAAATCCAACCATTGTCGCTTTTCTATTCAGCACAGATAGAACAAGTGACATTCTCATCACTTTTTTTTCATAGTTCTGGTGCTGAATGATGAACAGGCAGAAAGGGGGGGAATCCTACTCTGTCAAGTCTTACCCTTCAGCTAATGGCTCCAATAGGTTTCCCAAATGCCCATGTGAAGGCACAGTGACAGCCTCATCAGCACCGCTCAGGCTGGGATTTCGTCCTCCTCTCGGCTCCATCAGCTGTGCTCTCTCTTCTGGAAACTAAACCACTGCAGACGGAGCTTTATACGGAAGAGCGGGGAGCTTTGGCAGCTGACTAAAACGACACCATGGCTCACTTCTGGATACGCACTGCATGGATCTTGGCATTGCTTTCCTCTTAGGATTTCAAGGCAAGGGATTATTTCAATCTTTCCATGTCTTTTGTCCTGGTGTTTTTCCCCAATAAGAAATACCAAACTTGGGAGGCAAATGTGACATCTATACTGGATGTTTAAAATTTGCATCTGTCTGTCTGATGCTGATTCGGAGGGAGTTCTGAAGAGACTTCACCTCTTGGAAACAGCTGGCAGGGCTCCTAGTTAAGGATGTGACTTCAAATGCAGCAGCAGAGCTCAGTTTGCTATGGAAAGAGTCATTTTGAGCAATTCTGGTCAAAAAAATCTATATGTACATATGTAAATCTATATGGAGTATGAGTGTGTAGAGAGAACAGAGATAAAGAGATAAGTATAAACTGGAGAAATGTTGGACAATGGGAAAGTATGTCCATGTACACACTCAATACTTGGTTAGGGATCTTTTTGTATGAATTACTGCATCAGTGCAGCATAGCATTGAGGCGATCAGCCTGTGGTACTACTAAGGTGCTATCAAGGCCCAGGTTGTTTGGATTGTTTTTATAGCAGCCTTCAGTTCATCTACATTGTTGGGTCTGGTGTCTCTCATCTTCTTCTTGACAGTATCTTGTACTAGATCCTCTATGGGGTTTAGGTCAGGAGAGTTTGCTGGCCAGTCAAGCACAGCGATGCCATGGTCATTAAACCATGTTTTTGGTACTTTTGGCAGTGTGGGCAGGTGTCAATTCCTGCTGGAAAATGAATTCAGCATTTCCATTGAGCTTCTCAGCAGAGGGAAGCATTAAGTGCTCAACTTTGGACCAACACCAGCAGATAACATGGCTCCCCAAGTCATCACTGACTGTGGAAATGTCACACTGGACCTCAAGCAACTTGGATTCTTTGCCTCTTCACTCTTCCTCCAGATTCTGGGACCTTGATTTCCAAATGAAATGCAAAATTTACTTTCATTTGGAAAGCGGTCATTTTGCAGCCAGTCGGAAGAAATGGCAATGAGCAGACAGCAGCCAGCAGCCAGCAGAACACACCTGTCCCTGCTCTCAGTGATCAGATTACCAGGAGAACTGCCCTGATCCCCGTTGTCCCAGCGGTGAGTAGCCAATCCCTGTGCTCCTGCCCCCCACCCCCCACCCCCACAGCTCCTACCTCTGAAGTTAATGTGATTATTTTTAGAGCAAGAAGTTGCTGTTTACCTTCTAAATATGTATTTTTAATGGGTTGGCCCAGGGGTGTCAAACATATGGCTCGCGGGCCAAAACCGTCCACCAGGGGGTCGAAATTTTTCTCTGTGAATTTACAGCTTTCTTTCTAGTAAATTTCTGACTTTTTTTTTTTTTACTGATTAGAATAGTTCATTTAAATTTGAGACATTTTTCTCCTTATGAGGAGACTTTTTTCTAATCATTTTTTGTTCTCTTCTTTTTTTGGGGGGGGTGGAAACGGGTTAGGTTAAATCCATCAGCAACTACTAATGATGTAGTGTAGCCATGAAGGGGTGTCCCAATTCAGAGGGGTAGGGGATGGGGTAGGGATACAAATGAGAATTGGGACACACCCCAAATCTATCTGTACTTCACTCTCACATTACAAATATTTTCCTCTGTTCTTTTACAGTATTTACTGCTGTTCATAAATAATTAAACAGTGTTTCTCTTTCTATTTTTATGTATGTAAAAGGGTCATTTACATTTAAAAAGGCTGTATATTTAGTTCAAGTAAATTTTAGCATGTGGTAATCCAATTTGATCAAATTAAACATAATTTTCCAACCACAAAATTGTGGCTAGTGAAAAGGCTGAGTGGTTAGTAACTTTGGAAAATCACTAGCCAGTGGATGGTGAGCAAAAAATTTAATGTCAAGCCCTGATAATAGCAGGTCTCACTACCATCTTGCAAATCTTTCCTTTGCCTCTACCTGCTATCCTTCTGACACAAACTACCACTGACACTCGTCTCCACCCTGCCTGCACACTCTTCTTCACCTCTCTTGGGCACCGTCCATTGGATCGGATGGTTGACCCCAGGTATTTAAACTCATCTGCCTTTACTACTTCTACTCCCTGCATCTTTAGCATTACAACTGCCTCCCTCCCCTTTACACACATGTATTCTGTCATACTTCTACTGACGTTCATTCCTCTCTCTGGCACCAAACATGAGATCCTCCTCAACCTTCAACCAACTGTAGCCCAGTTTCCACTGGCACCCTTCAGGTGATCCATTTAATTTAAATTAAATCACCCTTTATTGTCATTTAATCCATACAGCCAATCATGTACAGTAGAATGAAATTGTGTTTCTCTTATCTACAGTGTTAATCACACACACACCCATATATAGAATCAGAGGGCCGCTGCCATGCAAGGCGCCGCCACAGATTTCCCTCCTCCATTCCATTATTGCTGAGCACCAAGCTGGACGGCAGGAAGTTCCGCTTTTTTATATGGTCTTCGGCATGACCCGGCCGGGATTTGAACCCCTGCCTCCCGGGTGTGGGGCGGATGCTCTACCAACTGAGGCACCACTCCGGTAATTTGATGTATATTTTACAGTTTGTTGTCCAGGTGTTTTGAATCTTTTTTTGCTTTATCAGGTATCTTGCTTTCCTGGCTATTTCTGCGTTTTCTTTTGTAAGGTGCTTGTTTATGTAAATGTTTGTTCCCTTCAGTTTCCTACCTTGTTTTAGCAGTGCAGTCTTGTGTTTTCTGTTGACAAACCTCATGATGACAGCTGGTTTGTCGCTGTTTTTCCTGGGCAGAGGGTGGCAGGCCTCAAATGGTGTTACAATCCAGCTGAATTCCTTTGGAAGGCAGGAAGGCCGCCACTTGTTGTTCCATGGATTCGGCTTCCAGCTCACGAGCCCCCCTCCACTGTCCGCGGCAACCACCTCAGCATATGATCGAGGTTTAATATGTAGCCCAATGATGATCACGTCGTTCACCCGGGTGTACTGTTCCAGGTCAGCCACTCTGCTCTCCAGATATGCCAGCCTCTTGTCCTTCTCAGCGTTCTGGATCCGCAGCGCTTTCACCTTCTCAAGCAGGCCCAGAATGTTTTTTTGCTGCAGCTTTACAGCAGCAATCTCTTCAGCCAAGAAGTCGAGCGACCTTTTAATATCGTCCACCTCCTCAGTCTGCTGAGCTTTCTTGGGACCCATGATCCCGGACAATTTGTGTTGACAAAACAGACAAAACAGCTACTGAACAGCTGTTTAGCTATCTGAGTGGTGGGCCGCTCCACTCTCGTTTTACCCTGTCAGTTAACAGCGTCAGTGGTCATTGCTATTAACCTGTGCCTCAACCGGTCCAGTATCGAAGACTCATCTGTGATGATGCACATCTTTGACAAGGCAAAGATTTTACGACAGATGCCCTTCCCAATGGAACCCTCCCCATTTATCCATGTTTGGGGCCAGCAGTAGGAGTACACTGGCTAATCCCCCGCTTGGTTAATTGTCAGGATTACAGTACATAATGCATCTTTAATGTTTACATTGTGGCGGTTTGGGAAAACCCCCACAAACAGACTAAGGACAGACAACTCGCTACTCCTGGTTTTTTCCGCTACACTACTGTGATAATGTCACCTTTCATGCATTGTGTTCATGTGTCCTGTCCTTACTGTGACCTAGAGACTCAGATCAATATGTAGATGTGCCTGTTAACCTCTTTGTTCTGCAGCTGGAGCAAAGTCTAGCAAATCTGCCTATTGTGATGTATGTCTCACAAATGCAAATATCTCATGCCTGTTCTGCAGTCCCTTTGATCAGACAAACTGCTGTGAATCTGCTTTGATGTATTGTTTGAGTTGGGTATAAATACTGCACAGGTTCTGTAACACTTCCTCTCACTCACACTTCAACCTCTGCTGCAGACACGCGCTCTGTGTCTTCTTCTCTGAGAGCCAGAGGATCCCCATCCAGCCTGCACACACTTGGGCTGGAGAGGGGATCCCGTGACGGCGGTATGATATAGTAAACTCTACTTAAAACCTCCAACAACGCCGCTTTATTTCATGCCGCCGCAACATCTGTATTTGAATCAGTCTAGCTTGACCTCTTTGCTCTGTTCTAATGCTTACAATGAAAGATAAAGAATAAAATGAAGTGGGGAAAAAAGACATGTTAAACTGAAAACAAAGTACTAGTTGTAGAAAAATGGAAATAGTGTCTGCTGTCAAGTGGATTATAGTAACTAAATGTCATCAGAGCCCAGATCAGCTTTAAATAAACTGTCATAAGCTTCTCAGTTCAAATTCAAGATGAATTTATAAGTATAAGTAACAAAACACTGTCAAACACTTATACATGAGTGCTGAACCTAGAAGGGAGAGGATGTGAGGGGGAGATCCTTAAATCTTCATTTAATTTCCATTAACGTTACCATGCTGGTTTTTCTTCATCTTAGCTAAGGTAAGGCAGCCTCTACTAATGATCAAAAAAAAAAAAATAACCAGGAAGATGAAAATCTCATTTGTGCTTTCAAATTAAAGTTTAGGAAAAGTTACATTTTGCAATATTTTCATGAAGAGTTAGTTTTTCTCCTCCTGCGATACACCACTCAGACAAAAGCACCTATTTGATAATATTGTCTTTCTATTACAACATAAATTTAGAACTGTGGGGTTGTACCAACAATTCAAGCATTCAGACGTGTTTATTGCTTACATATTTAGTTTTAATTTTGAAATTTGCATTTTTGCTGTTACAAGGTGGATAAATAAGAATAAATTAAGCAAATGTCTGGCATAACTGCTGATTTTTTTTTTCTTCAAAAGGCATCAGTGGAACATTATAAGAGATCAAGCTGTGAGAGAGAGGAAATAAAAAGGGACGCGGGAGGAACACAAGATGAAGAAAAAGCAAAGAACAGATCTTAGTCAAAAGTATGTAAATAATGCATTATTTTTAAGTATTCACAGCATTATTGTTCTAAAAGAAAAAAAAATCCATGTCCAATATTTGTGACTAGGCTATGAACATAATTTTTGCTGTTTAAGTAATCTGAATGTTAAAAGATATTTATGTGTTTTGGGACAACCCTCCTGACTTGCTGTACATGCCTGGCTCTCTGGTGGCTGTGCTTGGACTGCAGCAATTTTCACCCAAGTTTTCCCCGGAAAACACTGTCTTCTTCATGCTGTGGTTGTTATGAATAGCGTGTTCACTAGAACACAGGGTAGACACATTAATTGTACTTCACTTTTGTCATACAGTCTCACCAAATGTGCCATGGAATGTATTATGGTGATTTTATAACCTGTAGTTTGAGTCAGCACGGTTTTGATTCATTTTTTGAGAAACAAAAATGCTCCCATTATCCTGTTAGATGCTTTTCATCTAAAACCGCTAACATCTTTCAACCCTTCCTTCTACAAAATAGAACAAAACTGAAATTCAAACAAAACCTCCATAAAAATGATTCTTATGCGTAACTGTCACACTAAATCTTGTCTGAGCAAGTTTCCCCCCTACAGTCTAACTTGCATCTTTATTAATGCGCTCACAAACCTTCTTATCCATGAATTTCACATTGTTCCTTTTTGCTCTTTGCTCTTCACCAGCTCTTATTTCATGGCTGTTTTGATTTTAAACCGTTTGCAGTGGCTGCAGCTGATTTGGATGTTTACACTGTTTTCTGCTTTTTTAAGAGCAGAGGAAGGACTTTGCATTTAACCTGGATATTTGGCTTTCTGCATAATGGCCTAGACTTTTTATTTAGTTGTCACATATTTATCTTCTGCTAAGCATCAATTTTAATCCCTTGGCTAGATCCCTGTTCGGCCTATTCTTGTCACGATTTGCCCCGCAGGGCAGGGAGGAAAGACCCAGGTGCTGAAATGCAGTTTGTGATGTTTATTCAAGGAAAACACAAAGTCCGAAAGTGCACAAAAAATAAACTTACAGCCAGGTGAACACGTAGACGGCGAGATGAAAAGACAGGAAAACGCACCAGAATGGGGTGAGGGTTCTGGTGGGGATGAGGAGATGCTAGGTAAGGCTCTGACAAGGAGTGATGGCAAAGCCAGACTATAAATAGGGCAAGCAAGTGATCAAGACAAATGGCAGCAGGTGTGAAATACATGAGTGGGCAAGTTGACCTAATTACTAGGCATGAAAAAACCGAGCAACACATACAAGATGATAACAAGGTGGGAGTCTCTGGAGCACAAGGTGAGGAGTTCATGTCAAACGGAGAGAAAATATAAACACAATACTAAAGTAAGACCTGGATGAACAAAGGCGCCTAAAGAAACTAACAGAATAACACTGACAACTAAAAACACATAAAAAGGCAACACAAAAATGCATAATCCATCAAGAAACAATCCACAGCAAAATAATCAAACAAGACTGAGAAAATGCAAGAAATAACCAGGAATAAAGTGAGCGCATGAGACGGTGGAACACCGCGCTCAGCCTCATGACAGAACCACCCCACTTGAATGAATGAATGTGTAGGAGCATGCTCAAATAACGAGGCTGAGTTTCAGTCATAAACCAGCTTTATTTGACAGAACACAAGCTCCTAGCATTCTAAAAGCAGGAAAGAGAAAGAATCATACTTCAACCCCCTTTTATACATTTCCAGCATCAGAATTCAAGTCACATGGTGTCTTCAGTCAACATACAGTTACAAAGCATCCCTTTGAAGCTTCACCATTGTCTCTCATTTCTTGATGAACCGGAATACCCTCCGGGGCGTCTTCTGTGGGACAAAGAGACAAATCTCACACTTCCTTGTTACCTCCTGTAGATTTGAGTCCTCAGTCCTTGCAGACGTGACACTCCACAATACACATTCAGTTCTGTCTCTGTGGCAGCGTGAGCCCACAATGTGTGTCGGCCACACTACCCCCCCCAAACGTCGAGTAAGGCAAAATCTGCATGGCATAACAAAAAGAGAAACACAAAGCACTCCATACATCGCTAATCAATCCACCAACTGCCTAGGTTTTAATCTTCTGCCGAATCTGCTGCAACTTGGCTTGGCTGCCTCTGCAACATCTCTCTGCACCTGTGGATTAAAGCTGTTAGCACCTCTCTGTGAAGACTTTGGAGAATGTCTTCTCGGCGGCCTGCCCCGGCGGGGGGGCCTCGCGAGCTGCACCTCCTCCTCAGCCAGAACAAAAGCGGGTTTGAGCCTGTTAATGCAAATCAGCTCCCTTCTGCCCCCTAAATCTAGCAGAAAATGCTTCTGCCCGGTCTCCAGCACTCGAAACGGTCCGTCGTAAAACGGCCGCAAACTTGGACGCTGGGCGTCATGTTTAACAAAAACAAACTCTGCATTTTTTAAAGCCTTGGGCACAAAAACGTGTGGGAAACTGTGATGGACCGGGCCAGGAAGCGTGTTTGTTCCTGAGCCGCTCTGCCACGGCTGAGCGGGGGGGCCATTAGGTGCGGGATTATCAGGAAGAAATTCCCCGGGCAAACGGAGCGGCTGAGCGAAAACTAATTCAGCCGGGGAAGCATGCAAATCTTCCTTAGGTGCAGAACGCAACCCTAATAACACCCATGGAAGTTTGTCTACCCAATTTGTATCCGTTAGCGACGCTCTGAGGGCTGCTTTCAATGACCTGTGAAAGCGTTCGCATAAACCATTGGCCTGGGGGTTATACGCGGTGGTGCGATGAATCTTCACCCCCAAGCTGCGGGCCATCGATGACCATAGCTCGGAAATAAATTGGGGACCCCTGTCGGACGTTATGTCCGACGGTACACCAAAACGCGCAACCCATGCTGTTAAAAATGCTCGCGCAACTTCTTCCGCTGTGGTTGATGTCAGAGGAATCGCCTCTGGCCAGCGCGTGGTGCGGTCTACCATTGTCAAAAGATGTGTGTGCCCGTGTGATAACGGAAGCGGGCCGACCAGGTCAACATGCACGTGATCAAAACGCTTAGCGGGGATGTGGAAAGGTTCTAACGGGGCCTTAGTGTGTCTGTGTATTTTAGCTCGCTGACACGCTACGCAGGCTGCTGCCCATTCCTTGACCTGTTTGCGCAACCCGGGCCAAACAAATTTCTCCCCCACCAATTTGATCGATGCGCGCACCCCCGGGTGCGCGAGAGAATGGACCAAGTCAAAAACACGGCGACGCCACGCGGTTGGCACTACAGGGCGGGGCCGTCCCGTGGAGACATCACAGATTAGCGGGGGCATACCGTTTTGTTGCACCCTGTGCTCCAGCCTTAACCCTGTTGGTCCAGACTGGAGCGCGTGCACGTCCACGTCGTCAACCTGCTCCGCAGCCATGGCTGCATAATCTAACCCAACACAGACCGGGGCTGTGCGCGCTCCCACGTCGCTGCCCGGGCCCGCGGCCATGGCTACAGAGTCTGCCCCTATAGGGCTTGGTGGTGCTATTGCACGCGAGAGGCAGTCTGCTACAACATTGTGTTTACCCGCGACATGCTGAATATCAGTAGTAAACTCCGATATTGCGGCTAGTTGCCTTTGTTGCCGGCCTGACCAGGGTTCTGAAATTTTGGCCATCGCAAACGTTAGCGGTTTATGATCCACAAAAGCGGTGAAACGTCGCCCCTCTAACCAGAACTGAAAATGACGGATGGCCAAGTGTAGGGCCAAAAGCTCCCTGTCAAATGCGCTGTATTTCCGTTCACTATCGCGCAAGGTCCTGCTGAAAAACGCGAGGGGTTGCCAGGTACCTGCCACAAACTGTTCAACTACCGCCCCCACCGCTACATCGGAAGCGTCAGTGGTGAGCGCCATGCGGGCCGTTGGAACTGGGTGCGCTAACAAAACTGCATTTGCCAGGGCTGATTTGACCTGGGCAAAAGCGCGCTCCCGCTCCGGAGACCATTCGACTTTATTTGCGGGCTTTTGTTTTTTTAACGCGGTGTACAATGGCTGCATGAGTCGTGCTGCGCTTGGGAGGAAACGGTTGTAAAAATTAACCATCCCTAGAAACTCCTGAAGCGCCTTAACCGTTTGAGGTTGCGGAAAATCTGTTATGGCACGCACTTTATTTGGAAGGGGAACTGCTCCCTCTGCCGAAACGCGATGTCCCAAAAAATCAATCTGCGCCACCCCAAACTGGCATTTCGCTGGGTTCACTATTAACCCGTGCTCTGCCAACCTCTGGAAAACTGCTGTGAGGTGTTTTTCATGTTCGCCTTCGGACGTGCTGGCTACCAAAATATCATCCAAATAAACGAACACGAAAGGCAGGTCGCGTAAAACTGCATCCATCATGCGTTGGAAAGTCTGCGCGGCCCCCTTGAGGCCAAAAGGCATGCGCAAGAACTCAAAAAGGCCGAAAGGAGTTATGACCGCTGTTTTGGGTACATCGTGCGCGCGCACTGGAACCTGGTGATAGCCGCGTACCAAGTCTATTTTAGAAAAAATGCGCGCCCCCGCCAAATGAACAGAAAAATCCTGAATGTGCGGAATCGGGTAGCGGTCATGAGCTGAAACGTTGTTCAACCTGCGGAAATCGCCGCAAGGCCGCCACGAGCCGTCAGCCTTCGGGACCATGTGTAACGGCGAAGCCCAAGCGCTCTTGGAGCGTCTAACGATGCCTAGTTTTTCCAGATTAGTGAACTCCTCGCGCGCGATGGCCAGTTTAGCTGGGTCCAAACGCCGAGCCTTTGCAAAAACGGGAGGGCCTGTGGTTGTTATGAAATGTTCTACCCCATGTTTGGCCACCGTTGCTGAAAAAGTGGGGACTGTGAGTGCTGGAAACTGAGCAAGCAGAGTGTGAAACTTACCACCCGCGGCTGAGACGCTGGCATGTGCAGTTGGCGGGGCCACCCGAGCTGTGCAGGGAATAGAATGAAAAGACAGTGCATTAATCAGACGTCTATTAGCAAGATCAACCAATAAACCATGTGAGCACAAAAAATCAGCCCCTAACATGTTGAAACTGACTGCTGCTACAATAAATGTCCACTCAAATGAACGGCCTTGTAAGGACAGAAGCATGGTCCTCTCACCAAACGTTTTAATTGTGGAGCCGTTCGCTGCTGACACTGACACCCAGGGGGCTTTAGAAGGCGACAGCTGTTCCGCGTAGGTGGGCGTGACGAAGCTCAGCTGCGAGCCCGTGTCCACGAGGAACTGTTTCCCCGAGCATGCATCCGTCAGGTAAAGCAGCCTGTTCTCATTGCCGAGAGTCGCGGCTGCTACCGGCCCTCGGTCCTGGCGTTTAAAATTGCACGGTGGGACACACCTGTGCGCTCTCTCTGCAAAACGGCGGTGGTAGAAGCACGAGCCGTTCTCCGCTCCGCGTCGTCTGGCTCCGGTCGCCGCCGTTGTTGGTGCGTCTGGTGCCGCTGGACCCAACCTGTCTCCGGACGCCGTTCCCGAACTAGCCGCCGCGGCCAAAACCGCGTTCTGCTTGTGGGCGTCGACCAACTTCTGCGCCTCCTTGCTCAACCCATGGTAGTCTCGCTTGGCCAATCGGGGTGACTCTGCCAGGGCCACTCTCACTGCTGGTGGCAGGGTTCGAAGGAATAGGTGGGCGAAAATGAATTCGCCATCCTCGGAGGCTTTGAGCTGCAGCATCTTCACCATCAGGTCCGCAGGTCTATCGTTTTCTGCCTCCGTCAGCGCCAGGAGCCCCTCTGCTCTTTGTTGGACTGAGGGGGTGAAATGGCTGATCAGCGCGTCTTTCAATGCGCTGTACTTGTCGCTGTCTGGTGGATGATTAACCAAATCCTCCACTCTCTGGACTGTGTCGCTGTCCAGTTTCGCTACCACGTGGTAGAATCTTGTGTCGTCGTTGGAGATTCTCCGGAGGTTGAACTGCGCCTCGATTGCGCTAGACCATGAGCGTGGGCTGTGCTGCCAGAAATCGGGCAGCCGGAGCGTGGAGGCGGCCATCAGGCTGGCTTCCACCGAGCCCGGTTCGGAAGAATTCTCATTGCTCATTCTCCGTCGTAGGTCACCAGTGTAGGAGCATGCTCAAATAACGAGGCTGAGTTTCAGTCATAAACCAGCTTTATTTGACAGAACACAAGCTCCTAGCATTCTAAAAGCAGGAAAGAGAAAGAATCATACTTCAACCCCCTTTTATACATTTCCAGCATCAGAATTCAAGTCACATGGTGTCTTCAGTCAACATACAGTTACAAAGCATCCCTTTGAAGCTTCACCATTGTCTCTCATTTCTTGATGAACCGGAATACCCTCCGGGGCGTCTTCTGTGGGACAAAGAGACAAATCTCACACTTCCTTGTTACCTCCTGTAGATTTGAGTCCTCAGTCCTTGCAGACGTGACACTCCACAATACACATTCAGTTCTGTTTCTGTGGCAGCGTGAGCCCACAATGTGTGTCGGCCACAAATGAATCTTTATTTTGGATAGATTAAAAGTAAAGATTAAAAGAAAGGAACAGAATAATATAACAAAGGGGAAATAAAAAATAAACATCTTACAAGGTCAAATTAAACAATAACTCCTCTGATTATACAGTTCAACATAAGTTATCTGAAATGGGTGATGGCTGAAGCCGCAGCTTATATTGCCCACCCATATTCCATCCAAGAATTCAAAAGAAAAACAAGAGCGATTACAATTCAGAACAAAGCTAAGACAAAACGTGACAAAAATCTAAACAACAACACAACACAGACTGAATATGATAATCCTTATGTGATTTTACATGTCATCATGTATATATGTCTGGAGTATTTCTTCCTTTAGTTTTTGTTTAAATTGTCCAAGCGTTGTACATGATTTTAATTCAGGTCCAAAAACATTCCGCAATCTAACTCCTTGCACTGAGACACAGTGTTGCTTGGTGGTAGCTCTCACCGAAGGTTTTTGAAATATACATGTTCCTCTGAAATGATATTGTTTCTCCCTTATTTGGAACAACTTTTGGATATTTGCGGGCAGTGATAGATTCTTCACTTTAAACATTATTACTGCAGTTTTAAAGTCAACCAAATCTTTCAGCTTAAGAGCTTTTAATTTAAGAAAAAGTGGGTTTGTTGGTTCTCTGTAAGCAGCTTTGTTTATTATTCTAATAGCTCTCTTCTGAAGCATAAAGACTGGATATATGTTTGTTTAATATGTATTTCCCCATATTTCAGTACAATATGTCATGTAAGGGAGTATTAATGAATGATACAAAGTATATAGTGTGGGTTGATTCAGCAAATATTTCACTCTGTGTAGTATTGCAATTGATTTAGATATTTTTCCTTTAATATAATTAATATGTGACATCCAACACAGTTTATTATCAATTATCACTCCAAGAAATTTAGTTTTGGATACCCTTTCAATCTCTACACCATTTACACTGAGTTTAGATACTGAGTTGTTGTGATGGTTGTTAAAAACCATAAATTTTGTCTTACTTAAATTGAGCGTTAATTTGTTTGAATCAAACCACAGTTTAAGCTTTCCTAATTCCTTTCCGAGTGTATCCAAAAGTTGTTCCAAATTGCTTCCACTGCATAATAAATTAGTGTCATCGGCAAACAATATTAAATCCATTTTTTCCGAAACTTTACATATATCATTAATATACATATTGAATAACAATGGCCCCAAAACTGAACCCTGTGGAACTCCACAAGTAACCTTCAGTAACTGTGAGTTTTTGCTACCAACACATACATACTGATATCTGTTCTTTATGTAACTACATAACAAGGACAGTGCTACCCCCCCAATACCATAATTTTGTGGTTTCTTTAATAATAAATTATGATCCACTGTATCAAATGTTTTTTTGAGATCTAGGAATACCCCAACTGAATACTCTTTATTTTCAACGGCAGTTGACATTTTTTCTATAAATTCCATTAAAGCAAATGCAGTTGTCCTCTTGTGTCTGAACCCATATTGCTGCTCACACAATAAATTATTCTTCATTATGAAGTTGTCAATTCTCTCACAGAATATTTTTTTCAAGTATCTTGAAAAATTGCGGCAATAGTGAAATTGGTCTATAGTTTGAAAATTCCCCTGTCATCCGTCTTGTATATCGGAATTACTTTAGCTATTTTCATTGCATTGGGAAATACAGTGATCCCTCACTTATCGCGGTTAATGGGGTCCAGAACCGACCGCGAAAAGTGAAAAACCGCGAAGTAGCGTCACCCCCCCCATTTTTACATACATTTTTTTTGTGTATATATAATATCAATAAGTGTATATTAACCCTATAAATGCATATGTTATCATTAGAACATTAAAGAATAGTTTGAAACATGTAAATAAAATATTAATAATATAAATAATATTCATAAAATAATGTATAAATAATATAAATAATACGTACGTTCATTCTCTCACTCTCTCTCTCGACGGGAAGGTGTAGAGGCAGCAGGAGGAGGCGTAGAGGCAGCAGCGACGTCTCGGCCAATCAGCTTGCGAGATTCCCGAGCCGAGCCAACACGAGAACAAAATCCCTTAGTGGGGGGGGGGGGATGCTGGCCAGCGAATCAGAGAGGTGGATTTTGAGTTGTGCCGGCTCTCCGTGTAGTCTCCCTGCCTTCTGCTAGTGCCCGGGCAACTTTTTTCTCAATTTTGAATTTTTGATGAATATTTTTGAAAAATCCACGATGCACTGAGGGCGCGAAAGGTGAGGCGCAAAGTAGCGAGGGATCACTGTATACCTGTTTGGAGAGACAGGTTACAAATATACGTCAGTGGCTTCACTAAGCATTCAATGATAGTTTTGACTAAAAGCATGTCAATACCATCACAATCCATAGATGTTTTACTTTTAAACAATTTAACAATTTCAATGACCTCTCTCTCGTTTGTGTTCTTTATGAAAATGGAGTCTTTTATAGCAATGTTTTTGCTTATTGTATCACCTGTAGGTGCCATAATTTGTATTTCTCGAGACAAATTAGGACCAATGTTAACAAAAAAATTATTAAATTCATCTGCAGATGAGACTGCATTCACATTCTGAGTTGTTTTTTTTTTTGTTTTTGTTTTTTTTGAAAGATTGGTTGGGTAGCTTGTATTTCTGTTTTTATTTTCAAGAATATTGTTAAGTATTGTCCATGTATTTTTAATATTATCTCTGTTTTTCTCCAACTCTTTACTGTAATAGTCTCTTTTACTGCATCTCATTATATACTGTATGTTTACTTATTTTTGTATGTTTTATACCACTGCTCTGCTTCTTTTGTCCTTTACTTTAGAAATGCTTTATATAATGACTTTTTCTTTTTGCACGCTTTTTGTAGTCCTTTGGTTAACCATGGCTTGTCAACAAATTTCTGTTTAAGCTTTTTCTTTACTAATGGACATTTTTTTTTTCCATAAAGAGTGGTTACAATGTTTATAAATGTGTCATAGGCTTCATTTACATCTGATACATAGACTTTTGTCCAGTCTTGCTTCAGCAGGTCTTCTTTAAAAGAACTGATTGCAATTTTTGATTTGTATCTGAAAGATTTTAAAGTTTTTTCTGTATTGGCCCCCGTGTGGCCATGGATAAGTGCAAAGACTGGCAAATGATCACTTATGTCATTTATCAATAATCCCACTTTCTATTTTCTTATCAATAATATTAACAAACAAGTTAACAACAAGTTATCAATAAGTGTAGCAGTGTGAACTGTGATTCTACTGGGATGTGTTATTGTGGGATATAGACTCATACTGTACATAGAATTCATGAACTCTGTAATTACATTTTGTTGAAATGGATTTAGTAAATCAATATTGAAATCTCCACAGATTACAACCATTTTATTACTAGTTATATTATTGTACAGCTCGACTAATTTATCTCTGAATGTCTCAATGCAAGTTCCCGGCATCATATACAGTATATACTGTATATACAGTATATGCAACTTATAATTAGATTTTTTGTTTTATCTTGGTCAGTCTCAACAGTAACACATTCCAGAATCCCTGGTAGTGCAAAGGGCATTCCATTTACAAGTTTACACCTATACAGGTCATCAGTATACAGTGCAACACCACCACCCTTTTTTAGAGATTTATTAATATTAAACATCTGATATCCCTCTATTGCCATCAGATAAGCCTGCTCTTCATTTCCAGGATCTCAGGATTCACCCTGGGTGGAGGGTTGTCCACACAGACTACCTCTGCTGCACCTGCAGGAGGAATATTCACCTCTGGGACCGCTGCTCAGTCTCACCCAGCAGCAACAGCCGCACCAGCAACAACCACAACATCGAATGGCCTCACATTTGGAAGTTTTAGTTTTTATCCATCCTTAAGGGGTGGATTCCAAACACCCCAGGGTAACATCAAAAGGAAAAGAACGACCCCCCCCCCCCCTACACCCAATAGGAGCAAAACAATAAACCAACATGGAAGGACGGTGGGGGAGCCAGGCTAGGAGGGAACAAAAACAAAAAACCCACACAGGGCCCACACCCAAGCAAAAACTAGGCACCTAGGCCCCCTGAACCAAAGAGCAAAACAGTTCAGGTGGCGGGCCAAAGTCTCACACCTGGCAGATGGCGAGGTGGTAAGAGTCGGGTGGCCTGCCGGAGAATATGAACCACCCAACCCAATGGCACAGTTTGTCAGGCGATCGGCCAGGGTTCTTCATCCACCTAAACAGAAAGGGTGGCCAAGGAGGCGGCTACCCCACGGGGAACCCCAATGAAGGAGGGGACAGAGGATGATGTCAGGTGGAGGAGAGGGAACCATGACGGCATCTGGCAGAGGTGAGGGAACCACAGTGGTGTCTGGCAGAGGAGAGGGAACCACAACAGCATCTGGCAGAGGAGAGGGAACCACGATGGTGTCCAATAGAGGACAGGGGACCACAACAGTGTCCGGCAGAGGAAAGGGGACCACGACGGCATCCGGCAGAGAAGAGAGGACCAAGACGGCGTCAGGCAGAGGAGGTGGAACCATGATTCCCTCGGACTAGCCTGTAGCACCATCAGTGGTCCCGGACTGGGACATCGCAGCACCCGCGGTGGCTCTGGCCTGGAGCAAAGCTGCACCTGCGGTTGCTCCAGACAGGAGCAAGGCAGCACCTGTGGTGGCTCCGGGCTGGAGCAAAGCTGCACCTGTGGTGGCTCTGGGCTGGAGCAAAGCTGCACCTGTGGTGGCTCTGGGCTGGAGCAAAACTGCACCTGCGGTGGCTCTGGGCTGGAACGTATCAGCACCCACGGTGGCTCCAGACGGGCGCATAGCTGCACCCACGTTGGACCCAGACTGGGCCATAGCTGCACCCCTGGTGGACCCAGACATGGCCATAGCTGCACCCCCGGTGGCCCCTGGGCTGGAGCGTAACTCCCACAGTGAACCCACACTGGAGCGCAGCACCCACATTGGTTTCAGGCTGGGACACAGCACCACAATGGTCCCCGACTAGGACACCACACCCACGGAAACCCAGACTGCTCCCAGCCTGGGACCTCCATGGGTGTTGCTCCCCCTCCGGTAGAGGTCTTCGCGGGTGCTGCGTTCCAGCCTGGGGCCTCCAAGGGTGCTGCTTCCCTGTTAGTTGAGGTCATCGTGGGTGCTCTGTCCCAGCCTGGGACTTCTGTGGGTACAGCTTCCTAGATTGACAGTGGAGAACCTGCAGAAGCCGAGGGTCAGCTGTCAAGGGATTGGGCTGGACTCAGGAATTATAAAACTGATATTTGACTGAAATAACCACGATAAAAGAAATTTGATGAATTGTTTTTATTGATTATGATTTTTAAGCAGTTTACTTTGCAAACTGAAACAAGCTAAATAAATACAGATCATCTCAAAAAATTACAATATCATGAAAAGTTCAATATTTTTTGTCACTCCTTTCAGAAAGTGAAACCCATATATTATATAGATTCATTACACAGAGAGAGATATATTTCAAGTGTTTATTTATTTTAATTTTGACAATTATGGCTTACAGCCCATGAAAACCCCAAATTCAGTTTCTCAAAAAATTTGAATATTACATAAAATTAATTTTAAAAAATAGTTTTTTAATAGAAATGTTGGCCAACTGAAAAGTATGTCCATGTGCACACTCGATAATTTGTCTGGGCAAATTTTGTATTAATTACTGTGCCAATGTGGCATGGCATGGAGGTGAGCAGCCTGTGGCACTGCTGAGGTGTTATGAAGGCCCAGGTTGCTTTGATAGTGACCTTCAGCTCGTCGGCACTGTTGGGTCTGGTGTCTCTCATCTTCCTCTTGACAATACTCCATAGACTGACTATGGGGTTTAGGTCAGGAGAGTTTGCTGGCCAATCAAACACAGTGATGCCATGGTCATTAAACCAGGTTTTGATATTTTTGGCAGTGTTTGGGGGGTGCCAAGTCCTGCTGGAAAATGAATTCATCTTCTCCATAAAGCTTGTCAGCAGAGGGAAGCATGAAGTGCTCTAAAATTTCCTGGTGGATGACTGCGGTGACTTTGGTCTCGATAAAACACAGTGGACCAACACCAGCTGATGACGTGGTTCCTCAAATCATCACTGACTGTGGAAACTTCACACTAAACCTCAAGCAACTTAGATTATGTGCCTCTCCACTCTTTCTCCTGACTCTGGGCTTTGATTTCCAAGTGAAATGCAAAATTTACTTCGATCTGAACAGAGGTCACTGTGTTTGATTGGCCAGAAAACTCTCCTGACCCAAATCCCATAGATAATCTATGGAGGATTGTCAAGAGGAAGATGAGAGACACCAGACCCAACAATGCAGATGAGCTGAAGGTCACTATCAAAGCAACCTGGGCTTTCACAACACCACAGCAGTGCCACAGGCTGATCACCTCCATGCCACGCCACACTGATGCAATAATTAATCCAAAATTTGCCCTGACCAAGTATCGAGTGTGTACATGGACATACTTTTCAGTTGGCCAAAATTTCTATTAAAAAACTATTTTTTAAATTAATTTTATGTAATATTCTAATTTTTTGAGAAACTGAATTTGGGGTTTTCATGGGCTGTAAGCCATAATAATCAAAATTAAAATAAACACTTGAAATATATCACTCACTGTGTAATGAATCTATATAATATATGGGTTTCACTTTCTGAAATGAGTGACAAAAAATATTGAACTTTTTCATGATATTGTAATTTTTTGAGATGATCTGTATATTGTATGTGTACTGTTAATAGAAAAACTGCATTTCAATGAAGTAGTTTTTGAAAAAAAGATAATTTTTTGCAAGATAATTCTAAAAGAGACTATCATATATTTATTACACAGAGTGAGACATTTTAAATCTTATTTAATATTGATGATAATGATTATAGATTTTAAAATTAAATGACAAATCATGATTTTCTAATTTACTGAGATGCACTGGTACAACTGAGATGAAGCTGAAGATGGAATCTGTTCTACTGCTGCTGAAAATCATTGGGGGCCATCATCCTACAGTACAGGACTGTGGTCTGCTTGAGAGCATTAAAAACTAAATGTCAGAGCTGACACAAGGCAGAACATCTTTAGCTACATAATGGTCAGAAATGATTACAGTAAACCATTATATTTTCTACTGGTCATGTAATTAAGAATATATTTTAGAGTTCAATCTAACTGGTATACATATTTAAAATAATAAAAATTAATTTATCTGTTTTGTGGTTTTAATTTACCTTAATTTTACCTGCTGATTTTAACATGAGTTAAAATCTTATTTTATCTGTGTCATGATCCTGGGCACGGGTGGGCACCGTGCCCAGTCTTAAGTTAAGTTTTGTCCTTTTCTGTCTGTTTGTTTATCTTGTCCAGTTATTGTCATTTTGTATTTGCAGTTATGTTTACATTTTGGGATTGTTTAGTTGCTGTTTCATTATGGTTTCCGGTTTGTTTTATTTTGACAGCGCTGTGCAGCTTCCAACTGTCAAACCATTCGGAGCTGCACACTTGCCATTCATTCTGTTATTTGCATGCATCCACACCTGTCACCTATTATGTAACGTATAAAAGGGCACGACAACCGCTCTCTGTTGTCGTGTCCTTCTGTCACTGCTACCCATCCTCAGTGTCACCATGGGGTGAGATGCCGTCTCAGCGCTCAGCCCATGTTTCCCTTCATCCCTGCTTCTCATTGAGCAGCGTCTCAGCAGGCTCCCAGCTGGCAGCATTACAGACGGCTGGGGCCAATTAATCCTCATCAGCTGGGGCGCTGCCAATGAGAATAAATAGGAGCAGCCTCGATGTCTCGGGCTGCGACATAAGCACTGCTAGGCTGAAGCCCCTTCGTCTGGTGTCAGTCTCTACTCCCCTTACAGCATTCCTGTGATTGTTACCCGCTGTGAGTATGTACGCCTTGTTACCCCTATGTCCGGTACGAGCTCCCTGCTCCTGCGCTGTGCAACCTGTGAGTGTACCTCTGTACGAGTATCTGTGCTCTCCTCATCCCTCATCCCTTACCTTTAATAAAACATCACGACTCACTGGCTCGCCCTTGGCTCTTATTGCGTGGCTCCCTAGAGCCCCGCGTGACACTCAGGAGCTGAACAAGTCACTGAGTGTGTTTGGGTCCCGCAATTGAGAAGAAAGGAGAGCTCCTTCCAAGTTAGTTTTCCATTTTTATTTCCAGCGGTGAGCTCCGCTGTCTTCGGGAGTGCTCCGGCGGGATTCTGCCCTTTTGCTTGGCATTCCCGGCTTCTGTCCCTCTGTGCTGTTGAGCCCCACTCTCCTCCAACGCTTTATTATTTTGCATTTGCATGCTAGCGTTCCTGTCTGTCTTTATGTTAATAAATGTGCAGAAAGCACAGTATGTGTTTGGTATCCTTCAGTAGCCCTTGAAAAGGGCATTTCACAACAGATGGACATGACCAGGGTGTGGACACCAGCCACTGTATGCTTCTGCTGTTTGTTTGTTTTTTTTTTCCCCCCTCTCCCCCTCGTCTCTTTTGTTCTCCTGTTTTTGTCAGTCCAGTATTCTGGCATGCCTGGTCGCTTGGACTACAGGAGTTTTGGACTGGATGAGGAGGAGTGTTGGGCAGCGGAGCTTCTGGAGGACATAGTGTCAGACTTCTCTCTGACCTACACTCCCGAGGAGGAGCTACAGGGGTGGTGGTGCTGGGAATAAGCTCCCATTGCTTATAAAATGGCATGCGTCTCAAATAGCCTCTGACAACCAAGTCCAGCTCCTGGCCTGCTTGTGCGGCTTGGCCTCAAGTCCGGCAGAACTGCATCTACTGACAGGAGAAGGGGTGAGGGTGGGCCTCTGGTGCCTTAAAACCAGTTGCTTTGGGTAGATGGAGCTTGTCAACCTGGGAGTGTAGCCCATCTAGGGGAAGGAAAACCCTGATTTCAAACCTCCACTGCCTTGTGGCATACCTGGTCATGGGAAAGGCTTTGGGAGTCAACCTGAGGAAAAATCTGGAGTTGGAGTCCCTAAGGTGGTCCGCTGCTGTATTCAGCATTGTTCTGGCAACTCCTGCAACACTGCTGATGCCAAATTGTATCGGCTTTGCCGTTCCTTTGGCCTGCCCTGGCTTGCACTCTGGAGAGGACACTCCAGCTTTGCCTCACAGCTTATATATATCAGAATCAGAATCAGAATCAGAATCAGCTTTATTGGCCAAGTATGCACAGCACATACAAGGAATTTGACTTTGGCTAAAAACTTGCTCTCGTTGTTTAGGTGGAGGATTTAAATAAGGATTCAATGACAACAGAGTATGTACAGTAAATTACAGTCTGTCCACGTTTCTATAAAAGGATGCAAATATATACAGGAATATATGCAGTTATTTACTCAGACTAACCACACTTTGCAGAAATATATGAAAAAATATACAGTCACACAGTATTTCAATGTGAACTCAGATTCAGTGATATAATGTGAATGAAGTAAAAAGCAGTGTGAGAGTTATGTGCAATGTAATAATGGATGTAAAGTCATGAGTACAGCAACAGGTAGGACTAGGTGAATGTTAGGAGTTCATCAGAGTGATGGCTTGAGGAAAGAAACTGTTACTGTGACGGGTGGTTTTGACCTTCAGTGATCTGTAACGACGACCATATATATATATATATATATATATATATATATATATATATATATATATATATATATATACTGTATATATATATATTCATTCATTCATCTTCTTCCGCTTAATTCTTTTCGGGTCGCGGGGGGGCTGGAGCCTATCCCAGCATCTTTGGGCAAGAGGCAGGATATATCCTGGACAGATCGCCAGTCCATCGCAGGGCCAACACAGAGAGACAGATAACCATTCACTCTCACAGTCATACCTAAGGACAATTTAGAATCCCCAGTTTGATGCCAATTAACCTAACTTGCATGTTTTTGGCATGTGGGAGGAAACCGGAGAAATCCTGGAGTAAACCTACGCAGACACGGGGAGAACATGCAAACTCCACACAGATGGTCGGGGCCTGGGATCGAACCCAGGATCCCCCGGCCCAGGGTGAGTTGCTGTGCTGCCGCAGTGCCAACCACTCCACCACTGGGCCGCCCCATATATATATATATGTGTGTGTGTGAAAAAGTGTTTGACCCCTTCCTGGTTTCTCATTTTTTTGTATATATAAATATATATATATAAATATGTGTGTGTGTGTGTGTGTGTGTGTGTGTGTGTGTGAAAAAGTGTTTGACCCCTTCCTGATTTCTCATTTTTTTGTATGTTTGTCAGACTTAAATGTTTCAGATAATCAAATTTAAATATTAGAAAAAGATAACACAAGTAAACACAAAATGCAGTTTTTAAATGAAGGTGTTTATTTTTAAGGGTGAAAAAAAATCCAAACCTACATGGCCCTGTGTGAAAAAGTAATTGCCCCGTCCCCCAGAAAACATAAATTAACTGTGGTTTATCACATCTTTGGAAAGCTGAGTTCACTCTGAGTATACTCACACACTGAGTACACTCTGGCCTGATTATTGCCACACCTGTTCTTAATCAAGAAATCACTTAAATAGGACCTGCCTGACAAACTGAAGTAGAACAAAAGATCCTCAAAAGCTAGACATTATGCTCCGATCCACAGAAATTCAGGAACAAATGAGAAACAAAGTAATTGATATCTAACAGTCTAGTAAAGGTTATAAAGCCATTTCTAAAACTTTGGGACTCCAGCGAACCACAGTGAGAGCCATTATCCACAAATGGCGAAAACATGGAACAGTGGTGAACCTTCCCAGGAGTGGCCAGCCTACCAGAATTACCCCAAGAGCGCAGCAATGGCTCATCCAAGCGGTCATAAAAGACGCACAACAACATCCAAAGAACTGCAGGCCTCACTTGCCTCCGTTAAGGTCAGTGTTCATGACTCCACCATAAGAAAGAGACTGGGTAAAAATGGCCTGCATGGCAGAGTTTCAAGATGAAAACCACTGCTGAGCAAAAAGAACGTAAAGGTTCGTCTCAGTTTTGCCAGAAAACATCTTGATGATCCCCAAGACTTCTGGGAAAATACTCTGTGGACTGATGAGACAAAAGTTGGACTTTTTGGAAGGTGTGTGTCCCATTCCATCCGCCATAAAAGTAACACAACATTTCAGAAAAGGAACATCATACCAACAGTAAAATGTGGTGGTGGTAGTGTAGTGGTCTGGGGCTGTTTTACTGCTTCAGGACCTGGAAGACTTGCTGTGGTAAATGGAACCATGAATTCTGCTGTCTACCAAAAAATCCTGAAGGACAATGTTTGGCTATCTGTTTGTGACCTCAAGCTGAAGCACTCTTGGGTTCTGCAGCAGGACAATGATCCAAGACACACCAGCAAGTCCACCTCTGAATGGCTTAAGAAAAACAAAATGAAGACTTTGGAGTGGCCTAGTCAAAGTCCTGACCTGAATCCGATTGAGATGCTGTGGCATGACCTTAAAAAGGTGGTTCATGCTCAAAATATATATATATACAGTATATATACTGTATATATATATATATATATATATATATATATATATATATATATATATATATATACAGTATGTGTGTGTGTGTGTGTGTGTGTGTGTGTGTGTGTGTGTGTGTGTGTATATATATATATATATATATATATATATATATATATATATATATATATATATATATATATATATATATATATACAGTATGTCACATTTCTTCACTTCATGAAGAAATGTGCTCTGCCTTTATTTAATTAAACTTTTACAGAAAGACATGGATTGCACTAGGTTTTGCAATGTCACAAATGAACAATTCCTGCCTTCACTTCCCCTTGATGACAGTCATGTTGGCTGTTAAACTCTGCCTCCAACCTCTGTCCCTCTGCCTAGTCTATACTGATTGGCTTATTGTGCCTCATTCAGAAAACCTTTACCCAGTCAAATTAGTCTAATACCAGTGATCACACTGGAAACTGATTGTTTAAGAAAGAACTTCATAGCCTTTTTTGGGAGCTAGACAACAAATTTTCTATGTTTTTTTTCTCCGCATTTTCATTCCTTATAACATTGTGAGTTTTCATGTAAATGTGCAGTGTTTTACTCATAAATTTGTAAAGTAATTTGGGACTGAGCCCGATCATTGATATCACCATCGATCTCAATGAAATAAGATTATGCATTTGCTAAAATAAACAAAGATGCAGTCGTAGTTATTATTAGAATACAAACAAGCATATTTCTTATCAGTTTTCAATTCAGAGAAATTAAATGTATCTCAGAAAATATAACAAAATCTACTTGAGTTAAAGTACATTTTTCCTCAAAAATGTGCTCAAGTAAAAGTAAAAAGTTTCCTACAATAAATTACTGACTTAAGTACCTTTGTGAAGAAAGTTACTTGAGTAAATGTTTCTACTCCTCTCTGATTCTTTGCCACACTTTTAAATGTCCATGTCGATGACTGATTTGTTTGATGAATTAATTCAGAGACCATAGCTGTGTACTACAAGGCAAAACCAATGGATAGGACACCTAGATAGAGTATATGCAGCTCCTGCTAACCTACAGCGCTGTACATGACCATGGTTATACTGCACACCTAAATCTGTTCAGGAGTATTAAAATTCTCTTGACATAGCTAACAGACAGCACTAAAAATAAGAAAGAGCAGCCACATGTTTCAGCTCCGCCTAAACCTTCAGCATCAAGCACAGGTACAGGAGATCTAAAAAAAAAAAAAAAAAAAATTGGGTTAAAGAAAGAGGTCAGCATCATTACCGGAGTGGTGGCTCAGTTGGTGGAGCATCCGCCCCACACCCGGGAGGCAGGGGTTCAGATCCCGGCCGGGTCATGCCGAAGACCATATAAAAGTGGAACTTCCTGCCATCCAGCTTGGTGCTCAGCAATAAATGGAATGGAGGAGGGAACTCTGTGGCGGCGCCTTGCATGGCAGCGGCCCTCTGATTCTGCACTTGGGGTGTGTGTGATTTATACTGTAGATTGGTAAAGCACAATCTCGTTCTGCTGTACATGATTGGTTGTACAGTTGAATGACAATAAGGGTGATTTAATTTAATTACTAAGGAGCTAGCTCCTTATGTAGCTACATGGCGTGCAAACTCAAGTCTGTTAGCGGCGTGACCTTGGAAGGAGCACTGAGGTGAGGGAGCAGTTGTGTGCTTTCAAAATCTATCTTTCTCTTGCTTTAATAAATCTGTACCTGCTACTTTTCAGTTCTCAGTGTTCTACTTCATTTTCTATATTCTCTCAGTTAAGTATACATTGACAAGCCAATATTTAGCGATGCCATGAACAGGGCGAGAATTTCCACATTCTCATCTCTCCTTTAAATACTGTGAGCCTGTTCTTCAGTTTAGAGGTGAGTCTTATTTCCTTTTTCTGTTTTTAAACTTGGCTCAGTCATTATTTTCCTGTTCTTAAAATATGTATTTGCACAAAACATAAATCCAAGCTTGGCTTTTTTTTTTTTTTGTTTCTTACAAGAAATCTTCAAAGAGTCATCTTAATGCTTTGATCTTCAAAATATGCCTCCTCATCAGAGCGCCAGAGTCCCTCTCCTGATGGTTTCATCTGATTAATTAGAAAAAAATGGCATTATGTAACCTTAATTAGTGCCATTGCCTTCACTGTAGGACAGAAGTGTACTTTACAGAAAATAATAATAATAAAAACATTTGATGTTTATTAGTCTTCTGTTAACAAATGGGTGGGTCCCAGAACCCTACAGAGATTTTTTTTTTTATTTAAACACTACAACAGATGGATTGCACTTGTCACAACACATTACAAGTTTCAGTCAGACCAAATTCGACAAAACACGCCTGATAACTAAATGACTTTCTCCAGCTTTTAGTGATTTCATTTTATTTCCAGTGTGTAGTGCTGCGATGTGTAATGCACATGATTTGAATTGTTTGAAATGCATAAACAAATTAAACATTGAGGCTAACTAGGGTCAGAGAAGCTGCCACATGTGGCCAGTTAATTGCCTTTTTGGACACAACTGGATGTGGTTCAGAAGCTCAAACACAATTGTGAAACAAAGAGCTTAACACAACCTTTCCTGGTTTTACATTTTTAACTCACAGACATGATCAAAGATTGAGAAGGAGGAGTTTTAATGCCTGGGGTCAACCATCCAAAGCAATGGACAGTGTGCAAGAGAGGTGAAGAGGAGAGTGCAGGCAGGGTGGAGTGGGCAGAGCTGAGTGTCAGGGGTGATATGTGACAGAAGGACACCAGCTAGAATGAAAGGGAAGATTTACAAGATGGTAGTAATATCCATACGGCTATGATGATGTTTGTGGCTCTGGAAAAAAAAAAAAAAAACAGGAGGCAGAGCTGGAGGTGGCAGAGATGAAGATGCTACGATTCTCACTGGGAGTGACTAGGAGGGACAGGAGTAGAAATCAGTATATCAG
This sequence comes from Pholidichthys leucotaenia, assembly GCA_020510985.1. NCBI lineage: Eukaryota > Metazoa > Chordata > Actinopteri > Cichliformes > Pholidichthyidae > Pholidichthys > Pholidichthys leucotaenia. Next base: position 126,826,916 of record CM035847.1, on the reverse strand, counting down.
TAGATGAGCAGTTTGGAGATGATAGATAGATAGATAGATAGATAGATAGATAGATAGATAGATAGATAGATAGATAGATAGATAGATAGATAGAATAGTATCATTTTGTTAAATACAAGAAAACATGATCCTTAAAACAGAGGAACAATGCTACACTGACGGACAGTTGCTTCTATAAAAAAATTATTAAGCAGTAATACAGCCACAGAGAAAAGCAAAAGAAAATATGATAAAGAAAAAAAAAACTGTTTATATAAAGCACACCGTGGACAGTGATGATGTGACAGTGATGCTTGCTGTGACTTTTTATTTTGGATTTGAAATCATCATCCAAAGCCTTTACACCATCCTAGATGAAAGAGAACAATAACGTTAACAGTCTTCTATAGATATGTGTAGAAATGTGACAAAGCATCATCCCAGTGGGAGCGCTATCCTGGAAGTCAGATGGAAACATTGATTGTCAGACCAAAGAAAAGAAGTGAATAGTGTTTAAACTTCGCCTGCAATATTTTAACGGTTCCTGCAGTGTGAAACTGACTGCTCATGTGTTGACAACTGTGACAGTGATCCGTACTTGGTGGTAGGGTGAACCTAAAACTCCTAGCGAAGTAAATCACTAAAATATGTCTGCTTGCACTTACATATATATGCATATCACTTGTATTTTCATGTTCATCTAGAAGTGTAAATGTAAAGTGTGTTAAGTTTTCACCACCTAAATGTAACAGTCTATTAGCTTCAAAAGTGATAAATCTATTTATGAAGCTATTAAACTATTTATAACCAGAAAGATCTGTTATGCTTTTTGATTTATAATCAGCTGTAAATGCTTGTGCATCTGTGTAGTGATTTCCCCATGAGAAATGCCACGTAGATTGAGCACTAAAGTAATTACAGACAGCCAAATCTCTTGACCAGTGTTTGAGGCTCGAATCACAAGGGTCATATTGAAATCAATCATTTTTCTTCTCATCAAACTGTCATTCCTCTACCCAGTCCTTCCTTTCTGTTCTCTTTAAGCCCGTTAAAGCAAGCCAGCTAAATCAGTCTGTTTCTTTATGATATTCTGCAGATCAAAAATGCTTTGCGAGAGACTTCAGAAATATTCAGAGAGTGAAGGAGATTAAGAGGAATATAAAATCTCTTCTTTCCTCGTAACTGCTCAAGTGCTGCAAGGATGTGTTAGAGCCCACTGGGTGGTCTGCGTCTGAGAGCCATCTGAGATCCACTTCACTCAGCTGAAAAGTTTTACTACATTTTTGATACTGTAAACCATTCATTTAATAAATGGTGTTTTAACTGCATAAAATATGTCCATAGCTCACACGGACACTGTTAAAACACTAAAGCACTTACTTTACGGAAAAATACACACTACCTTTATTTTGTTAAACTCTTATTTTGTTAAACTCCCTTCAGTTCCTCTCCAATCAGAGACTGTTAAACTCTGTCCCTGCTGAAGGCTACACTTCATTATTTCTGATTAGCCTATAGCACCTCAGTCATATAGAAAAAAAAAAAAAACAACAACCTTTTACTCAATCAGATAAGGGACACGTTCATTTTAGTGAACAGACTGGAATTTGAGAGCTTCACAGACAGCCATTTTGAGGAGATTTAAAACAACACAGAAATGTTTTTGTGGTTATATATTTGTGTGCAAAAACTTAAATGTTCAGAAAACGTACAATATGGAACCTTTATGCGTTCAGACTGCAAAACCTTTCAGTTTAGCATTCCTCCTGACAACCTTTGGGTATTTTTGGCAGTTTTTGGGAATGTGATGCACTGATCAATTCTTCTGGTCATTTTGGATTAAATGTATGCTGAAAATAGGGAGTCTACATAAAAAAAAAGAAAAACAACAGCAATCTCATCCAACCTTCCAGTTTTTTCAGGTCATGATTCACTGTTTGGTTTGGTATCTGTATCTAGTACTCTTGTCATTTCCAGTGAGAGCACATTGCAGTATTACCTTCATTGTCAAATATTGCCTGCAGCTGTGCCTCGTCACATACCTGCCCTAATTACTGCTGGAGCATAAATAGCTCCAGTTCCCTTGTTGTTGTGTGGGACTGACTAAGCTCATCAGGTCTTCGTGGCTCTCTGAGACCTTCTGCTCTGCCACCTTCCGTGTGTTTCTGCCTTTGTACTCATTTCTTCCTGAAGTTCTCTTGGATTCCTGCATAAGCCCGCAAATGATCATGATCTTTTTTACCTGCTTGGTCATTCTCCTGTGCTTCTCCTTTGTGCTTGCTTGTCTCCCTTGTTTGTCTCTGGATATCCTCAACCTACGCCCACCTGGAAAACAGTTAAGGATCAATTACTGCAAATTCACTAACCATTTCACCATAGGAATATCACCAGGCCCGGGGTATCTCCATACCCACCTCCAATCTTCAACTAATTGCTGTATCCATTTGCTATCTCCACCTGCAATTATACATAACCTGAAGAGGACTCCTTCTCACCGCTTCCAACCTCCTCCATCCAGTAAGTGATAGATAGATAGATAGATAGATAGATAGATAGATAGATAGATAGATAGATGTACTTTATTGATCCCAAACTGGGAAATTACAGAGCAGGCAATCAATACTCAACCTTACAATATGCTCACTGCTGGTTCTTCACATCTTCTGCAAGGAATGGACTCTGTTATCATCTCCTCACCTTACAGTAAGCAAACCCCTAGAGATCAGTTGTCAAATCCGTATTCATTCCCATACTCACATTCTGCCTTCTCCTCTGTCCTCAACAGCTCACATACAGTATGTCTTGCCAACACTGACAAGTTTACATTGGGAATACATCTCATAGAGGTTGTTTGCACATTGGAAAGAAGTTGGCATGATGTCAGTATTAGGTTGGAGACCTAAAATTATAATCTTTCAAGGTTACTGCAGTGTATCATCATCTGATATTGTGATGGGCAGCACATTTGATTTGGTCTTTGATATGACCTGGTCATGAAGCCACAACCGTTTGGCTGTGGGGTGGATGATCTACCACAAGGCCGCCACTCTGGTATTCTGCAGTTAAATGTTAATCATGACCTTTATTTATTTAGGTTAGCTCTTTAAAACTGCAACTATTTTGCTATTCAAGATGAGAAACACTACTACTAAATTATGATTAGTGGTAGAGCATCTGCCCCACAGCCGGAAGGTTGTGGGTTCATGACCTGGTCATACCAAAGACCATATCAAATCCTCGCCAAATCATATGTGCTGGCAATCATAATATCAGATGATGATATGCTGTGGTGACCCTGAAAGTGAGAAGCTGAAAGATTCAATTTTTAGGTCTCTGACCTAATGCTAATATCTTGCCAATATGCAAACAACCTCTAATAAGATGTATTCCCAATGTACACTTGGTACATCAATCCAGCATCAGAGTGAAATATATGTGCAGTTAGGGGTAGGTATAATATGATCAGTTGAAGAGCTTCCACTTACTGTTTTAATAAAGATCCAGTGCTTGCATCTGTGTCTCTGTATGGTTCGTTGTGGTGTCTGCTACTGATTCCTGAATACAAACCTTCTCAAGTGCTGCAATGATCATCTACATAAAGACTGTAAACTTTCAGAAACTGGCCAAACACTCCATTGGTTGTATGTTCTCCAGCTAAATTCCTGATGCAGTGACAATTTGATCATCAGCAATTGTATATAAAAGAAATCTCCATTCAACATTTTATCTATGAAATATGTCTTACTATGAGTATCTCAAAAATACTCACAGCTGTTTCTGCTACAAACATTAAACCTTCCTGGTTAACCTCCACTCTCAGAGAATAACCCTATCTGAACTAAGGCGCATGACATACTTTTCTTTGAGTTTCTGTGGATTTGAGAGATGGGAAATGACTCCAGCTGCAGGTGCTGAACCTGATAAGGACCAATAAAACATGCCGTCAGCTGTTCTGTGGCTGTAAACCTGTAAGGAGAGAAGAATGAGCCTGATTGAAGAGTCCGCTCACATCTCACAGAGCGGTGGAGGGAGACGCGGTGGGACCACCATTTATTTCTGATAAAGACCTGAAGCATTGTCTGGTCTAGTGTGGATGTGAGACTGCATATTGAATATTACAAACATTTATTCTTAGTGACTACAATAGGTTTTTACATTGTTCTTTTCTATCCTTTTATAGAAACACTGTATCCATGCTACTGTATCTATAGGTGTTCCAGAATGAAAATGTGAAATATTAAAGTATACCATTGCTTTTATATCTATGGTAGAGCTAAACAGATTATGTGCTGCAGCTTATCAAGATTAATATTCCTTGGACACACAAGCACAGACACACACATCACATGTAGGTGCTTTGGCACAGATGTTACAACGATTTTCTGTTGTGATGAGGAGGGTCATGTTGGCTATGATGCTAACTCTCTTTGTTTCAGTTGGGCGTTACAGAGTAGATGAGGTTTGTGACAGCACAGCAGGCAGGAGCTCAGGAGAGAGCAGCCCAACAACGCTGACTGCTGCACCCATGAGGAACACAGAGAGAAGAAATATGGTTGTTGTTGACCAATGCATGTATAAGTGTAAAGAATTTAAAGAGAAAGGGCGACTCTGAACTGAAATCATCTTGGTGTCTGCAGGGCTTTGGTGTAGGACCTGTGATGATTTTGGTTTGCAGTGCACTCCATTACAATTGTGAATCAACTCCTGTCTTTGTTACGCAATGATGCTGACCTGCATTGCTAATGTCACAGCCCAGTGTGCCACGATATACAACCAAAAGTGGTTTTACAACGGCTTTGACAGAAAGGCGATATAATCACAAGAACATGAGAAGAGGATAAGTTGGGAATGCTATAATTTCATTCACTTTTCTGACTTCTTTATGGTATTTGTGTTGCTGGGGAATAGAGCTTTCGCAGCTCTTTTGAGGACGAGTCAGAGTACAACCTGAACAGTTGGCCAGTACATTGTAGGGCAGGGGCCACTGGACAAAAAAAAAAAATAAATAAATCTCATGCGCTCACATACAACAACATCAATAGACTGTTGGAGTCAAGAAATAGACAAAAGAGGACTGGAGAAAACATCTATGGGTTTTCAAACAACAGTTTAACTTTTCTTCTAGCTTTCTGACTGCCATTTGACTGTGATTTCTTCTTCTGTTGTTGCCTTGTAGTCGGTGATATTGCACAAGTAACACACTTGAGCATTTCTTTTTGTATTCATAGTGCAGGGGTACAAAGCAAGTTCACCTTATAATCTAAGAGAAAATAAGTCAAATACCACCATGCAGCATGAAGTAACGATGCTCCCTCTTCCAGCATTCTCTTTTAATCTTCTAGTCTTTGCATGATTTTTGTTTGTTTGATTTTTTAGAAAAAAAAGTCAGGCATCTAGATAAGACACCTTCCGACTAGCATCCTAACACAGATAATGTCAGAGATGTGCTCACTTAGTTTTACTGTTTTATTATGCTGAATTAAAGCAGTGCACTGTGATCTGCTCATTAACCCTCAGCAAAGCTATTAGCTCACAGCCATTTGATTAAATGTAGCCATTGATTACCATTTGAAAGGAGTCGAGTACAACACAGCCTGATAAGAGCTACCGGCATTCTAATAGATGGAGAGACAAATTGTGTGTGTAACAAGATTCTCTGTACATTAGAAGGGGAGAAGGAGGGACATTAAACATGTTAATGCGATTAAAAAGTCTGGGACGCAACAAACACTCCAGTGATCCTGTTGCTGCACTATAGCCTTTGTGGGTTTGTGTCTCTATATGTTGTTTCTCTTCTTTTAGTTAAGTAAAATCAATACTCTTTTGTATTTTTGTGCAATGCTGAGCAACACAGAAAGAGCACACAAAAAAATAAACAAACTGCCTGTTGAGTTGCAATATTTGTAAGTTCAATCTCCTGTCAATACTTGGAGCTTAAAATTCATGAGCCCAAGTTCTCCCTGTCACATTTCATCCTCTATACATTTTTATTTTTGAATCTCACAATGTATTTCCTCCTTTCCCTGTCTCGAGTCATGTTGGTATGAAGTGAAAATAGTTTGCTGGCAGCTGTTTTATGTGATGTTGCATATTTTCCCTCACGGTCTGGTGACAGTTGTGCTACTGCATTGAAGTTGGTGCCAATAATCAGTGGTGCAGTCTAAAAATCTGGGTCCGTTCCATGTATATCAGTATGTCAGTGGCACTCTCAAATTACAAACTAAATCAACAAGCGTAAACTGATGAAGTGATGTGGCTGCATGGGATAATGTTAGTGATTTTTAAAAAAATACAAATTCACAAAGATGTATTAATGTAATTGAATTAATCTCATTGCAATCATGCTCTTTTTGCAGAATTTGGTATTCCTGCAGATCAGATTTTATTCTAACAGTCTTAGTGAGCTGGTGAGGTGAGAAGTATAGCTTCTATATGCTACATTTCTAAAGAAAAAACTTACATCTGAGAACCAGAACAACTGTAGAATCTGACTGATTTTCTTTATAGTGACTCTTCTATACAGACTCTGTCTCTCAGTGTAGATTCCCAGATACAGGTTCTCACAGGTTCCAACAACATAAAGCAATGAAATATAAAATGGTGCTCTGTTCTGAGGGAAAACATATGTTAGAGGTGGAATGACTCAAGAGGATACTGTAACTGCATGGATGGACATGTGTTCAACCTTTAAATTTGTTTCCTAAAGTTGGAACAACAAAAGTTTACAGAGATCAAGTTTGAGGCTTTTTTATGCTGAGAAGAGATTTATGAATGATGAACAGTTTACTATAAAGATATGGCTGTCTGAAAGTTTATACTGTACTTTGTTAGACCAACTACTGAATAAAAGTAATTACTTTTTCAGGTTATCTACTGTATGTATCATATAATGTTATGTTGATTTTGTCTATACTTTACACTCTTAATGGAGAGTAATCATAGTTGTAAACACTTAACATACAAAGAAAAAACCTTTTTGTTTTAAAAGAGCTGGATCTTTTACATATAGACCTTAGCATTATTAGTTTTTAGTTTAGAATAGAATACTGTAGAATAGAAGAGAAGAGATTGGAGTAGAATAGACATTACACACACACACACAAATATATATATATATACAGTATATATATATATATATATATATATATATATATTCAAGATTCAAGATTCAAAGGCTTTATCATCATGTGCACAGTTAAGAAATGCTACATTTCCTGAGCAATGAAATTTTTACTTTGCACTCCGAACGAATGCCAAGTTAAAAGGTACAGAAACAACAATTCTGATAGGTCATAACGCACTGACACAGTAACTCAATCCTAATACTAATGGATGCTAAGACAAACACACCAACACCCAATTAGGCAGTAGAGGAATGAAACTGAAAATTCACTGGATGACTAAAGGGATAGTGGTATATTGTTATCAGAGATGATGTGAACCTGCGATGGCATGAACCTATGTACAGTGTGCAAATGAGCAGTGTGCAACTTGATGTGAACCTGAGATGGCATAGACTTATGTACAGTGTGCAAATGAGCATTGTGCAACAAGAAGTGTATAATTACAAATTATTGATAAGTAGCAGCAGAGGTGATATAGACATCAGACAGGTGATACTATATCTACTGTACAGGTGAGCAGTGTGCAAATTTAGCAGCTGGTGTGTGAGTTCCTATATGCAAAGCTGTGTTACAGAGTTTTGGGAGTTGTTATCTGTTCATGAGTCTGATGGCAGAGGGAAAGAAAGAATTTTTCAGTCTGGCTGTCCGGCATTTCACACTTCTGTACCTCCAGCCTGAAGGTAGACGTGTGAACAGTCTGTGTTGGGGGTGGGTGAGGTCCCGGAGGATGGCGTCAGCTCTCTTTTGGACTCTGCGGTGGTAGATGCTCTGCAGTGAGGGGAGTGGAGTCCTCATCTTCTCCACTGTCTTCACCACTCTCTACAGGCGTTTGCGCTCCAGGGCTATGGTGCTGCCGTACCATGCAGTGATGCAGTTGGTCAGGATGCTCTCAATGATGCAGCTTTAGAAATTGTTGAGGATCCTGGAAGACATGCCGAACTTCTTCAGCCTCCTCAGAAAGTACAGTCACTGTTGAGCTCTCTTAACCAGCTCTGTGGTGTTGTGTGTCCACTTAAGGTCCTCGCTGATGTGGATGCCCAGGTATTTAAAGCTGCTCACCCTCTCCATCTCAAGCTTCCGGATGAACAGTGACCGATGGGGTCTCCTCCTCCCTTTCCTCATGTCCACTATCATCTCCTCTGTCTTGTCTGTGTTGAGGGTGAGGTTGTTGTCCTCACACCATGATACCAGGTTGGCCACCTCCCTCCTGTAGGATGTTTCGTCATCACCAGCACTGATGGGCAGTAACGCGTTACTGTAATCCGATTACTTTTTCAAGTAACGAGTAAAGTAAGGGATTATAATTGCAAAAAAGTAGTTAGATTACTGCTGCTTTCCCGCAAGCAGGCTGCATTACTGCGTTACTAAACCGTGATGTTGTTTTGTAAGACTGTCTCATGACAATGACGTATGAGCGGAGCAACATCAATGGTAAACAACAGACTCGTGTAGTGATCAACAAGAGACAACATGGAGCGCGGGGGAGAGCAGGGCCATGCAGCGTTTAATGCTTGGAAGTACCGACATTACTTTGAGTTTGACTCAGTAAAAGGTGACAAAAACATTAGCGTCCGCTGTACACTCTGCGTGGGAAGAAAACCTTTATCTACAGTGAAAAATTCCACCTCAAATCTGAGCAAGCACCTAGCAAGCCGGCACAGGAATGTGAAACTCACTGAGAACCCCCCGGATCCACCCACTGACATGCCCGCTGCGACTACCACATCCAGTTCCACCGGGCGAACCTCTGAGGGCCCCTTTCCTGCTAAACAGGTGAAAATAGACTTAAAAGCGACAGGACTTAGTGCCGCTGAACTGAATAAGCTCGTTGCTGGTTCTCTCTCTAGAATGACAGCCAGCCTTCCAGATGTCGTTGTAAAGGTAAGATTATTATTTGATAATTGATTTGGGCGGATTTGTTGAATTTATTATACCATTCATGGTGGGCAGATGTTACACTTCGTTTGTTTTAAGCAGTGAGTACAATTATTAAAATGATAGAATATAATAAAAGATCAATTATTCATCCCCTGTTCAATACCAGGGATACTGATCATCATTAATCATGAATATTAATCTAACATCAACAGAAGATTGAAATAAAGAGGTCAAAACCACCTCAACCAAAATTAAATCTCATACAGTACTGATAGCACATGAGATGGTTTAGGGCAGTAAAGCCCACAAAATAATTAAAATAGCTGATTATATAGCAAAATAAATATATTCTTAGTTATATCATATTGTATTTTACAGGCCATCAAAATTCGTTTTGATGCTGTACTGGATAGCCAAGAAGGACTTCTTGCAGCGGCCACTTGTCCCAAGTTCAAACCTTGATGGCTGACAGATGAGCGTAGGAGAGAGCATGTGAAGGAGCTTCTGAAAAGGAGGAAGGAACAGAGTGTCTGATAGGAGGTTTGAGAAGCTTCTGCTGATGCGATATAACCACTGTTTCACTCCAGAAGAAAACAAAAAACATAGGGCCTTGTCAGGGTAGCCATAAAATGAGACTGGACTAACAGCCTAAATGTGGCATGCAACAGCATTTTTTGTTTTGGTAAACTCATTATTACTTCTCTGCACTTTACCAATTGTTAAAAGATGTAAATGTTAATAATTTGGAATACAGTCAGGAGAGACTTTGATTTTAATTATTTTATTGCTGTATTTTATTTACATCTATTCGAATGAAGGAGTATACACACAATAAAGATTTTTATTTTATATGCTGGAATATGCAGAAATATAAGTTAACAGACTTGCTTTATTTTATTAATATACAGTGGAATGTGTAGAAAATAGATTTAAATGTTCAACAATTTTCTTCAACTCAGACTGTTGCATTTAATTTAATTTTTGCTTGATGCTTGCTAGAAGTTAAAAGATTGAAACTAATAAAACAAGTTTTAAAAAAGACACTTTCATTTGATTCAATTTTATATGATGGAATATGCAGAAAGAATAGAATTAGGCTGAAAGGTCTATTGCTTTATAGCGTATTCAGGTTGTGCAAAATGTTTTTGAAAAGTAAAGTAATAAAGTATCTAATTACTTTTGAAAATAAGTAATCAGTAAAGTAACTGGATTACTTTCTTGGACAAGTAATCAGTAATCAGTAACTAATTACTATTTCCAAGTAACTTGACCAAGACTGACCACCAGTGATGCGTCCTATCACTGCTGTGTCATCCGCAGACTTTAGTATGATGTTGTCTTTGTGGGAGGCAGCACAGTCATGGGTGAAGAGGCTGTAGAGGATGAGGCTGAGAACACAAGTCCGAGGGCCACCTGTGTTTGTGATGATGCTGGCTGAGGTCCTGTTACCCATCCTGACAGACTGGGGCCTGCCAGTTAGAAAGTCCAGTAGCCAGTTCTGTACTGTTGATATATACTGTATATCAACAGTAAAAAAAATAAAACAAAACAAAACCTAGAGGGCTTATTTAAAGCCTCCACCTTAATGACATAAAAAAATCATCAAAAGAAAAAGATAAGAAAACAGACCAATAACATCAAAACATAAACATTAAAACATAAACAAGATGTCCAAAATGAATACAGAAATTTGAATTTGCAAGGCTTATAAAGAGTACCTATATATACATGTAGAAAAATGCAGTATTAAAATAAATGCAATAATATTCTCACACACTGAGTGCAGCTGAAGGACTCACAGGACATGGAACATTACATTTCTCCACTCTACTTGAGAGAATGCAACAGCGGTACAGACTGTTAATAGGTTGCAAACACACTCAAATGCCAATGTACGGGCGGGGGAGGGGGAGGGCTAAAAAGTTCATAGGCTGACAAAGAAGGAGTTATACTAGTAGGTACTGAACCAGTAGTATTTGTGCTTCAGTGGCCGAGGAACAAGAGGGCAGAGCAGAGCTGAGAGTGAAAGAATTGTCGAGAGTCGGTCTATGGATCACCAAGGGATTAAAAAAGCCTTCAAAAAGAAAAATATGTTAAATAGAGTATTCATAAGACATAGAAATAAGGAGGAAGAAAATGGATATAAAAAAATATAAAAATAAGTTAACTAATATTATGATATTAAGTAAGAAGGAAAACTATAGTAAATTAACCCTTTGAGTGTGTATGGTGCAGAACTGCGACATAGCCCCTAGTGGTCAAGAGTAGTAAATATTTTTTGTAAATAAAATAGTTCAGATTTCCAAGGCTATAACTTGAAAGTGGTAAGAGATAATGACTTACTGTCAATTAGAAAGATGTAAAATATGATCCAAAGTTTCATATAGGAATAAATTTACACATCTAATTTGCATACTGTCACAGCACCTCTTTAAATTCCATAACTCAGTCAAAACTGGACTTTGGACGTATTTACACAAAAAATGGTTCGGTCTCTTGACACCGTTTTTTTGTACAGAGGTACCTCATCATCTTATCTTCAAAGTATATGAACAAGAAATCAGTACATTTAAAAAATCCCAGAAATTTCTCACTTACTTTTGACAAAGTCAGAGTGAGAAGGCAGGCGCAGTGCCATGCTCTGTCACTAGGGGCACGCAAATTCTCACACTCAAAGGGTTAATAGTGTTGTGGAGAGAGGAATAATCAGGTGAGGTGGTCCATAGCAGAGCAGACTTTATTAATCTCTCTCTCACATTCACAAGAATCACAAGCATAAAAACAGGTCGCGGGCACCTCTCCTTTTATAGCATATAACTCGCTTCGCGATGTGTGGTGCTGCATTAACATAAAAGCATTTGTCATTCCCATTCCCTTTGTCACTGTTTGCATCAACACACAAATCACCCCCCGACCATTCCCCTTGTCACCCAGCACATTAACATGCAGACTGGAGGGGGATGCATATTCTCATGTGAAAACCATAGACAGTCCTGCACCTCAGTTATGCATCTCGTCCTGCCATGCCCTTCCATCTGATTGGAAACATACTGAGTGGATTCCCACACTGCCCCCCCCCCCCCGAAACTCAGACTGAGCGTTAACGCTCATGTCCTTTGGGCTTCAGCCTAAGTCCACAGTGGCTGTAACGGGGGATCAGCGGCTCCGAGGCGCTGCTGTGCCGGTGGGGCGCTCTTGGGGGTGTATCCGTCTGTGGGGGGACATTTGGGGAGGGGGCATCTTCAGCATGCCATTTTGACTGATCTGACAAGTCATTTACCTGGGGAGTTCTCAGTGGGGGTCGTCCGCGCCGAGGAGCTCAGGCCTACACCACCTGCTCGTCTGCTAATACAAAGGCGGCTTGAGCCTGTCTATACAGATTGTTTCCCTGCACCCTCCCAAGTCTAACACAAAATGTTTCTCCCCGGGCTCCAGCACTCTGAACTTGCCATCGTAGGGCGGGCACAATGGGGTCCGGTGGGCATCGTGCCTGACAAATATGAACGACGCTTCCTTCCTTCAAGGTCTTTGGCACAAAAGCGCGGGGAAAACAGTGGTGGGCCGAGCCGGGTACCGTCCCTGCTTCTGCGCTATGCCGTGAAAGCGGGGATGGATCGGTGTTTGGTGCGGGGTTGTCCGGCAAAAATTCTCCGGGGAACCACAGCGGCTGGGAAAAAAAAGCAGCTCTGCTGGGGAGGCTACCAAATCCTCCTTCAGTGCTGAACGGAACCCTAATAGAACCCACGGTAACCGGTCCACCCAATTTGCATCTGTAAGCGAAGCCTTGAGCTCTGCTTTAAGTGACCTATGGAAACGCTTGCATAACCCATTGGCCTGGGGGTTGTACGCGGTTGTGCAATAAATTGTGACCTCCAGGCTCCGGACCATCATGGACCAGAGGTCGGAAACAAACTGCGGGCCCCGATCGGACATGATATGCGAAGGGGCGCCGAAACGTGCCACCCATTTCATCAAAATAGCGTGTGCAACTTCCACGGATGCAGTGGAAGCTAGCGGGACTGTTTCGGGCCAGCGCGTGGTGCAGTCCACCACTGTCAGGAGGTGCGTGAACCCCTGCGGTGGTGGGAGGGGGCCCACGAGGTCCACGTGAACGTGGTAAAACCTCTTAGCCGGGATATGGAACGGCTCCAAGGGAGTCTTTGTGTGCCTGTGCACCTTGGCTCATTGGCACGCTACGCAGGCTGCAGCCCACCGTTTCACCTGTTTGCACAGGCTTGGCCAGACAAACTTTGCTCCCACCATTCTGACTGATGCGTGCACTCCTGGGTGCGCCAGGGAGTGAACCGACTCAAAAATGCAGCGGCACCAAGCGCGTGGGGTGACCAGGCGTGGGTGGCCTGTAGAGACGTCGCAGACTGGGGGGGGGGCGTCTTGCAATACTCTGCGCTCCAGCTTTAACCCTGTTGGTCCAGACTGGAGCACGCAAACGTCCGCATGGTCGATCTGCTCAGCGGCCGTATAATCTATCCCTACGTAGAGTGGGGCCACTAATGTGCACAAGTGGCAGTCCGCCACCATGTTGAGTTTACTGGCCACATGCTGAATGTTGGTTGTAAACTCCGAGATCGCGGCCAGCTGTCTCTGCTGACGGGCCGACCATGGTTCCGAAACCTTGACCATCGTGTACGTTAGTGGCTTGTGGTCCACGAACGCAGTGAAGATGTGCCCTTCCAGCCAGAACTGGAAGCGACGTATGGCCAGGTGGACAGCCAGTAACTCCCTGTCAAGCGCATTGTATTTACGCTCATTGTCGCGCAAAGACCTGCTAAAAAAGGCGAGCAGCTGCCAAGAACCGGTAACGCACTGCTCCATGACAGCCCCTATGGCCACGTCCGATGCATCGGTAGTGAGCGTAATCTGAGCCACTGGGTCCGGGTGCGCCAGTAGTGCGGCGTTCGCCAGAGCTGTTTTAACCTTGGAAAACGCCTGCTCTCGCTCCGGAGTCCAGTCGACTCTGTCCGCCGGTTTCCTTTTCTTAAGCGCGGCGTACAACGGCTGCATGAGCTGGGCTGCGCAGGGAAGAAAACGGTTGTATAAGTTAACCATCCCCAAAACCTCCTGCAGCGCCCTGACGATCTGAGGCCGGGGAAAATCTGCCACTGTGCACACTTTGTCCGGTATGGGTATGGCGCCCTCCGGTGAGATGTGGTGGCCCAAAAAATTGATTCCCTTCACCCCGAACTGGCACTTCGCCGGTTTGATTATTAACCCGTGCTCCTCCAACCTCTGGAAAACTGTCCTGAGGTGGGCTACGTGTTTGTCCTCAGACGCGCTGGCCACCAGGATGTCGTCCAGGTAGACGAACACAAACGGCAGATCGCGCAGCACCACATCCATCATGCATTGGAATGTCTGCGCCCCACCTATTAATCCAAAAGGCATGCGTAAAAACTCAAAAAGACCAAACGGGGTTATTACTGCCATTTTAGGTATGCCCTCAGCGTGCACCAGGACCTGGTGGTAACCGCGAACCAGGTCTATTTTGGAAAAAATCCGTGCCCCGGTGAGGTGAACGGAAAAATCCTGAATATGGGAGATTGGGTAGTGGTCGTGCGCTGTGGCGTTGTTTAATCTGCGGAAATCTCCGCAAGGTCGCCATGATCCCTTGGCTTTAGGCACCATGTGCAGCGGGGATACCCATGGGCTGTTTGAGCGTCTGATGATGCCCAACTTTTTCAAGTTGGCAAAATCCTCGCACGCTATGGCCAGTTTAGCTGCGTCCAGGCGCCGGGGTCGTGCAAAAACGGGCGGCCCCGTGGTGGTAATGAAGTGCTCCACCCCGTGTTTAGTGACAGTCACCAAAAAGGTCGGGACCGTGAGTGCTGGGAACTGGGTGTGTAGTGTGTGGAACTTACCCCCTGGAACTGTGACGTTGGTCAGTGTTGTGGACCCGGCTCCTCTAGCTGTACAGGGGAGAGAATCAAAAGACATTGCGTTAATCAGGCATCTGTTAGCCACATCGACTAGTAGTCCGTGTGCACACAAAAAATCAGCGCCCAAAATGGGGAAGCTGCATGCCACTATGACGAAAGTCTATTGGTATGTATGGCCATGCAAGGATACAGTCAGTGTCCTCTCACCAAAAGTCTTAATGTCAGAGCTGTTTGTGGCCATCAGCTCGGGGCCGCTAGTTCCCGCCAGCCAGTCTGCATAGGATGGCAGGATGAGACTCTTTTGGGAGCCAAAGTCCATGAGGAACCGTCTTCCCGAGCGTGAGTCTGTCACATAGAGCAGCTTGCTTGCTTCATCGGCGGTCGTAGTTGCTACCAACTGCCGGCCCTGGTGTTTCCCGAGCGCTTGAATTGGCACGGTGGCATGCATCGGCGTGTGTCCTCTCCAAAATGGCAGTGGTAGAAGCAGAATGTGTCCCTCCGGTGCCTCTTGGCCTCTGCTGCAGCCACCATCATTCGCTCCCCACCTCCGCTGGCCATCTCGCTGGGCTCCGACGCCGCTGCGTTCAATGTGAGGGCTCTGGTGGTGAGGATCATCCGATCTGCCTCTTGCGCTAGTGCCCGGTAGTTGCACGCGGCCAGCAGCGGCGAATTGGCAAGGACCGCCCTGGCCGCTGTTGGGAGGTTCCGGAGGAAAAGGTGGGCAAAGAGGAAAGGCCCGTCATCTGTGCCCATCAACAACAACATCTTCTCCATTAATTTGACCGCCAACTTGTCTCCCAACTTGGAGTGTGTCAGGAGCCTCTCCGCTCTCTTGCAGTCCGAGAGCGTGTAGCGCTGGGTCAGTGCGGTTTTGAGAGCATCGTATTTTTTGTGGGCTGGGGGCTGTTGGAGCAGGCTCGCCACCTGCTGAGTTGTGCGTGTGTCCAGTGCTGCAACCATGTAATAGTATTTGGTGTCATCCGGAGCGTGAACTGGGCCTCGGTGTGGAGGAACCCAGACTTCGGGTCGTGTAGCCAAAAGTCTGGGAGCCTGACTGAAACGGTGCATGCGTTGCTGGCATCTCCCGTCCGGGTCATCTCTGGGGTGTTCGCCTCAAGTTCCATTGTACGTCAAGGGTCACCAGTGTGGAGAGAGGAATAATCAGGCGAGGCGGTCCAGAGCAGAGCAGACTTTATTAATCTCTCTTTCACATTCACAAGAATCACAAGCATAAAAAACAGGTTGCGGACACCTCTCCTTTTATAGCATACAACTCGCTCCGTGACGTGTGGTGCTGCATTAACATAAATGCATTTGCCATTGCCATTCCCTTTGTCGCTGTTTGCATCAACACACAAATCCCCCCCCCCCCCCGACAATTCCCCTTGTCACCCAGCACATTAACATGCAGACCGGAGAAGGATGCATACCCTCATGCAAAAACTATAGACAGTCCTGCGCCTCTGTTATGCATCTCGTCCTGCCATGCCCTTCCGTCTGAGTGGAAACATACTGAGTGGATTCCCACAGTGTCATGAATTGGCCCCCGCGGGGCAGAACGGGTGACCCAGGCGCTGGACTGCTAGTTGTGCAATTTAATGGAAAAACACAAAGTCCAAACAGTGAGCCAAAATAAACTTACAACAGCAGAGGAGTGAAAGTAAACGGTGAGGAAGCAAGCAGGAATTCACGTCAGAACACGTTAGGGGTTCCAATGGAGTAGAGAAATAACCTTGACACTTTGAGGCACTGACAATAAGCAAATGGAACAGGCAGTCTTAAATAATGCAGGCAATCAAGCATACAAAGTGCCATCAGGTGTGGATCTCATGTGCGGGCAGGTGACCTAATTACTGAGCAACACACACAGCGTGATAACAAGGTGGGAGTGTCTGAAACAAAGGTGGGGAGCTCCTGTCACAAAGAAACAAAATATAAACGCTACAAACTAAATGCCAGGAAAATAATAATAATCACAATAAGGACATGAATACATAACAGAACAACTGACAGCTAGGAACACGTCCTAAACCAATATACAGTAAAATAAACACATAACACTAGGAAAATACAGGAAATAATCAGAAATAAATTAAGAGCCTGAGCACGGTGACATTCCGCGCTCAGCCTCGTGACAAATAGATATTAAATAAAGTAATTCAAAATGGAGACAGACAAGAAAATTATTCTCAATATTACTGTATATACTGTAGATAATGATGTAAATATTAATAATACAAATTATGCAGTAAATAGATTCAATGCATTCTTTGTAAATATTGGATCAAAATTAGCAGAAAAAATCCCTGATCCACTCATGTCTGAAAGAGCAGGGTTTCCTCTGGTAACATTTCTGGGTGGCGGCCCGCCACGCCTGAAAAATTTCCACCTCTCTATGAGGATATATAAATTTAAGAAAAAAATATGAAGCAATGACGGTCCGCAGGCATGCACATGAATTATTCGCGTGACCGTCATCCTTGCAGAGTTCAGAAGTGCCCCACTCGCGAGTTCCAGCCAGCAAGCAGTGTCTCGCTACAAGCATTGCTGTCCGAGAGAAACATGAGCTTACTAAAGTACTTCAAACATGGAAAAAAATCAGAAGAGGTATGTAAGCAGTCAACTCATTTATCAATGTTTTAACCCACCAGTAACAGCAGCAATAATGTAAGAGTCGCTTAGCTAACACGTGTGGTAAGTTTTTCGTTTTTCTTATTTCAGACAAGAATAAAAAGGAGCTGTTTTACCTTTACTTTAGTAAATATTAACTCCTTGCACTCTGGTCAATTTCCCTAAAAACGCCTAAAAATAACGTACCCAAAGTAAATCAAAAGCTGTTCTTCAACCTTTTGCAGCATCTTCATGGGGTTGGTCTCATTTAAAAGAAAACACTTTGAATTTTTTGGCAAAACAGTCATAATCTCTCTAAGTGCTCCTGCCACTGAGTAACAGTCATCTAAACATACTGAACTTGAAGAAAATAAAGTTCGCCTGGGTGTTTTTTTGGATACAAATGCTTGCAAATAACACACAGCTGTCAGATCCGGGCTGGAAAATGCAACAGAAATGTAGAACCAAGTGTTATCCAGCTGAGGTCAAAATTTTGTAACAATACCACAAAAAATGAATATATTACACAGCTTTTTTGTCAGGTTGTTCCCAGGCGTTTTTGAACTGTGCCAAATTGTGCCAAATGGCACAGTTTGGAAAAACGTCTATAACTTTTGAATGATTCAATATAGAAGCTTGATCTTGGGCTCTAATGAAAGGTGACACTCAGGGCTGTGTGTGTTTGTGTGTGTGTGGGGGGGTTTATTCATTCATGAATGAATGAATGAACAAACAAGCCCCCACACACAAAGAAGCATGCCACGTAAAAAATGTGTGGCTTTTTTTTTACAAGAAAAAAATAACCTACAGTGCAATAAAAATTATACTAAAATATCTGCAATGTAGAGGATAACAACTCCTACCCACCCCCCACCCCTGCTACAGAGGAGTAGCGGGGGTGGGTGGGACCGTTCTCGGCGCACGGTCCGGTCCGTGCGCCGCGGTCCGTCATGTGGCGATGACGCACAGTTGTACTAAAATATTTGCAATGTAGAGGATAACAACTCCCCCCCCCCACTACAGAGGAGTAGCGGGGGGGGGAACCGTTCTCGGCGCTCGGTCCGGTCCGTGCGCCGCAGTCCGTCATGTGGCGATGACGCACAGTTGTAATTTACCGATCGGTCAAAAGTCATTTTGATTACAATTTTCAGCGATAAAGAATAATTTAGCTTATAACACTTACCTGTCCACAACAGCAGTGTTGCTGGAGAACATCTCTTCCTCATTGTCAGACGAACATGAAGCTGGTCCGCTTGTTACGGACTCGTGGTTCTGGTCACGCGACCCGGTCAAACCATGATTCCATTATTGCGGTTTTGCACTTCCATGATTGCGGTTTTGGCGAACGATTTTTCAAAACAAATAAGAACAGTAGTAAGAAAAAAAAGACTGGCGAACGCTACTGTTACACACAGCAGCTTACACAAAACAGATTTTACGCACGGGACGCACGCTTTCAATCGTCGAACTTCTCTACTTCAATTGGCTGGCTGTATTCGCAGCCATTGGTTGACGGGTCCTTCTTGCTAGGTTTTCAGCCATAGGTTCTTCAAGGTTTCAGAAACCCAATTCAAGGCTCTTATTAGTCGAATGAGAGGTCAATCAAATCTAAACCAATCAAAGCACTCCTTTGGCTTTCTGTTCACAGCTGTGTCTGTAGTGGAAGAACGGAAATGCAGCTTTTTTTTGTCAGTGCGCACTAGGACGCAGAGACGTGACCGCCCGCGGTATCCCGGAGTGCAAGAGGTTAATTAACTAATTTATGTTCATTATTATGTTAAGATGACCGAACTTCACGAAGTCGGTGACTTTAACCCGTCAGCAGCCTTCAGAGAAACTAAACGTCCCAACATTTGGATTTCAAAATAAGGGAGGTTTTTCCTGCTGTCTGGGTGGTGAGGAGATTTAGATAGATAGATAGATAGATAGATAGATAGATAGATAGATAGATAGATAGATCCTTCATTTCAAACAAAAAAGCAAAAAAAAATAAATAAATGACAAGTGCAATAAAAGTAACAGTATACAGTGCTTGAAAGGGAGAAGGAAGAAGTTAACACTTATTTACTCCAACTTCCCTTTTCCCTAAATACAACCCATATGAAATATATACTTGTTACCTTAATTAAGACCCCAGGTAGACAGCTAACTATATTTTGTACATATCAACATTGACACCCATCCATCCCAACATACATATGGTCAACACATCTATACCCAGTCCCAAACACAGATATGCACAGATATACACAGTACTGTCCCACCTACCATTCCACAGTGTCCCAGAGTGAGTATAGTGAATTGTACATATTAATGCTACCCCTCTAGCATACAGTATATCCTTTCAGCAAATAAAGTTTATATCTATTTTTGAATTGATTTATGTTTGTACATAGTTTTAGTTCCAGCTCCAGACTGTTCCACAAATCCACCCCACAGACAGATATGCACATACTTTTCTTAGTTGTTCGTACCTTAGGTTTTGTAAAGTTTAAGTCTCCTCTCAAATTATAATCACTGTCTCTTTTTTGAATAGTTTTTCTATACTTGTTGGGAGTTGATTATTAATTGCCCTGTACATTACTTGTGCTGTCTTATATTTAACTAAACCCATGAACTTTATGGCATGAGACTTTAAAAACAACGAGTTGGTATGGTCTCTATATCCTACATTATTTATTATCATTATAGCTTTTTTTTGTAATGTGCATGTTGGCTGTAGTTTGGTCTTGTAGGCGTTTCCCCAGACTTCTACACAGTAGTTAAGATAAGGTAGAAATAGTGAATTGTACAGTAAGAACAATGATTTATAGTCCAAGATGTGTCTTGTCTTCCCCAGTATCCCCATACATTTTGCCAACTTGGCCCAGATGTGACTGATGTGAGGTTTCCAGCAGATTTTATTGTGTAGCGTCACCCTCAGAAACTTTTTTTCCTGTACTGTTTCTATTCTGGTATCATCTATCGTTACCATTATTTCATGATTTATTTTATCATTTCCAAACAACATAATCTATGGGTTTTTTTCAGATTTGGAGATAATTTATTTTTGTTGAACCACTGCGTCAGCCTTTTCATTTCAGTTGTGACCACCTCTAAAACCTGCTGCAAATTCTCACCAGTGCAAAGGATATTTGTGTCATCTGCAAACAAAATAAATTTCAGAATTTTTGATACTTGGCATATGTCATTTATATATAGGATTTCTAAAAAAAAATAATATATAAATATGTAGAAATAACAGAAATAACTGCATCTTTGGTCATTTAAGTGAATTTGTTTCATTAAATACAATTTTATTATTTTTTTTTTCTTTGAAATCAGACTTAAATTATTGTTCTGTTCTGGCTCTGCAAAATTATGGTCAAAAATGTAAATTGTTACATGGAAAAAGTAAAAAAAAAATACCACAGTCTGTTTCAAATTAAAAAAAATAACAACAGTAATTTTATTTTAAAAAATAGACAAAAATTAGCCATAAAATTATACACAAATTTTTAATAAAGTCTCAAATGTACAAGAAAAGTCAACTGTACAAGAGGAAATTACAAATTTGAGGAAAATGGTTTCAAATTTAGATAAATTTACAGAGAAAAGTAGAAAACTACAAGAAAGTGTTTAAACATTTTGGAGAAAATCCTCAAACCTTCAAGACTGAAGTCATTACTCAAGTTTTTTAAGTGGGTGCTCTTTGTACCCTTAACTAGAAATGTTTGGCTGTCTACTTTTAATTTACATGACGCTTGATATTTTCTAACCTGTTTGTATACCACCATAGAGGGAGAGAGAACCTGAATTAGACAGAGCTCAGAGAGGGCAAGATAAGACAGAAGAGAGGAGCCAAGGAGAGGAAAGTGTTCAGGCAGAGGGTCCAGGAGAAGTGAGAGCAGAGGAAGGTGAGAAGGATGACACCAGGAAAAAGTCCAAACACAGGACGTCTGGGTGGGACCCCAACTGGTCCAATATTCAACATTCAAGCCTCAGTTGCACAATACTTCAAATGGCAAGTTCTATATGCACAGTTACTGTGCAAAATTTAAAAAAGTAAATAAATAGTATAAAATTAACATATTCCGGTCGCAATAGTGTCATCCACCCCCCCCCCCCCGGAAAAAAATATGTTGCCATCGCGCCAAAGTCTTTAAGCCAGAGGAAACACTGAAAGAAGAATAGTAAATTAATTGAAAAAAAATCCAAATTCAATGTTTTTAACAGCAGTGGAAGAAAGGGAAATCACTGACATTGTACATGAATCCAAAAATAAAGTTTTATTTAATTTCAGTGAACCTGTAACCACGTGACATCTGCTTCGCAGGACAGGAGCATTGTACCAAATTAATCACACCTGTGGATGCACACCTTATATATACCCCGGATCCACCCATTCTTCCTCTTTCTATCCTCCTAATCGGTAAGAACTTATACCATTTGTTTGACATTATGTTTTGTGCTGTTTGGGTTCCCTTACTCTGGGTACCTCATCGCTGTGTCATAAAATTGTATTTTTCTGCTGAGTGAGAGAAAGTTTGCAGTGGCTGTAAAGTAGGACGTGCACTGTTCGTGCTTGCTTGAAGTATATAATATACACTTGTGTGGAGAGCGTGAAATGAAGAGGCTGAATTATTCTCTCACTTCAGGTTTATTGACAATCTCACATCTCCAGCATGCTCTCAACAGTAAAAAAGAGACCGAACTCCCCCAAACCCCCACTTTTATACCTGGGACATCAAAGAACAGAATCACATTGTCATCAAACCCCCCATCGACAATAATTCTCCCCCCAAGTCCCTTTGTCCTCCATCTGACCCCAGGAGGTCAGGAAGTCCTCTCAGAGTCCTCGCCAAAGGCACCTCCACCTCCTGCTGTTATCCCCAGGAGGTCCAGACGTATTGTTCCTTCAAAGACGTGAGGTCACAAAATACACATGCAGTCCTAAGCATCTCACTCACTGTGCTATGCATATGCAGTCAAAATATGTGAGCCACATAACCCCCCCCCCAAACGTCGAAGAATGAAACAATACAGCATAATCCACACAACATGATAAAACCACACATTAGTCCATACGCCGTCTGGGCTTCAAACATCTTCCAAACTTGCTCTAAGTGGGCTTCGCAGCCCCTGCGGCGCCATCTTGCAGTGAATCTGTTAACTGAGGATGAGAACCGTTATTTGATCCCTGCGGGGGCCCCAGGACATGCTTCTTGGGGGGTCTGCCACGTCGAGGAGCCCTCACCACCAGTACAGACTCATCGTTCATCACAAAAGCAGGCTTTAGTCTGTCTATACTAATTGTTTCTCTTCTGTCCCCCAAATCTAGCACAAAATGCTTATCACCTGTTTCCAGCACTCTATATGGGCCATCGTAAGGTGGGCGCAGGGCTGGGCGCAGAGCCTCGTGCCTGACAAAAACAAACTCGGCATTTTTTTAAAGATTTGGGAACAAAAACACGCGGAAAAGTGTGATGAACGGGGCCCAGAAGCATGTCCGCTCCCGTGCCCATCAGTGACCACTGAGCCGGGGGACGCCCTGGTGCCGGATGATCTGGCAGAAACTCGCCTGGCAGCCGGAGAGGCTGCGCAAAAACCAACTCCGCTGGGGAGGCCTTTAAGTCCTCTTTAGGCGCAGAACGCAACCCCAATAAAACCCATGGTAGTCTGTTTACCCAATTTGCATCCGTAAGCGACGCTCTGAGGGCTGCCTTCAATGATCTATGAAAACGCTCGCATAAACCATTAGCCTGGGGGTAGTAAGCGGTAGTGCGGTGAATTGTCGCACCCAAGCTGTGGGCCATCGCTGACCAAAGCTCAGACACAAATTGAGGTCCCCTGTCGGACGTAATATCGGACGGAACCCCGAAACGCGCTATCCAAGCCATCAAAAATGCGCGGGCCACCTCTGCAGCTGTGGTCGATGCCAGTGGGACCACTTCCGGCCAACGCGTGGTTCAGTCCACCATTGTCAAAAGATGTGTGAACCCCTGCGACGATGGTAGGGGGCCCACGAGGTCGACATGTACATGATCAAATCTCTTGGCCGGGATGTGAAACAGCTCTAAGGGGGCTTTTGTGTGCTTGTGAATCTTGGCCCGCTGGCAAGCCATGCAGGCTCTTGCCCACTCTTTCACGTGCTTGCGCAGGCTCGGCCAAACAAACTTTTCTGCTACCATTTTCACAGACGCGTGCGCCCCCTGGTGTGCCAGGGAGTGAACCGAGTCAAAAACGTGGCGGCGCCACGCGGCCGGCACCACCGGGCGCGATCGCCCGGTAGAGACATCGCAGATTAGGGGGGGCATAGCGTTTTGCAAGCTCCTGCTCTCCAGCCTTAACCCTGTTGGTCCAGACTGGAGCACGCACACATCCGCATCTCTACCCTGATCCGTTGCCATGGCCGCATAATCTATCCCCACGTGAACCGGGGCCGCGTGCGCTTCCACGCTGCTATTTTGCTCTGCGGCTGTGGTAGTATAATCTACCTCTGCACGGACTGGTGCTGTTACTGCGCGAGAGAGGCAGTCTGCCACTACATTGAGTTTACCCGCTACGTGTTGAATATCAGTAGTAAATTCCGAAATTGCGGCCAGCTGCCTCTGCTGCCGGCCCGACCAAGGTTCCGAAATTTTGGCCATCGCAAAAGTGAGCGGTTTGTGGTCGACAAACGCGGTGAAACGCCGACCTTCCAGCCAGAATTGGAAGTGGCGAATAGCTAAGTGCAGCGCTAACAGCTCCCTGTCAAACGTGCTGTATTTTCGCTCGGCTTCGCGCAAGGATATGCTGAAAAAGGCCAGCGGCTGCCAAACCCCGGCAATGTGCTGCTCCACAACCGCCCCTATAGCCAAATCTGATGCATCAGTGATGAGCGCTATGCGGGCCGTTGGGTCTGGATGAGCTAACAACGCAGCGTCTGCCAGGGCTTTTTTTACCTCCGCGAATGCGTGCTCCCGCTCCGGGGACCATTCGATTGCATTGGAGGGTTTTTGCTTTTTAAGCGTGGCATATAGTGGTTGCATGAGCTGCGCTGCGTGGGGGAGGAAACGGTTATAAAAATTCACCATTCCTAAAAACTCCTGTAGTGCTTTGACCGTTTGTGGCCGGGGAAAATCTGCCACTGTGCGCACCTTGTCCGGTAGCGGAACAGCCCCTTCTGGGGAGACGCGGTGTGCCAAAAAATCGATCTGCGCCACCCTGAACTGGCACTTAGCTGGATTGATTATTAACCCGTGCTCTCCCAACCTCCGAAAATCTGCTGTGAGGTGTTTTTCGTGTTCCTCTTCGGATGTGCTGGCGACCAAAATGTCGTCCAGGTAGACGAACACAAAAGGGAGATCGCGTAATACGGCATCCATCATGCGTTGGAAGGTTTGCGCGGCGCCTTTGAGGCCAAACAGCATGCGTAAAAACTCGAAAAGTCCAAACGGGGTTATCACCGCTGTTTTGGGAATATCCTCAGCGCACACTGGGACTTGATGATAACCGCGGACCAAGTCTATTTTAGAAAAAATGCGCGCCCCCGCCAGATGCACCGAAAAATCCTGAATGTGTGGGATTGGGTAGCGGTCGTGCGCTGTGGCATTGTTTAACCTGTGGAAATTACCGCAAGGTGTCCACGAACCGTCTGCTTTAGGGACCATATGCAGTGGGAAGGCCCATGGGCTGTTTGAACAGCGGATGATGCCCAGCCTTTCCAGGTTGGCGAACTCCTCGCGCGCTATGGACAGTTTAGCTGCATCCAAGCGCCGAGCTTTCGCGAAGACGGGGGGGGGCAGTTGTGGTGATAAAGTGCTCCACCCCATGTTTCGCAACTGTTGCCGAAAAGGTGGGAACTGTGAGTGCTGGAAACTGGGTGAGGAGTGTGTGAAACTTACCGCCTGCTGTGGCGACGTTGGTCTGTGCTGGTGGCGGGGACACTTGAGCTGCACAAGGAATGGAATAAAAGGAGAGTGCATTAACCAGGCGCCTATTGGCAAGATCAACTAACAACCCATGTGAGCACAGAAAATCAGCACCTAACATGTTGAAACTCACCGCCGCTATAATAAAAGTCCATTCATAAGTGCGGCCGTGCAAGGACAGAAGCAGAGTCCTTTCGCCAAAGGTCTTAATGCTCGAGCCGTTCGCCACTGTCACCCCGTCACCACGGGGACCCGCCAGCCGGTCAGCGTAGGTTGGGGTGATGAAACTCACTTGGGCGTCCGTGTCCACGAGGAAGTGCCGCCCAGAGCGCGCATCCGTGAGGTAGAGCAGCTTGTTTCGCTCGCCGAGGGCCGATACTGCTAAGCTCTTGAACTGGCACGGCGGTACACACTTGCGCGCCCTCTCTGTGAAATGCCGATGGTAGAAGCAGCAGTCGTCTCCTCCGCTGCGCCGGGACCTCGCTGCTGCCATTGTTGGTGGGATTGATTTCGCCCCCTCTGGCCCACCGCTGCTCCCGGTCGCCGCACCGAGGTCTGCCGCTGCTGCGGTGGCCACATGCTCCTCGCTGGAGTCGAGGATCCGCTGCGCTTCTCGGGCCAGCGCGCGGAAGTCCCGCTGGGTCACGAAATGAGTGCCTGCCAGGGTCGCCCTCGTCTGCGATGGAAGGATTCTCAGGAAGATGTGCGTGAAGAGGAAATCATCGTTGTCTGTGCCTCTCAGCTGCAGCATGTCCTCCATCAGGTCGACCGGCTTGCATCCTCCCAAGTCGTGTAGAGCTAGAAGCCTCCTAGCTCTCTCCTCGGCTGAGGGCATGAAACACTGGATTAGGGCAGCTTTCAGCCCGCTGTATTTGTCGCCAGCGGGCGGTTGCTGCACCAGGCTCCGCACGTGTTGAGCTGTGCGGTTGTCGAACTTGGCGATGATGTGGTAGAATTTTGTGTCATCTGCTGTTATTCCCCCGAGTGCGAACTGGGCTTCGGCCAGGAGGAACCACGAGTCTGGGTTGTCCTGCCAGAACTCTGGTAGCTTGACCGAGACCGCGCTTGCTCGAGCGGTCCCTGACGAGTCTGGTTCGGGGGAATCGTCTCTGGTCATTGCACGTCTTAGGTCACCAATGTGGAGAGCGTGAAATGAAGAGGCTGAATTATTCTCTCAATTCAGGTTTATTGACGATGTCACATCTCCAGCATGCTCTCAACAGCAAAAAAGAGACCGAACTCCCCCAAACCCCCACTTTTATACCTGGGACATCAAAGAACAGAATCACATTGTCATCAAACCCCCATCGACAATAATTCTCCCCCCAAGTCCCTTCGTCCTCCATCTGACCCCAGGAGGTCAGGAAGTCCTCTCAGAGTCCTCACCAAAGGCACCTCTACCTCTTGCTGTTATCCCCAGGAGGTCCAGACGTATTGTTCCTTCAAAGACGTGAGGTCACATAATACACATGCAGTCCTAAGCATCTCACTCACTGTGCTATGCATATGCAGTCAAAATATGTGCGCCACAACTTGCCTTCTTTTCAGCCGGAACTGTTAACAAGTTTAGCAGCGTGAGGTGTGTACTACCCTTACCTTCTTAAGGTTTGTGATGTATTTTGTGCCTTCTTTTCAGACAGAACTGTTTTACAGGTTAACAGCACGTGATATGCTTATCTGCTTGAGATATGTGATACCTTTTTTGCCTTCGTCAAGGCGAAATTGCTTAACGGTTAACAACATGTTACAATTTGCCGTAAATTCTGTATTGTTTCTTTCTTTCTTGACTGACAGTCGCCTTCTTAAAAAGCAAAGGAGATGTCTTCTTTGTCTTGATACTGAGCGCTCCTGTGCTTGGTGCACTCTTGCCACCTTTTGTGGGAGAGTGGTACTGCATTCAGGTGGGAACTGAAATCTGATATTTCCATGTTGTCTTATGACTAGCGCACTTGTACCTCATGGAACAGCCCTTTGGCCTGTTTAAAATAACAATAATGAGAATAACTGTCTTGTTTTCTCTCCCATTCTTCTCCTGGAGGAATAATAGCTTCTGCAGAGAGTGAAGGAGGAGAAAATAGCCTGGAAACTGGTATACACCAGCCCAGGGCTTCATTCCTCCAGCTTTAGCTGCTCCAGCTGGAACTGGGAAGGCCACCAGGAAGCAGAAGTGGATTGAAGAAAGCCAGCTACGTGACCCACGGGTGGACTTCATGCAAAGGCAATTGGAGAAGAGGCGTACGACCACTGAACATATGGTGGCAAATCACCATCACCTTTTGGGTATACCACTCCAGGCTCCTGTATGTGCCTCAGGACCACATCCTGATGCAGTGTCCCTCACGGCCTCTGATAACTTGGGTAAGACCATCAGCTCCGGCTGTGGCTCCTGTGGGCGGATGGATATCTCTGAGGATGATGACGAGGATAACTGTGACCTTCTGGTCGAGAAGGACCCTCCTGAGCCCCATGATGTGTCTCTCAGGGAACTGATCTCTAGAGCAGCATCAGCTGCTGGGATTCCTCCTTCATCTTCTCCACCTATGGCTTCGGCTTTGGACAGGGGTCCTGCATCCCGCAGGCAGGTTTGTCAGTTTATCCTGACTTTGTGGGTCGTTGGCAAAAGTCATGGGCTTGTCCAAGGGAGGCTGTTGCTGCTCGCTCTAGGCTCAGTGTTTTGAGTGGTGCTGCGGACCAAAGCTTGGATGGTGCGTTGAAGGTAGGCCCTACCTTTGCAGTGCTGGCTGGAGCTCCCCCACAGGCAGCAAGTCTGTACGCCATCCTAACAACAAGTGTCGTGCCGCTGGTGGTTTAGTGGCTAGTGCCTACCAGTCTGTGGTTATGGCCTCTAGGCTGGCAGATGCTAATACACTTCTTTTGTGTATTTAGAAGGTCTGATAAGGAACCTAGAGTCAAAAGCAGAACGGACCTTCTGCCAGAATTGGTGAGGATTGTTATGGTGAGGTCCTGGCGGACGGCTAATGAAACACTATAGGCCAGCCGATGAGTTTGCACATTTGGCGGTGTAAAGAGCAAATCCTCTTTACACCACCTACAGTTAGTCCAGAACTCTGCTGCAAGATTACTAACTAGGTCCAGTAGATTCTGTCATATCACTGCTGTTTTGGCCTCCTTGCAGTGGCTTCCTGTAAATTATAGAGTTGGTTTTAAAGTTCTTGTTCTTACTTTCAAAGCCATTCATGAAGAGGCGTCTTTTTATATTAGCGACCTGCTATTTCTACACCAGCCCAGCAGGTCTCTCAGGTCTTCTCATCAGAATCTATTGGTAGTCCCTAGCACTAGGCTCAGAACCAAAGGCGATAGAGCCTTTGCTGCTGTTGCTCCCAGACTGTGGAACTCCTTACCATTTGAACTTAGATCTGCACCTTCCATTGATGTTTTCAAGAAGCAACTAAAGACCCACCTTTTTAGCCTGGCTTTTTAACCTCTTGCACTCCGGGATACCGCGGGCGGTCACGTCTCTGCGTCCTAGGGCGCACTGAAAAAGAAAAAAGCTGCAGACACAGCCGCGAACAGAAAGCCAAAGGAGTGCTTTGATTGGTTTAGATTTGATTGACCTCTCATTTGACTAATAAGAACCTTGAATTGGGTTTCTGAAACCTTGAAGAACCAATGACTGAAAACCTAGCAAGAAGGACCCGCCTACCAACAGCTGCGAATGCAGCGAGCCAATTGAAGCAGAGAACTTCGACGACTGAAAGCGTACGTCCCATGCGTAAAATCTGTTTTGTGTAAGCCGCTGGATGACACACACGCATTTGCCAGTCTTTTTTTCTTACTACTGTTCTTATTTGTTTTGAAAAATCATTCGCCAAAACCGCAATCATGGAAGCGCAAAACTGCAATAATGGAATTATGGTTTGACCAGGTCGCGTGACCAGAACCACAAGTCCGTAACAAGCGGACCAGCGTCATGTTCGTCTGACAATGAGGAAGAGAAGTTTGCCAGCGACACTGCTGTTGTGGACAGGTAAGTGTTATAAGCTAAATTATTCTTTATCCCTGAAAATTGTAATCAAAATGACTTTTGACCAATCGGTAAATTACAACTGTGCGTCATCGCAACATGACGGACCGGTCCGTGCGCCGCGTCCGGACCGTGAACGCCCCCCCCCCCGCTACTCTTCTGTAGCGAATTGCAGATATTATTGCAGATATTTTAGTACAACTGTGCGTAGTAGACCGCGGCGCACGGTCACCGCGGTCCGTCATGTAGCGATGGGCGATGTCCGTCCTCTGTAGCGGGGGTGGGGGGGGGAGTTGTTATCTTCTACATTACAGATATTTTAGTATAATTTTTAGTGCACTGTAGGTTATTTTTTTCTTGTAAAAAAAAGCCACACATTTTTTACGTGGCATGCTTCTTTTTGTGTGGGGGCTTGTTTGTTCATTCATTCATTCATGAATGAATAAACAACCCCCCCCCCCCCCACACACACACACACACACGCACACAGCCCTTCACCTTTCATTAGAGCCCAAGATGAAGCTTCTATATTGAATCATTCAAAAGTTACAGATGTTTTTCCAAACTGTGCCATTTGGCACAATTTGGCACAGTTCAAAAACGCCTGGGAACTACCTGAGGAAAAAAACTGTGTAATATATTCATTTTTGGTGGTATTGTTACAAAATTTTGACCTCAGCTGGATAACACTTGGTTCTACATTTCTGTTGCATTTTCCAGCCCAGATCTGACAGCTGTGTGTTATTTGCAAGCACTTGTATCCAAAAAACACCCAGGCGAACTTTATTTTCTTCAGGTTCAGTATGTTTAGATGACTGTTACTCAGTGGCAGGAGCACTTAGAGAGATTATGACTGTTTTGCCAAAAAATTCAAAGTGTTTTCTTTTAAATGGGACCAACCCCATGAAGATGCTGCAAAGGGTTGAAGAACAGCTTTTGATTTACTTTGGGTACGTTATGTTTAGGCGTTTTTAGGGAAATTGACCGGAGTGCAAGGGGTTAATTAACTATGTGTTGATTGTATTTTTATGTGCTTTTACTGTCTACTTTGGTTTTTTTTTTTACTGTTTTATGTGCCTGTGTTTTTATTTTGTTTTTTACCATGTTAAGCACTTTGTGACTCTGTCTGTGAAAAGTGCTCTATAAAAAAACTTATTATTATTATTATTATTTATTAAATAAGGACATAAACTACCGCTAATGAGACAATATAGGCCAGCCGATGAGTTTGCACATTTATTAAATAAGGACATAAACTACAAAATAATGAGCCTCGTGGGGCAAAACACAAATAAAGGCAAGACACGACACTTACATACAATCAGCGAGGAGGGAACCAAACGCTGGAAAGAACTGGCTTCGGGCATAGGGAAACCAGACTGGAAAGGCGAAGGTCGCAGCCCCGAGTAAACAGAGCTGCTCCCTTAAATAGGGCTGACAGGTTAATCAGCTGATAAGAAAGTCATCAGCTGATTGGAATCCAGCCGTCCTGTGGAGCTCGGCTCTGACAGCCAGAAGCCCCACCGAGATGCTGTCACAATAAAAGCCTGAAGGCCAAGTGGTGTGCCTGAGGAGAGAACGGGGAACTACCGGACAACCCGAGTGCAGACAGAGTCAGCACACAGACCATGACAAGGATTGTGGGCACTGTGATTCAAGGAGCTAGCTGTGACTCACCAAGCAAACGACTGGACCATCTAACTACCTGATCCAAGGATTTCCTCTGTTTCAGTTTTATCTGACCAAACCATGACACTAAAGAAAAGGATAAAACAGATTCAATAAAAGCCCGATAAAACATTATCATTATGGTTCGGTCAATTTGGAAGCGTGCAAGTTTCCTTAAACAATGCAAATGTTGCTGACCCTTTTTGCACACCCTTTCACAGTTCTCTTCAAAGTTTAAATTACTATCAATAATCGTTCCAAGATATTTGTACGATTGTACACATTCAGTGGTCTGGCCTTTTAGTACAGTGACTTCATGCCTGGGAGTTTTCCTCCTAAAGTCAATAATCATATCTTTAGTTTTTGTCGTATTCAGCTGCAGGTAGGAATCCTCACACCAGTGAACAAAATCATCAACTACTGGGCCGTGGCCACTCTCACCATCCTGGAGGAGACTGACAACAACTGAATCATCAGCATACTTTATAATGTGTCTGTTGTCATGTCTGCTCCGACACATGTTTGTGTACAGAATGAAGAGTAGTGGTGACAACACACACCCCTGAGGAGAGCTAATAGAAGAGCACTTTTGGTCAGACAATGTACCATTGACCCTTACTCTCTGTGTCCTGTTGGTTAAAAAATCCAGAATTCAACCCACCAGATTATTACTCAAATCAAATTGTTGCAGGAGCCTTTTAACTAAAATATGAGGTTGGATTGTATTAAAGGCGGAAGAAAAGTCCACAAATAAAAGCATGGCGTGTGTCCCATAAAAAGCATGTTTAACGGAGTGACAGTGGCATCCCCCACTCCTCTGTGAGGCCTATAGGCAAACTGCAGAGGATCCAATGCATGCTCAGTCTGCTTTAGGACCTCAAATCTGACCAGTTTTTCAAAAATTTTCATTAAAATTGAAGTCAAACCAACTGGTTTAAAGTCATTTAATGTTTTAGGACAGCTGGATTTTGGAACGGGGACAACCACGGCATCTTTCCAGATCTTAGGCATATGTTGTGTCTGTAAGGACTTATTGAAAATGTAGTGAAATACAGGACTCAATACATGTGCACAGGACTTTACCAAACGCCCACATATATTATCAGGGCCCTGACTTTTGTTCACTTTTACAGCACAGAACGCCCTTTTAATATCCTGCACCTCAATATTAAAGTACTGATTGTCTTTGAGTTTCTGTTTCAAATCTTGGGTTTCAGTGCTAAAATCAAAGGAATCAAAACAACCATGAAAACAATTAAGAGCATTAGCCAGCTCTATGTCTGAATTAAAACCATCTAAAAACACACGATTACTGCCCTCTGTGCTCTGAAGGCCTGCAATAGTTTTCATACTGGCCCAGGCTGAACCAAGCTTCTTTGTTGCCATCTTGCTTTCCAACTCTGATTTATAATTCTTTTTTGCTCTTAAAATTTTGGCCTTCAGCTCTTTTGTGGCAACCTGCAGCTCAGAAACAACCCCCTCTTTAAAAGCAAGTGTTTTCCTCTGTAAGCAGGATTTAACTGATTTTGTAACCCATGGCTTGTTGTTGGGATATATTTTGACACGTTTACGTGGAACGATCATATTTCTGCAGAAAGCCATGTATGAGCATGTGACATCCGCCAAAGAGTCCAAATC
Source organism: Pholidichthys leucotaenia (assembly GCA_020510985.1). NCBI lineage: Eukaryota > Metazoa > Chordata > Actinopteri > Cichliformes > Pholidichthyidae > Pholidichthys > Pholidichthys leucotaenia. Next base: position 126,794,248 of record CM035847.1, on the reverse strand, counting down.
ATCCCCACAGGCCAGTGTGAACACCTCCCAGTCCGTATAGTTAAAGCATTCCTGGAGGCAGTGCACTGAATCCTCTGTCCACACGTCTATGTCTCTGGTCTTCCCCTTGCCTCTTCTGAGAGCAGTTTTATATGTGGGCGGCAAATGCACACAGTTGTGATCTGAGGATCCTAAAGGAGGAAGGGGAAGTGATTTATAGGCCCTCTCTATGGAGCCGTAGCACAGGTCCAATGTCTTTTTTCTTGGTTGGGCAGGAGACATACTGATAAAAGTGTTTAAGTGTCTTCTTTAAAGAAACATGGTTAAAATCCCCAAGAATAAAATTTGGAGCCTCTGGGGAAATTGACTGCAACCGCTGGACCATATCAAAGATGGTGCTGGAGGCAGAGTCAGCATCCGCCCTCGGGTGAATGTACACAGTCGTTATGAAAAATTGGGGGAACTTACGGGGCAGATAAAAGGGGTGTAGTAACACGGACAGAAGCTCCACATCGGGTGTACAGATGCGCTCTCTGACCGTGACAGATGAACAGTACTGTTTATTAATATATAAACATATGCCGCCCCCCTGACGTTTCCCCGTTACCTCTTCCTGCTGATCTGAGCGAAGTGGGGCTCCAAAGCCGTCAATCCACAGGTCCGCATCCCGCTCATGCGCCGTAAGCCACATCTCCGTGTAAGCCATGACACACCAGTTCTTGAAATCCTTCTGATATTGTACATTCCCTTGAATTTCATCCACTTTGGTGACACATGGGGAGTGCATAATGGTATAGCATCTTAGACTAGAACAAAGAGCAGAGTTTCCCTTGGAGATAGCAGGGAGGTGTGAAGGATGAATGCAGTGTGATCTTTTGTGTATCAGAGACTTCTAGGAGACTTCTAGGAGGATGGTAAAGGATTAAGGAAGTGAATGCAATGTGACCTCTTGTGTGTAAAGGATTAAGGAAGTGAATGCAATGTGACCTTTTGTGTGTAGAAGCTTCTGAGGGAATGCCACAGTATTTAAGAGAAGAGTCTTGTCTGGAATGTCCTCTTTCTGACTATGCTTCTGTGTGAGATGTGTAATAAACTGTCTGAGTCAAATCCGCCTTGTTATTTACACACTCCACACTGGTGACCCAAGACGAATCATGCAACACGACGAAAGATCCCCAGAGCCAGCCTCGTTGGGAGCCCCCAGCCAAGCATATGCTGTTACAATCAAACTACCGGATTTTTGGCAGCACAATCCGCGCCCCTGGTTCCACCTAGTTGAGGCGCAGTTCGCCCTCTGGGGGATATCGGCAGATGACACGAAGTTCTACCATGTGGTCGCAACGCTCGACACTCACACGGCTCAGCATGTGGAGAGCCTGCTTGATCAGCCACCAACCAGCGACAAGTACGGCGCGCTGAAGGCTGCACTCATCCAGCACTACACGCTCTCGGTTGGTGAGAGAGCAGAGACTCCTGATGCGGACTGGGTTAGGAGATGGGTCGGCTATTGACCTGATGGAGAAGATGCTGAGATTAAAGGGCTTTGACGATGACCATTTCATTTTTACCCACCTCTTCCTCTGGAACCTTCTGTCAGCGACGAGAGCGACCCTGGCCAATTCGCCGTTGCTGGCCAAGCGGGACTATCGTGCGCTGGCTCGAGAAGCACACCGGATCATCATGGCCAGCAGAGAGTTCACGACCACGGCGGCAGCGACGGAGCTCGGTGCGACGGCCGGAGGAGGCGAGGAGCCATCGACGGCAGCGGCAGAGCCACCGACGACAGCAGCAGCGGGGGCCAAAGAACGCGGAGGAGACACCCTTTGTTTCTACCACCGCCACTTCGCAGAGAAGGCACGCAAATGTATACCACCGTGCCAGTTCAAGTGCTCGGGAAACGCCAAGACCAGGGGTCGGTAGCAGCTGCGACCCCCGGGGGGGAGAACAAGCTGCTCTACTTGATGGACGCACACTCGGGGAGGCATTTTCTCGTGGACACCGGCGCCCAGTTGAGTTTCATCATGCCGTCCTACGCCAACCGGCTGGCGGGATCTAGAATCAGAATCAGAATCAGAATCAGAATAGCTTTATTGCCAAGCGTGTTTACAGTGTAAACAAACGAGGAATTTGACTTGACATTGGGCGCGCTCGATAAGCGCCTCCAATGACGCGGCAGCCATGAAGGCGCCTGTCATCAGTGGAGGGTAAAGAGGGGAATGGGGGAGGGAATGACACAATGGGCAGAGAGAAAAAACATAGTTAATCAAAATAAAGCTCGTATGAGCAAAATTGTGATTACATAGAAAAAAACCCTCTAAGCACAATTAGCAGACCAATACAGATCACACAATACAAAGAAGAGAGAGAGCAGTGTGTGTAGTCAGCATGTAATCAGTATGAGTGCGGTGTTGATGTATCAGTTGCTGGTGCACAACAAAGGGGCGCCTCCTGGCAACGGATGGGTATGTTCATGTATTCAATACACAGATAAGCATGTCCCAGAGTCTGTCTCTCTTTGTGCATGCCGGATGGCAAAGTTCTGTATTAGACACATGATAACGCTGTCATTGAAGAGTCTGGTTTGGTGAACAACAGCAAATGTTGTTAATTGTTTGGGTTAAAGAGAAGCCAAAACACCTTCCTGCAAAATCTCTGCACCTGGAGGAATGAGTTCCCAAGGACGCCGAATCAAGGCCTGATGAGCACAGTCACTTGGAGCATAGTAATTTCCACTCTCTTGCGATTCTGTGCATCACAATTAATTCAATTCACAGGCTTAAAATCGCTGGTCGAATTGTTGAAGGAGCTTCGCCGGGATCCGCATTTTGACCAGCTCTTCCAACTTTTTTAATTTCTGATACACTAGGAAACTCTGGAGCCAAACAGTAGAAATCCTGTGATCATATCCAAACAGATAGATGTCTTCTGCATCTTCAATCGAATCACACAGACACATGACTTCCAACTAACCCATGAGTCACACATTCGGGCTCCCCCGGGCCCGATTTTCTGTTGAAAAGGTGGTGTCAATTGCATTTAAAGCCCGAAATTCCATGTTTTCCGTTTTTCTGTTTGGATTGAGATCCGCGAGAAGGAGCGAGACACAGACACAGACGAAGCAAGCTGGGATCAGTCAGGGAGGCGGGAGGAGGAGAGGAGTGAAAATGCGACTGCTCTCTCTGAAAGCCGGAAGAAGAAGGCCCCGAGATGGCAGCAGCAAACGGCTCGGAGATTAAGACCTTTGGTGAGAGGACTCTGCTTCTGTCTCTACACGGCCGTACATTTGAGTGGACTTTTGTCATAGCAGCAATGAGTTTCAATATATTGGGGGCTGATTTTTTGTGCACACATGGTTTGTTGGTTGATGTTGCTAACAGGCGCCTGGTTAATGCACTGTCCTTTGATTCTATCCCCTGTGCAGCTCGAGCGTCCCGGCCAACAGCACAAGCCAACGTCACAGCTGCATGCGGTAAGTTCCACACACTGCTCACTCAGTTCCCAGCACTCACGGTCCCGACATTTTTGGCAGCCATCGCTAAACACGGGGTGGAGCATTTTATCACCACCACCGGGCCGCCCGTTTTTGCAAAACCTCGGCGCTTGGACGCAGCTAAACTGGCCATAGCGCGCGAGGAGTTCGCCAACCTGGAGAGGTTGGGCATCATCAGGCGTTCAAACAGCCCATGGGCTTCCCCGCTACACATGGTCCCTAAAGCTAAGGGTTCGTGGCGACCTTGCGGGGATTTCCGCAGGTTGAACAACGCCACAGCGCACGACCGCTACCCAATTCCTCACATCCAAGATTTTTCCGTTCACTTGGAAGGAGGGCGCGTTTTTTCTAAAATAGACCTGGTCCGCGGTTACCACCAAGTCCCAGTGCGCGCTGAGGACATACCCAAAACAGCGGTGATAACTCAGTTCGGTTTATTCGAGTTTTTGCGCATGCCATTCGGGCTTAAAGGGGCGGCACAGACGTTCCAACGCATGATGGATGCAGTACTGCGTGATCTCCCTTTCGTATTCGTCTACTTGGATGATATCTTGGTAGCCAGCGCGTCCGAAGACGAACACGAAACCCACCTCACGGCGGTTTTCCGGAGGTTGGAAGAGCACGGGTTAATAATCAACCCAGCGAAATGTCAGTTCGGGGTGACGCAGATTGATTTTTTGGGGCACCGCGTCTCTCCCGAAGGAGCGGTCCCGCTGCCTGACAAAGTGTGCGCGGTAGCAGATTTTCCCCGGCCGCAAACGGTCAGGGCGCTACAGGAATTTTTGGGAATGGTGAATTTTTATAACCGTTTCCTCCCCCGTGCAGCGCAGCTCATGCAACCACTGTACGCCGCGATCAAAGAACAGAAACCCGCGAATAAGATCGAATGGTCCCTGGAGCGAGAGCGGACGTTCTCGGAAGTCAAAGCAGCCCTGGCAAACGCTGCGTTGCTGGCACATCCAGACCCAATGGCCCGCATAGCGCTCACTACTGATGCGTCAGATGTGGCAATAGGGGCGGTCGTGGAGCAGCGTGTAGCCGGGGCTTGGCAGCCGCTCGCCTTTTTCAGCAGGACTTTGCGCGATAGTGAACGTAAATACAGCGCGTTCGACAGGGAGTTGCTGGCTCTCCACTTGGCCATTCGCCACTTCCAGTTGTGGCTGGAAGGACGTTGTTTTACCGCGTTCGTTGACCACAAGCCACTAACATTCTCGATGGCCAAGGTTTCGGAACCGTGGTCGGGCTGGCAGCAGAGACAGCTGGTCGCGATCTCAGAGTTTACTACCGATATTCAGCATGTGTCGGGCAAACTGAATGTAGTGGCAGACTGCCTCTCCCGCGCCGTGGCTGCCCCGGTCCGCGTGAGGATAGATTGCTCAGCCATGGCCGCGGAGCAGGTTAGTGACGCAGACGTGTGCGCGCTCCAGTCTGGACCAACAGGGTTAAGGCTGGAGAGCAGGGTGCTGCAAGACGGTATGCCCCCCCTAATTTGTGATGTCTCCACGGGGCGACTGCGTCCCGTGGTACCAGCTGCGTGGCACCGCCACACTTTTGACTCGATTCATTCTTTGGCGCACCCGGGAGTGCGCGCGCCGGTCAAAATGGTAGGAGAGAAATTTGTGTGGCCGAGCCTTCGCAAACAAGTGAAAGAGTGGGCAGCAGCCTGCATGGCGTGCCAATGAGCCAAGGTACACAGGCACACGAAGGCTCCCTTGGAGCCGTTTCGCATCCCGGCTAAGAGGTTTGACCATGTTCACGTGGACCTTGTGGGCCCCCTCCCGCCATCACAGGGGTGCACGCACCTTCTGACAATGGTGGACCGCACCACGCGCTGGCCGGAAGTGGTTCCACTGGCAGCAATCACAGCCGAGGAGGTGGCGTGCGCGTTTTTAACGGCATGGGTGGCGCGTTTTGGAGTCCCGTCGGATATTATGTCCGACAGAGGCCCTCAATTTGTTTCCGAACTCTGGTCAACAATGGCCCGCAGCATGGGTGTCACAATTCACCGCACAACCGCATACAATCCACAGGGTAATGGGTTATGCAAACGTTTTCATAGGTCATTGAAAGCGGCTCTCAGGGCGTCACTGACGGATGCAAATTGGGTAGACAAGCTACCGTGGGTTTTATTGGGGTTACGTTCTGCGCCTAAAGAGGATTTGGAAGCTTCCCCGGCTGAACTCGTTTTTGTGCAGCCACTTCGGCTGCCCGGAGAGTTTCTTCCAGATAATCCTGTGCCGGGCAGCTCCCCGTCTCAGCTGTTGCAGCGTAGCATAGACACAAGCACTCTGCCGGGCCCTGTTCACCACAGTTTTCCGCGTGTTTTTGTGCCTAAAACTTTGAAAAACGCGGAGTTCATTTTTGTTGGACATGATGCCCATCGACCTCCACTGCGCCCACTTTATGATGGACCATTCAGAGTGCTGGAAACAGGGGACAAGCATTTTTTGCTAGATTTGGGGGGTAGGAGGGAAAAGGTTGGCATAGACAGACTCAAACCCGCTTTTGTTGTGACGGACGAGCAAGTGCTGTTGGCGAGGGCCCCTTGGCATGGAAGACCCCCACGGGGAGCTTCCCAGAGAAAAGATTCCCCAGAGCACCCACATGCACAGACTTTTACCCCTCAATCATCAGCCCCCCAGCATGGCAGCACCGCGGAGGCGGTGAATCCTGGTTACAGCAGATACGGGAGAAGACTGAAGCCCAAGCAGCATGTGGATTGATGTTTAATGATTTAACCACAGCAGATGGACTGTCATTCTATTGTTCTATCCAAGACGCTCGGGGGGGGGGTCGTTTGGTGACACATGGGGAGTGCATAATGGTATAGCATCTTAGACTAGAACAAAGAGCAGAGTTTCCCTTGGAGATAGCAGGGAGGTGTGAAGGATGAATGCAGTGTGATCTTTTGTGTATCAGAGACTTCTAGGAGACTTCTAGGAGGATGGTAAAGGATTAAGGAAGTGAATGCAATGTGACCTCTTGTGTGTAAAGGATTAAGGAAGTGAATGCAATGTGACCTTTTGTGTGTAGAAGCTTCTGAGGGAATGCCACAATATTTAAGAGAAGAGTCTTGTCTGGAATGTCCTCTTTCTGACTATGCTTCTGTGTGAGATGTGTAATAAACTGTCTGAGTCAAATCCGCCTCATTATTTACACACTCCACACCACTTTATTTCTCAGGGATTGTACGTTCCCCATAATAATGGAAGGAAGAGGAATGCGGTTAAGCTGACGCCTCCTCAGGCTTAATCTTACACCTCCACACTTTCCACGTTTCCTCCTCTTGTCTCTCTTTTCATCGCTGTGTCCATGAAAATCTCTTAAAATAAAATCCGGCAGTTGCACCACAGACTCAAACACAGATGCTGCATTATCCATGTTTGAATGCAGTAACATTTCTCTGGAATACTGTATTCTTCCCGGCATGATCGCGATCGCGCTTACCTCCAAGACAAAGAGCCGGTAGGAAAGAAACGACAGTGCAAAAACAAGGAGGAAATCCATACTGATGGAACCAGGGAGCTCTTCGTTATATAGTCCACAAACATTCAAGGACAAAAACGGCACAGAGGATTACGTTAAAACACATTAAAATGCATAAAAACAGAGACACAGATGTCAAACTTTTTTCAGCCACTGCTGGTCGCTGCGTGCGCATGCGCCCAAATAGTGTACAAATGATAACACCATTACAATACACAAGAGGGGGCTGAAAAGTTCATAGTGGTAAAATTTGCCCAAATGTGGTTTACTTTTCAACCTCAGGGATCCAAGCGCTGCAACACCAGTGGAAAAAGTGTGTGGACCGAGGGGGGAGACTCTGTTGAAAAATAAACCACATTTGGTCAAATTTGATCACTATGAACTTTTCAGCCTATGAACTTTTCAGTCCCCCCTCGTACAAGACAGCAGATAAATGTTTTTAAAATATGCTTTGTAAAAGTTTTTTGTCAGATATGAATTGATATTCCATAATTTACAGCCCCTAAATCTTGATGAAGATTTACCTCTGACACTAAAGCATTTAGGAGGACAGAACTACAAAGCTTAACTATTTAAGTAAAATGAATGTTTTTATTTATTTATTTTGTTTTAACAATCACATGTATATTTTCCATGTAAGCAGACTGGCCAAGTAATGTTTTGTTTGACATATCTTCTTTTGGTTTCATAATTAAATCTTGTGGTGTAGCTACTAATATTGTCTTGGTAGTCCTTTCTTGTGAAGATTTGTAAAAAATTGTAGGGTCATTGTAGTGAGAACCTGCATTAAACAGAGAATTGGTGTTATATGATAAGATAAGATAAGATAAGATAAGCCTTTATTAGTCCCACAATGGGGAAATTCCAGGATTGCAACAGCACAGGGATACCAACACTCAGAGCAACAATCAGAAGGCAAGAAAAAAAACAAAAAAAGCAAGAGCAGCTAATATACATATGTACATATTACTATAAATATATATATACAGTGGGGCAAAAAAGTATTTAGTCAGCCACCAATTGTGCAAGTTCTCCCACTTAAAAGATGAGAGAGGTCTCCAATTTTCATCATAGGTATACCTCAACTATGAGAGACAAAATTAGAAAAAAAAAAAATCCAGAAAATCACATTGAAGGATTTTTAATGAATTAATTGGTAAATTCCTCGATAAAATAAGTATTTGGTCAATAACAAAAGTTCATCTCAATACTTTGTTATATACCCTTTGTTGGCAATAACAGAGGTCAAATGTTTTCTGTAAGTCTTCACAAGGTTTTCACACACTGTTGCTGGTATTTTGGCCCATTCCTCCATGCAGATCTCCTCTAGAGCAGTGATGTTTTGGGGCTGTTGCTGGGCAACACAGACTTTCAACTCCCTCCAAAGATTTTCTATGGGATTGATATCTGGAGACTGGCTAGACAACTCCAGGACCTTGAAATGCTTCTTATGAAGCCACTCCTTCGTTGCCCGGGCGGTGTGTTTGGGATCATTGTCATGCTGAAAGACCCAGCCACGTTTCATCTTCAATGCCCTTGCTGATGGAAGGAGGTTTTCATTCAAAATCTCACGATACATGGCCCCATTCATTCTTTCCTTTACACGGATCAGTCGTCCTGGTCCCTTTGCAGAAAAACAGCCCCAAAGTATGATGTTTTCACCCCCATGCTTCACAGTAGGTATGGTGTTCTTTCTCCTCCAACACGACAAGTTGAGTTTTTACCAAAAAGTTCTATTTTGGTTTCATCTGACCATATGACATTCTCCCAGTCCTTTTCTGGATTATCCAAATGCTCTCTAGCAAACTTCAGACGGGCCTGGACATGTACTGGCTTAAGCAGGGGGACACGTCTGGCACTGCAGGATTTGAGTCTCTGGCGGCGTAGTGTGTTACTGATGTAGCCTTTGTTACTTTGGTACCAGCTCTCTGCAGGTCATTCACTAGGTCCCCCCGTGTGGTTCTGGGATTTTTGCCCACCATTCTCGTGATCATTTTGACCTCACGGGGTGAGATCTTACGTGGAGCCCCAGATTGAGGGAGATTATCAGTGGTCTTGTATGTCTTCCATTTTCTAATAATTGCTCCCACAGTTGATTTCTTCACACCAAGCTGCTTACCTATTGCAGATTCAGTCTTCCCAGCCTGGTGCAGGTCTACAATTTTGTTTCTGGTGTCCTTTGACAGCTCTTTGGTCTTGGCCATAGTGGAGTTTGGAGTCTGACTGTTTGAGGTTGTGGACAGGTGTCTTTTATATTGATAATGAGCTCAAACAGGTGCCATTAATACAGGTAACGAGTGGAGGACAGATGAGCCTCTTAAAGAAGAAGTTACAGGTCTGTGAGAACCAGAAATCTTGCTTGTTTGTAGGTGACCAAATACTTATTTTACCAAGGAATTTACCAATTAATTCATTAAAAATCCTTCAATATGATTTTCTGGATTTTTTTTTTCTCATTTTGTCTCTCATAGTTGAGGTATACCTATGATGAAAATTGGAGACCTCTCTCATCTTTTAAGTGGGAGAACTTGCACAATTGGTGGCTGACTAAATACTTTTTTGCCCCACTGTATATACACAGATACACAGTGCAGAGCATTGTAGCTGGATGGAATAAATATATGAGTATATAAACACACAGTGCGGAGCATTGTAGCTAGATGGAATAAATATGTAGATATATAAACACCCACAGTACGGAGCATTGCAGCTAGGTGGAATAAATATGTAAATGTCATGCGGTGGCTCTTGCGAGCCATCATAAGACGCCACACCGTCACCAAAGAGTTGTGCAAGAGTTTTTTATTAACGGTGAAGTTATGATAATACAAGCTGCTGAGGCAGTGCCACACACAAGTCTACACACACTGGGAAGCGTAAGGCTAAACAGCTCACTTACAGGTCCACAGGAGGCGACGGTCATACCCCAGACAGACAAGGTAGAAAACAGTCCAAAGCATACGTAGCTCCGACGAAGAGAGACGGACACTGCTGCAGGGATGTGGCCGCTAGCGTGGGTTTAAGAAGTCCGTCACTAACGACCGCAAATGCAGAACAGCTGTTCAGGACTTGACAGCTGAGCGGAAGCCTCCCCGAGCGCTGTCATAATAAGAGCTTGGAGAGCCAGGATAACAACGCCGCTGTCAATCCCTGACAGGAAATAACATAGTGCTCGGGTCATAACAGTAGCCCCCCCTCAAAAGACGGGCTCCGAACGTCTTGTAACACCCAGCCCCCCCCCCACTACCACCACCACCACCACCACCACCACAGGGCGAGTGAGTGGAGGAACAGGAAAGGAGGGAGCCAAACAAAACCCAACAAGGCCCCAAACAAAAAGGAAAAAGAAGAACACATCCCGACATATCCATCAAATTCCCCCAGAACAATGAAGAAAAAAAACAAGGTAGGAATTACAATACAAGGGGTACAAACCATACAGAGCATAATTACCTGACACCGAAAGCTTTCCCCACAGAGACCACAGACAACCTGTCTAACTCCAGAGTACATAACCCCACGTGGTGTAGAAGTCATCAGAGTAAAGATCTCTTCACACACAAACTTTGAAATGCCACAATCATACTCCCAAATCACCCCTGTACATGAAACCCAGCCACAATTAAACCCAAAACAGCCTCAAACACAATGGTATCTATGAAAAAACAAGAAATACATGCTATAGCCCCTCAAGAAGAAGAGGGGAGGAAAACAAAACAAAAAAAAAAACAAAAGCATGCTGAAAACATACATGAGGCAATCTCAATTGCTCTAAATAACCTTACACCGTATGGTCCCAAACAGAAGACGATCGGCAGAGATCAAACGCCCCAGGCAGAGCTCCGGCAACCTCCCTGCATCCGATGGCCCACGGATAGTCACAAAAAACAGTACATGGTCAGGCGGCCTACCCCAGTCCCAGGCCCCAAGAGACAAGTCCTCCGGTGACCGTACCAGGCCACCCAGTAGCAAACACAGTTTATCGGGTAACCGACCCAAGGCGCCAAACCAGCGGAGCAGTTCCTCGGGTGGCCGACCCACATCCCTCAGCCACCAGAACCGTGGAGGAATAGCGTGCGGCGGCCTGCCAGATGGAGAAACTACATGAGAGCGCCAGCCTGCTAGACAAAAACCTCCAACGGCCCCCAGCGCTAACGACCCCAGCTGGTGGCTCCTGAGAGGGGAATAATCAAGACAATGGGTCCACATCATATCAGGCGGCGAAGGGTCTGCGGCTCCTCCACCGATCTCGGTCCAGACCGATGCGATTGTCGCAGCTCCGCCTGTATCGGATCCCGATTGGATCATAGCTGCACCCGCATCGGACCCCGATTGGGTCACTGCCGCACCAGTGTCAGACCCCGATTGGACCTCCTCGAACCCCGATTGGGTCGCAGCTGCACCTGCGTTGGACCCCCACTGGACCTTGTCGGACCCCAATTGGATCGCAGCTGCACCTGTGTTGGACCCCCACTGGACCTCAACGGACCCCGATTGGGTCACAGCCACACCTGCGTCAGACCCCGATTGGACCTCGTCGGACCCCGATTGGGTTGCAGCTGCACCTGCGTTGGACCCCCACTGGACCTCGTCGGACCCCGATTGGACCTCGTCAGACCCCGATTGGGTCGCAGCTGCACCTGCGTTGGACCCCCACTGGGTCTCGGCAGGCCCCGATTGGACCTCGTTGGACCCCGATTGGGTTGCAGCTGAACCTGCGTTGGACCCCCACTGGACCTTGTCGGACCCTGATTGGGTCACCGCTGCACCCGCGTCGGACCCAGATTGGATCACAGCAGCACCTGCGTTGGACCCCCACTGGATCTCGGCAGGCCCCGATTGGGTCACCGCTGCACCCGCGTTAGAACCCGATTGGATCACCTCAGCCCACGCGTCGGACCCTGACTGGGTCTGGACGGACCCTGACTGGGTCGCAGCTGCACCAGCGACGATCTCCATCCCCGAACTTGGGACCTCCAGCCCCGCGACCTTGACAGACTCCAAACTGGTTACGCTGTGGAGAGGCTCAGAGAACAGGGGAGGACCGGGATCAGTATCACCGGCAGCGCCAGAGCCCAGCGAGATGAGCTCGGGCGCAGCAGACAGCTGCCCCTCGCTCGCCTCCCCACGAGGCAGGCAAAAATGCTCTAACACTCCACAAAGAAAAACAAAGAAGAGCACTTGCCTGCACTCGGGCTCTGGAGCCGTCCAGGACTTCGTTGATCCAGGTTCAGGTAGAAGCTCGTCGTCGGGCTCCCACTCAGCTGCGTCGGGTTCCACAGCCGGCCTGATGGTTTCTGCAGCTGGATCCTCTCGCGCTGATGTCCACACCGATAACCCGCACGGTGTGGTGGCAGGGGACCCTCGACCCGCTGGCTCGGGCTGCTCCTCTGTGGAGACCTGGGGACGCTCGCTCGGCGGCTCAGGCTCCACACCGCAGTCCGCTCTCCTCCTCTGTCCAAAACAAGGCTGCGGGGCCGGGGTAATTCCCAGAGCCGCAGGCCTCCCCCTCGTTCGACGTCGTGGATCTAACGCCGAGGTCCGCTCAGCAGGAGGAAACACAGAGGCAGCAGGTTCAGTACAGATAACTACAGCTGGAGGAGGAAACTCGGGGGGCTGCAAACCCCGAGCTTCACCCCCAGGAGTCAGACAAAACAGATCACCATGATAAGTAGGGGAGTGAATTTGAACTTGCCTGTCTCCCAGAGGGAGGATGGTGCCAACTGTAGAGGACATTGCTCCTTCCGTCCCTCGCTGGGTGGTAGGAAAGGACCCATGGACGGAGCTCGCCGGCGCAGGACTCTGATCACTCACAGCAGCTGGAGAGGGCGTCGAGGACGAGGGAGCGGCAGCCAAAGCGGGCCGGGCACAGCATGCTGACCTTACAGAAGGGGGTGGTGGCCCGAAAAAAGGGGCTGCAGGAATTCCCTCTTGATGTGACGCCGAAGAGACAGCTGACTGGTTGAATGGGTCATTCCGGCGGCCCGGAACTGGATCCGGAACAGGAGCTTGCTGAAGATGTGCTCGGCCGCGGCGCCGACGCCTACGCCGGCCCCCAGATGGTGCGAACTCCAGAAATGGATCGAGGACAGGATCGGGATCCGTAGGCAAAGAGCAGGAGTGCCTCTTCTTCTGCTTCTTGCCGTGCTCCTCCTCCAGCATAAGGAATATCTCGCGTTGCGCGGCGATATCTGCCCTCCTCGCGTCGACTTCCGGGTGGTCGGCGTAGCGGGGAGAGAGATGACGAAGAGCGTCTTCAGCGGAGTCCAGGTACCAGTGTATGCCATGATCGTAATCCAGGAAGGAAGCGGAGATGAGCATCTCATCCACGAATTCAAGGACGCCCGTCAGCTCGTGGCTCGGACTCCGAGCGCGGCCCCTCCGCGACGGCATTCCTCACACACACTGTACCCAGACAGGAAAAGCAAATGTCCAAAAAACACTAACTCACTGGTGAAAGGCGTCTCGGGTTGGCGTCACCGTAAATGCCGTTTTTTGGCAGCAGTGTACTGTCATGCGGTGGCTCTCGCGAGCCACCATAAGACACCACACCGTCACCAGAGAGTTGTGCAAGAGTTTTTTATTAACGGTGAAGTTATGATAATACAAGCTGCTGAGGCAGTGACACACACAAGTCTACACACACTGGGAAGCGTAAGGCTAAACAGCTCACTTACAGGTCCACAGGAGGCGACGGTCATACCCCAGACAGAAAAGGTAGAAAACAGTCCAAAGCATACGTAGCTCCGACGAAGAGAGACGGATACTGCTGCAGGGATGTGGCCGCTAGCGTGGGTTTAAGAAGTCCATCACTAACGACCGCAAATGCAGAACAGCTGTTCAGGACTTGACAGCTGAGCGGAAGCCTCCCCGAGCGCTGTCACAATAAGAGCTCGGAGAGCCAGGATAACAACGCCACTGTCAAGCCCTGACAGGAATAGCCCGAGCACAAATAACATAGTGCTCGGGTCATAACAGTAAATATATAAACACACACAGTGTGGAGCATTGTAGCTAGATGGAATAATATGTAGATATATAAACACACAGTGCGGAGCATTGTAGCTAGATGGAATAAATATATAGATATATAAACACACCCAGTGCGGCGCATTGTAGCTAGATGGAATAAATATGTAAATATATAAACAAACACAGCGCAGAGCATTGTTGCTAGATGGGATGAAACAGCACAACTGTCTACTTAGTTATCCTACATGGTATGATTATGTACCCATACATATTCTCACCCTCCATAGCGACCGGTATTTTCCTAGTGGTATGCCGGAGGGGACCATTGTATAAGTCTATTGCATCTTTTGCATTCAAAACTATTAGGTTGTTACGTCTTTTTGCTATCTCTGCGAGCAGCCCTGCTTAGGTTGTACAGTCTGACAGCCGTTGGTAGGAAGGGCCTGCGAAACCTCTCAGTTGTGCACCTGGGATGATGTAGTCTGCTGCTAAATGAGCTCCTCAGTGCATTCAGTATGTCCTGCATAGGGTGGAACTCGGACTCCAGCAGAGATGACAGTTTAACCACCGTCCTTCTCTCTCCTATCTCCTCCACTGGGTCAAGGCGCTGCCCCAGGACAGAGCTAGCTTTCTTGATCAGTTTGTTCAGTCTCTTTCTATCGGCTGCGGTAATGCCACTGCCCCAGCAGCCACTCCAAAAGTGATGGCTGATGCCACCACCGTGTCATAGAATGTCTTCAGCAGCGCCCCTTGTACACCAAAAGACCTGAGTCTCCTCAGTAGGAACAGCCTGCGCTGTCCCTTTTTGTAGAGTGCATCAGTATTGTGTGACCAGTCTAGTTTATTGTTCAGATGAATACCCAGGTACTTGTAGGATGTCACCACATCAATGTCTGTTCCCTGTATATTTACTGGTGCTGTGAGGGGTTGTCCTTGCCTGCGGCAGTCCACCACCAGCTCCTTAGTTTTCCTCGCGTTGATCTGGAGGCAGTTCCGATGGCACCAGTCCACGAACTCCTGGATAAGCCCTCTGTACTCAGCTTCATCTCCATTGGAGATGAGGCCAACAATCGCAGAGTCATCAGAGAACTTCTGTAGATGGCAGTGTGTTGTGTTGTGTGAGAAGTCCACAGTAAAAAGGGTGAACAGGAAGGGAGCCAAAATCGTACTACATATAATACTGATATTTACCACTGGAGTGGTGGCCTAGTTGGTAGTTGGTCGAATGAAAGTTTGAAACACTTAAACACAAAAATAAGTGATTTAGTCCATGTCAGTGAGTGACATGGAAGCATTTGAGGTTTGAACTCATTCATGCGAAGCCGAAAAGAGCTAATGCGATGATGTGGCACCTGTTGTCCATCTGTCTGTCCATGCTAAGCATTTGCCCCGATGTTCACCAAACCCACTCACAATGATCCTCAGGTGGGTCTGCATCCAAGTTCTCAAGGTCATGGTTAAAGGTCAGCAGTTCTGGGCACTTCTGTGGTTTTAGAAAAATCACTACTCCAAGGCAGTTTCCTCAATTCTCATGAAACTCACTGGCAGTGACCCTCAGATACCTCTGCAGCCAGGCTGAGGTCAAGGTCAAGGTCATTGCCAAAGGTCATAAGATCTGAGCATTTAGGGTTTCCCCAAAAAACTTTACTCATCCTTGGCCACGGACCTTGACTTTATGCACATCGTCGACGGGTCTGTGTTTAGGGTCAAAGTTAACACTCAGGAGATCTGAGCACCTTGGGTGATTTCATCAGGCCGGAATGAGCAATTCCATCATTGATTGTCTGGTTTTGTTTTAAAAGTAAATTTCTGCCAGTTTTGTTTCTCCTATCTGGTTTGATGACTGGGATCAGTCTCAGACACTGATTATGGAGTAGTTTTTCAGGTGGTCCTACTTAAAGCAAAACCTGCTTAAAGGAGGATGCTCATTATCATTCTTCATTAGGCAAGTAGCAGCTCTCGTGCATTATGGGGGGAAAATCTGTTTCTGAAGATAAAGAATTTGAAATAGCACAACATCTTGGAAAAAGCCTAAAACCAATTAATATTTTTCAAAAACAAAAGAGAGATCACTGAACTGTGAAGAAAAAGATGTGTGTGTTATTCACAGTGCACACAAATTCATTCAGATAAAAGCTTAATTAGGAAAGTTTCTGTGAGGCAAATTAATTGTATTAAAACAGCAGCTATTAAAAAGTAACTGATGAGCAACTAACATGTATGTGAAGCTGCCAGTGTCTCCGGAGTCCCAAGGACCTCTCAATGCCGGATCCTCTAGAGGCTTGCGGTTGTGCATAAAGATGTATTTTGGCCACGCATAATCAATGGAAAAAAACACTTGCAACGGGCTCAGAAGTACATAAAGACATTTTCAAACTATTTTTTTTTCAGACTGATGAATGCCCTTCAACACTGGATGCTCCAAACAGATGGATGTGAGGATGGTTGATAAATGGCCATCATGCATCAGTCAGACTGCAATGTCAGCCGGGTGGTGGAGGAGTGATGGTTTAAACTAGAGTGATGGTTTAAACTGAACTTTACCTCCACCGGTAAAGGTTGGTTAAAAAAGGTCACCTCTTACCTCTTTTATGGTCAAGCAGTCAGTGAAATGATGTCAGGTGCACTCTTCAGGTATTGTGGCATCACCATGTGAGAGATGGGAAGCCACGGTCAAGTGGCCTCTGAGTTAGCAGGGGGACAAAGTTTCTGCCATGTATATGCATACATACATACCCACACCACACAAACCCTTTTATATATCATCAGATTTCAGATTTCAAAGGCTGTTGTGAAGTGGATTTATTCAATTGTACAGTTTCTTATTAGGGCTTCAGAGCTTTAAAAAAAATATTGTCAGAAACTCCTCAGAAGAAAACATTCAGAATCAGAATCAGAATCAGGTTTATTGCCATTGTTCATGTAGTACACAAACTAGGAATTTGTCTCGGTGCAATGCTGCAACATTAAACATGATAAAATAAAAGAAATAAACTATACATGCAATAAAGTGTAGAATAAGAGTGAGTAATACTAGTCAGCAGTTTAAATATATTAGCGAGCAGCAGATAATGTGGAGAACCATATAGTGCAGTCGGTAATGCAGGAAGAAAACAGTGATGATTGACATGAGTCTGGTTGAGCTGCTGTACATAGTGCATGAGAGTCAATAAGTCACTTAGTGTTCAGCAGTCTGATGGCAGAGGGGAAGAAGCTGTTCATGTGACGGGAGGTTTTAGTCTGGATGGACCGAAGTCTTCTACCTGAGGGGAGAGGGGCAAACAGTACGTGACCAGGGTGTGAGGGATCGGCTATTATCCGGCCAGCACGCCTCCGGGTCCTGGAGATGTACAAATCCTGGAGAGATGGGAGCTTGCAGCCGATCACCTTCTCAGCAGTGCGCACGACGCGCTGCAGCCTTAGTCTGTCCCTGGCAGTGGCTCCTGCGTACCACACGGTTATGGAGGTGGTGAGGATGGACTCGATGATGGCTGTGTAGAACTGCACTAACATCTTGGTGGGTAGCTTGAGCTTCCTCAGCTGCCGCAGGAAGAACATCCTCTGCTGGGCCTTTTTGATGAGGGAGCTGATGGTCGGCTCCCACTTGAGGTCCCTGGTGATGGTGGTGCCTAGGAAGCGGAAGGAATCAGCAGTGGTGATGGGAGAGCCTGTGAGGGTGAGGGGGGGCAGAGGGGTTGTGACTTTCCTGAAGTCCACAATCATCTCCACTGTCTTCAGAGCGTTCAGCTGCAGGTTGTTGTTGTTGCACCAGGACGCCAGCTGGGCCACCTCTCTCCTGTAAGCGGACTTGTCGCCGTTGGAGATGAGCCCGATGAGGGTGGTGTTGTCCGCAAACTTGATCAACTTGACAGACTGGTGGCTGGAGGTGCAGGAGTTGGTATAAAGGGAGAAGAGTAGGGGGGAAAGTACACAGCCCTGGGGTGATCCGGTGCTGATGCTAGCAGAGTCTGAGACAGTCTTTCCCAGCCGCACATGCTGCCTCCGGTCCGTCAGGAAGTCGGTGATCCACCTGCAGAGGGAGTCAGGCACATTGAGCAGGGACAGCTTGTCCCGGAGCAGATCGGGGCGGATGGTGTTGAATGCGGAGCTGAAGTCCACAAACAGGATCCTGGCGTAGGTTCCCGGGGAGTCCAGGTGCTGCAGGATGGAGTGGAGGGCCAGGTTGACTGCGTCGTCTACAGACCTGTTGGCTCGGTAGGCAAACTGCAGCGGGTCCAGGAGGGTGGTGGTGATGGACTTGAGGTGGGGCAGGACCAGGCGCTCAAAGGACTTCATGACTACAGAGGTTAGCGCTACAGGTCTGTAGTCGTTAAGTCCAGTGATCCGTGGCTTCTTGGGGACAGGGATGATGGTGGAGGATTTGAGGCAGGACGGCACGTGGCATAGCTTAAGGGAGGTGTTAAAAATGTCTGTGAAGACAGGAGCCAGCTCTTTCGCACAGTGTCTCAGGGTGGAGGGAGACATGCCGTCCGGACCGGGGGCCTTGCGCGGGTTCAGTTTGGAGAACTGTTTGAGCACGTCCTGCTCACTGATGACAAGGGCAGGGGGGGAGGAGGGGGGGGGGGGCGCCTTTGATGAAGTAGGGATCGTGGAGGCTGTGGAGCTGGAGGGAGGGGGGGAGTTGGACACAGATGACGGGGTGTCAAAACGGGCATAGCGTTGGGACAATCTTTGACAAAGGGCTTTGTCATCCTGACCTTTAGGAGCCTGAGGCCGATAATTGGTGATTTGCCTCAGTCCTCTCCACACAGAAGCCGAGTCATTAGCAGTGAACTGCTGCTGGAGTCTCTCAGAATACACAGATTTAGCTCTCCTCAGCTCTCTGTTAAACCGATATTTAACCTCCCTGTAGCAGCCCCTGTCTCCACTTTTCAGCGCTGCTTCCTTCTCCTTCCTGATCTGTCTGAGGAAGCAGCTCAAGCAGAGAAGCCCAAGCTTCCCTCTCCCCAGCCACCTGCTCTAGCTCTTCAGAGAGAATACCAAGACGTTCCCAGGCCAGCTGGGAGACGTAGTCTCCCCAGCGTGTAATGGGTCTGCCCCGAGGTCTCCTCCAAGTGGGACATGCCCAAAACACCTCAAGTGGGAGGCGTCCAGGAGGCATCTTGATCAGATACCCAAACCACCTCAACTGGCTCCTTTCGATATGGAGGAGCAGCGGTTCTACTCCTAGCCTTTCCCGGATGACTGAGTTTCTCACCCAGTCTCTATGGTGAGTCCAGCAATCCTACAGAGAAAACTCATTTCAGCCACTTGTATCTGCAAACTCATTCTTTCGGTCATTACCCAAAGCTCGTGACCATAGGTGAGGCTAGGAACGTAGATTGACTGTTAAATCAACAGCTTTGCTTTAGAGCTTAGCTCCCTCTTCACCACAACAGACCTGTACAATGTACACATCACTGCAGAGGCTGCTCCAAGCCGTCTGTCGGTCTCTCACTCCATTCTCCCCTCGCTCGTGAATGAGACCCCAAGATACTTGGACTCCTCCACTTTGAGCAGGAGCTTGTCTCAACACGGAGAGGACAAACCAACTTTTTCTGGCTGAAGACCATGGTCTCGGACTTGGAGGTGTTGATTCTCATCCCAGCCGCTTCACTCTCAGTAGCAAACTGTCCCAGCAAGGCCTGTCGGTCAGTGCTTGATGAAGCCAAGAGGACAACATCATCCGCAAACAGCAGATATCAAATTCTCAGGTCACTGAGATATCACCTGTGCATAGATATGCTGTCCATAAAAATTGTGAACAGGATCGGTGACAAAGGGCAGCCCTGGTGGAGTCCAACTCTCACTGGAAACAAGTTCGACTGGGTGTTAGCAATACGAACCAAACTCTTGCAGTGGTCATATAGGGACAGGATAGCTCGTAACAATGAGCCTGATACCCCATACTCCCGGCGCACCCCCCACAACAGACCATGAGGGACACGATTGAATGATTTCTCCAAGTCCATAAAACACAATGTGGAATTGTTGGGTAAATTCTCATGGACCCTCAAGGATTCTCGAGAGGGTAAAGAGCTGGTCCAATGTACAACAGCCAGGATGAAAACCAGATTGCTTCTCCTGAATCCAAGGTTCGACTAACGGTCAGACTCTCCTCTCCAGTACCCTGGCATAAACCTTCCCAGAGAGGCTGAGAAGTGGGATCCCTCTAAAGATGGAAAACACCCTCCAGTCCCCCTTTTTAAAAAGAGGAACCACCACCCCGGTTTGCCATGCCAAAGACACTGTCCCTAACTTCCACGCAACATTGCAGAGGAATGTGATCCATGTCAGCCCTACAATGTCCAGGGCCTTGAGGTACTCAGGGTGAATCTCGTCCACCCCCGGGGCCCGGCCACCAAAGAGTTTTTTAACCACTTCAGCAACCACAATCCCTGTGATGGGCGAGTTGACCCCCTTGTCCTCAGGGCCTGCTTCTTCTATGGAAGATGTGTCAGTGGGATTGAAGGCTCCTCGAAGTATTCCTTCCACCGCTCAACGAGGTCCCCAGTTGAAGTCAGCAGTGCCCAGTCCGCACCATACACAGTGTGGACAGGGAGTTGCTTCCTCCTCCTGAGTCGCCGAACAGTTTGCCAGAATCTCTTCGAGGCCAACAGAAAGTCTTGTTCCACGGCCTCACCAAACTCCTCCCACACCTAATTTTTTGCTTCAGCAACCACTTGAGCTGCACTCCACTTGGCCTGAAGGTACACCTCATCTGCTTCAGGATTGCCACAAGCCAACCAAGCTTGATAGGACTCCTTCTTAAGCCTTGATGGGCCCCCTAACCACTGGTGTCCTCCACCTGGTTTATGAATTTCCACCATGAGATTCACCAACAACCTTGCAGCCACAGCTCTGGGCAGCTGCTTCAACAATGGAGGTGGAGAACATGGCCATTCAGACTCCATGTCTCCAGACTCCCTTGGAATGTGGTTGAAGTTCTTCCAGAAGTGGGAGTTGAAGACCTCCCGGACAGGGGCCTCAGCCAGATGGTCCCAGCACACCCTTACTATATGTTTAGGTCTACTGGTTCTGAGTGGCGTCTGCCCCTGCCATCGGATCCAACTTACGACCAGGTGGTGATCAGTGGACAGCTCTAAACCTCTCGTTACCCGAGTGTCCAAGACATACAGTCACAGGTCTGATGACACAAAAACAAAATCGATCATTGACTTGCAACCTAGGGCATCCTGGTGCCAGGTGCACATATGGACACCCTTATGCTTGAACATGGTGTTCATTATGGACAAACTGTGGTTGGCACAGAACTCTAATAACTGAACACCACTCGCGTACGTATCGGGCAGGCTATTTCTCCCAATTATGCCCCTCCAGGTTTCACTGTAATTGCCCCTGTGTGCACTGAAGTCCCCCAGTAGGACAATGGAGTCTCCAGAAGGAGCACTCTCCAGCACCCCAGTCAGAGACTCCAAACAGGGTGGGTACTCTGAACCATCATTTGGTGCATAGGCGCAAATGATGGCCAGGACCCATTTCCCAACCTGAAGGCGCAGGGAAACTACCCTTCTGTCCACCGGGGAGAACTCCAATGTCAAGGCAGCAAGGTGGGGGAATATAAGAATACCCACCCCTGCCCATTGCCTCTCACCCGGGGCAACTCCAAAGTAGGCCAAGCTCCAGCCCTTCTCCAGGAAGCTGGCTCCAGAACCAGAGCTGTGCGTTGAGGTGAGCCCAACCCAACCATATCTGAATGAATGAATGAATGAATGAATGAATTTATTTCGGATAGTACATTACAGGTTAAAAGAAACTGTATAATATAACAACAAGGTCAAATTAGACAAAGACTCCTTCTACTATACAATTCCACGTGAGTTATCCGAAATGGGTGATGGCTGAAGCCGCAGCTTATATTGCCCACCCATATTCCATCCAAGAATTCAAAGGAGAAAAAAGAGAAAACAAGACAAGAGCGATTACAATTTAAAACAAGGCTAAGACAAAATATGACTGAGAGAAAAAGAAAACTGAGCTAGTCTAAGTTAAGCGGTTACTATTCAAAAACAAATCTAAGACATAGTGTCACAGAGAAAAAAGAAAAACTAAGCTATAACACAACACAGGCTGGAAATGTCAATCCTTATGTGAGTTTACATGTCGTCTTGTAAATATGTTTGGAGTATTTCTTCCTTTAGTTTTTGTTTAAATTGTCCAAGCTTTGTACATGATTTTAATTCAGGTCCAAAATCGTTCCATAATCTGACACCTTGCACTGAAATACAGTGTTGCTTGGTAGTTGTTCTCACTGTAGGCTTTTGAAATATACGTGTTCCTCTGAAGTGATATCGTTTCTCCCTTGTTTGGAACAACTTTTGGATATTTGCGGGCAGTGATAGATTCTTCACTTTGAACATTATTATTGCGGTTTTAAAGTCGATCAGATCTTTCAACTTGAGAGTTTTTTGTTTAAGAAAAAGTGGGTTTGTTGGTTCCCTGTAAGCTGCTTTGTTGATTATTCTAATAGCTCTCTTTTGAAGCATAGAGAGTGGATATATGTTTGTTTTATATGTATTTCCCCATACTTCATTACAATATGTCATGTATGGGAGTATTAATGAATGATACAAGGTGTATAGTGTGGGTTGATTCAGCAAATTTTTCACTCTGTGTAATATTGCAATTGATTTGGATACTTTACCTTTTATATAATTAATATGTGTCTTCCAACACAGTTTGTTATCAATTATTACTCCAAGGAATTTAGTTTCGGATACCCTTTCAATCTCTACTCCATTTACACTGAGTTTGGGTACTGGGTAGTTGTGATGGTTGTTAAAGACTATAAATTTTGTCTTGCTTAAATTGAGCGTTAATTTGTTTGAATCAAACCACAGTTTCAGCTTTCCTAATTCCTGATTCCAGATTTCCTAAATCTGACTGGTATCTCTCAACCTTGTGCACCAGCTCCAGCTCTCTCCCTATTCCCTACTCTTTTTTGTTTCCTCAGAGTTTGGGTTACTTTAAGTAATATTTTTTTTTTCAGTTTTGTGCTCATGAAGAATCATTAAAAGCCTTTGGTCAACAGCTGTTCCTGTTTTGCAGGCCTTGCACTATTCATAGACAAATTCAGTATGCATCACTTCAGTAATAACGTAAGCAGTTTGGCTGATAGTGTTATAATGGGAAAAGGCGCACAAGATGAATAATTTGAATAGATTAAATGAGTAATGTGCCAGAATATTACTCAGACACAGTCGTCCGTTACAAGCATTCACTGAGTTTCCCCTAGAGACAAAATTATTTGTTCAAGAAAATATGAAAATATAGAAAGCATGTGATGACACTCACTTCTCATTAACAAGCAAAAAAGTTAACCATCCTTCAGATTTCAGTAAACATCAACAAACGCATACGCCACAGCAGACGTTTTGACATAGAAAAGTTACTAAACTCATTAATTTTTACCAAAATATAAACAACACCTTCATTATTACAATCTGTAGCACCTATTTCCCAGCCATTTATGTCAGAAATTATGTAAATTATGTAGAGCGTGAATGAGAGTATATATATGAGTGAGCGTGAATGGAAGGAATCATGTGTGAGTGTGAGCGACTTTGAGAGTGAGTTGGAATGGGAGCGAGACTGAGCAAGTATGGGAGTGGGTGAGAGTGAATGAGTCTGAGTGTGGGAGTACGAGTGTAAGATTATGTGAAGGAGAGTTTGAGTGAGAGTGTGAGTGAGAGTGAGTGCATGTGAGAGCATGAGTGTGTGAGTTCGTGAGAGTGAGTGTATGTGCTGGTCGGGGGCTGCTGGACTGAGGGGGTGGCACCTCCTGATACCTTCTGGCCGCATGGGCTTCCTTGGACTGGGGGTGGGGGCTGGCCCCCCATGGCACTCCCCATACCTTGCTACCACCTTCCTTGGGTGTAGGGGCCTGGAGGCTCCTGGGGCATGTGTCAGGGCGCTGGGGTGGGCGCGGTCCCACTGTGGGGCAGGGGTGGTTTGGGGACCAGTGCCCCTGGCGCAGGCCGGTGTCCAGTGCGAGGAGGGGGTGACCTTCTGGTGCCTGGGGCCCGGGGGCTGGTATTGGCCAAGCTGGTGGGGGGTGGGGGGCTGACCAGTCCGGGGGAGGGGGTGTGCCACACCGGCCGTTTGGCAGTCCGGCCTCCCTTGGCCATCCCTCCTGGGGCGGATGCCTGGCTGTCCTGGGGCTTGGTGGCTTTGGGACATTTGTGCTCTGTGGGAATTAGTGATGCTGTCTTGCTTGCTCGGGGTTTCCAGGGAAGGGGGGGGGGGTTGCTGTGATCTGCCACCCTCTTTGTATGTTTCCTGGCAAATCACTCACATGCATGCACTCACTTTGCGTTTGCTCTCATACACACGCATACACGCGCATACACATACACGTCGCACATATGTCTCTCTGTACTTTTATAGGTGCAGATACCAGTCTCGTGATGAGACCTTTTCAGAAGAAGAAACAGTTTATCTTTGGTTTGTTTCAGTTGTGTCAGTTTGTTTTCTCTGTTTGTTCCGCTCTCTTTTTTCCCCGTCTCCAACCCTCCCTTCCCCACTCCCCCTGTCGGGTCCATCATGAGTAAAATTTAAATAAAGTATTAAATGTTATTACAAGAGGAGTCTATAAATAATATGCAGTACATATGTTGTATATGTACTGTATAAAGCTTCTTTTTAACAAATTAAATCTGTTTGACACAATAAGGGAAGCAGATTTCTGTTCTGCTTACCTAGCTGCTTGACGGGAAAAGGGAACAAAAAATTACGTAAACCATGGCAGCAATTGGTGTTTTCTACCATTTGTCTTCATGTTTGTGCCTCTCAGTAATTTGAATTTCATCTGAATTTTTTTATTGAGTTAGTGGCATCTGTGCAAATCTAAACATCTTCACTGTTCTTTATCAGCCAGGTATTGTCTTTGCACAGTATGTTTTGTTAAAAGTTTAGTTCCCCACTCTAAATATTGTCAGTAGGACAGATTTAGTAGTGTGACTGTGATCAGAAAAAAGTGTGCTATGTGATAATGTCCTGCTATGAGATGTGGGAGGTCATAGCAGAGATTAGCAGCAGAACATCAGTAGACACTGATGATAAATGAAGGGGATTTAGCAAACAGTGACGAGTATAAGATTCAGCTTTATGACACTGAAACTTCAGAGAAATTATAAAATGACAACCACTGAGCAGCACAAAGGGAGAACAAAACCCAACATAATGATCCCTTTAATGAAGAAAGTCGTTTGGTTTCAGTGGCGCTTATATCCCGTGAAAGCCCGACAAGTCTCTGTTTTGCACTGCGGGGCACAAATGATCACATCATGCTGTGGTGTTTGTCGAAGAGTGAGGGTTTGAAATGACTGCTGGGTCAATTTTAGAGTACGACTTCTAACACACACTCAACAAATGTTTGACTTTTAACAAGTTTAAATGGACCAGATCTTTACAATTACTGTATAACCTGTTGTTAGGATATGATTAAAATACCTCATATTAGATGAAGGTAATCTTACCTTATTGATCATATGATCTCTATATTTTTTTTTTCAATAAGACCTAGATATTCATAAAAGGTATCTATAGTTGCTGTTTTATAACTTACTCTCATCTTTGTGTGTGCAATCACTTTTTATTTTCTATGACAGGTGCGTTGTCTCCCCATTTTGGGTCTGGAGGAAAGCCTAAAAACTACAAACTCAACCCAACAAACCAAACCTAACATTTCTGCATTTTCTTTCACTGCTCAGAATTCTGTAATATATACATTATGTTTGCAATAACTATTCCACATGCCATACACCATAAGATTTAGTTATGAAACCAAAAGAAGAAATGTAAATCATTTGGTTGACTCATATAAAAAAAAGGGACCCAGAAGTCCTTTGTATCATGGGCCCTAATACAAAGATCAACAGCGCACATTTGCAGCACACTTCCTATTTTGTGCTGATGGATTTGTTAGTTATATTAGCGCATAGTCTGTTTTTCATGCTTTGCATCACACCATCGAATTACCTGTGCACTGTGTTCCCACTTTGTGCTGCAAGGCGGAGACTCATTTAAAAGAGGTTTGACACCAGTGGAACTCAGTGCATTAGAATTTTAGTCCTTTAGGCCACCACTCCAGTGGCCTAGAGGTAGAGCATCTGCCCCACAACCAGGAGGTCGGGGTTCAATTCCCAGCTGGGTCATGCCGAAGACCATATAAAAATGGAACTTCCTGCCATCCAGCTTGGTGCTTGGCAAAAACAGAATGGAGGAGGCAAAAGTGTGTGACAGTGGCTCAGGAGGTAGAGTGGAACATCTATCAACCAGAGGGTTGGTGGTTCGAATCCCATTCTCCAGACATCCTGCCGTTGTGTTCCTGGGCAAGACACTTTGCTCACCTTGCCTCCAGTGTCCATGACACTGGGCATGAATGTGTATAAATGTTTGGTAGTGGTCAGAGAGGCTGTTGGTGCAGATTGGCAGCCATGTTTCTTTCAGTTTGTCCCAGGGCAGCTGTTGCTACAGTGTAGCTTACCACTACCATCGTCTGTGGCGTGAATGAATAATGTAACCATTATAAAGCATCTATGAAAAGCTCTATATCAATCTGATACATTATTATTATTTTATGGCAATGCACTTTTGTTCACTTCAATGTCTAAAATTTTGTTTTTCTGTATTCAGTATATGGCACTGTTTTATAGTTTCTATATCTTTCCTGATGCATTGAAACTTGCCATTGTAACCCCCATACACAAAGCTGGAGACAAACAGGAAATTAGTAATTATAGGCTGATAAGGATACTTCCTGTTTTGTCAAAAGGCAATGAAAAGGTGGTAGTAGACCAACTGGGAGAACATCTCAAATCTTCCCAGCTGCTGCATCTCATGCAGTTTGGTTTCACGCCGAATCACTCAATGGCGACTGCATGTTGTTACTTTATTGAAACAATTAAAGAAAATCTGGAAAAAGGGAGGGCTGGTAGGAGCCTTCTTTTTAGACTTATGTAAACCTTTGATACAGTCAATCACTTAGTCCTTCTTTTATAATTATAAGGATATAAACTGTCCATGAATACTCTTATCTGGTTGCTCCTAGTGTGTGCGCATAAACAATTCTGTATCCCAATCAAAGGCATGATCCATGGAAGTACCACAAGGTTCAATTTTAGGCCCACTGTTTTTTACTTTGTATAATGAGTTTTCTTTCAACTCTAAGCTCAGTCATGGAGTTCCACAGGGATCTGTGCTAGGTCCTACTCTTTTTAGTTTATACATGCTTCTGTTAGGCAACATTCTTCCGGTTCCGGCGCCACACGAGTTGGCTGCCTTTTGCAACAGTGGCTCAATTCTGAGTCTTTTTATCTTCCTTCTTCTTTCTGATCCGGTGATAACTTTCTGATCCGGCACACCTTTCACTCTATATATCACGGACATACAGATCGCCCCAAAGGTCTCCCGAGTCGGCGGACGGAGCCACTGTCTACAGCAGGAGACGATACAGCAGGGAAGAGCTAGCTAGCACTCAACCGCCACCCGGTGCTAATGGAGAAACTCGACATACCGAGGAACTGAAGCAAAAACGACGCGGGTGCCGGGCTGGAGTTTAGGCGGCGTGCAAGAAATATAAGACAGAATAATAAAGAGCGATGGCAAGAACCAAGCAGACCGCCCGTAAATCTACTAGAAGAAAAGCCCCCAGAAGCAGCTGGCCACCAAGGCTGCTCGGAAAAGCGCTCCGGCCACCGGCGGAGTGAAGAAGCCTCACCGTTACAGGCCCGGTACCATGGCTCTGAGAGAGATCCGTCGCTACCAGAAATCTACGGAGCTGCTCATCCGTAAGCTGCCCTTCCAGCGCCTGGTGAGGGAGATCGCTCAGGACTTCAAGACCGACATGCGCTTCCAGAGCTCTGCCGTCATGGCTCTGCAGGAGGCCAGTGAGGCCTACCTGGTGGGTCTCTTCGAGGACACCAACCTGTGCGCCATCCACGCCAAGAGGGTCACCATCATGCCCAAAGACATCCAGCTGGCCCGCCGCATCCGCGGAGAGACAGCTTAGACTTTCTGCTGCACATCCACCAACCACAATGCTCCGCACTGTCTGTCTGTCTATATATATATATATATATATATATATATATATACAGTATATATATATATATATATATATGTATTTATAGTAATATGTACATATGTATACTAGCTGCTCTTGTTTTTTCTTGCCTTCTGATTGTTGCTCTGAGTGTTGCTATCCCTGTGCTGTTGCAATCCTGGAATTTCCCCATTGTGGGACTAATAAAGGCTTATCTTATCTTATTATTAGAAAGCACTGTATACATTTTCATTGTTATGCAGTTGACACACAATTATACCTGTCAATGAAGCCTGATGATAGTAATCAATTAGCCAAGTTAGAAGCCTGTCTTAAGGAAATCAAAGCTTGGATGACTTGCACTTTCCTGCTATTAAATTCAGATAAGACTGAAGTCATTCTTGTTGGTCCAAAAAATCTTAGAAATACCTTTCCAAATCAAACTTTCAGTTTGGATGCAGTTACTCTTTCTCTTAACCTCTTGCACGCCGGTGTACAGCGGACAGGCACGTCTCTGTGTCCCAGAGTGCACGAGGGTGCTCTCGTGCGCTCTAGGACGCACGAGGGTGCTGCGTCCAAGCGCGCACTGAAAAAAAAAAAAGTTCTTCCACTACAGACACAGCCGCGAATAGATCAGATATGATTGACCTCTCATTCGACTAAAAAGAGCCTTGAATTGGGTTTCTGAAACCTTGAAGAACCAATGACTGAAAACCTAGCAAGATGGACCCGCCTACCAATGCTGTGAATGCAGCCAACCAATTGAAGCACAGAATTTCGGGCTGGGTGAAGAGACTGACTGCTGCAGCAGATGAAAAAAAGGACCCGCAGGAAGAACCTGCTACAGACCCAGCAGCACGGAGACCACCCACAAGTGCGACCTACACTTATTCCAGTAGAACAGACGTTTAGGATTCTCTTCCATGGTCATCATAGACCGACGGAGGCCGACGACAAAGGTTGTAAATCATTCGCCAAAACCGCAATCATGGAATTATGTTTTGACCGGGAACCACGAGTGGACCAGCGTCGCGTTCGTCTGACAATGAGGAAGAGAAGTTCGCCAGGACACTGCTGCTGTGAAGAGGTAAGGTGTTATAAGCTAAATTATTCTTTATCCCTGAAAATTGTAATCAAAAATGACTTTTGACCGATCGGTAAATTACAACTGTGCGGCGCATGAAGTCCGAAGTTCGTGCGCCGCAGTACACGGGTCGTGCGCCGCATCCGAACCGAGTAGCGGGGGGGGGGAGCCGTGGTGACTGCGCCGCTGTCGCCACATCACTATTCTGTCATGTAGCAATGGCCGATGTCCGTCCTCTGTAGCGAGGGTGGAGGACAACCCCCCCTCCCACACACACACACACACACACACACACACACACACACACACACACAGCCCTGAGTGTCACCTTTCACTAGAGCCCAAGATGAAGCTTCTATATTGAATCATTCAAAAATTACAGACGTTTTTCCAAACTGTGCCATTTGGCACAATTTGGCACAGTTCCAAAATGCCTGGGAACAACCTGAGGAAAAAGCTGTGTAATATATTCATTTTTTTGGTATTGTTACAAAATTTTGACCTCAGCTGGATAACACTTGGCTCTACATTTCTGTTGCATTTTCCAGCCCGGATCTGAAGCTGTGTGTTACTTGCAAGCATTTGTATCCAAAAAAACACCCAGGCCAAATTTATTTTCTTCAAGTTCAGTATGTTTAGATGACTGTAACTCAGTGGCCGGAGCACTTAGAGAGATTATGGCTGTTTTGCCAAAAAATTCAAAGTGTTTTCTTTTAAATGAGACCAACCCCATGAAGATGCTGCAAAGGGTTGAAGAACAGCTTTCGATTTACTTTGGGCACGTTATTTTTTGGCGTTTTTAGGGAAATTGACCGGAGTGCAAGGGGTTAATAGCTCTGTGAGGAACCTTGGAGTTATTTTTGATCAAGATCTGTCTTTCGATTCACATATTAAATTTGTTTCTTAGACTGCCTTCTATCATTTGCATAATATTGCCAAGATTAGGAGCATCTTGTCTTAGAGTGATGCTGAGAAACTGATCCACGCTTTTGTTAGCTCTAGATTAGATTATTGTAACTCTTTATTATCACGTTGTCCTAAAACATCTTTAAAAAGTCTTCAGTTGATCCAAAATGCTGCAGCAAGAGTTTTAACAGGTACTAGAAAGAGAGATCATATCTCTCCGGTTCTGGCCTCCCTTCATTGGCTTCCCATAGAGTTTAGAATTAAGTTTAAAATCCTTCTTCTTACTAACAAAGCTCTAAACAATCAGGCCCCTTTTTATTTAAAAGATCTGATACTACCGTGCTATCTTAACAGAGCACTACGCTCCCAAAATGCTGGATTACTTGTAATACCTAGAATCTCCAAAAGTACAATGGGAGGCAGAGCCTTCAGTTATCAAGCTCCTCTCCTGTGGAACCAGCTGCCAATCAGGATTTAGGAGTCAGACTTGGTCTGGTTTTAAGAATAGGGTTAAAACCTTCCTTTTTGATATAGCCTACAATTAGGGAGGGATCATGTGTCTCTAAACCCTCCCTTAGTTATGCTGCTAATAGGTTTAGACAGCCGGGGGACCTCCAATAATGCATTGGGCTTCACTCCTTTCTTCACGCTCAATGAAATATTTTATTATTTTTTTTTTGCTGGTCATTAACATCTGTTTGTTCTCTCCCATAGATTGAGTCCCCATCGTGCTGTTTGCTCTCTACATGTCTGTTCTTTTCATCTTCTCTATCCCCTCACCCCCCAGCCAGACACAGCAGATGATTGCCCCTTCCTGAGCCTGGTTCTGCTGGAGGTTTCTTCCTGTTAAAAGGGAGTTTTTCCTCTCCACCGCAGCCAAGTGCTTGCTCACAGGGGATCACCTGATTGCTGGGGTCTTTCTGCAATTGTGGGGGTTTCCCCTACAGTTGAAAGTGCTATGAGATGACTGTTGTTGTGAAATGGCGCTATATAAATAAAGTTGAATTGAACTGAATATATTAATCATTTGCCATTAGTATGTGACGATGACATAAAAATTCAGATGTATGCAGATGACACAGTCATCTACACACATGGGAAGGATGTCAAACAAGTGGTTGACAAGTTAATGATAACAATGGAGAAAGTGTCAAAATGGCTTAATCAACCATGCCTCACTCTGAACATAGGGAAAACAGCTACCATGTATTTTAATAACAAACAAAATCATGCACACTAGCCAAGTATAACTGTAAATGGAGCATATATAGAAAATGTAACAGAGTTTAAGTATTTGGGTGTCACATTAGATCCCACACTCAGTTTTAAAAAGCACATAAAATAGATGAGCCACACTCTAAAATATAACCTTGAAAACTTTCAGTGCATCAGAAACTCACTTACTCTAAAAGGATCAAAAACTTTCTGAATGCCATGATTCTGACATTTCTCCTCTTGCATCTCATGCTGGTCACAAGCCAACAGTATGACTCTGAAACATTTGGAGTCCCTGTATAAACTGTTATGTTCACAAACCTGGGGCTGCACGGTGGCGCAGTGGTTTAGCACTGTGGCAGCACAGTTTTACCCTCGGCCGGGGGACCGCGGGGATCATGAGATTGTGGGTTCGATCCCAGCCCCCGACCAACAGTGAGCTGTGTGGAGTTTGCATGTTCTCCCCGTGTTGCGCGGGTTTACTCCGGGATTTCTCCGGTTTCCTCCCGCACACCAAAAACATGTAGGTTTAGGGCGCTCGCGCACGCAGCGACCAGCAGCCGGTGGCTTGTCACCAGACTGCAAACCAAGTCTACCTACGGGTACAAATAAGTAACAAAAAAAAAAACAAAAAAAAAAAAAAAAAAAACCTGGTGATGAACGAGGTCGACAGAGATGTAGCACTGAACATAGCTTTATTGAATGTAGAGAACACCATACACAGTATGCACCCAGCAGAGTCATCCAGCACAAGGGGAAGGCCTCATGGCGGCTGCCTCGTAATATAGGGCGGTGTGATGATGCAACAGGAAGGTGGCATCATCACACCGCACTTCACATTAAAAGCCTTCATAACATCCTACCCCCCTTTACAATGTCCAAAAACACTCACTCAAATCGAACCCACCCTAATTTAGAACCTCAATCACACTCTAAATTAAAATAAGCTAAGACCTAATACAGTCACACAAAAAAAACTAAAATAGGACCGGTGGGTGGACTACCACACAGCCCGCAGAGCACAGTGGGTTATTCTGCCACTGGTAACCTAAAAGTCGTTATTCAACAAAAAAATTGCCGTGCTCCTAAGCTAAGCACAGAACATTAAGCAGAACTATAAACATATGAAACTGTCACAGCACAGTCACTTGGGGAAAAGGTGGAACCGGCAGGGGGGCCCTGGGCAGCCCCGCAGCAGGCAACAAGCCCTCGGAGCGATTGCTGATCTTCTGAATGCTGGAGCCCAGATCCCAAAACCACCTTCACTGACTCCCGTCCAGACTCGCCACCTGGAGCATCCTCCTGGACACGCCACAGATAGTTAGCATGCCTCATCAAGTCATCAGACAACCAGAAGCAAGCCGCTCCCAACTTTGCCACTATCTGCAGGTGTGCTCGATGTTTTGTCGGCTGTCATCTGGCCCAACTTTGCCGTGGTCATTCATAACCCCGAACTCGAACCAAGTCCATAACCCGAAGTGGGACCTTACTCAGCCTGACATGCTGCTGCTGAGCAGGTGGTAACTCCACCTCCACAACTCTTCCAAGAATGTAGCAGTTGTCACCGTCGTAGCTGCAGATTCCTTACCCAACTGCGTCTGAGTACCAGAGGCATCCAGAGCTAGCATGGTGTCGCTCGTCGGCATGGATGCCCCGCCGTCACGCTCAGCCCCCCCAACTACCTCTTTCCGAGCGCAGGCACAGAGACTTTCCTACACCGACACTGAGCAAAACTGGTCTGACTCGAAAGTGAGGGTATCCATTAGCTCCTCGTCCAAAACCACGTCCTCTTCGACCACCGGAGCCCGCGAGCCCCAGCGGCCACAACCAGACCATTCGGTCCCAGCTCTGTCCTTGACGGCGAAATCCAGTCCGTCGAACAAGTCACACCCCATGATGTTACCACCGCGTGTTACAACTTGGAACGTGAAGTCAATCATCGCTTCAGACTTGTAACAAACAGTTAACTCCACAGTCCCAACAATGCACAGCCTGCTACCACCGTAGTCATACAATGGCATTGGGTTCCTTTTAATTCTGTGGTAGGGGAAAAATTTCTTCACCTTGGCCCAATTCAGCATCGACCGCACCTCTGCTGTGTCGAGTAACAGTGGCACCTCCACGTTGTCTAACTTCACCGCACAGTACGTATATTCATTGGTACTGGGACTCACAAAGAGGATAGTTGTCGGGGGCGGGTGGGGTAATTTCTTCCGTGGGCTCTCCAGGTCACACAAATGGCACACCCTGGCATAGTGATTCAAGCATCCACATCTACTGCATCGTTTCCATCTTGTCGGGCATTCTCTCGCTTTATGGTGATGCGTCGGGACCCACAACCCCTGCAAATGGGGTTTCCCCTAGCAGACCTTCAGCTGGCAGCACTGGTTTCAAAATTATCTTCATCCAAGCTATCCTTGTTGTAAGGGTCCGCAACATTAGCTGAGGTGGGCAGCTCTGGCGGTTTCTGTGACTGGTGCCAGTTTAGCTCCAAAGCTAGCTTGTCTGCGGCCTCCAACTAGAGTTAGCTTGACAGCTCTAGCTAGTCAAGTCAATAGGTGCTGTTAATAGCCTAGCATGCAGTCCAGCATTGCACGTGTGCTTGGCCAAGTGGTCATGCACCATCTCATCTTCAAGTGGTCCAAAACGACACTCGCTAGTTAGCTGCCTCAAATCAGCAACATACTGGTGGATAGGCTCACCGACACGTTGAGGTCTCTGGCAAAAGCGACTTCTCCAAACAGTCATGCTGTCTGGGGTGGCAAAATGGTTATCTAACAGCTCAGCGGCATCCTCAAATGAGTCTGATGTGCTGAGCGTCTGTAGGACCCGCTGGCCTTCGATACCCAGGTTGTGGACAAGGAGCACACGTGCCCTCACCTTTTCGAGCTCCTCGAGGTCCAGTGCCGTGATGTACATTTGGAAGGCCTCGAACCAATGATCCCATGGCACTGGTTGCTCACCTGGGAGCTCAAAGAAGGCACAGAGTGGTGTAGCGCATGCCTCCATACGTTAATCCTGGTGATGAATGAGGTCAACAGAGATGTAGCATTGAACGTAGCTTTACTGAATGTAGAGAACACCATTCACAGTATGCACCCAGCGGAGTCATCCAGCACAAGAGGAAGTCCTCATGGTGGCTGTCCCATAATATAGGGCGGTGTGATGACGCAACAGGAAGGCAGCATCATCACATCACACTCACATTAAAAGCCTTCATAACATAAACAGTCCATCAAAATTCTGGATAAGAAGCCATGACACTATCACCATTGTGGTATACTTACCAAACACAAGATGTTAAGCTTTGAAAATATAATCGTGCATGCAAATATATGGTTGTTTTTTAAAATTATCCATAGTTCTGGACCCCCACCTCTTAAGACTTTTGTGTACTTAACTTCTGAACAAAATACTAGAATAACAAGGAGTTCCTGTAGGTGGAATGTTTGCCGCCCCCTACGTAAAACTGCTTTTGGACAATCAGCCTTCTCTTACAAAGCTATAACAGAATGGAACAAGCTCCCCACTGCTTTGAAGACCAGAACAAATTACAGAGACTTTTCAACAGAGACTAAAACATGGATTTCAAGAAATCAAGCCCGCCAGTATTCATAGCTTTTGTCATGAACTGAGCCTGTGTTTCCTGTAGGCTCGGTTCTGACTGCTCTCTGTGGCTCGGGCATTGGGTGATTTATGTATTGTGTTATCTTTTGAGTTCTTGTTGTGTTTATGTCTGTGTTCTGTTTCTTTCCCATGCCTGTAGTCACTGCTCTGGCCGGCGGCAGCCTCTTTGATCCACTTTTGTGTGGGCGTTGTCTAACATTCGCTGGTCCGACCACGCCCCCTCTCTGTTTGGACAGCCAGCTGATTCCTCCCCGGTGATTGTCTTTCCCGTGACTCGCCCAGGTGCTCCCTATCTCACCATCACCAGCAATGCGTGTACTTAAGCAGCCTTTTGCCAGTCATGCATTGCTAGGTCTTTGTATTGTCCATTGAGGTACGTAGTTGTGTGTATACTGTGTGCCACGAAGTATTAGCCACTCCACCATAGCCGTGGTTCTTCTGCGTACTTTGATCGATGTCGGCTCTGGGGCGCAACTGTGGTTAATTGCTTCTCTTCATGCGTTCGTGGGGTGACGCCGGACCCCAAATGCCACCCATAAGTGTTCTTTGTATTTTTGTATGCTTTCACCTTTTCTTGGAACTGTTTGTCTTTACCTGAATAAATGTGTTGTGGTGTAACCCTGCACGTAAGTCTGTCTTTCTACTCCTCTCCGTGCGCTGCGTAAAAGTGCACGGGGAGGCCCGTGACAGTTTTAAGATGATGTTACATGGCTGCCAGTTGCTATTTGGGCGGCCATATTGGGAGTGAAGCTGCAGGAGGTGATTCTATTTCAATCAATTCATTCATTCATTCATTCATTCATTCATCTTCTTCCGCTTAATCCTTTTCGGGTCGCGGGGGGGCTGGAGCCTATCCCAGCATCTTTGGGCGAGAGGCAGGGTACACCCTGGACAGATCGCCAGTCCATTGCAGGGCCAACACAGAGAGACAGACAACCATTCACTTTCGCAGTCACACCTAAAAACAATTTAGAATCCCCAGTTTGATGGCAATTAACCTAACTTGCATGTTTTTCAATTCAATTCAATTCAACTTTATTTATATAGCACCATTTCACAACAACAGTCATCTCATAGCACTTTCAACTGTAGGGGAAACCCCCACAATTGCAGAAAGACCCCAGCAATCAGGTGATCCCCTGTGAGCAAGCACTTGGTGACGGTGGAGAGGAAAAACTCCCTTTTAACAGGAAGAAACCTCCAGCAGGACCAGGCTGAGGGAGGGTCAATCATCTGCTGCGACTGGCTGGGGGGTGAGGGGATAGAGAAGATGAAAAGAACAGACATGTAGAGAGCAAATGGCGCGATGGGGACTCAATCTATGGGAGAGAACAAACAGATGTTAATGACCAGCAAAAAAAAATATTTCACTGAGACTGAAGAAAGGAGTGAAGCCTAGTGCAATTAGTGGAGGTCCGCTGGCTGTCTAAACCTAATAGCAGCATAACTAAGGGAGGGTTCAGATACACATGATCCCTCCCTAATTGTAGGCTATATCAAAAAGGAAGGTTTTAACCCTATTCTTAAAAACAGAGATCGAGTCTGACTCACGATTCCTGATTGGCAGCTGGTTCCACAAGAGAGGAGCTTGATAACTGAAGGCCTTGCCCCCCATTGTACTTTTGGAGATTCTAGGTATTACACGTAATCCAGCATTTTGGGAGCGTAGTGCTCTGTTAGGATAATAGGGTAATATCAGTTCTTTTTAAAAAAAGGGGGGGGGGTGATTGTTTAGAGCTTTGAAAGTGAGAAGAAGGATTTTAAACTTAATTCTAAACTCTATGGGAAGCCAATGAAGGGAGGCCAGAACCGGAGAGATATGATTTCTCTTTCTAGTACCTGTTAAAACTCTTGCTGCAGCATTTTGGACCAACTGAAGACTTTTTAGAGATGTTTTAGGACAACCTGATAATAAAGAGTTACAATAATCTAATCTCGAGCTAACAAAAGCGTGGATCAGTTTCTCAGCATCACTCTGAGACAAGATGCTCCTAATCTTGGCAATATTACGCAAATGATAGAAGGCAGTCTTAAAAACAAATTTAATATGTGAATCGAAAAACAGATCTTGATCAAAAATAACTCCAAGGTTCCTCACAGAGCTATTAAGAGAAAGAATGACCGCATCCAAACTAAAAGTTTGATTTGGAAAGTATTTCTAAGTTTTTTTGGACCAACAAGAATGACTTCAGTCTTATCTGAATTTAATAGCAGGAAATTGCAAGTCATCCAAGCTTTGATTTCCTTAAGATAGGCTTCTAACTTGGCTAATTGATTACTATCATCAGGCTTCATTGACAGGTATATTTGTATGTCATCTGCATAACAATGAAAATCTATACAGTGCTTTCTAATAATGTTGCCTAACAGAAGCATATACAGTATACACTAAAAAGAGTAGGGCCTAGCACAGATCCCTGTGGAACGCCATGACTGAGCTTTGAGTTGAAAGTAAGCTCATTATTGACATGAACAAACTGGAACCTATCAAATAAATAAGATGTAAACCACTGCAATGAAGTTCCATTAAGTTCAACATAGTGTTCTAATCTATCAAGTAGAATATTATGATTGATATTTTTTCTGTGTCTCCATGTGCTTGTGTTCTGACCGAGGTGGACTCTGAATCTTCGGTTGGTCAGCAGGGTTTTTATATTTGCTGATGCCCAGGCAGGGATCACCTTTGTAAGTTTCAGGAGGAGGCCTTTGTGCCAGACTGTATCATAGGCGGCTGTAAGATCGAGAAACACAGCCCCTTTCTTCAGTCTGCTCTCAAAACCATTTTCGATGAAGGTGGTTAGGGCCAGTACTTGTTCTCCTGTGCTGCGGTCCTTGTGGAAACCTGCTTGATCCACACTTAGAATTTCCTCTATTCCTGGGGAAATACATTGCAGTATTAGGCGCTCCATGATTTTATAAGGAACCTTGAGTAGGGAGATTGGGTGGTAGCTTGCTGGTAGTTTGTGGTCTTTGCCAGGTTTTGGTAAAGCAATGACCTTTGCTGTCCGCCATTTTTGGGATCGAGTTTGTTTGTATGATCCTTGTGTAGAGTTGTGTCAACCAGGTTAGGGCTCGGGGGCCAAGATTTTTCATGAATTCTGGGAAGATGTTGTCATATCCTGTCATAAACAGACTCCCACAAGACTCAGTTCTAGCTCCAACCCTGTTCAACCTCTACATAAACGACCTGCCCACTACAAAATCCCACAAATTCATCTATGCAGATGACATCTGTTTGGCACTCCAAGCACCAGACTTTGAGCCACTAGAACGGATGCTCACGGAAGAGCTTGCCGAACTGGACCAGTTCTGCAAAACCTGGCACCTAAAACCAAGCCCAGCAAAAACCATCTCCAGTGTATTCCATCTCCACAATGTAAAAGCTGCCAGAGAACTAAACATCCACCTGAGCGGACTTAAGCTTAAGCATGCCTCGAATCCAACCTACCTTGGAGTGACCCTTGACAGGACCCTATCCTTCAAGGAACATTTAAAGGGGATGGCTGCTAAGGTGAAGGCACGAAACAACCTGCTCTGCAAGCTCGCTGGTGCAAAATGGGGGGTGGCAGCCTCCACCCTGCACACCTTAGCACTGGCCCTTTCATACTCTGTAGCAGAATATTGTGCCCCTGTCTGGTCCAGGTCATCCTACACACACCACGTAG
Organism: Pholidichthys leucotaenia; assembly: GCA_020510985.1. Classification (NCBI taxonomy): domain Eukaryota; kingdom Metazoa; phylum Chordata; class Actinopteri; order Cichliformes; family Pholidichthyidae; genus Pholidichthys; species Pholidichthys leucotaenia. Next base: position 126,755,759 of record CM035847.1, on the reverse strand, counting down.
ACACCCAGCTCAACACAACCATGAGAATCATAACTGGGACAATCCGCTCAACACCACTCTCCTGGCTCTCTGTACTGTCAAACATAGCCCCCCCACACATCCGGCGAGTAGCACTAACTCAAAGGATGCTTCAAAAAGCCAAAGATTCTCCTCACTTACCAATCTATGCAGATATCTACACCCCACCCACTGCCCGACTTCCATCCAGACAGCTGATTTGGAAAAACCCTCCCCCAGCTGACTTCACCATCCAGACAGCTTGGCAAGAGGAATGGGAGACCAAGGAGGTCCCAAACAAACACCTGGTGACAAACCCCAACCAAGGTCCCGGGCACCAACCTCCCAAGGAGACAGTGGTCTACACTCAATCACTTCAGGACTGGACATGGCCCCTGCTTGGCCAGCCTTCACAAATAGGGCAGTAGCCCTAGCCCACTGTGCGCATGTGGAGAGGCGCAAACAATGGAACACTTCATAGAGGCTTGCCCGCTCCAAAGACTGGAAGGAGGATTACACACCCTCCATACAGCAAACCAGGAGGCAACCGCTTGGCTTGAGGACTTTGCATTCGCTAAATAAATAAAATGATTGATAGTATCAAAAGCTGCACCAAGGTCTAAAAGGACAAGTACAGAAACAAGTCCATTATCAAATGTGATAAGTAAGTCATTATTGACCTTCACTAAGGCTGTTTCAGTACTATGATGGATTCTCAACCCAGACTGAAACTCTTCAAATAGACCATTTCCCTGTAAATGGTCAAATAATTCCATGGCAACAACTCTTTCCAACATTTTTGAAATGAAAGGGAGATTAGAGATTGGCCTATAGTTAGCTAAAACTCCTGGATCCAGCATTGTCTTTTTGAGTAAGGGTTTACGTAATTACAGCAGTTTTAAAAGCCTGCGGTACATGGCCTAAAGTTAATGAAGAATTGATTGTTTGAAGAATAAAGCTACCAATAAATGGGAAGACTTCTTTAAATAACCTGGTAGGAATAGGGTCTAAAAGACAAGTTGAAGGCTTGGATGAGGAAACTATTTTGTCAAACTCTAAAAGGTCAATTGGAGTAAACTGATCCAAACAGATGTCAATTGAAGGAGTTGTAGTAGTTAGTGTATTTAAGTTAACGGTGGGAAGAATCTGACTGATTTTATCTCTGATAGATGAAGTTTTATTATTGATAAAGTTCATAAAGTCCTGATTAGTAAGCTCTAAGCCTTAGAGCATTCCCTTAGAGTCTAAGGGAATGCTAGGATTGACAGAGTCCTGACTCTTTGTCAGCCTGGCTACAGTGCTGAAAAGAAACCTGGGCTTATTCTTTCTTTCTTCTATTAATGCAGAATAATAGCTTGTTCTAGCTTTTCTCAGAGATTTTTTTTTTATAAATTAAAAGATAATTTCTCCAAGCTAAATAGATTTCATCTAAATTAGTGGAGCACCATTTTCTTTCTGACGAGTCTTCTGTTTTAAGCTATGAATTTCTGTGTTGAACCAAGGAGTTAGAAATCTCTGATTAGACTTTTTTTTTTTAAAGGGGCCACCATGTCTAGAGTCTGATGCAGAGAAGCTGTAACACTATCTACCGAGCTATCAATTACAGAAGGAGCAAGCTGTCTGTAGCTTTTTTCCGTTGTGTTGACACATAGCATAGAGGAAACAATCTGCATAAATTTGGTAACAGCATCATCTGAGAGGCATCTACTGTAGTAACATTTTTCCTTAGGAGCCAAATAGTCAGAAATAGTAAAATCAAAGGTTAACAGACAATGGTCTGACAGTACAGGGTTATGAGGAGACACTACCAGATTTTCTATTTCTATGCCATATGTCAGAACAAGGTCCAACGTATGGTGGAGATAATGGGTAGAATTTCCTACTTTCTGAGAAAACCCCATCGAGTCTAATATTGAATTAAATGCCAAATTAAGGCAATCACTATCTACATCTACATGTATATTAACCCCTTGCACTCCGGTCAATTTCCCTAAAAACGCCAAAAAATAACGTGCCCAAAGTAAATCGGAATCTGTTCTTCAACCCTTTGCAGCATCTTCATGGGGTTGGTCTCATTTAAAAGAAAACACTTTGAATTTTTTGGCAAAACAGTCATAATCTCTCTAAGTGCTCCGGCCACTGAGTTACAGTCATCTAAACATACTGAACTTGAAGAAAATAAATTTGGCCTGGGTGTTTTTTTTTTGATACAAATGCTTGCAAATAACACACAGCTTCAGATCCGGGCTGGAAAATGCAACAGAAATGTTGAACCAAGTGATATCCAGCTGAGGTCAAAATTTTGTAACAATACCACAAAAAATGAATATATTACACAGCTTTTTCCTCAGGTAGTTCCCAGGCGTTTTTGAACTGTGCCAAATTGTGCCAAATGGCACATTTTGGAAAAAATGTCTGTAACTTTTGAATGATTCAATATAGAAGCTTGATGTTGGGCTCTAATGAAAGGTGACACTCAGGGCTGTGTGTGTGTGTGTGGGGGGGGGGGGTTGTCCCCCCCCCTCGCTACAGAGGACGGACATCGGCTATCGCTACATGACGGAATAGATTCATGTGGCTATGTGGCGACCGCGGCGCAGTCACCGCGGCTTCCCACCCTCACTACAGAAGAGTAGCGGGGGGCGGGGGGGCCTTCAAGGTCCGGACGTGGCGAACGAACCGTGTACCGCAGCGCACGCACTTCGGACTTCGTGCACCGCACAGTTGTAATTTACTGATCGGTCAAAAGTCATTTTTTGATTACAATTTTCAGGGATAAAGAATAATTTAGCTTATAACACTTACCTCTTCACAGCAGCATTGTCCTGGCGAACTTCTCTTCCTCATTGTCAGACGAACGCGACGCTGGTCCGCTCGTGGTTCCCGGTTAAAACATAATTCCATGATTGCGGTTTTGGCGAATGATTTACGACCTTTGTCGTCAGCCTCCGTCGGTCATGATGACCATGGAAGAGAATCCTAAACGTCTGTTCTGCTGTAATAAGTGCAGGTCGCACTTGTGGGTGGTCTCCGTGCTGCTGGGTCTGTAGCAGGTTCTTCCTGCTGGTCCTTTTTTTCATCTGCTGCAGCAGTCAGTCTCTCTTCACCCAGCCTGAACTTCTGTGCTTCAATTGGCTGGCTGCATTCACAGCATTGGTAGGCTGGTCCTTCTTGCTAGGTTTTCAGTCATTGATTCTTCAAGGTTTCAGAAACCCAATTCAAGGCTGTTATTAGTCGAATGAGAGGTCAATCATATCTGATCTGTTCGCGGCTGTCTCTGTAGTGGAAGAACTTTTTTTTTTTTTCAGTGTGCGCTTGGACGCAGCGCCCTTGTGCGTCCTAGAGTGCACGAGGGCGCACGAGAGCGCCCTCGTGCGCTCTGGGACGCAGAGACGTGCCCGTCTGCGGTACATCGGAGTGCAAGAGGTTTAAGTCCCCTACTATAATTATTCTGTCTGATTTCAGCACTAAATCAGCTAAGAATTCGGCAAATTTGGATAAAAACTCTGAATAGGTTGATGGAGGACGATAAACTATGGCAAATAAAATTGGGTTTAGCCTAAAATTGCTAAAATGCCCAATACTGAGGACCAGGCCCTCAAAAGAATTATAACATGTTTTTTGCTTTACATTAACTAGTAATTTGGAATGGTAAATTGTCGCTACTCCTCCTCCATGACCAGAACTTCTGGGATTTTGACAATTTAAATAACCAGAGGAGTTGATTCATTTAAACCAACATAATCCTCTTGCCCTAACCAAGTCTCTGTAAGGGATATTAAATCAATCTGAGGATCAATTAACAGATCATGGACTAGCAGAGACTTTGGAGTTAGAGACCTAATATTTAACAAACCACATTTAATTTTTAAATTATGAGGAGGAACATATTCTTGTATCGCCCCACCTTGCTGCCTCTATATTGGAGTTTTCCCCGGTGGACGAAAGGGTTGCTTCCCTGCGCCTTCAGGTTGGGAAACGGGTCCTGACCATCATTTGTGCCTATGCACCAAATGATGTTTCAGAGTACCCACCCTTTTTGGAGTCTGTGACTGGGGTGCTGGAGGGTGCTCCTCTTGGAGACTCCATTGTCCTACTGGGGGACTTCAATGCGCACGTGGGCAATGACAGTGAAACCTGGAGGGGGGTGATTGGGAGGAACGGCCTGCCTGATCTGAACCCGAGTGGTGTTCAGTTATTAGACTTCTGTGCTAACCACAGTCTGTCCATAACGAACACCATGTTCAAGCATAAGGGTGTCCATATGTGCACCTGGCACCAGGACACCCTAGGTCGCAGGTCGATGATTGATTTTGTTATTGTATCATCAGACCTGCGACCGTATGTCTTGGACACCCGAGTAAAGAGAGGTGCAGAGCTGTCAACTGATCACCACCTGGTGGTGAGTTGGATCCGATGGCAGGGGAGGTAGCCATTCAGACCTGGTAGACCCAAACGTATAGTGAGGGTGTGCTGGGAGCATCTGGCTGAGGCCCCTGTCCGGGAGGTCTTCAACTCCCACCTCTGGAAGAACTTCAACCACATTCTGAGGGAGTCTGGAGACATGGAGTCTGAATGGGCCATGTTCTCCACCTCTGTTGTTGAAGCAGCGGCCCAGAGCTGCGGCCGCAAGGTGGTCGGTGCATCTCGTGGTGGCAACCCCCGAACCAAGTGGTGGACACCAGTGGTGAGGGGGGCCATTAAGCTGAAGAAGGAGTCCTATCAAGCTTGGTTGGCTTGTGGGACTCCCGAAGCAGCTGAGGTGTACCGGCAGGCCAAGCGGAGTGCAGTTCGGGTGGTTGCTGAAGCAAAAACCCGGGTACGGGAGGAGTTCGGTGAAGCCATGGAACAAGACTTTCGGTCGGCCTCAAAGAGATTCTGGCAAACTGTCCGGCGGCTCAGGAGGGGAAAGCAGCTCCCCGTCCACACTGTGTATGGTGCGGATGGGACACTGTTGACTTCGACTGGGGACATCGTCGGGCGGTGGAAGGAATACTTCGAGGATCTCCTCAATCCCACTGATACGCCTTCCACAGTGGAAGCAGGGTTTGGGGACGAGGGGGATGACTCGCCTATCACAGGGGCTGAGGTCGCCAAGGTGGTTAAAAATCTCCTTGGTGGCCGGGCCCCGGGCGTGGACGAGATTTGCCCTGAGTACCTCAAGGCCCTAGATGTTGTTGGGTTGTTATGGTTGACACGCCTCTGCAACATTGTGTGGAGGTCGGGGGCAGTGCCTTTGGCATGGCAAACCGGGGTGGTGGTTCCTCTCTTTAAAAAAGAGGACCGGAGGGTGTGCTCCAACTTTAGAGGGATCACACTCCTTAGCCTCCCTGGGAAGGTCTATGCCAAGGTACTGGAGAGGAGAGTCCGGCTGTTGGTTGAACCTCGGATTCCGGAGGAGCAATGTGGTTTTCGTCCTGGCCGTGGCACATCGGACCAGCTCTTTACCCTCTCGAGAATTCTCGAGGGTTCGTGGGAGTTTGCCCAACCAGTTTACATGTGTTTTGTGGACTTGGAGAAAGCATTTGACTGCGTCCCTCATGGATTTTTGTGGGGGGTGTTTCGGGAGTATGGGGTATCGGGCTTGTTGTTACGAGCTATTCGGTCTCTGTATGACCTTTGTGAGAGTTTGGTTCGTATTGCCAACACTCGGTCGGAGTCATTCCCAGTGAGAGTTGGACTCCGCCAGGGCTGCCCTTTGTCACCGATCCTGTTCATAATTTTTATTGACAGGATTTCTAGGCGCAGCCAGGGAATGGAGGGTGTCATGCTTGGTGACCACAGGATCTCATCTCTGTTGTTTGCAGATGATGTTGTCCTGTTGGCTTCATCCAGCAATGACCTACAGCTCTTGCTGGGACGGTTTGCCGCTGAGTGTGAAGCGGCTGGGATGAGAATCAGCACCTCCAAGTCCGAGTCCATAGTCCTCAGCCGGAAAAAGGTGGATTGTCCTCCCCGGGTTGGGGACAGGCTCCTGCCCCAAGTGGAGGAGTTTAAGTATCTTGGGGTCTTGTTCACGAGTGAGGGGAGAATGGAGCGAGAGATCGACAGACGGATTGGAGCAGCATCTGCAGTGATGCGGACGTTGTACCGGTCTGTTGTGGTGAAGAGGGAGCTTAGTTCTAAGGCAAAGCTGTTGATTTACCAGTCAATCTACGTTCCTACTCTCACCTATGGTCACAAGCTTTGGGTAATGACCAAAAGAACGAGATCGCGGATACAAGCGGCTGAAATGAGCTTTCTCCGTAGGATTGCTGGACTCACCCTCAGAGATAGGGTGAGGAGCTCAGTCATCCGGGAGAGGCTCAGAGTAGAACCGCTGCTCCTCCACATTGAAAGGAGTCAGTTGAGGTGGTACGGGCATCTGATTAGGATGCCTCTTGGACGCCTCCCACTTGAGGTGTTTCAGGCATGTCCCACTGGGAGGAGACCCCAGGGCAGACCCAGGACTCGGTGGAGAGACTATGTCTCCCAGCTGGTCTGGGAACGCCTTGGTATCCCCTCTGAAGAGCTGGAGCAGGTGTCTGGGGAGAGGGAAGTCTGGGCTTCTCTGCTTGAACTGCTGCCTCCGCGACCCGGACCTCCGGAAAAGCGGTAGAAGATCGATGGATGGATGGATGAGGAGGAACAGAGGCCAAATCATTCAATTTAGAGGCTTCATGTTTAATTTGAGTTTTACCACCTTTTTGTTTAATCACTTTGGGATGGTTATACGTTATATTTTTATTTGCTTTGGAGGGAGCAGACAATGATTCTCTGATGGGGAAGTCAGGGGCTAAGTTGAGGGGTGGCGGATGAAGAGGAGCTGCAGAGAGGCATGTAAGACTGCGACTCTGCTTCCTGGTCCCAACTCTGAGTTGTCAGTGTTTTGGAAATTTGGACAAAAATGATGCCAGATTGTTAGATAAATGAGATGCAACATCCAAAAGTGGGGTGGACGCCGTCTTGTCTAATAAGACCAGGTTTTCCCCAAAATGAGTTCCAGTTGTCAATGTAGCCCACATTGTAATAGTAGTAACCCAAGGTTTGCTGTTGTGATGTCAAAATGTCAGAACACCGGCTAATTAGCTTGTGGCTTTGATGATTATTACAAGTAGCTGGAAGTCTACAAATCAACTGCTTATTGTTAACAATAAGGGATAACGGTTAGACACCAAGACAATGATGTCTAACTTCATCTGAAAGCACCTGGACAGGTGAGTGTGCTGAATGAAGCCAGCCTTTAGGTAATGCTAATCAATCAAATTAGAGCACAACAAAAAAAAAAAAAACTGAGAACAAAAACTAAGAAAAACAAACAGGGTAAATTAAGTTGGGGGCTCTGTGAATAATTTATGGGCTGACTGATGTAGAAAAACATACATGATAAGTGTTATGAAGATCAAGAAATATATTTAGCTTTGTACTTGTCTGGATAGGTGACGTTAGCTCACTTCTCCGTGTCTTTTGGACAGGTTTGCTTTGGAATGAGATCGGGGGCCTGCTTCTCAGTTAAAACTAATTTGTCGTCACACCGCTGTCTGTCATTATCAAAAGACTTCTAATAAATTTTGTACGTTTTCACTTTTTTTTTGTTCCATTTTACTACGTGATTACCCCCCCCCCCCCTTAATGGATGGTGATCCCGCCGGAAGTCATGTGATCAAAAACTATGTGTTGACTCTCTCCCTTAAATAGGATTTGAAATTATACTCTGAAATTGTTTTCATGTGTGCTGTTCTCTTATCTTATTTACCTTTTAAACTTTCTCTCCTGCTTGTTTCAGGGACAGAAGATTCCTAGATCTGACCTGAATTGCTTTCTATATATGCTGTTTTCTTTTAATATCTTCTTGCCTGCCTTAGGGACTACAGATGGAAATTAGTGATAATGCTGTAATCTGGTACAGAGCATCTTTACCCTGTGTTTAATGTTTTTTTTTTTCTGTACATGGTCCCTAACAAATAAACCAATAAACTATAGCTATATGCTTATGTGTATATACATAGGTATGTTTAAATTATCATTTTACTGTGTTTGAATAAACTAAACTATCAAACCATCAAACTATCAAGTATGTTATCAATGCTATTTCAGCAGTGTGTTTTAAAACTGTGCAGTACTGACAGGAGCACATGAGGAATCATAGCATGTGCTGGGATTTTCTGTTTAGTTTTATTTATTCACACACACATCACACATTATCAACATTATCAACAGCATGAATGAATAAATTACAATATGAATTATCAACAGCGTAAATTGCAGTACACAATAGGCTATTTTCCCACATTGATTTGGAGTGTGAAAGGGTCACCCCATGGAAGCTATTTAAAGCTGTTACTTTAATGAAGAGTTGTAACAGCGATAATCTAATCACCTGGCAATTTAATTATAATACACTTAATAGTTTTTTGTTCCATTCACATTTTCATTTTAAGTCTTACAAGAGTATAATCTATAGATTAGACATTAATATATTTATTTTTTAGGAGCATGAATGAATGAATGAATGAATGAATGAATGAATGAAAGAACATGGAGTGTGGAGATGCGATGCACAGAAAAGGCATGGTGGGATAGTGTCAGTCTGAAGAGTTTAAACTACAAATCTTTCTTCTGTGACAAAGTATTCAGTCCACATAATCTGTCATGACTGTCATCACATCACATCATATATCATATCACATCTTGTGTTTGTTCGAGTGCATGCATGTCCTGTCCCAGTTAATGAAAAGCACACACTCAGGCTATTAAGAGCTGGTCGACATCGCCGAGAAGACCGGTTGCTGGTGGTGAATGAAAAGGAGTGATATCATCTGGGCTCAGATGATATCTGAGGACAGTTAAATATGAACTATTTGAAGATACAACATACAGATTTTTCACTGCACAGACAAAAAACCAAATGGTGAGTGGGTTTATGAAATTATTCACTGGGTCATCCTCTTTTCGTGAAGTTTCAACACAATTCATGTCTGTGTGTTGCATCCTTATTCACTATGTTAATCCTATTAAAGTCAGCTCAGTTCAGTACAGTTGTTCAATCATCTGTTCTTCCCCATTGTCTTCCATAAAATAATTAACTTGGCATCAACTGAGGTAAATGCCTGGCTAATGTGAAGCACATTTACTATTGCATGCGTTTTTGCTCACAAGTATGCCTTTTGTCCAGTGCAAAATCCATCTTTAACAAGCTATCCTGATCACAGTTCACCTTCAATTATGCGCCTCTGTGCATTAGAGGGATGGACAGGAGTGCTTTGGAATGGATTACCCAAAACACACCTTTAAATAATTAAACTAGTCTCTTTGCATGTTTTATCCAGCACGGGGACCATTTTCCTGCTGCCTTGATAACAAAATGGGCTTAGAAACACCCATAAATGCTCTTTGTGCTTCAGACAATAGACTTCTGTCTAGAATTTCAAAATAGGGCCCAAAGTAGGCTAGGTCTTAAATAGTGCATTCAGTTACACGAGACAATGTTCATTGTATGTATTTGCACCATAGAATACAAATATAGCACCAACATGTGCAAGTTTAAATATATACTTTTCAAAACCGAAGCACCAACTGTGATATTCTAGGCATTTTTTCTTTTGATTAAAATTACCAATGATGGTTCAATAGTTTAGATTTGATTTGAGCCTCTTCAGAACCTTGACAGCTAAATCTTAAATTTCATATTTGATGACATGTCTGCATAATTGTGCATCTAATGTGTCAGCGTAATAGATCGAAGGCTTGTTAGCACTTTATCACATAAGTAATGAAGAAATGAAGTTAACTGAAATGAGATGCCAGAAACTGATTCACCCTGTTGATCTTCTGGCTGCACTGCTGCCCTCATTAGGGTAGAAAATTAAAGAAATGAAAAGGTCATGTGCGCATTCAGAGTAGTGTCTTCAGAGTAGTTGTCTCCTCACGTTTTGAGAATGTCTGGCTTCTGTTAACGTTTTCCTCTAATAACTGTTTTATGAGTTTATGTGGGTCAAGACCCAGGGCATATACATTCATCTGTGTAATCATAGTTGCTCATATTGTGGGAAATGTGAAGCTACAGGTTCAGGTTTTTATATACTCAGACAAGCCATGGTCTGCTTCCTGACTCTCTCGATGAAATTAGGAGCAGGCTACAAGCAGCTGAAGTATAGTTCTTCAACTTGGAACATAAAAACTGGCCTAATACAGTGTGTGAGTTATTCTTCATTCACTTGTTAAGGGTTAAAAAAAAAAGTACAACTAAGAATGACAGCAGCACTCCCCTTTGCTGCTGAGCCAATCAACAGACCACAAAAACTGATAGGGACAGCAGACATGGTACTTTGATAAACAAATGTTTAATTATGGAAAGACATACTGTAATTTAGCTATAGAAAGGAAGGTTCTAATTTGGAAATATCCCATACCCTTATTTAAAGCTCCAACAATGAAACATGCTCTTCGGGAGATTTCAATTCAAATGCCTATGGTGTATGAAGAGATTGAGAAGATATTTCAAACCATTTACAGGTCTGAGGTAAATATCAACATCTGGTATGCCACTAAAGCTTTTGTATGTAGAAAAAAAAAGGTGAATATTTTCTACTCTGGGGGCACATTCCACTTGGGGGTGGCATGTGCTTCTCTTGCCACCAGCAATGGTTAACTTTTTTTTCCATAAACTTATCGAAAAGATTGGAATTTTTTACTTTTTGTACACTACACATCATGGACGTGTAAATGCAGTGTTAGGGCAATACAGCTTGTGTGTCCTGCTGAGTGCATTTAAGTGTTGCTAAAGGCTATGCTTGTTTATTTGAAAAAAAAAAAAAGCTCAGCAATGGTTAGACTTCTGAGGTCAACAAGACCACTTTAGTATGAGTGTAAGCTAGATGTTCTCAGACAGTGGGAGGAAACCACATCACTGGGTCTCTCACACTCTGCAGAACCCAGAGAAAGTTCACAGGACCAGAAGGCCAGCACGCACCATAGTTTTGTAACATTGACTGTTATGATAACAAATCACATATGGACTATTGAGGTTTTAGAGCGGCCGTGTCCACAGTTGAGAGACTGTTGAGTCGCACCATATCTGGGTCATACCAAAGACCAAATCATTTTTTTTTTGCTGACTTCTGCACTGTTTGAAATTACAAGGGGTGTTGCACTGTTGCCAGTAAGTCACTGTAATTTAGAATTACAGTACTATGCTGTAATTCAATTACAGTACAGTACTGTAACTGAAAGCCATTACAGCAGGCTAAATACAGTAAGAAACTGTATTTTCAAAAAGTACAGTAATGTACAATAAATGGCTGGCTGTTACAGCTGAATTCAACAAAAATTCCCATAATGCAACAGGAATTACAGTAATTCCCTGGAAAAAAAATGTTTTTACAGTATCACACTGGGTGAAATATGGTAACTGTAGAAATTAAATGTCTAACAGTGTAGTTTCATGCTTGGCATTAACCAGAAGAGGTAAAGAAAGTTAACACAGAGAGGTTCCAGAGGATTGACCCTGACTGTCATGTGCTGGCCCCTACAGGGCAGAAGGACAGACCAAAGCACTGTATGTGTCAAAAACATTTATGAACAAGAACGTAGTAGTAGTAGATTAGTTTATTTGACAGGGACAGTGCAATAAACATTGACAATTAATCAAAGACAATCAATCTGATGTGTTGCACATAGAGTGTATAGCTATTAGCTAATTTGCTAATTTACGTAAATCCAAAAACTGAGCAGACAATACAAACAAATGCCAGACAAGAAAAACTTATAGGCAGGAGTACTCAGGAGGAGATGATCAGCGTAATGATCAAAAAGGGATAATCCAAGAGGGAAACCAGTCTCAGATACAATCAATGTTGCCACACTGATACAGAGAAGTGGCAGGCTTAAATAGCCAGGGCAGAATGAGCTGCAGGTGCGAGTCGCTGAGTGAGCTGGTGACCTAATTACCTGACTGGCCACAGCTGAGTAGACAAGGAACAGACTGTGGCAGCCAGCGGGAGCGCCTGGAGAGAGGGGGGCACAAACAAACCAAAATATACACAGAGTTAAGACTAACAGACATACAGAACTTAGAAATAAATAGAGCGTCTGAGCCCTGAAGTTAGACACATAACACCTACTGTTACATCTATTTATTCTATTTACAGTTGGTGCACAGCCAAGAGTCACAAATGTTTCAATGGGAGAGATTCCTGTCATCAAGAGCATCCCTTTAATAACTCAGTAGAAAAACATTGCATCCCCTATTCACTCTGTAAAGGTAAAAATTGTGAATTACTTGGCATCACACAACATTTAGTTCTGATGGAACAATTTGTTTGGGTAATCGGCATTCCAGGAGTACAGGTGCATTTCAGTAAATTGGAATATCATCAATCAAAAATTAATTTATTTCAGTAATTTAATTCAAAAGGTGAAACTAACTGTATAAGGAAGTCAGGAGTGGTGGAGAAGTAGGTGAGAGTGGTGCAGGACATGTACTGTATGATGACAGTGAGACGGTGGTGAGGTGTGCGGTAGGAGTGACAGATGGGTTCAAGGTGGGGGTGGGGTTACATCAGGGATCAGCTCTGAATCCCTTCTTGTTTGTCATGGTGATGGACAGGCTGACATATGAGGTCAGGCAGGACTCTCTGTGGACCATGATGTTTGCAGATGACATTGTGATCTGTAGTGACAGTAGGGAACAGGTGGACTAGAACCTGGAGAGGTGGAGGTATGCTCTGGAGAGAAAAGGAATGAAAGTCAGTAGAAGCAAGACAGAATACATGAGTGTGAATGAGAGGGTGACAGGTATAATGGTGAAGATTAACCATCAACCAGATTATGAACTGGAGTCACAGCAACAATTCAGACAACTATAGAACACTGAAGGATTTTACTCATCTGCAACAAAACATTCAACAACATGAATCAAAGAATCAACAAACAGGAACAACAGGAACTGAAAGTTTTTGAATACACAGATCACAACCCACAGGACGTAGAATATGACATAGACCCTGATAATAATTTTTTTTAACTCAATTAATAATGACTGTAATTATTACACAGATGAACAGTTTAACACAATGATCACATCTGATTTCAATATTTCTATGATCCACTTCAACAGCAGGAGTCTCTATGCAAACATTAATAACATTAAAGATTATTTACATCAGTTTAAAGAGCCATTCAATATTGTGGCAATATCAGAGACGTGGCTCAGTGAAGAGAAAGGAGTGGATTTTACCATGGATGGCTATGAATTAAATTATATAAATAGAAAAGTGAAAAAAGGAGGAGGAGTTGAAATTTATGTTGACAAAAGCTTGAAATACAAGGTTGTTGAAAATCTGACAGTAACTGTGGATGATTTATTTGAATGTATTACAATAGAAATCTGTCTGGACAATGTGAAGAATGTAGTAGTGAGCTGTGTATATAGAACACCTGGATCAAACATTGACTTATTTAAGGACTGGATGGAAAAAATGTATGCAAAACTAACTCATAAAGTTATGTTCATCTGTGGGGATTTCAATATAGATCTGATGAACCCAAAACAACATAGTTTGACAGAAGAATTTAAGATAAGATAAGATCGTGTCCGACACGATCATCAGTAGCACGGGGGCCCCCCAGGGAACGGTGCTGGCTCCCTTCCTGTTCACTCTTTATACTGCGGACTTCTCACACAACACAACACACTGCCATCTACAGAAGTTCTCTGATGACTCTGCGATCGTTGGCCTCATCTCCAATGGAGATGAAGCTGAATACAGAGGGCTTATCCAGGACTTCGTAGACTGGTGCCATCGGAACTGCCTCCAGATCAACGCAAAGAAAACTAAGGAGCTGGTGGTGGACTGCCGCAGGCATGGGCAGCCCCTCACAGCACCAGTAAATATACAGGGAACAGACATCGAGATGGTGACGTCCTATAAGTACCTGGGTGTTCATCTGAACAATAAACTAGACTGGTCACACAATACTGACACACTCTACAAGAAGGGACAGCGCAGGCTGTTCCTGCTGAGGAGACTCAGGTCTTTTGGTGTACAAGGGGCGCTGCTGAAGACATTCTATGACACGGTGGTGGCATCAGCCATCACTTTTGGAGTGGTCTGCTGGGGCAGTGGCATTACAGCAGCCGATAGGAAGAGACTGAACAAACTGATTAAGAAAGCTAGCTCTGTCCTGGGGCAGCGCCTTGATCCGGTGGAGGAGATAGGAGAGAGAAGGACGGTGGCTAAACTGTCATCTCTGCTGGAGTCCGAGTTCCACCCTATGCAGGATGTACTGAATGCACTGAGGAGCTCATTTAGCAGCAGACTACATCATCCCAGGTGCACAACCGAGAGGTTTCGTAGGTCCTTCCTACCAACGGCTGTCAGACTGTACAACCTAAGCAGGGCTGCTCGCAGAGATAGCAAAAAGACGTAACAAACTAATAGTTTTTAAATGCAAAAGATGCAATAGACTTACACAATGGTCCCCTCCGGCATACAACTAGGAAAATACCGGTCGCTATGGAGGGTGAGAATATGTATGGGCACATAATCATACCATGTAGGATAACTAAGTAGAGGGTTATGCTGTTTCATCCCATCTAGCAACAATGCTCTGCACTGTGTGTGTTTATATATTTACATATTTATTCCATCTAGCTACAATGCTCAGCACTGGGTGTGTTCATATTTATATATCTATATATTTATTCCATCTAGCTACAATGCTCCGCATTGTGTGTGTTTATATACTTACATATTTATTCCACCTAGCTGCAATGCTCCGTACTGTGGGTGTTTATATATTTACATATTTATTCCATCTAGCTACAATGCTCTGCACTGTGTGTTTATATATTCATATATTTATTCCATCAAGCTACAATGCTCTGCACTGTGTGTCTGTGTGTGTGTATATACTGTATATATTTTATAGTAATATGTACATATGTAGTATATTAGCTGCTCTTGCTTGCTTGTTTTTTTCTTGCCTTCTGATTGTTGCTCTGAGTGTTGCTATCCCTGTGCTGTTGCAATCCTGGAATTTCCCCGTTGTGGGACTAATAAAGGCTTATCTTATCTTATCTTATCTTATAAGATAAGCCTTTATTAGTCCCACAATGGGGAAATTCCAGGATTGCAACAGCACAGGGATAGCAACACTCAGAGCAACAATCAGAAGGCAAGAAAAAACAACATCTAGTAAACATATGTCCATATTACTATAAATGTATATATATATATAGACACACAGTGCAGAGCATTATGGTTGGTTGGTGAATGTGGAGCAGAAAGTCTAAGCTCTCTCTCTGCGGATGCGGCGGGCCAGCTGGAAGTCTTTGGGCTTGATGGTGACCCCCTTAGCGAAGAAGAGACCACCAGGTGGGCCTCGCTGGTCTCCTGCAGAGCCATGACGGCGAAGCTCAGGAAACGCAGGACGGTCTTGAAGTCCTGAGCGATCTCCCTCACTAGGCGCTGGACGGGCAGCTCACGGATGAGCAACTCCGTGGATTTCTGGCAGTGACGGATCTCTCTCAGAGCCACGGGCCTGTGACGGCGAGGCCTCTTCACTCTGCCAGTGGCCAGAGCGCCTCTCCGAGCAGCCCTGGTGGCTAGCTGTCTCCTGGGGGGCTTCTTCCTCCAGTAGATTTTACGGGCGGTCTGCTTGGTTCTTGCCATCGCTCTTTATTATTCTGTCTTATATTTCTTGCACGCCGCCTAAACTCCAGCCCGGCACCCGCGTCGTTTTCGCTACAGCTCCCGGTATGTCGAGTTTCCCATTAGCACCGGGCGGCGGCCAAGTGCTAGCTAGCACTAGCTCCTCCCCGCTGTAGCGTCTCCCGCTGCAAACCGTGGCTCCGTCCGCCGACCCGGAAGACCCCCGGGGCGATCCGTGCATCCGTGATATATATACAGAGTGAAAGGTGTAGAAAGAAGAAGGAAGATAAAAAAAAGGCTGTTGCAACGGGCAGCCTACTCGTGTGGCGCCACCGGTCCGGCGGAACCGGAACCGGAAAAAAAAAAAATTGAAATAAAAAAAATTTATCCACACAATGTACAGCATGGGCTTACATCCAATAATTTTTTTTTTTTTTTGGCGCATGCGCATGCAGCGACCAGCAGCTGGTGATATAGTGCGTGTGTGCGTGTGTGTGTTTTTTGTACTTTTTTACGTTTTTAGAAAATCCTCTGTGTCGTTTCTGCCCTGGAGCATTTGTGGAATATATGGCGAAGAGCTCCCTGGTATCTACAACATGGATTTCCTCTCCTCTCTCGCACTGCTGCTATCTGTGCTGTGGCTCTTTGTCTCTGAGGTAAACGCGTTCGGCCCCATGGCGAGCAGAATAGCGGGCAGAATACAATATTCCAGGGACGTGTTGCTACGCTTTAACACAGCTGATTCAGCGCCTGTGATTGAGCCCAAACTTCAACTGCCGGACTTTATTTTGAGAGACGGGCACAGCGGTGAAAAGAGAAGCGGCAGGAGGAAGCGTGGAAGACGTGGAGGTGTGAAATTGCGCCTTAGGAGACGTCAGTTTGGTAACATTCCTCTTCCTTCGATCATTTTTGGGAATGCACAGTCTGTGAGAAACAAGGTGGAGGAAATTCAAGGCAATGTACGTTACCAGAAGGATTTTAAGAACTGCTGCGTCATGGCTTTCACTGAATCTTGGCTTACTGCGCATGATCGAGATGCAGACCTGTGGATTGACTGCTTTGGAGCCCCGCTGCGCTCGGATCGCCAGCAAGAGGTAACTGGGAAGCATCAGGGGGGCGGTGTATGTTTATACATTAATAAGCAGTACTGCACATCTGTCACGGTCAGAGAGCGCATCTGTACACCCGATGTGGAGTTGCTGTCTGTGTCACTACGCCCCTTTTATTTGCCTCGAGAGTTTCTCCAACTTTTCATCACAGTTGTGTATATTCATCCGAGGGCAGACGCTGACTCCGCCTCCAGCACCATCTCTGATGTGGTGCAGCGGCTGCAGTCAACTTCTCCAGAGGCGCCAAACTTCATTCTTGGGGATTTTAACCATGTTTCTTTAAAGAAGACACTTAAAAACTTTCATCAGTATGTCTCCTGCCCAACCAGGCGAAAAAAGACATTGGACCTGTGCTATGGATCCATAGAGAGGGCCTATAAATCACTCCCCCTTCCTCCTTTAGGATCATCAGATCACAACTGTGTTCATTTGCTGCCCACATATAAAACTGCTCTCAGAAGAGGCAAGGTGGAGATGAGAGACATTGATGTGTGGACAGAAGATTCAGAGCACAGCCTCCAGGAATGCTTTGACTGTACAGACTGGAAGATGTTCATAATGGCCTGCAGGGATGACTTGGACTCTCTGGCTGAGCTCACATGCTCATACATGGCTTACTGTCAAAATAAGATTGTTCCACGTAAACGTGTCAAAATATACCCCAACAACAAACCATGGGTTACTAAATCAGTTAAATCCTGCTTACAGAGGAAAGCTCTTGCCTTTAAACAGGGGTCTGTTTCTGAGCTACAGGTTGCCACTAAGGAGCTGAAGGCCGAAATTTTAAGAGCAAAACAGAATTATAAATCAGAGTTGGAAAGCAAGATGGCAGCAAATAAACTTGGTTCGGCCTGGGCCAGTATGAAAACTATTGCAGGCCTTCAGAGCACAGAGCGCAGTAATCATGTGTTTTTAGATGGTTTTAGTTCAGACACAGAGCTGGCTAATGCTCTTAATTGTTTTTATGGTCGTTTTGACTCCTTTGATTTTAGTACAGAAATCCAAGATTTGAAACAGAAACTCAAAGACAATCAGCACTTTAATATTGAGATGCAGGATGTTAAAAGGGAGTTCCGCGCTGTAAAAGTGAACAAAAGTCAGGGCCCTGATAATATATGTGGGCGCCTGGTAAAGTCCTGTGCACATGAACTGAGTCCTATATTTCATTACATTTTCAATAAGTCCTTACAGACACAACATGTGCCTAAGATCTGGAAAGATGCCGTGGTTGTTCCCGTTCCAAAATCCAGCTGTCCTAAAACGGTAAATGACTTTAGACCAGTTGCTTTGACTTCAATTTTAATGAAAATTTTTGAAAAACTGGTCAGATGTGAGGTCCTAAGGCAGACTGAACATGCATTGGATCCTCTGCAGTTTGCCTATAGGCCTCACAGAGGAGTGGAGGATGCCACTGTCACTCTGTTTGACATACTTTTTAAACATCTGGATTTTAATGGGACACACGCCAGGCTTTTATTTGTGGACTTTTCTTCTGCCTTTAATACAATCCAACCTCATATTTTAGTTGAAAGGCTCCTGCAACAATTTGATTTAAGCAATAATCTGGTGGGTTGGATTCTGGATTTCTTAACCAACAGGACGCAGAGAGTAAGGGTCAATGGCACATTGTCTGACCTAAAGTGCTCTTCTACTGGCTCTCCTCAGGGGTGTGTGTTGTCACCACTACTCTTCATCCTGTACACAAACATGTGTCGGAGCAGACATGACAACAGACACATTATAAAGTATGCTGATGACTCAGTCATTGTCAGTCTCCTCCAGGATGGTGAGAGTGGCCACGGCCCAGTAGTTGATGACTTTGTTCACTGGTGTGAGGATTCCTACCTGCAGCTGAATACAACAAAAACGAAAGATATGATTATTGACTTTAGGAGGAAAACTCCCAGGCACAAAGTCACCATACTAAAAGGCCAGACCACCGAATGTGTACAATCGTACAAATATCTTGGGACAATTATTGATAGTGGATTGAACTTTGAGGTGAACTGTGAAAGGGTGTGCAAAAAGGGTCAGCAAAATTTGCATTGTTTGAGGAAACTTGCACGCTTCCAAATTGACCGAACCATAATGACTATGTTTTATCGGGCTTTTATTGAATCTGTTTTATCCTTTTCTTTAATGTCATTGTTTGGTCAGATAAAACTGAAACAGAGGAAATCCTTGGATCAGGTAGTCAGATGGTCCAGTCGTTTGCTTGGTGAGTCACAGCTGAGCCTGACATCCCTGTACACCAGACAAGTACAGAGGATGGCCGACTCGATTTTAAATGATGACTCCCACCCTTTGCACTGCAACTTTCAGCTTCTTCCCTCCAGACGGAGGTTTGCTGTCCCAAAAAGTAGAACCCAGCGCTACAAAAACAGCTTTGTCCCTGCTGCTGTCAAAGAGTTGAACAAGCTATAAAAATTATATTGTACATATTTTATATTTACCTATTTTGTAAGATGTGTGCCTGTGTTTGTGTCTATGTTGAATGTAATTAGTGGCTTGTAAATATTGTGACGTAAGCAGGGCTCACACAAAAAGACAATGGAGCAGATGGCTCTGATCAACCAGATTTATTTTGTACACCCCAACCCCCCAACTTGCTTCTCAACACAGACAGGAGCGGAGGTCATTCTCACAGACCTCTGTTTACATCACGGTTACACACACATGATACATCTTGCCCTAATCCTGCTAAACACTGCTGGGCCATTATAATGCAGTTATAATGACACAGCAGTATAACTCAGAAGTAACACATTTAACACACACAGTAACATTTCAAACTGGCAAAGCATGCTGGGAAATCCCTGCTCCCCTTAAAATGGCCCCGACGTTACACTGCCCCCCCCTGGACTGGTTTCTGTCCCCAGAAAATTCAAAGTCCACTTTCAGAAATCCAATGCGAGTCAGCCCGGTGCCAAAGCGGCATGCACGGGCCATCTGAGTCTCGGTCGGAGAATCTGGTTGGGGTAGGGTCCCGGTTTGGCCATCAGCGGGCGGATGGACACATCTGACAGCCTCTGTAGAACCACACACAGTCCCTTCCCTGGCAGCGGGAGTCCCAGGCCCGCTCCGGCCGACTCCCACCGCTGCCAGTTCTCCCAGGCGGCCGCTGGCCCGCATCCATGCGTCCAGCCCTTGCCGCGCCTGGAAAGTGGCCGCATCTTCGTCGCTCCTGCGCCTCTGTTACGTCATCTGCCGGGGGAAGCATCTGCAGGAGGCGGCTTTTTCCCCGTCCACGCCACCTCGCTCTAATTTAGCGTCGGCGAGGGGCCAGTTTGTCGTGCGCTGTGTGCGGGGCGGTACCATGCCATGTACCCTGGCTCTGTGCAGCGGAAGCCGTCCTTCCTCGCATCGCCACGGCTGTTTCCTTCGTGCACGCGCTACTGTGATCTGCTGTAGCTCCTCCTCCACTCGCTCTCAGCACGGTGGTTTCCTCTGATGATCAGCGCGGCAGCCAGCTCAACCTGGGCCAGGCGGTCATCCGACAGGTTCTCGCCGTTGTAGCGGGGAATCTTGGCCCACTGCTGGGTGGATGAGACTGTCATCTCCCGGTCGATTTCCGCTCCTAGTCGCTCTGGAATCGCCAGCCCGTCCTGCCCTGAAAAGGGCGGGAAGCGAGGCTGGTTTGCTCTGCTCCGTCCATCGCGGCGAAGCTCTCCAGGGGCCGGCGTCTCAGCTCTATACTCCGTTCCCGGCTGGGCGATGAATCGCTCCGGCCGCTGTACCTCCGTCTGGATCCTCATCTCGCTCCATATCCCACTTCTGACACCAGTGTGACGTAAGCAGGGCTCACACAAAAAGACAATGGAGCAGATGGCTCTGATCAACCAGATTTATTTTGTACACCCCAACCCCCCAACTTGCTTCTCAACACAGACAGGAGCGGAGGTCATTCTCACAGACCTCTGTTTACATCACGGTTACACACACATGATACATCTTGCCCTAATCCTGCTAAACACTGCTGGGCCATTATAATGCAGTTATAATGACACAGCAGTATAACTCAGAAGTAACACATTTAACACACACAGTAACGTTTCAAACTGGCAAAGCATGCTGGGAAATCCCTGCTCCCCTTAAAATGGCCCCGACGTTACAATATGGATGTCACCAACTGCAAAACAAATCTACCTACGGGTACAAATAAAGTAACCTGAACCTGAACCTGATAATTACCGGACCTAGTAGAATCACATCACACAGTGCCACACTAATAGATAACATATTCACAAACATTATGGAAAATAATATCAGGAGTGGGCTCTTATTGAATGATATCAGTGACCACCTGCCGATTTTTGTTGTCTATCAATGTGATTATAGGAAGAAAAAGTATACCAAAAATATTAAATATAAAAGAATAAGAACTGAAGAATCAATGTATTTACTGACAAAGGAATTATTAATACAAGATTGGAAGATAGTTTATGATGAAAATGACATAAATAGAGCATATGATAAATTTTTACAAATATTTCAATCATTGTACAATAAATACTGTCCTATAAAACAATACAGTGACAGACAACAACAAAAAAATATTCCTTGGGTCACCAAGGGGTTAATAAATGCATGTAAAAAGAAGAATACATTATATAAACAATTCATTAAATGCAGAACGGTGGAAGCTGAGATCAAATATAAAATATATAAAAATAAGCTTACTACTATAATGAGGACCTGTAAGAAAGAATATTACAACAGAATATTAGAGGATAACAAAAATAACATAAGAGGAATATGGCAAGTACTCAATGGGATTATTAGTAATCGTCCTAAGAATGCAAATTATCCAGAATATTTTATCGAAAATGGCAGTTTGATTAATAATATGGAAGATGTGGTCAGTGGTTTCAATAAATTTTTTGTAAACGTTGGTCCTGAATTAGCAAAATCAATAGTGACACCAGAAACAAACCACAGTGGTTCTGTGAATGAAATAGAGGATAGAAATCCAAACACAATCTTTTTGGGTGCAGTTACTGAAAAGGAAATTATCGAGACTGTGAGTAAATTTAAGAACAAAACATCAACGGACTGGAATGAAATTGACATGACAATAGTGAAAAAAGTAATTGAGGGAATTGTTAAGCCACTCACCCACATCTGTAACCTGTCATTTCAAACTGGTACATTTCCAGACAAAATGAAAATAGCAAAAGTAATACCTCTATACAAAACAGGAGACAGTCATCGCTTCACAAATTACAGGCCAGTCTCTTTACTCTCACAATTCTCCAAAATACTTGAAAAAATCTTCACTAAGAGACTGGATGATTTCACTGAAAAACACAACCTCCTTACAGATAGCCAGTATGGTTTTAGAGCAGATAAATCTACATCTTTGGCACTGATCGAACTTATAGAAGAAATTACTAGTTGTATAGATAAAAAAAAAGGTTGCTGTAGGAGTATTTATAGATTTAAAGAAAGCTTTTGACACCATTGACCACAGAATACTACCAAGGAAACTGGAAAGGTATGGGATAAGAGGGGTAGGACTGAGTTGGGTGGAAAGTTATTTAAGTAACAGACAACAATTTGTACAAATTGGAGAGCACAAATCACCCTTCATGGACATCACTTGTGGTGTGCCCCAGGGGTCAGTTTTGGGACCCAAACTCTTTATTTTGTATATAAATGACATATGCCAAGTATCAAAAATTCTGAAATTTATTTTGTTTGCGGATGACACAAATATCCTTTGCACTGGTGAGAATTTGCAGCAGGTTTTAGAGGTGGTCACAACTGAAATGGAAAAATTAACACAGTGGTTCAACAAAAATAAATTATCTCTAAATCTAAAAAAAACGAAGATTATGGCATTTGGAAATTATAAAATAAATCATGAAATAATGGTAACAATAGATGATACCAGAATAGAAACAGTACAGGAAAATAAGTTTCTGGGGGTGACGCTAGACAATAAAATCTGCTGGAAACCTCACATCAGTCACATCCGGGCCAAATTAGCAAAATGTATAGGCATACTGGGGAAGACAAGACACATCTTGGACTATAAATCATTGGTCTTATTGTACAATTCACTGTTTTTACCTTATCTTAACTACTGTGTAGAAGTCTGGGGAAACACCTACAAGACCAACCTACAGGCAATATGCACATCACAAAAAAGAGCTATAAGGATAATAAACAATGCAGGATATAGAGACCATACCAATTCGTTGTTCATAAAGTCACATGTCGTAAAGTTCATCGATTTAGTTAAATTTAAGACAGCACAAGTAATGTACAGAGCAATTAACAATCAACTCCCAACTAATATACAAATAATATTTAAAAAAAGAGACAATGATCATAATTTGAGAGGAGACTTAAACTTTACAAAACCCAAGGTACGTACAACCAAGAAAAGTATGTGCAAATCTGTCTGTGGGGTGGATTTGTGGAACAGTCTGGAGCCGGAACTGAAACTATGTACAAACAGAAATCAATTCAAAAAGAGGTATAAGCACCATTTGCTGAAAGGATATATGTTAGAAGGGTAGTATTTACAGTATATGTACGATTCATTATGTTCACTCTGGGACATTATGGGACACTATGGAATGGTGGGTGAGACAGCACTGTGTATATCTGTGTTGTTTGAGACTGGTTTTGATGTATGGACTTCATTGTATGTTAGAATGGATGGGTGTTAATGTTGATTTGTAAAAAATACAGTAAATTGTTTACTTGGGGTCTTAAAGGTGGTAATTTGTATATAATTCACATGGGTGTATCTATGGAAAAGAGGAGTTGGAATTAATAAGTGTTCACTTCTTCCTTCTCCCTTTCAAACAGTGTATACTGTAACTTTATTGCATTTGCCATTTGCTTGTTTTTTGTTATATTTTTGTGTTTGAAATAAACTATCTATCTATCTATCTATCTATCTATCTATCTATCTATCTATCTATCTATCTATCTATCTGTCTAAGATGCAAGGAGTAGTGATAGTGAAGGTAGATGAGTTTAAATACCTGACGTTAACCATCCAAAGCAAAGGAGAATGCACAAGAGAGGTGAAGAAGTGAGTGCAGGCAAGGTGGAGTGCATGGTGACAAGTGTCAGGGGTGATTTGTGACAGAAGGATAACAGCTAGAATGAAAGGGAAAACTTACAAGACGGTAGTGAGACCTGGTATGATTTATGCTTTGGAGACAGTGGTGCTGATAAAAAGACAGGAGGCGGAGCTGGAGGTGGCAGAGTTAAAGATGTTACGATTCTCACTGGGAGTGACTAGGAGGGATAAGATTAGAAATGAGTATATCAGAGGGACAGCTAAGGTTGAGCAGTTTGGAGAGACAAAGTAATTGACGCAAGGTTGAGATAGTTTGGACATGTGCAGAGGAGGGATAGTGGATATATTGGACACAGGATGTTGAAGATGGAGCTTGAAGACCACAGAGAAGATTCATGGATGTAGTGAAGGAGGACATGGAGAAGGATGGTGCTTCAGAGGAAGATGCAAGAGACAGAATGAAATGGAGGCAGATGATCCGTTGTGGCGACCACTAAAGGGAGCAGCCAAAACAAGAAGAGGGAGCTATAAGCCATAATCATTAAAATTAAAAGAAATAAACACTTGAAATATATCACTCTGTGTGTAATGACTGTGTATCATATATGAGTTTCACTTTTTGAATTGTATTGCTGAATCAAATTAACTTTTCAGTGATATTAATCATCATTAACTACAGCAACTGGAGTTCATGTCTTATAACAGTGAGGCACTGCTTGAAAAAACAGACAGTAATCTGGAAATTATGTTGCTGTCTTATGGGTTCATGCTAAAGGTTAGCCCACTTACCTGTAGTATTTTATTTAGTTACCACAAAGTTTAAATTAAAGTTTTGTGGCATAAGTATTTATTAAAGCCAAACAGTATAATGTATGTTTCTGATTCTTTACTATCTAAAAGATACCAAATCAAAAACAGAGAAAAAAAAGTATAAATAAAAGCACAGCTATGATAAAAGCAGTATGTGGAGAAGAGCTGGAAATAACGAGGCGGTTTTTGTATCACAAAAGCAGAGTCTTTAATGAACAACTCTTCTATCTTGTCTCATCATGGTGCAGAGCTTGGCAGAAGGCAAAGAGGAAGAATTCTGCCCAGCTCGCTGGTTAAATACAGGCACACATCCAAGACATGCAAAACACAAGCTGAAATCCCCCGTTATCTAAATCCCCATTAGTCCTGTTAACTCCTCCCTCCGTCTTGGGAGGTGATGGGAAAACCTCTCCTCGCCTAAGGGGGTGAAGGTGTCAAGTCTGTTGCCATGGCATCCTGTGACATCATTGGTCTTCACACAGCGGTGAGATTCCTTTGTCCTTTCAGAGGTGTGAAATTCCTTTGCATATGTTGCCCCACACATTTCCACATGCTCTAACGTATGCAGGTATGGAATATATGAGTAATATATACCACAGGCCCCCCAAACAACTAGGAAAGGACACAGAAAGATTCACAGTCTAGGGTAATTACTAAGACATACTACGTGTTACAGCTGTTGTCACAGAAGAAGCTTCCAAGCAGCCATGCTCCTAAGAGAGTTCAGTGAAAATATAACAGCATAGTATAATCATAAGTCAGTCCTAAACTGTTGCGGCACAATTAGCGAAAAATTGCAGTGTTGTAATCAGTCCTTGTGCAGTCTGGGTTTCAGTCTTCTCCCAAAGCTGCTGTAGGCTGGTTTAGGCGTCCTGCTGGGACCTTGTTGTGAGGAATCTGCAGTGTGGGAAGGAGAGAGATTATCTGTTCCCTGCCTGGGGGCTGAGACTTTTTCCTTGGGGGCTGTACCTCGCCGAGGTGCTCGCGCCAACTGTGCAGGTTCGTCTCTCAACAAGAAGGCAGGTTTGAGTCTGTCAATGCTGACCGTTTCATTTCTATCCCCATAATCAAGCACAAAGTGTTTGTCACCATTTTCCAGCACTCTGAACGAGCCATCGTATACTGGGCGTAACGTTGGTTTAAGGGCTTCATGCTTAACAAAAACAAACTCGGCATTTTTTAAAGTTTGAGGAACAAAAACTCGCGGAAAGGAGTGATGAGCTGGACCGTGTAGAGAGTCCGGTCCGTTACTGCCTAAAAACCTTGGGACTGGGAGGTGCCCTGGTTCCGGGTTTTCTGGTAAAAATTCACCTGGTAGTCTGATAGGCTGAGCAAAGACTAATTCTGCAGGGGAAGCGTCTAAATCCTCTTTAGGTGCCGCACGCAACCCCAATAAAACCCAGGGAAGTTTATTTACCCAATTTGTGTCCGTTAATGAGGCTCTGAGGGCGGCCTTTAAGGACCTGTGAAAACGCTCGCATAACCCATTAGCCTGAGGGTGATAAGCGGTGGTACGGTGAATTGTTGCCCCTAAACTGTTGGACATGGCTGACCAGAGCTCTGAGACAAATTGAGGCCCCCTATCTGACGTGATGTCTGATGGGACGCCGAAACGTGCCACCCAATTTGTTAGAAAAACGCGAGCGACTTCCTCCGCTGTAGTTGCCGCTAGAGGGACTGCCTCTGGCCAGCGCGTGGTGCGGTCTATCATTGTTAGCAGGTGTGTGAAACCCTGGGAGGAAGGCAGCGGCCCCACGAGGTCGACATGAATGTGGTCGAACCTTCTAGCAGGGATGGGAAAAGGCTCCAGAGGGGCTTTTGTGTGTTTGTGTACTTTGGCGCGCTGACAAGGAATGCAAGTTTTTGCCCATTCTTTTACGTTTTTGCGCAGGCCTGGCCACACAAACTTTTCGGCAACCATTTTGACTGAGGCGCGCACACCTGGGTGCGCGAGGGAGTGAATTGCGTCGAAAATACGGCGGCGCCAAGCAGCCAGTACTAACGGGCGAGGTCAGCCAGTTGAAACATCGCATATTAGGGGGGGGGCACACCGTCGCGCAACCCTTTTTCCTCCAGCCTTAACCCTGTTGGTCCAGACAGGAGCGCGCGCACGTCCGCATCACTACCTTGTTCTTCCGCCATGGCTGCATAATCTATCCCTTCATGGATAGGTGCTGCGTATGTGTTTGCGTTAGAGAAAAGCTCAGCTGCTGAAGCAGTGTAATCTGTCTCCTCGTGCTCTGGCGGTGCCACAGCGCGAGAGAGACAGTCCGCTACTACGTTAAGTTTGCCCGCTACATGTCGAATGTCTGTGGTGAACTCTGAAATTGCAGCTAGCTGTCTTTGTTGTCTGCCCGACCAAGGTTCTGAAATTTTAACCATAGCAAAAGTGAGCGGTTTATAAGATAAGATAAGATAAGATAAGCCTTTATTAGTCCCACAACGGGGAAATTCCAGGATTGCAACAGCACAGGGATAGCAACACTCAGAGCAACAATCAGAAGGCAAGAAAAAAACAAGCAAGCAAGAGCAGCTAATATACATATGTACATATTACTATAAAATATATACGTATATACACACACACACACAGACACACAGTGCAGAGCATTGTAGCTGGATGGAATAAATATATGAATATATGAACACACAGTGTAGAGCATTGTAGCTAGATGGAATAAATATGTAAATATATAAACACCCACAGTATGGAGCATTGCAGCTAGGTGGAATAAATATGCAAGTATATAAACACACACAGTGCGGAGCAATGTAGCTAGATGGAATAATATGTAGATATATAAAAACACAGTGCGGAGCATTGTAGCTAGATGGAATAAATATATAGATATATAAATATAAACACACCCAGTGCTGAGCATTGTAGCTAGATGGAATAAATATGTAAATATATAAACACACACAGTGCAGAGCATTGTTGCTAGATGGGATGAAACAGCATAACCGTCTACTTAGTTATCCTACATGGTATGATTATGTGCCCATACATATTCTCACCCTCCATAGCGACCGGTATGTTCCTAGTTGTATGCCGGAGGGGACCATTGTGTAGTCTATTGCATCTTTTGCATTCAAAAAACTATTAGTTTGTTATGTCTTTTTGCTATCTCTGCGAGCAGCCCTGCTTAGGTTGTACAGTCTGACAGCCGTTGGTAGGAAGGACCTACAAAACCTCTCGGTTGTGCACCTGGGATGATGTAGTCTGCTGCTAAATGAGCTCCTCAGTGCATCCAGTATGTCCTGCATAGGGTGGAACTCGGACTCCAGCAGAGATGACAGTTTAGCTACCGTCCTCCTCTCTCCTATCTCCTCCATCGGATCAAGGCGCTGCCCCAGGACAGAGCTAGCTTTCTTAATCAGTTTGTTCAGTCTCTTCCTATCGGCTGCAGTAATGCCACTGCCCCAGCAGACCACTCCAAAAGTGATGGCTGATGCCACCACCGTGTCATAGAATGACTTCAGCAGCGCCCCTTGTACACCAAAAGACCTGAGTCTCCTCAGCAGGAACAGCCTGCGCTGTCCCTTCTTGTAGAGTGCGTCAGTATTGTGTGACCAGTCTAGTTTATTGTTCAGATGAACACCCAGGTACTTATAGGACGTTACCATCTCGATGTCTGTTCCCTGTATATTTACTGGTGCTGTGAGGGGTTGCCCATGCCTGCGGCAGTCCACCACCAGCTCCTTAGTTTTCCTCGCGTTGATCTGGAGGCAGTTCCGATGGCACCAGTCCACGAAGTCCTGGATAAGCCCTCTGTACTCAGCTTCATCTCCATTGGAGATGAGGCCAACGATCGCAGAGTCATCAGAGAACTTCTGTAGATGGCAGTGTGTTGTGTTGTGTGAGAAGTCCGCAGTATAAAGAGTGAACAGGAAGGGAGCCAGCACCGTTCCCTGGGGGGCCCCCGTGCTACTGATGATCGTGTCGGAAACACAGTCCCGGGTTCTCACAAACTGAGGCCGGTTCGTGAGGTAGTCCAGGATCCATGATGACAGGTGCTGGTCCACCCCTGCGCGCAGCAGCTTGTCCTTCAGGATCATCGGTTGGATGGTGTTGAAAGCACTGGAGAAGTCAAAGAACATGATCCTCACCATATTCCCTGGCTTCTCCAGGTGGGACAGAGAACGGTGAAGGAGGAAGATCACCGCATCCTCCACCCCAATGCCATGCTGGTAGGCGAACTGGAGTGGATCCATCGCTGGTTCCACCAGGGGGCGGAGGTGAGCAAGGAGCAGTCTCTCCAGGGTCTTCATCAAGTGGGACGTCAAGGCCACCGGTCTGTAGCTGTTCAGGTCTTTGGGGTGGGAAGTTTTTGGTACAGGTACCACACAAGATGTTTTCCACAGCTGTGGTACCCTCCCCAGTTTCAGGCTCATGTTGAAGATATACGTCACAATCCCACACAGCTGGTCTGCACATGGTCCACAAAAGCCGTGAAACTCTGCCCTTCTAACCAAAACTGGAAGTGGCGGATGGATAAATGGAGCGCCAGCAGCTCCCTGTCAAAAGTGCTGTACTTGCGTTCCGTCGGGTTTAGCGATTTGCTAAAAAATGCTAAAGGTTGCCAGACCCCCTTGACAAGTTGTTCTACAACTGCCCCTATGGCCAAGTCTGAAGCATCTGTGGTTAGAGCAATGCGGGCCGAGGGATCTGGATGGACTAACATTGTGGCGTTAGCTAGGGCGTTTTTAACTTCCGCAAAAGCGCGTTCGCGTTCCGGGGTCCATTCGACCGCGTTGGAAGCTCTCTTTTTTTTGAGCGCGTCATACAGGGGCTGCATGAGCTGAGCTGCATGAGGGTGGAAACGGTTGTAAAAATTAACCATCCCCAAAAATTCCTGTAGCGATTTGACCGTTTGGGGCCGTGGAAAACCTTCTATCGCATGAATTTTGTCTGGAAGCGGAACTGCCCCTTTCGGGGAGACTCTGTGTCCCAAAAAATCAATTTGCGATATGCCGAATTTGCATTTGGCTGGATTAATTATTAATCCGTGCTCTTCTAGCCTCTGAAAAACGGCAGTGAGATGCTGCTCGTGCTCTTCCTCCGATGAGCTGGCTACCAGCATGTCGTCGAGGTAGACAAAAACAAAGGGGAGGTCGCGTAAGACTGCGTCCATCATACGCTGAAAAGTCTGAGCAGCACCTTTGAGGCCAAAAGGCATTCGCAGGAATTCCAAAAGGCCGAAAGGGGTTATAACCGCCGTTTTAGGAATGTCTTCAGCTCGGACTGGAACTTGGTGATAACCGCGGACTAAGTCTATTTTTGAAAAAATGCGCGCACCCGCTAAATGTAGTGAAAAGTCCTGTATGTGAGGAATGGGGTAGCGGTCATGCGCTGTAGCGTTGTTTAATCTGCGGTAGTCTCCGCACGGTCTCCAAGAACCGTCGGATTTCGGAACCATGTGAAGTGGTGAAGCCCAAGGGCTCTTTGAACGTCGGACAATGCCTAATTTTTCAAGAGCTGCAAATTCGTCCCTTGCTATGTTGAGCTTGGCCGCGTCTAAGCGGCGAGCTTTGGCAAAAACGGGAGGTCCCGTTGTTGGAATGAAGTGTTTAACCTCGTGTTTGGCTACAGTTGCTGAGAATTTGGGGGTTGTGAGTGCTGGAAATTGGGTGAGGAGTTGCTCAAACTTACCTCCTGCCGTAGTGATGTTGGCCTGCACAGGTGGAGGAGAGACTCGAGCTAAGCAAGGAATAGAAGCAAAAGACAGTGCATTAACCAGGCGCCTATTTGCTAGATCAACTAATAACCCGTGTGCACACAGAAAATCTGCGCCTAACAAGTTAAAACTCACCGCCGCTACAACAAATGTCCATCTGTAGCTGCGGCCGTGAATGAGGAGATGCAGGCTCTTTTCCCCGAACGTGTCGATGTCCGAGCCGTTGGCTGCCACTGCTCCATTGCCCCGGGTGCCCATGGCTCGATCTGCGTGGGAGGGCATGACGAAACTCAGCTGGGCTCCTGTGTCGATGAGGAACTGCTTGCCTGTGTGTCCATCTGTCACGTATAACAGCTTATTTTTCTCGCCGAGAACTGCTGCCATTAACGGCCCTCGGCTTTGGCGTTTCCCGACATCGTAAACTTGCAGGGGGGGAACACATTTCCGGGCTTTCTCGGCGAAGTGGTGATGATAATAACAGACGTCATTCTGTTTGTTGCGCTTGGGCTGCGCTGCTGTCACCGTGGGTTGAGCCTGCTCCGTGGTTTGTGACTCTCCAAGGTTCGGGGCGTTAGTTTTGAGGTCTGCGGATGCCGCTGTGGGTGTCCAATCTCTGCAGGCGTTGACGAGTCGATAAGCCTCGTTGGCCAGCGTGCGGAAGTCCTGATGATTGTTGCACTTCATATTGGCGAGTGTCCCTCTCATGTGTGGTGGTAGCGTGCTGAGGAAAATAAATTGAAAGAGGAAATTATCATTGTCCTCCTCCTTGAGCTGCAGTAAATCCTCCATGAGGGTCTTTGGATTGCCCCCTCTGTGGCCGTAGACTGCCAGGATTTTTTCGGCTCTTTCTTCCGCCGACGGGACGTAATTCGCCACGATGGTCGCCTTGAGTGTCTCATACTTGTCCCGGGCCGGTGGTCGCTGGATCAAGCTTCGCACACACCTCGAAGTGGCGGAGTCAAGTTTGGAGACGATATGTCAGAACTTAGTATCGTCTGCCGTGATGCCCGCCAGTATGAACTGGGCTTCGGCTTGGAGAAACCAAGAGGCCGGGTCTTCTCGCCAGAAATCTGGCAGTTTAACAGCGACGGCGTTTGTGCACATCATCACTGTTGTGCCCGCCGGGTGAGAGTGCCTTGCCTCGGCTCTCACGGCGGTGCTGGAGCTCGGTTGAGCTCTCTCGGTACCCTCTGCCGGGGGGAACAGCTGTCTGCTTGTTCCCTCGTCTGCGTTGTCGCTGGCGTAAGTCAGATTCGCCGTGGATGAGTCGCTTGAAGAACGCCTCAGGTCCATACTCGCGTCAAGGTCACCAGTGTAGAAGAGCTGGAAATAACGAGGCGGTTTTTGTATCACAAAAGCAGAGTCTTTAATGAACAACTCTTCTATCTTGTCTCATCATGGTGCAGAGCTTGGCAGAAGGCAAAGAGGAAGAATTCTGCCCAGCTCGCTGGTTAAATACAGGCACACATCCAAGACATGCAAAACACAAGCTGAAATCCCCCGTTATCTAAATCCCCATTAGTCCTGTTAACTCCTCCCTCCGTCTTGGGAGGTGATGGGAAAACCTCTCCTCGCCTAAGGGGGTGAAGGTGTCAAGTCTGTTGCCATGGCGTCCTGTGACGTCATTGGTCTTCACACGGCGGTGAGATTCCTTTGTCCTTTCAGAGGTGTGAAATTCCTTTGCATATGTTGCCCCACACATTTCCACATGCTCTAATGTATGCAGGTATGGAATATATGAGTAATATATACCACATATGGGCTTATTTAGCCTCTTTACAGACAGTCCCCACATAAGGAGCTTTAAAAACAAGATGGATGATCTGAGGTTTTATTCATAATAATAACAGATTAGTTACTATCCAGCTAGCTAGCTGGTAGGCTGCCTGACCAAAAACAAGAGGACTGTACATTGTACAAGACTGGTAGACAATAGAAAAAAATGTTGTACAGTATATGTGTGTAAGTGACCATAAAGCTATTTTATTCTACTTTATGCACATTGTTTGTGATAGTAAGAGCAATTTTGGAGATATTTGTCTTGACACAACAATATAACAGTTTTTATATGAATATTATACATTGTTATCACTAATTATCATTTCTTATTATTGTCAAATAATGCAATGCATATGTGGAAAAGTATAAAAACAATATGCCACTCAAGGTGCCATGAAAATATCACAACCTTGATATGCCATATTGCCTCTCTTATGGACTTGTCGATCAGGTACTTCATTTGTACAAACTTAAATAGGCTTTTATTTTTTAGAAGTGAGAATATGACAGTTTTATGTCATATCATCTTGCTTTGTTTTAGGAGTGGGAGCAAAACAATTCATTTCCTAATGTGATTAAAACAGGTCAAGAACTGATATAAAAACAGAAGTTAATGGTGAAAGCAACTTTTTTTTCTTGTGTGGATCACTATGACTACGAGGGATTCAAAACGTTCAAATGCAACCATTAGGCTTTAACTGAGTGCTTCTTTGTTGCTTTTTTCATGGATACAGTTCAGTGATACTGCATTTACATGCGATAAATGTAAGAATCCAGACTGCTGACATGTCAGTGTACTGTCTATCCAGGAGTGTGGAATAATTGGTCCCTTAGAAATGTGACTTGTAATGTGTAATGTGACTTCTAAGCCTCTAATAAATCATACCATCATACTACTGTTTGACTACACACTGCAAAACCTTACTGATTTGCAGTACTGGACACAATATTGTAACTACATTTTATCACAACACACATCTTACAGCCTGCATACATTTGAAACTGAAAACATGAAACCTCTTGGAGCTGCCTGACTTCGGGAATGAAATAGTTCTAAGAACATTTTGGGAATTACTGCTTGCAGGCAAGTTCCACTGGGGACTACAAGCCATTAAGGACTTTTTGATCTGTGCATTTGCACTGTCAGTAGAAATACCAGTGTGACATAATGAGTTAGAAATGCTGCTTTTCAGAAAACATGAGCCTGGTGGCTGTGGCCAACTTGAAAAGAGGGAACTGCAAGTTAACCGATAGTGCCATTGACCAGCTGTAATGGCACTATGCAAATGTGACCTGCTAACAGAGGAGCTGCTGCAGGACGGCTCTTCAAACACAGCCAGTAATCTTTCAGTTTGTTATTGTTGTCTTTCACTTTCTTGGCTATCTTTTCAGGTTTCCTCATTATGAATGTATATTTAAGGTAATGGGCTTAGCAGCACAGAGTAAATATTATCTTTAATGAGTGAAACTTCATTTTTCATTCATAAAATATAAGCTTAATAAACTACGGATTTGTTTATATAGTTGATATTGACAAGGATTCCTCGTTATAGTACAAGCCATCATGTGAGTGAGGTTGGTCCTTTTGACAGGGTGATAATCTTGTGTTTCATTTCCATAGAATTAATACTGTAGATTCATTGTACGGCAAAACTTTATGTTTAGAGATTTTTCAATGAACTGGTTGTCGTCCTCCAACAATCTCTAGACGTTATTCACATTCTTATATCAGAGATGAATAAATTCAGTGAGCCACTACATCGTCACTGAAACAGCTAATAATGTTGATCATCTCAACAAAGAGCACAGGGTATGTTCTTGGGTAAAGTAACTTTTTTTAATTGAGTGTGTTGGATGTGAGGATAATGAGCAGATATAAAGACTTATGCAGCTTTGAAAAGGGCCAGACAAGAGCATCTTTGAAAATGAAAGCCTTTTGTGGAGGTGACAGTTAGTAGTACTGAGACTTACTGACAGCAGTCATATGAAAAATATACCAGTGAGTAGCGCTTTCGATGATGATGGAGTACCAGATGGAGTGATGATATAGAGTGAAGTATGTGGCGGTAATGCACCTGTAAGCTGGTTGCCAACCGCCAATCAAATCTAAAAGAAGAAGAAGGGAATTTCACCATTGTGTCAAGTCATGCTTTTAAATTAAATCACCCTTTATTGTCATTCAGCTGTACAACCAATCATGTACAGTAGAACGAGATTGTGTTTTACCTATCTACTGTGTTAATCACACACACCCCAAATGTAGAATCAGAGGGCCACTGCCATGCAAGGCGCCGCCACAAATTTCCCTCCTCCATTGCATTATTGCTGAGCACCAAGCTGGATGGCAGGAAGTTCCACTTTTATATGGTCTTCGGCATGACCCGGCCGGGATTTGAACCCCTGCCTCCCTGGTGTGTGGTGGATGCTCTACCAACTGAGCCACCACTCCAGTATGAATTTAAGCTTCATAGCTAAAATACCATAATTTCGCACTTACTGCACATTTGTTCAAAATAACGCTTAGAATCTGTAATGCAAAAAAAAAAGAAGTCTTTTTTTTGTCTACGTTAAGACTAATTAAACAATAGGATGCTTGGTGCTATCAAGGGGTCTGGTAAAGTCTCTGCCTTAGCTGGTAGGAGCCCTTTGACAGCATGGGGCAAACAGCGGGTAAGAACAGTGTAGTATGCTACATTGAAGCCATAATTTGCGAAGCTTTGTACTGTACACTTAACAGTCCCTCCAGGATTTCGCGATGTTGCGATCGCACCAATTCACGTGAAATCAGCCAATCAGCGCAACTATTGCACGACCTTGCAACTTTGTCCAATCACCATAACTTTCCCTCAATTTTGGCCAATCCTCGTCAACTTCCGCCAATTTCACCAATCAAATCTGTCTAACTGGCGCTGAAAAGCTCCGTCTAACCAATCAAATGCATCGTTGCACCACGTTCACTTCCATATTTACAGTGAGTAGTGAATTTATAGTTTATAGTGAGTAGCGGAACCCATCTGTAAACAGAGTGTGTGATTTAAAAAAAAAAAAAAAACACTCACCCGTAAGGTTTTCAACACCATCCCTTCCTCAGTCTCCCCCAACCTGCCCGTGGATGCCTTGCCACGTCTCTGTCCTGACCGTGTGTGCGAAGCGCTGAGTTTGTGTTGAAAAACATGCACATTCCCCAAAGGCACCCCGTCGCCGGAGCGCCTGTGAGGAGAGTACACTACATTACAGCTAGTGTTTGAACATCTTTAGAGGTAAAATCATTACTACATCTGGTCAATGACCTTTAAAACTGAATCTCCATTGTGGACGGACAAACGCACCCATCCATCCCCCCTCCCCCTCACCGTCCCGTTGTAAATGAAAGATATGTGTGTGTGTGTGTGTGAAGCCCCACATGCAGCAGGCAGACAGGTAGGCATGGAAAGACAGAGAACATTCTCTGTATTTTTTTTTAAAAGAAAAACACACACACACACACACACACACACACACACACACACACACACACACTCCAATAGCCAATACAGTGCAACAGAATAATTTATTTTTTCCTCTCTGTTCGGTACCGAGTGCTTGAACCATAGGGAGTTTTCAAATGAAGGTGCTGCCAATAATTTCCAAATCTCTACTCTTTGACATGCATTCAATGCAATTTAGCTGTTGTAATGGATATTATGTTAATGTTTGTTAAGTTTTGTATAAGATAAGATAAGATAAGCCTTTATTAGTCCCACAATGGGGAAATTCCAGGATTGCAACAGCACAGAGATAGCAACACTCAGAGCAACAATCAGAAGGCAAGAAAAAACAACATCTAGTAAACATATGTCCATATTACTATAAATGTATATATATAGACACACAGTGCAGAGCATTATGGTTGGTTGGTGAATGTGCAGCAGAAAGTCTAAGCTCTCTCTCCGCGGATGCGGCGGGCCAGCTGGAAGTCTTTGGGCGTGATGGTGACCCCCTTAGCGAAGAAGAGACCACCAGGTGGGCCTCGCTGGTCTCCTGCAGAGCCATGACGGCGAAGCTCAGGAAACGCAGGACGGTCTTGAAGTCCTGAGCGATCTCCCTTACCAGGCGCTGGACAGGCAGCTTACGGATGAGCAGCTCCGTGGATTTCTGGCAGCGATGGATCTCTCTCAGAACCACGGGCCTGTGACGGCGAGGCCTCTTCACTCTGCCGGTGGCCGGAGCGCCTCTCCGAGCAGCCCTGGTGGCTAGCTGTCTCCTGGGGGGCTTCTTCCTCCAGTAGATTTTACGGGCGGTCTGCTTGGTTCTTGCCATCGCTCTTTATTATTCTGTCTTATATTTCTTGCACGCCGCCTAAACTTCAGCCCGCCACCCGCGTCGTTTTCGCTACAGCTCCCGGTATGTCGAGTTTCCCATTAGCACCGGGCGGCGGCCAAGTGCTAGCTAGCACTAGCTCCTCCCCGCTGTAACGTCTCCCGCTGCAAACCGTGGCTCCGTCCGCCGACCCGGGAGATCCCCGGGGCGATCCGTGTGTCCGTGATATATATACAGAGTGAAAGGTGTAGAAAGAAGAAGGAAGATAAAAAAAAAGGCTGTTGCAACGGGCAGCCTACTCGTGTGGCGCCACCGGTCCGGCGGAACCGGAACCGGAACAGATATAGCAGAAGGTATAGCAGAAGTTTCTGCTTAATTTACAAATCACTATACAGGTACATCTCAAAAAATTAGAATATCATGAAAAAGTTCAATATTTTTGTCACTCATTTCAGAAAGTGAAACCCATATGTAACCCAGCTGAGAAAATGACCCTTTTTCTCAGATTTCAATTGTATTAATACAATTGTGTGATTTTATTTTGAAAAACGATTTTGGGAAGAGGAAGTGTGATCCTCGTTATCCAACTTTTAAATTCCCATTTCATGGTCACGTTGGGCGATCTTGGTCTTTTCATTCGTTAAGAGCGATATTAGCCCCGCCTTCCGAGCAGAGTGCCGAGGCGCGCACCCGGTTCTTTGGTCTTTTGCGATCTGAGAGCGGACAAGAGAGGCTGTGGACGATCTGTGTGGAGGCCTGTGGGTCTTCTTGGTGAGTTACTACTGAAAGGTGCTATAAATGGATCTAAACACTCTCCAAACGCTAATTTGAAACCTTTATTATCCTAAGTTGACGGGAGCACGAGCTTGAGAGGCATGGTGAATGTGTCCTTTGCTGTGTTCACGCTGATATCTCATCTTGGTGAGTAGAAACCAAGTGTGTGATAAAGAGAAGCATGCTAGCGCCATGCTAATGTTAGCATATGCTAATGCTAATCGCGAGTGGATTTTTTCCTGTTTAAAAGCAATGGAAAAGGCTATTTTTGTGTCTGTATGGTTTTCCTAAATGTGTTTTCAGTTCCCAACAGTATGCTGAAGTACTTTTAGTTCTTTTGCACTATTTCTGTCGAATGTAATGTGTAGTTTGATGCTAAAAGCACATTTTGTTGGTTTCCTATGTAAATTCATAGGTTAACTAAACCCAGTAGCTCAGACAGGGTTTTACTGATTTTAAAAGGGAATATTGGACGTAATGGGACAGTATATTCCCTGGTTATGTGATAAATTAATTGTATTTCATTTCATAATTTACAAAGACAAGGTTAAAAATATTAATCATAATTTCATGGTTAAATGATGTAGAGATAAAGAGAAATTCATTTATTTGGTTACATGAGAAAAAAAAAGTATTTCATGTACTACCAGAGAGATTTTGAGAAAAGAAAACATGCATGTAAGATGTGAAATGTGAAATGTAAGATATTACTATATCACTGGGTTGTAACAATAGTAATATGAGAGAAGAATTTAAACACTAAGCTATGATGTTATACGAGAAGTGATTGAAAAGTGAATTACTTTAGCTGTATACAATAATATCATTATTGTTGTGCAGGTTAGGATTTTTTTGGTTGCTGATTAAGAACCTTCTGGATCCTGGATTCTCTCCGAATGGAGATGGCGAGCCTGACCTGAACTGAGACTGAACCGAGATCTGAACCAAGATCTCGATTGAAGAACATCCTTCCTCTCTCCAGTGCACAAAATTTGAAATGGTAGCAACTCAAACCACCGCTTTAAAAGAGACAAACAAACACTGAGCTCAGTAGGACATTTTTGGGGTTTTATTTCATGCCGGCCGTTGTTATATTTGTATAGTTGTAAATTGTTTGTATATTTTGTTCTCTTCATCTCTAAAAATAACAGCCATTATTGCTCATTTCTTGCCTCCAGCTATTTCATTCCACACTCATTTTAATTCCCTATTGTAATCCTTCCGAACCTAGCAACTGGTCTACACTTAATAATTTCCCTTACCTAATTAACGTAAGGCAAGGGTTACAATAAGAAGTGGCGAGCCCAGCCAGGAGCCTTTTTCTTCTCTCCCTTACGTTATTTCAAGCCTATAACGTACCCAAAATGGATATTGTTGAACGTGAATCTGTGAAAATTCCAAATGCAGTGATAGTGAGTGAAATTGCTGGAGATGAGCAACTTGATGAAGTGACTGAGTTTTTGAAACGGTATGGATTGATTTCAAGAGTCATAATAGTAGCAGATAGTAAGTCTGAGTTTTCCCAGAGTGCTATTTTTGAGTATCACTCGGGTATTGCTTTTGAAGCTCTTGACCCATTGCCATGTACTCATGTATCTGATAGTGAATCAGAATCAGAATCAGATTTATTGCCAAGCACATTTACAAGTAAACAAGTAAACATACGAGGAATTTGACTTGACATTGGGTGCGCACGAAAGGCGCATCCCAATGACGCGGCAGCCATGACGAGGCGCCTGTCATATGGGGGGGGGGGGGGTAAAGAGGGGGGAGGGGGAAGGGTAGGGAAAAACACAATAGGCAGAGAGAAAAAAGCATTGTTGATCAAAATAGAGCTCATTTTATGACCAAAATTTTGATTACAAGAAAAAACTCTCAAATGCACAATTAGCAGACAATAGATCACACAATGACAAAGCAGTAGTTGAGAGAGTCAGTGTATTGTAAATATATATCAGTAATCGTATCAGTGGTGTAATGTTGAATGCAGTAGTGTAGGTGTGTCAATTGCTAGTGAACAGCAGAGGGCGCCTCCTGGCAGTGGATAGATGTTAAAGTCATGTGATCTAAAGCAGTCCAGAGTCTCTCTCTCTTGCTTGCAGATGGTAAGTTGTCACATGGTGCACTGTCCTTGAGCGTCCATCTGTTGAAACAACAACAATTCTGTCGATTGTTTGGGTTAGCAGGCCACTTCTCCAGCGTTATCTTCATCGAGGAGGAATGTAAACAAGGGCACCAAAACACAAGGTCAAATCTGCACAGTGCACTCAGAGAATAGAATTTCTCTGTCTTCGATTCTGTGCTTTAAATTTCATTCAAGCTTAAACATTCCATGGAGAGCACAGGGCTTCAGATGTATTCCTCCGCTGAATCACTGTCATTCAGTTCACCATTTGCCGCTAATCGTGCCCTCCCCAACTAGTCGAATTTGATGAAGGAGGTTGCCGGGTCCGCTTTGATCAGCTCTCGCACCTTCTTCAATTTCTGATACATCAGGGAACTCCACAGCCAAAATAGAAGTCCTGAGATCATAATCCAATAATGTTTCCTGCCAAATCTCCACAGGCACATGAATTCCAATGTCATGAGTCTTCCTTGGGTTCCCCCTGACCCGAACTTCTTCTTTTAAAGTGGTGACAATCGCATATAAGCCGCTTTCCAGATTCATAATTTCCATTTGGATTAAGATTCAGCCAGAAGAAGAGCGACATTGCAAGCTGGGATCAGAAGGGCAAGGATTAGAAGGGAGAGGAAAGAAAAGCGTCTGCTCTCTCTCAGAGCCGGATGTGAAGAGGAGTGGAGCCAGCTATATGATACAATCTCTTGCCAGTGTTTACACGAACCGTGTAGGGAATGATACGACCAAGTTATATCTCACTGACATTAAAAACCTAGCGAAGATGAGTGGCAGAGATTTTGCAGATGTCCTGAAAGACAATGTCACAGATTTCTGAGTCAATCAAAGAATCTGAAAATGATCAGAGCAAGTTAAGTTACCTGATAACTTACCTGAAGCTTTCTTGGATGAACCTCAACCTCAGCCTTCTGCAGCTGAGCCCAGTATTCAAGGTGCACAACCAACTTACCAGGCAAATCACACTGTGAGCACCCCAGCTCAAAGTATGCTCACCATTTCTGCACATGATTTAAATCCCCCAGAAGTGCAATGTGTGGTAGAAGAGCACATTATAAAAACGGAAGATTTTCCCGTGCAGCCGTTTTCACAAAAGCTCAGAGCTTTTTCTGGCAAAGACCTCCGACCAACTTATGAGCTAGATTATGATATTTGGCGCTCCAGAGTAGAATTAATCTTGACTGACCCTGCTATGTCCAAACTCCAACAATCCCGAAAGATCATTGAGTCTCTTTTACCCCCAGCAGCTGATGTAGTCAAGCACTTGAACCCCAACAGCTCACCATCAGAATACCTTCAGCTGTTAGATTCTGCTTATGGTACAGTTCAAGATGGCGGAGAGCTTTACGACAAGTTTCTTGACACCTTCCAAAACACAGGTGAGAAACCCTCGTCATACCTACAACGTCTTCAAGTAGCTTTGACTCACA
This sequence comes from Pholidichthys leucotaenia, assembly GCA_020510985.1. Lineage (NCBI taxonomy): Eukaryota > Metazoa > Chordata > Actinopteri > Cichliformes > Pholidichthyidae > Pholidichthys > Pholidichthys leucotaenia. Next base: position 126,715,078 of record CM035847.1, on the reverse strand, counting down.
CTGTAAAGCGTGGAGGTGCTTCAAGCCAGGATTTTGACAAGCTGCTTGTCACACAGTTTTGTCGAGGTTGTTGGGAGGATTCCCTTTTGACTGCACTCCAGTTAAAACAAAAACGAACAAATCCCCCAACTTTTCCTGATTTGCTTCTCTTGCTACGTACTGAAGAAGACCAAAATGCTGCCAAAAACTTGCGAATGAGACAACATTTGAGCAGTTCAAAACAAAAAGTGACATCCCACGTGCAAACTGTGCAATGCAGTTCAGATGAAAATAAGAACAATATCACGTTAAACTCACTTCAAGAACTCTCAAAACAAGTTGCAGAAATTCAAAATCAACTAGTAAAACTAACTGCAGAACCAAAAGCTCAAAACTCAAAAAGTACATTCAGTACAAAGCCAAAAGAGAAACGAAAGTTGAAGGTTCGAAGACGATCAGATACCGTCGTAGTTCCGACCATAAATGATACCAGATGGAGACAATACTGAAAATGACAAACCTGTGGAAAATGAAACGGTAACAATACTAGAAGAACCTTCTGACAATTCAGTCGAGGGACAAGAACACCAATCAAATGATTTACCTGACATAACGTTCGGCTCAGGAGACGCACACACACAGGCTCAGAGTAGTTCAAACTGTTTATTAACAACAGGGGTGTATGAGTGTGTGTCTGCGGAATGTTAATGTGTTGGTGGCGGCGTCTGCTTCAGGCACAGAGGCAGGAGACCGTACAACCGGCAACCCTATGGGAGAGAACAGAGACACAGGGTGATGGGCACACACCAACACAGGAGGAGAATAGGCGAGGAAGAAGCTTACTTGCTTGGGACAGATGACTGGCACAACAAGGACGGGACCCCGGGAGACAGCCACCTGCAGGGCTCGGTGCAGCAGCGAGGAAGGACGAGGGACGGAGTTGTCCGCCGCCGAGGAATCCACCTGTGCACAGGGGAGCAGACTGGAGAATATGAGGTAAGTGGTTCTTACCGCACAGCGTCGTGCTGAAGAAAGAGTTGCGTCACGTAGACGGGGAATGAAGTCTGACGGCTTCAGGCCGAAGCTCAGGGCGAGGCGGCTTATATTCCTCGCCGCTGATGATGAACAGGTGTGCGAGCAGGTGGTGCCGCTGATGAGCGGCGCGGCGTGACAGTACTCCCCCCTCTAGCAGCGCCTCCTGGCGATGGCTTCTCTGGGTGCGCTCGGTGGAAGTCAGCGATGAGCGATGGGTCCAACACGAACGACGGGGGCACCCACTGTTGATGCTCGGGCCCATAGCCCTCCCAGTCCACCAAGTACTGCAACCCACGACCCCGGCGCCGGGAGTCTAGGATGGAGGAGACGGACCAGGCCGGATGCCCACCAATCATCCGGGGCGCGGGTTGCGCAGCAGGAGGAGGGCAAAGGGGGTCGGAGACTGCCAGCTTCACCTTTGACACGTGGAAGGTGGGATGGATGCGGAGGGAGGGGGGAATAGCCACGCGCACAGCCACCGGGTTGATGATCCGGGTGATGGGATAGGGACCCATGAACCGCTGTGCCAGCTTCCTCCTCTCGCCTTTTAGAGTTACGTCCTGGGTAGAAACGTAGACATGTTGCCCAACTCTGTACGCCGGGGCAGGTCTTCTATGCCGGTCCGCCACAGTTCTGTTGCGCTCCGCTGTGCGTAAAAGCACATTGCGCGTGGCAGCCCAGATGGAGCGGAACTGCCTGAGATGTGCCCTAACCGAGGGAACAGTTACCTCACTCTCCTGCTCTGGGAACAGCGGGGGGTCGTAACCCAGGGACGCCTTGAAGGGGGACATCCCTGTAGCAAAAGAGCGAGCGGTATTGTGGGCGTATTCAACCCAGGCAAGATGGTTGCTCCAGGACGTGGGTTTGGATGAGGTCACACAGCGGAGTGCAGCCTCCAGCTCCTGGTTGGTCCGTTCACACTGCCCGTTGGATTGGGGGTGATGGCCGGAGGAGAGGCTCACCTTGGCTCCGATGGCGTTACAAAACGACCTCCAAACCTCAGATGAAAATTGGGGGCCCCGGTCCGAGACCACGTCCACCGGAATCCCGTGCAGCCTGACCACGTGTTGGACGAGGAGATCCGCCGTCTCCAGGGCAGTAGGGAGACCTCGCAGGGGGACGAAGTGCACAGCCTTGGAGAAACGGTCCACAATGGTCAGGATGGTGTCATAGGAGTTGGAGACGGGGAGTCCGGTGACGAAATCCAACGCGATGTGCGACCAGGGCCTGCCAGGGACGGGCAGGGGCTGGAGCAGACCCGCTGGAGGGGCATTTCCCGACTTGCAGGTGGCACAGATTGGGCAGGCCCGGGCGTAGCGGGCTGCGTCCCTCCGCAGGCCTGGCCACCAAAAGGACCGTTGGAGGAGGTCTATCATCCGGGAGGTGCCAGGGTGACAGGTGAGCTTGGAGGTGTGCAGCCAGTGGATGACCTCTCCTCCGACCGCGGATGGCACGAACAGCCGCCCCTCCGGTCCGCCGCCAGGGTCAGGTTCCACTTCCTGCGCCTACCGGATCTTGCTCTCAATGTCCCACGAGATGGCTCCCACGACGCACGACCTGGGCAGGATGGTGTGGGGCGTTTCCTCCGACTCCACGGGGGTGAACTGCCTAGAGAGGGCATCAGGCAGGCCGTTCTTGGAGCCAGGCCTGAAGGTGATGGAGAACTGGAACCTGGCGAAGAACAAGGACCAGCGCGCCTGGCGGGCGTTCAGGTGCTTGGCAGATCGTAGGTATTCCAAGTTCTTGTGGTCCGTCAGGACCACGAACGGCAGGTTCGCCCCCTCTAGCCAGTGGCGCCACTCCTGCAGGGCGAGTTTGATGGCCAAGAGCTCTCTGTCCCCCACATCGTAGTTCCTCTCCGCCGGGGACAAGCGCCGGGAGAAGAAGGCGCAGGGCCATTTGGCGCCATCGTCCGGCGACCGCTGGGATAGCACTGCTCCCACTCCTGTGTCCGAGGCGTCTACCTCCACGATGCACTGCAGCGCGGGGTCGACCTGGCGAAGGACCCGGGAGGAGGAGAACTCCGCCTTCAGCACCTGAAAGGCAGCAGTGACCTCTTCGGTCCACCGGAACGGGACCTTAGGGGACGTGAGGTGGGTCAGTGGTCCGACGATGGAGCTGAAGTTGGGGACAAAGCGGCGGTAGAAATTGGCGAAACCAACGAACTGTTGCACCTGCTTCCGGGACGCAGGTGTAGGCCATTCCACCACCGCCTTCACCTTCTCTGGGTCTGGGAGCACCTTGTCGTGGGCGATGATGAACCCCAGGAAGGATGTAGTCCTGGCGTAAAATTCACATTTTTCAGCCTTCACGTATAGCCGATTCTCCAGCAGTCTTTGGAGGACCCGCCTCACATGGACCTGGTGCTCGTCCCTGGACTTGGAGAAGATGAGAATATCGTCCAGGTAGACGAACACGAAAAGGCCGATGAAGTCCCGGAGGACGTCATTAATGAGGCGCTGAAAGACGGCAGGAGCGTTGGTCAACCCAAACGGCATTACCAGGTATTCAAAGTGGCCATTCGGGGTATGGAAGGCTGTCTTCCACTCATCTCCCTCCCGGATCCAGACGAGGTGGTATGCGCTGCGTAGATCCAGCTTGGTGAACCAGGTCGCCCCCTGGAGGGAGTGGAAGGCAGTGTCCATGAGGGGCAGGGTGTAACGGTCCTTCTCAGTGATGTCGTCGAGGGCCCGGTAGTCAATGCAAGGGCGGAGGGACCCATCCTTTTTTCCCACGAAGCAGAACCCTACCCCCACGGGCGACGGTGATGGGCGGATTATCCCAGCGCTCAATGATTCTTTCAGGTAGGCGTTCATTGTCTCCTTCTCCGGCGCTGACAGGCTATTGAGCCGACCAGAAGGTAAGGGGGCCCCCTGGCGGAGGTTGATGGCACAGTCATAGGGCCGATGAGGGGGGAGAGACATAGCTTTAGTCTTACTGAACACCATACCCAGGTCGTGAAATTCCGGAGGCACCAGAGACAGATCCGGGGGTGCAGCGTCCGTCGCAGGGGGAGAAGCGGACGGAGAGCAGGCAGCGGACTGAAGGCAGGTGCCCATGCAGAACGTGCTCCATGCCGATACCCCAGCTGACTTCCAATCCAGGACAGGGTTGTGAAGGCGTAGCCAGGGATACCCCAGGATGACGGGCAACACAGAGTTGGGTAGGACATAAAAGGTCATCTCCTCCCGGTGGTTTCCCGAGATGATGACCGGGACGGGGATGGTCTGGTGTGATACTCTCCCAAGGGAGGCACGGGAGAGGTTGACAAGGGAGATGGGATTCTTCAGTGCCTGACAGCGGATGCCCAAACGGGTTGCCAGGCTCTGTGAAATGAAGCTGCCTTCTGCGCCCGAATCCACCAGTGCGTGGGTGAGATGCCCAGTGGGGTTGTGGCAGAAACGGATGGGCAGCTTCAATTGAGTAAGGGGACTTAACCGATTGACGTCCGCGAGGCCCCCTACAGTGACTCGCGGACCCCGCCGTTTGGCTTTTGTGGACAAAGCTCCACCGTGTGTTGATTGTCTCCGCAATACATGCAGAGATTCAACTCACGACGGCGTTGTCTCTCTGCCGGGGAGAGCTTTGTCCAGCCCGTCACCATCGGCTCCGACTCCTCGGGGCGCAATGGCGGCGGCGCCGCTAGGGGGCGGGCTTGGGGCAGGCGCAGCGAGGCTCCCCGAGGGCGAGAAGTAGATGACTTCCGTCCTGAGGAGCGCTCGCGCAGCCTGTTATCCAAGCTGATGGCTAGGGAAGTTAGCTCCGCTAGCGTTCCAGGGATATCCCGCCCAGCCAGTTCATCCCTCAGATCATCATTGAGGCTGTGGAGGAACAGGCCACATAGGGAGCGCTCGTCCCAGCCCAATTCCTCCGCCGCTACCCGGTAGTCGACCGCATAGTCCGCTGCCGACCGGCTTCCCTGCTGGAGAGCGAGAAGCCGATCGACTTGGACTGTCTCGGTTCGAGAATGGTCGAAGACTTCCAGGAAGCGCCCCACGAATTGGTCGTAGGTGAGGGTGGCGTAACTGGGCTTCGCCATTATGGCGTAGGTCCAAGTTAACGCGCGCCCCTCCAGGAGATTCCCTATGTAACCAATTCGACTGTGATCCGAGGGAAAATCTCCGGGCACACGGTGGAACATGGACTCACACTGCGTAATGAACCCCCGCGCTCCGCCGAGCTTTCCGCTAAAGCGGGCGGGGGTCGGAATTGGTGTGAGCCGAGCCGGTGCCACTGGAGCCGGCTGGACGGCCGCTGGAACAGCAGGAGCCGCGCCACCCTGGCGAGCCGGGGGGAACGGCTGCTGGGGGTCCAGGCGGTCCAATCGGTTAGTGATGTTAACTAATTAATTAAGGATCACCTGTTGCTGATAAACAACTTGATCCACCCGAGCCTCGAGAGTGGTAAGCCGGTGCGCGAGCCCGCCGTCTGCCGAGCCGCTCTGCTGAAGCCGTACTGACATAACATTCGGCTCAGGAGACGCACACACACAGGCTCAGAGTAGTTCAAACTGTTTATTAACAACAGGGGTGTATGAGTGTGTGTCTGCGGAATGTTAATGTGTTGGTGGCGGCGTCTGCTTCAGGCACAGAGGCAGGAGACCGTACAGCCGGCAACCCTATGGGAGAGAACAGAGACACAGGGTGATGGGCACACACCAACACAGGAGGAGAATAGGCGAGGGAGAAGCTTACCTGCTTGGGACAGATGACTGGCACAACAAGGACGGGACCCCGGGAGACAGCCACCTGCAGGGCTCGGTGCAGCAGCGAGGAAGGACGAGGGACGGAGTTGTCCACCGCCGAGGAATCCACCTGTGCACAGGGGAGCAGACTGGAGAATATGAGGTAAGTGGTTCTTACCGCACAGCGTCGTGCTGAAGAAAGAGTTGCGTCACGTAGACGGGGAATGAAGTCTGACGGCTTCAGGCCGAAGCTCAGGGCGAGGCGGCTTATATTCCTCGCCGCTGATGATGAACAGGTGTGCGAGCAGGTGGCGCCGCTGATGAGCGGCGCGGCGTGACATTACCTGATGAAATGGACAAAAATGATCACATTACGATTCAACCAATAAGACGATCTGAAAGAATCAGACAACTTCCAAAAAGACTAGAGTATCCTGAATTAGGAAATCCTCTAGTGACTGCTGTTAAGTCCCTTTTTCAAGGTTTGAATACAGCCTTCTCAGAGTTTCTAAATACTGACGATGGACAGTCTTGGTTACACATGCAACAGGACGTGCATGATATTTAGCGCGGGAGGATGTAACCCAGCTGAGAAAATGACCCTTTTTCTCAGATTTCAATTGTATTAATACAATTGTGTGATTTTATTTTGAAAAACGATTATTTTGGGAAGAGGAAGTGTGATCCTCGTTATCCAACTTTTAAATTCCCATTTCATGGTCACGTTGGGCGATCTTGGTCTTTTCATTCGTTAAGAGCGATATTAGCCCCGCCTTCCGAGCAGAGTGCCGAGGCGCGCACCCGGTTCTTTGGTCTTTTGCGATCTGAGAGCGGACAAGAGAGGCTGTGGACGATCTGTGTGGAGGCCTGTGAGTCTTCTTGGTGAGTTACTACTGAAAGGTGCTATAAATGGATCTAAACACTCTCCAAACGCTAATTTGAAACCTTTATTATCCTAAGTTGACGGGAGCACGAGCTTGAGAGGCATGGTGGATGTGTCCTTTGCTGTGTTCACGCTGATATCTCATCTTGGTGAGTAGAAACCAAGTGTGTGATAAAGAGAAGCATGCTAGCGCCATGCTAATGTTAGCATTATGCTAATGCTAATCGCGAGTGGATTTTTTCCTGTTTAAAAGCAATGGAAAAGGCTATTTTTGTGTCTGTATGGTTTTCCTAAATGTGTTTTCAGTTCCCAACAGTATGCTGAAGTACTTTTAGTTCTTTTGCACTATTTCCGTCGAATGTAATGTGTAGTTTGATGCTAAAAGCACATTTTGTTGGTTTCCTATGTAAATTCATAGGTTATGCTAAACCCAGTAGCTCAGACAAGGTTTTACTGATTTTAAAAGGGAATATTGGAAGTAATGGGACAGTATATTCCCTGGTTATGTGATAAATTAATTGTATTTCATTTCATGATTTACAAAGACAAGGTTAAAAATATTAATCATAATTTCATGGTTAAATGATGTAGAGATAAAGAGAAATTCATTTATTTGGTTACATGAGAAAAAAAAAGTATTTCATGTACTACCAGAGAGATTTTGAGAAAAGAAAACATGCATGTAAGATGTGAAATGTGAAATGTAAGATATTACTATATTACTGGGTTGTAACAATAGTAATATGAGAGAAGAATTTAAACACTAAGCTATGATGTTATATGAGAAGAGATTGAAAAGTGAATTACTTTAGCTGTATACAATAATATCATTATTGTTGTGCAGGCTAGGATTTTTTTGGTTGCTGATTAAGAACCTTCTGGAACCTGGATTCTCTCCGAATGGAGATGGCGAGCCTGACCTGAACCGAGACTGAACTGAGATCTGAACCAAGATCTCGATTGAAGAACATCCTTCCTCTCTCCAGTGCACAAAATTCGAAGTGGTAGCAACTCAAGCCGCCACTTTAAAAGAGACAAACAAACACTGAGCTCAGTAGGACATTTTTGGGGTTTTATTTCATGCCGGCCGTTGTTATATTTGTATAGTTGTAAATTGTATATTTTGTTCTCTTCATCTCTAAAAATAACAGCCATTATTGCTCATTTCTTGCCTCCAGCTATTTCATTCCATACTCATTTTAATTCCCTATTGTAATCCTTCCGAACCTAGCAACTGGTCTACACTTAATAATTTCCCTTACCTAATTAACGTAAGGCAAGGGTTACACATATATAGATTCATTACACAAAGAGTGAAATATTTCAAGTGTTTATTTTTATTTTGATGATTATGGCTTTCAGCCCATGAAAACTCTAAATTCAGTTTCTGAAAAAAATAGAATATTGCATAAAATTAATTTTAAAAAAGTTTTTTTAATATAAATGTGGATCAACTGAAAAGCATGTCCATGAACACACTCAATACTTGGTTGGGGCTCCTTTTGGATTAATTACTGCATCAATTTGGCGTGGCATGGAGGTAGTCAGCCTGTGGCACTGCTGAGGTGTTATGAAGGTCCAGGTTGCTTTGATAGTGACCTTCAGCTCGTCTGCATTGTTGGGTTTGGTGTCTCTCATCTTCCTCTTGACAATACTCCATAGATTCTCTTTGGGGTTTAGGTCAGGAGAGTTTGCTGGCCAAACACAGTGATACCATGGTCATTAAACCAGGTTTTGATACTTTTGGCAGTGTGTGTGTGTGTGTGTGGGGGGGGGGGTATCAAGTCCTGCTGGAAAATGAAATCAGCTTCTCCATAAAGCTTGTCAGCAGAAGGAAGCATGAAGTGCTCCAAAATTTCCTGGTAGACGACTGTGCTGACTTTGGTCTTGATAAAACACAGTGGACCAGCAGATGACATGGCTCCTCAAATCATCACTGACTATGGAAACTTCACACTAAACCTCAAGCAACTTAGATTCTGTGCCTCTCCATTCTTTCTCCAGACTCTGGGACTTTGATTTCCAAATGAAATGCAAAATTTACTTTTATCTGAACAGAGGTCATCTGCTAGTGTTTTATCAAGACCAAAGTCAGCGCAGTCATGTACCAGGAAATTTTAGAGCACTGCATGCTTCCCTGTGCTGAAAAGCTTTATGGAGAACCTGATTTCATTTAACAGCAGGACTTGGCACCCCCCCCCCCACACACACACACACACACGCTGCCAAAAGTATCAAAACCTGGTTTAATGACTGTCATGGTCTGAGCGCTGATATCGTCCGTGCTCGGATCATCCAGTATTTTCGCCGTTCTTCTGTGTTGTGTTCCATATGGCCGTCCTGGGCTCTTATTGTGATAGCGTCACGGCAGGACTTCCAGCTGTCACAGCCGAGCTGCGCCGTGACAGCTGGATCATATCTCACTGATTACATTTCTCCTTTAATGATTGGGTTGTCATTAGTATTTAAGGAAGCAGCTGAGGGTTACTCCTCGCTGCGACCTCATCAAACCTCCATCTAACTTGTGTCTGAGACTGGGCTTACGTTCGTATTCTTCATCGTCTTTGTAAGTGTATTCCTTCAGAGTCTGTAATCCTGTGTCCATAGTCTTAGTCATGTTTTCGCCCCTCGTGGCTGTTATTGTCATTCATATCTTTTTGTTAATAAAATATGCAAACTCATCGGCTGGCTTTCGGCATCTTATTGATGGCTCGTGAGGGCCATCATTGACAATGACCCTGGCATCACTGTGCTTGACTGGCCAGCAAACTCTCCTGACCTCTCCTTTTTTAAAAAAAAAAATAATTTTATGTAATATTCTAATTTTTTGAGAAACTGATTTTGGGATTTTCAAGGGCTGTAAGCTGTAATCATCAAAATTAAAAAAACAAAAAAAAACCACTTGAAATATATCACTCTCTGTGTAATGATTCTATATGACAGGAAATTTGACAATCCTGTGCTTTTCTTGTATTGTTATATAGAATATCACTGCTGTAAACTTAAAAAAAAAAAAAAAAAAAAACACATTTGCTTTAAAATTTGGAATTCTTCCCAAAACTTTTAATGCAGAAAACACTCTAAAAATATTGCAACTTTTACCGCAACTTTTTTAAAAAGCTCCCGCGAATTCAGGCTTTGGAAGGACTGACTTAATAAACACTGTTTGAATAAAACTGTTTTGCAAATTTCTCTTGGTTTTTTGCTTCATTGATGTTCACACCTCAGGCTCCAGGCATTCCCAGACATCTTTTTCTGGTCCACCATTACCACCATACACAACCTAAACACCCCTGATTTCACCTGATCTTGGGATGCTAATCAGGGTCTTGCTGGGTTAGTACTTGTTGGCTAATTGTTGCTTTAGGCACAATAGTACAAATGACCAGGAGGCAGACAGCAGTTTCACAGTGATCTAATTTTTAGTTACAAACTAGTAGAAGCAGTAAAGCCAGAAGAACTGACTGACAGCACAGACAGATGTAAAATGGTGATACTGTGTGGTGTCACCAGGACTAGCCCTGACAAAACCATAAACGGGGCAATTTAAATAGCTATCCTACAGTCACCGGTGTAAGGTGACTTAATTAAAGTGAATGTTTTCTACTAGGGAGTTTTCCAACCAGACAGCACACAGGAAGTAACTGTTTTTAAAATTTTATTACAAAATCACACACACACACACACACGCACGCGCGCGCACACACACACACACACACAGATTAAAAAAAGCAACAAATAGGCCACCTAAAATCACAGTCACCAAAAGTCCAATGCCATGGAATCCAGAGTTGTCCAGAGTCCAACCAAAGTCCCAGTTAACCAGTCCAATTTCCTCAGCTGTAGGGATGAGCTTGAGCCTTGGCTGCCTCCAACTGACAGAAATAAAAATAACCAATCAGTAGAATTCTGATCTATAAGCTGTGCCCATAGAGTCCAAACAAATCCGAGCTTAAACACTCATGCAGGAGCAAACCATAAAACAAAACCAAACTAAAAACAAACGTACTCTGAAAATGAAAATAAGTCAAAGTAATCACGAAAGGATTTGCCTCTCCTAAATGGATGTTCAGTTCAAACAGTAACTCAAGAGTATGTCATTTCTTGGACTTGCTCACAGCTTTTACATAATCCGCTATTGTATGGTTAATTGGTTAATTAATAGGCAATGGAAATGGGACTTAACTCAAGGAGGGGTTACCCCTCCAGTTTCCCATGGAGAATCGCTGTACTGCCATTCCTTCTCTCATCACTCTGGGCTCCACTCACCTTCCCTCCTTTTTTCCTGGATCACCAGACCTGGCAAAGCAGCCACTGTTTGAGCCCAACACCTGGGTTTGACGCCTGGCTGTCTTGTGTTGGCTCCTGCTGTGTGCCGACTCTCCCAACCAGCAACGCTGGCTGGCTTTTCTGTCCTGCCTCCACTGCCCGTGCTGTACTACACACCTGCTTCCAATTTTCTTACCTAATGAGGGAAACGGGTCGGGGAGGGGGAGAACCACTCCCAAAAAAACAAGTTACACTAGATGAGTGTTGTGACCATGTGCACAAGCAGTAGAATGGCCCATATTCTCCTACATTATCACCTCTGGCATCCAGCACATCCATCCACATACTACACCCTGTGAAACTAGAGTTAAATAACCATAAATATTAATTACAATTTAAATATAAACGCAATGGTTATCCTTACTGCTTACTCCACACCCCAAAACAAATAATCCTATTGTGGTAGGCCAGGGGTGTCCAACCATGTGCCATGGAGAGCCAAGACCCTGCAGGTTTTCTCTTCTACCCAGTCTCTTTAGCAGGTGTTTTCACTTATCAGCAATCAGTGGGAAGAAGTTCACTGAAATCTGCTGTTGAAGACACTGGTTGGAGGTAAAACCTGCAGGGTCTTGGCTCTCCATGGCACATGGTTGGACACCCCTGTGGTAGGCACTAGACACAGTGGGTGGACATTCTCTCACACTCAGAAGCAGGAAGAGGGGCAGAACAATGGACTGGAGGGGAAGCCCCCCAGAGGGGTAACTAGACCAGACTATGAGGTGCCTTTGCCCCTGCTGCTCCAAGCTGCAGCATGTAGTGCAGGAAGGTGAATGTATGTGATGAATGTAACATGTGTTATGATAATCGCGCCACACATTGCCTTTGTTCATACCCATTCATAATGTGCCAGCCCCAGTTTCTATGCGAGGTTAATAAAGTTATATGAAGAGAACGCAGAGAAATTGGGGATGCTCTTCTACAGAACTTGACCCGAGCGGGCCACGCTGGGGGCCACAGGCTGTACATATACAGTATGTTAGAGGGAATAATCGTCACTTCCTTGTAGTAACATGGATCGTCACTTCCTTGTGGTAATGTATCGTCACTTCCTGTTTTGCTGTCTGCCTGTGTGGTTTGCTTTGTGGTTTGCTCTCTAGCTATGGCTACTAGCTCTCTTTCCTCTCCTCCTCTGGTGTGCTCTCTCTGTCAGATGTTTAGCTACACCTCTGCCTCTTTTAGCGATAACGGTAAATGTAATAAATGTTGTCTTTTTGAGGCGCTCGAGGCGAGGTTGTCTGATTTGGAATCCCGGCTCCGCTGCATTGAAACACCGTCTGCGCCAGTTAATCTTGACGGACGCCCATTAGCTGCAGCGGAGCTAGCTAGCTTAGGTCCCACTGTCAGCGGTCCCTCAGCTCTCCTCAGCAGTGAGGAGACTGGGTGGGTGACGGTGTGAAGGAAGCCTAGTCGCAAAGCCCCGGTACACCACCAACCTGTTCACGTTTCTAATCGTTTTTCCCCGCTCAGCGACACACCTGCTGAGGAAAAAACTCTGATCATTGGCGACTCTGTAGTCAGAAACGTGAACCTAGAGACTCCAGCGGCCATAGTCCAATGCATTCCTGGGGCCAGAGCAGGCGACATCGAGTCAAATTTGAAAATGCTGGCTAAAAGTAACTGTAAATATTCCACAATTGTTATTCACTCCGGCATAAATGACATCCGTCTCCGGCAGTCGGAAGTCACGAAACTTAATATAGAATCGGTGTGTGACTTTGCAAAAACGATGTCTGCCACTGTAGTATTCTCTGGGCCCCTCCCCAATCTGACCAGTGATGACATGTTTAGCCGCTCGTCATCCTTGAACCGCTGGCTGTCTGTGTGGTGTCCTAAAAATGACGTGGGCTACATTGACAATTGGAGCTCTTTTTGGGGAAAACCTGGTCTTATGAGACGAGACAGCATTCATCCCACTTTGGATGGTGCTTCTCATTTATCTAACAATCTGGCATCTTTTTTATCCAAATTTCCAAAACCATGACTACTCAGAGTTGGGACCAGGAAGCAGAGTCGCAGTCTTACACGCCTCTCTGCAGCTCCTCTTCATCCTCCACCTCTCAGCTTAGCCCCTGTCTTCCCCATCAGAGAATCGTTGTCTGCTCCCTCCAAAGTGAATAAAAATATAATGTATAAGCATCCCAAAGTGATAAAGCAAAATATTGGTAAAACTCAAATTAAACATAAAGCCTCTAAATTGAATGATTTGGCCTCTGTTCCTCCTCATAATTTAAAAATTAAATGTGGTTTATTAAATATTAGGTCTCTAACTCCCAAGTTTCTGTTAGTCCATGATTTGTTAATTGATCATCAGATTGATTTAATTTCCCTTACAGAGACTTGGTTAGGACAAGAGGATTATGTTGGTTTAAATGAATCAACTCCCTCTGGTTATTTAAACTGTCAAAATCCCAGAAGTTCTGGTCGTGGAGGAGGAGTAGCAACAATTTACCATTCCAAATTACTAGTTAATGTAAAGCAAAAAACATGTTATAATTCCTTTGAGGGCCTGGTCCTCAGTATTGGGCACTTTAGCAATTTTAGGTTAAACCCAATTTTATTTGCCATAGTTTATCGTCCCCCATCAACCTACTCAGAATTTTTATCCGAATTTGCTGATTTCTTAGCTGATTTAGTGCTGAAATCTGATAGAATAATTATAGTAGGGGACTTTAATATACATGTGGATGTAGATAGTGACTGCCTTAATGTGGCATTCAATTCAATATTAGATTCGATTGGGTTTTCTCAGAAAGTAGGAAATTCTACTCATTACCTCCACCACACATTGGACCTTGTTTTGACATATGGCATAGAAATAAAAAATCTTGTAGTGTCTCCTCATAACCCTGTACTGTCAGACCATTGTCTGTTAACCTCTGATTTTACTATTTCTGACTATTTGGCTCCTAAAGAAAAATATTATTACAGTAGATGCCTCTCAGATGATGCTGTTTCCAAATTTATGCAGATTGTTTCCTCTATGCCATGTGTCAACACAACGGAAATAAGCTATAGACAGCTTGCTCCTTCTGTAATTGATAACATGGTGGACAGTGTTTCAGCTTCTCTGCATCAGACTCTAGACTTGGTGGCCCCCTTAAAAAAGAAAAAGTCTAATCAGAGATTTCTAACTCCTTGGTTCAACACAGAAACTCGTAGCTTAAAACAGAAGACTCGTCAATTAGAAAGAAAATGGCGCTCTACTAATTTAGATGAAATCTATTTAGCTTGGAGAAATCATCTTTTAATTTATAAAAAATCTCTTAGAAAAGCTAGAACGAGTTATTACTCTGCATTAATAGAAGAGAACAAGAATAATCCCAGGTTTCTTTTCAGTACTGTAGCCAGGTTGACAAAGAGTCAGGACTCTGTCAATCCTAGCATTCCCTTAGAGCTTACTAGTCAGGACTTTATGAACTTTTTCAATAATAAAATTTCATCCATCAGAGATAAAATCAATCAGATTCTTCCCACAGTTAACTTAAATACTGTAACTACTACAACTCCTTCTATTGATGTCTGTCTTGATGAGTTTACTCCAATCGACCTTTGTGAGTTAGACAAAATAGTTTCCTCATCCAAACCTTCAACTTGTCTTTTAGACCCTATTCCTACCAGGTTATTTAAAGAAGTCTTCCCACTTATTGGTAGCTTTATTCTTCATATAATCAATTCTTCATTAACTTTAGGCCATGTACCGCAGGCTTTTAAAACGGCTGTAATTAAACCCTTACTCAAAAAGCCAACGCTAGATCCAGGAGCTTTAGCTAACTATAGACCAATCTCTAATCTCCCTTTCATTTCAAAAATCTTAGAAAGAGTTGTTGCTACGCAATTATTTGACCACCTGCAGGGAAATGGTTTACTTGAAGAGTTTCAATCTGGGTTTAGAATCCATCATAGTACTGAAACAGCCTTAGCGAAGGTCACTAACGACCTCCTCATTGCATCTGATAATGGACTAGTTTCTGTACTTGTCCTTTTAGACCTTAGTGCAGCTTTTGATACTATCGATCATAATATTCTACTTGATAGATTAGAACACTATGTGGGACTTAATGGAACTTCGTTGCAATGGTTTAGATCTTATTTATCTGATAGGTTCCAGTTTGTTCATGTAAATAATGAGTTTTCTTTCAACTCAAAGCTTAGTCATGGAGTTCCACAGGGATCTGTGCTAGGCCCTACTCTTTTTAGTTTATATATGCTTCCGTTAGGCAACATTATTAGAAAGCACTGTATATATTTTCATTGTTATGCAGATGACACACAATTATACCTGTCAATGAAGCCAGATGATAGTAATCAATTAGCCAAGTTAGAAGCCTGTCTTAAGGAAATCAAAGTTTGGATGACTTGTAATTTCCTGCTGTTAAATTCAGATAAGACTGAAGTCATTCTTGTTGGTCCAAAAAACCTGAGAAATTCCTTTCCAAATCAAACTTTCAGTTTGGATGCGGTTACTCTTTCTCTTAATAGCTCTGTGAGGAACCTTGGAGTTATTTTTGATCAGGATTTGTCCTTCAATTCACATATTAAATTTGTTTCTAAGACTGCCTTCTATCATTTGCGTAATATTCTCCTCTCGGCGCCACACCAGTAGGCTGCCTTTTGCAACAGCGGCTCGATTCCGAGTTTTTTTTCCCTTCCTCTCTCTTTTGATCACTTTTTTTTTTCACCCCACTTATATCACGGACACACAGATCGTCCCAAATGTCTCCTGAGCCGGTGGACGGAGCCACTGTTTATAGCAGGAGACGATACAACAGGGAAGAGCTGCTAGCATTTAACCGCCACCCGGTCCCACTGGAAAAACTCGACATACCGAGAGAATTGAGGCGAAAGCGTCGCGGCTGCCGGGCTGGAGTAAGGCGGAGGACAAAAAATATAAGGTACAGACCCTCCCTTCCATCTGTTGTCATGGGAAATGTACGGTCGATACTGGGAAAGTTAAATGAGCTAGCGGCTATCTCCCGTTATGATAGCACTTACCGGGAGTGCTCTCTCCTTTTGTTTACTGAGACGTGGCTAACTGAACTAGCAGCAGATGCTAACATTGAGCTGGAGGGTTTTCACATGATACGAGCTGACCGAACACCAGAGAGTGGCAAAACTAGGGGCGGTGGAGTGATAATGTATGTTAACAACAACTGGTGCAGACCGGGACATATCACTGTTAAACAACGACACTGCAGCAAAGACATTGAGTTGCTAGCTGTTAGCATGAGGCCTACATATCTCCCGAGAGAACACTCACACGTGATCTGCATTGTTGTTTATGCAAATCCGACGGCGAACGCTGGGACAGCGCGTGACATCATCCATTCAGTAACCAGCAGGCTGCAGACAGAACACCCAGATGCTCTTCTCCTCATCTCAGGCGATTTCAACCACGTTTCACTGTCTCCCATTCTGCCCACTTTCACCCAGTATGTCACATGCCACACTAGAGACAATAAAACACTGGATTTGTTCTACGCAAACACTAAGGAGGCGTACACCTCATCACAACTCCCCCCACTTGGGAGATCGGATCACAACTTGGTTCATCTCCGACCGGTGTACAAACCCCTAGTGCACAGACAACCTCCGGCCATGCACACTGTGGAGTTATGGTCTGAGGAGACAATGGACACTCTAAAGGACTGTTTTGAAGCCACTGCCTGGAAGCAGCTCTGCGATCCACATGGTGAGGACATCGATGGCCTCATTCACACCTTCACGGGCTACCTCAGCTTCTGTGTGGACAAATCCGTTCCCACCAAGACCATACGGCGTCACTCAAACAACAAACCCTGGATCAACCCTGAGATAAAAACACTTCTGAGAGAGAAGAAGAGGATCTTCAGGTCGGGGAACAGGGAGATGCTGAAGTCCGTACAGAGGGAGCTGAGGAGAAAGATCAGAGAAGGCAAGGACAGCTTCAGGAAGAAGATGGAGGACAAGCTGCAACAGAGCGACATCAGCGGGGTCTGGAGAAACCTCAAAACCATCTCGGGGCTCCAGAATACCTCCCCCCAGGCCACGGGGGGCAGGGAGTGGGCGAACAACCTGAATCTGTTTTTCAATAGATTTGACCAACCGCCCTCCCCCCTGTCTGCACAACAACCACTGCTGCCTTTAAGAAGTCAAGTCCTGCTGCCCACTCCCCACTCCACCGACACCCCCCCCCCACTCCCAACACACAGCCCCCCATCCTGACCCTGACCAAGACCCAGGTGAGGACGGAGCTGAGGAAGATCAAGGCGAGGAAGGCGTCGGGACCGGACGGCATCAGCGCAAAGCTCCTCAAGTCCTGTGCAGACCAGCTGTGTGGGATTGTGACGTATATCTTCAACATGAGCCTGAAACTGGGGAGGGTACCACAGCTGTGGAAAACATCTTGTGTGGTACCTGTACCAAAAACTTCCCACCCCAAAGACCTGAACAGCTACAGACCGGTGGCCTTGACGTCCCACTTGATGAAGACCCTGGAGAGACTGCTCCTTGCTCATCTCCGCCCCCTGGTGGAACCAGCGATGGATCCACTCCAGTTCGCCTACCAGCATGGCATTGGGATGGAGGATGCGGTGATCTTCCTCCTTCACCGTTCTCTGTCCCACCTGGAGAAGCCCGGGAATATGGTGAGGATCATGTTCTTTGACTTCTCCAGTGCTTTCAACACCATCCAACCGATGATCCTGAAGGACAAGCTGCTGCGCGCAGGGGTGGACCAGCACCTGTCATCATGGATCCTGGACTACCTCACGAACCGGCCTCAGTTTGTGAGAACCCGGGACTGTGTTTCCGACACGATCATCAGTAGCACAGGGGCCCCCCAGGGAACGGTGCTGGCTCCCTTCCTGTTCGCTCTTTATACTGCGGACTTCTCACACAACACAACACATTGCCATCTACAGAAGTTCTCTGATGACTCTGCGATCGTTGGTCTCATCTCCAACGGAGATGAAGCTGAGTACAGAGGGCTTATCCAGGACTTCGTGGACTGGTGCCATTGGAACTGCCTCCAGATCAACGCGAGGAAAACTAAGGAGCTGGTGGTGGACTGCCGCAGGCATGGGCAGCCCCTCACAGCACCAGTAAATATACAGGGAACAGACATCGAGATGGTGACATCCTATAAGTACCTGGGTATTCATCTGAACAATAAACTAGACTGGTCACACAATACTGACGCACTCTACAAGAAGGGACAGCGCAGGCTGTTCCTGCTGAGGAGACTCAGGTCTTTTGGTGTACAAGGGGCGCTGCTGAAGTCATTCTATGACACGGTGGTGGCATCAGCCATCACTTTTGGAGTGGTCTGCTGGGGCAGTGGCATTACTGCAGCCGATAGGAAGAGACTGAACAAACTGATTAAGAAAGCTAGCTCTGTCCTGGGGCAGCACCTTGATCCGATGGAGGAGATAGGAGAGAGAAGGACGGTGGCTAAACTGTCATCTCTGCTGGAGTCCGAGTTCCACCCTATGCAGGACATACTGGATGCACTGAGGAGCTCATTTAGCAGCAGACTACATCATCCCAGGTGCACAACCGAGAGGTTTCGTAGGTCCTTCCTACCAACGGCTGTCAGACTGTACAACCTAAGCAGGGCTGCTCGCAGAGATAGCAAAAAGACGTAACAAACTAATAGTTTTTTTGAATGCAAAAGATGCAATAGACTTACACAATGGTCCTCTCCGGCATACAACTAGAAACATACCGGTCGCTATGGAGGGTGAGAATATGTATGGGCACATAATCATACCATGTAGGATAACTAAATAGACGGTTATGCTGTTTCATCCCACCTAGCAACAATGCTCTGCACTGTGTGTGTTTATATATTTACATATTTATTCCATCTAGCTACAATGCTCAGCACTGGGTGTGTTTATATTTATATATCTATATATTTATTCCATCTAGCTACAATGCTCCGCACTGTGTTTTTATATATCTACATATTATTCCATCTAGCTACATTGCTCCGCACTGTGTGTGTTTATATACTTGCATATTTATTCCACCTAGCTGCAATGCTCCGTACTGTGGGTGTTTATATATTTACATATTTATTCCATCTAGCTACAATGCTCTGCACTGTGTGTTCATATATTCATATATTTATTCCATCCAGCTACAATGCTCTGCACTGTGTGTCTGTGTGTGTGTGTGTGTGTATATATATATATTTTTATTTTTTTTTTTTTTGTTACTTATTTGTACCCGTAGGTAGATTTGGTTTGCAGTCTGGTGACAAGCCACCGGCTGCTGGTCGCTGCGTGCGCGAGCGCCCTAAACCTACATGTTTTTGGTGTGCGGGAGGAAACCGGAGAAATCCCGGAGTAAACCCGCGCAACACGGGGAGAACATGCAAACTCCACACAGCTCACTGTTGGTCGGGGGCTGGGATCGAACCCACGATCTCATGATCCCCGCGGTCCCCCGGCCGAGGGTAAAACTGTGCTGCCACAGTGCTAAACCACTGCGCCACCGTGCAGCCATTTTATAGTAATATGTACATATGTATATTAGCTGCTCTTGCTTGCTTGTTTTTTTTTCTTGCCTTCTGATTGTTGCTCTGAGTGTTGCTATCCCTGTGCTGTTGCAATCCTGGAATTTCCCCGTTGTGGGACTAATAAAGGCTTATCTTATCTTATCTTATCTTATCTTATCTTAATATTGCCAAGATTAGGAGCATCTTGTCTCAGAGTGATGCTGAGAAACTGATCCACGCTTTTGTTAGCTCAAGATTAGATTATTGTAATTCTTTATTATCAGACTGTCCTAAAACATCTTTAAAAAGTCTTCAGCTGATCCAAAATGCTGCAGCAAGAGTTTTAACAGGTACTAGAAAGAGAGATCATATCTCTCCGGTTCTGGCCTCCCTTCATTGGCTTCCCATAGAGTTTAGAATTAAGTTTAAAATCCTTCTTCTTACTTACAAAGCTCTAAACAATCAGGCTCCTTTTTATTTAAAAGATCTGATACTACCGTATTATCCTAACAGAGCACTACGCTCCCAAAATGCAGGATTACTTGTAATACCTAGAATCTCCAAAAGTACAATGGGATGCAGAGCTTTCAGTTATCAAGCTCCTCTCCTGTGGAATCAGCTGCCAATCTGGATTCGGGAGTCAGACTCGATCTCTGTTTTTAAGAATAGGGCTAAAACCTACCTTTTTGATATAGCCTACAATTAGGGAGGGATCATGTGTTTCTGAACCCTCCCTTAGTTATGCTGCTAATAGGTTTAGTCAGCCGGGGGACCTCCAGTAATGCACTGGGCCTCACTCCTTTCCTCACTCTCTATGAAATATTTTTTTTTGCTGGTCATTAACATCTGTTTGTTCTCTCCCATAGATTGAGTCCCCATCGTGCTGTTTGCTCTCTACATGTCTGTTCTTTTCTTCTTCTCCATCCCCTCACCCCCCAGCCAGTCGCAGCAGATGACTGCCCCTCCCTGAGCCTGGTTCTGCTGGAGGTTTCTTCCTGTTAAAAGGGAGTTTTTCCTCTCCACCGTCGCCAAGTGTTTGCTCACAGGGGGTCGTCTGATTGCTGGGGTCTTTCTGCAACTGTGGGGGTTCCCCCCTACAGTTGATAGTGCTATGAGATGACTGTTGTTGTGAAATGGCGCTATATAAATAAAGTTGAATTGAATTGAATTGAATTGAATAAAGATTCTGTGTCGTCCTACGCTCGTGCCTCACCTCTACTTCCTTCCCTTTTACCTTTTACACTATATTAATATATACAAAATATACATTTTTAAAATTCTCCACCAAACACCCCCCTGCCTAACCTACCAGTTAGTCCTTCACAGAACCTTTATTAAGGTAACTGTGTTGCCAGGGGAATCTTTTGTGTCGTCAAGAACAATTTGCCACTGGTAGGTTCTCCCAAGCTAAACAGGTCCTGGGTGAAGAGCCAGACTAAGTGTGGCCCGATGAGTTCCCATAATTTGTAGTTTGAGTCAGTTCATTCTGTCTTCTTTTTCAATTATAGTTTCTTTGTTGTTCTTATTTCAGACAAGGATGAAAAGAATACTTTAAACTTTAGACTTTATTGTCCTCAATAAAGTCTAACAATAAATTCTTTTTCACAGACCTGTACATTAGAACTCCACATAATAGACAGGCAATGACAACACATAACAAAGGTAAACAACACTACAGGACAAAACAGAATGACACAGTGAACCAGGACACACTCAGTGGAGTCTGTTGTTTAGGGCAGCTATGACTGCAGAGATCAGGCTTTTCCCAAAGCTGTATCTTAATGTCCAGTACCTGTATCCTGAGGGCAGTGGAGTGAGATATTCATGTAGTGGGTGTGTAGAGTCCTGTTCTTTTGAGATTGCAATGCATGTAATGGCCCTGTTATTAAGCTCATTGAGGTTGGGTGTGGACAGACCAATAATTTTCATAGCAGTACTCGGTATGCGTGTGAGTTTTGTCCGGTTTTTAACAGAGAGTACATTATAAAAACAGGTGGAACAGTACAACAGAATGGGTTGGATGATGCTTTGATATAATAACAGAAGGAAGTGTGGAGCAACGTGAAGTCCACTGAGCTTACGAATAACTGATTGTCTCTGGTGACTTACTCCATTTTTGAATGTCCATGGTGTGTTGGTCAAAAGTAAGTTTAATGTCCATTGTAACTCCAAGATATTTGAAACTGTCTACTTTTCCTGCCATTTGGTTATTACTAGTAATGGAGCTCTGGGGAGTAGAGAGGCTTGTTATTAACTCTTTTGTTTTAGTGATGTTGAGGTGGAGATGGGTGCTGTCACACTACTGGGTGAAGTCTGTAATAGTATTGCAATAGTCCAGAACAGAGTGGTCATCTGTGAGAAGAGTAAGGATAGCTATATTGTCTGAGTATTTGAAATATGTGATCCTGGGCGATGGGCTGATGCAGTCATTGGTATAAAGTGTGTATAGGAAAAGGACTCAACACACAGCCTTGTGGAGCTCCAGTGTTGGTGGTGAGTGCTGTTGATGTTTTTGAGACCTGCTGAGTATGAGGAATGTCCGTGTAGAGTGTGGTGGGTCACCACAGGGCTCCCCCCAGAACACTCAGAAGAGGCTGTGACCCCCTCCCCCCCCACCAACACCTCCCAGTCATTTGGGCTCCAGCTCTGGTAGAACTGTCCTGCTGTAGAGGAGTGTCGGAGGGCATGCCAGTCCGTGGGGGTGGGGGGGGGGGGGAACGGTACACAGACATTCTTCACACTCAGCAGGTCTGGAGGAAGCAGAGGACAATTTACATACGGACAGAGAGCCCCTAGAGGCAATCAGAACAATGGACTGTTGTGTATACATCCCGGGATTAGGGAGAGGACATCCGGGCGCCAGTTGGTCATGCTAATAATATGTATTGACTGATATGTATATCACTATGCTAATGTGCCATGCATTCTCTCTGTCGGTATAACATGTATAAAAGAGCTTGCGATACACGCCTCAGCAGCACAGTAGTGCAGAGAGCTACAAAATGCGTCTCATTATGTTGGAGGTAATAAAACTTTGCAACCTTCCAGCTCGTCGCATCTCGCCTAATCATTTACCTCCACACTGGTGACCCGACGTGATCCCGGGATGTATACACAACAGTCCATTGTTCTGATTGCCCCCAGGGGCTCTCTGTCCGTATGTAAATTGTCCTCTGCTTCCTCCAGACCTGCTGAGTGTGAGAAATGTCCGTGTAGAGTGTGGTGGGTCACCACAAGATAACAAAAACCCCAAAACAAAAAACGGTGACAAAAACCTTTGTGTAAATATGTCCCAAGTCCACTTTTGACTGAAAGTTATGTAATTTGATATGGCTGCTGTGGCATTATGCAAATTAGATATGTAAATTTACTCCTATCTCAAACTTTGGATCATATTCTACATCTTTCCAATTGACAGTAAGCCATTATCTCTTACCACTTTCAAGTTATAGCATTGGAAATCTCTGACATCTGAACTGAATATTTTCTTGAAAAAAATCTTGACCACTGGGGCTGACAGCGCAACGGAGCACCTCAGGCAGTCAAACAGCTACAGGCAGAGCTGAATTGCACGAGATGTTTTAACTTTACCTTGACATGTTTGAACTGCCATCTGCAGTCTTCCAAAGCTTCTGAGGAAGATGCTTCTGAGGAAGAGTGCAGACGCCAGTCGAAATATGTGAAGGTAAAGTTAAGACATCTCCTTTTCATCCTTATCTGAAATAAGAACAACAAAAACCTACAGTGGTGTGAAAAAGCGTTTGCCTCCTTCCTGATTTCTCATTTCTTTGCATGTTTGTCACACTTAAATGTTTAAGATCATCAAAAAAAAATTAAATATTAGAGAAAGATAACATAAGTGAGCACAAAATGCAGGTTTTAAATGAAGGTGTTTATTATTAAGGGAAAAAAAAAATCCAAACCTACATGGCCCTATGTGAAAAAGTGATCGCCTCCTAAACCTAATAACTGGTTGGGCCACCCTTAGCAGCAACAACTGCAATCAAGCATTTGTGATAACTGGCAATGGGTCTTTTACAGTGCAGTGAAGGAACTCTGACCCACTAATCTTTGCAGAATTGTTGTAATTCAGCCATATTGGAGGGTTTTTGAGCATGAACTGCCTTTTTAAGGTCATGCCACAGCATCTCAAGTGGATTCAGGTCAGGACTTTGACTAGGCCACTCCAAAGGCTTCATTTTGTTTTTCTTAAGCCGTTCAGAGGTGGACTTGCTGGTGTGTTTTGGACCATTGGCCTGCTGCAGAACCCAAGTCCGCTTCAGCTTGAGGTCATGAACAGATGGCTGGACATTCTCCTTCAGGATTTTTTGGTAGACAGCAGAACTCCTGCTTCCATTTACCACAGCAAGTCTTCCAGGTCCTGAAGCAACAAAACAGTCCCAGACATCACACTACCACCATGTTTTACTGTTGGTATGATGTTCCTTTTCTGAAATGCTGTGTTACTTTTACGCCAGATGTAATGGGACACACACCTTCCAAAAAGTTCAACTTTTGTTTTATCAGTCCACAGAGTATTTTCCCAAAAGTCTTGGGATTCATCAAGATGTTTTCTGGCAAAACTGAGACGAGCCTTTATGTTCTTTTTGCTCAGCAGTGATTTTCGTCTTGGAACTCTGACATGCAGGCCATTTTTGCCCAGTCTCTTTCTTATGGTGGAGTCATGAACACTGATCTTAACTGAGGCAAGTGAGGTTTGCAGTCCTTTGGATGTTGCTGTGGGGTCTTTTGTGACCTCTTGGATTAGTCGTCGCTGCGCTTTTGGGGTAATTTTGGTCGGCCAGCAACTATTGGAAAGGTTCACCACTGTTCCATGTTTTCGCCATTTGTGGATATTGGCTCTCACTGTGGTTCACTGGAGTACCAAAGCTTTAGAAATGGCTTTTTGACCTTTTCCAGACTGCTAGATCTCAGTTACTTTGTTTCTCATTTGTTCCTGAATTTCTTTGGATTGGAGCATGATGTCTAGCTTTTGAGGATCTTTTGGTCTACTTCACTTTGTCAGACAGGTCCTGTTTAAGTGATTTCTTGATTGAGAACAGGTGTGACAGTAATCAGGCATGGGTGTGGCTAGAGAAATTGAACTCAGCTTTCCTAAAATGTGACAAACCACAGTTAATTTATGTTTTCACAGGGCGGGGGGTCACTTTTCCACACAGGGCCATGTAGGTTTGGATTTCTTTTTATCCTTAATAATAAACACCTTCATTTAAAAACTGCATTTTGTGTTTATTTGTGTTATCTTTGTCTAATATTTATATTTGTTTGATGAGCTGAAACATTTCAGTGTGACAAACATACAAAAAATGAGAAATCAGGAAAGGGGCAAACACTTTTTCACACCACTGTATAAGTTTCCATGATTGTTCAAAAATCAATGATTCAGTGTACCCCACCCAATATGGGGTTACCAGGGTCCCACCCTAGAGCCAGACCTAAGGGGGGGTTCCACAGCAAGCGCCTGGTGACATGGTTTCTGCCCATAGGACCTGACTGGGCCCAAATGAGCCACATGGGTCTGTCCTTCAGTGGGCTCGTCACCTGTAGGAGGATTCATTGGAGTGCAGTTCTGTTTGGATCAGGTGGTAGTCAAAGGCAGAGACCTTGGTGGTCCAATCCCTGGTGTACAAAACTGGCTTTGAACTGGTAGTCCTAGACTCATTTTTTATTAATTGAGTCTGACTGAGGTTGATACAATTTAGAGGATTAAATTTCTTGTGTGGTTGTATCGTTTGTTGTTGAGTACAGCTGCCCATTTACTGATTTAAAATGACAACCCATTCATGTCCAGTGGCAAAAGTAATTTGCATATAATAAGTCATATCTAATATTTAGACTGTTCTTGATTGGAAACTTCAAAGTTTAAGTGGCTTTATTTCATAGAATATGCTGTATTTATGTTGCTCATTATAAATGTGAAGTTTTGAATTTTATCAAGGCACAATTTAACTCATTAGCCGCCAAACCTCTGACCAAGACCTCAGACCAGATTTTTCCCATTATTTACAGTTCTGACAATGTCAAGAACATCAAATCTTTACAGCACAAAGGAAACATTAAAAAACAAAACAAAAATAAAACAGAGAACTTTCAAAATCTTTTCAAAAGCTTTGTGTGTGTGTGCTGCTCATTAAATGCTGTCTATGCTCTCACCGTTTTGTTTTTCCTCCCTCCTGTCAGAGGAGAGCTGAGCACTGCTCACTGTTGATGCACTTACATGCTGGATTGTGCTGAAGGAGACACTGAACTCAGACCATACAAAGCACACCACATGTTGTCTACAGATGTGGAGAGGCTCTGCTGTTGCGATGATAAGTGTAGAGCTGGCTGTGTTGTGGGTTTGCCTGCATTGTGGAGAGATGTTTACCAGTAGGTGTGAGATATAACCAGGTTAAGAGAGGAAAAGTAGAGGAATATCACCAACAGAGCATGCAAGCTGTTATTGTAGTGTTGGTAATGAGGATTAAAGAATAATCACACTGCAAGTGTGAAGAATCAGTATGTGCTTTTGAAAAATTACAAAAAAAAGAAATTAAAATTTTTCAGGAAGTCACACATATGAGCAAAAATGCAAATAGAAATATTTAATAAAAAGCTGCAAACCTAAGATGGAAAAAACCTACAAATTTAGAGGAGACATTTTGAAAAACTACAGGGAAAATCCAAATATGCAGAAAACTGCAAGCTGAAAAAGGGCAAATTTTCAAAAAAAAACCCCAAACTTTGCAATTTTGTAGATATAGTTACAAATTTACAAGACAACAGTCTTGAATTTATGTCAGAAAACAAATTTGCTGAAAAAAGTTGCACATTTACAAGAAGATGGGATTTATCAGAAGCAGACAAGAGAAACAAAGTTTCCTCTTCTTTTAGCTGCTTCCTTTAGGGGTCGCCACAGCGGATCATCTTCTTCCATCTCACCCTATCCCTTGCATCTTCCCCTGTAACACCAATCCTCTCCATGTCCTTCACTACATCCATGAATCTTCTCTGTGGTCTTCCTCTTTTCCTCCTGCCTGGCAGCTCCATCTTCAAAATCCTTTGTCCAATATATCCACTATCCCTACTCTGCACATGTCCAGACCATCTCAACCTTCCCTCTCTTACTTTGTCTCTGAAGTGCTCAACCTGAGCTGTCCCTCTGATGTATTCATTTCTAATCCTGTTGCTCCTAGTCACTCCCAATGAAAATTTTAGCATCTTCAACTCTGCCACCTCCAGCTCCATTTCTTGTCTTTTGTCCATGGAGACTCCTGCCTGACCTCATCTGTCAACCTGTCCATCACCATGGTAAACAAGAAGGGGTTCAGAGCCGATCCCTGATGTATTACACCCCCATCTTGAATCCATCCATCACTCCTACAGCACACCTCGGCACCATCTCACTGTCCTCAAACATGCCCTGCACCACCCTCACATACTTCTCCTGACTTTCTCATACAGTACCACATTTGCTCTCTTGGCACCTTATCATATGCTTTCTCTGGATCCACAAAGACACAGTGCAACTCATTCTGACCTCCTCTATACTTCTCCATCAACACTCTTAGAGCAAACATTACATCTGTAGTACTCTTTCTTGGCATGAAACCGTACTGCTGCTCACTGATTGTCACCTCTCCTCTTAACCTGGCTTCAACAACTCCTTCCCATATCTTCATTGTGTGGCTGATCAACTTTATGCCCTCTGTAGTTTCTACAGCTCTGAGCATCACCTTTGTTCTTGAAAATTGGTACCAAAACACTTCTTCTCCACTCCTCAGGCATCCTCTCACTCTCCAAGATTGTGTTAAATAATCTGGTTAAAAAGTCCACTGCCATCTCTCCTAAACATCTCCATACCTCCACAGGTTTGTCATCTGGACCAGCCTCCTTTCCATTCTTCATCTTCTTCAAAGCTGCCCTCACTTCTGCCTTGCTAATCCTCGTGACTTCCTTGTTCACCATCTTTCCTTCGTCCATCAATCTCTCTCCCTCATTTTCTTTATTCATCAGCCTTTCAAAGTACTCCTTCTACCTTCTCAACACACTCTCATCGTTTGTTAGTACATTACCATTTCTGTCCTTAATCAACCTAACCTGCTGCACATCTTTTCCAGCTTGATCCCTCTGTCTAGCCAATCAATACAAGTCCTTTTATCCTTCCTTTGTGTTTAGCCTCTCATTAAAAAACAAGTCTAATATTGATGTTGATTGCCAGGTTTACAATGTTACTGATATACCTTCTGGGCAGCTCGGTGGAGCAGTGGCTAGCACTGTGGTAGCATAGCAAGAAGGTTGGGGGTTCGATCCCACCCCCTGATGATCGGTGACCCCTCAGTGTGGAGATTGCATGTTCTCCCCATGTCTGTGTGGGGCTACTCCGGTGTCCATGACCTTGGTGTATGAATATGAAAAAATGTTTGGTGGTGGATGGAGAGGCCATTGATGTTGATTGGAAGCCACATTTTCATCAGTCTGCCCCAGGGCAGCTGTGGCTACAGGGGTAGGATACCACTACCAGTGTCTGTCCTTGGAGTGACTGAATAATGGACTCACTTTCAAGCACTTTGGGTGTCATAAAGGGTGCTATATAAATGCAATCCATTATTATTAAATGTATTGTCATTGTCAGAGAAACTTTTATTTCTTATAATATCTAAAGTAAAAGGTGTGCAATAATTGTTTTAGTAAATAAGTCACTGTGTACTGAAATAGTTTATGAAGGTTCTTCACTCTAATTGCATCAGCACAGGCAATGTGGCTATGCAGAACACAGTGTTTGTTATTCCACTGGAGCCATTTTGACTGAGTTTAGGTGAACAAGTGTTAATGAGAGTCTGAGCCTTCATACAACCAAGTATTTATCAGTGCAATTTGTATTACCCGGGTTTCCTTTTATTTTATGTCGAAATGGCTACTGAGTCAAAAAACTATTACCCCAGCATGTTCACATTCTGAATGAAAAGTAGTTTTCTTGTTGGAAACACCATGTTAAGACCTCTCAAGTTACATTTAGAAAGACGTCATTCCCTGGATTGAAGTAAGAAAAGTGTCACCGTGCGTGTTCCACTTCCCACTCCCCTCAGCTGTTTGGTCTTCAGGGACTGTTGTTTTAATGGTATCTAATGTGGTGCATGATGCTGGCAGTGTGAGGAGCAGATGTGACCCAGGGAAAGGTTAAAAGAAACACAGCAGAGAGACACAATCCTGTGCTGAGGTTACACACCTGCACCGCTCCACTCACCACTGACTGTCTGGGGTTAGTAAACTGGCTTGGTGGAAAATTTTTTCTTTTTCTTTTTCATTATTATTGTTGAAATAGTTGACTGGCTCTAACAGCCTCTAGTCGAGGGAGGGGATAAGAAGAGGCCTGTTACAGAGAGAAAAGCATGATGGGAACAGTGTGAGACAAAGAGCCAAAATCTGCTCCTAAAGATTGCCCTAATTGACGAGACTGGCACCTGCAGCAAAAGAGGTCTAAAATGAAGACCTGACACTGTAGATGTGAGTTTGTCGCAGAGAAGAGAGAGAGAGAGAGAGAGAGAGAGAGAGAGAGAGAGAGAGAGAGAGAGGCCAGTGAGAATTAGTCTGTATTGATTTTCTCTGGTGTCTGAACAAAAATTTAGAATTCACCGTGTACACAATGTGTAATTCGCCTCAGTGCCTACCTTTGAGCGTTGGTGTTGATGGGAAATGTCACTTGTTGTGTATAATTATTTGTGTGGTATGGGTGGTGGCTCCATCTTCTGGTTCCGAAACCACCCGGGGCTATAAGAGGGCAGTGGGCAAGAGGGGTGGTCTCTTGGCCACCTCTTCTGCCTAACGGTTGTGCCGTGCTGTAAAGATCCTCTTTAATAAACCTGTGGTCAGGTCGACACCTTGCCTTGTCCTTGGCTCAATATTCATATATAACATTTGGCAATGAAGGTAAAAGTGGATTACAACAAGATATGGAAGTGTGCGGGTTTGAAATTCGGCTGGTTTTGGAGCTCCTTGGTGCACCACCGGTCCCATGGCTGGGGTGGTGCGCTGTTTTCTGGACGTGTAGGGTGGAGCTGGACCTTTGGAAGCTGGGAAAGTGGAAGGCACGTGAGTCGTTGGAGTGCAATTTTGCAGTGAAGGAACAGTGTTCTAAGCACACTGGGTGACTGTGATAGTTTTAATGAAGGGATTGAGTTTATGGTGCGCTATTTTCACACCCTGGAAAACCTCATGGTTAGTACAATTCGGTTTCGACAGCGCCGCCAGTGGGTAGGCAGGTCTATTCGGCAGTTTGTGACAGACTTGGAGCTGTTGGTCAGCAGGTGCCAGCTTGGATTATTGGCGAAAAGGAAGATTTGCGACCAGTTGGCAGATTATAACAACGGTGCTATGATTGGGTCAAAGCTGCTCACATTTTCGGGTGAATTGGTGCTGCCCAAAACCATCAAGTTAGCTCAACAGCTGGAAGATGTGGACGAACTGTCATGGGAGCTGAGCGAGAGCTTGTCACACCAACATCTGGGATCACCATCGATCGGATATGCAGTGGACCCGGTCAGCGTGGGAAGCGTGGAGGACGACGCCAGTGATGTGAATTTGAGGTCAGCCCCAGGAAAGTCCAAAGGTGAGGGCTGTGGGTCCATGAAGCACCGTTTCAAGGCTAAGAGTTGTTCTGCAAGAGCGGAGAGCTGCGGCACATGTGGCTACTTGCTTCATGTCACCAGGGCATGCCACAGATCCGAGCGAAGAGGTCCGTGGCACAAAGTGAACTCTCTTACCCTCACGGTTGTTCATGCTGTGCACCAATGGTCCGAGCACCAGTGGTGTGTATGATGGAGTTGGATGGGATGGAAGCGTTGTTGTGGATTGATGAGGGAGTGGTGGGCTCCGTGCCAGATTGGACGACCGTGAGATATTTTTCCACACATGTCAGAATTGAGAAGGACCCAGCACTGCTTTGTGGGTGTGGAGGAGGACAGCTGGCCATGGTGGAAATGTTGGAACTGACGGCTCAGTGCAAATATGGCTGAGACGTGGGACTGTGCGATCCTGAGCGTGGCAGACGGCACAGTGTGGGATGAGGAACTGCTTGGCACCTGGGAGAGTGAGCAAGACCAATACCATCCAGGGCCATCATAGGAGGGTTCCTGTGTCAGAGCCCAAGTAGCCCTAGATGAGGGAACTGGGCGGCACGGTGGGATGCCTGTCACGGCGGGTGGCACAGAGTGACCGGCTCCATCTGTTCCCGAATTTCGGCTGGAAGGTGCCGGTGAACAGGGGGTCACAATGGCGATGGTGGCAGCGAAGTTAAAAGAGGTCGGGGCAGGACCGAGCACTGAGGGAGCGAGTGCCAAGCAGAGACACTGCAAGCCGAACAGAACCTCTCTGGGAGCCGTGGATTGGGTTCAGGTTTGGGGTGTGGTGAAACCACAGCAGGTAGAGAGGAGACTGTGAGTGGTGAGACTGGACAAGTGAGACATCCGAGGACGAAGATGTCATGACTGGAGTGCTGGAGATTCCCAAACTTGGTCTTATGGCATTTTATGCCTGTCTACTTATCTGTTGCACTTATGCCCTTTTTGTATTATTGTTCTACTTGCCATTTTTCTGTTTGTGTTAATATTATGATTTTATTTTCTGTACTTATTTATAATTTTACCTTGACTTGTTATTTTTATTCTTTATATCCCAGCTTAGTCCTTTTTACTGTTGACAGCTGTCAGGGGTGTGCCCTGTCAGCTGTCAGTGTGGATTTGCCTCCCTCTCACTGCCTCAGCTGATCGTGATCATGTTTCCTCACTTTCTCCTGCCCGTTCAGGTACCAACACCTGTTGTTAATTATGTTAATAGGTTCTTATTCCTATTTAAAGGGCTGCGCATGTTTGTTCAGCGCAGCACCCTACTTCAAACTACCACTTTCTTCTCGCTCCTGCACATAAGTCGTTTGTTGTTGTGCTGCGTGTTTGCTATTTATCTCCAGGTTAGTCGGTGATGCCCTCACCTTAGCTGGGCTATCTTTGCTTGCCTGTTCTTTGACATAAGTCTCAAGGTTTAGCCAGCGATGCTCTTGCCTTAGCCTGAGTTATCCTTGCTGACCTGTGTTTCTTTTTCACCACAAGTTTTTTGTTATTCAGTTTTGTTCTGTCAATAAATTTGCAAACTCACAGCCGGCGTTTGGTGCCTTTTTCCCTGCCTTGAAAGGCAATTTATGACAGAAGAAGAGGAGGTGCACCGGTGCTGAGGTGACCTGCTGCGGTCCGGGAGGCGGTCTACTTCCGGGGCGGACTAATGAAAGGACGGTCCAGGGGCCATCTTCCTATGCTGTGTGTATATACTGTAGTTTAATTGTTTTGTTGTTTATTGTATATATTTCTGGGGATTATTTTGTGCATTTTCTTTTAATTTAGGAACACAACAGTTATTTTCTTTAGTTGGACTGTTTCATTTCATATAGACGGCAGAATAATCCGTCTTGCCGTGTGGGGGTGGGACAGCAGTCCACCTGTCCTCCCCTAGTTTTTAGTTGTTTTGTGTGACTGTGATAGGTACCTTTTAGCAACCTCAGTTTAGTTTTCTTAGTGTGTGATTTGGGTTCTAAATTGGAGAGGGTTCTCAATCGTGTGTGTGTGTTTTGGACTTTTCTAAAGTGGGGGGAGAATGTTGTGTATAATTTGGACTCTTATTTGTGTGGTATGAGTGGTGGCTCCATCTTCCGGTTCCACCACCACCTGGGGCAACAAGAGGGCAGTGGGCAAGAGGGATGGTCTCTTGGCCACGTCTTCTTCCTAATGGTCATGCCATGCTGTAAAGAGCCTCTTTAATAAACCTGTGTTCAGTTCGACACCTGGCCTTGTCCTTGGCTCCATATTCATACATAACATTACTCACTGATTATCTGCTTTTACAGTGGCAGAGAATATATGTTTAGTCATATAAAACACTTTAGTATCGTGCTGTTTTTTCCCTAGACATGTGCTTTCCAGGGCAGCACAGTGGCGGAGTGGTTAGCACTGTGGCAGCACAGCAACTCACCCTTGGCCAGGGGATCCCAGGTTCGATCCCAGCCCCCGGCCAACAGTGATCTGTGTGGAGTTTGCATGTTCTCCCCGTGTCTGCATGGGTTTACTCCGGTTTCCTCCCACATGCCAAAAACATGCAAGTTAGGTTAGTTAATTGGCATCAAACTGGGGATTCTAAATTGTCCTTAGGTATGACTGTGAGAGTGAATGGTTGTCTGTCTCTTTGTATTGACCCTGCAATGGACTGGTGATCTGTCCAGGGTGTACCCTGCCTCTTGCCCAAAGATGCTGTGATAGGCTCCAGCCCCCCCCCCGTGACCCGAAAAGGATTAAGCGGAAGAAGATGGATGGATGGACATGTGCTTTCCAGTTGTTCTGTTATCACAGTACAACACTGCTTCTAAAACTGCTGAAGAAAGAACAATGAAAGACAGCACAGAAGCAGCTGAGAGCCTTTTTTTTTTGTTCATTTTGACATCTGCTTTTGGAAGTGGAGTTGTAAGTGATAAAAGATAGTCTGGGTGGTTTTGCACCCAGTCCTGACAATTGTTTGGAAAGTCTTGATTATCTGGGTGGCCTAAGTGATTGTCATGTCAGATTTCTTTGTGGTTTGAACAGTGCTACAAATGATCCAATCTGCTCAGAGAAATATCTGGGCTGATCGTAAATATTCAGCATGTTGAATATTTACAGCCTGATGCCCTGTTGTGGGCAGGAAATCCAAAACACAGATGAGCATGCAATGTGTGTATTGTCACATCAATGAACTGATAATCAATCAGAAAGGGAGCTGGAAGAGCTGTCCATTATATTTGTTCACTCATAAGTCACATTTTACCACAAGAGGTTTTTTGAGATTTTTATTACAGCTGTATATGGATTTTATTATCTTATCGATGGCCGAAATGCAAAACCTCCTACCTGAAAAATGCACTTTTTTGAGAAAACTAAAAAAAAACTTTTGTTTTCTTGCAGATTGCTATTTTTTATGGATACCCAGTACCTAATACACTGTTTTGGACTATATTACTATATTTTTTGTTAACAATACTAGCTCCTATCTGCATTTTGCAAGGCACTAATGCCTAAGTGCATTTTGCAGATAGGAGGTTTTGCTTTTCGGCCATCAATATACTGTATATTAGTACATGATATATATATATATGTATATATATATACTGTATATAAATCTGTGAATTTCATGTGTGAATATTTTCAGGTTCTCCTTAAAGCTGCTTTGAAGCTGCTTTGAAGAAAAAAAAATAGTTTAAGTTTTTCTGTTTGCCTACAAAAAGACAGCATGGCCAGTAGAGAAAGGTTCTGTATGGCTCCAATACCCTTTGATGGAAATGCTTCCATCAGTCTAATGGTTTTGTCTGTGTGTGATGCTGCTGTGTGTCTGCCTCTGTCCTTTGCCTCAAAGAGAAAGGGGATATTTGGAGTGTGAACTGTGAAATGAATACATTCCCCTGTCATTTTCTCTGTGCACTGGGCTAAAAAATTGTCTGTAATGACTGAGCCACCATGCTGACTTCAGTATACTGATATACTATATTCTACAAGTTCAGAACAAGTTCTAGTTCTGACGGACATTTTGATGAATATTATTGAAGCTGAATGTCTTCAAGCATTTCTTATCAAACTCCTTTTGACAGAAAAATAACGATAAGATGCAGTGAGGGTTTATTTTTTTCTTCTAAAGCGTTTTTTTTTTTGGTTGTTTTTTTTCTGTCTGTGATCTCTTACCAATAGGTAAAGAATACAATTGTCATGGCTAATTTAAGACTATATTTCAACCTTATCTAGGAAGTCTTTATTGTCTAGATAGATAGATATACCTTATTGATCCCAAACTGGGAAATTTCAGAAAATCCAGTTGTTAATCTGAGTCTTCCTACCCAGCCCTGATGAAAGGATACACGCTATATACAAGAATAAGCTAATAAAAGACACAAAGATGTGAGAGCTGCTGCCGTTACGGCCGCCTCTCCTTATGGTGCCGGGGAAATAATTATCTCTTTTGAACCACAGAGTGCAACTGTGATGACTGCTTTTCTTTTTTTTATTAGAGAAAAAGTGGAAATAAAAGTTTTATATCTTTAGTTAACAAAAAAGGAGAAAATAGGGTAATGGGAAAACATTTACCATCTCTTGAAAACTTTCCGGGTTGTGATTATGTTTTAGATTATATTGACATAGGACACGCTGTTCCACTGATGATAAATCCTGTGTTTTACCACAAGAATACCCAAAAAAAACCCTAATAAGAATTAGCAGCTCTGGGTGTTGAGGTCATATTTTATGGAAATTGAATGAGAGATGGAGAATGCAAGATGGATTTCCTGGTTGCTCACACCTTTCCAGAATCAGGTAAGATGTGAGCAACTGTGAATGTGTACATGCTACATTAATAAATTCTCACTCCATAAATGTATTATGTCGCAACTTGGTCACAGCTATCCACATCATCATTTGAAGCTACATACCTGCTTTTAAATGAGCCACAGAATGCTCATGTGGAGGCTGGAGGGGTTTTGGTAGAAGTGGGTCTGTCATAAAGGAGATGTGGGTTTGTGCCTTTGTTTGCTGTTTTTTTTTTTAAAGAACATTCACTTTACAAGGTTTATGCACTAATTGTCATAAGTTTGGCTCAGATCAGGCAAGGGGAGAAGACCTAGATTGCAGGCAGTTTGTAGGTTCACAAGGATTTGTTGTCCAACAGGCAGAGACAGGAACACAAAGGTGGAGAGATTAACTGAAAACTTACTAACTAGAAAATAAAGGGAGGTTCAGTTGTCGGAGAAACTCGCTAAAACAGTTAACACAGAGAAAACTAACTCAGCACTAAATATAGTTGAGAAATAACAGTGCTAATGTAACCCAGCTGAGAAAATGACCCTTTTTCTCAGATTTCATTTGTATTAGTGAAAGTGTGTGATTTTATTTTGAAAAACGGTTATTTTGAGAAGAGGAAGTGTGATCCTCGTTACCCAACTTTTAAATTCCCGTTTCATGGTCACGTTGGGTGATCTGGGTCTTTTCATTCGTTAAGAGCGATACTAGCCCTGCCTTCCGAGCAGAGTGCCTAGGCGCTCTGCTGGTCGTCTGTCTTTCATGATCCGAGAGCGGACGAGAGAGGCTGTGGGCGGTCTGGTTCACACTGATACCTCTTCTTGATGAGTTAAATCAGAAAGATGCTATAAATGGATCTAAACACTGTCCAAACACTAATTTGGAACTTTTATTATCCTAAGTTGATGGGAACACGAGCTTGAGAGGCCGTGAGACTGTGACTTTTGCTGTGTTCACAGTGATACCTCATATTGGTGAGTGAAATACACGCTAATGTTAGCATTATGCTAATGCTAATCGCGAGTGGATTTTTTTCTGTTTAAAAGCAATGGAAAAGGCTATTTTTGTGTCTGTATGGTTTTCCTAAATGTGATTTCAGTTCCCAACAGTATGCTGAAGTACTTTTAGCTCTTATGTGTCACGCCGCGCCATTCATCAGCGGCGCCACCTGCTCACGCACCTGACAATCATCAGCGGCGAGGGATAAAGGCCGTCTCGCCCGGAGGCTCGGCCTGAAGCCGTCAGACTTCGTCCCTCACCGTTGTGAGCATACTTCTCTTCAGCATCACCATTTTGGTAAGAAGATCGCTTACCTCTCTTCTTCAGTCTTCTCCCCTGTGCACAGGTGGATTCCCCAGCGGCGGACATCTGCACTCCATCGCCCAATCCTCGCTGCTGTACGGAGCTCTCCAGGTGGCTGTCT
Organism: Pholidichthys leucotaenia; assembly: GCA_020510985.1. NCBI lineage: Eukaryota > Metazoa > Chordata > Actinopteri > Cichliformes > Pholidichthyidae > Pholidichthys > Pholidichthys leucotaenia. The sequence goes on along the minus strand of CM035847.1, from coordinate 126,678,910 downwards.
TCCGGGCTTCGCCCCCTTGTTGTGCCAGCTGTCCTGACCCACCAAGTAAGTCCTTCTCTCGCCATAAATCCCTCCTGTGTTGGTGTATGCCCGTCACCCTCTCCCTGTGCTCTCTTCATAGGGTTGCTCGGCTGTACGGTCACCTGCCTCTGTGCCTGGAGCAGACACCATCACCAACACATTTACATCCCGCAGACACGCACTCATTCACTCCTGCTGTTAATAAACTCTTTGAACTACTCTAAGCCTGTGTGTGTGCGTCTCCTGAGCCGTGCACTATGTCAGTACGGCTTCAGCAGAGCGGCTCGGCGGACGGCGGGCTCGCACACCGGTTTACCACTCTCCAGGCTAGAGTGGATCAGATTGCTTATCAACAGCAGGTTATCCTAAATCAATTATTAAACTTAACTAACCGGTTGGGCCGCTTAGATCCTCAACAGCCGTTCCCCCCGGCTCGTCAGGGTGGCGCGGCTCCTGCCGTTCCAGCGGCCGTCCAGCCGGCTCCAGTGGCACCGGTTCGGCTCACACCGATTCCGACCCCCGCCCGCTTTAGCGGTAAGCTCGGCGGAGCGCGGGGGTTCATTATGCAGTGTGAGTCCGTGTTCCACCGTGTGCCCGGAGATTTTCCCTCGGATCACAGTCGGATTGGTTACATAGGGAATCTTCTGGAGGGGCGTGCGTTAACTTGGACCTACGCTGTAATGGCGAGGCCCAGTTATGCCACCCTCACCTATGACCAGTTCGTGAGGCGCTTTCTGGAGGTCTTTGACCATTCTCAAACCGAGACGGTCCAGGTCGATCAGCTTCTCGCTCTCCAGCAGGGAGGCCGGTCGGCAGCGGACTACTCGGTCGACTTCCGGGTAGCGGCGGAGGAATTGGGCTGGGAGGAACGCTCCCTCTGTGGCCTGTTCCTCCGCAGCCTCAATAATGATCTGAGGAATGAACTGGCTGGACGGGATATCCCTGGGACGCTAGCGGAGCTGACATCCTTAGCGATAAGTTTGGATAACAGGCTACGCGAGCGCTCCTCGGGGCGGAAGTCTTCTTCTTCTCGCCCTCGTGGAGTCTCGCCGCACCTGTTCCAAGCTCGCCCCCTGGTGGCGCCGCCAGCATCGTGCCCCGAGGAGTCGGAGCCGATGGTGACGGGCTGGACCAAGCTTTCCCCTGCGGAGAAACAACGCCGCCGTGAGTTGGGCCTCTGCATGTATTGCGGAGGTGACCAACACACTGTGGAGCGTTGCCCGCGGAAAGCCAGTCGGCGGGGTCCGCGAATCACTGTAGGGAGCCTCGCGGATCCCAACCGGTTAGACACTCTCTCCCAATTAAAGCTGCCCATCCGTTTCTGCCACAATCCCACTGGGCACCTCACCCACGCACTGGTGGATTCGGGCGCAGAGGGCAGCTTCATTTCACAAGGCCTGGCAACCCGATTGGGCATCCGCTGTCAGGCACTAAAACACCCCATCTCCCTGGTCCATCTCTCCCGTGCCTCCCTTGGGAGAGTTTCTCACCAGACCATGCCTGTCCCAGTCATCATCTCAGGGAACCACCGGGAGGAGATGATATTTTACGTCCTGCCCAACTCTGTGTCGCCCGTCATCCTGGGGTACCCCTGGCTACGCCTCCACAACCCTGTCCTGGACTGGAGGTCAGCTGGGGTGTCGGCATGGAGTACCTTCTGCATGGGCACCTGCCTTCAGTCCGCTGCCTGCTCCCCGTCCGCGGCTCCTCCTGTGGCGGATACAGCACCTCCGGACCTGTCGCTGGTGCCTCCGGAATTTCACGACCTGGGTATGGTATTCAGTAAATCGAAAGCTATGTCTCTTCCCCCGCATCGACCATATGACTGTGCCATCAATCTCCGCCAGGGGGCTCCCCTGCCATCTGGTCGGCTCTACAGCCTGTCGGCGCCGGAGAGGGAGACAATGAATACGTACCTAAAGGAATCACTGAGCGCTGGGATTATTCGCCCATCGTCGTCACCCGTGGGGGCAGGGTTTTTCTTTGTCGGGAAAAAGGACGGTTCCCTCCGTCCCTGCATAGACTACCGAGCACTTAATGACATCACTGAGAGGGACCGTTACACCCTGCCCCTCATGGACACTGCTTTCCACTCCCTCCAGGGGGTGACCTGGTTTACCAAGCTGGATCTACGCAGCGCTTACCACCTCGTCCGGATCCGGGAGGGAGATGAATGGAAAACAGCCTTCCGTACCCCGAACGGCCACTTTGAGTATCTCGTTATGCCGTTCGGGTTGACCAACGCTCCTGCCGTCTTTCAGCGCCTCATCAATGACGTCCTCCGGGATTTCATCAGCCTTTTCGTGTTCGTCTACCTGGACGACATTCTGATCTTCTCCAGGTCCAGAGACGAGCACCAGGTCCATGTGAGGCGGGTCCTCCAAAGACTGCTGGAGAATCGTCTGTACGTGAAGGCTGAGAAATGCGAGTTCTACGCTAGGACCACATCCTTCCTGGGATTCATCATCGCCCAAGACCAGGTGCTCCCAGACCCGTAGAAGGTGAAGGCGGTGGTGGAGTGGCCTACTCCCGCATCCCGGAAGCAGGTGCAACAGTTTGTTGGCTTCGCCAATTTTTACCGCCGCTTTGTCCCGAATTTCAGCTGGATCGTCGGACCGCTGACCCGCCTCACGTCCCCGAAGGTCCCGTTCCGGTGGACTGAAGAGGTCGATGCTGCCTTTAAGGCGCTGAAGGCGGAGTTCTCCTCCTCCCGGGTCCTTCGCCAGGTCGACCCCGCGCTGCAGTGCATCGTGGAGGTGGACGCATCGGACACGGGAGTGGGAGCAGTGTTATCCCAACGATCACCAGACGATGGCGCCAAGCGACCGTGCGCCTTCTTCTCCCGGCGCCTGTCCCCGGCAGAGAGGAACTACGATGTGGGGGACAGAGAGCTCCTGGCCATTAAACTCGCCTTACAGGAGTGGCGCCACTGGCTAGAGGGGGCGGACCTGCCGTTTGTGGTCCTGACGGACCACAAGAACTTAGAATACTTATGATCTGCCAAGCGCCTGAATGCCCGCCAGGCGCGCTGGTCTTTGTTCTTCGCCAGGTTCCGCTTCTCAATCACCTTCAGGCCGGGCTCCAAAAACGGCCTGCCTGACGCCCTCTCTAGGCAGTTCACCCCCGTGGAGGCTGAGGAGACGCCCCACACTATCCTGCCCAGGTCGTGCGTCATGGGAGCCATCTCTTGGGACATTGAAGACAAGATCCGGAAGGCGCAGGAGGTGGAACCTGATCCTGGCGGCGGACCGGAGGGAAGACTGTTCGTCCCATCTGCGGTCCGAGGAGAGGTCATCCACTGGCTCCACACCTCCCGGCTCACCTGTCATCCCGGCACCTCTCGGATGATCAGCCTCCTCCAACGGTCCTTTTGGTGGCCAGGCCTGCGGAGGGATGCAGCCCGCTACGCCCGGGCTTGCCCAATCTGTGCCACCAGCAAGTCGGGAAATGCCCCCCCAGCGGGTCTGCTCCAGCCTCTGCCCATCCCCGGCAGGCCCTGGTCGCACATCGCACTGGATTTCGTCACCGGACTCCCCGTTTCCAACTCCTTTGACACCGTCCTGACCATCGTGGACCGTTTCTCCAAGGCGGCACACTTCGTCCCCCTGCGAGGTCTCCCTACTGCCCTGGAGACGGCGGGCCTCCTCGTCCAACACGTGGTCAGGCTGCACGGGATTCCGGTGGACGTGGTTTCGGACCGGGGTCCCCAATTTTCATCCGAGGTTTGGAGATCTTTTTGTAACGCCATCGGAGCCAAGGTGAGCCTCTCCTCCGGCCATCACCCCCAGTCTAACGGGCAGTGTGAAAGGACCAATCAGGAGCTGGAGGCTGCGCTCCGCTGTGTTACCAGATCCAAGCCGACGTCCTGGAGCAACCATCTCGCTTGGGTGGAGTATGCCCACAACACCGCCCGCTTTTCTGCAACGGGGATGTCCCCCTTCAAGGCGTCCCTGGGTTACAACCCCCCGCTGTTTCCAGCGCAGGAGAGCGAGGTAGCTGTCCCCTCTGTTAGGGCGCACCTTAGGCAGTTCCGCTCCACCTGGGCTGCCGCGCGTCATGCGCTTTTACGCACAGCGGAGCGCAACTGGACCGTGGCGGACCGGCACAGGCGACCTGCCCCGGCGTACAGAGTTGGGCAACTCGTGTATGTGTCTACCCAGGACGTCACATTAAAAGGCTAGAGGAGGAAGCTGGCACAGCGATTCATGGGTCCCTTTCCCATCACCCGGATCATCAACCCGGTGGCTGTGCGCGTGGCTATTCCCCCCTCCCTCCGCATCCATCTCACTTTCCATGTGTCGAAGGTGAAACTGGCAGTCACTGACCCCCTTTGCCCTCCTCCTGCGGCGCAACCCGCGCCCCGGATGATTGGTGGCCATCCGGCCTGGTCCGTCTCCTCCATCCTGGACTCCCGGAGCCGAGGTCGTGGGTTGCAATACTTGGTGGACTGGGAGGGCTATGGGCCCGAGCATCGACAATGGGTGCCCCCGTCGTTTGTGTTGGACCCATCGCTCATCGCGGACTTCCACCGAGCGCACCCGGATAAGCCATCGCCAGGAGGCGCTGCTAGAGGGGGGAGTACTGTCACGCCGCGCCATTCATCAGCGGCGCCACCTGCTCACGCACCTGACAATTATCAGCGGCGAGGGATAAAGGCCGTCTCGCCCGGAGGCTCGGCCTGAAGCCGTCAGACTTCGTCCCTCACCGTTGTGAGCATACTTCTCTTCAGCATCACCATTTTGGTAAGAAGATCGCTTACCTCTCTTCTTCAGTCTTCTCCCCTGTGCACAGGTGGATTCCCCAGCGGCGGACATCTGCACTCCATCGCCCAATCCTCGCTGCTGTACGGAGCTCTCCAGGTGGCTGTCTTCCGGGCTTCGCCCCCTTGTTGTGCCAGCTGTCCTGACCCACCAAGTAAGTCCTTCTCTCGCCATAAATCCCTCCTGTGTTGGTGTATGCCCGTCACCCTCTCCCTGTGCTCTCTCCATAGGGTTGCTCGGCTGTACGGTCACCTGCCTCTGTGCCTGGAGCAGACACCATCACCAACACATTTACATCCCGCAGACACGCACTCATTCACTCCTGCTGTTAATAAACTCTTTGAACTACTCTAAGCCTGTGTGTGTGCGTCTCCTGAGCCGTGCACTATGTCATTATGCACTATTTCTGTCGAATGTAATGTGTAGTTTGATGCTAAAAGCACATGGTGTTGGTCTCCTATGTAAATCCATAGGTGCAAACTCCGACTCAAACAGCAGGAGTGCGCCGTACATGAGGATACCACCTTGATAAACACTGATCAAAACCCAAATAAAGAAAGTCTCATTATCTTTCAAGACTTTCTTTATTTGGGTTTTGATCAGTGTTTATCAAGGTGGTATCCTCATGTATGGCGCACTCCTGCTGTTTGAGTCGGAGTTTGTGCATAGGGTTTTTTTTTCCGGTTCCGGTTCCGCCGGACCGGCGGCGCCACACGAGTCGGCTGCCTGTTGCAACAGCCTTTTTTTTTATCTTCCTTCTTCTTTCTACAACTTTCACTCTGTATATATATCACGGACGCACAGATCGCCCCGGGGGTCTCCCGGGTCGGCGGACGGAGCCACGGTTTGCAGCGGGAGACGTTACAGCGGGGAGGAGCTAGTGCTAGCTAGCACTTGGCCGCTGCCCGGTGCTAATGGGAAACTCGACATACCGGGAGCTGTAGCGAAAAGGACGCGGGTGCCGGGCTGGAGTTTAGGCGGCGTGAAAGAAATATAAGACAGAATAATAAAGAGCGATGGCAAGAACCAAGCAGACCGCCCGTAAAATCTACTGGAGGAAGAAGCCCCCCAGGAGACAGCTAGCCACCAGGGCTGCTCGGAGAGGCGCTCTGGCCACCGGCAGAGTGAAGAGGCCTCGCCGTCACAGGCCCGTGGCTCTGAGAGAGATCCGTCGCTACCAGAAATCCACGGAGCTGCTCATCCGTAAGCTGCCCGTCCAGCGCCTGGTGAGGGAGATCGCTCAGGACTTCAAGACCGTCCTGCGTTTCCTGAGCTTCACCGTCATGGCTCTGCAGGAGACCAGCGAGGCCCACCTGGTGGGTCTCTTCTTCGCTAAGGGGGTCACCATCATGCCCAAAGACTTCCAGCTGGCCCGCTGCATCCGTGGAGAGAGAGCTTAGACTTTCTGCTGCACATTCACCAGCCATAATGCTCTGCACTGTGTGTCTATATATATACATTTATAGTAATATGGACATATGTTTACTAGATGTTGTTTTTTCTTGCCTTCTGATTGTTGCTCTGAGTGTTGCTATCCCTATGCTGTTGCAATCCTGGAATTTCCCCATTGTGGGACTAATAAAGGCTTATCTTATCTTATCTTATGCTAAACCCAGTAGCTCAGACAGGTTTTTACTGATTTTAAAAGGGAATATTGGAAGTAATAGGACGGTATATTCCCTGGTTATGTGATATATTAATTGTATTTCATTTCATGATTTACAAAGACAAGGTTAAAAGGGATTTGTCGTGTGTGGCTCTAGGGAGCCACACACAATGAGAGCCAAGGGCGAGCCAGTAAGTTGTGATGTTTATTGGTGACAGGGGTAAGGGATGAGGAAAGCACAGATGCTCATACACAGTTACACTCATGGGCAGTACAGCAACAGAGTTAACAGTTAACAAGGTGGCGCTCCCAAGTGATTCGGTAAGACAAGTAGAGGGCTAGCGCCGGACATGGGGGCACAGAGGCACAAATACTTCCAACAGGAAAACACTTACGAGAAATGCTGGATGATGAGACAAGGGCTGGCACCGGACGAAGGGGCTCCAGCCTAGTAGTGCTTATGTCACAACCCCGAGTGATCGAGGCTGCTCCTCTTTATCCTGATTAGCAGCGCCCCAGCTGATGAGGATTAATTGGCCCCAGCCGTCCCGTGACACTGACAGCTGGGAGCCAGCTGAGACGCTGCCCAATGAGAGGCAGGGATGAGAGGGAGCATGGGCTGAGCGCCGAGCCGGCGTCTCACCCCATGGTGACAGAGCCTCCCCCTCACGGTCGGGCTCCGAACGACCCGGAACATCCCAGCCCCCCCCCCCCCCCACCTAGGGTGGGTGGCAGGGAGGCAGGACCGGAGGGAGAGAAGCAGAGAGAAGAAAAAAAAAAAGAAAAAAAACAGACCATGAACAAATATTCAATTCAACTTTTATTTATATAGCGCCATTTCACAACAACAGTCATCTCATAGCACTATCAACTGTAGGGGGGAACCCCCACAGTTGCAGAAAGACCCCAGCAATCTGGCGATCCCCTGTGAGCAAGCACTTGGCGACGGTGGAGAGGAAAAACTCCCTTTTAACAGGAAGAAACCTCCAGCAGAACCAGGCTCAGGGAGGGGCAGTCATCTGCTGCGACTGGCTGGGGGGTGAGGGGATAGAGAAAAAGAAAAGAACAGACATGTAGAGAGCAAACAGCACGATGGGGACTCAATCTATGGGAGAGAACAAACAAATGTTAATGACCAGCAAAAAAAAATATTTCATAGAGAGTGAGGAAAGGAGTGAGGCCCAGTGCATTACCGGAGGTCCCCCAGCTGACTAAACCTATTAGCAGCATAACTAAGGGAGGGTTCAGAAACACATGATCCCTCCCTAATTGTAGGCTATATCAAAAAGGTAGGTTTTAGCCCTATTTTTAAAAACAGAGATCGAGTCTGACTCCCGAATCCAGATTGGCAGCTGATTCCACAGGAGAGGAGCTTGATAACTGAAGGCTCTGCCTCCCATTGTACTTTTGGAGATTCTAGGTATTACAAGTAATCCTGCATTTTGGGAGTGTAGTGCTCTGTTAGGGCACTACGCTAAACAAATACAGAGTACAAGGTAGACAAAACGAAAAACCCAAATACAACACTCTGTATCCACAGAAAATAATAACCAGGGCACAGATGGGGAAAAATACCAGGTGTGGTTATAGACAACACCCACTACCCAAAACACACAAGTGACATGAAACTCGGGGCAAAGAAAGAGAGACAAAAACCCACCAAAAAGGTGGCAGGAATGAATAAAGCAATTACAGAGTACGGTTAAGGGGAAACAAAACGCACTACTCCATAACGCAAAAACCAGGCCAGGAACAGGACAAAGATGATGAAAAATGCTGAGTATGAATAATAAAGAAAACAAAATACACAGCGCTAGATGTATAAAAGATCACCTAAAGAAACGGAGGTGAAAGGAACAAATGGGCAATTACAAAGTACGGTTGGGTGGGAGACGAAAACACATTACTCCATACAAAAACATGCACAGTCAATGTTAAAGTCGGGGCTAGGGAAGGCCCCCCACAAGGATAACAGGAAAAGGTAAGGTGATCACAGCGTACGGTCAAAAAAGGGAACCACACACATTACTCCATGATACACCGACTAGGCTAAGGTAAGGATGATGAAACGCTGAGTAAGGATAACAAGAAATCGTAATACACAGCGCTAAATATGAGGAGGGTTACCTAGAGGAATAAAGGTGACAGGACAACAGGATAACAATAAGGCAAAATGCTGAGTATGGTTAATAATAAAAAACACAATTTACAGCACAAAAACACATATTCCCCTCAGGACAAAAAGCTACACCCGAGTGACCTTAATAATAGCAAAAGATAAGAGACACCCGAGGAGACGGCAGACAGAGTCCAAAAACGGCCGAATAGTTCTGGTGATCTCCCCACCCATTGTCCAGTTGGTAAGCTGGGGAAGAGAAAAAGTTCGGATGGCCAACTCCAGACCCAGATCCCAAGAAACCAGTCCGCCGGTAGCCGTGCCAGGCCACCCAGAAGTGAATACATTTCGTCGGGGGGGTTGGATCAGATCGCCGAACGGAAAGTCTTGCAGGTCGACCCGCATCACTCAACCACCAGGACCGTTGAGACGGGCGAAGGGTCAAAGCGGACCCCGGTGGAAGAGGCTTAGGGGAGAGCCGATGATGAGGTAGATGAGCGTCAGGACGCTGGGAAACAGCCACCTCCTCACTGGACCTGGACAATACTGGCGTAGCACCGGCGTCAGACCCCGACTGGGCCTTAGGCGAACCCACGTTGGACACCGCTGGGACAGCACCCACGTCGGACCCCGATTGGGTCTCGGGCGAACCTACGTCGGACACCACTGGAGCAGCACTCACGACGGACCCCGACTGGGTCGGCACCGCACCAGAACCGACCTCCAACGTTGAGCCTGGACCCTCCAGCACCACGAGAGACGGCAATTCCTCACCGGCGACCCTGGAAACAGGCTCAGGAGAGAAAACAGAACGGGGATCAGGATCACCGGCAGCCCCAGAACCCGGCGAGATGAGCTCGGACGCAGCGGGCGGCTGCAACCGGCTCATCTCCCCTAGAGACAGGCTGAAGTGCTCAAAGATATAAAGAGAAAAAGAAAAAGAGAGCACTCGCCTGATCTCGGGTTCTGACGCCATCCAGGACTGCGAAGATCCAGGATCCGTCGTCAGGAGGTCGTTGTCAGGCTCCCAGCCAGCTGCGTCAGGCCCCGCAGCCGGCATGATGGTCAGCGCAGCTTGAGGTTCCTCCAGCGCTGGTAACCCCGCCGACGGTCCACGCGGCGTGATGACAGGAGAACCTCGTCCCGCTGGACCGAACCGCACCTCCGTGGAGACCCGGGGACGCATGGTCGTCGGCGTAGACTCCACGTAGCAGTCAGTCCTCCTCCTCAGAAGTCAGAAGTCAGAAGTCAGAAGAAGTTTATTGCCAAGCACATTTACAAGTAAATAACAGGTAAATATACGAGGAATTTGACTTGACACTGAAAACGTCATAAATGACATTCTCAATGACGCGGCGAGCCGTGGAGGCACCTGTCAGCAGGAGGGGAATAGTAGGCAGTGGGGGGAGGGGGAGGGTGGACACAATAGGAGAGAGAAAAAAGCATTGTTGATCAGAATAAAGTTCATTTATGACCGATATTATGATTACAAGAAAAAAAAAACTCTCAATGCACAATCAGCAGACAATAGAATCCACACAATGACACAGAGAGAGCAGTGAGTGAATGTCTTCATCAGTCAGTATAAATGGATCAGTATGTGTGAGTTGGATGCAATCAGTGGCAAATCAGTTAGGTGGACAACAATAGTCTCTTCCTCAGCAGATGTTATGACTACAGTCTGAAGCAAAGGCACGTGTCCTTGAGCACGGCAGATGGAATAGTTGAGCCAGACAGCTGTCCTTGAGAGTCAGATGCTGCCCGCCAATGTTATGAAAACAATTATACTGTTGATTATCAGGAGGACTGAGTGCTGAGGGTGCCGACAAAAACAGGTGGAATAGCACTGACTTCAGAGAAAAAACTTTCTATTCTCTTACGGATTCAGTGCTCCAATTCCATCATGGCCAGGCATTGAAATCGATTTGTGAACAGCTCTCAGCGTGATCGTGATGTAATCCATTTTCCTGTACAGTTCTCCATTGGCCGCTGTCAGAGTCCTGCCCAGTTGGTCAATTTGATGAGTGAGCTTCGCCGGGTCCGCTTTTTGATAAGCTCTGTCCATCTTCTTCAATTTGCGGTGCACCAGAACAATCCCAAAGCCAATCAGTAGAATTCCGATGACCATTGCTCCGAAAAGATATAAATCTTCAATATCTTTAAAAGAAAGATCACACAGGCACAAGAGTTTCCAATTGCTTGTGTCCTTTAAATAACCCGCAGCAGCAGTTCCTGCAGGACAGATAGGCTCCCCCGGGCCCGATTTCCTCGTTGAAAAAACAGTGTCAATTGCGTTCAAAGCCCAACTTATTAAATCCATAATTTCGTTAGATAAATCAGCAGTAAGACACGCAGACACAGACGATAGCAAGCTGGGATCCAGTCAGTTAGGGAGGGAGAGAAAGATAGGGAGCCGGAGAGGGGAAGAAAAGCATCTGCTCTCTTTGGAGGGCGGAAGTGAAGACGTGTCCTCCGTCCACAATGTAGCTGCGGAGCCACAGGCCCTCTCCTCGTCCCACGACATGGGAAGCCGGGGACCGCTCGGCGGAGAGAGACACAGAGGGTGCAGGATTTAAGACACGGGTTACAGAAGGTGGTGGGAGTTCAGAGCGCTGCGGACCCTGAACTCCACCTCCAGGAGTGTAACAGAGCAAATCACAAAACTGATGTAAATAAACTAGGACTTGCCTGCCTCCTGGAGGTTGGGTGGTGCCTGCTGTCGTGGACATCGCTTCTTCCTCTCCCCGCCGGGTGATAACGGAGGACCCCTGAGAAGTCGTCTGGGGATCACTCATGTCGTCTCCAGAAGAGGGCTCGCCAGGTCAGGATTCCAGGCACACACAGCAGTTAGGAAGCACGTCGAGGAGAAGGGGATAACAGCTGGGATGAGCCAGCCCGAATGCCTTGGGATGACAGTGGGGGAAAGAGGCTCGGAGAACGGGGCTGTGAAATCTCCACACTGACGAGACAGAGAGGTGACAGCTGCGTGGGGGAAAAGGTCCTTGTGGCAACCAGGAACTGGATCCGGACTGGGGTCATGCTGAGGCGCCTGGGCGTTGGGATGATGGCTCTTCCCAGGGGACGAAGCGAGGGGGAAACCCAGGAATCGCCGCTCCTGATCAGAGATCGAGGCGGGGAAGGCGTAGAAAACGGGAAGGCTTTGTAGCCCTGGAGTCCTCTCCACCAATCTCACTGCCGCCGCTACATGCCTGAAGATGGTGAATGGATGCACAGCGGAGCTCGCGACAGCCACTCGGCCCCGGACGTAACTGCTGTCAGCTGCGGCTCCTTCAGGGGAATCCCGAGTGACGTGGTGCAGAACGGGGGAAGCCTTCTGGGTGGCGCGAACTCCCGGGCTGGAATGGAAGCAGGAACGGGGTTCCGAAGCGGAGGGCAACGTCATCCACTTCGGCTTCCTGCCAGGATTTCCTTCCAACCCGCAGAGCTCTTCTCGCAGTGCGGCCATAGCGTCTTTCCTGGCACAGGCCTCAGGATGGTAAAAATGACGAGGCAGAGTTTTCAGGAGGCTCTCAGCATGGTCCGGATGTCTCGCGTTGGAGGCGTCGTGCAGGGTGAAGAGCGTCCTGTCAACAGCCTCCGGGATGGACCTCAGCTCGTCGCCCTGGCATCGGACATGACTTCTGGGAGACGGCATGCTAACGGTGCTGACACACGGACAGGAAGGTACGAGTTCACACAAACCCACGGCCGCCGGCAACTCATCGGGCTGCGACATACTGTCACATGTGGCTCTAGGAAGCCACACACAATGAGAGCCAAGGGCGAGCCAGTAAGTTGTGATGTTTATTGGTGACAGGGGTAAGGGATGAGGAAAGCACAGATGCTTATACACAGTTACACTCATGGGCAGTACAGCAACAGAGTCAACAGTTAACAAGGTGGCGCTCCCAAGTGATTCGGTAAGACAAGTAGAGGGCTAGCGCCGGACATGGGGGCACAGAGGCACAAATACTTCTAACAGGAAAACACTTACGAGAAATGCTGGATGATGAGACAAGGGCTGGCACCAGACGAAGGGGCTCCAGCCTAGTAGTGCTTATGTCGCAGCCCCGAGTGATCGAGGATGCTCCTCTTTATCCTGATTAGCAGCGCCCCAGCTGGTGAGGATTAACTGGCCCCAGCCGTCCCGTGACACTGCCAGCTGAGACGCTGCCCAATGAGAGGCAGGGATGAGAGGGAGCATGGGCTGAGCGCCGAGCCGGCGTCTCACCCCATGGTGACAGGATTAATCATAATTTCATGGTTAAATGATGTAGAGATAAAAGGAGAAATTAATTTAACTGGTTACATGAGAGAAAAAGTATTTCATGTACTACCAGAGAGATTTTGAGAAAAGAAAACATGCACGTAAGGTGTGAAATGCGAATTGTAAGATCTTACTATATTACTGGATTGTAATAATAGTAATATGAGAGGAGAATTTAAACACTAAGCTATAGTGTTATATAAGAAGAGATTGGAAAACAAATTACTCTAGCTGTAAACAATAATACCATTATTGTTGTGCAGGCTAGGTTTTTCTGGTTGCCGATCAAGAACCTTCTGGATCCTGGATTCTTTCCGAATGGAGATGGCGAGCCTGACCCGAGACTGAACCGAGATTGAACCGAGATCTGACCAAGATCTCGATTGAAGGACATCCTTCCTCTCTCCAGTACACAACATTCAAAGTGGTAACAACTCAAGCTGCCGCTTTAGAAAAAGGAAAAGAAACCTGAGTCTGGAGATACAAGATATCTAGACTGGTCAAACAACTAAACCGAAAGGACAACCAAACACTGAGCTCAGTAGGACATTTTTGGGGTTTTATTTCATGCCGGCCGTTGTTATATTTGTATATTTGTACATTGTTTGTATATTTAGCTCCTTTTATCTTTATTAATAACAGATATGAATTGCTCATTTCTTGCCTCCAGCTATTTCATTCCACACTCACTCTAATTCCCTATTGTAACCTTTACAAACCTAGCAACTGGTCTACACTTAATAATTTCCCTTACCTAATTAACATAAGGCAAGGGTTACAATAAGAAGTGGCGAGCCCAGCCGGAGCCCTTTTTTTTTCTCTCCCTTACGTTATTTCAAGCCTATAACGTACCCAAAATGGATATTGTTGAGCGTGAATCTGTGAAAATTCCAAATGCAGTGATAGTGAGTGAAATTGCTGGAGATGAGCAACTTGATGAGATGATCAAGTTACATCTCACTGATATTAAAAACCTAGCGAAGATGAGTGGCAGAGATTTTGCAGATGTCCTGAAAGACATGATGTCACAGATTTCTGAGTCAATCAAAGAATCTGAAAATGATCAATCAGAGCAAGTTAAGTTACCTGATAACTTACCTGAAGCTTTCTTGGATGAACCTCAACCACAGCCTTCTACAGCTGAGTCCAGTATTCAAGGTGCACAACCAACTAACCAGTCAAATCACACTGCGAGCACCCCAGCTCTAAGTATGCCCACCATTTCTGCACATGATTTAAATCCCCCAGAAGTGCAACGTGTGGTAGTTGAGCACATTGTAAAAAGGGAAGATTTTTCCGTGCAGCCGTTTTCACAAAAGCTCAGAGCTTTTTCTGGCAAAGACCTCCGACCAACTTATGAGCTAGATTATGATACTTGGCACTCCAGTGTAGAATTAATCTTGACTGATCCTGCTATGTCCAAATTGCAACAATCCCGAAAGATCATTGAGTCTCTTTTACCCCCAGCAGCTGATGTAGTCATGTACTTGAACCCCAACAGCTCACCATCAGAATACCTTCAGCTGTTAGATTCTGCTTATGGTACAGTTCAAGATGGTGGAGAGCTTTACGCCAAGTTTATTGACACCTTCCAAAACACAGGTGAGAAACCCTCATCATATCTACAACGTCTTCAAGTAGCTTTGACTCACACTGTGAAGCGTGGTGGTGCTTCAAGCCAGGATTTTGACAGGCTGCTTGTCACACAGTTTTGTCGAGGTTGTTGGGAGGATTCCCTTTTGACTGCACTCCAGTTAAAACAAAAACAAACAAATCCCCCAACTTTTCCTGATTTGCTTCTCTTGCTACGTACTGAAGAAGACCAAAATGCTGCCAAAACCTTGCGAATGAGACAACATTTGAGCAGTTCAAAACAAAAAGTGACATCCCACGTGCAAACTGTGCAATGTAGTTCAGATGAAAATGAGGACAGAATCACGTTAAACTCAATTCTCAACTCTCAAAACAAGTTGCAGAAATTCAAAATCAACTAGTAAAACTAACTGCAAAACCAAAAGCTCAAAACTCAAAAAGTACACCCAGTACAAAGCCAAAAGAGAAACGAAAGCCGAATAAAGTGACAAAGGAACCCACAGAACAAACGGCCAGAACTCGAAGTACCCCACACAAACCGTGGTACTGTTTCCAATGTGGAGAGGATGGCCACATCAAGCCGAACTGCGAAAATGAACCAAACCCAGCTTTAGTTACTGAAAAGCGTAAGCTGTTTAAAGAGAAACAAAAGAGATGGGGGTCTAGAAATCCCACAGCTAATAAAGACCGGGTTAAACTAAGAACAGTCTCTATTACGGGGCAAATGGAGACTGTAGCCAGACAATCATGTCCCACTAAGTACAAGCAACGCGCTAGCCTTAAGCAATCTGTTACTAACCCACCTAAGTATAGTCTACCAAAAGGGTTAGTTGGCTCCAAATGCACAGCTGTAGTTAGCATTTCTGATGTTAATATGCATTGTCTTCTTGACTCAGGGTCACAAGTGACTACAGTCACCGAGTCATTTTACAAACAGAACTTTCCCGATCAAAACCTTAAACCACTCTATGACCTTTTAGAAGTAGAGGGCGCTGCAGGTCAGCCCGTTCCCTATTTAGGTTATATAGAGATGTGTATTACCTTTCCAAAAGACTTCTTATGCACAGAGATTGACATACCGACCTTAGCTCTCGTTGTTCCAGATGCCAATCCTAATAGTCAGACACCAGTGTTGGTAGGAACAAACACACTTGATGTTCTTTATGGAAAGTATTTAGACATGAAGACTCCTGATTACTTACCTAGCTCTTACGGTTTTAGGACACTGTTGAAAACTCTCGAACTAAGACATACAAAGAACAAAGATGGGAACATTGGATTGGTTACCTTGTCAAGCAAAGCCCCAGCTGTAGTCCCAGCAGGTAACTCTGTAGTTTTAGAGGGGTCTGCCAACGTTCACTGTACCTCAGACACCTGTGCTATAGTGGAACACCCCTCTCAGTCTTCCTTGCCGGGTGGCCTTTGTGTTAAAACTTGCCTGATAACACTTCCTTCCCGAGCTCCACACAAAGTGCCTGTAATGATTACGAACAAAACAGAGCAAGATGTCACAATGCCGTCCACGTGTGTCATCGCAGAACTTGGAGCTTTCCATTGTATCCTGTCCCAGCACAATGTTGTCAGTGCAAATGAGTCGGCCACAAACAAGACACAACTGAGTTTCAACTTTGGTGATTCACCGATTCCACAGGAGTGGAAAGAGCGAATAACCAAACAACTAAATGACATCCCGGAAGTATTTGCTTTCCATGATTTGGACTTTGGGTGTACGAGCAAAGTGAAACACTCCATCAGTCTTCATGATCCGACTCCCTTTAAGCACCGTGCACGCCCTATACACCCCCAAGACCTTGAGGCAGTGCGTAAACACCTGCAAGAGCTGCTCGCTGCAGGTGTGATAAGAGAGTCCCAGTCTCCCTACTCGTCCCCCATTGTTGTGGTGAGGAAGCGAAACAATGATGTGCGTCTATGTATAGACTTTCGCAAACTCAATTTGCAAACAAGAAAGGACTCTTACGCTCTCCCAAATCTGGAGGAGACGTTCTCGGCGCTCACAGGATCCTAGTGGTTTACAGTCCTCGATCTTAAGTCTGGGTATTACCGGATTGAGGTAGAAGAAGCAGACAAAGAAAAGACTGCTTTTGTAACACCCCTTGGACTCTGGGAGTTCAACCGCATGCCGCAGGGCATAACCAGCGCCCCAAGCACCTTTCAGCGGCTCATGGAGCGCTGCGTCGGTGAGATGAATTTAAATGAGGTGCTAGTCTTTCTAGATGATCTCATCATCTTTTCAAATAGTTTGGAAGAACATGAACGGCGACTCATGCGGGCACTCCATCGTCTTAAAGAGTACGGGCTAAAGTTATCGCCAGAAAAATGTAAATTTTTTCAAACAACAGTCCGGTACCTAGGTCATGTAGTCTCCGAAAGCGGTGTCGAGACAGATCCTGAAAAGATTCAGGCCCTTAAGACCTGGCCATGGCCTAAGAATCTCACGGAACTGAGATCCTTTTTAGGGTTCTCAGGGTACTACAGACGCTTCATTGAAGGGTACTCGTCTATAGTACACCCTCTTAATGACCTCACCCGCGGTTACCCGCCACTCAACAAAAAGTCAAAATCCAAAGTCACTGACCAATCCTACTTTGATCCCAAACTGCCATTTGAGAGTCGATGGACCACAGACTGTCAAAAAGCTTTCGACTCCATCATCGAAAAGTTAACATCAGCTCCTATCTTAGGCTTTGCAGACCCGAAGCTGCCTTACGTACTCCATACCGATGCTAGTACCACTGGCTTAGGAGCAGCACTCTATCAGGAGCAGGACGGTCAGCTTAGGGCCATAGCTTTTGCCAGTCATGGGTTATCAAGCAGCGAAGCACGTTATCCAGCTCACAAGCTAGAGTTCTTAGCTCTAAAATGGTCAGTAACTGAAAAGTTTCATGACTATTTGTATGGTGGTCAGTTCACGGTAGTTTCAGATAGTAACCCACTCACCTACGTATTGACCTCTGCTAAATTAGACGCCACAAGCTACAGGTGGCTTGCAGCTTTGTCTAACTACAACTTTAAGTTACAGTATAGAGCAGGCAAGCAAAACCTAGACGCAGATGGGTTGTCTAGACGTCCTCATGGTGAACTCATTAACGATGTCCAGTCCAGGAAAGAGCAGGAGCTTGTAAGCCGCTTTGTAGAGCGTCACCTAGCTGACAGTGACACCACAGAGATTGTAAATGATGAAGCTGTTCAAGCCATCTGTCAAAACCACCTTGTTAAAATCCGTGATGACAATCAGGATAGTGGTGTTACACTTGTGGAGTCACTTACCATTTCAGCTGACGCAATCCCAGACTTGTATGCCTTGGAGCAAGATAATGGCTTACCCACTATCCCTGTCTTGTCTCAAACAGAAATCAAAGACAAACAAAGAGCGGACTCGACAATCAGACAAGTTATTGAACAAATCGAACATGGCCAAACACCCCCACCGACTGCTAGAGAAGAACTCCCAGATCTCCTTCTTTTACTCACAGAACTCCATAGATTGGAGATGTACAATGAAGTGTTGTACAGAAAAAGAAAAATTGGAGACCAAGTGACCCACCAGCTCGTTCTTCCCGAGGAGCTCAGAGCTCCCGTACTCCAAAATCTGCACAATGATATGGGCCACTTGAGGCGCTTTTCCATTTGGAACTCAAAGGCCTCTTTTGGCCTGGAACGGAACAGTACAGTTCGGTACCCATGTTTTTCCACAGCACAAGGCTCACTGTAGCATGGGTGGGAGAAGGAGGGAGTCAATGCTAACATTAGCATGTATTTCACTCACCAAGATGAGGTATCACTTTGAAGTGTAACACCACTATCCTGATTGTCATCACGGATTTGTATTAGTGAAAGTGTGTGATTTTATTTTGAAACATGGTTATTTTGAGAAGAGGAAGTGTGATCCTCGTTACCCAACTTTTAAATTCCCGTTTCATGGTCACGTTGGGTGATCTGGGTCTTTTCATTCGTTAAGAGCGATACTAGCCCCGCCTTCCGAGCAGAGTGCCGAGGCGCTCTGCTGGTCGTCTGTCTTTCACGATCCGAGAGCGGACGAGAGAGGCTGTGGGCGGTCTGGTTCTCACTGATACCTCTTCTTGGTGAGTTAAATTAGAAAGATGCTATAAATGGATCTAAACACTGTCCAAACACTAATTTGGAACTTTTATTATCCTAAGTTAATGGGAGCACGAGCTTGAGAGGCCGTGAGACTGTGACTTTTGCTGTGTTCACAGTGATACCTCATCTTGGTGAGTGAAATACATGCTAATGTTAGCATTATGCTAATGCTAATCGCGAGTGGATTTTTTTCTGTTTAAAAGCAATGGAAAAGGCTATTTTTGTGTCTGTATGGTTTTCCTAAATGTGATTTCAGTTCCCAACAGTATGCTGAAGTACTTTTAGCTCTTATGCACTATTTCTGTCGAATGTAATGTGTAGTTTGATGCTAAAAGCACATGGTGTTGGTCTCCTATGTAAATCCATAGGTTATGCTAAACCCAGTAGCTCAGACAGGTTTTTACTGATTTTAAAAGGGAATATTGGAAGTAATAGGATGGTATATTCCCTGGTTATGTGATAGATTAATTGTATTTCATTTCATGATTTACAAAGACAAGGTTAAAAGGGATTAATCATAATTTCATGGTTAAATGATGTAGAGATAAAAGGAGAAATTAATTTAACTGGTTACATGAGAGAAAAAGTATTTCATGTACTACCAGAGAGATTTTGAGAAAAGAAAACATGCACGTAAGGTGTGAAATGCGAATTGTAAGATCTTACTATATTACTGGATTGTAATAATAGTAATATGAGAGGAGAATTTAAACACTAAGCTATAGTGTTATATAAGAAGAGATTGGAAAACAAATTACTCTAGCTGTAAACAATAATACCATTATTGTTGTGCAGGCTAGGTTTTTCTGGTTGCCGATCAAGAACCTTCTGGATCCTGGATTCTCTCTGAATGGAGATGGCGAGCCTGACCCGAGACTGAACCGAGATTGAACCGAGATCTGACCAAGATCTCGATTGAAGGACATCCTTCCTCTCTCCAGTACACAACATTCAAAGTGGTAACAGCTCAAGCTGCCGCTTTAGAAAAAGGAAAAGAAACCTGAGTCTGGAGATACAAGATATCTAGACTGGTCAAACAACTAAACCGAAAGGACAACCAAACACTGAGCTCAGTAGGACATTTTTGAGGTTTTATTTCATGCCGGCCATTGTTATATTTGTATATTTGTACATTGTTTGTATATTTAGCTCCTTTTATCTTTATTAATAACAGATATGAATTGCTCATTTCTTGCCTCCAGCTATTTCATTCCACACTCACTCTAATTCCCTATTGTAACCCTTACAAACCTAGCAACTGGTCTACACTTAATAATTTCCCTTACCTAATTAACATAAGGCAAGGGTTACACTAAGAACCAAGGAGCCAGGGAGGGCATGGGAAGCATCTAACATCATCTAATGTTGCTGTGTGGAGAAGAGAGACAAGACTAGACTTAAAAGGGAGCAGACAATCAAAGAGTGGACCACAGGTGAGGACACAGGTGTGGGAATCATGCTAATGGAGAGAAGCCAGAATTAACCTAAAAATAAATGGAAGATCTTCTTCTTTTCTCATGTATCACGTCCAGATGTTCAGCTTGATGTTGTAAAGCCACACCCTTGTCTCAGGGTCCACTTGAAAGAGGCTGGCCTCTGAAGGTGGTCTGTACAGTCTGCAGGTGGTAATGATGTGGTCAGCAGTCTGCTCAGGGTCCCCACACTCACATGCTGGATGGAAGGAAACCAAAGGGCAGCCTTCACGTGGTTTACGATGTCGTGGGCTCTGACTAAACTATTACACACCAAGGGCCCTATTTTGACTGTCATCCATGCACTTTTCTGAAAGACTTTCCACTCAATACCAGTGTTTTTGTTAGTTTTTGTCAGTACATTGTCTGTTTTTTACACCTTGGTCACTCCATCAAATTACCAGTAGACAGTCTGCCCACTATGTACTCGGAGGAGGAGAATCATTTCAAAGAGGTGTAGCGGCGCGCAAATTAATGCGCATTACTATTATAGTGCATTCCATGAGAATCCACATTTGATCAGGAAAAAGAAGGTCTATCGTCAGAAGCGCATTGTTTCATATTTCAGTGGTGTGTTTTGACATCGAACAGCTATGGAGCTCAGGAAATTGCATGGCTGGGATCTTATTTTAATAGAGAGAGCTGTAACAGTCATTTTAATTATATGATGATCACACACTAGTGTTTTTTTTTATTCAATCCACATTCCCATTTTAATTTTGGACTTACCATTGCAGTCTATAGATTAGACATTAATGTATTTTTTTAGGGGAATGAATGAATGAACATAGAGCATGTGTGCCAGTGTGTTCCATTGTGCTGCATGGCGTGGGGAGGGGGGATTTTTGTTTTTATCACGGACTTATTGTCACGAGCTGAGTTCTGGATCTTCTGCCAGACTTGGCCTCATAGCACCTTCTCTGTGTTTATATATATATTTATTGTATTTTTTGCCTTTGAGTTTCATTATTTCTTTTTATTTTTCTGTTTAGACTCCTGTTCCTCTCTTGTTTATTTGTAATGAATTATCACTCTGTATTGATTATGTTTGTTCTTCATATCTGTTCTATGGTGTGTTTCTCTGGGTTGTCAGGCGATGTTTCTGGGTTTATGCTCTGCAGGGTGTGTCGCCTGTCAAGTTGTCAATCCAGCTGCTCCTCCCTCACTTCTCCCAGTTCATCTCACTACCACTCATTAGTTCCTTTTGCTCACTCAGGTGAACCCACATCTGTCACTTGTTATGTAATGGGTTCTTATCCCTCTATAAGGGAAACTGTTGCACATTTTCATTGCTGCTGTCATGACTCATCAGGCTGAATTCAAGCCTTCCTTAATCCACGTCAGAGCCCTGTTCCTTCTCTGGCGTCCATCCCTTGTCAGTTTTTTCCTTCGTTGTTACTTTGTCATTTTGAGTATCCTGTTGAACTTTATGTTTGTTGTTTTTGTTAATAAACCTCATCAGCTCACAGTTCAGCGCCTGGGTTCATTCTCCCTGCCCCAAAGGGGCAAACATGACATAACAGCTGGCAGCAGCCAGTTAAGAACCCAGCTGCTGTGAGCTTGTGAATCTTCTTGTTTTCTTTTTTTTGCTCACCCAGACTTTGGAGCTCATCATGTTCCCGGCTCGCCGGCCTCGTCCATCTGATGAAGGAAGACTGGCAGCGGGATCACCAACCCTGGAAGAGGAATGGACAGCGGACTTTATCCAGAGTTTTGTGGATGAAGCTCTCACTGCCGGCAGTCCCAAGACGACATGGGACTGTTTGGATGGAGCGGTGGGAATCCTGGAGGCATACCCCGGCCTATGGAGCTATCCACAGTACGCAGAACTGCAGTCCATGGTCTGCGCACTCCAGCGGTCATTTCCTGATTTAGAGATGGGAACATTTCCAGCTGAGCCAAGGTGGGGGCGCTTTCCACAGCCGACGTCCTCCTCCCATCTTGCTTCGCCAGCTTTACCTCCAGCTCCAGAGTGCGCATCGCCAGCTCCACAGCGGCGGCGGCGGCATACCACTCTGGACTGCCGGAGGAATTCCCCTGCCTCTTTGACAGCCATTTTCCCAACGCCAAGATGGAAGCCCTACACAGCAGTGACCAAGGATGGCGTCGTGGTCCCCCTTTCTCCTCTGCCAGATGTCGTCATGGATCCCCCTCCAGTACCGGATGCCATCCTGGTTTTTAAGGCTCCTCCTGGGCGGCAACCCCATGGGCCACCCTCATGGTTCGGATGGCTGAAAAACCCTGGTCGACCACCTGACGGACTGAGCCATCGAGTTAGGTGGCCCATGTTTTCCGGCAGGCCACTTGACTCGTTCCACCTTCCCGTCCGCCAGGCCTGGGACATTGGTCGCCCACCTGAACCTTCCAGCACATTGGGGTGGGGGTCCTAAGCCTATGATTTTTGACTGGTGTGGGCCCTGAGCGGAATGTTTGTTGATTCCCTCCTAGCCTGTTTCCCCCACCACCCACCCTGGGTGAGTTATTGTTGTACCCCTGCTGGGAGGACATGGCTTTTTTTTTTCTTTTTCGGTTGGTGTTACCTTGGGGTGTCTGGGATCCACCCCTGGGGTGGGGGGGGGGGGCTCTGTCATGAGCTGAGTTCTGGATCTTCTACCAGACTTGGCCTTGTGGCTCCTTCTGTGTATTTATGTATATTTATTGTATTTTTTGCCTTTGAGTTTCATTATTGCTTTTTATTTTTTCTGTTTAGACTCCCGTTCTGTCTCTTGTTTATTTGTAATGAATTATCACTCTGTATTGATTATGTTTGTTCTTCATATCTGTTCTATGGTGTGTTTCTCTGGGTTGATAGCTGTCGGGCGACGTTTCCGGGTTTATGCTCTGCAGAGAGTGTCGCCTGTCAAGTTGTCAGTCCAGCTGCTCCTCCCTCACTTCTCCCAGCGGATCTCATTACCACTCATTATTTCCTTTTGCTCACTCAGGTGAATCCACACCTGTCACTTGTTATGTAATGGGTTCTTATCCCTCTTTAAGGGGAGCTGTTGCATATTTTCATTGCTGCTGTCACAACTCATCAGGCTGAATTCAAGCCTTCCTTAATCCACGTCAGAGCCCTGTTCCTTCTCTGGCGTCCATC
The DNA here is from genome assembly GCA_020510985.1 of Pholidichthys leucotaenia. Lineage (NCBI taxonomy): Eukaryota > Metazoa > Chordata > Actinopteri > Cichliformes > Pholidichthyidae > Pholidichthys > Pholidichthys leucotaenia. The sequence continues at coordinate 126,655,856 of CM035847.1, read as the reverse complement.
CCTTGTCAGTTTTTTCCTTCATTGTTATTTTGTCATTTTGAGTATCGTGTTGAACTTTATGTTTGTTGTTTTTGTTAATAAACCTCATAAGCTCACAGTTTAGCACCTGGGTTTATTCTCATGACACTTATTAACTATTAATGTGTTTATTTTTAGGGGAATAAATGAATGAACAAGGAATGTGCAGCATTTTACTTTTCACTCTAACTCCACACAGAGGTCAAAGATGTGTCTACATCTCCCTTGGCCGTGTGTCCTTCCAGCCCTACAAGCTCCTTGACAGCGACCCTTCAGCCTCCAGAAGAAGCTGCCGAGAGCTGGCTTGTTTCGTGACAGGGGCCAGCGGTTGACGGGAAGCCTTGCCAGATTGCCTTCTTGAAAGTTAATGAAAATTTATAAAAGTTAATGAAAGTTTGCAGAGATATCATCCTCTTTTCCTGAAGTTTCAAACCCATTCATGTCTGTGTGTTACATCTGTGCACACTATATTTATTTACTTTTTTTATTTACTGGTTTATTTGACAGGGACGTTGTACATTAATTCACATTACTGTAAAATGCACCAGAATTAGCCAGAATGGCTACTTTTCTGCCGCAGTCATGGGACAGATGTTAAATTGTCATTCTAAAAAATAAGACAAGATTACATTATTATTTCCAAAAACCATTAAACCATTCAGCATATTTTTCAGCCAGTTCTTCACCGTTTGCTCTTTTAAACATATTTAACTGGGTATCACCTGTGATTGATGTCTTCCTTGTGACCAAGTAGCATTACTATCACGTGCATTTTGGCTCACACACATGGGCTTTGGTCAGCGCAAAACCTGTCTTAAGCCATCATGATCACAATTTGTCATAATAATTTGTCAATTTGTCAGAGAGGAGACCCAGACACTGAACTGTGAGTTTGTGATGATTTATTACAAACATAACACACAAAGTGCACAAAATAACTAAAAAGCCACAAAGAGATTAACATGGTACTCAGAGAAGAAAATAGAGGACGTCAAACTTACGTCTTGGAGTAGCCATCAAGACCGCAGCAAGGAATACATGGAGCAGCGGCTCTTGAATAAGGCATAACACAAATGAAAACGTGTGGGAACCAGAGCGGGCAGGAGGAAACAATAATTATACACTCGGGTCTGCTGGCAGCAATGAGAGGGAAGGGGACAGGGCTGACAGCTGACAGGGACACCGCCCACCACGGAGCAAAAACCCGGAAGTGCCACTGACAGCTGTCAACCCAGAGGAAGAACACAACAGTAAGATATAAAGAATTAAACATCAACAAATACAGACTGAGAAATAAATACAATTTAATACCACATACAAGCATTAAAAAAATGACATAAATAAGAAAGTGTAAGATATACAAAAAGCAAAAGGCACAAAATATAACAAATATACAAATATCGAGAAAAGCCATGAGACTGAGCATGGCAGAACCTCCAGTGCTCAGCTCATGACAGAGCTCCCCTCTCAAGGGGTGGATACTAGACATCCAGAGTACATCATAAAAGAAAACTAATTTCCCCCATATGTCATGGTCTGCTCTTCTCAACACCGTCAGCTGCGCTCACACCTGGTCCTCATCAGGCGCCGCCTATATCTACTGCTCTGGCCTTTGGGTTAGTGCGGAGATGTCTCACTACGCTCCAGGAGAGCTTCATCACCGTTCCTTACCTTCTACCTATGTTACAGCCAGCACTCGTCTTCTGCCTCGTCCAAGGAGCCATCCAGCCTGCCACGTAAGCATTCATTCCTACTCACCTTGTGAATCAGTTCCCCTGTGCACAGGCGGCATCCTTGGCAGCGGATTCCCAGCTTCCTCCTCCCAGGCGGAGGACCATTCATCCTACCAACTCACCTCCACCAGCACGTCTACTCACCTGCCGGAGTCACTCCACCACCTGAAGAGCACTGTCTTCCTGGCCACAGCTGTCACGCTGAACTGGAGCTCACTACCATCTGTTCCCCCAGTAAGTTCAGTGTAACTGTTAAACTCCAGAAGTGACGCTCAGTAATTCCCTCTCCTTGTGTGTCTCCAGGGTTGCCAGGCTGTGCGGTGTCTCGCTCAGTTCCCGGCAGTCCCAGACTACATTCATACCACACTCACACTACCTGGTTGTTAATAAACTTGATTGTATTAATTCAGAGTCTGTGTGTCATCACTGGGTCATTGAACTATGTCAGTACATCTCCGCCAGAGCAACCCAGCTGACAGCGCTTTGGTGCGCCGTGTCAACCATATGGAGGTCTGAATCGATCAATTGGTTTATCAGCAGCAGGTCATTATGAGCCAATTAACCCGTGTTACTGATCGGTTAGACCGATTATCTAACTCTCAGCCCTCTTCCCAGGCCTTACCACCTTCCAGCAGCTCCTAGGCTCCCCCTAGCTTCCCGGCGAACCAGCTCAAGCAGGCCTCCCCAACTCGTCTCACTCCCATTCTGACTCCCGTCCGTTTCAGTGGTAAGTTGGGCGAAGCCCGGGGGTTTATTATGCAATGTGAGGTGGTTTTCCAGCGGGTGCCAGATGACTTTCCCTGCGACCATAGTAAGATTGGTTACGTCATTAACCTGTTGGAGGGGAGGGTGCTAGCTTGGGCATATGCGGTAATGGCTAGGGCTAATTACTCGAGCCTATTATTTACAATTTATTGGCGAATTTTATGAGGTTTTTGATCATTCAGACAGGGATAGCGTTCTCACCACCCGCTTACTTAACCTAAGACAAGGGTCTAAGACCACAGCAGACTATGCTATTGACTTCCGGGTGGCGGCTACAGAAGTGGGTTGGGAGGACACCTCTCTTTGCAGTATTTTTATTAGAAGCCTCTGTCCTAGCCTTTGGGATGAATTAGCCCCGTTGGAAAAGCCGACTAGGTTGTCCCAGTTAATCTCCCTAGCCATTAGCTTGGATAACAGACTCAGGGAGCAGGCGGCAGAACATAAGGGCTATGGGCGATCAGAGGAGCCGTTTCGTTACACCCCATGGTCCTCATGTTTAGCTCTACCATCTACTGAACCCTTGGGCTCCTTGGAACCCATGACGGTCGGACGCTCTAGGTTATCCATGGCTGAGAAACAGCGGCACCACAAGCTAGGGTTGTGCCTCTATTGTGGGAGCGAGGAGCATGAGATCGAGACTTGTCAGCTTCAGCCAAAAAGGGGGAGTCCGTGCGTCACAGTAGGGGGTCTCACGGACTCCTCCCGGCTAATCCCCTATCTCAGTTACTGTTACCCATTAGATTCATTCATAAGCACACTGAAATTCCCACTCAGGCTTTAGTGGACTCCGGGGCTGAGCAGAGCTTTGTTTCCAGAGACCTGGCAACCTGGTTGGGCCTCCACTGCCTACCCCTTAAGTCTCCACTACAACTGATCGCACTGTCCAGCGCTCCTATGGCTACTGTGTCCCAGAGGACTGCCCGTGTCAGTTATTATCTCTGGAAACCATCGTGAAGAACTGTCCTTCCTGGTTTTGCCCGTCTTGTCGTCTCTCATCATCCTGGGCTACCCTTGGCTTCGTGTCCACAATCCCACGATTGACTGGAGTTCAGGGAGTATTAAGTCTTGGAGCTCATTTTGTCTCAGCACATGCCTTCAGTCAGCTGCATGTTCCCCTTCTGTGACCCTAGGGGTTCCTTCCGCTCCCCCTCCTTACCTGTCTAAAGTTCCCCCTGAGTATCATGACCTTGGAGCCATATTCAGCAAGTCCCAGGCCCTGTCCCTTCCCCCCCACCGGCCGTATGATTGTGCATAAATCTTTGTCCGGGCACTCCACTCCCGTCCAGCCGGCTGTATAGCCTTTCCCCGCTGGAGCGGGCTGCCATGGACGCATACATTAAGGAGTCTCTGAGTTTGGGCATTATCCGCCCGTCCTATTCAGCGGTGGGGGCGTGTTTCTTCTTTGTGGGGAAGAAGGACGGGTCACTGAGACCATGCATCGACTTCAGGGGACTGAACAATATCACTGTCAAAGACAAATACACCCTCCCATTACTCAACTCTGCCTCTGACTCTCTCCAGGAGGCGTCCTTCTTCACGAAATTGGATCTGCGCAACGCCTACCATCTGGTGCAGATCCGTGAGGGGGACAAATGGAAGACAGGTTTCTGGACCCCTAGTGGTCACTTTGAGTAACTTGTGATGCCATTTGGGTTGACCAATGCACCTACTGTCTTCCAGAGGCTTATTAACGACGTCCTGAGAGACTTTCTGAATGTGTTCGTGTTCGTATATATGGATGACATTCTAATCTTCTCCCGTTCCCTAGATGAGCACCAAATACACGTCAGACGTGTTCTGCAGCGACTGTTGGAGAATCAATTGTTTGTTAAATCTGAGAAATGTGAGTTTCACACCTCCAAGACATCCTTCCTAGGCTTTATCATCTCACACAAGGAGATCCTCCCGGACCCAGGCAAAATCAAGGCGGTGGTGGAGTGGCCGGTTCCATCCTCCAGGAAACAGGTCCAGCAGTTCCTGGGGTTCGCTAACTTCTACCGCCAGTTTATCAAGAACTACAGCTGCCTGGCTCTTCCTCTGACGCGCGTCACCTCCTCTAAGGTCCCCTTTCAGTGGCCAGAGGAGGCATCCTTGGCGTTTTCGAACCTCAAGGAGCAGTTCTCCCAGTCCCCTATTCTGGCTCAGGTGGATCCGGATCTACAGTGCCTCATGGAGATGGACGCCTTGGATTCAGGGGTGGGGGCTGTCTTTTCTCAGTGTTCCCTGGCAGATGGCAAGGTCCGTCCATGCGCTTTCTTCTCCCGTCGACTGTCACCGGCTGAGCGCAATTACAGCATCGGTGATAGGGAATTGCTGGCTGTGAAACTGGCCCTGGAGGAGTGGTGCCACTGGTTGGAGGGGTCCTCACAGCCGTTCGCGGTTTGGACGGATCACCGCAACCTGGAGTACCTCAGGACGGCTAAGCGCCTGAATGCCCGCCAGGCCCACTGGTCCCTGTTTTTTGGCCGGTTTAATTTCACCATCACATATCGCCCTGGGTTGAAAAATATCAAGCCAGACGCCCTCTTCAGGCAATTCGCCACGGACGTGCCGGAGCCCGAAGACCATCCTGTTCTCCCTGCCTCTTGTGTCTTGGGCGTTGTCTCGTGGGGGATCAAGGAGAAGGTGTTGGAGGCCCAGGAGATGGAAAGAGACCCGGGAGGGGGGCCAGTAGGGAAACTGTTCGTTCCTTCGTCCATCTGGGGTGACGTCATTCAATGGGCTCACTCCTCCAAGTTCGCCTGCCACCCAGGGAGATGACGTACAGAGGAATTGCTGCAATGCTCGTTTTGGTGGCCCTCCCTCCAAAGGGATGTCGGGGAGTATATCCGGGCCTGTCCCCAATGTGCCACTGGCAAGACCCCATCGTCTCTATCGGCTGGATTGCTTCATCCCCTCCCGATCCTCAGCAGGCCCTGGTCCCATGTGGTGTTGGATTTCGTCACCGGTCTCCCTCCCTCCAACAAGCATACCGTGGTCCTCACCCTAGTTGACAGATTCTCCAAAGCAGCCCACTTCGTCCCCCTTCCAGGTCTACCCTCGGCCAAGGAGACTGCCGATCTTCTGGTTCAACATGTGGTGAGGCTTCATGGGATGCCCCTGGACATCGTTTTGGATCAGGGGCCCCAATTTATTTCCCAGGTATGGAGGTCATTTTGCAGTGCCCTTGGGGCTACAGTGAGCCTATCGTCAGGATACCATCCACAATCTAATGGCCAGTGCAAACAAGCCAACCAGGACCTGGAGGCGGCGCTGCGCTGTGTGGCGGCTACCAACTCAACAGCATGGAGCTCCTTCCTACCTTGGATCGAGTACGCCCACAACTCGACAGTGTCTTCGGCTATAGTTATGTCCCCTTTCCAAGCCTCTCTCAGGTATTATCCTCCCTTGTTTCTAGAAGAGGACGGTTATATCGCTGTTCCATCAGTCCGGGTACATCTGAAGCGCTGTCGACATCTGTGGAGGGCAACCCAGGCCGCACTACAGTGCACGGCGAAGGGCAACATCGCAGTGGCCAACCACCGTAGGACCCCAGCCCCAGCGTACCAGGTAGGCCAGCAGGTATGGCTCTCTACCAAAACATTAATCTGAAGGCTGAGCGCAAGAAGATACAGCAGCGGTTCATAGGACCCTTGGCTGTATCCCGCATTATCAACCCCGTATCTGTTCGACTTGATCCCCCCCCCCTCCGCATATGCCCTACGTTGCATGTCTCGCAGATCAAGACTGTGTCTTCCAGCCTCCTGTGTCCCCCCCCCCCCAGGCGACCACCTCCTCTGCGGATGATCGACGACAGCCCGACCTGGACCGTGACTGCTATCCTGGATATCCGTCGCCGGGGCCGTGGATTGCAATACCTGGTGGACAGGGAGGGCTATGGCCCGGAGGCCAGGTCCTGGGTGCGTCCTGACTTCGTCCTTGATAAGGATCTCATCAGGGAGTTTCATCGGACGCATCCGGGGAGACTGGAGCAACCACCAAGAGGCGCTCGTTAGGGGGGGAGTACTGTCATGGTCCGCTCTGCTCATCACCGTCAGCTGCGCTCACACCTGGTCCTCATCAGGCACCGCCTATATCTACCGCTCTGGCCTTTGGGTTAGTGCGGAGATGTCTCACTGTGCTCCAGGAGAGCTTCATCACCATTCCTTGCCTTCTACCTACGCTACAGCCAGCACTCGTCTTCTGCCTCATCCAAGGAGCCATCCAGCTTGCCACGTAAGCACTCATTCCTACTCACCTTGTGAATCAGTTCCCCTGTGCACAGGTGGCGTCCGTGGCGGCGGATTCCCAGCTTCCTCCTCCCATGTGGCGGACCATTCATCCTACCAACTCACCTCCACCAGCACATCTACTCACCTGCCGGAGTCACTCCACCACCTGAAGAGCATTGTCTTCCTGGCCACAGCTGTCACGCTGAACTGGAGCTCGTTACCATCTGTTCCCACACTAAGTTCAGTGTAACTGTTAAACTCCAGAAGTGACGCCCAGTAATTCCCTCTCCTTGTGTGTCTCCAGGGTTGCCAGGCTATACGGTGTCTTGCTCAGTTCCCGGCAGTCCCAGACTACATTCACACCACACTCTCACTACCTGGTTGTTAATAAACTTGATCGTACTGATTCAGAGTCTGTGTGTCGTCACTGGGTCATTGAACTATGTCACCATAAAGGAGTATAACAATAACCCAACCCAGGTGGGTGGCGGGGGGAACAGGCTAGGAGGGAACAAAACAAAACCCCGCTCAGGATCCACACCAGGCAAAACCCCAACCACCTAAGCCCCCTGGACTGAAGACTGGACAATTCAGGTGGGCGGCCAAAGTCCCAGGCCCGACAGATGGCATGATGGAAAGAGTCGGGTGGCCTACCAGAGAAAGTGGGCCACCCAACCCAGCGGCACAGTCTGTCGGGTGGTCTGCCAGAGTTCTTTAACTACCTAAAAAAAAAAAAAAGGTGGTCCAGGAGGTGGCTGCCCAATGGGAAGAACTAGTGGTGAGCAAGATGGAGTCGGGGAACCCATGCCGAGGTCAGGATGGGGAGAGGGAACCACCATGGCCTCGGGGGGAGGAGAGGGAACCACGACGGCCTCGGGCGGAGGACAGAGAACCATGACGGCCTTGGGCAGAGGAGAGGGAATCACAACGGTGTCTGGCAGAGGAGAGGGGACCACAACAGCATCCAGCAGAGGAGGGGGGGGGCACAACGGTGTCTGGCAGAGGAGAGGGGACCACGACGCTCTTGGACCAGCCTGCAGCACCCTCGGTGGTCCTGGACTGGAACAGCGCAGTACCCACGGCGGCTCCAGCCTGGAGCAAGGCAGCACCGGTGGTTGCTCCGGGCTGGAGCAAAGCTGCACCCGCAGTGGCTCTGGACTGGAGCAAAGCAGCATCCACGGTGGCTCCAGACTGGACTGAGGTGGCACCCAAGACACACACACCTTGACTGAAGCAAGGTTGCACCCATGGTGGCCCCCACACTGGGGCATAGCACCCATGGAGACCTGGACTGAGGAGGAGCTGCTCCTACATACAGTATATCCCGGGCTGAGATGGAGCACCCACAAAGACCTCATCTGGAGGGGGAGCAGCACCCCCGGAGGTCACGGGCTGGGACGGAGCACCCGCAATGACCTCAGCTGATGGGGAAGCAACACCCTCAGAGGTCCTGGGCTAGGATGGAGCACCCGCGAAAACCTCATCCGGAGGGGGAGCAACACCAATGGAGGTCACGGGCTGGGATGGAACACCCGCGATGACCTCAGCGGATGGGGAAGCAGCACCCTCGGAGGTCCTGGGCTAGGATGGAGCACCCGTGAAGACCTCATCTGAAGGTGGAGCAACACCCATGGAGGTCCCAGGCTGGGACGAAGCACCCGCGATGACCTCGGCTGGAAGAGCTGGACCCATGGTGATCTCAGGTGACCAGGACCGGACCCACGGAGACCTCTGGTGAAGTCGGACAAAACTCGGTAACCCTGGGGAAAGACTCCAATAGGAGGGACAAAGAGGCAGGGTCAGGGTCACCGACGGCAGTGGAACCCGGTGAGGTGAGCGCAGGTGCAGCTGATGGCTGCACTTGGCTTTCCCCACCAAGAGCCAGACAAGGCCTCTCCAACAAGGAAACAATGAAAACAAACAAGAGTACTTGCCTGAGCTCAAACTCCACTGCCTTCCAGGACTCCGTTGAGCCAAGTGGCGACGTCTCAGGCCCGGCCCTCTGGAGGTCCAACTCCGGCTCTGCTGCAGTGGCCTCTACATCAGGCATGGTAGTTGGTGCAGTATTGGGACCCCCCAGCAAAATGACCCACGCAGGTGGCTTGCCCAGCGTGGCGACAGGAGGTTGGCTCCCTGCTGGCTCTTGATCTTGCTCAGCTGAAGCCCGGGGACTCTCCTTCGCAGGCATCTGCTCGGTCTCAGCGCTCTCCCTCCACCCAAACCATGGCTGCAGGGCTGGGACCAGGTCTTCCAGAGCCGCAGGCTCCTCCATAGTCTGGCGGCTCAGTCCTGAGGCTGAGGGACACTCAAGGGGGAAAGGAGGAGACACGGAGAGAGCAGGTGAACAGTCTATAGTTGTAGCAGATGGTGAGGACTCAGAAGACTGCCTAATCTGAACCTCACCGCCAGGAATAAGACAAGATAATTCATGTTTAATTGAATGATGGTGGAAAAACACTTGCCTGAGTTCCCAGGGTGCGATATCTTCTGCTGCAGCTAGGTGGAAATCAGCCATCTCTGTTACTTCAGTAGTTGTGGGCCCTTCAAAAGAACATGGAGGAGCTGCCCTTTCAGGCACGGCGACAGGCAGAGCCGGGGTAGAAACGACTGAAGCAGTGGGAGGACACGTCGAGGAGACGGGGGTCACTGCTGCAACGGAGGAAGAGGAGGCTGACGAGACAGCCGGCGAAGGATAACTAGGAGGAGGAACTGCCGTGGGAATTGTCAGATTGAGACGTCAATTGAGACGGGAGGTGGAGATGTTGGCTCCTGGAGAGGTGGAAGAGGGCCCAGTGGAACCTCCTTCATCTCCTGGGTGAGATCCAGGAGGAGCCATGGCTTATATTCTAGAAGGAGCTCTGTCTCCGCTAGTATGACCTGCCTGCGCTCCTCCAGCTCTTCGGCCAATGGAGCGGGCCAGTGTTTGGGAGGAGGAGGGGGAGCTGCCGCTGGAGAGTGGTGAGAGGCTGGAGGCTTCCGTGTATGTGGGCGCTTGCTCTCCGTCGGCGCAGGCACTGACATCAGAGTGGATTCTTCCAGCCTGTGACTTGATTATGGAGAGGAGTAAGTCAGCGAGCTCTGGGTGGTCCCACAGGCTGGGGCAGGCCTCAAGTACCTGCACCGCACCCTCCAGACACTCTCGGGCTGCCTTGGGGGTACGGGAGGCATGAGCCTGCGTGAGGATGTCCTCTAATATGCACACAGACCACAGCTCTACTTCACTCAGTCCAAGATTTGAAAAATCCAGGGTGACAGACATGGCAAGCCGCAGGTGAAAAAACAAAAAGAACTACAAACTGCAGCAGCTGGGTCTCTAACTGGCTGCGGTCTTCCGTCATAAGTGCCCCTCCGGGGCAAAGAGGAGACCCACGCGCTGAACTGTGAGTTTGTGATGATTTATTACAAACATAGCATACAAAGTGCACAAAATAGCTAAAAAGCCACAAAGAGATTAACACGGTACTCAGAGGAGAAAATAGAGGACAGCAAACTTACGTCTGAGAGTAGTCATCAAGACCGCAGCAAGGAATACCTGCAGCAGTGGCTCTTAACCCTCTGAGTGTGTATGTTGCCGAACTGCGACATAACCCCTAGTGGTCAAGAGTGGTAAATGTTTTTTGTCAATAAAGTAGTTCAGATTTCCAAGGCTATAACTTGAAAGTTGCAAGAGATAATGGCTTACTGTTAATTAGAAAGATGTAAAATATGATCCAAAGTTTTAGATAGGGATACATTTACACATCTAATTTGCATAATGTCACGGCACCTCTTTAAATTCCATAACTCAGTCAAAACTGGACTTTGGACATATTTAAACAAAGAATGGTTTAGTCCTTTGACATTTTTTTTTTTTTTTTACAGAGGTACCTCATCATCTTATCTTCAAAGTATATGAACAAGCAATCAATACATTTTTAAAAAAAACCAAAATAAGTCACTTACTGTTGACAAAGGAGGCTGGCTGGCTGGGTGGATGGCTGGCTGGCGTGGTCGCTGCATTTTCACACATCATGGTCCATATTTTGTGTTCTGTCGGTAATTTAAAGTCTGTACCACATCTACGAAGTCTTATGATTATCCCACATAAATTTCACTTGTAACCCGTGGCTATTTTTGGTGTACAAAGCCGAAAAAGTGACGGTGACGATCGCGGACATATTAGCTTTCTGGACTAAATGCTAAAACAGGAAAATGAAATGAGGAGTTCTTCTTCTTTGGTGTATTACGTGTCATCCACTGAGTCCTCCAACGGATGTCTGCCACCTTTTGAAACTGGCAAATCAGTACAATCAGTACAAATCCCCAAGGCAGGCGATCTTGTCAGAGTGAGAAGACAGGTGCAGTGCCGTGCTCTGCCATTAAGGGCACGAAAATTCTCACACTCAAAGAGTTAAATAAGGCATAACACAAATGAAAACAGGTGTGGGAACCAGAGCGGGCAGGAGGAAACAATAATTACAACTCGGGTCCGCTGGCAGCAATGAGAGGGGAGGGGACAGGGCTGACAGCTGACAGGGACACCGCCCACCATGGAGCAAAAACCCAGAAGTGCCACTGACAGCTGTCAACCCAGAGGAAGAACACAACAGTAAGATATAAAGAATTAAATGTTAACAAATACAGACTGAGAAATAAAATACAAACTACAGTATACCACATACAAGAGTAACAAAATTATGACATAAATAAGAAACATGGCATGATATACAGAAACCAAAAGGCACAAAATACAACAAATGTACAAATATTGAGAAAAGCCATAAGACTGAGCATGGCGGAACCTCCAGTGCTCAGCTCATGACACAATTCACTTTAGATAATGTGCCTCTTTGTATTAAAGGAATGAGGAGGAGGGCTTTGGATTGGATAATCCAAAATACACCTCTGAATGATTAGATCGGCCTCTTTACATCATGCGCCAGTGAAAAGTTGTTTTTTACTCCGTTGTGATAAGGAAATGAACTTGGAAATGCCAATAAATGTGTTCTGCGTCACTGATAACTGACTAAACGATCACATCATTGTAATACAGCCCCATGTGGGACATAGTACTGTGTGTGTGTGTGTGTGTGTGTGTGTGTGTGTGTGTGTGTGAACTTTTTAGCTTATTGGCCTTACCGAAGAAGACAGCAGATGCAGTAGTGTACTTGTGGTGGCAGTGTTGCCATTAAAGTGTTGACCTTTGTTCGCTACTTTCTGTTGTGAGATCCCACCAGTGTATAACAAAGAGAAACACTTTGAAACAGTGGAGTAGGATGGACTTTGCAGAGAGCTGCATGTGTTCATTCAGAGCCAGCAGCGGTTTCACTTAGAGAGGAACTACAACGTATTCTCTTGATGTGCTTTGTGTGGGTGCTGTGTGATGTACTGTGAGTGCAGTACACATCATAGCCGACTAACACAACCCGGCTGTCAGCCTTTTCTCCACCCCAAGAGAAGATGTTCATCTCCTGCTCTAAGACTCTGATCATTTTCTCTGTGAGCTGTGAATACTCCATCCCCTTTTGGCAAAATAATAATCAGAATATTTCATGTGTTTCTTAATACATGGGAGTACACTACATTTTAGACTTTATTTAGTTTATTTCCTAGAAACATTACAGTCTGCTCTTTGTAGTATTTTGGAAAGATCATTGACTGAGACAAGAGGGGAAGAGAGCCAAATTCCTCTCAGAAAACATTAAGTTTAGCTGCTCTTCTGATCCACTTCAAACTAGTGTATCGCTCCCTGAGGCGAAAAGGAAAAAAAATCACTTCTTTTCTAAAAACCCTCTAAGCCAACACTGCAGTTACTCTGCTCTCAAGCAATACAACCCTGTTTGAAATATGACAAATGAACATCTGTTGAGATAGGTGAAGAGTATATAGATATGATGTGATTCCTTAAATTATTAGTTGCCTCAATGCTTTCTTTCAGTATCAGAGTGGTGGTCTAGTTGTAAAGTATTTGTCCAAGGGCCGGGATGTTGTGGGTTTGAGCCCTGACTGGGTCATATCAAAGACCATAAAAATAGTATTTTCTGCCTTCTAACTTGGTATTCAACATAATAGGACAGAGAAAGGAAAGTTAACACACAGCGCTACTTTAGGACCGACCCCCCACTGCAGCGTTCACTGCTCACAGTTGCTCTATGGTGTAGGTTCATAGAAATGGAGATAAGTACCACATGATGACCCATATGTTGTGGGAAAAAACAACTAAAAAAGTTTTCAATCTGCACCATGGGCAACCCAGTGTCACAACTCTTTGTGAAATACCCATGAATGCAACCAGTTAATTAATTAATTAATATTATCCACAATGTTGTTTTCTGTTGCCCCAATTGATGCCTTATATTGTTTCTGACACTGGTAGTTTGAAAAAATTCTGAAGGCTCCTGTTTAAAAGAAGACCTATTTTATAGTCACTCCCTTTGAACAAAAAAGAGACTTTTTTCATTTTTTTGCCACTGTCCTCTCTTGAGTTATAGACCACCACCAAGGTATCCAGCTGTCTCTGTCCTGAGACAGGCTCTCCCATTTGTAACCCATTTTCTTTGTAGCAGCCTCCAAGTCATGGCACTAGGTGTTCTGTGGACTTCCCCTCCTCCTTTGCCTTGTCGTGTTGGTTGGATGGCTGGTGGAAAGCATGGCCAATCCATCTCAAGCGGTGTTTGTGGTATCTTTATCCCCGCAGGCTGCTGTCTTTGTCACTGCCATAGCTGTTCATTGCTTATAGTGTTAGATCCGCACCCTTCTCAGACAGTTATGAAGATGTGTTTGGGTCTTCTTGATGAATGTTGCAGTTGTCCCCCAAGTCTCAGCCCATTGTACCCAGCCTGCCTTTACATTTGCATTAAGGAGCCTAATCTTGGTATTAACTCACAGGTTATTGGACATCCAGATATTCTTAAATGGAAGAAAAGCTCCCTGGCCTTGCCAATTTTGATCTTGACATCAGCATCTGCCTCTCCTTGCTTGTCAGTGATGTTACTAAAGTAGATGGAACTCTCCTCTTTTCCAGCACTTTATCTTAAAGCATGATGGGAGTTGTGCTGGCAGCATTTACCTTTAATTCCTTGCTCTTCCCTTGATGCATTATCCATCCCAACTTTGCTAAGTACTCTGCTACAATGCTGGTCTCTTTTTTTTTTTTTTTTTTTTTTTTTTTTTTTGCATCTACTGATGTGTATGTGAGAGTAGGGATAGGTCATCTGCAAAGTCCAGGTCATTCAGTTGTGTACAGACAGACCACAGTATGCTGTTTTGCATTTGTGCTGTGAATGTCTTTCTGACTCATTCAATTGCCTGCAGAAACAAGGATGACAGCAGGAATCCTTGTTTCAACCCTGTCTGGACTTGACAGGCATCAATGCACTGACATTTGTCACCCACCCTGCAGTCCCTCGTCAGAGTACTTGGTGGCATTATTGAGTTTTGTTTTTTTTTGTTTTTTTTTCTGGTTCTTTATCATGTCTAAGCAACTGACTGCTCCACCATGATTTACAGCGTTTTGACTTGGTCAGCACATGATCTGTTCTTTAGCAAACTTGCTTGTTGTTCACTGAGGTGGAGGTTGACAATGTCTTTCACGCTCTTCAGTATGATATGTTGAAGAATTTACATGGGTCAGACAGCAGAGTAATACCTCTGCAATGTACACAAATATGACATCCCCCTTCTCAAGGAGAAGAATGGGGAAAGGAAAGTTAACACACAGAGCTACCAGAGGACTGAGCCCCCCTCCCACTGCAACTTGTGTGTGTCTGTTCCTCAGATATGACGTCGCTGTCAAAGTGTTATCTTGTCTGCTTTTGTTTGTTTTATTAACTTTGTTTTTAATTTTTTATCTCTCTTTTACTGATATTAGCTTTTTACTTCGTGTTAGCTTAGTAAATACAAAAGCCCATCAGGCACACAGGTGAATCAGACCCTGGCCAGGGCTGTTTCACCAGGTTAGGCTAACCTGTTTTAGCTAGCTAGCTATCCACTTCTCGCCTGGATCACCATGGCTCCATCCCCGATGTGTGTCAGCTGTGTGTCCCTCTTTAAGAATGTTTCTGAGTTGGAATTGAGACTCTCCAACCTCTATAAGATTCAGGAGGTGGAAGACCACCTAGATACTATAATTCTTGGGTGGACATAGGCCCCGGCAACCGACTCGCAGCTAGCAGAGACGGCTACTTACCTGGGTGAAATTAGCTCATCGCCATCCACTTCCACCCCTGCTCCGGTCACCTCTGCTGTTCAAGACCCCAGCAATAAACACTGGCTTCAGCTCGGAGCTAAACTCAAAGCCCCGGGTGGTTTTTCACAGCTTCAGTGCACGCCCTAGACCTTGGTTGGGCCAACTAGCAAACATCAGGGATTGACCAGACATGGCCGCACCTCCTCCCTTCCCCTGTTGCTGGAAAACAGATTCAACATCCTTTCCCTGGAAGATTTCCCCCACCTGGACATCGATCATTCTCCCATGGCCGCCCCTCCTCCTTCAGCAGTGGCCCAAACCCGCAAGCCCCGGATTAAAACTACTTTAGGTTTGTCAAACTATACACCTGCTCCAAAAAGAAGAGAGCGCATCACCTCGCCATCACTGCAACAACAATGGCAAAATTATCCACCATTTCAGAAGCCATTGGCAAAGCCCACCCAGACGACGCTGGTAATTGGTGATTCGATAATAAGGAACGTCAGAAGCAGGTACTGTGTCACTAAATTTTTTCCTGGGGCTAAAGTGTCAGACATTGAGGCTCTTACCCTTGACCTATTAAATGAATTTCCCCATGCTACAACTGTCATTGTACATGTTGGATGCAACAACATCCCAGATGAAGCATCGGAGATCTTAAAGAGTGACTTCAGGAGCCTTCTGTCCACTCTAACGAACTGTGGCAGACGTGTGTTTATGGGCCATTGGCACCTTTCACATGAGGCTGCAATTATTTTAGCAGAACTCTCAGCCTTAATACCTGCTTGTGTTCTATATATCCTACTTTTAACATTGGTTTTGTAGACAATTTCAACCTGTTTTGGAACCGCCCATCAGTTATGAGGCCAGATGGCATCCATCCAAATAGACTTGGTGCACGTGTTTTAAGGGACAATCTGTTCTATTCTATTCAGCGTTTTTTTAGTACAGTGACTGAAATCTGGGGCGTTTACTCACCCCGAAGTTCCTGGGTCTGCCAACCAGCCCTTCTTTGCTTCCACTTCTCATATTAATCCTATTAATCCAAATAATCCTCACTGTTTAGATCAGTCTTCAATTCATAACCCCGTAGAGATTGTGTCTGTCTCCCGTTACCCAAAATATTATAACCCAAGACAAATACAACATAACTTGATAAATACAAACCTTTCTGCAGCTCCTCCTCATCCGCCAGCCCTCAACTTAGCCCCTGTCTTCCCCTTCAGAGAACCTTTGTCTACTCCCCCCAAAGTTAATAAAAATATAATGTATAAACATCTCAAAGTGATTAAACAAAAAGTTGGTAAAACTCAAATTAAACATAAAGTCTTTAAATTTAATGAATTGGCCTCTCTTCCTCCTCATAATTTAAAAATTAAATGCGGTTTGTTAAATATTAGGTCTCTAACTCCCAAGTCTCTACTAGTCCATGATCTGTTAATTGATCATCAGATTAATTTAATATCCCTTACAGAGACTTGGCTAGGGCAAGATGATTATGTTGGTTTAAATGAATCAACTCCCTCTGGTTATCTAAACTATCATAATCCCAGAAGTTCTGGTCGTGGAGGTGGAGTAGCGGCAATTTACCATTCTAAATTACTAGCTAATGTAAAGCAAAAAACATGTTTTAATTCCTTTGAGGGCCTGGTCCTCAGAATGGGGCATTTTAGCAATCTTATCTTAAACCCAGTTTTCTTGGCCATAGTTTGCCATCCTCCCTCAGCCTACTCAGAGTTTTTATCTGAATTTGCCGAATTCTTAGCTGATTTGGTGCTGAAATCAGATAGAATAATTATAGTAGGGGATTTTAATATACATGTAGATGTAGATAGTGACTGTCTTAACAAGGCATTTAATTCAATATTAGACTTGATGGGGTTTTCCCAGAAAGTAGAAAATTCTACCCATTAGCTCCACCACACATTGGACCTTGATCTGACATATGGCATAGAAATAGAAAATCTGGTAGTGTCTCCTCATAATCCTGTGCTGTCAGACCATTGTCTGTTAACCTTTGATTTCACTATTCCTATTTGATTCCTGAAGAAAAATATTGCTACAGTAGATCTCTTTCAGATGATGTTGTTACCAAATTTATGTAGATTGTCTCCTCTATGCCATGTGTCAACACAACGGAAATAAAAGATGGAGAGCTTGCTCCTTCCGTAATTGATAGCATGGTTGATAGTGTTACAGCTTCTCTGCAACAGACTCTAGACTTGGTGGCCCATTTAAAAAAGAAAAAGTCCAATTACAGATTTCTAACCCCTTGGTTTAACACAGAAATTCATAGCTTAAAACAGAAGACACATCAATTAGAAAGAAAATGGTGTTCCACTAATTTAGAATGGCGTTCCACTAATTTAGAATGGAATCTATTTAGCTTGGAGAAATCATCTTTTAATTTATAAAAAATCTCTTAGAAAAGCTAGAACAAGTTATTACTCTGCATTAATAGAAGAGAACAAGAATAATTCCAGGTTTCTTTTCAGCACTGTAGCCAGGTTGACAAAGAGTCAGGACTCTGTCAATCCTCGCATCCCCCTAGAGCTTACTAGTCTGGACTTTATGAACTTTTTCAATCATAAAATTTTATCTATTAGAGATAAAATCAGTCAGATTCTTCCCGCCATAAACTTAAGTACAGCAACTACTACGACTCCTTCAATTGATATCTGTTTGGATGAGTTTACTCCAATTGACCTTTTAGAGTTAGATAAAATAATTTCCTCATCCAAGCCTTCAACTTGTCTTTTAGACCTTATTCCTACCAGGTTATTTAAAAAAGTCTTCCCATTTATTGGTAGCCATATTCTTCAAATAATCAATTCTTCTTTAACATTAGGCTATGTACGCAGGCTTTTAAAACTGCTGTAATTAAACCCTTACTCAAAAAGCCAACGCTGGATCCAGGAGTTTTAGCTAACTATCGACCAATCTCTAATCTGCCTTTCATTTCAAAAATCTTAGAAAGAGTTGTTGCTACGCAATTATTTGACCACTTGCAGGGAAATGGTTTATTTGAAGAGTTTCAATCTGGGTTCAGAATCCATCATAGTACTGAAACAGCCTTAGTGAAGGTCACTAATGACCTCCTTATCGCATCTGATAATGCACTTGTTTCTGTACTTGTCCTTTTAGATCTTAGTGCAGCCTTTGATACTATTGACCATGATATTCTACTTGATAGATGAGAACACTGTGTTGGACTTAATGGAACTTCGCTGCAGTGGTTTAGATCTTATTTGTCTGATAGGCTTCAGTTTGTTCACATCAATAATGAGTTTTCTTCCAACTCTAAGCTCAGTCATGGAGTTCCACAGGGATCTGTGCTAGGCCTTACTCTTTTTAGTTTATATACATATGCTTCCACAAGGCAACATCATTAGAAAGCACTGCAAACATTTTTATTGTTATGCAGATGACACACAATTATACTTGTCAATGAAGCCAGATGATAGTAATCAATTAGCCAAGTTAGACGCCTGTCTTAAGGAAATCAAAGTTTGGATGACTTATAATTTTCTGCTATTCAACCCAGATAAGACTGAAGTCATTCTTGTTGGTCCAAAAAAACTTAGAAATACCTTTCCAAATCAAACTCTTAGTTTGGATGTGGTTACTCTTTCTCTGAATAGTTCTGTGAGGAACCTTGTAGTTATTTTTACTCAAGATCTGTTTTTCAGTTCACATGTTAAATTTGTTTCTAAGACTGCCTTCAATCATCTGCGTAATATTGCCAAGATTAGGAGCATCTTGTCTCTGAGTGATGCTGAGAAACTGATCCATGCTTTTGTTAGCTTTAGATTAGATTATTGTAACTCTTTATTATAAGGTTGTCCTAAAATATCTTTAAAAAGTCTCCAGTTGATCCAAAATGCTGCTGCAAGAGTTTTAAAAGGGACTGGAAAGAGAGATCATAACTCTCCGGTTCTGGCCTCCCTTCACTGGCTTCCCATAGAGTTTAGAATTAAGTTTAAAATCCTTCTTCTTACTTACAAAGCTCTTAACAATCAGGCACCTTTTTATTTAAAAGATCTGATATTACCCTATCATCCTAACGGAGCACTACGCTCCCAAAATGCTGGATTACTTGTAATACCTAGAATCTCCAAAAGCACAATGGGAGGCAGAGCCTTCAGCTATCAAGCTCCTTTCCCGTGGAACCAGTTACCAATCTGGGTTCAGAAGTCAGACTTGAGCTCTGTTTTTTAAAAACAGGGTAAAAACCTTCCTTTTCAATATAGCCTTCAATTAGGGAGGGATCATGTGTCTCTAAACCCTCCTTTAGTTCTGCTGTTAATAGATTTAGACTGCCGGGGGACCTCCATTAATGTACTTGGCTTCAGTCCTTTAATGTTTGCTCTCTATATGTCTGTTCTTTTCATCTTCTCTATCCCCTCACTCCCCAGCCAGTCGCAGCAGATGACTGCCCCTTCCTGAGCCTGGTTCTGCTAGAGGTTTCTTCCTGTTAAAAGGGAGTTTTTCCTCTCCACTGTCACCAAGTGCTTGCTCACAGGGGACCGCCTGATTGCTGGGGTCTTTCTGCAATTGTGGGGTTTCCCCTACATTTGAAAGTGCTATGAGATGACTATTGTTGTGAAATGGTGCTATATAAATAAAGTTGAATTGAATTGAATTGAACTTTCACTATTTACAGTGGCTGTGTAGCCTAGAGTCATGGAAATGGAGACAGGGACCGCTCCTTTACACCACATGGTATCCCACATGCTGTGGAAGGTGACTTAACTTCACCAGGATTTTGGTGAGGTATTTCTCCTTCCTCTTTGTTGGTAGTTGTCTTCTTCCCAGAATCTTTTGAAGAGGGGATAAAGCATCATGTCAATGGTCTCTATGTCTGCCTTCAGTATCTCAGCTGGTATATTGTCTGTCAGGTTCAGCTTCCTTGGCTGTCCAGCTGCTTGATTGCTTCCCCGATCTCCTCTTTGTGGGGGGCTCACTGCAGTCTATCGGCAGGTCAGTGTCAGCTGGCTGATTGTCTGGTGGCTTAGAGATATTTAGAAATCACTAGAACTGGTGCAGACTCATTTTGATCTTGGACCAGTTTAGTCTTGAAAATCAATAATTTGTCTTTCACTTTTCAGAGGATCTGAGCAATTTTGCATAATCAAGTGGGAATGCAAAAAATAAGATTCAAAGATTCAAAGATTTTATTTGTCATTACTACTATACATACAGGACATACTGTCACGATCTGTACACAGGGGGGATTCCACTGTGCTTTTTCTCTTTGCTTTTTTGTTTTTCCTTATTTTGTATTTTGGAGTTCTTTGCATGTGGTGTTATTTCTAGTTTGTTTTCACATTTTTGGTATTGTTTCTTTGTATGATTTATTTTTCCTGGTTACGTTCAGTGTAATTTTGTTATTTAAAGATTTGGGTGTAGTTGTCCTTATTTATTTCCACTTTATTTTTGCCAGCTTATTTTATTTTCGTTCTGTTGTATTCTCCCTCTGGGTTGACAGCTGTCAGTGACATTTCTGGGTTTCTGCTCCGTGTGGGCGGGGTCCCTGTCAGCAATCAGCCTGTTCTCTCCCATTGCTTACAGCTGAGTATCATTTTCTCCCCAGCCCGCTCATGTCATTCACACAGGTTACTCTTTGTGTTAATGGCTGTGATCCTATTTAAGGGCTGTTATTTTCATTTTCCTTTGCCGGAGTCTTGAGTTTCCCTTCCTTCGTCTCCACCAGAGCCCAGCCCTTGCTCTGGTGCACTTTATCCGTAAGTTTGCTCGTTTGTTTGGATTTTGTGTTAGAGCACTGTTTTGGGACTTTGTGTTTGTTGTTTTCAATAAATCTCACAAACTGCAGTCCAGCATGTGGGTCTCTCCTCTCTGCCCCGAGGGGCGTTCATGATACATACAGGAGAATTGGAATTGTGTTTCTCTCTCTTCAGTGGTGTGTGCAATATAAAAATAGGAATAAAGCTGGAAAAACAACAACAGCAGTCTGTGTACAGTAATGCTACCCATAGTGCAAATCACGACAAAAGATAAACCCAGACACCCCATAGTGCAAATAAAGATAAATGATAAAAACCAGTAATCCTATATTCAGAAAAAAGTTCAGCAGTAATACTCGTAGTTGCAAGTTTAATGCAGTAGTGTAGGTGCAGACAGTGACAGATAGGACTGCACATGATCAGTATTGCAATAACAGCTATCAGCAGACATGGCATTTGTGCAAATGGCTGCAGTAAAGTGCAGAGACCCAGAGCAGCAGATGTATTACTGTTGGTCTGCCAGTCTTTCTGTGCAAACAGCTGCGGTAGTTATTGTGTAGGTGAGTGTGTTACGGTCCGGGGGGCAGGGGCAGAGTTCAGGATCCTGATGGCCTGGTGAACAAAGCTGTTTAGCAGTCTTGGGGAGCAGGCCTGGAGGCTCCAGTACCGTTTCCCCGAGGGCAGGGGGCTGAAGAGGGAGTGTGAGGGGTGGGAGGTGTCGCCTGCAATGTTGATGGCTCTGTGAGTGAGGCAGGTGAGGTAGATGTCCGAAAGGGGGCGCAGAGGGGCATCGATGATCTTGCTGGCTGCTTTCACTGTGTGCTGCAGTGTCTTCTGGCAGGAGGCAGTGTAGCTTCCATACCAAACCATGATGCAGCTGGTGAGGATGCTCTCAATGGTGACCGGCAAAATGAAAACATGATGGGGGGTTGTACTTGTGCGCTCCTCAGTTTGCGGAGGAAAAAGGGGTGAGTTTGAGCCTTCTTGGCCAGTGATGTGGTGTTATTAGACCAGGATAGGTCCTCAGAGATTTGCACCCCCAGGAACCTGGTGCTGCTCACCCTCTCCACAGCTGCTCCATTGATGATAAGAGTGGGATGCTGTGTGTGTCCCCTCCTGAAGTCTACCACAATCTCCTTGGTTTTTCCCACA
Source organism: Pholidichthys leucotaenia (assembly GCA_020510985.1). Taxonomy (NCBI): domain Eukaryota; kingdom Metazoa; phylum Chordata; class Actinopteri; order Cichliformes; family Pholidichthyidae; genus Pholidichthys; species Pholidichthys leucotaenia. The sequence continues at coordinate 126,634,066 of CM035847.1, read as the reverse complement.
TTCAGGAAGAGATTATTGTCTTTACACCACTGGACCAGTTGGCTCACCTCATTTCTGTAGTTGGCCTCCTCATTGTTGGTGACGAGGCCCACCACCGTTGTCCGCAAACTTGATGATGTGGTTGGTGCTGTAGGCTGGTACACAGTCATGGATCAGCAGGGTGAAGAGCAACGGGCTGAGCACGCACCCTTGTGGGGCTCCTATGTTCAGTGTGGTTGTCTCAGAGGTGTCGTTTCCAACCCGCACGTTCAGTGGCCTCCCTGTGAGAAAGTCCATCACCCAGTTACAAAGAGAGGTTCTGAGTCCCAAGTGTCTGAGTTTTTGTATTAGGTGCTGGGGGTTGACTGTGTTGAATGCAAAACTGAAGTCCAAGAACAGCATTCACACATAGGAGTTCTTTGAGTCCTGGTGGATGAGGGCTGGATGGAGAGCAGCAGAGATGGCGTCTTCTGTGGCTCTGTTTGACCTGTATGCAAATTGGCTGTGTCCCAAGCCCTGAGGAGCCTGTGGACCTCTGCTGTCATCCATGGCTTCTGGTTAGCGTGAATAGTGATGGTTTTGCAGTGAGTGACATCATCAGTGCATTTAGTGATGTTTGCTACAGTAACCTCAGTGTACTCCTCTATGTTTGTGTGTCCATTGTGAGTGGCTGCATCCTTGAAAGTGTCCCAGTCTGTAGTGCTGAAGCAATCTTTCAGTGCATCCAAGGCCCCCTCTGGCCACACACGTACTGTGGAGTGTGTAAATGAAGAGGCAGATTCATGACAGACAATTTATTACACACTCACATCTCACAAGCACAGAATGGACTGACTGGTTACAGCAAGCTCTCCTCTCTATATCACAAGTCACACTTCACAAGTTTAATGGTACTTCACATCACACAGCATGATATTTACACTACACTGCATTCAACCCCCTCTGTCCTTCCTGGGCATTGTTCTCCCATGTTTATTCCCTGTCTCTGTCTGAGGTGCTAAATAACCTGACTTCCCCAAGGTCCCAAAGTACCTGCTTTTTTTGATGTTCTGATGCCTTTCACTCTGCATCTGTATGCAGGCCTTAGCAAGATGATGATGTGATCAGAGAGACCCAGGTGGGGAAGGGAGGAAGCTCTGTATGCTCTCTTGTGAGTTGTGTACACCAGGTCCAGCAAATTGTTTCCTCTTGTTGGAAAGTCCACATGTTGGTGTTGTTTTGGTAGGAGGACCTTTAAATCTGCATGTCTCTTGCTGTGTTTAGGAATCCGTCTGGATGCTCTGTTTGTGTCTCACTTATAGCCTGATAGAGTTCCTTTAGTGCTTTACTCCTCTCGCCGATGGCGGTGGGTGGGACATACATGGTGGCTAGTAGGCCAGATGTAAATTCTTTCGGTTTTATAAAAGGGACGGCACTTGACGCCACATCGGATTGCTAGGTTTCATCGTTTATCTCTATTTGCACTATAGGAGGTCTGGGTGTATCTTTTGTCCCCATTTGCACTATGGGTAGCATTACTGTACACAGACTACTGTTGTTGTTTTTCCAGCCTTATTCCTTTTTTTTTTCTATTTTATGCATGCCACTGAAGAGAAAGAGAAACGGCATTTCTCCTGTATGTCCTGTACATATAGTAGTACTGACAAATAAAATCTTTGAATCTTTGAATAAACTTCACCAACGGAGAACAGTGTTTATGCACAACAGTCGCATCTCGGCACCAAGCATCACTGATGTAAACACACACGCCTCTCCCACGGGTCTTCCCTCCTTCCATGAACACCCTATCAGCACGACGGCATGTTAGCCCTCCTAACTGAATGGCAGAGTCCAGGATATTGTCATTTAACCATGTTTCCGTACAGATAAAAACACAGTAGTTCCGTGCATCACATTGCGTAGTTCTCAGGAGCTGTATGTGGTGTATTTTGTTGTCTGGTGAGCGTATGTTGACCAGGATGAGGGAAGGAATTGAAAGTCTGTGTGGGCTAGCGGCTAGCTTCATTCAGATACCTCCACCTTTACCTCTCTTTTGTCGCTGATCACACCCCCTACGGCATCTCCATTTGGAATGGGACACAGCAGTCAAATTGGGGGCATGGATGTCTGGTGGAGAAGACCTTGGCCATGGAGTTCCTCTGTAATGCTCTGGTCCAAGACATAATGTTTGGTCATATTTTTTATCTCAAGAAGGCTGTGGCAACTGTAGTTTGTGTGCAGCATCATATATGGACATTAAACACATGAATATACTCTTAGGCAAAATTTAAACAACACTAAATGGCACAAAACAGTAAGAAAGAAGGGTGGCCGCTGTGTGTTCACGCGCCAACTAGATGGTATGGTATGGTATATGTTTTACACGGACAGTTTTCCGATTGTACTATTGAACAGTGTGTTAGACTATCGTCAACAGATTTACCTATTCCGTTTTATTTAAAGTTCATGGTTTTTCAGGCTAAACAAACTCAAGATCATGTTTGACTCTGTTGTATTCAACATTACCGTGATCTTGTGTTGAGAATTTTTCTTACTTCTTACTTCTTACTTTCTTACTTTCTTACTTCTTCTTTTTGCTTACTCCTTAGCATTCCAGTGAGTTTCCAGCCAATGCGAAACCTTCTGTGAGTGGAACACCAGAATTTTATGGAGGAATCACAAGCAGGTCCAATCAGTTTGAAATGGATTCAAGATTAACAGATATCATGTGCATGTTGCAAATGACAGTCTTAGAACCTGCCTATGGAGTAAGCATTTTTATGCTAAGAGTCAAGCAGTGTACAATGTTAGGTATGGTCTTCAGAGTAAGTATAAATGTCAAGCCTTTTTAATGAGGCCCCTGAAGTTATTAAAACTGCACCAGAGTGAAGGTTTGCCTCTTCAGCACTGTATCCTCTGGTTGGTTGCATATTTATCGCCTTCTCAGAAGATGATTCCTGTGATTCAGCAGGTTCAGTGTGTTAGTCTGGCATTGTACAATCAGAGAACTGTCCATGTAAAACATATACATTACCATACCAACTTTATTTATAAAGCACTGTAAAACTCCATTAGGCCAAAGTGCTCTACACCAGAGTTCATAAAACAGCACAAAGCATAGACTACAGATATACTATTGTTCTAGCAAAGAACAAGAAAAGATCAAAATCTTTGATACTTCCAATCAAGTGGAAAATGCATCTGAAAAGTTTCCTTCACCATCAAATTCAGCCTTGTTCTTAATCTGAGACTAGTTTTTTTTAAGTCTGATTTAATGAATTGGATTCTTAAAGACATTATTTTATGAAAATTCCACAGTTAGATGGAGTCTTTTTTTTTTGCTTTTGTTAGCCCGTAGCTTTTCTATACATTATGTATTTTATATTTTAGTCCCTATTCAAAATATTTGAGAAGGCATACACAATGCAAACATCCATCCATAGTATATACATAATCCAGTTAGCTGACTTAGTGACCTTGACTTTTTGACCCTTAAACCATAGAGTCCAAACTCCCAACTTTGATGGTGATCCATCAAACAAACTGTATGCTTATGTAAAGTCACATTTTGCCTTGTTAACATTCTGCTGTTTGATTTTATGAAATGTAACCCTGGTTTATACGTTAGTTCTTTATATGTGTTTCCTTGAAAGTTAGCTGTATCTACAGGACTGCAATATCAATAGAAAGTAATTTTTTATTCTTGTATAATCGAAAAAGCAGCTCTTAAAATAGTCCATCAACATTATCAGTCTCATGCTCGAAGATAATGTGCCATCCATATTTCACTCAGATTCTTAGATAAAACCTATCCTGAGCACATTTTGACAAAATGTCAAGTCATTCAGCTGGAAAGACATATCTATCTGAGAGCAGATCTCCTAACATCGATCTTGACTTTTGGTGGTGAAGCAGAAACAAATTATAGAGATGTGCAGATGTGGTTAACAGACTGCTGTCGCAGCTGAAGCTGGCAATAACCAGAAGGAGTGTGAAATATGGAACCAGTTCAATAAATGTTAAATATATTGTCTAATGTGTTCAGACCAGCTCCATAAGTGGATTTACCTGCTGCTGTTGGAATCTGAATCACATCCATGTTTTTTTTTTTTTTTTTATTCCAGTTGACCTCTTTGAAAATGGGAAAGACCAGAATCAGAATCAGAATCAGAATCAGGTTTATTGCCATTGTTCATGTAGTACACAAACTAGGAATTTGTCTCGGTACAATGCTGCAACATTAAACATGATAAGATAAGAGAAATAAACTATACATGTAATAAAGTGTAGGATAAGATTAAGTGATACTGGTCAACAGTTAAAATATATATTAGCCAGCAGCAGATACTGTGGAGAACTATATAGTGCAGTCGGTAATGCAGGAAGAAAACAGTGATGATTGACATGAGTCTGGTTGAGCTGCTGTACATGGTGCACGAGAGTCAATAAGTCACTTAGTGTTCAGCAGTCTAATGGCAGAGGGGAAGAAGCTGTTCATGTGACGGGAGGTTTTAGTCTGGATGGACCGAAGTCTTCTACCAGAGGGGAGGGGGGCAAACAGTACGTGACCAGGGTGTGAGGGATCGGCTATGATCCGGCCAGCACGCCTCCGGGTCCTGGAGATGTACAGATCCTGGAGAGATGGGAGCTTGCAGCCGATCACCTTCTCAGCAGTGCGCACGACGCGCTGCAGCCTTAGTCTGTCCCTGGCAGTGGCTCCTGCGTACCACACGGTTATGGAGGTGGTGAGGATGGACTCGATGATGGCTGTGTAGAACTGCACTAACATCTTGGTGGGTAGCTTGAGCTTCCTCAGCTGCCGCAGGAAGAACATCCTCTGCTGGGCTTTTTTGATGAGTGAGCTGATGGTCAGCTCCCATTTGAGGTCCCTGGTGATGGTAGTGCCTAGGAAGCGGAAGGAATCAGCAGTGGTGATGGGAGAGCCTGAGAGGGTGAGGGGGGGCAGAGGAGTAGTGACTTTCCTGAAGTCTACAATCATCTCCACTGTCTTCAGAGCGTTCAGCTGCAGGTTGTTATTGCTGCACCAGGACGCCAGCTGGGCCACCTCTCTCCTGTAGGCGGACTCGTCGCCGTTGGAGATGAGCCCGATGAGGGTGGTGTCGTCCGCAAACCATCCGAGATCAGAGTAGAGGACAATGAGTTGTTTGAATCAATTGATTGGAACACATTTGTTCCATTGAAAGGATGCTTTCCTCCAGCAGAATAGTTCTACAGCTCCCTACTCACTGTCCCCTGCCAGCTGGAAGAGTTTCTATTTGAGAGAGCAGAGCATTTGTATATTTTAATGTAAAATAAAATAAACCCTTAAACTGTGTGCATTTTATGTAAGAGACACACTTTCTAACATAGTATTTTCCTGTCATGGCTTTGCCTGGCATTATAATTTTCAGTTTATTGTTGGCTGTATTTTTAGAGCAGAGATGAAAGGAATGATACAGATTCGAGTAGCTTTGTGTGTGTTGATGTTATCTTCTCTTATTCTTGCTTCAGTTTTACTATCAGTTGGTGTGAGAAGAGTTCCAATGCTTAGTGTTTGATCTCTTCTTTTTTATTGCCTTCTTCCCAGCTTGTCTGCATATCAAAGCTCCCAGGCAAAGCCCTGCTTGCCCCCCAAAGGCCTCATATATTCTTCTATCCATTTTTATATTAGAGGAGCTCAGATTACCAGAGTTGTGTGTAAATTCTGTTCATATATCAGTTTTGTGTTTCTTTCATAAGTGATCTTGTGTAATGTAAATAAAGTATCTATTCAAATTAAAAGAATTCAACCCAGAAATACAAAAAAAAAAAAAAAATGCAGATAGTGGATTTCCTGTGAATTTTACAAATGAAGCATTAAAAGTAGTACAAAGCAATTATTAAATTTCATACACTAGGTTGAACTGAAGAGAAATTGGAGGTCAGTGATAGATCATCAGTCAGTGGCAGTATTTCATGACCGAGCATGTTACCGACCCATTGATCAATTACAGAACACTGTATCATTGTCACAGTTTTGCCCTGCAATGCCTTGGGGTTGCATGCATGTGTTGCATCACCTCTTTCACCATTTTAAAAGCCTCAAATCCTCAAACAGAGGATGGCTGATTAAATTAAAATGGCCCTCTCACTTAACAAGCCCAAGTTCACATTTGACCTGTCTGTTCACCTTCCATAAAACCTTAATGTTCCACTTTATTTACAATTCAGTACACATTTTTTATGTGGTTGGGACATGGTTAGAGTGAAGCACTTCTTACAGTAATTGTTATGGCTGTGGTGGGGTGTCATGAGCTCCCCGTGCGCTTCTCCACAGCTCACAGGGGAGGAGAAAAAGGACGAATGGATTTAAGTGCTGAGTTACGCCAAACACACATTTATTAACACAAAAATGAACATACAGGAAATAAGACAGCTCGGGTACACTAAGAGTCCTCCAGGACGCCCAACACACACACCGGAGGATTACACTGGGCAATTAGCCAAAGCGTAGCAGCACAGCGGCGAACAGAAACACAAGCAGTTACTCACAGTGAGGGGGCAGTCCGAGTAGTCACAGCGTTTACCAGCGAGCACACACAGAAATAGTCCTTCTGGAGACGTGACGGTTAGACGGCGGAGAACAGCCATCTAACGCGTATAATGGTCCAGCGGTGTTTGTCTAGCAAAGAGCTGCTTAAGTACACACACCACTGGCCTAACAAATTGAGAACACCTGGGCGAGGCGCGAGAAAGATGATTACCGGGGCAAGCAGCTGATTGTCAGAGAAAGAGGGGGCGTGGCCGGACAGGCCAGAGCGGCAGCTACAGGCATAACAAGAAACCATACACAGACATGAAAACAACATGAAATCAAAACATAACACCACATGATAAACCCACTGCCTAAGCCACCAGGAACGATCAGAACCGAGCCCACAGGAAACACAGGCTTGGTTCATGACATTATGGTGAGTCGCTCTGTTTATTGATGAACCAATGGCCTAACAGCAGGCTGTCTTAATGCTTCTGCTGCCACACATGAAGTGTAGTAAACCTGTTTGGAGGTTCATGGTAATGAAGTACAGACGTGGACAAAATTGTTGGTACCCCTCTGTTAATGAAAGAAAAACCCACAATGGTCACAGAAATAACTTGAATCTGACAAAAGTGGTAATAAATAAAAATTCTATGAAAATTAACCAATGAAAATCAGACAATGCTTTTGAATTGTGGTTCAACAGAATTATTTAAAAAAAAAAACAAACTCATGATACAGGCCTGGACAAAAATGATGGTACCCCTAGAAAAGATTGAAAATAATGTGACCATAGGGACATGTTCAACCAAGATGTGTCCTCTAATTAACATCACAGGTGTCTACAAACTTGTAATCAGTCAGTCGGCCTATTTAAAGGGTGACAAGTAGTCACTGCGCTGTTTGTTGACATAGTGTGTACCACACTAAACATGGACCAGAGGAAGCAAAGGAGAGAGTTTTCTCTGGAGATTAGAAAGAAAATTATAGACAAGCATGTTAAAGGTAAAGGCTATAAGCCCATCTCCAAGTAGCTTGATGTTCCTGTGACTACAGTTGCACATATTCAGAAATTTAAGATCCACGGGACTGTAGCCAACCTCCCTGGACGTGGCCGCAGGAGGAGACGGATAATACGAATGGTAACAAAAGAGCCCAGAACAACCTCTAAACACATTCATGGTGAATTCCAAGGTCAAGGTACATCAGTGTCAGATCGCACCATCTATCGTTGTTTGAGCCAAAGTGGACTTCATGGGAGACGACCAAGGGGGACACCACTGTTGAAAACAAATCATAAAAAAGCCAGACTGGAATTTGCCAAACTGCATGTTTGACATGCAGGAGGTTCTGTTATGTTCTGGGGCTGCTTTGCTGCATCTGGCACAGGGTATCTTGAATCTGTGCAGGGTACAATGAAATCTCAAGACTATCAAGGTATTCTAGAGAGAAATGTGCTGCCCAGTGTCAGACAGCTTGGTCTCAGTTGCAGGTCATGGGTTTTGCAACAGGATAATGACCCAAAACACACAGCTAAAAACACCCAAGAAGCGATCCCACCGACTTCCAGAAGTCTGTTATTTATAATCTATACAAATGACATTTCTTATAGAGAGAGTGTCAGAAACACATGTGACTCTTGGGTTTGGTTCGGTTTGGCATCTAACTCAATCAAAGCTTCCATTATATTTTTTCTAGCCTTCGATAGCCAATGAGTGCCCTCTTACCATCGAAGTAGCAGTCCCATTTCTCATACGTACAAAAGGAGCCATTTGCAGCTGAGACTGTTGATGACTGAAGTGTAGCCAATAAATCTGTAAAAGTAACAATGTGTCACATGACTTAGTTGGTCACATGCACTCCCATTTGCCAGAAGTGATTTTAACGGTCATGATCTAAAGAGCTTTTTGTAAAGGTTGGACATGACTGTGCTCATGTCCTCGCTTTATGTTCATATTTGTTTGTCTGTTATCTTCAGGACATGAGTTCAGCCATGTCCTAGCCTTTTGTTATTTTGTTTCTCTGTGCTGTACGCTCTGTACGCCCCTGTCTACATATGTGCATCTCAGTCTGTGTCAGGTGTGGTGTCATTATTGTTTCTCCCGTGTTCCTCATCAGTCTGTCAGCCCGGTTTGTTTTTGTGTCCTCAGCCCCCGTGCTTCTACTTCTTTTGTCACAGCTTTGTCAATAAATCATCATTTTGCACTGTACTCCTGCCTGCATTTGACCCTGCGTTACCCACCTTGACAGAATGGCGCCACCAAGAAAGGATTCAGCAGGCAGAACCGGCAGGAGGAAAGAGCAGAGTTGGAGTTCCGGGGAGGAGGATCTTGACAGGGTGCTTTGTCTTTTGGACCGGGCTCTGGGTCAGTCCAGCCGGTGGGAGATGAATGCTGACTTGGTGGAAGCAAGAGCTGTTGTCTATTCACCAGCCCTGTTAAAATGTCCAGATTTGGCTGAGCTTTGCTCCCGCATCACCAAGATGAGTGATGAGCTGTATACGAACTGGCTCTTCGCTTTGTTCGGTCCAACTTGGCTCCAGGCCGTTGACCCCAACTCCTGCCTCCAGTATGTCACCTTCCACTTTCCCCATCATTCCTACACCATCTACCACCTCCGTTCGGTCAGCCACGACAGAGGACATGTTGGGCAGGAGGAGCGGAGGCAGGCGGTCTTCGCACAAACTGACATCTTGCTGGAACATAAGTCCTGGCTCGGTCCAGAGGTGTTATTCCTGGCGTGTAAGGACCAGCTGCCATCAAAAAGGCCAGCGGGGAAGCAGGCATTGAGGAAGCATCACCCCGCTCACAAACCTGGCCCTTCACTTGAGGTTCCCCAAGGGTTTCTGCTGCCGCGGCCCCACCTTCCTCAAGTGCTTCAGCAGCGGCAGCTTCAGTGGCTGCAGGGTGGGAGTTCAGTGCATCCCAGCCATCTATTTCAGTGGCACACACATCAGTTCACGCTCCACCTTCTTCACCTGTCTTCACACCAGCAATGCTGGTTCTCACATCTGCTACACTGGAGCCCCCGCCCGCTGCTACATCTCAGACTGATTCATCCGCTGCTCCTCCAGAATCTCCTGAGACTGTCTTTGCCTCTCCACCAGCAGCAGAGTCACCGGGGTCCTCATCAGCAGAAGAACAGGAGTTAAGGCAAATACCTTTCTTTATTTCAATTACTTATGGTTTAGAGATGATTTGTCTTGGTCCTGGAAGGGAGACCCAGTTGCAGCTCCCATCTGCTTCTGAGCTCCCCTGCTGATATCTTCTGCTGGTTGTTTTGGTTTCGACATGGCACCAGCCTGTGTTTCTCCCTCCATGTTTGAGGTGTGTTCATTTGGGATAGAGGTGCACACAGCAGCTTCAGCTGTCTCCGAGGATCATGCTCCACCTCAGTCACCTGCCATTCCAGAGGTCGAGGGACCTCCACCCGTAGTTGCTCCAGAGGTGAAGCAGTCCACTCCACCTGTGGTTGTTCCAGAGGTCGAGCAGTCCACTTCACCCATCATTCAAGAGGTCAAGCAGCCCACTCCACCCGTCTTCCAAGAGGTCAAGCAATCCACTCCACCCATTGTTCCAGAGGTCAGGGGACCTCCACCCATCATCCAAGAGGTCAACCAGTTTGCTTCACCTGTCGTCCAAGAGATTGAACAGTCTGCTCCACCCATTATCCAAGAGTTGGAGCAATCCACTCCACCTGTCATCCAAGAGGTCAGGGGACCTCCACCCATCATTCCAGAGGTCGGGCAGTCCACCCCACCCGGCCTCCAAGAGGTCGAGCAATCTGCTCCACCTGTTGTCCAAGAGGTCAAGCAATCTGCTCCACGAATCATCCAAGAGGTTGAGCAGTTCACTCCACCCATCGTCCAAGAGGTAGAGCAGTCCGCTCCACCCTTTGCCCAACAGGTCAGGGGACACCCACCCATCGTTCCAGAGGTCGAGCAGTCCGCTCCCCCCGTTGTCCAGGAAGTCCAGCAGTCTGCTCCATCCGCTGTCTAAGAGGTTGAGCAATCTGCTCCATTTGGGCTATCCGAGCAATCTGCTCCACCTTTGCCACCTGGGGTCACGGCTTCTCAGCTGCTTTTAGCCACTGTGCTGAAGGCCCCTCAGGTACTCTCTCCAGAACTAGAAAATCTTGTGTCATTAGCTCCTGAGCAAGAGACTCCAATGTTATCTTCTGAGTTTGGAACCCTCATGTTGTTTTCTTCTGAGCAAAAGGCTCCTATGTTGTTATCCCCAGAGCAAAGGGCTCCTACTTTGTTTTCTTCTGAGCAAAAGGCTTTAACTATGTTTCCTTCAGAGCAAGAGGCTATGTCATCCACTAAGTTTGGAGATTCTGGGTGATTATTTCCAGAGTTTGAAGTTTCGTTATTATCATCCCCAGAGTTAAGGGTTCCATGTTATCATCTCCTGAGCTTAAGGGTTCCACATTGTCATTTCCAGAATTTTAGGGTTCCATAGTGTCATCTCCTGAGTCTACAGATTTCATGTTGTCACCTCCCGAGCATAAAGTTCCTACGTTAGAATAGAATAGGCTTTATTGTCATTGTACAGTGGTACAGTACATCAAAATTGTGAGTGCTCCACCAGGCTACTGCATAATAAAGTAAGAAAGAAGAATGTGAATTAAACACAGTTACAGAACACATGATTAATTTAAATATATGACTGAAATAAAAATAAAAATCGCCCATAGGTATATACACAGGTACTGTGGTGGTTTCACGGATGGAACTATGTACATAAGAGTGTGGAGTGCAGAACACACAATTGAGTAAAATGGCCCAAAGATTATCGAAAATAGAAAATGGGCTTTGACATCATGCCACGCTGCATTCTGGGCCGTCGTCGCCATTTTGTGGCTCAGGCGTCTCTGTTAAATAGGCAGTCATTGTTTCTACAAAGTTGAAATACGTCAAGATTAATGTCTAGCATACCCGGAAATTATTTCTAACATATGAGTAACTTACTGAACAGGTTTCTAACTCACAGCTACCATATAATGGAGTATTTGCAGCAGAAGAGGTGGGTCAATGAGCTGATCGCACTGGCGCACCGAAAAAAATAACTGGTATCATTAACTGCTATAAAAACATTCTAAATCAGGGCAGTGACATTTTTATAGTCAGCCGAAAGAGGAGAATCAGCTTAATTTATTGATACCAAACATTCTATGGACTTCAGCCACCAGCTGATATTACATCCATGTGTAATGAAGGCAACAAGTAATCACAACTTCAAGAAAAAATCAAAGAAGAGGGGACGTCTTTCTGCACTGCTAAATATTTTTTAAATCACAACTTAGCTTGGTGAAAATGCCGTGAACACACAACCATATGTGCAGGAATGTTGTTGGAGCTGAATATTGTCGGACCGCTGCAATCCATTCCATCCCATGCCTCTTTATTTTTAGCTCAGAGACCCATTCTCGACTTTTCTTCCAAGTCGGGAAGTTACAAAAATGCATGCTGTTATCAGTCTTTTTCCACACCAATCTTGAGAGCTGTTGTTGTATTTGATAATGAGGCAAGCCTTTCCAATTCTAATGTTGCGTGGTATTCGGAGGAATAATGTGATTGAAAGGACCACATTGGAAATAAGTGTTTTTACTTTCTTGTGTCATCCTGGATTTTTTATGACATTTTATATGTATATTTACATTTCCTATGTTTGAATAACATATTCAGTGTCATTTTAATAAGGATGCGTGTCCACAGGGAAAGAAAAAATGCTCTCAATCTGTTTTCCTGAGCACTTTTCATGCGCTTATTAAAAAAACACTGCCTGGTATCCTGGCAGTCGCTTGACCTGTCACTCATAGTGTGCCAGGGATTTCTGATTTGTGAACCGTGCTGGCAAAATGAGTCACTTTGAGGACATTTTCAAAACTGATGTAACTTTATTTCCATATTCTGTATTGCAAGTGTCGTGTTTGCCCCTTTCAGGGCATAAATGAGGTGCCAGATGCCAACAGAGTTTGTTTGTTTATTCACAAGAAAGAGCAAAGTAAAGAGCCACATGGGGCAAAACACATACACTAAACTTGAACACAAAATAAAGAACACAAATATCAGTACTAGAGCGTAGCGAGGGTGGAACCAGACACTAAAGAATAAACAATTATGCCCGATGAAGCAAGGATGAATCAAACATAGAAGGAAGACTGGAGCCGGGGATAGGGACTCCAGTCCAGGTAGACATAGGTCACAGCGAGGAGTGAGCCTCAGCTGCTCCCTTAAATACTGATGACAAAAAAAAGCAAAGAACCAAACAGGAGAGGAGGAAACGAAATGACAAATCATGATCAGCTGTGACAGGGCCGGTTCGACTTTGACAGCCGGAAGTTCAGCCATGGCGGTGTCACAGTAAAAGTCCTGGGGACACCAATTATAACCAAAAAGAAATACTACGGGAGAAAAAGGGAAACTACTGAGTAACCCAAGTGCGGATGGGCTCAGCGCTCGGATCACCACAGTACCCCCCGTTCAAAGGGCGCATTCCAGGCATCCAAAGTGACACCCAGGTAGCTCCCTCCCCCAACCAGAAAGCTAACAAGGCCAAGCTCTGGTGGGCGGAGGGGGAAACAGGCTAGGAGGGGAAGAAACCCAAAAGGAAATAACCACAGGAAGTCTAACAGCAAAATAAGATAAGATAAGATAAGATAAGATAAGATAAGCCTTTATTAGTCCCACAATGGGGAAATTCCAGGATTGCAACAGCACAGGGACAGCAACACTCAGAGCAATAATTTAAAGATAAGAAAATAAGAGCAGTGAGTATACATGTGTACACATAAATATATAAATATATATACACAGTGCGGAGCACTGTAGCTAGATGCAATAAACAGCATAACCGTCTACTTAGTTATCCTACATAGTATGAATATGTACCCATACATATTGTCACCCTCCGTAGCAACTGATATTGTCCTAGTTGTATACTGGAGGGGACCATTTGTGTAAGTCTGTTGCGTCTTTTGCATTCAATACTATTAGGTCGTCACATTCTTTTTTTTTTTTTTTTGCAATCTCACAACAGCTAAAATACAGAGAAAAAACCCCCCACAAAGATCAAATAATAACAAAGTCTCCAGCATGAAATAACACATCTAATACTCACCTTACAAACACAAATGAAAGGCGGCGAAATACAAACCAACATAAAATGAGAATTTTCAAGCAGAAATGTCCAAAACCAGATACTGTATGTGCAAGAATTTACATGCTGTTATGTGTCTTTGCAAGTTAAAAATGTGTATAGAACATATCAAGAGTGAATATGTGTAATGTGACCAAAATTAATCTCAGACAGTGGCAAATAAGAACACAGAAAATAATATGAAACAGCCTTAAAACCAGCCTTAAATTATATTGCAACCTTCAAAAACATCCTCAGGCCAGTATTGCCCCTCTCACCATCCTCATCATTATATTAAGGACTCACACAAGAAAAATCTGAAGTTATAAAAATCATTACCAAGTTTATGATGAGACTTCTCTATTAAGAGAAATGTTAACTTCTATGAGCATCTAAGGTATTAATATGACCATTTGCATCATTTTCATGGATTGAAGTAATACAATAATCTCCTATAATAGGGCCTACACCCCTACGGGTGGTAATTAGTCGATCAAGGACCATTCTATCCTTTGTTATAATTTTGTAAATAATTGTAGTCTACAATTAAGTGTTTTAATCCCTAAGGTATTTTGTTTCTACTCTCACTCAAAGAAACAATGAATAAAACCTCACTCCTGTACTTTTCATCTGAAATTGCATTCAAGCTTCATGAATGACATCATGTGGTAGAAAATAATCTCTCTTCACCCTGCCCACCTGCCCTGCCGACATGATGAGGGTATGGTCAGTTGCCAAAACGGGGTACACAGATCTGACCAGTGTCCAGCCAAATGTGAATACGCCCAATGAATCACTGACCTTTGACAATGTAGATCCTTGGTATAACACTTGCTCGCTTTGTTGGTCAAGCAGGGTAGCAGCACAGGGGAGAGACGCATTGTAAGCCGTTGCATACTTAGAGAGTGTTAAGCTGTTGGAAACGGGACATCACCACTTCAAAAAGAGGAGTTCCCTGATGAAATTTAACCTTGCATTCGCAGAGTAAGGAGTGTCATCATGTTTCTAATCAGTGGAGTGATGTGTTGCATCAGGTGTGATTCAAAATGAAGTTTGCTATGTTATTTCTGTATATAGCCTCTCAAAAAAAAAACAAAAAAAAAACAGTGTTGTAGCTGCATTATTTTAGCAATAAATATATTTTGCCTAACTGTTAGTGTCATTAAGGAGCAAACATTCTCTACAGTGTAAAAGCAATGGAACAACTTAATAAACAATATTAAGTATTACTAAAGGATGATGAGGATGATAAGGTAACAATACTTACCATACTTTTCTTTCCCTTGTATTTTTTCTCTATCTCTCCCTTGTCATGATAAACAAACAGCCTGCTTCTCTAGTAGCAGAGGTCGTTACTGGACGCCAAGTCATCAGCTGACACTTGCATAGAGAAACAGTTAAACAGTCATTTGTTGTTTTCTTTTTTTCAAATAAGTATACAATTATATATATATATATATAACAGTCTCTTGCTGAGGGTTTCAGGTGGGGTAAAATGTTAGATGCACCCATTTGCCACGTCCTTTGCTTTCCGCGGCTGTTTAGGTCAGCAGGATAACCTTTGTGCTGTCCTTACCAGGGAGTTTTGGTCCAGTTTCCTTTGATGACCAGATCCCCTGGTTTGCTCAAGTAATGGGTGCACCTCCCACTGTTACTTTGTCACATGGTCCCTCCTGGGAAGGGCAGTATGGATGACATTGCTGTCAGTTGTCATTCTTTGCATATAATCACCCAGAAACCTTTCCTCATCACCTAAGTTATATGGCTTCAATAATCGGGTTTGTCATTCATAATTACCTTATTTTCTTATTTGAATATTATACTAATCTTGTAAATTGTTCATGGTAAGCTACGTGGTTTCCTAGGTAGATGTTTTGTACTAATAATTTAGGAACTGCACTTAAATGTGACATGATTTGATTTACAAAGGATATTCCATTTCCATTATCTAAGTAAATCATTTCAGCTAATTTAAATACTGATATTGTTTCAGTTAAAGGTTTCAGTGTCACCATAGCAATATTTTAATTAGTGTGGGGGAAAGCCTTTGTATATTCAATAAGTGTGTAAATAATTTCTAAACATTTTTACCTTCACTCTTATTTAGTTCAATGAGATCCATGCAAAGGTTTTCAAAAAACTAAGTTTATGCAGGGAAGATCAAATTATTTTGCTTTGAGCTCCCTAAAACATTATTTTTTAATTGAGTAAGAATCTGTATTGTCTTTGTAGTAGATTCTAAATTAAGTCCCACAGTAAACATAAATTCAGTACAAGTTGGACTTTTCTTAGACATTTAGAACTTTTCTCATATATTTGCATGGTTTTCTTCCTTATCAGTTTACTTTGTTTCTTATAAACATGATATTTATTTTACAATAATCTACAGATATTTTCTTAAATATCTGGAAATTTATTGATGTAACTTTTAACTTCTCCTATTGAATGTTGTGATTTCATTACCAAGCAGTTTCATTTGTATTTTTCTCTTCATTATTGATAATTTTCTTGATTTTTAATTTACATCTATTGATAATTTTTATGTATTATCTATTTTTCTGAGGATTGCTAATTCATTCATTCATCTTCTTCCGCTTAATCCTTTTTGGGTCGTAGGGGGGCTGGAGCCTATCCCAGCATCTTTGGGCGAGAGCCAGGGTACACCCTGGACAGATCGCCAGTCCATCGCAGGGCCAACACAGAGAGACAGACAACCATTCACTCTCACAGTCATACCTAAGGACAATTTAGAATCCCCAGTTTTGATGCCAATTAACCTAACTTGCATGTTTTGGCATGTGGGAGGAAACCAGAGAAATCCCGGAGTAAACCCACGCAGACACGGGGAGAACATGCAAACTCCACACAGATCACTGTTGGTTGGGGGCTGGGATCGAACCCAGGATCCCCCGGCCAAGGGTGAGTTACTGTGCTGCCGCAGTGCTAACCACTCTGCTACCAATTATTTTTTGCTAATTAATTTCTTTGGTACCCCCCTTTTGATGCATGGAGATGCACATGCAGCAAAGTTACAGGGTATTTGCTTGATGAGTAGTGTCTTTTACTAGAAGGAAGCGTGTTACCACTTTTATGTGTTACACAGTTATTTTAGTTGAAAATTTGTGAGTAGTATAGCTCCTTCAAAATAAGTTTTCAATTATCATGGCTTCTTTTATGATGTCTCTTGAACTAATTAACAAATTCCATTTAGGAAAAAGCAATGTAGCTGTCTGTGCAGATTTGATATGATTTAACATTTTAACTAAGATCAGTTTGTCCAGTTGAACACAGACAGGTTGAATTTGTGTAAGTGAATCCTTGTGAAAGGTTGTGTCACACTCCTTCAGTCAATGGAATGGTGGACATATTGCCTAATTAGAATTTGGCTTAATGTTGTACAAGGAATGCCTCATTTTATATATTCCTTGGTAAATTATGGGGTGGACAGTAGTCCCGAGGCCCAGCTCAGCCATGGCTGAGCACCGGGAAAACACATTCCTTATTACTGTCAGATTTCTGAAATGTGATATTGTCACACCATTATGTGGTGAGTGGCATCAGATGTGTCATGCAGTGTGAAGTCATATGAACACTACATTTTTAAAGTCAGAGTCATTTAAATTGTTATGCTTTATGTCATTTGCAATGTCATTTGTTCTACTTAGCTTCAAAAAATGCTTGTCAACTGAAAGGTCCTTCCCCCTATGGCCATCGTCGCCTCCTCCAGCACTCATACACTGTCCGGCCTCCTCACATCTCCCACAAAGATCAAATGTTGGTGCCATCCTGCAAAGAAAAATTTTGGGAAATCTTACGGCTTCCCCGTTCTTACGTCAGTATTTACATCAACAGGAGTGCAAATTTTAACACCTCATAAATTGATTTTAATAATGTTCCAGGTATCATTATTTTGTGTCCCTTAAATGTTTATCTCAGTTGTTTATCCCACTGTTTATTATAACGTGTAATGTTAAGAAACACAAGTGAATTATTGTTTTTTTTATTATTTCATTACATATTGCATATGTCACCAAGGATTTATTAAATTGAAAGGTGATGGTGATGTTATGATTCCTTGTTAATTTGGCAAATCTAATTCCTGGTGAAAGCTAAAAAAAATTTGTGAATGCTTTCCCTTTCCTGTTGGAAAGTGAAGAATGAGCAATATCAGAAAAACCTTTAAATTACACCGAAAGCTTCCACAATTTGAATGTGTTTTTGCTATTCACAACAAGTATTCGCTAAATATTCTGTGAATCAGTAAATGTTTTACCAATTGACATGGGTAATCACTAGTTTAGGATTATGTTTAAACAAAACAGTATCATATATTAGAAGCCTTAAACCAATGCAGCAGTTAGAATTAGTAACTGGAAATGCAGGCCTAATCTCTGTTTTCAGGAATTTATGGCACAGGACCACAATCTGTGGTCTGTCTGTCTTTTTTTTTTCCCCCTTTGAAGGCTGATTCTGTCTGTTCACCGTTATCTCATCTAGGTCAGTCCGACAACTCCTCTTGATTGACTCCATCGGCCACTAATCAGTCTGAGTTTACCATTGAAATTAAATTCCCTTTCTCCATTTTACCAGAAATCTTGTGCTATTTCTGTCTTTTCTGTTCATAAATTTGCCATCTCCCGATAATAAAAAATTGCAGTCTCATCTTGCTGTGTTCTGTAGGAGGGAAAAAGTCACAGCATGAACTGTCTCAGATCCTGCTCTTGTGCTCTCCCCCTTTTTTACATGGACAGGCCTAGGGGTGAAATGTAAATAAGATTGTATATCTCATTTATTAAAAAGTGAGTATAGTATTATTTAAACAAATCAACAATATGACATACAATTACCAAGACCTCTGTTTGATAATCAGTAATCTCTGGCAAATCATATGCACAAACACATTAATTATCAATCTCTTTTGAACCTCTATGCTTTGAATCATGTAATATGGGGTATACAAAAAGCCTTCAGTGATTAGGCATTATTAAGTGATAGCATGACATTGTAATGTTCACTTAATTTCATCATTGTCATGCTGGTAGCATTGATTAAGATGCAAGCATTTGTACTTAGTGTTCAGCCACCTCTTTGGTGTTGATGAGAGGAGAGCACTGACAGTGGCAAGGCTGGGTCCCAGAGGCTGGTTTTGTTTTGGCAGGGGGAAGGAGAACATCAGTCCTGTGTCCTTTTTCCCTGTAAAGTGCACTGTTATGCTTCAGTCAAAGAAAAAAAAAAGTCAGTGATACGTCAAAAAATTGGCTTTTTTTAAAAAAAAAAATGTAAATAGTTTATCACATATGCAACATTAGAGTTAAAACCCACAAAGTTAGAATGAAAAGGTAAAACCCCAAAACTTTGCAAAAATACCCATATATAGATTGTTGTTGTTTTTTTTTCCTTTTACCAAGTTTTTACACACAAATCAGTAGCTACACAGCCTTTTCCATTTTCCCCCCAAGTTCTCTCTCTCTCTCTGTCTGTTTTTTTCCCCTCTCTCTCTCAAGGACACACACACACACACAGACACAGACAGATATACACACACAAACACACAGGGCCCACAGGAATGTTCTCTTTTGTGTTATCTCCTCAAGGTCATACAATAAAGACTTTTAGGTTCATGTCAAAACCCAAAACAGCATGAGAATTACTTCAATTAATCTCCAAAACTGCCAACTTCCAGCAGAAAAAAACACACATATGGCAACCCCCACACCGCCACTTGCAGCGTGAAGCTCCTTTTTTTTTACTCTGCCATAAAAACACAACACCAATCCACTGTTTTTGCTCAAAGCTACTATTTTCAAATGCCTATAAATTTAAACACTTCTCAAAAGGATAACAATTAACTAACCAGCCTTTTTGTGCTCCACAAATATCAGAAAAAAATCACAAACATCAATTTCACACCCTAGGGGGCTAGTAGAGGCTGGGAACTCAGCCTCTGCCTCCCCCCCACCCCCAAGTGGATTTCAGACTGCAATAACTTTTATCTAGCGCTTCAACAAAACTCACAAAATAAATCTACCTTTTTCGAGGTTCACGTAACCTCCCCACAAATGCCGAAAGTCCAAACACTGGACAATAAGCAGAAATGGTCACAAAGGCACGAATCTGTCCCCAAAAATTTACTTCTCTGGGATCACATGTCTCTTCCACAGGACGTCAAGAGCCTAGTTATTTAGACATTTAAACGTCTGTTGTTAGAAGAGCACGAATCTTTCCCTTTTTTTTCTTTGCATGCAAACTTCCAGCACCTCCACTGCACTAATGAGGCGTAGAGAGCGGTGGATCTCTAAGAATCACCCCGGGTCTTGCGATAACAGTCACCGTTTGCAGAGGAAAAACCTCATTCCTCCCAAGGGATTATTACGATATCGCTCGCCGTGGGTAAAAATAACCCAGCAATCAGGCCACAAGTTTCACCCCTTCAGCTTCCGCAATATACAACCGGTCTGGGCAATCTCACTATCTTTTATCCATAAACAACAACAAATGTACTCACATCCAAGCTGCCTGTAGGATTTTCAGATCCGTCACCCAGTCAGTTCCAGCGCCCCGGTCTGAAATGCCTTCACTGCAGTAACACTGAGCCTTTTTTTTTTCACTCAGCCTGGGAAAGTCTTTTTTATCAGCTGTGCACTTGCTGAAATCGAGCAGAGGCACCGGAAAGACAGAGATATGTGGATCCACTGTTCGGAGCACCAAAATGTTAGAATAATTTTGAGCTTAAATTATTCAAAGTCAAAAATCAGGTGGAAAGTTGGATTTATGTACATTTATTACAAAAATATAAGGAGTCACCCCAATGGTCACCTTGGGGGAGAGATTACAAAGCATGACATTCTGACACACCTAGAATCTCTAAAGGATCCATTCTTCTAAGTCTGATATACCTGTATATAGGTAGGGGAGGACGGGATGAGAGGAGGAAAGGATATGGACAGACAGAAAGTCCTGATAACAGCTTATCCAGGCGGATGTCACAGACACTCTGGAGACATGGGGTCATGAAGACATGAGATCCATAAAACTAACCGAATGTTCATAAAACACTAATCTATGTAAGCTGAGGAGTTCCTGTGCATTCCTGTGACCTGAAACAGGACATGTCAGAGAGATTATAAAAGTGGCTTAGATCATTCCTTAAGCATGTAATGACCCTGTACTGATCGCCAGTCTGAACTCTCTGAAATTGCTCACAGAAACATGCCAAGAATATGTGAACTTATCCTATATGGAATGCACATATAAACATTAAACATGGCATATGAAAGGTATAATACTTCTCAAATATAATAATACATTATTAATATCAATAATAATGTAGATTATATGGAATTTTTCTATCAGCTGTTAAATATTGATCTTGGTGTACTTTTAAGCCGATTGTGATCGGTTGGCAAGAGAGGTGTGCAGCTGATGAGCGCTGCAGCGCTTTGAAAGTTGAATATTTTTCAGCTTTCAACTCCATGAGCACAGAGCTGACTGTTGAAAGTGTTTTTTAGTTGAGGGCACCGAGTGCATTAAACGCTGGACTACATAGAAAATGAATAGAAAAGAGTTGCCCACAGCAGAAAAATTGCATTTGATGGACACGCATCCTAACCGTATTCATTGCTCACTACACAGACAGGCTGAACTGTTTTCCCACAATTCCTTGCGTTTTTTCCATTGGGTGACATCACGCGCCCATTCTTAATATGCACAGTAGTGATTTCACGGATGGGTTAGTATACATGAAAGTGCGGAGTGCAAAGACAGGTGAGTTATTGTGATAATTAAAAGGTCCTCAGTTCAGTGCATGTGAGCGTTCAGAGGGAGGGGGCCTCTGACTGTTTGCAGTTCGGATAGCTCGGGGGAAGAAACTGTTTGTCAGTCTGGAGGTGTGGGACCTGATCGATCTGAACCTTTGTTCAGAGGTAAGCAGGTCAAACAAGTGGTGGGCAGGATGCGAGGGGTCTCCTGTGATGGCCTTGATCCTTCTGAGACAGGAGGATCTGGAATGTCTTCCAGGGAGGGCAGAGGGCCACCGGTAATTTTTGGGGCGATGTTGATGACCCTCAGCACAGCCTTCCTATTTTCAGCCGTGAAGCTGGTGTACAACACACCCAGATGTTAGCTCCTGTGTTAAAGGCTCCTGAGGTAAACGCCCCCACAGTGCTTTGTTCATCTGCCTGGTTGCCCTTGGACTTTGGTAGGCCACCTGACGTGCCCTGCTCCTCTGTCTGGTGACCTATGGACTTGGGTAGGCCACCCGACACTCTATTTCGGGGCTTTTTGTGGTCTTCGAATGCTGGCAGACCACCCAAACTGTGTGTTGGGCCTTGGACTCTGTGGGGGGTATAGAGTTGGTTTTGACCCACCTGGCCTTGTACCCTCACCGCCCACCTTTTTTGGCCTTTTTTTTGTTTTGTGTTCATCAACTTACTTTGAAGATTTGTTTCTTTCCCTTTGACCAGATGGAAGTTTAATGCACTGCATATCATGTTGAGGTTCATTAGTTTTCGATAATGCCAACTATAATACTGTATATTTGGTGCATTAGTGCCAGAATGTGGAAGCTTATGACTTGTACCTTTAATGTTAAGTGCCTTGTATTAACTTGCTCCTGTGCATTACACTGCACCATTCAAACTGAATTATTTGATATTATTTTGCCTCCACTGCTGTTTTTCAAATTCTGCAAATATTCAGCCTTTTGCAAATAGTTAAAAGGATTGTAAGTGGCTGTGAAAAACAAAACAGAGTTGTAAACTTACAAGAGAAGAGAAAAAAGAAAGACATTGAAAATTTTTGGTTAAAAGAGTCACAAAATCATAAGGAAAAGCTTTGCAACTCAACAACTAAACAACTTTAACTGTTTACAAGAAAAGAGTAGCAATTAACATGGAAATTTATGAGTAAAAAAATTCAAATTTACAAGAAGAATGTTTCAAATGTACATGAAAAATGCTGCAACCAATTTGATAAAAGTAAAAAATTTCTGAGGAAAAAATGTTGCAAATGATGTAAAAAAAAAGCAGTCTCAAAATCACAAGGAAACATTTGCAAATCTACAAGAAAGTTAGAAATTTATGAGGGGAGGAAAAACTATAACAAAAGAAACAGAACAATAAACAAACATACAGAAAAGAAGTTAAGTATTTACAAGAAATGGTTGATTTTGAAGATAAGCAATTCGCAGTGGGGGTTGTATAATTTCTAATGCAACCGTTCTATGTTACAGGGAATATTTGTCATATTATCAATTTTAAACTCATTTCACTTGTGAATCTACAAGTTCTGTTGGCTGAGCTCTGAAGGCTGTCTCTTAAGCGTTCTCATGCCTGCACTTTATTTCATTTTTGTTGATGTTACAATATGAGTCGTCTGGTTCCCGACCCTTTAAAGGGGGATACTGTAAAGGTTGGGCATGACTGTGCTCATGTCCTTGCTTTATGTTCATATTTGTTTTTCTGTTATCTTCAGGACATGAGTTCAGCCATGTCCTCACCTTTTGTTATTTTGTGTCTCTGTGCTGTGATTATCGTTTGTATTTTTGGTCCCGATGTGCTCTGTCTGTCCAGCCCTGCCCATCCAGTGCTTCTCCATTACCCTTGATTGTTTCCCACCTGTCATGCGTTATCTTGATTACTCCCGTGTCTAC
Source organism: Pholidichthys leucotaenia (assembly GCA_020510985.1). Classification (NCBI taxonomy): domain Eukaryota; kingdom Metazoa; phylum Chordata; class Actinopteri; order Cichliformes; family Pholidichthyidae; genus Pholidichthys; species Pholidichthys leucotaenia. The sequence continues at coordinate 126,610,803 of CM035847.1, read as the reverse complement.
ATATGTGCATCTCAGTCTGTGTCAGGTGTGGCATCATTGTTTCTTTAGTGTTCCCCATCAGTCTGTCAGCCCGGTTTGTTTTTGTGTCCTCTGCCCCCGTGTTGCTACTTCTTTTGTCACAGTTTTGTCAATAAATCATCATTTTTGCACTGTACTCTTGCCTGCGTTTGAGCCTGTTACCCACGTTGGCGGTTCCATTTTTAATAGTGCTGCATCTTTCAAATTATTTTGAGAAAATTGACAAATTTAAGTTATAAACACACCTTCAGGAAGCATTCAAAAGTTATAGATGTTTTTCCATGTTATGCTACACAGTTTTGCACAGTGTAAAAACATCTGGTTGGACCCTAAGGGGAAAAAAAAACTGTAATATATTCATTTTTGTGATATTGCTACAAAATTTAAATGTGAACTTGGTAACACTTGGTGCTACATTCCTGTTGAGATTTCCAGCTAATAAATCACAGCTGTTGCAACCTGAAGAACTCCTCCAGGTTGCAGCTCCACCATTGCCAGTCCCAAGCCTGGATGAGAATGTGAGGAGGCTTGGGGCAGGGTTAGCAGCTCTGGCCTGTAAAAACCCACCACTACTAATGCCAATCATACTAAGGCTGGGCTCTCATAGGTACAGCATCAACCTTAGTCTCAGTGGCATGCTGGCAGGTGTAATGACAGGGCTCCCCCAAACCTGCAAGGGAGAGGTTCCCCTGATTCCCCACCAGTGCAGTCACCATCCATTGACATTATCAGCAACCCCATTCACATTGCCACTTGCAACATCCTGACCCTAAATGAACCCAGCTACCTTCAGTTTCTTGCCTCCAAGCTCACCCGCGTCAATGTCTCCATTGCTGGTCTTCAGGAAGTCAGGTGGACACAGGACAGTGGGCGAATACAAGATTATTTGGAGCAGAAATGAAACCCACCGCACCCAAAGTGTGGCCATTGCCATCCCCAATGGTATGTGTCTTCCCTCACCACCTGGAAGCCACTGTGTCCCCGCTTGCTGTATGCTCACCTCCAACAATCATTTGGCTATCTTTCCACCTTCGTGGCCTACTCTCCCATGAACGTCACCAAAGACCAAGCCAAGGAAAAAATAAAAAGACCAAGCCAAGGATGCATTCTACACACAGCTGCTCAATGAGCTACACTGCATTTCCCGCCACAACATCAACATTATCCTAGGGGACATGAATGCCACCATGGGCCCCAACAGGAGTGGCTTGGGACACATCATAGGACCGTTCCCTTCTGACGTCACCAACGACAATGGTAACTGCATACTATAGGTGTGCACCATGCACAATCTGAGTACCCCATGACATGACCCCAGTCACCGCAAAAAGGCTGAAAGCAGCAGACCCTCTCAATCATACCGATATACCCCCTATGAAAAGAAAATGGGGAATCCTGCTTCAAGTAGCCCAAGAATACAGAAAACATCACAGGGAGGCCAACAGGGGTCATGAAATTATCAGAAGGCCCACACTCATGTGTTTAGAAAAGATGGGAGCAGACATGGCTGGTGAATCATAGAACTGAATGCAAAGCAATATTAAAAGCATATGCCATGAAATGTAATATCCCGTGTAATCAGTGAAGCAAATGTATACTCACTGATTAAGATGTATGTAATCAACTGAAGTAATGAATGTAATCAAACTGTGTGATTGTATGTACATTTTAACTGCACTAAGGAAGGTTTATATGGGGTCAGATTGTGAAATGTTGGAAAGACCAGTTGACTAGAAAAGCATGTGATAATGAGGAAGTGAAAGTTGGTTGGAACAGCAAGTTGAGGTATTTTTGTGATGGAAAATGATGAGATAGCCAAGCCAGACAGCCATGAGCTGAGCGCATGAACAAGCATGTGGCTTTACTGGAACTGGTGGGGGGGGGGGGGGGAGGGAACGTGCAGAATGAGGTAATTGTTATATAAAAGTTAACTTTAAGCCAATCATAAGAGGCCAAGAAGCCTATGGTGACATTGTGGGCCAATCACAACTGAGTGTTAAAACAGTATAAAAACTGAGCCCAGAAGCCCCAAAATGTTCATTTTCGGTGGACTCCAAGACCCCCATCATCCCACAGCAGAAGATTGAAGACACGGGGACTGCCACAAGGGAATGGATCAACTACCATCTCATCTCTTCAGTTTTTAACAACTGTAAATCTTCTGCAGCAAGAAAGGAAAATAGCACTTTGGGTGAGTAGAAAAGGGAAGTGAAGACTCCAGCTGGCTGCGCTCCCAGTCTGCAGCCTTACATCATCCCCGCAGATGAGTGAGAGGAAGCAGGGGCTGCAAAGATTTCTCCGGATTGAAGTCTCCACTTCAAGGGCTTTTCTCACCTTCCTCTTCCCGGCAGATGGCTTTGCAGATTACAGGTCCAGCAGGTGGGAAGAATAGAAGACGGAGCCTCAAGAGTCAGCCATCCAGCCTCGCCCGCTTCTTCCCTTTTTCCCCGTGAAAGGGGAGCCTCGATGGAGAAGACCAGCTATTAATCATCCCTTTTCCCCGATCTCACCATCAAGGCTTTTTAGACATTTATCCACAAATTAATTAGATGTTTTTACCAGGTTTTATTATGCAAAGGGTTTATTTTATTTTGTACTCTTTCAGATTTTTCATATTTTTTAATTGAGTTTACATTTTGATTTAATTGTGGTGATTTTTGAACTTTTATGTTTTTTGAAACTTTTGATTTTTGATCAAATGACTGATTTTACAACTTTCAACTTTTTGAATCAAGGTTTTTCAATCAGGGTTTTTTGGTTTGATTTTTAATTTTCATCATTTTGAGATAATTGACTGTTCCCATGCAAGTATATCCTGTTTTGACTGAGCTTTGCAGACTTTCAATAAATACTACAGCATATTAAAGGACAGTATGGGAGTTTGTGAGATCACTGTTTCAGTGTCCACTTTTCTTGGGTGATTTTTCAAGAAGGTATTTTTCTACAAGAGGTGTTACATTTTTATGAGTTTTTAAAGGTTACTCTTTAAGGTGTTTTTAAAATTGACCTCCTATAGATCAGTTTTCCTGATCTTAAATATTTACCCATATTGCCAAGAGCAATGCAAGACCATGAGAGGCTGCCGTTAATACCAGGGGTGTATTCTGGGTGTCTGACTGGATAGGTCACTCAGTCGGGGGTCTGGTTTACAGACAGTGGAGGTCCCCTGATAGAAAGTAGACAGTGTAGCTGGGTTAACTCTCAAAAGTCACCAAGCACACACACATGTGACATAATTTCCTATGAGGAAAATTCCTCTAGGAGCTGCAAGCTGGTGACCCTAACTTCATTTTTGAGGTACAAGGTCAAAGGGTCTTTGACACTGGGTAACTGGTTCCAGCATTGTCAAATTCACTACACCACCTGGTACTGTAACACCAGTGATATATCCAAAACCACTGACCACATCTTGGTCAGTGGGCACTAGAGAATCACCACTTACTGCCGTTTCTACCGCAGCACTGAGCTGGGGTGGATGGACCTTCGACTCCTCACTGCCACTGTCCACCTGCAACTCTGCCGCAATGCCCCTCCTGGCCCTGCCTGTCACCACCCCCTGTCACAACCATCCAGAGAGTCTTGAGGATCCCTGGGAGCAGATTACCACCACTCTCACCCTAGCTGCTACAAACATCCTTGGTGATCGCCACCAGAGGATTCAGCCATGGATTTCTGACGCCTTCCTGGAGCTGGTCAATCGATGCCGTAAAGCCAGAATCCAGGGGAAGAATGATTACCACAATCTGAACATAGAGAGATGCCACAGCCTCCGGCACGATGAAGTCGCTTGGCTCCACCATACCACTGACAAGGCCAAAAACAGCTTCCAAGCAGGGAACCTCTGGTCTGCCTACCAGTCTATCAAGGAGTTGTGCCAAGCTGGCAAGAAACAACAATCATCATCTCCCCTGCTAGCCGCTGATGGCATAAACCTCATCCCCGACCCGACAACCAAACTCCAATGATGGCGAGAGCACTACATGAGCGTCCTCTGCAAAGCCTCTCCTCCCACCTCAGATAAGCTGCAGCAGTATGCCGATGCTGGTGCTGAAGACATCTCAATCAGCCTAGCTCCGCCCTCAATCAGTGAGTTGTAAGATTCTGTCAAGAAGCTCCCCTCCGGGCAAGCCGCTGGCACTGATGGAGTTACGACAAAGATGATGAAACCGACCTCACCTCTGTCTTCCTTTGGCTGGGACATCTGTGCCACTTTATCTGGGCAGAAGAACGTGTCCCTGGGGAGTGCAGGGATGGGGTCATTCATTCTGTTCTTCTATAAGAACAAGGGCAACCATCGGAGCACAGCCAGATATTGTCCTATCATACTGCTGTCCATCCCCGGCAAGGTAATCACTGCTGTCATCCTGAGCAGCATCCGCCCCCTGCTTTTGCAAAGTGCCATCACCAACAGGCAGGCTTCACCCCTTGCTGATCCACAGCGGACTACATCCTTGCCTTGAGTGTTCTGGCACAGCAACAGAGGGAGTACCTCCAACCCCACATGTGGCCTATGTCAACCTCAAAGCTGCTTTCAACTCCCTAGACAGACCACCAATCCTCTTCCATGTTGCGGTTGACTACTGGGTCAAGAAAACAATGGAATGCTCCCCCAATGTCGGAGTTGTCTTCCACTCCCACTTTACAGATCTGTGCTATGCGGACGATGTGGTTCTTTTTGCCATGCATATAGACATGATCACTGAGGCACTGGAGCTTCTTGCAGAGGAAGCATCACCCCTGGGCCTTTCCATCAGCTGGGTAAAGACAAAGATCCAGTCACTGTCAGACTTCTTACCACCACCACCACAAGTCATCACCATCAAAGACAAGCTAGTTGAGACTGTCAACGACTTTGTCTACCTCGGATCAAAGATCTCTAGCTCCTGCTCATCACAGAGATTATTCGCCACCTGGAGCTTTCTCGCAGTGCTTTCAGCCACTTCCAGACAGTCTGGCAGAGCGGGAAGGTCCGCACCACCACAAAGCTTTGAATCTTTAACACCTGTGTGATCCCTGTCCTCCTTTACGGGTCTGAGGCCTGGACCCTCTCCACCACAACCACCCACCATCTGGATACATTCCATTGGACCTGCCTCAGTAACAACCTCAGCATCCGATGGTTCCACCACAGCACAAACGATGAGGTCTACAGGAGGGCAGGCTGTCCTATCCTCATCTCCACCATCATCAGAAGAGGGATGCTGTGGCTCCTCGGTCACGTGGCTAGGCTGGAAGACGGGACACCGGCAAAGCAGGCCCTCTCTGCCAGCGCTCGTCCGCCCCCCCCAGGGCTGGCATTGCCCCCAAGGTCAGCCCAGATGACCCAGATTGCAATGATAAGACCTCTGGCTGACCTCATCACCCTAGCCCAAGATGGTCCTGCCTTCAGAAGATTGGCCGCAACGGTCTCTTAAGTGGCTAGGAGAGGATTAAGTTTTAAGTTAAGCAACCTGAAGTTTACATACATTGTATAAAGACACATAACCTCGCCCCCCCCTCCCCCGACCTCACTGTCTGACGTTAAATCAGACTGAACTTTTCCTGTTTTAGGTCATTTATGTTGTTCTTATGTTTACCAAAATTATTACTATGTAGTAAATAATTTTTATATTTGCTAAATAATTTTTTTGAACATTTTTTATTACTTTCTTCAAAGTCAGAAGTTTACATACATTTCCCTTGTATTTTGTAGCATTGCCTTCAAACTGTATGACTTTGCTCAAACGTTTTGGGTGTCCTTCCACAAGCTTCTTGCAATAGTTTGCTTGAATTTTGGCCCATTCCTCCTGACAGAACTAGTGTAATTGAGTCAGGTTTGTAGGCCACCTTGCTCACACACGTTTATTCAGCTTTGTCCACAACTTTTCAATGGGGATGAGATCAGGGCTTTGTGAAGGCCACTCCAAAACATTGACTTTGTTGTCCTTAAGCCATTTTGTAACTAATTTGGAGGTATTCTTATGGTCATTGTCCATTCGGAAGACACATTTGTGTCCAAGCTTTAACTTTCTTGCTGATGTCTTGAGATGTTGCTTCAATATGTCCAGAAAATGTTCTTTCCTCATGATGCCATCTATTTTGTGAAGTGCACCAATCCCTCCTGCAGCAAAACACCCCAACAATATGATGCTGCCACCCATGTACTTTACAGTTTGGATCATGTTGTCAGGCTTGAAAGCTTTCCCCTTTTTTTCTGCAAATGTAACAATGGTCATTATGGCCAAACAGTTCAATTTTAGTTTCATCAGACAACAGGACATGTCTCCAAAAATTAAGGTCTTTGTCTCTGTGTGCATTTGCAAACTGTAATTTTTATTTATTTATTTATTTATTTATTTATTTTTAATGTTGCTTGTGGAGTAATGGCTTCTTCCTCACTCGGTGGCCTTTGAGCCCATGATGGTACAGGACTCATTTCACTGTGGATAATGACACTATTTTACCAGCTTCAGCCAACATCTTCACAAGGTCTTTTCAGTCCCTCCAAGATTTTGCATTGTTGCAATCATGTCAGTTCATGCAAAATCAGCCATTCTTTCAACTTTGTCCAAACCTCGCAACTTTCCCACAATTTTGGCCAATCCTCGTCAACTTCTGACAGTTTCCCCAATCAAATTTGTCTCTGACTGGTGCTCAAACATTCAGTCTAACCAATCAAATACATCGCTGCATCCAATTCACTTCCGTGTTTACAGTGAGTATTAATGGAACACATCAGCAAACAACGTGTGTGATTAAAAAAAAAAAAAAAACCACTCACCCACGAGGTTTCCAACACCATCCCTTCCTCCGTCTCCCCCAGCCTGCCAGTGGACACCTCGCCATGTCTCCATCCTGACCGCGAGTACGAAGTGCTGGGTTTGTGTTGAAAAACATCCTCCTGCCCCAAAAGCACCCCGTTGCGGGAGCACGAGTGAGGAGAGACGCCATAAAACTACAAACAACAAGCAAATCTAACACTACAGCCACCTTTTGAACATTTTACACATCTTTAGAGGTAAAATCATTGCTACGTCTGGTCACTGAGCTTTAAAGCTGTGAATCGCCGGTCTGGACACAGACCAACACCCCCCTCCCCCGCCCCCGTCCCGCTGTAAATGAAATATGTGTGTCTGAAGAGACGTGTGTGTGTCAAGACCGATGTGCGGCAGATAGACAGGTAGGAGTTAGGCATAGAACGAGAGAGAATATCGTCTGTAATTTTTTTCCATAAAAACAGACTTCAATAGACAATACAGATCAACAGAATAAATTATTTATTTTTTCCTCTCCCCTCTGTACCGAATGGATGGGGACCATAGAGAGTTTTCAAATGAAGGTGCTGCAAATAAGTTCCAAATCTATACTCTTTAACATGCATTCAATGCGATTTAGCTGTTGAAATGGATATTGTGTTAAAGTCTGTATTTGTTGTTGCACAAAATAGTTTTTCTGTATAGCACAAATTTCTGCTTTATTAACAAATCACTGTAATAGGAAAGTTTTGACAATCCTGTGCTTTTCTTGTATTGTTATATAGAATATCACTGCACTAAACAGGGAAAAAAAAACAAAAACAACAAAAAAACCAAAACGTCTGCTTTACAATTTGTAATTCTTCCCACAACTTTTAGTGCAAAAAACACTCTAAAAGCATTGCAACTTTTTTAAAAAGCTTCCACGAATTCAGGCTTTTTGGGCTGCAACAATCATAAAAACATCCCACAAAATCCTGGAGGTCTTTTGCCTTTGTTCAGGGGTTGATACACACATTTTGCACTAAAACATATTCATCTCTAGGGCACAGAATATGTGTTCTTCCTGAGCAGCATGATAGCTGGACATTCCCATGGTATTTATCCTTGTGTATAATTGTTTGAACAGCGGCACCTTCAGGCATCTGGAAATTGTACCCAAGGATGAGCCAAACTTGTAGAAGTCTACAATTCTCTTCCTCATCTCTTGGCTTTTTCCTGATCAAAAGTACACTTTTGATCAGGAAAAAAGAGGTCTATCCTCAGAAGCACATTGTTTAATATTATTTCAGTGGTGTGTTTTGAAATCGTGCAGCTCTGGAGCGCATGAGGAAACAGCATATGCTGGGATTTTCTGTTATTTTAATTGAGAGAGTTGTAACTCATAATTGCCCGTTATTTTAATTATAATATGTGACCATACTGGCAAAATGAGTCAGAATGCACACAGGCTGATTACAAGCTGCAGGCACTAGAAGTCAAAAATCGTGATTTTTTTCGAAATTAAGATTTTGACCCAAAAAAATGAGTCCATAAAAGCATCATCTACTGATCCACAGTCAAAATTGCAAATAAATACCTTAAATCACCTTTATTTGAAGGTTTTGTACAAGTCATGTTGGAAAAGTTTCTAAGGTACAAGTCAGTACCTTAGAAAATTTGTGTATTTCTTTGCTCGCTGGCAGCACGTCCCAGGAAGACCCCCGTCAGTGCCTGGTATCATTGTAAAGCTTGGAACTCCTACTTTCTAAAAATACACATGGATTTCCAGAAAATGTAACTCAGGACCAATAGAATATCATAATAATTATATATAATAATTTCAAACCAGCCAAGACATAATCAAAATCCGCTTTTTGCTAACCAGATGTTGTAAGGCTAAATTCCAACAAATTATATATCATTTTGAAAGTTTTTCAATACAGAAAATAAATATAACAATAACTCAGTTTTGAATATTTCCTCATTGCGACTCATTTTGCCAGCACGGGTCACATACAGTATCTCAAAAAGTGAGTACACCCCTCACATTTTTGTAAATATTTTATTATATCTGTAGCATCATCTCACTTTGGCTCAGCAATAATTATTCTTCTGCTTAAAGACATTTTGTTTCACCGAGGAGTAAGACAGTCAAGAACTGATTTTCTCCCCCAGGCCACAGCTGAAATCCCATTCCTTTGCTAAAACCAGTCTAAAAGAATTCAACCTATTTCCTCCTGTGCCCCTTTATTGCCCCCATAAACATGCAACAGACCTGAGGAGCCCCTCATTGCCACACCGATCCACAGCTCAATAAAATTTCCTTCAACTGTGGGACATGCTGGATTTAACCAGTGAACTTTAAAGTACATTATTACAAACTCAATTCTAAATCTTCCCTTCTTTTCATGACTATGAAAAGCAAATGGACTCTGATGTTTTAATGTGGAAAATAATAAAATGTGTGAAATGCATTAATCTGTGATTTTATATATATACGCATGTTAAAAATGTTTAAATGAATGTTTATTCCTGCATGTTGATTTAGAAGCACTGCTTATAAGTTATACTAATCACTAAAGTTAACTTAGTTTAATACATAAGGGTATAAAAGCACATTCCAGTATGTATCAAGATTTGCCTCTAAAACCATGTGACTCCAGCAGCCAATCTCTGCATGACAACAACTCCTTCCCAAAGCTCCAGACAATAGACTGTTTGTTTATTGGACTGAAAGTTCGTCAAACCCGTCCACGAAGGACGCTCATTGGCTGAGATTCCGGTCAACCTGGAAGCCCGCGAAAGCTCAACAGAACTTATAAAAGGAGGAAGACCCCCTGCTTTGTTCTCTCTTTCACCGCTCTTTTTGGCTCTCTCTTTCAACGCTCTTTTGGCTCTCTTTTCACCTCCGTTCACTTCTCTTTGGATGCCTCTTTTGCTCCGTTCGCTCTCTTTTGTCTATTGTCTACACACAGCAAGAAAGGACTTTGGGAAGAACAAAGGACTGCCTGAACAAACAAAGGCTTCTACCACATGCTGCTTTTCTGAACACAGAGCAGATAACTCGTAATTTGTTTATGTATCTTTGTATTTTAATGTTTTTTTTTTCCTTTTTCTCTTAAATGCCTAGGAATTCCTATTTCTTTGAGCTCAATTCTTAATTGGAGTTAAACTCCAATTTTTATTTATCTCTTTTTCTTTGTTAAACTTTCTGTAAAACCACCGTTTGTTTAATTTTAATGTAAATTTTAATCTTGACTTCATTTTTATAATATTTTTCCTGACCAATCACATGCCAGAAGCTATTATTTTATCTAAAGTCCGAAAGTCTTTTTCTAATTTGAGATCTGATTAGATCTAATTATTCTCGAAGACCTCTGGAGCCGCTTGTCTACGAAGGAGAAAACGCGCAGCTCTCATCACACGCTGAAGAAACGTCGGCACCATCTGGCTCCGATCCAAGTTACAACTGTGGGTCATTCAGCCAAAATCCAGCCACTTCGACCGCTTGACTTTAAAGGTCGAACTGTGGACCCTGAAATATCTGCGGGCAGATATTTTCCTTAACATCCACGAAATCTTGGGCTGAGGATGACGAAAGAACGTTGACCAAATCATCGAGGAATCACGTGAGCTGCAAACTTTAATTCATCTGCTGAATTAAATGTCTGAGGTTCGGTAATAATTTGTATATCTAATCAGATGCAAATTAAGAAGCCATTAACATAACTCTTCTTTTCATTAAAATTCCGTTTTTATTTTCTTAAGATTAATCCAGAACTTTCCATATGATTAGTAAAATTTCTCCATAAATTTGCGTTGTTTCCATAATCTGTTAACTCAGACTGATAGAAATTGGTTTCCCAGTTTAACCCTGGTTCCGAAAATATTGGCATTGTTAATCTATCATTTACAAGATTGATTTTATGATTAATGAAATCACTGCAATGTCTGTTAATCATTTAATTTAATAAATATGTGAAAATGAGAGAAGTTGTTGAGAATTTATTTCATTCTGAGTCTGTTTCAAGCACAGGTATCGAATTCATGAAAAATTTTTGAGACTGATTATTAATTAATTTATTGAGTGATTAAACAGGTATAAAGTGAAATTAAAATTAAAATTGCTTCTTAAAGATAGAAGCTGGTGCCCCTACGAGTGTTATTAACTTTTCTGATGTATATGAAATGAGATTCGATCTCAGATTCCAATACAGTGGTACCTCTACTTACGAACGTCTCTACATACGGAATTTTCAGGTTACGAGACGCCTCAACGGGAAAATATTGCCTCTAGTTACGAACGAAATTTCAGGATACGAAAGGCAAAAAAGTACGCGCTCCTCGCAGCTTCCGTAGTTTACCGAACGTAAACATACCTGTAGCTGCTCTGCCATTGGCTATCGCCTAGCATCTTCCTGGTATCCCATTGGCCACGAAGTTTTTTTTTTTTCCAAAACTTTATGCGTTTGGTTGATCTCGCCAAAGAATATGGCCGTAATACATCAACGATCAGCACGGTATTAAAACAAAACGAAGCACTTACAAGCCGACAAAAGCAAACGTCCTTGGATCAGAACATGAACCAAAGAAGGCAAAAGGTGACGACGTCGACGACGATAGCAGTTAAAGGGTAAATGAACATAATTTTTATTATTCTTTCTCTTTTATTATTCTCTTTTATTATTCTTTCTCTCATTTTAAACTCTCATTTTATGTTTATTGTGCAGTAATCTAATTGTAACATGTTTTTGTTACATGTTTTGATGCGTTTTTACGATTTATAAAAAATTTATGGCCGAATTTTGGGGGCTTGGAACGGATTACGGCATTTACATGTAAAACGCGCCTCTACTTATGAATTTTTCACGTTACGAGAATTCTTCCGGAACGAATTAAATTCGTAAGTAGAGGTACCACTGTACATCAATATAAATTAAATAATTTATACCTGATCATATTTATTAATTTCGTATATTTTCTCTTACATATTTATGGTGCCGCCGCGTGACAGCCTAGTTGAACTTGACTCACTCAGAATGAAAGAAATTAATACATAAGCTGTGTGTGATTTCGGTCGACTTATAACTTACAAAGATGGTTCATTTGTCTGCAGCCAGTCTATTGTCTTTGTCTCTGTGTCACGAGGGGGAGGGGGTGAATTCGCCCCCCTGATTACTAATTAATTTATTGAGTGATTAAACAGGTATAAAGTGAAATTAAAATTAAAATTGCTTCTTAAAGATAGAAGCTGGTGCCCCTACGAGTGTTCAGGTTCAGGTTCAGGTTCAGGTTACTTTATTTGTACCCGTAGGTAGATTTGTTTTGCAGTTGGTGACATCCATATTTACAAGCCACAATTACATTCAACATAGACACAAACACAGGCACACATCTTACAAAATAGGTAAATATAAAATATGTACAATATAATTTTTATAGCTTGTTCAACTCTTTGACAGCAGCAGGGACAAAGCTGTTTTTGTAGCGCTGGGTTCTACTTTTTGGGACAGCAAACCTCCGTCTGGAGGGAAGAAGCTGAAAGTTGCAGTGCAAAGGGTGGGAGTCATCATTTAAAATCGAGTCGGCCATCCTCTGTACTTGTCTGGTGTACAGGGATGTCAGGCTCAGCTGTGACTCACCAAGCAAACGACTGGACCATCTGACTACCTGATCCAAGGATTTCCTCTGTTTCAGTTTTATCTGACCAAACCATGACATTAAAGAAAAGGATAAAACAGATTCAATAAAAGCCCGATAGAACATAGTCATTATGGTTCGGTCAATTTGGAAGCGTGCAAGTTTCCTCAAACAATGCAAATTTTGCTGACCCTTTTTGCACACCCTTTCACAGTTCACCTCAAAGTTCAATCCACTATCAATAATCGTCCCAAGATATTTGTACGATTGTACACATTCGGTGGTCTGGCCTTTTAGTATGGTGACTTTGTGCCTGGGAGTTTTCCTCCTAAAGTCAATAATCATATCTTTCGTTTTTGTTGTATTCAGCTGCAGGTAGGAATCCTCACACCAGTGAACAAAGTCATCAACTACTGGGCCATGGCCACTCTCACCATCCTGGAGGAGACTGACAATGACTGAGTCATCAGCATACTTTATAATGTGTCTGTTGTCATGTCTGCTCCGACACATGTTTGTGTACAGGATGAAGAGTAGTGGTGACAACACACACCCCTGAGGAGAGCCAGTAGAAGAGCACTTTAGGTCAGACAATGTACCATTGACCCTTACTCTCTGCGTCCTGTTGGTTAAGAAATCCAGAATCCAACCCACCAGATTATTGCTTAAATCAAATTGTTGCAGGAGCCTTTCAACTAAAATATGAGGTTGGATTGTATTAAAGGCAGAAGAAAAGTCCACAAATAAAAGCCTGGCGTGTGTCCCATTAAAATCCAGATGTTTAAAAAGCATGTTAAACAGAGTGACAGTGGCATCCTCCACTCCTCTGTGAGGCCTATAGGCAAACTGCAGAGGATCCAATGCATGTTCAGTCTGCTTTAGGACCTCACATCTGACCAGTTTTTCAAAAATTTTCATTAAAATTGAAGTCAAAGCAACTGGTCTAAAGTCATTTACCGTTTTAGGACAGCTGGATTTTGGAACGGGAACAACCACGGCATCTTTCCAGATCTTAGGCACATGTTGTGTCTGTAAGGACTTATTGAAAATGTAGTGAAATATAGGACTCAGTTCATGTGCACAGGACTTTACCAGGCGTCCACATATATTATCAGGGCCCTGACTTTTGTTCACTTTTACAGCGCGGAACTCCCTTTCAACATCCTGCATCTCAATATTAAAGTGCTGATTGTCTTTGAGTTTCTGTTTCAAATCTTGGATTTCTGTGCTAAAATCAAAGGAGTCAAAACGACCATAAAAACAATTAAGAGCATTAGCCAGCTCTGTGTCTGAACTAAAACCATCTAAAAACACACGATTACTGCGCTCTGTGCTCTGAAGGCCTGCAATTTTTTTCATACTGGCCCAGGCCGAACCAAGTTTATTTGCTGCCATCTTGCTTTCCAGTTCTGATTTATAATTCTGTTTTGCTCTTAAAATTTCGGCCTTTAGCTCCTTAGTGGCAACCTGTAGCGCAGAAACAGACCCCTGTTTAAAGGCATTTAAGGTATTAAAGGTAAGGTAAGGCAAGGTATTAACTTTTCTGGTGTATATGAAACGAGATTCGATCTCAGATTCCAATACATCAATATAAATTAAATAATTTATACCCGATCATATTTATTAATTTTGTATATATATTCTTACCTATCTTTTCATGGGACAACACTGAAGATATAACACTTTGATACAATGTAAAGTAGTCGGTGTACAGCTTGTATAACAGTGTAAATTTAAATAATATAATAAATAATAAATAACTCAACACACAGCCATTAATGACTAAACCGCTGGCATCAAAAGTGAGTACACCCTTAGTGAAAATGTCCAAATTGTGCCCAAAATGTCAATATTTTGTGTGGCCACCATTATTTTCCAGCACTGCCTTAACTCCCTTGGGCATGGAGTTCACTAGAGCTTCACAGGTTGCCACTGGAATCCTCTTCATCTCCTCCATGATGACATCATGGTGTTAGAGACCTTGCGCTCCTCCACCTTCTGTTTGAGGATGCCCCACAGATGCTCAATAGGGTTTAGGTCTGGAGACATGCTTGACCAGTCCATCACCTTTACCCTCAGTTTCTTTAGCAAGGCAGTGGTTGTCTTGGAGGTCTGTTTGGTGTGGTTATCATGTTGGAATACTGCCCTGCAGTCCTGTGGGACAGCTTCCAATCATGCTCTGCTTCAGTATGTCACAGCACATGTTGGCATTCATGGTTCCCTCAATGAACTGTAGCTCCCCAGTGCCAGCAGCATTCATGCAGCCCCAAACCATGACACTCCCACCACCATGCTTGACTGTAGGCAAGACACACTTGTCTTTGTACTCCTCACCTGGTTGCCGGCACACATGCTTGACACCATCTGAATCAAATAAGTTTATCTTGGTCTCATCAGACCACAGGACATAGTTCCAGTAATCCATGTCCTTAGTCTGCTTGTCTTCAGCAAACTGTTTGTGGGCTTTCTTGTGCATCATCTTTAAAAGGGGCTTCCTTCTGGGATGACAGCCATGCAGACCAATTTGATGCAGTGTGCGGCGTATGATCTGAGCACTGACAGGCTGACCCCCCACCCCCCACCCCTTTAACCTCTGCAGCAATGCTGGCAGCACTCATACATCTATTTTCAAAGGACAACCTCTGGATATGACACAGAGCACATGAACTCAACTTCTTTGGTTGACTATAGTGAGGCCTATTCTGAGTGGAACCTGTCCTGGTAAACCACTGTATGGTCTTCGCCACCATGCTGCAGCTCAGTTTTAGGGTGTTGGCAATCTTCTTATAGTCTAGGCCATCTTTATGTAGAGCAACAATTCTTTTTTTCAGATCCTCAGAAAGTTCTTTGCCATGAGGTGCCATGTTGAACTTCCAGTGACCAGTATTGAGAAAGTGTGAGAGCGATGACACCGAATTTAACACACCTGCTCCCCATTCACACCTTAGACCTTGTAACACTAATGAGTCACATGACACCGGGGAGGGAAAATGGCTAATTGGGCAAAATTTGGACATTTTCACTTAGGGGTGTACTCACTTTCGTTGCCAGTGGTTTAGATATTAATGGCTGTGTGCTGAGTTATTTTGAGGGGACAGCAAATTTACTCTATTATACAAGCTGCACACTGACTACTTCAAAGTGTCATATCTTCAATGTTGTCCCATGAAAAGATATGATAAAATATTTACAAAAATTTGAGAGGTATACTCACTTTTGTGAGCTACTGTATGATCACACTAGCTTTTTTTTTATTTTTTAAATTCCATCTATATTCTGATTTTAATTACAGATTTACCTTAGGAGTCTACAGATTAGTTCATTTCAGTTCACTATATTTATACAGCACCTGTCAAGGACATGTGCAACCCAAGGTGCTTTACGGAACCATAGTCAAACTGAAACACATAAAAACACAAAAAGATAAGAGGTTAAAATATTTAAAAAATATGAAGGAAAGAAATTAATTAATTAAAACAACTACAGTATGACAATAAAATCACAATAAAACAGTCAAAGTGAGTCAAAATTCCACAAATTGGAAATCAGTGAAAAAAGCAAAGTTACTAATAATAACAATAAAGCTAATTGTAAGCTTTATCAAAAAGAAATGTTTTAAGATTGATCTTAAAAGAACATAGAGTATCAACATCCTGTACCCAGGCAGGGAGCTGGTTCTAAAGGAGGGGGACCTGACAGCTGAAGGCTCTGTCTCCAAATTTACTTTAAAAAAATCTGTGAACCACAAGTAAGCCTGCATTCTGAGACCGAAGAGGTCTTAAAGGGTAATTTTGAACAATAAGGTCATTAAGCTAGGAAGGGGCTTGGCTGCTGAGGGCTTTCTAAGAAATGAGAAGGATTTTAAATTCTATTCTAAATTTAATGGAGAGCCAATGAAGAGGTGATAAGATGGGGGAAATGTGCTCACTCTTAGTAGCACCTGTCAGTATTCTGGCAGAGATGATGTATGATTTTTTTTAGGGGAATGAATGAATAAACATGCAGCATGTGTGCATTCTGGCATGGATGTGGCGCAAGAGGGGAGGTGTGTCAGTCTAAAGATTTTTATTCTATCCACATTTTTCTTTTCATCACGGACTTATTAAGCATTAGTGTGTTACTTTTAGTGGAATAAATGAATGAACAAGGTGTGAACAAATGAATGAAAAAGGAGTGTGCAGTGTTTTTACTTTTCACTGTAACTCCCCAGAGAGACAGGAGATGCATCCACATCTGCCTCCGCCACACGCCCCTGGACATACAGCTGGGCCAAAGCCGGCTGCACCGGTCCAGATCTCCTCCTTCCGTCTCACCCTGGAGGGACTGGGATAGAGAGCCACTAACCTCGGCAGACCTCCGCAAAAGACGGGGGAGACCCTCAGTCAGTGAAAGCAAAGGGAGAGAGCACTCCATCTCCCCACCGGCCGGGAGTGACTTCCATGCCATCGTTAACAAAAGTTTCTGTGGTGCTGTGATAAGGAAATGACCTTGGAAACACCCATAAATGCGTTCTGGGTCAGTGACAACTGATGACTGACCGCATCCTTGTAATGAGGCCCATTATGTCAAACAGAGAAATAAAAAGAATATGCAGCTTTTTATACAGTGCATGTAAACTTCTTGTTCAACTGTATTATGAATATGAGTTTTCTTTTGAATGAGAGCAACCCCATGAATGCAATGCAAATGGTTGAGAACAGCGTTTGGTTTACTTTGAGGATGTTATTTTTAGACAATTTTGGGAAGTTTGCTGTGATGCTAAAGGAGTTTTAAAACAATTTAAAAACTCTTCTCAGATTGCTCAGGCTTTTTACTGTATATATTCCATGTTTTCTAAGGGTGGATGTGCGAGCTATGTTTAAATGTTTGTTAAAATGAAATGAAATGATAACCATTCAGATCCTACAAAAAAAGGTCAACTTCATTATAATGTTCTACAAATACTCTCCTGGCAATTATTTTGCACCAACACTGAAACAGAGGTGCGTTGCATCCATATTGCATGCTTATAGTGGCTCTAATCCTGGTTAAGACTGTGGTAAATGACATTTTCTGTGTTGCTGAGTTGAAGATGTGTACATGAAGCAAATGCAATAACTAAATCTGCATAGATATGTATACAAAACATAGCATGACTGCTTGATTTTCTGGATTAGAACTATGCAACATAATGATACCCTGCTGATAGAGTTGAAGAGAATTGCTTGAGCATAGCATGACTGAAGAGATGAGAACAGTTTGGTGATTCATCACAGAGAAACACAGCGAACAGACTGTAAATTAGTGTTATGAACATGAACGTTTTATTATAACGACAAAAACATGAGTAAAAAATATTTGATCATTTGAAACTACCAATGAAACAATGACACCACGATGACCAGCCAGCATAATTCAAAGTACTATCTGTTTAGATTCCAAACTGAAGCTGTATTGTCTGTATCAGCACAGCCAATGAAAAGTACACCATCTACTGTACTGCATTATAACAGAGGAAGAACAGAAATAAATTGAGCCAAAGCTACTGGTGAATGAATAACCCCAACATAACTGACAGTGACAGAGCTGTTATTACTCTGGAAGTCGATATTCTCATTTCACTTGTACATTGCTCCAGCTGTCTTCTGAAAGGGAATTTGTTCTCATCTGATTGGTATTAATAAAGAGCAGAACAAAACTCAGAGGAGAGGAAATTGCAGAAATAAAATCATCTCTTTTCTCATTGAGTTTGGAATGTGAAACAAGTAAATGCACCTGAGGTGCTTGACTGATTGAAGGAATGTTTAAAATAAGGAGAAAGTAATCAACTTTGAATTGATTAAACTGAAACTACTGCTGAAGTGGTGATTGTGAGCCCTACTACAGCGATCAACTGCACACATTTGCGGCACACCTCCGTTTATGTGTTGGTGGATTTTTCAGTTTACGTCAGTGCATACGAGTAGTCTGCTTCTCACAGTTTGTGTCGCATCATCCAATTTCCTGTGCACTGTGTGCCCACTGCAAGGAGGAGTCTCATCTAAGAGAAGTGTGCACTGGGACAAGCTTGGAGCACTGGTCTTTTTGTTCATTTTATGTTGATCTGTTTTTGATCAGTCAAAAGCAGGCCTTTCACCAGAAGTGTTGTGTTAACGCTATTTCAACAGCACATTTTATACAGTGGGGGAAAAAAGTATTTAGTCAGCCACCAATTGTGCAAGTTCTCCCACTTAAAAGATGAGAGAGGTCTCATCTTGTCTCATGTCTCATTGTCTCATCTCATGCCCTTGCTGATGGAAGGAGGTTTTTACTCAAAATCTCACGATACATGGCCCCATTCATTCTTTCCTTTACACGGATCAGTCGTCCTGGTCCCTTTGCAGACAAACAGCCCCAAAGCATGATGTTTCCATCCCCATGCTTCACAGTAGGTATGGTGTTCTTTGGATGTAACTCAGCATTCTTTCTCCTCCAAACACGACAAGTTGAGTTTTTACCAAAAAGTTCTATTTTGGTTTCATCTGACCATATGACATTCTCCCAGTCCTCTCCTGGATCATCCAAATGCTCTCTAGCAAACTCTAGACGGGCCTGGACATGTACTGGCTTAAGCAGGGGGACACGTCTGAAACTGCAGGATTTCAGTCCCTGGCGGCGTAGTGTGTTACTGATGGTAGCCTTTGTTACTTTGGTCCCAGCTCTCTGCAGGTCACTCACTAGTTCCCCCCGTGTGGTTCTGGGATTTTTGCTCACCATTCTCGTGATCATTTTGACCCCATGGAGTGAGATCTTGCGTGGAGCCCCAGATCGAGGGAGATTATCAGTGGTCTTGTATGCATTCCATTTTCTAATAATTGCTCCCACAGTTGATTTCTTCACCCCAAGCTCTTACCTATTGCAGATTCAGTCTTCCCAGCCTGGTGCAGGTCTACAATTTTGTTTCTGGTGTCCTTTGACAGCTCTTTGGTCTTGGCCATAGTGGAGTTTGGAGTCTGACTGTTTGAGGTTGTGGACAGGTGTCTTTTATACTGATAACGAGTTCAAACAGGTGCCATTAATACAGGTAACGAGTGGAGGACAGAGGAGCCTCTTAAAGAAGAAGTTACAGGTCTGTGAGAGCCAGAAATCTTGCTTGTTTGTAGGTGACCAAATACTTATTTTACTGAGGAATTTACCAATTAATTCACTAAAAATCCTTCAGTGTGATTTTCTGGATTTTTTTTTTCTCATTTTGTCTCTCATAGTTGAGGTATACCTA
Source organism: Pholidichthys leucotaenia (assembly GCA_020510985.1). Lineage (NCBI taxonomy): Eukaryota > Metazoa > Chordata > Actinopteri > Cichliformes > Pholidichthyidae > Pholidichthys > Pholidichthys leucotaenia. Next base: position 126,591,192 of record CM035847.1, on the reverse strand, counting down.
TGATGAAAATTGGAGACCTCATCTTTTAAGTGGGAGAACTTGCACAATTGGTGGCTGACTAAATACTTTTTTGCCCCACTGTAATTGTGGGTTTAGGGATGGGCGATATACAGCCATGTGAAAAAATTAGGACACCCTATTAACGTTTGTGTGTTTTTTTTAAACATATTTGGACATATGGATATTTAATATTAATTTTAGCAATACTGGGAAATTCAAGTAATATAAACTAAACAATTAAAACTGAAGAAAAGACTTTTTTAAAATTTTCCTTAAAATGTAATTCTAAAAACATACAATTTGTGGTAAGAAATAAATTAGGGCACCCCCACATTTATTGCCACTTAAAATGGCTAAAATCACACACACATGTATCACATCAGGTGCGCATGATTAGAACATCATTACTCAACATTTTGAAGGCAGCTTGTCCTATTTAAACCTTAGACATTTAGTTTGGTGTGCTCCTGACTGTTGAAGTGTGAGTGAGCACCATGGTGAGATTGAAAGAGCTGTCTGGGGCCTTAAGAAAGACGATTATAGCAGCTTATGAGTCTGGTAAGGGTTTTAAAAAGATCTCAAGAGAATTTGAAATCAGCCATTTCACTCTCTGGAAAATAGTCTACAAGTGGAGGACATTCAAAACAACTGCCAACAAGCCCAGGTCTGGCCATCCAAGCAAGTTCACCCTGAGAGCAGACCACAAGATGTTAAAAGAATTCTCCAAAAACCCTCAAATGTCATCACGGGACCTGCAGCAGGCTCTAGCCGCTGTTGATGTGAAAGTGCATGCCTCTACAATCAGAAAGACACTGCACAAGTTTAACTTGCATAGGAGGTGTGCAAAGAGGAAACCTTTGCTCTCTAAGAGAAAAGAGTGCGGGGGGATTCCACCGGGCTCAGTCTTTCTCCCTTTTTTTCATATTTGTACTGTGTTGTCATTTTGAGTGGCCTTCCTGTCATTTTATCCTTGGTTACTTTGTCACATATCCTATATTGTTTCTCAGTATGATTTATTTCCCCGTTTATGTTCTCTAGTTTGTTAATTATATTTTTGAGGTTACTTGTCATTATTCTCTGCCATCTCATCATATTTGTATTCTGTTGTGTCCACTCTCTCAGGGTTGACAGCTGTCAGTGGCTTTCTGGGGTTTTGCTCTGCATGGGCATTGCCCTGTCAGCTGCCAGATCGCTCCCTCCTCTCTCATCACTCCCAGCTGGTCTAAATTGTTTCTTTGCTTTCACCTGTCCACTCTGGTAACTCACACCTGTGATCACTTGTTTCATTTTGTTTCTAGCCTTATTTAAGGGGCTGTGCACTATTTTCTGGTGCAGCACCCTACTTTCAACTCTAATCGTACGGAAGTAAGTGCCTTTTTCCTCTGTGTTATTCCTATCATATGTTCCACGTCTAGTCCTCCAGGGTTAGCCGGTGACTCCTCTCACCCTAGCTATTGCTATTTTGGGCTTCTCCTACTTCCACTTGCTTGTACTGGTTTTGTTAGGTTTTGTTTGTGTTATTGTGTTCTTCCACTATTAAATTTGCAAACTCACAGCCAATGTTTGGTGCCTTTAATTCCGCCCTGAAGGGCAATTATGACAGTGATGTCTTCTTTTAAGTCTTGAATCCATTTCTGCAGTCTATTTTTTGTATTATCTCTATGATTTTCTAACATTATATTGTACAATTTTGTGACCATTCCCTTAGCTAAGCAATTTTGAGTAGATAACTTCTCCAGTGTTGACAAAGGTGGTTGTACTATGCCATCTAATCTTGATCTGATAAAGCTTTTAAGTCACAAGTATTTAAAAGTGTGTCTGTGGTACACTGTATTTCCCCCTTAGTTATTAAAAGGACAGAAATTTACCTTCCATATATAGTAGATCACTCAATTTAGTTATGACTTTTCCAAACCATTTCTTAAATCCCATATCATTTGTAGCTGGTTTGAAATGTTCATTGCCCCAGATTGGTGAGAAGCGAGACAGCTTCGGCGTGTCCCCTAGACATTTATGAACATCATACCAAACCGTTATAGTGTTTTTTACAAATGGACTTTTTTTTTTTAAATTTTTAATGGAAGCTGAGTACAGAAAGCTATCTAAGTGGTAAACCTTTAGAGGACATATGTTCAATTTGCAGCAGAACCAGATTACTCTTTTTAGAAAACCAAAATGTTGCTGCTCTTAACTGGACCGCCCAATAGTACCACTGGAGATTTGGCAGCTGGAGTCCCCCTCTGTCATATGGCAGGCAGTGGTGGACCCTCAGGGCCAGCAAAGCCTTCTCTGCTGGCCTAAACACTATCAGAGTTACAACCTTTACAACATATTTGTTCCATGAGGGTGTATTAAATTATTTCCAATAGTCTATTCTCTTCATTTTGTAGCTTTTCTCTTGGATGCACTCCCTCCAACAGTGTAATGCATGTTAAAAGTTTTTTTTTTTTTTTTGTCAAATCATTTTTCAGCCATCTGTATTGCCAGGGCAAAGCAAGTCTGCCTTGGGCCTTCAGGAATTAAGAGTGCAGCTCTGAAGGATAATTAACTGTTAAACTTATTCTGTTGCTTTAACCAATTAGATGTCTTCTGTACATCCAAGGGGTATGCATAGAAGGCATCCGAGAACGTTGGCATTTTCACATCTTTTCATTGGATGGTTAGACTCCTCCACCCACAATGCAGAGGATCCTAGCTAGCAAAAAGCCAGTGAAAGGACTTGCTTAAGCAGCTACTATATACTGTATCTGTTTAAATATAATAGCTGTTTTTCTACCCACAATGGCTGACAGGGAAGAGGAAAATGATTTGGTCACTGATATTTTAAAAAATCAATTTTCCAGACAGACTTTTCAAGAAAAGCTGGTCATTGTGAAGACAGGTCAGTCAACCCCGAAGCTAGCGGGCCCATTTCAGTCAGGGAAAGGATTTGTCCGTCACTTCCATATTAGCAACGAGCAGTATCCTTGGATTACAGGCTCCGAAGAGTGCTGCAAATTATCTTGCTGGGAATGCCTGTTGTTTGCAACTGATCGAGTAGATACTTGGAGTCAGACAGGTTTTGCAAACTTGAGCTGTCTGTCACACCATGACAATTTAGGCAACATTTGCCAAACATATAAAAATTGGTCTAAAACACTGGGATACACTGAAATTTTCACTTTTGGCAGTATGCATCGCGTATCCATAATGACTTGGATATATAATTAAGTAATAGTAACTCAAACTAACTAATGCTTAGCGTGTTGCCGATATTCACAACTTATGCGCAACAATAGTCTAACTTCTGCAAAGCGCAGTCATGCCAAACTACCGTTGCTTCCCGATCGATGAAGACTAGTTATGGGAAAGATCATCTCTGGTAAATCGAGATGATTCTCCCCTCCAAAGACCACGGCGGAGGGTGTGACCGACCTTGCAGAGCTGTCAAGTCTGTCAGGTCAGTAGCGCCTTAAACAGTTGATGTGACATGTCAGGAACATCAGATATCAGTTGTCACAACCTGGCTCAAAGGCACGCGAACTGATGGTAATAAAAAAGTTTAATTTCAATAAAGTGGAAAAAATAAAACCAAGATAATACATGGAGTGTGCTTTTGCTGGGAGGCGCAGGAAAGTGAAGAGCTGCAGTCTGCGCTTCAGGCAATCAGCTGATTGAATCCTCCTCCTCCGGTATTCTGACATTTTGGAATATGTATCACAACAACGCTGAACAGATGATAGTATAGACTTAAGTTAAATGTAAAAACCCTGACAGGTCCCATGTGTTTAGCGCTGTGTGTGTGTGTGTGTGTGTGTGTGTGTGTGTGTGTGTGTGGGTTTGGGTGTGCGTATGCGCTGCAGGCAGATAGCTCTGTACAGGTTTTCCCTGTGAACCAATGCTACAAATATGTTATTTGCTCAGTGAATGCTGGACGTTATCAGCCATACGCTGGACACATCAGAGAATTTTCAGCATGCTGAAAATTAATTTTCAGAGGAGCTCGGCAAACAATGGAGTATACCAGCATGCTTCAGCGTGATCTTAACTTAAACAAAACTGAGCAATAACTGATTCACGTACCCTAGTGTATTCTTCAAATTTTTCATACGTTTTGCAAACACTGCCTAAATCATCTAGGTGTGGCAGGGCCTTAACCAAGGCTGCAGTGAGGCACCAACACAGCCGCCAGCTGGATAAGCAACAGTACTTTTAAACCTTTAGGGAAACAAGAGTGGATCTGCAGCTCAATGAACAAGTGCACTTGGTAATGAAGCTCCACAATGAACAGGTAAAGATTTTTAAAACTAAAATTTTATAATTAAAGTTATCTTGACGAGCCTGGCGAACACCTCGTGTTAGCACAAATGGTTGAGAGACCAGATAATTTGTAAGTACTAAGGCGGAGGCACCTGTTGTCCAAGATTTCAATCCACTTACAAAAGTAATCTCCGAACCCAAAGCATTCAAGCACTTCTAGCATATATGGCCACTTGACCCTGTCAAAGGTTTTTTCCTTGTTGAATGATCATATAGCTGTGTCAGGTGTCCCTTCGCACTCGTATAAAATGTTGAGCACTTATTACATTATGGAAGCCCTGTTTATTTGTTACAAAACCATTTAAGATAAGATAAGCCTTTATTAGTCCCACAACGGGGAAATTCCAGGACTGCAACAGCACAGGGATAGCAACACTCAGAGCAACAATCAGAAGGCAAGAAAAAACAAGCAAGCAAGAGCAGCTAATATACATATGTACATATTACTATAAAATATATATATACACACACACACACACACAGACACACAGTGCAGAGCATTGTAGCTGGATGGAATAAATATATGAATATATGAACACACAGTGCAGAGCATTGTAGCTAGATGGAATAAATATGTAAATATATAAACACCCACAGTATGGAGCATTGCAGCTAGGTGGAATAAATATGCAAGTATATAAACACACACAGTGCGGAGCAATGTAGCTAGATGGAATAATATGTAGATATATAAAAACACAGTGCGGAGCATTGTAGCTAGATGGAATAAATATATAGATATATAAATATAAACACACCCAGTGCAGAGCATTGTAGCTAGATGGAATAAATATGTAAATATATAAACACACACAGTGCAGAGCATTGTTGCTAGGTGGGATGAAACAGCATAACCGTCTATTTAGTTATCCTACATGGTATGATTATGTGCCCATACATATTCTCACCCTCCATAGCGACCGGTATGTTCCTAGTTGTATGCCGGAGAGGACCATTGTGTAAGTCTATTGCATCTTTTGCATTCAAAAAAAAAAAAAAAAAAAAAAAAAAAAAACTATTAGTTTGTTACGTCTTTTTGCTATCTCTGCGAGCAGCCCTGCTTAGGTTTTGATCAGAATGTATTATATTTGGGAGAACTTTTTGTAATCTCATACCTAAGGCTTTAGTAATGATCTCTGCATCTGAATTCAGTAAAGAGATTGGCCTGTAGGAACCGCATTCAATTCAGGGTTTTCCAGGTTTCGGTATGAATGTGATCAGGGCAACAAGTAATGAAGGTGGTAGATACCCTTCTTCAAAGGATTCTATATCCGTATCTAACAAAGGGCGTATTGATTATTCTTTAAAAACTTTGTGTCATGGCAGCCGCTGGGCCGTCATCCAGCTCATCAGCTCCAGCCGCGCACAGATTAACAGGTGTTAATCAGCGGCTCTTAAAAGCCAGCGTCATGGACAGCTCGGCACGGAGTCGTCTGTCTACCTCGTCAGAGTATGAGCCAGAGCTTCGTTCCACAGCCACGTCAAGAACGCCACGACCAGATCTACCACATAAGAAGACTATCTGCTTCTCTACGCCTAACCTTTACTCTTGTGCCCAGGTGGGCTTCCCAGGCGGCGGACCGGTACGCTCCCGGAGCTCCTCCTGGTCTACGGAGTCAGAGCCTCGTCTCATAGTCAATCCAAGACCACCACGACAAGACCTACCACGTAAGAAGGCTATTTGCCTGTCTACGCCTAATCTTCACCCCTGTGCACAGGTGGACCTCCCAGGCGGCGGACCGGTATCTCCAACGGACGGAAAATTACCCTTTCCCTTCCGGAGCTCCTCCTGGCCTTCACTGATCCAGGAACTTCCTCCACTGCAGCTGCAGGTACTGTCTCTCCCTCAGTCACAGGAATCATTGTCTCCACAGTTACGGACATTATCACTGTCACAGCTACGGGAACAGTCAACGTCACAGCTGTCAGTGCAGTCTTTGCTCACACCACGAACTCCTCCACGGTTAGTGGAGTTATCACCGTCACAGCTTCAAGCACCAGAGTCACCACAGCACGCGGACATCGGAGAACGACTAGATACAGTCGGAGACAACCTAAAGTAAGCTGCACACCTGCACTTGTCCTCTTGTGCTGAACAGCCTTAACGGTTTCTGCTTGTGTGTTCTAGGGTTGCCAGGTCGTCCTCTGTATCGCTCAGCTCCGGTGACCAGGCCACGATATCAGCACTCACACTAGCACTACACTCACTTACACTTCACAATAAAGAATAACTATTTTGTATCTGCCCGTGTCTGTGTCTGTCTCTTGGGTCCTGAAACATAACAGTACGACTCCGTCACATGACCCAATGGACAGCACACAGCCGCGCGGACTTAACACCCTTAGCGCCCGGGTAGACATGCTCGTACATCAGCAAACAGTTATTCTCGGAGTGTTGTCCGATCGTCACTTCCTTGTGGTAACGTATCGTCACTTCCTGTTTTGCTGTCTGCCTGTGTGGTTTGCTCTCCAGCTCTCGAGCCACTAGCTATGGCTACTAGCTCTCTTTCCTCTCCTCCTCTGGTGTGCTCTCTCTGTCAGATGTTTAGCTACACCTCTGCCTCTTTTAGTGATAACGGTAAATGTAATAAATGTTGTCTTTTTGAGGCGCTCGAGGCGAGGTTGTCTGATTTGGAATCCCGGCTCCGCTGCATTGAAACACCGTCTGCGCCAGTTAATCTCGACGGACGCCCCTTAGCTGCAGCGGAGCTAGCTAGCTTAGGTCCCCCTGTCACCGGTTCCCCGGCTCTCCTCTGCAGCGAGGAGACTGGGTGGGTGACGGTGAGAAGGAAGCCTAGTCGCAAAGCCCCGGTTCACCACCAACCTGTTCACGTTTCTAATCGTTTTTCCCCGCTCAGCGACACACCCGCTGAGGAAAAAACTCTGATCATTGGCGACTCTGTAGTCAGAAACGTGAACCTAGAGACTCCAGCGGCCATAGTCACATGCATTCCTGGGGCCAGAGCAGGCGACATCGAGTCAAATTTGAAAATGCTGGCTAAAAGTAACTGTAAATATTCCACAATTGTTATTCACGCCGGCATTAATGACATCCGTCTCCGGCAGTCGGAAGTCACGAAACTTAATGTAGAATCGGTGTGTGACTTTGCAAAAACGATGTCTGCCACTGTAGTATTCTCTGGGCCCCTCCCCAATCTGACCAGTGATGACATGTTTAGTCGCTCGTCATCCTTGAACCGCTGGCTGTCTGTGTGGTGTCCTAAAAATGACGTGGGCTACATTGACAATTGGAGCTCTTTTTGGGGAAAACCTGGTCTTATGAGACGAGACAGCATTCATCCCACTTTGGATGGTGCTTCTCATTTATCTAACAATCTGGCATCTTTTTTATCCAAATTTCCAAAACCCTGACTACTCAGAGTTGGGACCAGGAAGCAGAGTCGCAGTCTTACACGCCTCTCTGCAGCTCCTCTTCATCCGCCACCCCTCAGCTTAGCCCCTGTCTTCCCCATCAGAGAATCGTTGTCTGCTCCCTCCAAAGTAAATAAAAATATAATGTATAAGCATCCCAAAGTGATAAAGCAAAATATTGGTAAAACTCAAATTAAACATAAAGCCTCTAAATTAAATGATTTGGCCTCTGTTCCTCCTCATAATTTAAAAATTAAATGTGGTTTATTAAATATTAGGTCTCTAACTCCCAAGTCTCTGTTAGTCCATGATCTGTTAATTGATCATCAGATTGATTTAATTTCCCTTACAGAGACTTGGTTAGGACAAGAGGATTATGTTGGTTTAAATGAATCAACTCCCTCTGGTTATTTAAACTGTCAAAATCCCAGAAGTTCTGGTCGTGGAGGAGGAGTAGCAGCAATTTACCATTCCAAATTACTAGTTAATGTAAAGCAAAAAACATGTTATAATTCCTTTGAGGGCCTGGTCCTCAGTATTGGGCACTTTAGCAATTCCAGGTTAAACCCAATTTTATTTGCCATAGTTTATCGTCCCCCATCAACCTATTCAGAATTTTTATCCGAATTTCCTGATTTCTTAGCTGATTTAGTGCTGAAATCTGATAGAATAATTATAGTAGGGGACTTTAATATACATGTGGATGTAGATAGTGACTGCCTTAATGTGGCTTTTAATTCAATATTAGACTCGATTGGGTTTTCTCAGAAAGTAGGAAATTCTACTCATTACCTCCACCATACATTGGACCTTGTTCTGACATATGGCATAGAAATAGAAAATCTGGTAGTGTCTCCTCATAACCCTGTACTGTCAGACCATTGTCTGTTAACCTTTGATTTTACTATTTCTGACTATTTGGCTCCTAAAGAAAAATATTATCACAGTAGATGCCTCTCAGATGATGCTGTTTCCAAATTTATGCAGATTGTTTCCTCTATGCCATGTGTCAACACAACGGAAATAAGCTATAGACAGCTTGCTCCTTCTGTAATTGATAACATGGTGGATAGTGTTTCAGCTTCTCTACATCAGGCTCTAGACTTGGTGGCCCCCTTAAAAAAGAAAAAGTCTAATCAGAGATTTTTAACTCCTTGGTTCAACACAGAAACTCGTAGCTTAAAACAGAAGACTCGTCAATTAGAAAGAAAATGGCGCTCTACTAATTTAGATGAAATCTATTTAGCTTGGAGAAATCATCTTTTAATTTATAAAAAATCTCTTAGAAAAGCTAGAACGAGTTATTACTCTGCATTAATAGAAGAGAACAAGAATAATCCCAGGTTTCTTTTCAGTACTGTAGCCAGGTTGACAAAGAGTCAGGACTCTGTCAATCCTAGCATCCCCTTAGAGCTTACTAGTCAGGACTTTATGAACTTTTTCAATAATAAAATTTCATCCATCAGAGATAAAATCAATCAGATTCTTCCAACAGTTAACTTAAATACTGTAACTACTACAACTCCTTCTATTGATGTCTGTCTTGATGAGTTTACTCCAATCGACCTTTGTGAGTTAGACAAAATAGTTTCCTCATCCAAACCTTCAACTTGTCTTTGAGACCCTATTCCTACCAGGTTATTTAAAGAAGTCTTCCCACTTATTGGTAGCTTTATTCTTCATATAATCAATTCTTCATTAACTTTAGGCCATGTACCGCAGGCTTTTAAAACGGCTGTAATTAAACCCTTACTCAAAAAGCCAACGCTAGATCCAGGAGCTTTAGCTAACTATAGACCAATCTCTAATCTCCCTTTCATTTCAAAAATCTTAGAAAGAGTTGTTGCTATGCAATTATTTGACCACCTGCAGGGAAATGGTTTATTTGAGGAGTTTCAATCTGGGTTTAGAATCCATCATAGCACTGAAACAGCCTTAGCGAAGGTCACTAACGACCTCCTCATTGCATCTGATAATGGACTAGTTTCTGTACTTGTCCTTTTAGATCTTAGTGCAGCTTTTGATACTATTGATCATAATATTCTACTTGATAGATTAGAACACTATGTTGGACTTAATGGAACTTCGTTGCAGTGGTTTAGATCTTATTTATCTGATAGGTTCCAGTTTGTTCATGTAAATGATGAGTTTTCTCTCAGCTCAAAGCTTAGTCATGGAGTTCCACAGGGATCTGTGCTTGGCCCTACTCTTTTTAGTTTATATATGCTTCCGTTAGGCAACATTATTAGAAAGCACTGTATACATTTTCACTGTTATGCAGATGACACACAATTATACCTGTCAATGAAGCCAGATGATACTAATCAATTAGCCAAGTTAGAAGCCTGTCTTAAGGAAATCAAAGTTTGGATGACTTGTAATTTCCTGCTATTAAATTCAGATAAGACTGAAGTCATTCTTGTTGGTCCAAAAAACCTTAGAAATTCCTTTCCAAATCAAACTTTCAGTTTGGATGCAGTTACTCTTTCTCTTAATAGCTCTGTGAGGAACCTTGGAGTTATTTTTGATCAGGATTTGTCCTTCAATTCACATATTAAATTTGTTTCTAAGACTGCCTTCTATCATTTGCGTAATATTGCCAAGATTAGGAGCATCTTGTCTCAGAGTGATGCTGAGAAGCTGATCCACGCTTTTGTTAGCTCGAGATTAGATTATTGTAATTCTTTATTATCAGGTTGTCCTAAAACATCTTTAAAAAGTCTTCAGCTGATCCAAAATGCTGCAGCAAGAGTTTTAACAGGTACTAGAAAGAGAGATCATATCTCTCCGGTTCTGGCCTCCCTTCATTGGCTTCCCATAGAGTTTAGAATTAAGTTTAAAATCCTTCTTCTTACTTACAAAGCTCTAAACAATCAGGCTCCTTTTTATTTAAAAGATCTGATACTACCGTATCATCCTAACAGAGCACTACGCTCCCAAAATGCAGGTTTACTTGTAATACCTAGAATCTCCAAAAGTACAATGGGAGGCAGAGCCTTCAGTTATCAAGCTCCTCTCCTGTGGAATCAGCTGCCAATCTGGATTCGGGAGTCAGACTCGATCTCTGTTTTTAAGAATAGGGCTAAAACCTACCTTTTTGATATAGCCTACAATTAGGGAGGGATCATGTGTTTTCTGAACCCTCCCTTAGTTATGCTGCTAATAGGTTTAGTCAGCCGGGGGACCTCCAGTAATGCACTGGGCCTCACTCCTTTCCTCACTCTCTATGAAATATTTTTTTTTTTTTGCTGGTCATTAACATTTGTTTGTTCTCTCCCATAGATTGAGTCCCCATCGTGCTGTTTGCTCTCTACATGTCTGTTCTTTTCTTTTTCTCTATCCCCTCACCCCCCAGCCAGTCGCAGCAGATGACTGCCCCTCCCTGAGCCTGGTTCTGCTGGAGGTTTCTTCCTGTTAAAAGGGAGTTTTTCCTCTCCACCGTCGCCAAGTGCTTGCTCACAGGGGATCGCCTGATTGCTGGGGTCTTTCTGCAACTGTGGGGGTCCTCCCTACAGTTGATAGTGCTATGAGATGACTGTTGTTGTGAAATGGCGCTATATAAATAAAGTTGAATTGAATTGAATTGAATTAATCAGCTGTCACAAATTAACGGCCGGCTGGATCGCCTGGAGGGACAACAGGTTTCTTCCCCGGTCGCTAGTGCCACAACCCCTGCAGGTTTAGCACCTACTCAAGCTAGCACCACGTTCGTATCTCGCCTCACCCCTGTTCCCACTCCAGCTCGTTTTAGTGGCAAACTCGGAGAGGCTTGGGGATTTATTCTCCAATGTGAGTCAGTTTTTCTCCGAGTCCCAGGGGACTTCGCCATTGATTCAAACAGGATAGGATATATCATTAACCTACTGGGTGGTAGAGCCTTAGATTGGGCCTATACTGTAATGGCAAGTCCAGGTTATCCCACTTTAACTTACCAGGAGTTTTTGGCAGAGTTTATGTCCGTATTTGATCATTCGGATAGGGGTGCGGTATTAACCGAACGGCTGTTGAGCCTGCAGCAGGGCGCAAGATCAGCTGCTGACTATGCAGTAGACTTCCGGGTCCTTGCCGCTGAGATTGGGTGGGGGGAACCGGCACTATGCGGTATTTTCCTCCGCAGTCTCAACGCGGAATTAAAGGACGAGTTAGCGGCACGGGACAAACCTGATAGTTTGAGAGAGCTAATTGCCCTTGCCATAAGCATAGACAGTAGATTAAGGGAACGAGCGGCAGAACGGCGGTCTACTGCTCGTCCGGTAAAACCCTGCCCTCGTTCCACCAGCTTTTCCCCGCTCGCTCTACCGGCATCAGGGGAGCTTTCAGATCAGGAACCCATGTTAATAGGACAATCTAAAGTATCAGCGGCCGAGAGACAGCGCTGCAGAAATTTAGGCCTTTGTTTTTATTGTGGAAAGGAGTCACATGGAGTTTTTGAGTGCCCAAGTCGGTTAAAAAGGGAGGGTCCGTGGATTGCAGTAGGGGGATTCACGGACACAGACCCAGAAAGACCCCTCACGAGTTTCAAAATACCCATTAGACTTATCCACAAACACGCAGAACATTCTACGCTAGCCTTAGTGGATTCAGGAGCTGAGCAAAACTTTGTTTCCAAGGACCTGGCAACCCAGATGGGCCTCCGCTGTCAGCCCCTGGATCCACCTGTCAGGCTGATTACGTTGACTAAGACGTCACTGACCACCATAGCCTATCAGACGGCCCCAGTGTCCGTGATAGTCTCAGGGAATCACAGAGAGGAGATTAGGTTTTTATTCTTGCCTGTCTCTTCTTCGCCTGTCATCCTGGGTTACCCCTGGCTCCACCTTCATAATCCCACCATCGATTGGCAAGGAGGGAGTATTACTGCGTGGAGCACTTTCTGCTTAAGCGCCTGCCTCCAATCGGCGGCATGCGCTCCCTCTGTCAAGGTGCCACCCCCCCTCGACGCCAACTCAGGAGCTGTCCAAGGTACCAGAAGTTTACCATGATTTGGGACTAGTGTTCAGTAAGTCACGGGCGTTGTCTTTACCCCCTCATCGGCCGTACGACTGCGCTATAAATCTGAAGGCTGGGGCCCCTCTCCCTGCGAGCCGCCTGTACAGCCTGTCAGCCCCGGAGCGCGAGGCCATGGATACCTATATTAAAGAATCCCTGGCCTCAGGGATCATCCACCCGTCGTCCTCGGCCGTGGGGGCCGGCTTTTTCTTTGTTGGAAAGAAGGACGGGTCGTTACGCCCTTGCATCGACTTCAGGGGGCTTAATGAAATCACTATAAAGGATAAATACACCTTGCCTTTGATGAATACCGCCTTTGACTCCCTCCAGGGGGCGAACTGGTTTACTAAGCTTGATCTCCGCAATGCCTATCACCTGGTGCGCATCAGAGAGGGAGATGAGTGGAAGACGGCGTTCAGGACCCCAAGCGGCCATTTTGAATATTTGGTAATGCCGTTTGGGTTGACCAACGCTCCAGCCGTCTTTCAGCGGCTAATTAATGACGTGCTGCGGGATTTCCTTAACTCCTTTGTGTTTGTATATCTCGATGATATATTGATCTTCTCCCGCACTCTGGAAGAGCACCAGGTGCACGTGCGCAGAGTGTTACAGCACCTCCTGGAGAATCAACTTTTTGTCAAAGCAGAGAAGTGTGAATTTCACACAAACCAGACCTCTTTCCTTGGGTTCATCATCGCCCGGAACCAGGTGCTTCCTGACCCAGCTAAGGTTAAGGCGGTAGTGGATTGGCCCTCTCTGTCCTCTAGGAAACAGCTCCAGGGGTTCCTGGGCTTTGCTAATTTTTATCGCCGTTTTGTGCCCAATTTTGGGAACCTGGCTCGCCCTTTGACTGCGCTCACCTCTCCTAAGACTCCGTTTTGCTGGAGTGAGGAAGCAGCCAAGGCGTTTAAGAAATTAAAGGACGAGTTTGCTTCAGCCCGTGTTCTCTCTCAGGTGGACCCGAATCTTCAGTGCTTGGTGGAGGTGGATGCCACTGACTCGGGGGTGGGAGCGGTTCTCTCCCAGCGTTCTCCTGAGGACGGCAAGATTCGGCCATGTGCATATTTCTCCCGTCGCTTGTCACCGGCAGAGAGGAACTACAGCATCGGGGACAGGGAGCTGTTGGCAGTGAAGCTCGCCTTGGAGGAGTGGAGACATTGGCTTGAGGGGGCCGCTCAGCCGTTCGTAGTATGGACTGACCGCCGCAACCTGGAGTACCTCAGGACAGCGAAGCGGCTGAATGCACATCAGGCTCGTTGGTCTCTCTTCTTCGGCCGCTTCAACTTCTCCATCACCTATCGGCCAGGAAGCAAGAACGGTAAGCCGGATGCCCTCTCACGACAGTTTGACGCACCATCTTCCGAGGATCAGGACGCACCCATTCTACCACCCTCCTGTGTTGTGGGCGCGCTGTCCTGGGGTATCTGTACCAAGGTCCGGAAAGTGTTGAAGATGGAACCAGACCCGGGGGGGGCGGCAGGCCGCTTGTTTGTTCCACGCTCTATTCGGGGCCAGGTGATTGAATGGGGTCATGCCTCCAAGTTGGCTTGTCATCCGGGAGTTGGCCGGACTGTGGACCTTCTCCAGAGAACCTTCTGGTGGCCAGGGCTACGGAAGGACGTGGTTAACTACATCCGGGCTTGTGCTCAGTGCGCCACCGGGAAAACGACATCTTCTCCCCCGGCGGGTCTGTTGCACCCCCTGCCCATTCCTTCCCACCCCTGGTCTCATGTGGCCATGGATTTTGTGACTGGTTTGCCCCTTTCTGATACTTTCACCACTGTCTTGACTATTGTGGACCGTTTTTCGAAGGCGGCCCATTTTGTGCCTCTTCGGGGCTTGCCTTCGGCTCAGAAAACGGCGGACCTCCTTGTTCAGCATGTGGTTCGCCTTCATGGTATCCCCGCTGACATAGTGTCAGATCGAGGACCACAGTTTGTCTCTCAGGTATGGAAGGCGTTCTACGCAGCGTTGGGAGCCACGGCCAGCCTTTCTTCTGGGTACCACCCTCAAAGCAATGGCCAGTGCGAACGGGCTAACCAGGAGCTCGAGGCCACACTGCGCTGTGTTATCTCCTCCTGTTCCTCCTCTTGGAGTAAACATCTTCCCTGGATTGAGTACGCCCATAATACTACGATCTCTACGGCTACGGGCGTCTCCCCTTTCAAGGCTATGTTTGGATTTGATCCACTATTGTTCCCGGAGGAGGAGAAGGAGGTAGCGGTTCCGTCTGTCCAGGCCCAGATTAGGCGCTGCCGGCGAGTTTGGTCCATCGCCCGCCAAGCCCTTTTAAGGACCACTGAACGCAACATCCAGGTGGTCAACCGTCACAGGAGACCTGCCCCAGACTACAAGGTGGGTCAGAAGGTTTGGTTATCCACCCGGAATATTGGTGTACCGGCCGAAAAGCGTAAACTCACTAAGCGCTTTATTGGGCCCTACACCATCTCACGTATTGTCAACCCTGTGTCTGTGCGCTTGTCTCTCCCCCCTTCCATGCGCATCTGCCCTACTTTTCATGTCTCCCAGGTTAAACCGTACGTTATGGACCCTCTGTGCCCGGCCCCTGCGGCGCCTGCCCCCCCGAGGATGATCGATGGCCATCCAGCCTGGGGCGTGACTGCCATCCTGGACGTGCGCAGGCGGGGCCGTGGTCTTCAGTATTTGGTGGACTGGGAGGGGTTTGGACCGGAGGATCATTCTTGGATTCGCCCAGCGTTGATCTTGGATAAGCAGCTGATCCGCAATTTCCATCGGGCGAATCCAGGTAAGATTGGGCAGGTGCCTGGAGGCACTGCTAGAGGGGGGAGTACTGTCATGGCGGCCGCTGGGCCGTCATCCAGCTCATCAGCTCCAGCCGCGCACAGATTAACAGGTGTTAATCAGCGGCTCTTAAAAGCCAGCGTCATGGACAGCTCGGCACGGAGTCGTCTGTCTACCTCATCAGAGTATGAGCCAGAGCTTCGTTCCACAGCCACGTCAAGAACGCCACGACCAGATCTACCACGTAAGAAGACTATCTGCTTCTCTACGCCTAACCTTTACTCTTGTGCCCAGGTGGGCTTCCCAGGCGGCGGACCGGTACGCTCCCGGAGCTCCTCCTGGTCTACGGAGTCAGAGCCTCATCTCAACGTCAAGCCAAGACCACCACGACAAGACCTACCACGTAAGAAGGCTATTTGCCTGTCTACGCCTAATCTTCACCCCTGTGCACAGGTGGACCTCCCAGGCGGCGGACCAGTATCTCCAACGGACGGAGAATTACCCTTTCCCTTCTGGAGCTCCTCCTGGCCTTCACTGATCCAGGAACTTTCTCCACTGCAGCTGCAGGTACTGTCTCTCCCTCAGTCACAGGAATCATTGTCTCCACAGTTACGGACATTATCACTGTCACGGCTACGGGAACAGTCAACGTCACAGCTGTCAGTGCAGTCTTTGCTCACACCACGAACTCCTCCACGGTTAGTGGAGTTATCACCGTCACAGCTTCAAGCACCAGAGTCACCACAGCACGCGGACATCGGAAAACGACTAGATACAGTCGGAGACAACCTAAAGTAAGCTGCACACCTGCACTTGTCCTCTTGTGCTGAACAGCCTTAACGGTTTCTGCTTGTGTGTTCTAGGGTTGCCAGGTCATCCTCTGTATCGCTCAGCTCCGGTGACCAGGCCACGATATCAGCACTCACACTAGCACTACACTCACTTACACTTCACAATAAAGAATAACTATTTTGTATCTGCCCGTGTCTGTGTCTGTCTCTTGGGTCCTGAAACATAACACTTTGTAGATGTCAATCAGAAGAGAATCTGGTCTTGCTGCTTTACCACTCCTCACACCACAAATAGCACTGTGAATATCTTCTGGGCTCAGTTTCCAGTCTAGTTCTAGTTTGGTGTCTACAGGGATACAAGGTATATCTACGTAATCTGTCTAGAAAGGTATTTTGACCCCTTTTATTTCCTGGATGTTCAGAGCGATAAAGGGCTTTATAAAAAAAATAAATAAGAAGGCTTGTATAATTTCTTCTGGATTTGTGGTTAGGTGTCCTTCTTTGTACTTTATTGTATTTATTGTTCTTTCTGAGTCTAGATTTTTTTTAATTTGCCAGGCTAGTAATTTGCTGGATTTCTCTCCTTGGCCATAAAAAGTCTGTTTGAGCCTCAATAGACTTTTTTCAGCCTTAGCTGTAGAGAGCTCTTCATATTGAGCTTTGAGGGCCAGCAGTTCTCTTCTTGTCTGAATTGAGTTGTCAATGTCATGACCCGAGCGCCGATCTCGTCCGCGCTCGGGCTATGCATCATCTCTGCCGGCCTCGACAGCTGTGGATTACATTCTGGCTTCACCGGGCTCTTATTGTGACAGCGCTTGGTGGGGTTTCCGGCTGTCAAGGTTGATCAGCTGTTCTGCATCACCGCTTGTTAGTCGCCGGCTTTATTAGCGGGCGCTGACAGCTGGTTGATGCTGGAGTATCGTCGAAACATCCTGAGAGATTCCTGGTGTGTCAGCACGCTCATGTCAGGTTCGTGTCTTGTTCATGTCATAGTTTAGGTCGTAGTGGCTGGGGTTAGCCCTACGATCCCTTGTATTCGGTAGTGTGTCTTTTGCCCTCAGCGGCTCACAGCTTTATGTCTCGTCTTGTCTTGTTAAAATAAACATCTAATGCAAAACTCACTGGTGACTTTTGGCGTCTTATGGTGGCCCGCGAGGGTCACAGCATGACAGTATACTCCAGCCAAGACGTCTAAACGGAGACGCCACACCGAGATGCCTTTTCACCCTGAGTTTTTGCTTAATTGGACGTTTGTTCTTCCCTGTCTGGGTAAACGCGTGCTGGGAGAATGCCGTCATGGAGGGGCCACGCTTGGAGTCGAGACTACGAGCTGGCGGAGGCTTTGGAATACGTGGATGAAATGCTTATCGCTGCCTCCCTCCTCGACTACCACAGCAACGTACGCTGGTACCTGGACTGCACTGAGGATGTCCTTAATCATCTTCCCCGCCTTCCTACGCCGACCACCCTGAAGTCGGCACGAGGAGGGATGACATCGCCGCACAGCGCGAGATACTCCGTGGGGTGGAGGTGGACTACGGAAGGAAGCAGATGAGGAGGCATCCTTGCTCCCCGTGTTGGGACACTGTTCCTGCCCCTGATCCGGTCCAGGAGTTCTCGCCATCTGGGGGCCGTCGAAGACGTCGGCGCCACGGCCAAGGTGAACCTCAGCAGAATCCCTGGCTGGACCCGCTGCTGGCAAAGCCCATCAGCAGACCTCCGAGAGCGGCTACACCTCGTCCTTCCAGGGGGCCCTCTGTCGCCATCCAGCGGGGAGAGGGAGGAACTACGTCCCCTACAGCAGGCACCATCCTCCCTCCGGGATAAAGGCAAGTGCAAGTTTGTTCGTTACACCATAATTGTAACCTGCCTTGTCTGACTCCTGGGGGCGGAGTTCGGGGTTCGCAGCCCCCCGAGCTCCCGCCACCTGCTGTGGTTATGATAACCAAACCTGCTGCTTCTGTGTCTCCCTCTGCTGAGCGGTCCGCGACACCAGGTCTACGTCACGGGGTGAGGAGGGGGCCTACGGTGCTGGAAAGCCTGAATCCGGCCCTGCAGCCACGTCGTGGACAGAGGAGAAGAGCGGACTGCGGCCCGGAACCTGTGCCGATGATGAAGCATCCCTGAGTCTCCTTGTCGGAGCGGTCCGAACCAGTGGGTTGAGGGTCCCCTCCCTCCATGCATATGGGTCATCGGCGTGGGCATCAGCGCGAGAGGAACCTCAGGCTGCGAAACCCATCTTGCCAGCTGCGGAGCCCGACGCAGCTGAGTTGGACCCTGCGCACGAACTTCTTGGCCCTGAGCCTGGATCGACGGAGTCCTGGACGGCAACAGAACCCGAGTGCAGGCAAGTGCTCCCTCTTGTGTCTCTGTCCCCTGTGTTGGAGCATTTTTTCCTGCCTCTCGGCGAGGCGAGTGAGGGGCAGCAGCCTGCTGCTCCCGAACTCGTCTTGCTGGGTTCTGTTGCTGCCGGTGACACTGATCCCGGTTTTTCTCTGTGTCCTGAGCTTCCTTGCAGTGTCACCGGCACGGAGCCAGTCGGGGTCGTCGAGTTGGAGGTTCAAGGTTCGGGGGCGGAGGTCGTCAACGGAGCTGAACCGACCCAGTCGGGGTCCGTTGTGGAGGCTGCCATGGCCCAATCGGGGTCCGACATGGGTGCGCCCAAGACCTAATCGGGGTCCTCCGCGGGAGCTGCTTTAGCTCAATCGGGGTCCGACATGGGTGCGCCTGAGACCCAATCGGGGTCCATCGCGGGAGCTGCTTTGGCCCAATCGGGGTCCGAAGTGGGTGCACCCGAGGCCCAATCGGGGTCCGCCGCAGGTACTGTTCTGGCCCAATCGGGATCCGATGAGGGTGCAGCCGGGTCCCAATCAGGGTCCAGGGGAGGTGCAGCGCTGGTGTGGTCCACTGACGGTGGAGGAGCTGCTGTCCCTTCACCGCCTGACCCAGTTCGGGCTCATCCTTGCCTTCTGTCCCCTCTTCAGAGTCATCGCCCCTGTGCATCATCGCCGGAGGCCGTGGGGGTCCCTTTTCGCTCGCCCCGGCTCTCCCGAGTTTTGTCCTTGCCAGGGAGGCTGCCGCGTGCTGTTCTTCCCCGGTACTGGTGGCTGAGGGACGCGGGTCGGCCGCCTGAGGAACTGTTTCTCTGGTTCGGCACCTCGGGTCGGCCACCCGACATATTGTGTGTTTCACTGGGCGATCTGGTTCGGCCACCGGAGGAGTGGACTTTCCAGGCCTGGGACTGTGGTAAGCCGCTCGGTCACGTTCCACCTCCCATGACCACCCGTCGGCCGTTGGACGCGGGGAGACCACCTGAACTGTTCCCGTGGCGTTTGGTCTCCGCCGGTCGGCATGAACTGTCGGGGGTAGAGGTCATTCCTGGTAGTGGTCTGGTCCTGTAATTGTTCTGTTTTTTTTGTTTTTTTTTCTCTGTCCTGTGCTGTATTTGCTTTTTGACCTGAGAGTGAGGTATTTTTTTTTTGTTTGTTTTCGGGCCTGGGTAATGGCATTTCATGTATTTTGGAGTATGGTCTGGTCCTGTAACTGTTTCATGTATTTGGAGTCGTTTTTTTTGTTTTGTTTTTTTTCCTGTCTGTGCTCTGGTTCTCTATCTGTGGTTTGATCCTTTCCTACCCCATCCGCCCACCCTGGAGGGGGTGGGGGGGTGGGATTGGATGTCTATGGGCAGTCAGGAGCCCGCCCTCAGAGGGATGGTACTGTCATTACCTGAGCGCAGATCTTGTCCGTGCTCGGGCTATGCATCATCTCTTCCGGCCTTGACATCTGTGGATTACATTCTGGCTCCACCGGGCTCTTATTGTGACAGCGCTTGGTGGGTTTTCCAGCTGTCAAGGTTGATCAGCTGTTCTGCATCACCGCTTGTTAGTCACCGGCTTTATTAGCGGGCGCTGACAGCTGGTTGATGCTGGAGTATTGTTGAAACATCCTGAGAGATTCCTGGTGTGTCAGCACGCTCATGTCAGGTTCGTGTCTTGTTCATGTCATAGTTTAGGTCGTAGTGGCTGGGGTTAGCCCTACGATCCCTCATATTCTGGAATGTATGTTCATGTCATAGTTTAGGTCGTAGTGGCTGGGGTTAGCCCTACAATCCCTCATATTCTGGAATGTATGTTCATGTCATAGTTTAGGTCATAGTGTCTGGGGTTAGCCCTACGATCCCTTGTATTCGGTAGTGTGTCTTTTGCCCTCAGCGGCTCACAGCTTTATGTCTCATCTTGTCTTGTGAAAATAAACATCTAATGCAAAACTTACTGGTGACTTTTGGCGTCTTATGGTGGCCCGCGAGGGTCACCGCATGACAGTCAACCTTGACTATTTTCTCTAGTTCCTTAATTTCTGAATCAAGGTTATTAATTTTTTTGTTTGAATTTATTAAATTTGGAGCTTTTGTAACTAATCATTTCCCCTCTGATATAAACTTCGAAGGCCTCCCATCTAATGGCTGCAGATGTTTGGTTTGTATTTAATGTAAAATATAAATATATATGCTCCCATATAAATGTAATAAATTCATTCTCCTGTAACCATTCCTGTAACCATTTTGGCTGGAGGCACCACCTAAAGGAGCTTTTGGTTAGTTGTGGGTTCTTGTAATATAGAGAGGTGGGGGAGTGTTCAGAGAGTATGATGCTGTCTTAGACACATTTCTCAATGTTGGGCAAAAGAAAGAAGGAAATCAGAAAAAAACCTATACGGGAATAGGATTTAAATGTTGGAGAGTAACATGAAAATTCCCTTGTAGTAGGGTTTTGTGTCCTCCAGGGGTCGAATAAAGTTGTGGCTCCTAAATTGATGTATTTTCTTCTTGCTTAGAGGGTGAGAGGAAGGTCTCACTACCGTCTTGTAAATCTTCCCTTTCACTCATGCTGCTATTGTTCTGTTACAAATCACCCCTGACCCTCGTCTCCACTCACTCCACCCTGCCTGCACTCTCTTCTTCACCTCTCGTGTGCATTTTCCATTGCTTTGGATGGTTGGCCCCAGGTATTTAAACTCATCTACTTTCACTCCTTCTACTCCTTCCATCTTTTTATTATTATTTACGTTTATTTAACCAGGAAAAAAACTCATCCATCCATCCATCTTCTACCGCTTTTCCGGAGGTCCGGGTCGCGGAGGCAACAGTTCAAGCAGAGAAGCCCAGACTTCCCTCTCCCCAGCCACCTGCTCCAGCTCTTCAGAGGGGATACAAAGGCGTTCCCAGACCAGCTGGGAGACATAGTCTCTCCACCGAGTCCTGGGTCTGCCCCGGGGTCTCCTCCCAGTGGGACGTACCTGAAACACCTCAAGCGGGAGGCGTCCAGGAGGCATCCTAATCAGATGCCCACACCACCTCAACTGACTCCTTTCAATGTGGAGGAGCAGCGGTTCTATTCTGAGCCTCTCCCGGATGACTGAGCTCCTCACCCTATCTCTGAGGGTGAGTCCAGCAATCCTACGGAGAAAGCTCATTTCAGCCGCTTGTATCCGCGATCTCGTTCTTTCGGTCATTACCCAAAGCTCGTGACCATAGGTGAGAGTAGGAATGTAGATTGACTGGTAAATCGACAGCTTTGACTTAGAACTAAGCTCCCTCTTCACCACAACAGACCGGTACAACGTCCGCATCACTGCAGATGCTGCTCCAATCCGTCTGTCGATCTCTCGCTCCATTTTCCCCTCACTCGTGAACAAGACCCCAAGATACTTAAACTCCTCCACTTGGGGCAGGAGCCTGTCCCCAACCCGGAGAGGACAATCCACCTTTTTCCGGCTGAGGACCATGGACTCGGACTTGGAGGTGCTGATTCTCATCCCAGCCGCTTCACACTCAGCGGCAAACCGTCCCAGCAAGAGCTGTAGGTCATTGCTGGATGAGGCCAACAGGACAACATCATCTGCAAACAACAGAGATGAGATCCTGTGGTCACCAAGCATGACACCCTCCATTCCCTGGCTGCACCTAGAAATCCTGTCCATAAAAATTATGAACAGGATCGGTGACAAAGGGCAGCCCTGGCAGAGTTCAACTCTCACTGGGAATAACTCCGACCGAGTGTTGGCAATACGAACCAAACTCTCACAACGGTCGTACAGAGACCGAATAGCTCGTAACAACAAGCCCGATACCCCATACTCCCGAAGCACCCCCCACAAAAATCCACGAGGGACGCGGTCAAATGCCTTCTCCAAGTCCACAAAACACATGTAAACTGGTTGGGCAAACTCCCACGAACCCTCAAGAATTCTCGAGAGGGTAAAGAGCTGGTCCGATGTGCCACGGCCAGGATGAAAACCACATTGCTCCTCCTGAATCCGAGGTTCGACCAACGGCCGGACTCTCCTCTCCAGTACCTTGGCATAGACCTTCCCAGGGAGGCTGAGGAGTGTGATCCCTCTAAAGTTGGAGCACACCCTCCGGTCCCCTTTTTTGAAGAGAGGAACCACCACCCCGATTTGCCATGCCAAAGGCACTGCCCCCGACCTCCACGCAATGTTGCAGAGGCGTGTCAACCATGACAACCCAACAACATCCAGGGCCTTGAGGTACTCAGGGCGAATCTCGTCCACCCCCGGGGCCCGGCCACCAAGGAGATTTTTAACCACCTTGGCGACCTCAGCCCCTGTGATAGGCGAGTCATCCCCCTCGTCCCCAAACCCTGCTTCCTCTGTGGAAGGCGTATCAGTGGGATTGAGGAGATCCTCGAAGTATTCCTTCCACCGCCCGACGATATCCCCAGTTGAAGTCAACAGTGTCCCATCCGCAACATACACAGTGTGGACGGGGAGCTGCTTTCCCCTCCTGAGCCGCCGAACAGTTTGCCAGAATCTCTTTGAAGTCGACCGAAAGTCTTGTTCCATGGCCTCACCGAACTCCTCCCATACCCGCATTTTTGCTTCAGCAACCACCCGAGCTGCACTCCGCTTGGCCTGCCGGTACACCTCAGCTGCTTCGGGAGTCCCACAAGCCAACCAAGCTTGATAGGACTCCTTCTTCAGCTTAATGGCCCCCCTCACCACTGGTGTCCACCACTTGGTTTGGGGGTTGCCACCACGAGATGCACCGACCACCTTGCGGCCGCAGCTCTGGGCCGCCGCTTCAACAACAGAGGTGGAGAACATGGCCCATTCAGACTCCATGTCTCCAGACTCCCTCGGAATGTGGTTGAAGTTCTTCCGGAGGTGGGAGTTGAAGACCTCCCAGACAGGGGCCTCAGCCAGACGCTCCCAGCACACCCTCACTATACGTTTGGGTCTACCAGGTCTGAATGGCTTCCTCCCCTGCCATCGGATCCAGCTCACCACCAGGTGGTGATCAGTTGACAGCTCTGCACCTCTCTTTACTCGGGTGTCCAAGACATACGGTCGCAGGTCTGATGATACGATAACAAAATCGATCATCGACCTGTGACCTAGGGTGTCCTGGTGCCAGGTGCACATATGGACACCCTTATGCTTGAACATGGTGTTCGTTATGGACAGACTGTGGTTAGCACAGAAGTCCAATAACTGAACACCACTCGGGTTCAGATCGGGCAGGCCATTCCTCCCAATCACCCCTCTCCAGGTTTCACTGTCGTTGCCCACATGCACATTGAAGTCCCCCAGTAGGACAATGGAGTCTCCAGGAGGAGTACCCTCCAGCACCCCAGTCACAGACTCCAAAAAGGGTGGGTACTCTGAAACATCATTTGGTGCATAGGCACAAATGATGGTCAGGACCCGTTTCCCAACCCGAAGGCGTAGGGAAGCAACCCTTTCGTCCACCGGGGAAAACTCCAATATAGAGGCAGCAAAAAAACCCGTTGAGATTAAAAACCTCTTTTTCAAGGGAGTCCTGGCCAAGAGGCAGCAAAAAAATCACAAATACACTTACAATGACATACAAATCATATAAAACAGTTACAAATTAGTGAGGCCGTCTCAAGTGTTCTCAATCTGGATTTAAAATCGTTCAATGAAACAAGTTCCGTTAGTTTCCAGTCTTTTTGCAACATGTTCCATGTAGAGGGGGCTGAGAACATGAAAGCTCTTTTTCCCAGCTCAGTACGGGCAAATGGAACAGAAAGCAACAAATGATCATTAGAACGCAAACCATAAGAATCAACACTTCTCATTGTGATCAAATTACAAATGTAAGGGGGCAACAGTCCAAGCATGGCCTTGTAAATAAAAATGTACCAGTGAGTCAACCTCCTGGTGGACAAAGAGGGCCATCCCACTCTAGAATACAGTTCACAGTGATGGGTCAAGGCTCTACAGTTTGTAACAAACCACAAAACAGCATGATATACAGAGTCAATCTTCACCGTTATGCCTGCCTCCGTCTCCTTTACACTCACGTATTCTATCTTGCTTCTACTGAATTTCATTCCTCTTCTCTTCAGACCTGGGCTATTCGATTACAAAATCAGTTGGGCCACAATTTGAAATCAAGACATGTAACTGGGCCATGCATGTTCAGCAATCTGATGAATATGACAAATTTAAAACCAACAGAGATCAATAAGATGAAAAATAAACACTTTTTATTCATTGTCTTG
Organism: Pholidichthys leucotaenia; assembly: GCA_020510985.1. Classification (NCBI taxonomy): domain Eukaryota; kingdom Metazoa; phylum Chordata; class Actinopteri; order Cichliformes; family Pholidichthyidae; genus Pholidichthys; species Pholidichthys leucotaenia. Next base: position 126,566,435 of record CM035847.1, on the reverse strand, counting down.
GTTTTAAATGTGCACTTTGCACATGACAAAGGTACATCAAGCTTGCATAAAAACACAGTAACAGTGCTGGGGTTGACAGAACTTGAAGTAGCAGAAATATTTTTCCTCTTGAAAAACAATAAAATAAAAAGAATGAAAAAAATCTGTAAATAACCATTTTAGTGACATCTTACTCAGGCATATCTCAAAGTGCAAAAAAACCCCCACCTCAATGTGCACTGATAGTAGCATTAACATTTGTTTACTTTTTGAAATAAAATATACTACATCCTGGTCATAACTGACCTTGGCACATCTCAAAGTGCATCTAGCTGAATAAAAAATAAACTGTCAAACACTTCAGCACACAAACCCCACAAGAAAAGACTGATAACATTAACAAACATTACACTATTACACTGACACTATTGTGGTTTGTTTTGTTTTAAATCATCACGTGTGAGTAGGAACCTCTTTTTATAACTACACATTCCATTACACAAACACATCAGTCAACCAAAAATTTCTAGTAGTTAAAGATGCAAAAAGCACCCACTTAAAAGCTTGAGTAATGACTTCAGTCTTGAAAGTTTGAGTTTTTTCTCCAAAATTTATAACAATTTTCTCAAAGTTTTCTACTTTTCTCTGGAAATTTTTCTAAATTTGAAACAATTTTCTTCAAATTTGTAATTTCCTCTTGTAAATTGACTTTTATTGTACAGTACATTTGAGACTTTATTATAAATTTGTGAATAATTTTATGGCTAATTTTTGTCTATTTTTTAAATAAAATTAATGTCTTTTTTTATAAATTGAAAATAGATTGTGGTAAAATTTTGACTTTTTTTCCTTATACAATTTACATTTTTGATGCTAATTTTACAGGGCCAGAACAGAACAATAATTTAACTCTGATTTTAAAGAAAAAAAATTATAATAAAATTATATTTAATGGAATAAATTAACTTAAATTACCAAAGATGCAGTTATTTCTGTCATATTTCTATATATTTATAGTGTTTTAGAAATCTCCTCACCACCCAGAAAGAAGGAAAAACCTCCCTTATTTTGAAATCCAAATGTTGGCATGTTTGTCTGAAGGCTGTTGATGGATTAAAGTCATTGACTTCCTGAATTTTGGTCATGTAAACTTGCCAGGCATATAATAATGAATAATATTAAATTATTAGTTAATATTGTAGTAGCTGGTGAAATCAATCATCAGCGATTCATCAGTAACTCTTGCTTTTCCCTGCATATGAAGGTTGCATATGAATCCTAACCACACCTGTTTGCTAAGCGACTCTTCATTATTATTCCCGTTTCTAGTGGGTTAAAACCACAATAAATGCCTCCACTGCTTACGTACTACTTCTGTTTGTTTGTTTTTTTCACGTTTAAAGTACTTTAACAAGCTCATGCGTCTCTCGGACAGTAGCGCTAGCGAGACACTCTGCCTGCCGACTGGAATGGTCACGCGAGTGGGGCACTTCTGAACTCCATGTGGATGATGGTCACATGCGTTGTTCATGTGCATGCTTGCAGACAGTCATTCCTTCATATTTTTTTTCTTAAATTTATATTTCCTGAACGTGGCCTGGACCTGGGCCACTCAGGGGTTGGTTCTTGGTAGCATGTGGCCTGCGGGCCGTTAATTGAATAGGCCTGCTCCAGACCATACTGCCACCTCTCCAGGTTCTCTTCCACCTGCTCCCTACTCTCAGTACAGATCACAATACCATCTGCAAATATCATGGTCCACAGAGACTCCTGCCTGACCTCATCTTTCAGCCTGTCCATCACCATGGCAAACAAGAAAGGGCTCAGAACCAATCCCTGATGTAACCTCACCCCCACCTTGCACCCATCTGTCCCTCCTACAGCACACCTCACCACCGTCTCGCTGTCCTCATACATGTCCTGCACAACCCTCACATACTTCTCTGCCACTCCTGACTTTCTCATACAGTACCACACTTCCTCTCTTGACACCTTGTCATATGATTTCTCTAGATCCACAAAGACACAGTGCAACTCCTTGTGACCTTATATGTACTTCTCCATCAGCACGCTTAGAGCAAACATTGCATCTGTAGTACTCTTTCTTGGCATGAAACCATGCTGCTGCTCACTGATTGTCACCTCTTCTCTTAACTTGGCACCAACAACTCTTTCCCATATCTTCATAGTGTGGCTGATCAACTTTATGCCTCTGGAGTTACAACAGCTCTGAGCATCACCTTTGTTCTTGAAAATTGGTACCAAAACATTTCTTCTCCACTCCTCAGGCATCCTCACACTCTCCAAGATTGTGTTAAACAATCTGGTTAAAAAGTCCACTGCCATCTCTCCTTAAAAATCTCCATACCTCCAAAGGTACAGTGGTGTGAAAAAGTATTTGTCCCCTTCCTGATTTCTCATTTTTTTGTATGTTTGTCACACTTAAATGTTTCAGATCATCAAACAAATTTAAATATGAGACAAAGACAACGCAAGTAAACACAAAATGCATTTTTAAAATGAAGGTGTTTATTATTAAGGGTAAAAAAAAAATCCAAACCTACATGGCCCTGTGTGAAAAAGTGATTGTGCCCCCTGTTAAAACATAAATTAGCTGTGGTTTATCACATCTTTGGAAAGCTGACTTCAATTTCTAGAGCCACACCCAGGTCTTATTACTGTCACACCTGTTCTCAATCAAGAAATCACTTAAATAGGACCTTCCTGACAAAATGAAGTAGACCAAAAGATCCTCAAAAGCTAAACATCATGCTGTGATCCAAAGAAATTCAGGAACAAATGAGAAACAAAGTAATTGAGATCTGTCAGTCTGGAAACGGTTATAAAGCCATTTCTAAAGCTTTGGGACTCCAGCAAACCAAAGTGAGAGCTATTATCCACAAATGGCAAAAACATGGAACAGTGGTGAACCTCACCAGGAGTGGCCGGTGGCCAAAATTACCCCAAGAGTGCAGCAATGACTCATCCAAGCGGTCACAAAAGACCCCACAACAACATTCAAAGAACTGCAGGCCTCACTTGCCTCAGTTAAGGTCAGTGTTCATGACTCCACCATAAGAAAGAGACTAGGCAAAAATGGCCTGCATGGCAGAGTTCCAAGACAAAAGCCACTGCTGAGCAAAAGCAACATATCGGCTTGTCTCACTTTTGCCAGAAAACATCTTGATGATCCCCAAGACTTTTGGGAAAATACTCTGTGGACTGACGAGACAGAAGTTGAACTTTTTTGAAGGTGTGTGTCGCATTACACCAGGACTAAAAGTAACACAGCATTTCAGAATAGGAACATTATACCAACAGTAAAAAAAGGTGCTGGTAGTGTTATGGTCTGGGGCTGTTTTGCTGCTTCAGGACCTGGAAGATTTGCTGTGGTAAATGGAACCATGAATTCTGCTGTGTACCAAAAAATCCTGAAGAAGAATGTCTGGCAATCTGTTCGTGACCTCAAGCTGAAGCACACTTCGGATCTGCAGCAGGACAATGATCTAAAACACACCAGCAAGTCCACCTCTGAAGGACTTAACCCCTTTAGGATTAAATTTGATTACACGATCTACCTCTCATGTGGCTGGTGTTGCAGATCCGCACCTGTCACGTGATAGGCCAAAAAGTATGAAAAAAAAAAAAAAAACGATGTACCAAACATTTCACATTACTAGATGGTAGACACATTTAGGTTAATGCTCTTCAATGGAGGACTCAGTTCAGCTCCACCAGAACCACATCAAATCTGATATCACTTCTGGGGCGCACAATAAAGGTGTATAAACAATTGCGCAACATATATTTCAACAAAGAGAAAGCATTTGCTCCAAATTTTACCAACTATGATTCTAAAAGGGATTATATAGCTTCTGAAGAGAAATATTTACCTTCTGTGACAGCAGAAGATGGACCAGAGCATGTAAAATTTTCGTCCGCCATTGACAAAGCTGCACGTGATGGAGAGGGCAATACTGCCAGTTCCTCGGCGTTATTTAACTGAAATCAAGGTGGAATAAATCAGAAGATAAATGTAAGAGTTTCTGGATGTGGGAGAGAAAGCGAAAATTACCAACAGAAGACAAAATAAGGACTGGGGATGAGCAAACGGACGCATGACAACACATGACGAGTAGTAGGTTTGATGTTTTCATCAGCTTGTTTACATTCTACTAATTTTCTGGTTCGTATAGTTTGAAGATAATACAAAACAAAAAGCAAAAACAAAGACAAACAAACAAAACCATCCTTTGTGTAAATATATCCAAAGTCTACTTTGACAGAAAGTTATGTAATCCAATATGGCTGCCATCACATTATGCAGATTAGATGCATAAATTTACTCCTATCATAAACTTTGGATCATATTCTACATCTTTCTCTTTCTCTTTATCTCATCTTTTTCTTTCAGCCATTATCTCTTACAACTTTCAAGTTACAGCCTTTGGAATTTGTGATATCGAAACTGAATATTTTCTTGAAAAAAAAATCTTCGCCACCAGAGGGTGCATGCAGATGGTGCGGATCTGTGACAGAAAACCTCTCAGGGTTAAGAAAAACAACACGAAGACTTTGGAGTGTCCAAGTCAAAGTCCTGACCTGAATCCGATTAAGATGCTGTGACATGACCTTAAAAAGGCGGTTCATGCTCAAAAACCCTCCAATGAGACGAGTGGGCCAAAATTCCCGCACAGCGCTGTACAAGTGCAAGTAATCGCAAATGCTTGATTGCTATTGCAGTTGTTGCTGCTAAGGGTGGCCCAACCAGTTATTAGGTTTAGGGGACAATCACTTTTCACACAGGACCATATAGGTTTGGATTTTTTTTTCCTCTTAATAATAAACACCTTCATTTAATAACTGCAGTTTGTATTGGCTTGTGTTACAGTGTGATACAAAAAAAATGCAAAGTCAGGAAGGCGGCAAACACTTTTTCACACCACTGTATGTCATCTGGACCAACCGCCTTTCCATTCTTCATCCTCTTCAAAGCTGCCCTCACTTCCACCTTGCTAATCCTCGGGACTTCCTTGTTCACTATCTTTCCTTCATCCATCCTCTTCTCTCTCTCATTTTCTTTATCCATTAGGCCTTCAAAGTACTCCTTCCACCTTCTCAACACACTCTCATCATTTGTTAGTACATTACCATTTCTGTCCTTAATCAGTCTAACCTTCTGCATGTCTTTTCCAGCTCAAACTCACTGTCTAGCCAATTGATACAAGTCCTTTTCTCCTTCCTTAGTGTTTAGCCTCTCATACAACTCTCTATATGCCTTTTTCTTTGCCTTTGCCACCTCTCTCTTTGCCACGTGCCTAGATTCCAAATACTCCTTTCTACTTTCTTCATCTCCCTGACTATCCCACCATTTCTTTGCTAACCTCTTCCTTTGAATACTTTCCAGAACCTCCTCATTCCACCACCAAGTCCCCTTGTCTTCCTTCCTCTCCGCTGGATACACCACATATTTTCTACCCATTTCCCTCAGTACTTTTGCTGTATTTTCCCAATCATCTGGTAATTCTTCCCTACCACCCAGAGCCTCACTAACTTCCCTCACTAACTTCCCTCACTCAGTCTTTGGCTCTCCTTCACACTCTTCCTCTTCTTGCTCACACTCTTCCTCTTCTTGCTTTCCAAAGCCATCCTACAGACTACCATCTGATGCTGTCTAGCTACATTCTCCTCTGCCACCACCTTTTAGTCTCCTATCTCTTTCAGATTTCTCCTTCTTCATAAGATGTAATTCACTTGTGTTCACCACAGCCATTTACATACTTTAAGCAAAATCCACAACCATCTGTCCTTCCACACTTCTCAACTTAACACCGTACCTACTCAGCACCTCCTCATCCCCTCTGTTCCATTCACCTACATGTTCATTAAAGTCTGCTCCGATCACTACTCTCTCCCCCCCTGGGGACACTCTCTACCACTTCATCCAACTTACTCCAGAGTTCTTCTTTCTCTTCTAACTGACATCCAACTTGTGGGGCATACACACTGACAACATTCAACATCACACTTTGACTTTTAGCTTCAAACTCATGATTCTGTCTAACTCCCTCTTTACCTCCTGAACACTCTTTACAAACTCTTCCTTCAGTATTACTCCTACTCCATTTCTCTTCCTATCTCCACCATGGTAGAACAGTTTAAATCAACCTCCAATGCTCCTAGCCTTCCTTCCCTTCCATCTGGTTTCTTGAACAAATGGTATATCTACCTTTCTTCTCGCCACCATATCAGCCAACTCTCAGCCTTTACCAGTCACAGTCCCTACATTTAACGTCCCTGCTCTCACCTCCACACTTCTACCTTTCCTTTTCTCTCTCCCCCTCCTAATACACCTTCCCTCTCCCCTCCTTGATCTTAGACCTGATCCCACCCTAACCATAGGCTATGTCAAAAAGGAAGGTTTTAACCCTAGTTGCACTCACATAGGGCGCACTCCTACTGACAGAGGCACACATGGAAATACTCACAGCATGCACTGAGCTTTTCTGTAATTTTAATGGACAGAGTTGTAACAGTTATAATCTAATCAAAGTTTTGCTACCTGTCATTTTAGTTACAATGTGACAATACACTGAATCTTTTTTTTTTTAAATTCCATACACATTTACATTTTAATTATGAATTTAAAGGAAAACTATTGCCTTTAGATTAGGCATTCATTTGTTTTTGTGGGAATTAATGAATGAATTTATGAATGAAGTGTACTGTATGTGTTTCACTTTCCACCAAAGATGAATGGTGTTGGCAACCCTCAGTGGGATGGAACTGTCAGTCTGAAGATTTCAAACTACAGATCTCTCACCTGTGACCTAGTATTCTTTCCACATATGTAATCTAGTAGCATCATGTCTGTGTCCTCAGTTATCGCCTTCAATCTTGTGCCCGCATGTGCATGTCCTGTCCTGCTAATGAAAAACACACACACTCAGCCGTTGTTTTTTATTCCGTTAAATGTATTCATCTGAGGACAGTTAAATACAAACTATCCATACTGGATATACCCTGTAATATATTCAAAATTATTTGAAGAAACAACATTCAGAGTTCCCCTCATGGATCGTCACCTTATCGTGGTGGGGGGGTTTATGTGCCCTAGTGATCCCAGGAGCTATGCTGTCCGGGGCAATTTGCCACTGGTAGGGTCACCCAAGAAAAACTGGTCCTAGGTGAAGGGCCAGACTAAGAATGATCCAACAGACTCTCATGAGAAACACTAGAACAAGGATTCAGTGTACCCCACCAGGTATGAGGTTACCGGGGCCCCACCCTGGAGCAAGGCCTGGGGGAGGGGCTCGATGGCTAGCGTGTGGTGGCTGGGTTTCCGCCCATGGGACCCGTCCAGGCTCAGCCCGAAGAAGTTACATGGGTCCATCCTCCAGTGGGCTCACCACCTGCAGGAGGGATCATGGGGGTCCGGTGCTATGTGGATCAGGTGGTGGCCAAAGGCGGAGACCTTGGCGGTCTGATCCCAAGCTTCCTAAACTGGCTTTTGGGACGTGGAATGTCACCTCTCTGGTGGGGAAGGAGCCTTTGCTGGTGCATGAGGTCGAGAGATACCGGCTAGATATAGTCGGCCTCACCTCAACACACAGCTCCAGTTCCAGAACCAGTCTTCTGGTGAGGGGCTGGATCTTGGTCTACTCTGGAGTTGCCCCGCGCGAGAGGCGATGAGCAGGGGTGGGTATTTTTGTATCTCCCCACCTTGGTACCTCTATATTGGAGTTTTCCCCGGTGGACAAAATGGTTGTTTCCCTGCACCTTCGGGTTGGGAAATGGGTCCTGACCATCATTTGTGCCTATGCAACAGATGATGGTTCAGAGTACCCACCCTTTTTGGAGTCTCTGACTGGGGTGCTGGAGAGTGCTCCTCTTGGAGACTCCATTGTCCTACTGGGGGACTTCAATGTGCATGTGGGCAACAACAGTGAAACCTGGAGGGGGGTGATTGGGAGGAACGGCCTGCCCGATCTGAACCCGAGTGGTGTTCAGTTATTGGACTTCTGAGCTAACCACAGTTTGTCCATAACGAACACCATGTTCAAGCAAAAGGGTGTTCATATGTGCACTTGGCACAAGGACACCCTGGGTCACAGGTCGATGATTGATTTTGTTATCATGTCATCAGACCTGTGACCATATATCTTGGACACTCAGGTAAAGAGAGGTGCAGAGCTGTCAACTGATCACCACCTGGTGGTGAGTTGGAGCCGATGGCAGGGGAGGACGCCATTCAGACCTGGTAAACCCAAACATATAGTGAGGGTGTGCTGGGAATGTCTGGCTGAGGCCCCTGTCCGGGAGGTCTTCAACTCCCACCTCTGGAAAAACTTCAACCACATTCCGAGGGAGTCTGGAGACATGGAGCCTGAATTGGCCATGTTCTCCACCTCCATTGTTGAAGCAGCGGCACAGGACTGCGGCCACAAGGTCGTCGGTCGGGGCATCTCATGGTGGCAACCCCCGAACCAAGTGGTGGACACCGGTGGTGAGGGGGCCATTAAGCTGAAGCAGGAGTCCTATCAAGATTGGTTGGCTTGTGGGACTCCCGAAACAGCTGAGATGTACTGGCAGGCCAAGCAGAGTGTGGCTCAGGTGGTTACTGAAGCAAAAACTCGGGTTTGGGAGGAGTTCGGTGAGGCCATGGAGCAAGACTTTCGGTCAGCCTCGAAGAGATTCTGGCAAACTGTCCGGCAGCTCAGGAGGAGGAAGCAGCTCCCTGTCCACACTGTGTATGGTGCAGATGGGGTGCTGCTGACTTTGACTGGAGATATTGTTGGGCGGTGGAAGGAATACTTCGAGGATCTCCTCAATCCCACCGATACGCCTTTCGTAGAGGAAGCAGGACTTGTGGACAAGGGGAACGACTCGCCTATCACAGGGGCTGAGGTCGCCAAGGTGGTTAAAAATCCCTTTGGTGGCTGGGCCCCGGGGGTGGATGAGATTCATCCTGACTACCTCAAGGCCCTGGATGTTGTAGGGCTGTCATGGTTGACACACCTCTGCAACATTGCGTGGAGGTCAGGTGCAGTGCCTTTGGCATAGCAAACCTCTTCACTTCCGCCCTCCAAAGAGAGCAGACGCCTTTTTCTTCTCTCCTGCTCTGACTTATCTCCTCCTCCCCTAACTAACTGGATCCCAGCTTGCTGTCATCTGTCTGCGTCTTTACTGCTGATTATCGAAAGAAATTATAGAATTAATAAGCTGGGCTTTGAACGCAATTGACACTATCTTTTCAACGAGGAAAAGTGCCCCGGGGGAGGTCGTTTGCCCCGCAGGAACGGCTGCTGCGGGCTATTTACGGAAACAAGTAATTGGAAACTCTTGTGCCTGACTGATCTTTCCATCGAAGATGTAGAAGATTTGTACGTCTTCGTAGTAATGGTGATTGGGATCGTTCTGATTGGAACTGGGATTGTCCTGGTGTACCGCAAATTGTTGAAGATGGACACAACCTATCAAAATGCTGGCCAGGCGAGGTGCAACCATCAAATTGAAAAAATGGAGAGGACTCTGATAGCGGCAAATGGAGAACTGTCTCGGAAGGTGGATTACATCATGATTACGCTTAGAGCCATCCATGAAGGATTCAACGTCCAGCAATGAAGGATTAAGTACTGAATCTGTAAGAGAATATAAAGTTTTTTCTCTCTGTGATCAGTACTATTCGACGAAATCTGACTCCCTCACAAAAATCCTCCTGATCATCTGCAGCTTTTGTTTTCAAAACATTGAGCTCACGGCCTTCGGACAGGCAGCTGCATGGCTCAAGGACAATGCCAGCAGCCAGACAAAACATCTCCTGCCAAAGAGTCCTTGTTGTTCTTAACTGATACAAACACCTACATTCAACATTACACTCATACTGATTCACAAAACTGATGATAAAGATGATTCACTCACTGCTCTCTCTGTGTCCTTGTGAACTTTTTTTTGTCTGCTGACTGTGCATTGAGGGCTTTTTTTTCTTGTAATCATAATATTGATCATATATGACCACTATTCTGACAATCAATGATTTTTTTGCTCCTTCCTATTGTATTATCCTTTCTTCCCATGCTTCCTGTACCCTTCTGTTGACAGGCGCGTTCACAGATGCAGCCGTGTCACCGGGAATGCAGGTCGTTTTCTGTGTCAAGTCAAATCCCTCGTATGTTATCAGTGATCTGTTATCAGTTATCTGTTAATGTACTTGGCAATAAATCTTTTCTGAGTTCTGAGTTCTGAGTGGTTGTTCCTATCTTCAAAAAAAGGGACCGGAGGGTGTGCTCCAGCTTTTGAGGGATCACACTCCTCAGCCTCCCTGGGAAGGTCTATGCCAAGGTGCTGGAGAAGAGAGTCCGGGCATTGGTTGAACCTCGGATTCAGGAGGAGCAATGTGGTTTTCGTCCTGTCCGTGGCACATTGGACCAGCTCTTTACCCTCTTGAGAATCCTCGAGGGTTCATGGGAGTTTTCCCAACCAGTTTGCATGTGTTTTGTGGACTTGGAGAAAGCATTCGACCATGTCCCTTGTGGTTTTTTGTTGGGGGTGCTTCGGGAGTATGGGGTATCGGGCTTGTTGTTACGAGCTATTCGGTCTCTGTACGACCGTTGTGAGAGTTTGGTTTGAATTGCCAAAACTCGATCTGACTTATTCCCAGTGATAGTTGGACTCCACCAGGGCTGCTCTTTGGCACCGATCCTGTTCATAATTTTTATGGACAGGATTTCTAGATGCAGCCAGGAAACAGAGGGTGTCATGCTTGGTGACCACAGGATCTCATCTCCGTTGTTTGCAGATGATGTTGTCCTGCTGGCTTCATCCAGCAATGGCCTACAGTTCTTACTGGGACTGTTTGCTGTTGAATGTGAAGTGGCTAGGATTAGAATCAGCACCTCCAAGTCCGAGTCCATGGTCCTCAGCCGGAAAAAGGTGGATTGTCCTCTGCGGGTTGAGGACAGGCTCCTGCCCCAAGTTGAGAAGTTTAAATATCTTGGGGTCTTATTCATAAGTGAGGGGAGAATGGAGCGAGAGATTGACAGATGGATCGGAGCGAGCAGCATCTGCAGTGATGTGTTGTTGTATCAGTCTGTTGTGGTGGAGAGGGAGCTGAGCTCTAATGCAAAGCTGCCGATTTACTAGTCAGTCTACTTTCCTACCCTCACCTATGGTCACGAGCTTTGGGTAATGACCAAAAGAAAGAAATCGCAGATACAAGCGCCTTAAATGAGCTTTCATTGTAGGATCACTGGACTCACCCTTAGAGATAGGGTGAGGTGGTCAGTCATCCGGGAGATGCTCAGAGTAGAACCGCTGCTCCCCCACATTGAAAGGAGCCAGTTGAGGTGGTATGGGCATCTGATTAGGATGCCTCCTTGATGCCTCCCACTTGAGGTGCTTCGGGCACATCCCTCTGGGAGGAGACCCCGGGGCAGACCATGCTGGAGAGACTATGTCTCCTAGCTGGTCTAGGAATGCCTTAGTATCCTATCTGAAGAGCTGGAGCAGGTGGCTGTGGAGAGGGAAGTCTGGGCTTCTCTGCTTGAACTGCTGACTCTGCGACCCGGACCGCCAGAAAAGCAGTAGAAGATGGATGGATGGATGGATGGACATTCAACATTTTTCACTCTCTTTTTTTAAATTTTGTTTATGAAGTACTTTGGTCAACCATGGTTGTTTTTAAATGTGCTATATAAATAAATTTTGTCAGGTCAGGCATTGGCTTGCTTGCTACCGGATAACCATGAAAACCAGTACTACCTGTCTCATGGGTCGGGCCGTCGGCGACTCAACCGGCATCCCCGCCCTTCCGAGGGCGTGGAGGGTGAAACAGGGCATCCTGGCAGAACTAAAAACAATATCTGTCACAGGTCTGTGGTGGACCACTCCCAGTTACACAGGGTGAGACTGGACATCCTGGCAGATAAACACATTTGTCACAAGGTCTGTGGTGGACTGTGCCAGTCGATGCATTGTGACATGCACTACACAAAGAGCAGAGATAAACAAACCTATCATCTGGTCAGTTACTGCAACAGATACTGGAGTCAGTTTGTCTTGGCTTGTCCTTGCCACTGTTATTACCTTTATCTGCCAAGAATGTGCTGCTAGTCCAACAAAAGCTAGCAGTGCTCAAATACTTTGCAAGCAGTTTCATGAAATGGTCAATCAGAAAGCAACTCATACCGGCTCGGACGCCACCCGGGCTTACAAGGTCCGCGCTGATCTGTTCACACTCCGACAGGCAGCGAAAAATAAGCTCGGAGCAGGAAGACAAAAGAAGAGGAAAACAGCAACCTTGTGTGTAGCAGAATGGAATGTACACACTCTGTTGGACAGAACAACATCACAGCACCCAGAAAGACAGACCACGCTTGTGGCCCTGGAAAAGAACAGGTACAATGTAGACATAGCTGCACTTAGTGAAACAAGATTGCCTGGATATGACAGCTTGGAAGACCATGGGTACATCTTCTTTTGGAATGGGAGATCAACTCAAGAAAGGAGAGAAGAAGGAGTGGGCTTTGCAGTTAGAAAGGAGATAACAGCAATGCTTGATGAGGAACTGGTGCCAATCAATGACAGGATAATGACTATGAGACTCCCACTACAGCGGAAGATGTATGCCACACTCATCAGAGTATATGCCCCAACAATGACCAACACAGAGGAGGTGAAGGAAGAGTTGTACAGTGATTTACGTGAGACTATCAGTCATGTACCGACTGATGACAGGCTGATGCTCGTTGGAGATTTTAATGCCAGAGTTGGTTCGGACACCGAGAAATGGAAAAGAGTGCTAGACAGTCATGGAGTAGGCAAGTCCAATGCTAATGGAGAACTTCTACTTGCACTATGTTCAGAGTACAACCTTGTGATAACCAACACTCTATTTAAGCACAAGGACACACACAAGAAGACATGGATGCACCCAAGATCCAAGTACTGGCACTTATTAGACTACATCATAGTCAGGCAGAGAGACAGAAGGGATGTATTGGACACCACAGCAATGAGAGGCGTGGACTGTGGCACTGATCATGTTATGCTGAGATCTAGATTAAGGATTTGCAGACGAAAACAGTACTGCAGGATGGGTGCGAAGCCACCACGGAAGCTAAACACTAGTGCACTGAAAGGCCAAAAGAAGCAGGAAGAACTTACACAGGAAATGGATGAAAACTTGAAAGACTGGGACAGCAACAACTCAGAGAATGACATAGAAGAGAAAAAGAGAAATGGACAACACTGAAGGATACAGTGTATCAGACTGCGAGTGATGTATTAGACTACCCTGAGAGGAAACATCAAGATTGGTTTGATGAGCATGATGAACACCTGAAGAAACTACTAGAAGCAAGGAATACAGCTAGGCAGGAAAACCTACAGTGTAACACAAGGTCAAAGAAGAAGAAATACTCAAAGGCTCAGAGAGAGCTACAGATGTTGAACTTCTGCTGTGTTTATGTTAATGTATTTCTTTTTTTTCGTGACAACATATTGAACAATTTAAAAATGTTTAAATCCACAATTTTTCACTTAATTTTCTCTTTTCTTTTCTTTTCTCCTGTGTCCTGGTCCTGGTCCTCATCCTGACCCTGCTGTGGATCCTGAAATGCAGGTAAAACATATTTAATTATTCTGCTAATGGTGACAATTGGAAACTTTTTACATGCAAGTTTGCATTTATTAATCATGGTAACATGATAGCTTTGTGAGTGAGTTGCTAGAAACAAGTTGAGAGTGACCTGCTTCTGCATTGTTTGATGGCTTCTTCTGATGATAGTGAACCTGTTCTTGCATGGGCAAGAACTCTTTATGGATTCTGAAAGTGTGAAGAATGTTAAGATAGTTTTTTTTTTCCAACTTTAGTTGAATGAACATCTACATGTTATCATGCTGAATTGTTTTTCCAAGATAAATGTACAAAAATCCCTTTTTGCTGTTAACTAACTGATATGTTGGAAGTCTTGTTGCTGAAACTGTGTTTCCGCTGAATGAATACACTTCACTGACTGTGACTGTATTCATATGTATTATTTGTCATATGGTAGTAGTGTTAAGCTGAGGGGTTCTGGCAAAGATACCATTTGTTCTTGTCTTTCTATGTATGTGCCTGCTTTTCATGTAGTCTGGAATTGCATAAATGAACTTTGATGCTGGATACCAAATATTAGCACTTCAAAAGCACCATACAGAAATGTAATCTAGACACAAGCTAACATCATTAAAATACCAACTCACAGATCACTTTGTGCCTTAAATCAGAATTAAGACTGGTATATGTCAATCTGAACGTGACCATATGGTATGCTCAAATCCCATGACAAGCTTGACGTTGTGTATGCAAAATTTCAAGTCACTGTAGACTTTGAGTGCACCAAAGAATCCTGGCTTTGTGGAAGAATAACTTGATCATATCAAATTATATTGAGCAATGCAACCTTTCAGATGATATGTTTGCCTTGTGTTATATTTTTATAAGAGTTTTTATGATTTACTTTAAAGACTAAAGAGGCTGCTTTTGGCAATTATAAATATTCTATACACATCTTTGTCACCACAGCAAATACTAAAACAGATTGAAGCATAAATGTTACAAAAACTAGTTATTTGATGGAATTGAGAAAACCAATAAAACTTTTAGCTTCTGACTTTTTTTAACTAATGTGATTGAGCTCAGGGTTTTTGCAGTTGTCCTCCGTCTGGACTCAGAAGCTTTTAAATACAATTTGGGGGAAAATTATTGTGCTTTGTTTTAACCAAATGAAAAAGCGGAACTCAAGTGCTGTAACGGTGGAGGCCACCCGGACATTTTATGGCATGGGACCTTGGACGTTGTCTGTAGGATACAGCACGAGGTAAAAATCATCGTTTGCTGTGGACGGACAGCATTGCTTCCTTCCCAGTGTAACCCACGGAATAAAATGCTGCTGTGAAATTGTGTCCACCATCCCTCTGGCTACCTGCAGTAGTAAGGGTCCACCCGGGGGTTTGTTGATGGAAGGTTCACGCGGCTCCGCCACACCTTCCTGGGACAGCATCCCCATTGGGCCAGCACAACGTTGTTTATGAAGGTAATTTCCACAACCTTCTGATATCATGTAAAAACAATAATTTGCTCCGATTGTTACTGAACAGGAAAAGTTCCACACAGATTCCCCTCCCTCCCTGTGACAGAGTGCTACCCAGACAGACCCAGATAAGGTTAAAAAGATAAAAATATTGTTGACATAAAAAAACCCTCCAAAGGAATTCTGTAGTAGTAATAATAATAATAATAATAATAATAATAATAATAATAATAATAACTAGAAAAGCACTCGGAGAGCGCAGACCTCCGCCAAGCACCACAGTTCCCCCCATACAGTGTTTGTGTGTACGTTTTCAGATTCCTTGACCATGAAAACATATGACTAGCAATTGGATTCACAATGATAGGATTAGTGGTTCAGTAGTAAAAGCATTACCTCCTTGGCGGAGGTAATAAACTGAAGTGTTGGTGTTGTGTCCATCTCCAAACTCCCAGGCTGCGGGCGCTGCAATTCATCGCACAACCGCGTACAACCCACAGGCCAATGGGTTATGCGAGCGTTTTCATAGATCACTGAAAGCAGCACTCAGGGCTTCACTGACGGATGCAAATTGGGTAGACAGGTTGCCGTGGGTTTTATATTGGGGTTGCGCTCTGCGGCAAAAGAGGATTTGGAAGCTTCCCCGGCAGAGAGCTTGTTTTTGCGCAGCCACTATGGCTGCCCGGGGAATTTCTGCCAAATAATCCCGCGCCGGACAGCTGCCCGTCTCAGCTTTTGCAGCGTAGCGCAAACACAGGCATGCTGCCGGGCCCGGCCCACCACTGTTTTCTGCGTGCTTTTGTGCCTAAAACTTTGAAGAACGCGGAGTTCGTGTTCGTCAGACACGACGACCAGCGCCCTCCATTGCGCCTGCACACATGTTGAAAATGGCCGTATCTCACAATGTTAAAGAATCATTTAAAAAATTCCTGTATTCAGACGGTGATCCGGATCATCCCCAAAATTTAACAAGTTCTTCTTTGTACCATTTCCAACAAGGCCTGAAAGTTTCATCGAAATCCGTCCAAAACTTTTTGAGTTATCTTGCTAACCAACAGACTGACAAACAGACAGACAAACGCTGGCAAAAACATTACCTCCTCCGGCCTGCGGCCTGGCAGAGGTAATGATAATACAGATGACATGTAAGCGCTTTACATGTCAAGTGACATCTCAAAGCACTTACAGTGAGTCCATTATTCATTCAATCGAGACAGACATTGATAGTGGTAAGCTACTACTGTAGCCACACTTGCCCTGGGGCAGACTGACGGAAAGATGGCTGCCCATCTGCACCAATGGCCTCTCTGACCAGTACCAAACATTTATACCCAGTATCATGGACACTGGAGGAAAGGTGGGTAAAGTGTCTTTCCCAGGGACACAATGGCAGGATGACTGGGGAAAGCGGGATTTGAACCGCCAACCCTCTGGTTATTGGATGACCCACTCTACCTCCTGAGCCATTGCCACCCACATTTCCCTTCTCCATTCCATTTTTGCTGAGCAGCAAGCTGGACGGCAGAAAGTTCCATTTTTGTAAGGTCTTTGGTATGACCCGGCTGGGACTTGAACCCTGACCTCCCAGTTGTGGGGCGGATGCTCTACCTCTAGGCCACCACTCCAGTGTAGTGGCCTAGAGGTGTGGAATTAATTATATTTTCTTTCCCTTTTTTAGGCTTACAGTTTGAAACTTTTTTAATACTGAAAATATAGTATAGAGGCGGACTGTTGTGAGATTTTGCTTTTTTAAATATTAATCTTTTTAAATATATGTAATTAGTTTTGTGTTCTCCTGTAAAGCTTTCCATTTTTAGGATTTAAGTTGTAGATTTTACAATTTTAGAGCTATTTACTTGGAGTCAAAAACACATTTAGTGTTCCCCTGCATTATTATGATTAAATTATTGCATGTTTTATTTGAAATTGAGCAAAGAATTTATTTTATTTTTTGTTTAAAAAATAATACAGAACTAAAAGCAGCTAAAACATCTGCTTAATAAAATAATGTGTGAAAGCAAATGATATTGGCCTGCTGGAGACAGCTGTGGTCTTCTGAAAGAATGTTCATGAACAGATGACACTTCTTAAAAAGCACATTTTCAGATAGATTTGTGAATGTGACTTGTTACATTTCTCTTCCATTTCTTTTATTAAAAGATGTTTGAAGTAAATTCATGGGTCACTGCAAACACTTGGCTTTAAAAGCACCAAACTCATAATGAGAGGGGAAAAAATGAAAAAAACAAAAACAAACAAAAAATGCATTGAGAATCATTTTAGAATCATATCAGAGACCCTGAATCATAACTGTATCGTGAGGTGCCTAAAGATCCCCAGCCCTAATTTGGACCTCAGCTGGGGAGGAGGATTGACTATCGGAACTCTTGCACTTTTAGTTGGTGACCCCTGATCTAAATCAAACAATACAGTAGTTAGGCCCATCGCTCCTCCTGGAGCATAGGCCGCCGACAACAGTCCGCCAAAGTGCTCTATCCTGTGCTGCTCTCTCCAGCTGTCTCCAGGTCTTTCCTATCTTCTTGATGTCAGCATCGAGGTCTTGTCGCCAGGTGTTTCTTGGCCTTTTTCTCTTCCACTTTCCTTGGAGGTTCCACTTGAGTGCTTGCCTTGTGATGTTACTGGCTGGCTTCCTCAGGGTGTGCCCAATCCATCCCCATCTTCTGCGCTGGATCTCGTCCTCAGCTGGCAGCTGGTTGGTACGCTGCCACAGGTCTGCGTTGCTGATGGTGTCGGGCCAGTGTATCTGGAGGATCCTTCTCAGGCAGCTGTTGATGAACGTCTGCACTTTCCTGATGGTGGTCTTCGTTGTCCTCCATGTCTCTGCTCCATACAGTAGGACTGACTTGACGTTAGAGTTGAACAGCTGGATCTTAGTGCATGTTGACACCACCTTGGAGCTCCAGATGTTCCTCAGCTGCAAGTATGCTGCCCTCGCCTTGCCGATTCTTGCTCTGACGTCTGCGTCTGTGCCGCCCTGCTTGTCAATGACGCTGCCCATGTATGTGAAGGCCTCCACCTCTTCCAGCTCACTCCCATGCAGTGTGACTGGGTCCTCATTTGCTGTGTTTATCTTGAGGATCTTGGTCTTGCCCTCATGGATCTTGAGGCCAACTTGTGCTGAGGTGGCTGCCAACTCTGTTGTCTTGTCCTGCATCTGCTGGTGGCTGTGGGAGAGCAGGGCCAGGTCGTCTGCAAAGTCCAGATCATCTAGCTCAATGTTTCTCAAAGTGCGGCCCCCGTGCCAATGGCGGCCCGCGAAAACATTTCTGGCGGCCCGCGGCCAATCTGTTAAGGCCTCGGCCGGACGAAATTACAATATCGCTAAATCATATCTTAAATTTGTGTGTGAGACGAGCTAATTTGAACCGCACATGTTTTGGTGTCAACAAATGTCGCATAAGGTGACAATGCGCTATTGAAGTATGATTTCCTTGAGAGCTGTCTGTCTGCCAAGCGATCAGCGGCTAAAATGGCCACTGACTGTGTGACGTCAGGTCAGGAGCAACCTGAGTAGGAGAAGGAGCACGCTGAGGAGCACGCGGTGAGTGTTTAGGAACTTCCCCTGCCTGGGAAAATCAGAACCCCATGGGTGAATTTCGTTCAGAAAACGCTAAAAAATTGGAATTATGTCGCAAAATCACCCAACATGTGCATTAGACATTTTGTTGACAGCGATTTTGAGAATAAGATGCAATTTGAAATGAAATTAGCAAAAAGATTGCTGATAAAAAAAAATCGGCTGTTCCAACTATATATCCGTTCACTTCAAAGTCCCACTCTCAGACAGTGTCAGTGAAGTGGCGTGAAAAGCAAGGGTGATCTACCGATGCGATCTTTCTGACACTTTCTGACACCTCCTGCTTAAAACCCAAAAAATCAGAAGGATCGTGAGGCCCCGCTTTCACGGTCTGTATTCATACTGAAAATCAAGATCAAGCGAGCTTTTGCCCTTCTGCTCCACGGGAGGTTTCTGTCCTCCCTGAGCTCGCCTTAGGACACCTGCGTTACAGTTTGACAGGTGTACCGCCCCAGTCAAACTCCCCACCTGCCACTGTCCCCGGAGCGGGTCACGCCCGGCATCAGGTCGTTTACGAGTTATTTAGCACCGGGTTCTCCACGAACACGTGTCCGTGAGCGGGGAGGGGCGGCCGCCTTCCGGCCGTCCCCCGGCCCGGTCGCGAGAGCCCTTCCAGCAGCGGCCGGGGCGGGCTATCCTAGGCCAACCTGGGATATCCTTATCTTTCTGATCAACCTTATCTTTCTGACAGCAATCTGCTGTCAGAAAGATAAGTAAACTAGAAAAGCGCTATATAAGTGCAGGTTAGTTAGTTAGTTAGTTAGTAAACAGGGTAATTTTTCTTTTTTAAATATTCACTGCCAATATTTACTAAAATTATTTACAAGCAATGAATTTCATTGCCTTAACAACTTATCAAATATTAGAATTTTAGGGTATTCATACTAATCAAATATGAAATATTCAGTGCTGTATAGGGAGGTGGTTGTGCCTGTTTGCTCAAGTTATATTTCTATATATGTAATCCAATTTGACACCTCTGGAATGAAATTATGTTGATCTACTGTTTTTGCAGATGTTATCCACTGTCACTCAACCTTCAAATACTGTGGATTTTTTTTTTGAATTTGATTATTCAGCAATTGTCCTCATTGCAGTCATCCATGTGAGGTAACAAGTCACACTAAAGGCTCACTGTTGGTGATCAAACAACATTGTCCACATTGTGTTGAGGATCGATCCTGGCACAGCCAGCAGATGATCAGGGACATCCCAGCTGGTAACATACAGCTTTCATCCGCCATTCTCTTCACTGGTGCGTCATATGTCAAGGTCCTCAGAGTTCTAAATGCAGCCGGTATCGTTGGAATTTCCACGACCACTCACAAGGAGCTTTCGATTTCTAATTTTTATTAAATTAATTTTATTTCAGAATATGTGGATGATCTGATGAATACTCTTTTCGACAAAACCTTGGTTGATCCAACCCACTTATTGGAGCAGTGGCACTCTGTACAAGCCAGAGTTCCAGCAACATTGAGTGCCAAATTTCAGCGTCCCATCAAAGCTGATGCTGTTGAGCAACATGTATCTAGATTTTCAAAATCAAACATGTAAAAGTAGAATAAATTTCCAATTAGCAATGAAAGTTCAGCTTTCAATTGTTAGGGAAGCAACATATTTTGCTAAGACAAAAAAATATAAGCCTAAGATTTTTAGAGAAATGTGCTTTTAAAAATTGCACACGAATTTTACACCATAAAATGGTAGAAAAATTACTCTAATGTATATGAGATCCGACTTTGATGAATGCTGAAATATTAGAATTATAAAATTGACATGCACATTAATAAACTCAATATATGATTTTAAAAAACTTTATTTAAATAACATTGATCACAAATCTAATCTTGGTAGGCAAAATCCCTTGTTGTGATCAGATGGGAATGTTTCTCTGATGAGGCTCACAGCACAGGCAGGTATCACCCTCACTTCTTCACCTTCAATACCTCCTGGCAGCACCGAGATTCAGTTGATGTTGGCATAATGTTGCATTTCTCACAAGTGCACCTGTTAAAAAAAATGGTATAATCAGATGCTTATAATAAACTAATGGCTCGTGGGAGTGCTATATAAATTGGTCTATGAAGTTTGATTAGAAAATATTTAAAACATGTAAAAAATTTTGAGCAGAAAGAGAATGTTTATAAGTCGCCAAGTAAGGCAGCGAGGGAAAAATTGGCAGTTTTATTTTGATAATTAAGTGTGTGACCATGCATATCGCCTAAAAAATAAAATTTCAAAGCATATTTTACCAATATAAATCGGCGAGCCTCTCGTTCTTGCCTCTCGTTCTGCTCCAGTCGCTGTTTCGTCCGCGTCTTCCTCCGCACCCTCGGGCTCGAACAAATACGGCTGAATAACCCCATCAGCACCACCCAAAACTACTTCATCATCAGATTCGTCAGTTTCAATATCATCACTTATATTGCGGTCGTCATACTCGATAAAATAATCGCTGTCTGAATCACTCTGCTGTCGTTCAGCCATTTCTGCAGGCCAGTGATCATCCATTTCCTGCAGCCATTTCCTGTTTCTCCCTGACCTGACGTCACTGCTGCACGCCCCTATCGAGAGATGGCGGTACTGCAGCATCACTAAGTGAAATATGGGCTATTAACAAATAAAGTCATTTATGGAGGCTGGTGACACATTTTAAATCACGGGAATGGCCAGAATGGAATATTTTCATACAATCAGTTTATTGGTTCAATAAAAAAATGTCACCGTCCGAGGCCTTTAACCAATATATGATCTGAACTAATTGCTTTGGAAAAATTCCGATACACATCTACGTTTAGTGGTCTTTGGCGCCATCTGTAGGCACAAGCCATAATTACATGTGTTGTCGACCTTGCGATCACTTCATTGCATTAGCTAGTCCAATTGTATTATGGGAGATGGAACGTTCAGCGCACAGTGCAGAAGTGTTGGTTGGCAACGGTTTCGGAGCACCATTTTGAGTCAGAAGAAGAATAAGAAATAAATATTAGTGCTTGTGGAAGTCGAAGTGTGGAAATAAAGATGGATCAGCGAGAGAAAGAGGCAGAGATGGAGACCGCTCACTCGAGGAAACCGAGAACTGTCAGCGAGGAAAAAAGGCAGTTTCAGGGAAAATGGACTTTGGACTACTTCGTTGAACCTCACGGGTCAGATAAAGTTGTATGCCTCATCTGCAGACAGGTAATCGCAGTGCGAAAAGACTTTAACATCAGGCGCCATTACGAAACAAAACACAAAAATTATGAAAAATTCAGTGGCAAGGATCGCACCACAAAGATGGAACAACTTAAAAGGGGCTACACAGCACAACAGTCAGTCTTCACACAATTTTCAAAAACCAGCGAAGCAGTAACAGAGGCTAGCTATGTGGTAGCTCATGAAATAGCTAAACGGGGCAAGCCGTTTAGTGACGGAGAATTTGTTCGAGACTGTATGCTAAAAGTGGCAGAGCGTGTATGCCCAGACCAAAAAACAAAGTTCCGTGACGTAAGTTTGTCGAATGACACAGTCACAAGACGAATCGAAGATCTGGCAAATGATTTGAAGGACCAACTGGCGATACGTGTGGAGGGGCTAGAAAAGGGAGCGTTTTCCATCGCACTGGATGAAAGCACGGATATTTCCGACACTGCCCAACTGTTGATTTTCATCCGAACTGTCACTGAGAATTTTGACGTCGGCGAGTAGCTGCTGAGTATGGAGAGTATGAAAGACACAACGAAGGGAGTGGATATTTGCGAAGCAGTGTATCGCAGTCTGGACACACACAATGTTAACCTGGCATCCTTGGTCGGTGTCACGACAGACGGAGCACCAGCAATGATTGGGAGTAGGACAGGTGCAGTGTCGCTGCTGGCTGAGAAAGTGGTGAACAGCGGTGGTAAGAAACCAGTCAGCTACCACTGCATAATTCACCAAGAAGCCCTCGCTGCTCAGACGCTAGAAATGAAACACGTCATGGCCGTAGTTGTGAAGACAGTTAATTACCTGAAGTCCAGAGGTCTGAACCATCGCCAATTTAAAACCTTTTTGGCGCAGTCAGAGGCAGATTTTGGAGACGTCATTTACTTCACTGCCATCTGGTGGCTGAGCAGAGGTGCCACACTGAAACGTTTTTTTAACCTGAGAAAAGAAATTTGCGAGTTCATGCAGGCAAAAGGACAAGATGTGACTGAGTTAACGGACAGCAAATGGCTCTGTGACCTAGCCTTCCTCGCCGACCTGAATAATTGTCTGAGCGATCTCAATCTGAAGCTGCAAGGCCATGGAAAACTCATTTCCACACTTTTTGACAACGTGAAAGCTTTCCAGCGAAAACTCCAACTGCTCCAGGGACAGCTCAGAGAAGGAGATCTCGCTCATTTCCCTGCCTGCAGGGCGCTGGTAGATGACCCAGACACGGACGGGAGCGAAGTTTTGCGTCACCTGCGTTCAGAGAAGAACCATGGCCTCATCAAAAAGCTTCGAGACGAGTTCGACCACCGATTCTCTGACCAGGCCAGAGCTGCATATCGTGACAAGAGTCTGATCGAGTTCTACAAAGGACTTTCCCCATCCACATTCCCTGCTCTTCGTCAACATGCTGTCAGAATGGCGTCTTTATTCGGAAGCACCTACATCTGTGAAAAGACCTTGTCCACCATGGCCATCAACAAATCTAAGCTGAGATCCAGGATGACAGATGCCCACCTACATGCAGTCCTTCGCATCGCGACGACGGAGATGGAGCCAGACTTCAGAGGACTCGTGGCCAACCGAAAACAGCACCACAAATCACACTGCAGTTAAAAGGTATGTTGACACTAAAATTGTATTTTCATCAGTCCCAATTTCTTACTGTTAATATGACTTTACCCAAACTAATTAAATCTGATAATTAAAAGGATTACAAATGGAATTGAATTTTCAGTCTTTTTTTTTTTTTGCCTCCGTCCCTTTGGTGGCCCTCGGTTCAACTTTGGATTCCCAAATTGGCCCTCACCCATCAAAACTTTGAGAACCTCTCATCTAGCTGGTCAAACAGTGTCCACTGGATTCCGTTTCTTCTGTCCGCTGTTGACGTCTTCATGGTCCAGTCGATCGCCAGGAGGAAGAGGAAAGGTGACAGGAGGCAGCCTTGTCTGACTCCGGTCTTCACCCTGAAGCTGTCTGTTAGCTGTCCTTCATGGACTACTCGACAGGTCATTCCTTCATAGGAGTTCTTGATCAAATTGATCAGTTTGGTTGGCACTCCGTAGTGGTGAAGCAGCTTCCAGAGGGTTTTGCGGTCCACGCTGTCAAAAGCCTTCTCGTAGTCAACGAAGTTGATGTACAGCGAGGAGTTCCACTCTAAAGACTGCTCAACGATGATGCGCAAGGTAGCGATCTAGTCAATGCACGATCTGTTCTGGCGGAAGCTGGCCTGCTGGTCTCGGAGAAGGGGGTCGACGGCACCTTTCATTCTCTCAAGTAGGATCCTGTTGAAGACCTTCCCTGGCACTTACAGAAGCGTTAGGGTGCATGCGGCAGGGCGCATGCTCACGCAGCGACCAGCAGCTGGTGAAAAAGTCTGTTGTCTGTGTGTCTGTTTTTATGCACTTTAATGTGTTTTTAACGAAATTCTCTGTGTCGTTTCTGTTCTGGAATGTTTGTGGACTGTATGGCGAAGAGCTCCCTGGTTCAATCAATATGGATTTCCTCCCCTTTTTTGCACTGATGCTACTTTTCCACCGGCTCTTTGTGTCTGAGGTAAGCACAATCGGGATCATGGCGGGCAGAATACATTATTCCAGGGACATGTTGCTGCATTTAAACACGGTTGATGCAGCGTCTGTGATTGAGTCTAAACCGCAACTGCCGGACTTTATTTTGAGAGACGTTCATGGACACAGCGGTGAAAAGAGAGACGGGAGAAGGAAACGCGGAAAGCGTGGTGGCGTGAAATTACGGCTGAGGAAACGTCAGTTTGGTAACATTCCTCTTCCTTCTATGATTTTTGGGAACGTACAATCTCTGAGGAACAAGGTGGATGAAATTCAAGGGAATGTACGCTACCAGAAGGACTTTAAGAACTGCTGTGTCATGGCTTATACCGAGTCTTGGCTTAATGCACATGACCGGGACGCGGACCTGTGGATTGATGGCTTTGGAGCCCCACTCCGCTCTGATCGGCAGGAAGAGGTAATGGGGAAACGTCGGGGGGCGGCGTATGTTTATATATTAATAAGCAGTACTGCACATCTGTCACGGTCAGAGAGTGCATCTGTACACCCGATGTGGAGCTGCTGTCTGTGTCACTACGCCCCTTTTATTTGCCTCGCGAGTTCCCCCAGCTTTTTATCACGACTGTTTACATCCACCCGAGGGCAGACGCTGACTCCGCCTCCAGCACCATCTTTGATGTGGTGCAGCGGCTGCAGTCAATTTCTCCAGAGGCGCCAAACTTTATTCTTGGGGATTTTAACCATGTTTCTTTAAAGAAGACACTTAAAAACTTTTATCAGTACGTCTCCTGCCCAACCAGGCGAAAAAAGACATTGGACCTGTGCTATGGATCCATAGAGAAGGCCTATAAATCACTTCCCCTTCCTCCTTTAGGATCCTCAGATCACAACTGTGTACATTTGCTGCCCACATATAAAACTGCTCTCAGAAGAGGCAAGGTGGAGACCAGAGACATAGATGTGTGGACAGAGGATTCAGTGCACAGCCTCCAGGAATGCTTTAACTGTACAGACTGGGAGATGTTCACACTGTCCTGCGGGGATGATTTGGACTCTTTGGTGGACGTCACATGCTCATACATGGCTTTCTGTAAAAATACAATCGTTCCACGTAAACGTGTCAAAATATATCCCAACAACAAGCCATGGGTTACAAAATCAGTTAAATCCTGCTTACAGAGGAAAGCACTTGCCTTTAAACAGGGGTCTGTTTCTGAGCTACAGGTTGCCACAAAAGAGCTGAAGTCCGAAATTTTAAGAGCAAAACAGAATTATAAATCAGAGTTGGAAAGTAAGATGGCAACAAAGAAACTTGGTTCAGCCTGGGCCAGTATGAAAACTATTGCAGGCCTTCAGAGCACAGAGCGCAGTAATCGTGTGTTTTTAGATGGTTTTAATTCAGACACAGAGCTGGCTAATGCTCTTAATTGTTTTTATGCTCGTTTTGACTCCTTTGATTTTAGCACTGAAACCCAAGATTTGAAACAGAAACTCAAAGACAATCAGCACTTTAATATTGAGGTGCAGGATGTTAAAAGGGAGTTCTACGCTGTAAAAGTGAACAAAAGTCAGGGCCCTGATAATATATGTGGGCGCTTGGTAAAGTCCTGTGCACATGAACTGAGTCCTATATTTCATTACATTTTCAATAAGTCCTTACATACACAACATGTGCCTAAGATCTGGAAAGAAGCCGTGGTTGTTCCCGTTCCAAAATCCAGCTGTCCTAAAATGGTAAGCGACTTTAGACCAGTTGCTTTGACTTCAATTTTAATGAAAATGTTTGAAAAACTGGTCAGATGTGAGGTCCTAAAGCAGACTGAGCATGCATTGGATCCTCTGCAGTTTGCCTACAGGCCTCACAGAGGAGTGGAGGATGCCACTGTCACTCTGTTTAACATGCTTTTTAAACATCTGGATTTTAATGGGACACACACCAGGCTTTTATTTGTGGACTTTTCCTCCGCCTTCAATACAATCCAACCTCATATCTTAGTTGAAAGGCTCCTGCAACAATTTGATTTGAGCAATAATCTGGTGGGTTGGATTCTGGATTTCTTAACCAACAGGATGCAGAGAGTAAGGGTCAATGGTACATTGTCTGACCTAAAGTGCTCTTCTACTGGCTCTCCTCAGTGGTGTGTGTTGTCACTCTTCATCCTGTACACAAACATGTGTCGGAGCAGACATGACAACAGACACATTATAAAGTATGCTGATGACTCAGTTATTGTCAGTCTCCTCCAAGATGGTGAGAGTGGCCACGGCCCAGTAGTTGATGATTTTGTTCACTGGTGTGAGGATTCCTACCTGCAGCTGAATACGACAAAAACTAAAGACATGATTATTGACTTTAGGAGGAAAACTCCCAGGCACAAAGTCACCGTACTAAAAGGCCAGACCACCGATTGTGTACAATCCTACAAATATCTTGGGACGATTATTGATAGTAATTTAAACTTTGAAGAGAACTGTGAAAGGGTGTGCAAAAAGGGTCAGCAACATTTGCATTGCTTGAGAAAACTTGCACGCTTCCAAATTGACCAAACCATAATGACAGTGTTTTATCGGGCTTTTATTGAATCTGTTTTATCCTTTTCTTTAGTGTCATGGTTTGGTCAGATAAAACTGAAACAGAGGAAATCCTTGGATCAGGTAGTTAGATGGTCCAGTCGTTTGCTTGGTGAGTCACAGCTGAGCCTGACATCCCTGTACACCAGACAAGTACAGAGGATGGCTACCTCCATTTTAAATGATGACTCCCACCCTTTGCACTGCAACTTTCAGCTTCTTCCCTCAAAACGGAGGTTTGCTGTCCCAAAAAGTAAAATCCAGCACTACAAAAACAGCTTTGTTCCTGCTGCTGTCAAAGAGTTGAACAAGTTGTAACAATATATTGCACATAATTTAGGTACCTATTTATTAACTCCATTTTATATTTACTTACTTTTGTAGGATGTTATTTGGGTTCTAAATACAGTGGGGCAAAAAAGTATTTAGTCAGCCACCAATTGTGCAAGTTCTCTCACTTAAAAGATGAGAGAGGTCTCCAATTTTCATCATAGGTATACTTCAACTATGAGAGACAAAATGAGAAAAAAAAAATCCAGAAAATCACATTGAAGGATTTTTAATGAATTAATTGGTAAATTCCTTGGTAAAGTAAGTATTTGGTCACCTACAAACAAGCAAGATTTCTGGCTCTCACAGACCTGTAACAACTTCTTTAAGAGGCTCCTCTGTCCTCCACTCGTTACCTGTATTAATGGCACCTGTTTGTACTCATTATCAGTATAAATGACACCTGTCCACAACCTCAAACAGTCAGACTCCAAACTCCACTATGGCCAAGACCAAAGAGCTGTCAAAAGACACCAGAAACAAAATTGTAGACCTGCACCAGGCTGGGAAGACTGAATCTGCAATAGGTAAGCAGCTTGGTGTGAAGAAATCAACTGTGGGAGCAATTATTAGAAAATGGAAGACATACAAGATCACTGATAATCTCCCTCGATCTGGGGCTCCACGCAAGATCTCACCCCGTGAGGTCAAAATGATCACGAGAACGGTGAGCAAAAATCCCAGAACCACACGGGGGGACCTAGTGAATGACCTGCAGACAGCTGGGACCAAAGTAACAAAGGCTACATCAGTAACACACTACGCCACCAGGGACTCAAATCCTGCAGTGCCAGACGTGTCCCCCTGCTTAAGCCAGTACATGTCCAGGCCCGTCTGAAGTTTGCTAGAGAGCATTTGGATGATCCAGAAAAGGATTGGGAGAATGTCATATGGTCAGATGAAACCAAAATAGAACTTTTTGGTAAAAACTCAACTTGTCGTGTTTGGAGGAGAAAGAACACCATACCTACTGTGAAGCATGGAGGTGAAAACATTATACTTTGGGGCTGTTTTTCTGCAAAGGGACCAGGACGACTGATTCGTGTAATGGAAAGAATGAATGGGGCCATGTATCGTGAGATTTTGAGTGAAAACCTCCTTCCATCAGCAAAGGCATTGAAGATGAAACGTGGCTTGGTCTTTCAGCATGACAATGATCCCAAACACACTGCCCGGGCAACGAAGGAGTGGCTTCGTAAGAAGCATTTCAAGGTCCTGGAGTGGCCTAGCCAGTCTCCAGATCTCAACCCCACAGAAAATCTTTGGAAGGAGTTGAAAGTCCGTGTTGCCCAGTGACAGCCCCAAAACATCACTGCTCTAGAGGAGATCTGCATGGAGGAATGGGCCAAAATACCAGCAACAGTGTGTGAAAACCTTGTGAAGACTTACAGAAAACATTTGACCTCTGTCATTGCCAACAAAGGGTATATAACAAAGTATTAAGATGAACTTTTGTTATTGACTAAATACTTATTTTACCGAGGAATTTACCAATTAATTCATTAAAAATCCTTCAATGTGATTTTCTGGATTTTTTTTCTCGTTTTGTCTCTCATAGTTGAGGTATACCTATGATGAAAATTGGAGACCTCTCTCATCTTTTAAGTGGGAGAACTTGCACAATTGGTGGCTGACTAAATACTTTTTTCCCCACTGTATTTTATTGAGTTTTAGACCTTTGAGTTTTTAACCTCTTTGACTAGTTTTTAACTTTTTAATATGGCCCTTCTCTCTTACCTCTGGTTTTTCTCTCATCTCTTTGTCTTTATACCCTGATTGGTGGAGCCTTGAGTATTTTTATCATGTTTATAGTCAGCTTCATGTGTGCCTGTGTTTGTGTCTATGTTGAATGTAATTGTGGCTTGTAAATATGGATGTCACCAGACTGCAAAACAAATCTACCTACGGGTACAAATAAAGTAACCTGAACCTGAACCTGAACCTATTATTCCTCTGTAGTTGGCGCAGTTGCCGAGGTCTCCTTTCTTGGGTAGCTTGATGAGGTAGCCCTCCTTCCAGTCTGCTGGTACTTCTTTTTCTTCCCATATCTTCTCGAAGAGAGGGTACAGCATCTCTACGGTGGTCTCCAGGTCTGCCTTGAGTGCTTCTGCAGGGATGCTGTCCGGTCCTGCTGCCTTGCCGTTCCTCAGTAGCTTGATGGCTTTCTTAATCTCCTCCATGGTCGGCTTCTCACAGTTGATGTCCAGGTCAATGTCAGCAGGGTTGCTGTCCGAGGGATTCGGAGGGACAGGTTTGCTCAGGAGCTCTTCAAAGTGCTCTGCCCATCTATGCAGTTGTTGCTCTGTTCCCAGGATGGTGTTTCCTTCCTTGTCCTTGACTGGATGCTCGGGCCTGCTGTAGTTCCCTGACAGTTTCTTGGTGGTGTCATACAGCTGTTTCATGTTGTTACTGGCTGCTGCTTCCTCGGCCTCCTCTGCCAGGCTGTCGATGTACTTGCGCTTGTCTGCTCTTGCACTCCTCTTCACTTCTATGTTGGCTTCTGTGAAGTCTTCTTGTGCCTTGGCCTTTGCTGCTCTTGTTCGGCTGTTGTTTACTGCTGCCTTCTTCTGCTTTCTCTCCTGGATCTTGCGTAGAGTGTCTGCTGATATCCACTCCTTCTGTTGGTGTCTCTTGGGGCCTACTACTTCCTGACAGGTTGACGCAAGTGTCTCCTTCACTTTCTGCCACTGGTTCTCGGTGGTGACCTCTTTTTCAAGCAGTTCTTGTAGCACTTGGTACTTGTTGGTGAGAGACAGTCTGAATTCTTCTCTGGTCTTGGTGTCTTTCAGCATGCTGACGTTGTACTTCAGCCTCTTCGTTGTTGCCCCCATCCAGTTCTTCAGCTTCAGCTTCAACGTGGCTACCAGCAGATCGTGGTCAGATGAGACGTCTGCTCCTCTTCTCACCCTTACATCCTGTTGGGACCTCCTGAATTTCTTGGCCATTCAGATGTGGTCAATCTGGTTCTCAGTCATTAAGTCCGGTGATACCCAGGTGGCCTTATGTACTCTTCTGTGAGGGAAAGTGCTGCCACCGATGACCAGGTTGATCATTGCACAGAAGTCTGCAAATCTCTCGCCGTTCTCGTTTATCACTCCCAGTCCGTGTCTTCCCATCACTTCCTCATATCCGGTGTTGTCTTGTCCGATCTTGGCATTGAGGTCGCCCATGAGGATGTTGACGTCTTTCTCTGGGTACTTGGCCATGACGTTTTGCAGTCTGTCATAAAATCGGTCCTTGACTTCTTCATAACTGTCATTGGTTGGGGCGTAGCACTAGATAACGTTCATCTTGATCTTTTTCTTCTTCGTTTTGAAGGATGCTGCTATTATTCTTGATCCATGTGCTTCCCATCCTATCAGAGCTCGCTGTGCAGGTCCTGACAACATGAGTGTGACGCCTTCTGTGCGTGGACCATTGTCTTCTTAGTGGCCGGAATACAGCAACATCTCTGTAGTGAGCAGTCTTCTTTGTCCTGACTGTGTCCAATGGGTCTCGCTAATTCCAAGCAGTGTGAGGTTGTAGATCTTCATCTCTGCGGCTACTCGTGCTGTTTTTCCTGTCTCATACATGGTCCTCACATTCCATGTTCCGACGTTGATGGTCCTAGCCGATAGAAGGGGGGGGTCGGCCTTGTAGCTTCCGTAGACTCACAGCTTTCACCACATGGCATCATATGTCCTCTTGATGAGGACCCTTCCTCTCCCAGGGCAGTAGTCTCTTGGTCTGTTGTTGACGTTTCTGTAGCATGCAGGGTTTTTATGGAGTGGGGTTGCTAGCCTCAAGCCCAACCCTCCTCCTTTCTCATCCGGGCTTGGGACCGGCCATGGCGGAGTTCAAATAATACAGATTTAGATTATAACCCTCCGCTGGGGGAGTGTTGTGGAGCACTGATCTCCCCCAAATTGTAGGTTTTTTGCATTTAATGTGACTTTTGAGGTTGCTACAAAACCTGCTTTATTTTTTTTTTTCACTTCTCTTATAACAATGTGAATTTTTTAATTGGAAGAAGTTTCTCTTTTTGCCGTCTTACGTTCTACTGTGTCATTCATGTTGGGAGTGAGGCAGAGGGGCGGTATTTAAATTATGATCATTTCCAGCATTCAGATTAATCAGTGAGTGATTGATCGTATGATGAGCTTGACCAGAGAAGTGTTGTTTCATAAATGCCACATGTCTAATAAATGAGGGCAGATGAGCTCTGTGATTTTAACAACATATTACTAGACCCTTGTGCTCTGAATATATTGTATGTGTGTGATCTGTATTTACAGCTCTGGCTGAAATTAGGCTGAGATGATTATTCTCCCTCTTGAGAGAAGTTCATTAGCACAGGCACTTAATTTAATGCTAAAATAGGATTATAAACTTGTGTTCTTCCATATCACTCCTTTTCTCTTTAAACTTAAGGGCAGCTTACCTCATCATAACTGTGACATTTGTGGGGTTGGTGGCCAACACACTAGACTGCTGGTAAAGTGGTATGCTGGTGTTTCCACCTGAGATGGTTATCAGGTATAAGAGAGCTGCTCTATCACTAGTGTCTCAACATTAAAAAAAGAATGAATAAATGACTTCAAACTGACGTATCCTTTCTTCTCATTTTTTTTAAAAACCAAGCTTGATAAATCATTACAATTTCTCCCCTCTGTCTTAATGAAAAGCAATATTGATTGAGCTTTACTGAACTTTCCTTTTGGAAACCCTCAAGTTCTTCACAAGGACTATATATTATGTTTGGGTTTCAATGAGCATTTTTAGCCATCCCCACCCCCATCCATCAGTATTGTACCAGTTTGGTCCTTAATTCCATATCTTGTCCCCATTGACTGATGTTGAAATTCAGGAGAACATAATTTGGTTAAT
This sequence comes from Pholidichthys leucotaenia, assembly GCA_020510985.1. Taxonomy (NCBI): domain Eukaryota; kingdom Metazoa; phylum Chordata; class Actinopteri; order Cichliformes; family Pholidichthyidae; genus Pholidichthys; species Pholidichthys leucotaenia. The sequence goes on along the minus strand of CM035847.1, from coordinate 126,534,312 downwards.
ACATAGTGCTTTTCATAGTGGATGTGTATAGTTTATGATTAGTTCTGAATTCCAACAGAACATGAGGCCATGTAATCACATGTACTCAGTCATTAATAGCACTGCTTGACATCTTACATTATGCTACCAAAAAGAAATCAATCCCTGACTGTAAGACTGAAGCCTGTTTATATTTGCTGTTAGAGCAAATTAAACTGTATTGGTCGACTGAAACCCCCATACTTTAGAACAAACATACTGACACTTTCATGGGAACATCCAGATGTCAATAAGACATGAAGACTTTTGACCATCTTAAATTAATCTCTGAAATGAGTAGCACTATCCTCTATAGTTCTCTGATCATACTGCAGATCTATAAAACCCAGAGGAGATGTTTTTGATTTTCTTGTCACCAGAAGGTTTCTTCCATCTGTCTACATTTGAAATTAGTTAACTTCCATAACAAATAAAAACTGTAATGGCTCGATGTGAGCCAGCAGAGGTGGGGTGCTGAGGTTTTGCCAGACGCTCCCTTCAGTGCACACTCAAAAGCTGTGGCTACAGAAGTACCTTACTGCTACCATTGGCTATGGAGTGAATGAACAGTGGACTCATTGTAAAGTGTCTTTGTGTGTCATGAAAAGCGCTGTATAAATGCAACCCATTATTATGATTATTCGAAGCAACCGTTGAGATACCTGTGGCCTCCTCTACAGGCTATATATCATTGGAGCACTTGAGGTGGGTCATTAAGTAAATAAACAAGCCATAAAGTGACAAAAGAAGCAGCAAAATGTACCACCAAAAACCAATGCCCAGCCAACACAGCAGAAGATGAGGGACCAAGAGATGCTACATGACTCGCAATCGGAAGCCCATCTTTTGTCAAGAACAGAGACCCCACACAACAGCCAGAAAGCAGCAAAGACGACTGTGCTACAGAAGGTGCAGTACGTGTTCTTTATGGGTGATTTTTGCTACATGATGGAATTCCACACCAGAGGTAACCTTTCCTGACTCAGAGGAATGGACAGCATGAATAAGTCACAGGCAGGAGAATGTGATCCCAGGCAGAACTGATACATGGTGTTCCATAATGGTCTAGAGTTTGATGAGGGCCTGTAACACCCCATCCCTTGATCTGAAGGATCTTTGATTGTTCAACAACTAAAAAAAGACAGGGGTTCAAAATGTTGATGATCATGTAGTATGTGTCTCACAACTTGCATTAGTTCTTGTAACTAGCTATGTTCCTGATCGATGTGTGAGCCGAGTAATCAGAACCTCTGGGCAGTCCATCTTGCTTGTCCCCAGCAGAAGGCTGCAATGGGGGGAGGAGACATTAAAACCCCCATGGCTGGCTGACTGATAAATACGTCTCTAGTTTGTCCTTTATCCTCCACTGCATCAGTCCCTGTTTTTTCCACCCTTTTTGTCAATGCTGCCAAATTATTTGGCCATTTAAAGAGACTTTTTACACTCAGCAGCAGTGACATTTTTGCAGCTGTAGTAGAATGTGTGATGCTGAGTGGAAATGGAGAAAAGGGAACAGTCATAAAGAGAGCACACACTGAAATCAAAGATGAGACAAGGGCCGTCATTCTTTGCAGCCGCCTCTGGCAAACCAGATCTGGGCCACCAAAGGGCCGTCATGTCATAATAACTGAATGAACAGCCCAAGTGCAGGGTGTAACACCAGAGAAAAACACTTCAACACAGGAGAAAGTCAACCTTTTATTAAATTTAAAAGGGGCGCACAGCTAAGGAAAACGTCACTCACCAGAGGAGAACACAGCCTATGGAGGAGAGACGAGAGTGATTGGCTGGAGAAGGGAGGAGGAAGGTGGAAGCACTAATTAGCCACTTACGTTGGCCGAGTAGGGAACCCAGCACAGAACCCAGCGCGAGGAGACAAACCAGCAGGGTGAAACTGGTGAGGATGAGGAAGGGAGATGGCTGGGCTGTGTCTGACCAGGTGGAGAATGGAGCTGCAACAGGATGAGGGTGATGAGGCAGGTGAGCGCACCGCAACCCCTGAAGACACTCCGCTCTGATGGCAGCAACCTGGAAGAAGAGAAAAGAGAGGATATCAGGTAGGGAATCCTCGGTTAATTAACAATATACTTGCTTGTTTAGTACTGCGAGGCAGTGTACCCAACGAGCCAGTGTTGAAGCACTGAAGATCAGATCCTTTTAAATGCTGGAGAGGCAGAGGTAGCAGGTGCGTCTAATCTTTCCAGGTGTGATAATTGCCTGAAGAGCAGGGGAATCAGGAAGGAGGGGGTGAGAGCTCACCAGGACTTGACAGTGCCCCCCCACACACACAAGGAGCGCCTCCTGGCGGTCCACTGGATTTTTCTGGATGGGCTTGGTGGTAGGCCTGGCCATAGCCCTCCCAGTGGACAAGGTATTGAAGGCCTTGGCCCTGGTGGCGAACGTCCAGAATCTTGCGGATGGTGTAGGTGGTGTGGCCATCAAGGACCCAAGGAAGAGGATGCGGTTTTGGGGGGGACAGAGAGGGCTGGTGGAGAAGGGTTTAATGTGGGAGACATGGAAGGTCGGATGCACCCGGAGAGCTCGTGGAAGCCATAGCCGGACTGTGGCATCGTTGATGACCTCAGTGATGGGGAAAGGGCCCAGAAAGCAAGGTGAGAGTTCTTTCTTCTAATACGATGTAAATAAAACTGATATAATTATATCATGTATTATAATACAGAGAAATTATAAGGCAATGCATTTTTTGAGCCACATTGCCTGGCCCTATCTGGAGACTATATTAAAGGAGACTATATTAAAGAAAATAACAGTAGTTAAAACAGTAGTTAAAACTAAATGTTGTAATGTAATGTAATGTTACCTCTCACCATATCATTTTAGCTCAGATGAAATTAATTAAAGAATGAATTTGAGACACAACAAAGGAAACACTACAGGAAGTGAGAAAAGCTTTAAGCCCTTCTATAGAAATAAGCAAGTAATAATGTAAAAGCAAAACACCATTACAACCTTGTTTTTTGTCAGAGGTTGTGAATAGCTGAAATTATCTTTTCATTAGCACCTGTATGAAAACATCCACAGTGTGCTCATTCAGTACAAGCTATGCCTTTTTCAATGGGTCTTACCTTCAGCCTCACCGATACAACCCAACTTTTACTAAGAGAGAAGAAATCCTTCATTTATGTGTCTATTGCATTTCTTCTCTAACATTTGCTTTTTCTTGACACTCAGGGATTACAAAACCATAGGCAGGACAAAGGGACAGTGAAAACATTACCAAAGAAAGTTGGTTTTATTTTTATTGGCATACCGGAGTGGTGGCTCAGTTGGTAGAGCATCCGCCCCACACCCGGGAGGCAGGGGTTCATATCCCGGCCGGGTCATGCCAAAGACCATATAAAAGTGGAACTTCCTGCTGTCCAGCTTGGTGCTCAGCAATAAATGGAATGGAGGACGGAACTCTGTGGCGGCGCCTTGCATGGCAGCGGCCCTCTGATTCTGCACTTGGGGTGTGTGTGATTTACACTGTAGATAGGTAAAGCACAATCTCGTTCAGCTGTACATGATTGGTTGTACGGTTGAATGACAATAAGGGTGATTTAATTTAATTTTTAATTTAATTTAATTTAAACCTACACTCATCAGCCACTTCAATGGGTACAATGGGGAGAAAGTTGACTTATGTGATTTTAAACATGGCATGGTTGTCGTTGCCAGACAGGCTGGTCTGAGTATTTTAGCAAATGCTGATCTACTTGGATTATCTCACATAACCATCTCTATGGTTTACAGATAATGGTCTGAAAAAGAGAAAATATCCAGTGTGCAGCAGTTCTCTGGGCCCAAATGCCTTGCTGACGCCAGAGGTCAGAGGAGAATGGCCAGTGTGGCTGCGCTGACAAAAACTGCAACAATAACCCAAAAAACCAACAACTGAGGTATACAGAAGAGCACCAACACACTGACCCTTGAAGCAGATGGGCTACAGCAGTAGAAGACCTCAACCGGTGTCATTTCTGTCAGCTAAGAACAAGAAACTGAGTCTATAATTAAGACAGTCGCATCAAAATTGGACAGAAGACTGGAAAAATGTTGCCTGGTGTGAGTCTTATTTTTTCTAGCAACATTCAGATGGTAGGGACAGTATTCAGTGTAAACAGGAGAAAAATGGATGCAAGCATGGATCTGCAGTCAAAAAATCAGAAGCAACTGTGTGATGCTGGCATATTAATCAGAATCAGAATCACTTTATTGCCAAGCATGTTTACAAAATAAACATACGAGGAATTTGACTTGACATTGGGCGCGCTCTATAAGCGCATACCAATGACGCGGCAGCCATGAAGGCACCTGTCATGCAGTGAAGGGTAAAGAGGGGAATGGGGGGGGGGGGTGTGACACAATGGGCAGAGAGAAAAAAACATAGTTAATCAAAATAAAGCTCGTTATGAGCAAAATTGTGATTACATAGAAAAAAAAACCTCAAATGCACAATTAGCAGACAACAGATCACACAATAACAAAGAGGCGAGAGAGACCAGTGTGTGTAGTCAGCGTATAATCAGTATGAATACAGTGTGGATGTATCAGTTGCTGGTGAACAACAAAGGAGCGTCTCCTGGCAACGGATGGATGTTATGTTCATGTATTCTAAACACAGATAAGCATGTCCAAGAGTCTATCTCTCTTCGTGCATGCCAGATGGCAAAGTTCTGTATTAGACACATGATAACGCTGTCCTTGAAGAGCTCAGTCTGCTGAACAACAGCAATTGTTTGTTGATTGTTTGGGTTAAAGAGAAGCCAAAACTCTCTTCTGCTTTGTCTTCATCCAGGAGGAGAGTAACCTTCAGGGCACCGAATCAAGGTCTAAAGGCACAGTTCACTCAGAGCATAGAATTTTCATCTCTCTTGCGACTCCGTGCTTCATAATATCCATATACAGGCTTTAAAATCAACTGGTCGAATTGTTGTTGAAGGAGCTTTGCCGGGTCCGCATTTTGATCAGCTCTCCCAACTTCTTTAATTTCTGATACATCAGGAAACTCCAGAGCCAAAGTAGAAATCCTGTGATCATAATCCAAACAGATAGATGTCTTCCGCATCTCAGTCGAATCACACAGACACATGAGTTCCCAATTGTCCATGAGTCCCCCACTTGGGCTCCCCCTGGCCCAATCTTCTTTTGAAGTGGTGTCAATCGCATTTAAAGCCCACCAAATCCATAAATTTCCGTTTGGAATAAGATTCAGCCAGAAGAAGAGCGACACAGACAGAACACAGCAAGCTAGGATCAGTAAGGGAATAGGAGGGAGGAGAGGGGGAGAAAAGCGTCTGCTCTCTCTAAAAGCCGGAAGAAAAAAAAAAAAAAAAAATATATATATATATATATATATATATATATATATATATATATATATATATATATCTATAATGACCAATATCTCTGAAGAATGTTTCCAGCACTTTGTTGAATTTAAAACTTGAAGGTTTGAGGCAGTTCTGAAGGGAATACGTATCCAACCCAGTAATAGCAAGGTCTATTAAATTGTCCAGTGAATGTCATATGGACATAAGTTTTACATGTTTCTATTAAATGAGGACATTCATAACTGCTTTGGATTATTCAGATTTTAGACAACAAAATGTCCCTCCATTGATCGCTGCCTTATCGTGGTGGAAGGGTTCCCATGCCCTAATGATCCTGGGGTGAAGGGCCTTATCAAAAGTGATCAAGTAGTTCCCTATTAAAATGTTACATTAAGGACCCAGTGTGCCCAAAAGAGCCACATGGGTCCATCCTGCAGTTGGTTCACTAGCTGCAGGAGGGATCACTGGGATCATGTGCTATGTGAACTGGGTGGCAGTTTAGCTACTCTGTTTGGACTGCTGCCCCTGCAATCTGGACCAGAAATCTACCACAAATGGTAGAAGATGGATGGATGGACAACAACAAAAAAAAAATGAACAGATTTTCTGCTTCATCAGCATAATGGGTCTTAACAGTTCAGATAACTTCTTGACCTAAGCATCACACATACAGTTTTACTGCTATACTGCAATTGTAAGGACCCCTTAAAACAGCATGAAGATTGTTGAGAGATTGGGTCAATTTTGATCTTTAGGATCATTTGGGTGATCTTTGTGTATTTTGGACTGAGTCAAAACTTTGAGGAAACCATGCCAACTTTGGAGATCACTGAAGATCATCGATAGATCAAAAAATTGTCCAGATCTGTCAACGATCTCTTAATGATCTCCCCCCATGTGTAAAGGAGGTATAAAGGAACACCCTCATCACCAGAAATTTGTAGATAAAGATAACACTATCGGGTATTTGAGAAAAAAAGGACAGATTTACTAAGGCAGTGCAAATTAGTGACTGTGCAAATTAGACAGAGCACCTAAGGGAGTGACCAATTTTTGCCAGTGATTTACTAGCAACACTCAAAATTATGAACACAGATGCAGTCACTTCATTTCAACAATGCCCACCCATCCACCAAGAGCACTGCAAAATTGTGCACAGGCACACCTGATGAGGAAGCGGGTCATCAACAAAGGCACAGCCAGTTTGATGGAGCGTAATATAGATTTTGAAGCTTTTTTTAAGCTTTTTTTTTTAAAGCTTTTGTTTAAGTGCAAACTCCAATAAAATGGTTTATTTTTGTTCGTCACATGTCAAAGTTTTTATTTTCATTTCACATGGCAGACTCCTTTGTTTAATATGTATAAATTAAGGACTACTCATGAATAAACTGATTATTGACCAACATGTTTATTTTATTAACACAAGAACCATCAAGATGGTCTGATAAAGACTCTGGGGTTTATTATGTGAAAAACTTTATTTGAACAAAATCTACAGGTCTCCCAGTCCATGACTTTTCATAAAGACTGTATGTGCGTTTTAGTTTTTCTGAAGTCTGGAACATAATCAAATTAAACACATATGATTTCACTTTTTCTTTGGACAGCCACAGCAGCAGGTGAGAGCAATTCTCACCAGGGATGTCCTGGTGTGTCATCGTATGTACTTAATGTTAGTTTTTATTCTTGTTCTTAATCCTATTTGCGTAGAGATTTTGCCCCGAGAGGTAAAGTGTGTTATAATTGAAGTAAATTCTTATTATTATTATTATTATTATTATTATTATTATTATTATTATTATTATTATTATTATTATTATTATTATTATGTTATATATAAACAAATGAAATTTTTAAAATTCCTCTTCTTGGTGATGTCCAGTGCAGCACAACATCAATCTCTGTGAGATTGTTTCTGTTCATATTAATCTGTTCTGTCATGACAAATCAAGTCAAGCGTGGGGAGAAGCTGTCTCTTTGGCCACACGCCCTCAGTTCTCGCCTGTAGCTCGGCACCAGTGATCACTGTTATCAGGCGCAGATGAATTAAGACAAGCTTTGTCTGGGTGTTAAATCCTGGCGCATTTAGCAGAAGATTGACAACCGCAAACCTTAATAAACCACCTTGTGCCATTCATTTAAATACTCCCCTCCTTCAAATTGGCACTTTGACATGACAACTCCCACAAATACATATACAATGAGGCTAGGTGCAACATTAACATAGTCCATGCCTTTCCACTGATAGCTTTTCTTTTCTGCTTTTTCTTTAAACAATAAACTTGTGTTGAAATTGGCACCTCCGTGTGGTATCCCTTCTTTATGTATACACATACAGTATCTCACAAAAGTGAGTATGCCCCTCGCATTTTTCTAAATATTTTATTATATCTTTTCATGGGACAGCACTGAAGATTTGACACTTGGCTACAATGTAAAGTAGTCAATGTACACCTTGTACAACAGTGTAAATTTGTTGTCCCCTCAAAATAACTCAACACACAGCCATTAATATCTAAACTGCTGGCAACAAAAGTGAGTACACCCCTAGTGAAAATGCCCAAATTGTGCCCAATTAGCCATTTTCCCTCCCCGGTGTCATGTGACTCGTTAGTGTTAAAAGGTCTCAGATGTGAATGGGGAGCAGGCATGTTAAATTTGAAGTTATCGCTCTCCAGGGATGGCAATTTTCTGCCGATCCGCGGATTTCCGCTGATTTATTTTCAAATTGATCATTTCTGTGAATCGTCTAAATCCGTTGAGAAAATTTTAGGGGGGTAAGGTACCTTATTGTTACCAATTTTAGCGAAAATCAACACAATTACATAAGCGCTCGGCGCTTCCGCGGGTCAAGTCTCCCGCGATAACCCGGATGTGTTGTGTTCAAGCTACTGCTGTAAACAGCCCTGCGATTGGATAGTTGCAAACGATTGGATCAATCAAATGGCTCGTTGTATGCTTTGTCAAAAAATCATGGCGGCGTGTTCTCAGGGATGTGATTTTCCTCTAATTCGCCGAATTCCACTTTATTTTATCTTCCAGGAAGATAAAGTACGTTAAGTACGTTAGCGGCTTGTGGTCCACGAACGCAGTGACCAGTGTAAATAGTGTAATAAACTCTTGTAGAACTGTTAAATATGTTGGACTAAAGACAGCGAGACAGCATTGAAGAAAAAGTAAGTTAACTTTTCATTAAATTTAATGATTTATCTAAGTCTAGTATTTCATTTTTTTTATCATTTTTTTCAGTCTAAATTACTTCTGTTTTACTGAAAACCTCTCAGCTTCAGGGGGGCTGTGCCCCCCTGGCCCCCCCATAAGTCAATCGACCAAATTAGATTTCAGCTGAAATCAGAATTTCCTGTTGCCATCCCTGACTCTCTCATACTGGTCACTGGAAGTTCAACATGGCACCTCATGGCAAAGAACCCTGAGGATCTGAAAAAAAGAATTGTTGCCCTACATAAATATGGCCTTGACTATAAGAAGATTGCCAACACCCTGAAACTGAGCTGCAGCTCGGTGGCCAAGACCATGCAGCAGTTTAACAAGACAGGTTCCACTCTGAATAGGCCTCGCCATGGTCGACCAAAGAAGTTGAGTGCACATGCTCAGCGTCATATCCAGAGGTTGTCTTTTGAAAATAGATGTATGAGTGCTGCCAGCATTGCTGCAGAGGTTGAAGGGGTGGGGGGTCAGCCTATCAGCATTCAGACCATGCGCTGCACACTGCATTAAATTGGTCTGCATGTGCTATCATCCCAGAAGGAAGCCCCTTTTAAAGATGATGCACAAGAAAGCCTGCAAACAGTTTGTTGAAGACAAGCAGACTAAGGACAAGGATTACTTTAACCATGTCCTGTGGTCTGATGAGACCAAGATAAACTTATTTGATTCAGATGGTGTCAAGCATGTGCCGGCAACCAGGTGAGGAGTACAAAGAGAAATGTTTCTTGCCTACAGTCAAGCACGGTGGTGAGAGTGTCATGGTTTGGGGCTGCATGAGTGCTGCTGGCACTGGGGAGCTACAGTTCATTGAGGGAACCATGAATGCCAACATGTACTTTGACATACTAAAGCAGAGCATGATCCCCTCCCTTCAGAAATTGGGCCGCAGGGCAGTATTCCAACATGATAATGACCCCAGACACACCTCCAAGACAACCACTGCCTTGCCAAAGAAACTGAGGGTAAAGGTGATGGACTGGCCAAGCATGTCTCCAGACCTAAACCCTATTGAACATCTGTGGGACATCCTCAAACGGAAGGTGGAGGAGCGCAAGGTCTCTAACACCATGATGTCGTCATGGAGGAGTGGAAGAGAATTCCAGTGGCAACCTGTGAAGCTCTAGTAAACTCCATGCCCAAGAGAGTTAAGGCAGTGCTGGAAAATAATGGTGGCCACACAAAATATTGACACTTTGGGCACAATTTGGACATTTTCATTAGGGGTGTACTCACTTTTGTTGCCAGCGGTTTAGACATTAATGGCTGTGTGTTGAGTTATTTTGAAGGGGCAGCAAATTTACATTGTTATACAAGCTGTACACGGACTACTTTACATTGAATGAAAGTGTCATCTCTTCAGTGTTGTCCCATGAGAAGATATAATAAAATATTTACAAAAATGTGAAGGGTGTGAGAAGTGTACTCAATTCTGTGAGATACTGTGTACACACACACACACACACACACACACACACACACACACACACACACATACATATACAGTATATATATATATATCACACAAAAGGGAGTACGGTATCAATGAATATAGTAACTGGGTGTGATGCGTCTAATGCCCTCTGCTATTAGAGTATCGCACCTGTAAGTCAAATCACTATGTGTAGTTTTTTTACATTATTTGTAAAAACTCTCATAAAATATCAAAGATTTTGCAGAACACGGAAGAGGATTTCAGCTGTTTCGTGCTGATCGTGACACAGAGCTCTCCGGCAAGACCACAGGAGGCGGAGTCTGCTTTTACATCAACAGCAGTTGGTGCTCTGATGTAACGGTGATTTCCAAACACTGTTCTCCCACCCTGGAATTTCTTTTTATTAACTGCAAGCCATTTTATTCCCCGCGGGAGTTCGCCTCATTCATCCTCGCCACTGTGTACGTCCCTCCCGACGCGGACACGCGCGAAGCTCAGCGCATGCTCGCGGATCACATCCAACACACGGAGCGGATTTTTCCAGACTCTCTGGTTATTGTGGTTGGCGACTTTAACCAGAGCAATCTGAGCCACGATCTCCCCCGCTACAAACAGTTTATTAAATGCCCCACCAGAGGAATAAACACGCTGGATCACTGTTACACCACAGTGAAAGACGCGTATCGCGCTGTTCCCCGCGCTGCGCTCGGATTATCTGATCACGTGATGGTCCACCTCATTCCCACATACAGACAGAGATTGAAGCTCACTAAACCTGTTGTGAGCACTACGAAGAAACGGACCAGTGAAGCTGAGGAGAAGCTGGAAACGTGCATGGAAATAACTGATTGGGGCATGTTTAAAGGAGCCACGCATGATCTGGATGAGTACACGGACACTGTGAACTCTTATATCCACTTTTGTGAGGAGAGCATTCTTCCATCGCGCACCAGGGTGAGGTACTCTAATGATAAGCCCTGGTTCACAGCTAAGCTCAGACAGATCAGGAAGGAGAAGGAAGCAGCATTGAAAAGTGGAGACAGGGGCTGCTACAGGGAGGTTAAATATCGGTTTAACAGAGAGCTGAGGAGAGCTAAATCTGTGTATTCTGAGAGACTCCAGCAGCAGTTCACTGCTAATGACTCGGCTTCTGTGTGGAGAGGACTGAGGCAAATCACCAATTATCGGCCTCAGGCTCCTAAAGGTCAGGATGACAAAGCCCTTTGTCAAAGACTGTCCCAACACTATGCCCGTTTTGACACCCCGTCATCTGTGTCCAACTCCCCCCCTCCCTCCAGCTCCACAGCCTCCACGATCCCTACTTCATCAAAGGCGCTCCCCCCTCCTCCCCCCCTGCCCTTCTCATCAGTGAGCAGGACGTGCTCAAGCAGTTCTCCAGACTGAACCCGCGCAAGGCCCCCGGTCCGGACGGCGTGTCTCCCTCCACCCTGAGACACTGTGCGAAAGAGCTGGCTCCTGTCTTCACAGACATTTTTAACACCTCCCTTAAGCTATGCCACGTGCCGTCCTGCCTCAAATCCTCCACCATCATCCCTGTCCCCAAGAAGCCACGGATCACTGGACTTAACGACTACAGACCTGTAGCGCTCACCTCTGTAGTCATGAAGTCCTTTGAGCGCCTGGTCCTGCCCCACCTCAAGTCCATCACCACCCCCCTCCTGGACCCGCTGCAGTTTGCCTACCGAGCCAACAGGTCTGTAGACGACGCAGTCAACCTGGCCCTCCACTCCATCCTGCAGCACCTGGACTCCCCGGGAACCTACGCCAGGATCCTGTTTGTGGACTTCAGCTCCGCATTCAACACCATCCGCCCCGCTCTGCTCCGGGACAAGCTGTCCCTGCTCAACGTGCCTGACTCCCTCTGCAGGTGGATCACCGACTTCCTGACGGACCGGAGGCAGCATGTGCGGCTGGGAAAGACTGTCTCAGACTCTGCTAGCATCAGCACCGGATCACCCCAGGGCTGTGTACTTTCCCCCCTACTCTTCTCCCTTTATACCAACTCCTGCACCTCCAGCCACCAGTCTGTCAAGTTGATCAAGTTTGCGGATGACACCACCCTCATCGGGCTCATCTCCAACGGCGACGAGTCCGCCTACAGGAGAGAGGTGGCCCAGCTGGCGTCCTGGTGCAACAACAACAACCTGCAGCTGAACACTCTGAAGACAGTGGAGATGATTGTGGACTTCAGGAAAGTCACAACCCCTCTGCCCCCCCTCACCCTCACAGGCTCTCCCATCACCACTGCTGATTCCTTCCGCTTCCTAGGCACCACCATCACCAGGGACCTCAAGTGGGAGCCGACCATCAGCTCCCTCATCAAAAAGGCCCAGCAGAGGATGTTCTTCCTGCGGCAGCTGAGGAAGCTCAAGCTACCCACCAAGATGTTAGTGCAGTTCTACACAGCCATCATCGAGTCCATCCTCACCACCTCCATAACCGTGTGGTACGCAGGAGCCACTGCCAGGGACAGACTAAGGCTGCAGCGCGTCGTGCGCACTGCTGAGAAGGTGATCGGCTGCAAGCTCCCATCTCTCCAGGATCTGTACATCTCCAGGACCCGGAGGCGTGCTGGCCGGATCATAACCGATCCCTCACACCCTGGTCACGTACTGTTTGCCCCCCTCCCCTCAGGTAGAAGACTTCGGTCCATCCAGACTAAAACCTCCCGTCACATGAACAGCTTCTTCCCCTCTGCCATCAGACTGCTGAACACTAAGTGACTTATTGACTCTCGTGCACTATGTACAGCAGCTCAACCAGACTCATGTCAATCATCACTGTTTTCTTCCTGCATTACCGACTGCACTATATGGTTCTCCACATTATCTGCTGCTCGCTAATATATTTTAACTGCTGACCAGTATTACTCTCTTATTCTACACTTTATTGCATGTATAGTTTATTTCTTTTATTTTATCATGTTTAATGTTGCAGCATTGCACCGAGACAAATTCCTAGTTTGTGTACTACATGAACAATGGCAATAAATCTGATTCTGATTCTGATTCTGAGCATTTCAGCAAACTGCAGCAGAATAAAAGGTTGCTATATCACACAATACTGAAAAAAAACATCTACTGCAATAATGTAAACCTTGGTTTTGATTTTGGTTTGGTTCATTTTTGATATGAAAAGGTAAACTACTGTATAACATGAAATTGTTTACTTATAAACTTTTACTCATTTCCTTTATGTAATGTAAATAATATGATCGATAAAACAACAAAGCTTACTGCTAAATTCTCTGTCCCACCTGGAGAAGCCCGGGAATGCGGTGAGGATCATTTTCTTTGACTTCTCCAGTGCTTTCAACATCATCCAACCGATGACCCTGAAGGACAAGCTGCTGTGCGCAGGGGTGGACCAGCACCTGTCATCATGGATCCTGGACTACTTCACAAACCGGCCTCAGTTTGTGAGAACCCGGGACTGTGTGTCCGACACGATCATCGGTAGCACAGGGGCCCCCCAGGGAACGGTTTTAGCTCCCTTCCTGTTCACCCTTTATACTGCGGACTTCTCACACAACACAACACACTGCCATCTACAGAAGTTCTCTGACGACTCTGCGATCGTTGGCCTCATCTCCAACGGAGATGAAGCTGAGTACAGAGGGCTTATCCAGGACTTTGTGGACTGGTGCCATCGGAACTGCCTCCAGATCAACGCGAGGAAAACTAAGGAGCTGGTGGTGGACTGCCGCAGGCAAGGACAACCCTTCACAGCACCAGTAAATATACAGGGAACAGACATCGAGATGGTAACATCCTATAAGTACCTGGGTGTTCATCTGAACAATAAACTAGACTGGTTACACAATACTGATGCACTCTACAAGAAGGGACAGCGCAGACTGTTCCTACTGAGGAGACTCAGGTCTTTTGGTGTACAAGGGGCACTGCTGAAGACATTCTATGACACGGTGGTGGCATCAGCCATCACTTTTGGAGTGGTCTGCTGGGGCAGTGGCATTACAGCAGCCGATAGGAAGAAACTGATCAAGAAAGCTAGCTCTGTCCTGGGGCAGCGTCTTGACCCAGTGGAGGAGATGGGAGAGAGAAGGATGGTGGCCAAACTGTCATCTCTGCTGGAGTCCGAGTTCCACCCTATGCAGGACATGCTGAACGCACTGAGGAGCTCATTTAGCAGCAGACTACATCATCCTAGGTGCACAACCGAGAGGTTTCGTAGGTCCTTCCTACCAACGGCTGTCAGACTGTACAACCTAAGCAGGGCTGCTCGCAGAGATAGCAAAAAGACGTAACAAACTAATAGTTTTTTGAATGCAAAAGATGCAATAGACTTACACAATGGTCCTCTCCGGCATACAACTAGGAACATACCGGTCGCTATGGAGGGTGAGAATATGTATGGGCACATAATCATACCATGTAGGATAACTAAGTAGACGGTTATGCTGTTTCATTCCATCTAGCAACAATGCTCTGCACTGTGTGTGTTTATATATTTGCATATTTATTCCATCTAGCTACAATGCTCCGTACTGTGGGTGTTTATATATTTATATATCTACATATTATTCCATCTAGCTACATTGCTCCGCACTGTGTGTGTTTATATACTTGCATATTTATTCCACCTAGCTGCAATGCTCCGTACTGTGGGTGTTTATATATTTACATATTTATTCCATCTAGCTACAATGCTCTGCACTGTGTGTTCATATATTCATATATTTATTCCATCCAGCTACAATGCTCTGCACTGTGTGTCTGTGTGTGTGTGTATATATATATATTTTATAGTAATACGTACATATGTTTATTAGCTGCTCTTGCTTGCTTGTTTTTTTTTCTTGCCTTCTGATTGTTGCTCTGAGTGTTGCTATCCCTGTGCTGTTGCAATCCTGGAATTTCCCCGTTGTGGGACTAATAAAGGCTTATCTTATCTTATCTTATCTTATCTTATATATATATATATATATATATATATATATATATATATATATATATATATATATATTTATATTTATATTTATATGTACATATGTATACTCGCTGCTCTTGTTTTTCTCTTGCCTTCTGATTGTTGCTCTGAGTGTTGCTATCCCTGTGCTGTTGCAATCCTGGAATTTCCCCATTGTGGGACTAATAAAGGCTTATCTTATCTTATCTTATCTTATCTTATCTTAAATAATAAAAGTTCTCTAATAAATAATGGGCCATATTACAATGATCCAGTCAAAGCAGAACATTTTTAAGGGGGTATCCAAGTCCATTTTGTTGTCACTGAGGCAGGGAAACGGTCTCTGCGCTGTGTGAAAAGTGCAAATTGGTTGGTCTAATTATTCAGAGGTGTGTTTTGGGATAAGATCCAATAATCCAATCCAAACATGCCTGCCATTCCCATCAATACACAGAGGCACATGATCAAAGGCAAAATGTGAGCATGTCAGCAAAGAGAAAATGCATGCAATAGTAGCGCTGCTTGGCATTAAGCCAGACCTTAATTACAGTTGATGCCCATTCAGTTTTTTCATGGAGAAGGATGAGGAGGATATGATTGAACAATTGGGCAGAACAATTGAGCTGTATTTAAATTAAGCTTACAGTAGTTCACATGGATGCATGACTAACTGATTCTGCTCCATTGTACAACACACATACATGAATGGGTTTGGAGCTTCGGGGAAAAGAGGAGGATCTGCTGATTTTTTTTTCTTTTTTTTCTGTGGAGTGGAAAAACTGTCTACTGTTTTTTCAAATGACTTTGAACACATTACAGGGTATATGTGGATCATTTGCATTTAACTGTCATCAGATTAACACATTTAACAGAAAAGCAACAGCTGAGTTTGTTTTCTATTAACTGGGACAGAACACAAGAGCATGCGAATGGACACATGATTAAAGGAGATGACTGTGAGGACAGAATACTTTGTTACAGCAGGCAGATTTGTAGTTTTAAATTTTTAGATTGACAGTGCCATCCCACCATGGGCTTTAAACATCATCTAGAGAGGATACACACCTGCCACTGCAGCAATCGAACCACTGGTCTGTCCAGATCTGATTACAGATGCTGCATCAGCCAAGGCTCCTCCTGCCTTCGCACCTCTCATGAACTTTACGATCTGTGGTAAAAAAGTGAAACACACACACACACACACACACACACACACACACACACACACACACACACCCTGTTCATTCTTTTTCCTGAAATGGAGTTTTTCAGCCAGGGTTCCCTGGAACATTTAGGTTTCTTTGGGAAATATTTTAATTTTACTTGTGTATGGGTGCCTACTGAACCCATGCACAACAATGACAAATTATTTGCAATATTTTGGACCAATTAAGAAGTAAAATTAAAACATTTTTCATAGAAACTCTGAATGTTCCAGGGATCTCTGGCTGAAAAACACTGCCCTAAAAAAAATAAATTAATGCTTACTCTATAGGGCATACTTTTGCAGCTTGTCATTAAAATGAAAATGTGGATGGAATGATAAACTATTCAGTGTATCATATCACAATTAAAATGATGGGTAACAATATTTTGATCATATTTTACTATTAAACCTCTGTCCATCAAAAAAACAGAAGAGCCCAGTTAATGCTGTGAGTGCCTCCTTGTGTGCCCCTGTCAGTATGTGTACGCTCAGAATTTTAAAATGTTTTGCTGAAATATTAATAATGCACTACTAATGACAGACCTGCTTTTTGCTGATCAAAAGCTCAGACATAAAATGTACCAAAATAGCAATGTGCCCAGATTGCACCGGTGCCACACCCTTTGTAAATGAGTCCCCTCCTTGTAGCATAGAGTAGGAACACAGTCTAATTAGATGGCGTGACACAAAGTGTGAAAAATAGACTGTGGGCTGACAAATTAACAAATCCACAGGCGCAAGACAGGAAGCGTGAGATAAATGTGCACGTTAGATCAATAAAGTAGGGCCCAATATGTTCTTACTTAGTAAGATACAATAAAATACCAGTAAATAAAAAAATTCACATGAAAAAGCAGTTGATATGAAAATGTTAGGTGTCAAGGATGTGTCATATTGATAGAATGAACGTCTCACGTGCAGGGAACAATACCAGAGAAAACACTCACGACACAGAAGCTACGTTTAAATGGTTTATTATAAATTTCAACAAGAGGAGCACTGTTAGAGAAAACGCCACTTGCCAGAGGAAGACACAGTCTGTGGGGAGAGACGAGAGCAATTAATAAGAGAAGGGAGGCGGTGAAGTGGGAAGACAAATTGCCACTTACATGCACCGAGCAGATAACCCGACAGAGCACCAGCATGAATAGATGAACCAGCAGTATGAAGCTGGTTGGGGAATGGGCTGAGTGGAGTCTGACCAGGTGGAGATAGGAAGCTGAGGCGGGGTGAGGACGATGGAGCAGGGGAGCGCACAACAGTCCCCAAAGACACACCGCACAGATGGCAGCAACCTGAAAAAGGAGAGAGGAACATGAATGACATTTCCCCCAAAAGATTAAACAACTTACTTGCTGTTGGAGATGCAGTATACGCAATGAGCCAGTACTGAAGCTTTCACTTGATGGTCCTTATAAGCGCTGGCGAGGAAGAAGGGGCAGGTGTGTCCACTCACGCAAGTGAGCTGATTGTTTGCAGAGCTGGGGAAAGTTTAACAGGAAGGAGGGAGCACACACTCACCTGCATATGACACAATGGGCTGTCTGTCCTCATTTTTATCTGCATAGTCTGCTATTGTTGAGTTATAAACAGCGAGCCACATAATTGCTGGAAATTTTGTCAGCATATAGAAAGGTCTGCACTTAATTATCATGGATTCTGCTGATGATCAGTGTGTCACATACCCCAACAGCATCCATACAGCAAGAGTTACTCATCTAAACAGACTATGCCAGTTAGTAGCATGTTAGTCACTTAAGTTGAACATTGGAGTCTTGTTGGGCAGAACCCAGCAGTCATATGTAGTACATTTTATTGTGCGGTTTTCTCATATTACCCAGGAGAACAACTGGAATATATGGGTGGTTTGGGTAAATTGCTAGCCTAGCCTCCGCTCTCACCTCTGTTCAGCTTCCTCTGCAAGACCTTTTCTGGTAGAGTGGCAAAATAGCCTTTGGATTTGTGATCTCAGAAGTCTTAACACATGCAGTTCATGACATAAACTGACTGTACATACTTTAACACAAACCATAAAAAAAAGAAGAAAACACTGTATGGCTGGGAGAGAGGAGCTATTGTATATGACACAAATATACTGTATCTGTGTGGAACTCTTGATTTTTGTTTTGCAGGCTAAATAGAGAAAAAAGCTCTTATGCTAGTTGTAAGTGTTGACTGTTTCAGAAGATGGTATGAATATGTGAAGTTTTACACCTCTACTATTTGATTATAAGAAACAGATTATGTGGTGATTAGTTAAAATGGGTATAAAATGAGCATAGTAATAGAAGTTCACCTAACTGGAAAAACTTTGACTCTGCCCTCATATACAGTATGTATGTCCTTTCAGTAAATGATGGTCACAACTTAGTTACCAGTGCAAACATTTCAAACCAAACAGCAGAGAAAATAGTACAAGGCAGTATAAATGTCCCTCAGTCATTTTTCTTCCTGAAATGTTGTGAATAAATCCACTGATCCATAGGTGTATTAATGTTTCACGAGATACACTTGCTGTTTTAAAGACTAATTTACGTTCTGCTTCATTTATCCATTGCCTGCAGCCCAGTTTTTCAGCTGGATTACATGTAGCCAAATCTTCTTATTGATTGTGTTATGTCCATAATCAGTAACCCAATGACGAGGCCGGAGGTGCAATTGAACTCAACTTTATTATGCAAACTCACAGAGACAAGGCGCTCCCATACAGGCAGATGCGAAGGTCAAAAGAGACCATGCCTCTTCCACATCAGCCTTTTATACCCAGGGTGAACCGGAAAGGTGGAGCCAGCACCCTCATCGCACAATAACACGTCATATTTATATATGGCACCCCCCCTTTAGAAAAGTCCAAAACACATGCACACCAATTAGGCCCTCCCAAATTTAATACCCGAGTCACGCTCTAATGACAACAAATAAAATAGGCCTAGCCATACACACAAACAACTAAAACTAGAGGGGGACAGGTGGACTGCCGTCCCACCTCCACACGGCCAGACGGATTATTCTGCCGTCTCCGATAATCAAAGTCCATGAAATAAAGTTTGCCGTGTTCCTATCATAAAACCAAAACAATCCCGTGAACTTATGTACACACAAGAAAAAAAAATTCAATATAGTAAACACACACAACCAATCAACATGCACCTTCATACACCACTATAACATTCCCAATAATACCACCCCAACCCGGGCAAACCCCACAGTAAAATACCCGCCCCCCCCCAAACATGGTGACATGCACATTACATGGGTATTTTTTTTTTTCACATGGACACCTATTAGAGCAGTCCATTATGAGAAACATTTCAACTACGTAGCCCGGGCAATTCACCTTTAACCCAGTCAATCGCCCCTTGGTACCGTGCAGTCTCGATGGAGAAGCCACCCCCCTAGAGCTTCTTCCACTCTTTGTCCCTGGAGATGAGCCACGTCGAGGCCCCGACACCTCCTTCTCCTCGATAACGCACTGCAGCTCATTGGGGTGTCTCCATGAGTTATCTGACAGCTGAAGGTATCCGTCCACCCAAACAGCCACCACCTTCAGCCGCCCCTGATCATCACGTTGCTTCCTCTTTCCGTGGGCATCTCTCAGTCGAGCCTCCTCTCTAGGTACAACCACGTCACAGACTCTTAAAGGAACTCCCCTCGACTTCCTGTGTCCACGATGTCTCCACCGGGCCTCCTCACCGGGCAGCACCATACCGGCGACCCTCTGCGAAGCCCAACTTGGCCTACAGTGTTCTTGTGTGGCACGTCTGATTCCCGTGCCAGCCGGCCCTGCCTCACTCGCTTTCATTTTTAACATTGGCATAGCCGTTGCAGCCCTGTTCTTCTTGGTATCTTCAGGCCGAACCCGAGAAGCAGAGGGGGTTGTCTTCACAGCCTCACCCGCCATTACAGGCGTTCCACCATGCCGCCCAGTTCCCTCACCTAGGGTAACGTGGGCCCTGGCATCAGAACCCTGCCCTGATGGCCCTGTGTGGAAATTGTCCTGTCCATCTCCCAGAATACTAGGCCAAGTGTCATCCCAAACCGCATCATTGACCACTCGCAGAACCAGCCAGTCCCACAAACCACAGCCCGACCATTCCTCTCTGCTGCCGCTGGTGATTGAGAAGCCCAGTCCATAAAACAGATTGCAGACCATCACATTCGACCCACTCTTGGTCACCATGAACTGTATAGTGGACACCACCGCTGTCTTGTACCTCGCCGTCAGCTCCAGCAAACCCACGATGGACAGCCTATTACCACCATACCCACAAAATGGCATCAACAGACCTCTCACACAATGGTAAGATAAGATAAGATAAGATAAGATAAGCCTTTATTAGTCCCACAACGGGGAAATTCCAGGATTGCAACAGCACAGGGATAGCAACACTCAGAGCAACAATCAGAAGGCAAGAAAAAAAAAACAACAAGCAAGCAAGAGCAGCTAATATACATATGTACATATTACTATAAAATATATATATACACACACACAGACACACAGTGCAGAGCATTGTAGCTGGATGGAATAAATATATGAATATATAAACACACAGTGTAGAGCATTGTAGCTAGATGGAATAAATATGTAAATATATAAACACCCACAGTACGGAGCATTGCAGCTAGGTGGAATAAATATGTAAGTATATAAACACACACAGTGCGGAGCATTGTAGCTAGATGGAATAAATATATAGATATATAAAAACACAGTGTGGAGCATTGTAGCTAGATGGAATAAATATATAGATATATAAATATGAACACACCCAGTGCTGAGCATTGAAGCTAGATGGAATAAATATGTAAATATATAAACACACACAGTGCAGAGCATTGTTGCTAGATGGGATGAAACAACATAACCCTCTACTTAGTTATCCTACATGGTATGATTATGTGCCCATACATATTCTCACCCTCCATAGCGACCGGTATTTTCCTAGTTGTATGCCGGAGGGGACCATTGTGTAAGTCTATTGCATCTTTTGCATTTAAAAACTATTAGTTTGTTATGTCTTTTTGCTATCTCTGCGAGCAGCCCTGCTTAGGTTGTACAGTCTGACAGCTGTTGGTAGGAAGGACCTACGAAACCTCTCGGTTGTGCACCTGGGATGATGTAGTCTGCTGCTAAATGAGCTCCTCAGTGCATTCAGTACATCCTGCATAGGGTGGAACTCGGACTCCAGCAGAGATGACAGTTTAGCCACCGTCCTTCTCTCTCCTATCTCCTCCACCGGATCAAGGCGCTGCCCCAGGACAGAGCTAGCTTTCTTAATCAGTTTGTTCAGTCTCTTCCTATCGGCTGCTGTAATGCCACTGCCCCAGCAGACCACTCCAAAAGTGATGGCTGATGCCACCACCGTGTCATAGAATGTCTTCAGCAGTGCCCCTTGTACACCAAAAGACCTGAGTCTCCTCAGCAGGAACAGCCTGCGCTGTCCCTTCTTGTAGAGTGCATCAGTATTGTGTGACCAGTCTAGTTTATTGTTCAGATGAACACCCAGGTACTTATAGGATGTCACCATCTCGATGTCTGTTCCCTGTATATTTACTGGTGCTGTGAGGGGCTGCCCATGCCTGCGGCAGTCCACCACCAGCTCCTTAGTTTTCCTTGCGTTGATCTGGAGGCAGTTCCGATGGCACCAGTCTACGAAGTCCTGGATAAGCTCTCTGTACTCAGTTAGGTAGGGGATATAACTCTTCACAGTAGACCAGTTCAACACTGACCTCACTGTGCCTTTGTCCACCAACAATGGCACGTCCTCACCATCCAACGTGACTGTCAACGGCCTTCTGTGCTTGGGGATATGGTATGAATACCCGTAGGGGTTGTGGCTGGAGAGTCCACTTCATGTCGTTGCTCCCCTTGTTCAAACCTTCTACAGACCCTGGTAAAATGATGTGGGAGCCCAAATTTGCCACAGCATTTGCCTGTTGTCGGACACTGTCTCGCCTTGTACCGGTGCTTGGCAGACTGACAGCCAAAACACCTCGGTGACCCTGGGGCAGACTTAATTTTTATAGCGGTAGCATATTCTTCTTTGTCTTCCATGCTATCATTGCTATCCGGGTCTATAGCTTGCGCTGCTGATTGTGAGTCGTGTTTCCCCAACACTGTTCTCTCATCAAGGTCCTGTGACAGTTAATCCACTGCTTCGAACTGCTGGGCTATCTCCACCACTTTGGCCAACGTCAGCTCAGTGGAATGAGTAAGGAGTCTTGACCGCGCAGCTGCACACAACGTGTGCTCCGTCAACTGATCACGGACCATTTCTTCCTCTAAGGTCCTGAACTGGCAACCCCCAGCCAGTTGGCACAGGTCAGCAACATACCACTGCACCCACTCTCCAGCCCGCTGGCGGCGCTGTCAGAACTGGATCCACCAGACTATGACGTTTTTCGGGGCGCGAAAGTAGCACACCATTAGCCCAACCATGTCCTCAAAACTGTTGCTCACTCCCAGTGTGCTAAGAATACGCTGTCCCTCCATGCCAAGATTATGGACCAGTATTGCTTGCACACGCTACTTCTCCAGCTCTCCGAGGTTCAATGCCACCAGATAATTTTCGAATGTGGCAAATCACCTCTCCCACGGCACCGGTGGCTCACCAGGAAGCTCCAGAAATGTCTGAATGCCCGAAATACCTTTATCCATACTTTTATCCTTGTCGCCAAATGTTATGTCCATAATCAGTAACCCAGTGACGAGGCCAGAGGTGCAATAGAACTCAACTTTATTGTGCAAACTCACAGAGACAAGGCGCTCCCGTACAGGCAGAGTCGAAGGTCAAAAGAGACCGTGCCTCTTCCGCATCAGCCTTTTATACCCAGAGTGGCGGCAGAACCGGAAAGGTGGAGCCACCACCCTCATCACATAATAACACATCATATTTATATATGACAGATTGCATACATGGAAATTTCACCCGGGAAAGTAAAGCTTATATCCTTGACTGTATTGTCAATATTTAGGGACACACTGACTCAGAAAAGTCTTTGCATATATATCTCGTCTAATATAGAATGTACACATTGGCAGTAATGTCATTGTACTAATTTATGATGAATATATCTTTATAAACTAGCAAGCACATTTCCCTTAATTTTAAATTCTTCGCTTTTAATATTTTGTGCTCATTAAAATTCCTCTTAATGCTTATCTGAAGAAAAAAGAACCACAGTCCATATTTTCAAAAAGGAAAGTGGCAATGGTGGCGGGATTAATACCAAGGGTGCTGTTTTGTACAGAATGACTCACAAGTCTCATTCCATTAAACAGATACTAAATACAAAAACTTATTTTTTCCTACTATATGTACAATGTGTAATTTTTTTTCTGAAAAACTGCTTACCTATCAAAAATAAATTTCAGTGCTTTCTTACCTTCGAGCTACTGTTACATTCCAATGCAGCTTGAAGAAACAAATAAATAGATTAAAAACAAAATTGGAAACAGAAATGTACTTGGTAACCTGAAGTGTTCAAAGTAAGTTTTGTACTTTAATTTTACAGTGCTTGGAATGTTAAAACACTAATGGCTCAGAAAACAGCAACATTTGATCATTAAAGCCGTGGTGTACATTGGTCTGTTGATGATTGGATGTCACTTTTTTAATAGCTTTTAAAATCCTGTAGAGGGTACATTATTTATTTATTTATCTATTAAAGTAAAACTGATGAGGTACCATCAAAAATAAAAAGCTGAAGGGGAACAGGCCATTTCCAATACTTTATTTGGTGATAGGCAAATCAACTTAGCTCAGCCTTGTGGCCATATTTTCCATTATAGGCACAACTATTGAATATTGTAAATGAAAGACAACTGAAGGTCCTAGACTATTAAAACAGAGGAACAAATTCAAGAGACTGCAAGTATGAATTAGATAAAATGTAAATGAAATAACATGGTACAACCCAGACATGGTATTGCTATGTTAATGCCAGCATCACAAGATTCAAGATTCAGCACTGGAAATATTCTTGTTTGTGTAATCTATTCATCCTGATCAGTTATGAAGTTGTATACACTTTTAAGCTTAGGAAATAAGGAAATAAGAAAAATAATTATCATTTCACAGCTTCTGCCCAGAATGCCACCTCCTGTAGGGTGAAAGAAACTAATAGTACCTTTTTAACAGTTTATCCACACAGCTAACAGCTTTTCTTTGTCATTGCAGAGTCACTTTCTTCTGTCCTCCCACTCTGTTTTTGCTCTACTTTTGTCACTGAGAGCTAGTTTCTTTTTTATTCCTAAGTACTCTGCTTCCATCCATTTCTGCACCAGCTTTTCAGACTTTGCTCTTATTGGAGTGGAATTTTCAAATGTTCAAATGCTACTGCTGTGCAAGGTCCTCTGAGGTATATTTACTTTTACTGAGTGGATGTGTAAAACTCAGAAGCGTGATCAGAAGGTGATGAACAGAATTAGCTAATTTTGCACCCTTGCTGGACATGATGTAATATTACAGCATTTATTATTATTATCATTATTTATTTTAGATATTTTAGACTTTAGATGCTAAGTTAAGAAAAAGAACCCAATTTAAGGGAGATGAACCTTGACTTTTTGCTAGATCTTGAAGATGCATACTAATTTCTCTGCTTGAATTTTAGGAAAAATCCCTGTGATGCGGCCCACCACTTTTTATCTTTAATGGGCCATTGCAGTTCTTTGGCTGTTGAGGCAGTTATCCAACCCCTTAGCCTTGAGAAAAGCTCCATTCCAGCAGAGAGCTGCTGCAGACAGCTCAACTATAACACAAGGACAACAGTCATAAATCAAATCCTCTCAGTACATGTAATCAGCTGGGGGCTAAGACGAGGAAAATCACAAGGATAGGGTCACAAGAACTAGAGGATTTCTTCATTCAGGACAGAGACCAACAGGAGAGAATGGAGTAAAGAGCCCCAGCAGTCATTAACACAAAAGTACAGGAATAGAGTACGCGCAACTACAGTTAATGATCCTCGTGCAGATGAAGGCACAGAGTAGAGAGTGCTTTGCAACATAGTTATATATTTTTGTACCAGAACTATCCAGTTATCCATAGTAGTGACAAATTTCTATTTTGTAGTTCACATTGGTCATAAGTTAAATTATAGGAAAATCAACCACAGAAAGCAAAATCATCTTAGAAATTGTTTATAAAAGTAAGGCGCAAGCTACTTAAAAATAGCTCTCCTGCATATATGCAAACAACCTCACTAATGAGGCTAAAGAGGTTTTTAAATGCCATTTACAATAGTCATTACCACCATTAACCTAGGGAACATTTTATGTTGCAAAGATGACTTTTTACTCGCCATTCTTACAGGAATTCTTTAATGGACACCTGTGTACATAAAGAAAAATATACATTTAATCTGTTTCACAAAAGTTTTACAGTTTCTTCTTCAGTGAAATAATGTTTGACATTACGCTCAGAAGACTCTTGTTGTAGTGTCTTATTTTGGTGGGATAGCTTGTTTTTTTTTCCTGCTGTTGGCATGTTAAAATTGAGACAGTCTTCTTTTCCCCCAGAGTCAAAAACACAAATGAGCAGACTGATGGAAACAGGTGGGGATGTAAATCAGCTTTCCAAACACAGTCCACCAGTGCCAGGAGGTCTTGTGGGTGGAAGCTCTGCAGATGGAAACTCAAAACTGAGTGCACAAATACATAAACATATGATTACCACAAAATGCTGCTCCAAGAAGCAGTTTAGATTTCAGATGGAGGTTAAACATTCATAAAGTTAAAATTAGTTAGAAAGCAGCCGTTGAACAAACTGAATCTGTCAAGTATTGCCACTGCTATAGTGTGTATATCATGGAAACTATAACTAAACAATGCACATAGACATACAGTAGATATGCAGTATAGGTATTTACTTAGCAGACTCAGCGCTCACCAACAAATGCTGTTGATGACTGTAGTGCTATCGTGCTACTTGATAGGAAATAGAAGCTCAAAAAACATGCTGTTTTACATTAATTATTACCATAGCTATTTCTTCCATAGGGCAACATACACAAATGCCATGGGCCCCCAGACTAAACCACTTCTAAGAAAAATTTAAACAAACCTTAGTTATGTGGCTTGCTTTCATCTACAGGTTGTATTTTTTATTAAGGTGGATTAATGCTTCAGCCACATGCTGCACAGCTTCCGGTGAAAGGGTGGTGCTGGTGGTGGTGGGGTCTTCCCCCCACCATAACATTCACATTAATGGTGTCAAACATTAAGTCATATAAAATAATAAATATAATAACAAAATATCCACACAGGATGACAGTAAGGCTTTACTAACAATGTATTTGTACTTGGGGGGGGGGGGGGGCTGGGACAATTGTCCCTGTCCATGTAGATATATGAACTTCTACGGGGGGGGGGGGGGGGGGGGGTGCTGAAAAGTTCATACACTGACTCAGGAGTTATGTCTTTGAGGATCAAGAAGAGAGCGTCTATGCCACAGGGATCCAAGCGCTGCAACACCGATGTTGAAATGTTGAAAAATATGTTGAAAACTAAGCCACATTTGGTCACATATGACCACTGTGGTCAGCCTATGAACTTTTCAGCCCCCCTTTGCATCTTTTTGAAAATTACTTTGGGGAAAAAAACACTTTCACAATATTCTAGTTTATTGAGATACACTGGAATAATTTAGTGATAAATGGTTATTTGATGTGATAAATGAGGAAACCTCCATTTTTTAAATGAACTGTAATTGATAAATCATTTAATTGTATCTGCATGGAGGGCTTCGGTGCACTATAGTGTCCTCTTTCTGACACCCTGTCCGTGATCTCTGATCATGATAATTCTCCTTCTATTTAATTTTCTGTTCATTAAAATAATCATAAAAGTGACAACTTTTAAATTGGAGGCTTGCATTCAGGGATACTGTTTTGCAATAATTAGCTACATTTACAAAAAAAACAAATTTCTGTGTGACATATTTGATATGATGATATATGAATATTTGCATTTAATTTTTGCATGGCAACCAAATGATCCTCGTCTTTGGGTAAAATGCTGAAGTTGACTGCAGCTCTTCGTCTTATTCTTCTGCACCTCCTGAAACACCTGCAGTAGGTCCATCAACACGTATTTTTGTTTTGTTTCATATTGAGTAACTTTGTTTCCTGAATTTAGAATAAGCATTTTGAGGGAAATCTATTGCACTTTTTTGCAATATAATTCAAAATTATAAACTTTAAAGGGCCTATATAATGCAAAATCGACTTTTTTGAGCTTTTAAGCCTGTTATAATGTTAATTCCTCACCAAAAACACCCCCAAAGTGGTATTTTGCTCCATTCACGCATCTCTGAGTATTCCTCCTCAACCCTGCTCTCTGAGCTGCTGCTCCACCCTGTCCCTGATAATGACTGGGTCCCCACATTCATACGTATGAACGTGGGTGAGCCGCCCACTCCAGGAAGTGCCTGTGCTGCCAGCACCGTCCCCAGGCTAATGCACACACCCACTTTCTCCGCACAGCAAACGGAGCGGTGATCAGCAAAACTCTTTCACTTTAGCATTGACACTGTGAAGAAATAGTTCCTCTCGCACCTAATCTGCTCAGTGACAACAACTGTTTGCTTTTTTACGTAAGACAATGTCTTCTAAGTTTTCGTGGGTGGAATCCAGCGACACGTTGCAGCAGCCGGCTCAGGGGTTACGTCATGAAATGGGCGGCAGCCACAAGAAGGAGATGCAGAGCCTCAGAGATCGAGGCATCTTACTTCCGGGTTGGAAAAGTAGCTTGTGAAAATAACTCATATTTCATAAGAAATTCATTCTCCAGTGTACCAAAGGTAATATACTATCACATATGTACATGCATATAGTTTACTCTGAAAGGCTTAAAATAGCATGTTATAGGCCCTTTAATATTTTGAATATACATTACACCCACAGTGAAATATGTAAAGCTTTTATTTAATTTTGATAATTATAGTTATTTTTTAAAAATTTTATTACAAATCACAATATTCAAATGTACTCAAATGCACTAGTATAATGTTTTCCTGTAGGTTTCAATTGCTTAAGGCAACCTGAGATCTTTAATTAGAATTTTAGATTGACAAATGTAGCTTGTTTTCTTATTAAAGTTGACCAGATTGAGACATTGCCACAATTTATCTTCCACTTCTTTACAAAAATATGGGTCCCCAAACACATTCTTTCATAGGTCCATGAAAATGAAGGAGATGGTCCTGTTATCAGCGACTCGCGTTCTTAGTTCATTTGCCAAGGAGTTGGTGTTCTATGGGTTCTTTGAGCCCACCGATTTGAGCCATGCATCGCCTTAATGACTCAACGTGGTTGAGCATTTTGTGAGAACAATGTTCATCTGCAGCATTCTGCCTGTTCTGCATCAAAATAATGAAGAGTAGACTGCACCTCACCAAGTACAAATTTATTTTTAAAAAGTGAGACCTGTGCATCGGTACATTGAGGCCAGGTGCAACATTAACATAGTCCATGCCTTTCCACTGATAGCTTTTCTTTTCTGCTTTTTCTTTAAACAATAAACTTGTGTTGAAATTGGCACCTCCGTGTGGTATCCCTTCTTTATGTATATACATACAGTATCTCAAAAAAGTGAGTACACCCCTCACATTTTTGTAAATATTTTATTATCTCTTTTCATGGGACAACACTGAGGATATGACACTTTGGTACAATGTAAAGTAGTCAGTATACAGCTTGTATAACAGTGTAAATTTGCTGTCCCCTCAAAATAAATCAACACACAGCCATTAATGTCTAAACTGCTGGCAACAAAAGTGAGTACAACGCTAGTGAAAATGTCCAAATTGGGCACAATTAGCCATTTTCCCTCCCCGGTGTCATGTGAGTCATTAGTGTTACAAGGTCTCAGGTGTGAATGGGGAGCAGGCGTGTTAAATTTGGTGTTATCGCTCTCACACTCTCTCGTACTGGTCACTGGAAGTTCAACATGGCACCTCATGGCAAAGAACTCTGAAGATCTGAAAAAAGAATTGTTGCTGTACATAAACATGGCCTAGGCTCTAAGAAGATTGCCAACACCCTGAAACTGAGCTGTAGCACGGTGGCAAAGATCATAAAGCGGTTTAACAGGACAGATTCCACTCAGAACAGGCCTCGCTATGGTCGACCAAAGAAGTTGAGTGTACGTGCTCAGCATCATATCCAGAGGTTGTCTTTTGAAATAGATGTATGAGTGCTGCCAGCATTGCTACAGAGGTTGAACGGATTGGGGGTCAGCCTGTCAGTGCTCATACTATATGCCACACACTGCATCAAATTGGTCTGCATGGCTGTCATCCTAGAAGGAAGCCCCTTTTAAAGATGATGCACAAGAAAGCCCGCAAACAGTTTGCTGAAGACAAGCAGACAAAGGACAAGGATTACTTGAACTATGTCCTGTGGTCTGATGAGACCAAGATAAACTTATTTGATTCAGATGGTGTCAAATGTGTGTGGTGGGAACCAGGTGAAGAGTACAGAGACAAGTGTGTCTTGCCTACAGTCAAGCATGGTGGTGGGAGTGTCATGGTTTGGGGCTGCATGAGTGCTGCCGGCACTGGGGAGCTACAGTTCATTGAGGGAACCACAAATGCCAACATGTACTGTGACATACTGAAGCAGAGCATGATCCCATCCCTTCGGAAACTGGGCCACAGGGCAGTATTCCAACATGATAACAACCCCAGACACACCTCCAAGACAACCACTGCCTTGCTAAAAAAACTGAGGGTAAAGGTGATGGACTGGCCAAGCATGTCTCCAGACCTAAACCCTATTGAGCATCTGTGGGGCATCCTCAAACAGAAGGTGGAGGAGCACAAGGTCTCTAACATCCACCAACTCCGTGATGTCATCATGGAGGAGTGGAAGAGGATTCCAGTGGCAACCTGTGAAGCTCTAGTGAACTCCATGCCCAAGAGAGTTAAGGCAGTGTTGGAAAATAATGGTGGCCACACAAAATATTGACACTCTGGGCACAATTTGGACATTTTCATTAGGGGTATACTCACTTTTGTTGCCAGCGGTTTAGACATTAATGGTTGTGTGTTGAGTTATTTTGAAGGGACAACAAATTTACATTGTTATACAAGCTTTACACTCACTACTTTACATTGAATGAAAGTGTCATCTCTTCAGTGTTGTCCCATGAAAAGATATAATAAAATATTTGCAAAAATGTGAGGGGTGTGAGAGGTATACTCACTTTTGTGAGATACTGTACAGTGGGGTAAAAAAGTATTCAGTCAGCCACCAATTGTGCAAGTTCTCCCACTTAAAAGATGAGAGAGGTCTCAAATTTTCATCATAGGTATACCTCAACTATGAGAGACAAAATGAGAAAAAAAAATCCAGAAAATCACATTGAAGGATTTTTAATGAATTAATTGGTAAATTCCTCAGTAAAATAAGTATTTGGTCAATAACAAAAGTTCATCTCAATACTTTGTTATATACCTTTTGCTGGCAATGACAGAGGTCAAACGTTTTCTGTAAGTCTTCACAAGGTTTTCACACACTGTTGCTGGTATTTTGGCCCATTCCTCCATGCAGATCTCCTCTCGAGCAGTGATGTTTTGGGGCTGTCACTGGGCAACACGGACTTTCAACTCCCTCCAAAGATTTTCTGTGGGGTTGAGATCTGGAGACTGGCTTGGCCACTCCAGGACCTTGAAATGCTTCTTACGAAGCCACTCCTTCGTTGCCCGGGCGGTGTGTTTGGGATCATTGTCATGCTGAAAGACCCAGCCATGTTTCATCTTCAATGCCCTTGCTGATGGAAGGAGGTTTTCACTCAAAATCTCACGATACATGGCCCCATTCATTCTTTCCTTTACAAGGATCAGTCGTCCTGGTCCCTTTGCAGAAAAACAGCCCCAAAGCATGATGTTTCCACCCCCATGCTTCACAGTAGGTATGGTGTTCTTTCTCCTCCAAACACAACAAGTTGAGTTTTTACCAAAAAGTTCTATTTTGGTTTCATCTGACCATATGACATTCTCCTAATCCTCTTCTGGATCATCCAAATGCTCTCTAGCAAACTTCAGACGGGCCTGGACATGTACTGGCTTAAGCAGGGGGACACGTCTGGCACTGCAGGATTTGAGTCCCTGGCGGCGTAGTGTGTTACTGATGGTAGCCTTTGTTACTTTGGTCCCAGCTCTCTGCAGGTCATTCACTAGGTCCTCCTGTGTGGTTCTGGGATTTTTGCTCATCGTTCTCATGATCATTTTGACCCCACGGGGTGAGATCTTGCGTGGAGCCCCAGATCGAGGGAGATTATCAGTGGTCTTGTGGTCTTGTGATTTTTTGATCAGGATTTGTCCTTCAATTCACATATTAAATTTGTTTCTAAGACTGCCTTCTATCATTTGCGTAATATTGCCAAGATTAGGAGCATCTTGTCTCAGAGTGATGCTGAGAAGCTGATCCACGCTTTTGTTAGCTCGAGATTAGATTATTGTAATTCTTTATTATCAGGTTGTCCTAAAACATCTTTAAAAAGTCTTCAGCTGATCCAAAATGCTGCAGCAAGAGTTTTAACAGGTACTAGAAAGAGAGATCATATCTCTCCGGTTCTGGCCTCCCTTCATTGGCTTCCCATAGAGTTTAGAATTAAGTTTAAAATCCTTCTTCTTACTTACAAAGCTCTAAACAATCAGGCTCCTTTTTATTTAAAAGATCTGATACTACCGTATCATCCTAACAGAGCACTACGCTCCCAAAATGCAGGTTTACTTGTAATACCTAGAATCTCCAAAAGTACAATGGGAGGCAGAGCCTTCAGTTATCAAGCTCCTCTCCTGTGGAATCAGCTGCCAATCTGGATTCGGGAGTCAGACTCGATCTCTGTTTTTAAGAATAGGGCTAAAACCTACCTTTTTGATATAGCCTACAATTAGGGAGGGATCATGTGTTTTCTGAACCCTCCCTTAGTTATGCTGCTAATAGGTTTAGTCAGCCGGGGGACCTCCAGTAATGCACTGGGCCTCACTCCTTTCCTCACTCTCTATGAAATATTTTTTTTTTGCTGGTCATTAACATTTGTTTGTTCTCTCCCATAGATTGAGTCCCCATCGTGCTGTTTGCTCTCTACATGTCTGTTCTTTTCTTCTTCTCTATCCCCTCACCCCCCAGCCAGTCGCAGCAGATGACTGCCCCTCCCTGAGCCTGGTTCTGCTGGAGGTTTCTTCCTGTTAAAAGGGAGTTTTTCCTCTCCACCGTCGCCAAGTGCTTGCTCACAGGGGATCGCCTGATTGCTGGGGTCTTTCTGCAACTGTGGGGGTCCTCCCTACAGTTGATAGTGCTATGAGATGACTGTTGTTGTGAAATGGCGCTATATAAATAAAGTTGAATTGAATTGAATTGAGTCTTCCATTTTCTAATAATTGCTCCCACAGTTGATTTCTTCACACCAAGCTGCTTACCTATTGCAGATTCAGTCTTCCCAGCCTGGTGCAGGTCTACAATTTTGTTTCTGGTGTCCTTTGACAGCTTTTTGGTCTTGGCCATAGTGGAGTTTGGAGTCTGACTGTTTGAGGTTGTGGAAAGGTGTCTTTTATACTGATAACGAGTTCAAACAGGTGCCATTAATACAGGTAACAAGTGGAGGACAGAGGAGCCTCTTAAAGAAGTTACAGGTCTGTGAGAGCCAGAAATCTTGCTTGTTTGTAGGTGACCAAATACTTATTTTACCGAGGAATTTACCAATTAATTCATTAAAAATCCTTCAATGTGATTTTCTGAATATTTTTTTTTTCTCATTTTGTCTCTCATAGTTGAGGTATACCTATGATGAAAATTGGAGACCTCTCTCATCTTTTAAGTGGGAGAACTTGCACAATTGGTGGTTGACTAAATACTTTTTTGCCCCACTGTATATACAGTATATATATACTGTATATATATAGATATATATACGGTATCTCAGCTCCGTGATGTCATCATGGAGGAGTAGAAGAGGATTCCCGTGGCAACCTGTGAAGTTCTAGTGAACTTCATGCCCAAGAGAGCTAAGGCAGTGCTGGAAAATAATGGTGGCCACACAAAATATTGACACCTTGGGCACAATTTGGACATTTTCACTAGGGGTGTACTCTTTTTTGTTGCCAGCGGTTTAGACATTACTGGCTGTGTGTTGAGTTATTTTGAGGGGACAGCAAATTTACACTCTTATACAAGGTGTACACTGACTACTTTACATTGTAGCCAAGTGTCATATCTTCAGTGTTTTCCCATGAAAAGAGATAAAATATTTACAAAAATGTGAGGGGGTGTACTCACTTTTGTGAGATAGTGTATATATGGCATGTAAAACATTTTCTGTGTCGTTTCCATGTGTCATCGCCATGCTGGAATGTAATTTCAGCACCTTCCACTGATCCATGATTCTGAACACAGCAGGCTCTACGGAGAACAAACCTGTGGCACAGACCCTTGTTATCAATGCATGCTTCTCCTCACTGGCTATTGTCTGAAAAGCTCTTCTGGTGAAAAACAGAATCAACTACGTGTGTGTGTGGGGTGGGGGGGGGGAGCTGAAAAGTTCATAGTGGTCAAATTTCACCAAATATGGTTTATTTTTCAACATAGTCTCCCCTTCGGTCCACACAGTTCTTCCATTGGTGTTTCAGTGATTGGATCCTGCCGTTGATAAATAAACCACATTTGGTCAAATTTGACCATTATGAACTTTTCAGGCCCACCTCTTATAGCTTTCTCTTACAAGGATTCCCACATTGTGAGAATATGCTTTTTTTTTTTTTTGAGGCAGCCAACAGAAGAGACTGACACACTACATGAGGATGAAATGTTTTAAGCTGCTCCCATTCCTCGAACTTGTGTGCACACAACTGTACACCGTTACCATCATCGATGCATTGTATGTCCCGAAATCAAGCGGGTCTTCTAATTTGAGGTCACACTCTCCCCTCCTAAAAAAAAGACTCTTATGAACCCATCGTACATAAGAATCTTTGTGACCGTAGCTTAATTTCTATGTGGAGAACACAGTACCCACAAGGAGTGTACAGTGGTTCTCCAACAATTAACCCTAAATCAACCCCAGCATTAAAACACTGCTGCTGAAGAAGAAGAAGGCCTTTAGGTGAAGGAACAAGGAGGAGCTGAAGTCTTGCAGAGGGAGCTGAAGAGGAAGAACAGAAATGGAAAGGACAGCTACAGGAAGATGGAAGACAAGCTGCACAGAGCAACATCAGTGGTGTCTGGAGAGGCCTCAAAACCATCTCAGCGCACCAGCGTACCACCTCCTAGGCTGTGGGGGGATGCAGAGTATTTTCTATTTCTATTTCATGACGGGGTAGGGAGGGGATGAACGGTCTGAACTTGTTCTTCAACAGCTTTGATCCCTGCAACCCCTGCTACAACCACTTGCATCCACATCCAGTGTCCACTGCCCCCCCCCCCCACTAACACACCACCCAGACCCTAAGCCCAAACCCCCTGCTGTTTTTAAATTTGCATGCACAACCCTAGTATAGTATATATTCCTCTCTTACCATTTGCTCTATTATTTTTTCTAGAGCTACATCCCATGATGCAGTAATAGAAGGGCGAGACTAAAGCTCGCTATTTTGTCAAGAAAAAAGTTTCTCAGAGGGTTTGAAATCTCCTAAATTGAGCAACAAAATTGTTATGTATCCCAACTTGCCTTCATAGCAACAGTGGAACACCTATCTTACAGTCATGATTGTTTGAGCAATGTAACTAATTGCACAAAGGAAAGACTGTGCTCACTTTTGGAGACTGTTGGTGTTCTTTGATATCCTGTTTTTCATTCTCTCTATCCCTTCTCTCTGCCATTCAATCATATTCAGATGTAACCACCCTTCATTTCAGTCCAGCTGATCTCGCCACTCACTGTTCTTTTGTTCATTGGTGTGTTTTTCAACCTTTTTTGAGCCATGGCACATTTTGAACATTGAAAAAAAACCATGGCACACCACCAACCAAAAATGTTACAAAATGACACATTTAGATAAGATGAGATAAGATAAGCCTTTATTAGTCCCACAATGGGGAAATTCCAGGATTGCAACAGCACAGGGATAGCAACACTCAGAGCAACAATCAGAAGGCAAGAAAAAAACAAGAGCAGCTAGTATACATATGTACATATTAATATAAATGTGTATATAGACACACAGTGCGGAGCATTGTGGTTGGTGGATGTGCAGCAGAAAGTCTAAGCTCTCTCTCCGCGGATGGGGCGGGCCAGCTGGATGTCTTTGGGCATGATGGTGACCCTCTTGGCGTGGATGGCGCACAGGTTGGTGTCCTCGAAGAGACCCACCAGGTAGGCCTCGCTGGCCTCCTGCAGAGCCATGACAGTGGAGCTCTGGAAGCGCAGGTTGGTCTTGAAGTCCTGAGCGATCTCCCTCACCAGGCGCTGGAAGGGCAGCTTACGGATGAGCAGCTCTGTGGATTTCTGGTAGCGACGGATCTCTCTCAGAGCCACGGTACCGGGCCTGTAACGGTGAGGCTTCTTCACTCCGCCGGTGGCCGGAACGCTTTTCCGAGCAGCCTTGGTGGCCAGCTGCTTCCTGGGGGGCTTTTCCTCCAGTAGATTTATGGGCGGTCTGCTTGGTTCTTGCCATCGCTCTTTATTATTCTGTCTTATATTTCTTGCACGCCGCCTAAACTCCAGCCCGGCACCCGCATCATTTTTGCTTTAGTTCTCCCGGTATGTCGAGTTTCTCCGTTAGCACCGGGTGGCGGTTGAGTGCTAGCTAGCTCTTCCCTGCTGTATCGTCTCCTGCTGTAAACAGAGGCTCCGTCCGCCGACTCGGGAGACCTTTGGGGCGATCTGTGTGTCCATCATTTTAACCTATTATACCAGGGGTGTCAACTCATTCCATACAGGGCCAAGACCCTTCATGTTTTCTTCCACCCAGTGTCTTCAGCAGGTGTTTTCACTGATCAGCAATCAGTGGGAAGAAATTCAGTGAAATCACCTATTGAAGACACTGGGCGGAGATAAAACCTGCAGGGTCTTGGCCATCCATGGAATGACTTTTACACCCGTGTATTATAAAATAAGATAAGAAAAGCCTTTATTAGTCCCACAATGGGGAAATTCCAAGATAGCAACAACACAGGGATAGCAACACTCAGAGCAATAATTTAGAAGATAAGATAATAAGATCAGTGAATATACATATGTACACAGATAGAATATACAATACACACACCTCAGAGCATTGTAGATAGATGGAAAAAACAGCATAACGGTCTGTTCAGTTACCCCACATAGTATGAATATGTACCCATACAGCATATTTCATATTTGAATCAGCCGAGTTGTCACCCTCTGTAGCGATTGATATTATCCTAGTTGTATAATGGAGGGGACCATTATTGGGCAAGTTTGTTGCGTTTTGTGCATTCAATACTTATTAGGTCGTAAAGTTTTTTTACGACCTCTACGAGCAGCCCTGCTTAGGTTATAAAGTCTGACAGCCGTAGGTAGGAAGGACCTGCGAAACCTCTAGGTCGCACATCTAGGATGGTGCAGCCTACTGCTAAATGAGCTCCTCAGTACGTTCAGCGTATCCTGCATGGGGTGGGACTCAGACTCCAGCAGAGTCAGTATTGTGTGACCAGCCCAGTTTATTGTTCAAATGAACACCCAGGTACTTGTAGGATGTCACCATCTCAATGTTTGTTCCCTGGATGTTTACTGGTGCTGTAAAGGCGAGGGGTTGTCCTCGCCTGTGGCAGTTCACCACCAGCTCCTTAGTTTTCCTTGCATTGATCTGGAGGCAGTTCTGATGGCACCAGTCCACAAAGTCCTGGATAAGTCCTCTGTACTCTGCATCATTTCCATTGGAGATGAGGCCGACGATTGCAGAGTCGTCAGAGAACTTCTGTAGATGGCAGTGGGGTGTGTTGTGTGAAAAGTCCACAGTAGAAAGGGTGAACATGAAGGGGGCCAGAACTGTTCCCTGGGGGGCCCCCGTACCGCAGATGATAGTGTCAGACACACAATCCCGGCTTCTCACAAACTGTGGCAAGTTTGTGAGGTAGTCCAGGATCAACGATGACAGATACTGGTCCACCCCTGTGCACAGTAGCTTGTCCTTCAGGATCTCTGGTTGGATGGTGTTGAAAGCACTGGAGAAGTCAAAGAACACGATCCTCACTGTGCTCCCAGGCTTCTCCAGGTGGGACAGGGAACGGTGTAGGAGGAAGATCACTGCATCCTCCACCCCGATGCCATGCTGGTAGGCGAACTGGAGTGGATCCATTGCTGGTCCCACCAGGGGGCGGAGGTGGGCAAGGAGCAGCCTCTCCACGGTCTTCATCAGCAGAGATGCGAGGGCCACTGGTCTGTAGCTGTTCAAGTCTCTGGGGTGGGAAGTCTTTGGTATGGGTACCACACACAATGTTTTCCACAGATGTGGTACCCTCCCCAGCTTCAGGCTCAGGTTGAAGATGTGCTCCACAATCCCACACAGCTGGTCTGCGCAGGACTTGAGGAGCTTCGTACTGATGCAGTCCGGACCCCAGGCCTTCCTCACCTTGATCTTCATCAGCTCCACTCTCACCTGGGTCTTAGTGAGGGTCAGGTTGGGGCAGGAGGGCTGTGTGCTGGGAGCGGGGGGTGTTGATGGAGGGGAGGGTGGACAGCAGGACTAGGTGACAGTAGAGGCAGCAGTGTTTGGTGTGTGGGCAGAGGGGAGGGCGGTTGTTCAAACCTGTTTAAAACAGGTTCATGTTGTTCACCCACTCCCTGCCCCCCCCCCCCCCCCCGTGGCCTGGGAGGAGGTATTCTGTAGCCCAGAGATGGTTTTGAGGCTTCTCCAGATCCCGCCAATGTCACTCTGTTGCAGCTTGGCCTCCATCTTCATCCTGTAGCTGCCCTTGCCTTATCTGATCTTCCTCCTTAACTCCCTCTGTACGAACTTCAGCTTCTCCCTGTTTCCTGACCTGAAGATCCTTTTCTTTTCTTTCAGTAGGGACTTTATCTCGCGGTTTATCCAGGGTTTGTTGTTTGAGCAACACCGTATGGTCTTGGTGGGTACAGTGTTGTCCACACAGAAGTTGATGTAGTCTGTGATGGTGTGTGTGAGGCTGTCAATGTCCTCACCAATATGCCATATGAAATAACAATTTAGTCATAGTGATGCAGTCAGAGTGACATGAGTCCTTGCCCTGTGCCCAGTCTGAATGCACTTTGAATCTTAGAAATAATATTTTGTTTTGACCAAAAACTAGTGAAACTAGTGAAATTAGCAATTGACCTTTGGAGTGAAAAAAGACAAAGGTGTCAAGCCACCAGCAGGACCCTCCAGAAGGCAGCGTCAGATTGCAGAAGTGCAGAGGGATCTAAGATCAATTAAAAAAGGTGGCGGAATGGGAATGAAGATGAAAGAGAGGCAATGAATGAGTTAAATGGAGAGTTGTACAAGAAATTGCTCCACCTTTGCAGGGCAGAAACAATCCGGAGAAAGCAGAGTATCATGCGGTGGCCCTTGCAAGCCACCATAAGACGCCAAAAATCGCTGGTGAGGTTTGCATAGGTGTTTTATTCACAAATACAGGAACACACAACGAAACAGAAAGTAATGAGCCACGGTGGGCTAAAACACGCAACACTAAACACAGGAGATCTTAAGGCTGACACGAAGCTCACTTACAATCCAGACCACGAACAGGGGATGAGTGTTGACGATCCGTTGCCGTGGAATTAAAGAGGAATAATGACGAGACTGCTGCATAGTACTGCTCCCAGCGCTCGCTTAAATGCCGGGTTGCTGATGAGCCGTAAATGCAGCACAGCTGTGAGGCTTTGACAGCAGGAAGCCCCTCCGATCGCTGTCACAATAAGAGCTCGGGGAGCCAGAAGGTAACCACTGCTGTCAAACCTGGCGGGGATGATGTATGGCCCGAGCCTGGACGAAATCCGCGCTCGGACCATGACAGTACCTCCCCCCCAAGGGTGGGCTCCGAATGCCCAATGACACCCAAGGCCCCCCCCCCCCCCCCCAGGGTGGGTGGATGGGGGAGCAGGCCTGGAGGGAGAGGCTCAGCCACAGACCAAAACCCAAGACGATAACAGGAGCACACAGATAGCCAGAAAAAATATGATACTCTCAAATGCACAAATCATAATTAAGACAGAGGACAAATGAGACTATCACAGGACACGATAACAGACAATACAATACCCTCAAATGCACAAATCATAACTAAGGCAGAGCGCAAATGAGACAATCACAGGGCGTAAATGAAGCAATTACAGAGCATGACTCATGGAAAATACTATACCCCATAATGCACATAACACACAGAACAAGACTATCACCCTGAATGAGCTTTAACCCAGACAGTTCAGGAAAATGACGACAGGCTGAGACCAAAAAACACGGGAATAGTTCCGGCGGTCTCCCTGCGCCCAATGGCCGGCGGGTGGTCACGGGGAACAGTACATGATTGGGTGGCCTGCCCCAGTCCCAGGCCCGGAAAGTCCAACCCTCTGGCGGCCGAACCAGGTCGCCCAGCAGCAAACACAGTGTGTCGGGTGGCCGACCCAGGGTGCCGAACCAGCGAAACAGTTCCTCGGGTGGCCGACCCGCATCCCTCAGCCACCAGAACTGTGGGAAGACGGCCCCCGGCGATGATGAGCTGGGCTGGTGACTCAGATGAGGGGAATGATGGTGATGATGAGCCTGCACCATGTCAGGTGGCGAAGGGTCTGCAGCCCCTCCACCGACCTTGACCCATACCGATGTTGCAGTCATGGCTGCACCCACGTTGGACCCCCACTGGGTCTTGGCGTCACCCGCATCGGACCCCCACTGAGTCTCGGCTGCACCCATGACGGACCCCCACTGGATCTCGTCGGACTCCGACTGGGTCTCGGATGCACCCGCGTCGGACCACAATTGGGTCTCGGCTGCACCCGCATCGGACCCCGATTGGGTCGGCGCAGCACCGGTGACGACCTCTGACCCCGAACCTGGAACCTCCAGCACAGTGACCACGACTGGCTCCGCACCGGTGACTCTGCAACAAGGCTCAGAAGACAAGAAAGAACCGGGATCAGAATCACCGGTAGCGACAGAGCCCAGCGAGACGAGCTTGGGCGCAGCAGGTGGCTGCCCCTGACTTGCCTCCCCGAGAGGCAGGCAGAAATGCTCCAAGACAGAAAAGAGAAACACAAGATAGAGCACTTGCCTGCACACGGGTTCTGTCACCGTCCAGGACTTTGTCAATACGGGTTCAGGGCGAAGAAGTTCATCCTCAGGCTCCCACTCAGCTACAGCGGGTTCCGCAGCCGGCATGATGGTCACCACAGTCTGTGGATCCTCCGGCGCTGATGTCCATGCCAATAACCCACACAGCGTGGTGACAGGGGACCCTTGACCCGCTGGCTCGAACCGTTCCGGCGTGGAGACCCGGGGACTCTTTATCATCAGCGCAGGCTCCAGGCTGCAGCCCGCTTCTCTCCCCTGCCCACGACATGGCTGCGGGGCTGGCACCAGGCTCTCCAGAACCGCAGGCCCACTCCTCATCCGGCAACATAGGCCTGGCATCGTGGACCACTCAGCAGAGGGAGACACAGAGGCAGCAGGTTTAGTAATTAGAGCTACAGCAGGTGGTGGGAGCTCAGGGGACTGCGAACCCCGAACTCTGCCCCCAGGAGTCAGACAAGGCAGATCAGACAAGGCAGATGATCACATTCATCCTTTTATAATGAATTAAGTGATCTGGTTAAACAACTTGAGAAGAACAGAGAAACAATAATTCATGGTGACTTTAATATCAACTGGTCTGATAAAAAAGACAAACAAAAACTGAAAAGCCTCATGACTAAATTTAATTACCAGCAAATCATCAAAGGACCCACCAGGATAACCAAACAATCCAGAACACTTATTGACATGGTATTTACTAATAAACCAGAACGAATAACCAGAACCTATAATCTTGTAACTGGTCTCTCAGATCATAACATGGTTCTTGCTGTCAGGAAACTTACTAAAAAGTGACTACAGTATTTTGGGGGAGTCGATATTGACAAATCAAATTTTATTATCCCCAAATCAAAAAATGAGGAGTTTGAAAATTACTTAGAGAATCAAAATTGGGAGCAGCTCATGTCAACATGTGAAGTAGATGATTGTTGTAATTTTATAACTGCAACAATCACAAAGTTTATAGAAAATTTTTTAAAGTAAATTAAAAGTAGACAACAGAAGATTAGCCTACCATGGTTAAATAATGAAATAAGAAAACTTATGAAGAGGCGAGACTATGCACTGAAAACATCACTAACCTCCAAACTACAAAATGATCACCTTGTGTACAAAAGTTTAAGAAATAAAGTGGTACATGAGCTGCGAAAATCAAAAATATCTAATTACAATAAACTGATAGATCATGCAAAGGGTAACAACAGTTCCCTATGGAGGCATTTAAATAACTTAACTAATAAAAAAAACGATCAGAAGGGGGTAAAGGAACTTAGAATCAATGGCAAGACCGTCAGTGACAAGGCTACTTTGGCAAATGAATTTAATTCACACTTTGTGGGCTCTGTGGAAGACTTAACAAAAATTTTTGTGCTGCCAAATGTGCTCAACAACACAAATTCCATACTTCCAACAGATACTTTTCACATCAGTGAGGTAAATGAGAAGTTAATTGCTGGTATTGTTAAAACACTGTCAAACTCAAAAACTAATGATATCTACAATATGAGCACCTCCTTTCTCAAAATGCACAGCAAAATATTAATCAAACCACTGACTCATCTCATTAATCTCTCCATTAGGTCTAGTACATTTCCATCTGGCTGGAAAAAAGCTGTCGTCATACCAGTTCATAAATCAGGCAGTAAAG
The DNA here is from genome assembly GCA_020510985.1 of Pholidichthys leucotaenia. NCBI lineage: Eukaryota > Metazoa > Chordata > Actinopteri > Cichliformes > Pholidichthyidae > Pholidichthys > Pholidichthys leucotaenia. The sequence continues at coordinate 126,492,275 of CM035847.1, read as the reverse complement.
ACGATATATGCAATTACCGCCCAATCTCTATCTTACCAGTCCTATCTAAGGTTCTTGAAAAAGTTGTAGCTACACAGCTGATAGACTACTTACAAGACAGTCAACTTCTTCATCCACATCAATTTGGTTTTAGACCAGGATACTCAACAGAAACAGCAAATTGTTGCCTTATTGAAAACGTCAAACAGTCCTTGGACAGGGGTAATGTGGTAGGAGCTGTTTTTCTAGATCTCGAAAAGGCTTTCGATACTGTAAACCACAGTTTGCTTTTATCCAAAATGGTATCTTTTAACTTCTCCCCAAATACATTAGAATGGTTTGCATCTTATCTCCAGAATAGAGAACAGTGTGTAAAAGTTCACCAGGATAAATCCTCATTTTTAAACAACCGCATGGGTATCCCACAAGGGTCCATTCTTGGTCCTTTACTTTTCAGCATTTTTATTAATGACTTGCCGTTACACTGCTCAGCTGCAACATGCCAACTTTATGCAGATGATGCAGTTATTTACACAGCTGCCAAGACTCCAGCACAGGCTGCAGATGTACTGTCTACAAGTATGGTTGATGTCCAAGAGTGGCTCCTCAAGAACCATCTATTGCTGAACCTTCAGAAAACAGTCTCAATGTGCTTTTCAATCAAAAAATGTAACCTGCAACATTTTAAAGTTAATATACATGATCATGACATCAGTTTAGCTACAGAATTCAAATACCTTGGCATTGTACTAGATCCTCAACTCAAATTTAATCTTCATATAAAGAAAATTTCAAAAACATAAAAAAAAATCTGAACTGCTTTAAATTAATTAGATATTACATACCTTACGAAGCAGCTGCACTGTATATGCATTCTATGGTTTTTTCTCATATATCATACTGTTTGACAGTCTGGGCTCAAGCAGCCCCTTCCACAATAAGACATATAGGTTCATTATATAATCAAACCCTAAAAATCTTGGACAAAAAGCCCATTAGGTGGCATCACTGTAATGTTTTAAAAAAATACAACCTATTGAGTTTTGAGAGCTTCATTGACCTCTGTCTTCTGAAATTAACGTTCAAATGTTTCCATAAATCAGCACCCGAGCCACTTGCTGGTTTCGTCCAAAGACAGGACAGCAGCAGAGCCACCAGGAGTTCTGTTAACAATAACTGTAAAATATTCCACCGCAGAACCACATTTGGACAAACAGCTTTCTCTATAAAGGGCAGTCACATCTGGAACACAATGCCAAATGAAATTAAAATAATAACGGACTTTAAAACATTCACTAAAAATGTTAAAAACTGGCTGAAAAATAAACAAGAATGTACTCATGTATGAATTAATTGTCTGCAAAGTGAGAGTGAATGAAGGGAAGGAATAAATGTGTTTGTTTATAGTGAGTGACGGAGGGAGGAAGGCCTGAAATAGGCAAATGTGAGTTATGTTATATGTGTTAAATGTGAGTCAGGCTGTTATATTTGTGTATTTATAATATTTATGTTAAATGTGAGTCAGGCTGTTATATTTGTGTATTTGTAATATTTATAATTGTGTATTTATAATTTTTCTGCATTGATGTATGTGGTTATTGTGTATATTTTTTTTTTCCCATCTTTACTTGATTCTTTTTTCTAAAGCCCATCCAGGGACAAGAGTTGCAAATTAGCTAATAGCTATACACTCTATGTGCAACACATCAGATTGATTGTCTTTGATTAATTGTCTATGTTTATTGCACTGTCCCTGTCAAATAAACTAATCTACTACTACTACTACATAATTATGATGGAAAGAATGAACTTGCACTTGCCTGTCTCCCGGAGGGAGGATGGTGCCTGCTGTAGGGGACATTGTTCCTCCCTTTCCCCGCTGGATGGTGACAGAGGGCCCCCTGGAAGGACGAGGAGGAGCCGCTTGCAATGAATCAAGGACGGGGCTCACCGTTGCAGGACTCTTGGCACACACAGAAGCCTGGGAAGGCGTCTAGGAGGAGGGGGCAACGGCCGAGCCAAACTGGGCATGATGAGCTGATGGGACAATAGGGAAAGATGACCCGGGGGGAGAGGCTGTGGGGGTTCCCTCCTGACGAGACACAGGAGTGGCAGCTGTCCAGGAGGTGGAGTCCTTGCGACGACCCAGAACTGGATCCGAGCGGGGATCTTGCTGAGGTTTTCCTTGGCCGTGGCGCCGACGTCTTCAACGGCCCCCAGATGGTGCAAACTCCTGGACTGGATCGAGGACAGGAACGGGATCCCAAAGTGGGGAGCGAGGATGCCTCCTCCTCTGCTTCCTGCCGTAGTCCTCCTCCACCATACAGAGTATCTCGTGCTGTGCGGCGATGTCGGCCCTCCTAGCGTCGACTTCAGGATGGTCGGCGTAGCGAGGGAAACGATTAAGGACATCCTCAGCGCAGTCCAGGTACCAGCGTACGTTGCTATGATAGTCGAGGAGGGAGGCAGCGATGAGCGTTTCGTCCACGTAGTCCAAAGCCTCCGCCAGCTCGTCGTCCCGACTCCGAGCGTGGCCCCTCCGCGACGGCATTCTCCCAGCACGCAGATACCCAGACAGGAAAGAACAATTGTCCAATTAAAACAAACTCACCGGGAATGGCGTCTCGGTTTGGCGTCTCCGTTTACGCGCCTTGACAGCAGTCTACTGTCATGCGGTGGCCCTCGCGAGCCACCATAAGACGCCAAAAGTCACCGGTGAGGTTTGCATAGGTGTTTTATTCACGAATACAAGAACACACAACGTAACAGAAAGTAATGAGCCACGGTGGGCTAAAACACACAACACTAAACACAGGAGATCGTAAGGCTGACACAAAGCTCACTTACAATCCAGAACATGAACAGGGGATGAGCGTTGACAATCCGTTGCCGTGGAATTAAAGAGGAATAATGACGAGACTGCTGCATAGTACTGCTCCCAGCGCTCGCTTAAATGCCGGGTTGCTGATGAGCCGTAAATGCAGCATAGCTGTTAGGCTTTGACAGCAGGAAGCCCCTCCGAGCGCTGTCACAATAAGAGCTCGGGGAGCCAGAAGGTAACCGCTGCTGTCAAACCTGGCAGAGATGATGTATGGCCCGAGCGCGGACGAAATCGGTGCTCCGACCATGACACAGAGAGAGAAGCGGTGACAGAGGAAGGCCTTTTTTAGTAACCTCTTCAGGTTTACAGTCAATCTCCTTGGCATGCCCAAAAGTGGAAGGTTGATGTGTTCAAAAGAAGAAGTCGAGGAAAGTGTAGCAGTGGCACATGGTGATCCCAATAGACATGTCCCATTGGGAGATTGCCCTTTCCAACTGCCGCCACTTAAGCCACACTCCCTTTTCAATATGGCAGACTTCACTCTTGAAGAAATAAAGGCTGTAGTGAAGAAAGCCCGGACAGAATCTGCTCCAGGACCATCAGGTACCACTTATAAAATCTATAAAAACTGTTCCCGCTTGCTGAGAAGGCTGGCAAAACTTTTATGAGTTCTTTGGAAGATTCAACAAGAGCCCTGGATTTGGACACTGGCTGAGGGCTGCTTTGTCCCTAAATAATTAAATTCATCTGGACTTGACAATTTCGAGAGATTTCCCTCCTAGATGTTGAAGGGAAGATATTCTGGTCCATCATTGCTAAGAGGTTAACATCATATTTACTTACCAACAAGTTTGTTGACACAAGTGTCCAAAAAGGAGGCGTCCCGAGATATTCTGGTTTCTTGGAGCATACATCAGTGATTAGCCAAGTCATTAAAGAGTCAAAAAAGAATAACGCCACCCTCTCTGTAGTCTGGCTAGACCTTTCCAAAGCTTATCCAGATGTACCCCACCAACTGATCCATAGAGCATTGGAATGGTCCCTGCTGGTGCAGGGAGAACAATCTGGTGCTCAACGTGGACAAAACAAAGGAGATGATTATCGACTTCCGGCGGTCACAGCCTGACCACGTCCCTCTCAGCATCGGCGGCCGTTTAGTGGAGAGAGTGGAGAACATCAAGTTCCTTGGAGTGCAGATCTCGCAGGACCTGACCTGGAGCAAGAATTCCTTGGGGATCAGGAAGCGGGCCCAGCATAGACTGTACTTCTTGAGGAAACTCAAAGAGGCCTCTCTCCCCATCTGCATCCTCAGGACCTTCTACAGAGTTGTGGTGGAGAGCGTTCTGACGTACTGCATTGCTACATGGTACTCCAGCTGCAGTATGTCAGACAAAAAAAGCCCTGCAGAGGATAGTTAAGGGAGCTGAGAGGGTAATCTGAGTCTCCCTTCCCTCTGTCCAAGAAATTTTTCAGAACCGTTGTAGGAGCAGGGCACTGAACATTGTCAAGGACCGTTCTCACCCTCTGAATAAACACTTTGAACTTCTGACATCTGGCAAATGATTCCAGAGCATCAGAGGCAGAACCACCAGCCTGATTAACAGCTTCCTTCCACAAGCTGTTAGGATGCTGAACAGTTGATCCGGAATCTCTCATACATACTACTGCACCTATGGACATTATGTATATTATTTGTATATTATAGTTCTGGTTAGTTTTCAAGTATGTCTCAGGGAAGTGTGAATGGTTGTGGTGGGGTGGGGGGTGGGGGTATGTGTGAGTGTGTCTTAAATCCTGTTCTTTTACTTATATGGCTTATATGGATGCCGAGAGAAAAGCAATTTCATCTTGCCTGCGCTACAGTGTATGTACAGCAATATGACAATAAAGGTTGATTTGATTTGATTCGAATACTACCAAGTACCATCAGAGGTGATCAAGCTTGTGATGTCCCATTTGACTTTCCTGAGGGTGAGGTTCATTGTTGGACATCTCACCACCGAATGGCAGAGACTTGAAAAAGGCATCATGGAACGGTGTACAATGTCTGTGGCTTTGTTTGTGGCTGCTATGAATCTGTTATTGAAGGTAGGAGAAATGCAGTGCAGAGGCCAAAAACTGGTGATGGCACTAGGCATCCAGCTTGTAGAGCCTTTATGGATGACATAACCATAATGACTCCATCAGTGCAAGGAATGCGTTGGATCCTCAGTTCATTGGCAAAAATGGCAGCTGGGTCACGAATGCAGTTTAATCCAGGGAAATCTAGGAGTCTGAGCATTATGAAAGGAAAGCTGATGGAAAACATCTTCAGCATCGAAGGGTCTGTAATCCCATCAATTCAAGAACAGGGAGTACAATGCCTGGGAAAGTACTACGATTGTACCTTGAATGATAGAGGGAGTTTAAAGCAGACCATGGCTAGTTTGTGTAGCTGGCTTAAGACAATTGATAGAAGCCACTTGCTCGGGAGATTTAAGGTATGGTGCTTTCAGTATGGCATCATACCTAGGCTGCAGTGGCCATTCTTGCTACATGATTTTACTGTCAAAGTAGAAGCAATGGAGAGACTGTAGCAAATGTATCCATAGATGGCTAGGAGTTCCCCCATCCTTCAGTTCACTCAACCTCTACAGTAAGACTTCCAAGCTTCACCTACCAATCTCATCGGTGGTTGAGGAGTTTAAGGCTACTAAGGCAGTGTCTGTCTGTTCTTTGCTCTATTCTGACAACAAGAAAGTAAGGCATTCCAACACAGCCATTAAGTGCAGTAGGAAATGGAGACCCCAGGCAGCTGTCAGGGAAGCTGAAGCATACTGGAGACATGACAAAATTGTCAGCGTAGTTTGCCTGGGATGATTCGGGCTAGGAAATTACAACGCCAAAAGGTGGAACAAAGCTGACACCAAAAGCAGGAGAAGACTCGTAATACAGAGGGTCAGAGAGGCAATGGAAGAGGACCACTGTGTGAAAGCTGCAGGGCTTGCCTCTCAAAGGCAGTGGATGCAGTGGAACCAGGCACTTGAACGATCACTGTCCTGGAATGATATTTGGGGCACGGACCAGGGCAAGTTGGCTTTTCTTCTTTGAGCAGTAACTGATCTTTTACGAATGCCAAGCAATTTAAAACTTTGGTACAAAGATGAGGATTCATCTTGTAAGTTGTGCCGTATGACCCCTTGTACTTTGAACCATATTTTAACTGGGTGCTCTAGAGCACTTGGAGAAGGGTGTTACCGGTGGAGACACGAGAAAGTCCTTACAGAAATGGCAAAATGGGTCAAATTCCAGAGGATCAGAGCCAATAACCATCAGGCAACATCATCTCAGGTAATCAACTTTCAAAAGCCAGGAGATAAGTCTCTGAAGGCAAAAACAACTGCCAGAACTTGTTTTTTTGTTTTGCATAAAGCATCAGACTGGGAGATGCATGTTGACCTAAAAAAGAGGTCATCTTCCCAGTAGAAGTAGTAACAACCACACTCTGCCCGGACATGATTCTTTACTCTTGAAGTGCAAAATCCATTGTAATAGTAGAGTTTACAGTGCCTTGGGAGGAGAGGCTGGCTATACCTCATGAGCTCAAGAAGGAAAAATACCAGAACCTAGTTGATGAGGCTTGTATCAAAGGGTGGCACACTACTTTATTCCCCATTGAGGTTGGTTGTCATTGGTTTCCAGCCGCATCTTTGCACTGTTTTTTTACACAAGATAGGTTTGGAACCTAAACATCTATGGAAAGCAATCGGGGACATAGCCTCAGTGGCTGAGGCTAGTTCAAGGTGGCTGTGGCTCACAAGAGACCGTGGTTGGAACCCTTCTGCAAGTGAAGATTAATCTTTGCTGCCCCACTCAGGAGAGGCATACAGGTTCGGGGCAAAATGCCTATGACCCTGAGACACCTGCTGATGATGCAGAAGGGATCCTCTAACAAAGCTCTCACCACCCGGCCACCAGGATTATTAAGAGGAGAAACTGACGTTTCATCTATTTTGCTTCTGCAGTTTCTGCTTGTAGCAAAGCATATCTGATGTTTATTTCACCTAAATTGACCTAACAGCATGTTAGGTTAATTGTCATCAACTGCGGATTTTAAATCATCCATTGGTATGAATGTGAGAGTGAATGGTTGTCTGTCTCTCTGTGTTGGGCCTGTGATGGACTGTCCACGGTGTGCCATACCTCTTGCGAAAGATGCTGGGATAGCTCCAGCCCCCCTGTGACCTGAAAAGGATTAAGTGGTTGAAGAAGAAAGAAAGAAAGAAAGAAAGAAAGAAATGAACTTCGGAAATTAGGAAATTTTAAAATCACTGCACAAAGGTGTTTTGAACCACTCTGTTGCACCTTAAAGTGCTGATGACACGTTTTTGACCTCCTCTAAATTTTCAACATATAATACAATATGACGAAATAGGTTGGCCTGTGCAGTTATTAAGTCAAACAGGCTTTTTTTCACGCGAATATCCGACGTTTTCATGAGCGCCACGTCACCAATTGCGTCAGTGGCTGGAAGACTCTGCGGCCATGTTGTCACATCATTGGGAGAACACAGCGCTTGGCTGGCCATTGTACACACAGGATGGAAGCGGTTGAAAACATTGACGATGGTTCCAGCACATGTAGTCTGGAATTGGTTTGTGTGGTCCAATCTTCAGACGATTATAGTTCCAAAGAATCGGATGACAATGAAGAATCTGGGGGCATCAGACCATATAGGTTTGAGCCGTGCAAAACGGGCATTGTGTCAAGCGAGTCACACTCACTGAGTGATGGTGGAGAGGCACACATGCCCGCTGCAGCAGCAGCGACAAATACACGGCAGGGGAACACCAGTGTTATTCTTTTGTTACAGATATTGCAACAAATTGTTTGTTCATAAATATAATTTATTTAAACCAAATTTTTCAATAAAATCAAAGCAGTGTATACGCTGTGGCTCAGGCATTGGGTTTATTATGGATTATATTTTGAGTTCTTGTTGTTTTTGTAAATGTGTTTTATGTGCGTTTTGAGCCACTTTCAGTTGGGCACTGTCCATGATTCGCCGGTCCGACCACGCGCCCTCTCTCTTTGACAGTCAGCTGTTCATGGTTTGTGTGTGTCATCTGCCATGTTGTCAGCCAGCCAATATTGCCAACACTATTACGACGTGTTAGCCACTCCACACAGCCGTGGTTCTGTTGTGCCCCTTGAAGCGATGTCGGCCCTGGGGCGCAACCGTGGTTAACAAGTCTCCTCTCCATATTCGCTGGGCGATGTCGGCCCCGAATGCCAACTGTAAGTGTTTCTGTTTATTTTTGTAAGTCTTCACCTTTTTAGGAACTGTTGTCATCATTCTTATTTTCAATACATGTGCTATGGTGAATTCTGAGCGTAAATCCATTCATCATGACCCTCCGTGCGTCTTACGCAGGGCACGGAGAGGGAAGATGAAATAATGAGGATTTACGTGCAGGGTTCACCACAGCACATTTAATACAGAAAGACAGACAATTCCCTAAAAGCTGAAGACGTACAAAAAACACAAACACACTTACTGATGGCGTTCGGGGGCCAGCATCGCCCAGAGAATGAATGAGAGGAGACGTGTTAGCCACAGGTGCGCCCCAGAGCCAACATCGCTTCAAGGATGCACAAGAACCACGGCGAGCATGGAGTGACTAACATGTCATGAAAGTGCTGAAAATACTGGCAGATAAACAGCACAGATGACAATACTATGGACCAGCAGTGCATGACTGGCAAACGGCTGCGAAGTACACGCACTGCCGGTGATGGTGTGATGAGAAGCACCTGGGCGAGGACCGGGAAACATGATCAGCGGGAGTTTGAATCAGCTGGTAATAATGAGAGAGGGGACGTGGCCAGACCAGCGGGAGTCAGCATGCGATCACAGAAAGTAGGTCAAAGCTGCACATAAATCCATTAATCCTTCCCCTCCTCATGCGCTCCTCCTGCGTAAAAGCGCCCGAGAAGCACACGAGGAGGCTTACGACAGTTGGAGCTGAAGCGTGTGATGTGGACTTTCACGGCTTGCTGTTTATCTAAGCCTGTGACACAACACGAAGGCACAGCCGTAAAATTAAAATAAGAAACCAAAGAAACTGTGAGCTACAAAGCTGCTGTCATTCCAGTCAACAACACCGGAGTCCGTTCTCCCGCTTACGTCATGGTGGTGCTGCCCTTAATTCGGTGGGTGGCACCACAGTCCGGTCAGCGACTGCGGTTTTTTGATAACTAGTTTATGCAGGTGCGGTTGTAAATATTATATTGATCATCGACAATGACTTTTGGGTTTACACAACATCCTAAAAAATGTCAAAATCGTGTCATCAGCCCTTTAAGATCTGCAGACTTTAGCACAAATCAGAATAAACCTTATCCTCGCACTTTAGCAGGGGAGTTCCTCCTCAAACTCATTGGAGAGCTCCAGCTTGGCCACCAGGTCTCACTTGGTTTTACATGGGTTCACATGCATTCACTCACTGTTATGTCTACAATCATAGCAATTACTGTACAAGCAGGTGAGTTTTAACTCACCTCAGGTTAGGAATTTGTCACTGTTTGACTTATTACTATGCTGATTTGAGTAAAAGTTTGTTTGTCTTCAACTAAATAGCAGACATCTTCAGCTCATCATCTGTCATGCAAAAACCATGAAGAAGCTCTGATATACACTAAAAATCTTCTTGTTTTTTCTTTAATTTGAATCTCCTTCAACAACATCACAACTACACTGTGCTCTTGTCAGAGTGGCTTCAGAATAAGACAACCAATGTTTTCTCTATAGTTAGACAGTCACGTCATGTTGCTGTATGCTGTTGAGGTACAGTGAGTCACTGTCATGATGTTTGTGTTTGATAGAATATTTTTTTCCACAGACGAATTGTCACCTTCAATCTGCAGTAAGGGTATTGCTACTTCCTTTTTTCTGAAGATCTGTTTTGTTTGTCTCGGCTGTCCAGTTTCCTGCTATTTACCACCCCACAGGATTTATATACCAAGCAACTGTGAAAATAGGATGTGTATTTTCTGTAAATACAGCATTGATACAGATGACAGATTTGTAGGGCTGTTAAGGATGATTCTAAAATGGCTATAAATTTGAATTCTTAAAAAATACAGAGTGCAGGCAGGGTGGAGTGGGTGGAGATGAGTGTCAGGGGTGATTTGTGATGGAAGGATAGACGCTAGAGTGAAAGAAAAAAAAATACAAAATGGCAGTAAGACCTGCTATGATGTATGGTTTGGAGCCGGTGGCACTGACAAAAACACAGGAGGCAGAGCTTGAGGTCTAAGACTTGGAGATGCTACAGTTCTCATTGGAAGTGACTAGGCGGGACTAGGTAGAATAAGTGTATCAGAGGGACAGCTCAGGTAAAGCAGTTTGGAGACAAAGTAAGAGAGGCAAGGGTGAGATGGTTTGGACATGTGCAGAGGAGGGACAGTGGATATATTGGACAAAGGATGTTAAAGAAGGAGCTTCCAGGCAGGAGAAAAAGAGGAAGACCACAGAGAAGATTCATGGATGTAGTGAAGGAGGACCTGGAGAGGGTTGGTGTAGGCTCAGTTGGTAGAGCATCCGCCCCACACCCGGGAGGCAGGGGTTCAAATCCTGGCCGGGTCATGCCAAAGACCATATAAAAGTGGAACTTCCTGCCATCCAGCTTGGTGCTCAGCAATAAATGGAATGGAGGAGGGAACTCTGTGGCGGCGCCTTGCATGGCAGCGGCCCTCTGATTCTGCACTTGGGGTGTGTGATTTACACTGTAGATAGGTAAAGCACAATCTCGTTCTGCTGTACATGATTGGTTGTACGGTTGAATGACAATAAGGGTGATTTAAAATTTAATAGTAGAATTTCCAAAGGACAGGCTGAGATGGAAGCAGATGATCTGCTGTGGCGACCCCTAACCCTAACCCTGAAAGATGAAGAAATGTTTTTAAAAATAAAATCTAAAAATTTAATATTTAAAGATAAAAAAACAATGTTTTGTTGACCATAAAAGCAGCAGATGGATGACCTGGAAGGGAGTGAATTCACTGGCAAACCAGCTGTAGCATGGTATGTGCAGCCAAACACAATAACAATGAATAAATAAATACATACAAATTAAAATTAAACTGATATGTAAAAAAAAGCTTCATTTAGGAATACTTCAGGTTTCAGTCTCTAGATGGCAAAATTGAATACCCGCAAAATGAGTTTCTTTGTAAGCCATGTAAGCGACAGCTCTCCTCCATTCCAGCACAGGTAGGGTGGGTATATATATTTTTTTTTTAAAAAAGTAAAAGAAAGACTTATGCATAATACTTTTATGAGATGCGTATGCTCTTAAGCTCATTATATATTTGTACTTTTTTCTATTACATCTTGCAGGCATCCACATGGGTGTGTGCTGTAATCAAAGGCTTCAGGTCCTTTTTTCCCCATTTGGGAACAATTTAAATATCTTGGTTGTACAGTTTTCACAGTCCTACAGCTTTCTAATTTAAAAGCCATTCTATAGACTACTTTTAACTGTACTATGTGATGTATATCTGGCTCTCTGGGTAATCCAGTTTCTCCATATTCAGTCAGCATTCTCACTTTGTTTTTTGTGGTCAGATTTATTATGAGTGTACAAAGAAAAAAAAGTCAGTTGAAACATTTTTAAAAACAGGAGAGGAAATAACGTGATATGACAGGAGGTGTTGCCATAGGCCACGACTGATGTATGCATGGAGAAAAATCTAACATTTATGACACTGTTTGAAATTGTGGTGGCCAAAACAGATCTTAAATGTGAGTTAACTCTAAATATGCATTTTTTTGGAGGATGACTGACTTTCATTCCCAACATTTGAAACTACAACTAAATCAATCACCTGATTAAAGGGATTAAAGATCAGTCAAAAACTACAAGTTAGCTTCCACCCTGCCTTAAAGGTGAGCTACAATAGTGACTGTTTCACTATATTATAAAAGCCGCCATTTGCTGATTAAGGAAATCTGTTCCATTTCCAAGAAAGCTGTGTCAAATCTATCAGCAAAATAAATATAAATGTAAATCATAGCTAAGTAAGCAGACTGCTTACATTGAGTGAATGGTAATGGTGAAAAAAGAGGATGAATTTACTCATGAAATTCTCTTTACATAGCAACTAGGATTGCTGACTTTCTCACAGCCAAATAAGGAACTGAGGTTTTTAAATATTGTTCAGTGCCATGATGTGGATATTAGTGTTGTCCTAATACTGGGATTTTTTTTTATCTTGATAATACTTTAAAAACTACTTATATTCAATGTCATGTTTAATGCAACTTTATTTTTTTTTAAACTTTTCAAATATAAGTAAAATGAAATAAATTAAGGTTGTTTATGCTTGTTTTTTTTGTCCGACAATATATTTATTCTTGCTGTGCAGTTTATGTTTAAGAAAATTTTACATGCTTTCCAATAGTTTTAACTTGTTTTACACAATTTGATACGTAAGTCAAATTTTCTCTCTGTTTTACTTAAAATAAATTAAAAAATTCTGGCAATAGATAATTCTAGTTAAAATTAGAAAAAAAAATATCTGTCAACAAAGTAAGATTAAATTGCTTTAAACAAGTAAAAACTTTCATTTTTAAACAATTAAAATCTTACTGAAAACTGCACAACAAAAAGAAATTCTCATCTTATCAAAATTATCTTGTGAGAGAAAAACAAGCACAAAGCCTTGATTTAGGAAATTTTATTTTATTGAGATTTCCCTTTTAACAGTTTGACAAATGCTAATGCCTTCGGCATAAAATTACATCAGTGAAATATTCCTGATTCAAATAAGCACAACATGGAAATAAGTGTTTGTGCTTTATTGTGCTATCCTAATTTATAGAATGTATTTATAAATATATATTGGATGTATTGTATTTATATGTAGATTTTATTTATTGAATAAAATCATCATCAATAATGAAAAACCTGCACAGGTGGCATGAAAGCACTGCAAATAGCATGTCTTACCTTTTTAGAAGTTTTTTCTTCTGACTTTCTTTAAAGAAAAATCATTCATGACATCCTTTAAGTCCAGCTCACGAACATCGTCATACTCTATGGATGCACGCTTGATCTAGTCTACTTTTAACCAAGTTTGAAGTCCACTGTCCCATGCACAGCTGTCTGATATAAGCAATCATGGCCTTTCTTCTCCCTTCGCCCTTTTCCAGGTGAGTTCTTTAATGGCCCACCTGTCTCCTCTGTGCAGAAGATCTGCTTCCACTCGATGCTCCAGCTTAGCAAAATCCTTTATGCTTCGGGATTTTTTGAGCAATTCATTTTCCCTAAGCTTTTTTCCTCTCAATTTTATGAGCGCCACTTTTAAACTTTTTTTTCGGATATTTTGACCGAGCTAATGACCTCTTACCTCTCACTGGTGCTTGCATAGTCACATGTTAAAATAATTCCTCTGATAGGCTATTGTTACGTGGTACCCACATGAGGCACTTGTAAATTAGACCATTCAGCAGCCACACATGAATATCAAGTTATGGACATAGAATTTGACCAATTAACAACAATGTGATATTTTTCTTTGGCACATGATAGGCCCTGACTTTCGTAGGCCCCTGGGCTTCAGCCCAGCCTAGCCCGTTCATTAAGGTGGCCTTGAAAACGGGGCAATGCACATCCCGCTTGGGACAAACATATTCAGCCCAATAAATGGGGCATCCCTGCTAAAATGGGACAGTTGGCAACTCTAATAGCAACATAAGAAAGCCACACACAGCAAAAATGAATTTACCCCAATAACACATTATGCATTTCCATCAATCAACTATTCTTTATTTAACAGTTCCGTTTTACAACATTTTAAATCCTCCAAACCTGCCATGGTCTTCACATTGTACAGTATATCAAAACTTTCAGACATACTGAGAACACACCAACAGAGTTCAATGTTTCACTGATTAGTAGCAAGACAGAAGCTAGCATTAGCTAATTAGTTATGAGTGATTAATCATGTTCTCCACTTTCATTTTAGTAAATATTGCAGCATTCCAGGAATCTTGGACATACAAGCACGGAGGTCCAAATGACGCCACCTCAATGTCAACTATGTCCCAGCAAAACAAGTCAGAAATCATTGACTCTCTTTTTAGCTTTTCTGACCTTAGTCATTCAGCACACGGTAAATAGTGCATAAAAACAGCAAACATAGTGATATGATGTACTGGAGCACAGAAGTATTGTTATTTTGATGGATTCTGAACACAAAAAAACAACTGATGTTAAAGTATATGAGTGTCCTGAAGTCCTCATGATTCCTGCCTCCAGAATTTGTGGCACAATATTTTAATTTAACCTTTTATTTCCCTCACACAAACTTAACATTAAAAGTGTGTTTCACTAAAACATGGTGTGTTGCTGGGTTTTAATCTGATAAAATGCTTTGTTCTGTTGCAGTATTACAACTTTTCTTCATTTAGATACTACATTTATACATTCTTACGGAAGCTGCTAAAATACATTTCCTGACGTCAGTAAAACTGAAACCTCCATGCTGTTAGCATGATGTCAATCTATTTCACGCCAAGACTTTTTCTTCAGTTACAGTAACAACACCAGCTGCACTATAAAATGGAACATGCTCTAACTGGGGATAAAATAGTTCTCTGTACACATCTGTGGAGTTATTTACTGACAAACACAGCAGTCATAGTTAGCAGCAGAGATGGGAAATCCTGGGTCCAGAAAGTAAACGACCAACCCTGTATTTTTCCTGCCATCCACTAACCTGAGTTTAATAAGCACAGCTATTAAAAGTGAAAGTAATGAGCTTGTCTACCTGGCTGTGGAGCTGTGCTTATCCGAATCAGCTGAGTTAGTGACTGGCTGGAACAAATATGTCATTGGAGGTTTTGGAGCCAGGACTTCCCAAGTCTGGTTGGTTGACAAATATCAGTGAGGCTCCAGTTTCATTCCCGATGATCCATGCAGGTGCTGCTGTCCACTTTTTGTACAAATGTGAGCTGCGGTGAGACGGGCTGAATGGGACAAGTATAACTTTGCAGTTTTTGTAAGCTCAGTCACTTTGCACTGTTTGTTTGGCCTTTAATGGGTTTCACCTGGGTGGGGGGGCCTGCACAATCAGATAAGGGGCTCATAAATGTTAATTAAGAGGCAGAAAGCACAGTGTCTGAAAATGAGGGAAGAAGAGCCATTTTTTAAACTGTGAAATAATACAGAACTGCTTTTTAATGTTTAAAACTGGCTATATTTATGTCATTGAGGATGTCAAAATTTTAAATTAATCCCCAGAAATGACAATAAATAGGATATTTAAGTAATTAAGAACCATATTCAACTGAAAATTGGTCTGGTGAATAGCTCACAGTTTAATCACCTAAAATGCAATAATTAGACATTGTTTAAAGAAATAATTAGTATGGCCATTACTGAGTGACAGGGTCCATTTATTACTCTTTTGTTTAAATTATAGTTTTTATTTCCTGCTAAAATAAAGTAGTGGAGGTAAAACTCTGGATATTATTGTCTTTTTTCTGCACCAAAACTATGCTTTTAAAGCTAAATTTGTTAGTGATACCACATTAGTCACAGTTTATCTAATGTGTTGTGGAAATCTTTGGTGCATCATTAGAGCAATAGCAGTGGTGATCAAAGCTTCTATTTACTAAATGACGCATCACTCCTAAATCCAGTAAGGTTTTGCTGTAATGAATTGACTGGATAACAGACTGTAAAGGACATAATCAATATCAGCTGAAAGACGACCACGTTTCTGCTGCTCACTGCACCAGCATATCATGATGGTGTGTGGGTAGTGGTGTGTGAAATGTATCCGCTTACCGCTACTTTAATGTAGCATCTTCTTAGACAACTTTGAATAAGCTGTGAGTCCATGAGCTGAGTTTCAGCTGTCCATTTCCGCAGCCTCGAAGCTGTCAGTTATCTTTCACTCATGATGGGTTCAGCTCTCTGATGCCTTTGTGTGACAGGTATACTACTAATAATATCTGCTGTCAGTTGACTGCTTGATACTTAACTGTTCATCTCCTGCTATACAACCTCACTCTCAATGTATGTTTCAAGCTGCAATGCCATGGTAGTTGAACACCGCATGTAAGGGACTGGCGATATATACCTAATATAGTGATGTATGCATCAATGAGACACTCGATGGCCATGACTGTATCATGGCTACCGAGTATAAATTATTATGTCAATGCAAGGTGAGAGATACTGACAGCATTCTGTTTGTGTCATGGGGGGCATGATGATAATCACGCTCCACCTTTTGAGTTATTTTATTATTTGAACGCCAAAAACATGCAAGTTGGGTTAATTGGCATCAAACTGGGGATTCTAAATTGTCCTTAGGTATGACTGTGAGAGTGAATGGTTGTCTGTCTCTCTGTGTTGGCCCTGCGATGGACTGGTGATCTGTCCAGGGTGTACCCTGCCTCTCGCCCAAAGATGCTGGGATAGGCTCCAGCCCCCCCGCGACCCGAAAAGGATTAAGCGGAAGAAGATGAATGAATGAATGAATGAATGAATGAAATTAAGGTTGTCCTCTCACTGGTGCCGTTTGCTTTGTTCAGTGCTGAGGTGACGTGGCACTCTCAGTGGGGGATCAGCACTCACACTGTATTTTGTTTAGTACGGTTCTCCCTGTTCTTGTCTCATGCAGGCAGTGTGCATCACGCACAAGGGCGGAGCACAGTGTTGAGCTAACAGTCAGCTGAGCACACAGCGTGCATTTTTAAAAAATGATAAAAAAATTTGGAGTTTGTAGTTCACAAGCAGCATGAAAATATGTATAGAAATAGCGATTTTGTAGCCTACATTGAATTGAAGCACATGGAACACCCCCTTCAGGGCTGCATTACATCATGGTCTTAAGGCAAACAGATGACAATCCACCAGAAAGAGGAATAAAATTAATGAGAAACAAGCCTCAAATTTACCAGAACAAAAGTCTCAAATTTACATGAAAAGTCTCACATTCACATGTGCTGTCAGAGGAGAAAAAGCCCGTCTGCAGAGTTTCCAGCACAGAGCCCACTGTTTTCAACTATTCCAGTCGCCAGTCTCATCACTGGCTGACGTCACAACATCAGGAACAGCTGGCCAAAGAGCTGCAGATTTGCAGAAAAACAACATTTATGTGGGGAAAAATATGCACATTCAGATGAAAAAAAAATAGGACAAACCAGATGCAACTGTTGCAGTTGATTGGCAACCTCATTGGTTGGCTTGTCAGTAGTGAGGTTACAGTGACAGCCCTATACTGTATATACAGACTATATCAAATGCATGTAATGTGCGCATGCACGTGCTTGTACACACACAAACATTTATCTGCATTCATTCTGCTCCACAGACTACCTCTTCCAATCCTTCCAAAGTTGGGAGATGGTGCTGTTCTGCAGAACAGCAGGGAGCATTCACACTGACAAAGGTTGCATCCTTTAGGGGTCAACCCTCAGCCAGCATGGAACCGCCACTACATTGAGAGTAGGCCCTAATTTTATTGTGATTTATTCTGGTCTAGTTTCAGATTTATGCTGAAAGCATTCCCAGTGTCTTCTTTGGCTAGTTTAGTTTCCCTTGATCTTAGTTTTAGTCTGAAAGAGTTCCTGTGTGTCATGATTTCCTGCCTCCCTGAGGCAGGGGAGACAAAAACCCTCCAGGGCAAAAGAGAAACTCAAGTGCTTTAACTGCAGTGAGGAACATTTATTAACAGAAAAACATAACAGTCCAAATACAATAACTGTGTAGACACATACAACAAAGGCAACAGAAAACTTGCACATATGAATACCTCCAGGGCTGGATATCCCTGGAGGACTGGAGGGGATAACTGGAACACAAAGATCAGTCCAGTCCAAACTTCATGGTTGGCTGCCGCACTGGAGGAGAGTGCAGCAGACAAATAAATAGTGGGGCACTAACGACCTGCAGGTGCAAGTGGCAGGATGACCTAATTACCAACTGATTGCAGCTGAAGAACCAGAAGCACAGCAATCAGCTGATAAGTGTGTCAGTGAGATGAGAGCAGAGCTTTGGCAAGAAACAAGCAAGTAAACCAAAACACAAATACAGAACATAACCAAAAACAGACTTTACAGATAAATAATACTGAAACATAAAGTAAGGATCTGAGCTCATAGGAAGCTGAGCTTAGAACATGACAGAGCCCCTCCCTCAAGGGGTGGAGACGAGACACCCCAAAGAGACCCCTGCCCTCCCCAAGAGAAGGAATACAATCAAAAAACTACCCCAGGTGGGAGGAAGGGGGAACAGGCTAAGGAGGGCAAAAACGACACAGTACATCACTCACACCTGCACTCAGTCAGACCCCAAAAACCCCCACAGTCCCAAGGCACCAGAGTTTGGGTGGCCAGCCAAAGTCCCAGACCATCCAGATGGCCCGATGAAGAGTCCAGCAGCCTGCCGGAGAAAATGGGCCACCTGACCCAAAGGCTCAGTCTCTCAGGTGGCCAGCCCGAGTGCTTTAGCTACCAGGGCCACAGGGATGACCCTGGAGGTGGTTGCCCAACAGGAAAGCCGGGGGGAGGGGGGACCATGACGTCATCAGGCAGAGGAGGAAGAGGGACCACGATGATGTCTGGACAAGAAGGAAGGGGGGCCATGACGGTGTCTGGCAGAGGAGGAAGAGGAACCCTGATGGCATCTGGCAGCAGAGAAGAGGCCTCGGCATCCTCAGACTGATCGGCAGCACCCTTGATGACCCCAGCTGGAATACTGGACCATCCTCGGTTACTCAAGGCTGGAGCACTACAGCATCCTTGGCGGACCCCGACTGGCTCAACACTATACCCTCGGTGGAACCTGGGCTGGAGTGTAGCACCCATGACGGGTCCATGCAGGAGTGCAACACCCACGTCGGGCTAACACTGGGGCGTAGCCTCCATGAGGGTCCCTGACCTGGATTTAGCACCCACGGAGACTCAACCCGAGGCGGGACCCACACGACAGCCTCGGGTAGGGGAGAAGCTGGATCCGGGATGACCTCAGCAAGGAAGGCTGGACCCACGGCATCACCCACTGGTTGAACCGGACCCACGGAGACCCCTGGCGATGGTGGATCCTCTCCGGCGACCCTAGGAGAAGGCTCAGGAATAACAGGAGAAGAGATGTATTTCGGGTAGCCAGCAGCGGTGGAGCCTGGCCAAGTGAGTTCAGATGCCACTGAGGGCTGCATTCAACTCTCTTCACCAAGATCCAAGCAAGATCTCTCCAAAACAGACATAAGAAACACAAGAGAGATTACTTGCCTGAGCTCGAGCTCCACTGCCATCCAGGACTCCATCGATACTGCCGATGACGTCTTGGGCCCGGCCTCTAGGAGGTCCAGCCCTGGCTTCCACTCTGCTGTGGTGGCTTCTGCAGCAAGCATGATGGAAACGGCAGTCCTAGTGCCCCCAGGTGAAGATTCAAATGCTGGTGACTGATGCGGCGAGGAAGCTGAGGGTTGGCTCAGTGCGGGCTCTGGAGCTGGGTCCTCCAGGGCCACCGGCTCCTCCACCATCTGATGGTTCTGTTCAGGGACTGACGGACACTCAGGAAAAGATGGGGGAGACACAGAGAACATAGGACAAGAGTTAATAGCTGCAGCTAGATGAAAGAGCCCAGTGGACTACTGAAACTGAGCCTCTCTCCTGGGAGACAGACAAGGTTTATCATTATAACACTGAATAGAATGAAAAAACACTTGCCTATCATCCCGGTATTTGACATTAACAGCTGCAGGTGACTGGCAGTAATCCCCCTCTGTGTCATCGGCGATCCTGACTCTCTCATTGGACTGTGGAGGAGCCGGCTCTGCCATTGCAGAAGTGGGCAGCGCTGGGGAACAGGTGGAAGACCTCTCAGCAGCAACAGAGCGCACCAAAGGGAAGCACGGAGAAGCCGGTACAGGGTGGAGGATAGCTGACAGAACAGCCGGGGAAAATAGAACCGAAGGCTGTACCAGTATGGGAGGCTTCTGCTTCAGTGCCAGGGGAAGGGCTGCTGAAGTGGTCGAAGAAGCCCTCTGACGGTCTGAGGTGGGATGCTTCTCTGTGCGTGGAGCTGGAGTTGGCGGGCACTCAGGAGAAGGAGGAGACACAGTGTGTAGGTGGACAGTTCATTACAGCAGCAGGTGGGGAGAACTCAGGAGACTGCTCTCCCTGAGTCTCCCTTCCGGGAATCAGGCAAGACATTTCATCATGACAAGAGGTAGAATGAAATAAAACTTGCCTGTTTTCACGGATCTTGATGTTATCTGCTGCTGTACATTGAGCATTGTCCCTCTGTGTGGCTAAACTGGTCTTGGGCCCCTATGTGGATTGTTGAGGAACCGCCCCTGTAGCCACTGGAACGGGAGTAGCTGGTTGCAAAATAAAACACCTCTTGTCAGCTGGAAGAGACACCGAAGGGAGTGCCCTTGCAGCAGGAGTAGCAGGCAGAACTGCCGACAGGAAAAAAGTGAAGTGAGGATCTGCTGGGGGAATAGCCGGGCTCGGTGTTTGGGAAGAGGCTGCAGGAGAGGCGAGGTTCTTCCTCTGGTGGTCCAGAGCAGGATGACGCTGCCGCCTCGATAGTGTTGGCGACGCACACCCTGGAGCTTGAGTTAAACTGTCTGAAGAGAAGATGGACGTCCGCTAAGGAAAGCGCCTCCATGACAACTTCGGTCCAGCGGGAGACACCCCAAATGTCAGTCTGGGGAAAGGGTGCTGAAGTACGGAGACCGTAGACAGGAGTGCCACATCTTGGGGATATCTCCAGAGGCCAGGATGTGCCTCCACGATGCCCACAGCTCCATTAACGCTCTCCCAGATTTTCTTGAGACCACAGGTGGCGAGTGCTTCATCCACAAAACTCTGGATAAAGTCCGCTGCCCATTCCTCCTTCAGACTCGGAGACCCCGCTGCCATCCTCCTTTGGTTTCAGTGAGAACGGCAAGACGAGAACATCATAACTCCAGAGCACAGGTGAGTGGAAAAACACAAAAAGGTGAAAAAAAAAATGTCTCACTGCAGAAGCTGAGTTATTTTACTGGTGGCAGCCATCTGTCATGATATTCTGCCTCCCTGAGGCAGGGGAGACAAAACCCCTCCAGGGCAAAAGACAAACTCAAGTGCTTTAACTGCAGTGAGGAACATTTATTTACAGAAAAACATAACAGTCCAAAAACAATAACTGTGTAGACACATACAAAAAAGGCAACAGAAAACTTGCACATATGAATACCCCCAGGGCTGGATATCCCTGGAGGACTAGAGGGGATGACTGGAGCACAAAGAGATCAGTCCAGTCCAAACTTCATTGTTGGCTGCCACACTGGAGGAGAGTGCAGCAGACAAATAAACAATGGGGCACTAACGAGCTGCAGGTGCAAGTGGCAGGGTGACCTAGTTAGCAGCTGATTGCAGCTGAAGAACCTGAAGCACAGCAATCAGCTGGTAAGTGTGTCAGTGAGATGAGAGCAGAGCTCTGGCAAGAAACAAGCAAGTAAACCAAAACACAACGACAGAACATAATCAAAAACAGACTTTACAGATAAATAATACTGAAACATAAAGTAAGGGTCTGAGCTCAGAACATGACACTGTGTTGTTTTGGTTTAGTTTGATGTAACTTCATTTCCTTTCTTATCACCTCTGCTAAGGAGGTTATGTTTTTGCTGGTGTTGGTTTATTTGTTGGTTTGTTGCTCTGTCTGTCGGCAACATTACTCCAAAAGTTAGGAAGGGATTTTGATGAAATGAAAGGTGTGTAATGGCACAGGGAACAGGTGATAAGATTTTGGTGATGATCTGAAAGTGCATACCTCCACCAAGAGCTTTGTTTGTATATTTGCAGCAGGATTACACAAAAGCTACTGGATGGATTTGGATTAAATTTTCACCAGAGGTGGCTTGGGCTAGAGACAAACCCATTACATTTTAGTGATGATCTGAGAATGCATGCCTCAACCAAGGCTCTTATCTTCTCACAGTCTGTTAGAACAATACTCTAAACTAACTGACAGACTTTGATGCAGTTTTCATCAGAAGTGGCTCTAGGCCTACACACAAACAGTACATTTTGAAGGTGACCCATGAGGGATGGAAGGCACCTTGGTGGAGGTATGCACTGTCTGAATGGTTTTCTAGTTTTGAAATGCATTTTCCTGTTAGTTCTTAGTTATGATCTTCAGTTTAGTTTTAGGTTAACTGAGGTTAACTCATCTGCGTTATTCCATGCAACTGTGTCCCCATCTGCCCAGTTGTTCTCAGCTGTTTCCAGTCCTTTGAACATCTCCTTCCTTTAAATGTAATCCCTTGTATACCCTCTGATGTGGGGTCATTTATTGTGGATAGGTTCCCTGTGTTCTTGGATTGAACCTCATCTTCTGGCACCTGTGTTTTTCCCGGTATATGCCTCAGTCATTTGTTGGTTTTATTGAGAAATAAATCTGTGTTAACTTGCCTGTGCTTTTCTGCCCCTTTCCTTGCCTTCTCCAAGCTCTGATATCTAACAGCTTGGGGTTCTGCATCTCTCCTCAGCTTCGAACAGATAGCACTGCGCTGCTGTACACTAACCTGTCCATCTACAAAAACCATCCAGCATGCATGTGTGTTAGGGAGAAGGGAGAAGAGACACAGTCACTCATCTCAGGAAATCCTACCCACAGATTTAGTTTTTAATGGTAAAAATGCTTTATTACAAATGTGGGCAAACATTTTGGCTGTCCAATGTGTCACCCACCTCAGCAACAGAAACTGCAACTTGGGTAGAAAGACCCACTCCACTTACAGGTACATCTCAAAAAATTAGAATATCATGAAAAAGTTAAATATTTTTTCTCACTCATTTTAGAAAGTGAAACCCAAGTGTTTATTTATTCTAATTTTGGTGATTATGGCTTACAGCCTATGAAAACCCCAAATTCAGTTTCTCAAAAAATTTGATTATTACATAAAATTAATTTTAAAAATGTTTTTTTCAATACAAATGTGGATCGACTGAAAAGTATATCCATGTACACACTCAATACTTGGCTGAGGCTCCTTTTGGATTAATTACTGTATCAATGTGGCATGGCGTGGAGGTGATCAGCCTGTGGCACTGCTGAGGTGTTTGAAGGTCCAGGTTGCTTTCATAGTGACCTTCAGCTCGTCTGCATTGTCGGGTCTGGTGTCTCTCATCTTCCTCTTGCCAATACTCCTTAGATTCTCTTTGGGGTTTAGGTCAGGAGAGTTTACTGGCCAATCAAACAGTGATACCATGGCCATGAATCCAGGTTTTGATACTTTTGGCAGTGTGTGTGTGTGTGTGTGGGGGGGGGGGGTGCTAAGTCCTGCTGGAAAATGAAATCAGGTTCTCCCTAAAGCTTGTCAGCAGAGGGAAGCATGAAGTGCTCTAAAATTTCCTGGTAGATGGCTGCACTGACTTTGATCTTGATAAAACACAGTGGACAAACACCAGATAAAAGTAAATTTTGTATTTCATTTGTAAATCAAAGTCCCAGAGTCTGGAGAAAGAGTGGAGAGGCACATAATCTAAGTTGCTTGAGGTTTAGTGTGAAGTTTCCACAGTCAGTGATGATTTGAGGAACCATGTCATCTGCTGGTGTTGGTCCACTGTGTTTTATCAAGACCAGAGTCAGCGCAGTCGTCTACCAGGAAATTTTAGAGCACTTCATGCTTCCCTCTGCTGACAAGCTTTAGGGAGAACCTGATTTCATTTTCCAGCAGGACTTGGCACTCCTTCACACACACACTGCCAAAAGTATCAAAACCTGGACTCATGGCCATGGCATCACTGACAATGCAGACTAGCTGAAGGTCACTCACTATGAAAGCAACCTGGACCTTCATAACACCTCAGCAGTGCCACAGGCTGATCACCTCCATGCCCCGCCGCACTAATACAGTAATTAATCCAAAAGGAGCCCCGACCAAGTACTGAGTGTGTACATGGACATACTTTTCAGTTGGCCAACATTTCTATTTAAAAACTGTTTTTTACAATTAATTTTATGTAATATTCTATTTTTTTGAGAAATTAAAGTTGGGGTTTTCATGGGCTGTAAGCCATAATCATCAAAATTAAAATAAATAAACCCTTGAAATATATCACTCTCAGCGTAATGAATCTATATAATATATGGGTTTCACTTTCTGAAATGAGTGACAAAAAATGAAGTTTTGCATGATATTCTAATTTTTTGAGATGTACCTTACCAGCCTCACAGTCTGAGAAACTTCTCCATACGTTTCTAGAGCAAAGTGGAATGGCTGTACCACAAGATGCTACAGAAACAGGACCAAAGCAAATTTGTCTCTAAGCACACAAAATGGGAGAAACAGGAAGAATCAATGTGCCAAACAACAGCAGAATGTCTGTGTTAAGGTCCAGAGGGACAGAAAGCATCCTACTACTATCAAACTTTTAAAATAAGAGCAAATAGCTTGCATCCAGGCTAAGCAATGTTTAAATAAAAATGAGCATTTCATCAAATGATAAATTAGTTGCATCAAAATAAGCAACAAATTATACTTGTGGTGGCCTGTAAAAGCACAGTTCCTTATTTAACTTGCAACTGCAACACAAGTGTTTCCCAAAACCAATGCTTACACTACAGTGGTGCTACTTACTGTTTCCCAAAACCGTCGTTCCAATCAGTGTTCGCAAACACTGTAGTACTGTGCCGTAACAATCACAGGAGCTGTCATAGAAGCATAGTTGCTGGAGAAAACGTAAATAATGACAGAAGACATAATTAACAGAAAGCAAAAGCTGGAGATTTAGGTTATGATATACTTACTGGAGAGTGTCCTATGGGCCATTCTAGAATTTGAGTAAATAGCTATTTTATAAATAGTTTCAGTTCACCCTTAACCAGACAACAACCTGGCAACCAGTCTTTTCTTCATCCCTGTTTCCACAGTGGTATGCAAAAATTGGCGTGCCCCTAACAAATAACATTTTTTTTAATTAAAAATTTTAAACAGTCTCAGTAAGTTTATAATGGAGGGGGGATTCATATAACCAGCAAACATTAATGCATAGTTACTTTTTTACATCATAAAGTGAGTTGAAAAAACATCTAGAGATTTGAACCCCTTCTGCTCTGCACATCTTGTATGAAAGCCCATTATCTAACCTCGCTCACTACCTCTCTATAGCATCTACAGTCTGTTAGGCATTATCAAATAGCAGTCTATTTGGTAGGATATATTTGAGTAAAGTAGGCTGTTTCATGCATAGAATAATAATACTGCTAATATTTTACCTGTTTTTGATTCCGCATCAGCGCTACACATAGTGGATCAGTGTTTCTTTAAATGGGCGAGACCATGACGACTGCCTTCTGCTATGACTGAGGTATTCAGAGATTCTCTGAAACAAGTTGGAACCAACATACAGTAGTTCAAACTAAGATAGCCCAACATTTTTCTGGACTTTTGGGGGGATATCAGCAAGTTAGATGCTGTTAGTTGAACAGTGCATCATATTATGTTGGTTCAATGCTAATCTCCATCACAGTCTGGGAAACACACCCCTGGATGACCCATCAAAGTACTGTCTTTATGTGGGTAACTGAATTTTTCAACCTCTGCTGTTTAAACTGATTACTGTCCAGCCAGAAGTAGTGTTAGTTTTGTCCTGTATTCGTTGCAAGACATTTGCACAAATGTGACTTTTGTTAAGCTACAGCAAAGGAATGAAATTGCCCTTTGATCAGTTTCACATTGTTTTGAAGAACAAATTGAGCTTTTTCTCTTCTTTAGATGTGAGAGGGACTGATGACTCAAAGAAGTCCCCAGTTCACCCGATTAATAGTGTAAATGAAATATGATATGTAGCATTAAAGGGCATTTTTCATTTTGCCCTGTGGGTCATTGAGAGTCTGTGTCTTAATAACAGACCTAAGCTTTTAAATAAACCAATCAAAATGCTAGATGTGGCCATGAGGTCCTTCATGTCCGGAGATTAAGTGTTAATTAACAGGATAAATGAAGTGTGGTGCAAGATTAGAGTGATCCTCCTCTGGGTTATCTGATTTGCCTACACACACGCGCACACACACACACACACACACACACACACACACACACACACACACACACACACACACACACACACACACACCTACCTACCTCAGGATGTTCTCATCTTAACATTTAGCTCTTATTTGTTTTAACATTATCTTCTATGAAATGCTCTTTGATAAAAAAGCAGTACCTGCGGGTTTGGAATTAAGCAGGAACACAACAGAAAGGACTATAATTATGAAAGAACTGTGACAGCTGGAAAGGCATTTGGTTGAGAGGTATCAGTGTATGGAGAGTAAAGGCTGGGCAAACAGACACTTGCTCATACAAGAGTTCTTGAGATCTTCAGTGCAGATGAAGGTAATGTTGGAGTTGGTTGACAGGAGGTGCCATTATCCAAACGGCTGATAAATCAGAGCATATAAGGGTGTGAGTCGAATGAAAGCAATGACAGAAAAGTGCATGTTGTGTGAGGACTATTTTGTGGCTGTGCTGACAAAAGAATTTTATCAACACTAGATAATTACTATTGATCTGCATAATGACAATAATGACAATTCTTCATTTTTAGTCAATAGATAAATGTACTTGTGAACTTTTTTTTTTTTATAAAAGGCATTATTGCATTGGCTCAATCTAACTTTTGTCATTTCTAAAACAAACTAAGCTCAGTCAAGTACAAGAGTGTCATACCTATATAGAGTTCACTCAGAGGTTGTGCTAGACTTTTTTGTTATCTATCATTTTGACAGACAGGGTTGTAAAAATTCTGTTATAATCTATTATGTCATTTTAATTGATTTTAATTAGATCACCCTCAGTGTAATCTGTCAAATGGCAGACAGCTTTTAGAATTTTCTGCCAATGCTGAAAAAAATCTGTCAATGAAGGAGAATTTTCAGTGAACACAACCTCTGAGTTCATTATATTTACAGTTGTGCTCATAAGTTTACATACCCTGGTGGAATTTGTATTTTTTTTTTTTTGGCCATTTTTCAGAGAATAATTGGTATCAAACTGGGGATTCTAAATTGTCCTTAGGTATGACTATGAGAGTGAATGGTTGTCTGTCTTTCTGTGTTGGCCCTGCGATGGACTAGCGATCTGTCCAGGGTGTACCCTGCCTCTCGCCCAAAGATGCTGGGATAGGCTCCAGCCCCCCCACGACCTGAAAAGGATTAAGCGGAAGAAGATGAATGAGTGAATGAATGAATGAATGATAATACAAAAAACTTTTCTTTCACTCATAGTTAGTGGTTGGGTGAAATCATTTATTATCAAACAATTGTGTTTGCTCTTTTTAAATCATAATGACAACAGAAGCTACCCAACTGACCCTGATCAAAATTTTAAATTCCTTAGTTCTTAATACTGTGTATTGCCACCTTTAACATCACCATGCGCAGCTTCCGGGCTGATGAGTGCAAATTTTCTTCCAGTACGTTCTGATAACTTGCTGCATTCATCTTACCATCAATTTTGACCAAGTTCCCTGTGCCTTTGTAACTCACACATCCCCAAAACTTCAGTGATCCATCTCCATGCTTCACAGTAGGGATGGTGTACTTCTCATCACAGGCCTTGTTGACTTCACTCCAAATGTAGCGTTTATGGTTGTGGCCGAAAAGTCTAATTATGGTATCATCACTCCAAATAACTTTGTTCCAGAAGTTTTCAGGCTTGTCTCTGTGCTGTTTGGCACATTGTAAGTGGATTGCTTTGTAGCATTGGCATAGTAATGGCTTTCTTCTGGATACTTGACAATGCAGCCCATTTTTCTTGAAATGCCTCCTTGTTGTGCATCTTGAAACAGCTACACCACTTTTTTTTTTTTTCCAGAGTCCTGTATGTCAGCTAAAGTTATTTGAGGGTTTTTCTTTGCATCCCGAACAATTTTCCTGGCAGTTGTGGCTGAAATTTTTGTTGCTCTACCTGACCATGGCTTGGTTTCAGCAGAATCCCTCATTTTCTACTTCTTAATTAGAGTTTGAATATCACTGATTGGCATTCTCAGTTCCTTACATATCTTTTTATATTCTTTTGCTGTTTTATAAAGTTCAACTATCTTCTCCCGCAGGTCCTTTGATAATTCTTTTGCTTTCCCCATGGCTTGGAATCCAGCAACGTCAGTGCAGCAGTGGATGAAATATTCAGGGGTCTGTCAGGAGCCCAGAAACTCACTGACTAATTAAAAGTAAAGAGGTCACAGGTGAGGATGGTTACTTTCAGTAGCCATTTAAACCGGTGTGTGTCAACTTGTGTGTACGTGTGTTATTAGGCCGAAACTTCCAAAAGTATGTAAACTTTTGATCAGCGTCATTTGGGTAGTTTCTGTTGTCATTATGATTTAAAAAGAGCAAACACAATTGTTTGATGATAAATGGCTTCACCCAACCACTATGAGTGAAAGAAAAATGTTTGTATTATCATTCAAATTCGTTGAAAAATGGCCCAAAAATGAAAATTCCATCACGGTATGTAAACTTATGAACACAGCTGTAAGTAATGACATGTTCTTTAGAGATTATATTGTATGCGTTTGCTCCTATACCTATTTTTTTAAGTTCAGCACAATGATTTCTTCTCATTTTCGGCTCTGTTTTATTGCATTCCCATTCTTTTATTAATGTAAACACAAATTCATCAATGAATTTTAACTTTTCAAATCAAAGTCCATCCATCCATTCACCTTCTACAGCTTTTCGGGAGGTCCGGGTGGCGGAGGCAGCAGTTCAAGCAGAGAAGCTCCGACTTTCCTCTCCCCAGTCACCTGCTCCAGCTCTTCAGAGAGGATACTAAGGCGTTCCCAGACTAGCTAGGAGACATAGTCTCTGCAGCGAGTCCTGGGTCTGCCCCGGGGTCTCCTCCCAGAGGGACGTGCCTGAAACACCTCAAGTGGGAGGCATCCAGGAGGCATCCTGATCAGATGCCCATACCACCGCTGCTCCTCCTTTCAATGTGGAGGAGTGGTGGTTCTACTCTGAGCCTCTCCCAGATGACTGAGCTCCTTGCCCAATCTCTGAGGGTGAGTCCAGCAATCCTACGAAGAAAGCTCATTTCAGCCGCTTGTATCTGTGATCTTGTTCTTTCGGTCATTACCCAAAGCTCATGATCATAGGTGAGGGTAGAAAAGTAGATTAACTGGTAAATTGACAGCTTTGCTTTAGAGCTTAGCTCCCTCTTCACCACAACAGACTGGTGCAACATCCGCATCACTGCAGGTGATTCTCCAATCCGTCTGTCAATCTCTCGCTCCATTCTCCCCTCACTTGTGAATAAGACCCAAAGATACTTCAACTTCTTCACTTGGGGCAAGAGCTTGTCCCCAACCCGGAGAGGACAATAGACCTTTTTTCAGCTGAGGACCATGGACCTGTGTTGGAGGTACTGATTCTCATCCAAGCCGCTTCACACTCAGCAGCAAACTGTCCCAATAAGACCTGTAGATCATTGTTGGATGAAGCCAGCAGGACAACATCATCTGCAAACAACAGAGATCAGATCTTGTGGTCACCAAGCATGACACCCTCCGTTCCCTGGCTGCATCTAGAAATCCTGTCCATAAAAATTGTGAACAGGATCGGTGACAAAGGGGAGCCCTGGCGGAGTCCAACTCTCACTGGGAATGAGACCGACCGAGTGTTGGCAATACGAACCAAACCCTCACAACGGTCATACAGAGACCGAATAGCTCATAACAACAAGCCCAACACCCCATACTCCTGAAGTACCCCCCACAAAAAACCACAAGGGATGCGGTTGACTGCCTTCTCCAAGTCCACAAAACGCATGCAAACTGGTTGGGCAAACTGCCACGATGGCTAGTGTCTGGTGGCTGGATTTCCGCCCATGGGACCTGGCCGGGCTCAGCCCGAAGGAATTACATGAATCTGCCCTCCAGTGGGCTTACCACCTGCCGGAGGGACCATGGGGGTCCGGTGATATGTGGATCAGGTGGCGGTCAAAAGCGGAGACGTTAGCAGTCTGATCCCAAGCGTCCTAAACTGGCTTTTGGGACATGGAATGTCACCTCTCTGGTGGGGAAGGAGCCTGATCTGGAGCATGAGGTCAAGAGATACTGGCTAGATATAGTCGGCCTCACCTCAACACACAGCTCCGGTTCCGGAACCAGTCTCATGAAGAGGGGCTGGAGCTTGGCCTACTCTGGAGTTGCCCCGGGTGAGAGGCGATGAGCAGGGGTGATACAGGGGTTCTTGTATGCCCCCACCTTGCTGCCTTGATATTGGAGTTTTCCCCGGTGGTTGAAAGGGTTGTTTCCCTGCCCCTCCGGGTTGGGAAATGGGTCCTTACCATCATTTGTGCCTATGCACCAAATGATGGTTCAGAGTACCCAACCTTTTTGGAGTCTCTGACTGGGGTGCTGGAGAGTGCTCCTCTTGGAGACTCCATTGTCCTACAGGGGGACTTCAATGCACATGTGGGCAACAACAGTGAAACCTTGAGGTGGGTGATTGGCAGGAACGGCCTGCCCGATCTGAACCCGAGTGGTGCTCAGTTATTGGACTTCTGTGCTAACCACAGTTTGTCCATAATGAACACCATGTTCAAGCATAAGGGTGTCCATTTGTGCAACTGGCACCAGGACACCCTAGGTCACAGGTCAATGATTGATTTTGTTGTTGTGTCATCAGACCTGCAACCATATGTCTTGGACACTCCATTAAAGAGAGGTACAGAGCTGTCAACTTATCACCACCTTGTGGTGAGTTGGATCCAATGGCAGGGGGAGGATGCCATTCAGGCCTTGTAAACCTAAACATATAGTGAGGGTGTGCTGGGAACATCTGGCTGAGGCCCCTGTCCGGGAGGTCTTCAACTCCCACCTCCGGAAGAACTTCAACCACATTCCAAGGGAGTCTGGAGACATGGAGTCTGAATGGGCCATGTTCTCCACCTCCATTGTTGAAGCAGCGGCATAGGGCTGTGGCCGCAAGGTCATCGGGGCATCTCGTGGTGGCAACCCCTGAACCAAGTAGTGGACACCAGTGGTGAGGGGTGGCCATTAAGTTGAAGAAGGAGTCCTATCAAGATTGGTTGGCTTGTGGGACTCCCGAAGCAGCTCAAGCGGAGTGCAGCTCGGGTGGTTGCTGAAGCAAAAACTCAGGTATGGGAGGAGTTCGGTGAGGCCATGGAACAAGACTTTCGGTCGGCCTCGAAGAGATTCTGGCAAACTGTCCAGCGGCTCAGGAGGGGGAAGCAGCTCCCTCTCCCCACTGTGTATGGTGCGGATGGGGCACTGCTGACTTCAACTGGGGATATCATCGGACAGTGGAAGGAATACTTCAAGGATCTCCTCAATCCCACTGACACGCCTTCCACAGAGGAAGCAGGGCTTG
Source organism: Pholidichthys leucotaenia (assembly GCA_020510985.1). Classification (NCBI taxonomy): domain Eukaryota; kingdom Metazoa; phylum Chordata; class Actinopteri; order Cichliformes; family Pholidichthyidae; genus Pholidichthys; species Pholidichthys leucotaenia. Next base: position 126,461,081 of record CM035847.1, on the reverse strand, counting down.
TGGACGAGGGGGATGACTCGCCTATCACAGGGGCTGAGGTCGCCAAGGTGGTTAAAAATGTCTTTTGTGGCTGGGCCCTGATAATGTATGAGATTTGCGTTGAGTACCTCAAGTCCCTGGATGTTGTAGGGCTGTCATGGTTGACACATCTCTGCAACATTGTGTGGAGTTTAGGGACAGTGCCTTTGGCATGGCAAACCGGGGTGGTGGTTCCTCTCTTCAAAAAGGGGGACCTGAGGGTGTACTCCAGCTTTCGAGGGAACACACTCCTCAACCTCCCTGGGAAGGTCTAAGCCAAGGAACGGGAGAGGAGAGTCCGGTCGTTGGTCGAACCTCGGATTAAGGAGGAGCAATGTGGTTTTCGTCCTGGCCGTGGCACATCGGACCAGCTCAAATCAAAGTCATACATGGAAATTGGTTTTATGTGCTGTGTTGTTACACTAGCACTTAAATATTGATATAGGGGTTTCAAGAATTATTTGACATTGCCATCATTACAGTATTGCTTTGTGGGGGCAGTTGTATCATCAGGTCTACAGTATGTTAATCAAATATGTGTGCTTTCCTTGTATTTTAGCCTCTCACAGACCCCCCACCTCCACCCCAAGCATTAAAATATTCAATCATTAATGAAAGTGTTGCAGAATTTCTTTCCAAATGAAATCATATGTCATCCATATGTTCACAGCTATTCCATACTGAGCTCTTTCTTTATGTTAAACCTCATTCACCTTCTGATATTTTGGCATTTTCATTGAAGATGACATTTCATTTTATATATACAGTATGTGTGTGTGTGTGTGTGTGTACTGTATATATCCACCCATCCATCCATCTTCCATCCATCCATCTTCTTCTGCTTAATCCTTTTCGGGTCACGGGGGGTCTGGAGCCTATCCCAGCATCTTTGGGCAAGAGGCAGGGTAAGTTAGGTTAACTGGCATCAAACTGGGGATTCTAAATTGTCCTTAGCTATGACTGTGAGAGTGAATGGTTGTCTGTCTCTCTGTGTTGGCCCTGTGATGGACTGGCGATCTGTCCAGGGTGTACCCTGCCCTGCCTCTCGCCCAAAGATGCTGGTGTATATATATATATATATATATATATATATATATACACAGTATATACTGTATATACTGTATATATATATATATATGTGTGTGTGTGTGTGTGTGTGTTATCAGCCTTAAGGAAATATTTTTTTCTTATTGGTTCAACATTTCAAGACCATGTGAAGAGAGATCAAGTGAATGACATGGAACACAGCTTAATGGACTTCAGTCAACAACACTGGTGTGCAACAAATGGATCTCAAGTTACTGTGATTTACAGCAGGGAAAATAAGTACTGAACACATCAACATTTTTCTCATTAAACATTTCTGATGGAGTCATTGACCTGAGATTTTCACCAGTTATCAGTGACAACCTAAGTAATCCATGCATACAAAGAAATCAAGGCAACTGTGTTCACAAAACAAGTTGTATTTAATAAAGTGGAATGACACAAGGAATAAGTCTTGAACACGCTTGGTGAAATTCATTTAATAATAGTAGAAAAGCCTTTGTTGGTAATAACTTCCAGATGCCTCCTGTTTGGAGAAACTAGGCACAGGTATTGCTCAGGAGTGATTTTAGAACATTCTTTTACATAAACTGTCTTCAAATCTTGAAGGGTCAGTGGGTGTCTTCTGTGAACTCTGCTCTTCAGTTCGTTACATAGATTTTCAATTGGATTCAGGCCAGGTGACTGACTGGACAATTCTAGCAGCTTTATTTTCCTTCTCTGGAGCCAGTTGAGAGTTTCCTTGGCTGTGTGTTTGGGATCATTGTCTTGCTGAAATGTCCACACTCATTTCTGTCATGTTTGCCCCTTTCAGGGCATTAATGAGACGCCAGATGCCAACAGTGAGTTTGTGTATATTTATTAAAGTAAAGTGACAAAATAACAAGCCATGTGGGGCAAGATACAAATCACTATACATATGAGCCCGGAGGGTGAAATTAAGAGAGAAAGAAAGAGATACTGAACACTTAAGTACAGAGAGCGAGGGCGAAACCTAACACTGTAGAAAGACTGGAACCGGGGATAGGGATCCCAGTCTGGAATGACGAGGTCGCAGCGAGGAGTGAGCCTCAGCTGCTCCCTTAAATACAAAACACAAAAGCTAAGGGCCAACAGGTGAAGAGAAAACATAATCGGCAAATCATAGTCAGCTGTGACAGAGCTGGCTCGACTTGACAGCCGGAAGTCCGGCAGTGGCACTGTCACAGTAAAAGCACCAAAAGGACAAATAATAATAGAACTAGAATACAGAGGAAACTAGAAAAGCACTTGGAGAGCGCACACCTCCGCCAAGCGCCACAGTTCCCCCAGTGATCCGGATCACCACCAAAATCTAATCATCTGTAGGATACCCCATTTCTGACAATGTCTGAAAATTTCATGAAAATCCATCCATAACTTTTTGAGTTATCTTGCTAACAAACAAACAAACAGACAGACAGACAAACCAACGCGAATGAAAACATAACCTCCTTGGCGGAGGTAAAAAGGGAAAACACTGAGTGACTTGAGCACGGAGCTGATCCGCGCTCGGAACACCATAGTGCCCCCCGTTTAAGCGATGCATTCCAGGAATCCTGCCGTGACATCCAAGAGAGGGAAAAAGACCCCCCCCCCCACCCCCAACCAGAAAACCAACCTCAGGTGGGTGGAGGTGGAATCCAGGCTAGGAGGGGGAGAAACTAGAAGGAAAATGCACAAAAAAATGCCTAAACGCAAGGTACAAGAAAATAGAAACCCTCAAAGATCAAATGAAAAACATCCATGACTCTGAAACAAAAGTAGCGTGGCCAATATCAACATTACAAGTTCAAAATAAAAAGTGGCGAAAAACCGACCACAAATACAAAGTGAGACCATCATACAGAAATGTCCATGTACAAATAAATCACAGTCTGAGGATACACAAGAAAAAAAAAACAAAAACACAGGTACACTGCAACAAGGCAACAACAAAAACATGTACCCTTTCACTCAGACATTAATGCAAGGAAAATCCTTTTTTAACAATATACGAGCAAAACCCACAAATGCACTCACATGGGGAAAACCGGCAGGTAAAGCAAAAAATAGTTCTGGTTGCCTACCTGCATCCAGACGCCAAATAAAGAGAAAATATTCAGGTGGACGACCGAAGACCCAGCTCCGGTAATAAAGTCTCTCGGGTGGTCGGCCAGCCGGAGGGGAGAACGCAGAGGCAGCTTTCCCACTGGGAGGCTCAATGGCAGGAAGCCAGAAAGGATGGAGGGGATCCCAATGGCGTCTGGTGGAGGAGAGAGGGGGGAGGAGGGAGGGACCACAATGGTGTCAGGCAGTGGGGGATCAGCAGCTCCCACCACGGCCTCTGGCAGAAGCCCTAAAGCCCCCGCGGTGGACCCCAGCAGGGACAACGCTGCACCCACAGTGGACTCCGATTGAGCCAGTGCTGCACCCACGGTGGACTCCGATTGAGCCAGCGCTGCACCCACGGTGGACCCAACCTGAGGAGGGACCCAAACGACTGCCTCGGGCAGGGAAGCAGCGGCGCCCTCAACGACCTCCAAAGATGAACCTGGACCCTCGGAGACATCCGACGTAGCTGGAATGTCTCCAGTGACCCTGGAAGAGGACTCCAGGACAGTAGAGAAACAAAAGGGGTCAGGGTCACCAGCAGCGGCAGAGCCTGGCGAGGTGAGCTCGAATGGAGCGGGCAGCTGCACCCGGCTCTCCTCCCCAAGAGACAGGCAAGATTGCTCCAATACAGAAAAGAGAAAGACAAAATAGAGCATTTGCCTGATCTCAAGCTTAGCCGCCGTCCACGACTCCGGCAATCCAGGCAACGAAGCAGACGTGGGCTCGGTTATCAGGGGGTCGATAGCAGGTTCCCACTTGGCTGCAGGGGCCACTGCAGCCGGCATGATGGTCTCGACAGTCCTGGAGCCCCCTGGCACAGTAATCCACACCGATGGCTCCATTGGTGTGGCGGCAGGAGGTCCGTCACTTGCTGAAGCTGACCTTTGCTCACTGGAGACCCGGGGACACTTCACCGTCGGCGTAGGCTCCAATTGGCTGGCAGCCCTCCTCCTCTGTCCATGGTGTGGCTGCTGGGCTGGGACCTGGCTCACCAGGGCTGCAGGCTCCTCCCTTGTCTGGCGGTTCAATCCAGGCACTGGCGGATGCTCAGGGGGTAAAGGACGAGACACAGAGGTAGCGAGATCAGTTTTAATGGCTGCAGCAGGTGGTGGGGGCTCAGTGGACTGCATAACCTGAGCCCCCACCACCTGCTGCAGGTGGTGGGGGCTCAGGTGGGGGCTCAGTGGACTGCATAACCTGAGCCCCCCCTCAGGAATCAGACAAGATAATTTATCATATTGTGGAAAAGAATGAAAAAACACTTGCCTGTTTTCCTGGGGTTCGATGGTTCCTGTTGCAGCAGGCTCAGTTCTTCCCTCTCCTGTAGGAATGGTGATGGCGGACCCCTCGGGAAGACAAGGAGGAGCCGCCCCAACAGGATTGGCGGCAGGCGGAGCCGGACAAGGAACCACAGGTCTCGCAGCAGCTGAAGAAAACGCCGAGGAGGAGGGTGGAGCAGCCGAGACAGTCCGGGGTAGGGGAGCTGGTGAAACAGCAGAAAAAAATGACCCGGAGGCTGAAGCTGCTGTCTGCACTCTCTGCCGAGGCGAGGGAGAAACAGCTGGCTGGGAGACAGGAGAGGTCTTCTGGTGGCCCATAGCAGGATCCAGACGTGAGCCTCATGGAGGATTGACCCGGTCAGGAAATTCCTTCCCCTTCAGAACGATCGTGTCCCGGGGAGGAGATGGATTACGAGCAGGGTGGCGACATCTTCTAGCTAGAAGCGAGGCTAAATTTAAATTAGGAAAGTGCCGCTGCTGCGCTGAAACTGAAGCCAGCAGCTCAGTATACTCTGGATAATTATTCAGCCCAGTATTAGCCTCCACCAGTCTAATGGCTTCCACCACGCTCTTAAAAACTTTACTGGGGCTGCAGGAAGAGAGAGCCTCAGCCACATAGCCTCTGATGATTTCAGCTGCCTACTCTTCTTCTTCACTGGGAGCCTCGGCTGCCCTCCTCTGACAGTGTGCTTGAAAACGGCTTCTTGACGATGGAGACACCAGAGCTGGAGCCTTAGCGGGAACTTCATGGCGAACCGGAGGACGGGAGTGCTTCGCCGTTGACTCCAGTTTAGGCTTCCTGAAAGACTTCTTCGCCAGCTCACAGTTCTGTTGCTGAAGCGCTGATAACTCAGAGATCCTCTCCCTGCCTTCAGCATGATCAGCAAAGAGAGGATGACGCTTCACAGCTGCCTCCGCGAGGTCCAGGTACCATAAAGCATCTCTTGGTGTAGAATATTTACGGGTTATGGCCAGGAGGTCATCTATTTCCATAAGAGCCTGGCATAATTGAAAACCCAGGCTCATAGGGTACCACCTGCCGAGCAACACCATTACATCCAGAGAAACGCTGGCACCCGAAAAGAGAAAAATTTCAGAGCCAGAAACAAACTCACCGCGACTGGCACCTCACTTGGCTGCAACCTACTATCATGTTTGCCCCTTTCAGGGCATTAATGAGGCGCCAGATGCTGACAGTGAGTTTGTGTATATTTATTAACGTAAAGTGACAAAATAACAAGCCACGTGGGGCAAGATACAAATCACTATACATGCGACCCCGGAGGGTGAACTAAAGAGAGAAATAAAGATATACTGAACACTTACAGTGGGGCAAAAAAGTATTTAGTCAGCCACCAATTGTGCAAGTTCTCCCACTTAAAAGATGAGAGAGGTCTCCAATTTTCATCATAGGTATACTTCAACTATGAGAGACAAAATGAGAAAAAAAAATCCAGAAAATCACATTGAAGGATTTTTAATGAATTAATTGGTAAATTCCTCAGTAAAATAAGTATTTGGTCACCGACAAACAAGCAAGATTTCTGGCTCTCACAGACCTGTAACTTCTTCTTTAAGAGGCTCCTCTGTCCTCCACTCGTTACCTGTATTAATGGCACCTGTTTGAACTCGTTATCAGTATAAAAGACACCTGTCCACAACCTCAAACAGTCAGACTACAAACTCCACTATGGCCAAGACCAAAGAGCTGTCAAAGGACACCAGAAACAAAATTGTAGACCTGCACCAGGTTGGGAAGACTGAATCTGCAATAGGTAAGCAGCTTGGTGTGAAGAAATCAACTGTGGGAGCAATTATTAGAAAATGGAAGCCATACAAGACCACTGATAATCTCCCTCGATCTGGGGCTCCATGCAAGATCTCACCCCGTGGGGTCAAAATTATCATGAGAACGGTGAGCAAAAATCCCAGAACCACATGGGGGGACCTAGTGAATGACCTGCATCGAGCTGGGACCAAAGTAACAAAGGCTACATCAGAAACACACTACGCCGCCAGGGACTCAAATCCTGCAGTGCCAAACATGTCCCCCTGCTTAAGCCAGTACATGTCCAGGCCCATCTGAAGTTTGCTAGAGAGCATTTGGATGATCCAGAAGAGGATTAGGAGAATGTCATATGGTCAGATGAAACCAAAAGAGAACTTTTTGGTAAAAACTCAACTTGTCGTGTTTGGAGGAGAAAGAACACCATACCTACTGTAAAGCATGGGGGTGGAAACATCATACTTTGGGGCTGTTTTTCTGCAAAGGGTCCAGGACGACTGATCCGTGTAAAGGAAAGAATGAATGGGGCCATGTATCGTAAGATTTTGAGTGAAAACCTCCTTCCACCAGCAAGGGCATTGAAGATGAAACGTGGCTGGGTCTTTCAGCATGACAATGATCTCAAACGCACCGCCCGGGCAATGAAGGAGTGGCTTCGTAGGAAGCATTTCAAAGTCCTGGAGTGGCCTAGCCAGTCTCCAGATCTCAACCCTATAGAAAATCTTTGGAGGGAATTGAAAGTCTGTGTTGCCCAGCGACAGCCCCAAAACATCACTGCTCTAGAGGAGATCTGCATGGAGAAATGGGCCAAAATACCAACAACAGTGTGTGAAAACCTTGTGAAAACTTACAGAAAACGTTTGACCTCTGTCATTGCCAACAAAGGGTATATAACAAAGTATTGAGATGAACTTTTGTTATTGACCAAATACTTATTTTACCGAGGAATTTACCAATTAATTCATTAAAAATCCTTCAATGTGATTTTCTGGATTTTTTTTTTCTTATTTTGTCTCTCATAGTTGAGGTATACCTATGATGAAAATTGGAGACCTCTCTCATCTTTTAAGTGGGAGAACTTGCACAATTGGTGGCTGACTAAATACTTCTTTACCCCACTGTACGTACAGAGAGCGAGGGCGAAACCTAACACTGTACAAAGACAGGAAACGGGGATAGGGATCCCAGTCTGGAACGACGAGATCGCAGCGAGGAGTGAGCCTCAGCTGCTCCCTTAAATACAAAACACAAAAGCTAAGGGCCAACAGGTGAAGAGAAAATGTAATTAGCAAATCATAGTCAGCTCTGACAGAGCCGGCTCGACTTGACAGCCGGAAGTCCGGCAGTGGCACTGTCACAGTAAAAGCACCGAAGGGACAAATAATAATAGAACTAGAATACAGAGGAAAAAAAAGGGAAAACACTGAGTGACTTGAGCGCGGAGCTGATCCGCGCTCGGAACACCACAATTTCATCTTCAACATCTTGGAAGATGACAACAGGTTCTTATCAAGGATGTCTCTGTACATTTGTCCATTCATCTTTCCTTCAATTACATGAAGTCTGCCTGTACCATGTAATAATAGTAATAATAATAATAATAATAATAATAATAATAATACATTTTATTTATATCGCACTTTACATTTAAAAAGAAATAAATCTCAAAGTGTCACACAGTAAAAGCTGTTACAAAAATATAATTATTATACAAATTATTATACAAAAATATAATTAAAATAGTTAAAATAAAGTGAGAACAGTAAAAACAGTGCTAAAATCACATAGGTGACCATTGATATACTAAAGAGAAGAGTTTTAAAGATTTCTTGAAGGACTCCACTGTCTGTGGCACTCTCATCTAATCAGGCAGAGCATTCCACAGCTGTGGCACTGCTGCCTGGAAAGCTCTGTCTCCCATTGTCCGTAGCTTCAACCTGGGGGTATGTAGTCGATAGGTGTTTGTGGAACGGAGGCTTCTGGTGTGTTTCTGGTGTTGAAGGAGTTATTTTAAATAATCAGGTGCATTGCCATGTATGCAGTGATATGTGAGCAGACAAATTTTATATTCAATCCTGACATTTACTGGGAGCCAGTGTAAAGAGTGAAGAACCGGGGTGATGTGATCATATTTTCGCTTCCTCTTCAAGATCCTGGCAGCACTGTTGCTGAAAAACACCCCCACACCATGATGAGATGTGCAATGCCATTTCTCCTCCAAACATGCTGTGTGTTGTGGCATCCAAAAAGTTCAGTTTTGGTCTCATCTGACCAGACTATATTCTCACAGTATTTTACTGGCTTAATCACCTTATCAGATCGTCACCTTAGGGATCGTCACATTATCGTGGTGGGGGAGTTTGTGTGCCCTAGTGATCCCTGGAGCTAATTTGTCTGGGGCAATTTGCCTTTGGTAGGGTCACCCAAGATAAAATGGTCCTGGGTGAGGGGCCAGACTAAGAACGATCCAACAGACTCTCATAATGAATGCTAAAACAAGGATTCAGCATTCCCCACCTAGTATGGGGTTACTAGGGCCCCACCAAGGAGCCAGGCCTGGGGGAGGGGCTCGATGGCTAGTGCCTGGTGGCTGGGTTCCCGCCCATGGGACCCGGCGGGGCTCAGCCCAAAGGAGTTACAGGGGTCCACCCTCCAGTGGGCTCACCACCTGCAGGTGGGACCATGGAGGTCCGGTGCTATGTGGATCAGGTGGGGGTCGAAGGCGGAGACCTTGGCAGTGTGATCCCAGACTTCCTAAGGTGGCTTGCCCAAATGTTGTGCAGCAAACTTTGAACAAGCTTCAGCATGCTTTTTCTTCAGCAATGGAGTCTTGTGAGGTGAGCGGGCATAGAGCTCATGAGTACATTACTTATGGTTTTCTTTGAAACAGCAGTACCTGCTAATGCCATTTCTTTCTGGAGCTCTCCACGAATGGTATTTTGCTCTTGGATAACTCTTCTGATAATTCTTTTGACTCCTCTGTAAGAAATCTTGGTCTTGACAGGTTTATGGTAAAATGTTCTTTCCACTTTTGAATGATGGCTCCAGCAGTGCTCACTGGAACATTCAGCAATTTAGAAATGTGCCTGTAACCAATACCATCATTGTGTTTTGCAACAATAAGATTGCAAAGATCTAGAGAGAGTGCTTTGCTTCTACCCATCATGAGTTCTTTGTGGTGTGAGAATCTGACATGCACAGACCTTTTTAAAGGCTGTCAGTCAGGACTTAACCAGCTGAAATTAATTTGCACTGATGGGGAATGGGATGGCTTCCTAAATTCTGAAGGATTTCAGCTGGTTTCTCACCTTTCTATGCCTTTTTGCAGCCATTTTTCTTTGTGTGTTCAATACTTAAATATAACTTGTTTTGTCAACACAGTTGCCTTGATTTCTTTGTATGTATGGATTACTTGGGTTGATACTGATATCTAGTTAAAATCTCAGGTCAATGGCTCCATCAGAAATATGTTTAATGAGAAAAATGTTGACGTGTTCAATGCTTTTTTCCTCGCTGTAAGTATTTGAGTTTTTGAGTTCTCAAGGTAACTTGGGATTGACAAAGTCATTTAGAGTGCAGTGGTAGTGTGAAGGTGATTATGAAATTAATCAGTTGATTAGGTCAATCAGGTCAATTTCACTGACCAGTAAGCTAACGCTAAAAGAGCAGTGGTACCAATCTTCAAGAACAAGGGGGATGCACAGAGCTGTAGTAATGACAAATGCATTTTTGCTTTAATAGTGTCAATAAAAAAATAGAGAGAGAGTCAGGAGAGTTGCACTGTGTCTTTGTTGATCCAGAGAAAGACAGTGTGTCAAGAGAGGAACCGTGGTATTGTATGAGAAAGTCAAGAGTAGCAGAGAAGTATGTGAGGGTGGTGCAGGACATTATGACAACAGTGAGACTGTAGTGAGGTGTGTTGTAGGAGTTACTGTTGGATTGTAGATGGGATTGGATTACAACAGGGACTGGCTCTGACTCCCGTCTTGTTTGCAATGGTGATGGTCAGGGTGACTGATGAAATCAGGTAGTGGCGAGAAGAGGAATGAAAGTCAGTAGAAGCAAGACAGAATATGTGTGTGGGATTTAGAGGGAGTCAGATTTAACAGTTGAGATGCAAGGAGCAGAGTTGGAGTAGAGGTATTGAAGGTAGATAAGTTTAATTACATGGGGTCAACATCCAAAGCACTGGATGAAGAAGAGGTGAAGGAGAGAGTACAGGCATGGTGGAGGGGGTGGAGACAAGTCTCAGTGGTGATTTGTGACAGAAGGATAGCAACTAGTGTAAAAGGGAGATTTCCAAGACTGTAGTAAGACATGCTATGATGTATGTTTTGGAGATGATGGCACTGACAAGAAGGCAGGAGATGGAACTGGAGGTGGCAGAGTTGAAGAGGCTAAGATTCTCACTGGAAATGACTAGGAGGAACTGGGCTAGAAATGAGCTTGTCAGAGGGATAGCCCAGGCGGAGCAGTTTAGAGACAAAGTGGGAGAAACAAGGCTGAGCTGTTTTAGGCATGTGCAGAGGAAGGATAGTGGACATATTAGACAAAGGATGTTGAAAATGGAGCTGCCCGGTAGGAGAAAAAGAGGAAGACCACAGAGAAGATTCATGCATGTACTGAAGAAAGACGGCTGGTGAGAGAAGAGGATTCAGGGGATAGGGTGAGATGGAGGCACATGATGCACTGTGGCAACTGCTAAAGGGAGCAGCCAAGAAGTACCAGTAGTCATTTTTACCTCCGCCAAGGAGGTTATGTTTTCATCGGCGTTGGTTTGTCTGTCTGTTTGTCTGTCTGTCTGTCTGTCTGTTTGTTAGCAAGATAACTCAAAAAGTTATGGACGGATTTTCATGAAATTTTCACAGATTGTCAGAAATGGGGTATCCTACAGATGATTAGATTTTGGTGGTGATCCGGATCACCGTCCAGAAGAAAACCGCCATTATGGAAAATGACATTTTCGTCAATAACTACTGAACCACTAATCCTATCATTGTGAATCCATTTGCTAGTCATATATTTTCATGGTCAAGGAATCTGAAAATGTACACACAAACACTGTATGGGGGGAACTGTGGCGCTTGGTGAAGGTCTGCGCTCTCCGAGTGCTTTTCTAGTTATTTATCTTTTGTTCTTATTAAAGACAAAAATAGAATAGAAAGGAGATGTCTTTACCTTCTTAACATGTTTCGACTGTACACTGCAGCCTTCGTCAGATAGAAGATAAATAATTAAAAGAAGACAAAATGAACCTACTTGAGCTAGTAGTCATTTTTCTTAAGTAAATGTAAGAAAGTATCTACTAAAAAAGGTAAAAAATTCCAGCGTGTGTGTGTGTACGTGTGCGCGCGCATGTGAGCTTAGGACAGTGAGAAAAAATGGACAGTGTGCTTTCTGGTGGATGAATTCTGTATTGCAGCTAATTGCTGGACTTGGTGGGGGGGGATTCTAGCTTCAAGTATCAGTGTTTAACTAAATCACTTGTTGCAAATGAAAACAACTAGATGAGTCTTTGGAAACAGTCACTGATTCCAACTGGAAATGTGTTAAATAATGATTAGCATCATTCTCACAGATCTGTTTGTTTATTTTTGGGATGGGGGGACTGCTTAATTTTCACATTGAGTTTGTGGGTATTTTGCTGTTGACATTTGTGACATTGAAATAAATCAGAAAGTAACATGGAATGAATGAACCATTGATAGCCTCTAGCAGCCTGAGGGCTTTAAAGAAAGGTTTCTGATTTTATATCTGCCATCTCTCATTAATTTATGAAAAAGATCAATAATAGAATCTAGGATTACTCGTGTTTTGGGAGAAAATTCCTTCAGGATGTTGTCTTTCCCAGCCTGTATTTTTTAAACACCATTCCTTCATTTTGATATTTTTCAGTTGTCAATAAAATGCAAAAAGGTATTGTTAAATCTTCAGTCGGAGTATAACTTCAATTTAAAACTTATAATTTTGCAGTACATTATCAACACACAAAAGCAGTAGACTGATAGTAACTCATAAAATGTGGACCTTATTGAAAGCAAATGCATGCTATAATAAGGGAACTTTTTCACCCCTAATGTGCTCAAAAGGCAGACAGACTTCAGCATTAATGACTGGTCCAGTGGGAAATCAGTTGCATGCCCCTCCAGTCTTTTCTTAGGTAATACAAATTAATGTCTGCTTCTTGGCTTAATTAATCAAGTCCACAAAGAATGCACAATCTGAGACGTGTAGACATTTTTCTCACCTACTACTTGTCATATAAACATGCTTACATCAATATAACATCTCATTTTATTCACAAATACTGCCCTCTCACCCTCTTCTTCTGGACATGGGTTTTATCTGTGATTAATTGCATTCTATCCAAAAGTATTATTTCAAATTTTAAACAAGGAATATACAATTCTGCGGTACATGGAAGTGTGGCACTTTATTGTGAAGTGCTTTGCGGTGACGTGGACTTCCTGCCACATCACTGCACTGCCCTATATAGTGGGCTGGGCCACCATGTCGTGGTCTCTCACACTGGTGCCTATGCCAGGTGCCTGCCTTGTTACCGCTGTGTCCCATTACCATCAATAAAGCTGTGTTCGATGCAACCCTCATCTTGCCTCATTCATCACCAAGTATTACATACATAACATTTGGCAACCGAGGATTAACTCATGAATGTGTGTATAACACCACTTCGTCTCTAGCTCGAGCTCCCAGGTGAACCGCTGGTGCCTTGGCCTAGATGGTTCGAGGGTTTTCAAACCTACATCACCCTGCTGAACCTCGGGCAGCTTGACAAGCTAAGGGAAAATGCACTTCTCGTCCATAACCTGGGTATTGAGGGCCAGCGAGTCCTGCGGACGCTCGGTGCATTGGACTCATTTGAGGACATCGTGGAACTGCTAGCCAACCATTTCCACACCCCGGATAGCGTAATTGTCCGGAGGATTTGTTTTTGGCAGCAACATCAATGGGTAGGTGAGCCTATCCATCAGTTTGTAGCTGACTTGAGGCAGCTAGCTAGCAAGTGCCGCTTTGGGCCATTGGAAGATGAAATGGTGCGTGACCAGCTAGCGGAGCACACATGCAGTGCCGCATTGCGGGCTAGGATACTTACAGCACCCAATGACTTAACGTTAGCTAAAGCTGTCGAACTAGCTCTCCAGTTCGAGGCCGCAGACAAGCTAGCTTTGGCGCAACCCTGGCACCAGTCACAGAGGCCGCCGGAGCTGCCCGCTGCGGCAAATGTTGCGGACTTAGAAAGCGAGGATAGCTTGGATGACAACGTTATAGAAACCAACTCTGCCAGCCGAAGGTCAGCCCCGGGAAAACCCCTTTGCAAGGGTTGTGAGTCTGCAACGCACTGAAATAAGGCGAATGACTGCCCGGGAAAAGGAAAACATTGTAGCAGATGTGGACGCTTGAACCATTATGCTAGAGTGTACCGTGTATCTGAACCGGAGAGCCCACCGAAGAAATCACTCTTCCCGCCCCCAACAACCATTCATATGGTGTCCCCCAGCACAAACAGGTACACGTATTGCACAGTGGAGTTGAATGGCGTGGAGGTGCCACTGTTGCTAGACACTGCGGCGGACGGGTCATTGCTGAACTGGGCCACGGTAACCCAGTGCTGTTGTATGATTATGGAGGTGGCAGGCTGTGCACTGTTGGGACTTTGGAGTTAACGGTCCGGTACAACTCTGCGAAGATGGTTGACTTCACGTTCCACGTGACAGCGTGAAACGATAACATCATGTTCTGTGATTAGTTTTACGACTGGTTTTCGCTATTAAAGACAGTGCCGGGAATGAATGGTCAGGCTGTGGCCGCTGGAGCCCCCTGGCTCCGGCAGTCGAAGAGGACGTTGTGTGGGATGAGGGACTAATGGACACCACGGCGGTCAAGTAGGACCAGTTTCACTCAGGTTCGGCACAGGAAAGTCTCAGTGCCGGCGCTCAGGACATAGTAGAGTTGGGTACCGAGCGTGGCGATGGGGCACCTGCTTCGGCGAGTAACACCATGCTAGCCCCAGAAGCCTCCAGAGCTTGGCCGCAGGGGGATGGAGGGTCTGCAGCTACGACGGTGACCACTACGACAGTTTTAGAAGAAGATGGGGCCAGACCGACGAGCATGGAGTTACTGCATGCTCAGCAGCACCACATCAGGCCAAGCTGGGCCCCGCTGAGGGTTTTGGACTTGGTTCGGGTTTAGAGTGATGAACGTCCATGGAGAAGATGGGCCAAATGACAGCCAGCAAAACACCGAGGATGTCTGCGCATATTGGTGAAGTTGGGCGCGGCATACTTCCGGTTATCCGATGCCTCATCAAGGCATGCCAATCAGCTTCGGCATGTCCAGGAGAATTTTCTAGGTGATGAGGCTAGATGGGAGTCAGTGTTGGTGGTGAAGGAGTTGAGCTCCGCTGTCCAGAAGATCAGCCATCGTCCTGGGGCTTGCTGCTTCCAGGGGCACACTTGCTTTGGGACTGCCCTGCCCCCCCATGCTGGTTCTGCACCCCCACCCCCAAGGGACTGTGCTGTAAAGTTGTGTTTATAGTTCTGTGTGTGCATGTTATGTTATGGGGTTACATGTATGTATTTGTGTTTTAATATAGGAGCATGGCAGTGATTTTTGTATAATGAAGGGCAGCACGGTGGTGCAGTGGTTAGCACTGTTGCCTTACAGCTAGAAGGTTCCTGGTTCGAATCCCCAGGCTGGCAGGGGTTGGAACCTTTCTGTGTGGAGTTTGCATGTTCTCCCTGTGCTGCGTGGATTTACTCCGGGGGCTCCGGTTTCCTCCCACAATCCAAAGACATGCATGTTAGGTTAATTGGCTGTTCTAAATTGTCCCTAGATATCTGTTTCCTATAGGCCCTTAGAATAGAGGGTCAGTACTAGTGAAAGCGCTTTGAGTGGTCTTTGTGACTAGAAAAGCGCTATATAAGTGCAGGTTAGTTAGTTAGTTAGTTTATTTTGTGGCAGAATAATCCACCATGTCATGTGGGCTGTGTGGCAGTCAACACAACACACCAGCCCTATTTTAGGTTGTTTTGTGTGAGTGTGTTAGGCCAGTTTAGTACATCAGTTTTCGGTATTTTAGAGGGTGATTCGGGTCTTTAATGGGGTGGGTTTCAATGCTGTGTGTGGTTTTGGACTTTTCTAAGGAGGGGAGGGAATGTGGTATATGGAAGTGTGGCACTTTATTGCGAAGTGAAGTGTGGTGACGTGGACTTAGTGCCGTGTCAACACACTGCCCTATATAGTGGGCCGGGCCACCATGTTACGGCCTCTTACACCAGTGCTCATGCCAGGTGCCTGCTGTGTTACCGCTGTGTCCCATTACGATCAATAAAGCTGTGTTTGATGCAACCCTGATCTTGCCTCATTCATCACCAGGTATTACATACATAGCAAATTCCTTTCTCTTGATTGTCCTCTTTTTGGACTTTCATATATAGATTGTGAATTGCTGGTAAAGCAAAACTCATTCTTTTATAAATAACACAAGGTTGTGAGTGAGACACTTGACAAGACTTTTACTTATTTTCACTATCTTTTTTTTGTTGTTGGTCTTGTTTTGAAGGCTGGATGGTGAATTAAACAGCGGTTGTTTTCACTTGTTGAATCCTCAAAGCTTGTCCTCCACTGGATTGTACTGAATTTCAATAGTTACTGTTCATCAGAATAACACTTCGGTGTGCTTGCTTTTTAAATTACATGTAACAGATTCACCTGCATGAATGATGGAAGTATTGATGCTCCATCTCCAACAGTAATAATGATGACTGGTGTGAACAGCATGCATCATTTTTAAAATTGATAGGGTCCTGTGTTGTAGACTGTAGGTGGTCCATAGTCAAAGGGAATGTGGACATCATAACTGGAGCAGCTTGTCAATATTTATAAGACGTGGCCATATGAAGCTCTGTTTGACTTTAAATATTGATCAAACAGCCTACAGTATGCATTGTAATTGTGGAGGGTAGCTCTTGTAGTTGTAACTGCATTCAGTTGGTGGGTTAATTTAATATAAAATTTAAAAAAAAATGTATATCAGCTGCCATTGTACCTCAGCCATTAACGCTGTTGCCTTCCCAGCATGTGGATCTGGATCAAAACCAAAGTAAGTCACTTCTATGACGCTTGTGCTTGTGTAGGTTAATTCAGGGGTTCCTGTTTCCTTCAGCTGTTTGACTGCTGGATGCCCAGGGTGGGACTGATTTTCAATTATAAAAAGGAACATACTTTATTTAGATGCCTGATTTGGCTTTAAAGGCCAAATGTCACGTAACAGGGTACTTTAAATATCTTGAAACTAGATATAAAAGGGAACCGATCCGTTCGGGTCTTGGTGCATATGCTTCAGTAACAACGGAATATTCGTTAATTTAAAACTGCCGCGCTTGGCCTGACACGGCCCCTGGAATCGCCTGGGGAAGAAGGCGGAAGTGACGAAATAGATTGTACCCTAGTTTGATGCTTGGGGTATTTCAATTGATTGTTTAAATGGAGACTGGAAGGTTGAAGTGAGCAACAAGAAAGAAAAAATTGGATATTTCACCCATACCTTAAAACGGGACTATCAGGGACAGCTGGGTAATAAGGGACACTTCTCTGGGAAATGTTTTCATACCTGTCAAGTGAGACATTTTCCCCGTACTTCAACACTGTAAAAAGCGGCTATAAGGGACGGCGGAGCAACAAGGGACACCTCTCTGGGAAATGCCCCAAATGCAACTCGTGTTGTTATTGTCAAATATTTTAAGGATTCATGGATATTTGACAATAACAACACAACTCAGCGTCCGGCGCAAAATTTTAAAAAAAAGCAGAATTCTGTATTTGTAAGGCGATCTCTCTCTGTTCCGCAACCGCTGCACAGCTGAAAGTGTTAAACCATTGTCCTAATGACTTCTCATTGTAGTGAGAATAGCTCCCGCTGAGCGATCTGCCCGCCCCGACAATCAGACTAATGATTAAGTCCACACTTCGAACAGTAGTGATAATAGCTCCCGCTGAGCGATCTGCCCGCCGCGGCCATCAGACTGATTGAGTCCACACTTCTCATTGTAGTGATAATAGCTCCCGCTGAGCCATCTGCCAGCACCAGCTGTGGGGGATCACACACAGGACGTGCTCCTCAACACACTCAATTTTTTTTCCCGTATATTTTTCTTTTGGGCGTACAGAAATGGCAATACGCCCGTTTTTGCTAAAATTGCATTTTCCCCATATTTTCCTTAAAATATTTGACAACCCTGGATCAACCCTGAGATAAAAACACTTCTGAGAGAGAAGAAGAGGATCTTCAGGTCGGGGAACAGGGAGATGCTGAAGTCCGTACAGAGGGAGCTGAGGAGAAAGATCAGAGAAGGCAAGGACAGCTTCAGGAAGAAGATGGAGGACAAGCTGCAACAGAGCGACATCAGCGGGGTCTGGAGAAACCTCAAAACCATCTCGGGGCTCCAGAATACCTCCCCCCAGGCCACAGGGGGCAGGGAGTGGGCGAACAACCTGAATCTGTTTTTCAATAGATTTGACCAACCGCCCTCCCCCCTGACTGCACAACAACCACTGCTGCCTCTAAAGAAATCAAGTCCTGCTGCCCACTCCCCACTCTACCAACACCCCCCCACTCCCAACACACAGCCCCCCATCCTGACCCTGACCAGGACCCAGCTGAGGACGGAGCTGAGGAAGATCAAGGCGAGGAAGGCGCCGGGACCGGACGGCATCAGCGCAAAGCTCCTCAAGTCCTGTGCAGACCAGCTGTGTGGGATTGTGACGTATATCTTCAACATGAGCCTGAAACTGGGGAGGGTACCACAGCTGTGGAAAACATCTTGTGTGGTACCTGTACCAAAAACTTCCCACCCCAAAGACCTGAACAGCTACAGACCGGTGGCCTTGACGTCCCACTTGATGAAGACCCTGGAGAGACTGCTCCTTGCTCACCTCCGCCCCCTGGTGGAACCAGCGATGGATCCACTCCAGTTCGCCTACCAGCATGGCATTGGGGTGGAGGATGCGGTGATCTTCCTCCTTCACCGTTCTCTGTCCCACTGGAGAAGCCCGGGAATATGGTGAGGATCATGTTCTTTGACTTCTCCAGTGCTTTCAACACCATCCAACCGATGATCCTGAAGGACAAGCTGCTGCGCGCAGGGGTGGACCAGCACCTGTCATCATGGATCCTGGACTACCTCACGAACCGGCCTCAGTTTGTGAGAACCCGGGACTGTGTGTCCGACACGATCATCAGTAGCACGGGGGCCCCCCAGGGAACGGTGCTGGCTCCCTTCCTGTTCACTCTTTATACTGCGGACTTCTCACACAACACAACACACTGCCATCTACAGAAGTTCTCTGATGACTCTGCGATCGTTGGCCTCATCTCCAATGGAGATGAAGCTGAGTACAGAGGGCTTATCCAGGACTTCGTGGACTGGTGCCATCGGAACTGCCTCCAGATCAACGCGAGGAAAACTAAGGAGCTGGTGGTGGACTGCCGCAGGCATGGGCAGCCCCTCACAGTACCAGTAAATATACAGGGAACAGACATCGAGATGGTGACATCCTATAAGTACCTGGGTATTCATCTGAACAATAAACTAGACTGGTCACACAATACTGATGCACTCTACAAGAAGGGACAGCGCAGGCTGTTCCTGCTGAGGAGACTCAGGTCTTTTGGTGTACAAGGGGCGCTGCTGAAGTCATTCTATGACACGGTGGTGGCATCAGCCATCACTTTTGGAGTGGTCTGCTGGGGCAGTGGCATTACTGCAGCCGATAGGAAGAGACTGAACAAACTGATTAAGAAAGCTAGCTCTGTCCTGGGGCAGCGCCTTGATCCGATAGAGGAGATAGGAGAGAGAAGGACGGTGGCTAAACTGTCATCTCTGCTGGAGTCCGAGTTCCACCCTATGCAGGACATACTGAATGCACTGAGGAGCTCATTTAGCAGCAGACTACATCATCCCAGGTGCACAACCGAGAGGTTTCGTAGGTCCTTCCTACCAACGGCTGTCAGACTGTACAACCTAAGCAGGGCTGCTCGCAGAGATAGCAAAAAGACGTAACAAACTAATAGTTTTTTGAATGCAAAAGATGCAATAGACTTACACAATGGTCCTCTCCGGCATACAACTAGGAACATACCGGTCGCTATGGAGGGTGAGAATATGTATGGGCACATAATCATACCATGTAGGATAACTAAGTAGACGGTTATGCTGTTTCATTCCATCTAGCAACAATGCTCTGCACTGTGTGTGTTTATATATTTGCATATTTATTCCATCTAGCTACAATGCTCCGTACTGTGGGTGTTTTTTATATATTTATATATCTACATATTATTCCATCTAGCTACATTGCTCCGCACTGTGTGTGTTTATATACTTGCATATTTATTCCACCTAGCTGCAATGCTCCGTACTGTGGGTGTTTATATATTTACATATTTATTCCATCTAGCTACAATGCTCTGCACTGTGTGTTCATATATTCATATATTTATTCCATCCAGCTACAATGCTCTGCACTGTGTGTCTGTGTGTGTGTGTATATATATATATTTTATAGTAATACGTACATATGTTTATTAGCTGCTCTTGCTTGCTTGTTTTTTTTTTTTTTTTTTTTTTCTTGCCTTCTGATTGTTGCTCTGAGTGTTGCTATCCCTGTGCTGTTGCAATCCTGGAATTTCCCCGTTGTGGGACTAATAAAGGCTTATCTTATCTTATCTTATCTTATCTTAATAACAACACAAACTACATTTAAAACATTTCCCAGAAAATTGTCCCCCACCACTCCGCCGTCCCCCACAGCCGCGCTTGGCGCCAAAATATGGCGAAAATGTCTCACTTGACAGGTATGCGCCTCCATTTTCATATTGATCTGGTCAATTTCTTGACAGCAGCGGCTCTCCTCCACTGTAATAATAATGGCTTCTGAAAAATCAATATTTATGGGGCGCCCTCGACAGACCCCCTTCGGCTTCGCAATTCTGGAGGCGATTAATGTCCAGTTCAATGACATTTTCCACTGGTTCTGCTCTCTGGTCATCGTTGGAACTGTTGTCATCAGACAAAGCATCTGATTCCGTCTCGGACGGCTCGAACCTGTAAGGTTCTATGCCTCTGTCACTGTCTGAACCACTGACAAAAAAAAAGACAAAAAAAAAAGACAAAACTAAACTAATTTGTTCACAATCGCTGTCACTTTCCGTCATGATTGTCCAATGTTGATAAGTGTGAATGTGGATAGGCAGGGCAGCCAGGGTACAACTGGTGATGTCAAAAACATGGGCGTGGTCTGGACTGGCTGTCACAAGCCAGCAAGCAAGGTGGGGCCTTCACCTGGTGTATTTTGTGCAATTATGTAAATACAGGTGGGTGATATGGTCTCCGGTATGAATATTTGGTTTAAGCTATGTGTATTTTATCTAAATTCGTTGTCATTTAGAAAAAAAAATTACGTGACATTTGGCCTTTAAAAATTCAGTGTGTCTGCTCAGGTGACATTGATCACAATACTTACAAATACGAAAAAAAAATAAATGTTGGTTAAATTGAAAATGTAAATAAATAATATGTAAATAAAATGTGAAAATACAAATGCATGATATATATTTCATAAGATTATCACTATTTTAAATACTCCTGACTTCATTGTTGCCAATTCTTCCTTCCTTTTATTCACACAGTAAATTTTCAACCCAGGAGAAGAAACTTCACCCATTTCTCACCACCGCACACATCATAAACACTGTTAGTATACAGACAAATTTGGTGCTATTTGCCTGCAGGGAGGACTTGACTTGACAGAAGATGGGTTTGTGGACAGACTAACACGGTTTGTAGAGATTTGACAGGAGAATCTCCAAGTGAAGTAGTGAGGTGTCTGATTTTGTTTTCTGCTGTCAGTTCAGGAAGTACAGCAGCAACAGCTGGAAGCAGACAGATGTCAGAAGATGCCTACATAGGCCCATGTATAATGGCATAGGTAACTGGGGAGTCTGTGTTTGCCAGGTAGAAATTGGAAGATTACAAATCTGTAATGGTTGGCTCAGTGAATTATAATAAAATCAATACAATGTTATTGGAAGCACAGTTTTTAGTGATTTTACTCAGAAAAGGTCAAAGGGTTCCAAGGCAAGTTCAGTTCGCTACAATATAATACAGCTTTTGCAATTCGTTGAAGTCATAGAATTTACTGTTGTGTGTTGTCAGCATTCTACGACATGTAGCCACTCCACTTTGCCGTGGTTCTCTCGCGTCCACACAGCGATGCCGGCTGTGGGATGCCAGCGTGGTTACACGTCTCCTCTCACTCGTTCACTGGGCGATGCCGGCCAGGAACGCCAAATGTAAGTGTTTTGCCTTTTTGTATGTCTGCACCTTTTGGGACTGTTTGTCTTCATGTTTAATAAATGTGTGTGGTGTAACTCCAGCACGTAAATCCTCATCTTTTCATCCCTCGCCGTGTGCAATGGAGAAGCGCACGGGAGGGTTCATGACACTTCTGTACCTCCAGCCTGAGGGTAGAAGTGTGAACATTCTGTGCTGGGGGTGGGTGGGGTCCTGGAGGATGGCGGCAGCTCTCCTTTGGACGTTGCGGTGGTAGATGCTCTGCAGAGAGGGGAGTGGGGTCCTGATGATCTTCTCTGCTGTCTTCATCACTCTCTGCAGGTGTTTGTGGTCCAGGGCAGTAGTGATGCAGTTGGTCAAGATGCTCTCGATGATGCAGCTGTAGAAATTATTGAGGATCTTGGGGGACATGCCAAACTTCTTTAGCCTCCTCAGAAAGTACAGCCACTGTTGAGCTCTTTTACACAGCTCTGTGGTGTTGAGTGTCCACATAAGGTCCTTGCTGATGTGGATGCCCATGTATTTAAAGCTGCTCACCCTTTCCACCTCAAGCTTCCAGATGAACAGCTGCCGATGGGGTCTCCTCCTCCCCTTCCTCATGTCCACAATCATCTCTTTCATGTTGTTCATGATGAGGGTGAGAATGTTGTCCTCACACCATGACACCAGGCTGGCCACCTCCCTCCTGTAGGATGCTTCATCACCACCAGTGATGCGTTCTGTTGTGTCATCCGTGAATTTTAAGATGATATTGTCCTTGTGGGAAGCAACACAGTCATTGGTGAAGAGGCTGTAGAGGATGGGGC
This sequence comes from Pholidichthys leucotaenia, assembly GCA_020510985.1. Classification (NCBI taxonomy): domain Eukaryota; kingdom Metazoa; phylum Chordata; class Actinopteri; order Cichliformes; family Pholidichthyidae; genus Pholidichthys; species Pholidichthys leucotaenia. The sequence goes on along the minus strand of CM035847.1, from coordinate 126,438,658 downwards.
TGAGAACACAACCCTGTGGTACACCTGTGTTTGTGATGATGCAGGCTGAGGTCCTGTTACCTATCCTGACAGACTGGGGCCTGCCAGTCAGAAAGTCCAGTAGCCAGTCACAGAGGGTGGGGTGCAGGCCAAGTGAAGACAGTTTGTCGGTAAGTTTGTGACTGTTTTGAAGGCAGAGCTGTAGTTGACAAAGAGCATCCTGATGTAGGAATCTTTATCTTCCAGGTGGGAGAGAGAATATTGGAGTGCTGCAGCAATGGCAGCTGAGGTGGACTTGTTGGGCGGGTAGGCATACTGCAGGTGGTCCAGGGTATCCGGTATGCTGTCCTGAATGAGGGGCAGCACCACTCTGTTGAAGCACTTCATGATGATTGGAGTGAGTGCTACCGGTCTGTAATCATTCAGACAGGTTGGCGGGCTCTTTTTGGGGAGGGGGACGATGGTTGTGGTTTTGAAGCAGGAGGGGACTATGTTCTGGTTGAGGGAGAGGTTGAAGATTGATGTGAGAACATCGGTCTCAGCAGTGCATGCTCTGAGAGCCCGTCCAGGGATGTTGTCTGATCCTGCTGCCTTGCGGGGGTTGATACTCCTCAGTCCTCTGTTTACCTGGCCTAATGTAACTAAGGTTTGCTAATGAACTACTAACTAACTAACTAACCTGCACTTATATAGCGCTTTTCTAGTCACAAAGACCACTCAAAGCGCTTTCATTAATACTAACCCTCTATTCTAAGGGCCTATAGGAAACAGATATCTAGGGACAATTTAGAACAGCCAATTAACCTAACATGCATGTTTTTGGCATGTGGGAGGAAACCGGAGAAATCCCGGAGTAAACCCACGCAACACGGGGAGAACATGCAAACTCCACACAGATCACTGTTGGTCGGGGGCTGGGATCGATCCCACGATCCCCACAATCCCCCGGCCAAGGGTAAACTGTGCTGCCGCAGTGCTAACCACTGCGCCACCGTGCAGCCCAATGAAGGCTAAAACCATGAACCCATGAGCTACTGGCTCACAAGTGTAATAATTAAATAATGGCTAATATCCCAGCAAGTTACCTATTAATACATTACTTACATTACTTACACCTGTCACAGTATGATTTTCAATCAATCAAACTTTATTTGTATAGCACCTTTCAAACATTAGATGCTACACAAAGTGTTTTACATAGATTAAACAGCAGGCCCATTTAGTTACATGTTTAAGTGATACATCCCCATCCCTTCCAACCCTCCCATAAACATACCCAAAAAACACACACACACACACACACACACACACACACACACACACACAGAGGCACATACAACCACCCCCTACTTCTCTTATACACATATAAAATAAAAGAGACATTGCTAGGCACCGAGGCAACATATGAAAGAGCAACCATCCTGTGGAGCCCCCCACGCCGGGAGACCACACAACCCATAAACACAGAGCACGCCACAGAGGCCACCCCAACCAGGACAGGCTGGAGCCTACACCACAGCTGTAGGCGGTGGCATAAAGTCCCCACCCACCCAAGCTAGAGCAACCCACAAGACCAGCACCCCTGCAGACGGGCAAGGCAGCATCCAGCATGAGGGTCTCCACTGAGGAAACACTGGAGCTAAAACACATAAAATGCAAGCTAAAACAAAGAACACATAGAACAAAGGGAACTAAAAATCCATACTTATAAACTAAGCTAAGAACACATCAAAATAAGAGAATCTAAAAGCAAATGGAGCTAAGAAGAATGTAAAACAATGGAACATAAATGACTACTTCAATAATAGTGAAACAGGTTTGTTAAAAGCCAAATTTAAAAAGGTACAGAAAGAAACTAAGAACACTGGTCTGAGTTCCTGTCAATCTAGGAAGCCCGCGAAAATACTCTACAGATAAAAAGGGAGCGACGACATCGCTTCCTTCTCTTTCACTTTTTCTCTTCGTCCACTTCACTTCTCATCTTCACTTCAGAGCAATTTCAGGAGAACCAAGATTTGTGATCTCTTCACCACTGAAGAACAAAGGACCTTTCTCCCACGTGTTTCTTTAAACGTCTAGGAAATAATCTTTCTTTCTTGAGCTCAGATTCTAAACGTGGAGTCAAACTCCATTTCTAGACGTTTATTTTTTATAACTTTTTCCTGTTAAACTTTCTTTAAACTCGCCATTTTTAATCTTGACTTTATTTTTAATTTTTTTATTAACTTATTATAAACTAATTTCATCTCCACAAAGTCTGAAGATCTGTTAATTTTGCTATTAGATCAGATTTTTAATTATTCTCGAATTCCTCATGGGAAACCGCAGATTCTCGATGTCGCCCGCCATCACGTGCAGCTGAAGAAATCAGCACACCATGAAAAGTAGACGCTTCAGCTGAACTTCAGCCATTGGGATCAAACATACCAATCTCATCCCGCATCAAAGAATATTTGCTGGTCAAATATACCGACTTTTGGAGTCCTCTAAGGACTACAGAACAATGCAGAAGGATCTTCAATAATCCGGAGTCACGTGAGCGACATTCTTGTTCATCTGCTGAAACGTCTGAGATTTGAGAATAATTTTAATATCTGATCAGATACAAAATTAAAAAACACTTAACATAACCCTTCTTTCCTTAAAATTCCATTTTCATTTTCTTAAGAGTAATCCAGAATTTTCTATATAATTAATTTAATTTTCCCCATAAATTTGTGTTATGTTTTCCATAATCTGTTAACTTCAAACTGATCTAAATTCAGCTTACATTTTAACTCTGGTTCTGCAAATGTTTACATTGTAAATCTATCATTTACAAGTTTATTTTCATGGTTAATGAAATCACTGCAATGTCTTTTAATCATCATTCCGGTTCCGGCTCTGCCGGACCGGCGGCGCCACACGAGTGGGCTGCCTGTTGCAACAGCCTTTTTTTTTATCTTCCTTCTTCTTTCTACACCTTTCACTCTGTATATATATCACGGACGCACGGATCGCCCCGGGGGTCTCCCGGGTCGGCGGACGGAGCCACGGTTTGCAGCGGGAGACGTTACTGCGGGGAGGAGCTAGTGCTAGCTAGCACTTGGCCGCCGCCCGGTGCTAATGGGAAACTCGACATACCGGGAGCTGTAGCGAAAACGAAGCGGGTGCCGGGCTGGAGTTTAGGCGGCGTGAAAGAAATATAAGACAGAATAATAAAGAGCGATGGCAAGAACCAAGCAGACCGCCCGTAAAATCTACTGGAGGAAGAAGCCCCCCATGAGACAGCTAGCCACCAGGGCTGCTCGGAGAGGCGCTCTGGCCACCGGCAGAGTGAAGAGGCCTCGCCGTCACAGGTCCGTGGCTCTGAGAGAGATCCGTCGCTACCAGAAATCCACGGAGCTGCTCATCCGTAAGCTGCCCGTCCAGCGCCTGGTGTGGGAGATCGCTCAGGACTTCAAGACCGTCCTGCGTTTCCTGAGTTTCGCCGTCATGGCTCTGCAGGAGACCAGCGAGACCCACCTGGTGGTCTCTTCTTCGCTAAGGGGGTCACCATCATGCCCAAAGACTTCCAGCTGGCCCGCTGCATCCGCGGAGAGAGAACTTAGACTTTCTGCTGCACATTCACCAGCCATAATGCTCTGCACTGTGTGTCTATATATATACATTTATAGTAATATGGACATATGTTTACTAGATGTTGTTTTTTCTTGCCTTCTGATTGTTGCTCTGAGTGTTGCTATCCCTGTGCTGTTGCAATCCTGGAATTTCCCCATTGTGGGACTAATAAAGGCTTATCTTATCTTATCTTATCTTATTTCATTTAATAAATATGTGAAAATGAAAGAAGTTATTGGGAATTTTTCATTCTGAGTCTGATTTAAAGTCCCCAGTATCGAATTCACTAAAATTTTGAGACTGATTGTTAATTAATTTATTGAGTGATTAAACAGGTATAAAGTAAAGTTAAAGATTAAAATTGTTCATTAGAGAGGAGCTGGTGCCCCATGAGTGCTTACTAACTTTTCTGTGTGTGTGGACCCAGAGTTCACCTCAGGTCCCAATACATTAATACAAATTAAATAATTTTTATACCTGATCATAATTATTAATCACATATTGTTACATATTAATGGTGCCTGCAGTGTGAAGCTGGCTCAACTTTGAACATACTCAGAATGAAATATTAAAGCATAGCTGTGTGTGGTTTGGTCAAACTTTAAGTTTAAAAACAACGGTGAAATGAAATTGAATTGCCTCTGCTGAGCTGCAGCCTGTGTCTCTGTGTCACGAAGGGGAGGGGGGAATCCCGCTCCCTAAACTCTGCTGTGTGTGTGTGTGTGTGTGTGTGTGTGTGGGTGGGTGGGTGGGTGTGGGTGTGGGTGTGTGGGTGTGCTGAAGTCACTGTTTGTTGTTTAATGCATGCTTAAGAAGCGTGATTACACGCTGAATAATTAAAATAGGCCTGGGACTGAACAGCAAAGCAATCCTGTTTGCACCCCATTAGTTCAAAATCCCACAGGCGAAGCAAACCCTGGGAAATCAATTGAACTGACCATTGTGTAAACTAGTGTGAATGAATAAAGTTTTAAGGAGATCTAAGCTCTCCAGTTTTGAAAAAAACAAGGTGTGGTATTAAGAGACTCGCACCTGCATCCACGTGTCACATGCACGCTCACATACGCGCGCGTGACCGACAGGCTGTGCACGAAAACTGCGCATGTGTAGATCAGCCGAGCGACGCCATCTTATGTCCACTTAAAGCAAGTTCCTTGTAGCCGCCATTTTAGGGTAGGGACCCTGGACTCTCCGAGTGACGTCACTGGGTTTCCTCTTCCGGGAGTGCTGATGAAAACTGCCTCCATCTTGTGGTCAAACATAGGGACTGCATCTTGTATTTAAACTCTTAATCTTTAAAGCTGATTTATAACCAAATTAAGTCTTCAAAGTAACTTCAAAGCAATTCATATTATTCAGAATAAACTAAATTTAACACCAATTCAAAGTTTTATGCCAAGAACAAAAGGAGATAGAAACTTGTTGGCTGCTGAAAGTTTTTTTTTTTCCCCAGTGATGGTCTACAGTCACTGCATAGACATACAAAGTGAAAGAACATAAAAGCATCCACACTGTATTTAATCACTTATGTAACCACATATTGTAATCTTTTAAGTTAAAAGCAAACATATTTACACACTTTTAAGCAAAAATTGCAAACTTTGAAGCTATATGTGTGTTTATTTTGCCATTTTTTTAAAAAAATGTGACATGGTGTTATTCTCTCCCACAGAAAACCCCCATTTACCTTAAGGATTCTAATGCTGATGTTACTCAAGAGAAATCTTAAAGTAGGACTAAACCTGTGCATTTTAACAAATAGAATTAGTGATTCACTGAATATTTATTAGTTTTTTCCTTTTTTTCCCCCAAATTTAGGAAACCGCATTAAGCAATTAACACTTAAAAGAAGCTCTTATTTAAACTCATTGTGTCATTTCTTGGTTCATGTTTTCTCCACAGGAAAAGAAAAACATTTAACCAACTCATATAAAATTTTCTCAGGATTTAAAAGAGAAAAGTCAAAAGGTGCAAACTCTGATTATTCTGTAAATAAGAAATTTTATAGATAACAATCAAAATAAATCACTATTAGCTTTAATCCTAAGAAATCCTTGGGTACCAAAATATTCAAAACAATTCACTTGTTTCTAATCTGTAAATATTTAAAACATTTAATGCTCTAAATGAAAATAGGCTTTAACAAATAAAACAAAAGGGATGCCTTAACTTTAAAAGAAAGTGGAAACTTATAACCTTAAACCTCTAAAGCATTCAACCTCTTTTGTTTTGCTATTTCTTTCTGTAAATAAAATCCGCACTTTCAAAGTGACATTCGGCAAAATTCCAAATCTAGTTATTGATGACCATTCCAATACTAATCTTTGAAAATCAAATTAAAGAAGTCAATCCACACAATTTAAATTCTTGTTTTGTTTTGTGAAACCAAAATTCAACTCAATTTCTATTCAACTTTGTTTATCAACATACAGTTTCAACAAACAAATTAATTGAAGCATCTCTACATTTCTAAATAATTTCAAAATTCTACTTCCCATATTACAAGCCTACATGTTGGAAAAAATTCCAAAAGAACTTTTTGTCACCACGGGTTGAGATGCCGTCTCGGCACTCAGCCCATGTTTTCCCTTTTCCCATTGAGCAGCGTCTCAGCAGGCTCCCCGCTGGCAGCATTACGGACGGCTGGGGCCAATTAGTCCTCATCAGCTGGGGCGCTGCCAATGAGGATAAATAGGAGCAGCCTCGATGACTTGGGGCTGCGACATAAACACATTGCTAAGCTGAAGCCCCTTCGTCTGGTGTCAGCTTATACTCCTCTTGCAGCATTCCTGTGTTTGTATCCCGCTGTGAGTATGTACGTCTTGTTACCCCCACGTCCGGTACGAGCTGCTTACCTCTGCGCTGTGCAACCTGTGAGTGTACCTCTGCATGAGTATCTGTGCTCTCCTCATCCCTTATCCCTTACCCAAAATAAACCATCACGACTCACTGGCTTGTCCCTGGCTCTGATTGCCCGGCTCCCTAGAGCCGGATATGACAGTATGTCGCAGCCAGAAGAGTTGCCGGCGGCCATGAGTCGCTGTGGAAATGTACCTTTCTGTCCGGGTGTCAGCGCTGCTAGCATGCCGTTTCCCAGGAGTCACTTCCGGCGCCAGGGCGACGAGCTGAGGTCCATCTCGGAGGCTGTCGACGGGACATTCTTCACCCTGCACGACGCCTCCAACGCGAGACGCTGGCATCCGGGCCGTGCTGAGGAACTCCTGGACTGTCACCCTCACTCTCTGTACCATCTGGAGGACAGTGCCAGGATAGACGCTGCAGGTACACAGCGAGAGAAGCTCCACGGGGTGGATGGAAATCCCGGCAGGGAGTCGAAGTGGGCGACGTCTTTCCCCGCTTCGGAGTCCCGTTCCTGCCGCCATTCCAGTCCGGGAGTTCGCGCCAACCAGAGGACTTCCCCCGACCTGGGCCACGTCACTCGGGATTCCCTTCAAGGAGCCGCAGCTGACAGCAGTTATGTCTGGGGTCGAGTGGCTGTCGCGAGCTCCACTGTGTTTCCTGTCACCACCTTCAGGCATGTGGCGGCGGCAGTGAGGTTGATGGAGAGGACTTCAGGGCTACGAAGCTTTCCCGTGCTCGGCGCCTTCCTCGCCTCGATCTCCAATCTGGAGCGGCGAATCCTGGGTTTCCTCCTCGCTTCATTCCCCGGGAATAGCCGCCATCACATCGCCGAGTCACCTCTGCACGAACCTCGTCCGGATCCAGTTCTGGGCCATCGTCAGGACAGTTCCTCCCACGCAGCTGTCACCTCTTCGCCTCGTCTATGTGGAGATTCTACAGCCCCGTTCCCTGAGCCTCATTTCCCCGCTGTCATTCCTGGACATTCGGGCTGGCTCACCCCGGCTGTTTTCCCCTCCTCCTCGACGCGCTTCCTGACTGCTGTGTGTGCCTGGAATTCCGGTCTGGTGAGCTCTCTGCTGGAGACAACGCGAGCGATCCTCAGACGAATTCCCGGGGGGTCCTCCGTTATCGCCGGGCGGGGAGAGGAAGAAGCAGAATCCACTACAGCAGGCGATACTCAACCTCCAGGGGGCAGGCAAGTCATTGTTTTTTCACACCTGCTTAATGATTTGCTCTGTCACATCCCTGGAGGAGAAGTTCAGGGTTCGCAGCTCCCTGAACTCTCCCCACCTGCTGTAGCCTGTATTCCTAACCCCGCATCCTCTGTGTCTCTCTCCGCCGAGCGGTCCCCGGCTCCGGGTCAACGTGGTGGGATATGGAGAGGGCCTGTGGTTCCGCAGCTACATTGCGGACGGAGGAGGGGGACTGACTGCTGCGTGGAGTCTACGCCGACGATTGAGCGTCCCCGGGTCTCCACGGAGGAGCGGTTCGGTCCAGCGGGACGAGATTCTTCTGGCTTCACGTCGAGTGGATCGTCGGCGGGGTCACCGGAGCCGGAGGAATCTCAAGCTGCACTGACCATCGTGCTGGCTGCGGGGCCCGACGCGGCTAGATGGGAGCCTGACAACGACCTGACGACGGATCCTGGATCTTCGCAGTCCTGGACGGCGTCAGAACCCGAGATCAGGTGAGTGCTCTCCTTTCTTTTCTCTCTTTTTATCTTTGAGCACTTCAGCCTATCTCCAGGGGAGACGAGCAGGGTGCAGCCGCCCGCTGCGTCTGAGCTCGTCTCGCCGGGTTCTGGCGCTGCCGGTGATCCTGATCCCGGTTCTGTTTTCTCTTCTGAGCCTTCTTCCAGGGTCACCGGCGAGGAGTTGCTGTTCCTCGTGGTGCTGGAGGGTCCGGGTTCAACGTTGGAGGTCGGTTCTGGTGCAGTGTCCAACGTGGGTTCGCCCGAGACCCAATCGGGGTCCAACGTGGGTTCGCCTGAGGCCCGATCGGGGTCCGACATTGGTGCTGCCCCAGTATTGTCCAGGTCCGGTGAGGAGGTGGCAGTTTCCCTGCAGCCTGACGCCCGCCGCCCTCGTCATCGGCTCTCCCCAGAGCCTCTTCCACCGGGATCCGCTCTGATCCTTCGCCCGTCTCAACGGTCCTGGTGGTTGAGTGATGCGGGTCGACGACCCGACCCACAGAACTTTCGGTTCGGTGATCTGGTTCCCCCCACTGGTCTGTGTTTCCCTCTGGGCAGCCTGGTTCGGCTGCCGGTGGACTGGATTCCTGGGATCTGGGTCTGGAGTTCGCCGTCCGAACACTTCTCTTTCCCTGATTCGCCGACGGGACGATGGGCGGGGAGATCTCCGGAGCCATCTCGGCTATTTGTGGACTCTGCCTGCCATGTTCCTCGGGTGTCACTTTTTCTTTTATCTTTGTGAACGTCACTCGGGTGTAATATTTTGTCCTGTTGGTGGATTCGTTTTTATAGTGCTGTTTTCCATCGCTCATGCTCAGCATCTTATTTTTTGTACCATGTTTTTAGTCCCGTTTTTGCATTGTAGAGTTATGTTTTGTTTCCTTTCAGACCATGCTTTGCAGTTATCCATTTATTCCAGTCACTTTCATTTCTTTAGGGTGGCTGTGGGTATTTATATATTCGTGTGTGGGGTTTTTTCTTTGCCTGCACTCAGTATTTCTTTTTTATGCCCTGTTGGTTCATTATAGAGTCATGTGTCTTGTTTTCCGTAACACCATGCTCTGTAGTTGTCAATTTGTTCCAGTCACCTTCACTTTTCTTGGTGACTGTATGTACTTAGTGGTGCTGTGTATTGTGTTCCCCTTTATTTTACCCTGTACCTTTTTGGTGGTTTTTTTTCCTTGCTCTGGGTCACGCATTGTTGGTACTCTCTGAGTAGTGTGTAACCGGCGTGCTGACCCAGTTCTTCTCCCCATTCGAACCTGGGTTGATTATTCCCTGTTTTGTTCAGTATTGTATTTGGTTTTTTTTCCCTGCCACCCTACATTGCCCCATTGGTGTTGTCCTTCCCTTGGCCTCTTCCCCTCCAATCCTGCCTCCCTTCCTCCCACCCTAGGTGGGGGGTGGGGGCTGGGATGTTCCTGGTCATTCAGGAGCCCGACCTTGAGGGGGGGGCTCTGTCACCACGGGTTGAGATGCCGTCTCGGCACTCAGCCCATGTTTTCCCTTTTCCCATTGAGCAGCGTCTCAGCAGGCTCCCAGCTGGCAGCATTACGGACGGCTGGGGCCAATTAGTCCTCATCAGCTGGGGCGCTGCCAATGAGGATAAATAGGAGCAGCCTCGATGACTCGGGGCTGCGACATAAACACATTGCTAAGCTGAAGCCCCTTCGTCTGGTGTCAGCTTATACTCCTCTTGCAGCATTCCTGTGTTTGTATCCCGCTGTGAGTATGTACGTCTTGTTACCCCCACGTCCGGTACGAGCTGCTTACCTCTGCGCTGTGCAACCTGTGAGTGTACGTCTGCATGAGTATCTGTGCTCTCCTCATCCCTTATCCCTTACCCAAAATAAACCATCACGACTCACTGGCTTGTCCCTGGCTCTGATTGCCCAGCTCCCTAGAGCCGGATATGACACTTTTAACTATCACGGCTGTAAAATAAAACACTCAAGGTTAAACCTTGTCTAACAAATTAACTATAATCAACAAGCTGATCATTTTTTTTTTTAGCTAAATAACAATAACGGTTAAATATGACGACTCAACAGACAACCGACCGATTTACCAAACTGGATAACCTTCAAGCAACATTGGAAGGATGGACTTCTGATTTTATTTCTAGCTTCACAGCACGGGTCAAGAAAACACAACCTGAAGATTTGAAGCAACTCACTGAAGAACTTTTGAATGACCACACTGAAAAGCCACCAGAAGGAAAGGACCTCACCAGTGTGTTAGGTAAGTTCCTGCTAGCATTAGTCGTGCAATTAAAGGTATCCAAGAACGAGCTAGCAAATCAACAAACAACGATCCTATCTTTCCAAGAAGAGAACGAAACACTAAAAGAAAATTTGGAACAATCTCAAGAGAAGAACAACAAAACTCAAGATCAACTTGATGAAGCGTTACAAGATTTGGACTGTGCAGAGTCAGGAAATAAACGGTTGCTGCATGATAATGACATGCTTCACCAAGACAACAATGACCTTGAAAATGCCCTTCAAGACACAAAGAAGGAACTCAGAAGAGTTGAAGGCCAACTTGAAAATGTGAAGAATGACTACAAGGAATGTCAATTGCTCTTAAAGGAAGCACATGAACACTGGGACATCCGCCACGCTCCCTCGCCCGATTCCCGTTTCGAGTATGGTCAACCGCGTGGACAGCGTGCGTATACCCCTTCAGACCACGACCTTGACAAGATTGAGCAAAATGTCACGAAATTTGATCCAGGACCTACAGGTTCACCTGATGCCAAAGTCTATTTACAGGACATTGATTACTACCTGCATAAGTATCCTGATGCTACGGTTGACGATCGTATCTATTTGATTAAACTAACATCTAACAGGTCAGTATCAAAATTCATAGACAGACAGCCGGCAAACATCTAAGCAGACTACACGCTATTCTGCGAAGCCATTGAGAAGGAATTCTCTGACGATTGCCTACAGGCAGGGCTAACCGCAGCCTTAGCCGTGAAGCAAGGACGCTCACAGCTGACACAGGCCTACTACCAGCAACTCCTCCTTGCATATTTCGGATCTCAAAATACACCAGAGATGGAAGAAGACCACAATTTCAAGACCCTCTTCATCCAAAACCTCCATCCCACTGTGAGTCATCACCTTGGAGTTACAGCTAACCCAAGGTCAAACTCAATAAGTCAGCTGAGAGAGTTCGCACACTATGCATTCCAAAAACAGCAACAAAGCCACAACAAGCACACTGAGCCTGCCACAGTGCTAGCTATCAGCGATACATCTAACACCCTGGAGTTGCAAGAAGCTCCTTGCTCTCTCCACCTCCTACACTGCGAGTACATAAACAACTGAAACATGTTTCCAACCGACCTCATCAAGGTCAAAACCAAACTAGGTCCTCTGGATCCCACTTAGGACCAACTTTGCGAAAACCTGACTACCGTTGTAGACCATATCCACGGGATAGGTCACGAGAACACGGTACGGACTACCATGATGACAGATACCGATACGAAGGCACACATAACCACGACAAATGGTCTCCATCTCATCACAGAAGCTCAGAAGTAGAGACCTATCACAAATCTTGGAAGAATGAAGAAACTCCTACTCTCAGTAGAGAAGATATTGAAATTGTCAAACACCTCCTAGCGGAGATTCAAAGCAACAAAGAAAATAAAACTGCTAACATTCTAGCTATATCAGCTATGACAACTCAAAACAAACATTCCAAATGAAGAAAACACAAGAAGAAAAGCCCTTTTGCAAATGAGGAAGAACCAAAGGACCCAACGCAGTCCAGTGCTGTTATAACAGCCCAACCACAGGTCACAGACCACTCCTCTAACATTTCACAACTCTGTGTCGAACCACCGGTTCCACAATTTCTATGTGATTTAAATGAGAGGGGGGTGGCACGGAAATTCTACCTTCCACTGACCCTTGAAGACGTGATGTGTCAGGACGCTGTTTTAGACACTGCTGCTGACATCACTCTCATGTCACACAACCTTTTTGACAAACTACGTGTAGCCGCTAACCGAGCTCACAAAGATTTAAAACTGGAACCCTGTTCATTAGCCGTGCAACCATATGCGCTCACTAAAACAACCCTGTTGGGCGTATCACTACTAAACATCTCCATTGGACCCATGACCTTGATACATCCGGTCTATGTGTCCAAGCTTGACGCCATTCCATTGCTTGTCGGTAAAGACCTACTGAACCATTTTGAGCCACTAATTGATTTCAAGAACCTCAAACTATGGGCTCAAACGTAACACCCTCACCCATTTGACCTAACAAGGACAACTGAATCACAGTGCTTTGCTCTGAACACTTTGGACGCCCCAAGTCTCACACAACTAGCGCTGTTGGAACAACTGCAACCGATTGAAAGCGACTGCAAAGACCAAGGTGACTACTGTCCTCAAGAAGTCAAAAGTCACCTTCAAATACAAGGTCAAGCCAAAGAAGCAAATGACCTTGGAAACTCAGTGGCTGAGCAGAAAACTCCAAACGGCCCCCTTGATACCCTTGACTCAACGTTGGTGTCACATTTTGAAACCCACCCACCCGCCCCTGAGGCCTGCGTGGTCACAAGAGCCACACCAACCGGCTCTCTAGACCCTCCAAAACCTCAAGTTTTTGCGACGATAGACCAAACTTTTGTAAACGCTAGGCGCACATTTACTTAAGCTCGTGACCAAATGATCCATAAAACCGTCGAACACCGGTCGGATAAACCTGTACACGCGCTCCCCACGTCTAATTCCTTTGACATACCGAAATTGAAACCACTTCCTGCAACACAACTTCCTCTGCAGCTACATATTGGCAATCGTATTCCTGCTTCCGATAAACCATCATCGCCACCGCTCAAAGTTCCTCAAAACCAGAGGGGGGTGATGACTGCCAACGGCCATAACATTCCAGCTGCAGAACACAAAAGCATCAAAACAACATACAATGCTCCCAAGGCTGTATTTCAAAAAACATTTGGACCGATTTGCCAAACGACACAAAGTGTACAGCAACCAAAGACTCTCGCATGACAAACTGCAAAGGGGGAACAAGATCTCCCCCCCCACATTTGTACCGGAAACACCAGAAGTCAATTTACAGGAAAGGAAAATCACTCCTAAATTCTTGCCCGAGTGGATGAATTGTCAACAACAAACTTTGGCCACTCAAGTGCCAAACCCAGGACCCCATTTTCAAATGGGCTCACCAAAATCAGAATAAACTTTACCAAAATCCCATGGGACTTGTCGGGTACAACACTGTCAAAGTAAGTCTATAAATAAGATTAAAATCAAGCTTACGTCCGAGAAATAACTGCTAGCTAACTACTAGCCTCAAGTACACTCAGTCAAATTTCTCTAAACAATCAATTAACTGCGTCAAAAAACTTCCCAAAAGAAAAGGGTAAAATAAAACCAGATTATCACTTAAACTAATTTCAAAGGCTTCTGTAAAATCTAATAAATTTCGATCAACTTACTATTATCAAATAGTACACACAAAACATCCAACACCATTAGCTTGAGCTAATGGCATCAAAATCTCATCAAAGGTGAAAAACAATCTAAGGTTTAGAGTTCAATCTCCAAAAAGAATTGTTCCACCTCTGAGAATAATTTTCATTTGCCAATCAGGTATCTAAAGGAAAATCAACAAGAAGATTAGCAATCATACCTACTGTTACCCAGTCAGAACTGGATCAAGTCAAAACAAAAAGTCAACAATCCTCAGGTGGATTCTTAATAACAGCCTCATCCTCAGAGCCTCTTGTTAGCCTTAGCACGCCTACTGTTAACTCGGTCAACACCGCTAAACCGAGACACCAGGTAATCGAACCACAAACCGTTACCAAAATCTTAAAAGACACTATATTGGTTTTGAATGCTTGCTCCAAAGCTTCAGTCAAACTCAACAAGGTCTTGAACTCTTTGCTTTTGTGTTAAAGGTTGACTATGCTCACACACAGCCAATGTCTATGTTACTCCCAGAAATAGCTAGGAACATTAGCTTTTCAGTTAACACTTTAGCAATGAACGTGCTATCACATCATCTTATCCTTTTCACAGTAAATCCAGATTTACTTTTCGTTGCCATTCAAAGAACAACGATGACATCCCATGTCCACTCAATATTTCTGAACAAATGCCTCAAACACTGTATGATTTGGACATCTGGGGAACCATGGTTTAGTCTAGCTAAACCAATTCAATTTGAACCTCCTTGAGTTACCTCAATATTGATTAGTCTAAACCTCTACCTCAAATATGAATAATAATTTTTGTAATATGGCTTTTGATCTGGACTCCTAAGATTTTTGAGTACATGCATGAGTATATACAAATATATATATTCTTTGCACTCTGTGTAGATTTTTATGCACATTTAAACTACTTTTGAAATTTTGAATAGATATTTTCAGCAAACCCAAAACATTTATCTCAAGTATGTCAAAAAAAAGACACATACTTCTAGTTTATACTTTTGTAACCAAAATTTTTAAGCCTTTACAGACATACAGAATTTTAGTATATCCTAGACAATTATACAGTGCTTATATTTCGTCATACCCAAATTATTTTTGAAAATTTCAAGAAGTTTTTCAGAAAACCAAATTTAAGGAGCTACACTTTGTAATAGATACTGTTTACAAGCTTAAGACTTATGGCCATCAGAACCTTTAGTTCAGCATTTGGATCAAGAATCGCCAAATTGGAATTTGATGCCTAGGATTGCTATCAACGCTGAAGAAAACTCACCATCAATACCAAAGGGGGAACTGTAGCATCATCTCGTTTTGACTCATCAATAAGAATTATTCTTCTACTTAAAGACATTGTTTCACTCAGGAAAAAGACAGTCAAGAACTACTCTTTCATACCAGGACCACAGCTGAACCAACATTCCTTTGTTAATCCAGTCTCCGGAATCCCCCTTAATGCATTTCCTCTTGAACTTTTAGGGCCCAATAAAACTTGGAGATATAGAACAGACGTCTTGAGCACCTCATATGGCCGACAAAAATATCCACAGCTCAACATTGCCCTCTACTGGTAACTCTGGGACATGCTGGATTTAACCAGTGAATCTTCTAATTACATCCTTAAAAACTCAATTCTCAACTTCCTTTTTTTTTTCAGGACGCCATGGAAAAGCAAATGGACTCTGGTGTTTTGATGTGGAAAATCAATAATGGGTTTGAAATATATTAATCCTTGATTTTAAATATGTGCATGCTAAAATGTTTAAATGAATGTTTATTCTTGCATATTAATTTAGAAGCACTAGCTATAAGTTGCATGAATCACTAAGGATAGCTTAGATGTTATACATAAGTGTACAGAGGAATATTCCAGTATTAAAACATGTGTAAAGATTTGTAAAAACATATCTCAAATCATGTGACTGCCAGGGGCCAATCCCTGCTTGACAACAGCTCTTCGAGTGTGTGTGGTTGTTCCAGACAAAAGACTGTTTGTTCATTGGACTAAAGTTCATAAAACCCGCCCATGAAGGAAGGCTATTGCTCTGAGTTCCTGTCAATCTAGGAAGCCTGCGAAAATACTCCACAGATAAAAAGGGAGCAACGTCATCGCTTCCTTCTCTTTCACTTTTTCTCTTTGTCCACTTCACTTCTCATCTTCACAGCAGAGCAATTTCGGGAGAACCAAGACTTGTGATCTCTTCACCACTGGAACACGTGGTGAAGAGATCACACGTGGGAAAGTTCAGATCACACGTGGGACCTTTCTCCTACGTGTTTCTTTAAATGTCTAGGAACTAATCTTTCTTTCTTGAGCTCAAATTCTAAACTTGGAGTCAAACTCCATTTCTAGATGCTTATTTTTATAACTTTTTCCTGTTAAACTTTCTTTAACCCTTTGAGTGTAAGAAATTTGTGTGCCCCTAGTGGCAGAGCGTGGTACTGTGCCTGCCTTTTCACTCTGTCAAAAGTAAGTGAGAAATTTCTGTTTTTGTTTTTTTTTTAAATGTATTAATTTCTTGTTCATATACTTTGAAGATAAGATGATGAGGTACCTCTGTACAAAAAATGGTATCTAAAGACTGAACCATCCATCCATCCATCCATCTTCTTCCGCTTAGTCCTTTTTGGGTCACGGGGGGGCTGGAGCCTATCCCAGCATCTTAGGGAGAGAGGCAATCATTTTTTGTGTAAATACGTCCAAAGTCCAGTTTTGACTGAGTTATGGAATTTAAAGAGGTGCTGTGACATTATGCAAATTAGATGTGTAAATTTACTCCTATCTGAAACTTTGGATCATATTTTACATCTTTCTAATTGACAGTAAGCCATTATCTCTTACCACTTTCAAGTTATAGGCTTGGAAATCTGAGCTGTTTTATTGACAAAAAATATTTACCACTCTTGACCACTAGGGGGTATGTTGCACTTCTGCACCATACACACTCAAAGGGTTAAACTCGCCATTTTTAATCTTGACTTTATTTTTATTTTTTTTATTGACCAACTTATACACTAGAAACTACTTTCATCTCCACAAAGTCCGAAGATCTGTTAATTTTGCTATTAGATCGGATTTTTAATTATTCTTGAATTCCTCATGAGAAGCCGCAGATTCTCGACGTCACCTGCCATCACGCGCAGCTGAAGAAATCGGCACGCCATGAAGAGTAGACGCTTTGGCTGGACTTCACCCATTGGGATCAAACATACCAATCTCATTCCGCATCAAAGAATATTTGCTGGTCAAATATTCCGACTTTTGGAGTCATCTAAGGACTACAGGACAACGCAGAAGGATCTTCACTAATCCGGAGTCACGTGAGTGACATTCTTGTTCATCTGCTGAATGAAACGTCTGAGATTTGAGAATAATTTTAATATCTGATCAGATACAAAATTAAAGAACACTTAACATAGCCCTTCTTTCCTTAAAATTCCATTTTCATTTTCTTAAGAGTAATCCCGAATTTTCTATATAATTAGTTTAATTTTCCCCATAAATTTGCGTTATGTTTTCCATAATCTGTTGGCGGCGCGGTGGCGGAGTGGTTAGCACTGCGGCAGCACAACAACTCACCTTGGCCAGGGGATCCTGGGTTCAATCCTAGCCCCCGACCAACGGTGATCTGTGTGGAGTTTGTATGTTCTCCCCGTGTCTGCGTGGGTTTACTCTGGGATTTCTCCGGTTTCCTCCCACATGCCAAAAACATGCAAGTTAGGTTAATTGGCATCAAACTGAGGATTCTAAATTGTCCTTAGGTATGACTGTGAGAGTGAATGGTTGTCTGTCTCTCTGTGTTGGCCCTGCGATGGACTGGCGATCTGTCCAGGGTGTACCCTGCCTCTCCCCCAAAGATGCTGGGATAAGCTCTAGCCACCCCCCCCCCCGCGACCCGAAAAGGATTAAGCGGAAGAAGATGAATGAATGTTAACTTCAAACTGATCTAAATTCAGTTACATTTTAACCCTGGTTCTGCAAATGATTACATTGTTAATCTATCATTTACAAGTTTAATTTCATGGTTAATGAAATCACTGCAATGTCTTTGAATCATCATTTCATTTAATAAATAAGTGAAAATGAGACAAGTTTTTGGGAATTTTTCATTCTGAGTCTGGTTTAAAGGCCCCAGTACTGAATTCACTAAAATTTTGAGACTGATTGTTAATTAATTCATTGAGTGATTAAACAGGTATAAAGTAAAGTTAAAGATTAAAATTGCTCCTTAGAGAGGAGCTGGTGCCCCACGAGTGTTTACTAACATTTTCTGTGTGTGTGGACCCAGAGTTCACCTCAGGTCCCAATACATTAATACAAAATAAATAATTTTTATACCTGATCATAATTATTAATCATATGCTGTTACAGAGTGTAGAAGAACGCCCAGGTTCTTGACACAAGGTGTAGGTTTTAGACCTAGCAATTTGAGTAAAAGTTTCTCTCTCTTGTCTTCAGGAGCAATGATTAAAACCATCCATGACTTAGTATTTAAAACACAGTTCAAAAGGGCATTAATTGGTTTTGTGTCATCAGGAGACGTGGCGATTTACAGCTGTGTATCATCAGCATAGCTATCAAAATTGATGCCATGTCTCCTGATAACATCCCCAAGTGGTAACATATAAAGATTAAAAAGTATTGGCCCTAAAATTGAACCTTGGAGTACCCCACACTTGATTTCATGGATTGCTGTAGAACATGTATCCATACTTACGAAATAGCAAGGATCTGTGAGATAGGAATGGAACCATTCAAGAATGGTACCTGAGAGGCCTACCAGGTGTTTGAGTCTGCTTAATAAAAAGTGGTAATCTACTGTATCAAAGGCAGTGCTGAGATCCAGCAGTACCAGGACTGACAGTTTGTGGGAGTCCATATTACACCTGATATCATTAATGATTTTTAAAAGGGCTGTCTCGGTACTGTGTTTTGTCCTAAAACCAGATTGAAATTTTTCAAAAAATGTTGTGGTCAATAAGGAAATTGTTTTACTGGATTAGAACATTTTTTTTTCTAAAACTTTACTTAAAAACAGTAAGTTGGATACAGGTCGATAGTTAATGAGAATATCAGGATCTAAATTACTCTTCTTCAAGATGGGCTTCATCACAGCCATTTTAATGGCAGCGGGGAAAACATCAGTCTGAAGAGAGCAACTTACAATGTTTAAAATCTCATGTTCGAAGAATCCATAAAATGTTTTAAAAAGTGATGTGGGAATCGGATCTAAAAGGCAGGAGGTCAAGTTTACCTGGGAGACAACTCTACCAAGCATCTTTGCATCAACCAGGGCGAAACAGTCCATTGTTTCCTCAGCTTAAGGCGAGTCCAGGAGTCCATTAAAAGCAGACTTCTGGTCAGATAAAATGTTGGATCTAATAGAATCAACCTTGCATCTGAAGAGGTCTGCAAAACTCTCATAGAGAGTCAGATGGCAGGTTTGTGTTTTTATTAAAATCTGGGTTGATTAAATGATCAATGGTTGCAAAAAGGACTTTAGGGTTATTGTTATGGGTTGAGATTATGTTGGTAAAATACGCTATTCTAACTAACTAACTAACTAACCTGCACTTATATAGCGCTTTTCTAGTCACAAAGACCACTCAAAGCGCTTTCATTAATACTAACCCTCTACTCTAAGGGCCTATAGGAAACAGATATCTAGGGACAATTTAGAACAACCAATTAACCTAACGTAACATGCATGTCTTTGGATTGTGGGAGGAAACCGGAGCCCCCGGAGTAAACCCACGCAGCACAGGGAGAACATGCAAACTCCACACAGAAAGGTTCCAACCCCTGCCAACCTGGGGATTCGAACCAGGAACCTTCTAGCTGTAAGGCAACAGTGCTAACCACTGCACCACCGTGCTCGATGTTTTGAGTGCATTATTGTGTATTTTTAATTTATTCTGTAACATTTGGTAATTGATAGTTAATTTGCTTTTCCTCCATTTCCTCTCAGCCATCCTGCACTCTCTTTTCAGTTTTTGGATTTGGTTATTTCTCCATGGAGGCTTTGGTATATTCCTAACTGTCCTTGAGATTATTGGGGCAACTCTGTCAATGGTTGATCTTAATTTACTGTTAAAATTATCAACAATAAAATCACATGATGCAGATTAACTAACTGGGGGAATGTTGTGTAAGAGTTTGATAAAATCAGCAGCTACTTCAGGTGTCAGATGGCGCTTCCTCACAGTTCACACCGAGGTCTCCCGTTGCATAAAACCAGTGATGTTAAAAAACACACAGTAATGGTCAGATACAGCCAAGTCAACAACAGAGGATGCACTCATGGGCAGGCCATAGCTAATGACAAGATCCAGAGTGCGTCCCCTGTTGTGAGTTAGCTGCATGACACGTTGAGTAAAATTCATGGATGTGAGCAGGTCATTAAACTCTTCTGACATATGGTCGCCCTGCTTATCAACGTGTAGATTAAAATCACCAGAAATGAGAATAAAATTATATGAGGAGTGGATTATTGATAAAAACTCAAGAGAAAACAGGGCAGTATTTGGGTGGTCTGTAAACTGTGACACATAAAATTGCAGGGTTGCTAAAGACAAAAGTGTGGTGCTCAGATGCGGTATACTGATCGGATAAGATTTGCTTGACTGCAAGTGAGGAAGAAAAAATAGAAGCAGTACCCCCACCCTTCCTGCCCCTTCTTATGGAAAAAACTGAACTAAAACTTGGTGGGTAGGCCTCAGTGAGAACCACTGGTGCATCCATGCCAAGCCATGTCTCTGTTAAAAATAAACAGTCAATCTTATTATCTAAAATCAGGTCATTGATGATAAAAGTCTTGTTGGCAAGTGACCGTATATTTAAAGGAGCCCTATTTAGAGTAGGTGGTGAGTTATTTATGGATGGGTAATTTGTTTTCTATGGATTGTTAGGAGACTGATCCACAGAATGTAGGCAGCGTGGGTGTCAGTTCTTATGAACTAAATGTTTTATGGATGGAGGTCTTTCCGTGATCAATGTCCTAATGGGCAAAGTGGGTAGTGAATGAATTTCCAGACCAGATGGTGGAGGCTGACAAAAAGGGAACTGGTGCTGGATAGTCCTCCTGAAGGTCAGAGATGTGAGTGGACCTGGGGGGAGGGGTCGTGGGATGTAAACAGTCAATTGCGTGTTGTGGTTTGAATGAGGAAACTCATTCAGGTTTGCTGCTAAAAGCCGGCTACCTGATGCATTTAAATGTATGCTGTCAGATTTATATAGAGTGTGGCGGCCCAGAAACAAGTTAAAATTGTCAATAAAACTAATGTTGCTGCTGCAAGCAGATTTGAGCCAAGTTGAGAGGGCAAGAACACGGCTAAAACAGTCTGATCTATGGCACAGTGTGGGAATGGGGCTAGAAATAAAAACAGACTTTCTGCTGTTTAATAAGATATTAAAAAGTTTGCAGAAGTCATTTTTAGTAATTTCAGACTGTCTGCGGGTGGTGTCATTAGTCCTTTCGTGAATAATAATCCATGTGATGGTGGGAGGTTGTGACTGCAGCAGATCCGGGAGCTTTTGTAACAAGTCGGGGATAGTAGCTCCTGGGAAACAGTGAGTGATTGAGTTAAAATACCTGATGTGCCTTATGATGGAGTCACCGACGATTATCGTGGTTGGAGGAAAAAACGGGCGGCATGTTGGTGGTTGCTGGGTCTCTCAGCAAGGGTCAGTGCAGTGAGGTGGTGGCAGAGTGGCGGTCTCATCATTGGGAGAGGTAGGGCCCCTTACCACACCAGCCGATGAGCAGGACAGCTAAGCGGCACCAGAACTGGAAGAGGGATTCTCCGACTGCTCCGTACAGTGTGGCCTCCCAGAGTGCCAGCAAACAGCCTCCCTCAGAATCATACATCGGGCACAGGACTCTCCAGAATGGGGTCAGAGCAGCAGAGGCTCGGCTGGGGCCGCACCAGCCACCTCATTGCAGTCAGCCCTCAGTGGAGGAAAGGCCATCGGGTCTTCCAGAGAAGGGATGGGTGTGAAGTTAGCAGGGGCTGTGTGTTGAGCAGAACCCAGACTAGCTGGAACCATTGAAGCAGGAGCAGCAGTGGAAGGTGGATTATCAGCTGTTGCCAGAGCCTCGTAGTGGTTGGAGACGGACAGAGGAGGCCTGGTGGTAGATATGTCTGAGACCCTTTTTTTGCCTCAGACCACCACTTCAGAACAGGCCACCTGATTTGACGTTGAGCAGGAGGAGGGCCGTGGACAGGTGGAGGGGTCCCAGGCGACTGTGTCTCGGAAGACTGAGTCACTCAAGGCTGTTTTTTTTACTGCTGGACCGCTAAAAGACTCATCTTCTGTGACAGCAGTGGAAGACAAAAGCTGAAGTTGGAGAGGAGCATGTTTTTCTTCTGCAGTTCAGCGGAGAGCTGTCGAATACCCTCCTCCAGGCCAACAATTTTCTTTTGTGCTTTCTCCAGGAGAATGTTATCATCCCCAGGCACTGACATGTCCATCTTTGACTTTAAAAGCATAAACGATCCAGTCGTTGGGAGCTGCATGATCAATATAGCCGATCAATAAAGTTCTAGCTCCAGTTTAAAAAGTTAATAACACTAAGTAAAAAAGTTAATATCAATAAAAGAGATAAAAATTTAAAACAGAGTTTGTAAAATAAACAAAAACGGATAAAATAACCAGTATGTGGAAGAGTGGGTTCCAAGGTTGTCATAGCCAGGAGCGGCACTGGGGTTAAGCCCCCAGTGCTCATAAAATGCTCCTTATGGCGTGCGTCTCGAAAAGCCTCTGACAACTAAGTCCAACTCCTAGCCTGCCCATGTGGTTTAGTCTCTAAGCCCGGCGGAACTGCTTTTACTAATAGGAGAAGGGGCGAGGGCGGATCCCTGGCGCCTTAAAACCAGATGCTTCGGGTAGATGGTGGCTCGTCAACCTGGGAAGGTAGCCCATCTAG
Organism: Pholidichthys leucotaenia; assembly: GCA_020510985.1. NCBI lineage: Eukaryota > Metazoa > Chordata > Actinopteri > Cichliformes > Pholidichthyidae > Pholidichthys > Pholidichthys leucotaenia. The sequence continues at coordinate 126,416,110 of CM035847.1, read as the reverse complement.
GGGAAGGTAAACCCTGATTTCAAACCTCTGCTGCCTTGCGGCACACCCGGTCACGGGAAAGGCTTCGGGAGTCAACTCTGAGGAAAAATCTGGAGTCGGAGTCCCAAAGGCAGTTGTGCTCAACATCATTCTGGCAGCTCCTGCGATGGTGCTGGTGCCAAACTGTAGCAGTCCTGCTGTTCCTTTGGATTCATCAGTGACGTGGAGAGGGGGGACATGCTGCATTGCCAACATCTTGTCCTCCATATCTTCCTGCCCAGGCTTGAATCCTACCAACGTCCAACGCTGGAAGGTAGAACACCGGATCACTGGAGAGGACACTCCAGCTTCGCCTTTGGCGTAGACAAAACACGGGGAATGACAGTTACCGGTTATAAGCCACCGCTCAATTGGCGTAGAGCGCGGCGCCAGGGGTTGTTCCCGACGGTGGAAGGGATCATTGGATCTCACTGGACAGCTACCGCCCGCCTCAAGCTGGGCAGCCCCCAGCCAATAAGGTGTTGTCCCGCCACAGCTTGCTTTCCTCATTGGGTGCATGGGGGTGAGGAGAAGTCCGAACGGCAGGCTGAGAACCTTCGCACCAGTCAAGACAAAAAAACAAAAGAGACCAACTCTAAAACTGGGAACTTGAAATGTCCACACTATGATGACAGGACTCGCTGCTAACCTCAAGGACATCAACAACACCAGGAAGACTGCCATCATCAATAATGAGCTGAAGAGACTGGAAGTGGACATCGCCACTCTCCAGGAAACACAGTTGGCTGACGCAGGCACACTGAGAGAGAAGGACTACACATTCTACTGGCAGGGAAAGGGCAGTGACGAACACAGGGAACACGGACTGGGCTTCGCAGTGAAGAACACTTTGCTGAAGATGGTGGAACCAGGCAGCAATGGCTCTGCACGACTCCTCACCCTCCGCCTGAATACCACTCAAGGCCCAGTCACCCTCGTCAGTGTGTATGCCCCAACACTGACAGCCACACCAGAGGCAAAAGACGAGTTCTACGAGAATCTCGCAACAACTGTCAGGATCATCCCCAACTCTGAACAACTCATTCTCCTTGGAGACTTCAATGCCAGAGTGGGTGCTGACCATGACTCCTGGCCCTCCTGTCTTGGACCATTTGGCGTGGGCAGAATGAACGACAACGGACAGCGGCTGCTCGAGTTCTGCACATATCACGATCTGTGCATCACAAACTCGTTCTTCAAGACCAAGCCCCAACACAAGGTTTCCTGGCGACATCCGTGCTCAAAGCATTGGCACCAGCTGGACTTGATCCCGACCAGGCACACCTCACTGAAGAACGTGCTAATCACCCATTCGTTCCAGAGTGCAGATTGCAACACAGACCATTCATTGGTGTGCTGCAAGGTCAAGCTGCAGCTGAAGAAATTCCATCATGCTAGAAAGCCTGGAAAGGCACGGATTGACACCAGCAAGATGGCCCAACCAGAACTTGTTGAGCAGTTTGCCTCCACCTTTGAGAAGGAACTTGGTGTACCACAAGAAGGAGAATCTGCAAAGCAGAAGTGGGAAGAGCTGTGAAACACCATCCACTGCACAGCCTTGGCTACCTTTGGGAGGAAGACCTCGAAGTCACAGGACTGGTTTGATGCCAAGTTGACCGAGATGACCCCCGTCATTGAAGCCAAGCGCTCAGCACTTGCTGAGTACAAGAAGTACCCAAACGAGAAGAATCTCCAGATTCTCAGGGCTGCAAGAAGCAAAGTTCAGCAGACTGCTCGGCGCTGTGCCAACGAGTACTGGACTCAGCTCAGCCAAGACATTCAGACCGCTGCCATAACAGGGAACATCCGTGGTATGTACGATGGCATCAAGAAAGCACTTGGTCCGGCTCAGAGCAAGACGGCCCCCCTTAAATCCTCCACTGGGGAGATGATCACAGAAAAGAACGAGCAGATGGAGAGATGGGTGGAACACTACTCCGACCTCTACTCCAGACAGAACACCGTGACACCGTCAGCCCTTGATGCCATCGACTGCCTGCCATCCATGGACGAACTTGACACCGAGCCAACCATCGACGAACTCAGCAAGGCCATTGATAGCTTGGCCGCTGGCAAGGCACCCGGCAACGACGGCATACCCCCCGACCTGATCAAGCACTGCAAGACCGCCCTACTGCTGCCATTGCATGACGTCCTCTGCCAGTGCTGGAAGGAAGGTGCCGTACCACAGGACATGAGGGATGCCAAGATCATCACCCTCTACAAAAACAAAGGGGAGAGAAGCGACTGCAACAACTACAAGGGCATCTCCCTCCTCAGCGTTGTTGGCAAAGTCTGCGCACGAGTTGTTCTCATTCGTCTACAGAAGCTTGCCGAACGTGTCTACCCCGAGTCTCAGTGTGGCTTCCGCGCTGAGTGATCAACGTTAGACATGATATTCTCCATCCGCCAACTCCAGGAGAAATGCAGAGAACAGAACATGCCCCTGTACGTCGCCTTCATCGACCTCACCAAAGCGTTCGATCTGGTCAGCAGAGAGGGCCTTTTCAAGATCCTGCCAAAGATAGGATGCCCACCAAAGTTGCAAAGCCTCATCGAATCGTTTCACACCAACTTGCAGGGGATAGTGCAGCACGACGGCAACGTCTCAGAGCCATTCAACATACGCAGCGGAGTGAAACAGGGCTGTGTACTTGCGCCAACCCTCTTTGGGATTTTCTTTGCTATGCTCCTGAGGCATGCCTTCAGCACAGCAACAGAGGGAATCTACCTGCACACAATATCTGACGGCAGGCTTTTCAACCTCGCCCGCCTAAAAGCCAGAACCAAAGTACGCGAGGCTCTAATCAGAGACATGCTGTTCGCAGACGACGCTGCAGTTGCAACCCACACACAGCAGGAGCTTCAGACCCTGATGGACCGCTTCTCCCAGGCATGCAAAGATTTCGGGCTTACCATCAGCCTGAAGAAGACTAACGTCTTGGCGCAAGGCACGGAAGCACCACCAACCATCACCATCGACGACTACGAGCTGGAGGTCGTGAATCAGTTCACGTACCTGGGGTCCACGATCAGCAACAACCTCTCCCTTGATACAGAGCTCGACAAGAGGATTGGAAAATCAGCCTTCACACTCGCTCGCCTCACCACACGAGTGTGGGAGAATCCCAAACTCTCTGTCAAGACAAAGATGGCAGTGTACAACGCCTGCGTCATCAGCACACTGCTCTATGGGAGTGAGACGTGGACAACATATGCCTGGCAGGAAAAGAGACTGAACTCCTTCCACTTGCGCTGCATTCGCCACATCCTGGACATATCCTGGCAGGACAAAGTGCCCAACACAGAAGTTCTGTCCCATGCCGGCCTTCCCTCCATGTTCACTCTACTCAGGCAGTGCAGGCTCTGCTGGCTAGGCCACGTTCACCATATGGAGGATGGCAGAATCCCCAAAGACGTCCTCTAAGGAGAACTGGCGACTGGCAGGAGAGACGTTGGCCGCCCACAGCTGCGCTTTAGAGATGTCTGCAAGAGAGGCATGAAGGCCCTGGAGATCAACACAGAGCACTGGGTGGACCTTGCAACAGACCGCTCCAAATGGAGAGGCACCCTGACCAGACAGCTCAAGGCGGGTGAAGAGAGACTGACTGCTGCAGCAGATGAAAAAAGGACCCGCAGGAAGAACCGCCACAGACCCAGCAGCATGGAGACCACCCACAAGTGCGACCTGTGTGACAGGGACTGCCATTCGCGCATTGGCCTGTTCAGCCACAGGCGGTGCTGTTCCAGCAGAGTAGACATTTAGGATTCTCTTCCATGGTCATCATAGACCGACGGAGGCCGACGATGTGGAAGAGCGACCGAGTTTTCAAACAGACGTCGACACATGCCACTTTCCACTTTCTGTTGAGGGAGGTCTGACTGTCATCTTCTCCAAGTGTTTGCAATTAACTCTGGCTGTCTAATTTGCCAGTCCTGGCAGATTTAGCTCACAGCTTGATGGTTCAAGTTTTAGTTAGATATCTGCTACTGATTTAACTCTATCTCATCACTATACATACTGTATATATACTCAAGGGATTTAATAACAAACTACATTTATTTGTAAATTCACTGGTGTAGTTTGTGTTGAATGCAGATGACCATTCATATATTGCTTCTCATTACCTTTTAATGAATATCCTAAATTAATCAGTGACAAAATAAACAAATGGGGGATTCGTTTTCATCATGGACTTATTAGGCATTAATGTGTTTATTTTTTAGGGGAATGAATGAATGAACAAGGAATGTGCAGCATTTTACTTCATCATGAATGAAAGTTTATGAAAGTTTGCATAGGCATCATCTACTGTGTTGTCTACTGTGTCGTGTTGCTGTTACACTGTAATTTCCCAGTTTGGGATCAGTAAAGTACATCTATCTATCTATCTATCTATCTATCTATCTATCTATCTATCTATCTATCTATCTATCTATCTATCTATCTATCTATCTATCTATCTATCTATCTATCTATCTATCTATCTATCTATCCTTGTTTCTTCATGTCTGTGTTGCATCCGTACACACAATAAACAATTCAGCTGATTTTGTCAGTCCATTTTTCACCGTTTTTCTTTTTAACATGACTAACTGGCCATCAGCTGTGACTGATGTCTTCCTTATTACCAAGCAGCATTGCTATCTTGTGCATTTTGGTTCACACGCACGGGCTTTGGTCAGCGCAAAACCCATCTAAAACCGTCATGATCACAATTCACTTTAGATAATGTGCCCTTTGCATTAAAGGGATGGGGAAGAGCGCTTTGGATTGGATTATCCAAAACACGCCTCTGAATGATTAGACCGGCCCCTTTGTGAAATGTCCATAAACACATTCTGCATCAGTGACAACTGATCGACTGACTCTTTCGTTGTAGTACGGCCCGTAGCAAGCAAACACCATGACGGAGACTCAGAAACAGATGCTAATTACCAGCAAAAATATTTAATTGAGATTGAAGAAAGGAGTGAAGCCCAGTGCATTGTTGGAGGTCCCCTGGCTGTCTAAACATATTAGCAGCATAACAAAGAAAGGGTTCAGAGTCACCTGATCCCGCCATAAGAATAAGAATTAGAATAAGATAAGCCTTTATTAGTCCCACAATGGGGAAATTCCAGGATTGCAACAGCACAGGGATAGCAACCCTCAGAGCAACAATCAGAAGGCAAGAAAAAACAAGAGCAGCTAGTATACATATGTACATATTAATATAAATATATATACACTACCGTTCAAAAGTTTGGGGTCACCCAGACAATTATTTTGTGTTTTCCGTGAAAAGTCACACTTATTTACCACCATGAGTTGCAAAATGAATAGAAAATATAGTCAAGACATCGACAAGGTTAAAAATAATGATTTGTATTTGAAATAATAATTTTTTCCAGATACCCAACCTGCTCAAAAGAAGGTCAGTTTTATAGCTTCTCTAACCAGCTAAACTGTTTTCAGCTGTGCTAACATGATTGCACAAGGGTTTTCTAATCATCCATTAGCCTTCTGACGCAATGAGCAAACACATTGTACCATTAGAACACTGGAGTGATAGTTGCTGGGAATGGGCCTCTATACACCTATGCAGATATTGCACCAAAAACCAGACATTTGCAGCTAGAATAGTCATTTACCACATTAGCAATGTATATTAGATATTAGAGTGTATTTCTGATTAGTTTAAAGTTATCTTCATTGAAAAAAACAGTGCTTTTCTTTCAAAAATAAGGAAATTTCTAAGTGACCCCAAACTTTTGAACAGTAGTGTATATATATATATATATATATATATATATATATATATATATATATATATATATACTGTATATATATATATATATATACTGTATATATATATAGATAGATAGATAGATAGATAGACACACAGTGCGGAGCATTGTGGTTGGTGGATGTGCAGCAGAAAGTCTAAGCTTTCTCTCCGCGGATGCAGCGGGCCAGCTGGATGTCTTTGGGCATGATGGTGACCCTCTTGGCGTGGATGGCGCACAGGTTGGTGTCCTCGAAGAGACCCACCAGGTAGGCCTCGCCGGCCTCCTGCAGAGCCATGACAGCAGAGCTCTGGAAGCGCAGGTCGGTCTTGAAGTCCTGAGCGATCTCCCTCACCAGGCGCTGGAAGGGCAGCTTACGGATGAGCAGCTCCGTGGATTTCTGGGAGCGACGGATCTTTCTCAGAGCCACGGTACCGGGCCTGTAACGGTGAGGCTTCTTCACTCTGCCGGTGGCCGGAGCGCTTTTCCGAGCAGCCTTGGTGGCCAGCTGCTTCCTGGGGGCTTTTCCTCCAGTAGATTTACGGGCGGTCTGCTTGGTTCTTGCCATCGCTCTTTATTATTCTGTCTTATATTTCTTGCACACCGCCTAAACTCCAGCCCGGCACCCGCATCGTTTTCGCTTCAGTTCTCCCGGTATATCGAGTTTCTCCGTTAGCACCGGGTGGCGGTTGAGTGCTAGCTAGCTCTTCCCTGCTGTATCATCTCCTGCTGTAAACAGAGGCTCCGTCCGCCGACTCGGGAGACCTTTGGGGCGATCTGTGTGTCCGTGACATATATAGAGTGAAAGGTGTGCCGGATCAGAAAGTTATCATCGGATCAGAAAGAAGAAGGAAGATAAAAAGTCTCAGAATTGAGCCGCTGTTGCAAAAGGCAGCCAACTCGTTTGGCGCCGGAACCGGAATGTCTAACTGTATGCTATGTCAAAAAGGAAGGTTTTTGAACAAAGCAAAAGACCTTGTGAAGATGCTGGCTGAAGCTGATAAGAGTGTCATTATCAAGAGTGAACATTTCAACATCGGTGTTGCAGCGCTTGAATCCCTGCGGTATAGAAGCTGTCGTCTTGATTTTCAATAACATAACTCCTTCTTAGTCAGCCTATGAATTTTTCAGCACCCCCCCCCCCCCAGCCCCACATTCACTGAATAAACAGTACTATTGGAGCGTTAACCACATCAGTTAATGACCCCGGTTACCTGACCGTTATTGGATTATTCTGTTTACATGGCCACTTGAATAATTAAATAACTCGTGGGATCCAGTCATAACCTGTTTATTCGTGTGCATGAAAACATAGTCAGTGTTTTGGAGTGGCCATCACAAAGCCCTGATCTCAATCCCATAGAAAATTTGTGGGCAGAATTGAAAAGACGTCTGTGAGCAAGGCAGCCTACAAACCTGATTCAGTTACAGTATACCAGTTCTGTCAGGAGGAATGGGCCAAAATTCCAGTAAACTCTTCTGAGAAGCTTGTGGAATGACACCCTAAATGTTCGATCCAAGTCAAGTCAGTTTAAAAGCAATGCTACCAAGTGCTAAGAAAATGTATGTAAACATCTGACTTTGAAGAAAGTAATAAAAAAAAATCTATAAAGAATTATTTAGCAAATATCTATATTGTTGAGGAAATATAAATTATTTTACTAATCCTAACTGACCTAAACCATGAAATGTTTGGTCTGATTTAATATCAGACAGTGATGGTAAAAAAGGTAATGTGTCTTTTTATACAGTGTATGTAAACAGGCAGCTCGGGGGCGCAGTGGTTAGCACTGTGGCAGCACAGTAAGAAGGTCGTGGTTCAATCCCACCCCCTGATCATCAGTGACCCTTCTGTGTGGAGTTTGCATGTTCTCCCCGTGTCTGCATGGGTTTACCCCGGATGCTCCAGTTTCCTCTCACAGGCCAAAAACATGCAAGGTAGCTTAATTGGAGACTCTAAAGTGGCCCTAGGTGTGAATATGTGTGTGAATGGTGAAGGGATTGGTGTCGCACCGTGGCTAGCCTCATCCATCCACGTGGATGCCCTGAATTTCCCTCCTAGATTAATAAAGTATACAAAAAATAAACTTCTAGTTGAATGCTGCACGTGACAACATAGCTCCTGGGATCATTAGGGCACTATGGCATGATACAAAACAGACACACAATGGCGGAGTGGAATATTCAACAGGCAGCTTTTTCATTAAAAGCAAGCGTATGGCAGCATTTTGGCTTCGATGAAGTCACAGAGGAAAAGACTTGGGCACCTCATATATAAATGACAGCGCACCTTTCATACTGAAAGATGGTGTCATTATGAAATCAGCCAAGTACGGTGCGCACTGAAATTTTCAAATGTATAAAACTGTTCACACACCAGGTTCTGTGCTCCTTTTGTTTATATATCCCAAAATGAGCACATGCACAAGCTCTTTACCTCGCCCTGGTTCCTCACACTAATGACTATGTAAATGACTCTAAATGCGTCCCTTCTGTCACTCTTCAGTCAAACGATTGCCAATCCTGCCGGAAAGTGCAACATAAATAAGAATTCATGGAATGTGAGACTCAGGTGTTGATAACTGAGGTGGAGGCAAGAAAAAATATTTTTTATTTGGTTCCAACCCTCCAGAATCAGCAATAAACACAAATTTACGGAGTGGACCAGTGTTACAATGGCAGTCAATGCAGCTGGTTCTGAGACTCACACAGACACTAAATAATAAAACAAAATAAAATAACATAACTGATGTTAAAGTTGAAGTCAAAAGTTGAATCACTACTCACTGACAGAGAGATCAGGCAACTATAGGGAGCCAGCTAATGCACAGAAAATAATGATTGTTGTTTTTGTGGGAGAAACCCTTTCATCAACCATGCCCCCATGCCATGTACTGCAAGTACATGAAACATCTTGCAGCTGAATTTAGACAAAGCAGATCTGTCAATGCCACTGCCAGAATCCAAGTTATGCAAAATAACCAGGCGGAGCACACTGAGTGACACAATATAAATGCTTTTAATTTCCAGATTGCAATCTCCAAAATCAGATATAGCACCATGGAGACATTTCCTCAATCCACAGGAGACAGGGACCTTAAGTGTGGGGCCAATTTCTCTGCTGCAGCTGGTTGGGCACATCCGTGGGGATCTGCTGTTCCTGAGCCTTGGGGCAGTCTGACTGTGTCTTCACAAATGTGGTGCTGGAGAAAAGAAAATCATCAATACAATGAAAGCCATCTGTGGCAAATTATCTAAAATAAACACTGTTCTTGTTGATTTAAGTACAACATTAAAAGAAGTGGTTAAAAATAGGCCAAGTCTTAGGAGAGATTTGTGCATGTTGCCTTAACTATCATGGACATCTGTGCACCTCAACAGCTGTATAGTCTTTTTTGTCTTTCGGCTCCTCCCTTTTGGGGTCACCACAGTGTATCATCACCTGATTGATTTGGCAAAGATTTTAATGCCGGATGCCCTTCCTGACGAAACCCAGCCCATTTATCTGGGCTTAGGATCGGCACAGCGGGGGCACTGGCTTGTGCACCCCCTGTGGGTAACCAACTTTCCTTCCTCCATTCTGTTTTTGCTGATCACCAAGCTAGAAGGCAGGAAACACCATTTCTATATGGTCTTTGGCATGACCTGGCCGGGACTTGAACCCACAACCTCCCAGTTGTGGGACAGATGATCTACCTCTAGGCCACCACTCCAGTTAAAATAACTGTATAGTCTATGGCAGATTTTATCTATAGATCACATTTACAGAAATAGAATTCATTTTACAGTGGTGTTGGCTTTGGTCCAGTGAGGGAGGCAGATTATCTCTGAGAAACACATTTTGTGTCAGTTGTTTTGTACTTTGGCTGTGTCAGGTGATTCTACCAAACAGAACTTTGCAGAAAGCCTGCAGCTTTTCATGGCAGGTGAAAAGTTTGCTGCTCAGCCCACATATTCTCACATCATGTTTGCTTTAATACAGTCATGAAAACCATCCATCCATCAATCCATCTTCTACTGCTTTTCCAGAGGTCAGGGTCGCGGAGGCAGCAGTTCAAGGAGAGAAGCCCAGACTTCCCTCTCCCCAGCCACCTGCTCCATCTCTTCAGAGAGGATACCAAGGCGTTCCCAGACCAGCTGGGAGACATAGTCTATCCAGCGAGTCCTGGGTCTGCCCCAAGGTCTCCTCCCAGTGGGACATGCCCGAAACACCTCAAGTGGGAGGCGTCCAGGAGGCATCCTGATCAGATGCCCATACCACCTCAACTGGCTCCTTTCAGTGTGCAGGAGCAGCGGTTCTATTCTGAGCCTCTCCCGGATGACTGAGCTCCTCACCCTATCTCTGAGGGTGAGTCCAGCAATCCTATGAAGAAAGCTTATTTCAGCCGCTTGTATCCGCGATCTTGTCCTTTTGGTCATTACCCAAAGCTGATGACCACAGGTAGTAGTAGTAGTAGATTAGTTTATTTGACAGGGACAGTGCAATAAACATAGACAATTAATCAAAGACAATCAATCTGATGTGTTGCACATAGAGTGTATAGCTATTAGCTAATTTGCAACTCTTGTCCCTGGATGGGCTTTAGAAAAAAGAATCAAGATAAAAATATACACAATAACCACATACATCAATGCAGAAAAATTATAAATACACAATTATAAATATTATAAATATTATAAATACACAAATATAACAGCCTGACTCACATTTAACACATATAACATAACTCACATTTGCCTATTTCAGGCCTTCCTCCCTCCGTCACTCACTATAAACAAACACATTTATTCCTTCCCTTCATTCACTCTCACTTTGCAGACAAATAATTCATACATGAGTACATTCTTGTTTATTTTTCAGCCAGTTTTTAACATTTTTAGTGAATGTTTTAAAGTCCGTTATTATTTTAATTTCATTTGGCATTGTGTTCCAGATGTGACTGCCCTTTATAGAGAAAGCTGTTTGTCCAAATGTGGTTCTGCGGTGGAATATTTTACAGTTATTGTTAACAGAACTCCTGGTGGCTCTGCTGCTGTCCTGTCTTTGGACGAAACCAGCAAGTGGCTCGGGTGCTGATTTATGGAAACATTTGAACGTTAATTTCAGAAGACAGAGGTCAATGAAGCTCTCAAAACTCAATAGGTTGTATTTTTTTAAAACATTACAGTAATGCCACCTAATGGGCTTTTTGTCCAAGATTTTTAGGGTTTGATTATATAATGAACCTATATGTCTTATTGTGGAAGGGGCTGCTTGAGCCCAGACTGTCAAACAGTATGATATATGAGAAAAAACCATAGAATGCATATACAGTGCAGCTACTTCGTAAGGTATGTAATATCTAATTAATTTAAAGCAGTTCAGATTTTTTTTTACTGTTTTTGAAATTTTCTTTATATGAAGATTAAATTTGAGTTGAGGATCTAGTACAATGCCAAGGTATTTGAATTCTGTAGCTAAACTGATGTCATGATCATGTATATTAACTTTAAAATGTTGCAGGTTATATTTTTTGATTGAAAAGCACATTGAGACTGTTTTCTGAAGGTTCAGCAATAGATGGTTCTTGAGGAGCCACTCTTGGACATCAACCATACTTGTAGACAGTACATCTGCAGCCTGTGCTGGAGTCTTGGCAGCTGTGTAAATAACTGCATCATCTGCATAAAGTTGGCATGTTGCAGCTGAGCAGTGTAACGGCAAGTCATTAATAAAAATGCTGAAAAGTAAAGGACCAAGAATGGACCCTTGTGGGATACCCATGCGGTTGTTTAAAAATGAGGATTTATCCTGGTGAACTTTTACACACTGTTCTCTATTCTGGAGATAAGATGCAAACCATTCTAATGTATTTGGGGAGAAGTTAAAAGATACCATTTTGGATAAAAGCAAACTGTGGTTTACAGTATCGAAAGCCTTTTTGAGATCTAGAAAAACAGCTCCTACCACATTACCCCTGTCCAAGGACTGTTTGACGTTTTCAATAAGGCAACAATTTGCTGTTTCTGTTGAGTATCCTGGTCTAAAACCAAATTGATGTGGATGAAGAAGTTGACTGTCTTGTAAGTAGTCTATCAGCTGTGTAGCTACAACTTTTTCAAGAACCTTAGATAGGACTGGTAAGATAGAGATTGGGCGGTAATTGCATATATCGTCTTTACTGCCTGATTTATGAACTGGTATGACGACAGCTTTTTTCCAGCCAGATGGAAATGTACTAGACCTAATGGAGAGATTAATGAGATGAGTCAGTGGTTTGATTAATATTTTGCTGTGCATTTTGAGAAAGGAGGTGCTCATATTGTAGATATCACTAGTTTTTGAGTTTGACAGTGTTTTAACAATACCAGCAATTAACTTCTCATTTACCTCATCGATGTGAAAGTATCTGTTGGGAGTATGGAATTTGTGTTGTTGAGCACATTTGGCAGCACAAAAATTTTTGTTAAGTCTTCCACAGAGCCCACAAAGTGTGAATTAAATTCATTTGCCAAAGTAGCCTTGTCACTGACGGTCTTGCCATTGATTCTAAGTTCCTTTACCCCCTTCTGATCGTTTTTTTTATTAGTTAAGTTATTTAAATGCCTCCATAGGGAACTGTTGTTACCCTTTGCATGATCTATCAGTTTATTGTAATAAGATATTTTTGATTTTCGCAGCTCATGTACCACTTTATTTCTTAAACTTTTGTACACAAGGTGATCATTTTGTAGTTTGGAGGTTAGTGATGTTTTCAGTGCATAGTCTCGCCTCTTCATAAGTTTTCTTATTTCATTATTTAACCATGGTAGGCTAATCTTCTGTTGTCTACTTTTAATTTGCTTTGAAAATTTTTCTATAGACTTTGTGATTGTTGCAGTTATAAAATTACAACAATCATCTACTTCACATGTTGCCATGAGCTGCTCCCAATTTTGATTCTCTAAGTAATGTTCAAACTCCTCATTTTTTGATTTGGGGATAATAAAATTTGATTTGTCAATATCGACTCCCCCAAAATACTGTAGTCGCTTTTTAGTAAGTTTCCTGACAGCAAGAACCATGTTATGATCTGAGAGACCAGTTACAAGATTATAGGTTCTGGTTATTCGTTCTGGTTTATTAGTAAAGGGTAGGTGAGGGTAGGAACGTAGATTGACTGGTAAATCAACAGCTTTGCCTTAAAGCTTAGTTCCCTCTTCACCACAACAGACCGGTACAACGTCCGCATCACTGCAGGTGCTTCTCCAATCCATCTGTCAAGCTCTCGCTCCATTCTCTCCTCACTTGTGAATAAGACCCTAAGATACTGAAACTCCTCCACTTGGGGCAGGAGCCTGTACCCAACCTGGAGAGGACAATCCACCTTTTTTCCGGCTGAGGACCATGGACATTGTCTTGGAGGTATTGATTCTCATCCCAGCCGCTTCACACTCAGCGGCAAACCATCCCAGTAAGACCTGTAGGTCATTGCTGGATGAAGCCAGCAGGACAACATCATCTGCAAACAACAGAGATGAGATCCTGTGGTCACCAAGCATGACACTCTATGTTCCCTGGCTGTGCCTAGAAATCCTGTCCTTAAAAATTATGAACAGGATCGGTGACAAAGGGCAGCCCTGGCAGAGTCCAACTCTCACTGGGAATGAGTCTGACTGAGTGTTGGAAATATGAACCAAACTCTCACAACAGTCATACAGAGACCGAATAGCTCATAACAACAAGCCCAATACCCCATACTCCTGAAGCACTACCCCACCAAAAAAACATGAGGGACACGGTTGACTGCCTTCTCTAAGTCCACAAAACACATGTAAACTGGTTGGGCAAACTCCCATGAACCCCCGGGGATTCTCGAGAGGGTAAAGAGTTGGTTCGATGTGCCATGGCCAGGACGAAAACCACATTGCTCCTCCTGAATCCGAGGTTTGACCAAAGGCCGGACTCTCCTTTACCATACCTTGGCATAGACCTTCCAAGGGAGGTTGAGGAGTGTGATCCCTCTAAAGTTGGAGCACACCCTCTGGTCCCCTTTTTTGAAGAGAGGATCCACCACCACAGTTTGCCAAGCCAAAGGCACTGCCCCCAACGTCCACGCAGTGTTGCAGAGGCATGTCAACCATGACAGCCCTACAACATCCAGGGACTTGAGGTACTCAGGGAGAATCTCGTTCGTCTCTGGGGCCCGGCCATCAAAGAGATATTTAACCACCTTGGCGACCTCAGCCCCTGTGATAGACGAGTCGTCCCCCTCGTCTACAAGCCCTGCTTCCTCTGTGGAAGGCATGTCAGTGGGATTGAGGAAATCATCAAAGTATTCCTTCCACCATTGGGTTCAGATCGGGCAGACCGTTCCTCCCAATCACCCCCCTCAAGGTTTCACTGTCGTTGCCCACGTGCGCATTGAAGACCCCCAGTAGGACAATGGAGTCTCCAAGAGGATCACTCTCCAGCACCCCAGTCAGAGTCTCCAAAAAGGGTGGGTACTCTGAACCACCATTTGGTGCATAGGCACAAATGATGGTCAGGACCCATTTTCCAACCTGAAGGTGCAGGGAAACAACCCTTTCGCCCACCAGGAAAAACTCCAATATAGAGGCAGCAAGGTGGGGGGATACAAGAATACCCACCCCTGCTCATAATCTCTCGCCCGGGGCAACTCTAGAGTAGGCCAAGCTCCAGCCCCTCTCCAGGAGACTGGTTCCGGAACCGGAGCTGTGTGTTGAGGTGAGGCTGATTATATCTAGCTGTATCTCTCAACCTCATGCACCAGCTCAGGCTCAAAAGCCAGTTTAGGAAGCCTGGGATCAGACCGCCAAGGTCTCCTCCTTTGACCGCCACCTGATCCACATAGCACTGGACCCTCATGGTCTCTCCTGCAGGTGATGAGCCCACTGGAGGGCAGAACCATGTAACTCCTTTGGGCAGAGCCCGGCCGGGTCCCGTGGGCAGAAGCCCGGACACCAGATGCTAGCCATCAAGCCCCTCCCCCAGGCCTGACTCCAGGGTGGGGCCTCCGTAACCCCATACCGGGCGGGGTACACTGAATCCTTGTTCTAGCATTCATCATGAGAGTCTGTTGGATCGTTCTTAGTCTGGCCTTTCACCCAGGACCAGTTTGTCTTGGGTGACCCTACCAGAGGATAATTGCCCCGGACAACATAGCTCCTGGGATCACTAGGGCACACAAACCCCCCACCACGATATGGTGACAATCCAGGAGGGGCTCATGAAAACCAGTGTAAGCCATATTTTAGTGTGTGCAGAGTTTATACATGAGGCTCCTGGAGAAGACCCACAATGGATGTAAGCTCTATCAAACTGAACTAAAATATTTTTGAAACACGATATGCATAAAAAAACATATTACACATTTACACACAGAGGAGGAAGGGAAAAAAAGAAAACAGTTGTGGCTCCTGCCACCAACCAGAGGACTATCAAGCAAGCAATGGGGAAGCTTCCACCCAACTCAGAAAGGGCGCCTGTATTCCATTGTCAACAACCAGGGCTTTCATGCTATATTGCACACTTTAGAGTGGCGGTACAATGTCCTATCACTGAGATATTTTATAAATAAAGAGATCCCCACACTCTACAACAAGACCAAAACTGAAATCATGGAATTGCTGAATGGTGGGATTAATTTTAATTTTTATTAGAAGTCTAATATTTATTAGAAATCTTTAGTATTTTTGACTGGAGGTCTACGTTACTTGCTGCACATAACAGGAGAATGTTCTTTGGAAGTCTATTATTTGTTAAAATCCATGTGACTCTGTTATCTTCATCATAACAAATATGCTGCTACAGGTGCACTTTTCAGGGTTTTTTTTCAGGCAGATGTAGCATTTCATGTTAAATAATTCTTTTCTCTTTGTTTTATTAAAAGACATTGGAAGTAGTCATGGGTCATTGCAAATATTTTGCTTTCCCCTTGACGCCTGTTGTCGCGAATTTGCATCAAACTGCTTCCGCTCCAAATGCAACCAAAATACCGTCTGTATTCCTCCACTTCCGGTTGGAGCACTTCCAACACATACCTAGGAACCTTTTGCAAGCATTAGTTTCTCATAGGAACGGTCAGAGACGGAGCACCATCCATTTCCTGATTGCTAGGGTTAGGGTTAGGGTTATAGTTTGGCAGTCATGAGAGTTGAAAATACTGAAAATAACTTTGTTGCATAAATAAAAGACTCTTCATACTTGAGATGGGAACAGGTGCTTTTTATCATTTTTTTTTACCATAGATGCCTGTCGTCGCTAATTTGCATCATACCTAAAATTATATCTATTTTATGTGCTATAGTCAAATTAACTTTCTCAACTTAATTTAGCATCTACTTGAAAGCAAAAACACAAGTGAATTTTTTTTTTTTCATAATTGGAAATAAATTCAGGCGTTAAGGGGTTAAAAGTACCAAGCTGTCAGAGTGGGAGGGAAAAAAATTCTGAATAGAAAAATGAAGATGCATCAAGATGCACTGAGATTTGTTCAGAATCACATTGGCGTCCCTTTGAATCATAACTGAACCAAATCATGAGGAACCTAAAGATTCCCACCCCTGGGACATTGGATGGTGTCAATTGCCAGAAAGGGGAACCACAGAAAACAAAAGAGACTGGGACACAGAATGTGTGGCTAAATAGTAGAAGTGGAAGAGAGTTTCCTCAACATCTAAGTGTATCTATTGTATATTTTTACACTTTGCAGAATTGACAGGGCTTCATTCAGAGTTGACAACAACTGCAGATGTTGATAAAGGCTGTCTTTCTGAGCCACATTTACTTTGTAACTCTTCATTCTCTTCTTGCTTTGCTTTTTCTCAGGCCTGTGCCTCTTTTTTATTCAGCTCATGTAGAACCTAGTGCCTGCACAGAATTTTAAAATGTCAGCAGGTTGCATCCTCTCTGAGCAGAGATAACTATTTAACTTGGTAATGCCATGGATTCTTGTAAATATTACTACTCACGTTTTACTACTATACAGCTCCAACAAATTAGCAGAGATTTCTCCTCTGAGCACTTTGCCATTCAGATTCTGACAACTCCAAAACCATTTAGAGTCACACTGGTGGGTAGACAGGGTAGTTAATTCAATTGCTTAAATGTGCTTGCTGGTGATTTTCCTAATTTCTGGTTGATTCATTCATAATGATGAGGATGATGGCTGTAGATTTTGACTGTCACTTGGAGCCTCATTAAGATGCATCTGGGATTCAGCAGTTACCTTAAATCCTTCTGTCATATATGCTTCAGTCATCATCATCTTCCACAGCATATTCATACACAATATGTATCTGCTTGTTAGGGAGTTTAACAAACACTAAACACTAGGAAAATAAGCAAGCTCCACTCATTTGTCCACAAAATTTAAATTCACACCTACTGTAGCTATGATGCAAGGATACTGCCTTAAAAAAGTGTACCTCAGGAACAGTGCAACTTTATGTATCAAGTGCATGTAACTTTATATTTAGTACTGTATATACCGTTGCTGTCATTTCAACATTCAAAATAGCAGTGTTTGTTTTGTCTTTATTAATACGAGCTATTAAAAGCTGAGTGGCAGTGTCTTCCTTTCTGACAAGACGAGAATAGCAAAGCATGTCTCAGTTTGCCTCTTTAGCCGTCGGGCTTATTTACTAAACCATAGAACAGAACATGTCAGCAGCATACAGACATCTGTCTCCTGCTGCACCTCTCACTGCTTGGTCCAGCTGACAACTCACATCTCACCCTCACTTCAGCTCAACACACTGGCGCAGCCTCAGAAAAGGAACCTGGGAAACCAGAGTACGTGGAGATGTCCCATCCCTATACCGTAACTATAGCAACTATACTAACACAATGAGAAAGGGCGTAAATTCAAATTCAAATTCAAACCCCTTCCGGTTCCGGCGCCACACGAGTTGGCTGCCTTTTGTAACTGCTTTTTTTTTTTTTTTATCTTCTTTTCTTCTTTCTACACCTTTCACTCTATATATATATCACGGACACACAGATCGCCCCAAAGGTCTCCTGAGTCGGCGGACGGAGCCTCTGTTTACAGCAGGAGACGATACAGCAGGGAAGAGCTAGCTAGCACTCAACCGCCACCCGGTGCTAACGGAGAAACTCGACATACCGGGGAACTGAAGCGAAAACGACGCGGGTGCCGGGCTGGAGTTTAGGCGGCGTGCAAGAAATATAAGACAGAATAATAAAGAGCGATGGCAAGAACCAAGCAGACCGCCTGTAAATCTACTGGAGGAAAAGCCCCCAGGAAGCAGCTAGCCACCAAGGCTGCTCAGAAAAGCGCTCCGGCCACCGGCGGAGTGAAGAAGCCTCACCGTTACAGGCCCGGTACCGTGGCTCTGAGAGAGATCCATCGTTACCAGAAATCCACAGAGCTGCTCATCCGTAAGCTGCCCTTCCAGCGCCTGGTGAGGGAGATCGCTCAGGACTTCAAGACCGACCTGCGCTTCCAGAGCTCCACCCTCATGGCTCTGCAGGAGACCAGCGAGGCCTACCTGGTGGGTCTCTTCGAGGACACCAACCTGTGCGCCATCCACGCCAAGAGGGTCACCATCATGCCCAAAGACATCCAGCTGGCCCGCTGCATCCGCGGAGAGAGAGCTTAGACTTTCTGCTGCACATCCACCAACCACAATGCTCCACACTGTGTGTCTATATATATATATATATATATATATATATATATATAGTAATATGTACATATGTATACTAGCTGCTCTTGTTTTTTCTTGCCTTCTGATTATTGCTCTGAGTGTTGCTATCCCTGTGCTGTTGCAATCCTGGAATTTCCCTATTGTGGGACTAATAAAGGCTTATCTTATCTTATCTTATCTTAAATGACTAATACTCGACACCAGCCTTTATTACTTTTTAAATTTTCATTACTAGTTTTTTTTTTAAGTTTTGATATTGTTTGTTTTGAGTAACAGGGTTGCTATAACTATGCATGCATGTGTCAACACACACACACACACACACACACATGCATTTAACACAGAGTATTCAAAGTTGGAGCCTCGCGGTAGAGTTGCTCCTCGATATTTGGGAGGCTTTACATTCATGCCCCAGACTGGTCATACTAAAGACCAGGTAAAAACGTTATTTATTTTTTTTTGTTTTCTGCATTCTTGCTTGGTTCTCAGTATAATAGAATTAACACAGAGCTCTACCAGAGCTCTGTACCCCTGTAACTTCCACTCCTTACAGCTGTGTGCCATAGGATCATTTAAATGAAGTGAGATGTTGCCACAATACACCACATGATGTGGAAGGAATTAACAGCCAGGAATAAACCTGATGAGCTTTGTATCCATGGCTTTGTGTGCACAGACTGTTGCTTTTTCAACCATCTGCAATGGTCTTTTAACATCAGTTTGCCATAGTTTGAATTTTTTCAAAAATCCTTTTCAAAATGAACTTTTGAATCCTGATATATACATAAAAGGAATGGATTTATCAACTGTTCTTTTACAAATCTGATAAAAGAGGTATATTAACATTCTTACTGCTGGTTCCTTCTAACCTTGCTTGCTTGTGAAGATGTGGACAAGAAACCTGTTTTTGATGTTCAGCATAACACTGTGGCTGTGAATTCATCCTGTCAGGGTTTATTATGCCTCTGTGAAAATGGAGGCATACAGTAATCACTGAGTGTGTCTGTGGCTGTGTGTGTGTATCTGTCCGCCTGGCCGCCTATCTGTTTCAGCTCATCCAGTCAAAACCAACTGGAACTAAAGGCTTGTATCATTGTATTACCATATTTTCTCAACTTTTAATTTGCCAGAATTTTAAAATAACACTTCGTATTTGAAATAAACAAAAATAACTCAACTTTACCATCAATGGAATGGCACTGCGCATGCGCCCGGAAAATCCCGCCAGAGGAAAGTACTGAGCAATCCGCCTATACTGGGTGAACGTATTTCTTTTTGCCCGTCTGTTTTCTTCTCTGCCACTAAACATCAAAAGCTCCTGTTCGTCTTGATTGTCATTGCATTCACGTACCTCCATTGCTTCCGCCATTTAAAACATCTGCCACCATGCTCTTCTTTTGTGTTTGGATTGCAGCTGTTCAAATCAATTTGGTGGCTCTTGGCTGCCGCCGACAGTATGGGCATGTGAAGTGCAGATTATTTTTACTGCGCATGCGCTTGCTCTAAAACTACTGGATGGATTTGGATGAAATTTTTACCAGAGGTGGCCCTTGGGCTCGAGAGGAACCCGTAGTATTTTGGTAATGATCTGAGGATGCATACTTCTGCCAAGGCTCTGGCACCAAGGCATCAGCACCTTAGTGCTTTCATTATTCTGGAAATCAGGGTGTTTTGTGTGATAGTGTGTGACTACGTTTATTTTTATTTTGAAGATCTCTGAACATTGTTTCTTTGATCTGACAGTAATTAGTTTGGCTTTGTAAAATCACCTTTGGTGTGTGTATGTAACAGACAGATACTGCATTTTCATCAATGCACTGTTTAGAATTACATAGTTATGCAAAGTGTACATGGTGATTAACTAAGAATGGTTCATGTCACAGTGATTATAGAACGCTCATAAATCTATAATGTGCAATTTCATTTTAAAGGAATCTTTTTAATTAACATGACAGCATCTTAATGAATGTGCAATATATATTGTGTACTGCTATGCACTCTGTATACTTATATTACACTCAATAAAAATTAATTGTTGGAGACTTGTTGAGCAGTCTTATGCAATTTTATTTAACAGGACTCCACTTTTTTCCACATGAGATGAGCTCTTATGTTAAAGAATCCACACAGAGCCCCTTTGCCTGACCGTCAATTCAAAACCACATAAATATTCACAAAGATCATATTGGAAATGATCAGCTCCTCCTATCCCACTCTCCATCCTCCATTCCCTTCCCAAGCCTCTTCTCCACAGTGTTTTGAAGTGCAAGCCAACCAAATCAATCATTCCATAGATCGAAATGCTTCACAAGAAACTTCAGAAATATTCAGAGAGCAAAGAAGATTAAGAGGAATATGAAATCTCTTTTCACATAAAGCACCTTGAGTCAGTGCTGGAGAGGCATTTTAGTGCTGGTTGGAAGCTCCAAGCTGCTTGTCACAATGATCTACTTCAGTGAGCCATTGAAAGCTGCACTGAGTTGAACTTCAGTTTATATATACTGACACCATCATGCCTGTAACTGGTGTTCTTTGTCAGATAAAGTTATTGTATGGACTGGTATTTAAGATCCAAAGTGGCTTAAGTTCATACTATCTGAAAACCTACTTGGTAATGAAGCTGCCACCAATTCAGATCGCACTAGGTTCCACCAAGCAAACCACGTGCTTGCTCTTCAGCAGCCTCCAGCAAACCAGTCATTTTTTTGCTAGGTGACATAAAGATATCTCCATATGCCTGTTGCTTATAACCACTTTCAACTTAAATGCTAAGATTGTCATTCTCATCAACATTCAACACATCCAAGAACTCACCTGTGATAACTCATCTGTTATAATCTGTGAAATGTGTCATGTGGTAGTGTGTGTGTGTGTGTGTGTGGGGGGGGGTTTGAACAAAATAGAAGATCTTCAACACTGTTGGTAAAGCATCATCCTTCCACCCACAGGAAAGTCCAAACTCTGCATGGAAGCAGGTTAAATGTATTTGTTGTGTTACGTCAAATAGGTTCATTTTGTCTTCTTTTAATTATTTATCTTTTGTTCGTCAGATTTCTGACGAAGGCTGCAGTGCAGTTGAAACATGAAAAGAAGGTAAAGACATCTTTCTGTTTTATTTTTTGTCTTTTATATGAACAAAAGATAAATATTTGTTGTGTTTCTCCGCACGAGGCCAGCTTGATGTGGTTTGATTTATGCTGCAGGCGCTGGTGCTGATATGAACCAATAACCAACACTCTGTAGCTGTAAACATGTAAAAAGAGAAGAATGAGTCTGAGGAGAGAGTCTGCTCACATCTCACGGAGCAGTGGAGGGTGACGGCAGCATGGCCACCACTCCAGGCCAAAAGCTATTTATGAGAAAAAGCCTTGGTCGGTTCATTTTGATGACGTTACAGGGCAGCTGTTAAATCACAAGTGAGAGATGTTTGTGGAAGTGAGAGGACATAGTTGTGTGGTTGTTGCAGAAATAGTTTCCTTTATATTTTTTTTCCTATATTCTCGAAGAATAAGCAAGAAATATTAGTTACCCACAGTGACACAGCTGTGTCTGTGTTCTAACGCGACAAGGAATGAGACTACAGCCACCAAACATGACACATAGGCTGACCTTGGGACTAGCACCTATGGCTATACTTTTGGGGTTAAAATGTCAAAGGTCAAGGTCAGAATGTCAAATAAACTATATCTCAACAACAAAGACGGCTAGGGCCACTAAGCTTGGTACACAGGTTCACCCTGACCCCCGACTATGAGTTTGGGCTGGAAAGGTCACTGATCAAAGTTTGCATTCCCTCTGTCCTATTAGTATAGGATGAGTAAAGCTGGGACCACCAAACTTTGTACACTGGTTCACCTTGGGATCCTGAACTGTAACTATGGTTTTCAGACTGCAAGGCCAAAGGTCAAGGTCAAAATGCCGTTTAAAAAATATTTCAAGAGCAACGAAAGCTAGGGTCAGCAAAACTGGTACACAGGTTCACTGTGAAACCCTGACCTCTGACTGAGGGTTTTGGGTCAAAAAGTCAAATGTCAAGGTTTTAAATCTATAGGACTGCAAAAGGCGTTGGGCTGCATCTCTTGAAAGCATTCTAGTTAAAAAATGCTAAGAATAGTGCATTGTGGTTAATGATGTTAACAATGAGTAATCAGCATCACTGATGTGTGCTACCCTGTGGATTACTCCAAATTCAGTCACTGTGAGACTTAGTCCAAATGGGCGTGACAGCTATTGTTGTGGAGAAGAAAATTTTGAGATCAATCATAGAGCACACATCCTTTTCTAAAAGTACGCAGGATAATAATTTGTATTTCTTATGGTGCATTGTGGCCTTCTTTTCAAATATTTATTTGAAATATCAAAGCAGAGCTCATGGAAGGGTCAGTCTGAGCAGTGGGACAGTCTGTGAGACAATGATGGCAGTATCAACAGAAAGCCAAACCCAAGATAAAAAGCTGTTTAATAAGATGGGAACAGCTAGATAATACTCTCCTTTAATCTTGCCTTCTATTGAATGTCCCAGAGGACTTTAAAAATGAACTTTGATGAGCAGTGCCAGTCATTTATATGAAGATTAGGCAGAGAGGATGAGATCTTCTTGGTCATCCTTTATGAATAGTTTGTCTACAGAAAGCTGCACCGTGCTGAAGTTCAACAAATGACCTTCATTTTTCTGTTGATGCTCTAAATATACAAATTCTTAAAAACATGTTCAATTTCATGAATATTTGTTAAGTATTTGTCTTCTTTGTGAATATACTGAACAAGAAATGCATGGTTTGTTTCATATTTGTTTATACACTAAACTTTTAAAACATGATATGGCAGGGGTGTAAAACCCATTCCATGGAGGGCCAAGACCCTGTATGTTTTACTTCCACCCAGTGTCTTCAGCAGGTGTTTTCACTGATCAGCCATTAGTGGGGGGAAAAATCAGTGAAATTACCTGTTGAAGACACTGGGTGGAGGTAAAACCTGCAGGGTCTTGGTCCTCTATGAAATGAGTTTGACAACCCTGATATAGGGGATTCAAATTCATCTTGATTATTCTTACAGTTAGGTATGTTCACGATAAGTCACAAAGTCGAAATGTTTTGACAACTAAATTATCACAGTATTAGATTTTCTTTGCATGGTTGCCATGGCAGGAAATAATTGTTTTTGCATAGTGCCTACATAGAAGAAACATTGATTGGTCATATTCATCTTTTTAACATTTTTTATTATTTAATTTTGGGATTTAGGCTGACAACAAACCACTCTGATGCACTCTGATTTAATGTCCATTTTTCAAATCTTTGGTCTATGTCAGATTTTTATGAAAGAAGACAGCCATGGTCAGTGATTTCAAGCCCTAACAAATAACCAAAAAATATGGTCAAAAACAGTCCACACTGTGATACATTTACTTTAATAAATAATAAAAAAAAAAAATAATAATCCTCAGTGTAACTTGTCCTGTTTCAGCTATAGCAAACTAATTTCAGCTTTACTGTAGAATAGTCTGCCAGGTGCAAGGTGGGTGAAAAACTGCCCCCCCCCGCCCCGTCTCTTGCTCACACACACACACAGACACCCCCCCCCCCCCCCCACACACACACACAAAACCTCCCACACTGGTAAAAAAGCTTTTTTGGAAGGGTAGGTGGAATTTGTCTCTCCCTTCTGTCTCCTCCAGTATGATTTTCCCTATCAGAATTAGCCACACTCCAATAGTAGCACAATAGCTAGTTAGCAGCATCTTCTTCTTGTGATTAATGACAAGTGACAGCCAGCAGTGAGGCATGCTACTGCCAGCTTTTGACAAAGTAAGCCCAGGATTTTGACCACCACAGTTGCCACAGTACGTTCAAACATACTACTAATACATTTAACACTGCTAGTAAATAGATTATCAGCATGTGTTACCATACTCTTTGTTGTCTTGTTTTTGGTTATCTGAATGTGTACTAAATGTTTCAAATCATCAAACAAATTTAAATATTAGACAAAGATAACACAAGTAAACACAAAATGCAGTTTTTAAATGAAGATATTTATTATTGGGGGGGGGGGGGGGAATCCAAACCTACATGGCCCTGTGTAAAAAAGTGATTACCCCTAAACCTAATAACTGGTTGGGCCACTCTTAGCAGCAACAACTGTAATCAAGCGTTTGCAATAACTGGCAATGAGTCTTTTACAGCGCTGTGGAGGAGTCTTGGCCCACTCATCTTTGCAAAAATTGTTGTAATTCAGCCACATTGGAGGGTTTTCAAGCATGAACCACCTTTTTAAGGTCATGCCACAGCATCACAATTGAATTCAGGTCAGGACTTTGACTAGGCCACTCCAAAGTCTCCATTTTGTTTTTCTTAAGCCCTTCAGAGGTGGACTTGCTGGTGTGTTTTGGATCATTGTCCTGCTGCAGAACCCAAGTGCCCTTCAGCTTGAAGCCACAAACAGATGGCCAGACATTCTTCAGGATTTTTTGGTAGACAGCAAAATTCATGGTTCCATTTACCACAGCATGTCTTCCAGGTCCTGAAGCAGCAAAACAGCCTCAGACCATCACACTACCACCAACATATTTTACTGTTGGTATGATGTTCCTTTTCTGAAATGTCGTGTTACTTTTACATCAGATGTAATGAGACACACACCTTCCAAAAAGTTCAACTTTTGTCTCGTCAGTCTACAGAGTATTTTCCCAAAAGCCTTGGGGATCATCAAGTGGTTTTCTGGCAAAACTGAGACGAGCCTTTATGTTCTTTTTGCTCAGAAGTGGCTTTTGTCTTGGAACTCTGCCATGCAGGCCATTTTTGCCCAGTCTCTTTCTTATGGTGGAGTCATGAACATTGACCTTAACTGAGGCAAGTGAGGCCTGCAGGTCTTTGGATGTTGTTGTGGAGTCTTTTGTGACCTCTTGGATGAGTCGTCCTTCTGCTCTTTGCGTAATTTTTGGCCGGCCACTCCTGGGAAGGTTCACCACTGTTCCATGTTTTCACCATTTGTGGATAATGGCTCTCATTGTGGTTCACCTGAGGCCCAAAGCTTAATAAATGGCTTTATAATCTTTTCCAGGCTGATAGATCTCACTTACTTTGTTTCTTATTTGTTCCTGAATTTCTTTGGATTGCAGCATGATGTCTAGCTTTTGAGGATCTTTTGGTCTCCTTCACTTTGTCAGGCAGGTCCTATTTAACAGATTTCTTGATTGAGAAGAGGTGTGGCAGTAATCAGGCCTGGGTGTGACTAGAGAACTCAGCTTTCCAAACATGTGATAAACCACAATCAGTTTATGTTTTAATGGGGGGGGGGATCACTTTTTCATACAGGGCCATGTAGGTTTGGATTTTTTTTACCCTTAATAATGAACACCTTCATTTAACAACTGCATTTTGTGTTTACTGGTGTTATCTTTGTCTAATATTTAAATTTGTTTGAAAGAAGATGGATGGATGGATGCATGATCTGAAACATATAAGAGTGACAAACATACAAAAATGTGGGAAATCAGGAAAGGGGCAAACATTTTTTCACACCACTGTATGTGCAAGACTGTTGTTTCAAGTCTAAAGGTGTCTTCAGAACAAACGCGAACGGGTGGCGCAAATACGTACAAAGTCAATGGAAAGAGGCGAGCACACGTGCATCTCGCACATTCAGGTGTTCACGCCCAAGGGATAGCACTAGCTACTAATGGCCTTGAGATTCTGCCGTCGCTGGAGTAAAAGTATCAACACTGCAGAATAAACCAGTTTGAAAATGAGACTGACACTCACCTGGAGAAAGAAGGACCGGGAGCTCTGCAGCTGAATTCGAGGGTTGGAGATTTTTACCCACTGTCTCATGCCACGGACGTGCTAACAAGGCTAGCAGGCTAGCAGTGTAAACAGCCCTTCATCCAGGTGAAATTTTGGAGGCAGAGGCATTTTTTTTTTTTTCAGTTGAGACCCCGTTGGATAATGTAAACCTGAGCATGACAGTATTTTGGGAATTTCCACAGTTGGCTGAACACAGCTGCAGAAGTTATAAAGGCAACTTTGCCTGTATGCAACTCACTCAGACTGTGAATTCATGTCTATTCGTGTATTTACATTGAGTTAAAATGTAATCACACCACGCCTGTTCACGTTTGGTCTGAAGACACCTTAAGATGTATTTTTTTTAATTGACTTCATGTTAGCACTGGGTGGTAAACCAAGATAAAACTGAAACCATCATTCGGGATGTAAAACTGATGTCAGGTTTTTTTTTTTTTTTTTTTCCAGTTTTTCCCCTCTCCCTGTTGTGTGGTGTATATGAGAACTTTCACGTCTTGCCCCTTTAAAATATGTCTTGCGTGAGTGGTCACATGAGTCCGCAGCCTGGAAACTGTGCAGTCAGCGCTGTTTGGAAGCAGCAGAATACCGCAGAAAGATTAAAATGGCTTGTGTCAAGAAGAAATGTCACATTTATCCACGTAATGATGGGCTCTTTGTTTCATCTGAAGATGCCAAGACAAAAAAGCTAGTGAAGTGCTCTTATACTAGCGGGGAATGCCATGAAGGTAAATCGCTGTTAGCCACTAACCACCATCCTCATCAGCTTATGTGGGAAAGGATGACAAATTGAATAAGCAGAAGTAGGATTTAAGAACCTCATCAGAGACTCTTTATCACTGTGAATTGATAACGTAATCATGACTGTGTAAAGGACACCCCAATGCAGCTAACAAGCTAATTAGCCACCATTATGATTCATGTGACCCACAAACCCTCAATAGGTATGTGCTATAAACACTGACTTCTGCATTGAACAATATTTAATTTGGTTAATATTGCTTCATTACATTGTCAGTGATTATAAGGGAGAAGAACGGAGTGAAAAAAAAAATTCTGAAAAAAAAAATGATGCGAAAGGTTCAATTAACCGTGATGCTGATTTAAGGTCACATTGTCCAGTCCTACTCCACATGGGATACTTTTAAAAAGCACAAATAATCCATCAAGCATCAAAGATTTAATTTTCCTCCCAGGATTTGTCCCAGCAAGAAAAAGCAATGAACTGAACTTTTGACTTTGTTTTTGCTTCGAGTAACTTTATAATTTCTTCCTTAGCACAGCTGTGTCACAGCAGAGAGTGGGGAGCAAACATCAGACACAGTGACAGCTCTGTAGACACAGTGACATGAGGTTCACTCTCCACAGGCAGAATGCCATCAAGGTCTGTTGTTTTAGCGTCATGTGTCATGGTGGCAGTGTCAGGAGGGGTCCACTAGTGGATGTGACCCACAAACAAGTTCAGGAAGAGACAGCAGGCAGGGGGCCAAGTGAAAGCAAAAGCAACAATTCACTTCCAGTGTTACACACACATCCACCAAAACCCACCCATACATACACCGTGCAAGTCTGCCAAAGGTTACTGAGCTGGCTGGCAGCAACCAGTGAAGATGGAATACCACCTCTGAACCAGATGACTGGCACTAAGAGCCTTGAGGCACAGCCAAGGAGAAGGAGCAGCATGTCACAGAAAGAGAGGTCAGAGTGGGAGCAGTAGCCAAATAAAAAGCCATAACATTTCCCTAAAGTGAGATAAGAGACTGACAAAGGAAGTGGTCTAGGTTTAAAATGATAGTCTGGTGCTGAGAAGCTGGCCCACTCCCAGAGGACAGAGCTCTGACTGGACATGCAGAGTCAGAGGATAGATGTACAGGTGATATTTTATTCAACACTGTGTCCTGAGTTTGCCCAGATGCAAGCACATCAACCTTGTAACTTCTCAGCCTGGAGAAGTTGTCATTCCCAAAAAGAAATTTTGTTGGAATCTTGGGTGTTTTTCCCATCTACATAAATTATTAGAATAAGGAAAAGAACAGAAAATAACTCCAGACAGTCAAATGTTTCTGCCATTTTATCATGCATGATTGTGCTTCAGTCCCTGGTTTCTGTTGTGTTAAAGAGGCAGTTTGATATGTCGCCTCAGGTTCTCCCCATGTTTTCCTTGCAGCTGTGCCTTCACCAAAATCTACCTCAGTGGTGTTTTTCTTTCTTTCTTTCTTTCTTTATTTCTCAATTCCCTTTTTATCCCAGGAGACTTCAGTGTCACTTTGTGTCAAGCAAACAGACTTTAAAACTTTTGGGACCAAACCATCATCTTAATCATTGCCCCTCGTCCTCTGCCATCTTAAAGTTTGCAACAGAAACTCTGATCTTCCTTTAGACTTCTGACAAGTGTTGAACCTCCTTCTTCCATTACCTAAGGCATAAAATAAGTCTTACGAAGAAACCCCAACAGGTTAGAAGGAATCCAAAATGATTGAGAGCATTGTTTTTCCTCGTCTGCACCATTAATGCTTTTCTGCTGGAATCCCAGATGGGATCAAGTGTGATAAAGTTAACTGTTTAACTTCACACTACATTTAAAAATTTTCTCACTCACATCTCATCAAAAGAGGTACGTTTCTGTATATGGAAGGCTGCTTCTGTAAGAAATGGAACTGTTAAAATGAGTTTTTGACTCTGATGCCTTGTCAGTAATTATCACAATGTGTTGTTCATATTTCAGTGACTAGAGAGAATTTGCCTTAATTTTGGCTTTATGGGTGTGCTCAGTGCCTACTAGGGGTGTAACGGTACGCCTAAAATGATGGTTCGGTACGTACCTTGGTTTTAAGGTCACAGTTCGTTCATTTGGGGTACAGTAAGGGACAAAATGCAAAACATAAAACTGCTTATCTTTTGTTTAAGTGGGAACAGCTTTGAAAAAAAAGGCAAACTGCCAGCAGTAAATTCTCCAATAAATAAAATGTATACAATAAAATAAATAAATTCTCTTTTTAGCAAATGAACAATGCAGACAAGTGCAACAATAGAAGTTTGAATAGTCTGAAGTACTCTTTTATTTTTAGGAAATTAAAGTCTCTTATTGCCTGAAGCGGTGTTTTTAACCAGGGTGCTCTGGTATGTTCAGGTTTCTATGGGAAATTAATTATCTAATTTCACTTGTTAATTGGTCCAAAAAATTGCAAATAATTTGTCATTGTTGTGTATAGGTTCTGAAGGCACCCATGCACAACAACAGCAAATTATTTGCAATTTTTTTGGACAATTAAGAAGGAACATACCAGGGAACCCATGAAAAACACAGGCCTAAATTGCAGCATTAACAGATTTAGCTTTTTCTTAAAAGGATGGTATTTTCTGGCTGAAGTGGGCACAACAAGAAACTTCATAGTGGGGCTCAGTTACCTTCAGCATGTGTTTAAACCTTTTATTCTCAACAACTGAATATGGTCTTAGATCCACTGTTATAAAAACACCAATGGCATTTGTTATTGCTTTGGCTCAATCTGAAAAGTCCTTGAGAGGCTGTCTAAATGCAGCTGGAACCTGTGCTTGTACCGTGCTAAGTTTTTCCTTTTTTTTGTGCTGCAATGATATTCACGTTTGCGTAGTGCCATTTCAAATGATTTAACAAGTTCAACATACTGCCAAAAGCATATCGGATGCCGTTTTTGTCTTATTCACTTGCTTTTGTCCGTTCACATATTTCACCAGAAAGCCAAAGTGTTCCCAATCGGGAGACTTGTGAAGAGGGTCTTCAAGTTCTGGCTTCTCCGTACAGCCAGCCATGATGTTCCCTAGTTAGAGGCTTCTTTTGCGCAAGGCAGTTACACTTCCTGTCTGTCACTCATCATGGTCCGTGTGGAACCTTGGTACGCCTCTGTACCAAACCAAAGGTGCCATACTGAAAAATCTGAATACGAATACATGTACCGTTACATCCTGAGTGCCTGCTGCTACATACTGTACATTCATGTCAGGAGATAAGGAAGAGAGATAAACAGGCATCCAGTGAAAGAGAGAGAGAGAGAGAGAGAGAGAGAGAGAGAGAGAGAGAGAGAGAGAGAGAGAGAGAGAGAGAGAGAGAGACATACAGTGCATCTGGAAAGTATTCACAGTGCTTCCCTTTTTACACATTATGTTTCAGCCATATTCCAAAATGAAATAAATTCATTTTTTTCCTTAAAATTCTACACACAACACCCCATAATGACATGATTTTTTTTTTTAGATTTTTGCAAATTTATTAAAAATAAAAAACTAAGAAATCACATGTACATAAGTATTCACAGCCTTTGCTCAATACGTTGTTGATGCACCTTTGGCATCAATTACAGCCTCAAATCTTTTTGAATATGATGCCACAAGCTTGGCACACCTCCCTTTGGGCAGTTTTACCCATTCCTCTTTGCAGCACCTCTCAAGCGGCATCAGGTTGGATGGGAAGCGTTGGTACACAGCCATTTTCGGATCTCTCCAGAGATGTTCAATTGGATTCAAGTCTGGGCTCTGGCTTGACCACTCAAGGACATTCACAGAGTTGTCCTGAAGCCACTCCTTTGATATCTTGGCTGCGTGCTTAGGGTCGTTGTCCTGCTGAAAGATGAACCTTCGCCCCAGTCTGAGATTAAGAGCACTCTGGAGCAGGTTTTCTTCCAAGATGTCTCTGTACATTGCTGCATTCATCTTTCCCTCTATCCTGACTAGTCTCCCAGTTCCTTCCGCTGAAAAACATCCCCACAGCATGATGCTGCCACCACCATTGGCGTGGTTATGAACTGTGCCTGGTTTCCTCCAAATATGACACCTGGCATTCATGCCAAAGAGTTCAATCTTTGTCCCATCAGACTAGAGAATTTTGCTTCTCATGGCTTGAAAGTCCTTCTGTTGCCTTTTGGCAAACTCCAGGGGAGCTGCCATGTGCTTTTTACTAAGGAGGGGCTTCTATCTGGCCACTCTACCATACAGGCCTGATTGGTGGATTGCTGCAGAAATGGTTGTTCTTCTGGAAGATTCTCATCTCCACAGAGGAATGCTGGAGCTCTGACAGAGTGATCATCAGGTTCTTGGACACCTCCCTGATTAAGGCCCTTCTTCCCTGATCACTCAGTTTAGAGCCGGCCAGCTCTAGGAAAAGTCCTGGTGGTTCCAAATTTCTTCCATTTACAGATGATGGAGGCCACTGTGCTCATTGGGACCTTCAAAGCAGCAGAACATTTTCTGTACCCTTCTCCAGATTTGAGACAATCCTGTCTCAGAGGTCTACAGACAATTCCTTTGACTTCATGCTTGGTTTGTGCTCTGACATGCACTGTCAACTGTAGGACCTTATTTAGACAGGTGTGTGCCTTTCGAAATCATGTCCAATCAACTGAATTTACCACAGGTGGACTCCAATTAAGCTGTAGAAACATCTCAAGGATGATCAATGGAAACAGGATGCACCTGACCTCAATTCTGAGCTTCATAGTCAAGGCTGTGAATACTTATGTACATGTGATTTCTTAGTTTTTTATTTTTAATAAATTTGCAAAAATCTCAAAAAGACTTTTTTCACATTCCCATTATGGGGTATTGTGTGTTGAATTTTGTGAAAAAAAAAAGAATTTAATCCATTTTGGAATAAGGCTGTAACATAACAAAATGTGGAAAAAAGCGAAGCGCTGTGAATACTTTCCAGATGCACTGTAAGAACCTGTTGCCATCTGCCAAGATGCTGAAGATGAAACGAGGGTGGATATTTCAGCAAGATAATGATCCCAAACTCACAGCCAAGGAAACTCTGAACTGGCTCCAGAGAAGGAAAATAAAGCTGCTAGAATGGCCCAGTCAGTCACCTGACCTGAATCCAATTGAAAATCTATGAAACGAACTGAAGATCAGAGTTCATAGAAGACACCCACAGACCCTTCAAGATTTGAAGACAGTTTGCGTGGAAGAATGAGATAAAATCACTCCTGAGCAATGCCTGTGCTTAGTTTATCCATACAGGAGGCATCTGGATGCTGTTATTGCAAACAAAGGCTTTTCTACTAAATATTAAATGAATTTCACCAAGCATGTTGAATACTTATTCCCTGTGTCTTTCCACTTTATTCAATATCACTTGTTTTGTGAACACAGTTGCTTTGATATGGATTACTTGGGTTGTTACTGATATCTGGTGAAAATCTCAGGTCAATGGCTCCATCATAAATATGTTTAATGAGAAAAAAGTTGACATGTTCAATACTTATTTTCCAGCTATAGATAGATAGATAGATAGATAGATAGATAGATAGATAGATACTCCTTCAATCAAGCGATTGTTGTTGGAAAGGTTACTTTAGAAATTTAATAGATTACCAATTGCAAGTTACCATTAAAAAAAATAATAATACTAGTGTAACCTTTTGAAATTCCTTTGTTAAAGTCATGTAACCTATTACCTCCAATAATTTATGGATTACTGTTCAATGTTTGTAATGAATGTTAAACATTTTCAGATGTTTAAACCTGGCAGTATATGGTTGGAACTAGCACTCTGCACATGAAAATCGAAAGCAACAAAATGAATAACAACATGCAGCCAGGCTTTTCAAAAAATACTCAGATGTAATCTCGTCTGGAATCATTAACATTTTCAAAAGTAACTATAATTTAATTACACATTTTTTTCTTCCTAAACTGAATATAGTTACATTTTTGTGTATTTAAATAACATGATGCCACTACACATATTGTGACTATTTTCTCCCTAACACCTAACGCAGCGTATCCTTCCATCCTTTTTGTCACTGTTAGAGAGGCTGCTTCACCACAGCTTCGAATATGTTTAGCTCTCATTACTGTAGCAGCTAGTGTTTGGATAATGGTTGGGTAAGGGGATAATTTTAAAACTCTTTAGACTCCTCTCAACTCACTTGTCTTGTCTCTCAGCACTCTTGATGTAATTATTTTCACAGCCATCACAAGATGCTGTTTCCACTACTTCTCTCTGCCATGGTATCCATTTGACCCAACCTTACAAATTTTGGAATATACATAGAAACAGTTGCTTTTCCTTATATATTACATATTTTCTACTGGGTGAAGAAACATGCAACTTATACAGATTTTTGTGGAACTGTGCTGGAAAATCTATGACAGTGACAATTTTGACAGGACTACAGAAAGAGAAATATTGGGTGTCATCTCCCTTTGGTGAAAGAAGACATTTGATTTGAATAGAGCTTTTTTCTAAATGAATGTCTGGATTCTCCCTACTCTGCACTGTGGCACACAGATGGTCCTGTCATGCTGTGTGTTTGACAAGGAGTGATAGATTTAAATGACTGCCATGCTGGCAAGAAGGCCCTCTGTTATTGGAAAACATATTTCACATATTCTCTGAAATTAATCTTTGATAAAATTTTATTTTGGAAGTACTTTATCTTTATAGTCACAGACACTATTGGCCAATCATTCTCTCATGTGTCTGCAACACAGTTCATACACAGAACCACATGAATAAGCGCAACCATGATTTGTTCTGCTTTATATTTAATTCAATTCAACTCAGCTTTATTTATATAGCGCCGCATCACAACAAAGGTCATCTCATAGCGCTAGAAAATGCAGAAAAAAAAACAAAACACAATTTCAGAAACACCCAGCAATCAGACGATCCCCTGTGAGCAAGCACTTAGCAACGGTGGAGAGGAAAAACTCCCATTTAACAGGAAGAAACCTCTAGCAGAACCAGGATCACAGAGGGGCAGTCATCTGCTGCGACTGGCTGGGGGTGAGGGGATAGAGAGGATGAAGAGGACAGACATAAAGAACATGAAACAGTGAGAAACTTTTTTCATTTTGGGAGCATAGTGCTCTATTAGAATGATAGGGTAATATCAGATCTTTTATATATAAGGGGGCCTGATTATTAAGAGCTTTGAAAGTGAGAAGAAGGATTTTAAACTTAATTCTAAACTGTATGGGAAGCCAATGAAGGGAGGACAGAACCGAAGAGATATGATCTCTCTTTCTAGAACCAGTTAAAACTCTTGCAGCAGCATTTTGGATCAACTGAAGACTTTTTAAGGATATTTTGGGACAACCTGATAATAACGAGTTACAATAATCTATTCGAGAGCTGACAAAGGCGTGGATCACTTTCTCAGCATCATTCAGAGACAAGATGCTCCTAATCTTGGCAATATTGTGCATATGATAGAAGGCAGTCTTAAAAACAAATTTAATATGTGAATTAAAGGACAGATCTTGATTAAAAATAACTCCAAGGTTCCTCACAGAACTATTCAGAGTGAGAGTAGCGGCATCCAAATTAAGAGTATGATTTGGAAAGGAATTTCTAAGGTTTTTTGGGCCAACAAGAATGACTTCAGTCTTATCTGAGTTTAGTAGCAGAAAATTACAAGTCATCCAGGCTTTGATTTCCTTAAGACAGGCATCTAATTTTTTGGCTAATTGATTACAATCATCGGGCTTCATTGACAGGTATAGTTGTGTGTCATCTGCGTAACAATGAAAATGTATACAGTGCTTTCTAATGATATTGCCTAACGGAAGCAGTATTCATTAAAACGAGTAGGGTCTAACACAGATCCCTGTGGAACTCCATGACTGAGCTTAGCGTTGGAAGAAAATTCATCATTGATGTGAACAAACTGAAGTCTAACAGACAAATAAGATCTAAACAACTGCAGCAGAGTTCCATTTAGTCCAACGTAGTGTTCTAATCTATCAAGTAGAATGCCATGATCGATAGTGTCAAAGGCTGCACTAAAATCTAAAAGGACAAGAACAGAAACAAGTCCATTATCAGATGCGATAAGGAGGTCATTAGTAACCTTCACTAAGGCTGTTTCAGTGCTGTGATGAACTCTGAACCCAGATTGAAACTCTTCAAATAAACCAATTCCCTGCAAGTGGTCAAACAATTGTGCAGCAACAACTCTTGATTTTTGAAATGAAAGGCAGATTAGAGGTTGGTCGATAGTTAGCCAAAACTCCTGGATCAAGCATTGGCTTTTTGAGTAAGGGTTTAATAACAGCAGTTTTAAAAGCTAGTGGTACATAACCCAGAGTTAAAGAAGCATTAATTATGTGAAGAATACAGCTACCAGTAATTGTGAAGACGATTTTAAATAACCTGGTAGGAATAGGGCCCAAAAGACAAGATGAAGGCTTAGATGAGGAGATTATTTTATCCGACTCTAAAAGGTCAATTGAAGTAAACGTATCTAAACAGATATCAATTGAGGGAGTTGTAGTAGTTTATGTACTTGAGTTTATGGTAGAAAGAATCTGACTGATTTTATCTCTAATAGATAAAATTTTATGATTGAAAAAGTTCAAAAAGTCCTGACTAGCAAGCTCAAGGGGGATTCGAGGATTGACCGAGTCCTGACTCTTTGTCAGCCTGGCTATAGTGTTGAAAAGAAACCTGGGGTTATTCTTATTCGCTTCTATTAATGCAGAATAATAACTTGTTTGAGCTTTTCTAAGAGTTTTTTTTATAAATTAAGAGATGATTTCTCCACGCTAAATAGAATTCATCTAAATTAGTAGAACACCATTTCCTTTCCAATTGGAAAGTCTTCAGTTTTAAGCTATGGGTTTCTGTGTTAAACCCAGGGGTTAGAAATCTCTGGTTAGACTTTTTCTTTTTTAAAGGGGCCACCAAGTCTAGAGTCCGATGCAGAGAGGATGTAACACTATCTACCATGCTATTACGGAAGGATCAGGCTCTCGATCTTTTATTTCCACTGTGTTGACCCATGGTATAGAGGAGACAGTCTGCAAAAATTTCGTAACAACGTCATCTGAAAGACATCTGTTGTAGTAATATTTTTCTTTAGGAGTCAAATAATCAGAAAAAGTGAAATCAAAGGTTAACAGACAATGGTCTGACAGTACAGGATTATGAGGAGACACTACCAGATTTTCTATATCTATACCATACAGTGGGGAAAAAAAGTATTTAGTTAGCCACCAATTGTGCAAGTTCTCCCACTTAAAAGATGAGAGAGGTCTCAATTATCATCATAGGTGCACTTCAACTATGAGAGACAAAATGAGAAAAAAAAATCCAGAAAATCACATTGAAGGATTTTTAATGAATTGATTGGTAAATTCATCAGTAAAATAAGTATTTGGTCAATAACAAAAGTTCATCTCAATACTCTGTTATATACCCTTTGTTGGCAATGACAGAGGTCAAACGTTTTCTGTAAGTCTTCACAAGGTTTTCACACACTGTTGCTGGTATTTTGGCCCATTCCTCCATGCAGATCTCCTCTAGAGCAATCATGTTTTGGGGCTGTCGCTGGGCAACACGGACTTTCAACTCCCTCCAAAGATTTTCTATGGGGTTGAGATCTGGAGACTGGCTAGGCCACTCCAGGACCTTGAAATGCTTGTTACGAAGCCACTACTTCATTGCCCGGGTAGTGTGTTTGGGATCATTGTCATGCTGAAAAACCTAGCCACGTTTCATCTTCAATGCCCTTGCTGATGGAAGGAGGTTTTCACTCAAAATCTCACGATACATGGCCCCATTCATTCTTTCCTTTACACAGATCAGTCGTCCTGGTCCCTTTGCAGAAAAACGGCCCCAAAGTATGATGTTTTCACCCCCATGCTTCACAGTAGGTATGGTGTTCTTTCTCCTCCAAACACGACAAGTTGAGTTTTTATCAAAAAGTTATATTTTGATTTCATCTGACCATATGACATTCTCCCAATCCTCTTCTGGATCATCCAAATGCTCTCTAGCAAACTTCAGACAGGCCTGGACATGTACTGGCTTAAGCAGGAGGACACGTCTGGCACTGCAGGATTTGAGTCCCTGGCGGCGTAGTGTGTTACTGATGGTAGCCTTTGTTACTTTGGTCCCAGCTCTCTGCAGGTCATTCACTAGGTCCCCCCGTGTGGTTCTGGGATTTTTGCTCACCGTTCTCGTGATCATTTTGACCTCACGGGGTGAGATTTTGCGTGGAGCCCCAGATCGAGGCAGATTATCAGTGGTCTTGTATGTCTTCCATTTTCTAATAATTGCTCCCACAGTTGATTTCTTCACACCAAGCTGCTTACCTATTGCAGATTCAGTCTTCCCAGCCTGGTGCAGGTCTACAATTTTGTTTCTGGTGTCCTTTGACAGCTCTTTGGTCTTGGCCATAGCGGAGTTTGGAGTCTGACTGTTTGAGGTTGTGGACAGGTGTCTTTTATACTGATAATGAGTTCAAACAGGTGCCATTAATACAGGTAACGAGTGGAGGACAGAGGGGCCTCTTAAAGAAGAAGTTACAGGTCTGTGAGAGAGTATTGAGATGAACTTTTGTTATTGACCAAGTACTTATTTTACCAAGGAATTTACCAATTAATTCATTAAAAATCCTTCAATGTGATTTTCTGGATTTTTTTTTCTCATTTTGTCTCTCATAGTTGAGGTATACCTATGATGAAAATTGGAGACCTCTCTCATCTTTTAAGTGGGAGAACTTGCACAATTGGTGGCTGACTAAATACTTTTTTGCCCCACTGTAAGTCAAAACGAGATCCAATGTATGGTGGAAATAATGGGTAGAATTTTCTACTTTCTGGGAAAACCCCATTGAGTCTAAAATTGAATTGAATGCCTTATTAAGACAGTCACTATCTACATCAACATGTATATTAAAGTCCCCTACAATAATTATTCTATCTGATTTCAGCACTAAATCAGCTAAAAATTTAGCAAATTCGGATAAAAACTCTGAGTAGGCTGAGGGAGGATGGTAAACTATGGCAAAGAAAATTGGATTCAAGCCAAGATAGCTAACATGCCCCACACTGAGGACCAGGCCCTCAAAGGAATTAAAACATGAATTTTGCTTTATATTAACTAGTAATTTAGAATGGAAAATTGTCGCTACTCCACCTCCACGACCAGAACTTCTGGAATTATGATAGTTTAGATAACCAGAGGGAGTTGATTCATTCAAACCAACATAATCATCTTGCCCTAGCCAAGTCTCTGTGAGGGATAATAAATCAATCTGATGATCAATTAAAAGATCATGGACTAAAAGAGACT
This sequence comes from Pholidichthys leucotaenia, assembly GCA_020510985.1. NCBI lineage: Eukaryota > Metazoa > Chordata > Actinopteri > Cichliformes > Pholidichthyidae > Pholidichthys > Pholidichthys leucotaenia. The sequence continues at coordinate 126,377,812 of CM035847.1, read as the reverse complement.
TGGGAGTTAGAGACCTAGTATTTAATAAACCACATTTAATTTTTTAAATTATGAGGAGGAACAGAGGCCAAATCATTAAATTTAGAGACTTGAGGTTTGATCTGAATTTTACCAACATTTCGTTTAATCACTTTGGGATGTTTATGCACCATATTTTATTAACTTTTTTATTAACTTTAGGAGGAGCAGACAAGGGTTCTCTAAGGGAGAAGACGGGGCAAAGCTGGGAGGTGGTGGATGAGGAGGAGCTGCAGAAAGACGTGTATTTATCAAGTTGTGTTGTATTTGTCTTGAGTTATAATATTTTGGGTAATGGGAGACAGACACAATCTCTGTAGGGTTATAAGTCGAAGACTGATCCAAACAATGAGGAATATTTGGATTAATGAGATTAATATGAGAAGTGGAAACAAGACCAAAAAAGGGCTGATTGGCAGACCCAGGAACTTCAGAGTGAGATAACACACCAATTTTCAGTCACTGTACTAAAAACCACTGAATGGAACAGAACAGATTGTTCCTTAAAACATGTGCACCAAGTCTATTAGGGTGGATGCCATCAGGCCTCATAAGTGATGGGCGGTTCCAAAACAAGTTAAAATTGCCTACAAAACCAATGTTAAAAGTAGAACATGTAAAAACACAACCAAGTATTAAGACTGAGAGTTCTGCTAAAATAATTGCAACCTCGTCTGAGAGGTGCCAAAGGCCCAGAGATAAATGCACGTCTGCCACAGTTCATAAGAGTGGACAGAAGGCTACTGAAGTCACTCTTTAATATCTCCGACGCTTCATCTGGGATGTTATTGCATCCAGCATGTACTATGACAGTTTTAACGTGGGGGACTTCATTTAGTAGGTCAGGGGTAAGAGCCTCAATGTCAGACATTCTAGCCCCAGGAAAAAATCTCGTGCTACAGTACTTGCTTCTGACGTTCCTCATAATCGAGTCACCAATTACCAGCGTCATCTGGGGGGTTTTGTCGGTCGATTCTGACGAGGTGAATAATTTTTCGATGGTGTTGTTGTTGTGAAGGCGGGGAGATGCACTCTCTTCTATTTGGAGCTGGTGTGTAATTTGGCACACCTAGAGTAGTCTTAGTCCGGGGTTTGCGGGTTTGAGCCACCGCTGAAGGAGGAGGAGAAGGGGCGGCCATGGGCGGACATTGGCGGACATGGGTGGCCATGGGCGGTCATGGGTGGATGGCCAGTGTCCAGGTGGGGAAAATCCTCCAGAGAAAGGATGTGAAATTTATTTTCCAGGAGCAAGGGAAGAGAAGAGGCACAGCCCTGTCTGGCTGATCGACGATGATTGCCGGCTGGTTCAACCAAGGACCAGGGTGCACATTGAGTGTGAGAAGACCCAATCGGGGCTTTGGGTTTAGCCATGAGACGAAGCCAGTGTCTGTTGCTATTGTCCTGGACATCTGAAGAAGCCGGAGCAGGGGTTGAAGTGGACGGAGATGCGCTGAACTCCCCTAGGTAGGTAGCTATCTCTGCCAGCTGCAAATTGGTTCCTGGGGCCGTTGTTCACCCGAGAATAATGGTGTCGAGATAGTCTTCAGCCTCCCGAATCTTATACAGGCTGGAGAGTCTCGCTTCCAATTTAGAAACCTTACTAAGGAGGGATACACAATAGATACACGTCGGGGATGGAGCCATGGCGTTCCAGGCGATAAGGTGAATAGCCAGCCAGCCAGCCAAAAACAGCTAAAACAGCTAAAAACTGGTTAGCTAAAAACAGCTAAAAAGGCTAAAAACAGGTTAGCAGGTTAGCCTATCCTGGTAAAAACCCACTCGCGCGTCTGATCGGGCTTTTCAGCGTGGCCAATACCAAGCTAATACCAAACAAAAACTAATATCAGCAAACAGAAATAAAAAAATAAAAACGAAATCAATAAAAACAAACAAAAGCGAACAAGATAGCTCTTCGACGCAACGAACGTTAACAGACACTACACATACTGTGTGTAAATTTAAACATTTAACACACAGTAAATCACAAATCCATCCAACCATCCATCCATCCATCACTTACCCAGGGTTCTGGGTCTAAGGCAGCAGTCTAAGCAGAGTAGACCAGACTTCCCTCTCCACAGCCACCTCCTCCAGCTCTTCAGGGAGGATACCAAGGTGTTCCCAGGTCAGCTGGGAGACATAATCTCTCCAGCATGTCCTTGGTCTGCCCTGGGGTCTCCTCCTAGTGGGATATGCCAGAAACACCTCACATGGGATGCATCCAGGAGGCATCCTCCTCAGATGCCCAAACAATAACAGCTGGAAAATTGACAGCATTGCTTTAGAGCTCATCCCCTTCTTCATCTCAACAGATCAGTACAACATCTACATCACTACAGATGCTACTCCGATCCATCTATCAATGTCCTGCTCCCTTCTCCCCTCACTTGTGAATAAGACCCTGATATCCTTGAACTCCTCCACTAGGGGCATAAGCTCATCTCCAAGCTGAAGAAGACAATCCACCCTTTTCTTGGTAAGAGCCATGGACTTGGACTTGGGGGTACTGATTCTCATCCCGGCTGCTTCACAGTTGATAGTAAACCACCCCAGTAAGATCTGTAGGTCATTATTTGATGATGCCAACAGGACCATACCATCTTCTAACAGCAGAGACGAGATCATGTGACTATCAAACATGGCACTTCCTGTTCCTTGGCTGCGCCTAGAAATCCTGTGCCTAAAAAAATATGATCAGGTTTGGGGACAACATCATTAGAGATTAAATATGCATTAACCATTTACAGAGCTCCAACTTCTTCACTTGTCTATGTATGTCATAGTGTTGTGAAATCTGATCAGACCTAAATGAAACAATCATTGTCGCCCAGGACAGACTGCTATGATGATGATGATGATGTTAAGATATATCAAATTGTATTTGATTGTTTTCCTTCCTTATGTATTAGTCACTTTGCAAGTACAGTAGATGCAGGGAAAAAAACAACAACATGTGTTTAGGGGGAGTTGTGAATGAGTTGCTTTTACATTTCCACCTTTTGAGGCATTTCTTTATAAATCTGGGTACTTGTAAATGTTATAAAATATAAGACTATAAATCCCTCATAGGTGACATTAAATTTAATTCAAATTTTCAGGATTGGAAATTGATTTATACTTTGTCAACCTGACATGTCAGTGAAGGTTGAAGCCAATCAGGGCAAAATTGTGTCATCACAGAGGTGTATCCCAGTCAGTGCAGCCGGGAAAAAAAAAAAAACAGCTCCAGCATCTGACCTCAGCCTTCTGGCTCCTGGGAGATTTCATGGTCATGTGACATGGTAACATTTTGCAGCACCATCTTAAATTGGGGAACAATTTCTAACCAGCATGCACTACTTAAATACAGCAATGCATTGTTTCAGGTCAGTTTGCACAAATTTGCAAAAAGTCAAACAAACCTCAAACCTTGCTGTGTACAGAATCACAGCATATATAGTGAGATTTCTAGTGATCATAAATTAACCCTGTATATAGTGCACCTAAAATACCCCCAATTGTCATATGCGTGCGTAAACGCAGCGCATGGATGAGTGAGATGAAAATCCAATACTGGAGAGTGTTTAGTGTCAGTTTATTAAGCACAATAGGTGATGACATGAAAGTGGTACACGGCTCCAATGAGCGAACAGAGCACGACACAAAACACATGTTCGTCTGTACTCTTCAGTTCATTGGGCATGGAGGAGGATAGAAGAGCCCCACGCGCTCCCAGGCTGGACTGGGCAGCGGAGGAAAAGGGCGAATAATGATAAGGAAAAGCCCCTGGCGGAACAGTGGGCAGAGTACTTACAATTGGAGACTGGACAGAGTGGCATGACATCCAATGAACAGGCAAGATACAGATGAGCAAACAAGACTTAAATACTAAGGAACGTAAATGAACAGAGTGAACACAGGTATGCGCGTGTGCTGAGTGCAGCATGTGTGTGTGTACGTGCATAAATGAGTATGGATGGGGCTAATGAGTGCAGGTGTGGTGAAAGCATGTGTGTGTGCATGAGTATGTGTGTAAGTGAGTGAGTGTGTTGAGTGAAAACACGAATGACAAGCAGCTGTTGACCCTGATAGGAGAAGGAGACGTGGCTGTCAGTTGACAGAGAGCAGGGCAACCCAGAGGTGCCCAAAGCGCTGCCTGACAACAAATATAACGGGAAAAGACAGCCCCCAATGTCATGAAGCAGGGTTTGAAAGAAGTCAAAAAAACCCTGCTCATGACACCAATGCATCTTGAAAACTAGTGCCCAACTCATGATCATTAGAGTGGTCAGAGTATCCCATCATGCAATGCACATTAGAAAGAGAAAAACAAAGATAAATGCAGCAAAAGTGGAAAAATGAAATTCATTTAAGGAGAAAGAAGAGGTATACTTTGTGTAATTTTTTTTAAAATTCAGCTTATTACTTTTATATCCCTATAATTAAGCTATGATTGCATTATGTTGTTTCTCATTTTAGTAACACAAATAAAAAAAATACCCATGCTTTTGCTTGCCGTTGGCCAGAAAGTGACTAAATCTATCCTTGTCTGTCAGTCAAATGAGAGAAAAGCTCATTTTGCTTGAGGTCAGTGATCCAACAAATGAAGCTAAGTTGACAGAGGTGGGAGTATTGTGTATCTTCATCCAAACACACAGACACGCTGCTGGTTCTGTCAGTGGTGGTCCTGGCTTATATGATGCCCTGGGCGGACTGCCCCCCCCCCCCCCCAGCTGCAATCTAAAGACTGACCTTTGTTATTTTTTCTTGATGCAAAGTCATCAATTACATCATCATATGAAAGTTGCTTAGCAGTGGTGTGGTTAATACTGATGACTGCAACACCAGTAACAAGGTTCTTCATCAATCAATCAGTATCCTGATTTATAATGTAATTTTAAAAACTATAATCATAATAATCAATATTAAATCAGAACTGTTTGAAATGTTTCTCTGCCTGTAATAAATATTGAGAACACATGGGGAATTAGCTTGCAAAAAGACATTAACTTTTTAAAAAATTCTTTATTGAAATACTTTTTTCTGTTAACAGTAACCATGCACTATTCCTATTTAGCTTGTTACAGCTTACAGAGTAAAAACTAGCTCAAGTAGGTTCATTTTGTCTTCTTTTAATTATTTACCTTTTGTTCTTATTAAAGACAAAAATAGAAAGATGTTTTTACCTTCTTTACATGTTTCGACTGTTCACTGCAGACTGTTGACTTCTGACGAAGGCTGCAGTGAACAGTCGAAACATGTAAAGAAGATAAAAACATCTCCTTTCTATTTTTGCCTTTAATAAGAACAAAAGGTAAACAGAGTAAAAACTGTTAAAAACCATCATTCCATCCATTCATCTATCTATTTATCCAACTTCTACTGCTTAATCCTTTTTTTGGTTCGTTGGGGGGGGGGGGGGGGAATGCTGGAGCCTATCCCTATCTCAATTGTCTTTGGGCAAGAGGGCAGGGTACACCCTGGACAGATCGCCAGTCCATCACAGGGCCAACACAGACAGACAGACAATCACTCACTCTCACATTCATACCTAAGGACAATTTAGAATCCCCAGTTGATGCCAATTAACCTAGTCTGCGTGTCTTTGGCCTGTGGGAGGATAACCACCTTCAAAACACCTTATGGAAGGTACTGTTTCAACCCCCTGCCATTCAGAATCACCAGTGCACCTGAAATTTTTCACAAGCAAAATGGTGGAGATGCTGGAAGGGCTGCAAGGTGTTGTGGTGTACATGGACGACATTATTGTTCATGGCAGAGGCATGAGTGAACACGATGAATGACTGCTTAAAGTCATGGACCGACTTGAGTCAGCAGGCTTAAAACTAAACGCAAAGAAGTGTGCACTGAGAAAGACTGAATTACCATTCCTAGGTCAGGTGATCAAGAAAATGTCCAAGAGAAAAAGAAAGCATGGTAAATTATGTGGGAAAATGCATCCCTGACCTTGCCACTGTGGGTCAACCACTATTTATGAACTGCTTGGAGTACAGATGGAAATTAGCCACTGGCTACAGTCTGGCAAGTTTACTTTGACTTGATATCAAATCTTCATTAACTTGCTCTGTCCTAAAAACAGCAATAGAAACAACAATTAAATTAAGGTCAGGGTGGATGTGGCGGGGGGTCACACAGCAGGCATCCTTTGCTTCTGACAACTTCACCTATCCTAGCATATGATGATGCTAACAAAAGCACGGTGGAGCACGGTGGTCTCAGCCGCTGCTAGCAGTTATGGAATCGGAGCTGTCCTGTTACGCCTTCATGGTAAAGACTGAAAACCTGTTGCATTTTGCTCGAGGTAACTCAGCGAGGCAGAAGAAAAACACGCTCAGATTGAAAAAGAATGTTTGGCATCTGTATGGGCATTCAAGAGGTTTGAAAAATACCTCTGTGGCCTCCCTACATTTAAACTGGTTACAGATCACAAACCTTTAACACTGTTGATAAACACTCAAGATCTTGACAACACACCAATCCGCTGCCAGAGGCTTCTCATGCGTTTAATGAGGTTAAACCTAGAGGGTGAGTAGACACCGGGAAAAACCCTGATCAAGGCAGATATGCTGTCCAGGAGCCCTGAGCAGGGAACAGAGCATGGCAGGGACAGCCACACCAACATAGAGTGTTATGGTGCTGCTGTGGTGAGCAGCATCTCAGCATCACCGATGAAAATGGACAGTATCTGAGCTGAGAAATCAGCTGATGAGTGACTCTAAGAGGTGATAAAGTACATTATGAATGGGTAGCCTGAACACATAACAGACACACACAGCAAAGTAAGAGAGTATTACCCTGTGAGAAATGAACATGTGCATGATGGGTTGGTAATCAGAGGCAGCAGAGTAGTGATACCTGAGTCAATGTGGCCATACATATTAGAATGAATACATGATGTTCATCAAGGACTAAATAAGTGCAGAATGAGAGCCAACATTTCAATATGGTGGCTTGCTTTAGCCTCACAAATCACACACAAAACAGAGAACTGTATGTACTGTCGGGAACACACGAGAGCCCAAAACAGAGAGCCTCTCCTGCCAAGACCTCTCCCAGACAGACCATGGAAGAAGATCAACATAGATCTTTGTGAGCATGATAAAGAGAGTTTCCTTATCATAGCCGATTACTGCTCCAGATACTTGGAAATACTGCACATGGGCACAACCACAAGTGCACAAGTGATCTTAAAACTCAAAGCTACAATGAGCAATCCAAAACTACAAATGAGCAAGCCCACTACTACAGGAAGCGCTGTGGGGTGAGACAGCTCACACTACTGCAGCCTGGAAACCCAGTTCTCACTAGACTGGACAATGAAAAGATTTGGCGTACACCTGCAGCAGTGGTTGATAAGAGCTCGACTGAGAGATCATACATCATCGAGACAGACCAAGGAGATCTGTACAGGCAGAACTGTCACCTTCTCCAGGCACTGCCTTTGGCAAGGTCCCCAGCTAAAACTTATAAACACCAACACCAATGTGCCAGAAATTCAGGCAAGCCTAAACTGTAGCTCTCCTAATCCAAAGGTGATATGAATGAATGAATGAATGAATGAATTTGAATGAATGAATGAATGAATGAATGAATGAATGAATTTATTTATTTCGGATAGTACATTACAGGTTAAAAGAAACTGTATAATATACCTGATGGACTGTTACAAACAAGGTCTGGTAGACGTGTTAAACCTGCTCAGAGACTTGGGCTATGTTCGGAATGTTCACTCACTCACTCACTCCCTCCCTTCTTGCTATATAGTGAATTTAGGCATAGTGAACTATATAGTCAACTCAATATAACATTAAAATTACAGCTATCGGACACTCGCTTGTTTTTGCGGCATGGTTAATGACATCATCATGGTGAGACAGTAAAACGTAACAGACTAACGGTGATAAAAAATGAATACCTGCATGTAATTTGTAGTAAATATGTATTAAATCAAATTGTTTTTGTTGAATTAATAAATATAAATACCTTAAGGTAGTTTATGTTGTGATGTGAAGCTCTCCTCTCACTGCTCCATTTGCTGCACATTGCATTATGGAATATATTGTCTAATGCAGTGACCATCTATTGTACACTACTTTTCAAAATGCATTGTGGGATATTTTAAGTGTACTATATAGTGAATTAAATTTTCAGTTAAGATTTCGAACAACACTACAAAATGACTGATTCACTATGTACAGTATATAGTACACTACTGTTTCTGGGGAACGTGTGAACATTTTGAACACAGCTTGGATCTTTAATGGGCATACAGTAGTGTTTATTATGTTCAGTGGTTAATTTAAACAATGGATTATCACTTTTTGCATAGAGGAAAAAAACAAATGAACAAAAGAGGGTGAAAATTGTGTGTGAATAATTGGGTTTGGTTACAGAAACAGAATACAGTTCACAGAGAAGGAAAGTTGTATGGCGAACATATGTAGTATATGTTCATGATGTTGTGGTAAGTTTTGTTGTGTGTTGAAAAAAAACATTTATGGTTTGTTAAACAGTTCATTCCTACTCCACTAAAGGATGCTGTTGGCGCCAGCACTGATGGATTTATGTAGGGACAGCATCTGAAACAAGGGGAGATTTCATGGAAGTATTCACTGTATGTGTTTACAACAGTTACATAAATAACAAAAGTGTGGACTGTGACGGTAAGCACTGTACTTTCAGGACATTCAGTGTACATTTACTGCAGCTATAAACAGGTCATGAATGCATGTGTGTCCTGAACGTTATGCTAGTAAAGACAGCACTGTAGCACAGAGAAAACCTGCCTTGTTTTATAAACTAATAAGTGTATCACAATGATAACTCATTATTAATGGATTAACTGTGACATCACTAGATAAAGTGTTAAAATGCTAATTTTACAAAAAAAAAGTATGCACTGTCTTCATTTAGTTAAACTCTTGTGGAAACAAGTAGATTCACTTCTTTGATTTAACAGTGTCATAAACCAACAAGCCCCTCCTTCAGTTCTCTAAGGGTCCCTTTACACAGCACAGAGGTTTTTGGGTGACCACTGACAGATCATAAATTGGCCAGATCTCTCAACGACCTCCTAAAGAAAAAATATATTTGGGAGATTTTTGTGTGTTTTGGACAGTCAAAGTTGAGTCAAAACTTTGAGGATGGCGATACCAATATGTATTTAAAGTGTCTGTGACACGATTTAGGAACTATTGATCATATTCAGTATGAATTTATCTTCAGTTGTCCATATAGTTGGTTCTGTTGACTTAGAATGCTAAATAAGTGGGAAAATATTTCTAAGTGAATTCAAATTTAGCGGCGTGTTGCACTAACGCGATATCCTGAGACGCGCCTCATTTCCAGATATGACGTCATGAGGTGAAGTTCCTCTCAGCTGATCCGTGTGCTGTCATTGTAAACAAGCTGTTTAGCTTCTATATCAGCGAAGAAATGCCGAAACGTTACATGGCGGCTGGGTGTTCTGTCACGCACGGCTCTAGGGAGCCATGCAATAAGAGCCAAGGGCAAGCCAGTGAGTCGTGATGTTTTATTAAAGGTGAGGGATGAGGGATGAGGAGAGCACAGATACTCATACAGAAGTACACTCACAGGTTGCACAGCGCAGGAGCAGGGAGCTCGTACCGGACATAGGGGTAACAAGGCGTACATACTCACAGCGGGTTACAATCACAGGAATGCTGTAAGGGGAGTAGAGGCTGACACCAGACGAAGGGGCTTCAGCCTAGCAGTGCTTATGTCGCAGCCCCGAGTCATCGAGGCTGCTCCTATTTATTCTCATTGGCAGCGCCCCAGCTGATGAGGACTAATTGGCCCCAGCCGTCCGTAATGCTGCCAGCTGGGAGCCTGCTGAGACGCTGCTCAATGAGAAGCAGGGATGAAGGAAAACATGGGCTGAGCGCTGAGACGGCATCTCAACCCATGGTGACAGAGCCTCCCCCTCAAGGTTGGGCTCCTGAACGACCAGGAACATCCCAGCCCCCCGCCCCCCAACCACCTAGGGTGGGAGGAAGGGAGGCAGGACCGGAGGGGAAGAAGCAAAGGGAAGGACAACACCAATGGGACAATGTAGGGTAGCAGGGAAAAAGAAAAAAAAAGAGGAAAAAACCCAAATACAATACTGTACAAAACAGGGAATAATTAACCCAGGGTACAGATGGGGAGAAAACTGGGTCAGAACGCCGGTTACACACTACTCAGAGAGTACCAACAATGCGTGACCCAGAGCAAGGAAAAAAAACACTAAAAAGGTAACAGGGCAAAAACGCTGAGTATGGTTAATAAGGGGAAAACACAATACACAGATCTATGGGAGGTCCCCTAGGGAAATACTGGTGACAGGTACATAGGAAAACAATGAGATTAAAAGCTGAGTATGGTTAATAAGGGGAAAACACAATACACAGCGCTAAATCTATGGGGGGTCCCCTAGGGAAATACTGGTGACAGGTACATAGGAAAACAATGAGATAAAAAGCTGAGTATGGTCAATAAGGGGAGAACGCAATACACAGCACTAATATATATATATATATACACACACACAGTCACCTAGAGAAGTGAAGGTGACTGGGACAAACGGACAATTACAGAGCATGGTTTGATAAGAAACAAAACTCATAACTCTATAATGCAAGGACAAGGCTAAAAACAAGGCACAAAAGGGAAAATGCTGAGTACGGGAAATGGAAAACACACAGCACTATGAATATATATCCACCAACAGGACAAAATATTACACCCGAATGACCTTAATAATGATAAAAGAAAAGCGACACCCGAGGAATATGGCAGGCAGAGTCCAAAATGGCCGAGGTGGCTCCGGAGGTCTCCCCGCCCATTGTCCAGTTGGCGAACCGGGGAAAGGGAAATGTTCGGACGGCGAACTCCGGACCCAGATCCCAGGAACCCAGTCCACCGGCAGCCGAACCAGGCCACCCAGAGGCAAACACAGATCATCGGGGGGACCCAGATCACCGAACCGAAAGTCTTGCGGGTCGGGTCGTCGACCCGCATCACTCAACCACCAGGACTGTTGAGACGGACGAAGGGTCAAAGCGGGTCCCGGTGGAAGAGGCTCAGGGGAGAGCCGATGACGAGGGCGACGAGTGTCAGGCCGCAGGGAAGCGACCACCTCCTCACCGGACCTGGACAACACTGGGGCAGCACCCACGTCGGACCCCGATCGGGCCTTAGGCGAACCCACGTCGGACACCGCTGGGGCAGCACCCACGTCGGACCCCAATTGGGTCTCGGGCGAACCCACGTTGGACGCCGCTGGAGCAGCACCCACGTTGGACCCCGATTGGGTCTCGGGTGAGCCCACGCTGGACACCGCACCAGAACCAACCTCCACCGTTGAACCTGGACCCTCCAGCACCACGAGGAACAGCAACTCCTCGCCGGTGACCCTGGAAGAAGGCTCAGAAGAAAAAACAGAACCGGAATCAGGATCACCGGCAGCGCCAGAACCCGGCGAGACGAGCTCAGATGCAGCGGGCGGCTGCACCCGGCTCATCTCCCCTAGAGACAGGCTAAAGTGCTCAAAGATATAAAGGGAGAAAAGAAAGGAGAGCACTCGCCTGATCTTGGGTTCTGACGCCGTCCAGGACTGCGAAGATCCAGGATCCGTCGTCAGGAGGTCGTTGTCAGGCTCCCATCCAGCCGCGTCGGGCCCCGCAGCCAGCATGATGGACAGCGCAGCTTGAGGTTCCTCCAGCTCCGGTAACCCCGCCGACGACCCACTCGGCGTGAAGCCAGAAGAATCTTGTCCCGCTGGACCGAACCGCTCCTCCGTGGAGACCCGGGGACGCTTAGTCATCGGCGCAGACTCCATGCAGCAGTCAGTCCCCCTCCTCCGTCCGCAACGTAGCTGCGGAACCACAGGCCCTCTCCTTATCCCACCACGTTGACCCGGAGCCGGGGATCGCTCGGCGGAGAGAGACACAGAGGATGCGGGATTAGGAACACAGGTTACAGCAGGTGGGGGGAGTGCAGGGAGCTGCGAACCCTGAACTCCTCCTCCAGGAATGTGACAGAGCAAATCATTAAGCAGATGTGAAAAAACTATGACTTGCCTGCCTCCTGGAGGTTGAATATCGCCTGCTGTGGTGGATACTGCTTCTTCCTCTCCCCGCCCGGCGATAACGGAGGACCCCCCGGGAAATCGTCTGAGGATCGCTCGCGTTGTCTCCAGCAGAGAGCTCACCAGGCTGGAATTCCAGGCACACACAGCAGTCAGGAAGCGCGTCGAGGAGGAGGGGAAAACAGCCGGGGTGAGCCAGCCCGAATGTCCAGGAATGACAGCGGGGGAATGAGGCTCAGGGAACGAGGCTGTGAAAACTCCACGCTGACGAGACGAAGAGGTGACAACTGCGTGGGGGGAATGGTCCTGGCGGCAGCCCAGAACTGGATCCGGACGAGGTTCGTGCGGAGGTGACTCGGCGATGTGATGACGGCTATTCCCAGGGGACGAAGCGAGGGGGGAACCCAGGAATCGCCGCTCCTGATCGGAGATCGAGGCGAGGAAGGCGTCGAGCACGGGAAAGCTTCGTAGCCCTGGAGTCCTCTCCACCAATCTCACTGCCGCTGCCACATGCCTGAAGATGGTGACAGGACACACAGTGGAGCTCGCGACAGCCACTCGGCCCCAGACATAACTGCTGTCAGCTGCGGCTCCTTGAAGGGAATCCCGAGTGACGTGGCGCAGGTCGGGGGAAGCCCTCTGGTTGGCGCGAACTCCCGGACTGGAATAGCAGCAGGAACGGGATCCCGAAGCGGGGGGGCAACGTCATCCACTTCGGCTTCCTGCCGGGATTTCCATCCAACCCGCGGAGCTTCTCTCGCTGTGTACCTGTGGCGTCTATCCTGGCACTGTCCTCGAGATGGAACACAGAATGAGGGTAACAGTCCAAGAGTTCCTCAGCACGGCCCGGATGCCAGCGTCTCGCGTTGGAGGCGTCGTGCAGGGTGAAGAGCGTCCCGTCGACAGCCCCCGAGATGGATCTCAGCTCGTCGCCCTGGCGCCGGAAGTGACTCCTGGGAAACGGCTTGCTAGCAGCGCTGACACCCGGACAGAAAGGTACAATTCCACAGCGACTCACGGCCGCCGGTAACTCGTCTGGCTGCGACATACTGTCACGCACGGCTCTAGGGAGCCACGCAATAAGAGCCAAGGGCGAGCCAGTGAGTCATGATGTTTTATTAAAGGTGAGGGATGAGGGATGAGGAGAGCACAGATACTCATACAGAAGTACACTCACAGGTTGCACAGCGCAGGAGCAGGGAGCTCGTACCGGACATAGGGGTAACAAGGCGTACATACTCACAGCGGGTTACAATCACAGGAATGCTGTAAGGGGAGTAGAGGCTGACACCAGACGAAGGGGCTTCAGCCTAGCAGTGCTTATGTCGCAGCCCCGAGTCATCGAGGCTGCTCCTATTTATTCTCATTGGCAGTGCCCTAGCTGATGAGGACTAATTGGCCCCAGCCGTCCGTAATGCTGCCAGCTGGGAGCCTGCTGAGACGCTGCTCAATGAGAAGCAGGGATGAAGGGAAACATGGGCTGAGCGCTGAGACGGCATCTCAACCCATGGTGACATGTTCTAATTGCTCCAATGAAGGTATAAGCCTGTTCTCATTCCCAAAAGATCCAAATCTTCTTAAAAAATGGATGAGGCAAGTACAGAGAACAAGGGACAAATGGCAACCAACATCATCTTCTGTACTCTATAGCGATCAATTCACTGCAGACAGTTTTGAGGAGGCACCTGCTATACAGGAATCTTTAGGCTTGAAAGTTTGTTACAAATGGGTTCTAAAACCGACTGCTATACCTATGGCTTTCAAATGAAAACCCACAGCTCAAGATGAATTTAGATCTATCTATATATTACCATTCGGTGCTTTGGAGGCAACCGATGTCCATCTCTAACCCTTCACCGTCCTACCCTTCATCCTCTGAAACCTGCGAGTCATCATCGCTTCCTGAACGATATGGTTCAAATAAATAGGGTTGCAGTTCTTCGTAGAACCAACTCTCTCTTCTTCATCACTCGATCCTGCTTCTTCCTCAAAAACTATCGATAAATTGTTCAAATCTCTGCTGAAATTGCTCACAACGTCCTCTGCTTCAGTGTACTCAGCCATGCTTGTTTAGATCTTTGGTTCACCTCATTATGTCACAAAATGGCAGCGGTGTTTGACTCAGTTTCGACAAATGAACATCGCAATAGTCTGCATCAAGATGTAATTTATGGTAGTATATGGAAACAAAATTTTACTGAATTTTTTTGTCTACACAGAGTAAAAACACAGTAGTTCTTCCTTCTAATGATGTCTTGGTTGAATTATGTCACAGACTTTAAGGAATATTACACAAGAGGGAGTATGGCATCAATGAATAACAGCTGTGATTTGTCGTAGGCCTGATGCAGGCACAGACTGGTCACATTTTCATATTTAAATCCCTACATGTTTATTTCAAAGCATTTTTATAAGTTTTTTTTTTGTATTTGGTAGAGCAATTAGTACTGTATGTGATAATTGCTTTTACAGTAGGCTACAACATTTCTTTCATATTTTTAAGCAAGCATGTTGTTATGTATGGTAAAATAAGTGAGCTGTGAGCCGTCTTATGCAGAGCAACGAACTGAACATTATTACAGAAGAGTAGGAATATATATACAGAGACCGCAGCCCGCCTGCCGTCATCACCCTGACGCCCAACTCCGGCTACGATAAGCCCCAGGGTTAAAACTCTCCCAAAGTCACACATCACCCCCCCCCCCTTTAGAAAAGTGCAAAACCATACACACAATTGACCCCCCCCCAAAAAAAAAAAAAAATAAAAAAAATTGGGACCCAAATCACGCACTCGTCGGCCTCCGTCGGTCTATGATGACCATGGAAGAGAATCCTAAGCGTCTACTCTGCTGGAACAGCACTGCCTGTGGCTGAACAGGCCGATGCACACCGGTGTTCTACCTTCCAGCGTTGGGCGTTGGTAGGATTCAAGCCTGGGCAGGAAGATATGGAGGACAAGATGTTACCCATGCAGCATGTCCCCCCTCTTCACGTCACTGATGAATCCAAAGAAAAAGCAGGGCTGCTATAGTTTGGCACCAGCGCCGTCGCAGGAGCTGCCAGAACGATGTTGAGCACAACAGAGAACTGCCTTAGGGGCTCCGACTCCGGATTTTTCCTCAGGGTTGACTCCCGAAGCCTTTCCCGTGACTGGGTGTGCCGCAAGGCAGCGGAGGTTTGAAATCAGGGTTTACCTTCCCCTAGATGGGCTACCTTCCCAGGTTGACGAGCCACCATCTACCCGAAGCATCTGGTTTTAAGGCGCCAGAGATCCACCCTCGCCCCTTCTCCTACTAGTAAAAGCAGTTCCGCCGGGCTTAGAGACTAAACCACACGGGCAGGCTAGGAGTTGGACTTAGTTGTCAGAGGCTTTTCGAGACGCACGCCGTAAGGAGCATTTTATGAGCACTGGGAGCTTAACCCCAGTGCCGCTCCTAGCTATGACAACCTTGGAACCAAATCACGCACTAAAACAATGGAAAACTATGTATTAAATTCGCCTATCACATTCACATAAAACCACCCAGAATAGGGCTGACGGGTGGACTACTGTGGTAGGGTGGATTATTCTGCCACCCTAACCTAAAGAAAAGTCCATACATAAAACTGAAACTACACACTGTGGACCTTAACTAAACAAAACACACAAAATAATTCCATATTCAATTCAATTCAATTCAATTCAATTCAACTTTATTTATATAGCGCCATTTCACAACAACAGCCATCTCATAGCACTATCAACTGTAGGGGGAACCCCCACAGTTGCAAAAAGACCCCAGCAATCAGGCGATCCCCTGTGAGCAAGCACTTGGCGACGGTGGAAAGGAAAAACTCCCTTTTAACAGGAAGAAACCTCCAGCAGAACCAGGCTCAGGGAGGGGCAGTCATCTGCTGCGACTGGCTGGGGGGTGAGGGGATAGAGAAGATGAAAAGAACAGACATGTAGAGAGCAAACAGCACGATGGGGACTCAATCTATGGGAGAGAACAAACAAATGTTAATGACCAGCAAAAAAAAAAAAAAATTCATTGAGAGTGAGGAAAGGAGTGAGGCCCAGTGCATTACTGGAGGTCCCCCGGCTGACTAAACCTATTAGCAGCATAACTAAGGGAGGGTTCAGAAACACATGATCCCTCCCTAATTGTAGGCTATATCAAAAAGGTAGGTTTTAGCCCTATTCTTAAAAACAGAGATCGAGTCTGACTCCCGAATCCAGATTGGCAGCTGGTTCCACAGGAGAGGAGCTTGATAACTGAAGGCTCTGCCTCCCATTGTACTTTTGGAGATTCTAGGTATTACAAGTAATCCTGCATTTTGGGAGCGTAGTGCTCTGTTAGGATAATACGGTAGTATCAGATCTTTCAAATAAAAAGGAGCCTGATTGTTTAGAGATTTGTAAGTAAGAAGAAGGATTTTAAACTTAATTCTAAACTGTATGGGAAGCCAATGAAGGGAGGACAGAACCGAAGAGATATGATCTCTCTTTCTAGAACCAGTTAAAACTCTTGCAGCAGCATTTTGGATCAGCTGAAGGCTTTTTAAAGATGTTTTAGGACAGCCTGATAATAAAGAATTACAATAATCTAATCTCGAGCTAACAAAAGCGTGGATCAGTTTCTTAGCATCACTCTGAGACAAGATGCTCCTAATCTTGGCAATATTATGCAAATGATTGAAGGCAGTCTAAGAAACAAATTTAATATGTGAATTGAAGGACAGATCTTGATCAAAAATAATTCCAAGGTTCCTCACAGAGCTATTAAGAGAAAGAGTAACCGCATCCAAACTGAAAGTTTGATTTGGAAAGGAATTTCTAAGGTTTTTTGGACCAACAAGAATGATTTCAGTCTTATCTGAATTTAATAGCAGGAAATTACAAGTCATCCAAGCTTTGATTTCCTTAAGACAGGCTTCTAACTTGGCTAATTGATTACTATCATCTGGCTTCATTTACAGGTATAATTGTGTGTCATCTCCATAACAATGAAAATGTATACAGTGCTTTCTAATAATGTTGCCTAACGGAAGCATATATAAACTAAAAAGAGTAGGGCCTAGCACAGATCCCTGTGGAACTCCATGACTAAGCTTTGAGTTGAAAGAAAACTCACTATTTACATGAACAAACTGGAACCTATCAGATAAATAAGATCTAAACCACTGCAACGAAGTTCCATTAAGTCCAACATAGTGTTCTAATCTATCAAGTAGAATATTATGATCGATAGTATCAAAAGCTGCACTAAGGTCTAAAAGGACAAGTACAGAAACCAGTCCATTATCAGATGCGATGAGGAGGTCGTTAGTGACCTTCGCTAAGGCTGTTTCAGTACTATGATGGATTCTAAACCCAGATTGAAACTCTTCAAGTAAACCATTTCCCTGCAGGTGGTCAAATAATTGCGTAGCAACAACTCTTTCTAAGATTTTTGAAATGAAAGGGAGATTAGAGATTGGTCTATAGTTAGCTAAAGCTCCTGGATCTAGCGTTGGCTTTTTGAGTAAGGGTTTAATTACAGCCATTTTAAAAGCCTGCGGTACATGGCCTAAAGTTAATGAAGAATTGATTATATGAAGAATAAAGCTACCAATAAGTGGGAAGACTTCTTTAAATAACCTGGTAGGAATAGGGTCTAAAAGACAAGTTGAAAGTTTAGATGAGGAAACTATTTTGTCTAACTTACAAAGGTTGATTGGAGTAAACTCATCAAGACAGACATTAATAGAAGGAGTTGTAGTAGTTACAGTATTTAGGTTAACTGTGGGAAGAATCTGATTGATTTTATCTCTGATGGATGAAATTTTATTATTGAAAAAGTTCATAAAGTCCTGACTAGTAAGCTCTAAGGGAATGCTAGGATTGACAGAGTCCTGACTCTTTGTCAACCTGGCTACAGTGCTGAAAAGAAACCTGGGATTATTGTTGTTCTCTTCTATTAATGCAGAGTAATAACTTGTTCTAGCTTTTCTAAGAGATTTTTTATAAATTAAAAGATGATTTCTCCAAGCTAAATAGATTTCATCTAAATTAGTGGAGCGCCATTTTCTTTCTAATTGATGAGTCTTCTGTTTTAAGCTACGCGTTTAAGAATAAGAATAAGATAAGCCTTTATTAGTCCCACAACGGGGAAATTCCAGGATTGCAACAGCACAGGGATAGCAACACTCAGAGCAACAATCAGAAGGCAAGAAAAAAAAACAAGCAAGCAAGAGCAGCTAATATACATATGTACATATTACTATAAAATATATATATACACACACACAGACACACAGTGCAGAGCATTGTAGCTGGATGGAATAAATATATGAATATATAAACACACAGTGCGGAGCATTGTAGCTAGATGGAATAAATATATAAATATATAAACACACACAGTGCAGAGCATTGTTGCTAGATGAGATGAAACAGCATAACCGTCTACTTAGTTATCCTACATGGTATGATTATGTGCCCATACATATTCTCACCCTCCATAGTGACCGGTATTTTCCTAGTCTCTGTGTTGAACCAAGGAGTTAGAAATCTCTGATTAGACTTTTTCTTTTTTAAGGGGGCCACCAAGTCTAGAGTCTGATGCAGAGAAGCTGAAACACTATCCACCATGTTATCAATTACAGAAGGTGCAAGCTGTCTATAGCTTATTTCCGTTGTGTTGACACATGGCATAGAGGAAACAATCTGCATAAATTTGGTAACAGCATCATCTGAGAGGCATCTACTGTAATAATATTTTTCTTTAGGAGCCAAATAGTCAGAAATAGTAAAATCAAAGGTTAACAGACAATGGTCTGACAGTACAGGGTTATGAGGAGACACTACAAGATTTTCTATTTCTATGCCATATGTCAGAACGAGGTCCAATGTATGGTGGAGGTAATGAGTAGAATTTCCTACTTTCTGAGAAAACCCAATCGAGTCTAATATTGAATTAAATGCCACATTAAGGCAGTCACTATCTACATCCACATGTATATTAAAGTCCCCTACTATAATTATTCTATCAGATTTCAGCACTAAATCAGCTAAGAAATCAGCAAATTCGGATAAAAATTCTGAGTAGGTTGATGGGGGACGATAAACTATGGCAAATAAAATTGGATTTAACCTAAAATTGCTAAAGTGCCCAATACTGAGGACTATGGCAAAGAAAATTGAATTCAAGCCAAGATAGCTAACATGCCCCACACTGAGGACCAGGCCCTCAAAGGAATTAAAACATGAATTTTGCTTTACATTAACTAGTAATTTGGGATGGTAAATTGTTGCTACTCCTCCTCCATGACCAGAACTTCTGGGATTTTGACAGTTTAAATAACCAGAGGGAGTTGATTCATTTAAACCAACATAATCCTCTTGCCCTAACCAAGTCTCTGTAAGGGAAATTAAATATCATAACATGCATTTCAAAACACAAGAACTATAAGCAACTCTTTATTTACAGCACAGTCATTTGAGTGAAAAAAAACAACAAAAAACAACAGGAACTTGCATGGGGGGGTCCAGGGCAGCCCCTCAGCAGGCGCATCCCTGGAGACTACAGACCCCCGGAGCGACGGCCGATCCTCTGGATGACGGAGCCTGGATCCCACACCGCCATCACCGACTCTCGTCCAGCCTTGCCACCTGGAGCGTCTTCCTGAACACACCAAAGCTGATTGGCATGTCTCAACAAGCCATCAGACAACCCGAAACACGCTGCGCCAAGCTTAGCCAGCTTAGCCACAATGCACAGACACCCTTGATGTTTTGCTAGCTGTCATTTGGCCCATCCTCACCGTGGACGTCCTTCACCCCAAACCCGAACCAAGTCCATAAACTGGAGTGGAATTTTACTTGGCCCGATGCGCTGCTGCTAAACATGCAGTGACTTCATGCTTGTCGGTCTGGCCCCGTCCTCTTCTGTAAATGTTGTAGTGTTCACCGTTGTAGCCGCAGACCCGCCACCCAACTGTAGCCAAGTACCGGGGGCATCTGGGGCTAGCACCTCAGTGTCACTCGATGATGCTGGCGCCTCGTCGCCATGCTTGGTACCCCCCTCTACCACGTCCCTAGTGCGGGCACTGAGACCCACCCGCACTGAACCTGAGTGAAACTGGCCCTGCTTGACCACTGTGGCATCCGTTAGCTATCCGTACCATTCGCTCCCAGTGTCTGTCTTCAACTGCGGCTCGTCTCGGGTACAGAAGCAGTCCGGTACCTCCTCTCTGTTGTCTGAAGTGCTCTGCTGTGCCGTGCCGTGTGCTGTCTCAGTGGTACGCTCTTTGGCTGGGTTGTTGTTCTCGATGGGCACAGGCTCCCTCTCCTGTGGCTTCGATTCCACTGTGTTAGCTAATGCCGACTGCCCAGGTAGCTTCTGTGTTTGGTGCCCAATTAGCCCTGTGGCTAACTCCTCCGTTGCTACTAGCTGGGCCATTAGCTCCCCCGAGGTAGCTAGCTTAGTGTCTTTTGGCGCCATTAGCCTCTCAACCCATAGCTTTGTGCAACATGTGAGTTCGGCAAAGTAGCTAGCAAGCAGCCTGACAGCATCTGCATAGGACTCCGTCTCCCCTAACGTGTGGAAAATCCTCTGGCCTTCTACGCTGAGCTTGTGAACCAGAAGTGCTCGCTTCCTTACTCTGTTGAGTCTACCCAGGCCCAACACTACAATGCATGACTCAAACGCGGCCAGTCAGTGAGGTCACAGAATTGCTGGTTCTCCTGGGTGCTCCAGAAATGGCTGTAGAGGTGCCCTGCACACCTCCATGAGTTAATCCTCAGTCGCCAAATGTTATGTATGGTAAAATAAGCAAGCCATGAGCCGTCTTATGCAGAGCAACGGACTGAACTTTATTACAGAAGAGTAGGAACATATATACAGAGACCGCAGCCTGCCTGACATCATCACCCTGACACCCAACGCTGGCTACGGTGGCTACGGTAAGCCCCAGGGTTCAAACCCTTCCAAAGTCGCATATCACACATGTACCCCATTATTAGAAGAGTTGGAACACTTTCTAAAAATGCAATTTAGAAAAAGGATTTGAGTGTGTGCTGCAGGCGTAAATTGAAACACTATGTATAAGTTTCAGAAAATGGTGTAAGTTTTCATTAAATAATGTAGAATATCTGTCATTTTGTCTGGCAAATAAAGTCCCCCCCCCCGCCAAAGCTAAGGTGTATGTATATACGTATGTACTGTATGTGCTCGGACTGGATTGTCAGAAGGGTTTGTACCCATGATATAATGGTAGAGGAAACACTTGTATTTTTTTGGGCATGAATTGAAGATTTTTGTGGTGTCATAGTCAACCAAAAATCCAGAGTTTTAAATTTCACGTATAAGTCTGTATCTTATTTTGAACCTTAATGTAGCCTATGGAACAGTATTATACAGCCCCGGAAAAAAAAAAAAAAATTAAGAGACCAAAGAGACCACTACAAAATTATCACTTTATTAAGTTTCACTATTTATACGTATGTGTTTGAGTAAAATGAACAATTTTGTTTTCTTCTCTAATCTAGTGAAAACAACTCACCCAAGTTCCAAGTGGAAATATCATCATTTAGAGCCTTTATTCACAGAAAAAAAAAACAACTTGCCAAAACAACAAAAAAGATGTTGCTTTCTGATGTGCTTTTAGATCTAATAATGCACAGAAAACAGGTTCATGGAGATTCTTATACACTACAATACTTAAGTTAGGAAGAACTCAAATTTTTGTGTAATAACTGAATTTTATTCACAGCTTTGATGTGTCTTACCATGCTGAGATGAACAACTTATCAATACTTTCTTAAGTAGACTGAGGTGTCCATGTTTTGGAATTCAACAGATACTCAAATTGAATGGCTGACATACATGTGGAGATGCTAATTTAGGAAAGATTTTGCAGTGATCTCTTTTTGTTTTTTTGGCACTATATATACGTATTTCCCTCTAGAACATATATTTACCCAGTGGTTGAATGTAAACAGCAGTAAACTAAACTAAAAATACAGGTTTTGCTTTCTGAAAAAATGGAGAAGGCAGCAGCAGTACCAGTGCTGCTTCTGCAAGGCTGAGATGATGCAGAGTTCATAGTCATACACAGAGCAGGAGCCTTCTGGTACAACTTAGATCCACAGTCTCAAACATGTAGGGTATGTTGTTGGATGGAATGGAATCAGGGTACATAGAGGTGCTGACTGCCGAAGAAGTACAGGTTTAGGTTATTTACATTTTTATCTCAATCTGCAGAACAACAACATGTGCAGAGAGATAATGAGAGAGGTCCAGGGCCCAGTACAAAGTAAAAAAAACAATGAGAGAAAAAGCACAGGAAGTCCATTTGATTTGAAACATCAATCGATAAATTGACTAATAAGTATTCAAAAAATAGACATAAAATTTGTAGCCACATAGACAACTGATATTTCAGTATCGTGGTCTACATATAGTGGTGATGGTTTCTGGTTCATAACAATAGGGTGGTCTGGGATGGAGTCAGATTCCCAGCCTGAATTTTTATCCCAGTCTGCCCCTGAAGACATTACTATAGTTATGAATTCATAATACCGTACAACCTCTAGTGTAATATTGCTTTTATGCAAGAGTTCCACAAGTGCAGTTTATTAAATGACAGCAATACAGGGCAAAATAATCTGATTTTTGTTTGTTTAACCTGTTATTATGCTCCACCAAGAAAAATAGTCCCTTCTGAATAGACCTAGTTAACTGCTGCCAGACACCTCAATGAGCATAATATAGAAAAGAATCGGACTATTGTCACTTCACACATATCTAACCAAATTAAACATTATCCAGTGCTGAAGTCACTGTTTAAATACATACCGCTCCACCTGCTGAGTACTTTTGCGAGTCATGTTGAGTTGCCAGTGGTGGCTAGTTTGTTGTTAGCTTGTTAGTGATTAGCACATCCTCCACACACTTCACTCACTTTTTCTTGCCATTTTCAGATGAAATGAGTCACCACAAAGTTGTTATGGATGGCTAGTCAAGAAAATAACTCACTCTTTAGATTGTCTATTTTTTGTAAACAGGCGTAAAATATCTTGCCGGACATTTATAAGGATAGGACTTCTGGGTCACTGAGGTCTGTTCTTGGACTGTGTTTTCAAATAGTGCTTCACTGTGGAAATTAAGGTATCCAAGACAGCATTACAATGCTCCCACATAAGAAGCCACTGATATTAACTTTAATATAAATATTAAAACACAGCTGAAGTGGAGTGATACATATTCTGTGAAATGTCTATGTTATTGGTGAATATAGTCACTCATGGAATCCCTATTGTCCAATCAGATTGCTCAAGCATAAATATTGTATAAATCCACATATTTTTCCCACCTATTTATATCTCCGTTGTCATATAGTGATGATTAACTGGCATATAAAGACACATTCTTCAAGGAAAATAAGACAACTACCACCACCACTGTCTTTGGTTTCACTGGCCTATCTTATTGATATTTTATGCTACTTCTGAAACTTTCGATTGTGAATATTTTAAACCTTGGCTTCTTTTAACAATCTTGTTTCAGCAAGGATCAAGGATCTTTTTTTTGCATTATACATTCCAGCTATCAGCAAAGACTTGTTTAAAGTTGTGAGGCAAAAAAGAAACAAACTGTCAGTACAAATTGCTGAATATCATTGTGAAAAGGACTAAACAAAGAGTATGGTTATCCCCGTGTTTGTTGCCAATATGATGGGTGTGTTGGTGTCTGTTGGGCAGCTTTTCTCTGCTCTCCATTGGTTTTGGATCACTTTTGGCTCCAGACTGTCCTCGCTGGAGTGTGTGGAGGCGACTGGCTTGTGTATATCACTCGGTCGGCCCATCTCCCGGCTGTTTTGTCTTGGCCTTGATGGTTGGGGACAAGGGGAAGGAATGGTTCCTTTCCTTCTTTGATTCCTGCGGTGGTTTTGCCCATCTGGGGTTGTCTGGTTTCTTCGCTTCTCTGGCTGCTCTGCCGACTTCGCCTTCTGTCACTGTTCTTTAATGGAGGTCATGGCAAGGTAGCGAAGGTGCTGCACCAGGGGACAGTGATCTCCTGGTTGTGGCCCTGGTGCTGGGGGACACTGTGGTGGGTGCTGCTGCTGAAAGGTTTTTGCATGTGTGTGTATGTGTGTGTGTGTGAGGCGGCATCGTGTCGTTCTCTTTTTTGGGCTTCCTGGCTTCCTTATTTTGTGCTTTTGCGTCTCCTTGCATGGCTGTGTGGAGGCAGACATGTTTGTTTTGGGGACGCATGACCAATGTGATGACATCATTCTCTTGAACCACAGAAAAAAAAGCATAACGCTGATATATTTTATTGTTTGTAAGTATTCTTTTTTGCTGATGTTGATAAATAATTTTAAATGCTTTTCTGGCTGATAGGATAATGTGCTGATATTGCTGTGCATCCCTTGTTTTCAGTATTGAAAACTAAATGTACAATATATGTTACTGAGGATGTCAAAAGTTAAAATTAATCTCTGGACAATGCACACACGTGACATGTAAATCATTTGCTGTGCTGTTTTGTAAAAGCATCTGTTACATGAGGTCACACTGTATGGGAAAAAATTGAGGTTTCATTAGTACCGGTGTTATTTTAAATTAATAGCAGGTTAAATAATTATTGCCAGATAAACTTTGCTGTAATATCATAGAACTTCTATTAATTTGCTCATCCATTAGTTGTACAAGGTTAATTCTTAGGGAATCGTGGTGAGCTGGATTCTATGTCAGTCTGCTGGTAAAAATGAGAACCTGTCCAAATATGGAAGAAAATGTTAATAAAGGTTTCTAACCTTAATTGGCTTTTATGTACTGTATATCTTGAATGCATTTCTGCACATTCTGAGTATTTTCCTCATTTCTTGGTTTTTGGACCCCCCCCCCCACACACACACACACACACACACACACACTTTTCATGCTATTTGATACGTTTGATTTGATATGTGAACATGGCAGTTTTGTTAAGTAAATCCACAGTGACTATGTTCTTGTGGTGGGTGGTATAATTGGTCCCACAGAGTTAAGGCTATTTTGCACCATTAATAAATCATAAGCTGTCATATAAATTCAGTTTTCAATCGCAAACGGAAGAATTTCAGTCTTTACAACTTACACAGACTGTACTGTCTGACTTCAGCTCATGAGGTGTTTTTATTAAATCTTTTTTTCTTGCCTTTGAAGATGAATGTTCCGACAGTTGGGTGTTATGTCTGGAAATATGGGCAGACATGACCACATGTTGAGGTTACCTTTAGTGAGCTACGATAGCAAACATACACAGTGCAGAAAGTGTAAAAAGCCAAAGAGGACGGCTGGCCCTGGGCAGCCGTCTAATATACCCTGAGGCGCCATGACACAAAGCGTTGCACCGTTTGATGTACACCACATTCACCCCTTCTCCCCCTGAAAAGCTAAGAACATTTACTCGTATGCAGATTAGCTTAACAGGAATGTGCTCTGTGGATCAGAGCTCCTGCGATGAGGCGACAGCTCGAGGACACCCGTGCTGCGTGAAGACCAGCTCCGGGACCTGTATGGATGTGGTTTAGAGCTCCTGTGGTGGCTCCAGGTCCTGTGTGGATGTGGTTTGGAGCTCCTGTGGTAAGGTGGTAGCTTGGGGACCCTTGTGCAGCGTGGGGACCAGCTCTGTTTCTACAGGATTCTGCTCAGTGTGCATTGTGACACAGGGAGTGGCTGCATCCACATCTGAGCACAGTGGTCTCAGGCCGTCATTGGTCAAACTGAGCTTACTGCAGGTTTGGTGTGCTGTGGTGCCTTGCTGTCCCACGACATTTACCTCGGGGCCATCATGAAGAGACATGGAGCCATTGGGTCGAAAGGCTGAGCAGCCAGGGCAACGACTTGTACCAGCGGAGCTGAATGTGGGGAGGGCGGGTTGGGGCCTGCTAGCCACAACGCTACCTGGGCCATTACCTCTAGCTGGGACGCTATTTGCACTGTGTCTGCCAATGGCAAGTCGTCCAGCAATATCCGTAGTACCTCCCGTAGCATTTCCACCATGTCTGCCAATGGCAGGTCATCCGGTACCATCAGCAACACTGCCCTTATCCCCGAATTCAAGGTGTACGTCTCCAACTGTCCTGGCACCAACCTGTCTTCCAAGTGTCCGAACTCGCATGCACTAGCCAAACAGTGGAGAGTGGCTAGGTACTGTGGGACCGACTCGTCTAGTCACTGTTGGCACTGATAAAACATAAATCTTCGGGCTATTACACTCTGTAGAGCAGTGAAATGTCCAGTCAACAAAGCTACACACTCGTCATAGGTCTCCACAGGTCCGAGCATCCAAAAGATGCACTATCCCTTGATGCCATGTATATGAAGCAGTATTAACCTTAGCCTAGCCTTTCTAACGTTACCTAGGTCGGAGGAGGATATGAAGGTTTCAAACGATTCATAACAGCAGGACAAGGGGATAGGTGGCTCACCATGCTCACTGAGGGACTTTGGCGGCAGTTTAATTAAAGTCTCCATCCTCGAGGTTGTGTGGGTCATCCTTGTCGCCAGTGTTATGTCTGGAAATATGGGCGGACATGACCACGTGTTGAGGTTAGTTTTACTGAGCAAAGACAGCAAAGATACACAGTGCAAGAAGAGCAGGAAAGAGCAAAGAGTCAATGAGAAGAGCTAGCCCTGGGCAGCGTCTAATATACCCTGAGGTGCTGTGACATCATACGTGCGTGCGTTCTACCTCAGCATACTGCATCGCGCCGTTTCACACACACCACATTGTGTCATGTGTCTGAACCAGAGCTCAGACTGTCTTTGTAGTTTTGAGTATTTTTCTGTCTGTTATTATTTTCTTGTTAGGTTGTTGGGTTGTTTGGGGGACATAGCCTCTCTCGTCCGTTCCCAGACACACCCACCTTTCACTCAAAGTCTGTCAGTCCATCAGCTGTGAGTGATTGTGTTTTAGGACACCTGCTGTTTTCCCTCTCTCTGCTCTCAGTCTGTTCCCTCATCAGCTGGGAGCAGTTATGCAATTAGTTTCCTACCAGCTCGGCTCTCGCACCTGCTGCTCATTATTTCCATGTATTTAAACACTGCCCTTTCCTCTCTGCCCTTATGGTTGCCACAATTGTGTTTAGACTGGATTGTCTCCACGGTCAGTCTCCCCCTCCTTCACGCTCCAGAGATTCCTTAGCTCTGGAGAGTCAACTGCATAAATTTTTTCATGTTTACTCTGCTTGGTATTATCTGCACAGTTATTTTTGGACTGTTTGTTCTTTCCTCTAATAAAAGCCTTAACTGCAGTTAAGTGTCTGGGTTTGTTTTCATCCCGGAAGGGCATTCATGACACACTGGGGAAACACTACTATATTTCTCTTTAGTCTGTCGTTTCCTGTCAGTTGCCAGTTGAAATTATTTAGCTGCTGAAGACCCCTTTATGCTGCATGGAAATTGTTGGTTGACCGATTTTTGATCTCCTAAAGCCTGGAAAAAATAATTTCATGACTGAAAGATCGCTGAGAGATCATTGGTAGATTGTTGAGATCACCGAGTGCTCCTTGAGCACTCCTTGACCACTCAACAATCTCATTGCTCTCCCATTACATTCTCAGAGATCGTTAATGATCTCTCAGCAATCTTTTAGTGAACACCAAATTTTTCCACTGGAAGGTGGAATGGCTGAGAGATCAGTGAGGGATCGCTGATCATTTGATGAAAGAACAATAGAGTTCATTGATGATCACAGCAAAGATCACTGAGAGATCTCTGGGAGATCAATGAGATCTTTGAGTGCTCCTTGGGTGGTCCTTGAGAACTCTTTAAGAATTCATTTAGAGATTGGTTCCCTTTGGTGATCGTTGAGAGATTCTTTTGATGGAGTAAAAACTTGGAGGACTGTGCAGATCACTGAAGATCATTAAGAGATCTTAATGATCGGTGAGAGACCATTGAAAAATCTGGCCAATTTTTCAGCACTCAGTCATCTCTGAATGATCTCTACCCCTGTGTAAAAGGGGTATAAGGCTCCAACCCTAAAGCTCACTTAATGTGTTATTTGACAGATTTTCACAACTCTCCATTTCTACAGTTAAAAGGAATCACATTTTAAAGTAATGCTCCTATAGTTGAGCACTGACCCTTTATTGCCTACAAGGTACACGAGAAAACAAAGCATAGGGCAGTATTTCAAGTACATTGAAAAAAAAAGGAATTGGCTAATCCATTTTTCTAACATCATACATCTTCGTTAATTAAGTGTACATCACCAGCTCTTTAATTAGTTTTCTTTCAAAACAGAGAAAATTAATTTGCTTGTTCTTTAGTCACAATATATAGGTGTTGGTAAATGTATATTTTACTGAAATACAATTAGCTCAATTTTATCATTCTACATCATTAGGAAGATGAATATTAACTGTCGATTTAACATATTAGAGGATTAGAAGAAGCCCACTCACTGTGGATTGCATATTAATGAAACAGCTGCACGCTATTTACAACAAAAAATGCTCATCTCAGCTTTAATTTTCTGGTTGAGTGGTAATGAGTTTTCAGTAAAAAAGGAAGAAAAAAACTCCAAATAAAGTATTGTATTAATTACTTAATGATTCATCAAATGGTATAGCTCTGTCACAAAATGTGTCTGTGGATGAATAAAAAGTATTTTTGTTCAAAAATGATTTTTTTTAAGGTGTGTTTAGACCAAATGCGAATGGGGGCAGACGTGATTACATTTTAACTCAATGTAAACACGCAAATAGACATGAATTCACCATCTGAGTGAGTTGGAGACAGGCGACGCTGTCTTTTTAACTTCTGCAGCTGTGTTCAACCTGCTGTGGAAATTCCCAAAACACCGTCATGCTTAAGTTTATGTTATCTGATGTGGTCTCAACTGAAAAAATTGTCCCTGCCTCAAAAATTTCACCTGGATGATGGTTAAGATAAGATAAGATAAGCCTTTATTAGTCCCACAACGGGGAAATTCCAGGATTGCAACAGCACAGGGATAGCAACACTCAGAGCAACAATCAGAAGGCAAGAAAAAAAAGCAAGCAAGCAACAGCAGCTAATATACATATGTACATATTACTATAAAATATATATATACACACACACAGACACACAGCTCAGAGCATTGTAGCTGGATGGAATAAATATATGAATATATAAACACACAGTGCGGAGCATTGTAGCTAGATGGAATAAATATGTAGATATATAAACACCCACAGTACGGAGCATTGCAGCTAGGTGGAATAAATATGTAAATATATAAACACACACAGTGCGGAGCAATGTAGCTAGATGGAATAATATGTAGATATATAAACACACAGTGCGGAGCATTGTAGCTAGATGGAATAAATATATAGATATATAAATATAAACACACCCAGTGCGGAGCATTGTAGCTAGATGGAATAAATATGTAAATATATAAACACACACAGTGCAGAGCATTGTTGCTAGATGGGATGAAACCGCATAACCGTCTACTTAGTTATCCTACATGGTATGATTATGTGCCCATACATATTCTCACCCTCCATAGCGACCGGTATTTTCCTAGTTGTATGCCGGAGGGGACCATTGTGTAAGTCTATTGCATCTTTTGCATTCAAAAAACTATTAGTTTGTTATGTCTTTTTGCTATCTCTGCGAGCAGCCCTGCTTAGGTTGTACAGTCTGACAGCCGTTGGCAGGAAGGACCTGCGAAACCTCTCGGTTGTGCATCTGGGATGATGTAGTCTGCTGCTAAATGAGCTCCTCAGTGCATTCAGTATGTCCTGCATAGGGTGGAACTCGGACTCCAGCAGAGATGACAGTTTAGCCACCGTCCTTCTCTCTCCTATCTCCTCCACCGGATCAAGGCGCTGCCCCAGGACAGAGTTAGCTTTCTTAATCAGTTTGTTCAGTCTCTTCCTATTGGCTGCAGTAATGCCACTGCCCCAGCAGACCACTCCAAAAGTGATGGCTGATGCCACCACCGTGTCATAGAATGTCTTCAGCAGCGCCCCTTGTACACCAAAAGACCTGAGTCTCCTCAGCAGGAACAGCCTGCGCTGTCCCTTCTTGTAGAGTGCGTCAGTATTGTGTGACCAGTCTAGTTTATTGTTCAGATGAACACCCAGGTACTTACTGGATGTCACCATCTCGATGTCTGTTCCCTGTATATTTACTGGTGCTGTGAGGGGTTGCCCATGCCTGCGGCAGTCAACCACCAACTCCTTAGTTTTCCTCGCGTTGATCTGGAGGCAGTTCCGATGGCACCAGTCCACGAAGTCCTGGATAAGCCCTCTGTACTCAGCTTCATCTCCATTGGAGATGAGGCCAACGATCGCAGAGTCATCAGAGAACTTCTGTAGATGGCAGAGTGTTGTGTTGTGTGAGAAGTCTGCAGTATAAAGAGTGAACAGGAAGGGAGCCAGCACCGTTCCCTGGGGGGCCCCCGTGCTACCGATGATCGTGTCGGACACACAGTCCCGGGTTCTCACAAACTGAGGCCAGTTCGTGAGGTAGTCCAGGATCCATGATGACAGGTGCTGGTCCACCCCTGCGCGCAGCAGCTTGTCCTTCAGGATCATCGGTTGGATGGTGTTGAAAGCACTGGAGAAGTCAAAGAACATGATCCTCACCATATTCCCGGGCTTCTCCAGGTGGGACAGAGTACGGTGAAGGAGGAAGATCACCGCATCCTCCACCCCAATGCCATGCTGGTAGGCGAACTGGAGTGGATCCATCGCTGGTTCCACCAGGGGGCGGAGGTGAGCAAGGAGCAGTCTCTCCAGGGTCTTCATCAAGTGGGACGTCAAGGCCACCGGTCTGTAGCTGTTCAGGTCTTTGGGGTGGGAAGTTTTTGGTACAGGTACCACACAAGATGTTTTCCACAGCTGTGGTACCCTCCCCAGCTTCAGGCTCAGGTTGAAGATGTACGTCACAATCCCACACAGCTGGTCTGCACAGGACTTGAGGAGCTTTGCGCTGATGCCGTCCGGTCCCGACGCCTTCCTCGCCTTGATCCTCCTCAGCTCCGTCCTCACCTGGTCCTGGTCAGGGTCAGGATGGGGGGCTGTGTGTTGGGAGTGGGGGGGGGGTGTTGGTGGAGTGGGGAGTGGGCAGCAGGACTTGATTTCTTTAGAGGCAGCAGTGGTTGTTGTGCAGTCAGGGGGGAGGGCGGTTGGTCAAACCTATTGAAAAACAGATTCAGGTTGTTCGCCCACTCCCTGCCCCCCGTGGCCTGGGGGGAGGTATTCTGGAGCCCAGAGATGGTTTTGAGGTTTCTCCTGACCCCACTGATGTCGCTCTGTTGCAGCTTGTCCTCCACCTTCTTCCTGAAGCTGTCCTTGCCTTCTCTGATCTTTCTCCTCAGCTCCCTCTGTACGGACTTCAGCATCTCCCTATTCCCCGACCTGAAGATCCTCTTCTTCTCTCTCAGAAGTGTTTTTTATCTCAGGGTTGATCCAGGGTTTGTTGTTTGAGCAACACCGTATGGTCTTGGTGGGAACAGATTTGTCCACACAGAAGCTGAGGTAGTCCGTGAAGGTGTGAGTGAGGCCATCGATGTCCTCACCATGTGGATCGCAGAGCTGCTTCCAGGCGGTGGCTTCAAAACAGCCCTTTAGAGTGTCCATTGTCTCCTCAGACCATAACTCCACTGTGCGCATGGCCGGAGGTTGTCTGTGCACTAGGAGTTTGTACATCGGCCGGAGATGAACCAAGTTGTGATCCGATCTCCCGAGTGGGGGGAGTTGTGATGAGGTGTACGCCTCCTTAGTGTTTGCGTAGAATAAGTCCAGTGTTTTATTGTCTCTAGTGTGGCATGTGACATACTGGGTGAACGTGGGTAGAATGGGAGATAGTGAAACATGGTTGAAATCGCCTGAGATGAGGAGAAGAGCATCTGGGTGTTCTGTCTGCAGCCTGCTGGTTACTGAATGGATGACGTCACGCGCTGTCCATTGCTAGCCTGCTAGCCTTGTTAGCACATCTGTGGCAGTAGTCCGTGGGTAAAAAAACACCAACACTCCGATTCAGCTGCAGAGCTCCTGGTCCTTCTTTCTCCAGGTGAGTGTCAGTCTCATTTTCAAGCTAGTTTACTCTACAATTTTGATACTTTTATTCTGGTGACGGCAGAATCTTAAGGCCATTACTAGCAAGCGCTATCCCTTGGATGAGAACACGCGAATGTGCGAGATGCACGTCTGCTCGCCTCTTTCCATTGACTTTGTATGTATTCATGCCGTGCGAAAAATTTGCTTCGTGTTTGGTCTGAATGCACCTTTAGAGTCATAATTTCACCATTTTGTTTGATTGCTTATTTCTTTCTTTGTAATGGGGAATAAAAACAGAAAAGAGCAAAATGCAAACAAAAATGATCTATACATCAAGTTAGTTACAGTTGTTTACAGTATGTAATGCATGTTTAATATAATGACAGATAACAGAACTGACACTACAACGTGTTTGATTTTATAGATTTTTTTTTCTGTTGTTTTATTTTATTTATTTATTTATTTATTTTAGTTTTCTGGCCAGTGACCTGGCAGGCACTGCCATGTGGTGGCCCAGAGCAGTGTTTTTCAACCAGGGTTTTCAACCTGTAATTTCCAGGTTTCTGTGAGAAATTTTCTATTTTGACTTCTTCATTGGTCCAAAAAAACTGCAAACAAATTGCCATTGCTGTGCATGGGTGCCTTCAGAACTTGTGCACATCAATGGCAAATTATTTACTATTTTTAACCAAATTAAGTTTTCCACAATTTCCCACAGAAACCTAAACATTCTAGGGAACCCAAACACTGGTCCAGAGAGCTCACCAAAATGCAAAAGCCACACCACAAATTCAAAGGCATGCTTTCAAGTGTCAGTCCTAACATTAGTGATAACATTAGCATTCTAATGTTGGTATGATAACTTATAAGACAGCTGCACAATAATATTATCATGCTAACATTAGCATTGATGCTAAGGTTTAAAAGATCTGACAGTATCTTATCATCCTAACAGAGCACTACACTCCCAAAATGCAGGCTTACTTGTAATACCTAGAATCTCCAAAAGTACAATGGGAAGCAGAGCTTTCAGTTATCAAGCTCCTCTCCTGTGGAACCAGCTACCAATCTGGATTTGGGGAGTTAGACTCAATCTCTGTTTTTAAGAATAGGGTTAAAACCTTCCTTTCTGACATAGCCTATAGTTAGGGTGGGATAAGGTAACCCTGAACCTTCCCTTAGTTATGCTGCTAATAGGGTTAGACAGCCAGGGGACCTCCAACGATGCACTGTGCTTCACTCCTTTCTTCACTGTCAGTGAAATATTTTTGCTAGTCATTAACATCTGTTTGTTCTCTCCCATAGACTGAGTCCCCGTCATGCTGTTTGCTCTCTACATGTCAGTTCTTTTCTTCTTCTTCTTCTCTATCCCCTCACCCCCCAGCCAGTCGCAGCAGATGACTGCCCCTCCCTGAGCCTGGTTCTGCTGGAGGTTTCTTCTTGCTAAAAGGGAGTTTTTCCTCTCCACTATTGCCAAGTGCTTGATCACAGAGGATCGCCAAATTGCGGTGGTCTTTTTGCGATTGTGGGGTTTTCCCCTACAGTTGCTAGTGCTATGAGATGACTGTTGTTGTGAAATGGTGCTATATGAATAAAGTTGAATTGAAATTGAATTAAGGTTAAGTTTCTCTCTATGCTAACATTAATGTTAGCATGCTAATATTACTGCTAATGTTAGCATTGATGCTAAAATTGGTATGCTTTTGCATTTGTGTTGTGGCTTTTGCATTTTGGTGAGCACTTTGGGCTACCATACGACCATTCTGTCCAAGCTATCAAATACATAGTCCAGAATTTTCGTTCCTAATCATCTTGAATGAAATCTCTGTTGGACTGCACTAAATGTTCAGATTTTTAAAAAAAATTCTGATTCATTTTTTCCACAATGACCCTTCATCTACAGTAAAACTACAATGAACCCATTTGTTAGTCTGTATATAATAATAAGAAAAGCATCCCCTGACCCAACACATTACATTTTCAGTAGAGACTGTGTTGGAAGACTGTTGAAGGTTTCATTTAAGAGTAAATGAAATGAGTAGATGAAAGTTTAAATGCAAAGAAAGAAGGAAGTGTACATAATTCACTGATTATTCCCAGTGTCCCGAGGGTGTCTATGAGCTGTTGTTTAACAGGCAATGAGGGATTTTGATTTTTAATTGACATAAAAATAAAGTTTAAAGACTGTCCTTTTAATTCAACCTTGTTCACATCCTGCAAAAATATCTACTTTCAATCTGTAAAATCTCAGCTTTGATTCATGTTGCATTCGGATTTGGAGGCAAACTCACCTCTCACATCCAAAGCATGCTTTCATATTGTGTTTATCAGAAAAATAAAAGGTGTGTCTTTTGATGTCCAATTTTTCTGCAGAAGGTCTGTTTTCGTTTTTGTGCAAAACACAGTACTAAGTCATCCTGCACAAATCTGAGTCTCTATGGGTTCTAGTAAGCTATGTCGCTAGGGTCTGATATTGTTACATTACCCACTTTCAACACTGGCAATCTATAGCCATAAAAACACTGTTAACGTTCACAAACTAGCACAGGGGTCAGCAACCCGTGACTCCCGAACCACATGCAGCTCTTTCGCTCCCATGCTGTGGCTCCCTGCACTTAATCTCAAAGTGACATGGAAATTAACGAACATTTTAATTATTTATTTTCAAATGATTGTGTATTGCAGGGGTCAGAAACTTGTGGACACCGGTCTGGACCCTGAAGCTTTTTGATATATATAATTTTTAAAAAAAATTTTTTGGGGGGGTGTAAATTCATGGTCACTGCAAACAACCCAGCCACAGGGGGTGCACAATCCAGTGTACTCCTTGTGCCAGTCCCAAGCCTGGGTAAATGGGGAGGGTTGTGTCAGGAAGGGCATCCAGCGTAAAACCTTTGCTAAATCAAGCATGTGGATCATGATGATTGAGACTTTCATACCAGACTGGTCGAGGCCTGGGTTAACAATGGGCACCACTGGTGTTGTTAACTGACAAGGTGCCAGTGGAAATTGGGCTACTGTCGGTTGAAGATCGAGGAGGAGGAGAGGGGGAAGGTGTGTTAGGATGGAGAGAGAGAAAAGGAAAGGTAGAAGTGTGGAGGTGAGAGTAGGGACGTTAAATGTAGGGACTATGACAGAGAGAAGAAAGGTAGATATGCTGTGTGTTCAAGAAACCAGATGGAAGGGAAGCAAGGCTAGAAGCACTGGAGGTGGATTTAAACTGTTCTACCATGGTGTAGATAGGAAGAGAACTGGAGTAGGAGTAATATTGAAAGAAGAGTATGTGAAGAGTGTCCAGGAGGTAAAGAGGGAGTCAGACAGGATCATGAGTTTGAAGTTAGAAGTCAAATGTATGATGTTGAATGCTCTCAGTGTGTATGCCCCACAAGTTGGATGTCAGATAGAAAAGAAAGAGGAATTCTGGAGTAAGTTGGATGAAGTGGTAGAGAGTGTTCCCAGGGGGGAGAAAGTGGTGATTGGAGCTGACATTAATGGTAGGTGAAGGGAACAGAGGTGATGAGGAGGTGCTGGGTAGGTATGGTCTTAAGGAGAGAAATGTGGAAGGACAGATGGTTATGGATTTTGCTAAAAGGATGGAAATGGCTGTGATAAACACATACTTTAAGAAGAGAGAGGAACATCAGTTGACTTACAAGAGTAGAAGAAGGTGTACACAGGTGGACTATGTAGAAGGAGAAATCTGAAAGAGATAGGAGACTGCAGGGTGGTAGCAAGGGAGAATGTAGCTAGACAGCATTGGATGGTAGACTGTAAGATGGCTTTGAAGAGCAAGAAGAGGAAGGGAATGAAGGCAGAGCCAAAGATTAAGTGGGGAAAGTTACAGAAGGAAGAAGGTTGCATAGAGCTCAGGAAGGAGTTGATACAGGCTCTGGGTGGTAGGGAAGAATCACTAGATGACTGGGAAAGTACAGCAAAAGTACTGAGGGAAACGGGTAGAAAGATATGTGGTGTATCCAGTGGACAGAGGAAGGAACACAAGGAGACTTGGTGGTAGAGTGAGGAGGTACAGGAAAGTATTCAAAGGAAGAGGTTTGCAAAGAAAAAAAGGAATAGTCAGGGAGATGAAGAAAGTAGACAGGAGTATTTGGAATCTAGGCGCATGACAAAGAGAGAGGTGGAAAAGACAAAGGAAAGGGCATATAGTGAGTTGTATGAGAAGTTAAACACTAAGGAAGGAGAAAAGGACTTGTATCGATTGGCTAGACAGAGAGATCAAGCTGAAAAGGATGTGCAGCAGGTTAGGTTAATTAAGGACAGAAATGGTAATGTACTAACAAATGACGAGAGTGTTTTTGAGAAGGTAAATGGTAAATGACATTCACTTATATAGCGCTTTTATTCTCATCTCTTGATGACCAAAGCGCTTTACAGATCCTGCTATCCACCCATTCACACACTGATGGCGGCATGTTACCTAACATGGCGCTTCCAGACCCACCAGGAGCAATTGGGGGTGAAGTGTCTTGCCCAGGGACACAACGGCAGGATATCCGGGGAGAGCGGGATTCGAACCACCAACCATGCGGTTATTGGACGACCTGCTCTACCAAGAAGCCTTCTTCTCAGGTGGAAGAAGCACTTTGAAGAGCTGATGAATAAAGAAAATGTGAGACAGAGGAGGATGGATGAAGGAAAGATGGTGAACAAGGAAGTCCCGAGGATTAGCAAGGCAGAAGTGAGGGTAGCTTTGAAGAGGATGAAGAATGGAAAGGTGGTTGGTCCAGATGACATACAGTCATGTGAAAAAAATAGGGCACCCTTTATAAGCCTGTGTGTTTTTTTAACATATTTGGACATATGGATAGTTAATATCAGTGTTTAAAAAATACTGGGAGATTCATGTAATACAACGAAACAATTAAAAATGAATTATAGACTTTTTTTTCAAATTTTCTGTAAAATGTAGTTCGAAACACAGTGAGGAAAAAAATTAGTAGACCCCTCCATCTTTTTTAGGACACCCCCACATTCATTCCCACTTAAAATGGCTAAAATGCATGTTAAAAAGTGCAAATAAAAACAAAAACAAGTTTTGACATAGATATGTGAACATTTCTTAATAAATAACTGAATATTTAAAGTGGTATCCAAATTTTTTCACATGACTGTACCTGTGGAGGTATGGAGATGTTTAGGAGACATGGCAGTGGACTTTTAAACAAGATTGTTTAACACAGTCTTGGAGAGAGAACGCCTGAGGAGTGGAGAATAAGTATTTTGGTGCCAATTTTCAAGAATAAAGGTGATGCTCAGAGGCAAAAAGATGATCAGCCACACTATGAAGATATGGGGAAGAGTTGTTGAAGCCAGGTTAAGAGGAGAGGTGACAATCAGTGAGCAGCAGTACAGTTTTATGCCATGAAAGAGTACTACAGATGCAATGTTTGAAAAAAAAAAAAAAAAAAGATGGCGGTGCGCCTAGACGCAGCGGCCCCTCTTGGTATCAGCGAGTGTGAGAGTTTTAATCATCCCAGACGTACATTCTGTAAAACTTACAACCGTGAGACCTTATTAAACATCAAGGTACTGCACGCTGCAAGAATCGCGGCGATCGGTTGTGATTTGGACATTCTATGCCAGCATGGAATTTTGGCGGAGTCCCCGCTGGAAGCTACCCGGGAGAGGAGGAAGCGGAAGCGGTGTGGGCGCAAGCAAAAGCGAGGAAAAAGGGCCGGGATCCATGCTAGGCTAAAGGCTAACCCCTCCAGACCAGCGGTACCGTCGCTTCTTCTATCAAACGTCCGCGCCCTCGAAAACAAGGTAGACGAGCTGCGTTTGCTGAAAGAAACCCGGAGAGAATGGAGGGACTGCTGTGTGTTTGTTTTCACCGAGACATGGCTCCACGACAACATTCCTGACGAGGCCATTTAGCTGGAAGATATGGCGATGTTCCGGGCCGACAGGGAAACGGCGAGCTCCGGTAAGAGCCGGGGGGGTGGGCTATGCATCTATGTTAACAAGAACTGGTGCGTTAATGCCACGTTAGTGTCTAAACACTGCTCTCCGTTGGCGGAGTTCCTTATTGTTAATTGTCGGCCTTTTTATCTGCCGAGGGAATTCAGCAACGTGTTTGTAGTTGGTGTTTACATAGTGCCGAGCGCTAACGCTAAAGCTAATGCTAAGAAGGCACTCGGGGAACTGCACAATGCAATCAGTAAAATCCAAACGTCACACCCGGACAGTTTTGTGGTGGTTGCGGGGGATTTTAACCACACCAGCTTAAAGACTGTGCTCCCCAAGTTTAAACAATGTGTAGACTTTAAGACCAGAGGAGAGAATATGTTGGACTTAGTGTACACAAACACAGATGCATATAAAGCGTTACCCCGCCCCCATCTCGGCCGTTCTGATCACATGTCCGTGATGCTGGTTCCTGCCTACAAACCTTTATTGAAGCGCAGCAGGCCAGCAGTGAAACAAATCAGGATTTTGCCAGAGAGTGCAACCTCCGCACTGCAAGACTGTTTTCATCACACAGACTGGAGGATCTTCAAAATAGCAGCCTCCCAGGAAGACAGGACAGATGTGGAGGAGTATGCTGATTCGGTCACCAGCTACATCGCGAAGTGCACAGAGGATGTCACTACAGTGAAGACCATCACTGTGCGGGGTAATCATAAGCCCTGGATGACTGCAGAGGTGCGCTCGCTGCTTAAAGCCAGAGATGCAGCGTTCAGAGCGAAGGACAGGATTGCCCTCCGCTCAGCCAGGTCTGCGCTTTCAAAGGGAATTAAGGTGGCAAAGCGTGCCTATGCGGAGAAAATCCAGGGACACCTCTGTGACACTAGGAACACCAAGCAGATGTGGCAGGGAGTTCGGACACTGACGGGCTTTAAGTCTAGGCAGGGGGTCGATGATGACGACGCTTCGCTTCCAGACAGGCTTAACGACTTCTTTGCACGTTTTGAAGCATCAAACTCGACAATCAGAGGGAGGGCCGGCCCACCCCCACCATCGGTCGGACCAGCTTTTACCATTAACACAGCGGACACACGGAGGACCCTATCCAGAATCAACCCACGCAAAGCTGCAGGTCCAGACAACATTCCGGGACGTGTGCTCCGAGACTGCGCGAGCGAGTTGGCGGATGTCCTGACTGACATTTATAACATCTCCCTGAGTCAGGCCATCGTTCCCAGATGCTTCAAGACCTCTATCATTGTACCGGTGGCAAAGAAACCAGTGGTGTCATGTTTGAATGACTATCGTCCTGTTGCACTTACACCAATTGTGATGAAGTGTTTTGAACGGCTTCTCAAACCACACATCACAGCCTGCCTCCCTGCATCACACGACCCGCTCCAGTTTGCATATCGTTCAAACCGCTCCACGGAGGATGCTATAGTCACCACCCTACACTCTGTCATCACCCACCTGGACCAGAAAGACACCTACGCCAGACTCCTGTACATTGATTTCAGTTCAGCATTCAACACCATTATTCCCCAGAGACTGATAGAGAAATAACTCCTTCTCGGTCTGAACACCGCCACATGTCTCTGGATCCTGGATTTCCTGACTGAGAGACCTCAGTCTGTCCGGGTTGGAAACAACATCTCCAACTCTGTCACGCTGAGTACCGGAACCCCTCAAGGCTGTGTACTCAGTCCACTGTTGTTTACACTTCTAACACATGACTGTGTATCCAAACACGAGGGGAACCAGATTATTAAGTTTGCAGATGACACCACGGTGGTGGGACTTATTCAGAGGGATGAGGAATCAATGTACAGGGAAGAAGTGAAAGACCTGGAGGGCTGGTGCAGGGAGAACAATCTGGTGCTCAACGTGGACAAAACAAAGGAGATGATTATCGACTTCCGGCGGTCACAGCCTGAGCACGTCCCCCTCAGCATCGGCGGCCGTTTAGTGGAGAGAGTAGAGAACATCAAGTTCCTCGGAGTGCAGATCTCGCAGGACCTGACCTGGAGCAAGAATTCCTTGGAGATCAGGAAGCGAGCTCAGCAGAGACTACACTTCTTGAGGAAACTCAAACAGGCCTCTCTCCCCATCTGCATCCTCAGGACCTTCTACAGAGGTGTGGTGGAGAGTGTTCTGACGTACTGCATTGCTACATGGTACTCCAGCTGCAGTATGTCAGACAAAAAAGCCCTGCAGAGGATAGTCAAGGGGGCGGAGAGGGTAATTGGAGTCTCCCTCCCCTCTGTCCAAGAACTTTTTCAGAACCGTTGTAGGAGCAGGGCACTGAACATTGTCAAGGACCGTTCTCACCCTCTGCATAAACACTTTGAACTTCTTCCATCTGGTAAACGATTCCGGAGCATCAGAGGCAGAACCACCAGACTGATCAACAGCTTCCTCCCACAAGCTGTCAGGATGCTGAACAGCTGACCCGGAATCTCACATACACACTACTGCACCTATGGACATTTTGTATATTATAGTTAGTTATTCTTTTTCCCCAAGTATGTCTCAGGGATGTGTGAATGGATGGGGGGGTGGGAGCTATGTGGGAGTGTGTCTTAATCATGCTGCTTCTTATATGGATGCCGAGAGAAACTCAATTTCATCTTGCCTGCACTATAGTTGTATGTACAGCAATATGACAATAAAGTTTGATTTGATTTGATTTGATGTTTGCTCTGAGAGTGCTGATGGAGAGTATAGAGAAGGTCAGAAGGAGTTGCACTGTGTCTTTGTGGATCTAGAGAAAACATATTATAGTGTGCCAAAGGAGGAAATGTGGCACTGTGTGAGAAAGTCAGGAGTGGCAGAGAAGTATGTGAGGGTGATGCAGGACACGTATGAGAACAGCGAGACGGTGGTGAGGTGTGCAATTTCAGTGACAGATGGGTTCAAGGTGGGGATGGGGCTACATCAGGGATCAGCAATGAGCCTCATCTTGTTTGCCATGGTGATGGACAGGCTGACAGACAAGGTCAGGCATGAGTGTCCATGGGCCATGATGTTTGCAGATGACATTGTGATCTGGAATGAGAGTAGGGAGCAGGTGGAAGAGAACCTGGAGAGGTGGAGATATGCTCTGGAGAGAAGAGGAATGAAAGTTAGTAGAAGCAAGACAGAATACATGAATGTGAATGAGAGGGAGGCAGTTGCAACAGCAAAGTTGGAAGGAGTAGAGGTAGTAAAAGTAGATGAGTTTAAATACCTGGGGTCAACCATCCAAACCAATGGAAAATGCACGAGAGGTGAAGAAGAGAGTGCAGGCATGATGGAGTGGGTGGAGATGAGTGTGAGGGGTGATTTGTGACAGAAGGGTAGCAGCTACAGTGAAAGGGAAGATTTACAAGACGGTAGTGAGTCCTGCTATGATGTATGGTTTGGAGATGGTGGCGCTGACGAAAAGACAGGGGATGGTGCTGAAGGTGCAGAGCTGAAGATGCTAAGATTGTCACTGGGAATGACTAGGAGGGACGAGATTAGAAATGAGTATATCAGAGGGACAGTTCAGGTTGAGCGGTTTTGAGACAAAGTAAGAGAGGCAAGGCTGAGATGGTTTGGACATGCGCAAAGGAGGGATAGTGGATATATTGGACAAAGGATGTTGAAGATGGAGCTGCCAGGCAGGAGGAAAAGAGGAAGACCACAGCAAAGACTCATGGATGTAGTGCAAGAGGACATGGAGAGGGTTGGTGTTACAGAGGAAGATGCAAGGGATAGGGTGAGATGGAGAAAGATGATCCGCTGTGGCGACCCCTAAAGGAAGCAGCTGAAAGAAGTAGAAGAAGAGAAGAAGATGGTCACTGCAAACAAAGCAGAGGAAAAACTGACTTAACTGAACAAAGCGGCCTATTTTTGTCATTTCTCTTTTTGTGAAAACATGCAGCTGTTTGTTATGACTTAGTTCTTCCTTTATTTTCCCCACATATGAAAAGGACTCAGAAGTTGGCCTGCATAGTTTGGTTTTCAGTTAATTTCAAAGAAGGCCGTTATGAT
Source organism: Pholidichthys leucotaenia (assembly GCA_020510985.1). NCBI lineage: Eukaryota > Metazoa > Chordata > Actinopteri > Cichliformes > Pholidichthyidae > Pholidichthys > Pholidichthys leucotaenia. The sequence continues at coordinate 126,335,748 of CM035847.1, read as the reverse complement.
CCCAGCGGCTGTCTAAGGGTAAAAGGGAGCAATATAAACCAGGTGACAAAATGTTGAGAGAGTTGATCAGTTTTAAATTGTTTATTGCCAAAATAAATGAAAGCAAAAATGACTTCAGGGAGAGCCAAGGCCAACACAACAAACAAAACTGCTCCAAAGTTAGAAACAAAAGATTCTTACCTAAAACTTAAGTCGAAAGAAAAAGTACAAATCCTAACAAGCGACTCCCTGATCTGCAGAATAAACAGGAGAAAAAGGTTTAAAGAAAATGGCAGCTCTCCTCTACAGCTGTCTCTGGCAAGATAAAGAACAAACACAGGTTAACAGGCAGTATAATTAACCACAAATGAATCAAGTTCACTACAGTTGTACAGGTGAGCATTCAAAACATGCAGAGACATACCAAAGGCTCCCAAACCTAGCAGAAATTTCAAGGCTGGTGGTGTGGCGGCAACCCAAGTTAAAGATGGAAGAAAGATCTTCTTCTTCTTCTTCTTTTAGATTTGATTGGCGGTTGGCAACCAGCTTACAGGTGCATTACCGCCACTGACTTGATTATCATCACTCTATATCTTTGTATAAGGAGTTCTGAACAACTGCTTTTGTGTGGAAAAAATATCCGTCCTTGGACGCTGCTTCTCTGGCCTTTTATAGTCAGGGGAGGAACACTGATTGGCCAACAGGATGCAGGTGTCGGCTGTGAAGAGCCAATGAGGGAGTCAGGGGAAACAAGACCTGAGGAGAAACACAGGTTACTCTTTCTACACCACTGGGGTTGTAACAAAGGCCATATGAGACATTTTTTCATGTTGCTTCAGAGAGCAACATATAATGGCAATAAAGGTCCATCAGTTTTCTTCACTGTTGTAGTATTAATTCAAAAAATGCTACATAAACTACATTTTTTGTATGTTCAGTGATATATATACTGTATAAAACTTTATAGGCTGTAAAATCTTTATTTTAAAGTTCAAAATGTAGCTAATTCAATTTTAGTCGGGGGGGAGCAAAGTGGCTGTTTGGTTTGCATAGGTTGCAAACCCTTGAACTAGCAGAAAGGATTATTGCTACTGCACAAGTGTTTGAGTGTTATAAGCCTCTAAGCCGAGGGGAAAGGCGAGGAGCAACATGTCACAGTGTGAGTGGTCAAAGAGCAGAAATGTGTCCCAAATGTTCAATGACAGATGAACAAAGACAGTAAGAGTGATTTCACAGCCAGCCACTTCAAATCTGATTCATTCCTAAGGGAGAAGTAGGTGAAAACACAGAGAAAGACAAACATATGCAAGCATAAGCTGGGAAGCTTGTACAGGTGGTGTGTTTATTCTGCAGTTTCCAGCACTCATACAGCAGACAACCTTTGTTCTGTGATCCCTTCCATCCAGTTTGCTCTATTTTTTATGCTCTCCTTCAGGTTTTGCTGCATCTGGGCTGGACATACATATCAGAAACTACTGCAAATTCTTTAGAATTTGAACACAAATCCGCAGTACGTCTTTTTTGGATTGCGCCTTTGTTGATCCCATCCCCAGCACGTATCTTAAGCCCACAGCTATTTTGTTATTTATCTCATCTTTGGCTTTTACGAGAGAGACATAGTTTGGCAGAGACAACAGACCACATGCACGCCTCCCAGACTGTGTCTGTCTTACTGTCTCTCAAAGGGAATCACAGTTCAGGTTACAGAAAGAAGACATACAACAGCAACATACACTACCGTTCAAAAGTTTGGGGTCACCCAGACAATTATTTTGTGTTTTCCATGAAAAGTCACACTTATTTACCACCATGAGTTGTAAAATGAATAGAAAATCAGCCATCACTTTTGGAGTGGTCTGCTGGGGCAGTGGCATTACTGCAGCCGATAGGAAGAGACTGAACAAACTGATTAAGAAAGCTAGCTCTGTCCTGGGGCAGCGCCTTGATCCGATGGAGGAGATAGGAGAGAGAAGGACGGTGGCTAAACTGTCATCTCTGCTGGAGTCCGAGTTCCACCCTATGCGGGACATACTGGATGCACTGAGGAGCTCATTTAGCAGCAGACTACATCATCCCAGGTGCACAACCGAGAGGTTTCGTAGGTCCTTCCTACCAACGGCTGTCAGACTGTACAACCTAAGCAGGGCTGCTCGCAGAGATAGCAAAAAGACGTAACAAACTAATAGTTTTTTGAATGCAAAAGATGCAATAGACTTACACAATGGTCCCCTCCGGCATACAACTAGGAACATACCGGTCGCTATGGAGGGTGAGAATATGTATGGGCACATGATCATACCATGTAGGATAACTAAGTAGACGGTTATGCTGTTTCATCCCATCTAGCAACAATGCTCTGCACTGTGTGTGTTTATATATTTACATATTTATTCCATCTAGCTACAATGCTCAGCACTGGGTGTGTTTATATTTATATATCTATATATTTATTCCATCTAGCTACAATGCTCCGCACTGTGTTTTTATATATCTACATATTATTCCATCTAGCTACATTGCTCCGCACTGTGTTTATATACTTGCATATTTATTCCACCTAGCTGCAATGCTCCGTACTGTGGGTGTTTATATATTTACATATTTATTCCATCTAGCTACAATGCTCTGCACTGTGTGTCTGTGTGTGTGTGTGTATATATATATACTGTATTTTATAGTAATATGTACATATGTATATTAGCTGCTCTTGCTTGCTTGTTTTTTTCTTGCCTTCTGATTGTTGCTCTGAGTGTTGCTATCCCTGTGCTGTTGCAATCCTGGAATTTCCCCGTTGTGGGACTAATAAAGGCTTATCTTATCTTAAAATATAGTCAAGACATTGACAAGGTTAGAAATAATGATTTGTATTTGAAATAATAATTTTTTTCCTTCAAACTTTGCTTTCTTCAAAGAATCATCCATTTGCAGCAATTACAGCATTGCAGACCTAACATGATTGCACAAGGGTTTTCTAATCATCCATTAGCCTTCTGATGCAATGAGCAAACACATTGTGCCATTAGAACACTGGAGTGATAGTTGCTGGAAATGGGCCTCTATACACCTATCTAGATATTGCACCAAAAACCAGACATTTACAGCTAGAATAGTCATTTACCACATTAGCAATGTATAGAGTGTATTTCTGAGTAGTTTAAAGTTATCTTCATTGAAAAAAAGTGCTTTTCTTTCAAAAATAAGGAAATTTCTAAGTGACCCCAAACTTTTGAACGGTAGTGTAGATAGATAGATAGATAGATAGATAGATGCTTTATTTCGAACAAAAAAGTATAACAAAAACAAAACAAATGACAAATGCAATAAAGTAACAGTATACAGTGTTCGAAAGGGAGAAGGAAGAAGTGAACACTTATTAATTCCATCTCCTCTTTTCCATAAATACACCCATGTGAATTATATACAAATTACCACCTTTAAGACTCCAAGTAAACAATTTACTGTATTTTTTACATATCAACATTAACACCCATCCATCCTAACATACATTGATGTCCATACATCAAAACCAGCCTCAAACAACACAGATATACACAGTGCTGTCCCACCCACCATTCCATAGTGTCCCATAATGTCCCAGAGTGAGCATAGTGAATCGTACATATAAATACTACCCTTCTAACATATACATCCTTTCAGGAAATAATGTTTATACCTCTTTTTGAATTGATTTCTGATTGTACATAGTTTCAGTTCCGGCTCCAGACTGTTCCACAAATCCACCCCACAGACAGATATGCACATACTTTTCTTGGTTGTTCGTATCTTGGGTTTTGTAAAGTTTATGTCTCCTCTCAAATTATGATCATTGTCTCTTTTTTTTTAATATTTTTTGTATATTAGTTGGGAGTTGATTATTAATTGCCCTGTACATTACTTGTGCTGTCTTAAATTTAACTAAATCGATTAACTTTATGAAATGTGACTTTAAAAACAACAAATTGGTATGGTCTCTATATCCTACATTATTTATTATCCTTATAGCTCTTTTTTGTAATGTGCATATTGACTGTAGGTTGGTCTTGTAAGTGTTTCCCCAGACTTCTACACAGTAGTTAAGATAAAGTAAAAACAGTGAATTGTACAGAAAGACCAATGATTTGTAGTCCAAGATGTGTCTTGTCTTCCCCAGTATGCCTATACATTTTGCTAACTTGGCCCGGATGTGACTGATGTGAGGTTTCCAGCAGATTTTATTGTCTAGCGTCACCCCCAGAAACTTATTTTCCTGTACTGTTTCTATTCTGGTATCATCTATTGTTACCATTATTTCATGATTTATTTTATAATTTCCAAACAACATAATCTTTGGTTTTTTTAGATTTAGAGATAATTTATTTTTGTTGAACCACTGCGTTAACTTTTTCATTTCAGTTCTGACCACCTCTAAAACCTGCTGCAAATTCTCACCAGTGCAAAGGATATTTGTGTCATCCGCAAACAAAATATATTTCAGAATTTTTGATACTTGGCATATGTCATTTATATACAAAATAAAGAGTTTGGGTCCCAAAACTGACCCCTGGGGCACACCACAAGTGATGTCCATGAAGGGTGATTTGTGCTCACCAATTTGTACAAATTGTTGTCTGTTACTTAAATAACTTTCCACCCAACTCAGTCCTACCCCTCTTATCCCATACCTTTCCAGTTTCCTTAGTAGTATTCTGTGGTCAATGGTGTCAAAAGCTTTCTTTAAATCTATAAATACTCCTACAGCAACCTTTTTTTTTTATCTATACAACTAGTAATTTCTTCTATAAGTTCGATCAGTGCCAAAGATGTAGATTTATCTGCTCTAAAACCATACTGGCTATCTGTAAGGAGGTTGTGTTTTTCAATGAAATCATCCAGTCTCTTAGTGAAGATTTTTTCAAGTATTTTGGAGAATTGTGAGAGTAAAGAGACTGGCCTGTAATTTGTGAAGCAATGACTGTCTCCTGTTTTGTATAGAAGTATTACTTTTGCTATTTTCATTTTGTCTGGAAATTTACCAGTTTGAAATGACAGGTTACAGATGTGGGTGAGTAGCTTAACAATTCCTTCAATTACTTTTTTCACTATTGTCATGTCAATTTCATTCCAGTCCGTTGATTTTTTGTTCTTAAATTTACTCACAGTCTCGATAATTTCCTTTTCAGTAACTGCACCCAAAAAGATTGTGTTTGGATTTCTCTCTTCTATTTCATTTACAGAACCACTGTTGTTTGTTTCTGTTGTCACTATTGATTTTGCTAATTCAGGACCAACGTTTACAAAAAATTTATTGAAACCACTGACCACATCCTCCATATTATTTATCAAATTGCCATTTTCAATAAAATATTCTGGATAATTAGCATTCTTAGGTCAATTACTAATAACCCCACTGAGTACTTGCCATATTCCTCTTAAGTTATTTTTGTTATCCTCTAATATTCTGTTGTAATATTCTTTCTTACAGGTCCTCATTATATTAGTAAGCTTATTTTTATATCTTTTATATTTGATCTCAGCTTCCACTGTTCTGCATTTAATGAATTGTTTATATAATGTATTCTTCTTTTTACATGCATTTATTAACCCCTTGGTGACCAAAGGAATATTTTTTTTTGTTGTCTGTCACTGTATTGTTTTATAGGACAGTTTTTATTGTACAATGATTGAAATATTTGTAAACATTTATCATATGCTTTAATTTACACTACCGTTCAAAAGTTTGGGGTCATCCATTATTTTGTGTTTTCCATGAAAAGTCACACTTATTTACCACCATGACTTGTAAAATGAATAGAAAATATAGTCAAGACATTGACAAGGTTAGAAATAATGATTTGTATTTGAAATAATAATTTTTTCCAGATACTCAACTTGCTCAAAGGAAGGTCAGTTTTATAGCTTCTCTAACCAGCTAAACTGTTTTCAGCTGTGCTAACATGATTGCACAAGGGTTTTCTAATCATCCATTAGCCTTCTGACGCAATGAGCAAACACATTGTACCATTAGAACACTGGAGTGATAGTTGCTGGAAATGGGCCTCTATACACCTATGTAGATATTGCACCAAAAACCAGACATTTGCAGCTAGAATAGTCATTTACCACATTAGCAATGTATATTAGATATTAGAGTGTATTTCTGATTAGTTTAAAGTTATCTTCATTGAAAAAACAGTGCTTTTCTTTCAAAAATAAGGAAATTTCTAAGTGACCCCAAACTTTTGAATGGTAGTGTATATCATTTTCATCATAAACTATCTTCCAATCTTGTATTAATAATTCCTTTGTCAGTAAATACATTGATTATTCGGTTCTTATTCTTTTATATTTAATATTTTTGGTTTACTTTTTCTTCCTATAATCACATTGATAGACAACAAAAATCGGCAGGTGGTCACTGATATCATTCAATAAAAACCCACTCCTGATATTATTTTCCATAATGTTTGTGAATATGTTATCTATCAGTGTGGCACTGTGTGACGTGATTCTGCTAGGTCCGGTAATTGTTGGATGTAAGCCCATACTGTACATTGTGTTGATAAATTCTTCTGTCAAACTATGTTGTTTTGAGTTCATCAGATCTATATTGAAATCCCCACAGATGAACATAACTTTATGAGTTAGTTTTGCATACATTTTTTCCATCCAGTCCTTAAATAAGTCAATGTTTGATCCAGGTGTTCTATATACACAGCTCACTACTGCATTCTTCTCATTGTCCAGACAGATTTCTATTGTAATACATTCAAATAAATCATCCACAGTTACTGACAGATTTTCAACAACCTTGTATTTCAAGCTCTTGTCAACATAAATTGCAACTCCTTCTCCTTTTTTCACTTTTCTATTTATATAATTTAATTCATAGCCATCCATGGTAAAATCCACTCCTTTCTCTTCACTGAGCCACGTCTCTGATATTGCCACAATATTGAACGGCTCTTTAAACTGATGTAAATAATCTTCAATGTTATTAAAGTTGGCATAGAGACTTCTGCTGTTGAAATGGATCATAGAAACATTGAAATCAGATGTGACCATTGTGTTAAACTGATCATCTGTGTAGTAACTACAGTCATTATTGATGGAGCTAAATAAATTATTATCAGGGTCTATGTTACAGTGGGGTAAAAAAGTATTTAGTCAGCCACCAATTGTGCAAGTTCTCCCACTTAAAAGATGAGAGAGGTCTCCAATTTTCATCATTGGTATACCTCAACTATGAGAGACAAAATGAGAAAAAAAATCCAGAAAATCACATTGTCTGATTTTTAAAGAATTTATTTGCAAATTATGGTGAAAAATAAGTATTTGGTCAATAACAAAAGTTCATCTCAGTACTTTGTAATATACCCTTTGCTGGCAATGACAAAGGTCAAACGTTTTCTGTAAGTCTTCACAAGTTTTTTCACACACTGTTGCTGATGTAACGGTAATTTCCAAACACTGTTCTCCCGCCCTGGAATTTCTTTTTATTAACTGCAAGCCATTTTATTCCCCGCGGGAGTTCGCCTCATTCATCCTCGTCGCTGTGTACGTCCCTCCCGACGTGGACACGCGCGAAGCTCAGCGCACGCTCGCGGATCACATCCAACGCGGATTTTTCCAGACTCTCTGGTTATTGTGGTAGGCGACTTTAACCAGAGCAATCTGAGCCACGATCTCCCCCGCTACAAACAGTTTATTAAATGCCCCACCAGAGGAATAAACACGCTGGATCACTGTTATACCACAGTAAAAGACGCATATTGCGCTGTTCCCCGCGCTGCGCTCGGACTATCTGATCACGTGATGGTCCACCTCATTCCCACATACAGACAGAGATTGAAGTTCACTAAACCTGTTGTGAGCACTACGAAGAAATGGACCAGTGAAGCTGAGGAGAAGCTGGAAACGTGCATGGAAATAACTGATTGGGGCATGTTTAAAGGAGCCACGCATGATCTGGATGAGTACACGGACACTGTGAACTCATATATCTCACTGGTGAGATCGTCACTTCCTTGTGGTAACGTATCGTCACTTCCTGTTTTGCTGTCTGCCTGTGTGGTTTGCTCTCCAGCTCTCGAGCCACTAGCTATGGCTACTAGCTCTCTTTCCTCTCCTCCTCTGGTGTGCTCTCTCTGTCAGATGTTTAGCTACACCTCTGCCTCTTTTAGTGATAACGGTAAATGTAATAAATGTTGTCTTTTTGAGGCGCTCGAGGCGAGGTTGTCTGATTTGGAATCCCGGCTCCACTGCATTGAAACACCGTCTGCGCCAGTTAATCTCGACGGACGCCCATTAGCTGCAGCGGAGCTAGCTAGCTTAGGTCCCCCTGTCACCGGTTCCCCGGCTCTCCTCAGCAGCGAGGAGACTGGGTGGGTGACGGTGAGAAGGAAGCCTAGTCGCAAAGCCCCGGTTCACCACCAACCTGTTCACGTTTCTAATCGTTTTTCCCCGCTCAGCGACACACCCGCTGAGGAAAAAACTCTGATCATTGGCGACTCTGTAGTCAGAAACGTGAACCTAGAGACTCCAGCGGCCATAGTCACATGCATTCCTGGGGCCAGAGCAGGCGACATCGAGTCAAATTTGAAAATGCTGGCTAAAAGTAACTGTAAATATTCCACAATTGTTATTCACGCCGGCATTAATGACATCCGTCTCCGGCAGTCGGAAGTCACGAAACTTAATGTAGAATCGGTGTGTGAGTTTGCAAAAACGATGTCTGCCACTGTAGTATTCTCTGGGCCCCTCCCCAATCTGACCAGTGATGACATGTTTAGTCGCTCGTCATCCTTGAACCGCTGGCTGTCTGTGTGGTGTCCTAAAAATGACGTGGGCTACATTGACAATTGGAGCTCTTTTTGGGGAAAACCTGGTCTTATGAGACGAGACAGCATTCATCCCACTTTGGATGGTGCTTCTCATTTATCTAACAATCTGGCATCTTTTTTATCCAAATTTCCAAAACCGTGACTACTCAGAGTTGGGACCAGGAAGCAGAGTCGCAGTCTTACACGCCTCTCTGCAGCTCCTCTTCATCCGCCACCCCTCAGCTTAGCCCCTGTCTTCCCCATCAGAGAATCGTTGTCTGCTCCCTCCAAAATAAATAAAAATATAATGTATAAGCATCCCAAAGTGATAAAGCAAAATATTGGTAAAACTCAAATTAAACATAAAGCCTCTAAATTGAATGATTTGGCCTCTGTTCCTCCTCATAATTTAAAAATTAAATGTGGTTTATTAAATATTAGGTCTCTAACTCCCAAGTCTCTGTTAGTCCATGATCTGTTAATTGATCATCAGATTGATTTAATTTCCCTTACAGAGACTTGGTTAGGACAAGAGGATTATGTTGGTTTAAATGAATCAACTCCCTCTGGTTATTTAAACTGTCAAAATCCCAGAAGTTCTGGTCGTGGAGGAGGAGTAGCATCAATTTACCATTCCAAATTACTAGTTAATGTAAAGCAAAAAACATGTTATAATTCCTTTGAGGGCCTGGTCCTCAGTGTTGGGCACTTTAGCAATTCCAGGTTAAACCCAATTGTATTTGCCATAGTTTATCGTCCCCCATCAACCTATTCAGAATTTTTATCCGAATTTCCTGATTTCTTAGCTGATTTAGTGCTGAAATCTGATAGAATAATTATAGTAGGGGACTTTAATATACATGTGGATGTAGATAGTGACTGCCTTAATGTGGCTTTTAATTCAATATTAGACTCGATTGGGTTTTCTCAGAAAGTAGGAAATTCTACTCATTACCTCCACCATACATTGGACCTTGTTCTGACATATGGCATAGAAATAGAAAATCTTGTAGTGTCTCCTCATAACCCTGTACTGTCAGACCATTGTCTGTTAACCTTTGATTTTACTATTTCTGACTATTTGGCTCCTAAAGAAAAATATTATCACAGTAGATGCCTCTCAGATGATGCTGTTTCCAAATTTATGCAGATTGTTTCCTCTATGCCATGTGTCAACACAACGGAAATAAGCTATAGACAGCTTGCTCCTTCTGTAATTGATAACATGGTGGATAGTGTTTCAGCTTCTCTGCATCAGGCTCTAGACTTGGTGGCCCCCTTAAAAAAGAAAAAGTCTAATCAGAGATTTTTAACTCCTTGGTTCAACACAGAAACTCGTAGCTTAAAACAGAAGACTCGTCAATTAGAAAGAAAATGGCGCTCTACTAATTTAGATGAAATCTATTTAGCTTGGAGAAATCATCTTTTAATTTATAAAAAATCTCTTAGAAAAGCTAGAACGAGTTATTACTCTGCATTAATAGAAGAGAACAAGAATAATCCCAGGTTTCTTTTCAGTACTGTAGCCAGGTTGACAAAGAGTCAGGACTCTGTCAATCCTAGCATCCCCTTAGAGCTTACTAGTCAGGACTTTATGAACTTTTTCAATAATAAAATTTCATCCATCAGAGATAAAATCAATCAGATTCTTCCCACAGTTAACTTAAATACTGTAACTACTACAACTCCTTCTATTGATGTCTGTCTTGATGAGTTTACTCCAATCGACCTTTGTGAGTTAGACAAAATAGTTTCCTCTTCCAAACCTTCAACTTGTCTTTGAGACCCTATTCCTACCAGGTTATTTAAAGAAGTCTTCCCACTTATTGGTAGCTTTATTCTTCATATAATCAATTCTTCATTAACTTTAGGCCATGTACCGCAGGCTTTTAAAATGGCTGTAATTAAACCCTTACTCAAAAAGCCAACGCTAGATCCAGGAGCTTTAGCTAACTATAGACCAATCTCTAATCTCCCTTTCATTTCAAAAATCTTAGAAAGAGTTGTTGCTACGCAATTATTTGACCACCTGCAGGGAAATGGTTTATTTGAGGAGTTTCAATCTGGGTTTAGAATCCATCATAGCACTGAAACAGCCTTAGCAAAGGTCACTAACGACCTCCTCATTGCATCTGATAATGGACTAGTTTCTGTACTTGTCCTTTTAGATCTTAGTGCAGCTTTTGATACTATTGATCATAATATTCTACTTGATAGATTAGAACACTATGTTGGACTTAATGGAACTTCGTTGCAGTGGTTTAGATCTTATTTATCTGATAGGTTCCAGTTTGTTCATGTAAATGATGAGTTTTCTCTCAGCTCAAAGCTTAGTCATGGAGTTCCACAGGGATCTGTGCTTGGCCCTACTCTTTTTAGTTTATATATGCTTCCGTTAGGCAACATTATTAGAAAGCACTGTATACATTTTCACTGTTATGCAGATGACACACAAGTATACCTGTCAATGAAGCCAGATGATACTAATCAATTAGCCAAGTTAGAAGCCTGTCTTAAGGAAATCAAAGTTTGGATGACTTGTAATTTCCTGCTATTAAATTCAGATAAGACTGAAGTCATTCTTGTTGGTCCAAAAAACCTTAGAAATTCCTTTCCAAATCAAACTTTCAGTTTGGATGCAGTTACTCTTTCTCTTAATAGCTCTGTGAGGAACCTCGGAGTTATTTTTGATCAGGATTTGTCCTTCAATTCACATATTAAATTTGTTTCTAAGACTGCCTTCTATCATTTGCGTAATATTGCCAAGATTAGGAGCATCTTGTCTCAGAGTGATGCTGAGAAGCTGATCCACGCTTTTGTTAGCTCGAGATTAGATTATTGTAATTCTTTATTATCAGGCTGTCCTAAAACATCTTTAAAAAGTCTTCAGCTGATCCAAAATGCTGCAGCAAGAGTTTTAACAGGTACTAGAAAGAGAGATCATATCTCTCCGGTTCTGGCCTCCCTTCATTGGCTTCCCATAGAGTTTAGAATTAAGTTTAAAATCCTTCTTCTTACTTACAAAGCTCTAAACAATCAGGCTCCTTTTTATTTAAAAGATCTGATACTACCGTATCATCCTAACAGAGCACTACGCTCCCAAAATGCAGGTTTACTTGTAATACCTAGAATCTCCAAAAGTACAATGGGAGGCAGAGCCTTCAGTTATCAAGCTCCTCTCCTGTGGAATCAGCTGCCAATCTGGATTCGGGAGTCAGACTCGATCTCTGTTTTTAAGAATAGGGCTAAAACCTACCTTTTTGATATAGCCTACAATTAGGGAGGGATCATGTGTTTTCTGAACCCTCCCTTAGTTATGCTGCTAATAGGTTTAGTCAGCCGGGGGACCTCCAGTAATGCACTGGGCCTCACTCTTTTCCTCACTCTCTATGAAATATTTTTTTTTTTTTTTTTTTTTTTTTTTTGCTGGTCATTAACATTTGTTTGTTCTCTCCCATAGATTGAGTCCCCATCGTGCTGTTTGCTCTCTACATGTCTGTTCTTTTCTTCTTCTCTATCCCCTCACCCCCCAGCCAGTCGCAGCAGATGACTGCCCCTCCCTGAGCCTGGTTCTGCTGGAGGTTTCTTCCTGTTAAAAGGGAGTTTTTCCTCTCCACCGTCGCCAAGTGCTTGCTCACAGGGGATCGCCTGATTGCTGGGGTCTTTCTGCAACTGTGGGGGTCCTCCCTACAGTTGATAGTGCTATGAGATGACTGTTGTTGTGAAATGGCGCTATATAAATAAAGTTGAATTGAATTGAATTGAATATATCCACTTTTGTGAGGACAGCATTCTTCCATCGCGCACCAGGGTGAGGTACTCTAATGATAAGCCCTGGTTCACTGCTAAGCTCAGACAGATCAGGAAGGAGAAGGAAGCAGCGCTTAAAAGTGGAGACAGGGGCTGCTACAGGGAGGTTAAATATCGGTTTAACAGAGAGCTGAGGAGAACTAAATCTGTGTATTCTGAGAGACTCCAGCAGCAGTTCACTGCTAATGACTCGGCTTCTGTGTGGAGAGGACTGAGGCAAATCACCAATTATCGGCCTCAGGCTCCTAAAGGTCAGGATGCCAAAGCCCTTTGTCAAAGACTGTCCCAACACTATGCCCGTTTTGACACCTCGCCATCTGTGTCCAACTCCCCCCCTCCCTCCAGCTCCACAGCCTCCACGATCCCTACTTCATCAAAGGCGCCCCCCCTTCTCCCCCCCTGCCCTTGTCATCAGTGAGCAGGACGTGCTCAAACAGTTCTCCAGACTGAACCCGCGCAAGGCCCCCGGTCCGGACGGCGTGTCTCCCTCCACCCTGAGACACTGTGCGAAAGAGCTGGCTCCTGTCTTCACAGACATTTTTAACACCTCCCTTAAGCTATGCCACGTGCCGTCCTGCCTCAAATCCTCCACCATCATCCCTGTCCCCAAGAAGCCACGGATCACCGGACTTAACGACTACAGACCTGTAGCACTCACCTCTGTATTCATGAAGTCCTTTGAGCGCCTGGTCCTGCCCCACCTCAAGTCCATCACCACCCCCCTCCTGGACCCGCTGCAGTTTGCCTACCGAGCCAACAGGTCTGTAGACGACGCAGTCAACCTGGCCCTCCACTCCATCCTGCAGTACCTGGACTCCCCGGGAACCTACGCCAGGATCCTGTTTGTGGACTTCAGCTCCGCATTCAACACCATCTGCCCCGCTCTGCTCCGGGACAAGCTGTCCCTGCTCAACGTGCCTGACTCCCTCTGCAGGTGGATCACCGACTTCCTGACGGACCGGAGGCAGCATGTGCGGCTGGGAAAGACTGTCTCAGACTCTGCTAGCATCAGCACCGGATCACCCCAGGGCTGTGTACTTTCCCCCCTACTCTTCTCCCTTTATACCAACTCCTGCACCTCCAGCCACCAGTCTGTCAAGTTGATCAAGTTTGCGGACGACACCACCCTCATCGGGCTCATCTCCAACGGCGACGAGTCCGCCTACAGGAGAGAGGTGGCCCAGCTGGCGTCCTGGTGCAACAACAACAACCTGCAGCTGAACGCTCTGAAGACAGTGGAGATGATTGTGGACTTCAGGAAAGTCACAACCCCTCTGCCCCCCCTCACCCTCACAGGCTCTCCCATCACCACTGCTGATTCCTTCCGCTTCCTAGGCACCACCATCACCAGGGACCTCAAGTGGGAGCCGACCATCAGCTCCCTCATCAAAAAGGCCCAGCAGAGGATGTTCTTCCTGCGGCAGCTGAGGAAGCTCAAGCTACCCACCAAGATGTTAGTGCAGTTCTACGCAGCCATCATCGAGTCCATCCTCACCACCTCTATAACCGTGTGGTACGCAGGAGCCACTGCCAGGGACAGACTAAGGCTGCAGCGCGTCGTGCACACTGCTGAGAAGGTGATTGGCTGCAAGCTCCCATCTCTCCAGGATCTGTACATCTCCAGCACCCGGAGGCGTGCTGGCCAGATCATAGCCGATCCCTCACACCCTGGTCACGTACTGTTTGCCCCTCTCCCCTCAGGTAGAAGACGTCGGTCCATCCAGGCTAAAACCTCCCGTCACATGAACAGCTTCTTCCCCTCTGCCATCAGACTGCTGAACACTAAGTGACTTATTGACTCTCGTGCACTATGTACAGCAGCTCAACCAGACTCATGTCAATCATCACTGTTTTCTTCCTGCATTACCGACTGCACTATATGGTTCTCCACATTATCTGCTGCTCGCTAATATATTTAAACTGCTGACTAGTATTACTCACTTATTCTACACTTTATTGCATGTATAGTTTATTTCTTTTATTTTATCATGTTTAATGTTGCAGCATTGCACCGAGACAAATTCCTAGTTTGTGTACTACATGAACAATGGCAATAAATCTGATTCTGATTCTGATTCTGATTCTGATATTTTGGCCCATTCCTCCATGCAGATCTCCTCTAGAGCAGTGATGTTTTGGGGCTGTCGCTGGGCAACACAGACTTTCAACTCCCTCCAAAGATCTTCTATGGGGTTGAGATCTGGAGACTGGCTAGGCCACTCCAGGACCTTAAAATGCTTCTTATGAAGCCACTCCTTCGTTGCCCAGGCGGTATGTTTGGGATCATTGTCATGCTGAAAGACCCAACCATGTTTCATCTTCAATGCCCTTGCTGATGGAAGGAGGTTTTCACTCAAAATCTCACGATACATGGCCCCATTCATTCTTTCCTTTACACGGATCAGTCGTCCTGGTCCCTTTGCAGAAAAGCAGCCCCAAAGCACGATGTTTCCACCCCCATGCTTCACAGTAGGTATGGTGTTCTTTCTCCTCCAAACACGACAAGTTGAGTTTTTACCAAAAAGTTCTATTTTGGTTTCATCTGACCATATGACATTCTTCCAATCCTCTTCTGGATCATCCAAATGCTCTCTAGCAAACTTCAGACGGGCCTCGACATGTACTGGCTTAAGCAGGAGGACACGTCTGGCACTGCAGGATTTGAGTCCCTGGCGGCGTAGTGTGTTACTGATGGTAGCCTTTGTTACTTTGGTCCCAGCTCTCTGCGGGTCATTCACTAGGTCCCCCCGTGTGGTTCTGGGATTTTTGCTCACCGTTCTCGTGATCATTTTGACCCCACGGGGTGAGATCTTGCGTGGAGCCCCAGATCAAGGGAGATTATCAGTGGTCTTGTATGTCTTCCATTTTCTAATAATTGCTCCCACAGTTGATATTTTCACACCAAGCTGCTTACCTATTGCAGATTCAGTCTTCCCAGCCTGGTGCAGGTCTACAACTTTGTTTCTGGTGTCCTTTGACAGCTCTTTGGTCTTGGCCATAGTGGAGTTTGGAGTCTGACTGTTTGACGTTGTGGACAGGTGTCTTTTATACTGATAACGAGTTCAAACAGGTGCCATTAATACAGGTAATGAGTGGAGGACAGAGGAGCCTCTTAAAGAAGAAGTTACAGGTCTGTGAGAGCCAGAAATCTTGCTTGTTTGAGGGTGACCAAATACTTATTTTCCACCATAATTTGCAAATAAATTCTTTAAAAATCAGACAATGTGATTTTCTGGATTTTTTTTTTTTTTTTATTTTGTCTCTCACAGTTGAGGTATACCTATGATGAAAATTGGAGACCTCTCTCATCTTTTAAGTGGGAGAACTTGCACAATTGGTGGCTGACTAAATACTTTTTTGCCCCACTGTATATTCCACGTCCTGTGGGTTGTGATCTGTATATTCAAAAACTTTCAGTTCCTGTTGTTCCTGTTTGTTGATCTTTTGTTTCATGTTTTTAAATGTCTTGTAGCAGATGAGTATAATCCTTCAGTGTCCTACAATTGTCTTTTGTTACTGTGACTCCAGTTCATAATATTCATTGATATTGGTCCAGTTCCATAATATTACAGATGTTAATGACCTTGGCTTCTTCCGGTGATCTGTTTAATTTGATGTATATTTTACAGTTTGATGTCCAGGTGTTTTGAATCTTTTTCTGCTTTCTCATGTATCTTGCTTTTCTGGCTATTGCTGCGTTTTCTTTTGTGAGGTGCTCGTTTATGTAAATGTTCGTTCCTTTCAGTTTCCTACCTTGTTTCAACAGCGCAGTCTTGTGTTTTCTGTTGACAAACCTCATGATCACAGCCGGTTTGTCGCCGTTTTTCCAGGGCAGAGGGTGGCAGGTCTCTATGGTGTTACAGTCCAGCTGAATTTCTTTGGACTGCATGAAGGCCGCCATTTGTTGCTCCGTGGATTCGTCTTCCAGCTCACCGAGCCTCCCTCCGCTGTCCGCGGCCACCGCTCGCGCGTATGATCGGGGTTTAATGTGGAGTGTGAATTGTGAATGTGAATTTTTCTGGCAGGGACAGGAGCCTGATGAGCATCGCCTGTATGGTGTTGGATTCGCTGTTCGAAACTCCCTTCTGTCCTCTATTGAACCGCCGTCTTCAGGCACTCCACGACTCCTCTCTCTCCATCTCATAACCTCCTCTGGACCAGCTAATATCCTTAGCGCCTATGCTCCGATGCTCTGCTCTTCAACTGAGGTGAAAGATGCATTCTACGAGGCGCTCGAAACCAGGATCCAGCAGATCCCTGCCAAGGAGCACCTGTTTCTGCTCGGTGACTTTAACGCACGGATAGGGGCAGATCATGACTCGTGGCCCCGCTGCATTGGCCGCTTCGGCATCAGCAAGCTCAACAAGAACGGTCAATGCCTTCTTGAACTCTGCTCCTTTCATGACCTCTGTCTGACCAACACATTCTTCTCCACCAAGCCTTGTCACCGAGTGTCCTGGAGACATCCAAGGTCTCGCCACTGGCATCAGCTGGACTTCGTCATCACCAGGAGATCCCTGCTGAACCGAGTGCTGGTCACGCGCAGTTTCCACAGCGCTGACTGTGACACCGATCACTCCCTGGTCGCCACCAAGGTACGTCTCTGCCTCAGACGTGTCAACCGCTCCAAGCAGAAACCCCGACCCCGCATCAACACAGCTATGATTACAGTACCTGAACTGTGGGAACGCTATGCTAAAGTCATAAATGAAGCCCTGGCGGACTGTCCCACCGACTGTGCTTCTGCAAGGTGGAACCACATCCGTGAGGCTGTGTTTGAGACCGCCATAGGTACCTTTGGGAAAAAGGTGGGGAAGAGTGCAGATTGGTTTGAAGCTGGAGCCGCTGAGATGGAACCTGCAATCGCCGCCAAACGTGCAGCCCTAACTGCCCACAAGAAGGAGCCCTCTGTGCAGACGCTTGCTACACTGTGCGCTGCAAGGAACAATGCACAAAAGATTGCAAGGTGATGTGCCAACGACTACTGGCTTAACCTCTGCCAGGACATACAGCTTTCTGCAGATCACGGAAACGTGCGCAAAATGTACGAAGGCATGAAGAAGGCTTTCGGTCCCAGTGTCATCAAGACCGCCCCACTTAAATCAGCTGCAGGAGATGTCATCAAGGATCGCGGTAAACAAATGGAGAGATGGGCTGAGCACTACCAAGAGCTCTACTCGAGAGTAACCACCGTCTCGAACACGGCCCTTGAGAACACCCCTCTACTGTCAGTCATGGATGAGCTTGACGCTTCACCCACCATCGAGGAGTTCAGCAAGGCGATAGACTCCATCTCAAACGGCAAGGCTCCAGGCAGTGACAACATCCCCCCTGGAATCGTCAAAACCGCAAAGGAGAGCTCGTTCTTGAAACACCTCCATGAGCTCCTGCTGCAGTGCTGGGAGGAAGGGGCTGTGCCCCAAGATATGCGTGATGCCAAAATCATCACTCTTTACAAGAATAAGGGGGAGCGGAGCGATTGTAACAACTATCGTGGTATCTCACTCCTAAGCATAGTTGGCAAAGCCTTTGCCCATGTCGTCCTCAACAGACTACAACTACTTGCCGAACGTGTGTATCCAGAGGCGCAGTGTGGATTCAGAGCAACCAGGTCAACCATAGATATGGTCTTCTCTATGAGACAGCTGCAAGAAAAGTGCTGGGAGCAGAGACAACCCCTCTTTTTGGCCTTCATCGATCTGACCAAGGCTTTTGACTTGGTCAGCAGGGATGGACTGTTTGCCCTCCTCCAATGAATTGGATGTCCCCCCAAGCTTTTGAGCATGATCAAGTCGTTCTACCAGGACATGAACGGCATTGTCCAGTTTGATAGATTATCCTCAGACCCTTTCCTGATCAAGAACGGTGTGAAGCAGGGTTGTGTTCTGGCTCCTACCCTATTTGGCATCTTGTTCTCCCTGTTTCTGTGCTACGCCTTCCGGGACTCTGAAGACGGTGTCTTCCTCCACACCAGGAGTGACGGAGGCCTCTTCAACATGGCACGCCTCAGATCAAAGACCAAGGTGCAGAGCATTCTAATCAGGGAGCTGCTCTTTGCTGATAATGCTGGTCTTGTTGCCCACACAGTGGAAGTGCTCCAGCGTCTCATCAACTGCTTTGCTTGTGCCTGCTCTGAGTTTGGCCTCACCATCAGCCTTAAAAAGACCGAGGTCATGGGCCAGGATGTCAGCAGTGCTCCCAGTATCAACATCAGCGACCACACACTTGCGGTGCTGGACAAGTTCACCTACCTCGGGTCGATCATCTCCAGCAATCTCTCCCTAGACGCCGAACTGAACGCCCGTATCGGCAAGGCATCGACGGTGATGGCCCGTCTGGCGAAGCGAGTCTGGGACAACTCTATGCTAACCACCAACACCAAGATAAGAGTCTACATGGCCTGCGTACTGAGTACTCTCCTATACGGCAGTGAAGCATAGACCCGCTACTCCTGCCAGGAACGCCGCCTGAACGCCTTCCACCAACGCTGCCTTCGCAGACTACTGCGCATCACTTGGCAGGACCGTGTCTCCAACATCGACGTCCTGGCCAGAGCAGATGTGCCCAGTATGTTTGCCATCCTGACAAAGAGACGCTTGCAATGGCTTGGCCACGTCAACCGAATGGAGGATGGCCGCATCCCCAAAGACTTACTGTATGGGGAGCTGGCTACTGGAACTAGCTCAAAGGGATGCCCAACTCTCAGATTCAAGGATGTTTGCAAGCGCGACCTCAAGGCTGGAGGCTTCAACCCCTCCGACCTGGAGTCAGCCGCCTCCGTCCGCTCCAACTGGCGGACCACCACCCAGGATGTCATCCGAACAGCAGAGGAGAGAAGAGACACTCGCTGGGGGTAGAAGAGACTCCGCAGACAGAGGAGACTGTCGAGACCCCCACTACACTGTGAAGAATTTATCTGCAGCGGCTGCGGCAGGACCTGCAGATCCCGTATCAGCCTCTACAGCCACGCCCGACGGTGCAGCTCCCTGAATGATGACCCAAGGCACAAAACCCCCCCATGATCTTTCGAGATCGATGGAGCCAATGAATGTGGATCCCCGTGATGATCACGTCGTTCACCCGGGTGTTCTGCTCAAGTTCCGACACTCTGCTCTCCAGATACACCAGCCTGTTGTCCTTCTCAGCGTTCTGGATCCACAGCGCTTTCACCTCCTCGACCAGGTCCAGGATGTTTCTTTGCTGCAGCTTAACAGCAGAAATCTCTTCAGCCAAGAAGTCCAGCGCTCTTTTAATTTCATCCACCTCCTCAGTCTGCTGAGCTTTCTTGGGACCCATGATCCCGGCCGATGATCGTTGATTGTGATCGGAAGAAACCAAAAAAAAAAAAAAAAAAACACGTGGGAGAAATCCCTTTGTTCTCCCTGAGTGTGAGGGGCCTGTTTGCTTCACCAGCCACTACAATATTAAGTTATAAGACTGGCAATTTCTCTTTTTTCGCACAAGCAGGTTTATTCTCCAGCGGTAGTAACAAAAAAACCCCAGCTCAAAACGCTAGCTCTAAACTGAGTTTTAAGCAAGAAACGAACTGGGAGCCTTTACCTGTGCGTCCTCACCTTACATGAACCGGAAGTTCATGTGACATTTTCTCCTTGTTTTGTGTGTGACGTCTCTGCATGTCTGACATGACCTGAAAAGTTCAATTTCAAGTCCAGATCACTGATATTCAATGAATGTCCCTTGGACTGAAACATCTACTGACCTTTAGACTGCAAGATCAAACCTTGGGGTGGGGGGGGGCAGGATGTCAAGTTCCTTCACTTCAATATCTGCAGCCCCACTCATTTCTCAGTGAGATTCTTTCCTTCTTTCTGGAACTAGTAGTGTGTCTGGATAACTGCTCAGTATTTTCAGAAATTGTAGACATGGGGTTGATTTCTGCTTGTTACAGTGGAGCTCATCGGATACCCACGCTAACACGACCACTCTGCTGAAACTCACAACCACTGGCATTTTTGATAAAATATAAAGGCGTTGTTCTGCTGATGTGTTCGTGTGGGTGTACTGCATATATATTGAGCATCACAGCAAACAAACACAGATCAGTTGCTGGCCTTTCTCTCTTTTTCATCATCACTTTTTTTTAAACTCTGCCTGTCCTTCTTTCATCCTTTTGTCTCCATCTTTTTTCCCAGCAAAAATAGCAAATAACTTCACAGATTTTTTTTCTTCTCAATTGTTAAAACAAGCTGCACTGAGCTTTTTTTTTTTTCAAAACATAAAGTAAGATGTTACTTTTTGCATTAAAATGGATTCTTTGGAAAATAAAGCATGAAACAAGGGATGGTATTGCAGCAGGAAGAGTAACTGTGGTTTCTGACAAATATTGTAACATTGCTGACTTCATCATTTGTTCATCAAATCATAAAATGCATACATTTGTTTTCTCCTGCTGCTAATAATAATTTGCTGTGCATTTACAAAACACATATATTTACATTTCTGAGAGAATGAAATCAAATGCTGAGTTCCTTTTAATTTCCACTGACTTTAAAGGTCCAATATGGGGCAAAATTGCATTTTTGTCAGTTTTCACCTTGGAAAATATGTCCATAGTTCAGTCTATGCTATTAAAATATTGAAACTCTCACTTCATCAAGAAAAAGCTACACATTGCCTTTATTTTGTAGAATTCTGTAAAACCAAACAAACAAAAAACAGGATGAAAGAAAGAAACAGGTGAATTGCATTTCTTGGGTTTTGTGATGTCACACACAAACAAGACTTGCCTTCAGCTCCCTTTTTCAACCTCAGTCCTATTGGCAGTTAAATTGACGACTTGCACATCAACTTCCATGTGTGATAGTCTGGCGAGCGTGCTCCCCCTCCCCTCCTGGTCCTGGCTTCCTGCTCCGGTGATGGCCACACCTGCGTGATTATCCACCTGCTGCTCCTGATGAGCCAGTGTATTTAAGGCCCAGCGTGAGGGGAGCTCACCGCTGGATCTGGGTTTGCAGCCATGATTTTATGTCAAGCTTTGTCCCATCATCTTGTTTTCCTGAATTTATTCCCCATGTCTCCTGTTCCTCAGGTTGCTACCACCCGCAGGTGTGTTTCCCGGAGCTGACCACGCTCCCCTGACCAGGAAGACCATCACGTCCACCCAGGTCCTGCCTTCCACCTGTTCCTGGTCCATGTTGGAGTTCTCTGTCGGACTCCACGGCTCAAGCAGTAAGTGTGCTTTCCTGCATTATTCTCCCTTTGGAGAATCTGTCCCTCAACACCTCTGTCTGCTCTCTCCCGTAGGCTACGTGCGCTCCAGGGGGCACCTGTCTTGACAGAAATCTAAGCTGGCATCTTTGTGTTTTGTTTTCTTTAGTTTTGCACTTTATTTCCTGTTTTGTCTTTTCAATAAAATTGTGAAATTTTTTATTGGAGTCTGAGTGAGCATTCTGGCAGCTCTGTGTTTGAGTCTAACCCCGGTCTGAATCATGACACCATGTCTTAGGTAAGGTGGCCCTGCTACTTCCAGTCTCTATGTTCTGTAATGGCTGTGAATGAGACCTTGACTTTCTGATGAGCTACAAAAAACATGATTTTAATGGTTTTGAAAATTAAACTTAATGCCTTTGTAATGCACAGTATGAGAATTTTAATGCTCTGTTTTAAGAGCTTTGTAGAAAAGCATGGGTATGGAAATAAAAAAGGAGAGTTGTATATTTCATTTACCTCTTGGGAGTTATTGAGTGCTTAAGGACTTTTGTAGTAAGAAGCTTTGCTTTAGTTTGGAAGATCTGGCAAAGTGCCTCCAAATATATTTCCACTGTCTCTTTTGTCTTTGTGTTTTGGTCATAGAGAACCTGAGACTTGATTGAACTGCCCTGATATGAGCTCCAGGCCTTTCTGACAGACCACAGTGATGATCTGAGACTTCCACTGTCACTCATTACAAAGGTTTAATGGTCCATGGTAGTTATAATGTCGTGAGGAAATAGAAGTGAAATTGACTTCTCAGTACAGTTTTCCTCTCAAATTAATTAACCCTCCCTCCAAATATCTCACAGTGAATATAGAGTACATTTTTTCTAGTGTGAATGGTGGACTTGTTGTGAAAAAAATATGTTTTGCTTGTTAATAAAAGCATGCCTTGACCAGAAAATTTAATTCAAATACTGAACAAGCCAGACGTCAGATAATTAAACACTGGACAATGTTAAAATACCACTGCTGCCACATTTTGAGCTGAGAGATTTTTATTTGATTCCTCCACCTGCGAATCATTTTCAGGAAATAACATGTCTGCTGAGTTAATCTGAGCAGTGAACTAGCTGATCACCCAACTAATGTGGAAAAAGTGACATTTGATCATTATGAGTCTTACGTGAGGGAGCAGTACAAGGTCAGTGCTCTGATTGCCATCCAACATTGTTGTATCTGCCCTTTATTTCTTCACAAAAATAAACCCAAACCATATGTAAAAGTAGACACAGTCTGCGTTTCCAGAATATTATTACATTTTGCTCAGACAATATCCAAAGCCATGCAATTTTTTTAGTGTCTTCAGAAGCAGCTACTCTATAATTTTCATTAGCTCGTTCTTCCAGAAAGTTGAAATTTGACACCAACAGCTTAATACAAATGGTCCTGTTTCCTTTAAGTGGTTATTGATTTTCTTCATTTCCTCCTTACAGTATGAATAAAGATCATTACTGCCAGTTCTAAGAGTACCACTTTACAATATGACTACCCTAATAAATGATTTATAGTTTAAGTATATTATTAGATTGTAATTACTTTATAAACAACAAGTTATTAAAACACAGTTGAAAAAGGGAAGTGAAAATGTGAAAACATTTGAAAGTGATGTTTTGTGCCAAATAGGTAGCCTACACTCCGTGTGTAGGCTACACACTGTGTGTGTGTGTTTATATATTCACATATTTATTCCATCTAGCTACAATGCTCCGCACTGTGTGTGTTTATATGTTCATATATTTAGTCCATCTAGCTGCAATGCTCCGCATCGTGTGTCTATATATTTATGTTTATATGTACATATGTAGACTCACTGCTCTTGTTTTTTTTTTTTCTTGCCTTCTGATTGCTACTCTGAGTGTTGCTATCCCTGTGCTGTTGCAATCCTGGAATTTCCCCGTTGTGGGACTAATAAAGGCTTATCTTATCTTATCTTATCTTACACTTAACTTTTTTTCACAAACCTCACATTATTTATTTAAATTATTCTGTTTTCTCATAAATAAAATTTTTGCCATCAGATATTTGTCACTAAATTACTAGCATTTATGCACTATAACTATTTTAAACCAAAATATCTCTTGATCATGGCAAATATTGAGTATGCTTTGTTGTATAAAATGTATTATAACATTTTAATAAAGCATTTTAACCCACTTCTAAAATATACACTATATACTATAATTTTTTATAATCTATTTATGAATTCCATGATCTTGTTAAGTGGTACCATTCTAAGGTATGATAAACATATTCAATCTAATATTATTATGTTTGATATACTTAAAAATGGAGGCTACAAATTGCCTGATAAAGATTATAGTCCAAATGCACAAAACACTGAAAATTTATCAGAAATGTTGAACTTTTCCTTAGTGGCCATTCTTTCTATCTGGGCAGCGCGGTGGCAGAGTGGTTAGCACTGCGGCAGCACAGCAATTCACTCTTGACCAGGGGACCCTGGGTTTGATCCCAGCCCCCGACCAACGGTGATCTGTGTGGAGTTTCCATGTTCTCCCCGTGTCTGTGTGGGTTTATTCCGGGATTTCTCCGGTTTCCTCCCACATGCCAAAAACATGCAAGTTAGGTTAATTGGAGACTCTAAAGTGGCCCCAGGTGTGAATGTGTGTGTGAATGGTGAAAGGGTTGGGCGCCGCACCAGTGGCTGCCTCATCCACTCATGTGGATGCCCTGTAATTTCCCCATTGTGGGACTAATAAAGGATTAAAAAAATATATCTGTTCCATACATGCCTTAATAAAGATATCACTCCTTCCAACCTTTACTTCCGGCACCACACGAGTCGGCAGCCTTTTTACAGCTGCGGCTCAGTTCTGAATTTTTCTTTCTCGGTTTTATTTACTATGATTTTTTTCTTTGCAGCAGTTTTTCTGATCTTTTTACCCCATATTCATCACGGACACCATGGACATTAATATCATCGTACTGGTGATGATATTAGCCATTTTTCTACTCATATCGCCAGTGACTGCTGACCTGGTGAGTGGTGGAGCCACTGTTTACTGTAGGAATGAATTGTTAGCATTGCACAGCTCTGTGGTACTAACTAAGAGACCCAATATCCCTCGAGAAATCAGGCAAAAACAATGTGGATGTCGAGCTGGAGTGAAGCAACGCACGAGGAAGACAAGGTCCAAGCCGATTCTACCATCCGTTATTATGGGAAATGTGAGATTGCTGCTTAACAAGACAGACGAGCTAGTGGCTCTGTCCCAGTATGAGAGTGCCTTTAGAGAGGCTAGCATCATGCTATTCACTGAAACATGGCTCACCGAGCTAAGAACAGATACTAACATCAGACTGGAGGGTTTACACTTACTACGAGTAGCTCGGACAGGAGATAGAGGCAAGCGCAGAGGTGGGGGTCTGGTAGTGTTTGTGAACAACAGATGGTGTAATCCTGGGCACATCACGATTAAAGAACAACACTGTAGCAAGAACATTGAGTTGCTAGCCATTAGCATGCGACTGGTCTACCTTCCCAGAAAGTTCTCACAGGTCATCATGATTGCTATCTATGTAGCCCCCTTCGCAAGCACTGAGGCAGCATGTGATGTCATCCACACAGTCACCAGCAGGCTGCAGACTGGGGTTGTAGCCTAGTTGACAGAGCAGCCACCCCACAACTGGGAAGTTGGGGGTTCAAGTCCTGCCTGGGTCATATCAAAGACCATAAAAAAATGGTACTTTGCACCTTCTAGCTTGGTGCTCAGCATAATAGAGTGGGGGAAGGAGAAGTTATTTGTGGCGGCACCTTGCATGGCAGCGACCCCTCTGATTCCCGATGTGATTAACATTGTAGATAGGAGAAACATAAGTTCATTCTATTGTACATGATTGGCTGTATGGACTGATTAACAATATAGATAGCTTCTTTCTTCAAATGTTCTCCAGCTCATCTTTGATGATTTTAACCATGCTTCCCTGAAGCATGGTTCTGCCCACTTTCACCTAGTATGCCACGTGCCACACCAGAGACAATAAAACACTGGACTTATTTTATGCAAACACCAAGGAGGCTTACACCTTATCATCCCTCCCTCCCACCCTTGGAAGACCTGGCCACAATCTGGATCACCTTGTTACGACTCGCTCTCGCCTGTCTCCCGCTTCAGCTGCATGCACACCTGTGCCTCATCAGTCTCGGGCTATATAGCCCGCTCCGCCCTGAGCCTCGGCATGGAGCCGTCTGCTATTCAACGCTCTTCACGCTCCAACTCTCCTATTCCAGCGCCCTTTTTGGACAGCTCCTCGTTGTCATGTAAGCTCATCATTCTCTCACCTTGTTTCCAGTCTCTCCCCTGTGCACAGGTGGATCCCCTGGTGGCGGATTTCCTCCCACATCCTCGCCATCATTCTCCTCACTGCGCCGAGTGCGCTCCAAGGACGCTGTCTTCCAGGCAGGAGACCTACGGCTCAAACCGATGCCAGCCACTGTACCATCTGCAAGTAAGCATAGAACTGTGCGTTATTCCGCTGGGTGTGCACTGGCAGCTAATCTCTGTTCTGCTCTGCCCTGGCTGTACGGCGCTCTGCTTCGCCCTCGACACATCCTGTTCACCTTCAGCACATTCCATCCCGCAAACATGCACCCATACACCTGCTGTCTTGACAATAAAATTATTGAATCTCACTCGAGTCTGTGTGCGTGTTCCCTGGGCCAGACCTTATGTCAGTACGGCTCCAGCAGAGCGGCCCAGCAAACAGCGGGCTCGCACACCGACTTAACACCCTCGAGGCTCGAGTGGATCAAATCACTCACCAGCAGCAGGTAATCCTGAATCAATTGACCCAAATTAACCGCCGGTTGGACCATCTGGATCCCCAACAGGCATTCCCTCCTGTCCAGCACAGCGGGCTAGATCCCGCAGGCCCACCAGCTGGCCAGGCTAGCTCGGGGCTGCCCACTCGCCTCACTCCCATCCCCACGCCCACGCGCTTCAGCGGAAAGCTTGGAGAGGCTCAGGGGTTCATTCTTCAATGTGGGTCGGTGTTCCAGCGCATCCCCGGGGACTTCCCGACTGATCACAGCCGAATCGGGTACGTGGCTAACCTCCTGGAAGGGCAAGCATTAGCTTGGGCCTACGCCGTAATGGCGAGGCCCAGCTACGCGAACCTGACCTATACCCAGTTCGTGCACGATTTCAACTTTATTCAACTTTATTTATATAGCGCCATTTCACAACAACAGTCATCTCATAGCACTATCAACTGTAGGGGGGACCCCCACAGTTGCAGAAAGACCCCAGCAATCAGGCGATCCCCTGTGAGCAAGCACTTGGCGACGGTGGAGAGGAAAAACTCCCTTTTAACAGGAAGAAACCTCCAGCAGAACCAGGCTCAGGGAGGGACAGTCATCTGCTGCGACTGGCTGGGGGGTGAGGGGATAGAGAAGAAGAAAAGAACAGACATGTAGAGAGCAAACAGCACGATGGGGACTCAATCTATGGGAGAGAACAAACAAATGTTAATAACCAGCAAAAAAAAAAATATTTCATAGAGAGTGAGGAAAGGAGTGAGGCCCAGTGCATTACTGGAGGTCCCCCGGCTGACTAAACCTATTAGCAGCATAACTAAGGGAGGGTTCAGAAACACATGATCCCTCCCTAATTGTAGGCTAGATCAAAAAGGTAGGTTTTAGCCCTATTCTTAAAAACAGAGATCGAGTCTGACTCCCGAATCCAGATTGGCAGCTGATTCCACAGGAGAGGAGCTTGATAACTGAAGGCTCTGCCTCCCAGTGTACTTTTGGAGATTCTAGGTATTACAAGTAATCCTGCATTTTGAGAGCGTAGTGCTCTGTTAGGATAATACGGTAGTATCAGATCTTTTAAATAAAAAGGAGCCTGATTGTTTAGAGCTTTGTAAGTGAGAAGAAGGATTTTAAACTTAATTCTAAACTCTATGGGAAGCCAATGAAGGGAGGCCAGAACCGGAGAGATATGATCTCTCTTTCTAGTACCTGTTAAAACTCTTGCTGCAGCATTTTGGATCAGCTGAAGACTTTTTAAAGATGTTTTAGGACAGCCTGATAATAAAGAATTACAATAATCTAATCTCGAGCTAACAAAAGCGTGGATCAGCTTCTCAGCATCACTCTGAGACAAGATGCTCCTAATCTTGGCAATATTACGCAAATGATAGAAGGCAGTCTTAGAAACAAATAGAAGGCAGTCTTAGAAACAAATGATTGAAATGAAACAGATTTCCTGGAAGTATTCGATCATTCAGACCGTGACAGTGTGCTAACCTTCGGCAGGGTAGTCGGTCGGCGGCCGATTACGCTGTCGACTTCCGGGTGGTAGCGGTGGAAGTTGGGTGGGAGGATACTGCCCTCTGCAGCATTTTCACCCGTAGCCTGAGCCCTAGCCTCCGGGATGAACTGGCCTGCTGGGACCAGCCGGAACGGCTTTCTGATTTAATTTCTCTTGCAATCAGTTTAGATAACAGGTTGAGGGAGCGGGCCGCCGAGCAGAAGTCGTTCAGTCGCTCAAGCGGAGTGTCTTCCCGCACCTCTCAACCTCACCCCCTGGCGTTGCCCGCGCCGGACTCCGCTGACGAACCAGAGGCTATGCTGATTGGGCGGCCCAAACTTTCCCTGGCAGAGAAACAGCGTCGCAGGGAGCTGGGCCTCTGCATGTATTGTGGAGACAATCAGCACCCTGTGGAGTCCTGCCCAGTTAAGCCAAAAGGGGGAGTCCGCGAGTCGCTGTAGGGGGCCTCGCGGACTCGTCTCGGCCAAACTCCCTATCAAAATGCCTCTTGCCTATCAGGTTCTGTCACAATCGCACTGAACACCTCACTCATGCACTGGTGGACTCAGGGGCGGAACAGAGCTTTATTTCTAAGAGCCTGGCAACCCACCTGGGCATCCCCTGCCAAGCTCTGCCAGCCCCTCTCAATCTTGTCACCCTCTCTAAAACACCCCTGGAGAGGGTTACGCACCGGATAGCCCCAGTCTCCGTCATCATCTCCGGGAATCACCGGGATGACCTCAGCCTGTTTGTTCTGACCACTTCAGCTACCCCCGTCATTCTGGGTTACCCCTGACTGCACCTCCACAACCCAGTCTTCGACTGGCAAACCGGAAGTGTCCTCTCCTGGAGCCCCTTTTGTTTGAGCGCCTGCCTCCAGTCCGCTGCCTGCGCCCCTTCACTTCATCTCTCCTCCTCCGACTCCTCCCCCCTGGACCTGTCCAAGGTACCTCCGGAGTTCCATGATCTCGGGGTAGTTTTCAGCAAATCCAAAGCGCTGTCTCCCCACCCCCTGTCCCCACCGCCCGTATGACTGCGCCATCAACCTCCACCTGGGGGCGCCCTTACCATCGAGCTACCTGTACAGCTTATCGGCTCCGGAGCGGAAGGCCATGGATACTTATATTAGGGAGTCGCTCAGCGCTGACATCATTCGACCCTTCTCATCCCCAGTTGGAGCTGGGTTTTTCTTCGTCGGGAAGAAGGATGGGTCCCTCCGGCCATGCATCGACTTCTGAGCGCTAAATGACATCACTATAAAAGATAAGTACACGCTGCCGCTGATGGATTCCGCCTTCGACTCTCTCCAGGGGGCTTCCTGGTTTACGAAGCTGGACCTCCGTTTGGATCCGGCAGGGCGATGAGTGGAAGAAGGGGTTCCGGACCCCCAGCCGCCATTTTTAATACCTTGTTATGCCGTTTGGGCTCACCAACGCTCCGGCCGTCTTCCAGCGGCTGATTAACGACGTCCTTCGAGACTTCCTGGGGGCTTTCGTTTTTGTCTACCTCGACGACATCTTGATCTTCTCCCGGTCTCGGGAGGAGCATCAAGTCCACGTGAGGCGGGTCCTTCAACATCTTCTGGAGAACAGGCTCTACGTGAAAGCGGAGAAGTGTGAGTTTTACACTGACAAGACCTCCTTCTTGGGCTTCATCGTGTCACATAACCAGGTTATCCCGGATCCTGCCAAGGTCAAGCCGGTAGTCGATTGGCCCCCTCCCTCATCCAGGAAACAACTCCAACAGTTCCTGGGGTTTGCCAACTTCTACCGCCGCTTCGTTCCCAAGTTCATCTCCATCGCTTCTCCCCTGACCCGCCTCACCTCCCCCAAGGTGCCGTTCCGGTGGACAGAGGAGGCTGCGTCCGCCTTCGCAGCCCTGAAGATGGAGTTCTCCTCCTCCCGGGTCCTGACTCAGGTGGACCCCGTGCTACAGTGCCTCATCGAGGTGGATGCCTCCGACACGGGGGTGGGGGCGGTGCTGTCTCAGCACTCTCCGGTGGATGGGGTGATTCGCCCCTGCGCCTTCTTCTCCCGACGCCTGACTTCTGCGGAGAGGAACTACAGCGTCGGGGACAGAGAGCTCCTGGCAGTTGTCCAGGATGTCCGGATGTGCTGTCCAGGCAGTTTGCCCAGGAGGTCCCCGAAGAACAGGAACACACCGTCCTGCCAGCCTCGTGCATCATTGGCGCTGTCTCGTGGTCCATCACGGACAAGGTCTGGAGGGCGCAGGAGGCCGAACCGGATCCTGGCGGCAGTCCAGCGGGGAGGTTGTTTGTGCCATCATCTGTCCGGGGTGACGTCATCCATTGGGCTCATACTTCTAAGTTCGCCTGTCACCCTGGGGTCTCCCGGCTGGTGGAGCTCCTCCAGAGGTCCTTGTGGTGGCCAGGCCTCCGGAACGACGTCACCAACTACGTCCGCGCCTGCCCCCAGTATGCTACGGGGAAGACATCGACTCCAGCGGTGCTCCTCCATCCCCTGCCGGTCCCCGGAAGGCCTTGGTCCCACGTAGCCTTGGATTTCGTCACCGGTCTCCCGAAGTCTAACGCCTTCGACACTATCCTGACCGTCGTGGACCTGTTTTCGAAGGTTTAGTGCCTCTCCACGGCCTCCCCACGGCGCGGGAGACGTCAGACTTGTTGGTCCAGCACGTTGTGAGGTTACATGAGATTCCGGTGGACATCATCTCCGACCGGGGGCCCCGGTTCATGTCCAGAGTCTGGAGGTGCTTCTGTAATGCCTTGGGGGCTACGGTGAGCCTGTCGTCCGGTCATCACCCCCAATCTAACTGGCAGTGTGAGCAAACTAACCAAGAGCTGGAGGCTGCGCTGTGTCACCACCTCCAGCCCATCCTCCTGGAGCGCCCATCTGCCTTGGATAGATTATGCCCACAATTCGACGTTGTCATCGGCCATCGGGATGTCTCCCTTCCGGGCGTCTCTAGGCTACGACCCTCCGCTGTTTCCTGAAGAGGAGGGGGACGTGGCAATACCATCTATCCAGGCTCATCTGAGGTGCTGCTGACGCCTTTGGACCGCGACCCGCCAGGCCCTTTTATGCACAGTGGAGTGCAACTCCAGGACAGCCAATCATCGTAGGAGAGCCACTCCCCGCTATCAGGTGGGCCAAAAGGTATGGTTGTCCACGCAGCACATCAACCTGAAGGCCGAGAAGAGGAAGCTGGCCCAGCGCTTCATTGGACCCTATCCCATCACCAAGGTAATTAATCCTGTGGCTGTGCGTCTGCCCCCCCCCTCCCTCCGCGTCTGTCCGACGTTCCACATCTCCCAAATCAAATCCCTGGTGACTAACCCGCTCTGTCCCCCTCCTAGGGCTTCACCCCCGCCCGTGATGATTGACGATGACCCAGCGTGGGGGGTCAACTCCATCCTGGATGCCCGCCGCCGAGGTCGCGGCCTGCAATATCTGGTGTACTGGGAGGGGTATGGCCCTGAGTGGAGATCCTGGGTGCCCCCGTCGTTTGTCCTGGACAAACGCCTCATTACGGAGTTTCACCGGGCGCACCCAGGTAAGCCAGCGCTGGGAGGCGCTGGGGTGGGGGGGTACTGTTACGACTCGCTCTCGCCTGTCTCCCGCTTCAGCTGCGCGCACACCTGTGCCTCATCAGTCTTGGGCTATATAGCCTGCTCCGCCCTGAGCCTCGGCCTGGAGCTGTCTGCAATTCAACGCTCTTCATGCTCCAACTCTCCTATTCCAGCACCCTTTTTGGACAGCTCCTCATTGTCACGTAAGCTCATCATTCTCTCACCTTGTTTCCAGTCTCTCCCCTGTGCATAGGTGGATCCCCTGGCGGCGGATTTCCTCCCACATCCTCGCCATCATTCTCCTCACCACTCTGAGTGCGCTCCAAGGACGCTGTCTTCCAGGCAGGAGACCTACAGCTCAAACCAACGCCAGCCACTGTACCATCTGCAAGTAAGCATAGAACTGTGCGTTATTCCGCTGGGTGTGCACTGGCAGCTAATCTCTGTTCTGCTCTGCCCCTAGGGTTGCCTGGCTGTACGGTGCTCTGCTTCGCCCTCGATGCATCCTGTTCACCCTCAGCACATTCCATCCCACAAACACGCACCCATACACCTGCTGTCTTGACAATAAAATTATTGAATCTCACTCGAGTCTGTGTGCGTGTTCCCTGGGCCAGACCTTATGTCACACCTTCTGCCGGTGTACAAACCCTGGGTACACAGACAACCTCCTGTTACCCGCACAGTGAAGATATGGTCCAACGAGGCAGAGGACACTCTGAAGGACTGTTTTCAATCTATAGCGTGGGAGCAGCTCTATGACCCACATGGTGAGGACATCAATGGCCTCACACACACCATCACAGATTACATCAACTTCTGTGTGGAGAACACCGTACCCACCAAGACCAAACAGTGTTTCTCAAACAACAAGCTCTGGATCAACCCTGAGATAAAGTTCCTGCTGAGGGAGAAGAAAAGGATCTTCAGGTCGGGAAGAGCTGAAGTCTGTACAGATGGAGCTATGGAGGAAGATCAGAGAGGGAAAGGACAGCTACAGGAAGAAGATGGAGGACAAGCTGAAGGAGAGTGATGCCAATGGTGTCTGGAGAGGCCTCAAAACCATCTCCGGGCACCAGGATACCTTCTCTAAGGCCGTGGGGGGTAGGGAGTGGGTGAACGACCTGAACCTGTTCTTCAACAGGTTTGCCCAACTGCCCTCTTCTCTGCCTGCCCACAACCCCTGCTGCCTCCACCTTCATCTAGTCCCACTGTTCTCTGCCCTCCATCCTCCCCGACATCCCCCAGCTCTCAGTGCACATCCTCTGCTGTTTTTCCCCTCACAGACCCAACAACCCCTGCTCCCAACACACAGCCCCCCTGCCCCAGTCTGTCCCTTACCAAGACCCAGGTGAGAGCTAAGCTAAAGAAAATCAAGGCAAGGAAGGCTGCAGGTCCAGATGGCATCAGCTCAAGGCTCCTCAAGTCCTGCGCAGACCAGCTGGGTGAGATCGTGGAGCACATCTTCAGCCTGAGCCTGAAGCTAGACAGGGTACTACAGCTGTGGAAAACATCCTGCGTGGTACATGTACTCAAGACTCTGCACCCCAAGGACCTGAACAGCTACAGACCAGTGGCCCGCACATCACACCTAATGAAGACCCTGGAGAGGTTGCTTCTTGCCCACCTCCACCCCCTGGTGGGACCAGCGATGGACCCCTTTCAGTTTGCCTACCAGCATGGCATCGGGGTGGAGGATGCAGTGATCTTCCTCCTACATCGTTCCCTGTCTCACCTGAAAAACCCTGAGAGCACTGTGAGGCTTATGTTCTTTGATTTCTCCAGTGCTTTCAACACCATCTAACCAGTGATGCCGAGGGACAAGCTGCTGTGTGCAGGGGTGGACAAGCATCTATCACTGTGGATCCTGGACTACCTCACAGACCAACCACAGTTTGTGAGGACCCAAGACTGTGTCCATCCATCCATCCATCTTCTACCGCTTTTCCGGAGGTCCGGGTCGCGGAGGCAGCAGTTCAAGCAGAGAATCCCAGACTTTCCTCTCCCCAGCCACCTGCTCCAGCTCTTCAGAGAGGATGCCAAGGCGTTCCCAGACCAGCTGGGAGACATAGTCTCTCCACCGAGTCCTGGGTCTGCCCCGGGGTCTCCTCCCAGTGGGACGTGCCTGAAACACCTTAAGTGGGAGGCGTCCAAGAGGCATCCTAATCAGATGCCCATACCACCTCAACTGACTCCTTTCAATGTGGAGGAGCAGCAGTTCTACTCTGAGCCTCTCCCGGATGACTGTGCTCCTCACCCTATCTCTGAGGGTGAGTCCAGCAATCCTACGGAGAAAGCTCATTTCAGCCGCTTGTATCCGCAATCTCGTTCTTTCGGTCATTACCCAAAGCTCGTGACCATAGGTGAGAGTAGGAACGTAGATTAAGATAAGATAAGATAAGATAAGATAAGCCTTTATTAGTCCCACAACGGGGAAATTCCAGGATTGCAACAGCACAGGGATAGCAACACTCAGAGCAACAATCAGAAGGCAAGAAAAAAGCAAGCAAGCAAGAGCAGCTAATATAAATATGTACATATTACTATATATATATATATATATATATATACTGTATATATACTGTATATATATATACACACACACAGACACACAGTGCAGAGCGTTGTAGCTGGATGGAATAAGTATGTAGATATATAAACACCCACAGTACGGAGCAATGTAGCTAGATGGAATAAAATGTAGATATATAAACACACACCAGACTGGTAAATCGACAGCTTTGCCTTAGAACTAAGCTCCCTCTTCACCACAACAGACCGGTACAACGTCCGCATCACTGCAGATGCTGCTCCAATCCGTCTGTCAATCTCTCGCTCCATTTTCCCCTCACTCGTGAACAAGACCCCAAGATTCTTAAACTCCTCCACCTGGGGCAGGAGCCTGTCCCCAACCCAGAGAGGACACTCCACCTTTTCCCGGCTGAGGACCATGGACTCGGACTTGGAGGTGCTGATTCTCATCCCAGCCGCTTCACACTCAGCGGCAAACCGTCCCAGCAAGAGCTGTAGGTCATTGCTGGATGAAGCCAACAGGACAACATCATCTGCAAACAACAGAGATGTCATGTCATGCTTGGTGACCCAAGACTGTGTCTGACACAATCATCTGCAGGGAACAGTTCTGGCTCCCTTCCTGTTCACCCTCTACACTGCTGACATTTCACACAATACACCACACTGCCATCTACAGTTCTCTGATGACTCTACGATCATCATCCTCATCTCTAATGGGGATTATGCAGAGTACAGAGGACTTATCCAGGACTTCATGGACTGGTGCCTGCAGAACTGCCTTCAGATCAATGTGGGGAAAACCAAGGAACTTGTGGTGTACTGCCACAAGCGAGGACAACCCTCCACAGCACCAGTAAACATCCAGGGAACAGACATTGAGATGGCGACATCTTACAAGTACCTGAGTGTTCACCTGAACAATGAACTGGACTGGACACACAACACCAACACACTCTACAAGAAGGGGCAGTGCAGGCTGTTCCTCCTGAGGAGACTCAGGACCCTTGGAGTGCGGGGTACACCCCTTAAGACCTTCTACGATTTGGTGGTTGCATCAGCCATCATATTTGGAGTGGTCTGCTGGGACAGCGGCATCATGACAGCCAACTGGAAGAGGAGATAGCAGAGAGAAGGATTGTGGCTCAGCTATCATCTCTGCTGCAGTCCCACCCCATGTGGGACACACTGAATGCACTGAGGAGCTTATTTAGTGACTAGCTGTGCCATCCTAGGTACTCGAAGGAGAGGTTCTGCAGGTTCTTCCTACCTGTGGCTGTCAGCCTTTACAAGCTAACCTGTGCTTCTCATGGAGGCCGTATTAAACATCACAACTTTGCACAATACAGTTTGTCCCCTCCAATACACAACTTATCCAATTACAAATATTATTGAGGCTGGCAACAACACTGTTCATTCAAATATGAAATATACTGTCTGGGTCTATATTTATACTTTGCTGGTAATTTAACTAGCTGTAATGCTAATACCATCTAACTGCAATGCTCAAGCACTGTGTATATAACTGTGTACATATGTATATTTATTTACTGCTTTGGCTAACCAATTCTTACCTTAATATCTTATTTACTATTGCTCTGAGTGCTGCTATCCCTTTGCTGCTGCAATCCTGGAATTTCCCATTGTGGGACTTATAAAGACTTATCTTTTTTTAAACTATATCACATTTCTCTTTGGCTAGTTGGAGCAAAAAAAATTTTTCCTGCTTCTGCAATGTTCTCTTTAATGCTTCAAAAGACTTTTCACACTATAGAATGTATTACTTTTAAAAGTAATCCATTTGGTTAGTAGATTTCTGTCACCGAAAAGTAGTCCCTTAGATAACTGTGTTAATGACCATCAAAAATAAAGGATCATGTGACATTTTAACTGAAAGGTTACATCAGCACTAAAGCTAAAGGAGTTGTGGAGCTTTCTTCTGTTCCCCCCTAGGTAGCAGCCCTTCTTCAGATCTCATTTTCATCTAACTGAGACACTGCCATGTTAGCAAAATATAAATCACACATTCCACAGTTTGGTCAGCTTTGAATTGTTGTTTGTTTTGTGGCTACAACGCACACTCTCATTGATGATGAAAACACCAGTGTTGCTGGATTGTGCACAGCAAGCAAGCAGCTTTGTTTATGAAAACAAGCAGCTTTGAAAGAAAAAAATATGAGCAATAAAACAGAAATTGGAACTATAAAGTGCAGGAGACTTCTGGGGCATTAAAAAATGTAACAGATTACTTATTTGAAAATGTAACCAATAGCACAGTGCTACAATTGCAAAAGTAACACATTAGATTACTTTTGTCCCAAAAAGGTAATTGTGTTATGCCAACACTTGTTCTATATGATATACAGTGTCAAGAGCATTGGCCATGAGAGATATAGATCCATAAAATAGAGATCAATATTTGAGAAATTCAATTTAAGATAAGATAAGGTAAGCCTTTATTAGTCCCACAATGGGGAAATTCCAGGATTGCAACAGCACAGGGATAGCAACACTCAGAGCAACAATCAGAAGGCAAGAAAAAACAACATCTAGTAAACATATGTCCATATTACTATAAATGTATATATATAGACACACAGTGCAGAGCATTATGGCTGGTGAATGTGCAGCAGAAAGTCTAAGCTCTCTCTCCGCGGATGCAGCGGGCCAGCTGGAAGTCTTTGGGCATGATGGTGACCCCCTTAGCGAAGAAGAGACCCACCAGGTGGGCCTCGCTGGTCTCCTGCAGAGCCATGACGGCGAAGCTCAGGAAACGCAGGACGGTCTTGAAGTCCTGAGCGATCTCCCTCGCCAGGCGCTGGACGGGCAGCTTACGGATGAGCAGCTCCGTGGATTTCTGGTAGCGACGGATCTCTCTCAGAGCCACGGGCCTGTGACGGCGAGGCCTCTTCACTCTGCCGGTGGCCAGAGCGCCTCTCCGAGCAGCCCTGGTGGCTAGCTGTCTCCTGGGGGGCTTCTTCCTCCAGTAGATTTTACGGGCGGTCTGCTTGGTTCTTGCCATTGCTCTTTATCATTCTGTCTTATATTTCTTTCACGCCGCCTAAACTCCAGCCCGGCACTCGCGTCCTTTTCGCTACAGCTCCCGGTATGTCGAGTTTCCCATTAGCACCGGGCGGCGGCCAAGTGCTAGCTAGCACTAGCTCCTCCCCGCTGTAACGTCTCCCGCTGCAAACCGTGGCTCCGTCCGCCGACCCGGGAGACCCCCGGGGCGATCCGTGCGTCCGTGATATATATACAGAGTGAAAGGTGTAGAAAGAAGAAGGAAGATAAAAAAAAAAGGCTGTTGCAACAGGCAGCCGACTCGTGTGGCGCCGCCAGTCCGGCGGAACCGGAACCGGAGGCGGTTAAGGATGTCTTTAACACAAAGTGACTCAACTTTCCATATTTTTTTAAATTTAAACCATCAAAACAGTTTAAAGTTAACTCGAAGATTAAATTTAGTTTAGCACCATTCACAATCTTGATATGGTATGAAAATTACTGGAATGACTATATTTTATACTTATTTTCTGCAGAGTGATATTTTACTTACAGCAGTGTTGTTCTAATTCGTTTCACTGTTGTAACATTGCTGAAACATTGACTTGTTTCCAATAGAGATGCAGTTCCTAGTTGTCCAGGCTGTTAATTTTTCATCATATTTTGGTTTATATATTCTAGCATCATGCCCCAAATAACACATGATTTATATTCACAATAAGTTTGGAGCCAGAGCTTTTATGACAAACTAGCAAAATGTATTTATTTAAATAACTGTATTTATATTCCAATCAATACTCTTTGGTGAAAAACAAAAAAAACAAACAAAACAAAATTAGTTTTGAGAGAGAACAGTTGTGTTATGATCAGGTGAGCATGCCCCCCCCCCCCCCGCTTCTGTTTTCTTGGCTCCGGAGCTCATCAGCGCACCTGCGTGATTACACACCTGCTGCTTCATAATTCACAAGTGTATTTATGGGCCAGTGTATGAAGAGCCCTCCACTGGGGAACATTTCATTAGGAGGAGCCGCAGTTTCAGACCTCTGACTTCTGGCTTTAACCGCTTGCTGAGTCAAATCTCACGATAGGGATGCTCGGAGAAGGACGGCAGACGCGGAAGAGGTCTTTGGTGGTAGGATTGAATAAGTTTCTGGCAGATTAGCATAAACTGTACTCTGACTGCAGTATCATGTCAGCTAGATCTGGTGGAGAGAATGGGGAGGATATGGAGTGGTTGGTATCAATGAGTGCTAAAAAGAAAAGGGCAATAAAAGAAAGGGCGAGACTCGCAAGAGCAAGAAACTGGTCTGAAGGGAGCGATGCAGATGGCGGTGACAAGAAATCTAGAACTGGCCAGGGTGACGGTCCGATATTTTTGAATGAAAGGCAAGAAAATCAGTGAAAAGTAATAATTGTGTTTAATCAAGATGGGGGGCATTTTCACCCGATCAAACTTACTAAAGCAACTGAGCAAGAGATTGGTAAAATTAAGTTTGCTAGGTGCATGAATAATAAACGAGTGCTAATCCATGCTGTCAGTGTCATGATCCCGAGTGTGATTCTGTACTGTGCTTGGGTCCCTTGTTTCTTATCCTTCTTCTGTGTATGCATTTAGTCATGTTTATCTGTCTTTAAAATTGTGCTTTTATTTTGACAGTGCTGCAGCAGGACTTCCCCTGTCAGTCTGTGCCCAGCCTGTCACAGCTGACTGTGCTTCAGTAATTACTTTCTCTCCACACCATTTGTTATTTGCTTTTCATGTACTATTTAAGGTCGCCAGCAAGGGTCATTCCTCGCGGTGACCTCGCCCTACTCAGGC
This sequence comes from Pholidichthys leucotaenia, assembly GCA_020510985.1. Lineage (NCBI taxonomy): Eukaryota > Metazoa > Chordata > Actinopteri > Cichliformes > Pholidichthyidae > Pholidichthys > Pholidichthys leucotaenia. Next base: position 126,296,775 of record CM035847.1, on the reverse strand, counting down.
TGGAATCCCCTACCCCGATTCCAGTCTACTTTCTACTTTTGGACTGTGGACTCTCTTGCCATTCGTAAGTTACCTTTCATGGTTTTTTGGCACTTGTATGTTTTACGTTGTTCCCACTCGAGGGCTTATTATAGTTGTTTGTATTTTACCCCTCGTGGCACTTTCCTTTGTTCTTTATTATTTAATAAATAAGCAAACTCACTACTGGCGATTGGTGCCTCATTTATGCCCTGCAAGGGGCAAACATGACAGTCAGTGGGCAGCAGCAGGAAAAGATTCAGAGAATGTCATCTCTTGGTGGGGAAAGGATGAAATCCCATGTCCCAGGAGCACTATCTAAGATAGGAGTAATATCTGGAGTTCCTCTGAATGTGTCAATGTCTGATATCAAAAATGAAACTAGAGGGAAAGGAATTAATGCAGCAAGGCTCAAAAGTAAGAGTGATGGCTCTGAAAGAAACCCAGTCGGTGGTAATTCAGTTTGAGAAAACTCTTCCCAAATCAGTACAGATAGGCTATATAAAGTACAATGTGACAGAATTTATTCCCAATCCCCTGAGATGTTATACATGTCAAAGAATGGGGCATACAGCACAACAATGTAAAGGAAAACCAAGATGTGCAACATGTGCAGGCCAGCATGAATATGGGAAATGTGATAAAGAAGCCAAGATTAAGTGCTGCAACTGTGGTGGTGATCACAGCGCTGCATATGGAGGTTGTATGATACAGAAAGAAGCAAGAGAAGCCCAAAGAGTAAAGATTATGAACAAAATTGCATATGCTGAAGCTCTAAAGAAAGTCAGGGAAGACAAAACAATCCTATTCAGTGCTGTGAAAGTGGCCCAAAGAGGTACAGCTGTCAGGGGTGACATTGCAACAGGAAATCAGACCCAAACTATAAACCCAATGGCGATTCAGAAAGCATGCACTCACAAATGTAAGTTTAAAGATGATACTCTGGCAGTGGGCAAAGCAAAGTTTGTGGCCTTCATCTGCCATACCATAAATGTTACCTCGCAACTGAAACAGAAAAGCAATAGGATTAGAACAATTGTTGAAGCAGCAATAAAATTCCTGGACATAAAACATCAAAAGAGACATGAAAACACTGGGCATGGACGTGATAAACTGGGAGGCTACTGCAGACAACTGAAACCGCCGGAGACATGCGCTGAAAGACGGACTCAGAAGGGGAGAAGAGCACCTTCGCCAGTCTGCCGACGAAAAACGATCATCTCGAAAGGATGCATTGAAAAAGACACCACAACCAAGCGTCTACATCTGCGACCGTTGCAACCGTGACTGTCACTCGTGTATTGGCTTACACAGCCACAAGCAATGCTGCCGTAACCCCGTTATTCCAACTCAAGGCGCAGATCCATAGTCTCCTGAGACTGAAGGATGCCAACAACAAGACATCAAAGCTGACAAGATACATGCATTACTTACAGCAACTGAAGGAAATGTGCATGGTGAGGATTGGGACTCTCATTATGAATGAATCTTTATTTCGGCTAGATTAGATTAAAAGATTAAAAGAAAGGAGCAGAACAATATACCAGGGGGAAAAAAATCCAACAAAGTTGAATTAAACAATAACTCTTCGGATTATACAGTTCAATATAAATTATCCAAAAAGGGTGATAGTTGAAGCCGCAGCTTACATTGCCCACCCATGTTCCATCTAAGAAGTCAAAAAAATAAAAGTAATTGCAAAACAAAACAAAAGCTAAAACAAAACGTGACAAAACAAAGCAACAGCACAACACAGACTGGACATGATAATCCTTATGTGATTTTACATGTCATTTTGTATGTATGTTTGGAGTATTTCTTCCTTTAGTTTTTGTTTAAATTGAACAAGCGTTGTGCATGATTTTAATTCAGCTCCAACAGCGTTCCACAGTCTGACTCCTTGCACTGAGACACAGTGTTGCTTGGTGGTAGTTCTCACTGAAGGTTTTTGAAATATGCATGTTCCTCTGAAATGATATTGTTTCTCCCTTATTTGGAACAACTTTGGATATTTGCGGGCAGTGATAGATTCTTCACTTTACTGCAGTTTTAAAATCAACCAGATCTTTCAACTTGAGAACTTTTAATTTAAAAAAAAGTGGGTTTGTTGGTTCCCTGTAAGCAGCTTTGCTTATTATTCTAATGGCTCTCTTCTGAAACATAAAAACTGGATATATGTTTGTTATATATGTATTTCCCCATACTTCAGTACAATATGTCATGTATGGGAGTATTAATGAATGATACTGTCATGTTTAGCCCCAACAGGGCAGAAAGAACAAACCCAAGTGCAAATGATGTTGTGCATTTAATAACAAAAAGTCAAACAATCCACTCCCAAGCAAACTGGTGAGCAAAATACAGACACTCCCAAACTGACTGGGTTACAGAAGAGAAAAATATAAATGCTCCAAAATGGACTGGTGATCTGAAACAATTACTTACTGAGAGGTGGACTGGTGGAGAAGATAGCCCAGACACATGCAAGGAACAAATGAGAAGCCTGAGCTTAAATAGTAAGTGAGACACTGACATAAATTGATTGATTTTATTTATTTGAACATTCTGAAAAAGAAAAAAAGAAGTTAAAACAAAAAACAAGCCAAAAAAAATAAAATGTTCAAAAGGAGTGGGAAGAAGCCAACGCTTATATAGTCCCACCCCTTTTCCATACCCAACAAATTACAGTATCACTCTTAATCCTCATTCATCCCACAACCACATTCACCATAATACACCCCATAGTCAAATTATACAACAGAAATGACACAACAACGACAGTCCATATTGACAACAATACCAACATCAGCACACAGACAGCACCATCACAATCGCCATAACAGAATAACACACACAACAACCTTCCCTCACTGAAGACACACTGTAACATCACTGCCCTTCATTTTCATACTGCTCAAATCATTTCTTTATATGTTGATTTAAATATATGGATGTTTGGACATTGCCTGTGTTTCTTCCCCAACCCATTCCGCAATTTCACCCCACACACAGACACACAAAAACCCTTCCTAGTAGATCTTACTAAGTGCATTTTAAATTTTGTGTTCCCCTGTAAATTATATTTCCCTTCTCTCTCACTGAAAAGATTTTGTATATTGTGTGGAAAAAGGTTTTTACTGACTTTAAACATTAATTGTGCTGTATAATAATGAACCAGATCCCGTAATTTCAATAACTTTGAATGTAAAAACAATAAATTAGTATGTTTGAGATACCTGACTTTGTGTATAACACGGACTGCCCTTTTTTGTAATATTAGCAATGAATTAAGTGTACTTTTATAACTGTTACCCCAGACCTCTATACAATAGGTCAAGTATGGAAGTCCTAATGAGCAATACAAGATATGAAGTGATTTGCAATCTAGGACCTGCTTAATTTTATTTATAATTGCAATATTTTTTGCAACTTTGTTTTGTATGTATCTGATGTGTGGTTTCCAACTAATCTTATCATCTAGTATTACACCCAAAAACTTGATCTCCTTAACTTTTTCAATAATCACATTATCTATATGAATATGTATATCTTCTTTATTTTTACAATTACCAAATATCATTACCTTAGTTTTATTTATATTTAGTGATAATTTATTACAAACCATCCATTTTTTAAGCTTATTTAATTCATTATTTAGAGTATGGATTAGTTGATTATAATTATTTCCAGAATAAAATATATTAGTATCATCCGAAAATAATATTATTTTTAATAATTTAGAAACTTGGAATGTATCATTTATATATGTTAAATGATTTGGGGCCCAATACTGACCCCTGGGGGACCCCACAGGCAATTCCCATACACCCAGAGAGATATTCTCCCAGCTTCACAAACTGTTGTCTCTCAGATGGATAACTTGTAACCCAACTCAGAGCCATTCCCCTAATACCATATATTTGCAGTTGATTAAGAAGTATTGAATGATTTATTGTATCACACCAATTGCATATTTTCCTTGATCCAATGCATTTATTATTTCCTCTGTTGCTTCCATTATCGCCAATGATGTTGTACTCTTTGCTCTAAATCCATACTGACTCTAATTAAGCACATCATGTTTATTTAAAAAGTTTTCTAATCTGTTGTTGAAAAGTTTTTCCAGAATCTTTGAAAATTGTGGGAGAAGTGATATTGGTCTGTAGTTTGTGTATTAGTATTTATTTCCTTGCTTGAATAATGGTATTACTTGCTTGAATAATGGTATTACTTTTGCTATTTTCATTTTCTGTGGGAATGAGCCAGTTTCAAATGATAGATTACAAGTATATGTGAATGGTTTTAATATGCCATCAACAGTTCTTTTTACTAGTGCCATATCAATACCATCACAATGAGTAGATGATTTATTTTTACACTTTTCAACAACATATTTTACCTCTAGTTCATCCACCGCTGTAAGAAAGCTTGACCGAGGGTTGTTTCCAATCAATGTCTCACTCATGGTGTCTCTTCCTTGGTTTGGAATTTTTGCTGCCAACTCTGGTCCAACATTTACAAAAAAATTATTCATTTTATTTACTACCACATTCTTATCATAATTATCACCACAATTATCAGTAAAATACTCTGGATATATCATTTTCTTAGTTCAATTTTTCCTTAATTTATTTAATATATCCCAGACTCCTTTTATATTATTTTTATTTTCATTTAACATTTTCCTATAGTATAATTGTTTACTAGTTTGTATTATTTCAGTTAATTTATTTTTATATGTTTTATATTTTTTTTTCAGATTCTTTGGTTATTAATTTAATGAAATTTTAATAGAGAATGTTTCTTTTTACAAGCATTTTGTAGCCCCTTGGTTAACTGCGGGCAATTTTTGTATGTATGTTTTTTATTAATTTCTTTAATTAGACAGTTTTTATCATATAATTATTTAAATATATCAATAAATTTATCATATGCCAAGTCCACTTTTTTCTCTCTAGACAACATCCCAATTCTGTAACATTGTCTTTTTTTAAATCACTGATTCTATCTTCTGTTCGTATTCTTTTATAGATAATCTTTTTACATGGTTTATTATTCTTACTCTCATTAGCCCCATATTTAACATCTAAAGAAACAAATACAGGCAAGTAGTCACTAATATCATTTATTAGTATACCAATCACCATATTATATTCAATAACACTGGTAAAAATGTTGTCTATCAGGGTAGCACAGTGTGTCGTGATTCTCGTAGGTTTTATAATCTTTGGAAATAAGGTTAAGCTATACATTGTATCTAAGAAATCTTCAGTTGGTTTGTGTTTTGTTTTCATTAAATCTATATTAAAGTCACCACAAGCAAAGATATCTTTTTGTCTTATTTTTGCATACATCTTTTCCATCCCATTTCTAAATTTTTCCATATCAGATCCCAGTGCTCTATATATACAACTTACTATTATGTTTTTTTCTATTTTCCATCATAATCTCAATTGTTAAACATTCCATACTTTCATTCACTGTTGATGTCATGCTGTCCATTTTTTTACTTTTTAATTTTCTATCAACATACAGTGCTACCCCGCCACCACTTTTACATTTCCTATTTTGTGTGTACATCTCATATCCATATACAGTGGGGCAAAAAAGTATTTAGTCAGCCACCAACTGGGCAAGTTCTCCCACTTAAAAGATGAGAGAGGTCTCCAATTTTCATCATAGGTATACCTCAACTATGAGAGACAAAATGAGGAAAAAAAAATCCAGAAAATCACATTGAAGGCTTTTTAATGAATTAATTGGTAAATTCCTCGGTAAAATAAATATTTGGTCACCTACAAACAAGCAAGATTTCTGGCTCAGACATGTAACTTCTTCTTTAAGAGGCTCCTCTGTCCTCCACTCGTTACCTGTATTAATGGCACCTGTTTGAACTCATTATCAGTATAAAAGACACCTGTCCACAACCTCAGTCAGACTCCAAACTCCACTATGGCCAAGACCAAAGAGCTGTCAAAGGACACCAGAAACAAAATTGTAGACCTGCACCAGGCTGGGAAGACTGAATCTGCAATAGGTAAGCAGCTTGGTGTGAAGAAATCAACTGTGGGAGCAATTATTAGAAAATGGAAGACTTACAAGACCACTGATAATCTCCCTCGATCTGGGGCTCCACACAAGATCTCACCCTGTAGGGTCAAAATGATCACGAGAACGGTGAGCAAAAATCCCAGAACCACACGGAGGGACCTAGTGAATGACCTGCAGAGAGCTGGGACCAAAGTAACAAAGACTACATCAGTAACACACTACACCGCCAGGGACTCAAATCCTGCAATGCTAGACATGTCCCCCTGCTTATGCCAGTACACGTCCAGGCCCATCTGAAGTTTGCTAGAGAGCATTTGGATGATCCAGAAGAGGACTGGGAGAATGTCATATGGTCAGATGAAACCAAAATAGAACTTTTTGGTAAAAACTCAACTTGTCGTGTTTGGAGGAGAAAGAACACCATACCTACTGTGAAGCATGGGGGTGGAAACATCATACTTTGGGGCTGTTTTTCTGCAAAGGGACCAGGACGACTGATCTGTGTAAAGGAAAGAATGAATGGGGCCATGTATCGTGAGATTTTGAGTGAAAACCTCCTTCCATCAGCAAGGGCATTGAAGATGAAACGTGGCTGGGTCTTTCAGCATGACACTGATCCCAAACACACCACCCGGGCTATGAAGCAGTGGCTTCATAAGAAGTATTTCAAGGTCCTGGAGTGGCCTAGCCAGTCTCCAGATTTCAACCCCATAGAAAATCTTTGGAAGGAGTTGAAAGTCCGTGTTGCCCAGCGATAGCCCCAAAACATCACTGCTCTAGAGGAGATCTGCATGGAGGAATGGGCCAAAATACCAGCAACAGTGTGTGAAAACCTTGTGAAGACTTACAGAAAATGTTTGACCTCTGTCATTGCCAACAAAGGGTATATAACAAAGTATTGAGATGAACTTTTGTTATTGACCAAATACTTATTTTACCGAGGAATTTACCAATTAATTCATTAAAAATCCTTCATTGTGATTTTCTGAATTTTTTTTTCTCATTTTGTTTCTCATAGTTGAGGTATACCTATGATGAAAATTGGAGACCTCTCATCTTTTAAGTGGGAGAACTTGCACAATTGGTGGCTGACTAAATACTTTTTTGCCCCACTATAGTTCAAAATTTACATCTTTTTCTTCATTAATCCATGTTTCACTTATTGCAATAATTCTAAATGGTGTGTTAAATTGATTTAAAAAGTCCTTAATACTATCAAAGTTTGCATAGAGACTCATACTATTAATATGTATTATTGTCAATGTCTGATCCAAATTCATAATTCCATTTAATTGTTGTTCATCATAATAAGCACACTTATTATTAGTATGATTAAAATAGTTATTGTCTGGGTCAGTATCTCCTAAAATGTCTTGCGGTTGCTGTTCAGTATTGACAAAAATTCCAGCTTCAATTTGCCCTATTACACTTTCATTATTAAATGGGGAAGGATGATTGGTTAAAGTACTAATCATAAATTATGTCAACAATGTACACCAAAAGGAAAAAAGGAAAAAGAACACAAAAATCTCCACTCATGATCTTACTGCACTGTTATTCTTGCGTCAGGGCTAAGGTTTAAATTTGTCTAATTCCTCCATTTCTCTAATCATTATTACTTTAGCTTCTTCTGGAGTGCCAAGTGGTTTTATCCACACCTTACAGTTCTTCTCCATGTCGATTGTATTTTTCCCTGTTTTCTGAGAGCCTTGGCTTGTCTAGCTATTTCAGAGTTCTTTTTTGTTAAATGTTCATTTATATAGACAGCTGTTCCTCTCAGTTTTTTTGCTTGTCGCAGAAGATCAGTTTTTGCTTTCCTGCTGACAAATCGGATGATGATCGCTGGTTTTCCAGCGATTTTTAAATGATAACAGGTGTGTGAGTTGAGCAGCAGGTGAACCAATTGCAGCACTGCTCACAGCTGATGGCAAGCAGACTGTGAACAGCGAGTGGGAAGTGTCTGGAGAGAGAGGCAACACAAAAACAGGAAGCCAATCTAAACACATGAACAGGCACAAAAAACAATGACAGAAATGCAAAAACTCAACAATAAGGCAAGTCTGAGCTCAGGTGAACTTAGAGCTCAGACACATGACAGAGCCCCCCCCCCCCAAGGAGTGGAGACCAGACACCCCCAAGTAACATCAAAAAGAAAAAGACTCCCCCCTCCCCATCCCAGCAGGAACTACAATAAAATACCCAGGGTGGGTGGTGGGGGGAACAAGCCAGGAGAGAACAAAAGATAACCCTGCTCAGGAGCCACACCAGGAGAAAAAAAAAAAAAAGAGAAAACACAGAATTAAGGCCTCCCGGCCCAAGGGGCTCAAGAGTCCCAGGCCTGGTGGACGGTGTGGTGGAACGGGTCGGGAGGCCTGCCAAAGTCCTAGGCCAACTGGGTGGCCAGATGGTATGACTCGGGTGGCTTGCTGGACAGTATGGACCACCCGACCCGGCGGCTCAGTCTCTCTGGCGGCTGGCCCAAGTTCTTCAGCCACCAGACCCGGAAGGGTAACCCAGGGGGCAGCCTCCCCATAGGAAGGCTTAATGCAGGGAGGCAGGGCAGGGGATGAGGTACCCTGATGATGTCTGGTGAGGAAGGAAGGAAGACCCTGATGGCATCCGGCAGAGAAGTCAGGGAGGCCACGATGCCCCCGGCGTCCTTGGATGAACATGAAGTTGAACCTGCGGTCATCCCAGTCTGGGACATCGTTGCACCCGCGGTCATCCCAGTCTGGGACATTGTTGCATCTGCGGTGGTCTGGGACACAATAGCATCGGCAGTGGTCCTGGTCTGGGACAAAGTAGCACCCACGGTGGCTCCTGGCTGGACCACTGCAGCACCAATCAGAAGCTCCGAGCAGAAGCAACGCAGCACCCTTGGAGGCTCCAGGCAGGAGCAATGCTGCAGCCTCGGTGGCTCTGGGATGGAGCAACGCTGCACCCTCGGTGGCTCTGGGCTGGAGCAACGCTGCACCCTCGGGGGCTCCCGGCTGGAGCAACGCTGCACCCTCGGTGGCTCCGGGCTGGAGCAACGCTGCACCCTCGGGGGCTCCTGGCTGGAGCAACGCTGCACCCTCGGGGGCTCCTGGCTGGAGCAACGCTGCACCCTCGGTGGCTCTGGGCTGGAGCAACGCTGCACCCTCGGTGGCTCTGGGCTGGAGCAACGCTGCACTCTCGGGGGCTCCCGGCTGGAGCAACGCTGCACCCTCGGGGGCTCCCGGCTGGAGCAATGCTGCACTCTCGTTGACCTCAGCTGGAGGGGAAATAGGACTCATGGCTGTCTTGGGCAGCGGGCCTTGACCCACGGAGTCATCTGATGCTGATGGAAAGACCTCGGTGAACCTGGGAGGAAACTCAGGCAACAGATGCACAGATACAGGATCACGGTCACCGGTAGCGGTGGAACGTGGCTGATGGCTGCACTTTGCTCTCCCCACATAGAGCCAGGCAAGATTCCTCCAAAAAGGGGCATAGATAAAGGAGAGTACTTGCCTGCCCTGAAGCTCCACCATCGTCCAGGACTCCAACGATCCAGGTAGCGATGGTTCTTCGAGCTCAGTCCTCAGGAGACCCCACTCGGCCTCGACCTCTGCTGTGGCGGCCTCCACAGCAGGCATGATGGTGGGAGCAGTCCAGGTTTCCCCTGGTGAAGTGGCCCACGCCAATGGCTCATCTGACGTGGCAGCTGAGGGTTGGTTCACCATTGGCGCTGGGGCGGGCTCCTCCAGGGCCACAGGCTCCTCATGCATCTGGTGAACCACTCCCGAGGTCGGCACACACTCATTGGCCATAGGAGAGGGCACAGAGAGGGCAGGTGAACAATTGGTAATGGCAGCAGGTGGGGAGAGCTCAGGGAGCTGCTCATCCTGAGCCTCCCTACCAGGAATCAGGCAAGGCACATTATCATAAGTTGAAGCAGAATGGAATAACACTTGTCTGTTTTCCTGGCACAGGATGTTGCCTGCTGCTGGGCATGAAGCGTCATCCCTCTCTGCGGCTCGGGTGAACTTGGGCCCCTCAGTGGATTGTAGAGGAGCCATCCCCGTAGACCTGGAAGTGGGCGTAGTGGGGAAAACCTGGGAGACCTCTCGGCAGTAGGAGGGTGCGTTGAGGCGACAGTTGTGGTGGCAGGAGTCTCGGGAGGCTCTGCCGTGGGGATTATCAGGCTCAGTGTCTGGAAGATGGCTGCCGAAGAGGAGGTGGGTTCCCTTCGGTGGTCTGATGCAGGGTGATGCTTTTGAAGTGGAGTTGGATCCTCCAGGATCGCTGGCTCCTCCTGCATTCGGTGACTCCCTCCCGTGACCGGTGGAGATTTGGGAAAGACAGGAGAAACGGGTGGAATAGCGGTAACAGCAGCTGATACTGTAGACTCAGTGAACTGCAAAATCTGAGTCTCATCAGGAATCAGGCAAGCAACAGAGAGAGAGAGAGAGAGAGAGAGAGAGAGAGAGAGAGACTTGACTTTTAAAAAAAGGCTTTATTGCACATTTCAAAATTGCAGAAAGACCAATATCAGTTGTCCAAGTGTGTCACATCTCAAAAGTGCAAACATAACTCATCCCCCTGACCCACTGAACACAAAACATTCCCTACAGCCCATCTATTGATGAACGCCTCCAGATTGTCTACCATTTGATAGTAAGAGAACTCCACCCGGAGTCTGACTGTCAACAAGACCTTGAAAGCGGACACAGGATCCACATTGCCAGCATTGCTTGCCCAATTTTTCCTCGTCAGCCAGATGGCAAGCTTAGCAGTCCCAGATAGGAAGTTCATCAAAGTGTGGGCAGCCTTCCTTGCCACTTTGTACTTCGGACCGAGAGAGAGAGAGAGAGAGAGAGAGAGAGAGAGAGAGAGAGATGATTCCCTGAATTCCCTGGGGGGGTAATGACATCGGCTGCTGTCCTGAGGTTGTGCTCCGTCTCCCCGGGAACTTGAAAGGATCCTGCTACAAGATTCTTCTCTCTCAGCGAAGGAGGGGTTGCTGGCTTCGAGGTGGTCACGTTTCTATGCCAAGATTTCCGGGTTCGACGGCAACGAGTGGGAGACAGAGGCGTGAGCTCGTCATGGAGATGAGGAGGCTCCGAGGTCAGGGAACCCTTGAGTTCAAGCTTGCCCTCTGGTTCTTATGGAGAAAACCCCTCCAATTCCCAGGCCAACTCTGGAAGGAGCCACAGCTTCAGCTCCAAAAAGAGGTCTGTTTCCGCCAACCGTACCTGTCTACACTCCTCCAGGTCCTTGGCAGGTGGAGCAGGCCCAGGCTCAGGAGGAGGAGGAAGTGGAGTTGCTGCGGGAGTGGCTGAAGGCTTCTTACGGCACGGGAACCTCCTCTTCTTAGGAGACGGCTCAGGCATCGGAGCTTCCTCCACCGGCTCATCACAGGGCAAAGAGTATATGGATTCGAGTATGTCTGTGGCCTCCGGGTGATTCCAAAGACTAGGAAATGCCTCCATTACCCGTGCTCCGCTGTCCCGGCCCTCCCGGACCATCTTGGATGACAGGGATGCCTGTGTCTGCGCCAAGATGCCTTCCAGGAGGTGCACTGCCCGCTGCTCCATATCACTCAGGTGGGACAGAATGAGGTCCAAAACAGGTAGATGGAAAAAACACAAAAATGATGAAAAAGCACGCACAACGCCACAGCTGGGTTCTGTTATGGCCGGTTCATTCTGTCATGTTTTGCCCCTTTGGGACGGAAAGAACGAACCAAAGCGCACATGATGTTATGCATTTAATAACAAAAAGTCAAACAACCCACTCCCAAGAAAACTGGTGAGCAAAATACAGACACTCCCAAACTGACTGGGTACAGAAGAGAAAAATATAAATGTTCCCAAACTGGCTGGTGAGCAAGAGAAAATGCAAATATTCCCAAGCAAACTGGTGAGCAAAATACAACACTCCCAAACTGATTAAGTTACAGAAGAGAAAAATATAAATGCTCCCAAACGGACTGGTGAGCTGAAACAATTACTTACTGAGAGGTGGACTGGTGGAGAAGATAGCCCAGACACACTCAATGAACCGGCAAGGAACAAATGAGCAGCCTGAGCTTAAATAGTAAGTGAGACACTGACATAAATGATAACAGGAGTGTGAGTTGAGCAGCAGGTGAACTAATTGCAGCGCTGCTCACAGCTGATGGCAAGCAGACTGTGAACAGCGAGTGGGAAGTGTCTGGAGAGAGAAGGGCAACACAAAAACAGGAAGCCAATCTAAACACATGAACAGACTCAAAAAACAATGACAGAACTGCAAAAACTCAACAATAAGGTAAGTCTGAGAACAGAGATGACCTTAGAGCTCAGACATATGACAGATAGAGGGTATATAGTGTGGGTTGATTCAGCAAATGTTTCACTCTATGTAGTATTGTGATTGATTTTGATATTTTTCCTTTAATATAATTAATATTTGACTTCCAACACAATTTATTATCAAATTTTACTCCAAGGAATTTAATTTTGGATACCTTTTCAACCTCTACACCATTTACACTGAGTTTAGATACTGAGTTGTGATGGTTGTTAAAAATTATAAATTTTGTCTTACTTAAATTGAGCGTTAATTTGTTTGCGTTAATCAAGGAGCGTTAATTAAACCACAGTTTAATCTTTCCTAATTCCTTTCCGAGTATATCCAAAACTTGCTCCAAATCAGTTAGTATCATCTGCAAACAATATTAAATCCATTTTTTCCAAAACTTTACATATATCATTTATATACAGATTGAATAGCAATGGCTTCAAAACTGAACTTTGTGGGACTCCACAAGTAACCTTCAGTAACTGAGTTTTTGCTACCTACACATACGTACTGATGTCTGTTCTTTAAGTAACTACATAACCAGGACAGTGCTACCCCCCAATACCATAATTTTGTAGTTTCTTTAACAATAATTTATGATCCACTGCATCAAATGTTTTTTGTTTTTTTTTAAGATCCAGGAATACCCCAACTGAATACTCTTTATTTTCTACAGCAGTTATTTTTTTCTATAAATTCCATTAGAGCAAATGTAGTTGTCCTCTTGTGTCTGAACCCATATTTGACATAACACATGGCTCAGGAGACACACACGCAGGCTCAGAGTGAATTTAACAGCTTTATTTAACAACAAGGATGTGTGGATGCGTGTCTGTGGTATGTGGATGTACTGATGGCGGACGTCGGCGTCAGGCACGGAGGCAGGAAACCGTACAGCCAGACAACCCTGGGGAGAGAGCACAGGGAGAAGGTGACGGGCACCAAACCAGTACAACAGGTAACAAGGGATTTGTTGGCTTACTTGGCAGGGCAGGTGGCAGGCGTGCACAAGGGCGAGTCCAGGAGACAGCAACCTTACGATGCACCTGACAGCAGCAACGAGATGGTGATGCAGAGGCGGAGTCCGCTGCCGGGGAAGATCCACCTGTGCACAGGGGAGAAACTGGAACGCAAGAGGAGGTATGCTTACGCGGGTAATCTTGCTGGTAGGCGAGGGGGTTCCTCTGAAGCAAGTAGCCGAAGGGAACAGACGGCTTCAGGCCGAGGCCCAGGGCAGAGTGGCTTATATGCCAAGCTGCTGACGAGGTGCAGGTGTGCGCTCAGCTGGCGCCGCTAATGAGCGGTGAGTTGTAACAGTACTCCCCCCTCTAGCAGCACCTCCTGGCGATGGTTTATCGGGGTGCTTCCGGTGAAACTCGGTGATGAGAGAACGATCTAACATGAACGAGGTGCGAACCCACTGCCTCCATTCTGGACCATAGCCCTCCCAGTCCACCAAATACTGTAGCCCGCGACCCCGGCGTCGGGAGTCCAAGATGGTAGAGACAGTCCAAGCCGGATGGCCATCAATCATCCGAGGCGCGGGCGGCGCAGCAGGAGGAGGGCAGATGGGATCAGACACCACCGGTTTCACCTTGGAGACGTGGCAGGTGGGATGGATGCAGAGGGAGGGGGGAGTAGCAACACGCACAGCCACCGGGTTGATAATCTTGGTGACGGGGTATGGACCCATGAAACGTTTAGCCAACTTCCTCCTCTCACCCTTCAGGTTCACATCTTGCGTGGATACCCAGACCGGTTGGCCTACCTGGTAGGTAGGAGCAGGTCTTCTATGCCGATCCGCCGTGGCCTTATTGCGCTCTGCCGTGCGTAAAAGCGCATTGCGCGCAGCTGTCCAGATGGAGCGGCACCGCCTGAGGTGAGCCTGAGCCGTGGGGACTGCCGACTTGTTCTCCAGCGAGGGGAACAGAGGGGGGTCGTAACCCAGGGACACCTTGAAGGGGGACATCCCTGTGGCTGAGGAGCGAGCGGTGTTGTGGGCGTATTCCACCCAGGCAAGGTGTTTGCTCCATGACGCAGGCTTCGAGGCGGTGATGCAGCGGAGAGCAGCCTCCAGCTCCTGGTTGGTCTGTTCACACTGCGCGTTAGATTGGGGGTGATGGCCGGAGGAGAGGCTTACCTGGGCTCCTAATGCCTTGCAAAAACCCTGCGAGACGTCCGAGGTGAATTGGGGACCCCGGTCGGAGACCACGTCAACTGGTATCCCGTGCAGCCTGACCACGTGTTGGATGAGAAGATCTGCCGTCTCCAAGGCAGAGGGGAGCCCCCGTAATGGCACGAAGTGGGCGGCCTTGGAGAAGCGGTCGACGATGGTCAGGACAGTGTCGAAGTTGTTAGAGACGGGGAGACCGGTGACGAAGTCCAATGCGATGTGTGACCAGGGCCTACCAGGAACGGGCAGGGGCTGGGGCAAACCCGCAGGGGGGGAGTTGCCAGCTTTACTGGTGGCACAGATGGGGCAGGCCCGGGCGTAGCGGGCAGCGTCCTTGCGCAGTCCCGGCCACCAGAAGGAGCGTTGGAGCAGGTCAATCATTCGGGAGGTCCCAGGATGGCAGGCTAGCTTGGACGTGTGAAGCCAATGGATGACCTCCCCCCCCGAACGGAGGATGGAACGAAGAGCCTCCCCTCCGGTCCGCCGCCCGGGTCTGGCTCCGATTCCTGCGCCTTCCGGACCTTATCCTCGATCTCCCAGGTAACGGCCCCCACGATGCACGACCTGGGCAGGATGGTGTGTACAGCGCCCCCCGAGTCTTCAGGGGCGAATTGCCTGTAGATGGCGTCAGGGAGTCCGTTCTTGGAGCCCGGCCTGAATGTGATGGTGAAACGGAATCTCGTAAAAAACAGGGACCAACGGGCCTGGCGGGCATTCAGACGCTTGGCAGTTCTTAAATATTCCAGGTTTTTGTGATCCGTTAGCACCACGAAGGGCAGGACGGCCCCCTCCAGCCAGTGACGCCACTCCTGGAGCGCGAGCTTGATGGCGAAAAGCTACCTGTCCCCCACATCGTAGTTGCGTTCCGCCGGGAACAGGCGCCGGGAGAAGAAGGCGCAAGGCCGTTTGACCCCATCAGCAGGTGACCGCTGAGACAACACCGCCCCCACCCCTGTATCCGAGGTGTTGACCTCCACGATGCACTGCAGAGAGGGATCGACCTGGCTGAGGACCCGGGAGGATGAAAACTCCGCCTTCAGCGCCTGGAAGGCCGCCGCGGCCCCTTCAGTCCACTGGAACCGGGTTTTAGGGGAGGTGAGACAGGTCAGAGGGCCGACGATGGCTCCAAAGTTGGGCACAAAGCGGCGGTAGAAGTTGGCAAAGCCAATGAATTGTTGCACCTGCTTTCTAGATGTGGGAGTCGGCCAATCTACCACCGCTTTAATTTTAGCTGGGTCTGGGAGCACCTGGTCATGGGAGATGACAAACCCGAGAAATGACGTCTTCTTGGCATAGAACTCGCACTTCTCCGCCTTCACATACAACCGATTCTCCAGTAACCTCTGAAGGACCTGTCTCACATGCACCTGGTGCTCATCCCTGGACTTGGAGAAGATGAGAATATCATCCAGGTAAACGAACACAAACAGACCGATGAAGTCCCGGAGAACGTCATTAATCAGGCGCTGAAAGACGGCTGGAGCGTTGGTTAACCCGAACGGCATGACCAGGAAAAAGTGGCCGTTCGGGGTATGGAAGGCTGTCTTCCATTCATCTCCCTCCCGGATCCGGACGAGGTGGTACGCGCTGCGGAGATCCAGCTTGGTAAACCAGGTCGCCCCCTGGAGGGAGTGGAAGGCAGTGTCCATCAGGGGCAGGGTGTAACAGTCCTTCTCCATGATGTCATTGAGGGCACGGAAGTCGATGCATGGACGAAGAGAGCCATCCTTCTTGCCCACGAAGAAGAACCCTGCACCTAATGGAGATGATGATGGGTGAATAATACCTGCACTGAAAGATTCCTTAAGGTAGGTGTTCATAGCCTCCTTCTCCGGCGCTAACAGGCTGTAGAGACGTCCCGAGGGAAGAGGCGCCCCCTGGCGGAGATTTATGGCACAGTCGTAAGGCCTGTGTGGAGGAAGAGACATCGCCTTGGACTTACTAAAGACCGCGCCCAGGTCGTGAAACTCCGCGGGCACCAAGGAGAGGTCCGGGGGCGCGGCATCCTTGACCACGGGAGGAGAAGATGGAGAGCAGGCAGCGGATTGGAGGCAGGTGCTCATACAAAAGGTGCTCCAGGCTGTCACCCTTCCAGTCTTCCAATCCAGGACGGGGTTATGGAGACGGAGCCACGGATAACCCAGGATCACCGGAGACACAGAGGATGGCAAGATGTAAAAGGAGATTTCCTCCCGGTGATTTCCAGAGACGATGAAAGAGACGGGGTTTGTCCGGTGGGTCACTTTCCCCAGAGATGCACGGGAGAGATTGATGAGGGTGAGAGGAGTTTTAAGGGGCTGGCAACGGATGCCCAATCGGGTTACCAGGCTTTGTGAAATGAAGCTGCCTTCCTCACCTGAGTCCACCAGTGCATGAGTGAGATGCCCTGTGATGTTGTGGCAAAAACGGATGGGCAGCGACAAATGAGTGAGGGGAGTTGACTGGTTAGCGTCCGCGAGGCCCCCTACAGTGACTCGCGGACCTCCCCGTTTGGCTTCTCCAGGCATCGCTCCACCGTGTGCTGGTTGTCTCCGCAATACATGCAGAGACCCAGCTCACGTCGGCGTTGTCTCTCCGCTAGAGGGAGCTTTGCCCGGCCCGTCACCATTGGCTCCGACTCCTCGGAAACCTCCAGTGGCGGTAACGCCAGGGGGCGAGCTTGAGACCAGCGTGACGAGGCCCCCCGCGAGCGAGAAGGCAACTTCCGCTCTGAGGCGCGCTCGCGTAGCCGGTTGTCCAAGCTGATAGTAAGGGAAATTAGCTCCGCCAACGTTTCAGGGATGTCCCGACCAGCCAGTTCATCCCTCAGACCAGAGTTTAAACTGCGGAGGAAGATGCCGCAGAGGCCACGTTCCTCCCAGCCAACCTCCTCCGCTGTAACCCGGAAGTCAATGGCGTAGTCCGTGGCTGATCGGCTCCCCTGCTGAAGGCTGAGGAGGCGATCGGTCAGGACACTCTCCATACGGGAGTGATCAAAGACTTCCAGAAAATGTTTAACGAACTGACCATAGGTGAGGGTGGCATAGCCGGGCCTCGCCATTACAGCATAAGCCCAGGTGAGTGCACGACCCTCCAGGAGGTTACTTATATAGCCAATTCGATTATGGTCTGAGGGGAAATCCCCGGGGACACGCAGAAACACAGACTCACATTGCATAATGAATCCCCGCGCTCCACCGAGCTTACCGCTAAAGCGGGCGGGGGTAGGAATCGGTGTGAGTCGGGCTGGGACACCCGGAGCTGGCTGGACGGCCGCTGAAGCAGCGGGAGCTGCACCTCCCTGACAAGCCAGGGGGAATGGCTGTCGGGGGTCCAGGCGGTCTAACTGGTCAGTTATTAGGGTTAATTGGTTGAGAATCACTTGTTGCTGATGAGCTATTAAATCTACCCGAGCCTCGAGGGTGGAAAATCGGCGTGCAAGCCCGCTGTCCGCCGAGCCACTCTGCTGAAGCCGTACTGACATAACGCACGGCTCAGGAGACACACACGCAGGCTCAGAGTGAATTTAACAGCTTTATTTAACAACAAGGATGTGTGGATGCGTGTCTGTGGTATGTAGATGTACTGATGGCGGACGTCAGCGTCAGGCACGGAGGCAGGAAACCGTACAGCCAGACAACCCTGGGGAGAGAGCACAGGGAGAAGGTGACGGGCACCAAACCAGTACAACAGGTAACAAGGGATTTGTTTGCTTACTTGGCAGGGCAGGTGGCAGGCGTGCACAAGGGCGAGTCCAGGAGACAGCAACCTGACGATGCACCTGACAGCAGCAACGAGATGGTGATGCAGAGGTGGAGTCCGCCGCCGGGGAAGATCCATCTGTGCACAGGGGAGAAACTGGAACACAAGAGGAGGTATGCTTACGCGGGTAATCTTGCTGGTAGGCGAGGGGGTTCCTCTGAAGCAAGTAGCCGAAGGGAACAGACGGCTTCAGGCCGAGGCCCAGGGCAGAGTGGCTTATATGCCAAGCTGCTGACGAGGTGCAGGTGTGCACTCAGCTGGCACCGCTAATGAGCGGCGAGTTGTAACAATATTGCTGCTCACACAATAAATTATTCTCTATTATAAAGTTGTCAGTTCTCTCATAGAATATTTTTTTGAGTATCTTTGAAAATTGCGGCAATAGTGAAATAGGCCTATAGTTTGAAAATTCCCCCCTGTGACCCGTCTTGTGTATTGGAATTACTTTGGCTATTTTCATTGCATTGGGAAATATACCTGTTTGGAGAGACAGGTTACAGATAATATGTCAGTGGCTTCACTAAGCATTCAATGATAGTTTTGACTAAAAGCATGTCAATACCATCACAATGCATAGATTGTGATGGTATTGGTCTTTTATAGCAGTGTTTTTGCTTATTGTATCACCTGTAGGTGCTTAATGGATATTTCTCGAGCCAAATTAGGACCAATGTTAACAAAAATTTATTAAATCCATCTGCAGGTGAGACTGCATTCACACTCTTTGAGTCGTGTTTTTTTTTTTTTTGAAAGATTGGTTGGGTAGCTTGTATTTCTGTTTTTATTTCCAAGAATATCGTTAAGTATTGTCCATGCATTTTTAGTGTTATCTCTGTTTTTCTCCAATTCTTTCCTGTAATAGTCTCTTTCACTACATCTCATTATATACATATATTAACTTAATTTTGTATGTTTTATACTGCTGCTCTGCTTCTTTTGTCCTTTTCTTTAGAAAAGCTTAATATAATATTTTTTTTCTTTTTACATGCTTTTTGTAATCCTTTGGTTAACCATGGCTTGTCGACAAATTTCTGTTTAAGCTTTCTCTTTAATAATGGACAATTTATTTTTGTTCATAGAGTGGTTACAATGTTCATGAATGTGTCATAGGCTTCATTTACATCTGTTACATAACCTTTTGTCCAGTCTTGCTTCAGCAGGTCTTCTTTAAAAGAACTGATTGCATTTTGTGATTTATATCTGAAAGATTTTTTTTTCCACAATGTTTTTTATTGAACCTGTTTATTTACAAACATAGCACACACAGTCAGACACTAAGACAAAAGTAATTTAAACAATTAAAAAGAACAATAACAAAATAACAAAAAGTGTAATAAAAACAACAACAGCCATTAACAAAAACAAGTCAACAACAATGCTCCTCTGTTTAGTCTAGGTAATCTATTACATAAGAATACATAATATACATTCAACAGCTTGGAATTTGCAAGGTCCACACATATCATTCACCTTCTTCTTCAGAAGTTATGTTTAATTTCTTTACATAATCAATGAAAGGTCTCCATATATTCTCAAACACATTTTCCTTTGATTTCAGTATATATGTTATTCTTTCTAGTGGAAGGTTTGTTAACATCTGTCTTAACCACTGAGTCACATCTGGTCTATGAGTCTTTTTCCACAGTAGTGCAATACATTTTTTGGCATTAAGCAAACTGAGGTCTATGAATGCTCTTTCACTCTTATTAAAGTTATGTTTTTCTGGATACAGACCCAACAAAAACAGTTTAGGGTTCAATGTGATTTGTTTTGAAATTATTTTTTTCAATTGTTACCCTCACCTCTTCCCAAAACATTCTGATTTTTCTACATTCCCATAAATGGTGAAATAGGGGTCCTTTACTTTCCATACATTTTGTGCATGTATCTGGTATGTTTTTGTTATATCTATTTAATTCCACTGGTGTAACATACATCCGCATTAACCATTTAAAATGTATCAGTTTAAGACGTACATTTATTGATTTGGTTTGAGCTCCTGCACAAGCCATTTCCCATTGTTCCTCTGAAATTTCAATTTGCAGGTCTTCTTTCCAGTCATTCAGTCTTTTCTGTGAGTTTTCACTTGAGAATAGTGTCAATGAGTTGTAAAACTCTGAAATAATACCCTTTCTCTTACTATCTTTCATCAAATTTTTTTCCAAAGTTGAATAAGTAGGTCGGGTGAGAGCATTATTTTGATTTGAACAAATAAAATTTCTAAGCTGAAGATATTTAAAAAAATGTGTTCTATTAAGATTGAATTTAATCCTCAGTTCTTCAAAAGACATTGTTATCTGAGCGTGACAAATATAAGTCTTGAATCTTTTGAATCCCTTTTAAATTCCATACTTTAAATACAGTATCCACTCTCCCTGGTGTAAAATATTGATTACCCCATATTGGGCTAAATTGTGACAGTGAGTGTGGTTCTTTTAAATATTTTTTAGTTTCACACCATATTTTGATCATGTGCTTTACAATTGGATTTTTAACTTGTTTCTGTAATTTTTTTAGCCGAGTCTGAGTATATGAATAAGGGAAGAGGTAAAGGTAAATTGTATGATTCCATTTCAGTCCAGTGAGGAGGATCATTTGATGAAAAATAATGTCATAGACCTCAGTTGTGCTGACCAGTAATACAACATAAAGTTTGGACATTTCAGACTTCCACGATCAAATGGTAAGTATAGTAAGGACAAATGTAATCTAGCCTTCCTATTGTTCCATACAAATTCCACTAACTTTTTTTTTTAATTCTTGAGAATAGATCTGAAGGTGGTGGTAAAGGAATGTTTTGAAATAAAGTATTTTTGGTAAGCTATTGCTTTTAAGTATATTAATTCTCCCGATCATCGACATTGGGCTTCATAGTTGGCGTTGGCGACTGATTCTAGCTTAGGCAAAATTTGAATTCCGAAATATTTAAACTGATCTACAACATTGAATTGGTTTACCTCAGGAGATGGATGATTTCTCTGGGTCTCATTTAACATTAATATTGAAGATTTTGTTTTGTTTATTTTATATCCTGATATATCCCCAAAGTTCTTTATTAAATTTAACAAGGTCGGAATTGATTTTTTTAAAATTCGACATAAACAAAATTGTCATCGGCATACAGGGAGATTTTATGTTCTGTTGGTCCTACTTTAATTCCATATATCTGTGGATGTAAACGTACTGCCATCGCTAAAGGTTCAATTGCCATAGTAAACAATAAAGGTGAAAGTGGACAGCCTTGTCGACATCCTCTGTTGATTTTTATTGATTTTGAGATATTGCTGTTTGTTAGGATTTCTGCTGTAGCATTATTGTATATTATCTGGACCCATTTTATGAAATTATTTCCAAGTCCAAACCTTTGTAGGACTTCAAAAAGATAGGGCCATTCGACCCTATCAAAGGCCTTTTCGGCGTCCAATGATAGGAGAGCTGTATCCGGTGCTTCTTTATTGGAATAAATAATATTAAATAGTCTTCTTACATTATGGAAGCCTTGTCTTCCCATTATAAAGCCATTCTGACCTTGGTTAATAATATTTGTTAATATTTCTTGTAGTCGTTTTGCTAAAGTTTTACAGATTATATTAAGATCAGCATTTAATAGGCTTATTGGTCTCATGTTTTCACATTTATTAGAGGGTTTAGCTGGTTTTGGCAACAGTATAATTAAGGCATTATTCATGTATGATGGTAAATTTTTTCCTTCTTGCCTTGAGAGAGAGAGAGCAGTCGCATTTTTCTTCCCTCCTCCCCTGCCTTCCTGATCTATTCCCAGCATACACACACTGCTCTCCCTCCCTCTTTTCTTCTTTATGACTGGCGCCTAGCGGCTGCCCCGGCCTTGGATGCGCTCTGCAGAGCGTGCCCAAATGCCAAGTCACGTTTCGTTACCTTGTATTCATACATGTGTAATGACAATAAAGTTGAATCTCATCATCTCATCTCAAATTACCATTTTGAAATGCTTCTAAAACCATTTCCAAAAGTGGTTTTATTAATTTATTCTTAAAATTTTTATAGAGATTGACTGGAAGACCATCTGGTCCTGCTGTTTTTCCTGATTTCATATTATCAATGGCTTGCCCAACTTCTTCTTGACTAATTTTAGACTCCAGTATCTCCCTGTTTTCATTTGGAATACCTGGTATGGATAATCCACCCAAAAACCTATTTAGTTTTGTTAAGTCAGTTTCATTTTTTGTATCATATAGTTTTTCATAATAATCTCTAAAAGCACTATTAATTTCTAAAGGATCTATAACTACCTGTCCGTTACTTATAATACTGGTAACTGGTGTTTTAGATTCTAATTGTTTAATCTGCCATGCCAATAATTTTCCTGATTTTTCACCTTGTTCATAAAAAGTTTGCTTCAATCTTAGAAGACTCGAGGCAGCTCTATTCGCTGATTATTATTTTTTTTTTGTCATATTCAGCTCTCAGAATCAGTAATTCGTTCTCTAACTGTGGGTTACTTCCTGTGTACACCTTTTCTTGAAGAATTTTTATTTTACGTTCCAATTGGACTCTCTCCTCTCGGGTCTTCTTAGATTTTGAACCTGTAAAACTAATAATATGCCCTCTAATAAAAGCTTTGAAAGCCTCCCACTTTATACATGCCGTTGTTTGTGTAGTATTGATATCAAAGAACTCATCTGTTTTTCTATGTACTTAACAAATTTCTCATCCTGAAGCCATTTATGTTGAAAATGCCACCTAACTGGGCCCTTTGTCAATTTCTAATCTACATACGTATACTAGACAGCAGGGTGCATGATCAGAGATCACAATGTTATCGTAGAAACAGTTTTGAATCTTGGACCTTAATTCTGTAGCAATCAAAAAGTAGTCTATACGTGAGAATGTCTTATAGGTATTAGAATAACAAGAATAGGCTTTGACTTGTGGTTTCATTTCTCTCCATATATCTAGCAATCTCAATTCTTTCATAAATGATTAATGGTCATCCTACATCCATTGTGCGTACAGTCCAGTCCTGTTGATTTATCTATACTGGGATTCAATGTACAATTAAAATCCCCTGCTATTATATGTTGCCCTGTAAGTGATGATAAAGTGAGGAATAAATTAACAAAGAAGTTTTGATCATCAATATTGGGGCCGTATAAGTTCACCAGATTTATATTTTCTTATAACAAAGATCCTTGGATAATTAGATATCTTCCAAATTTGTCTCTAATTACATTTTTCGTTTGAAATGGGACTGTTTTATGTATGAGAATCATAATTCCCCTAGCTCGGGATGAAAATGATGAGGTGAACACGTTACCTTGCCGTCTTCTCCTAATTCTTTTTACATCCTCCTCTAATAGATGAGTTTCTTGTAAAAATACAATTTTTGAATCTATGTCTTTTATTTTATTCATGACTTGTTTAAGTTTTTTAAGGTTTTGTAGACCTCTGTAATTCCATGAAGTTAAATTAAGATTAACACTTTGATCAATAAGGAGTTTGAGATTACCTTGCAATATGAACATACTCTTACAGAGTAGCAAAAACATGGATGATAGAACATTCATCCTACAAACTAAACAAAAACAGATTCCCTTTCCCCACATTCGTGGTAATCCCCCCCAAAATCAAAAAAATTCTGTCTCCCGTTATAGCTAGTGACTGTTCCACACCTGCGGGGATCAGTCAAACCACTCTCTCTTTCTCCTCTCAATCACCGACTCTACTACTATTCTTATGACATTAACTCGCTTCTGTAGTTTTTTCAACATAACTTCAAAGTTTTATAGCAACGTTGTACATCATAACTTTTTTTCTTTAATACAGTCTGTATTTTGTAGACATGTTTATGTTTCAGATCAATCAGATGTCTGTACATATGCTTAAATGTTCTACCTTTGTCATGTTCATGCTTAGCTCCCGCCAGTCTCCTTTTGGATCTGCTTGATGAGTTCCTACGCCTCTTGAGGGGTCTTGAAGGTGTGGGTTCTCCCCTTATATGTGACCAGCAGTCTTGCCGGATGAATTACTCCGTGACGAATCCCTAGGTTGTGCAGCTCTTTGCGGGCGGGGTAGAACTGTTTTCTCAATTGTTGTATTCCTGTGGCCAAATCTGGGTAGAACCGCACCTGTTGGTCCTGGTATTTAATTTCCCCTTTAGCTCGCGCTGCATTTGGTGACTGTCATCTTGTCTCTGTAGTTGAGGAACTTCATAATCAGTGTCCTCAGTGGTGTCTTATTATCTCTCGGTGGGCTGATTCAGTGAGCTTTCTCTAAAACGACCGATGACTGCAGATCGGCGTTATTCAGCGCTTCTGGAATCCACTTTTCCAAAAAGGAACACGGGTCCCGTCCCTCTGTTCCCTCCGGGAGGCCCACCAGCCTCAAATTATTCCATCGCGAGTGGGATTCCAAGTCTAGGACGTTATCTTCCAGACATTTGCATTTTAATTCCAGTGTTTGCAGTTTAGTTTGCAGGCTGGTGACGTCATCTTCAGCGCTTGAAATTCGGAGCGCCACCTGCGACACTCGCTCCATGCAGTTGTTTATTTCTTTTCTTATACCTTCTATCGCTGCTATAATCCCGTTGAATTTAGACAAAAACTCTGTTCTCATGGAGTTGATGGCAGTGAGCACTACGTTTGTCCACTCTTCAACTGTTCCCGCTCCGCCGCTGGCTCCCTCCTCCGCCATTGCCTCTGGAGTTTTCTCTGTTTCGTCTCGAGCATGGAAGTCTGTTAGCTTGGGTTGTTTTGTCGAGTTACCTTTTCCTCCACCTAATTTTCCAACCTTAGTTTTTACATATCCGCGCCAAAACGCTAGGATGGGTTTTTGTTCCAATTAAGAGTTTTAGTTTGTTTTTGTTTTTTATTTTCAAGAGCAGAGCAGTGTGAAACACATCTTCCTACGTGGCCGCCATAACCGGAAGTCCATCTGAAAGATTTTAAAGTGTTTTTTTTTGTTTTTTTTTTCTGTATTGGCCCCCGTGTGGCCATGGATAAGTGCAAAGACTGGCAGATGGTCACTTATATCATTTATCAATAATCCACTTTCTATTTTCTTGTCAATAATATTAACAAACAGATTGTCAATAAGTGTAGCAGTGTGGACTGTCATTCTACTAGGATGTGTTATTGTGGGATATAGACTCATGCTGCACATAGAATTCAGGAACTCTGCAGTTACATTTTGTTGAAATGGATTTAGTAAATCAATATTGAAGTCTCCATAGATTACAATTATGTTCTTATTAGTTATATTATTGTACAGCTCTACTAACTTATCTCTGAATGTCTTGACGCAAGTTCCCGGCATTCTATATATACAACTTATAATTAGATTTTTTTGTTTTATCTTGGTCAATCTCAATGGTAACATGTTCTAGAAGCCCTGGTAGTGCAAAGGACATTCCATTTACAAGTCTACACCTATACAATTCATCAATATACAATGTAACACCACCACCTTTTTTTTTTTGAGATCTGTTAATATGAAACATCTGATATCCCTCTATTGCCATCAAAGAAGCCTGCTCTTCATTGAGCCACGTTTCAGAGACTGCTATAGCTGTAAACTTTTTATCCAGCTGTTTTAAATAGTCCTGAATCTGTGGAAAGTTTTTGTTAAGACTTCTGCTGTTAAAGTGTATTTATTGATAGTTTACCATCTATCAATAACTACCATAATAATTACCATCTATCAATACCATCATAAGCTGCACGGTGGCGCAGTGGTTTAGCACTGTGGCAGCACAGTTTTACCCTCGGCCGGGGGATTGCGGGGATCATGAGATCGTGGGTTCGATCCCAGCCCCCGACCAACAGTGAGCTGTGTGGAGTTTGCATGTTCTCCCCGTGTTGCGCGGGTTTACTCCGGGATTTCTCCGGTTTCCTCCCGCACACCAAAAACATGTAGGTTTAGGGCGCTCGCGCACGCAGCGACCAGCAGCCGGTGGCTTGTCACCAGACTGCAAACCAAGTCTACCTACGGGTACAAATAAGTAACAAAAAAAAAAAAAAAAAAAAAATCTACTTGCACTAAACTTTTGAATTGCTTTTCAGTGTAATATTCATAGTGATTATGGATATTATTAAAGAAATGGTTATCAGGATCAACATCATTCTCCTTCTCTTGTAGTTTATGTTCAGCATAATGAGATGTTTTTGGTGTCTGAATTTCCTCTCTCTGGGTCAAATGACTTCCTCCAATTGGGAATGATTGACATCTACTAAAGTCAGTCATGAGTTTGTTTGGTTGGTTGGTTGTTTTTTTGTTTTTGTTTTTTAAGTACATTATCATATCATGTCACAAAGGGGCTGTTCTTGCCATGTGTATGGATATGGATTACTGTAGTCTCTTAATTTTCTTGATCAGTGTTCATCTATATTTATTTAAATCAGTGATCTTTATCATTATGACCTTTGCTTCTTCAGGTGTTTCATTTAGTTTTATCCAGACTCTACAGTTTTTTGTCCATGATACCTGTATCTTGTTTTGTCTTTTCAGCATCCATGCTTGCCGTGCTATTTCAGCATTAGTCTTTGTTCAATGTTCATTTAAGTAAACGTCTGTTCCCCGCAGCTTTCTGGCCTGCCTCAGTATGTCATTTTTTACTCTTCTGTTCACAAAGCGTATCACAATTGATATATTTATTTTATAATCCTTTCTGGGTAGTGTATGGCAGGCTGAAATTGCATTTACATCAAACTTTATGTTTCTGCTTTCAAGGAACCGAAGCACCTGGTTTTCCAAGGAGACTGATTCACTTGGGGGAGCCTCTTCACCTCTCATTCCTGCTGTAGCATGAGCATATGTTTGATATTTTATATATAGTCCACTATTGATTAAATCATCCACATGGGTATATTGTTCAAGATCCTCGATGCATCACTCCAAGTCTGCAATTTTATTGTCTCTTTTCTTAATTGTTAATTTCAGCTCCCGGACTTCCTCCATTAGCCCTAATAATTTTGACTGTTGATTGGCTACTCTGGTAAGTTCTTCTGACATGAAGTTCAGAGATTTTTTTTAATCTCTTCCATGTCCTTTCTTTGGTGGCATTTTTTTACTGACCTGATGATAGCAGGATAATTTCTGCTGGTACTTCCGGTATCTGGTCCAGCTGACCTCGGATCTGGCTGGAGCCTCAGTTAGGTCCTCCGCTGTTAGGTCCTCCACTGAGCTCCGCCGTTGTAGTTGAGCTTCAATCCAGCTTGAACCTCGGTTAGCTCCTCCACTGTTTGCTCCACTGCTTGCCGCTGCTATAGTTGAGCTCTGATCCGGTCAGGACCTCGGTTAGCTCTTCCGCTGTTAGCTCCGGCACTATTATGGTTTTACACATATTACAATGGAAACCAAGAAGCCTCGTAGCCAATGGGCAAGAGTTCAAAAAGTATATTTATGAGTTTGCTAATGTTCCAGATGTAATACATGTACAAGAGACTTGGCTATGATTAGAACTGGAATATGGAGTTCCTGAGTTTAGATCGTAAGACATGACAGAAGTAACAATCAAACTGGGGGTGGGTGTGCTACCTTTATTAAAGAAGGTTTGGCATATAGGGTGGTTCCTGGTCCCGGTAATGTAGAGTGTGTCATAATTGAAATCTGCAGTCCTTGAAAAGATAAAAATACTAAGATAATTAATTTTTACAATCCAGGTAGGTTGCTAACTATGGACATGCTAAAAGAGATAGCGGGTAACGCATCATATAGAAAGGAAATATTGTATTGAGACTTCAACGCACACAGCAGTTTATGGGGTCGTGATCACACTGACAGTAATGGGGATATAGTAGAAGAAATGTTGGATGAAAGATCCTAGGTTTGTCTTCATGATGGTCAGGGTACAAGAATAGATGTGCACAGGGGCAAGGTGTCATGCTTTGATCTCACACTGGCGTCAGACAGCATGGTGAATGCATGTGAGTGGTGTGTTTTAAAAGTCTGTTGTAGGCAGTGATCATTACCCGGTACTCATCAAAGTTAATAAATCTGTATGTAGACAGGATCAGTGTATTTTCACTAGATGGTGTTTTGATAAAGCAGATTGGGGTTTGCCCCCTCATGGATTGTCACCTTATTGTGGTGGGGGGGGTTTGCGTGCCCCAGTGATCCCAGAAGCTATGTTGTCCGGGGCAATTTGCCTCTGATAGGGTCACCCAAGACAAACTGGTCCTGGGTGAAGGGCCAGACTAAGAACGATCCAACAGTGACATGGCTGTTTGACCCAGGAGACAGACACTGACACGAGTAGACTATTTTGACAATTATTTATTGAATTAGGTGTGTAATATGTGTGAAGGTGTGAGTGAGTGTGATGCTGTGGACCCGCTGGGGCTGAGCGAGTCCTACCGCGACCTGGCAACCCTGGAACACACAAGCACAGATAGATTAGTGCTGTTCGCAGTACAGAGATGTAATGATGGGTACTGCTTACTTGCAGGTGGCGCTGGAAGGCTCGCGCTGGCTCTGCGGCTCGCAGTGGCTCGGTGTAGGTGACACTTGGTGCTGTGGAGAGGTGGAGGAGTTCCAAGGAGGAGGAGGAGTGGCTCCGTTATTCGGGGAGACTAGTCCGCCGCCAGGGAGGTCCACCTGTGCACAGGGGATTACACTTTGGCAAGGTAAGTTACTTTGATGCTTACATGGCGAAGCTTGGCAAGACTGCATTGTGGATGCTCTGGCGAGAGGATGAGTCTGTGACGCGTTGCGTGGCAAAGTAGGCAGACGACTCCGTGCTGAGCCATCAGAGACGCCGGCTTTTAAGACCCGCTGATGATTGGCGGCAGGTGTGTGCGCAGCCGAGGCTGATGATGGCTCAGCGGCCGCCATGACAGTACTCCCCCCTCTAGAGGTGCCTCCAGGCACCTGCCCTATCTTACCTGGATGCGCCCGATGGAAATCGCGGATGAGCTGTTTATCCAGAATCAACGCTGGGTGAATCCAGGAACGGTGCTCAGGACCAAACCCCTCCCAGTCCACCAAATACTGAAGACCCCAACCCCACTGACGGACATCCAAGATGGCAGTAACCCCCCAAGCCGGGTGGTCGTCGATCATCCTCGGAGGGGGAGACACCACGGGTGGCGGGCACAGGGAGTCGGAGATGCAGGGCTTCACCTGGGAGACATGGAACGAAGGGCAGATGCGCATGGAAGGGGGGAGAGCTAGGCGCACAGTCACAGGGTTAATAATACGAGTAATCTCGTATGGACCGATGAAACGCTTAACCAATTTGCTTTTCTCAGCCGGCACATTGATATTTTTTGTGGATAACCAAACCTGCTGCCCCACCTGATAATCCGGTGCAGGTCTCCTATGACGGTTAGCCACCTGAATGTTGCGCTCCGTAGTCTTGAGGAGGGCTCTGCGGGTGATGGTCCAAATCCGGCGGCAGCGTTTGGCATGAGCCTGCACAGACGGAACGGCCACCTCCTTCTCCTCCTCCGGGAACAATGGGGAGTCATACCCCAGAGATGCCTTGAACGGAGACACTCAGGTTGCTG
This sequence comes from Pholidichthys leucotaenia, assembly GCA_020510985.1. Classification (NCBI taxonomy): domain Eukaryota; kingdom Metazoa; phylum Chordata; class Actinopteri; order Cichliformes; family Pholidichthyidae; genus Pholidichthys; species Pholidichthys leucotaenia. Next base: position 126,267,003 of record CM035847.1, on the reverse strand, counting down.
AGGACACCGTGGCATTGTGTGCATACTCAATTCAGGGCAAGAACGTACTCCAAGACGAAGAACAGGACGAGATGACGCAGCGGAGCGCAGCCTCCAGCTCCTGGTTGGCTCGCTCGCACTGACCATTACTCTGTGGGTGATACCCTGAAGAGGGACTCGCCGTGGCCCCCAACGTCGTGCAGAACACCTTCCAGACCTGGGAAATGAATTGTGGGCCCCGATCCGAGACGATGTCCACAGGGATGCCGTGGAGGCGCACCACATGCTGAACCAGGAGGTCCGCCGTCTCCCAGGCCGAAGGCAACCCCCGGAGTGGAACAAAATGGGCGGCCTTGGAGAAGCGATCCACTATCGTCAGCACAACAGTGAAATGGTCCGAAGGGGGCAGGCCTGTCACAAAATCCAGGGCAACATGGGACCAGGGGTGAGAAAGGACCGGCAGAGGATGGAGAAGACCTGCCGTGGGGGAGGATGACGATTTCCCAGTAGCGCACTGAGCGCAGGCCCAGACGTAGTTGGTCACATCCCTCCTCAGTCCTGGCCACCAGAAGGCTCTCTGGAGCAGGTTGACGGTGCGAGAGATTCCCGGATGGCATGCCAACTTGGAAGCGTGGCCCCACTGGATAACCTCACCCCTGACCAACGAGGGGATGAACAAACGGCCCGGGGGGCCGCCACCCGGGTCGGGCTCATTCTCCTGTGCCTTCCTGACTTTATCCCGGATCTCCCACATGAGGGCGCCCACCACACAGGATGCTGGCAGGATAGTCTCATCACAGTCCCCAGACGGCTCAACCTCGAACTGCCTGGAGAGGGCGTCCGGCTTGGTATTCTTGCTCTCTGGCCGGTAGGTGATGGTAAAATTGAACCGCCCGAAGAAGAGAGACCAGCGCGCCTGGCGGGAGTTCAACCGCTTGGCCGTCCGGAGATACTCCAAGTTCTTATGGTCTGTAAACACAATGAACGGGTGGGCAGCCCCCTCCAGCCAGTGCCTCCACTCCTCCAGAGCGAGCTTGACAGCCAGCAACTCCCTGTCCCCGATGCCGTAGTTCCTCTCGGCGGGCATCAACCAGTGGGAGTAGAAGGCGCACGGACGAATCACCCCGTCCATGGGAGAGCTCTGGGAAAGAATTGTCCCGACTCCAGAGTCCGAGGCGTCCACCTCCACCAAGCACTGCAGAGGCAAACTCCTCCTTCAGCTTCCCGAATGCCCCGGCAGCCTCCTCGCTCCAGCGGAAGGGGGTTTTAGGGGACGTAAGGCTGGTCAGGGGGTTAGCGATGATCCCGAACCTTGGCACAAACCGACGGTAAAAATTGGCAAAGCCCAAGAACCCCTGTAACTGCTTTCTGGACACAGGAGTGAGCCAATCCACCACCACCTTGACCTTGGCCGGATCCAGGCGCACTTCGTTATGGGTGATGATGAAACCAAAAAAGGACGTTTTATCCGTATTGAATTCGCACTTCTTGGCCTTGACGAATAGCTGGTTCTCCAGGAGGCGCTGCAGGACCCGCCGAACATGCACCTGGTGCTCCTCCAACGTGCGTGAGAAGATCAGGATGTCGACCAAATACACAAACACGAAGGAGTTCAGAAAATCCCGGAGGACATCATTGATCAAACGCTGGAAGACGGCCGGAGCGTTGGTTAACCCAAACGGCATCACAAGATATTCAAAGTGGCCGCTTGGGGTCCGGAAAGCCGTCTTCCATTCATCGCCCTCCCCGATGCGCACCAGATGATAAGCGTTGCGAAGCTCCAGCTTCGTGAACCACGACACCCCCTGGAGGGAGTCAAAGGCCGAGTTCATCAGGGGCAATGTATACTTGTCCTTGACGGTGATTTCATTCAAACCCTGGAAGTCGATGCAGGGACACAGGGACCCGTCCTTCTTTCCCACAAGAAGAAACCTGCCCCCACTGCTGAAGAGGATGGACGGATGATTCCAGAGCTGAGGGACTCCTTAATGTACGTGTCCATGGCCTCCCGCTCTGGAGCCGACAAGCTGCACAAACGACTCACCGGTAACGGGGCCCCCGCCTGGAGGTTGATAGCACAGTCGTAGGGCCAGTGGGGGGGAAGGGACAGTGCCCGTGACTTACTAAATACCATTCCCAGATCGTGGTAGACCTCTGGTACTCCGGACAGATCTGGAGGCGGAAGTTTGGGCGGGGTCACCGAGACCGAGGGGGCACACGCTGCAGACCGGAGGCAGGCGCTGAGACAGAAGGACCTCCAAGCTGTAATGTTTCCCGCCTGCCAATCAAAAGTGGGGTTGTGAAGGCGTAGCCATGGATAACCCAGGATAACAGGCGATGTGGAGATGGGCAGCACCCAGAACTGGATATCCTCCTGATGGTTTCCAGAGGTGATCAACGAAACAGGGGCTGTCTGGTGGGAAACAGTGGTGAGCGGGGTCTTAGACAGCGTGATTAGGTTGACAGGCGGGTGGGGTGGTTGACAGCTGAGGCCCAGCCGGGTTGCCAGGTCTTCAGAAATGAAGCTTTGCTCAGCCCCAGAGTCAATAAGAGCGTGTGTTGTGTGTTCTCTGTGTTTGTAGAGTAGTCTAATGGCTACGAGGCAACGGGTGAGGGGCTTTTTCTGGTCTTTGTCCATGAGTCCCCCTACTGTGACCCACGGACCTCCCCTTTTAACCGATAGTTACACTCAGCCACCCCATGGGACTCACTACCACAGTAAAAGCACAGGCCCAAATCCCTTCGGCGCTGTCTCTCAGCCACTGAAACACCTGACTGTCCTATAATCATCTCCTCCTGCCCCGGAGGTCCCTCCGGCGGGGGAAGAGCTGGCAGGGATGGCCAAGAGGAGCGGGGGCGTGGTCTCACCGCACGACTGGCAGCCCTACGTTCTGCTGCCCGCTCCTTCAGGCTGTTATCCACACTAACGGCTAGTGAGATTAGTTCACCCAGTCTGTCAGGTTTCTCCCGCGCCGCCAGCTCATCCCTCAGTTCTGAGCTAATGCCACATAGAAAAATACTACACAGCGCTGAGTACCCCCCACCCCACCTCTGCAGCTAAAACCCGGAAATCCACGGCAAAATTGGCTGCAGACTTACTGCCCTGCTGAAGATTTAATAGGTGGTCAGCTAACACCGCATCCCGATCTGTGTGATCAAAAATTTCTAGGAAATCTGCCACGAATTGTTGATAAGTTAATTGGGCGTAGCTGGGTTTCGCCATAATTGCGTAAGCCCAAGCTAACGCGCTGCCCTCGAGCAGATTGGAAATAAACCCAATTCTGCTATGATCCGTGGGAAAATCAATGTCTCACACTGCAGCAGGAAACCTCGCGCTTCCCCGAGTTTGCCGTTAAAGCAGGCGGGGGTAGGCACGGGGGTGATGCGAGGTGAGGAAGGCTGGTGGGCCTGACTAGCCGGAAAATTAGCAGGGGCTGGTGACGCCCCGGGGACCGGGGGGAACACCTGCAGTCCTTCCAGGCGATCCAGCCGGTTGTTAATTAGAGTTAATTGATTCAAAATAACTGTCTGTTGATAGTGAATTAGGTCTACTCGGGCACTAAGGATGTTTAGATGGCGTGACAGCGCGCTGTCTGCTGGGTCGTCTTGACGGAGTTGTACTGACATGGCTGTTTGACCCAGGAGACAGACACTGACACGAGTAGACTATTTTGACAATTATTTATTGAATTAGGTGTGTAATGTGCGTGAAGGTGTGAGTGAACCGCTGGGGCTGAGCGAGTCCTACCGCGACCTGGCAACCCTGGAACACACAAGCACAGATAGATTAGTGCTGTTCGCAGTACAGAGATGTAATGATGGGTACTGCTTACTTGCAGGTGGCGCTGGAAGGCTTGCGCTGGCTCTGCGGCTTGCAGTGGCTCGGTGTAGGTGACACTTGGTGCTATGGAGAGGTGGAGGAGTTCCGAGGAGGAGGAGGAGTGGCTCCGTTATTCGGGGAAACTAGTCCGCCGCCAGGGAGGTCCACCTGTGCACAGGGGATTACACTTTGACAAGGTAAGTTACTTTGATGCTTACGTGGCGAAGCTTGGCGAGACTGCGTTGTGGATGCTCTGGCGAGAGGACGAGTCCGTGACACGTTGCGTGGCGAAGTAGGCAGACGACTCCATGCTGAGCCATCAGAGACGCCGGCTTTTAAGACCCGCTGATGATTGGCGGCAGGTGTGTGCGCAGCCGAGGCTGATGACGGCCCAGCGGCCGCCATGACAAACAGACTCTCATGATAAATTCTATATCAAGGATTCAGTGTACCCCGCCCGGTATGGGGTTACTGGGGCCCCACCCTGGAGCCAGGCCTGGGGGAGGGGCTTGAAGGCTAGCGTCTGGTGGCCGGGTTTCCACCCATGGGACCCGGCCGGGCCCAGTTCGAAGGAGTTACATGGGTCCGCCCTCCAGTGGGCTCACCACCTGCAGGAGGGATCGTGGGGGTCCGGTGCTATGTGGATTAGGTGGCGGTCAAAGGCGGAGACCTTGGCGGCCTGATCCCAAGCTTTCTAAACTGGCTTTTGGTACGTGGAATGTCACCTCTCTGGTGGGGAAGGAGCCTGAGCTGGTGTACGAGGTTGAGAGATACCGGCTAGATATAGTTGGCCTCACCTCAACACACAGCTCCGGTTCCGGAACCAGCCTCCTGGAGAGTGGCTGGAGCTTGGCCTTTTCTGGAGTTGCCCCGGGCGAGAGGTGACGAGCAGGGGTGGGTATTTTTGTATCCCCCCCACCTTGCTGCCTCTATGTTGGAGTTTTCCCCGGTGGATGAAAGGGTTGCTTCCCTGCGCCTTTGGGTTTGGAAACAGGTCCTGACCATCATTTGTGCCTATGCACCAAATGATGTTTCAGAGTACCCACCCTTTTTGGAGTCTGTGACTGGGGTGCTGGAGGATGATCCTCTTGGAGAGTCCATTGTCCTACTGGGGGACTTAAATGTGCACGTGGGCAATGACAGTGAAACCTGGAGGGGGGTAATTGGGAGGAACGGCCTGCCTGATCTGAACCCGAGTGGTGTTCAGTTATTGGACTTCTGTGCTAACCACAGTTTGTCCATAACGAACACCATGTTCAAGCATAAGGGTGTCCATATGTGCACCTGGCACCAGGACACCCTAGGTCGCAGGTCGATGATCGATTTTGTTATCGTGTCCTCAGACCTGCGACTGTATGTCTTGGACACTCGGGTAAAGAGAGGTGCAGAGCTGTCAACTGATCACCACCTGGTGGTGAGTTGGATCCGATGGCAGGGGAGGAAGTCATTCAGACCTGGTAGACCCAAACGTATGGTCAGGTTGTGCTGGGAACGTCTGGCTGAGGCCCCTGTCCAGGAGGCCTTCAACTCCCACCTCTGGAAGAACTTCAACCACATTCCGAGGGAGTCTGGAGACATGGAGTCTGAATGGGCCATGTTCTCCACCTCTGTTGTTGAAGTGGCAGCCCAGAGCTGCGGCCGCAAGGTGGTCGGTGCATCTCGTGGTGGCAACCCCCGAACCAAGTGGTGGACACCAGTGGTGAGGGGGGCCATTAAGCTGAAGAAGGAGTCCTGTCAAGCTTGGTTAGCTTGTGGGACTCCCAAAGCAGCTGAGGTGTACCGGCAGGCCAAGCGGAGTGCAGCTCGGGTGGTTGCTGAAGCAAAAACCCGGGTATGGGAGGAGTTTGGTGAGGCCAAGGAACAAGACTTTCGGTCGGCCTCGAAGAGATTCTGGCCAACTGTCCGGCGGCTCAGGAGGAGATAGCAGCTCCCTGTCCACATTGTGTATGGTGCGGATGGGGCACTGTTGACTTCAACTGGGGATATTGTCGGGCGGTGGAAGGAATACTTTGAGGATCTCCTCAATCCCACTGGTACACCTTCCACAGAGGAAGCAGGGTTTGTGGACGAGGGGGATGACTCGCCTATCACGGGGGCTGAGGTCGCCAAGGTGGTTAAAAAACTCCTTGGTGGCCGGGCCCTGGGGGTGGACAAGATTTGCCCTGAGTACCTCAATGCCCTGGATGTTGCTGGGCTTTCATGGTTGACACGCCTCTGCAACATTGCGTGAAGGTTGGGGGCAGTGCCCTTGGCATGGCAAACCGCGGTGGTGGTTCCTCTTTTCAAAAAAGGGGACCGGAGGGTGTGCTCCAACTTTAGAGGGATCACACTCCTCAGCCTCCCTGGGAAGGTCTATGCCAAGGTACTGGAGAGGAGAGTCCGGCCATTGGTCGAACCTCGGATTCAGGAGGAGCAATGTGGTTTTCGTCCTGGCCGTGGCACATCGGACCAGCTCTTTACCCTCTAGAGAATTCTCGAGGGTTCGTGGGAGTTTGCCCAACCAGTTTACATGTGTTTTGTGGACTTGGAGAAGGCATTTGACCATGTCCCTCATGGTTTTTTGTGGGGATGCTTCGGGAGTATGGGGTATCGGGCTTGTTACGAGCGATTCGGTCTCTGTACGACTGTTGTGAGAGTTTGGTTCATATTGCCAACACTCGGTCGGACTCATTCCCAGTGAGAGTTGAACTCCGCCAGGGCTGCCCTTTGTCACCGATCCTGTTCATAATTTTTTATGGACAGGATTTCTAGGTGCAGCCAGGGAATGGAGGGTGTCATGCTTGGTGACCACAGGATCTAATCTCTGTTGTTTGCAGATGATGTTGTCCTGTTGGTTTCATCCAGCAATGACCTACAGCTCTTGCTGGGATGGTTTGCCGCTGAGTGTGAAGCGGCTGGGATGAGAATTAGCACCTCCAAGTCCATGGTCCTCAGCCGGAAAAAGGCGGATTGTCCTCTCTGGGTTGGGAACAGGCTCCTGCCCCAAGTGGAGGAGTTTAAGTATCTTGGGGTCTTATTCACGAGTGAGGGGAAAATGGAGCGAGAGATTGACAGACAGATTGGAGCAGCATCTGCAGTGATGCGGACGTTGTACCGGTCTGTTGTGGTGAAGAGGGAGCTGAGTTCTAAGGCAAAGCTGTCGATTTACCAGTCAATCTACGTTCCTACTCTCACCTATGGTTACGAGCTTTGGGTGATGACCGAAAGACCAAGATCGCGGATACAAGCGGCTAAAATGAGCTTTCTCCGTAGGATTGCTGGACTCACCCTCAGAGACAGGGTGAGGAGCTCAGTCATCCAGGAGAGGCTTAGAGTAGAACCGCTGCTCCTCCACATTGAAAGGAGTCAGTTGAGGTGGTATGGGCATCTGATTAGGATGCCTCCTGGACGCCTCCCACTTGAGGTGTTTCGGGCATGTCCCACTGGGAGGAGACCCCGAGGCAGACCCAGGACTCGGTGGAGAGACTATGTCTCCCAGCTGGTCTGGGAATGCCTTGGTATCCTCTCTGAAGAGCTGGAGCAGGTGGCTGGGGAGAGGGAAGTGTGGGCTTCTCTGCTTGAACTGCTGCCTCCGCGACCCGGACCCCCAGAAAAGCGGTAGAAGATGGATGGATAGATTGGGGTTTGTTTAGAGCTTGTGAGGAGTCAGCACAATCGGTATCATTTACTGGGAGCATAGAGGAATGCACATTCTAAGTCACAAATCATATTCTAAATGCTGCAGCCATGAACATCACAAAAAGAGCAACTTTTGGAAAAAAGAAAGTGTGGTCATGGTGGAATGACGAATGTAACCGAGCTATCAAAGAGCGAAACAAAGCATTAAGAGTGTTAAAGAAATGCTTATCACAAGAAAATCTTATAGATTATCAGAGGAAAAGGGTGGTGGCATAGAGGATAGTCAAAAACTCATAAAAGCAATCATGGAGAGATTATTGTTCAGCAATTGGCAGACAAGTAAAGTTAGGAGACATATGGTCCATGTTTTAACAGATGTTTGAGAAAAGGAAATCATCTTCTATTCCAACACTAGTTGATGGTGAGACACTTGCAGTGACAGATGAGGAGAAGGCCAATCTATTAGGGAGGGCTTTTGCTGCAGTTCATAGTGGTGACCATCTGGATGACACACATAGGCAAAAGCAAGAGTGTATGCTCAGAGAATAAAAATGTAAGGGAGAAGCAGGGGGAGGACTTGACAACTTTAAACATGGACTTCTCTATGTCAGAGCTTAAAATAGCATTAGAAGGTACAAGATTTTCAGCCCCAGGGGAGGACCAGTTATGCTACGTAATGTTCAGACAACTACCCGTTGAATCACTTAAGATTGTTCTCTTATTATTTAAAAATATATGGCGGAATAGAAAACTGCCAAAGTGCTGGAAAAGAGCAATCATTCTTCCATTCAACAAGCCAGGAAAGGACCCAGCTTACCCAGGTAGCTATTGGCCCATCGCTTTGACATCACATTTATGCAAATGGATGGAGAAATTGATCATTTCCAGGCTTTCACGCATATTGGAGCAAAGAGGTTTACTGAGCAGCTATCAGAATGGGTTTCGTAAAGGAAGATCTACAATAGATGCCTTAGTTCGAGTTAGTAGTGAGGTGGAAAAGGCCCTGAAAATGAAAGCGCTGATGGCAGTTGTTTATTTTGACATAGAAAAAGCATATGATTCTATATGGAGAGAAGGGCTACTTATTAAGTTAAGCAGACTGAATATAGGTGGAAGAACTTATAATTGGATAATGGACTTCTTAACTGACAGGATAATCAGAATCAAGGTTGGGTTAGAAACTTCTAAAGAGTTTAAAATAGAAAATGGTATACCGCAAGGGAGTGCAATTAGTCCGTTGTTATTTAATTTCATCATAAATTACATTTTTGCTGATCTAGGTGCTAGCATCAGATCAGCATTATATGCAGACGATGGGGCCATATGGACTCAGAAGGAATGAGTAAATTGATATGTGCTAGAAAATTTAAAGAAAGCAATAACAAAAGTAAATGGTCAATTGAGTCGGGATTCAAACTCTCAAACAACAAGTCCTGTAATATGATTTTTACAAACAGGCGCAAGACTGGCATTGACAAGCTGACACTATTTGGTCAGCCACTGGAGAGGGTGACTCAGTTTAAATACTTGGGACTATGGCTTGATAGTAAATATACATGGAAAGTTCATATTACCAAGTTGGAAGCAAAATGCAAAAAAGTCATCAATCTGCTACGGGCTGTTGCGGGCTACAACTGGGGTGCAGATAAATGGTCACTTATGAGTATCTTCAGAGCAGTAATGAGATCAGCCATTGACTATGGATGCAATGTGTATGGGGCAGCAGCAAAGACTCTATTGCTAAAGGTGGGCAGAGTCCAGTATAGAGCTTTGCAAATTTGTATTGGAGCTGTTAAATCTACTCCTATAAAAGCAGTGTTAATAGAAACTGGGGAAATACCGCTTCAACTGAGAAGAGAGAAGCTTGCACTGGCATACTGGCTCAAGCGAAAAGGAAGTGGGGAAGAAAATTCAGCAGCAAAGTCTGCTCAGGAATGCTGGGAGTACTCAAAGTTCAAGGGGAAGGGATTTGGCTGGACAATTAATAATAAAGGTACAGCATGTATGCATGTTCAGCATGTACATGCATACAGCATGTATGGAGACCATAAAGTTCACCAAGTCTACCCCAGTGAGCAGTGTTCCCCCATGGTTATTTCCAGAATTCAAAATAGATTTAAGTATCCAAGAAAAGGAAAGAAATTGGCAATTGACTGAAATAGGTTTTGAAACAAGACTGTATTTAAGAAATAATTTTTACAATTATCTGGAACTATACACAGACGGCTCTAAAAATGCGCAAGATCATGTGGAAATGATCGTGATTTTAAAATAATGATATCCAAGTGACTTTCAATCTAGCTTTCAGTGTGTGCCGCAGAAATGGTGGCTGTTATTACAGCTCTGCAGTGGGTGGAGGAAGCCAGACCTGACAGGGTGGTGATCTGCTCTGATTCCCTCGCTGTGTTAGAAAGCATTCAAACAAAAAGTTCATGCAGAGAAGATCTTTTAATTGAACTTAACTGCAGCTTCAGAGACTCCACCAGAATGGAATAGACATACAGTTTTGCTGGGTGCCAGTACACAAGGGGGTAAAAGGAAACAAATATGCAGATAAACTTGCCAAAACAGCTCTGAGGAAAGATATAACAGTAACTGTGCCACTTGGAAAGGGAGAGGGTAAAGCCATTATCAATAAGGCTGGAATGAAGGTTTGGTGGGAGATGTGGGAGAAGGATCAGAAAGGCAGGACCTATTTTACAATTCAAAAATCTGTTTCAACAATGAACTATAAAGAAAGAACTAGAAGGGAGGAGGTCATCATGACAAGACTCTAAGTGGATCACACAAACTTAAATAGTACATTGTTTGTTATAGGAAAAAAGAATGATAATTGTGCACACTGTGCCTGCAAAGAAAATGTCAGTCAAATTCTTTTGAACTGTTCATTGTATTCACCTGAATGAGAAGAACTACAGGGCAGGATACGTGAGACAGGACGGGACTGGAATTTAGTGGAGGTTCTGGGATCAGACGGAGAGAGCGTAAGAGCAACCTGGAAGGCTCTATTTAGATTTATGAATGATACTAGTCTTATAAGAGGAATATAGCTTTCATAAGAACTAGGATAGTGTGACGTGATGCTGCACACTCTTGTACAGTAGGTGGTGGTATGCACCTATAAGCTGTTTGCAATCCGCCAGTAAACCAAGAGAAGAAGAGCTCTCTGCTGTAGATATGAAAGATGTCAAAGCTGACCAAATTCATGTTTTATTGACAGCTGAAACTGGGGAGAATACACATGGTGAAACTTAAGATCTTAATTATGGTACTACACATGCTACAATGGAGTGCAAGGAGTTATAGCAAATGGACAAGAATTCAAGAAGTATCTTTATGAACTAGAGTTTATTCCAGAGGTAGTGTGTGTACAGGAGACATGGCTTCAACCTCAGTTAGATTTTGTTATTCCAGGATATAGTTCAATCAGACAGGACAGAATTAACAGTGTAAATGGAGGAGGATGTGCCACTTTCATTAAAGATGGCCTGGCATATAGGGTGATTCCCTCCCCTGAGGATATAGAGTGTAATGTTATTGAAATATGTAGGCCAAATGGAAAAGGAAATACTAAGCTGATTACTTTTTACAACCCATGTAGGAAGTTAACAGCAGATATATTCAGTGTTATAGCAGGGGAAATGCATACAAAAGAGGTGTGGTGTGGGGACTTTTATGCCCATAATAGCATGTGGGAAAGCACACATACAGATAACTGAAATGTTGTGGAAGAGATGTTAGATGAAAGATCATTAATTTGTCTCAACAGTGGTGAGGGTACCAGGGTGGATGTGCACAGGGGCACATCATCATGTATTGACCTGACCCTGGTATCTGATTCTTTATTGAGTGCCTGTGAATGGACTGTAATGGACAGTATAACTATTGGAAGTGATCACTTCCCAATACTTACAGTCATTAAAACTGAAGTATGTATACAAGAGGGAAGATGTTTTACTAGATGGTGTTTTGACAAGGCAGATTGGAGAAAATTTAGGCAATACTGAATATAATCATGCCATTTGGTAACATTAGAAGGTGGCATAGAAGAATGTTCAAGTCAGGTAACTAAACATATTCTGAATGTGTCACGGCTGGCCCTCACGAGCCAGCATAAGACGCCACAGTTCAGTAGATTGCAGTTCAGTTCTTTTATTTATAAAGCACAGGACTTAGGTGTACAACATAACTTTGCCACGCAGGCTTCGTTACACAACACAACATAAATTCACAATAGAGAGTTGAGGCAGTGACGAGGAGCTCTCGTCTGCCGTAAATAGGAAGGAACGTCAGCGAGGGAGAAGACAGTTCCAAATAAATCACTTACATGCAGCGGGATACGTCGAGGAACCCAGGGAGCATGTGGTAAGGAGACAGGGGAAAGTCATAGGACTTCTGACGAGACAGCCGCACCGTCCAGTTCACTCGCACTGACATTTAAAGCCAGCTGCTCATGATTGGAAACGCGGCACAGCTGCCCAGGTTCTGACAGCTGAGAGCTCCCGAGCGTCTGGCCAATCAGAGCCCGGGAAACCCGTGTGACGACACCAGCTGTCAAAACCTGACAGGGATGAGGAATAACCCGAGCGCGGACAAAGCGCTCGGGATATGACAGGGCCCCTCCCTCTACGCGAACTCCTGGTCACGCGCAACATCCAGACCCCCCCACCCCAGGGAAGGTGGAGGGGGAAGCAGGTGGAGGGAGAGCAGGGCCAACTCACAACAAGGGGACAAAAACATCGGGGAAGGGAGGGAGCGAGAAAAAAAAGGCAGAAACCGTACATAAACGGGGACAAAGATGAATAAAAAGAAAAGTCAACGCTAGATGGACATCACTCACACATAACCACAAAAAGAAAGCCAAGATGAGGGTACAAGGAACACTAGTCAATACCACAAGGCAGGATCAAGGAAATAAAAGGACAGATAATACCTTCTTCTCCAAGTTAATGTGTACAGAAAACCGTCAAAACCAAAAGACAACACAGGTGCCAAAAAAAAAAAAAAAAAAAAAGGAACTAGACCCGAATAAGGGAGTAACATAGGAAATAAACAACCACACCCTAAAGAAACATACAATACTCATGATAGCCATGGCAAGAGAACATATGTCCATCCACGGAAAACAGTCACCTTAAACATGAAGTCCAATCCCCAGTGGGGTATTACAGTCACAAGTCAGTGGTGGGGCAAGAGAAGGAGAGGAAAAAAAAAAAAAAAACCCATTGGGGAATAGAGTAAAACAACTCCGCTCAGGAGGCCTCCCAGCACCCAGCATCCAGGCCGCCAGCAAAAGCAGCGGAACGTGCCCTAACGGCCCAGCCAAACCCCGGGCCGAGGGAAACCATGTCTCCGGTGGGCGGACCAGGGCGCCAAAAGAACCATCCAGCTTGTCAGGAGGGCGGACCCGGACGCCAAAAGGAAAGAGCCGGTCACCGGGTGGTCGGGCAGTATCGGCCTGCCAACAGAATGGCTGGGGGAAGGTCGGCGAACCGGGCCAGCCGAAATTTACCCCCGCAGTCTCAAAGGCGGGGAAAAAGGGGCCACGGCGAGGACGGGGCATGGCCTGGAAAGCGCTCAGCGGCGGGTCAGCAACACAGTCTCCAGAACCCACCTGGGTCAAAACGACCATGGTGCCGAGCTCCGATTGAGCGAGAGCGGCACCCGCGTCGGACCCCGATTGGGCCGGAACCCCCATGACGTCAAGCTCCGATCGAGCGAGAGCAGCACCCGCGTCGGACCCCGATTGGGCCGGAACCTCCATGACGTCAAGCTCCGATCGGGCGAGAGCAGCACCCGCGTCGGACCCCGATTGGGCCGGAACCTCCATGACGTCAAGCTCCGATCGGGCGAGAGCAGCACCCGCGTCGGACCCCGATTGGGCCGGAACCTCCATGACGTCAAGCTCCGCTTGAACCGGCGGAGCACTCCTGGTGGACCCCATGCCGAGAGCCGGACCCTCCAAGGTGGCACCAAGAGCAGGTTCGCCTCCAGTGACCCTGGGGAGAGGCTCAGAGGGACAAAAGGAACCGGGATCAGGATCACCGGCAGCGGCAGGGCCCGGCGAGACAGGCTCGAGCGCAGCAGACGGCTGCACCCGGCTCGCCCCCCCGAGAGACAGGCAATAATGCTCCAGAAAAAAGAGGAGGGATAGAAAATAGAGCACTTGCCTGATCTCGGGTTCTGCCGCCATCCAGGACTTCGATGCTCCGGGTTCAAACGGGAGGAGGTCGTCGTCCGGTTCCCACTCTGTCGCGACGTCATCCGCCCCTGGAAGAGGGGCTCTTGCAGCTCGAGGACCCCCCGACGTCATCGTCCACGCTAGTTGTTCATGTGGCGTGGAGGTGAGGGGCTCTTGGCCCGCTGGACCGGACTGATCATCTGCGGAGTCCCGGGGACGCTCCGTCGTCGGCACAGGCTCCAACCAATCGTCCGACCTCCTCTGCCCAGAAAATGGCTGCAGGGCTGGGGTCTTCTGCCCGAGGGCCGCAGGCTCACTCCTCGTCTGGTGACGCTCCTCAGAGGTCGAAGCGTGCTCAGCAGGGGGAGACACAGAGGCAGCGGGTTTAATTAACATATCAGCAGGGAGTTGAGGCTCGGGGGGCTGCAAACCCCGAGCCTCACCCCCAGGAGTCAGACAGAACAAATCACTATTAGATGGAAAAAAGTGAACTTGAACTTGCCTGGCCCCCGGAGGAGCGGTGGAACCTGCCGTTGGGAACGTCATTCCATCCTCCTCCCACCGGGTGGTGGCCGGAGACTCTCTTGGAGGAGAGGGGGCCACTCGGGATGGTGTAGCCGCGCTGTCCACGGGAGCAAAACTTCTCAAACTCCCAGCCGCTGGAGAAGGCGTCGAAGCGGAGGGGGCAACAGCCAAGTCAGCCCGGGCGTGACGCGCTGACAGCTCAGCGGGGAAAGCAGGCCCGGGGGGAAAGGCTGCTGGGGTCTCCTCCAGGTGAGACGCCGAAGAGACAGCAGTGGGATGAATGGGGTCAGCCCAGTGAACCGGAGCGGATTCCGGAGGGGAGTCACGCTGAGAACGTCTCTGGCCACGGTGTCGACGTCTACGACGGGCCCCGGATGGTGCGAACTCCAGGACTGGATCGAGGGAAGGATCCGGATTCCAGAGCGGGCAGGGGGAGCTCCGGTCACTCCGCCTTTGGCCTCGTTCCTCCTCAATCTCCTGGAGCACCTCGCGGTGGACGGCGATCTCTTGTCTCCTCGCTTGGACGTCCAAGTGGTCGGTGTAGCGGGAAGACAACCGGTCGAGCGTTCTCTCAGCGCAGTCCAGGTAGTAGTGCGCTTCGGATGAGTCGTCAAGGCTGGCGGAAGCGCTGATGAAGTCATCCACCTCCTCCAGCGCCTCAGGCAGCTGGAGCCAGAGATCACTCCACCTTGCAGCCTCCTCCTCTTCGTACATCAGAATTGTCTGGCGTTGGGCAGCGATGTCGAGTCTCCTCGCGTCGACCTCGGGGTGACCGTTATAGCGGGAAGGCAGACGGTCAAGCACCTCCTCAGCCCGGTCTAAATACCACTGTTCATTGGGCTGATAACCGAGGAGAGGAGGGGCGAGGGAGGTGTCTGGATGCCCATCGAGGTCGGAGGCGATAATGAGGATTTCATCTACCTCCTCCAGCGCCTTGGTCAGCAGGACGTGGGAACCCCGAGAATGACTCCGCTGAGATGGCATATTTCCAACGCCGCGTACCTGGACAGGAAGGACAAAGTTCCCAGAACGCAACTTACTGAGAACGGCGTCTCCTTCTGGCGGCTGTCTACTGTCACGGCTGGCCCTCACGAGCCAGCATAAGACGCCACAGTTCAGTAGATTGCAGTTCAGTTCTTTTATTTATAAAGCACAGGACTTAGGTGTACAACATAACTTTGCCACGCAGGCTTCGTTACACAACACAACATAAATTCACAATAGAGAGTTGAGGCAGTGACGAGGAGCTCTCGTCTGCCGTAAATAGGAAGGAACGTCAGCGAGGGAGAAGACAGTTCCAAATAAATCACTTACATGCAGCGGGATACGTCGAGGAACCCAGGGAGCATGTGGTAAGGAGACAGGGGAAAGTCATAGGACTTCTGACGAGACAGCCGCGCCGTCCAGTTCACTCGCACTGACATTTAAAGCCAGCTGCTCATGATTGGAAACGCGGCACAGCTGCCCAGGTTCTGACAGCTGAGAGCTCCCGAGCGTCTGGCCAATCAGAGCCCGGGAAACCCGTGTGACGACACCAGCTGTCAAAACCTGACAGGGATGAGGAATAACCCGAGCGCGGACAAAGCACTCGGGATATGACAGAATGCTGCAATAGCAAGCATACCTAAGAAAACTACACAGGGTAGGAAGAAGATCGGAATGATGAATGTAGTATTGCAGTAAAAGAGCGAAGCAAGGCATTCAGAGAGCTGAGGAAGCATATGAATAATGGAAATTTAATAGATTATAAAAAGAAAAGGGCAGTAGCTTGAAGGATTATTAAAAACAGGAAAAGGTCAACATGGAGAGAATTTTGTTCCACTCTTGGTAGGAAAACGGAATTAGGTGATGTCTGGGGTATGTTTAAAAAAAATGAGTGGGAAAAGGGTATCAGTTAAGATTCCAGCTCTAGTGGATGGGGGACAAGATGGCTGTATCAGACAAAGAAAAGGCAGAAGTCCTAGGTAGAGCATTTGCAGCAGTGCATACAAGAGAACACCTTGGTGAGAGTCACAGTCAGCAAAGAGAGTGTAAACTTAGAGAAAGTGGAAACTTAAAAAAAGGAACTGAAAGAGGATATGACTGCGTTAGACCTTGAGCTCACAATATCAGAACTTAAGAGAGCTTTGCAAGGTAGTGGATACACAACTCCACGATATGATCAGTTAAGCTATGCAATGTTCCGGCAACTACCTATGCAGTCAATGAAACTGGTGCTGAAATTGTTTAACAGAATACGGAAGGAGGGGGTTATCCAAAGCTGGTGGAAAAAGGCTGTAATTTTACCTATTAATAAGCCAGGGAAAGATCCAGCTCATCCAGGGAACTACAGGCCAATTGCATTAACGTCACAGGGAAATTGATGGAAAAGGTGTTAGTTTGCAGACTGTCATATGTACTAGAGCAAAGACAATTAATCAACAACCATCAGAATGTTTTAGAAGAGAAAGATCCACAGTGGATGCTCTAGTTAGGGTAAGTAATAATATTGAAAAGACTCTCAAAATGAAGGAAGTAATGGTCATAGTTTATCTGGATATTGAAAAGGCTTATGACTCACTGTGGAGGGATGGACTTCTTATCAAACTGAATAAAATGGGCATTGGCAGTAGGATGTATAATTGGATAATGGATTTATTTTTTTTAACAAACAGGAAAATTGGGGTTAAAGTAAGATCAGAAGTTTCTAATGACTGAAATAGAAAATTGTGTTCCTCAGGGGAGTGTGATAAGCCCAGTTTTATTCAACATAATGATTAATGACATGTTTGGGGATCCAGAGGGATCCATCAAAGCAGCACTATATGCAGATGATGGAGCCATATGGATGAGGGCAAGAAATGAGATATTTGTGTTCAAAAACATCAGGAAAGCAATGGAGAAAGTGGAAAAGTGGTCATATGAGTGGGGATGTAAATTTTCAAACAGTAAAACCTGTTATATGACTTTCACAAAAAAAAAAAAAAAAAAAAAAAACAGAACAGGTACAGAACCATTAACATTATACAATCAACTAATAGAAAAAGTGAGTGAGCTCAAATATCTGGGATTATGGTTTGATTGTGCATACACATGGAGAGTCCATATTAAAAATCTGGAGACAAAGTGCAAAAAGTCATTAATCTCACAAAAGCTGTAGCTGGACATGCATGGGGCGCAGATAAACGGGCATTAATTGACATTTACAGAGCGCTAATGAGATCGACAATAGACTATGGCTGCATGATTTATGGAGCAGCAACAAAGACGACTCTGGGGAAAAAATAGACAGAATGCAATATAGAGCACTTCACACGTGCATTGGAGCCGTCAAAACAACACCAAACAATGCAGTGTTAATAGAAGCAGGAGAAATACCAATGGATTTGAGAAGAGTGTAACAGTATATGAATTAATAATTATGATCAGGTATAAAAATTATTTAATTTTTATTAATGTATTGGAACCGGAGATGAATTCTTGGTTCATATACACCGGAAAAGTTAATAACACTCGTGGGGCACCAGCTTCTATCTCTAAGAAGCAATTTAATCTTCAGTTTCACTTTATACCTGTTTAATCACTCAATTTAATTAATAATCCGTCTCAAAATTTTAATGAATTCGATACTGGGGACTTGAACCAGACTCAGAATGAAATAAATTCTCAACAACTTCTCTCATTTTCACATATTTATGAAATGAAATGATGATTAACAGACATTGCAGTGATTTCATTAGCCATAAGATTATAAACTTGTAAATGATAGATTAAAACTGAATGTTTGCAGAACCAGGGTTAACTGAAATGAATTTAGATCAGTTTAAGTTAACAGATTATGGAAACAACGTAAATTTATGGAGAAAGTTTTACTAATTATACGAAAAGTTCTGGATTTCTCTTAAGAAAATGAAAATGGGATTTTAATGAAAGGAGGAGTTATGTTAATGGATCCTTAATTTGCATCTGATTAGATATCAAATTATTATCGAACCTCGTGTGATTCAGCAGATGGATAAAGAAAGTGCAGCTCACGTGCTTTCTTGTTGAAAATTTGAAGTTGCGTTCTTTCATCGTCCTCATGAAGCTTTTGATGTGTTGATCAGTGCCAAAACCCAGAATATTTGTCCAGCAAATATTTGGTTGTCACAAGATGAGATTTTGATGTGTTGATCACCTGGGCTGCGATCTGGCTCAGGGCGTCTAATCTTCGTGGCGTGCTGAAGAGCGTGATCATGGCGAGCTGCATCTCCTTTCCTCTTCGTTGGCAAGCGGCTTCCCAGAGGAATTCAATAATAATTAATATATCTAATCTGATCTCAAGTCAAAGAGTTTCAGACTTTAGATAAAAGAGCTTCTGGCGTGGGATTGGTCAATGAAACTATTATAAAAATAAAGTCAAGATTAAAGCTTACATTAAAATTTAACGGTGGTTTTACAGAAAGTTTAACAGGAAAAAAAGTGATAGAAATAAATATCTAGGATTGGAGTTTAACTCCTGATTAGAATGAGCTCAAAATAGAATTTCTAGGCATTTAAGAGAAAAGAAAAACATTAAAATACATAGTTATAGAACACAAAGTTATGAGTTATCTGCTCTGTGATCGTCGAAAAACAACATGTGGGAGAAGTCCCTTTGTTCTCCAGTGGTTTTCTCTGCTGTGTAGACATGAAGACAAATAGAAATGAGAACAGGTGACGGTGAAAAGGGATTTGGAAAAAAAAAAAAGTAGCAGGGGCTCTCCCTCCTTTTATAAATTCAGTTGAGCTTTTGCGGGCTTCCGGGTTGACAGGAGCTCAGCAAATAAGCTTCCTTCATGGGCGGGCTTTATTGAACTTTAGTCCAATAAACAAACAGTCTTTTGTCTGGAACTTTGAGAGAGCTGTTGTCAAGCAGAGATTGGCTGAGATCGGTCACATGATTTGACAGATATTTTGGCAACTCTTTAACACTTAATATTCATCTATACACTTATGTATATTCTCTAACCTAGTCTTAGTGATCATGCAACTTATACCCAGTGCTTATAAACTAACATGCAGGAATAAACATTCATTTAAACACTTAACATGCTTTTATATATAAAATCACGGATTAATATATGTCAAACCTATTACTGATTGTCCAGAATAAACATCAAGTGTCCATTTGCTTTTCCTGGGGTCCTGGAAAAAGAAGAGAGATGTTGAAAAGTGAGTCCTAAAGATGTGGTTAAAAGGTTTGATGGTTAAATTTGGCATGTCCCAGAGTTGCCAGAAAGGGCAAGAGTGAGCTGTGGATCTTTGTAGTGATGAGGGGTTCCTTGGGCCTGTTCCATGTCTCCATGTTTATGGGGGCCATAAAAGTCAAAACAGGAAATGCCTTAGGGTGAATTCCTTAGACTGGTTTTAACAAGGAATGTGAGTTCAGTTGTAGCCTGGGGTAAAAGAGCAGTTTTTGACTGTCCTTTCCCTGGGTGAAACAATGTCTTTAAGCAGAAGAATTCTTATTGATGAGCCAAATGAGATGATGCTACAAGAGACAAACTTGCATTATCATACTGGGTCAAGCTGAAAGGAAGTAAGGAACTGAATATTTCAAAAACACTACAAGACTGCTGGGAATATATTAACTTCCAGGTATACGGGTTTGGGTGGACAATTGAAAGAAAAGCCAGAATGTATGGAATAGACACTATTGATATAGCTAACACCAGTCCAGTGAGAAATGTTCACCCTTGTCTGTTCCCTGGAAAAGAAGTACACATCAGTCTGCTGATGAGGAAAAAGGATTAGCATATGAGTGAAGCTGGTGTTAAAACAAGCATTTACCTCAGGAAAAATTATTATAACTACTTACAGCTCTATATTTCAAAATGGATTTCAAAATGGCGACTGCGCGCACGGACGCAGCGGCCCCTCTTGGCATCAGTGAGTGTGAGAGTTTTGAGTGTTTTGATCATCACAGACGTACATTCTGTAAAACTTACAACCGTGAGACCTTATTAAACATCAAGGTACTGCACGCTGCAAGAATCACGGCGCTCGGTTGTGATTTGGACATTCTCCGCCAGCATGGAATTCTGGCGGAGTCCCCGCTGGAAGCTACCCGAGAGAGGAGGAAGTGCAGACGGTGTGAACACAGGCAAAAGAGTGGAAAAGGGGCCGGGATCCATGCTAGGCTAAAGGCTAACCCCTCCAGACCAGCTGTACCGTCACTTCTTCTCTCTAACGTCCGCTCCCTCGACAACAAGCTGGACGAGCTGTGTCTGCTGAGAGAAACCCGGAGAGAGTGGAGACTGCTGTGTGCTTGTGTTCATGGAGACATGGCTCCATGACAACATCCTTGACGAGGACATTCAGCTGGAAGATATGGCGATGTTCCGTGCTGACAGATTAACGGCGAGCTCCGGTAAGAGCCGTGAGGGTGGGCTATGCAACTATGTTAACAAGAACTGGTGCGTTAATGCCACATTAGTGTCTAAACACTGTTCTCTGTTGGTGGAGTTCGTTATTGTAAACTGTCGGCCATATTATTTGCTGAGGGAATTCAGCAACGTGTTTGTAGTGGCTGTTTACATAGCGCCGAGCGCTAACACTAATGCTAAGAAGGCACTTGGGGAACTGCACAATGCGATTAGTGAAATCCAAACTTCACATCCGGACAGTTTTGTGGTGGTTGCAGGGGAATTTAACCACACCAGCTTAAAGACTGTGCTCCCCAAGTTTAAACAATGTGTAGACTTTAAGACTAGAGGAGAGAATATGTTGGACTTAGTGTACACAAACACAGATGCATAAGGCTATACCCCGCCCCCACCTCGGCCTTTCTGACCACATATCCATCATGCTGGTGCCTGTCTACAAACCTTTATTGAAGCGCAGCAGGCCGGCAGTGAAACAAATCAGGATTTGGCCAGAGAGTGCAACCTCTGCACTGAAAGACTGTTTTCTGCACACAGACTGGGAGGTTTTCAAAATAGCAGCCTCCCAGGAAGACAAGACAGATGTGGAGGAGTATGCTGAAACGGTCACCAGCTAGTGCACAGAGGATGTCACTACAGTGAAAACTATCACTATGCTGGGTAACCATAAGCCCTGGATGACTGCAGAGGTGTGCTCGCTGCTTACAGCCAGAGATGCAGCCTTCAGATCGGAGGACAGGATCGCTCTCTGCTCAGCCAGGTCTGCGCTCTCAAAGGGAATTAAGGCGGCGAAGCGCGCCTATGGAGAGAAAATCCAAGGACACCTCTGTGACATTAGGAACACCAAGCAGATGTGGCAGGGAGTTCGGACACTGATGGGCTATAAGTCTAGGCAGGGGGTCGATGATGACGACGCTTCGCTTCCAGACAGGCTCAACGACTTCTTTGCACGTTTTGAAGCATCTAACCTGACAACCAGAGGGAGGGCTTGCCCACCCCCACCATCGGTCGGACCAGCTTTTACCATCAACACAGCGGACACACGGAGGATCCTAACCAGAGTCAACCCACGTAAAGCTGCAGGTCCGGACAACATCCCGGAACGTGTACTCTGAGACTGCGCGAGCGAGTTGGCGGATGTCCTGACTGACATTTATAACATCTCCCTGAGTCAGGCCATTGTTCCCAGATGCTTCAAGACCTCTATCATTGTACCGGTGGCAAAGAAACCAGTTGTGTCCTGTTTGAATGACTATCATCCTGTTGCACTGACACCAATTGTGATGAAGTGTTTTGAACGGCTTGTCAAACCACACATTTCAGCCTACCTCCCTGCATCACACGACCCGCTCCAGTTTGCATATCATTCAAACCGCTCCACGGAGGATGCTATAGTCACCACCCTACACTCTGTCATCACCCACCTGGATCAGAAAGACACCTACGCCAGACTCCTGTACATTGATTTCAGTTCAGCATTCAACACCATTATTCCCCAGAGACTGATAGAGAAATTACTCCTTCTTGGTCTGAACACCACCACATGTCTCTGGATCCTGGATTTCCTGACTGAGAGACCTCAGTCTGTCCGGGTTGGAAACAACATCTCCAACTCTGTCACGCTGAGCACCGGATCCCCTCAAGGCTGCGTACTCAGTCCACTGTTGTTTACACTTCTAACACATGACTGTGTATCCAGACACGAGGGGAACCAGATTATTAAGTTTGCAGACGACACCACGGTGGTGGGACTTATTCAGAGGGATGAGGAATCAATGTACAGGGAAGAAGTGAGAGACCTGGAGGGCTGGTGCAGGGAGAACAATCTGGTGCTCAACGTGGACAAAACGAAGGAGATGATTATCGACTTCCAGCGGTCACAGCCTGAACACGTCCCCCTCAGCATCGGCGGCCGTTTAGTGGAGAGAGTTGAGAACATCAAGTTCCTCGGAGTGCAGATCTCGC
Organism: Pholidichthys leucotaenia; assembly: GCA_020510985.1. Taxonomy (NCBI): domain Eukaryota; kingdom Metazoa; phylum Chordata; class Actinopteri; order Cichliformes; family Pholidichthyidae; genus Pholidichthys; species Pholidichthys leucotaenia. The sequence continues at coordinate 126,244,532 of CM035847.1, read as the reverse complement.
AGGACCTGACCTGGAGCAAGAACTCCTTGGAGATCAGGAAGCGGGCTCAGCAGAGACTGCACTTCTTAAGGAAACTCAAACAGGCCTCTCTCCCCATCTGCATCCTCAGGACCTTCTACAGAGGTGTGGTGGAGAGTGTTCTGACGTACTGTATTGCTACATGGTACTCCAGCTGCAGTATGTCAGACAAAAAAGCCTTGCAGAGGATAGTCAAGGGAGCTGAGAGGGTAATTGGAGTCTCCCTCCCCTCTGTCCAAGAACTCTTTCAGAACCGTTGTAGAAACAGGGCACTGAACATTGTCAAGGACTGTTCTCACCCTCTGCATAAACACTTTCAACTTCTGCCATCTGGTAAACGATTCCGGAGCATCAGAGGCAGACCCACCAGACTGATCAACAGCTTCCTTCCACAAGCTATCAGGATGCTGAACAGTTGACCCGGAATCTCTCATACACACTACTGCACCTACAGACATTATGTATATTATTTGTATATTATAGTTAGTTTTTCCCAAGTATGTCTCAGGGATGTGTGAATGGATTGAGGGGTGGGGGTGGAGGGTGAAGATATGTGTGAGTGTGTCTTATATCATGCTGCTTCTATTTATATGGATGCTGAGAGAAACGCAATTTCATCTTGCCTGCACTACAGTTGTATGTACAGCAATATGACAAAGTTTGATTTGATTTGATTTGATAATGACAGTTCAAAACACAAAGCGGGCTCTGTTGGAATTTGAGTATACATTCCAGAGTTTAAAGTGACCATCTCAAAAAGACTCTCCAACAATACATCCATGTATACAGCAGAAATTGTGGCAATAACTATTGGTTTGCAGTGGGTCGAGGAGGTCAGACCGGACCGGGTGGTGGTGTGCACAGATTCACTTGCAGCTTCAAAAACCATACAGACACTAAAATCTACAAGGGAAGACTTGGTGATTGAGCTATATCACAGTTTATTTAGGATACACAGGGGTGGTGGAGATGTTCAGTTTTGTTGGGTTTCTGCACATAAAGGATGGAAAGGGAATGACTGTGCAGACAAATTAGCAAAAAGTGCACTTGGGAAAGAAATAACTATACCATTGTCACTTGGAAAAGGAGAAGGGAGAACAATAATCAAGAAAATAGGAGTTGAGCTATGGCAAAAAAGATGGGATGAAGATCACAAAGGTAGATTGAATTACAAAATACAAAAATCCATTACAATAAAGAACTATAACAGAACAAACAGGAGGAAAGACATCATTATGGCAAGACTCAGACTGGATCACACAGGTTTAAACAGCACTTTATTCATCATGGGGAAAAGCAATAGTGACAAAGTTAAAGAATGTGGAGTAAAAGAAAATGTAGAACACATCTTATTGCACTGTCTGTATGGAAAGGAAAGAGAGAGAATGGAAAATGAAGTTCGAGAGATAGGTAGGGAATGGGATTTAACAAGGATTCTGTGATAATAGCACTTTCATGCATGCAAGGTGTCTGGATGGTTAGAAGACTGATATTGTACTTTGTGACAAGATGACTGATGTCTATTACTGTGAAATATTCCATTTGTGGTTGCAGGTTGTTCAACAAAGTGTGTGGTTCGGGGACTGAAACAGCTCTTGGGATAATTGCTTTGTTTACTGCCTGAAAGTCCTGGACCACTCTCCATCTGGAAGATGGTCCAGCCCTCTTCACAGGAAACAAAGGTGTGTTACATGGAGAATTTGGGCATGGTATAGTGACACCTGCTGCTTTCAGGTCCTCTATGTATGGTTTAATGCCTTCTTGGGCTTCAGGACGTAGAGGATACTGTCTTTGGGAAGGCCTATAATGAGATTTAGCATTTATTTTAACCAATTCTGCATTTTTTATGAAGCCTACATCTGCCTTTCCTGTTGACCACAGAGAATTTGGAATTTGTGAGAGTGCGTGTTCCTCCTTCTGTTAATGTAAAAAGTGATCACATGGGTGAGTTAGGAACATCGATGTGGACTTCTTTCTGCACTGTGGTCACCCAGTTCAAAGGCAGTAAGTAGGTGTCCAGTATTGAGGGATACTGAACTCTTGGATCAGGACTTTGTTTCCAAGATTAACCACATTCCTGTATGGAATGTTTTTCCATAATTTGGATCTGGGCCACTCAGATGTCTGCCAATAATATTGGTCTGTGGCCTGCTGTGTAGTAGGGATATTGGACTTAAAATATTGCATAGCTTTCATGTGCAGGTCTGATGTCACCAAGCTTGATCCGGCCAAAACCAAAGGCAGTGAGTAGCGGTACCCTGGCATATCGAAATCTCGCAATACATTTATTCCTGTCACATGTGGAAAATGTGATACTCTCATACTGTTCTCCATTGGGAAACTTTATTGGAATGTCCTGAACCTGCAGTGTCACTTCAGGTAAACACTGCATTGTTAACTTCAAGTCAAAGTCAGGTAAGTTGATGTCTGTTATGTCAGTGTTAGCGTCAACAGTTATACTTAGCTTCAGTGTGGCCAGTCAGGTGGTTGGCCCGTGAGGACCTCCTTCCCCCCCCCCCCTTGTCTGCCACTGCTGGTGTCTAGGACATCGCCTCCACCAATGGCCCCTTTGTCCACATTGATGATAAACACCACATTCCCCTTGCCGCGGCCAGCTCATCCTACGCCTCCCTTCATCCCCCTTCCACCACTGGGATCCGATGCCACCCTGAAAAATAGAATTGGGGGACACCCCCCCCCCCCCCCCGTCAACAATCACACAAACAGGAGTTGATTTTTCTTTCACCGTTTTTCCCTTTTATCTCTGCATGTTTGGCATAAGTTAACACATTGCCAAATGCACAGGTGTGGTATGTGACCAAATGTTTGCAGATGTAATCAGCTAGGTGTGAGTGCATGTTTTGCAAAAAGACACTTTTCAAATGCTGCCAATAAGGTTCTACACCTGAATCATTAGCAGCCTTAGTTAAATCAGAATTCAAATCAAACCTCTTGGACCCTGGTCCATAAGCTTCAGCTCTTTCATCGTTACCTTGTTTGTGGTTTGGATTGTCCCATATAAGCTGTATTTAAAGTTCAATCATAGAATATTATTCAGTGACAACAATTTTTATAATGTTTAGTTTTATTCATCGCATTGATGGCGAGTGTGGAGTGGACATGTGTACATATCTACTTAACTCTTGGGCACCTTGGTGTGGCTGCTCCGGGTAGAGGGGTGGAGACGAGCGGAGGCGAGGTGACATCAGCCACAGCTTCCCCAGCCTGGAGTTCTGGGAGATCAAGGTATGGGCTGAGCAGTGGGGGAGCACGGAGGAGGAGGAGCAGAAGCACAGCTCCCCTGCCCCCATGCCAGACTCATCATGCAGCATAGAAGAGATAAAACACAAATTAGTCAAATCTTTTTCCTTACTTTTACCATGGTCAATTTCTCAGATTTATCATTAGATTTTGATTTTACCGTCCAAGTCCAGTCCAAGTCAGCCTGCCCCCCCCTTTATTTCTTTTCCATCTGAAGCCACTGTTGCCCCTCAGTTGGAGAGATAATGCAACTGAGCTAGAGAATGCAATTACACTGCAAAAGTCAAATATCAGTCAAATGAAATAACCTAATGCTGTTTACCTGCCTCAGGCATCCCAAACAAAAGAAAAATCAAATTTTCTTGCTCTGCTGGCAGGTAGTTTTATATAAAACAAGTGGAAACTTTTTGCAATTAATAATCTTAGTAAAAAATAAAGACATTTGCCAATAAAGCAAGATTAAATTGTTTAACACAAGTAACTATCATAAAGACAGCAAAGATCCAACAAAAAACTGCACAACAAAATAAATTACTGCCAAAACTATCTTGAGATAAAAAGCAAGCATCTAATACCTTTCATGTTACCAAAATCCCCAGTTCAGTGTGACCTTATTGTTGCTTTATCACAACACAGGTTAGTCCTTTCACACACATAGCAAGCTCCAGATAAGCACACACATATTAGTGAAACAATCTCAAAGTCACTTATAATAAGCAGATCTGGCAACTGAAGATTCTCATCGTCAGTCATCTTCTGTCGCTCTGAAAACACATCCATTCATTTTTTTCCCCATCTTTGTGACTTACCAATCTCCCGTGCACACATCTGCCGTTTCCCGTGAAACAATCTCATTATTGTCCTTTTGCACTTCACAACAAGAAAAAACAACCTTGATTTCTGTCTCACTGCCTGACTTCTGCATTCTCACATTGTTTATTCTTTTTTTCTCACCAAAGTAAGCCTTGAAACATTAAAAACACACATGAACAAGCACATGAACGACCAGACAAACAAACTGCAGTTATTTATTTAATATATTTATTTTATTTTTTGTTATTTTAGCTTGTATATTTTAAAAGGTCATTTTATTTCATTTTAGACCTGTTTTGAATTATGCCTTATGGTATTTTAGTTCTTATTACCACATTAGACTTCATCCTTATTATATTAGCGCTATTTACCTTTATTTTAAGGTTATCCCTCACTTTATCGATGCTCACTTGTGATGTAAAGAAGATCTTGCATTGATATTCTTTCTTTATCTATGCTCACTTGTGATGTAAAAAAGATCTTGTATTGATTTTAATACCCCTGCATGCTTTCTATAGATCCACTTTGTGCAGTGGAAATGCACTTCCCCGCGACCTCGAACCGGGACCCTCAAGCCTCTACCTCACCAAAAACTCAATTTAGACTAAGCGGTATCAAACACTTGGCTTACAACTCTTACACATATTCTCAGACCAACCGCGGACTGTAACCGGGTGTCATCAACAATTAAATTTACTCACTGTGATCCACCTGTGCCCCCTCATGGATCGTCACCTTATCGTGGTGGGGGGGTTTGCGTGCCCCAGTGATCCCAGGAGCTATGTTGTCCGGGGCAATTTGCCTCTGATAGGGTCTCCCAAGACAAACTGGTCCTGGGTGAAGGGCCAGACGAAGAACGATCCAACAGACTCTCATGATAAATTGTATATCAAGGATTCAGTGTACCCCGCCCGGTATGGGGTTACCGGGGCCCCACCCTGGAGCCAGGCCTGGGGGAGGGGCTCGAAGGCTAGCGTCTGGTGGCCGGGTTTCCACCCATGGGACCCGGCCGGGCTCAGCCCGAAGGAGTTACATGGGTCCGCCCTCCAGTAGGTTCACCACCTGCAGGAGGGATCATGGAAGTCCGGTGCTATGTGGATTAGGTGGCAGTCAAAGGCGGAGACCTTGGCGGACTGATCCCAAGCTTTCTAAACTGGCTTTTGGTACGTGGAATGTCACCTCTCTGGTGGGGAAGGAGCCTGAGCTGGTGTACGAGATTGAGCGATACCGGCTAGATATAGTTGGCCTCACCTCAACACACAGCTCCGGTTCCGGAACCAGTCTCCTGGAGAGGGGCTGGAGCTTGGCCTTTTCTGGAGTTGCCCCGGGCGAGAGGCGACGAGCAGGGGTAGGTATTCTTGTATCGCCCCACCTTGCTGCCTCTATATTGGAGTTTTCCCCGGTGGACGAAAGGGTTGCTTCCCTGCGCCTTCGGGTTGGGAAACGGGTCCTGACCATCATTTGTGCCTATGCACCAAATGATGTTTCACAGTACCCACCCTTTTTGGAGTCTGTGACTGGGGTGCTGGAGGGTGCTCCTCCTGGAGACTCCATTGTCCTACTGGGGGACTTCAATGCGCACGTGGGCAACGACAGTGAAACCTGGAGGGGGGTGATTGGGAGGAACGGCCTGCCCGATCTGAACCCGAGTGGTGTTCAGTTATTGGACTTCTGTGCTAACCACAGTCTGTCTATAACGAACACCATGTTCAAGCATAAGGGTGTCCATATGTGCACCTGGCACCAGGACACCCTAGGCCGCAGGTCGATGATCGATTTTGTTATCGTATCATCAGACCTGCGACCGTATGTCTTGGACACCCGAGTAAAGAGAGGTGCAGAGCTGTCAACTGATCACCACCTGGTGGTGAGTTGGATCCGATGGCAGGGGAGGAAGCCATTCAGACCTGGTAGACCCAAACGTATAGTGAGGGTGTGCTGGGAGCGTCTGGCTGAGGCCCCTGTCCGGGAGGTCTTCAACTCCCACCTCCGGAAGAACTTCAACCACATTCCGAGGGAGTCTGGAGACATGGAGTCTGAATGGGCCATGTTCTCCACCTCTGTTGTTGAAGCGGCAGCCCAGAGCTGCGGCCGCAAGGTGGCCGGTGCATCTCGTGGTGGCAACCCCCGAACCAAGTGGTGGACACCAGTGGTGAGGGGGGCCATTAAGCTGAAGAAGGAGTCCTATCAAGCTTGGTTGGCTTGTGGGACTCCCGAAGCAGCTGAGGTGTACCGGCAGGCCAAGCGGAGTGCAGCTCGGGTGGTTGCTGAAGCAAAAACCCGGGTATGGGAGGAGTTCGGTGAGGCCATGGAACAAGACTTTCGGTCGGCTTCAAAGAGATTCTGGCAAACTGTTCGGCGGCTCAGGAGGGGAAAGCAGCTCCCCGTCCACACTGTGTATGGTGCGGATGGGACACTGTTGACTTCAACTGGGGATATCGTCGGGCGGTGGAAGGAATACTTCGAGGATCTCCTCAATCCCACTGATACGCCTTCCACAGAGGAAGCAGGGTTTGGGGACGAGGGGGATGACTCGCCTATCACAGGGGCTGAGGTCGCCAAGGTGGTTAAAAATCTCCTTGGTGGCCGGGCCCCGGGGGTGGACGAGATTCGCCCCGAGTACCTCAAGGCCCTGGATGTTGTTGGGTTGTCATGGTTGACACGCCTCTGCAACATTGCGTGGAGGTCGGGGGCAGTGCCTTTGGCATGGCAAACCGGGGTGGTGGTTCCTCTCTTCAAAAAAGGGGACCGGAGGGTGTGCTCCAACTTTAGAGGGATCACACTCCTCAGCCTCCCTGGGAAGGTCTATGCCAAGGTATTGGAGAGGAGAGTCCGGCCGTTGGTCGAACCTCGGATTCAGGAGGAGCAATGTGGTTTTCGTCCTGGCCGTGGCACATCGGACCAGCTCTTTACCCTCTCGAGAATTCTTGAGGGTTCGTGGGAGTTTGCCCAACCAGTTTACATGTGTTTTGTGGACTTGGAGAAGGCATTTGACCGCGTCCCTCGTGGATTTTTGTGGGGGGTGCTTCGGGAGTATGGGGTATCGGGCTTGTTGTTACGAGCTATTCGGTCTCTGTACGACCGTTGTGAGAGTTTAGTTCGCATTGCCAACACTCGGTCGGAGTCATTCCCAGTGAGAGTTGGACTCCGCCAGGGCTGCCCTTTGTCACCGGTCCTGTTCATAATTTTTATGGACAGGATTTCTAGGCGCAGCCAGGGAATGGAGGGTGTCATGCTTGGTGACCACAGGATCTCATCTCTGTTGTTTGCAGATGATGTTGTCCTGTTGGCTTCATCCAGCAATGACCTACAGCTCTTGCTGGGACGGTTTGCCGCTGAGTGTGAAGCGGCTGGGATGAGAATCAGCACCTCCAAGTCCGAGTCCATGGTCCTCAGCCGGAAAAAGGTGGATTGTCCTCTCCGGGTTGGGGACAGGCTCCTGCCCCAAGTGGAGGAGTTTAAGTATCTTGGGGTCTTGTTCACGAGTGAGGGGAAAATGGAGCGAGAGATCGACAGACGGATTGGAGCAGCATCTGCAGTGATGCGGACGTTGTACCGGTCTGTTGTGGTGAAGAGGGAGCTTAGTTCTAAGGCAAAGCTGTCGATTTACCAGTCAATCTACGTTCCTACTCTCACCTATGGTCACGAGCTTTGGGTAATGACCGAAAGAACGAGATCGCGGATACAAGCGGCTGAAATGAGCTTTCTCCGTAGGATTGCTGGACTCACCCTCAGAGATAGGGTGAGGAGCTCAGTCATCCGGGAGAGGCTCAGAGTAGAACCGCTGCTCCTCCACATTGAAAGGAGTCAGTTGAGGTGGTATGGGCATCTGATTAGGATGCCTCCTGGACGCCTCCCACTTGAGGTGTTTCAGGCACGTCCCACTGGGAGGAGACCCCGGGGCAGACCCAGGACTCGGTGGAGAGACTATGTCTCCCAGCTAGTCTGGGAACGCCTTGGTATCCCCTCTGAAGAGCTGGAGCAGGTGGCTGGGGAGAGGGAAGTCTGGGCTTCTCTGCTTGAACTGCTGCCTCCGCGACCCGGACCTCCGGAAAAGCGGTAGAAGATGGATGGATGGATGGATGGATGGATCCACCTGTGAGTTGGCTCCATCACTCTCCAGCTCTGCTCCCAGCGCCTCTGGACCGTGCCCCACTTCCACCGGTGAGGGAGGCAGCTGTGCGCACTTGCTGTGGTCTCAGAACACTGGAAGCAGGCAGGAGAGGTATCTGGAGTCCCTGAATTCGGGCACCAAGTACGTTAGAAAAATTCTTCTAAACTGTCAGTCAGAAACCAGGCTGCATCAGAGTTTCAGCAAATTTAATTACACTGGCCAGTGGAGAACAATACAAAAATAGTCTCAGAGCCTATTCACGGACCATTCTGACTCATAGACACATCACTCAGTTCTTTAAGCCCTTCGTAATCCAAGAGGTGGTGAAAGAATCGTCTATCATGATTGGTCCAGTACATCTGGTCAAAACTTGGTGTACAGATTATCTCTTTCTCAGGAATCATGATGCTCACTTAGTACCAGTCACACGGGAGCTGCACAAAGTGACCTAAAAACAAGATGATAACTAATGCAGCTGCATCCTTGACACTTTTACACAGACTCTGAGGCAGACTCTGAGACCAAGCAAATCACATGTATGAAACAAATATGAAACTTTTCTATCACTGACAAATCTAGTGATTTTTGGATTTTGCAACATCTTTGATGAATATGCGCGAAAATTAAGCTAGTATCTCACAGAGCAGAGAACACTGAGGAACACACAAGAATGATACACTTTTTGGGTTTTGTCAGGATCCGTAATACATTTTGCTTTAAATGTTCTTAAATGGTTGCTAGTGTTTACTACTTGGCAAACCAAGAAGAATACATGCATTATAACTGTTTCCAAATGTGTTACAACCATTTACAAATGTTTGCAACTGTTTGTGGAAAAATACATTGTCCAAATGAACTTTTCAAAGCGTTTTGGTGACAAGAAAAATGGATTGGGACCTTAAAAACTTTTTCAGAACTATTTGGCAACCTTTTACAAACCCCAACAAAACCCCAAAATTGCTATATTTGCCAGTATTTGCCACTCCGTAAGAGTGAGTGTAGCCACCCTATGGAGAAAGCTCATTTCAGCCACTTGTATCTCATTATTTTGGTCACTACCCAAAGTTCATGACCATAGGTGATGGACAGAATAGAGATTGATTGATAAATCAACAACTTTGCTTTGGAGCTTAACTTATTTATTATTGCTCTGAATGTTGCTATCTCGTTGCTGCTGCAAAACTGTAATTTCCCCATTGTGGGACTAATAAAGTATTTTCTTACCTAAATTGTCTTTTCACCAGTACCCATATCACTGCAGATGGTGCTTCAGGTCATCTGATTGAAGCAGTTTCACTCAATTAATACACATCAAGCCAAAGCATATAGAGTAAGTGCTGCTTTTATTGGAACTGCTTCAGTCTCTACATCATTATATTGTCTGTACTTACAATTAGGGCAGTGGTGGCCTAATTATTAGGGAGGTGGGCTGAAAGCAGAGGGTCGCTGGTTCAATCCTGGAAAGGCAGGATTAGATCTAGGTGGGACAGACAATGTAGCAGTGTTTGCCCCACCCTCCTTAACCCCACTGTGATGCCCTTGAGCAAGGCCCTTATCCCTAACTGCTCCAGTGGAATTGCTCAGTGGCCAGAGGTCAGTCTGTGGTTGCACTGAGTAAGCTTTGAGGTGTGAATGTGGACAGGGCACCCTTGAAAAAGAGAAGTTGCCTTTCAGTGGAACTCCCATGTATAAATAAAGGTTAGATAAAAGAAATAAGGTGTAGGATTCATTTTGAGTAATTAAATACAGCTATAATAACAGTTAACAAACTGAATTGTTGAATAACCCCACAACTTCAGGTTAAATTTAATGTTGAATGTAACATTTTAAACTGACTTACAGAGGGGCAGCATTACTATTATTCTGAGAATCAATCATTGACGGTGTATGCTCTCACTCCCACATCAGATCAGTCCCCCGGTGATAAACCTGTGATTTGATTCTTGCTAACAGAAGATAAGAATAAAACTACGAAGAATTACAAAAAAAACAAAAAAAACAATGTCAAACACTCAATCTGAATGTTGTACAAAAGCGAGAAGCATGCAAACACAGATCAGGCAGTTTCATAGATTTTTTTTTTTTTTTTTTTTTGAGCAGTGGTATTGAAAAATTCCCCTTTAATGATCAGATACAGAGTTGCAGAGTTCAAGTGTGCATCTTTTATACAGATAAGGATAGAGATCTGACTACTATAAAGGTAGACTTAAATTTAAATATTCTGCCTGATCATTAGATTTCTGTCATGTACTGAGAATCTCACAAGGCAAAGGCAAAAGGTCAGCCATAAGTTTGAAGTGGGTATAAAAGTGTCCAGCTGCTCTTGAAGTTTTATATTGAAGAAAAGTCTTGCATGACCATTTACTGCCAAAAGTTGTAGTTCAAAATTTGGATTGTGCTTTATGTTTGTTATGTTATGTCCTAGTGTCTTATTTTAAATAAAATTTGTGTTTAAATTCAGGTTCAGGTTACTTTTCTTTGTAACTTTGATTTTTATTCATTTTTCATCATACATATTACATTCAGATCACAGTCTCTATATTTAAAAAAAGGAGCTAGAGGAAGAAAAAAAAAGAAAAAAGGGGGGGGGACAAATGTTGGAGCATCAAGTTTTTAGTTTCCATCTCTTAATTCTTCTGGTTTTTCCAGTGTCTTTGGTTATTCTTTCAATTTCTAGTCTCGTTGTTGCACTTTGTAGTGTGTCCATTTCCACCATTTTTTTTTCATATTGTCCTTCTTGCATTCTTTGTCGATATGTTAGTTTTTCCATTAAATGTATATCCTCAACAATGTCAGTCCATTGCTCTTGGTCAGGAAGAACTTCTGATCGCCATTTTCTTGTGATTGTTTTTTTACATGCAATCAGCAAGATTTTAACTAGATATCTGTCCTCAGCCTGTATTACATTGTCTCTTTTAAGATCACATAATACATCAAGTTACAGTTCATTGGTATATTATATCCTAATATCCTCTGTATTGTCACATGTATAGATTTCCAGAATGATGAGATTTTGCAGCATTTCCAAAACATATGTGAGTGGTCTGCATTTTGAGCCCCACAGCCCCTCCAGCATATAGATTGGGTATTTGTATATTTTCTTTGAATCTGTGGTGTAATGAAATAGCGAATCAGGTTTTTCCATCCAAATTCCCTCCATGTCCTTGAACTTGTTGATGTGTGTTGTGTTTTCTATATTTCTTGCCAGTTTTCTTCTGTTATGTTTAAATTTAGCTCTTTCTCCCATTTCTCCTCAATATAGTTACTTGAATGTTTGTTTGCCGTAAGATTCTGATATAGCTTTGAAATAATTCTTATTTTATTTCCTGCATACGAGCTTAAAATGAATTGTATAATCTCGCTCACATCTGTGTGGAGGTTATGCCTAATCTCCCTCATATAATAATCTCTCATCTGCAGATATCTGAAGAATTCAGATTTTTCTAGTTTAAATTTTCTTCTCATGTTTACAAAACTCCCGAAATCTTGGGATTTGGAAAAATCTTGGAAAAAAATTGGCTGCACAGTGGCGCAGTGGTTTAGCACTGTGACAGCACAGTTTTACCCTCGGCCGGGGGACCGCGGGGATCATGAGATCGTGGGTTCGATCCCAGCCCCCGACCAACAGTGAGCTGTGTGGAGTTTGCATGTTCTCCCCGTGTTGCGCGGGTTTACTCCGGGATTTGTCCGGTTTCCTCCCGCACACCAAAAACATGTAGGTTTAGGGCGCTCGCGCACGCAGCGACCAGCAGCCGGTGGCTTGTCACCAGACTGCAAACCAAGTCTACCTACGGGTACAAATAAGTAACAAAAAAAAATAAAAATTCTTTTTTTCCCATATTGCCCCTTGCTGTGATTCCCTTGTTCACCAGATTTTTGTATCCCCTATCTTGCTTTGCCGGTTCAAACTGATTGTCAAATGATATCCATTTCAATAGTTTTATGTTCTCCTTTATATTATACTTTTGTACTATTTTATACCACAGTTCCAAAGTAAATTTAGTGATTGGGTCTATTTGTTTGATTTGCTTATATGCATCCTTATCTCCTATTATGCTTTGTACTGGGAGTCCCTCAATTTCCTTTTCCATTTCTTTCCATTTTGCCTCATATCCTCCGTCGCACCAACATATGATATATCTTATTTGTGCTGAGTAGTAATATTCCTTTAGACTCGGTAGACCCATGCCTCCTTTCTCTTTTGGTAATTGAAGAGTTTTATATTTCACTCTTGGCTTTTTACCTCCCCAAACAAATCTCGATATCATCCTGTCCCACTTTGAGAACTGGGCACCAGGAATCTCTGTTGGTAGAGCTTGGAAGAGGTAAAGCAGTCTAGGTTGTATGCTGATTTTGACTGTCTTAATTTTTGAATTCAGATCCATATTTAAGATTGACCATCTATCAATGTCTTTTTTATTTCTTGTTCTAACCTATCATAGTTTGCTTTATAGATTTTGTTTAAATCTTTAGTTATGTTCACTCCAAGGTATTTTATTTCTTTTTGTTTCCAGTTTAGTTTGATCTTATCAGTTATCTGGTTTAAAGGGTTATAGTGGAATGTCAGTATTTGTGTTTTTGTTATGTTTATCTTGTATCCTGATAATTTTCCAAAATTTTCTATCAAGTCCATCATTTCCATTATTGATTCATCTGGTTGTTCAAGGAAAACTATAATATTGTCTGCAAATAGCCCAATCTTGTGTTCCGCTCCCTTTATTGTTACACCTTTTAATTTCTTATTTTGTCGCATCGCTTGAACCAGTGGCTCTATGAACAGAGCAAACAAGGTGGGCGATGGGCAGCATCCCTGCCTAGTTGATCTTTGTATATTTACTTTGTTTGTTAGGCTACCGTTTATCTTGATTCTTGCCACAGGTTTTTGATAGTGTCTTTATGCATTGTACTGATTTTTCGTTAAATCCAAAGCGTTCCAGCATATTATATAGGAACATCCAATTAACCCTATCAAACGCTTTTTCTGCGTCTAAACTCATTATTACTGCACTTTTCTTTTCTTTATGTATTTGATTAATTATGTGTATAGTTCTCCTGATATTATCATGTGTTTGGCGTCCCTCTATGAAACCAGTTTGATCATCCTCTATCAATTCCGTCAAGAATGTCTTTATTCGTTTACAGATAATTGTTGTATATATTTTATAATCCACATTTAATAAAGAGATTGGCCTATAGTTTCCGCATTGTTCCCTATCTTACCCTGGCTTTAAAATAACTGAAATAATGGCTTCGTTCCATGATGGAGGTATTTTGTTGTTGTTTAATGTCCAATTAAATGACTTTAGGAGCTGTGGCGTGAGTTCTTCTATAAACAGTTTATAAAACTCAGAGGGGTATCCATCACTACCTGGTGATTTACCATTTTTTAGTGACTTAATCACATCTTTAATCTCTTGTGTTATTTCTGCTGTTAGCTTTTCATTTTGTTGGTTTCCTATTGATGGCAAGTCCAATGTGCATAGACATTTTTTAATATCCTTAACATTTGTCTCTTCAGGTTGCGAGTATAGTTCTTGACAGAATTTATGGAATATTTCTTCGATGTTTTCTGGGGTAACTGTGGTTTTATTTGTGATGGGGTCCTTAATCTTATATACATTATTCACTGTTTATTGTTTTCTTAACCACTTTGCTAGCAGTTTTGTGGCCTTTGGCCCCGTTTCATAATATTTTTGTTTTAAATATCTATTTTTCCTTTCAATTTCATCTATTTGTATTTCTTTTATCTTTATTTTTTCTTCCTTAATTTCTTGATATATTTTGGGGTCATTTGTGTTTTGATGTTTACGTTCTAATTCCCTCAGTCTCTCACATCTTTGTTCATATGATTCCAGTTTAGACTTTTTTGCTTTTCCTGATTCAACAATTAATTTACCTCTTAACACGGCTTTTAGTGCGTCCCATTGTATTGTTGGGTCCACTTCTCCATTATCATTCTCCTCGATATACTCATTTATGTTTACCTTTATTCTTTCTTTCATTTTCTCATCATTTAATAGTCCTACATTAAGTTTCCATGTTGTTTGTTGTTTTCTATTGTTTAAATATATTTCCATGTATATAGGATTATGATCTGATATTTCCAATCCGACAATTTCTCACCCTGTGTCTGTCACCTTCATTCATAAGGAAGTAATCTATTCTAGAGTGTACTTTATGGACTGCTGAATAATGTGTATAGTCTTTTTCGAGTGGGTGCAGGTCCCTCCATATGTCTACCATACCCATTTCTGCCAGTGAGGTTCTTATGAACTTTGTTACATGTTTTTTTGTCTTCTTAACACTTGTGTCAACTTCATGATCCATGACAGCATTTAAGTCTCCTCCACAAATTAGGACTCCTTCACTGTGTGTTGCTATGAGATCAAACAGTTGTTGAAAAAAACCCTTGTCACTTTCTGGTGGGGCATAGATGTTCACTAATGTGATCTGCATACCATCTATACTTCCCTTTATTATTACATATCTGCCTTCTTTATCCTGGATTTCTTGTTCACATTCAAATTGTATTTTATTTGAAATTAGTATCATAACCCCCCTTTTAGTTCCTCCCTTAAATTAACTGTAGTAGGAGTTCTTATAGCCAAATCTCTTTAGTTTCTCATGTTCTGTCTTGTTCAAATGTGTCTCTTGCATAAATATAATTTCGGCTTTTTCCTTCTTGAATTTTCTTATTATTCTTTCCCTTTCAACAGGTGAGTTCAGACCATTCACGTTTAATGTCATTATCTTAAGATTTTTAACCATATTCATGTTTTTCCATTTTTTTAACTTGTGCTCCTAACCCCTTTAACAACAAAACTAACACATATTTGTACAAAAACACATTAACGAATCTCGACCTCCGTACTTTGGGCCTTTCTTCTGCCCACTGGTCCCTGTTGGTGGGTGGAGGGAATGTCCTCACCGAGTGAGGGGCCCTCCCTAGACCTCTAGTTACTATCCAAGTAATAGTCATTAGTCTAGAAATGTCCAACAAAAATCACTTTAACCTCTCCTAGCCGTTTGTTTCTCTTTTACCTTGTCCTCTTGGCCTTCATTTCTTCTGTGTCCTTCTTAATCTTTGTTATAATCTAGGCTTTCCGTTGAAAGCCTTGCAGTTTTTCTTGGGCCCGGTGCGCCACGTCCGTCTCCCGCCCTCTGCCGCTCACTCGCCTCCATTCCGGCTGTCTCAATGCGTTCCGTGCCGCCGCTGCTCCAGCCGCTTCCTCGGGTACGCTCACCACAAAGCCTCGCTCCCTCATGTCCCGCGCTGCCTCTCTGGCCGTGTTGTAGGTTTTCACGCCGTCCTCCCAATGAATTCTCATCTTCGTTAGCGGTGTTTGGAATCTAATTTTTTTTCTCTTTCAGCATTTTTTTTTAATGTTGGCATATTTCTTTCGCTGCTGCACAATTTCTGTCGGGTAATCATGGTCAAAAAATATCTGTTTGTCGCCGACTTGTATCTTTTTTTCCCACGCTTGTGTCAGGATTCTTTCCTTTACGTTGTATTTTAAAAAAGTTTACCACAACTGACCTGGGTGTAGAGTTTGAATTCGGGTTCTGTGCCAAGGCTCTGTGCGCTCGTTGGATCTGCAGGTCTGTTTCATCGGGCAGCACAAGCTCTTTTTTTAAGAATTGATCTATGAATTTTGTCATCGAGTTGCCTTCAGTGCCCTCCGGAATCCCGAAGATGCATATATTGCTCCGCCTGGACCTGCTCTCCAGGTTGGTTATTTTTTCCTGCATCCTCTGTGTTTGTGCCGTCAGGGTCTGCAGCCGCTCGCTTGCCTCGGTCTTCCAGTCTTCCAAATCTGATATTCGAGCCTGTGCTTCTGCCATGCATGCCCGTTGAGTGCGCAGTTCCTCCATGGTTTCTGCTAGCTTGCGTTCCATTTCTTTTCGGAGACCCATAATTTCCTCCTTCATCTCTTTTTTCAGTTCTTCCTTAAGAGCCGTTAAATCCTGTTGGAGTTGTCGCTTGAAGTCTTTTATGTCCTTACTTATATTGGGGAAGCCAGTGTTCATAACATTGAGGTTGGCGTCCTCCATTTTCTCTGTTGTAGTCACCTCGTTTTTTTGGGCCTCGTGATCAGCGATTTCTCCAGCGTTGTTGAAGAGGGATTCTTTAGTTTCACCCTGCTTTTGTCCGTGTGCCCGGGTTCTTCGTGTTTTCATCCCTTGGTTTATTGATCCATTTATGTCGAGTTGGCCATTTACCAAAGATTTTTAATCCGACTAGGGAGAGCTCTCTGTTTAAGCGTTATGCCTCTCCGCCATCTTCCCGGAAGTCTCGGTCAGGTTCAGGTTACTTAATGCCAATAGGTAGATTTGTTTTGCAGTTGAGTGACATCCTTGTAAACACATTTTTACAAAACACAACTACTGTACATGCAACATGAACACAACAGAAGCACACGTGAAGCTGACTATAGACACGATAAAAATACTCAAGGCTCCACCAGTCAGGACGTAAAAGAAAGATAAGCGAGGCGGGTCAAAGTAAAAACGTTAAAAACTAAAAAAAAGAAATTAAAAAAACAAAAATACCTGTATTTTACACATAATACACAGTATGTTATCACCCATTGAGAATTATTGTCATAAATTCCCTTGTCAGGGCTGAATAAAGGCACCAAATGCCTGCTGTGAGTTTGCAAATTTAATTTGAGAAAAAACACAAAAGCACAAACAAGACCAAACCAAAAATCAGTAGGAGCAGAAAACAACAGGATGAGACAAAAATAGCAAACGCTAAGGCAAGAGGAATCGCCGGCTAACCTGAGGAAACTAGCCGTGGAGCGCACGCTAGGGTAAACATAGAAAGGCAAGTAAAGCGTCACTTATGTTTGTAAGACGAGAGTAGGGTGCTGTGCCCGACAATGGTGCACAGCCCCTTAAATAAGGCTACAAACAAAGTGAAACAAGTAGCAACAGGTGTGGGTAATCTGAGCGGGCAGGACAAAACAAAGATACAGTTCCGACCAGCTGGGAATAATGAGGGAGCCATCGGAGCAGACAGCTGACAGGGCCATGCCCATGCAGAGCAAAACCCCAGAAAGCCATTGACAGCTGTCAACCCCAAAAGAAAGAACACAACAGAACACAAATATAATGATATGGCAGAAAACGGAGGCAGGCAACCTAAAAAAAAAAAACAATACACAAACTATAACAAACGTAACCGGGAAAATAAATCATACTGAGAAACAATATAGAATAAGTGACAATTCAAAATGACAACACAGTACAAATATGATTAAAAAAAAGGCAGACAACCTGAGCCCGGTGGAACCCCCCACACTCAGAAAGTGAAAATTATCTTGAATTATTTTGATTTTCAAATTTTGCATGATTTCATTTGTTTACAAAATGCAAATCAAAAAAGATTTTTTTTCAAAATAGTGTTTAATGGTTAAATATATTTATAGTGTTTATTATATTATTATTAGTTGATTTGTTGGTTTTTTTTTTTGTTTTTGCTGAAAGTTTTTACATTTTGAAAACAAAATTTGCACTGTGGGTTGAATAATTTAGAGGGCAATTGCATGGTATACAGCAGGGGTCTGCGACTTTGCCAACCGAAGAGACATTTTGCCCATCTCTGACTAAAATAGCAAGTGGCTGAGGGCCGCAAAGGCAAGTTGACCTTTAAAATAAAGATTATGCTGCTTACAAAATATTGTATATACATAGCTCTGAATATTATGTGGCATTAATGAATTCATACTACAGTGAAAAAATCTGTCAAGCTTTATATATAGCTTCATGAAATAAAAGTATAACAAATATATTACAAATTGTTTTGTGCTGAAAAATAATGTGAATATGATAATAAAATAATGTGAATATCAGACTATAATATGTTTGTATAGTTTTTAATTATCAGCACATTCATAAATTGTTTAAATCTGAAAAAATATCATCCATCTCCTGCTTTCAACAGTGATCACTTGTAACGGCACTACTTTTGCAGTAATGTGCTGTGTAACAAAATTACTGTTTAAAAATTCAGTAATGTGTTACAGTTACTGAAATTTGATCAGATGCATTACTCATTACTCATTTTATTAATATGGACAGATATTTTTAGTGCAAATATATACAAACTAACCCTACGTAGCTGGTGCATCCATCAGTCATCGTAACCTGTTGCAAAGAGCCTGTTCACTGCTGCAGCCAGCAGCCACAAATGGAGCTTGCTCCTGCTGGGAAAAGATGAAGCTACTTTATTTTTGTGGAAATATACAGATAAATTTTCCTTTGTCACGGTTAAGGACAAAAGCATATTGGTGTGTAGCAAACTAAACTGCTGGTTGAGACTTAAGCGTCTGAAAACAGCAACAAGCTCAACAAATGCTAGGTAACAGCTAGCTACTGTATGCTAACCATAGATATAAAAGGCTAGATTGGCAGTAGGTCACTGGAGCGCGAGATTTCTGGCCACCATATTGGTACAGGAATCACAACAAATCCAGAGCTCAGCTTAACACACAACACTCTGATTAAGTCTTCATTTCTGTCACCATGGGATGAGACGCCGGGTTTTCCGGCGCTCAGACCATGTCCCTTCTCATCCCTGTCTCTCATTGGGCAGCGTCTCTGCGGGCTCCCAGCTGTCAGTGTTACAGGACGGCTGGGGCCCAATTAATCCTCATCAGCTGAGGCGCTGCTAATGAGGATAAAAAGGGGCAGCTTCGATCACTCTGGGCTGCGACTTAAGCACTATTATGCTGGAACCCTTACGGTAAGTGTCGAGTATTTGTTTTTAAATAATTTAATGGTGTGCTGTCAAAAATAAAGGTAAAAACTCAGATTTTCATTTGGGAGGTCACTGATTTCTGTACATGCATGACTGCCATGAGTGTAATATATATTGTAATTCAGTATCGATACTTATGGCAATATTTCTCATGTAATATTAGTATACAGTGTTACATTGTGTTCTTTGTTACTGGGTCAGTATTGGTAGCCAATATTATCAACAATGAACTTTGGGTTCTTGTAACTAGTTTGGTAGTTACTCAAATAGCGTGAGGTTAGTTTTTCTTTTTCCTGTATACACTTGGCCTAATGAAAGATTTAGGTTTATCAAACCATCTTTACACAATAATTACACATATATGTGTACAAACATCTACCTCCTGTATCAGACCAACATCATGAAGGTTTGCAGATAGTAATTTACAGATATGTTATTTGAAAATTGAAACTTTACAGATAGAATTTTACATTACCTATTTCGCATTTGTCTATTACAGGGAGGGGGTACAAGAAGATCTGGTGATGATTAATGCAGTCATATCTCATAGACATTACTATTTCTGTCTTATATTACATTTTGCCTGACATTACTATAAATATTTGCTATGATGGATAGGAGGGGACAGGGTGGATATTACGTGTGATGAAGATGATGATGATGATGATGATGATGATGGTGATGACGATGGGCTGGGCTCTGGGTTAAATTAATAAAGCCTACATCTACTGCTTTAAACTGTGTTTTGATTCAATTAACACTTCACCTCACTTTGCAATTGATTAATATGAGCTTGCTGCTTTCATGTTGAGTGCATTATTCTATGCAGTAAATTTAATAAATTTGTAATAAACATTGGTGTATTGTATAAATTTGTTATGTGGGCCTAAAATCAATAAGAATTTCAAATTGATTTTAAACAACTGCTATACCAATCCAGGTAGATGGGGGGGGGGGGGAGTGTATAATGTCTGTCTAGTTAAATGAAGAAACTTGAATAATTGATTTGTAATTTTTTATTCTCTTTATTTCAAAGTTTACATATCTAGGCCAATTTGTATAGCACAGGCTGAAATATTTCTTTGATAAACATTTTTGACAGTTGGGGGGGGGGGGCAATAAGCTGGTTGCCTGGGGTGGCAAATATAACAAATACAGCCCAGGACAAAGTATGAATTAATCAATTTCGGCCATATATTTATGCATAAATGGCCACAATGAAAGAGCTAGCCTTAATTATTAATCAGGGGGTATGGTAACTTCTTTTTCAGCTCATTTGACAGTTCTTGATTGAGACACTGCAAAATGCCATAATTTAATAATTATGAAGCTCTTAAACACTTAATATTTATGCAGATTATGCTGAAAGTAAACCACTATGCACTGTGTTGTACTGTGTTGTAAACATGTTCACTGAAGCCTGTCAAACGTTTAACAAAGGAGAATGACCCAAGCAGGTGTCTGCACTGGACCACAGGGATGTGCTACAGATATCCTGTACCAAGATGGCGGACGCGCGTCACGCTCCCGCGACCACGGACTGGCCAGCGCTGCCAATCTAGCCTTTTATATCTATGATGCTAACAACACCATGAAGTGGATCTACTGTATTCTGAACAGCCACAGCTGGATTTCAAGCACAAGTATGCATACCAAGTCTACCTACGGGTACAAATAAGTAACAAAAAAAAAAAAAAAAAAAATCTGGACAGTTTGAGACACAGCAAGAATTAAACCAACTGATTGCCAGATATGTTGTTACAGAATGAAGATGTGATAATAGTAATTTTCCATCAGACAGCTGAGACTGTAAGCCACTTAAGTTAAAACACATTTACTTGCTACCTGGATAAAGATTATTCAAAAATGGATTTTGATCTCCAAAAGGAATTTGAGAGACTGGATCACGTCTCTGTCACAGCAGACATTTGGACAGTGGATAATGGGCATTTTCCTTGGATCACTGCACATCGGATTAAATCCATATCATAAAGGTAAGATAAAAATTGACAGCTTTATGTAGTGTTGCCAGCTAACTCTTTTGGAGTGATTCTCACTCTTTTTTCCCTCTCTTAGTCCACAAACTCTATTTCTCACTCCAAAATGAAGAAATTACTGGCAATTCCGTGTTGATTTTCTTCAGATTTTTCCCACAATAAGAGCTCTCAAGGCAGGATAAAGCAGACTGGACATGTTCTAAAAGCTCTGTCTGAAACAGTCTGTTTTCAGCCTGACATTAATAAGCCTGTAATGTAATCCATAAATTAAATTATCTTGCTATATGTGCAAGGTGATTTAAGTATGCATTTAAAAGTAACATGAAAGTTACTTTTCCATGTAGCCAATTACTTTAATCATGTGGTAACTGATAAAGTATTTCAGTTACTTTTGAAAAGAAGTAACTAGTAACTGTAATTAGCTACTATTTTTAGTAACTTGCCCAACACTAGTGATCACACAGCTTTAGTTCCTGATATTTTTAATAAATTAGAGACCAGTTTTATTTAGAAGAAGCTATTTTTCATCTTTTTATGTTTCCTCATAATGCTCCTTATTCATATGTATTAACCCCTTGCACTCTGGTCAATTTCCCTAAAAACGCCTAAAAATAACATACCCAAAGTAAATCAAAAGCTGTTCTTCAACCCTTTGCAGCATCTTCATGGGGTTGGTCTCATTTAAAAGAAAACACTTTGAATTTTTTGGCAAAACAGTCATAATCTCTCTAAGTGCTCCTGCCACTGAGTAACAGTCATCTAAACATACTGAACTTGAAGAAAATAAAGTTCGCCTGGGTGTTTTTTTGGATACAAATGCTTGCAAATAACACACAGCTGGCAGATACGGGCTGGAAAATGCAACAGAAATGTAGAACCAAGTGTTATCCAGCTGAGGTCAAAATTTTGTAACAATACCACAAAAAATGAATATATTACACAGCTTTTTTGTCAGGTTGTTCCCAGGTGTTTTTGAACTGTGCCAAATTGTGCCAAATGGCACAGTTTGGAAAAACATCTGTAACTTTTGAATGATTCAATATAGAATATCAGAATACTAGAATATTAGAATATTGATTCAATATTATTCATTCATGAATGAATGAATGAACAAGCAAGCCCCCACACACAAAGAAGCATGCCACGTAAAAAAATGTGTGGCTTTTTTTTACAAGAAAAAATAACCTCAGAATCAGAATCAGAATCAGGTTTATTGCCATTGTTCATGTAGTACACAAACTAGGAATTTGTCTCGGTACAATGCTGCAACCTACAGTGGAATAAAAATTATACTAAAATATCTGTAATGTAGAAGATAACAACTCCCCCCCACCCACTACAAAGGACGGACATTGTCCATCGCCACATGACGGACCGGACTACGCGCCGGACCGGACCAAACTACGCACAGTTGTACTAAAATATCTGCAATATACCTGCAATCCGCTACAGAGGAGCAGCGGGGGGGGGACCGTTCTCGGTCCCCGCCCCCCCCGTTCTCGCGGTCCATCATGTGGCGATGACGCACAGTTGTAATTTACTGATCGGTCAAAAGTCATTTTGATTACAATTTTCAGGGATAAAGAATAATTTAGCTTATAACACTTACCTGTCCACAACAGCAGTGTCGCTGGCGTACATCGCTTCCTCATTGTCAGACGAACATGACGCTGGTCCGCTTGTTATGACTTATGGTTCTGGTCACGCGACCCGGTCAAACCATGATTCCATTATTGTGGTTTTGCACTTCCATGATTGCGGTTTTGGCAAACGATTTTTCAAAACAAATAAAAACAGTAGTAAGAAAAAAACACTGGCGAACGCTACCGTCACACACAGCGGCTTACACAAAACAGATTTTACGCATGGGACGCACGCTTTCAGTCGTCGAACTTCTCTGCTTCAATTGGCTCGCTGTATTCGCAGCCGTTGGTAGGTGGGTCCTTCTTGCTAGGTTTTCAGTCATTGGTTCTTCGAGGTTTCAGAAACCCAATTCAAGGCTCTTATTAGTTGAATGAGAGGTCAATCAAATCTAAACCAATCAAAGCACTCCTTTGGCTTTCTGTTCGCGGCTGTGTCTGTAGTGGAAGAACAGAAATGCAGCTTTTTTTTTTCAGTGCGTGCACACGAGGGCGCACTAGTATGCAGAGACGTGACCGACCGCGGTATCCCGGAGTGCAAGAGGTTAATATAATATAAATCTGTATTCTTCACCTGTTCTCCAGACTCTCAATTTGACAACTAATGGACTGCTTGATAATTGGTTGTCTGATATTTTTTTATATATTTATTGGAGGAAAAAGAATTCTAAACAACTTTCTGATTAACTTTAAACAATAATTTGGTGCAATTAAGTCAATTAGAGATAATTACAACAGAGTGAAAAAAAAATTAAAAGTACCTTCTTCCACTGAGTTGAATGCTATTTATAATGCTATAAAAAATGTGCAGCATTGACAGATAGTCTGCACATATAATTCACTCTTTGACCAAAATCCTATTAACATCGGGTAACAAGCTGGTACCTGGTCAAGTTCCCCCATCACCAACTCGCCCCAGCCAGTTACACACACTCCATAACCATTTCATTCCAAGGCCAACTCGCCCCACAACAAACTCGCCCTGGATGGGCGGAGTGTCAGCGGGGACCAGGGCCTGACAAACAACCACTGGTGTGTCCAACACAGAATATGTCGGGAGAAGCAGCAACCTAACACGACCTGGCTCAAAGGCACGCTAACTGATGCCGAGAGATTTTTTTTTTTCAATAAAGTGAAAAAAAAGAAGAGAATGCATGGAGTGTGCTTTTGCTGGGAGGCGTAGCCAACAGCAAAGTGTGATTTATCATGGAAAACAGCTGAGTTCTGGCTTCCAGCGATCAGCTGATTGGATCCTCCTTCTCCAGTGTTCGCCCATCACATTTTAATTTCAAAGAAATTAAAAGTTTGTTTAAAATAGATGAGTTGAAAATATATATTTTTATTAAAACTGTAACACTGAAAAAAAAACCTCTCCTCCCTTGCAGAAAAACAAATATGGTCAGATATTCAGAGATTTCAACAAACAAAAGAAAATGAGGCTGCTGAGCTAGGCTCGCTCGCTGTGCCGCACCACAGGCTGTCACTTGATGGGGCAAGTTGGGACGAGATGGTTGTGGGGCGAGTTGGTTATGGGGGGAGTTGATGGTAAACCAACAAGCTAGCAGTTATCCTGCAGACAAAAAAGTTGAAAACATTCATAAAATACAAGGCTCACCTCTACATCACTGTCAGACAATCTTCTGTCTTCTCTTTTTACTCATTTGAACTCCTTTTTACTATTTTTTTCTTTTTTATTTGCAGATTGTGAAGAAAAATTATTGGCTGGAGGTTGCCGTTTTCAACCGTATATCCGGTTGACGGTGTTTCGTAATAAAAGCATGTAACAGAAACAACCATTCTGAAAATTGAATCACTATAGAGGGCTTTATTTTTACACTACTCAGGAAGTACTGAGTTGTGACGGTGAAAATTAGATACACTTATTCAGACTTCGGTCATGTTTGGTAAATCCAGTGCAGGCGACTAATTTTAAGGTTATTGAGCAGGAATTCAAGGATTGTTTCTCATTTTTAAGGACAATTAAGGCATTGACTTTAGATAATCACATTTAAGCCTTTTTATGGACCTGTAGACATTAATGAGGCGGCTGCTTTTTTCTTGTTTGTGTTTTTGTGGAGAAATTCTCACCACTTAACAACCATACATGAACGCAAATGAATCTGTTCACACAGAATTAAACTCTGTTTTCCTCTGATTTTACTTTTTTCTGGATTTGTCCATGAGTAACAGGGGTGAAAGCTCTTTAAACAACAGAACCCATCGTTTGGGCGATGCACCTCAGTAAGGAACGGTAGGCAATATTCTTTAAATAAAGTTTAATACAAATCACCATCAGCAGCTATAAAGGAGTGGAGTTAAACGCAAGTTATGCACTTGTGTTGACACAGCAGCAATGTGCGTTCCTATTGCGTCCCCCACCATGCACCTCTCCAGAGAAGGAGAGGTGCACATCAGCAACGCAGGCAGTAAGAGCTGTGACTGGTCCGCTTTGTCTCCTCGTTCACATTTCCTGGCTCTTGACACCTGTTGTGCTGCCTATTCATGGTGGCAACAACTTGCAAAGGGAGTCGGTTAAACAGCGGTCCAAATTAAAAAAAATATTAAGGAAGTAAGCACATACAGAGCATTTTGTGGCTCGTCATAACTCCAGTAATTACACAGATTGTCTGCTTTGTCTCCTCCTTCACATTTCCTGGCTCTCGCCGCTGCTTCACTCTGCTTGTTCACGGTGGCACAACTTCCAGGGCGAGTTGGTTAAACAGCGGTCCAAATTAAAAAGAATATTGAGCTAGTAAGCACATACAGAACATTTTGTGGCGCCCACAGTGGTCGCCATGGTGCTTCGCTGCGCTTTTTTTTGTTTGTTTTTGTTCGTCAATTGTGTGTCTGCCTGCTCTTACACCCGTGAAGAGCTACTAAATATCAGGACTTTCACTCCCACGGACCTACTCCCAGTTTTTTTGGCTCCTGCCGCCGATCTGGTTCACTTTTTAGTCCAAAAAGTGAGACGGCGAAAGAGAGGAAGACGAGCAGGCGCCCTGGTGCGGCTTCGCAGGAGAGGCACGCGCACGGCTTTGCCTGGGATCTTTCTGTCCAACGTCAACTCACTTTATAACAGGGTAGATGAACTGAGACTGCTGATGCAATTTAAAGACCTCTCCACCTCGTGTGCCCTCTGCTTCACTGAGACCTGGCTCAAGGAAAAAACACCGGACAGCGCGCTCCTCCTCGAGGGATTTCAGCTGTTTCGTGCAGACCGCGACACGGGGCTCTCTGGCAAGACCACAGGCGGAGGAGTCTGCTTCTACATCAACAGCAGCTGGTGCTCCGATGTAACTGTGATCTCCCAACACTGTTCTCCTGCTCTGGAATATTTATTCATCAACTGCAAGCCATTTTATTCCCCGCGTGAGTTTGCTTCATTCATCCTGGCTGCTGTTTACGTCCTGCCCAACACGGACGTGCGTGAGGCTCAGCGCGCACTCGCGGATCACATTCAGCAAGTGGAGCGGACTTTCCCGGACTCTCTGGTTATTGTGGTTGGCGACTTTAACCAGAGCAACCTGAGCCACGAACTCTCCCGGTACAAACAGCTTATTAAAAGCCCCACCAGAGGAGAGAACACGCTGGATCACCGTTACACTACAGTTAAGGATGCGTATCGCGCTGTTCCCCGCGCTGTGCTCGGACTATCTGATCACGTGATGGTCCACCTGATTCCCACATACAGACAGAGACTGAAGCTCACAAAACCTGTTGTGAGCACTACGAGGAAATGGACCAGTGAAGCTGTGGAGGAGCTGCGCACGTGCTTGGAAATAACTGACTGGGACATGTTTAAAGGAGCTACGCATGATCTGGATGAGTACACGGACACTGTGACCTCATATATCCACTTTTGTGAGGAGAGCATTCTTCCATCGCGCACCAGGGTGAGTTACTCCAACGACAAGCCCTGGTTCACAGCTAAGCTCAGACAGATCAGGATGGAGAAGGAAGCAGCGTTGAAAAGTGGAGACAGGGACTGCTACAGGGAGGTCAAATACCGGTTTAGCAGAGAGCTGAGGAGAGCTAAATCTGTGTATTCTGAGAGACTCCAGCAGCAGTTCACTGCTAACGACTCTGCTTCTGTGTGGAGAGGACTGAGGCAAATCACCAACTATCGGCCTCAGGCTTCTAAAGGACAGGATGACAAAGCCCTTTGTCAAAGACTGACCCAACACTATGCCCGTTTTGACACCTCGTCAGCTGTGTCCAACTCCCCCCCTCCCCCCAGCGCCACTGCCTCCATGGTCCCCACTTCATCAAAGGCGCCCCCCCCCCTCCTCCCCCCCTGCCCTTGCCATCAGTGAGCAGGACGTGCACAGACAGTTCTCCAGACTGAACCCGCGCAAGGCCCCCGGTCCGGACGGCGTGTCTCCCTCCGCCCTGAGACACTGTGCAGAGGAGCTGACTCCTGTCTTCAGACATTTTTAACACCTCCCTGAAGTCATGCCACATGCCGGCCTGCCTCAAAACCTCTACCATCGTCCCTGTCCCCAAGAAGCCACGGATCACTGGACTTAACGACTACAAACCTGTAGCGCTCACCTCTGTAGTCATGAAGTCCGTTGAGCGCCTGGTCCTGCCCCACCTCAAGACCATCACCACTCCCCTCCTGGACCCGCTGCAGTTTGCCTACAGAGCCAACAGGTCTGTGGACGACGCAGTCAACCTGGCCCTCCACTCCATCCTGCAGCACCTGGACTCCCCGGGAACCTACGTCAGGATCCTGTTTGTGGACTTCAGCTCTGCATTCAATACCATCCGCCCCGCTCTGCTCCAGGACAAGCTGTCCCTGCTCAACATGCCTGACTCCCTCTGCAGGTGGATCACCGACTTCCTGACGGACCGGAGGCAGCATGTGCGGCTGGGAAAGACTGTCTCAGACTCTGTTAGCATCAGCACCGGATCACCCCAGGGATGTGTACTTTCCCCCCTACTCTTCTCCCTGTACACCAACTCCTGCACCTCCAGCCACCAGTCTGTCAAGCTGATCAAGTTTGCGGACGACACCACCCTCATCGGGCTCATCTCCAACGGCGACGAGTCCGTCTACAAGAGAGAGGTGGCCCAGCCGGCGTCCTGGTGCAGCCACAACAACCTGCAGCTGAACGCTCTGAAGACAGTGGAGATGATCATGGACTTCTGAAAAGTCACAGCCCCTCTGCCCCCCCTTACCCTCACAGACTCTCCCATCACCAATGCGGATTCCTTCCGCTTCCTGGGCACCACCATCACCCGGGACCTCAAGTGGGAGCCGACCATCAGCTCCCTCATCAAAAAGGCCCAGCAGAGGATGTTCTTCCTGCGGCAGCTGAGGAAGCTCAAGCTACCCACCAAGATGTTGGTGTAGTTCTACACGGCCATCATCGAGTCCATCCTCACCACCTCCATCACCGTGTGGTACGCAGGAGCCACCGCCAGGGACAGACTAAGACTGCAACACGTTGTGCGCGCTGCTGAGAAGGTGATTGGCTGCAAGCTCCCATCCCTCCAGGACCTGTACATCTCCAGGACCCGGAGGCGTGCAGGTCGGATCATAGCCGACCCTTCACACCCTGGACACGCACTGTTTGCCCCCCTCCCCTCAGGCAGAAGACTTCGGTCCATTAAGACTAAAACCTCCCGCTACATGAACAGCTTCTTCCCCTCTGCCATCAGACTGCTGAACACTAAGTGACTTATTAGACTCTCGTGCACTACGTACAGCAGCTCAACCGGACTCATGATAATTATCACTGTTTTCTTTTTGCACTACCGGCTGCACTATGGGGAACTCCACAATATCTGCTGCTTGTTAATATATTTAAAAATTGCACAGATTAGTATTACTTATTCATATTCTATCTTTTATTGCATGCATAGTTTTTTATCTTTAGTGCTACTCCATGTTTAATGTTGCAGCATTGCACCGAGACAAATTCCTAGGTTCCAAGGTTGTCATAGCCAGGAGCGGCACTGGGGTTAAGCTCCCAGTGCTTATAAAATGCTCCTTATGGCGTGCGTCTCGAAAAGCCTCTGACAACTAAGTCCAACTCCTAGCCTGCCCGTGTGGTTTAGTCTCTAAGCCCGGCGGAACTGCTTTTACTAATAGGAGAAGGGGCGAGGGCGGATCTCTGGCACCTTAAAACCAGATGCTTCGGGTAGATGGTGGCTCGTCAACCTGGGAAGGTAGCCCATCTAGGGGAAGGTAAACCCTGATTTCAAACCTCTGCTGCCTTGCAGCATACCCGGTCACGGGAAAGGCTTTGGGAGTCAACCCTGAGGAAAAATCCGGAGTCGGAGCCCCTAAGGCAGTTCTATGTTGTGCTCAACATCATTCTGGCAGCTCTGCAACGGCGCTGGTACCAAACTGTAGCAGCCCTGCTGTTCCTTTGGATTCATCAGCGACGTGGAGAGGGGGGACATGCTGCATGGGCAACATCTTGTCCTCCATATCTTCCTACCCAGGCTTGAATCCTACCAATGCCAACGCTGGAAGGTAGAACACCGGATCACTGGAGAGGACACTCCAGCTTCGCCTTTGGTGTAGACAAAACACGGGGAATGACAATTACCGGTTATAAGCCACCGCTCAATTGGCGTAGAGCACGGCGCCAGGGGTTGTTCCCGACGGTGGGAGGGATCATCGGATCTCACTGGACAGCTACCGCCCGCCTCAAGCTGGGCAGCCCCCAGCCAATAAGGTGTTGTCCCGCCACAGCTTGCTTTCCTCATTGGGTGCATGGGAATGAGGAGAAGTCTGAACAGCAGGCTGAGAACTTTCGCACCAGGCAAGACAATAAAACAAAAGAGACCAACTCTAAAACTGGGAACTTGGAACGTCCGCACTATGATGACAGGACTCGCTGCTAACCTCAAGGACATCAACGACACCAGGAAGACTGCCATCATCAATAATGAGCTGAAGAGACTGGGAGTGGATATCGCCACTCTCCAGGAAACACGGTTGGCTGACGCAGGCACACTGAGAGAGAAGGACTACATGTTCTACTGGCAGGGAAAGGGCAGTGACGAACACAGGGAACACGGAGTGGGCTTCGCAGTGAAGAACACCTTGCTGAAGATGGTGGAACCGGGCAGCACTGGCTCTGCATGACTCCTCACCCTCCTCCTGAACACCACTCAAGGCCCAGTCACCCTCGTCAGTGTGTCTGCCCCAACACTGACAGCCACACCAGAGGCAAAAGACGAGTTCTACGAGAATCTCGCAACAACTGTCAGGACCATCCCCAACTCTGAACAACTCATTCTCCTTGGAGACTTCAATGCCAGAGTGGGTGCTGACCATGACTCCTGGCCCTCCTGTCTTGGACCTTTTGGCGTGGGCAGAATGAACGACAACGGACAGCGGCTGCTCGAGTTCTGCACATATCACGATCTGTGCATCACAAACTCGTTCTTCAAGACCAAGCCCCAACACAAGGTTTCCTGGCAACATCCACGCTCAAAGCACTGGCACCAGCTGGACTTGATCCTGACCAGGTGCACCTCACTGAAGAACGTGCTAATCACCCGTTCATTCCAGAGTGCAGATTGTGACACAGACCATTCATTGGTGTGTTGCATGGTCAAGCTGCAGCTGAAGAAATTCCATCGTGCTAGACAGCCTGGAAAGGCACGGATTGACACCAGCAAGATGGCTCAACCAGAACTTGTTGAGCAGTTTGCCTCCACCTTTGAGAAGGAACTTGGTGTACCACAAGAAGGAGAATCTGCAAAGCAGAAGTGGGAAGAGCTGCGATACACTATCCACCGCACAGCCCTGGCTACCTTTGGGAGGAAGACCTCGAAGTCACAGGGCTGGTTTGATGCCAAGTTGACCGAAATGACCCCCGTCATTGAAGCCAAGCGCTCAGCACTTGCTGAGTACAAGAAGTACCCAAACGAGAAGAATCTCCAGATTCTCAGGGCTGCGAGAAGCAAAGTTCAGCAGACTGCTTGGCGCTGTGCCAACGAGTACTGGACTCAGGTCAGCCAAGACATTCAAACCGCTGCCATAACAGGGAACATCCGTGGTATGTACGATGGCATCAAGAAAGCACTTGGTCCGGCTCAGAGCAAGACGGCCCCCCTCAAATCCTCCACTGGGGAGATAATCACAGAAAAGAACAAGCAGATGGAGAGATGGGTGGAACACTACTCCGACCTCTACTCCAGACAGAACACCGTGACACCGTCAGCCCTTGATGCCATCGACTGCCTGCCATCCATGGACGAACTTGACGCCGAGCCAACCATCGACGAACTCAGCAAGGCCATTGATAGCTTGGCCGCTGGCAAGGCACCCGGCAACGACAGCATACCCCCTAACCTGATCAAGCACTGCAAGACCGCCCTACTGCTGCCATTGCATGACGTCCTCTGCCAGTGTTGGAAGGAAGGTGCCGTATCACAGGACATGAGGGACGCCAAGATCATCACCCTCTACAAAAACAAAGGGGAGAGAAGCGACTGCAACAACTACAGGGGTATCTCCCTCCTCAGTGTTGTTGGCAAAGTCTACGCACGAGTTGTTCTTGTTCGTCTACAGAAGCTTGCCAAACGTGTCTACCCCGAGTCTCAGTGTGGCTTCCGTGCTGAGCGATCGACGGTAGACATGATATTCTCCATCCACCAACTCCAGGAGAAATGCAGAGAACAGAACATGCCCCTGTACGTCGCTTTCATCGACCTCACCAAAGCGTTCGATCTGGTCAGCAGAGAGGGCCTTTTCAAGATCCTGCCAAAGATAGGATGCCCACCAAAGTTGCAAAGCCTTATCGAATCATTTCACACCAACATGCAGGGGATAGTGCAGCACGATGGCAATGCCTCAGAGCCATTCAACACACGCAGAGGAGTGAAACAGGGCTGTGTACTTGCGCCAACCCTCTTTGGGATTTTCTTTGCTATGCTCCTGAGGCATGCCTTCAGCACAGCAACAGAGGGAATCTACCTGCACACAAGATCTGACGGCAGGCTTTTCAACCTCGCCCGCCTGAAAGCCAGAACCAAAGTACGCGAGGCTGTAATCAGAGACATGCTGTTCGCAGACGACACTGCAGTCGCAACCCACACACAGCAGGAGCTTCAGACCCTGATGGACCGCTTCTCCCAGGCATGCAAGGACTTCGGGCTTACCATCAGCCTGAAGAAGACTAACGTCTTGGCGCAAGGCATGGAAGCACCACCAACCATCACCATCGACGACTACGAGCTGGAGGTCGTGAATCAGTTCACGTACCTGGGGTCCACGATCAGCAACAACCTCTCCCTTGATACAGAGATCCACAAGAGGATTGGAAAATCAGCCTTCACACTCGCTCGTCTCACCACACAAGTGTGGGAGAATCTCAAACTCTCTGTCAAGGCAAAGATGGCAGTGTACAACACCTGCGTCATCAGCACACTGCTCTATGGGAGTGAGACGTGGACAACATACGCCCGGCAGGAAAAGAGACTGAACTCCTTCCACTTGCGCTGCATTCGCCACATCCTGGACATATCCTGGCAGGACAAAGTGCCCAACACAGAAATTCTGTCCCGCGCCGGCCTTCCCTCCATGTTCACTCTACTCAGGCAGCGCAGGCTCCGCTGGCTAGGCGACGTTCACCGTATGGAGGATGGCAGAATCCCCAAAGATGTCCTCTACGGAGAACTGGCAACTGGCAGGAGAGACGTTGGCCGCCCACAGCTGCGCTTTAGAGATGTCTGCAAGAGAGACATGAAGGCCCTGGAGATCAACACAGAGCGCTGGGAGGACCTTGCAACGGACCGCTCCAAATGGAGAGGCACCCTGACCAGACAGCTCAAGGCAGGTGAAAAGAGACTGACTGCTGCAGCAGATGAAAAAAGGACCCGCAGGAAGAACCGCCACAGACCCAGCAGCACGGAGACCACCCACAAGTGCGACCTGTGTGACAGGGACTGCCATTCGCACATCGGCCTGTTCAGCCACAGGCGGTGCTGTTCCAGCAGAGTAGACGTTTAGGATTCTCTTCCATGGTCATCATAGACCGACGGAGGCCGACATTAGATTCATATTCTATCTTTTATTGCATGCATAGTTTTTTATCTTTAGTGCTTCTCCATGTTTAATGTTGCAGCATTGCACCGAGACAAATTCCTAGTTTGTGTACTACATGAACAATGGCAATAAATCTCATTCTGATTCTGATAACTCCAGTAATTACATCGATTTTCAAAAGGGCAGCGGCGGTGGCCACACGCACCGTTTTCTCCGACTTCTCTTTTTCTCTGTGCAACGATTGTATTAAAAGTTGCTTTTTCTTAAATTTTTTTTAGCTCTAACACCATCACAATCTGTTCTTGTCCGTCGCCATTTCATAAACAAAAACACATGACAAACACAAATCACTCTACTCATCGGCTGAAACCCGTTTTGGTACCGGAACAACGCATTCCACCCAACACACAAGAAAAAATTGCAGATCACTGCATCTGTGATGGATGTTAGTAATTGTGTCGACGTGATTTGGGTGCATAAATCCAGCTTTAAACTTACAATTGCTGTTTTGTTTTTTGTTTTTTTTTTTACAAAAAGTTATCCTTTAAAAACCCAGTAAAATGCCCCAACAAAACACACAATAATAATATCATGCAACAAATGAACCAGTTAAAAAGAAAAAAAAATGAAGAGAAACAGCAACCTCAATTAAAACCAATAAAATGCATAAAACTCCCAAGCACTAAAATAAAAGGGATAAATATACTCTTAAAATAATCCAGCATTCAATATTTTCAACTTAGAATCAGAATCAGAATGAGATTTGTTGCCATTGTTCATGTAGTACAAAAACTAGGAATTTGTCTCGGTGCAATGCTGCAACATTAAACATGGAGTAGCACTAAAGATAAAAATAAAAAACTATGCATGCAATCAAAGGTAGAATATGAGTAAGTAATACTAATCTATGCAATTTTTAAATATATTAACAAGCAGCAGATATTGTGGAGTTCCACATAGTGCAGTCGGTAGTGCAAAAAGAAAACAGTGATAATTGTCATGAGTCCGGTTGAGCTGCTGTACGTAGTGCACGAGAGTCTAATAAGTCACTTAGTGTTCAGCAGTCTGATGGCAGAGGGGAAGAATCTGTTCATATAGCGGGAGGTTTTAGTCTGAATGGACCGAAGTCTTCTGCCTGAGGGGAGGGGGGCAAACAGTGCGTGTCCAGGGTGTGAAGGGTCGGCTATGATCGGACCTGCATGCCTCCGGGTCCTGGAGATGTACAGGTCCTGGAGGGATGGGAGCTTGCAGCTGATCACCTTCTCAGCAGCGCGCACAATGCGCTGCAGTCTTAGTCTGTCCCTGGCGGTGGCTCCTGCGTACCACACGGTGATGGAGGTGGTGAGAATGGACTCGATGATGGCCGTGTAGAACTGCACCAACATCTTGGTGGGTAGCTTGAGCTTCCTCAGCTGCCACAGGAAGAACATCCTCTGCTGGGCCTTTTTGATGAGGGAGCTGATGGTCGGCTCCCACTTGAGGTCCCGGGTGATGGTGGTGCCCAGGAAGCGGAAGGAATCCGCATTGGTGATGGGAGAGTCTGTGAGGGTAAGGGGGGGCAGAGGGGTTGTGACTTTTCTGAAGTCCACGATCATCTCCACTGTCTTCAAAGCTTTCAGCTGCAGGTTGTTGTGGCTGCACCAGGACGCCAGCTGGGCCACCTCTCTCCTGTAGACGGACTCGTCACCGTTGGAGATGAGCCCGATGAGGGTGGTGTCGTCCGCAAACTTGATCAGCTTGACAGACTGGTGGCTGGAGGTGCAGGAGTTGGTGTACAGGGAGAAGAGTAGGGGGGAAAGTACACATCACTGGGGTGATCCGGTGCTGATGCTAACAGAGTCTGAGACAGTCTTTCCCAGCCGCACATGCTGCCTCCGGTCCGTCAGGAAGTCGGTGATCCACCTGCAGAGGGAGTCAGGCACGTTTAGCAGGGACAGCTTGTCCTGGAGCAGAGCGGGGCGGATGGTATTGAATGCAGAGCTGAAGTCCACAAACAGGATCCTGACGTAGGTTCCCGGGGAGTCCAGGTGCTGCAGGATGGAGTGGAGGGCCAGGTTGACTGCATCGTCCACAGACCTGTTGGCTCTGTAGGCAAACTGCAGCGGGTCCAGGAGGGGAGGGGTGATGGTCTTGAGGTGGGGCAGGACCAGGTGCTCAAAGGACTTCATGACTACAGAGGTGAGCGCTACAAGTCTGTAGTCGTTAAGTCCAGTGATCCGTGGCTTCTTGGGGACAGGGATGATGGTAGAGGTTTTGAGGCAGGCCGGCACGTGGCATGACTTCAGGGAGGTGTTAAAAATGTCTGTGAAGACAGGAGTCAGCTCCTCCGCACAGTGTCTCAGGGTGGAGGGAGACACGCCGTCCGGACTGGGGGCCTTGCGCGGGTTCAGTCTGGAGAACTGTCTGTGCACGTCCTGCTCACTGATGGCAAGGGCAGGGGGGGGGGGCGCCTTTGATGAAGTGGGGACCATGGAGGCAGTGGCGCTGGGGGGAGGGGGGGAGTTGGACACTGCTGATGAGGTGTCAAAATGGGCATAGTGTTGGGACAGTCTTTGACAAAGGGCTTTGTCATCCTGTCCTTTAGAAGCCTGAGGCCGATAGTTGGTGATTTTGCCTCAGTCCTCTCCACACAGAAGCAGAGTCGTTAGCAGTGAACTGTTGCTGGAGTCTCTCAGAATACACAGATTTAGCTCTCCTCAGCTCTCTGCTAAACCGGTATTTGACCTCCCTGTAGCAGTCACGGTCTCCACTTTTCAACGCTGCTTCCTTCTCCTTCCTGATCTGTCTGAGCTTAGCTGTGAACCAGGGCTTGTCGTTGGAGTAACTCACCCTGGTGGGCGATGGAAGAATGCTGTCCTCACAAAAGTGGATATATGAGGTCACAGTGTCCGTGTACTCATCCAGATCATGCGTAGCTCCTTTAAACATGTCCCAGTCAGTTACTTCCAAGCACGTGCTCAGCTCCTCCACAGCTTCACTGGTCCATTTCCTCGTAGTGCTCACAACAGGTTTTGTGAGCTTCAGTCTCTGTCTGTATGTGGGAATCAGGTGGACCATCACGTGATCAGATAGTCCGAGCGCAGCGCGGGGAACAGCGCGATACGCATCCTTAACTGTAGTGTAACAGTGATCCAGCGTGTTCTCTCCTCTGGTGGGGCATTTAATAAACTGTTTGTACCGGGGGAGTTCGTGGCTCAGGTTGCTCTGGTTAAAGTCGCCAACCACAATAACCAGAGAGTCCGGGAAAGTCCGCTCCGCTTGCTGAATGGAGCTCGCTCCGCGAGCGCGCGCTGAGCCTCGCGCACGTCCGCGTCGGGCGGAACATAAACAGCGGCCAGGATGAATGAAGCAAACTCACGCGGGGAATAAAATGGCTTGCAGTTGATGAATAAATATTCCAGAGCGGGAGAACAGTGTTGGGAGATCACAGTTACATCGGAGCACCAGCTGCTGTTGATGTAGAAGCAGACTCCTCTGCCTGTGGTCTTGCCGGACAGCCCCGTGTCGCGGTCTGCACGAAACAGCTGAAATCCCTCGAGGGGGAGCGAGCTGTCCGGTGTCTTTTCCTTGAGCCAGGTCTCAGTGAAGCAGAGGGCACACGAGGTGGAGAGGTCCTTAAATCGCATCAGCAGTTTCAGTTCATCTTCCTTGTTATAAAGAGAATTAACGTTGGACAGAAAGATCCCAGGCAAGGCCGTGCGCGTGCCTCTCCTGCGAAGCCGCACGAGGGCGCCCACTCGTCTTCCTCTCTTTCGCCGTCTCACTTTTTGGGCTAAAAAGTGAACCAGATCGGCGGCAGGAGCCAAAAAAACTGGGAGTAGGTCCGTGGGAGTGAAAGTCCTGATATTTAGTAGCTTTTCACGGGT
Organism: Pholidichthys leucotaenia; assembly: GCA_020510985.1. Lineage (NCBI taxonomy): Eukaryota > Metazoa > Chordata > Actinopteri > Cichliformes > Pholidichthyidae > Pholidichthys > Pholidichthys leucotaenia. Next base: position 126,208,049 of record CM035847.1, on the reverse strand, counting down.
GTAAGAGCAGGCAGACACACAATTGACGAACAAAAACAAACAAAAAAAAGCGCAGCAAAGCACCATGGCGACCACTGTGGGCGCCATCTTGGGACAGTCTTGGGACAGTTGACTTGGGACAGTCAACTCCACACAACTAAAGCTTCTGACTGGATAAAAAAAAAAAAAAACACCAATTACCACTAACATTTCCAAAGGCAGGCTGACAACGAATTTTATAAAACCCGAAAACACAATGCAAATAGAAAAAAAAAAAAAAAAGCGTGCACGCTAGTGATGGGATCTACACTTCACTAAAATGTACTGAATCACTTCGGTCGTTCACTAAAAAAAAACAGTTCTAAAGACTGGTACACCAAATCACTCAGTGCTGTGCTGGAACGCTAACTGCCTGCCACTCACTGAACTGAAAAACGCAGCAGAACTGAGCAGGCGGGGCTCGGTCCTTGACTGCTCTTCAATACGCTCACTGACTGAAGTGATGAAAACGTGAGGGAGGCAACTGTACGTATCAACAGCTGGTGTGTCGTTCTCTGCTCCACAGTACACGTTCATGTGCTGAGGACGTGCAAGAGGCTGCTGAACGAATCCAGCAGCAAGGCGGCTTGGATTCGTGCTGTGTTTAAACATGGTAAACAGATGTAACGTATTATTATTATTATGTTGGATTATTTTAAGAGTATATTTAACCCTTTTATTTTAGTACTTGGGGGTTTTATGCATTTCATTGCTTTTAATTGAGTTTGCTGTTTTTCTTTTTGTTTTTTTACTGGTTGATTTGTTGCATGTTTTTGTTTTTATTGCATCTTTTGTTGTGGTGCTTTAGTGTTTTTTTCAAGGATACCTTTAAAACAAACAGCAATTGTAAATTTAACTCCACTCCTGTAGCCTGACAGTGTAATAAAGAAAGAAAACCCCTCTTTCAGTGATTTGTTGTACAAGCCAATGCTGTCTACTGATTAGTGTTTTGTGCTCCGGCGCTCCCCATTCATCAGAAAGCTTTGTGGTGCATTCTGGGCAGGTCTTGGAGATTTTTTTAAACTGTTGAACTGAGTCAACTAAAAACTTTTAAATGAGCAGATGTGTGTGTCATATAAAAACAGATTCAGCAACTAAATGATATATTTCTCACTTCAAAATCACTTTTGTGGTTTCATTTTGCTGTGTTGAATCAGTCTATTTTTTACTTCCTTGATCCTGCAGCAGGCAGGCACTGGCAGGAGGAGACTTTTGTGAACGACTCATCCAATAAAAGCAGCTCCTTCCGGAGCTCCAGGTTTGTGAGGCTGTAATAGGATGTTGAAGGCTAAGAGAGCTACCAGTCAATGACATGTATGTGATTCGGAAGCGGGGGATGAAATGGTTACTATTTCCTTAGTGATTCATTCAGCTACGGTAGGTGATTCAGTACAGTTTGTCCACCCAAAAGAACTAGTACACTTGAATGAATCGCTCATGAATGTTCCAACTCTAGTGCACACCACTGTCCAAGAGCAGCCAGGTCAGAGACAGGCCAATAAAAACTGCAGGACAATATATCTCTGCTTTAATCATTTAACAGTGTATAATAATAATAATAATAATAATAATAATAATAATAATAATAATAATAATAATAATACATTTTATTTAAAAGCACCTTTCAAGACACTCAAGGACACTTTACAGAAATGGATAAAACACAGTATCAATAAACAACAAAAACACAAAAACGACAATCATAAAAAAACCATGGCAGTTACAATGAAAATGCTAATCTGAACAGGTGAGTTTTGGGAGCGGATTTAAACTGAGGAAGGGAGTCAATATTTCTGATGGCAGGTAGGAGTGAGTTCCAGAGTTTGGGAGCAGAGCAGCTGAAGGCTCTACTCCCCATGGAGCTGAGTCGAGCAGGAGGGACAGCGAGGTGGGCAGAGGAGGAGGATCTAAGGGAGCGGGTAGGGGTGACAATGTGAAGGAGGTCAGCCAGATAAGGAGGGGTGAGGTTATGGATGGCTTTGAAAATATGAAGGAGAATTTTGAAGTCAATGCGAAATTTGACCAGGAGCCAGTGAAGTTGCAGGAGAACAGGGGAGATGTGAAGGAAGGAGGGGGTTTTGGAGATAACACGAGCAGCTGAATTCTGGACCAACTGGAGCTTGTGAAGGGATTTCTGAGGGAGACCAACGAGTAGGGAATTACAGTAATCTAAACGGGATGTGACAAGGCTGTGTACAAGAATATAGGTAGTGTGGGGGGTGAGCGAAGGGCGAAGACAATTAATGTTGCGAAGATGAAAATAAGCAGACCGGGTAATGTTATTGATGTGGAAGTGAAAGGAATGAGAACCATCGAGGATGACACCCAGACTCTTGACCTGAGGGGAGGGGCAAACTGTGGAACTGTCGATGGTGAGGGAGAAACTATCAACTTTTGATAATGTGGATTTGGTGCCGACTAAAAGGATTTCTGTTTTATCACTATTGAGTTTGAGAAAGTTTGTGGTGAACCAGGTTTTTATTTCAGAAAGACAATTGGTCAGGGAGAAGGGAGGGAGGGTGGAATTTGGTTTGGTGGAAAGGTAGAGCTGAGTGTCATCTGCGAAGCAGTGGAAAAGAATATTGTATTTACGGAAAATAAAACCGAGGGGGAGGAGGTAGATGATGAAGAGGGAAGGTCCTAGGACTGAGCCCTGAGGCACACCAGAGGAGACGGGGGAGGGTTGAGAACGGAAGGTTTTGAGTTGGATGAACTGAGTACGGCCATAGAGGTAAGAATCAAACCAGTCAAGGGGAGTGCCAGTGATACCGATGGAAGACAATCTGTTGAGGAGAATGGAGTGGGAGATTGTGTCAAAGGCTGCACTCAGGTCAAGGAGAATGAGAATAGAAAGCAAACCAGAATCAGCTGCAATAAGGTCATTAGTGATTTTCAAAAGGGCAGTTTCAGTGCTATGGTGGGGGTAAAAACCCGATTGAAAATCTTCATACAGGCTATTGTGGGATAAATGGGAGTGGAGTTGAGAAGCAACAACCTTTTCGAGAATTTTGGAAATGAATGGAAGGTTAGAGATGGGATGGCGGTTATTGAAATTATTGGGATCTGAACCGGGTTTTTTAAGGATTGGGAGACAGCAGCAGTTTTAAAGGATAAGGGAAATGAACCAGTAGTGAGTGAGGAGTGGATGATAGCAGTGATGAGAGGGAGCAGTGAGGGGAGGCAGGATCTGACCAAGGCTGTAGGAAGGGGATCTAGAAGACAAGTGGATGGCTTGGATTTATAGATGAAGTCGGAGATGGCAGAGTGGTCAGGAAGTTGAAAAGAGGAGAGTGAAGAACTATAGGAGGGAGGTGCCGAGGGGGAGGGAGAAGAGGGAATGGGACACAGGTGCTGGTGGATCTTTTCAATTTCCGCATTAAAAAACAAAAGGAGGGAGTTGCAAGTGTCCACCGAGTACAAATGGGGGGTGGGGGGGTAGGGAGTCCAGGGGTTGAAGAATTCTGTTGAGGAGTGAAAAGAGTGTTTTGGAATTGCCATGGTTGGAACAGATGAGACCAGAGTAATAAGCAGATTTGGATTGAGCAATGGAGTCCTTGTACTGTGAAATATGAGTTTTGTACATGTCAAAGTGAATAGTGAGACCAGTCTTTTTATGGAGATGCTCAAGTTGGTGGCCTTTAGCTTTCATGGAGCAAAGTTGAGGGGTAAACCAGGGGGCAGAGAGGGAGAATGAAACAGACCGGGTTTTAACAGGAGCGAGGGAGTTGAGAATGGAAGTTAGGGAATTATTGTAGTGGTCAACCAGTTCATCAGGGGAGGAAGAATACTCAGGGTCTGGTAAAGTGTCAATAATGGAGGATAGGGTGTCTGGATTAATGTCCTTGATATTCCGGAATGAGATAAGATGTGAAGGCTTGGTTGTGGAGAGGTGGAGTGTGACAGTGAAAGAGATGAGGAAATGGTCGGTTATGGGGAGTTGATCAGCTGTGCAGCCGGAGGGTGAAAGGTCAGAGCAGCAGATAAGGTCCAGAGTGTGTCCTTTAATATGAGTAGGAAAATCGGTGAAGGTATGAAAATCAAAATTCTCAAGGCAAGATGAGAAGTCACGGGTGAGGGGGAGATTGGTATTGTCCATATGAATGTTGAAGTCACCTAACAGTATTACATTAGGTGAGAGAGTGGAGAGATGAGTGAGGAGAGCAGCAAAATCATTAAAAAAACTCAGTGTGGGGCGATAGATAATAGCCAGGATGGTGGGAATGGGACCAGGCAGTTTACAAGCAAGACATTCAAATGCCTTAGATGCTGGAAAGGAGACAGGCAGGACTTTCCACTTCTCGCGGTAAATTATCGCGAGACCTCCACCGCGACCGAAGCCACGGGGTTCGGAAAGGTAAACAAACCCAGGAGGAGTAGCATTGTTTAATTGGGAAAAGTCATTCGGATGCTGCCATGTCTCTGTCAGGCAGAGAAAGTCAAACTTATGGTCGGCGAGGTAGTCCTGGACAAGGCGGCCCTTGCTCGTGAGTGAGCGGATGTTGAGAATCCCAAAGTTAACGGTGGTGTTGTCGGACTTGACAGTAGCGTTAGCCGAGCTAGCCAGGGTGACTAGCAAGCTGTGGTCAACCCGGCGGGACACAGCAGTTTTCCGAGGACGACGTGAAGGAGGACCAAATGGACTGTATTACACCAGAGCTGTCGATGTGGAAGTTCCGGCGAGAGCCACGGTGGATGTAATTTCGTTGAGGCAGGCGAGCAATGTCCAGGTGCTGGCGCAGCATGGGCGGAGGCTCCGACAGGTGATCGCGGAGCCGGAGGAGCTCGACAGCCAAGTACAGGAGCTGACCAGGCATGGAACGGTGGAACAATGATAGCGTAATCCAGACAAGTGCAGACCAAGTAAGTAGCTTGGAGGTCAACATTGTGGGTTTGTAAAGCCAGGTGAGCTACTAAAACACATTAAAAGCATTAAAATTGACCGGTGAGTAGCGGCAGCCAAACGCGCCAGCGTACACTCAGACATCACTGTACTTGCAAATCAATCAAAATACATCACCAAACTGGTACCACGCCTCCACCTCGAATGCTCTGGGACTCGCGTCTCCCAACTGCTGCACATCTTGCACATCTCTTTTGTCTGCTGCTGTGATTAGAGGTCCTAATTGATTACAGGTGTGGCAGTCATTGACTGAGATCCCGACAACTCAGAGAGAGAGAGAAAGAGAAAGGAGAGGTAAGTATCAACCGTATTAACACATGTAAGTATACATAAGTATCAAGTATCAACACGTTTTACCAAGCGTGGGGAGTAAAATCAGAACGATACTGCTGTCTGTGCTCTTCATATGTGCTGCACAGAGGCGCTGTCTGTGTGTGAGATGCTGTTGGATGTGACACATTGTTGACCACATAATAAATAATTTTAAAAATACAGGTATGCATATATTTTACATTCATGAAGGTATGTGTTTCTTTTGAGAAATGTATCCAATAAACAATAACTTGAAAGATAAAAGTATCATGACACAAAAACAAATAGGTCCCAGTTGCCATCAGGTCCATCTCCTTCAGCAAAGAAAACTTTTACATTATTTTAACAACATTGTGAAAGATGCCAGAGGTGCATATTTATCAGATTTAAATTCTAACAATGGATGGAAGCCAGAAGTTTTATTTGACACCATCATGATCACACCTGTGTTCTGTGTTAGGAAAGCTTTCTTAGAGCATCAGTAAAATCCATTATCAGAGTATATCAGCCTTTGACTTTGTCTCCAGCTCCACACTGTAGCTGAATATCAGTCTTAGAGAGATTCATTCTGATAACTTTGAGTGCTCTCATCAGTTTGGTTGATAAGATGAAACCCTTCTCCTGCCCACTTGACATTTTACATACCTCAGTGTTAAAAAAAAAAAAAAACGTCATTCACACTGCCAGCCAATTTTATTGATAACTAGAAAAGCACTCGGAGAGCGCAGACCTCCGCCAAGCGCTACAGTTCCCCCCATACAGTGTTTGTGTGTACGTTTTCAGATTCCTTGACCATGAAAACATATGACTAGCAATTGGATTGACAATGATAGGATTAGTGGTTGAGTAGTTATTCACGAAAATGACATTTTCCGTAATGGCGGCCACAGTTCCCCCCATACAGTGTTTGTGTGTACGTTTTCAGATTCCTTGACCATGAAAACATATGACTAGCAATTGGATTGACAATGATAGGATTAGTGGTTCAGTAGTTATTCACGAAAATGGCATTTTCCGTAATGGCGGTTTTCTTCTGGACGGTGATCCGGATCATCCCCAAAATTTAATCAGTTCTTCCTTGTACCATTTCCAACAACACCTGAAAGTTTCATCGAAATCCGTCCAAAACTTTTTGAGTTATCTTGCTAACCAACAGACAGACAAACAGACAGACAAACCCCGGCAAAAACATAACCTCCTGGCGGAGGTAATAATTAATAGCTGTTTGATTTCTGGCTTTGCCCTCTCATATTTTTTAGCCCAATGCTGATCCATCTCTTCCTCAGTATTTTTTTTTTTTTTGAGTTCTTGCACTATTGGACTTTTCCACTGTTGGACCTTTCCTCACAGGAATTTCTTAGTTGCTGTTCCCAGTTTTGTGTGTACTTCTGGAAGGGGGTCGGTGTTGGTGTCAGTGTTGGTGGCATCAACACCTACCTTGTGAATATGATAACTACAGAAAGGAATGATGCAGACTTTTCAAATTGATACCATAATTGTTTCTATGAAAAATATTGAATGGGTTAGACCCTGGCCTCTGACTATGGGTTTAGGGTCAGAAGGTCAAAGGTCAACATTAATATCCCCGATGCATTATGGGTTCAGACACAAGAGGACAACTGCATAGGCCCTAATGAAATTTACAGAAAAAATATCAACAGCCATTGAAAATAAAGAGTATTCAGTTGGAGTATTCCTAGATCTTAAAAAAACATTTGATACAGTAGATCATAATTTATTATTAAAGAAACTACAAAATTCTGGTATTAGAGGGGTAGCACTGTCCTGGTTAAGTAGTTACTTAAAGAATAGATATCAGTATGTATGTGTTAGCAACAAAAACTCAGAGTTGCTGAAGGTCACCTGTGGAGTCCCACAGGGTTCAGTTTTGGGACCATTATTATTCAATATGTATATAAACGATATATGTAAAGTTTCAGAAAAAATGGACTTAATATTGTTTGCCGATGACACTAATCTGCTATGCAGTGGAAACAATTTGGAACAACTTCTGGATACACTCGGGAAGGAATTAGAAAAGCTTAAACTGTGGTTTGATTCAAACAAATTAACGCTCAATTTAAGTAAGACAAAATTTATAGTCTTTAACAACCATCACAACAATCCAGTACCCAAACTCAGTGTAAATGGTGTAGAGATTGAAAGGGTATCTGAAACTAAATTCCTTGGAGTAATAATTGATAACAAACTGTGTTGGAAGTCACATATTAATTATATTAAAGGTAAAGTTTCCAAATCAATTGCAATATTACACAGAGTGAAATATTTGCTGAATCAACCCACACTATACACCTTGTATCATTCATTAATACTCCCATACATGACATATTGTAATGAAGTATGGGGAAATACATACAAAACAAACATATATCCACTCTTTATGCTTCAAAAGAGAGCTATTAGAATAATAAACAAAGCAGCTTACAGGGAACCAACAAACCCACTTTTTCTTAAACAAAAAACTCTCAAGTTGAAAGATCTGGTTGACTTTAAAACCGCAATAATAATGTTCAAAGTGAAGAATTTATCACTGCCCGCAAATATCCAAAAGTTGTTCCAAACAAGGGAGAAACGATATCACTTCAGAGGAACATGTATATTTCAAAAGCCTACAGTGAGAACAACCACCAAGCAACACTGTATTTCAGTGCAAGGAGTCAGATTATGGAACGATTTTGGACCTGAATTAAAATCATGTACAACGCTTGGACAATTTAAACAAAAACTAAAGGAAGAAATTCTCCAAACATATTTACAAGACGACATGTAAACTCACATAAGGATTGACATATCCAGCCTGTGTTGTGTTGTAGCTTAGTTTTTTTTTTTTCTCTCTGTGACATTCTGTCTTAGATTTGTCTTGAATAGTAACCGCTTAACCTAGCTTAGCTTAGTTTTCTTTTTTTTCTCTCAGTAACACTTTGTCTTAGCTTTGTTCTAAATTGTAATCACTCTTGTCTTGTTTACTCTTTTTTCTTTTGAATTCTTGGATGGAATATGGGTGGGCAATATAAGCTGCTGCTTCAGCCATCACCCATTTCGGATAACTCACGTGGAATTGTTTAGTAGAAGGAGTCTTTGTCTAATTTGACCTTGTTGTTATATTATACAGTTTCTTTTAACCTGTACTGTATTATCCGAAATAAATAAATTCATTCATTCATTCATTCATTCATTCATTGTACAAGTAAAGCTAACATGCTCACCTTGGGATCCTGACCTCCAACTATGAGTCTGGAGTTAAAAGGTAAATGGTCAAGGTTATTGATTTTCAATCAAATTCAGTTGATTTTCATGATTTTTCATCCGGTTCTCCATGTTTGAAGTTATGACCAACAGACAATTACATTGGTGCACTCAAAATTTCCACTGGGAATTTTCCAGGTGTATCTATGACCAATCTCTGAAGAGTTTGAACTTGGCTGACCTTAAGGTCAGGTCGTAGGTCAGCTCTAAAAAACCTTGTAAATGTGATAATTACCTCCGCCAAGGAGGTAATGTTTTTACCAGGGTTTGTCTGTTTGTCTGTCTGTTTGTCTGTTACCAACATAACTCAAAAAGTTATGAACAGATTTTGACAAAATTTTTAGGAAAGGTGTGTAATGGCACGGGGAACAGATGATTAGATTTTGGTGATGATCTGAGAGTGCATACCTCCACCAAGGGCTTTGTTTGTATTTGTGCAGCAGGATTACACAAAAACTACTGGATGGATTTGGATGAAATTTTCACCAGAGGTGGTTCTTGGGCTACAGAGGAACCCATTATATTTTGCTGATGATCTGAGAATGCATACCTCAGCCAAGGCTCTTATCTTCTCACAGTGTGTTTGCAACAACACTCCAAAACTGATGGACAGACTTTGATGCAATTTTCACCACAAGTGACTATAGGCCTACACACAAACCCATTACATTTTGGAGGTCATCCATGAGAAACGGAAGGAGCCTTGGCGGAGGTATGCGCTCTATGAGTGCTTTTCTAGTTTGTGAATGAAATATTGCTGGTTTTATTGCTGTTTGATGTAGGCTTAATCCCATAGTTGCACCTATGAAAAATATGGAAAAATCTGCAATAATTTTGATTTTGGGGTGAATTTGCCCAAAAATTCTCATTGCCAGTAGGCTGAGTGGTACTACTAGCAGCTGCCAGTATTTATACTATGTTTAAGCTTTTTGAATAAAAATATCAGATGAGGAGTTTCAGTGGAGTTAGGTCACTGGGGTCAGAATCTTGTTTTCATTGATTTGAAGGAGTTTATAGTTGTGGTTAAAGATAGTAGACGGTAGACAAAGCTGGAGAGGAGAGGGTCAAGTTTGCTGGCGGCTGGCTTATGGTACATGTCTACTGGTCAGATTTTGACAGAAGGAATTGCATGGGGTCATGCGTTGAGTACGGGGATGGGGCATAACCAGGTTGAGTGACAGAAATTGATTGAAATAGCGCAAAACCAGTAGTCAAAGAGCTCATCGGTCCTGCTGCTGAGAACACAAAGGCTGTGCCTGATTGGTCAATGCAGTCTGCTTTAGGTTGTCTTCCACAGATTTGGGGGTCTTATCTAGGTCGTTTTTCCCTTCATTTTCGATCCTCCACAGGGTCTCATGCATCCTTGTGTCTGGTGTTACGTTCCACTGCCACACTTCGCTGTTTTGTGTCACATCATAGTCCAGTCAACACTGTTTTTGTTCAGTCAAGATTAGTTATGTTATTAATTAATACTTAAGAATCGAATTATGAACATTGGTGCATCGATTCAGAATCATCCACGTCCACAATGCATTGGAAAAATTTCCCCCATCTTTAGTGTCTACCTGTAATCCCATACACATAAAATACACATACTCAGACTGTGGGGAAAATTAGTATTGAACATATTAACATTTTTCTCATTAAACATATTTCTGATGGAGCCATCGACCTGAGATTTTCACCTGATATCAGTAACGACTCAAGTAATCCATACATACAAAGGAATAAAGGCAACTATGTTCACAAAACAAGTTATATTTAATAAAGTGGAATGACACACAGAATAAGTATTGAACACATGAAGAAAAAGAGGTGCAAAAAGGCATAGAAAGCCAAGAAACCAGCTGAAATCCATCAGAATTTATGAAGCCATCTCATCCCCCATCAGTGCAAATTAATTTCAGCTGGTTAAGTCCTGACTGATGGCCTTTAAAAAGGTCTGTGAATATCAGATTGTCACACCACAAAGAACTCATGATGGGTAGAAGCAAAGAGCTCTCTCTAGACCTTCGCAACCTTATTGTTGCAAAACATAATGATGGCACTGATTACAGGTGCATTTCTAAACTGCTGAATATTCCAGTGAGCAATGTTGGAGACATCATTCAGAATTGGAAAGAACATCATTTTGCCATAAACCGGCCATGACCAGGAGCTCCTCGCAAGATTTCTGACAGGAGTCAAAAGAATTATCAGAAGAGTTATCCAAGAGCCAAAGACCACTCGTGGAGAGCTCCAGAAAGGCCTGGAGTCAGCAGGTACTGTTCTTTCAAAGAAAACAACAAGTAATGCTCTCAGACGACATGGGCTTGATGCCTGCTCACCTCACAAGACTCCACTGCTGAAGAAAAAGGATGCTGAAGGTCATTTAAAGTTTGCTGCACAACATTTGGGCAAGCCAATGAAATACTTTGAGAATATAGTCTGGTCAGAGGAGACCAAAAGTGAACTTTTTGGATGCCACAACATACAGCATGTTTGAAGAAGAAATGGCACTGCACATCCCATTATGGTGTAGGGGTGTTTTTCAGCACATGGTACAGGCACACTTCATATAATTGAAGGAAAGATGAATGGACAAATGTACAGAGACATCCTTGACAAGAAACTGTTGCCATCTGCCAGGATACTGAAGATGAAATGAGGGTGGACATTTCAGCAAGACAATGATCCCAAACATACAGCCAAGGAAACTCTCAACTGGCTCCAGAGAAGGAAAATAAAGCTGCGAGAATGGCCCGGTCAGTCACTTGACCTAAATCTTATTGGAAATCTATGGAACGATCTGAAGGTCAGAGTTCATAGAAGACACCCACAGAACCTTCAAGGTTTGAAGACAGTTTGTGTGGAAAAATGGGCTAAAATCACTCCTGAGCAATGCCTGCACCTAGTTTCTCTATTCAGGAGGCATCTGGAAGCTGTTATTACCAACAAAGGCTTTTCTTCTAAATAGTAAATGAATTTCACCAAGTGCGTTCAATACTTATTCCCTGTGTTGATCCACTTTATTAAATATTACTTGTTTTGTGGACACAGTTTCCTTGATTTCTTTGTATGGATGGATTACTTGGATTGTTACTGATATCTGGTGAAAATCTCAGGTCAATGGCTCCATCAGAAATATGTTTCATGAGAAAAATATTGACGTTGCAGAGAGAGGAATGACCAGGCCAAGCATTCAGAGCAGATGAACTTTATTCCCTCTCTCTCATCTCTTAGAAACAGAAAACATTGACATTCTGTAGCAGGGGCTCTCTTTTATATTACCACACTCACACGCTCCTGCTGCCTGAGGTCCTGCATCACAATTCATTCTCGCATCACAATCGCTTTTGTCCTCCAGCCCCTTAATCCCCATGCTCTTCCATCAGAGGAAATTACTGCATCTCCCTTCCTCCCAGTCTGAGATGAATACCACAGCATGGGTCCCCCATACTGCCCTCCCCTTCCCGAGTCTCAGACTGAGTTTTAACCCTCAGGTCCTCTCGGCTTCAGCCTCCGCCCATAGCTGCTGTAACGGGGGGTCTTTGGCTCCAAGGCGCTGCTGTGCCGGTGGGGGGTTCCTGGGGGTGCGTCCGTCTGTGGGTGGACAATGCGGAGGGGGGGGGAGCATTCAGCATGTTCGTGTGACTGCTCAGATTAGTTGTTTACCTGGGGAGTTCTCAGGGTGGGTCTTCCACGCCGAGGAGCTCAAGCCAACACCACCTGCTCGTCTGCCACCACAAAGGTAGGTTTAAGCTTGTCTATACAGATTTTCTCCCAGCGACCCCCCAAGTCTAACACAAAATGTTTGTCTCCGGGTTCCAGCACTCTAAACGGGCCATCGTAGGGTGGGCACAATGGGGGTCGGTGGGCATCGTGCCTGACAAACACGAACGCCATGTCCTTCAAGGTTTTCGGCACAAAAGCACGGGGAAAACAGTGTTGGGCCGGGCCAGGTAGCGTCCCTGCGTCTGCGCTATGCTGTGAACCTGGGGACGGATGGGTGTTCGGCGCGGGGTTATCTGGTAAAAATTCCCCGGGGAGCCGCAGCGGCTGAGAAAAAACAAGCTCTGCTGGGGAAGCCTCCAAATCCTCTTTCAGTGCGGAACGCAACTGTAATAGAACCCACGGCAACCGGTCCACCCAATTTGCATCTGTAAGTGAAGCCCTGAGCGCTGCGTTCAGTGACCTATGGAAACGCTCGCAAAACCCATTGGCCTGTGGGTTGTACGTGGTTGTGCGATGAATTGCAATGCCCAGGCTCCGGGCCATCATGGACCAGAGGTCAGAAACAAACTGATGGCCCCAATCGGACGTGATGTCCGAAGGGGTGCCAAAAAGTGCCACCCACGTTGTCAAAAAAGCACATGCCACATCTGCGGATGTGGTGGAAGCTAGCGGGACTGCTTCTGGCCATCGTGTGGTGGGGTCCACCACTGTCAGGAGGTGCATGAACCCCTGCGATGGCAGGAGGGGGCCCACGAGGTCCACGTGAATGTGGTCGAACCTCTTAGCCGAGATATGGAATGGCACCAAAGGGGCCTTTGTGTGCCTGCGCACTTTGGCTCGTTGGCACGCTACGCAGGCTGCAGCCCACTCTTTCACCTGTTTGTGCAGGCTCGGCCAAACGAACTTTGTTCCCACCATTTTGACTGATGCGCACACTCCTGGATGCGCCAGGGAGTGAACAGACTCAAAAACACGGCGGCGCCAAGCGTGTGGGACCACCAGGTGCGGGCGTCCTGTGGAGACGTCACAGACTGGGGGGGGGGGGGGGGGGCGTCTTGCAGTACCCTGCTCTCCAGCCTTAACCCTGTTGGTCCAGACTGGAGCGCGCACACGTCCGCATCGCCAATCTGCTCCACGGCCATGGCCGTGTAATCTATCCCTACATAGACTGGGGCCACTAAGGCATGCGAGAGGCAGTCCGCCACCACGTTAAATTTACCGGCCACATGGCGAATGTCGATCATAAACTCCGAGATCTCGGTCAGCTGTCTCTGCTGCCAGCCCGACCATGGTTCCGAAACCTTGGCCATTGCGTACGTTAGTGGCTTGTGGTCCACGAACGCAGTGAAGGTGTGCCCTTCCAGCCAGAACTGGAAGTGTCGTATGGCCAGGTGAAGAGCCAGTAACTCTCTGTCGAATGCGCTGTATTTACGCTCACTGTCATGCAAAGCCCTGCTAAAAAAGGCGAGCGGCTGCCAAGAACTGGCGACGCATTGCTCCACGATGGCCCCTATGGCCATGTCCGAGGCGTCGGTAGTGAGCACTATCCAAGCTGCCGGGTCCGGGTGCGCCAGTAGTGTGGCGTTTGCCAGGGCTGTTTTAACCTCAGAGAACGCCTGCTCCCGCTCAGGAGTCCAGTCGACTCTGTCCGTCGGTTTCCGTTTCTTGAGTGCGGCGTACAACGGCTCCATGAGCTGGGCTGCGCGGGGGAGGAAATGCTTATAAAAGTTAACCATCCCCAAAAACTCCAGCAGCGCCCTGACTGTCTGAGGCCGGTGAAAATTCGCCACTGCACGCACCTTGTCCAGCAAGGGTATTTCCCCCTCCGGTGAGATGCGGTGTCCCAAAAAATCGATCCCCGTCACGCCGAACTGGCATTTTGCCGGGTTGATTATTAACCTGTGCTCCTCTAACCTTAGATGCATGACCAACCAATTCCAACACTCTTCCATGAGTTTGGTCAAAATGACCCCAACTAGAATGTGTGTGTTTTATGCTGTAAACTGAAGAAATTTCTTTCATTTTGGTTAAAGATGATTATTTTTATTATATTTTGAGTGATTATTGTTATTATTATTTTAAATTATATTTTGGTCAACAAAAGAAGGGGACAGCTTGGGGTCATTTTTGACCCCACATATGGAAAAGTGTGGTACTGATACAAAAAATGCAATTAAAAAATACAACAATTAGATACAAATCCAAATGGCCTCATGTCAAAGACAACCTATTTGAGGAATACATGAAAGATTAAATGATAAAAAATGAAAAAATTGCAAAGATATTGCAAAAAAAAAAAAACAACCGCACGGGCATTTTTGACCCCTGCATCTAACAATATCTGCATTGTCCTCACTGTATACACTGTATTGTTCTCATCTGTTTACCCTCTCTGTTTATCCTAGGCATCCAGTCTGAGATGCTAATTGCAGCGTCTACAGTGTTACTGATAACCGTGGTGAGATTCAAAAGGGGACAGCTTGGGAAAAGCTTGGGGTCATTTTTGACCCCACATATGGAATAGTGTGGTACTGATACAAAAAATGCAATTACTTAAAAAATATAACAATTAGATACAAATCCAAATGGCCTCATGTCAGACACAACCTATTTGAGGAATACATGGAAGATTAAATGATAAAAAATTAAAATTACAAAGATATTGCAAAAAAACCAACCGATGGGGTTATTGTTACCCCTCTTATGCATCAAAGGCTAACCTCCGGAAAACCGTCCTGAGGTGGGTTACGTGTTTGTCCTCGGATGCGCTGGCCACCAGGATGTCATTCAGGTAGACGAACACAAACGGCAGTTCGCGCAACACCCCATCTATCATGCGTTGGAATGTCTGTGTCGTGCCTTTTAACCCAAAAGGCATGCGTAAAAACTCAAACAGACCAAACAGGGTTATTACTGCCATTTTAGGTATGTCCTTCGCGAGCACCGGGACCTGGTGGTAACCACGGACCAGGTCTATCTTAGAAAAAATACGTGCCCCGGCGAGGTGAACGGAAAAATCATGAATATGGGGGATCGGGTAGCGGTCGTGCGCTGTGGCGTTGTTTAATCTGTGGAAATCTCCACAAGGTCGCCACAATCCCTCGGCCTTAGGGACCATATTATAGTGGGGATGGCCATGGGCTGTTTGATCGTCTGATGATGCCCAGCCTTTCCAAGCTGGCAAACTCCTCGCGCACTATGGCCAGTTTAGCTGTGTCCAGGTGCCGAGGTCATGCGAAAACTGGCGGCCTGGTGGTGGTAATAAAGTGCTCCACCCCGTGTTTAGTGATGGCCGCCGAAAACATCGGGACCGTGAGTGCTGGGAACTGGGTGAGCAGTGTGTGGAACTTACCACCTGGAGCTGTGATGTTGGCTAGCGTTGTTGGCCCGGCTCCTCAAGCTGTACAGGGGAGAGAATCAAAAGACATTGCATTAATCAGGCATCTGTTAGCAGCATCGACTAGTAGTCTGTGTGCACACAAAAATTCAGCGCCTAAGATTGGGAAACTGCATGCCGCTATGACGAATGTCCACTGGTACGTACAGCCATGCAGGGATACAGTCAGTGTCCTCTCACCAAAAGTCTTAATATCTGAGCCGTTTGCGGCTGTCAGCTCGGGGCCGCTAGCTCCCACTGGCCGGTCGGCATAGGACGGCAGGATGAGGCTCTTTTGGGAGCCGGAGTTCACGAGGAACCGTCTCCCCGAGCGTGAGTCTGTCACGTAGAGCAGCTTGCTTTCTTCACCGGCTGTCGCAGCTGTTATCGACTGCTGGTCCTGGCATTTCCCGAATGCTTGAATTGGCACGGTGGTACGTATCGGCGTGCGTCCTCTCCAAAATGGCGGTGGTAGGAGCAGAGCATGTCTCTCTGACGCTTCCTGGCCCCCACTGCCACTACCATTGCTGGCTCCTCGCTTCCGCTGGCCGTCTTGCTGGGTTCCGATTCCGCTGCGTTCACTGTGAGGGCTCTGGTGGTGAGGATGATCCGATCTGCCTCCTGGGCTAACGCACGGTAGTCACATGCTGCCAGCAACAGCAAGTTGGCAAGGACTGCTCTGGCCAGCGTTGGGAGGTTCCGGAGGAAAAGGTGGGCAAATAGAAAATGCCCATCATCCGTGCCCATCAACGCCAACATCTTCTCCATCAGTTCGACCGTCAACCCGTCTCCTAACTCGAAACGCGTCAGGAGCCTCCCTGCTCGCTTGCAATCTGAGAGCGTGTAGCGCCGGGTCAGCGCGGCTTTGAGAGCCCCGTATTTGTCATGGGCTGGGGGCTGTTGGTGCAGGCTCGCTACTTGCTGAGTCGTGTTAGCGTCAAGCGCTGCGACCACGTAGTAATATCTGGTGTCATCTGCCGTTATTCCCCGGAGCGCGAACTGGGCCTCGGTGTGGGGGAACCAAGACTTCGGGTCGTGCAGCCAAAAGTTTGGTAGTTTGACC
The DNA here is from genome assembly GCA_020510985.1 of Pholidichthys leucotaenia. Classification (NCBI taxonomy): domain Eukaryota; kingdom Metazoa; phylum Chordata; class Actinopteri; order Cichliformes; family Pholidichthyidae; genus Pholidichthys; species Pholidichthys leucotaenia. Next base: position 126,191,399 of record CM035847.1, on the reverse strand, counting down.
AAAACGGCGCACGTGTTGCTGGAGCTTCCCGTCTGGGTCATTTCCGGGGTGTTTGCCTCGTGTTCCATTATTCGTCAAGGGTCACCAGTGTGGAGAGAGGAATGACCAGGCCAAGCATTCAGAGCAGATGAACTTTATTCCCCCTCTCACATCTGTCAGAATCAGAAAACATTAACATTCTGTAGCAGGGGCTCTCTTTTATATTACCACACACACACGCCCCTGCTGCCTGAGGTCCTGCATCACAATTCATTCTCGCATCACAATCCCTTTTGTCCCCCAGCCCCTTAATCCCCATGCTCTTCAGTCAGAGGAAATTACTGCATCTCCCTTCCTTCCAGTCTGAGATGAATACCACAGCATTGGTCCCCCATACCGTGTTCAATACTTATTTTCCCCACTGTATGTTCCCACAGACTGCGCAACCATTTCCCTGCTAATATATGTATTTGAAGTCACTTGACAGCATCAGTGATTAATTCATAGAAGTTAGTCATATCACCTCATACATTACACATTCTGACATGTTGCTCTCACTCACCTTTCTCCCTCGGCAGTTGATAAGCTGCAGAGAACCTTTTTTTTAATTCATGCTGAATTGTCACTGTTTTTTTTTTTTTACAGTTTTTCTTTTATTTCCCTTTGTTCTCTTTCACCTTATTCTCTCTTTACAGATCTGATGCCTTCACAAGTTTCACATTTCTCATGTGTTCAAGTGAAAGTATTTTTCTTTGATAAGCTAAATGCAAAAAAGACTGAGACAAAATCACCTACAATTAAAAGTGGTTTCAGTGTTTTGTGTTTCACTCTAATTTCTATTTTCTCTGCAATAAAGGCTTTTTTTAAAAGTCAAAGTCTCACTCTCGCTCGCTTGCTCTCGCTCGCTTGCTCTCTCTCTCTCTCTCTCTCTCTCTCTCTCTCTCTCTCTCTCTCTCTCTCTCCTTCACACTGTTTACAGTTTTGGAGTGCTTTTGGTCTTCAATTTTAAATCTTCTGAAAAATGGTGGTGTCAGTTTTTAGTTAGCCTTTCTCCAGTTGCTTGTCACTTGATTCAACACAGAAGTCATGTCTGCCTCTAGAATGAGGAACATCTGATTTAACTGATTGCTCATGGTTGCATTTTATACGCTGCATCATTTTTGGTTGGATCCCTTCAGACAAAAAAAGTGTTTTCATCTCTGTTCGGCACCCCACTGAGAATTAACCCCAGATCTGTTCAGACTCCATCTGTTAATATGACTAAGCATCCCTCACCTCGTCTCAAACCTGACCTCAGGCCAGCCTCTCTTAGGCGGCCATGCCAGGCAGGCTTGGCACAGATGAGATCCTGTCAGCCTCTGCTCTACAGGAGAAAGAAGCTAATTAGTAAATAACAAAGGACACGGGGAAAGGGAATTTTTTTTGAAGATGACTTAAATTTTACTTTTCCAACAGTTTTTTTTACTGCATAATTTTCAGGTATGCTTTTCTTCAACCATGACAACACTGAACAGTTCAATTAGTATTGTCATATTGTTACTGCACTAACTTACCTGTGTGTGTATATTTATCTCATTGTTGTATTTGTTTGTCTTTTTTTATTTGTTTATTCCCGGCTGCTGTCTCCTGGCCTGTTCCTTCCTGAATATTCTTCAATGGATTTCTAAACAGGTAAAACATGACAAATCCTTAAACTACTGAACTGAGCGTTTGCATTTTTTGTTTTTTGTTTTTTTCTGGTGTCTCTGAATATAACTGTCATCTGCTGACTGTGGATACAAATGCAGAGCAACTGTGAGTTTGGGAAATCTCACAAAAGTACATCTTAGCTGTTGTTATGCATGCTCCTGTTAATATTATGTGTCGTGACATACATGTTTGAACCATCAGCGTGTCTTACACACATCACATATGCACACCAAAAAACATGTTGAATGTGTCATTTAGAAGGACAGTGATTATTTGTTAAAACAGATTGGCTGATATGTGAAAGGTTCTGCTTCTGCTATGAATCTCAGCTCATGGTTGTCTTGCTTTCTTGTTTCATACACCTATTGCCCTGCCACTTGTTTTTTCTGCTGAATTCTGCTGAGTAACTTGTTGTGAATCTAAAAGTATGAATGCTGTGCATTTTTTTTTAATGTTTTAAATCATAAAGGGGTTCAAAAACTGCCTTATTTGCACCAGTGGAAATATTTCTTTGGTGCTTTTCAGTGGGTGCATACAATGCAGTGTTGAGACATGTCACACACGAACCTTTGTGTCCGCCTCCTCGCCTGATATTCCTTTGCTTGTGCTGTGTGAAGTTCACCTGACTTTGTTGATGACAGCAAACACAATCTGCTCTCCCGACATGTCAGCGGAGCGCTGACAGTGTACTCAGTGATGTTAACATGCACAGGTTACACACAGCTGTTCCCTGCAGTGTGTGTCCTCCAGGCTGTGACGGCGGATCAGAAGGAAACACGGGCAGCGCGCTAACACGGTCCTGTTATATGAGGTCAGCATACTGTGAACAGAAAGGTGGTGAGTCGTGGAGGACTGTGTGTGTATGTGTGGGTGTGTGTTCATTACTGAAGTTGTTGTAAAGGACACACTGTTAAAAGGCAGTATTTCTCAGGGGAGCAGCTGGCTGATATGATCGCTGCTTCTAGCGTCTTGTGGTCCAATTAAGAAATGACACAGACAGAAACACTTGAAGACAACAATGGACAGAGATTTCCACTGATAACCCAAGTAGCATTATTATGAACACGGTGACTGGCTGGCACTAATGGGCAGACATTGTCTTGCCTCTGTTGGTTCACATAAGCAGAGACGTCCTCAGATGAAACAGAGTACAATAGATTAGAATCTTCAAAGCATGTATTATGCAAGCCTCAAAAAATGTTGTATTCTTCTGTCGCCCCGTTCAAATGTAATATTACAAACAAACACCCAGGTGCACTCGCCGAGCTCTTTATGCTAAACAATATAGTACTTCAAAGCAACCTCATAGTGGCCCTCATTTATCAAAAGTGCGTAGAAATCGGCGCACATTTGAGTGTAAATATGATTGTATGAAAAGGTCTACATGGTATTTATAGATCGACCGTGTGTATCTGGTCAGTCTCATCGTACAATTGTTCACACACTGATAAATCTGACAGATGGATCCAAGTATCATTTGAATTCCATGCCCACATCTGGCCCCCAGAACTTACAACATAGCAGAACATGAGATGGCAGGAGAAACTTTTCAAAGTAGAAATTGATATTATTATAAGAGAAATAAAAAAAAAAATAATAATAAAGTAGTATAACCGGTTAACCTCAAAAGCCACTTTAAATGCCAAAAAACCCTTATGGAGGAGAGAATGGTGCTGTGTAACACTGGTTTGATCAGCTGATTGCCAGTTGAAGATTATAGTATATACAGACGTGGACAAAATTGTTGGTACCCCTCTCTTAATGAAAGAAAAGCCCACACTGGTCACAGAAATAACTTGAATCTGACAAAAGTGGTAATAAATAAAAATTCTATGAAAATTAACCAATGAAAATCAGACAGTGCTTTTGAATTGTGGTTCAACAGAATTATTTTAAAAAACAAACTCATGAAACAGGCCTGGACAAAAATGATGGTACCCCTAGAAAAGATTGAAAATAATGTGACCATAGGGACATGTTCAACCAAGATGTGTCCTCTAATTAACATCACAGGTGTCTACAAACTTGTAATCAGTCAGTCGGCCTATTTAAAAGGTGACAAGTAGTCACTGTGCTGTTTGGTGACATGGTGTGTACCACACTAAACATGGACCAGAGGAAGCAAAGGAGAGAGTTGACTCAGGAGATTAGAAAGAAAATTATAGACAAGCATGTTAAAGGTAAAGGCTATAAGACCATCTCCAAGCAGCCTGATGTTCCTGTGACTACAGTTGCACATATTATTCAGAAATTTAAGATCCACAGGACTGTAGCCAACCTCCCTGGACATGGCTGCAGGAGGAGACAAATAATACGAATGGTAACAAAAGAGCCCAGAACAACCTCTAAACACATTCATGGTGACCTCCAAGGTCAAGGTACATCAGTGTCAGATCACACCATCCGTTGTTGTTTGAGCCAAAGTGGACTTCATGGGAGACGACCAAGGAGGACACCACTGTTGAAAACAAATCATAAAAAGCCATATTGGAATTTGCCAAACTGCATGTTGACAAGCCACAAAGCTTCTGGGAGAATGTCCTATGGACAGACGAGACAAAACTGGAACTTTTTGGCAAGGCACAGCAGCTCTATGTTCACAGACGCAAAAATGAAGCATACCAAGAAAAGAACACTGTCCCTACTGTGAAACATGGAGGAGGTTCTGTTATGTTCTGGGGCTGCTTTGCTGCATCTGGCACAGGGTGTCTTGAATCTGTGCAGGGTACAATGAAATGTCAAGACTATCAAGGTATTCTAGAGAGAAATGTGCTGCCCAGTGTCAGACAGCTTGGTCTCAGTCACAGGTCATGGGTCTTGCAACAGGATAATGACCCAAAACACACAGCTAAAAACACCCAAGAATGGCTAAGAGCCAAACATTGGACTATTCTAAAGTGGCCTTCTATGAGCCCTGATCTAAATCCTATTGAACATCTGTGGAAGGAGCTTGAAATATGCCGTCTGGAGAAGGCACCCTTCAAACCTGAGACAACTGGAACAGTTTGCTCATGAGGAGTGGGCCAAAATACCTGCTGAGAGGTGCAGAAGTCTCATTGACAGTTACAGAAATCATTTGATTGCAGTGATTGCCTCAAAAGGTTGTGCAACAAAATATTAAGTTAAGGGTACCATCATTTTTGTCCAGGCCTGTTTGATGAGTTTGTTTTTTAAAATAATTCTGTTGAACCACAATTCAAAAGCATTGTCTGATTTTCATTGGTTAATTTTCATAGAATTTTTTATTTTTTACCACTTTTGTCAGATTCAAGTTATTTCTGTGACTATTGTGAGTTTTTCTTTCATTAACAGAGGGGTACCAACAATTTTGTCCATGTCACTGTTTAACTAAATGTTGCCATTTTTTTTAACCCCTTGCACTCTGGTCAATTTCCCAAAAACGCCTAAAAATAACGTACCCAAAGTAAAATCAAAAGCTGTTCTTCAACCCTTTGCAGCATCTTCATGGGTTTTTTTGGCAAAACAGTCAGAATCTCTCTAAGTGCTCCTGCCACTGAGTAACAGTCATCTAAACATACTGAACTTGAAGAAAATGAATTTCGCCTGGGTGTTTTTTTGGATACAAATGCTTGCAAATAACACACAGCTGTCAGATCCGGGCTGGAAAATGCAACAGAAATGTAGAACCAAGTGTTATCCAGCTGAGGTCAAAATTTTGTAACAATACCACAAAAAATAAATATATTACACAGCTTTCTTCTCAGGTTGTTCCCAGGTGTTTTTGAACTGTGCCAAATTGTGCCAAATGACACAGTTTGGAAAAACGTCTGTAACTTTTGAATGATTCGATATAGAAGCTTCAATGAAAGGTGACACTCAGGGCTGTGTGTGTGTGTGTGGGGGGGGGGGGGTGTTTATTCATTCATGAATGAATGAACAAACAAGCCCCCACACACAAAGAAGCATGCCACATAAAAAATGTGTGGCTTTTTTTACAAGAAAAAATAACCTACAGTGCACTAAAAATTATACTAAAATATCTGTAATGTAGAAGATAACAACTCCCACCCCCCCCACCCCCGCTACAGAGGACGGACATCGCCCATCGCTACATGACGAACCGCGGTGACGGTGCGCCGCGGTCTACTACGCACAGTTGTACTAAAATATCTGCAATATATCTGCAATCCGCTACAGAAGAGTAGCTGGCAGGGGGGGTTCACGGTCCGGACGCGGCGCACGGGTCCGTCATGTGGCGATGATGCACAGTTGTAATTTACCGATCGGTCAAAAGTCATTTTGATTACAATTTTCAGGGATAAAGAATAATTTAGCTTATAACACTTACCGTTCACAACAGCAGTGTCGCTGGTGAACTTCTCTTCCTCATTGTCAGACGAACATGACGCTGGTCCCCTTGTTATGACTTGTGGTTCTGGTCACGTGACCCGGTCAAACCATAATTCCATTATTGCGGTTTTGCGCTTCCATGATTGCGGTTTTGGCGAACGATTTTTCAAAACAAATAAGAACAGTAGTAAGAAAAAAAGACTGGCGAACGTGTGTGTGTCACCCAGCGGCTTACACAAAACAGATTTTACGCACGGGACGTACGCTTTCAATTGTCGAACTTCTCTGCTTCAATTGGCTCGCTGCATTCGCAGCCGTTGGTAGGCGGGTCCTTCTTGCTAGGTTTTCAGTCATTGGTTCTTCAAGGTTTCAGAAACCCAATTCAAGGCTCTTATTAGTCAAATGAGAGGTCAGTCAAATCTAAGCCAATCAAAGCACTCCTTTGGCTTTCTGTTCACGGTTGTGTCTGTAGTGGAAGAACGGAAATGCAGCTTTTTTTTTTCAGTGCGCCCTAGGACGCAGAGACGTGACCGCCCGCGGTATCCCGGAGTGCAAGAGGTTAAAACATACTTGTCAAACATGAGAATTTATTACTTACTTTTTAGAAGTGCAGACATCCCCTCTCCAGAAAAAAAAAACTGTCTGGTGCGCGCTGTGCTCACTGGCTCAGCTCAGCCATGGCTCTCTGGCATCTCTCAATAATGCGTCAAAATGCACAAGGCAAAATAAAATAATGCACCCACACCTCTGCTAATCCCAATTTATCTTGCTAATCTGTTTTTGTTTTTGTTTTTGTTTTTTTTATTTACCCCGATGCGGTGAATCACGTTGGCTAGACACTTCCATGTGTAAGCTCTGTTGTGGTTTAATAGGCAGTTTTTAAGGGATAACCATTATTAGATACTGTACTACATAACAGAAAAGTTAGTCAAATAAATACTTTTTAGAATATTATTTTAACACTCACATGGGAGACTCCTTACAGTACACATACTGTACCATATATAAATTAAGTAATAAAACAACTGAAAAAAACCTTGCTGCTCAACTGCAATGGTAAAAAAAATAAAATAAAAAATCAGAAACTAAATTCAATTTTATCTGTTCCATCAAATAACTACTTTCTAAATTCTGTTTAAATATGTTTTAATATTGGCTGCAGTAACATACAGTAAATATGGATAAAACATTTATAATTAATTAAGTGGCCTCTTTAGTAGTTAAAATAAATCATCAAAACTCCCATCTAAATACAACACAAGGCACATATATCACCTGAAAGGTTGCAAGCTCCTTATAATTTGATATGATAAATTAAGTCTCCCACACAGCAGGTTTCTCTGCTGTACAGGAGTCTACAGCGACTTGAAAATTTGCGTACCCAAACTCAGAGCTGACGTGACATTTGAGCGCGTCGTACGATCAGATTGAGATTGATAAATACCAATCTGCACACTGAAATGATTGTACGACCATTTTTCTGTCTTATGCTCATTAGATGAATGAGAGCCACTGTGTTCTGACAAAATATTGAGTGATGACCTTGTTATTTGTCCAATTCTAAGATGTGATAAGTAAATCTCTTGAATGTTTGTACACACTATAATTCTTCAGTCACTAAACCTTTCCACCATATTTTAATAGCTATAGCTTTGTACAAGTTAATGTGTTTTTTTTTAAACCTTTATTTTGGTTGTCAGCTATTAACAGCAATTTCCTTCACTGGTACAAAATGTTATCTTTTGCTTGTCCAACCACACTGACACTGAACTTACTCAGGTAGAAAAGAAATTAAAGTTTTACATTTAATCTAGAGAGAAACTTCTCCAAAGTTTTGCTGGAGGAGAAACATGGTGAGCTGGACATTAATTATAAATCCAGACACCTAGAGGTCAGGGGCAGTAATTTTGTACAAAAGACAAGCCATAAGTGGACTGAACTCTAAATCTGAAGTTTGTCTCTCATGAGGATGTGCAATGAGGTGAACCTGTTTTTCTGACAGAATGTCCTGGATGGTATAAAAGGAGAAATAATTTATCCATCTGAAGAAATTTGCCTGGTTATTGCTAATGTCATGTAGTAAATATGTGGTAATGTCCTCTGGTGTGTGTTTTGCTGAATATAAATGCATTTCTATCCTTATGAGTAATTAATAAAAAGGAAGATTGCTCATTATTGCTAGGTACACAGATGCAATTAAAGGAAAACATGCATGCACATTGTTACATTTGTTATCTGATAGTAAAATAGATAGCTTGACCCATTTTTGTACAATGTAACAGCAGTGATAATTTAAAAGTTGACTGTAATAAGAGACACATGAGTTGTTGGCTTATTTAATAATATATTATTATGCCAAAACTAGTATCACAACACAGAACAAAGTAGTTCCCATCTGGTACTCTTGAATGTTGCTGATGCAAATGATTATAGAAAGAAAGAAAGACAAACACATTCAAATTTATTGTCATTCAAATCAGACACAGCAAACTATGCACCATAGAACAACATTTTGTTTCTCCTATCTACAATGTTTATCACATCCTAGAATCTGAGTCATAGTCAAATTTGATCATATTAAACATAATTATCTAACCACAAAATTGTGGCTACTGAAATGGCTGAATGGCTAGTAACTTTGGAAAATCACTAGCTACAGTGGCTGGTGAGAAAACAAGTTAATGTCAAGCCCTGGATACAGTACATATTTGTTCAAACTTCTGGAATGCCTATAATTTGATGCTGTCATACCAAATTACTTGTACATGTTGTTCATAAGTTACTAGCATTTTAGTACTGTATTTCTAGCTAAAACCTCTCTTGATTTTATCAAATAGTGATCCTCTATCAATGAAATATAACATATATCAAATGTTTTCTTTGTTTTTCAAAGGCTAGTAAGGACAAAGACCTGTGCAGTAATATACAAACATAACAAGTGACTGTTGTCTACTTTGTTGTTTTCCTTTAATATGTATGAACAACTGATCCAAGATGGCGCCCACAGCGGTCGACATGGTGCTTCGCTGCGCTCTTTGTTTGTTTTTGTTTGTCAATTGTGTGTCTGCTTGCACTTATACCCGTGAAGAACTTTTAAATATCAGGACTTTGACCCCCACGGACCTCCTCCCAGTTTTTCTAGCCCCTGCCGCCGATCTGGTTTATTGTTTGGCTCGGAAAGTGAGACGGCGGAAGAGAGGAAGACGAGCGGGCGCTCTCGTACGACTTCGCAGGAGAGGCTCGCGAACGGCGCTGCCTGGCATATTTCTGTCCAATACCAACTCTCTCTCTAACAAGGTGGATGAACTGAGACTGCTGATGCGTTTTAAGGACCTCGCCTCCTCAGCTGTCCTCTGCTTTACTGAGACCTGGCTCCGGGAAAATATACCGGACAGCGCGCTGCGCCTCGACGGCTTCCAGCTCTTCCGTGCTGATCGTGACACAGAGCTTTCCGGCAAGACCACAGGAGGCGGAGTCTGCTTCTACATCAACTGCATCTGGTGCTCTGATGTAACGGTAATTTCCAAACACTGTTCTCCTGCCTTGGAATTTCTTGTTATCAATTGCAAGCCCTTCTATTCCCCGCGGGAGTTTGCTTCTTTCATAATGATCGCTGTGTACGCCCCTCCCGACGCGGACACGCGCGAAGCTCAGCGCGTGCTCGCGGATCACATTCAACACACAGAGCGGAGTTTTCCAGACTCGCTGATTATTGTGGCTGGCGACTTTAATTAGTGCAATCTGAGCCACGATCTCCCCCGCTACAAACAGTTTATTAAATGCCCCACCAGAGGATTAAACACACTGGATCACTGTTACACCACAGTGAAAGACGCATATCGCGCTGTTCCTCGAGCTGCGCTGGGATTATCTGATCACGTGATGGTTCACCTCATTCCCACATACAGACAGAGATTGAAGCTCACTAAACCTGTTGTGAGCACTACGAAGATACGGACCAGTGATGCTGAGGAGAAGCTGGAAACGTGCATGGAAATATCTGACTGGGGCATGCTTAAAGGAGCCACGCATGATCTGGATGAGTATACGGACACTGTGAACTCATATATCCACTTTTGTGAAGAGAACATTCTTCCATCACGCACCAGGGTGAGTTACTCTAATGACAAACCCTGGTTCACAGCTAAGCTCAGACAGATCAGGAAGGAGAAGGAAGCAGTGCTGAAAAGTGGAGACAGGGACTGCTACAGGGAGGTTAAATACCGGTTTAACAGAGAGCTGAAGAGGGCTAAATCTGTGTACTCAGAGAGACTCCAGCAGCAGTTCACTGCTAATGATTCGGCTTCCGTGTGGAGAGGACTGAGGCAGATCACCAACTATCGGCCTCAGGCTCCTAAAGGTCAGGATGACAAAGCCCTTTGTCAGAGACTGTCCCAACACTATGCCCGTTTTGACACCTCGTCATCTGTGTCCAACTCCCCCCCTCCCTCCAGCTCCACAGCCTCCACATTCCCTACTTCATTTAAGGCACCCCCCCCCACCTCCCCCCCTCCCCTTATCATCAGTGAGCAGGATGTGCTCAAACAGTTCTCCAGACTGAACCCGCGCAAGGCCCCCGGCCCAGACGGCGTGTCTCCCTCCACCCTGAGACTCTGTGCGAAACAGCTGGCTCCTGTATTCACAGACATTTTTAACACCTCCCTTAAGTTATGCCACGTGCCATCCTGCCTCAAATCCTCCACCATCATCCCTGTCCCCAAGAAGCCACGGATCACTGGACTTAATGACTACAGACCTGTAGCGCTCACCTCTGTAGTCATGAAGTCCTTTGAGCGCCTGGTCCTGTCCCACCTCAAGTCCATCACCACCCCTCTCCTGGACCTGCTGCAGTTTGCCTACCGAGCCAACAGGTCTGTAGACGATGCAGTCAACCTGGCCCTCCACTCCATCCTGCAGCACCTGGACTCCCCGGGAACCTACGCCAGGATCCTGTTTGTGGACTTCAGCTCCGCATTCAACACCATCCGCCCCGCTCTGCTCCGGGACAAGCTGTCCCTGCTCAACGTGCCTGACTCCCTCTGCAGGTGGATCATCGACTTCCTGACGGACCGGAGGCAGCATGTGCGGCTGGGAAAGACTGTCTCAGACTATACTAGCATCAGCACCGGATCACCCCAGGGCTGTGTACTTTCCCCCCTACTCTTCTCCCTTTACACCAACTCCTGCACCTCCAGCCACCAGTCTGTCAAGTTGATCAAGTTTGCGGACGACACCACCCTCATCGGGCTCATCTCCAACGGCGACGAGTCCGCCTACAGGAGAGAGGTGGCCCAGCTGGCGTCCTGGTGCAGCAATAACAACCTGCAGCTGAACGCTCTGAAGACAGTGGAGATGATTGTAGACTTCAGGAAAGTCACTACTCCTCTGCCCCCCCTCACCCTCTCAGGCTCTCCCATCACCACTGCTGATTCCTTCCGCTTCCTAGGCACTACCATCACCAGGGACCTCAAATGGGAGCTGACCATCAGCTCACTCATCAAAAAAGCCCAGCAGAGGATGTTCTTCCTGCGGCAGCTGAGGAAGCTCAAGCTACCCACCAAGATGTTAGTGCAGTTCTACACAGCCATCATCGAGTCCATCCTCACCACCTCCATAACCGTGTGGTACGCAGGAGCCACTGCCAGGGACAGACTAAGGCTGCAGCGCGTCGTGCGCACTGCTGAGAAGGTGATCGGCTGCAAGCTCCCATCTCTCCAGGATCTGTACATCTCCAGGACCCGGAGGCGTGCTGGCCGGATCATAGCCGATCCCTCACACCCTGGTCACGTACTGTTTGCCCCCCTCCCCTCTGGTAGAAGACTTCGGTCCATCCAGACTAAAACCTCCCGTCACATGAACAGCTTCTTCCCCTCTGCCATTAGACTGCTGAACACTAAGTGACTCTCGTGCACCATGTACAGCAGCTCAACCAGACTCATGTCAATCATCACTGTTTTCTTCCTGCATTACCGACTGCACTATATAGTTCTCCACAGTATCTGCTGCTGGCTAATATATATTTTAACTGTTGACCAGTATCACTTAATCTTATCCTACACTTTATTACATGTATAGTTTATTTCTCTTATCTTATCATGTTTAATGTTGCAGCATTGTACCGAGACAAATTCCTAGTTTGTGTACTACATGAACAATGGCAATAAACCTGATTCTGATTCTGATTCTGATTCTGAAGGAAGTGAGACAGTGATGTGGTGTGCTGAAGAAGTGACGGATGGATTCAAGGTGGGGTGGGATTACGGCATACATCAGTTCTGAGCTTCTTCTTGTTTGCAGTGGTGATGGACAGGCTGACAGACAAGGACAGGCAGGGGTCTCTGGACTATGACATTCGCAGATGATGTTGTCATCTGTAGTGAGAGAATCAGAATCAGAATCAGAATCAGAATCAGGTTTATTGCCATTGTTCATGTAGTACACAAACTAGGAATTTGTCTCGGTACAATGCTGCAACATTAAACATGATAAGATAAGAGAAATAAACTATACATGTAATAAAGTGTAGGATAGTAGAGATAGTAGGAGAGTAGCGAGCAGATGGAAGAGAACTAAGGGTGGGAAACTTTAGTCACCTCACGATTCAAGCTGATTACAATGCATCTTTTTTTATCCCAAAGATAAGCTAAGATAAGCCGTTATTAGTCCTATAATGGGGAAATTCGAGGATTGCAGCAATACTGGGATAGCAGCACTCAGAGCAATGGAAAATAACATAATAAGATAAGAATTGGTGAGCCAAAGCAGTAAATGAATATACATACGTACACAGTTATATACACAGTGCAGGAGCATTGTAGCTTGATGGTATCAACAGTATTACAGTTAGTTAAATTACCCAGCAGAATATAAATATGGATCCAGACAGTATATTTCACATTCGAATGAACAGTGTTGTTGCCATCCTCGATAATAATTGTAACTGTATAAGTTGTGTATTGGAAGGGACGATCTCTATTGTGCATAGTTGTGATGCTTAATATGGCCTCTATAAGGAGCACAGGTTAGATTATAAAGTCTGACAGCCGTAGGTAGGAAGGACATGCGAAACCTCTCCCTCGAGCACTTAGGATGGCATGGCCTACCGCTAAATGAGCTCCTCAGTGCGTTCAGCGTGTTCCGCATGGGGTGGGACTCAGACTCCAGCAGAGATGACAGCTTAGCCGCCATCCTCCTCTCTCCGATCTCCTCCACTGGGTTGAGGGGTCGCCCGAGAACAGAGCTGCCTTCATTGATCAGCCTGTTCAGTCTCTTTCTGTTGGCTGCCATGATGCCACTGCCCAGGCAGACCACTCCAAATGTGATGGCTGATGCCACCACCAGATTGTAGAAGGTCTTCAGGAGTGCCCCTTGAACTCCAAAAGACCTGAGTCTTCTGAGGAGGAACAGCCTGCGCTGCCCCTTCTTGTAGAGCATGTTGGTGTTGTGTGACCAGTCCAGTTTATTGTTCAGGTGAACGCTCAGGTACTTGTAAGATGTCACCATCTCAGTGTCTGTTCCCTGGATATTTACCAGTTCTGTGGGGGGTTGTCCTCACCTGCGGCAGTCCACCACCAGTTCCTTGCTTTCCCTTGCATTGATCTGGAGGCAGTTCTGCAGGCAAGTCCTGTGTACTCCTTGTCATCCCCATCAGAGATGAGGCCGATGATCACAGAGTCGTCAAAGAACTTCTGTAGATGGCAGTGTGGTATGTTGTGTGAAAAGTCAGCAGTGTAGAGGGTGTACAGGAAGGGACCCAGAACTGTTCCCTAGGGGGCCCTCGTACTGCAGATGATGGTATCAGACACACAGCCCTGGGTTCTCACAAACCAGCCCAGTCTCACCAAAAACACATCAAATTGCATGTTTTGTCACTCAGAGAAATCATACACAGATATGTAAAAAAGATTTTTCACGTGCAGTGGATATGTGGCGTTTACAGCTTTAAGAAAGGTGTCTAACAGCAGCTTAACGTTTGCCAGTTTGTGTTCTGTCACTTTTATCATCTTTCACCATCGAGCAACTACCCCACTTAATGCCTAACCCAAACCTCACAGAAACCTTTCATTAGTGAAGGGAAAAACAAACAAAGGAAAAAAAACAAACAAAAAGTCTCTCACAGATGAGAGTGGGACTCAAACTGGCATGTTTGATGCCGTTGCTTGAACATCCATGTAATTAACCATCCACCATCCCCCTCCTACCAACCAAATGAGCGTTGGGAAACCTAAAGTAAAAGAGGTGTTGTTCTGTGCATGTGCGGTGAGGACTGTTTGGGAGTGTTTTGCGCATGCACAGTGAGTGAAGGCATGGTCTTGGGAACTCGGCTCGTAAATACGTGCCAAGGCACGTTATTTTTTGATTTAACGTGCAAATGTATGATGTGGGCAGCACGGTGGCGCAGTGGTTAGCACAGTGGCAGCACAGCAAAAAGGTCATGGGATCGATTCCACCCTTGACCATCGTGGGTTCGATCCCACCCCCAGACCATCGGTGACCCTTCTGTGTGGAGTTTGCATGTTCTCCCCGTGTCTGCGTGGGTTTACTCCGGGCACTCCGGTTTCCTCCCACATGCCAAAAACATGCAAGTTAGGTTAATTGGCATCAAAACTGGGGATTCTAAATTGTCCTTAGGTATGACTGTGAGAGTGAATGGTTGTCTGTCTCTCTGTGTTGGCCCTGCGATGGACTGGCGATCTGTCTAGGGTGTACCCTGCCTCTCGCCCAAGGATGCTGGGATAGGCTCCAGCCCCCCCGCGACCCGAAAGGATTAAGCGGAAGAAGATGGATGGATGGATGGATGGATGATGTTAGAGGAGTGGAAAACATTTATGAGTTACATTTTTTACTGAGACCGGGTTGCACAAACTTTGGTCAGTCTGTGCGGTAGTCCAGGATCCACGATGACAGGTGCTGATCCACCCCTGCACACAGCAGCTTGTCCCTCAGTATCACTGGTTGGATGGTGTTGAATGCATTGGAGAAATCAAAGAACATGATCCTCACAGTGCTCCCAGGCTTCTCCAGGTGGGACAGGGAATGATGTAGGAGGAAAAGCACTTCAGCCTCCACCCCGATGCCATGCTGTTAGGCAAACTGAAGTGGCTCAATTGCTGGTCCCTCCAGGGGGCGGAGGTGGAAGAGGAGCAGCCTCTCCAGGGTCTTCTTCAAGTGTGATGTGAGGGCCACTGGTCTGTAGCTGTTCAGGTCCTTGGGGTGCAGAGTCTTCAGCATGGGTACCACGCAGGATGTCTTCCACAGCTGTGGTACCCTCCCTAGCTTCAAACTCAGACTGAAGATGTGCTCCACAATCCCGCGTAACTGGTCTGCACAGGACTTGAGGAGCCTCGAGGACCTCAAGCCTTCCTTGCCTTGATCTTCTTCAGCTCAGCTCTCACCCGGGTCTTAATGAGGGACAGACTGGGGCAGGGGTGCTGTGTGCTGTTGGGGGGGGGGGGTGTCTGTGAGGGAGAAAACAGCAGGGGATATGGACTGAGAGCTGGGGGATGTAAGGGGGTGGAGGGGGGCTGTGGACAGGAGGACTAGATGAAGGTGGAGGCAGCAAGGATTGGTGGGCAGGCGGAGAAGAGGGTGGTTGGTCAAACCTGTTAAAGAACAGGTTCAGGTTATTCACCCACTCCCTACCCCCCACGGCCTGGGAGGAGGTATTCTGGTGCCTAGAGATAATTTTGAGGCCTCTCCAGACACCGCTGATGTCACTCTGCTTCATCTTGTCCTCCATTTTCTTCCTGTAGCTGTCCTTCCATTCTTTGATCTTACTTCTTAGCTCGCCATACTTCTACCGGTATGGCGCCGCGGATGGTAGCCACTGGCTTCTGCTCTCTGATGTTTTTGATAAATTTATGTGTTATTTTGGACTTTTGCTCTTCCATCCGGGTCACCTTTTCAAGGGAGGAACTACTTTTACTTAGACTATCTTCTAATGCAACTTTTCCGCCAGTTTCTGCTGATCTGAAGTCTTTTCAGGTGATTTTTTTTCCACAATATCTTTATTGAACCTTTTTTTTTTTTTTAACAAACATGATACAAACAATCAAACACTAACACTAAAGTACTACAAAAAAAAAAATGCACTAAAAACACCAACAACCACCAACAAAATCAAGTCTTCAACAATGCTCCTCTGTTTAGTCTAGACAATCCAATACATAAGTATACATATTATGTTCACCAGTTTGGAATTTACAAGGTCCACACACATCATTCACCTTCTTCTTCAAGAGTTATGTTTAAATTTTTTACATAATCAATAAAAGGTCTCCATATATTCTCAAACACAATTTCCTTTGATTTCAGTATATATGTTATTCTTTCTAATGGAAGGTTTGTTAACATCTGTCTTAACCACTGAGTCACATCTGGTCTATGAGTCTTTTTCCATAATAGTGCAATACATTTTTTGGCATTAAGCAAACTGAGGTCTATGAATGTTCTTTCACTTTTATTAAAATTATGCTTTTCTGGGTACAGACCCAACAAAAACAGTTTAGGATTCAATATGATTTGTTTTGAGATTATTTTTTCAATTGTTACCCTCACCTCTTCCCAAAACATTCTTATTAATCTACATTCCCATAAACAATGAAATAGGGTTCCTTTACTTTCCATGCATTTTGTGCATGTATCTGGTATATTTTTGTTATATCTATTTAACTCCTCCGGTGTAACATACATCCGCATTAACCATTTGAAATGTATCAATTTAAGGCGTGCATTTATTGATTTGGTTTGAGCTTCTGCACAAGCCAATTCCCATTGTTCCTCTGAAATTTCAATTTGCAGATCTTCTTTCCAGTAGTTTAATCTTTTCAGTGAATTTTCACTTGAAGATAGTGTCAATGAGTTATAAAACTCTGAAATAATACCCTTTCTTTTACTATCTTTCATCATCATTTTTTCCAAGGATGAATAAATAGGTCGACTGAGAGCTTTATTTTGATTTGATCGAATAAAGTTTCTAAGTTGAAGATATTTAAAAAAATGTGTTCTATTGAGATTAAATTTGATCCTCAGCTCTTCAAAAGACATTATGTTGTCTGCACATGGCAAATATAAATCCTGAATCTTTTGTATCCCTTTTAAATTCCATACTTTAAATACAGCGTCCGCTCTCCCTGGTTTAAAATATTGATTACCCCATATTGGACTAAATTGTGACAATAACTGTGGTTCTTTTAAATAGTTTTTAGCTTCACACCATATTTTGATCATATGCTTTACAAATGGATTTTTAACTTGTTTTTGTAATTTTTTTGCCGAATCTGAGTATATGAATATGGGAAGAGGTAAAGGTAAATTGTATGATTCCATTTCAGTCCAGTGAGGGAGATCATTTGATGAAAAATAATATGTCATAGACCTCAGTTGTGCCGACCAATAATACAACATAAAATTTGGACATTTCAGACCTCCACGATCAAATGGTAAATATAATAAAGACAAACGTAATCTAGCCCTCCTGTTGTTCCATATAAATTCCACTAACTTTTTTTTTATTCTTGAGAATAGATCTAAAGGTGGTGAAAAGGGAATGTATTGAAATAAATAAAGTATTTTAGGTAAAATATTACTTTTAAGTATATTGATTCTCCCGATCATCGACATTGGTAGTGACATCCATCTCTGAGTTAACTCATTGATATCTGACATTAAGGCTTCATAGTTGACACTGGCGACTGATTCTAGCTTAGGCATAATTTGGATTCCTAAATATTTAAACTGATTTACAACATTGAATTGATTTACCTCAGGGGCTGGGTAATTTCTCTGGGTCTCATTTAGCATTAATATTGAAGATTTAGTTTTATTTATTTTATATCCTGATATTTCCCCAAAATTCTTTATTAAATTCAACAAGGTTGGAATTGATTTTTTTAGATTCGACATAAACAAAATTATATAATCGGCGTACAGGGAGATTTTATGTTCTGTTGGTCCAACTTTAATTCCATATATTTGTGAATGTAAACGTATCGCTATCGCTAAAGGTTCAATTGCCATAGTAAACAGTAAAGGTGAAAGTGGACAGCCTTGTCGACATCCTCTATTGATTTTTATTGGTTTTGAAATATTGTTATTTGTTAGGATTTCTGCTGTAGCATTATTGTATATTATTTGAACCCATTTTATGAAATTATTTCCAAGTCCAAACCTTTGTAGGACTTCAAAAAGAAAGGGCCATTCAACTCTATCAAAGGCCTTTTCGGCGTCCAATGATAGGAGAGCTGTATCCGGTGCTTCTTTATTAAAATAAATAATATTAAATAGTCTTCTTACATTATGGAAGCCTTGTCTACCCTTTATAAAGCCATTCTGATCTCGATTAATAATATTTGGTAAAATTTCTTGTATTCGTCTTGCTAAAATTTTACAGATTATCTTAAGGTCGGCGTTTAATAGGCTTATTGGTCTCATATTTTCACATTTATTAGAGGGCTTACCTGGTTTTGGCAGCAGTATAATTAAGGCATTATTTATGTATGATGGTAAATTATTATTTTGAAATGCTTCTAAAACCATTTCCAAAAAAGGTTTTATTAATTTATTCTTAAATTTTTTTATAAAGGTCAACTGGAAGACCATCTGGTCCTGCACTTTTTCCTGATTTCATATTATCAATGGCTAGCCCAACTTCTTCTTGACTAATTTTAGACTCCAATATCTCCCTGTTTTCATTTGGAATACACGGTATAGATAGTTCGTTCAAAAACCCATTTAGTTTTGTTAAATCAGGTTCATTTTTGGTATCATATAATTTTTCATAGTAATCTCTAAAGGCTCTATTAATTTCTAAAGGATATATAACTACCTGTCCGTTACTTATAATACTGGTAATTGGTGTTTTAATTTCCAATTGTTTAATCTGCCATGCTAATAATTTTCCTGATTTTTCACCTTGTTCATAAAAAGATTGTTTCAATCTTAGAAGACTCGAGGCAGCTCTATTCACTGATTTTTTGTCGTATTCAGCTCTCAAAATCAGTAATTCATTCTCCAACCTTGGGTCACTTCCTGCATACACTTTTTCCTGAAGACTTTTTATTTTATGTTCCAATTTAGCTCTCTCCTCTCGAGTCTTCTTAGATTTTGATCCTGTATAACTAATAATATGTCCCCTAATAAAAGCTTTGAAAGCCTCCCACTTTACACATGCTGATGTTTGTGTAATATTGATGTCAAAGAACTCGTCTATCTGTTTTTCTATATACTTGACAAATTCCTCATCCTGAAGCCATTTATGCTGAAATTGCCATCTACCTGATTCCTTTGTCAATTTTTTATCTACATATATTAGACAACAGGGTGCATGATCAGAGATCACGATGTTATCATAAAAGCAGTTTTGAATCTTGGACCTTAATTCTGTGGAAATCAAAAAATAATCAATACGTGAGAATGTCTTGTAGGTACTGGAATAACAAGAGTAGGCTTTAACTTGTGGTTTCATTTCTCTCCATATATCTAACAATCTCAATTCTTTCATAAAATGATTAATAGTCATCCTACATCCAATGTGCGTACAATCCAGTCCTGTTGATCTATCCACACCTGGATTCAATGTACAATTAAAATCCCCTGCTATTATATGTTGCCCTGTAAGTGATGATAAGATGAGAAATAAATTAGCAAAGAACTTCTGATCATCTATATTGGGACCATATAAGTTCACAAGATTTATATTTTCTAATAGCAAAGAACCTTGAATGATTACATATCTTCCAAATTTGTCTCCAATTACATTTTTCACTTGAAAAGGAACTGATTTATGTATGAGAGTCATAACTCCCCTGGCTCGGGATGAAAATGAAGAGGTGAATACACTTCCCTGCCATCTACTCCTAATTCTTTTAACATCCTCCTCTATCAGATGAGTTTCTTGTAAAAACACAATTCTTGAACCCATGTCCTTTATTTTATTCATAACTTGTTTAAGTTTTTTTAAATTTTGTAGACCTCTGCAATTCCATGAAGTTAAATTAAGATTAACACTTTGGTCCATGATCAATAGAGAGTTTGGGATTACCTTGCAGTGTAAACATGCTCATACAGAGAAGCAAAAACATGAGTGGTTGAACATTCATCCTACAAACTACACACAAACAAATTTCCCCTTCCCACACTTGTGGCAAACCCCCCAAAATCAAAAGAAAAATTCTGTCTCCCGATATAGCCATCGACCGTTCCACACCCACGGGGAACAGCCTAAGCCACTCCTTCTTCATCCTCCCAATCACCCTAACTCTACTGCTTTTAATGACGTAACATTAACTCTCCTCTGTAGTTTTCCAACTTAACTCCAAAATTTTTAACAACTTTGTACATCATAGTTTTTTTTTTTGTTTGTTTTGTTTTTGTTTTGTTTTTTTAATATATAATACAATCTATATTTTGTAAACTTACTATTTACTTCAAGTCAGTCAGATGCCTGTGCAAATGCTTAATTATTCTACCTTATATTTTGTTCATGCTTAGCTCCCACCAGTCTCTTCTTCTTCTTTGATCTTCTTGATGAACTCCTGCGCCTCCTCTGGGGTCTTGAAGATGTGGGTTCTGCCCTCATACGTGGTCAGCAGTCTCGCAGGATAGATTACACCATGACGAATCCCAAGGTTGCGCAGCTCCTTACGTACGGGATCAAACTGCTTCCTCAATTGCTGGATTCCTGTGGCCAAATCTGGGTAGAACCGCACCTGCTGGCCCTGGTGTTTAATCTCTCCTTTAGCACGTGCAGCGTTGAAGATCTTCATCCTGTCTCTGTTGCTAAGAAACTTCATAATTAAGGTCCTCGGCGGTCCCTTATCTCCCCGTGGGCCAATACGATGTGCTTTTTCCAGAACCACTGCTGATTGCAACTCCTCGCTGCCCAGCACCTCCGGAATCCACTTTTCCAGAAAGGAACATACGTCCCGACCTTCTGATTCCTCTGGAAGACCCACCAGCCTCAAATTATTCTGTCTCGACCGAGATTCCAAATCCAAAATATTATCTTCCAGAGATTTATTTTTTTTTTCCAAAGTGCGCACCTTTAATTGAAGACGGGTGACGTCATCTTCAGCACTAGCGAGACGGAGCTCCATCTGCGCCGTTCGTTCTACACAGTCACCCAATTCCTTTCTTATTCCTTCCAACGCTGTCATAATCCCATCAAATCTAGAGGAAAAGTCCGCTCTCATTGAACTCATGGCAGCCATCAGCGCATCTGCGCCTCCCCCCGCAGATATCGCACCGTTGCCAGCCTCCTCCGCCATATATGGAGTTTTGTTTGCTGCGTCACAGACCTGAAAGTCCGTTAATTTGGACTGTTTCGGCGGCTCGCTTTTTCCTTTTCCTGGTTTTCCAGCCTTAGGCTTCGCCGACATATCCTCGCCCAAATGCTGGGATACGTTCTGTCCCAAATGAGAGAGTTATTTGCCGATTTTTTTTCTCCAGGAGCAGAGCAGAGCGAGACACGTCCGTCCTACGTGGCAGCCATAACCGGAAGTCCCTTTTCAGGTGATTTTAATTGTGGGAGCAGCGGCCATTGGCACTGGCCGGAAACGAAGGCGGCGTGGTAAACATGCCGGTGCGTTAGTCAGGCTGAGGAAATGAGGATATTGCACGCCGCTTCCATCGATCCATCTGGCGAATGTCCGCTCTTTGGCGAATAAAATGGACAAGCTGCTGCTCCTGACCCACAAAAACTCGGATTTTAGCAGATCTGTCGCCCTGTGTTTCACGGAGTCCTGGCTGAGTGAATACATCCCGGACAGTGCGGTTCGCCTGGATGGATTCCAACTGTTCCGCGCTGATCGCAGCCGAGAATTCTCTGGAAAGACTAAAGGTGGTGGAATCTGCTTCTACATAAACGAAGGTTGGTGTACTGATGTCACAGTGTTGAAGAAGTCTTGCAGCCCTAACTTAGAGTCACTGTTCATAAACTGTAAACCCTTTTATTCACCGCGAGAGTTCTCGTTTATTCTGGTCGGAATCTATATCCCGCCTGTTGCTTGTACAACGGTGGCCCTGCAACATCTCGCTGACCAGATAGCAGACGTGGAGGAAAAACATCCAGACTCTCTGCTTATCATTCTGGGTGATGTTAATAGAGCTAATCTCACAAATTAACTTCCTAAATACAGATAGCATATTAAATGTCCCACTAGGGACACAAATATACTCGGCCACTGCTACACAGTTTTAAGAAACGCCTATCATGCTGTCCCCCGTGCAGCTCTGGGTTTTTCTGACCATTGTCTGCTTCATCTTATTCCAACATATAGACAGAAACTAAAAACTTCCAAGTCTGTAGTAAGGACTGTGAGGAAATGGACGGAGGAATCAAAGCTGGAGTTACAAGCCTGCTTTGACTGTACAGATTGGAGTGTTTTTAAAGATGCAGCCATTAACCTTAATGAACTCACTGATACTGTGACATCATACATTAGTTTTTGCGAGGACATGTGTGTGCAGACCAAGACTTTCTGCACATACAACAACAATAAACCCTGGTTCACTCCTAAACTCAAGCAGTTACGTCAGACCAAGGAGGAGGCCTACAGGACTGGTGATTGGACTCTGTACAAGCGGGCCAGAAACATGCTGACGAAGGAGACCAGGCTTGCTCAGAGGAGTTATAGTGAGAAGCTACAACAAAACTTCTCAGCCAACAACTCCGTTTCCGTTTGGAGAGGCTGCAGAATATCACCAACTACAGGAGACCATCCCCACACCCTGTGGAAAACCTCCAGCTGGCTAACGACCTCAACAGCTTTTACTGTAGGTTTGAAAAGAACCTACAGTTTTCACCTCCTACCTATACAATAGGATTATCTGCAGTCCCAGAAACTCCATTCCCCCTCCACTCTGACTTTCCATCAGCACTAACGATCTGCGAAGAGGATGTGCGCCAAGTCTTTCCGAGACAAAAGATCAAGAAGGCTGCAGGTCCTGATGGTGTGTCACCGTCCTGCCTGAGAGTCTGGTCCGACGAGTTGGCCCCCATCTTCACCCGGATCTTTAAAAGATCACTGGAGCTGTGTGAAGTGCCTTCCTGCTTCAAACGCTCCATCATCATTCCAGTTCCCAAGAAACTCTCTGTTACAGGATTAAATGACTACAGACCTGTCACTTTGACCTCTGTGGTCATGAAATCCTTTGAGAGATTGGTGCTGAACCACCTGAAGGTCGTCACAAGCTTTCTGATGGACCCACTGCAGTTTGCCTATCAGTCAAACAGGTCAGTGGATGATGCAGTGAATATGGGACTACATTACATCCTGCAACACCTCGACTCCCCAGGGACGTACGCCAGGATCCTGTTTGTCGACTTTAGCTCGGCGTTCAACACCATTATTCCAAGCATCCTTTATCAGAAACTTCTCCAGCTTAGGGTGCCCCCCTCCACCTGCCAGTGGATCTCCAGTTTTTTGACTGACAGGTGGCAACAGGTGAAGCTTGGGAGAATTACATCTAGCTCCCAAATAATTAGTACTGGCGCTCCCCAGGGGTGTGTCCTTTCCCCACTGCTCTTCTCCCTTTACTCCAATGACTGCACCTCAGAGGACCCTTCGGTGAAGCTCCTGAAGTTTGCGAACAACACCACAGTCATCGGTTTGATCCGGAATGGTGATGAGTCTGCATACAGGCGGGAGGTGGAGCAGCTGATCCTCTGGTGCGGCCGGAACCATCTTGAACTTAACCCAGTCAAAACGGTGGAGATGACTGTGGATTTTAGGCGACACCCTTCTTCATTTCTCCCACTTACCATTCTCAACAGTACAGTGTCCACTGTGGACTCCTTCAGGTTCCTGGGTACCACAATCTCCCAGAACCTGAAGTGGTCCTCTCACATAGACACTGTCCGGAAAAAGGCCCAGCAGAGGTTGTTTTTTCTGCATCAGCTCAAGAAGTTTGATTTGCCTCAGGAGCTGCTGGTTGTTTTCTACACCGCCATCATCCAATCTGTCCTCTGCTTTTCCATCACTGTCTGGTTTGGATCTGCCACTAAACAGGACAAGACCAGACTGCAGCGGACCATCAAGTTTGCGGAGAGGATCATTAGCACCGACCTACCCTCTATTGAGAACTTATATCGGTCCAGAACCAGGAGATGGGCGGGAAACATCTCTGCTGACCCGTCACGCCCCAGCTACAAATTGTTACCTCCGCCAAGGAGGTTATGTTTTCATCGGCGTTGGTTTGCCTGTCTGTCTGTCTGTCTGTCTGTTTGTTAGCAAGATAACTCAAAAAGTTATGGACGGATTTTCATGAAATTTTCACAGATTGTCAGAAATCGGGTATCCTACAGATGATTATATTTTGGTGGTGATCCGGATCACCGTCCACAAGAAAACCGCCATTATGCAAAATGCCATTTTTGTGAATAACTACTAAACCACTAATCCTATCATTGTCAATCCAATTGCTTGTCATATGTTTTCATGGTCAAGGAATCTGAAAACGTACACACAAACACTGTATGGGGGGAACTGTGGCGCTAAACCACCATTACGGAAAATGCCATTTTCGTCAATAACTACTGAACCACTAATCCTATCATTGTCAATCCAATTGCTAGTCATATGTTTTCATGGTCAAGGAATCTGAAAACGTACACACAAACACTGTATGGGGGGGGAACTGTGGCACTAAACCGCCATTACGGAAAATACCATTTTCGTCAATAACTACTGAACCACTAATCCTATCATTGTGAATCCAATTGCTAGTCATATGTTTTCATGGTCAAGGAATCTGAAAACATACACACAAACACTGTATGGGGGGGAACTGTGGCGCTTGGTGGAGGTCTGCGCTCTCCGAGTGCTTTTCTAGTTTGAACTTCTACCTTCTGGTCGACGTTACAGATCACTGAAGGCTAAAACCACTCATCACAGGAACAGTTTCTTTCCCCAAGCTATTACTCTGATGAACTCTTAACATTCACCTAGTCCTACCTGCTGTTGTACTCATGACTTTTCTTTCATTCTTACATTGCACATAACTCTCACACTGCATTTTACTCCACTCACATATTACTGAATTTGAGTTCACATTGTAATACTGTATGTCTGTATATTTTTTCATAATATTTTTGCAAAGTGTGGATAGTCTGAATAAATTACTGCACATATTTCTGTATATATTTGCATCCTTTTGTAGAAATGTGGATAGACTGTAAATTACTGTACATACTCTGTTGTCATTGAAATCTTATTTAAATCTTACATCTGAACAAACAAGAGTAAGTTTTAGTCAAAATCAAATTCCTTGTATATGTAGTGCATACTTGGCCAATAAAGCTGATTCTGATTCTGATTCTAACTAACTAACTAACTAACCTACACTTATATAGCGCTTTTCTAGTCACAAAGACCACTCAAAGCGCTTTCATTAATACTAACCCTCTATTCTAAGGGCCTATAGGAAACAGATATCTAGGGACAATTTAGAACAGCCAATTAACCTAACATGCATGTTTTTGGCATGTGGGAGGAAACCGGAGAAATCCCGGAGTAAACCCACGCAACACGGGGAGAACATGCAAACTCCACACAGATCACTGTTGGTCGGGGGCTGGGCTCGAACCCACGATCCCACGATCCCCACAATCCCCCGGCCAAGGGTAAACTGTGCTGCCGCAGTGCTAACCACTGCGCCACCGTGCAGCCCATTCTGTGTATGGACTTCAGCTCCTCCCTGTTTCCCAACCTGAAGATCTTTTTCTTCTCCTTCAGCAGTGTCTTTATCTCAGGAATGATCCCGGGGTTGTTGTTTGAGAAACACCACATGGTCTTGGTGGGTACGGTGTTCTTCACACAGAAGTTGATGTAATCTGTGATGGTGTGTGAGAGGCTGTCAATGTCCTCATCATATGAATCACAGAGCTGCTTCCACGCTGTGGATTGAAAACAGTCCTTTAGAGCATCCTTCAGCTCCTCGGACCATATCTTCACTGTGTGGGTAACAGGAGGTTGTCTGTGTACTAGGGGTTTGTATATGGGCAGGAGGTGAACCAGGTTATGATCAGATCTTCCAAGGGAGGAAGGGGTTATGAGGCGTAAGCCTCCTTGGTGTTTGTATAAAATAAATCCAGTGTTTTATTGTCTTCGGTGTGGCCCGTGACATACTGGGTGAAAGTGGGCAGAGTGGAGGACAGGGAATCATGGTTAAAATCACCAGAGATGAGCTGGAGAGCATTCAGGTGCTTGGTCTGCAGCCTGCTGCTGACTGAGTGGACAACGTCACATGCTGCCTCAGCACTTGCGGTGTGGGGTACATAAATAGCAGTCACGATGAAGTGTGAGAACTCTCTGGGGAGGTATGCCGGTCACACGCTAACAGCTAGCAACTCAATATCCTTGCTGCAGTGTTGTCCTTTAGTCGGGATTTACCCATATCATATACATAATATAACATACATATAACATATGCATATTAGAAGAAAAGGAATTTCTGTACTTCACCCCAAAGAAACTGTAGCTGTAGCAGGTGCTTTTAAGGTGCTTTGTCATTTTAAGGACATCAGAATCACAGAGGAAAAGAGTCTGGAGCACGCTGTCAGATATGCAGCCTTTATTGGTGCTAAGACCAATATACATCCTGTTAAACCTTCTTAGGTCATAGACCAATTACTGATTTTAACTTTTATTTTATTTTTCAGGATATTGCATATTAATTTATATTAACACTTTACATGTAAAAATGCCAGATTGTACCCAGCCCTTGTTTGCTATATCCTTCTTAACAGTTCTAATTCACATGCGGCAGGGAGTGGAAGATGCCAATAACATTTATCAAGTGTATAATTAAGCAGTATTACATGAGAGTGGATCCGGTGTCATGAATATACTAACTCCAGCAGGGCATGATGTGGCTTGAAGAGTATCACACCCTGCTGGAGTTGGTATACTCATGATACTGTAACAAACTCGTGTAATATTATTTTTATACAACAGTTCTGCAAGCACAGTTTATTAAAAGACAGCAATACTGGACAAAATATTATGACTTGTTTGTTTAACCAATTATTTTGCACAGCTGAGAAAAAAATAGTCCCTTCTGAATGTAGCTACTTGCCAGTAATGGCTGCTAAACATCTCATTCAGCATGAAGACATCTATTGTCATTTCACACACATGTGAACAAATTAAATAGTGTCAAGTGCAAAAGTAATAAGTGTTCATAAAACATACCTAGTTCAGAAAAACACAGATCAAAACGTATCCAATACCAGTTGCCAGAAGCTAGTAGTTAGCATGCTAGCGATTTAGCACATTTTTCTTGCTTTTCTTTGCATTTACAGATGAAACAGAGTCCATCACCACAAAGGTATTGTAGTTTGTTAATGGAGACAATAAATCAAACTCTAGCACTGCCTATTTTTTAAACAGACGTGAAATGGCTTAATGACGGGCAGAAGGAAACGGTTGTCCATATACAGCTGTTGTCACAGATGTATAATTTCTTGTCAAACAGTGCCTCACTGTGGAAATTAAGCTATCCAAAACAGTACTGCAATTGTCATAGAGTTGATAGTAAAATTATTGTTAGTAATTTAATGGTTACTAGAACACCTTTGAAGCAGAGTGATACATATCCAGTGAAATTGGATTGCAATTATTGCGGATTATAGTAACTCCTGGAATCCCTATTGTCCAATCAAATTGCTTGGTCGGAACTAACTGTTGTATAATACATAATAATAGGGTTTCAAACACTTTGTGTCTTCTTCAGAGTCAGACACAGAAGTGTTGAGCACCAGTAAAAGCTGTGAATTTGACAGTGTGTGTTGACTCTTTTCCTCTGTGATATTAATGTTAGACTTCTAATGAGAAATAGAAGCATTCCTAACTGCTGGTTTTGGTCTTTCCACATTTTGGTCCAGCCACGGCTATGCAGGTCAGGTGACCTGCCCACTACAGATGCGTTTCACACACGTGCATTGAATATAATCTATGGTCCATGTCCAAGTAGGATGACACTGACGCTTTCAGCAAACTCATTTGAAAACCCGTAATTAAATGAAATGAGGAGTTTTTGCTGGTATTGAGTGTCATGACCATAGATATGAACATATTTATATGCCACAACAAAGACTGTCTGGGCAGGCACACACTTCTGCATTTAAGAGTCTGCTTTTATCATTCAGTCAAAATTCATTACATTATTAATCTACTGTCCATATGTCCATGACAGTAAAGCCCTAGCAACCTGACCTGAACACCCAGACCCAAATAAAATCGGGAGCTCTCTCACCCAATGTAGTGTGCCATGCTAAACACCATCTGGGCAGGTGCCAACCTCCGCTTTTGTTCATTCTGTCAAAATAAATCACATTATAAATATATAGTTATGAATCGGAATCTTGCCATTTGTGCATCGATTCAGAATTGTTCACATCTGCATTGAGATGAATGTAAGTATGCACTGGAGAGAAGAGGAATGAAAGTCAGTAGAAGCAAGACAGAATACAAGTGTGTGAATGAGAGGGAGGCAGGTGTAATGGTGAAGATGCAACGAGTGGTAGTGAAGGGTGATGAGAGAAATGAAAAAGAGTGCAGGCAGGGTGAAACAGTTGGAGACAAGTGTCAGCAGTGATTTATAACAGAAGAATAGGAGATAGAATGAAAGGGAAAGTTTACAAAATGATAGTGAGACCTGCTATGGTGTATGGTTAGGAAACAGTCACACTGACAAAAAGACAGGAGGTGTAGTTGGAGGTAGCAGAGTAGAAGATTCTCACTGGGAGTGGCAGGATTAGAAATGAAAGTTCAGGGAAAGTTCATGCTTAGCGGTTTGGAGACAAACTAAGAGAAGCAAGGCTGAGATGGTTTGGAAATGTGCAGAAGGCGGATAGTGGATATATTAGACAAAGAAAGCTGAAGATGGAGGTGAAAGGCAGGATCAAAAAAGGAAAACCACAAAGAACATTCTTGGATATGTATATGGAAAGGTGGTGCTACTGGTGCTACCCAGTAGCAGACACAACACACAGAGACCAGATGGTAAGAAGCAGGTGAATGTTTCTATCGTTGACTCACAACAGCAAGATTGTGTTCAGCCCACGGAGCAGAAGGTTTAGCTCCTGTAGGGAGAAGAGAGGAGAGAGGTACGTACATGTGAGTGGTGGTTGCAACAATGAGGTAAGAGAGCTTTCTAGGATTTAACTGAATGAATGCTCTTACATTCATTTCATCAGAGGATTTAAGGTGAGTATGTCCAACTGGTAGGGTGGGGAGTGGAGAAGATCCTGAGGTGAGAGTCCATGAAGATAATGAATGGGTGTGTATGGTTCCTTATACCCTCTTTACACAGGGGTGGAGATCATTAGGAGATCATGGAGAGATCTGGCCCATTTTTAATCTATCAGTGATCATCCATGATCTCCACAGTTGCCTTGTCTTCTCATTTTTTGACTCAGTCTAAAACACACAAGAATCTCCCAAATGATCCCAAAGATCAAAAATTGGCCCAATCTCTCAACGAGCACTGTGCTGTGTAAAGGGGCCCGTTCTTGGCTTAGATCCAGAGATGTTTTGGTCCTGGAGTGAGTATCCAGCAAAGGCGAGCAGAAGAGGTGAGTGAGTCAGCAGATACTGTAGGCTGGTTGAGTACACATGAAGCCAGGAAGGAAAGGCAGCAGACTAGGTTCTCGAAGGAAGGGGGCAAGGGACCAGGTTAGCAAGAGCATGACAGTGCTTTAGACAGAAAGAACAAGATTGTAATTCTCTCAGTCACTTGGACAGGTTTCCCAACGTGATAATCCTGACACCTCAGTTCCCAAGTGGACCTTAAATAGTAGTGGGATCTTCTTTCTTTCAAAGGTCTTTTTATTATTATTAATTGAAGTATCAATACAATACAAAGTATTAGAAATTTTCATTTTTGTTTCAACCAAACAGTAAAAAACTAGAACTTAAAGCCAACAAATGTAAATGCTTCAAAGCACAAAAACCTTTAAATAAACAATAAAAAAAAAAAAATACAAAGAAAAATTGTGTGTGTGATTGGCTTCAGGTGTGCTGGCAATGGAGTAGGTGTGTGCGTTGCTGGCTCCTGCTATATTTTTTTCTTTACTTTTTAAAC
Source organism: Pholidichthys leucotaenia (assembly GCA_020510985.1). Lineage (NCBI taxonomy): Eukaryota > Metazoa > Chordata > Actinopteri > Cichliformes > Pholidichthyidae > Pholidichthys > Pholidichthys leucotaenia. The sequence continues at coordinate 126,161,336 of CM035847.1, read as the reverse complement.
CCTATTTTGCTGTAAGCTGTTAATGTTTTGGACATTTAATACGTGCAGAATCTGTTTTGAAATATGTCCAAAACAAGAAAGCAGACTGAAAAGGAGGCAGCAGGGAACAATATTAACACCAGCTTAGCTGAGGATGCTAGTATCAGCCTTAACCCTGCACTTGTTGCCTTGCTTGAGCAACACAGAATGTCCATAGCTGCTGACTTCAAAGCTTCATTTGAACTTATTAATGGTAAGCTGGACAAAATTCAAGCAGATGTGGCGAACCAGGAGCAACGCATTGGCGACCTTGAAAACAACGCGGAGGACGTCAGCCAGCGCCTAGCGGCGCTTGAAGTTACATGCGAGTCAATACAGGAGGAGAACAAACTTTTGAAAAACAAACTTTCTGACCTGGAGGGAAGAAGCAGGAGGCTGAATATTCGTCTGGTGGGTCTGCCGGAGTCCTTTGATGTGGGTCCACGGCCATCTGAATTTTTTTCTCGGCTGTTGGTGGACGTCTTTGGCACACAAACTTTGCCATCTCCCCCAGAGCTGGATAGAGCCCACCGCAGCCTCATGTCCAAGCCGAGTCCGAATGGGAAGCCGCGCGCTGTCATTATTTGTTTCCACCGGTTTCGGACCAAAGACTTGGTGATGAGAGAAGCGCGGAGACGCCTTGGGACTTTGGAATATCGTGGGCATAAACTTCAGTTCTACGAGGATTATAACGCCGACGTTCAGAAGCAACGAGCCGAATATAAGGAGGTTATGTCCGAGTTGTACAAGAGAGGTTTTCGTCCTTCTCTTCTTTTCCCCGCCAGGCTCCGGATAACTCTTCCAGACGGCAAAAACCAGTGGCTGGCGTCCGTCTCGGAGGCCACCCGCTTCATGCAAACTATGGAGAGAAACCATCAATTTTCGCCTTGAACTGGACATTTCTGGGTTGACCAGCTGCCGCGCTGGGCTGCTTGTTACTTCATTGAAGCTGCACTGACTGGACATTGATGCATTTTCAGATGTTTAAAAACAAGGTAAAATTGGCTCCCTATACGTTGTTGTTTACTTAATTCTTTTTTTTAATTTTATCTTATTTATTTATTTTTTTTTAGGGTAAAACGTTCATATTATGCAGGATTGAAGCCAGTTGTATGGGAGCATTCTGTTAGGATGAAAATAGAGCTGGAGATGGAGCGGTTGCTGTTTTTTTGCAACCGGCTGGAGTGTTGTTATAGGTTTGGTTGTTGGATTTTTTTATTTTTTTAATTTTTTTTTTATTTTTATTTTTTTATTTATTTTTTTTTGTTTTGTTTTTTTGTTATGGTTTTATTTACACCCCCTTACCCCTTCCTTTTTTTTTTTTTTTTACCCGTACCTCACTTTATTCTTCTTTGGGCTACACAACATAATATATAAATTTTACTCTTTGAATGAATAGTAATCTTACTTTGGTAAGCTGGAATGTGAAGGGGTTGAACCATCCAATTAAACGAAAGAGAGTCATGTCACGTCTAAAGCAGTTTAAGCCTGGGGTACTGTTTTTGCAGGAAACCCATTTGCAGGATTCCGACCACTTGCGTTTGTCAAAATGTTGGTCAGGACAATTTTTTCATTCAAATTTTAAAGCTAAGGCCAGGGGCGCTGCTATTCTTATTGATCGAAATATCCCATTTATTCCCTCTAATGTTGTATCAGATAAAAATGGACGATTTGTAATAGTATCAGGTAAACTTGGCGATAAACATGTCACTTTGGCTAATCTGTATGCACCGAATTTTGATGATGTGCACTTTTTTCGCAACCTTTTTTCGCAACTTCTAGATTTAAATACTCACTCTCTAATTCTTGGGGGTGACTTTAATTTGTATATGGATCCGATCTTATTTTATATCCGATCTTTATTCCATCCAGCTACAATGCTCTGCACTGTGTGTCTGTGTGTGTGTGTGTATATATATATATTTTATTGTAATACGTACATATGTATATTAGCTGCTCTTGCTTGCTTGTTTTTTTTTTTTTGTTTTTTTTTTTTTTTTTCTTGCCTTCTGATTGTTGCTCTGAGTGTTGCTATCCCTGTGCTGTTGCAATCCTGGAATTTCCCCGTTGTGGGACTAATAAAGGCTTATCTTATCTTATCTTAGATCGCTCATCTTCAAAACCTGCTAGTCTTAATAAATCTGCAACTTATGTTAAGTCTTTTCTTGAGGAATATAGCCTTACAGATCCTTGGCGTTTTTTACATCCTAACGGCAGGGACTATTCTTTTTTCTCTCACGTACACCATACTTATACTAGAATAGATTATTTTTTTGTTGACAATTTATTAATTAATAACCTTTGCTCTTGCAGTTATGATAGCATCTCGGTTTCTGATCATGCCCCTCTTGTACTTAAAATGATCCTCCATGGATGTGACTCCATGAGAAAGCATTGGAGATTGGATCCATTATTACTTACAGATGAAAAATTGGTTACGAATATTTCTTCTAAAATTAATTTTTTTTTGAAAGAAAATAAAACTCCTGGTATGTCAAATAAAACGATATGGGAGGCCATGAAGGCATTTCTTAGGGGGGAATTTATTTCATTGGCAGCATTTAAAAGACAATCCTTAATACAGGAACAGAAGGCTATTTTAGATCAAATCCTGGACATTGACAGACAATATGCTCAATCTCCATCACCCGCTCTGTACAAGGAACGTATGACATTACAAACTAAACTTAATTTACTTTCTACTCGACAAATTGAAGGTTGTTTAATAAGGAACAAGAGTGAATTTTATGAACATGGCGAAAAAACCAGTAAACTTCTAGCTAATCAACTACGTGGTATTAGAGCTAAGCAATTTATTACTGGAGTTAGGACAGATAAAGGAGAGGTGACATCTGACCAACAAGCGATTAATGATATTTTCAGGTCATTTTATTCCAAATTATATACCTCAGAATATACAAACAAACTTAAAGGATTTGGAAATTTTTTTTGATTCTATTGATATTCCTTCGATTTCTTCAGAATCTCGGCAAATTTTAGAAGCTCCCATCACAAAAGAAGAAATTCAGCTGGCAATATCATCCATGCAATCAGGAAAATCTCCAGGACCTGATGGGTTTTCCGCTGATTTTTTCAAAAAATTCTCTGATGACCTCGCCCCTTTCCTTTGTCAAGTTTTTACAGAGTCGCTTGACTCTGGTACACTTCCTCCTTCATGCTATCAGGCCTGTATCACTGTGTTGCTTAAAAAGGATAAGGATCCTGTTGATTGTGCTTCTTACAGGCCTATTTCCTTGTTAAATACCGATGTTAAAATTTTGTCAAAGTTGTTAGCTTCAAGGTTGGAAAAGATTCTTCCTTTTATAATTTCACAGGACCAAACCGGTTTCATTAAAATCGCCATTTTTTTTTTAACTTGCGGCGGTTGTTTAATATTATTTATACTCCTCACCACAACATACCTGAATGTCTTATTAGTTTGGACGCTGAAAAGGCATTCGATAGGGTTGAGTGGGAGTATTTGTTTTTTACTTTGGAGAGGTTCGGTTTTGGTCCTTCCTTCTGTTCCTGGATTAAACTTCTCTATGCTAGTCCTTTAGCTTCAGTGTTAACTAATTGTCACTATTCTGACTATTTTAGACTTTACCGTGGTACGAGGCAAGGCTGTCCTTTGAGCCCGTTGCTCTTTGCCTTGGCAGTTGAGCCGTTAGCTATTGCAATCCGTGGGAGCCGGGACTTTCTAGGCATTCGTAGGGGTGGCATTGAGCATAGGGTTTCACTCTATGCTGATGATCTTTTATTATTTCTCTCCAACCCACTTACTTCATTACCCGCTATACTTAATATTTTGGATAGTTTTAGTAGGTTTTCTGGTTATAAAATTAATCTTAATAAGAGTGAACTGTTTCTGATTAATGAAAAGATTCAAGTTCAGGATTTTGAAAATTTTCCTTTCAAGGTTGTTATTGATCATTTTAATTATCTTGGGATATGTGTCACTAAACAATTTAATTACTTGTTTAAAAATAATTTTCTCCCCTTACTTGACCAGTGCAAGTTAATACTTTCCAAATGGTCCCCATTATCCTTGTCTTTAATTGGCAGAATCAATTCTGTAAAAATGATGTTACTTCCAAAGTTTTTATATTTGTTTCGATGTCTCCCCATTTTTATTCCTAAATCCTTTTTTAAGTCTTTGGACTCTCTGATTACCTCATTTATTTGGAATGGTAAACATCCGAGATTGAGGAAAGTTTTTCTTCAAAGACCCAAATCAGTAGGTGGCATGGCTCTGCCTAACTTTCAATATTACTACTGGGCAGCAAATATCAGGTGCATGTTATATTGGAAACATTTTTATTTGGAACCCAAATCACCTATTTGGATCCTTATGGAGTCACATGTGGACAATCAAACTTCCCTACCGGCAATTTTAGGTTCACCACTTCCCCTTGCTTTGTCTACACTGGGTAATAATAAAGTAGTTCGTCAGTCTCTTAGAATTTGGTCTCAATTCAGGAAAAATTTCGGTCTTCAGTTTTTTTCCATTAGAAGTCCAATTGCCGCAAATCATTTATTTACCCCATCAACTATTGATAGTGCATTTCATATATGGCACAGAAAGGTTTAAAATCTTTTGCGGATTTATATTTTGATGGTCAATTTGCAAGTTTTTCTCAACTTTCCACCAAATTCGACATCACTTCTACACATTTTTTCCGCTTCCTCCAGGTCAGACATTATGTGCAAACCATGACAAAACAATTCCCTCAAAAACCTTCTGATAATCCTCTAGATGATTTTTTATTAGTTAAACCAACTTCTAAGGGGGTAATGTCAGTTTTATATAATTAATTTCAAATTTACAATCTTCTTCTCTGGCCGCTATCAAATTGAACTGGGAACAAGATCTTAATTTTACTTTTACTGATGAACTGTGGGACTCTATTCTTGGCCAGGTTCACACTGTATCAATGTGTGCTCGTCACGCTCTTATTCAATTTAAGATTGTACACCGGATGCACCTGTCCAAGGTTAAGTTAGCACGTATTTACTCGGATATAGACCCAACTTGTGAAAAGTGTGGTAGCGCTCCTGGCACTTTGCTTCACATGTATTGGTCCTGCCCTGCATTGATGAATTTTTGGCATTCTGTTTTTATCACTATGTCTGAAGTCCTGCAATATCAAATTAAACCTGATCCATTATGCGCCATTTTTGGTGTGGCTCCAGAACTTGTCTTGCCAAGTTCCAAATTAAAAGTATTCAAATTTTCATTATTATTGGCCAGACGTGCTGTATTACTGAAGTGGAAAGACTCTTCGCCCCCTTCACATTTACAGTGGATAAAAGATATAATGTCCTGTTTGGATTTAGAAAAAATCAGATATACAGTCTGTGGCTCTGAAAACAAATTCTATAAATTATGGCGCCCGTTTCTTGATTTCTTTGAAAGACCCACGATTATAGTTTCTGAGTAGTAGTGGGATCTAATCAGGCACTGGCGAGGGTGATTACACAGCTGCAACAATTGATCCTCCTAATGATTGAAGCAAAAGACAACAACCAGAGCAACAAAAAACAAGATAATGCTGCATTCACCCAGAACCATGACAACAGGGTTGGTGTGACAGAAGAGAATGGAAGGTAGAGTGTGAGTTGGAGGCAGAATATCCACTAAAGGGAGCCACTGAAAGGAGAAGAAGATTAAAAAAAAAAAAAGTCTGCATATTGTAGCAGTTTTTAGTTTGGGAAAAATTGAAGCATGAGAGAAAAAAATATTTCTTTTTCACCCCAGATTCAGTAATAAATGTCCCGCCATTCTAAATGGATGCTGCAAATGATAGTCCTTTTAACTCCACTGGTTCTGGCAGTAGCTACTAAAGAAAAAAAAATCTCCAATACCCTTGTCAAGAGAAAGTACTGCTGAATGCAGAGCCTCCATCCTGTCCCAGTGTGTGAGAGGGCAGGATCTCTCTATGTCATTGGCTTGAAATCATAGAACAGATGGGATTACAGCTGCACTAAGCAGAGCAGCCAGTATTGGTCACTGGATATTTTTGTTTTGACTGATAGTTATCTAAAATGGGCCATAGGGAAACAAATGAGATTTTACAAAGACAAACCCAAAACCACCCACGCACAGATGTTTAATGATCTGAAGGTCACACTATTTAAAAAAAGCTTCCAATTCATCTAGATCCTTTAAAACTAGTTTTGGATTGTTTTATGTGATGAACACATTCATGTGACATTGGTTTTTGATCTAAAAGATGAAGGATGAGTCAAAGAATAATTAACAGGTGAAACTTAAACAGCTGAAAAAACTTGCAAATTTTAAAGCAAATACACTACTGCTCAAAAGTTTGGGGTCACTTAGAAATGTCCTTATTTTTGAAAGAAAAGCACTGTTTTTTTCAATGAAGATAACTTTAAACTAATCAGAAATGCACTCTAATATCTAATATACATTGCTAATGTGGTAAATGACTATTCTAGCTGCAAATGTCTGGTTTTTGGTGCAATATCTACATAGGTGTACAGAGGCCCATTTCCAGCAACTATCACTCCAGTGTTCTAATGGTACAATGTGTTTGCTCATTGCATCAGAAGGCTAATGGATGATTAGACAACCCTTGTGCAATCATGTTAGCACAGCTGAAAACAGTTTAGCTGGTTAGAAAAGCTATAAAACTGACCTTCCTTTGAGCAGGTTGAGTATCTGGAAAAAATTATTATTTCAAATACAAATCATTATTTCTTACCTTGTCAATGTCTTGACTATATTTTCTATTCATTTTACAACTCATGGTGGTAAATAAGTGTGACTTTTCATGGAAAACACAAAATAATTGTCTGGGTGACCCCAAACTTTTGAACAGTAGTGTAAGTAGATCTGTTAACTGGTATCATATTAGCTTTGCTTATTTTGAATACATTTTACAACTCTAATAAAAATTAATGATGAAATACAAACAGCCAGAACAGGGCCATCCATTTTCATTTTCATTCAAATTCAATTAACCCCCCCCCCCAAAAAAAAGAATCTTCCTATCAAATTATTTCAAGTAAAATTAACCCAGTCTTTTGCTGCCAGGCCAACAGTGAGAATAACATGGAGATTTATCTAATTTAAGTGAAAATTAATATGTCAAAAAGACTTTGGCTCTGCTTGCTGGTGATTGACACAGCTTACTCTTGTCACACAGAAAATTCCTAATAATTGCAACGGAATGCAATTTGTATTCATTCATACATTCTGTTTGCTGTTGGATCTCAGAGGACTGCTTAAGTAAAGCTAATGGATAAAGAGATCTTCATTCTAGCTTGTGGCTATGAATGACAATACTTAAGGTAAAAAGCATGTTGGGATTTATTTTTATAGTAGATTTAATTAAATGAAATGGGAAAACAGAACATGTGAAGTGTATGCTAAGACTCGAATATTGTTTTTGCATTCTCCACAAGCTGAATTGAGTCTGTCATTTCAAAAATTTTAGCATCCCATTCTTAACATTAGGTTTAGGCTTGGTGCTTTATTAATCCCAAAGAAACATTCAAGGGTATTTAGTCAGGACAATCCTTTCACTTTTCACACACATCCACACTAGTGTCCCTTTAACCTGTCATGCATGTTTTCAGACTGTAGGAGGAAACCAGAGTACCCTAAGGAAACCTACACAAGCATGGGACAAACAAGCATGCAAACCACACAGATAAACCTAACCGTAGTAAGTACCTAACCCGAAAGCATGTGTGTCATGGAGCAGCAAATGCTGATGAACGTTATGGACCATTATGGGGTTTCGCCAGGGTTGTCAACAGTTGCAACCAATTTTTCTTGTTGCAAAAAAAAAAAATGAACATGTTCAACATCTGCCTGTGATCATAAAACTGGTGAGGAACTCTTGTGCAAGCTTTTATGAACCCTGACGAAACCCCCCAAAACACAACATTCATCAGCATTTGCCACTGTGTGAGATACATGCTTAACCATTTCCCTAACCACTTGAAAATGTGTAAAAAGTAAAAAGCAAAGGTGGGCGTGAAGGTGAAAGCAGAGCTTTTAATGGTGCTATCAACCATCCTCTGCTCACCTCCAGATGAGGATTTCTGCACTTTAGAAATGGTGAGATGTGTTGAGCAACATTTCTGTCGTATAAATGGCACATTTTTAATGGCTTTGAACATGTAGTATTTGAACTAGTTTTGGTTAGACTGGGTTTTACCTAAATCTCTTTTTTGATCAACAAAACACAAGGGTGTTCCTAAAGAATAATTTGCTTCTTGTGTAATTATATGTTTGCTTGTTTAAGAAGCTGATTTGGCTGCCATTTTCTTCTAATGACACCTTTCATTACAAGTTCTTATATTCATCTCTGCTTACAGACTGAATTTGACTGAGAACATTTATCACTCAAGCACCATGGTTATTGAAGCATTTAGTTTTCTGCGTCATCTAAACGTTGAACAGTACTGCTCAAAAATTAAGTAAAGGAATATTCACAAAAGCCAACGACTGTTAGCACCACCAGAGTGGTGGCCTAGTTGATAGTGCATCTACCCCACAACCAGTAGGTTGGGGGTTCAAGTCCCAGCTGGATCATACTAAAGATCATGTAAAAATGGTACTTTCTAGCTTGGTGTTCAGTGTAATAGAATGGGGGAAGGAGAAGTTGTTTTTGTGGTGGTGCCTTGCATGGCAGCAACCCCTCTGATTCTACATGTGATTAACATTGTAGATAGGAGAAACGTAATTGTGTTCTACTGTACATGATTGGCTGTATGGACTGAATGACAACAGAGATGGCTTCTTCTTGTTGTTTGACTTGAAATCAACAGGTGAAGCTGAGAAACAAATATCTTTTTTTTTTCTTAAACAGCACAAGGGGGTTCTTGAAAAAGAAGTGTAGAGGGTCAGATGTGGTGCTAAAAATTAGAAATGACAAGAGAACAGCCTGTCACAGCTATGGTTTGGGGAGACCTAGCGGGGGCTAAGCAGCTCTGTGATGAGGTTATAGCATTCCCCCCATCCCTTCCAAGCCTCAGTGCCAATGAATTATATTTATTCAGTGCATTAAAATCTACTGAATCTGAAATTACAGGAATTCAGCTAACTCAAATTTTTTTTGTTATTGTTGTTGTTTAAATAAGTGTAAAAGAATTTAAAAAAATACTGTAGGTCAGTGGACTAGTAATACAGATAATATATTACAAAATTCCATAGTTTTGGATAGGTGTTCATTCATGGTTTTGTACTGAATTTGAGTAAACACCACTGAGATTTGGCTGTACAAATTAAAGTTTTTGTAATCAGTAGGCATCCATTGAGCCTGTAGAGTCATGGAGTAGTGCCCTGTATATCTGGGTGAGTACAGCATCTCCAGTGACTGTAGAGTCCGACACGGGAATGACAGTCCTGGCTGCAGCACACGCAAATGAACACTGAGGCGGGTTTGTCCACTGGTGGCTGAGTCTTTCTCTGGAGTCTCTTCTTTTCCATCTGCCGCATCAGTTTGCTCTTGAACTGCTTGAGTCCTATCTGCACTCGGAGCCTCCAGGTGGATTTGTCTGCAGCTACTGCCTGCCAGGTGTTGGTGTTAATGGCAAGTGCCTTGAGGTCCTGTTTACATATGTCATTGAAGTGCAGCTGGTGTCTTCCAGTTAGCCTCTTTCCAGATGTCAGTTCTCTGTAAAGAGATCCTAAGGGATGCGTCCATCCTCCATGCAGGTGACATGGCCCAGCCAGCGCAAGTTTCAGGAGGACAAACATAGAGGGAACTCCTGCCATCTCAAGCACTGTGCTGTTGGTGATGTGGTCTCTCCACTAAATACCAAGGATGCGCCACAGACAGCGCATGTGGAAGGTGCTAAGTTGTCTCTCCTGGTAAAAACGCAGCAGCCATGTTTCACTGCCGTAAAGGAGCATGCTCACAACACACTTTCAGTTCAGCATCAATGGAGAGGTTGAAAGTAAAAGTGAAAGTCAAAGTGACACTGACACTTTGTAATCACATTTGTTAAATTTGATGATGTCCCCATCTGGCATCACCAAAGTTACTTCTGGTGGTAAATTTACTTATTTCAAGCCACTTCCAAGTGTTTGTTGCTCTGTCATCCAAATCAGATCTGAATCTATACATCTCCATTTCAGAAGGATAGAACTGTCAGCAAAGTGACCCAAAGTCTTCTTCTTCTTCTTTTAGATTGGCGGTTGGCACCCAGCTTACAGGTGCATTACCTCCACTGACTTGATTATCATCACTCTGTATCTTTGTATAAGGAGTTCTGAACAACTCCTTTTGTGTGAAAAAATGATCCATCCTTGGACTGTGTCCTGAGGTGTATTCAGCAATCCATCCTATAGGCCTATTTAACAGTGGTCATTAACATAAAACAGAGAAACACAGCTGTTACTAATCACACTGTCATGAAGAATCTGTTCTGTTCAGTCTAAAGATTAAGTCAGTGTCATCAGTAGCACATGTTTCAAGAGATACATTTTTGGTTTGCAGTCAGTTGCTTCCATCAGCTCTAGATTGACGTTCTAAATTTGCATTCATGTTATTTCAAAGAGTGATCAGCAACAGAAAATAAAATACCGAAACAGAAAATATTTAATGTGTGGGCAATGACAAAAGAGCCCGTCTGCCAAGCTAATCAATCCACCTGACAGGTATTGCGTATGAAGTTACTGGATTTAAACAGCATCTACAGCTGTGGCTTGGGCTGACCTTGTAGAGTAGACTGCATGAAATAGCTCTCTGACGTACAATATCTTTGACATTTTAGTAATGGAGAACAGATCCCGAGTTTTCACTACAGTCACCATATCAAGCTTTATACGGTTGCTAAAAGGGATATCATGACACACAGAAAGTCAGAGAGATTTTGCTATTGGCAAAAGTGATATAAGTCTCCAAGCCTTCATTCAAATTCATATGCGTTACATCAGATTTGACTGTCATAACAGTTCACATTCAAAATTACACATGACTTTTAGCAGACTCGAATATGAATGCGTCTGGCATCTGAAACAAGCATGCGTGATTACACCCATCATCATCAACAACAAAAGACACCATATTTGTGTGGCCACTTGTTCTCTTTAAACTGAGAAAATAGAAGAATTTTTAGGAACAATAATATGGTTGGGATTTTGCTCTGGATATCTGACAGCAATCAATGTGTTGTTAGCACAGAGAGCTTGTTTAGCAGCAAGTGCTAGCACAGCTGCTAACAATGGAGCTACTGTACTTGTTGCCAGCCCTGATACTATATACCAGGGGTGTCCAATCATGTGCCACAGAGGGCCGAGACCCCGTAGGTTTTCTCTTCTACCCAGTCTCTTCAGCAGGTGTTTTCACTTATCAGCAATCAGTGGGAAGAAATTCAGTGAAATCTGCTGTTGAAGACATTGGTTGAAGGTAAAGCCTGCAGGGTCTTGGCCCTCCATGGCACATGATTGGACACCCCTGCTATATACAGTGCTATGAAAAAGTATTTGCCCCTTCCTGATTTATTTATTGTTTTACACCAGATGTGAGATGCATGCCTTCCAAAAAGTTCAAGTCTTGGGGATCATCAAGATGTTTTTATAGCAATTGTGAGACAAGTCCTTGTATTTCTTTTGGTCAGTAGTGGTTTTTGCCCTGACTAAATTAACAAATTAAAAAAATGGACCATGCTGGCAAAAGACCCTGCAGGTTTTACCTCCACCCAGTGTCTTCAACAGGTGGTTTAATTTCTTTCACCAGTTTGCTGATCAGTGAAAATACCTTCTGAAGAGACTGGGTGGAAGTGAAAACCTGCAGTAGTGACTGATCTGTCTCAGTAGCTGGCTCATCTTAAAACAAGAGTAGTCTCCTTTTTCCACATTTAAATTTATACGACACTAAACTGACCCTCCAATACTCTGGACAACCTCATTCTTTTTTGTTCACTTGTCCTGTCAAGCAGCTAGGTGAGCAGAACAGAAATCTGCTACCCTGATTGTGCCAAACAGATGTACTTTGCTAAAAGGAGCTTTGCTCATATTTCATATGTGCTGTATATAAATATTATTTATAGACTTCTCCTGTAATACTTTATTTAAATTGTTTTTCTTATGATGGACCCAATTTTTTTTTTTTTGGGGGGGGGGCAAACCGAAAACAATCAGACTGACACAAATTAAAAAAACAAAAAAAAACAAAAACAGAATACAAACTGTTTCTTCTTTTGAAAAGGTCTCATCACAAATCTGGTATCTGCACCTGTAAAAGAACAGAGAGATGTGTGTGTGTGTGTGTGTGTGTGTGTGTGTGTGTGTGTGTGTGTGTGTGTGTGAGAGAGACCACGTGCAAAGTGAGTGTGTGAGTGGTTTTCCAGGAAACATGCAAAGAGGGTGGCAGGCCACAGCCCCCCACCCCCCACCCCCACGAAAACCCAGAGCAAACAAAACAGCGCCACCAACCCCCATAGAGCACAAATGTCCCGAAGCCACCAAGCCCCAGGGCAGCCAGGCAACGGCCTCGGGAAGGATAGCCGGAGGAGGCCAGGTCACAAAGTGGCCAGCGGGGCGCACCCCTCAATCTGCACAAACTAACCCCACTTAAAGCATGCACGCACGCACACACACACACACACACACACACACACACACACACACACGTGACATAACGCTATTGATTAGAATGATTGTCCAGAACCGTTTTTGGGGAGCTGTGTACCATGATCATGCCCATGGATGGAGCTTCACATTTCAGGCCACTGACTTACTATGCCAACTGACTGGTGCACTATCAGTGCAGTGTGTGTGGTAGCTGCATTGGCTTAGTGCCAGGTGAAGGGTGAGATTACAGACACTGGCTGAACAATGTGACAAGTCATCTGGAGTGAACTGTTGGGCTTGTGCACTGAGGGATGTGGCAGTAGAGGCAAAAAAAAACTGCAAAGTGTCACACGCCTCCTGGTCCATAGAGCACTGGATAGCCCATGTTCCCCCATGTTATGCCTTTTGTGTTATAGCTGAATTTTTTTTTTCTTGTTGAACTGGAGACAATCAAGAGACAAATGGTCAGCCCTTCAGTGCAACATTCTGTAAGAAGAAACTGGTACATGATTGCTTGAGAATTTGGGAAAGATGGCACCGTTATGTATTAATATGACGTATTATTGTGTGATGTGGGTGGTAGCTTCACCTTTCCGGTTCCGCCCCCACCCTGGGTATAAAGGGCTGATGCGGAAGAAGCACGGTCTCTTTTGACCAATGCCTCTGCCTGTATAGGAGTGCCTAGTGTAACCGTGAGTCACATAATAAAGTCAAGTTTCATTGCACCTCCGGCCTTGTTATTGGAACACTGGTTATGGACATAACATTTGGCGACGGGGATAAAAGTATGGATAAGGGTGTTTTCTAGTATTCTGCAATTTTTGGAGCTCCCGGGAGAGCCATCACTTCCCTGGGTGAGGTGGTATGCAGCATTCCAAAATTATTTGGTGGCTTTAAACCACAGCGAATTGGAGAAACTGCGTGCACGAGCGATATTGGTCCATAATCTCGGCATGGAAGGACAACGCATTCTCAGCACATTGGGTGAGAGTGATCTTTTTGAAGACGTGGTTGGGCTAATGGCATGCTACTTTCGTGCTCGGGAAAACGTCACAGTCCAGAGGATTCAGTTCCGGCAGCGCCACCAGCAGACTGGAGAGTCGGTGTAGCGATACATTGTAGACCTGCGTCAGCTGGCTGGGGAATGCCAGTTCGGGGCTTTGGAAGAAGAAATGGTCTGCGATCAGCTGGCGGAGCACACACTATGTTCTGCGGCACGGTCAAGGCTCCTCACACACTCCAGTGAACTGACATTAGCCATGGCGGTCGAGATAGCTCAACAGTTTGTAGCAGCGGATAAACTATCTAAGAACCTCGGTGAAAGAACTACGTATGTTGAGGCAAGCTGAATCACAGTCAGCGGCGCAGGCTGTGGACCAAGATAGCGATGATAGCACAGAAGACATGGAGGGATATGCTACCGCTATTAATATAAGGTCCACCCTGGGGTCGCCCAGATGTATGGGCTGTGGGTCCACCAAGCACCGTTACAAGGCAAGAGAGTGTCCGGCGAGGGACAAATGTTGTGGCAAGTGTAGACTCCTACATTATTTTAACAGGGCCTGTAAAAAATTTGAGCGAGGGGAACGGCAACACGAAGTGGATTCCCCCGCCGCGACTCCTATGGTTGTTCACACCGTCTCTCCGTGCACAGATGGGTGGATTTACTGTAACGTGATGCAGGACAGCGTGGAAGTGCCATTGTTAGTGGACACGGGAGTGGCGGTTTCCGTGTTGAGCTGGCCTACTGTGAGGAGTATGTTCCCATATTACCAAGTGAGAGGACTGTTGATGCCATATTGTGGCTATGGAGGAAATAGGCTGGCCATCGTGGGTTCACTGGAGTTGACGGCGAGATTTAAGTCGGCAGTGATGTCCCATGTCCAGTTTGTGGTGACCGTCAGTGGGTCGAATGTGATGGGCTGTGACATGTTCTATGGCCTAGGCTTCACGATTACCAGTGGCATCAGAGAGGAGTGGTCGGGCTGTGGTTTGTGGGACTGACTGGTTACAAGTGTGGTGGACGATGTGGTATGGGACAAAGATTGGCCTAGTATTCTGGGAGATGGACAGCACCAATTCCTTCCGGGGCCATCGCAGGAGGGTTCCGGTGCCAGGACCCAAGTTACCCTGGATGTGGTAACTGGCCGGCACAGTGGAACGCCAGTGACGGCGGATGGAGCTGAGAGGATAGCTCCCTCTACTTCCGGAGTTTGGCCTGGAGATACCGAGAAGCAAGGGGCTGCAACGGCTTTGTCAGCGTTTGAAATTAAATGAAAGAGAGCAGGGCAGGACCGGCTGGCATGGTGGACAAATGTGCCACACAGAAATACTGGAGGCCGAGTCGAGCTCTGCATGGGGTCGGTGGAGTGGTTCGACCCAGAGAGGAAGCCTGGTCTAGATGTTGTGGACGTTTGAATCTGAGTCGAGCTCCCCTGTGGGTTGCTGACACGGTTCGACCCAGGGAGGAGGCTCGGCTAAGGGGGGTCCATGGCAAGAGAAAACGACGGGATGACCAGGGGCTGCTGCAGGTGGTGGCTGTCCGGGAGAACAGTTACCTCCAGCTGTCCGATGACTCATGGAGACACCCCAACGAGCTGCAGCGCATCAGCGATGAGAAGGAGGTGTTGAGGCTCTGACGTTGCTCGTTTCCAGGGGCAAAGAGATGAAGATGCTCTGGACGAGAGCCGCCAGACGGGTCTCCGGGGGTAGCTTCTCAATCGGACTGTATGGTAGCCAGGGGGTGATGGGTTAAACTGTATGTTGTGTTGTGAATTGTCTAGGCTACGTAGTCAATATGTTCCTTACATTGAGTGCTTTATGAGTTGCCCATGTACAAAATTAAAAAAAAACAAACAAAAAAACAAAAAAAAACCAAGTGATGTTTAAAGTATATATTACTGTGTGGTTTGCCCGGATTATGGAGTGGTTTTGTTGGGAGTGCCAATAGCATTGTGCAAACGTAAATATTGACTGTTTAATTGTTGGATGGGAATTTGCCTGTACGTATGTATAAAAGTTAATGGGATTATTTTCAGTTATATTAGGAACACAGCAGTTTTTGTTTTCATGGACTGTATATATATAGATAAAGACGGCAGAATAATCCTTCTAGCCGTGTGGGGGTGGGACAGTAGTCCACCTTTCCCCGTCTAGTTTTAGTTGTTTTGTGTGCATGGATAGACCTGCTTTATCTGTTTATTAGAGTGAGAATCTGGTACTAATTTTGGGAGGGTCTAATTAATATGCATGTGTTTTGGATTTTTTTTTAAAGGGGGGAATGTTATGTATTAATATGACGTATATGATGTATTATATATATGTATTAATATGACATATTATTGTGTGATGTGGGTGGTGGCTTCACCTTTCCGGTTTCGCCGCCAAACTGGGTATAAATGGCTGATGGGGAAGAGGCACGGTCTTTTTTGACCTACGCCTCTGCCTGTATAGGAGCGCCTAGTGTAACTGTGAGTCACATAATGAAGTCAAGTTCTATTGCACCTCTACACTGGTTATGTCCATAACCAGTGTTCCAATAACGAGGAACACTGGTAACTGGAACACTGGTTATGTCCATTACAGGTACATCATGAAGTAGATGTGCAGATAGACTGCTGTCATCCTGATATACTAATGTAATCCCAGAGTGATGCTGTCAAGTGGCATAGTTTTCATTTCTCTCACAGCTGCAGCTATTTGGAGCGCTCTCACTCGCTCTCTCTCTCTCTCTCTCTCTGAATATGTTCAGGAGGTAAATTAAATAGGTATTTTTATCTGCACATCACAAGGTATGTGAGAATATCAGGGCACAATTTTCATATCCTCCAACAACTAACATGATTCCAGTCAAAGCTTTCCTTAAAAGTGTTTTTTGTATATAAGAGGAATGTAAAACACATCTAAGTGTGCATCATGTCTATACTTTTGAGAATGTTTCCAGCCTATAGATTTTGATCAGATTCCCAATATGTGACATCCACACATCAGTGACAAGATAATTGCCTGCCATATAAAGCCAGGGGATTGTGGAAATCAGATAACGCCCCTAATGAAGAGTCTTAAAAGGCTAACGCTCCAATTGCATGCTGGGTTGTGACTCTATTATTGTCAATTAGTTTATTTTAGACTTTGCTGAATAATAAGATCACAGAGCACAGAAGGGATGGATATGTGATACAGAAGCAGGAGCATTAGAGCAACTAATAGAATGGCCACACACTGGATAAGTGGCTCCACAAGAAAGACAGGTTGTGTTGGTGTCATCAAGTTTGAACTGTAATTTTGTAAATGTTATAAGTAATTGCATTATACTTAAACATAAAAAAGGACATGGATTTCCCTTGCATTCTGAATGCAACCCTGTGTTCTCATGTACTATGCAAGCAAGAGTATGGAGACTCAAGTTTGGTTTGTGAGGATTGTAATTTTTGGTTCTTGTCATTACCTCCGCCAAGGAGGTAATGTTTTTGCTGGTGTTAGTCTGTTAGCAGGATTACTCAAAAAGTGAATGGATTTCAGTCAAAATTTCAGGGAAGGTAGGAAATGGACCAAGGAACAAACAATTGCTTTTTTGTGCAGATCCGGTTTACTGAATGGAACCAGGATTTTTAAAAATTATTGTTTTATATTAATATTGCTCTTTTCATGTACTTCCCCTTTAAAATGTGCCCACAGAGTTATGTGTGCGACTACATTTTTCCGCACCCCAGACGCAGTGTAGTCTTAGCCCTCTTTGGAAGCAGCAAAACACTGCAGAAAAAGTAAAATGGCTTGTAACGAAAAGAAATGTGATCTCCATCCACACAGTATATGATGATTGACTATTTCATCTGAAGAGGCCAAGAAAAGTGTGTGGATTAAGACAAGGTGCAGAGGTACGTGCGTGCACACATAACCACACAGATGTAATGCCACACACACATAACTCCACAGGCACGTACAAGGAGACAAGCTAAGGATATTTTCGTGAGCCACGTGACCCACACGGTATGTAAACACACTAACTTCAGCACTGGACAATGTTTAATTTTTTTGGTGTGAAATGACAATAGGCCTGTTCTATAATGCTTCATTATGATGTACAGTACAACAGTGATATGATACTACACTGATGTCTAATATTGCTTAATAATTATGAGCCTTGTCAGTAAACTGTAAGGGAGAAGAGAGGAGAAACAAAAGAAAATAACTGAAAATGGACCTAAAAGAGCCAGTAAACCATGATGCTGATTTAAGGTCAAGTTACCCAGCCCTAATGTATGGTCAATAAAATTATGACAGTCTTGTTACCTCCGCCAAGAGAGGAGGCAATGCTTAGTGATACGGGCAGAGATGTCACACACACACACACACACCCCCAATGCTTGAAAAAAAGTTACGCCCTTGTGCAGGGACGCATGGCGGTATGGATGTGCAAAAGTATGGAGGAGAGGACAAAGGGAGGGATGGACAGAGCTATAGCTGAGTGGTGTTAAAAACTTCACTGCTGCATGGCAAACAAGTTTCATGCTAATCATTTTGCTGTTATTACTGGGAGCAACATTGTTCCCATTAATATCTGTTGGACATCTCTCCACTGCACATTCAGGGATTCTGTGTAAACTGTACAGTCTCAGACAGTGAGGACATGCATTTCACACATTATTTATTCATGTGTTTATTCATTTATTTGCCACTGCTGTTGGTGCATCCGAGAACTGTGCATAATCTTCCAGCTTTCCTTTGCATCTTTGTCAAATGTGATATTAGATAAAGGAAAAAAAAATATGGTGGCCTGTTTAGTATTTTGCCAAATTGTTCTATAAGTTTATGTATGCCTATCTGCAGGTTATTATTTTGATTTTTACCTGTTTTTGATTTGTTTCCTAGAGTTTTTTTTTTTTTTTTTTTTTTTTACGGTCATCTCTCTTTCATCAAGCCTCATCAGTGCCCTGTGTATATGGTATATTTCATCCTTGTTGCCCTTAGCCTGGTCCATCTTCTAATCACGTGTATTTAGAGCTCTGGTTTGAGATTTCAATATTTTTGTACTTGCTTTTTAAGTTCTGTCCTGTTAATTTATAAAGTCCTTTTGTATTATCAAACTGAATTGGTGAACTGAAATTTTATTAGATTGAAGACTACAGATTTGGACCATTTCACATGTGATAGCTTAATTTATGACATGCAAAACAATCCTCCTGTTTCTTTTTTGTCATCTCACTGAACTTCACACACATTATTGTTGGCCCTGCTTTAAATCATTCAGTAGCTTAACTTTATTAAGTTTATGTATAATTTCCATGTAGGAGCATTGCATATAGAAGCACATCTGACAGCTTTAGTGTCATTTTAATCAGTCAGCCACAGTCTGGCCATCCCCTCTTTAACCTCCATGGCCCTCATTTCTCTTTTATGATTCACTTTACGATGTGAATAAAAGTCAGAAAGTGAACGCTGTATTTAATCATGTTAATATTGTCCTAGCTTTCCATCTTCACGACCACCTCTCTGTTCTCTGTTTTCTGTAGAATTGGTGAGAACTCCTTGTCTGATCTTCACCACAGTCTTTGGTACTTGATGTTTAAAAGAGTAATGTTCAGCTAACCAGTGAATATGCACTTTATTCTGCTGCTCATCGGTTTCAACCAGATGGCTCTCGAATGAAAAGATATCTAATGACTGCAACAGACTTTTAAGTCTTTCTACTGAAATTACCCAACTTAGTTTGATAAAACTATTTTATCTCCACATCTTAATATACAGTACAAAGCATACACTCTAGTCTACATTGAATAACACATTAGGTGTGGACCATGGAAACGGCAGCGCCTGGCCCAACCTACTTTTTAACCATAAACATAAAAAGAGAGAGAGAAAATCAGCTGCTAATTGTACGTCCTGGTGTGCGTAATTGTGGCATATAGGCATTTACTGGTTAATTTTGACAACTGGATGTTTACATAGGACACTTTTAGTAATAAAGTTGAAACTGTGATTTTTCTACAAAAAAAGCGGAAACTTTTAAGTATTGTTTGATACATTAACTGCAGTCCTATGTTAAGTGGATTCTGAGATTTAGATCAAAATAGCACACGCTAATTTGGGGCAAGTTTTTCACAAACCTCGGGGCAAGATTTCATATTGCCCCAATGTATATTCATAGAGCACACTTAAAACAATACTGGAATTGTGATATTTTGAAAGCATAATCCCCAGAGGAAGAATGAAGTCCAAAAAGAAGACATGAGGTGCAATAAAGACAGCTGTGATGCCTGCACCCATGTCAAGCAGTTAATGTTCACCAGAACTGTAATTCTGAGGTATGATGACTATGACAGGGATATTACTTCCTGATGATTGTTTGTTGTTTAGAGCTATTTATTGATGTTGACTTTGGTTTCAAATTTGCAACAAAATCAAACTAAAATGAAAGAGAAATACTGACAGTTAAGTAGCTGTGTTTTTATTTGTTATTGATCATATGTAGCAACTTACACTTCGCTGGGGCAAGTGGTTACGACAGAAAGCCTACTGGGCTACCTGTGGTAATGTATCGTCGCTTCCTGTTTCGCTGGCTGTCGGTGTGGTTTGGAACACTTATCTCTCCTCCTTCTCCTGAGGATTATTACCTTTAATTGCATTTTAATCGCTTTTTTTCATGTATCATCACCTCTCACTGCTGTTTAACAAGACTCTTGCACTTCTATGCATACTCAGTGTCACCTAATCACCCTCTGTAGTGTTCATTCACCTTTCATCAGTGATTGTGTTAGCTTCAGGTTAGCCATTAGCCATGTCTACTAGTTCTCCTTCCCTTCTCCTCTGGTGTGCTCTTTGTGTCAGATATCTCCACCGCTGCCTCTTTTAGTGATAATGGTAAATGTAATAAATGTTGTCTTTTTGAGGCGTTTGAGGCAAGGTTGTGTGATTTGGAATCCTGGCTCTGCTACATTGAAACACCGCCATCGCCAGTTAATAATGACGGATTCCCGTTAGCAACAATGGAGCGTCGTAGCATAGGGCCTGCTAGTTGTCCCTCAGCAACCATCTCTCCTGAGCAAAGGAGAGAATGGGTGGGTGACAGTGAGAAGAAGAAGAAGAAGCCATCTCTGTTGTCATTCAGTGCATAAAGCCAATCATGTACAGAAGAACAAAATTACGTTTCTCCTTTCTACAATGTTAATTATATATAGAATCAGAGGGGTCGCTGCCATGCAAGACGCCGCCACAAACAACTTCTCCCTCCCCCATTCTATTAGGCTGAGCACAAAGCTAGAAGGCAGGAAGTACCATTTTTATATGGTCTTTGGTCTGACCCAGCCGGGATTTCAACCCATGACCTCCCGGTTGTGAGGCAGATGCTCTACCAACTAGGCTACCACTGTGGAGAAGAAAACATAAGGCGCTTTTCCACTAGGGTCAGTATGGTACGGTTCGGTATGGGACGAGACAGTACAGTTCGGCCCGCTTTGTGTTTCCACTGCACTAGGTCCCATTTGAAGTGGGCGGGAATATAGTAACAGGGAGGCGGCGCAACCCTTTCCCTCTCATTACGTAAAACCAGCATAACTGGCGTAAAACAAGCATAACGTTATGCAAAACAGAAGCTGGCAGGATACGCGGCGTCTGCCTTCTCTGTCTTTTTTGCCTGAATAAATGCAAAAAAGGAGAACAAAGCAGAGGCGGCGATACAACACACTCTGGAAAAGTACTGGAGCGTTTAGGAAACCATAGAGCAGCATAAAGGAGAAGACATGAGTATACAAACTGCACATATCAAGGTAAGCTAATGATTGCTAATGCTACTTTGCTTTTAAGTCCGCCGTACGACATTGTAATGCCGGCAAGTTATCGATATTAGGTACTAAAATATGTATTCTCTGTGTGTGTGTATTTCAGATGGCTCTCTTGTGGCAAAAATATCGCTTCAAACAGTCGGTCTGAACGTTCAACACAGTGATGTCACCCCAGCTTCAGGAACGTGAAGTGGCTATAATGTCTGTAGAAATGTTTAGCTTCCTGTGTAACAAATTGCTCTGATCTGTGTCAAAATCATGGAGAGACTGTTGAGACGTCATGGGATTTACCTGCTCCAGCCAGTGGTGTTGTGGCAAAACATGGATCAGTCAGGTGCCATATTGTAATATATGAGCCGTTAAATATATATTTCAACAGGTAAGCAGTACTGAGTTAGGCATAAGATATATATAACAATTATGATGCATTTTAAGCCAAAACAAATGGATCTAAGATTAAAAGTATTTAAAATAATGCAGTCACAAGGTCACGTGGAGAAATATGTGGATTAACTGGAAATATATCGTATTGAGTATTGCTGACTACATGTAGATACTGCATAAATATATATTCTCTGCATCAACAGTGAACTATACTTGTATTCATATAGTATTGCCCTGGGAATTTTGACAATAAACCTTTGTACTTTTGCAGTTGTCTCTGTTTTGTTTTACAGTCTTCAGCAAACAATTGTTTTGGTTACTTTTCTTAAAAATGAGCCATTATTTTCAAAGTCACTGATAAATGGTTCGTACTGTTGACTCTTTTCCCGCCAGTGTCTTAACAGACAAAATAGAAAATCATGATGCCAACACATACATCACTAAATTGTTTATTACAATCAGCAGCAAATTACAGAATATTTAGAATGTGCAAAATTCAAACTGTAAAAAAAAAAAAAAGAAAAAAAAAAAAGAGAGAAACTGGGATGGGTCACACACGCCGGCCACGCTGCCTCACTGAGAAGCAACTGGTCGGCCCCTCATACTGGTCCCGGTTCAGCAGATCTTCAGCCTGCATCTCTGTAAATAGTGAGGCAAGGTCTGGTTTGGGTAGATTGTTTTCCCCTTGCCTAGATGAAAGACAGAAATGGGTGGTGGATAATTAAAGTAAGTTTAAAACATATTTGAGAAATGAATGAATGAATGAATGAATGAATGAATTAATCTTTATTTTGGATCTATTAGATTAAAAGAAAGGAACAGAATAATATAACAAAGGGGAAAAAAACAAGAAGGTCAAATTAAACAGCAACTCCATGGATTATACAATTCAACATAAGTTATGTGAAATGGGTGATGGCTGAAGCCGCAGCTTATATTGCCCACCCACGTTCCATCTAAGAATTCATAAGAAAATAAAATAAGAGTGATTACAAACCAGAACAAAGCCAAGACAAAACGTGACAAAAACTAAGCAACAGTACAACACAGACTGGATATGATAATCCTTATGTGATTTTACATGTCATCTTGGATATACACTACCGTTCAAAAGTTTGGGGTCACTTAGAAATTTCCTTATTTTTGAAAGAAAATCACTTTTTTCAATGAAGATAACTTTAAACTAATCAGAAATACACTCTATACATTGCTAATGTGGTAAATGACTATTCTAGCTGCAAATGTCTGGTTTTTGGTGCAATATCTACATAGGTGTATAGAGGCCCATTTCCAGCAACTATCACTCCAGTGTTCTAATGGTACAATTTGTTTGCTCATTGTGTCAGAAGGCTAATGGATGATTAGAAAACCCTTGTGCAATCATGTTAGGTCTGCAATGCTGTAATTGCTGCAAATTGAGGATTCTTTGACGAAAGCAAAGTTTGAAGCAAAAAATTATTATTTCAAATACAAATCATTATTTCTAACCTTGTCAATGTCTTGACTATATTTTCTATTCATTTTACAACTCATGGTGGTAAATAAAAGTGTGACTTTTCATGGAAAACACAAAAATTGTCTGGGTGACCCCAAACTTTTGAATGGTAGTGTATGTTTGGAGTACTTCTTCCTTTAGTTTTTGTTTAAATTGTCCAAGCGTTGTACATGATTTTAATTCAGGTCCAAAATCGTTCCACAGTCTGACTCCCTGCACTGAGACACAGTGTTGCTTGGTGGTAGTTCTCACTGAAGGTTTTTAAGATATACATGTTCCTCTGAAATGATAATGTTTCTCCCTTATTTGGAGCAACTTTTGGATATTTGCGGGCAGTGATAGATTCTTAGCTTTAAACATTGTTACTGCAGTTTTAAAGTCAACCAGATCTTTCAACTTGAGAGCTTTTAATTTAAGAAAAAGTGGGTTTGTTGGTTCCCTGTAAGCAGCTTTGTTTATTATTCTAATAGCTCTCTTCTGAGGCATAAAAACTGGATATATGTTTTATATGTGTTTCCCCATACTTCAGTACAATATGTCATGTATGGGAGTATTAATGAATAACACAAAGTCTATAGTGTGGGTTGATTCAGCAAATATTTCACTCTGTGTAGTATTACGATTGATTTGCATATTTTACCTTTAATATAATTAATATGCGACTTCCAACACAGTTTATTATCAATTATTAAGCCAAGGATTTTAATTTTGGATACCCTTTCGATCTCTACACCATTTACACTGAATTTAGATACTGAGTTGTTGTAATGGTGTGAAATAATTATCAATAAAAGTTTAGCCATCGCTGTGCCGCCCTGGTTTCAAGTGTGGGTGGTGTTTTGTGCTTGTATTGCTAAAATATAAAAAGAAGCACGACAGTGGGTCTCAAATATTTGTAAAGTGTTGTTTTACTGGATGAGTTTAAAGATGAAATACTATAGACTACACATATAAACTAAATTATAATGGTGACTGAACAACTCCCATTCCCCAAGGTGCAAAATACACTATGACTACAACTCAAAGGATCACAGAAATGATCTGATAAAAAATAAATAAATAAATAAACAAGCGGTTTACCTATACTTTAACTTTAAAAGTAAAATATTTGACTATAAATATGATGTGTTGTTTACCTGTCACAATACATTGCTGTCAAAACGTCACCATTCCGAGCAGATCCTGTTTGGACTCGACAATGACAAATACACACACCTTAAGTACATACACAGCACGAAAGTGCAACATGTAAAAAAAACCCCACCTTTTTAACCAGGATTACAACTAACTTATTTCATCAGATATTGTCAACCCAAAGCCTAGATACAACCATGGACGTAACATTGAGCTAGGTTATCGTTTAAACACGATTAAGTTTTCGTCTGTCCAAATTGAACTTTCCACTGCTGGGAAAAATAACGTAAAACATGAATATCACATCACTCACCGTCCTCTTATCACAATATCATGGCTTCAACTGCTGAAGTTGGGTGCTGTCGCGGCCGTATATTCAATTCAATTCGGGTGGCTGGGTCTTAGCAGTAACAACTGCAATCAAGCATTTGAGATAACTGGCAATGAGTCCTTAACAGTGCTGTGGAGGAATTTTGACCCACTCATCTTTGCAGAATTGTTGTAATTCAGCCCCATTGGAGGGTTCTCGAGCATGAACCACATTTTGAAGGTCATGCCACAGCATTTCAATCAGATTCAGGTCAGGACTTTGATTAGGCCACTCCAAAGTCTTTGTTTTGTTTTTCTTAAGCCATTCAGAGATGGACATGCTGGTTTGTTTTCAATCATTGTCCTGCTGCAGAACCCAAGTGCGCTTCAGCTTGAGGTCATGAACAGATGGCAGGACATTCTCCTTCAGGATTTTTTGGTAGACAGCAAAATTCATGGTTCCATTTACCACAACAAGTCTTCCAGGTCCTGAAGCACCAAAAGACCCCCAGACCATCACACTACCACCACCATATTTTACTGCTGGTATGATGTTCCTTTTCTGATGTGCTGTGTTACTTTTACGCCAGATGTAATGGGACACACACCTTCCAAGAAGTTCAACTTTTGTCTTGTCAGTCCACAGAATATTTTCCCAAAAGTCTTGGGGGATTATCAAGATGCTTTCTGGCAAAACTGAGACAAGCCTTTTTGTTCTTTTTGCTGAGCAGTAGTTTTTGTCTTGGAACTCTGCCATGCAGGCCATTTTTGCCCAGTCTCTTTCTTATGGTGGAGTCATGAACACTGACCTTAACTGAGGCAAGTGAGGCCTGCAGTTCTTTGGTTGTTGTTGTGGGGTCTTTTGTGACCTCTTGGATGAGTTGCTGCTGCATTCTTGGGGTAGTTTTGGTCAGCCGGCCACTTCTGGGAAGGTTCACCACTGTTTTATGTTTTTGCCATTTGTGGATAATGGCTCTCAATGTGGTTCACTGGAGTCCCAAAGCTTTAGAAATGGCAAGAAAATTGAACTCAGCTTTCCAAAGATGTAATAAACCACAGTTAATTTATGTTTTAATGGGGGAGGGGCAATCACTTTTTCACACAGGGCCAGGCAGGTTTGGATTTTTTTAACCCTTCAATTCAATTCAGCTTTTTTTATATAACACCATTTCACAACAAGAGTCATCTCATAGCACTTTCAACTATAGGGGAAACTCCCACAATTGCAGACAGACCCCAGCAATCAGGCGATCCCCTGTGAGCAAGCACTTGGTGACAGTGGAGAGGAAAAACTCCCTTTTAACAGGAAGAAACCTCCAGCAGAACCAGGCTCAAGGAGGGACAGTCATCTGCTGCGATTGGCTGGGGGGGTGAGGGGATAGAGAAGATGAAAAGAACAGACATGTAGAGAGCAAACAGCACGATGGGGACTCAATGGAAGAGAACAAACAGATGTTAATGACCAGCAAAAAATAATAATATTTCATTGAGAGTGAAGAAAGGAGTGAAGCGTAGTGCATTATTGGCGGTCCCCTGGCTGTCTAAACCTATTAGCAGCATAACTAAGGTAGGGTTCAGAGACACATGATCCCTCCCTAATTGTAGGCTATATCAAAAAGGAAGGTTTTAACCCTATTCTTAAAAACAGAGCTTGAGTCTGACTTCCGAATCCAGATTGGCAGCTGGTTCCACAGGAGAAGAGCTTGATAACTGAAAGCTCTGCTTCCCATTGTACTTTTGGAGATTCTAGGTATTACAAGTAATCCAGCATTTTGGGAGCATAGTGCTCTGTTAGGATAAGAGGGTAGTATCAGATCTTTTAAATAAAAAGGGGCTTGATTGTTTAGAGCTTTGTAAGTAAGAAGAAGGATATTAAACTTATAGACAGGGACAAAATTGTTGGCACCCCTCTGTTAATGAAAGAAAAACCCACGATGGTCAAAGAAATAACTTGAATCTGACAAAAGTGGTAATAAATAAAAATTCTATGAAAATTAACCAATGAAAATCAGACAATGCTTTTGAACTGTGGTTCAACAGAATTATTTTAAAAAACAAACTCATGAAACAGGCCTGGACAAAAATGATGGTACCCCGAGAAAAGATTGAAAATAATGTGACCATAGGGACATGTTCAACCAAGATGTGTCCTCTAATTAACATCACAGGTGTCTACAAACTTGTAATCAGACACTCGGCCTATTTAAAGGGTGACAAGTAGTCACTGTGCTGTTTGTTGATATGGTGTGTACCGCATTAAATATAGACCAGAGGAAGCAAAGGTGAGAGTTGTCTCAATAGATTAGAAAGACAATTATAGACAAGCATGTTAAAGGTAAAGGCTATAAGACCATCTCCAAGCAGCTTGATGTTCCTGTGACTGCAGTTGCACATATTATTCAGAAATTTAAGATCCACGGGACTGTAGCCAACCTCACTGGACATGGCCGCAGGAGGAGACGGATAATACGAATGGTAACAAAAGAGCCCAGAACAACCTCTAAACACATTCATGGTGACCTCCAAGGTCAAGGTACATCAGTGTCAGATTGCACCATCCGTCGTCGTTTGAGCCAAAGTGGACTTCATGGGAGATGACCAAGGAGGACACCACTGTTGAAAACAAATCATAAAAAAGCCAGACTGGAATTTCCCAAACTGCATGTTGACAAGCCACAAAGCTTCTGGGAGAATGTCCTATGGACAGACGAGACAAGACTGGAACTTTTTGGCAAGGGACATCAGCGCTATGTTCACAGACGCAAAAATGAAGCATACCAAGAAAAGAACACTGTCCCTACTGTGAAACATGGAGGAGGTTCTGTTATGTTGTGGGGCTGCTTTGCTGCATCTGGCAAAGGGTGTCTTAAATCTGTGCAGGGTACAATGAAATCTCAAGACAATCAAGGTATTCGAGAGAGAAATGTGCTGCACAGTGTCAGACAACTTGGTCTCAGTCACAGGTCATGGGTCTTGCAACAGGATAATGACCCAAAACACACAGCTAAAAACACCCAAGAATGGCTAAGAGCCAAACATTGGACTATTCTAAAGTGGCCTTCTATGAGCCCTGATCTAAATCCTATTGAACATCTGTGGAACGAGCTGAAACATGCTGTCTGGAGAAGGCACCCTTCAAACCTGAGACAACTGGAGCAGTTTGCTCATTAGGAGTGGGCCAAAATACCTGCTGAGAGGTGCAGAAGTCTCATTGACAGTTACAGAAATCATTTGATTGCAGTGATTGCCTCAAAAGGTTGTGCAACAAAATATTAAGTTAAGGGTACCATCATTTTTGTCTAGGCCTGTTTCATGAGTTTGTTTTTTTGAAACAATTCTGTTGAACCACAATTCAAAAGCATTGTCTGATTTTCATTGGTTAATTTTCATAGAATTTTTATTTCTTACCACTTTTGTCAGATTCAAGTTATTTCTGTGACCATTGTGGGTTTTTCTTTCATTAACAGAGGGGTACCAACAATTTTGTCCACGGCTGTAATTTTAAACTCTATGGGAAGCCAATGAAGGGAGGCCAGAACCGGAGAGATATGATCTCTCTGTCTAGTACCTGTTAAAACTCTTGCTGCAGCATTTTGGATCAACTGAAAACTTTTAAAGATGTTTTAGGAAAACCTGATAATAAAGAGTTACAACAATCTAATCTAGAGCTAACAAAAGCGTGGATCAGTTTCTCAGCATCACTCTGAGACAAGATGCTCCTAATCTTGGCAATATTACGCAAATGATAGAAGGCAGTCTTAGAAACAAATTTAATATGTGAATTGAAAAACAGATCTTGATCAAAAATAACTCCAAGGTTCCTCACAGAACTATTAGGAGAAAGAGTAACCACATCCAAACTAAGAGTTTGAATTGGAAAGGTATTTCTAAGGTTTTTTGGACCAACAAGAATGACTTCAGTCTTTTCTCAAGCTTTGATTTCCTTAAGACAGGCTTCTAGCTTGGCTAATTGATTACTATCATCTGGCTTCATTGACAGGTATAATTGTGTGTCATCTGCATAACGATGAAAATGTATACAGTGCTTTCTATTAATGTTGCCTAACGGAAGCATATATAAACTAAAAAGAGTAGGGCCTAGCACAGGTCCCTGTAGAACTCCATGATTGAGCTTTGAATTGAAAGAAAGCTCATTATTGACATGAACAAACTGGAACCTATCAAATAAATAAGATCTAAACCACTGCAACGAAGTTTCATTAAGTCCAACATAGTGTTCTAATCTATCAAGTAGAATGTCTGCCCCTGTCTGGTCCAGGTCATCTTACATACACCATGTAGACACCCAGCTCAACTCAACCATGAGAACTATAACTGGAACAATCCGCTCAACACCACTCCCCTGGCTCTCTGTACTGTCAAACATAGCCCCTCCACACATCCGGCGAGCAGCATTAACTCAAAGGATGCTCCAAAAAGTTAAAGATTTTCCTCACTTGCCAATCCATGCAGATATCTACACCCCACCCACTGCCCGACTTTCATCCAGATGGCCAATTTGGAAAAACCCTCCCCCAGCTGACTTTACCATCCAGACAGCTTGGCAAGAGGAATGGGAGACCAAGGAGGTCCCAAACAAACAGCTGGTGATAAACCCCAACCAACAGGTCCCAGGCACCAACCTCCCAAGGAGACAGTGGTCTACACTCAATTGCTTCAGGACTGGACATGGCCCCTGCTTGGCCAGCCTTCACAGATGGGGCAGTAGCCCTAGCCCACTGTGCGCATGTGGAGAGGAGCAAACAATGGAACACATCATAGAGGTTTGCCCGCTCCAAAGACTGGAAGGAGGATTACACACCCTCCATACAGCAAACCAGGAGGCAACTGCTTGGCTTAAGGACTTTGCATTCGCTAAATAAATAAATAAAGTAGAATATTTTGATCGATAGTATAAAAGCTGCACCAAGGTCTAAAAGGACAAGTACAGAAACAAGTCCATTATCAAATGTGATAAGGAGGTCATTAGTGACCTTCAATAAGGCTGTTACAGTACTATGATGGATTCTAAACCCAGATTGAAACTCTTCAAGTAAACCATTTCCCTGCAAGTGGTCTAATAATTGCGTAGCAACAACTCTAAGATTTTTGAAATGAAAGGCAGATTAGAGATTGGTCTATAGTTAGCTAAAACTATAAAACGGGCTGCACGGTGGCGCAGTGGTTTAGCACTGTGGCAGCACAGTTTTACCCTCGGCCGGGGGATCGCGGGGATCGTGGGTTCGATTCCAGCCCCCGACCAACAGTGAGCTGTGTGGAGTTTGCATGTTCTCCCCGTGTTGCGCGGGTTTACTCCGGGATTTCTCCGGTTTCCTCCCGCATACCAAAAACATGTAGGTTTAGGGCGCTCACGCACGCAGCGACCAGCAGCCGGTGGCTTGTCACCAGACTGCAAACCGAATCTGCCTACGGGTACAAATAAGTAACAAAAAAAAAAACAAAAACAAAAAAACTCCTGGATCCAGCGTTGGCTTTTTGAGTCAGGGTTTAATACTGAAAATTCATCAGTATACTTATGTATAAAATGTAAGCTACTTCAGTGATTAATGAATAACTTCAGTGGACATGCAACCTTATAACTAGTGCTTTTAAATTAACATGCAAGAATAAAATTCATTTAAACATTTTAGCATGCACATATTTAAAATCAAGGATTAACAAACATTTCAAGCCCAAATGATTGTCCACACTGAACTGCAGACCAGAGTCCATTTGCTTTTCCATGGTGTCCTGGAAATTGTCCTGAGAAATGAAACTTGGAAAGAGTTTAATGTTCAGTCAAAAACTTGGTTCAGCATGTAAAGATGTACCAGAGTGGTGGCTCAGTTGGTAGAGCATCCGCCCCACACCTGGGAGGCAGGGGTTCAAATCCTGGCCGGGTCATGCCGAAGACCATATAAAAGTGGAACTTCCTGCCATCCAGCTTGGTGCTCAGCAATATTGGAATGGAGGAGGGAACTCTGTGGCGGCTCCTTGCATGGCAGTGGCCCTCTGATTCTACACTTGGTGTGTGTGATTTGCACTGTAGATAGGTAAAACACAATCTCGTTCTGCTGTACATGATTGGTTGTACGGTTGAATGACAATAAGGGTGATTTAATAATTTTAATTTAATAAAGTCAAAAGTGAATGTCTATTCCAGAGACATCCACAAGGGGTAGTGTCGAGCTGTGGATAATCCTAGGGTCTTAGGAAATACATTTAAAGTTTATGAGATGCCTGTTCTTTGTCAACATTGTATTAACCCATAAAACAGTCTGGAGGAAGAGAGTTTCCAGTTTATTTATGATGTGAACTAATCTGTTCCTTGCACGAGATGGAATCCTTATCTCTCACATCGCTTTACAAAGGAATGTGTTCTCCACAGTGGTCCTGAGAGGAAAAAGCAATTCTTGACTAGCCTTTTCCTGGGTGAAACAATGTCTTTAAGATGAAGGATAATTTTATTGATGAGGTAAGGCCAGATGATGCTACACCAATATTGATATGGATGAGTTATGTGCAGGGCTTGACTTTAACTTTTTTGCTCACCGGCCACTGTGGCAAGTTATTTTCCAAAGTTATTAGCCTTTCCGCCTTTTCACTAGCCACAATTTTGTGGTTGGAAAATATACATGTAAAATATTATGTTTAATATGATCAGATTTGAATATTACATGCTAACATTTACTTAAATTAAATTTTTGGTCATTTTAAATATAAATGACCCTTATACATACATAAAAATAGCAAGAGAAACACTGCCTATTGAATTATTTATTAACAGCAGTAAATGCTGTAAAACAGTCCAGAAAAATATTTGCAATATGAGAGTGAAGCACAGGTAGATTTGGGGTCCGTCCCAATTCTCATTTGTATCCCTACCCCTTCCCCTACTCCAACCCCTTGGCCCTTGATAGAGGTTGAAAATTATCCCTATGAATTGGGACAGCCATTCAGGGCTACACGATGTCATTAGTAATTGCTGATGGATTTAATCTAAATCGACACTACCTGTTTTCACTGGAAAAAAATGAAGAAAAAGAAAACAGATGAGGAAAAAAGTTTCATCTTAAGGAGAAAAATGTCTCAAATTTACATGAATTCTAATCAGTAGTAAAAGTCAGAAATTTACTAAAAAGAAAGCTGTAAATTCAGAGAAAAATTTGGAGACCCTGGCAAGCCATTTTTGGCCCACGGGCCACATGTTTGACACCCCTGGACCAGCACATATAAAATATATAATTAGATGTTTTACTTCCATGA
This sequence comes from Pholidichthys leucotaenia, assembly GCA_020510985.1. Lineage (NCBI taxonomy): Eukaryota > Metazoa > Chordata > Actinopteri > Cichliformes > Pholidichthyidae > Pholidichthys > Pholidichthys leucotaenia. The sequence continues at coordinate 126,129,397 of CM035847.1, read as the reverse complement.
AAAGTTGCATATCACAGATATCCTAGATAATCACAGATAAACAAACATTCACGTCAGAAGAAGCTACATTTGCTCTTTACAGCAACATATCAAAGTTAAGTCACTTTTTTTTCTCTGTCATATGAAAATTTAAATTTGCACAGCTGCGGACAGTAAATGAGAGCTTCTTGCTTTAAAAATGTTCATATTTAACCACAGAGGTAGGAGCTAATGTGGGGGGGGTGGAGTCCAGTTTATTAACTACTCAGCTGGAACAATAGAGGATCAGGTGCAATTTCCCTGGTGATCTGATCACTGAGAGTGGGGACAGGTGTGTTCTGCTGGCTGGCCGGCCTACTGTCAGTTCATCACCATTTCTGGCCACAATGAACCGACCTGCAGAGCTCATGTCCGCAGCTTCTGTCTCCAGCCTGAAGCAGTACTGTGCTGGCAGTGGAGCCAAACCACATCTACAGCAACAGTGGACTAATGAGAATACACTGTGTGTGTGCAGATAGTGCTTATGGGAGTTGTAGTTTTGTAGTCTCACACTGCAAAAGCCTTATTATTTAGATGTCGCTTCAGAAAGCTACAACCTGTCACGGTGGCTATGGGAGTGGCTGTCTTACCAGCCACCGGTGAAATTCACCTGGTGTTGATGTCAAGCCCTGGTTATGCGAGTGTCGGATGAGGGGAAGCTGGTCCACGTAGGGAAGAGAGGTCTGAGTGAGGAGGATGTCCACCAAGAGGATGAATCCTGAGAGTGAGGTTAGTATGAATCTTTTGATTTTGCAGAGGAAACTTATTTATTTTGTTCCTAGCTTGGAGCACAGAGACAAGGAAGGAAGGAGTGCAGGTTAGAACTGGAGATCACAAGGATAGTGCCGCAAGCTGAAGAATCATAATGTTCCTACACCACTACTAGTGGTGCCCAGCCCTTTTATAGTGGTGTGGGAATAATCAGCAGCAGGTGAGGTAATGAGGAGCAGCTGCAGGAAACAAGGGCAGATAATTAGATGAGTGCAGTGTGTGTGTGTGTGTGTGTGTGTGTGTGTGCGCGCGCGCGCGCGCGCATCTATTAAAATTACAGTTTTTCATTTCCAGTGATTACATCATCTGTCCATGTCAATTCACCTAAATTTAGCCAAAAGAGTCTGACATTTGTGCATCACATGGGCACATTTGTGCACTTCAACATTTTGTTTGCAATTTGACAGGTTTTCAGATATTAAAGTTTTTAATTTCCATTGATGGTGGTGTCATCCCCATCACAAACCCCAAAAAACAATGCAGGAACAATTGAGACTTTTTGGACAAAAAATTGGAGCAGGATAGGGAATTGCATGACCTTATTTGTTATCCCATTTACAAATTCCATTTACATACGTACATATTTACTGATCAGACAACACTGATGTAAGGGCTCACTACAAGCATTTGCACTTACTGGATGGGCTTACACTCTTTACGCTAGTGTGCTACCATATCAGATAGTGAGGCAATAAAAAAAAACACTTTAGTGTCAGCTGTTGAGTGTATCCCCCTGCTAGTATAATGATATGATCGGTGGCTCAAGACTTTTGTACAGTACTCTACTCATAATAGACGAGAAGTATTTCTTTCTTGTATAAAGACACAATAGTCGAGGCTGGTGTTTCTGTGTCCTTCTTCTAGTCAGTGAGATATAGGGCCCTATTTTGACGGTTATTAGCAGACTTTTGCACCAGACTTCCCACCGTTCGCCAGTGTTTTTGTCAGTGCATTGTGTTTTTTTTTTCATGCTTTGCATCATGCCATTTAATTACCAGTAGACAGTGTGCCCACTTTGCGCTGGGAGGTGGAGAGTCATTTCAAAGAGGTGTGGCGGGACACAAGGTCATACATATTATCGTGCATGTTATGCCAATGCGCTTTTGATCAGGAAAAAGGAGGTTTATTGTCAGAAGTGCATCGTTTAATGCTATTTCAGCAGTGTGTTTTGAAATTGTTCAGCTCCAGAGATCATGAGTTCATGAGTAAACGGCACAGTTGGGATTTTCTGTTTTAATAATGAGAGTTTTAACAGTCATAATTTAATCAACCATCAGTTTAATTATAATATGAAAACTTAATAGTATTTTATTCCATCCACATTCTCATTTAAATTGCAGACTTAATGTTGGAGTCTATAGATTAGGCATTAATGCATTTTTATTTTTTTTTGTAGGTGAATGAATGAATGAGCAGGGATGCTGTGTGCATTCTGGTGAAGATGCAGCACATGGGGGAGGTGGTAGGATAGGCTACTGTCAATCTGAAGATTTTAAACTACAAACCTCTTCTGTGGAAGCATTTTGTCCATTAATCTGTCTCATGTTGAGTCATCATATCACATCATCATATCTCATGTCCGTTTGTGCTCACATTTCCCTATGAACGAAAAAACACACTCAGCCGGTGTTGAATGAAGATAGTTAAATATAAACTATTTGAAGACAGAACAGGATTTTCACTGCACAGAAGATAAAAAAACATTACATGGGTTTATGATTCAGTTCTCTACGAGACTACAGCGGGACCAGTCTCTCCTACCAGGAAAACAGCTGTCACCACAGCCCCAGAGAACAGCAAGTATGTACAGTATACACAAACTTAATATTCATTATCTAATGATGACAGGTTTTACAATTTTAACCTCATTCAGTGTGATTCAGAATGAAAATATCCTGACAGTTGTTCTGAATTAAATCTACAATTTTGCATGGTATGAGCAAGGGAGTGAGAGAGTGAGTGAGTAAGTGAGAGTGAGGGAGTGATGAGTGGAGATGGTGGTGGATGGTTGGATTTGTGTGGCGCTTTGTGTGTTGGGTGGCATCTCGGAGCACTTGCGGTTGCTCGTTGATCGGTAGCTTCGGGTGGGTGTTGGGGGTGGTGGTCTGCTTCTGTCGCCGTGGATGCCCTGGGGCAGGTTGGCGGGGTTGTGGCTGCTGGTCCATGCTGGCAGTCTCCCCGGTCACTGCCGGACATTGGTGTGCGTCATGCCTACTACATCTGCGCCACGGCTGCCCTAAGTAATAAGGGTGAATGGGAGTGTGTGAGTGTGTGGGGAAAGCGCGAGTGGATGTGAGTGAGTTGGAGCACGAGTGAGAGTGTGTATATGGGTGAGCATGAGTGAGTGCGGGTGACTCTGATGGTGAATGGGACCAAGATTGAACGGGTATGGGCCTGGGTGAGAGTGGGTGGATCTGGGAGTGTGAGTGGATGATTGTGTAGGGGAGAGGGCAAGTGAGAGTGAGTGAGTGGGTGCGTATGAGAGCATGAGAGTGTGAGTGTGTGGGAATGGGTGTGTGTGCTGGCCGGGGGGTGCTGGATTGAGGGGTTGCATCTCCTGGTGCCTCCTGGTATCTCCCGGCTGCATGGGCTCCTTCAGATGTGGGGGGGGGGGGGCAGGCCCCCCCCCGGGGCTCCTGTGCCTTGCTGCCTCCTTCCTTGAGCATGGGGGCATGGGGGTTCCCAGAATGTGCATTGGCAGTGCTGGGGTGGGGGAGGACCCTTTGTGGGGGTGTCTGGAGGAGCTTGCATGGAAGATGCGGGCCAGTCTCTGGCCCGGGGGTGGGGTGAGGGGGTACTGGTCTTTTGGCACCTGGGGCCAGGGGGCTGGCTGGTCCGGGGGCGGGGGTGCGCCATGCCGGACGCTTGGTGGTCCGGCCTCCCTTGGCTGTCCCTCCTGGGGTGGATGCCTGGCTATCCTGGGGCTTGTTGGCCTCGGGACATTTGTACTCTGTGGGGGTTGGTGGCACTGTCTTGCTTGCTCAGGGTTTCTGGGGAGGGAGGGTGTTGCTGTGACCTGCCACCCTCTTTGTATGTTTCCAGGCAAACCACTCACATGCACACACTTATTTTGCGCGCTGTTATACACATGCATGCACACACACATGTCTGTCCTTTAACAGGTTCAGATACCAGACTCGTGATGAGATGCTTTCAGTAGAAGAAACAATTTGTCTTCTGTTTGTTTCAGTGGTGTTAGTCTGTTTGTCTTCTTTGTCTGCACCCCCCCCCCCCGACCGTGTCCTTCATGGGTAAAACAATATAAATAAAGTATTAAAAGTTATTACAAGAGGAGTTTAATAATATACAGTACATACTGTATATACGTGCTGTATAAATCTCCTTTTGGCAAAGTAAATCTGTTTGGCACAATAAGGGGAGCAGATTTTTGTTCTGCTCACCTAACTGCTTGACAGGACAAGGGGAAAAAGGGAAAAAAAAGTCTACAATTTTGCATTCACCAGAGCAGAGTAATAGAGCTCAGGCTGAGATGAAGGGCTCACTCTTTCTTGGTTTAAAAGACAAGTTTGAATGAATGATAATATAACTGAAAGAAATTTTACAACTGTCAAAGTCATGGACAAAGAGAAAGACTGGCATCATCTCTGAATTGTAGCCTACTCTCATCTGTAGGCAGGCAAGGCTGTCAGTTAAAAAGCTCCTTGCTCTTAAATGGATTTTCACTTTGTGAATGAACCTTCATTGTCCACAGTGCAAAATGGAATTGTTCCCCCATTTAAATGCTTTCATGTTAGTATCACATTTTTGATTTTGCACCCTCGTTTATTTAAGGGAATGAGAGCAAAGGCAGAGATTGGTTTATTTTACATTACACTCCAAACACACCTCTGAATAATTAAAAACATTAGAACAGCCTTTTTTTGACTTTGAGCCTGGCAGAAAATTAGGTTTTGCATGGCTGTGATAGTGAAATGAACTTGGAAACGCCTATAAACATGTCCTGTGTCTCAGACAACTGATGACTGATCACGTCCTTGCAATACGGCCCATAGTCTCAGTCATGTCTCTTTACAGGTTTACTGCCACTGACAAGCAGTCTCTGGAATTTATTGGTTCTTATTTGCCTTACCCCCTGCAGCAGGGGGTAAGGCAAATCACATATCTCAGAACTGCTGACACATGTCTGTAGAAACTCGAGAAATAAATGCAATGTGTCTCGGTGCTCAGAATAATAACAGTCTCTGTAGCTGGGGGATCTGATAGTGAGACACAATTCTTTAACAGTGGTAATGAAGACACTATTTATCTTGTTGAGTGCTTCCAATTGCATAGCCTTATTGTGTTAAGGTGGTAGAATTAAGGACCCATGCACAGACATCTGGAGGCAGCTTGCAGTTGTTAAATTATTCTCCTGCAGGCAATAAAACAATAGATGCCGGACTAACGCTGGACAAATAAGCCAAGACTAAGAAACTTCAAACCAATTTCAATTCCACTTTATTAATATGCCAATTCACAACAAAAGTCTTCTCATAATGCTCTATATTGCACCACAAAGTCAAAGAGTGACCACGTCAATCACGCAGACTACTGTTATGTGAGCAAGCACCTGGTAAGAGCAGAGAGGAAAAGTATTTTAACAGGAAGAAACCTTTAACAGAAAGAGGCTCAGGGAGGGGCAGTCCTCTGCAGTGGCAACTTGAGGGGTGAGGGGATAGAAAAAGAAGAGAACAAACACTACAGTATGACAAGCAGTCACCGACTAATCCAAGACATACTTCGAAGGAAATAGGCAAATAGGGGGTTATAACAATAGGAATCAAATTAAACACATCCAAGAACCAGGACTACCAAAAAAACAAACAAAAACGAGCGTTAAACTAAAAAACTAAAATCATCATTACATCACAATGCTACCATATTATCAGAGAAAATATCAAAACAGTAAGTGGTTAAGACACCAGTCATCATCATCAGTAAATGTCAGACTATTTATTAAAATGTAAATGGAAAGGAAACTTTTCACCACCTTTCACAAACTTTTTACCAAACAGCATTCAAACCCAAGCAGGGACATTGTTTATACATCTCATACAGCTCTGCTTCATTGTAAAATTAATTTGAGGAAAATATAATTTTAAAATAAATTTTCCGTGTAAAAGATCTAATCAGAGCAACACTAGCCACGGTTACATGTGCAAAATTTCTTCAATCTGATTACAATTCAGATCAGAACTTTACTGTTTACATGGATCCTGAAAAAGTTGATCCGATTAGGACGTGCATTTCCATGTGTCACACGTTTGAACGGACTAAATCATTTTGACATGCGCACAATTATACGACATTTTGGAAATAGTAGAAGAAGAAGCAACTTCTGATGTAAACAAGCCCCGCTTTGTGTCTTTCTCTTTTTGAAATAGACCTGTACTGTGTTATTCAGACTATACTTCTGCTTCTGCTAGTCTCTATAATGAAGCTACAAGCCCAGCAGTACATACTTCTGCATATGGCAAAGAGAGGGAGACAGCAGGACGATACAGACAAAATTTGCTTTACTCCCACCATGTCTTCCGCTAGCCGCTGTAAAGTTGGAAATATGTCACGTCGACGTGTGACTGACGTACAAACATGCGCAGTAAACATATTTTCTACCCAAACTTCGGAATAAGTGTTTATATACGCACCAATCAGATTAACAATTGGCATAACCCACTCATCTCAAATCGGAAGGAAATTTTGATCCGAATGAGTGTGATCGGGTCAGAATATTCAGATTGGCATGTTTACATGAAGCATTTTTATTCCAATCAGGCTTTTAATCCAGTTACTTGTGTCCATGTAAACATGACTAGTGATGCACCCCAAAATAGGCACATTTGTGAGACCCCTATATTCCAATATTTGTCATAAAATCATATTTACTTGGTGAAGCTGAGAGATCATGTGAAATGAGACAATAACCAGAGAACATCTACAGTAGTTTCCTACAGATTAAGATTATTGTGATGGAATAACTTGAAGCACTGGCATTATGTTGTTAAATGTAAAATTAAAATAATAATAATAATAATAATAATAATAATAATAATAAAGTGACTGATGGTACAACAGTTGTCTCGTCACTCTTTGCTTTCTAGAATCTTTGAAAAATGACTAATCCACTCTAATAATTACTGAAGGAAAAAACATGCAAGAATCAACAACAGAAAGCCTGCCTGATGAAAATGAAACTGATCCTCGAGAAAGAGAATCAAAAGGAACAAAAGTGCATTTAAAAAGCTTATAAATCCAGTTGTGCTATACTATTTTGCAACTTGATATTGAAATCATCACTTCAATCTTTCTTTTTGATATACAACTTGCAGCAACAGTTGTCAAAAAACAGGTTGATCCCAATTCTCAGCAAATCTGTTTAAACCTTATTCTCAACTTCCAGTCAATTCATATATGGTGATAGAAAACAATTTTGCCACATGCTGCAACTTAAAACAACCATTATTGTCTCTGTGAGGTTTCAGCTCAATATTTAATAAAAAAAAAAGCAACATAGTTCTCACATTTAAGTGAAATTCAGGTCCAAATATTACATTTTAAACTAAGGTATTAACTCCTGCCTTTGTTCTCTGGCTGTGTTTAAATGTAAAAATAGGAACTTTTAATGAATATTTTATAACTTATCTGGTTACTTTCTTTTTGTAGTTATTCTTTTCTTCAGGCCAAAATCTTTTATGAGGATTACTCAAGGATCATTTAATGCTGAAAGTATATAGTTTCTTGGCTTATTGTATGTGTATATAGTTTTTGAATTAATTAATAAAACTTTCCTACGTAAGTACCCCCAAGCGTCACACACTTCTCCCATCACTCTATGCAGCTGGGGAGACCTCACCTGTAGAAGTCTGCAGGTTGCATCAGAAGCCACGACTTGTTATGGCCATGACAGTTACAAATGGAAATGGTTAGCAGTCATCAGCATAAAGAGGGATCCTTTATCTCCTATCATATGACACTGCAGCTTCAACTAGCTGCTTCAAGGAAGTTTTATTCAATATCCAGCCTTCATGGGTAGAACAAGACCATGTGGGTACCACATCCAAAATGTTGTAGCCCATAACAAACACAACTTGTGTGTTGATGCTGCGGTCCCTCTTCCTGTTGACAAAATATTCTCATTTATGGTGGGAGCAATGATCTTTATATGAGTGCAATCAATTACATCTGCTGCTCCTAGAAAGCTGGCTATTTGCATGAATTGAGTTTGTTTCTGTTGGATAATAAGGGGTGCTGTTGGGAAGACAATGAATTACGAGACAATGTGTTGAGCTGAAAGTGCTGTAATTGTTTCTCTGACAGTTTGGATTATTGATGGTGGTGATAGACCCAAATCATGAGCATTGTATTGCTGCATTTTTTTCTGTGGCAAGGAAACAAAGTGTTATCACCGCCTTCAGTTCAGCTGAACAATCAGTACTTCAGAAAGTCAGTACAGTAATGAGATGGCGTCGATCACCAGGTGCAACGATTTTGCTTGCTTTGTTCAATGGATTTGCCTTTGTTAACTGTGTACCATGAAGCATTTTAACAATATTCTTCCAGGAGAACACACGTGGTGTACAGTACATGTCTTTCTACTTACTGCCATTATAGGCTCCACTTCTGACCACTTTAGAGATCTCACGAGTTGTTTCAAATAACAAAGACTGAGACGAATTTTTAAGAAATTTAAAGCAACACTATGTAAGAATTTTCACCTTAAAATAATGTTTCCAAAATTATTTTGATGGTGCATTAACCTCTGACAGAGTGAATGTTACTTCCCCCATAGCCTGAATGGGTCTGCATTTCCTTCAAAAGCTTTGCTCCAGGTAGGAACACTGAAAAGACAACAACTATGACGACTTTGACCTCAGTCACAACAGTCGATCACAGTGCATAACTTCAGCCACCAACAGCAAGGCATCCTGTGACTGACTGCTGGGGCTGCAGTCATAGTCACCATACAGTGGGGAAAAAAAAGTATTTAGTCAGCCACCAATTGTGCAAGTTCTTCCACTTAAAAGATGAGAGAGGTCTCCAATTTTCATCATAGGTATACCTCAACTATGAGAGACAAAATGAGGAAAAAAAAAATTCAGAAAATCACATTGAAGGATTTTTAATGAATTAATTGGTAAATTCCTCGGCAAAATAAGTATTTGGTCAATAACAAAAGTTCATCTCAATACTTTGTTATATACCCTTTGCTGGCAATGACAGAGGTCAAACGTTTTCTGTAAGTCTTCACAAGGTTTTCACACACTGTTGCTGGTATTTTAGCCCATTCCTCCATGCAGATCTCCTCTAGAGCAGTGATGTTTTGGGGCTGTCGCTGGGCAACATGGATTTTCAACTCCCTCCAAAGATTTTCTATGGGGTTGAGATCTGGAGACTGGCTAGGCCACTCCAGGACCTTGAAATGCTTCTTACGAAGCCACTCCTTCGTTGCCCGGGTGGTGTGTTTGGGATTATTGTCATGCTGAAAGACCCAGCCACGTTTCATCTTCAATCAATGCCCTTGCTGATGGAAGGAGGTTTTCACTCAAAATCTCACGATACATGGCCCCATTCATTCTTTCCTTTACACAGATCAGTTGTCCTGGTCCCTTTGCAGAAAAACAGCCCCAAAGTATGATGTTTTCACCCCCATGCTTCACAGTAGGTATGGCGTTCTTTCTCCTCCAAACACGACAAGTTGGGTTTTTACCAAAAAGTTCTATTTTGGTTTCATCTGACCATATGACATTCTCCCAATTCTCTTCTAGATCATCCAAATGCTCTCTAGCAAACTTCAGACGGGCCTGGACATGTACTGGCTTAAGCAGGGGGACACGTCTGGCACTGCAGGATTTGAGTCCCTGGCGGCGTAGTGTGTTACTGATGGTAGCCTTTGTTACTTTGGTCCCAGCTCTCTGCAGGTCATTCACTAGGTCCTCCCGTGTGGTTCTGGGATTTTTGCTCACCGTTCTCGTGATCATTTTGACCTCACGGGGTGAGATCTTGCATGGAGCCCCAGATGGAGGGAGATTATCAGTGGTCTTGTATGTCTTCCATTTTCTAATAATTGCTCCCACAGTTGATTTCTTCACACCAAGCTGCTTACCTATTGCAGATTCAGTCTTCCCAGCCTGGTGCAGGTCTACAATTTTGTTTCTGGTGTCCTTTGACAGCTCTTTGGTCTTGGCCATAGTGGAGTTTGGAGTCTGACTGTTTGAGGTTGTGGACAGGTGTCTTTTATACTGATAATGAGTTCAAACAGGTGCCATTACTACAGGTAACGAGTGGAGGACAGAGGAGCCTCTTAAAGAAGAAGTTACAGGTCTGTGAGAGCCAGAAATCTTGCTTGTTTGTAGGTGACCAAATACTTATTTTACCAAGGAATGTACCAATTAATTCATTAAAAATCCTTCAATGTGATTTTCTGGATTTTTTTTTCTCCTTTTCTCTCTCATAGTTGAGGTATACCTATGATGAAAATTGGAGACCTCTCTCATCTTTTAAGTGGGAGAACTTGCACCGTTGGTGGCTGACTAAATACTTTTTTCCCCCACTGTAGTTGTAGTCTTTTCAGTGTTCCTACCAGCAAGAACATTACATAGTGCTGCTTTAAGGGGTCATACTGTATGATATACATTTTGGTGTTTTTGTGCATCCTGTCACAATCGCACAGTTCTGTCACTCTGTTATAGAGCTCAGAGATATGGCTTTTAACATGTATCGCAATACAGCATATATGTTGTGAAATCGTGAGATCTCCTCCAAAACACTGTATAAATATAAAACCTTTGCAAAAAATGACACTGGCATGATAATAGAAACAGACCCATGTATTGCATTGTCATAAATTGCATACGGGGAGGGGGGGTAAAGTCACGTTAAATTTAACAAACTTTATTGAACCAGCCTTGTGGCCTGTTATAAAATCATTACAAACAAAACAAAAAAGGACTCAACACAATAAAAGGTGCATTAAGCAAGAATTCTAGAGAAAGATATTTTAAAACCATTTAAATTAAAGTCCACTTTTTCTATTTGGTTATGTTTTTAACAATAAGGGCCATGTCTTTGGCATTATAATTTGTGACCACAGTTGTGATCTCTTTCCATTTTGCACTTTTGTTACATGTGATAAATTTTCTAAATGAAGAAACCATATAGTCATTTTCTTATGGCTGGTTCCTTTATTTATTTATTTATTGTAGGGGCGACCTGGGATGCTGAAAGTGATTCTTAATGCATTCTTGATATCATAGTGGATGACATCTCAAGTGATGAAATCAGTTAGTGGTTGTGCGACATAATTTGCACAAAACTGTATTTTGTTTAATTTTTACCTTCGGAGCTGGTCTTTTTATCTCCTTTCATTCAAGTCTGCTGCACTGCAGCCCGTATGTGTGTCATTTCATTTCTTTCCCCTCTCCCAGCACTCTGCTAGTGTTGCCAGATTGTGCATAAAAAACAAGCATCTCTTCTCCACGAAAACAGGCTCAAAATAAGCAGTTTCTGAAGAACAAAATTGCAGGAAAAAACAGACCTGGCAGACCAGGCTGAGATTCCCAGACTATCCTGGTACAGCCTAAGGCTATATTCACACCAGGATAGTCTGGGAGTCTCGGTTCAACTTGGCGGGGGATGGCGAGATTTTTCACACCTTTGTTTGGTTCGGTATGCATTCACACAGCACTTCACTCAAGCTGACCAAACTCTTTGGACAATGTCATGCAGTTACAACAGCTGCTCGTTTGTGGCACTGTAGCTGAAGCCACCACTGACCAGAAAGAAAAAAATCTCGGCGAAGAAGAGAAATCCGGCTCATCGATTGGCCAGGACTGGTGTTATACCGAGAATTGCTTGCTTGCCAAGAATTACATCCCATGCACAAAAACTACAAAATATAACACTACAGCCAGGCTTGTAACCATTTGTGCATTTTTAGAAGTATTCATTACACATTTTTAGAAGTAAAAATTGTTATTTTGTCTTGTAAATTGTCTTTAAATTATTTTTATTTGATGATGGGATGCAATTCTCGGCAAGCGAGCAATTCTCAGCATAACACCGTTCCCTTCAGTAAGGTGTTTATATGTCACAAGCTAATAAAAATGAAAAGCTCCGCTGTCGGGGTGGGGCAGTCCATCTAATGACATGGGGGTTGACGTTTTGGGGCCTGCTTGTCCCAGCCGCCCTACTGTTGTGTCTCGGGGTGGGACACTTTGTCGCATTGCGCCTGGTGTCATTGGCGGCGGGTGTGTGTTGGTGCTCGGGGGTGGTTGGGGGGACTGTTGACGTGGGTTGGTGGCCGTATTTCTGTTGGGTTGCTCCGGGGTGGCTTTGGCTGCAGGGCGGCCTGCCGCTGTCGGTGTGCATCTGGGATGGGTGGTCAGTGGGCTTGCGTGGGCGCTCGGGGGTGTCGCTTGGCATGTGAGGCGCCGTGTGGGTCTGGCCCATTGTTCACTATTGTGACTATTGTTGTCCATGTTTGTGTGTGCCCCGTCATGTTTGTGGTGCTGGGAGCGCCAGGGCGCGATGCTGGTGGGTCCTGGGCTGCTCGCACTGGCAGCTCTTGCCCTGGGTTGGGATTTGGGGGCAGTGGGTGGCCTCATAAACCAGTTTTCAATTTTCAATTCAGTTCAATTCAACTTTATTTATATAGCACCATTTCACAACAACAGTCATCTCATAGCACTCATAGCCAGTTTGCAAGCTGGCTTCTGCATGGGGAGGCAGGCTGGCTTTTAGGCTTCCTCCCTCCCAGTCTTATTTCCCGCTCTCCCCCTCCCCCTGACTCTGGGTGGAATATAGATCTTCTTGGATACATTTAGGGCTTTGGGGTGGGAGTGTGCCACACTGTGTTGGCGAAGGGGATACCTTTGCTGCACGGTGGGGCTGCCTTCACCTCAATTTTAATTGCATTTTAGACACTGAGGGCTTGGGGGGGATAGGGGCCCCACTGCCCATTGTAGTTGCTAGCGGTGCTCCAATCACCATCTCCCCAATTTTAATTGCACTTTGGCAGTCCACACATTTACACACAATTACATCATATAACCGACATATACCCACCATGTTTTGTGCAGGGGGCGAGGGGGTGGGGGCCTTCCCCCACCCCTGTTGTCCTCTCCTGCTGGGGGCGTGGGGGCCCGATGGTGAGTCTGGGACCCCTCATGTTGTCAAAATCCCTGGGTGCTACTGAATGTAAAGACACAACCAAGGGAGTGTGAGCGGGACTGAATATGAGAGTAAGTGAGAGTGAGGGGGTGATGAATGGAGGTGGTGATGGTGGGTCGGTTTTGTGTGGCGCTTTGCATGTCTGGTGGCATCTCGGGACGCCTGCAGTGGTCTGCTGATCAGTTGCTTGTGTGGACGCCGGGGGTGGGGGTCTGCTTCTGTGGCCTCCGCTGACGGTCTCCCTGGCCACTGCCGGGTACTGGGGCGCGTTCAGGCTCACTGCATATGCTTCGCAGCTGCCTTATGAAACAAGGGTGAATGAGTGGTGAGTTTGAATGGGTACAGGAGTGAGAAAGAATGGGTTGGTCCAGTTGAGTGAGAGTGAGTTAGTGCAAATGGGTGTGCATGGGAGCATGTGGGTGTGAAGGTGTGGGGAGGGGTGTGTCTGCAAGTCGGTAAGTGCTGGATTAAGGGAGGTAGTGCCTCTTGGCAGTGTGGGCTCCCCTGGGCAGGGGGACTTCTTTGGGCATGGGGGTCCCCGGGGTGTGCGGCAGTGGCACGGGGGGGGGGGAGCGCTGTGGGAGTGCCTGGGGGGCTCACGCCGGGGGGCGCAGACCAGTCTCCGGCCCAGGGGGTGGGGTCGCTAGCCTCCTGGTGCCTGTGGCCCGGGGGCAGGCGTTGGCCCACTGGGGTGGGGTGTGGGTGGATCTGGTGGTGTGGGCTCGCTGCACCGGCCGCCGAGCGACCTAGCCTCCCTCAATCGTCCCTCTGGGGGCGGATGCCTGGCTTTCCTGGGGCTTGCTGACCTTGGACATTTGTGCCCTGTGATGGTTGGTGGCGCTGCCTTGCCTGCTCGGGGTTCCGGGGGGGAGAGCTGCTGCGACCGGTCCCCGCTTCATATTTTTCCTGACAAACCACTCACATGCACACACTTATTTTGCACGCGCTCCCATATATATGCATGCAGATGTACACACACAAGTGTCTCTCCTTTAACAGGTGCGGAAACCAGACTCGCGTTGAGACATCTTCGGTGGAAGAAGCAGTTTGTCTTTTGTTCGTTTTAGTTGTTTGTTTGTTTGTTTTGTCTGTTCCCCTCCCTTTTCTTTCCCCCTCCACACAGTTTCTTTCCCTCTTCCCCACCCTGTTGGGTCTTTCATGGGTAAAATAACTAAATTAAACTATTAAACGTTATTACAGGAGGAGTTTACAACAATATGCAATACATAGTTAGGTACTTTACAAGCTCCTCTTGGCAAAGTAAATCTGTTTTGGCACAGTAAGGGTGATGGATCCCTGTTCTGCTTGCCTAGCTGCCTGACAGGACGGGGGGAGTGGGGGGGCTCCGCTGTCTGTATAAATCCCCATACCACCATCATGTCACTAAACGTTTTAAAAACATTGGTATTCTCGTGTGTAGCCACAAGCAGCTGAGAAATCTGGTTCTCAGACCAAATATCTATCAGAGGCTGCATCTCACTCGTCACTACTCCATGTCCAAGAGACATTTTTTTTTTAAACTTTTCTCCTCGGTTTTCTCTGGTAGAAGTAGTTTTTGGATCCACGCGGTTGACTTTATTGTTATTTTCTACCCAAAATGGAGGCTGAAGAACCAGGAGCTCTTCAGCTGAATTGGAATGTTGGGTTTATTTATTTACCCACAGATTCCTACCACAGATGTGCTGCCAGGAAACACACATCAAGTTTTCAACAAGGATAACTTTTTCAGGTGAGTGGGAACTTCGTCTGTCTGTATCTCACCTAGACAGTGAATTAATGTGTTTTCATGTATTTACATTGAGTTATAATGTAGTTGTGCTGCGCAAAAAATTTGCCCGTTCACGTTTGTTGTGAAGGCACCTTTACAGTAAACGCCACTTTCTCTTCTCACTTGTGTGTTGCTATGGTTGCACAAACGCCGAGGGGCACATCCACCCTTTGGTCCACTGGATACTCCGTTTGCATTCACACTGCAAGTGAAGTGCACCAGACTGTGTTTGCAAGCGAACCGAGACCCCCCACCCCCACCCCTCTCCCTTCATGAGGACCAGAGTTTGCTTGTTTGGTGCTGCACCAGAGTTCCAGGCGCATTCAGACAGCACCAAACCAACCAAACTATCCACGGAATACACATTTTGGTCCTTTAGTCCAGACCAAACAATGGCCATGTGAATGCGCCCTTAGACTCAGATAATGTACTGTACTTACCCATTGTCTTCACTATAGGAACTAGAAAAGCACTCATAGAGCGCATACCTCCGCCAAGGCTCCTTCCGTTTGTCATGGATCACCTCCAAAATGTAATGGGCTTGTGTGTAGGCGTATCGCCGCTTGTGGTGAAAATTGCATCCAAGTCTGTCCATTAGTTTTGGAGTTTTGTGGCTGACACACTGTGAGAAGAGCCTTGGCTGAGGTATGCATTCCCAGATCATCCCCAAAATGTAATGGGTTCCTCTCTAGGCCAAGAACCACCTCTGGTGAAACAGACAGACAAACAGACAAATGCCAGTAAAAGCATTACCTCCTTGGCGGAGGTAATAAACTCAAGTGTTGCTGTTGTGTCCATCTCCTCCATCTCCAAACT
This sequence comes from Pholidichthys leucotaenia, assembly GCA_020510985.1. Lineage (NCBI taxonomy): Eukaryota > Metazoa > Chordata > Actinopteri > Cichliformes > Pholidichthyidae > Pholidichthys > Pholidichthys leucotaenia. The sequence goes on along the minus strand of CM035847.1, from coordinate 126,113,856 downwards.
CCCAGGCTGCGGGCGTTGCAATTCATCGCACAACCGCGTACAACCCACAGGCCAATGGGTTATGCGAGCGTTTTCATAGATCACTGAAAGCAGCACTCAGGGGTTCACTGACGGATGCAAATTGGGTAGACAGGTTGGCGTGGGTTTTATTGGGGTTGCGCTCCGCGCCAAAAGAGGATTTGGAAGCTTCCCCGGCAGAGAGCTCGTTTTTGCGCAGCCCCTATGGCTGCCCGGGGAATTTCTGCCAAATAATCCCGGGCGGGTCAGCTGCCTATCTCAGCTTTTGCAGCGTAGCGGAAACACAGGCACGCTGCCGGGCCCGGCCCACCACTGTTTTCCGCGTGCTTTTGTGCCTAAAACTTTGAAGAACGCAGAGTTCGTGTTCGTCAGACACGACGACCAGTGCCCTCCATTGCGCCTGCAGACATGTTGAAAATGGCCCTATCTCACAATGTTAAAGAATCCTTTAAAAAATTCCTGGATCCAGACGGTGATCCGGATCATCCCCAAAATTTAATCAGTTCTTCCTTGTACCATTTCCAACAACGCCTGAAAGTTTCATCGAAATCCATCCAAAACTTTTTGAGTTATCTTGCTAACCAACAGACAGACAGACAGACAAACAAACGCGGGCAAAAACATTACCGCCTGCGGCCCGGCGGAGGTAAATATAATGAGCGAATTTAAACATTTTTTAATTGAAAATGAGTGGTATATTGTGAAATGAAAGGTCTATGGGGCCAAAAAATAGCATTTAAAACAGTGTTTACATGGGTATGAATACATACTAAGTAAACTATGAGATGAGATACAATATTGGGTGATAACTATTGTTTTTTTTGTGTGTGTATGCTTTGGGCTGAGTTAAATCACGGGTCAAATTTGACCCGGTAACACTAAAGATGTGGGCAGCTTTCTCACACATTACAAGTGATATTGTACTCCCCCACATAGACATCTGTGCTCCCAGCTGGTTCATTAATTCACAGTTGATTGCTTCATTCTGGCCCATTTTTTTCTACCCAGGATGTCCAAAAAATGTTTAATAGTTAGCTTTTAACAGTTTATATGGCTCTTTTCTCACAGATTCTAGTCACCTATCTAGACATCCTTGATCGAAGCTGGTTCATAAATCCAGTCAATTATACTGTATATCTTGGGTGATTTTGGTTTTTATTTTTATATCCATCCACCCATCCATCTTCTACCGCTTATATGGGGATCGGGGTCGCTGGGCCATCAGTCCAGGCAGAGTAGCCCAGACTTCTGCCCGATTCACATAGCTCCACGATCCTCATTTGCCTCCTTTGTGTACACTGGGTCCTTGATGTAACTATTTTCATGGGGATCCACTGGACCACTCTTACTCTGGCCCTTTACTCAGGACCAATTTGCCTTGAGAGACCCTCCATGGGGCAAGTTGCCCTTGACAACATAGCTCCTGGGATCATTTGGGCACAGAAACCCCTCCACCCCGATAAGGTGGCGATCCAAGAAGGGTTTTTTTTTTAATATTTTGGTCATAACAGCCCTGTAATCTCACTGATAGTTAGGCTAGCTTAGTAAACATACCTGGCTCACTTTGAGTTTGGAGAACTTACCATTGAACCAGTCAAATTAAATCAACAATTCAACCCCCTCCCCATTGTATTTGGCTGAATGTCAGAATGCAAAATTGTAGAAATAATTTCTTTTCTGTCAGACAGTGAACAAGGTTGTTTTTACCTTAACATGTTTTGGCCACTTCTTGCAGCCTTCCTTGGAAGGGTCACGTGATGTTGTTGTGACAATCAGCTGTTTTTATCAGCTGTTTATCCAGGTTTACCAGAGAGCAGAGGATGACTACGCCCCCTGCTGTCTGGTATCCTGTGGAGGACAGCATCCCAGGTGTGGGACAGGGTATAGGAGCCCTTATCCCAGTTGATGGCTCTTGGAGTCCATTTTTTGATCTTGATCTCTTCCCTGATCCAACGGTGGTATTTGTTGCTTTATGTGTGGATGACATTTGCCTCTTCCCAGTCCATGATATGATTTTCTCTTTTGCAGTGGTTGGATACTGCAGATTTCAGGTTCTGATGTTCAGCTGTTGCTTTTTGTGCTTGTGTGTACCTTGCTATTGGGTAGACCAAGGCTCAGATTTAAAGACACTGTAAAAAGAAACTTGAAGAAGTTGGATATAGACAGGAGTTCCTGGCAGCGGAAAGTGAAGGACAGAGCTGCGTGGAGGAATCTGATCAGACTAAATGAAGCAGTCATTGTCGCCCACGACAGACTGCAATGATGATGATGATGATGATGTACCTTGCTATTGTTTCTTTTTCACATTCTTTCCTGTGTTCCTTTTTTCTGGTTTCAAAGGTTCTTCCTGTTTCTCCTATATAGGTTTTGTTGCATGATCAGCATGGTATTTCATAAATGACTTTACTTTTGTTTTCTGTAGGTATTGGGTCTTTGGGATGAAGCAAGAGTTTTCTCAAAGTGGTGTGTGGTTTTACCGGGGTGTTGATGTGGTATTTTTTCATTGTCCTCTGTATTCTTTCAGTGATGCCTTTCAGGTAGTGTGACTGTTCCTATGTTGTTTGCTTTTTGTGTGGTCCTTCCTTCTCTCCGTTTTATGACTTTCATCTCCTCTTGCTTCCTTCCCCTCTCTATGGCCCATTTGGGGTAGTTGCAGTTTTTGAGGGACTTCATTATATGTACCTCTTCCTCCTCTGTATCCTGTGGATTAGTAATGACTAGTGCATGCCTGTAGAAAGCAAGTATTCTTGTCTGAAAACATGGAGCCCAATTAGGCTTTACAGGTCCAAATGTAGGCTGTGTTTGAAAGTGGAATACAACGAGGTGTAGCCTATATGTAGGCAATCCCACATGTTAGACTTTGGTAAATATGAAAGGAACTGAACACTAAGATTTATTTGATTGTGTGAATATTAATTACAGAATTATTGAAAATGAATAGGACATCCAATATTAGTAACTGTTTAAGAACTCTTGTTTGTCAGACTTATTTGTGTGATATTTTATGACTTATATTCATAAGTGTTGTATCTTGCACTTTGGGGAATGGGAGTTGTTCAGTCACCATTATAATTGTTTCAGTTTATGTGTAGTTTATAGTCTGTCATCAATAAACTCATCCAGTACTATAATAGGACACATTTGCAAATATTTGAGACCCATTCTAATGCATCCTTCTACATTTTAGCAATATTATAAGTACAAAACACCAAACATTATTATACAAATCAGAATGACCTGTTTGGCTGCAACTGTTGCATCAGTGTTGCCCATTTGTCAGTAAATAAAAATGATTTATTTCGTTATTTGGGCATTTTTGTGTGTTTGGTCACGGTCATCGTTTAGTCAAAGCATGTATATGTGTCCACATATAATATGCAATTGATCTAGCCATTCCGCTCCGTGATCGTGGTGGTATTATTTTTAATTTTTAGATAGCCATGCAAGCACACCGGGAGGAGCGCCATGTTGAACCTGCAGTGCCGCAAAGGACAGCGGTGGCACAAGGGTGAATAAGCAGCCAAAACTCCCGTTAACAGGACAGGCTGGGCTTGGATCCCTGCGAAGGACTGTAGTCCCCCCCCCCACTTTCCCAGCACACCCGCGCACCTCGTGTTCTCCACATATGAATTATCCTTTAGAGCCACGCAGTCACAGCAGCATTATAGTATAATTTTTTTAAGCATTAAATCTTTACTATACCTTTATCTGGTCAAATTTATCACTTTTCACTTTCTTGTTTTGTTTACTGAGCACTCTGGTGGTGGTCATGATGCCGCATATTATACAGTCAGTACAGAGTCAATCCGAAACCCCACCCACACTTCTAGAAGCCAAAGCATGAGGAAACAGAGTGGTGGCTAAACTTTTTTTTTATAAAAATTACATATTTTGACTGAGCAACTCCATCCTTGGGGATGCACACCTTCGTAACCTCAGCAAAGCACTTATAAAATGTGAGACCAATCTGACAAATGGTTTGAGAGATATCTGAGCAACACACACAGACACACAAACAGACAGGCATTTGCTGCATTTATAGATAGATGTTGGTCTGGTCATATAATGTTCTGATAATCGAGAGTTTGTGGGCTGTGGGGTGTTCTGAAGTCCATAACAAAAACTGATCAGTGTGTGTCAGCTTCCTGTATATTTTGATGTTGATGCTGCCGTCATCTGTGTGGGTGATTTTTATGTCCAGAAAAGGTATGGATTTGTTGGTTTCTTCTTCAGCTGTGAATTTAATATTTCCCCTGCTGTCCGTCTGGTTTAAATATTCAGTGAGTGTGGTTGTTTGTCCTTTGTTGATTATTTCCAGGATGTCGTTCACGTACAGATTTCCATAAGGTGATTTTGCATGATGCTGGTGCTGTTTGTATGGCTCTGGTCTCTAGGTCCTCCATGAAAAAAACACTCATGTTCACTGGGAGTGGATCTCCCATGACGAAGCCCTCTTTTTGTTTGTAGATGGTTCCTCTGAAGGGAAAGAAGGTGGAGGTGGCACCAAAATGTAGCAGCTTCATGATGCCTTCTACTGTAAGTTCTGTGCGTTTGTGTAGAGTTTTGTCATGACTGACATGGTTTTCAACAATGTGTAGAACGACGATGACCGCTGTTTTTATAAACAGGGCTATGGGGTTTGTGATGCTAATATTTCATCTGCTTGTATATTTTTGTCCTTTAAAGTCTTGCACCAATTGCTTGGCATTCTTGCAGTGTTGATCTGTGAGTCCAAGAAGAGGTGTAATTATTTCAACTAGCGCCTTTGATAGATTGTAGGTTACTGATCCTATGCTGTCCACAATTGGCCGTAATCAGGCGCCTGGTTTGTGGATCTTCAGTGTGTCATATACACGAGACGAGATGCTTGCTGTTGGAATTACAGTAATGTGAAAAAGTGTTTGTCCCCTTCCTGATTTCTCTTTTTTTTTTTGCGTGTTTGTCACACTTAAATGTTTCAGATCATCAAACAAATTTAAATATTTGACAAAGATAACACAAGTAAACACAAAATGCAGTTTTTAATTGAAGGTGTTTATTATTAATGTATCGTCACTTCCTGTGTTGCTGGCTGTCTCTTTGGTTTGCTCTGTGGTTAGCTCTCCTCAATTTCCTGAGGATTTTTGCCTTTAATTGTATTTTAATCACTTTTTTCCATCTACCGTCAGCTCTCACTTCTGTTTAACAAACACCTTGCACCTGTGTGCGCACTCAGTGTCACCTAATCACCCTCTTTAGCCTCCTTTTCACCTTTCATCGGCGTGTGTGTTAGCTTTGGGTTAGCCACTAGTTAAGGCTTCTAGCGCTCCTTCCTCTCCTCCTCTGGTGTGCTCTCTCTGTCAGATGTTTAGCTACACCTCTGCCTCTTTTAGTGATAACGGCGAATGTAATAAGTGTTGTCTTTTTGAGGTGCCCGAGGCAAGATTGGCTGATTTGAAATCCTGGCTCCGCTGTATTGAAACACTGTCTGCGCCAGTTAATAATGACGGACGCCTCTTAGCTGCAGCGGAGCTCCCAAGCATAGGGCGGCCTGCTAGCGGTCCTCCGGTTCTGACCTCTCCTGAGCAGCGAGGAGACTGGGTGGGTGACGGTGAGAAGGAAGCCTAATCGCAAGGCCCTGGTTTACCACCAACCTGTTCATGTTTCTAATCGCTTTTTCCCGCTCAGCGACACACCCGCTGAAGAAAAAAACTCTGATCATTGGTGACTCTGTAGTCAGAAACATGAAACTAGAGACTCCAGCAGCCATAGTCAAATGCATTCCTGGGGCCAGAGCAGGCGACATCAAGTCAAATTTGAAAATGCTGGCTAAAAGTAACTGTAAATACTCCACAATTGTTATCCACGCCGGCATTAACAACATCCAACTACGGCAGTCAGAAGTCACAAAACTTAATGTGGCATCGGTGTGTGACTTTGCCAAAACAATGTCTGCCTCTGTAGTATTCTCTGGGCCCCTCCCCAATCTGACAAGTGATGACATGTTTAGCCGCTTGTCATCCTTCAACCGCTGGCTGTCTGTGTGGTGTCCTGCAAACAATGTGGGCTACATTGACAATTGGAACTCATTTTTGGGAAAACCTGGTCTTATTAGATGAGACGGCGTCCATCCTACTTTGGATGGTGCTGCTCTTTTATCTAACAATCTGGCATCATTTTTATCCAAATTTGCAAAACCTTGACAACTCAGAGTTGGAACCAGGAAGCAGAGTCGCAGTCTTACACGCCTCTCTGCAGCTCCTCTTCATCTGCCACCCCTCAACTTAGCCCCTGTCTTCCCCATCAGAGAATCATTGTCTGCTCCCTCCAAAGTAAACGAAAATATAACATATAAGCATCTCAAAGTGATTAAACAAAAAGTTTGTAAAGCTCAAATTAAACATGACATCTCTAAATTGAATGATTTGGCCTCTGTTCCTGCTCATAATTTAAAAATTAAATGCGGTTTGTAACTCCCAAGTCTCTGCTAGTCCATGATCTGTTAATTGATCATCAGATTGATTTAATATCCCTTACAGAGACTTGGTTAGGGCAAGAGGATTATGTTGGTTTGAATGAATCAACTCCCTCTGGTTATTTAAACTGTCAAAATCCCAGAAGTTTTGGTTGTAGAGGAGGAGTAGCAACAATTTACCATTCCAAATTACTAGTTAATGTAAAGCAAAAAACACGTTTTTACTCTTTGAGTGTGTATGGCGCACTTCTGCGCCTGTCAGCTGATCAGTCTAAACAAAGCGTGTACAGCTGAATAGAGTGTGAAATGTACAAACCTTTTAACACCACTTGGTGGCTGAGAGGTGTGGCTTTTCATTTACCGTGAGAGCTGGAAATGGTCCAATTCAATAAGTAGGTCAAATCAGCATTTGAAGCCCGTCCCCTTTCATTCTGCTGTTTGACACGGAGGAAACAGGATGGCGAGGAAAACGCTCTCAGGTGAAGAGGTTTTACTGTTGGTATTCGCCGCTCCTGGTTCAGAGGAAGAGCTTAGCCCTAGTTTGTCATCTGAGTTAGAGTCCAGCTCTGATTATGTGCCTTCGGACAATGGTGCAAGTAGTTCTTGTGAAAATGGAGACAGACATCTTGCGTGCGACGCTGCAGCTGCGTTTTCTGTGTCCAGCTGTGCCCAAAATGGCACAGGAGCCTCATCTGCAGATTGTTCTGCTTTGCCAAACCGTGGTCACGGAGCGAAAAGGTCGAGAGCAGCCCATGGGCGACGTTTAGCTGGGCAAGAGCACACTGCCGGTGCGCATCAACGTGTGCCACGTGTGCGCGGTGGCAGGACAATCGGTAGTGGCGATGTGGCGGGAGGTTTGGACATTGACAGCTGGGCGCTTCTTAGAGATGAAGAAGTTTATCAGCCGTGGCTGAAAGCATTTGAACATCCAGTTGGAAATCGTGGAGAGAAGGACCTGTCATCTGCACCTGCCATTGATTTTGTGTCGCTTTTTTGGACTCCGGAATTCTGGATGCTTGTGACCGACGAAACAAACAGGTACATATTTGTTGCATAAACTGTGTTTCATTTGCTTCATTTTAGTTTAGTGTGAAACAAATGTGCCATGAGATTTGTGGGTTTTTTTTAATGATTTTTAGTAATTTTGTCAATGATGGGACAAAAGGCTGTGTGGTGACAGTGTGTGAAACAAAAATTGTCCATCCATCCATGTTATACCGCTTTTCCGGAGTGGTAGAAGATGAAGGGGCAAATGGGACAAAAGGCCATATGGTGACAGTGTGATACCAAAATTGTTTTTGTTTTTAATGATTTTTAGTAATTTTGTCAATGATAGGACAAAAGGACCATGTGGTGACAGTGTGTGAAACAAAAAATGTCCATCCATCCATCTTCTACCACTTTTCAGGAGCAGTAATTAGGTCCAATTATGCTCACTTGGCAGTTCACTTGGCAGACAATTGGGTTCTTCTGCAACATTTTTGTATTTGGGACTTTGCATCTAACTATTACCGTTCTGGAGCTGTAAAGTTGTAAAATTTGGATTGTCGCAATATGCAAATTAGGTCCAATTATGCACAATGCATGGATGCAAGTTCACCTGGCAGACACTTGAGTACCTCTGCAACACTTTTATAATTGAGACAGTGCATATATGAAATATGAATATGAATATGAAATTTTTTTTTGCTGGTCATTAACATTTGTTTGTTCTCTCCCATAGATTGAGTCCCCATCGTGCTGTTTGCTCTCTACATGTCTGTTCTTTTCTTCTTCTCTATCCCCTCACCCCCCAGCCAGTCGCAGCAGATGACTGCCCCTCCCTGAGCCTGGTTCTGCTGGAGGTTTCTTCCTGTTAAAAGGGAGTTTTTCCTCTCCACCGTCACCAAGTGCTTGCTCACAGGGGATCGCCTGATTGCTGGGGTCTTTCTGCAACTGTGGGGGTTCCCCCCTACAGTTGATAGTGCTATGAGATGACTGTTGTTGTGAAATGGCGCTATATAAATAAAGTTGAATTGAATTGAATTGAATCTAACTACAATCATTCTGAAGCTATAGTCTTATAATAATATTTGGATTGTTGCAATATGCAAATTAGGTCCAATTATGCACTATGCATGAATACAAGTTCACTTGGCAGACACTTGGGTTCCTCTGCAACATTTTTGTAATTGGGACTTTGCCTCTAACTATTACCGTTCTGAAGCTATTGTCATTTGAACATTTGAGGTCAAACTCTGCGTTTTCCTGACAAAAATTCTACACGCACAAAGGGTTAAGATGTGTGTATCGGGTTGCCAAAATGTTCCTTAAGTCATATGGCTGGGATCCGCCAGTCTCTGTTTAGCAACAGCTCTCTCAATATTGTTGGTTGTTACAGGCAAAGAACTGTTTGTTCATTGGACTAAAGTTCATAATAACCCGCCCACGAAGGAAGACTCCGGAAGCCCACAAAAGTTGTCTGAGTTATAAGCAGGGAGACGGCCTCCTTCAGTTCAGTTTTTGTCCGTTCAGTTTTTTTCATTGTGCTGTGTAAACATCTGCGTGTTTTAATGTTTTTCTTTAAACGTCTGGGAATTAATAATTTCTTTCCTGAGCTCAAAAATCTTCGTTAAATGAAGTCAAACTTCATACTTCACAGATGTTTCTGTTTTTCTAACTTTTTATCCTGTTAAACTTTCTTTAAACTCACCGTGTTTTTCAAAGGACTGACCATTCGTTATCACACTGGAAGCTATTTTCACCCATGTACTACAACGTCAAAAGGAACTGGATTTCGTGGTTTGAATTTAGTTAATTTTAATTTTGCCTCTTCCACTCTGTGGCTGGATCAGACTCTGGACTATCCCATTTAACTGGACCCGGGAGTGGAGCCACCACTCAACCACAAAGCCCTCCTTGTGTTGTTCTCTTGGCATACAAACAAGGAACTGAAAGATTTTGAATATACAGATCACAACCCACAGGACTTAGAATATAACATAGACCCTGATAATAATTTATTTAGCTCCATCAATAATGACTGTAATTACTACACAGATGATCAGTTTAACACAATGGTCACATCTGATTTCAAGATTTCTATGATCCACTTCAACAGCAGAAGTCTCTATGCCAACTTTAATAACATTAAAGATTATTTACATCAATTTAAAGAGCCATTCAATATTGTGGCAATATCAGAGACATGGCTCAGTGAAGAGAAAGGAGTGGATTTTACTATGGATGGCTATGAATTAAATTATATAAATAGAAAAGTGAAAAAAGGAGGAGGAGTTGCAATTTATGTTGACAAGAGCTTGAAATACAAGGTTGTTGAAAATCTGTCAGTAACTGTGGATGATTTATTTGAATGTATTACAATAGAAATCTGTCTGGACAATGTGAAGAATGTAGTAGTGAGCTGTGTATATAGAACACCTGGATCAAACATTGACTTATTTAAGGAGTGGATGGAAAAAATGTATGCAAAACTAACTCATAAAGTTATGTTCATCTGTGGGGATTTCAATATAGATCTGATGAACTCAAAACAACATAGTTTGACAGAAGAATTTATCGACACAATGTACAGTATGGACTTACATCCAACAATTACCGGACCTAGCAGAATCACGTCACACAGTGCCACACTAATAGATAACATATTCACAAACATTATGGAAAATAATATCAGGAGTGGGCTTTTATTGAATGATATCAGTGACCACCTGCCGATTTTTGTTGTCTATCAATGTGATTATAGGAAGAAAAAGCATACCAAAATTATCAAATATAAAAGAATAAGAACCGAAGAATCAATGTATTTACTGACAAAGGAATTATTAATACAAGATTGGAAGATAGTTTATGATGAAAATGACATAAATAAAGCATATGATAATTTCTTACAAATATTTCAATCATTGTACAATAAAAACTGTCCTATAAAACAATACAGTGACAGACAACAACAAAAAAAAATATTCCTTGGGTCACCAAGGGGTTAATAAATGCATGTAAAAAGAAGAATACATTATATAAACAATTCATTAAATGCAGAACAGTGGAAGCTGAGATCAAATATAAAAGATATAAAAATAAGCTTACTAATATACTGAGGACCTGTAAGAAAGAATATTACAACAGAATATTAGAGGATAACAAAAATAACTTAAGAGGAATATGGCAAGTACTCAATGGGATTATTAGTAATCGTCCTAAGAATGCTAATTATCCAGAATATTTTATTGAAAATGGCAATTTGATGAATAATATGGAAGATGTGGTCAGTGGTTTCAATAAATTTTTTGTAAACGTTGGTCCTGAATTAGCAAAATCAATGGTGACACCAGAAACAAACTACAGTGGTTCTGTGAATGAAATAGAAGATAGAAATCCAAACAATCTTTTTGGGTGCAGTTACTGAAAAGGAAATTATCGAGACTGTGAGTAAATTTAAGAACAAAAAATCAACGGACTGGAATGAAATTGACATGACAATAGTGAAAAAAGTAATTGAAGGAATTGTTAAGCCACTCACCCACATCTGTAACCTGTCATTTCAAACTGGTACATTTCCAGACAAAATGAAAATAGCAAAAGTAATACCTCTATACAAAACAGGAGACAGTCATCGCTTCACAAATTACAGGCCAGTCTCTTTACTCTCACAATTCTCCAAAATACTTGAAAAAAATCTTCACTAAGAGACTGGATGATTTCATTGAAAAACACAACCTCCTTACAGATAGCCAGTATGGTTTTAGAGCAGATAAATCTACATCTTTGGCACTGATCGAACTTATAAGATAAGATAAGATAAGATAAGCCTTTATTAGTCCCACAATGGGGAAATTCCAGGATTGCAACAGCACAGGGATAGCAACACTCAGAGCAACAATCAGAAGGCAAGAAAAAACAACATCTAGCAAACATATGTCCATATTACTATAAATGTATATATATATAGACACACAGTGCAGAGCATTATGGCTGGTGAATGTGCAGCATAAAGTCTAAGCTCTCTCTCCGCGGATGCAGCGGGCCAGCTGGAAGTCTTTGGGCATGATGGTGACCCCCTTAGCGAAGAAGAGACCACCAGGTGGGTCTCGCTGGTCTCCTGCAGAGCCATGACGGCGAAACTCAGGAAACGCAGGACGGTCTTGAAGTCCTGAGCGATCTCCCTCACCAGGCGCTGGACGGGCAGATAGAAGAAATTATACTACTTCTTATAGAAGAAATTACTAGTTGTATAGATAAAAAAAAGGTTGCTGTAGGAGTATTTATAGATTTAAAGAAAGCTTTTGACACCATTGACCACAGAATACTACTAAGGAAACTGGAAAGGTATGGGATAAGAGGGGTAGGACTGAGTTAGGTGGAACGTTATTTAAGTAACAGACAACAATTTGTACAAATTGGTGAGCACAAATCACCCTTCATGGACATCACTTGTGGTGTGCCCCAGGGGTCAGTTTTGGGACCCAAACTCTTTATTTTGTATATAAATGACATATGCCAAGTATCAAAAATTCTGAAATTTATTTTGTTTGCAGATGACACAAATATCCTTTGCACTGGTGAGAATTTGCAGCAGGTTTTAGAGGTGGTCACAACTGAAATGGAAAAGTTAACGCAGTGGTTCAACAAAAATAAATTATCTCTAAATCTAAAAAAACAAAGATTATGTTGTTTGGAAATTATAAAATAAATCATGAAATAATGGTAACAATAGATGATACCAGAATAGAAACAGTACAGGAAAATAAGTTTCTGGGGGTGACGCTAGACAATAAAATCTGCTGGAAACCTCACATCAGTCACATCCGGGCCAAGTTAGCAAAATGTATAGGCATACTGGGGAAGACAAGACACATCTTGGACTATAAATCATTGGTCTTATTGTACAATTCACTGTTTTTACCTTATCTTAACTATTGTGTAGAAGTCTGGGGAAACACCTACAAGACCAACCTACAGTCAATATGCACATTACAAAAAAGAGCTATAAGGATAATAAACAATGTAGGATATAGAGACCATACCAATTCGTTGTTTTTAAAGTCACATGTCATAAAGTTCATCGATTTAGTTAAATTTAAGACAGGACAAGTAATGTACAGGGTAATTAATAATCAACTCCCAACTAATATACAAAAAATATTTTAAAAAAGAGACAATGATCATAATTTGAGAGGAGACTTAAACTTTACAAAACCCAAGATATGAACAACCAAGAAAAGTATGTGCATATCTGTCTGTGGGGTGGATTTGTGGAACAGTCTGGAGCCGGAACTGAAACTATGTACAAACAGAAATCAATTCAAAAAGAGGTATAAACACCATTTGCTGAAAGGATATATGTTAGAAGGGTAGTATTTATATGTACGGTTCATTATGTTCACTCTGGGACATTATGGGACACTATGGAATGGTGGGTGGGACAGCACTGTGTATATCTGTGTTGTTTGAGGCTGGTTTTGATGTATGGACATCAATGTATGTTAGGATGGATGGGTGTTAATGTAGATTTGTAAAAAATACAGTAATTTGTTTACTTGGGGTCTTAAAGGTGGTAATTTGTATATAATTCACATGGGTGTATTTATGGAAAAGAGGAGATGGAATTAATAAGTGTTCACTTCTTCCTTCTCCCTTTCGAACAGTGTATACTGTTACTTTATTGCATTTGTCATTTGTTTGTTTTTGTTATACTTTTTTTGTTCGAAATAAAGTATCTATCTATCTATCATACTATCTTACACGGCTGAAGAAGACGAGAAGCCCTAAGAAGCAGCCTCATGTTGCCTGACCTGAGCTCCAACTGTGTGTTGCGAGCCCCCTTTGTTCTATCTGCTGATTAATGGTCTCCAATGCGATGTCTGCAGACTTAAAAGTATGCCACAACTTGTTTAATCTTTAAATTCAACTCAAAGTCTGATCAAAGCTACAGAATCCAAGAGAATTAATATTACTCTTTTCCATTAGAATTCCACTTTTACTTTCTTTTAATAATTCAGAATTTCTCCTATAGATTAATTTTCTTCAAAAATTTGTGTCCAATTTATCCATATCCTCATCCCAGTGAATTCAGTTTACATTTTCACCCTGGTTCTACAGGTGTTCGCATTCCGTTATTCAATAATCACTTATACAAGTTGAATGTAATTGCTCAATGTTGATCATTCCACCTACTTAAAAGTTATTTGAATGTATTGTCATTTAATCAGGGTTTCATTTAAATAAATCTGTAAAATGAGAGGTTGTTGAGTAATCTATTCCTGTCTGTGAACGTTCTAAGCCCCAGTAGAACTCACTAACATTTTGAGACTGATTATTAATTTATTAATTAATTGATTGATCAATTTCAGGTATAAGATCAATCACTTATTGCTCACATTTATTGAGCTGGTGCCCCAAACATGTGCGTTACTCTCTATGTGTGAGTGTTTGCGGTGACGGATCAAACATCTGTCCCCACATACATACACTTTTAAGTCTGAATTAAATAATCTTTATACCCGATCATAATCAGGTATAATTATAAATTAAATAACACACCCTTGGCCGGGAGATCCTGGGTTTGATCCCAGCCTCCGACCAACAGTGATCTGTGTGGAGTTTGTATGTTCTCCCCGTGTCTGCATGGGTTTACTCTGGGATTTCTCCGGTTTCCTCCCACATGCCAAAAACATGCAAGTTAGGTTAATTGGCATCAACTGGGGATTCTTAAATTGTCCTTAGGTATGACTGTGAGAGTGAATGGTTGGCTCTCGCCCAAAGATGCTGGGATAGGCTCCAGCCTATCCCAGCCTATGGGCTGCACGGTGGCGCAGTGGTTAGCACAGTTTACCCTCGGCCGGGGGATCGCGGGGATCGTGAGATCGTGGGTTCGATCCCTGCCCCCGACCAACAGTGATCTGTGTGGAGTTTGCATGTTCTCCCCGTGTTGCGTGGCTTTACTCCGGGATTTCTCCGGTTTCCTCCCACATACCAAAAACATGCAGGTTAGGGATACGGGGCACTTGCGCACGCAGCGACCGGCAGCTGGTGGCTTGTCACCAGACTGCAAAACAAATCTACCTACGGGTACAAAATAAGTAATAAAAAAAAAAGCCCCCCCTGTGACCGAAAAAGGATTAAGCGGAAGAAGATGGATGGATGGATGGATAACACTACATTGGAAATCAATCAACTAACCTTCACTGCATGAAAAGCCCTGGCCTGGGCACCACTTGTTGGAAACCTAACCTCTGAAGACACTCCGCTCCCTACCTGGACCCTTTCTCCACCAAGTGATTATAGTACCTACCTCATCCCTAGCTCCCTGCAGCTCCTTGACTCTACTTAGAGTAAGAACCTTATATTTTGTAATCACATTTACACATTATCATTCATGTACTTGCCTTTTTCCTTCTTCTTCCCACAGGAGTGTTCTTGCTGACCAAATTCACCACAGATCTTAATAAATACTTACCATTCATCCAAGCTCTGGTCTCCTGTTGTACTTGCATTTGGGTCCCCAGCTGGTCTAAACATGACAGTAATAGCTCAAAAGCTGTAAAAAAAACACCACAAAGTACAAAGGACTGAGGCTATTTCCCCATAGTTTTGTGATGTGGAAACTTCATCTAGGTGGACGGTGGGTCAACAGGAAGATGCACATGAGCACTGTGATGAGTATGAAGAAACATGTGAGCTGGTGGGCATGGCAGTGAGGATGATGATGATGATGAAAATATGAGTGTGGTAAAGCCTTTCAAAATAAAAGAAAACAATATCAATGTATTAAAGACTTACAAAAAGAGAAAGATGAGTAGGATGATGGACATGACTGCAGAGATGAGAAGACAATGGCATACTGTATAATGGGGTGTCCAATCATGTGCCAGGGAGGGCCAAAACTCTGCAGGTTTTCTCTTCTACCCAGTCTCTTCAGCAGATGTTTTCACTTATCAGCAACCAGTGGGAAGAAATTCAGTGAAATCTGCTGATGAAGACACTGGTTGAAGGTAAAACCTGCAGGGTCTTGGCTCTCCATGGCACATGGTTGGACACCCCAGGTGTATAACAATAAAGCACTGCAACAGCACAGAGTACATTGGTTCCATTTGCATTTCATTGCTATTTTTTTTTAAATTAATGAGTGAAAATATGTAGAAGTGGTGAAGTAAAGCATACCAGTTAGACTATTCATGTGATGTGGCGTCCACATGCAAAAAAATCTAACTTTGAGGTGCAGTGCCTTTCAATACATAGCTTGGTGGTGCAGTGGTTAGCACTGTGGCAGCACAGTGAGAAGGTCACGGATGAAGGGATTGGCGCCACACCTTTGCTGCCTCATCCATCCAGGTGGATTGCCTTAATTTCCCTCTGGGATTAATAAAGTATACCAAAAAAAAAAAAAAAGTTGTTGCAGACAAAGGGTCAGATTTACTAACACACTACACCAGCAGTGGCATTAAAAAAAAAAAAAAAAAAAAAAAAAAAAAACTACTGTCAAGATTTTCTAAAGGGCGCAGTGCAAAGTTAGCGCTGGAAAGGCAAGGACAAATTTAATTTTGTGCCTGGCCTCATTGCATATGTATTTTTAGGAGTTGCTATGCCAAAGAGAAAGTTTGGGAGAGGACTGTATTGGTGCATGGTAATTTACTAAGGTTTGCGGCAGTTGATTTACTGGTAATTGTGCCATTATTTAACCCTTAAAAAAGAGCATGTCTAAACTCACTTGCGCCTGACATGGCTGGAATAGTTGGTGCCAGGAGGACATCGTCAAGAACAGAGGGCATGTGGCAAAAGACAGAGAATCTTCTCTCTGCCTGTTACCTTATTTGGCATGACAGAAGAACAGATTACATGAACAAATAGGCCTTATCAGTTTCACAGAGACTGGTGTGGTGCTGAACTGGGCAGTAGCCGGCAGCGGTTGCTGTCCAGTTCAGCAACCAGCTGTGCACTGTTGAGGTCTACTATATAGGAACGGATTAGGCTATAATCTTTATTCATGTGTAGTGTCCCTTCCCACCTGTAGTGGACATACTAACAGATGTGTCAGCAGAAAGTGATTTATTTTTTTCCTTTTCTGCGGAGCTTCAGGCTTGGAGTGGGAGCTTTCCTCTACAACCCAGTCCTCATCACTGAAGTCTGAAACCTCTTCTCTATCAGACTCCCCCTTGCTCAGGTCTTGGAAAAGTGTCAAACCCTTTTCCACACTGTAGATTTTCTTTTTTTTTCCTCAGTGTATATTTCTATAAGTTTCTTTTTGCTATCTGGTGTATAAAATGGTGATTCCTTTCATTCTTCTTCTCTTGCATTCTTTCTCCCAGATAAGGATATAGAGATTCAAGATTCAAATATTTTATTTGTCAATACTACTATATGTACAGGACATACAGGAGAATTGAAATGGCGTTTCTTTCTCTCTCTCTCTCTCTCTCTCTCCCTCTCTCTTCAGTGGTGTGCACAATATTAAAAAGAAAATGGAATAAGGCTGGAAAAAAAAACAGCAGTCTATGTACAGTAATGCAACCTGTAGTGCAAATGGCGGCCAAAGATAGACCCATATACATATACAATATACTGTACGTATAATGTAATATTAGGAAGAAAACAGCAACAAGGTTTAATAAAAAGCACAGACTCACAAACATATTGTGCAAAATTGAAACACGAAGGATCACGTTTTATGGGCATAAGTGCTTTCAAACTACAATTGGCGAGCAACAGGCATGAATTCCATTAGCATAAATTAACACCTCAACAACTCTCCATGCCCTTTTTCAGACTTCAAGGAGGCACGGGTCTGCTTACCCACAGATAACAGTGCATTTCTCTTTGATATTAAGCTTCATGCCCTCACATCACTGATGTCACATCAACGAGCCAGTCAACCTGGAAGCTGGTGATGCCAGCTGCCATTGAGAGTCACTAGTTTTTTTACAAGTCTTTTAATTTTGTCACCTCGTGTCAAACTCGACACTGATCAGTGGTGGGTATAGGAACACACGACCGATTTTTATACTTCAGTAGCTGCTGCTCTTTGTCCTCTGTTACAATAGTGAGAGTTGCAAAATGCACCCTACATTTTGCAGAATTACCTTTTTTCTCATATTGGCACTGAATAGCTTTCATATTTACAAGAAGAGACACTCCGTGTGTGTGTGTGTGTGTGTGTGTGTGTGTGTGTGTGTGTGTGTGTGTGTGTGCAGGCTTGCACTTTTATTTGGTGGGGATGTGTGTTTAGGTGTCACATTTCATTTCCAGTGCTATATAAAGCAGAGTATGTCTTATTTTGGAGGGGCTTTTCCTGAAAAAAAGAGGGACAGAGGACAAGTTAAGTGGGCTGACCAGGGATGCATGAACGAGCACAAAGCGGAGTTGAACAGGGGGAATGCCCAGTGCCAAACCAGAACAGGCTGGTATCGGTTCCACAGCAGCTGGAGACGATCAGAGCTGCTGCAGGCTCCACGGGAGTTACTGTAAAAATGCTCTTAAAAGAAACCTCTCACTCTCAGCCTCTGTGGTATTTATGTAATTGTGGCACTCACGGTTGCCTGTTGCACCTTTGAAATTAACATAATCTATCAGAATAACGAGAGACAGCCTTCTGATTCATTTCCACTCTCTGTTGTTGTGCTGTGAGGTGGTGATTGTGGCACCAGCTTCACTGTATGTTTATCCACCTTTCCTCTGCTGAGCTGAGGTGAGGTGGGCAACGACCCATGTCGATTGCAGAGTCATTTAGTCCCTGTCGAATAGCATGGCAACCCTATTCAGACAACCAAGGAAATTTTGACCATACTGGGATTTTCTGGATTGCTGGGGCACTCTGAAAGGGGTTTTATTTGGCTATAGCTGTGACCAGCTGTTGGCTCCGCTGTGGCAGTCTAAAAGTGCGTTCAGACCAAACACACAAAGCAAATTTCTCGTGCGGTGCAAATACGTACAAAGTGAATGGAAAGAGGCGAGCGGATGCGAATCTTGTGTATTCGTGTGTTCACATCTGAGGGACAGTGCTACCTAGTAATGAGATTGATATTCTGCTGCCACCAGAGTAAAAGTATCAACATTATAGAGTAAACTAGTTTGAAAATGAGACTGCCACTCACCTGGAGACAGATGGACTGGGAGCTCTGCAGCTGAATTGGAGTGTTGGGAGTTTTTTACCCACGGACTCCTGCCACTGATGTGCTAACAAGACTAGCAGGCTAGCAATGTAAACAACCCATCATCTAGGTGAAATTTGGGAGGGAGGGAGAATTTTCTCAGGTGAGACCCTGTCAGATAATGTAAACCTAAGCATGATGGTGTTTTGGGGGATTTCCACAGCAGGAAGAACACAGCTGCAGAAGTTATAAAAGCAACTTTGTCTGTTTGCAACCCACTCAGACAGTGAATTCATATCTATTTGCATGTTTACATTGAGTCAAAATCTAATCACGTAAATTTGCCCGTTCATGTTTGGTCTGAACACACCTTGAGGAATAAGTGCTCCGAAGCGCTCCTGAGTTGTCCTTTCAAACAAGATGCAAATGCTTCATTTTTACAAATTATACAAAACAGCTGGCCACATGAAATGAAAATGCTGAAATATGATGAACAAAAATGAAATATTTTAGTGGGTTTGTGCTCAAACAAAATCTTAAAAAAAAAACTTATGCTCCTCTGATCACAAGCAACTGGCTGCACCTGTGCACCTGTGTTGTTAGTTGATTACCCACTCCCTCATCAGGTGTGCCTGTGTGCAATTTTGCACTGCTGTTGGGTGATGGGTGGTCATTATTGAAATGAAATGACTCCATCTGTGTTCATAATTTACCATGTCAGTAGATCACTCACAAAAATTGGCCCCTTCCTTAGGCACTCTGTCTAAATTGAGTACTTGCTAATTTACACTGCCTTATTAAATCTGGCCCATAGCTGCTTTGTCAGACAGGTGTCTAAATCCTTTTTATGTACAGTATACTGTATTTATTTTTTTTCAAGGAGGAGAATTCTTGTAGGCTTTTTTTTTGTTTGTTTCAGCAAAAGTTCTACAGGCTGTCTGAACATTTTTCAAAGGTTTTTTTTTGTTGTTGTTTGTTTTTCAAATATTGACTACTTTTCACTTCATGTTCAGTCTCATCCTTGTAGCTGACCACTGTAGGAATCTGGACAAGTGGAGAACAAAACAAGAACGGCAGGCCTAACAAGAACTTCAGCAGATGAACAGTATCTAAACATTATGCCCTTAAGAAATAGAAAAAATCCAGCAATGACCTATCACAGGAGCTGAAAAGGAATGTACTGTTTCTGGCCCTTCAATTCATTCGCATGCTGTTTGCCACTGCCTCATCAGAAATGGCCTTGATGAAAGGGTGGCTGTCAACAAGAGATTCTTAAGAAAGGGAATCAGGGAGAATAGCCTGACGTATGGCAAACTACACAAGGAATGGACTTAAAATCAGTGGCAGCAGGTCTTTTAGAGTGCTATTCATCCATCTCCTACTGCTTAACCAGGGGTCTAGGTCACGAGGGCATCAGTCTAACCAGAGAAACCCAGACTGCTTCCTGGTTTATATAAAGTAGCACCATGATCCCCATGATTCCTCCTGCAGGCAGTCAGCCTACTGAAGGTTGGACTCATGTGGATACTTTAGGGTACACTGTGTCCTTGGCATAACTTTTTCATGAGAATCCATTGGACCACTCTTGCTATGGCCTTTCACATGGAACCAGTTTGCCTAAGAAGACCCTAACAGGGACAAGTTGCACTGACAACATAGCTCCTTGGATCATTAGGGCACTCAAACCATTCCACCATGATAAGGTGGGGGATCATAGAGGGGTCTTATACACAGATGAACCCAAATTTGAAATATGGGATTATCTTGACAGAGAACTCACAAAACACAGAAGAGCTTTGGATGTCATTCAAGAAGCCTAGAGAACTAATCTGGAAGACCATCTTCTACCATTTTTACAGAGGTCCGGGTCGCGGAGGCAGCAGTTCATGCAGAGAAGCCCAGACCTCCCTCTCCCTGGTCACCTGCTCCAGCTCTTCAGAGAGAATACCAAGACGTTCCCAGGCCTGCTGGGAGACCTAGTCTCTCCAGCGTGTCCTGGGTCTGCCTCGGTGTCTCCTTCCAGTGGAACCTGCATGGAACACCTCAAGGGGGAGGCGTCCAGGAGGCATCCTGATCAGATGCCCAAACCACCCCAGCTAGCTCCTTTTGATGTGGAAGAGCAGCAGTTCTACTCTGAGCCTCTCCCGGAGGACTAAGCTCCTCACCCTATGTCTAAGGGTGAGTCCAGCAGTCGTACAGAAAAAGCTCAGTCTGGAAGACTACTTGAAGAAATTACAAGAAAGCTTACTTAAGGACCCCTTTATACAACATTTTTGATCTTTGGGATAATTTGGGAGATCCTTGTGTGTTTTGGACTGAGTCAAAACTTTGAGGAAACTGTGATGATGATGGATAGATTGAGGATCACTGAGAGAATAAAAATTGGCCAGATCTCTCAACAATCTCACAATGATCTCCACCCCTGTGTAAAGGTGGTATGAGAGATTTCAGGCTTTGATGAAGAATAAAGGCGGTCATCACAAACGGTGGCGTTCCTTAGAATTGTGCCAACTCTTTTGGTCATATACTGTATTTCCATTTATGTTTGCACAGGTTTTAAAAACAATGCTGAACCTATTTCCCAACACAATATACAGAAATTATGGGTTGCTCGAGACATTTGCATAGTATTTTTATGTGCGTTAAACTTCCTCATTGATTGCTGATGAGAAAATCCAACATCATGTTTAAAAGGTTAACATTTCACAGACTTGCACTATGGTCATGTTACACTGAATAAAAAAAAGCTCTTGTAAGGGCCATGTGAGTCTTCTTTAACTGTAATGTCTGTGTTTGCCAATTGCTAACACACCCGTGACAGTGAACTCAGAATCAGAATCAGAATCAGAATCAGGTTTATTGCCATTGTTCATGTAGTACACAAACTAGGAATTTGTCTCGGTACAATGCTGCAACATTAAACATGATAAGATAAGAGAAATAAACTATACATGTAATAAAGTGTAGGATAAGATTAAGTGATACTGGTCAACAGTTAAAATATATATTAGCCAGCAGCAGATACTGTGGAGAACTATATAGTGCTGTGTACTAGTTTCCACTCAGACCTCCCACTGAACTGCCGTGGCACTGATTGATAGCTGTATGAATAATACCGTCTCTGAGCACCTCTCTGCTAAAGATTAAAACTGCGAGAAAAGAGGAAATGATTGACAGCTCCCTGAGAGTTAACATCACCTCCAGCTGCAGCAGGGGCAGAGGCTCAGAGAACACTTTGCTGAGGCCACAGAGCAAAACAAAATAAGAACTGGAAAGAGGAGAAGAAAGATACGTATTCAACAAGTCCTCCCAAAAAATGTGTACCTGTATCTTTTAAAAAAATGTAAACCTGATAACTTAGCTGTGGTTAAAAAATAATCAATCATGGTTCTAACTGCAGAGCTGGCTGTCCGTAATTGATAGGTTGACGCAAGTAGGTGCTGTAATGCTAGACTTTAATGGAGCATTTGCTGTGAATGATCATAAGCTTTTAACTGGTGAACTTGTCCCCTGTGGTTTTAAACGTTTGGCTATTTCACTCTTGAGGAGCTATTTGTCTTCCACGGCTCAGAGAGTCTACTTCAGTGGCACTTTATCAAGTACAGTGGTGCTTGAAAGTTTGTGAACCTTTTGGAATGTTTTACATTTCTGCATAAATGTGACCTAAAATCATCAGATTTTAACACAAATGCTAAAAGTAGTAGATAACAAGAACTCAGTTAAATAAATGAGGAAAAAAAAACAAACTTTGTCATTAATTTATTGAGGAAAATGATCCAATATTACATATTTGTGAGTGGCAAAAGTTTGTGAAACTCTAGGATTAGTAGGTAATTTGAAAGTGAAATTAGAGTCGGGTGTTTTTTTAAACAATGGGATGACAATCAATTGTGAGTCAGCACCCAGTTTTAATTACAGAATATTTTATTAAAAGCTCTAACAAGGTGTCAACACGTTTATGGGAGTGTATCATGGCATGGCATGGCGGCGGAAGTGAGGAAGACTCCCAGACAACTTCGAAAGTAAAAGTTTTGATTATTTGCAAAATGTGTTTTTTTTTGTTTTGTTTTGGTTTTCTTTTTGCATGTTTGTTTGGGTGTTTTTCTTATTAACCTGGAATGTTTTTGTAAAATTTGTTATATTTCTAGAATAAATTTGTTCTGCTTTTTTCATAAATATGGCGCATTTTTCTTAGAAAATTTGATGCCATTGTGGAGTAAATTAAAGACTGTTCAATGTAAATTTGTGCCATAAAAATGGCTTTTTGGGGGGAGTAAATTTGTTAGTTTTTTCAGGTAAAAATGCAACCTGTTTCATATAAGTATGCCATAGTGAGCTGATGTGGTCTTTCACGCCTGATGTTTATCTAAGCCTGCGACACAGCGCAAAGGCACAGCCGTAAAATTAAAACAAGAAACCAGAGAAACTGTGAGCTACAAGGCTGCTGTCATTCCTGTCAACAACACCGGCGTCTGTTCTCCCGCTTACGTCATGGGGGTGCCGCCCTTGATTCGGTGGATGGCACCACAGTCCAGTCAGCGGCTGCGGTTTTTTGATGATAACTAGTTTATGTCAGCACGGTTGTAAATATTATATTGATCATCGACAGTGACTTTTGGGTTTACACAACATCCTAAAAAATGTCAAAATCGTGTCATCAGCCCTTTAAGTCCTTTTGAATATGATCCTTGGCTCACCTATCTTTGGGCAGTTTGGCCCATTCCTGTTTGCAGCACCTCTCAAGCTCCATCAGGTTGGATGGGAAGTGTCAGTGCACAGCCATTTTCAGATCGCTCCACAGATGTTTAATTCAAGTCTGGGCTCTGGCTGGGCCACTCAAGGACATTCACAGAGTTGTCCTGAAGCCACTCCTGATATCTTGGCTGTGTGCTGAGGGTCATTGTCCTGCTGAAGGATAAACCGTCGCACCAATCTGAGGTCAAGAGCGCTCTGGAGCAGGTTTTCATCCAGGATGTCTCTGTACATTGCTGCATTCATCTTTCCCTCTATCCTGACTAGTCTCCCAGTTCCTGTCGCTGAAAAACATCCCCACAGCATGATGCTGCTACTACCGTTGGCGTGGTTATGAGTAGTGCCTGGTTTCCTCCAAACATGACGCCTGGTATTCATGCCAAAGAGTTCAATCTTTGTCTCATCAGATCAGAGAATTTTGTTCCTCATGGTCTGAGAGTCCTTCAGGTTCCTTTTGGCAAACTCCAGGTGGGTTGCCATGTGCCTTTTACTAAGGAGTGGCTTCCTTCTGGCCACTCTATCATACAGGCCTGATTGATGGATTGCTGCAGAGATGGTTGTCATTCTGGAAGGTTCTCCTCTCTCCACAGAGAACGCTGGAGCTCTGACAGAGTGACTATCGGGTTCTTGGTCACTTCCCTGACTAAGGCCCATCTCCCCTAATCACTCAGTTTAGACGGCCAGCCAGCTCTAGGAAGAGTCCTGGTGGTTCTAAACTTTTTCCATTTGGTGGAGGCCACTGTGCTCATTGGGACCTTCAAAGCAGCAGAAATTTTTTCTGTACCCTTCCCCAGATTTGTGCCTCGAGACAGTCCTGTCTCAGAGGTCTACAGACAATTCCTTTGACTTCATGTTTGGTTTATGCTCTGACATGCACTGTCAGCTGTGGGACCTTAGATCACAGGCGTGTGCCTTTCCAAATCATGTCCAATCAGCTGAATTTACCACAGGTGGACTCCAATTAAGCTGTAGAAACATCTCAAGGATGATCAGTGGAAACAGGATGCACCTGAGCTCAATTTTGAGCTTCATGGCAATGGCTGTGAATACTTATGTACATGTGATTTCTTAGTTTTTTATTTTTTAATAAATTTGCAAAAATCTCAAAAAAAAACTTTTTCACATTGTCATTATGGGGTATTGTGTGTACAATTTGGAGGAAAAAATGAATTTAAACCCCTTTGGAATAAAACTATAACATAACAAAATGTGGAAAAAGTAAAGCACTGTGAATACTTTCTGGATGCACTGTATAACTTTTTTTTTTTTGTATTTTGTATACTTTATTAATCCCAGATGGAAATTCAGGGCATCCACCTGGATGGATGAGGCAGCCACAGTACAGTACCAATCCCTTCACCATTCACACACACATTCACACCTCAAGCCACTTTAGAGTCTCCAGTTAACCTAACCTGCATGTCTTTGGCCTGTGGGAGGAAACCGGAGTACCTGCTGTAAACCCACACAGACGTGGGGACAACATGCAAACTCCACACAGAAGGGTCACTGATGGTCAGGGGTGGAATCAATCCCGTGACCTTCTTACTGTGCTGCCACAGTGCTAACCACTGTGCCACCGAGCTGCCCCTTTTCTAATAGTTTTCTACTTTTCTCTGTACATTGATCTAAATTTGAAACCATTTTCCTCATTTATTTCCTCTTGTAACATCATGACTTTTCTTGTATATTTGAGACTTTATTATAAATTTGTGAATTATTTTATAGCAAATTTTTGTCATTTTTTTTAATAAAATTACTGTTTTTTTTAAATAAATTTGAAAGATTGTGGTAAAATTTTGACTTTTGTTCCTCATACAATTTACACTTTTGACCATAATTCGCAGAGCCAGAACAATAATTTAACTCTGATTTCAAAGAAAAAAATATTAATAATGGATTAGATTTATGTGGCTCTTTACATGTCAAGTGACATCTCAAAGTGCTTACAATGAGTCCATTATTCATTCATTCCAGACAGACATTGATAGTGGTAAGCTATCTCTGTAGTCACAGCTGCCCTAGGGCAGACTGACAGAAACGTGGCTGCCAATCCACCCCAACGGCCTCTCTGACCACTACTGAACATTTATACACATTCATACCCAGTGTCATGGACACTGGAGGCAAGGTGGATAAAGTGTCTTGCCCAGGGACACAACGGCAGGATGACTGGGGAGAGTGGGATTCAAACCGCCAACCCTGTGGTTATTGGACGACCCGCTCTACCTCCTGAGCCACTGCCACCTACATTTCTCTCCTCCGCTTCTTTTTTGCTGAGCACCAAGCTGGATGGCAAGAAGTTCCATTTTTATATGGTCTTTGGCATGACCCAGCCGGGACTTGAACCTGGACCGGGAGGTTGGGGTTCAAGTCGGAGCAGATACTCTACCTCTAGGCCACCACTCCAGTTATAAAGTTATATTTAATGAAATAAATTAACTTAAATGACCAAAGATGCAGTTATTTCTGTTATAATATTTCTATATATTTATAGTTTTTTTTTTTTTTTTTAGAAATCTCCTCACCACCCAGACAGCAGGAAAAACCTCCCTTATTTCCAAATACAAATGTTGACACATTTAGTTTGTCTGAAGTCTGGTGACGGATTAAAGTCACTGACTTCATGAATTTCAGTCATCTTAACTTGCCATGTAGTACATAATAATAAACATAAATTAGTCAATATTGTAGTGGCTGTTGAAGGAAATCCTCTGCAATTCATCAGTCACTCTTGCCTTTCCCTGCATATGAAGCCTAACCACACCTGTTGGCTGAACGACTCTTCATTACTGTTCCCATTACCAGTGGGTTGAAGCCACCATCAATGCCGCCACTGCTTGCATACCTCTTCTGCTTTTTTCCTCATTTGAAGTGCTTTAATGGGCTCATGCTTCTCTTGGACAGCGACACTAGCGAGACACTCTGCCTGGCGACTGGAACATGCGGGCGGGGTGCTTCTGAACTCTGCGTGGATGACGGTCACGCGCATTGTTCATGTGCGTATTTTCGGAGGGTCATTCCTTCATATTTTTTTCTTAAAATTATATTTCTTGGCTTGGCAGCATAATTTCAGGGGTGGCGGCTCTCCACGCGGAAATGTTACCAGAGGAAACCCTGCCCCTGACATAGAATAAAAAAATGTAACCAACACAAAGAATGTTGCTATTTTACCAAAAAAGGCACACATTTATGAGGGGAAAATGTTTCAAATTCACAAGAAAAAAAAAGTTGCAAATGATCAAATTTGCTACAATTGACAAGTTGGTTAATCGTTGCAGCCCTAATACAGCAGCATGTAGCACCCCAACCTCAAAAAAATTCACCTACTGCCTTCACTGAATAGAACCAGGGGGTGTTTTATGCATGAAGATGACAGATTATTTTACTGTGCATGCATTAACATTGTAAAAAACAAAACATGAACAGTTTTAAAGAACAAAATCATTATTTGGGGCAGTCGCTCAGGAGGTAGAGCCGGTGGTCCAGTAACCTGAAGGTAACCAGATAACACTGGTGTGTGAATGTGAATAAATGTTTTTTTGGTGGTCGGAGAGGCCGTTGGCGTGGATTCGCAGCCACATTTCCATCAGTCTGCCCCAGAACAGCTGTGGCTACAGAGGTAGGTTCCTGCTGTCAATGTGTGTCTGTGGAGTGAATGAATAACACTGCATGTCCCCAGGGAACGTCAAAACGCTCTCAACCTGTTTTCCTGAGCGCTTTATATGCGGTCACTTAAAAAAAGCACTCCGCCCAAGTATCCTAGCAACTGCCTGAACTGTCACTCAAGGTGTGGTGAGGATTTCACACATTTTGGTCTGAAACGCTCCACTCACTGGACTAAACCACATCAAACTGGTAAGAAAACACACGTCCCTTCAAGATTTTGCTGTTAAATATTGATGATGGTAACTTTTAGTCTGATTCTGATTGGCTGGTGAGAGAGGTGTGCAGCTGAAGAGTGCTGTGCTGCTCCGAAAGTTGAACTTTTTTCAGCTTTCAGTGCCGTGGGTGCTGCGTCAAAATACACTGACAGCTGAGAGCGTCTTAGCGCCGAGTGCACTGAGCGCATTAAACACTGAACTACATAGAAAATGAACGGAAAATAGTCATCCACAGCGAAAAAAAATGTGTTTGGTGGACATGCAGCCTAAAGGTGCGTGTCTACCTAAGCATGCGTTTTCACGCCTCCCATTCATTGTCTGTGTAGCATGTCCCGCATGCACTCTGGTAGTGTGGCGTCAAGATCCTTGAGCCATCGCGTTAAGGTGCCTGCTTCTCCTCCTCCTCCTGAATCCTCGTTTATATCCATAATATGCAAATGAGGAGCAGGCGCGTGCAGCTGATCTCTTCCCAGAGCTCGTGCTCAACTTTAAAAGGGGTCATTGACTGAAAAATGGTGTGTTTGGAGGTTTTGACTGTCTCAAATGTGTCAACTGGTCACATAATTAGCCCAAAATTTTCCAAACAGTCAACAATCTGAAAAAAGCACACTACTTTCATCTTGTTTTTCTCTCAGAGAAACTCCCAAACACGTTTCTTGACTCTTCCTGGTAATTTTTCTACGTCAGGTGTTCAAAAAGCCCACCCACTGTCATTCTTCAGACCAGCCCACTGCTCTGTTATTTGCCCGCCTAGCTGTCTGTCATGTAGATGGAAGGGGTGCTTAAGGTAGCTTATTAACCCCTGAGCTATTAGCCCCCAAGCTAATACCAGGAAGCTCGAACCAAGCGCAGCTTATATCGTTATTTTCTTCAGATCTTAGTCACCCTGATAACCATCCCTGTTAGTGCCTGGATCACCGGTCCACAGTCCACAACATACCTCACATCGCTACGGCTCATCTCGCTGTGATTCCGGCCCCGGCATGCTGGTCATGGCAACCGCCTACAGTACGAACCAAAGCTGCTCCCCTGAGCTCCCCCACCATCCTCCGGGCCTCTGTGTGACTCTGCTCTACTCTCACAGGCAATGTTGGGGAGCCGCTTCATGATGGCACATCCCCCAGCTGGCCATGGGAGAGGAGTGGAGTCCTGTGGAGTGAGACACTGCACTTTGAGATCCCATGGCTCGGCCAGCGGCCTCGGGTTGTAGTGATGGGTGTGGTTCATGGTGCTGGTGATTTGTTGTGGCATGCGGTGAGGTTGTTGGGAGATGGGCTGGAGTGACCTGAGATACAGCTGACTGTGGATCAGTGAACCAGCGCTGCTCATCCAAGCTGGAAGCTAATGGCTAACTGACGTAAGAGGGAAGGCAGAGTTGAGCAGGTGAGGGATGTTTCTCAAAGTGATAGACTTTAAATCAGAGTGTTTCAAGGAAGCCAGGAAAAATCCATCCATCCATCCTCTACTGCTTATCCGGGGATCCGTGTCACGGGGGCATCAGACCAGGCAGAGTAGCCGAGTCTTCCGCCCGGTTCACACAGCACCATGATCCCCATGATCCCTCCTACAGGTGGTGAGCCCACTGGAGGGTGGACCCATGTACACTGGGTCCTGGATGTAATGTTTTTCATGGAAATCCACTGGACCGCTCTTAGTCTGACCCTTCACCCAGGACCAGTTTGCCTTGGGAGACCCTACCAGAGGCAAGTAGCTCCTGAGATCATGTGGGCACTCAAACCCATCCACACAATAAGGTGGCGATCCACAGAAGGGGCCAGGAAAAATAATTTTAAAAATTGCTTCAATAATTACATTTTTTTTTTTAAATGTGAACAAAATGTGTCACAAATGTGGAATGGAATAATACACTACCTGCAATCAGAACATACCACATTAAACTCTTAAAACTCATTGTAAAAATTGGCTTTTAAACAACCAAAACTGTACACATAACTAGTGGATGCTCTGCAGCATGCGCATATATACAGTGCATCTGGAAAGTATTCATTGTGCTTCACTTTTTCCACATTTTGTTATGTTACAGCCTTATTTCAAAACAGAATAAATTCATTTTTTCCCTCAAAATTCTACACACAAGGCCCCATAATGCAGAGTTTCCTGTGGTAACATTTCTCGGTGGCGGCCCGCCTCGCCACAAAATTTACCGCCATACCATCAAGGAGATATGAATTTAAGAAAAATATGAAGCAATGACTTTCCACAGGCGCGCACACGGGCAGCGTGTGTGACCGTCATCCGCGCGGAGTTTAGAAGCGCCCCACCCATGCAGGCTTTCCAGTCAGTCAGAAAACGAGAATAAAAACATACATGAATCATACATACATACTTTCTTTCACAGCGGCAGCAGCATCTTCGTGGAAAAGGAGTGAAAACCGGGAAGTCAAACAGCAGAAATGGACTCGATATTTGAAGAGAAACTTTGTGAAGAAGTCCGCTGTTTCTTTGTTGGTGAAAATCTTGGCGTATCAGCGCCTTGGCGCTACCTATCGGGACAGCGCCGCATGCGTGCCGGGCTCATACAAAGCGTACGCGGACCAAGGCGGGCTAGAGGGGAAATGCAGCATGAAGCAGGCTTTACAAAGCAGAGTGTCTCGCAAAGCGTGACTGTCCGACAGAGACACGGGTTTGCTGAAGTGCTTTAAATGTGGAAAAAAAATCAGGGGAGGTATGTAAGCACTGGAGGCATTTATCACGGTTTTGGCCCACTGGAGACAGGAGCAGTAACGGGGGGGTCGCTTGGCTAAGAAGTGTGGTTGGAATTCATATGCAGCCAGCTTCATGTGAAGGGAAGGGCAGGGGGGACTGATGAATTGCTGAGTATATATTTCACCAGCCACTACAATATTAAGCTATGTTCCCTATTATTACTATTTGGCTCCTAAGGAAAAATATTACTACAGTAGATCCCTCTCAGATGATGTTGTTACCAAATTTATGCACATTGTTTCCTCTATGCCATGTGTCAACACAATGGAAATAAGCTATAGACAGCTTGCTCCTTCTGTAATCGATAGCATGGTAGATAGTGTTACAGCTTCTCTGCATCAGACTCTCGACATGGTGGCCCCTTTAAAAAAGAAAAAGTCTAATCAGAGATTTCTAACTCCTTGGTTCAACACAGAAACTCGTAGCTTAAAACAGAAGACTCGTCAATTAGAAAGAAAATGGTGCTCCACTAATTTAGATGAAATCTATTTAGCTTGGAGAAATCATCTTTTAATTTATAAAAAATCTCTGATAAAATTCAATTCATTTCAGCTTTATTTATATCGTGCCACATCACAACAGAAGTCATCTCATAGTGCTACAAAATGCAGAGAAAACCCCACAATTTCAGAAAGACCCAGCAATCAGATGATCCCCTGTGAGCAAGCACTTAGCGACGGTGGAGAGGAAAAACTCCCATTTAACAGGAAGAAACCTCTAGCAGAACCAGGCTCAGGGAGGGGCAGTCATCTGCTGCGACTGGCTGGGGGTGAGGGGATAGAGGATTGGTAGCCCGATTGGACACCCACCCGCGTGTCCGATCGGGCTTTTCAGCGAGGCCAATACCAATCCTCAATTGCTGTGGTCCTGGACATCTGAAGAAGCCGGAACTGGAGCAGGGGTGGAAGTGGACGGAGATGGAGATGCGCTAAGGAACCCCAGGTAGGTAGCCGTCTCTGCCAGCTGCGAATCGGTTGCTGGAGCCGTTGTTCGCCCGAGTACAATGGTATCGAGATGTTCCTCATCCTCCCGAATCTTGTAGAGGTTGGAGAGTCTTACTTCCAGCTCAGAAACCTTACTAAGGAGGGATACACAGCGGATACACGTAGGGGGTGGAGCCATGGCATTCCAGGCGATGAGGTGGATAGCCAGCCAGCCAGCCAAAAACAGCTAAAAACAAGTTAGCTTAAAAGCAGCTAAAAAGGCTAAAAACAGGTTAGCAGGTTAGCATAGCCCGGTAAAAACAGCCCAGCCGGGGGTCCAACCCACCCACGTGTCCGATCAGGCTTTTCAGCGAGGCCAATACCAAGCTAGCATCAAACAAAAACTAATATAAGCAAACAGAGATAAAAAAAAAATTAAAAACGAAATCAATAAAAACAAACAAAAGCGGACAAAATAGCACTCTGACGTGACGAAGCACTAACAGATGCCAGCAGAATGAGCTAGAACAAGTTATTATTCTGCATTAATAGAAGAGAACAAGAATAATCCCAGGATTCTTTTCAGCACTGTAGCCAGGCTGACAAAGAGTCAGGACTCTGTCAATCCTAGCGTTCCCTTAGAGCTTACTAGTCAGGACTTTATGAACTTTTTCAATAATAAAATTTCATCTATCAGAGATAAAATCAGATTCTTCCCACAGTTAACTTAAATACAGTAACTACTACAACTCCTTCAAATGACATCTGTTTGGATCAGTTAATTCCAAATGTTCTCCTTTGAATCTTTATCTTTATTTTGGATAGATTAAAAGTAAAGATTAAAAAGAAACAGAATAATATAACAAAGGGGAAAAAATCCAACAAGGTCAAATTAAACAATAACTCCTCTGATTATACAGTTCAACATAAGTTATCCGAAATGGGTGTTGGCTGAAGCCGCAGCTTATGTTGCCCACCCATATTCCATCCAAGAATTCAAAAGAAAAACAAAACAAGAGCGATTACAATTCGGAACAAAGCTAAGACAAAATGTGACAAAAAAAAACTAAGCAACAACACAACACAGACTGGATATGATAATCCTTATGTGATTTTACATGTCATCTTGGATATATGTTTGGAGTATTTCTTCCTTTAGTTTTTGTTTAAATTGTCCAAGCGTTGTACATGATTTTAATTCAGGTCCAAAATCGTTCCATAATCTGACTCCTTGCACTGAAACACAGTGTTGCTTGGTGGTAGTTCTCACTGAAGGTTTTTGAAATATACATGTTCTTCTGAAATGATATTGTTTCTCCCTTATTTGGAACAGCTTTTGGATATTTGCGGGCAGTGATAGATTCTTCACTTTGAACATTATTACTGCGGTTTTAAAGTCAACCAGATCTTTCAACTTGAGAGCTTTTAATTTAAGAAAAAGTGGGTTTGTTGGTTCCCTGTAAGCAGCTTTGTTTATTATTCTAATAGCTCTCTTCTGAAGCATAAAGACTGGATATACTGTATGTTTGTTTTATATGTATTTCCCCATACTTCAGTACAATATGTCATGTATGGGAGTATTAATGAATGATACAAAGTATATAATGTGGGTTGATTCAGCAAATATTTCGCTCTGTGTAGTATTGCGATTGATTTAGATATTTTACCTTTCATATAATTAATATGTGACTTCCAACACAGTTTATTATCAATTATTACAATTTTATTCCAATTATTCTCCTAATCTGAGATGGTTTTGTCTGAAAGATTCAACTTTTGTCTAAAGAACTCATGACTTTTTTTTGTTGTAAATGTCAAACTTTTTTCTTGTGCTTTATTAACGTTTTCTGTTGTGACTTTTTTTGTGGAATTCCAGGTTAATTTAATGTGTTTAACTTTAATATAAATGTTCAGTTTAAGGTTTAATGGGAATAATTAAGCTAGGCTTGTTTGTTTCCCATATTTTCACTCCATAGTTTACCCAGTCTCTTTTTAAAGGTTAGAGTGGTTCTAGCACTGATGACATATTCATGCAGGTAGTTCCAAGCTGTCACCACTCTTTGGGAGAAGAAATTCTTTCTCAGTTCCAGACCTTTAACTGTTCTTTTCTTACAGCAATGTGAAAAAGTGTTTGCCCCCTAAACTTAATAACTGGTTGGGCTACCCTTAGTAGCAACAACTGCAGTCGAGCGTTTGTGATAACTGGCAGTGAGTCTTTTACAGCACTGTGGAGGAAGTTTGGCCCACTCATCTTTGCAGAATTGTTGTAATTCAGCCACATTGGAGGGTTTTCGAGCATGAACCACCTTTTTAAGGTCATGCCACCGCATCTTAATCGGATTCAGGTTAGGACTTTGACTAGGCCACTCCAGTCTTCATTTTCTTTTTCTTAAGCCATTCAAAGGTGGACTTGCTGGTGTGTTTTGGATCATCGTCCTGCTGCAGAACCCAAATGTGCTTCAGCTTGACGTCATGAACAGATGGCCAGACATTCTCCTTCAGGATTTTTTTGTAGACAGCAGAATTCATGGTTCCATTTACCACAGCAAGTCTTCCAGGTCCTGAAGCAGCAAAACAGCCCCAGACTATCACACTACCACCACCATATTTTACTGTTGGTATGATGTTCTTTTTCTGAAATGCTGTGTTACTTTTATGCTGGATATAATGGGAGACACACATTCCAAAAAGTCAACTTTTGTCTTGTTAGTCCACAGAGTATTTTCCCAAAAGTCTTGGGGATCATCAAGATGTTTTCTGACAAAACTCAGATGAGCCTTTATGTTCTTTTTGGTCAGCAGTGGTTTTCGTCTTGGAACTCTGCCATGCAGGCCATTTTTGCCTAGTCTCCTTCTTATGGTGGAGTCATGAACACTGACCTTAACTGAGGCAAGTGAGGCCTGCAGTTCTTTGGATGTTGTTGTGGGGTCTTTTGTGACATCTTGGATGAGTCGTCGCTGCTCTCTTGGGGTAATTTTAGTGGGCCAGCCACTCCTGGGAAGGTTCACCACTGTTCCATGTTTTCGCCATTTGGGGATAATGACTCTCACTGTGGTTTGCTGGATTCCCAAAGCTTTAGAAATGACTTTATAACCTTTTCCAGACTGATCAATCTCAATTGCGTTGTTTCTCATTTGTTCCTGACTTTCTTTGGCTCGCAACATGATGTCTAGCTTTTGAGGATCTTTTGGTCTACTTCACTTTGTCAGGCAGGTCCTGTTTAAGTGATTTCTTGATTGAGAACAGGTGTGGCAGTAATAAGGCCTGGATGTTGGTAGAAGAATTGAACTCGGCTTTCCAAAGATGTGATAAAACACAGTTAATTTATGTTTTAACGGGGGACAATCACTTTTTCACACAGGGCCATGTAGGTTTGAATTATTTTTTTTTTACCCTTAATAATAAACACCTTCATTTAAAAACTGCATTTTGTGTTTACTTGTGTTATCTTTGTCTAATATTTAAATTTGTTTGATGATCTGAAACATTTAAGTGTGACAAACATACAAAAAAAAAGAGTAATTAGAAAGGGGGCAAACACTTTTTCACACCACTGTATATAATTTAAGATGATGTCCTCTTGTTGATGTAGAAGATCTTTTGAAAAATACTGCTTCATTCACATTCTCTAGATAACGTAGGATCTTGTGAGTTTCTATGAGCTCGCCCCTCAGTCTCCGTTGTTTGAGTGTATATAATTTCAGTGCCTTCAGTCTGCCCTCATATGGTAGATGTCTAACTTCTGGTACAAGCTTGGTTGCTCTTCTCTGAGCCTTTTCTAGCATATCAGTGTCTTTTATGTCAGGTTTTTTATCTTTTTGTCAGTGTCTTTTTGTCAGGTCAGGCATTGGCTTGCTTGCTACCAGATAACCATGAAAACCGGTACTACCTGTCTCATGAGTCGGGCCGTCGGCGACTCAACCAGCATCCCCGCCCTTCCGAGGGTGTGGAGGGTGAAACAGGGCATCCTGGCAGAACTAAAAACATCATCTGCCACAGGTCTGTGGTGGACCACTCCCAGTTACATGGGGTGAGACTGGACATCCTGGCAGATAAACACATCTGTCGCAAGGTCTGTGGTGGATTGTGCCAGTCAGTGCATTGTGACATGCACTACACAAAGTGCAGAGATAAACAAACCTATCATCTGGTCAGTCACTGCAGCAGATACTGGAGTCAGTTTGTCTTGGCTTGTCCTTGCCACTGATAATACCTTTATCTGCCAAGAATGTGTTGCTAGTCCAGCAAAAGCTAACAGTTCTCAAATACTTTGCAAGCAGTTTCATGAAATGGTCAATCAGAAAGCAACTCATACCGGCTCGGATGTCACCCGGGCTTACAAGGTCCGCGCTGATCTGTTCACACTCCGACAGGCAGCGAACAGTAAGCTAGGAGCAGGAAGACAAAGGAAGAGGAAAACAACACCCTTGTGTGTAGCAGAATGGAATATACGCACTCTGTTGGACAGAACAACATCACAGCGCCCAGAAAGACAGATGGCGCTTGTGGCCCTGGAAATGAACAGGTACAATGTAGACATAGCTGCACTTAATGAAAGAAGATTGCCTGGCTATGACAGCTTGGAAGACCATGGGTATATCTTCTTTTGGAGTGGGAGATCAAATCAAGAAAGGAGAGAAGTAGGAGTGGGCTTTGCAGTTAGAAAGGAGATAGCAGCAATGCTTGAGGAACCGGTGCCAGCCAACAACAGGATAATGACTATGAGACTCCCACTACAGCGGAATATGTATGTCACACTCATCAGTGTATATGCCCCAACAATGACCAACAGAGAGGAGGTGAAGGAAGAGTTCTACAGTGATTTACGTGAGACTATCAGGCGTGTACAGACTGATGACAGGCTGATACTCGTTGGAGATTTTAATGCCAGAGTTGGTTCGGACACCGATAAATGGAAAGGAGTGCTAGACAGTCATGGAGTAGGCAAGTGCAATGCTAATGGAGAACTTCTACTTGCACTATGTTCAGAGTACAACCTTGTGATAACCAACACTCTATTTAAGCACAAGGACACACACAACAAGACATGGATGCACCCAAGATCCAAGCACTGGCACTTATTAGACTACATCATAGTCAGGCAGAGAGACATAAGGGATGTATTGGACACCAGAACAATGAGAGGCGCGGACTGTGGTACTGATCATGTTATGCTGAGATCTATATTAAGGATTTGCAGATGAAAACAGCACTGCAGGACGGGTGCGAGGCCACCACGGAAGCTAAACACTAGTGCACTGAAAGGCCAAAAGAAGCAGGAAGAACTTACCCAGGAAATGGATGAAAACTTGGAAGACTGGGACAGCAACAACTTGGAGAATAACATAGAAGAGAAATGGGCAACACTGAAGGATACAGTGTATCAGACTGCGAGTGATGTATTAGGCCACCCTGAGAGGAAACATCAAGATTGGTTTGATGAGCATGATGAACACCTGAAGAAACTACTAGAAGCGAGGAATACAGGTAGGCAGGAAAACCTACAGTGTAACACAAGGTCAAAGAAGAAGAAATACTCAAAGGCTCAGACTGAGCTACAGAAGTACACCAGAGAGATGAAGTCCAACTGGTGGGATGAAAAAGCGGAGAAACTTCAAACTGCAGCAGACAAGAAGGACATGAAAACATTCTTCACAGGTTTGAGAGAAATCTACGACCCTAAACCAAGAGGATTGATCCAACTAAAGGCTATGGATGGTGAAACAGTTTTGCAGGAGAAAGACAAGATCCTGGACAGATTTGCACACCACTTTGACCAACTACTAAACAACCCTGGAGATCTCACTGAAGAGTCTAAAGAAGCTCTAGTGCAGTGACCAGCTGTATCAAGTCTGGATGAACCACCAAATTTTGATGAACTAATGGCAGCTATCAGGACAACACAGGATGGTAAAGCTCCAGGAAGGGATGGAATTCCAGCAGAAGTGTGGAAATTTGGTGGTGTTCAGCTGACCAACTGCCTGCACAAGCTCATCCAAGAGATATGGGATGCCCAGAAAGTACCTCAAGACTGGAAGGATGCAAGTATTGTGCCTTTATTCGAGAAAGGTGACAGGAAGGATTGTGGAAATTACCGAGGGATATCACTGCTAGCCACTGTTGGTAAGATTCTCTCACGTGTGCTACTGAACAGACTCAGTGAACACATCTCGCAGAATGTACTACCGGAAACCCAGTGCAGCTTTAGAAGTGGAAGAAGCACAATGGACATGATTTTCTGCTTGAAACAGGTTCAAGAAAAGTGTATTGAACGGAACATGCCACTTTATGTAGTCTTCATAGACTTCAGTAAAGCCTTTGATACTGTTTCGCGTCAAGGACTTTGGCAGGTACTCAAGAAATATGGTTGTACAGAGAAGTTTGTCAGCCTGATCGAGGCACTCCATACAGGTATGCAAGCAAACGTGGCAATGAGTGGTTCAGTATCTAAAGACTTTTCAGTAAGCAACGGGGTGAAACAAGGGTGTGTGCTGGAACCTACACTCTTCTCGCTATATCTGGCAGCCATGCTTGAGGTGGTCTTCAAAAACACTTCAGAAGGAGTATACATTCAAACAAGGAAAGAAGCAGACTTGTTCAATGTGGCACAGTTTAAAGCCAAGAGTAAGACATTGATAAAGTTAGTAAGAGAAATGCTCTTTGCCGACGACAGTGCTCTAGTTGCACACAGCGTAGAAGATATGCAATCTTTAGTGGAGAAATTTGCAAGAGCAGCTAGCCAATTCAGCCTCCAAATCATCATCAAGAAGACAGAGTGCCTTTATCAACCACCAAAGTTCCAATTATCAACATCACTACCAGAAGAGATCAGCATTGGTAGAGAGCCACTAGTCAAGTGCAAGACTTTCAAGTATCTCGGGAGTACTGTTTCAGAGAATGCTAGGCTGGAGGATTAACTATCTCTCAGAATGGGAAGAGCAAGCGCTGTGTTTGGAAACTTGAGGGAGAGACTGTGGAACAATCGACATGTGTCTATCTGTGTGAAATGCAAAGTGTACAGAGTAACAGTACTAGCTACTCTATTGTACGGTGCTGAAACTTGGACTGTCTACAGAGTGCAGGTGAAGAAACTCCACACGTACATGATGAGACACCTTCGAGCCATAATGAACATCTCATGAAAAGACAAGATAACCAACATAGAAGTGTTGAAACAAGCTGGTCTATCATCAATGGAGGACATGCTAATACAGATGAATGTGAGATGGCTCGGACATGTTGAGAGGATGGACCACCAGCGTCCCCCTCGGCAGTTAATCTACTCACAGTTATGCGAGGGCAAACGCAATCAGGGTAGACCAAGGCTGAGATTTAAAGACACTGTAAAAAGAAACTTGAAGAAGTTGGACATAGACAGGAGCTCCTGGCAGCGGAAGGCTAAGGACAGAGCTGTGTGGAGGAATCTGATCAGACCTAAATGAAACAGTCATTGTCGCCCACAACAGACTGCTATGATGATGATGATATATATGTACTGTATATTTAAGCAATATTACACAAGCATGAGTGCAGTATCAATGAATGTTTTTAACTAGCAGTGATTCATCATACACCTGATGCTGCGAATCACCACCAGTTAAAATATTCATGACACCGCAATGAGCTTGAGTGTAATATTGCTTTTATACATCAGTTCCACAAGCACATTTTAGTAAATGACAGCAATTCTGGACAAAATATTATGATTTGTTATCTAATCTTATTTGTTATCCCATCTTTTGGTTGACCTTTTCTTTTTCTTTTTCGGGGGGGGGGGGGTACTTTATAGAGGGAAATGACAAATTGGAAACATAATATGTATACAGGTCAGTGATACCTGGAGGGCTTCACAAATGAGTAGGTGAAAAGACAGAGCACAGAAGCTGTGTGGGAAGGATCATACTGCTCACAATGAGTTTACTGGATTTTCTGACAGCAGCCTTGTGGCACAGGTCAACCTGGCCCAATAAAGAGGAGGACCAGCAAGATTAAATGTGAAATCTTA
This sequence comes from Pholidichthys leucotaenia, assembly GCA_020510985.1. NCBI lineage: Eukaryota > Metazoa > Chordata > Actinopteri > Cichliformes > Pholidichthyidae > Pholidichthys > Pholidichthys leucotaenia. The sequence goes on along the minus strand of CM035847.1, from coordinate 126,075,007 downwards.
ATTTGATCATTTTCCTTCCAAACAAAAACCTCCTTTTCTTTTTTCCTTTTTTGCTACATAGAAATAGTACAGTTGAGAAGAATGTACTTATTACATGGAGCAAACAATCAAATTAGTCTTTTTTTTTTTTTTTGAAAGCTGGTCATGGGCATTTGTAAACTGTCCCTTGAGACTCGAGTCTAATCACAGCTTTCTAATAGCTGACGTCTCTTGTGTTCCCCCTTTCCTCCATGAATAAAACCTCATCATAAATATTTATGACAGCATTTAATTAAACATTATTGTTCTGACAAATGCGTTTGGATAATAGAAAAAAAAGTCCCTGGGGAAGCATAATCTGGTGCTTTACAGTTTCATGTGACATTGCTTCCTCAAATGGTCTGCGTCCAAATTATATGCAATAATGAAACAATGTCATTAGTTTAAATTTGACCCCGTTATCATAACTCTGCATTTGAACACATTCTTTTCCATCAGTATCTATTGCTGCCCACAATAATAAAGCAAAACATATTTTCAGCTCTGAAAATGTCCATGTATTCATGCTGGTCTTCAAAAAAGTTTGACTTTTCTTGATTAATGCCGTCTCCATTTCTACACATTGACCCCAGTTACATGGTCACAATAAACCGATTACTGGGAATAAACTGATGCTGGCAGTAATCAGTTTTCTCGTGTTTACATGCATTGAATAAACTGATTATTGGAAGGTAAACCACTTGAGTTTATGGCAGCAGTTACATGGCTTTTATCGGATTATTCTGCTTAAATGGCCACTTGAATAATCAGATAATTCCAGAAATCCAATCATAATCAGTTTGTGTACGTGTAAACATGATCATTGTTATTGACAGTCAAACTGTTTTATTGTAATGTTACACAGAATCTGAATTATACTCCTGTCAAAAAGTTAAGTCACTCAGTTGAATGTTTACCATTTCATATTGAAAAACCAAAATATTATTTCAAATTATATCTATAAATAATGTAATTGCATCGCCTATGTAAAATAAATAATTAAATCACATATTCAACACAAGAGCATAACAAATATGTCAGTTTCTAAAGAAGATGAAATGTTTATATGCTCACAATTATTCATAAAGTTTTAAATTGTTGCAGTCAGATGCCAACCTCTTTTTAGTTTCACCCTTCATGTCTTTGGATGTTTATTTCTAACACCAAACCAATGATCAGCATTAGAAAAGCCATATGAATAAATTTCATAACTGCTAAATCAATTCTTACATACAGGGTTTTACCTCCTGTTTTTGGAGATATTGGGTTTATGCCTGACAGTGACAAAATATTAATTGGGGTATCTTGTCTTTTTCAAATAATTGTAATGAGGAATTATTGAGAATCTATCCAATAGTAATGCATGTTTTACCACATTTATTTTTTTTTCTTGAATTTTGGACTGTAAAGCTTCACTGCTCCCAGACTAGAAAACCCCACACTACTATTTTATAACGAGGTAATACCTTTATTCTGCCTTTAAAGAATCTGCTGCTCAACAACAGCAGTTCAGCAGCTGTTTAGCAGCCAATTTTCATTGTTCCTGTAACAATGACAATAAAGGTCTATTCTATTTTATTCTAATAAATAATTTATATTTGTAACGATGCACCTTTGGATAAACATAACATTCACTGGTAACTTTAATATGTAAACTTTCCTTTGGCTAGAATGGACCCCTATGGACTTCAGAACTGCTTTCATTTTTCATGGCATAGATTCACCAAGGTACTGATAAGATTCCTCAGAAATACTGGTCCATATTGATAAGCTAGCATCATATAGTTGCTGCAGATTTGTCCGTCCATAATGCTTCATGCATGCATCCATTTTTTCATGGGTTTTTTGGGGTTTTTTTTTGGCTAAATTCTGACCATAGCTTCCAAATGTTGCAGCAAAACTTGGATCAGGCAACATTTTTCCAATCTTCTATTGTTCAGTTTTGATGTTAGCTTTGAACTTCAGCAGCTTGTCATTACCATGTCTACATGCCTAAATGCACAAAGTTACTGTCAAGTGATTGGCTGATTAGATATTTGTATGAACAAGAAGATGAACAGATATAAAAGGGGCCAGTGAATGTATGTGAGAAGGGGGAGTTTGAAGCTTTTTTTTTTTAGATTTATTTTTGCCTTTATTGGACTGGTACAGAGGGGAAATTGGACAAAGAAAAAGAGAGAGACACACAGGAAATATCATCCATACCAGGCTTTACACCAGGATTCACTGCTTTTCACAAAGTTACTCTTGTGGTACGTGTAGTAACCATTAGGCTGCCAGAGGCCCTGAGCTAAACCAGGTTTAACTCATTGTGAGCTGTGCCATATCTTTTCAGTTTCTATGATTCTGTCCACCTCGGTGTGTACTGGGCTCACAAAGCAGTCATGGTGATATGACTATATATAAAGGGTCACATTTGGTACATTGTCTATCTGATGAATACATGATGCTGCCGATTTTTGCCCCCAAAACAAGTGCAACTCTTAATGCATCACCCCATCCTTTCTCTCATGCTAATTTCAGCTGTAAGTACTCTTCTAAACAATTTTATCCTCTGTAAACCAAGAAGAGAGACAAAAACAAAACTACAAACATATCTGAATCACTTTGGCAACTTTTGTGAAATGATGCATGTACTCTCTTGCTGAAAGAGCGTGCACCTCTCAAATATTAGGTTCAGGCAGTAGTAAAATCCAGCAGTGCTTTAGTTTGAAACTGTCTGTGAAAACAGCTAAATTATGTACGAGTCAATCACATACTAGAAAGTAGAAAGAAAATAATAGTGAAAACATGGTGCTGCTTCTTTTGGGCTCGTCATCTTTTCATGTTTAATAGAATTTCATGAACAGCAACTCCAGCTGCCTTAAAAAATACACTCAAATGTGGCAAAGTATGCATTTGACTGTTAAATTGACTAAACAACTGATTATGTGTACGTGCATGCTTTTGTGTTTATTGTGCAGTGTGGAAATTACCTAAAGGTTGATTTCAGCCATGTGTATAATCACCAAGTAGAAGTGTGAGATGAATATCAAGTCTTTCATGCCATCAGTATTGCTATCTAAGGCCAATTATATGCCATTCAGATTAAATCTTTCTGAGATGACTTTTGCTTTGCCTGTGACCCTCATTACACAGTTCAGGAGAGAAAAGGACTGGGTGAGTTGCTGAAAGGTGGGGGGGGGGGACATATGGGGTCATAAAGCTACAGCTTCTCTCTAAATGCAAATTAAAAACTTCATCTCACAAAAAAGTGCAAAAAGGAGATATTTTAAAGTTTGTATTTCCAGCCTGTTCTAATGCTGAGCACATTATGTGCTCTATTATGAGAATCAGTATGTTTTTGCAAAAGACTTCCCACCTTAAGCCAGTTGTCTTGTTAGTTTCTGTTAGTGCATTGTCTGTTTTTTATGCTTTGCGCACACCATCTAATTACTAGTACATAGTATGCCAGCTTTGTACTTGGAGGTGGAGGCTAATTTCAAAAAGGTGTGGGAGTGCGCGATCTCATCCTCATCCATATTTTGATGCATTTTATAACAATGTGCTTTTGATGAGGAAAAAGGAGGTCTGTCATCAGAAGCGCATTGTTTAATGGTATTTAAGCATTTTATTTTTTTTTAAATCGTGCAGCTCCGGAGCTTATGAAGAAACAGCATGCACTGGGATTCTCTGTTATTTTAATGGAAAGAGCTGTAACACATTATAATCTAATGACCCATCGTTTTAATTATAATATGATGATGCACTTTTATTCCATCCACATTCTCTAAGGAAAATAAGAGACAAATATCATTTGCATAATAATTTGGAATGCAGTTTAAGCCTGCTGGGCTGAAGACAGAATAGCATTATTTATTTATTTATTTATTTATTTATTGATGTAGAAAAACAGAATTGCTGCTGATTATTTTTGACAGTGCATCTGTTAGTTCTAGATCCTAAACTAATTATATGCTAAGCAGTCCCTCCATGATTTTGCGGGATGTTTTTTTGATTGTTGTGGCCCAAAAAGCCTGAATTTGTGGGAGCTTTTTAAAAAGTTGCACTAAAAGTTGTGATCAATCAATAAATCAATCAAAGGTTTATTTACACAATGTTCCAAATTATTATGCAAATGTTATTTGTCTCTGATTTTCCTAAATAGTCTGTCCTGAGCCGAGAGCTGGAGGTTTCCACCAGGCTCGGTCTCATGGCTTTTTCTGTATATTTACATAATTGTTGTATTTTCTGCCTTCTGGGTTTCTGTATTTATGTTCTGTTTGACATTTTCCTTTTTGTGTTCTAGTTTTGTTACTCTTTTATTTTGTATTTCTTTATATTTTAGTCTGCTTGGATTCATATTTTATTTTTTATTTCCTCATTGTTGTTCTTTTGCTGGTTGACAGCTGTCAGTGGCGTGGTGCTCCATGTGGGCATTGCCCTGTCAGCTGTCAGCTTTGGTTCACCCCTCTCTCACTGCCCCAGCTGGTCCTAATTATGTACCATTGCTTTCTCCTGCCCATTCAGATAATCCACACCAGTCATTTATTATGTTAATGGTTTTTGATCGTACTTAAGGGCTTTATTTTCATTTTTCCATTGCTGCTGTCTTGGTTGTATTCTCCTCGTCTCCAACAGACCCCTGCCCTGCTCTAGTGTGCAATATCTGTAAATTTTCTCCCTCGTTTGTATTTTGTGTTAAGAGCACCTTGTTTAACTTTATGTTTGTTGCCTTTTTTCAATAAATTGCCCAAACTCACAGTTCAGCGTGTTGGTCTCATCTTCCTACCCCATAGGGCATTCATGACAGTCAATGCAAATGACATTCAGTATGATTTTCAGTCATCAAAAGTTAGAGCATGATTCAAATTTTATTGAACAAACCTTCCAGTGATAACTATTTTTTTTTTCAAAAATAAAAAAAAACTCAAAATGCACTGTTCCAAATAATTATGTACAACAGAGTTTCAAAACATTTTATTGATTGTATGGAACTGAAAATGGTCATTTGTTGAATTTGCGTCATTAGGAGGTCATATTTTCTGAAATCAAAAGCTATTTCACTCAAAATCATCTTAACAGGCCAAGTTACATGTGAACATAGGACCCCTTGTTTGATATAACTTTCACACTTGTGGTGAGTTGGGGAGTGGTGGCTTAATAGTTAGGGATGTGGACTGGTGAGCGGAGGGTCGCAGGTTCGATGTGATCTGGGTGGGACAGATAACATAGCAGTGTTTGCTCCACCCTCTTTAACCCCACTGTGGTGCCCTTGAGCAAGGCCCTTAACCCCATCTGCTCTAGTGGAGCTGCTTAGTGGCCACAGGTCAGTCTGTGGTTGTACTAGGCAACTTCCTGGTATGAATGTGTAACTGAGTGTGAACAGGGCATCCATTGAATTTGTGAGTTTCTGCTTGAATTTCTTTGCAAGATGTTAGAATAGCCTCCCACAGCTGCTGTTTTGATGTGAACTGCCTTCCACCCTCACAGATCTTTTGCTTGAGGATGCTTCAAAGATTGTCAGTAGGGTTGAGGTCAGGGGAGGATGTGGGCCACACCATGAGTTTCTCTCCTTTTATGCCCATAGCAGCCAATGACACAGAGGTATTCTTTGCAGCATGAGATGGTGCATTGTCATGCATGAAGATAATTTTGCTATGGAAAGCATGGTTCTTCTTTTTGTACCATGGATGAAAGTGGTCAGTCAGAAACTCTATATACTTTGCCGAGGTCATTTTCACACTTTCAGTGACCCTAAAGGGGCCTACCAGCTCTCTCCCTTTGATTCCGGCCCAAAAATTGACTCCATCACCTCTTTGTTGATGTCGCAGCCTTGTTGGGACATGGTGGCCATCCACCAACCATCCACTACTTCATCCATCTTGATCATCCGGGGTGGTATGGCACTCATCAGTAAACAGGACTGCTTGAAAATTAGTCTTCATGTATTTTTGGGCCCACTGCAACCGTTTCTGCTTATGAGCATTGGTTAGGTGTGGCCGAATAGTAGGTTTATGCACAACTGAAAACCTCTGCAAGATCCTACACCTTGAGGTTTGTGGGACTCTGGAGGCACCAGCAGCTTCAATCACCTTTTCACTGCTTTGTAATGCCATTTTTGTAGCTGCTCTCTTAATCCGATGAATTTGCCTGGTAGAAACCTTCCTCATTATGTCTTTATCTGCACAAACCCATCTGTGTTCTAAATCAGTCATAAAGTCCTTCACAGTATAGTGATCATGCTTAAGTTTTCATGAAATTTGTAATGTTTTCATACCTTCACCAAGGCATTGCACTATTTGATCCTCTTGGCAACAGAGAGATGCTTTTTCTTTCCCGTATTGCTTGAAAGCTGTGCCATGCATAATAATGTGGAACATCATTCTTAAGTAGTTTTCCTGTAATTGGGATCACCTGGCAAACTAATTATGGCAGGTGTCTGAGGTTGATATCAGTGATCCAAAGAGCCCTGAGACACAATACCATTCATGAGTTTAATTGAAAAGCAAAAAAAAAAAAAAAATGTTAGTGACACTAAAATCCTAGTTGCGTAATAATTTGAAACTCAGTGTATTGTTAGCAAACACCTTGCTTTTTGTGTCAAAAAGTTTTTGTTGTCTGGGTACATTTTGTTCTGCATCTCCCAAGGTTAAACTGTATTAGGCCAGCCAGCTGAAGTATTTGATTCTTTTTTTAATAATGTAGTATTAAGTTTCAGATTTGAATTTGTTTTTAAAGTAAATATTTATGTAACTAAATATATACTAGTAACTGACAGCCCAAACTCAGGCATCTTTTCCATGTGGGCTTCTAGATGATATCTGAATGTAGATCCTGAGCTTCTGCCTCAATGACAAAATTTTTCAAACATATCTGATTGGAATTTGGAAAAGTCTTATCTCAGTGACAAATTAACTTTTGCATCTGTACTCTTTGGAGTCAACTACTTTTGTTTAATACAACAGATAAAAAGTCACAAATGGGGGGGCCTTCAAGGTAGCAGTATGCATTGAAAAAGGTATGGTGTAACACATGAACTTTGTTAGACTTACTTTTAAGTGCGTGAAGCTCAGAAACAATCTGTTATACATTCTGCCTTTGTTTTGCTGTTTTTGTTGTATATCTTTATAATTCTGGTTTAGAGTTTGAAAAAAATAAGTGAAGGTTGTTTTTAAATTATTTTCTCATCATAATTTTGCTTGTTTGAAAAATGAAGTTGGATGATGAAAAAATATGCCACCAATTATCCAACCCAATGTCACTCATAAATATACAAATACATGTTTTCCACTCCTCACAAAATGCACATTTGTACTTGTAACAAAAAAAAAAAAACCCATACCTGAGATAGGGAGTAACACCTGAGTAAAGCCTTCACTCACTGTGCATGTGCAAATTCAACAAATCACGGTCATTCTGCAAATGTATGAAACGAACACATAGTTCTCAGTGTGCATGAGCAAAACAACACCCATTTTAACATGGTTTTAACCCCCACTCGGTTGGTGGGCAGGGGATGGCGGACGGCTATGTACCAGTGCTTTTAACCAACAGGCCATGAGTTTGCGTCCCACACCGAGGTATCACTTTTTTTTTCATTGCTCTCTCCACTAATCGTTAAGGTAAGCATAAACTTAGGTTTAGGCATCATCTCCTCTTATGGTTAAGATTATAAAGATATGTTAGGGTGTGGCGTCACCTCTAATGACTAAAGAGAGAAAAAGGAAAAGTGGCAGACAAACGTTACTGTGCCAGCAGACACAGTTCTCAAAAGTGTAAACACCAGGTATCCAATGCGTATGAAAAATGCTTTTTCCATGTGTATTCACGTTTTCTCGGAGTGAAAAACAATGCATTTGTACTTGTTTTTTTTTTTTTTTTTTTAGGTGAAACTTAGCTTGGTCTGAAGAGCAAATATTTCTGCTAATTCTTCACTGAAGAAAAGTGAAAATTTGGCGGTCCTCTCAGTAGAGGAGGAGTAACACAAGTTTTGGTACAGTGTGACAGGGGTGTGAAATGTGTGCAACTAAAGTACAGTTTAACATTTCTGGCTTTTTATAACAAAGACCTTAATAATGGAGAGAGAAATTTGCGGATTCTTAAATTTAGTTCACAGTTAAAGTATGAACATGATATTTTCTAAAATTCAAATGTGTATTACCGTTTCATTTGAAGTGAGTTATTTAATGATCTTCATCCACAGTTATTTAAAGAATATTAAAGGAATAGTCACAATAACATCTCATTCAAGGCAAAATGCAGCACCATTTAGCAGATTACATTTACAGAAAAGATAACCACAGGGTAACAAGGATGACTTGGTCCATTTAGGGCCCAAGACAAAGACAGAAATAGGGCCCTACTTTTTCTTTGTTCTACACTTTCTTTTCAGGCCTAATTGAAATCCTACCTGAAACTTATTGTATTCAGAAGTCTTCAGATGATATCATTCAGGCATCAGGAATTACATCAGCAGAAAACCAAAGAAGTTTAACAAATTTACTCACCCACGAGAAGGCAAAGACAGAAATAGGGCCCTACTTTTTCCTTGTTCTACACTTTCTTTTCAGGCCTTATTGAAATCCTACCTGAAACTTATTGTATTCAGAAGTCTTCAGATGATATCATTCAGGCATCAGGAATTACATCAGCAGAAAACCAAAGAAGTTTAACAAATTTACTCACCCACGAGAAGGCAAAGACAGAAATAGGGCCCTACTTTTTCCTTGTTCTACACTTTCTTTTCAGGCCTTATTGAAATCCTACCTGAAACTTACTGTCTTCAGAAGTCTTCAAACGATGATATCATTCAGGCATCAGGAATTACATCTGTAGAAAACCAAAACAAACATGTTTAAATTTACTCACCCACAAGTTTTCCCACGCCATCCCTTCCTCTGTCTTCCCTCGCCCGCTGCTGGACGTCTGTCTTAATGGCGTGTATGAAGTGCTGGGTTTGTGTTGAAAAAAAGTCTGCCTGCCTGAGAAGCACCCCACTGTGGGAGCATGCGTGAGGAGAGATGCCATAAAACCATAAATAAACAAGCATCATTACTACAGCTTGTCAATGAGCTTTAAAGCTGTGAATCTCAGGTCTGGATACGGACCAACGTATGTCCCCAGCAAACCCCCATGGACAGCCCTTCCTCCCGGTATGACTCCCAGTAAAGGAAAGATAAGTATCTGATGAGGCAGGTGTGTGTCAAGATGTGCAACAGATAGACAGACAGGTAGGAGTCAGAATAGAGGGAATATTCAGTATTTTTTTTTTCAGAAAAAACACAGACTATGATAGACAATACAGAGCAACAGAATAAATTATTTCTTTTTTCTCCGTGCTCTTTACAAAGTGGTTGAGGACCACTGCGGTTAGGAAGTTTTTCAATGAAGCTGCTGCCATAATTTCCAAATCTATACTCTTTAGCATGCATGCATGCAATTTAACTGTTGTAATGGATATTTATTTTGTCATCCTTTTTATTCAAGTTCTCAACAAGAGTAGCCTCCAGTGTTGGTCTTTTTTATAACAAATTTGTGAACATACTTCATTCTCACTTGACTGTGTTTGCTGTTGCACTAAAGAGTTTTTCTGTATAGCAGGAGTTTCTGCTTAAATGTTTGACAATCCTGTGCGTTTCTTGTGGCGCTAAAGTACATACAATATCATTGCAGTAAACTATGGAAAAAAGCATCTGCTTTAAAATTTGGAATTCTTCCCACAACTTTTAGTGCAATAAAACCTTTCAAAACATCACGACTTTTATCACAACTTTTTTAAAAAAGCTCCCACAAATTCAGGCTGTTTGGGCTTCAATCATAAAAACATTCCGTGAAATCCTGGAAGGACTGGCTTACCCACATTTGCCAGCAGGATCCTTCTGTTCATGCTCTGCTGACTGGTCTACTTTTCAGAGAATCTATTGTGCTCTCTCCTCTGTGTTATGTAGACAAGGAAGAATATATCACACAAAACAATATAAGGATAAATACAATAAAATATTAAACCTAATACATCCTTGGAATTTATACTCTTTTGCATAATGTCTTTTCCTTTTTCTTCATTTGTGACTCTCTTCCTTTTTTCTCCTCATCTTCACCAGTCTCTGTACTTTACTTCTTCTCAGTTGTCTTTATGTTTTTTCACTATTCATCCTTCTCTTCTTCTCCCTTCTCTCTTTGTGTCCATTTTATTCTCATTTCCCTTTTTCAGTGCTTTTGTTATCATTTAAAGATTATTTGTTGGTCAAGTTTGTTTTACATTCTCTCACCAGTCAACTAGCTATAGAGGGTAATAAGGAACATTCAGAGAAAACCTTGGGTTGTAGCTCCAATAATGAACAGGATAAACCGAACAGTGATTGAACTCTTTCATGGATTTTCAAAATTACTATATTTAATATGTAATGTCATCTGCTGTGAGGCTGTAGATATCCTGTGCATGGCTTGGGAGCACAGTTGGTCATATTTAAATTTAACCTTGTGAGCACTGGCCTCAGCAAATCTTGCAATTCGAGAAAATAGTAAAAAACTTTGTTGTTTATCTGTACTGTCAGCAGCCGGTGTCATCGCTGTCTCCTCAACAGGTGCTTGGCATTAGCATCAGGGACATGTGTGCTCGTACAAGTAGCGTTGCTCTCTATCTGGTCCTCACTGGTTGAAGCGAAAATGGTTGTTACCTTTGGTAGCTTTGATAAGCATTTTCTGTGCTCTTCCTTTTTTCTCCATTTCTCTGCACCAGTTGGATAACTTTGTTTCATTTTGCCACGATTCTACACGCAACACGGTTTGTTTACAATCGTAACCAAAGATACACACATGTGCCTGCCTCAGGCACAACATAGCATACAACCACCAAGAGTCCAACAGTCTGAGAAGAGGGGAGGACGCTTTGTTCATTACTTGATTTGCTGTTTTTGTAAATACTCATGTTTCTTTATTTTGTTAGACACCACATTTATTTATTTATTTAGCGAATGCAAAGTCCTTAAGCCAAGCAGTTGCCTCCTGGTTTGTTGTATGGAGGGTGTGTAATCCTCCTTCCAGTCTTTGGAGCGGGCAAACCTCTATGATGTGCTCCATTGTTTGCTCCTCTCCACATGCACACAGAGGGCTAGGGCTACTGCCCCATCACACTTAGAATTTCCTCTATTCCTGAGGAAATACGTTACAGTATTAGGCGTTCCATGATTTTGTAAGGAATGCTGAGTAGGGAGATTGGGCGGTAGCTTGCTGGTAGTTTGTGGTCTTTGCCAGGTTTTGGAATGGCAATGACCTCTGCTATCCGCCATTTCTTTGGGATCGAGTTTGTTTGTGTGATCCTTGTGTAGAATTGTGTCAACCAGGTTAGGGCTCGGGGGGCCGAGATTTTTCATGAATTCTGGGAAGATGTTATCATATCCTGCTGCCTTTCCACATTTCAGGCCATGGAGGACTTTCTCCAGTTCAGCAGCCTCGAAGGGTTCAGGGTTCGTTTCCTCTACGGGCATTTTTTGGTGTTTTTTTTAGCTCAGTTGTAACTGCTCTTCTGGTGTCTTTGTCTTGGGGTGCTTTGGCGATAGTCAGTAGGTTGGATGCAACTTGGTTGGGTGTGACCGATGCTCGACTTTGGCTAGGGGGCTTCTGTGCAGCTCCTAGGCGACGAATGAGGCTCCAACATTTCCTGCTAGAGTGGGTAAAGCTCCGGTCAGCAACTGTCTCCTCCCATTTCTTTCGCCGGGCTGTATTTAGCGATTCAATGAGATGGTCTGCTATCTCTGGGTCCCCTGATGTTTGATAGGATTGTAGGAGGGCAGCGCTTTCTCCATTCAGACATGGGACATAGAGGGGTCGGTAGCCTCGTGGGATTGCAGTATGGGCAGCCTTGAAGATTGCGCTGCAGAAGTGGTTGTATGCTTCATCTACAGTGATGGTGTGGAGTGGGATAGTAACAACTCTCCGGTCCAGAGTTTCATTGAATTTCTTCCAGTTGGCTTTGCGGAAGTTCCAGCGCGTCTTCCTTGGGCTGTTTATGACTGGAAGTTGTAGGCCAATGTGTACAAGCAGGGGCCGGTGTTGGCTGTGTGGAAAATCATCAAGAATGAGGATCTGTGTAGGATATGGCACCCCATTCAAAGAGCTGACCCAGCACAGGTCAGGAGAATGGTCCTTCTTCCACTTAGCAGAGCAGAGGGTTCCTCTTTGTTTGGGGTCATATATCAAAGCGAGGTCATTTCTAGATGCCCAGTCTGAAAGTGCCTCCCCATCACTGTCCACTGCTGGGTACCCCCAGTCAGGGTGATGGCTGTTAAAGTCCCCCACATAGCTGTGAGGGTGGGGTAGGGTGGGTAAGACCTGCAGATCCCAGTTGGCACTAGGGGGCTTGTACACATTGACAATATGGAAGCCACCAATGGTTATTGTGTCTGAGAAATGTGTTGTTGTCAGGTGATTTGCTTCAACTATGTCAGAACGCACATAGGTGGCACGTCCATGTTTAGCATGTGGAACATAGCACAGGAGGTCAAAGCCTTTGATGGTGTAGCGGCCAGCTTCCTCTGTGCCAATATGAGTCTCTTGGAGGCAGATTACATCAGTCGAATGTTGGAAGGCGAGGACTTCGATAAGGCTTTGCTTGGCTGCAGATAGGCCTTCAACATTTAGTTGTAGTATGCGAAGGGCAGATCCTACCACAAAGTGCTCTCGGGGCTGTTTGCTTTCGGCTTTGGGACTGTGACTAGGATTCTTCTTTGACTTGGCACTGAGGCGTTGTCTCTTCGAATTTAGTCTGCTTGTAGGATCATTAGCTTCCCCGGCCGAGCCCGGGTACTGGCGACGAGAACGCTGATCCATTGCCCTCCACCACGTTAAATATGCTAAACATTTTTTTTTTTTAAATATGGGGCTCCTAGCAGATCGGGGCCTAAGACAGTTGCCTGTCTTTGCCTAATGGTGTCTGCCTCTGCAGGGTAATATACGGGGATGGGAAGGGGGGGGGGGGGGCGCTGAAAAGTTCATAGTGGTCAAATTAGACCAAATGTGATTTATTTTTCAACTGCAGGGCTCCAAGCACTGCAACATCAATGGAAGAAGTGTGTGGACTGAAGGAGAGACTACGTTGAAAAATAAATCACATTTGGTCAAATTTGACCACTATGAACTTTTTAACCCCCCCCCCCCCCGCACCGTACAAACTTTTTTTATGGGGAGTCTGATTGGACAGAAAAACCATAGTAATCACAGAACTATTTCTGGATGATCTATACCACTGAAGTGAGCCTGCATTCTCATGGGCAAAAAAAATCAAAACATTCAATTTTTCTGTCATTCAAGCCCTCCATTTTCTTTTGAGCAGCAGCCAGATTTTTCTTTCCAAGCTCACAAGCACAGTTTAAAATGAAAAACACACAGGTAATCCATTAAATGTTTGGTCTCTGTTTCATCCCCCCCAAAATGTGAAAGCTTTGAAGTGCTGCACATTGAATGAGCAACGACCAGCTCTTTACCCCCTAAACTGACTTCTTTTATTATGCAAATTGACTCATGCCAAAAGAAATGTATTTTATAAACAGCCACAAGAGTGTGGTGGGAAATGAGATGGATTGACATTACTGCAAAATAGGTGGAATGTCCAACTGAGCCCATCTGTTAATAGAGCAGGTCAAAGAAAGTGTCATGCACCTCATTTATGATTTCTTCCTTATGTCACAACTCTGTTTCATGAGATAAAATGTTTCAGGTAGTGGGAGCATAGGTGGCAGTTAAGTATCTGTCTTTTGGTTTGAGATGGGTAAGACGATGATTTCATAATCAGTATCAAATCATTAAATTACAACAACAGTTCCATATTCTGTTACCATATTATGTTCTTAGAACATACAGTATTTCTTTTTTCATCAAAGATAAAACAAACTAACATTGCAGTGAGTTGAACTGGGTTGAGGCCAGGCTGTGCTAGCAAGTTAACTCCAAGAGTGAACAGCAAGACGTTAAAATATGTCTCTAACAATCCCAAAATGTAATATTGGGATTAATAGGAAGCTCTTGTCACAGCTGATGTCCAAGTACATTTATCATCATACAAGGAGGGAACCTTTGCTGTCAAAAAGCAACATCGGAGCAAGACCGAAGTTTGCCAGAAAACACCTTGACAAAGGCCAGGACAACAATGTGGCTTGGACATATGGATCTAAAATTTGATTTGAGAGAGAGAGAGAGAGAGAGCGAGAGAGAGAGAGAGAGAGAGCGAGAGAGATGTACTTTATTGATCCCAAACTGGGAAATTACAGCGTAGCAGCAGCATGACACAGTAGACAACCAAAACGACAGAAAAACACACAGCATAACAGAAAAAGGAATTACCCAAGGAAAGCAAAACTGCCAAGATAACTATATATACACATCACTGATGAACAGATGATGACCCATTTGGATACATGGATCGTACTAGCTGTACAATGCAGGACTCTCAGGTGCAGGGTGAAATGTAAGGTACCAGTTAGACTGTAAGGTGCAGTATGGCAGCATTGCTAGATTCACGATTCAATGATTCAAAGATTTTTATTTGTCAATACTACTACACATACAGGACATACAGTAGAACTGAAATGGCATTTCTCTCTCCAGTGGTGTGCACAATGTAAAAAAAGAAAAAGGAATAAGTTTGGAAAAACAACATCAGTCTATGTACATTATGGTTATGACCAGGTTATGACCAAGATTCAACATTAGAGTGAGTTATTGTACCATGGAATGGCATGTGGCAGGAAAGATTTCCTGTACATGACCATTCGGCAGTGGAGCTGTAGCAGTCTGCTGGAGAAAGTGCTCCACTGTCTGTCCAGTGTGTGCTGGAGGGGGTGATCAGGGTTATCCATGGTGGATAAGTTTGTTCAGTGTCCTCCTCTCCACCACATTCTCAAAAGTCTCCAGCCTGGGACCAATTACAGAGCCAGCCTTCTTGATAATCTTGTCAAGTCTGCTGGTGTCACTGGTTCTGATAATGCTACCCCAACAAACAGCAGCAAAGAAGATGGCGCTGGCAACAATAACCTGATAGAAAAGCTCCAACATCTTGTTGCACACATTGAAGGATCTCAGCTTCCTCAGAAAGTAGAGTCTGCTCATCCTCTTCTTGTATGAAGCATGAGTGTTAGATTTCCAGTCCAGTCCATTGCTGATCATGACAACCAGGTATTTGTAGTCCTCCACTACCTCCACATCCTCCCCCCAATACACAATGACTGAAGGTGTCCTCTTCTTCCTTAAGTCAATCGCCATCTCTCTGGTCTTGGTGACATTCAGCCTCAGGTGATTCTGCTTGGTCCATTCCACAAATCTGCAGGTGGCATGACTCAGAGTTGTACTGAACATCAGTGTTGTATATGGTGAAGAGAAAAGGAGAAAGCACAGTCCCCTATGGAGCTACCGTATCACTAACCACCACATCAGACAAGACACTGCCCAGCTGGACAAACTGTGCCTTGCCTCTCAGGAAGTCAGTAATCCAGGAGATCACAGAGGTGTTGACCCCCATTATCCGCTGTCAGTGGTAATGTGTTGTTAACAGGACCCAAACGCCAGAGCTTAGTTGGCAAGAATTTATTAACTCAAAATAAAGAAACACAGCACACTGGCTTGAAAAACACAATGAACGTAAAAACTCAAACTCCATAAACTTGGTAGACACGATGACAAGACAAGAATAGACAGAAGACAGGAGGATGCCACACCCAGCTGAAGGATGGCATCCCTTAAGTACATAAGGCATGATGAACATAATTACAAACAGGTGTGCACAGTCAGGAGTAAATGGAAACCAATAATCACTGACAGCTGACGCATGAGGAAGACAGAGGTGACAGGAGGGGTGGGGCTGCACAGACGAACACCAGCAGGGGAGACACAGAACATGAACAGGAGATCAGGGACAACACAGCCATAACAAATAATGACAATGATAACAAACAGAGAATCATACAAACTAAACTCAAGTCCAGGATCAGAATAATACTGATAAACTAGACTAAGGGAAAAAAAAAACAACAAAGACATAAATACACAAGGCAGAATTACAATAATGACAACCCAGGAAAATAACCAGACTGAAAAACTTGTTCTTTCCCACTGCCATCAGACTCCTGAACAAATAACAACTCCCAAAACTCAGCAACACAGGTTTGCATATAGGAACTGCTAAATTTGCACATTGCTCACCTGCACAGTGTATATAGTCTCACCCGTCTGATGTCCATATCATCTCTGCTGCTAATTATCATCTCTGCTGCTATTTATCTTGTACAGTCTACTGGTAGTATTGTTACAGAGAAATTAGCACCGGGTGCTAATTTGTAATTTATATTTATATACTGCTTGGTGCACAATGCTCATTTGCACACTGTGCATAGGTTTATGCCATCTCAGGTTCACGTCATCTCTGATATCAATATACCACTATCACTATAGTCATCCAGTAAATTTTCAGTTTCATTCCTCATGTCTGACTGTATCAACTGCTTTAGCTGTCCAAATTGCCTAATGTGTGTTATTAGCAGAGGTGGGTAATCCCAGGTCCAAAGAATAAAAGTCCAATCACATATTTGTTCCAGCCACTGACTAACCCAGCTGATTCTGATTAGCACAGATTTTGAAGAGGTGTGCTTATCAGAATCAGCTGAGTTAGTCACCGGCTGCAACAAATATGCAATCTGACTTTTACTCTTTGGGCCTGGGATTACCCACCTTTGGTTATTAGTACTCATTAGTATTAGTATTTAGCATCAAGGCGTGCTTAGGAGCCCTAATTGCCTAACTGTGTGTTGGTGTGTGTGTTATTAGCATCCATTAGTATTAGGACTGAGTTATTGTGTTATTACCTTATTGGTATCGTTGTGTACCTATTACCTTGGCATTTGTTCTGATAGCAAAGTAAAAATTTCATTGCTCAGGAAATGTAGCATTTCTTAACTGTGCACATGATAATAAAGCCTTTGAATCTTGAATATTGAATAATGATAATAATAAACACAAAAAATAACAAGAATAAACTTAAAGCGTGACTATGGTCCTCCGCCCATGCACAGATCCTAACACCCGCAGCTTCTCACCCAGCAGCAGTGGTTGAGTGATATTAAAGGCATTATAGAAATCAAAATTAGTAATTCTCACAGTGTCTCCTATGCCATCCAGGTACAAATGGGCTTGTTGCAGCAGGTAGATGACACCGTCTTCAACTCCTAAATGGTGCTGATAAGCAAACTGCAGAGGGTCCAGCCATGTCTTCACCTGTGGGCTAAGACAAGTCTCTCCAGGAGCTTTATCACATGAGATGTGAGGGCATCTAGTTGATAGTCATTCAGGTCCAATGGAAATGATTTCTTGGGGACAGGAACCAGGCAGGACATCTTCCACAGCACTGGTACTCTCTCCAGACTCAGGCTCAGGTTGTACAGGTGTTTCAGTACAGGAGATAGCTGGTTGGCACAGGTCCTCAGGATCCTGGCAGAGATGCCATCAGGGCCCTCACCCTTCTGCTGGTGGAGTCTTTCCAGCTGTTGCTTAGCTTTGTCTGTAATCACAGTGATATGGGTGTTGGTGCTGATGTCTTCAGAGGAGGATGAGGGGAGAGCGAGAGAGAGGTGCTGCACAGGAGAGTGAGGGGGGAGGGGTATGTGTGGGTCTGGCTGTGTTGTGGGGGTCAAAGACGGTGAGGTGAACCTATTAAAAAACAGGTTCAGCTCATCATCTCTCTCAAGGCTCCCCAATGGCTGGCTGTCACTCCCCTTACACCCAGTGATATGTTTCATTCCAGACCACACATACCTCACATTGTTCTACTGATGTGTATCCTCTAACTTCCACCTGCAATTGTCTTTTCACATCCTCAGCATCTCTCCCAGTTCAACCTGCACCCTCTTCAGTTCCTTCCTGTCTCCAGACCTAAAAGCCCTCTATTTCTTGTTAAGAAATGCCTTTAGGTCTTTGGTGATCCATGGTTTGTTGCTGGGGAAACAGCGCACAGTCTGAGCTGGCATGGTTGTATTTTCATAGAATCTGATGTATTCTGTGATGCAGTCGGTCATATTGTCTACGTCTACCCCATGTGGTTCACAGAGTACATCCCACTCCATCGTCTCGAAGCAGTCCTGTAGTGCATCAACAGCCTCCTGTGTCCACTTCCTCACAGTCCATGTGTAAGCAGGCTGCCTTTGCACAAGGACAATGTACTTGGGGGTTAAAAGAACGAGGTTCATCAAAAATGATGGTACCCCTAGAAAAGATTGAAAATAATGTGACCATAGGGACATGTTCAACCAAGATGTGTCCTCTAATTAACATCACAGGTATCTACAAACTTGTAGTCAGTCAGTGGGCCTATTTAAAGGGTGACAAGTAGTCACTGTGCTGTTTGTTGACATGGTGTTCAATCTTTTCTAGGGGTACCATCATTTTTGTCCAGGCCTGTTTCATGAGTTTGTTTTTTTAAATAATTCTGTTGAACCACAATTCAAAAGCATTGTCTGATTTTCATTGGTTAATTTTCATAGAATTTTTATTTATTACCACTTTTGTCAGATTCAAGTTATTTCTATGACCATTGTGGGTTTTTTTTTTCCATTAACAGAGGGGTATCAACAATTTTGTCCACGTCTCTAATTGGTCAGACTCAGTTGTCATAAAAAAATTATTGGGCCATCCCACCAAGTTGAAAAACTTTCCCTGTGTTTTTAGCAGTGAGTCTTGAAGAAGTCAGGGGGAGAATCAGTTTCTGCTCTCCCTTTCCTAAGCAAGGTTCGGCTGGAGGTTTCTTCCTGCTTAAAGGGAGTTTTCCCTCCCCACCGTTGCCAAGTTCTTGCTCACAGAGGATCGCCTGATTGCTGGGGTTTTTCTGCAATTGTGGGGGTTTCCCCTACAGTTGAAAGTGATGTGAGATGACTGTTGTTGTGAAATGGCGCTATATATATAAAGTTGAATTGAAATGAATTGAATTAAGCAGGCCCAGAGCATGAGCTAAGTGTCCCTTACCTGTAACCCTTTCAACTTTTGTTCTTTAGAATTCACCTTTTCAATTTTTACATTTTTTTTTCTTTAAATGACCATGCTAAGAAGATTTTGTTTTATTTTCACCAAGCTTAAGTCAACTTTGTTCTGACCACAACACATCAGAAGAAATGGATTTGTAGGGTTTTTTTATTTATTTATCAAGTTTTATTTTCTGATCTGACTGTCATGCGGTGACTCTCGTGGATCACCATAAGACGCCAAGAGTCCACCGGTGAGTTTTGCAATGATGGTGGTTTATTAAAACAACAAGACAAGACAATACTGTGAGCCGCTCAGGGCAAAAACACACATTAAGCAGTACAAGGGCTCGTAGGGCTAACCCCAGCCACTACGAGCTAAACTATGACATGACATGAAAAGCACGAACCTGACATGAAGGTCTAACAAGGTTTAGACCACCTGACGATGTCTGACGAGGATAGTTGACAATACTCCTGCCATTTAACTGCTGCTAGTGCCCGCCTTAGAGCCCGGTGAGGCCAGAATACCACCCACAACTGTCAAGGCCGGCAGCGAGTTGTGCTTAGCCCGAGCACGGACAGAACCCAGCACTCGGATAGTAACAGTACCCTCCCTCTGAGGGCGGGATCAGAACGCCCAAGGACCACCCTGCCCCCCCCATCCCCCAGGGTGGGTGGCTGGGGGTAGGTGCGGAGGGAGATAGACCAAACCCAGAAACAAACAGTGACAAGGACAACTACATACAGGACAATGACAAGAATACCAATCACTCAGATTAAATCAAAAAGATGCACATGGAGAAAACAAAAAAACCCCAGAACCACTGGGTCAGAAAAACTACATACAAGACCATGACAAAATACCAAATATTCAAATCGGATAAAATACACAGAGGGAAATAAGGCAACAGTAGAACATAACACAATTTGCCAAGGATATCCAAATAAGTTACAGAAAACACAGGACAGCACGAGAAAATTAGATCTTGGCCCACATGTTACACAAGGAAATGACTTCCCACCCGTGTGAATACTCAAATAACCAAACACAAAAGGCAGAACACTTACTGGCTCATACCCGACTACACACAATGCAAACTAGGGCAACTGCAAGACATAACCATAACACAAAGTACACAGGACAGCAAGGAAAAAAAAACAGAACAATCACTGCGACGGATCAACACCAGAAAAACGACCACTACCCCCCCCCCCCCCGACAGTTTATGCCAACCGGCAGAGACCAAGCGCCACAGGAACAGTTCAGGTGGTCTCCCCGTGTCCAACAGCCGGCGGGTGGTCATAGGAGGCGGAACATGACCAGGCGGCTTACCACAGTCCAACGCCAAGCACGTCAGCTCCTCTGGTGGTCGAACCAGGTCGCCCAGCGAAACACACAACACGTCAGGTGGCCAACCCGGAGCGCCGAACCGGCGAAGCAGTTCCTCAGGCGACCGACCCGTGTCCCTCAGCCACCAGTCCCGGGGAAAAACAGCCCACGGAGGCCTCCCTGACGAGGACAAAACTCGGGAGAGCCGGGGTGAGCGAACAGGAGCCCCCACGGCCCCCGGCGATGATGCACAGGGGCGGTGACTCAGTAGGGGGAAAGATGGCAAGGATGAGCCTGTAATCCGTCCGACGGCGAAAGGTCTGCAGCTTCTCCCCCGTCCGCGGACCACGCTGGCGCTGCACCTCCGCTGGACCCCGATTGGGTCCCAGCTGCACCCAAGTCGGCCCCGATTGGGCCAGAACCGCACCTGCGGTGGACCCCGATTGAGCCTCCGGTGCACCCACGTTGGACCCCGATTGGGCCAGAACCGCACCTGCGGTGGACCCCGATTGGGCCTCTGATGCACCCACGTC
This sequence comes from Pholidichthys leucotaenia, assembly GCA_020510985.1. Taxonomy (NCBI): domain Eukaryota; kingdom Metazoa; phylum Chordata; class Actinopteri; order Cichliformes; family Pholidichthyidae; genus Pholidichthys; species Pholidichthys leucotaenia. The sequence continues at coordinate 126,054,146 of CM035847.1, read as the reverse complement.
GGACCCCGATTGGGCCAAAGCTGCTCCTGCGATGGACCCCAATTGGGCCTCTGATGCACCCACGTCGGACCCCGATTGGGCCACAGCAGCCTCCACGACGGACCCCGACTGGGTCAGTGCAGCTCCGCTGACGATCTCCACCCCCAAACCTGGGACCTCCAACCCAGTGACTCCGACTGGTTCCACGCCGGCAACACTGCAACGAGGCTCACAAACAGGAAGAAAACCGGGATTAGAATCACCAGTAGCAACAGAACCCAGCGAAATGAGCTCAGGCACAGCAGGCGGCTGCTCCTCACTCGCCTCCCCGAGAGGCAGGCAAAAATGCTCCAAAACAGGGGACAGAGACACAAGGGGGAGCGCTTGCCTGCACTCGGGTTCTGTTGCCACCCAGGACTTCGATGATCCAGGTTCAGGGCGGCGACTCTCGTCAGCAGGCTCCAACTCAGCTGCGTCGGGCTCCGCAGCTGGCAAGATGTCATCTGCAGCCTGAGGTTCCTCCTGCGCTGCTGTCCACGCCGATGACCCGTATGGCGTGGGGGCAGGGGACACTCGACCCACTGGCTCGGACCGCTCCGGCGAGGAGACCCAGGGACGCTTCATCGTCGGCTCAGGCTCCGGGCCGCAGTCCGCTCTTCTCCTCCGTCCACGACATAGCTGTATGGCCGGATCCAGGCTTTCCAGCACTGCAGGCCCCCTCTTCATCCGATGACGTTGGCCTGGCGTCACGGACCGCTCAACAGGGGGGGACACAGAGGCAGCAGGTTTAGTTATTTTCTCTACAGCAGGTGGAGGGAGCTCGGGGGGCTGCGAACCCCGAACTCCGCCCCCAGGAGTCAGACAAGGCAGATTATAACCATGATGTAATAAATTAACACGCACTTGCCTTCCTCCCAGGGAAGAGATGGTTCCTGCTGTAGGGGACATTGTTCCTCCTTCTCCCCGCTGGATGGCGACAGAGGGCTCCCTGGAAGGACGAGGTGGGGCCGCTCTCAGCGGTTCGCTGACTGGCTTTGCCGGCAGCAGGTCCAGCCGGGGATTCTGCTGAGGATTACCTGGGCCGTTGCGCCAACGTCGTCGTCGGCCCCCAGATGGCGCGAACTCCTGGACCAGTTCCGGGACAGGAACGGGACTCCAACACGGGGAGCGAGGATGCCTCCTCCTCTGCTTCCTGCTTTCTTCCCCCTCCAGCCCACGAAGTATCTCGCGCTGCGTAGCGAGTTCATCTCTCCTCATCATCACCTCCGGGTGATCGTCGTAATGGAGAGGAAGGTTGTCCAGGAGGTCCTCAGCGTAGTCTAGGTGCCGACGTATGTCTCTAGGAGTGTCATACAGCGTAGCGGTGAATAGAGTACCATCCACATACTCCAGAGCCTCCGGTAGCTCTTTGCCCAGGCGCCGACCGCGGCCCCTGGATGATGGCATTCTCCCAGCAATTGACACCCAGACAGGGAAGAACAATAGTCCAATTAAGGCAAAAATTCACGGTGAAAAAAAGCGTCTCGGTGTGGCATCTCAGTTTAGACGTCCTGGCAGGAGTATACTGTCATGCGGTGACTCTCGCGGATCACCATAAGACGCCAAGAGTCCACCGGTGAGTTTTGCAATGATGGTGGTTTATTAAAACAACAAGACAAGACAATACTGTGAGCCGCTCAGGGCAAAAACACACATTAAGCAGTACAAGGGCTCATAGGGCTAACCCCAGCCACTACGAGCTAAACTATGACATGACATGAAAATCACGAACCTGACGTGAAGGTCTTACAAGGTTTAGACCACCTGACAATGTCTGACGAGGATAGTTGATAATACTCCTGCCATTTAACTGCCACTAGTGCCCGCCTTATAAAGGCGAACACTACCGAGCAGTAATGACAAGCAGCTGACCAACCTTGGCAGGCGGAAGCCCCACCGAGCACCTACACAATAAGAGCCCGGTGAGGCCAGAATACCACCCACAGCTGTCAAGGCCGGCAGCGAGTTGTGCTTAGCCTGAGCGCGGACAGAACCCAGCGCTCGGGTCGTAACACTGACTTTGAATGATTAACAAATACCATCTGATATTTGATAACCTGGCCAAATGTCACATTCCTTTTTCTCTGTATAAACTGAGACATTGACCAGTGTGGTGAGCATGCAGCTTCTATGGTTATGATTCGAAGGAGCAGTGCCAGTACCATTTTACGGCAGAACCTGCCCTTTTCTCTCAACTTCAGCAATGCACATCCATCTGGACCAAGGTTGGTACCTGAAGGCCTGCTACCAAACCACAATCTTACTCTATCTGCTGCACTTAAGGTCTGTTGTCCAGATTAAATTTAATTTTTCGGAATATGCTTTGTATAAGTTCTATTAACCTAACATCTTCACACTCCTTTCAGAACTTCAAATACATATATCTTTTCATTAATCTCCATTCCCTTTCAGAGTAACACAAATTTTCCATTTTATAAACTAGTTTAATCATCATTTTCTTCATAAAATTATGTCCATTTTTCTTAACCATTGCTATTTTATGGTTTCTCATTTTTCATTACAGTGCCAATTTAAATTATGTTTTTCTTTGGTTCCACAAATGTTTGATAAGACAAGTTATGTTTAGTAATCCATTAGCAGTTTAATGTGTTCATGATACATGTTGAATTCACTGTCTTTAAGTCTTCTGAATGTGTTCATCTATCCTGGAAATTTCTTATTAAACTGTTAAAAAGATATATGGGACTTATTGTTTAATTTCATGTCCATCTTCTTGATTAAAAGCAGAAAAAATACAGGTTTTTGAGACTGATTCATCACTGGTACAAATATTGAATTATTAATAAAATTGTCCATTTTTTTGGACTGGTGCCCCCTAACAAGTTAATGTGTGCTGGCAATGAGAAGAAATTTTCATTTTTACTCACATGTATATTTATATTAATATTTGTATCAACCAATGCCTAAGCACTACACTGTGTTTGAAGCTTTAAAAAAAATTATAGAACAGGAACAAAAATTAAGAAAAAAATCTTTTTTTTTTCTTTACAGTATATGTGTCATAAGTGGCCCTTTCAGGACAGAAATCAAGACCACAATCACCTGCTGTGAGTTTGCACGTTTCATGATAATGAACAGAAATAAACCACGAGGGGTAACTTACAGGAAAAGGCAACAAATTTGAACCACGAATGGTAACTTACAAAAAAGGCAACAAATGAGAATCATGAAGGGTAACTTTCAAAAAAGGCAACAAATGAGAACCACGAAGGGTAATTTACAAATAGTCAGGTGAGGCTGAGTACTGAGCAGGAAATAAACAGAAATCAGACGGGGAATTAATGTCTGTGCACAGGGTGAGGTCGCAGCGAGGAATGAACCCCACAAGAGAGCTTAAATAATAAGAGGGAGAAACCAAATGTGGATCAGGTGTGGATGTGTGTGTGAGAAAGTAATCAGGACAGCAAAACAGCTGTGACAACCCACGAAAAGATTTGACAGAAGGAAGGAACATTATGGCGCTGTCAAAATAAAAGCACAAACCATAATGGATGAAAATCAAGAACAAATAGGTATACAGAAAATAAGCAGCGACCTAGAGACCCTAGCATGGCTCTGACCCACACTCGGAATCATAAGAATATGTTGTTGCATCAGTAGAGTGCTATTTAATTTGACTCTCTGGACAAAGTAATTATATTAAAGGAAATAACTTCATTCTCTTTGCTGAGCCTAAAGGATTTTGTATTAGTCTCAATGTAATAATAATATTTAAAGTAGAACTGAACTGAATGGCATTGAACGGCACTGGGTGATAGTACATACAATTATAAAGATAATTTATCATTGGCACCCCCTCCACAAATCCCGGAATCTTGGAGAAAATCGCGATTTAGAATTTCCCGCCCTGAAAAATCAGACAAATCCGCCAAAGCGCAGCCGGAGTTCCGCGTGACGTCACGAGTGTGACCCAGTCCTCATGTTTACCATTGCGAGCACGTCGACACTGGTTGTTTTTGGTGCATTTTGTTGTGATAGTCGACTACAAAACACTTCCAACACCTGGGAAGATCTGTTCAGTGGCCAAGGAAAGCTGTCATGGCGACGAAAGAAAAGAAAGGGGGAGGAAAAGCAACCGGGAAGCGATGCGTTTCTAGATGTACAGTGATCCATCACTTATTGCGTTTAATGGGGACCAGAACCGACCTCGAAAAGTGAAAAACCGCGAAGTAGTGTCACCCCCCCCCCCCAAGGGCGTCACAAGCACTATTTTGCACAAAAAGGCACAAGAGAACAGCGAAAAGTGCCACTAAGCAACACGAGCGATAAAGAACAATGAATGCGGTCTTCCTTCGCTGGGTAAAACGTCTCGGCCAATCAGCTTGCGAGATTCCTGAGCGGAGAAGAGGTGGGCGGAGAGGAGTGGAGCGGTGGTCAGAGAGGTAGATTTTGAGCTGTGCGGGCTCTCCGTGTTGATACCTGATGTTCTAATGAGAAGGCAGGGAGACTACATTAGAACATCAGGTATCAACACGGAGAGCCCGCTCTCCCCGGCTCCCCAGCCCGCTCGGGAATCTCGCAAGCTGATTGGCCGAGATGTTTTACCTCGCAAGCTGATTGGCCGAGACGTTTTATCTCGCAAGCTGATTGGCGGAGACGTTTTACCCAGCTTCGCTCCCTGCCGAGCGCCTATACCCAGCGAAGGAAGACCGCATTAAACGCGATAAGTGAGGGATAACTGTAATAAGTTGGAAAAATGCTGATGTTTTTTTTTCCCTTTCTTTTTTATTGTTAATTTTCCTTATCCTGACACCCCAAACATGCCAAAGTAAAGACTCACCATTCTGTATTCAATAGGCGACTCTCCTCCCCATCACTACTGCGGTCTGAGTCGGTGCTGGAATCCCCCGAAAATTCTGGCTCTAATCTGTACGGTTCGATGCCTCCCTCGCTCTCTTCCTGTTCACTTGACACTCCTGCATCCTCCTCTGTCTTGTCACCGATCCTGAATGCCTCTTCACTTTGAAAACTCTGGTGTTCTTGACTGCTGGAACTGCTATCATCTGCCATTGTTGTTTTGATAAGGGTCACACTCGTGACGCCGTCTGCACTACTTCCGGTTTGTTTGGCACTGCCAGCCAGAGGCAAAAGTTTATCGGCTTATAGCTTGGCCATCGCACGGCCTAAAAATTTCTTTTATGTGTTGAAAAATACAATAGGTAATAAGGAATTAATCTGCTATTCTACTTTTTTGGCAAAAAGGTGAGTTCAGTTCTACTTTAAATCAGTTTTTGGTTTTTTTTAAGTTCTATTTCTTTTTTCTTTTGCCTTTAAACAATGTTTGCTTGCTGGGAAAAAAATGCTCAATTCAGTTTCACCAGTAACAGAAACACTATTAAAGTGATGTTTTGTCATCTTGATTGGGTCAGTATCTGTTTGTTTGGAATAACAAAATTTAAAGATATTGTTAATTTGCATAGTGGCTTCTCAGCTGAATCTTTGATGACTGGGATTTTTTATTATTACTATTTTATTTTATTTTATTTGCAAGATATCTACCAGATTTGTTGTTGTATTTAAAATTTTCAAATCTAAGTCTCTGTAGTGAAAAAGTTGGTTTTCTGATTTATTTTATCAAACTCAAGTCTTAGTTTCTGTATTTCTCTGAGTAAAAACTGTTGGATTAGTTGAATTAATAATTCACATGTCCTTGATGTTTTTCCAGTTCAGTCTGTTGTTTTATTTCAACTTCTTTTGAATAAACTGCATATGAAATTATCTTGCCTCAAAGTGCTGCTTTACCAGTTTCCCATAAAAGTGATGGTAAAATATTTAGGGAATCATTCATTTCAAGGAAGAGTGCCCATTCTCTCTGGATGAATTTGTGAAACTGTGGATCCTTTAACAGAGATGTGTTAAATCTCCATCTACATAATTGTTTACTGTTTGTTATCATGCCATGTTAGAAGAGCTACTGGAGAGTGACAAAAGAGCAAAATTCAAAATGGTTTACAGTAGAAACCCAAAGACAAAACTTGGCCTCAGGCATGCTCTTGGAAGCTCTCCAGATCACATGTTGCGACATCATTCACTTTGCATGGTAGAGTTTTAATTTGCACTTGTAGATGTAGCAACAAACTACAATATGTTAATTGAAAATGGTTTTCTTAAGTGTTCTTGAGCACACATAGTAATATCCTCTACAGAATGTCTGGTGCCCCCCCCCCCCCCGTCCTGTCAAGCAGCTAAGTAAGCAGAACAGAAATCTGCTTCCTTTATTGTGCCAAACAGATTTACTTAGCCAAAAGGAGCTTTACACAGCACATATCTATATACTGTATATTATTTATAGACTCCTCTTGTAATAACTTTTAATACTTTATTTAAATTGTCTATTTTGAAAGTAGTGCTGCCTGAGGGATTGAAAGTCACGGACATTCAATGTTGGTTTTTGGCCTTGCCACTTACAATGGAAAAAATAAGTATTTAAAGCATCAACATTTCTCTCATTAAACATATTTCTGATGGAGCCATTGATCTGAGATTTTCACCAGATATCAGCAACAATCCAAGTACCCCAGACATACAAAGAAATCAAGGCAACTGTGTCCACAAAACAAGTTATATTTTTTTTTCCACAATATTTTTTATTGAACCTTTTTTTTTACAAACATGGCACAAACAATCAGACACTAACACAAAAGTAATTTAAAAATTAAAAAGAACAATAACAAAAAAAATGTGTAATAAAAACAACAACAACCATTAACAAACACAAGTCAACAACAATGCTCCTCTGTTTAGTCTAGGTAATCTATTACATAAGAATACATAATATACATTCAACAGCTTGGAATTTGCAAGGTCCGCACATATCATTCACCTTCTTCTTCAGACCTTATGTTTAAATTCTTCACATAATCAATGAAAGGTCTCCATATATTCTCAAACACATTTTCCTTTGATTTCAGTAAAGATGTTATTCTTTCTAGTGGAAGGTTTGTTAACATTTGTCTTAACCACTGAGTCACATCTGGTCTATGAATCTTTTTTCCACAGTAGTGCAATACATTTTTTGGCATTAAGCAAACTGAGGTCTATGAATGCTCTTTCACTCTTATTAAAGTTATGTTTTTCTGGATACAGACCCAACAAAAACAGTTTAGGGTTCAATGTGATTTGTTTTGAAATTATTTTTTCAATTGTTACCCTCACCTCTTCCCAAAACATTCTGATTTTTCTACATTCCCATAAACAGTGAAATAGGGTTCCTTTACTTTCCATACATTTTGTGCATGTATCTGGTATGTTTTTGTTATAGCTATTTAATTCCACTGGTGTAACATACATCCGCATTAACCATTTAAAATGTATCAGTTTAAGACGTACATTTATTGATTTGGTTTAAGCTCCTGCACAAGCCATTTCCCATTGTTCCTCTGAAATTTCAATTTGCAGGTCTTCTTTCCAGTAATTCAGTCTTTTCTGTGAGTTTTCACTTGAGAATAGCATCAATGAGTTGTAACACTCTGAAATAATACCCTTTCTCTTACTATCTTTCATCAAATTTTTTTCCAAAAATGAATAAGTAGGTCGGGTGAGAGCATTATTTTGATTTGATCGAATGAAATTTCTAAGCTGAAGATATTTAAAAAAATGTGTTCTATTAAGACTGAATTTAATCCTCAGTTCTTCACAAGACATTATGTTATCTGAACGTGACAAATATAAGTCTTGAATCTTTTTAATCCCTTTTAAATTCCATACTTTAAATACAGTGTCCGCTCTCCCTGGTGTAAAATATTGATTACCCCATATTGGGCTAAATTGTGACAGTGAGTGTGGTTCTTTTAAATATTTTTTGGGTTTCACACCATATTTTGATCATGTGCTTTACAATTGGATTTTTAACTTGTTTCTGTAATGTTTTAGCCGAGTCTGAGTATATGAATAAGGGAAGAGGTAAAGGTAAATTGTATGATTCCATTTCAGTCCAGTGAGGAAGATCATTTGATGAAAAATAATATGTCATAGACCTCAGTTGTGCTGACCAGTAATACAACATAAAGTTTGGACATTTCAGACCTCCACGATCAAATGGTAAATATAGTAAGGACAAACGTAATCTAGCCTTCCTATTGTTCCATATACTGTAAATTCCACTAACTTTTTTTTTTATTCTTGAAAATAGATCTGAAGGTGGTGGTAAAGGAATGTTTTGAAATAAATAAGGTATTTTTGGTAAGATATTACTTTTAAGTATATTAATTCTCCCGAACATCGACATTGGAAGTGGCATCCATCTCTGAAGTAACTCATTAATATCTGTCATTAAGGCTTCATAGTTGGCATTGACGACTGATTCTAGCTTAGGCAAAATTTGAATTCCTAAATATTTAAACTGATTTACAACCTTGAATTGGTTTACCTCAGGAGCTGGATGATTCCTCTGGGTCTCATTTAGCATTAGTATTGAAGATTTTGTTTATTTTATATCCTTATATATCCCCAAAGTTCTTTATTAAATTTAACAAGGTCGGAATTGATTTTTTAAAATTCGACATAAACAAAATTATGTCTTCGGCATACAGGGAGATTTTATGTTCTGTTGGTCCTACTTTAATTAACACGGACACACAGATCGTCCTAGATGTCTCCTGAGCCGGTGGACGGAGCCACTGTCTATAGCAGGATACGATACAGCAGAGAACAGCTGCTAGCATTCAACCGCCACCCGGTCCCATTGGAAATACTCGACATACCGAGAGAACTGAGGCGAAAACGCCGCGGCTGCCGGGCTGGAGTAAGGCGGAGGACAAAAAATATAAGGTACAGACCCTCCCTTCTATCTGTTGTCATGGGAAATGTACGGTCGATACTGGGAAAGTTAGATGAGCTAGCGGCTATCTCCCGTTATGATAGCACATACCGGGAGTGCTCTCTCCTTTTGTTTACTGAGACGTGGCTAACTGAACTAGCAGCAGATGCTAACATTGAGCTGGAGGGTTTTCACATGATACGAGCTGACCGAACACCAGACAGTGGCAAGGCTAGGGGCGGTGGAGTGATCATGTATGTTAACAACAACTGGTGCAGACCGGGACATATCACTGTTAAACAACGACACTGCAGCAAAGACATTGAGTTGCTAGCTGTTAGCATGAGGCCTACATATCTCCCGAGAGAACACTCACACGTGATCTGCATTGTTGTTTATGCAAATCCGACGGCGAACGCTGGGACAGCACGTGACGTCATCCATTCAGTAACCAGCAGGCTGCAGACAGAACACCCAGATGCTCTTCTCCTCATCTCAGGCGATTTCAACCATGTTTCACTGTCTCCCATTCTACCCACGTTCACCCAGTATGTCACATGCCACACTAGAGACAATAAAACACTGGATTTATTCTACGCAAACACTAAGGAGGCGTACACCTCATCACAACTACCCCCACTCGGGAGATCGGATCACAACTTGGTTCATCTCCGGCCGGTGTACAAACCCCTAGTGCACAGACAACCTCCGGCCATGCACACTGTGGAGTTATGGTCTGAGGAGACAATGGACACCCTAAAGGGCTGTTTTGAAGCCACCGCCTGGAAGCAGCTCTGCGATCCACATGGTGAGGACATCGATGGCCTCATTCACACCTTCACGGGCTACCTCAGCTTCTGTGTGGACAAATCCGTTCCCACCAAGACCATACGGCGTCACTCAAACAACAAACCCTGGATCAACCCTGAGATTAAAACACTTCTGAGAGAGAAGAAGAGGATCTTCAGGTCAGGGAACAGGGAGATGCTGAAGTCCGTACAGAGGGAGCTGAGGAGAAAGATCAGAGAAGGCAAGGACAGCTTCAGGAAGAAGATGGAGGACAAGCTGCAACAGAGCGACATCAGCGGGGTCTGGAGAAACCTCAAAACCATCTCGGGGCTCCAGAATACCTCCCCCCAGGCCACAGGGGGCAGGGAGTGGGCGAACAACCTGAATCTGTTTTTCAATAGATTTGACCAACCGCCCTCCCCCCTGACTGCACAACAACCACTGCTGCCTCTAAAGAAATCAAGTCCTGCTGCCCACTCCCCACTCTACCAACACCCCCCCACTCCCAACACACAGCCCCCCATCCTGACCCTGACCAGGACCCAGGTGAGGACGGAGCTGAGGAAGATCAAGGCGAGGAAGGCGCCGGGACCGGACGGCATCAGCGCAAAGCTCCTCAAGTCCTGTGCAGACCAGCTGTGTGGGATTGTGACGTATATCTTCAACATGAGCCTGAAACTGGGGAGGGTACCACAGCTGTGGAAAACATCTTGTGTGGTACCTGTACCAAAAACTTCCCACCCCAAAGACCTGAACAGCTACAGACCGGTGGCCTTGACGTCCCACTTGATGAAGACCCTGGAGAGACTGCTCCTTGCTCACCTCCGCCCCCTGGTGGAACCAGCGATGGATCCACTCCAGTTCGCCTACCAGCATGGCATTGGGGTGGAGGATGCGGTGATCTTCCTCCTTCACCGTTCTCTGTCCCACCTGGAGAAGCCCGGGAATATGGTGAGGATCATGTTCTTTGACTTCTCCAGTGCTTTCAACACCATCCAACCGATGATCCTGAAGGACAAGCTGCTGCGCGCAGGGGTGGACCAGCACCTGTCATCATGGATCCTGGACTACCTCACGAACCGGCCTCAGTTTGTGAGAACCCGGGACTGTGTGTCCGACACGATCATCAGTAGCACGGGGGCCCCCCAGGGAACGGTGCTGGCTCCCTTCCTGTTCACTCTTTATACTGCGGACTTCTCACACAACACAACACACTGCCATCTACAGAAGTTCTCTGATGACTCTGCGATCGTTGGCCTCATCTCCAATGGAGATGAAGCTGAGTACAGAGGGCTTATCCAGGACTTCGTGGACTGGTGCCATCGGAACTGCCTCCAGATCAACGCGAGGAAAACTAAGCAGCTGGTGGTGGACTGCCGCAGGCATGGGCAGCCCCTCACAGTACCAGTAAATATACAGGGAACAGACATCGAGATGGTGACATCCTATAAGTACCTGGGTATTCATCTGAACAATAAACTAGACTGGTCACACAATACTGATGCACTCTACAAGAAGGGACAGCGCAGGCTGTTCCTGCTGAGGAGACTCAGGTCTTTTGGTGTACAAGGGGCGCTGCTGAAGTCATTCTATGACACGGTGGTGGCATCAGCCATCACTTTTGGAGTGGTCTGCTGGGGCAGTGGCATTACTGCAGCCGATAGGAAGAGACTGAACAAACTGATTAAGAAAGCTAGCTCTGTCCTGGGGCAGCGCCTTGATCCGATGGAGGAGATAGGAGAGAGAAGGACGGTGGCTAAACTGTCATCTCTGCTGGAGTCCGAGTTCCACCCTATGCAGGACATACTGAATGCACTGAGGAGCTCATTTAGCAGCAGACTACATCATCCCAGGTGCACAACCGAGAGGTTTCGTAGGTCCTTCCTACCAACGGCTGTCAGACTGTACAACCTAAGCAGGGCTGCTCGCAGAGATAGCAAAAAAGACGTAACAAACTAATAGTTTTTTGAATGCAGAAGATGCAATAGACTTACACAGTGGTCCTCTCCGGCATACAACTAGGAGCATGCCGGTCGCTATGGAGGGTGAGAGTGTGTATGGGCACATAATCATACCATGCAGGATAGCTGGGTAGACGGTTATGCTGTTTCATTCCATCTAGCGGCAATGCTCTGCACTGTGTGTGTTTATATATTTGCATATTTGTTCCGTCTAGCTGCAATGCTCCGTACTGTGGGTGTTTATATATTTATATATCTACATGTTATTCCATCTAGCTACATTGCTCCGCACTGTGTGTGTTTATATACTTGCATATTTATTCCACCTAGCTGCAATGCTCCGTACTGTGGGTGTTTATATATTTACATATTTATTCCATCTAGCTACAATGCTCTGCACTGTGTGTTCATATATTCATATATTATTCCATCCAGCTACAATGCTCTGCACTGTGTGTCTGTGTGTGTGTGTATATATATATATTTTATAGTAATACGTACATATGTTTATTAGCTGCTCTTGCTTGCTTGTTTTTTTTTCTTGCCTTCTGATTGTTGCTCTGAGTGTTGCTATCCCTGTGCTGTTGCAATCCTGGAATTTCCCCGTTGTGGGACTAATAAAGGCTTATCTTATCTTATCTTATCTTAATTCCATATATTTGTGGATGTAAACGTACTGTCATTGCTAAAGGTTCAATTGCCATAGTAAACAATGAGGGTGAAAGTGGACAGCCTTGTCGACATCCTCTATTGATTTTTATTGATTTTGAGATATTGCTGTTTGTTAGGATTTCTGCTGTAGCATTATTGTATATTATCTGGACCCATCCATCCATCCATCCATCCATCTTCTACCGCTTTTCCGGCAGTCCGGGTCACAGAGGCAGCAGTTCAAGCATGAGAAGCCCAGACTTCCCTCTCCCCAGCCACCTGCTCCAGCTCTTCAGAGGGGATACCAAGGCGTTCCCAGACCAGCTGGGAGACATAGTCTCTCCACTGAGTCCTGGGTCTGCCCCGGGGTCTCCTCCCAGTGGAACGTGCCTGAAACACCTCAAGTGGGAGGCGTCCAGGAGGCATCCTAATCAGATGCCCATACCACCTCAACTGACTCCTTCCAATGTGGAGGAGCAGCGGTTCTACTCTGAGCCTCTCCCAGATGACTGAGCTCCTCACCCTATCTCTGAGGGTGAGTCCAGCAATCCTACGGAGAAAGCTCATTTCAGCCGCTTGTATCCACGATCTCGTTCTTTCGGTCATTACCCAAAGCTCGTGACCATAGGTGAGAGTAGGAACGTAGATTGACTGGTAAATCAACAGCTTTGCCTTAGAACTAAGCTCCCTCTTCACCACAACAGACCGGTACAACGTCTGCATCACTGCAGATGCTGCTCCAATCCGTCTGTCGATCTCTCGCTCCATTTTCCCCTCACTCGTGATCAAGACCCCAAGATACTTAAACTCCTCCACTTGGGGCAGGAGCCTGTCCCCAACCCGGAGAGGACAATCCACCTTTTTTCCGGCTGAGGACCATGGACTCGGACTTGGAGGTGCTGATTCTCATCCCAGCCGCTTCACACTCAGCGGCAAACCGTCCCAGCAAGAGCTGTAGGTCCGGTATGGGGTTACCGGAGCCCCACCCTTGAGCCAGGCCTGGGGGAGGGGCTCGAAGGCTAGCGTCTGGTGGCCGGGTTTCCACCCATGGGACCCGGCCGGGCTCAGCCCGAAGGAGTTACATGGGTCCGCCCTCCAGTGGGCTCACCACCTGAAGGAGGGATCATGGGGGTCCGGTGCTATGTGGATTAGGTGGCGGTCAAAGGCGGAGACCTTGGCAGACTGATTATCTGGACCCATTTTATGAAATTATTTCCATGTCCAAACCTTTGTAGGACTTCAAAAAGATAGGGCCATTCGACCCTATCAAAGGCCTTTTCGGCATCCAATGATAGGAGAGCTGTATCCGGTGCTTCTTTATTGGAATAAATAATATTAAATAGTCTTCATAAATTATGGAAGCCTTGTCTTCCCATTATACAGCCATTCTGATCTCGGTTAATAATATTTGGTAATATTTCTTGCAGTCGTTTTGCTAAAATTTTACAGATTATTTTAAGATCAGCATTTAATAGGCTTATTGGTCTCATGTTTTCACATTTATTAGGGGGTTTAGCTGGTTTTGGCAACAGTATAATTAAGGCATTATTCATGTATGGTGGTAAATTACCATTTTGAAATGCTTCTAAAACCATTTCCAACAGTGGTTTTATTAATTTAGTCTTAAATTTTTTATAGAGGTCAACTGGAAGACCATCTGGTCCTGCTCTTTTCCCTGATTTCATATTATCAATGGCTTGCCCAACTTCTTCTTGACTAATTTTAGACTCCAGTATCTCCCTGTTTTCATTTGGAATACATGGTGTAGATAATCCACCCAAAAACCCATTTAGTTTTGTTAAGTCAGTTTCATTTTTTGTATCATATAGTTTTCCATAATAATCTCTAAAGGCACTATTAATTTCTAAAGGATCTATAACTACCTGTCCGTTACTTATAATACTGGTAATTGGTATTTTAGATTCTAATTGTTTAATCTGCCATGCCAATAATTTTCCTGATTTTTCACCTTGTTCATAAAAAGTTTGCTTCAATCTTAGAAGACTCGAGGCAGCTCTATTCGCTGATTTTTTGTCATATTCAGCTCTCAGAATCAGTAATTCGTTCTCTAACTGCGGGTTACTTCCTGCATACACCTTTTCTTGAAGGATTTTTATTTTACGTTCCAGTTGGACTCTCTCCTCTCGGGTCTTCTTAGATTTTGAACCTGTATAACTAATAATATGCCCCCTAATAAAAGCTTTGAAAGCCTCCCACTTTATACATGCCGTTGTTCGTGTAGTATTGATATCAAAGAACTCATCTATCTGTTTTTCTATGTACTTAACAAATTCCTCATCCTGAAGCCATTTATGTTGAAAATGCCACGTAACTGGGTCCTTTGTCAATTTCTTATCTACATATACTAGACAGCAGGGTGCATGATCAGAGATCACAATATTATCATAGAAACAATTTTGAATCTTGGACCTTAATTCTGTAGAGATCAAAAAATAGTCAATACGTGAGAATGTCTTATAGGTATTAGAATAACAAGAATAGGCTTTGACTTGTGATTTCATTTCTCTCCATATATCTAGCAATCTCAATTCTTTCATAAAATGATTAATGGTCATCCTACATCCATTGTACGTACAGTCCAGTCCTGTTGATCTATCTATACTGGGATTCAATGTACAATTAAAATCCCCTGCTATTATATGTTGCCCTATAAGTGATGATAAAGTGAGGAATAAATTAACAAAGAAGTTTTGATCATCAATATTGGGGCCGTATAAGTTCACCAGATTTATATTTTCTAATAACAAAGATCCTTGGATGATTAGATATCTCCCAAATTTGTCTCTAATTACATTTTTCATTTGAAATGGGACTGTTTTATGTATGAGAATCATAACTCCCCTAGCTTGGGATGAAAATGATGAGGTGAACACATTACCTTACCATCTTCTCCAAATTCTTTTTACATCCTCCTCTAATAGATGAGTTTCTTGTAAAAATACAATTTTTGAATCTATGTCTTTTATTTTATTCATAACTTGTTTAAGTTTTTTAAGATTTTGTAGACCTTTGCAATTCCATGAAGTTAAATTAAGGTTAACGCTTTGATCTATGATCAATAAGGAGTTTGAGATTACCTTGCAATATGAACATACTCTTACAGAGAAGCAAAAACATGGATGATAGAACATTCATCCTACAAACTAAACAAAAACAAATTCTGTTTCCCCACATTCGTGGTAATCCCCCCAAAATCAAAAAATTCCATCTCCCGTTATAGCTAGTGACTGTTCCACACCTGCGAGGATCAGTCAAACCACTCTGTCTTTCTCCTCTCAATCACCCTGACTCTACTACTATTCTTATGACATTAACTCTGTTCTGTAGTTTTTTCAACATAACTTCAAAGTTTTATAGCAACTTTGTACATCATAGCTTTTTTTTTTAATACAGTCTGTATTTTGTAGACATGTTATATGTTTCAGATCAATCAGATGTCTGTGTTATGACTCGCCGCTCATCAGCGGCGCCAGCCGCGCGCACACCTGCTCCTCGTCAGCGGCGAGGTATTTAATCCACTCTGCCCTGGGCTTCGGCCTGAAGCCGTCTCTCTACTTCGGCCCCTTTGCTACTACGGATCTCAAACCGACTAGCAAAGATATCCTGGGTAAGCTCCCCTTACCTCTCTCCTCTAGCTTTCCCCTGTGCACTGGTGGACATTCCCGGCGGCGGACTTCATCACCTCGCCGTTGGCTCTACGCTGCTGCCACAGGTACCGCAGGTCGCTGTCTCCCGGGCTCCGCCCTTGTCGACGCCAGCCACCTGTCACAACCAAGTAAGCCAGCTACCATCATTGTTCCCTGTATTGGTGTGGTGCCCGTTACCCTTCTCCCTCTGCTCTCTCCCACAGGGTTGTCCGGCTGTACGGCCTCCTGCCCCTGTGCCTGACGCAGACGCCACCACCAATACATTCTTATTCCACAGACACGCAGCCATACACTCCCTTGTTGCTAATAAAGCTGTTAAATCTATCCTGAGCCTGCGTGTGTGTCTCCTGGGCTGTGCATTATGTCAGTACGGCTTCAGCAGAGCGGCTCGGCAGACAGCGGGCTCGCACGCCGTCTTTCCACCCTCGAGGCTCGGGTGGATTTAATAGCTCATCAGCAACAGGTGATACTGAATCAATTAATCATCATTACTAACCGATTAGACCGCTTGGACCCCCAGCAGCCGTTCCCCTCGGCTCGTCCGGGTGGCGTGGCTCCTGCGGCTCCGGTGGCCGTCCAGCCTGCTCCGGGTGCGCCAACACGGCTCACACCAATCCCCACTCCTGCTCGCTTCAGCGGTAAGCTGGGTGGAGCTCGGGGTTTTATTATGCAGTGTGAGTCCGTGTTTCTTCGCGTCCCCGGAGATTTTCCCTCACACCATAGCAGGATTGGCTATATAGGTAATCTCCTTGAGGGTCGTGCGCTTACCTGGGCTTACGCCATTATGGTGAAGCCCAGCTACGCCACCCTCACCTATGGCCAGTTCGTGCGACAATTTCTGGAAGTGTTCGACCATTCGCGTTTGGACAGTGTCCAGGTCGACCGTCTTCTCGGACTCCAACAGGGGAGCCGATCGGCGGCCGACTACGCGATCGACTTCCGGGTTACTGCGGAGGAAGTTGGCTGGGAAGAGCGTGCGTTCTGCGGCATCTTCCTCCGCAGTCTAAATTCCGGTCTGAGGGATGAGTTGGCTGGACGGGATACCCCAGAGACGCTGGCGGAGCTGATTTCTCTCACCATCAGTTTGGATAACAGGCTGCGCGAGCGCGCCTCCGAGCGGAAGCAGTCTTCTCGCTCGCGGGGCGCCTCGGCACGTCTGCCCCAAGCTCGCCCCCTGGTGTTGCCGCCACCGGAGGTCTCCGAGGAGTTGGAACCAATGGTGACGGGCCGGACAAAGCTCCCCCTGGCGGAGAAACAGCGCCGTCGTGACCTGGGCCTCTGCATGTATTGCGGAGGTAGCCAGCACACGGTGGAGCATTGTCCGGAGAAGCCAAATGAGGTGGTCCGCGAGTCACTGTAGGGGGCCTCGCGGACGCTAATCGGTTAAGTCCCCTCACACATTTGACGCTGCCCATCCGCTTCTGTCACAACCTCACTGGGCACCTCACACATGCACTGGTGGATTCAGGCGCGGAGGGTAGCTTTATTTCACAAAGCCTGGCAACCCGACTGGGAATCCACTGTCACCTCAGAATCAGAATCAGAATCAGAATCAGGTTTATTGCCATTGTTCATGTAGTACACAAACTAGGAATTTGTCTCGGTACAATGCTGCAACATTAACATGATAAGATAAAAGAAATAAACTATACATGTAATAAAGTGTAGGATAAGATTAAGTGATACTGGTCAACAGTTAAAATATATTAGCCAGCAGCAGATACTGTGGAGAACTATATAGTGCAGTCGGTAATGCAGGAAGAAAACAGTGATGATTGACATGAGTCTAGTTGAGCTCCTCGATACTCCTCTCGCCCTAGTTAATCTCTCCCGAGTTTCCCTGGGAAAAGTAACTCACCAAACATCCCCTGTCCCGGTGATCATCTCTGGAAACCATCGGGAGAATATCTCCTTTTACGTCCTGCCCACCTCAGTAACACCTGTCATCCTCGGTTATCCCTGGATCCGCCTCCACAACCCCGCCTTGGACTGGAAGACTGGGAAGGTTTCTGCGTGGAGCACTTACTGCATGGGTACCTGCCTCCAATCCGCGGCCTGCGCCCCGTCCTCGCCTCCCACAGCTCAGGACACCGCGCCCCCGGATCTCACCCTAGTGCCCTCAGAGTTCCACGACCTGGGTGCCGTTTTCAGTAAGTCCAAGGCGATGTCTCTGCCTCCTCACCGGCCCTACGACTGCGCCATTAACATCCGCCAGGGGGCGCCCTTACCCTCAGGACGCCTCTACAGTCTGTCAGCGCCGGAGAAGGAGGCAATGAACAGCTACCTGAAGGAGTCGCTCAGTGCTGGGATCATCCGACCGTCCTCCTCTCCTGTTGGTGCAGAGTTCTTCTTCGTTGGAAAGAAGGACGGATCTCTTCATCCTTGTATCGACTATTGAGCTCTCAACGATATCACGGAGAAGGACCGGTACACCCTGCCCCTTATGGACACTGCCTTCCACTCCCTCCAGGGGGCGACCTGGTTTACTAAGCTGGATCTCCGCAGCGCTTACCACCTCGTCCGGATCCGGGAGGGAGATGAGTGGAAAACCGCCTTCCGAACCCCAAACGGGCATTTTGAATACCTCGTGATGCCGTTTGGGTTGACCAACGCTCCAGCCGTCTTTCAGCGCCTCATCAATGACGTCCTCCGGGACTTCATCGGCCTGTTCGTATTCGTCTACCTGGACGACATTCTCATCTTCTCCAGGTCCAGGGATGAACACCGGGGCCACGTGAGGCGGGTCCTGCAGAGACTGCTGGAGAACCGTCTGTACGTCAAGGTGGAAAAATGTGAATTCTACGCCAAGACAACTTCCTTCCTGGGGTTCGTCATCTCCCATGACCAGGTGCTTCCGGACCCAGCGAAGATCAAAGCAGTGGTGGATTGGCCCACACCAACTTCTCGAAAGCAAGTTCAGCAATTCATCGGGTTCGCCAATTTCTACCGCCGCTTTGTCCCGAACTTTGGAGCCATCATCGGGCCCCTGACCCGCCTCACCTCTCCTAAGACCCCGTTCCAGTGGACTGAAGAGGCCACTTCGGCCTTCCAGGCACTGAAGACGGAGTTTTCCTCCTCCCGGGTCCTCAGCCAGGTCGATCCCGCGCTGCAGTGCATTGTGGAGGTGGACGCTTCGGACACGGGGGTGGGGGTGGTGTTGTCCCAGCGGTCCCCAGCCAATGGAGTCAAGCGACCCTGCGCCTTCTTCTCTCGGTGCCTGTCCCCGGCGGAATGAAATTACGACGTGGGGGACAGAGAGCTTCTTGCCATCAAGCTTGCCCTCCAAGAATGGCGTCACTGGCTGGAGGGGGCAGCCTTGCCTTTTGTGGTCCTCACTGACCACAAGAACCTGGAGTACCTAAGATCTGCCAAGCGTCTGAACGCCCGCCAGGCGCGTTGGTCCCTGTTCTTTGCAAGGTTTAAGTTCAGCATCACATATAGGCCTGGCTCCAAGAACGGCCTGCCCGACGCCTCTCCAGGCAATTTGCCCCGGAGGCCGCAGAAGACGTTGCTCACACCATCTTGCCCAGGTCGTGCGTCATGGGGGCTGTTATATGGGACATAGAAGACAAGATCCGGAGGGCGCAGGAGTCGGAACCGGACCCTGGCGACGGACTGGAGGGGAGGCTCTTCGTGCCATCTGCCGTCCGGGGGGATGTCATACACTGGCTCCATACCTCCAAGCTCACTTGCCATCCTGGAACTTCGCGGATGATTGACCTTCTCCAGCGATCCTTTTGGGGGCCAGGCCTGCGGAAGGATGCCGCCCGTTACGCCCGGGCCTGCCCCGTCTGTGCTGCCAATAAGTCAGGCAACGCTCCCCCTGCGGGTCTGCTCCAGCCCCTGCCCGTCCCTGGCAGGCCCTGGTCGCACATCGCTCTGGACTTCGTCACCGGGCTCCCTGTCTCCAACAACTTTGACACAGTTCTGACCATTGTAGACCGTTTCTCCAAGGCCGCCCACTTTGTGCCCCTACGTGGACTTCCCTCAGCCTTGGAGACGGCGGACCTCCTCATCAAGCACGTGGTCAGACTGCATGGAATCCCGGTCGACGTGGTCTCCGACCGCGGCCCCCAGTTTTCTTCGGATGTCTGGAGGTCATTTTGCAACGCCCTGGGAGCCAAGGTAAGCCTCTCCTCCAGCCATCACCCCCAGTCTAATGGGCAGTGTGAGCGGACTAACCAGGAGCTGGAGGCTACGCTCCGCTGCGTCACGTCATCCAAACCCACGTCCTGGAGTTCTCACCTCGCCTGGGTGGAGTACGCCCACAACACCTCTCGCTCTACGGCCATCGGGATGTCGCCCTTTAAAGCATCCTTGGGCTATGATCCACCCCTGTTCCCCGCACAGGAGGGCGAGTTGGCTGTTCCCTCTGTCCAGGCACATCTGAGGCGGTGCCGTTCCCTTTGGTCCACGGCGCGTAATGCGCTTTTACGCACGGCGGAGTGCAATAAGTCTACGGCGGACCGACATAGGAGACACTGCACCTGCCCTACCAGGTGGGACAGCAAGTTGGGTTTCCACACAGGACGTAAACCTAAGGGTGAGAGGAGAAAGCTGGCCCAACGGTTCATCGGCCCTTATCCCATAACCAGAATCATTAACCCGGTAGCTGTGCGTGTGGCTATTCCCTCCTCCCTCCGCATCCATCCCACCTTCCACGTCTCCAAAATCAAACCGGTGGTCTCTGACCCCCTCTGCCCTCCACCTGCGGCGCACCCCGCTCCCCGGATGATTGGTGGCCATCCGGCCTGGACCGTCGCTGACATCTTGGACGCCCGACGACCGGGGGTCGCGGATTGCAGTACTGGTGGATTGGGAGGGCTATTGGACCCGAGTGAGACAGTGGGTGCCTTCCTCGCTGGTGTTGGATCGGTCACTCATTTCTGAGTTTCATCGAGCGCACCCGGAAAAACCATCACCAGGAGGCGCTGCTAGAGGGGGGAGTACTGTTATGACTCGCCGCTCATCAGCGGCGCCAGCCGCGCGCACACCTGCTCCTCGTCAGCGGCGAGGTATTTAATCCACTCTGCCCTGGGCTTCGGCCTGAAGCCATCTCTCTACTTCGGCCCCTTTGCTACTACGGATCTCAAACCGACTAGTGAAGATATCCTGGGTAAGCTCCCCTTACCTCTCTCCTCTAGCTTTCCCCTGTGCACAGGTGGACATTCCCGGCGGCGGACTTCATCACCTCGCCGTTGGCTCTACGCTGCTGCCACAGGTACCGCAGGTCGCTGTCTCCCGGGCTCCGCCCTTGTCGATGCCAGCCACCTGTCACAACCAAGTAAGCCAGCTGCCATCATTGTTCCCTGTATTGGTTTGGTGCCCGTTACTCTTCTCCCTCTGCTCTCTCCCACAGGGTTGTCCGGCTGTACGGCCTCCTGCCCCCGTGCCTGACGCAGACGCCACCACCAATACATTCTTATTCCACAGACACGCAGCTGTACACTCCCTTGTTGCTCATAAAGCTGTTAAATCTATCCTGAGCCTGCGTGTGTGTCTCCTGGGCCGTGCATTATGTCAGTCTGTACATATGCTTAAAAGTTCTACCTTTGTCATGTTCATGCTTAGATCCCTCCAGTTTCCTTTTGGATCTGCTTGATGAGCTCCTGCCCCTCTTGAGGGGTCTTGAAGGTGTGGGTTCTCCCTTTATATGTGACCAGCAGTCTTGCCGGATGAATTACTCCGTGACGAATCCCTAGGTTGTGCAGCTCTTTGCGGGCGGGGTCGAACTGCCTCCTTAATTGTTGAATTCATGTGGCCAAATCTGGGTAGAACCGCACCTGTTGATCCTAGTATTTAATTTCCCCTTTAGCTTGCGCCACATTGGTGACCGTCATCTTGTCTCTGTAGTTGAGGAACTTCATAATCAGCGTCCTCGGTGGTGTCTTATTATCTCTCAGTGGGCCGATTCGGTGAGCTCTCTCTAAAACAACCGATGACTGCAGATCCGCGTTGTTCAGTGCTTCTGGAATCCACTTTTCCAAAAAGGAACATGGGTCCCGTCCCTTCGCTCCCTCCGGGAGGCCCACCAGCCTCAAATTATTCCGTCGAGAGCGGGATTCCAAGTCCAGGACGTTATCTTCCAGATGTTTACATTTTAATTCCAGTGTTTGCAACTTAGATTGTAGGCTGGTGATGTCATCTTCAGCGCTTGAAATTCGGAGCTCCGCCTGCGATACTCGCTCCATACAGTCATTTATTTCCTTTCTCATTCCTTCTATTGCTGCTATAATCCCATCAAATTTAGACGAAAACTCTGTTCTCATGGAGTTGATGGCAGTGAGCACTGCGTTTGTCCCCTCTTCAGCAGTTCCCGCTCCGCCGCTGGCTCCCTCCTCCGCCATTGTCTCTGGAGTTTTTTCTGTTTTGCCTCGAGCGTGGAAGTCTGTTAGCTTGAGTTGTTTTGTCGAGTTACCTTTTCCTCCACCTAATTTCCCAACCTTGGTCTTTACCATATCTGCGCCAAAACGCTGGGATGGGTTTTTGTTCCAATTAAGAGAGTTTTAGTAAACTTTTTATTTTTAGGAACAGAGCAGTGTGAAACACGTCTTCCTACATGGCCGCCATAACCAAAAGTCCAAACAAGTTATATTTAATTAAGTGGAATGACACAGGGAATACATATTGAACACATGAAGAAAAAGGGGTGCAAAAAGGCATCATCATCATCATCATCATAGCAGTCTGTCGTGGGCGACAATGACTGTTTCATTTCGGTCTGATCAGATTCCTCCACGCAGCTCTGTCCTTAGCCTTCAGCTGCCAGGAACTCCTGTCTATTTCCAACTTCTTCAAGTTTTCTTTTTCACAGCGTCTTTAAATCTGAGCCTTGGTCTACCCTGATTGCGTTTGCCCTCACATAACTGTGAGTAGAGTAACTGCTGAGGGAGATGCTAGTAGTCCATTCTCTCAACATGTCCGAGCCATCTCAGGTTCATCTGTATTCGTATGTCCTCCATTGATGGTAGACCAGCTCGTTTCAACACTTCTATGTTGGTTATCTTGTCTTTCCATGAGATGTTCATTATGGCTCCGAGGTGTATCATCACATACGCGTGGAGTTTCTTTACCTGCACTCTGTAGACAGTCCAAGTTTCACCATCGTACAATAGAGTAGCCAGTACTGTTACTCTGTACACTTTGCATTTCACACAGATAGACACGTGTTGATTGTTCCACAGTCTCTCCCTCAAGTTTCCAAACACAGCGCTCGCTCTTCCCATTCTGAGACATAGTTCATCCTCCAGCCAGGCATTCTCTGAAACAGTACTCCCTAGATACTTAAAAGTCTTGCACTTGACTAGTGGCTCTGTACCAATACTGACCTTTTCTTTTAGTGGTGTTAATAACTAGAACTTTGGTGGTTGATAAATGCATTGTCTTCTTGATGTTGATTTGGAGGCTGAATTGGTTAGTTGCTCTTGCAAATTTCTCCACTAAAGATTGCATATCTTCTGCACTCTGTGCAACTAGAGCACTGTCGTCGGCAAAGAGCGTTTCTCTTACCACCTTTATTGATGTCTTACTCTTGGCTTTAACCCCTTGCACTCTGGTCAGTTTCCCTAAAAATGCCTAAAAGTAACGTACCCAAAGTAAATCAAAAGCTGTTTGTCAACCCTTTGCAGCATCTTCATGGGGTTGGTGTCTTTTAAAAGAAAATACATTGAATTATTTGGCAAAAACATTCATAATCTCTCTAAGTGCTTCCTGCACTGAGTAACAGTCATCTAACATACTGAACTTGAAGAAAATAAAGTTTTGCCTGGGGTGTTTTTTTAGATACAAATGCTTGCAAATAACACACATCTGTCAGATACTGGCTGGAAAATGCAACAGAAATGTAGAACCAAGTGTTATCAAGCTGAGGTCAAAATTTTGTAACAATACCTCAAAAAATGAATATATTACACAGCTTTTTTCTCGGGTTGTTCCCAGGTGTTTTTAAACTGTGCCAAATTGTGCCAAATGGCACAGTTTGGAAAAACGTCTATAACTTTTGAATGATTCAACATAGAAGTGTCATAACCCGAGTGTCGGTTCTGGCCACACTCGGGCCTCATATCTTGTTGTTCCCTGGCTTTGGCAGCTGAGGGTTCCTTCCAGCTCCTCGGGCTCTTATTGTGAAGGCGCCCGGGGGAGCTCCCTGCTGTCAAAGTCAGCTGCTGCTCTGCTGTCATTAGCAGCAGCTGTGCCGCGTTGGGGTCATTAGCCACCAGATATAAGCGGGTGCTAAATGTCCTCCAGCGCGGCAGTCTCTGTTATGTTCCTGTTATGTTCAGCTATGTTCTGGTTATCCTGGTTAACCCCTGTTGTGTTCCTGCTGACCTCCGTTGTCCACTGTTAGCCGACTCGGGTATCTCGTAATCCCATCGGTTAACGGTCCTGTGTGTAAGGTACGTTCAGTGTGATTACCCTGACTATTACTCGTCTGGTGCATCGGGTGCTCCCCGGCTCAGACGTACCCATCCCGTTGTTTGTAATCTCTTCCTTGTCAACCTGCACTGGTATAACATCACTGCAAACTCACTGGTGACTGAGGCGTCTTGTGACGGTCCGTGTAGGGCCGTTGTGACAAGAAGCTTGATCTTGGGGCTCTGATGAAAGGTGACACTCAGGGCTGTGTGTGTGTGGTGTGTGTGGGGGGGTGTTTATTCATTCATGACTGAATGAATGAACAAACAAGCCCCCCCCCCCCCCACACAAAGAAGCATGCCACGTAAAAATATGTGCCTTTTTTTTACAAGAAAAAATAACCTAACAGTGCAATAAAAATTATACTAAAATATCTGCAATGTAGAGGATAACAACTCCCCCCCCCCCCCACTACAGAGGAGCTCGGCGCACAAAAAAAATGGTCCGTCAACGGTCCGTCATGTGCGATGACACACCATTGTAATTTACCGATAGGTCAAAAGTCATTTTTATTACTATTTTCAGTGATAAAGAATAATTTAGCTTATTAACACTTACCTGTCCACAACAGCAGTGTCGTTGGCGAACATCTGTTCCTCATTGTCAGACGAACATGACGCTGGTCCGCTTGTTACGACTCGTGGTTCTGGTCACGCGACCCGGTCAAACCATGATTCCATGATTGCGGTTTTGGCGAGCAATTTTTCAAAACAAATAAGAACAGTAGTAATAAAAAAAGACCAGCGAACGCTACCGTTACACACAGCGGCTTACACAAAACAGATTTTACGCATGGGACGCACGCTTTCAATCGTCGAACTTCTCTGCTTCAATTGGCTCATTGTATTCGCAGTCGTTGGTAGGCGGGTCCTTCTTGCTAGGTTTTCAGTCATTGGTTCTTCAAGGTTTCAGAAACCCAATTCAAGGCTCTTATTAGTCGAATGAGAGGTCAATCAAATCTAAACCAATCAAAACACTCCTTTGGCTTTCTGTTTGCGGCTGTCTGTACTGGAAGAACGAAATGCAGCTTTTTTTTTTTTTCAGCGTGCACTGTGCATCTCAGTGCGCACTAGGACGCACTAGGACGCAGAGACGTGACCGCCCGCGGTTATCCCGGAGTGCAAGAGGTTAAACTGTGCCATATTGAACAAGTCTGCTTCTTTCCTTGTTTGAATGTATACTCCTTCTGAAGTGTCTTTGAATGCCACCTCAAGCATGGCTGCTAGATATAGCGAGACAGAAGTGTAGGCACCAGCACACACCCTTGTTTCCCCCTGTTGCTTACTGAAAAGTTCTTTAGATACTGAACCACTCATTACCACGTTTGCTTGCATATCTGTATGGAGTGCCTCGATCAGGCTGACAAACTTCTCTGTACAGCCATATTTCTTGAGGTACATGCCAAAGTCCTTTTCCGGCTAAACAGTATCGAAGGCTTTACTGAAGTCTCTGAAGACTACATAATGTGGCATGTTCTGTTTGATACACTTTTCTTGAACCTGTTTCAAGCAGAAAATCATGTCCATTGTGCTTCTTACACTTCTAAAGCCGCGCTGGGTTTCCGGTAGTACATTCTGCGAGATGTGTTCATTGAGTCTGTTCAGTAGTACATGTGAGAGAATCTTACAAACAGTGGCTACCAGTGAATACCTCGGTAATTTCCACAATCTTTCCTGTCACCCTTCTTGAACAAAGCACAATACTTGCATCCTTCCAGTCTATGAGGTACTTTTTGGGTATCCTATATCTCTTGGATGAGCTTGTGCCGGCTGTTGGTCAGCTGAACATCACCAAATGTCCACACTTCGCTGGAATTCCATCCCTTCCTGGAGCTTTACCATCCTGTGTTTGTCCTGATAGTTTGCCATTAGTTCATCAAGATTTGGTGGTTCATCCAGACTTGACACAGCTGGTCGTTGCACTAGAGCTTCTTTAGCCTCTTCAGTGACATCTCCAGGGTGTTTAGTAGTTGGTCAAAGTGGTCTGCAAATCGTCCAAGATCTTGTCTTCTTCTCTGCAAAACCGTTTCCCATCATAGCCTTTAGTTGGATCAATCCTCTTGGTTTAGAGCTGTAGATTTCTCTCAAACCTGTGAAGAATGTTTTCATGTCCTTCCTGTCTTCTGCAGTTTGAAGTTTCTCTGCTTTTTCATCTCACCAGTTGGACTTCAATCTCTCTGGTGTTACTTCTGTAGTTCATTCTAAGCCTTTGAGTATTTCTTCTTCTTAGAAAGCCAAGAAACCAGCTGACGAATTCATCAAAATGTAGGAAGCATCCCACCCCCCATCAGAGCAAATTTAATTTCAGCTAGATAAGTCCTGACTGATAGCCTTTTCAAGAGGGTTGAGGTGAAGAGGGAGGATAGGTGCCACACAATGAGTTTCTCTCCTTTTATGTGGGTAGTGTGGCCTAATGGTTAGGGATATGGACTGGTGAGCAGATGGTCACAGGTTCGATCCCTGGACAGCAGGATTAGATCAGGGTGGGACTTATAACATAGCAGTGTTTGCCCCCACCCTCTTAACCCCACTCTGGTGCCCTTGAACAAGGCCCTTAATCCCAACTGCTCCAGTGGAGCTGCTCAGTTGCCACAGGTCAGTCTGTGGTGCACTGGCAGCCTTTCTGGTGTGAATGTGTGAATGTGAACAAGGTGTCCTTGAAAAGAGAGGTTGCCTCTCAATGGAACTTGCCTATTTAAATAAAGGTTACATCAAAAATAAAAATAAATGCCCATAGCAGCCAATGACACAGAGGTATTCTTTGCAGCATGAGATGTGCATTGTCATGAATGAAGATAATTTTGCTACAGAAGGCACAGTTGCATTCGTTTTGTACCATGGAAAAAAGTGGTCAGTCAGAAACTTATATACTTTGCCAAGGTCATTTTCACACCTTCAGGGACCCAAAAGGGGCCTACCAGCTCTCTTCCCATGATTCCGGACAAAAGCATTTACTCTGCGACCTCCTTGCTGATGTTGCAGCCTTGTTGGAACATGGTGGCCATCCATCCACCATCCACTACTCCCTACCATCTGGACCATCCCAGGTTGCATGGCCACTCATCAGTAAAACAGGACTGTTTGAAAATTTGTCTTCATGTATTTCTGGGCCCACTGACACCGTTTCTGCTTTTGAGCATTGATGGGCCGAATAGTAGGTTTTATTGCACAACTGCAAACCTCTGGAGGATCCTACATCTTGAGGCTTGTATGACTCCAGAGGCACCAGCAGCTTCAAATACCTGGTTGCTGCTTTGTAATGACATTTTAGCAGCTGTTCTCTTAAGTTTATGATTTCCCCATGGCAGAAACCTTCCTCATTATACCTTTTTCTGCATGAACCTGTCTGTGCTCTGAGTCAAGCCACAAATTTCTTCACGTCCGATGAGCGATCACGCTTAAGTTTTCATGAAAATATCTAATGTTTTCAAATCTGTCCAAGGCATTGCCATATTTGACAGTTTTGGCAGCAGAGAGATCCTTATCTTTCCCATATTGCTTGAAATTCTGTGGCAGGCTATAATGTGGAACATCCTTCTTCAGTAGTTTTCTTTTAATTGAGCTCACCTGGCAAACTATTATGACAGTATCTGAAATTGATATCCGTGATCCAAAGAGTTCTGAGACACAATACTATCCATGAGTTTAATTGAAAAACAAAAACCTGAATGTTTGTGACACTAAAATCCTTTTTGCATATAATTTGGAGCACGGTGTTTGACCTTCGTAACCTTTTTGTTGCAAAACATATGATGGCATTGGTTTCAGGCACATTTCTAAACTGCTGAATGTTCCAAAGAGCACTGTTGAGTCATCATTCGGAAGTAGAAAGAACATTATTTTACCATAAACTGGTCACGACCAGAGCTCCTTCCGAGATTTCTAACAGAGGAGTCAAAAGAATTATCAGAAGAGGCAAAGACCACTCATGGAGAGCGCCAGAAAGACCTGGAGTTAGCAGGTATCTGTTTCAAAGAAAACAATAAGTAATGCAACTCAACCGACATGGGATCTATGCCCATTCACCTCACAAGACTCCATTGCTGAAGAAAAAGTATTTTGAAGCTCATTCAAAGTTTTGCTGCACAACATTTCAGCAAGCCAGTAAAATACTAGGAGAATATAGTCTGGTTAAGATGAGACCAAAATTGAACTTTTTGGATGCCCACAACACACAGCATTTCAGAGACAAATGGCACTGCACATTCCATCATGGTGTGAGGGTGTTGTTCAGTACATGGTATAGGCAGACTTCATATAAATGAAAGAAAGATGAATGGACAAATGTACTGAGACATCCTTGATAAGAACCTGTTGCCATCCGACAAGATGCTAAAGATTATGGACGGTAGAAATTTCAGGCAAGACAATAATCTCAAATACACAGTCAAAGAAACTCTCAACTTGCCTCAGAGACAGGAAAATAATGCTGCTAGAATGGCCCAGTCAGTCACCTGACCTGATTCAACTGAAAATCTATGGAAAACGAACTGAAGGTCAGAGTTCATAGAAGACACCCACGGATCCTTCAGGATTTGAAGACAGTTTGTGTGGAGAATGATCTAAAATCACTCCTGAGCAATGTCTGCGCTAGTTTCTCCATACAGGAGGCATCTGGAAGCTGTTATTACCAACAAAGGCTTTTCTACTAAATATCAAATGAATTTCACCAAGTGCGTTCAATACTTATTCCCTTTGTCATTCCACTTTATTAAATACAACTTGCTTTATGAGCACAGTAGCCATGATTTATTTGTATATACTGTATGGATAACTTGGGTTGTTTCTGATATCTGGTGAAAATCTCAGGTCAATGGCTCCATCAGAAATATGTTTAAACGGAAAAATGTTGGCATGCTCAATACTTATTTTCCCTGCTGTGTGTGCAGAAATTTTCCAAGATTCTCTGGATTTTTATGATGATATTATGGACTGTAGATGATTTAATCCCTAAATTTCTTTAGATTGTACGTTAGCAAAAGCTGTCCTTAAACTGTTGGACTATTTGCCCACACAGTTGCTCACAAAGTGCTGAACATCACCCCATCCTTGCTTGTGAACAACTGACCCTTTCAGGGATGTTCCTTTTATACCCAATCATGACACCCACCTGTTTCCAGTTAACCTGTTCACCTGCTGAATGTTCCAAAAGGTGTTTCTTGAGCATTTTGTTGTCCCTGCATCAAATTCATCAAATTCAGACGGATTCCTCATCACAGCAGAAGACTTCAACCAAGCAGATTTAAAGGCCCTCCTACAAAAACTACACCAACATGTGGACTTTTCAACAAGAGGAGACAATCTGCTGGACTTGCTGTACACAACCCACAAAAGAGCATACAAGGCCTCCCCCTCCCCCACCTTCATCTCTCTGATCACATCACCATCTTGCTAAGGCCTGCATACAGACCCAGACTGAAAGCCATCAGACCAACAAAAAAGCAGGTACGTGTGTGGCCAGAGGGGCCCTCCAATGCCCTGAAAGATTGCTTTAGCACTACAAACTGGGAAATTTTCAAACCTGCAGCCACTCACAATGAACACACAAATATTGATGAGTACACTGAGGCTGTTGTAGCATACATAGTTAAATGCATTGATGATGTCACTCACTGCAAAAGCATCACTGTTAGTGCTAACCAAAAGCCATGGATGACCACAGAGGTTCGCAGGCTCCTGAGGCCTCGGGATGCAGCCTTCAGGGATGGCGACACCGCAGGACTAACAGCAGCTAGGGCCAACCAGTCCCGTGGTATCAAGGAAGCAAAACAACAGTACAGCAAGAAAATATCCAGCCACTACAGCAACACTAGAGACTTTAGAGTGGCATACAGACCCTCACCAACTACAATACCTCTACCTCAGACCTGCGCAAGTGACATCCCACTGCTTAACAACTTAAATGACTTCTTTTGCAGCTTTGAAGCACAAAACAGAAAATCAGCACAGAAGACCACTCCTTCCCCAGACAAGCAGGGTATAAGTCTAGATCCAACCAGCATGAAAAGGACCAGTAAGTCTAGATCCAACCAGCATGAAAAGGACCATCTCCAGGATCAACCCACACAAGACAGCTGGACCAGACAACATACCAGGTCGTGTTCTCAATGACTGTGTAGAGGGACTCAAAAATGTCCTGGCTAACATCTTTTACATCTCCCTGAGTCAAGCTGTTATCCTCAGTTGTTTCAAAACTGCTACCATAATAATAATATATAATATATATAATATATTATATATATAATATTATAGTACTCGGCGCCACACCAGTAGGCTGCCTTTTGCAACAGCGGCTCGATTCCGAGTTTTTTTCCCTTCCTCTCTTTTTGATCACTTTTTTTTTTTTTTCACCCCACTTATATCACAGACACACAGATCGTCCCAAATGTCTCCTGAGCCGGTGGACGGAGCCACTGTTTATAGCAGGATACGATACAACATGGAAGAGCTGCTAGCATTTAACCGCCACCCGGTCCCACTGGAAAAACTCGACATACCGAGAGAATTGAGGCGAAAGCGTTGCGGCTGCCGGGCTGGAGTAAGGCGGAGGACAAAAAATATAAGGTACAGACCCTCCCTTCCATCTGTTGTCATGGGAAATGTACGGTCGATACTGGGAAAGTTAGATGAGCTAGCGGCTATCTCCCGTTATGATAGCACTTACCGGGAGTGCTCTCTCCTTTTGTTTACTGAGACGTGGCTAACTGAACTAGCAGCAGATGCTAACATTGAGCTGGAGGGTTTTCACATGATACGAGCTGACCGAACACCAGAGAGTGGCAAAGCAAGGGGCGGTGGAGTGATAATGTATGTTAACAACAACTGGTGCAGACCGGGACATATCACTGTTAAACAACGACACTGCAGCAAAGACATTGAGTTGCTAGCTGTTAGCATGAGGCCTACATATCTCCCGAGAGAACACTCACACGTGATCTGCATTGTTGTTTATGCAAATCCGATGGCGAACGCTGGGACAGCGCGTGACGTCATCCATTCAGTAACCAGCAGGCTGCAGACAGAACACCCAGATGCTCTTCTCCTCATCTCAGGCGATTTCAACCACGTTTCACTGTCTCCCATTCTGCCCACTTTCACCCAGTATGTCACATGCCACACTAGAGACAATAAAACACTGGATTTATTCTACGCAAACACTAAGGAGGCGTACACCTCATCACAACTCCCCCCACTTGGGAGATCGGATCACAACTTGGTTCATCTCCAGCCGGTGTACAAACCCCTAGTGCACAGACAACCTCCGGCCATGCACACTGTGGAGTTATGGTCTGAGGAGACAATGGACACTCTAAAGGACTGTTTTGAAGCCACTGCCTGGAAGCAGCTCTGCGATCCACATGGTGAGGACATCGATGGCCTCATTCACACCTTCACGGGCTACCTCAGCTTCTGTGTGGACAAATCCGTTCCCACCAAGACCATACGGCGTCACTCAAACAACAAACCCTGGATCAACCCTGAGATAAAAACACTTCTGAGAGAGAAGAAGAGGATCTTCAGGTCGGGGAACAGGGAGATGCTGAAGTCCGTACAGAGGGAGCTGAGGAGAAAGATCAGAGAAGGCAAGGACAGCTTCAGGAAGAAGATGGAGGACAAGCTGCAACAGAGCGACATCAGCGGGGTCTGGAGAAACCTCAAAACCATCTCGGGGCTCCAGAATACCTCCCCCCAGGCCACGGGGGGCAGGGAGTGGGCGAACAACCTGAATCTGTTTTTCAATAGATTTGACCAACCGCCCTCCCCCCCTGTCTGCACAACAACCACTGCTGCCTCTAAGAAATCAAGTCCTGCTACCCACTCCCCACTCCACCGACACCCCCCCCCCACTCCCAACACACAGCCCCCCATCCTGACCCTGACCAAGACCCAGGTGAGGACGGAGCTGAGGAAGATCAAGGCGAGGAAGGCGTCGGGACCGGACGGCATCAGCGCAAAGCTCCTCAAGTCCTGTGCAGACCAGCTGTGTGGGATTGTGACGTATATCTTCAACATGAGCCTGAAACTGGGGAGGGTACCACAGCTGTGGAAAACATCTTGTGTGGTACCTGTACCAAAAACTTCCCACCCCAAAGACCTGAACAGCTTCAGACCGGTGGCCTTGACGTCCCACTTGATGAAGACCCTGGAGAGACTGCTCCTTGCTCATCTCCGCCCCCTGGTGGAACCAGCGATGGATCCACTCCAGTTCGCCTACCAGCATGGCATTGGGGTGGAGGATGCGGTGATCTTCCTCCTTCACCGTTCTCTGTCCCACCTGGAGAAGCCCGGGAATATGGTGAGGATCATGTTCTTTGACTTCTCCAGTGCTTTCAACACCATCCAACCGATGATCCTGAAGGACAAGCTGCTGCGCGCAGGGGTGGACCAGCACCTGTCATCATGGATCCTGGACTACCTCACGAACCGGCCTCAGTTTGTGAGAACCCGGGACTGTGTTTCCGACACGATCATCAGTAGCACGGGGGCCCCCCAGGGAACGGTGCTGGCTCCCTTCTTGTTCACTCTTTATACTGCGGACTTCTCACACAACACAACACATTGCCATCTACAGAAGTTCTCTGATGACTCTGCGATCGTTGGTCTCATCTCCAGCGGAGATGAAGCTGAGTACAGAGGGCTTATCCAGGACTTTGTGGACTGGTGCCATCGGAACTGCCTCCAGATCAACGCGAGGAAAACTAAGCAGCTGGTGGTGGACTGCCGCAGGCATGGGCAGCCCCTCACAGCACCAGTAAATATACAGGGAACAGACATCGAGATGGTGACATCCTACAAGTACCTGGGTATTCATCTGAACAATAAACTAGACTGGTCACACAATACTGACGCACTCTACAAGAAGGGACAGCGCAGGCTGTTCCTGCTGAGGAGACTCAGGTCTTTTGGTGTACAAGGGGCGCTGCTGAAGTCATTCTATGACACGGTGGTGGCATCAGCCATCACTTTTGGAGTGGTCTGCTGGGGCAGTGGCATTACTGCAGCCGATAGGAAGAGACTGAACAAACTGATTAAGAAAGCTAGCTCTGTCCTGGGGCAATGCCTTGATCCGATGGAGGAGATAGGAGAGAGAAGGACGGTGGCTAAACTGTCATCTCTGCTGGAGTCCGAGTTCCACCCTATGCAGGACATACTGGATGCACTGAGGAGCTCATTTAGCAGCAGACTACATCATCCCAGGTGCACAACCGAGAGGTTTCGTAGGTCCTTCCTACCAACGGCTGTCAGACTGTACAACCTAAGCAGGGCTGCTCGCAGAGATAGCAAAAAGACGTAACAAACTAATAGTTTTTTTTTTGCATGCAAAAGATGCAATAGACTTACACAATGGTCCCCTCCGGCATACAACTAGGAACATACCGGTCGCTATGGAGGGTGAGAATATGTATGGGCACATAATCATACCATGTAGGATAACTAAGTAGACGGTTATGCTGTTTCATCCCACCTAGCAACAATGCTCTGCACTGTGTGTGTTTATATATTTACATATTTATTCCATCTAGCTACAATGCTCCGCACTGTGTTTTTATACTGTATATCTACATATTATTCCATCTAGCTACATTGCTCCGCACTGTGTGTGTTTATATACTTGCATATTTATTCCACCTAGCTGCAATGCTCCGTACTGTGGGTGTTTATATATTTACATATTTATTCCATCTAGCTACAATGCTCTGCACTGTGTGTTCATATATTCATATATTTATTCCATCCAGCTACAATGCTCTGCACTGTGTGTCTGTGTGTGTGTGTGTATATATATATTTTATAGTAAATATGTACATATGTATATTAGCTGCTCTTGCTTGCTTGTTTTTTTTCTTTGCCTGCTGATTGTTGCTCTGAGTGTTGCTATCCCTGTGCTGTTGCAATCCTGAATTTCCCCGTTGTGGGACTAATAAAGGCTTATCTTATCTTATCTTATCTTATCTTATCTTAATACAAGTCCCAAAGAAGCCCGTCCCATCCAACTGTAATGATTACTGGACAGTAGCACTGACCTCCAGCATAATGAAGTTCTTCAAGCAGCTGGTCAATGTAGAATATCAAGTCCATCCTACCTCCTTCCTACAACCCATCTAAGTTGCATACAGTTCAAACAGATCCCAGAAAAAGCTATCTCGGCTGTTCTGGACCCACCTGGACTCAAAGGACTCCTATGTTGCAAATGCTGTTCTTGGACTTCAGTTCAGCATTCAACACAATATTCCCTCAGCACTAATATAAAAAACTCAGGACACTTGGACCCCCCCCATCATGTGCTCATTCTACCGGGGGCACCATTGAGAGCTGCCTCACCAGCTGCATCAATGGTGTGCTACGAAGCTGCACCTCCTCCTGCCGGAAGACTCTACAACACACAGTGAATGCAGCCAGCAAGATCATCAGTGCCCCTCTGCCCTCCCTCTCAGACATCGACCACACTCACCTCACCCACAGAGCAATCAACATCGCAGGTGACACCCTCCCACCCCTCACACTCCCTCTTCAGCATTCTGCCCTCAGGGAGAGCGTACCGGGGCCTTCTGGGCCCAATCCACAAGACTGCTAAACAGCTTTGTTCACCAGGCCATAGGACTCTGAACTCTGTCCACTCCCCGCCCCCTGCCCCTGGAAAGTAACACACTCATCCACACAATAACTCTACCTCAGCTGTTTGTACAGAAAGACTTGGCACACCAACAGTAATACATCTGCTGCTGTATGTCTTTGCACCTTATGACAACCATTTACACCAATGCGACACCTGCTAGCTGTCTGTTATTGCACTACTGATCATCGTACATTCCAAACTGTTACTGTTTGCACCTCCTTACCGCATTGAACTTGCACTACAGGTATTACGTATCACTGTACATAGGACCGCTGTGTATTTTTATTTTATTTGCACTACAGGCAGCATTACTGTACATGAATGAATGAATGAATCTTTATTTTGGATAGATTAAAAGTAAAGATTAAAAGAAACAGAATAATATAACAAAGGGAAAAAATCCACAAGGTCAAATTAAACAATAACTCCTCTGATTATACAGTTCAACATAAGTTATCACGGAAATGGGTGATGGCTGAAGCCGCAGCTTATATTGCCCACCCATATTCCATCCAAGAATTCAAAAGAAAACAAAACAAGAGCGATTACAATTCGGAACAAAGCTAAGACAAAATGTGACAAAAAAAAACTAAGCAACAACACAACACAGACTGGATTTGACAATCCTTATGTGATTTTACATGTCATCTTGTATATATGTTTGGAGTATTTCTTCCTTTACTTTTTGTTTAAATTGTCCAAGCGTTGTACATGATTTAATTCAGGTCCAAAATCGTTCCATAATTTGACTCCTTGCACCTGAAAACACAGTATTGCTTGGTGGTAGGTTCTCACTGAAGGTTTTTGAAATATACATGTTGCCTCTGAAATGATATTGTTTCTCCCCTTATTTGGAACAGCTTTTGGATATTTGCGGGCAGTGATAGATTCTTCACTTTAAACATTATTACTGCAGTTTTAAAGTCAACTAAATCTTTCAACTTGAGAGCTTTTAATTAAGAAAAAGTGGGCTTTGTAGAAGAGCTTGAATGATGAGGCGATTTGATATATAAACAAAGTTTATTTATCAGCTCTCCTAACAAGTCTCATCTAGTGCAAGGTAGCAGAAGGAAAAGAGGCCGAATATCTCCGGCTCACTGACTTTATACTTGCACATAACAAAAGACATTGCATAACAAAGGCTGACATCCCTCATTATCTTAATCCCCCCCATTGTCTTGGTACTATCCTCTCTTCGCCCTAGGGGGGGTGAGGTAAGCTCCTCCGGTCTCCACCGCAGTGTCTGGGAACGTCTTTGTTCTTCACTTGGCGTTGAGAGTCTTTGTCCTTTCAGAGGTGTGAAGTTGCTTTTACATATGTAATTACCAAACATTTCCACATGCTTCAACATATGTAGGTTATGGAATATATGATTATATAGCCCACACCCCCCCCCCAAAACGACTAAGAAAAGACAATAGACAAATTCACAGTCTAAGATAATTACTATGACATACTAAGTGTTACATCTCTTGCCACAGAGAAACTTATCCCAGCAGCCATGCCCCAAAGAGAGTTCAGTGGTAATCATAACAGCATAGTAAAATCATAAGTCAGTCCTAAACTGTTGCAGCACAATTAGTGAACAATTGTGGAGTAGTTTGCATCAGTCCCTGTGCTGTCTGGGTTTTAATCTTCTCCCAAAACTGCTGTGGGTTCGTTTAGGCGTCCTGCTGGGACCTTCTTGGTGAGGAATCTGCAGCGTGGGAAGGAGAGTGGTTAATTGTTCCCTGCAGGGGGGCTGAGTCTTTCTCTATTGGGGGGTCTACCCCGCCGAGGTGCTCTCCAGCCAATTGGTGCAGGCTCGGTCTTTCAACAGAAGGCAGGTTTAAGTCTGTCAATGCTGACTGTTTCTTTTCTATCCCCAAAATCAAGCACAAAGTGTTTATCACCATGTTCCAGCACTCTGAATGGCCATCGTATGCTGGGCGGAAAGTTGGTTTTAAAGCTTCATGTCTGACAAAAACGAATTCAGCGTTCTTTAGAGCTTGAGGGGACAAAAACCCGTGGAAAGGAGTGATGAGCTGGACGGGGAGAGAGTCTGGTCTGGTGCTGCCTAAAAACCTTGGGACTGGAAAAATGCCCTGGCTCTGGATTCTCTGGTAAAAATTCACCTGGGAGCCTGAGAGGTTGTGCAAAAACTAATTCTGCCGGAGAGGCGTCTAGATCCTCTTTAGGCGCAGCACGCAACCCCAATAAAACCCAGGGAAGTTTATTTACCCAATTTGTATCCGTTAGTGAGGCTCTGAGGGCGGCTTTTAAAGACCTGTGAAAACGCTCACATAACCCATTAGCCTGAGGGGTGATAAGCGGTGGTGCGATGAATTGTTGCCCCTAAGCTGCTGGACATGGCTGACCAAAGCTCTGAGACAAATTGAGGCCCTCTATCGGACGTGATGTCCGATGGGATCGCCGAAACGTGCCACCCAGTTTGTCAAAAAAAACGCGAGCGACTTCCCTCCGCTGTAGTTGACGCCAGAGGGACTGCTTCTGGCCAGCGCGTGGTGCGGTCTATCATTGTTAACAGGTGTGCGAAACCTTGGGAGGAAGGTAGTGGCCCCACGAGGGTCGACATGAACGTGGTCGAACCTTCTAGCCGGGATCGGAAAAGGCTCCAGAGGGCTTTTGTGTGTTTGTGTATTTTGGCGCGCTGACAAGAATGCAAGTTTTTGCCCATTCTTTTACGTTTTTGCGCAGGCCTGGCCACACAAACTTTTCGGCGACCATTTTAACCGAGGCGCGCACACCTGGGTACGCGAGGGAGTGAATTGAGTCGAAAATACGGCGGCGCCATGTGGCTGGGACTTAACGGGCGAGGTCGGTCGGTTGAAATATCGCATATTAGGGGGGGCAACGCCGTCGCGTAAACCCTTTTCCTCCAGCCTTAACCCTATTGGGTCCAGACAGGAGTGCGCGCACGTCCGCGTCACTGCTTTGTTCCTCTGCCATGGCTGCATAATCTGTCCCTGCATGGATAGGTGCTGCGTATGTGTCCGCGTTAGTGAAAAGTTCTGCGGCTGAGGCAATATAATCTGTCTCCTCGCGCTCTGGTGATGTCACAGCGCGAGAGAGGCAGTCTGCTACCACGTTAAGTTTGCCTGCCACATGTCGAATGTCTGTGGTGAACTCTGAAATCGCAGCCAGCTGTCTTTGTTGCCTGCCTGACCATGGTTCTGAAATTTTAGCCATAGCAAAGGTGAGCGGTTTATGGTCTACAAAAGCCGTGAAACTCCGCCCTTCTAATCAGAACTGGAAGTGGCGGATGGATAAATGAAGCGCTAGCAGCTCCCTGTCAAAAGTGCTGTACTTACTCTCAGTTTGGTTGAGCGATTTGCTGAAGAATGCTAAAGGTTGCCAGATCCCGTTGACATGTTGTTCTACAACTGCCCCTATAGCCAGGTCCGAAGCGTCTGTGGTTAGCGCAATGTGGGCCGAGGGATCGGGGTGAACTAACAATGTGGCGTTAGCTAGAGCGCTCTTTACTTCCGCGAAGGCGCATTCACGCTCCGGGGTCCATTCGACTGCGTTGGAAGCTTTCTTTTTTCTGAGCGCGTCATATAGGGGCTGCATGAGCTGAGCTGCGTGGGGGAGGAAACGGTTGTAAAAATTAACCATTCCTAAAAATTCTTGCAGCGATTTGACCGTTTGTGGCCGTGAGAAACTTTTTATCGCGTGGAACTTTGTCTGGAAGTGGGACTGCCCCTTTCAGAGAGACTTTGTGTCCTAAAAAATCAATTTGTGACACGCCGAATTTGCATTTGGCTGGATTGATTATTAACCCGTGCTCTTCTAGTCTCTGAAAAACCGTAGTGAGGTGCTGCTCGTGTTCTTCCTCAGACGAGCTGGCTACCAGCATGTCGTCGAGGTAGACAAAAACAAAACGAAGGTCGCGTAATACCGCGTCCATCATTCGCTGAAAAGTTTGAGCAGCGCCTTTGAGGCCGAAAGGCATTCGCAGAAATTCAAAAAGGCTGAAAGGGGTTATTACAGCTGTTTTAGGAATGTCCTCTGCTCGAACTGGGACTTGATGATAACCGCGGACCAGGTCTATTTTTGAAAAAATGCGCGCACCCACCAGATGTAGTGAAAAATCCTGAATGTGAGGAATTGGGTAGCGGTCATGCGCTGTCGCATTGTTTAATCTGCGGTAATCTCCGCACGGTCTCCAAGAACCGTCGGATTTTGGAACCATATGAAGTGGTGAGGCCCAAGGGCTCTTCGAGCATCTAACAATGCCTAATTTTTCAAGGGTAGTAAACTCGTCCCGAACTATTTTGAGCTTGGCCGCATCTAAGCGGCGAGCTTTGGCAAATACGGGTGGGCCCGTTGTGGGAATAAAGTGTTCAACCCCGTGTTTAGCCACTGTAGCTGAGAATTTGGGAATTGTGAGTGCTGGAAATTGGGTGAGGAGTTGCTCAAACTTACCTCCTGCCGTGGTGACGCTAGTCTGCACAGGTGGTGGAGAAACTCGGGCTGAGCAGGGAATAGAAGCAAAAGACCAATTAACCAAGCGTCTATTCGCTAGATCCACTAATAACCGATGTGCACACAAAAAATCTGCGCCTAACAAGTTAAAGCTCACCGCCGCTACAACGAATGTCCATCTGTAGTTGCGGCCGTGGATGTGGAGGTGCAGGCTCTTTTCGCCGAAAGTGTCGATGTTGGAGCCGTTGGCTGCCACCGCTCCGTTGCCCCGGGTGCCCATGGCTCGATCTGCTTGGGAGGGCATGACGAAACTCAGCTGAGCTCCTGTGTCAATGAGGAACTGCTTGCCGGTGTGTCCATCCGTCACATATAACAGCTTACTTTTCTCGCCGAGAACCACTGCCGTTAACGGCTCTCGGCTTTGCCGTTTTCCCGAAATCGTAAATTTGCAGGGGGGAACGCATTTGTGGGCCTTCTCGACAAAGCGGTGGTGATAATAACAGACGTTGTTCCGTCTGTTACATTTTGGCCGTGTCGCTGTCACCGCGGGCTGGATCTGCTCAGTGGGTTGTGGTTCTTCGTGGTTCTGGGCATCAGCGTTGAGGTCTGCGGATGCTGCTGTGGGTGTCTGCTCCTTGCAGGCGTTGACGAGCCGTTGAGCTTCGTTGGCGAGCACGCGAAAGTCTTGCTGGGTGCTGCATCTCATGTTGGCGAGTGTCCCTCTCATGTGTGGCGGCAGCGTGCTGAGGAATATGAATTGGAGGAGGAAGTTGTCATTGTCTTCTTCTTTAAGCTGCAGCAAATCCTCCATGAGGGCTTTAGGTTTGCACCCTCTGTGGCCGTAGACCGCCAGGATCTTCTCGGCTCTCTCTTCAGCTGAGGGGACGTAATTTGCCACGATGGTTGCTTTCAGCGTTTCATATTTGTCTTGGGCAGGCGGCCGCCGGATCATGCTCCGCACACACCTTGAAGTGGCGGCGTCGAGTTTGGAGACGATATGATAGAATTTGGTATCGTCAGCCGTGATG
This sequence comes from Pholidichthys leucotaenia, assembly GCA_020510985.1. Taxonomy (NCBI): domain Eukaryota; kingdom Metazoa; phylum Chordata; class Actinopteri; order Cichliformes; family Pholidichthyidae; genus Pholidichthys; species Pholidichthys leucotaenia. The sequence goes on along the minus strand of CM035847.1, from coordinate 126,013,795 downwards.
CCCGCCAGTGTAAACTGGGCTTCAGCTTGCTAAAACCACGAGGCGGGGTCTTCTTGCCAGAAGTCTGGCAGCTTGACAGCGACGGCATTCGTGTATACCATCACTGCTGTGTCCGCAGGGTGAGAGTGCCTTGCTTCGGCTCTCACAGCGGTGCTGGTGCTCGGTTGAGCCTTCTCAATCCCTTCTGCCGGGGGGGAAAGACGTCCATCTGTTCCCCTGTCTGCGTGGGCGCTGGCGTCTGCCTGGGTCGCCACGGATGAGTCGATTGCGGGGGAACGCCTCAGGTCCATACTCGCGTCAGGGGTCACCAGTGTAGAAGAGCTTGAAATGATGAGGCGATTTGATATATAAACCAAAGTTTATTTATCAGCTCTCCTAACAAGTCTCATCTAGTGCAGAGGTAGCAGAAGGAAAAAGAGGCCGAATATCTCCGGCTCACTGACTTTATACTTGCACATAACAAAAGACATGCATAACAAAGGCTGACATCCCTCATTATCTTAATCCCCCCATTGTCTTGGTACTTCCTCTCTTCGCCCTAGGGGGGTGAGGGTAGCTCCTCCGGTCTCCACCGCAGTGTCTGGGAACGTCTTTGTTCTTCACTTGGCGGTTGAGAGTCTTTGTCCTTTCAGAGGTGTGAAGTTGCTTTACATATGTAATTACCAAACATTTCCACATGCTTCAACATATGTAGGTTATGGAATATATGATTAATATAGCCCACAGGCTTGTTGGTTCCCTGTAAGCTGCTTTGTTTATTATTCTAATAGCTCTCTTCTGAAGCATAAAGACTGGATATGTTTGTTTTATACGTATTTCCCCATACTTCAGTACAATATGTCATGTATGGGAGTATTAATGAATGATACAAAGTATATAATGTGGGTTGATTCAGCAAATATTTCGCTCTGTGTAGTATTGCGATTGATTTAGATATTTTACCTTTAATATAATTAATATGTGACTTCCAACACAGTTTATTATCAATTATTACTCCAAGAAATTTAGTTTCAGATACCCTTTCAATCTCTACACTATTTACACTGAGTTTAGATACTAAGTTGTTGTGATGGTTGTTAAAAACTATAAATTTTGTCTTACTTAAATTGAGCGTTAATTTGTTTGAATCAAACCACAGTTTAAGCTTTCCTAATTCCTTTCCGAGTGTATCCAAAAGTTGTTCCAAATTGCTTCCACTGCATAATAGATTAGTGTCATCGGCAAACAATATTAAATCCATTTTTTCCGAGACTTTACATATATCATTTATATACATATTGAATAACAATGGCCCCACAACTGAACCCTGTGGGACTCCACAAGTAACCTTCAGTAACTGTGAGTTTTTGTTACCAATACATACATACTGATATCTATTCCTTAAGTAACTACTTAACCAGGACAGTGCTACCCCCCTAATACCACAATTTTGTAGTTTCTTTAATAATAAGTTGTGATCCACTGTATCAAATGCTTTTTTAAGATCCAGGAATACCCCAACTGAATACTCTTTATTTTCAACGGCAGTTGATATTTTTTCTATAAATTCCATTACAGCAAATGCAGTTGTCCTCTTGTGTCTGAACCCATATTGCTGCTCACACAATAAATTATTCTTCATTATGAAGTTGTCAATTCTCTCATAGAATATTTTTTCAAGTATCTTGGAAAATTGCGGCAATGGTGAAATTGGTCTATAGTTTGAAAGTTCCCTCTGTCACCCGTCTTGTATATCGGAATTACTTTAGCTATTTTCATTGCATTGGGAAATATACCTGTTTGGAGAGACAGGTTACAAATATACGTCAGTGGTTTCACTAAGAATTCGATAATAGTTTTGACTAAGAGCATGTCAATACCATCGCAGTCCGTAGATGTCTTACTTTTAAACGATTTAACAATTTCAATGACCTCTCTCTTGTCTGTTCTTTATAAAAATGGAGTCTTTTATAGCAGGGGTTTTGCTTATTGTATCACCCGTAGGTGCCTTAATGGGTATTTCTCAAGCCAAATTAGGACCAATGTTAACAAAAAAGTTATTAAATTCATCTGCAGGTGAAACTGCATTCACACTCTGAGTCGTTTTTTTTTTTTGTTTGTTTTTTTTAAATTGGTTGGGTAGCTTGTATTTCTGTTTTAATTTCCAAGAATATTGTTAAGTATTGTCCATGTATTTTTAATATTGTCTCTGTTTTTCTCCAGTTCTTTACTGTAATAGTCTCTTTTACTACATTTCATTATATATGTTTGTGGCGGTTCGGTTAACCCCCACAACACACAGGACACTCAGCTCTCTTGTCTCGGTTTTTCCCGCTGCACTACTGAGATGTAATGTGCAACGCATGTATTGTGATGCAATGTGCCATTCAGAATCAGAATCAGAATCAGAAAAAGATTTATTGCCAAGTACATTAACAGATCACTGATAACATACGAGATAATTTGACTTGACACAGTAAATGAACCTGCATTTCCGTGCCACGGCGCATCTGAAACGCGCCTGTCAGCAGGAGGGTACAGGTAGCATAAGAATAATACAATAGGAAGGAGCAAAAAAATCATTGATTCAGAATACTGGTTGCATGATCAATCAATATTATGATTACAAGGGGAAAAAAAAGCCCTCAATGCACATCAGCGGACCAAGATTTCACAGGACACAAAGAGAGCAGTGTGTGGATCTTTATTTATCAGTTCGTGGATCAATATGAGTGCACTGTTGAAGCAAGTGTTGTATCAGAAGAACAACAAGGACACTTTGGCAGGAGATGTTTTGTCTGGCTACTCGCAATCGTCCTTGCGATTATCTGAGCAGCTGCTGTCCAAGGCCTTGTGCTCAATGTTTTGAAAAAACAGACTGCAGACAGCCAGGAGGAATTTTTATAGGGAAATTGAGCCAAATAGAACTGATCACAGAGAAGGAGCTTTATTTTCTTCTGTAGATTCAGTACTTAATCCTTCATTGCGGGGCGTTGAGTCCGTCGTGGATAGTGTTCATGCGTCCTGTCCTTACTGTGACCTAGAGGCTGAGATCAATATGTAGATGTGCTTTGGTGTAACCCCCACAAACAGACTGGTCAAACACAGCGCTCGGCTAGAGCAAATAACAGAACAGTGAAATGTGTATTAATGTCTACAAGCAGACTTGTTTCGTCTGGCTCACTTCTGTGATGTTAATGTTGCCTTTCATGCATTGTGCTCATGCGTCCTGTCCTCACTGTGACCTAGGGACTGAGATCAATATGTCTCTCAAATGCAAATGTCTTATGCCTGTTCTGTTATCTCTTTGATCATACCAACTGCTGGGGTATTCCCCTTGATGTATTGTTGTAGTCGAGTATATATGCTGCAACTCTGTAACGCAAACCCTCTCACTCTCCTCTCATTCTCTCATTCTGGTTCTGCATCTGCTGCGAGACACACACACTGTCTCCTCTTTGAGAGCCTGAGGAATTCGGCTTCAGCCTGCTCACACTATGGGCTGGAGCCGAGTTCTGATGAAGGCGGGTGATAATAAAGCTACTTAAAAATCCAACGCTGCCTTTATTTTATCATCCTCTTCATGTTAACTTATTTTTGTATGTTTTATGCTGCTGCTCTGCTTCTTTTGTCCTTTTCTTTAGAAAAGCTTTATATAATATTTTTTTCTTTTTACACGCCTTTTGTAATCCTTTGGTTAACCATGGCTTATCGACAAATTTATGTTTAAGCTTTTTCTTTACTAATGGACAATTTTTTTTTCATAAAGAGTGGTTACAATGTTCATAAATGTGTCGTAGGCTTCATTTACATCTGATACATAGACTTTTGTCCAGTCCTGCTTCAGCAAGTCTTCTTTAAAAGAAGTGATTGCATTTTGTGATTTGTATCTGAACAATTTAAAAAAATTTTCTGTATTGGCCTCCGTGTGGCCATGGATAAGTGCAAAAGTTGGCAAATGGTCACTTATATCATTTATCAATAATCTGCTTTTTATTTTCTTATCAATAATATTAACAAACAGGTTGTCAATAAGTGTAGCAGTGTGAACTGTGATTCTACTGGGATGTGTTATTGTGGGATATAGACTCATACTGTACATAGAATTCATGAACTCTGTAATTACATTTTGTTGATATGGATTTAGTAAATCAATATTGAAATCTCCACAAATTACTACCATTTTCTTACTAGTAATATTATTGTACAGCTCGACTAATTTATCTCTGAATGTCTCAATGCAAGTTCCCGGCATTCTATATATACAACTTATAATTAGAGTTTTGTTTTATCTTGGTCAATCTCAACAGTAACACATTCTAAAATCCCTGGTAGTGCAAAGGACATTCCATTTACAAGTTTACACCTATACAGGTCATCAATATACAATGCAACACCCACCACCCTTTTTTTGAGATCTGTTAATATGAAACATCTGATATCCCTCTATTGCCATCAGGGGAGCCTGCTCTTCATTAAGCCAAGTTTCAGAGACTGCGATGGCTGTAAATTTTCTGTCTAGCTGTTTTAAATAGTCCTGAATCTGTGCAAAGTTTTTGTTAAGACTTCTGCTGTTGAAGTGTATTATTGATAGTTTACCATCTAGTTGCACTTGACTTTTGAATTGCTTTTCAGTGTAATATTCACAATGATTATGAATATTATTGAAAAAGTGGTATCAGGATCAATATCATTCTCCATCTCTTGTAATTTATGTTCAGCATAATGGCATATTTTCAGAGTTTGAATTTCCTCATTCTCTGTCAAATGACTTCCTCCGACTGGGGATGATTGATGTCTACTCAAGTCAGTCATTAGTTTTTTTGTTTGTTTTGTTTAGTTTTTTTTTTAAAGGACATTGACATGGTATGTCAAAAGAACTATTCTTGCCGTGTGTGTGGATATGGATTATCATAGTCTCTTAATTTTCTTAATCAGTATTCATCTATCTACATAGATGAACAACACCAGCAGTCTACATAGACTGCTGGTGTTGTTTTAATCCTAATTCTTTCTTCTGACTGTATGTATTATGGACACTACTAAGAGAGAGAGAGAAATGGCATTCTGATTCTCCTGTATGTCCTGTACTTTGTGTGTCCTGCATCTTTGAATCTTTGAAATTCAAAATGAGTGAATATTTACAACAAAACAATAAAGCTTATCAGTTTGAACATTAAATATCTTGTCTTTTTAGCATATTCAATTGAATATAGGTTGAAAAGTATTTTTATTTTCTGTAATTTCCCCATTGTGGGACTAATACTTGGGCTGCACGGTGGCGCAGTGGTTAGCACTGCGGCAGCACAGTTTACCCTTGGCCGGGGGATCGTGGGGATCGTGGGTTCGATCCCAGCCCCCGACCAACAGTGATCTGTGTGGAGTTTGCATGTTCTCCCCGTGTATGCGTGGGTTTACCCCAGGATTTCTCCGGTTTCCTCCCACATGCCAAAAACATGCAGGTTAGGTTAATTGGAGACTCTAAAGTGGCCCTTGGTGTGAATGTGTGTGTGAATGGTTAAAGGGATGGCGCCGTATTGTGGCTGCTTCATCCATCCAGGTGGTGGATGACCCTTAATTTCTGTAAAGCGTCTTTGAGTGTCTATGATAAAGCGCTATATAAATCTAATGCATTGATTGATTGATTAATAAAGGCTTATCCTATCTGGCCTTGTCTTTGCTTGGCTTGGCTTGGCTACGCTTAAATCATTGTTTTCTGTTTTTATTCACATTTAACCCAATGTCCCAACTTCACCAGAATTGTGGTTGTACAATGGTAAAATTATTACAGTTATAGGCTTAAAAAAAAACCTTGAGTATCAACCAAATGAGAAGCAGCTTTGAATGGTTAGAATTAGTGTAAACAGCAGGGCTAAGAGTCAGTTAAGACCAGTATACCAGATGAACTGGTACAGTGGGGCAAAAAAGTATTTAGTCAGCCACCAATTGTGCACGTTCTCCCACTTAAAAGATGAGAGAGGTCTCCAATTTTCATCATAGGTATACCTTAACTATGAGAGACAAAATGAGAAAAAAAAATCCAGAAAATCACATTGAAGGATTTTTAATGAATTAATTGGTAAATTCCTCGGTAAAATAAGTATTTGGTCAATAACAAAAGTTCATCTCAATACTTTGTTATATACCCTTTGTTGGCAATGACAGAGGTCAAATGTTTTCTGTAAGTCTTCACAAGGTTTTCACACACTGTTGCTGGTATTTTAGCCCATTCCTCCATGCAGATCTCCTCTAGAGCAGTGATGTTTTGAGGCTGTCACTGGGCAACACAGACTTTCAACTTCCTCCAAAGATTTCCTATGGGGTTGAGATCTGAAGACTGGCTAGGCCACTCCAGGTCCTTGAAATGCTTCTTACGAAGCCACTCCTTCGTTGCCCAGGCGGTGTGTTTGGGATCATTGTCATGCTGAAAGACCCAGCCACGTTTCATCTTCAATGCCCTTGCTGATGGAAGGAGGTTTTCACTCAAAATCTCACGATACATGGCCCCATTCATTCTTTTCTTTACACGGATCAGTCGTCCTGGTCCCTTTGCAGTAAAACAGCCCAAAAGCATGACATTTCCACCCCCATGCTTCTCAGAAGGTATGGTGTTCTTTCTCCTCCAAACACGACAAGTTGAGTTTTTACCAAAAAGTTCTATTTTGGTTTCATCTGACCATATGACATTCTCCCAATCCTCTTCTGGATCATCCAAATGCTCTCTAGCAAACGTCAGACGGGCCTGGACATGTACTGGCTTAAGCAGGGGGACACGTCTGGCACTGCAGGATTTGAGTCCCTTGCGGCGTAGTGTGTTACTGATGGTAGCCTTTGTTACTTTGGTCCCAGCTCTCTGCAGGTCATTCACTAGGTCCCCCTGTGTGGTTCTGGGATTTTTACTCACCGTTCTTGTGATCATTTTGACCCCACGGGGTGAGCTCTTGTGTGGAGCCTCAGATCGAGGGAGATTATCAGTGGTCTTGTATGTCTTCCATTTTCTAATAATTGCTCCCACAGTTGATTTCTTCACACCAAGCTGCTTACCTATTGCAGATTCAGTCTTCCCAGCCTGGTGCAGGTCTACAATTTTGTTTCTGGTGTCCTTTGACAGCTCTTTGGTCTTGGCCATAGTGGAGTTTGGAGTCTGACTGTTTGAGGTTGTGGACAGGTGTCTTTTATACTGATAACGAGTTCAAACAGGCACCATTAATACAGGTAACGAGTGGAGGACAGAGGAGCCTCTTAAAGAAGAAGTTACAGGTCTCTGAGAGCCAGAAATCTTGCTTGTTTGTAGGTGACCAAATACTTATTTTACCGAGGAATTTACTAATTAATTCATTAAAAACCCTTCAGTGTGATTTTCTGGATTTTTTTTTCTCATTTTGTCTCTCATAGTTGAGGTATACCTATGATGAAAATTGGAGACCTCTCTCATCTTTTAAGTGGGAGAACGTGCACAATTGGTGGCTGACTAAATACTTTTTTGCCCCACTGTATATCTCCAGTGCTTTCAACACCATCCAACCAGTGAGACAAGCTACTGTGCGCAGGGGTAGACCAGCACCTGTCATTGTGGATCCTGGACTACCTCACAAACAGACCACAGTTTGTGAGAACACAGCACTGTGTGTCTGATGCCATCATATGCAGTATGGAGGCCCACCAGGGAACAGTTCTGCCTCCCTTGCTGTTCACTCTTTACACTGCTGACTTTTCACACAACACACCACACTGCCATCTACAAACATTCTTTGATGACTCTGCGATCGTCGGCCACATCTCTGATGGGGATGATGCGGAGTACAGAGGACTTATCCAGGACTTTTTGGACTGATGCCTACGGAACTGCCTCCAGATCAATGCGAGGAAAACTAAGGAACTGACCCCCCACAGCACCAGGAAACATCCAGGGAACAGACATTGAGATGATGACATCTTACAAGTACCTGGGTATTCACCTGAACAATAAACTTGACTGGTCACACAACGCCAACGCACTCTACAAGAAAGGACAGTGCAGGCTGTTCCTCCTGAGGAGACTCAGGTCTTTTGGAGTGCAGTGAGCACTCCTGAAGACCTTCTGTGATTCGGTGGTGGCCATCCATCACCTTTGGAGTGGTCTGCTGGGGCAGCAGCATCACGGCAACCGACAGGAAGAGACTGAAAAGCTAGCTCTGTTCTGGGGCGACGCCTCGACCCAGTGGAGGAGATAGGAGAGAGGAGGATGGTGGCTAAGTTGTCATCTCTACTGGAGTCCGAGTCCCACCCCATGCAGAACACGCTGAACACACTGAGGAGCTCATTTAACAGTAGGCTGTGCTATCCTAGGTGCATGATGGAGAGGTTCTGCAGGTCCTTCCTACCTGCGGCTGTCAGATTTTATAATGTAACCAGGGCTGCTCATAGAGGTCGTATTGGATGTACTAAACGTAACAACCTTACACAGTAAAAATCGTATCATTACTGAGGGTGGCAACAACACTGATTCAAATACGAAATATACTGTCTGGGTACATATTCATATTCTGTTGGGTAACTCAACAAACTGTAATGCTGTTTATCCCATCTAGCTGTGTACATATGTATATTCATCTACTGCTTTGGCTAACCAATTCTTATTACCTCCGCCAAGGAGGTTATGTTTTCATCGGCGTTGGTTTGTCTGTCTGTTTGTCTGTTTGTTTGTTAGCAAAATAACTCAAAAAGTTATGGACGGATTTTCATGAAATTTTCACAGATTGTCAGAAATGGGGTATCCTACAGATGATTAGATTTTGGTGGTGATCCGGATCACCGTCCAGAAGAAAACTGCCATTACGGAAAATGACATTTTCGTCAATAACTACTGAACCACTAATCCTATCATTGTGAATCCAATTGCTAGTCATATGTTTTCATGGCCAAGGAATCTGAAAACGTTCACACAAACACTGTATGGGGGGAACTGTGGCGCTTGGTGGAGGTCTGCACTCTCCGAGTTCTTTTCTAGTTAGCTTAAGTATTGCTCTGAGAGCTGCTATCTCTTTGCTGCCGTAATCCTGGAATTTCACCATTGTGGGACTAATAAAGGCTTATTTTATCTTATATCGCCCAGCTGTCATGATTGGAGAATGAATAGCTCACGTTCAACACCAGAGAAATCACTCAAATGGCACAGAGAAGTTGCGTAACCACAATTTATTGATTCAAAAATAACACACAGTTAAGGAAAGACGCCACTTGCTAGAGGAGGACTCAGCATGTAAGGGGAGACGAGAGCGGATTAGAGGAGGAGGAAGATAGGATAAGGGCAAAATAGGACAATACTCATGTGGGGTGAGCAGTGAGCCCGGCAGTTTAACCCAGCAGGGAAATAGCAGGAGTGGAGCTGGGTGAGGTGTCTGACCGGGTGGAATAAGGCAGCTGAAGTGGTGTTGAGGATGATGGGGCAGGTGAGCGCACAACAAACCCCGGACATGCACCATGAAGATGGCAGCTACCTGGAGGAGAAAAGAGGACAAGAGGAATTAAATTTTGATTTCCTCAGAGAGCGAAACAAAGACTTACTTGCTGTTGAGGCAGTTTACCCAATGAGCCAGCACTGGAGCATTCACAAACTGGTCCTTTTCAGCACTGGCAGGGAAGAGGCAACAGGTGCGTCTAGTCACGCAGGTGCGATGATTACCTGCGGAGCTGGGGAAGCCTCGCAGGAAGGGAGGGGGAGCATGCGTTCACCTGATCATGACAGTGCCCCCCCCCAAGGGGCACCTCCTGGCGGTCCACTGGGATTGTTGGGGTGTGCCTTGTGAAAGGCCCGGACAAGCCCTTTGCCGTGGAAGTTGGAACCTTGGATCCATGACCTTTCTTTGGGGCCGTAGCCCTTCCAGTGGACTAGATACTGTAGCCCTCGGCCCCAGCGACTGACATCCAGAATCCTCTGGACCGTGTAGGTGGTCTGGCCATCGAGGACCCGAGGGGGAGGAGGCAGCTTCATGTGGCGGGGGGCAGAGAGGGGCTTGATCTTGGAGACGTGAAAGGTAGAGTGCATACAGAGCACCGGCGGAAGCTCCAGGTGGACCGTGACGTTGTTAATGACCCAGGAGATCAAGATCGGGCCCAGGTAGCGAGGGGAAAGTTTCCTGGACTCCATCTTAAGGGGCGCCTTGTCTGCTGATAACCAAACGCACTGCCCAATGGAGTATTTGGGTGCGGGGACCCGCCTGCGGTCCGCATACTGGCGATTTCGTTCTGCAGAGCGGAGAAGAGCAGCCTGGGTGGCCTTCCAGATCCAGCAGCAGTGACGAGCGTGAGCCCCCACCAATGGTACAGCGATCTACCTCTCCACCATGGGCAACAGTGGGGGGTATACCCCATGGAGGCCTCAAAAGGAGTCAGTCCGGTAGATGCTGAGACTGCCGAGTTATGAGAATACTCCATCCAGATCAGATGGGTGCTCCACGTCGATGGGTTGCAGGCTGCTACACACCTTAGGGCGGCCTCCAGGGATTGGTTGGCGCACTCACCCTGCCCGTTGCTTTGGAGATGGTACCTGGATGTAAGGCTGACTGTGGTTCCTAAGGAGCGGCAGAATGACTTTCAGACCTGTGAGGTGAATTGTGGACCCCAGTCAGACACAATGTCCAGGGGGATGCCGTGCAGATGGATAATGTGGATGGTTAATAGCTTGGTGGTCTCAGAGGCGGAGGGTAATTTGGGTAAGGGCACCAGATGGATCGCCTTGGAAAAATGATCCACGAAGGTGAGAATGACAGAGTTGCCATGTGAGGGGGGAAGTCCAATAATAAAGTCCAAGGCAATGTGAGACCAAGGTCGGCTGGGGATAGGTAGTAGGTGGAGGAGACCAACAGGGGGCAAGGAGTCGGACTTGTTCTGGGTTCAGGTTTGGCAAGCCTTCATGTAGTCCCGGATGTCCGTCTGCAGGTGGGCCAGCAGAACACCTGCAGGATAAGATTAATAGTCCAGGAGACTCCAGGGTGGCAGGCGAAATGGCTGGTGTGGCCCCACCAGATGATGTCACTGCAGAGGCCGGCCGGGACAAACAGATGGTCGTCGGGGCCCTCCTAGGGCCTGGGTTCAGTGGATTTAGCCTGTTGGACCCTTTGCTCAATCTCCCAGGTGAGAGCCCCAAGGATGCATGAGTGTAGGATAAGGGGTTGGGGGAGGCGATGAGGGGTAGTGGGGTTGGGACTAAACTGGCGGGAGAGAGCGTCTGGTTTGACATTACGTGAGCCAGGCCTGTAAGTGATAGTAAGATTAAATCTAGCAAAAAATAAGGCCCAGCGGGCCTGCCTGGCATTGTCTATGGGCTGACCGAAGGTATTCTAAATTTTTGTGGTCGGTCCACACTATGACAGGGTGGATCGCTCCCTCCAGCCAGTGTCTCCACTCCTCGAGGGTCAACTTAATGGCCAGGAGCTCTCGGTCACCTATGTCGTAATTCCTCTCGCCGACGTGAGCCACCGAGATAAATACGCGCTTGTATGGAGCTTCTGATTGGCGGCCGAGCGCTGCAAGAGGCTAGCGCCCACCCCCGAATCAGAGGCATCCACCTCAAGAATAAACTGGAGCTGAGGGTTAACCTGGGCCAAGATGGGGGTGTTAGGGAACAGGCCCTTCAATTTGGAAAAGACCTGTTCAGCTGTCTGGGACCAGGTGAATGGCACCTTGACTAAGGTCAGCTTGGTCAGAGGCTGTACTACCCCACTGTAGTTTCTAATGAAACAGCGATAAAAATTTGCAAACCCCAAGAAGCGCTGGAGCTCCTTGTGGGAGTGGGGCGTAGGCCAATCCAGCACAGCCTTCACCTTGGCCGGGTCGGCCCTCAGTTCCCCCTCAGCTACTATAAAACCGAGGAAAGAAGTGGAGCGGGTGGAAAACTCACACTTCTTGACTTTAACAAAGAGCTAGTTCTCCAGGAGCCACTGTAACATGGCCTTGACATGGACTGCGTGCTCCTCTGGTGTGTGGAAAAAAATCAAAATGTCGTCAAGGTAGACAAAAACAAATTGATTTACCATATCACGGAGGATGTCATTGATCATACGCTGGAAGATGGCGGGGCCATTGGTAAGCCCAAAAGGCATCACCAGGTACTCAAATTGCCCCATGTGTGTTTTAAAGGCCGTCTTCCATTTGCCCCCTTCGCGAATGCTAACCACATGGTAGGCATTACCCAAATCCAATTTAGTGAATACTCGCACGTGCTGAAGGAGCTCGAACGCAGAGTTAATCAGGGGCAGAGGATATTTGATCTTGATTGTTATGGCATTTAATTCACGGTATTCTATGCACAGATGCCAGGATCCGTCCTTCTTTCCGACAAAAAAGAATCCTGTCTCAAGAGGAGCCGAATGAGGCCGGCGTTCAAGGAGTCTTTAATGTAGCTTTCCATCGCCTCCTTCTCTGGCCCAGAAATGCTGTACAGCCGGGTACACCCAGGAGGAGGTCTATAGCACAGTAGTAGGAGCAATGAGGAGGCAAAGAAAGTGCTCTTGACTTGCTAAAGATCTCCCTGAGATCGTGATTGACCTTCGGTATGAGACTGAGGTCCGGCGGCTCCACAGGAGGGGAGGAGATGAGCAGCAATGGTGAACACTTGGCCGAGCTGAGACAGGAGGCCAAACAGAAGGGGCTCCAGGAAAAGATGGAATTATGTGCCCAATTAATAATGGGGTTATGCTTCCGGAGCAACGGGTACCCTAGGACCACCGGGTGAGACGATTTAGGGAGAATGAGGAACGATAGTGTCTCCCAGTGTTTCCCAGAAAGGAGGACAGAGACAGGTGCCGTGCTTTTGGTAACGGAAGCTATGCTACCGCCCGACAAGGTCATGACGTTCAGAGGCATCAGCAATTTGGCCGTAGGGATGCCCACTTCCCACACGAGCTGTGAGGACACAAAATTTTGCTCTGCCCCTGAGTCAATTAATGCCACGACTCTCCTCTCGGCCCCCGGAAACTGGATGAGAGCCAAAATGGAGAAGCCACCAGGGGTTTGAAAAGAATTCCCGCCGTTCAGACCCCCAAAGGCTACTGACGGGCTGCGTCTTTTGGCTTCAGGTAGCATTTAGACAGTGTTTGCTCCATAGAGCCACAGTACATGCATGCACCGGCTCTCCTCCACTGCTGGCACTCCTCCAGAGCCAGATGGGCTCGAGCGAGCGCCATTGGTTCAGAGGAAGAGTCGGCTTCACCTGTGTCAGTCACCGGGGGAGATGCATGCGAGACGAGAGGAGCGGTCTTGCACTCCGTCGCGCGCTCACGGTATTGATTGTCTAAACTGACAGCCTGATCAATGAGACGATCCAGGGAGAAGGGAACAGCATGAACCACTAGGTCGTCGCAGAGGTGTTTGTTTATACCATGTAGGAAGATGCTGCATAACACAACGTCATTCCAACCCGAGTTCGCCGTGGTGACCTGAAACTCCAAAGAGTAGTCAGCAGCAGACCAACTCCTCTGGCGGAGAGACATGACCCGGCTCATGATGTTACCTTCACTCTCTGTTTGGTCAAAAGTACGTGCAAATTCACTAATAAATTTTTCAAAAGAATAACTAGGACCATCTGGACTGTTGAGGATGGATTGGGCCCAGATGAGGGCCCAGTCCCGCAGTAGGAGGGTCATGAAGTGAATTTTTGAGGTACCATCCAGATACTCTCTGCGCACCGGGCCCAAATAAAGCCTAACATGGCAAAAGAACCCCTTACATTTCCTCACCTCCCCTGCGTACAGGACAGGTGAGGGAACAGAAGTGGTTCGGTGCACGGTGGAAGAAGCAGGGGCAACAGGTGGAGGAGCAGAACCTGGACGAGACATATGAGCCAAATGTTCGGTGACCGTGCCCAGCTGCTGCGTAATTGCTTGCAGCTGCTGCGTGAGCACAGCCATCTGCCTCTTTGTGGCATTGAGACAGTCTAAAGCGGAGTGTTCCACTGATGCCGCTCCCACTGAGCTTGCACTAATGGCTGGCTCATTCTGTCCTGATTGGAGAATGAACAGTTCACGTGCAGGGAACAACACCAGAGAAATCACTCAAATGACACGAGAAGTTGCGTAACCACAATTTGTTGATTCAAAAATAATGTACAGTTAAGGAAAGACGCCACTCGCCAGAGGAGGACTCAGCCTGTAAGGGGAGACGAGAGCGGATTAGTGGAGGAGGGAGATAGGATAAGGGAAAAATGGTACAATACTCACATGGGGTGAGCAGCGAGCCCAGCAGCTGAACCCAGCAGAGAAATAGCAGGAGTGGAACTGGGTGAGGTGTCTGACTGGGTGGAATAAGGCAGCTGAAGTGGTGATGAGGATGATGGGGCAAATGAGTGTACAGTGAACCCCGGAGACGCACCACAAAGATGGCAGCAACCTGGAGGAGAAAAGAGGACAAGAGGAGTTAAATTTGGTTTCCTTAGAGAGCGAAACACTTACTTGCTGTTGAGGCAGTTTACCAAATGAGCCAGCACTGGAGCGTTCACAAACTGGTCCTTTTCAGCGCTGGCAAGGAAGAGGCAACAGGTGCATCTACTCACGCAGGTGTGATGATTACCTGCGGAGCCAGGGAAGCCTCGCTGGAAGGGGGGGGAAGCGTGCACTCACCTGATCATAACACCAGCACTGCCACCTAATATAGTGCAGTGGTAGACACAGGCCAAATCACCAAAACAAAGGAACCTTCAGTCAAAGTCAAATAAGAAGCAACGCTGAGTGTTTAGGGAGAGGTCAAGATGCTGTTGAGACTTCTTCCATCTTAACATAGCCTGATAACTGTGTTATAATGGTCAGTTTAGCCTAGATGGCCTAAACAGAGGATCCATACTTCTGAAAATGATTACACCACATTCCAAATTATTATGCAAATATGATTTTAATGTCATAAACATTCAATTTTTTTCAATTAAACTCATAGATGGAATTGTGTCTCAGGGCTCTTTGGATCACTGATATCAATCTCCGACACGAGGCGCCAGGTGACCCCAATTAAAGGAAAACAACTTAAGAAGGATGTTCCACATTATTAAGCATGCCACAGGTTTCAAGCAATATGGGAAAGAAAAAGGACCCCACTGTTGCTAAAAAGCATCAATTAGTGCAATGCTTTGGACATGATATGAAAACAGATATTTCACGAAAACTTAAGTGTGATCATCATACTGTGAAGGAATTTATGGCTGATTCAGGTCACAGATGGGTTTGTGCAGATAAAGGCATAATGAGGAAGGTTTCTGCCAGACAAATTCATCATATTAAGAGAGGACTTTCTAAAATGCCATTACAAAGCAGCAAACATGTATTTGAAGCTGCTGGTGCCTCTGGAAGCCCAGGAACCTCAAGATATAGGATCCTCCAGAGGCTTTCAATTGTGCATAAACCTACTATTTGGCCGCCCCTAACCAATGTTTACAAGCAGAAACTGCTGCAGTGAGCCCAGAAATACAGTACATGAAGACTAATTTTCAAGCAGTCTCCCTTACTGATGAATGCCATGCAACCCTGGATGGTCCAGATAGACGAAGTAGTGGATGGTTGATGGATGGCCACTATGTCCCAAAAAGGATGCAACATCAGCAAGGAGGTGGTGGAGTCATGTTTTGATTGAAATAGCTTTTGATTTCAGTAAATATGACCTCCTAATGCTGCAAATTCCACAAATGACCATTTTCAGTTCTTTACAACCAATGAATCATTTTGAAACTCTGTTGTGCATAATAATTTGGAGCTATGCATTTTGAGTTGTTGTTTTTTGTTTGTTTTTTTTTTGCAAAAAAATAGTTATCATTGGGAGGTTTGTTCAATAAAATTTGAATTCTGCTCTAACGGTTGATGACTTGAAAATTATACTGGCTGTCTTTTGCATTGACTAGGAAAATCACAGACAAATATCACTTGCATAATAACTTGGAGTGTGTTGTAAATTTAAAATGAGTTGTTGAAACATTTCAAACTCATTAGAAATATTTACTTTTTAGTATATAGGGTTGTACTAATTTTTCCTTACATGGTGCATATGGATGTAATTCTAGGTATTTTAACTGTATGTGGAGGTGTCCTAACAGGAAGTGGAATCCTTGTTAACTTTCTAAAATGTCCAAGTACATCAGGTGCACCTCAAGCCCCTTTGCTGCCTCTAGCCAATAGGGAGACATCATCATTTTGCTCTCTCAGAACATCTATCTATGGAAAGAACTGAAAGCACTCCTGCTGGTTGTTTTATTGTTGTCTTTAACCTTTTTATAGACTACAACTAGAGGCTTCCATTTTCTTACCTCTGGTCAGGAAAGGAATTCTACTTAAATTGATTATCCAACTTTTCCACTGTATCCTTCCATGACAGTTTATTGGTTTTTGCCAATTTGCACCATATGTTTGTCTTCCAGGGTTTTTCTGGGACCCCTGCCCTCCCTTGTGATGTTGCATCAGGTCTTTGAAAAACAGTCTGCTCTAAAGGAAGAATGTCTTAATAAAAATAAATAAAAACTCACAATAGTCATAAGAACTATAAGACAAATGATAAAGGACCTGGATATATTGCTGTTAATTAATTTTAAGTAAGTTATTCAAAATAATTAAACTACTCACTTTGCTGCTGAACCTTTTGGCCCGGTCTTGCAGACACCTAGAAAATGCAAGTTAGTTTTGCAGGCAAAAACATTGCATGTAATCAGACTGACAGGAGCTTGACGTGACGTTCAGCAGGTATAACTGTCCTTGGAATGGCTTCTCACTACAAAGTGTTATATTTGCGATTGCTATAATTCTTGTTTATGACTGCGTTCCAACATTGCTGATGTAGCAGGCCAAATAATGCATCTTGACTCTCCCACTAACTTTGAGCAATTACAGTCAGTTTATCAATGACAGTGTTAGAGGCTCGCTTGGCTGCAAATGAATGCAGACAGTGTTCTCAGGCATAAATAAACCTCTAACTGGCTTCGTCTGCTGCCATAAACAGCTCCAATCACACAAAGACATGCTAATTAAACCACTGATCTGAAAAGATACAGTAGTGACTCAAGATGGGCACCTTCAGGTAGAAAGTCTGTTTAACTTTGTGGAGAATATGATGAATAATAATCTCAGCATTTACAATATAGAAGCATGTGATCACAGTTCTGCTGTAATGACTTTTTCTCATTCAGGTGCCAGTAGTTCTAGACCTACTCTTAATATAAAGAACATTTCTATAACATCTCTTAGCACAAGATTTAATTGCTGCTCAGATCTGGCTTGGAATGTATTTTCTGGTCATCAGTAATCTTTTAAAATATTCCACATAATATTTTAAGCAAGGATCTTTTAGATTGTGAGCCCACTTTCCTCTTGGCTGAAATATAGAACATTTCTTTGTTCAGCACAGTTTTTTTTATGTTAAATAACTCCTCGACTGACCATAGGGGGTTAAAAAAAATCTTATTGACAGTTCTAAGCTCCTAAGGATGCACTTACTGCTTTTCAGTCGTATTCCAATTCCTATGCAAACACTTAAGCATTTGGGGTTTTTTTGCTGGTTGAACAGTAGAGAAAACTTACGTTAATAACAATCAAACTTTGGCACCATAAATAAAATTGTGACAGTCCATTCCTCATCAGTGTCGTAGGTCAGGGTGAATGCTTCAACATCTTGACGTGGATCACGCTTTGTCTGCTATGCCAGTGGTCCTCAGCCATGTGCCATGGTGAGCCAAGACCCTGCAGGTTTTTCCATCTACCCAGTGCTTTCAACAAGTGATTTCATTAAATTTCTTGCCACAGACTGCTGATCACTGAAAACTCCTGCTGAAGAGAGTGGATGGAAGAGAACCCCTGCAGGATCTTGGGCCACCATGACACATGGTTGGGGAGCACTGCATGTACACCACTCTCAAAAATATTGATTTTTTTTGTATAAAATCTGAATACAATTAGCTGAGATTCTCAATTATTGGATTACTTTGACTGTGTGAATGGGGTCACTGACAAACTGAGAAGACCGCAGGTTAAATACACTCAGGCTGATTAGGGGAAATGGAGGCAGTTGAGGTAGAAGACAGGAAACAGAAATACATGAATGAGGGGACATACAGACAGGCAGGTGCAGAAGAAAACCACAAACCAAAAACATCCTGAAACTCAACACAAGCACAGAGGGCAAGTAAAGATCCCAATAAACATAAATTTAACCTTACAAGGGCACCGACAAAACCATTTACTTGGAACTACAAAAGCATAAAAACCTCACAAGGAGAAGAAGTCATACAAGGGCCCAAAGAAAAATGCAAATATAACAAAACAAATTCTGAACCAGTGTAAATAAAAAAAATCAATGATTAATTCAAGAGAAACACAAAATGCCAAATAAAATTCAAATAATGAAACTAACCGGAATACTAAAGAAAAACCAAGATAAGATGAAATAACAAGCAAAACCTGAACCAAAAACCAGTGCAAAGAAACAAACATGCAAACAAAATCATAATATAAACTAGAAAAGCACTCGGAGAGCGCAGACCTCCGCCAAGAGCAACATCCCCCCCCCCTCAGTATTGTGATTTATACCATAAATATTCTACACTAATTTTGTTATTGTTCTTTCCCTGTATCATGTGTTTCTGTATGTCATATGATTGGTCAAGAAAACAAAAAAAATGTTATTTGAACTACACAAATACAATTTATTTAATTTAACAAGAGATACAACATGTACAAATCTTTAGTTGGAGAACACATTCATGAAATTTATTCCTAATAATAAGTTCTGGATATTGAAAAGCTACCATTAACATAATTTTTCTAACTTCGTTTCTTTCCAGGAAATTAAAAATATGTACATATACATAGTGTAGAATAGAACAATATTAACTCCAATCTTCTTTTAAAAAAAAAAAAAAACCTCCTGGCGGAAGTAATAAGAAAAAATCAATAAAATAAAACTAAGCTCGACGAGCTTCAATAGCATCTGGGGATAGTCCCTCATCCTGTCTATGCTGCCGTGTACTGTCTCTGTCTTTAGCGCGGCGAGAAGCAGTAGCCTGTGGGCTCTCATTCAGTCTATGCTGCATTTTAGCGGCTCTGTCATAAGCTCAACGAGCTTCAATATGTAGTTCAGTGCTTTCTGCTGGCGGAAGCACTGAACTACACATTACCTCCGGGCCCTATCTCACAATGTTAAAGAATCCTTTAAAAAATTCCTGTATGCAGACGGTGATCCGGATCATCCCCAAAATTTAATCAGTTCTTCCTTGTACCATTTCCAACAATGCCTGAAAGTTTCATCGAAATCCGTCCAAAACTTTTTGAGTTATCTTGCTAACCAACAGACAGACAGACAAACAGACAAACACCGGCAAAAACATAACCTCCTGGCCTGCAGCCTGGCGGAGGTAAACACAAAGATCATGGCAAAAGAGAAGAGAATGTTAAGCAGGTTTGAGGCTGTCACAGCACAAAAATGTTAGTCCAATTAGGATAGTATATGTAGGTCTAAAATGCTTTCTAAAGCAAGCAGAGTGTGCTCCCATTATGTTGTCTTTACCTCTTGATTGTTTCTGTCCCTCTATCACTGTCACTCTCTTCAAGGTTGTTAAGTAAGGCTTGATAAGCCCTGACAGTTATTTATATGGTAATTCACCATAGAGACACAGCACATATAGGAGAGATTGAGTAGAATAAAAATTAGATGTGTTGTGTGACTGAATGTGTGTGTGTATGCAAGTGTAATAGCTGTACTTATGTTGTGAACAAAAATCTGAATGAATGAACTTGAATTTTATTTGGTAATGAACATACAATAAAAACAACAAAAATATGTAGGACACTTAGAACAACCAGAAGGGTGTAGGCTGAAGCTAGTGCTCATATAGCACCTACCCTGTTACAATTTTAAAATTAATAACATAAAATTTAAGTCATACCCAAAAATCAACAAAGAAAATCAAATAGAATAAGTAGACAGAAAACAAACAAAAACCTTTAAGTTATTACAAGTTTAGCTCCTAGCATTTACAATGAGATACTGAGAGATTTTCTACAGAATAGACTAGAAAATAATAAAAAGAATAAAATAGAATAATAAATAGAACAAAAAATAAAATGTTTACAATGGACATACTGTACTGTGGAGACAGACCACCTGTTTGACAAACAGGAAGGAAATCATTGAACTTTGCCTGAGAAACTGGTCATAACAATAAAAGGAGCATTTTTGTTTCCATAGGCCCTTGAGCCCAGTGTTTTGATGAAGGGTGGTGATGTCTGTAACTTTTCCCCAAAAAACAAAGGTCTTCTTTTGGCACTTCAGAACCTTATCTACTCACTAACTTGGATCAAAATGATGTCAGTAATGGCAGTTGGACCTGAGACACTCGACCATATCACACCCTCAAGTCAGACAAGAGCTCTCCTTCTTTATTTCAGATGTATTGTGAAGAGTGGTTGAAATAAGAGCAAATTTGTCATGGCTAGTTACTCAGAACAGTGCTGTGTGAGTCCATAATAACACTTGACATTCATAGCAGTGTGTTAATAATATGCCCTATATGGTTTAAAGATACTGTAAAATCTGCTTGGTTAATTACTCTTAACCCATCACTTAAAACTATATGTGGCACACTGACATTAAAGTTGTGCTGGGAATAAAAAAATAAAGCCCATTAAAAAGGTTACAGCTTGTGCTCTTTTCTAATTGGAGAAGTGTCCCTCTGCATTCCTAGCACATCAGTGTCTTTGGTCTCATCCTTCTCCCTTTGACATCTTCCATTTGCCTTTTCACTTTAGAGGACTGCTGTTTCCTTTTAGACACATAAGTGGCTACTTTGATGTCAGCAATTTTCTGAATATGCAGTCCCAACCTCTTCTGGTCTTTCAGACATAATGATGCTATCCATTACTCATCCTAATGCAATCTAGTTAACCTATTGTGAATCAAAAGGGTAGATGTATTCCAGTGCACTAAATAGATGAATCACACCACCATTTATCGCTGAGATGCAGTTGGATTAAAGTAAAGTGTGTGCATGTTTGAAAGGCAAAAGAGACTTCCTCATGCTTCTGTATGCAGCATTATTGCCCCCACCAAGGAAGTTATGTGATCAGTAGTGATTTTTTTTATTAGATTATACAAAAGCTATACTGGTTATCTGGCTGATCTGCATGAAAACCTTGTCATATGTGCAGCCTACACTAGTGTATGTGATTAAATTGTGGAATCAATCCTGGTCACCATTATCATACAGTGTATTTGCTCTTTTTCTTGCTTTGTTTGCCTTGTCAGTTATATCATGGATTTTAAAGCTGATGAGCATGCTCTAACTGTCATGATCCTGAGCATGGGTGGGGGCCGTGCCCAGGCTTCAGTTTAGTTTAGTTTTGTCTTTCTTTGTTTCCCTGTTCACCTTGTCTGCTGTATTTGGTTCCTGTTACTTGTGTCTGGTTAGTTCATTATTAGTTTCTTTATATTCTCTTCAGTCCCTCCAGGATTTTGCGGGATGTTTTCATTATTGTTGCAGCCCAAAAAGCCTGAATTCGCAGGAGCTTTTTTTTTTTTTAAAAGTTGCGATGTTTGGAGAGGTTTTTTTGCACTAAAAGTTGTGGGGGAATTACAAATTTTAACGCAGATGGTTTTTCCAGCTTACTACAGTGATATTCTATTTAACAATACAAGAAAAGCACAGGATTGTCAAACATTTCCTATTACAGTGATTTGCAAATTAAGCAGAAACTTCTGCTATACAGAAAAAACTCTTTTGTGAAACAGCTAATACAGACTTTAACACAATATCCATTTCAGCAACTAAATTGCATTGAATGCATGTTAAAGAGTAGAGATGTGGAAATTATTTGCAGCGCCTTCATTTGGAAACTCCCTATGGTCCCCAACCACTTGTGACTGAGTGGAAAGGAAAAACTAAATAATTTATTCTGTTAGTCTGTATTGTCTATTGGAGTCTGTGTTTTTCTGGAAAAAAAATGCAGACAATATTCCTGTGCCTAACCCCTACCTGTCTGTCTATCTGCTGCGCGTCTTCACATGTCTCAAACCATGACTACTCAGAGTTGGGACCAGGAAGCAGAGTCGCAGTCTTACACGCCTCTCTGCAGCTCCTCTTCATCCGCCACCCCTCAGCTTAGCCCCTGTCTTCCCCATCAGAGAATCGTTGTCTGCTCCCTCCAAAGTAAATAAAAATATCATGCATAAGCATCCCAAAGTGATAAAGCAAAACATTGGTAAAACTCAAATTAAACATAAAGCCTCTAAATTGAATGATTTGGCCTCTGTTCCTCCTAATAATTTAAAAATTAAATGTGGTTTACTAAATATTAGGTCTCTAACTCCCAAGTCTCTGTTAGTCCATGATCTGTTAATTGATCATCAGATTGATTTAATTTCCCTTACAGAGACTTGGTTAGGGCAAGAGGATTATGTTGGTTTAAATGAATCAACTCCCTCTGGTTATTTAAACTGTCAAAATCCCAGAAGTTCTGGTCGTGGAGGAGGAGTAGCAACAATTTACCATTCCAAATTACTAGTTAATGTAAAGCAAAAAACATGTTATAATTCCTTTGAGGGCCTGGTCCTCAGTATTGGGCACTTTAGCAATTTTAGGTTAAACCCAATTTTATTTGCCATAGTTTATCGTCCCCCATCAACCTACTCAGAATTTTTATCCGAATTTGCTGATTTCTTAGCTAATTTAGTGCTGAAATCTGATAGAATAATTATAGTAGGGGACTTTAATATACATGTGGATGTAGATAGTGACTGCCTTAATGTGGCATTTAATTCAATATTAGACTCGATTGGGTTTTCTCAGAAAGTAGGAAATTCTACTCATTACCTCCACCATACATTGGACCTTGTTCTGACATATGGCATAGAAATAGAAAATCTTGTAGTGTCTCCTCATAACCCTGTACTGTCAGACCATTGTCTGTTAACCTTTGATTTTACCATTTCTGACTATTTGGCTCCTAAAGAAAAATATTATTACAGTAGATGCCTCTCAGATGATGCTGTTTCCAAATTTATGCAGATTGTTTCCTCTATGCCATGTGTCAACACAACGGAAATAAGCTATAGACAGCTTGCTCCTTCTGTAATTGATAACATGGTGGATAGTGTTTCAGCTTCTCTGCATCAGGCTCTAGACTTGGTGGCCCCCTTAAAAAAGAAAAAGTCTAATCAGAGATTTCTAGCTCCTTGGTTCAACACAGAAACTCGTAGCTTAAAACAGAAGACTCGTCAATTAGAAAGAAAATGGCGCTCTACTAATTTAGATGAAATCTATTTAGCTTGGAGAAATCATCTTTTAATTTATAAAAAATCTCTTAGAAAAGCTAGAACAAGTTATTACTCTGCATTAATAGAAGAGAACAAGAATAATCCCAGGTTTCTTTTCAGTACTGTAGCCAGGTTGACAAAGAGTCAGGACTCTGTCAATCCTAGCATTCCCTTAGAGCTTACTAGTCAGGACTTTATGAACTTTTTCAATAATAAAATTTCATCCATCAGAGATAAAATCAATCAGATTCTTCCCACAGTTAACTTAAGTACTGTAACTACTACAACTCCTTCTTTTGATGTCTGTCTTGATGAGTTTACTCCAATCGACCTTTGTGAGTTAGACAAAATAGTTTCCTCATCCAAACCTTCAACTTGTCTTTTAGACCCTATTCCTACTAGGTTATTTAAAGAAGTCTTCCCACTTATTGGTAGCTTTATTCTTCATATAATCAATTCTTCATTAACTTTAGGCCATGTACCGCAGGCTTTTAAAACAGCTGTAATTAAACCCTTACTCAAAAAGCCAATGCTAGATCCAGGAGCTTTAGCTAACTATAGACCAATCTCTAATCTCCCTTTCATTTCAAAAATCTTAGAAAGAGTTGTTGCTACGCAATTATTCGACCACCTGCAGGGAAATGGTTTACTTGAAGAGTTTCAATCTGGGTTTAGAATCCATCATAGTACTGAAACAGCCTTAGCGAAGGTCACTAACGACCTCCTCATTGCATCTGATAATGGACTAGTTTCTGTACTTGTCCTTTTAGACCTTAGTGCAGCTTTTGATACTATCGATCATAATATTCTACTTGATAGATTAGAACACTATGTTGGACTTAATGGAACTTCGTTGCAGTGGTTTAGATCTTATTTATCTGATAGGTTCCAGTTTGTTCATGTAAATAATGAGTTTTCTTTCAACTCAAAGCTTAGTCATGGAGTTCCACAGGGATCTGTGCTAGGCCCTACTCTTTTTAGTTTATATATGCTTCTGTTAGGCAACATTATTAGAAAGCACTGTATACATTTTCATTGTTATGCAGATGACACACAATTATACCTGTCAATGAAGCCAGATGATAGTAATCAATTAGCCAAGTTAGAAGCCTGTCTTAAGGAAATCAAAGCTTGGATGACTTGTAATTTCCTGCTATTAAATTCAGATAAGACTGAAGTCATTCTTGTTGGTCCAAAAAACCTTAGAAATTCCTTTCCAAATCAAACTTTCAGTTTGGATGCAGTTACTCTTTCTCTTAATAGCTCTGTGAGGAACCTTGGAGTTATTTTTGATCAGGATTTGTCCTTCAATTCACATATTAAATTTGTTTCTAAGACTGCCTTCTATCATTTGCGTAATATTGCCAAGATTAGGAGCATCTTGTCTCAGAGTGATGCTGAGAAACTGATCCACGCTTTTGTTAGCTCGAGATTAGATTATTGTAATTCTTTATTATCAGGTTGTCCTAAAACATCTTTAAAAAGTCTTCAGCTGATCCAAAATGCTGCAGCAAGAGTTTTAACAGGTACTAGAAAGAGAGATCATATCTCTCCGGTTCTGGCCTCCCTTCATTGGCTTCCCATAGAGTTTAGAATTAAGTTTAAAATCCTTCTTCTTACTTACAAAGCTCTAAACAATCAGGCTCCTTTTTATTTAAAAGATCTGATACTACCGTATTATCCTAACAGAGCACTACGCTCCCAAAATGCAGGACTACTTGTAATACCTAGAATCTCCAAAAGTACAATGGGAGGCAGAGCCTTCAGTTATCAAGCTCCTCTCCTGTGGAATCAGCTGCCAATCTGGATTCGGGAGTCAGACTCGATCTCTGTTTTTAAGATTAGGGTTAAAACCTACCTTTTTGATATAGCCTACAATTAGGGAGGGATCATGTGTTTCTGAACCCTCCCTTAGTTATGCTGCTAATAGGTTTAGTCAGCCGGGGGACCTCCAGTAATGCACTGGGCCTCACTCCTTTCCTCACTCTCTATGAAATATTTTTTTTTTTGCTGGTCATTAACATTTGTTTGTTCTCTCCCATAGATTGAGTCCCCATCGTGCTGTTTGCTCTCTACATGTCTGTTCTTTTCATCTTCTCTGTCCCCTCACCCCCCAGCCAGTCGCAGCAGATGACTGCCCCTCCCTGAGCCTGGTTCTGCTGGAGGTTTCTTCCTGTTAAAAGGGAGTTTTTCCTCTCCACCGTCGCCAAGTGCTTGCTCACAGGGGATCACCTGATTGCTGGGGTCTTTCTGCAACTGTGGGGGTTCCCCCCTACAGTTGATAGTGCTATGAGATGACTGTTGTTGTGAAATGGCGCTATATAAATAAAGTTGAATTGAATGTGTGCGTGCACACGCGCGCACACACACACACACACACACACACACACACACACACACATCTCATCAGACACACGTTTCATTTACAATGGGGAGGAGGGGGGCGTTTGTCTGTGTCCAGATCAGAGATTCACAGCTTTAAAGCTCATTGACAAGATGTAGTAATGATTTTACCTCTAAAGATGTATGAAATGATCAAACACTGGCTGTAGTGTTAGACTTGCTTGTTTGTCATTTTATGGAGTCTCTTGTCACGTGTGCTCCAGCAACAGGGTGCTTTTGGGGCAGGCGGACGTTTTTCAACACAAACCCAGCACACTGTACATGCGGTCAGGACGGAGATGTCCACCAGCAGGCTGGAAGACACAGAGGAATTAACGGTGGTTGGAAACCTTGCGGGTGAGTGGGTTTTTTTTTTTAATCACACATTGGTTTTTTCGAAGCGTTCCGTTAATACTTATTGTAAACACGGAAGTGAACGCGATGTAGCGATGCATTTGCTTGGTTAGGCTGAGCGTTTCAATGCCACTCCGCTGAAATTTGATAGGTGAAATTGGCAGAAGTTGACGAGAATAGGCCAAAATTGTGGGAAAGTTTCAGTGATTGGATAAAGTTGCAAGGTTGCGCAATAGTTGCACTGATTGGCTGATTTTGCGTGAACTGATACGATTGCAACATCGCGAAATCCTGGAGGGACTGTCTCTTATGGTTTGACACCCTGGTCATTGGGGGCGCTGTGACAGCTTGTGCATCACTTCTGGCAGTCAGATTCTGCGGGCTGTCACGGCTGCCGGTATTGATCATCACTCATGATTCCACAGGTGTTGTCAATCTGTGGTCCTTATTTAAGCCGATTGTGCAACTTCCCCAGTGCAGCGGCAAAAATCTTTCCTGTCGGGTATCCCCCGTTCCTCACAGCAGTAAGTTATTTAACTGCTGGTATTTGTGCGTGTGTTCCACGCTTCTGTCTGGTTTTCCTGGCCCTCTGTGCCCCAGCCTCAGAGCTGTATTTTTCTGTTTACCTGTTTTCGTAGTGCTTCAGTGTTTGTGTGTTAGTGTTTTCTGTTAATAAATCTGCAAACTCACAGCCTGCATGTGACGTCCTCCTGTTTGCCCTTGGAGAGGGCGGTTTATGACACTAACTCTTTACTTGAACTGTTCTCCTCTCATTTTGTAAGAATTAAAATTATTAATTGATGCACAGATATGTGTGCTTCAGAGGAGCTGATCATTCCACAATGATCACTTGTAGTAAGTATCACTGATTGAGTATTAAAGTGCCAGTTTTGCTTTGGTTAAATTTCTAATATATGGCAGATAATTTTGTAATATTAGATAATATTGCTCAGTCAGAGAGACAACTGCCCAATTCTCCCAGTTAGTTTTTTTTTTCCTTTTAACAAAACAAATTAGTCCTCTTTTTTCTATTAATCTCTTTCTCCTGTTGTCTTGCGATTCTAACATAATGAGACATTGGTCCATCATATAAGTACAAATGTACAATGTAGACTCTTTCAAAGGCACATTTAAAGTTAGAGTTCCTATTTGTGCCTAAAGATGACCCAGTGTCATTCCAAGACACTTTTATACAAGGTTCTTTTGAGACATTGTGAACTTTATCACACTAATGATAATGTATGCTATGGAAGAAATTAACTGAACCAATAGTTCTGTTAATCCCCTTTTTCACTAGTACCTATACAGCCCAACTCGCCTCTACACGGCTTTACTCAGCTCAGCTCGCTTTTGTTTCCATTACAGCTGAGTACCGCCTGATGTGGGTGGGATTTTTTAACAGCAAGACGGCGCAACACTCCTGTGACGTAAAGCACGTGACACAAGCAAAACACAAGATGGTGAATTACGAGGCGACTGCTCGGTCTCTGGCTTTTTTTTTAAGAGTAAAGGTAAAAAAGGAGAGACAGAGAAGGCTACAGGCGGTGAGATGAAACACTTTGGAAAAGTACTGGAGCGTTTAGGAACCCATAGAGCAGTATAAAGCCAAAGACATGAGAATACGAACTAGTTCACATATGAAGGTAAGCTAATGGTTGTGAATGCTAATTTGCTTTAAGTCTGCCGTACTACTTTGTAATGTCAGCAATTTATCGCTTTTAGGTACTAAAATATGTATGGTGTGTGTGTGTGTGTGTGTGTGTTTCAGATGGCTCTCTTGTGGCCAAATTATTACTTCAAACCGTGAATCTGGGCGTTCAACCAAGCCTGCCAGTGATGGGATGTCACCCTAGCTTCACAAACGCTCCGTGGTTACAGAACTTCAGAATGTCTGTAGAAACGTTTAGCTTCCTGTGCAACAAATTGCTCTGATCTGTGTGAAAATCACAGAGAGACTGTTGAGACATCATGAGATGTACCTGCTCCAGCAGCACTTCAGTCTGTGGTGGTGTTGTGGCAAAAAGTGATCAGCTGCCAAAAATTGATCACCAGGTGCCACAGTGGCTCAGGAGGTAGAGCAGGTCGTCCAATAACCGCATGGTTGGCGGTTCGAATCCTGCTCTCCCTGGATATCCTGCCGTTGTGTCCCTGGGCAAGATACTTCACCCCCAATTGCTCCTGGTGGGTCTGGAAGCACCATGTTAGGTAGCATGCCACCAGCAGTGTGTGAATGTGTGTGTGAATGGGTGGATAGCAGTATCTGTAAAGTGCTTTGGTCATCAAGAGATGAGAATAAAAGCGCTATATAAGTGAATGCTATTTACCATATTGTAGCTATGGGGTTGTATTAGTCGTAAATTATGTATTCCAACAGCTAAACAGTACTGGGTTAGGTATAATAAGATATTTTTAACAATTATGATGCACTTTTAAGCCAAAACAAACTTGATCTAGGATTAAAGGCAATTAAAATAATACAGCCACAAGGTTACATGGAAAATACATGGATTTATTGGATATATACATGTAGATACTGTATAAATACATACTCTCTGCATCATCTATGTACTAATCATGTATTAATTAATTATTTTTTTTAAATTTTGATTTTGTATACTTTATTGATCCCCAGAGGGGAAATTGAGGGCATCCACCTGGATGGATGAAGCAGTCACAGTACGGCGCTATCCCTTTACCATTCACACACACATTCACACCTAGGGCCACTTTAGAGTCTCCAATTAACCTAACCTGCATGTTTTTTGGCCTGTGGGAGGAAACCAGAGAAATCCCGGAGTAAACCCACGCAGATACGGGAAGAACATGCAAACTCTACACAGATCACTGTTGGTCAGCGGCTGGGATTGAACCAGGGATCCCATGGCCAAGGGTGAGTTGCTGTGTTACCGCAGCACTAACCACTGCACCACCGTACCGCCCAATTTAGTATTGCACTAGGAATTTTGACAATTAGCCTTTGTACTTTTTGCAGATCTGTCTCCACTTTTGTTTTATGTGTGAAGGTTACCACCAAGTGACATAAATTAAATACTAAAAGATTGGAAAAGCTGTCTAGCAGTTTGAGAAATCACTTTTTGTTTGGTGTAAGTCTGTCAACAGAATTATGAAACAAAGCAGTTTTGTTATATAGTGCTTTTATTGTGAAGTGTGGTGTGGTAACACACACCTCCGGTGACATCACCACACCACCATATATAAGGCCAGGGTTGGCCATCTTACGGCCTCTTTCTTGCCTGTGCCTTGGCCGGTGCCTTGTCTGTGACTGCCATCTCCAGAGTGTTCAATAAAGCTGTGTTCTACAACTCACCTTGCCTCATCCGTGAACCAGTGTAAAACCATACATAACAAGTTTGTGTTAAAATGTTAAATCCCATTAAACCCTAACCCAGGGGTTTCTAATTGTGCCATGGAGGGCCAAGACCCTGCAAGTTTTCTCTTCTACACAGTCTCTTCAGAAGGTGTTTTCACTGATCAGCAGTTAGGGGAAGAAATCCAGCGGAATCTGCTGTTGAAGACACTGGTTGCAGGAAAAGCCTGCAGAGTCTTGGCCCTCCATGGCACATGACTGGACACTCCTACCTTAACCCATTATAAGAAAATACAGATGCTAATATGGCCCAGAATTCCTCCATATACTGGTGCTATCATTAAAGTGTGCAGTGTCTTCTGCACTGACACATCCAACAATACAGTCTTCAGTAAATAAAATAATTGTTTTTGGTTACTTTTTCTTAAAAATGAGCCATTATTTTCAACATCACAGCTATATGGTTTGTACTGTTGACTATTTTCCCACTGGTGTCTTAACAGACAAAATAGAAAATCATGATGCAAACACATAAGTCACTAAACTGTTTATTACAATCAGCAGCAAAATCCAGATTATTTAGAATGTGCAAAATTCAAACTGTAAAAAAAAAAACAACTTTGAACGGGTCACATATGGCGACCACGCTGCCTCACTGAGAAGCAACTGGATATGCCGCTCACACTGGTCCCAGTTCAGCAGATCTTCAGCCTGCATCTCTGTAAATAGTGACGCAAGGTCCGGTTTGGGGTGGATTGTTTTCCTCTTGCCTAGACAAAAGACAGAAATGGGTGGTGGATAATTAAAGCAAGTTTAAAACATATTTGGGAAATACACTTGTTGCTAAAAGCCAGTGGTGGAATGTGACAAAAAGGCGCTTCGTTGTTGTATTTAACCACAATTTTCATGTAGCTGCGCTTCAGTAAAGTAGATTTTACAAGGGCTGGGTTATGTTTCAAATCATTTTTTACTGTGGCCTCAGCAATCAGAATGAGTTGATACCTTCAGTTGAATGGAATCTACTACTTTCACTGAGGCTGTGCATCCTCGAGTATGGAGTCCCTCAGTCAAAATATGTAATTTTTATCAATAAAAGTTTAGCCACCACTCTGTCACCACTGTGGCTCCTCTTGCTCTGGCTTAAAGTGTGGGTGGTGTTTTGTACTTGTATTGCTAAAATATAGAAGGATGCACTACAATGGGTTTCAAATATTTGTAATGTGTTCTGTTACTGCATGAGTTTATTGACCATAGACTATAAACTACACATATAAACTAAATTATAATGGTGACTGAACAACTCCCATTCCCCAAAGTGCAAGATACACTATTATTAATAGAACTCATAAAGGATCACACAAGTGATCTGACAAAAAAATAAACAAGTGGTTCCTAAACAGTGGCTAATATTGGATGTCCCATTCATTTTCAATTATTCTGTAATTAATATTCACACAATCAAATAAATCTCAGTTCAGCCCCTTTCATATTTATCAAAGTCTAACATGTGTGTTTGCCTACATATAGGCGACACCTCTGTATTCCACTTTCAAACACAGCTTACATTTGGGCCTGTAGAGCCTGATTGGACTATCTGTTTCAGACAGGGAATACTTGCTTTCTACAGGCATGCACTAGTTATACTTCAAGTACATTCAAAAGTGAGTTCTGTATTATTTTTGCTTAAGTGTTAATTGTGCTACTTTGGTTTTGGCACTTCATCTGTACTTTAACTTAAAAAGCAAAGGATTTGAGTACTTTCTCCACCACTGCTAAAAACAACGCTCTATGTGCAACTTGCTTCTTACCAGTCATCACACGTCATGTTAAATGTTGCCAGTGTCAAAGCAGATGCTGGTCAGACTCAAGAATGAAAATACACACATCTTAAGTATATGCACAGCACAAAAGTGCAACATGTAAAAAAACACCTTTGTTACCAGGATTAACACTAGCTTATTTTGTCAGATGTTGTTGACACAAGCACAAAATACAAGCACAGCACAGAGTTAGCATTGATGGCTAACTAGCTAGCTCATTGTCTGTATACAGGAGGCAACGGTTTTGTCTGTTCAAAGTGAACTTTCCACCGCTGGTATAAATAACATAAAAGATGCATAATATCACATCATATCACAACACTCACCATCCTCTATATCCTCTAATATCATGGTTTTCAACTGCCATGGTCAGGTCCTCCCGTTATTTGCAGGTCGGTGGCCATAAATTCATTTCGGGTAGCTCTATCTAGTTCACTCTGGTTTCTTTCATCAGCCAAAAGGCACAGAAAAGTCTGTTGGACCACGGTGTTGATTAGAAGCCATTTCTATTGTTGTTTATACTGATACTTGCTTGCTCACTCACAGACGAGTCTTTGCAAATGGCAACTGGAGATTCTACAGAAGACGTTGCTCTCATGACGTTACACCCTGACCAATCAGTGGCCAGCAGTCTGTTGACATCACATTTCCACCGCGACTAAGCACGGTTGGAACCAAATTGAGGCAGAGATGATTTTCGTACCTGATTTTAGTACCAGGTACTAATGGAAAAGCCTACAAAGCATGCCAAGTTGAGGTGAGTAGGGCTAAGTAGGTATTAGTGGAAAAGGGACTTTAATCTTAAGTCCTCACTTGGGAAGAAAAATGGAATTGGGTTGGTTGCTTATCTTGCCTGCATTCTCTTCCCACCAGGAAGTGGATGCTAAACATTCTTTTATTGATTTTTGTTATGTGTTACCTAATGATCATCCCATACAAAAAAGAGCCCCCCCCCCCCCAAAAAAAAAATACATTGACTTTGTTGTCCTTAAGCCACTTTCTATCTAATTTGGTAATTTGGCGGTATGCTTAGCATCATTGTCCATTTGGAAGACCCATTTGTGTGCAAGCTTTACAGTGGATATAAAGAGTCTACACACACCTGTTCAGATGCCAGGTTTTTGTGATGTAAAAAGTGAGACCAAGATAAATAATTTCAAAACTTTTTCCTCCATTAATGTGACCTAAATCATGAACAACCCAAATGAAAAACAAACTGAAATCTTTTAAGAGGAAAAATAAAAAAGCTTACAATAACATGGTTGCATAAATATGCACACCCTTAAACTAATACTTTGTTGCAGCACCTTTGGCTTTTATTACAGCACTCAGTCTTTTTAGGTAGGAGTCTATCAGCATGGCACATTTGGATGTGGCAATATTTGTCCACTCTTCTTTGCAAAAATGCTCCAAACCTGTCAGATTGCGAGGGCATCTCCTGTGCATAGCCCTCTTCAGATCAACCCCACAGATGTTCGACTGGATTCAGGTCTTCAGGTCTTCTTCTGGTGAAGCCATTCTTTTGTTGATTTGGATGTGTGCTTTGGGTCATTGT
Source organism: Pholidichthys leucotaenia (assembly GCA_020510985.1). Taxonomy (NCBI): domain Eukaryota; kingdom Metazoa; phylum Chordata; class Actinopteri; order Cichliformes; family Pholidichthyidae; genus Pholidichthys; species Pholidichthys leucotaenia. The sequence goes on along the minus strand of CM035847.1, from coordinate 125,981,124 downwards.
CATGCTGAAAGATGAAGTTCCTTTTCATCTTCAGCTTTCTAGCAGAAGCCTGAAGGTTTTGTGCCAGCACTGACTGGTATTTGGAACTGTTCATAATTCCCTCCACCTTGACTAAGGCCCCAGTCCCAGCTGAAGAAAAACAGCCCCAAAGCATGATGCTGCCACCACCATGCTTCACTGTAAGTATCATGTTCTTTTGTTGATGAGCAGAACTGTGTCTGCGTCAAATATACCTTTTGGAATTATGGCCAAATTGTTCAACCTTGGTTTCATCAACACATTTTCCCACATGCGTTTGGGGGATTTCAAATGAGTTTTTGAAAATGTAGCCTGGCTTGGATGTTTCTCTAAATAAGAGAAGGCTGTAGGGAGCTTGAAATGAAGAAGCGATGTGATTTTATAAATCAAGTTTTATTATCAGCTTCCAGTCCCTAACATGTCTCATCTCGATGCAGAAGCAGAATGAAGAGGCTGAGCGCAGTCAGACCTTCATACTTATACCCACACTCAACAAAAGACATTGCATATCAAAGCTGACATCCCGCATTAGCGTAATCCCTCTCCATTGTCCTCTCTCTCCTCCACCTGACCCTGGAGGGTCAGGAAGTTCGATCAGGTCTCCACCGCTGCGACTCCGTCTGCTCCTTGATCTTCGCCGGTGGTCGAGACCTCTTGTCCTGCTCTGAGATGTGAGGTCATTCCACATATGCAATCTCTAAACATTCCACTTATGTCTATACATATGTAGGTATGGATATATGAATAATATAAGCCACAGCCCCCCCAAACATCTAAGAAAAGGACAATCAAATTAAGTTTACAGCTTAAGATAACATCCATGACATATTATACCGTTATACATCTCAACAGGAAAAAGGAAAAATATCTTCAGCAGTCATGTTAACCTTCAAGTTATGCAGCATGATCCTGTTAAAAATTCAGTGGTAACAACAGCAGTCTAGTTAATGTCACAAGTCAGCCTTAAAACTGCAACGGCACAATCCGACAACATAGTTAACAACTCTTTGTCAATTTTACATCAGTCTATGTGTCGTCTGGGTTTTAATCTTCTCCCGAATCTGCTGTAGGCCCGCTTTGGCGTCCTGGCGGGACCGTCCTGTAAGGGATCTGCAGCTTGGGGAGGAGAGTGGTTATTTGTTCCCTGCAGGGGGGCTGAGTCTTTTCTCTTGGGGGGTCTACCCCGCCGAGGTGCTCTCGCCACCCGTGCAGGCTCGTCACTCAACAAGAAAGCAGGTTTAAGTCTGTCAATGCTGACTGTTTCTTTTCTGTCCCCTAAATCAAGCACAAAATTCTTATCACCAGGTTCCAGCACTCTGTATGGTCCATCGTATGGAGGGTGGAGGGTTGGTTTTAAAGCTTCGTGTCTAACAAAAACGAACTCTGCGTTTTTCAAAGCTTGGGGGACAAAAACCCGCAGAAAAGAGTGATGTACGGGTCCGGGGAGCGTGTCCGGTCCCGTGCTGCTTAGGGGCCTCAGGGCTGGTAGGTGCCCGGGCTCTGGATGTTCTGGTAAGAACTCACCTGGGAGCCTGAGAGGTTGTGCAAAAACTAATTCTGCCTGGGAGGCGTCTAGATCCTCCTTAGGCTCAGAACGTAACCCTAATAAAACCCAGGGAAGTTTATTCACCCAATCTGTATCCGTTAGTGAGGCCCTGAGGGCGGCCTTTAAAGACCTATGAAAACGCTCGTATAACCCATTAGCCTGAGGGTGATACGCGGTGGTGCGATGAATTGTCGCCCCTAAGCTGCTGGCCATGGCTGACCACAGCTCTGAGACAAATTGAGGCCCCCTATCGGACGTGATGTCCGATGGGACGCCGAAACGCGCCACCCAGTTTGTTAAAAAAACGCGAGCGACTTCCGCGGCTGTGGTTGACGCCAGCGGGACCGCCTCCAGCCAGCGTGTGGTACAGTCTACCATTGTTAACAGGTGTGTGAACCCTTGCGACGACAGTAGTGGGCCCACGAGGTCGACGTGTACGTGGTCAAACCTCCTGGCTGGAATTCAGAAAGGTTCTAGAGGAGCTTTTGTGTGTTTGTGTATTTTGGCGCGTTGGCAAGACATGCAAGTCTTTGCCCATTCCTTTACATTTTTACGCAGGCCCAGCCAAACAAACTTCTCCGCGACCATTTTAACCGAGGCGTGTACCCCTGGGTGCGCGAGGGAGTGAACCGAGTCAAAAATGCGGCGCCGCCACGCGGCTGGAACTACCGGGCGAGGCCGGCCGGTTGACACGTCGCAGATTAGGGGGGGAACACCGTCACGCAAATCCCTTTCCTCCAGTCTTAACCCTGTTGGTCCAGACTGGAACGCGCGCACGTCCGCGTCACTGCTTTGTTCCGCTTCCATGGCCGCGTAATCTATCTCTACGTGGATTGAGGCCGCGTACGCGTCCGCGTTGGCCATGAGTTCTGCGGCTGCGGTAGTATAATCTGCTTCCTCGCGCTCTGACGATGTCACAGCGCGGGAGAGGCAGTCTGCTACCACATTAAGCTTGCCTGCCACATGTCGAATATCTGTGGTGAACTCTGAAATTGCAGCTAGCTGTCTTTGTTGCCTGCCTGACCATGGTTCTGAAATTTTAGCCATCGCAAAAGTGAGTGGTTTGTGGTCTACAAAAGCCGTGAAACGCCGCCCTTCCAGCCAGAACTGGAAGTGGCGGATGGATAAATGCAGCGCTAGCAGCTCCCTGTCAAAAGTGCTGTATTTGCGCTCGGTTTGGTTTAAGGATTTACTAAAAAATGCTAACGGTTGCCAGGTTCCGCCAACATGTTGTTCCACGACTGCTCCTATGGCCAGGTCTGAAGCGTCTGTGGTTAACGCTATGCAGGCCGAGGGATCGGGGTGAACCAACAATGTGGCATTCGCTAGTGCACTTTTTACTTCCGCGAAGGCGCGTTCCCGCTCCGGGGTCCATTCGACCGCATTGGAGGGCTTTTGTTTTCTGAGCGCGGCATATAGGGGCTGCATGAGTTGAGCTGCGCGGGGGAGGAAACGGTTGTAAAAATTCACCATTCCTAAAAATTCTTGTAGCGATCTGACCGTTTGTGGTCGTGGGAAATTTGCTACCGCGCGCACTTTGTCCGGCAATGGAACTGCCCCCTCTGGTGAAACTCTGTGTCCCAAAAAATCAATTTGTGGCACGCCGAATCGGCATTTGGCTGGGTTGATTATTAACCCGTGCTCTTCTAGTCTCTGAAAAACTGTAGTGAGGTGTTGTTCGTGTTCTTCCTCTGACAAGCTGGCTACCAGAATATCGTCGAGGTAGACGAACACGAAGGGGAGGTTGCGTAATACCGCGTCCATCATACGCTGAAAAGTTTGAGCAGCGCCTTTGAGGCCAAACGGCATTCGCAAAAATTCAAAAAGACCAAAAGGGGTTATTACAGCCGTTTTGGGAACGTCCTCCGGTCGAACCGGAACTTGGTGGTAGCCGCAGACCAGGTCTATTTTAGAGAAAATGCACGCACCCGCCAGATGTAGTGAAAAATCTTGGATGTGAGGGATTGGGTAGCGGTCATGCGCTGTCACATTGTTTAATCTGCGGTAATCACCGCAAGGTCTCCAAGAACCGTCGGTTTTCGGGACCATATGTAGTGGTGATGCCCAAGGGCTTTTTGAGCGCCGAATAATGCCCAATTTTTCTAGGCTGGCAAACTCATCGCGTGCTATGGCGAGCTTGGTCGCGTCTAAGCGCCGAGCTTTGGCAAAAACAGGTGGGCCTGTTGTGGGGATGAAGTGTTCAACCCCGTGTTTCGCTACTGTTGCTGAAAATTTGGGAACTGTGAGTGCTGGAAATTGGGTGAGGAGTTGGTCAAACTTACCTCCTGCTGTGGTGACGCTGGCCTGCACGGATGGTGGAGAGACTCGAGCTGAACAGGGGATAGAAGAAAATGATAGTGCATTAACCAAGCATCTATTTGCAAGATCGACTAACAACCCATGTGCACACAAGAAATCAGCGCCCAACAAGTTAAAACTCACCGCCGCTATAATAAATGTCCACCTATAGTTGCGGCCGTGAATGGACAGAGGTAGGTTTCTTTCACCGAAGGTGTCGATGATTGAGCCGTTAGCTGCCATCGCTCCATTTCCACAGGGTCCCATTGCCCGGTCTGCGTTGGACGGGGTGATGAAGCTCACCTGAGCTCCAGTGTCGATGAGGAACTGTCTCTCGGAGCGTCCGTCAGTCACGTAGAGCAGCTTGTTTGTCTCGCCGAGAGCCGTAGCTGCTAACGGTTCCCAGCTTTGGCGTTTCCCGAGCTCTTGAAATTGCAGGGGGGCACACATTTGTACGCCCTCTCGGCGAAACGTTGATGATAATAGCAGAGGTCGTTCCGCTTGCTGCGCCTTGGTCGCGTCGCTGCCATAGTGGGCGGGCTCTGCTCTGTTGTCTGCGGTTCTCCGCTGCTCTGGGCTTCCGCGCCGAGATCTGCAGATGCTGCTGTGGCCATCTGTTCGCCGCATGAGTTGATGAGCCGCTGCGCTTCTCGGGCCAGCGCGCGGAAGTCCTGCTGGGTGCTGCGCCGCATGTTGGCCAGGGTCCCTCTCATGTGCGACGGCAGAGTGCTGAGGAAGATATGTTGGAAAAGGAAGTTGTCATTGTCTGCCTCCCTCAGCTGCAGCATGTCCTCCATGAGGGCCATCGGTATGTGTCCTCTGTGGCCGTAAATAGCCAGAATCCTCCCTGCTCTTTCCTCGGCCGAGGGGACGAAGCTCTCGATGAGGGTCGCCTTCAGTTCTTTGTACTTGTCGTGGGCGGGCGGTTGTTGTATCACGCTCCGCACGCATCTTGATGTGGCGGCATCGAGTCTGGCGACGATGTGGTAAAATTTTGTTTCATCCGCCGTTATCCCCGCCAGTGCAAACTGAGCCTCAGCTTGCTGGAACCATGAGCTTGGGTCGTTTTGCCAGAACTCTGGGAGTTTGACGGTGATGGCGCTTGCCTGGGCCGTCTCTGATGTGTCTGCAGGGCGAGAACGCCTTTCTTCCGTTCTCGCGGCGGGGCTGGGGACGGTGCTCGGTTGAGCCCTCTCTGACAATTCTGCTGTGGGGGAACGTCTTCCATCCGTTCCCCTGTCTGCGTTGGCGACGGCGCTTGCCTGGGTCGCCTCTGATGAGCTTGTAGCGGGAGAACGTCTTTGGTCCATCCTCACGTCTGGTCACCAATGTAGGGAGCTTGAAATGAAGAAGCGATGTGATTTTATAAATCAAGTTTTATTATCAGCTTCCAGTCCCTAACATGTCTCATCTTGATGCAGAAGCAGAATGAAGAGGCTGAGCGCAGTCAGACCTTCATACTTATACCCACACTCAACAAAAGACATTGCATATCAAAGCTGACATCCCGCATTAGCGTAATCCCTCTCCATTGTCCTCTCTCTCCTCCACATGACCCTGGAGGGTCAGGAAGTTCGATCAGGTCTCCACCGCTGCGACTCCGTCTGCTCCTTGATCTTCGCCGGTGGTCGAGACCTCTTGTCCTGCTCTGACACGTGAGGTCATTCCACATATGCAATCTCTAAACATTCCACTTATGTCTATACATATGTAGGTATGGATATATGAATAATATAAGCCACAAAGGCTTCCGTCTTGCCATCCTACCCTATTGTCCAGACGTATGAAGAAGACGAGAGATTGTTGTCACATGTACTAAACAGCCAGTACTTGCCAGAAATTCCTACTGCTCCTTCAGTGTTACTGTTGGCCTCTTGGCAGCCTCCCTGACCACTTTTATTCTTGTCTTTTCATCAATTTTTGAGGGATGTCCAGTTCTTGGTAATGTCACTGTTGTACCATATTTTCTCCACTTGATGATGACTGTCCTCACTGTGTTCCATGGTATATTTAATGCCTTGGAAATTCTTTTGTACCCTTCTTCTGCCTGATACCTTTGAACAATGAGATCCCTCTGATGCGTTGGAAGCTCTCTGCAGACGATGGCTTGTGTTGTAACATGTGACTACAAAAATATCAGGAAAAGCCTACTAGAACAGCTGAACTTTATTTGGGGTTAATCTGAGGCACTTTAAATGGTGGCAGGTGTGTGCTGACTCCCATTTAACATGAGTTTGAATGTGATTAGTTAATTCTTAACAAGGCCACATCCCCAGTTATAACAGGGTGTGCATATTTATGCAACTAGGCTATTGTAAATCTTTTATTTTTTATTTTCCTCCTCAAAAGATGTCAGTTTGTTTTTCAGTTGGGTTGTACAGGTTATAGGTTTTTAAATGATTTATCTCGGTCTCATTTTTTACAAAAGCCTGGCATTTGAACAAGGGTTTATAGACTTTTTTATATCCACTGTAACTTCTTGGCTAAAGTCTTGAGATGTTGCTTTAGTATTTCCACATAATGTTATTTCCTCTTGATCTATTTTGTGAAGAGCACCAGTCCCGATCACAGTACAGGCAGATCAAGAACTGCTGACTGGCAAGAAAGCAGCAGACCATTTCATCAACCAGCATGTGAAGACGAGCCATCTTCAGATTCCACCAGAGAGAAGAAAGGTTGGCAGAGGAGCCCAGCGAATTCATCAGAACGCACAGATTGAACCAGTGATGAACTCGCCATTCATTCTCAAGGAGCTGGAGGATGCAATGACAACACTGAAACTGAAAAAAGCCCCTGGGTCTGACAAGATCACAAATGAAATGTTGCTGAACCTTGGCCCCAAAACCAAGAAGAAACTTCTGCAGCTTTTCAACGACAGTTGGAGATCAGGGACTGTGCCTCAGGTCTGGAGAGAAGCCACGATGATTCCAGTGCACAAAAAAGGCAAAGATAAGTTGAAGGCTGAAAGCTATCACCCCATAAGCCTTACAAGCTGCATAGGAAAGCTGCTAGAGCGTCTCATCAACACCAGACTCATGTGGCACTTGGAAGGAAAACAACACATCAGCCCAGAGCAAGCAGCCTTCAGGCAGAACCGGTCTACAGAGGACCAAATAACATACATCTCTCAAGCCATAGAAGATTCCTTCCAAGAAAAAAAGCACACCCTCACTGTATGGATTGACCTAGAAAAGGCGTTTGACAGGGTATGGAAAGATGGCCTCAAGCTGAAACTGCGCCAGTGCAGTATCGCTGGGAGCATGTACAAGTGGATTGCCCAATACCTGCACAACAGAACAGCCAGAGTCCAGGTCAGACAGTACTCCAGCAAGAAGAAGGTGTTGAGGGAAGGAGTCCCACAAGGAGGAGTGCTCTCCCCAACACTCTTCCTTGTATTCATTAAAGACATCATCCAGAGTTTGCCAAGGAACGTACAAGGTGCCATCTATGCTGATGACCTAGCCCTCTGGTGCAGTGAGGAAAGCATCGTGACTGCAAACTACAGAGTGCAGCAAGTTCTCCGGCTGATCGAGGCATGGACCAAGTCATGGCTTGTAAGCTTAAATGACAGGAAGACTACATACACCGTCTTCACCCTGTCCACCCAACCCCAGAAGGTGAAACTGCAGATCAACTCCCATGAGCTCCAGGCTGAATATGCACCCACATACCTCGGGATCACCATGGATCGCAGACTGACTTGGAAGAACCAGCTGCACAAGAACCAGGCAAGAGCAAAGATCAGGATGGCCCTAATGAAGAAACTGTCAGGAACAGACTGGGGTGCAGACCAGGGTGTCCTGAAGAAGCTCTATGTGGGGAGGATTTGGCCTGTCCTGGAGTATGGCATGGCAGCAACCTCAACAGCTGCTAAAAGCAACACTGAGAAGCTGGACAGACTCCAAAACCAAGCCATGCGAATGATGACAGGAGCCATGCGCAGTACCCCTATCAAAGCGCTGGAGACAACAACAGGCCTTGCACCACTGGAAGACAGAAGAAACGTCAAGGTACTGACCCAGGCTGCCAAATTCAAAAGACTGGAAAACCATCCCATGAAGGACAGACTGAACAAGCCAACAAAAGGGAGACTTAAGAGATCGAGCTTCATCCACCAGAGCAGGACACTTGAAAGGAGAAACCCAGAACTGATGGACCACATACCCACACCAATACCACCCATAGCATCTGTTCCCTCCTGGAACTGACAGAACTTCCCAGCCATACGCACAGACATATCGGGCATTGGGAAGAAAGGAACACAGTCAGACCAAGAGAGGAAGTCGCTGGCCCTGGAGTTCATTCAGTCTGCCTACCCTAAAGAGCAGTGGACTCATGTCTACACAGACGGCTCTGCCATGGAAGCAACCAGGAATGGCGGAGGCGGCGTGTACATCAGGTACGCTGACGAGGAGACCCACATTCCCATTGCGACTGGAAAGTACGCCACCAATTTCAGGGCTGAGGCAGAGGCCCTGAGAACAGCAGCGGCCCACGTCAGGGAACATCAAGACAAGGCACACAAGCGGATCGTCATCTTCACTGATGCCCTCTCTGTCTTGGATGCACTTCAGGACCCCCGACGCAAAGAACTGAATGAACTCGCCCTCACTCTGTCTCAACTAGCAACACAGGTGAACGTATCACTCTAATGGACTCCTGCCCACTGTGGAATCTATGGAAATGAGACGGCTGACAGACTTGCAAAGGAGGGTGGGCAGCAAGACCAGGAAGACAGGCAGGTCTCTGACAGTGAGAAGAAAACCATTATTAAGGCCCTGTCTCACAAGAAGTGGCAGCAGCAACACCCAAACTTCTGCAAGGATGACAACTACTATAGTCTGAGCAGGGCTGACCAAGTCGTTCTGTTCAGACTCCGAACTGGACATAACAGAATGCATGCCCACATGCACCAGAAACTTAAAGTTGGACAATCGGACAGATGCCCATGTGGTACTGCCCAAATGACCAGCGAACACCTCCTCCAAGACTGCCCAGACCACGCTGCACTCAGACGAGCTACGTGGCCTGACCCCACATCGCTGAACCAAAAGCTGCACGGGGACCTTGGGGACCTCCGCAGGACGGCAGCATTCGTCAGGGCAGCTGGTGTGACCATCTAGCGATCGACGAAGAAGAAGAAGAACAAAAGCCTGGCATTTGAACAAGGGTTTATAGACTTTTTATATCCACTGTAACTTCTTGGCTAAAGTCTTGAGATGTTGCTTTAGTATTTCCACATAATGTTATTTCCTCATGATCTATTTTGTGAAGAGCACCAGTCCCTCCTGCAGCAAAACACCCCCACAACAAAATGCTGCTGCCCCCATACTTCAAAGTTAAGATGGTGTTCTCAGGCTTGAAAGCTTCCCCCTATTTTCTCCAAATCTAACGATGGCAAAACGGTTCAATTTTACTTTCATCAGACCACAGGACGTGTCTCTAAAAATTAAGGTCTTTGTCCCTGTGTGCATGTGCACACTATAATCTGTTTTTTTTTTGGGGGGGGGGGTTGTGTGTGTGTGTGTGTGTGTGTTGCTTTTCAGTAATAGCTTCTTCCTTGATGAGTGGCCTTTCAGCCCATGTCAGTTCAGGACTCGTTTCACTGTGAATAATGACAATATTTTACCAGCATCAGCCAGCATCTTCACAGGGTCTTTTGTTTTTGTCCTAGGGGTGATATGCACATTTTGCACGAAAACATGTTCATCCCTGGGACACCGAACCCATCTCCTTCACGAGCGGCATGATGGCTAGACGCTCCCATGGTGTTTATACTTATGTATAATTGTTTGAACAGATGAATGTGGCACCTTCAGACATTTGGAAATTGTATCCAAGGATGAACCAGACTTGTGGAGTTCCACAATTCTCTTCCTGATATCTTAGTCCTGTAGCCAAGACCTTGTCAAGACCAGAGTCTCCTAAGACCAATTCCAAGACCGAGACCAAGTTGAGATCTAGACCAAGATCAAGGCCTACATACACAGTGGTCTTGGGCTCGACTTGTCTTGGGAGACTCTGGTCTCTGTCTCGTCTCGGTCTGATCTCAACTGCAACACTAATTTCTGAAAAAAAGACTCAAACTTGCTGGAAATAAACTGAACTGGGAACTCAGGTCCAGCAAATCTCAGTCACAATATGATCAAATATGACTTTACCATAAATAAACATCACTGACAAAGCTTCCATCAACTCACTTTCTGATTATCATTTCATTGATGTGACAATCTGGAGGGTACCTCCAACTGTCCTGAGGCATCCCCCTGCACAACAAGATATCGGTTCATAAACATTCAACATGTTAGGTATCTAGGTACGATCTGAAATCAGAGCAGCCCTGAAGTTCTTTTTAACAGATTGGATTATGAGTAATCCACCTCACACCACAGGAAAATCTGACCAGGACCGCCAAGATGATCTGGACTTTCCCTATAATTGTCAGAAGGAGAGAATCAGACCCAAAACCAAACAAGTCATTAACTTACAACAGATATCAAATGAGAACTGAAAAGTGATAACCTACACCATTAACTACTTTTACCACCTATTGTTTTATTCTTTTTGTATATAAAACATTTTTCCAAGCCTTAACACAACTTTATCTTCCTCAAAACAGCATCTTCATCTGACTGAAACTGTACAAAGTTGAATTTCTCAAAGTTGATCTAACACATCCAGATAATGCAGTTTGGGGTTGAATTTCCCCTGTTTTGGACCCAAACTGCCCTAAGGTGCTCTATGCACTCTGTACACTCCCAAATTTTCTCCTGTGAATTTTATTGTCCTGGTCATTTTAAGTTTCTAAAAGGTTTCATCTGCAGTTGAAGTGGAGGATCTGAACACAACTGCACAACATGGTATAGCTAAGTGTTGCTGCTCAGTTCAAAAGAAATATCCTCGATGAAACGAACCCCTAGCATTTCCTTTGAGTTTAAGACAAGTGCTTGTTCTCCATCTACAACACATTTCATCATTTTATTCAGGAAAGACTTTGTCCCTGCTTTGATACTGCTTACATTTGTCATGAATTGCCCCTTCGGGGCAGAGAGAAAGACCCAGACACTGAACTGCAGTTTGTGGTATTTTAATGAAAAAACACAGGTCCAAAGTGCACAAAATAAAAACTTACAAACAAATAGAACAGGGAGTAGGTTGAATGAAACGTCAGAACGAGTCAGGGTACTGATGGGAACCGGAATAGGATTCCTTCATGAGACTCCGGCAAGGAGTGAATAAAGGGTTTCTTCTGGTAACATTTCTCGGTGGCGGCCCACCCCACCAGAAATTTTACCACCACACCAAGGAGATATGAATTTATTAAGAAAATTATATGAAGCAATGACTTTCCGCAAGCGCGCACACAAACAACGCACCCATGTGAGTTTTTCAGTCAGTAAGTGAGTCACTAAGCGAGACTGTCCGACAGAAACATGAGTTTGTTTAAGTACTTTAAACGTGGAAAAAAATCAGAAGAGGTACACTACCGTTCAAAAGTTTGGGGTCACCCAGACAGTTATTTTGTGTTTTCCATGAAAAGTCACACTTATTTACCACCATGAGTTGTAAAATGAATAGAAAATATAGTCAAGACATTGACAAGGTTAGAAATAATGATTTGTATTTGAAATAATAATTTTTTCCAGATACTAACCTGTTCAAAGGAAGGTCAGTTTTATAGCTTCTCTAACCAGCTAAACTGTTTTCAGCTGTGCTAACATGATTGCATAAGGGTTTTCTAATCATCCATTAGCCTTCTGACGCAATGAGCAAACACATTGTACCATTAGAACACTGGAGTTATAGTTGCTGGAAATGGGCCTCTATACATCTAAGTAGATATTGCACCAAAAACCAGACATTTGCAGCTAGAATAGTCATTTACCACATTAGCAAAGTATATTAGATATTAGAGTGTATTTCTGATTAGTTTAAAGTTATCTTCATTGAAAAAAACAGTGCTTTTCTTTCAAAAATAAGGAAATTTCTAAGTGACCCAAAACTTTTGAACGGTAGTGTATGTAAGCACTGGAGGCGTTAATCATGGTTTGAACTCGCTGGAAATGAGAGCAATAATGGAAGAGTCGCTTCAAGATGTGGTTAGAATTCATATGCAGCCGGCTTCATATGAAGAGAAAGGCAAGGGGGACTGAAGAATTGCTGAGGACATATTTCACTAGCCACTACAATATTAAGTTGTGTTCTGTAGGAATTGCAGGAATGAAGAAACTGGCAATTTCTCTCTTTTCTTGTACGAGCAGGAGTGCCGTTTTTATTCTCCAGCGGCAGTGACAAAAAGCAACAGCTAAAAACGCAAGCTCTTTTCACTCTAAACTGAGGTCCTTCAGCAGCTGCCTAGAGAGGTGCCTGATGAGAAAGCCTGAGATACAACTATAACTGCCTAAACAGATCATTCTGTACATGAACACATATTGTGGTGAATTATGTCTTTAGAGTCTGCTGCAGTTCCTTATTATGTACCTGGCAGGTTAAGATGACCGAAATTCACAAAGTCAATGACTTTAATCTGTCAGCAGCCTTCAGACAAACTAAACATGCCAACATTTGATTTCAAAACAAGGGAGGTTTTTCCTGCTGTCTGGGTGGTGAAGAGATTTAAAAACAAAAACAAAAACAAAAAAAAACTATAAATATAAGGAAATATTATAACAGAAATAACGGCATCCTTGGTCATTTTAGTTAATTTATTTCATTAAATACAGTTTTATTAATATTTTTTCTTTGTAATCAGAGTTAAATTATTGTTCTGTTCTGACTGCAAAATTATGGTCAAAATTGTAAATTGTTATAAGGAAAAAGTAAAAAAAAATACCACAGTCTGTTTCAAATTTATCTAAAAACAAACACCCTAATTTTATTTTAAAAAACAGACAAAAATTAGTCTTTAAATAATCCTCAAATTTATAATAAAATTTTAAATGTACAAGAAAAGTCAATTTTACAAGAGGAAACTACAAATTTGAGGAACATGGTTTCAACTTTAGATAGATTTACAGAGAAAAGTAGAAAACTATAAGAAAATTTTTATAAATTTTTGAAAAAACCTCAAACCTTCAAGACTGAAGTCATTACTCAAGTTTTTAAGTGGGTGCTCTTTGTACCCTTAGCTCACCTAGAAATTTTTGGTTGTCTACTTTTAATTATTAATTTCAGACCACTGCTTTTACATGTGTAGAATTTCTGGTTACTATACTCACCTGATCATATAATTTAAGTATGCATGAGTACATTACTATTATGAATGTTTCTTTCCCTTCCCTACTCTCTCAATGGAAAAAAAGAAACACTAGAATAAAAATACAAAAAATACAGATATTTTTTGTCATTTATGTAAACCATGACAAAAAAATCCTGCAGGAAAAACCACGATATTTGATATTTTCTAACCTGTTTGTATACCACCATAGACAGAGAGAGAACCTGAATTAGACACAGCTCAGAAAGGGCAAGTTGAGACAGAAGAGAGGAGCCAAGGAGAGGAAAATGTTCAGGCAGAGGAGGGAGAGAAGGATAACACCACTAAAAAGTCCAAACACAGGGTGTCTGGGTGGGACCCCAGCTGGCCCAATATTCAAGCCTTGGTTGTACAATACTTCAGATGGTTAGTTATCCACCATTGCTGTGTTCATCCATCCATTCATCTTCTACCACTTTTCCGGAGGTCCGGGACATGGAGGCAGCAGTTCAAGGAGAGAAGCCCAGACTTTCCTCTCCCTGGCCACCTGCTCCAGCTCTTCAGAGAGGATACCAAGGCATTCCCAGACCAGCTGGGAGACATAGTCTCTCTAGCGAGTCCTGGGTCTGCCCCGAGGTCTCCTCCCAATGGGACATGCCCGAAACACCTCAAGTGGGAGGCGTCCAGGAGGCATCCTGATCAGATGCCCATACCACCTCAACTGGCTCCTTTCAATGTGGAGGAGCAGCGGTTCTACTCTGAGCCTCACCCGGATAACTGAGCTCCTCACCCTATCTCTGAGGGTGAGTCCAGCGATCCTACGGAAATGCTCATTTCAGCCGCTTGTATCCGTGATCTTGTTCTTTCGGTCATTACCCAAAGCTCGTGACCATAGGTGAGAGTAGGAACATAGATTGACTGGTAAATCGACAGCTTTGCCTAAGAACTCAGCTCCCTCTTCACCACAACACACCGGTACAACGTCCGCATCACTGCAGATGCTGCTCCGATCCGTCTGTCAATCTCTCGCTCCATTCTCTCCTCACTTGTGAATAAGACCCCAAGATACTTAAACTCCTCCACTTGGGGCAGGAGCTTGTCCCCAACCTGGAGAGGACAATCCACCTTTTTCCGGCTGAGGACCATGGACTCGGACTTGGAGGTGCTGATTCTCATCCCAGCCGCTTCACACTCAGCGGCAAACCGTCCCAGCAAGAACTGTAGGTCATTGCTGGATGAAGCCAGCAGACATGTAAACTCATTGGGCAAACTCCCACAAACCCTCGAGGATTCTCAAGAGGGTATAGAGCTGATCCGATGTTCCATGGCCAGAACAAAAACCACAATACTCCTCCTGAATCCGAGGTTCAACCAACGGCTGGACTCTCCTCTCCAGTACCTTGGCATAGACCTTCCCAGGGAGGCTGAGGAGTATGATCCTTCTAAAGTTGGAGCACACCCTCCGGTCCCCTTTTTTGAAGAGAGGAACCACCACCCTGGTTTGCCATGCCAAAGGCACTGCCCCCGACCTCCACGCAATGTTGCAGAGGCATGTCAACCATGACAGCCCTACAACATCCAGGGCCTTGAGGTACTCAGGGTGAATCTCATCCACCCTTGGGGTCCAGCCACCAAGGAGATTTTTAACCACCTTGGCGACCTCAGCCCCTCTGATAGGTGAGTCATCCCCCTCGTCCACAAGCCCTGCTTCCTCTGTGGAAGGCGTATCAGTGGGATTGAGGAGATCCTCAAAATATTCCTCCGCCCAATGATATCCCCAGTCGAAGTCAACAATGCCCCATCCGCACCATACACAGTGTGGACAGGGAGCTGCTTCGCCCTCCTGAGCCGCCAGACAGTTTGCCAGAATCTCTTCGAGGCCAACGGAAAATCTTGTTCCATGGCCTCTCCAAACTCCTCCCATACCCAAGTTTTTGCTTCAGTAACCACCCGAGCTGCACTTCGCTTGGTCTGCAAGTACACCTCAGCTGCTTTGTGAGTCCCACAAGCCAACCAAGCTTGATAGGACTCCTTCTTCAGCTAAATGGCCCCCCTCACCACTGGTGTCCACTACTTGGTTTGGGGGTTGCCACTACGAGATGCCCCGGCGACCTTGTGGCCGCAGCTCTGGGCCGCTTCTTCAACAATAGAGGTGGAGAACATGGCCCATTCAGACGCCATGTCTCCGGACTCCCTCGGAATGTGGTTGAAGTTCTTCCGGAGGTGGGAGTTGAAGACATCCCGGACAGGTGCCTCAGCCAGATGTTCCAGCACACCCTCACTATATGTTTGGGTCTACCAGGTCTGAATGGCATCCTCCCCTGCCATCGGATCCAACTCACCACCAGGTGGTGATCAGTTGACAGCTATGCACCTCTCTTTACCCGAGTGTCCAAAACATAAGGGCGCAGGTCTGATGACACAATAACAAAATCGATCATTGACCTACGACCTAGGGTGTCCTTGTGCCAGGCGCACATATGGACACCCATATAATTGAACATGGTGTTCGTTATGGACAAACTGTGGTTAGCACAGAAGTCCAATAACTGAATACCACTCAGGTTCAGATTGGGCAGGCCGTTCCTCCCAGTCACCCCCTTCCAGGTTTCACTGTCATTGCCCACGTGCACGTTGAAGTCCCCCAGTAGGACAATGGAGTTACCATGTAAAATTTTAAAAAGAATTAAATAGTATAAAATTAACATATTCCGGTATGTTTACTGCCCCCCCCCCCACCAGGAAAAATATGTTGCCACCACGCCAAGGTCTTTAAGCCAGAGGAAACACTGGAATAAACAAGACAATCCTTAAATAGGCATTCAAACAATTATCACAAATGCCATCAGGTGTGAATCACATGAGTGGACTAGAGGTGAAAGTGATTACAATCAGCTATGAGTCATGAAGAGAGGAAACATGGCTGACGGGCACCGCCCACAGCCAGGGTAAAACCCGGAAGTGCCGCTGACAGCTGCAACCCGGGAGAGAGAGAGAGAAGGAACCGGCAATATACAAAAATAATGCGATGACAAATAAAGACTGAAGGAAAAATACAAGTAAACCCAAATATGTAAATAACAAAACTACAATGAACGTAAACAGGAAAATAAGTCACAGTAAGAAACAATACAGAATATTTGAAAACCAACAACTGATAAAATAACAGGAACTAGAACTCAAAAATACAACACTATACAAATATGGAAAAAAGGCAATGAGACTGAACATGGCGGAATCCCCCGTCCTCAGATCGTGACAAGAGTTATCTTTCACATGTCAAGACCTCTCAACATAATGTAATTCAGCTGTCTTTATGCACATTTAATTGAAAACTTACTTGGTGTTATATATGTACTTAGGGGTCAGTCTGAGGCCACACCAATGGGGAAGGAATACTTCAGAGACTAGTCACCCTTAGTGCTCTGTGCCCAAAAAGAACTGCTGATGAAAAACAAACAAAGCGGAGTCGAGTTAGACAGGGATAATATTTTGTGTGCCTTCTTCCCCAGCTACTTTTGTAATTAAATGTCAGCAGTAACTGATGATTTTCTCCAGAGTGTAAGTGCATCAGGTCTTAAATGAATTGGGTTTGTTTCTTAATGGATCACATGCAACACAGTGATTGATCACGTCTTTCCGGTGCATTTGATGGGTTTGATTTCCTTCAAGTATTTTATTTACTTTTTTGATTTATTTTTTTCCCAGATTTAGCTTGACCCTCTGTTTAGTCTAAACTCAAATGGGATTAGAATCTTTTGCAAAGCAACTGCCCCACACTTGATGTTCAATGAATGTGATTAGAATCAAGCTCAGCAGTTGGGTTTGTTCCCCATGGAGATTTTTCTTTGTGTTGTTAAAGTGCATTCATTATTTCTGTGTGTACTTATGCCCACCCCTCTTGAGTGTCTTCTTTTTTTACAGTATTTTTTAATTTTTTTTCTGTTCCAACTTTCTGTTATTAAATGTCTCTCAACAGTACTCACAAATGTAGAATAATGAGTGATTTGTGTCTTTCTTGAGTTACCACTCACAAAACCCTAACCCACGGTCTGGAATCTCTATGACCATAATTTTGCATGTTTGCCTTCCATCAATCAAATCCAAAACTCACAATGTTCTGATTTGGTAAAACAGAAAACAACAAAAAAAAACATTGTTCATGTTGATGAGATATGGAACAGTGTTCATCTAATCTTACATATCCGTTTCTTCAAATAAATATAATTGAGTATTTAAAATGTTCCATGCCCCATGCATGTGAAGTAAATTTAAAATTGTGGTATTCTATACAAAAGTAAAGTTTTGTGAAACAAACAGTTCTGCAGAAAATTATAAAACTGTAATAACAATAGAGTGACAATGTGGAAGTGACGAAGCAGGAAACATCTGTTCAGCTGGTTCCCTCTCTTCTACCTACTTCTGTAATATAATGTAAAAACTAATGGTTTTCTTCAAACTGCTTGTAGCTGAATCCTAAAATGTGTGCTGGTAATGAAGTGTAACATCGATAAGCAGCTTAGTTGGATGTAACGAGACGGTAGATGTCAGTGCAAATTAAACTGCAAGACTGTTGAAATCAAAATGACCAGCTTTTCAATTTTCAGCAAGACAAGTTAAATTAAATTAAAAGTTGACTCTATAGAATATGCACTTTACTAAAAACACATAAATAAATAAATAAATAAATAAATAAATGTACTTTGATTCCTATTTCATTGCAGATGAATATATCAAATGTGTTGTATTATCAATGCAATTTCATTTGTTAATACACATTGATTCCTACATTTCAGGTCTCCAACCATTCAGGACATTTTTATTTTTATTTCAGTTGTGTATTTAATTGTATGTTCTTTACCCATGTCTTATCTAATCCTTCTCTCATACTTAATTGTGCAGTAGCCGGGTGGAGCAGTGGCTAGACCTTGGCTTGGAGCTGGTCTAGAATGGAGAAGTAAGACGACTCCTTCCCTCCACTAGTCTGAGGGTTCACCTTGGGCAAGTGATAGAACCCTCTTGCCTCCCTACCTAGGGACACAGGTCCAGACATCGGGAGCAGGATGTCTGGTGGTGCAAGCGGCAGAAGAGCTCATGAGCCAATGGCGTGAACACCAGATGGCATGTGGATTAGCCTCAACCAAGACAAATGGATGGCATCAACCAGCAAGTGAGCTGCCACTGCAGGGCAACCTCCTGATCAACAATGTGCATTGCACGCTTGTGCACCACATTGCATCAGGCGTTGAGGCCCAGAGAGGCAGTTTGGTGGAGGCACAAAAACAACTGGTTTTGGAACTGTGCAAGGCGTTGTGTTTTGAGATTGGAGGAAGTCCTGTGGCGAAGCAGTAAATGCATCGGCAGCAGGTTTGAGTAGCTGGGAGCTGCTAGTAGGAGCTCAGAAAACACAGGCGCCTCGCATTTCAAGGTCATAACTCTAGCTGACTCATGAGCATCAGCTTGTTGAGGCAGCAATGCGAGTGTCCAGGCAGCCCTCTTTAGGGATAGCACTG
The DNA here is from genome assembly GCA_020510985.1 of Pholidichthys leucotaenia. Classification (NCBI taxonomy): domain Eukaryota; kingdom Metazoa; phylum Chordata; class Actinopteri; order Cichliformes; family Pholidichthyidae; genus Pholidichthys; species Pholidichthys leucotaenia. The sequence goes on along the minus strand of CM035847.1, from coordinate 125,962,553 downwards.
CCTGCCCTGGAATGGGAAGCCCCTAGAAAAGGTGGGGTAAAAAAGAGTGCTCAGATCACACCTTGCCAGCTAACCATGGTCAGTGGGACTTCACTTTTAGCAGTAGAAACTGTAAGAAGAAGAAGATAACTGTTGCGACATGGAATGTGTGAACTATGCTAGATAGAGACAACCGACCAGAATGAAGGACTGCGCTGATTGCAAGGGAATTGCAGCTGTTTGGCATTGAGATTGCAGCTCTCCAGGAAACATGTTTAGAGGCACAAGGCCAACTCCAAGAAGATGAATGCACCTTCTTCTGGGTTGGCAAGACCGCAGGACCAAGAGATGCTGGAATTGCCTTTGTGGTTCACAACACAACTGCCAAGAAGTTCACATCACTTCCACGGTGATCTCACCCGGGCTCATGTCTATGAGAGTGCCAATTGAGAAAGGAAGATACTTGACTCTGGTGAACGTGTATGCCCCACGATGACTTACACTGTTGAGGAGAAAGAGACCTTCTATCAAGAACTCACTCAAGTAGTGCTCAAGGTCCCCACAGAAGACAAGCTCCTAATATTAGGCAACTTCAATGCTTGAGTCGGGCTGGACTGGGAAACCTACACGGGCATCATTGGCAAGTTTGGCAAGAAGAAAAAGAACTCCAATGGGGAGCTCCTGCTGAACTTCTCTGCGCAACTAGAGCTCAGCATTACCAACACATTTTTCTACCAGCCCGACAAGAACTACTTCACCTGGAAGCACCCACACTCAGGTCGCTACCACTTGCTTGACTATGCCATCACAAGAAAGTCAGACTAGGCAGATGTCGGCGGCGGCGGCGGCAGCGGCGGCCTCCGTCGGTCTATGATGACCATGGAAGAGAATCCTAAACGTCTACTCTGCTGGAACAGCACCGCCTGTGGCTGAACAGGCCGATGTGCGAATGGCAGTCCCTGTCACACAGGTCGCACTTGTGGGTGGTCTCCGTGCTGCTGGGTCTGTGGCGGTTCTTCCTGCGGGTCCTTTTTTCATCTGCAGCAGCAGTCAGTCTCTCTTCACCCGTCTTGAGCTGTCTGGTCAGGGTGCCTCTCCATTTGGAGTGGTCCGTTGCAAGGTCCTCCCAGCGCTCTGTGTTGATCTCCAGGGCCTTCATGTCTCTCTTGCAGACGTCTCTAAAACGCAGCTGTGGGCGGCCAACGTCTCTCTTGCCAGTTGCCAGTTCTCCATAGAGGACGTCTTTGGGGATTCTGCCATCCTCCATACGGTGAACGTGGCCTAGCCAGCGGAGCCTGCGCTGTCTGAGTAGAGTGAACATGGAGGGAAGGCCAGCGCGGGACAGAACTTCTGTGTTGGGCACTTTGTCCTGCCAGGATATGTCCAGGATGTGGCGAATGCAGCGCAAGTGGAAGGAGTTCAGTCTCTTTTCCTGCCGGGCGTATGTTGTCCACGTCTCACTCCCATAGAGCAGTGTGCTGATGACGCAGGCGTTGTACACTGCCATCTTCGTCTTGACAGAGAATTTGGGATTCTCCCACACTCGTGTGGTGAGGCGAGCGAGTATGAAGGCTGATTTTCCAATCCTCTTGTTGATCTCTGTATCAAGGGAGAGGTTGTTGCTGATCGTGGACCCCAGGTACGTGAACTGATTCACAACCTCCAGCTCGTAGTCGTCAATGGTGATGGTTGGTGGTGCTTCCGTGCCTTGCGCCAAGACGTTAGTCTTCTTCAGGCTGATGATAAGCCCGAAGTCCTTGCATGCCTGGGAGAAGCGGTCCATAAGGGTCTGAAGCTCCTGCTGTGTGTGGGTTGCGACTGCAGCGTCGTCTGCAAACAGCATGTCTCTGATTAGAGCCTCGCGTACTTTGGTTCTGGCTTTCAGGTGGGCGAGGTTGAAAAGTCTGCCGTCAGATCTTGTGTGCAGGTAGATTCCCTCTGTTGCTGTGCTGAAGGCATGCCTCAGGAGCATAGCAAAGAAAATCCCAAAGAGGGTTGGCGCAAGTACACAGCCCTGTTTCACTCCGCTGCGTATGTTGAAAGGCTCTGAGACGTTGCCATCGTGCTGCACTATCCCCTGCATGTTGGTGTGAAACGATTCAATGAGGCTTTGCAACTTTGGTGGGCATCCTATCTTTGGCAGGATCTTGAAAAGGCCCTCTCTGCTGACCAGATCGAACTCTTTGGTGAGGTCGATGAAGGCGACGTACAGGGGCATGTTCTGTTCTCTGCATTTCTCTTGGAGTTGGCGGATGGAGAATATCATGTCTACCGTCGATCGCTCAGCGCGGAAGCCACACTGAGACTCGGGGTAGACGCGTTCGGCAAGCTTCTGTAGACGAACGAGAACAACTCGTGCGTAGACTTTGCCAACAACGCTGAGGAGGGAGATGCCCCTGTGGTTGTTGCAGTCGCTTCTCTCCCCTTTGTTTTTGTAGAGGGTGATGATCTTGGCGTCCCTCATGTCCTGTGGTACGGCACCTTCCTTCCAACACTGGCAGAGGACGTCATGCAATGGCAGCAGGGCGGTCTTGCAGTGCTTGATCAGGTCGGGGGGTATGCCGTCGTTGCCGGGTGCCTTGCCAGCGGCCAAGCTATCAATGGCCTTGCTGAGTTCGTCGATGGTTGGCTCGGCGTCAAGTTCGTCCATGGATGGCAGGCAGTCGATGGCATCAAGGGCTGACGGTGTCACGGTGTTCTTTCTGGAGTAGAGGTCGGAGTAGTGTTCCACCCATCTCTCCATCTGCTTGTTCTTTTCTGTGATCATCTCCCCAGTGGAGGATTTGAGGGGGACGTCTTGCTCTGAGCCGGACCAAGTGCTTTCTTGATGCTATCGTACATACCACGGATGTTCCCTGTTATGGCAGCGGTTTGAATGTCTTGGCTGAGCTGAGTCCAGTACTCGTTGGCACAGCGCCGAGCAGTCTGCTGAACTTTGCTTCTCGCAGCCCTGAGAATCTGGAGATTCTTCTCGTTTGGGTACTTCTTGTACTCAGCAAGTGCTGAGCGCTTGGCTTCAATGACGGGGGTCATCTCGGTCAACTTGGCATCAAACCAGTCCTGTGACTTCGAGGTCTTCCTCCCAAAGGTAGCCAAGGCTGTGCGGTGGATGGTGTTTCGCAGCTCTTCCCACTTCTGCTTTGCAGATTCTCCTTCTTGTGGTACACCAAGTTCCTTCTCAAAGGTGGAGGCAAACTGCTCAACAAGTTCTGGTTGAGCCATCTTGCTGGTGTCAATCCGTGCCTTTCTAGGTTGTCTAGCACGATGGAATTTCTTCAGCTGCAGCTTGACCTTGCAACACACCAATGAATGGTCTGTGTCGCAATCTGCACTCTGGAACGAACGGGTGATTAGCACGTTCTTCAGTGAGGTGCGCCTGGTCAGGATCAAGTCCAGCTGGTGCCAGTGCTTTGAGCGTGGATGTTGCCAGGAAACCTTGTGTTGGGGCTTGGTCTTGAAGAACGAGTTTGTGATGCACAGATCGTGATATGTGCAGAACTCGAGCAGCCGCTGTCCGTTGTCATTCATTCTGCCCACGCCAAAAGGTCCAAGACAGGAGGGCCAGGAGTCGTGGTCAGCACCCACTCTGGCATTGAAGTCTCCAAGGAGAATGAGTTGTTCAGAGTTGGGGACGATTCTGACAGTTGTTGCGAGATTCTCGTAGAACTCGTCTTTTGCCTCTGGTGTGGCTGTCAGTGTTGGGGCATACACACTGACGAGGGTGACTGGGCCTTGAGTGGTGTTCAGGTGGAGGGTGAGGAGTCGTGCAGAGCCAGTGCTGCTCGGTTCCACCATCTTCAGCAAGGTGTTCTTCACTGCAAAGCCCACTCCGTGTTCCCTGTGTTCGTCACTGCCCTTTCCCTGCCAGTAGAACGTGTAGTCCTTCTCTCTCAGTGTGCCTGCGTCAGCCAACCATGTTTCCTGGAGAGTGGCGAGTGGAGAGTGGCATTTTTCTACCAGCCCGACAAGAACTACTTCACCTGGAAGCACCCACACTCAGGTCGCTACCACTTGCTTGACTATGCCATCACAAGAAAGTCAGACTAGGCAGATGTATTACGCACAAAAGCAGTACGTGGACCAGAGTGCTCTACTGATGCTACCTTGTGAGATGCCAACTCAGAATGAAGATCACTATGCCTCGCAGGAAAACTTCTGCTAGTGCCAAGCCTAAGAAACTGGACATTAGCAAGCTGACAAACACTGAGCACTGTTGAGAACTGACGAGAGCGATAGAAGCCGCATTGGAGAGTGTTCAGCTGGCTGGAGAGGAGGTAGATCGGCATTGGAAAGCCCTGAAAGAAGTGGTCTACTCTGCAAGCAAGGAAGCACTAGGCCATCCCCACAGAAAGACTCCTGATTGGTTCTGGGAGCATGGTAATGAAATTGAGAGGCTCCTAGAAGAGAAGAGGAGCAAGCATTTTTGGAATCTTTGGGAGAAATCTGAGAGGAGCAAGAGTGCACTTGCTGAAATCAAGGCCAAGGTGCAGAGGGACGTGAGAGCTCTTAAGAATGACTGGTGGCAGAGGAGAGCAGAAGAATTGCAGCATATGGCAGACAACCATAATTATTGTGGACTGTTTGCCTGGTTGAGCGCCATCTATGGACCCAAGAGCTACGCTGTTGCCCCAGTAAAGTCAACGGATGGTAGGAAGCTGCTCACAGACCTTCAAGACATCAAGGTCAGATGGAAGGAGCACTTCAACAGCCTGCTAAACCAAGAAAGATCTGCACACCCAGATGCATGTCAACGACTGAAGAGGAGGCCCACAAGGAATGAGCTGTGTGGGGAAATCAGCATGGAGGAACTCAAGAATGCTCTGACGTCAACAGCAAATCGCAAACCACTGGGTCTGGATGGAATTTCCTCAGATATCCTGAAAAATGGTGGTGGAAAGCTGTGCGAAGCTCTACTAGACCTTTTCAATAGATGCCTACTCTCTGGTATTGTGCCCCAAGACTTTCGAGATGCTTTCATTGTCACCATCTACAAGAGAAAGGGTGACCATGCAGAGTGTGGAAACCATCGGGGAATATCACTTCTGGCCACAGCTGGCAAGGTCCTTTGCCAAGATTGTCTTGAACAGACTGAAAATCATTTTGGATGAAGTTCTCCCTGAATGTCAGTGTGGATTTCGGGTTGGCCGTTCCACTGCTGACATGAAATTCACTCTATGGCAGCTCCAAGAGAAGGCAAAAGTGAAGCACCAGCCATTCTATGTTGTCTTTGTTGACTTCACAAAGGTATTTGACACAGTTGACAGCACAACCACCCTCTGGAAGGTCCTTGAAACCTATGGATGGCCTGACAAGCTTGTTAACATCATCAAGCAGTTCCACTATGGAATGAAGGCACAAGTCTCAATCAGCGGTGAACCCAGTGATGCATTTGTGGTCAACCATGGCGTGAAGCAAGGGTGTGTACTGGCACCAACTCTTTTGTAGCGATATTTAAAAAGTATAGTATAATAAGGTACAGGAATTATTTATTTTATTTAATAGTGGGTGTGCAAGGGGACAGAGTTAAACAGTCACCACAACACTCACTAAATAAAATAGAAAAGCACTCGTTAAAAGGGGACACCAGTTCTAGAAGAACAAATTGTTAATTAATTTCAATTAATTGATTTACGTACCTTCAATTACTTAATGAATTCAGTCTCAAAATTTAGTGAGTTCTTTTACTGATGATGGCGAGGCTCATGATGGCGGCGCGTGCACAACGCGAGGCTCAGCGTCTTCTCAGATTTTGTGGATTAGCAGTGTTATTTCTGCTCATTCTGGGTCTGTTCGTTCAGAACAGCTTCGCTTTAACATCTTACACCCGAAATGAGCTTTTGGACATTGGATTACAAAATAACGATAACAATCTTTTTATCAGCAACCTACATCTCATCCCTGAGATCCAGAGAACACCCGACGCTAGGCAAGCTACCCGGCCGACCGGAAATGCTGGCAGGCGGCGTAGAGACCGTAAACAAAGGCGGGGGAAGCACGGATCAGTATCAGAATCAGAATCAGAATGAGATTTATTGCCATTGTTCATGTAGTACACAAACTAGGAATTTGTCTCGGTGCAATGCTGCAACATTAAACATGGAGTAGCACCAAAGATAAAAAAACTATGCATGCAATAAAAGGTAGAATATGAATAAGTAATACTAATCCATGCATTTTTTAAATATATTAACAAGCAGCAGATATTGTGGAGTTCCACATAGTGCAGTCGATAGTGCAAAAAGAAAACAGTGATAATTGTCATGAGTCCGGTTGAGCTGCTGTACATAATGCACGAGAGTCTAATAAGTCACTTAGTATTCAGCAGTCTGATGGCAAAGGAGAAGAAGCTGTTCATGTAGCGGGAGGTTTTAGTCTGAATGGACCGAATTCTTCTGCCTGAGGGGAGGGGGGCAAACAGTGCGTGTCCAGGGTGTGAAGGGTCGGCTATGATCCGACCTGCACGCCTCCAGGTCCTGGAGATGTACAGGTCCTGGAGGGATGGGAGCTTGCAGCCGATCACCTTCTCAGCAGCTCTCAGCAGGTCGGGCGGCACGGTGGTGCAGTGGTTAGCACTGTTGCCTTACAGCTAGAAGGTTCCTGGTTCAAATCCCCAGGCTGGCAGGGGTTGGAACCTTTCTGTGTGGAGTTTGCATGTTCTCCCTGTGCTGCGTGGGTTTACTCCGGGGGCTCCGGTTTCCTCCCACAATCCAAAGACATGCATATTAGGTTAACTGGTTGTTCTAAATTGTCCCTAGATATCTGTTTCCTATAGGCCCTTAGAATAGAGGGTTAGTACTAGTGAAAGCGCTTTGAGTGGTCTTTGTGACTAGAAAAGCGCTATATAAGTGCAGGTTAGTTAGTTAGTAGTTAGTTAGTTAGCAGCGCGCACAACGCGCTGCAGTCTTAGTCTGTTCCTGGCGGTGGCTCCTGCATACCACACGGTGATGGAGGTGGTGAGGATGGACTCGATGATGGCCGTGTAGAACTGCACCAACATCTTGGTGGGTAGCTTGAGCTTCCTCAGCTGCTGCAGGAAGAACATCCTCTGCTGGGCCTTTTTGATGAGGGAGCTGATGGTCGGCTCCCACTTGAGGTCCCGGGTGATGGTGGTGCCCAGGAAGCGGAAGGAATCCGCAGTGGTGATGGGAGAGTCTGTGAGGGTAAGGGGGGACAGAGGGGCTGTGACTTTTCTGAAGTCCACGATCATCTCCACTGTCTTCAGAGCGTTCAGCTGCAGGTTGTTGTGGCTGCAGCAGGATGCCAGCCGGGCCACCTCTCTCCTGTAGACGGACTCGTCGCCGTTGGAGATGAACCCGATGAGGGTGGTGTCATCCGCAAACTTGATCAGTTTGACAGACTGGTGGCTGGAGGTGCAGGAGTTGGTGTACAGGGAGAAGAGCAGGGGGGAATGTACACAGCCCTGGGGTGATCCGGTGCTGATGCTAACAGAGTCCGAGACAGTCTTTCCCAGCCGCACATGCTGCCTCCGGTCCGTCAGGAAGTCGGTGATCCACCTGCAGAGGGAGTCAGGCACGTTGAGCAGGGACAGCTTGTCCTGGAGCAGAGCGGGGCGGATGGTATTGAATGCAGAGCTGAAGTCCACAAACAGGATCCTGACGTAGGTTCCCGGGGAGTCCAGGTGCTGCAGGATGGAGTGGAGGGCCAGGTTGACTGCGTCGTCCACAGACCTGTTGGCTCTGTAAGCGAACTGCAGCGGTTCCAGGAGGGGAGTGGTGATGGTCTTGAGGTGGGGCAGGACCAGGCGATCAAAGGACTTCATGACTACAGAGGTGAGCGCTACAGGTCTGTAGTCGTTAAGTCCAGTGATCCGTGGCTTCTTGGGGACAGGGACGATGGTAGAGGTTTTGAGGCAGGCCGGCACGTGGCATGACTTCAGGGAGGTGTTAAAAATGTCTGTGAAGACAGGAGTCAGCTCCTCCGCACAGTGTCTCAGGGTGGAGGGAGACATGCCTTCCGGACCGGGGGCCTTGCGCGGGTTCAGTCTGGAGAACTTTCTGTGCACGTTCTGCTCACTGATGGTAAGGGCAGGGGGGGAGGAGGGGGGGGCACCTTTGATAAAGTGGGGACCATGGAGGCAGTGGCGCTGGGGGGAGGGGGGGAGTTGGACACGGCTGACGAGGTGTCAAAACGGGCATAGTGTTGGGACAGTCTTTGACAAAGGGCTTTGCCATCCCATCCCTTAGAAGCCTGAGGCCGATAGTTGGTGATTTGCCTCAGTCCTCTCCACACAGAAGCAGAGTCGTTAGCAGTGAACTGCTGCTAGAGTCTCTCAGAATACACAGACTTAGCTCTCCTCAGCTCTCTGCTAAAATGGTATTTGACCTCCCCGTAGCAGTCCCTGTCTCCACCTTTCAACGCTGCTTCCTTCTCCTTCCTGATCTGTCTGAGCTTAGCTGTGAACCAGGGCTTGTCGTTGGAGTAACTCACCCTGGTGCGCGATGGAAGAATGCTCTCCTCACAAAAGTGGATATATGAGGTCACAGTGTCCGTGTACTCATCCAGATCATGCGTAGCTCCTTTAAACATGTCCCAGTCAGTTATTTCCAAGCACGTGCGCAGCTCCTCCACAGCTTCACTGGTCCATTTCCTCGTAGTGCTCACAACAGGTTTTGTGAGCTTCAGTCTCTGTCTGTATGTGGGAATCAGGTGGACCATCACGTGTTCAGATAGTCCGAGCGCAGCGCGGGGAACAGCGCGATACGCGTCCTTAACTGTAGTGTAACAGTGATCCAGCATGTTCTCTCCTCTGGTGGGGCATTTAATAAACTGTTTGTACCGGGGGAGTTCGTGGCTCAGGTTGCTCTGGTTAAAGTCGCCAACCACAATAACCAGAGAGTTCGGGAAAGTCCGCTCCGCTTGTTGAATGTGATCCGCGAGCGCACGCTGAGCCTCGCGCACGTCCGCGTCGGGCGGGATGTAGACAGCGGCCAGGATGAATGAAGCAAACTCACGCAGGGAATAAAATGGCTTGCAGTTGATGAATAAATATTCCGGAGCAGGAGAACAGTGTTGGGAGATCACAGTTACATCGGAGCACCAGCTGCTGTTGATGTAGAAGCAGACTCCTCCGCCTGTGGTCTTGCCAGAGAGCCCTGTGTCTCGGTCAGCACGAAACAGCTGAAATCCCTCGAGGATTAGCGCACTGTCCGGTGCCTTTTCCTTGAGCCAGGTCTCAGTGAAGCAGAGGGCACACGAGGTGGAGAGGGCTAAGAGCTAAGCTAAAGCTAACACCGCACCGGCTTTCTCTACCCAGCATTTTCCTCGCTAATGTACGGTCACTGGCGAACAAAATGGATGAGCTACAGCTTCGGATCACCAACAATAAGAGACTTATGAACTGCAATATCATGATTTTCACTGAAACATGGTTACACAGTGGAATACCCGACAATGCTATCAAGCTAGCCGGGCTACACACTCTCCAGGCAGGCAGAGCAGCTGATAACTCCGGTAAGACCAGAGGTGGGGGAGTATGCATTTATATTAACAAGGCTTGGTGCACAAACTCTGTCACTGTTGGGAGACACTGCTCAGCTAACCTGGAGTTTCTCATGGTTAAATGTAGACCTTTCTATCTGCCACAGGAGTTCACTTGTACCATCATAACAGCTGCTTATATCTCTCCGGATGCTAATGCTAAGCTTGCTATGAAAGAACTGCATGCAGCTATTAGCAAACAACAAACTGCACACCCAGAGGCAGCATTTATTGTGGCGGGTGATTTTAACCACTCTAACCTCAGTTAGAGTGGTTCCTAAATTCTAAGTTAGACAGTGCTTCCTAAATTCTACCAGCATGTCTCCTGTCACACAAGAGGGGACAAAACATTGGACCACGTTTACACCAATATTGTGGGAACCTACACAGCAACTCCCCCCCCCCCCCACCTAGGTCAGTCTGATCACTTATCTTTGTTCCTTACCCCCAAGTATGTACCGCTTATCAACCGGGTGAAGCCATCAATGAGGACCATCAAAGTGTGGCCAGAGGGGGTTGACTCTGTACTCCAGGAAACGTTTAGGAACACAGACTGGGGTATGTTCACCTCTCAAGCTACCTGTGGCTCCCACATAAACATCGACTCTTACACCCACTCAGTCCTGCACCATATCAACTCCACTATTGACAGTGTCACCACGGAAAGACAGATCACCACTTACCCAAATCAGAAGCTGTGGATGAACAGAGAAGTGCGGCTTCTGCTAAAGGCACGTAACAATGCCTTCAGATCTGGTGACGCACAGGCCTACAGTTCATCCAGGGCAGATCTGAAGAGGGGCATCAAGAAGGCCAAGCACAGCTACTGTCACGACTCGCCGCTCATCATCGGCCTCAGCTGCGCGCACACCTGCGCCTCGTCAGCCACGGGCTATTTAGCCCACTCAGCCCTGTGCAGTGGTCTGGAGCCGTCTGTTCGCATCGGCACTTCTTCGCAGTTGGATCATCTCCTGATCATCAGCGAAACTACACTTCAACATAAGCATTCCTTACCTTTTGCAAGTCTTCTCCCCTGTGCACAGGTGGATTCCCCAGCGGCGGATACCCTGTCATCGCCTTCCAACCCTCACCGTCGTCACAGGTTCTGCAGGACGCTGTCTTCCGGGCTTCTCCCTTGGCCAACGCCAGCCACCTGTCAGCCACAAGTAAGCAGCACACTGCTCATTATCCCTGTTAAGGTGTGGTGCCCTTTATCCCTGTCCTCTGCTCTCTCCATAGGGTTGCCCGGCTGTACGGTGCACTGCTTTGCTTCCTGTGCATCGGCGTTCACCCTCATCACATATACATATCGCACACATCCATCCACACACGCCTGCTTGTTGAATAAAGCTGTTAAATCTATCCTGAGCCTGTGTGCGTTTTTCCTGAGCCGGACATTATGTCGGTACGGCTCCAGCAAAGCGGCTCAGCAGACAGCGGGCTTGCACGCCGTCTTTCCACCCTCGAGGCTCGGGTGGATTTAATAGCCCACCAACAGCAGGTGATATTGAATCAATTATCTAACATCACTCACCAGTTAGACCGCTTGGACCCCCAGCAGGCGTTCCCCCCAGCTCATCAGGGAGGGGTAGCTCCTGCCGCTCCGGTGGCCAGCCAGTCCACCTCGGGAACGCCAACCCGACTCACGCCAATCCCAACCCCCGCCCGCTTCAGCAGGAAGCTCGGCGGAGCGCGGGGGTTCATCATGCAGTGTGAGTCGGTGTTTCTGCGCGTTCCCGGGGATTTTCCCTCGGACCACAGCCGAATTGGCTACATCGGTAATCTCCTGGAGGGGCGAGCGTTAACCTGGGCTTACGCCATTATGGCGAAGCCCAGTTATGCAAACATCTCCTACAGCCAGTTCGTGCGGAGCTTTCTCGAGGTATTTGATCATTCCCGGCGTGATAGCGTCCTCAATGACCGTCTCCTTGGCTTCCAACAGGGAAGCCGGTCAGCGGCGGATTATGCTATCGACTTCCAGGTCGCAGCGGAGGAGGTAGGCTGGGGTGAGGCGTCACTCTGTGGTATCTTCCTCCGCAGCCTCAGCTCTGGTCTGAGGGATGAGCTGGCCGGCCGAGACCTTCCGGAGACGCTTTCGGAGCTAATCTCCTTAGCTATTAGCTTGGATAACAGGCTGCGTGAACGATCCGCCGAGCGGAAGTTAATTGGCCGCTCGCGTGGAGGCTCCATCCGCATGCCTCAAGCTCGCCCCCTGGCGTTACCTCCTCCGGAGTCTTCCAAGGAATCGGAGGCAATGGTGGTTGGTCGGTCAAAGCTCCCCCTAGCGGAGAAACAGCGCCGCCGGGAGTTGGGCCTCTGCATGTATTGCGGAGGTGATCAACAATTCGTGGAGCATTGCCCGGAGAAGCCAAATGGGGAGGTCCGCGAGGCCCCCTACAGTGACTCGCGGACTCTAATCAGTCAAATCCCCTCACTAGTTTATCTCTGCCCGTTCGATTCTGTCACAATGCCACGGGGCACCTCACACACGCACTGGTGGACTCAGGAGCAGAGCAAAGCTTCATTTCAAAGAGCCTGGCAACCCAATTGGACATCCCCTGCCACCCTCTGGCCGCTCCTCTCAGCCTGGTCACCCTCTCCCGTGCGCCCCTTGGACGAGTGACTCATCGTACCCAGCCGATCCCTGTTATCATCTCTGGTAATCACCTTGAGGATCTCACCCTGTACATCCTGTCCTCCTCTGTGTCGCCTGTCATTCTAGGTTACCCCTGGTTGCGCCTGCACAACCCTGTGCTGGATTGGCAGACAGGAAGAGTAGCTGCCTGGAGTTCCTTCTGTATGGGAACCTGCCTACAGTGCCTGCGCCCCGTCCTCTCCCCCTCCGGCCAAGGACGCCGTGCCTCTGGATCTCACGCTGGTGCCCTCGGAGTTCCACGACCTGGGCCTCGTGTTTAGTAAGTCCAGGGTGATGTCTCTCCCTCCTCACCGGCCCTACGACTGCATCATCAACATCCGCCTGGGCGCGCCCTTGCCATCCGGACGCCTTTACAGCCTGTCAGCGCCGGAGCGAGAGGCTATGGATAGCTACATCAAGGAGTCACTCAACGCGGGAATCATCCGTCCCTCCTCATCTCCGCTCGATGCTGGGTTCTTCTTCGTCTCTAAGAAGGATGGGTCACTCCGCCCCTGTATTGACTTTAAGGCCCTGAATGACATCACGGAGAAGGACCGTTACACCCTGCCTTTAATGGACACTGCCTTCCACTCCCTCCAGGGGGCAACCTGGTTCACCAAGTAGGATCTCCGCAGTGCTTACCACCTCGTCCGGATCCGGGAGGGGGATGAGTGGAAGACGGCCTTTCGAACGCCTAGTGGTCACTTCGAGTATCTGGTGATGCCGTTTGGGCTGACCAACGCCCCCGCTGTGTTTCAACGCCTCATCAACGATGTCCTACGTGATTTCCTCGGCCTCTTCGTTTTCGTGTACCTGGATGACATCCTTATCTTCTCCAGGTCACGGGAGGAACACCAGGTCCACGTGAGGCGGGTCTTACAACGGCTGCTGGAGAACAGGCTGTACGTCAAGGCCGAAAAATGTGAGTTTTACGCCAAGACCACCTCCTTCTTAGGATTCGTAATCTCACACAACCAAGTCCTTCCCGACCACGCAAAGGTCAAAGCGGTGGTTGAGTGGCCCACGCCGACCTCCAGGAAGTAGGTACAACAGTTTATTGGGTTTGCCAACTTCTACTGCCGTTTTGTGCCCAATTTCGGTGCCATCGTTGCCCCGTTGACCCGCCTCACTTCTCCCAAAAACCCCTTCCGGTGGACCGAAGAGGTTGCAGCAGTGTTTCAGGCATTGAAGACGGAGTTCTCCTCCTCCCGAGTCCTGACCCAGGTTGACCCCGCGCTGCAGTGTTTGGTGGAAGTCGACGCGTCTGATACGGGAGTGGGGGCGGTGTTGTCCCAGCGATCACCCACCGACGGGGTCAAGAGACCCTGCGCCTTCTTCTCTCGGTGCCTGTCTCCGGCCGAGCGTAACTACGATGTCGGGGACAGGGAGCTTCTCGCTATCAAGCTCGCCCTGCAGGAGTGGTGCCACTGGCTGGAGGGGGCTGCGTTGCCGTTCGTGGTGCTGACGGACCACAAGAACCTGGAATATCTTAGATCTGCCAGACGAATGAATGCCCGCCAGGTGCGCTGGTCCTTGTTCTTTGCCCGGTTCCGTTTTACCATCACCTACCGCCCTGGTTCTAAGAACGGCCTGCCCGATGCCCTGTCCAGGCAGTTTGCCCCCGAGATGTCGGAGGAGCCAGGTCATACCATTCTGCCCAGCTCGTGTGTGGTGGGGGTGATTTCCTGGTCCATCAGGGACAAGATCCGGAGGGCGCAGGAGACCGAACCGGACCCTGGCGGCGGACCGGAGGGGAGGCTGTTTGTTCCATCTACTGTCTGGGGAGAGGTCATCCATTGGGTTCACACCTTCAAACTCGCCTGTCACCCTGGTGTCTCCCGGCTAGTGGATCTCCTCCAGCGTTCCTTCTGGTGGCCGGGTCTTCAGAAGGACGCCGCCAACTACGTCCAAGTGTGCCCTGTGTGTGCCACCGGCAAGTCAGGTAACTCTCCCCCTGCGGGTCTGCTCCAGCCCCTGCCGGTCCCTGGCAGGCCCTGGTCCCACATAGCCCTCGACTTCGTCACCGGTCTCCCGGTCTCCAACACCTATGACGCTGTGCTGATCATTGTGGATCAGTTCTCCAAGGCTGCCCACTTCGTGCCGCTCCGGGGCCTCCCTACGGCATGGGAGACAGCGGACCTTCTGGTTCAACACGTGGTCAGGCTGCATGGGATACAGATGGACATCGTTTATGATCGGGGGCCCCAATTCGTCTCAGAAGTATGGAAGTGTTTCTGCAACGCCCTGGGGGCCACGTTAAGCCTCTCCTCCGGCCACCACCCGCAGTCCAATGGGCAGTGCGAACGGGCCAACCAGGAGCTGGAAGCTGCCTTACGCTGCGTCACCTCCTCCAACCCGTCGTCCTGGAGCGCGCACCTGGCCTGGGTAGAGTATGCCCACACCACAGCACGGTCTTCTGCCACAGGGATGTCCCCCTTCAAGGCGTCCTTGGGATACGACCCACCTTTGTTCCCGGAGCAGGAGGGTGAGCTGGCCATTCCATCCATCCAGGCGCACCTGAGATGTTGTCGGAGCCTGTGGACCAGGGCACGCGATGCGCTTTTACACACGGCGACGCGCAACAGCACCACAGCGAATCGCCACAGGAGGCCGGCCCCTGCCTACCAGGTGGGCCAACGAGTCTGGTTAGCCTCTCAGGACATCCACCTCAAGGCTGAGAAGAGGAAGCTGGCCCCACGCTTCATTGGTCCCTTCACTATCTCTAAAATCATTAACCCGGTGGCTGTGCGTCTGGCCCTCCCCCCCCTCCGCATATGTCCCACCTTCAACGTGTCTAAGATCAAGCCCATGGTCTCCGATCCCCTCTGTCCCCCGCCCGTGGCGCCGCCCGCGCCTCTGATGATCGACGGCCACCCGGCCTGGAGAGTCGCTTCCATCATGGACTCCCGGCGCCGAGGTCGCGGGCTGCAGTACTTGGTGGACTGGGAGGGATTCGGTCCTGAGTGGAGGTCCTGGGTGCGCTCTTCCTTGGTGTTGGACAGGAGTCTCATCACGGAGTTCCACCGGGCGCATCCGGACAAACCAGCGCCAGGAGACGCTGCTGGGGGGGGAGTACTGTCACGACTCGCCGCTCATCATCGGCCTCAGCTGCGCGCACACCTGCGCCTCGTCAGCCATGGGCTATTTAGCCCACTCAGCCCTGTGCAGTGGTCTGGAGCCGTCTGTTCGCATCGGCACTTCTTCGCAGTTGGATCATCTCCTGATCATCAGCGAAACTACACTTCAACGTAATCATTCCTTACCTTTTGCAAGTCTTCTCCCTTGTGCACAGGTGGATTCCCCGTCGGCGGATACCCCGTCATCACCATCCAACCCTCACCGTCGTCACAGGTTCTGCAGGACGCTGTCTTCCGGGCTTCTCCCTTGGCCAACGCCAGCCACCTGTCAGCCACAAGTAAGCAGCACACTGCTCATTATCCCTGTTAAGGTGTGGTGCCCTTTACCCCTGTCCTCTGCTCTCTCCATAGGGTTGCCCGGCTGTACGGCGCACTGCTCTGCTTCCTGTGCATCGGCGTTCACCCTCATCACATATACATATCGCACACATCCATCCACACATGCCTGCTTGTTGAATAAAGCTGTTAAAACTATCCTGAGCCTGCGTGCGTGTTTCCTGAGCCGGACAATATGTCAGCTATAAGCTGAAGGTGGAGGAACATTTTGGGGACTCTGACCCCCGACGCATGTGGCAGGGCATTCAAGCTATCTCTGATTATAAGCCCAGCAACTCCATACCTCTAGCCATGACTGTGTCCTTTCTCAATGAGCTAAATGACTTCTATGCTCATTTTGACAAGGACAATAATAAAAAGAATATCAATTTCCCACCCTCTGACGACCTCCACCACCTCACACTCACCCACACCGACGTTCGTAACGCACTGAGTCATATCAACGTATGTAAGGCTGCTGGACCTGACGGCATTCCTGGGTGTGTGCTGAGGGCATGCGCTGAGCAGCTGGCAGGGGTTTTCACGGACATCTTCAACCTGTCCCTGGCCCAGGCAGTGATACCAGCATGCTTCAAGACCACTTCTATAGTACCAGTGCCGAAACATTCAACACCATCGTGCCTAAATGAGTATCGCCCTGTGGCACTGACACCCATAGTCATGAAGTGCTTTGAGCGACTGGTCTTGGCACAACTCAAAAAATGCCTGCTCCCTACACTGGACCCTGACCAGTTTGCCTACCGGAGTAATAGGAGTACAGAGGATGCGGTTTCTACAGCGCTGCACTGTGTACTCTCACATCTGGATGACAAGAACACCTACGCAAGAATGCTGTTTGTTGACTTCAGCTCAGCATTCAACACAGTTATCCCCTCCAAGTTGATCACTAAACTTGGGGACCTGGGAATCAGTACCTCCACCTGCAACTGGATCATGGATTTTCTGACCAACAGACCCCAGCATGTTAGGTCAGGCCCCAACCGTTCTTCCATCATCACACTCAACACTGGTGTACCACAGGGCTGTGTGCTCAGCCCATTCCTCTACTCCCTCTTCACCCATGACTGCAGGCCTATGTATGGATCCAATTCCATCATAAAGCTCGCAGAGGACACTGTGGTGATCGGACTCATCAGGGACAACAATGAGTAAGATTACAGGGCAGAGGTTGAGCACTTGGCTACTTGGTGCGCTGACAATAACCTGCTCCTTAACACCAGCAAAACCAAGGAGCTCATAGTGGACTACAGGAAGGAGAGGGGAGAGACATATGACCCCATCCATATCAACGGCATAGCTGTTGAACGTGTCTCCAGCTTCAAATTCCTGGGGACCCACATCTCGGAGGACCTGTCCTGGTCAGTTAACACCACCAGCCTGATCAAGAAGGCCCATCAGCGCCTCTTCTTCTTGAGGACACTGAAGAAGAACCATCTGTCAACTGACATCCTGGGCAACTTCTACCGCTGCGTGATAGAGAGCACCCTGACCAACTGTGTCACAGTCTGGTATGGGAGCTGCTCTGTCGCTGACCGTAAGGCGCTGCAGCGGGTGGTGAAAACCGCCCAACGCATCACAGGGACTCCACTTCCAGTTATAGAGGACATCTACAGGAAAAGATGTCTGCGCCGGGCACGCAGCATTCTTAGGGACTCCAACCATCCTGCTCATGGACTGTTCCAGCTTCTCCCCTCCGGAAGGCATTTCAGAAACCTTCAGACTAGAACCAGCAGGTTTAGGAACAGTTTCTTTCCAACAGCTGTCACGTTATTGAACTTAGTTTCCAGCTGAACCTCCACTTCTCTCCCCTTTAACACCCCCCCCGTGCTTCCTCAAACTGTATACACATATATATATCATATCTGCATATTGTCATTATATATTGATACATACTGCTCTTCTGTATATTATCATCACATATTTAACTACATACTGTTTTTCTGCATATTGCCACTCTGTATAGTTAGATTGTCTGCTACTTACCTCACTTCACCTGTACTTTGCTCTTCTGTAATTTATGCTAACTTATTCCCATCTCTTACCATCCTCACCTGTACATAACTGCCCACCGAACTTATTGTACATTATTTGAATATAACGGTACTCTTAACTTTCTACACTGACCTATCTGCATATATTTGCTCAAATTGTACATACTGTCAATTACTGTATATACTGCACTGCTGTCCTTTGCTCTTCTGATTGGATGCTAAACTGTGTTTTGTTACCTTGTATTCATACATGTGTAATGACAATAAAGTTGAATCTAATCCAAAAAATCTAATCTACTGCCGTGACCCAGGAAAGCATATATACAAAGGAAAACACTTCAACTTTTCTCATTTACAAGTTTATTAAATGGAACTCATTCAGGTTACATGACATGGCATTCAAATGATGGGTAAACAGATTCAAATGATAAACAGGTGTTAGATATCACATCAACTGTTAATGGATTCCTGAGCATAAAATCTATAGTTAAACCTTTGTGGAATCAAGAGGAAACCAGATTTTATGTTTCAACTGTAATGCAATGGAAGGCTGAGGTAACTAAAAATCAGAATGCAACTTTATGGTGAAAAATTACATAAGCTGATTTTCTTAAAGGGAACTTCTGAATTAATCTACAAAAATGAAAGGAGGTTACTTAAAAATTAATAAGAATTTTCCTTCAGTTTATAGCTTTGTCCTATGGCTTGGGGACTAATGAAATATTGGTTATGTTCAATTATAATTTATATTTAGGACATCTCATTTAAATTCAGCAGATAGGAAAGTGGGAGTCTCACTTACGAACAGCCGGTTCCAGGTATTTAGTGGTGGTCTGCGCCAGTAAGGTGATCACACAGGGGGAAAGCAACTGCTGATCGTCTTTCAGATCGTTCACAGCTGTGAGAAGTGTAGACTTGGCTGGGGCTCCCACGGGGCGTGCGGCAAGGAGCCGGAGACAGAGTGAAGGCTGGCCCGGGAGCAGGCGTGACGTCCTTTAGCAACCAGTCCAAATTTAGTATGTCCCCGGCCCACAGGACAAACCCAAAGGCCAAAAATGTTTTAGTCAGTTTCACCCACGAGCTCCTGGTTTCTTAATGTTGTCATATGTGGGTGAGTCAGGAAAAGAAGGTCCAAAAATCTCTATCAGTTCACTTTATAACAGGGAAATTAAGAGTCCACTTTAATGGCAGGGAAAGTCAAAAAGTCAAAGAAAAATGTTTAAATGGGATAAAAACAGCTTCAGAGGTGAGGAAAAAAAGATTTGAGAGTTTATCTCTTGTTAAAGGTGAGCTCATAGAAAAAAGAATAGTTTCTCCTCTGTTAACCAGGAACAGGCAAAAGCTTATAAAAAAGATGATTTAAGAAAGCTTGCGCAGGACTTCACAAGGTTCAGACACAGAACACAAGCTTACAGAACACCTTAGAAAAACAACTTAAAGACAACTCAAAGCAACGAAAAACAACAGAAAGACTCAAATACTCAAAGACTAACAGAAAAAGTGCAAAGACCAACTGCCTAGGGCAGTCGTGCTTCTGATAGCATAAAAATGTGACTGACAGCAAGACAGACCAATTATCTTCCATAAAGAGGAGTTTGAATGGGCTTTTGTCCAATGAGGGAACATTTCTTTGTCTGTGAACAGCCAGTCAAATGCAAGGGCATTATCCAACAGGAAAGCAGCCTGGGGGATTGGTCAGAAATAGCTGACTCACAAGTTTCCGAAAATGTTCATTCAGTTCCTATTAAATTCATTGTATACTCAATATATATGTGTGAGTGTGAGTGTGTGTGTGTGTGCGTGTGTGCGCACATACAATTTATTTATTTATATATATATATATATATATATATATATATATATATATATATATATATATATATATATATATATATGGGTGATTCTTCAATTAGGGGCACTTTTGACATTTAGAATTTGGAAAAAAAAAGTTCTTTAATCTCTATTTTTTCTGATTCAAAAGGTTTAGCAATTGGTCTGGAACACAAATCTGAGTGTAGCTTTGATATTACTTCATGATAATTTTGATATGATGCTTTTTTCAAATTTGCCACGGCAAAATGTCATTACCATCACAAAAACAAAGCACTGATTTTAATACAAAATGATTTGACAAGCAAAGGTTTTACAATCATTCCAGTAAGTACAAAACATGCTCTTTAAGAATCATGTTCTAAATATTTGTAAGTACATTTAAAATACATTTTAACAACATCTTCTCTCTGACTTGTTAATATATTGCCTTGTCTCAACAATGAAATATTGCGTACTAATCAGAATATTTGAATTGCAATGTATATTTTTTCATAAAATGCAAATTTAGACTTTTAAACATTACCACAATGATTGTGGTAAAACCCAAGTTAACAATAAAGCAACATTTTCTATCAAAAAAATGTATTGTGATGGTAATGACAACATGTTTTGGTAATGACATAAAAATTAACACTGGTGTTTTTTTGTTTTTGTTTTTTTACAACAAAGACAAAGAAAATACTACTTTTTAAAAACACCACCTTTTGTACACTTAACCTTCCATAAAAATTAATCACTTGGTAAACTAACACAGCATTGCTTATGTAATAATATGCTCTTCTGGCCAGCTGGCTCGTTTCTGACATAAAAAAGGATCAAAGAAAAGAACTGGCATGCTCAGCTCAAATGTCCCATATGATGAGTGCCAATCCAAAAATGATAAAATAGAAAATAAAGTTTTCAGCACTCTGAAATAAGTGTGAAGCATTTTAATTCATGCACAGCAACAGTGGTGTGACCCATATTAAACAACAGTCAGGGACCTGCTGGTGATTATCAACCAGCTTATACAAATCACTGGAACAATGTCATAAATAAAATACAAATACTAGTAAGAAATACAGTATAGTAAGAAAAATAGTATTTAAGTCATTAAATGGCTGCACGGTGGTGCAGTGGTTAGCACTGTGGCAGCACAGTTTACCCTTGGCTGGGGGATCGTGGGATCGTGGGTTCGATCCCAGCCCCCGACCAACAGTGATCTATGTGGAGTTTGCATGTTCTCCCCGTGTATGCGTGGGTTTACCCCGGGATTTCTCCGGTTTCCTCCCACCTACCAAAAACATGCAGGTTAGGTTAATTGGAGACTCTAAAGCGGGCCCTAGGTGTGAATGTGTGTGTGAATGGTTAAGGGATAGCGCCGTATCGTGGCTGCTTCATCCATCCAGGTGGTGGATGACCCTCAATTTCCCCTCTGGGGATCAATAAAGTATACTAAATCTAAATCTAAAAAATTAAAAAACATACATCACATTCTGTGACTGCAACAACCACAAAAGTAACTAATTGATTTTACACACTAGCAATAAGAAAATGCACTTAATATAAAAACTCGTCATATGCAGAACCTCAATAGCAGAATTAAAGTGTCTGCCTTTATTTTTAACACTTTTTTTAATCAACAGCATTCAAATAGCACTTTGTAAAAAGCTATTTTGACAGTTTAGAGTGTGCTACCAACATAAACCTTAGACACAAGTTTGTTTCATTCCCTGAGAGAGCTCAACATCTTCCACACATTCTCTGGTAGCCTCATGTGCCTTTTTCTGACTCGCTGGGGCTCTGGAACTAGACCAAGCAGATCACATGGCTGATACCACAGAACATCATCTTTCATAGGCCAAAAGAAATGGTTCTTGCCAATGATGCTCATTGTTTTCACAAGGGTACAACCTTCTGCATCTACATCCTGAATGATGCCTGGATATACAGTGGGGTAAAAAAGTATTTAGTCAGCCACCAATTGTGCAAGTTCTCCCACTTAAAAGATGAGAGAGGTCTCCAGTTTTCATCATAGGTATACCTCAACTATGAGAGACAAAATAAGAAAAAAAAATCCAGAAAATCACATTGAAGGATTTTTAATGAATTAATTGGTAAATTCCTCAGTAAAATAAGTATTTGGTCAATAACAAAAGTTCATCTCAATACTTTGTTATATACCCTTTGTTGGCAATGACAGAGGTCAAACGTTTTCTGTAAGTTTTCACAAGGTTTTCACACACTGTTGCTGGTATTTTGGCCCATCTGGCCCTTTTGTTTCTTTGGTTAACTTTCCATTGTCGTCTCCTGCGTCTTTGTTCCCGTTTTGATAACTGTGAGATGGCTTTCAATTTTCCTGTCTCTTTTCTTTTTTTGTATCTCCCTTTTTCTCTTTCAAGATATTGCTGATATTTCTCAGGATCTTCCTTGATTTTGTCTCTGTATTTTTTTGACCATTGAGCTGGTTTAGCTGGGGCCATGTTGACCTCTTCAAACAAAAATAATGTAAATTACAGTTGGTAACTGTTCAATTATGTATCATAGTAAAGTAGTAAATAGTAAATTAAGCTAATATATGCTAGTTATTAGGAAATAAAAACATAAATTGTCATTACCATCACAGATCGTCATTACCATCACAGTCACTTTTGTGATGGTAATGACACGCGATGGTAATGACAATTTTCACTCTGTGCAGAAAATGTTGGCTAAGTTTTAGACTTGCTAAGCTAATTGGTTAGCTAGCGTACAATGTACACTGAATATATCTAAATAAAGTGAAATTTTGTATTAATGAATTAAAATACTCAAATAGTAACTTGTTTGGTAATGACGCCGAATAAACATACTCTCAGATCAGGATGTATAAAACATCAAATTACTTACATATGTGGGCATCAAAAAATCAGGCTTCTGCCTCATGTCTGGACATGTTCCTCTGGAGCATCTAATTTGCATGCAACAATTTAAAAGGCTGTGACACTCTAAAAGGCTGTTTTGAAGCTACCGCCTGGAAGCAGCTCTGCGATCCACATGGTGAGGACATCGATGGCCTCATTCACACCTTCACGGGCTACCTCAGCTTCTGTGTGGACAAATCCGTTCCCACCAAGACCATACGGTGTTGCTCAAACAACAAACCCTGGATCAACCCTGAGATTAAAACACTTCTGAGAGAGAAGAAGAGGATCTTCAGGTCGGGGAACAGGGAGATGTTGAAGTCCATACAGAGGGAGCTGAGGAGAAAGATCAGAGAAGGCAAGGACAGCTTCAGGAAGAAGATGGAGGACAAGTTGCAACAGAGCGACATCAGTGGGGTCTGGAGAAACCTCAAAACCATCTCTGGGCTCCAGAATACCTCCCCCCAGGCCACGGGGGGCAGGGAGTGGGCGAACAACCTGAATCTGTTTTTCAATAGGTTTGACCAACCGCCCTCCCCCCTGACTGCACAACAACCACTGCTGCCTCTAAAGAAATCAAGTCCTGCTGCCCACTCCCCACTCCACCAACACCCCCCCACTCCCAACACACAGCCCCCCATCCTGACCCTGACCAGGACCCAGGTGAGGACGGAGCTGAGGAAGATCAAGGCGAGGAAGGCGTCGGGACCGGACGGCATCAGCACAAAGCTCCTCAAGTCCTGTGCAGACCAGCTGTGTGGGATTGTGACGTACATCTTCAACCTGAGCCTGAAGCTGGGGAGGGTACCACAGCTGTGGAAAACATCTTGTGTGGTACCTGTACCAAAAACTTCCCACCCCAAAGACCTGAACAGCTACAGACCGGTGGCCTTGACGTCCCACTTGATGAAGACCCTGGAGAGACTGCTCCTTGCTCACCTCCGCCCCCTGGTGGAACCAGCGATGGATCCACTCCAGTTCGCCTACCAGCATGGCATTGGGGTGGAGGATGCGGTGATCTTCCTCCTTCACCGTTCTCTGTCCCTCCTGGAGAAGCCCGGGAATATGGTGAGGATCATGTTCTTTGACTTCTCCAGTGCTTTCAACACCATCCAACCGATGATCCTGAAGGACAAGCTGCCGCGCGCAGGGGTGGACCAGCACCTGTCATCATGGATCCTGGACTACCTCACGAACTGGCCTCAGTTTGTGAGAACCCGGGACTGTGTGTCCGACACGATCATCAGTAGCACGGGGGCCCCCCAGGGAACGGTGCTGGCTCCCTTCCTGTTCACTCTTTATACTGCGGACTTCTCACACAACACAACACACTGCCATCTACAGAAGTTCTCTGATGACTTTGTGATCGTTGGCCTCATCTCCAATGGAGATGAAGCTGAGTACAGAGGGCTTATCCAGGACTTCGTGGACTGGTGCCATCGGAACTGCCTCCAGATCAACGCAAGGAAAACTAAGGAGCTGGTGGTGGACTGCCGCAGGCATGGGCAGCCCCTCACAGCACCAGTAAATATACAGGGAACAGACATCGAGATGGTGACATCCTATAAGTACCTGGGTGTTCATCTGAACAATAAACTAGACTGGTCACACAATACTGACGCACTCTACAAGAAGGGACAGCGCAGGCTGTTCCTGCTGAGGAGACTCAGGTCTTTTGGTGTACAAGGGGCGCTGCTGAAGACATTCTATGACACGGTGGTGGCATCAGCCATCACTTTTGGAGTGGTCTGCTGGGGCAGTGGCATTACTGCAGCCGATAGGAAGAGACTGAACAAACTGATTAAGAAAGCTAGCTCTGTCCTGGGGCAGCGCCTTGATCCGGTGGAGGAGATAGGAGAGAGAAGGACGGTGGCTAAACTGTCATCTCTGCTGGAGTCCGAGTTCCACCCTATGCAGGACATACTGAATGCACTGAGGAGCTCATTTAGCAGCAGACTACATCATCCCAGGTGCACAACCGAGAGGTTTCGTAGGTCCTTCCTACCAACGGCTGTCAGACTGTACAACCTAAGCAGGGCTGCTTGCAGAGATAGCAAAAAGACGTAACAAACTAATAGTTTTTTGAATGCAAAAGATGCAATAGACTTACACAATGGTCCCCTCCGGCATACAACTAGGAAAATACCGGTCGCTATGGAGGGTGAGAATATGTATGGGCACATAATCATACCATGTAGGATAACTAAGTAGATGGTTATGCTGTTTCATCCCATCTAGCAACAATGCTCTGCACTGTGTGTGTTTATATATTTACATATTTATTCCATCTAGCTACAATGCTCCGCGCTGTGTGTGTTTATATACTTACATATTTATTCCACCTAGCTGCAATGCTCCGTACTGTGGGTGTTTATATATTTACATATTTATTCCATCTAGCTACAATGCTCTGCACTGTGTGTTTATATATTTATATATTTATTCCATCCAGCTACAATGCTCTGCACTGTGTGTCTGTGTGTGTGTGTATATATATATTTTATAGTAATATGTACATATGTATATTAGCTGCTCTTGCTTGCTTGTTTTTTTTCTTGCCTTCTGATTGTTGCTCTGAGTGTTGCTATCCCTGTGCTGTTGCAATCCTGGAATTTCCCCGTTGTGGGACTAATAAAGGCTTATCTTATCTTATCTTAACATTGAGCTTGATGGTAATGACAGATGTATGAGGGACAGTGATATTTAACTATAAATAAATAGTAAATTGAACAAATATAAAATATATGAATTTGAAAAAATATCTTTTTAAGTTGTTATGAGGAAATGCAAAGTAAAGGTTTAATGAATTTAGCACTTTTTATCGCTTTATTATAGAGGGGAAGTCAAAAAGTCTGGGTTGGGGACAAGCACAAAACAGTGAAATTCTTGCACATTTGAATTTTCAACACATTGAAAAAGTATTAAAATGTCATGGAGACACAGTTATTTTTTTTCATAGCTACTACAACCTAAAGTAAACAAAAGCAATCATTGTTTTTTCTAAAAAACATTTTTTTTCTTGAAAATCTACCCTGGGGACAGAAAAACTCCCTTAATTGAAGAATCACCCATATATATATATATATATATATATATATATATATATATATTATATCCATATTATTTATTTATATACCATTGTGCATATGTATATTTATATTTGTAGAGTGTTTTTATCCATCAAGGTATTGTGTTTTTTCAAAGCTGAGAACTGCCATACAGAGTTTCGTTATGTGCACACATAATGACAATAAAGAGTTCTTGAATCTTGAATCTTGAAGAGCTCGGCAATTGCTGCGAGATCATTAAGTGACCTGGCCATTTTTTTCATTGCTCAGTGATCTATCAACAATCTCCACCCCTATGTAAAGAGGGTGGAAGAGCATTAGAAGCCTTTCGAACACTTAGCAACCTCCTTGATCACACAAGAAATTCTCAATGATCCTCTCTGATATCTCCTCTCAATGATCTGTCCTGGTCTCACAGAGTGCCATGAAAGTTGTCAAAAATTTAATTCTTTAGTCGCACAGTGATCTTCCAAACATTTACACGGAAATGGCTTTTTCAAGGCTTTTGAAGATCATTGAGAGATCGGGCCAATTTTTGATCTCTCAATGATCACCTAACAATCTCGATGCTGTATAAAGGGGCTCTTACTAGTGTAACCACTATAGCTAACTACAAGCAGAATAAGTGCAAATTAGTGCATTGATGTTTATGATCAAGTGCATTTTTCATGTAGTGTCCCTCCTCAGATTGAATTTTTATTATTCATTTCCCCATCTCACATTTCTTTTGTCTTCAAAATGTTTGTGCACATGGGTCAGTTTTGCCCAGTGCATACATTTTCTTGTCAAGTTTTCTTTTGGTGGACAAAGCTATAAATCAGGCCTGGGGTATTTAGTAATAAGTGTAATTGCAAGGTGAGATTTTTATCCTTTTGAATTGTGACCAACCCTTTACTTTTGTTCTCCAGGCTGAACTCAGCTAAAGTCTCTTATGTGCAGAATTCATCTTGCTACTTTTCTCTTTATACATCCATTATCTACTGGGTATTACTGTGCCCCAGGCTTCTCTTCCCTTCCTCATTACACAACATAACAAAAATAATTTTTTTGTAAGTTGTTTGTGTTTTTTCAACATTTAACACAATTTTGCACCGCTGAATCCGAAAATGACATCCGTTTTTTTTCGATCAGGTCAGGTTTTTATGCTAACTTGTAAGCAGTTGTACAGCAGTTGGACAGTTGTACTGTAAATTGAATAGTAGACATTGATAAAAGGTAAGTACATGTAAATTGAATGTTACGTCGTCATTGTTCAAAATTCAGAGAATTTCAAGAAATAAAAAAACAATTTTTCATCATATAAAGCAAAAATACTCGTACATGTAAATAAAAACGTAAGAAAACATGTGGCCATAGTTCAAAAAGTTGACCTGATTGAGCAAAACCAATGTGATTTTTGGATTCAGCACATCAAAATTGTCCTAAATCAGCTAAAAAAAACTTACACAATAAATTTGGTGTTGACCAGTGTTATCTAACAAGCCTGAGAACCTTTATTAAACTTATATTAGCCTACAAAAGAAAATCTGCCAAAATCTAAACCAAAACACTGATTAACCCCTCGCGAGGTTCCTCACATAACCCTTACATAGCACTTTACACAGCACAAAGATCAGTGAAAGATTCGGCCAGTTGTTGATATTTGGGATAATCTGAGAGATTCTTGTCTGTCTTAGGCTGAGTGAAAATTTTGAGGAGACCGTAGCGACTGTAGATATCATTGATGATCATTGATAGATCACAAATTGGACAGATTCCTTAATGATGTCTCAATGATCTCCACCCTGTGTCAAGTGGGTCTAACTCAATAAATTGGCAAAAATGTGGAAGCAAATCACACAGGCAAGACACAAAAAAGTCTACAGGCTTATGGGGGGAAGGGGGGGGGTCAAATTTGACCAAATGTGGTTTATTTTTCAACATAGTCTCCCCTTCGGTCCAAACACTTCTTCCATTGGTGTTGCAGCGCTTGGATTCCTGCAGCTGAAAAATAAACCACATTCTGTCAGATTTTACCACTATCAACTCTTCAGTCCCCTTTTTAATAAACCAAAATATCTGGATCATCCTCAAGTCAGATGAACAGGTCCAAGATTCAAATGATGCAACTAGTTTCACTCAGGGTGGGAATCACCAGAAGCCACACAATATCAAATCAAATCAAATCAAATCAAACTTTATTGTCATATTGCTGTACATACAACTGTAGTGCAGGCAAGATGAAATTGCGTTTCTCTCGGCATCCATATAAGAAGCAGCATGATTAAGACACACTCCCACATAGCTCCCACCCCCCCATCCATTCACACATCCCTGAGACATACTTGGGGAAAAAGAATAACTAACTATAATATACAAAATGTCCATAGGTGCAGTAGTGTGTATGTGAGATTCCGGGTCAGCTGTTCAGCATCCTGACAGCTTGTGGGAGGAAGCTGTTGATCAGTCTGGTGGTTCTGCCTCTGATGCTCCGGAATCGTTTACCAGATGGAAGAGGTTCTAAGTGTTTATGCAGAGGGTGAGAACGGTCCTTGACAATGTTCAGTGCCCTGCTCCTACAACGGTTCTGAAAAAGTTCTTGGACAGAGGGGAGGGAGACTCCAATTACCCTCTCCGCCCCCTTGACTATCCTCTGCAGGGCTTTTTTGTCTGACATACTGCAGCTGGAGTACCATGTAGCAATGCAGTACGTCAGAACACTCTCCACCACACCTCTGTAGAAGGTCCTGAGGATGCAGATGGGGAGAGAGGCCTGTTTGAGTTTCCTCAAGAAGTGTAGTCTCTGCTGAGCTCGCTTCCTGATCTCCAAGGAATTCTTGCTCCAGGTCAGGTCCTGCGAGATCTGCACTCCGAGGAACTTGATGTTCTCTACTCTCTCCACTAAACGGCCGCCGATGCTGAGGGGGACGTGCTCAGGCTGTGACCGCCGGAAGTCGATAATCATCTCCTTTGTTTTGTCCACGTTGAGCACCAGATTGTTCTCCCTGCACCAGCCCTCCAGGTCTCTCACTTCTTCCCTGTACATTGATTCCTCATCCCTCTGAATAAGTCCCACCACCGTGGTGTCATCTGCAAACTTAATAATCTGGTTCCCCTCGTGTTTGGATACACAGTCATGTGTTAGAAGTGTAAACAACAGTGGACTGAGTACACAGCCTTGAGGGGTTCCGGTACTCAGCGTGACAAAGTTGGAGATGTTGTTTCCAACCCGGACAGACTGAGGTCTCTCAGTCAGGAAATCCAGGATCCAGAGACATGTGGCGGTGTTCAGACCGAGAAGGAGTAATTTCTCTATCAGTCTCTGGGGAATAATGGTGTTGAATGCTGAACTGAAATCAATGTACAGGAGTCTGGCGTAGGTGTCTTTCTGGTCCAGGTGGGTGATGACAGAGTGTAGGGTGGTGACTATAGCATCCTCCTTGGAGCGGTTTGAACAATATGCAAACTGGAGCGGGTCGTGTGATGCAGGGAGGCAGGCTGTGATGTGTGGTTTGACAAGCCGTTCAAAACACTTCATCACAATTGGTGTCAGTGCAACAGGACGATAGTCATTCAAACATGACACCACTGGTTTCTTTGCCACCGGTACAATGATAGAGGTCTTGAAGCATCTGGGAACGATGGCCTGACTCAGGGAGATGTTATAAATGTCAGTCAGGGCATCCGCCAACTCGCTCGCGCAGTCTCGGAGCACACGTCCCGGAATGTTGTCTGGACCTGCAGCTTTGCGTGGGTTGATTCTGGATAGGGTCCTCCGTGTGTCCGCTGTGTTAATGGTAAAAGCTGGTCCGACCGATGGTGGGAGTGGGCCGGCCCTCCCTCTGATTGTCGAGTTTGATGCTTCAAAACGTGCAAAGAAGTCGTTAAGCCTGTCTGGAAGCGAAGCGTCGTCATCATCGACCCCCTGCCTAGACTTAAAGCCCGTCAGTGTCCGAACTCCCTGCCACATCTGCTTGGTGTTCCGAGTGTCACAGAGGTGTCCCTGGATTTTCTCTGCATAGGCGCGCTTTGCCACCTTAATTCCCTTTGAAAGCGCAGACCTGGCTGAGCGGAGGGCAATCCTGTCCTTCGCTCTGAACGCTGCATCTCTGGCTTTAAGCAGCAAGCGCACCTCTGCAGTCATCCAGGGCTTATGATTACCCCGCATGACATTATGCGGGGTAATATTAACATGACACTGATGATATTAGTGTCATGATATTAACATGACACTTGGGCCACAGTGCAATACAATAATGATCTTGTGATAGGCTATATATTACAATATCATATATTGCAATTTCCCATCACTATCTTTGTCTTGTTCAACTCATGGATATATCTCACAAGTCACTCCTTTGCTGTGCTGACCTAACTAGACAGTGTGCTTTTAGCTCCATCTAGTGGACTGACCAGACAACTATTATATTATGACTGTTAGGACTATTACCTAAATAGGAAAGTTTGTGTTTGCAACATTTATCAATCATTCTTACTAAAGTATCATGATAATAGTGTCTCTAAATCGATAACTTATCACCACCACAAAGTATCACGATACTATGATACATCATTCTTTTCCTAACCCCTAGTTTTCACAGTAATGTAGTGTGAAGTTTATGGCTTATAAAGGATAAGTTTATGGCTTGTTTTCACGCTGTAAATCATATTGATCTTTGACAGTGATGGTAGTAAATATCAGTGGAAGGCCAAATATACAATATCTGTCTGATATGTATCTGGGATCTCACCTCTCATTTTTAAAAGCATGTTAAACAGAGTGACATTGGCATCCTCCACTCCTCTGTGAGGCCTGTCGGGAAACTGCAAAGGGTCCAATGCATGTTCAGTCTGCTTTAGGACCTCACATCTGACCAGTTTTTCAAAAAATTTTATTAAAATTGAAGTCAAAGCAACTGGTCTAAAATCATTTATCATTTTAGGACAGCTGGATTTTGGAACGGGAACAACCACAGCATCTTTCCAGATCTTAGGCACATGTTGTGTCTGTAAGGACTTATTGAAAATGTAGTGAAATACAGGACTCAGCTCATGTGCACAGGACTTTACCAAGCACCCACATATATTATCAGGGCCCTGACTTTTGTTCACTTTTACAGCACAGAACGCCCTTTTAACATCCTGCACCTCAATATTAAAGTGCTGATTGTCTTTGAGTTTCTGTTTCAAACCTTGGGTTTCTGTGCTAAAATCAAAGGAGTCAAAACGACCATAAAAACAATTAAGAGCATTAGCCAGCTCTGTGTCTGAACTAAAACCATCTAAAAACACACGATTACTGTGCTCTGTGCTCTGAAGGCCTGCAATAGTTTTCATACTGGCCCAGGCTGAACCAAGTTTCTTTGTTGCCATCTTGCTTTCCAACTCTGATTTATAATTCTGTTTTGCTCTTAAAATCTTAAGATCTGAATGTTTCCCAAAGTCTAATGGGTTCATTTTTCCCTCAGAGGCCAAGAGCTCTGTGTGTGTGTGTGTGTGTGTGTGTGTGTGTGTGTGTGTGTGTGTGTGTGTGTGTGTGTGTGTGTGTGTGTGTGTGACTTTGCTCACAGTCAAACTGCAGCTTTCTGAAAGCAACATCTGCAACAAGAACACCAACACTCAAAACAAGTGGTCTGATATCCCTGCCATAATTAGTGTGGTTCCAGATTTCAAATGTCCCACCTTCCTTCTGCCTTTATGCTCACCTTATAATGCAGTCAGACAGCCATCTGTTCAGTTGGTCAAATTGATTCAGCCCTTCGACCTTGTTTGTTTCTGGTTGTTGCATATTTCATAGCCCAGACCATGGTTGATGGAAACTCAGCAGAAAAGTGATATTTAGTCATATATTTTAGTTTATAAATCCCCAGAGGATAAAAATGTCCTCTTCTTTTCCTTGGCTGCAACTTTAAACAGGTGAAATGCTGTAAAGGCTTTGCTTCACTGAACCCAACATATTTTAACTGTCAAGGGCACAGTTTCATTGAAGTGGGTGAAGCAAGACTTGAAGGGAGTTTAATTGGATTTTATCAGCAGAAAAAATGAAAAAGTACATTTCTTTAAGGGAGTTTAATTGTTTCAAAATAAAAAAAACCTATTATGTTGCAAGGTTAACAAAGAATGAAAAATAAATGCATTAAAACTTATTTACAGAAGTCTTTGGACATGCATTTGTTGGATAAACCTTGAAGAGGCAACCATTAATGTTTCATATTGTCCCAGTTGACTGATGACTAGCACATCAGAAAACCTCCCTACCTTGATCTCAAGCAACCCTGAATATTTGCACAGAACTGAATAGCCACTTTGAAAGTTTATTCTAAATAATGACTTTCCCCATGTTTTGTTTATTATAAGATTTGCAGCTGATTTTGTGGTTTCTTAATAACAAGAAGCCTGCAAGAATGGAAAAACCTGACAGCCAACACATGTTATTTGGCACTCTAATTTTAAATCAATCCACTTTTATGCGCCAACACAGCTGCCACCCCCTGAGGCTTCTTAGCGGCTGCTTTACTTGCAGAACATTCAAGTAATTATTCACTGAAGTTGTCAGCACTCATAGTTTTCAGGCTTCCAGAGTCACTTTGAGACTCCAAATATAGAACATACTAGACAGTCATAAACTCTGCTCTGATAGCACAGTCACTCTGCATTTTGTGTAACGATGGTCAGTATATATTTAATAGTTTTGTGGGTTTCTTTTTCCTCTGCACTGTGTGTGTGTGCATGTATGGGGGGGGGGGGGGGGGGGGTGATTTGATCTCACAGAGGAACCCAACATTTTAAATGCCATCAGCTTCTATTCACAATTTTTTCTCCTCTCGGCGCCACACCAGTCGGCTGCCTTTTGCAACAGCGGCTCGATTCCGAGTTTTTTTTTTCCCTTCCTCTCTCTTTTGATCACTTTTTTTTTTCACCCCACTTATATCACGGACACACAGATCATCCCAAATGTCTCCTGAGCCGGTGGACGGAGCCACTGTTTATAGCAGGATACGATATAACAGGGAAGAGCTGCTAGCATTTAACCGCCACCCGGTCCCACTGGAAAAACTCGACATACCGAGAGAACTGAGGCGAAAACGCCGCGGCTGCCGGGCTGGAGTAAGGCGGAGGACAAAAAATATAAGGTACAGACCCTCCCTTCCATCTGTTGTCATGGGAAATGTACGGTCGATACTGGGAAAGTTAGATGAGCTAGCGGCTATCTCCCGTTATGATAGCACTTACCGGGAGTGCTCTCTCCTTTTGTTTACTGAGACGTGGCTAACTGAACTAGCAGCAGATACTAACATTGAGCTGGAGGGTTTTCACACGATACGAGCTGACCGAACACCAGAGAGTGGCAAAACTAGGGGCGGTGGAGTGATCATGTATGTTAACAACAACTGGTGCAGACCGGGACATATCACTGTTAAACAACGACACTGCAGCAAAGACATTGAGTTGCTAGCTGTTAGCATGAGGCCTACATATCTCCCGAGAGAACACTCACACGTGATCTGCATTGTTGTTTATGCAAATCCGACGGCGAACGCTGGGACAGCGCGTGACGTCATCCATTCAGTAACCAGCAGGCTGCAGACAGAACACCCAGATGCTCTTCTCCTCATCTCAGGCGATTTCAACCACGTTTCACTGTCTCCCATTCTGCCCACTTTCACCCAGTATGTCACATGCCACACTAGAGACAATAAAACACTGGATTTGTTCTACGCAAACACTAAGGAGGCGTACACCTCATCACAACTCCCCCCACTTGGGAGATCGGATCACAACTTGGTTCATCTCCGACCGGTGTACAAACCCCTAGTGCACAGACAACCTCCGGCCATGCACACTGTGGAGTTATGGTCTGAGGAGACAATGGACACTCTAAAGGACTGTTTTTTTGCTTAATGCTGGCGCCAGTCTCTAAATAACTACCTACAGCGATCGGATATACCTCCGGTGGATTACCCCTTTGATCGCTTTTATCCGGCCACTGTGAGTAAACTGACCAGCGATTCCAGCGCTTCCTTGTGATTCACTGATGTGCCCTACCTGAAGCGATTGCTAAGCTAACGCTAGGTAGCTTAATGCTGGCGCCAGCCATTCCACCTAACACCAGCCTGAATCAAAGCCCAGCTGCGAGGCCCAGCGGGGATACTACCAGGCAGGCGGCTATTTGTTTGACGGGGCTCAGCAGAGATTTCACCCAGGCAGACGGCGGTAGGCGGCGGTGCCCAGCGGAGGACTTACCGTGACTGCAGCGGCGGTGTGCGACAAGACTACCCGAAGCGATTGCTAAGCTAACGCTAGTTAGCTTAATGCTGGCGCCAGTCATTCCACCTTACACCAGCCTGAATCGAAGCCCAGCTGCAAGGCCCAGCGGAGATACTACCAGGCAAGCGGCTATTTGTTGACGGGGCTCAGCAGAGATTTCACCCAGGCAGACGACGGTAGGTGGCGGTGCCTAGCGGAGGATTTACCGTGACCTCAGCGGAGCTCGGTGGCAGCGGCGGTGTGTGACGAGACTCGGTTGGAGGAGCGGGACGGGAGACCAGTTACGGCGACTATGAGCAACGAGACCAGCAACGGAAGGGGCTAGTTGGCTAGCTGAGGCCCAGCTGGATTCGAGGACGATCGGATCAGATTCTGGCGATATAAGAAGAATTTATTTTACTATCCACAGATTTTCCTTTTCCTTCTTTCCAAGAAGGACTGAAGATGGCTGCCACCGGATTAAAAAGTGGGCTGATGGGCACCACTAATAAGCCTTCTCTACTTCTCTACTTCCTCTTCGTTTTGTCTTTGTGTGTCTGGACCTGCAACAAGAAGGATTTTCCGACAAACTCAACCAAAGGTGAAGTTAAAAAGTTTTATCTGTATGGATTTGGGCTTGGACATCTCACCCTACACTCTATGTGGTCTTTAAAAGCCCTGAGCAAAAACTTCCAAATTAAGGCAAACATGGCTGTTAAGCAAAAATCACAATATGGCAGAGGATATACAGTTAAAGTTCTGTTAGTTCTGCTACTTCTGGCAGGAGATATTCACCTTAACCCTGGACCTGCCACTATTAAACAGCAGACCACTGGGTTAGCACAAAACCGAGCTGTACAAAAGCAAAAACAACATTTATTTTTCCAAACTGTTAATCATGCACGAGTTCTTTGGGACACCAAGGCTAAACCAAAGGGGATCCTCGGCGGTCATTTAAACATACGGAGCATAATCCCCAAAAGAGATGAGATTTCGGTGTTGCTGTTGGACTCAAATCTGGACTACCTTTGTCTCTCAGAAAGCTGGCTACACAGTAACATAGACACTAATATGATCGATATTGTGGGCTACCAGTGTTTTAGAAAAGACAGGCAGGTAGGGAGGGGAGGAGGTGTTTTAATTTACATCAAAGAGAAATATAAATGTCAACTGGTTGATTTGAATACTTCACTTGAATGTTTAGCTGTTAATGTATGTCTCTCTCCGGTAATGAATTTCAACATTGCAGTAGTGTACAACCCACCGTCACACAACTCTTCCTTTTATAATGAATTAAGTGATCTGGTTAAACAACTTGAGAAGAACAGAGAAACAATAATTCATGGTGACTTTAATATCAACTGGTCTGATAAAAAAGACAAACAAAAACTGAAAAGCCTCATGACTAAATTTAATTACCAGCAAATCATCAAAGGACCCACCAGGATAACCAAACAATCCAGAACACTTATTGACATGGTATTTACTAATAAACCAGAACGAATAACCAGAACCTATAATCTTGTAACTGGTCTCTCAGATCATAACATGGTTCTTGCTGTCAGGAAACTTACTAAAAAGCGACTACAGTATTTTGGGGGAGTCGATATTGACAAATCAAATTTTATTATCCCCAAATCAAAAAATGAGGAGTTTGAACATTACTTAGAGAATCAAAATTGGGAGCAGCTCATGTCAACATGTGAAGTAGATGATTGTTGTAATTTTATAACTGCAACAATCACAAAGTCTATAGAAAAATTTTCAAAGCAAATTAAAAGTAGACAACAGAAGATTAGCCTACCATGGTTAAATAATGAAATAAGAAAACTTATGAAGAGGCGAGACTATGCACTGAAAACATCACTAACCTCCAAACTACAAAATGATCACCTTGTGTACAAAAGTTTAAGAAATAAAGTGGTACATGAGCTGCGAAAATCAAAAATATCTTATTACAATAAACTGATAGATCATGCAAAGGGTAACAACAGTTCCCTATGGAGGCATTCAAATAACTTAACTAATAAAAAAAACGATCAGAAGGGGGTAAAGGAACTTAGAATCAATGGCAAGACCGTCAGTGACAAGGCTACTTTGGCAAATGAATTTAATTCACACTTTGTGGGCTCTGTGGAAGACTTAACAAAAATTTTTGTGCTGCCAAATGTGCTCAACAACACAAATTCCATACTCCCAACAGATACTTTTCACATCAATGAGGTAAATGAGAAGTTAATTGCTGGTATTGTTAAAACACTGTCAAACTCAAAAACTAGTGATATCTACAATATGAGCACCTCCTTTCTCAAAATGCACAGCAAAATATTAATCAAACCACTGACTCATCTCATTAATCTCTCCATTAGGTCTAGTACATTTCCATCTGGCTGGAAAAAAGCTGTCGTCATACCAGTTCATAAATCAGGCAGTAAAGACAATATATGCAATTACCGCCCAATCTCTATCTTACCAGTCCTATCTAAGGTTCTTGAAAAAGTTGTAGCTACACAGTTGATAGACTACTTACAAGACAGTCAACTTCTTCATCCACATCAATTTGGTTTTAGACCAGGATACTCAACAGAAACAGCAAATTGTTGCCTTATTGAAAACGTCAAACAGTCCTTGGACAGGGGTAATGTGGTAGGAGCTGTTTTTCTAGATCTCAAAAAGGCTTTCGATACTGTAAACCACAGTTTGCTTTTATCCAAAATGGTATCTTTTAACTTCTCCCCAAATACATTAGAATGGTTTGCATCTTATCTCCAGAATAGAGAACAGTGTGTAAAAGTTCACCAGGATAAATCCTCATTTTTAAACAACCGCATGGGTATCCCACAAGGGTCCATTCTTGGTCCTTTACTTTTCAGCATTTTTATTAATGACTTGCCGTTACACTGCTCAGCTGCAACATGCCAACTTTATGCAGATGATGCAGTTATTTACACAGCTGCCAAGACTCCAGCACAGGCTGCAGATGTACTGTCTACAAGTATGGTTGATGTCCAAGAG
This sequence comes from Pholidichthys leucotaenia, assembly GCA_020510985.1. Lineage (NCBI taxonomy): Eukaryota > Metazoa > Chordata > Actinopteri > Cichliformes > Pholidichthyidae > Pholidichthys > Pholidichthys leucotaenia. The sequence continues at coordinate 125,925,953 of CM035847.1, read as the reverse complement.
TGGCTCCTCAAGAACCATCTATTGCTGAACCTTCAGAAAACAGTCTCAATGTGCTTTTCAATCAAAAAATGTAACCTGCAACATTTTAAAGTTAATATACATGATCATGACATCAGTTTAGCTACAGAATTCAAATACCTTGGCATTGTACTAGATCCTCAACTCAAATTTAATCTTCATATAAAGAAAATTTCAAAAACAGTAAAAAAAAATCTGAACTGCTTTAAATTAATTAGATATTATATACCTTACGAAGCAGCTGCACTGTATATGCATTCTATGGTTTTTTCTCATATATCATACTGTTTGACAGTCTGGGCTCAAGCAGCCCCTTCCACAATAAGACATATAGGTTCATTATATAATCAAACCCTAAAAATCTTGGACAACAAGCCCATTAGGTGGCATCACTGTAATGTTTTAAAAAAATACAACCTATTGAGTTTTGAGAGCTTCATTGACCTCTGTCTTCTGAAATTAACGTTCAAATGTTTCCATAAATCAGCACCCGAGCCACTTGCTGGTTTCGTCCAAAGACAGGACAGCAGCAGAGCCACCAGGAGTTCTGTTAACAATAACTGTAAAATATTCCACCGCAGAACCACATTTGGACAAACAGCTTTCTCTATAAAGGGCAGTCACATCTGGAACACAATGCCAAATGAAATTAAAATAATAACGGACTTTAAAACATTCACTAAAAATGTTAAAAACTGGCTGAAAAATAAACAAGAATGTACTCATGTATGAATTATTTGTCTGCAAAGTGAGAGTGAATGAAGGGAAGGAATAAATGTGTTTGTTTATAGTGAGTGACGGAGGGAGGAAGGCCTGAAATAGGCAAATGTGAGTTATGTTATATGTGTTAAATGTGAGTCAGGCTGTTATATTTGTGTATTTATAATATTTATGTTAAAGGTGAGTCAGGCTGTTATATTTGTGTATTTATAATATTTATAATATTTATAATTGTGTATTTATAATTTTTCTGCATTGATGTATGTGGTTATTGTGTATATTTTTATCTTGATTCTTTTTTCTAAAGCCCATCCAGGGACAAGAGTTGCAAATTAGCTAATAGCTATACACTCTATGTGCAACACATCAGATTGATTGTCTTTGATTAATTGTCTATGTTTATTGCACTGTCCCTGTCAAATAAACTAATCTACTACTACTACTATCTTTTAATGAAAATGATTGTTGGGACACCAAATTGTATATAAGTGGAAAGCCTGAGTTTATTTTCTGAAGCTAAAGTAAATGCTATCTGTGACGCATGATAAATAGTGGAATCAGAATTCTGTTGTGTGAAACAGTTACAGTGGTGTGAAAAAGTGTTTTCTCTTTCCTGATTTTTGATTTTTTTGTATGTTTGTCACACTTAAATGTTTCAGATCATCAGACAAGTTTAAATATTAGACAAAGATAACACAAGTAAGCATCATCCATCCATCCATCCATCCATCCATCTTCTACCACTTTTCCGGAGGTCCAGGTTGCGGAGGCAGCAGTTCAAGCAGAGAAGCCCAGACTTCCCTCTCCCCAGCCACCTGCTCCATCTCTTCAGAGAGGATACCAAGGCGTTCCCAGACCAGCTGGGAGACATAGTCTCTCCTACGAGTCCTGGGTCTGCCCCGGGGTCTCCTCCCAGTGGGACGTAACCGAAACACCTCAAGTGGGAGGCGTCCAGGAGGCATCCTGATCCGATGCCCATACCACCTCAACTGACTCCTTTCAATGTGAAGGAGCAGTGGTTCTACTCTGAGCTTCTCCCGGATAACTGAGCTCCTCACCCTATCTCTGAGGGTGAGTCCAGCAATCCTGCGGAGAAAGCTCATTTCAGCCGCTTGTATCCGTGATCTCGATCTTTCGGTCATTACCCAACGCTTGTGACCATAGGTGAGAGTAGGAACGTAGATTGACTGGTAAATCGACAGCTTTGCCTTAGAACTCAGCTCCCTCTTCACCACAACAGACCGGTACAACGTCCGCGTCACTGCAGATGCTGGTCCGATCTGTCTGTCAATCTCTCGCTCCATTCTCCCCTCACTTGTGAATAAGAGCCCAAGAAACTTAAACTCCTCCACTTGGGCCAGGAGCCTGTCCCCAACCCAGAAAGGACAATTCACCTTTTTCCGGCTGAGGACCATGGACTCGGACTTGGAGGTGCTGATTCTCATCCCAGCCACTTCACATTCAGCAGCAAACCGTCCCAGCAAGAACTGTAGGTCATTGCTGGATGAAGCCAACAGGACAGCATCATCTACAAACAACAGAGATGAGATCCTGTGGTCACCAAGCATGACACCCTCCATTCCCTGGCTGCACCTAGAAATCTTGTCCATAAAACTTATGAACAGGATCGGTGACAAAGGGCAGCCCTGGCAGAGTCCAATTCTCACTGGGAATGAGTCCGACCGAGTGTTGGCATTCATTCATTCATTCATCTTCTTCCGCTTAATCCTTTTCGGGTCGCGGGGGGGGGGGGGGGGGGGGGCTGGAGCCTATCCCAGCATGTTTGGGCGAGAGGCAGGGTACACCCTGGACAGATCGCCAGTTCATCGCAGGGCCAACACAGAGAGACAGACAACCAATCACTCTCACAGTCATACCTAAGGACAATTTAAAAACCCCAGTTTGATGCCAATTAACCTACCTTGCATGTTTTTGGCATGTGGGAGGAAACTGGAGAAATCCTGGAGTAAACCCACGCAGACATGGGGAGAACATGCAAACTCCACACAGATCACTGTTGGTCGGGGGATGGGATCAAACCCAGGATCCCCCGGCCAAGGGTGAGTTGCTGTGCTGCTGCAGTGCTAACCACTCGGCCACCGCGCGACCCGAGTGTTGGCAATACAAACCAAACTCTCACAACGTTCGTACAGAGACCGAATAGCTCATAACAACAAGCCCGATACCCCATACTCCCGAATCACCCCCCATAAAAAACCACGAGGGACGCGGCCAAATGCCTTCTCCAAGTCCACAAAACACATGTAAACACAAAATGCATTTTTTAAAAGAAAGTGTTTTATCATTAAGGGAAAAAATCAAAACTTACATGGCCCTGTGTGAAAAAGTGATTGCCCCCTAAACCTAATAACTGGTTGGGCCACCCTTAGCAGTAACAACTGCAATCAAGCATTTGCAATAACTAGCAATGAGTCTTTTAAAGCACTGTGAAGGAATTTTGGCCCACTCATCTTTGCAGAATTGTTGTAATTCAGTCACATTGGATGGTTTTCGAGCATGAACCGCCTTTGTAAGGTCATGCCACAGTATCTCAGTCGAATTCATGTCAGGACTTTGACTAGGCCACTCCAAAGTCTTCATTTTGTTTTTCTGAAGCCATTCAGAGGTGTCTTGAGGTACTCAGGGTGAATCTCATCCACCCCCGGGGCCCGACCACCAAAGAGATTTTTTAACCACCTTGGCGACCTCAGCCCCTGTGATAGGCGAGTCATCCCCCTTGTCCACAAGCCCTGCTTCCTCTGTGGAAGGCATGTCAGTGGGACTGAGGAGATCCTCAAAGTATTCCTTCCATCGCCCAACGATAACCCCAGTCGAAGTCAGCGGTGCTCCATCCGCACCATACACAGTGTGGACAGGGAGATGCTTCCCCCTCCTGAGCCACTGGACAGTTTGCCAGAATCTCTTCGAGGTCGACCGAAAGTCTTGTTTCATGGCCTCAGCGAACTCCTCCCATACCCGTGTTTTTGCTTCAGCAACCACCCGAGCTGCACTCGCCTTGGCCTGCCAGTACACCTCACCCCCCCCCCCCCCAACTGGTGTCCACCACTTGGTTCAGGGGTTGCCACAACGAAATGCCCCGATGACCTTGTGGCCGGAGCGCTGGTAAGCTGCTTCAACAATGTAGGTGGAGGACATGGCCCATCCAGAATCCATGTCTCCAGACTCCCTCGGAATATGGTTGAAGTTCTTCCGGAGGTGGGAGTTGAAGACCTCCCGGACAGGGGCCTCAGCCAGACATTCCAAGCACACCCTCACTATACGTTTGGATCTACCAGGTCTGAATGCTATCCTCCCCTGCCATCGGAGCCAACTCACCACCAGGTGGCGATCAGTTGACAGCTCTGCACCTCTCTTTACCCGAGTGTCCAAGACATACAGTCGTAGGTCTGATGACACGATAACAAAATCGATCATCGACCTGTGAACTAGGGTGTCCTGGTGCCAGGTGCACATATGGACACCCTTATGCTTGAACATGGTGTTCGTTATGGACAAACTGTGGTTAGCACAGAAGTCCAATAACTGAACACCACTCGGGTTCAGATCGGCCAGGCCATTCCTTCCAATCACCCCCCTCCAAGTTTCACTGTCATTGCCCACGTGTGCATTGAAGTCCCCCAGTAGGACAATGGAGTCTCCAAGAGGAATAGTCTCCAACACCCCAGTCAGAGACTCCAAAAAGGGTGGGTACTCTGAACCAACACTTGGTGCATCGGCACAAATGATGGTCAGGACCCGTTTCCCAACCCAAAGGTGCAGGGAAACAACCTCTTCATCCACTGGGGAAAACTCCAATATAGAGGCAGCAAGGTGGGGGGATACAAGAATACCCACCCCTGCTTGTCACCTCTTGCCCAGGGCAACTACAGAGTAGGCCAAGCTTCAGCCCCTCTCCAGGAGACTGGTTCCTGAACCAGAGCTGTGTGCTGAGGTGAGGCCGACTATATCTAGCCGGTATCTCTCAACCTCGTGCACCAGCTCAGGCTCCTTCCCCACCAGAGAGGTGACATTCCACATCCCAAAAGCCAGTTCAGGAAGCTTGGGATCAGACCGCCAAGGTCTGCACCTTTGACCGCCACCTAATCCACATAGCACCAGACCTCCATGGTTCCTCCTGCAGGTGGTGAGCCCACTGGAGGACAGACCCATGTAACTCCTTCAGACTGAGCACAGCCAGGTCCCAAGAAACCCGGCCACAAGACGGTAGCAATCGAGCCCCTCCCCAATGCCTGGCTCCAGGGTGGGGCCCCGGTAACCCCATACCGGGCAGGGTACACTGAATCCTTGTTCTAGCATTCATCATGAGTCTGTTGGATCATTCTTAGCCTAGCCCTTCACCTCATGTACCTCAAGGCCCTGGATATTGTAGGGCTGTCATGGTTGGCACGCCTCTGCAGCATTGTGTGGAGGTCGGGGGCAGTGCCTTTAGCATGGCAAACCGGGGTGGTGGTTCCTCTCTTCAAAAAAGGGGATCAGAGGGTGTGCTCCAACTTTAGAGGGATCACATTTCTCAGCCTCCCTGGGAAGGTCAAGGCCAAGGTACTGGAGAGGAGAGTCCAGCCAATGGTCGAACCTCAGATTCAGCAATGTGGAGCAATGTGGTTTTCGTCCTGGCCGTGTCACATTGAACCAGTTCTTTACCCTCTTGAGAATCCTCAAGGGTTCGTGGGAGTTTACCCAACCAGTTTGCATGTGTTTTGTGGACTTGGAGAAGACATTCAACCACGTCCCTGGGGATTTTTTGTGGGGGGTGCTTCGGAAGTATGGGGTATTGGACTTGTTGTTACGAGCGATTTGGTCTCTGTACGACCATTGTGAGAGTTTGGTCCATATTGCCAACACTCGGTCATACTCATTCCCAGTGAGAGTTGGACTCTGCCAGGGCTGCCCTTTGTCACCGATCCTGTTCATAATTTTTATGGACAGGATTTCTAGGCACAGCCAGGGAACAGAGGGTGTCATGCTTGGTGACCACAGGATCTCATCTCTGTTGTTTGCAGATGATGTTGTCCTGCTGGCTTCATCCAGCAATGACCTACAGGTCTTACAGGGATAGTTTGCCGCTGAGTATGAAGCAGCTGGGATGAGAATCAGTACCTCCAAGTCCGAGTCCATGGTCCTCAGCCGGAAAAAGGTGGATTGTCCTCTCCAGGTTGGGGACAAGCTCCTGCCCCAAGTGGAGGACTTTAAGTTTCTTGGGATCTTATTCACGAGTGAGGGGAGAATGGAGCGAGAGATTGACAGATGTATCGGACCAGCATCTGCAGTGATGCGGACATTGTACCAGTCTGTCGTGGTGAAGAGGGAGCTGAGCTCTAAGGCAAAGCTGTCGATTTACCAGTCAATCTACGTTCCTACCCTCACCTATGGTCATGAGCTTTGGATAATGATTGAAAGAACAAGATTGCAGATACAAGCGGCTGAAATGATCTTTCTTCATGCTGGACTAACCCTCAGAGATAGGGTGAGGAGCTCAGTCATCCGGGTGAGGCTCAAAGTAGAACTGCTGCTCCTCCACATTGAAAGGAGCCAGTTGAGGTGTTATGAGCATCTGATCAGGATGCCTCCTGAACGCCTCCCTCTTGATGTGTTTTGGTCATGTCCCACTGGGAGGAGACCCCGGGGCAGACCCAGGACTGGCTGGAATGACTATGTCTCCCAGCTGGTCCGGGAACGCCTTGGTATCCTCTCTGAAGAGTTGGAGCAGGTGGCTGGGGAGAGGGAAGTCTGGGCTTCTCTGCTTGAAGTGCTGCCTCCGCGATCCGTACCTCTGGAAAAACGGTAGAAGATGGATGCATGCATGCATGCATTCAGAGGTGGACATGCTGGTGTGTTTTGGATCATTGTCCTTCTGCAGAACCCAAGTGCGCTTCAGCTTGAGGTCACAAACAGATGGCAAGACATTCTCCTTCAGGAGTTTATGGTAGACAGCAGAATTCATCATTCCATTTATCACAGCAAGTCTCCCAGGTCCTGAAGCCGCTAAACAGCCCCAGACCATCACACTACCACCACCATATGTTACTGTTGGTATGAGGTTCCTTTTCTGAAATGTGTGTTACTTTTACGCTGGATGTAATGGGACACACACCTTCCAAAAAGTTCAACTTTTGTCTTGTCAGTCCACAGAGTATTTTCCCAAAAGTCTTGGGGATCATCAAGATGTTTTCTGGCAAAACTGAGATGAGCCTTTATGTTCTTTTTGCTCAGCAGTGGATTTCGTCTTGGAACTCTGCCATGCAAGCCATTTTTTGCCCAGTCTCATTCTTATGGTGAGGTCATGAACACTGACCTTAACTGAGGTAAGTGAGGCCTGCAGTTCTTTGAATGTTGTTGTGGGGTCTTTTGTGACCTCTTGGATGAGTCGTTGCTGCGCTCTTGGGGTAATTTTGGTTGGCCGGCCACTCCTGGGAAGGTTTACCACTGTTCCACGTTTTCGCCATTTGTGGATAATGGCCTTTACTGTGGTTCGCTGGAGTCCCAAAGCTTTAGAAATGGCCTTTTAACATTGTCCAGATTGATACATCTCAATCACTTTGTTTCTCATTTGTTCTTGAATTTCTTTGGATCGCAGCATGATGTCAAGCTTTTAGGGACCTTTTGGTATACTTCACTTTGTCAGGCAGGTCCTGTGTAAGTGATTTTTTTGATTGAGAACAGGTGTAGCAGTAATCAGGGCTGGGTGTGGCTAGACAAACTGAACTCAGCTTTCCAAAGATGTGATAAACCACAGTTAATTTATGTTTTAACATCGGGGGGGGGGGGGGTCACTTTTTCTGCTAAGGGTGGCCCAACCAGTTATTAGGTTTAGGGGGCAATCGTTTTTTCACACAGGGCCATGTAGGTTTGGATTTTTTTCCCCTTTAATAATAAACACCTTCATTTAAAAACTGCATTTTGTGTTTACTTGTGTTATCCTCGTCTAATATTTAAATTTGTTTGATGATCTGAAACATTAAGTGTGACAAACATACAAAAAATTGAGAAATCAGGAAGGTGGCAAACACTTTTTTCACATCACTGTATTACAACCACAATAAAAAAAAATACTGGGGAGAAAAGTGTTCAGTGGGAGATTTTCCTGTTTGTTGCATTCCCAACAGCTGATTTTTTTTTAAAGATAATTCCTGGGAATTTGTCTCCATTCCTTTTAGAGAAGCTCAAACTACATTTTTTTTTTAATTTTATTTTAACAATATGAACTGACTCTTGTATCTTTGCAAAAAAAAGATACATTTTGTTTGCCCAGTTGAAAATCCCAGTGAGGGTGATAGAAAAGTACTGAGTTAGCAAGATTTTCTGCTTTGTCATCATTGAGCCATTTCTCACTCAGCAGTTTAAGAAGACCACACATGGATTGGCTGAACTCGAGCACCGCTGGGCTAAAGAAATGTGATTCCTTAGTCAGTCTCCCTTAGAGGTCCCATTTTTCCAGTTCCAGGAATTAATTTTAAGTTTGGACATCCTCAGTGACGTCTATAGCAGGGAAAATAATTAAACACGTTGTGGAGAGTTGTGAAGGACGAGACTGAGTGTATTCCTCAGGTTCAGCTTTATTCACAATGACATTCTCCAACATTCAAAAGCAGAAAAAGAGGATGGATCTTCTCACATCTGTCCTTTTATACCAGGACATCAAACATACAATCACATGGTGCTTAATCAAACATACAGTCACATGGTACTTAATCCCAGCCACAATGTAACTTCCCCCGATCTTAACACCATCCACCTCCTAGTCTCCGGTGGTCAGGAAATCTCTCAAGGCCATCTCCTTGAAACAAAAGGCCAAATCTCACACCCTCCCGTTACCTCTGGAAGGCTCAGTCCCTTTGTTCCCCTGAGACGTGAAGTATACAATAAGCATACAGTGATATATCTGTGGAGCATCTGAAACCAACATATGTGCATATATGTGTGCCACAACGTCAACATTTTTCTCATTAAACATATTTCTGATGGAGCCATTGACCTGAGATTTTCACCAGACATCAGTAACAACCCAAGTAATCCATACACACAAATAAATCAAGGCAACTGTGTTCACAAAAGATAAGCCTTTATAAGATAAGCCTTTATTAGTCCCACAATAGGGAAATTCCAGGATTGCAGCAGCACAGGGATAGAAGCACTCAGACAAGAGTAAATAAGATAATATGATAAGAATTGGTTAGCTAAAGCAGTAAATAAATATACATGTACACAGTTATATACACAGTGCAGGAGCATTGCAGTTAGATGGCATTAACAGCATTACAGTTAGGTAAATTACATAGCAAAATGTAAATATGGACCCAGACAGTATATTTCACATTTGAATGAACAGTGCTGTTGCCAGCCTCGATAATAATTGTAATTGTCTTAGTTGTGTATTGGAGAGGACGATCTCTATTGTGCAGAGTTGTGACGTTTAATACGGCCTCTATTAGCAGCACCGGTTAGATTGTAAAGTCTGACAGCCGCAGGTAGAAAGGATCTGCGGAAACTCTCCCTCGAGCACCTAGGATGACACAGCCTACCACTAAATGAGCTCCTCAGTGTGTTCAGCGTGTCCCGGATGGGGTGGGACTCGGACTCCAGCAGAGATGACACCTTAGCCACCAGCCTCCTAGCTCCTCCAGTGGGTCAAAGCGTCGCCCCAGAACAGAGTTGGCTTTTTTGATCAGCCTTTTCAGTCTGTTCCTTTTGGCTGCCCTGATGCCGCTGTCCCAGCAGACCACTCCAAATGTGGAGGCTGATGCCACCACCGAATCATAGAAAGCCTTCAGGACTGCCCCCTGCACTCCAAAAGACCCGAGTTTCCTCAGGAGGAACAGCCTGCACTGCCCCTTCTTGTAGAGCATGTTGGTGTTGTGTGACCAGTCCAGTTTATTATTCAGGTGAGCACCCAGGCACTTGATAATGTCACAATCTCAATGTCTGTGCCCTGGATGTTTACCAATGCTGTGGGGGGTTGTCCATTCCTGCGGCAGTCCACCACCAGTTCCTTGCTTTTCCTCGCATTGATCTGGAGGCAGTTCCGCAGGCACCAGTCCACAAAATCCTGGATAAGTCCTCTGTATTCCACGTCATCCCCATTGGGGCCGACGATCTCAGAGTCATCAGAGAACTTCTGTAGATGGCAGTGTGGTGTGTTGCGTAAAAAGTCAGCAGTGTGGAGGGTGAACAGGAAGGGAGCAAGAACTGTTCCCTGGGGGGCCCCCGTACTGCAGATGATGGTGTCAGACACACAGTCCTGGGTTCTCACAAACTGTGGTCGGTCTGTGAAATAGTCCAGGATCTACAATGACAGGTTGTAAAACTGGTGGTAAATCAGGCAATAAAACAAGTTTTATCACCAACTTATAAGTATTGAACACGTTTGGTGAAATTAATATTTAGTAGAAAGGCCTTCGTTGGTAATAATACCTTCCTGTATGGCAAAACTAGGTCCAGGCATTGCTCATGAGTGATTTTAGCCCATTCTTCCACACAAACTGTCTTCAAATCTTGAAGGTTCCATGGGTGTTTTATATTTGTACAATAGTTGGAAGAGATATCAAGACATACGTATATATTGTGTATAGTGATAAAACCCTAAATATATTGCGATACATGTTAAAAGCCATATTGCCCAGCCCTAACACAGGCTAAAAGTTTTAATCATGCTGGTGGATCGATAGCCTCTTCTGTGTTTGTACAATGATAACTGATGACTTGTCATGTCCAGGACTGCTTGACATAATTACTGGCCCAGGGAACACGCACGCAGGCTCAGGTGAGATTCAAAGGCTTTTTTCAACAACAAGAGATGTATGGGTGCGTGTATGCGGAATGTGAATGGTCTGTGGGTGAACAAAGAGCGCCGGGGGCAGAATGGCACGCCGTGCAGCCAGGCAACCCTATGGACAGAGCAGAGACAGGAATATGAGTTAACCTTCACCATGCGGGGTTAATGTACCGAGTGTTGCTTACTTGCAGATGTTACGGTGGCTGGCGTTGGCAAAGGAACTCTTGCCTGGGAGACAGCGCCCTGCTGCGCACTCGATGAGGGATGGATGAGGAGGAAGAGGAGGTGGCGAGGACAGGAGGAATCCACCGCCAGGGAATCCACCTGTGCACAGGGGAGAGACTGGAAGACAGGTGAGTGAAAATACAGCTTACTTGCTGGTAGGAGATGCTGCAGGTCAGGAAGGAACGATCCTGCAGAGGAATTGAGAGCGTTGATTAACAGATGGCTCCAGACCGATGTTCTGGGCCGAGTGGGTTAAATAGTCTGTGATTGACGAGGCGCAGGTGTGCGCGCAGCTGAGGCAGATGACTGGGGACTGCGAGTTGTGACAGTACTCCCACCCCCCCGAGCAGCGCCTCCTGGCGCTGGTTTATCCGAGTGCGCCCGGTGGAACTCCGTGATAAGAGCCTTATCCAGCACAAAGGAAGAGCGCACCCAGGATCTCCACTCCGGGCCATAACCCTCCCAATCCACCAGGTACTGCAGCCCACGACCTCGGCGCCGGGAGTCCAGGATGGAGGCAACCCCCCATGCCGGGTGGCCATCGATCATCACGGGAGGGGGAGGTGCCCTAGGAGGAGGACAGAGTGGGTCGGAGATCACGGGTTTGACCTTGGAAACGTGAAACGTGGGGCAAACACGGAGGGAGGGGGGGAGGGCCAAACGCACAGCCACCGGGTTGATTACCTTAGAGATGGTGAAGGGACCAATAAAGCGTGGCGCCAGCTTCCTCTTCTCGGCCTTGAGATTGACGTCCCGGGCCAATAACCAGACCTGTTGGCCCACCTGGTAACTGGAAGCAGGCTTCCTGTGGCGATTAGCCGTAGTGCTGTTGCGCGCCACCGTGTGTAAAAGCGCCTCGCGCATCCTGGTCCACAGGCTCCGGCAGTGTCTCAGGTGTGCCTGGATGGATGGAACGCTACCTCACTCTCCTGCTCGGGGAACAAAGGGAGATCATAGACCAATGACGGCCGGAAGGGGGACATCCCGATAGCCGACGACAGTGTTGAATTGTGGGCATATTCCACCTAGGCCAGGTAAGAGCTCCAGGAGGATGGGTTGGAGGAGGTGACGCAGCGCAGGGCAGCTTCCAGCTCCTGGTTAGCACGCTCACACTGCCCGTTGGATTGGGGGTGGTGACCGGAGGAGAGGCTCACCGTGGCCCCCAGGGCATTGCAAAAATACCTCCATACTTGGGACATGAACTGGGGCTCCCAATCAGATACGACGTCTGTTGGGATCCCGTGCAGTCTGACCACATGTTGGACTAGGAGATCGGCCGTCTCCCGTGCCATGGGGAGACCATGGAGGGGCACAAAGTGAGCGGCCTTGGAGAATCGGTCCACAATAGTCAGGACGGTGTTGTATAAATTAGAAACAGGGAGGCCAGTAATGAAGTCCAGGGCTATATGTGACCAGGGTCTGCCCGGGACCGGCAGGGGATGGAGCAGCCCTGCAGGAGGTGAGTTCGGGGTCTTGCTCGTAGCGCACTGGGGGCAGGCCCGGACATAATTGGCGACGTCCTTCTGAAGTCTGGGCCACCAGAAAGAGTGCTGAAGGAGGTCCACCTGCCGGGAGATGCCAGGATGACAGGCAAGCTTGGACGTGTGGGCCCAATGGATGACATCCCCCCGAAATGCCAATGGCACGAAGAGCCTCCCTGCCGGGCCGCCGCCAGGGTCCGGTTCAGTCTCCTGCGCCCTCCGGATCTTGCCCCTGATGGACCAGGAAACCGCCCCCACAACACACGAGTCGGGCAGGATGGTGTGGTCCCGCTCCTCCGGGGTCTCAGGGGCAAACTACCTGGACAGCGCATCGGGTTTCCCATTCTTGGAGCCAGGACGGTAGGTGATCGTGAACCTGAAGCGTGGGAAAAAAAGAAACCAGCGCACCTGGCGGGCATTCAGGCGCTTGGCCGACCTCAGGTACTCCAGGTTCTTGTGGTCTGTCCAGACCACAAAAGGCTGCGCTGCCCCCTCCAGCCAGTGACACCACTCCTGCAGTGCGAGCTTTACTGCCAGAAGCTCCCTGTCGCCGACGTCATAATTGCGCTCAGCCGCAGACAGGCGCCGGGAGAAGAAGGCACAGGGGCGCATCACCCCATCCACTGGAGAACGTTGGGACAAAACTGCCCCCACCCCCGTGTCGGACACGTCCACTTCAACCAAGCACTGCAGCGCGGGGTCAACCTGGGTCAGGACCCGGGAGGAGGAGAACTCCGTCTTCAAGGTCTCAAACACTGCTGCTGCCTCCTTGGTCCACTGGAAGGGCACCTTGGGAGAGGTGAGGTGGGTCAGGGGGGTGACGATGGAGCTTTAGTTAGGCACAAAACGGCGGTAAAAATGAGCAAAACCAATGAACTGTTGCACCTGTTTCCTGGAAGAAGGGGTAGGCCACTTGACCACTGCTTTGACCTTGGCAGGGTCGGGGAGGATCTGATCGTGGGAGATGATAAAACCCAGGAAAGAGGTCGTCTTGGCGAAGAACTCGCATTTCTCTGCCTTAACATACAGTCTGTTTTCCAAAAGCCGCTGCAGAACCCGCCTCACGTGGGCTTGGTGCTCCTCCCGAGACCTGGAGAAGATCAGGATGTCATCTAAGTATATGAATACGAAGACCCCCAGGAAGTCTCGCAGGACGTCGTTAATGAGCCGTTGGAAGATGGCAGGAGCATTGGTGAGCCCAAATGGCATGACCAGGTATTCGATGTGGCCGCTGGGCATCCAAAATGCCGTCTTCCACTCATCGCCCTCCCGGATCCGAACGAGATGGTATGCGCTGCGGAGGTCCAGCTTGGTGAACCAGGTGGCCCCCTGGAGGGAGTGGAAGGCAGAGTCCATGAGCGGAAGGGTGTATCTGTCCTTCACCGTGATGTCGTTCAGGGCCCGGAAGTCAATGCACAGCCGCAGGGATCCATCCTTATTGGAGATGAAGAAAAACCCAGCCCCGAGTGGAGACGAGGAGAGGCAGATGATGCCGGTGCTGAGCGACTCCCTGATGTATGTGTCCTTGGCCTCCCGCTCCAGGGCAGACAGGCTGTAGAGGCGGCCGGATGGTAATGGCGCCCCCGGGCGGAGGTTTATGGCGCAGTCATACGGGCGGTGGGGGGGAAGAGACATCTCCTTGGACTTGCTAAAGAAGAGCCCCAGATTGTGGAACTCCGGAGGCACCAGGGTGAGGTCCGGGGGAGATGAGTCAGGAGCAGGAAGAGGAGAGGATGGGGCACAAGCCGCAGACTGGAGGCAGGTGCCCATGCAAAACGAGCTCCACGAAAGGATGCTGCTGGACTGCCAATCGAGCACAGGGTTGTGGAGGCGCAGCCACGGGTAGACCAAGATGACGGGGGAAGCTGAGGTGGACAGGACGAACAGGCTGAGGTCCTCTCGATGGTTGCCAGAGACAATGACTGACACTGGCTTGGTGCGATGCGTCACTACTTCCAGGGGAGAACGAGAGAGAGTGACGAGGTTGAGGGGAGCTGGTAATGCTTGACAAGGGATGTCCAAGCAGGTTGCCAGGCTCTTGGAAGTAAAGTTTTGTTCTACCCCCGAGTCCACCAGTGCGTGAGTGAGGTGCCCGGTGGAATTGTGACAGAACCTAATGGGCAGTGAACAATTTGAGAGGGGATTTGGCTGGTTGGCGTCCGCGAGGCCCCCTACAGCGACTCGCGGACCCCCCCGTTTGGCTTGATCGGACAATGCTCCACGGAGTGCTGGTCGCCCCCGCAATACATGCAGAGGCCCAGCTCCCGGCGACGCTGTTTCTCTGCTAGGGGGAGCTTGGTTCGCCCGACCATTATCGCCTCAGGCTCATTGGCGGACTCTGGAGCGGGTAACGCCAGGGGGCGGGACTGAGAGGCGCGGGCAGGGGTTCCGCGCGAGTGGTTGTAGGACTTCCGCTCGGCGGCCCGCTCTCGCAGCCTGTTATCTAAACTGATAGTTAGGGAGATTAATTCAGATAACCGTCCCGGAAGATCCCGGCTAGCCAACTCATCCCGAAGACTAGAACTCAGGCTGCGGAGGAAGATGCTGCAGAGAGATGCCTCGCCCCAGCCAACCTCTTCCGCTGCCACCCGGAAGTCAACAGCGTAATCGGCCGCAGACCGGCTACCCTGGCGAAGGTTAAAGAGCCGATCGGCTAGAACACTGTCACGATCCGAGTGGTCAAAAACCTCAAAGAAATCTCGCACGAATTGGGCATAGGAAAGGTTCGCGTAGCCGGGCTTCGCCATGATGGCGTAAGCCCAGGCTAACGCTTGCCCCTCCAAGAGGTTAGCCACGTACCCAATCCGGCTGTGGTCTGAGGGAAAATCCCCGGGAACGCGCTGAAACACCGACTCACACTGCAGGATGAACCCCCACGCTTCACTGAGTCTCCCGTTAAAGTGTGCGGGTGTGGGGATTGGAGTGAGCTGGGTTGGCGCTCCTGAGCTGGGCTGGCTAGCCGAGGGAGCGGCGGAAGCTGACCCGCAAAGATGAGCCGGGGGGAACGCCTGCTGGGGGTCGAGGCGATCCAGCCGGTGAGTAATTGTAGTTAATTTATTGAGTATAACTTGTTGTTGATGAGCGATCAAGTCCACCCGAGCCTCGAGGATGGAAAGACAGCGTGCGAGCCCGCTGTTCGCTGGGCCGCCTTGCTGGAGCAGTACTGACATAATTACTGGCCCAGGGAACACGCACGCAGGCTCAGGTGAGATTCAAAGGCTTTATTCAACAACAAGAGATGTATGGGTGCGTGTATGCGGAATGTGAATGGTCTGTGGGTGAACAAGGAGCGCCGGGGGCAGAATGGCACGCCGTGCAGCCAGGCAACCCTATGGACAGAGCAGAGACAGGAATATGAGTTAACCTTCACCATGCGGGGTAAATGTACCGAGTGTTGCTTACTTGCAGATGTTACGGTGGCTGGCGTTGGCAAAGGAACTCTTGCCTGGGAGACAGCGCCCTGCTGCAAGCTCGACGAGGCATGGATGAGGAGGAAGAGGAAGTGGCGAGGACGGGAGGAATCCGCCGCCAGGGAATCCACCTGTGCACAGGGGAGAGACTGGAAGACAGGTGAGTGAAAATACAGCTTACTTGCTGGTAGGAGATGCTGCAGGTCGGGAAGGAACAATCCTGCAGAGGGATTGAGAGCGTTGATTAACAGACGGCTCCAGACCGATGTTCTGGGCCGAGTGGGTTAAATAGTCTGTGATTGATGAGGCGCAGGTGTGCGCGCAGCTGAGGCAGATGACTGGGGACGGCGAGTTGTGACACTGCTGTGTTTATCAATAAATAACTCTGAGTTGGATAAAGGACCATTCTCTCCTCAGTAATTTTGGGTCCAGTCAGTGTTGTTGTGAGCATTGATGCTAACAGCTAGGATTCCCAGCTTGTACAGCACTGTGGGTGTGGACTGCATCAATATCACAGCTAATAGCATAGTGATGGGGAGTAATTTAAGGCAGGTTCCATTTTTTGGCATAGGAAAATGTAACCTGAATGGCCTACATCAACTTCTGTCAAAGTACAGTATATAAATATAAAAAATTCTAAGAGAGATTTTTAAGATTTTTACTGTAATGATATGTCCCAAGAAGGCATTTTAGAAGTTAAAACCCACAAACACATTTTTTTTGTTTGTTTGTTTTTAAGAGGACCATTAGGATTCTCTCAAAATGATTAACTGTGTGATTTGTGGAGTGTTAATCCTCTCATTACTGGGCAGTAATGGGGGAGTATGTCATTACAGAGGTCTCTTTATTATAATATCACATGGATTCAAGACTCCCATTTTTTTTTAAATTCAGAAAAAAATGAAGGATTTTACCATGAATATAATGTATGCCTTATATAATTACATGTTTGAGGTTCACTAGATATTACCTTCTGCTGTCCATAAGGAATAGCAAAATAAGTTGCTTGCAGTTTACAATCCATTTTTGGACTTATTACCAGAGGGGAGTGCTACAAGCAAGATTAATCGGTTTTCAAAGTATGTTGAGTGTAAGAGTTATCAGTTTATTGAAGATGCCTCTCTTGCCTAAGATCCTACTAGATCACCTTATGCTAAACCTGTGACTTGGTCTAGAACAGATTTTGTTCTTAGTTTTAGTTTAGAATTGACTTTATATCAATTTCTAAGAGTGATATACAGATTAACAGCTGAAGAAAGTTACCTGAAAAGTATAATATATACATGGCAACCTGCAGTAGTTAGTCGTAAACTGTATACTTCTCACTGTTAGAGTAATATAGATGCATTATAATCATGATTTAATTCTTCTCTTATCCTCCTGACAAATTCATTTCATACTGCTGATATTACAGAAATTCAGACTTGCTAATATTGATTTTACACTTGTTTGGCCAACAGCGTTTTGTTTTTTGTTTTGTTACTTGATGTGATTGAAATTAAAGTGCTCTAGTGCACATCTGTTACATAACATATAAATGTATGAACTAAACGTATGTGTTAATATTAATATACTTAACTATTTTTATTTATGTTTGTATTATACTTGAATCTTCTTTTCTTTCGGCTGCTCCCTTTAGGGGTCAGCATGCGGCTCATCTGCCTCCATCTCACCCTATCTCTTGCATCTTCCTCTGTAACACCAAGCCTCTCCATTTTCTTCTGTACTACATCCATGAATCTTCTTTGTGTTCTTCCTCTTTTCCTCCTGCCTGACAGCTCCATCTTCAAAATCCTTTGTCCAATATCGCCACTATCCCTCCTTTGCACATGTCCAGACCATCTCAGCCTTGCCTGTCTTACTTCGTCTCCAAACCACTCAACCTGAGCTGTCCCTCTGATATACCCATTTCTAATCCTGTCCCTCCTCATCACTCCCAATGAAAATCTTAGCATCTTCAACTCTGCCACCTCTAGCTCCATCTCCTGTCTTTTTGCCAGCGCCACCGTCTCCAAACAATACAGCATAGCAGGTCTCACTACCGTCTTGTAAATCTTCCCTTTCACTCTTGCTGCTACCTTTCTGTCACAAATCACCCCTGATACTTGTCTCCACCCACTCCACCCTGCCTCCACTCTCTTCTTCACCTCTCTTGTGCATTTTCCATTGCTTTGGGTGGTTGACCCCAGTTACCCTATGTTCCTCTCATTTTGAAGTATGTGTTCATCAAAGCCATTTCCATCCTTTTAGCAAAATCCACAACCATCTGTCCTTCCACATTTCTCTCCTTAAGACCATACCTACCGAGCACCTCCTCATCAACTCTGTTCCCTTCACCAATATGTCCATTAAAGTCCACTCCAATTATCACTCTCTTCCCCTGCGAACATTCTCGACCATCCATCCATCCATCCATCCATCCATTTTCTTCCGCTTAATCCTTTTCGGGTCGCGGGGGGGCTGGAGCCTATCCCAGCATCTTTGGGCGAGATGCAGGGTACACCATGGACAGATCGCCAGTCCATCGATTCAATTCAATTCAATTCAGCTTTATTTATAATGCGCAGGGCCATCACAGAGAGACAGACAACCATTCACTCTCACAGTCATACCTAAGGACAATTTAGAATCCCCAGTTTAATGCCAATTAACCTAACTTGCATGTTTTTGGTATGTGGGAGGAAACCGGAGAAATCCCAGAGTAAACCCATGGGGAGAACATGCAAACTCCACACAGATCACTGTTGGTCAGGGGCTGGGATTCAGGTATCTCCAGAATTCCTCTTTCTCTTCTACCTGACATCTAACTTGTGGGGCATACGCACTGACAACATTCAATATCACACCTTTGACTTCTAGCTTCAAACTCATGATTCTGTCTGACTCCCTCTTTACCTCCTGAGCACTCTTCATATACTCTTCCTTCAAGATTACTCCTTCTCCATTTCTCTTCCCATCGATGCCATGGTAGAATTGTTTAAATCCGCCTCCAATGCTCCTAACCTTGCTTCCCTTACATCTGGTTTCTTGAACACACAGTATATCTACCTTTCTTCTCTACATCATATCAGCCAGCTCTCTACCTTTACAAGTCATAGTCCCTGCATTCAATGTCCCTACTCTCACCTCCACACTTCAATCTTTCCTTTTCTCTCTCTCCCTCCTAGCATGCCTTCCCTCTCTCCTCCTCCTCCTCGATCTTCAACCAACAGTAGCCAAATTTCCACCGGCACTCTGTCGGTTAGCAGCACCGGTGGTGGTCATTGTTAACCTGCCTGGGTTAACAACGTCACTTGTCTGCAGTACTACTGCGAGTACTGCTGGGCGGCCATCCATTCACGCGCAGAACAACAGTTCCACAAACTTCTGGTGAAGGAGGGAGGTGACCGACCCTGCCACTTCTCCTTCCTCTGGAACTGAGCAGACATCAGAATAGGGAGAGGCATCAGTGGAGTAGGAGGGCAGGTGGTGTAGGAGTCGCAAATCATCGTATGTTAACCCGGGCCTTGACCAATCTGGTTGGTGCCCAGATTAACATTTTTTCCAATTTCTTAAAAAGAAAGTTTAAATATATTCACAGCTAATAAATATATCTACTGTATATAATTGCTTAAAAGTCTAATTTTCTAATGGCATTACTTCACCTGTCACTGTCCTCCAACACATTACTTTAAATTTACTTTACTTTCGCGGTTTATTCACACACACACACACACACACACACACACACACATCACACATTATCAACAGCATGAATGAATTACAATATGAATTATCAACAGCATGATTAGCAGTATACAATAGTTTTTTGGGTTTTTTTACATTGATTTTTCACATTGATTTGGAGTGTGAACAGGTCATCCCAAGTAAGCTATTTAATAAGAACAAAAGGTAAATAAAGCTATTTAAAGCTTTTAGTAAGGAGCCCATTTCTACAATAAAATGATGACGGAAATCAGTCTGATGTCTTTGTGTACAGGAACAAACAAACATATAACAGACATATAGCACATAATCTAGTCTATAAATAAGAAGCTTCTTCTTCCAGCTTTCAGAGAGAGCAGACGCATTTCTCCCCTCTCCCCACTCCTCTCCCCTCTTCACTATCCCAGCTTGCTGTGTCCTGTCTATGTTTGCTCTTCTTCTGGCTGAATCTCGATCCAAATGGAAAATTATGGAATTGATGAGCGGGCTTTAATACTATTGACACCATTTTACAAAAATTTGGGCCAAGGGGAGCCTATATGGAGAGACTCATGGATTGGAACTCATGTGTCTGCGTGATTCGACTGAAGATGTGGAAGACATCTACCTGTTTTGGCTTCATGATCACAGGATTTTCTGCTGATTGGCTCTGGAGTTTTCCTGGTGTATCGAAAATTTAACTGGAAGAGCTAATCAAAATGCGGACCCGGCGTAGCTGCTTCTTCAACAATTCGACCAGTTGGGGATAGCACTGATAGCGGCAAATGACTAACATGGAATTTACCACCTGGCATGCACTGTAGAGAGATGGACTCTGCCGGACTCTTTTCCACTAGCCCAGCACACCTCGGTACGGCTCGATTCACTTCAGTACGGCTCGGAATGCTTCTGTCTCCATTAGCACGGTGTTTGGCATGGGTGTTGTGCTGGGGTGGGTGGGTTTATAACAGCGAGGCGGTGCCACACTCCCGTGACGTAACGCACGCGACCCAAGCAAAACATTTTTTTTTCCAAAACTTTATTGAGAAGACCAAAGCAAAACATAACACATAGCTGTACAAGGCCACTCCTCGGTCTGTGGCTTTTTTCACCGTAAACGCCAAAAAGGACCACCAGACAAGGGTACAGGCAGCGAGATGAAATATGAATGAATATTTCGATTTAATACTATCCCACTTGTACTTACAAAAACGTGTGAATATTCATAAAAAGCACACACATGAAAGGTAGCACCACAAGCAGTGGGTCACAGCGGTTTTGGGCAACAGCAACACAATTGTGTATCCTTTGCCAATCTGTCTGCTGTTATTTAATGTTTAACAGTTAAGGGACGGATGATTATATGCTCCAAAACTGGAGAAACTCTCTGATAAAAAGGCTGCAACAACACAAGTCACTTTTGTTTTGAATTAACTGCCAAATGACCTAGAAATAATGAGCTGAAACTTGTTTTTATTCGTATTAAATAATGAGACAGTGGCACACTGGCCAACACCAAATTGTATTATTTTTTTACATCCTAGGGCATTTTGGATGTACTGAATAAAAAAAATTCATGTTTTTCACCTTCAGGTCAACGTTTGGAACAACAGTATTATTATTTTCCGTTTAGATGATGCTACACTCCTTCTAAAGTATTGTAATTCTCTGAATTTGGAATGCCGATAGAACATTCAATTTACATATACTTACTTTTTTTTACCTACTTTGACTTGTAAGCTTGATCAGTCTCTCCTGCAGCATTTTAAAGTCCAACTGTGCAACTTCTTATAAGTTAACATAAAAAATTTACCCAAAGTTTAGAACTGTATCATGTGGTGCTAATTTTTTATGATATTTCAATAAAAAGAACAGAAAGCTTACAAAAACATTTGTTTTTTGGTCTAGTTAAAAATTACATTACCTTTACAATGGTTGACCCCTGACAGGATGATCAGCATCATTTTCATCAGACTAGGCAATGGAATTTCTATGTAATTATACTGTTTTATAATTCAGTGTTATAACAGACAAACCACACTTTCCAAAACAATTCCATTTTATTATATACAAAATATTAAAATAAAAAAAAACTTTGCAACACAACATGAAGGTTAATCGACATTTTATACACGCCGACCACTGAGTGCCTCTACACCAGCTTCCCAAACGGGGTCAGGAAGGCTCGGTTGAAAGAAGCCGTCTCTGCCAGCTCTGGGTCAGGAAGGCTCGGTTGAATGAAGCCGTCTCTGCCAGCTCCAGGGATACCCTCGCGTTTTCTGCAACCTCATTTAAATGTTGCAAATATTTATCATTGAATACATTTTGCGCCTGGTGGCGGGACAGATTCACATTGGAGAATCCGGGCGTGCTGGAGCGGCGGACGCGTGGGATGATTCTACAAGGAAAATGCACACAATAAAATACAGCACGAAAGTGCAAGATATACAGAAAAGACAATAGTTTTTAACAAGATTACATAAGCTTATTTCAGCGTATTGTTCACATGAATAATTAAAAGAAAAGCGAGTCCGCAGTGTGCTGCGATAAAGCAGCGATCATCATCCACAAATGAACAGCTTTTTTATTGCATAAATAAACTGAGCATCTTACCGAATATATTTGCGAAAAAACGCACAATAAAAAAAAATTAAAACTCACCGTTAAAGGACTCCGATGTCGAGACCTCCCGGTATATTTTTTCATTCCGGGTGGCTCCGTCTAACTCGCGCTGGATGCATTCGTCTGACAATGCAGTGAGCAGACACTGCAGCTCCTTATTGGTCCATGGAACACCCTTATTACGCGAAGCCATTTTTGATAGAGAATAAATGAAAATAGCACAGCAATACACTGAAAATAAACCGCCAACAGTGGTTGCGCGCTGAGTAATGGCGGTCGTGAAGATTCTTTTTTTTTTTTTCAAAAACTTTATTGAGAAGGACGTGAAGATTCGGCAGAAGAGGAGGAAGAGAGGGGCGGTTACAACCTGACCAATCAGCGCCGGTTACGACCTGGCCAATCAGCGGCGACCAGTCTGTTAACGTCACAACACGGCCCAGCTCAGCACTGCTGTACCCTGCCCTGGAGCGGGGCTGAGAATCGCGGCTGTTAAACCGTGTTGGGGCTTGTGGAAAAGTGTACAAAGCGTGCTGAGCCGTCCCGTGTCGTGCTAAAGCGTGATAGTGGAAAAGGGCCTTATGTTTGGAAGGGGAAACATCTGGAGTCGCTTGGTGCTCTCCAGGGAATGATTTTAAAGCCTATGTAATTGTGATGCTCAGGATCGCATGAGAGAGGAAATTTCTGCTCTAAGTGAACTGTGCTCATTTGGCCTTGATTCGGCGCCCTTGCATTCATTCCTCCAGCAGAGAGAAGATAAGGCAGAAGAGAGTTTAACCCAAACAACTGCTGCTGTACAATAATCTGAACTCTCCAAGGACAGCGTTGTCATGGGACTAACATGGAATTTTACCATCTGGCATGAAGAGAGATAAACTCGAGGACATGCTTACCTATGTTTAGAATACATGAATATAACATCTAGCCGTTGCCTAGGAGACGATTTTTGTTGTGCTCCAGTAACTGATACATTCACACTGCACTCACACTGATATCACATGACTGATATACACACACTGGTCTCTCTTTTTTGCTTTGTTTTTGTGTGGATTTGTATTGTCTGCTAATTGTGCAACTAGAGGGTTTTTTTCTATGTAATCACAATCTTGCTCATTCAACGAGCTTTATTTTGATAACTATGTTTTTTTTCTCTCTGCCCAATGTGTCATCTCCTCCCCTCTTCCCCCTCTTTACCTCCCACTGTTTTGATGAGGCGCCTTGCATGGCTGCCGTGTCATTGGAAGCGCTTATCGAGCACGCTAATGTCAAGTCAAATTCCTCGTATGTTTTTAACATGCTTGGCAATAAAGCTTTTCTGATTCTGATTCTGATCCCAGCATTTGTTTACATTGAATTAGTAGGTGAGTTCAAGATACATAGTCAAGTTATTAAATACTACTGGAGTGATATCAACATATAAAACAAAATTACAATGGAGTAACAACTCATCAGGAAGCAAGTTTTATGTAACAAATAGTGAATTAATTATATTGTGGAGTGTGTAAATGAAGAGGCATATTCATTTCAGACGATTTATTACATACTCACATCTCACAAGCAAGGAACAGACTGACTGGTCACATCAAGCATTCCTCTCTCTATCTCAAGTCACACTTCACAAGGTTCAAGGCACTTCCTCATCACAGCATGACATCTACACTACGCTTCATTCAACCCCCTCTCACCCACTTGGGCATTGTTCTCCCACATGTATTCATTGTCTCTGTCTAAGGTGTGAAATAACCTGAGGCCCACACCGCCCCCCCCCCCAGCATCTTAGATAGAACAATAGAACATCAGTCCACATGCTGTTTCGGCTTCAGTTTCCTCCCATATCTGCTGTAACTGGGGTTTACTGCCTCCGTGGTGCTGCTGTGCCAGTGGGAGGCTGCTGGGAGTGTGTCCGACTGCGGGTGAGCCGTGGGGGGGGGGGGGGGGGTCACTCTGTCCGTGTGGCTTCTCTGATGAATCGTTCCCCTGGGGAGGTCTCCGTGGGGGTCTTACACGCCGAGGGGCCCTCGCCAACAGCACTTGCTCATCCGCCACTTCAAAGGCTGGTTTCAGTCTGTCTATGCCAATTCTCTCCTGTCTACCCCCCAAGTCAAGCACAAAATGCTTATCCCCTGTTTCCAACACTCTGAACGGTCCATCATAGGGTGGGCGCAATGGAGGGCGGTGGGCGTCGTGTCTGACAAACACGAACTCGGTGTTCTTCAAAGTTTTAGGCACAAAGGCACGCGGAAAACTGTGGTGGGCAGGGCCCAGCAGCATGCCTGTGTTTGCGCTACACTGCAAAAGCTGAGACGGGGTGCTGCCCGGCGCGGGATTGTCCAGTAGAAATTCCCCTGGCAGCCATAGGGGCTGCGCAAAAATGAGCTCTGCGGGGGAAGCTTCCAAATCCTCTTTTGGCACGGAGCGCAACCCGAATAAAACCCACGGCAGCCTGTCTACCCTATTTGCATCCGTCAGTGAAGCCCTGAGTGCTGCTTTCAGTGATCTATGAAAACGCTCGCATAAACCATTGGCCTGTGGGTTGTGCGCAGTTGTGCGATGAATTGCAGCACCCAGGATGCGGGCCATCGCGGACCAGAGTTCGGAAACAAATTGCAGGCCCCTGTCGGACGTAATGTCCGAGGGGACTCCAAAACACGCCACCCATGTTGTTAAAAAAGCATGTGCTACGTCCGCGGATGTGGTTGCTGCCAGCGGGACTGCTTCTGGCCAGCGCGTGGTGTGGTCCACCACTGTCAGGAGGTGCGTGCACCCCTGTGATGGCGGGAGGGGGCCCACGAGGTCCACGTGAACGTGGTCGAACCTCTTAGCCGGTACCGGAAACGGCTCCAAGGGAGCCTTCGTGTGCCTGTGTATCTTGGCTAGTTGGCATGCCACGCAGGCTGCAGCCCACTCTTTTACTTGTTTGCGTAGGCTCGGCCACACGAACTTCTCTCCCACCATTTTGACAGACACGCGCACTCCTGGGTGCGCCAGAGTGTGAACCGACTCAAACACGCGGTGGCGCCACGCGACCGGGACTACCGGACGCGGGTGTCCCGTGGAGACGTCACAGACTGGGGGGGGGGGGGGGCGCCATCTTGCAGCACCCTGCTCTCCAGTCTTAACCCTGTTGGTCCAGACTGCAGCGCGCGCACGTCTGTGTCGGTAATCTGCTCCGTGGCCATGGCTGTGTAATCTATCCCCATGTAGACTGGGGCCACCACGGCGCGCAAGAGGCAGTCCGCCACCACATTCAGTTTACCCAACACATGCTGAATATCGGTAGTAAACTCTGAGATCACGGCCAGCTGTCTCTGCTGCTGGCCTGACCACAGTTCTGAAACCTTGGCCATCGTGAACGTTAGTGGCTTGTGGTCTACGAACGCGGTGAAGTTGCGCTCTTCCAGCCAGAACTGGAAGTGACGTATGGCCAGATGGAGAGCCAGCAACTCTCTGTCGAATGCGCTGTATTTACATTCGCTGTCGCGCAAAGTTCTGCTGAAAAATGTGAGCGGCTGCCAAGCCCCGGCGACGCGCTGTTCCACAACCGCCCCTATGGCCAGGTCTGAAGCGTCGGTGGTGAGCGCTATCTGGGCCATCGGGTCCGGATGTGCCAGCAGTGCGGCATTTGCCAGGGCTGCTTTAACTTCTGAGAATGCCCGCTCTCGCTCCGGGGTCCATTCGACCCTATCCGCACGGCGTACAATGGTTGCATGAGCCATGCTGCGCGGGGAAGGAAACGGTTATAAAAATTCACCATCCCCAAAAATACATGCAGCGCCCTGACTGTCTGAGGCCAGGGAAAATCTGCCACGGCGCGCACTTTGTCGGGCAACGGAATCGCTCCTTCCGGAGAGATGCAGTGCCCCAAAAAATCAATCTCTGTCACGCCGAACTGGCATTTCGCCGGGTTGATTATCAGCCCGTGCTCCTCCAACCTCCGGAAAACTGTCCTGAGGTGGGTTTCGTGTTCGTCTTCGGACGTTCTAGCTACCAGGATATCGTCCAGGTAGACGAACACGAACGGGAGATCGCGCAGCACTGCATCCATCATGCGCTGGAACGTCTGTGCTGCACCTTTTAACCCGAATGGCATGCGCAGGAACTCGAATAAAGCAAACGGAGTTATTACCGCTGTTTTGGGTACGTCCTCCGCATGCACTGGGACCTGGTGGTAACCGCGGACCAGGTCTGTTTTAGAAAAAAACGCACGCTCCGGCGAGATGAACGGAAAAATCTCGTATGTGGGGAATTGGGTTGCGGTCGTGTGCTGTGGTGTTGTTCAACCTGCGGAAATCACCGCACGGTCGCCACGCTCCCTCAGCCTTAGGGACCATGTGTAGCGGGGATGCCCATGGGCTGTTTGATCGCCTGATGATGCCTAACCTTTCCAGGTTGGCGAACTCCTCGCGCGCTATGGCCAGTTTAGCTGCGTCCAAGCGCCGAGGTCTTGCAAAAACGAGTGGCCCGGTGGTGGTGATAAAGTGCTCCACCCCGTGTTTAGCGATGGCCGCCGAAAACGTCGGGACCGTGAGTGCTGGGAACTGAGTGAGCAGTGCGTGGAACTTACCGCCTGGAGTTGTGACGCTGGCTTGTGCTGTTGGCCGGGTCCCTCGAGCTATACAGGGGAGAGATTCAAAGGACAGTGCATTAACCAGGCGCCTGTTAGCAACATCCACAAGTAAACCATGTGCACACAGAAAATCAGCGCCCAGGAGCGGGCAACAGAATGCTGCTTTGATAAAAGTCCACTCATACGAGCGGCCATGTAGAGATAAGGTCAGTGTTCTCTCACCGAACGTCTTAATCTCCGAGCCGTTTACTGCCATCATTCTGGGGCCGCTAGGTCCTGCCAGCCGGTCAGCGTAGGACAGCAGGATGACGCTCTTTTGGGCTCCGGTGTCGACGAGGAAGCGTCTCCCCGAGCGCGAGTCCATCACGTAGAGCAGCTTGTTCTCTTCACCGGCGGTCGCAGCTGCTACCGACTGCCGGCCTTGGTGTTTCCCGAGCGCTTGAAGTGGCACGGTGGCGCGCATCTGCGTGTGTTCCCTCCGAAGCGGTGGTGGTAGAAGCAGAGCATGTCTTTCTGGCGCTCCTTGGCCCCCGTTGCCGCTACCGTCCGGTGGCTCCTCGCCTCCCCTGGTCGTCTCGCTGGGCTCCGCTGCCGCTGCGTTGACTGTGATCGCCCTGGTGGTGAGGATGATCCGGTCTGCCTCCTGGGCTAGTGCACGGTAGTCTCGTGTGGCCAGCAATGGCGAATTGGCCAGAACCGCTCTTGCTTCTGCTGGCAGTTTCTGGAGGAAAAGGTGGGCAAACAGAAGGTGCCCGTCGCCCGTGCCCATCAACGCCAGCATCTTCTCCATCAGATCTACGGCCGACCCATCTCCTAACTCGGTCCGTGCCAGGAGCCTCTCCGCTCTCTCACATTCTGAGAGCGTGTATTGCCGGATGAGCGCAGCATTGAGCACCTCATATTTGCTGCTGGCTGGTGGCTGATCGAGCAGGCTCGCTACCTGCTGGGCTGTGCGGGAGTCCAGCGCTGCTACCACATGGTAGAACTTGGTGTCGTCTGCTGTTACCCCCCGGAGGGCGAATTGGGCCTCGGTGTGGTGGAACCAAGAGCGCGGGTTGTGCTGCCAGAAATCCGGAAGCTTGACTGAAACTGCACACGCGTTGCTGGGGGTTCCAGTCCTGGCTGTCTGCGGGTTGGCTTCTGCGTCTCTGGGGATTCCCGACCGGGCCGGCTCCGGGGTTCTTGCCTCGTGTTCCATAATACGTCTTGGGTCACCAGTGTGGAGTGTGTAAATGAAGAGGCATATTCATTTCAGACGATTTATTACACACTCACATCTCACAAGCAAGGAACAGACTGACTGGTCACATCAAGCATTCCTCTCTCTATCTCAAGTCACACTTCACAAGGTTCAAGGCACTTCCTCATCACAGCATGACATCTACACTACACTTCATTCAACCCCCTCTCACCCACTTGGGCATTGTTCTCCCATGTGTATTCATTGTCTCTGTCAAAGGTGTGAAATAACCTGAGGCCCACAATATAATGATAAGAGATGCATTTTTAGTTTTTTCTTGAAGATGGAGATGTAAGGTGACATTTTAAGATTCTCATCAAGCTCATTCCAAATCTGCGGTTCTCTGCACACAATACTAAACCTGGTAAATTTTAGTCTTCATTTTTTCTCAGTAATTTTTTTTTTTATTTCTAGTGGTATAGGTGTGTATGAGAAGGAAGGTTGGAATGAGTTCACATAATTTGTAGTTGAGTTTGTGGACAACCTGATACATTGTACAGGCATTCTGGAAGAAATTATGCTCACCAAGTCTTAGGAGATTATAATGATGGAAAAGAAGACTAGTAGGAGAATTATATTCAGACCATGATAAGGCACGTATGACTTTCTTTTGGAGAATTTCTAGCTTTTTTAGGGGAGTTGGAAATGTGTTACACTATATGATATTGCAGTAATGTAAGTGAGGGTCAGATAAAGTTTGTGCTGGAAGTGGTAGAAAATGTCTCACTTTAAAAAACAAAGCAGCATATTTGGCCAGTTTCTTGGTTAGATCGTCGATGTGACATTTGAAATTGAAAAATTTGTCGATGAGGACCCCCAACGAATTTTATTGACCTAACTCTTATAACATTCTGTCCATCTGTGCGGTAGAGACGAAACATCCTGATGCTGTTTTTATTGTTGCTGGTGACTTTAACCAGTGCAATTTATGGACCGTACTCCCCAAATATTACCAGCATGTGGACATTCCCACCCACGATAAAAACACATTGGATCATGTTTATCCCAACATAAGTGACGCCTACAGAGCAGCACCCCGCCCCCACTTCGGACAGTCAGATCACATCTCATTGTTTATGTTCCCAGCCTATAGACAAAAGCTGAAACAAATAAACCCAGTTATTAAGCAAATTAAGCGCTGGACTCCAGAGACTGAGAGCACCCTGCAAGACTGTTTTGCCTGCACAGACTGGGATGTGTTTAAAGCTGCAGCCACCCGAGAGGACTCTTCTGTAAACATACAAGACTACCCTGAATACGTGACAGGGTACATCAGCACGTGCGCTGATACCATTGTACCCACCATACAGTGCATCCGGAAAGTATTCACAGCGCTTCACTTTTTCCACATTTTGTTATGTTACAGCCTTATTCCAAAAGGGATTAAATTGTTTTCCTCAAAATTCTACACACAATACCCCATAACGACAATGTGAAAAAAGTTTTTTTGAGATTTTTGCAAATTTTTTAAAAATAAAAAACTAAGAAATCACGTGTACGTAAATATTCACAGCCTTTGCACAATACTTTGTTGATGCACATTTGGCAGCAATTACAGCCTCAAGTCTTTTTGAATATAATGCCACAAGCTTGGCACTCCTATCTTTGGGTAGTTTCACCCATTCCTCCTTGTAGCACCTCTCAAGCTCCATCAGGTTGGATGGGAAGCGTCAGTGCACAGCCGTTTTCAGATCTCTCCAGAGATGTTCAATTGTATTCAATTCTGGGCTCTGGCCGGGCCACTCAAGGACAATCACAGAGTTGTCCTGAAGCCACTCCTCTGATATCTTGGCTGTGTGCTTAGGGTTGTTGTCCTGCTGGACGATCAACCGTCACCCCAGTCTGAGGTCAAGAGCACTCTGGAGCAGGTTTTCATCCAGGATGTCTCTGTACATTACTGCATTCATCTTTTGCTCTATTCTGACTAGTTTCCCAGTTCCCGCCGCTGAAAAAAATACCCACAGCATGATGCTGCCACCACCATTGGCATGTTTATGATCGGTGCCTGGTTTCCTCCAAACATGACACCTGGCATTCACGCCAAAGAGTTCAATCTTTGTCTCTTCAGACCAGAGAATTTTGTTTCTCATGGTCTGAGAGTCCTTCAGGTGCCTTTTGACAAACTCCAGGTGGGCTGCAATGTGCCTTTTACTAAGGAGTGGCTTCCTTCTGGCTGCTCTACCATACACGCCTGATTGGTAGATTGCTGAAGAGATGATTGTCCTTATGGAAGGTTCTCCTCTTTCCACAGAGGAACGCTGGAGCTCTGACAGAGTGACCATCAGGTTCTTGATCACCTCTCTGACTAAAGCCTTTCTTCCCCGATTGCTCAGTTTTGACGAACGGCCTGCTCTTGGAAGAGTCCTGGTGGTTCCAGACTTCTTCCATTTTGGGATGATGGAGGCCACTGTGCTAATTGGGACCTTCAAAGCAGCATAAATTTTTCTGTACCCTTCCCCAGATTTGTGCCTCGAGACAATCCTGTCTCGGAGGTCTACAGACAATTCCTTTGACTTCATGCTTGTTTTGTGCTCTGACATGCACTGTCAACTGTGGGACCTTATATAGACAGGCGTGTGCCGTTCCAAATCATGTCCAATCAACTGAATTTACCACAGGTCGACTCCAATTAAGTTATTGAAACATCTCAAGGATGATCAGTGGAAACAGGATGCACCTGAGCTCAATTTTGAGCTTCATGGTAAAGGCTGTGAGTACTTATGTACATGTGATTTCTTAGTTTGTTTTTATTTTTAATAAATTTGCAAAAATCTAACGAAAACTTTTTTCACATTGTCATTAGGGGTAATGTGTGTAGAATTTTGAGGAAAAAATGAATTTAATCCCTTTTGGAATAAGGCTGTAACATAACAAAATGTGGAAGAAGTGAAGTGTTGTGAATACTTTCTGGATGCACTGCACAGGTCAGGAAGTTCCCCAACCAGAAGCCCTGGATCAACAGTCAGGTATGTCAGATGCTGCGTGCTCGCTCTTGTGCATTTAAATCGGGCTGTGAGGTCCAAGTACAAAGCTGCAAAGCATGGACTGAGAGGGGCTATACAGTGGGGCAAAAAAGTATTTAGTCAGCCACCAATTGTGCAAGTTCTTCCACTTAAAAGATGAGAGAGGTCTCCAATTTTCATCATAGGTATACCTCAACTATGGGAGACAAAATGAGAAAAAAAAATCCAGAAAATCACATTGAAGGATTTTTAATGAATTAATTGGTAAATTCCTCGGTAAAATAAGTATTTGGTCAATAACAAAAGTTCATCTCAATACGTTGTTATATACCCTTTGTTGGCAATGACAGAGGTCAAACGTTTTCTGTAAGTTTTCACAAGGTTTTCACACACTGTTGCTGGTATTTTGGCCCATTCCTCCATGCAGATCTCCTCTAGAGCAGTGATGTTTTGGGGCTGTCGCTGGGCAACATGGATTTTCAACTCCCTCCAAAGATTTTCTATGGGGTTGAGATCTGGAGACTGGCTAGGCCACTCCAGGACCTTGAAATGCTTCTTACGAAGCCACTCCTTCGTTGCCCGGGTGGTGTGTTTGGGATTATTGTCATGCTGAAAGACCCAGCCACGTTTCATCTTCAATCAGCCTCCAGGAATGCTTTGACTGTACAGACTGGGAGATGTTCAAACTGGCCTGCGGGAATGATTTGGACTCTCTGGCTGACCTCACATGCTCATACATGTCTTTCTGTAAAAATAAGATTGTTCCACATAAACATGTCAAAATATATCCCAACAACAAACCATGGGTTACAAAATCAGTTAAATCCTGCTTAAAGAGGAAAGCACTTGCCTTTAAACAGGGGTCTGTTTCTGAGCTACAGGTTGCCACAAAGGAGCTGAAGGCCGAAATTTTAAGAGCGAAACAGAATTATAAATCAGAGTTGGAAAGCAAGATGGCAACAAAGAAACTTGGTTCAGCCTGGGCCTGTATGAAAACTATTGCAGGCCTTCAGAGCACAGAGCGCAGTAATCGTGTGTTTTTAGATGGTTTTAATTCAGACACAGAGCTGGCTAATGCTCTTAATTGTTTTTATGGTCGTTTTGACTCCTTTGATTTCAGCACAGAAATCCAAGATTTGAAACAGAAACTCAAAGACAATCCGCACTTTAATATTGAGGTGCAGGATGTTAAAAGGGAGCTCTGCGCTGTAAAAGTGAACAAAAGTCAGGGCCCTGATAATATATGTGGGTGCTTGGTAAGGTCCTGTGCACATGAACTGAGTCCTATATTTCATTACATTTTCAATAAGTCCTTACAGACACAACATGTGCCTAAGATCTGGAAAGAAGCCGTGGTTGTTCCCGTTCCAAAATCCAGCTGTCCTAAAACGGTAAACGACTTTAGACCAGTTGCTTTGACTTCAATTTTAATGAAAATGTTTGAAAAACTGGTCAGATGTGAGGTCCTAAGGCAGACTGAACATGCATTGGCTCCTCTGCAGTTTGCCTATAGGCCTCACAGAGGAGTGGAGGATGCCACTGTCACTCTGTTTAACATGCTTTTTAAACATCTGGATTTTAATGGGACACATGCCAGGCTTTTATTTGTGGACTTTTCTTCCGCCTTTAATACAATCCAACCTCATATCTTAGTTGAAAGGCTCCTGCAACAATTTGACTTGAGCAATAATCTGGTGGGTTGGATTCTGGATTTCTTAACCAACAGGACGCAGAGAGTAAGGGTCAATGGTACATTGTCTGACCTAAAGTGCTCTTCTACTGGCTCTCCTCAGGGGTGTGTGTTGTCACCACTACTCTTCATCCTGTACACAAACATGTGTCGGAGCAGACATGACAACAGACACCTTATAAAGTATAGTGATGACTCAGTTATTGTCAGTCTCCTCCAGGATGGTGAGAGTGGCCACGGCCCAGTAGTTGATGATTTTGTTCACTGGTGTGAGGATTCCTACCTGCAGCTGAATACAACAAAAACTAAAGATATGATTATTGACTTTAGGAGGAAAACTCCCAGGCACAAAGTCACCATACTAAAAGGCCAGACCACCGAATGTGTACAATCGTACAAATATCTTGGGACGATTATTGATAGTAATTTAAACTTTGAAGTGAACTGTGAAAGGGTGTGCAAAAAGGGTCAGCAACATTTGCATTGCTTGAGAAAACTTGCACGCTTCCAAGTTGACCGAACCATAATGACAATGTTTTATCGGGCTTTTATTGAATCTGTTTTATCCTTTTCTTTAGTGTCACGGTTTGGTCAGATAAAACTGAAACAGAGGAAATCCTTGGATCAGGTAGTTAGATGGTCTAGTCGTTTGCTTGGTGAGTCACAGCTGAGCCTGACATCCCTGTACACCAGACAAGTACGGAGGATGGCTACCTCCATTTTAAATGATGACTCCCACCCTTTGCACTGCCACTTTCAGCTTCTTCCCTCCAGACGGAGGTTTGCTGTCCCAAAAAGTAGAACCCAGCACTACAAAAACAGCTTTGTCCCTGCTGCTGTCAAAGAGTTGAACAAGCTGTAAAATATATTGTACATAATTTAGGTACCTATGTATTAACTTCATTTTATATTTACTTATTTTTGTAGGATGTCACTTGGGTTCTAAATATTTTATTGGGTTTTAGACCTTTGAGTTTTTTAACCTTTTTGACTAGTTTTTAACCTTTAATATGACCCTTCTCTCTTACCTCTGGTTTCTCTCTCATCTCTTTGTCTTTTTATACCCTGATTGATGGAGCCTTGAGTATCTTTATCATGTTTATAGTCAGCTTCATGTGTGCCTGTGTTTGTGTCTATGTTGAATGTAATTAGTGGCTTGTAAATATGGATGTCACCAGACTGCAAAACAAATCTACCTACGGGTACAAATAAAGTAACCTGAACCTGAACCTGAACCTGTGTTCTTTCTCCTCCAAACACGACAAGTTGAGATTTTACAATAAAGTGCTATTTTGGTTTCATCTGACCATATGACATTCTCCCAATCCTCTTCTGGATCATCCAAATGCTCTCTAGCAAACTTCAGACGGGCCTGGACATGTACTGGCTTAAGCAGGGGGACACGTCTGGCACTGCAGGATTTGAGTCCCTGGCGGCGTAGTGTGTTACTGATGGTAGCCTTTGTTACTTTGGTCCCAGCTCTCTGCAGGTCATTCACTAGGTCCCCCAGTGTGGTTCTGGGATTTTTGCTCACCGTTCTCGTGATCATTTTGACCCCACGGGGTGAGATCTTGCGTGGAGCCCCAGATCGAGGGAGATTATCAGTGGTCTTGTATGTCTTCCATTTTCTAATAATTGCTCCCACAGTTGATTTCTTCACACCAAGCTGCTTACCTATTGTAGATTCAGTCTTCCCAGCCTGGTGCAGGTCTACAATTTTGTTTCTGGTGTCCTTTGACAGCTCTTTGGTCTTGGCCATAGTGGAGTTTGGAGTCTGACTGTTTGAGGTTGTGGGCAGGTGTCTTTTATGCTGATAACGAGTTCAAACAGGTGCCATTAATACAAGTAACGAGTGGAGGACATAGGAGCCTCTTAAAGAAGAAGTTACAGGTCTGTGAGAGCCAGAAATCTTGCTTGTTTGTAGGTGACCAAATACTTATTTTACCGAGGAATTTACCAATTAATTCATTAAAAATCCTTCAATGTGATTTTCTGAATTTTTTTTTTCTCATTTTGTCTCTCATAGTTGGGGTATACCTATGATGAAAATTGGAGACCTCTCTCATCTTTTAAGTGGGAGAACTTGCACAATTGGTGGCTGACTAAATACTTTTTTGCCCCACTGTAGCAATAGCCAAGAGGCAGTACAGAGAAATGCTGGAAAGCCTCAGAACTCAGAACTCAGAAAGGATTTATTGCCAAGTACATTAACAGTACAACTGATAACATACGAGGGATTTGACTTGACACAGAAAACGGCCTGCATTTCCGGTGACGCGGCAGCATCTGAAAAACGCGCCTGTCATCAGATGGGTACAGGATGCATAGGGAAGAAAAGGATAACACAATAGGAAAGAGCAAAAAACCATTGATTGTCAGAATACCGGTCATATATGATCAATATTATGATTACAAGAAAAAAAAAAGCCCTCAATGCACAATTAGCAGACAAGAATGTATACAAAGACACAAAGAGAGCAGTGAGTGAATGATCTTTTTCATCAGTTTATTTGAGTCAGTGTGGGTGTAGTGTTGAGTGTAGGTGTTTGTATCAGTTAAGAACAACAAAGTCTCTTTGGCAGGAGATGTTTTGTCTTAGCGGCTAGCATTTGTCCTTGAGCCATGCAGCTGGCTGTTCGTGGAGTCAATGCAGCTCAAATGTTTTGGAAACAAAAAACTGCAGATAAGTCGGATTAGTCGAATAGTACTGATCCCAGAGAAAGAGACTTTATATTCTCTTACAGATTCAGTACTTTAATCCTTCAGTGCTGGACGTTGAATCCTTCATGGACGGCTCTCAGCGTGATCATGATGTAATCCATTTTCCTAGACAGTTTTCCTGTCTAGGAAAATCTAGAGTAGATTTTCCTCTCCTCCATTCCTGACCCGGAGCACATGTGGCAAGGCCTGCAACACATCACAGACTACAAGAGGACCAACAGCAGCACCACTAGCTCTACAGACAGCCTGCTGGACGATCTCAACATCCTTTACACCCGCTTCAAGACTACCACCCACGGCACAGAAAAAAGACACACACTCACACACACAGACCCACCCACTAAGAGTCTCACCAGGCCCAGTAAACAAAGCACTGAGGAATATCAACCCCCGCAAGGCAGCAGGACCAGGCAACATACCTGGGCGGGCCCTCAGAGCATGCGCTGCAGAGCTGAATGCCAATTTCACAGCAATCTTCAACCTCTCCCTCAACCAGAACATAGTCCCCTCCTACTTCAAAACAACAACCATCATCCACCTCCCCAAAAGGAGCCCGCCGACCTGTCTGAATGATTACAGACTGGTAGCAGTCACTCCAATCATCAGGAAATTTTTCAAGAGAGTGGTGCTGCCCCTCATTCAGGACAGCATACCGGGCACCCTGGACCCTTTGCAGTACGCCTACCGTCCCAACAGGTCCACCTCAGATGCTGTCGCTGCAGCACTCCATTATTCTCTCTCCCACCTGGAAGATAAATACTCCTACATTAGGATGGTCTTTGTCGACTACAGCTCCACCTTCAACACGGTCATCCCCCACAAACTCACCGACAAACTGTCTTCACTTGGCCTGCACCCCACCCTCTGGGACTGGCTACTGGACTTTCTGACTGGCAGGCCCCAGTCTGTCACAATGGTTAACAGGACCTCAGCCAGTATCATCACAAACACAGATGTCCCACATGGTTGTGTTCTCAGCTCCATCATCTACAGCCTCTTCACCCGTGACTGTGTTGCCTCCCACAAGGACAATATCATCCTAAAGTTTGCGGATGACACAGCAGTGATAGGATGCATCACTGGTGATGACGAAGCATCCTACAGGAGGGAGGTACCCAACCTGGTGTCATGGTGTGAGGACAATAACCTCACCCTCAACACGGACAAGACAAAGGAGATGATAGTGGACATGAGGAAAGGGAGGAGGAGACCCCATCAGCCACTGTTCATCCAGAAGCTTGAGGTGGAGAGGGTGAGCGGCTTTGAATACCTGGGCATCCACATCAGTGAGGACCTTAAGTGGACACACAACACCACAGAGCTGGTTGAGAGAGCTCAACAGCGACTGTACTTTCTGAGGAGGCTGAAGAAGTTTGGCATGCCTTTCAGGATCCTCAACAATTTCTACAGCTGCATCATCAAGAGCATCCTGACCAACTGCATCACTGCGTTGTACAGCAGCACCACTGCCCTGGAGCGCAAACGCCTGCAGAGAGTGGTGAAGACATCGTAGAAGATCATCAGGACTCCACTCCCCTCTCTGCAGAGCACCTGCCACCGCAGAGTTCAAAAGAGAGCTGACGTCATCCTCCGGAACCCCACCCACCCCCAACACAGGCTGTTCACACTTCTACCCTCAGGCCAGAGGTACAGAAGTGTGAAATGCAGGACAACCAGACTGAAAAAACTCCTTCTTTCCCACTGCCATCAGGGTCCTGAACAGATAACAACTCCCAAAACTCTGTAACACAGCTTTGAATATAGGAACTCACACACCGGCTGATAAATTTGCACACTGCTCACCTGTACAGTAGATATAGCATCACCTGTCTGATGTCCATATCATCTCTGCTGCTACTTATCATGCACAGCCTACTGGTACTATTGTTACATAAATAATTTGTAATTGTACACCACTTGTTGCGCAATGCTCATTTGCACACTGTACATAAGTGCATGCTATCTCAGGTTCACATCAGGTTGCACAATGCTCATTTGCACGCTGTCCATCTCAGGTTCACATCATCTCTGATATCAATATACCACTATCACTTTAGTCATCTACTGAATTTTCAATTTAATTCCTCTACTACCTACAGTAACTGTGTGTTGGTGTGTGTGTTTTAGCATCCATTATTAGGATTGAGTTACTGTGTTAGTGTGTCATGAACTTTAAGAATTGTTGTTTCTGTACCTTTTAACTTGGCATTCGTTCGGAGAGCAAAGTAAGCATTTCATTGCTCAGGAAATGTAGCATTTCTTAACTGTGCACATGATAATAAAGCCTTTGAATCTTGAATCTTGAATTTTGGGGCAAAGTTCCTTGGTGTCTGGCTTTTTATTGGAACGGAATACAATATAATTAGTTTTACTGATATTAAGAGAACGTTTGTTACACTGAAACCAGGTGTCTATTTTCATCAGTTCACTATTTATTATCTGTTCAAGTTCATTTGGATTCTGGTGAGCAAAAAATAATGCCATTAACAAACAGTACTTTATGTCACAGAGATGAGGAGTTACCAATGTCATTTTTGTACAGAATGAATAGAACTGGTCTCAAAATGGAACCCTGGGGAACCCCACGATCGATGGATTTATATGATGATTTGTGGTTATTTGTATAAACATAATGAAGTCTTCCAAACAGATAGCTAATAAACCAATCTAATGCTAGGCCTCTGATACCGTAATGTTATAATTTATTAATTAGGATGTCATGGTTAATGGTATCAAATGCTTTAGATACAGTAGGTCTAAAAAAAATGCCAATACCATAGTTGCCTCTTTCATTTGCATCTTTAATTTTTTCAATTACGTCAAGTATTGCCATATAAGTAGTGTGTTTCTTTCTGAAGCCATTTTGAGATGGGATAATAATGTTGTGGTTATCAAGGTAACTGATAAGTCTGTTTCAACTACTCTTTCCAAAACCTTGGAGAGACAAGGCAGAATGAATTTTGGACGATAATTATTCAAATCATTCTTATCACCTGATTTGTAAATTGGTATAATTTGTGCAATTTTTGCTATCTGTGGCATTACTCCAGGGATTAGAGACAGATTAATGCAGTAGATAAGAGGTTCCAGTATTACATTAATGACACTTTTCAAAATTTTTCTGGAAATTTCATCAGCTCCAGTAGAATTTGAGTCCTTCATGTCCTTGGTGATTTTCCAGACTTTCTCACAATCAGTTGGCTTCAGGAAGAAAGAATTTGGGTAGTTTCCTGATAGACCCCAGGCAGCCTGGGGTTGGTTAATTTTATTAGATATGTAAATTTTCTCCAATGGAGACAAAATAATTATTAAATTTGTCAGCGAGAGTGGCATTGCTGTTGAGATTACTGACCGCGTTATTGTTTCAGGTTCAGGTTCAGGTTACTTTGTTTGTACCTGTAGGTAGATTTGTTTTGCAGTCAGGTGACATCCATATTTACAAACCACAATTAAATTCAACATAAACACAAACACAGGCACAACATGATAAAAATACTCAAGGCTCCATCAATCAGGATGTAAGACAAAGAAATGAGAGAAAAAGCAGAGATAAGAGAGAAGGGTCATATTAAAAAGTTAAAGACTAGTCAAAGAGGTTAAAAACTCAAAAGTCTAAAACCCAATAAAAGATTTAGAACCCAAATAAAAAACCTACAAAAATAAGTAAATATAAAATGAAATTAATAAATAGGTAACTAAATTATGTGCAATATATTGTTACAGCTTGTTCAACTCTTTGACAGCAGCAGGAACAAAGCTGTTTTTGTAGCACTGGGTTATAATTTTTGGGACAGCAAACCTCCGTCTGGAGGGAAGAAGCTGAAAGTGGCAGTGCAAAGGGTGGGAGTCATCATTTAAAATGGCAGTAGCAATCCCCTGTACCTGTCTGGTGTACAGGGATGTCAGGCTCAGCTGTGACTCACCAAGCAAATGACTGGACCATCTAACTACCTGATCCAAGGATTTCCTCTGTTTCAGTTTTATCTGACCAAACCGTGACACTAAAGAAAAGGATAAAACAGATTCAATAAAAGCCCGATAAAACATTATCATTATGGTTCGGCCAATTTGGAAGCATGCAAATTTCCTTAAACAATGCAAATGTTGCTGACCCTTTTTGCACACCCTTTCACAGTTCACTTCAAAGTTTAAATTACTATCAATAATCGTCCCAAGATATTTGTACGATTGTACACATTCGGTGGTCTGGCCTTTTAGTACGGTGACTTTGTGCCTGGGAGTTTTCCTCCTAAAGTCAATAATCATGTCTTTAGTTTTTGTCGTATTCAGCTGCACGTAGGAATCCTCACACCAGTGAACAAAATCATCAACTACTGGGCCGTGGCCACTCTCACCATCCTGGAGGAGACTGACAACAACTGAATCATCAGCATACTTTATAATGTGTCTGTTGTCATGTCTGCTCCGACACATGTTTGTGTACAGGATGAAGAGTAGTGGTGACAACACACACCCCTGAGGAGAGCCAGTAGAAGAGCACTTTTGGTCAGACAATGTACCATTGACCCTTACTCTCTGTGTCCTGTTGGTTAAAAAATCCAGAATCCAGCCCACCAGATTATTGTTCAAATCAAATTGTTGCAGGAGCCTTTCAACTAAAATATGAGGTTGGATTGTATTAAAGGCGGAAGAAAAGTCCACAAATAAAAGCCTGGCGTGCACCTGTAAGCTGGTTGCCAACCGCCAATCGAATCTAAAAGAAGAAGAA
The DNA here is from genome assembly GCA_020510985.1 of Pholidichthys leucotaenia. Lineage (NCBI taxonomy): Eukaryota > Metazoa > Chordata > Actinopteri > Cichliformes > Pholidichthyidae > Pholidichthys > Pholidichthys leucotaenia. The sequence goes on along the minus strand of CM035847.1, from coordinate 125,886,096 downwards.
GAAATTGTCTATTGTCTCATCAACAGGCGAATACAGTTTGTTTCAATTCAACCATCACATGGCATCCCATTAAATTCTTCAACAGAGAAGTTGTAATGGTCTTGGATTTTGCTTGTACTGTATGTTCCTCTTTTATTTAGTACATTGTTGATTTGTGTCTGTGCAAATTGTTGGTGGTGGTGGTGTTCAGGACACAGTCCAAGGACGGATAATTTTTTCACACATAAGGAGTTGTTCAGAAGTCCTTATAAGAACTCCTTATACAAAGATATAGAGTGATGATAATCAAGTCAATGGCGATAATGCACCTGTAAGCTGGTTGCCAACCGTCAATCGAATCTAAAAGAAGAAGAAGAAATTGTCTATTGTCTCATCAACAGGCGAATACAGTTTGTTTCAATTCAACCATCACATGGCATCCCATTAAATTCTTCAACAGAGAAGTTGTAATGGTCTTGGATTTTGCTTGTACTGTATGTTCCTCTTTTATTTAGTACATTGTTGATTTGTGTCTGTGCAAATTCCTCCTTTTCTTAGCTTTACCTCCTTTGTGGTTGTCTACCCTCCCTTAATTAGTCTCACCTGTGTCTTGTTTGCTTATATTCTGTCAAAAGACTGTCATCCACTGGAAAATGACAAAATAAAGCATTTTTGCAGCATGTATTGTGACCTCTAGTCACATACTAAAAATCAACCTCTTATGCTTGTTAAAATAGTTACATAAAGTGAGATATGTGGGCTAAGAGGAGTATGTTTCGAAAGTAGAGCCCCACTAACCCTAACTTATCCAAATAGTTTGACTGCCAAACCCTTAAAGTGCTTTCACACCTGCAGAATTTAGTCAATTTCAATTAAACTCTAAACTTGTTTCCTTTACTGTGCTTTGCTTTAACTCATGAAAACAAACTGAATGAGACCCTCCCAATCATTTGGCAAACTGTGGTGCAGTCCTCCTGGTGACAAAGCACGCCAAACCAAAGCAAGACCAAAACTGATTAACACAAACAGAGTCGTCAGGAGGTGCAGACTTGTGGGGTGATCACATACATGTACGATGAGCCACAACACTCAAAAATACTGAAATGAACTCTTTAGAAATGGCTCAGGGAAAAGGGATTTGCAGATCTGCTCCACAATGTACCATAAAAGCTAAAAAGCTTTGTCAGGATTTCATCATAGTGTGAAATGTGCTGAATATACCATCAAGGAGTTCTGGTGTTACAAGAAAATGTGTGACCAATCAGAGTCTGTCACCCTATTGCTTTACCTGCATAATAATCAACTTAAACATCAAAATAACTGAGAGCTCTTTCCTCCTCTCACATTAGTCTAAACACATCTCTTCTCAGTTTTTGGCCAAACAATGTGGACTATTGCCATATGCAGTAATATTCTGATCACAAATTTCAGTATAACTCTGTTGAGGAAAATTGCAGCTTTGTAAAACACTGTAAAAATTGCACTAATTATTGTTTTTAAAAATCAAGTAGCGGAATGAAAACTGAAAGAATGAGATTGCAGATTCAAGCAGCTTAAATGAGCTTTCTCCATAGGACTGATGGACTCACCCATAGAGGTAGGGCGAGGAGCTCAGTCATCCGGGATAGGCTCAGAGTAGAACCGCTGCTCCTCCACATCGAAAGGAGCCAGTTCTGGTGGTTTGAGCATCTGACCAGGATGCCTCCTGGACACCTCCCACTTGAGGTGGTTTGGGCCTGTCTCTCTGGGAGGAGAACCCAGGGCAGACCCAGGACACGCTGGAGAGACATTCTCTCCCAGCTGGGCTGGGAATGCCATGGTATCCTCTCTGAAGAGCTGGAGCAAGTGGCTGGGGAGAGGGAAGTCTGAGTTTCTCTGCTTGAGTTGCTGCCTCTATGACCCGGACCTCTGAAAAATTGGTAGAAAATCGATGAATGGATGGATGGATGGATGGAAGTAAAAGGAAAATGTATGGACTCATTTGATTGTGAGACAAAATTATGGAATCATTGTGTAATATCCATTAATTAAACAAGTAACTGCACAAATCTAAATATACAACTTAGTCTGCCATTTACAGAGAGTGCTTACAGACCTATACTCCTGGCTGAATCTGTCTGTCTCCTGGCAGGATTACACAAAAATTACAGGACAGATTTTGATGAAATTTTCACCAGAGGTGGCCTTTAGGCTCCAGATGAACCCATGAGATTGTGTCAGATTTGTGTCACAAAGAAACAAAATGTAAATTTCTAAACTACAGAGACTGACAAAATAACAATAATACTAAGGACATTAATAGCTAACAGAACAATTAACCACCAAGAACACATCTTAAATCAACACACAGGAAAATAACACAACACTGGAAAAATACAGGAAATACTCAGATTAAAATTAAGAGCGTGAGCCCGGTGACACACCGGCTCAGCCTCGTGCCAGAGGCCCCCCCCCCAAGTGGTGGAATCCAGACACCCCAAGGTAACATCAAAAAAGAAAAAAGCCCCCCCCCCTAAAAAAAAGTAGAATAACAATAAACCACCCCGGGTGGGTGGTGGGGGGAAAAGGCTAGGAGGGAACAAAAACACAAACCCCACTCAGGACCCACACCTATGCAAAACCAGGCCCCTAGCCCCCCTAGGCCAAAGAACTAAACAGTTCAGGCGGCCGGCCAAAGTCCCAGGCCTTACAGACAGCAAGGTGGTATGAGTCGGGTGGCCTGCCGGAGAATATGAGCCACCCAACCTAACGGCACAGTCTGTCAGGCGGTCGGCCAGGGTTCTTCAGCCACCTAAACAGAAGGGGTGGCCCAGGAGGCAGCTGCCCCACGGGAAGCCCAATGATGGAGAGGACAGTGGAGTAGGGGGAACCATGACGATGTCGGGCGGAGAAGAGGGAACCACAATGGCGTCTGGCAGAGGAGATGAAATGACAAGGACACCTGGCAGAGGAGAGGGAACCACGACGGCATCTGGCAGAGGAGAGGGAATCACGATGCCCTTGGACTGGCCTGTAGCACCCTCCGTGGTCGTGGACTGGGACATCGCAGCAGTCTTGGGTGGCGAGGCTGGACCTAAGGAGACCTCTGGCGAAGTTGGAACATTCTCAGTGACCCTGGGGAAAGAATCCGACAGGAGATGAAAAGAAACAAGGTAAGGGTCACGGGCGGCAGTGGAGCCCGCCAAGGTGAGCTCAGGTGCAGCCAATGACTGCACCTGGCTCTCCCCACCAAGAGCCAGGCAAGGTGTCTCCAAAATAGAAACAACAAAGACAAAGGAGAGCACTTGCCTGATCTCAAGCTCCACCGCCATCCAGGACTCCGTCGATCCAGACGACGACTCCTTGGGCCCAGCCCTCTGGAGGTCCAGCTCTGACTCTGCTGTGGTGGCCCCAACAGCAGGCAAGGTGGTCGATGTAGTCCCGGGACCCCCCCAGCGACCCCCACACAGGTGGCTTGCCCAGCATGGACACAGGAGGTTGACTTCCTGTTGGCGCTGGATTCTGTCCTGCTGAGGCTCGGGGACGCTTCACCGTCAACACAGGCTTCAGCTCGGTCGCAGCGCTCTCCCTCCATCCAAACCGTGGCTGCGGGGCTGGAACCAGGTCTTCCAGGGCCGCAGGCTCTTCCATAGCCCGGTGGCTTAGTCTTTAGGCTGGCGGACACTCAAGGGGGATAGGAGGAGACACAGAGAGAGCAGATCAACAGTCTAAGGATGCAGCAGATGGTGATGACTCAGAAGACTGCCTAATCTGAGCCTGACCACCAGGAATCATGCACGATAATTCATGTTTAATGGAATGACAGTTGAAAAACACTTGTCTGAGTTCCTTGGGTGTGATGTCTGCTGCTGCAGCTGGGTAGAAATCAGCCCTCTCTGTGATTTCAGTGGATGTGGGCCCCTCAGTGGAATGTGGAGGAGCCATCCTTGCAGACACAGGGGTGGAGCCGGGGAAGAAACGGCCGACCTCTCAGCAGCAAGAGGAATCGCCAAGGAGGAGGAAGAGGCAGCAGCAATGGGAGAAAAAGATGACAGGACAGCTGGAGAAGAAAAACCAGATAAAGGAACTGCTGCGGGAGTTTTCAGCCTCAGCAAAGGAAGGGCTGCTGACGTGGAGGTGGAGGCATTTTTCCGGTGAGATTTCTCTGGACAACGGCGGCCTGGAGTTGATGGAGCAGGAGCAGGAACGGGTGCCAGAGACTGGTGAGAAGCCAATAATACAGAGGCTCGGGAACGCCTCCCCTTCGGCACGGACCCCGTTTTTTTCGGGGAATTCCTCACCATCTTTCCGTTCTAACATTGCAGAGCCACCACAGGAGAAATCCTCTCCACCCCCTCAGCATGCTCGTTAAGCTGAGGGCATTGGCGAGCAGCTGCCTCCGCGAGACCAAGGTACCACAACACGTCGTTAGGGGTAGGACCGATGCAAGCAGCAGAGATTAATCCATTGATCTCCATGAGGGTTCTGCAGCACTCCTACCTCAGGCTCATCGGGTACCCGCGCCCACCTGCAGAGTCCATGGGGGCTGGCGACATGTTGGCCGCTCCAGAAAAACAGGTGGGTGAATCAAAAAACCACAAACTAGCAGCAGCTGGGTCTTAACTGTCTGCAGTCTTCTGACATGAAAATGCCCCTCAGGGCACAGAGGAAGACCCACTGCTAGTTTGTGATATTTAATGAAAACACAAAAATCCAACACAATGCTGCACGGTGGCGCAGTGGTTAGCACCGCAGCAGCACAGTTTACCCTCGGCCGGGGGGATCGTGGGGATCATGAGATCTTGGGTTCGATCCCTGCCCCCGGCCAACAGTGATCTGTGTGGAGTTTGCATGTTCTCCCCGTGTTTGCGTGGGTTTACTCCGGGATTTCTCCGGTTTCCTCCCACATGCCAAAAACATGCAGGTTAGGGAGTTAAGGGGCGCTTGCGCACGCAGCGACCGGCAGCTGGTGGCTTGTCACCGGACTGCAGAGCAAATCTACCTACGGGTACAAAATAAGTCCAAAAAAACCCAAAGCACAACACAAAGTCCAAACTGAAAGCAACGCAAACTTACAAAGTACACCAGCACAGGGGAAGGTTTCTGGTGAGGAAGAGAATCTTGAGACTCCGGCAATGAGGAAGCAAAATAATAGTCTTTATATACAGTGGGGCAAAAAAGTATTTAGTCAGCCACCAATTGTGCCAGTTCTCCCACTTAAAATATGAGAGAGGTCTCCAGTTTTCATCATAGGTATACCTCAACTGTGAGAGACAAAATGAGAAAACAAAATCCAGAAAATCACATTGAAGGATTTTTAATGAATTAATTGGTAAATTCCTCGGTAAAATAAGTATTTGGTCAATAAAAAAAGATCATCTCAATACTTATATACCCTTTGTTGGCAATGACAGAGGTCAAACGTTTTCTGTAAGTCTTCACAAGGTTTTCACACACTGTTGCTGGTATTTTGGCCCATTCCTCCATGCAGACCTCCTCTACAGCAGTGATGTTTTGGAGCTGTCGCTGGGCAACACGGACTTTCAACTCCCTCCAAAGATTTTCTATGGGGTTGAGATCTGGAGACTGGCTAGGCCACTCCAGGACCTTGAAATGCTTCTTACGAAGCCACTCCTTTGTTGCCCGAGCAGTGTGTTTGGGATCATTGTCATGCTGAAAGACCCAGCCACGTTTCATCTTCAATGCCCTTGCTGATGGAAGGAGGTTTTCACTCAAAATCTCACGATACATGGCCCCATTCATTCTTTCCTTTACACGGATCAGTCGTCCTGGTCCCTTTGCAGAAAAATAGCCCCAAAGCATGATGTTTCCACCCCCGTCCTTCACAGTAGGTATGGTGTTCTTTCTCCTCCAAACATGACAAGTTGAGTTTTTACAATTAAGTTCTATTTGGTTTCATCTGACCATATGACATTCTCCCAATCCTCTTCTGGATCATCCAAATGCTCTCTAGCAAACTTCAGATGGCCCTGGACATGTACTGGCTTAAGCAGGGGGACACGTCTGGCACTGCCGGATTTGAGTCCCTGGCGGCGTAGTGTGTTACTGATGGTAGCCTTTGTTACTTTGGTCCCAGCTCTCTGCAGGTCATTCACTAGGTCCCCCCGTGTGGTTCTGGGATTTTTGCTCACCGTTCTCGTGATCATTTTGACCCCACGGGGTGAGATCTTGCGTGGAGCCCCAGATCGAGGGAGATTATCAGTGGTCTTGTATGTCTTCCATTTTCTAATAATTGCTCCCACAGTTGATTTCTTCACACCAAGCTGCTTACCTATTGCAGATTCAGTCTTCCCAGCCTGGTGCAGGTCTACAATTTTGTTTCTGGTGTTCTTTGACAGCTCTTTGGTCTTGGCCATAGTGGAGATTGGAGTCTGACTGTTTGAGGTTGTGGACAGGTGTCTTTTATACTGATAACGAGTTCAAGCAGGTGCCATTAATACAGGTAACAAGTGGAGGACAGAGGAGCCTCTTAAAGAAGAAGTTACAGGTCTGTGAGAGCCAGAAATCTTGCTTGTTTGTAGGTGACCAAATACTTATTTTAATGAGGAATTTACCAATTAATTCATTAAAAATCCTTCAATGTGATTTTCTGGATTTTTTTTTTCTCATTTTGTCTCTCATAGTTGGGGTATACCTATGATGAAAATTGGAGACCTCTCTCATCTTTTAAGTGGGAGAACTTGCACAATTGGTGGCTGACTAAATACTTTCTTGCCCCACTGTAGCTGAAAACAAAATGACACAATTGATGGCAGGTGCGGATCACATGAGCAGGCAGGTTGACCTAATAACAAAACAGCTCACAGCTGAGACAACTAGGGAACTGAAACAACATACACAGCCCATGCGAGATGATGACGGGGGGGGGGGGGGGTCTGGAAGAGGAGGTAAGGAATTTGTGTCACAAAGAAACAAAATGTAAATTCTAAACTACAGAGACTGACAAAATAACAATAATACTAAGGACATTAATAGCTAACAGAACAATTAACCACCAAGAACACATCTTAAATCAACACACAGGAAAATAACACAACACTGGAAAAATACAGGAAATACTCAGATTAAAATTAAGAGCCTGAGCCTGGCGACAACACACTCAGCCTTGTGACAGCATATGAGGCAACGCACCAGATGAAATGGCAGTTCTTACCTCAACAGTAAATAGACTGGCTATATGGAAATCCAAAACAGGTTTAGTGATTATAAAGTCCTTTTTAGAATGAAAATGCATCATGACTCAGATCAAAGATCGTCAAAACTTTTCTTCAAAACAGACATATCAACTCAATGAGATGATAAGCAAACAGTCCACATCTCAAACTGATTGAAAATTTATGGAAGAAATTGAAGAAAATGGTTCATGAAAAGGCTCCCTTGTGCAAGGCTTATCTGTCAACTGCTAATTTAGAAAGGTGCAACATGACAAATGAAGAGAATATTCTGCCTCAAAGCAGTTAAGTTGTCACAAAAGCCAGAAGAGGTGCAACTGAATATGGCTTGTAATGTTTTTGATTGATTGTATATTCTTATTTCTTTTTCAGAATTGGATGATTACATATTTTTTCTGTATAAAAAATACTGTTTTATTTCATTTTAAGAAGAAGCCATCTCTGTTGTCATTCGGTCCACACAGCCAGTCATGTACAGTAGAATAAAATTAAATTTCTCTTATCTACAATGTTAATCACATGTAGAATCAGAGGGGTCACTGCCATGCAAGGTACTGCCACAAACAACTTCTCCTTCCCCCATTTTATTATGCTGAGCACCAAGCTAGGAGGCAGTAAATACCATTTTTATATGGTCCTTGGTATGACCCAGCCGGGACTTGAACCCCCAACCTCCCGGTTGGGGGGGCAGATGCTCTGTCAACTAGACCACCACTCTGATTGTGGTTTATGAAGACAGAATGTTAAGCTGTTGGATAAAAACAGTTTTGTGTCACATATGTATTCACTTTTCCCCCTACCAAATAAAACAGTTCAGTGAACATCCTTGAAGATTGATGATTTCATAATTTTTGTCCTGGGTTGAACAGCGGTGAAAGACCTTTCCCTTGCTTTCGGTTTCCTTAAATATGTTCAGCTGCAAGGATATACATTTAAGAACTGCTACATAATTTTAATTATAAAGCTACTATAGCTATACAAAAGGTCATCTTTAAACAAATGTCATTAAGTCCCTTAGTGAAACAGTGACTTTACAAATTTCCTAAAAGGTTCAGGAATTTTCTGAAGTGATACACAACCTTATTGTACACATACTGTACACTCAGTGTCCCCCTTTCTCCTTTGCTAGATCAGCCTGTTCTTTGTGTCAAGCTTTGCAGCGAGTTTTTTTTTTTTTTTTTTCCTGGATGTTACTATGCTCCTGCTTTTGTCACTTTCTTGTATTTATATTTACCTCTGTCAAGGGAGGAGGTAATGTTTTTAGTGGCATTGGTTTGTTGGTTTGTCTGTTGGTTTGTTAGCAACATAACTCAAAAAGTTATAAAGAGATTTTGATGAAATTTTCAGGAAATGTGTGCAATGGCAGAGGGAACAGATGATTACATTTTTGGTGATGATCTAAGAGTGCATACCTCCACCAAGGGCTTTGTATTTGTGCGGCAGGATTACACAAAAACTACTGGATGGATTTGGATGAAATTTTCACCAGAGGTGGTTCTTTGGCTAGAGAAGAATCCATTACATTTTGGTGATGATCTGAGAATGCATACCTCAGCCAAGGCTCTCATCTTCTCACAGTGTGTTAGCAACAACATTCCAAAACTAATGGACACATTTGGATGCAATTTTCACCAGAAATGGCTCTAGGTCTACATACAAGCCCATTACTTGGACAAAAAGCCCATTAGGTGGCATCACTGTAATGTTTTAAAAAAATACAACCTATTGAGTTTTGAGAGCTTCATTGACCTCTGTCTTCTGAAATTAACGTTCAAATGTTTCCATAAATCAGCACCCGAGCCACTTGCTGGTTTTGTCCAAAGACAGGACAGCAGCAGAGCCACCAGGAGTTCTGTTAACAATAACTGTAAAATATTCCACCGCAGAACCACATTTGGACAAACAGCTTTCTCTATAAAGGGCAGTCACATCTGGAACACAATGCCAAATGAAATTAAAATAATAACGGACTTTAAAACATTCACTAAAAATGTTAAAAACTGGCTGAAAAATAAACAAGAATGTACTCATGTATGAATTAATTGTCTGCAAAGTGAGAGTGAATGAAGGGAAGGAATAAATGTGTTTGTTTATAGTGAGTGACGGAGGGAGGAAGGCCTGAAATAGGCAAATGTGAGTTATGTTATATGTGTTAAATGTGAGTCAGGCTGTTATATTTGTGTATTTATAATATTTATAATATTTATGTTAAATGTGAGTCAGGCTGTTATATTTGTGTATTTATAATATTTATAATATTTATAATTGTGTATTTATAATTTTTCTGCATTGATGTATGTGGTTATTGTGTATATTTTTTATCTTGATTCTTTTTTCTAAAGCCCATCCAGGGACAAGAGTTGCAAATTAGCTAATAGCTATACACTCTATGTGCAACACATCAGATTGATTGTCTTTGATTAATTGTCTATGTTTATTGCACTGTCCCTGTCAAATAAACTAATCTACTACTACATTTCGGAGGTGATCCATGACAGAGGGAAGGAGCCTTGCTATAGGTATGCATTCCCTGAGTACTTTTCTAGTTTAGAATTCTTTATGGAAGTCTGCTCCTTGCTGGACTTCTATGGCTACAGCATCTAGTGGCCCGTTCTTGTTATGACGCCGTCTTGAACAAAGTCTTGAAATTTTACATTTTTTTCCTGGCTTCCTGTAGGATCCTGCCTTCAAGTCTTTCTCTGAAGTGAACCATTACAACAGTCACCAGTTAAAAGTGTTGTAAGGGAAATATAGAAATATCAATAAATAATAAATAAGATCAGGTATGAATTATTTAATTTATATTGATGTATTGGAATCTGAGCTCAAATCTCATTTCATATACATCAGAAAAATTAATAACACTCGTAAGGGGCACCAGCTTCTGTCTTTAAGAAGCAATTTAATCTTTAATTTCACTTTATACCTGTTTGATCACTCAATAAATTAATCAATAATCAGTCTCAAAAATTCTCCGTGAATTCGATACCTGGGCTTGAAACAGACTCGGAATGAAATAAATTCCCAACAACTTCTCTCATTTTTAAATATTTATTAAATGAAATGATTAACAGACATTGCAGTAATTTCATTAATCATAAAATCAATCTTGTAAATGATAGATTAACAATATCAATATTTTCGGAACCAGGGTTAACTTGAGAAACCAATTTCTATCAGTTTGAGTTAACAGATCATGGAAACAACACAAATTTATGGAGAAAGTTTACTAATTATATGAAAAAGTCCTAAATTAATCTTAAAAAAATAAAGACGGAATTTTAATGAAAAGAAGAGTTATGTTGAGGGCTTCTTAATTTGCATCTGATTAGATACACAAATTATTACCAAACCTCAAAAATTTAATTCAGCAGAGGAATTAAAGTTTTTGCAGCTCACGTGATCCTCGATGATGGTTCTGTCGTCGTCCTCAGCCCAAGATTTCGTGGATGTTAGGGGAAATATTTGCCCGCAGATATTTTAGGGTCCACAGTTCAACCTTTAAATTCAAGCGGTCGAAGGGGGCTGGATCTTGGCCGTATGACCCACAGTTGAAACTGGGTTCTAGCCAGATGGTGACGTTTCTTCAGCGCGATGTGGGAGCTGCTTCTTTTCTTCCTGGTAGACAAGCAGCTGCAAAGGTCTTCGATAATAATTAGATCTAATCAGATCTCAAATCAAAAAGGCTTCGGACTTTAGATAAAAATAGTAGCTTCTGGTGGGTGCTTGGTCAAGAAAAATATTATAAAAATAAAGTCAAGATTAAGTTTACATTAAAATCAAACAAACGGTGGTTTTACAGAAAGTTTAACAAAGAAAAAGTGATGAATAAAAATTGGAGTTTAATTCCAATTAAGAATTGAGCTCAAAGAAATAGGAATTCCTAGGCATTTAAGAGAAAAGGAAAAAAAGACATTAAAATACAACGTTACATAACAAATTACGAGTTATCTGTTCTGTGTTCAGAAAAGCGACACATGGTCGAAGTCTTTGTTCAGACGGTCCTTTGTTCCTTGCTGCTGTGTGCAGACAACGGAGAAGATCAGAGAAAGGGAGCAGCCGAAAAGAAATCCGGAGAAAGAGTGAAGCAAAAGAGGATCCAGAGCAAAAGAGTTGACGAAAAAGGGGGCGAAGCAGGGGTCCCTCTCCTTTATATAAGCTCTGTTGAGTTTCGCGGGCTTCCGGCCTGACCGGAATCTCAGCCAATGAGCGTCCTTCGTGGGCGGGCTCGATGAACTTTTAGTCCAATGAACAAACAGTCTATTGTTTGGAGCGCTTTGGGATGAAGAGTTGTCATGCAGAGATTGGCTGTTGGAGTCACATGTGATATCGAGGCAAAACTTTGATACATACTGGAAGTTAATATTTCCCTTTATGTATTAAACTAAGATAACTTTAGTGATTAGTATAAATTATAAGCAGAGCTTCTAAATCAACATGCAGGAGTAAACATTCATTTAAACATTAACATTCATATATATAAAACCACAGATTAATGCATTTCACACATATTATTGATTTTCCACATTAAAAAAAACATCGGAGTCCATCTGCATTTTCATAGTTCTGAAAAGAATGAAGGTTTAGAATTAAGTTTGTAATAATGTACTTTAAAGTTCACTAGTTAAATCCAGCATGTCCACAGTTTAAGGAAATTAGCTGAGTTGTGGGTCTGTGTAGGTTTTATGGGGGCAATAAAAGTGAAGCCGGACATTGGGGAAATTCCTTAGGCTGGTTTTAACAAAACAAAGGGGATTTCAGCTGTGGCCTGGGGGAAGAAAATCCATTTCTTTGTGTTATTCCTGGATGAAACAAAAATGTCTTTAAGCAGAAGAATAATTATTGCTGAGCCAAAGTGAGATGATGCTACAGTGTAGCTGCTTCACAGGACTCCTAAACAAAATGCAAAGAGTAAGGGGAGAAAGGGAGCTTTGTGGACAAGTACTGAGTCCAAAGGTCTGCTCAACTATCACTGGATCTTGGACTTCATAATGGACTCCTGCATGGCTACATAGCAATAGATACTGGACTCAGTTTCTTTCTGACCTTTCAGCATCCAAAGACGACAACAACCTTCTGTTGCTTTGTTCTTTAAAGACTGAGTGCATCAGTAACATTGACAGAATATTAAGTGTGTGAAGGAAAACTTCTAAGATAGACAGACAGACAGACAGACAGATAGATAGATAGATACAGTGGGGAAAAAAAGTATTTAGTCAGCCACCAATTGTGCAAGTTCTCCCACTTAAAAGATGAGAGAGGTCTCCAATTTTCATCATAGGTATACCTCAACTATGGGAGACAAAATGAGAAAAAAAATCCAGAAAATCACATTGAAGGATTTTTAATGAATTAATTGGTAAATTCCTCGGTAAAATAAGTATTTGGTCAATAACAAAAATTCATCTCAATACGTTGTTATATACCCTTTGTTGGCAATGACAGAGGTCAAACGTTTTCTGTAAGTTTTCACAAGGTTTTCACACACTGTTGCTGGTATTTTGGCCCATTCCTCCATGCAGATCTCCTCTAGAGCAGTGATGTTTTGGGGCTGTTGCTGGGCAACACGGACTTTCAACTCCCTCCAAAGATTTTCAATGGGGTTGAGATCTGGAGACTGGCTAGGCCACTCCAGGACCTTGAAATGCTTCTTACGAAGCCACTCCTTCTTTGCCCGGGCGGTGTGTTTGGGATCATTGTCATGCTGAAAGACCCAGCCACGTTTCATCTTCAATGCCCTTGCTGATGGAAGGAGGTTTTCACTCAAAATCTCACGATACATGGCCCCATTCATTCTTTCCTTGACACAGATCAGTCGTCCTGGTCCCTTTGCAGAAAAACAGCCCCAAAGAATAATGTTTTCACCCCCATGCTTCACAGTAGGTATGGTGTTCTTTCTCCTTCAAACACAACAAGTTGAGTTTTTACCAAAAAGTTCTATTTTGGTTTCATCTGACCATATGACATTCTCCCAATCCTCTTCTGGATCATCCAAATGCTCTCTAGCAAACTTCAGACGGGCCTGGACATGTACTGGGTTAAGCAGGGGGACACGTCTGGCACTGCCGGATTTGAGTCCCTGGCGGCGTAGTGTGTTACTGATGGTAGCCTTTGTTACTTTGGTTCCAGCTCTCTGCAGGTCATTCACTAGGTCCCCCCATGTGGTTCTGGGATTTTTGCTCACCGTTCTCGTGATCATTTTGACCTCACGGGGTGAGATCTTTCGTGGAGCCCCAGATCGAGGGAGATTATCAGTGGTCTTGTATGTCTTCCATTTTCTAATAATTGCTCCCACAGTTGATTTCTTCACACCAAGCTGCTTACCTATTGCAGATTCAGTCTTCCCAGCCTGGTGCAGGTCTACAATTTTGTTTCTGGTGTCCTTTGACAGCTCTTTGGTCTTGGCCATAGTGGAGTTTGGAGTCTGACTGTTTGAGGTTGTGGGCAGGTGTCTTTTATACTGATAACGAGTTCAAACAGGTGCCATTAATACAGGTAACAAGTGGAGGACAGAGGAGCCTCTTAAAGAAGAAGTTACAGGTCTGTGAGAGCCAGAAATCGTGCTTGTTTGTAGGTGACCAAATACTTATTTTACCGAGGAATTTACCAATTAATTCATTAAAAATCCTTCAATGTGATTTTCTGGATTTTTTTTTTCTCATTTTGTCTCTCATAGTTGAGGTATACCTATGATGAAAACTGGAGACCTCTCTCATCTTTTAAGTGGGAGAACTTGCACAATTGGTGGCTGACTAAATACTTTTTTGCCCCACTGTAGATAGATAGATAGATAGATAGATAGATAGATAGATAGATAGATAGATAACTTTGTCTGTCCTAGTCAGTGACAGAAATTCTTCTTCAACACCGCTACAACAACATAACACATTCAACACTCTCAAAGACATGTTCAAACTCACAAGATAAAAACAGTTTAAAAAAATAAACATGGTTAAAAAGGAAATAGCAAATAAAATCATGTGGCAGAAAATATTAATAACTATTAAAAATTAATAGTGATAATAGATAAATGCTGATAACTAATATTGATAGCTAACTGAAGTATGATAACTATTTGATTTTGTTCAGGATTGTTACTGCAGAAGGAATAAATTATTTCTTGTAAATGTTTTTATGGGCCAGTAAAACTTTATATTGTCTGCCTGATGGCAGTAACTGAAAAGAGTGATGAAGGGGGTGAGATTGGTCCTCTGTGATCAGGGTGGCTTTCCTGATCACAGAGCACTGATACAGTTCAGACAATGGTGTCTGTGGTGAGCCAATGATTTTGCTAGCCTGATTAACTATACAGGAAAGCTTTGTTTTGTACTTGATGAAGAGGGAGCTGTACCAGGATGAAATGTTAAAAGTGAGAATGGATTCAATTAATGAAGTGTAAACCAGAGTTAAAATGTATCTGCTGACATTAAAAGTCCTCAGTTTCCTCAATAGGTGGAGGCGTTGTTGTGTTGATTTTTTTGTAAACAGAGTCAACGTGGTGTGCAAAAGACAGGCTGCAGTCCATCTCTATTCCCAAATATTTAAAAACTTGAACTTGTGCAATAGCCTGACCCTGGATACTGAGGGGTGTAAAGAGAGTAGTTGAAAGTTTCGCTTTGCTTCCACAGCACAACTCCTTAGTCTTTGTGGTGTTTAATTCCAGAAAGTTTTGATTAAAAATCTGAGCTACATTGTTGACTGCCCACTGATTGCAGGTCAGTGCGGTACCGTCTGTCATATGAGCCACCAGGGCCATGTCATCTGCATATTTAAAAAGAGTCATTCCTTCACTGTCACAGGAGATGTTATTTGTGTACACAGAGAACAGAACCGGAGATAAAACACAACCTTGAGGAAGAGCTGTATTTAAAATTGATTTGTTAGATGTAACACCATTTAAAAACACTTGTTGTGGCCTGTCATATAAAAAACTCTGAATCCATAAAATCATTGTTGGGTGAACCTGCAGGTCTGTCAGGTGATGTAGCAAGGTGCCTATGTGAACAGTGTTAAAAGCAGAAGAAAAGTCCATAAAACAAAATCCGTCTGTGTGGGTGTGAAGAGTCCAGTTGTTTAGTGACAGTGTCTAGAAGTGTGAGACATGCATCCTCTACACCCCGTTTTGCCTTATAGGCAAACTGGAGGGGATCCAATTTGTGTGACAACATGTTGGTCAAAAAGTCACACACCACTCGCTCCATACATTTACAGAGTGCAGAGGTCAGGGCCACTGGTCTGTAGTCTTTCGGGTCCTTAGGGTGAGTCTTTTTGGGGATTAAGGGACACATCCAGAATCCAAGAGATGCTGAAAAAGGCTGGTGAGGACTCCACCTAGCTGAGTGGAACATTCCTTGAAGACTCTGCCTTTGAACCTATAAGGGGCAGCAGCTTTGTTTTGGTTGACCCTATGTAAGATGGACGTCACAAGTTGTTCCTCAATGATAAGGGGTTCATGGGGGGAGATGGAAGGTGGGGAGGTCCAGATGGTTGGTGTGCTGCTGGTATTAAAACGGGTGAAGAAGGTATTAAGCTGTTCTGCAAAGGAAGTGGGGTCTGGACAGTTGACCATGACAGGTTTTGGGGCTCTGCCCATCATGATGGTTAGACCCTGCTGCGCCTCTCTCGCACTTCCTGATGTTAATTTCTACTTCACCTTATTCTTATAATTTATTTTAGCCAGCTTTGCCATCCTCCTAAAATCTTTCTGTAGTTCCTTCACCCTCAGCTTGTCTCCTTGTAGGAAAGCTTTTTTTCTTTTTGGCCAGGCAGATGTTCATGTCCCTTGTAACCCATTTCTTATTATTTGGGTGCATTATTATATGGTGGGTGAGAGTAACAGTGTCCTCACAGAATAAGATGTAAGAGGTCAACACATCTGTCACCATGTTAAAATCAAACAAACCAGAACACTTATTGACATGGTATTTACTAATAAACCAGAACGAATAACCAGAACCTATAATCTTGTAACTGGTCTCTCAGATCATAACATGGTTCTTGCTGTCAGGAAACTTACTAAAAAGCGACTACAGTATTTTGGGGGAGTCGATATTGACAAATCAAATTTTATTATCCCCAAATCAAAAAATGAGGAGTTTGAACATTACTTAGAGAATCAAAATTGGGAGCAGCTCATGTCAACATGTGAAGTAGATGATTGTTGTAATTTTATAACTGCAACAATCACAAAGTCTATAGAAAAATTTTCAAAGCAAATTAAAAGTAGACAACAGAAGATTAGCCTACCATGGTTAAATAATGAAATAAGAAAACTTATGAAGAGGCGAGACTATGCACTGAAAACATCACTAACCTCCAAACTACAAAATGATCACCTTGTGTACAAAAGTTTAAGAAATAAAGTGGTACATGAGCTGCGAAAATCAAAAATATCTTATTACAATAAACTGATAGATCATGCAAAGGGTAACAACAGTTCCCTATGGAGGCATTTAAATAACTTAACTAATAAAAAAAACGATCAGAAGGGGGTAAAGGAACTTAGAATCAATGGCAAGACCGTCAGTGACAAGGCTACTTTGGCAAATGAATTTAATTCACACTTTGTGGGCTCTGTGGAAGACTTAACAAAAATTTTTGTGCTGCCAAATGTGCTCAACAACACAAATTCCATACTTCCAACAGATACTTTTCACATCGATGAGGTAAATGAGAAGTTAATTGCTGGTATTGTTAAAACACTGTCAAACTCAAAAACTAATGATATCTACAATATGAGCACCTCCTTTCTCAAAATGCACAGCAAAATATTAATCAAACCACTGACTCATCTCATTAATCTCTCCATTAGGTCTAGTACATTTCCATCTGGCTGGAAAAAAGCTGTCGTCATACCAGTTCATAAATCAGGCAGTAAAGACGATATATGCAATTACCGCCCAATCTCTATCTTACCAGTCCTATCTAAGGTTCTTGAAAAAGTTGTAGCTACACAGCTGATAGACTACTTACAAGACAGTCAACTTCTTCATCCACATCAATTTGGTTTTAGACCAGGATACTCAACAGAAACAGCAAATTGTTGCCTTATTGAAAACGTCAAACAGTCCTTGGACAGGGGTAATGTGGTAGGAGCTGTTTTTCTAGATCTCAAAAAGGCTTTCGATACTGTAAACCACAGTTTGCTTTTATCCAAAATGGTATCTTTTAACTTCTCCCCAAATACATTAGAATGGTTTGCATCTTATCTCCAGAATAGAGAACAGTGTGTAAAAGTTCACCAGGATAAATCCTCATTTTTAAACAACCGCATGGGTATCCCACAAGGGTCCATTCTTGGTCCTTTACTTTTCAGCATTTTTATTAATGACCTGCCGTTACACTGCTCAGCTGCAACATGCCAACTTTATGCAGATGATGCAGTTATTTACACAGCTGCCAAGACTCCAGCACAGGCTGCAGATGTACTGTCTACAAGTATGGTTGATGTCCAAGAGTGGCTCCTCAAGAACCATCTATTGCTGAACCTTCAGAAAACAGTCTCAATGTGCTTTTCAATCAAAAAATGTAACCTGCAACATTTTAAAGTTAATATACATGATCATGACATCAGTTTAGCTACAGAATTCAAATACCTTGGCATTGTACTAGATCCTCAACTCAAATTTAATCTTCATATAAAGAAAATTTCAAAAACAGTAAAAAAAAATCTGAACTGCTTTAAATTAATTAGATATTACATACCTTACGAAGCAGCTGCACTGTATATGCATTCTATGGTTTTTTCTCATATATCATACTGTTTGACAGTCTGGGCTCAAGCAGCCCCTTCCACAATAAGACATATAGGTTCTTTATATAATCAAACCCTAAAAATCTTGTACAAAAAGCCCATTAGGTGGCATCACTGTAATGTTTTAAAAAAATACAACCTATTGAGTTTTGAGAGCTTCATTGACCTCTGTCTTCTGAAATTAACGTTCAAATGTTTCCATAAATCAGCACCCGAGCCACTTGCTGGTTTCGTCCAAAGACAGGACAGCAGCAGAGCCACCAGGAGTTCTGTTAACAATAACTGTAAAATATTCCACCGCAGAACCACATTTGGACAAACAGCTTTCTCTATAAAGGGCAGTCACATCTGGAACACAATGCCAAATGAAATTAAAATAATAACGGACTTTAAAACATTCACTAAAAATGTTAAAAACTGGCTGAAAAATAAACAAGAATGTACTCATGTATGAATTAATTGTCT
Organism: Pholidichthys leucotaenia; assembly: GCA_020510985.1. NCBI lineage: Eukaryota > Metazoa > Chordata > Actinopteri > Cichliformes > Pholidichthyidae > Pholidichthys > Pholidichthys leucotaenia. The sequence goes on along the minus strand of CM035847.1, from coordinate 125,867,727 downwards.
GCAAAGTGAGAGTGAATGAAGGGAAGGAATAAATGTGTTTGTTTATAGTGAATGACGGAGGGAGGAAGGCCTGAAATAGGCAAATGTGAGTTATGTTATATGTGTTAAATGTGAGTCAGGCTGTTATATTTGTGTATTTATAATATTTATAATATTTATGTTAAATGTGAGTCAGGCTGTTATATTTGTGTATTTATAATATTTATAATATTTATAATTGTGTATTTATAATTTTTCTGCATTGATGTATGTGGTTATTGTGTATATTTTTTATCTTGATTCTTTTTTCTAAAGCCATCCAGGGACAAGAGTTGCAAATTAGCTAATAGCTATACACTCTATGTGCAACACATCAGATTGATTGTCTTTGATTAATTGTCTATGTTTATTGCACTGTCCCTGTCAAATAAACTAATCTACTACTACTACTGCCACAGTCATTAAATAATAGATCCCAGTCTGTTAATTCAAAGTAAGCTCTCAGTGATTCAGCTGTGTCTTTATTCCAGACTCTGATGGGGTTTTTTTTTATGGGTTTACCCATTTTCAGCTGTGATCTGTATTTTGGCAGTAGCAGAATGACGTTGTGATCTCAACGTCCAAGAGTTGGGCGTGGTTTTGAGATATATGCACCAGGGACATTACCATAACACAAGTCCAACATGTTTTCCTTTCTGGTGGGAATTGTGACATATTGTTCCAGATTGGGCAAATATGTGGTGACGCCGCATCTGTTAAAATCCCCCAGTAAAAACACAGGCTGCTCTCCAGTCTGGCTGACAGCTGTATTATAACATTCAGCAACTGTATGTGCTCTGCAGCTCTGCTAAAACCAGGACCTGGTGCATAGGCTAAATTAAGATAAGATAAGATAAGCCTTTATTAGTCCCACAACGGGGAAATTCCAGGATTGCAACAGCACAGGGATAGCAACACTCAGAGCAACAATCAGAAGGCAAGAAAAAAAAACAAAACAAAAAAAAAACAAGCAAGCAAGAGCAGCTAATATACATATGTACATATTACTATAAAATATACTGTATATATATACACACACACACACAGACACACAGTGCAGAGCATTGTAGCTGGATGGAATAAATATATGAATATATGAACACACAGTGCAGAGCATTGTAGCTAGATGGAATAAATATGTAAATATATAAACACCCACAGTACGGAGCATTGCAGCTAGGTGGAATAAATATGCAAGTATATAAACACACACAGTGCGGAGCAATGTAGCTAGATGGAATAAATATATAGATATATAAATATAAACACACCCAGTGCTGAGCATTGTAGCTAGATGGAATAAATATATAGATATATAAATATAAACACACCCAGTGCAGAGCATTGTAGCTAGATGGAATAAATATGTAAATATATAAACACACACAGTGCAGAGCATTGTTGCTAGGTGGGATGAAACAGCATAACCGTCTATTTAGCCATCCCACATGGTATGACTATGTGCCCATACATATTCTCACCCTCCATAGCGACCGGTATGTTCCTAGTTGTATGCCGGAGAGGACCATTGTGTAAGTCTATTGCATCTTTTGCATTCAAAAAAAACTATTAGTTTGTTACGTCTTTTTGCTATCTCTGCGAGCAGCCCTGCTTAGGTTGTACAGTCTGACAGCCGTTGGTAGGAAGGACCTACGAAACCTCTCGGTTGTGCACCTGGGATGATGTAGTCTGCTGCTAAATGAGCTCCTCAGTGCATCCAGCATGCCCTGCATAGGGTGGAACTCGGACTCCAGCAGAGATGACAGTTTAGCCACCGTCCTTCTCTCTCCTATCTCCTCCATCGGATCAAGGCGCTGCCCCAGGACAGAGCTAGCTTTCTTAATCAGTTTGTTCAGTCTCTTCCTATCGGCTGCAGTGATGCCACTGCCCCAGCAGACCACTCCAAAAGTGATGGCTGATGCCACCACCGTGTCATAGAATGACTTCAGCAGCACCCCTTGTACACCAAAAGACCTGAGTCTCCTCAGCAGGAACAGTCTGCGCTGTCCCTTCTTGTAGAGTGCGTCAGTATTGTGTGACCAGTCTAGTTTATTGTTCAGATGAATACCCAGGTACTTGTAGGATGTCACCATCTCGATGTCTGTTCCCTGTATATTTACTGGTGCTGTGAGGGGCTGCCCATGCCTGCGGCAGTCCACCACCAGCTCCTTAGTTTTCCTCGCGTTGATCTGGAGGCAGTTCCGATGGCACCAGTCCACAAAGTCCTGGATAAGCCCTCTGTACTCAGCTTCATCTCCGCTGGAGATGAGACCAATGATCACAGAGTCATCAGAGAACTTCTGTAGATGGCAATGTGTTGTGTTGTGTGAGAAGTCCGCAGTATAAAGAGTGAACAGAAAGGGAGCCAGCACCGTTCCCTGGGGGGCCCCCATGCTACTCATGATCGTGTCAGAAACACAGTCCCGGGCTCTCACAAACTGAGGCCGGTTCGTGAGGTAGTCCAGGATCCATGATGACAGGTGCTGGTCCACCCCTGCGCGCAGCAGCTTGTCCTTCAGGATCATCGGTTGGATGGTGTTGAAAGCACTGGAGAAGTCAAAGAACATGATCCTCACCATATTCCCGGGCTTCTCCAGGTGGGACAGAGAACGGTGAAGGAGGAAGATCACCGCATCCTCCACCCCAATGCCATGCTGGTAGGCGAACTGGAGTGGATCCATCGCTGGTTCCACCAGGGGGCGGAGATGAGCAAGGAGCAGTCTCTCCAGGGTCTTCATCAAGTGGGACGTCAAGGCCACCGGTCTGAAGCTGTTCAGGTCTTTGGGGTGGGAAGTTTTTGGTACAGGTACCACACAAGATGTTTTCCACAGCTGTGGTACCCTCCCCAGTTTCAGGCTCATGTTGAAGATATACGTCACAATCCCACACAGCTGGTCTGCACAGGACTTGAGGAGCTTTGCGCTGATGCCGTCCGGTCCCGACACCTTCCTCGCCTTGATCTTCCTCAGCTCCGTCCTCACCTGGGTCTTGGTCAGGGTCAGGATGGGGGGCTGTGTGTTGGGAGTGGGGGGGGTGTCGGTGGAGTGGGGAGTGGGTAGCAGGACTTGATTTCTTAGAGGCAGCAGTGGTTGTTGTGCAGACAGGGGGGAGGGCGGTTGGTCAAATCTATTGAAAAACAGATTCAGGTTGTTCGCCCACTCCCTGCCCCCCGTGGCCTGGGGGGAGGTATTCTGGAGCCCCGAGATGGTTTTGAGGTTTCTCCAGACCCCGCTGATGTCGCTCTGTTGCAGCTTGTCCTCCATCTTCTTCCTGAAGCTGTCCTTGCCTTCTCTGATCTTTCTCCTCAGCTCCCTCTGTACGGACTTCAGCATCTCCCTGTTCCCCGACCTGAAGATCCTCTTCTTCTCTCTCAGAAGTGTTTTTATCTCAGGGTTGATCCAGGGTTTGTTGTTTGAGTGACGCCGTATGGTCTTGGTGGGAACGGATTTGTCCACACAGAAGCTGAGGTAGCCCGTGAAGGTGTGAATGAGGCCATCGATGTCCTCACCATGTGGATCGCAGAGCTGCTTCCAGGCAGTGGCTTCAAAACAGTCCTTTAGAGTGTCCATTGTCTCCTCAGACCATAACTCCACAGTGTGCATGGCCGGAGGTTGTCTGTGCACTAGGGGTTTGTACACCGGTCGGAGATGAACCAAGTTGTGATCCGATCTCCCAAGTGGGGGGAGTTGTGATGAGGTGTACGCCTCCTTAGTGTTTGCGTAGAACAAATCCAGTGTTTTATTGTCTCTAGTGTGGCATGTGACATACTGGGTGAAAGTGGGCAGAATGGGAGACAGTGAAACGTGGTTGAAATCGCCTGAGATGAGGAGAAGAGCATCTGGGTGTTCTGTCTGCAGCCTGCTGGTTACTGAATGGATGACGTCACGCGCTGTCCCAGCGTTCGCCCTCGGATTTGCATAAACAACAATGCAGATCACGTGTGAGTGTTCTCTCGGGAGATATGTAGGCCTCATGCTAACAGCTAGCAACTCAATGTCTTTGCTGCAGTGTCGTTGTTTAACAGTGATATGTCCCGGTCTACACCAGTTGTTGTTAACATACATTATCACTCCACCGCCCCTAGTTTTGCCACTCTCTGGTGTTCGGTCAGCTCGTATCATGTGAAAACCCTCCAGCTCAATGTTAGCATCTGCTGCTAGTTCAGTTAGCCACGTCTCAGTAAACAAAAGGAGAGAGCACTCCCGGTAAGTGCTATCATAACGGGAGATAGCCGCTAGCTCATCTAACTTTCCCAGTATCGACCGTACATTTCCCATGACAACAGATGGAAGGGAGGGTCTGTACCTTATATTTTTTGTCCTCCGCCTTACTCCAGCCCGGCAGCCGCGGCGTTTTCGCCTCAGTTCTCTCGGTATGTCGAGTTTTTCTAGTGGGACCGGGTGGCGGTTAAATGCTAGCAGCTCTTCCCTGTTGTATCGTATCCTGCTATAAACAGTGGCTCCGTCCACCGGCTCAGGAGTCATTTGGGACGATCTGTGTGTCCGTGATATAAGTGGGGTGAAAAAAAAAGTGATCAAAAGAGAGAGGAAGGGAAAAAAAAACTCGGAATCGAGCCGCTGTTGCAAAAGGCAGCCGACTGGTGTGGCGCCGAGAGATGGGAGACAGCCCATTAACCGTTATTTGAGCAAATTCTTGAGGTAAATAGTGAGGTCTGAAGGACACAGTCATTAATTCTTAGTGTCTGCAACATTCATGTTGCAGACACTAAGAATGTGAGTGTGAGTGTAACATTCTGTTACACTCACACTACACAATGACATGCAAATATACACACACTGCTCTCCCTCCCTCTGCTGTGTGATTGTATCTATTGTCTGCTAATGCATGAGGGTTTTTTTCTGTGTAGTCAAAATGTGGCTCATATACGAGCGTTTATTCTGATTACTATGTTTTTTCTCTCTCCTATTGTGTTTTCCTCCCCCTCCCCTCCCCTCTTTACCTCCACTGTTGACAGGCGCCTTGTATGGCGACGCGTCATTGGATGCGCCTAACGTGCGCGTCCAATGTCAAGTCACATTCCTCGTGTGTTTACTTGTAAATATACTTGGCAATAAAGCTGATTCTGATTCTGATTCTGATTCTGATTCAGTCTCTCTTACTGTGAAGTTTGTTGTCCACTTACTGTTGACAGCAATGCAGAGCCCTCCCCCACTTAATTTCCGTGTTTTTTCCTTGTCCCTGTCAGCACGAATGATGTTAAAATGTTCCAAATCAAAGCCTATATCCTCAGAAAACCATGTCTCCGTGAAACAGAACAGACTGGTTTGCCAGTAATCCCGATCATACCTGATCAGTGTGGCGAGTTCTTCACTTTTGTTCTTCAGCGAACACACGTTTGACAGGGTTATGCCAGGTAAAGATAGGCGGCGGCCTCTCCTCCTCAGTCTGTTCCTTATTCCTCCTCTTGACCCGCTTTTCCTTCTTATTTGCTTCCTCTTGTATCCACGGATTAACCCCACAAGTATGTTGGGGTTGACACCCAAGTATGACTCCCAAGTCTCTGTTAGTCCATGATCTGTTAACCTCTTGCACTCCTTTGTACCGCGGGCGGGCAAGTCTCTGCGTCCTAGGGCGCACGAGGGCGCACTCATGCGTCCTCGTGCGCTCTCGGACGCATGGTCCTGATGGTGGTGATGTAGTTGGTGTTGGCGTCCAAGCGCCACCGAAAAAAAAAGCTGCAGACACAGCCGCGAACAGATTAGTTCATCTGATTGACCTCTCATTCGACTAATAAGAGCCTTGAATTGGGTTTCTGAAACCTTGAAGAACCAATGAATGAAAACCTAGGAAGGAGGACCAGCCTACTGTGAATGCAGGAGCCAATTGAAGCACAGAAGTTCGGGCTGGGTGGAGAGAGATTTGCTGTTGCAGCAGATGAAAAAAAGCACGCTGGAAGAACCTGCTACAGACCCAGCAGCATGGAGAACACCCACAAGTGGGACCTGCACTCATTCCAGCAGAATAGACGTCTAGGATTCTCTTCCGTCATCATAGACCGACGGAGGCCAACGACAAAGGTCGTAAATCATTCGCCAAAACCGCAATAATGGAATTATGTTTTGACTGGGATCCACGAGCGGACCAGCGTCGCGTTCGTCTGACAATGGGGAAGAGAAGTTCACCAGGACTCTGCGGCTGTGAAGAGGTAAGGTGTTATAAGCTAAATTTATTATTTATCCCTGAAAATTGTAATCAAAAAATGACTTTTGACCGATGGGTAAATTACAACTGTACGGCGCACGAAGTACGAAGTGTGTGCGCCGCGATAAACGGTTCATTTGCCGTGTTTGGACCGTGAACGCCCCCCCCGCTGCAGAAGAGGAGCGGGGGGGGGGGGTTCACGGTCCGAACGCCCCCCGGTCCGCGGGGGGAAGCCGCGCTGACTGCGCAGCGGTCGCCACATAGCCATATGAGTCTATTCTGTCATGTAGCGATGGCCGTCCTCTGTAGCGAGGGGGGGACAACCCCCCACACACACACACACAGTAGCGAGGGGGGGGAGCCGCTGTGACAGCGTTGCAACGAGTGTAATCCGTCATGTAGCGAGGGCCGATCTCCGTCCTTTGTAGCGGGGGGGAGACAACCCCCCCACAAACACACACACAGACACAGCCCTGAATGTGACCTTTCATTAGAGCCCAAAATGAAGATTCTACATTGAATTATTCAAAAGTTACAGACGTTTTTCCAAACTGTGCCATTTGGCACAATTTGGCACAGTTCCAAAACGCCTGGGAACAGCCTGAGAACAAAGTTGTGTAAAATATTCATTTTTTGTGGTATTGTTACAAAATTTGGACCTCATCTGGATAACGCTTGGTCCTACATTTCTGTTGCATTTTCCAGCCCGGATCTGAAGCTGTGTGTTATTTGCAAGCATTGGTATCCAAAAAAACACCCAGGCCAAATTTATTTTCTTCAAGTTCACTATGTTTAGATGACTGTAACTCAGTGGCCGGAGCACTTAGAGGGATCATGTTTTTTTGCCAAAAAATTCAAAGTGTTTTCTTTTAAATGAGACCAACCCCATGAAGATGCTGCAAAGGGTTGAATAACAGCTTTCGATTTACTTTGGGCACGTTATTTTTTGGCATTTTTAGGAAAATTGCCGGGAGTGCAAGAGGTTAATTGATCATCAGATTGATTTAATATCCCTTACAGAGACTTGGTTAGGGCAAGAGGATTATGTTGGTTTAAATGAATCAACTCCCTCTGGTTATTTAAACTGTCAAAATCCCAGAAGTTCTGGTCGTGGAGGAGGAGTAGCAACAATTTACCATTCCAAATTACTAGTTAATGTAAAGCAAAAAACATGTTATAATTCCTTTGAGGGCCTGGTCCTCAGTATTGGGCACTTTAGCAATTTTAGGTTAAACCCAATTTTATTTGCTATAGTTTATCGTCCCCCATCAACCTACTCAGAATTTTTATCCGAATTTGCTGATTTCTTAGCTGATTTAGTGCTGAAATCTGATAGAATAATTATAGTAGGAAACTTTAATATACATGTGGATGTAGATAGTGACTGCCTTAATGTGGCATTTAATTCAATATTAGACTTGATTGGGTTTTCTCAAAAAGTAGGAAATTCTACTCATTATCTCCACCATACATTGGACCTTGTTCTGACATATGGCATAGAAATAGAAAATCTTGTAGTGTCTCCTCATAACCCTGTACTGTCAGACCATTGTCTGTTAACCTTTGATCTTACTATTTCTGACTATTTGGCTCCTAAAGAAAAATATTATTACAGTAGATGCCTCTCAGATGATGCTGTTACCAAATTTATGCAGATTGTTTCCTCTATGCCATGTGTCAACACAACGGAAATAAGCTATAGACAGATTGCTCCTTCTGTAATTGATAACATGGGGGATAGTGTTACAGCTTCTCTGCATCAGACTCTAGACTTGGTGGCCCCCTTAAAAAAGAAAAAGTATAATTAGAGATTTCTAACTCCTTCGTTCAACACAGAAACTCGTAGCTTAAAACAGAAGACTCGTCAATTAGAAAGAAAATGGCGCTCCACTAATTTAGATGAAATCTATTTAGCTTGGAGAAATCATCTTTTAATTTATAAAAAATCTCTTAGAAAAGCTAGAACGAGTTATTATTCTGCATTAAATATAAGAGAACAAGAATAATCCCAGGTTTCTTTTCAGCACTGTAGCCAGGTTGACAAAGTGTCAGGACTCTGTCAATCCTAGCATTCCCTTAGAGCTTACTAGTCAGGACTTCATGAACTTTTTCAATAATAAAATTTCATCCATCAGAGATAAAATCAATCAGATTCTTCCCACAGTTAAATACTGTAACTACTACAACTCCTTCAATTGATGTCTGTCTTGATGAGTTTACTCCAATCGACCTTTGTGAGTTAGACAAAATAGTTTCCTCATCCAAACCTTCAACTTGTCTTTTAGACCCTATTCCTACCAGGTTATTTAAAGAAGTCTTCCCACTTATTGGTAGCTTTATTCTTCATATAATCAATTCTTCATTAACTTTAGGCCATGCACCACAGGCTTTTAAAATGGCTGTAATTAAACCCTTACTCAAAAAGCCAACGCTAGATCCAGGAGCTTTAGCTAACTATAGACCAATCTCTAATCTCCCTTTCATTTCAAAAATCTTAGAAAGAGTTGTTGCTACGCAATTATTTGACCACCTGCAGGAAAATGGTTAACTTGAAGAGTTTCAATCTGGGTTTAGAATCCATCATAGTACTGAAACAGCCTTAGCGAAGGTCACTAACGACCTCCTCATCGCATCTGATAATGGACTGGTTTCTGTACTTGTCCTTTTAGACCTTAGTGCAGCTTTTGATACTATCAATCATAATATTCTACTTGATAGATTAGAACACTATGTTGGACTTAATGGAACTTCGTTGCAATGGTTTAGATCTTATTTATCTGATAGGTTCCAGTTTGTTCATGTAAATAATGAGTTTTCTTTCAACTCAAAGCTTAGTCATGGAGTTCCACGGGGATCTGTGCTAGGCCCTACTCTTTTTAGTTTATATATGCTTCCGTTAGGCAACATTATTAGAAGGCACTGTATACATTTTCATTGATATGCAGATGACACACAATTATACCTGTCAATGAAGCCAGATGATAGTAATCAATTAGCCAAGTTAGAAGCCTGTCTTAAGGAAATCAAAGCTTGGATGACTTGTAATTTCCTGTTATTAAATTCAGATAAGACTGAAGTCATTCTTGTTGGTCCAAAAAACCTTAGAAATACCTTTCCAAATCAAACTTTCAGTTTGGATGCGGTTACTCTTTCTCTTAATAGCTCTGTGAGGAACCTTGGAATTATTTTTGATCAAGATCTGTCCTTCAATTCACATATTAAATTTGTTTCTAAGACTGCCTTCTATCATTTGCGTAATATTGCCAATATTAGGAGCATCTTGTCTCAGAGTGATACTGAGAAACTGATCCACGCTTTTGTTAGCTCGAGATTAGATTATTGTAATTCTTTATTATCAGGCTGTCCTAAAACATCTTTAAAAAGTCTTCAGCTGATCCAAAATGCTGCAGCAAGAGTTTTAACAGGTACTAGAAAGAGAGATCATATCTCTCCGGTTCTGGCCTCCCTTCATTGGCTTCCCATAGAGTTTAGAATTAAGTTTAAAAGCCTTCTTCTTACTCACAAAGCTCTAAACAATCAGGCTCTTTTTTATTTAAAAGATCTGATACTACCCTATTATCCTAACAGAGCACTACGCTCCCAAAATGCAGGATTACTTGTAATACCTAGAATCTCCAAAAGTACAATGGGAGGCAGAGCCTTCAGTTATCAAGCTCCTCTCCTGTGGAACCAGCTGCCAATCTGGATTCGGGAGTCAGACTCGATCTCTGTTTTTAAGAATAGGGTTAAAACCTACCTTTTTGATATAGCCTACGATTAGGGAGGGATCATGTGTTTCTGAACCCTCCCTTAGTTATGCTGCTAATAGGTTTAGTCAGCCGGGGGACCTCCAATAATGCACTGGGCCTCACTCCTTTCTTCACTCTCAATTAATTTTTTTTTTTTTCTGGTCATTAACATCTGTTTGTTCTCTCCCATAGATTGAGTCCCCATCGTGGTGTTTGCTCTCTACATGTCTGTTCTTATCATCTTCTCTGTCCCCTCACCCCCCAGCCAGTCGCAGCAGATGACTGCCCCTCCCTGAGCCTGGTTCTGCTGGAGGTTTCTTCCTGTTAAAAGGGAGTTTTTCCTCTCCACTGTCGCCAAGTGCTTGCTCACAGGGGATCGCCTGATTGCTGGGGTCTTTCTGCAACTGTGGGGGTTCCCCCTACAGTTGATAGTGCTATGAGATGACTGTTATTGTGAAATGGCGCTATATAAATAAAGTTGAATTGAATTGAATTGAATTATGTTGTCATCATGGAGCGATGTCAGTGTAGACTCTGGCACCGAGCGGCTCAATTCCAACAGTCCCGTGAATAAGCAAGCCTGCCTGGGATGGTGGTGACTGGCTGCGCTGGTTGTAAACAAAGTCCGTTTGCGCTCCACAGATTCATAATAAACAGCCAGGCACAGGCCAGATGGAACACTTTCAATTTTCATTTCAGCAAGAGCAAAAAAAAAAGACAGAAAAACATGCAAAAAACACTCAAAAACGACAAAAATTCTCCCACTCACTCAGCAGTGTCAGGAGTCAGTCTGACAGAGTAGTGCCCCCTGAAGTACTTGAGTACTTGAAGTAAAACCTCAAGGAAACAAACTAGCTCTAGAGTGTGCATTTAAGTCTTTTGTAACTGCAGTAAGTTGATTAATTACTACTTTGAAGCTATATTTAAATCATTCTTTGCACTCACTGGATTAATTCTTAAAGGAGAATTAGTCTTAAATTCAGTTTGGATGTGACTAAAATGTTTTAGTCACCTTGATCAGAAGCAATCTCTTTACAACAAAGTACTTACCCTGTACTTACTCATGCTGTACTTATCCCATACTTCTGCTCTACTTATACAGTAATTATGTGTGATTAAAGATGAGGAATAATACAGTCCAAGCACCTGTATTTACCCTGTACTAAGAGCGTAATTTGCACCCCGACAGATAACATGATTTTTTTTTTTTATTATTTTCACAGTTTGTGTAATGTGATGTTTGTGGTGGTTGTAGTGGGGGGCATTATATGAGCAGCAAAAATTTTTGCATAGTTTTAAAAAAATCCTAAGACCATCTGTGGATCACCACCTTATCATGGTGAAGGGGTTTGCTAGCCCTAACGATCCCGTGAGCTATATTGCCAGGGGCAACTTGCCATTAGTTGGGTCTCCCAAGGCAAATTGGTCCTGGGTGAAGGGCGAGACCAAGAGTGGTTCGCTATGAAAAAAGTTACAACAAGGACCCAATGTACCCAAAAGAGCCACGTGGGTAAACCCTCCAGTGGGCTCACCACCTGTAGGTCGGATCAGGAGGATCACGGTGAACCATGCAGCAGTCTGGCTTACTCTGCTTGGACTGCTGCACCCCTGAAAAAGCAGTAGAAGATGGATGAGTGGATGGATGGATGAATGGATGGATGGAAACAATCCCATCCATCTGACTCTGTGTGTTCGTCATCACAGTCAATTACCTAATCACATTTATCACCTTCACATACCCCTTGCTTTTGGCCAGACATTGTTATCATATACAGTATCAGCAATATACAGAGGGATATGCAGTCTATTTGGGAAGCTGTTTTTAACAAAAGTAGGTGATGTTTCATGCTTATCATAATTATGGTGGTGTGGTGGAGCAGTGGTTAGCACTGCACCAGCACAGCAACTCAACCTTGGCCATGGGATCCCTGGTTCAATCGCAGCCCCTGACCAACAGTGATCTGTGTGGAGTTTGCATGTTCTCCCCGTATCTGCGTGGGTTTACTCCGGGATTTCTCCGGTTTCCTCCCACAGGCCAAAAACATGCAGGTTAGGTTAATTGGAGACTCTAAAGTGTCCCTAGGTGTGAATGTGTGTGTGAATGGTTAAGGGATAGCGCCGTACCGTGGCTGCTTCATCCATCCAGGTGGATGCCCTCAATTTCCCCTCTGGGGATCAATAAAGTATACAAAATAAAAAAAAAAAGAATTATACTGCTCACATGTTACATGTTTTTGATTCTGCATATGAGCTACAGTGACAACTGCCTTCATATAAGACCAAGGCGTTCTGACATTCTTCGAAACACTGTAGTTGGAACTGTTAGTTGAAACCAACATAGTTCAAACTAAGACAGTCTGATGTTGTTCTGGACATTTTTGGAAACAGTAGTCAGATGTTGATTAGTTGAACGACGCACTATGTTGGTTCAACGCTAACCTCCAGCATAATTTGGGAAACACAACCCAGATTAGTCATACATGTGAACAACAGGAGTGACTTAACTTCATCTTCATCAGCCTCTATGTAAAAGGTTCCATAGCTGGTGTTTCATTAAAGACTTCACCTTGAATATCACTTATACAAACCAGGTATTTTACAGGTTGAAAAGAATGCAAGGGGGACGACTCACCTATCACAGGGGCTGAGGTCTCCAAGGTGGTTAAAAATCTTTTTGGTGGCTGGGGCCCGGGGCTGGACGAGATTCGCCCTGAGTACCTCAAGGCCCTGGATGTTGTAGGGCTGTCATGGTTGACACGCCTCTACAACATTGTGTGGAGGTCGGGGGCAGTGCCTTTGGCATGGCAAACTGGGGTGGTGGTTCCTCTCTTCAAAAAAGGGGTGGGCTCCAACTTTCGAGGGATCACACTCTTCAGCCTCCCTGGGAAGGTCTATGCCAAGGTATTGGAGAGGAGAGTCCGGCCACTGGTCGAACCTCGGATTCAGGAGTAGCAATGTGGTTTTCATCCTGGCCATGGCACATCGGACCAGCTCTTTACCCTCTCAAGAATCCTCGGGGGTTCGCGGGAGTTTGCCGAACCAGTTTGCATGTGTTTTGTGGACTTGGAGAAGGCATTCGAGCGCGTCCCTCATGGTTTTTTGTGGGGGGTGCTTTGGGTGTATGGGGTATCGGGCTTGTTGTTACAAGCTAGTTGGTCTCTGTACAACTACGACCGTTGTGAAAGTTTGGTTCGTATTGCCAACACTCGGTCAGCCTCATTCCCAGTGAGAGTTGGATTCCGCCAGGGCTGCACTTTGTCACCGATCCTGTTCATAATTTTTATGGACAGCATTTCTAGGTGCAGCCAGGGAATGGAGGGTGTCATGCTTGGTGATCACAGGATCTCATCTCTGTTGTTTACAGATGATGTCCTGCTGGCTTCATCCAGCAATGACCTACAGGTCTTGATGGGACAGTTTGCCGCTGAGTGTGAAGCAGCTGGGATGAGAATCAGCACCACCAAGTCTGAGTCCATGGTTCTCAGCTGGAAAAAGGTGGATTGTCCTCTCTGGGTTGGGGACAAGCTCTTGCCCCAAGTGGAGGAGTTTAAGTATCTTGGGATCTTATTCAAGAGTGAGGGGAGAATGGAGCAAGAGATTGACAGACGGATCAGAGCAGCATCTGCAGTGATACGGACATTGTACCGGTCTGTTGTGGTGAAGAGGGATCTAAGCTCTAAGGCAAAGCTGTTGATTTACCAGTCAATCTATGTTCCTACCCTCACCTATGGTCATGAGCTTTGGGTAATGACCGAAAGAACAAGATTGCGGATACAAGCGGCTGAAATGAGCTTTCTTCATAGGATTGCTGGACTCACCCTCAGAGATGGAGTGAGGAGCTCAGTCATCCGGGAGAGGCTCAGAGTAGAACCACTGCTCCTCCACATTGAAAGGAGCCAGTTGAGGTGGTATGGGCATCTGATCAGGATGCCTCCTGGGCGCTTCCCACTTGAGGTGTTTCGGTCACGTCCCTCTTGGAGGAGACCCCGGGGCTGACCCAGGACTCGCTGGAGAGGCTATGTCTCCCAGCTGCTCCGGGAAGGCCTTGGTATTCTCTCTGAAGAGCTGGAGCAGGTGGCTGGGGAGAAGGACGTCTGGGCTTCTCTGGTTGAACTGCTGCCTCTACGATCCGGACCGCTGGAAAAGTGGTAGAAGATGGATGGAAAAGAAATTCTGCGTAGTGTGGCCAACAACTGATCAGAGGGTGAGGGGTTCGATTCTCACTCTGTCTGCAGTCTGCATGTCGAAGTGTCCTTGAGCAAGACATTGAACCCCTAGTCGCTCCTGGTGGGTCAGGCCAGTGCCTGTGCATGGCAGCTCCGCCACCATCAGTGTGTGAATGGGTGGATAGCAGGATCTGTAAAGCACTTTGGTCATCCAGAGATGAGAAAAAAAACACTATATAAGTGAACGGCATTTACCATTTGCCATTTATTGATTCTTCTCCTTTGTCACTGAGCCTCCTGCCAGGGGATAAATGGATTTCTTTTCCTCTTTCCATCTTTCTCTACTTGATTCATTCCTCAGGGATTAGAAACAGACAAGGAAGATGAGGGCTATCACAGGACCTTTCTCTCTAGGGACAAGTTTGATTAAATTCTCATGTTATTCATTAATCTGCGAAGAGATGTTTTTTTTTTTTGTTTGAGGCTCATGGTATATTTTTACTGTAACTGTTAAATCTTTTGGTAGCCATATAATAAATACATTCAGCTGAAATTGTTTTGACTTATATTTTAATATCTGAGTAACATGCAATGCTTGACTATGAATTGGGATGGAATTAGGCCATTACTCATTTTGAAAGATTTTAAACAGTCTATAAATTATGCCAAAATTCAGTCTAATATTTGAATAACAATACAATTATGCTGTCACTTCACACAGTCAGGAGGTGAGGGCCTCCCATTCGACAGGCACCAATTTGGAGTTTTCGTACCCCTTGCACCTGTGTGGTTTTACTCCAGGTGTTTCTTCCACAGTATAAAGACATGTCTGTTGGGTTATTTGGGAATTCTAAATTTGCCTGTAAGTGTGGATGTGAATGTGCGTGGCTGTCTGTCTCTCCTTGTTGGCCCTGAAATAAAATGGTGAACCATCCACACTGTACCCAGCCTTTCACACAGAAGATAGGCCCCAGCTTCTTCATAAATCTTAACTGGATGAGCGGTCTGTGATGCCCCTAAACAACTCCTGTTGTCCTTGTAGTGGCAGTGCATGTGTTGTTAGGAGTTGCATGGGTTCAATTACCAGTTTCCCACACCTGTGATGGTGTGGATGAACGTATGCTTGGGCTCATCGTCATTTCCAGACACATGTTTAAAAAAAAGGCTTACCTTTTTATAAACTCTGTTTTCACTGTACAATTCATGTTGTGACCTCGGAGCCAGGGGTTGTAACACTGTTTTAAAAGTTAAATGCAGTTAAAGATTCAAATTTAGCTTTGACTCCACCTCCCTCTGGCAAAACTTTAAATTTTTTAATTCATGTAAATTCCACATGGCTGTATTAAAGTTCTTTAAAAAAAGAAGAAGAAGAATTGTTCTACTCACTGTCCCTGTTTGGGTGCAAATGGTGGTGTGGTTTACTGGGCTCCTTGGGAGCTGTGGGATGGAGAAGCCGCTCATGGCTGTCAGCTTGGGGGTGGCAGGCACCTGGGATGTCAACGTTTTAACCAGCAGTTTTTAATGTCAGATAATTACTATTATTTCTTGCCTCAAATGTTATTCAAAACACTCTTTGCTGCTTTATTTTAAAGATATCAGACAACGTTTACTCGCAATCAACCATTTTGTTCAAGAACTGAATTCAGGTGAAACACCACCCATGGCAGTATATGTCAACCAATCAAGTGCAGCCTTTGTGTTCTCAGCAACGGAACTAATAAGAGTCTTGAATAGCTCCAGACCAGTAGACATGTAACCGCAAGCATCCAATCAAAGGATGTGAAACTGGCAATGTTATCAGACACCTCATAGCCATATAATATGATAGCTGTGACACTCCGATAGACTTCAGTAGTTTTCCCCATAAACCACCATTCATTTCCCAGTGTGTCTGCTTAATAATCCCTGGTAAAAAAAAAAAAAAAAAAATCCAAGATGGCGCCGCGGATGGCAGCCACTGGCTTCTGCTCTCTGATGTTTTTGATAATTTTGTGTGTTTTTTTGGACTTCTGCTCTTCTGTCCGAATCACCTATTCAAGGGAGGAACTACTTTCACTCAGACTACCTCCCAATGCAACTTCTCCGCCAGTTACTGCTGCTGATCTGAAGTTTTTTCAGTCCATCTTAGCTGTGGGAGCAGCGGCTATTGGCGCTGGCCGGAAACGAAGGCGGCGTGGTAAACGTGCCGGTGCGTTAGTCAGGCTGAAGAAACGAGGATTTCGCACGCCGCTCCCATCGATCCATCTGGCAAATATCCGCAGTTTGGCGAACAAAATGGATGAACTGCTGCTCCTGACTCACAAAAAACGGGATTTTAGCAGATCTGGCGCCCTGTGTTTCACGGAGTCCTGGCTGAGTGAACACATCCCGGACAGCGCGGTCCGTCTGGACGGATTTCAACTGTTTCGCGCTGATCGCAGCCGAGAATTCTCTGGAAAGACTAAGGGTGGTGGAATCTGCTTCTACATAAACGAAGGTTGGTGTACTGATGTCACAGTGTTGAAGAAGTTTTGTAGCCCTAACCTAGAGTCACTGTTCATAAACTGTAAACCCTTTTATTCACCGCCAGAGTTCTCCTCATTTATTCTGGTCGGAATTTATATCTCGCCTGCTGCTTGTACAACGGAGGCACTGCAGCTCCTCGCTGACCAGATAGCAGAGGTGGAGGAAAAACATCCAGACTCTCTGCTTATCATTCTGGGTGATTTCAATAGAGCTAATCTCACAAATGAGCTTCCTAAATACAGACAGCATATTAAATGTCCCACCAGGGACACAAATACACTTGACCACTGTTACACAGTTTTAAGAAATGCCTATCATGCCGTCCCCCGTGCAGCTCTGGGTTTTTCTGACCACTGCCTGCTCCATCTTATTCCAACATACAGACAGAAACTAAAAACTTCCAAGCCTGTTGTAAGGACTGTGAAGAAATGGACTGAGGAATCAAAGCTGAAGTTACAAGCCTGCTTTGACTGCACAGATTGGAGTGTTTTTGAAGCTGCAGCCATTAACTTAAATGAACTCACTGACACTGTGACATCATACACCTGTTTCTGCGAGGACATGTGTGTGCAGACCAAGACCTTCTGCATATACAACAACAATAAACCCTGGTTCATTCCTAAACTGAAGCAGCTACATCAGACCAAGGAGGAGGCCTACAGGACTGGTGACTGGACTCTGTACAAGCGGGCCAGAAACATGCTGACGAAGGAGACCAGGCTTGCTAAGAGGAGCTACAGTGTGAAGTTACAAAAAAACTTCTCAGCTAACAACTCTGCTTCTGTCTGGAGAGGCCTACGGAATATCACCAACTACAGGAGACCATCCCCCCACCCTGCGGAAAACCTCCAGCTGGCTAATGACCTAAACAGCTTTTACTGCAGGTTTGAAAAGAACCTACAGTTCTCACCTCCCACCCACACAAAAGGATTATCTGCAGCCCCAGGAACTCCATCCCTCCTCCACTCTGACCTCCCACCAGCACTAATGATCTGTGAAGAGGAGGTGCGCCGGGTCTTTCAGAGACAAAAGATCAAGAAGGCTGCAGGACCTGATGGTGTGTCTCCGTCCTGCCTGAGAGTCTGCTCCAACGAGTTGGCCCCCATCTTCACCCGGATCTTTAACAGATCACTGGAGCTGCGTGAAGTGCCTTCCTGCTTCAAACGCTCCATCATCATTCCAGTTCCCAAGAAACCCTCTATTACAGGATTAAACGACTACAGACCTGTTGCCCTGACCTCTGTGGTCATGAAATCCTTGGAGAGATTGGTGCTGAACCACCTGAAGGTCATCACAGGCCCCCTGATGGACCCACTGCAGTTTGCCTACCGGTCAAACAGGTCAGTGGATGATGCAGTGAATATGGGACTACATTACATCCTGCAACACCTCGACTCCCCAGGGACGTACGCCAGGATCCTGTTTGTCGACTTCAGCTCAGCGTTCAACACCATCATCCCAGGCATTCTTCATCAGAAACTGCTCCAGCTCAAGGTGCCCCCCTCCACCTGCCAGTGGATCTCCAGCTTTCTGACTGACAGGTGGCAACAGGTGAAGCTAGGGAGATTTACATCTAGCTCCCGAAAAATTAGTACTGGCGCCCCCCAAGGATGTGTCCTTTCCCCACTGCTCTTCTCCCTCTACTCCAACGACTGCACCTCAGAGGACCCTTCGGTGAAGCTCCTGAAGTTTGCGGACGACACCACAGTCATCGGTTTGATCCGGGATGATGATGAGTCTGCATACAGGCGGGAGGTGGAGCAGCTGATCCTCTGGTGCAGCCAGAACCATCTTGAACTTAACCCAGCCAAAACGGTGGAGATGACTGTGGATTTCAGGCGACACCCCCCTTCATTCCCCCCACTCACCATCCTCAACAGCACAGTGTCCACTGTGGACTCCTTCAAGTTTCTGGGTACCACAATCTCCCGGAACCTGAAGTGGTCCTCCCATATTGACACTGTCCGGAAAAAGGCCCAGCAGAGGTTGTTTTTTCTGCGTCAGCTCAAGAAGTTTGATTTGCCTCAGGAGCTGCTGGTTGTCTTCTACACCGCCATCATCCAATCTGTCCTCTGCTTTTCCATCACTGTCTGGTTTGGATCTGCCACTAAACAGGACAAGACCAGACTGCAGCGGATCATTAAGTCTGCGGAGAGGATCATTGGTACCGACCTACCCTCCATTGAGAACTTATATCGGTCCATAACCAGGAAACGGGCGGGAAACATCTGTGCTGACCCGTCACACCCCGGCCACAAACTGTTTGAACTTCTATCTTCTGGTCGTCGTTACAGATCACTGAAGGTCAAAACCACCCGTCACAGGAACAGTTTCTTTCCTCAAGCCATCACTCTGATGAACTCCTAACATTCACCTAGTCCTACCTGTTGCTGTACTCATGACTTTTCATCCATTATTACATTGCACATAACTCTCACACTGCTTTTTACTTCATTCACATTATATCACTGAATCTGAGTCCACATTGAAATACTGTGTGATTGTATATTTTTTCATATATTTCTGCAAAGTGTGGTTAGTCCGAGTAAATAACTGCATATATTCCTGTATATATTTGCATCCTTTTATAGAAACGTGGACAGACTGTAATTTACTGTACATACTCTGGTTGTCATTGAATCCTTATTTAAATCCTTCACCTGAACAACGAGAGCAAGTTTTTAGCCAAAGTCAAATTCCTTGTATGTGTTGTGCATACTTGGCCAATACAGCTGATTCTGATTCTGATTCTGATTCTAAGTTCATGAATGGCCATTGCTTTGTTCATTTCAGCACTTAAGTTAACATGTAGATTATGTAAAATGGTAGATGGCATTCACTTATGTATATAGCGCTTTTATTCTCATCTCTTTATGACCAAAGCGCTTTAGAGATCCTGCTATCCACCCATTCACACAATGATGGCGGCATGCTGCCTAACATGGTGCTTCCAGACCCACCAAGAGCAATTGGGGGTAAAGTGTCTTGCCCAGGGACACAACGGCAGGATATCTGGGGAGAGCGGGATTTGAACCGCCAACCATGCGGTTATTGGACAACCTGCTCTACCTCCTGAGCCACTGCCGCCCCGTATGATGTAGTATGTGATAGTGTTTTATTTTGTCATCTTTTTTCGTGTTAATGGCCGATAGAAACTCACAAACTTGCTCATTAGCTTCCTCCACACTAGATTCAGGTGAACAGCAGCTAGCTCAACTTGATAACTTCCTTCTTTTTATAAAATGCACACCAATGTAGAGAGAGAGAAACACCATTTCAATTCTCCTGTATGTCCTGCACGTATAGTAGTATTGACAATAAAATCTTTGAATTGAATTGAATGAAGTGAATAAATTAGCATAAATTAGCACCTGGTGGTGGCAGTGTTATGTGACATTCATAAATTAGCAATTTTAATATTTTATCATTCTGTTGTGTTGAAAATATTCTGTACTTATTTGAAGAAATTGTTGGGAGAAACATGGGGTGAAAGACACTTGGGATATAGGCTGGCTTATTTTTTTAATACATTTGAAAACAAGTGATTATTTTAAGTTGGTAAACGAAGAGTCAAATGTTAAAAACAAACATTCTAAAAACAATTGTCATATTTACAAATGTGAAATACTCAGTTTTATAAAATAGCTCACTTGAAATTAAAAAAAATAACTGAACTATTAACAGAATATATTTTCTATCCGTTGTAATTCTGTTGTGGTTCAGGAAATTCATTTTATTTATGACTATATGTATATGAATTTGACTGTTTTACAGAGTACATGTGTATAGTTTGCATTTTTCCCTCATGTTTAAACTTTTAAAAGAAAAATGTAACATTTCCAAAATAGTTCACAAATCTGTGCGAAAAAAGCTAGAATGAAAAAAACGTTCAATTTTAGTATAAAAATACATAAATATGTAAGAAAAAAGTAATGATTTTTTTTAAAACTAAAAAATAGCCACATTTCAATTTGTAAAGAGTCTCAAATGTAAAATAAATATCAGAGTTATGAAACAGAGAAATACAATATTTTGAGGAAAAAGTAGCAAATTTATGTGAAAAAGTAAAATTTAGAATAAAGAAGGTAGTACATTTAAAAGGAAAAAAATGAACAATTCTGTCAGAAAAATGTTAGTGTTAATGTTGCTTGTTTGTATTATAATACAGTTAAATCTGTTCATTATAAGTTTAACAATATACCTACTGATAGGTATTTTGAATATATACCCAATATGGCTAAAAAATGGTTTTTATGCCTCAGATCGTCACAGTTGCCATTCACACGTCATTATAGAAAGGCCGTTGTTTGGAACTATTTGGAGCTCCATGAACCACAGGACCAGGCAGTGGCGAGTTCAAAGCGTGTCACAACTATCATACTATATGGCTATGAGACACCTGTGGCAAATTCAAAATCTGACTGGTTAAAGCAACAGTCTTCATTACCATTACTTTAAAACAGACACATGCACTCTTCATCTCTGAAAGCCAAAAGCCAGATTTCTTTGATCCCAGCAACACATGATGGCTAAAATATGATAGGACAAAAACTCTAACATGCAGGTAACATTAAGGGTTTTTTTTATCGCTATAATACTGTCGTGGACTTACTCATTGTTACGATGTACACTCTGTGTGATGGTGAAGGCAGTGGGTGAATAATGCCACAACAAAGGAAGCACAGTTCTTAATGTTTACTGACAAACGGCAGGCAGGTTCCAGCTCTCAAAACTGAACGGCAGCACTGAACAGCAGAAGGTAAGTTCATGATTTCACACATGGTATAACACAGAACAGGTTGTGGCTCCGTGGTCCCCTAGCACAAATGGAGGAATAACGTCTATACTGTATGGAAACTGGAACACAACTAACTCATAGACGGTCTAAACACACATATACCAAAAACCGCACTGTGCCTGGGAGCCAATAAGAACAGGTTAACACTGTTTAGATCCACTCAGCTGTAGCTGTAGAATAGGGTGGGATGGCAGTGGTCATTTACACTTTCGTTACCCCCCTCCCCCCCCAGACTGCTGAGTCCCTTCAGCATCTCAAAGGATCCATTAACCCCTTGAACTCTGTGAATTCCGTGGGCGGTCACGTCTCTGCATCTTAGTGCGTCTCAGTGCGCACTGAAAAAAAAAGCTGTATTTCCGGTCTTCCAGTACAGACACAGCCTTGTTACAACCTGAGAAAAAAGCTGTGTAATATATTCATTTTTTGTGGTATTTTTACAAAATTTTGACCTGAGCTTGAAAACACTTGGTTCTACATTTCTGTTGTGTTTTCCAGCCAGTATCTGACAGCTGTATGTTATTTGCAAGCATTTGTATCTAAAAAACACCCAGGCGAACTTTCTTGTTACTCAGTGGCAGGAGCACTTGGAGAGATTATGACTGTTTTGCCAAAAAATTCAGAGTGTTTTCTTTTAAATGAGACTAACCCCATGAAGATGCTGCAAAGGGTTGAAGAACAGCTTTTGATTTACTTTGGGCATGTTATTTTTAGGCGTTTTTAGGGAAGTTGAACAGAGTTCAACAGGTTAACCAATACAATGGGTGCTCAATAAACAAACAGCACTGGTGATTTTTTTTAAACAGTACCTTAGTTACTTTTCAAATAGGAACCACTTAAATCAGAAGGTCTCTTGACAGCAGAACAAAATGTCCATTTGCAGGAACTCAGAAAAGTGTCTATGGCCATCGCGGTAGCAGGCGGGTCTGTTTACTGGTCTACCTCTTTTGGTCATTTGAGAAGGACCAGTTGTCTCTCTGTCTGACCCAGGACTTGGGTCACCAGTGGCTGCAGATGACTCCCCAGCAGTTGCAGCCTGGGGCGGGTCACCAGTGGGTGCTGGATGTGATGGGTCAAAGACAGGTGCAGGCTGGGTTGAGTCTGTGGTAGGTGCCAGCTGAGTCTTGCCTCTGTGATGGCGACGACGTGCAGCACGCCTGGAGGGACTCTGTACCCCAGGGGTGCCAGGATCAGAGTCATCACTGGATAGGGCTTGCAGATGAGTAAGGTCAAAGGGGGTCTGTGTCTTCTCTGGAGGGCTGGTGCAGGTAGCCTGCTTAGGTGGATCCCCTTCCGCATCCTCTTCATTACTTTGCAGCAACGGGGGTCTCAGTCTCTTTATCCACCCTGGTATGTTGTTAGAGTGATAGGGGAGTAGCTGGTCATGGTGAAGGACTTTACTTGTTCTTGGCTCCCGAACTTGATAGAGAACTGGACCAAGGCACTTGGTGATGGGGCAGGGGCCCTTCCAGGGAGCTCTCAGTTTTGGACTCTGGCCCTTCTTCTTTGTGCTATCTCTCACATAGACAAGGTCTCCCAGTTTGTAAGTCCTTTCTCTTGCGCGTAGGTCATGTGCTTTCTTCTGTGTTAGTTGTGCTGCATTTAGGTGGTTTCTTGCCAGTTCGTGTGTTTCTCTCAGCTGGTCTTCTAGGGTCTTCACAAACTCAGCTGAAGGTGCTCTGGTTACACTAACATCAGCCACACAAAAAGAGGCATCATGGGGTTGATGAACCTCATGCCCCAGAATCATGCGGTTTGGCGTAAATCCCATGCAGGCATGAGGAAAGCTCGCATAGGCAGCTGTGAGGAGAGGCAGATATTCGTCCCGATTCTTTTGGTTTTCATCAACATAGCACCTGACAATTTCTAGGAGGGTTTAGTTGAACCTTTCCACTTGCCCATTGGAAGACGGATGGTAGGGTGTGGTCTTGGTCTTCGCCACTTGGAGCAGGCGACAGGCCTCTGTGAACAGATCACTCTCAAAGTTTCCTCCCTGGTCTGTGTGTCTCCAGAGGTGTGCCAAACCTGGAGATGAAGTCAAAGATGAGCTTCTTAGCTGTGGCCTCCGCTGTTTGTTCTGCGAGGGGTACTGCCTCTGCCCAGCGAGTGAACTGGTCAATCATGACCAGAATGTACTTATTGCCTGTGCTTGAGATTGGGAAGGGACCAACTACATCCAGATGCAGGCAATCCATGGGTGTGCCAGCCTGGTACATTTGGAGTGGAGTTCTTCCTGATCTACCCACTGACTTGCAGGCTCTGCACTTCTGACATGTTTTAATAGCTCTATGTCTCCACACATTCCATGCCAGGAGAAATGTTGCTGTGCAGGGTGAAGTGTCTTTCCTTCACCAAGGTGGCCTGACTGGGGTGGGCAGTGACATGACTCCATGACTTCTCTTTTAAGGGACCGGGTGACCCACAGACGGCTCAACGGGGGTGTGCTGACTCCATTTTCCCACTGGTAAAACAGCACCACTTTGTGATGCTCTATCTGGGGCCAACATAGCCAATACTTTTGGACAGCTGGGCTCTCCAGTGTGTTGTGCTCCCATGTTGGTAGCACAACCTCATCCATCCACTGGTGCAATTTAGATAGGTAGGTGTCCGTCCTCCTTCTGCTTGTTTTTCAGCTCTTTTTTTACTGTACCATGACAGCCAGTTGATTTAAGGCCCCTCTTCAGGTGCCTCTTGACTTTTTCCGTTACTAGGTCAGTCAGAGCTGGAACCTGGAGCTGGCAGGGTGCTTTCCCTCACTACTGTATGTCTGATGGCTAGTGGTGCCACGTCATCCACGTCTTCATCAAACCATGCCCACTGCCGGTGTACTCTCTGGCAGTATGGGCATCCACCACAGGGTAGCAAGGCCAGGTCCTTGCCTACCTGGTAGCAGTCACATACAGAACTTTTTGCTTTCTGTGACAATGCATCTGCATTGCCATGATGCGATCCTGTTCTGAGTTCAATCTTGAAGTTGCATTGACTCAGTTCCTCCAGCCATCTTGCCAGCTGCCCTTCAGGGTGTTTGAATTGAAACAGCCAGGTAAAACTATTATGGTCTGTGTGGAGGATGAAATGTCAACCCAGAAGACAGTGTTTGTACTGCCTTGTGAATTTCACCACAGCAAGGAGTTCTCCCCTGGTTACACAGTATCACTGCTGCATGATCGGCAGGTGTGTGCTCCCATAGGCTGTGACCTTCTCTTCCCCCTCTTGAATTTGGGACAACACATCTCCTATGCAGGCATTAGAGGCATCTGTGTCCAGAATGAACCGGCCATCGGGGGTGGTATAAGAGAGTATGGGAGCTGTCATCAGTCTGGCCTTGAGCTCCTGAAAGGCTTGTTGTTGCAACTCACCCCACTGGAATTCTGCACCTTTCTTCTGGAGCTCATTCAGTGGACTGCAAATCTCTGAGAAGGACTCCACAAAGCGATAGTAGTAATTGCAGAGGCCTATGAATGCTTGAAGATCTTGTAGGTTTGTGGGAGGGCTCCAGTCCTGGACAGCCTTGATGACTTCTGGGTTTGGCCTGATGCTCTGCCTATTGACCATATGGCCGAGGAACAGGGCCGCGTCCTTCAATAGGTAGCACTTGGCTGATTTGAGCTTCAGCCCGCACTGCTCCATGTGCTGAAAGACTTCTCCCAGGTTGCTTAGACTGTCATCGATCCCCTTTCCCAGGATAATGACATCATCCAGGTATATAAGCAGACTCTGCCACTGTAGACCCCTTAGTACAACCTCCATGGCCCTCTGGAAAGTACTTGGACATTACATAAGCTGAAAGGCATTCTGATGTATTTATACAGCCCATACTTGGTGATGAAGGCTGTTTTGCAATGGTCTTGCCTGTGGACTTCAATCTGCCAATACCCACTTTGGAGATTGAGCGTTGAGAAGGTAGTGGTACCAACAAGGGTGTCAAGGCACTCTTCAATCTTGGGTAGGGGGTAGGCATCCTTTACAGTCAGCTCATTAAGCTTCCTGTAGTCAATACACCATCGGACTCCACTGTCCTTTTTGTGGACAGGTACAACAGGGGTTGCCCACTCGCAGGTTGAAGGGGTGATGACACCTGCTTCCAGCATTGCTTTGAGGTGTTTCTCTTCTTCCTGGAAGCCAAGTGGTGTGCGACATGGTGGATCTTCTTCCGGCCTTCAGAGAGAGCTGTCGCATTTTCTCTCCCTCCTCCCCACTCCTCTCCCCTCTTCACTATCCCAGCTTGTTGTGTCCTGTCTCTGTCTGTGTCGCTCTTATTCTGGCTGAATCTTATTCCAAATGGAAAATTATGGATTTGGTGGGCTTTATATGTAATTGACACCACTTCAAAAGAAGATCGGGCTAGGGGGAGGCCAAGTGGACTCATGAACAATTGGGAATTCATGTGTCTGTGTGATTCGACTGAGATGCGGAAGACATCTCTATTTGTTTGGCTTTTGATCACAGGATTTCTATTTTGGCTCTGGAGTTTCCTGATGTATCAGAAATTAAAGAAGTTGGGAGAGCTGATCAAAGCAGACCCGGCAATGCTCCTTCAACAACAAATTCGACCAGTCGGGGAGTGCACTGATAGCGGCAATGGTGAACTGAATGATGGCTGATTCAGAAGATGGTATACATCTGGAGTCGCTGGTGCTCTCCAGGGAATGATTTTAAAGCCTGTATATGGAAATTATGAAGCACAGAATCGCAAGAGAGATGGAAATTCTATGCTCTGAGTGAACTGTGCCTTGACCTTGATTCGGCGCCCTCTCCTCCTGGATGAAGACAAAACAGAAGAAGAGTTTCCCTAACACAAACAATCTGGCGTACAGTCATCTGAACTCTCAAGGACAGCGCCATGTGACTGACTTAGGAATTACCATCGGACATGCACTGAGAGTTGGATCTCTCGTGGACATGCTATCTAAGTTTCAGACACTAAAGACATAACATCCAGTTGCTGAGAGAGGATTTTTGCTGCACACCAGTAACTGACACACACACTGCATACAACATCACATGACTGATACACATACACTGACACACACACTGTCTCTCTCAACTTGCTGCTTTGTTAATGTGTGATCTATTGTTTGCTATTTGTGCATAAGAGGGTTTTTTTCTATGTAATCACAATTTTGCTCATACGAGCTTTTTATGAGCTTTATACGAGCTTTATTTTGATAACTATGTTTTTTTCTCTCCGCCCTATGTGTTCTCCCCCCCCCCTTTACCCTCCACTGTATGACAGGCGCCTTTGCATGGCTGCCGCGTCATTGGGATGCGCCTATCGTGCGCGCCCAATGTCAAGTCAACTTCCTCGTATGTTTACTTGTTTACTTGTAAATGTGCTTGGCAATAAAGCTCATTCTGATTCTGATTCTGATTCTGATTCTGATGTCTAATGGGGTGCCCATTGCCTATGTCTATTCGGTGTTTGACTGTATCAAACCTGACCAGGTCTCCATCATTGGTGGCAAAGATTGACTGGTACCTCATGAGGAGAAGGAGGAATCTCTCTAGCTGTTCTTCGCTTAGGCCTTCACTTGCAGAGGTGAACAGTTCTCAAAGGTGACTGGGTAGATCTAGTGCACTCACTGGCTTCAGGTGACATAACTGTCGTATGGGAAGCTCATCTGCTGCTGGTGATGTTTCACCGGGGATGTCAGGAGGTTCCTTCAAAGCTTCAAGAAGGATTCCCAGGCAGGTACCTCCCGGTAGGCTAGTGCTTAAAGGTGACATGTTGCAAATGCGGATAGGCACTTTCTCATCCATGTCCACCAGGACACTACCTGAGGACACACCATCTGCTAGACCAGCTGGTTCAAGCACTGCTGTTACGCCAGGCTTAGGGTTTTCCATAACACCCCATACATCACATTCACTCTGTGGCAGCAGGGTTGAAGGTATCATGAGAAGCACTCTGGAGATGGCATAGCTTCCCACTGACCCCCTTATGATATAGCTGGGGACTGACTCACCTTCGCTGAACACCTTGCATCCTCCTAGTATGGTTTCATTGGCTGCCAGCATAAAGTCAAGTCCCATTAGAAGGGAATCACGGATAAGTGCCACATACACATTCTGCTCTCTGCTCCTGCTGCCCACTTTGAGCGTGACCTTGTAGCCATTTGCAGTCCCTATAGCTTTACCGGTCTCTGCATTCAGGAGGCAGGCTGTCTTGTCAATTGACCGGTTTTCTAGTTGGAGCTGCTGGAATAGCTCTTGGGACATTACAGTGGCTTCTGCACCCAAATCAATGACACACTGAACAGGCAGGGGATCTACTTGCATGGGGACCATCAGGCTGGGGCCATCACTTTCCGCTCGGCCTATGGTAATGATGGGTGAAGGGGTAGTCTCATAGTCTTTGAGGGTTGTCACATAGCCACTTACATTGCTGGCCAGGCCCGGGCCATTGGACCTGGCCAGTTCTAGTTTTTCTTCCTCTTGGGGCTGGGTGACCATTAACAGTCCCTCTTGAAGTGGCCGATTTCTTCACATTGGTAGCAGGTAGTTTTCTTGCTGACAGATGGGCTTGGTGAGTGAAATTGGCCTGCTGTACTGGGGGAGGTTGGCAGGTGTGTGGGGGACCTCCCACATTGTTGCTCATCCCGTGGGGCCAGGCCTGGGGATGTCAAGTTGGCAGCAGGGTGATTCCCAAACCCGGATGCAATGAGGAGCTGCAGCTGCCCCACCTGGTCTCCGAGTCACTTAATTTCGTCAGCAGTTTGGGCCTTGTCATCTCAGAGTCATTTGATTTCATCCGCCACCGCTTGGACTTCCCTTTGCAGTGCTGATGAATAAGCTACCTTCTCCTCGAGATTCTCATCCGCCCAGGAAATACGTCAGACCCTTCCTCTCCCTTCAGTATCTCGGCCCAGAGTTGCTTTATAATTGTGTTCATGGGTCTCCACAAGCTTTAGAGCTTCAGAGAGGGTGGAGGGATCTTTATTCATTACTTCAAAGGCAGCCCGCTGATTGCGGTGTCCTTTAGGAATGCATCCACTGCCAGCTGCTCCTGTAGACCTAAGTCAACTCTGGGGTAGGCCAAAGTGACAAGCTGGCGGACCTCCTCAGCAAACTCAGCTGATGACTCCTTCTGCTGACGAAGTTCACTGAGGCGGCGTCGCACAGTGGTGGGCAGATCAGACTGACTGAACTGTTGTTTCAGTTGGTCTGGGAGGAGACAGTAATCTTCTCACACATGCTCAGGCAGGGAACAGAGGAAGTGCATAGCAGAGCCCGTCAGTCACTCATGAAACCTATCTACCCTTTCCAGATGAGACCATCTCTGTCTTGTAGCCATTCTCTCAAAGGGCATATAGAATGTGTTCCAGTCCTAATTCCATCAAATGGGGCGAGGAGCTTTGAGTTGGAGCAACAAGATGAGGGTCAGGCATAAATCTGGAGGTCATTGTTGTTGCTTTGATGTGAACTGAAAGTTCCCATGGTGGAGTCTGGTCTCCTGTTGTTGACTTGAGTGGTGTGAGGATTCTAGTTAGTAGGAGTTGTGGCTGTATTGGGCGGTGAAGCATCACCCTCTTTGGGTCGACCGCGTCGGCGGACAACTGGATCTGTGCTGGTGTATCTGTACTCCACAGTCTGGAAGGAACTGAAGTGAGTGAGCGCTGCTGAATGACATCCAGCTCTGGACTGAAGTCTGGGGTGGGAGTTGAGGCCTCATACCTGTCCATGGTTATGTGGCGAGGATCAGCTGTGAAGGGAGCAGAAGGTCGATGGGCAGTAGCGGCTGCTGCTCCCAGGTCACTGTCAGTGTTTGTGTGGTGTTGGCCTTGTGGTGGAGACCCTTGCTGTGCTTGCTGCTGGTGTTGCAGCTGCATTTGTATTTGCAGATTTTGCTGCTGCCTTTGCTGCAATAACTGTAGTCCCTGCTGCTACGTTTGCTGCATCTGCCGTATAAAGATGCTCATCCATGCTGGTGCCGTCTTGGGATCTGCAGCTGCTCCATTCTCGCTCGCTGTCTGCTTTCCTCCTCCTGGTTCCATCATCTTCTTTGTTATTATTATTGCTTTAGTTATTATTTATTTATTTCTTTTTTTTATATTTTTCTTTCTTTATTTTCTTTTTCTTTAATGTATGCAGATGAGCATTGACACTCTGTTCAAAGCTGTGCCAAGTTTGGGAACCACTCTGTAGGTTTGTTATGAGCATTAAGCAGTGTTTCATTCCTCTTCTGAGCAGTTGGGCTGAAGTCACATGACCCAGTGAGACACGGAAGGGATTCTTGCAGGCAAAATGTCTTTGTCTCACACGTCTTTGTCTATGGTTAAGCAGGGTACTCACTAGATGGCAGCAGACGCTAGCTGCTAGCGTGCAAGCTACAGTTGTCTTCTAGCTGTAACAATCTTCAACTTTATTATGCAATACGTCATCTTACTTCTGACACCAGTTGTCGTTGACTTACTCGTTGTTACGATGTTCACTCTGTGTGGTGGTGAAGGCAGTGGGTGAATGATGCCACGACAAAGGAAGCTCAGTTCTGAACGTTTACCGAAGACTAGCAAGCAGGTTCCAGCTCTCAAAACTGAATGGCAGCACTGAACAGCAGAAGGTAAGTTCATGATTTCACACACGGTATAACACAGAACAGGTTGTGGCTCTGTGGTGCCCTGGCACAAACGGAGGAATAAGTCAACGTCTAAACTGTGTGGAAACTGGAACACAACTAACTCACTGACAGTCTAAACCAGTCCTTCTCAAATAGTGGGGGGCGCAATGCGATGCCGGGGGGGGGGGGGGCGTGTGACCCCGGGGAACAGGCTTTGCTTTTGCCGTGTAAAGTATAATTGCACATCCACGGCAGCAGGTGGTGCAGTGGCGCTCTCATTGTCAAAGTCTGTGCGGGAGTTTAAAACTTTTTAAATTGCTGTCAACAAACCCCTCGAGAGACACCATGGAGAAATATTTAACAGTAACGAAAAGAAAGGCGGAGAGAGACACAGGTAAAGAGACAAATGAAAGTCTCCCAAAAGCTAAGACGAGGAAATATGACGAAGCGTATCTAGCGCTTGGCTTCACTCTGACTACGGTGGGAGACGAGGAAAGACCGGTGTGTTCACTGTGTCTGAAAGTGTTGGCAGCAGACAGCATGAAGCCAAATAAATTAAGACGTCACCTACAGACATTACATCCTCAACACGTTGATAAGCCGCTTGATTTTTTTCAGCGAAAACGTGCGGAGTACGGCCAACAATCATCCCGCTTTGTGAATGCTACATCAGTAAACCAGCGAGCACTTTCAGCATCATTTAAAGTGGCGCACCAAATTGCGCAGTGCAAAAAACCCCACACAATTGCAGAGGAGTTGATACTGCCTTTTTCTACCTTTTTCTTCAGACTAAAATGTTAAATATATTGGTACTCCTGTGTTAATGTTCCAGATCAATTTACATTTAATATTATTTATTGATTGAATTATTTTTCTCAGCATCAAATGGTTCAGTTGGTCAAAAATGTTTCTAGTTTAAATAAGGATTGACATATTTTTTATTTCAGGCACTTTGATGCACTTTAAGTTTTTTTTTCTGTTTTAGACTATAACAGGGTTTCTGTGTGGCAAAATAAAGTTAATATTTGTTGAAAGTTGATTTATATTGCTTTTTTCTTTTGTTAATGTTAAAAAGGATACAATTTTAGGTATACTTATACAATTTTTATAGATAATGATCTTATTTATAGTCACTGCGGCGAGTTGGGGGGGCGTGAAATATTTTCTCTTTCCTAGGGGGGGCTTTGCAAAAAATAATTGAGAAGCACTGGTCTAAACACACATATACCAAAAACCGTGCTGTGCCTTGGAGCCAATAAGAACAGGTTATCGCTGTTTAGACCCAATCAGCTGTGGCTGTAGAATAGGGTGGGATGGCAGTGGTAATTTACACTTTCGTTACAATACCTTCCATCTATGATTAAAACAGTGGTCTTCCATTTCTTTCTGGTTTATGTGTATAAAGATAGATTCTAATTTCTTCCACAAAGAATTAGCATTTAAATGGGTATATGGTACTGTGAAGATAAAATGTGTAGCAGAGGATGTTTCAATATTATAAGTCATCATATGAATAAATGTATAACACCTGCAGGAGAAGTAAATTGGTCAAAGAATAAACAGATACTATAGGTTTGTCCTCTGAGTGAACTATAGACACAGTTTACTATAGACTTTGTCAGCCTCACTGTTGAGCTGATGTGTGCAGTTGTTTTCATAAAACCCTCAATTCATCATCAGTCTTAGGTATTAATAATTGTGAATGTGTTGAGGGAAAAAATACAGTCTCGATAAGCTAGGGGAGATGTGTGAGCACAAATCGATGCAAATCCTATCCCCTCTAACAAAAAGGGGATTACTTCTGCATATTGTTGTGTATGTATCATATACTAATCCACTTTCCTCACACAAACACAAAAGCAGACAAATGTGACATATTTTATGCTTGTTATAGAGATTACTATTGATTGTTTCCAAGTGAAGATACAGTATATATTTTTTTATATTGCATGGGAATTGAAAATGTACCTGGTATTTTGCAGGGCTCACATTCAGATACCAAGCCTGGCAGATGAACATGAATCATCTAGCATGCTTTTGTTTTTTAAACTATGGTACAGAGTTGAGAAGTGATACAAAATATTTTAGTTGTACAGGTAATGCAAAAAATAAATAGAATATTATTAACATTTCCATTTATTTTTCATAATTTAATTCCAAAAGTAAACTTTCACATAGTGTATTTTTTTTACAGATAAAAGGAAATATTTCAAGCCTTTTTTTTATTTTGATTTTTATGGTTACTAACTTATCAGAATTGGATATCTGGTATATTAGATTATTAGAATTTGAATTAAAGAATGTGTTCAAGGCAATAGCCATCCCTGTTGCACCTTTTTCTGCTACACTTTTTTCTTCAGCTTTCCATTTGTATGATTTGAATATAGCACTCTGTGAGCAGCCATCATTTTCAGCTGTGACCTCCTGTGTCTTGATTGTTTTCTGGACATCAGTCAAGTCAGTACTTTCCCATGATTATGATTGTGTGTACTGTACTGGTCACAGAGATATGTTTCATTTATACTGTTTGAAAAGTAATTTAATCAAATTGAGAATTAAATATTGTAATAAATTGAGATACCAGATTTTCTGATTGTAGACAGCTGTAAATGATAACTATTAAAATTAAAACAAATAAGGTGTGAAACATGTTCCTTTACTTGTCAGAAATATAAAATATTATATTTTTAAGATGTGCATGTACATCAGAAATTGGTTTGTAAAGCTGCAAGATGTTAGTTGTGAACTGTATGGCAGTCCATTTAAGATTTCACCTTATCCACTTCCAGTTATTGTTGGAGGCTGAAATTGCACATGTATAACAACACATATCTCTATCAGTCACATAATTTTCAGCTCTGAATTTCTAAAGCTGTGTTCACACCAAAGGCAAAGGGGCGAATTTTTCATGCAGCACGATTACATAATAACTCAATGTAAACACGTGAACAGACGTGAGATGCAGACAGGCGAAGTTGCCTTTATAACTTCTGCAGCTGTGTTGAACCTACTGGGGAAATTCCTAAAGTAACGTCATGATTAGGTTTACATTATTCGACCGGGGGCTCATCTGAAAATGTCATCTTAAGCCTTCAAAACTTCACAGAAGATGGGTGTTTTTGTTGCTAGCATGCTAGCTTTTTAGGACGTACATGGCCGGAAAACCGTGGGTAAATAACTCCAAAAACCCGATTCAGCCAAAGAGTTCCCGGTCCTCCTGTCTCCCGGTGAGTGAGTTTTATTTTCTAACTAGTTTATTCTGCAGTGGTGATAATTTTACTCCATCCACTAGCGAGCTAGCTGCTAGCAGAGCTAGCGAACACTGACGCGAACACGCAATGACGAAAATTCGTGCGTACTCGTGTCTTCCCATTGACTTTGTATGGATTCGCATCTCCCCTTCGCATTTGGTGGGAACACACCTTAAGAGTTTCTCTTTAACAGGTGCTGAGGTGGTGTCACAAATTGGCTCCTGTGGGGCAGAAAGGGAGACCTAGGTACTGGACTGCCTGTAGTGATATTTAATGAGGAAAACACAAGTCCAAACAGTGCACAAAAATAAACTTACAATTTGAGAAGAACGGGGAGTTGGCGAGATAAACACAGGAATGTGCATCAGGACAGGGAAGGGGTCCTGACGGGAGTAGGAAGATGAGACTCTGACAAGGAGTGGAAGAAAAAGGCAGTCTTAAATAGGGCATGCAACCAATCATCACAAATGGCATCAAGTGTGGATCACATGAGCGGGCAGGTTGACCTAATTACAAGGCAGGACATACAGAGCTACACATACAAGATGATAACAAGGTGGGAGTGTCTGGAGGAAGAGGTGGGGAGCTCATGTCAAATGGGAACAGAATATAAACACTTGGAACTAGGTGGAAACAGATCCCTAAAGGACACAAATACATAAACAGAACAGCTGACAACTCAGAACACATCGTAAACCAACATACAATAAGAAAAAACAACACTGGGAAAGACAGGAAATAATCAGAGGTAAATTGAGAGCATGGGCACAGTAAAAACAGTGCATTCGGCCTTGTGACAGAGCCCCCTCCCAAGGGGTGGAGTTCAGACACCCCAGGGTAATATCAAAAAAAAAAAAAAAGGAAGAGAAGACCCCCCCCACCCCCAACAGGAGAAAAACTATAAACCAACCCGGGAGGGCAGTGGGGGAACAAGGCTAGGGGGGGAACAAAAACAAAACAAAACAAAAAAAAACTGCTCAGGGCCCACACCAAGGCACACACCAGGCACTTAGGCCCCCTGGACCGGAGTGCTGGACAGTTCAGTTGGTTGGATAAAGTCCCAGACTTGGCAGATGGTGTGAAGGAAAGAGTCGGGTGGCCTACCAGAGAACGTGGACCACCCAACCCAGCGGCGCCATCTGTTGGGTGGTCTGCCAGAGTTCTTTTACCACCCGACCAGATGGGATAGTCCAGGAGGTGGTTGCTCAATGGGAAAAATTGGTTGTGTGGAGGATAGAAGAGTAGGGGAATAACATGGAGAAGATGGCCGTCCAGCAGGAACCTCAGGGGAGGGAACAGGACCCCTGGTGGCCACAGGAAAAGGGGAACCCATGATGATCTTGGACGGAAGAAAGGGAACCACAACGGCCTCAGGTGTAGGAGAGGGAATCACGACAGTCTTGGGCGTAGGAGAGGGAACCACAATGGCCTCGGGCGTAGGAGAGGGAACCACGATGACCTTGGGCGGAGGAAAGGGAACCAAGACGGCCACGGGTGAGGAAGAAAAACCCTTGGTGGAGCTGGATGGGGACTGAGGGACCACAGTGACATTGTACTGGCACGTAGCACCGTCGGTGACCCCGGACTGGGGTGTAGTAGCACCCGCAGTGGTCCGGGACTGGGATGGAGCACCCATGATGACCTCAACTGGAGGGGGAGCAGCACCCATGGAGGTCTCGGGCTGGGATGAAGCACCTGTGAAGACCTCAGCTGGAGGGGCTGGACCCACGGAGATCTCAGGCGGCGAGGCTGGACCCACGGAGACCTCTGGTGAAGTTGGACCATCCTCGGTGACCCTGGGGAAAGGCTCCAACAGGATGGACAGAGAAACAGGGTCAGGGTCACCGGCAGCATTGGAGCCCGACGGGGTGAACTCAGGTGCAGCTCACGGCTGCACATAGCCCTCCCTACCAAGAACCAGACAAGATCTCACCAAAATAGAGACAGTGAAAACAAAGGAGAGCACTTGCCTGAGCTCAAGTTCCACTGCCGTCCAGGACTCTGTCGATCCAGGCGGCAACATCTCAGGCCTGGTCCTCAGGAGGTGCAGCTTTGGCTCTGCAGCGGCTGCCCCTACAGCAGGCATGGTGGTTGGTGCAGTCTTGGAACCCTCCAGCAAAGTGACCCACGCAGATGGCTCGCCTGACATGGAAACAGGGAGTCAACTCCCTGCTGGCACTAGATCCTGCTCAGCTGAAGCCAGGGGACATTCATTCATCGGGGCAGGCTTCGGACCACTGGCAGCGCCCTCCCTCCATCTGGACCATGGCTGCAGGGCTGGACCCAGGTCCTCCAGGGCCACAGGCTCCTCCCTCATTCAGCGGCTCGATCCTGGGACAGGTGGACATTCAGGGGCAAAAGGAGGCGACACGGAGAGAGCAGGTGAGGAATTTATGGCTGCAGCAGAGGGTGAGGACTCAGAGGACTGCATTAACTGAGCCTCACCACCGGGAATCAGGCAAGGTAATTCATGTGTTAATGACAGAGAATGAAAAAGGACTTGCTTGTGTTCCAAGGGCACGATGTTTTCTGCTGCATCTGGTCTATAATCCGCCCTCTCCTTGGCTGCAGTTGTTGTGGGCCCCTCAGAGGAACGTAAAGGAGCCATCCCTGCAGACACTGTGATGGGCGGAGCCAGGGAGGAGTTCGGCCAGACCTTCAGCAGCAAGAGGAGATGCCGAGGAGACAAGGGTCACAGCAGCAATGGAGGGAGAGGAGGCTGACGGGACAGCTGTCAAAGAGGACTCAGAAGAGTGAACTGCTATGGGGATAATCTGACTCGGCGTCGGAGAAACTGCTGGCTGAGAGGTGGAGGCATTGCTCCGGTGGTGTTTCACTGGGCAGCGGAAGGAAGCGGGAGGCGACTGACCCAGGAGACTCTCTTCCGGGAAATCCGGTCCCACCATGACTTGAGGACAAGTGGAGGCAGACGCGGGAGAGCGGTGTCTCAGTGCAGGTGGAGCAGGAGAGAGCAAATAGAGGAAGGAGTATGAAGTTTCTCGGAGGGAGCGCTTCCTCGTTGGCTTTGGTCCCGCCGAGAGCAAGCCCATCGTCAACCCGGGAAATTACAGCTGCAGAGTGGAAACGGTGGACAACAGCTCCGCGAACTGGGAATGCCTCCTCAATCCAGGATGGGCCTCCATGATCCCGACCGCTGCCTCCACATTCTCCCAGACCTTCTTTGGGCCACGGGAGGCAGGAGATTCAGCCACAAAGTCCCGAATGAAGTGCGCAGCCCATTCCTCTTCCAGACTTGGGATCCCAGCCACCCATCTTCCTTTGATGGCTGAAAGCCAGCGTGCTGGGGACATGTTGAGTGCTTTTGAAAAACAGGTGAGTGAAAAACAAATAACCACAAACTAGCAGCAGCTGGGTCTCAAACGGTTGGAGTCTACCATCATGAATTGGCCCCTGTGGGGCAGAAAGGGAGACCCAGGTGGTGGACTGCTAGTAGTGATATTTAATGAGGAAAACACAAGTCCAGTGCACATAAATAAACTTACAATTTGAGGAGAACGGGTAGTTGGTGAGATAAACACAGGAATATGCATCAGGACAGGGAAGGGGTCCTGACAGGAGTAGGAAGATGAGACTCCAACAAGGAGTGGAAGAAACAGGCAGTCTTAAATAGGGCATGTGGCCCTATTTAAGCCCACATGCCACATGCAACATGCCACATGACCACACCTGATACCATCACAAATGACATCAGGTGTGAATTACATGAGCAGGTAGGCTGACCTAATTACAAGGTAGGACATACAGAACTACACATACAAGATGATAACAAGGTGGGAGTGTCTGGAGGAAGAGGTGGGGAGCTCATGTCAAACGGGAACAAAATATAAACACTCGGAACTAGGTGGAATAAGACGCCTAAAGAAACTGGCAGAATAATAATAAGGACACAAAAACATAAACAGAACAAATGACAACTCAGAACTTCCTGTGGTAACGTATCATCACTTCCTGTTTTGCTGTCTGTCTGTGTGGTTTGCTCTCCTCACTCTCCTGAGCTTTTGGGTTAGCCACTAGCTATGGCTACTAGCTCTCCTTCCTCTCCTCCTCTGGTGTCCTCTCTCTGTCAGATATTTAGCTACACCTCTGCCTCTTTTAGTGATAAAGGTAAATGTAATAAATGTTGTCTTTTTGAGGGGCTCGAGGCGAGGTTGTCTGATTTGGAATCCCGGCTCCGCTGCATTGAAACACCGTCTGCGCCAGTTACTCTTGACGGATGCCCCTTAGCTGCAGCGGAGCTAGCTAGCATAGCTGACCCTGTTAGCGGTCCTCCGGCTCTCCTCAGCAGCGAGGATACTGGGTGGGTGACAGTGAGAAGGAAGCCTAGTCGCAAAGCCCCGGTACACCTCCAACCTGTTCACGTTTGTAATTGTTTTTCCCCGCTCAGCGACACACCCGCTGAGGAAAAAACTCTGATCATTGGCGATTCTGTAGTCAGAAACGTGAACCTAGAGACTCCAGCGGCCATAGTCAAATGCATTTCTGGGGCCAGAGCAGGCGACATCGAGTCAAATTTGAAAATGCTGGCTAAAAGTAACTGTAAATACTCCACAATTGTTATTCACGCTGGCATTAATGACATCCGTCTCCGGCAGTCGGAAGTCACGAAACTTAATGTAGAATCGGTGTGTGACTTTGCAAAAACGATGTCTGCCACTGTAGTATTCTCTGGGCCCCTCCCCAATCTGACCAGTGATGACATGTTTAGCCACTCGTCATCCTTGAACCGCTGGCTGTCTGTGTGGTGTCCTGCAAATGACGTGGGCTACATTGACAATTGGAACTCATTTTGGGGAAAACCTGGTCTTATGAGACGAGACAATATTCATCCCACTTTGGATGGTGCTTCTCATTTATCTAACAATCTGGCATCTTTTTTATCCAAATTTCCAATACCTTGACTACTCAGAGTTGGGACCAGGAAGCAGAGTCGCAGTCTTACACGCCTCTCTGCAGCTCCTCTTCATCCGCCACCCCTCAACTTAGCCCTTGTCTTCCCCATCAGAGAATCATTGTCTGCTCCCTCCAAAGTAAATAAAAATATAATGTATAAGCATCCCAAAGTGATTAAGCAAAAAATTGGTAAAACTCAAATTAAACATAAAGCCTCTAAATTGAATGATTTGGCCTCTGTTACTCCTCATAATTTAAAAATTAAATGTGGTTTATTAAATATTAGGTCTCTAACTCCCAAGTCTCTGTTAGTCCATGTTCTGTTAATTGATCATCAGATTGATTTAATATCCCTTACAGAGACTTGGTTAGGACAAGAGGATTATGTTGGTTTAAATGAATCAACTCCCTCTGGTTATTTAAACTGTCAAAATCCCAGAAGTTCTGGTCGTGGAGGAGGAGTAGCAACAATTTACCATTCCAAATTACTAGTTAATGTAAAGCAAAAAACATGTTATAATTCCTTTGAGGGCCTGGTCCTCAGTGTTGGGCACTTTAGCAATTTTAGGTTAAACCCAATTTTATTTGCCATAGTTTATCGTCCCCCATCAACCTACTCAGAATTTTTATCCGAATTTGCTGATTTCTTGGCTGATTTAGTGCTGAAATCTGATAGAATAATTATAGTAGGGGACTTGAATATACATGTGGATGTAGACAGTGACTGCCTTAATGTGGCATTTAATTCAATATTAGACTCGATTGGGTTTTCTCAGAAAGTAGGAAATTCTACTCATTATCTCCACCATACGTTGGACCTTGTTCTGACATATGGCATAGAAATAGAAAATCTTGTAGTGTCTCCTCATAGCCCTGTACTGTCAGACCATTGTCTGTTAACCTTTGATTTTACTATTTCTGACTATTTGGCTCCTAAAGAAAAATATTATTACAGTAGATGCCTCTCAGATGATGCTGTTACCAAATTTATGCAGATTGTTTCCTCCATGCCATGTGTCAACACAACGGAAATAAGCTATAGACAGCTTGCTCCTTCTGTAATTGATAACATGGTGGATAGTGTTACAGCTTCTCTGCATCAGACTCTAGACTTGGTGGCCCCCTTAAAAAAGAAAAAGTCTAATCAGAGATTTCTAACTCTTTCGTTCAACACAGAAACTCGTAGCTTAAAACAGAAGACTCGTCAATTAGAAAGAAAATGGCGCTCCACTAATTTAGATGAAATCTATTTAGCTTGGAGAAATCATCTTTTAATTTATAAAAAATCTCTTAGAAAAGATAGAACGAGTTATTATTCTGCATTAATAGAAGAGAACAAGAATAATCCCAGGTTTCTTTTCAGCACTGTAGCCAGGTTGACAAAGTGTCAGGACTCTGTCAATCCTAGCATTCCCTTAGAGCTTACTAGTCAGGACTTTATGAACTTTTTCAATAATAAAATTTCATCCATCAGAGATAAAATCGATCAGATTCTTCCCACAGTTAACTTAAATACTGTGACTACTACAGCTCCTTCAATTGATGTCTGTCTTGATGAGTTTACTCCAATCGACCTTTATGAGTTAGACAAAATAGTTTCCTCATCCAAACCTTCAACTTGTCTCTTAGACCCTATTCCTACCAGGTTATTTAAAGAAGTCTCCCCACTTATTGGTAGCTTTATTCTTCATATAATCAATTCTTCATTAACTTTAGGCTATGTACTGCAGACTTTTAAATGGCTGTAATTAAACCCTTACTCAAAAAGCCAATGCTAGATCCAGGAGCTTTAGCTAACTAGAGACCAATCTGTAATCTTCCTTTCATTTCAAAAATCTTAGAAAGAGTTGTTGCTACGCAATTATTTGACCACCTGCAGGGAAATGGTTTACTTGAAGAGTTTCAATCTGGGTTTAGAATCCATCATAGTACTGAAACAGCCTTAGCGAAGGTCACTAATGACCTCCTCATCGCATCTGATAATGGACTGGTTTCTGTACTTGTCCTTTTAGACCTTAGTGCAGCTTTTGATACTATCGATCATAATATTCTACTTGATAGATTAGAACACTATGTTGGACTTAATGGAACTTCGTTGCAGTGGTTTAGATCTTATTTATCTGATAGGTTCCAGTTTGTTCATGTAAATAATGAGTTTTCTTTCAACTCAAAGCTTAGTCATGGAGTTCCACAGGGATCTGTGCTAGGCCCTACTCTTTTTAGTTTATATATGCTTCCGTTAGGCAACATTATTAGAAAGCACTGTATACATTTTCATTGTTATGCAGATGACACACAATTATACCTGTCAATGAAGCCAGATGATAGTAATCAATTAGCCATGTTGGAAGCCTGTCTTAAGGAAATCAAAGCTTGGATGGCTTGTAATTTCCTGCTATTAAATTCAGATAAGACTGAAGTCATTCTTGTTGGTCCAAAAAACCTT
The DNA here is from genome assembly GCA_020510985.1 of Pholidichthys leucotaenia. Taxonomy (NCBI): domain Eukaryota; kingdom Metazoa; phylum Chordata; class Actinopteri; order Cichliformes; family Pholidichthyidae; genus Pholidichthys; species Pholidichthys leucotaenia. The sequence continues at coordinate 125,827,167 of CM035847.1, read as the reverse complement.
AGAAATACCTTTCCAAATCAAACTTTTAGTTTGGATGCAGTTACTCTTTCTCTTAATAGCTCTGTGAGGAACCTTGGAATTATTTCTGATCAAGATCTGTCCTTCAATTCACATATTAAATCATTTGCGTAACATTGCCAAGATTAGGAGCATCTTGTCTCAGAGTGATGCTGAGAAACTGATCCACGCTTTTGTTAGCTCGAGATTAGATTATTGTAATTCTTTATTATCAGGCTGTCCTAAAACATCTTTAAAAAGTCTTCAGCTGATCCGAAATGCTGCAGCAAGAGTTTTAACAGGTACTAGAAAGAGAGATCATATCTCTACGGTTCTGGCCTCCCTTCATTGACTTCCCATAGAGTTTAGAATTATGTTTAAAATCCTTCTTCTTACTTACAAAGCTCTAAACAATCAGGCTCCTTTTTATTTAAAAGATCTGATACTGCCATATTATCCTAACAGAGCACTACGCTCCCAAAATGCAGGATTACTTGTAATACCTAGAATCTCCAAAAGTACAATGGGAGGCAGAGCCTTCAGTTATCAAGCTCCTCTCCTGTGGAACCAGCTGCCAATCTGGATTCGGGAGTCAGACTCGATCTCTGTTTTTAAGAATAGGGCTAAAACCTACCTTTTTGATATAGCCTACAATTAGGGGGGGATCGTGTGTTTCTGAACCCTCCCTTAGTTATGCTGCCAATAGGTTTAGTCAGCCGGGGGACCTCCAATAATGCACTGAGCCTCACTCCTTTCTTCACTCTCAATGATTTTTTTTTTTTTTTTCTGGTCATTAACATCTGTTTGTTCTCTCCCATAGATTGAGTCCCCATCGTGCTGTTTGCTCTCTACATGTCTGTTCTTTTCATCTTATCTGTCCCCTCACCCCCCCAGCCAGTCGCAGCAGATTACTGCCCCTCCCTGAGCCTGGTTCTGCTGGAGGTTTCTTCCTGTTAAAAGGGAGTTTTCCCTCTCCACCGTCGCCAAGTGCTTGCTCACGGGGGATCACCTGATTGCTGGGGTCTTTCTGCAACTGTGGGGGTTCTCCCTACAGTTGATAGTGCTATGAGATGACTGTTGTTGTGAAATGGCACTATATAAATAAAATTGAATTGAACACATCCTAAACCAACATACAATAAGATAAACACATAACACTGGGAAAATACAGGAAATAATCAGAGGTAAATTGACAGCATGAGCACAGTGAAAACATCACACTCAGCCTCGTGACAGGTGGAGTAAGGTATGATAATGGAGACAGTTGAAAGCAGAGCGGTCATCAGGTTCTTGTACTTGAAAGGCCGTACACCATTGTAGACATTTGATGAGATGAAAGCGACTTTTGAGGGGCAAGTCTCATCGTATGAAGTCATCAAGCACTAGCATCAATAATTCAAGTGGAGTCAGACATTGGTGGAAATGGCACCCATGCCCAGGGGACCACAGTGCACCGCTGATGAAAACACCATCTGGAAAGCGGAGGCCACCGTTTTGGAGAATTGCCACATAACCATTTGCCAACTGTCACAATCAGCGTTGAGTCGCTTGGAAAAATCATTCATGACCATTTTCACATGTGGAAGTTGTCTGCACAATGGATTACCCAGTTGCTCACACCTTTTCAGAAGCTGGAACGAGTCATGTGCTTCCAGGCTGTATCGGCCATGTGCCAAGCAAACCAGGAGGACTTCTTAGGCAGAGTAATCATGCAGGACAAAGCATGGGTACACCACTATGATCCAGAGGCCAAAATCCAGTCAGTTTATGGAAGCATTATAACTCACCACCTAGACAGAAGGCACATGTCCCACTCTTAACAGGGAGAGCTCATGCTCACGGTCTTTTGGGACCAGCATTTAATTGCCTGGTCAATGGTACCACAATTACCAGAACTTACTATGCTTCACTGCTGCAGATATTACAGAAGGTCATAAAAGCCAAGAAGTGTAGCATGCTGACCAAAGGTGTCTGTCTTCTGCAAGACAACACCCCTGTTCACAACTCACATGTTGCCAGACGGAAGCATGGACCTGCAGCTATGAAGTCCTTCCTCACCCCCACCCCCCAATCTCCTGACCATCTGACTTCCACCTCTTAACAACCATGAAGTCATTTTTGAAGGGAATGCATTTCCAAGACTATGAAACTCTGATTTCTGAGATCAGGTCGTAGCTTCTGACGCAACCTGCAGACTTCTACAGGTGAGGTCTCCACAGCTGCATAAAGTGATGGGAGAAGTGTGTGACCCTTGGTGGTACCTATGTAGAAAGAGACTAATAACTGGGTCAAGTTTGGCTCCTCTCAGTACATGGGAAATGAGTCAGGGAAAATCTTTAATGAACAACACTTATACAAGTCCCATGTAGTCTTCTCTTTTGAGCACAAATTCAGGCAAAAAATTGTAGACATTGCTTCCACTGTGCTGGACCCTTATTATTAGGGTTCCAAACAGCTATGCTGCGGAATTCTTCTTCTTCTCCTCCTCCTCCTCCTCCTCTTCTTCTTCGCTAAAAGTACATGGAGAGTAAAAACAGTAATATGTAGAAACTTGAAATTTTACAGACTAATCAGAAATTCTCCCCACTACTCAGAGACCAAAAATCAAGGCACTGTGTACATAGGTGGCGCTATAATAAAAACGTTTACATTTTTGCAAATACTTAAAGAATGGCTTGGCCAAAACCAAAAATTCTTTCATCATTCTATTCTCTGAAATCTTCCACAACTTTTCTTCACTGGTCTTATGCTCAAAAAATGAAGTTTTCTGTATCATATTTTCAACCATGTCCAAGTGAACTCAAAATGAACTCTTCCTAGTCTATCCATCCAAATTCCTTGAAATTAAGCAGAGCTCATATGCAGACGTTGATAATGAAAAGTTTTTAAAATTATCCAAAAATGTCTATCCATTTTGATTTTCAAGGCCAGTCAAATTGTATGGTTTCTCTTTGGGATATATTTTTGGGTTTTACTCCAGATTTTCAGATTCAAATTTTATTAAACTTCACACTCACAATTATAGCAGTATTTTTTCAGCAAAACTCCAAATTTCATGCATTTCTGTTAATGTTCCAAAAATCATGAATGAAACATCTGTCAGCCATTTTGTTTTGTTGGCTTTCTGCAGTCTGCATATCGAAGTGTCCTTGAGCAAGACACTGAACCCCCAGTTGCTCCTGGTGGGTCAGACCAGCACCTTGTGTGGCAACTCTGCTGCCATCAGTGTGTGAATGTGTGAATAGCAGGATTTGTAAAGCGTTTGGTCACCCAAAGGTGAGAAAAAAAAAAAAAAAAACTTCTATAAGTGAATGCCATTTACCGTTTGTCAACTGAACATTTTGTTAGTCTGTGAGGAAGTCAGTTTGCAACTCAACACAATTGTGTAGTACAAAGGTTATGAGGTTATGATGCTTGTCTGCCACCCAGGAGATCTGGGCTCAAATCCTGCTAGTAACATGTCATTCTTTAGAAGTGCAACACGCATTTGCAAACAGTGTATAGAGTTTTTGCGTAGGCTCGTAAAATTCACGTGACTCGCGGGGGTAAACATAAACACGCCCTAGGTGCCGCCATCTTGGATGGCAAGAGCAGCAGTTGCACTGTGACAACCCAGGCGTAACTTGTACTGTTTAGCGATCAGAATGAGTGAGGAGAACACACAGTCACAGTCTGACATAATAACATCCCTGTCATCCTCTTCAACAACTGACACTATGGCCTCTGAAACGGTGTCTGCGATGTCTGTGTCAGATTCAGTGGAGTCATTGTCAGCAGTCATAACAGCAGACAAGTGTTTTTAATCGTGCTCCCGTGCGCTCCTCTGGTGTGCCGAAATGCCTCAGTTGAACGGAGGTGGCGGGTGTGGGGTAATCCCCACGGACAAGCAGAGCGCACAGCTGGAGCAATTAGCAGAACAATGACTGCCAGTAATCTGCTCAGCGGGGATGATTTGGGGGCAAACGATGAGATGATATCTTTCAAAGACGAAGGGGAGCAGGAGGAAAAGATATCGGAAAACGTGTCAGCGGAAAGGGATCTGGATGATGTGAAGTCTTCGCTGGTGAACGAGTCGGAAAACAACAGCTCCTCGGACTCGGAGGTGAGTGAAGCGCGCTGCGTGCTTTTTGTTTTTTTTAAAGGCTCTCCACGGCGCGCCGCGTTAAAACGTACCTGATTTTATGCACATTTACAATAGTTTTCTCCCCTTTCATGTGTGCATTGTCCTTTGTAGCAAGCAGAGAGGCGCCCCCAAACCAGAAAGTTTTTTTTTTTGTTACTTATTTGTACCTGTAGGTAGATTTGGTTTACAGTCTGGTGACAAGACACCGGCTGCTGCGTGCACGAGCGCCCTAAACCTACATGTTTTTGGTATGCGGGAGGAAACCGGAGAAATCCCGGAGTAAACCCACGCAACACGGGGAGAACATGCAAACTCCACACAGCTCACTGTTGGTCGGGGGCTGGGATCGAGCCCATGGTCTCATGATCCCCGCGATCCCCCGGCCGAGGGTAAACTGTGCTACCACAGTGTTAAACCACTGCTCCACCGTGCAGCCCGTTATGAGAAAGCGAGAGATTACGTCAGTGAAGGTAATTATTCAAAAATCCAACTTTTTTTTTTTTTTTTGCATTTCACACCGGCCATTTAATTCCCCGCTTATCCCCTTATCAGGGGGAACAACAGGAGTACACCATTTTGCCGAGTTTGTAGGTACACGTGAGCTATGTGGTTTGTTTCACCCTGCTGCTGCTGTTTCTTGCCATCCAATATGGCAGCACACTCTAACGGGCCAGTGCGGCACACCCCCTGACGTCATATGCAAAAACTCAATACAGTGATCCCTCGCTACTTCGCGTTTCACCTTTCGTGCCCTCAGTGCATTGCGGATTTTTCAAAAATATTCATCAAAAATTCAAAATTGAGAAAAAATGGCACGAAAGTTGCCCGGGCGCTAGCAGAAGGCAGGGAGACTACATTAGAACATCAGGTATCAACACGGAGAGCCCGCACAACTCAAAATCCACCTCTCTGACCACAGCTCCACTCCTCTCCGCCCACCTCTTCACCGCTCGGGAATCTCGCAAGCTGATTGGCCAAGACGTTTTACCCAGCTTCTCTCCCTGCCGGGCGCCCATACCCAGCGAAGGAAGACCGCATTCATTGTTCTTTATCGCTCGTGTTGCTTAGTGGCACTTTTCGCTGTTTTCTTGTGCCTTTTTGTGCAAAATAGTGCTTGTGACGCCCTTGGGGGGGAGGGTGATGCTACTTCGCGGTTTTTCACTTTTTGTGGTCGGTTCTGGTCCCCATTAAATGCGATAAGTGAGGGATCACTGTAGTGCACTTTAAATACTGTTGCTGGAAATCCTTTCAATCAAACATTTATCATCTGAGAAAGTTAAGAGTGCACATTAAAGCAGTTGTGTGGTGTTGTGATTGAGGTGAGTGTTTGGTATGCAGGAAGTCAAAGCTATGACTTTTGCCAGGGAAATCTCATTCTTCTGAACAACAACTGAAGTAGCATGGTTCTCCTGTGCACTTTAAATAAAGCAGCACTATGTAAGATTTTCACCTTAAAATATCGTTTGCAAAATTATTTTGATGGTAGACTGCATTTGACTATGTGAATGTCACTTCCTCCATAGCCTGGGTGGATCTCCGTTTCCCACAACAGCTCTTTTTTTGGTGGGTCACTGGGGGGGGGGGGGGGTGGAGCTGTGGTGGCTGTGGCCTCGGCCCCAGCAGCGAATCACATGGCACGACTTTAGCCATCAACAACAAAAAGCCCTGTGGTTGGCTGCTAGGACTGGGGTTGTGGTACCTGTGGTTGTGGTCTTTTCTGTATTCCTACAAGGAACAAAGAAAGTTACCTAGTGCTGCTTTTAAAACTAATGTGTACCAGATCTTAGGTTTTAAATGCTGTTGCTAAACAAAATAAGACCATGAAGTCTACATCTGCTTGGAACACGATGACCGCTGCTTGTGGCTATATTTAATAATTACACATGACTAAAGTGCTTTATGACATCAAATTCTACAGGGTAATATACTGTGTTTCTATGTACAGTAACTGAATGCATGCAAATTTGTAATATCTGCAACAGAAATCTGGAATAAAAAATGTATGATAATCAATTTAACTTCAAAATGCACATTAAAAATGTATGCACCCGACAGGAGAGGGTTTATGTCATTCACTTAAGACAAATGTGTATGAAGCAGATGGAAGCAATTCATGTAGGTACAGGTGAGGTTTCACCTCTGACACAACAAGCATGAATTGGTGGAGGAATGTGTCATCAAGTGCTCCACACACCTAGATCACAGAATGAGGTGTTTTGCCTCTGCTCTTTACAGGCTACACCATCAGCTCTGAGGACCCAACAGAGAGTCAGCAGCCTAAAGCACATGGCACCACAGGATTATGGCTGCTTCTCCCCAGAAGTGTCTTAACTTAATCTACAGGTCCACCACCACCTAAAATAATCCACATAGTAGTCCACTGGCAAGTATCTGGTGCCTGTGATGAGTGTGGACATATAAGGACATTGTTGTTCTCATAAGCATTTGCATATTATACATACAAAAATGTAAAAAATAAAAAAAAAGTTGAATTAAGATTAAATCAGAGTGAAGCAGAACATTTGCTGAAATGGAAAATGGGGTGTTGCTGCACTGAAAAAAAGTAATTTTGTTAACTAATTCCTTGTTGTGTTAATTGAATTGTTATGTCGGTGTAAAGTAGTTTAAGCATCATAAAATTGCACACATACACAGAGATACAAAGACAGAGATCACAGAACTTCTGCATATGCCCTGGGGCAAGTTGAAAAGAGCCAGTTCTCTTTTGTGAATGTGTTTTATTGTTGCAGAAAATCTCACACAACAAATAGTGTTTCCACCCTCAACTCCTACAGTTGACCAGCTGAATAGTTTGGATGCAAAATTTAATACCAGGTATTGATTTTGTGCAAAGCAGATTTCGAACATGGAGATTTTAGGCCAGATGTTTCATATTTAGTGCTTTAATATTGACTGCTATAACTGTTGAGTTTCGTTCACCTCTATGTGACATTATCTAACAGGCACAGGCACACACCTGCCACATTGTACAAAGGGTTGCAATTGGTGACTGCCTGCTATTTCTGGGTGAAAAAGATCTTATCATTTACCCCAAAAGCCACTGAGCCATAAAGGAAATTGGTATACTTAGCTGTGCAATTGCGTTCTTGTTAGTATTGCAGTAGTCATAGTTGCTACTACTGCTGTGGAACATCTAGAGCATCAGTACCCCATTGGTCATGTCTTCATTAACTTAAACACCATACACAATTCCACTGTGCACACTGATTACAATGAATAGGATCTGTCACTGGAGAATGAAGCTTATGAACAGCTGCAGTTGTGATGACTTCCTTACCTCAACCCTACACTATCAGAGAAATGCCAGACTCATGGGAAAAGATAACAATATTTGATGTTGGGTGAATAAAAATATGAAGAATGATCTCACTATGTCCTGCACTGCTGTCATGATGCTTACAAGCACAGGCGAATGACTAATGGAATGTCAGAAAGTCAGAGGAACACGAAGAGAAAACGACCAGCTTGACTTTCAGCCCTTGTAAATGTGAACAGTTTTCCGAGTTTGTCATGTCAATAGTGGCTCAGTTTCAATTACGTATGCCAGCAACTCATGACGGTCAACTCACATGATTTTCCTTTCAAAATATCTGTTGGAAGGAAAACAATCCACATATCCAAGAGCTTGCTGGAAACAACAATATGTAGAAGAATAAAACAGCCTGAAAATGAGCAAAATAGCTCTTAACGTGACACTCTGCAAGAAATCTTTTTTTTTTCTGGTTCACATGTCTGTATCATGTTTTTAATGACTTACAAGACATGTCAAGAGTGAGATCTTATTTATCTGATAGGTTCCAGTTTGTTCATGTAAATGATGAGTTTTCTCTCAGCTCAAAGCTTAGTCATGGAGTTCCACAGGGATCTGTGCTTGGCCCTACTCTTTTTAGTTTATATATGCTTCCGTTAGGCAACATTATTAGAAAGCACTGTATACATTTTCACTGTTATGCAGATGACACACAATTATACCTGTCAATGAAGCCAGATGATACTAATCAATTAGCCAAGTTAGAAGCCTGTCTTAAGGAAATCAAAGCTTGGATGACTTGTAATTTCCTGCTATTAAATTCAGATAAGACTGAAGTCGTTCTTGTTGGTCCAAAAAACCTTAGAAATTCCTTTCCAAATCAAACTTTCAGTTTGGATGCAGTTACTCTTTCTCTTAATAGCTCTGTGAGGAACCTTGGAGTTATTTTTGATCAGGATTTGTCCTTCAATTCACATATTAAATTTGTTTCTAAGACTGCCTTCTATCATTTGCGTAATATTGCCAAGATTAGGAGCATCTTGTCTCAGAGTGATGCTGAGAAGCTGATCCACGCTTTTGTTAGCTCGAGATTAGATTATTGTAATTCTTTATTATCAGGCTGTCCTAAAACATCTTTAAAAAGTCCTCAGCTGATCCAAAATGCTGCAGCAAGAGTTTTAACAGGTACTAGAAAGAGAGATCATATCTCTCCGGTTCTGGCCTCCCTTCATTGGCTTCCCATAGAGTTTAGAATTAAGTTTAAAATCCTTCTTCTTACTTACAAAGCTCTAAACAATCAGGCTCCTTTTTATTTAAAAGATCTGATACTACCGTATCATCCTAACAGAGCACTACGCTCCCAAAATGCAGGTTTACTTGTAATACCTAGAATCTCCAAAAGTACAATGGGAGGCAGAGCCTTCAGTTATCAAGCTCCTCTCCTGTGGAATCAGCTGCCAATCTGGATTCGGGAGTCAGACTCGATCTCTGTTTTTAAGAATAGGGCTAAAACCTACCTTTTTGATATAGCCTACAATTAGGGAGGGATCATGGGTTTCTGAACCCTCCCTTAGCTATGCTGCTAATAGGTTTAGTCAGCCGGGGGACCTCCAGTAATGCACTGGGCCTCACTCCTTTCCTCACTCTCTATGAAATATTTTTTTTTTTGCTGGTCATTAACATTTGTTTGTTCTGTCCCATAGATTGAGTCCCCATCGTGCTGTTTGCTCTCTACATGTCTGTTCTTTTCTTCTTCTCTGTCCCCTCACCCCCCAGCCAGTCGCAGCAGATGACTGCCCCTCCCTGAGCCTGGTTCTGCTGGAGGTTTCTTCCTGTTAAAAGGGAGTTTTTCCTCTCCACCGTCGCCAAGTGCTTGCTCACAGGGGTCGCCTGATTGCTGGGGTCTTTCTGCAACTGTGGGGGTCCTCCCTACAGTTGATAGTGCTATGAGATGACTGTTGTTGTGAAATGGCGCTATATAAATAAAGTTGAATTGAATTGAATTGAATTGAAATCACTCAAACATCTGATGTATCTGTTTTTGTTTTTGGTTTGTTGTTTTGGGTTTTTTTTTTTGCTTTTTTTTTTTGCTTTAAAGTTTCACTTAAGCCTGGTCCCCACAAAAAGATGAATTTGGACTTAACATTTTTGGTGACATAACTGTAACGGGTCTGTAGTGTTGAGCCAATCAGGACTCTCTGGCCTAACTGAATTATCCTTCAGGCTAGTTAGCATTTTTTGACAAGCTGCTTTGAAAACTTGACCCAAATTAAGATGGATTTTACCATTAAACAGCTTTTAAGGACTGATGTTGTTTCACTCATTACCCTGGGTCACTATATGCATACAACGGGGCATGTCCTTCAACCGGTAAGTGTCAGGCGACGGCCCTCGCGGGCCACCATAAGACACCAAGAGTCGCCAGTGAGGTTTGCATGATGTTTATTATGAACAGAAGATTACACAAAGTAACAGAAAGTAATGAGTCACGATGACCTAAAACACACTACACTAGATACAGAGACCGTAAGGCTGATCAAGCTCACTTACGATTCAGGATAAGGACGAGGGATGATCGTAGATGTGGAATCATAAAGGAATATTGACGTCTGAGGCGAGGAACGCTCGCTCAACGTCTGATGAGGGATCATCGACGAGACTGCTGCATTGGGCTGCACTCAGCACCCGCTTAAATGCCGGGCCACTGATGAGCCGCAAAAGCAGCACAGTTGGCAGGCTTTGACAGCAGGAAGCCCCTCCGAGCGCTGTCACAATAAGAGCTTGGGGAGCCAGAAGGTAAACACTGCTGTCAAAACCTGGCGGAGATGATGCATGGCCCGAGCATGGACGAGATTGGCGCTCGGACCATGACATTAAGTCTTTTTATCACAGCATTTATTCAGTTTAATGTAGCGTTAGCCACTATTAGCCTGGATTTACACTGACTCCGGATGCAGCACAGCTGTGATCCGGCCTCCGCAGCATATAGTTCCCCATTCTCATCAATTTTCTAATCCCCACCTGGTCCGGACCACTGCAGAACAAATCCAGCTCATCAAATCTGGTTCGCTAATGAAACGCAACAAGTCTATTTTTGACAGATGCCGGATCCAATCCGCAAGGAAATCCCATGGTATCTCACGGTATTTAATAACTGTTTGTTCTTTAAAAATTATTTAAGGATCGTCCATTATTTTCTGAGGTCTACTCCTCCACCACTGTGTCAAAGAAGATTAAAAACTTTGACATAACATGCAAACACTTCATATAATTAAAATGAATGGGCTACTTACATATTATTTAGAGCACAGTAATCCAGGTGGAGAGCTGCTACATCACACTTCCTTGTTGTTATCACATGATCACAATCAGTTCATCTCGGTTACTCTTGGGTCTTTCTCGAGATCCCGCGTTATTTTGTATAATTCTCACGCATTCTTGTATTTTGAACTCTCTTCTGATCCAAGCTTCTGCACAGCACAAATGGAGTTGGTAGGGATGGACGCAAGAGTCCATCCATACTGCATCTGCAATGGACTGCATCTGGAGTCAGTGTAAATCCAGGGTTAACCTTGTGGGATGTATGTGGACAGATCTTGGCATTTGAAGGAGGAGGATAAGTGAAAAGAGACAATGTAGATTTTTTAAATAGGGAATTTATATCCACCGGAGTGTGTCTTTAAAAAAAAAAAAAACAACCTGTTGATCATCAACCCATGTTGATGTTGTAAACTATGTTGATGTACTACATGATTTCTTTTGAAGAGAGCATTAGTTATATATATTGCACTAATGTGATTATATTCAGGAGAAGAAAATACCGATTGATTTCTTTACACATCCACCCTCCTGTCACTAACAGAAATGAAGGATAATTTTCTGTCTGCACTAAAATTGATTGAAAATAGAAACATTAGGCATTTTAAGCAGTTTAAAATAAATGACATGTTTTTGGTTTTATTGTTTGATTTGTGAGGGGGTCAGTCTCTGAAGTGAAAATTATTTTGTGTGAATAATTGTGTGGCATTTTTCAACAAACAACTTCTTAATATTCCATCTTATGTACCTTTTATTTGAGCTGTAGGAGTGTTCAGACTGCTGCTTTACAACAACTGATTTAAAGCCATTTGGTCATTTAAGGAGTCCTTTTCAAAAACACAGAGAGGAAGAGAACCGATGTGCCTCTGTTTCCCTCTCTAAGTGGTCTGCCCAGAGTCACGTCCTGCACATGTCAGCAGTCTCCACTCCTCATTGTCTAGCACTCTTTTTCATTTCATGGTATTTCTTTCCTTGCCTGATGTTATCCACCACATCACTCTTTATCCCTCTCAATTGTTTCCCCTCAACTCTTCTCTCCAACACTGTTTGTAGTAACCCTTCTGATCATCTGATGTGTCCAATACACCGAGCTTTTCTTTTCCAAATGGTATCCAGCAAAGTTCTCTTTTCTCCCACTCTTGTCAGCACCTCATTGTTTCCCACCCTGTCTGTCGAGTTGATCTTCTCCATTCTCCTCCATATCCACATCTCACAGCTCTCCAGTCTCTTGATGCATGCTTTCTTCATAGTCCAGGTTTCTAAGACATAGAGGAGCACACTCCACACCATTGTCTTGGTAGATGTTTCCTCAAGTCACGATTGAGGCCTTTAATGAGAAGCATTTGGTGTTTATTGAACACACCTTTGGTCATGGTGATTCTTGCCTTGATCTCCTTCTCGCTTTTTCCATCTTCTGTCAGCAGGCTGCTAAGGTACTTGAATTGTTGGACTTGTTCAAGATTTTTTCCACTGATGTTGATTTGCAGCTGTTCTTGTTTGCTCTTTCCGATCTTCATCACTTAAGTCTTCTTCTGGTTGATTTTCATTTTATATCTTTCCACCACATTGTTCAATTGAGACATGATTGTCTGTAGTCTTTCTGCTGAGCTCACCGACATCACCTGATCGTCTGCAGATCTCACAGCTTGAATATGATGACCTCCCACTTTCACACACTCTTCAACTTGCTCCGTGGTTTCTTTCATCATTGCTTCTGCATAGATGTTAAACAGCAAGGGTGATAGAAAACAACCTTGACATCCCCCTCTTCCTGTCACTCCTTGATCTGTTCATACTGTTGCTGTCTGTCCCATGTACAAGGATACGATTAGACATCTATCTCTCCAGTCCACTCCCAGATCTTTCAGAATCCTCATCAGTTTTGTCCAATCGACCTTGCCAAGCACTTTTTCAAAGTCAACAAAGCATACATATGTCTTGATTGTGCTCTATACTGTCTTCTCCTATTGTTCTCATCATTGCTATTGCCTCTCGGGTGCCCATACCTTTCCTGAAACCAAACTTATTACTTCCAATGTGTTTGAATGTTTTGGCTCTCAGTCTGTTGTTCAGCACCCTCAACATGATTTTAGATGCGTGGGATATGAGGCTGATTGTCCGATGGTCTTCGCACTTTTGTGCATTTGGTTTCTTTTGTAGTGGACCAATAATACTGCACAAGAAGTCTGCAGGCCATTCTCCAGTATTGTACATGGTCTTGCAAAGGTTCACCAGGTGTTTCATCATTTCTGGACTCAGTGCCTTCAACAGCTCTGCTGAACGCCATCGTCACCTTCAGCTTTGCTTGTCTGAAGTTCGTCCATTGCTTGCTCTATTTCTCTGTCCAAAATGTCTGACCCTAGCTGGTCATTCTCCACCACTGTCTCGTCTTCCAGGTCGATCTCTTCTGGCTTCCCTTCCTTGTCGTAAAGCTCCTCTATGTATTCCTTTCACCTGCAGTTGGCTTTCTCAGGGTCTGTCAGCAGTTCTCCTTGTTTGCTCATGATGACCTTTGTTTTCTGTTCTGAGCTGTTCTTTTACGTCGGCTCCTTCACTTTTCGATACAGTTGGTCCATATTTCCTGTTTTCTCCAGGTATTCAATAGCTTTGCCTTGCTCTTCCCAGTACTTCTCTTTAGCCTTATCTGTTTCTCTCATCAGTTCTGATGTGCCTGCATTTAGGTAAATAGGCTGCTTCATTCAGACTTTGAATTTAAAGAACAAATGATAAAATGCTATTATGTAATGTTTGCACACATTAGAAAACAAAATGAACTTTAAATCATGAGTAAGAAGCCTTTAAAAATAGTATTTTATACAACAGAAAGTCTGCAAGTTCTGTTTTATAAAGCAAAACTGTTAGATTTTCACTGTAAAATAATGTTTTCAAAATAATTTTGGTGCATCAGTCTTTGACCAGGTCAATGCCACTTCCATCCTTGCCTAAGTCAGCCTGTATTGCTTGCAGCAGTACTATGTAACTTTCCTGTTCCTAGTAGAAACACTGAAAAGATTAAAAGGACACATTTTCCAGCCTGATTCTTTTTAGTCCGTCACAGGGTGCTTTGGTAGTCGGTGGGTAAAATCACACCCTATGATTGGCTACTAAGACTTGGACAATAACACACTGATTTGCTGTTCTCCCCTTTCACCGGTGAGGGTTTTTTTTTTGGCAACGATGTTATGTTTTTGGTAATAGTGTTGCTGGAGAAGGGTGGCCCAATATACCATCCAGCATACTGTACCAAGTATTTGTTTTTCTGTCTTCCCCGCTCATGTTCTTCTGGTCTTTAGGGATTTTGTGGTCTTCCTTTAGTTCTTGTAGCTTCTTGCAGCACTGCTTCAGTGCATGGTGGATTTCTATGTCGCCTAAATGTGCCACCATTGTCATTACCATTTCATTATGAGAAGAGATGAAGTCTTTCTGCATCTCTTCGTCTTCAAAATATGCCAAGATAGCATGCACCTCACTGGTCCAGCCATGGATTTTCTTTTCCATTTTGCTATTTTTTTTTATTTTGATCTATACCACAAAATGCTCTTCCAGATACATTTTTAATGGCACTTCTTGCTGGTTTGTGCTTAATGTACAGTAAGTGCATCTTTCGTGACGGTGAGCTGAGTCCAATCACCTCTGAGTCAATTCACAACACCCACCCAGCAGTTTCAGAACCGCTCTGAAGTAAAAGACCAGGGCCATATTTCAGTGCCTACAAATTCCTTAGAACTTCCCCTTACTGGCAGATTTCTGTAGTGGAGACATGCACCATTTGGAAGTTCCTGTAAAAGTGGTTCCTGGTTCCTGATTCCTGGTTCCTATCATGGAAGCAGACTGAAGTCAGCAACATACAGACAGTGTATATAAAATGCTTAGGGTTTGTGCTGATCAGCAACAATAGATGAAAATCAGTATAATCAAAATAACCCAAAATGACTGAAAAAGGTGAAACAGTTTCCTTAAGATTATCATTTTCTCTCAAGCCTCTTGCTGCTCAACTCTTGAATACTTGACAGACACTTGAGCGATCTACACTGAACTGATCTTCACACACTTCTACACTTTCTATCTCTCCTTCTTCTGTATGCACTCCTACATGATACACTGCATGCTGTGCCACAAATGTTGACAGGGTCTGCTACTGTGATGATAAAGGTCACGCTGGCTGTGTTGTGGGTTTGTCTACAGTGTTGTGGGAATGGATGTGATACAGAGGGAGGTTAACAGAGGCGCTGCAGCAATTCAGAAGAGAGAGACAACAGCATCACCTGCTGATAGACTGCTTCTGTTGAGATTTGTGTTGAAACGCTGTGCACAGGTTTGTGTTCCAAAAAGAGTGGTCATCTACAGCAGTGTTTTTCACCTGGGGGTCCTCACACACCAGGGAGTCTGTGAGAGAATGTTCAGGATCTAATTGTCTAATTTCATTTCTTAATTGGTCCAAAAAATTGCAAACAACTTGCTGTTGTTGTGCACCAGCACCTGCAGTGGCTTCTCCATGTCAGCAGGTGGAAGCACAAATCCAATCCCGTCTTCTTTTTCTTCTTCTACTTCTTCTTTCTCTTGACCAAGTCTCAGCCCCAGCTGGGGATTCCTGCACAACAAGAGACAGCAGTTTCAGGACCGCAGTAGTTTCAGGACCCTCAAGTTTACCATTAGCACAACACTATTGGGATGAGGATAATGTCACCACTGTTGTGTATGGAAATTGACCTGTGGGGTTTTCTGTAGCTCTGCCGGGGCAGGGAACAGGATGATGTTAGGCGGGCTACAGCGGGGAGTATAAATAGTAATGTGCGCCAAATAAAGTTCAGATGTATGTTTGCCCAGACACTCTCCGCCTGCTTTATTTCAGACATTTGGTGACGAAGAAAATTACGGGCGTGTGCATTGCGGAACTGCCTCCGTTCCTGCAGAACCAGGGTGCACTGGTTATCCCTTGGGCACGCTGGAAGAGCCTGTTTCAGTTTTTTTTTGACAGCAGCCGGCTTTGACGGGGATTCCGATGACAAGCGGAGAAGCCTATTGTTTCATCATCTGGGCGCAGAAGGACAACACCTGTTCCTCACGCTGTGTGGCGATGACTCGCTGGAGGAGTCATTGTCGAAGTTGGACGATCTGTTCGGGGATGGTGCCACGGTCACCGAGAGGAGGTGCAGGTTTTTTAACTGTGTGCAACAAACCGGTGAGTCAATTTTGTCTTTTCTAATGGGACTGCGTGAGTTGGTGGGAGAGTGCAAGTTTGGGCCGCTAATGGATGAGCTAGACCGTGATAGACTGGCACATGGCACGACTAGCAAGTGGCTCGGAGCCACGCTGTGGGTGACAAAACAGACTTTTTCTCTAATTGAAGTGGTGGACTTGATTAGGCTAAGGGAGTCCGCGGCCCTGCGGGGGCTGGGAGCCTTCACGGGTGAGGCACCAGAGGACCGGGCCTTGGCGCCACAGGTGTCGGCTAATGTGCTAGCTAGGCCTCTGGGCCGCTCGAAAAAGAAAAAGAAGAAGAAGATGAAGTTGAGAAAACAGCCCGTGGCACGTCGTAAAGCCCATGTTAGGTTCGCGGATCAAGTTGGCGTGGACCCGCATGATGCTGGCCACATGTGTGTGGTGCAAGGGGAAAGAGGGTGCCTAAAATGGTACGTGGTGCAGCTGGATGGCGTCGATGTGTCCCTCACGCTGGACTCGGGCGCTGGCAGGTCTATTTTGAACCTGGCAACGTTAAAGAGGTTGTTCCCGGAAAAGGTCATTAATCCAGGAGCCATAAGGATGTTTGGTTATGGCCACGCCGAGATCAACATGGTTGGCACGGTCAAGTTTGATGTGGTGTGCGGACAGCAGAGGGCGCCGAAGTTTGTTTTCCAGGTGGCACAGCACGGAACGGACCTGCTTGGAATTAACTTGCTGGGACAATTGGGGTTTTCCCATTCAGGACCCCCAGGGCTCGGTGGTGCTGACGGCATTCTCGAACTGGCAGCTCCGTTGGCCAGTGCTGTTCATTGGCCTTGGTCGGATTGAGACCTTTTGCCACCGCCCATTGGTGAACGAGTCGGTGACACTCAGGATCCAACCGCTTTGGCACTTACCGCTAGCGTTGCGTGATGGTGTGTCGGCGGAGCTATCGAAGCTGTTGGATGCAGGGATCATCGAGAAGGTGGCTGTGTCGCCTTGGATCTCGAACCTGTTGGTGGCGAAGAAGAAGGATGGAGGGATCAGGCCATGCATCGACCTGCGCATGGTGAACAAGGCGATTGTTCCAGATAAATACCCCCTCCCAACCATGGAGGAGCTCACGGCGATGTTCAGCGGGTCCAGGGTGTTCACCAAGCTGGGCTTTCAGCAGGGGTATCTGCAGGTACCGCTACATCCAGATAGCAGGAACCTGACGGCATTCGTGACCCATATGGGGGTCTTTAGGTATACCCAAATGCCGTTCGGGTTGAGCTCCGCCCCCAGCTGTTTCCAAAAAGTGATGGCCATGATGCTGGTGGGGCTAAAAGGGGTTGTAGCTTACCTGGATGACATCATGGTGCACGGTGCAATGAACGAGATTCATGATGAGAGAATGGAAAAGGTGTTGAGATGGATGCAGGAGCATGGCATCACACTCAATGGTGACAAATGCCTCTTTGCAGTGGAGGCAATCGATTTTGTGGGATTCCGGTTGATGGGCGAGGGTCTGCAACCATTACATTCCAACATGGACGTGGTGCTTCGCATCCCAGAACCCACCACGCCCGTGCAAATTTCATCTTTTCTCGGTATGATGAATTTCTACGGCCAATTTATCCCGCACTACTCGGAGACAATCAGGCCCCTGAAGCTCTGCTGAAGCAGGATGCACTGTGGGAGTGGACCCCGGCGTGCTCGGTGGCTATTTCGAAGCTGAAGCAGCAGCTCACCTCTCCACCAGTGCTGCCGCATTTTGACCCTGAGTTGAAGACGGTGGTGACCTGCGATGCCTCTGGGACCGTGTTAGGTGCGGTCATGTCCCAAATATAGGGTGGAGTGGAAAGGCCGGTGGCATTTGCTTCCAGGTCCTTCTCGCCGGCGGAGCAGAAGTACGCGGTGGGCGAGAGGGAGGCGCTGGCCTGTGTCTGGGCATGCGAGAGGTGGCACATATACTTCTACGGACGCTGCTTCACCCTGAGGATGGACCACCGAGCACTCGCCACGCTGCTGGAGACGTTGGGATTGGGACATAGGCCGTTAAGGCTTTATAGGTGGTCAGAGCATCTAAGGGCTTATGACTTTTCCACTAAATTTACCCCGGGCAGAGAGAACATCGTGGCAGATCTTCTCTCACAAGCTACAGTGGACGTATCGGAAGTGGTCGGGATGACATTAGCACTGATGAGGAGGAGCTGGTGAGCGCCCTGTGCGGATCTCTTCAGGGTGTGGTCTTACCGCAAGATCCCAAGGATGAGTCGGAACGGGACCTGGTCATGGTACAGTTGCGCTCAGCAATTTGTGAGGGTTGGCCAGCGAAGGTGCCGAGTGAGCTAGCCCCTTTTCACCATTTCCGGGACAATCTGAGCTGTTGGAATGAGGTTTATGTGGCCAGGGGTCAGTGTACCCAGATCCCTGCTGCATTGAGGGCACGGGTCCTGGACATTTTTTTTTTTTTGATTTTGTATACTTTATTGATCCCAAGAAGGGAAATTGAGGGCATCCACCTGGATGGATGAAGCAGCCACGGTACGGCGCTGCATGATGCATGATGGTCATTTGGGAGTGGTGCGGGTGAAGCAGAGGAGTAGGAGGTCGGTCTGGTGGCCTGGCATTGATGGTGATATTGAGGCCATGGTTAAGAACTGCGTGACGTGTTTGGAGAGTGGAAAGATGGGCAGACCTCCACCGCCACCGCTCCGGCCTGCTGAGTTTCCTGGGGGGTTGTGGAAGCATGTTGAACTGGACATTTGTGGTGAATTTCATATGGCGCCATACAACAGTCGATTTCTGGTGGGTCTTATGATCTGTTCTCCAAGTGGCCGGAGGTGCTGCCCACCAGTTCGGTGACAACGGAGGTGGTCACAGGATTCCTGTCGTCCTCATTTGCACAGAGGGGAATCCCGGACACCATCACGATGGACAATGGGCCCCAGTTTGTGTAGGGCGCTTTCAAGGACTTTTTGACCAGGAAAGGGATGAAACACATTAGGATGGTGTTCTATCACCCCCAAGCCAACAGAGGGGTTGAGAGATTTAACAAGACCCTGAAGAAGGGGCTGAGAGCTCATCTGGCTGATGGGTTCTTGTTCCTGGAGGCACTTCAGAACACGCTGCTCCACTACAGGGCATCGGTCCACGCGACGACGGGGTGTTCCCCAACAAAGCTCATGTTGGGATGGGAGCTGTGGCGGCAAGTTAATTGGTTGGAGCCGCCGAGGTCAGTGTCCTGGACGGGCGATGTGGCACTGAGGAGAAGAGTCACGGACCAGCAGTGGAGGATGAAGGGGCGGTTCGATAGGAGACAACGGGCAAGGAGCCACGGCCTGAAGGAGAGAGATCGAGTGTGGACTAGGCATCCTGTCAGGGCCCACAAACTTCAGCCGCTGTAGACAGGACTGCAGGAGATTAGGAGTCGGCGGGGGCCTGACACATTTGAGCTGGATGACGGATCCAAGTGGCAGGCCAGCAGATTGAGGCGTGTGATGCCTGGCAGGGGTTCAGACGCTTATCAGAGATTTTGACAGGTCTTTAGACTGGTTGGCCACGCCAGGTGTGGACTCGCGGGCTGCCCCGACGGTGCCTGGGACAGAGTCCCCTGGGGGGGGGGGACGCCCGGCTAGAGTACGTCAGAGGCCTGTTTATTTAGAGGACTACATAGCAAGGACTGTTACGGACAGTTTCAGTTGGGCATATTGGTAGTGCACCTGTTCGCCAACTGATGGACTGATGGACTTATATAGGACGATTTTGTTTTGTATGACTTGGTGTTGTGATGTTAGAAAAATAATAATATTTTGTTGTTCACTGTGTTATAGTTCGACCTTGTGAGGGGGGGCGGTGTTGTGTATGGAAATTGGCCTGTGGAGTCTGCCGTAGCTCTGCCGGGGTGGGGAACGGGATGATGTCAGGCGGGCTACAGCGGGGAGTATAAATAGTAATGCGCGCCAAAAAAAGTTCAGATGTATGTTCGCCCAGACACTCTCAGCCTGCTTTATTTCAGACATAACAACCACCTTCCCCAGAAACCACATCCCACTTTCAGCCGCCCCCAGCACCAAACACACAGTGTATATGAAGCTTCGCCAGTGTTAAGCCGAGAAAAGCATAGCCGCTGTGAAAAACAACCATCTTCATGGCAACATGCATCTGATGAGAGTTGCCTCTAGTAAGTGGCTGTCTCATTTTCAAACTAATTCCAACATCATTGTCGAAAGCATCAAGCAAACTCCTGGCCCAAGTTAAACTGAATTCAACTTGCATGGACACAAACTCGTGTGCACTTGTGTCACCTGGAGCAAATGCGTGTTTTCATTTTTCCATTGACTTTGTATGTAATTGTGCCACATTTCACAATGAGTATAAACAATTGACATTGGATATCCCGTAATAGGTTACAATGTGTCATTTTTTAGCATTTTAGATTTTTGGTGTTCCATGGAATTTTTTTTTCAATGTAGAATGAGTTCTGTGGCTCAAAAAAAGTTGATATTACTGTTCTACAGAGCTTCTTATAAGAATAGTACCCAATATTTTAGTCAAGAACACCTTAAAACAAGAACATGCAAACTGCTGGGGAATCAACTTTTCACTGTAATGAAAACCAAAAATATGAAAGCAACTTATTGTGCTAAATTTCAGAATTTTGCCAACTAAAACTCCAAAGCCATAAAAAACTCAAAACTTCAAGACAAGTCACTGCATAAAATGTCTGAATGTTGATTACAATACAAACTTATAAGTTTTTATAAGTTTTAAAGAATATAACAAAAGTAGTTTTTTTTGTTTGTTTTTTTTTTTCATTCATTCATTCATCTTCTTCCGCTTAATCCTTTTCGGGTCGCGGGGGGGCTGGAGCCTATCCCAGCATCTTTGGGCGAGATGCAGGGTATGCCCTGGACAAATCGCCAGTCCATCGCAGGGCCAACACAGAGAGACAGACAACCATTCACTCTCACAGTCATACACTGTGTGTATATACCGTATATTTATATATTTATATGTATATATGTACAGTATATTCGCTGCTCTTGTTTTTCTTGTCTTCTCGATTGTTGCTCTGAGTGTTGCTATCCCTGTGCTGTTGCAATCCTGGAATTTCCCCATTGTGGGACTAATAAAGTCTTATCTTATGTTACCTAAGGACAATTTAGAATCCCCAGTTTGATGCCAATTAACCTAACATGCACAGACACGCAAAAACTTTTCCTAGTAGATCTTGCTAGGTGCATTTTAAATTTTGTATTTCCCTTCTCTCTGACAAAAAAGATTTTGTATATTGTGTGGCAAAAAAGTTTTTCCATCCGTCCATCCAACTTCTACTGCTTTTCCGGAGGTCCGGGTCGTGGAGACAGCAGTTCAAGCAGAGAAGCCCAGACTTCTCTCTCCCCAGTTACCTGTTCCAGCTCTTCAGAGAGGATACCAAGGCATTCCCAGACCAGCTGGGAGACATAGTCTCTCCAGCGAGTCCTGGGTCTGCCCCGGGGTCTCCTCCCAGTGGGACGTGCCCGAAACACCTCAAGTGGGAGGCGTCCAGGAGGTATCCTAATCAGATGCCCATATCACCTCAACTGACTCCTTTCAATGTGGAGGAGCAGCGGTTCTACTCTGAGCCTCTCCCGGATGACTGAGCTCCTCACCCTATCTCTGAGGGTGAGTCCAGCAATCTTACGGAGAAAGCTCATTTCAGCCGCTTGTATCCATGATCTCGTTCTTTCTGTCATTACCCAAAGCTCGTGACCATAGGTGAGAGTAGGAACATAGATTGACTGGTAAATCAACAGCTTTGCCTTAGAACTCAGCTTCCTCTTCACCACAACAGACCGGTACAACATCCGCATCATTGCTGATGCTGCTCCGATCCGTCTGTCAATCTCTTGCTCCATTCTCCCCTCACTTGTGAATAAGACCCCAAGATTCTTAAACTCCTCCACTTGGGGCAGGAGCCTGTCCCCAACCCGGAGAGGACAATCCACCTTTTTCCAGCTGAGGACCATGGACTCGGACTTGGAGGTGCTGATTCTCATCCCAGCCACTTTACACTCAGCGGCAAACTGTCCCAGCAAGAATTGTAGGTCATTGCTGGATGAAGCCAACAGGACAACATCATCTGCAAACAACAGAGATGAGATCCTGTGGTCACCAAGCATGACACCCTCCATTCCCTGGCTGTGCCTAGAAATCCTGTCCATAAAAATTATGAACAGGATCAGTGACAAAGGGCAGCCCTGGCGGAGTCCAACTCTCACTGAGAATGAGTCTGACCGAGTGTTGGCAATATGAACCAAACTCTCACAACAGTCGTACAGAGACCGAATAGCTCAATAATGAGTTTTCTTTCAACTCAAAGCTCAGTCATGGAGTTCCACAGGGATCTCTGCTAGGCCCTACTCTTTTTAGTTTATATATGCTTCTGTTAGGCAACATTATTAGAAAGCACTGTATACATTTTCATTGTTATGCAGATGACACACAATTATACCTGTCAATGAAGCCAGATGATAGTAATCAATTAGCCAAGTTGGAAGTCTGTCTTAACAAAATCAAAGCTTGGATGACTTGTAATTTCCTGCTATTAAATTCAGATAAGACTGAAGTCATTCTTGTTGGTCCAAAAAAAACCTTAGAAATACCTTTCCAAATCAAACTTTCAGTTTGGATGTAGTTACTCTTTCTCTTAATAGCTCTGTGAGGAACCTTGGAATTATTTTTGATTAAGATCTGTCTTTCAATTCACATATTAAATTTGTTTCTAAGACTGCCTTCTATCATTTGCATAATATTGCCAATATTAGGAGCATCTTGTCTCAGAGTGATGCTGAGAAACTGATCCATGCTTTTGTTAGCTCTAGATTAGATTATTGTAATTCTTTATTATCAGGTTGTCCTAAAACATTGTTAAAAAGTCTTCAGCTGATCCAAAATGCTGCAGCAAGAGTTTTAACAGGTACTAGAAAGAGAGATCATATCTCTCCGGTTCTGGCCTCCCTTCATTGGCTTCCCATAGAGTTTAGAATTAAGCTTAAAATCCTTCTTCTTACTTACAAAGCTCTAAACAATCAGGCCCCTTTTTATTTCAAAGATCTGATACTACCGTATTATCCTAACAGAGCACTATGCTCCCAAAATGCTGGATTACTTGTAATACCTAGAATCTTCAAAAGTACAATGGGCGGTAGAGCCTTCAGTTATCAAGCTCCCCTCCTGTGGAACCAGCTGCCAATCTGGATTCGTGAGTCAGACTCGATCTCTGTTTTTAAGAATAGGGTTAAAACCTTCCTTTTTGATATAGCCTACAATTAGGGAGGGATCATGTGTTTCTGAATCCTCCCTTAGTTATGCTGTTAATAGGTTTAGTCAGCCGGGGGACCTCCAATAATGCACTGGGCCTCACTCCTTTCTTCACTCTCAATGAAATATTTTTTTTTGCTGGTTATTAACATCTGTTTGTTCTCTCCCATAGACTGAGTCCCCATCGTGCTGTTTGCTCTCTACATGTCTGTTCTTTTCATCTTCTCTATCCCCTCACCCCCCAGCCAGTCGCAGCAGATGACTGCCCCTCCCTGAGCCTGGTTCTGCTGGAGGTTTCTTCCTGTTAAAAGGGAGTTTTTCCTCCCCACTGTCGCCAAGCACTTGCTCACAGGGGATCGCCTGATTGCTGGGGTCTTTCTGCAACTGTGGGGGTTCCCCTACAGTTGAAAGTGCTATGAGATGACTGTTGTTGTGAAATGGCACTATATAAATAAAGTTGAATTGAATTGAATTGAATTGCTTCCTCTGTGGAAGGCGTATCAGTGGGATTGAGAAGATCCTCAAAGTATTCCTTCCACCGCCCAACGATATTCCCAGTTGAAGTCAACAGCGCCCCATCTGCACCATACACAGTGTGGACAGGGAGCTGCTTCCCCCGCTGAGCCGCCGGACAGTTTACCAGAATATCTTCGAGGCCGACCGAAAGTCTTGTTCCATGGCCTCACCGAACTCCTCCCATACCCGGGTTTTTGCTTCAACAACCACTCGAGCTGCACGCCGCTTGGCCTGCTGGTACACCTCAGCTGCTTCGGGAGTCCCACAAGCCAACCAAGCCTGATAGGACTCCTTCTTCAGCTTAATGGCCCACCTCACCACTGATGTCCACCACTTGGTTCGGGGGTTGCCACCACGAGATGCACCGACCACCTTGCGGCCGCAGCTCTGTGCCGCCACTTCAACAATAGAGGTGGAGAACATGGCCCATTCAGACTCCATGTCTCCAGACTCCCTCGGAATGTTGTTGAAGTTCTTCCGGAGGTGGGAGTTGAAGACCTCCTGGACAGGGGCCTCAGCCAGACGTTCCCAGCACACCCTCACTATACATTTGGGTCTACCAGGTCTGAATGGCATCCTCCCCTGCCATCGGATCCAACTCACCACAAGGTGGTGATCAGTTGACAGCTCTGCACCTCTCTTTACCCGAGTGTCCAAGACATACGGTTGCAGGTCTGATGACACAATAACAAAATCGATCATCGACCTGCGACCTAGGGTGTCCTGATGCCAGGTGCACATACGGACACCCTTATGCTTGAACATGGTGTTCGTTATGGACAAACTGTGGTTAGCACAGAAGTCCAATAACTGAACACCACTCGGGTTCAGATCGGGTAGGCCATTCCTCCCAATCACCCCCCTCCAGGTTTCACTGTCATTTCCCACATGCACATTGAAGTCCCCCAGTAGGACAATGGAGTCTCCAAGAGGAGCACCCTCCACCAACCCAGTCAGAGACTCCAAAAAGGGCGGGTACTCTGAAATATCATTTGGTGCATAGGCACAAATGATGGTCAGGACCCGTTTCCCAACCCGAAGGCGCAGGGAAGCAACCCTTTTGTCCACCGGGGAAAACTCCAATAAAAAGGCAGCAAGGTGGGGGGATACAAGAATACCCACCCCTGCTTGTCGCCTCTCGCCTGGGGCAACTCCAGAGTAGGCCAAGCTCCAGCCCCTCTCCAGGACACTGGTTCTGGAACCGGAGCTGTGTGTTGAGGTGAGGCCGACTATATCTAGCCG
Source organism: Pholidichthys leucotaenia (assembly GCA_020510985.1). Taxonomy (NCBI): domain Eukaryota; kingdom Metazoa; phylum Chordata; class Actinopteri; order Cichliformes; family Pholidichthyidae; genus Pholidichthys; species Pholidichthys leucotaenia. The sequence continues at coordinate 125,802,247 of CM035847.1, read as the reverse complement.
GTATCTCTCAACCTCGTACACCAGCTCAGGCTCCTTCCCCACCAGAGAATTGTGGTGGGGGGTTTGCGTGTCCTAGTGATCCCAGGAGCTATGCTGTCCGGGGCAATTTGCCACTGATAGGGTTACCCAAGACAAGACAGACCTCCTGGGTGAAGGGCCAGACTAAGAACGATCCAACAGACTCATGATAAATTCTAGATCAAGGATTCAGTGTACCCCGCCCGGTATGGGGTTACTGAGGCCTCACCCTGGTGCCAGGCCTGGGGGACGGGCTCGATGGCTAGCGTCTGGTGGCCGGGTTTCCACCCATGGGACCCGACTAGGCTCAGCCCAAAGGAGTTACATGGGTCCGCCCTCCAGTGGGCTCACCTCCTGCAGGAGGGATCATGGGGGTCCGGTGCTATGTGGATTAGGTGGCGGTCAAAGGCGGAGACCTTGGTGGACTGATCCCAAGCTTTCTAAACCTACCAATATATCATGAATTATTTATATTTACGTAAATGTTACATACTCTTAGGTATTAATTAACCAATTAAGTTTTTTGTCCACTAGCTGGTGCAAAGTAAGCACATCTTGTCAGGTGAAGTCATAGCTTGTCTCGTGAGATTTGCAGCTAGGTGTACAAGTTAGGAAGCAGGTGAATGTGTTGAAAAGTTGACTCATATGCTAGGCCTTTTTTGGAATTTATATCAAAGATGAAAAAAAAACTTGACATGACACAATCAACCCACAAGAAGCATTCCATGAAAAAACAAAATTGCGCGGAACACACGAGCTGGCACACTCCCTTTGGAACTGTCCAGTAACAGCAGCGTTAGCGGATGACAGCTAACCCCAAAGTATTCCACAAGCAGCACTGAACCCCAGCAACAGTCGAGCTATAATGGCACCCAGTAAAAATCAACCACAAAGCCACCTCCAAACTGACAGAGAGTCAACAAGACAACACAGTCCACTGCCTTCCAAGTGTGCTGATACCTGTGTCACCAGGAAAATGAAGCCCTCCCTGGAACATGAGATGCTGAAGCCCAGGCATGTGACCCTGTCCTGTTCCCAAGGTGGTCTCGAAACTGCACTGAGTAGTGAAGCCCAAAGCTGAGAAATCCCAGAGCACAGAAGAAGGGACAACACAACAGCATGCCATCCCAAGGACTGTGACTCTCCAGCCACCAAATCAAAAGCAGCTGTGCTGTTACAGTTTAAGTTTGATTAAAATGTCTAAATTGAGTTTTAAAGCATTTTATTTATCATTTAAGTTGTAAACTATATTATTAGCGAAACAATGCTGCCAAATAGTGGCTTTAATAGGCAGGGAACAGAGATGTTTGAATCTGTACATATGCATGAACCAGCGGACTCTGAATGGACTCAGAACCTTGTGGTTGCATTGTCTGTATGCACTTATGATGTTAAATGCTTGCTGTTAATTTATTCTACACTGAGAAGATAACTGTGCACTGTTATGCATAGAAAAGAATGGCATATTTACATTCAGTTGTTTGGGCTAGTTTGTTAACCTTTCTATCTTTACTTCAGGTGATTGTTACAACAGTGTGTGCTGGTTTCTCCCTTGAATGAAATGATAAAACAATCCAGATCTGCATATTTTCGACACTTCATTTCTTCTAACAAAAATAACCCCAAAATTCTATTTGAGACCATCAATAATATTGTCTTTCCTCCAGTCCCTCAGACTCATGTGTATATTTAGTGTATGACTGTAACAGATTTCTTCTGTTCTTTGTAAAAACAAAAAGGCTCAAGGTCTAAGAACAAATATCTGTCTACCTGATGAGGTCCAGCCATTTAACACAACACTCCCACCTCATACCTGGTCTTCCTTTTCACTGGTCAACCTTGAGGATATTCACATTCTGTTGAAAAGGGCCAAACCTTCTCCTTGTCCTCTTGATCCTGTCCCCACAGTTATGTTTTAAAAAATGTTTGACCTCATTGGCCCTTTCCTGGTTGAGATAATCAACCTTTCTCTCCAAACTGGCTCTGTTCCCAGTTCCTTCAAAAAGGCAATCGTTAACCCTATTCTTAAAAAGCCAAATTTAGATCACTCTGATCCCAGTAATGTTAGGCCTATTTTAAAACTGTCCTTTATGTCTAAAATTTTGGAAAAAGCCATGGCTGAACAACTAACCTCCTATTTGGGTGAACACAGATTTTTGATGTGTTTCAGTTGGGTTTTAGGAAAATCCACTCAACTGAGACTGCTCTTTTAAAAGTCTCTAATAACATACTGATGGCTGCAGACTTTGGTCAGTACAGTCTTAGTGCTGCTCGACTTGACAGCTGCATTCAACACAGCTGACCATATAGTGATGTTAAAGTGCTTGTATAATGATTTTGGGCTGTCTGAGTCAGTTTTAGATTGGTTTACCTCCTATTTTACTGGCAGAACTTTTTGCATTGCATTACAGTGCATCTGGAAAGTATTCAGAGCGCTTCACTTTTTCCACATTTTTTTATGTTACAGCCTTATTCTAAAATGTGTAGCAATATTTAATAGAATATAGTGTAATAAGGTACAAGAATTATTTATTTTATTTAGAAGTGGATGTGGTGGGGACTGAGGTTAAACAGTCACCTCAACACTCACTAAATAAGAGAGAAAAGCACTCGTAAATAAGGGGGCACCAGTTCCAAAAGAACGAATTATTAATCAATTAATTTCCATACCTTCAATTACTTAATGAATCAGTCTCAAGCATTAGTGAGTTCTTTACTGCTGTGACCCAGGAAAGCGTATATGCAAAGGAAAACACTTCAACTTCTCTCGTTTACAAGTTTATTAATGAAACTAATTCAGGTTAGACATGGCATTCAAATGATTTGTAAGCAGGTTTAAATGATCAACAGGTGTCAAATATCACATCAACTGTTAATGGATTCCTGAGCATAAAAGCTATAGTTAAACCTTTGTGGAACCAAGAGGAAACCAGATTTTATATTTCAACTGTAATGCAATGGAAGGCTGAGGTAGCTAACAAAATCAGAACACAATTTTATGGGGAAAAATTACATAAGCTGATTATCTGAAAAGGAAACTTCTGAATTAACCTACAAAAATGAACGGGGGTTACTGGAAAAAGAATAAGAATTTTCCTTCAGTTTATAGCTTTATGCTATGGCTGAGGGACTAATTGTACCATGAAATATTGGTTATGTTCAATTATAATTGATATTTGGGACATCTCATTTAAACCCAGCAGATACTGTAGGAAAGTGGGAGTCTCACTTACGAACACAGCCGGGTCAGCAGATTTCCAGCAGCGATCATAAAGCCAGTAAGGTGGCAAAACAGGGGAAAGCGACGGCCAGTCATCTTTCAGGTCTTTCACAGCTGTGAGAAGCGCAGTCGACTGGGGCTCCCCGGAGCAGGCGGCGCATAGCCAGCAGGAGGATGAACGGGACTCCAGGAGCAGACGTGACGTCTTTTGGCAACCAGTCTGACAATTTAGGATGTCCACAGCTCACAGGACAACCCCAAAGGCTGAAGGAAAATGTATTTAGTCAGTTTCACCCACGAGGTCTGAGTTCTTCTCCGTGCGAAACAGAAAAGTCCAAAATCTCTATTAGTCCACTTTAAAGGCAGGAAAATTAAAAGTCCACTTTAATGGCAGGAAAAGACAAAAAGTCCAAGAAAAAAGCATTCAATGGAATAAGCACGGCTTCTGAGGCGAGGAAGAAAAGGCTTTTTGGAAGTCTGACTTTCACAGAGAATGTGAGCTCACAGGAAAAGGATGGTTTCCCCTCAGTTGCCAGAAAAACAGGCGAAAGCTTAACAAAAGATGATTTAAGAAAGTTAGCACAGGACTTGACAAGGTTCAGACATACACAAAGACAAAAGCAATTCCTTAAAACTCTTAACTCTACTTCATGCTTCTAGTATCATAAAAGTATGATTGGCAGCAAGACGGACCAATTATCTTCCATAAAGAGGAGGTTGAATGGGCTTTTGTCCAATGACGAAACAAGTCTTTGTCTGTGAACAGCCAATCAAATGCAAGGGTGTTATCCAACAGAGAGGCAGCCAGGGGGATTGAGTTAGAAATAGCTGACTCACAAGTTTCAGAAAACGTTCATTCAGTTCCTATGAAATTCATTATATACTCAATATAAAATCGAAGCTAAATTAAGTGACTCAAGGCTAATATTCAGTGACTATGCATTTATAATGTTACTAATGAGTTTATCATTCGTTTGAATAGCATTCATGAAAAAAAAAAACATTCCCAAGACATGCACTCACATTTAAATCAAGGATTAATGAATTATTGCAAACCATTATTGTCTATCACAAGGGTGATTATCTTCACAGTGTCCAGAGTTATCCTAAGGAATGAGAGCTTGACAAAAATTAATGTTCTGTCATAAGTAGCAAAGTTCCAAATTGCACAAGTAATGAAACATATTCCATAGATGTCCACTAGGAGGTACTGTTGAGCTGTAGATAAGTTTTTGGTCTTGGTATGTGAAGGGGGGCAGCCTAGAGAGTTTTATGGGGCTTCTGCTATATGTCAAAAAAAGGAGGTAACAATATACCTGTCAGCTTAAGGAGTTTATAGTTTTTTAAGAGTATCATTTCCTGGTATGAAGGGATGCTATCAGCATGAGCTGTCTGGTTGGGAGGGGGGGGGGACTCCAAAAGTTTTATAGTGCACTTAATCCTTTAAAAGCAAATCCTTATCAGGTTTCTCTACAAAGGGAAATTGTTTCCACCAGGGGTTCTGATGATGAAGAAAAACAGCAATGAAGAGTGATCCTGAATCGGCCTGAGGAAAGCTGATGCTACAAATGGATTAAATTCATTTTTTCCTCAACATTCTACACACAATACCTCATAATGACAATGTGAAAAAAGTTTGTTTGAGATTTTTCCAAATTTATTAAAAATAAAAAACTAAGAAATCATTTGTACATAAGCATTCACAGCCTTTGCTATGAAGCTCAAAATTGAGCTCAGGTGCATCCTGTTTCCACTGACCATCCTTGAGATACTGTATTTCTACAGCTTAATTGGTGTCTACCTATGGTAAATTCAGTTGATTGGACATGATTTGGAAAGGTACACACCTGTCTAAATAAGGTCCCACAGTTGACAGTGCATGTCAGCGCACAAACCAAGCATGAAGCCAAAGGAATTGTCTGTAGACCTCCGAGGCAGGATTGTCTCGAGACACAAATCTGAGGAAAGGTACAGAAAAATTGCTGCTGCTTTGAAGGTCCCAGTGAGCACAGTGGCCTCCATCAACCGTAAATGGAAGAAGTTTGGAACCACCAGGACTCTTCCTAAGGCTGGCAGGCCATCTAAACTGAGTGATCAGGGGAGAAGGGCCTTAGTCAGGGAGTTGACCAAGAACCCGACGGTCACTCTGCCAGAGCTCCAGCATTCCTCTGTGGAGAGAGGAGAACCTTCCAGAAAGACAACCATCTCTGCAGCAATCCACCAATCAGGCCTGGATGGTAGATTGGCCAGATGGAAGCCACTCCTCAGTAAATGGTACATGGCAGGCTGCCTGGAATTTGCCAAAAGGCACCTGAAGGACCCTCAGCTCATGAGAAACAAAATTCTCTGGTCTGATGAGACAAAGATTGAACTCTTTGGTGTGAATGCCAGTTGTCATGTTTGGAGGAAAACAGGCACCGCTCATCACCAGGCCAATACCATCCCTACAGTGAAGCATAGTGGTAGCAGCATCATGCTGGCTGAAATCCTGGATGATGTCCTGGAGGAAAACCTGCCCCAGAGTCGTCTTGACACCAGACTGGGGTGACAGTTCATCTTTTGGCAGGACAACAACCCTAAGCACACAACCAAGATATGAAAGGAGTGGCTTCAGGACGACTCTGTGAATGTCCTTGAGTGGCCCAGCCAGAGCCCAGACTTGAATCCAATTGAACATCTCTGGAGAGATCTGAAAATGAATGGCGCTTGAGAGGTGCTGCAAAGAGGAATGAGCGAAACTGCCCAAAGATAGGTGTGCCAAGCTTGTGGCATCATATTCAAAAAGACTTGAGGCCATAATTGCTGCCAAAGGTGCATCAACAAAGTATTGAGCAAAGGCTGTGAATACTTATGTGCATGTAATTTCTTAGTTTTTGTTTGTTTTGGGTTTTTTTAATAAATTTGCAAAAATCTAAAAAAAAAAAATCATGTTGCCATTATCTGGGTATTGTGTGTAAAATTTTGAAGGAAAAAATGAATTTAATCTATTTTGGAATAAGGCTGTAACATAACAAAATGTGGAAAAAGTGAAGTGCTGTGAATCCCACACCATCATCCCAGGCATTCTTCATCAGAAACTCCTCCAGCTCAAGGTGCCCCCCTCCACCTGCCAGTGGATCTCCAGCTTTCTGACTGACAGGTGGCAACAGGTGAAGCTAGGGAGATTTACATCCAGCTCCCGAAAAATTAGTACTGGCGCCCCCCAAGGATGTGTCCTTTCCCCACTGCTCTTCTCCCTCTACTCCAACGACTGCACCTCAGAGGACCCTTCGGTGAAGCTCCTGAAGTTTGCGGACGACACCACAGTCATCGGTTTGATCCGGGATGATGATGAGTCTGCATACAGGCGGGAGGTGGAGCAGCTGATCCTCTGGTGCAGCCAGAACCATCTTGAACTTAACCCAGCCAAAACGGTGGAGATGACTGTGGATTTCAGGCGACACCCCCCTTCATTCCCCCCACTCACCATCCTCAACAGCACAGTGTCCACTGTGGACTCCTTCAAGTTTCTGGGTACCACAATCTCCCGGAACCTGAAGTGGTCCTCCCATATTGACACTGTCCGGAAAAAGGCCCAGCAGAGGTTGTTTTTTCTGCGTCAGCTCAAGAAGTTTGATTTGCCTCAGGAGCTGCTGGTTGTCTTCTACACCGCCATCATCCAATCTGTCCTCTGCTTTTCCATCACTGTCTGGTTTGGATCTGCCACTAAACAGGACAAGACCAGACTGCAGCGGATCATTAAGTCTGCGGAGAGGATCATTGGTACCGACCTACCCTCCATTGAGAACTTATATCGGTCCATAACCAGGAAACAGGCGGGAAACATCTGTGCTGACCCATCACACCCCGGCCACAAACTGTTTGAACTTCTATCTTCTGGTCGTCGTTACAGATCACTGAAGGTCAAAACCACCCGTCACAGGAACAGTTTCTTTCCTCAAGCCATCACTCTGATGAACTCCTAACATTCACCTAGTCCTACCTGTTGCTGTACTCATGACTTTTCATCCATTATTACATTGCACATAACTCTCACACTGCTTTTTACTTCATTCACATTATATCACTGAATCTGAGTCCACATTGAAATACTGTGGGATTGTATATTTTTTCATATATTTCTGCAAAGTGTGGTTAGTCCGAGTAAATAACTGCATATATTCCTGTATATATTTGCATCCTTTTATAGAAACGTGGACAGACTGTAATTTACTGTACATACTCTGGTTGTCATTGAATCCTTATTTAAATCCTTCACCTGAACAACGAGAGCAAGTTTTTAGCCAAAGTCAAATTCCTTGTATGTGTTGTGCATACTTGGCCAATACAGCTGATTCTGATTCTGATTCTGATTCTGATTCTGATTCTGAATACATTCTGGATGCACTGTATGTCTGAGTCAAGTGAGTTGTCACATGGTGTACCCCAGGGTTCAGTCCTTGGACCTATCCTGATTTTATTGTATATGACCCATCTTGGAACGCTTATAAGCCTTTTTAAGGATGTGTCCTATCACTTTTATGCAGATGATATTCAGCTGTCTTGCTCATTTCATGAACTTGAATTAAACAAACTATCTACTTGACTGTTTGTCTCCCATCAAAAAATGGTTAAACAATAATTTTCTGCATCTGAACTCTAATAAAACTGAGACACTGATCATTGCACCTGATGTGAAAATTCCTCTCACCCAGCAGCACCTCAGATCTCTGGGCTCCATGGTATGGTCGAGCATCAGAAATCTGGGGGGTACTGTTGATAGTTCAATGGCCTTGGATAGCCATTCAAAGCAACTAATCAAAAACTGCTTTTTCCCACCTGAGGGACATTTCTATACTCAAAAATGTATTATCAAGCTCAGATCTAGAGATGATTAGTCACACTTTTATTTCATCCAGAATTGATTACTGCAACTCTGTTTTTACCTGTTTTAACAAGGGTTTGTTAAACAGCCTAAAGATTGCTCAGAGTGCTGTGGCCAGGCTTTTAAAGGGAGCTCGCAAATGGGACCATACAAGATAAGATAAGATAAGATAAGCCTTTATTAGTCCCACAATGGGGAAATTCCAGGATTGCAACAGCACAGGGATAGCAACACTCAGAGCAACAATCAGAAGGCAAGAGAAAAACAAGAGCAGCGAGTATACATATGTACATATAAATATAAATATATATATAGACACACAGTGCGGAGCATTGTAGCTAGATGGAATAAATATATAAATATATAAACACACAGTGCGGAGCATTGTAGCTAGATGGAATAAATATATGAGTATATAAACACACTGTGCGGAGTGTTGTAGCTAGATGGAATGAATATGTAAATATATAAACACACACAGAGCGGAGCATTGTAGCTGGATGGAATAAATATATGAATATATAAACACAGTGTGGAGCATTGTAGCTAGATGGAATAAATATGTAGATATATAAACACACAATGCGGAGCATTGTAGCTAGATGGAATAAATATGTAGATATATAAACACACAGTGCGGAGCATTGTAGCTAGATGGAATAAATATGTAAATATATAAACACACACAGTGTAGAGCACTGTTGCTAGATGGAATAAATATATAAATATATAAACACACAGAGTGCGGAGCATTGCAGCTAGATGGAATAAATATGTAAATATATAGACACAGTGCGGAGCATTGTAGCTAGATGGAATAAATATGTAAATATATAAACACACGCAGCTTGGAGCATTGTTGCTAGATGGAATAAATATATAAATATAAAAACACACACAGTGCGGAGCATTGTAGCTAGATGGAATGAAACAGCACAACAACCATCTACTTAGTTATCCTACATGGTATGATTATGTACCCATACATATTCTCACCCTCCATAGCGACCGGTATTTTCCTTGTTGTATACCGGAGAGGACCATTGTGTAAGTCTATTGTGTCTTTTGCATTCAATACTATTAGGTTGTCACGTCTTTTTGCTATCTCTGCGAGCAGCCCTGCTTAGGTTGTACAGTCTGACAGCTGTAGGTAGGAAGGACCTGCGAAACCTCTCGGTTGTGCACCTAGGATGATGTAGTCTGCTGCTAAATGAGCTCCTCAGTGCATTCAGTATGTCCTGCATAGGGTGGAACTCGGACTCCAGCAGCGATGACAGTTTAGCCACCATCCTATCACCCCAATTTTAGTCACTCTTCACTGGCTACCAGTCAAATTTCATATTGATTTTAAAATTTTAGTTTTAACCTTTACAGCAATTCATGGCCAAGCCCCAAAATATATTTATAATCTTTTAACGCCATATTCTTCAGGTCGATCACTCAGGTCTTCAGACCAGAATCTCTTATCGGTCCCTAAAACTCGCTATAAAACCAGAGGTGATCTGTCCTTCCAGTCCGTTGCTCCACGCTTGTGGAATACTCTCCCTCTGTCTCTGTGTCTGACTGATTTGGTTGACTCTTTTAAAAAACAGTTGAAGACACTGTTATTTAGGTGAGCTTTTAATTGACTGGTGGCCTGGTTTTTATTTATTCTATTATTTTGTCATTTTAATCATATGTTTTAATGTTTTTTTCTTTAAATTGTTATCTTATTTCCTTGTTTTACATTACTCTGTATTTTTACTGTCAAAGCACTTTATGATCTTTATCTGTGAAAAGAGCTATATAAATAAAGTTTTTCTTCTTCTCTTCTTCTGTTAAACTTTAAGGAAAAGTTTTATTGGCTGTGTACACTTAAAATTGATATGGTTTGCATGTTTTTTTGAACATATGTTTTATTTTCTTTTTTAGTTTCACCCTTTCCTTTTGTCAATAAACCTGATGACAACTGCACAAAGTCTTCAGGGTCTTGATGAGAGAAAAGTGTTTAGCTGCTTGTCAAAATATACTCAGAACATGTATTGAAGACAACACAGTGAAACGATGGCATCCTTGCTGACCAGATGATGCACTTCAGACTGGTGACAGGCACTTAAACATGTCACAACACAACAGCTTAGTTGGCTGCCATAACAGTGTCTAAACACATGTCCACCATGCAGCTCAGTCATGTCTAACAAGACAGCTTCATACAAAGCCAGATCCAACACCTCATGTTCCTCTCTGCACTCTAGCACCTCATCCACCAGTTCTGCCGCAGCAAAGGCAAGAACAGAAGCAGAGGTATCCAAGGCCCGGCTGTCATACACTCAAAAGGAAATGAGTGTGATATTGGAAAAGGCCAAAATAGAGGCTTCTTTGGAATTTCTTAAATGTGAAAGAGATGCAGCTACAGGTGTTGCAGAAGCAGAAACATTAGAAGCCGCTGTTAGCCAAAATGACTATGAACATGACCCGTCTGTCATTGAAAGTGCACAGCTCACGGAACAATATGTCACTAACAGGCAAAATCGGTAGAAAAGCAGGAAGTAAAAGTGTTTTGCACAATCTTCATGTTTTGAAGCTCCAGCCAATCAGGAGCAATAATCTAACCATGAACAAACCTCCCTCACAGCTACAGGGAAATGCTGCCAGCTATTAGAGCCAAATGCTTCTCCTGAGCAACCTGCTGGCATTCACAATACTTCAGCAACTCCCCTGTCACCATTGTTCCCACATGCACCATGGGTCAGCAAAAAGGACAGCAACAACTAGTCGCACAAGGCGTCAATCAGCAGTCATTATGATCCCATGTACAATCCTATGTCTTCAAGCTATAATGACAGACACTCAAGCATAAGTGACTTTGTTAGATACTTGGCTTGTCAGGAGATTATAACAACAGGCTTGCTTCAATTCAATGATATGCCTCAGACCTATAGAGCCTGGAAGCACTGCTTTGAGAACGCAATCCATGGTCTGAATCTTTCATCAGGTGAGGAGATAGATTTGTTACTCAAGTGGCTGGGTAAAGAATCTGCAGAGCATGTTCAGCAGATTGGAGCCATTCATGTTAACCACCCACATGAAGAACTCAGAATGATATGGCAGAGATTAGGCCAATGTTATGGCTCAGCAGAAGTGATCCAAGATGCACTATTTAGGAGAATTGAAAACTTCCCAAAAATCACTAATAGAGATTACACAAGACTTAGGAAACTTAATGACTTTTTCAGGGAACTCCAGAGTGCCAAAGAAGAAGGGGAGCTTCCTGGCCTAGCCTTTCTGGACACTGCTAGAGGGGTAAACCCTATTGTGCAGAAGCTGCCCTTTGACATGCAGGAGAAGTGGGCATCTGTTGGTGCAGGCTACAAATGAGACCACTGTGTTCCTTTCCCACCTTTTCATGTATTTGTGGACTTTGTTACCCAAGAGTCTGTTATAAAAAAAAATAAAGATCCAAGCTTCAACTTTGCTATTCTGCCAGACACAACATCTCGGCAGGAGAAGTACTCCTGGAAGCTAATCAAACAAAAGGAGATATCGGTGCATAAAACTGAGGTCCTATCAAAAGCCAGCTCAGAGTCATGTGGGTCTCCACACAACAGAGGACTGCAGTAAACATAGCCCAGTTCGTAAAAACCCACACCCCCTCCTAAAATGCTGTGATTTCCGGGAGATGCCCATTGAACAATGCAATGTTATTTCAGATAACTTATGTTGAACTGTATAATCAGAGGAGTTATTGTTTAATTTGACCTTGTTAGATTATTTTTTCCCCTTTGATATATTATTGTGTTCTTTTCTTTTAATCTTTACTTTTAATCTATCCGAAATAAAGATTCAAAGATTCAAAGATTCAGAACACTCCTGAAAGAGAACAATATTTGTTTCAGATGCTGTGATACATCAGCACATATTGCAAGACATTGTAAGACCAAGGTGCAGTGCTCTGAATGTGGTGATGAAAAACATCTTACAGATCTACATCCAGGTCCAGCTCCTTGCGATCAAAGACACTGACTCCACTGCAGAGCATGGCGGGAAGCTGGATATTGCACTACCAGGTGAGTTTAATTCTAAATGCACTCAAGTCTGTAGTGAGACTGTAACTGGAAGGTCATGCACTAAGATTTGTCTCGTAAAGGTTCATCCAGCAGGCCACCCAGATCAGGCAGTGGGACTATGCAATTCACGATGAGCAGAGTAACATGTCTCTAGTCCGCTCCAAGTTTTTGGAAATGTTTAACAGCGGCGGTGGGTGGCGGGGCTCGGCGGAGGAGCTAACCAAGGCCCCAGCTGGATAGGAGCTGGATCGGAGCTCAACTACAACGGCGGTGGGCAGCGGGGCTTGGTGGAGGAGCTAGCCGAGTCCCCAACTGGATCACAGCTCAACTACAGCGGCGGTAAGCGGCGGGGGCTAGCAGCGGAGGGGTTAGCTGAGGCCCCAGCCGGATCCGAGGTCAGCTGGACCAGATACCGACAATACCAGCAGAAATGATCCTGCTATCCTCAGGTCAGTAAAAAATGCCACCACAGAAAGAGGAAATGGAAGAGATTAAAAAATCTCTGAACTTCATGTCAGAAGAACTTACCAAAGTGGCCAATCAACAGTCCAAATTATTAGGGCTAATTGGGGAAGTCCGAGAGCTGAAATTAACAATTAAGAAAAGAGACAAAAAAACTGCAGACTTGGAGCAATGCATTGAGGATCTTGAACAATATACTCGTATGGATGATTTAATCATTACTAGACATTAAATATCAATCATATGCTCATGCTATAGCTGGAATGAGAGGTGAGGATGCTCCCCCAAGTGAATCATTCTCCTTGGAAAACCAGGTGCTTCAGTTCCTTGAAAGCAGAAACATAAAGGTTGAAGTACATGCAATTTCAGCCTGCCATACACTACCGAGAAAGGATAATAAAACAAATAAATCAATTGTGACGCACTTTGTGAACAGAAGGGTAAAAAAATGACATACTGAGGCAGGCGAGAAAGCTGCGGGGAACAGAAGTTTACTTAAATGAACATTGATCAAAGACTAATTCTGAAATAGCACGGCAAGCACGGATGTTGAAAAGACAAAACAAGATACAGGCAACATGGACAAGAAACTGTAGAGTCTGGATTAAACTAAATGGAACACCTGAGGAAGCAAAGGCCATAATAATAAGAGATCTCACTGACTTAAATAAATATAGATGAACACTGACTAAGAAAATTAAGAGACTACGATAATCCATATCCACACACACAGCAAGAACAGTCCTTTTGTGACATAACATGATAATGTACTTTAAAAAAACAAAACAAACAAAAAAACCTCATGACTGACTTTAGTAGACATTAATCATCCTCAATTGGAGGAAGTCATTTGACAGAGGGACAGGAAATTCAGACTCTGAAAATATCTCATGCTGAACATAAACTACAATAGAAGGAGAATGATATTGATCCTGATTACCACTTCTTCAATAATATTCATAATCACTGTGAATATTACACTTAAAAGCAACTCAAAAGTCGAGTGCAAGCAGATGGTAAACTATCAATAATACACTTTAAAAGCAGAAGCCTGAACAAAAACTTTCCACAGATTCAGGACTATTTAAAACAGCTAGACAGAAAATTTACAGCTATCGCAGTCTCTGAAACTTGGCTCAATGAAGAGCAGGCTCCTTTGATGGCAGTAGAGGGATATCAGATGTTTGATATTAACAGATCTAAAAAAAAAGGTGGTGGTGTTACACTGTATATTGATGAACTGTATAGGTGTAAACTTGTAAATGGAATGTCCTTTGCACTACCAGGGATTCTGGAATGTGCTACTGTTGAGATTGACCAAGATAAAACAAAAAATCTGATTATAAGTTGTATATATAGAATGCCGGGAACTTGCGTTGAGACATTCAGAGATAAGTTAGTCGAGCTGTACTATAATATAACTAATAAGAAAATGGTTGTAATCTGTAGAGACTTCAATATTGATTTACTAAATCCATTTCAACAAAATGTAATTACAGAGTTCATGAATTCTATGTACAGTATGAGTCTATATCCCACAATAACACATCCCAGTAGAATCACAGTTCACACTGCTACACTTATTGACAACCTGTTTGTTAATATTAAGTGGCCATCTGCCAGTCTTTACACTTATCCATGGCCACAAGGGGGCCAATACAGAAAAAAAACTTTAAAATCTTTCAGATACAAATCGAAAAATGCAATCAGTTCTTTTAAAGAAGACCTGCTGAAGCAAGACTGGACAAAAGTCTATGTATCAGATGTAAATGAAGCCTACGATACATTCATGAACATTGTAACCGCTCTTTATGAAAAAAAATGTCCATTAGTAAAGAAAAAGCTTAAACAGAAATTTGTCGACAAACCATGGTTAACCAAAGGATTCCAAAAAGTGTGTAAAAAGAAAAATTCACTATATAAAGCTTTTCTAAAGAAAAGAACAAAAGAAAAAGAGCAGTGGTATAAAACATACAAAAATAAGTTAATATATAAAATGAGATGTAGTAAAAGAGACTATTACTGTAAAGAATTGGAGAAAAACAGATAACACAAAAAATACATCGACAATACTTAACAATATTCTTGGAAATAAAAACAGAAATACAAGCAACCCAACCAATCTTTCAAAAAAAAAAAAAAAAAACGACTTAGAGTGTGAATGCAGTCTCACCTGCAGATGAATTTAATACATTTTTTGTTAACATTGGTCCTAATTTGGCACGAGAAATACCCATTATGGCACCTACAGGTGATACAATAAGCAAAAACATTGCTATAAAAGACTCCATCTTCATAAGGAACACAGATGAGAGAGAGGTCATTGAAATTGTTAAATCGTTTAAAAGTAAAACATCTACGAATTGTGATGATATTGACATGCTTTTAGTCAAAACTATCATTGAATGCTTAGTGAAGCCACTGACGTATATTTGTAACCTGTCTCTTCAAACAGGTATATTTCCCAATGCAATGAAAATAGCCAAAGTAATCCCGATATACAAGACGGGTGACAGAGGGGAACTTTCAAACTATAGGCCTATTTCACTATTGCCGCAATTTTCCAAGATACTCGAAAAAATATTCTGTGAGAGAATTGACAACTTTATAATGAAGAATAATTTATTGTGTGAGCAGCAATATGGGTTCAGACACAAGAGGACAACTGCATTTGCTCTAATGGAATTTATAGAAAAAATATCAACTGCTGTAGAAAATAAAGAGTATTCAGTTGGGGTATTCCTGGATCTTAAAAAAGCATTTGATACAGTGGATCATAAATTATTGTTAAAGAAACTACAAAATTATGGTATTGGGGGGTAGCACTGTCCTGGTTATGTAGTTATTAAAGAACAGATATCAGTATGTATGTGTTGGTAGAAAAAACTCACAGTAGGTTACTTGCAGAGTCCCACGGGGTTCAGTTTTAGAGCCATTGTTATTCAATATGTATATAAATGATATATGTAAAGTTTCGGAAAAAATGGATTTAATATTGTTTGCAGATGACACTAATTTATTATGCAATGGAAGCAATTTGGAACAACTTTTGGATACACTCAGAAAGGAATTACAATACAATGGAACAATGGAAGGACAATAAAGGCACTTTGACTTTGACTTTGACTTTGAATTAGGAAAGCTTAAACTGTGGTTTGATTCAAACAAATTAACGCTCAATTTAAGTAAGACAAAATTTATAATTTTTAACAACCATCACAACAACTCAGTATCTAAACTCAGTGTAAATGGTGTAGTGATCGAAAGGGTATCTGAAATTAAAATTTCTTGGAGTAATAATTGATAATAAACTGAAATATACATGTTCTTCTGAAATGATATTATTTCTCCCTTATTTGGAACAACTTTTGGAAATTTGTGGGCAGTGATAGATTCTTCACTTTAAACATGATGACTGCAGTTTTAAAATCAACCAGATCTTTCAACTTGAGAGCTTTAATTTAAGAAAAAGTGGGTTTACTTGGTCCCCTGTAAGCTGCTTTGTTTATTATTCTAATAGCTCTCTTTTGAAGCATAAAGACTGGATATATGTTTGTTTTATATGTATTTCCCCATACTTCAGCACAATATGTCATGTATGGGAGTATTAATGAATGATACAAAGTATATAATGTGGGTTGATTCAGCAAATATTTCACTCTGTGTAGTACTGCGATTGATTTGGATATTTTACCTTTAATATAATTAATATGTGACTTTCGACACAGTTTATTATCAATTATTACTCCAAGAAATTTTAATTTCAGATACCCTTTCGATCACTACACCATTTACACTGAGTTTAGATACTGAGTTGTTGTGATGGTTGTTAAAAATTATAAATTTTGTCTTACTTAAATTGAGCGTTAATTTGTTTGAATCAAACCACAGTTTAAGCTTTCCTAATTCAAAGTCAAAGTCAAAGTCAAAGTGCCTTTATTGTCCTTCCATTGTTCCATTGTATTGTAATTCCTTTCTGAGTGTATCCAAAAGTTGTTCCAAATTGCTTCCATTGCATAATAAATTAGTGTCATCTGCAAACAATATTAAATCCATTTTTTCCGAAACTTTACATATATCATTTATATACATATTGAATAACAATGGCTCTAAAACTGAACCCCATGGGACTCTGCAAGTAACCTACTGTGAGTTTTTTCTACCAACACATACATACTGATATCTGTTCTTTAATAACTACATAACCAGGACAGTGCTACCCCCCAATACCATAATTTTGTAGTTTCTTTAACAATAATTTATGATCCACTGTATCAAATGCTTTTTTAAGATCCAGGAATACCCCAACTGAATACTCTTTATTTTCTACAGCAGTTGATATTTTTTCTATAAATTCCATTAGAGCAAATGCAGTTGTCTTCTGCAGTGATGCGGACGTTGTACCGGTCTGTTGTGGTGAAGAGGGAGCTTAGTTCTAAGGCAAAGCTGTCGATTTACCAGTCAATCTACGTTCCTACTCTCACCTATGGTCACGAGCTTTGGGTAATGACCGAAAGAACGAGATCGCGGATACAAGCGGCTGAAATGAGCTTTCTCCGTAGGATTGCTGGACTCACCCTCAGAGATAGGGTGAGGAGCTCAGTCATCCGGGAGAGGCTCAGAGTAGAACCGCTGCTCCTCCACATTGAAAGGAGTCAGTTGAGGTGGTATGGGCATCTGATTAGGATGCCTCCTGGACGCCTCCCACTTGAGGTGTTTCAGGCATGTCCCACTGGGAGGAGACCCCGGGGCAGACCCAGGACTCGGTGGAGAGACTATGTCTCCCAGCTAGTCTGGGAACGCCTTGGTATCCCCTCTGAAGAGCTGGAGCAGGTGGCTGGGGAGAGGGAAGCCTGGGCTTCTCTGCTTGAACTGCTGCCTCCGCGACCCGGACCTCCGGAAAAGCGGTAGAAGATGGATGGATGGATGGATGGATGTATATTTCAAAAACCTTTAGTGAGAGCTACCACCAAGCAACACTGTGTCTCAGTGCAAGGAGTCGGACTGTGGAACGCTTTTGGACCTGAATTAAAATCATGTACAACGCTTGGACAATTCAAACAAAACCTAAAGGAAGAAATGCTCCAAACATATATACAAAATGACATGTAAAATCACATAAGGATTATTATATCCAGTCTGTGTTGTGCTGTTGCTTAGTTTTTTGTCATAGCTTTGTTCTGATTTGTAATCACTTTTATTTTGTTTTATTTTTGTATTCTTAGATGGAACATGGGTGGGCAATATAAGCTGCGGCTTCAGCCATCGCCCATTTCGGATAACTTATGTTGAATTGTATAATCTGAGGAGTTATTGTTTAACCCCTTGCACTCCGGTCAGTTTCCCTAAAAACGCCCAAAAATAACATGCCCAAAGTAAATTGAAAGCTGTTCTTCAACCCTTTGCAGCATCTTCATGGGGTTGGTCTCATTTAAAAGAAAACACTTTGAATTTTTTGGCAAAACAGTCATAATCTCTCTAAGTGCTCCGGCCATTGAGTTACAGTCATCTAAACATAATGAACTTGAAGAAAATAAATTTGGCCTGGGTGTTTTTTTGGATACAAATGCTTGCAAATAACACACAGCTTCAGATCCGGGCTGGAAAATGCAACAGAAATGTAGAACCAAGTGTTATCCAGCTGAGGTCAAAATTTTGTAACAATACCACAAAAAATGAATATATTACACAGCTTTTTCCTCAGGTAGTTCCCAGGCGTCTTTGAACTGTGCCAAATTGTGCCAAATGGCACAGTTTGGAAAAACGTCTGTAACTTTTGAATGATTCAATATAGCAGCTTCATCTTGGGCTCTAATGAAAGGTGACACGCAGGGCTGTGTGTGTGCGTGTGTGTGTGGGGAGGGGTTGCCCCCCCCCGCTACAGAGGACGGACATCGGCCATCGCTACATGACGGAATAGACTCATGTGGCGATGTGGCGACAGTGGCGCAGTCACCGCGGCTTCCCCCCCCCTCGCTACAGAAGAGTAGCGGGGGGGGGGGGCGGCGTTCACGGTCTGGACGCGGCACACGACCCGTGTACCGCAGCGCACGAACTTCAGACTTTGTGCGCCGCACAGTTGTAATTTACCGATCGGTCAAAAGTCATTTTTGATTACAATTTTCAGGGATAAAGAATAATTTAGCTTATGACACCTTACCTCTTCACAGCAGTGTCCTGGCAAACTGCTCTTCCTCATTGTCAGACAAACGCGACGCTGGTCCGCTCGTGGTTCTGGTCTCGTGACCCAGTCAAAACATAATTCCATGATTGCGGTTTTGGCGAATGATTTACGACCTTCGTCGTCGGCCTCCGTCGGTCTATGATGACCATGGAAGAGAATCCTAAACGTCTATTCTGCTTGAATTTAAAAAAAAAAAAGCACCACCTGTGACTGAAGAGGCCGATGTGCGAATGGCTGTCCCTGTCACACAGGTAGCACTTGTGGGTGGTCTCCGTGCTGCTGGGTCTGTGACGGTTCTTCCTGCGGGTCCTTTTTTATCTGCTGCAGCAGTCTGTCTTCATCCAGCCTTACAAAAAACAGCTTGTGAACTTCTCTGCTTCAATTGGCTCACTGCATTCACAGCTTTGGTAGGTGGGTCCTTCTTGCTAGGTTTTCAGTCATTGGTTCTTCAAGGTTTCAGAAACCCAATTCAAGGCTCTTATTAGTCGAATGAGAGGTCAATCAGATGAACTAATCTGTTCGCGGCTGTGTCTGCAGTGGAAGAACGGAAATGCAGCTTTTATTTTAAGTGCGCGCTTGGACGCAGCTCCATCATGCGTCCTAGAGCGCACGAGGGCACACGAGAGCGCCCTCGTGCCCTCTGGGATGCAGAGACTTGCCCGCCCACGGTACAACGGAGTGCAAGAGGTTAATTTGACCTTGTTGGATTTTTTACCCCTTGTTATATTATTCTGTTCCTTTCTTTTAAACTTTTAATCTAATCTATATGAAATAAAGATTCATTCATTCATTCATTCATTCATAACAGCCCAAGTTCTCATGCTGGAGGTCACTAGTTCATCCCCTTACCCGTCTTCTGCACATTGCTCGCACCTTCAGTTCAGCAGTGGAGAAAGGCAGTTGTTACAAGGTCTGGCATTGCTGTGCAACAGGATTCACTGTGAAAGAATCAGAACAAGCCAAAAACATTATATTTCAAGCAGTTCAGAATGAGGCTTATGCTGAAGAGATTAAATGCATCCACGAACATCAAGAATTGCCCAGAGACAGTTCCATGAGAAATCTGGACCCCTTCCTAGATGTGCATGGTCTCCTCCGAGTGGGTAGATGCATTAGTGAGTCAAATCTTTGTCAAGCAGAAAAGAACCCACTCATTCTTCCAGGCCAGCATCACGTGGCAACTTTCATAGTGAGATATTATCATGAACAGACTCGTCATCAAGGTCGCCTCTTTACAGCGGTAGCTGTTCATGCACCAGGATGGTGGGTAGTAGGAGGCAAATGGAAGGTGAGCAACACCATTTACCACTGTGTGAGTTGCAGAAAACGCAACGCCCCAACCAGTGTTCAAAACTGGCCGACATCCCTCCAGATTGTCTTTCTGCTGAGCCTCCATTCACCAATGTGGGGTTAGATGTCTTCAGCCCTTGGGATATCTCTTCAAGACAAATTAGAGGTGGTGTAGTCTAAAACAAAAGGTGGGCTGTGATCTTCCCGTACATGAGCATTAGAACAGTTCATATTGAAGTGATAGATGAACGTGACACTTCTAGCTTCATCAATGCTCTCCAGAGATTCCTCGCTATTAAAGGTCCAGTGAAAGCATCCATTCAGATAGCAGTACCAACTTTGCTGGTGCATGCAGAGAACTCAAGATACCCTCAAACATTGACAATGCAGCTGTGAAAACATCTGCTCAAGCAGGAATGTTCATGGACTTTCAATCTTCCCTATGCCTCTCATTTCAGTGGAACGTGGGAGAGGATGAATGGTCTTGCAAGGGGAATCCTGGACTCCATGTTTTCAGACCTCAGAAACACCAGACTCACTCATGAAATGCTTGTAACCTTTATGGCTGAGGTGTCTGCCATCATAAACGCAAGGCCCCTTGTCCCAGTGTCGATGGACTCCAGTGATCCATTCGTTCTCACTCCAGCTACTCTTTTCACACAAAAGGGGAACCCTCTCCTTGCTCCATCAGGGAAGTTTGTGGCTTCAGACCTGTATAAACATCAGTGGCGTCAAGTTCAGCATCTCTCCAATTTGTTTTGGGACAAGTGGAGAAAGCAGTTCCTCCCAACACTTCAGATGCAATGCAAATGGCAAACAAATCCACAAAACATAAATCCAGGGAGCATTGTGATTCTCAAAGACAAGCAAGTTCCAAGAAACGAATGGCTTCTTGGGCTTGTTACTCAGTCCTTACCCAGTAAGGACGGGAACATAGGCATTATGGAGGTCAGAGTTACTAATTGACACGTTTTTGACTTCATCTAATTTTTCCAACACATAATACAATATGACAAAATAGGTTGGTCTGTGCAGTTGTAAGTCAAACAGGCTTTTTTTCACGCGGATATCCGACGTTTTCATGAGCGCCACGTCACCAATTGCGTCAGTGGCTGGAAAACCCCCTGGCCATGCTGTAACATCATCAACAGAATCAGAATCAGAATCAGAATCAGATTTATTGCCATTGTTCATGTAGTACACAAACTAGGAATTTGTCTCGGTGCAATGCTGCAACATTAAACATGATAAAAATAAAAGATAGAAATAAAAAACTATACAGTGATCCCTCACTTATCGCGGTTAATGGGTTCCAGAACCGACCGCGAAAAGTGAAAAACCGCGAAGTAGCATCACCCCTAATGACGTCATCCATAAATGATACGTACGTTCATTCTCTCACTCTCTCTCTCATATGATACGTGTGTGTGTGTGTACGTGTACATACATACGTAGATGTAAACAAAGTGTACATAAATATGTTTTTAGAACTCTTTTATTCTTATAACAAGATACGTAACTCAAGATGAAAATGATTTACTGCACAGGTTAATGAGAGCTTTACTGCTCCTCAGGTGACGCCTCATTGTGAGGTGCTGGAGGCGCAGGATCATCGAGGGCAGCTTCCAATAGAGCTGAAGCTGCAGGAGGTGGCGTAGTGGCTCGACGGGAAGACTATTTCGCACAAAATGGCACAAGAGAACAGCAAAAAGTTCCACGCGGCGAGACTAGGTAACACGAGCGATAAAAAGCAATGAATGTGGTCTTCCTTCCCTTCATGGGTGCTCGGCAGGGAGAGGAGGTGGGTGAAACGTCTCGGCCAATCAGCTTGCGGGGTGAAACGTCTCGGCCAATCAGCTTGCGAGATTTCCGAGCCGAGCCAACACGAGAACAGCGAACAGAGAGAGTTGAGCGGCTGTCCGTGTTGATACCTGATGGTCTAATGTAGTCTCCCTGCCTTCTGCTAGCGCCCGCCCATTATTTCTCAATTTTGAATTTTTGATGAATATTTTTGAAAAATCCGCGATGCACTGAGGGCGCGAAAGGTGAAGCGCGAAGTAGCGAGGGATCACTGTACATGCAATAAAATGTAGAATATGAATGAGTAATACTAGTCAAGCAGTTTTTAAATATATTAGCGAGCAGCAGATATTATGGAGTACCACATAGTGCAGTCGGTAATGCAAAAAGAAAACAGTGATGATTGACATGAGTCTGGTTGAGCTGCTGTACGTAGTGCATGAGAGTCTAATAAGTCACATAGTGTTCAGCAGTCTGATGGCAGAGAGGAAGAAGCTGTTCATGTGACGGGAAGTTTTAGTCTGAATGGACCGAAGTCTTCTACCTGAGGGGAGGGGGGCAAACAGTACGTGACCAGGGTGTGAAGGATCGGCTACGATCCGGCCTGCACGCCTCCGGGTCCTGGAGATGTACAGATCCTGGAGGGATGGGAGCTTGAAGCCGATCACCTTCTCAGCAGCACGCACGACGCGCTGCAGCCTTAGTCTGTCCCTGGCAGTGGCTCCTGCGTACCACACGGTTATGGAGGTGGTGAGGATGGACTCGATGATGGCCGTGTAGAACTGCACCAACATCTTGGTGGGTAGCTTGAGCTTCCTCAGCTGCCGCAGGAAGAACATCCTCTGCTGGGCCTTTTTGATGAGGGAGCTGATGGTCGGCTCCCACTTGAGGTCCCGGGTGATGGTGGTGCCCAGGAAACGGAAGGAATCTGCAGTGGTGATGGGAGAGCCTGTGAGGGTGAGGGGGGGCAGAGGGGTTGTGACTTTCCTGAAGTCCACGATCACTGTCTTCAGAGCGTTCAGCTGCAGGTTGTTGTGGCTGCACCAGGACGCCAGCTGGGCCACCTCTCTCCTGTAGACGGACTCGTCGCCGTTGGAGATGAGCCCGATGAGGGTGGTGTCGTCCGCAAACTTGATCAGCTTGACAGACTGGTGGCTGGAGGTGCAGGAGTTGGTATAAAGGGAGAAGAGTAGGGGGGAAAGTACACAGCCCTGGGGTGATCTGGTGCTGATGCTAACAGAGTCTGAGACAGTCTTTCCCAGCCGTACATGCTGCCTCCGGTCCGTCAGGAAGTCGGTGATCCACCTGCAGAGGGAGTCAGGCACGTTGAGCAGGGACAGCTTGTCCCGGAGCAGAGCGGGGCGGATGGTGTTGAATGCAGAGCTGAAGTCCACAAACAGGATCCTGGCATAGGTTCCCGGGGAGTCCAGGTGCTGCAGGATGGAGTGGAGGGCCAGGCTGACTGCGTCATCCACAGACTTGTTGGCTTGGTAGGCAAACTGCAGCGGATCCAGTAGGGGAGTGGTGATGGACTTGAGGTGGGGCAGGACCAGGCACTCAAAGGACTTCATGACTACAGAGGTGAGTGCTACAGGTCTGTAGTCGTTAAGTCCAGTGATCCGTGGCTTCTTGGGGACAGGGATGATGGTGGAGGTTTTGAGGCACGTCGGCACGTGGCATAACTTCAAGGAGGTGTTAAAAATGTCTGTGAAGACAGGAGTCAGCTCTTCCGCACAGTGTCTCAGGGTGGAGGGAGACACGCTGTCCGGACCGGGGGCCTTGCACGGGTTCAGTCTGGAGAACTGTCTGTTCTCCAAGAACACAGCGCTTGGCTGCCCATTGTACACACAGGTTTGTTCTCCATGGATCGCCACCTTGTCGCGGTGGAGAACCTTGTGTGTTCCAATGATCCCGAGAGCGATGCCGTCGGGGGCCTTTTGGCTCCTGGTAGGGTCACCCATGGCGGTAAGGTCGAGGGGGAGGTCCCAGACCAAGAGTGATCCAAAGAAAGAAAGAAAGGCCTCAACAGTGGGAGTGGCGGAGGATGACACCATGAGTCACAACGGCACTGAAGGCGGATGAAGGCTGCAACAGAGAGTGGTCTCCAGTCATTTTGGATTCCATGCCACTGGATTCAGGCCCCTCTCTGCCAAGGACCATGTGGTGGCTGCAGGCGCATCAGTTTCCCCACGATAAAAGACGTCACGCGCAGGCGTCCTCCCGAAGGGAGCCCAACCACTTTACATCTTGGATAAGATAAAGTCCTGTGGCGATAAGGAAGTGGTAACGGGGACAGGACAGTGAAGTCTGGGAGTTCTTAGCCATGACCTGGCACACAGGCGATGGGTGCGTGATACAGTCGTTAAGCTCTTGGACTGAGGCAGAAATAGCTTCTCGGCAGCTGCACTCATGACTGAGCAGCCCTATTCAGGATCCACTCTGCTCACCCCAGTAGGGGAGGAGGTTAGAAAAGGTACCCCAAACATAGCCTGCCTCACAAAATCCTGTCTGGAATACCGCATCCAGAGGGATCACCACCACGCGGTCAGAAACATACAAAACTACATATTGGAGCCTGGAATGTGCGAACCCTTATGGACAACCAAGCCAGTGATCGACCTGAAAGGCGAACTGCCATCATCTCCAGAGAGCTAAGGAAGTTCTGGATCGACATCGCAGCACTCTCCGAGACCCGACTGGATGATGAAGGGCAGCTGAAGGAGGAAAAAGGCGGGTATACTTTCTTTTGGAAGGGAAAGCCTGCAAATGAGCCACGAATCCATGGTGTGGGATTTGCTATTAAGAACTGCCTCATCAACAACCTCCATGAACTCCCTGTGGGCATCAACGAGCGCCTAATGACCATTCGTCTGATGCTTGCCTGCAGTCAAATGGCCACCGTTATTAGTGCCTACGCTCCAACGCTTGATGCACAGGATGAAGTAAAGGAGGCCTTCTATGCTGACCTGGACAAAATACTATCTGAAGTCCCAAAGGAGGATAAGTTAATCCTGCTTGGAGACTTTAATGCTAGAGTGGGACGAAACCATCATCTATGGAGCGGCACGCTGGGGAGAGAAGGGGTTGGAAACACAAACTCCAATGGCATACTACTGCTAACCAAGTGCTCTGAGCACAACCTGGTCATCACCAACACACTTTTTCGTCAGAAAACCAAGTTCAAAATGTCATGGATGCATCCCTGCTCCAAATGATGGCATCTCATTGACTACATCATAGTCCGCTCCAAAGACCGCCGCGATGTCCTTAACACCAGAGCAATGACCAGTGCAGATGACTGCTGGACTGACCACCGCCTCATTCGCTCCACCATGTCTATCCGCTTAATGCGGAAAAGAAGGTTGCAGAAAGGACAGAGCCGGCCAAAGCTTAACATCGTGCTGCTGGACGACATTATCTACCAACAACAGCTGCAGGATACTCTTAGGGCAGCTTTGCCAAAACAGTACCCAGAGGATACTGAAAAACACTGGAGCACACTTTCCACTGCCATCGTGGACTCCTGCAAAAGCATCCTCAGTCAAAAAAGCGGAGACATCAAGACTGGTTTGACGAGAATGACAGTGAGATCCAACAGCTCATCGACATCAAGCAGCAAACTTTTATCACCTGGCAAAACAACATTCACTGCAAGGTTAAAAGAGCAGCCCATGCCAAAGCGAAGGCAGCCATACAAACACTTGTTAGGAAATTGAAGAACCAGTGGTGGACAAAGAAGGCCGTGGAGATCCAGCAGCTTGTCGACTCTGGAGACACGAGAGGATTCTTTGATGCCATAAGAGCGGTATATGGCTCCAGCCACCGCTGCCTAACCCCCCTTCGCTCCAGAGATGGGCTCTCGCTTCTGAAGGACAAGGAGGCAATTGCAGACAGGTGGAAAGAGCATTATAAGGACCTCTTAAACAGGGACACCACTCCTGAGATGGAGGCCCTTGATCAACTCCTTCAACAGCCCATAGAGGAAAGCATGGGAAAACCACCTAGCTTGGATGAGGTACAGGACGTCATCAGGAAGATGAGAAACAACAAGGCTGCTGGATCTGATGGCATCCCAGCAGAAGTCCTGAAGAAAGGCGATCCTGATCTTCTGAAGCACATCCATGCCCTGCTCCTGAAAATATGGGAAGAAGAGGAAATCCCTGCACAGCTCAGGGATGCCTTGATTGTCTCCATCTTTAAAAAGGGGGACAGGGCAGTTTGTGGGAATTACCGTGGCATTTCTCTCCTGTCCACCATAGGGAAAGCCTTTGCCCGGGTCTTGGCCAATAGACTCACCCCCCTGTCAGAGAGCATTCTTCCCGAGTCCCAGAGTGGTTTTCGCCCAGAGGCACCACAGACATGATTTTCATTGCTCGCCAATTGCAAGAAAAATGCCGGGAACAAAATCGAGCATTATACATGGCCTTCATAGACCTTACCAAAGCCTTTGACTCAGTAAACCGTCAGGCCCTTTGGCTGGTTCTGGCAAAGATTGGCTGCCCAGAAAAATACATCCGAGTACTGAGACTGCTGCATGACAATATGTCTGCCACGGTACTCAGTGGCAGTGGAGACAAAACAGAACCCTTCAGGGTTGACACAGGAGTCAAACAGGGATGTGTCATCGCTCCAACATTATTCTCCATCTATATTGCTGCTATTCTCCATCTCACGAACCAACATCTGCCCCCGGGAGTCAAAATCACGTACAGAATCGACGGTCAACTTCTCAATATCAACTGATTTAGAGCTAAAGGTCAAACCACCACCATATCCATTATGAAGCTGCAGTATGCTGACGACAACGCTCTCGTAGCCCTCTCAGAAGAGGACCTTCAGTGCATCTTGTCTGCCTTTGCCAAAGCATACAGACAGCTCGGTTTGGCCGTCAATATAAAAAAGACACAAATACTCCACCAGCCATCACCAAACTGCAGTACACTTGCCATACCCCCAAACATCTCCACTGATAACATCCAACTGGAAAATGTGGACCACTTCTTATATCTTGGCAGCCTCCTCTCATCAAAAGCCGTCATCGATGATGAAATACACCACCGCCTCAGCAGTGCCAGTGGGGCTTTCTCAAGGCTAAGGAGGAGAGTCTTTGAGAACCGCGATCTCCAAGTGAAAACCAAAATTCTGGTTTATAAAGCGGTGGAGCTCCCCACTCTCCTGTATGGATCAGAAGCCTGGACTACATACAGTAGGCACTTAACGGCACTTGAGGCACACCATCAGAGATGCCTCCAAAAAATCCTCAGGATTAGTTGGGAGGATAGACGCACCAACACCAGCGTCTTGGAGGAGGCTAACCTTCCCACCATCACTGCCACCATTGCCCAAAACAGCTCAGATGGACTGGTCATGTTATCCGAATGCCTGACTCTCGCCTCCCGAAACAAGTCCTGTACTCCCAGCTAGCTGAAGGGAAGCGGGCTCCAGGAGGCCAGAAGAAGAGATTTAACGACAACATAAAAACAAACCTAAAGCAGTGCCACATAGACCTAAAAGCTTGGGAAAATATGGCAACCGACAGGGCGACCTGGAGAAACATTGTCCCTGAGGGTGCCGCACAGTACAATGCTGACCTCCATCATGCTGCACAAGACAAACGCAGACTCAGGAAGGAGAGAGCAACCAACAATCAGGACCAACCCAAACCCACCGCCATTACATTCCCCTGCCCACATTGCAGCAGAATAATTGGGTCCAGAATTGGCCTCTATGCCCACCTGAAGACCCACAAGGACCAAGAGGGAGGACAGTCATACTCGACTACGAGTGACCGCCGATGATGATGAGTCTGGAACTGGTTTGTGTTGTCCAATCTTCAGACGATTATAGTTCCGAAGAATGGGATGACAATGAAGAATCTGGGGCATCAGACCATATAGGTTTGAGCTGCGCCAAGTGGACATTGTGCCAAGCGAGTCAGACTCAGAGAGTAACAGTGGAGAAGCATACATGCCCGCCGCAGCAGCAGCAGCAAACACATGGCAGGGGAGCACCGAGTGTTATGCTTTTGTTACAGCTATTCCAACAAATTATTTGTTCATAAATATAATTTATTTAAACCCAATTTTTCAATAAAATCATAGCAGTGTATTCTCTGTGGCTCAGGCATCGGGTTTATTATGTATTATCTTTATGTATTTATGTATTACATATTATCTGGTGAATCCTGCGCGTAAATCCAATTATCATAACCCTCCATGTGCTCTTATGCAGGGCACGGAGAGGGAGGATTAAATAACGAGGAATTACGTGCAGTGTTCACCACAGCACATTTAATACAGAAAGACAGACAATTCCCAAAAAGGTGAAAACGTACAAAAAACACAAACACACTTACTGATGGCATTCGGGGGCCAGCATTGCCCAAAGAACGAATGAGAGGAGATGTGTTAGCCACAGGTGCGCCTCAGAGCTGACATCACTTCAAGGACGCACGAGAACCACGGCGAACATGGAGTGACTAACACATCGTGAGAGTGCTAAAAATAATAAGATAAGATAAGATAAGCCTTTATTAGTCCCTCAATGGGGAAATTCCAGGATTGCAAAAGCACAGGGTTAGCAACACTCAGAGCAATAATTTAGAAGATAAGAAAATAAGAGCAGTCAATACACATATGTACACATAAATATATAAATATATATACACAGTACGGAGCATTGTAGCAAGATGGAATAAACAGCATAACCGTCTATTTAGTTACCCTACATGGTATGAATATGTACCCATACATATTGTCACCCTCCATTGCGACTGATATTGTTCTAGTTGTATACTGGAGGGGACCATTTGTGTAAGTCTGTTGCGTCTTTTGCATTCAATACTATTAGGTCGTCACATTTTTTTGCGATCTCTGTGAGCAGTCCTGCTTAGGTTATACAGTCTGACAGCTGTAGGTAGGAAGGACCTGCGAAACCTCTCAGTCGCGCACCTAGGATGATGTAGTCTACTACTAAATGAGCTCCTCAGTGCGTTCAGTATGTCCTGCATGGGGTGGGACTTGGACTCCAGCAGAGTAGACAGTTTAGCCACCATCCTTCTCTCCACTATCTCCTCCACTGGGTCAAGGCGTTGCCCCAGGACAGAGCTAGCTTTCTTGATAAGTTTGTTCAGTCTCTTTCTATCGGCTGCTGTAATGCCGTTGCCCCAGCAGACCACTCCAAAAGTGATGGCTGATGCCACCACCATATCGTAGAATGTCTTCAAGAGCACCTCTCGTACACCAAAACACCTGAGCCTCCTCAGTAGGAACAGCCTGCGCTGTCCCTTCTTGTAGAGTGTGTTGGTATTGTGTGACCAGTCTAGTTTATTGTTCAGATGAACACCCAGGTACTTGTAGGATGTCACCATCTCAATGTCTGTTCCCTGGATGTTTACTGGTGCTGTGAGGGGTTGTCCTTGCCTGCGGCAATCCACCACCAGCTCCTTAGTTTTCCTTGCGTTGATCTGGAGGCAGTTCTGATGGCACCAGTCCACGAAGTCCTGGATAAGTCCTCTGTACTCAGCTTCATCTCCGTTGGAGATGAGGCCGACAATGGCAGAGTCGTCAGAGAACTTCTGTAGATGGCAGTGTGTTGTGTTGTGTGAGAAGTCTGCAGTATAAAGGGTGAACAGGAAGGGAGCCAAAACCATTCCCTGGGTGCCCCCGTGCTACCAATGATCGTGTCAGGCACACAATCCCAGATTCTCACAAACTGTGGCCGGTTAGTGAGGTAGTCCAGGATCCATGATGACAGGTGCTGGTCCACCCCTGCGCACAGCAGCTTGTCCTTCAGGATCATCGGTTGGATGGTGTTGAAAGCACTGGAGAAGTCAAAGAACATGATCCTCACCGCATTCCTGGGCTTCTCCAGGTGGGACAGGGAACGGTGAAAGAGGAAGATCACTGCATCCTCCACCCCGATGTCATGCTGGTAGGCGAACTGGAGTGGATCCATCGCTGGTCCCACCAGGGGGCGGAGGTGAGCAAGGAGCAGTCTCTCCAGGGTCTTCATCATGTGAGACGTCAGGGCCACTGGTCTGTAGCTGTTCAGATCTTTGGGGTGGGAAGTCTTTGGTACAGGTACCACACAATATGTTTTCCATAACTGTGGTACCCTCCCCAGCTTCAGGCTCAGGTTGAAGATGTGCTCCACAATCCCACACAGCTGGTCTGCGCAGGACTTGGGGAGCTTCACGCTGATGCCGTCCAGTCCCAAGGCCTTCCTTGCCTTGAGCTTCCTCAGCTCCGTCCTCACCTGGGTCTTAATGAGGGTCAGGTTGGGGGGCCTGTGTGCTGGGAGTGGATGGGGTTTTGGCGGAGTGGGGTGTGGACAGCAGGTCTTGATGTCTTTAGAGGCAGCAGTGGGTGATGTGCAGTCGGGGGGGGGGGGGGAGGCGGTTGGTCAACCCTATTAAAAAACAGGTTCAGATTGTTCGCCCATTCCCTGCCCCCCCCCCCCCCCCCGTGGCCTGGGAGGAGGTATTCTGGAGCCCAGAGATGGTTTTAAGGTTTCTCCAGACCCCACCGATGTCGCTCTGTTGCAGCTTGTCCTCCATCTTCTTCCTGAAGCTGTCCTTGCCTTCTCTGATCTTCCTCCTAAGCTCCCTCTGTACGGACTTCAGCATCTTCCTCTTCCCCGACCTGAAGATCCTCTTCTTCTCTCTCAGAAGTGTTTTAATTTCAGGGTTGATCCAGGGTTTGTTGTTTGAGCAACACCGTATGGTCTTGGTGGATACGGTATTGTCCACACAGAAGTTGATGTAGTCCGTGATGGTGTGAGTGAGGCCACCGATGTCCTCACCATGTGGATCACAGAGCTGCTCCCAGGTAGTGGTTTCAAAACAGTCCTTTAGAGCGTCCATTGCCTCCTCAGACCATAACTTCACCGTGCGCATAACCGGAGGTTGTCTGTGTACTAGGGGTTTGTACACCGGCAGGAGATGAACCAAGTTGTGATCCGATCTCCCGAGTGGGGGGAGTGGTGATGAGGTGTACGCCTCCTTAGTGTTTGCATAGAATAAGTCCAGTGTTTTATTGTCTCTAGTGTGGCATGTGACATACTGGGTGAACGTGGGCAGAATGGGGGACAGTGAAATATGGTTGAAATCACCTGAGATGAGGAGAAGAGCATCTGGGTGTTTTGTCAGCAGCCTGACAGTTACTGAGTGAATGGCGTCGCGCGCTGTTCCCGTGTTTGCTGTCAGATTTGCATAAATAACAATGCAGATTACGTGTGAGTATTCCCTTGGGAGATAGGTAGGCCGCATGCTAACAGCTAGCAACTCAATGTCTTTGCTGCAGTGTTGTTGTTTAACTGTGATATGTCCCGGTCTGCACCAGCTGTTATTGACATACATTATCACTCCTCCATTGGCCTACAACTTCCAGTCATATACAGCCCAAGGAAGATGCGCTGGAACTTCCGCAAAGCCAACTGGAAGAAATTCAGTGAAACTCTGGACCGGAGCGTTGTTACCATCCCACTTCACACCATCACTGTAGATGAAGCATACAACCGCTTCTGCAGCGCAGTCTTCAAGGCTGCCCATACTGCAATCCCACGAGGCTACCGACCCCTCTATGTCCCATGTTTGGACGGAGAAAGTGCTGCCCTCCTACAATCCTATCAAACATCAGGGGACCCAGAG
Source organism: Pholidichthys leucotaenia (assembly GCA_020510985.1). Lineage (NCBI taxonomy): Eukaryota > Metazoa > Chordata > Actinopteri > Cichliformes > Pholidichthyidae > Pholidichthys > Pholidichthys leucotaenia. The sequence goes on along the minus strand of CM035847.1, from coordinate 125,770,714 downwards.
ATAGCAGACCATCTCATTGAATCGCTAAATACAGCCCGGCGAAAGAAATGGGAGGAGACAGTTGCTGACCGGAGCTTTACCCACTCTAGCAGGAAATGTTGGAGCCTCATCCATTGCCTAGGAGCTGCACAGAAGCCCCCTAGCCAAAGCCGAGCATCCGTCACACCCAACCAAGTTGCATCCCACCTACTGACTATCGCCAAAGCACCCCAAGACAAAGACACCAGAAGAGCAGTTACAACTGAGCTAAAAAAACACCAAAAAATGCCTGTAGAGGAAACGAACCCTGAACCCTTCGAGGCTGCTGAACTGGAGAAAGTCCTACAGGGCCTGAAATGTGGAAAGGCAGCAGGATACGATAACATCTTCCCAGAATTCATGAAAAATCTTGGCCCCCGAGCCCTAACCTGGTTGACACAATTCTACACAAGGATCACACAAACAAACTCGATCCCAAAGAAATGGCGGACAGCAAAGGTCATTGCCATCCCAAAACCTGGCAAAGACCACAAACTACCAGCAAGCTACCGCCCAATCTCCCTACTCAGCGTTCCTTACAAAATCATGGAGCGCCTAATACTGCAACACATTTCCCCAGAAATAGAGGATATTCTAAGTGTGGATCAAGCAGGTTTCCGCAAGGACCGCAGTACAGAAGAACAAGTACTGGCCCTAACCACCTTCATCGAAAATGGCTTCGAGAGCAGACTGAAGACAGGGGCTGTGTTTCTCGATCTTACAGCCGCCTATGATACGGTCTGGCACAAAGGCCTCCTCCTGAAACTTATAAAGGTGATCCCTGCTTGGGCAACAGCAATTATAAAAACCCTGCTGACCAACCGAAGGTTCAGAGTCCACCTCAGTCAGAACACAAGTGCATGGAGAATGCAGAAAAATGGACTCCCACAAGGCTCAGTTCTAGCTCCAACTCTGTTCAACCTCTACATAAACGACCTGCCTACTACAAAATCCCACAAATTCATCTATGCAGACGACATCTGTTTGGCATTCCAAGCACCAGACTTTGAACCACTGGAACGGGTGCTCACGGAAGAGCTTGCCAAACTGGACCAGTTCTGCAAAATCTGGCGCCTAAAACCAAGCCCAGCAAAAACCGTCTCCAGTGTATTCCATCTCCACAATGCAAAAGCTGCCAGAGAACTAAACATCCACCTGAGCGGACTCAAGCTTAAGCATGCCCCAAATCCAACTTATCTTGGAGTGACCCTTGATAGGACCTTATCCTTCAAGGAACATCTAAAGGGGACGGCTGCTAAGGTGAAGGTACGAAACAACCTGCTCTGCAAGCTCGCTGGTGCAAAATGGGGGGCGGCAGTCTCCACCCTGCGCACCTCAGCACTGGCCCTTTCATACTCTGTAGCAGAATATTGTGCCCCTGTCTGGTCCAGGTCATCTTACACACACCATGTAGACACCCAGCTCAACTCAACCATGAGAACTATAACTGGAACAATCCGCTCAACACCACTCCCCTGGCTCTCTGTACTGTCAAACATAGCCCCTCCACACATCCGGCGAGCAGCATTAACTCAAAGGATGCTCCAAAAAGTTAAAGATTCTCCTCACTTACCAATCCATGCAGATATCTACACCCCACCCACTGCCCGACTTTCATCCAGACGGCCGATTTGGAAAAACCCTCCCCCAGCTGACTTTACCATCCAGACAGCTTGGCAAGAGGAATGGGAGACCAAGGAGGTCCCAAACAAACAGCTGGTGATAAACCCCAACCAACAGGTCCCGGGCACCAACCTCCCAAGGAGACAGTGGTCTACACTCAATCGCTTCAGGACTGGACAAGGCCCCTGCTTGGCCAGCCTTCACAGATGGGGCAGTAGCCCTAGCCCACTGTGCGCATGTGGAGAGGAGCAAACAATGGAACACATCATAGAGGCTTGCCCGCTCCAAAGACTGGAAGGAGGATTACACACCCTCCATACAGCAAACCAGGAGGCAACTGCTTGGCTTAAGGACTTTGCATTCGCTAAATAAAAAATCACTCCTCCGCCCCTTGCCTTCCCACTGTCTGGTGTCCGGTCTGCCCGTATTGCGTGGAAACCCTCCAGTTCGATGTTAGCATCTGTTGCTAGTTCTGTTAGCCACATCTCAGTAAACAACATCATACTAATCTCTCTGAAGACGCTCTCGTAGTGGGAGATAGATAGCCGCTAGCTTGTCAGTCTTATTGAGTAGCGATCGTACATTCCCCATAATAACGGATGGAAGGACGGGTCTGTACCTTATATTTCTCGCCCGCCGTCTTGCTCCAGCACGGCATCCACGTTGTTTCTGTCTTATTTCACCCGGTATGTTGAAGTCTTGCGCTAGCATCTTGGTCTGGTTAAGTGCTAACAGCTGGTCTCTGCTGTAGCGTATCCTGCTAAAAACAGTGGCTTCTTCTGCCGGCTTAGGAGATATTTGGGTGATCTGTGTCCGTCCGTGATGGATAAGGTATCGCCGGATCAGAAAGATTAGCAAGAGAAGCCAGATAGTAAATAGAAATAGGAAGAAATTGATCCACTGTTGCAAAAAGGCAGCCTACTCGTGTGGCGCCGGAAGTACATTATATGGCAGACTAACAGCACAGATGACAATACTATGGACCAGCAGAGCGTGACTGGTAAACGGCCGCTAAGTACACGCACTGCTGGCGATGGTGTGATGAGAAGCACCTGGGCGAGGACCGGGAAACATGATCAGTGGGATTTTTAATCAGCTGGTGATAATGATAGAGGGGATGTGGCCAGACCGGCAAGTGTCAGCATGCAATCACAGAAAGTAGGTCAAAGCTGCGCACAAATCCATTCATCCTTCCCCTCCTCGTGCGCTCCTCCTGCGTAAAAGTGCACGAGAAGCGCACGAGGAGGCTTATGACAGTTGGAGAAGAAGCGTGTGATGTGGTCTTTCACGGCCTGCTGTTTATCTAAGCCTGCGACACAATGCGAAGGCATAGCCGTAAAATTAAAACAAGAAACCAGAGAAACTGTGAGCTACAAAGCTGCTGTCATTCCAGTCAACAACACCGGCATCCGTTCTGTCGCTTACGTGATGGTGGTGTCGCCCTTCATTTGGTGGGCGGCACCACAGTCCAGTCAGCGGCTTGCGTTTTTTGATAACTAGTTTATGCAGGCACGGTTGTAAATATTATATTGATAATTGACAATAACTTTTGGGTTTACAAAACATGCTAAAAAATGTCAAAATAGTGTCATCAGACCTTTAACTTTGATTAAAAATGTCTAAATTGAGTTTAAAAGCATTTTATTAATCTTTCAAATTGTAAAGAGTATTATTACTGAAGCAATGCTGTCACCTACTGGCTTTAATAGGCATGGTACAAAGATGTTGTTTGAATCTGTACAAAACTTAATTGAGGAAATGAAGCACATGTCGTGACACATGGCTAGTTGCTGCTTCTGTGTACATATGCATCAACCAGCGGACCCTGAATGCACTCAGAGCCTTGTGGTTGCATCGTCGGTATGTACTTATGATGTTAAATATTTGTTATTAGTTTATTCTACATTGAGAAAATACTGTGTACCATTATGCACAGAAAAGAATGGCATATTTGCATTCAGTTGCTTCGGCTAGTTTGTTAGCCATGCTAGCTTTAGTTCAGGTGATTGCTATGACAGCAATTTTAAGGAAAAGTTATATTGGTTGTGTTCACTTAAAATTGATATGGTCTGCATGTTTTTTGATCATGTGTTTTATTTTCTTTTTTAGTTTCACCCTTTCCTTTTGTCAATAAACCTGATGACAACTGTACAACCTCTTCAGAGTCTTGATGAGAGAAAGGTGTTTAGCTGCTTGTCAAAATATACTCAGAACATGTATTGAAGATAACACAGCAGTGGCGGTGGGTTGAAAGTAGTGAAAAGTTATATGAAACAGATGTGACAATTGTAATTTAGGAACATAATCTGACATTGAATAATGGAGGGAAAATATATATTATCACAATACTTAAGGAACCGTAGTATAGTGATAGTGTTGTGTATGTAAACTGGCTGTATTACTAAGATGGCGGCCGAGTTGGTCATGGGCTTGACTGGGGTGGCTAACTACCGGTTTCTGGTGGTGACGCCGCCCGGGGTATAAAGGAAGTGGGCGGAAGAGGCTCTGCCTCTTTCATCACGGGGGCCACCTGGCAAGCAGGTGAGTGCCATAAGCCTCTTTATGTAAACGACTATCATTGTAATAAAGCTCCGTAAACTACAACAGCTGTGTATTTACTTTTACCCAATTATGGACACAACATTTGACGATGAGGTAAAAGCAGGAGTGGAAAAGTTTGTTGCTGAGTTTTGGCCACTTTTGGAGGCCCCGGACAGGCCGCCCGTGCCGTGGCCTTGTTGGTTCATTGCTTTTACCAACTACCTCGTGGTTTTGAACCTCGGCGAGCGTGAGAGGCTTCGCGCGAGGGCTGTGTTAGTCCATAATTTGGGTACTGAGGGGCAGAGAGTATTGGAGAGCCTGGGGGGAGCTGATAGCTTCGATGGTGTTGTGGAGCTGATGGCGCGCCATTTTCGCGCACCGGTGAGCGTCACGGTCCGGCGCATCCAGTTTCGACAGTGCTGCCAGCGGTTGGGAGAACCAGTGATGGTGTTCATTGAAGATCCCCGGAGGCTGGCGAGGGGGTGTGATTTTGGACGCCTGGAAGAGGGGATGATTCGGGACCAACTAGTAGAGCATGTTCGCTGTACAGCGGTCCTGTCCAGATTGTTGGAGTATCCAGGAGAGCTGACATTGGCCACGGCTATAGAGCTTGCCCAACGGTTCGAGGCAGCAGAGACCATCATGAGGGGTCTTCCTGAAGGGGCTTTTCTGGGTGAGGATGAGTCTTGCACTAAGGCACTGTTTTGGGACCCTGATGATGGTGATGCCGGAGAGGATACGTATGCCTCTGTGGTTAAAGTAAGTTCCGCCCCAGGTACGCCACGTTGTTACGGTTGTGGGTCCCCTGTTCACCGCTATAAGGCCAGTGTGTGCCAGCGAAAGGAAAGCGTTGTGGCAAGTGTGGTTTGCAGGACCACTTTGCCAGGGTGTGCACTAACTTCGAACGCATGAGCAGTAGGAAGGAACCAGGTGCTGTGCCGAAGACTCCGACTATAGTACACATGGTCTCCCCAGAGACAACGGGGTGGATCGGATGCGATGTCATGCTTGACAGTGTCGTGGTTCCGTTGTTGGTGGACACTGGAGCTGTTATCTCAGTGTTGAACCTGGCGACCGTGAATGATTTGTTTCCCCACCGACAGATAAAGCAACAAGGAAGAGATTATTATGGCTATGGATGGAACAGACTGGCAGTTTGGGGCTTTGTGGAAATGGAAGCCCATTATAAGTTTGTTGTTGTGCCCCGAGCCTGCATTCACATCACTGCTGCGGGGATTAACATCATGGGGTGTAATCTCTTTTATAGCCTGAGTTTTTCCATCGCCAACGTGTCGGGTGAGGAGTGGTCGGGCTGCGGACTGTGGAGCCGACCGACTCTGTTGGTGGATGACGTGGAGGTGAGGGAATCGGACTGGCTGGACATGTGTAATAAGGAAGAACACGTTCGGCGACGCGCGACGCTGCCTCGGGTTGGACCCAATGCCAGTTTGTCTGGTACCCTGGATGAGGGTGCGGGATGGCACGATGGGACCCCGGAGGTGGCCTGTAAGTATGAGGCACCCATGCTGGATCCAGAAGGGGTGGGACCAGAGAGTGGGTGGATACATCGCTCGGGAAGACGGTCTACCATGGATGGCACGGACCGGGCCTACGAGTCAACTGGATCATTGGTGGAGACCAGTCAGACCCAAAATCACCGGAGGAAGAAGATGTGGGCTTCCCTGCGAGTCTGAGACATGGTGTGGCCCAGGGTTGAGGCCCGGATGAGAGGAGATCACGGTTCGCACAAGCAGCGCAATGAGAGGAGACGGTTCCGGGTGGAGGCTGCTCGGAGTGACGGGTATATGCACTTGTCTGACCAGACCTGGAGGCACCCGAACGAGTTACGCTGAGTGGAGGAAAAGAAGCGTTGCAGTGGGAGCCCTGAGGTCAAGAGATGGAAGCGGTTGGAGAAGGACCAGTCTTAGGACTGAGAGTGCTGTTATGGCTCTAGTCCTGATGTGTTTGTTTTGCTGCTGGAATGGTACCCCGATTTCAATTAAAAAAAAAAAAAAAAGAAGACGATGTGTGAAAAGTATGAAGTGGGGTGTTTTGTGACACCTGGGAGTTAAATTTTTGTTTTAAGGGGCCTGAATTGTAAATGTGGGATTTTATTGGCTCATTGACGGTAGTTAAATGGATATATTGAAATTGGATTTTACTAATGTGCTGGTTTTACGCCCAAGTTTGGGGTGGTGGGGTGTGTTTACTCCGTTTAAGATGTTTATTTGTGCAGATTTACATACCCAACGGTTAAAGTGTAGTATGATGTACCCATTGTGGGGGTGAGTGTTGGGGGGGGGCGCCAGTAGTCGTTGTGTATTTTGTAATTTTGTGTGTCTTATATGTGGAGCTGTTCTGGAATTATTTTAATTGAGTGACACGGCTTTGTTTTAAATGTTTGGCGGCAGAATAATCCGCCCAGCCATGGGGGGTGCTGGTAGGCTACCTGGCCCCCCAGCCTTTGTTGTGTGCATGGATAGGAAGTTTATTTGTTTCTGTGATTATTTTGTTTTAGTGTGTGAGTCGAGAAGCAAATTGGGGAGGGCAATCTGTGCGCTTGGCATTTTTGAAGGGGGGAGAAATGTTGTGTATGTAAACTGGCTGTATTACTAAGATGGCGGCCGGGTTGGTCATGGGCTAGACCAGGGTGGCTAACTACCGGCTTCCGGTGGTGACGCCGCCCGGGGTATAAAGGAAGTGGGCGGAAGAGGCTCTGCCTCTTTCGTCGCAGGAGCCACCTGGCAAACAGGCGAGTGCCATAAGCCTCTTTATGTAAATGACTATCATTGTAATAAAGCTCCATGAACTACAACAGCTGTGTATTTACTTTTATCCAATTATGGACGCAACAGATAGTTTTATACGGTATTGTATAGTGAGGTACCTTGTGATTCCCACTCCAAGTGCCATTATTATATAACTTGTTTGCATATCAAAAGAGGAAAAAAAGACAAATACAATTGAAAGTCCTTGATTTCAAGTCTTCTGGTAGTTCTTGAGTTTTTGTTTTTTTTTAAATAGTGTTCAAATGTTCCTATAAATCTGAAGCTCTACAATAAGCACTCTCACATCCCAAAAGACTAGCCATCAGCGTTTCTCATCAAAGATTCAACAGACACATTTTCTTTTCAGATATACATCAGCTTCACTACAGTCACAAAATTCTCTTTTCTCTACAACCATGTGAAAGGAGCTGAATCGACCTTCCTTATCGCCCGGAGCAGAAAACAAAAGGGAATGTAGGAGGAAGAAAAGAAGTGAATAAACAATACAATAAAACTGTGAAAGTGAAGTATGAAAACTGACTGTCTTTTTGTTGAACAAAGGCTGAGAAGAAAATGTCCCACATGTGAAAACAGAAGTTCAAAAGTGACTTAAAAGTAAAATGGTTTGAGGGCAGGTTATTAAATGAAATTAAAGTCAGAGAGCAAGGATGTAGAGTAAAATAAATGGACACTGAAAGGAGAAGGTTGGCAGCACAATTGTGGAGTGGTTAGCACTCCGGCAGTACAGCAACTCACCCTTGGCCGGGGGATCCTGGGTTCGATCCCAGCCCCCGACCAACAGTGATCTGTGTGGAGTTTGCATGTTCTCCCCGTGTCTGCGTGGGTTTACTCCGGGATTTCTCCGGTTTCCTCCCACATGCCAAAAACATGCAAGTTAGGTTAATTGGCATCAACTGGGGATTCTAAATTGCCCTTAGGTATGGATGTGAGAGTGAATGGCTGTCTGCCTCTCTGTGTTGGCCCTGCGATGGACTGACGATCTGTCCAGGGTGTACCCTGCCTCGACCCGCAAAGGATTAAATGGAAGAAGATGGATGAAAGGAGAAGGTAGAAAAAAGGCTATGAGATTGAAAGGCTCTTGAATCTCTGAAATATCTATTCCCCCATGCCATGATAGACATTACAGTGAATAGAGAATGATTACATTCATATATTATGAAAATTCCTCCAACAGCAATACTTTTTTCAGAAGGAATAAACAACTTCCAACAAACTTCCTTCTTTTTCAGTAAAAAAAAGTATTAATATATTTCCAGATTATAACGTAGCATTTTCGTTATACAGTGATAATCAATAAATTCTGCATATTGTGGGAACATCCATCCATCCATCCAACCATCTTTTACCACTCATCCAGGGGTTCAGGTTGTGGAGGCAGCGGTCTAAACAGAGAAGCCCAGTCTTCTCTCTCCATGGCCACCTCCTTCAGCTGTTCAGAGAGATACTAAGACATTCCCTGGCATTACCTGGCTCTGCCCTTGGGTGTTCCAGTGGGACATGCCCAAAAATCCTCATGTGGAGACCATGCAGGAGGCATGCCAATCAGATACCTAAACCACCTCTGATGGCTCCTTTTGACAGAGGTGGGGACTTGAGACTGAGACTTGGTCTCAAGTCACACTTAAGCCACCTATACAAGGACTTGGGACTTGAACTCACAAGATTTGAGACTTGACTCAGACATGTGATTTGGGACTTGTGAACACTCTTTTATTTTTTATGTTTTTGTCAAAAACATCTAAAACACTTCCCTTTAGGAAAAGTCCGGTGATTTTCACTCTTCAAGCAACACAGATAATTGGATCCACGAAACATGACTGTTTCTCAAGAAACAGTCTGTTTCTCCCTGAGCTTTTGTTTGAGTTTTTGTGTTTAAAACACTAGAAGACCCAGACATTAGCCCTCTTGTGGCCACTTGATGGTCCCCCTATGGGTTTTCTAGCCAAAAAGGCCAAATGGCCCCTCTCTGGGACTTCTAGTGTTAATAGATTTTCATCATTGCACCAAATTCCTGCCTGCACTCTGAGTCCTTTTCCACCTTCATTCTGCCGGGAAGCAGAATATTGTGTTAGAACTACAAATTTTACAGAAAAATGCAGATGTTAAATCTATAAGGGGAACTGTCACTCTGTTTTTACTGAATTTCATCAGCCTGTTTTTTTTTTTTCAAAAATGTTTTTATTGTGTTTTTGCATAATAAACAAACACAACAAACATAAAACAATCCCCCCCAACGCTACCCTCACATCAGCATCTAATTTTCAGTGTTTACATCGGTTAAAACTTAATTGTCTATACAGATAATTCTGATAAAAATTGTAGAAAGGATGTCCAAATCCCGTAAAAGTCTTCAATTCTTCCTTTAGTCAGATATGTCAGTTTTCCAGTGCAAGGTTATAAGTAATTTCTTTGATCCGTTGATTAGGAGTGGGTCCATGCATGTCCTTCCATCTCAGAGAGCTGAGACGTTTGGCCTGTAACAGGCAGAAATTAAGCAGTTTCCTTTTCCTTCCAGTTATTCAGAACTGTACAGGGAGAATAGGTGTGATGGCCCCCTCCATGGGTAATTGGTCAGTGGTGCAGGTCCTGACACCATAGAGTACACCTCCGCTACTAGCCAAGTGCTAGTGAATAATTCCTCTTTGGCTCAGTGGTAGAGCAGTTGGTGTTGGAATCATGGTGTCATGGGTTCAAATTCCAGCCTGGGAAATGAGGTGTAAGGTCTGTCTTGCTGTGAGTAGAAGAGACCAGGTGAATGTCTACTTTGCCTAAGGAAAAAAGGGTGAAAGTGACTAGGTTCGTACACCTTGGCATAGGGGCCAAGACAGACCTAAATGATTCCAGGCTGAGCTAGGCAGTTCTGACCTTAGCCCAGAAAGTGGGTCATAACAGAAAATGGGAGTTCATCCAGAATTGCTTTCCAACCGAAGAGACTCTCAATTTTTATGGTCAGTCCACACAACAATGGGATGGACCGCTCCCTCCAGCCAGTGCCTCCACTCCTCCAGAGCCAATTTAATGACCAGAAGCTCTCAGTCCCCTACGTTGTAGTTCCTCTCGGCCGGCGTGAGCTGCCGAGAGAAATAAGTGCATGGATGGAGCTTCTGATTGGAGGCCGAGCACTGCGAGAGGGCAGCGCCCACCCCTGAATCAGAAGCATCCACCTCTACAACGAACTGGAGCTGAGGGTCAACCTGGGCCAAGATGGGTGTGTTGGAAAACAGGTCCTTCAGTTTGGAGAAGGCCCTCTCGGCTGCCTCGGACCAGGTGAAAGGCACCTTGTCTGAGGTCAGCTGAGTAAGAGGCTGTGTCACGCCACTGTAATTTCTAATGAATCGGCGATAAAAATTTGCAAACCCCAAGAAGCGTTGAAGCTCCTTGCAGGACTGGGGCGTAGACCAATCAATCACAGCCTTCACCTTGGCCGGATCGGCCCTCAGCTCCCCCTCAGCAACAATAAACCCCAGGAAGGAAGTGGAGCAGGTGGAAAACTCACACTTTTCGGCCTTCACAAAGAGCTGGTTTTCCAGGAGCTGCTGTAGCACGGCCCTGACGTGGACTGAGTGCTCCTCTGGTGTACGAGAAAAAATTAAAATATTGTCAAGGTAAACAAAAACGAATTGATTAATCATGTCGTGGAGGACGTCATTAATCATGCGCTGGAAGACGGCGGGGGCACTGGTGAGCCCAAAAGGCATCACGACATATTCAAATTGCCCCAGGTGTGTTTTAAAAGCCGTCTTCCAATCGCCCCCCTTGCGAATGCGGACTAGATGATATGTGTTGCGCAAATCCAGTTTGGTAAATACCCACGTGCGCTAAAGGAGCTCAAACGCGGAGTTGATCAGGGGCGGAGGGTATTTATCCTTGACAGTAATGGCATTTAACTCACAAAAATCTATGCACGGGTGCAAAGGTCCATCCTTCTTTCCAACAAAGAAGAATCCTGCTCCAAGAGGAGCCGAAGAAAGCCGATTGAGGCCGGCATTCAAAGAGTCCTTGATGTAACATTCCATCTCCTCTCTCTCCGGCCAGAAAGGCTGTAGAGTGGACTGAATGGTAACCGTGCACCCAGGAGGAGGTTGATAGCACAGAAGTAAGAGGAGTGAGGAGGAAAAGAAAGGGCTCTCAACTTGCTAAAGACCTCCCCAAGGTCATGATAGGCCTCAGGTACGAGGCTGAGATTCGGCGGCTCCACCAGAGGGGAGGTAGATGGAAAGGGATGGTGAACACTCGGCCGAGCAGAGGCAGGATGCTAAACAGAAGGGGCTCCAGGAAGAGATGGAATTTTGTGCTCAGTTAATAATGGGGTTATGCTTCCGGAGCCATGGGTACCCCAGAACCACCGGGGAGGACGATCTAGGGAGAATTAAGAACGATATGGTCTCCCGGTGGTTTCCGAAAAGGAGGATGGAGATGGGCGCCGTGCATTCGGTAATGAATGCCACACAACTACCAGATAATGCCGCAACGTTTAATGAAGTCGGAAATTTAGTCGTGGGGATGCCTACTTCCCGCACAAGCCACAAAGAAATGAAATTCTGCTCTGCCCCCGAATCAATTAATGTTAAAACCCTCCTCTCGACCCCCGGTAACTGAATGAGGACCAGAATGGAAAAGTTACCGGGAGATGAATGGAATTCCCGCTCGTCAGACCCCTACGGCTACTGACAGGCTGCATCTTTTGGCTTTAGGTGATAATTAAATAGTTTGTGCTCTACGGAGCCGCAGTGCATGCAAGCACCGGCTTTCCTCCGTCACTGGTACTCCTCCAGAGTCAAGCGGACTCGGCCGAGCACCATAGATTTGGAGGAGGAGTCGGCTTCACCCGTGCCAGTAGCCGGGGGAAACGTGCTTGAAACGGACGGTCCGGAGAAGGTCTTCCACTCCTTTGCATGCTTACGATAGCAGTTATCCAAACTGACGGCCTGATCAATGAGCTCATCTAGAGAGGCGGGGACAGCATGAACTGCCAGGTCATTGCAGAGGAAGCCGCTTCTTAAGGAAATGTCATTCCAACCAGAGTCCGCTGCAACAACCTGAAACTCCACAGAATAGTCGGCTGCAGACCGACTGCCCTAGTGGAGTGACAAGAGATGGCTCATAATGTTACCCTCGCTCTCCAAGCAATCAAAGGCCGGGGAGAACTCACCAATAAATCTATCAAAAGTGTAGCTAGGGCCCTCCGTGCTGTCGAGAATAGACTGAGCCCAGCTGAGGACTCGGTCTTGCAGCAGGAGGGTCATGAAATAAATTTTGGACATGTCGTCTGGGTATTCCCCGCCAACCTGCCCCAAATAAAGCCGAACATGGCAGAAAAACCCCTTACATTTCCCCACCTCTCCCGCATACGGGGCCAGTGAGGGAACGGAATTGGTTCGGCGAATGATGGAAGAAACTGAAATGGCAGGTGGGGGAACAAGACCCGAATGAGACATGTGGCTAAGATGGTAGGTGACCGTGCTCAGCTGCTGCGTAATTGTCTGCAGCTGCTCTGTCAGCATGGCCACCTGCCTCTCTGTGACATTGAGGCGGTAGAGGGCGGAGTGCGCCGCTGATGCAGCACCTGCTGAGCCTAATTCGTGGCTGGCTCGTTCTGTCATATTTACGAGAATAATCAGCTCACGTGCAGGATGCTACACCAGAGGATGCACATGACACAGAGAAGCAACGTTTAAACACAGTTTTATTGAACAAAGCGAACTCCAAGTTAGAGAAAACACATCACTCACCAGAGGAATACCCAGCCTGTAAAGAGGGAGACGAGAGCAGGCTAGCTATAAGGAGGGAGACCGGGAATAATGAATTACAAGGATATTCTTATGAATTAGGAGCAAAGAGCCGGGCAGAAGAACCCAGCAGGAAAAGGATGAACCAGCGAGGTGGAGCTGGCAGGGAACTTAGGATGAGTAGGGCTGGGAGAGGTGTCTGACCGGGTGGAGAAGACTGTCCAGAGCGAAGATGATAACGATGGAGCAGGTGAGCGCACAACAACCCCTGGAGATGCATCGCGGAGATGGCAGCAACCTGAGAAGGAGGAAGAGGAAAAGAGTTAATGGCTGAGTTCCTTAATCACTTAAACAACACTTACTTATTTTTGATGGCAGCTATACCCAATGAGCCAGCGCTGGAGCATTCATGAACTGGTCCTTTTAAGTGCTGGCAGGGAAGAGGCGGCAGGTGCATCCACTCACGCAGGTGTACTGATTACCTGCGGAGCCGGGGTCTTGACGAGGAACCTCCCACAGGAAGGGAAGGGGAGTGCATTCACCAGAACATAACAATACAACTATGCCGAGAATTGCTCGCATGCCGAGAATTGCACCCCATCGTTGCGAGCAGGTGTTTAGTGTAAGTCAAGTCAATACAACTATATACTTTGAAAGTACTTTGAAAAAATTATCCTTTTTACCAACAATGAATATATGCAAAATCTCAACTTTGAAGATTGTAAAACATGAAGTTGGATTTCTAACCCTCTTTGAAACACAAAAACGTCTGCCGAATAAACATAATTTAAAGATAATTTACAAGAGGTAATAACAATTTTTACTTCTAAAAATGAATAATGGGTACTTCTAAAAATGCACAAATGGTTGCAAGCCTGGCTGTAGTGTTATATTTTATAGTTTTGGTGGATGGGCTGCAATTCTAGACAAGTGAGCAATTTTCTGTCATGAATCGCCCCTTTGGGGGAGAGAACAAAGACCCGGGCACTGAACTGCAGTTTGTGGTATTTATTAAAGGAACACAAAGTCCATAAAGTACAGAAAAATAACTTGCAAATGAGGAGAACATGTAGACGGCAAGGAGAAAAAAACAGGAATACACACCAGAACAGGGAGAGGGTTATGGTGAGGATGAGAAGAATCTTCATGAGGCTCTGATAAGTGGGTGAAAAGGCTAGTCTTAAACGAGGCATGGAACCAATAAAGGCAAATGCCATCAGGTATGGATCACATGAGCGGGCAGGATGTGACAGCGATTACAAAATGAGATCAGCTTTGAGTGGTGAGAGGAGAGGAGACGGATTGACAACTTGACAGGAGTACCGCCCGCTACAGAGCAAAACCAAGAAGTGCCACTGACCACCGCAGACCCGGAGAGAGAGAGAGAGAGAGCGAGAGAACACAAAAGTACAAATATAAAACGAGAACTAAAAAGACAACAAATAAAGACTGAGGGATAAATGCAAGCAAATACTCAAATAAATAGCAAAACTGCAAGGAACATAAACAGGAGAATGGGTAGAACTAAGAAACAATACAAGCTACTGTATATGAAAACCAACCAAGGCTAAAATGACAGAAAACTAAGAACTCAAAAATACAACAAATATACAAATATTAAAAAAGACCATGAGACTGAGCTCGGTGGAACCCCCCATGCTCAGATCATAACAGTGCCCCCCTCTCAAGGGGTGGATTCCAGACACCCAGAGTAATATCAAAAAAGAAAAAAGGACCCCCCCCCCCCCCAAAAAAAAAGGAGTAGAACAATAAACCACCCCAGGCGGGTGGTGGGGGGAACAGGCTAGGAGGGAACAACAAAAACAAAAGAACCAAAGAAACCCGCTCAGGACCCACACCAGGCAACAACCAAACCACTGAAGCCCCCAGGACCAGAAAGCTGGACAGTTCAGACGGGCGGCCAGAGTCCCAGGCCCGGCGGATGGCAAGATGGAAGGAGTCAGTTGGCCTCCCAGAGAACTTCGACCACCTGCCCCAGTGACGTGGTCTGTCGGGTGGTCTTCCAGAGTTCTTTAACCACCCGAGCAGAAGGGTGGTCCAGGAGGTGGCCGCCCAACGGGAAGAATCAGTGGTGTGGAGGACGGAAGGGAACGGGGACCCGCAATGACGTCAGGCAGAGGAGTGGGAACCACGAAGACGTCAGGCAGAGGAGTGGGAACCACGAAGATGTCAGGCAGAGGAGGGGGGACCACGATGACATCACACAGAAGAGAGGGGACCACGACAACATCAGGTAGTAGAGGGGGGACCACGACGATGTCGGGCAGAGAAGAGGGGGCCACGATGACGTCAGGCAGAGGAGAGAGGACCACGACAACATCAGGCAGAGGAAAGGGAACCACGATGGCCTTGGGCAGAGGAAAAGAGACAGCGGTGGAATTGGGTGAGGACTGAGGGACCACAGCGACTTTGGACTTGCCTGTAGCATCCTCGGTGGCCCTGGACTGGGGCATGGCAGCAGCCACGTTGTCCCAAGATGGGAGCACAGCTGCACCCGCGGTGGCCCCTGACTGGGACAAAGTTGCACCCACGGTGGTCCCAGACTGGGACAGAGCTGCACCCACAGTGGACCCCGGGCTGGAGCGTGATACCCATGGTGGGCCCAAGCTGGGACGCAGCACCCATGCAGGTCTAAGGCTGGGACACAGCACCCACGACGGCCCCCAACTGGGACACAACACTCACAGAGACCTGGACTGAGGAGGAGCTGCACCCACGGAGGTCCCGGGCTGGGATAGAGCACCCGCGAAGACCTCAGCTAGAGGGGGAGCAGCACCCACGGAGGTCCTGGGCTGGGACGGAGCACCCGCGAAGACGTCAGCTGAAGGGGGAGCAGCACCCTCGGAGTCTCCGGGTTGGGAGACCGGACTTGGAGACCTCTGGCAAAGTTGGACCATCCTCGGTGACCCTGGGGAAAGACTCCGACAGGAGAGGCAGAGAAACAGGGTCAGGGTCACCGGTGGCAGTGGAGCTCGGCGAGGTGAGCTCAGGTGCAGCTGACGGCTGCACTTGGCTCTCCCCACTAAGTGCCAGGCAAGATCTCTCCAAAACAGAGAAAGTGAAAACAAAGAAGAGCACTTGCCTGAGCTCAAGCTCCACCACTGTCCTGGACTCAGTCGATCCAGGCTGCAACGTCTCGTGCCCGGTCCAGCTTCGGCTCTGCTGCGGCGGCCCCAGCAGCAGGCATGGTGGTAGATGCAATCCCGGGACCCCCCAGCGAAGTGGCCCACGCAGGTGGTGCAGGATCTTGCACTGCTGAGGCCCGGGGACGCTCCGTCATCAGTGCAGGCTTCAGCTCGGTAACAGCGCTTTCCTTCCGTCCAGACCGTGGCTGCGGCGCTGGAACCAGATCCTCCATGGTCGCAGGCTCCTCCATCATCCGGTGGCTCAATGCTGTGGCCGGCGGACACTCAAGGGGCAAAGGAGGAGGCACGGAGAGAGCAGGGGAAAAGTTTATTGCTGCAGCAGGCAGTGAGAGCTCAGAGGACCGCATAAGCTGAGCCTCACCACCAGGAATCAGGCAAGATAATTCATGTGTTGGTAAATGAGGATGAAAAAACACTTGCCTGAGTTCCCAGGGCATGATTGTTTCTGCTGCAGCTGGCCTAGAATCAGCCCTCTCCATGGCTACAGTTGTTGTGGGCCCCTCAGAGGAACATGGAGGAGCCGCCCCTGCAGACACAGTGACGGACGGAGCCAAGGAGGAAACGACCGGACCCTCAGCAGCGGGAGGAAACGTCGAGGAGACAGGAATCGCAGCAGCAAAAGAGGAAGAGGAGGCTGACGGGACAGCTGGTGAAGGAGAACTAGAAGAAGGAACTGCTGCGAGGATTGTCTGGTTCATCATGGGAAAGACTGCTGACTGAGAGGTGGAGGCATTCCTCCGGTGGGATTTCACTGGACAGCAGCATCCTGCAGGAGCAGGAGCAGGAACTGGTGCCAGAGACTGGTGAGGAGCCGATAATGCTGAGGCTCGGGGGCGCCTCTCCTTAGGCGCTGACCCAGGCTTCTTCGGGGAATTCCTCACCTTCCCACTCTTCTCATGTTGCAAAGCTGCCACCAGCGAAATCCTTTCCACCCCCTCAGCATGCTCATTGAGCTGTGGGCACCGACGAACAGCTGCATCCGCAAGGCCCAGGTAACACAGTGCATCTTTTGGGGTAGGAGCGATGCGAGCTGTGGGGATTAGGCCATCCACCTCCGTGAGTGTTCTGCAGCACTCCCACCCAAGACTCATCGGGTAACTGCACCCACCTACAGAGTCCGTATGCGCTGGCAACATGTTGACAGCTCCCAAAAACAGGTGAGTGAAACAAACAAAAAACAAAAACTCACAAACTACGGGGTCTAAAACTGGTCAGAGCCTACTGTCATGAATCCCCCCTTTGGGGAGGAATCTTCATAAGGCTGTCACGAGTGGGTGAAAAGGCCAGTCTTAAATAAGGTATGGAACCAATAAAGGCAAATCCCATCAGCTGTGGATCACATGAGCGGGCAGGAGGTGACAGTGATTACAAAATGAGATCAGCTGTGAGTGGTGAGAGGAGAGGAGATGAGACTGACAGTTTTGAATAAATGAGATGAAATATCGCTTTTCATATTTTGTATTTGACTGTTGAAAACATGGACTGATAAACAACTTATTAACTGTTCACTCATTAAGCTTTCAATGCACCTACGTACCGCTCTCTGCCTCTCTGTCAGCGTGTGTGTTGGAGCCACAGCCACAGCTTAGTCCGTGAAGGAGAAACAGATTGGACTAAGCCACTGTTGGGGGGGGGGGGGGGGTCTAATCTTTCAATAGTTATAAATGTCAAACAATGTGTTTTTAAGTCGCACCACTTGTATTGTGCCTTCAACAAACATTACTATGCTGTTCAAATAAAATAGTCAATAGGACTGCCATCTCCAAGGCTGAGGGGAGCTTCGGGAGGGCCACCAAATGCACCACCTTGGAGAAACAATCCACGATCGTCAGGATTACAGTCTTCCCACAGGAGGGGGGGGGGAGTCCAGTCACAAAGTACACGGTGATATGAGTCCAAGGATGATCCAGGGTGGGAAGGGGGTGGAGGAGTCCCGAGGGGGGAGAGGAGTCAGATTTCCCCCTGACGCAGGTCTGGCAGGCCCTGATGTAGTCCCATGCGTCCTGCCATACCGTGGGCCACCAGAATGCCCGCTGGATGAAGTCCACTGTGCGGGCGATGCCAGGATGACAAGCAAAGTGGCTGGTATGGGCCCATTGGAGAACGTCACTGAGGAGGGCGGCCGAGACATAGAGGCAATTCCGTGGGCACCCTACTGGTACAGGCTCCCTGGACCGGGCCTGACGGACCCTCCGCTCGATAGCCCGAGTAAAGGCACCAAAGACGCACAAAGGCGGGATGATGGTTTGGGGGGGGTCTGCCTTCCCGGAATCAAACTGGCACGATAGCGCATCCGGTTTGACATTTCGAGTGCCAGGCTGGTAAGTGATGGTAAAATTACACAGCTGGAAGAATAAAGACCAGCGAGCCTGCCTGGCATTTAATCGGCAGGCCGACCGCAAGTATTCTAGATTCTTGTGGTCAGTCCACACGATGATGGGGTGAATGGCACCCTCCAACCAATGTCTCCACTCCTCCAGTACCAACTTAATGGCCAGCAGCTCTTTGTCCCCACCGTCATAATTTCTCTTGGCCAGCATAAGCCGACGAGAGAAATGTGCGCATGGGTGAGCTTCTGATCTGAGGATGTGTGCTGCGACAGCACAGCGCCAACCCCCGTGTCAGATGCGTCCACCTCGAGGATGAACTGGAGCTGTGTATCGACCTGTGCCAACATGGGTGTGTCCGTGAACAGGCATTTTAATTTGTTAAATGCCTGTTACGCTGCCATGGTCCAGTGAAAGGGGACCTTAACTGAGGTCAGCTGAGTTAAATGCAGTGCCACCCCACTATAGTTCCTTATGAACTGGCGATAAAAGTTTGCGAACCCCAGGAAGCGTTGGAACTCCTTACGGGAGTGAGGAGTTGGCCAATCCAGCACTGCCTTCACCTTGGCCGGGTCAACAATCAGTCTCCCCTCATCTACTATGAAGCCTAAGAAGGTGGTAGATGTAGTTGAGAACTCACACTTCTCGGCTTTGACGTAGAGCCGGTTCCCCAAGTGCCGTTGCAGAACGGCCCTTACATGGGCTTCATGTTCTTCTGGCTAGCGGGAGAAGATTAAAATGTCATCAAGATAAACAAACACAAATTGATATAGAATATCGCAGAGGACATCGTAAATTTATCTCTGGAAGATGGCGGGGGCGTTAGTGAGCCCAAAGGGCATCACATCAAACTGCCCCTGGTGTGTCTTAAATGCCATCTTTCACTCATCGCCCTCGCGATTGCGGACCAAATGATACGCGTTCCATTGATCCAATTTGGTAAACACCCGTGAATGCTGAAGGAGTTCGAACAGTGAACTGATTCAGGGTAGAGGGTACTTATCTTTAATGGTAATAGCGTTAAGCTCCTGGTAGTCGATACACGGGCGCAGCGAGCCATCCTTCTTTCCGACGAAGAACAACCCAGCTCCGAGAGGAGCCGAAGATGGCCAAATAAGGCCAGTGTTCAAGGACTCCTTTATATACCTCTCCATCGCCTCCCTCTCCAGCCCAGAAATGCTGTATAGCCGACTGGTCGGCAGCCTCGCCCCGGGATGAGGTCTATGGCACAGTCATAAGAGCGATGATGCAGCAGCGACAATGCTGTAGACTTGCTAAAGACATCTCCAAGATCGTGATAAGCCCGAATGAGGCTGAGGTCCGGCGGCTCGACCGGAGAGGGGGAGACGGATAGAGAGTGGAAGCACTCCTCTGACCGCATACAATGGGCCTTGAACAAGGGGCTCCAGGAGGAGATGGTGTTTTGGACCCAGTTGATCATAGGGTTATGCTTCCGGGGCCATGGATACCCAAGGACCACTGGGGAAGATGAAATAGGGAGAACTAAGAAAGTTAGTTCCTCCCGGTGGTTTCGGAAAGGAGGATGGAGATCAGCACCATGCTATGAGTGACTACCGTGACCTCCCGGCCTGATATGGTTGTGATTCTCTGATCACAGGGCAATTTACGTGTGGGAATACCCATCTGCTTAACAAATTCAGCAGATACAAAATTACCCTCCGACCCCGAGTCAACTAGTGCCTTTACCCTCCTCTTGACCCCAGGCAGCTGTACAATGGCCGAAATAGACAAATTACTGGGGGGAGTGATTTTAGTCCCGCCCGCCACACCCCCCATGGTTACTGATGGGCTACATCTTTTTGGCTGTTGGCGGCATTTGTCCCGGCTGTGGTTCAGCGAACCACAGTGCGGGCAAGTGTCAGTCCTTCGCCTTCACCGGTGCTCATCATCGGTGAGATGCCGAGAGAGCTCCAGCAGCTCGGACAAAGAGGTGGCGCCACCAGTGTCGGTAGTCACGGCAGGTTCACATGTGGTGCGCGGGCGAGAGGAGGCCTCACGCTCCTTTGCGCGTTCACTGTGCTGGTCATCCAAACCGACTGCTTGAGCTATTAGATCGTCAAGGGTCTTAGGGACAGGGTGAACCGCCAGTTCGTCCCGCAGCTGTTCATTTAACCCATGGAGGAATGTACTGTGCAAGGCAATTTCATTCCACCCCGAGTCTGCAGCAACAACTCGGAACTCCACTGAGTACTCGGCCGCTGACCGGGTGCCCTGGAGGAGCAACATTAGGTGGCTCATCACATTGTCGTCCCTCTCGGACCAATCAAACGCGCAAGTGAAGGCGTCAACCAATTGACTGAACATATAGTGCCACCCCTCAGGGTTGTCTAACATGGAGCGTGCCCAATCAAGGGCTCGGTCCTTCAATAGCAGCATAAAAAGCTGTATCTTGGTCATGTTCCCCAGGTACTCCTCCCCGACTTGTTCCAAATACATCCATCCATCTTCTTCCGCTTAATCCTTTTCGGGTCGTGGGGGGGGCAGGAGCCTATCCCAGCTTCTTTGGGCGAGAGGCAGGGTACACCCTGGACAGATCGCCAGTCCATCGCATATGTACCTGAATTAGAAAACTCTTACATTTCCCCGCATTACATTTCCTCTTACATTTCCCACACCTACCCCGCATACAGGGTAGGTGTGGGAATGGTGGTGGTACACCGCACCGTAGTGCGGGGAGCAGGCTGAGGAGGCGGAGCCGGGGTAGACGATTGAGACCAGAGCTGGATTAGGTTCGTTACCTGCTCCATCAGCACAGCGAGCTGGTTCTCGGTTGCTGACAAGCGATCCAGAGCTGACAGCTCCTGTGGCGAAGCATCGGCTGAGCGATTGTCCAGGCTGGCTTGTTCTGTCATGGTTAAGCTGACAGCTCATGTGCACGCTAGCACAGAACGGAACCACAAAAGGGGGTAACGTTCAACAGTTTATTAAATGTGAGAAAACAGCACACGGTTAATTAAACAGCCACTCACCAGAAGAATCAATCCACCTGTGGAGAGAAAGTGAGAGCTGTCAGTGGAGGAACAGAGTAGGGAATATGAGCGAGCCAAATTGCCACTTACTCGGGACTCTGAGGATGGACCGGCAGGACTCCAGCAGGGAATAGACGAACCAGTAGGGTAGGGGAAATGAGCTAGTAGTGCCTGACAGGGTGAAGATTCGTTGCTGTGGTAGTGATGAGGTGGCAGGAGAGCACATGCAATCCCAAGATACACCCGCACAATGGCAGCAACCTGTAAGGAGAGAAAAGAGTACAGTTTAGACAACGTGTCTAAGCTTAGTACAAACAATCTGCTTGCCTGAATTAGGGAAGTATACCCAGACGAGCCAGCTTTGACTTCGCGGAGGAGGCCTCCTTAAGTATGCTGGTTGATGAGCGGGCGCAGGTGCATCCTCTGCCTCAGGTGCAGTGATGAGTTTGTGAACGTGCGGCAGTAGGGGAGGGGCGCACTCTCACTGCCCATGACAATCTGAAACATTTAAGTGTGACAAACATACCAAAAAATGAGAAATCAGGAATGGGGCAAACACTTTTTCACACCACTGTAAATGCTGGCTTTGGTGTGGTCTTGACTACAATATTACAAAACACTAGATATATTCCTGTTGTGGGTTGGTGGTAACAGTGATGGAAACAGGAGCTGCTGCAAAGAAAGTGCAAAAACTTCATATCATCCAGTCCTGATGAAAATGCAACAGTCCAGGAAAAATGTCATCTGTATGTTGACCTGGTGCAAGACCGAGAAAAGTTGGCAGACATCTCTTTAACCAAAATCCTTTCATACATTGCATTCATGATGTCATACTGACAGGGTTGTAGACCCAAAAGAGCATACGTGACTCGAGAATGACACAATTAGCCGTTTATTGAATACAGTGAGAGTGTGTGAGTGTGTGTATGTGTATCTGTATTTGTGTATAGTGTGAAGGTGGATCAGCTGGGGCAAGCAGAGCATCATACAACCTGGCAACCCTATAGAGAGACAGAGAGGGAGTTAGATGCTGCCTAGGCAGGGTTTGCACCAAATAGTTCTGCGCTTACTGTTTGTGATGGTGAAGGGGAGCACAGGTTAGCTCGGTAGCTTCGGCCAGGAGGATAGTGCCAGCAGACCCGCAGGAGATGATGAACGTCAGTGTAGAGAGCCGGTGAGTCCACTGCCAGGCGGAAGGAATCCACTGCCACGGATCTCCGCCTGTGCACAGGGGACCACAGAAAGGAGAGTGGAACAGAAAGTAGCTTACTTGGAAGTGGGGAGACGAGGAGTCCAGTAGGAGAAGGCCGGACGGGAACTTGATGAAGCTAGGAAGCTCGGCGTGGAAAAACTCGACGAGGCTAGGAAGCTCGACTTGGAGTAGGCGAATGCAGGTCTCATGCAAAGGAGACCGACGACTCTGCGCCGATCACAGGACCTGATGGAATAAATAGCCAGACCAGGATGAAGAGCAGGTGTGCACACAGGTGCGGTTAATTGGTAGCCATGACAGTACTCCCCCCCTACGACTTGCCTCTCAGTGGTCGTTCCAACCTTCCTAAGTGCATCCGGTGGAAGTCCCTGATGAGCTGCTCTTCCAGCACAAAGGAGGGATGCACCCAGGATCTCCACTCCGGCCCGTAACCCTCCTAGTCCACCAGATACTGTAGGCCATGGCCCCGGCAACGGACGTCCAGGATGGCGGTGACTGGCCACGCCGATTCGCCGTTGATCACCATCGGTGGTGGTGGAGTCCTGGGAGGAGGACACAACGGGCTGGAGCAGACGGGCTTGACCTGGAAGACATGGAAAGTTGGACAGATGCGGAGGGAGGGGGGGAGAGTTCAGCGCACAGAGACAGGATTAATGATCCGGCTGATGGGAAAAGGCCAAATGAACCGCTGTGACGTCTTCTTCCTGTCAGCTTTCAAATTAATGTGTTTTGTAGACAGCCATACCTGTTGGCCCACCCGATAGGCCGGAGCCGGAACTCTGTGACGGATGGCCACTACAGTGTTGCGCTCCGCCGTACGTTGCAATGCCGCTCTGATAGCCCTCCAGATCCGACGGCAGTGCTTCAGGTGCACACAAACGGAGGAAACAGCGATGGCCCCCTCCTCCTCAGGGAACAGTGGGGGTTTGTAGCCCAGCAAGGCTTCGAAGGGAGACATGCCGATAGCAGTAGAAATAGTAGTGTTATGAGCATATTCAATCCAGGGAAGGTGAGAGCTCCATCACGATGGGTTAGTGGTGGCAACGCACCGCAGGGCAGCCTACAGCTCCTGGTTCGCTCGTTCACACTGCCCATTGGTCTGTGGATGGTAGCCTGACGATAGACTTGCCGTAGCCCCCAGAGCATTACAAAAAGACTTCCAGACCTGGGAGACAAACTGGGGACCCCGGTCGGAGACAACATCCAGGGGAATCCCATGCAGCCTAACCACATGTTGGACAAGAAGGTCCGCCGTCTCCTTAGCTGTGGGCAGCCCCCGCAGGGGAACGAAATGGGCAGAATTGGAGAATCTATCGACCAGGATGAGGATAGCCATGTGCTGATTGGACGTTGGGAGGCCGGTAATAAAATCCAAAGCCACGTGGGACCACAGTCTGCCGAGGATAGGAAGGGGGTAGAGCAGCCCAGCTGGTGGGGAGGAAGATGTCTTACCAACGGCACACTGGGGACAGGCTCAGATGTACTCCCCCACGTCCTTCTGGAGGGATGGCCACCAAAAAGTCCTCTGAAGAAGGGCCACAGTACATGCCCTCCATGGGTGACATGCAAACTTGGATGAGTGACCCCACTGAATAACTTCCTCCCGAACGGCCGATGGGACAAACAGTCTACCCCCTGGCCCCCCGCCCGGGTCGGCCTCGTCAGCCTGTGCTTTCAGTACCCTGTCCTTGATACCCCAAAAGAGGGCGCCCACGACACACGATGAGGGGAGGATAGGGTGCTCAGTCATCTCCACCGTTTCCGGGGCAAACTGACGAGACAGGGCGTACGGCTTCATATTCTTTGACCCGGGGCGGTAGGTAATAGTGAAGTCGAATCTTCCAAAGAACAGGGACCAGTGAGCCTGCCATGTGTTCAGACGCTTGGCCATCCGAAGGTACTCCAGGTTTTTGTGGTCAGTCCAAATGATGAGCGGCTGGGAAGCGCCCTCCAGCCAATGACGCCACTCCTCCAAGGCGAGCTTGACAGCCAATAGCTCCCTGTCGCTGATGTCATAGTTGCGCTCAGCTGGGGATAGGCGACGAGAGAAGAACCCACAGGGATGTATCCTGCCATCCTCCGGGGAGCGCTGAGACAGGACCACTCCAACCCCCGAATCCGATGCATCCACTTCCACCAGACATTGGAGAGTGGGGTCCAGAACTTGACCTTCAGATAAGCAAACGCCGCAGCCGCCTCCTCCGCCCTCCGGAAAGGCACCTTGGTAGAGGTTAGACTGGTCAGAGGAAGAGCAATAAGACTGTAATTTTGAATAAAGCGGCGGTAGAAATTAACAAAGCCCAGGAACTGCAGGAGCTGCTTCCTGGACGATGGAGTGGGCCATTCCACCACCGCCTTTACCTTCGCCGGGTCGGGGATGATTTCGTTGTGGGCGATCACGAACCCAAGGACAGACGTTCGGGAGACATGAAACTCACATTTTTCAGCCTTCACGAAGAGTTTATTCGCCAACAGCCACTGCAGTACCCGCCTCACGTGCACATGATGTTCATCCAGAGACTGGGAAAAAATCAGAATATCATCCAAGTAAACAAATACAAACGTGCCCAAAAAAATCTCTCAACATATCATTAATCAACCGCTTGAAGATGGCAAGGGCATTGGTCAGCCCGAACAGCATGACCAGATACTCAAAATGCCCACTAGGGGTCCAGAATGCCATCTTCTATTCATCACCCTCCCGGATCCGCACCAGATGGTAGGCGTTGCGCAGATCCAACTTAGTAAACCAAGAGGCCCCCTGGAGGGAATCAAAAGAGGAGTTAATGAGTGGGAGAGTGTACTTGTCCTTGATGGTTATATTATTTAACTCCCGGAAATCAATACATGGCCTTAGTGAGCCATCCTTCTTGCCAACTAAAAAGAACCCTGCCCCCACCACTGACGATGACGGCCAGATTATGCCTGAGCTCAAGGACTCCTTGATGTACTGATCCATAGCTGCACGCTCCGGGGCAGACAGGTTGTAGAGTCTACTAGAGGGCAGCGGAGCTCCGACTCGGAGATTGATAGCATAATCATATGGGCGGTGAGGGGGAAGGGAAAGGGCCTGGGTCTTACTGGAGGCAGCCCCTAAGTCGTGATATTCAGATGGGACCTTGGACAAATTGGGAGGAGGAGAGACAGGGACACCCAGAAGCACGGATGGCGAGCATGCAGCAGACTGTAAACAAGCACTCAGGCAGAAGGAACTCCAGGATAAAACACTCCCAGAACGCCAGTCAATCGAAGGATTGTGGAGACGAAGCCAGGGATAGCCGAGAATAACCGGGGTGGAGGACACCGGCAGCACATACAGTCTTAGCTCCTCGTGATGATTACCCGATATGATTACTGACACAGGAGCAGTCCGATGGGAGACCGTGGCCAAAGGGGCTTTAGACAGAGCGATGAGTTTTAAGGGGGTCTCAAATAACTGGACAGGAAGCCCCAACCGGGTTGCCACCTCCCCAGAAATTAAGCTCTGCTCGACCCCCAAATCAATGAGTGCATGTGTGCATGTGTGATTGTCTCTCTATGACCATAACTGAAGCGGATAGGAATCAGAAAACGGGAGAGGGGATTTTTGCGAGGTGAGTCCATGATTCCCCCTACTGCGATGCACGGAGTCTCCCTTTTGGCCGTTTGGGACATGACTCGATCTCATGCTCCTCACTCCCGCAATAAAGGTACAACCCCAGCTCCCGGCGGCGCTGTTTTTCTGCCAACGATAGCTTGAATCCACCCATCACCATAAGTTCTGGATCCTCCAGAGAATCAGCAGAGGGTAGGGCCAGCAGGGGGAGCTGTAGGGAGTGGCGGAACTGACTACCTGAGCAACCAGAAGATCTCCGCTCGGCCGCCCGCTCCCTCAGTCTATTATCAAGGCTAATAGCTAGTGAGATGAGTTCATTTAGGCTAGTGTGCTTATCTAAGCGGGCTAACTCATCCTGCAGGCTAGGGAACAGGCTCCTAACAAAAATGCTGCACAATGAGGCATTTTCCCACCCCACCTCCGTGGCTACCACCCGGAAGTCAACGGCGTAATCGGCAACAGCTCTAGCCCTTTGTTTAAGATTCAGCAGCCGGGAGGTAAGCATACTATCTCGGTTGGAGTGGTCAAACACCTCCTTAAACTCGCTGACAAACTGTGCGTAGGTTAGGGATGTATAATTAGCC
Source organism: Pholidichthys leucotaenia (assembly GCA_020510985.1). NCBI lineage: Eukaryota > Metazoa > Chordata > Actinopteri > Cichliformes > Pholidichthyidae > Pholidichthys > Pholidichthys leucotaenia. The sequence continues at coordinate 125,744,138 of CM035847.1, read as the reverse complement.
CTAGCCTTAACGACGTAAGCCCAAGCTAAAGCCCGCCCCTCGAACAAATTAATCACATAACCCATACGGCCATGGTCAGTGGGAAAATCCCCCGGCACCCGCTGAAACACAATGTCACACTGCATGAGGAATCCCCTAGCTTCCCCTAATTTGCCTCAAAAACGGGTGGGAGTTGGGACGGGAGTAAGCTGTAATGGGGCACCTGGTGTAGCCTGACTAGCAGTGGAGCTAACAGGAGCAGAGGAGCTAACGGGAACCAAAGGGAAAGCCTGTGGACTAACCAGACGATCCAACCTGTCAGTTACCCGAGCTAGCTGTGTCAGGATAGTCTGCTGTTGGTAGGCTAACTGGTCAACTTGAGCCTCTAAGTTGTTAACCTTGCGCGCTAAAGTGCTGTCTGCTGGGTCGTGTTGGCGGAGTCATACTGACATGGTTGTAGACCCAAAAGAGCAGACACGACTCGAGAATGACACAATTAACCATTTATTGAATACAGTGAGAGTGTGTGAGTGTGTGTATGCGTATCTGTATATGTGTATAGTGTGAAGGTGGATCGGCTGGGGCGAGCAGAGCACCATACAACCTGGCAACCCTATGGAGAGACAGAGAGGGAGTTAGATGCTGCCTAGGCAGGGTTTGCACCAAATAGTTCTGTGCTTACTGTTTGTGATGGTGAAGAGGAGCACAGGTTAGCTCAGTAGCTTCGGCCAGGAGGATAGTGCCAGCAGACCCGCAGAAGATGATGAACATCAGTGGAGAGAGCCGGTGAGTCCGCCACCAGGTGGAAGGAATCCGCCGCCACGGATCTCCGCCTGTGCACAGGGGATCACGGAAAGGAGAGTGGAACAGAAGGTAGCTTACTTGGAAGTGGGGAGACGAGGAGTCCAGTAGGAGAAGGCCAGACAGGAACTTGACGAAGCTAGGAAGCTCGGCGTGGAAAAACTCGACGAGGCTAGGAAGCTCGACTTGGAGTAGGCGAATGCAGGTCTCATGCAAAGGAGACAGACGACTCTGCGCCGATCACAGGACCTGATGGAATAAATAGCCAGACCAGGATGAAGAGCAGGTGTGGTTAATTGGCAGCCATGACACATACTGGTCATGTAGTCTACTAAACCGGTCATAGTAAGAATTTAGTTGTATTATATAGGAAAGGTAGATATAGGAAGGTATCTTGTATGTCAGAGTATTTAATGTGTAGTTTATTCAGGAATCATTGGAAGTGAATAATCTCTATGGAGAAAATCTGATTTGACAACTTGCTGCCCTTTCCAGAAATCAATATGTTAAACTGAGGTGAAGTGAATATCTAAGAAGGGAGAACATTAGCTTTCTGGTCAAATACAACAAAGCTAAAGATGCAGCTAGTTTTGCAAACTGAACATTTTGAGCTGTGGGAGATGAACTTGCAATCATGAAGTCTGAGACTGTTGAACAAACTTGACAACCTGCAAATTGGTTTCTCCCACAACAGGAACATACACTAGTAAGACTGTTTTGTCCAGAAATAATTACACTCAATTTCTACAGTCTATAAACTCTGCACGTCCGTCTAAATCTGCAGTATGTTCCTCAACAGCTTCTATCACTACATTACCTTTTCTCAAGATTTCCCCTGTGTCAGGGGTTATCAGATCACTTTATTATCTTCTACAAGACTTTAGAGCTGAGCTCCATGATTCTGGTTAGGCACTGCCTTACACAACACCTTTAAAGCCTGTTCAGTGCTCCACACAGTCTCTCAGGCCATCTCACAGGCAGCCTATTTAAGGATTAAAGAGAAATCCAGAGAGACCTCTGGTACATTTAAAGTTCCAGTTTTTTTAATGTTTTCTCTAAAGACAGTGTTTAGTGTTTACTAAATTTTATGCTGACCTTGTGTGCCGTATGTGTATTTTACCCCCTGCACACAGGGGTGGAGATGGATGAGAGATCACTGAGTGCTGAAAAATAGGCCAGATCTCTGTATGATTTTTAAAGCATCTCTCATCGATCACTCAGATCTATCAATGACCTCTCATCGATCTTCGGTGATCTCCACGGTCCTTAAAGTTTTGATTCAGTCCAAAATAATCTCTCACTGATCACCAAAGGAAAGCCATTTCACAATGAACTTTCAACGAGAGCTCAACAATCTCATCAGTCTCTCAGTGATCTTTGCCACAGTCTTTCAATGAACTCTGTTCATCTTTCATCAAATACTCAGCAGTCCCTCACTGATCTCTTAGTCATCTTTACCTTCAGGGTGGGAAAAAAATTGCCATTCACTGAAAGATTACTGAGAAATCATTGGGAGACTGATGAGATTGTTGAGTCCTCCTTGAGAGTTCATTGAGAAATGGCTTTCCTTTGGTAATTGTTGAGAGATTGTTTTGGACTGAGGAGACCATGGCAACTGGAAGATCATTGAAAGATCTTGACAATCGCTGAGAGATCATTGAAAGATCTTTGAGAGATTTGGCCATTTTTTCCATTGCTCAGTGATCTCTCAACAGTCTCCGTCTCTGTGTAAAGGGGATAGAAGAGTACTAGAAATGTCTCAAACACTCAGCAACCTCACTGAATGTCCAAGAAACTCTCAGTGCTCCCTCAGTGATCTCTGCTGGTCTCTCAGCGATCATGCAACAATCTTTCAAAGATCTCTATGGGGGGCCTTTACAGAAGTATTAATTTCCATTAGTTATCTAGTTATATATTAGTTATTTATTAACCATTAGTTAGGCTAAAAGTGAATATTTTGCTAATATTGTTTCATCCCATTCTCATAATCAACATGTTTTATTTAACACGATTGACTTTATTCTTAATAGCCCACAGAATGACTGTTTGGAGGCCTCCTCTGAACTTTGTAATGAATTTATGCACTTTTTATATTGATAAGGTGGCCACCACCAGGGCTTTCATCTCAGCTCCTGCCTCTGATCCCTCTGTCTCTGTCCCTAGTTCTGCTGTTTTTAATCAGTTTAACCTGTGACTCTGTCATTTTTAGAGGATGTGGTTGGCCACATTAAGCCCTCAGGGTCTCCCTGTGATGCTGTCCCTCCTAGACTTTTTAAAGAGGTGCTTTCCAGTATAGGCCAGTCAGTTCTCACCATTTTGAATAGCAGCTTGTCATCTGGTGTGGTTCCTGCAAATTTTAAACATGCAGTAGTGCAGTCCTTGATTAAGAAACCTGGGACCTCATGTACAAAGGGTACTTACGCACAAAAACATGGCATACATCCTTTTCCACACAAAATTTCAGATGTATCAAGAATGAAATGACCTTAGAAATATGGTCAGCTCCACAACAACTTCATGGCTGGCGTACGTACATTTCTACTGTTATTGGTCCGTTGGCGACACTTAGAGGTGATGTTGGGAGACTGATAATGACCTGAAAATTATTGTACACACCAGAGACACATGATAAACAAACATTCACATGTGCACAATTAGATGAGTGGATATAAAAGCAAGTGCAAAGAAGTGCAGAAAATGCCTCTAACAACAATGGCATTAGCATTATTAGAGGATATTGCAAGTCACACAGTGAGAAGAGAAATCGTATTTAGAGACAGAGAAGATTTTCTGGCTCAGGATGATGACTGGCTTGTCATCTAGTTTAAGTTTCCACAGGCAGTCTTTGTGGAACTGTGCTCAGAGCTACGGCTGCTCTTGGAGCACAACATGGTGAGAAGCCATGCGTTGCACATCCCTGTGCAGGTGTTGACAACACAGGGGTTTCTGGCAACAGGGGCATTCCAGAGGGAGCTGGCAGACCGATCGGGAATTTCCCAGTCGACCCTGAGCCGAGCTATGCCAGCTGTGTGGAATGGCATTATCCAGCTGTCACCCAGGAATATCATATTCCCATACAATGCGCGCACTTTGCAGTGATAGCAAGTTTTCCTAATCGGAACTATGGACTGCACACACATTGCTATAAAATCACCTTCACAAGATGAATATGTATGTCTATGTTAACCAGTGCTGGGAGTAACGCATTACCGTAACGCCACTATTTTTGCAATAACATGCTGTGTAATGAAATTACTGTTTAAAAATTCAGTACTGCGTTACCATTACTGAAATTTGATCAGATGCATTACTCATTACTATGGATAGATATTTTCAACACAAATAAATTAATATACAAACTGACCCTACCGTAGCTGAGACAAGCCATCAGTCGAGGTGACCTGTTGCAAAGAGTCTTTGCTCCTGAGCAAAGGAAAAGATGAAATTACTTTGCTTTTGTGGAAATAGACAGATTATTTTTCTTTTGTCGCAGTAAAGGTTTTTTTTTCCGGTTCCGCCGGACCGGCGGCGCCACACGAGTTGGCTGCCCGTTGTAACAGCCTTTTTTTATCTTCCTTCTTCTTTCTACACCTTTCACTCTATATATATATATCACGGACACACAGATCGCCCCAAAGGTCTCCCGAGTCAACGGACGGAGCCACTGTTTACAGCAGGAGACGTTACAGCAGGAACAGCTAGTGCTAGCTAGCACTCAACCGCCACCCGGTGCTAACGGAGAAACTCGACATACCGGGAACTGTAGCGAAAATGACGCGGGTGCCGGGCTGGAGTTTAGGCGGCGTGCAAGAAATATAAGACAGAATAATAAAGAGCGATGGCAAGAACCAAGCAGACCGCCCATAAAATCTACTGGAGGAAAAGCCCCCCAGGAAGCAGCTAGCCACCAACGCTGCTCGGAAAAGCGCTCCGGCCACCGGCGGAGTGAAGAAGCCTCACCGTTACAGGCCCGGTACTGCGGCTCTGAGAGAGATCCATCACTACCAGAAATCCACGGAGCTGAGACCTACTGCAATCTTCAGAAGTGCCTGAAAACAGCAACAAGCACCGACAAAACTAGCAATAAGTAACAGCTAGGTATTCTAACAACAAACACCATGTTAGTGGATCTACTGTATTCTAAACAGCCATGCTTACTTGCTTACTACGCCTGTGGGGTGAGGGCTGGGTGGCCATCACCATGCATAGAGCCAATCAGGTTAACCAGTGTGTGCCAACATTGCTGGGTTTAGGCCAGCTCCTCTGCGGTGTCAACAGCAACTCCTAGTTGTCGGAGGTCTCTCTCCACCACATCGAGCCATCTGGTGCATGGCTTGCCCCAAGGTCTTTTGTACCCTGAGGCCCCGGGGTCAAATATGAGCATGGCTTTTGTCGAGTGTTCTGGTGGGAGGTGGAGGACATGGCCAAACCAGTGGATACGCCACTGTGTAATAAGGTGGGATGCTGCAGGCTGGGTATGTGCAGACTTGAAGCCCGTCATTAGAAGTGAGCTGGGGCCACCTGATGTTCTCGATGGTTCTGAGGGCTTGACTCCTGGGTCTGGCCTTGTTGTGGCAAGAGAGCTTGTGTGTTCTAATGATGTGAAGAGTGTTACCATCTGGAGCTTGCTCCTGGTAGGGTCATTCTTGGCGGGCCGGTCTCTCAGGGAGGTTCCAGACAAACGGTGACACACGGTGTGTCAGCACACCGTTAGATGGCAGCCCCATCATCTGACTATCCTGCGGAGGGATAACAACCCACCCAGGAGAAACCTACTTTTTTATGAAACCAAGCAGAAGAAACCAGACTGAACGGCTGGATATCAAGTGGAAATACTCTTATCTCAACAGCCACGGTTGGATTTCAAGCACATCTGGACAGTTTGTGACCCAGCAAGAATTAAACCGACTGATTGCCAGATACAGTGGGGCAAAAAAGTATTTAGTCAGCCACCAATTGTGCAAGTTCTTCCACTTAAAAGATGAGGGAGGTCTCTAATTTTCATCATAGGTATACCTCAACTATGAGAGACAAAATGAGAAAAAAAATCCAGAAAATCAAATTGAAGGATTTTTAATGAATTAATTGGTAAATTCCTTGGTAAAATAAGTATTTGGTCACCTACAAACAAGCAGGATTTCTGGCTCTCACAGACTTGTAACTTCTTCTTTAAGAGGCTCCTCTGTCCTCCACTCGTTACCTGTATTACTGGCACCTGTTTGAACTCGTTATCAGTATAAAAGACACCTGTCCACAACCTCAAACAGTCAGACTCCAAACTCCACTATGGCCAAGACCAAAGAGCTGTCAAAGGACACCAGAAACAAAATTGTAGACCTGCACCAGGCTGGGAAGACTGAATCTGCAATAGGTAAGCAGCTTGGTGTGAAGAAATCAACTGTGGGAGCAATTATTAGAAAATGGAAGACATACAAGACCACTGATAATCTCCCTCGATCTGGGGCTCCACGCAAGATCTCACCCCGTGGGGTCAAAATGATCACGAGAATGGTGAGCAAAGATCCCAGAACCACACGGGGGGACCTAGTGAATGACCTGCAGAGAGCTGGGACCAAAGTAACAAAGGCTACATCAGTAACACACTACGCCGCCAGGGACTCAAATCCTGCAGTGCCAGATGTGTCCCCCTGCTTAAGCCAGTACATGTCCAGGCCCATCTGAAGTTTGCTAGAGAGCATTTGGATGATCCAGAAGAGGATTGGGAGAATGTCATATGGTCAGATGAAATCAAAATAGAACTTTTTGGTAAAAACTCAACTTGTTGTGTTTGGAGGAGAAAGAATTCCATACCTACTGTGAAGCATGGGGGTGGACACATCATGCTTTGGGGCTGTTTTTCTGCAAAGGGACCAGGACGACTGATCCGTGTAAAGGAAAGAATGAATGGGGCCATGTATCGTGAGATTTTGAGTGAAAACCTCCTTCCATCAGCAAGGGCATTGAAGATGAAACGTGACTGGGTCTTTCAGCATGACAATGATCCCAAACATACCGCACAGGCAACGAAGGAGTGGCTTTGTAAGAAGCATTTCAAGGTCCTGGAGTGGCCTAGCCAGTCTCCAGATCTCAACCCCATAGAAAATCTTTGGAGGGAGTTGAAAGTCTGTGTTGCCCAGCGACAGCCCCAAAACATCACTGCTCTAGAGGAGATCTGCATGGAGGAATGGGCCAAAATACCAGCAACAGTGTGTGAAAACCTTGTGATGACTTACAGAAAACGTTTGACCTCTGTCATCGCCAGCGAAGGATATATAGCTGAGTATTGAGATGAACTTTTGTTGTTGACCAAATACTTATTTTACCGAGGAATTTACCAATTAATTCATTAAAAATCATTCAATGTGATTTTCTGGATTTTTTTTTCTCATTTTGTCTCTCATAGTTGAGGTATACCTATGATGAAAATTGGAGACCTCTCTCATCTTTTAAGTGGGAGAACTTGCACAATTGGTGGCTGACTAAATACTTTTTTGCCCCACTGTACGTCATTGCAGACTGAAGACGTGATATCGACAGTGACTTTCCATCAGACAGCTGAGACTGTAAGTCACTGAAGTTAAAATACATTTACTTGCTACTTGGATAAAGATTATTCAAAAATGGATTTTGATCTCCAAAAGGAATTTGAGGAACTGGATCATGTCTCTGTCACAGCAAACATCGACTCTGGATAATGGACATTTTCTTTGGATCACTGCACATCGGATTATCCATATCATAAAGGTAAGATAAACATGGACAGCTCTTCTTCAGCTTCTTCTTCTTCTTCTTCTTCTTCTTCTTCTTCTTCTTCTTCTTCTTCTTCTTCTTCTTTATTTTTTATCTCTTATTTCATAACAAGACAAAAAAAGAAAACAAAAGAGAAAAAAGGCAACATATTTCAGACAGAAATGGTGTAGGCAGAAGCAACAGCTTTTACAGTATGTGCCTACCCCTCATACATAATATGAATATACAACTGACCTCAGAGTCATAATACAACAAAAAAATAGTATTTTGTAATTATATTAATTTCTAATACATCAAGTATCTATATATTTCTAACATGTTTTTTAGCAATAATTTAAACTTAACAACAGTGCCACATAACTTTAAGTCATCACTGGCATTATTCCAGAATTTTACTCCATTAGCAGTAAGACAATGTTTATTTGTTTTTTTGTTTTGTTTTTTTACATTTGTTCTTATTTTGGGTTTTTCAAAAAGAAATATTGCTCTTAATTCATAACTGGTATTTCTACTCAGAAATAAATCCTGGATACTGTCAAGACTGCCCCTCCAGGGTAAAGGATTGGACCCATGTGCAGGCTTTCTTCTCTTTGGCATAATTTGTTTGACAAAAAAAAGATAGCAGACGTGAACATGAAACATAACCAGAACGTGAGTGTGCTAGCATGATAGCATGCCAGCATGAAGGTTGCCGTGCGGAAGGCACCCATGACTTCTATAAATAAGGAAACAAAATCATGAACACCCGTGAACAATCAATAATCAAGAAATCAAACGCAGCCATGAATAATTAACAAAGCAAAAACTCACAATTAGGCCATGAGCAGCTCCCTCAAAATCCATCCATCCATCCATCTTCTACCGCTTTTCCGGAGGTCCGGGTCGCGGAGGCAGCAGTTCAAGCAGAGAAGCCCAGGCTTCCCTCTCCCCAGCCACCTGCTCCAGCTCTTCAGAGGGGATACCAAGGCGTTCCCAGACTAGCTGGGAGACATAGTCTCTCCACCGAGTCCTGGGTCTGCCCCGGGGTCTCCTCCCAGTGGGACGTGCCTGAAACACCTCAAGTGGGAGGCGTCCAGGAGGCATCCTAATCAGATGCCCATACCACCTCAACTGACTCCTTTCAATGTGGAGGAGCAGCGGTTCTACTCTGAGCCTCTCCCGGATGACTGAGCTCCTCACCCTATCTCTGAGGGTGAGTCCAGCAATCCTACGGAGAAAGCTCATTTCAGCCGCTTGTATCCGCGATCTCGTTCTTTCGGTCATTACCCAAAGCTCGTGACCATAGGTGAGAGTAGGAACGTAGATTGACTGGTAAATCGACAGCTTTGCCTTAGAACTAAGCTCCCTCTTCACCACAACAGACTGGTACAACGTCCGCATCACTGCAGATGCTGCTCCAATCCGTCTGTCGATCTCTCGCTCCATTTTCCCCTCACTCGTGAACAAGACCCCAAGATACTTAAACTCCTCCACTTGGGGCAGGAGCCTGTCCCCAACCCGGAGAGGACAATCCACCTTTATCCGGCTGAGGACCATGGACTCGGACTTGGAGGTGCTGATTCTCATCCCAGCCGCTTCACACTCAGCGGCAAACCGTCCCAGCAAGAGCTGTAGGTCATTGCTGGATGAAGCCAACAGGACAACATCATCTGCAAACAACAGAGATGAGATCCTGTGGTCACCAAGCATGACACCCTCCATTCCCTGGCTGCGCCTAGAAATCCTGTCCATAAAAATTATGAACAGGACCGGTGACAAAGGGCAGCCCTGGCGGAGTCCAACTCTCACTGGGAATGACTCCGACCGAGTGTTGGCAATGCGAACTAAACTCTCACAACGGTCGTACAGAGACCGAATAGCTCGTAACAACAAGCCCGATACCCCATACTCCCGAAGCACCCCCCACAAAAATCCACGAGGGACGCGGTCAAATGCCTTCTCCAAGTCCACAAAACACATGTAAACTGGTTGGGCAAACTCCCACGAACCCTCAAGAATTCTCGAGAGGGTAAAGAGCTGGTCCGATGTGCCACGGCCAGGACGAAAACCACATTGCTCCTCCTGAATCCGAGGTTCGACCAACGGCCGGACTCTCCTCTCCAGTACCTTGGCATAGACCTTCCCAGGGAGGCTGAGGAGTGTGATCCCTCTAAAGTTGGAGCACACCCTCCGGTCCCCTTTTTTGAAGAGAGGAACCACCACCCCGGTTTGCCATGCCAAAGGCACTGCCCCCGACCTCCACGCAATGTTGCAGAGGCGTGTCAACCATGACAACCCAACAACATCCAGGGCCTTGAGGTACTCGGGGCGAATCTCGTCCACCCCCGGGGCCCGGCCACCAAGGAGATTTTTAACCACCTTGGCGACCTCAGCCCCTGTGATAGGCGAGTCATCCCCCTCGTCCCCAAACCCTGCTTCCTCTGTGGAAGGCGTATCAGTGGGATTGAGGAGATCCTCGAAGTATTCCTTCCACCGCCCGACGATATCCCCAGTTGAAGTCAACAGTGTCCCATCCGCACCATACACAGTGTGGACGGGGAGCTGCTTTCCCCTCCTGAGCCGCCGAACAGTTTGCCAGAATCTCTTTGAAGCCGACCGAAAGTCTTGTTCCATGGCCTCACCGAACTCCTCCCATACCCGGGTTTTTGCTTCAGCAACCACCCGAGCTGCACTCCGCTTGGCCTGCCGGTACACCTCAGCTGCTTCGGGAGTCCCACAAGCCAACCAAGCTTGATAGGACTCCTTCTTCAGCTTAATGGCCCCCCTCACCACTGGTGTCCACCACTTGGTTCGGGGGTTGCCACCACGAGATGCACCGACCACCTTGCGGCCGCAGCTCTGGGCTGCCGCTTCAACAACAGAGGTGGAGAACATGGCCCATTCAGACTCCATGTCTCCAGACTCCCTCGGAATGTGGTTGAAGTTCTTCCGGAGGTGGGAGTTGAAGACCTCCCGGACAGGGGCCTCAGCCAGACGCTCCCAGCACACCCTCACTATACGTTTGGGTCTACCAGGTCTGAATGGCTTCCCCCCCTGCCATCGGATCCAACTCACCACCAGGTGGTGATCAGTTGACAGCTCTGCACCTCTCTTTACTCGGGTGTCCAAGACATACGGTCGCAGGTCTGATGATACGATAACAAAATCGATCATCGACCTGCGGCCTAGGGTGTCCTGGTGCCAGGTGCACATATGGACACCCTTATGCTTGAACATGGTGTTCGTTATAGACAGACTGTGGTTAGCACAGAAGTCCAATAACTGAACACCACTCGGGTTCAGATCGGGCAGGCCGTTCCTCCCAATCACCCCCCTCCAGGTTTCACTGTCGTTGCCCACGTGCGCATTGAAGTCCCCCAGTAGGACAATGGAGTCTCCAGGAGGAGCACCCTCCAGCACCCCAGTCACAGACTCCAAAAAGGGTGGGTACTCTGAAACATCATTTGGTGCATAGGCACAAATGATGGTCAGGACCCGTTTCCCAACCCGAAGGCGCAGGGAAGCAACCCTTTCGTCCACCGGGGAAAACTCCAATATAGAGGCAGCAAGGTGGGGCGATACAAGAATACCTACCCCTGCTCGTCGCCTCTCGCCCGGGGCAACTCCAGAAAAGGCCAAGCTCCAGCCCCTCTCCAGGGGCTGGAGCATTTTGGGGCTCCCTCAAAATGTGGCTAGAAAATGATTTTCGTGGCACCCAACTGGGAACTACGGGATCTTTGATGATTTCTATGTAAAAAAAAAACCTGCTGAATCCGAAAATCGATGTTCCCACTGTCAAAGGTGTGGATAGCTATGTCAAATTTGCATAAATCCAAGATGGCTGCCACGACTAACCAAGGGAATGAATGGCCTAACATTTCAACCAGTCTACCTAGAAACACGTTTGAGGCCTCTTTTTCGGATAATGTTGAGCCGAGGAATCGATTTCTGAGGTCGACTGTGTGATTGAGGGTCAAAGAACCACGCTAATTTGCATAAATCCAAGATGGCTGCCATGGATGGACTAACTTTTTAGCCTTTCTACCTAGAATCACATTGGAGACGTCCTTTTCGGCTAATGTTAACCCGAGGAATCAATTTCCGAGGTCATTAGTGTGACTGAGGGTCAAAGAACCCCGCTAATTTGCATAAATCCAAGATGGCCACCATGGGTGTGGATGGACTATATTTTGAACCACTCTACCTATAATCACGTTTGAGACGTCTTTTTCGGATAATGTTGACCCGAGGAATTGATTTCTGAGGTCAAAGGTTTTCTGGAAACCAAGTCTCTCACTGCTCAATGATCTGGAAATAAACTAAAAAATAATGCTATCTGGAGTAAAACTACACAATATTATATAAAAATATAAAACTAGTGTTTCAGTGAGTTTGATTTAGCAGAGACCTATGACATTTTCCCTTTTGACATTTTGACAACCATGACTTTACTCATTTGCAAGAATTTGTATAGCCCCAAAGGATCTCTGAATTCATATATTTGAAAATAAAAAGGAATAAATTACAACCTGGAGGATTCAGACTGACTCCGTAGAAATCTTGTATACTGACGATAGCAGCTGCCATGGTATTTGACCTCAATGGCAGCACAATCACGGTCTCTTATGTGTCTGAGAATGGTTTCATCTGCTTTCTCAGTAGCTGCTTGTCTTAAAAGACCTGTGTGCAACTAAATCAAAAGACATTAAATTAATAGTAAAACTCAGTCAACCTCCCTGTTCTATTCCATCACTAATGGCTCACAAGTATTTCAGTATCAAAGATATGAGAAATAACATACCAGTAATATAATATGTGTTAAGATTAAATAGACATTATTTTTCTTTAAACTTTCACCACTCCAAATTGAAAGATCTACCAATTTTCTTACCAGCATCACATGTCTCAGCTTGCATCAGTTTTACAGTGACACGATTTGTCCGTGGCCCTTCTCTGAGCGTTTCCTTCTTGCAGATGATGCAGATGTTTGGCAACACATTGCTTGACCTTGCAGATGCTTGGCTGATGGTTGCTGCAGCATGGTGAGATCGCAGTCGCTTTTTAGGAGATGGTGTTGGAGGACTAAGTTCTGGTCCGCTTTGCTCCTGAGGCTCAGGAATGTGGGCTTCGGCCAGTCGTTTTTTACGAGCTTCAGCACGTTCCACTCTTGTTTTGTCCGTAAAACGGCTATAGCACACACGATGGTAGCCAAATGTTGGATCAAGGTTGTTTAGATCTGAAAACATATTATGTGGACCATAGGGTATTATAACATTAGGCCTACCTTGTACCCATATAGATATAAAACATATATAGATTGCAGATAATTTTCACATTAACAGTGAGCTTATAATAGAGACCTTGTGGAACCTAGTCACTGTTCAATGTAAACTTGCAAAATGGCAAGCACAGACCGTGTGCCCATATTTATTGAGAGCATAAAGTATACAAGCGACTGCTGCTGCCATGAGTTTAACCTTTCTTGGGTGACACATCACAAACATATGGCCTTTCCTTAACAGGCCATTTTCCATTCGCCTAAGGCTTGATAGTATGGGTGTGACTATGTGCAAACTATATAAATGTATGCCCAAACTTGTTCCTCCCTCACCTACTAGTACACTGCACCCCTTGGGCTTGGGCTGAGAAGTACATCCAACCCTCAGACTCAGAGTTAAGCTCATTGGGATTGCTACCCTTTTCCCATTTGAGCTACTTTGTGGTAGTGGTATATTTTGACTATAATTCAGGCCCAGGGTGGGTTCTGGGGATAGATGCATCATCTGAGTGAGTCGATCTGCATCATCTAGATCTATACTAGGACTATGTTACCTGGCACCCAGAGTCCCTTGGTTATTAGCCTCCACACCCCCAGATCGGCCTACTCGGAGTCTTAGACCAGGACTAGGTCACCCTGTGAGCGGTTGACAAAGGTTTTAGACATCTAGGGTTCCATTTTAGTTCATATTTAGAGTTACAAATGATCGGAGCCAAACGACTCCAGGGCACACGCAGTACAACCATAAACAATGGCTGCCACTCCCCTTTCTCGAACAAGTCGCGACGTTGTTCTGCTACTTTCTGTTGGGGTCCGTCAAGTACAAGCCATTTTTGGGCACACTCACGTACTTTTGCTCACGATGCTTCAGTAAAACGAGTGATACTGCCCGAAAACTTATCGGAAATGTGAATAACACAGGAGAGGCTTTCAGCGCATGCTACCCCTGTGGGCGCTGCCATTTTGTTGTCACATGACCAAAGGGACGACACTGATTGGTTAAAACGTCCCGGACTGGGCCATGTTTAAGGTAGCCAGACAATTAAGGCACTTTTCCACAAGTATCACCTTAGCTTTACTTACTTTTACTTTACTCACTTTCTCGCTCTTTCCACAGTACCCTACTCGCTTTAACCGATACGATTTTCGTGCCAGTTTAGGGGCAGGGGACAAGCGAGAAAAATCGAGGTGTGATTTGATGTCAATCGACTGCTAGCCCCTGATTGGTCAGCGCGTAACGTCACGAAATCGCCCCTCTTCTTCGAAATCTTTACGTCCGCCATTTGCAATTGCTCACGGAGTAAATACGATATTAATAGAGACAGCGTTGTAGGTTAGGTTTTGTGGAAATCTACACCGTGGTCCAACGAAGAGGTGCGGGGTTTTCTCTGCTTGCTGGCAGATACACAGTCAGAAGAGTGATCCGGACCCTACAGATGACTGCACAGAATAGAACCGTACTACTGACAAGCTGAATACAAAGTTGAGAGAACCATCCATGGTGAGTGATTTGTAATATTGTGCATCTGTTCGCTTATTTATCCTGTTGGTGGTAAGCTCACTTTTGAGCCATACAGCCCCGTTCTGTGCTGGCTAACTCGTTTTAGCTAACGAATTTTGGCTAGTAGCTAGATAATACCAACTGTTGATTCGCGCTTGTTTTCTCCTAAATATTCACTTGTGAGAGCAAAACGATGCAATATATCAATCCTGGTTATAGTCCTGGTTTTTGTTTTGTATTGCACTTGGTGCTGCACATTAAATTGTGTGCAATTTAATCCCGTTTTTTGCTGGCTAACTCGTTTTAGCTAACAAGTTTTGGCTAGTAGCTAGATAATACCCACTGTTGATTCACAATTGTTTTCTCCTAAATATTTGCTTGTGAGACCAAAACGATGAAATATATCAATCCTGGTTATAGCCTGGTTTTTGTTTTGCATTAAATTGTGTGCAATTTAATGCTAGAATGTGTTTCCACATGCCAGGGTTAGCTTCCCTGTTTATAGTGGATACTGGTGAGACCACAGGATCCGAAATCTCAACAATATAAAAGTGCTTTTTCAAACCAGTGATTTATAAAGTCATTCATATAATTTTCTAAAGCGTCAGAAAGAGAAATCCATATATTATATCGATTCATTACACAGACCATGATATATTTCAAGCATTTATTTATTTTAATTTGGGTGATTATGGCTTATAGCCCCTGAAAACCCCAAATTCCATTTGGCAAAAAATTAGAATATTACATAAACTTTAAAAAATAGTTTTTAAATAGAAATGTGGGCCGCTGAGGTGTTGGTTAATATGGGCTGTAGCCATAATCATCAATATTAAAATAAACACTTTCAATATATCACTGTCCCTATAATGAATCTATATATGGGTTTCACTTTCTGAAATGAGTGACAAAAATATTTAACTTTTTCATGATATTCTAATTTTTGAGATGTGCCTGTATAAGTGTTGAACTTGCTTGAAAAAACTAAACACCATCCATTTCTGTCGTTCGTCTAGGCAGGAGGGAATCGGCCGCTCAACAACGGACTTTGCCACTGTGGAAAGTACTGAAATCCTTTGCTTTTATAGGTAAAAGTGTCAAAACCAAATTAGCACAATTTCCACTTAATGTAAAAGGGACTGAACTGAGATTTATTTGATTGTGTGAGTATTAATTACAGAATAACTGAAAAAGACTGGCGCATCAACTGTAAAATAAACCACTTGTTAATGTATTTATTTGTCAGATCACTTGTGTGATCCTTTGTGAGTTTATGTTCATAACTGTATCTTTTGGGGAATGGCAGTTGTTCAGTCATCAATATAGTTTAGTTTATATGTGTAGTTTATAGTCTATCATCAATAAAGTCATGCAGTAACAGGACACATTACAACTATTTGAGACCCATTGTAGTGCTTCCTTTTATATTTTAGCAATAAAAGTACAAAACACCACCCACACTTGAAGCCAGTGCAAGAAGAGACACTTTTACATTCCAGACAACCTTTTATTGATAAAAAATCCATATTTTGACTGAGCAACTCCATAATCTGTGATGCACACCTTCAGTTAAAGTACTAGATTCCATTCTAGTGAATGTATTAATTCATTCTGATTGCTGAGGCCACAGTAAAAGCAGATGATTTTAAATGCAACCCAGCCCTTGTAAAATCGACTTGACATCAGTGCAGCTATATGAAAATTGTGGTTAAATACAACAACGAAGTACTTTATTGTCACATTGGAATTGGAATCGTTGCTGTTTTGTTTTTCTTTTGAATTCTTGGATGGAATATGGTGGGCAATATAAGCTGCAGCTTCAGCCATCACCCATTTCAGATAACCTATGTTGAACTGTGTAATCAGAGGACTTATTGTTTAATTCGACCTTATTAAATTTTTTCCCCCTTTGTTATATTATTGTATTTTCTTTTAATCTATCCGAAATAAAGATTCATTCATTCACATTCCACCACTGGCTTTTAGCAACAAGTGTATTTCCCAAATATGTTTTAAACTTCCTTTATTTAACCACCACCCATTTCTGTCTTTTGTCTAGGCAAGAGGGAAACGATCGATCCACCCCAAACTGGACCTTGCGTCACTATTTACAGAGATGCAGGCCTAAGATCTGCTGATCTGAGACCAGTGTGAGCTGCACATCCCAGCTGCTGAGTGACCCAGTCTGACAGTTTGAGTTTTGCACATTCTGAATAATCTGGAATTTGCTGCTGATTGTAATAAACAATTTAGTGACTTATGTGTTTGCATTATGATTTCTATTTTTGTCTGTTAATACACTGGTGGGAAAAGAGTCAATAGTACAAACCATTAATGGGTGACCTTGAAAATAATGGTTCATTTTTAAGAAATTTATGTCACATGGTGGTAACCTTCACATATAAAAGAGACATCTGCAAAAACTTCAGAGGTTTGTCAGTGCAATACTACATGAATGCATGTATAGTACATTGATGATGCAGAGAATATATATTTCTACAGTATATGTATCGAGTAAATCAAGCATTTTCCATGTAACCTTGTGACTGCATTATTTTAATTGCTTTTAATGCTAGATCAAGTTTGTTTTGGCCTAAAATGCATCATAACTGTCAAATACATCTTATTATACCGAACTCAGTAATGTTTACTTTTGAATATACATTTTGTGGCATATATAGTTATTAACCTGACGATCGAGTTGTGTCACCTGATCCTTTTTTGCTATGACATCATCTCAGACTCAGTGCAGCTGGAGCAGGTACGTCCATGATGTCTCAACAGTCCAGGATTTCCGCGCAGATCAGAGCAATTTTTTTTTTCCCACAATATTTTTATTGAACCTTTTTTTTTTTTTTTTTTTACAAACAGCACACAGTCAGACACTAACACAAAAGTAATTTAAAAACTAAAAAGAACAATAAAATGACAAAGGTTAATAAAAAACAGAAACCATTAACAAAAACAAGTCAACAATGTTCCTCTGTTTAGTCTAGGTAATCTATTACATTAGAATACATAATATACATTCACCAGCTTGGAATTTGCAAGGTCCACACATATCATTCACCTTCTTCAGAAGTTATGTTTACTTAATTTACATAATCAATGAAAGGTCTCCATATATTCTCAAACACATTTCCTTTGATTTCAGTATGTATGTTATTCTTTCTAGTGGAAACCAAAAGTGAGTTGTGTAGCTGCTGCCTTTTTTGTAGTAGTCATTTTTCTAAGGTGTTTTAACGTGTAATTACCCATCCCTGAACACATATCCCTTATAAATATCATTAGATGGGAAAAACATACTCAAATGACACTCAACATGCAAAATGGTGCTACAGTTGGATTGCCTTTCTTTAAAATTTTTTTAAATTATTTTGTAAGTAAAAGTGGGCTAGGATTAACTGGAAATATAACACGTTTCCACATATTATTCCAAGGTCAATTGGCAATTCAATCAAACCAAAAGGGAGTTGTTCAGCTGCTGCATTTTTCTGCAGTCATTTTCTACGGTATTTTAGCGTGTAATTTCCCATCCCTGAACACATATCCCTTAAAAATAACTATCAATGGGAAAATGATACACAAAAAAAAGAATTTTACTACAGTTGAATTGGCTTTTTTTAAAGTAATTTAAATTATTTTGTACGTAAAATAGGGCTATGATTAATTGGAAATATAACAAGTATCCACATATAATTCCAAGGTCAATTACAAGGTTTTAGGATTTAATTAGTTGTCCCTTAACAGTTAACCGTTATGAACAACAGAGGAGACTAGACGAAAAGTGCACCAAATTTTATTTAAAAAAACAAACATTTGACGCACATGAATGAGGCTCCATGCATGGACGCAATTTGTGGCACAAGTAGGTGAAAGTGTCCTCGGACATCCGGAAGTTCTGCAACCACTGTGTGCTTGAGAAGCTGGGGACAGTATTCTCCCACCACTGCGAGCTACGGTTTATTGCCCAGGTCCATGGTCTGCAGCGTTGATTTTGCAACAACGCAGCCAACTAGAACACACACACAGCATACATATTAATACTGATAACCTGGCGACATCAAAATGCTGTACACAACAATGACATGACGATAAAATGACAGTAGGAAGCATTAAATTACCAAAAACTTTTTCCTTGTGTGCTTGATGTGCCTGATGTGCTGGGTAATTAAGCTCTCTGCTTCATATTCCCCAATGGCAACAACGAGTCTCTGGTACTGCTCCAACGTGTGTTCTCTCAATGCACGTCGTCTTCTCCTGTAAAACTCTCTTCTTCGCTTAAAAACATTCATTGTGTTCAAAAGCCAGAGAAGAACCTACGTGGAAATCCTCCGCTCGTAATCCGCCATTTTCCTTGTTGTGAAGAAGGCGGTCGCCGGAGTTGACGTCAGCAGAGTATGGGGCCGCCTCAATCCCGCCCACTACAGAGTTTACGCGGCTTTACAGGGTTGTAATGGGTCAACAGCCGAGGGAGAAAGAAGTAGTGGAGAATCGAAACAAGTAAAAAAGAACTGTGACTATGGAAAAGAGCCATTATTACCGACTGACTTCAATCGCATTTTTCATACAGCTATCCACACCTTTGGAAGTGGGAACATCGATATTTTGTCTTACAATAATGTAATCTTAATTTAGAAACACTAAAATTTTAGTTCCCCGTTGGGTGCCATGAAACTGAACGAAAAGTGGCAGCTGCTCATGGCCTAAATGCAAAACTAGATGAAAACAAAAGGCGCTGTCAAAACAAAAGCCAAAACCCAAATAATGAAAGGAATAAACATGACGACATAACCATAAAAATAACAATCATCAACAACACCAAACAAAACCATGACCATGATAATAAAACCCAAACAAAACCAAAAGCATGATAATATTAATAACGAGAGTCTAAACATGAAGTTAAAGCATAAACATGGTCTCCCAGCCATGCTCAAAACCTGACAGAGCCCCGCCTTTAAGGGGTGGATTCCAGACACCCCAAAACAATACCAGTAAAAAAACAAAACAGCCACCCCACAGAGTCTAAAACAAAAACAAAACAGTTAATTGGGGCAAACCAGACTCTCTGGCCCCAGACCAAAGAACGTGATGCGTTGGGGCCCGACCAGACTTCATGAACCCCCAAACCAGAGAGCATGGTGAATCTGGTGGCCGAACAGAGTCCCTGGGCCTCCAGACCAAAGAGCGTGATGCCTTGGGTGGCCTCCCAGCATTCCTGAGCCACCATTACATAGGGTGTAATGCATCGGGTGACCTCCCAGTATCCGCAGACCACCAGACCAGAGAACATGATGTGTTGGGTGGCCTCCCAGAGTCCCTGAGCCACCAAACCGTAGATGCATAATGTGTTGGGTGGTCTCCCAGCATCCCTAGGCCACCAGACCATACAGCATGATGTGTCAGGTGGTCTCCCAGAGTCCCTGGACCACTAGAGCAAGAAGCATAATGTGTTGGGTGGTCTCCCAGCATCCCTGGACCACCAGACCATAAAGCGTGATGTGTCGGGTGGCCTCCCAGCATCCCTAGGCCACCAGACCATATAGCATGACGTGTCAGGTGGTCTCCCAGAGTCCCTGGACCACTATAGCAAGAAGCATAATGTGTTGGGTGGTCTCCCAGCATCCCTGGACCACCAGACCGTACAGCTTGATGTGTCGGGTGATCGATCTCCCAGTATCCCTGGGCCATCTAACCCCTGGAGACGTCCCCCCACCCCCACCCCGGGAGACAGCAGATAAGAAACGTGCTCCTCATGGACTGCAGGGGCTGAAGAGTGTTTGTGAGACAGCAGCTGGGGCGCGCCGACCACCGATGATGAGGACTGACCAGCGGCGACACCAAACGATGACTGCTGATCAGCAACAAAACCAGACAATGACTGCTGAGCAGCAGAGGGCCAAAGCAGCTTGACTGCCTTGGCCATGATGTCCTCAGGATGACCGATCAGCAGCAGTACAGCAGGCTGGTCCGAAGCATCCACCTTGGGGACAGCAGGACTAGAAGTGTGCTCCTCCATCCCAAACGCTGTCACCTTGAATGGGAAGGAAGAAACACAGGCAGATGTCACGTCCATATCACCACTACCAGTAAAAGTGCTCAGTGGGGAGAGCTCAGGAGCAGATGGTCGCTGCAAGTGGGCCTTCCCACCAGGAGCAAGAAAAGACCTCTTTATTTTAGATGTTAATAAGAAAATTTGGACCTGCCTTAGCGCCTGCTCTTCTGCTGGCGGGGACCCTGATGATTCCGCTGCTGGATAGGCGACCTCCACCTCTGGGGATGCTTGACGGGCATCAAACGAGGTGCTCTGACATGTTGCAGCAGGTGGGGGCACCAGTGTAACCGATGTGGGAGCCGGTACTGCAGGCGTGATGACAGACAAAACTTCAGACATGATAACAGGCGAAAGTTCAGATGTGGTAACAGCTGAAGCTGCAGGCATGGCGGTCGGCGAAGCTGCGAGCGAAGCACCAGATGCTGGTGGAGCCCCAGACATGACAGTAGGAGCTGGCGGAACCCCAGCCATGACAGCAGGAACTGGCGGAACCCCAGATGTGACAGCTGCCCCCCCCCCCCCCGCCACCACTACTGGGAACAAGGCAAGGCCTTTCATTTATTGATGTTAATGAATGAAAAGATACTTCCCTTCGTTCCCATGCTGCTGCAGCTGCTGCTGCTTAAGACCCAGGCGGCTCTGCTGCTTTGGTCATGATGACCTCAGGATGACCACTTAACAGCGATGAAAAGCACTCCACAACCGATGAGCACTCCACAACCGCTTTTATTCCGCTGCAATTTATCTCATATGATGACCAGGAACCGGTGCAGTTGTTCTTTCTAGTCACATGGTGCTGGGGGTCGATGTCAGGTGCAAATCAACCAGCTTCGCCCACCTTCTGTTATAAAAAAAAAATGTAGATATTTACCTTCATAAGCTAAATAATCTCTTTTTAGAATCATAGTTGGCAAATGTGGGAGCAAATGCCTCCTCCGTCTTGCGGCCAATCAGCATTTGTTTACAAACTCTTCTCCTCTGGTGTCCAGAAATGTGTGTGTGTGTGTGGGGGGGGGTTATATGGGGGCCATTATTCCTCCAAGGCAAGAGCAGTAAGTTATACGTGTCTGCCACCTTGTGAGATGGAATACTAAGTACAACTGGGGGGGGGGGGGTTATGACATCACATGACACATCATATGACAGGTGCAGCACTGCGACATAGATAGTGAGGGTGCTTTTTATGTCCATAAATAGACGGATGTCATAGGGTTAATATCAGAGATGATATGAACCTGAGATGGTATAAGCCTATGTACAGTGTGCAAATGAGCAATGTGCAAATTACAAATTAGCACCCAGTGTGAGAATTTTTCTGTAATTTCTCTGTAATGAGAATACCCAGTGGACTGTACAATGGTAATTTAGCAGCAGAGATGATATGGACATGAGACAGGGTGAGACTACAGCCGTGGACAAAATTGTTGGTACCCCTCTGTTAATGAAAGAAAAACCCACAATGGTCACAGAAATAACTTGAATCAGACAAAAGTGGTAATAAATAAAAATTCTATGAAAATTAACCAGTGTAAATCAGACAATACTTTTGAATTGTGGTTCAACAGAATTACTTTAAAAAACAAACTCATGAAACAGGCCTGGACAAAAATGATGGTACCCCTAGAAAAGATTGAAAATAATGTGACCATAGGGACATGTTCAACCAAGATGTGTCCTCTAATTAACTTCACAGGTGTCTACAAACTTGTAATCAGTCTGTCAGCCTATTTAAAGGGTGACAAGTAGTCACTGTGCTGTTTGGTGACATGGTGTGTACCACACTAAACGTGGCTCAGAGGAAGCAAAGGAGAGAGTTGTCTCAGGAGATTAGAAAGAAAATTATAGACAAGCATGTTAAACGTAAAGGCTATAAGACCATCTCCAAGCAGCTTGATGTTCCTGTGACTACAGTTGCACATATTATTCAGAAATTTAAGATCCACGGGACTGTAGCCAACCGCCCTGGACGTGGCTGCAGGAGGAGACGGATAATATGAATGGTAACCAAAGAGCCCTGAACAACCTCTAAACACATTCATGGTGAACTCCAAGGTCAAGGTACATCAGTGTCAAATCGCACCATCCGTCATTGTTTGAGCCAAAGTGGACTTCATGGGAGATGACCAAGGAGGACACCACTGTTGAAAAGAAATCATAAAAAAGCCAGACTGGAATTTCCCAAACTGCATGTTGACAAGCCACAAAGCTTCTGGGAGAATGTCCTATGGACAGACGAGACAAAACTGGAACTTTTTGGCAAGGCACATCAGCTCTATGTTCACAGATGCAAAAATGAAGCATACCAAGAAAAGAACACTGTCCCTACTGTGAAACATGAAGGAGGTTCTGTTATGTTCTGGGGCTGCTTTGCTGCATCTGGCACAGGGTTTCTTGAATCTGTGCAGGGTACAATGAAATCTCAAGACTATCAAGGTATTCTAGAGAGAAATGCGCTGCCCAGTGTCAGACAGCTTGGTCTCAGTCACAGGTCATGGGTCTTGCAACAGGATAATGACCCAAAACACACAGCTAAAAACACCCAAGAATGGCTAAGAGCCAAACATTGGACATTTCTAAAGTGGCCTTCTATGAGCCCTGATCTAAATCCTATTGAACATCTGTGGAAGGAGCTGAAACATGCCATCTGGAGAAGGCACCCTTCAAACCCGAGACAATTGGAGCAGTTTGCTCATGAGGAGTGGGCCAAAATACCTGCTGAGAGGTGCAGAAGTCTCATTGACAGTTACAGAAATCATTTGATTGCAGTGATTGCCTCAAAAGGTTGTGCAACAAAATATTAAGTTAAGGGTACCATTGTAGAGGAGCTGAAATAGCGAGGCGATTTTTGTATTAAAAACAGGGTTTTTAATGAATAGCTCTTCTATCGAGTCTCATCAGGTGTAGAGCTTGGCAGAAGGCAAGAGAGTGAAATCTGCTCCGCTCGCTGGTTAAATACAAGTACACATAGAGCCACACATTGAAAAAGCTGACATCAGAGCCACACATTGAAAAAGCTGACATCCCCCCGTTATCTTAAACCCCCCCCCCCATTGTTCTGCTATCTCCTCTCCTTGTCTTGGGAGGTGATGGGAACTCCTCCTCTCGCCTTAGGGGGTAAAGGTGTCAAGTCCATCTCCGCCGCCGAGTCTTGGGAGGTCCATTGACTTTAACCCGGCGGGGGAGATCCTTTGTCCTTTCCAGGTGTGAAGTTCCTTACATATGCTGTCACAAAACATTTCCACTTGTTCTAACATATGTAGATATGGGATATAAGACTCATATATACCACACCATCATTTTTGTCCAGGCCTGTTTCATGAGTTTGTTTTTTTTAAATAATTCTGTTGAACCACCATTCAAAAGCATTGTCTGATTTTCATTGGTTAATTTTCATAGAATTTTTATTTATTACCACTTTTGTCAGCTTCAAGTTATTTCTGTGACCATTGTGGGTTTTTCTTTCATTAACAGAGGGGTACCAACAATTTTGTCCACGTGTGTATGTACACTGTACAAGTGAGCAATGTGCAAATTTAGCAACCATTGTGTGAATTCCTATTTGCAAGCTGTGTTTGCAAATAGGGAGTTTGTTATTTGTTCAGGAGTCTGATGGCAGTTGGAAAGAAGGAGTTTTTTAGTCTGGTTGTCCTGCATTTCACACTTCTGTACCTCCGGCCTGAGGGTAGAAGTGTGAACATTCTGTGCTGGGGGGTGGGTGGGGTCATGAAGGATGGCAGCAGCTCTCCTTTTGACTCTGCGGTGGTAGATGCTCTGCAGAGAGGGGAGTGGAGTCCTGATAATCTTCTCTGCTGTCTTCACCCTTCTCTGCAGGCATTTGTGGTCCAGGGCAGTAGTGCTGCCGTACCACGCAATGATGCAGTTGGTCAAAATGCTCTCAGTGATGCAGCTGTAGAAATTGTTGAGGATCCTGGGGGACATGACAAATTTCTTCAGCCTCCTCAAAAAGTACAGCTGCTATTGAGCTCTCTTAACAGCTCTGTGGTGTTATGTGCCCACATAAGGTCCTTCTGATGTGGATGCCCAGCTATTTAAAGCGGCTCACCCTCTCCACCTCAAGCTCCCGGATGAACAGCGGCCAATGTTGTCTCCTCCTCCCCTTCCTCATGTCCACTATCATCTCCTCTGTCTTGTCCGTTTTGAGGGTGAGGTTGTTGTCCTCACACCATGATACCAGACTGGCCACCTCCCTTCTGTGGGATTCTTCATCATCACCAATGATGCTTCCTATCACTGCTGTGTCATCCGCAAACTTAAAGATGATATTGTCCTTGTGGAAGGCAACACGGTCATGGGTGAACAGGCTGTAGAGAATGGGACTGAGAACACAACCCCGTGGGACACCTGTGTTCGTGATGATGCTGGCTAAGGTCCTGTTACCGATCCTGACAGACTGGGGCCTACCAGTCAGAAAAGTCCAGTAGCCAGTCAGAAAGTCCAGTAGCCAGTCACAGAGGGTGGGGTGCAGGCCAAGTGAAGACAGTTTGTTGGTGAGTTTGTGGGGGATGACCGTGGTGAAGGCGGAGCTGTAGTTGACAAAGAGCATCCTAATGTAGGAGTCTTTATCTTCCAGGTGGGAAAGTGAATAATGGAGTGCTGCAGCAATGGCATCTGAGGTGGACCTGTTGGGCCGGTAGGCATACTGCAGGGGGTCCAGGGTATCCAGTATGCTGTCCTGAATGAGGGGCAGCACCACTCTCTTGAAGCACTTCATATGATGATTGGAGTGAGTGCTACTGGCCTATAATCATTCACACAGATCAACGGGCTCTTTTTGGAGAGGGAGACGATGGTTGTGGTCTTGAAGCAGGAGGAGACTATGTTCTGTTTGAGGGAGAGGTTGAAGATGGATGTGACAATGTCAGTCAGCTCAGCAGCACATACTCTGATGGCCCACCCAGGGATTTTGTCTGGTCCTGCTGCCTTGCGGGGGTTGATATTCCTCAGTGCTTTGTTTACCTGGCCTGATGAGACTTTTAGGGGAGGGGGAGGGTGCGCGTGTGTGTGTCTCCTCTCTCTCTGCACTGTAGCTGGAGGTCTCAAAGCGGGTGTAAAAGATGTTGAGATCATCCGGCAGGATGTCTGTGGTGCTAGTGGTGTTGCCGTTGGTCCTCTTGTAGTCTATGATGTGTTGCAGGCCTTGCCACGTGCACCCTGGGTCAGGAGTGGAGTAGAGGCTGTCCAGCTTTCCCCTGTACTTCCTCTTGGCTGTTGTTATAGCCCTCCTCAGTCCATACTTTGCAGCTTTGTACTCAACCTCATTGCCTGATTTAAATGCACGGGAGCAAGCACACAGCATCTGACATACCTGACTGTTGACCCAGAGCTTCTGGTTGGGGAACTTCCTGACTTGTGTGGTGGGTACAATGTTGTCAATGCACGTGCTGATGTACCCAGTCACATACTCAGCATAGTCCTGTATGTTAACAGAAGAGTCCTCCCGGGTGGCTGCAGCTTTAAACACATCCCAGTCTCTACAGACAAAACAGTCTTGCAGGGTGCTCTCAGCCTCTGGAGTCCAGCGTTTAATTTGTTTAATAACAGGGATTGTTTGTTTCAGCTTTTGTCAGTAGATAATAAAAATCTAATAATTGTCAACAAAACCAAACAAAACAGTGACCATGATAAGAAAACACAAACAAAACCAAAACCATAACACTAATAAAGAAAGTCTTAACATGAACTTAAAGTTTGAGCATTGTCCCCCGACCATGCTCGGAACCTGAAAGATACCTGGAGCTAGCTGGTTATTTTTTATTTTATACATAATCTGCATTACTTTAAAAATCTTTTAAATCATAAAATTTTAATGTTTTCAACAGAATGAATAATGAAGTGGTGGAATCATAGTAATTTGCTCTTCACACAATTCTTATTGCTTTCTTTTGTAATATAAATATTGGATTAGTAATTGTTTTGTATGCTTTCCCCATTCTTCCACAATGTAGGACATGTATGGAACTATGAGAGAGTAGTACCTAGTGAAAAGAGAATCCAGAGTTAAAAATTATTTTGCTTTGTGTAATAATGCAACTGTCTTAGAGATTTTTGTTGGAATGTGTTTTATATGTTTCCAACTTAATTTATAGTCTAAAAATACGCCTAACAATTTGGTTTCCAAAACCTTTTCAATTTCAATATCCTGAGTTTCTTATTAGAATTTATTGGTCTACAGTATTCCAATAACTCACTCTATTGGAGTGAGTCTCACTCTTTTTCTCTCTCTGTCACTCCAAAAACCATATTTCTCATTCCAAAATGAGGAAATTACAAGCAATTTCATGTTGATTTTCTTCAGCTTTTTCCCACAATAAGAGCTCTCAATGCAGGAAAAAGCAGATTAAACATGTTCTAAAAGCTCTGTCTGAAACAGTCTGTTTTCAGCCTGACATTAATAAGCCCATAATGCAGGGCTATTCAATTACAAAATCAGTTGGG
The DNA here is from genome assembly GCA_020510985.1 of Pholidichthys leucotaenia. Lineage (NCBI taxonomy): Eukaryota > Metazoa > Chordata > Actinopteri > Cichliformes > Pholidichthyidae > Pholidichthys > Pholidichthys leucotaenia. The sequence goes on along the minus strand of CM035847.1, from coordinate 125,717,336 downwards.
CCACAATTTGAAATCAAGACATGTAACTGGGCTACACATGTTCAGCAGTCTGTTGAATATGACAAATTTCAAACCAACACAGATCAATATGACAAAAAATATGCACTTTTTATTCATTGTCTTTGTTTTAAATGTGCACTTGGCACATGACAAAGGCATATCAAAAGTGCATAAAAACACAATAACAGTGCTGGGGTTGAGCAGAACTTGAAGTAGTAGAAATATTTTTCCTCTTGAACAGCAATTAAATAAATAGAATGAAAAAATAAAATTCTGTAAACAACCATTTTGATCACATCTTACTCAGGCATATCTCAAAGTGCATAAAAACTCAATGTGCACTGTTAGTAGCATTAACATTTGTTTCCCTTTTGAAATAAAATATATGACATCCTGGTAATAACTGACCTTGGCACATCACAAAGTGCATTTAGCTGAATAAAAATGAATTGTCAAACACTTCAGTACACAAACCCCCCAAGAAAAGATTGATAACATTCACAAACATTGCTCATCCACTATTGTGGTTTGTTTTGTTTTAAATCACCACATGTGTGAGTAGGAACCCCTTTTATAACTACACATTTCATTACACTCATATTAGTCAACCAAAAATTTCGAGTAGAGTTAAGGATGCAAAAAGCACCCACTTAAAAACAATTTTCTTATAGTTTTCTACTTTTCTCTGTAAATGTATCTAAATTTGAGACTATTTTCCCAAAATTTATTTCCTCTTGTAAACTTGACTTTTCTTCAACATTTGAGACTTTATTATAAATTTGTGGATTATTTTATCATTAATTTTATTCTATTTTTTTAATAAAATTACTGGATTTTTTATTATAAATTTGAAACAGATTGTGGTAAAATTTTGACTTTTTTTTCCTTATACAGTTTACACTTTTGACCATAATTTTGCAGAGCCACAATAATTAAACTCTGAATTCAAAGAAAAAATATTAATAAAATTATATTTAATGAACTAAATTACCAAATATGCAGTTATTTCATAAGGAATTAAGTAATTCCGATATACAAGACGGGTGACAGAGGGGAACTTTCAAACTATAGACCAATTTCACTATTGCCGCAATTTTCCAAGATACTTAAAAAAATATTCTATGAGAGAATTGACAACTTCATACTGAAGAATAATTTATTGTGTGAGCAGCAATATGGGTTCAGACACAAGAGGACAACTGCATTTGCTCTAATGGAATTTATAGAAAAAATATCAACTGCCGTTGAAAATAAAGAGTATTCAGTTGGGGTATTCCTGGATCTTAAAAAAGCATTTGATACAGTGGATCATAATTTATTAAAGAAACTACAAAATTGTGGTATTGGGGGAGTAGCACTGTCCTGGTTATGTAGTTACTTAAAGAATAGATATCAGTATGTATGTGTTGGTAACAAAAACTCACAGTTACTGAAGGTTACTTGTGGAGTCCCACAGGGTTCAGTTTTGGGGCCATTGTTATTCAATATGTATATAAATGATATATGTAAAGTTTCAGAAAAAATGGATTTAATATTGTTTGCCGATGACACTAATTTATTATGCAGTGGAAGCAAATTGGAACAACTTTTGGATACACTCGGAAAGGAATTAGGAAAGCTTAAACTGTGGTTTGATTCAAACAAATTAACGCTCAATTTAAGTAAGACAAAATTTATAGTTTTTAACAACCATCACAACAACTTAGTATCAAAACTCAGTGTAAATGGTGTAGAGATTGAAAGGGTATCCGGAACTAAATTTCTTGGTGTAATAATTGATAATAAACTGTGTTGGAAGTCACATATTAATTATATTAAAGGTAAAATATCCAAATCAATTGCAATACTACACAGAGTGAAATATTTGCTGAATCAACCCACACTATATACCTTGTATCATTCATTAATACTCCCATACATGACATTTTGTACTGAAGTATGGGGAAATACATATAAAACAAACATACTGTATATCCAGTCTTTATGCTTCAGAAGAGAGCTATTAGAATAATAAACAAAGCAGCTTACAGGGAACCAACAAACCCACTTTTTCTTAAATTAAAAGCTCTCAAGTTGAAAGATCTGGTTGACTTTAAAACTGCAGTAATAATGTTTAAACTGAAGAATCTATCACTGCCCGCAAATATCCAAAAGCTGTTCCAAATAAGGGATAAACAATATCATTTCAGAGGAACATGTATATTTCAAAAACCTTCATTGAGAACTACCACCAAGCAACACTGTGTTTCAGTGCAAGGAGTCAGATTATGGAACGATTTTGGACCTGAATTAAAATCATGTACAACGCTTGGACAATTTAAACAAAAACTAAAGGAAGAAATACTCCAAACATATATACAAGATGACATATAAAATCACATAAGGATTGTCATATCCAGTCTGCGTTGTGTTGTAGCTTAGTTTTTTTTTTTTGTCACATTTTGTCTTAGCTTTGTTCTGAATTGTAATCGCTCTTGTTTGTTTTTCTTTTGAATTCTTGGATGGAATATGGGTGGGCAATATAAGCTGCGGCTTCAGCCATCACCCATTTCGGATAACTTATGTTGAACTGTATAATCAGAGGAGTCATTGTCTAATTTGACCTTGTTGGATTTTCTTTCCCCCTTTGTTATATTATTCTGTTTCTTTTAATCTGTACTTTTAATCTATCCAAAATAAAAATTGATTGATTGATTGATTTCTATTATAATATTTCTATATAGTTATAGTTTTTTAGAACTCTCCTCACCAACCAGACAGCAGGAAAAACCTCTCTTATGTTGAAATCCAAATGTTGGCATGTTTAGTTTGTCTGAAGGCTGTTGATGGATTAAAGTCAATGACTTTGTGAATATTGCTCATCTTAACTTCCCAGGTACATAATAATGAACATAAATTATTAGTTAACCTGTTGCACTTTGGTGTACCGCGGGTGGGCACGTCTCTGCGTCCTAGGATGCACGAGGGCGTCCTAGTACGCACACTGTGTGTCCTAGGAGGCACTGAAAAAAAACACCTGCATTTCCGTTCTTCCACTACAGACACAGCCACGAACAGAAAGCCAAAGGAGTGCTTTGATTGGTTTAGATGTGACTGACCTCTCATTCGACTAATAAGAGCCTTGAATTGGGTTTCTGAAACCTTGAAGAACCAATGACTGAAAACCTAGCAAGAAGGACTCGCCTACCAACGGCTGCGAATACAGCCAGCCAATTGAAGCACAGAAGTTCGAAAGCTGTTTTGTGTAAGGCTGGGTGACACACAGGCGTTTGCCAGTCTTTTTTTCTTATTACTGTTCTTATTTGTTTTGAAAAATCGTTTGCCAAAACCGCAATCATGGAAGCGCAATACCGCAATAATGGAATTATGATTTGACCGGGTCACGTGACCAGAACCACAAGTCCGTAACAAGCGGACCAGCTTCATGTTCGTCTGACAATGAGGAAGAGAAGTTCGCCAGCTACGCTGCTGTTGTGAACAGGTAAGTGTTATAAGCTAAATTATTCTTTATCCCTGAAAATTGTAATCAAAAATGACTTTTGACCGATCGGTAAATTACAACTGTGCGTAGTAGACCGCGGCGCACCGGGCGATGTCCGTCCTCTGTAGCGGGGGGAGGAACCCCCCCCCCACACACACACACACACACAGCCCTGAGTGTCACCTTTCATTAGAGCCCAACATCAAGCTTCTATATTGAATCATTCAAAAGTTACAGATGTTTTTCCAAACTGTGCCATTTGGCACAATTTGGCACAGTTCAAAAACGCCTGGGAACAACCTAAGAAAAAAGCTGTGTAATATATTCACTTTTTGCGGTATTGTTACAAAATTTTGACCTCAGCTGGATAACACTTGGTTCTACATTTCTGTTGCATTTTCCAGCCCGGATCTGAAGCTGTGTGTTATTTGCAAGCATTTGTATCCAAAAAAACACCCAGGCCAAATTTATTTTCTTCAAGTTCAGTATGTTTAGATGACTGTTACTCAGTGGCAGGAGCACTTAGAGAGATTATGACTGTTTTGCCAAAAAATTCAAAGTGTTTTCTTTTAAATGAGACCAATCCCATGAAGATGCTGCAAAGGGTTGAAGAACAGCTTTTGATTTACTTTGGGTATGTTATTTTTTGGCGTTTTTAGGGAAATTGACCAGAGTGCAAGGGGTTAATATTGTCGTAGCCGGTGAAGTCAGTCCTCAGTGATTCATCAGTCACTTGCCTTTCCCTGCATATGAAGTCTAACTACACTTATTTGCTATACGACTCTTCATTATTGTTCCCATTACCAGCGAGTTAAAACCACCATATATGCCTCCACTGCTTACATACTGTACCTCTTCTGCTTTTTTTTTTTTTTTCTGTGTTTAAAGTACTTTAAAAAGCTTATGCTTCTCTCGGACAGTGATGCTAGCGAGACACTCTGCCTGCCGACTGGAACACTCACGTGGACGGGGCGCTTCTGAACTCCGCGCGAATGACAGTCACACGTGTTTTTCATGTCCGCACTTGCGGACCGTCATTCCTTCATAATTTTTTCTTAAATTTATATTTCCTTGGTGTGGCCTGGGCCACTCGGAGGTTGGTCTGGGCCATATGTGGCCCGCGGGCCACTAATTTAATAGGCCTGCCGTAATGTAATCCATTAATTAAATGATCTTGCTATGTGTGCAAGATGATTTAAGTATGAATGAATGAATGAATGAATGAATGAATGAATCTTTATTTCGGATAGATTAAAAGTACAGGTTAAAAGAAACTGAATAATATAACAAAGGGGGAAAGAAAATCCAACAAGGTCAAATTAGACAATAACTCCTCTGATTATACAGTTCAACATAAGTTATCCGAAATGGGTGATGGCTGAAGCCGCAGCTTATATTGCCCACCCATGTTCCATCCAAGAATTCAAAAGTAAAAACAAAACAAGAGCGATTACAATTCAGAACGAAGCTAAGACAAAATGTCACAAAAAACTAAGCTACAACACAACGCAGGCTGGATATGACAATCCTTATGTGATTTTACATGTCATCTTGTATATATGTTTGGAGTATTTCTTCCTTTAGTTTTTGTTTAAATTGTCCAAGCGTTGTACATGATTTTAATTCAGGTCCGAAATCGTTCCATAATCTGACTCTTTGCACTGAAACACAGTGTTGCTTGGTGGTAGTTCTCACTTAAAGTTTTTGAAATATACATGTTCCTCTGAAATGATATTGTTTCTCCCTTATTTGGAACAACTTTTGGATATTTGCGGGCAGTGATAGATTCTTCACTTTAAACATTATTACTGCATTTAATCCTGAGAGGACTCAGGATTAAATGAGTCCGGAGTGGTACTACTGGAGTGGTGGCTCAGTTGGTAAAGCATCCGCCCCACACCCGGGAGGCAGGGGTTCAAATCCCGGCCAGGTCATGCCGAAGACCATATAAAAGTGGAACTTCCTGCCGTCCAGCTTGGTGCTCAGCAATAATGGAATGGAGGAGGGAAATTTGTGGCGGCGTCTTGCATGGCAGCGGCCCTCTGATTCTTCACTTGGGGTGTGTGTGATTAACACAGTAGATAGGTAAAACACAATCTCGTTCTACTGTACAGGATTGGTTGTACAGTTGAATGACAATAAAGGGTATTTGATTTTTGATTTTGACTTCTGTCACAGATCTGCACCATCTGCATGCACCCTCAGGTGACAAAGATTTTTTCAAGAAAATATTCAATTTAGATATCATAAATTCCAAAGGCTGTAACTTGAAAGTGGTAAGAGATAATGTCTTACTGTAAATGAGAAAGATCTAGAATATAATCCCAAGTTTATGTTTGGAGTAAATTTATGCATCTAATTTGCATAATGCGATGGCAGCCATATCGGATTACATAACTTTTGGTCAAAGTGGACTTTGGAGATATTTACACAAAGGATGGTTTTGTCTGTTTGTCTTTATTTTTGTTTTTTGTTTTTTGTTATCTTCAAAATATATGAACCAGAAAATCAGTAGAATGTAAACAAAGAAAAACATCAGACCGACCACTGGTCATGTGTCGCCATTCGTCCGTGTGCTCATCCCCAGTCCTTATTTTGTCTTCTGTTGGTCATTTTCACTTTCTCTCCCACATCCAGACATGCTCACATTTATCTTCTGATTAATTCCACCTCGATTTCAGTTAGATTACGCCGCAGAACCGGCAGGATTGTCCTCTCCATCACGTGCAGCTTCGTCAATGACGGACAAAAAGTGTTCCACTCCAGTCCATCTTGTGCTGTCCAGAAGGTAAATATTTCCCTTCAGAAGCTAAAAAATCCATTTTAGAATCATAGTTGGCAAAATTTGGAGCAAATGCTTTCTCGCTGTTGAAATACAGTATATGTTGTGCAATTGTTTGTACATCTCTTCTTCTGCGCCCCAGAAGTGATATCAGATTTGACATGGTTCTGATGGGCTGAACTCAGTCCTCCAGTGAAGAGCCGTAACCTATATGTGTCTGCCATCTGGTGATGTGAAATACTTGGTACATCTGGGTTTATTTTTTTGGGGGGGGGGGGAGTTCATACTTTTTGACCTATCATGTGCATATATGTGACACCAGTCACAGGAGAGGTAGATCATGTAATCAACTTTAATCCTTACAGGGTTAAAGGTAACGTGAAAATTACTTTTCCAAGTAACTTGTTGCTTTAATCATGCAGTAATTGTTAAAGTAACTCAATTACTTTGGAATATAACTAGTAATTGTCATTAGTTACTATTTTTTAGTAACTTGCCCAACGCTGATGTTAACAGGAAACATTTCCATTGTATCAATGTACAAATTATATGTGATGTGCAAATGCGACTAACCAACATTGTTGTAAGGTGGCCTGATTCAACACGTAATTCATTCATTCTAATGAAGAGCATTGTGGGAAACAAAATACAAGTTAGCAGTGTGCAGGATGGGTGGCTGGTAAATAAATTCATGTAATTGTCCTAATAATAACCCACCTCATATGCAACACCCCCCCCCCCCCCCTCAAATATCACCCAGTCTTCAAGGCTTCATTACAAGTCAGTAGTTTGAGTAAGTGACTTCCTTTTTGTGCTGATTAAACTACAGTTTCACAACATTCTACCAAGCCCCCAATTGCTTCTGTGTGTGCAGGAGTTATGTCAATAAACACATGTGTAAAGTTTGAAATGCAGCAGTGTCACCCTTTCCCCGACACACGTCTGCATTCATTTACAATAGAAGTGTGTGTAATCCATGGTATATAACTATAAATGATGAGATTTGCATTTTTGACATAAAATATGTATTTGTCAAGTCTAATATGATTGGCTTTCAACTGACAGGTGACTGTGGCTACCCACTAAATAGGTTCATATTGTCTTCTTTTTCATTACTGTTTTCCTTTATTCAACGAGCTGATCCACCCAGCTGGTCACAAATCACAGTGATCAGCTGACGCTTTTGAGGACTGCAGATATCAGTCAAAACATGTCAAGGTAAAATAAACACCGTCTTCTCATCCCTGTCTGAATAAAGGAAAACAGTAAACTAATCTTATAGGGTTGTGAGCAGGCTATTGAATTACCTATAAAATGAGCACATTTCAGTTATACAAATAAGTGTTTATTTACCTTGAGGGAAATCTGAATCCCCCACATGTTGAGCCAGTGACAGCCATTATCCACAAATGGTAAAAACATGGAACAGTGGTCAACCTTCCCAGGAGTGGCCAGCTGACCAAAATTCCCCTAAGAGTGCAGCAACGACCTCAAGAGGTCACAAAAGACCCCACAGCAACATCCAAAGAACTGCAGGCCTCACTTGCCTCAGTTAAGGTCAGTGTTCTTGACTTCACCATAAGAAAGAGACTGGGAAAAAATGGCCTGCATGGCAGAGTTCCAAGACAAAAAACACTGCTGAGCAAAAAGATCAAAGCTTTTCTCAGTTTTGCCAGAAAACATCTTGATGATCCCCAAGACTTTTGGGAAAATACTCTGTGGACTGATGAGACAAAAGTTAAACTTTCTGGAAGGTGTGTGTCTCATTACATCCGACGTAAAAGTAACGTAGCATTTGAGAAAAAGTACATCATACCATCAGTAAAACATGGTGGTGGTAGTGTGATGGTCTGGGGCTGTTTTGCTGCTTCAGGACCTGGAAGACTTGCTTTAGTAAATGGAACCATGAATTCTGCTGTCTAACAAAAAAATCCTGAAAGAGAATGTCCAGCCATCTGTTCGTGACCTCAAGCTAAAGTGCACTTGGTTTCTGCAGCAGTACAATGATCGAAAACAAACCAGCGAGTCCACCTCTGAATGGCTTAAGAAAAACAAAATGAAGACTTTGGAGTGGCCTCATCAAAGTCCTGATCTGAATCTGATTGAAATGCTGTGGCATGACCTTAAAAAGGTAGTTCATGCTCGAAAACCCGCCAATGTGGCAAAATTACAATAATTCTGCAAAGATGAGTAGGCCAAAATTCCTCCACAGTGCTGTAAAGGACCCATTGCAAACGCTTGATTGCAGCTGTTACTGCTAAGGGTGGCCCAACCAGTTATTCGGTTTAGGGGGCAATCACTTTTTCACACAATGCCATGTAGGTTTAGATTTTTTTTTTTTCTTAATCATAAACACCTTCATTTAAAAACTGCATTTTGTGTTTACTTGTGTTATCCTTGTCTAATATTTAAATTTGTTTGATGATCTGAAACATTTAAGTGTTACAAACATACAAAAACATGATAAATCAGGAAGGGGGCAAACACTTTTTCACACCACTGTATGTTATCTTTCAGTAGGAAATAGATGCAAGTCTTTGTGCATGATGCCCCTGGACTCGATCATACCATGTTGGCAAATTTTAGGCCTATTTCCAAGCTGTCATTTCTCTCAAAAATTTTAGAGAAAACTGTCTATATGCAGCTGAAACATTTCCGAGATGAACACAGTATTTTGGAGGTTTTTCAGTCTGGTTTCAAAGCTTTTCATAGTACAAAGACAGCCTTGTTAAGGATTTTTAATGACATCCTCTTAACATGTGATTCAGGTGAATATGCTGTTCTTGTGTTGCTTGATTTAACTGCTGCCTTTGACACAGTGGACCATCACATTTTAATTTCCAGTTTGCAGCACCTAGTGGGCATTTGTGGCACTGCTCTAGATTGGTTTTGGTCCTATCTGGCAGACAGAAGTTTTAAAGTTAGCATCTCTGGGTCTGTGTTGGCCCTGCGATGGACTGGCGATCTGCCCAGGGTGTACCCTGCCTCTTGCCCAAAGAGGCTGGGATAGGCTCCAACACCCCACAACCTGAAAAGGATTAAGTGGAAGAAGATGGATGGATCTCTGGGTTTGAATCCTCTTCTGCTCGTCTGCCAAAGGGGTCCCACAGGGGTCAATTTTAGGGTCTGTGCTTTTTTCTTTGTACATACACTACCGTTCAAAAGTTTGGGGTCACCCAGACAATTATGTTGTGTTTTCCATGAAAAGTCACACTTATTTACCACCATGAGTTGTAAAATGAATAGAAAATATAGTCAAGACATTGACAAGGTTAGAAATAATGATTTGTATTTGAAATAATAATTTTTTTCCTTCAAACTTTGCTTTCGTCAAAGAATACTCCATTTGCAGCAATTACAGCATTGCAGACCTAACATGATTGCACAAGGGTTCAGGTTCAGGTTCAGGTTACTTTATTTGTACCCGTAGGTAGATTTGTTTTGCAGTTGGTGACATCCATATTTACAAGCCACAATTACATTCAACATAGACACAAACACAGGCACACATCTTACAAAATAGGTAAATATAAAATATGTACAATATAATTTTTATAGCTTGTTCAACTCTTTGACAGCAGCAGGGACAAAGCTGTTTTTGTAGCGCTGGGTTCTACTTTTTGGGACAGCAAACCTCCGTCTGGAGGGAAGAAGCTGAAAGTTGCAGTGCAAAGGGTGGGAGTCATCATTTAAAATCGAGTCGGCCATCCTCTGTACTTGTCTGGTGTACAGGGATGTCAGGCTCAGCTGTGACTCACCAAGCAAACGACTGGACCATCTGACTACCTGATCCAAGGATTTCCTCTGTTTCAGTTTTATCTGACCAAACCATGACATTAAAGAAAAGGATAAAACAGATTCAATAAAAGCCCGATAGAACATAGTCATTATGGTTCGGTCAATTTGGAAGCGTGCAAGTTTCCTCAAACAATGCAAATTTTGCTGACCCTTTTTGCACACCCTTTCACAGTTCACCTCAAAGTTCAATCCACTATCAATAATCGTCCCAAGATATTTGTACGATTGTACACATTCGGTGGTCTGGCCTTTTAGTATGGTGACTTTGTGCCTGGGAGTTTTCCTCCTAAAGTCAATAATCATATCTTTCGTTTTTGTTGTATTCAGCTGCAGGTAGGAATCCTCACACCAGTGAACAAAGTCATCAACTACTGGGCCATGGCCACTCTCACCATCCTGGAGGAGACTGACAATGACTGAGTCATCAGCATACTTTATAATGTGTCTGTTGTCATGTCTGCTCCGACACATGTTTGTGTACAGGATGAAGATGAGGGTTTTCTAATCATCCATTAGCCTTCTGACACAATGAGCAAACACACTGTACCATTAGAACACTGGAGTGATAGTTGCTGGAAATGGGCCTCTATACACCTATGTAGATATTGCACCAAAAACCAGACATTTGCAGCTTGAATAGTCATTTACCACAATAGCAATGTATGGAGTGTGTTTCTGATTAGTTTAAAGTTATCTTCATTGAAAAAAAGTGCTTTTCTTTCAAAAATAAGGAAATTTCTAAGTGACCCCAAACTTTTGAACGGTAGTGTACATGTACTTCCACTGGGTTCCATATTTAAAAAGTGTGGTATCTCCTTCCACCTGTACGCTGATGATTGTCAGATATATGTTCCTTTAAAAAAAATGATGCCTCATCAGTAAACATTTCTGTCATGCATTGAAGACATCAAGTCTTGGATGCCCTAAACTTTCTAAATTTTAAAGATAAGAAGACAGAAGTGATGGTGTTTGGACCTAGTGGCCCCTGTGCGTCCCCTTCTATAAACTTGGGCCCCTTCACACCATATGTGAAACCCACAGTCATGAACATTGTGACATGGTGTATAGACCCAGTGACCAGACTCAGACTCAGGAATAGATACAATTAAGTTTATTAACAATAATGAATGTGTGTATGCATGTGTGGATATGTAGTCTGAAGCCACTGGGGGAGAGCAGAACACCATACAACCTGGCAACCCTAGGGACACACAGAAGCAGGGACAGTTAGAGGTTATCACTGATGGGGATGTGCAGTTTAGTCTGAAGCTTACCGTTTGTGGAGAAGTTGAGCGGCTCAGGTTCAGCTTGGAGGCTACGGCCAGGAGGACAGTGTTCTCCATTCTCGTTGCGGCAGCTGGAGATGAATGTGTGCAGGGTGAGTGGTAAGGCGTTGTCCGCCGCCAGGGAGGAAGGAAGGGGGTCCGCCGCCACAGAGAGGGAGAGAGCCGCTGCCACGGAGCTCCGCCTGTGCACAGGGGATTGAGAGAGGGATTAGAAGAATGAGCGAGGCTTACTTGAACTGGAGGAGGATTCTTCCCGACACTGGTAGGCAGAAGGCTAGGAGCGAGGACAAGGGTAGGCTTAGACTGGAACTCAGGAACAAAGACGAAGGCAGGAGAAGGTCGCATGGAGTGTAGACAGACGACTCCGCACTGAACCCAGGGCAGCGTGGTTAATATAGCCCAGGCCATGATGAGGAGCAGGTGTGCGTGCAGCTGAAGGGAATGAGCACTGGAGCAGACCATTACACATTGGTTTTATCATGGACAATAATTTTAAATTAGACACTCAAATTTGTTCTGTTATAAAATCCAGCTTTTTCATCTAAGGCATTTAGCACAAGTAAAACCTATTCTTTCTAGACTGCACCTCGAAACAGTAATCCATGTTTTTATTTAGTCTCGGCTGGATTACTGTAACGCACGCTATGCCGCTGTCAGCCAGTAATCTCTTTTGCATCTGCAGCTAGATTAAAACGCCGCTGCTTGTCTTATAACAGGTATACATAAAAGACATCACATCACACCCATTTTAGCTTCGCTCCACTGGCTGCCCATGCAATTTAGAGTTCATTTTAAAATTCTTTTATTTGTTTTTAAATCCTTGAATGGTCTTGCTGCGCCTTATCTCTCTGAGCTTCTGCATCCCTACGCTCCCATCTGATCCCTCAGGTCAGCTGAACAGCTGTTCCTGAGGGTGCCAAAGGCAAAGCAGAAGCTCAGAGGGGATGGAGCCTGTTAAATCACAGCACCGAGGTTATGGAACAATTTATCTCTGCACATTAGACAAGCACCTTCACTGTCCATTTTTAAAACCCATCTTAAAATGCACTTTTTACTCCCTGGCCTTTGGCCCAGTGTGAGACATTGATTTTATTGAATAAAATGGATTTTATTTATTTATTTACATCATTTACCTTTTATTTAATTGTTTTTATTGACTGTGGTTTCTGCTCGTGCTGAATTTTATGTTGTTTTTGTGTTAGTGTCCTGCTCCTTGCTTTTATGTTTATATGTGCTTTCCTGTTGTACAACACTTTGTGTAGCAAGTGTTGCTTTTAAACTGCTTTATAAATAAAGCTGATTGTTTGTTTGATTGATTGATTGATTGATTGATTGATTGAGAAGGATGCTAGTGTAGCCCTCTCACTCACTTCGCTTTGTTTACCAGTTAGGCGAAAACACCTTAGCATGGGAGGTGAATGAGTGAGGAACATACAAAAGGTATATGTGCAAGTGCAGCCTCCATGTGTGTAGTGTCTTAATGCAAAGAGGCCTGGGTAGCTGATGTTATAGCTACACTGTGTGAGTCTTACCTCTCATGCAAGTTTCATCACCCTGCTATAACCCTTGTTTACTCCAGACACCCTTTTAACAATGGCATAACAACACAGGAATAAAGTGTAAATACATTCAATAATTTATTTTACAAACATAAAATTAAATGCTTTTAAAATAATTTTAAACAACTAACAACAAAGAAATAAAAAGTAAACAAACCCAAACTGTACCCGGGAGTTCAGCTTTAGACCGCCCAAATGTGGTATCACATGTTGGCGGGCATGTTGGAGCTCATGTCATAGAACCAGTGCTATACTCACTGTTCATAGGTGAGGCCAATGACGGTAGCAACCAGGGTCTCTCCCAAAACCCTTACCCAAAGCAGCCTGAAAAGGGATGACCTCATGGCACCCATGGCATGGGACACTTCAAAGTGGCGGCACACATGGAGCCTTGCAGTCTCGAAGCACACTAGGAATTCACAAACACTCATAAATTCCCCATTCCCAATTCACAAGCATTAACATCACCACAGTTGCAATTTAAGTCCACACTCACTCAGCAACTTGCTGCAGAAAAGCCCAACACGTCATCTCTGTCCCCCTCTGAATTAGCCAAAATGCATGTCAGCTAGCTACAGCCCACCTCATGGTCAGACTTTCAATGGCTACCTCACTCTATGGCTCGGCCATAGCTTGAACATGGTCACTGTTCCCTCAAACAGGTTACAAACAATTATAAATATTATGCACTAACATTTAACCGACTGAAAACAAGTGTTTTACTCATAAACTTACAAAAGCATGCGTTAGTTCGTCCCAGCGTCTTTCTCCCGTCTGACCTGTTCAGCGTCTCATGCCCACTAGAGATGGGCGTATCAATACTCAAGTATCGATACTTCGATACCAGCTGGTCGATACTTTGGAGTCGATGCTTTTTAGAATATCACGATACCACTATGTTAATTCAAAACGTGCAATTTGTTTTCACTTCTGAGACTTTTAGGCATTAAATTTATGTGTGAAAACAGTTGAAAAACCAGCCCAGGCATATTTTAGAGCTGGTCTGCCATGTCACATGATTATGGCAGCCTATCAGATGTCAGAGCCGAAGACTCACTGCAGCCAAGCACTCACTCCTGTGCAGAGTGAGCTCAGCAGCGTCGGGGGTGGCAGAAGAAGTATTACTTCTGAAATGTTACACCATTAATCCAAATTCTATGGTGACGCCAAGCAGCATAAAAATCAAAAAATAAGCAAAATAAGCACTATTTAAGTTTGTAAAAAAAATTGTGTAAAAATCAAATAAATCAATAATAAAATTTAAAAAAAATGTTGCATTGTGAAAAAATTACACATATACTACCGTTCAAAAGTTTGGGGTCACTTAGAAATGTCCTTATTTTTGAAAGAAAAACACTTTTTTTCAATGAAGATAACTTTAATCTAATCAGAAATACACTCTATACATTGCTAATGTGGTAAATGACTATTCTTGCTGCAAATGTCTGGTTTTTGGTACAATATCTAGATAGGTGTATAGAGGCCCATTTCCAGCAACTATTACTCCAATGTTCTATTGGTACAATGTGTTTGCTCATTGTGTCAGAAGGCTAATGGATTATTAGAAAACCCTCGTGCAATCATGTTAGGTCTGCAATGCTATAATTGCTGCAAATGGAGGATTCTTTGATGAAAGCAAAGTTTGAAGGAAAAAATTATTATTTCAAATACAAATCATTATTTCTAACCTTGTCAATGTCTTGACTATATTTTCTATTCATTTTACAACTCATGGTGGTAAATAAGTGTGACTTTTCATGGAAAACACAAAATAATTGTCTGGGTGACCCCAAACTTTTGAACGGTAGTGTATATGCCGCTTGGTATTACCATAGAATTAAGATGAATGGTGAAACATTTCAGAAGTAAAAATACTTGAATCCAGTTGAGAATCTTTACCAAATTAAGAAACTGAATTAATTTTGTATTCAATTTAAGTCTTAACTATTTTTATTATAATTGGGGGAAAAAAAAACATTTTATTTTTGTGTATTTTTCTCATTATTCTAATTTATTATCATTTTATAAGCATTTCTTTCAAGTGTTTATGTTCATGAGTTTTATTCATATTTCATATTGCCCTTGCAATAAAGTTGTTAATGAAACCGCAATCATGTGATTTGAGGCAAAAAGTATCAGTATCGGTATTGGTATCAAAGAAAAAGTCCCATAAATTAATGGTATCATATCGAAAGGAAAAATCTGGTATCGCCCATCCCTAATGCCAATGGACTTACTCCCTTAGTCCCACCCTCTCTCAAACCAGACCATGCCAACAATCTCGTCTGATTGGCGCTCGGAGCAAACTAAAGGTGCCTTCAGACTAAATGTGAACAGGCGGCGCAAATCCATACAAAGTCAATGGAAAGAGGCGAGTACATGCGAAATCATGCATTCGCATGTTCATGTCCAAGGAAATATGCTAGCTTTGAGATTCTGCCGTCAGTGGAGTAAAAGTATCACCATTGGAGAGTAAACTAGTTTGAAAATGAGACACTCACCTGGAAACAGGAGGACCGGGAGCTCTTCAGCTAAATCTGGATGTCAGAGTTATTTACCCACAGATTCCTGCCACGGATGTGCTAACAAGGCTAGCAAGCTAGCAACGGAAACACTCATCATTTTGTAAAGTTTTGGAGACAGGGACAACTTTTTCATGTGAGCTCCCCATCGGATGATGTAAACCTAAAGCATGACGTTCCATCCGTCCATCCATCTTCTTCCGCTTAATCCTTTTCGGGTCGCGGGGGGGCTGGCGCTGATGCCAAAGCATGACATTATTTGGGGGATTTCCACAGTCGGTTGAACACTGCTGCAGAAGTTATAAAGGCAACTTCGCCTGTCTGCATCTCACTCAGATGGTGAATTCATCTCTCTTCACGTGTTTACATTGAGTTATAATGTAATCACACCACGCAAAAAATTTGCCTGTTCGCGTTTGGTCTGAAGGCACCTTGAGATCGACACCTGCTGCACTCAGCATGCGGAGTGAGTGACACATTCAAGGACCATTCAAAATATAGGAAAATCCACACCAGCTTCAAATAGTACACAGAGGCATAACAACAGTTTAAACAGAAATGCATTAAGCACACTGAATACCTTTTACAGCAAGGGTGCTACACTAGTTGTGGGGAGGACAGGGGTTTCAGTCTGAGTTTGAGACAAATCAAATTGTTTGCTTTTCCACGGTGTTTGCCTGTGTCTTACTAATGAAACTGCCTGAAACTACTTTTCCTCTAACCTTCTCCTGCCTAACCCCATGTTTTCCTAATTTCCGGTCTCTCAATCATGCAGTGATAGTCCTACACAGATGTTAATGTGTTCTCAGTAGAGTCGGTGCACAGTACAAGCGTTGGCTACGACTGGAGTTATTCATGCATGGAGACACTGTTTCCACCTCCCCGCTGGGAGCTGCTGGACACCTGGAGTGATTCACTGAATGCCAACTCACTCCCTGTGGTGGGACTTGGAGCCGGTCTTATGTGCCTCGCAGCTAGCATCGTGTTTCAGATTAACTGTGATGAAACTGCTGTTGATGACCAGAAAGTGTGTGCATGCGAATACTCAATAACTGGAATATTAGATTAAACTGTTGAAGATATTCAGTGATCCCGAAAATAGTCTCCTCTATACATGAATGTGCAGTATGATCGCTCCATTTGTACAATGCAGGGACTTAGTGAAGACACAAGTTCAAAGAATTTCCCTTCCCCCATAGCTCTGTTTCTATTATTTTTGAATCCTTAACATATGAAAGTAAGATTAGCTGCATAATTATTTTTAATTTTTTTTTTTGAAAACAACAACAGAAGGGATTCCTAACAGTGGGAAGTTGTGTGTTTCTGTCCCACATTCCCACTAGAAACCAAAAAACATTTCCATTTCAAAAAGAATAGAAACTTGGAAGTTATGCATGGGGCATATGTAAGACAATGACCTGATTGTAAATTAATATACGTAAATACAGTGAGGAAAATAAGTATTGAACACATCAACATTTTTCTCATTGAACATATTTCTGATGAAGCCATTGACCTGAGATTTTCACCAGATATCAGTAACAACCCAAGGAATCCATACATACAAAGGAAGTATACTTTGTTGGTAATAACAGCTTTCTATATGGTGAAACTAGGCACAGGCATTGCTCAACAGTAATTTTAGTTCATTTTACATAAACTGTCTTCAAATCTTGAAGGTTTCATGGGTGTCTTCTATAAACTCTGATCTGCAATTCGTTCCATAGATTTTCAATTGAAATCAGGTCACATGACTGACTGGGCCATTCTAGCAGATTTATTTTCCTTCTCTGGAGCCAGTTGAGTTTCCTTGGCTATGTGTTTAGGATCATTGTCTTGCTGAAATGTCCACCCTCGTTTCACTTTCAGCATCTTTTCAGATGTCAACAGATTCTTATCAAAGATGTCTCTGTACATTTGTCCATTCATCTTTCTTTCATTTATATGAAGTCTGCCTGTATCATGTGCTGAAAAAACACCCCCACACCATGATGCTCCGACCTCCAAACTTCACTGTTGATGTAGTGTTTTAGGGTTGATGTGCAGTGCCATTTCTCCAAACATGCTGTGTTGTGACATCCAAAAAGTTCAATTTTGGTCTCATCTGACGAGGCTATATTGTCCCAGTATTGTACTGGCTATTGTCCGAGTATTGTACTGGCTTGCCCAAGCTGCAAACTTTAAATGAGCTTCAACATACTTTTTCATCAGCAATGGAGTCTTGTGAGGTGAGCGGGCATAGGGCCCCTGTTGGTTGAGTACATTACTTATTGTTTTCTTTGAAACAGCAGTACCTGCTAACTTCAGATCTTTCTGGAGCTTTGAATGAGTGGTCTCTGGCTCTTGGATAACTCTTCTGATAATTCTTTTGACTTTTCTGTCAGAAATCTTGCGAGGAGCTCCAGGTCATGGCCGGTTTTTGGTAAAATGATGTTCTTTCCACTTCCGAATGATGGCTCCAACAGTACTCACTGGAACATTCAGCAATTTAGAAATGCGCCTGTAACCAATGTCATTATTATGTTTTGCGTAGGTCTAGACACAGCTCTTTGCTTCTACCCATCATAAGTTCTTTGTGGTGTGACAATCTGATATTTACAGACCTCCTTAAAGAGCATCAGTCAGGACTTAACCATCCATCCATCTATCCATCCATTTTCTACCGCTTTTCTGGAGGTCCGGGTCACGGAGGCAGCAGCTCAAGAAGAGAACCCCAGACTTCCCTCTCCCAGGCCACCTGCTGCAGCTCTTCAAAGAGGATACCAAGACGTTCCCAGGCCAGCTGGGAGACTTAGTTTCTCCAGCGTGTCCTGGGTCTACCCCAGGGTCTCCTCCCAGTGGGATGTACCCCAAACACCTCAAGTGGGAGTCGTCTAGGAGGCATCCTGATCAGATGCGCAAACATTCTCAACTGGCTCCTTACGATAAGGCGGAGCAGCGATTCTACTCTGAGCCCCTCCCGGAAGTCTGAGCTCCTCACCCTATCTCTGAGGGTGAGTCCAGCAATCCTACGCAGAAAGATCATTTCAGCTGCTTGTATCGCAGTCTCATTCTTTTGGTCATTACTCAAAGCTCATGACCATAGGTGAGGGTAGGAATGTAGATTGACTGGTAAAAGGTTGATTGTCCTCTCTGGGTTGGGGACTCTTGCCCCAAGTGGAGGAGTTTAAGAACTTAACCAGCTGAAATTAATTTGCACTGATGGGGGATGGGATGGGTTCCTAAATTGCGATGGATTTCAGCAGTTTTTTGCCTTTCTATGCCTTTTTGCACCGCTTTTTCCACATGTGTTCAATACTTATTCCCTGTGTCATTCCACCTTATTAAATATGACTTGTTTTGTGAACACAGTTGTCTTGATTTCTTTGTATGTATGGATTACTTGGGTTGTTACTGATATCTGCTGAAAACCTCAGGTCAATGGCTCCATCAGAAATATGATGAGAAAAATGTTGACGTGTTCAATACTTATTTTCCTTGCTGTATATACTTCAGGCCGAAGCACTTAGCAGACACTGCAATTTAGAGTGAGCTGCATGTTGTTGTTCATATCCATTAACACATGGAAAGAAACCCGTATCCTTGTTCTGTACAGTGTGTATAATAGGATAGGGAGTGTCCGGGCTGACTAACACAGATCAGCTCTGGCCCTCATCTCACATCTGATTATCTTCTGTTCCACTCACTCTCCACCACCACCTGCAGCACCATCAATCTTAACACTAATGGAAACCACGTACTAAACTGATTTCACATTTTATTAACTCACAGGAAGAGACATTTTGTTATTTCTCCTATGTGTGCATGTCTGTCAGGGATAAAATACAGCAGGTGTATTCATCTCTAATGAGAGTTCATGCTGGGCTGTTGAATACTCGCAGCTCAGGAAGTAGTAACAGTAATTTGTAGCCCTCAGCTCTGTCTGCTCTCAGTGGGTAGATCTCCTGGCCTTAGAGTAAAATGACTTCATGCTGCACAGAATGCTTTTTTTCTGCTGTATTTTGATTTATCAAAGCAAGAAAAAATAATTGCTAGTTTGTGTTAACAATGGTTAGCTTCAAGCAATGTGTGAGACATAGGCTATTATATATACTGTATATTCCTTCTGTTACAAGCCAAAATATTGGCTATGAAAAAAAAAAATCTTTGTGGGGCACTTTCAAATATTATGATAGAACACGCAGGAGGACAGCGCTTCAGGGTGCCACCATGAAGTGCAATGAAAAGAGATGCAGAAAAATATGCTCTTTAATATTGTTTCCATCCATGTAAAAAGGCTTCTAGAACAGCAGGATTATTAAGACTGTTATAGAAAATATTGTATCTGAAAATCAGATTGCAGTTGAAGGTACGTGTAGGGTAAGCTGAGGAAAAAAGTTGCATGTGGAGGGTGGTTATACCCCCCCTCCTGCCCCACCTTTCTAATTTTAGACTCAGTACATGTGCAATACATTCTATACTTTACCATTGCACATGAGCCATGCATTTGAAAATCTCTTCTTCATTGTTGTCAGACCATAGTGATCTCACAATAAGTTTTCTAATTGTGCACAAGCAGAGCAGCGAGCAAAGCTTGGGTTCATTTTTAGCCCGAGGGCAATCTCTCTTGAAAATTTCATCAAAATCAATCCAGTAATTTTTGCATAATCCTCTACACAAACAAACAAACAAGCAAACAAACAAACAGACAGACAGACAAACCAACCCAAAACCATTACTTCCTTGGCACCTGGCTTCCCCTAATTGGTTTGCACCTAAATAAAATGAATTTATGAATGAATTTATCCATATGACATTTGCACTGAATTCTCATTCTGTGTATTCCCTTACATACAGTTGAACTGCCAGAGCTGTTGGCTTTGCTGCTCTCCCTGCTGCCACAGGTTGCTACAGTCTGCATGCTAATCCTCCCCATGACAAGCTGATTCATGCTCACTGGGATTTCTCCTGCACAGAGACAGGAGTAGCACCTCCCTCCATCACTTTTCTTGTGTGCATGAATTGGCAATGTGAGTTTTATGACAGCGTCTTGTTTGCAGGCTTCTCTCTCACACTGAATGTCTTTATTATAGTAAGCAGGAAGGGCTTTGGTGAAGTTTCTGCCAAGTTTTATAGTCTGAGGAAAATATTAATGGGCTGAGGTGGTCCTTTCATTCTTATAGAGCTGATAATGTGCTTTTAAAGAAGCTGTGTTTTCCTCTAACCATATTTCTGCACTATTAAGTGTCATGCAGGATATCTTTGAAATGCAATGCCAAGACAAGAAACTGTGTGTTGTTCTTATTCAGCTGCGATTAGTGGTGGTTTGGAAATCAGCAAGCATATACGTTCAAACATATCATTATTTCCTCACCTCGGAATTTATAGAGGGCACATCTCTCACTCTGTTTCCATAGAGAGATTTGCTTTTGCCAATATTTCTTTTTGTCTTTTTTTTGGGAACATCTACCAATTATGTTATTCCCTTATGCAATGATGGCAAAGGCTTTCTGATTTACTTAGAAATTAGCAAATATTGTTGAATTTTTTAATGGTTGTGCTGTCTGGTCTGGATCATGAGCCAGTACCGGAATTTCATCCATCCATCCATCCATCCATCCATTGCAGTTTTTTTTTTATTAGATCAAGCTGAGAAAAAGAATGAATCACTCAATTATGTGGAAAATATTATGGAATCGTAAAAAAAAAACAAAAAAAAAACACTACACTATGTTGCATCACCTCTGGCTTTTATCACAGCTTGTATTCTCAGAGGTATAAACTTAATTCTTGACAAACAGCATTCTTCATCAATCGAGCTCCATCTTTCTCTTATTGCTGTTGCCAGATCAGCTTTGCAGGTTGGAGTCTTGTCATGGACCATTTCCTTCAACTTCCACCATAGATTTTCAGTGGGATTGAGGTTTGGACTATTTGCAGGCCATGCCATTGACATTATATATCTTTCTTGAAGGAAAGTTTTCACACGTTTTGCCCTTTGACAAGATGCATTATCATCCCAGAAAATGATGTCATCATCACCAAAGATCATTTCAATTGTTGGAATAAGAAAAGTGTCCAAAAAATGTAAACTTGTGCATTTATTGAAGATGTAATAACTGCCATCCCCCCATACCTTTACCAGACATGAAGCCCCATAGCACCAATGATTGTGGGAATTTGTATGTTTTCTTCATAAATTTCCTTGCAATGGCACCAAACAAAGGTTCCAAAATCATCACCTCACCCAGTGCAGATTCATGATTTGTCAGTGAATATCTCTTTCATCTAGTCATCCACAGTCCATCATTGCTTTTATTTAGCCCACTGTAATCAGACTAAACTTTTCCTGTTTTAGGTCAGTTAGGATTCCCAAAATTACTTCAATTTGTTCAGTAATTTTACAGCATTTTGTTTATTACTTTTTCAAAATCAGAAAGTTTGCATACACTAACATTACTATGCATTTAAACAATGTGTGAAAGCCCAGATGATGATGTCATGGCTTTGGAAGATTCTGATTTGTCATTTGACAACATTTGAGTTAATTGGAGGCACACCTGTGAATGTATTTTAAGGCACACCTCAAACACAATGTTTCTTTGTATAGCATCATGGTAAAATCAAAAGAAATCAGCCAAATTATCAAGAAGAGAAATGTGGACCTCCACAGGTCTGATTCATCTTCAGGTACAATTTTTAGATGTCTGAAGGCACCACATTTTTTCTGTTAAAACAATTATACACAAGTATACACACCATGGGAATGTCCAGCCATCATACCATTCAGGAAGGAGACGGGTTCTGTGTCCAAGAGATTAACATATTTTGGTGCGAAATATGCGTATCAACCCCAGAATGAAAGTAAATGATCTTATGAAGGCGCTGGCTGAAGATGGTACTGTAAAAGAGTGTCATTATCCAGAGTGAAATGAGTCCTGTACCGACATGGACTGAAAGGCTACTCAGTAAGGAAGAAGCCATTACTCCAGAACCAACATTAAAAAAAAAAAAACAGATTACAGTTCGCAAGTGTACACAGGGACAAAGACTTTAATTTTTCAAGACATGTCCTGTGGTCTGATGAAACTAAAATTGAACAGTTTGGCCATAATAACCATCGTTACATTTGGAGGAAAAAGGGGGAAGCTTGCAAGCCTGAGAACACCATCCAAGATGTGAAGTACGAGGTTGTCAGCATCATGCTGTTGGGGGAGGGGGGTGCTGCAGGAGGGACTGGTACACTTCTCAAAATAGATGGCATCACGAGGTAAGAACATTATGTGGAAATATTGAAACAACACCTCAGGACATCAGTCAATGGTCTTCCAAATGGACAATAACCCTAAGTATACCACCAAGTTAGTTACAAAGTTGATTAAGGACAACAAAGTCAATGTTTTGGAGTGGCCATGACAAAGCCCTGATCTCAGTCACATGGAAGATTTGTGGGCAGAGCTGAAAAGACACGTAGGAGCAAGGCGGACTACAAACATGACTCAGTTACACCAGTTGTGTCAGGAGGAATGTGCCAAAATTCCAACAAACTATTGTGAGAAGCTTGTGAAAGGATACCCAAAATGTTTGACGCAAGTCATACAATTTAAAGCAATGCTACAAAATGCTAAGGAAGTGTACAGTATCTCACAAAAGTGAGTACACCCCTCATGTTTTTGTAAATATTTTATTATATCTTTTCATGGGACAACAGTGAAGATATGACACTTTGATACAATGTAAATTAGTCAGTGTACAGCTTGTATAACAGTGTAAATTTGCTGTCCCCTCAGAATAACTCAACACACAGCCATTAATGTCTTAACTGCTGGCAACAAAAGTGAGTACACCCCTAGTGAAAATGTCCAAATTGTGCCCAATTAGCCATTTTCCCTCCCTGGTGTCATGTGACTTGTCAGTGTTACAAGGTCTCAGATGTGACTGGGGAGCAGGTGTGTTACAGTATTTTTGGTGTTATCGCGCTCACACTTCACCTCATGGTAAAGAACTCTCTGAGGATCTGAAAACAAGAATTGTTGCTCTACATAAAGATGGCCATAAAGATTGCCAACACCCTGAAACTAAGCTGCAGCATGGTGGCCAAGACCATACAGCGGTTTAACAGGACAGGTTCCACTCAGAACAGGCCTTGCCATGGTTCACCAAAGAAGTTGAGTGCACGTGCTCAGCGTTATATCCAGAGGTTGTCATTTGAAAATAGACATATGAGTGCTGCTAGCATTGCTGCAGAGGTTGAAGGGGTGGGGGGTCATCCTGTCAGTGCTCAGACCATATGCCACACACTGCATCAGATTGGTCTGCATGGCTGTCATCCCAGAAGAAAGCCCCTTTTAAAGATGATGCACAAGAAAGCCTGCAAACAGTTTGCTGTAGACAAGCAGACTAAGGACATGAATTACTGGAACCATGTCCTGTGGTCTGATGAGACCAACATAAACTTATTTGGTTCAGATGGTGTCAAGCGTGTGTGGCGGCAACCAGGTGAGGAGTACAAAGACAAGTGTGTCTTGCCTACAGTCAAGCATGGTGGTGGGAGTGTCATGGTTTGGGGCTGCATGAGTGCTGTCAGCACTGGGAAGCTACAGTTCATTGAGGGAACCATGAATGTCAACATGTACTATGACATACTGAAGCAGAGCATGATCCCCTCCCTTTGGAAACTGGGCCACAGGGCAGTATTCTAACATGATAACGACCCCAAACACACCTCCAAGACGACCACTGCCTTGCTAAAGAAACTGAGGGTGAAGGTGATGGACTGGCCAAGCATATCTCCAGACCTAAACCCTACTGAGCATCTGTGGGGTATCCTCAAACAGAAGGTGGAGGAGTGCAAGGTCTCTGACATCCACCAGCTCTGTGATGGCGTCATGGAGGAGTGGAAGAGGATTCCAGTGGCAATCTGTGAAGCTCTAGTGAAATCCATTCCCAAGAGAGTTAAGGCAGCGCTGGAAAATAATTGTGGCCACACAAAATATTAACACTTTGGGCACAATTTGGACATTTTCATTTAGGGGTGTACTCACTTTTGTTGCCAGCGGTTTAGACATCAATGGCTGTGTGTTGAGTTATTTTGAGGGGACAACTAATTTACACTGTTATACAAGCTCTACACTGACTACTTTACATTGTATCAAAGTGTCATATCTTCAGTGTTGTCCTATGAAAAGATATAATAAAATATTTACAAAAATGTGAGGGGTGTATTCACTTTTGTGAGATACTGTATGTAAACTTCTGACTTTGAAGACAGTCATAAAAAATTCCCTAAAAAAATGAGTTAGCAAATATAAAAAAAATATTTAGCAAAGAGAAATCATTTTGGTAATCCTAACGGACCTAAAACAGTAAAGGTTTGGTCTGATCTAATGTCAGACAGTGGGAAAAAGAGTTATGAGTCTTTTTATACAGTGTCTGTAAATGTCTTGTTTCAACTGTAAATCCCATTTCCTTTTCTAGTTCAGTCCAGACTTATACTTCAGTTTCTGCCCATTTGTTCCTCATTTGTTTTGTTGTGCATTTTTTTTTCCAAGACATAATGCTTTAAGTTTTCTATCTTGATACTTTGGTGTCATTGGTCCACCCATATACTTCCCTTTTAAAACCATCCCATTTTGTTTGTACTTGGTCCTGATTTTAGACGCAGCTGACTGGGAACAGCCAACATCTTTTGCTACCTCCTGTGATGATTTACCTTCTTGAAGAAGTTTTACAATCTTCTCCTTTATTTCTACTGACATTTCTCATGTTACAACCATGATTCATGTTTATCAAATTTTTTTTGACAAATTTAATTTGAGATTTAATTTGATGCAGGTATTTATTTTAGGACTGCAAATCATAATTGAGTGATTCCATATTTTTCCTCTGCTTGATCTAACAGAAAAATGAACAAAAGAAAAAACCTTTATTTCATTCTTTTTTTCTGTTTCTTAAAATCAGAAAGTTGGCATTTTCAATAAAAGGGTGGAGTTTGCATGTTCTCCCCGTGTCTGCGTGGGTTTACTCCGGGATTTCTCCAGTTTCCTCCCACATGCCAAAAACATGCAAGTTACATTAATTGGCATCAAACTGGGGATTCTAAATTGTCCTTAGGTATGACTGTGAGAGTGAATGGTTGTCTGTCTCTCTGTGTTGGCCCTGCGATGGACTGGCGATCTGTCCAGGGTGTAGCCTGCCTCTCGCCCAAAGATGCTGGGATAGGCTCCAGCTCCCCTGCGACCCAAAAAGGATTAAGCAGAAGAAGATGGATGGATGGATGGATGGATGGATGGATGGATGGATGGATTGGCTTTGTGACATGTCTATGACTAGTTTTTTGTAGTTGTTTTTTATACAAAATTTAGCAATTGAATGAACACCCTCTAAGAGTGGTGATTCCAATTTTTTTTTTTGCCAGGTGTAGTAATAAATACCAAACTAGATCCAGATACTGTCATGCAGACTAATTATCAAAGCTCAAACTTTGATAATCAAGCTAATTTGTTTTTCAACAGTCAGGATAATTGTTGTTCTCTCTGTGGTTCTCTGATAAATTTAATTTGCTCTCAGTAATTAATAAGGCTGGTTTATGTCATATGTTTCCTTTTTGTCTTGCTCCATTAACATTGAATGGACTTACTACTTGCATATGCACAGCAGGCTATGTAGACAAACCGAGACTTCCCTCTCCCCAGCCACCTCCCCCATCTCTACAGTGTGCCTTTGGTCTGCCCCAGGGTCTCCTCCCAGTGAGACATGTCAGGCATCCAGGAGGCATCCTGGTCAGATGCCCAAACTACCTCAACTGACTCCTTTTGATATGGACTACTACTCTGCGCCTGTACTGGATAACTGAGCTCTTCACCCCATCTCTAAGGGTGAGTCAAGGCACTGTACAGAGAATGCTCATTTCAGCCGCTTGCATCCGTGATCTATTTGATCCCTCTAGGATTTCACGATGTTGCAAATGTACCAATTCCCGCAAATTCGGCAAGTCCTGCATAAATTGAATTTTTTCCAATCACCGCAACTTTCCCACAATTGTTGTCAACTTCCAGCTTCAACCTCAACTTCCTTTCGCCAATCAAATTTGTCCCTGAGTAAACATGTACGTCATCCGTCTGACCAATCAAATGTGGCGCTGCACTGTGCTCACTTCTGTGTTTACAGTGAGTATATACAGAGCACATCAGCAAAAAACTTTCTCCTGTGACATGTGAATAAGACCCCAAGATACCTGAATTCCTCCAAGTGGAGTGGGAGCTCATCTGCAATCTGAAGAGGACAATCCACCTTTTTCCAGCTGATCATCCCCCCTTGGATCATTGCTTTAACATGGTGTTGGGGTTTGCGTGCCCTTGTGATCCCAGAAGTTATATGGTTGGGATCAATTTGGCCCTCATAGGGTCTCTCAAGACAAATCGGTCTTGGGTGGTCCAGTAGAGTCTGATTAAAGATTTGACAAAAATTCAGTGTACCCCACCTGATATGGTGTTATCAGTACCTGGTCGCAATTGTCTAGTGGTAAGGTTTCTGCTCACAGAACCTAGCCAGGTTCACCACCTACAGGAGGGATCATGGGGGTCAGTGATATGTGGCCTGAGCAACAGATGAAGACAGAGGCCCCCACTTCCTGTTTTTAAATGCGCAGCAATGAAGTTTTCCAAGGCTCTTTCATTCTTGTTGTGTATTTTTGTTATTCCCTTGGATTATAATGTATTCCTGTTAAACCCTCATGTTGTGTTCCAGTCAAATTTGACCAATTTAAAAGTTTTATCTCTGAAAAATGTAGTCAGTTTGATCAGACTGTCCTAAGATTAAACAACTTTGCCTACAAAGAGTACTTCAACACAAAAAATAAATTGTAGTAATTTGCATACACTTTTGTGTGTTTTATTCAACTTTTGTACATTCTTGGTGTTCCCAGTCAAAAATGATCGGTCATTATAAATGAATGGGGAAGACAACAATTACTGTAAAAAGCTGAGGTCAGGTTCATCCTCATTTGTCAGACGGACATGCGCACAGACACTCAAGCGCGCGCGCACACACACACACACCTTGGCAACGTCTATGGGAACCTTTGCCCAGTAGAGTCTCTCTCCAAGAGAGAGAAGAAGTTGCAACATTATTTCAGTAACGTTGAGCTTTTCTCATAGCTTTGGTATATAAGGCGTTTTTGAGGCCTTGCTCACAATTCATTGTGTGGCAGCATTATGGCAGGTTGATATCCCACCACACTGGTAAGGAGGAGAGAGGCCAGGAAAATGACAGTGAGGATGGATTAGAGGAGAAGTGTCAGAAGCTGAAGATGACACAAAATATAATCCAGACCAAGAAATAACTGATGAGGAGAAATCCAGTGATGAAGAGGATGGCCATGCTGAGGCTGCTACCACATTCAGGTCAAAGAATAGAAACTTATTCTGGTCTTCATCACCACCTGAGAAGGTAGGCTTTCAGATTAAAATGTCATCATGATGACCCCAGGACCTACAAAATATGCTGCAATCCTGGATTATACACACATCCACACTTTCGGCTGCTCCCTATTAGGGGTCACCACAGCAGATCATGGGTCAGCATGTTTGATTTGGCAAGGATTTTATGCTGGATGCCCTTCCTGATGCAACTTCCCCCTGTTTACCCGGGCTTAGGACCAGAACAAGCAGTACACTAGTTTTGTGCATCCCCTGTTGTTGGGAAACTAACTTTCCTTTCTCTATTCTATATGCTGAGCACCAAGCTAGAAGGTGGAAAGTACCTTTTTTGCATGGACTTTGGCATGACCCAGCTGGGACTTGACCCCACAACCTCCCAGCTATGGGACAGATGCTCTACCACTATGCCACCACTGGTTGTGGTAAGCCTTGCTGGCACCCCACATTCAACAGTGCCAACATCTTCCCTGGGCACCAGTCTCTGCAACGTTTTTGACAGAGATACAAGGCTGAGAGGCATGATTGCTTGCTGCAAGAGAGAGAGGTGGAAAGAGGAGGAGTTTGTGTGTGCCAAGAGATCTAAAAACAAGCTTAACATGCCATAAATGCAGTCCATATATTTGCAAGACATGCAACAACCTGGACATATTGTCCAACATGTGCAGGAGAAAAAACACCACTGAAGTTTGAATTAACCCACTCCACCACGTTTAGAAGCCTGATTTTTTTTTTCTTTTCAGTTTTTTCTGTTATCAGGCAAAAAACACTCCTGACAGACTGATGAATATCGTAATGTTATTGTTATTGTTAGTGGCTCTTTAATGTACACCAATCTTGGAATATTGTGAAATTGTCAAATGTAGTTTTGGGATAATTTCCTTTGGACACAAATAAAATATTTGACCAGGAGCACAACAGGTTTCACTTTATGTGACTGTATAAAAAATTTAAATGGTTTCAAAACAAATGCCTTTGAAACACTGACCCAAAGTAGTCTGTGATAAACAGTTTACTATGTTTAATCTGATTATTTTTTGTAGTCAAAACAATCTAGAAATTACACTGCAAAAAATGACTTCTTAGGAAGAAAAAATATCTGAAATCAAGGATATATTTCTTGTTTTTTTGTCTGACAAGACATTTTTTCTTGTCGTGCAGTTTTCTGTAAGAAAATCTGACCTATTATAAGATTTTTTTCCTCGTTTTAAGCAATTTAATCTGGTTTCAAGTAAGAAATTTCTGCCAATGGGGCAAGAAAATTTTACTTATGAAATTTCTTAAAACAAGTGTATTTTTTTTGCCCGGAAATTTATACTTGTTTCAAGCAATTTGATAAGTAAAATTTTCTTGCTCCACTGGCAGAAATTTCTTACTTGAAACCAGATTAAATTGCTTAAAACAAGGGGGAAAAAATCTTATAATAGGTCAGATTTTCTTACAGAAAACTGCACGACAAGAAAAAATATCTTGTCAGACAAAAAACAAGAACTGTATCCTTGATTTCAGATATTTTTCCTTACTAAGAAGTCATTTTTTGCAGTGTATGTTTTTAGAACTCAAATTCAAGATGTATAAGCTCAGATCAATGGGGCATACAGGCCATAAATACCAAATAGCAGTTCAAAACTTGTAATGTTCACAAGAACTTAAGTTGTTAAAAAACTCTAACAGAACAAGAAGTGATAATTTATGTATTATTACAGTTTTCTGATGAGTCATTTTGACTGGGAACACAAAATTGTTGAACATGAAATGAGCACAACATGAGGGTTAAGGATCCGTGTTTACAGAAAAAAAGTGACAAGAATGATGATAGAAGTGAAAAACAGACTGTCATGCTTCCTTTTTCCCAGCTTGAGGTTCAGTTAGAGCATGATGTTTTTGTTACATTGAGCTTAGTGCCAGCAAGTCATTACTCCTGATTATGACCAGAGCACTCTAAAGGAATATGTCATCCTGACAACTAGAGACAACAACTTTTAAAATAGCATTGCAGTCCAAATTCCAACCAGTGGAGACTGTTGTTTTCCCCCTCCAAACCTCTGGTCCCGATCTCTAGCTGGTCACCATGACTGCAGCACACTTTGCATCCTCCAGCAAATCACAGGCGGTCAAAACGTGATTGGCTAGGAAGTAGTCAAGCCAACACAGAACACAAACAAACTAGGATGATTTATGCACTGTTCCAATGGGAATATCTGAATGTTGTTAGACAAGCCAGTTTTTCAGCTCAAATGTTTAATTAATCAGTGCTGACACCTCACAGTAATTCTTTTAGATTATTACATTAATTCTGTGACAGAGTTCCTTTAACACATGTTTGTGTGTGACGTACTGTAAATGAAGATTATAGAAGACCAGAATACCTAACATTCTGGGTCTGGTTTACACACTGTACCCTGAAGCCATACTGAAGCCAGTTTTAGTCGTACTTTGAAGATACATGTATTTATATTAAAAAAGCATTATAGTGAGAAAATTCTCTATATATTTTGGTCAGTAACTGAATTTTACTACTCTCTGTCGCCCCCCCCCCCCACACACACACACTAACATCTGTGACTCCACCGACAACACCAGACTCCTACACATTTCAACACTTGATGTTCCACAGAGACACCAGATGGATACAGTTTGATTCGTCTCAGCGGTGTTCAGCAGAAATCATTTCATGGTTTAGATGTGTGTCTTTCTCTGAGTGTGTGTGTAGGTGTTTGTGTGTAGGAGGATAGGTTTTTGTACTATGGCTACAGATGTCCACCTGGCTGTGAAATCATATGCATTCTCTGCTATTATTAGGGCTTACCGTAACAAAACACGTTCAGACACTGAATTCAGTGTGTTTCTGATCAAATTCTTTTCATTCTGGTTGCACATAGAATTGAGTGTTGAATGTTTTGGCATCTCCTAAAGTCCATCATAAGTCCCGTAACCTTCACTGAACCCTTCAAACGTGACATTTGGAAGGACACAGACAGAAGAGGAAAAACGTTTCACTGATCAGCCTGTTGGTGTGTTCAGCTCTGTGAGGTTTGAAGAAGCAGACAGATCCAGATTGTCCACACTCCGCATCCTCTGGTATAAAACTTCTCTCTGTGATAGCATGGCGTTTTAGGAGCTCCAGCTAAAATAGATCTCAAACACTTTCTTATGACCAGCCAGTGACAGGCAGCTGAGTGGAACCGAGCAGAGAGGAGAAATCAGTCATCGTGACGGTCGCCTTCACATTTCACACACACTCCTTACACCACATGAAAGCAGGTGGAGAATATGTAATCTGTCTTTCACCATTTGTGAATGAGTGCTGGTTTGCAGACAGATAACTTCATAAAAATTATTTATCACATATGCATTTTACTGAGCAGAATTCATACAGACTCAGACTGCAACAGTGTGGACCGTCTGGAGGTGGGTGTGCATGTGTTTGATTCTGAAAGATTGTGTGGATGAGTATTTATTTACCTTTGTAACATGTCCAACACTTTATTTTTGCATTTTTCTGTGTTTGATACATACGTAGATACTGCATTTACTCACAGGAAAACCTAAGTGAAGATGGGAGGGAAGGAGCTCGGCCAAACCTCAGTAAAGGAAACTGCTCATTAGTAAAGGAACAAAGAGTCAACTTGGGGATAGATGACAGGAAGAAAACTTTAAGCAACGACCGTTTTGGGGGCAAAAATGCACCTGTAGCTAATGGTCATGCCTGCGAGACTCTGTTAGCATTCATGACACCAAGACAGCAGGTATCTATATGTCCTGTTTCCAGTTCACTGGCTCTCACTGAAGCAGAGCTGTTTATATTCAGCAGGTCTTCGCTGCTGTCTGATCATATTAGACCACAACACGTCTGCTGAGCTGATCAATGCTGCAACCCAGACTGAGCTGATAACTGTTCATAATGTACAATATGAGCAGTAAATCACCTTTCATAGCTATCCCCTTTGGTCCAGACTTTCTGACCTTTCTGTTTGATTTGGGCCAGTGTTGCCTCCACCCCCAACAACAAGTCAAAACCAAATGGACCAAACATATAGGCTACAATGTGACAAAAACCAGAACCTGGGTCTGGATCTTGGTTTGGACTTTCAAGAAAGCATCCTTAATCCTTGTGTGTGGTAAAACATGGTAGTACAGTGGTTAGCACTGTTCCCTCATAGCTAGAGGGTTCTGGGTTTGAATCCCCAAGCTACTATATCAGGGGCAGGAACCTTTCTGAGTGGAGTTTGCATGTTCTCCCTGTGCTGCGCAGGTTTACTCCAGGAGCTCCGGTTTCCTCCCACAAGCCAAAGACATGCATGTTAGGTTAATTGGTCATTCTAAATTGTCCCTAGGTATCTGTCTCCTATAGTACCTTAGAATAGAGGGTTAGTACTAGTGAAGTACTTTGAGTGGTCTTAAAGACTAGAAAAAAAGCCTTATATAAGTACAGATACTTATCCCTAAAGTTCTTTAAGTTCTGTATGAATGCCTCCCACATCCTCACATCTTGTTAACATTGTTATACCATGAAGGCCTTTAATGCTCACTCTCAAACCCACACAAAGACAGACCTCCACCTTCTGTCCTTCAGAGCAGGATGAAGCCCAGTGTCACATCTGGCTGTCTGCTTCATCATAGTCAGAGAGCCTTGAATCAATAGCCATCATTGACATTCTATAGAAAATGTACAGTACATACAATAGCTGTCATTAGTTTTAACAGAGGCAACTAGGTAAATGTGAGGAGACTGTGAGGCATCTTGTTCATTATTTCTAAATGGGTGTGATCAGAAGCAATGTGGAATCAGGATATGTGTTGTATTTGGATAGTTGTAATAAAGAAGTCAGAATTTTACTGAGGGTTTTTTTGATTGTTCACATTTATTTCCATCAGTTTCATTTCCTCTTCTTTTCATGTTTTTCCATCTTTTCCTTTCTTTAGTCATCCTGACTGAACAGCTGCAGAAATTACAGAAATGCCAGCACTGTTGCTTGAGGAAGAAATAACCAAAATAATCACAGCCTGTGAAATATAAGCATTTATTGGAAATACAAGTCCTGCTTTAACACAAAATACACTTTAGGATGTTGGCTTGTCTAAACTGTGATGATAGGTTCCCTTAATGTAAACTGGCATTTCTTCAAATCCAAGTTGAGTGAAAGTGAAATGCCAGAGTGGAGGATCAAGCTGCAACGGAGCGACATCGGCGGGGTCTGGAGAAACCTTAAAACCATCTCTGGGCTCCAGAATACCTCCTCGCAGGCCACAGGGGGCAGGGAGTGGACGAACAATCTGAACCTGTTATTTAATAGGTTTGACCCCCCCCCCCCCCCACCTGCACACCAACCACTGCTGCCTCTACAGTCATCAAGACCTGCTGTCCACCCCCCACTCCACCAACACCCCCCCCCACTCCCAGCACACAGCCCCCCAACCTGACCCTCACTAAGACCCAGGTGAGGATGGAGCTGAGGAAGATGAAGGCGAGGAAGGCCTCGGGACCAGACGGCATCAGCGCGAAGCTCCTCAAGTCCTGCTCAGACCAACTGTGTGGGATTGTGGAGCACATCTTCAACCTGAGCCTGAAGCTGGGGAGGGTACCACAGTTGTGGAAAACATCTTGTGTGGTACCAGCACCAAAGACTTCCCACCCCAGAGACCTGAACAGCTACAGACCAGTGGCCCTGACGTCTCACCTGATGTAGACCCTGGAGAGACTGCTTCTTGCTCACCTCCGCCCCCTGGTGGGACCAGCGATGGATCCACTCCAGTTCGCCTACCAGCATGGCATCGGGGTGGAGGATGCAGTGATCTTCCTTCTTCACCGTTCCCTGGAGAAGCCCGGGAACGCGGTGAGGATCATGTTCTTTGACTTCTCCAGTGCTTTCAACACCATCCAACTGATG
Organism: Pholidichthys leucotaenia; assembly: GCA_020510985.1. Classification (NCBI taxonomy): domain Eukaryota; kingdom Metazoa; phylum Chordata; class Actinopteri; order Cichliformes; family Pholidichthyidae; genus Pholidichthys; species Pholidichthys leucotaenia. The sequence goes on along the minus strand of CM035847.1, from coordinate 125,683,601 downwards.
GTCCTGAAGGACAAGCTGCTGTGCACAGGGGTGGACCAACACCTGTCATCATGGATCCTGGACTACCTCACAAACTGGCCACAGTTTGTGAGAACCAGGGATTGTGTGTCCGACACGATCATCGGCAGCAGGGGTGCCCCCCAGGGAACAGTTTTGGCTCCCTTCCTGTTCACCCTTTATACTGTGGACTTCTCACACAACACAACACACTGCCATCTGCAGAAGTTCTCTGATGACTCTGCGATCGTCGGCCTAATCTCCAACGGAGATGAATCTGAGTACAGAGGACTTATCCAGAACTTCGTGGACTGGTGCCGTCGGAACTGCCTCCAGATCAACGCGAGGAAAACTAAGGAGCTGGTGGTGGACTGACACAGGCAAGGACAACCCCTCACAGCACCAGTAAACATCCAGGGAACAGACATTGAGATGGTGACATCCTACAAGTACCTGGGTGTTCATCTGAACAATAAACTAGACTGGTCACACAATACCGACGCACTCTACAAGAAGGGACAGCGCAGGCTGTTCCTACTGAGGAGGCTCAGGTCTTTTGGTGTACAAGGGGTGCTCCTGAAGACCTTCTATGATTCAGTGGTGGCATCAGCCATCACTTTTGGAGTGATCTGCTGGGGCAGTGGCATCACAGCAGCCGATAGGAAGAGACTGATCAAACTGATCAAGAAAGCTAGCTCTGTCCTGGGGCAGCACCTTGACCCAGTGGAGGAGATAGGAGAGAGAAGGATGGTGGCTAAGCTGTCATCTCTGTTGGGGTCTGAGTCCCACCCTATGCAGGACATACTGAATGCACTGAGGAGCTCATTTAGCAGTAGGCTACATCATCCTAGGTGCGCGACTGAGAGGTTACGCAGGTCCTTCCTACCTACAGCTGTCAGACTTTATAACCTAAGCAGGGCTGCATGCAGAGATAGCAAAAAAACGTGACAGCCTAATAGTATTGAATGCAAAAGACGCAATAGACTTACACAAAATGGTCCCCTCCAGTATACAACTAGGACAATATCAGTCGCTACGGAGGGTGATAATATGTACGGGTACATATTCATACTATGTGGGGTAACTAAATAGACGGTTATGCTGTTTATTCCATCTAGCTACAATGCTCCGTACTGTGTATATATATTTATATATTTATGTGTACATATGTGTATTGACTGCTCTTATTTTCTTATCTTCTAAATTATTGCTCTGAGTGTTGCTATCCCTGTGCTGTTGCAATCCTGGAATTTCCCTTTTGTGGGACTAATAAAGGCTTATCTTATCTTATCAGTGAGGAGTGTTGTGTTTTAGTGGCAGTGTGTCAAATGGATTTAGAGTAAACTTACACCTGAATCAATTTACTTGTTAAAAAGAGAAGTTTGGACTATGTTCAAAAGGTATACTAAAAACTTTTCAAAGTACAGCATGTTATTGTAAATCTGATTATATATAATAATAAAAATCCTAAAAGCTCAACTGCAATGTTAAAAATGTGCAACACTATATAGTAAAGTGAAACTCAGTGGACGTTTGCAGCTGAACTTGAATCCCCATCACCTGTACCAGGGGTACATGAACTAAGGATAGCAGTAAGCATGGCGTGGAAGGACTTGTTGGAGAAACTCACTTTTGTAAAGATTGCTCTCTCTATATAGGGACCATAAGTCTTTAACTATATCCGAACCACAAGTGATACTTTGCCCAAAAGACTTTTGGCTCTCTCTCCGAGGATAAATGTTGTGAAACCTCACATTCTCTGGTGAAGCTCTCACAGGTCTTTCATTATGGCTGACAACTGAGGATTCAAGTATAATAAGGGCAAAACAGTCATAAATCAAATGTTCTCAGTAAAGTCACTGATAATCAGCTGGGGTCTGGTGTGGAGGAAAACACAGGGGTGGAGTCACCAGAAATAGACCAAGGAGCAGTATATTCAAGACGGAGGCCATCAGCAAAGGAAACTAGAAACTGGAGCTCCAGCAGTCATTAGAATCTGATCTGAAGAGCGTCTGTAACTTTACTGTAAGTGATCCACTCCTGGAGGTCACAGCACAGCGTGGAGAGAGTGCTGTGTAATGTGGTGTCATATTTAGAGCTAAAATCAATACACATCTCCTCATGGCTGATTGATGGAGGCTGAACTCACACTTTTTTTTTTTTTTTTTTTTTTTTTTTTTTTTTTGTTACTTATTTGTACCCGTAGGTAGACTTGGTTTGCAGTCTGGTGACAAGCCACCGGCCGCTGGTCGCTGCGTGCGCGAGCGCCCTAAACCTACATGTTTTTGGTATGCAGGAGGAAACCGGAGAAATCCCGGAGTAAACCCACGCAACACGGGGAGAACATGCAAACTCCACACAGCTCACTGTTGGTCGGGGGCTGGAATCGAACCCACGATCTCATGATCCCCGCGATCCCCCGGCCGAGGGTAAAACTGTGCTGCCACAGTGCTAAACCACTGCGCCACCGTGCAGCCCACTTTGAACACAATCTGGTCAGATGTGGAGGAATGGTCACTTTCACTTTTGGAATTCACACAGTAATTAGTTTTGAGCAAGCAATATGATTGGACAATAAACATTCCACGGGTTTCAATGTTTCACCAGATATGTATCACTCTGCTTCAATGGTTTTAGTGATAATTGTTAATTATAATAAATGTCTGTAGCTTCTTATACTGATGCCAATAGGTTGAAGATAATGTCATATAGTGTGTTTTCTTTTCCAGATTGGGGAGCTGTTTAACAGGGGATGGGCATCATAAACAGGACCTGTTCACTTGTTTCCTTTTCTTTTTGGTTAATTCTAAGATTTAGTTCTAGTAGATGTGTTTGATACTTTTAAAATGAGTTACTGTACAGTTTCTATTAAAGACTCACAGCGGCTCTATTTCATCTGAAAACGCCAAGAAGAAAACAGAAATGTCAATGGATAACAAAAGCAGGGATGCCAGCAGTTTTGCTAAGTTTCACATAGGACGATCCTCCCCAGTTTCTTTGTTGGTCCTTTACAAACAAGATCTGAGGCTGGATTTATCATCCCGATCAGCCTCTTGGACTGCTTGCATGATGACAACAATAGAATAGTGACTTCATACAGGAATCCCAAAATACAGCCATCCAGAACTAACTAGCTAGCTTGCACACCAGTTGACCAAAGCAACTGTAGTGATGAACTCTGGAAAAGAATGTGATCGGTGGATAATAGCAAATTTCGTTGAGCATATTTAAAATTGCAATAAAGCTATTATACAGCTCCAAATAATAAATAAATAAGAGACCACTGCAAAATCTTTCCTGTTAGCATCTTTACATGCATAGCAGGGATTCAGTTTGAGTGTCTGCTGAATTCCAAGACAAGGACACAGTCTACTGAAGGAAGTACTTATTAGGTGATCATCTAAGCATGGTAAGATGCATGAAAGCTGCAATTAGAAATCAGAGTTATTCCACAAGTACAGATTTTTTTAGTTCTTCTTACTTAAAACTTAAGTATTGTAGTGTATAAGAATAAACATAAACTTGTTTCTTTTTCTAACTTCGCTCAGTGCTTCACTATGGGAATCGCCTTGGACGTGACCAACTACGGACGCTCCAATGACACCACGTCTGTCAGTGACAGACAGGTCGTGCCATGTTCAGGGCCCCGCCCCCTGATAATACCACAGCCAACCAAACCCATCCAAATCATTCTCACTTTCATCCCGTGTGGAGATACAAGCTCCCTCAGCATATCCAGGCTGATTTGGTTAGCTGTTTAACTGTTCACAGACGTACCCTAACGGAGCACGTCGCCGAACGCAATTTTCCGTTGTCGATCTGGTTGTGCTGAGAACTTCACACAAAAGGCAGTGTCCGCATCAAGTTGAGCTGCTCTCACAGCTAGCTGGTTTTTGCTAACTAGTTAAAGTGTGCACTTGTATGACTCAAGCTACCGCATTGTGGTGAGCTTGTTTGCAGTTTGGCTAGCATTTGCTTGTTGGCTGACCTTGTAGCTTAATCGGTGTTCAGTTAGCATTAGCTTGCTCACTGAAACCGATAACAGAGTACAGCTAATGTGTTACAACGAACTGACTGCAGGGCTTTCACGGCGAGCTCGACTTAAACCTCGCAGCTACTGCTAGTGATGGCCAGGCAAACATGTCACGACGAGCCTTTTCTGTAAGAAGAATCCCCCTTTCCCTTGGCTATGGCTGCTAACCCCGCCAAAGTGTTAGACCCAAAGGCCAAAGAGGCTGTATCCCGCCCGTGCCCCGCATCATACAATGCCTCCATTTTAGGTAAGGACCCTCATCCTATGTGCATAGTCTGCATGGGCGCTAAACACGCTCAGGTGTTGCTAGCGGACCGTCAGGGGTGTCCCCATTGCACTTCTATGCCAGAAAAAGTTTGGGAAAGGAGGCTTAAAATAGTGGTAGCTAGCGGTCAAGACCCCTGCCTAGCTAGCGCTACGTTAGTGTTGGGCAAGTTACTAAAAATTAGTAACTAGTTACATTCACTAGTTACTTCATTTCAAAAGTAACTGAGTTACTTTTGAATTACTGCATGATTAAAGTAACTAGTTACTTGGAAAAGTAACTTTCACGTTACTTTTAAATGCATACTTAAATCATCTTGCACACACAGCAAGATCAAGGGCTCCTTGTTCTTATCAGAAAAAGGAAAAAGAAAACTGATGAGAAAAGCCTCATCTTACAAAGAAAAAATGTCTCAGATTTACACAAACTATTGTAATCAGTAGAAAGTAAGAAATTTACTAGAAATAAAGCTGTGAATTCACAGAGAAAATTTTGGACCGCTTGGTGGGCCGATTTTGGCCCACGAGCCATATGTTTGACACCCCTGGACCAGCCCATTAAAAATGTATACTTAGAAGATTCACTTCCATGAAGTAGTTGCATATCACAACAGCATGTAAATGAATGAGATAAAATAAAACAGAAAGCACAGATAAATTAAAGGTCACCACTTAGAAGAAGCTGTTCTTTACTGCAGCAAATCACAGTCATTTTTTTCTCTGTGTGTAAGAAAACTTTAAATGCATTTAATGTGGATATTAAATGTGAGCTTCTTGCTAAAAAAAAATACTCATGTTTAACCGCAGAGGTAGGAGCTTGTAGGGGCTACTCAGCGCTTGGTCAACAGGTGATCAGGGCTCGATATGAGAAGTCGCCACAACCACGGCATTTCTTCACCAGGTTGTGATTTGAACTGGGGCAGGACAGGAAACGGACCCGCAGAGAAGACTGATGGCTGTGTCAGTTACGGTAGGGTCAGTTTATATTTACTTGCTTATTTATTTGCTTGCCTTTGCCTTTGGCATGATAACCTCCAGTGGCTTGAGGCCGCTGGTGGTACTGGGGATGGAAGTCCCACCCATAGCCACCAAAACTGTGTATTCATCCCCTGTTGGCAGCTGATAAGGAGGGTGTCTAGCAACTGCAAGTTGTATGATCGTCTGTTTGCGCTAAAAGTATCTATCCATATTAATAAAACGAGTAACGCGAGTAACACATCTGATCAAATTTCAGTAACTATAACACATTACTGACTTTTTAAACAGTAATTTTGTTACACAGTACGTTACTGCAAAAGTAGTGGCATTACAGTAATGCGTTACTCCCAACACTGGCTACGAGTGACATCCATCAGCCACGAGCCTCCGCGAGTTGGGCAGACATGATGGAGGTCGAGTTCCCGATCGACCCTTTGCTCCCGGAGAACATTCTGGAGAGCGGTCTGGGTGAACCGGGCAGCGGGGATGACGGTGCTCAGTCCCGCCTCCTCGACGTAACTAATATGGAGGAAGAGGAAGAAAGTTCCTTTTTTTCCTCATCAGCAGTCTAGACCCCCAGCTGGGCCGGTGCTGTTTCCCCAGTAGACAGCAACCTGTATGAGATCTGCAGCCAAGCCACGGCGAAACTCAACATCCCGTGGCCAGCACCTCAGGATGCGGAGGGGCCAGAACGCAACCTGTATGATGGAAAGAGGCTGTCACTTGCTTCACCACAAGCAAAGCAACTCTTACCAGCAGCCCCCGCCTGCATGAAAGAAATGGGTCCCTACTGGTCAAGCCCATTTTAGAGCAAACTTCCCACCAAGGGCTGCTCTAAGCTGGAGATCCATGGTATGGGTGAGCTGGGATTAGACAAACCTCCAGCGGTGGAGTCTTCAGTGGCTTATCAACCTTCATCCTAACCGCAGATCTGTCTCAGCTTCCACAACCATCTCTCTGCCTAGTAAGTCAGATCACCTCACAGCATCAATTTACCAACAAATGTACAAATATGCAGCACAGTCAGTCTGCTCCCTTAATGCAGTCACTCTACTGTCAGCATATCAGGCAGACCTACTGGAGGAAATGGGCAGTCAGTTGGACTCTGGGTCCCCAAACCCTGTCCTATGGGATGAAATCTGTGTGGTCAATGGTCTGGTCCTGCACTTTTCCAGGGGTCATGGCATGTCATGGGTCTCGCCGTCGCTGGTGAAAGAGCCTTGTGGCTGAATCTGTCAGGACTGAGTGACACACAGAAGGGGGAGGTCACGGATGCACCATATGACCCCACCAAGGGTTTCTTTGGTCCTGCCTTGGAGAAAATGAGAGAGACTAGCACACAGAAGAAGCAGGAGGGTGAAGCCTTTAACCTCTGTCTACCCCACAAGGTGAACACCCAACCTCCCCAGGTGCCTTGGGCTGGCTTTGCAGCAGCCGCTGCGGCAGCGAGAGGGAAAGATGGTGGTGCTAGACCTTACAGGCAGGGAATAACTCTGCAGGCTCCCCAGACCAGCGCTGATAATCCGAGACCATGGGGTAAGCATTCCTATGCAGCTGTGGCTACCAAGAATCACTCGTCCCACCCTGGGGATGGGATGAAGAAACATTTGACCTAGCACTACCCCCCCCCCCCCCGAAGAAAAGGAGAGCGACAGGTGTGGAGACAAACCACTTCACTGTTCAGAATTCAGTAGCTCTTGTGGTTCCCAGTTCAACAGGAGCCCTCTCTCACTTTCCCTTTTTCCTGTTCAGAAAAGAGAGACACAAAATCAGCTGGCAAAGTGTTACCAAGCCTCAGTGTCAGAGAGTGGATTTAAAAATTTCAAGGTATTTTCCTGGATTGGGTCTAGGAGCTTCAGCGTTCAGCTGCTATCACCATGGTGTCCAGACCGGAAGTCAACATGCAAATGTTTTAAACAGCAGGGATGTGGCCTTTCAAATCAAGCGGTCCTTGAAACAGTGTCAACAGGCAACAGCTGGTCCACAGCTGGTTGACCATCCCTGACAAAGTCAGAGGTAGAGTGCTGTCCCAGATACGATATTCCTTCACTCTGCATATTGAGCTTTCCACAAGAACGTGAAGCAAAGCCATCGCTCGGGTTTTCCGTGCATCCTCTTTACTGAATTGTGTTGTGGTTTTGAAGGGAGGGATGATCGGTTTCACTCCCCGGTCTGCCAACATCTTCTCAATGGTGAACCCCTTGCCAGCCACGCAACCATCTCCAGGCTCCAACAAGTCCAGTATTCCACTCCTTGCAGTGATTTCTCTGTCTGAGATTGATCCAGTGTAGAGATTGGAGACAAAAGTGATGGGACCACTCGGAGCAATCCCAATTAAAGCTTTGAAGGTTATAGTGCTTTTGTAATTAGAAAAAACCTCCGACTGGAGAGATGACGGGCTCTGACAATGCACCTCTGTGCAGCCAATGATCACCCTCACCTCGGGACAGTACCGTCTGAATTTGAGTGGCATGGTTGAGTTCACTTGCCGTCTACTCATCCAGATGGGAAGGGAGCCAAGAATCAGGTGGAGGTAGTGAGCCCAGGTTATCACAATGTGGCAGACTGTGGACACACTGACTTGAAAGATGTCAGCAAGCACTTTTTCCTTCAGGCCTGCAGCAACACGACAACAGTATAAGAAAAATTCATCAATTAGTTTCAAGCTGTGAGTTGGACTGGGACAGTCTGGTTTAAATGTTTGTCCCATTTTTTGTGCCTTTGACCAGTACACCAGCATGGATGCAGATGGTTGGACCACCTCCCAAAAGGCATTAAACACTTCCTGTGATGGAAATCTTGTGTAAAAAAGGATGTCCTCATCAGAGATAGAATAGCTCCGAAAATGTAGAGGGTCTAGCTTTAGCGGCTCCGTTTCCAGCTTCTTTACCTGCAACTGCCGTAAGCACGCAGATGGAGCATCCAGTGCACCTGGAGTGGGAGCAGCAGCGTAGTCGTGATCGGCTCCGGCTGGAAAGTCCAGGAAGTGCAGCAGGTCTCCGCGTCCCCGGGAGCTCGGCTCAGCTCCAGTCCCCTCCGAGCCCCGCGCTGCTGGGGTGGCCTCTCCGGAAGCCAGCGGTCGCTTCGCTCTCGGGTTGGACTGCTCAGCGTGCGGTTTTCTCAATTCATCATGCCCCAGGTGTAATGATGGCACCCAGTCTTGATGACTATCAAACATTTCATAGGCTGGTTTGCCTCCGTGAAAATGGCGTGAACACACCACCATGTAGGCAGGAATGTCGTGGAAGTGGATGCCTTCCCTTCCGACCGCTGCAATCCATTCCAGCCGACGCCTCTTTGTCAGCTCGGACACCCGATCCCCTCCGCTTTTCTTCCATGTGGGGAAGTTAAAAAAGCGTACGCCATTCTCAACCTTTCTCCCACGCCAATCGTGAGAGCGGTTGTTGCATTTGATAACGGCGCAAAACTTCCCCATTCTGACGCTGCGACGCTCTCAGAAACTTCAGCTCAACTCCTTTCGTCGCTCACCAGTGAACGAAGACAGGCAGACTAAACTTTCCCAGTTACTTGGGGGGGGAAGCCCTCTAGATTCTAGAAGCCAGACCATGACGAAAATCCTTTCAGTGTCCCTAAGCACTGTTCAAGTTCACAAACAAGTTACTTGTTCCCCTGTGAAGAAAGAATTAAAATGTGCATCTTTGCAGCCAGACAGTTTGCCAAAGGCAGAATGCAAAAACAGAAGAAAAAATGGCAGTCATGTACCTCTGCCACCTGCGGGGGGAGCTCACGCTCTTCTCAAGCGGGGCCGCTCCCTTCTCACAGAGGGAGTGACGTCACTCAAGCGCAGCCTTCAGCCCACTCTCTTCCCAGGTGGTTCACTGGTGCGCATGCGCAGTCCACCCATGGGTCCTGTCCACCATTTGTCGCGGTTACAGACTGCAATTTGCCACGAAGCCCTCAAAATTCAAAAGTATGTTGATTTCAGAGGCCAGTGGAGACTCTGTTCAAGTTTTACAGGAAGGAATTCTGTCTCTTTTAAACAAAGGAGCGATTAGGCAGGTGCCAAGCAGCAAGGCGCAGCAGGGCTTTTACTCCCGTTATTTTCTCATTTCAAAGAAGGGCAGCTCAATCCTCCGTCCTATTTTGGATTTGCGGGCGCTGAACAAACACTTAAGAAAGTACAGGTTCAGAATGCTCAGATAGCAAAGCACTAAGTAGCTCAATCCAGCCAGGCGACTGGTTTGTGACAATCGATCTGTCCGACGCATATTTTCATATTGTGGCGGCATGATATAATAGGTAGCGAACTGAGAGTTTTTGAGGGTGTTTATTATCATTCATCCCGCCATCATGGAACTCACTCCAGCCCTGTGCAGGCGGACTGGAGCGGGTCCTCAGGCTCTCGTGAGGAGACACAGAATGCGTGTCGTCAGAAGCAGTAGTCAGAGAGAGAGGGTTACAGAGCAATGCAGTTTTTATACCCAGTTACGGACAATACATGAAAGGCATGGGACATTTGCATCACAGTGAGAGCAGGAAGCATGAACGTTTGCATTTGAGTCATACATAACAGCAGGATACTGGCGCCTGAATTCGCCTCTGCTCCGGAGCTGTAGGACAAAAGAGGTTACAAGGCACATCTACATATTGTTATCAGTCCATAGATCACACTGCTATGTTAATTGCTCCCGCTGAGCGCTCTGCTTGTCCGTGGCTGTTGTGGGGGTTACCCATAATATTGCCATTTATCCTCCTCACAGGAAATTTCTCAGGTTCGCTTATTAGACCATAGTGTACGAGTTTCAAACTATCCCTTTCCAGCTATCACTAGCTCCGAGAGGGTTCAGCAAATGTGTGGAGACAGCGCTGTCTCCGTTAAGAAACAGCGGCATCAGAATATTCTCGTACATAGATGACTATTTAATCTGCTCCCAATCCCAGGAGCAAGCGATCCGGGATTCACATGTGGTGGTAAATCACCTCACGAAGCTCGGATTCAAAATCAACTGGGAAAAGGGCTGTTTAATACCTGTGTAGTGCACAGTGTATTGGGGGCTAAGAATAAACTCCCTAACTTATGGTGTAACACTGTCAGAGCAGAGAATTGTCTCATTCACACAGTGTCTCGCCCAGTTTCAGCTAGGGAAAGTCGTGTCACTCCGTCTTTGCCTCCGCCTTCGAGGCCTCATGGCTTTGGTCATATCGATGGTTCAGCTGGGACTCCTCATGATGAGGGATTTTCCACGATGGATAGCAAACCTCCGTTTATGCCCCCTCCATCATCTCCGCCGCAGGGTGAAGATAACACAGCGGTGCACTGTAGCACCCCAGCCTTAGAGAAATCCAGCAACCCTCAATGTTAGGGATGCTGCTGGGAAAGGTGTTATCCAGAATCACTCTGACCACAGATGCGTCCCTAGTAGGATGGGGTGCAACTATGATGGGCAGAGCAGTGTATGGCCTGTGGCCTCAAAGCCAAGCCCAGGTTCACATAAACGTGTTGGAATTGCAGGCAGTGTTTTTAGCCTTAAAGCATTTCCTCCCCTACCTTCAGGGACAGCATGTTTTGGTCAAAACAGACAATTCAACAGTGGTAGCCTATATCAACCCTCAGGGTGGCACCCGGTCGCTTCAGCTTCACAGCTTGGCTTGGAGGATAATTGTGTGGAGCAGCACAAGTTTCCTCTATCTCCGGGCTACTCCTGTGTCAGGGATCCTGAACAGGGAGGCAGATCTGTTATCCAGAGGGAACCCACTATTTGGGGAGTGGAGTCTCCACTCTCAGGGGGTGAAGTAGATCTGGCAGAGGTTCGTCCAAGCTGCCATAGATCTGTTTGCCTCACGGGAAAATGCACATTGCCTGCTGTTTTATTCCCTGTCAGATGCAGAGGCGCCTCTGGGCATGGGCGCTCTGGCACACCCATGGCCAGATGTCGTGCTGTATGCATCCCCACCTCTCAGCTTCATCTCTCCAACGTTATTCAGAGTGAGAGAACAGGGACTGTCATTGATTCTGATAGCCCCTTGGTGGCTATCCAAGCCTTGGATAGCAGAAGTAATTCAACTATTAGCAGGTGAACTGTGGCCTCTCCCCATATGCAAGGACCTCCTGTTTTATGCTCACGGGGAGATTTGTCATCCTCATCCAGATCGTGTGGCCCTTTGGGCCTGGCCCCTGAAAGGTGGACTTTAACCACAGCTGGACTGCCTCCAAGGGTTATTGACACTATTCAGAATGCTAGAGCCGCCTCCACCTGCTCCCTTTACAATGGTAAATGGAGTATTTTTGAGAGGTGGTGCAATGAGCGGCAGGCTATCCCTTACCAGTGTTCTGTATTGGATGTGCTCTGTTTCTTTCAGCATCTGTTCGAAGGTGGAAAGGGTTTTTCAACAATGAGAGTCTACCTAGCGGCAATTTCAGCATGCCATGTGGGGTTTGAAGACAAATCAATGGGTCAGCACCCTCTGGTTTGTCAGTTCATGAAGGGAACTTGCCACAAGCTCTCAGTTTCCCGGACCCTGGTTCCATTATGGGATTTATCGCTAGTCCTAAATGGCCTCTCTCACCACCCTTTTGAGTCAATTGAGGTAGCAGGATTGAAATTTCTCTCTATTAAAACGGCTCTGCTGTTGGCTGTAACCACAGCCAAGAGGGTGAGTGATTTGAAGGCTTTGTCTATCCACCCTTCATATTTGCAGTTGGCCCCTGGGCACACTAAGGTGTGCTTACGGCCTAATCCTGCCTTTGTGCCCAAAGTTATGGAGTCAGCATACAGATGTCCCACTGTAGAGCTCCTGGCTTTTCACCCTCCTCCTTTCTCCTCAGAAGAGGAACAAAGGCTTAACACATTATGTCCTGTGCGGGCCCTGGGGGTACACTTCGAGAGAACGACATATTTTAGAAAATCTGACCAGCTGTTTGTCTTCTGGGCCACCCCTCACAGGGGCAAGCCGCTGTCTCGTCAGAGACTATCTCACTGGATTGTGGAGGTTATATCTCTGGCTTATAGATGTAAGGGCTCTCAGGCTCCACTAGGTGTGTGAGCTCACTCCACTAGGGGCATGGCTACATCCTGGGCCTTGTTCAGGGGTATCTGTTAAGGACATTTGTGCGGCAGCCAGCTGATCCACACCACACACGTTTGTGACGTTCTATAGGCTGGATGTTGTGCAGCAGTCATTGGCCAAGGCTGTGCTGGAAGCAGGTCCTGCTTCTACAGCATAAGGTTGTTCGTTACCTGTGGCTGTGTGAGACACAGCTTTGGGATCTTTGCTGCAATACGGGAGTGGGCTATATCTCCCATAGTGAAACACCACAAGTTAGAAAAAGAATGTTGGATACAACGTAATTCCTGTTTTTTTGATAACAGAGTGAGGTGTTTCACCAAACACTTCCCTCCTTGCAGGGTCACAGAAAGAAACCTGCCTAGAATGAATTGGACAGGTTGGGTCGGCCGTGGTATTATTAGGGGGCGGGGACCTGAACACAGCACGACCTGTCTGTCACTGACAGACGTGGTGCCATTGGGGCTTCCGTAGTTGGTCACACCCGAGGGGATTCCCATAGTGAGACACCTCATTCTGTTATCAAAGAACCAGGATTTGTGTTAAGTAATCCAATGTTTATTTGCATTGTTTGATCTAAAAGCAACATTTCTTTTGTTGTTTTGTTTTTTTTTTTGGCTGCCATATTAGCTTTCTGAGGTAAAAGAAGGGAATACAGGAAAAAAAAAAAAAAAGTTCTTCTTCCTCTTTGGTGTATTACATGTCAACCATGATTCCTCCAATGCATGTCTGCCACCTTCTGAACTGGCACGATCAGTACAAGTCGTCAGTATAGCTGGGGAGTACAGGGATGTCAGAATCAGTTGACAGGTGCAGCACCGCACTCTGCCACTAGGGGCACGCAAAATCTCACACTCAAAGGGTTAACAATCAGCATAACCTACCCGTCTCAACCAGAATGAAATTTTGATCCAAATGCGTGTGATCGGGTCAGAATATTCAGATTGGCGTGTTTACATGAAGCATTTTTATTCCGATCAGGCTTTTAATCCGGTTACTTGTGTCTATGTAAACATGGTCATTGATAGTAATTATCCATATGTCCAAATATGTTAAAACTAGAAAAGCACTCGGAGAGTGCAGACCTCCGCCAAGCGCCACAGTTCCCCCCCATACAGTGTCTGTGTGTACGTTTTCAGATTCCTTGACCATGAAAACATATGACTAGCAATTGGATTGACAATGATAGGATTAGGGGTTCAGTAGTAAAAGCATTACCTCCTTGGCGGAGGTAATAAACTGAAGTGTTGGTGTTGTGTCCATCTCCTCCATCTCCAAACTCCCAGGCTGCGGGCGTTGCAATTGAATGAATGAATGAATGAATCTTTATTTCGAATAGATTAAGAGTACAGGTTAAAAGAAAGTGAATAATATAACAACGGGGGAAAGAAAATCCAACAAGGTCAAATTAGACAATAACTCCTCTGATTATACAGGTCAACATAAGTTATCCGAAATGTGGGATGGCTGAAGGCGCAGCTTATATTGCCCACCCATGTTCCATCCAAGAATTCAAAAGAAAAAAACAAAAGAAATCATGGCACAACCGCGTACAACCCACAGGCCAATGGGTTATGCAAGCGTTTTCATAGATCACTGAAATCAGCACTGAGGGCTTCACTAACGGATGCAAATTGGGTAGACAGGTTGGCGTGGGTTTTATTGGGGTTGCGCTCCGCGGCAAAAGAGGATTTAGCAGCTTCCCCGGCAGAGAGCTGGTTTTTGCACAGCCACTATGGCTGCCTGGGGAATTCCTGCCAAATAATCCGGCGGCGGACAGCTGCCCGTCTCAGCTTTTGCAGCGTAGCGCAAACACAGGCACGCTGCCGGGCCCTGCCCACCACTTTTTTCCGTGTGCTTTTGTGGCTAAAACTTTGAAGAAGGCGGAGTTTGTGTTCGTCAGACACGACGAGCAGCGCCCTCCATTGCGCCTGCACACATGTTGAAAATGGCCGTATCTCACAATGTTAAAGAATCCTTTAAAAAATTCCTGTATCCAGACGGTGATCCGGATCATCCCCAAAATTTAATCAGTTCTTCCTTGTACCATTTCCAACAACGCCTGAAAGTTTCATTGAAATCCGTCCCAAACTTTTTGAGTTATTTTGCTAACCAACAGACAAACAGACAGACAGACAGACGCTGGCAAAAACATAACCTCCTCCTGGCCTCCGGCCTGGCGGAGGTAAAAATACACAAAGGCTTATACAGGGTGTTCTAATTTTTTCACATGACTGTACGTATAAATAGTAAAACAAGATAAAGTGATAATTTTGCAGTGGTCTCTTTGGTTTCTTCATTTTTTCCGGAGCTTTATTCTGTAGAATGCTCAGTGTTTCTGTTAGCAACACTGAACAACTTGTTTTCTCATAAAGATAACCTTGGTGGAACACCATAATATTAAATAAACAAAGGAATCATAATCTGTTGTTGTTTATTACAGTCAGCTTATAAACTGTGTTTGTGGAACCGTTGTATGAAAACAGTGGTACACTTGAGGCTTTTGCGGTGTCATGAATGTATTATTGCAATGATGTCTTTGTCCCTGATTTGCTCATCATGGATCACCAACATATTCATGTTGGAATATTTTTGGGTTGTTGGAGCTAAGGAGGCCATAATGGGATGTTCTGTCGTTTTGACGCACTATAGGCTTTTTTTGGTCCTTATTTGTGTTATTGCTCAAGGCCAGTGTTGGGCAAGTTACTTAAAAATAGTAACTACAGTGCGGTAAAAAAGTATTTAGTCAGCCACCAATTGTGCAAGTTCTCCCACTTTAAGGATGAGAGAGGTCTCCAATTTTCATCATAGGTACACCTCAACTATGAGAGACAAAATGAGAAAAAAAAATCCAGAAAATCACATTGTCTGATTTTTAAAGAATTTATTTGCAAATTATGGTGAAAAATAAGTATTTGGTCAATAACAAAAGTTCATCTCAATACTTTGTTATATACCCTTTGTTGACAATGACAGAGGTCAAACGTTTTCTGTAAGTCTTCACAAGGTTTTCACACACTGTTGCTGGTATTTTGGCCCATTCTTCCATGCAGATCTCCTCTAGAGCAGTGATGTTTTGGGGTTGTCACTGGGCAACACGGACTTTCAACTCCCTCCAAAGATTTTCTATGGGGTTGAGATCTGGAGACTGGCTAGGCCACTCCAGGACCTTGAAATGCTTCTTACAAAGCCACTCCTTCGTTGCCTGTGCGGTATGTTTGGGATCATTGTCATGCTGAAAGACCCAGTCACGTTTCATCTTCAATGCCCTTGCTGATGGAAGGAGGTTTTCACTCAAAATCTCACGATACATGGCCCCATTCATTCTTTCCTTTACACGGATCAGTCGTCCTGGTCCCTTTGCAGAAAAACAGCCCCAAAGCACGATGTTTCCACCCCCATGCTTCACAGTAGGTATGGTGTTCTTTCTCCTCCAAACACGACAAGTTGAGTTTTTACCAAAAAGTTCTATTTTGGTTTCATCTGACTATATGACATTCTCCCAATCCTCTTCTGGATCATCCAAATGCTCTCTAGCAAACTTCAGACGGGCCTGGACATGTACTGGCTTAAGCAGGGGGACACGTCTGGCACTGCAGGATTTGAGTCCCTGGCAGCATAGTGTGTTACTGATGATAGCCTTTGTTACTTTGGTCCCAGCTGTCTGCAGGTCATTCACTAGGTCCCCCCGTGTGGTTCTGGGATTTTTGCTCACCGTTCGCGTGATCATTTTGACCCCACGGGGTGAGATCTTGCGTGGAGCCCCAGATTGAGGGAGATTATCAGTGGCCTTGTATATCTTCCATTTTCTAATAATTGCTCCCACAGTTGATTTTTTCACACCAAGCTGCTTACCTATTGCAGATTCAGTCTTCCCAGCCTGGTGCAGGTCTACAATTTTGTTTCTGGTGTCCTTTGACAGCTCTTTGGTCTTGGCCATAGTGGAGTTTGGAGTCTGACTGTTTGAGGTTGTGGACAGGTGTCTTTTATACTGAAAACGAGTTCAAACAGATGCCATTAATACAGGTAACGAGTGGAGGACAGAGGAGCCTCTTAAAGAAGTTGTTACAGGTCTGTGAGAGCCAGAAATCTTGCTTGTTTGTAGGTGACCAAATACTTATTTTCCACCATAATTTGCAAATAAATTCTTTAAAAATCAGACAATGTGATTTTCTGGATTTTTTTTTCTCATTTTGTCTCTCATAGTTGAGGTATACCTATGATGAAAATTGGAGACCTCTCTCATCTTTTAAGTGGGAGAACTTGCACAATTGGTGGCTGACTAAATACTTTTTTGCCCCACTGTAAATCCAGTTACTAGTTACTTCTTTTCAAAAGTAATTGAGTTACTTTACCAATTTCTGCATGATTAAAGTAACTAGTTACTTGGAAAAGTAACTTTCCCATTACTTTAAAATGCATACTTAAACTAGAAAAGCACTCGGAGAGCGCAGACCTCCGCCAAGCACCACAGTTCCCCCCATACAGTGTTTGTGTGTACGTTTTCAGATTCCTTGACCATGAAAACATATGACTAGCAATTGGATTCACAATGATAGGATTAGTGGTTCAGTAGTTATTCACGAAAATCGCATTTTCCGTAATGCCGGTTTTCTTCTGGACAGTGATCCGGATCACCACCAAAATCTAATCATCTGTAGGATACCCCATTTCTGACAATCTGTGAAAATTTTATGAAAATCCGTCCATAACTTTTTGAGTTATGTTGCTAACAAACAAACAGACAGACAGACAAACAGATAGACAAACCAGCACCGATGAAAACATAACCTCCTTGGTGGAGGTAATGATCTTGCACACATAGCAAGATCATTTAATTAATGGATTACATTGTGGGCTTATTAATGTCAGGCTGAAAACAGACTGTTTCAGACAAAGCTTTTAGAACATGTTCAGTCTGCTTTAACCTGCCTTGAGAGGTCTTACTGTGGGAAAAATCTAATGATGATATTGCCAGTAATTTCCTCATTTTGGAGTGAGAGTTGGCACCACTGCATAAAGCTGTCCATGTTTATCTTACCTTTATGATATGGATTTAATCCGATGTGCAGTGATCCAAAGAAAATGTCCACTATCCACAGTCCAAATGTTTGCTGTGACAGAGACATGATCCAGTCCCTCAAATTCCTTTTGGAGATCAAAATCCATTTTTTGAATAATCTTTATCCAGGTAGCAAGTAAATGTGTTTTAACTTCAGTGGCTAACAGCTTCAGCTGTCTGATGGAAAGTTACTGTTTATATCACATCTTCAGTCTGTAACAATATATCTGGCAATCAGTTGTTTTAATTCTTGCTGGGTCACAAACTGTCCAGATGCATACCTGTGCTTGAAATCCAGCCGTGGCTGTTGAGACAAGAGTATTTCCACTTGACATCCAGCCATGGCTGTTCAGATAGCATAGATCCCCTAAGCTTGTTTTTAAAGAAAACTAAATCTTTTTTAGATAAATGCAGTTGTGTAGGTGTTGTGTTTTTAGATCTGAAGAAGGCATTTGACACTGCTGACCACAACATCCTTTTAACCAAACTTACTCAGTTTAATTTTTCAGAACATGCTATCAAATTGATGAAATCCTATCTAACCCACAGAAAGCAATGTGTATTGGTCAACAGTGTCAAATCGCCATATTTGAAATGTCATATGGGTGCCTCACAAGACTCCATACTTGGGCCAATATTATTCTCCTTATGCATAAATGATTTATCAAATGCATGCAGAAACATTCATATGCAGATGTATGCAGATCACACGGTAATATTCACACCTGCAAAAAACACACAAGAAGCCGCCTGTATTCTTACAAGATAAGATAAGCCTTTATTAGTCCCACAATGGGGAAATTCCAGGGTTACAGCAGCAAAGGGATAGCAGCACTCAGAGCAATAGTTAATAAGATAATAAGAACTGGTTAGCCAAAGCAGGAAATGAGTGAATATACTGTACATATGTACACAGTTATATACACAGTGCAGGAGCATTGCAGCTAGATGGAACAAACAGCATTATGGTTTGTGAAATTACCCTACAGAATATGAATATGTACCCAGACAGTATATTTCACATTTGAATCAACAGTGTTGTTCCCACCCTCAGTAACGATTGTTATTGTCCTAGTTGTGTATTGGAGGGGATAATCTCTGTTATGCAAAGTTGTTACACTTAGTACATTTAATGCGACCTCTACGAGCCGCTCTGGTTAGGTTATAAAGTCTGACAGCCATAGGTAGAAAGGAAGGACCTGCATAACCTCTCTGTCTTGCACCTAGGATGGCACAGCCTATTGCTAAATGAGCTCCTCAGTGTATTCAACGTGTCCTGCATGGGGTGGGACTCGGACTCCAGCAGAGATGACAGCTTAGCCACCCTCCTTTTCTCTTCTATCTCCTACACTGGGTCGAGGCGGCACCCCAGAACAGAGCGAGCTTTTTTGATCAGCCTGTTCAGTCTCTTCCTGTCGGCTGCTGTGATGCCACTGCCCCAGAACACCACTTCAAATGTGATGGCTGATGCCACCACCGAATTGTAGAAGGTCTTCAGGAATGCCCCTTGCACTCCAAAAGACCTGTGTCTCCTAAGGAGGAACAGCCTGTGTTGCCGCTTCTTGTAGAACGTGTTGGTGTTGTGTGACCAGTCCAGTTTTTTGTTCAGGTGAACACCCAGGTAATTGTAAGATGTCACCATCTCAATGTCTGTTCCCTGGATGTTTACCAGTGCTGTGGGGAGGGTGTGATCGCCTGCGGCAGTCCACCACCAGTTCTTTAGTTTTCCTCGCATTGATCTGGAGGCAGTTCCGTAGGCACCAGTCCATGAAGTCCTGGATAAGTCCTCTGTACTCCACATCATCTCCATCAGAGATGAGGCCCATGATCGCAGAGTCGTCATAGAACTTCTGTAGATGACAGTGTGGTGTGTTGTGTGAAAAGTCAGCAGTGTAGAGGGTGAACAGGAAGGGAGCCAGAACTGTTCCCAGGGAAGGGGGGGGGGGGGGCGGGGGGCTGCAAATGATGGTATCAGACACACAGTCCTGGGTTTTCACAAACTGTGGTCGGTTTGTGAGGTAGTCCAGGATCTGTGCCGGTCCACCCCTGCGCACAGCAGCTTGTCCCTCAGGATTACTGGTTGGATGGTGTTGAAAGCACTGGAGAAAACAAAGAACATGAACCAGTGAACAATATAGGAGGAAGATCACTGTATCCTCCATCCCTATACCATGCTGGTAGGCAAACTGAAGTGGATCCATCGCTGGTCCCACCAGGGGGCAGAGGTGGGCAAGAAGCAGCCTCTCCAGGGTCTTCATTAGGTGTGATGTGAGGGCCACTGGTCTGTAGCTGTTCAGGTCCTTGGAGTGCAGGGTCTTCGGTATGGGTACCACACAGGGTGTTTTCCACAGCTGTGATACCCTCCCCAGCTTCAGGCTCAGACTGAAGATGTGCTCCACGATCCCACACACAGCTAGTCTGCACAAGACTTGAGGAGCCTCAAGCTGGTGCCGTCCGGACCTGTGGCCTTCCTTGCCTTGACCTTCTTCAGCTCAGCTCTCACCTGGGTCTTAGTGAGAATCAGGTTGTAAAACAGCAGGTGATGTACGAGAGGGGATTGGTGGAGGGCCGTGGACAGTGGGACTAGATGAAGGTGGAGGCAGCAGTGGTTGGCGGGCAGGTGGAGAAGAGGGCGGTTGGTCAAACCTGTTAAAAAACATATTCAGGTTGTTCACCCACTCCCTACCCCCCGTGGAATGGGAGGAGGTATTCTGGTTCCCAGAGATGGTTTTGAGGCTTTTCCAGGCATCACTGATGTCACTCTGCTGCAGCTTGTCCTTCATCTTCCTCCTGTAGATGTCCTTCCCCTTTCTGATCTTCCTCCTTAGCTCCCTCTGGATGGACTTCTGCTCCCTCTTGTTTCCCAACCTGAAGATCCTTTTCTTCTCCTTCAACAGTGACTTTATCTCAGGGTTGATCCAAGGTTTGTTGTTTGAGAAACACCGTATGGTCTTGGTGGGTATGGTGTTCTCTACACAGAAGTTGATGTAGTCTGTGATGGTGTGTGTGTGAGGCCGTCAGTGTCCTCACCAGATGGATCACAAAGCTGCTCCAACACAGTGGATTCAAAACAGTCTTTCAGAGCATCCTCTGCCTCCTCAGACCATATTTTCACTGTGCAGGTAAGAGGAGGTTTTCTGTGTACCAGGGGTTTGTACACAGGCAGGAGGTGAACCAAGTTGTGGTCGGAGCTTCTGATGGGGGGGAGTGGTGATGTGGTGTAAGCCTCCTTGGTGTATGCATAAAATAAATCCAGTTTTTTATTGTCTCTGGTATGGCACGTGATATACTGGGTGAAAGTGGGCAGAATAGAGGACAGGGAAGTATGGTTAAAATCACCAGAGAGGAGCAGGAGAGCATTTGGGTGCTGTGTCTGTAGCCTGCTGGTGACTGAGTGGATGACGTCACATGTTGCCTCAGTGCTTGCAGAGGGGGGTACATAAATAGCAGTCACGATGACATATGAGAACTCTCTGGGGAGCTATGCCGGTCAGCTAGCAATTCAATGTCCTTGCTACAGTGTGGTTCTTTAATCGAGATGTGTCCGGGATTACACCATCTGTTATTCACATACATTATCAGCCCCCCGCCTCTGCTCTTCCCACTATCTGGTGTCCGAGCTGCCTGTATTCAGTGGAAACCCTCCAGTCCGATGTTAGCATCTGTTGTTAGTTCTATTAGCCATGTTTCAGTAAACAACATAATGGTAATCTCACTGAAGACGCTCTCATACTGGGACACAGCCGTACATTCATCCGTCTTGTTAAGCAGCAATCTCACATTTCCCATAATAACGGATGGTAGGACGGGTCTGTACCTTATTCTCCTCGCGCGTTGCTCCACTCCAGCATGACATCCTCATCGTTTTCGCCTGATTTCTCGTGAGATATCGGGTCTGTGCATTAGCACTGTGGAACAGCCCAATGCTAACAGCTGACTCCTACTGTAAACAATGGCTCCACTCCACTCACTGGGTCAGCAGTCACTGACGATATGAGCAGAAAGATGGCTAATATCAAGGCCAGTGCAGCGATATATGTGTCCTTGGCGTCTGTAATGGATACGGGGTAACAGAATCAGAAAGTTGTGGCAAAGAAATAACAGATAGTAAATTACAAAATGAGAAAGAGACTCAGAATTGATCCTCTGCTGCTGCAAATGGCTGCCCTTTAAGAATTTTTAAGCAAAAAATTTTAAAACAATTTTAAACAAATTAGACCATCGCTGACAGTTCATCCTGCCAAAATGTTTCTGCATGCAATGATCTTTTCACACATTGATTACTGTTCTACCTACTGGTCACTCACTGGTGTAACCATAATCAAACCCACTGAATCTTTATACTAAAAAGGCATAAAAATCTTTGATAAGAAAGATCCCACATGTTGCTGTTGTCACATTTATAAGAAATACAATTTTCCATCTTTTGAATATTGTAAAACTCTCAAATTTGCCTGTTCGATTTATAAAATATTAAATGCACCCCCCCCCCCCGCCCCAGGAGAATATATTAAAAGGACTTATATAAAATCATTTATTTGCTCTATAAATATCTATCCATATTAATAAAATGAGTAACGAATAACACATCTGATCAAATTTCAGTACCTGTAACGCATTACTGAATTTTTAAATGAAGAGTTCTTTTGCAAAATCTGATAAGGCCAGTTGTGTTCAAAATGAGAAAAAACACTTTTTCATCTGTAGGTTTATAGGTGTTAGCTTCTAACAGCTTCTATAGGTTCTAGCTTCAGCTTCTAAGACATGGTCACTTGAAATATGAGTATCTCAGACATAATAAAGCAAAAAAAATCAATTCCGAACACAGCCAGGGAAATCAGTCAGAGCGAGCATACCCGGAAGGCAGCCAAGATGAGTCATGTGACCCAAATACAAAGTGCTGATTTGCTGTGTGGAGTTATCTGCTTTTGTAAAAAAAAAAAAAAAAAAACACTCCCGATGTTTACCCGCTTTTGGAAAAAAAACACATGAATTTGGAGGGCAGCGCGGTGACGGAGTGGTTAGCACCATGGCAGCACAGCAACTCACCCTTGGCTGGGGGATCCTGGGCTCGATCCCAGCCCCCGACCAACAGTGATCTGTGTGGGGTTTGCATGTTCTCCCCGTGTCTGCGTGGGTTTACTCCGGGATTTCTCTGGTTTCCTCCCACATGCCCAAAACATGCAAGTTAGGTTAATTGGCATCAAACTGGGGATTCTAAATTGTCCTTAGGTATGACTGTGAGAGTGAATGGTTGTCTGTCTCTCTGTGTTGGCCCTGCGATGGACTGGCGATCTGTCCAGGGTGTACCCTGCCTCTCGCCCAAAGATGCTGGGATAGGCTCCAGCCCCCCCACGACCCGAAAAGGATTAAGCGGAAGAAGATGAATGAATATAACATAGGACATATCGGCTTTTGAGACAAAATGATTTGAACCTCTATAAGTAGGTAATGTTAACAGTTGTTTGATGTAAAGAGTGAAATTTTCATGGAAGTGGCGTTTATCAGTTTTTGGAAATAAACTCTTCAGTCAGTAATTTCGTTACACGGCACGTTACTGCAAAAGTAGTGGCGTTACAGTAACACGCTACTCCCAACACTGCTTAAGGCATATGAAAAAAAGCTCTAAAGGTGGGTATCCTCAGCTAGAACACAACACTGACATTTAGTTGGCCCAATAAAAAACATCAGATCTGTAAAGATTTTCTTCTGTGCTTTTGTAGTGGGGTAGAGTTGCCAAACATTTTGCTTTTCTTTGGCAAAGCACTCTGCATTGTGCAAATACCAGGACTTGCTTACTGTAAAATCATGGAAGACTGTTAAACTAACACAGAGAATGAATTAGAAAGTCTCACCTCTATACTGTAACATCACCTTGTGATGTTACAGTAAGTGCGTATTTCTCAGACATAAAGAGACTTAGATTAAATACTCGAAATAATGCCTCAGGTAGAGTTTCTTTACCTGTTCTCAATTTGGCAGTCACCAGCTGCACGTGCTGTAAAAATCTGGTTGGTGTTTATTTAGCGTTTCAGAGCAACATATGTTCTCCATGCTTAGTTAATATTAATTTTAAAAAAGGCTTGAACCTTTTGATGAAGTACTGTTAGTAATCTGTCTTTAATTTTATTTTTACCCCTCAGTTTTCTGTCTCCAAACATCAGCTGTCCTTCCTTCATTTCTTCACTGTTTTGACTGTTTTTGGAAAATCTTCCCTGCACGGTTCCATATTTCCTCCTCAGACGGACCTCACATCTTCTATTCACACTCATTACAGCCCCAGATTCTCCAACAGGAGCTTGAGGATTTCACACTGACATCCAAGGGTTTGCTGGAGGACAGAAACACTGTGAGGTGGAAATTAATTATGACTACAGACACTTGGCGGTCAGAAGCTGTGACCTTAGTGTTCATTGGAAGTCACGAGTGAACGACAGTCTCTTAAATGAGTTTGAAATTTGCTCTTATTAACAGAATGTAATGAAGAGGGACAGTTTTTAAGTCGACAATGGAGGCTTCATAGATCTGTTTAAAATCACAGTTTCCTTAATCACAGCTATGTTCCTGTATTTCTTTCAACAAGCTGTATGACCTCAGTGCCATGTGCACGCTTTCTCTTTTGCAAAAATGTTGATGACTCTGCCTAATGTGAAATCACTTTCTTCATTTTGACAATAAATAACTAATTGCAATCATTAACATCACATATTTTTGTGTTTTGTTAAAAGGAGCTAATGTTCAAAATGATTTTAATTTGCGCTTGCGTTCATGAGGTGCTTATCGCTCACGCAGCAGGCTGAGAGACGCTCTGTGATTACAGTGTATTAACAGGTGTGGCTTAGACTGAACATTTGCATTGTGAGCCTGTTCTGCTATGAACCTCAGAAGTGCATATCTCCATGCACAGAGAGATCTGATATGATGTAGAAGTGTCATGAATAATGCATGAAAGCGTGCAGTTCATTTACATGTCACCCACCTGGCCTATGATTTTTCAGTTTGACTCCAACATGAAATAAGGCTTGACTTTGTCAATCAGTGGGCTCACTTCTCTTACTTTGGGAAATGTCCCATGGGTCTATAATATGAATGTGCAGGGTGATGGTGGGGGTGTTGAAAATGAAGCAAAAAGTACAAAGACAGTCCTCCAGAACCACAGTGTTATACAAATGGAAGGGAATTCACATGATAACATACAGTGGTGTGAAAAAGTGTTTGCACCCTTCCTGATTTCTCATTTTTTTTGTGTGTTTGTCACACTTAAATGTTTCAGATCATCAAACAAATTTAAATATTAGACAAAGATAATACAAGCAAACACAAAATGCAGTTTTAAAATGAAGGTGTTTATTATTAAGAGAAAAAAATCCAAACCTACATGGCCCTGTGTGAAAAAGTGATTGCCCCCTAAACCTAATAACTGGTTGGGCCACCCTTAGCAGCAACAACTGCAATCAAGCGTTTGCGATAACTGGCAATGACTCTTTTACAGTGCTGTGGAGGAATTTTGACCCACTCATCTTTGCAGAATTGTTGTAATTCGACCGACCACACTGGAGGGTTCAGCATCTTAATCGGATTCAGGACAGGACTTTGACTAGGTCACTCCAGAGTTTTTATTTTGTTTTTCTTAAGCCATTCAAACGTTGACTTGCTGGTGTGTTTTGGATCATTGTCTTGCTGCAGAACCCAAGTGCGCTTCAGCTTGAGGTCACAAACAGATGGCCGGACATTATCCTTCAAGATTTTTTGGTGGACAGCAGAATTCATTGTTCCATTTAACACAGCAAGTCTTCCAGGTCCTGAAGCAGCAAAACAGCCCCAGAACATCACACTACCACCACCATGTTTTACTGTTGGCATGATGTTCCTTTTCTGAAATGCTGTTACTTTTACACCGGATTCAATGGGACACACACCTTCCAAAAAGTTCAACTTTTGTCTTGCTAGTCCACACTATTTTCCCAAAAGTCTTGGGGATCATCAAGATGTTTTCTGGCAAAACTGAGATGAGCCTTTATGTTCTTTTTGCTCCGCAGCGGTTTTTATCTTGGAACTCTGCCATGCAGGCCATTTTTGCCCTGTCTCTTTCTTATGGTGGAGTCATGAACACTGACCTTAACTGAGGCAAGTGAGGCCTGCAGTTCTTTGGATGTTGTTGTGGTCTTTTGTGACCTCTTGGATGAGTCGTTGCTGCAATATTGGGGTTATTTTGGTCGGCCAGCCACTCCTGGGAAGGTTCACCACTGTTCCATGTTTTTGCCATTTGTCTGGGGGGGGGGGGGGGGATCACTTTGTCACACAGGGCCATGTAGGTTTCTTTTTTTTTTACCCTTTATAATCAACACCTTCATTTAAAAACTGCATTTTGTGTTTACTTGTATTATCTTTGTCTAATATTTAAATTTCTTTGATGATCTGAAACATTTAGGTGTGACAAACATACAAAAAAATGAGAAATCACTTTTTCACACCACTGTGCATGAAAGAGTAGAGATTGAGTTACATGAAGTTCATTGATTCTGGTCCAGTCATCTTGATATGGTAGCAACTCTGAGTGCAAGCAAATGTCTTCATTGCTTTATTTGTGAAACACCATTTTCTGCCTTCTGATATGTTATAATTAGTACTATAAATAGACAGTTACAAATGCCATCCCTCATGCAGGTGCTAATTGATTTAGAATCAGTCTGTGAACCATTACCTCCTATATGAAGTAATCTGAGCCTGCAAACCACCAAGCTGGCAGAGGACACAAAGCAACTGACTCAATTTCATGTTTCTTGTCTTTGCCTTGTGAGGAAAAAAGTGTGATCTAAAAGTTTAAAGTGCTCTCTTGCAGATACAGTTGATATTTCCACTTTAATATTAACCGGGGAGATTCATTTTTAAATGAGGTTCCAAAAAGTGCACAAAATCAAAATAAAATAAAATAAAATAAAAAAATACAGAGATGAAATGTAAATCATGTAAGAGAATAGTAAATATTAAAACAAAGCTACAGAGCTGAGGCTCATTGTGGAGCCATAAATCTGCTGTCAAGCTTTAATGTGGTACACCGCCACACTGGCTTCCTTTGATGAAACCATCATCTGCCCTTTAAACATATTGTTCAAAATTATATATCTGGAACTCTGCAGCTTTTTTTAGTTGCATCAGCAAAGGATTTTTCTTCAGAGTAGATTTTTTGTGTACAGTGCTGTGAAAAAGTATTTGCCGCCTTCCTGATTTCTTATATTTTTGCATATTTGTTACACTTAAATGTCTTAGATCATCAAACAAATCTTAATATTAGACAAAGATAACCTGAGTAAATAAAAAATGCAGTTTTTTAAAATGATGATTTCATTTATTAAGGGAAAAAATGCTATCTAAACCTACCTGTCCCTATGTGAAAAAGTAATTGCCCCCATACCTAAGAACTTGTGCAACCCTTAGTGGCAACAACTGCAGTCAGATATTTGCAATAACTGGCAATGAGTCTTTTACATTGCTATTGAGGAATTGTGGCCTACTCTTCTTTGCAGAATTGCTTTAATTCAGCAACATTGGAGGACTTGAGTTTGAGGTCACTGACTGATGGTCGGATATTGTCCTTCAGGATTTTCTGGCAGAGAGCAGAATTCATTGTTCCATCAATTACGGCAAGTTGTCCGGGTCCTGAAGTAGCAAAGCAGCCCCAGACCATCACACTACCACCACCATGTTTGACTGTTGGTATGATGTTCCTCTTATGAAATGTGTTAGCTTTGTCCAGATGTAATGGGACATATGCCTTCCAAAAGTTCAACTTTTGTTTCATCAGTCCACAGAATATTTTCTGGGGATCTTGGGGATCATGAAGATGTTTTTGGCAAACGTGAGATAATCCTTTGTGTTCTTTTTGGTCACCAGTGGCTTTCACCTTGGAACTCTCCCTTGGATGCCATTTTTGCCAAGTCTCGTTCTTATTGCTGAATTATAGACCTGCAGTTCTTTAGATGTTGTTCTGGGTTTTTGCTTCTCATCTTGTTGTTAGTTCCTTTAGATCACGGCATGATGTGTTGCTTTTTGAGATCTTTACCCTACTTCACTTTGTCAGACAGATTCTATTTAAGTGATTTCCTTATTCAACAGGTCTGGCAGTAATTAGGCCTGGGTGTGGCTATTGAATTAAACTCAGCTCTCCAAAAAATGTGGTTAATCACAGTTTCACTGATGGGGGGGAGGGGGACAGGTAGGTTTGGATAGCTGTTTTCCCGTTAAACCCTAACTGTATTTTCAGAAAAAGAACACCTAAAAAGACATATCCAAAGTAAATGAAGAACTGCTTCACAATAACAAGGTTCATATGCATGCTCTTGGTGTCTAGAGCAGGGGTGCCCAACCTGGGGCTCCTGGAACATTCAGGTTTCTGTGGGAAATTTTCTAATTTCACTTCTTAATTGGTCCAAAGTGTGGTGTAGTGTGTGTGTGTGTGTGTGCGCGCGCGCTGCTGTACCCACTCCTGGTGTGACGTCAGGCGGGCACGGCCCTTATATATAAATAGTTCTGTTCTCATAATAAAGAGTTGACTTGCTGCATGACAGAAGAGACTCCAGTCCCTCATTCTTCATACATAACATTTGGCAACAAGGAGAAAAATTATGGTACGGGCTACCTCCACCACTATCACCGTTTCTACAGTATACGGGAGAGCCGGTGATCCTGTGGCCGAAGTGGAGGGCCATGTTCGAGGATTACATCGGGGCATTGGGCTTAAGTAGGCTTGACGGGAAGCGACGGCGAGCACTTCTGGCCCACAATCTTGGTGCGGAGGGCTGAAGACTTCTCGGTAGGTTGGGTGAAACAGAGTATTATGAGGATGCTGTCGAGCGGCTTGCCGAGTACTTCGACGAGCAGGCGAGGACCACGAAGCTGCGGGTAATGGAGCTGTTGTCACCAGGAACGGCTAAGCTATGTAGCTTGGAGAAGATAACGGCCCATTCGGTGCCTATGGACAGGTTAGCCGTTAAGCTAACTTTGTGCCAAAGCCAAGCTACAAGCTACCAGCTAGACTTCAAGGTAGGACGGGGGCCACGAGTGGAGGAGTCCCCGGTCACTGAAGACGGCAAGTCAGTCAAGGGGCTCAGCACGGTACAGGACCATAGTGCTGATGAGTCCGACGGCGAGAGCAGCAGGAGTCATCCCCATGGAAGGAGGCTAGGCAGCGAGTGAGAGTGACCATGGAGGCTGAGAGCCATGGGGAAGAGCAGCAACAGCCTTGGTTGGGAAACGACGCAGGCGAAAGCGATGCTGTGAACCCCAGGAGTGAGCAACAGCAGCTGGGCACGGATGCAGCGCAGCGGAGCACCTCGTATGACAGAGAGGAGGTGCCCAGCATCATAGAGGTTGGGCAGGGTCTCAGTGCCGGACCTCAGGCCGCCCTGGATGACGATGCTGGGCGTTACGATGAGGCGCCCGAGGCAGCGAGCGGCATCGACATGCAGGCTTTGGTTTTCCCTGGAATGTGGCCACAGGTGGCCGGAGTGTTCGGGGCAACGATGGCAGCTGCAGTGGTGTTGAAAGCGGTTGGGAGCGGACCGATGAGCACGGAGAGACAGTGTGCCGAACAGCAGCATGATGGGTCCCGAGGAATGAGGCAGTCGGTGGTGAAGAGTGACATTTTTGCAGGAGAGGTTGGTTTTGATCCTGGAGGCAGATGGCGGCCAGGGGCATTCATGCCGTGGGGTTTCCCGGGACCTCCGAGCCGGTCTTATCTTCAGTGGCCAGGGGTGTGCATGATTTGGGGCTGCCCTGGTCCCTCAGGCCAATGTTACCTCTGGCTGCCGGTGGACATAGGTGTGACTTAAATACCCTTAATGTAAATATGTATACATATACTCTGCTGGTGTATGTGTGAGTATGTATGTTATGGGATTGTTTTACTTATTTTGTGTATATTTGGAAAAAAAAAAGGAAAAACGCTGGTTTTAGTTGTTTTGTGTGAATGTGATAGGCCATTCTACTACAGTTCATGATTCCTTGTTCCTTAGTGCATGATTCGGGTCCTAAATTGGGGAGGGTCTCGACTGTGTGTGTGGTTTGCATTTTTGTAAGGGTGAGGGGAAGTGTGGTGTACTGTGTGTGTGTGTGTGTGTGTGTGTGTGTGTGTGTGTGTGTGTGTGTGTGTGTGTGTGTGTGTGTGTGTGCTGCCGTGCCCACCTGACGTCACACCAGGGGCGGGTACTTGTATATAAATAGTTCTGTTCTCATAATAAAGAGTTGACTTGCTGCATGACAGAAGAGACTCCAGTCCCTCATTCTTCGTACATAACACAAGATTTGCAACTAATTTGTTATCGTTGTGCACGTGTTCTGTAGGCACCCTTGCACCCATGCACAACAACAGCAAATTATTTGCAAATCTTTTGACCAATTAAGAAGTGAAATGAGAAAATTTTCCACAGAAACCTGAATGTTCCAGGAGCCCCAGGTTGGGCACCCCTGGTCAAGACACATCTAGGGACCGCAGAGAATGTATTCCCAGTGTCAAGAAATTTCTGTCTGTTACTTTGCCTGAGCAAATTTCAATAAAACAGAGCTCTCCTGTTGTTTTTATTTTTTGACAGAGGAGAACACCATGCTAACACTGATTCCATGAACATAGATGCCATTGATCCCTTTCAACAACTCCTTGACTACAAATATACTGTATTGGATAGAATTTGGGCAAAGGGCAAAGCTTCCACAAAGGTTTTAGTACAGCCAGGAAAAATGCCAATTTGGTACCAAATTGACAAATTGTTGTATGCATGACACCGTGCATACAACTGGGCATGTCCTTCAACCAGTAACTCTTTTTATCACAGGATTTATTCTAATAATACAGTGTTAGCCACTATTAGCCTTGTGGTATGTGGTTGGGGCTAATAATCACCAGTTTTGGCTTTTAAGGAGGGGGGGGGGACTGAAAAGATTTTGACACGAAACTGTAAGGCAATGAAAGGTTTTTTTGTAGAAAAAAAGACATTAGACACCATTTTAGATAATGTCCATTTGTTTTATAGGGGGTTTATAGCCACTGGAGTGCATCTTTAAGTGTGACAAATATGCAAAAATACAAGAAATCAGGGAGGGGGCAAATAGTTTTTCACAGCACTGTAAGTGAAGCATCAGAAAACAGACAATATACACAATGATCCATGTGAAACGATGTGGCATTCTCAACTCATCAGCAGGGTGACAAAAAAGACACACAAAGAAGGGACCCCTGCACTCGTCCATTTCACACCAGCTGCAGTAGGGGTCGCTAATGTCCGTGTGAAGGCAGCCGAGGAGGCAGCCGCGGTCTCCAGCTCTGCCGTTCGCCAGGCTGGGATTTCTTCCTTCTCTCGGCTCCATCCGCTGCGCTCTCTCTTCTGGAAAGTAAACGGCTGCAGACGGAGCTTCTTGTGGACGAGCACGGAGCTTTGGCAGCTGACTAAAGGACACCATGGCTCACTTCTGGATACACACTGCGTGGATCACCGGCGTCGCCTTCCTCTTGGGATTTCAAGGCAAGGGATCGTTTCCTTCTTTTCATGTCTCATGTCCTGACGCCCCCCCCCCCCCCACACACACACTAGGAAACACCGGAGTTGGGAGGCAAAATGTGACATCTATATTGGATGTTTAAAATGTGCGTCTGTCCGTCTGATGCTGACTCGGGAGTTCTTGAAGGTACGTGAAGAGACTTCCCCTCCTGGAAACACCTGGCAGGGCTCCTGGTTGTTAAGGCTGCGACTTCTAATGCAGCAGCAGAGCTCAGTTTGGTCTAAATAAAGTTAATAATGAGTGGAGCTGAGCTGACAGCAGACTTCCACGTACAGTATCAGTGGGTGACACAACAGAGGGAGAGGGAGCAGTGCTGGAGGCTGGTGGCACAGCTGACAGCTTCAGTGGAGTCTCCTCAGCATAGTAGTGGAGTAGTGCAGAAACGTGGAGGCTGCTGGACTGTCAGCTCAACAGTTGTACTTATTTCAGGAGGCTGCTTTGTCTGCTGAGGGGTGTGTGTGCGTGCATGTGCAGATCTTGGTGTATAAAGGGTAAAATAATAATTAAAAAAAATGCTAAAGCGGGTTGTAGTCTCTAAACTTTAGTACTTATCCCACTCAATACACTTCAACATCTTCGACCATCTCGTTTCAGTTTTACAATGATGTACATCATAGCTTGGATCAGTGCGTTCTGACCTATTGGATTCTTTCTGGCTCTGCTGTAATGCTGGCATGGAGCCCGTGCTCAGAGTGGGTATGGATGTGATCCGTGTGGATGGGTAAGGAATGAGAATGCAGTGAGTGGTGAGGGAACGGAAAGCAACTGAGCCGGAGGTATTATAGCAGCAGCCTAATTGCCCCCCCCCCCCCTTAAAGAAATTATGAAGGTCTTGGAACAGAGGTGTGGCACCACATTTGTCAGGTTAAATCCAAGAGCAACTGGGTTTCAGTGCGAAAGTGCGATCAGGGAGTCACGCCTGAGTCCTGCAGTCAGATGGAGTGGTCACATACTGTGATGTCAATGACAGTATCCTCATCATAGAGAGAAAAAGAAGAGAGGAGGAACCCAAACCTTCATACCACACATCTGTCTTTAAGTTTTCTTCACTGCTAATGATTAATCTGTTTTCTTTGGCTTTACAATGCATTTTGCAAAAACAAAAGCCTGAAAGCTCGTAATTGCATTGACTTTTGTGATGGAAAAAAACAAACAAACACTTTATTAGTTTGTAAAAAAAAATGTATGCAGGTGGTCATATGGTGCAACAGATATATTAGAACATGTCTTTGTAGGGCAGGTGTGGCCATGTACATTTAAGCCTGTCAAGTCTGTGTTACACTTGGCTCTGTCCAACTACACTGTGGATTGATAGAACAGCTTTCCTTTAAGGGTCAATGCAAGTTGAAAACTGGCCTTTCTCCCTCACCCAGTGTGGAAGCTGCAGATTTTAAACGTCACTGATTTTCCTCACATGACAGTGAAGATTCTATGTAGTTGAGGTTTTTAGAGGCCTTCTTTCTGGTGTCACTTTCAATACCTCTACTATATTTGGTACCTTCTGCTCCAAGTCGAACATCACTCTTCCCAGCTAACCCACAGCTCATCAGTATGAAATTTAGATTTTTGGCCACTTTCACATGGGGTGTCTTGCTATAAAGATGCTCCTGTTCCATATCTTAGCCACTTTATTATGAGGTTATGTCAGGGGTGTCAAACTCATTCCATGGAGGGCCAAGACCCTGCAGGTTTTACCTCCACCCAGTGTCTTCAGCAGGAGATTTCACTGAATTTCCCCTCACTGATTGCTGATCAATGAAAACACCTGCTGAAGACAGTGGGTGGAGGTAAAACCTGCAGGGTCTTGGCCCTCCATGGAATGAGTTTGACACCCCTGGGTTATGTGATCCCACACTAGCCAGTTTTTCATATTGCATGCTGTTATGGCTGTGCTTTAGTGGACTGTACTTTTTTTGTTGGCAGATATTGCACCTTGTCTTTTTTTTGTTTTTTGCCCTGACCTTCTCCATGGATCTGGTGGCTTGGCCTGTTTCTGTACTTCCATGACCAGAGCCTCTATACCAGGGGTGTCAAACTCATTTCATGGAGGGCCAAGACCCTGCAGGTTTTACTTCCACCCAGTCTCTTCAGCAGGTGTTTTCACTGATCAGCAATCAGTAGGAAGAAATTCAGAGAAATCACCTGTTGAAGACACTGGGTGGAGGTAAAATGAGTTTGACACCTGTGCTCTATACTGTCCTCTACCCCAACCTGGTTTCCTCACTGGTTGAATTTCTTGATGTCTTGAGAGTTTTCCATCTGACAGTGATAACAGTTATACAGCTCATGGAGGGGCTTGATCTGTCATGATGAAATAACTTCTTCGCCTTCATCACGGTCCATTTCTACTGCCTGAAGCACTCTTGTAGCAGTTCAGCTTGGTGGATTATTTCTATCTTGGCATCTGTGGTGTTTATCTCTGCTCATGATCAGCTAACACTTGTCTTGAGTCTTGTTCCTACCATTTAACCGGCTAATCAGCACATGCTTATCCTTTTTAGATATACACTACTCACAAAAAGTTTAGTTTATTGGTTTATTTGCCAGGGACCATGTACAGAAAAAACATTAAACACAGGTTAAAAATGCTCTGTACCAGATAGGGACTAAAGTTAGGGATATTTGGCTTTTGGATGAAATTTCAGGATGCACCTTTGCACCTTTACCTTTACAGGTGAACTTAACTTGACCTTCTCTAACCTTTTGAATGCACATGTCCAACTGTTCAGTGTTTGACTACTTTTTGCATAACTTGCTATTCTCGAACAAGGTGCTTAAGGGCAAAATAAAAACGTGTTTGATCCATGAATCGACCAAGAAATTTTCTGATTCATTTAGAATTGGTATTTAAACAGTCCTCTTCATCATGCTGTTCACATTTTGACATCATGAGCCCAAGACGACACCTAACAGCTGATCAGCAGTACCTCGCCATTGGGAGGCTTCAAACAGGATGTTCTTAGAGTGAAGTGGCCACTGAGCTTAAAGTGTTACAGAGTGTCATCAGCAGTTTGCAACAGAGATACAGAGAGACTGAAAGAGTCACAGAAAGGCATAGAAGTGGATGTCCTTTAAGCCACATCCTATGCTGATGACTGCCTCATTGTGAACAGTGCCCTGTGGAACCGGATGATGAATGCCACTCAACTCCAGGCACATTTAAGGGAGGTGAGAGGCACAAGTGTCACGTCAGACCATTCGAAACTGTTTACATCAGTGTGGTCTACATGCTAGATCACCTGCAAGGGCACCTGACCACGCCACCAGGCACAGGCGTCATCGTCATTTTTTGTTGTGGTGTACCAACCACTGTTGGCTTTTGTTGCAATAAATGGTTTGAGATGAGGGAATCACTATTACATGCTTCTACTTAAATGCCCTGCTTTCATGATATATCACTGTAATGTGAACTTCTACATTTTCCAGAAATTTCACCCAAAAGCCAAATATCCCTAACTTTTTGTGAGTAGTGTAGTATTTAGCTGGCATTAATCTCCTTGCATCATCATCATCATCATCATCATCATCATCATCCAGCGGCTTCCTGTGGTAATGTATCGTCACTTCCTGTGTTGCTGGCTGTCTGTGTGGTTAGCTCTGTGGTTAGCTCTCCTCATTCTCCTGAGGATTTTTGCCTTTAATTGTATTGGAATCACTTTTTTCTTTCTACCGTTAGCTCTCACTTCTGTTTATCAAGCCTCTTGCACCTGTGTGCGCACTCAGTGTCATCTAATCACCCTCTTTAGCCTGCTGTTCACCTTTCATCAGTGTTTTTGTTAACGTTGGGTTAGCCACTAGCTATGGCTACTAGCTCGCATTCCCCTCCTCCTCTGGTGTGCTCTCTCTGTCAGATGTTTAGCTACACCTCTGGCTTTTTTAGTGATAATGGTAAATGTAATAAATGTTGTCTTTTTGAGGTGCTCGAGGCGAGGTTGTCTGATTTGGAATCCCAGCTCCACTGCATTGAAACACCGTCTGCGCCAGTTAGTAATGACGGATGCCCCTTAGCTGCAGCGGAGCTCCCTAGCATAGGGCGGTCTGCTAGCGGTCCTCCGGTCCTCCTCAGCAGCGAGGAGACTGGGTGGGTGAAAGTGAGAAGGAAGCCTAGTCGCAAGGCCCCGGTTCACCACCAACCTGTTCATGTTTCTAATCGCTTTTCCCTGTTCAATGACACACCCACTGAGGAAAAAACTCTGATCATTGGCGACTCTGTAGTCAGAAACGTGAACCTAGAGACTCCAGCGGCCATAGTCAAATGCATTCCTGGGGCCAGAGCAGGCGACATCGAGTCAAATTTGAAAATGCTGGCTAAAATGCTAAATGCTAAAATGCTGGTGGATGAAATTCAAGGCAATGTACGTTACCAGAAGGATTTTAAGAACTGCTGCGTCATGGCTTTCACTGAATCTTGGCTTACTGCGCATGATCGAGATGCAGACCTGTGGATTGACGGCTTTGGAGCCCCGCTGCGATCGGATCGGCAAGAAGAGGTAACGGGGAAGCGTCAGGGGGGCGGAGTATGTTTATACATTAATAAGCAGTACTGCACATCTGTCATGGTCAGAGAGCGCATCTGTACACCCGATGTGGAGCTGCTGTCTGTGTCACTACGCCCCTTTTATTTGCCTCGTGAGTTTCCCCAACTTTTTATCACAACTGTGTACATTCACCCGAGGGCAGACGCTGACTCCGCCTCCAGCACCATCTCTGATGTGGTGCAGCGGCTGCAGTCAATTTCTCCAGAGGCGCCAAACTTCATTCTTGGGGATTTTAACCATGTTTCTTTAAAGAAGACACTTAAAAACTTTCATCAGTATGTCTCCTGCCCAACCAGGCGAAAAAAGACATGGGACCTGTGCTATGGATCCATAGAGAGGGCCTATAAATCACTCCCCCTTCCTCCTTTAGGATCATCAGATCACAACTGTGTTCATTTGCTGCCCACATACACTACCGTTCAAAAGTTTGGGGTCACCCAGACAATTATTTTGTGTTTTCCATGAAAAGTCACACTTATTTACCACCATGAGTTGTAAAATGAATAGAAAATATAGTCAAGACATTGACAAGGTTAGAAATAATGATTTGTATTTGAAATAATAATTTTTTCCTTCAAACCTTGCTTTCGTCAAAGAATCCTCCATTTGCAGCAATTACAGCATTGCAGACCTAACATGATTGCACAAGGGTTTTCTAATCATCCATTAGCCTTCTGACGCAATGAGCAAACACATTGTACCATTAGAACACTGGAGTGATAGTTGCTGGAAATGGGCCTCTATACACCTATCTGGATATTGCACCAAAAACCTGACATTTGCAGCTAGAATAGTCATTTACCACATTAGCAATGTATAGAGTGTATTTCTGATTAGTTTAAAGTTATCTTCATTGAAAAAAAGTGCTTTTCTTTCAAAAATAAGGAAATTTCTAAGTGACCCCAAACTTTTGAACGGTAGTGTATAAAACTGCTCTCAGAAGAGGCAAGGTGGAGACGAGAGACATTGATGTGTGGACAGAAGATTCAGAGCACAGCCTCCAGGAATGCTTTGACTGTACAGACTGGAAGATGTTCATAATGGTCTGCGGGGATGATTTGGACTCTCTGGCTGAGCTCACATGCTCATACATGGCTTTCTGTCAAAATAAGATCGTTCCACGTAAACGTGTCAAAATATACCCCAACAACAAACCATGGGTTACTAAATCAGTTAAATCCTGCTTACAGAGGAAAGCACTTGCCTTTAAACAGGGGTCTGTTTCTGAGCTACAGGTTGCCACTAAGGAGCTGAAGGCCGAAATTTTAAGAGCAAAGCAGAATTATAAATCAGAGTTGGAAAGCAAGATGGCAGCAAATAAACTTGGTTCAGCCTGGGCCAGTATGAAAACTATTGCAGGCCTTCAGAGCACAGAGCGCAGTAATCGTGTGTTTTTAGATGGTTTTAGTTCAGACACAGAGCTGGCTAATGCTCTTAATTGTTTTTACGGTCGTTTTGACTCCTTTGATTTTAGCACAGAAATCCAAGATTTGAAACAGAAACTCAAAGACAATCAGCACTTTAATATTGAGATGCAGGATGTCAAAAGGGAGTTCTGTGCTGTAAAAGTGAACAAAAGTCAGGGCCCTGATAATATATGTGGGCGCCTGGTAAAGTCCTGTGCAAATGAACTGAGTCCTATATTTCATTACATTTTCAATAAGTCCTTACAGACACAACATGTGCCTAAGATCTGGAAAGATGCCGTGGTTGTTCCCGTTCCAAAATCCAGCTTTCCTAAAACGGTAAATGACTTTAGACCAGTTGCTTTGACCTCAATTTTAATGAAAATTTTTGAAAAACTGGTCAGATGTGAGGTCCTAAGGCAGACTGAACATGCATTGGATCCTCTGCAGTTTGTCTATAGGCCTCACAGAGGAGTGGAGGACGCCACTGTCACTCTGTTTAACATGCTTTTTAAACATCTGGATTTTAATGGGACACACGCCAGGCTTTTATTTGTGGACTTTTCTTCTGCCTTTAATACAATCCAACCACATATTTTAGTTGAAAGGCTCCTGCAACAATTTGATTTGAGCAATAATCTGGTGGGTTGGATTCTGGATTTCTTAACCAACAGGACACAGAGAGTAAGGGTCAATGGCACATTGTCTGACCTAAAGTGCTCTTCTACTGGCTCTCCTCAGGGGTGTGTGTTGTCACCACTACTCTTCATCCTGTACACAAACATGTGTCGGAGCAGACATGACAACAGACACATTATAAAGTATGCTGATGACTCAGTCATTGTCAGTCTCCTCCAGGATGGTGAGAGTGGCCACGGCCCAGTAGTTGATGACTTTGTTCACTGGTGTGAGGATTCCTACCTGCAGCTGAATACAACAAAAACTAAAGATATGATTATTGACTTTAGGAGGAAAACTCCCAGGCACAAAGTCACCATACTAAAAGGCCAGACCACCGAATGTGTACAGTCGTACAAATATCTTGGGACGATTATTGATAGTAAATTAAACTTTGAAGTGAACTGTGAAAGGGTGTGCAAAAAGGGTCAGCAAAATTTGCATTGTTTGAGGAAACTTGCACGCTTCCAAATTGACCGAACCATAATGACTATGTTTTATCGGGCTTTTATTGAATCTGTTTTATCCTTTTCTTTAATGTCATGGTTTGGTCAGATAAAACTGAAACAGAGGAAATCCTTGGATCAGGTAGTTAGATGGTCCAGTCGTTTGCTTGGTGAGTCACAGCTGAGCCTGACATCCCTGTACACCAGATAAGTACAGAGGATGGCCGACTCGATTTTAAATGATGACTCCCACCCTTTGCACTGCAACTTTCAGCTTCTTCCCTCCAGACGGAGGTTTGCTGTCCCAAAAAGCAAAACCCAGCGCTACAAAAACAGCTTTGTCCCTGCTGCTGTCAAAGAGTTGAACAAGCTATAAAAATTATATTGTACATATTTTATATTTACCTATTTTGTAAGATGTGTGCCTGTGTTTGTGTCTATGTTGAATGTAATTAGTGGCTTGTAAATATGGATGTCACCAGACTGCAAAACAAATCTACCTACGGGTACAGATAAAGTAACCTGAACCTGAAAAGTAACTGTAAATACTCCATAATTGTTATCCATGCCAGCATTAATGACATCCAACTCCGGCAGTCGGAAGTCACAAAACTTAATGTGGAATACGTGTGTGACTTTGCCAAAAGAATGTCTGCCTCTGTAGTATTCTCTGGGCCCCTCCCCAATCTGACCAATGATGACATGTTTAGCTGCTTGTCATCCTTCAACCGCTGTCTGTCTGTGTGGTGTCCTGCAAACGATGTGGGCTACATAGACAATTGGAGCTCATTTTGGGGAAAACCTGGTCTTATTAGATGAGACGGCGTCCATCCCACTTTGGATGGTGCGCCTCATTTATCTAACAATCTGGCATCATTTATCCAAATTTCCAAAACATTGACAACTCAGAGCTGGGACCAGGAAGCAGAGTCGCAGTCTTACATGCCTCTCTGCAGCTCCTCTTCATCCGCCACCCCTCAACTTAGCCCCTGTCTTCCCCATCAGAGAATCACTGTCTGCTCCCTCCAAAGAAAATAAAAATATAACAAATAAGCATCCCAAAGTGATTAAACAAAAAGTTGTTAAACTCAAATTAAACATGAAGCCTCCAAATTGAATAATTTGGCCTCTGTTCCTCCTCATAATTTAAAAATTAAATGTGGTTTGTTAAATATTAGGTCTCTAACTCCCAAGTCTCTGCTAGTCCATGATATGTTAATTGATCATCAGATTGATTGACTATCCCTTACAGAGACTTGGTTAGGGCAAGAGGATTATGTTGGTTTAAATGAATCAACTCCCTCTGGTTATTTAAACTGTCAAAATCCCAGAAGTTTTGGTCATGGAGGAGGAGTAGCAACAATTTACCATTCCAAATTACTAGTTAATGTAAAGCAAAAAACACGTTATAATTCCTTTGAGGGCCTGGTCCTCAGTATTGGGCATTTTAGCAATTTTAGGCTAAACCCAATTTTATTTGCCATAGTTTATCGTCCTCCATCAACCTACTCAGAGTTTTTATCTGAATTTGCCAAATTCTTAGCTGATTTAGCGCTGAAATCATATAGTGATTGCCTTAATATGGCATTTAATTCGATATTAGACTTGATGGGGTTTTCTCAGATAATAGGGAATTCTACCCATTATCTCCACCATACGTTGGACCTTGTTCTTACATATGGCATAGAAATAGAAAATCTGGTAGTGTCTCCTCATAACCCTGTACTGTCAGACTCATTGTCTGTTAACCTTTGATTTTTCTATTTCTGACTATTTGGCTCCTAAAGAAAAATATTACTACAGTAGATGCCTCTCAGATGATGTTGTAACCAAATTTATGCAGATTGTTTCCTCTATGCCATGTGTCAACACAATGGAAGTAAGCTATAGACATCTTGCTCCTTCTGTAATTGATAGCATGGTAGATAGTGTTACAGCTTCTCTGCATCAGACTCTAGACATGGTGGCCCCTTTATAAAAGAAAAAGTCTAATCAGAGATTTCTATCTCCTTGGTTCAACACAGAAACTTGTAGCTTAAAACAGAAGACTCACCAATTAGAAAGAAAATGGCACTCCACTAATTTAGATGAAATCTATTTAGCTTGGAGAAATCATCTTTTAATTTATAAAAAATCTCTGGGAAAAGCTAGAACGAGTTATTATTCTGCATTAATAGAAGAGAACAAGAATAATCCTAGGTTTCTTTTCAGCACTGTAGCCAAGCTGACAAAGAGTCAGGACTCTGTCAATCCTAGCCTTCCCTTAGAGCTTACTAGTCAGGACTTTATGAACTTTTTCAATAATAAAATTTCATCTATCAGAGAAAAAATCAGTCAGATTCTTCCCACCGTTAACTTAAATACAGTAACTACTACAACTCCTTCAATTGATATATGTTTGGATGAGTTTACTCCTATTGACCTTTTAGAGTTAGACAAAATAATTTCCTCATCCAAGCCTTCAACTTGTCTTTTAGACCCTATTCCTACCAGGTTTTTGAAAGAAGTCTTCCCATTTATTGGTAACTTTTTTCTTCAAATAATCAATTCTTCATTAACTTTAGGCCATGTACTGCAGGCTTTTAAAACTGCTGTAATTAAAGCCTTACTCAAAAAGCCAACGCTGGATCCAGGAGTTTTAGCTAACTATAGACCAATCTCTAATCTCCCTTTCATTTCAAAAATCTTAGAAATAGTTGTTGCTATGCAATTATTTGACCACTTGCAGGGAACTGGTTTATTTGAAGAGTTTCAATCTGGGTTTAGAATGCATCATAGTACTGAAACAGCCTTAGTGAAGGTCACTAATGACCTCCTTATCGCATCTGATAATGGACTTGTTTTTGTACTTGTCTTTTTAGACCTTAGTGCAGCTTTTGATACTATCAATCATAATATTCTACTTGATAGATTAGAACACTATGTTGGACTTAATCTGATAGGTTCCAGTTTGTTCATGTCAAAAAATGAGTTTTCTTTCAACTCAAAGCTCAGTTATGGAGTTCCACAGGGATCTGTGCTAGGCCCTACTCTTTTTTAGTTTATATATGCTTCCGTTAGGCGACATTATTAGAAAGCACTGTTTCGCTGGGAAACGAGAGCGGAGCGGCTCGCTATTCAGCTAGGTAAACAGCTGTTCAGTAACTGTTTTGTCAACACAAATCGTCCGGGATCATGGGTCCCAAGAAAGCTCAGCAGACTGAGGAGGTGGACGATATTAAAAGATCGCTCGACTTCTTGGCTGAAGAGATTTCTGCTGTTAAGCTGCAGCAAAAAACATTCTGGGCCTGCTCAAGGAGGTGAAAGCGCTGCGGATCCAGAACGCCGAGAAGGACCAGAGGCTGGTGTATCTGGAGAGCAGAGTAGTGGACCTGGAACAATATACGCGGGTGAACAATGTGATCATCACTGGGCTCCACATTAAACCCCGATCATATGCTTGGGCGGTGGCCGCGGACAGCGGAGGGAGGCTCGATGAGCTGGATGCCAAATCTGCTTAGCAACAAGTGGTGGCCTTCCTGCAGTCCAAAGAAATCCAGCTGGACTGTAACACTATTGAGGCTTGCCACCCCCTGCCCAGGAAAAACAGCAACAAACCAGCTGTCATCATGAGGTTTGTCAACAGAAAACACAAGACTGCACTGCTAAAACAAGGGAGGAAACTGAAAGGAACGAACATTTACAAAAACAAGCACCTCACAAAAGAAAATGCAGAAATAGCCAGAAAAGCAAGATACATGAGAAAGCAAAAAAAATATTCTAAACACCTGGACAAAAAACTGTAACATATACATCAAATTAAATGGATCACCTGAAGAAGCCAAGGTCATTAACATCCGAAATATTATGGAACTGGACAAATATCAATGAACATTATGAACTGGAATCGACAGCAACAAATGAAAACTGTAAGACACTGAAGGATTATACTCATCTGCAACAGGACATAACTACATGAAACAGAAGATCAACAAACAGGAACAACAGGAACTGAAAGTTTTTGAATATACGGATCACAACCCACAGAACATAGAATATAACATAGACCCTGACAATAATTTATTTACCTCCATCAATAATAACTGTAGTTACTACACGGATGAACAGTTTAACTCAATGGTCACATCTGATTTCAATATTTCAGTTATCCACTTCAACAGCAGAAGTCTCAATGCCAACTTTAATAACATTAAAGATTATTTACATCAGTTTAAAGAGCCATTCAATATAGTGGCAATATCAGAGATGTGGCTTAGTGAAGAGAAAGTAGTGGATTTTACATTGGATGGCTACGAATTAAATTATATGAATAGAAAAGTGAAAAAAGGAGGAGGAGTTGCAATTTATGTTGAAAATTTGTCAATGACTGTGGATGATTTATTTGAATGTATTACAATAGAAATCTGTTTGGACAATATGAATAATATAGTAGTGAGCTGTGTATATAGAAGACCTGGATCAAATATTGACTTATTTAAGGACTGGATGGAAAAAATGTATGCAAAACTTACTCTTAAAGTTATGTTCATCTGTGGAGATTTCAATATAGATCTTATGAAGTCAAAACAATATAATATGACAGAAGAATTTATCAACACAATGTACAGTATGGGCTTACATCCAACAATCACCAGACCTAGCAGAATCACGCCGCACAGTGCCACATTAATAGATAACCTATTCACAAACATTATGGAAAATAATATTGTGAGTGGGCTTTTATCGAATGATATCAGTGACTACCTGCCAATTTTTGATGTCTGTCAATGTGATTATAGGAAGAATAAGTATACCAAAAATATTAAATATAAAGAATAAGAACTGAAGAATCTATGTATGTACTGGCAAAGGAATTATTAATAAAAGACTGGAAGATAGTTTGTGACGAAAATGATACAAATAAAGCATATAATAAATTTTTACAAATATTTCAATCATTGTACAGTAGTCGTTGGCCTCTGTCGGTCTATGATGACCATGGAAGAGAATCCTAAACGTCTACTCTGCTGGAACAGCACCGCCTATGGCTGAACAGGCCGATGCGCGAATGGCAGTCCCTGTCACACAGGTTGCACTTGTGGGTGGTCTCCGTGCTGCTGGGTCTGTGGCGGTTCTTCCTGCGGGTCCTTTTTTCATCTGCTGCAGCAGTCAGTCTCTCTTCACCCGCCTTGAGCTGTCTGGTCAGGGTGCCTCTCCATTTGGAGCGGTCTGTTGCAAGGTCCTCCCAGCGCTCTGTGTTGATCTCCAGGGCCTTCATGTCTCTCTTGCAGACGTCTCTAAAGTGCAGCTGTGGGCGGCCAACGTCTCTCCTGCTGGTCGCCAGTTCTCCGTAGAGGACGTCTTTGGGGATTCTGCCATCCTCCATACAGTGAACGTGGCCTAGTCAGCGGAGCCTGCGCTGCCTAAGTAGAATGAACATGGAGGGAAGGCCGGCGCGCGACAGAACTTCTGTGTTGGGCACTTTGTCCTGCCAGGATATGTCCAGGATGTGGCGAATGCAGCGCAAATGGAAGGAGTTCAGTCTCTTTTCCTGCCGGGCGTATGTTGTCCACATCTCACTCCCATAGAGCAGTGTGCTGATGATGCAGGCGTTGTACACTGCCATCTTCGTCTTGACAGAGAGTTTGGGATTCTCCCACACTCGTGTGGTGAGGCGAGCGAGTGTGAAGGCTGATTTTCCAATCCTCTTGTCGATCTCTGTATCAAGGGAGAGGTTGTTGCTGATCGTGGACCCCAGGTACGTGAACTGATTCACGACCTCCAGCTCGTAGTCGTCGATGGTGATGGTTGGTGGTGCTTCCGTGCCTTGCGCCAAGACGTTAGTCTTCTTCAGGCTGATGGTAAGCCTGAAGTCCTTGCATGCCTGGGAGAAGTGGTCCATCAGGGTCTGAAGCTCCTGCTGTGTGTGGGTTGCGACTGCAGCGTCGTCTGCGAACAGCATGTCTCTGATTAGAGCCTCACGTACTTTGGTTCTGGCTTTCAGGCGGGCGAGGTTGAAAAGCCTGCCGTCAGATCTTGTGTGCAGGTAGATTCCCTCTGTTGCTGTGCTGAAGGCATGCCTCAGGAGCATAGCAAAGAAAATCACAAAGAGGGTTGGCGCAAGTACACAGCCCTGTTTCACTCCGCTGCGTATGTTGAATGGCTCTGAGACGTTGCCGTTGTGCTGCACTATCCCCTGCATGTTGGTATGAAATGATTTGATGAGGCTTTGCAACTTTGGTGGGCATCCTATCTTTGGCAGG
The DNA here is from genome assembly GCA_020510985.1 of Pholidichthys leucotaenia. Lineage (NCBI taxonomy): Eukaryota > Metazoa > Chordata > Actinopteri > Cichliformes > Pholidichthyidae > Pholidichthys > Pholidichthys leucotaenia. The sequence continues at coordinate 125,639,377 of CM035847.1, read as the reverse complement.
ATCTTGAAAAGGCCCTCTCTGCTGACCAGATCGAACGCTTTGGTGAGGTCAGTGAAGGTGACGTACAGGGGCATGTTCTGTTCTCTGCATTTCTCCTGGAGTTGGCGGATGGAGAATATCATGTCTACTGTCGATTGCTCAGCGCGGAAGCCACACTGGGACTTGGGGTAGACACGTTCGGCAAGCTTCTGTAGACGAACGAGAACAACTCGTGCGTAGACTTTGCCAACAACGCTGAGGAGGGAGATGCCCCTGTAGTTGCTGCAGTCGCTTCTCTCCCCTTTGTTTTTGTAGAGGGTGATGATCTTGGCGTCCCTCATGTCCTGTGGTACGGCACCTTCCTTCCAGCACTGGCAGAGGACGTCATGCATTGGCAGCAGTAGGGCGGTCTTGCATTGCTTGATCAGGTCGGCGGGTATGCCGTCATTGCCGGGTGCCTTGCCAGCGGCCAAGCTATCAATGGCCTTGCTGAGTTTGTCGATGGTTGGCTCGGCGTCAAGTTCATTCATGGATGGCAGGCAGTCGATGGCATCAAGGGCTGACAGTGCCACGGTGTTCTGTCTGGAGTAGAGGTCGGAGTAGTGTTCCACCCATCTCTCCATCTGCTTGTTCTTTTCTGTGATCATCTCCCCAGTGGAGGATTTGAGGGGGGCCGTCTTGCTCTGAGCCGGACCAAGTGCTTTCTTGATGCCATCGTACATACCACGGATGTTTCCTGTTATGGCAGCGGTTTGAATGTACAGTAAAAACTGTCCTATAAAACAATACAGTGACAGACAACAAAACAACAATATTCCATGGGTCACCAAGGGGTTATTAAATGCATGTAAAAAGAAGAATTCATTATATAAACAATTCAGTAAGTGTAATAATAATGCATAGAATGGTAGAGGCTGAGATCAAATATAAAAGATATAAAAACAAGCTAACTAATATAATGAGGGCATGCAAGAAAGAATACTACAACGAAATATTAGAGGATAATAAAAATAACTTAAGAGGAATATGGCAAGTGTTAAATGGGATTATTAGTAACCGATCAAAGAATGCTAATTATCCAGAATATTTTATTGAAAATGACAATCTGATAAATAATATGGAGGATGTGGTTAGTGGTTTCAATAAAATTTTGTAAAAGTTGGTCCAGAATTGGGCGGCGCGGTGGAAGAGTGGTTAGCACTGCGGCAGCACAGCAACTCACCCTTGGCCGGGGGATCCTGGGTTCGATCCCAGCCCCCGACCAACAGTGATCTGTGTGGAGTTTGCATGTTCTCCCCGTGTCTGCGTGGGTTTTCCCCGGGATTTCTCCGGTTTCCTCCCACATGCCAAAAACATGCAAGTTAGGTTAATTGGCATCAAAACTGGGGATTCTAAATTGTCCTTAGGTATGACTGTGAGAGTGAATGGTTGTCTGTCTCTCTGTGTTGGCCCTGCGATGAACTGGCGATCTGTCCAGGATGTACCCTGCTTCTCGCCCAAAAGATGCTGGGATAGGCTCCAGCCCCACCGCGACCCGAAAAGGATTAAGCGGAAGAAGATGAATGAATGAATGAGTGAATGGTCCAGAATTAGCAAAAACAATAGTGACACCAGAAACAAACAATAGTGGGTCTGTAAATTAAATAGAAGATAGAAATCCAAACACAATCTTTTTGGGTGCAATAACTGAAAAGGAAATTATCGAGACTGTAAGTAAATTTAACAACAAAAAATCAACTGACTGGAATGAAATTGACATGACAATAGTGAAAAAAGTAATTGAAGGAATTGTTAAACCACTCACCCACATCTGTAACCTTTCATTTCAAACTGATAAATTTCCAAACAAAATGAAAATAGCAAAAGTAATACCACTATACAAAACAGGAGACAGTCATCATTTCACAAATTACAGGCTGGTCTCTTTACTCTCACAGTTCTCCAAAATACTTGAAAAAATCTTCACTAAGAGACTGGATGATTTCATTGAAAAACACAACCTCCTTACAGATAGCCAGTATGGTTTTAGAGCAGATAAATCTACATCTTTGGCACTGAGATCGAACTTATAGAAGAAATTACTAGTTGTATAGATAAAAAAAAAGGTTGCTGCAGGAGTATTTATAGATTTAAAGAAAGCTTTTGACACCATTGACCACAGAATTTTACTGAGGAAATTGGAAAGGTATGGGATAAGAGGGGTCGGACTGAGTTGGGTGGAAAGTTATTTTAGTAACAGACAATTTGTACAAATTGGTGAGCACAAATCACCCTTCATGAACACCTCTTGTGGTGTGCCCCAGGGGTCAGTTTTGAGACCCAAATGCTTTGTCTTATATATAAATGACATATGCCAAGTATCAAAATTTCTGAAATTTATTTTGTTTGCAGATGACACAAATATCCTTTGCTCTGGTGAGAATTTGCAGCAGGTTTTAGAGGTGGTCACAACAGAAATGAAAAGGTTAACACAGTGGTTTAACAAAAATAAATTATCTCTAAATCTGAAAAAAAAAGATTATGTTGTTTGGAAATTAAAAAATAAATCATGAAATAATGATAACGATAGATGATGCCAGAATAGAAACAGTACAGGAAAATAAGTTTCTAGGGGTGACGCTAGACAATAAAATCTGCTGGAAACCTCACATCAGTCACATCCAGGCCAAGTTGTCAAAATGTATAGAGATACTGTGGAAGACGAGACACATCTTGGACTATAAATCATTGTTCTTACTGTACAATTCACTGTTTCTACCATATCTTAACTACTGTGTAGAGGTCTGGGGAAACACCTACAGGACCAACCTACAGCCAATATGCACATTACAAAAAAAAGCTATAAGAATAATAAATAATGTATGCTACAGAGACCAAACCAGCTTGTTGTTTTAAAAGTCACATGCTATAAAGTTCATGGATTTAGTTAAATATAAGACAGCACAAATAATGTACAGGGCAATTAATAATCAACTCCCAACTAATATACAAAAAATATTAAAAAAAAGAGACAATGATTATAATTTGAGAGAAGACTTAAACTTTACAAAACCTAAGGTACGAACAACCAAGAAAAGTATGCGCATATCTGTCTGTGGGGTGGATTTGTGGAACAGTCAGCTCCAGTCTGGAGCTGGAACTAAAACTATGTACAAACAGAAATCAATTCAAAAATAGGTATAAACATTATTTGCTGAAAGGATATACGTTAGAGGGGTAGTATTAATATGTACGATTCACTATACTCACTCTGGGACACTATGGTATGGTAGGTGGGACAGTACTGTGCATATCTGTGTATATCTGTGTTGTTTGGGGCTTGGTTTAGATGTATGGACCATATGTATGTTGGGATGGATGGGTGTCAATGTTGATATGTACAAAATATAGTTAATTGTCTACTTGGGGTCTTAATTGAGGTAATATGTATCTATTTCACATGGGTTGTATTTAGGGAAAAGAGGAGTTGGAGTAAATAAGTGTTAACTTCTTCCTTCTTCCTTTCGAGCACTGTATACTGTCACTTTTATTGCACTTTTCATTTGTTTTGGGTTTTCTTTGCTTTTTTGTTTGAAATAAAGTATCTATCTATCTATACGTTTTCATTGTTATGCAGTTGACACACATTTATACCTGTCAAAGAAGCCAGATGATAGTAATCAATTAGCCAAGTTAGAAGCCTGTCTTAAGGAACTCAAAGCTTGGATGACTTGTATTTTCCTGCTATTAAAGTCAGATGACTGAAGTCATTCTTGTTGGTCCAAAAAACCTTAGAAATACCTTTACAAATCAAACTTTTAGTTTGGATGCAGTTACTCTTTCTCTTAATAGCTCTGTGAGGAACCTTGGAGTTATTTTTGATCAAGATCTGTTTTTCAATTCACATATTAAATTTGTTTCTAAGACTGCCTTCTATCATTTGTATAATATTGGCAAGATTAGGAGCATCTTGTCTCAGAGTGATGCTGAGAAACTGATCCATGCTTTTGTTAGCTCTAGATTAGATTATTGTAACTCTTCATTATCAGGTTGTCCTAAAACATCTTTAAAAAGTCTTCAGTTGATCTAAAATGCTGCAGCAAGAGTTTTAACAGGTACTATTAAGAGAGATCATATCTCTCTGGTTCTGGCCACACTTCACTGGCTTCCCATAGAGTTTAGAATTAAGTTTAAAATCCTTCTTCTCACTTTCAAAGCTCTGAACAATCAGGCCCCTTTTTTATTTAAAAGAACTGATATTACCCTATTATCCTAACAGAGCACTATGCTCCCAAAATGCAGGATTACTTGTAATACCTAGAATCTCCAAAAGTACAATGGGAGGCAGAGCCTTCAGTTATCAAACTCCTCTCCTGTGGAACCAGCTGCCAATCTTGATTTGGGAGTCAGACTCAAGCTCTGTTTTTAAGAATAGGGTTAAAACCCTCCTTTTTGATATAGCTTACAAGTAGGGAGGGATCATGTGTCTCTGAACCCTCCCTTAGTTATGCTGCTAATAGGTTTAGACAGCCGGGGGACCTCCAATAATGCGCTGAGCTTCACTCCTTTCTTCACTCTCAATGAAGTATTTTTTTTTATTTTTTTTTTGCTGGTCATTAACATCTGTTTGTTCTCTCCCATAGATTGAGTCCCCATCATGTTGTTTGCTCTCTACATGTCTGTTCTTTTCATCTTCTCTGTCCCCTCACCCCCCAGCCAGTCAAAGCAGATGACTGCCCCTCCCTGAGCCTTGTTCTGCTGGAGATTTCTTCCTGCTTAAAGGGAGTTTTTCCTCTCCACCGTTGCCAAGCGCTTGCTCACAGGGGATCACCTGATTGCTGGGGTCTTTCTGCAATTGTGGGGGTTTCCCCTACAGTTGAAAGTGCTATGAGATGACTGTTGTTGTGAAATGGTGCTATGCAGTGGTTAGCACTGCGGCAGCACAGTTTACCCTTGGCCGGGGGATTGTGGGGATCGTGGGTTCGATCCCAGCCCCCGACCAACAGTGATCTGTGTGGAGTTTGCATGTTCTCCCCGTGTTGCGTGGGTTTACTCCGGGATTTCTCCGGTTTCCTCCCACATGCCAAAAACATGCATGTTAGGTTAATTGGCTGTTCTAAATTGTCCCTAGATATCTGTTTCCTATAGGCCCTTAGAATAGAGGGTTAGTATTAATGAAAGCGCTTTGAGTGGTCTTTGTAACTAGAAAAGCGCTATATAAGTGTAGGGTAGTTAGATATAAATAAAGTTGAATTGAACTGAATCATGGTTAAAATTAAATTAAATCACCCTTTATTGTCATTCAACTGTACAACCAATCATGTACAGTAGAACGAGATTGTGTTTTACCTATCTACTGTGTTAATCACACACACCCCAAGTGTAGAATCAGAGGGCCGCTGCCATGCAAGGCGCCGCCACAAATTTCCCTCCTCCATTCTATTATTGCTGAGCACCAAGCTGGACGGCAGGAAGTTCCACTTTTATATGGTCTTTGGCATGACCCAGCTGGGATTTGAACCCCTGCCTCCCGGATGTGGGGTGGATGCTCTACCAACTGAGCCACCACTGACCATCCTTGAATTCTGCTATGCTTCCTACTGTACATAGAACTTCAGTCCTGATCGCCTTCCTTCATCTTATACACATAAGACCTAGAGATAACCTGCACACTTGTGTTGTGTTTTGGCTTAGCACTCTATCTTATGATGGAAGGCAGTCCAGTGTCCATATGTGGGACACTGCACCTTGTGCAAGAACATGTTGCTATTAGTATGGGTTAATCCTGTGTACTTTGTTAGTAAGCGATGTTAGTACGAATGGATCATTCTAGATTCAACAAACCTGTGTGTAAGTGACCGGATGTTTACAAGAATTGAAGATATGTATAAATGACACCCTAAAACTATTATATAAGACCATGTTTTCTGTAGTGTCTGACCAGAAATTTCATTCATAAAAATGGCTTCAAAGTCTTTAAAAAATTCTCGAGTGAAACTGAGATCCAAAAGGGAAAATAAAAATTAAGTAGCATGACTAGTTGAATCCAAGGACCAGCAAAAAGAAAAGAACTCGTCAGATTATAGGAGATATTTCAGTGTGTGGTGTGGCTACAGAAGATGTTCTTCTTGACCATGAGCTACATGAAGACACAGCATGTGAACTAATGGCCAACAGGCCTGAAAGTAATGCTACTGTATGTTGTAAAACATAGTTTTTACTGCTTTCGAACTGCAATACACTACCGTTCAAAAGTTTGGGGTCACCCAGACAATTATTTTGTGTTTTCCAAGAAAAGTCACACTTATTTACCACCATGAGTTGTAAAATGAATAGAAAATATAGTCAAGACATTGACAAGGTTAGAAATAATGATTTGTATTTGAAATAATATTTTTTTCCAGATACTCAACCTGCTCAAAGGAAGGTCAGTTTTATAGCTTCTCTAACCAGCTAAACTGTTTTCAGCTGTGCTAACATGATTGTACAAGGGTTGTCTAATCATCCATTAGCCTTCTGACGCAATGAGCAAACACATTGTACCATTAGAACACTGGAGTGATAGTTGCTGGAAATGGGCCTCTATACACTTATGTAGATATTGCACCAAAAACCAGACATTTGCAGCTAGAATAGTCATTTACCACATTAGCAATGTATATTAGATATTAGAGTGTATTTCTGATTAGTTTAAAGTTATCTTCATTGAAAAAAACAGTGCTTTTCTTTCAAAAATAAGGAAATTTCTAAGTGACCCCAAACTTTTGAACGGTAGTGTATATTGAGAACTATGGCATCAAATATGCCTAAAATCTGCTTGCACACAGGAACTGTGATCAGCTCTCAAACCCATTCATGTCCATGTTGTGCTATAGGCAAGTATGGCACAGATGACACACTGGACCATGCACTGTGATCAGGAGTGCACGGTCTTGTGTGTCATCTGTGTGCACTGTACTGAAACTGTATCACACTTTGCTGAGAAGTATGGCATATTTCAACTGTTTAGGATTAAAATGTGTATGTAAAAATGGTAAAAGTTTGACTTTTGCTAATTTTCACAGTATAATGTTAGTTTATATGAAAATGCAGCCTACTCTTTTCTCAAAATCACTTACCAAAATGGACCCTGCACTGCGTCTAACCCTGAGGTGAATCCCACACCTCATGAGACTAGAAAAAGCACTATGTAAGTACAGCTCCTTACCCTTATCCCTTATGTGAAAGCAGTAAAATTCAGAATGGTATCCATGTGATACTGTGTGGTTTGCATTGTCACATTTGATAAGCCATCACCATCACCCTGCTCGAGATGCAGCACCACTGTGCTGTTCTGCAGAAATAAATTCATGCCGGGAGCACATGACTTTTATATTTTGTGTCTGATATGATTTGAATGTTGATAGAATGATACGGCTTTTAATTATTTTTTATGTTAATTTTAATTGTAACTTTTACTAGTATAAAATCTTGTCAGCTAATTATTCAGTTTACAGGGTTTACACTCTCATACCTTATTCAGATATAAATAAAATATAGAGCCATATAGTAAAAACTAAAGCCAGACTAACGGCAAACTATTTACACATAACTCTTACAACTGCTTGGGACCACTCATAAATGTTATTACTACCTGTACTAAATTTCAAGATACTAACAGATTGGTGAATCCCACAAGTTCATTTAAATTGATTGCACATCACGTTTATGAACAAATCTGTTAGTACTAACATTTTTTTCATGAGACCCATTGAGTCATAAGGTTTCTTGTGGTTAGTTCAGTGATGCTTGATTTTGCTGCTTCCACAGGCTTTGTTTCCAAGGTACAGATTTATACGTATATAGGATGTAGATCCGGTGAGTGGAAGAAGCCCTCTATGTTTCAGCTACCGTACAATTTCCAGTGCGCTCTGTGTGCCTGAAAGTTTTTTTTAAACTCACAATTGAAACAAAAAAACCCTGTAGCTGATGAACAATTAGTTATTTTTTTTTCTTTTTTGCTCTTATTATTATTTTTGATTTCCAAAATTGACTGACAGCATGAGTTCTAGAATTGATTCACATACAGCTTCTTCCTCAGTTTTGCTCAGCTTTTTCCTTTTAAATGTGTTTTGATCAAATTCTTATTACTGCATAGAAAGTGGTGTATACATTTTTACCAGCTTCATTTTAGTGAATTTCACATTACTGGTAATATTGTTCAGTTCTAATTTTTGGTCAGATCAAATTTGCATCTCATGACATTTCACATTCATAATTACAACTGATTTTTAGGTGACTTGAATATGAATGCCTCTGTCCTATGAAATAGCACGCACACACACAGCAACAGCGACAACAAAAGATGTCGTATTTGTGTATCTACTTATTTGCTTTTTAACAGAGAATATACTGTAGATGCATATTTAGTAACAGTATAACTGGGATTTTGCTCTGGAGGACTGCAGCAGTTAGTCAGCTGTATGTGGTGAGGTCCAGAAGAAGGACAAAAGCCAAATTACAACAGAGATCAGAGAGACTTGTTTTAGCAGCAACTGTGAGCACTGATGTTAACAACAGAACGAAATGATGACATCAGCACCCAGCACATGGGCAGAGATAAAAGGCCACGTTTTCCAGATCTGACCTTTCTCAATCAAGTTTCATGACCACATATACAGTGGATATAAAAAGTCTACACACCCCTGTTCAAATGCCAGGTTTTTGTGCTGTAAAAAAATTAGACCAAGATAAATCATGTCAAAACTTTTTCCACCATTAATGGGACTTATAACCTGTACAACCCAATTGAAAAACAAACTACAGCACTCAGTCTTTTTGGGTAGGAGTCTATCAGCATGGCATATCTTGATGTGGCAATATTTTCCCACTATTCTTTGCAAAAATGCTCCAAATCTGTCAGATTGCGAGGGCATCTCCTGTGCACAGCCCTCTTCAGATCACCCCACAGATGTTCGATCGGATTCAGGTCTGGGCTCTGGCTAGGCCATTCCAAAAACCTTAATCTTCTTCTGGTGAAGCCATTCTTTTGTTGATTTGGATGTGTGCTTTGGGTCATTGTGCTGAAAGATGAAGTTCCTCTTCATCTTCAGCTTTCTAGCAGAAGCCTGAAGGTTTTGTGCCAGCACCGACTGGTATTTGGAACGGTTCATAATTCCCTCCACCTTGACTAAGGCCCCAGTTCCAGCTGAAGAAAAAGAGCCCCAAAGCATGATGCTGCCACCACCATGCTTCACTGTAGGTATGGTGTTCTTTTGGTGATGAGCAGTGTTGTGTTTGTGCCAAATATACCTTTTGGAATTATGGCCAAAAAGTTCAACCTTGGTTTCACTGGACCATCACACACTTTCCCACATGCGTTTGGGAGAGTTCAAATGTGTTTATGCAAAATGTAGCCAGGCTTGGATGTTTCTCTTCATAAGATAAGGCTTCCGTCTTGCCACCTTACCCCATAGCCCAGACATATGAAGAAGACGGGAGATTGTCATCACATGTACTAAACAGCCAGTACTTGCCAGAAATTCCCGCAGCTCCTTCAGTGTTGCTGATGGCCTCTTGACAGCCTCCCTGACCATTTTTCTTCTCGTCTTTTTATCAATTTTGGAGGGACATTCAGTTCTTGGTAATATCACTGTTTTGCCATATTTTCTCCACTTGATGATGACTGTCTTTGCTGTGTTCCATGGTATATTTAATGCCTTGGAAATTCTTTTGTACCATTTTCCTGACTGATACCTTTGAACAATGAGATCCCTCTGATGGTTTGGAAGCTCTCTGCAGACCATGGCTTGTGCTGATGTGACTACAAAAATGTCAGGAAAAACCTACTAGAACAGCTGAACTTTATGTGGGGTTAATCAGAGGCACTTTAAATGGTGGCAGGTGTGTGCTGACTCACATTTAACAAGTTTGAATGTGACTGGTTAATTCTGAACACAGCAGCGTCCCCAGCTATGAGGGTGTGCATATTTATGCAAATATGTTAAGTTTTTTTAAAAAATTTTTCCCTTAAAATATTTGTTTTTTTTTTCAATCGGATTGTACAGGTTATAGGTCACATTAATGGGGGAAAAAGTTTTGAAATGATTTATCTTGGTGCAACCCGGTCTCAGTAAAAAACACATCTAATAAACATTTTCCACCCCTCTAAAATTGTACATTTGCACATTAAATCAAAAAATAACATGCCTTGGCACATATTTACAAGCCGATTTCCCGAGACCATGCCTTCACTCACTGCGCATGCACAAAACACTCCTAAACAGTCCTCACCACGCATGCGCAGAGCAACGCCTTTTTCACTTTGGTTTCCCAGTGCTCATTCGGTTGGTGGGAGGGCATGTCAGACGGTTAATTACACGGATGTTCAAGCAACGACATAAAACACGCTAGTTCGAGTCCCACTCTCATCTGTGAGTGACTTTTGTTTGTTTTTTTCCCTTAGTTTGTTTTTCACTGCACTAATGAAAGGTTCCTGTGAGGTTAGGGTTAGGCATTAAGGCGTGAGTTAGTTGCTCGATGGTGAAAGACAATAAAAGTGACAGGAACACAAACTGGCAAACGTTAAGCTGCCGTTAGACACCTTTCTTAAAGCTGGAAACTGCACGTGAAAAATCTTTTTTACATGTCTGTGTACGATTTCTCTGAGTGACAAAACATGCAATTTGACATTTTTTTGGTGAGAGTGGGCTGCTTGGTCTCATTTTTTTACATTGTGGAGAATGGGGAAAGATGAGGCTGAGTTTATTTCTCAAGTCAGATTTATTCACATTCTCCAACATCATCCAAACACAGAAAGAGAAAAAGAGAATGAATCTTCCAACATCTGTCCCTTTTATACCCAGGACATCAAACATACAGTCACATGGTACTTAATCCGTCACAATGTAACTTCCCCCCGATCTTAACACACTCCACCTCTCAGTCTCTGGCTGCTGGGCGAAATCCCCCAAGGCTATCTCTTTGCATGCCAAAGACTAAACTTCACACCCTCGTGTTATCTCCAGAGCGGCTCAGTCCTTTGTTCCGTCTCAGATGTGAAGCCTAAGGTGGTATACGTATGAATCATGCAGTCATATACATATGTGCATATGTGTGCCCCACAACATCACAAAAACCTGACATTTGAACAGGGGTGTGTAGACTTTTTAGATCCATTGTATATGTCTGGTTTAGTACAACAAATAACAGTGCCTCAGAGGTAGTAATGTCACGGTGGTAATGTGAACCTAGCCTTTGTTTTCACCCAAGCTTTTTAAGGAGGCTGTTCATGCCTGAGATTTTTTTGGTGCTGGTCGACTTTTGCAATGTTGCTGGAATTGTCGTTGATGTGTTCAGTTCTTATGTCGTCACATCAATTTTACGACCTTCCCATATTGCACAGTCTCGGGTGGAGCGTGTGTGTGCTGCATTGCACCTCACCCTAGATGGGTCCTTGGAGAATAGGTCATTTACGTTGGTGAATTTATTTCTCCCCTATACCTGCTCCTAATGATACTCTAATGCTCCAGCTTCAGGAACCCTTGGCCTCCTGTCTTCTATGTTGGGGTCTGATCCAAAATTTAGCATGTCATTAGGTTTTATTCATTGCGAGTAATTGGAAAATACAGTGGTCTGCATTTCTGATTTGATGCCAAGACCTTTCAGTCTAAGGTAGCAATTAAGGTATTATGAATAAGCTTTGAACCTTTTCTTTAATTGAAGGATACTCCTTATTATCCATTTTATGCTTTCTCAATTTGTCCTCATGCTTTTTTGCACTTATACTGAACTGCTGACACTTTCCACACAACTTTTCTTTGGTACACCAAATAGACTTACAGTATAGTAATAATGTAGAGACAAGCTAGAAAAAAAAAGTAGGCTGATGGTAGAAGATGGTCACCTTAATGAAATATTTTTTCCCATTGCCAGGCCACTCCAGATGTACTTTTGTATGTTTCAATTTGCAGCTCTAACAAAAGGAACGGCCTCATAACATGAACAGGATGGACAAAAAAGATGGGGGTGAAATTTCATAACGAAGGGTTCTATCATTGCCTCTCGGACTAATTTACATTTTAGTAAGTTGTTAAAGGTTCTTCCACTTCCCCACTAACTTCACTCTCATTGATTTGCACCCCCCACCCCGCTATTCACCAGCTTCTGAGTGTTCTTTTCTCTCCGTCTTGCCCCCCTCCCCATTGTTTGTTCTTTCATGGCTTTTATCTTGTGAAACTTTTTTGTTTTTATATATCTATCTTGGAATAATTTACCCACTGCTGTATGCACATGACAGACAGAAAAATCATTGACTGCTGGCTGAGCCATTGTTTCCTCTGAGGGGAGCAGTGATGCCCATCTTACTTTAAAACTGTCATCTGCTGTGATTTCAATTGATTTGGACACTGACACTGTTTGCTGCTGGCTTTTTCAAAGTGCATCCAATGAACAAGAGATTTAGATGAACTGATTGTTTTTTGTTTTTTTTTTTGGTTAAAAGGTCGATATTTTCTTCTTTTATCTGTATGAGTGGCAAATATAGACTTTGCAGAGAATGCGAAAATGTATGCTTTTTTGCTATTAATTTTATCAGCATATACTAATATGTTTTTAATCTTCAAGTGTGCATCAATTTTAATCACACAGGTAGATCCCTATTCCACCTACTCTGACTTCTAATAAGGGGAGCTGCTGAAAATGTGTTTTAATTTATAATCAGTACTGTATTAGGACTGGAGTGGTGGCCTAGTTAGTAGCACATCCACTCCACAACTGGGAGGTTGTGGGTTCAAATCCCAGGCGGGTCATACCAAAGACCATATAAAAATGGTACTTTCTAGCTTGGTGCTCAGCATCAACTGAGCACCAAACTCATTTACTACCACTTTTGGACAAAAGTGGTAGTAAATGAAAATTAACCAATGAAAATCAGACAGTGCTTTTGAATTGTGGTTCAACAGAATTATTTTAAAAACAAACTCATGAAACAGGCCTGGACAAAAATGATGGTACCCCTAGAAAAGATTGAAAATAATGTGACCATAGGGACATGTTCAACTAAGATGTGTCCTCTAATTAACATCACAGGTGTCTACAAACTTGTAATCAGTTAGTCGGCCTATTTAAAGGGTGACAAGTAGTCACTGTGGTGTTTGGTGACATGGTGTGTACCACACTAAACATGGACCAGAGGAAGCAAAGGAGAGAGTTGTCTCGGGAGATTAGAAAGAAAATTATAGACAAGCATGTTAAAGGTAAAGGCTGTGAGACCATCTCCAAGCAGCTTGATGTTCCTGTGACTACAGTTGCACATATTATTCAGAAATTTAAGATCCACGGGACTGTAGCCAACCTCCCTGGACGTGGCTGCAGGAGGAGACGGATAATACGAATAGTAACAAAAGAGCCCAGAACAACCTCTAAACACATTCAAGGTGAACTCCAAGGTCAAGGTACATCAGTGTCAGATCGCACCATTCATCGTTGTTTGAGCCAAAGTGAACTTCATGGGAGACGACCAAGGAGGACACCACTGTTGAAAACAAATCATAAAAAAGCCAGACTGGAATTTGCCAAACTGCATGTTGACAAGCCACAAAGCTTCTGGGAGAATGTCCTATGGACAGACGAGACAAAACTGGAACTTTTTGGCAAGGCACATCAGCTCTATGTTCATAGACGCAAAAATGAAGCATACCAAGAAAAGCACACTGTCCCTACTGTGAAACATGGAGGAATTTCTGTTATGTTCTGGGGCTGCTTTGCTGCATCTGGTACAGGGTGTCTTGAATCTGTGCAGGGTACAATGAAATCTCAAGACTATCAAGGTATTCTAGAGAGAAATGTGCTGCCCAGTGTCAGACAGCTTGGTCTCAGTCGCAGGTCATGGGTCTTGCAACAGGATAATGACCCAAAACACACAGCTAAAAACACCCAAGAATGGCTAAGAGCGAAACATTGGACTATTCTAAAGTGGCCTTCTATGAGCCCTGATCTAAATCCTATTGAGCATCTGTGGAAGGAGCTGAAACATGCCGTCTAGGGAAGGCACCCTTCAAACCTGAGACAATTGGAGCAGTTTGCTCATGAGGAGTGGGCCAAAATACCTGCTGAGAGGTGCAGAAGTCTCACTGGCAGTTACAGAAATCATTTGATTGCAGTGATTGCCTCAAAAGGTTGTGCAACAAAATATTAAGTTAAGGGTACCATCATTTTTGTCCAGGCCTGTTTGATGAGTTTTGTTTTTTAAAATAATTCTGTTGAACCGCAATTCAAAAACATCGTCTGATTTTCATTGGTTAATTTTCATAGAATTTTTATTTATTACCACTTTTGTCAGATTCAAGTTATTACTTAGACTTAACTTTATTAATCCCTTTGGGATAACTCCCTCTGGGAAATTTAAAATTTCCAGCAGCACATAAAAGGAGCATACAGATCAGAAAAGCAAAAAAGAAAAAATAAACACTTAACATAATATACACAATATAAATACAGGGCTAAATATGGCTTGTACAAGTATGATTAAGTTAAAGTAATTACACTATGAATACCCTACTGTCTGTAGAAGAGCTTGAAATAACGAAGCGATGTGATTTTATAAACCAAAGTTTAATATCAGCTTCACTCCTCTAACAAGTCTCATCTCGGTGCAGAAGCAGAATAAGAGGTCGAACGCAGTCAGACCTTCATATTTATACCCACACTCAACAAAAGACATTGCATATCAAAGCTGACATCCCGCATTACATAATCCCCCCTCCATTGTCCTCCGTCTCCTCCACCTGACCCTGGGTGGTCAGGGAGATCGATCCGGTCTCCACCGCTGCGACTCTGTCTGTTCTTTGATCCTCGCTGGCGGTTGAGACCTCTTATCCTGTTCTGAGGCTTGAGGTCATTCCACATATGTAATCACTAAACATTCTAATATGTCTATACATATGTAGGTATGGAATATATGATTAATATAAGCCACACTGTCCTCTGTACTCTATGCCTCCCCCCCCAAGTGAGGAGTTATAGAGTGTGATGGCATGGTGGACAAAAGAGTTCTTGAGCCTGTTGGTCCGACACTTGGGAAGGAGCAGTCTTTCACTGAACAGGCTCCTCTGGTCACTGATGACGGTGTGCAGAGGGTGGCTGACATTGTCCATTATATCCAACAGTTTATCCAGAGTCCTCATCTCTGCCACCGTCACCAGGGTGTCCAGCTTCGCACCGACCACAGAGCCGGCCCGCCTGATTAGTTTATCCAGTCTGGACGCATCCTTCTTGGATATACTGCCCCCCCCCCCCAGCACACCACGGAGTAAAAGAGGACGCTGGCAACCACCGACTGGTAAAACATCCGCAGAAGTTTGCTGCAGATGTTGAAGGACCACAGTCTCTGTAGGAAGTACGTCCTACTTTGTGTCTTCCCATACAAGTGGCTAATGTTTGTTGTCCAATCCAATTTATTGTCCGACCACAACCCACGATATTTGTATGAATCCGCAACCTCCACCTCAGCTCCCTCTAACAGGACTGGTTGAGGTCTTGGTCTGGACCTCCCAAAATCAATAACCAGCTCCTTCGTCTTAGAGGTGTTGAGCTGTAGGTGGTTAGTGTGGCACCATGCAGCAAAGTCCCCAACCAGTCTCCGATACTCCTCCTCTCTGTCATCCCTGATACACCCAACAATGGCTGTGTCATCGGCATACTTCTGAATATGACACAGCTCCGAGTTGTAGCAGAAGTCCGAGGTGTACAGGGTGAAGAGAAGAGGGGCCAATACTGTGCCCTGGGGGGCTCCAGTGCTGCAGACAACTGTGTCAGACGTAATGTCCTTCAGCCCGACATATTATGGTCTGCCAGTGAGGTAGTCGGAGATCCAGTCCACCAGGTGGGAGTTCACTCCCATCTTGCTTAATTTATCCCGAAGCAAGGGGGGCTGAATGGTATTGAAGGCACTGGAGAAATCCAAAAAGAGGATCCTCACTGTGCCACTTCCCTTATCCAGATGGGAGTGGGCTCAGTGAAGCAGGTAGAGGATAGCATCCTCCACACCAACACCTGGTTGGTACGCAAACTGCAGGCGGTCCTGGGCGTGTTGCACCTGGGGTCTGAGGAGGCTGAGGAAGAGCCGCTCCAATGTCTTCATCAGATGTGAGGTGAGTGCCACTGGTTGGTAGTCATTCAGCTCGCTGGGCCTGTTCTTTTTCGGAACTGGAACGATGCGGGATGTCTTCCAAAGAGTGGGCACTCTCCCAATCTGCGGGCTGAGGTTGAAGATCCGTTGTAGTGGTTCCCCCAGTTCTGCAACACAGGTCTTCAATACTCTTGGACACACTTTGTCCAGGCCTGCAGCTTTCCTGAGTCGGAGCTTCCTCAGCTGCCCTCTGACCTGTTCTGTGGTAATAAATGGCAAGGGTCGTACTAATGTAGAGGAGGGGGGGCGGGGCTTGCAAAATATGGGGGGAGGTGTGTAGAGGGGAGGGGGGGCGTGGCTGTAACGAGGGTGGGGGTGGGAGGGGCACGGGCAAAGGCTGGTTGAACCTGTTGAAAAAATCGTTCAGTTCATTTGCCCTCTCTATTGTCCCCTCAACAACTCTGGTCTTTGTGTTGAGACCTGTGATGGTCCTCACACCTTCCCAGACCTCCCTCATGTTGTTTTCCCTCAGCTTCTTCTCCACCTTTCTCCTATAGCTGTCCTTGGCTTCCTTCACACAGTATTTCACCTCCTGCGGTGCTGCCTTCATGGCCTCCCTGTCTCTGCTCCTAGAAGTAGCCTTCTTGTCGTTGAGGACCATCTTGACTTCCCATGTTACCCGTGGCTTGTTATTAGGGTAGCAACGGACAGTCTTGACAGGGAAGACCACGTCTGTACAGAAGTTCAGGTAATCCGTCAAACAGTGTGTCAGCCCCTCTATGTCCTCACCATGCGGGTCCATCAGCACATCCCAGGCTGTGGTGTTAAAACAGTCTGTCAAGGCACTTTCCTTCTCAGGGGACCATCTCCTGACTGATCGAGTTGTCACAGGTTGCTTTTGGACCAGGGGAGTATACAGTGGCTGTAGGTAAACCAGGTTGTGATCAGACTTCCCTAGTGGGGGAAGGGGAGTCTCTCTCTATGCATCCCGTACATTAACATACAGCAGATCAATTGTCCTGTTGTTTCTAGTCGGACAGTCTACAACTTGATTAAAAACAGTCAAAGTAGCATCCAAAGTTACATGGTTAAAGTCCCCAGAGATGATCATAAGTGCCTCAGGGTGCTGTGTCTGCAGCCTTGCTGTGACTGAATGGATTTTTTCACAGGCAGTGGCTGCGTCCGCTCTCGGAGGGATGTAAACACAGACAGTGATCACATGACTGAACTCTCTCGGCAAGTAATATGGCCGCAGGTTAACAGCTAGCAGCTCGAGATCCCGGCAACATGAGACTGTCTTTACAGAGATATGTCCTGGGTTACACCAGCAGTTGTTAACATACGTGATGAGTCT
This sequence comes from Pholidichthys leucotaenia, assembly GCA_020510985.1. Classification (NCBI taxonomy): domain Eukaryota; kingdom Metazoa; phylum Chordata; class Actinopteri; order Cichliformes; family Pholidichthyidae; genus Pholidichthys; species Pholidichthys leucotaenia. The sequence goes on along the minus strand of CM035847.1, from coordinate 125,621,957 downwards.
CCCACCCTTTCTTTTCCCACTAGCCTTAATGTCTCTGTCGGCTCTCACAGCAGTGCATCCTAGCAGGTCCACGTTAGCATCTGGTACTAGGTGGTTCAGCCATGTCTCCGTAAAAATGAACAAGCTGCTCTCCCGGTAAATCCGCTGGTTATTCAATGCGGACAACTCATCGATCTTGTTCGGCAGTGAGTTCACATTGCCCATGATGACGGAGGGAATCGACTGTTTGAAACACCTCCATTTTTTTGCTAGCTCAGCCTTTAGCTTAGTCCCGGCCTTGCAGCCCCGTGGTCTCCTCCTCAGCTCCGCCGGGATAGGATGTCATATCCCGGCTCGTCCCTTAATTCGCAGAGCCAGCAGTTCCTCCCGTGAATGAGTGAAGAGACTGGCTCTTGGTTGCATTTCAAAGTTATAAGTATCCACAGGATATCTAGACACACAATCTCTTCACAAGAAGAGTAAAAAAGTGGGAAAACGAGGTTAAAAGAGGTTAAAAAGGAGCTAAATACCGAGCTACTGGAAAGGCAGCCGTCTACACAGTGCCCCTCAATCCTCCTTGAGGGGGATTAAAATTTCTGTGACCATTGTGGGTTTTTCTTTCATTAACAGAGGGGTACCTACAATTTTGTCCATGTGTGTAACAGGCAAAGGAAAGTTAGCGCACAGAGCTACCAGAGGATTGCCCCCGCCCTCTGTAGCTGTGTGGCCTAGGGTCAGAGAAACGGAGATAGGCGCAGCTGCATACACCACATCTTGTCCCACATGCTATGGAAGGGATTAACTTAATTGCATTAGGATTTTCATTCATATTTTCTATTATAAAGGTGCACCTGAAAATCTCTACTTTAAAAAAAATGATGCTTGGGAACTAGAGGTGTGAATCTTCAGTGGTCTCACAATTTTATAAAATTACGATTCAGCCATTAATGGGTCAAATGCAAAACAATTCCTGATGCATCTTGATGCATCTCTGTGTTGCATCTTCAATTTTGAATTTTTGTCTATGTAATGCCTTTTTTTAGGTTTCACCATTAATTTTTGTATTTTATGAATGGAAAAGCACTGAATTGCTGTGTTGATCCATCCATCCATCCATCCACCTTCTTCTGCTTAATCCTTTTCGGGTCGCAGGGGGGCTTGAGCCTATCCCAGCATCTTTGGGCGAGAGGCAAGGCACACCCTGGACAGATCGCCAATGCTGATCATGTTATAAATTTATTTTGTCTTACTACATGACTACTTTTTCATCAGTTAATAAAACCAGTCTGGTAAATGGTGAAGGGATTGGTGCCACACCCTGGCTGCCTCATACATCCAGGTGGATGCCCTGAATTTCCCTCTGGGATTAATAAAGTATACAAAAAATGTGATCTCTGTATTTTGAAAGTGCTGAATCAGACAGCATAAGATCAGTATTAGAGTTGCTTCTTTTCTGTCATGTGATTTGCTTTATGGAGAGACTCCATTACCTGTGCTTTGGTTTCGTTGTGCAGAGCAGGTGCAGCCTTGTCAGCAAAGTAGCATCATGGCGGGAGCTTATATTGCAGCTCCAAAGTCCCTGGGATGCTGCATTCTCTGTCTCTGGGTGGGGTGGAGATCTTTGGCTGTGGGCTTTGCCCAGGAGCAGTCGGTACCTTTCGCTCTGTGTTGGTCAGTGTTGACGGCACCTCCTATTTGCTCTCGTTTGTTGGACCATTGTGTTCTTACGGGTAGTGTTGGCTCCAGGTGAGGAGGACAGGTGTGGCTCCTCAGGTTCCTCGTGTTGCTGTGGAGTGTTGTTTTGTGGACAGCATATGTCTTGTCCATGTCATGCTTCCCACCAAGTTCATAAAATCCAAAATGTTACCAAACATCCACTTTCAAAACACTAGGTGTGTTTTTTATCACCTGTTGCTGTTCTCCACCTCAGTCCACAACGATGCAGTTACCAAGCAGGTGTGATAAGTCTTTCTTGCAACTAAATGTTGGCAAAACAAAGGAGATATGTATTGATTTTAGATGGCAGCATGGAGCTGTATAAGTATTTATAAGTTCCCGTTCCCTGGGCCCCCCAGGGAACGGTGCTGGCTCCCTTCCTGTTCACTCTTTATACTGCGGACTTCTCACACAACACAACACATTGCCATCTACAGAAGTTCTCTGATGACTCTGCGATCGTTGGTCTCATCTCCAACGGAGATGAAGCTGAGTACAGAGGGCTTATCCAGGACTTTGTGGACTGGTGCCATCGGAACTGCCTCCAGATCAACGCGAGGAAAACTAAGGAGCTGGTGGTGGACTGCCGCAGGCATGGGCAGCCCCTCACAGCACCAGTAAATATACAGGGAACAGACATCGAGATGGTGACATCCTATAAGTACCTGGGTATTCATCTGAACAATAAACTAGACTGGTCACACAATACTGACGCACTCTACAAGAAGGGACAGCGCAGGCTGTTCCTGCTGAGGAGACTCAGGTCTTTTGGTGTACAAGGGGCGCTGCTGAAGTCATTCTATGACACGGTGGTGGCATCAGCCATCACTTTTGGAGTGGTCTGCTGGGGCAGTGGCATTACTGCAGCCGATAGGAAGAGACTGAACAAACTGATTAAGAAAGCTAGCTCTGTCCTGGGGCAGCGCCTTGATCCGATGGAGGAGATAGGAGAGAGAAGGACGGTGGCTAAACTGTCATCTCTGCTGGAGTCCGAGTTCCACCCTATGCAGGACATACTGGATGCATTGAGGAGCTCATTTAGCAGCAGACTACATCATCCCAGGTGCACAACCGAGAGGTTTCGTAGGTCCTTCCTACCAACGGCTGTCAGACTGTACAACCTAAGCAGGGCTGCTCGCAGAGATAGCAAAAAGACGTAACAAACTAATAGTTTTTCTGAATGCAAAAGATGCAATAGACTTACACAATGGTCCTCTCCGGCATACAACTAGGAACATACCGGTCGCTATGGAGGGTGAGAATATGTATGGGCACATAATCATACCATGTAGGATAACTAAGTAGACGGTTATGCTGTTTCATCCCACCTAGCAACAATGCTCTGCACTGTGTGTGTTTATATATTTACATATTTATTCCATCTAGCTACAATGCTCAGCACTGGGTGTGTTTATATTTATATATCTATATATTTATTCCATCTAGCTACAATGCTCCGCACTGTGTTTTTATATATCTACATATTATTCCATCTAGCTACATTGCTCCGCACTGTGTGTGTTTATATACATGCATATTTATTCCACCTAGCTGCAATGCTCCATACTGTGGGTGTTTATATATTTACATATTTATTCCATCTAGCTACAATGCTCTGCACTGTGTGTTCATATATTCATATATTTATTCCATCCAGCTACAATGCTCTGCACTGTGTGTCTGTGTGTGTGTGTGTATATATATATTTTATAGTAATATGTACATATGTATATTAGCTGCTCTTGCTTGCTTGTTTTTTTTCTTGCCTTCTGATTGTTGCTCTGTGTGTTGCTATCCCTGTGCTGTTGCAATCCTGGAATTTCCCCGTTGTGGGACTAATAAAGGCTTATCTTATCTTATCTTATCTTATCTTATTTGGAGACCTTAATTGACAAGACATTGAATTTTAATAACACTGGCATGTGTAAGAAGGGTCATCAATACTTGTTCTGCTTGCAAAAACTGTCATTCTTTCATGTGGACAGGTCCCTCATGGCCATTTTTTTACAAATCCTGTACTGAATCTGTTCTCACATTCTCATTGATCTGTTGGTATGGGAACATCAGCATTAAGTGTAAAAACTCACTCATTAAATTGTGAACAGCACGATTCTGGGAGTACAGCAGATCACACTCTCTGACCTGTTTACCAGACAGGTGGGGAGGAAGGCTAAACGTATCCTGTCAGATACCAGCCGCCCCTTGTTCACCGAATTTCAGACTTTGCCCTCTGGCACCAGGTTTAGGTCCCCCCCACCCACCCCCCATTAAGAGCAATAGGTGTAAACATTTTTTTATCCCCACATTCATCTCTATTTTTTTAAAGTCAGGTCAGGGGAGGAGTTAGCAAGCCCTTACCTGGCAGAACTTATTTAAGTAAGCATGTGGTGTTCTTTTTAGCATTTTATATTTTTTTAACATCTTGTATATTTACCTGGAACTACTGTTATTTATTGCCTTGCTGTGGTTACAAGGCAGTGTCTCCCATGTGTGGTTGGCCATTGTATCACTGTACTCCAGTGTGTGTTGTGATGCCTATTTTTGTTTTGCTGCAATTTGCCCCTTGTTGACATAAATAAAGTTGAGTTGAGTTTAAGCCCGCCGCTGTGCGTGATAGCAGTTTTCAACACCGCAGCATAACTTTACAACTTTATTGACAAGCAGAGGTCAGACAAATGGCAATCAAGTTTTAGCTCTGCTGTTTGTTTTTTTTCCACTGGCAGTGAGACCTCTGTCATTAACGGTCTGCACCGATGCAGAGGCCCGCATCGTGATGCATCGAAGAATCAAGAAAATTCCACACTTCTATTTGGAACAAATAATCTTTATGGGAAGGGTAAATCAGTCTTTGCTGTTGTATCACTGAAACAAAGCAGTTTACAAGTTTCCTCTTTAAATGTTTGAGATCCTCTTGTGTTTGCAGTGTGACATTTATAGCTGGTCAGGGATATTTCCATTATTGCGGCTGCTTTTTTTCCTCCCTTCTAAAGTGGTGACAGTACTGTCATCTTGTCTCCGGGCTTTTGCGTTTTAGGAGATAATTTGCTCTAAAGTAGTGCTTCACTGATTGCGGCATCTTTCGATGATTGGTGCTGTAACCTCGGAGATGGGAATCTCTGGACAGTCAAATCAAAGAAACAGGATGTGTCCTCTTTTCAGAGCAGTGGACATCTTGGCCGAGTTAGAGGGAGATAAATGTATCCTTCCCTCTGCTGAGCATTGTGCACTGTAGTGTCTCTGACTCCGTTGGCGTTTTTTTTTCTTTAGAAAATGTGCTCAGACCAATTTTCAGGCTATTCCAGTGGTATACACTGTTTTACTAGCTGAAAGAAAATCCAACAAACAAGCTCACTCATAGCATAATTAATGATTGGCAGACTTGTTTGACACACATGGTAATGACTTGGGAATGGTGATGTGACCAAACTGTTTATAATATGCCGTCCCATTGAAGTCTCTGGGGATAATGTCTATTTTTTTTTTTTTCCTCTCTCACCAGTTCTTAACAACAGGAACACTGAGAGCAGGAGAGTAAACGTACCTTCCCACTGATTTTTCCTTTTGTTTTGTTGCACACATACATACTATACCATGACAGCAGACAGCTAAGGCTTCTGGAAATGAAATCAGTGCCCAGTCGACTACAGCATGTTTGGTGGTTGTGTGTGGAGTCTCATTCTCTTTTCTTCTTGTTGCTTCGATGTATTGCAGTGGTAGTTTACAATGTCCTGGAGCAGTACTGTAATAAACTCTTGATGTAATGTGTAGTTATGAATGCCTGCAGGTTGGGGAAGAGCGGCTCATATCGTTTGATAAAGTACTCATAATCTTCAAAGATTATTTGCGTAAGCAAGCTAAAATGTTCATCTGTCAGCAGCAAACTTAAAACATTGAATATATTATATGTTTTAAGGAAGAAAAAAAAAGGTATACAGGGATGCACACTTTCAGCACCAATATCAAGTACCAATAAAAGAACTTAAAAGTGAGCTAGACAGTATTTTCATGAAAACAAATATTTAAAACAAATGCATCAGCAAACTATTTAGGATGGTGTAGAATTAAAGTCTTAATATTCTTTAACAGTGTTTCCTCTGGCTTAAAGACCTTGGCACGGTGGCAACAGGCAACATATTTTCCGGCGGGGGGTGGGGGGCAGAAAACACATATGTATGAATATGTTAATTTTATACTATTTACTTTTTTTAATTTTGCACAGTAACTTTGGATATAATAATACATCAGATTTGTATAGCACTTTATCATAGACACTCAGAGACACTTTTTACAGATACATTACTCATTCATTCCAGACAGACAATGGTAGTGGCAAGCTGCTACTGTAGCCACAACTGCCCTGGGGCAGGCTGATGGAAACGTGGCTGTCAATCGGGGCCAACAGCGTCTCTGGCCACCACCGAACATTTATACCCAGTGTTGATGGACAGTGGAGGCAAGGTGGGTAAAGTGTCTTGCCCAGGGACACAATGACAGGATATCTGGGGAGAGCAGGATTCAAACTGCCAACCATCCAGTTATTGGATGACCTGCTCTACCTCCTGAGCCACTGCCGTGCATATGGAACTTACAATTTGAAGTATTGTACAACCAAGGTTTGAATGTTGGAATATTGGGCCATTTGGGGTCCCACCCAGACGTCCTGTATTTGGACTTCTTACTGGTGTCATCCTTCTCTTCTTCCTCTGTTCTCACATCTCCTGGACCCTGTGCCTGAACACTTTCCTCTCCTTGGCTCCTCTCTTCTGTCTAATCTTGCCCTCTCTGAGCTCTGTCTAATTCAGGTTCTCTCTCTGTCTATGGTGGTTTACAAACAGAAAATATCAAGTGCCATGTAAGTTAACCCCTTGAACTCTGTGAATTCCGCGGCCGGTCACATCTCTGCATCTTAGTGCGTCTCAGTGCGCACTGAAAATAAAAGCTGTTTCCGGTCTTCCAGTACAGACACAGCCTTGTTACAACCTGAGAAAAAAGCTGTGTAATATATTCATTTTTTGTGGTATTTTTACAAAATTTTGACCTGAGCTTGAGAACACTTGGTTCTACATTTCTGTTGTGTTTTCCAGCCAGTATCTGACAGCTGTATGTTATTTGCAAGCATTTGTATCTAAATCTGATCTGATCTAAATCTAAATCTCATCCCCAAAAGAGATGAGATTTCGGTGTTGCTGTTGGACTCAAATCTGGACTACCTTTGTCTCTCAGAAAGCTGGCTACACAGTAACATAGACACTAATATGATCGATATTGTGGGCTACCAGTGTTTTAGAAAAGACAGGCAGGTAGGGAGGGGAGGAGGTGTTTTAATTTACATCAAAGAGAAATATAAATGTCAACTGGTTGATTTGAATACTTCACTTGAATGTTTAGCTGTTAATGTATGTCTCTCTCCGGTAATGAATTTCAACATTGCAGTAGTGTACAACCCACCTTCACACAACTCTTCCTTTTATAATGAATTAAGTGATCTGGTTAAACAACTTGAGAAGAACAGAGAAACAATAATTCATGGTGACTTTAATATCAACTGGTCTGATAAAAAAGACAAACAAAAACTGAAAAGCCTCATGACTAAATTTAATTACCAGCAAATCATCAAAGGACCCACCAGGATAACCAAACAATCCAGAACACTTATTGACATGGTATTTACTAATAAACCAGAACGAATAACCAGAACCTATAATCTTGTAACTGGTCTCTCAGATCATAACATGGTTCTTGCCGTCAGGAAACTTACTAAAAAGCGACTACAGTATTTTGGGGGAGTCGATATTGACAAATCAAATTTTATTATCCCCAAATCAAAAAATGAGGAGTTTGAACATTACTTAGAGAATCAAAATTGGGAGCAGCTCATGGCAACATGTGAAGTAGATGATTGTTGTAATTTTATAACTGCAACAATCACAAAGTCTATAGAAAAATTTTCAAAGCAAATTAAAAGTAGACAACAGAAGATTAGCCTACCATGGTTAAATAATGAAATAAGAAAACTTATGAAGAGGCGAGACTATGCACTGAAAACATCACTAACCTCCAAACTACAAAATGATCACCTTGTGTACAAAAGTTTAAGAAATAAAGTGGTACATGAGCTGCGAAAATCAAAAATATCTTATTACAATAAACTGATAGATCATGCAAAGGGTAACAACAGTTCCCTATGGAGGCATTTAAATAACTTAACTAATAAAAAAAACGATCAGAAGGGGGTAAAGGAACTTAGAATCAATGGCAAGACCGTCAGTGACAAGGCTACTTTGGCAAATGAATTTAATTCACACTTTGTGGGCTCTGTGGAAGACTTAACAAAAATTTTTGTGCTGCCAAATGTGCTCAACAACACAAATTCCATACTTCCAACAGATACTTTTCACATCGATGAGGTAAATGAGAAGTTAATTGCTGGTATTGTTAAAACACTGTCAAACTCAAAAACTAATGATATCTACAATATGAGCACCTCCTTTCTCAAAATGCACAGCAAAATATTAATCAAACCACTGACTCTTCTCATTAATCTCTCCATTAGGTCTAGTACATTTCCATCTGGCTGGAAAAAAGCTGTCGTCATACCAGTTCATAAATCAGGCAGTAAAGACGATATATGCAATTACCGCCCAATCTCTATCTTACCAGTCCTATCTAAGGTTCTTGAAAAAGTTGTAGCTACACAGCTGATAGACTACTTACAAGACAGTCAACTTCTTCATCCACATCAATTTGGTTTTAGACCAGGATACTCAACAGAAACAGCAAATTGTTGCCTTATTGAAAACGTCAAACAGTCCTTGGACAGGGGTAATGTGGTAGGAGCTGTTTTTCTAGATCTCAAAAAGGCTTTCGATACTGTAAACCACAGTTTGCTTTTATCCAAAATGGTATCTTTTAACTTCTCCCCAAATACATTAGAATGGTTTGCATCTTATCTCCAGAATAGAGAACAGTGTGTAAAAGTTCACCAGGATAAATCCTCATTTTTAAACAACCACATGGGTATCCCACAAGGGTCCATTCTTGGTCCTTTACTTTTCAGCATTTTTATTAATGACTTGCCGTTACACTGCTCAGCTGCAACATGCCAACTTTATGCAGATGATGCAGTTATTTACACAGCTGCCAAGACTCCAGCACAGGCTGCAGATGTACTGTCTACAAGTATGGTTGATGTCCAAGAGTGGCTCCTCAAGAACCATCTATTGCTGAACCTTCAGAAAACAGTCTCAATGTGCTTTTCAATCAAAAAATGTAACCTGCAACATTTTAAAGTTAATATACATGATCATGACATCAGTTTAGCTACAGAATTCAAATACCTTGGCATTGTACTAGATCCTCAACTCAAATTTAATCTTCATATAAAGAAAATTTCAAAAACAGTAAAAAAAAATCTGAACTGCTTTAAATTAATTAGATATTACATACCTTACGAAGCAGCTGCACTGTATATGCATTCTATGGTTTTTTCTCATATATCATACTGTTTGACAGTCTGGGCTCAAGCAGCCCCTTCCACAATAAGACATATAGGTTCATTATATAATCAAACCCTAAAAATCTTGGACAAAAAGCCCATTAGGTGGCATCACTGTAATGTTTTAAAAAAATACAACCTATTGAGTTTTGAGAGCTTCATTGACCTCTGTCTTCTGAAATTAACGTTCAAATGTTTCCATAAATCAGCACCCGAGCCACTTGCTGGTTTCGTCCAAAGACAGGACAGCAGCAGAGCCACCAGGAGTTCTGTTAACAATAACTGTAAAATATTCCACCGCAGAACCACATTTGGACAAACAGCTTTCTCTATAAAGGGCAGTCACATCTGGAACACAATGCCAAATGAAATTAAAATAATAACGGACTTTAAAACATTCACTAAAAATGTTAAAAACTGGCTGAAAAATAAACAAGAATGTACTCATGTATGAATTATTTGTCTGCAAAGTGAGAGTGAATGAAGGGAAGGAATAAATGTGTTTGTTTATAGTGAGTGACGGAGGGAGGGAGGCCTGAAATAGGCAAATGTGAGTTATGTTATATGTGTTAAATGTGAGTCAGGCTGTTATATTTGTGTATTTATAATATTTTATAATATATGTGTATTTATAATATTTATGTTAAATGTGAGTCAGGCTGTTATATTTGTGTATTTATAATATTTATAATATTTATAATTGTGTATTTATAATTTTTCTGCATTGATGTATGTGGTTATTGTGTATATTTTTTATCTTGATTCTTTTTTCTAAAGCCCATCCAGGGACAAGAGTTGCAAATTAGCTAATAGCTATACACTCTATGTGCAACACATCAGATTGATTGTCTTTGATTAATTGTCTATGTTTATTGCACTGTCCCTGTCAAATAAACTAATCTACTACTAAATAAAAACACCCAGGCAAACTTTCTTGTTTCTTAGTGGCAGGAGCACTTAGAGAGATTATGACTGTTTTGCCAAAAAATTCAGAGTATTTTCTTTTAAATGAGACTAACCCCATGAAGATGCTGCAAAGGGTTGAAGAACAGCTTTTGATTTACTTTGGGCATGTTATTTTTAGGCGTTTTTAGGGAAGGTGAACAGAGTTCAACAGGTTAAAGGAGACGACCAAAAATTTCTAGTTAAGGGTACAAAGAGCACCCACTTAAAACTTCAGTAATGACTTCAGTCTTGAAGGTTTGAGGTTTTTCTCCCACATTTATAACAATTTTCTTATAGTTTTCTACTTTTCTCTGTAAATTTATCTAAATTTGAAACCATTTTCCTCAAATTTGTAATTTCCTCTTGTAAAACTGACTTTTCTTGTACATTTGAAACTTTATTATAAATTTGTGGATTATTTTATGGCTTATTTTTGTCTGTTTTTTCAATAAAATTACTGTTTTTTAAATACATTTGAAACAGACTGTGGTGGGTTTTTTTTTACTTTTTCCTTATAACAATTTATATTTTGACCATAACTTTGCAGTCAGAACAGAACAATAATTTAACTCTCATTACAAAGAAAAAAAAATATCAATAAAATTGTATTTAATGATTTAAATTAACTTAAATGACCAAGGATGCCATTATTTCTGTTATAATATCACTATATGTTTTTAGTTTTTTTTTTTTTTTTTTTTTTTTTTAGAAATCTCCTCACCAACAAGAAAAATCTCCATTATTTTGAAATCCAAATGCTGGCACGTTGAGTTGGTCTGAAGGCTGCTGACAGATTAAAGTCACTGACTTTGTGAATTTCGTTCATCTTAACTTGCCAGGTACGTAATTGGGAACATACCATTGTAGTGGCTGGTGAAATATATCCTCAGCATTTCAGTAAGTCCCCCTTGCCTTTCCCTTCATATGAAGCCGGCTGCATTTGAATTCTAACCACATCTCTTAGCTAAGTGACTCTTCCATTATTGCTCCTGTTTCCAGCGGGTTAAAACCATGATAAATGCCTCCAGTGCTTACATACCTCTTATGATTTTTTTTTTTCTGTGTTTAAAGTACTTTAACTCATGTTTCTGTCAGACAGTCAAACCTTATTTATGCTGCATTTCCCCTCTAGTCCGCCTTGGTCCGCGTATGCTTTGGACGAGCCTGGCACACACGTGGCGCTGTACATGCTAACTTTTTTCATCTATCCAGGCCAAGCGATTGACGCATGCACACAACCATCATTTCTAGTTTCACTCCTGCCCGATAGGTAGCACCAAGGTGCTGATGCGCCAGGATTTTCACCAATGAAGAAATGGTGGACTTCTTCACAAAGTTTCTCTTCAAATAGAGTCCATTTCTGCTGTTTGACTTCCTGATTTTCACTCCTTTTCCACGAAGATGCTGCTGCCGCTAGTGAGACACTGCCTGCTGACTGACTGGAAAGCTCGCGTGGGCTTGGCGCTTCTAAACTCCGCGCAGATGATGGCCACGCGTGTTGTTCATGTACGTGCTTGCGGAAAGTCATTGCTTTATATATTTTTCTTAAATTCAAATCTCCATGGCGTGGCAGTAAATTTTCTGGTGAGGCGGGCCGCCACCCAGAAATGTTAGCAGAGGAAACCCTGCTTTAAAAATCCATAGATGGGGAAAAAAACACACAAAAAAAAACAACCTTAAAACATTTTTAAGGGTCCGAAACAATCTTAATATTTACAACTAACCAGTTGGGTGACAAGACTGCATACAGTTATGTCCATATATATTTGGACATTAACACACATTTTGTTATTTTAACTGTTCACCTAACCATATTCCAGATACAGTTCAAGTAGGTTCATTTTGTCTTCTTTTAATTATTTACCTTTAGTTCTTATTAAAGACAAAAATAGAAAGATGTTTTTTACCTTCTTTACATGTTTCAACTGTGCACTGCAGCCTTCGTCAGAAGCCTTCAGCCTTCGTCAGAAAAAAAAATGCTGTGAAAGAAAGCCCTCGGTATTCCGCATAGACAGATGTGATGTTCATCATCATCATCACCATAGCAGTCTGTCGTGGGCGACAATGACTGTTTCATTAAGGTCTGATCAGATTCCACCACCCAGCTCTGTCCTTAGTCTTCCGCTGCCAGGAACTCCTGTCTATGTCCAACTTCTTCAAGTTTCTTTTTACAGTGTCTTTAAATCTGAGCCTTGGTCTACCCTGATTGCGTTTGCCCTCACATATCTATGAGTAGAGTAACTGCCGAGGGAGACGCTGGTGGTCCGTCCTCTCAACATGTCCGAGCCATCTCAGGTTCATCTGTATTAGCATGTCCTCCACTGATGGTAGACCAGCTCGTTTCAACACTTCTATGTTGGTTATCTTGTCTTTCCATGAGATGTTCATTATGGCTCGAAGGTGTCTTATCATGTACGCGTGGAGTTTCTTCACCTGCACTCTGTAGACGGTCCAAGTTTCAGCACCATACAATAGAGTAGCCAGTACTGTCGTTCTGTAGACTTTGCATTTCACACGGATAGACACATGTTGATTGTTCCACAGTCTCTCCCTCAAGTTTCCAAATACAGCGCTCACTCTTCCCATTCTGAGAGATAGTTCATCCTCCAGCCTAGCATTCTCTGAAACAGTACTCCCGAGATACTTGAAAGTCTTGCACTTGACTAGTGGCTCTGTACCAACGCTGATCTCTTCTGGTAGTGATGTTGATAATTGGAACTTTGGTGGTTGATAAAGGCACTCTGTCTTCTTGATGTTGATTTGGAGGCTGAATTGGCTAGCTGCTCTTGCAAATTTCTCCACTAAAGATTGCATATCTTCCACGCTGTGTTTAACTAGAGCACTGTCGTCAGCAAAGAGCATTTCTCTTACTACCTTTATCAATGTCTTATTCTTAGCTTTAAATTGTGCCACATTGAACAAGTCTGCTTCTTTCCTTGTTTGAATGTATACTCCTGATGTATCTTTGAAGGCCACCTCAAGCATGGCTTCCACATATGGCGAGAAGAGTGTAGGTTCCAGCACACATCCTTGTTTCACCCCGTTGCTTACTGAAAAGTCTTTAGACACTGAACCACTCATTGCCACGTTTGCTTGCATACCTGTATGGAGTGCCTCGATCAGGCTGACAAACTTCTCTGTACAGCCATATTTCTTGAGTACCTGCCAAAGTCCTTGTCGCGAAACAGTATCGGAGGCTTTACTGAAGTCTATGAAGACTACATAAAGCAGCGTGTTCTGTTCGATACACTTTTCTTGAACCTGTTTCAAGCAGAAAATCATGTCCATTGTGCTTCTTCCACTTCTAAAGCCGCACTGGGTTTCCGGTAGTACATTGTGCGAGATGTGTTCATTGAGTCTGTTCAGTAGTACACGTGAGAGAATCTTGCCAACAGTGGCTAGCAGTGATATACCTCGGTAATTTCCACAATCTTTCCTGTCACCTTTCTTGAACAAAGGCACAATACTTGCATCCTTCCTGTCTTCAGGTACTTTCTGGGCATCCCATATCTCTTGGATGAGCTTGTGCAGGCAGTTGGTCAGCTGAACACCACCAAATTTCCACACTTCTGCTGGAATTCCATCCTTTCCTGGAGCTTTACCATCCTATGTTGTCCTGATAGCTGCCATTAGTTCATCAAAATTTAGTGGTTCATCCAGACTTGATGCAGCTGGTCGCTGCACTAGAGCTTCTTTAGCCTCTTCTCTGAAATCTTCAGGGTTGTTTAGTAGTTGGTCAAAGTGGTCTGCAAATCTGTCCAGGATCTTGTCTTTCGCCTTCAAATCCGTTTCACCATCCATAGTCTTTAGTTGGATCAGTCCTCTTGATTTAGGGCTGTAGATTTCTCTCAAACCTGTGAAGAATGTTTTCATGTCCTTTCTGTCTGCTGCAGTTTGAAGTTCCTCCGCTTTTTCATCCCACCAGTTGGACTTCATCTCTCTGGTGTACTTCTGTAGCTCACTCTGAGCCTTTGAGTATTTCTTCTTCTTCCACCTTGTGTTACACTGTAGGTTTTCCTGCCTGGCTGTATTCCTCACTTCTATTAGTTTCTTCAGGTGTTCATCATGCTTATCAAACCAATCTTGATGTTTCCTCTCAGGGTGGCCTAATACATCACTCGCAGTCTGATACACTGTATCCTTCAGTGTTGCCCATTTCTCTTCTATGTCATTCTCTGAGTTGTTGCTGTCCCATTCTTTCAAGTTTTCATGGCTTCACACCCATCCTGCAGTGCTGTTTTCGTCTCCAAATCCTTAATCTAGATCTCAGCATAACATGATCAGTACCACAGTCCACGCCTCTCATTGCTCTAGTGTCCAATGCATCCCTTATGTCTCTCTGCCTGATTATGATGTAGTCTAATAAGTGCCAGTGCTTGGATCTTGGGTGCATCCATGCCTTGTTGTGTGTGTCCTTGTGCTTAAATAGAGTGTTGGTTATCACAAGGTTGTACTCTGAACATAGTGCAAGTAGTTCTCCATATTACCATAGCAGTAATAGCAGTAAAGTTCTCCATTAGCATTGCACTTGCCTACTCCATGACTGCCTAGCACTCCTTTCCATTTCTCAGTGTCCGAACCAGCTCTGGCATTAAAATCGCCAACGAGTGTCAGCCTGTCATCAGTCAGTACATGCCTGATAGTCTCACGTAAATCACTGTAGAACTCTTCCTTCACCTCCTCTGTGTTGGTCATTGTTGGGGCATATACACGGATGAGTGTGGCATAGATCTTCCGCTGCAGTGGGAGTCTCATAGTCATTATCCTGTCGTTGATTGGCACCGGTTCCTCATCAAGCATTGCTGCTATCTCCTTTCTGACTGCAAAGCCCACTCCTGGATGTGATGTTACTGAGTAAAATAAGTCAATAAAATAAAGTAAATAAACACCACTGAATACCATTGCAATCTTACAGCTGAATTTATAGTTACAAACCAAATCTGTCGGAATCCAAATTATCCACGACAGCCAGGGAGAAGCCTTTTATTTCCAGATTGTAATCTCCAAACAGAGATATTTCAGACTACGGAAACATCTCTTCATCGTTGTGGGGGGCGGGGGGGTGGGGGGCTGGAGCCTATCCCAGCATCTTTGGACGAGAGGCAGGGTCCACCCTGGACAGATCGCCAGTCCATCGCAGGGCCAACACAGAGAGACAGACAACCATTCACTCTCACATTCATACCTAAGGACAATTTAGAATTCCCCAGATGATGCCAGTTAATTTAACCTGCATGTCTTTGGTCTGTGGGAGGAAACCGGAGTACCTGGAGTAAACCCACACAGACTGGGGGAGAACAAGCAAACTCCACACAGAAAGGTCACTGATGGTCAGGGGGTGGGATCGAACCCACGATGGTCGGGGTAGAATCGATCCCATGGCCTTCTTGCTGTGCTGCCACAGTGCTAAACTGTGTAAACTGTTTTATCTCTATGTCACATTTACAGAGACAGGATCCAGTTTCCAGTGGTGTTGGCTTTGTTCCATGAATGAGGCAGGTTATATCTGAGAGAAATTAGTTATTATTCATCGGGGTTTCACTGCACTCAATAAGCTGAGTTGCGGAGATAAATCTTGTAATAATAATAATGATTGTGTTTTTCAACCACTGATTCGTAGACAAATCATCTTAACTGAAGCAGAAATGTTATTTTAACACATTCTGTGCTCGTGGCAGGTGGAAACTTTGTGGGTCGGCCCACAGATTCTCACATCACATTTGTTTTTATACATTCCACTGTGTGCGTGAAAATCAGTGTACGCCATGTTTTTGTGCACGCGCACCGTTTATACATGAGACCTCTGGACTGCTTTTGCAGTATGTTTAGGGTCATTGTCCATCTGCACTTTGAATTGCCATCCAGTCAGCTTTGCTGCATTTGGCTGGGCAGACAGTATATCCCTAAAAACTTAAGAATTCATCTCTGAATTGTGGATCTGGAGAAAGCATATGATAGGGTCCCAAGAGAGGAAGTGTGATACTGTATGAGAAAGTCAGAAGTGGCAGAGAAGTATGTGAGGGTGGTGCAGGACATGTATGAGGACAGCGAGATGGTGGTGAAGTGTGCTGTAGGAGTGATGGATGAATTCTAGGTGAGGGTGGGATTACATCAGCGATCAGCTCTGAGCCCCTTCTTGTTTGCCATGGTGATGGACAGGCTGGCAGACAAGGTCAGGCAGGAGTGTCCGTGGACCATTATGTTTGCAGACAACATTGTGATCTATAGTGAGAGTAGGGAGCAGGTGGAAGAGAACCTGAAGAGGTGGAGGTATGCTCTGGAGAGAAGAGGAATGAAAGTCAGTAGAAGGAAGACAGAATACGTAAGTGTGAATGAGAGGTGCAGTGGTGAAAATGGAAGGAGTAGAGGTAGTGAAAGTAGATTAGTTTAAATACAGTACCTGGGGTCAACCATCCAAAGTAAGGAAAAATGCACAAGAGAGGTGAAGAAGAGAGTGCAGGCAGGGTGGAGTGGGTGGAGGCGAGTGTCAGGGGTGATTTGTGACAGAAAAGTAGCAGCAAGAGTTAAAGGGAAGCTTTACAAGACGGTAGTGAGACCTGCTATGATGTATGGTTTTGAGGTGGTGACGCTGACAAAAAGACAGGAGGTGGAGCTGGAGGTGGCACAGTTAAACCGGAGTGGTGGCCTAGTTGATAAAGTATTTGCCCCACAACCGGGAGGTTGGGGGTTCAAGTCCTGGCTGGGTTCATGCCAAAGACCATATGAAAATAGTACTCCCTGGCTTCTAGCTTTGTGCTCAGCATAATAGAATGGGGGAAGGAGAAATTTTTGTGGTGGTGCCTTGGATGGCAGCGACCCCTCTGATTCTCCATGTGATTAACTCAAAGCTCAGTCATGGAGTTCCACAGAGATCTGTCCTAGGCCCTACTCTTTTTAGTTTATATATGCTTCCGTTAGGAAACATCATTAGAAAGCACTGTATACATTTTCATTGTTACGCAGATGACACACAATTATACCTGTCAGTGAAGCCAGATGATAGTAATCAATATGCCAAGTTAGAAGCCTGTCTTAAGGAAATCAAAGCTTGGATGACTTGTAATTGCCTGCTATTAAATTCAGATAAGACTGAAGTCATTCTTGTTGGTCCAAAAAACCTTAGAAATACCTTTCCAAATCAAACTCTTAGTTTGGATGCAGTTACTCTTTCTCTTAATAGTTCTGTGAGGAACTTTGGAGTTATTTTGGATCAAGATCAGTTTTTCAATTCACATCTTAAATTCGTTTCTAAGGCTGCCTTCTATCATTTGTGTAATATTGTCAAGATTAGGAGCATCTTGTTTCAGAGTGATGCTGAGAAACTGATCCACGCTTTTGTTAGCTCTAGATTAGATTATTACAACTCTTTATTTTCAGGTTGTCCTAAAAGATCTTTAAAAAGTCTTCAGTTGATCCAAAATGCTGCAGCAAGAGTTTTAACAGGTACTAGAAAGAGAGCTCATATCTCTCCAGTTCTGGCCTCCCTTCACTGGTTTCCCATAGAGTTCAGAATTAAGTTTAAAATCCTTCTTCTCACTTACAAAGCTCTTAACAGTCAGGCCCCTTTTTATTTAAAAGATCTGATACTACCCTATCATCCTAATAGAGTATTACGCTCCCAAAATGCTGGATTACTTGTAATACCTAGAATCTCCAAAAGTACAATGGGAGGCAGAGCCTTCGGTTATCAAGCTCCTTTCCTGTGGAACCAGTTACCAATCTGGATTCGGGAGTCAGACTCGATCTCTGTTTTTAAGAATAGGGTAAAAACCTTCCTTTTAGATATAACTTACAATTAGGAGGGATCATGTGTTTCTAAACTCTCCCTTAGTTATGCTGCTCATAGATTTAGACAGCCAGGGGACCTCCAATAATGTACTGGGCTTCTCCCCTTTAATGTTTGCGCTCTACATGTCTGTCCTTCTCATCTTCTCTATCCCCTCACCCCCCAGCCAGTCACAGCAGATGACTGCCCCTCCCTGAGCCTGGTTCTGCTAGAGGTTTCTTCCTGTTAAAAGGGAGTTTTTCCTCTCCACCTTTGCCAAGCGCTTGCTCACAGGGGATCGCCTGATTGCTGGGGTCTTTCTGCAATTGTTGGGGTTTCCCTTACATTTGGAAGTGCTATGAGATGACTTTTGTTGTGAAATGGCGCTATACAAATAAAGTTGAATTGAATTGAACTTATTAACATTGTAGATAGGAGCAACATAATTTTGTTCTACTGTACATGATTGGCTGTATGGATTGAATGACAACAGAGATGGCTTCTTCTTCTCAACATGCTAAGATTTTCATTGGGAGTGACTAGGAGGGACAAGATTAGAAATTAATATATCAGAGAGACAGCTCCGGTTGAATGGTTTGGAGACAAAGTAAGAGACACAAGACTGAGATGGTTTGGACATGTGCAAAGGAGGGATAGTGGATATATTGGACAAAGGTTGTTGAAGATGGAGCTGCCAGGCAGGAGGAAAAGAGGAAGACCACAGAGAAGACTCATGGATGCAGTGAAGGAGGACATGGAGAGGGTTGGTGTTACAGAAGAAGATGCAAGGGATAGGGTGAAGAAGAAAAAGAAGAAGAAGAAGAAAAAGACTGTTGACAGATTAAAGTCATTGACTTCATGAATTTCGGTCATCTTAACTTGCTAGGCACATAATAATGAACATAAATTAGTTAATATTGTAGTGGCTGGTAAAGTAAATACTCAGCAATTTATCAGTCACTCTTGCCCTTTCCTGCATATGTGTCATGGTCTGAGTGCTGATTCTGTCCACACTCGGGTTGTTCAGTATTCTCCCCGTGTCATCCCATTTCGGGGCGTGTTTATGGCCTCTAGGGCTTTTATTGTGACAGCATCACGGCGGGACTTCCGGCTGTCAGAGCCAGCTGCGCCATGACAGCTGATTCACATTCCATTGATTACTTTCTCATTATGGTTGTGCCTTATTTAAGGGAGCAGCTGAGGTTACTCCTGGCTGCGACCTCGCATAATGTTGATTCTCCACAACGTTCGGCTGGAGTCCCTAACCCCGGCTCCAGTCTTCCTTTCTCATCGTGCTCAGTAAGTGTTATTCCTCCTCAGAGTCTTCTGTCTAGTATCTTAACCTATTGTCTTGAGCCTTAGCCTTTGTATGATTTTTAGCCCCATGTGGCTGATTATTTTGTCATTTGTAGTTTTGTTAATAAATATGCAAACTCATCGGCTGGCCTATAGTGTCTGATTAATGGCCCGCGAGGGCCATCCATGACAGTAGGTCGCGCCCAAAACGAGACGCCGGTCACCGTGAGTTTGTGTTGGGCTTGTAGTTTTTCCTTTTTCCGTGTACCAGCGTGTTAGGAGATGGCGTCGCCAGGAAAGGGCTATTCTGGGAGCTTATTCTACGAGCTGATCGTGTTCCTAATAGAGCTAGATGGCCTGCTTTCCAATGCTCGTTGCGGCGTCACTCCCGAGGCCTCACGCTGGTACTTGGACCTCGCAGAGGCGGCAGTTAACCGCAATCCTTGCCATGCCGACCACGCCGAGGTCAGGACGAGGATGGCGGAAATCACGGCACTCCGGGAGAAGAACCGTGGATAGGAGGGGAATTCGGGCAGGAAGCTGAAGGCGAGGCATTCCCATTCCTCGCCTCAAGATCCAGTTCCTGTCACCCATCCAGCCCAGGAGTCCACATCGCCCAGGTGCCGTTGCCATCCACAGCGGAGGAGGAGATCAGCCAGGATTCCCCCAGAAGAGACGCACTGGACAGCTGAGCTCATCTGGGGCCGTGTGGCTGAGGCTTGCTCTGCTGTCCATCCTACTCAGATCATGAAGCATGTGATGGCGGCAGTCAGACTGGTGGAGGTCAGTCCCGAACTCCATGATTACCCCGAGTACGCTGATCTGCTAGTCTCTGTCTCTGCGCAGGAGCAGCGTTTCCCCGACCTAATCTTTGCCTTGTCCTCTGCCGGTAAACGTCGTCACCCTGCTCGTAATAAGCCTCAGTGAGATCCCCGTCTGGATCCAGTTCCGGGTAGCCGTAAGAACTCTGCCTCCCAGCCAGCTGTTGCCCCTGTGTCACGACAAAAGGGAAAGGCAGCATCCTCCACCTCTGGGTCTTTTGTTTTCACTGTTCCCTCAGCTCCTCGTCCCCAGTCTGCCTTGGCTGCTCCTCCCTCCTCCTTGACGCTCTCCCCAGCAGCTGTGAGCTCCACGAGTCCTGCTCTGGCTGTGCCTGTCATCAATCCTGTGCGAGCGACTCCTCTTCATCTTCCTGGGGGGCCCTCCATCACCATCCATGGGGGGAAGGGAAGAACCAAGCCCATTACAGCAGGCACCATCAACCCTCTGGAGAAAAGGCAAGTGCTATTTCCTTCTCTTCCTCCGTGCTATGAATTGCCTTGTCTGACTCCTGGGGTTGGATTTCGGGGTTCACAGTCCTCCGAGCTTCCTCCTGCTGTTACCATTAATTGTGAACCTGCACCCTCTGTGTCTCCTTCCCCTGAGTGTCCCCCGGTGCCAGGAATACACCGCCGGATGAAGAAGGAGCCTGTGGCCCTGGAGAGCCTGGAACCAGCCCCGCAGCCACGTCATGGGCAGAGGAGGAGGGCGAACTGCCGATTGGAGCCTGCGCCGATGATTAAGCATCCCCGGGTCTTAGTGGAGGAGCGGTTCGACCCAGCAGGCCACGGATCCCCTGCCACCATGCCGTGCGAGCCTTCAGCGTGGACTTCAGTGCAAGGGAGTCTCCAGACTGTGAAGTCCATCATGCCGGCTGCGGAGCCCGCCGCAGTCGAGTGGGAACCAGGAATGGACCTCCAGCTAATTGAGCCTGGATTGCCGAAGTCCTGGACAGTGGTGGAGCCCAAGATCAGGCAAGTGCTCTATTTTGTCTTTCTCTTCTCTATTCTGGAGCATTATTGCCTGTCTCTCCGGGAAACGAGCCGGGTGCGGCCGATCGCTGCATCCGAGCTTGTCTCGCCGGGCTCTGCCACTGCCGGTGATCCTGATCCCAGTTCTTTCTCTTCCTCTGAGCCTTCTCCCAGGGTCATCGGTGATGAGCCTGTTCCGGTTGTCATCTTGGAGGTTCCAGGTTCGTGCTCAGAAGTCATCCCTGGTGCTGCGCTGGCCCAGTCGGGGTCCATCGTGGGTGCTGTTCCGGCCCAGTTGGAGTTCGTCATGGGTGCAGCTCCGACCCAGTCGGGGTCTGTCGTGGGTGCAGCTCCGACCCAGTCGGGGTCCGTCGTGGGTGCAGATCCGACCCAGTCGGGGTCCAGCAAGGACGCAGCGCCGGTTCAGTTTCAGTTCGGAGAAGTTGCTGCAGATCCTCCGCCGTCTAATGCCGGACTGACCACTCATCTTTCCCCCTATCCTTCTCCACCGGGTGCCCCTGGGGTTCCCCAGATTCGGTTCAACTTTCCCTCGCTATCCCTCTCGATAGGGAGGCCACCACCGAGTTTTCCCCTCCTGTCCTGGTGGCCTTATGACGCGGGTTGGCCACCTGGGAAACTGCCTCGCAGTTTCGGCGTTCTGGGTCGGCCACCCGACGGACTGCCCTGTTTGTTCAGCGACCTGGTCCGGCTGCCAGAGGTACTGTTTCTCCAGGCCTGGGACTGGGGTAGACCGCCCGAACTGTTTCTTTTTTCCCTGCTTGCGAGTTGGGCCATGGATGCGGGTAGACCACCCGAACTGTTTTTTGTTTTTTTTCCCTCTGTGCTCTGCCTGCCGACATCCCTGTGGTTTGTTTTTTTTTCCTGTAATTTGAAGGGATACTCTTTTTTTTTTTTTTTTTTTTTTTTGTCCTTACCTGTTGTTAATTATGGAACTATTTGTATTTTGCTGATCTGTAGTTTTGAGTTTTTTTTCCTGGTGTTATAGGGTACTGTGTATTTTGGTAATGTACCTGTATTTTAGTTTTCTTGTTCCTCGGTAGTTGAGAGATGCTCTTTTGTTTTTGTCTTTGTCTGCGTGTAATAGTGGACTATAATTGTAGTATTGCTGCTCTTCTCTGTAGTTTCTGAGTTTTTTCCCTTGGTGTAGAATTTTCCTTTTTTGGTTCTCTCCCTCCTGGCCTGTTTCCCCCTCTACCCTCCCTGGGTCGGCTCTGGTAACCTTCTAGTTGTGTGTGTGTGTGTGTGTGTGTGTGGGTGGGGGGGGTGGGGGCTTGGATGTCACGTTTGCACCTGGAATGCACATTTGAGTGGGGAGTACTGTCATGGTATGAGCGCTGATTCTGTCCGCGCTCGGGTTGTTCAGTATTCTTCCCGTGTCATCCCATTTTGGGCCGTGTTTATGGCCTCTAGGGCTTTTATTGTGACAACGTCACAGCGGGACTTCCGGCTGTCAGAGCAAGCTGCACCGTGACAGCTGATTCACATTCCATTGATTACTTTCTCATTATGGTTGTGCCTTATTTAAGGGAGCAGCTGAGGTTACTTCTGGCTGCGACCTTGCACAACGTTGGTTCTTCACAATGTTTGGCTGGAGTCCTTAACCCCGGCTCTAGTCTTCCTTTCTCATCCTGTTCAGTAAGTGTTATTCCTCCTCAGAGTCTTCTGTCTAGTATCTTAGCCTATTGTCTTGAGCCTTAGCCTTTGTATGTGTTTTTGCCCCACATGGCTTATTATTTTGTCATTTGTAGTTTTGTTAATAAATATGCAAACTCATCGGCTGGCCTATAGTGTCTCATTAATGGCCCGCAAGGGCCATCCATGACAATATGAAGCCTAACCACACCTGTTAGCTAAGCCAATAGCATAACTCAGTTGATGTTACGTGTCTACTAAGCAGTTGGGGCAAGAGTAAGTGTGACACCTACTGCCCAGGAGGTCAGAATGTTGTCTCTATCACCTTTAATTAAAGCCCCAGAAATGGGGACAATTTAAAAAAAAAAGAAAAAAGTCAGTGAGGAGTTTATGTTTTCATGAGGAAGAGGATAACCAAATAACCGTATCAGTGAGTGACCAATGTTGGCAAATACTTTTCCCGCTTGCTGCTTATTATAAAAATCATGGCCATTATCAGGCAGCTCAGTGGAATAGTGATTAGCACTGTTGACTTCACAGCAAGAAGCTCATGGGTTTGATCCCACCCCTGGCTGATGGTACCTTTTTTTGTGGAGTTTGCACATTCTTCCCATGTCTGTGTTGGTTTTCACTGGGTGTTCCAGTTTCCTCCCACAGTCCAAAGACCTACATGCTTTACAACTGCTGTCTTTCCGAGAATTGGCTTATTTATATCAGATTTTTATGGTAAGGTAGTTAATTTATTATTGTAGTTTGCCTTTTTTAGAGAGCTGTGTCTTTTATAGTATATATCAGAACTGGTTTATTACAGTTTGAGGCTTCTTAGATCTTGATCATGAGACTTGTTTGTATTAATTTGCTCTGATTTCATAGAGTAAATGAGTCATAAACATCATTTCTTAGTGAATGTAATGCCCATGTCTAAAATGTTTTCTTGTGAGAGATGCAACAATGGCCTCCATCACTTCATCTGCACAGTATGTACCACTAGAGTAGCAAACTCTTCTTTTTGTTCAGAAAATTGTGTACTCTTCCTCTCATGGTTGCCTGAAGTTTGTCCAACTCTAAAAAGAATAATAAAAACACTAAAAACAATCAAAACAATTTGCTAAGATGTACTGTAATCATCAATTCATGTTTTTTTTTTTTAAAGCAGTTTCAGGAACACAACTACCATTTGATTTACATCAAATAAAAGTCTGAATTATCCAACATAATTGTTATGTACAGATACAGATAATTTATTTATTTAGCATACAAGTTACACTTTAATGGTTTTAATTGCATGATTTTTAAAATGGTAAAATTATATTAAATGTTGCATTTCAAAATTCAACCAAGCAAATTATTGTTCAGGTGCTACAGTGTAATTTCCCATAATTACTTGTCAAAAACAGATTTCTGCAACCTGCAGTTCTTTTTTCTGTAATCAGTGGGTGCCTGTGACTTTGACAAAAGCTCTAAAAAAAGCCTCACAAATGTATGAAAGTAAAAAAAAAATGTTACAAGAAAACAATTGCAAATGTTGAAAAAAATCCACATTAATGAAAAAAAAAGTCACAAATGAGCAATAAAGAATCACAAACATACTTCCATGAGTTAAAATCTGGAAATTTAACATAGAATTAGAAAAGTAGGAAAATTATGAGAGGGATGCAAATCTACAAGTGCAAGGTCAGAAATTTCATGAGAAAATGGTCAAAAACTCAGCTGTTTTTATTGTTTATCGGTTTTATTGACACATTTTTCTGGACAAAAATGGATCAGTGAATAAGCTGCAGATCCCCTGTCTATGGAAGCCAAAATAATTCCTGTAAATGTATCTAATGATATGGGTCTTCCCAACATAACCATTGAGAAGACTATTCATTTACAAAATGGTAAAAAAAATAAATACACGTAAACAAAACTAACCAAAATTAAGTCAAAGTTTCAAAGGACAAAATGACAGAGAAGACCCCAGTTGTTTTTTTTTTTTGTTTTTTTGTTTTTTTTTTTACCAGCAAATAAAAACAATACTGAGCTAAATGAAAGAAAGGGTATCAAACTAGAAAACAACTTGAGAGACAGAAAACAATCTAATTTAGTAATATAGGATAAAGCTTTCTCAGAGTATTCTTACTTTTCGCTTGGTAAAGCACAGCTCTAGCTTAATACCTGTGGATCACTCCTGGGATTAGCAGACTGACCCAGCTTGCCGCTGAGTTTTGTGAGAAATCAGGGAATTGTGGCTGTGGCAGGCCAGGTACACAGAGAATGAAGGGGTTCTGGTTCAGAAACCGCCCACAGGTCAGTGGCTGTCACATGCTGGAACAAAACAGCTCAAAACTGAGAAAGCAGTATGAAACGATGGTGCCATGAAGAACAGTAACAAAAAGTCAAAATATCTTAAAGGTCCCATATTTTGCATTTTCTGGGAGATAATTTTAAACTTTGGCATCCTCAAGGACATATTTAGATAGCAGGGAAAAAAGATGTTGTCTTACAGGTTATCACAAAAGCTGTCTGTAAAGTTCTGTCTGAAAAAGGGAGTTTTCAGCAGCCTCATGAAGATTAATGAGCCCTACTGTGATTGGGTAAAGGTTTTTGAGTGTGCCGTCAAGTTTTTCTAAAGCTGTGTTTCTAATCCACACTGTATTAAACAGCACTCACTACTCCCTGCTCTCTGCTCAGGGAATATCAGTTAAGGGAACTGCCCTTCACAAAATTTCTCCATTTGAAACATCCTGCAACATCACCTCTCTCCTCCATGCATTACCATGGTAACCATGGACAATAGTGATACTACTATGGACTCCTTAAATAAAATAATACAAATATATTTTTATTATTATCAATTTATATAAACAATAACCAGTGTTATTGTTTATAACATTGGCAACAATAGTTTGTTTTACCCATATTTGAGGTGCAATGACTTTTGGGAGACCCATAAAGGATTAAGCGGTAGAGGATGGATGGATGGATGACTTTTGCGTTATCTTCTTTTTGGGTAATCTTCTTGTCAGTTTCTGGTGAAGCAATGTACAGCTGTTCACTTCTTCCCTGCTCAGCTCTCGGTTCCCTTTGAAGTGAACACCTTTTACTCCTTGGGGTTTGAAATTTCACTTAATATGGCTGAATACCCTATGCGGTCCACTTTGGAGTAAATTATTGGGCAATTGTAACGCACCCCATGTGAAGGAGTGTGCAATGTCACTTCCTTCTTCTCTGCATTACCCTGGTAACTTTGGAAACTTGTCGATACTCCTGTGGAGACTTTACACTACTGAAACAGAATATTGAATGTTGTGATTATTATAATCATGACAGATACATGAGTGCTGGACTCTACTGCAGTTTAGCAACTGACAAAACCACTCAACATTTACGCTAACAAAGTTGTAATAGTGAAGTTACATGACTATGCTAGCCAAACCAACGTTAGCTTAGCAACATTAGCAATAATAGCTTCTTTCTAGTGGTGTTGATGTTATCATGTTAATCGCCCATTAACCCTTTGCCCCCCTTAACAGCGACAAATTTTGTGATTGCGGTTAACGGCAGTTAATGGCAGAAAGTGCAAACAGTACTTTTTGGCCTAATGGCTCTTCGTACCAAAGCCGTTCTGGCCACAGACACTATGTGCACCATGCAGACATTGTGAGGTCAAACAAGCTGGATTACAGCCATGGAAATCCCCAAAGTGCTATCATGTCTAAGTTTACGTTATCTGTCGGAGCTCTCACCTGGATAATTGTTACAGCCTCCTCCAAAACCTCGCCTGGATGTTGGGTTGTTCTTCTTCTTTGGAAGCTGGCTAGCTGGCTAGTAGCTATATGCTAGGTTGTAGCTGACCTCCAGCAGCTGACACGGACAGAAATTCACCTGTTTTCATCCTCAAAGCTGTGGGTCCAACTGTTGGTGAGTACCAGTCTAAAAAATTCTCAAGCTGCGTTTGTAATGGCCATTCACTCCCTCGCTGTTTTTGTAACACGGTGGGGTGTCATCACGGGTGAGATAGTTGTTTATTTATGTTTGCATTTTTTCTGCTAAAAGGGAAATTGTGTCGATTGTGACACGCGAGGTCCATGGTTTTGTGTTGATCTGATTAAAAGTTGTGGATGTTTGCTATGGGAGAAAAAGCAAGCTCCCTTTGTGGCTGCTGGCTGGTTGGATGTTGAGTTGTGTTCCACTGATGTTACTGAGCCCTGGCATTCCATTGTTTGCACATGCAGTCTACTTTTGAGAACTTTCTAGAGAATATTCTGGATAGTTTTTGTCATTTTGGATATGTTGAGAGCTTTAATAAACCTGCAGTTGAAGACAACAAGCATATTTGTCCACTCCCATGTTCATAACAGTATGACAAACTTGAAAAATTACTGACTTAAGGTACACTGTATCTGTATGGAAAAACACGAGATTAATGCATTATTAATTATTAATATCACTTCCGGTTCCTGTAAGGTGAGGACGCACAAGTAAAGGCTCCCAGTTCGTTTCTGTCTAAAACTCAGTTTAGAGCTAGCGTTTTGAGCTGTTTTTTTTTTTTTTTTTTTGTTGCTACCACTGGAGAATAAACCTGCTCGTGCGAAAAAAGAGAATTTGCCAGTCTCATAACTTAATATTGTAGTGGCTGGTGAAGCAGTCAGGCCCCTCACGCTCAGGGAGAACAAAGGGATTTCTCCCATGTGTTTTTTTTTTTTTTTTCCTACGATCACAATCAACGATCATTGGCCGGGATCATGGGTCCCAAGAAAGCTCAGCAGACTGAGGAGGTGGACGAAATTAAAAAAGCGCTGGATTTCTTGGCGGAAGAGATTTCTGCCGTTAAGCTGCAGCAAAGAAATATCCTGGACCTGATCGAGGAGGTGAAAGCGCTGCGGATCCAGAACGTTGAGAAGGTAAAGAGGCTGGCGTATCTGGAGAGCAGAGTGTCGGAAATGGAGCAGAACACTCGGGTGAACGACATGATCATCACGGGGCTCCACATTAAACCCCGATCATACGCGCGAGCGGTGGCCGCGGACAGCAGTGGAAGTGAGCTGGAAGACGAATCCACAGAGCAACAAGTGGCGGCTTTCATGCAGTCCAAAGGAATTCAGCTGGACTGCAACACCATAGAGACCTGCCACCCTCTGTCCAGGAAAAACGGCGACAAACCGGCTGTGATCATGAGGTTTGTGAACAGAAAACACAAGACTGCGCTGTTAAAACAAGGTAGGAAACTGAAAGGAACGAACATTTACATAAACGAGCACCTCACGAAAGAAAACGCAGAAATAGCCAGAAAAGCAAGATAGATGCAAAAGCAGAAAAAGATTCAAAACACCTGGACATCAAACTGTAAAATATACATCAAATTAAACGGATCACCTGAAGAAGCCAAGGTCATTAACATCCGTAATATTATGGAACTGGACAAATATCAATGAATATTATGAACTGGAGTCACAGCAACAATCAGACAACTGTAGGACACTGAAGGATCATACTCATCTGCTACAAGACATTTAACAACATGAAACAAAAGATCAACAAACAGGAACAACAGGAACTGAAAGTTTTTGAATATACAGATCACAACCCACAGGACGTAGAATATAACATAGACCCTGATAATAATTTATTTAGCTCCATCAATAATGACTGTAGTCACTACACAGATGATCAGTTTAACACAATGGTCACATCTGATTTCAATATTTCTATGATCCACTTCAACAGCAGAAGTCTCTATGCCAACTTTAATAACATTAAAGATTATTTACATCAGTTTAAAGAGCCATTCAATATTGTGGCAATATCAGAGACGTGGCTCAGTGAAGAGAAAGGAGTGGATTTTACCATGGATGGCTATGAATTAAATTATATAAATAGAAAAGTGAAAATAGGAGGAGGAGTTGCAATTTATGTTGACAAGAGCTTGAAATACAAGGTTGTTGAAAATCTGTCAGTAACTGTGGATGATTTATTTGAATGTATTACAATAGAAATCTGTCTGGACAATGTGAAGAATGTAGTAGTGAGCTGTGTTTATAGAACACCTGGATCAAACATTGACTTATTTAAGGACTGGATGGAAAAAATGTATGCAAAACTAACTCATAAAGTTATGTTCATCTGTGGGGATTTCAATATAGATCTGATGAACTCAAAACAACATAGTTTGACAGAAGAATTTATCAACACAATGTACAGTATGGGCTTACATCCAACAATTACTGGACCTAGCAGAATCACGTCACACAGTGCCACACTAATAGATAACATATTCACAAACATTATGGAAAATAATATCAGGAGTGGGCTTTTATTGAATGATATCAGTGACCACCTGCCGAATTTTGTTGTCTAGCAATGTGATTATAGGAAGAAAAAGCATACCAAAAATATTAAATATAAAAGAATAAGAACCGAAGAATCAATGTATTTACTGACAAAGGAATTATTAATACAAGATTGGAAGATAGTTTATGATGAAAATGACATAAATAGAGCATATGATAAATTTTTACAAATATTTCAATCATTGTACAATAAAAACTGTCCTATAAAACAGTACAGTGACAGACAACAAAAAAAAAAAATATATATATATTTTTTTTTTTTGTTACTTATTTGTACCCGTAGGTAGACTTGGTTTGCAGTCTGGTGACAAGCCACCAGCTGCTGGTCACTGTGTGCGCGAGCGCCCTAAACCTACATGTTTTTGGTGTGCGGGAGGAAACCGGAGAAATCCCGGAGTAAACCCGCGCAACACGGGGAGAACATGCAAACTCCACACAGCTCACTGTTGGTCGGGGGCTGGGATCGAACCCACGATCTCATGATCCCCGCGATCCCCCGGCCGAGGGTAAAACTGTGCTGCCACAGTGCTAAACCACTGCGCCACCGTGCAGCCCATGCATTTATTAACCCCAAGGGGTTAATAAATGCATGTAAAAAGAAGAATACATTATATAAACAATTCATTAAATGCAGAACGGTGGAAGCTGAGATCAAATATAAAAGATATAAAAATAAGCTTACTAATATAATGAGGACCTGTAAGAAAGAATATTACAACAGAATATTAGAGGAAAACAAAAATAACTTAAGAGGAATATGGCAAGTACTCAATGGGATTATTAGTAATCGACCTAAGAATGCTAATTATCCAGAATATTTTATTGAAAATGGCAAGTTGATAAATAATATGGAGGATGTGGTCAGTGGTTTCAATAAATTTTTTGTAAACGTTGGTCCTGAATTAGCAAAATCAATAGTGACACCAGAAACAAACAGTGGTTCTGTGAATGAAATAGAAGATAGAAATCCAAACACAATCTTTTTGAGTGCAGTTACTGAAAAGGAAATTATCGAGACTGTGAGTAAATTTAAGAACAAAAAATCAACGGACTGGAATGAAATTGACATGACAATAGTGAAAAAAGTAATTGAAGGAATTGTTAAGCCACTCACCCACATCTGTAACCTGTCATTTCAAACTGGTACATTTCCAGACAAAATGAAAATACCAAAGTAATACCTCTATACCAAACAGGAGACAGTCATCGTTTCACATATTACAGGCCAGTCTCTTTACTCTCACAATTCTCCAAAATACTTGAAAAAATCTTCACTAAGAGACTGGATGATTTCATTGAAAAACACAACCTCCTTACAGATAGCCAGTATGGTTTTAGAGCAGATAAATCTACATCTTTGGCACTGATCGAACTTATAGAAGAAATTACTAGTTGTATAGATAAAAAAAAGGTTGCTGTAGGAGTATTTATAGATTTAAAGAAAGCTTTTGACACCATTGACCACAGAATACTACTAAGGAAACTGGAAAGGTATGGGATAAGAGGGGTAGGACTGAGTTGGGTGGAAAGTTATTTAAGTAACAGACAACAATTTGTACAAATTGGTGAGCACAAATCACCCTTCATGGACATCACTTGTGGTGTGCCCCAGGGGTCAGTTTTGGGACCCAAACTCTTTATTTTGTATATAAATGACATATGCAAAGTATCAAAAATTCTGAGATTTATTTTGTTTGCGGATGACACAAATATCCTTTGCACTGGTGAGAATTTGCAGCAGGTTTTAGAGGTGGTCACAACAGAAATGAAAAAGTTAACGCAGTGGTTCAACAAAAATAAATTATCTTTAAA
Organism: Pholidichthys leucotaenia; assembly: GCA_020510985.1. NCBI lineage: Eukaryota > Metazoa > Chordata > Actinopteri > Cichliformes > Pholidichthyidae > Pholidichthys > Pholidichthys leucotaenia. The sequence continues at coordinate 125,591,174 of CM035847.1, read as the reverse complement.
TCTAAAAAAAACAAAGATTATGTTGTTTGGAAATTATAAAATAAATCATGAAATAATGGTAACGATAGATGATACCAGAATAGAAACAGTACAGGAAAATAAGTTTCTGGGGGTGATGCTAGACAATAAAATCTGCTGGAAACCTCACATCAGTCACATCCGGGCCAAGTTAGCAAAATGTATAGGCATACTGGGGAAGACAAGACACATCTTGGACTAACTGTGTAGAAGTCTGGGGAAACACCTACAAGACCAACCTACAGTCAATATACACATTACAAAAAAGAGCTATAAGAATAATAAACAATGTAGGATATAGAGACCATACCAATTCGTTGTTTTTAAAGTCACATGTCATAAAGTTCATCGATTTAGTTAAATTTAAGACAACACAAGTAATGTACAGGGCAATTAATAATCAACTCCCAACTAATATACAAAAAAATATTTAAAAAAAAGAGATAATGATCATAATTTGAGAGGAGACTTAAACTTTACAAAACCCAAGATATGAACAACCAAGAAAAGTATGTGCATATCTGTCTGTGGGGTGGATTTGTGGAACAGTCTGGAGCCGGAACTGAAACTATGTACAAACAGAAATCAATTCAAAAAGAGGTATAAACATTATTTGCTGAAAGGATATGTGTTAGAAGGGTAGTATTTATATGTACGAATCACTATGCTCACTCTGGGACATTATGGGACACTATGGAATGGTGGGTGGGACAGCACTGTGTATGTACAGTATGTGTTGTTTGAGGCTGGTTTTGATGTATGGACATCAATGTATGTTAGGATGGATGGGTGTTAATGTTGATTTGTAAAAAATACAGTAAATTGTTTACTTGGGGTCTTAAAAGTGGTAATTTGTATATAATTCACATGGGTGTATTTATGGAAAAGAGGAGATGGAATTAATAAGTGTTCACTTCTTCCTTCTCCCTTTCGAACAGTGTATACTGTTACTTTATTGCATTTGTCATTTGTTTTGTTTTTGTTATACTTTTTTGTTCAAAATAAAGTATCTATCTATCTATCTGTCTATCTATCTATCTTTAATTACAATTAAGTCAACATTACAAAAGATTAATCATGATTAAAAATTTTAATCGTCCAACACCATTACTTCTTTCACTTGTATTCGATTATTTGTGGTACCAAAAATGGAAAAAATTCTTGTCATCTTCCAGTGAAGTGACTACTTCCCTACTCAGTTCACAGTTCCCTTTGAACTGAACACCTTTCACTCCCTACTGTTTAGAATCCCACCAAACATGTGCAGCTGAACATCCTATGCAGTCCACCTTGTAGGGGACAATAGTACGGTGGCCCAGAGAGGTCACCAAAATGCAAAAGTCACAACACAAATATACAGTATCTCACAAAAGTGAGTACATCCCTCACATTTTTGTAAATATTTTATTATATCTTTTCATGGGACAACACTGAAGATATGAAACTTTGATACAATGTAAAGTAGTCAGTCGTCGGCCTCCGTCGGTCTATGATGACCATGGAAGAGAATCCTAAACGTCTACTCTGCTGGAACAGCACCGCCTGTGGCTGAACAGGCCGATGCGCGAATGGCAGTCCCTGTCACACAGGTCGTACTTGTGGGTGGTCTCCGTGCTGCTGGGTCTGTGGCGGTTCTTCCTGCGGGTCCTTTTTTCAACTGCTGCAGCAGTCAGTCTCTCTTCACCCGCCTTGAGCTGTCTGGTCAGGGTGCCTCTCCATTTGGAGCGGTCCGTTGCAAGGTTCTCCCAGCGCTCTGTGTTCACCTCCAGGGCCTTCATGTCTCTCTTGCAGACATCTCTAAAACGCAGCTGTGGGTGGCCAACGTCTCTCCTGCCAGTCGCCCGTTCTCCGTAGAGGACGTTTTTGGGGATTCTGCCATCCTCCATACGGTGAATGTGGCCTAGCCAGCGGAGCCTGCGCTGCCTGAGTAGAGTGAACATGGAGGGAAGGCCGGCGCGGGACAGAACTTCTGTGTTGGGCACTTTGTCCTGCCAGGATATGTCCAGGATGTGGCGAATGCAGCGCAAGTGGAAGGAGTTCAGTCTCTTTTCCTGCCGGGCGTATGTTGTCCACGTCTCACTCCCATAGAGCAGTGTGCTGATGACGCAGGCGTTGTACACTGCCATCTTCGTCTTGACAGAGAGTTTGGGATTCTCCCACACTCGTGTGGTGAGGCGAGCGAGTGTGAAGGCTGATTTTTCAATCCTCTTGTTGATCTCTGTATCAAGGGAGAGGTTGTTGCTGATCGTGGACCCCAGGTACGTGAACTGATTCACGACCTCCAGCTCGTAGTCGTCGATGGTGATGGTTGGTGGTGCTTCCGTGCCTTGCGCCAAGACGTTAGTCTTCTTCAGGCTGATGGTAAGCCTGAAGTCCTTGCATGCCTGGGAGAAGCGGTCCATCAGGGTCTGAAGCTCCTGCTGTGTGTGGGTTGCGACTGCAGCGTCATTTGCGAATAGCATGTCTCTGATTAGAGCCTCGTGTACTTTGGTTCTGGCTTTCAGGCGGGCGAGGTTGAAAAGCCTGCCGTCAGATCTTGTGTGCAGGTAGATTCCCTCTGTTGCTGTGCTGAAGGCATGCCTCAGGAGCATAGCAAAGAAAATCCCAAAGAGGGTTGGCGCAAGTACATAGCCCTGTTTCACTCTGCTGCGTATGTTGAATGGCTGTGAGACGTTGCCGTCGTGCTGCACTATCCCCTGCATGTTGGTGTGAAACGATTCGATGAGGCTTTGCAACTTTGGTGGGCATCCTATCTTTGGCAGGATCTTGAAAAGGCCCTCTCTGCTGACCAGATCGAACGCTTTGGTGAGGTCGATGAAGGCGACGTACAGGGGCATATTCTGTTCTCTGCATTTCTCCTGAAGTTGGCGGATGGAGAATATCATGTCTACCGTCGATCGCTCAGTGCGGAAGCCACACTGAGGCTCGGGGTAGACACGTTCGGCAAGCTTCTGTAGACGAACGAGAACAACTTGTGCGTAGACTTTGCCAACAACACTGAGGAGGGAGATGTCCCTGTAGTTGTTGCAGTCGCTTCTCTCCCCTTTGTTTTTGTAGAGGGTGATGATCTTGGCGTCCCTCATGTCCTGTGGTACGGCACCTTCCTTCCAACACTGGCAGAGGACGTCATGCAATGGCAGCAGTAGGGCGGTCTTGCAGTGCTTGATCAGGTCAGGGGGTATGCCGTCATTGCCGGGTGCCTTGCCAGTGGTCAAGCTATCAATGGCCTTGCTGAGTTCGTCGATGGTTGGCTCGGCGTCAAGTTCGTCCATGGATGGCAGGCAGTCGATGGCATCAAGGGCTGACGGTGTTACGGTGTTCTGTCTGGAGTAGAGGTCGGAGTAGTGTTCCACCCATCTCTCCATCTGCTTGTTCTTTTCTGTGATCATCTCCCCAGTGGAGGATTTGAGGGGGGCCGTCTTGCTCTGAGCCGGACCAAGTGCTTTCTTGATGCCATCGTACATACCACGGATGTTCCCTGTTATGGCAGCGGTTTGAATGTCTTGGCTGAGCTGAGTCCAGTACTCGTTGGCACAGCGCCGAGCAGTCTGCTGAACTTTGCTTCTCGCAGCCCTGAGAATCTGGAGATTCTTCTCGTTTGGGTACTTCTTGTACTCAGCAAGTGCTGAGCGCTTGGCTTCAATGACGGGGGTCATCTCGGTCAACTTGGCATCAAACCAGTCCTGTGACTTCGAGGTCTTCCTCCCAAAGGTAGCCAAGGCTGTGCGGTGGATGGTTTTTCGCAGCTCTTCCCACTTCTGCTTCGCAGATTCTCCTTCTTGTGGTACACCAAGTTCCTTCTCAAAGGTGGAGGCAGACTACTCAACAAGTTCGGGTTGAGCCATCTTGCTGGTGTCAATCCATGCCTTTCCAGGCTGTCTAGCACGATGGAATTTCTTCAGCTGCAGCTTGACCTTGCAACACACCAATGAATGGTCTGTGTTGCAATCTGCACTCTGGAACGAACGGGTGATTAGCACGTTCTTCAGTAAGATGCGCCTGGTCAGGGTCAAGTCCAGCTTGTCCCAGTGCTTTGAGCGCGGATGTTGCCAGGAAACCTTGTGTTGGGGCTTGGTCTTGAAGAACGAGTTTGTGATGCACAGATCGTGATATGTGCATAACTCGAGCAGCCGCTGTCCGTTGTTGTTCATTCTGCCCACGCCAAAAGGTCCAAGACAGGAGGGCCAGGAGTCATGGTCAGCACCCACTCTGGCATTGAAGTCTCCAAGGAGAATGAGTTGTTCAGAGTTGGGGATGATCCTGACAGTTGTTGCGAGATTTTCGTAGAACTCGTCTTTTGCCTCTGGTGTGGCTGTCAGTGTTGGGGCATACACACTGACGAGGGTGACTGGACCTTGAGTGGTGTTTAGGCGGAGGGTGAGGAGTTGTGCAGAGCCAGTGCTGCCCGGTTCCACCATCTTCAGCAAGGTGTTCTTCACTGCGAAGCCCACTCCGTGTTCCCTGTGTTCATCACTGCCCTTTCCCTGCCAGTAGAACGTGCAGTCCTTCTCTCTCAGTGTGCCTGCGCAGCCAACCGTGTTTCCTGGAGAGTGGCGATATCCACTCCCAGTCTCTTCAGCTCATTATTGATGATGGCAGTCTTCCTGGTGGCGTTGATGTCCTTGAGGTTAGCAGCGAGTCCTGTCATCATAGTGCGGACGTTCCAAGTTCCCAGTTTTAGAGTTGGTCTCTTTTGTTTTATTGTCTTGCATGGTGCGAAGGTTCTCAGCCTGCCATTCGGACTTCTCCTCATCCCCATGCACCCAATGAGGAAAGCAAGCTGTGGCGGGACAACACCTTATTGGCTGGGGGCTGCCCAGCTTGAGGCGGGCGGTAGCTGTCCAGTGAGATCCGATGATCCCTCCCACCATCGGGAACAACCCCTGGCGCCGCGCTCTACGCCAATTGAGCGGTGGCTTATAACCGGTAACTGTCATTCCCCGTGTTTTGTCTATGCCAAAGACGAAGCTGGAGTGTCCTCTCCAGTGATCCGGTGTTCTACCTTCCAGCGTTGGGCGTTGGTAGGATTCAAGCCTGGGCAGGAAGATATCGAGGACAAGATGTTGCCCATGCAGCGTGTCCCCCCTCTCCACTTCACTGATGAATCCAAAGGAACAGCAGGGCTGCTACAGTTTGGCACCAGCGCTGTTGCAGGAGCTGCCAGAACGATGTTGAGCACAACATAGAACTGCCTTTTTTTTTTTTTTTTTTGTTACTTATTTGTACCCGTAGGTAGATTTGGTTTGTAGTCTGGTGACAAGCCACCGGCTGCCGGTCGCTGCGTGCGCGAGCGCCCTAAACCTACATGTTTTTGGAATGCGGGAGGAAACCGGAGAAATCCCGGAGTAAACCCACGCAACACGGGGAGAACATGCAAACTCCACACAGCTCACTGTTGGTCGGGGGCTGGGATCGAACCCACGATCTCATGATCCCCGCGATCCCCCAGCCGAGGGTAAAACTGTGCTGCCACAGTGCTAAACCACTGCGCCACCGTGCAGCCCAGTAAGCCCGTAAGCCCGTGCCTTAGGGGCTCCCACTCCGGATTTTTCCTCAGGGTTGACTCCCGAAGCCTTTCCCGTGACCGGGTATGCCGCAAGGCAGCGGAGGTTTGAAATCAGGGTTTACCTTCCCCTAGATGGGCTACCTTCCCAGGTTGACGAGCCACCATCTACCCGAAGCATCTGGTTTTAAGGCGCCAGAGATCCGCCCTCGCCCCTTCTCCTATTGGTAAAAGCAGTTCCGCCGGGCTTAGAGACTAAACCACACGGGCAGGCTAGGAGTTGGACTTAGTTGTCAGAGGCTTTTCGAGACGCACGCCATAAGGAGCATTTTATTAGCACTGGGAGCTTAACCCCAGTGCCGCTCCTGGCTATGACAACCTTGGAACCGAGTAGTCAGTGTCAAGTAGTCAGTGTGCAGCTTGTATAACAGTGTAAATTTGTTGTCCCCTCAAAATAACTCAACACACAGCCATTGATGTCTAAACCGCTGGCAACAAAAGTCAATACACCCCTAATTGAAAATGTCCAAATTATGCCCAAAGTGTCAATATTTTGTGTGGCCACCATTATTTTCCAGCACTGCCTTAACTGTCTTGGACATAGAGTTCATTAGAGCTTCACAGGTTGCCACTGGAATCCTCTTCCACTCCTCCATGACGACGTCACGGAGCTGGTGGATGTCAAAGACCTTGCACTCCTCCACCTTCCGTCTGAGGATGCCCCACAGATGCTCAATAGGGTTTAGGTCTGGAGACATGCTTGGCCAGTCCATTACCTTTACCCTCAGTTTCTTTAGCAAGGCAGAGGTCGTCTTGGAGGTGTGTTTGGGGTCATTATCATGTTGGAATACTGCCCTGCGGCCCAGTTTCTGAAGGGAGGGAATCATGCTCTGCTTCAGTATGTGACAGTACATGTTGGCATTCATGGTCCCCTCAATGAACTGTAGCTCCTCAGTGCCGGCAGCACTCATGCAGCCCCAAACCATGACACTTCCACCACCATTCTTGACTGTAGGCAAGACACACTTGTCTTTGTACTCATTATCTGGTTGTCGCCTCACACGCTTGACACCATCTGAACCAAATAAGTTTATGTTGGTCTCATCAGACCACAGGACATGGTTCCAGTAATCCATGTCCTTAGTCTGCTTGTCTTCAGTAGTTTGCGGGCTTTCTTGTGCATCATCTTTAAAAGGGGCTTCCTTCTTGGATGACAGCCATGCAGACAAATTTGATGCAGTGTGCGGCGTATTGTCTGAGCACTGACAGGCTGACCCCCCACCCCTTTGACCTCTGCAGCAATGCTGACAGCACTCATGCATCTATTTTCAAAAGACAACCTCTGAATATGACGCTGAGCACATACACTCAACTGTTATGCCGATAACACACAATTATGCTTATCAATAAAGCCAGATAGCAGTAATCAATTTGCCAAATTAGAGGCTTGTCTTCAGGAAATCAAAGCTTAGATTACTTGTAATTTCCTGCTACTAAATTCAGATAAGACTGAAGTCATTCTTGTTGGTTTAAAAAACCTTAGAAATACCTTTCCAAATTAAACTCTTAGTTTGGATGAGGTTACTCTTTCTCTTAATAGTTCTGTGAGGAACTTTGGAGTTATTTTTGATCAAGATTTGTTCTTTCATTCATATACTAAACTTATTTATGGAGTTATTTTTGATCAATATTCTTTCATTCATATACTAAACTTATTTCTAAGACTGCTTTCTATCAATTGCGTAGTATTGCCAAGATTAGGAGCTTCTCTTCTCAGTGATGCTGAGAAATTAATCCACACTTTTATTAGCTCTAGATTAGATTATTGTAACTCCTTATTGTCAGGCTGTCCTAAAACATCTTTAAAAAGTCTTCAGCTGATCCAAAATGCTGCAGCAAGAGTTTTAACAGGTACTAGAAAGAGAGATCATATCTCTCCGGTTCTGGCCTCCCTTCATTGGCTTCCCATAGAATTTAGAATTAAGTTTAAAATCCTTCTTCTCACTTACAAAGCACTAAATAATCAAGCCGCTTTTTTATTTAAAAGATCTGATACTACCCTATCATCCTAACAGAGCACTACACTCCCAAAATGCAGGATTACTTGTAATACCTAGAATCTCCAAAAGTACAATGAGAGGCAGAACCTTCAGTTATCAAGCTCTTCTCCTTTGGAACCAGCTACCAATCTGGATCCGGGAATCAGACTCAATCTCTGTTTTTAAAAATAGGGTTAAAACCCTCCTTTTTTATATAGCCTATAGTTTGGGTGGGATCATGTGCCCCTGAACCCTCCCTTAGTTATGCTGCTAATAGGTTTAGACAGCTGGCGGACCTCCAACAGTGCACCAGGCTTCAGTCCTTTCTTCACTCTCAATGAAATATTTTTGCTGGTCATTAACATCTGTTTGTTCCCTCCCATAGATTGAGTCCCCATTGTGCTGTTTGCTCTCTACATTTCTGTTCTTTTCTTCTTCTTCTCTGTCCCCTCACCCCCCCAGCCAGTCACAGCAGATGACTGCCCCTCCCTGAGCTTGGTTCTGCTATAGCTTTCTTCCTGCTAAAAGGGAGTTTTTCCTCTCTACTGTCACCAAACGCTTGCTCACAGGGGATGTCCTGATTGCTGGGGTCTTTCTGCAGTTGTGGGGTTTCCCCTACAGTTGAAAGTGCTATGAGATGACTGTTATTGTGAAATGGTGCTATATAAATAAAGTTGAAAGTTGAAGTTGAACTGCTTTGGTTGACCATGGCGAGGCCTGTTCTGAGTGGAACCTGTCCTGTTAAACCGCTGTATGGTCTTGGCCACTGCACAGAACCGAACTTCAGCACAGTGGCCAAGACCAGTGTCACAAAGACACTTGTCTTTGTACTCCTTATCTGGTTGCTGCCACACACGCTTGACACCATCTGAACCAAATAAGTTTATGTTGGTCTCATCAGACCACAGGACATGGTTCCAGTAATCCATGTCCTTAGTCTGCTTGTCTTCAGTAGTTTGCGGGCTTTCTTGTGCATCATCTTTAAAAGTGGCTTTCTTCTTGGACGACAGCCATGCAGACCAATTTAACCCCTTGCACTCTGGTCAATTTCCCTATAAACCCCTAAAAATAACATACCCAAAATAAATCAAAAGCTGTTCTTCAACCCTTTGCAGCATCTTCATGGGATTGGTCTCATTTAAAAGAAAACACTTTGAATTTTTTGGCAAAACAGTCATAATCTCTCTAAGTGCTCCTGCCACTGAGTAACAGTCATCTAAACATACTGAATCTGAAGAAAATAAAGTTCTCCTGGGTGTTTTTTTTTTAGATACAAATGCTTGCAAATAACACACAGCTGTCAGATACTGGCTGGAAAATACAACAGAAATATAGAACCAAGTGTTATCAAGCTGAGGTCAAAATTTTGTAACAATACCACAAAAAATGAATATATTACACAGCTTTTTTCTCAGGTTGTTCCCAGGCGTTTTTGAACTGTGCCAAATGGCACAGTTTGGAAAAACGTCTGTAACTTTTGAATGCTTCAACATAGAAGCTTCATCTTGGGCTCTAATGAAAGGTGACACTCAGGGCTGTGTGTGTGTGTGGGGGGGGGGGTTGTTTATTCATTCATTCATGAATGAATGAACAAACAAGCCCCCCACACACAAAGAAGCATGCCACGTAAAAAATGTGTGGCCTTTTTTTTTTACAAGAAAAAATAACCTACAGTGCAATAAAAATTATACTAAAATATCTGCAATGTAGAGGATAACAACTCCCCCCCCCCCCGCTACAGAGGAGCTTGGCGCACAAAAAACGGTCCGTCAACGGTCCGTCATGTGGCCATGACGCACCGTTGTAATTACCGATCCGTCAAAAGTCATTTTTATTACTATTTTCATTGATAAAGAATAATTTAGCTTATAAGCTAATTCAGCTTATAACACTTACCTGTCCACAACAGCAGTGTCGTTGGCAACCATCTGTTCCTCATTGTCAGACGAACATGAAGCTGGTCCGCTTGTTACGGACTCGTGGTTCTGGTCACGCGACCCGGTCAAACCATCTCCGCTTCCATGATTGCGGTTTTGGCGAACGATTTTTCAAAACAAATAAGATCAGTAGTAATAAAAAAAGACTGGCTAACACTACCGTTACACACAGGTCTCAATGTGTGTCACCCAGCGGCTTAGACAAAACAGTTTTTACGCACGGGATGCACGCGTTTCAATCGTCGAACTTCTCTGCTTCAATTGACTCGTTGTATTCGTGGTCGTTGGTAGGCACGTCCTTCTTGCTAGGTTTTCAGTCACTGGTTCTTCAATGTTTCAGAAACCCAATTCAAGGTCGAATGAGAGGTCAATCAAATTTAAACCAATCAAAACACTCCTTTGGCTTTCTGTTCGCGGCTGTGTCTGTACTGGAAGAACGGAAATGCAGCTTTTTTTTTTCAGTGCGCACTGAGACGCACTAGGACGCAGAGACGTGACCGCCCGCGGTATCCCGGAGTGCAACAGGTTAAAGCAGTGTGCGACATATGGTCTGAGCACTGACAGGCTGACCCCCCACCCCTTCAACCTCTACAGTAGTGCTGGCAGCACTCATATGTCTATTTTCAAAAGACAACCTCTGGATATGACGCTGAGCACGTGCACTCAACTTCTTTGGTGGACCATGGCAAGGCCTGTTCTGAGTGGAACCTGTCCTGTTAAACTGCTGTATGGTCTTGGCTACTGTGCTGCAGCTCAGTTTCAGGGTATTGGCAATCTTCTTATAGCCTAGGCCATCTTTATGGAGAGAAACATTTTTTTTTTCAGATCCTCAGAGTTCTTTGCCATGAGGTGCCATGTTGAACTTCCAGTGACCAGTATGAGAGAGTGTGAGAGCAATAACACCATATTTAACACACCTGCTCCCCATTCACACCTGAGACCTTGTAACACTAGCAAGCCACATGACACCGGGGAGGGAAAATGGCTAATTGGGCACAATTTGGACATTTTCACTTCGGGGTGTACTTACTATTGTTGCCAGTAGTTTAGACATTAATGGCTGTGTGTTGAGCTTCAGCCAGTACTGTCACGCCGCGCCGCTCATCAGCGGCGCCACCTGCACGCGCACCTGCACATCATCAGCGGCGAGGAATATAAGCCGCCTCGCCCTGAGCTTCGGCCTGAAGCCGTCAGACTTCGTCACTCAGCATCGTGAGTCAAACCCTTTCTTCAGCTCAACATTTTGGTAAGAAGTCCTTACCTCCTTTTTCCCAGTCTGCTCCCCTGTGCACAGGTGGATTCCTCGGCGGCGGACCACGTCCTTCCCTCGCCCAATCCTCGCTGCTGCACCAAGTCCTGCAGGTGGCTGTCTACCGGGTCCCGTCCTTGTGGTGCCAGTCATCTGTCCCATACAAGTAAGCTCCTCTCTCGCTCATTCTCCTCCTGTGTTGGTGTGTGCCCGTCACCCTGTGTCCTTGTGCTCTTTCCCATAGGGTTGCCGGCTGTACGGTCTCCTGCCTCTGTGCCCGAAGCAGACGCCGCCACCAATACATTTACATCCCGCAGAAACACATCCATTCACCCCTGTTGCTAATAAACTATTTGAACTACTCTGAGCCTGTGTGTGTGCGTCTCCTGAGCCGTGCGTTATGTCAGTACGGCTTCAGCAGAGCGGCTCGGCAGACGGCGGGCTCGCACACCGGTTTTCCACTCTCGAGGCTCGAGTGGATCAATTAGCCTATCAGCAACAGGTGATTTTTAATCAATTGTTAGAATTGACTAACCGGTTGGGCCGCTTGGACCCCCAACAGTCGTTCCCCCCGGCTCGTCAGGGTGGCGCGGCTCCTGCTGCTCCAGTGGCCGTCCAGCAGGCTCCGTGTGCACCGGTTCGGCTCACACCCATTCCAACCCCCGCCCACTTTAGCGGTAAGCTCGGCGGAGCGCGGGGGTTTATTATGCAGTGTGAGTCCATTTTCCACCGTGTGCCCGGAGACTTTCCCTCAGATCATAGCCGAATTGGTTATATCGGGAATCTCCTGGAGGGGCGAGCTTTAACGTGGACCTACGCCGTAATGGCGAGGCCCAGTTATGCCGCCCTCACATATGACCAATTCGTGAGGCGCTTCCTGGAGGTCTTTGACCATACTCCTACCGAGTCGGTCCAGGTCGATCAGCTTCTCGCCCTCCAGCAGGGAAGCCGGTTGGCAGCGGACTACGCGGTCGACTTCCGGGTAGCGGCGGAGGAAGTAGGCTGGGAGGAACGCTCCCTCTGCGGCCTTTTTCTCCGCAGCCTCAATGATGATCTGAGGGATGAACTGGCTGGGCGGGATATTCCCGAGACGCTAGCGGAGCTGACGTCCTTAGCGATTAGTTTGGATAACAGGCTGCGCGAGCGCTCCTCGGGGCAGAAGTCGTCTTCTTCTCGCCCTCGTGGAGTCTCGCCGCGCCTGTTCCAAGCTCGCCCCCTGGCGGCGCCGCCACCATCGTGCCCCGAGGAGTCGGAGCCGATGGTGACGGGCTGGACAAAGCTTTCACCTGCGGAGAGACAACGCCGCCGTGAGTTGGATCTCTGCATGTATTGCGGAGATGACCAACACACGGTGAAGCTTTGCCCACGGAAAGCCAGTCGGCGGGGTCCGCAAGTCACTGTAGGGGGCCTTGCGGATCTCAATCGGTTAAACTCACACACTCAATTAAAGCTGCCCATCCGTTTCTGCCACAACCCCATTGGGCACCTCACCCACGCACTGGTGGATTTGGGCGCAGAGGGCAGCTTCATTTCACAAAGCCTGGCAACCCGATTGGGCATCCGCTGCCAGGCGCTCAAGGACCCCATCTCCTTGGTCAACCTCTCCCGTGCTTCCCTGGGGAGAGTCACGCACCAGATCATCCCTGTCCCGGTGATCATCTCCGGTAACCACCGGGAGGAGATAACCTTCCTCATCCTGCCCAACTCTGTGTCGCCCGTCATCCTGGGGTATCCCTGGCTACGCCTCCACAACCCCGTCCTGGATTGGAAGTCAGCTGGTGTATCGGCATGGAGCACGTTCTGCATGGGCACCTGCCTTCAGTCCGCTGCCTGCTCTCCGTCCGCTTCTCCCCCCGCCACGGACGCTGCACCCCCGGACCTGTCTCTGGTGCCCCTGGAATTTCACGACCTGGGTATGGTATTTAGCAAGATCAAAGCTATGTCTCTTCCCCCTCATCGGCCCTATGACTGCGCCATCAACCTCCGCCAGGGGGCACCCTTACCTTCTGGTCGGCTCTACAGTCTGTCAGCACCGGAGAAGGAGACGATGAATGCCTACCTTAAGGAATCACTGAGCGCTGGGATAATCCGCCCATCGTCATCACCCGTGGGGGCAGGATTCTTCTTCGTTGGAAAGAAGGACGGATCTCTCCGCCAGTGCATAGATTACCGGGCTCTGAACAACATCACGGAGAAGGATCGTTACACCCTGCCCCTCATGGACTCCGCTTTCCACTCCCTCCAGGGGGCCACCTGGTTCACCAAGCTGGATTTACGCAGCGCATACCATCTCGTCCGGATCCGGGAGGGAGATGAGTGGAAAACAGCCTTCCGTACCCCGAACGGCCACTTTGAATACCTGGTAATGCCGTTCGGGTTGACCAACGCTCCTGCCGTCTTTCAGCGCCTCATCAATGACGTCCTCCGGGACTTCATCGGCCTCTTTGTGTTCGTCTACCTGGACGATATTCTCATCTTCTCCAAGTCCAGGGACGAGCACCAGGTCCATGTGAGGCGGGTCCTCCAAAGACTGCTGGAGAACCGGCTATATGTGAAGGCTGAAAAGTGTGAATTTTACGCCAGAACGACATCCTTCCTGGGTTTCATCATCTCTCATGACCAGGTGCTCCCAGACCCAGAGAAGGTGAAGGCGGTGGTGGAATGGCCTACACCTGCATCACGGAAGCAGGTGCAACAGTTCGTTGGATTTGCAAATTTCTACCGCCGCTTTGTCCCCAATTTCAGCTCCATCGTCGGACCACTGACCCGCCTCACGTCCCCTAAGGTCCCGTTCCGGTGGACCGAAGAGGCCGCTGCTGCCTTTCAGGCGCTGAAGGCGGAGTTCTCCTCCTCCCGGGTCCTTCGCCAGGTCGACCCCGCGCTGCAGTGCATCGTGGAGGTGGACGCCTCGGACACAGGAGTGGGGGCGGTGCTATCTCAGCGGTCGCCTGACGACGGCGCCAAACGGCCCTGCGCCTTCTTCTCCCGGCGCTTGTCCCCGGCGGAGAGGAACTACGATGTGGGGGACAGAGAGCTCTTGGCCATCAAGCTCGCGCTGCAAGAATGGCGCAATGGCGCCACTGGCTAGAGGGGGCGGACCTGCCGTTCGTGGTCCTTACGGACCACAAGAACTTGGAATATCTTCGATCTGCCAAGCGCCTGAATGCCCGCCAGGCGCGCTGGTCCTTGTTCTTCGCCAGGTTCCAGTTTTCCATCACCTTCAGGCCTGGCTCCAAGAACGGCCTGCCTGACGCCCTCTCTAGGCAGTTCACCCCCGAGGAGTCGGAGGAGACGCTCCACACCATCCTGCCCAGGTCGTGCGTCGTGGGAGCCATCTCCTGGGACATAGAGAGCAAGATCCGGAAGGCGCAGGAAGTGGAACCTGACCCTGGCGGCGGACCGGAGGGGAGGCTGTTCATGCCATCCGCGGTTCGGGGAGAGGTCATCCACTGGCTGCACACCTCCAAGCTCACCTGTCACCCTGGCTCCTCCCGGATGATAGACCTCCTCCAGCGGTCCTTTTGGTGGCCGGGCCTGCGGAGGGACGCTGCCCGCTACGCCCGGGCTTGTCCAGTCTGCTCCACCAGCAAGTCGGGAAATGCCCCTCCAGCGGGTCTGCTCCAGCCTCTGCCCGTCCCTGGCAGGCCCTGGTCGCACATCGCTTTGGATTTCGTCACCGGACTCCCAGTCTCCAATTCCTATGACACCATCCTGACCATCGTGGACCGCTTCTCCAAGGCTGTGCACTTCATCCCTCTACGAGGTCTTCCTACTGCCCTGGAGACGGCGGATCTCCTCGTCCAACATGTGGTCAGGCTGCACGGGATTCTGGTGGACGTGGTCTCAGACCGGTGGCCCCAATTTTCCTCTGAGGTTTGGAGGACGTTCTGTGACGCCATCGGAGCCAAGGTGAGCCTCTCTTCCGGCCATCACCCCCAATCCAACGGGCAGTGTGAGCGGACCAATCAGGAGCTGGAGGCTGCGCTCCGCTGTGTAACAGCATCCAAACCCACGTCCTGGAGTAACCATCTTGCCTGCGTTGAATACGCCCACAACACCGCTCGCTCTTCTGCCACAGGGATGTCCCCCTTCAAGGCGTCCCTGGGTTATGACCCCCCGCTGTTCCCGGCGCAGGAGAGTGAGGTAACTGTCCCCTCAGTTAGGGCGCATCTCAGGCAGTTCCGCTCCATCTGGGCTGCAGCGCGTAATGCGCTTTTACGCACGGCGGAGCGCAACAGAACTGTGGCGGACCGGCACAGAAGACCTGCCCCGGCGTACAGAGTTGGGCAACGAGTCTACGTGTCAACCCAGGACGTGACGTTGAAAGGCGAGAGGAGGAAGCTGGCACAACGCTTTATGGGACCCTACCCCATCACCCGGATCATCAACCCGGTAGCTGTGCGTGTGGCTATTCCCCCCTCCCTCCGCATCCATCCCACCTTCCACGTGTCCAAGGTGAAGCTGGCAGTCTCCGACCCCCTTTGCCCTCCTCCTGCTGCGCAACCCGCGCCCCGGATGATTGATGGCCATCCGGCCTGGTCCGTCGCCTCCATCCTGGACTCCCGGCGCCGGGGTCGTGGGTTGCAGTACTTGGTGGACTGCGAGGGCTATGGGCCCGAGCATCGACAGTGGGTACCCTCGTCGTTCGTGTTGGACCCATCGCTCATCGCTGACTTCCACCGAGCGCACCCTGGGAAGCCATCGCCAGGAGGCGCTGCTAGAGGGGGGAGTACTGTCACGCCGCGCCGCTCATCAGCGACGCCACCTGCACGCACACCTGCACATCATCAGTGGCGAGGAATATAAGCCGCCTCGCCCTGAGCTTCGGCCTGAAGCCGTCAGACTTCGTCACTCAACATCGTGAGTCAAACCCTTTCTTCAGCTCAACATTTTGGTAAGAAGTCCTTACCTCCTTTTTCCCAGTCTGCTCCCCTGTGCACAGGTGGATTCCTCGGCGGCGGACCACGTCCTTCCCTCGCCCAATCCTCGCTGCTGCACTGAGTCCTGCAGGTGGCTGTCTACCGGGTCCCGTCCTTGTGGTGCCAGTCATCTGTCCCATACAAGTAAGCTCCTCTCTCGCTCATTCTCCTCCTGTGTTGGTGTGTGCCCGTCACCCTGTGTCCTTGTGCTCTTTCCCATAGGGTTGCCGGCTGTACGGTCTCCTGCCTCTGTGCCCGAAGCAGACGCCGCCACCAATACATTTACATCCCGCAGACACACATCCATTCACCCCTGTTGCTAATAAACTATTTGAACTACTCTGAGCCTGTGTGTGTGCGTCTCCTGAGCCGTGCGTTATGTCAAGTACTGGTTGGTGCAGTATCTAGCGGTTCTCTGAGCATTGTTTCTAGCTGTTTTTAGATAAGCGAAGTTCTTGGCTGATGGCTTCCTCTTATAGTTCATCAAGGCATCACATGTTGCATCTCTGAAAGACTTGCTTCATACCAGTCTGGGTTCTGTTGTTCTTTCTTGACGAATGTGGACAAGGCTGCACTATTGATGGTATCCCTCAGGAAATTCCACCTCTCTTCAGTGATATAAGCTGCTGGCTGGCCCTCCATGGCCTTTTCAATGGTGTCAGCAAACTGAGCGCAGAGGTTGAGGCCAGGTGTCATCACAATGTTAATACGTGGGAGGCCAGAACACTTGGAGTGATGGAACTTCTTTGACTGGAGACACTATGATTGCTACGTGTGGTTAGTATGCTCTTTAGCTCTTTAGCTGGGCTTTCCTGGTGATGATTACGTCCAGCTGATGCCAGTGATGGAACCTTGGATGCATCCAGGATACTTGGTGATCTGGCTTAGTATTGAAGAAGGTGTTGCTAAATACAGAGGTTGCGGTAGGAGTAAAGTTCTAATAGTCTCTGTTCGTTCTTGTTCATTCTGCCAGCACCGAAGTGCCCAATGCAGTCAGGCCAAGAGCCATGGTCACCACCCACTCTGGTGTTGAAGTCTCCAAGGAGAAACAGTGGCTCAGATTCCAGTAACCTGCCAATGGTGGTGTCAAGATCCTTGTAAAATTGGTGCTTGACCTCCAAGGCAGAGCAGAGGGTTGGGGCATAGACAGTCATGATGTTCACAAAGCTTGTGGAAGTGAAAAGTCGCAAGACAAGGATGCGTTCTGTACCATCAGGTGGCTGTATAGTTGACAGTAGGCTGTTCCTCACAGCGACTCCTATGCCGTACAGACATACTTCACCTTTGGCTTTGCCAAAGTGAGAAGGTGTAGTCCTTCTCGCAGAGTATGCCACTTCCTGTAAGCCTAGTCTCCTGAAGAGTGGCAATGTCCACATTTAGCCTGGAGAGTTCTGCGTCAGTGACAGCTGTTTTCCTTGAATCGTCGATCTGGCACAAGTTGGTGATCAGTCGAGGGCACATAGTCCTGATGTTCCAGCTTGCAAGCTGCAGGGCTGGTAGTTTCTTCTTTCTTTTCCTTTTGCTTGGTGCAGTGTTACGGTCTGCTTGTTGAGTGATGACTCTAAGCTCCAGGCACCCACTGAAGCAAGCAGACCGTGGCGGGTTGGCACCTTATTGACTCGGGGCTCCCCGACTTAGGGCGGGTGGTAACTGACCACCAGGACACGAAGATCCCTTCCACCTTCAGTGGCAACCTGTAGCGTCCTACCCTTCGCAGGTTGGCCTTATCACTCATAACTGCTGCATCCTCTGTTGTTTCTGCTGCCTTGCAGCAGCACCGAAGTGGCTTCTCTGGTGTGCAGGACTGGGCAAAGTGTATGAAGACTCAGGGCTGCCCAGACTCCGGAGTCCCTGCAGTATTTTAAATATATTATATGGTGCTGGGTGTACCCTGGGTGTACTGGGGGGTGACAGCTCTGTCTTTCCGGTTCCGCCGTCACTCGGGGAGTATAAAGGGCCAAGGCGGAAGAGACTCGGTCTCTTTTCGACCAGATCATCTGCCTGAGTGGAGCGCCTGTGTTAGTGTGAGTTCATTAAATAAAGTTACATTCTACTGCACCTCTAGCCTGTTTATTGAAGCTCGTGTTATGGACATAACAGTCCCCCTCTTCGCCTTGCTGGTGCAGTCCAGAGGAATGCGAAGCAGTACATCTGGCACCAAATTGGCTGCAGGAGCTGCCAGAAGGAGGTCAATGATGACGCCCATCTGCCTTCAGGGCTCCACTCTGGATTTTCCCCCAGGGTTGACTCCCAAAGTCTTTCCCGTGAACAGGTGTGCCACAGGGCAGCAGACGTTTGAGATCAAGGTTTTTCTTCCCCTAGGTAAGATAAGATAAGATAAGATAAGCCTTTATTAGTCCCACAACGGGGAAATTCCAGGATTGCAACAGCACAGGGATAGCAACACTCAGAGCAACAATCAGAAGGCAAGAAAAAAAACAAGCAAGCAAGAGCAGCTAATAAACATATGTACGTATTACTATAAAATATATATATATACACACACACACAGACACACAGTGCAGAGCATTGTAGCTGGATGGAATAAATATATGAATATATGAACACACAGTGCAGAGCATTGTAGCTAGATGGAATAAATATGTAAATATATAAACACCCACAGTACGGAGCATTGCAGCTAGGTGGAATAAATATGCAAGTATATAAACACACACATTGCGGAGCAATGTAGCTAGATGGAATAATATGTAGATATATAAATATATAAACACCCACAGTACGGAGCATTGTAGCTAGATGGAATAAATATGCAAATATATAAACACACACAGTGCAGAGCATTGTTGCTAGATGGAATGAAACAGCATAACCGTCTACTTAGTTATCCTACATGGTATGATTATGTGCCCATACATATTCTCACCCTCCATAGCGACCGGTATGTTCCTAGTTGTATGCCGGAGAGGACCATTGTGTAAGTCTATTGCATCTTTTGCATTCAAAAAACTATTAGTTTGTTACGTCTTTTTGCTATCTCTGCGAGCAGCCCTGCTTAGGTTGTACAGTCTGACAGCCGTTGGTAGGAAGGACCTACGAAACCTCTCGGTTGTGCACCTGGGATGATGTAGTCTGCTGCTAAATGAGCTCCTCAGTGCATTCAGTATGTCCTGCATAGGGTGGAACTCGGACTCCAGCAGAGATGACAGTTTAGCCACCGTCCTTCTCTCTCCTATCTCCTCCATCGGATCAAGGCGCTGCCCCAGGACAGAGCTAGCTTTCTTAATCAGTTTGTTCAGTCTCTTCCTATCGGCTGCAGTAAGGTGAGCTGCCTTCCTAGGATGATGAGCCCCACCTACCCGGAACTACTGGTTTTAATGCGTCAGTTTCCCACCTTCGCCCCTTCTGCTATCAGTATAAGCAGTTCTGCCGGGCTTAAGAACTAATCCACGCAAGCAGGCCAGGAGTTGGACTTGGGTTGTCAGAGGCTATTTGAGATGCGTGCCAGCTGGGAGCATTTTATAGATGGTGGGGAGGGGGGAATGGGGGTTCAACCCCCACTGCCTACCCCCTGGCTTTAACAGCCCTTGGAACCAAGCTGACATTATCTTGCAGCTTTTTCATAAGTTAGCATGCTAACTCTAGCATTGATGCTAATATTAGCATGCTAATGTCATTAGCATGGTGATAAATTTTGGTGACCTCTCTGGGCCACCATACATTCAAATGTGCCCTAACTTACAGAACTGAAGGTGATTTGTGATGTCATAAAACCCAGGAAGTGTAATTGGCTTGTTTCTCAAAATAAGGTTAGGTTGTAATGTTTTGAGAAGTGAGGATTTTAATGTTATAGCACCATACATGTGATCAATGGCTGTGTTTTTTTTTTTTAATGTTAAAACCCACAAAAACACAATCTTGCACAATATGGGACATTTAAATATGAAGAGTTACAATTTATTTGCTCCCTTTAAAAAGTGCCTTGTATTTCTTGAAGCAATGGCAAAGGAGGTGTACTTTATTTTCATTTTCCTAACAGTAATTATTAAATAAAAATTAGAGTTAAAGCGCAAAGCATTGCAGCCTCAGCTGAACATAATATGTTATGTACTGGATGTTGACATGATTTGAACATATTTGTCGGTAAACAGCATAGTTGCTGCTTTCCCTGGCATAAACCAACAGCTTTCTCAGTCTATTTCTGTTTTTAAGATACAATAACGTACAAATCATAGGTGAGACTGTATTATAGGATTACAGGATTAAATCCTTTTGCTCAACTTCAGTGTTTACCCAATAAATAGACCCATGTATCCATTTTCTATTAATCCTTCATTCAGACACATAATCCTGTTAAACACCTCTGATACTCTGTCATGGTGGTTGATTTCTTTGTCAGTGATTTTCTTTAAAGAACGAAAACTCTGACATGGTTTTGGATAATAAATGGATTGGGATGCTTATAAGAGTAAAGATCATTTATGTATGATCAGCGTTCAGTGTTATTTTGTGTCACCTGGGTTCTTTATGTTCAGAGTTTCAGGAAAAAAAAAAAAAAACTTTTTTAATTTTCTTGAAAATATTCATGAATAGTATAATATAATTTCTCTTCTTTGAGAGTTAGTTATACATGTCAGCCGAACTGAACAAATTCACAGCATGAATCTTTTAAGTCGTAATGGTGGTAATTGTGCACATATTGTTAGCAAAGGAATTCAGTTTGTAATGCAGAAATTTCTGGTGTGCAGTACAGTCAAATTTCAGCCATTTTTTAAAAATAATCTGCCTGGAACCATTTTTTTTTTTTTTTTTGAAATTTGTGACTTTTTTACTTTCTAGCAATTTAGCACATTTTTTGGAGGCTGTTGAGTGATGAAAAAATGACCACATCTCTTACAATCTTTCAGGGATGTCTTAGCAATTGCCAAGATCTCTTAATGATCTTCAGGGATCGCCACGGTTTTGACTCAGTCCAAAACATTCTCTGAACGATCACCAAAAGGGACTGATCTCTAAACGAGCACTCTCAAGGAGCGCTCAGTAGTGCTGTGCAATATGACAGTATGCAGTGACGTGATAAAAAAAAGTCTACCATTTCATATTCAGCTGTACCATTTATATCAGGATTTAAAAGACACATACCCCATTTCTGCTCGTCACCGCCCTGCCTCTCCCCCACAGTGCACCAGGTATGTGCAGTAGTGGGTTCTGGGGATTAGCACTGCAGCTAACTGCAAACTAATGTTTTGGTCATATAGCCACTACTTCTATTTGCCAGGGATATGGGACTTTTTCCCACCATGCTGCGTAAGAGAGGATAGTGCTCTAACCTTGTTTTAATTGGAGGTAAGTAACATTAACACCGTCTCTCTCTCTAATTGTAAAACAACAAATGCTAAATGGCAATGCTAACTTGTCACTAATAGGAAACATTATAGTGTATCAGACCATCATTTCTTTGGTTTAAATTACTGCTGAGTTTCTTAATTTTTTCTGAAAAAATATTGCTAAAGCTACAAAAGTGCATGACAGTGGCCGCATACACACTAAATAATAAATGAATAAATTTAAACGTGTCGAAGGAACAAACTGGCTCTTAATGTAACTTGATTTCTAACAATTTTGAATTAGTCAAGCAGTGATAACGAATAAAGTTGAAGTCATCTCAAATGTTTATTAAAAAATATTTTATAAGAACACTGCAAAATTAAGAGGGGAAAATGTACATAAATTAATGACAGATGAATTTGTACAACTGATTTTTTTTTCACGATGTAATTTAAAATGTAACGCAGCCACAGGAGGTACACAAGCCAGTGTACTCCTAGTGCTGATCCCAAGCCCAGGAAAATGGGGAGGGTTGTGTCAGGAATAGCATCCGACATATAACCTTTGCAAATCAAACATGTGGATCATGATGAATGAGTCTTTCATATCAGATTGGTCGAGGCCCGGGTTAACAACGACCGCCACCGGTGCTGTTAACTGACAAGGTGCCGGTGGAAATTGGGCCACTGTTGGTTGAAGATCGAGGAGGAGGAGAGGGGGAAGGCGTGTTAGGAAGGAGAGAGACAAAAGGAAAGGTAGAAGTGTGGAGGTGAGAGTAGGGACGTTAAATGTAGGGACTATGACTGGTAAAGGCAGAGAGTTGGCTGATATGATGGAGAGAAGAAAGGTAGATATACTGTTTGTTCAAGAAACCAGATGGAAGATAAGCAAGGCTAGGAGCATTGGAGGTGGATTTAAACTGTTTTACCATGGTGTAGATAGGAAGAGAAACAGATTAGGCATAATCTTGAAGGAAGAGTATGTGAAGAGTGTTCAGGAGGTAAAGAGGGAGTCAGACAGAATCATGAGTTTGAAGCTAGAAGTCAGAGGTGTGATGTTGAATGTTGTCAGTGCTTATGCCCCACAAGTTGGATGTCAGGTAAAAGAGAGTGGAATTCTGGAGTAAATTGGATGAAGTGGTAGGGAGTGTTCCTAGGGGGGAGAGAGTGGTGATTGGAGGAGACTTTAATGAACATGGACGTGAAAGGGACAGAGGTGATGAGGAGGTTCTGGGTAGCTATGGTCTTAAGGAGAGAAATGTGGAAGGACAGATGGTCATGGATTTTGCTAAAAGGATGGAAATAGTTGTGGTAGACACATACTTTAAGAAGAGAGAGGGACACAGGGTGACTTACAAGAATGGAGGAAGGTGCACACAGGTGGACTACATCTTATGCGGAAGGAGAAATCGGAAAGAGAAAGGAGACTGCAAGGTGGTGGGAGGGAGAATGTGGCTAGATAGCATCAAATGGTAGTCTGTAGGATGACTTTGGAGAGCAAAGATGCTCTCCAAAGCAAGATGGGGAAGTTACAGAAGGATGAAGGTCGCTAAGTGTTCAGGAAGGAGTTGATACAGGCTCTGGGTGGTAGGGAAGAATTACCAGATGACTGGGAAAGTACAGCAAAAGTATCGAGGGAAATGGGTTGAAAGGTATGTGGTGTGTCCAGTGGACAGAGGAAGGAAGAAAAGGAGACTTGGTGGTGGAATGAGGAGGTACAAGAAAATATTCAAAGGAAGACGTTAGCAAAGAAAAAGTGGGATAGTAAGAGAGATGAAGAAAGCAGACAGTATTTGTAATCTAGGCACATGGCAAAGAGAGAGGTGGCAATGGCACAGGAAAAGGCATATAGTGAGCTGTATGAGAGGCTGGACACGAAGGAAGGAGAAAAGGACTTGTATCGGTTGGCTAGACAGAGAGATCGAGCTGGAAAGGATGTGCAGCAGGTTAGGTTGATTAAGGACAGAAATAGTAATGTACTAACCAATGACGAGAGTTTATTGAGAAGGTGGAAGGAGTACTTTGAAGAGCCGATGAATAAAGAAAATGAGAGAGAGGAGGATGGATGAAGGAAAGATGTGAACAAGGAAATCCCGAGGATTAGCAAGGCGGAAGTGAGGCAGCTTTGAAGAGGATGAAGAATAGAAAGGCAGTTGGTCCAGATGACATACCTGTGGAGGTATGGAGATGTTTAGGAGAGATGGCAGTGGACTTTTTAACCAGATTGTTTAACACAATCTTGGAGAGTGAGAGGATGCCTGAGGAGTGGAGAAGAAGTGTTTTGGTACCAATTTTCAAGAGCAAAGGTGGTGCTCAGAGCTGTCGTAATTACAGATGGATAAAGTTATATCAGCTACACTGTGAAGCTAAGGGAAAGAGTTGGTGAAGCCAGGATAAGAGGAGAGGTGACAATCAGTGAGCAGTGGTATGGTTTCATGCCAAGAAAGAGTACTACAGATGCAATGTTTGCTGTAAGAGGGCTGATGGAGAAGTATAGAGAAGGTCAAAAGGAATTGCACTGTGTCTTTGCAGATCTAGAGAAAGTATAAGATAGGGTGCCAAGAGAGGAAGTGTGGTACTGTATGAGAAAATCAAGAGTGGCAGAGAAGTATGTGAGGGTGGTGCAGGACATGTATGAGGACAGTGAGATGGTGGAGAAGTGTACCGTCGGAGTGACACATGGGTTCAAGGTGAGGTTACATCAGGGATCTGCTTTGAGTCCCTTCTTGTTGCCATGGTGATGGACAGGCTGACAGACGAGGTCAGGCAGGAGTCTCCATGGACCATGATGTTTGCAGATGACATTGTGATCTGTAGTGAGAATAGGGAGCAGGTGGAAGAGAACCTGGAGAGGTGGAGGTATGCTCTGAAGAGAAGAGGAATGAAAGTCAGTAGAAGCAAGACAGAATATATGAGTGTGAATGAGAGGGAGGCAAGTGTAACGGTGAAGATGGAAGGAGTAGAGGTCGTGAAAGATGAGTTAGATGAGTTTAAATATCTGGGGTCAACCACCCAAATTCAATTCAATTCAACTTTATTTATATAGCGCCATTTCACAACAACAGTCATCTCATAGCACTTTCAACTGTAGAGGAAACCCCCACAATTGCAGAAAGACTCCAGCAATCGGGACATCCTCTGTGAGCAAGCACTTGGTGACGGTGGAGAGGAAAAACTCCCTTTTAGCAGGAAGAAACCTCCAGCAGAACCAGGCTCAGGGAGGGGCAGTCATCTGCTGCAACTGGCTGGGGAAGGGGGGAAGAAGAAGAAGAAGAAGAAGAAGAAGAAGAAGAAGAAGAAGAAGAAGAAGAAGAAGAAGAAGAAGAAGAAGAAGAAGAAGAAGAAGAAGAAGAAGAAGAAGAAGAAGAAGAAGAAGAAGAGTTTTGAAAAATGGCTTTATTGTACAATTCAAAAATGTAAGAACACCAATATCATGCCCCCAAGTGTGTCACATCTAAAAAGTGCAAACATAACTCATCCCCCTGTCCCACAGAACACAAAACATTCCCTACAGTCCATCTATTGGTGAATGCCTCCAAATTGTCCACCATTTGGTAGTAAGAGAACTCCACCTGGAGTCTGACTTTCAACAAGGCCTTGAAAGCAGACACAGGATCCACATTGCCAGTGTTGGTAGTCTGATTTGTCCTTGTCAGCCAGATGGCAAGTTTAGCAGTACCAGATAGGAAGTTCATCAAAGTGTGCGCAGACTTCTTTGCCACTTTATACTTTGGACCGTATATGAACAAACCAAAAGAGAAACATTCACCCAAAGCCTGAAACCACACTCGCAAAAGATCAAAAAGGCCAAATAAACGAAAACATTGAACAAACAAATGCTCCAGTGTCTCAACTTAGGAGCAAAACAAACATTCCCCCCCCCCACAGTTGGATCCAGGCGTGCTCTGTATTTATTCGTAGCTATTGCCCCATGAACAATCCTCCACTGGAGATCTGCCGTCCGTTTCTCAATAGGGAGCTTGTACATGCACTGCCAGCTGCCTTTCGGGGAGACCTCTGGCCCCCAAAAACCCGCCCACTTCGACTCTCTCACGTCCATCAGAGAGTGCAGATTCAGAACCTTCACACAGATGTGATACACCGTCTTCGTCCCCAAAAACTGGAACCTGCCCAGACGAGGATTTCTGAAGGCCAGCAGGTGATCCTCTCCCCCCTGCCACTCCACCACAGCTGGACTTATGGAAATGGCAGGAAAGTTGGACACAGTGTCATCATCCCATTGAGTGGAAAGAGTCCGGTTTGTCGCAAACGCTCAAAGTGGTTGTGGCAGGGCGGCGCACACTTCCCCCACCACCCTCTGCAGCAGTCTGACAGATGTAATGTTGGCACTCTGCCTCAGCGTTTCCATCGATGTGGTAGACATCTTCATAAGATGACCAAGCTTGGTACAGCGTGCCTTTCGTAAACAAGTCCGCAGACTGACCGACTGCAGCACCTGAGTGTCGATGAATTGATTGAAAAACAGTGGTTCGTCGAACAGCCACATGCCCGGTGACTCGTCAGGGAAGCGGGCTACGGTGAAGACTCGCCAGGCATGCAAGATGGATGTGTAAAAAGCAGAAACTCCAGTAAGATCCACCTCCCCAGATGTCACGAGGAAGAGCTGCTTAATAGGCTCAATAGCCCAAGCGGCCAACTCTCCTCAGGAGCAGTTTTGCAGTGTCCATCCAGCAGGGGCTGCATCCGTAAAGGAGGTGTTGTGCAGTCTGAAGCCTAAAGCAGGTGATCTTGGAGTGTATGTCCACCAGGCCCTGTCCCCCCTCGGCAACAGGCAGGTAGAGAACAGGTGCACGGACCCAATGCCGACCAGACCAAAAGAAATCCACGATGATCTTCTGAACCTCCTCCACGAGGCTCCTGGGCGGTGTCAAAGCAACAAGCCTATGCCAAAGAGCTGAAGTGACCAGATTATTGGCAACCAGAACC
Organism: Pholidichthys leucotaenia; assembly: GCA_020510985.1. Taxonomy (NCBI): domain Eukaryota; kingdom Metazoa; phylum Chordata; class Actinopteri; order Cichliformes; family Pholidichthyidae; genus Pholidichthys; species Pholidichthys leucotaenia. Next base: position 125,565,274 of record CM035847.1, on the reverse strand, counting down.
CTGCCCCTATATGACAGCTGTGGTAGCAACCATTTCCATTTAGAAAAGCGAGCACACACCTTGTCCTTAACACCCTCCCAGTCCTTGTGTTCAAATGCCTCCGAACCCAGAAAAACCCCCAACACTTTGAGACCGGCCGTCCCCCACTGAAGACCGCCGGGTAGCCGAGGAACGTCCTGATGCGACCACTGGCCCACCAATAGACCCTCACTCTTGGCCCAATTCACCCGGGCAGAAGATGCCCTTTCATAAACAGACAAAGTGTCCACCAGACGCTGTACATCCCCGTGGGACGTGATGAAAATGCTGACGTCATCCGCGTAAGCAGACAAGACGATTGGGTGGCAACTGCTGGAGGGCCCCGGCAGAACCAGACCACCCAGCTGAGTGCGCAACCTGCGCAGCAAAGGCTCAATAGCCAAGCTGTACAGTTGACCCGAGATTGGACAACCCTGGTGTATTCCCCGGTGTACAGGGATTGGCCGACTCAGCCCTGCCCCTATCTTTACCAAACACTCAGCTCCAGTATATAACAGATTGACCCACCTCAAAAACATATTGCCAAAACCGAACCCCTTCAGTGTGGAAAACAAATAGGAATGGTCAACCCTATCAAAAGCCTTTTCTTGGTCCAAAGACATAATACCGACCTGTAAGTCATAACATTTACTGAGCTGGAGAACGTCACGTATGAAAAAAATATTGTCCATAATGGTTCGGTCAGGAATACAATATGTTTGATCCCTATCTACGATCAAACCCAAGACATTGTTCAGTCTGTTTGCCAGGGCTTTCGAAAGCACCTTGTAGTCCGTGCAAAGAAGAGCCACGGGCCTCCAGTTTTTCAGCAGGGCCAAGTCCCCCTGCTTAGGCAACAGAGATAGCACTGCACGGCGGCAGGAGACAGGTAAGGTTCCCTTTCTGTAACAGGCAGTTAGAATGTCATAGAAGTCTGATCCAATAATATTCCAAAAATGCTTAAAGAAGTCAGAAGAAAGACTTCTGATTAACAGCCACAGTTAACTCATCCAAAGTCAGGGCACAGTCCAGAGCGGCCCTGTCCTCCGGGCTGAGCACTGGAAGATCTTCGAAGAGCTGGTTTTGAGATTCCATGCAACACGGTCCCGCAGCAAACAGGGCCCAGTAGTAATCCACTGCATGGCGCCGCATCTCGGATGGATTTGTAGTCACTCGACCATCTGGGAGCGTCAAGCAAGCCATCAACTTCTTTTTCGCAGCAGACTTCTCCAGATTGAAGAAGAAAGACGTTGGGGCATCCATGTCCTGCAGGCGAGTGAAGAGTGACCTCACTAGCGCCCCCTTCACTCTTTCCTGCATGAATGTGCGCAGGACAGATCTCTTCTCCTGCAGCAAAGGACCAGCGGTAGAATCCTGACCCGTAACCAAACTGTCCTCCAGCCTCTTGACAGTGTCCTCAAGTTCACTGACCTTGGCCTTGATGATGGAAATGGACTTCGCAGTGTACCGTTGACAAAAAAGGCGAATTTGCACTTTGCCAACCTCCCACCACTGTTCCATGGAACTAAAACAAGCCTTTGTGGTCCTCCAGTGTTCCCAGAAACACACAAAATATTGACAAAAGGTGTTGTCCTGAAGGAGCTTGTTATTGAAGTGCCAATAAGATTTAGCCCCTTCCCCCGGTGAATTAAGTAACACCGCAGTGGCCAGGTGATGATCCGTGAAACCGACGGGACTTATGTTACTGTGGAGGATTCCAGGGCCAAAGGTTTTAGAAACATATATCCTGTCTAATCTAGCAGCACTGACAACACCGTCAGTGACCCTGACCCAGGTATACTGTCTAGCGTTTGCATGTTTAGACCTCCATGTGTCCAATAAGTCAAACTGTACAGTGAAATTTTCTAAGAGTCGAGAAGACTGCAGATGGGGTTCTGCATTATTAGTACGATCCACAGTGAAGTCCAAGGTACAGTTGAAATCACCAGCAACAATAAGTTGGTCTTGGTGATAGCTCTGCAATTCATTTGTCAGTGTATTGAAAAAGGCAACCCTTTCAGAACCGTGGTTTGGAGCGTAGACGTTGACCAGGCAAAACACGGAATTCCCTATTTCGACCCTAACAAGAAGCAGCCTGCCCCTCACTATCTCCACCACCGATAAAACTGTTGCATTTGCTGATTCCCCAAACAAAATGGCCACTCCTGCACTAAGATCGGTACCGTGACTGAGTGAAAAAGGGCCCTTCCACCACAAGCCCCAGTCCACTTCATCTGCCGAAGTGGTATGAGTTTCCTGCAAAAACAAAATGTTGAGATTTTTTCGTCGGAACAGGTCACTAATTAATCCCCTCTTGTGATTGCCCCTCCCACCATTGATGTTTAAGGATCCTAATTTTATGTTTTGCATAGGGCGATCGATCTAAGGAACACTGTGCTGTTGCCATGGAAATTATTCCATCTTCGCGCGCTTGACCTTTTGTCCCCCTGCTGATTTACGCAGGGCTGTGAGGTGCTTCTTGAGGCGGAAACGTTTTCTTTCATCCAGGAGGTCAACACCAACCTGCCTTTTCAGCACATTAACAGACCGAATGAAGTAATCAGTGACTTTAACGGCTCTGTTATTATAGGTTTCATCCAGGAAAGCATTTATTTCTTCCAGTGAATACAAACCCGCGTTTGTACTGCAAGTTGCCCCAATAGACTCAGTTTTAGCAGACACAGCGTCAGAATCGCAATCCATTTCCTCGTCAGCACAACTCTGCTGACTGTTGGATTCAGCTGGCATTTCAGCTGGCCCAGCTGATCCATCATTAGCCACATTTTCCTGGGCGGCACCTACAGCAGCCGACCGGCGTTGTTCCGTCTGCTGCTCTGAAGTGGCAGCAGCCTCCGGAAGCACAGCCGCTGATGTCACACAGCGAGATTCTGACGCACTGTCAGTGACTGTTTGGGCGCCATCACCAGCGACGCTCACTGCTGCAAGCTGCGCCACGGGCGCCACAGGCGGGCTGTCTACAGACACAGCGGCAGGCTCTAGAGCAGCAGGCTCTGGAGCAGGACCAGCGGAAGGCCCCGCAATGTTGGGCGCAGTAGCGGCGGGGGCGGAGGCCTCGCCGCTGGGCTCTGCGCCCCCGCCGGGCTCAGCCGCAGCGGTAGCCCCCGCAACGCCGTCCGCAGCAGCGGCGCGAGCGGAAGCCGCACTGCTGGCTTCAGCCGCGGCTCCATCAGAGCCCCCTGGTGGCTGCCTGTGCGGGCAGGTGAAGCGTTTATGGCCCACGTCCCCACATTCAAAACACTTCATCTGTCCCGAGCTCGCATACACCATATAGGAGCCGTCCCCGTGTTTGACCCGGAAGGACACTTCCAGAGTTTGTGTGGGCGAGTCTAGAAACATGAACACCTGTCGCCTGAGTGATCTCACATGTTTTAACTGGGCTTCCCTGCATCCCAAACTCACACGTCTAAACGGGCCCGCAAACTTCCCGAATCTGCGGAGCTCCATCGCCAACTGCTCGTCAGTGATGAAAGGTAGAACACCTGAGACGGTGATACGCGTTGATGGGACAGATAAGGGGGACACCTGTACATACGTGTCCCCGATTACAACACCACTCGCAATCAGAGCGTGGACATTCTCCTCAGCCGCCAGAAACACAACTACAGCTCTATTCATCCTGGACGCATAGTAGATTGCATCATGGCCCACTTGCTCACCCACAGCCATAAGGACCTCTTCCACAGTAACAGTGCTGTCCGGGGGAACGATCCGCACCCCCTGGCGGATAGATGGAGATGGCATTTCCAAGGTCGCCATCCTCCACCCAAAAAAAACAAAATTGAATATGCGGGCAGAAGAAGAAGAAGAAGAAGAAGAAATGTAGAGAGCAAACAGCACAACTGGGACTCGGTCAGTGGGGACAGCACAAACAGATGTTAATGACCAGCAAAAATATTTCATTGAGAGTGAAAATGGAGTTAAGTCCAGTGCATCAGTGGAGGTCCCCCGGCTGTCTAAACCTATTAGCAGGATAACTAAGGGAGGGTTCAGGGGCACCTGTCATATCCGGCTCTAGGGAGCCGGGCAATCAGAGCCAGGGGCAAGCCAGTGAGTCGTGATATTTTATTCAGGATAAGGGATAAGGGATGAGGAGAGCACAGATACTCATGCAGAGGTACACTCACAGGTTGCACAGCGCAGAGGTAAGCAGCTCGTACCGGACGTGGGGGTAGCAAGACGTACATCCTCACAGCGGGATACAAACACAGGAATGCTGCAAGGGGAGTTGAGGCTGACACCAGACGAAGGGGCTTCAGCCTAGCAGTGCTTATGTCGCAGCCCCGAGTCATCGAGGCTGCTCCTATTTATCCTCATTGGCAGCGCCCCAGCTGATGAAGACTAATTGGCCCCAGCCGTCCATAATGCTGCCAGCTGGGGCCAGCTGAGACGCCGCTCAATGGGAGGCAGGGATGAGGGAAAACATGGGCTCAGTGCCGAGACGGCATCTCAACCCATGGTGACAGAGCCCCTCCCTCAAGGTCGGGCTCCTGAACGACCAGGAACATCCCAGCCCCCCCCCCCCCCACCTAGGGTGGGAGGAAGGGAGGCGGACCGGAGGGGAAGAAGCCAAGGGAAGGACAACACCAATGGGGCAATGTAGGGTAGCGGGAAAGAAAAACCCAAATACAATACTGACAAAACTGAATAATTAACCCAGGTACAGATGGGGAGAAGAACTGGGTCAACACGCCGGTTACATACTACCCAGAGAGTACCAACCATGCGTGACCCAGAGCAAGAAAAAAAAAAGAACCACCAAAAAGGTACAGGGCAAAAAATGCTGAGTATGGTCAAATAAAGGGAAAACACAATACACAGCACCAATATAAGTACATACACACAGTCACCAAGAAAAGTGACTGGAACAAATGGACAATTACAGAGCATGGTGTTACGGAAAACAAGGCACATGACTCTATAATGAACCAACAGGGCATAAAAAAGAAATACTGAGTGCAGGCAAAGAAAAACCCACACACATGAATATATAAATACCCACAGTCACCTAAAGAAATGAAAGTGACTGGAATGAATGGGCAACTGCAGAGTATGGTCTGAAAGGGAACAAAACATAACTCTACAATGCAAAAACGAGACTAAAAACATGGTACAAAAAATAAAATGCTGGGTACGAGGGAAGGAAAACGCACAGCACTATAAATACACATCCACCAACAGGACAGACATTACACCCAAGTGACCTTAATAACGATAAAAGAAAAAGTGACACCCGAGGTGTATGGCAGGCAGAGTCCAAAAATAGCCGAGATGGCTCCGGAGATCTCCCCGCCCATTGTCCAGCTGGCGAATCAGGGGAAGAAGTGTTCGGACGGCGAACTCTGGACCCAGATCCCAGGAATCCAGTCCACCGGCAGCCGAACCAGGCTGCCCAGAGGGAAACACAGACCAGTGGGGGGAACCAGATCACCGAACCGAAAGTTTTGCGGGTCGGGTCGTCGACCCGCATCACTCAACCACCAGGACCGTTGAGACGGACGAAGGGTCAGAGCGGATCCCGGTGGAAGAGGCTCAGGGGAGAGCCGATGACGAGGGCGGCGGGCCTCAGGGAAACGGCCACCTCCTCACCGGACCTGGACAACACTGGGGCAGCACCCACGTCGGACCCCGATCGGGCCTCAGGCGAACCCACGTTGGACACTGCACCAGAACCGACCTCCAACGTTGAACCCGGACCCTCCAGCGCCACGAGGAACAGCAACTCCTCGCCGGTGACCCTGGAAGAAGGCTCAGAAGAGAAAACAGAACCGGGATCAGGATCACCGGCAGCGCCAGAACCCGGCGAGACGAGCTCAGACGCAGCGGGCGGCTGCACCCTGTTCGTCTCCCCTAGAGATAGGCTGAAGTACTCAAAGATAAAAAGAGAGAAAAGAAAGGAGAGCACTCGCCTGATCTCGGGTTCTGACGCCGTCCAGGACTGCGAAGATCCAGGATCCGTCGTCAGGAGGTCGTTGTCAGGCTCCCATCTAGCCGCGTCGGGCCCCGCAGCCAGCACGATGGTCAGCGCAGCTTGAGATTCCTCCAGCTCAGGTAACCCCGCCGACGACCCACTCGGCGTGAAGCCAGAAGAATCTCGTCCCGCTGGACCGAACCGCTCCTCCGTGGAGACCCAGGGACGCTCAGTCGTCAGCGTAGACTCCACGCAGCAGTCAGTCCCCCTCCTCCGTCCGCAATGTAGCTGCGGAACCACAGGCCCTCTCCATATCCCACCACGTTGACCCGGAGCCGGGGACCGCTCGGCGGAGAGAGACACAGAGGATGCGGGATTAGGAATACAGGTTACAGCAGGTGGGGAGAGTTCAGGGAGCTGCGAACCCTGAACTTCTCCTCCAGGGATGTGACAGAGCAAATCATTAAGCAGGTGTGAAAAAACAATGACTTGCCTGCCCCCTGGAGGTTGAGTATCGCCTGCTGTAGTGGAATCTGCTTCTTCCTCTCCCCGCCCGGCGATAACGGAGGACCCCCCGGGAATTCGTCTGAGGATCGCTCGCGTTGTCTCCAGCAGAGAGCTCACCAGGCCGGGATTCCAGGCACACACAGCGGTCAGGAAGCGCGTCGAGGAGGAGGGGGAAACAGCCGGGGTGAGCCAGCCCGAATGTCCAGGAATGACAGCGGGGGAACGAGGCTCAGGGGACGAGGCTGTAGAATCTCCACACTGACGAGGCGAAGGGATGACAGCTGCGTGGGAGGAACGGTCCTGACGATGACCCAGAACTGGATCCGGACGAGGTTCGTGCAGAGGTGACTCGGCGATGTGATGACGACTACTCCCAGGGGACGAAGCGAGGGGGAAACCCAGGATTCGCCGCTCCAGATCGGAGATCGAGACGAGGAAGGCGTCGAGCACGGGAAGGCTTCGTAGCCCTGAAGTCCTCACCATCAATCTCACTGCCGCCGCCACATGCCTGAAGGTGGTGACAGGAAACACAGTAGAGCTCGCGACAGCCACTCGACCCCGGACATAACTGCTGTCAGCTGCGGCTCCTTGAAGGGAATCCCGAGTGACGTGGCGCAGGTCGGGGGAAGTCCTCTGGTTGGCGCGAACTCCCGGACTGGAATAGCGGCAGGAACGGGACTCCGAAGCGGGGAAAGACGTCGCCCACTTCGACTCCCTGCCGGGATTTCCATCCACCCCGTGGAGCTTCTCTCGCTGTGTACCTGCAGCGTCTATCCTGGCACTGTCCTCCAGATGGTACAGAGAGTGAGGGTGACAGTCCAGGAGTTCCTCAGCACGGCCCGGATGCCAGCGTCTCGCGTTGGAGGCGTCGTGCAGGGTGAAGAACGTCCCGTCGACTGCCTCCGAGATGGACCTCAGCCCGTCGCCCTGGCGCCGGAAGTGACTCCTGGGAAACGGCATGCTAGCAGCGCTGACACCCGGACAGAAAGGTACATTTCCACAGCGACTCACGGCCGCCGGCAACTCTTCTGGCTGCGACATACTGTCATATCCGGCTCTAGGGAGCCGGGCAATCAGAGCCAGGGGCAAGCCAGTGAGTCGTGATATTTTATTCAGGGTAAGGGATAAGGGATGAGGAGAGCACAGATACTCATGCAGAGGTACACTCACAGGTTGCACAGCGCAGAGGTAAGCAGCTCGTACCGGACGTGGGGGTAGCAAGACGTACATCCTCACAGCGGGATACAAACACAGGAATGCTGCAAGGGGAGTTGAGGCTGACACCAGACGAAGGGGCTTCAGCCTAGCAGTGCTTATGTCGCAGCCCCGAGTCATCGAGGCTGCTCCTATTTATCCTCATTGGCAGCGCCCCAGCTGATGAAGACTAATTGGCCCCAGCCGTCCATAATGCTGCCAGCTGGGGCCAGCTGAGACGCCGCTCAATGGGAGGCAGGGATGAGGGAAAACATGGGCTCAGTGCCGAGACGGCATCTCAACCCATGGTGACAGCACTTAATCCCACCAGAAGGTTTTAACCCTATTCTGAAAAACTGAGATCGAGTCTGACTCCCAAATCCAGATTGGCAGCTGGTTCCAAAGCAATGGAAAATGCACAAGAGGTGAAGAAGAGAGTGCAGGCAGCATTGAGTGGGTGGTGATACGTGTCAGAGGTGATTTGTTACAGACGGGGAGCAGCAATAGTGAAAGATAAGATTTACAAGACGGTAGTGAGACCTGCTGCGATGTATGGTTTGGAGATGGTGGTGATGACAAAAAGACAGGAGGTGGGGCTGGAGGTGGCAGAGTTGAAGATGCTAATATTTTCACTGGGAGTGACTCTGAGGGACAAGATTAGAAATGAGTATATCAGAGGGACAGCTCAGGTCCAACAGCTTTGAGACAAAGTAAGAGAGGCAAAACTGGGATGGTTTGGACATGTGCAGAGGAAGGATAATGGATATATTGGACAAAGGTTGTTGAAGATGGAGCTTCCAGGCAGTAGGAAAAGAGGAAGACTACAGAGAAAGTTCATGGATGTAGTGAAGAAGGACCTGGAGAGAGTTGGTGTTACAGATGAAGCAAGGGATAGGGTGAGATTGAGGCAGATGATCCGCTGTGGCGACCCCTAAAGGGAGCAGCCGGAGGAGGAGGAGGAGGAAGAGGAAGAAGAAGAAGAAAAAGAAGAAGAAGTAATTCCTTTTATTCCTTTATTGGTTATTAGTCCTTTTTATTGGTTATTATACTGTATTATACTGTATATAAACTATAGAATTTACAAAAAATGTATCTTGCGATATTCGTATATCATTACCGTCTAATAAGATTACTTACAGTATATCGTGATGTGAAATTTTGGTCGTATCGCACAGCCCTAGTGCTCAGCAATCTCATAAAACTGCTGAGCTCCCAGTCATCTCTCGGCAGTCTTTCAATGAACTCCATCGGTCTTTCATCGAACACTCAGCAGCCCCCACTGATCTCTCTCAGCCATCTTTACCTTCAGAATGGAAAAAATTTGGTGTTCATTGCAGTATTGCTGAGAGATCACTGAATAATTGCTGATATATCACTGGGAGGTTGCTGAGATTGTTGAGCGGTCAAGAAGCGCTGCAAAATCAGTGAGCGATTGCTGAGAGATCATTGAGAGAGAGCATTGGGAGATGGATGAGATGGATGAATTCTCCTTGAGAGCTTCTTGAGAGACTGCTTGGCTTTGGTAATCATTAAGTCATTGTTTTGGACTTAGTCAAAACCGTGGCAACCATGGTGATCACTGAAGGTCATTGATACATATTTCTAATCTAGTCAAGATACTCAAAATGAAGATTGGCTTTTATTTCAGAAATAAATCATGTTTTACATTCTCTGCAAAGAAAGAAAAAAATTGTGGAAGCCACCTTCCTGTGTGTGATTGATAATGGTGATTTACTGTACATGCATTCAGCTTCCTCCTCTTTTAGGAGCCTCGATTCAGTGTATCATGCTTCTCTGTGTTTCATTTCAGATGCTAAATTTGTCACTCCCAGCTGCATCCTCTATTGTTTATTTGGCTGGACATCATTAACTATTTGTACACAACAACACTAGTAGATGTTCATCTATAAGGCTCTGCTGGGTAAACTCCCAGAATATCTCAGTACCCTTCTATCAGCTTCTATCAGTTAGCTCTAGTAGCTACCATCTGCACACCTCCAAGTGGTTGCTTTTGAATCTGCCTCGGACTTTGAGAGACTTTGGCAAAGCAGAATTTTCCTACCATGGTCATGGAATAATCTTCAAAAAGTTCTTAAACTGAAAACATTCACATCTATTAAGGATTTCAAGAGTATCATAAAGAATGCAGTACAGGAGGAATGTCATGGTTTTTCCCGAGAGGCCACTGTGCTTGAATAGCTGTCTTTGTTTTATTCTTCATTTGTGTATCATTTAAGTGTTGTCCCTAGTTTTGATTTTGTTTTAAAGCTGCTACCTTGGCCAGGTCTCCCTTGCAAGAGAAATCCCCGATCTCAGCAGGACCTCCTGGTTAAATAAAGATAAACAAATAAATAAAAAAAATTGAAAGATCTTGGCAAATGCTGAAAGTAGGGGTGTGCCTTATCATATTGTTCATGGTAATAACGGTATAAATTTTGATACCAGTGTAAAAATGAATATCGCAATATTTGGGGTCTGCTGCGTGACTATGTCACACCGTTACACTGCAGATGGGAGTTATGCGTTAGCATAAAAGTGGCAAAACAAATATGGCGCAGAAAGCTGCAGCTCTGAAGTCAGACAATCTACATCCAGTTGAGTGGAAATATTTAAGTTTCACTTTCTGTTTCAGACTGCTGTCATGTTAAAAAAAAACGGTGCAGCAGTGTGGATGATCTGCCTGCATTTTTTCCCGCACATCTACAACACCGCTGGAGCGATATTCACGTCGGACAATGTGCCACTCGAAGTGGCTGTTGTTGGATTTTAGTTCTATTTTGGCTGCTTCATCTTGATTTTATTCAACCACCTGAAGAGAGAGAGAAAAAAACAAAACAAAAAAACATCCGTTCAGTGCAACGAGAGCCAGAAAGCCCCAGGACAGGTCCGTGCAATGAGAGTACTGCAGGTAAAGTGAGTCAGCATAAAACCAGACGTCTGTGTGATGTAAAGATGTAACAGTTTATATTATTTTCTTGTAATATTTGATACAGAACTAAAAAATAAAAAAACTAAATATGAACAGCTGTTTATAAACTGGAGAAATATGAGTTTTTGTTTTGTTTTTCCTGAATATGTTGAAGGTAAATAACGCTGGCCTTTGAAACTGCCCTTTTTCATAAATTTAAAAGAAAATAAAACTGTATTCTGTAATATTGTGAAAATATTGTTATCGTGAAAATTCACAGAAATTATGATATCATTTTTAGGCCATATTGCCCAATCCTAGTTGAAAGATCATTCAAAGATTGCTGACAAAGCTGAGCATTTTTAATCTTTCAGTGATCTCTCAATGATCTCCACTCCTAAATGCCTTTCTCTTGAAGTTGCATCTATTCTTGTACACTGGTAAAAATGTTCTTTATAGCTCTTTGTGGTTTGTCTTGACTGAATTAGATAGAAACTTTTTTTTTCCATTTTACACAGGAAGAAAGCGGAAATGGAAAAACAACAAAATAATACAAACTTCATAAACACCACGATTATTAGAAGCCCAGGATGTAGACTGTCCAGCAGCTGTTTGAAATGAAAAATAATTTGGTGTAATGACAGATTGTGGTGAAGTGCAGCTGAATGTGGAGCAATATAGTTATTGAAAGTCTGTTCATTCAATCATGCCAAAAAGCAGATTAGGAGGCTCAAGAGTCAGAGCTGGACATAAGTCCGTCACATGTTTGCAACCAAATCTGGGTGCAAAATTGCCGTAAATTCTGTTGGATGCGCTGCACATGCTGTCGTGATCAAATCCAAATGCAGTGATTAGTTTCACTTGGGGTTCTAACATGGCGTGTGTGTGTGTGTGTGTGTGTGTGTGTGTGTGTGTGTGTGTTTGTGTGTGTGTGTGTGTGTGTGTGTGTGTGTGTGTGTGTGTGTGTGTGCGCATGCCAGATTGGACTTTGCCTTGGAGTATGATGCCAGTGGCACCGGGACGACAGACAGGGAGTTCTTACAGAGCCTCAGTTGGGATGTGCAGGACGCTGGCAAGGCCAGCGTTAGAGAGCCATCGCTAAAACACATCCAGAACACACGTCTGTATTTTTTTTAGCCAGCATTTCATCAGCACTGAACGTCGTACGCTAGGAGACGGAGAGAGGCAGGGAGAACATTGCTGCGTCAGGCGGTCCGTCAGTGGAGAGGACGGGATCATAGATGGTGTCAAAGACGAGTGAAATGGTTCTCTGTGTGTGTGTGTGTGTGTGTAGGGTGAGGGATGTCTTTCATAGCCCTCCAACATCCAGCATGGGTGTTCCATCAGACCAGATTGATGCTGTCAAGCAGCTTATAGGCATCTGTCTGCATGAGCTCCATCCTGCGTGCTGGGGATCGGACACACACACACACAGAGGACAGAAAACTTATGAAACAAAAAAAAATGTAATAAGGGGTGTGTGATGCTCCCATTGCTCACATGTTGACGTCCTTGATTAATAGTAAGTGTCTAACTCACCCCTGAGATGTATAGTGAGCTTTTGTTTTTAAATTGGGCCACACCAGACCCTGGAAACCAAATTGCTCATTAGCTTTTCCTTGATGAACATTTTAGGCATCCTCCGTCACAGATTAAAAGTGAATAATGTTAGAGCTGTTGTTCAACAAGTGGATCTATAATTGCTGTTTCTTACTCTGTTATTATGCAGAGCATGGAGGATGGCTTAAAAAACAGATTGCTGCAGTTTTGCATGTGCTTGTTTTTTGTTGTAGTTTTATTTAGTCTAAATTTCTACCTCTTAGCAAGATTAGTATTAAAGTTATAATCAAACATTTCTTAGCACAGTGGTTCACACTGCTGCCTCATGGGTGAAAGGTTCTGAGTTTGAGCATTCCACTTGGTGGGGTGTTTTTATGTGAAGTTTGTATTTCCTCTGACCTCCAACCAAAGACACACCTGCTAGGCTGGTTAATCCGCCTAAATTATGCTAACCGTGTGATTGACATTCATGTTTTGCCCCAGCTTTAGCTCCATAACTATTGGGAGAAGCAGTTTTAAAAAAATGATAATAAGGCATCCCCAAGGAGCATATTTTGTATTTTAATTGCTTTGAATTGTGGGATTTGTTGACATTTGGGTACAGGTTTCTAATTGTTCCCATGGCAACATGTGCTATAGTAGAAGAAGTAAATTTTTATGCATTTAAAAGTGGTGGTGTTTCCTTAAGCTCAGTTCAAAGCAAACATGGTGCTAAGGGTTAACAACTATCTGAATACTGTTTTTTGTAAACACTGTATAACTGAGACTTGTGCACTCGCTGTCAGTTATTTCCTCTTTACACAGGGGTGGCGATAGTTGAGAGATCATTGGGTGATGAAAAAATTGCCAGCTTTCTCAACAATCTTTCATTGATCTCTCAGCGATTGCCAAGGTCTCCCAATGGTTTTCAGTGATCTCCACAGTCTTCAAAGTTTTGAATCATTCCAATACAACCTCTCAGTGATCATCAAAGGAAAGTAATCTCTCAACGAGCTCTTGGCAAACTCTCAAGGAGCACTCAAGGTCAATGATCTCATCAATCTCCCAAAGATCTATCAGCGATCTTCACCGTGGTCTGTCAGTGAACTCTACTGGTCTTTCATTGAAGGCTCAGTGATCCCTCACTGGTATCTCAGCCATCTACCTCTGGGGTGTAAAAATTTGGCATTCATTGAAAGATTGCTGTGCGATCATTGAAAGATCTCTGGGAGATCGCTGGGGTATTGATGAGATCGGTGAGTGGTCAAAGAGCTCTGAAAGATTTCATCGATTTTCCAATGGTCTCTCAGCAATTTTTCAATGATCTCTCAGTGATATTTCAACAAACTCCAAATTTTTCCACTCTGAAGGTAGAGATGGCTGAGAGATCAGTAACGAATTGCTGAGGGTTTGATGAAAGATCAATAGAGTTCACTGAAAGACTGCAGCAGAGATCGCTGAGGGATCATTGGAAGATTGATGAGATCATTGAGCGCTTCTAGAGAGTTTGTAGGGACATCACTTTCCTTTGGTGATCATTGAGAGATTGTTTTGTACTGAGTCAAAGCTTTGATGAGACCATAACTGTGGAGATCACTGGAAGTTCATTGAGAGATAACTGAGGGATCTTGGCGATAGCTGAGAGATCATTGAAGCATCGTTTAAAGATCAGGGCATTTTTGTCATTGCTCAGCAATCTCTCATTATTTATTTAGCGAATGCAAAGTCATCAAGCCAAGCAGTTGCCTCCTGGTTTGCTGTATGGAGAGTGTGTAATCCTCCTTCCAGTCTTTGGAGCGGGCAAGCCTCTATGATGTGTTCCATTGTTTGCTCCTCTCCACATGCACACAGTGGGCTAGGGCTACTGCCCCATCTGTGAAGGCTGGCCAAGCAGGGGCCATGTCCAGTCCTGAAGCGATTGAGTGTAGACCACTGTCTCCTTGGGAGGTTGGTGCCCGGGACCTGTTGGTTGGGGTTTGTCACCAGGTGTTTGTTTGGGACCTCCTTGGTCTCCCATTCCTCTTGCCAAGCTGTCTGGATGGTGAAGTCAGCTGGGGGAGGGTTTTTCCAAATCGGCCGTCTGGCTGGAAGTCGGGCAGTGGGTGGGGTGTAGATATCTGCATAGATTGATAAGTGAAGGGAATCTTTGGCTTTTTGAAGCGTTCTTTGAGTTAGTGCTGCTCGCCGGATGTGTGGGGGGGCTATGTTTGACAGTACAGGGAACCAGGGGAGTGGTGTTCAGCGGATTGTCCCAGTTATGGTTCTCATGGTTGTGTTGAGCTGGGTGTCTACGTGGTGTGTGTAGGATGACCTGGACCAGACAGGGTCACAATATTCTGCTACAGAGTATGAAAGGGCCAGTGCTGAGGTGCGCAGGGTGGAGGCTGCCGCCCCCCATTTTGCACCAGCGAGCTTGCAGAGCAGGTTGTTTCGTGCCTTCACCTTAGCAGCCGTCCCCTTTAAATGTTCCTTGAAGGATAGGGTCCTGTCAAGGGTCACCTCAAGGTAGGTTGGATTCGAGGCATGCTTAAGCTTAAGTCCGCTGAGGTGGATGTTTAGTTCTCTGGCAGCTTTTACATTGTGGAGATGGAATACACTAGAGACGGTTTTTGCTGGGCTTGGTTTTAGGTGCCAGGTTTTGCAGAACTGGTCCAGTTTGGCAAGATCTTCCGTGAGCATCCGTTCCAGTGGCTCAAAGTCTGGTGCTTGGACTGCCAAACAGATGTCGTCTGCATAGATGAATTTGCGGGATTTTGTAGTGGGCAGGTCGTTTATGTAGAGGTTGAACAGGGTTGGAGCTAGAACTGAGCCTTGTGGGAGTCCGTTTTTCTGCATTCTCCATGCGCTTGTGTTCTGACCGAGGTGGACTCTGAACCTTCGGTTGGTCAGCAGGGTTTTTATAATTGCTGATGCCCAGGCAGGGATCGCCTTTGTAAGTTTCAGGAGGAGGCCTTTGTGCCAGACTGTATCATAGGCGGCTGTAAGATCGAGAAACACAGCCCCTGTCTTCAGTCTGCTCTCGAAACCATTTTCGATGAAGGTGGTTAGGGCCAGTACTTGCTCTCCTGTGCTGCGGTCCTTGCGGAAACTTGCTTGATCCACACTTAGAATTTCCTCTATTCCTGGGGAAATACATTGCAGTATCAGGCGCTCCATGATTTTATAAGGAACGCTGAGTAGGGAGATTGGGCGGTAGCTTGCTGGTAGTTTGTGGTCTTTGCCAGGTTTTGGTATATCAATGACCTTTGCTGTCCGCCATTTCTTTGGGATCGAGTCTGTTTGTATGATCCTTGTGTAGAGTTGTGTCAACCAGGTTAGGGCTCGGGGGCCAAGATTTTTCATGAATTCTGGGAAGATGTTGTCATATCCTGCTGCCTTTCCACATTTCAGGCCCTGTAGGACTTTCTCCAGTTTAGCAGCCTCGAAGGGTTCAGGGTTCGTTTCCTCTACGGGCATTTTTTGGTGTTTTTTTTAGCTCAGTTGTAACTGCTCTTCTGGTGTCTTTGTCTTGGGGTGCTTTGGCGATGGTCAGTAGGTGGGATGCAACTTGGTTGGGTGTGACAGATGCTCGGCTTTGGCTAGGGGGCTTCTGTGCAGCTCCTAGGCGATGGATGAGGCTCCAACATTTCCTGTTAGAGTGGGTAAAGCTCCGGTCAGCAACTGTCTCCTCCCATTTCTTTCGCCGGGCTGTACTTGGCGATTCAATGAGATGGTCTGCTATCCCTGGGTCCCCTGATGTTTGATAGGATTGTAGGAGGGCAGCACTTTCTCCGTCCAGGCATGGGACACAGAGGGGTCGGTAGCCTCGTGGGATTGCAGTGTGAGCAGCCTTGAAGATTGCGCTGCAGAAGCGGTTGTATGCTTCATCTACAGTGATGGTGTGGAGTGGGATGGTAACAGCACTCTGATCCAGAGTTTCACTGAATTTCTTCCAGTTGGCTTTGCGGAAGTTCCAGCGCATCTTCCTTGGGCTGTTTATGACTGGAAGTTGTAGGCCAATGTGTACAAGCAGGGGCCGGTGTTGGCTGTGTGGAAAATCGTCAAGAATGAGGATCTGTGTAGGATATGGCGTCCCATTCAAAGAGCTGACCCAGCACAGGTCAGGAGAATAGTCCTTCTTCCACCTAGCAGAGTGGAAGGTTCCTCTTTGTTTGGGGTCGTGTATCAGAGCGAGATCATTTCTAGATGCCCATTCTGAAAGTACCTCCCCGTCACTATCCACTGCTGGGTACCCCCAGTCAGGGTGATTGGCTGTTAAAGTCCCCTACATAGATGGCAGGGTGGGGTAGGGTGGGTAAGACCTGCAGATCCCAGTTGGCACTAGGGGGCTTGTACACATTGACAATATGGAAGCCACCAATGGTTATGGTGTCTGAGAAATATGTTGTTGTCAGGTGGTTTACTTCAACTATGTCAGAACGCACATAGGTGGCACGTCCATGTTTGGCATGTGGAACAGAGCACAGGAGGTCAAAGCCATTGATGGTGTAGCGGCCAGCTTCCTCTGTGCCAATATGAGTCTCTTGGAGGAAGATTACATCAATTGAGTGTTGGAAGGCGAGGACTTCGATAAGGCTTCGCTTGGCTGCAGATAGGCCTTCAACGTTTAGTTGTAGTATGCGAAGGGCAGGTCCTACTGCAAGGTGCTCTCGGGGCTGTTTGCTTTCGGCTTTGGGACTGTGACTAGGATTCTTCTTTGACTTGGCACTGAGGCGTCGTCTCTTCGAATTTAGTCTGCTGGTAGGATCATTAGCTTCCCCGGGCAAGCCCAGGTACTGGCAGAGGGCGCAACGAGAACGTTGATCCATTGCCCTCTCTCATTGATCTCTGCCCCTGTGTAAAAATGATAGAAGAGCACTAGAAACCTCTCAAATGCTCAGCAACCTCCTTGGCCAACCAAGGAACTTTCACTGATCCCTCAGCGATCCCTCCTTGTCCCAGTGATCTCTTCTGGTCTCTCAATGATCTCTCCTGATTTCTCAGTGATCTCCCAATAATCTTTCTCAATGAACCAATTTCTGTAGATCATCATGAAAATTGCAGAATATTGAATTCATGATCCCCTCATGGATCGTCACCTTATCGTGGTGGGGGGTTTGCGTGCCCTAGTGGTCCCAGGAGCTATGTTGGCCTGGGCAATTTGCCTCTGGTAGGGTCACCCAAGACAAACTGGTCCTGGGTGAATGGCCAGACAAAAAACGATCCAACAGACTCTCATGATGAATGCTAGAACAAAGATTCAGTGTACCCTGCCAGGTATGGGGTTACCGGGGCCCCACCCTAGAGCCAGGCCTTGGGGAGAGGCTCAATGGCTAGTGTCTGGTGGCTGGGTTTCCACCCATGGGACCTGGCCGGGCTTAGCCCAAAGGAGTTACATGGGTCCATCCTCCAGTGGGCTCACCACCTGCAGGAGGGACCATGGGGGTCCGGTGCTATGTGGATCAGGTGGAGGTTGAAGGTGGAGACCTTGGCGGTCTGATTCCAGGCTTCCTAAACTGGCTTTTGGGACATGGAATGTCACCTGTCTGGTTGGGAAGGAGCCTGAGCTGGTGCATGAGGTTGAGAGATACCGGCTAGATATAGTCGGCCTCACCTCAGCACACAGCTCCGGTTCCAGAACCAGTCTCCTGGTGAGGGGCTACTCTGGAGTTGCCCTGGGCGAGAGGCGACAAGCAGGGGTGGGTATTCTTGTATCCCCTCACCTTGCTGCTTCTATATTGGCGTTTTTCCCGGTGGACGAAAGGATTGTTTCCCTGCGCCTTTGGGTTGGGAAATGGGTCCTGACCATCATTTGTGCCGATGCACCAAATGATGGTTCAGAGTACCCACCCTTTTTGGAGTCTCTGACTGGCGTGCGGGAGAGTGCTCCTCTTGGAGACTCCATTGTCCTACTGGGGGAACTTCAATGTGCACATGGGCAACGACAGTGAAACCTGGAGGGGTATGATTGGGAGGAACGGCCTTCCCGATCTGAACCCGAGTGGTGTTCAGTTATTGGACTTCTGTGCTAACCACAGTTTGTCCATAACAGACACCATGTTCAAACATAAGGGTGTCCATATGTGCACCTGCCACCCTGACACCCTAGGTCACAGGTTGTTGACCGGTTTTGTTATTGTGTCATCAGATCTGCAAATGTATGTCTTGGACACTCGGGTAAAGAGAGGTGCAGAGCACGGTGGCGCAGTGGTTTAGCACTGTGGCAGCACAGTTTTACCCTCGGCCGGGGGACCGCGGGGATCATGAGATCGTGGGTTCGATCCCAGCCCCCGACCAACAGTGAGCTGTGTGGAGTTTGCATGTTCTCCCCGTGTTGCGCGGGTTTACTCCGGGATTTCTCCGGTTTCCTCCCGCACACCAAAAACATGTAGGTTTAGGGCGCTCGCGCACGCAGCGACCAGTAGCCGGTGGCTTGTCACCAGACTGCAAACCAAGTCTACCTACGGGTACAAATAAGTAACAAAAAAAAAAAAGACCTGTCAACTGATCACCACCTGGTGGTGAGTTTGATCTGATGGCAGGGGAGGATGCCATTCAGACCTGATAGACCCAAACATATAGTGAGGGTGTGCTGGGAACATCTGGCTGAGGCCCCTGTCTGGGAGGTCTTTAACTCCCACCTCCGGAAGAATTTCAACCACATTCCAAGGGAGTCTGGAGACATGGAGTCTGAATGGGCCATATTCTCCACCTCCATTGTTGAAGTGGCTGCCCAGAGCTGCGGCCGCAAGGTCGTCGGGGCATCTTGTGGTGGCAACCCCGGAACCAAGAGGCGGACACCAGTGGTGGACACTAGTGGTGAGGGGGGCCATTAAGCTGAAGGAGGAGTCCTATCAAGCTTGGTTGGTTTGTGGGACTCCCGAAGCAGCTGATTTGTACCAGCAGGCCAAGCGGAGTGCAGTTAGGGTGGTTGCTGAAGCAAAAACTCGGGTATGGGAGGAGTTCGGTGAGACCATGGAACAAACTTTCGATCGGCCTCAAAGAGATTCTGGCAAGCTGTCCGGCGGCTCAGGAGGGGGAAGCAGCTCCCTGTCCACACTGTGTATGGTGCAGATGGGGCGCTGCTGACTTCGACTGAGGATATCGTCGGGCGGTGGAAGGAATACTTCGAGGATCTCCTCAATCCCACTAACACGCCTTCCACAGAGGAAGCAGGGCTTGTGGACAAGTGAGATGACTTGCCTATCACAGGGGCTGAGGTCGCCAAGGTGGTTAAAAATCTCTTTGGTGGCCAGGCCCCAGGGGTGGATGAGATTTGCTCAGAGTACCTCAAGGCCCTGGATGTTGTAGGGCTGTTATGGTTGACATGCCTCTGCAGCATTGTATGGAGGTCGGGGGCAGTGACTTTGGTATGACAAACCGGGGTGGTGGGTCCTCTCTTCAAAAAAAGGGGACCGGAGGGTGTGCTTCAACTTTAGAGGGATCACACTCCTCAGCCTCCCTGGGAAGGTCTGTTCCAAGGTACTGGAGAGGAGAGTCCTGCCATTGGTCGAACCTCGGATTCAGGAGGAGCAATGTGGTTTTCATCCTGGCTGTGGCACATCGGACCAGTTCTTTACCCTCTTGAGAATCCTCGAGAGTTCATGGGACTTTTCCCAACCAGTTTACATGTGTTTTGTGGACTTGGAGAAGGGATTCAACTGCGTCTCTCGTGGTTTTTTGTGGGGGGTGCTTCGGGAGTATGGGGTATCGGGCTTGTTGTTACAAACTATTTGGTCTCTGTACGACTGTTGTGAGAGTTTTGTTCATATTGCCAACACTTGGTCAGACTCCTTCCCAGTGAGAGTTGGACTCTGCCAGGGCTGCCCTTTGTCACCGATCCTGTTCATAATTTTTATGGACAGGATTTCTAGGCCCAACCAGGGAACGGAGGGTGTCATGCTTGATGACCACAGGATCTCATCTCTGTTGTTTGCAGATGATGTTGTCCTGCTGGCTTCATCCAGCAATGACCTGCAGGTCTTACTGGGATGGTTTGCCGCTGAGTGTGAAGCGGCTGGGATGAGAATCAGTACCTGATGCCACCATCAGTGTGTGAATGTGTCTGTGAATGGGTGAATAGCAGCATCTGTAAAGCACTTTGGTCATCAAGAGATGAGAATAAAAGCGCTATATAAGTGAGTGCCATTTACCATTTTATTTTACCTCCAAGTCCATGGTCCTCAGCTGGAAAAAGGTGGATTGTCCTCTCCGGGTTGGGGACAAGCTCCTGCCCCAAGTGGAGGAGTTTAAGTGTCTTGGGGTCTTATTCACGAGTGAGGGGAGAATGGAGCGAGAGATTGACAGACGGATTGGAGCAGCATCTGCAGTCATGTGGACGTTGTACCGGTCTGTTGTGGTGAAGAGGGAGCTAAGCTCTAAGGCAAAGCTGTTGATTTACCAGTCAATCTATGTTCCTATCCTCACCTATGGTCATGAGCTTTGGGTAATGACCGAAAGAACAGGATTGCGGATACAAGCGGCTGAAATGAGCTTTCTTTGTAGGATTGCTGGACTCACCTCAGAGATAGGGTGAGGAGCTCAGTCATCCAGGAGAGGCTCAGAGTAGAATCGCTGCTCCTCCTCATTGAAAGGAGCCAGTTTAGGTGATATGGCCATCTGATCAGGATGCCTCCTGGACGCCTCCCCCTTGAGGAGTTTCGGGCACGTACCTCTGGGAGGAGACCCCGGGGCAGACCCAGGTCTCGCTTGAGAGGCTATGTCTCCCAGCTGGTCTGGGAACACCTTGGTATCCTCTCTGAAGAGCTGGAGCAGGTGGCTGGGAAGAAGGAAGTCTGGACTTCTCTGCTTGAACTGCTGCTTCTGCGACCTGGCCCTCCGGAAAAGCGGTGGAAGATGGATGGATGGATGGATGAATTCATAATCATTTGCACAGAAAATGCTTCATTTTGGTATAGCTCAATCTCATGCTTGCAGTAATTAGTCTTTTTACATAAGACATCTGAGTCTCCTGAATGTTCTTCGTGCACAAGTGAACTTGATCTCACAACTTTTCCACTGCAGAAAATACATCATTTTGCTGGTTAATGAACCGTTTTTAGAAGAAACTCTGCTTTTCTGGAGTGTTAAAGATGATATAAAGTCAAACCAAAATCTGGTTCCTATAGAAAGAGCTATTTACAGTGATGTATTCAAGTAATCTGCAGCGAGAATAAAAAGTCTACACACCTTTGTTAAATGCCAGGTTTATGTGATGTAAGAAGCGACCATAATGAATAATTTCAGACCTTTTGCCCCTTTAGTGTGACCTATACACTGTACAATTATGGTTTTCAGAATTAACCAATAAGTTTCATACTCTTGTTTAATAATATTATACAGTTGCCATCAATTAAAATGACTCTAAATAGAGTTCAGCTGTTCTAACAGTATTTTCCTGACATTAACCTGACTGATGGGAAAACCCATGGTTCACAGACAGTGTACAAATCATCACAAGGATCTGATTTTGAAAAGTTATCAGTAGATTTTCAATTGGATTCAGGTCAAGTGACTGACTGGGCCATTCTAGCAGCTTTATTTTCCTTCTCTGCAGCCAGTTGAGAGTTTCTGTGGCTGTGTATTTGGGATCATTGTCTTGGTGAAATGTCCACCCTCGTTTCATCTTCAGCATCATGGCAGATGGCAACAGGTTCTTATCAAGGAAGTCTCTACTTTTGTCCATTCATCTTTCCTTCAATTATATGAAGTCTGCCTGTACCATGTGCTGAAAAACATCCTCACACCACAATGGGATGTGCAGTTCCATTTCTCCTCTAAACATGCTGTGTATTGTGGCATCCAAAAAGTTCAGTTTTGGTCTCATCTGACCAGACTATATTCTCCCAGTATTTTACTGGCTTTCCCAAATGTTGTGCAACAAGCATTAAATGAGCTTCAACATGCTTTTTCTTCAGCAATGAAGTCTTGCGAGGTGAGCGGACACAGAGCCCATGTTGGTTGAGTGCATTACTTATTGTTTTCTTTGAAACAGCACTACCTGCTAACTCCAGGTCTTTCTGGAACTCTCCACGAGGGGCCTGTGACTCTATGATTACTCTTCTGTTTATTCTTTTGACTCCTTTGTCAGAAATCTTGTAAGGAGCTCCTGGTCATGGCCGGTTTATGGTAAGATGATGTTCTTTCCACTTCCGAATGATGGTTCCAACATTGTTCACTGGAACATTCAGCAGTTTAGAGATGCGCCTGTGACCAATGCCATTATTATGTTTTGCAACAGTAATGTTGCAAAGGTTTAGAGAGAGCTGTTTGCTTCACCCCCTCATGAGTTCTTTGTGGTGGGACAATCTGATATTCACAGACCTTTTGAAAGGCATTCAGCCAGGACTTAACCAGCTGAAATTAATTTGCACTGATCGGGGATGGGATGGGTTCCTAAATTCTGATGGATTCCAGCTGGTTTCTTGGCTTTCTACGCCTTAATTACTGTTTTTGATATACTGAATAAAACATGAACATGATATTCCTCAAGGATTTATTGTACCATTTGCATTTTTTAACTGCAGACAATGGCATTTTTTGTAGTTTAACAAATTTTGTACTGTATAATGTGTACTATCTTCTGGTACATCTCAGTAAGTTACAAATGTCCAGATTTTTAATTAATTTTAAAAACTATTACTAATATCATTTATCTTTTTTAGTTATATTACCAAAAAAAAAATCACTTTCAGGTTCTATTTTACCGAGATGCTGTAGTAGACTGTTTTAACCGAAAAATAAATTGTGAGCTTCTTCATCTATTACATGTTAAACATTATTACAGTACCCCAGCAATCCTGACTAACCCAGTATGATCTGGGCTCCTCTGCTGCCCGTTACCTCAGTGGTAACTTGAGTCTGGTCTGCATTCCTGTCTTGCAGCAAGTTGAAGGCACCAGGAATGGGTTTTTGAGCTCATGTAGTTGTTTTCTTTGCCCCGCTCCATTTCTCTGCTATGTTAATTTGAAACAGACATGTAGATCTTCAAGCTCGCACGCTATTGGAACTTCTTGTGGCTTTCCGATGTAACTCGGAAGGGTGAGTTTTTTCGCTTCTTCTTTTTTGGTATCTTCTTCTGCTTTTTCGGTTGAAAGGTGGCGGTAGGTGACCGCGTGCACCCCCCACCTTGATATCGATACCACTACATTTCATAGAATAAGCTCCCATTGAGTCAATTAATCATTAACATCCCTCTCTCTGAGTGCTCCTATCCCTGTGCTGCTGCAGTACTGTAAATTTCCCAGTTGTGGGACTAATAAAAGATTGTCTCATCTCATTTTATCTTATCATTAAATGTGTCGTAATAGACTACAATCTGTCATTTTTTTTTTTTTTTATAACATTTAGATTGCCGGGGTCCAGTAGGATTTTTTTCAATGTAAAAATGATTCTGTGACTCAAAAAAGGTTGAAAAACACTGCTATAAGAAAAAGTTCTAGATAAGTACAGGTCTTTATCTCCTTCTGAAGTGTGAAATCCAGTGTTTCCTCTGGCTTAAAGACCTTTGCGCAGTGGCAACATATTTTTCCAGGGGGGATAGGGGCAGAAAACACATGACATTATTGTAACCAGAATATCTTAATTTTATACTATTTATTTCTTTTTTAAAATGTTGCATAGTAACTTTGCATATGGAACTTACCATTTGAAGTATTGTACAACCAAGGCTTGAATCTTGGAATACTGGGCCAGCTGGGGTCCCACCTAAACGTCCTGTGTTTGGACGTTTTACTGGTGTCATCCTTCTCTCCTTCCTCTGCTCTCACCTCTCCTGGACCCTCTGCCTGAACACTTTCCTCTCCTTGGCTCCTCTCATCTGTCTCATCTTGCCCTCTCTGAGCTCTGTCTAATTCAGGTTCTTTCCCTGTCTATGGTGGTATACGAACAGGTTAGAAAATATCAAGTGTCATGTTTTGTCCTCCAGGATTTTTTTTTTTGTCATATTTTTGTCATGACAAAAATATGTATTTTTTGTATTTTTATTCTAGTGTTTTTTTCTCATTGAAAAAGAGTAGGAAATGGAAGGGAAAAAAAACATTCATAATAGTTATTTACTCATGCATGCTTAAATGATTTGATCAGAGGTGGGTATAGTAGCCAGAAATTCTACTCACGTAAAAGCAGTGCTTTGAAATTAATAATTAAAAGTAGACAACCAAAAATTTCTAGTAGAGTTAAGGATGCAAAAAGCACCCACTTAAAAACTTGATTAATGACTTCAGTCTTGAAGGTTTGAGGTTTTTCTCCAAAATTTATAACAATTTTCTTATAGTTTTCTACTTTTCTCTGTAAATTTATCTAAATTTGAAACCATTTTCCTCAAATTTGTAATTCCTCTTGTAAAATTGACTTTTCTTGTACATTTGAGACTATTATGAGTTTGTGGATTAATTTATGGCTAATTTTTGTCTATTTTTTAAAATAAAATTACTGTTTTTCAATAAATTTGAAACAGACTGTGGTATTTTTTCTTTTTAACTTTTTCCTTATAACAATTTACCTTTTTTTTTATATAAATTTGAAACATACTGTGGTAAAATTTAGATTTTTTTTTCCTTATCCAGTTAACACTTTTGACCATAATTTTGCAGAGCCAGAACAGAACAATAATTTAACTCTGATTTCAAAAGAAAAAAAAATATATTTAATGGAATTAACTTAAATTACCAAATATGCAGTTATTTCTATGAAAATATTTCTATATATTTATAGTTTTTTAGAGCTCTTTTCACCAACCAGACAGCAGGAAAAACCTCCCTTATTTTGGAATCCAAATGTTGGCAGGTTTAGTTTGTCTGAAGGCTGTTGATGGATTAAAGTCTTTGACTTCATGATTTTCGGTCATCTTTACTTGCCAGGTACATAATAATGAACATAAATTATTAGTTAATATTGTTGTGGGTGGTGAAGTAAATCCTCAGCGATTCAGTCACCCTTGCCTTTTCCTGCATAGGAAGGCTGCATGTGAAGACTAACCACACCTGTTAGCCAAGCGAGTCTTCATTATTGTTCCCATTACCAGCGGGTCAAAACCACCATAAATGCCTTCACTGCTTACATACCTCTTCTGCTTTTTTCCATTTTTAAAGTACTTTAATAAGCTTATGCTTCTCTCGGACAGTGACGCTAGAAACACTCTGCCTGCTGACCGGAACGGTCACGCGGGTGGGCTGCTTCTGAACTCTGCGCGGATGACGGTCACGTGCATTGTTCATGTGCACATTGCGGACCATCATTGCTTCATATTTTTTTCTTAAATTTATATTTTGTTGGCGTGGGTAACGTCAAGGGTAGAGGCCCGCCACATGGAAATCTTACCAGAAGAAACCCTGAAATAATATGCAACTCTTATATTTCTGGTTCAATATGGAGGTGGGTTATGATGTCTTTAAAGAAAATCATACATATTAAATATGATGGTGGCTTTATGATTCCTGGACAGAAAGTTAGAGGATGAAAAATACAGGTTTTGCTCCTACTCTGAAAAAAGTCACAAAATGGGAATAAAACTTGCATCCGTGAGCTGAAGCAAAACTTTATTGTTGCTGCTGTTGGTGATTGTGTTGTCAGGTGGGACGTCAGCTGAGGTGGTAAATATTTCCATGTAAAAAAAAAAATGCAGCAAGTAATTTCCTTGAATTTTACAGCTCAGACATTTTCAGAGAAAAAGATAATCACTGTGATGTGATGTCAGTTGGATTTATATCCATATAAAAATATATCTCAAAGTGAAAATAGGCACAATGTCTCATTTATTTTCAGTCTTCAGAACTGCTGGTCTGTGTTTTCTTGCCATTCATTTTCATCATGTTCCTGTTCAGTGAACTGAGACTTCTGCTCACTTTGTCCTACTTGCTCAGCTACAGATCAGTGTCATGCACCCCAAACTGAGGCATTGTTTGTTTCCCAAAACTGAAAGCTGGATGTTTTCTGAACAAACAGATTCTCAAGCGTTTGAATATCTGACTGATGAGATCAGTTTGGTTCATACTAGCCTTGGAGTCTTTGATGTTAAGCGTCTCAACATCAAACATCAGCCAGAAGCTTAAAGAGAAGCTCTTGGCCAACACGACAATGTCTCAGCTGATGTAAACAGGGCTTGCTGTCTCTTGGGCTATTTGGCTGGAGGCTTTAACAGCTCACACATTCAAGTAAATGCATTAAACAGCAGAGCAGCAAGAACAACATGGATGGAGATATGGTGTCCATTTTTTTCTATTCCAACATTTTCTGAAGGGAAGTTTGTAGGTATTAAAAAGTCGGTGTGGTCACACAGTTTCAGGGATTTTCTTCATTATCTGCCTCATGTGTCTGTTTTAGCTGTCAAATAATTGGATATTTATTTTTCTTTATAATGTAACTTTCGTGTTATGTATTTTGAAATTAATGCCATGAGTTATATAAATAAGAATCAGTTTGTTATGTTACTGGCCCAGTGTTGTGTCACAAAATGTCAGTCAACAAGGGGATATATACAGTGGTTATAAAAAGTGTTAAATGCCAGGTTTTGTTATTTAAAAAATGGCCAAGATAAATCATTTACAGACTTTTTAGTCAGGAGGAGCATAAAAAAGAAGGTCATCAAGAAATGGAGAAAATATGGGACAACAGTGGCATTGCTGAGAATTTGACATCTCCAAAAATTTATGAAAAGACAAATTGAAAACTGGTCATGGAGGCACCTTCAAGTCTCCCAAAAGCAGGTGGGAAATTGTGTTATGGTCTCATGAAGCTGCGGTTGAATTTTTTCACCACAATTCCAAAAGGTATGCTTGGCACAAAAACAACAATGGACATCACCAAAATAACATCATCATGGTGGCAGCATCATGCGTTGGTATGCTTTTCTTCAGCTGTGAAAATGAATAAAAAATTTCACATTTCAGCATGACAGTGACCCCAAGCATACATCCAATTTGACAAAGGAATGGCTTCACCAGAAGAAATTAAAGTTTTCTTTTTCAGCGAGGAAAATAAGTATTGAACACATCAACATTTTTGTCATTAAACATATTTCTGATGGAGCCATTGACCTGACATTTTCACCAGATATCAGTAACAACCCAGGTAATCCATACATAGAAAGAAATCAAAGCAACTTTGTTTACAGAACAAGTTATATTTAATAAAGAGGAATGACACAGGGAATAAGTATTGAACACATGAAGAAAAAGAGATGTACAAAGGCATAGAAAGGCAAGAAACCAGCTGAAATCAATGAGAATTTAGGAATCCATCCCATCCCCTATCAGTGCAAATTAATTTCAGCTGCTTAAGTTCTGACTGATGGCCTTTTAAAATGTCTGTGAATATCAGATTGTCACACCACAAAGAACTCATAATGGGTAGAAGCAAAGAGCTCCCTCTAGACCTTCACAACATTATTGTTGCAAAACATAATGATGGCATTGGTTACAGGTGCATTTCTAAACTGCTGAATGTTCCAGTGAGCACTGTTGGAGCCATCATTTGGAAGTGGAAAGAACATCATTTTACAATAAACCGGGAATGACCAGGAGCTCCTCGCAAGATTTCTGACAGAGGAATCCAAAGAATTAACAGAACAGTTACCCAAGAGCCAAAGACCATTCGTGGAGAGCTCCAGAAGGGCCTGGAGCTAGCAGGTACTGCTGTTTAAAAAAGAATAGGTAATGCACCCAACAGACCAGAATCAGAATCAGAATCAGAATCAGGTTTATTGCCATTGTTCATGTAGTACACAAACTAGGAATTTGTCTCGGTACAATGCTGCAAACATTACAGACAGACATGGGCTGTATGCCCGCTCACCTTGCAAGTCTCCATTGCTGAAGAAAAAGCATGTTGGAGCTTGTTTAAAATTTGCTGCACAACATTTGGGCATGCCAATAAAAATACTGGGAGAATACAGTCTGGTCAGATGAGACCAAAATTGAACTTTTCGGATTTATTTATTTGTATAAGGACAAGTATGTAGCATAAATTATTACTACAGACCAAAGCATTTGTAGCCTAGGCTAATTTGTAGTGCCAGTCCCTAGCTGGGCTTTTAAAATACACAAAGCATTATATACAACTACATAAAATACATAGACAGTCCCAATAGTACACAACACAAACCAACAAGACAAGACGCAACAAAACTAACAGTGTATCACAGCACACAGCATGTTTGGAGGACACGACATGTTTGCACATCCCATCATGGTGTGGGGGTGTTTTTCAGCACATGGTACAAGCAGACTTCATATAATTGAAGGAAAGATGAATGGACTAATGTACAGAGACATCCTTGATAAGAACCTATTGTCATCTGCCAAGATGCTGAAGATGAAATGAGAGTGGACATTTCAGCAAGACAATGATCCCAAACACACAGCAAAGGAAACTCTCAACTGGCTGCAGAGAAGAAAAATAAAGCTGCTAGAATGGCCCAGTCAGCCATCTGACCTGAATCCAATTAAAAATTTATGGAACGAACTGAAGATCAGAGTTCATAGAAGAGATCCACGGAACCTTCAAGATTTGACAGTTTGTGTGGAAGAATGGGCTAAAATCACTCCTGAGAAATGCCTGCACCTAGTTTCTCCATACAAGAGGTGTGTGGAAGCTGTTATTACCAACAAAGGCTTTTCTACTAAATATTGAATGAATTTTACCAAACGTGTTCAATACTTATTCCCTGTGTCCTTCCACTTTATTAAATATAACTTGTTTTGTGAACACAGTTGTCTTGATTTCTTTGTATGTATGCATTACTTGGGTTGTTACTGATATCTGGTGAAAATCTCAGGTCAATGGCTTCATCAGAAATATGTTTAATGAAAAAAATGTTGATGCGTTCAGTTACTTATTTTCCCTGCTGTACATCATTTCAGGCCCAGCCAGAACTAAATTCAATTAAAAATCATTGAGGTGACTTGAAGAGGGTTGTTAGAGATGACAAGAGATGCCTTCATAATCTGACAGATTTAGAGCACTTTTACAAGAAAGAATGATTAAATATTCCCAAGATGTTAGGTTAATTGGCATCAGATTGGGGATTCTAAATTGTCCTTAGGTATGACTGTGAGAGTGAATGGTTGTCTGTCTCTCTGTGTTGGCCCTGCGATGGACTAGCGATCTGTCCAGGGTGGACCCTGCCTCTCGCCCAAAGATTCTGGGATAGGCTCCAGCCCCCCTGTGACCCGAAAAGGATTAAGCGGAAGAAGATGGATGGATGTGTTGTACTGATAATCTCCTACCCTAAAAGACAGAATGCCATATTCATATTAAAAGATCCTTCAATGGAGTGTTAGTTTATGGGTGTGCAAACTTATGTAAGAAACTTATTGTAGGTTTATATTTTGCTTGTTTTTCAATTGATTTGTACACATTATGGTTCGGAATGGTTCGGAATAGTTCAGGTCCTATTTGTCAGATAGAACCATGTGTGTAAATCTTGCTGGCTTTGAATCCTTCTCTGCTTCCCTGTCACGTGGGGTCCCACAGGGCTCAATTTTAGGGCCCCTGCTTCTTTCACTTCAGTACTTCCACTGGAATCAATTATTGGAAAACATGCTATCTCCTTCCACTGCTTCACTGACGACTGTCAGATTTATGTACCATTAAGGCGGAAGGAGGTCTTAATGGCATTAAAGATTGGATGGCAGTAAAATTCTCAAATTTTAATGAAAAGAAGATATAAGTGATGGTGTTTGGACCCAGTGGCTCCTGTGAGTCCCCCCACCACCTCCCCCCCGCTGATCCAGGTCCCTTGGCATGGTTTGTCTAACCAGTTGTTACTAATATTGACAGTGATTTTAAATTAGACCATCAAATTGGTGCAGTAGTGAAGTGCATCTTTTTTCATTTAAGGCAATTGACAAAGGTTAAACCCATTATTTCAAGACAGCACTTTGAAACCGTAATCCATGCCTTCATTACATCTTGGCTGTATTACTGCAATTCACTTTATTTTGGAGTCAGCCAGTCTTGCCTCTCACGTCTCCAGTTGGTTCAGAATGCTGCTGTACATCTTTTAACTGGTACATGAAGAGGTACCACATTCCACCCATTTTAGCTTCTCTTCACTGGCTACCTGTGCAATTTAGGGTTCATTTTAAAAAAAATTTATTTGTTTTTAAATCATTAAATTCCCTTGCCCCACCTTACCTTTCTGAGTTGCTCCAATGTTATACCCCTGCTCGGTCTCTCAGCTCAGCTGATCAGCTCCTCCTAGGAGACAGGACTTTTTCTCTCGCTGCTCCTAAATGGTGGAACAGTCTCCCTTTGCCTATTAGACAGGCTGCTTCACTGTCCATTTTAAAAACTCATCTTAACCCTTTGATATCCTTCTATTTAGGGACATAAAAAGTGCCCTCACTGTCTATGTCGCAGTGCTGCGCCTGTCATGTGATGTCATAAACCCCCCCAGTTGTACTAAGTATTCCACCTCACAAGGTGGCAGACACGTATAACTTACTGCTCTTGCCTTGGAGGACTAATGGCCCCCATATAACCCCCCCACACACACACTTCTGGACACCAGAGAAGAAGAGTTTGTAAACAAATGTTGATCGATCGCAAGACGGAGGAGGCATTTGCTCCCAAATTTGCCAACTATGATTCTAAAGAGAGATTATTTAGCTTATGAAGGTAAATATCTACATTTTGTTATAACCGAGGGTGGGCGAAGCTGGTTGATGTTCACCTGCCATTGACCCCCAGTGCCATGTGACTGGACAGAACAATCGTGCCGGTTCCCAGTTGTCATATGAGATAAACTGCGACGGAATAAAAAGCAAAATTGCGGTGGAATAATCATAACAGTTTCTGGATGTGGGAGAGAAAGTGAAAATGACCGACAGAAGGCAAAATAATGACCAGGATGGACGAAAAAGGACGAAGTGAGAGCTGCCTGGCCAGTGGTAAGTGACAAATTTCTTTGTTTGTTTACATTGTAACTGATTTTCTGGCTCATATACTTTAAAGATAAGATAACAAAATTCCCAAAACAACAAACGGTGACAAAAAAACGAAACCATCCTTTGTGTAAATATGTTCAAAGTCCGCTTTTGACTGAAAGTTATGTAATTCGATATGGCTGCTGTGGCATTATGCAAATTAGATGCATAAATTTACTCCTGTCTCAAACTTTGGATCATATTCTACATTTTTCTAATTGACAGTAAGCCATTATCTCTTACCACTTTCAAGTTATAGCTTTGGGAATCTCTGACATCTGAACTGAATATTTTCTTAAAAAAAATCTTGACCACCAGGGGGAGAGGAGGAAACGGCGCAATGGAGCGCCATAGGCAGTCATTGGGTTAAAATCCATTTTTACTCCTTGGCCTTCAACCCAGCATGAGACACTGATTTTACTTGTTTTATTGTTTTTATTGTATGAGTTTTGTTTTTACATGTCTTGTTTTATACTTTTTTAGCTATATTTTATTCTTTTACTTATTTTTTGTTTTTTATGGTTTTTATGTTTTATGGTTTATTTATTCCTGATGGACAGCACTTTGTGTCAGCTGTAGTTGTTTTTAAAGTGCTTTAGAAATAAAATTGGATTGGATTGGATATTATAGGTGACATTAAATGTGGCATATGTTTGAAAATGTTTTATCATTATTTTATTTTTTATACCATATATACCTGGCATTTTAACAGGGGTGTGCATGCTTTTTTATGTAGCCACTGTGTACATTTGTGATGTTTTATAGGTCTTGTTTGTAAAGCTCTGACACAGTCAGTTTCCAGTCTGATCACTAATATCACTGAGCATCTTATTTATTTAGGTAAAGGTTTGTTGAACTGCTATGAAGGCCCTGTCACACCTTGAAGATTTAGGCAGAGTATGCCGATGTATCAAAATTTCTCTAAAACGCTGGCATACGGTCAAAATTTTGGTTGTATGCATTGCGTATCCATAACGAGTTGGACGTATACATAATGTATTACTAACTGATAAAGAACATTTTGATAATGTATAGATTGTGGAGAATGTGGAAATGACGAGGCTGAGTTTATCTCACGAGTCAGGTTTATTCCATTCTCCAACATCAAAAACAGAAAGAGGAATAAACCCCCAGACATTCGTCCCTTTATACCCCAGGACATCAAAGCACACAGTCACATTGTATTTTAATCCCAAGTCACAATGTGTCTTCTTCCAGATCTTCTCACCTCCACCTAAAGTCACTGGTGGTCAGGAAATCCCTCAAGGCCATCTCTTTGCATACAAAAGGCCACATTTCACATCCTCCTGTTATCTCCTAGGAGGCTCAGTCCTTTTGTTCCTCTGAGACATGAAGCATACAATAAGCATACAATAATATACATGTGAAGCATATGAAACCCACATATGTGTCCCACATGACCCCCCCAAAACGTCTAAGATGGAACAACGTAATAACAGTTTGCATGTCATAATAAAATCACTACACATCAGTCCACATGCTGCTTGGGCCTCAGTCTTCTCCCATATCTGCTGTAAGCAGGCTTTACCACCTCCGTGGCGCCCTCCTGCTGGGGAGCTGCTGTCTGAGGATGAGAACTGTTCGTCAATCTCTGTGGGTAGTTCTGGGGAATGCTCTCTAGGGGGTCTGCCGCGCCGAGGAGCCTTGGCCAACTGCACACCTTCGTCAGCCACCACAAAAGCGGGTTTGAGCCTGTTTATGCCAATCATTTCTTTTCTGCCCCCCAAATCTAGCAAAAAATGCTTATCCCCTGTTTCCAGCACTCTAAATGGTCCATCATAAGGTGGTCGTAACGGTGGGCGATGGGCATCGTGTCTGACAAAAACAAACTCCGCATTTTTTTAAGGCCTTCGGCACAAAAACGCGCGGAAAACTGTGGTGAACGGGGCCAGGCAGCGTGCTCGATTCCGTGCTACTCTGTAACCGCTGAGCTGGGGAGCACTCTGGCGCAGGGTTATCTGGGAGAAATTCCCCGGGCAGCCAAAGTGGCTGTGCGAAAACTAGCTCAGCTGGGGAGGCTTCTAAATCCTCTTTAGGTGCAGAATGCAACCCCAATAAAACCCATGGTAGCCTGTCCATCTAATTTGCATCCGTAAGCGACGCTCTGAGGGCCGCCTTCAATGACCTGTGAAAACGTTTGCATAACCCGTTAGCCTGCGGATTGTACGCGGTCGTGCGGTGGATCGTTGCCCCCAGGCTGCGGGCCATCGCTGACCAAAGTTCAGAAACAAATTGAGGGCCTCTGTCGGACGTAATATCCGACGGGACTCCAAAACGCGCTACCCATGCCGTTAAAAACGCACGCGCCACCTCCTCGGCTGTGGTTGACGACAGTGGGACCACTTCCGGCCAGCGCGTGGTGCAGTCAACCATTGTCAGAAGATGTGTGCACCCCTGTGAGGGCGGGAGGGGGCCTACGAGGTCCACGTGAACATGATCAAACCTCTCAGCCGGAATGTGAAATGGCTCCAACGGAGCTCTCGTGTGTCTGTGTACCTTGGCTCGTTGACAAGCCATGCAGGCTGCTGCCCACTCTCTAACTTGTTTGCGCAGGCTTGGCCATACAAATTTCTCTCCCACCATTTTGACCGACGCGCGCACTCCTGGGTGCGCCAGAGAATGGATCGAGTCAAAAACGTGGCGGCGCCACGCGGCCGGTACCACAGGACATGGTCACCCAGTGGAGACATCGCAGATTAGGGGGTCATACCGTCTTGCAGCACCCTGTACTCCAGCCTTAACCCTGTTGGTCCAGACTGGAGCGCGCGCACGTCCGTGTCGCTAACCTGGTCCGCGGCCATGGTTGCATAATCTATCCCTACGCGGACTGGGGCTGCGCGCACTTCTGCGTCGCTAATCCGATCCGCGGCCATGGCTGCAAAATCTACCCCTACGCGAGCTGGAGCCACCACAGCGCGTGAGAGGCAGTCTGCCACTACATTAAGTTTACCCGCCACATGCTGGATATCGGTAGTAAACTCTGAGATCGCAGCCAGCTGTCTCTGCTGCCTGCCCGACCACGGTTCTGAAACCTTGGCCATCGCGAAAGTCAGCGGCTTGTGGTCAACGAACAGGGTGAAAGGGCGTCCCTCCAGCCAGAACTGGAAGTGGCGAATGGCCAAGTGGAGAGCTAACAACTCCCTGTCGAATGCGCTGTATTTTCGTTCACTATCACGCAAGGTCCTGCTGAAAAAGGTGAGCGGTTGCCAAGCTCCGGCTACATACTGTTCCACGACCGCCCCTATGGCCACATCTGATGCGTCAGTAGTGAGCGCTATGCGGGCCGTTGGGACTGGATGTGCTAACGACGCAGCATTTGCCAGGGCTGTTTTGACTTCAGAGAATGCGCGCTCTCGCTCCGGAGACCATTCGATTTTATTTGTGGGTTTTTGTTTTTTTAGTGCAGCATACAATGGTTGCATGATCTGTGCTGCGCGGGGGAGGAAACGGTTATAAAAATTCACCATTCCCAAAAATTCCTGTAACGCTTTGACCGTTTGTGGCTGGGGAAAATTTGTTACTGCGCACACTTTGTCAGGCAGAGGAACCGCTCCTTCTGGAGAGACGCGATGCCCCAAAAAATCAATCTGCGTCACCCCGAACTGACACTTCGCTGGATTGATTATTAACCCGTGCTCTCCCAACCTCCGGAAAACTGCTGTGAGGTGGTTTTCGTGTTCGTCTTTGGACGCACTGGCTACCAATATGTCGTTCAGGTAGACGAACACGAAGGGGAGATCGCGCAACACCGCGTCCATCATGCGTTGGAACGTCTGCGCCGCGCCTTTAAGCCCAAACTGCATGCGCTAAAACTCGAATAGCCCGAACGGAGCTATTACCGCTGTTTTGGGTATGTCCTCAGCGCGCACTGGGACCTGGTGGTAACCGCGTACCAAGTCTATCTTAGAAAAAACGCGAGCCCCCGCCAAATGAACTGAAAAATCTTGGATGTGCGGGATTGGGTAGCGGTTGTGCGCTGTAGCGTTGTTCAACCTGCGGAAATCACCGCAAGGTCGCCACGAGCCATCAGCTTTCGGGACCATGTGAAGCAGTGAAGCCCATGGGCTTTTCGAACGCCTGATGATGCCCAACTTTTCCAGGTTGGCGAACTCCTCGCGCGTTATGGTCAGTTTAGCTGAATCCAAGCGCCTAGCTTTTGCAAAAACGGGCGGTCCGGTGGTAGTAATAAAATGTTCCACCCCGTGTTTAGCCACGGTCGCCGAAAATGTTGGGACCGTGAGTGCTGGGAACTGAGTGAGGAGTGTGTGAAACTTACCACTTGCAGCTGTGACGTTGGCTTGTGCAGTTGGCGGGGCCACTAGAGCTGTACAGGGAATAGAATAAAAAGAGAGTGCATTAACCAGGCGTCTGTTAGCAAGATCAACCAACAAACCATGTGAGCACAAAAAATCAGCCCCTAACATGTTGAAATTGACTGCAGCTATGATGAAAGTCCACTCGAATGTACGGCCGTGTAGGGACAGAAGCAACGTCCTCCACCAAAGGTCTTAATCGCCGAGCCGTCCACTGCTGACACCCCGGGACCACTGGAAGGCGCCAGCCGGTCAGCGGAGGAAGGTGTGATGAAACTCAGCTGGGAGCCTGTGTCCACGAGGACATGCCTCCCCAAGCGCGCATCCCTCAAGTAGAGCAGCTTGTTCTCCTCTCCGAGGGCCGCAGCTGCTACCGACCCCCGGTCTTGGCGTTTCCCGAGCGCTTGAAATGGCACGGTGGTATACATTTGCGTGCCCTCTCTGCGAAGCGGCGATGGTAGAAACAAAGGACGTCGTCTGCCCCGTGTTTCTTGGCCCCTGCCGCCGCCGTCGTCGGTGAGTCTGGTACTGCTGCCTCTGGCCCCCTGCCATCTCCGGACGTTGCGCCGAGCTCTGCTGCCACGGCGGTGGCCGCACGCCGTTTGGCGGCGTTGACGAGTCGTTGCGCCTCTTGGCCCAGCTCGCGGTAGTCTCGACGGGCCAACAGTGGCGAACCTGCCAGGGTCACTCTCACCGCTGACGGTAGGGTCCTGAGGAGAAGGTGGGCGAAGATGAAGTGGTCATCGTCAGAGTCTTTCAACCCCAACAGCTTCTCCATCAGGTCCGCAGGCCTGTCGCTTTCAAATTCAGTCAGCTCCAGGAGCCCCTCTGCTCACTCCTCCACCGAGGGAGTGAAGTACCAGATGAGTGCAGCCTTCAACGCGCCGTACTTGTCGCTGCCCGGCGGCTGGTTGATCAGACTCTGCACATGCTGGGCTGTGTGGTTGTCCAGTTTTGCAACCACATGGTAGAACTTTGTGGCATCTACCGAAATTCTCTGGAGGTTGAACTGTGCCTCGACCGCGTTAAACCAGGAGCGCGGATTGTTCTGCCAGAAGTCTGGTAGCTGAACTGTGGCTGCATACGTTTGGCTGGCTCCTGACGAGTCTGGCTCGGGAGAATTTCTTTCACTCGTGATACGTCGTAGGGTCACCAGTGTGGAGAATGTGGAAATGACGAGGCTGAGTTTATCTCACGAGTCAGGTTTATTCCATTCTCCAACATCAAAAACAGAAAGAGGAATAAACCCCCAGACATTCATCCCTTTATACCCCAGGACATCAAAGCACACAGTCACATTGTATTTTAATCCCAAGTCACAATGCGTCTTCTTCCAGGTCTTCTCACCTCCTCCTAAAGTCACTGGTGGTCAGGAAATCCCTCAAGGCCATCTCTTTGCATACGAAAGGCCACATTTCACATCCTCCTGTTATCTCCTAGGAGGCTCAGTCCTTTTGTTCCTCTGAGATGTGAAGCATACAATAAGCATACAGTAATATACATGTGAAGCATATGAAACCCACATATGTGTCCCACAAGATAACTTATACCAACAAATGCTTTGCGTGTTGCCGGCGTTCACAACTTATGCCAAATGATAGTCTAACTTATGCATAGCGCAGTCATGCCAAACTGCCGTCGCTTCCCGATCCATGAATCCTAGGTGTGCGAGAGCATGAAGGCTCCATCATCTCGGTTCAACCAAGACGATTCTGTCCTCCAAAGACCATTGCATGGCGGGGGTCATGACCGATCTGGCAGTTCTAACAAATCTATCAGGTCGGTCACACCTATGGAATGGATAAAACAGCTGATATGACACGGCACAAATGTCAGATGACAGTCAAAACATGTCAAGGTATGAAACATCTCTTTACTTTGTTTGAATAGAAGAACAGGGCCAGTTTGACATGGACATCTGCTCACCTTGGAGTCTTGAAGTTTCCTCCTGTGAACCAATGCTGCCAATATACCATTATGTTAGAAACACGTTTAATAAGTTACACATAGGTTCAAAGTGCGTTACTCATAAGTTAGAAATAAGTTTGGGGTTTGCTAGATATTATCTTGATGTATTTTGACTTATGAGTAACTTACAAGTAACATGTGTGAACATGTACCAACGATCGCATAACTTACCTACAACTTATCAAAATTTTTCAATGACCTTGCTGTACTATGATGTATACCAGCATGCTTCAGCATGTTCTTAACTTATACAAAACTTACCCTTAACTTATTCGACGTACTCCAATGTACAGTTAGGCCCAGAAATATTTGGAGAGTGACACAATCTTCATGATTTGGGCTCTGCATGCCACCACATTGGATTTGAAATGAAACAACTACAACGGAATTGAAGTGCAGACTTTAAGGTTTAATTCAAAGGGTTGAACAAAAATATATGATTAAACATGTAGGAATTGTAGCTATTTTTATACAAACGGTCCTCATTTCAGGGGCTCAAAAGTAATTGGACAAATAAACATAACTCTAAGTAAAATGTTACTTTTCAGTATTTTGTTGAGAATCCTTTGCAGGCAATGACTGCCTGAAGTCTGGAACCCATGGACATCACCAAACGCTGGGTTTTCTCCTTTGTGATGCTTTGCCAGGCCTTTACTGCAGCTGTCTTCAGTTGTTGCTTGTTTGTGGGTCTTTCTGCCTTAACCCCTTGCACTCCGGGCAATTTTCCTAAAAATGCCAAAAAATAACGTGCCCAAAGTAAATCGAAAGCTGTTATTCAACCCTTTGCAGCATCTTCATGGGGTTGGTCTCATTTAAAAGAAGACACTTTGAATTTTTTGGCAAAAAAAAACATAATCTCTCTACGTGCTCCGGCCACTGAGTTACAGTCATCTAAACATACTGAACTTGAAGAAAATAAATTTGGACACAGTGTTTTTTTGGATACAAATGCTTGCAAATAACACACAGCTGTCCGATCCGGCTGGAAAATGCAACAGAAATGTAGAACCAAGTGTTATCAAGCTGAGATCCAAATTTGGTAACAATACCACAAAAAATGAATATTTTACACAGCTTTGTTCTCAGGTAGTTCCCAGGCGTTTTGGAACTGTGCCAAATTGTGCCAAATGGCACAGTTTGGAAAAACATCTGTAACTTTTGAATAATTCAATGTAGAATCTTCATTTTGGGCTCTAATGAAAGGTCACACTCAGGGCTGTGTGTGTGTGTGTGTGTGGGGGGGGGGGGTGTTGCCCCCCCCCCGCTACAAAAGACGGGAATTCGGCCCTCGCTACATGATGGATTACACTCCTTGCATGTTTTCACAGCGGCTCCCCCCACCCTCGCTACTGTGTGTGTGTGTGGGGGGGGGGTTGTCCCCCCCCCTCGCTACAGAAGACGGCCATCACTACATGAAGGAACAGACTCATATGCTTCCCCCTGCTGACCGGGGGGCGTTCGGACCGTGAACGCCCCCCTCCCGCTCCTCTTCTGCAGCGGGGGGGGTTTCACGGTCCGAACACGCCAAATGAACCGTTTATCGCGGCGCACGCACTTTGTACTTTGTGCACAGTACAGTTGTAATTTACCGATCGGTCAAAAGTCATTTTTGGATTACAGTTTTCAGGGAGAAATAATAATTTAGCTTATAACACCTTACCTCTTCACAGCAGCAGAGTCGTGGCGAACTTCTCTTCCCCATGGTCAGACGAATGCGACGCTGCTCCGCTCGTGGATCCCGATCAAAACATAATTCCAATATTGCGGTTTTGGTGAATGATTTACGACCTTTGTCGTCGGCCTCCGTCGGTCTATGATGACGGAAGAGAATCCTAAACGTCTATTCTGCTGGAATGAGTGCAGGTCCCACTTGTGGGTGTTCTCCATGCTGCTGGGTGAGCCTGGGTCTGTAGCAGATTCGTCCAGCGTCCTTTGTTTTCATCTGCTGCAGCAGTAAATCTCTCTTCACCCAGCCTGAATTTCTGTGCTTCAATTGGCTCCTGCATTCACAGTAGGCGGGTCCTCCTTCCTAGGTTTTCATTCATTGGCTCTTCAAGGTTTCAGAAACCCAATTCAAGGCTCTTATTAGTCGAATGAGAGGTCAATCAGATGAACTAATCTGTTCGCGGCTGTGTCTGCAGTTTTTTTTTTAGTGGCGCTTGAACGCCACTACATCACCATCACCACCTACATCACCACAATCTGGACTATGCGTCCGAGTGCGCACGAGGGCGCACTCCTGCGCCCTCGTGCATCCTAGGACGCAGAGACTTGCCCGCCCGCGGAACAACGGAGCGCAAGTGGTTAAGTTTTGTCTTGAACAAGTGAAATGCATGCTCGATTGGCTTGAGATCTGGTGATTGACTCGGCCATTGCAGAATATTCCACTTCTTTGCTTTAAAAAACTCCTGGGTTTCTTTTGCAGTATGTTTTGGATCATTGTCCATCTGTACTGTGAAGCGCCGTCCAATCAACTTTGTTGCATTTGGCTGAATCTGAGCAGAAAGTATATCCCTATACACTTCAGAATTCATCCGGCTGCTTCTGTCTTTTGTCACATCATCAATAAACACAAGTGACCCAGTGCCATTGGAAGCCATGCATGCCCATGCCATCACACTGCCTCCACCATGTTTTACAGATGTAGTGCTTTGGATCATGAGCTGTTCCAATTCTTCTCCAAACTTTCTTCTTCCCATCATTCTAGTACAGGTTGATCTTAGTCTCATCTGTCCAAAGAATGATGTTCCAGAACTGGGCTGGCTTCTTCAGGTGTTTTTTTTGGCAAAGTCAATTCTGGCCTTTCTATTTTTGAGGCTGATTAATGGTTTGCACCTTGTGGTGAATCCTTTGTATTTACTCTCATGAAGTCTTCTCTTTATGGTAGGCTTAGATACTGATACACCTACTTTCTGGAGAGTGTTCTTCACTTGAGTGGATGTTGTGAAGGGGTTTCTGCGATCATCCACCACTGTTGTCTTCCGTGGACGTCCAGGCCTTTTTGAGTTCCCAAGCTCACCAGTGCACTGTTTTTTTCTCAGAATGTACCAAACTGTTGATTTGGCCACTCCTAACATTTCTGCTATCTCTCTGATGGATTTCTTCTTTTTTTTCAGCCTCAGGATGGTCTGTTTCACCTCCATTGAGAGCTCCTTTGACCGCATGTTGTGTGTTCACAGCAACAGCTTCCAAATGCAAACGCCACACTTGGAATCAACTCCAGAACTTTAAACTGCTTAATTGATGACAGGTTAACGAGGGAAGAGCCAATGCAGCCTTGTTATTTTTTTTTTGCAGCCTTCTGAGTCAATTGTCCAATTACTTTTGGTCCCTAGAAAAAGAGGCGGCTACGTATTAAAGAGCTGTAATTCCTAAACCCTTGCTCCAATTTGGATGTGAATACTCTCAAATTACAGCTGACAGTCTGCACTTTAAGCCCATATTGATGATATAATTGTATCCTGAATATGTTTTCGTAAACAGCTAAAATAACAAAACTTGTGTCACTGTCCAAATATTTCTGTGCCTAACTGTATTTGCCAAATTATTTAAATGTCAGTATACACTGCCTAAATTGTCAAGATTGGATATTGGCTGTAACAATCACAAGTGATGTGGTGTAGCCTACAGCAGAAGCAGAGTTTAACAGCCAAAGGGACTGTGATTACAGGGGGACTGAAATCAGGACTTGTTCATGAAGTGCCATGCGCTTGTTTCTTTTGAAGTTTAACTAAATAAAAGGACTGCCCATTACCTCATGAGGTTATTGCTCTAATGCTTTAATGGTATACATGTGAGCCATTGACAAACAGTATTTTATAACGTTAAAACCTATGAACATGCAGGTTTGCACAACATGGACACTTAATTGAATGTCAGTTTGTAATTCCATCTCACCTCTGTTTGCTGAGTCAGCTTTTTAAATCTTATTTCTTTTAAACTTTTCCAGTAGTGCTGCATTTAGTTTTATATTGTTTTAATTATCTTCATAGATATACTGAAAAATAAAAAGTGATAAATGAAGGTTTAATGGCCCATGCTTTCTGTAAGG
This sequence comes from Pholidichthys leucotaenia, assembly GCA_020510985.1. Classification (NCBI taxonomy): domain Eukaryota; kingdom Metazoa; phylum Chordata; class Actinopteri; order Cichliformes; family Pholidichthyidae; genus Pholidichthys; species Pholidichthys leucotaenia. Next base: position 125,523,921 of record CM035847.1, on the reverse strand, counting down.
TGAAAGTCATGGTTACCACAGTGAGGTTAATGATGCTAGTTTTCTGATATGGTCAGCATTTTTCAGCTTTTGAACCACTTACAAACTTGTCTTATCTTTTCAGCTATAAAGACTGCTAAGGACAACCCGGTCTCAGTAAAAAAAAACGTATCTAATAAACGTTTTCCCACCCCTCTAAAAACATACATTTGCACGTTAAATCCAAAAAAACGTGCTTCAGTACATTTTTACAAGCTCACTCACTGTGCATACAGTCCTCACTGCGCATGCACAGAACAACACATCTTTTACTTTTGTTTCCCAGCAGTCCTTCAGTTGGTGGGAGGGGGATGGCGGACGATTACCGACGCAGCCGTTCTGCCAACATTCCACTACTTAATGGTTCCTGTGAGGTTAGGGTTAGGGATTAAAGTATGGGGTAGTTGGTCGATCCTGAAAGACAATAAAAGTTAAAAAAAAACAAAAAACCTGCCGTTACACACCTTTCTTAAAGCTCTAAATGCCACGTACCCACTGCACGTGAAAAATCTTTTTTGCATGCCTGTGTACGTTTTCTCTTAGTGACAAAACATGTAACTGAACATTTTTTTTGCTGAGACTGGGCTCGTTAAGGAAGCTACAGACTAAGCAATGTTTTGCCTATTAATCAGGCCTGTCTTGTGTTTTTTTTGTCATTTGAGCTGGCTGTTTGTTTCTTTAAATCAGCATCTAATGAGTTATGATATGAATATGAATCTTAATTCAACTCATATCACAGCAAGGGTATGCTGTCTTTATCAGAAGAAAGACACCAAAGATGCACTTTGATGAAGTGGTATATCAGAAATTAGTTTTGCCACCCCACAGAGGATGTTAATGACTGTGCGTAGTTTGATATGATGAGGTGAAGAGATGTGATGATCTTAATTTGGAAAACTGTATCTTATTTTCCATCATGCTGTCCTCACTCATCAGGGGTTGCCCTGATTATTAAGAGATGCCTTTCATAGACCTCCTCACCTACAGTATGTCCTCTAATAAAATGACTGTTGTGTCCTAAAGTGGTACTTCAATTTTAAAAGGAGGCAGGGCAGATTATTGTAACATATTTACACTGGCTTCGACCTTTTTCTTGTAAAGAATACTATTGGTGAGGGTTGGATACCACCATTTATTTTCAAACCAACCAGTGACAGTGCAGCAATTAATGATTTTGTAGAACTTCCTTGTGGTCAGTTTTGCTTGTGGGTAATGAACTGATGGTACACAATTTCCTTTTTTTTTTTTTTTTTAATCATACAATAGCAGAAAGGGTCTTTGATGAAGCAGTCAAAACAGAGATGCCTTGAATGTATTACTAAATACAGTATTAAATTCTGTATAATTAGCTTAATGTGATACTGTGGCTCAGTCCCCTAAAACTCTGGAAAGGGTCAGTTTGAGCATTTTTGAAATAAAATAAAAGATACAGAAAATTTTTAATCTAAAAATTAAGGTAAAACATCTGAGTACTGTATACTGCCTTGCAATAGACATTTTTCCCTCTTCAGTATGCAACTTTCCTTTTAAATTTGCAACTACCTTTTTCATATTGTTGCATTATTTTTCTTGTAAATGTGTGACTGTTTTCTTATTTACAACTTGTTTTTCTTGTAATGTTATAAATTTTCTTCTCATAAATTTGCCACTTTTTAGTTTAACTCTGTCACGTATCCTTTTACATTTTGAACTTTTCTAGCATGTGTACAACTTTTTGTCTTATTTTTTTTAATGCAACAGGTTGCTTCCATGCCCTAAACCTTCACAGACTGAATAATCAAATCTGTGTGAGCATCAGTAGGGCCTGATTCTGTGTTCATAAGGGATTAAATCTGCATGAACAAGAATATAACAACATACATGTATGTGACCGCAAATTTTATTCGAGATGGATGCAGCTTCCTTGTCTCAGACATGAAGTCAAGGTGGAGGTGACTTAAACCTGCATTCTGTCTAACATCCATCAGGTGGCAGCACATGCTGCTTTAGAAGATGTCCTCTTGTCAGTTCTTGCATGCACGATGAAACTTTATATTAAATGTGTGATGAATTTAATTACCATATTTGTCTTATATTAAGTCCAAGGGTTGGTCCAGCCACCATCATAGCAGTCTGTCGTGGGCGACAATGACTGTTTCGTTTAGGTCTGATCAGATTCCTCCACACAGCTCTGTCCTTAGCCTTCCGCTGCCAGGAACTCCTGTCTATGTCCAACTTCTTTAAGTTTCTTTTTACAGTGTCTTTAAATCTGAGCCTTGGTCTACCCTGATTGCGTTTGCCCTCGCATAACTGTGAGTAGAGTAACTGCCGAGGGAGACGCTGGTGGTCCATCCTCTCAACATGTCCGAGCCATCTCAGGTTCATCTGTATTAGCATGTCCTCCATTGATGGTAGACCAGCGCGTTTCAACACTTCTATGTTGGTTATCTTGTCTTTCCGTGAGATGTTCATTATGGCTCGAAGGTGTCTCATCATGTACGCGTGGAGTTTCTTCACCTGCACTCTGTAGACAGTCCAAGTTTCAGCACCATACAATAGAGTAGCCAGTACTGTCGCTCTGTAGACTTTGCATTTCACACGAATAGACACATGTCTATTGTTCCACAGTCTCTCCCTCAAGTTTCCAAACACAGCGCTCACTCTTCCTATTCTGAGAGATAGTTCATCCTCCAGCCTAGCATTCTCTGAAACAGTACTCCCTAGATCAGGGGTGTCAAACTCATTCCATGGAGGGCCAAGACCCTGCATGTTTTACTTCCACCCAGTGTCTTCAGCAGGTGTTTTCACTGATCAGCAATCAGTGGGAAGAAATTCAGTGAAATCACCTGTTGAAGACACTGGGTGGTGGTAAAACCTGCAGGGTCTTGGCCCTCCATGGAATGAGTTTGACACCCGTGCCCTAGATACTTGAAAGTCTTGCACTTGACTAGAGGCTCTGTACCAATGCTGATCTCTTCTGGTAGTGATGTTGATAATTAGAACTTTGGTGTTTGATAAAGGCACTCTGTCTTCTTGATGTTGATTTTGAGGCTGAATCGGCTAGCTGCTCTTGCAGATTTCTCCACTAAAGATTGCATATCTTCCACACTGTGTGCAACTAGAGCACTGTCGTCGGCAAAGAGCATTTCTCTTACTACCTTTATCGATGTCTTACTCTTGGCTTTAACCCTTGTGCGATCTTAACATTCTGTTTACTCCCCTTGTCCTACGGGTCAAAAATGACCCGCCCTACCAAAGCCCCAAAATAAAGCAGCTTAATTGAATTTTAAATCCAAAATCTATTTTGCATGATGAAACAACCTGTTATCAATTCAACTCAATTTAATTCATTTTTATCATGTATTTTTTGTTACACAATACAAAAAGACGATCACCAGTGACCATTATTACACTTTTTTTTAACCACAAACCAACTGTCATAACACTTTTTTTTTACACAGTATAATTATATTATATTATAGTATTATATAAATATGAAGTAATTACTTCTGAATTAATTATATTGAAAGGTAAAAAAAAACAGTCAACAATCTGGAACTTTTTTGTCAACAGTTTATTCTTTTATATTTTTTAACATTAAATTAAAAAGTTAATTATAGTTAATTATAAAAAATAGTTAATTAAAAGTTAATTATAAAAATACTGTCATAACACAACAAAACAACAAAATGTTGCTTGACTTTGTGAACAATTTTCAACATCAGCTCTATTTAGCACATTTAGGACAGTATGTGCGAACGTGAGAATGGGCTTTGCAGATGTATTTCGCACATGTGCAGCACACAGCTTTTGCCTTGCAGTCCTTCTTCCAGGGGCAGAACTGGCACCTTTTTCTTTTGACTGACCCAGCTGCAGCCTCAGGTGGATCAGGACAAGTTTCAGCTCCCTGAACAGCTTCCACAATGGCTGCAGAGGCTTCTGTGCAGGGCAGGCGCTCCCTTCTCTCAATGCACGAGGTGACAAGAGCCTTTCCCAACTGCTCATGGAAAATCCTTCTCTTGTTTTTCTTCCCTGACATCCAGGTCAGGTTGATCTCCTGCCATATCACAAAGGCATTATATGAGGACACATCAATGATGTTATGGAAGATGACCAGGGGCCAGCGTGCAGTCATTCTTCTGCAGCTGTACGTTCCAGTAACCTTGTCAAGGTTGTCCACGCCTCCTTTATTGCAGTTATAGTCAAGGATGATGGCTGGCTTCCTGTCCTCACGATCACTGATTTCAGCTGTCTTGTGCAGTGTGCTCAGCAGGGCCATGTTCTTGTTCCGTTTTGGAAGATAAGAAACAAGAGTGGTGGTGGGAGTGAAGGCAAACTTTGATGAGAAGACCGCTCTGCCTCTTGTTGCGAGGAGTGCAGGGGGGAGTTCAGGCTTATTCTTCCGAACAGTGCCAACCATGGTCATCTTCCTTTTCAGTTGCTGCTGGCCGAGTTCATAGGAGGTGAAAAAATTGTCACATGTGACATTGTGCCCCCTCAGTCCATCTGTCAATTCAAGCACAACCCGCATCCCCTGGTTCTTCTCTGGTGCTCCACTCGGCAGCTTCCCTGTGTACACTTGCATATTCCATGCATAGCTGGATTTTGCATCACAGGCCACCCATATTTTGATGCCATATTTTCTGGCTTGCTTGGCATATACTGCCGGAAAGGACAGCGACCTGTTGATTAAAAAAAATAAAAAAGAGATTACAATCACTGAGTGTGAGTGTCACAGAAAACTGCATGAATCAAGGATGTTACATCACAATAAAATAAAAAATATTTCAGGTAAGTAACATTGCATATATGAAAATAAAAAAAATTAACTTTGAATGGAACCAACTGCTCATCTACTGTGACTTCAGGCCCAGGGTTGTAGAGGTATGGCAGACGCTCAACCCACTTGTCCCAGACCTCTCTGATGGCTGCCAGTTTGTCCGTCACACGCCTTGCTGGTCTTGACTCACGGTTGTCAAATTTCAGCATTCTTGAGAAAGTGTGAAAGATTTTCAGCGGCATTGTGGCACGAAAAATTGCCCTTCCACTCTCTGCATCCCAGAGACTATATGTAGCCTCGCCACGGGACCTATATACACCTGCTAATATCAAAAGCCCTATGTAGCCACGCAGGTCAATCTCATCCATATTTGTCCAGTTTTCTCCATATTTCCGGAAACCCTCCAAATTTGTATTCTCCAGGATTTTTTCGATGGCTGGTGTGATGAACAGGAGAAAGGTGGATGAAATGTCCTGGACATGGGCAGCTGAATACCTTGTTGGCCCTGGAGTCATCCTTATGATGTTTGGTGCTGCTGTTCTTCCCTGCTTGCTGTCTGAATTTGATGAGGACCATGCAATTTTGCTGTTCTTTGACAAAAATGTCTCTCTGTCAGCTTGAGGAATTTCCTCTTCTTCTTCATCTGAAGATGCATCATCCTCTGGGTTGCATTCCTCCCCATCTTCCTCTTCAGATACATCTTCATCCTCTTATTCCTCCTGAGCTCCTGAAAATATCTCATCTAGGACCTGTTGGACAGTGAAATGTCTACTCATGGCTTCAGCAAGGAGCCAACTAGGGGTCCTTTGATTCAGGGTATCTTTATATCCTCTATACTGAATTTGTTTTTATTATGTCTGAGATTGTTTTTTTGTTTTGTTTGGGAGCTTGTGTGATGTGAGGGGTTAGCTGCAGATCAAAAGTGCAGGTGCAGGTCAAATGCAAGTTCAATTCGTACATCAATCCAGATTCTTTGATGTGTGTGTGTGTGTATTAGAGCAGAGTTTGTGTGTGGCCTTTGAACTTTTTTTCTGGTGTTTAAATGCTTTTATGATTCAGGGTTCAAAAATGACCCATAAGACAATCTTTGTACCCTAGTGGTGTACAGCCCACATGGAAACATAAACAAAAACAAAGTATCACTTTTTCTAATGATGGGGGTCCCTTTAGGAAAAGTCATAAAATTTCAAGTTGGAAAAAGATGGTTTAAGGTATTTTTTCTACAGCTAAACATGGTAGTGGGTCACTTTTGACCCACAAGACAACACAAGGGCTAAACTGTGCCACATTGAACAAGTCTGCTTCTTTCCTTGTTTGAAGGTATACTCCGTCTGAAGTGTCTTTGAAGGCCACCTCAAGCATGGCTGCCAGACATAGCGAGAAGAGTGTAGGTGCCAGCACACACCCTTGTTTCACCCCGTTGCTTACTGAAAAGTCTTTAGATACTGAACCACTCATTGCCACGTTTGCTTGCATACCTGTATGGAGTGCCTCAATCAGGCTGACAAACTTCTCTGTACAGCCATATTTCTTGAGTACCTGCCAAAGTCCTTGTCGTGAAACAGTATCGAAGGCTTTACTGAAGTCTATGAAGACTACATAAAGCGGCATGTTCTGTTCGATACACTTTTCTTGAACCTGTTTCAAGCAGAAAATCATGTCTATTGTGCTTCTTCCACTTCTAAAGCCGCACTGGGTTTCCGGTAGTATATTCTGCAAGAGGTGTTCATTGAGTCTTTTCAGTAGTACATGTGAGAGAATCTTACCAACAGTGGCTAGCAGTGATATACCTTGGTAATTTCCACAATCTTTCCTGTCACCGTTCTTGAACAAAGGCACAATACAGTACTTGCATCCTTCCAGTCTTGAGGTACTTTCTGGGCATCCCATATCTCTTGGATGAGCTTGTGCAGGCAGTTGGTCAGCTGAACACCACCAAATTTCCACACTTCTGCTGGAATTCCATCCCCTCCTGGAGCTTTACCATCCTGTGTTGTCCTAATAGCTGCCATTAGTTCATCAGGTTCCAAGGTTGTCATAGCCAGGAGCGGCACTGGGGTTAAGCTCCCAGTGCTCATAAAATGCTCCTTATGGCGTGCGTCTCGAAAAGCCTCTGACAACTAAGTCCAACTCCTAGCCTGCCCGTGTGGTTTAGTCTCTAAGCCCGGCGGAACTGCTTTTACTAATAGGAGAAGGGGTGAGGGCGGATCTCTGGCGCCTTAAAACCAGATGCTTCGGGTAGATGGTGGCTCGTCAACCTGGGAAGGTAGCCCATCTAGGGGAAGGTAAACCCTGATTTCAAACCTCCGCTGCCTTGCGGCACACCCGGTCACGGGAAAGGCTTCAGGAATCAACCCTGAGGAAAAATCCGGAGTCGGAGCCCCTAAGGCAGTTCTCTGTTGTGCTCAACATCATTTTGGCAGCTCCTGCGATGGCGCTGGTGCCAGACTGTAGCAGCCCTGCTGTTCCTTTGGATTCATCAGTGACGTGGAGAGGGGGGACATGCTGCATGGGCAACATCTTGTCCTCGATATCTTCCTGCCCAGGCTTGAATCCTACCAACGCCCAACGCTGGAAGGTAGAACACCAGATCACTGGAGAGGACACTCCAGCTTCGCCTTTGGCGTAGACAAAACACGGGGAATGACAGTTACTGGTTATAAGCCACCACTCAATTGGTGTAGAGCCCGGCGCCAGGGGTTGTTCCCGATGGTGGGAGGGATCATCGGATCTCAGGATCTCACTGGACAGCTACTGCCCACCTCAAGCTGGGCAGCCCCCAGCCAATAAGGTGTTGTCCCGCCACAGCTTGCTTTCCTCATTGGGTGCATGGGGATGAGGAGAAGTCCGAACAGCAGGCTGAGAACCTTCGCACCAGGCAAGACCAAAAAACAAAAGAGACCAACTCTAAAACTGGGAACTTGGAACGTCCGCACTATGATGACAGGACTCGCTGCTAACCTCAAGGACATCAACGACACCAGGAAGACTGCCATCATCAATAATGAGCTGAAGAGAGTGGGAGTGGATATCGCCACTCTCCAGGAAACACGGTTGGCTGACGCAGGCACACTGGGAGAGAAGGACTACATGTTCTACTGGCAGGGAAAGGACAGTGACGAACACAGGGAACACGGAGTGGGCTTCGCAGTGAAGAACACCTTGCTGAAGACGGTGGAACTGGGCAGCAATGGCTCTGCACGACTCCTCACCCTCCGCCTGAACAACACTCAAGGCCAAGTCACCCTCGTCAGTGTGTATGCCCCAACACTAACAGCCACACCAGAGGCAAAAGACGAGTTCTACGAGAATCTCACAACAACTGTCAGGATCATCCCCAACTCTGAACAACTCATTCTCCTTGGAGACTTCAATGCCAGAGTGGGTGCTGACCACGACTCCTGGCCCTCTTGTCTTGGACCATTTGGCGTGGGCACAATGAACAACAACGGACAGCGGCTGCTCGAGTTCTGCACATATCACGATCTGTGCATCACAAACTCGTTCTTCAAGACCAAGCCCCAACACAAGGTTTCCTGGCGACATCCACGCTCAAAGCACTGGCACCATCTGGACTTGATCCTGACCAGGCACACCTCACGGAAGAACGTGCTAATTACCCGTTCGTTCCAGAGTGCAGATTGCGACACAGACCATTCATTGGTGTGTTGCAAGGTCAAGCTGCAGCTGAAGAAATTCCATCGTGCTAGACAGCCTGTAAAGGCACGGATTGACACCAGCAAGATGGCCCAAACAGAACTTGTTGAGCAGATTGCCTCCACCTTTGAAAAGGAACTTGGTGTACCACAAGAAGGAGAATCTGCAAAGCAGAAGTGGGAAGAGCTGCGAAACACCATCCACCGCACAGCCTTGGCTACCTTTGGGAGGAAGACCTTGATGTCACAGGACTGGTTTGATGCCAAGTTGACCGAGATGACCCCCGTCATTGAAGCCAAGCGCTCAGCACTTGCTGAGTACAAGAAGTACCCAAACGAGAAGAATCTCCAGATTCTCAGGGCTGCGAGAAGCAAAGTTCAGCAGACTGCTCGGCGCTGTGCCAACGAGTACTGGACTCAGCTCAGCCAAGACATTCAAACCGCTGCCATAACAGGGAACATCCGTGGTATGTACGATGGCATCAAGAAAGCACTTGGTCCGGCTCAGAGCAAGACGGCCCCCCTCAAATCCTCCACTGGGGAGATGATCACAGAAAAGAACAAGCAGATGGAGAGATGGGTGGAGCACTACTCCGACCTCTACTCCAGACAGAACACCGTGACACCGTCAGCCCTTGATGCCATCAACTGCCTGCCATCCATGGACGAACTTGATGCCGAGCCAACCATCGACGAACTCAGCAAGGCCATTGATAGCTTGGCCGCTGGCAAGGCACCCGGCAACGACGGCATACCCCCCGACCTGATCAAGCACTGCAAGACCGCCCTACTGCTGCCATTGCATGATGTCCTCTGCCAGTGCTGGAAGGAAGTTGCTGTACCACAGGACATGAGGGACGCCAAGATCATCACCCTCTACAAAAACAAAGGGGACAGAAGCGACTGCAACAACTACAGGGGCATCTCCCTCCTCAGCGTTGTTGGCAAAGTCTACGCACAAGCTGTTCTCGTTCGTCTACAGAAGCTTGCCGAACGTGTCTACCCCGACTCTCAGTGTGGCTTCCGCGCTGAGCGATCGACGGTAGACATGATATTCTCCATCCGCCAACTCCAGGAGAAATGCAGAGAACAGAACATGCCCCTGTACGTCGCCTTCATCGACCTCACCAAAGCGTTCGATCTGGTCAGCAGAGAGGGCCTTTTCAAGATCCTGCCAAAGATAGGATGCCCACCAAAGCTGCAAAGCCTCATCGAATCGTTTCACACCAACATGCAGGGGATAGTGCAGCACAACGGCAACGTCTCAGAGTCATTCAACATACGCAGCGGTGTGAAACAGGGCTGTGTACTTGCGCCAACCCTCTTTGGGATTTTCTTTGCTATGCTCCTGAGGCATGCCTTCAGCACAGCAACAGAGGGAATCTACCTGCACACAAGATCTGACGGCAGGCTTTTCAACCTTGCCCGCCTGAAAGCCAGAACCAAAGTACGCGAGGCTCTAATCAGAGACATGCTGTTTGCAGACGACGCTGCAGTCACAACCCACACACAGCAGGAGCTTCAAATCCTGATGGACCGCTTCTCCCAGGCATGCAAGGACTTCAGGCTTACCATCAGCCTGAAGAAGACTAACGTCTTGGCGCAAGGCACGGAAGCACCACCAACCATCACCATTGACGACTACGAGCTGGAGGTCGTGAATCAGTTCACGTACCTGGGGTCCACGATCAGCAACAACCTCTCCCTTGATACAGAGATCGACAAGAGGATTGGAAAATCAGCCTTCACACTCGCTCGCCTCACCACACGAGTGTGGGAGAATCCCAAACTCTCTGTCAAGACGAAGATGGCAGTGTACAATGCCTGCGTCATCAGCACACTGCTTTATGGGAGTGAGACGTGGACAACATACGCCCGGCAGGAAAAGAGACTGAACTCCTTCCACTTGTGCTGCATTCGCCGCATCCTGGACATATCCTGGCAGGACAAAGTGCCCAACACAGAAGTTCTGTCCCGCGCCGGCCTTCCCTCCATGTTCACTCTACTCAGGCAGCACAGGCTCCACTGGCTAGGCCACGTTCACCGTATGGAAGATGGCAGAATCCCCAAAGACGTCCTCTACGGAGAACTGGCGACTGGCAGGAGAGACGTTTGCCGCCCACAGCTGCACTTTAGAGACGTCTGCAAGAGAGACATGAAGGCCCTGGAGATGAACACAGAGCACTGGGAGGACCTTGCAACGGACCGCTCCAAATGGAGAGGCACCCTGACCAGACAGCTCAAGGCGGGTGAAGAGAGACTGACTGCTGCAGCAGATGAAAAAACGACCCGCAGGAAGAACCGCCACAGACCCAGCAGCACGGAGACCACCCACAAGTGCGACCTGTGTGACAGGGACTGCCATTCGCGCATCGGCCTGTTCAGCCACAGGCGGTGCTGTTCCAGCAGAGTAGACGTTTAGGATTCTCTTCCATGGTCATCATCGACCGACGGAGGCCGACGATGACGAGTTCATCAAAATTTGGTGGTTCATCCAGACTGGATACAGCTGGTCGCTGCACTAGAGCTTCTTTAGCCTCTTCAGTGAGATCTCCAGGGTTTTTTAGTGGTTGGTAAAAGTGGTCTGCAAATCTGTCCAGGATCTTACCTTTCTCCTGCAAAACTGTTTCACCATCCATAGCCTTGGGCTGCACGGTGGCGCAGTGGTTTAGCACTGTGGCAGCACAGTTTTACCCTCGGCCGGGGGACCGCGGGGATCATGAGATCTTGGGTTCGATCCCAGCCCCCGACCAACAGTGAGCTGTGTGGAGTTTGCATGTTCTCCCCGTGTTGCGCGGGTTTACTCCGGGATTTCTCCGGTTTCCTCCCGCACACCAAAAACATGTAGGTTTAGGGCGCTCGCGCACGCAGCGACCAGCAGCCAGTGGCTTGTCACCAGACTGCAAACCAAGTCTACCTACGGGTACAAATAAGTAACAAAAAAAAAAAAAATAGCCTTTAGTTGGATCAATCCTCTTGGTTTAGGGCTTTAGATTTCTCTCAAACCTGTGAAGAATGTTTTCATATCCTTTCTGTCTGCTGCAGTTTTAAGTTCCTCTGCTTTTTCATCCCACCAGTTGGACTTCATCTCTCTGGTGTACTTCTGTAGCTCACTCTGAGCCTTTGAGTATTTCTTCTTCTTCCACCTTGTGTTACACTGTAGGTTTTCCTGCCTAGATGTATTCCTCGCTTCTAGTAGTTTCTTCAGGTGTTCATCATGCTCATCAAACTAATCTTGATGTTTCCTCTCAGGGTGGCCTAATACATCACTCGCAGTCTGATACACTGTATCCTTCAGTGTTGCCCATTTCTCTTCTATGTCATTCTCTGAGTTGTTGCTGTCCCACTCTTTCAAGTCTTCATCCATTTCCTGTGTAAGTTCTTCCTGCTTCTTTTGGCCTTTCAGTGCACTAGTGTTTAGCTTCCGTGGTGGCTTCGCACCCGTCCTGCAGTGCAGTTTTTGTCTCTAAATCCTTAATCTAGCTCTCAGCATAACATGATCAGTACCGCAGTCCATGCCTCTCATTGCTCTGGTGTCCAATACATCCCTTATGTCTCTCTGCCTGACTATGATGTAGTTCAGCAAATGCCAGTGCTTGGACCTTGGGTGCATCCATGTCTTGTGTGTGTCCTTGTGCTTAAATAGAGTGTTGGTTATCACAAGGTTGTACTCTGAACATATTGCAAGTAGAAGTTCTCCATATTACTGTAGCAGATTACTGAGGAGACTCCCTTTAAAAACTGTCCTGCAGCATGGAGTTTTGCCTTGATGGAAAAAAAAGAAAAAAGCTTGTTTGTGATTGTAGTCCATCCAGGCACGCTGAAAAAAATAAAGGAAATAATTTAGTGCTCAGTCACTGCAAAGTCATGACATGTCTAATCTGAATGGATTTAGAAAGTTTGCACACACTGGGAGAACACAGTTTTGTGCACACAGGTGTGACTGTGTATGCAGTAGAGTTTTTTTGTGAAATTTAAAATTAAAACATTTTTAAATTCTGTTAGTTTTTTGTTTTCATTCGAGGGGTTTAAATTATTATTATTATTATTATTTACAGTATAGTGTTATAGTAATAGTGATGCGATATAACAAAACACATATTCAAACATTCCAGACTGTGCTAAAAAAGAGAAAGATTCAGACAACCGAACCTGAAAAAAGGAGGCCCAAACTCCAGAGGTTTACATGGTGTTCAAATTTTTATGCAAATAGGATTTTTGTGTCATAAATATTCAGTTTTTTGTTTTTCATTTAAACTCATGGATGGTATTGTGTCTCAGGGCTCTTTGGATCACTGATGCCAATCTCAGACACCTGTCATAATTAGTTTGCCAGATGAGCCAAATTAAAGGAAAACTACTTAACCCTTTATAGTTCCGGCTGTCATAAGACATCAGCATAACCTGCTTTCCCTCGAGCAGTTCTGCGCCTGTCATGGGATGTGTCCCAAAAGTACAGAAAACCCAGATGTACCAAGCATTTCACATCAAATTGAGGAGATTAATTCATAACATATATGTGACCGTTTCTGGATGTGGGAGAGAAAGTGAAAATGACTGGCAGAAGATGAAATAAGAACTGTGGATGATGAAAATGGACAAATGAAGACACGACGAGAGGTCTGATTGTTTTTTATTGGTTTGTGTACATTCTACTGACCTTCTGGTTCATATACTTTGAAGATAACAAAAAACAAAAATGAAGACAAAAAAACCCCAAACCCATCCTTTGTGTAAATATGTCTCAAGTCCATGTTTGACTGAAAGTTATGTAATTCGATATGGCTGCTGTCTCATTATGCAAATTAGATGCATAAATTTACTCATACCTCAAACATTGGATCATATTCTTCATCTTTCTAGTTGACAGTAAACCATTATCCCCTACCACTTTCAAGTTATAGTGACATCGAAACTGAATATTTTCATCAACAAAACCTTGACGACCAGAGGGGCGGAGGCTGACAGGCACACTGGTGCGCCACAGAATTTTAAGAGGTTAAGAAGGATGTTCCACATTATTAATTCTTTAGCTGTCCCAGTTGCCGTATGGCGACTGGAATGGTTAAAGGGTGGTGGTTAAAGGGTGGCACTATATAAATAAAGTTGAATTGAATTGGTCAAGGCCCCTAGTGGTCAAGAGTGGTAAAGAAATTGTCAGTAAAATAGTTCAGATTTCCAAGGCTATATCTTGAATGTTGCAAGAGATAAAGGCTCACTGTCAATTAGAAAGATTAGTGCATACCCGTGCATGCCCATAGAAACCCATGAATGCCCATAGAGGGGATGCATTGGAACAGAATTCTTGCCAGTTACAGGACAGTTGGTATAGCAACACAGCACTAAGTGGCAATCACATGTGACAGCTTTTGTTTGCAGCAAAACATAAAAATCACACAAAATATGCCTTGCCATCTGGGGCTGTTTGCCCCTTCTTGTTACTTCTTCTCATGCCTGTCACTGTTCTGTGTTATGTTGCTTACCTGTGTCTATATGTATATATGTCTTGTAGGGAGTCATGTGCTATGTCTGTATGCCATCATATAGACATCATCTGGTGGGTCTTCTTTTTTGTTCAGACCACTGAGGGGTCTCCTCCTGTCTCAGATGGCTGTGTTGTTCACAGTCATGCCTGCGGCGTACTGGTGGAACCTGAGGTGTTTCATGTTCACAACATACTTTCTGATGTGCAGCAGTTCTCATTCTATTGCTGTCCATCTGGTGGGTCTTCTTCTTCGTTCAGACCACTGGTTGAGGGATTAGTGTGTTGTAATTCCAGTTCATGGGCATGATCCTGAAAAAGTGGCTTTCGACCCTGTTCAGGAAGGCCCATGCATACCTGTAGAAACCAAGAAACCGGAGCACCTGGAGAAAATCAGCGCTTTGCTTGGATTTTACACATTTGTAGTGTAGACTGGCATTCGTCAAGATTACACATTTGCCGTCATGTAGGCATGGCGAGTCGTCCTATGATGTTACACATTTGCAGTCATATAGCCATGGCGAGTCGTCCTATGATGCCTGAGTTCATAGGACGCGCTATGATGATGAGGCAGAGATCATAGGTCGTCCTATGATGTCCTAGAAATGTGCTTTAAAGTCTGTTGTACCCTATGCTGGTGAAGGGTGTCCTCCTGTCTCAGAAGGGCAGGTGTTTCATCTTCATGGCATCTTTTCTGACGTGCAGCAGTTGTCGTCATTCTGGTTGACCACTGGTTGAGGGATAGGTGCGTTGTAATTTCACTTCATGGACATCCATCCATCCATCCATCTTCTTCTGCGTAATCCTTTTCGGTTCGCAGGGGGGCTGGAGCCTATCCCAGCATCTTTGGGGACAGGATCATGAAAATCATAAAGACACATGGTCTATATGACATCATAAAGACACATTTGTCTATATGTCCTATGATGCCTGAGTTCAAAGACACGTAGTCTATGACATCATAAAGACACATTTGTCTATGTGTCCTATAGGACATCCTATGATCTCTGTGGTCTGTGTGACATCATAAAGACACATTTGTCTATGTGTCCTATGCACATAGACAAATCTATGTGTGACATCATAAAGACAAATCATCCAAGGATCTCTGTGGTCGATGTGACATCATAAAGGCACATTTGTCATCCTATGATGCCTGAGTTCATAGGACGTCCTATGATGTTCAGGCAGAGATCATAAGCCATCCTATGATGTCCTATGAAGCATGACAGACACACAGACACACACATCATTGGGGGCCTGGTGGAGGGCCTGGAGCCTGTCATGTCAAAATCCTTGGGTGCTGCTGAATGAAGAGGGAGAGAGAGAGAGAAAGAGAGAGAGAGAGAGAGAGAGAGAGAGAGAGAGAGAGAGAGAGAGAGAGAGAGAGAGAGAGAGAGAGAGAGAGAGAGAGAGAGAGAGGGGGAGATAAAATCTATGTGTGACATCATAAAGACAAATCGTCCTATGATCTCTGTGGTCTATGTGACATCATAAAGACACATTTGTCGTCATATGATGCCTGAGATCATAGGACATTCTATGTCATAGACATCATAGGGCGGACATCATAGAATCATCATGAACATGAACATGAACATGAATCATGAACATCATAGAATCTATGATGTTCAGGCAGAGATCATAGGCTGCCCTATGATGTCCTATGAAGTGTGACACACAGACACACACAGATTTCTTGCTTTTATAGAGCGATGTAGAATATGATCCAAAGTTTCAGATAGGAATAAATTTACGCATCTAATTTGCATAATGTCGCAGCAGCTATACAAATTACATAACTCAGTCAAAAGTGGACTTTGGACACATTTACACAAAGAATGGTTTGGTTTTTTTGACACCATTTTGTCTACAGGGGTATGTTTTTATCTAATCTTCAAAGTATATGAACCAGAAAATCAATAAAATGTAAAAAAAAACAAAACAAAACCTAACATATATTCGTCTGTTACCTGTTACCGGGGTGGGGGTGGGGCGCTTGCATCCATCGTGGTCGATGTTTTGCATTTGCTTGGTCATTTACATTCTCTGCCACATCTACAAACTCTTATGATTATCCCACATGAATTTCATTTGTATTACGCGGCTATTTTTCCTGTTTGATGCATTTTTCCTGTGAGAATCCATGACAGTCATGGGCGCCGCCATCTTGGTGCTGTGAGCTCAGTTTTTCACCCATCGTGGTTGTTGTTTTGCGTTTGGTCAGTCATTTACACCCTCTACCACATCTACAAACTCTTATGATTATCCCACGTGAATTTTGTTTGTATTACACGGCTATTTTTCCCGTTTCATGCAGTTTCAGTCAGAATCGCCGCCACCATGACCGATCATGGCAGCAACCACATTGGTGTTGTCAGCTCAAAGCAGAAAAAGGAAGAATAATAATAATGATTTCTTTTTCTTTGCTGTATTCCATGCCAGCCATGATTTCTCTGGCGCGTATCTGCCACCTTCTGAACTGTCAGATCAATACAGATCAGTACAAATTCTCAGTATAGCTAGGGGACGTCAATAAGTTGACAGGTGCAGTTGCTGCGCTGTGCCACTGGGGGCGCGTGACCCGTCCATGCAATGTGGACAGTTAGAGGATTAAGCATGCCACAGGTTTCATGCAATATGGGGAAGAAAAAGGATCTCTCTGCTGCTGAAAAGCATCAAATAGTGCAGTGCTTTGGACAAGGTATGAAAACATTAGATAGTCACAAAAACTTAAGCATGATCATCATACTGTGAAGAAATTTGTGGCTGATTCAGAGCACAGATGGGTTCGTACAGATAAAGGCATAGTAAGGAAGGTTTCTGCCAAGGAAATTCAGCAGATTAAGAGAGCAACTGCTAAAATTCCATCACAAAGCAGCAAACAGGTATTTGAAGCTGCTGGTGCCTCTGGAGTTCCACAAACCTCAAGGTGTAGGATCCTCCAGAAACTTGTAGTTGTACATAAACCTGCTATTCGGCCACCCCTAACCAATGCTCACAAGCAGAAATGGTTGCAGTGGGCCCAGAAATACATGAAGACTAATTTTCAAACAGCCTTGTTTACTGATGGGTGCCGTGCAACTCTGGATGGTCCAGATGGATGGAGTAGTGGATTGTTGATGGATGGCCACCATGTCCCAACAAGGCTGCGACATCAGCAAGGAGGAGGTGGAGTCATGTTTTGGGCCGGAATCATGAGGAGAGAGCTGGTAGGCCCTTTTAGGGTCAATGAAAGTGTGAGAATGACCTTGTTAAAGTATAGAGTTTCTGACTGACCACTTTCTTCCATGGTACAAAAAGAAGAATGTGCCTTCCATAGCAAAATTATCATCATGCATGACAATGCACCATCTCATGCTGCAAAGAATACTTCTGTGTCATTGGCTGCTATGGGCATAAAAGGAGAGAAACTCATGGTATGGCCCCCATCCTCCCCTGGCCTCAACCCTATTGAGAACATTTGGAGCATCCTCAAGCAAAAGATCTATGAGGGTGGGAAGCGGTTCACGTTAAAACAGCAGTAGAGATCCTTTTCTTCCCCATATTGCTTGAAACCTGTGACATGCTTAATAATGTGGAACATCCTTCTTAACTAGTTTTCCTTTAATTGGGCTCACCTGGCAAACTAATTATGACAGGTGTCTGAGATTAATATCCACGAGTTTAATTGAAAAGCAAAAAATTGAATGTTTATGACACTAAAATCGTATTTGCATAATAATTTGGAACGTGGTGTATTTTAATGACACCCATAGCACTTACGGGACAGGCAGTCATATCTGAATACATTGCAAAGCATTTGACACATATTACTAATAATCATGAATATACAAACTTGCTGTTGATTTAGGCACATGCGGATTTCATTTATTTATTTTATTCTTTATTTTTAACCTTTAAGGCTGTTCTCCCTCACGTGTTTGTTTACTTACCATTTTTTCCCAATGCTTCCCTTCAAACTCATGTTTAATGTTAGAGCTCAGTGAACTATGGGTAATTCCCTCCATTGAAGTCTGCAAAAATGTGGACTTCAGGAAAGTTTCTGTAAAGTGTCTGCCACAGAACCCTCTTGTACTTGATAGCTTGACAGTGGGACACTCCAAAGCCTTCACAGACTACATAAAAGGTCCTCAAAGTCTGGGCACCTAAGACAGGTCTCCATTGCATCACGGCTTACATAAAGAAAATTCCCTTCAGTTCTTCCCTCGGCAGTAGCTCAACTGCTGCTTTTGTGTGACTGCATTGCAAGGTTTTGACTGTAATTGCTTATGATAAATTAATTGTGCTATATATTCAAATCATATGCTCCACAGATTTTGCAAAATTGATTTGCCAATTAGTGTATCCAATTCTAGAAAGAACTCAGAGAGCACAAACTGCAGCTGATTAGATAATTTTCTCCTAACAGCCTGATAGCTTTAAGCAGACAGCACCCTCTGCTGGTGACCATCAAAACATCCAACAAGACATGGCATTCATTCCTCCATTTTGGAATTTATTTATGTACAGCCGGGAAAATAAGTATTGAACACGTCAACATTTTTCTTATTAAACATATTTTTGATGGAGCCATTGACCTGAGATTTTCACCAGATGTCAGTAACAACCCAAGTAATCCATACATACAAAGAAATCAAGGCAGCTGTGTTCACAAAACAAGTTATATTTAATAAAGTGGAATGACACAGGGAATAAGTATTGAACACACAAAGAAAAAGCGGTGCAAAAAGGCATAGAAAGCCAAGAGACCACCTGAAATACATGAGAATTTAGGAATCCATTCCATCCCCCATCAGTGCAAATTAATTTCAGCTTGTTAAGTCCTGATTGATAACCTTTTAAAATGTCTGTGAATATCAGATTGTCACACCACAAAGAACTCATGATGGTAGAAGCAAAGAGCTCTTTCTAGCCCTTCACAACCTTATTGTTGCAAAACATAATGATGGCATTGGCTACAGGCACATTTCTAAACTGCTGAATGTTCCAATGAGCACTGTTGGAGCCGTCATTCGGAAGTGGAAAGAACATCATTTTACCATAAACTGGCTGCGACCAGGAGCTCCTTGCAAGATTTCTGACAGAGGAGTCAAAAGAATTATCAGAAGAGTTATCCAAGAGTCAAAGACCACTCATGGAAAGCTCCAGAAAGACCTGGAGTTAGCACGTACTGCTGTTTCAAAGAAAACAATAAGTAATGCACTCAACCAACATGGGCTGTATGCCCACTCACTTCACAAGAATCCATTGCTGACTAAAAAGCATCTTGAATCTCCTTTAAAGTATGCTGCACAACATTTGGGCCACCCAGTAAAATACTTGGAAAATATTGTCAGGTCAGATGAGACCAAAATGAAACTTTTTGGATACCACAACACACAGCATGTTTGGAGTAGAAATGACACTGCACATCCCATCATGGCATGGGGGTGTTTTTCAGCACATGGTACAGGGAGACTTCATATAATTGAAGAAAAGATGAATGGACAAAAGTACAGAGACATTTTTGATAAGAACTTGTTGCCATCTGCGAAGATGCTGAAGATGAAACAAGGGTGGACATTTCAGCAAGACAATGATCCCAAACACACAGCCAAGGAAACTCTCAGTTGGCTCCAGAGAAGGAAAATAAAGCTGCTAGAATGGCTCAGTCAGTCACCTGACCTGAATCCAATTGAAAATCTATGGAATGAACTTAAGCTCAGAGTTCATAGAAGACACTCATGGAACATTCAAGATTTGAAGAGTTTGTGTGGAAGAATGGGCTAAAATCACTTTTGAGCAATGCCTGTGCCTAGTTTCTCCATACAGGAGGTGTCTGAAAGCTGTTATTACCAACAAAGGCTTTTCTACTAAATATTAAATAAATTTCACTAGGCATGTTCAATACTTATTCCCTGTGTCCTTCCACTTTATTAACCCCTTGCACTCTGGTCAATTTCCCTAAAAACGCCTAAAAATAATGTACCCAAAGTAAATCAAAAGCTGTTCTTCAACCCTTTGCAGCATCTTCATGGGGTTGGTCTCATTTAAAAGAAAACACTTTGAATTTTTTGGCAAAACAGTCATAATCTCTCTAAGTGCTCCTGCCACTGAGTAACAGTCATCTAAACATACTGAACTTGAAGAAAATAAATTTTGCCTGGGTGTTTTTTTGGATACAAATGCTTGCAAATAACACACAGCTATCAGATCCGGGCTGGAAAATGCAACAGAAATGTAGAACCAAGTGTAATCCAGCTGAGGTCAAAATTTTGTAACAATACCACAAAAAATGAATATATTACACAGCTTTCTTCACTGGTTGTTCCCAGGCATTTTTGAACTGTGCCAAATTGTGCCAAATGGCACAGTTTGGAAAAACGTCTATAACTTTTGAATGATTCAATATAGAAGCTTGATGTTGGGCTCTAATGAAAGGTGACACTCAGGGCTGTGTGTGTGTGTGTGTGGGGGGGGGGGTTGTTTATTCATTCATGAATGAATGAATGAACAAACAAGCCCCCACACACAAAGAAGCATGCCACGTAAAAAATGTGTGGCTTTTTTTTACAAGAAAAAATAACCTACAGTGCACTAAAAATTATACTAAAATATCTGTAATGTAGAAGATAACAACTCCCCCCCCCCCCCCCCGCGCCACAGAGGACGGACATCACCCATTGCTACATGACGGACCGCGGGGACGGTGCGCCGCGGTCTACTACGCACAGTTGTACTAAAATATCTGCAATAATATCTGCAATCCGCTACAGAAGAGTAGCGGGGGGGGGGGGGGGGCGTTCACAGTCCGGACGCGGCACACGGACCGGTCCGTCATGTTGCGATGATGCACAGTTGTAATTTACCGATCGGTCAAAAGTCATTTTGATTACAATTTTCAGGGATAAAGAATAATTTAGCTTATAACACTTACCTGTCCACAACAGCAGTGTCGCTGGCGAACTTCTCTTCCTCGTTGTCAGACGAACATGACGCTGGTCCGCTTGTTACGGACTCGTGGTTCTGGTCACACGATCCGGTCAAACCATGATTCCATTATTGCGGTTTTGCGCTTCCATGATTGCGGTTTTGGCGAACGATTTTTCAAAACAAATAAGAACAGTAGTATGAAAAAAAGACTGGCGAACGCGTGTGTGTCACCCAGCGGATTACACAAAACAGATTTTATGCACGGGACGTACGCTTTCAATTGTCGAAGTTCTCTGCTTCAATTGGCTGGCTGTATTCGCAGCCGTTGGTAGGCGGGTCCTTCTTGCTAGGTTTTCAGTCATTGGTTCTTCAAGGTTTCAGAAACCCAATTCATGGCTCTTATTAGTCGAATGAGAGGTCAATCAAATCTAAACCTATCAAAGCACTCCTTTGGCTTTCTGTTCGCGGCTGTGTCTGCAGCTTTTTTTTTTCAGTGCGCCTTAGGACGCAGAGACATGACCGCCCGCGGTATCCCGGAGTGCAAGAGGTTAAATATAACTTGTTTTGTGAACACAGTTGTCTTTGTACGTATGGATTACTTGGGTTGTTACTGATATCTGGTGAAAATCTCAGGTCAATGGCTCCATCAGAAATATGTTTAATGAGAAAAATGTTGATGTGTTCAATATTTATTTTCCCTGCTATACGGGTTTCTGCAGTGGATGGTGTCTATGTATAACCTGTGCATAACCTCCTTTCCACTTAAGCAACAGACAGTTCAAGATAATCACTAATTCAGCAAGGAGGAGCAATATTTGGCTGATTTTTTCCCCTTAATCGTTTCTTTTGTTGAGGAAAAAAAAACTGTATACTTTGAGTAGAAAATCACATTTTCATTTCTCCCACGGTTTTCACATCTGCTGCTGCGACTCCCAAGGACTCCTTTGAGAATTCAGACACCTCTCCCTCTGCTAGGGGCAGTAAATATGTGTTGTCATCTTTTGTTCAGTAAATATACACTAAATTCAAGCTGAGTCACAAATGTAGCTTGAAGGCACAGTTAAACGAAATATAATGGCTTTGTGGGGCTTGCTTTACAGCCGCCGGCAAGCAAATTGTATATCACATGACTCCTTGTGGGAAATACATGACTTTATTTACAATTTGTGCTCTCCTGTTTAAAATAAGAGTTAACTGTTTTTGCTGGAATTGTGTGCGTCTGAATGTGTGGCAAGACCACTTCCTGACCTGGGCGCTGAGCTTCAGTCACACAGAGAACAGTTCTATTATTTCTCCATACAATATGGCAGGCTTGTTAAAGACAGTTTTGTGTGTTGAGTCACATCCCTGAGAAGTGACCTCCATCTTTTATATCTGCAGCCCAGAGCCTGATGAAAAGACCGTGTCCTATGTATCCCTATAATCTGTCCGTTTGTTGTCTGAGTGCTTCCAATTGCAGTGACATTTGCAGTATAATACATACCCTGTGAAAAGGTAGGAGTTTGTGGCTTGCCTCAATTTAGGCTTTTGAATGTGCTGATGTGTGTGAAAATGATAAATTCCTAGTTTCTTTCCTCCAGTCTTCAGCAAAACACCACATTTATTTTACTGACACAGATATTGCCTTCTTTGAGCTTATCACACAACAAAGACTGAGATGTGGGGGTGGTCTCGCAAAGATGATGTATAGTGTTAAGTTGGGATGCACCAATCCATCTTTGTTTGCCGCTGATTTAATACCAGTATTTTGATGCTGATACCTACCTGCTCTTACCAATACTGAGACGGTCGTGTAAAATTAAAAGGTAAAATTACTCCTCATTGTGAGGGAGAGACTTGGGCCTTTTCAAACGACATCTGGCTTAAATTCAACAATATATGTTGCTTTATAATATAAAACAAGGGGGAAAAAAAACATTCGTATTTGGAAATTTACTCTGTGTGGGGTAATTTTGTAAAAAATCATTAAAATGACTAACAGTTAAATTTCACATGTAACAACACAACATCATTATTACAGAAGTGCAACTTCAAAGTCTCAGCAAATAAAATCTTCATCTCTAACTTTATTAATTCATTTATTTATGCATTTATTTGTAGATAATAATAGATAATAATAGATATTATTATCTATTATTATTAGATATTAGATATTAGATAGATATTATTCTTAATATCTATGGCCAATGTAGAAGGGGCCATTAGCATTGCATGACATATATATAGGTAGCTTTTGGTTGCCACGAAAAAGACCAAAGAAAGGCTATTGACATCGAGGATTGTGTCGGTGCATAGGTACTGTAAGACTAAACTAGCATACCTTAATAATACCAGCAATATACAGTATGCTTATGGTCAGGTTATGACATGTATGAAGTGAAAGAACTGAGCCTCATTTCACTTAGTGCCATTAGGGCAACACCACATACACGTCACCTTGAAATCATGCTTACAAAATCATTGGTTGGTGTATCCTCCATTGACTGGGTGCATGTCACTTCCACTGTAGAACAAAGTGGGCCTGCACCACCTGCAGTAGTGTTGTGTAACTTTGCTGTTTAGGTAGGAACACTGAAAACTGCTGTTGTGAATATGAACTATATAAATAAAGCTGAATTAAACTGAACTGAACTGAAAAGACAAATGGCACTTTTTACATCCTGAACGTCATTCACAGGGCATGACTTTTGCCACCAACTAACAAAGGTATCTGTGATTGGCTATTGCAATGCAGACTGTAAAATGAGCCAGTTGTAGTTCAGTGTAGGGTAGGGTAGGGTCTTCCATGGCCAACAGGTCCTGGGTGAAGGGCCAGACCAAGAGCGGCTCAGTGGATTTTCGTGAAAAATTTACAACAAGGACCCACTGTACACAGTGAGCAACATGGGTCCACCCTCCATTGGGCTCACCACCTGCAGGAGGGATCATGGGGATCATGGTCCTATATGAACAGGCATCAGTCCGTTTTCTCTGCTTGGACTGCTGCTGCCGTGACTCAGACCACCAGAGTAGTGGTAGAAGATGGATCGATGGACATACTCAACTCAAAAATGCTGTCTGTAAAGCTCTATCTGAAACAGATTCAGATTTGCTTAGGTAAAGGTTTTTTGAGTCGATCAATCACAACCTCAAGGAAAGTTGAGGTGAAGCGTGCTGATTTGTGAGCTCCTAAAACCCAGGAATAGCATTTGTTTGAGAGTTTGATTTTTAAAAAAAAGGGTTGTGTACTTCTTTGTAAAGTGAGAGTCTTGATATTTTAGCAGTGTACATATGACCCAAGATACATTTCAGAAGGTTGGAATGCAGAAAAACACCATCTTTCACTTCATGTGACCTTTAAGAGAAATCATCAAGTTTGTTCCTACATAAGTGAAGAATATCTTTCCAATATTAGCTAGCTTTGCAGTTACACACCATTTTTACAATGCAGTCAACATGCTTTAGCAACTACAAATGTCTTGTTTTACTCAGTGATGCTGTAGAGTGAAAGGATTGTTACATTAATTAATGAAACAAGTACATTTTAATGTTAGTATTGTTACTTTTGTTTAACATTTACAAAATATTTTTATAGTGTTTTCTTATCAAAATTACCATATAGTATTACAAACTGTAATGCAAAATGTAACTCTTTCCAAAACTTGGCTATAATTTCTTCTATAATAACAAGTCCCTCCAGGATTTTGCGATGTGATCACGTCACTTCACGCGAAATCAGCCAATCAGCGCAACTATTGCGCGACCTTGCAACTTTGTCCAGTCACCGCAACTTTCCTACAATTTTGGCCAATCCTCGTCAACTTCCGCCAATTTCACCAATCAAATTTGTCTCTGACTGGCGAGCAAACGCTCAGTCTAACCAATCAAATGCATCGCTGCACCACATTCACTTTCATGTTTACAGTGAGTATTAACGGAACACATTAGCAGACAGAGAGTGTGATTTTAAAAAAAACACTCACCTGCAAGGTTTCCAACACTGTCCCTTCCTCCGTCTCCCCAGCCTGCCGGTGGATGTCTCGCCACATCTCTGTCCTGACCATGTGTATGAAGTGCTGGGTTTGTGTTGAAAAACGTCCGCCTGCCCCAAAAGCACTCCGTTGCAGGAGTGCGTGTGAGGACAGATGCCATAAAACCACAAACAAAACCAGCAAATTTAACACTACAGCCAGTGTTTGAACATTTTATACATCTGTAGAAGTAAAATCATTTCTACATCTTGTCAATGAGCTTTAAAGCTGTGAATCTCCGGTCTGGACACGGACACCCCCCCCCCCACCGTAATTGAAACATGTGTGTCTGAAGAGACAAGTGTGTGTCAAGACACGTGTCAAGACATGCAGCAGTAAGACAGGTAGGAGTTAGGCATGGACAGAGAGATAATATTGTCTGTAATTTTTTTCAGAAAAACACAGACTCCAATAGACAATACTGACCAACAGAATAAATTATTTATTTTTTCTTCTCTGCTCTGTACTGTATGGTTGGGGACCGTAGGGAGTTTTCAAATGAAGGTGCTGCAAATAATTTCCAAATCTATACTCTTTGAAGGGGACCTGTGGTGGTCGTGAAAAAAAAAGATATTATATTGAGCCCCTGTCTCACGTTCTAGTTCAAGTTTAAGTTCAAGTTCAAAGCAATGCAATATAAATCCATTGCTGATGTGCTGGTTCAGCTATGTCAGCAAAACATGCGTGTAGCCATACTGGCGGCTACATGGCCTGCCAGGACGCTTCCTGTGACGTAGTTTCATGGATACCGCGATCTGGATCAATATTGGCTGAGCCTGGAGTGCCCGGATGAACAGTGGCTTTCGGGATATTCAAATTCAAATTCAAATGTTTATTTCAAACTGAGGGTTCATATTAAATGCAGAACTAAAATGAGTAGAAAATAAATAAATAAATGCTTAAATTCAGCGGGTCGTCTCGTCTGATCTGAGGTCGTAACGGCCGCCAGACGGCCGGGGATTCGGCGCTGGGCTCTTCCCTTGCCGCTAAAAGTATATACAGAGCAGCAGACACTCGACGCTTTTGTAACAACAAAAACGTACAATGCGATATGGATATCGCAACATGGCGGAATGTAAAGCCTTTGGATGTCTCAATGATAAGCGAAAAAACAAAGATAAACACTTCTTTTGTGTACCCAAACCCAGCTCATCTGTTCGGAAGATCGTAGCGGAAAAGTGGTTCCACAATCTCGGAACAGGGCACAGACATTTCCTTTCGGACGAAATTCAGTTGTGTGTGAGGACCACTTCATCACTTTCACCCTTAGAAGACCTTTCTGGCTCAAACCTGTAGCCATGTTGACCGAATTCTTCCTCAGAGTCCGACAATTCAGTGACACTGACACTGAATTGTGACACTGACAAAAGCACCCTAGTCGCTGGTACAGGCGGAGTATTGACTTTTCAGTAGCAACGTAGTGACGTCACATCTGCATGTGTCATTGCTGCGCGCATAGTTTTCATTGGCTGGCCATGCCGGCGGTCGTATTTGCATATTTCTCTGGTGGTAGATGGCTGGCAATAATTATTTAACCAAATAATGAATACTTTGCCTAATGTTTTCAAGTTGAATGCGTTTAGACGACCACAACAGGTCCCCTTTAACTTGCATTCAATACAATTTAGCTGTTGTAATGAATATTGTGTTAAACTGCATTTGCTGTTGCACAAGAGAGTTTTTCTGTATAGCAGAAGTTTCTGCTTAATTTATAAATCACTGCAATAGGAACTGTTTGACAATCCTGTGCTTTTCTTGTATTGTTATATAGAATATCACTGCACTAAACAGGAAAAAAAAAAGTCTGCTTTAAAATTTGTAATTCTTCCCTCAACTTTTAGTGCAACAAAACCTCTCAAAACATCGCAACTTTTATCGCAACTTTTTAAAAAAAACCTCCCTCAAGTTCAGGCTTTTTGGGCCGCAACAATCATAAAAACATCCCGTGAAATCCTGGAGGGACTGAATAATTTCTATCTGCCTGTCGGCTTGGTGGGATGCTGTCAGTGGCAATACCGGCACTGAAAAAAAAGCAAAACCACAATTGCTGTTAACCTGTAAAACCTGGCATTATTAGCCACTGCTTGTTCCACAGAACAAAGCCAGCTGCACTCTCTACTTGAGTGTCACGTCTGCTTTTTCTAAGCACTTTTCTGTAGTCATTCTCCTTTATAATTTTTTTTTCTCTTCTGTCTTTTTAACAAAAAATAATATGCTTTAGCATCCTTTCAAAACCCTTTTGATAGTCTTGTCAAACTGAACTCAACATTGTTTGCATTTGCCTTCTTCTCTTGCGGTGAGCAGAGCGTAGCAGCTGGGAGCACAGTCACGGTCTGTCATAGCATGGTCAAATTAAGACAGTTGATAGATTAAACATTTGTCTTACGGAAATCTGTGAAGTCTGAATGCTGGCTTTGGCTCATCCACATCTACAGGTTGTCTTGGAAAATGTCCTTTGATATTGTAGAGAATCTCCCGTCGGACTGCATTCTGCTTCTTTGTCTCTTTGATCATGAATCTCCACCAGACACCATCACATCTACCTCCTAATGCACTCAAATGAGGAGCACGCTTTAGAATTAGATTAGCGATCCACTGATTGCTCTCTAATTAGACAGTCATGGCAGGTTGATGCACAGTAATGGTACAGAGTCTCACTCATCCTCCTAGTGGCTGCTCTGTGTTTGATGGAAGAAACTTGGTTTTTGGCAGAAATGTTGCTCTCAGCCCTCAGTGATGTCTGTTTTTTTTATTGTTTTTATTGCATTTTTGTCTTGTACTATTCACGTAGCATTTTTGCAAAATCAAAACTGATCCTCAACAAGAAAAAAACTTGTCAGAGCCCAAAACTTTTAGCATTGTCCTTTACACAGCAGTTAGTCCCAACGGAGCAATTTGTTTGTACAATAGGCATCCCAAGGGTGTGCATATTTCACAATAGTCAATGCTTTGCAGGTGTTTTAAAATGGCAGTAACTGTTGTTCATTCCAGATAATTTAGCAATTAATAGTCTACCATAATGTTCTATAACAGTGGGGAGCTGTTTAACTTGAGACAGTCATGACTGCTTGTTTTTGCTGGCATTCCTCCTTATTAATATGAAGAACTGGCCTGCTGAGTTGCATTTTGGTACTTTTAAATGAGTTGCCTTGCAGTTTCTAATAAAGCCTCACAGCCTAATGCAGGACACTTTACTTAATCTGAAGATACCAAGAATTTAGAGGTAAAGAGAATGTAAATGGAAGCTATATAGCTATGCAGCTAACAGGCCACTCAAGCCCCCATTGATAGAAGCACGAAAGGGCTGCTGAAGAGGACTGCACATACACAGCTCTGCACTATCTGCAAAATCTTTCCTAATTCAGCATTTCTACATGTATGGCAGCCATTCAGTTTGAGTATCTGTTGAATTCCCACACAAGGACACCTCAGTCTACTTAAGGAGGTACTGTTTAGGTGATCATCTAAGCATGGTGAGATGCATGAAGGCTGTGAATAAAAATCAGAGTTATTACACAAATACAGACTTGAGTTCGTCTTAAGTTAAAACTTAAGTTTTGTAGTGTTTTAGAATGAACATGAACTGGTTTTCTTAGCATTATTTGATCGAAAAGAAACATCTTTTTTGTTGTTTTGCCCAGTTGTCATTTTCTGTAAATAAATTTTCTAAATGATGATATTTTGACTTGGATTTTGGGTTAGCTGTTTTTTTCAGTAGGGTTAGAGAATAAAACAAAATTGTTCATTTTACTCTCACACATATGTAGAAATAGTAAAACCAAATAAAGTGATAGTTTTGCAGCGGTCTCGGTGGGCTCTTAATTTTTTTTTCCAGAACTGTATGTAAATGTATATCTATGTATGATTTGTGGCCATTAGCATATGTCATTGTACATGTGGGTAAAATGACAATAAATCTAATGTATTCTGTATTATACCCATTGTTTGTGCTTGTGCACTACTTGTGAAACTGTTTTTCTCGGCAAAGCAGAATAACTGATTAGATAAACTAATCATATAATGTTGTTGCTTTGTTGTATAAAAACAGCATCACACAAGATTGCATCAAAACTGGATATATTCATAATATTGTACTCCTTTTTGTGTGATACTGCTTAATTACTGTATAATGCCATGCATTCAAATGTGGATGCAACAACTTTATACAGGACACTACCACTCATTGTCTTGGTTATCCTCATCTCAACACTTATTCCATATGAAACTCTTTGTAGAGTTTTAATCAAAGCCAAAGCTTGACAGCAATTGACAGGAAGGCTGTATGTTTAAAGCCATAGTGACAACTCTTGCTCATTTATATTTAATTAAATGATGCTTAACACAGTCCAATATTCTCAGCAGAGCAGTTTTACTTCACAGCATAGTTCTGGAGATCACTCATTTAGCTATAGAGAGCCACTGTTGGACATGGCTGAGCTTTTGATTATTCATCATTTACATTCCGTTGCATTTATTCACTGTTCACTTTTTTTTTTTTAAACCAGCAACTTGCTCCATTAGAAACATGTGGACTACTGTCTTCCTGAACAGGTTGTGATTTTCTGTACTCATCCTTTTATTCTCACTCAAAACATCTGTTCTTTAAAAAAAAAAAAAAAGAAAAGAAAATATGTTGAAATTGTTTTTTAAATTCTTTGATCTTTTATTTTTATACAGGTGCTCACATCAAACAGAGGCCATAATGTCGAAACAGAATGAAGTGAGCCGTTTTTAGAATCAGATGTTTTGTGGTTCATTTTTTTTTCCCTTTTGAAACGCTCTCAGAAAGCCTGCTGTCATACAATAGGTACAGTTAATAGGAAAGTGCTGAAAGCACAAAGTTGAAGCGATCCTAATTTTGTCATGCGCTCATTTGGCCTGCCTTCTGGTCTCGTGCGTGCGTGTCTGTGTGTGTGTGTGTGTGTGAGTCACGTGCCTGTAAGGCATCTGCTCCATATGTCAAGTGTATCAGGACCTGCTAGAGAATGTTAATGGCACCCTTCCATCATTTGTGTTTGTGCAGGGGTGTGTGTGTGTGTGTGTGTGTGTGTGTGTGTGTGTGTGTGTGTGTGTGTGTGTGTGTGTGTGTGTGTTAATTCCAGCACAGAGCAGCAAAGCCCCGACCAGCTCCCCATTCTAATGCCACCACACTGTTTCCTGTTATCTGTTGCCTTTCCACTACAATACTCTTTAAGTTATTATTAATCATCCTTGTGCTGTTTTTTTTTAATCTTTTGCTGTCTGAGTTATGTATATCGTATCTCGTTGCCATGCGTGTGCTTTGTTCTCCCATGTGCACTTACAATAGAGACTTATTGCCCCAGGCAGCCTCTCTCAGATGCTGCTGTGATTCATTTAAGACTTTCCCAGAGAGAAGTGCTTCATCAGTCATACACTTGTATAACCTTTTGTTGCTCTAAATGGTCCAGCCTCCTGTAGCATGCTTCTCCGGCTGTCATTTATACATTTTCTCCTCGCAAGGTGAATAATAATTTATATCAAATCCTTCAGCACCCTTCCAAACAACAAACTGGTCTTTCTTGGATGATCAATAGTGAATTAATGTATTAGACTTTGTTCAGATTGAGTGCATAATTAATATAGACTTGACTGCATATTATGGCGGGTTGCTTCTCGGATATAAAGCACCGCACTAAAACATTTGTTACCAGTGTCACATTCATTTCAGTTTATCTAATGCGCTATGAAAATCGTCAGTGTAGCATTAGAGCAATGTCAGTGGCGGTCAAAGGAGCTATTTGCTAACATGATGTATTGCCGCTAACTCCCGTAATGTTGTTTCACAGTAATATAATCAACAGAACAACTTTTCAGCAACCTCATTTTTTTCTATTGGCTGTGACTGAGGGTAAGTAGTTGGCATGGTCCAAGGGTACTGGGATGTTAAAGCAGTGCTCAGTGGACTAATGGTCGAGCCAGTCTTGCATTGGACAGGTTTTTACAAGCTGTCAGTCTCAAACCCTGGCTTCATCTGTCCATTTCTGCTGCCTCCAAGCTGTCAGTTCTCTGTCACACGCTTTCACTCATGAGGAGGCCATTGCCTGTGTGTGACAGTTAGAAAATATACAGTATCAATAATATAAGCTGTCAAAGCAGCCTCACGCCTACATACATCCGGCTATATAAATGCAGTATTCTTTTCAAGTTTCGGGGTTTGTTGACATATTAATTAAGGTAATTAAGTCGCAGATATACAGACATGTAGCATTTGTGGATACATCTATCCATCAGTGGTGCAAGTGCATGCGGGTGGACTGATGTGGTGATCAGTGTGAATGCAAGTTCATTCAGACACAAGAGGTGTACAGATGGGGTGCACATGTAACTCCAGAAAAAATAAAATGAAATGAAAGTTTGAAATTCATCTGCATCTTTGCTCTTTGTGATTGCAGGTGTCTGCAGGTGATGAAAAACATACAGTGTTTTAAGACCCAGTGTGGCTCCTTGCATATTTACAAGCTTTCCCCATTAATTTCAGTCACATATCATACACCCAGAGTACATTTTTTTTTTCCAACTTTGCTTGTGTTCTTTGCAGGTACACGCACTTGTAGCTGTAGCTGGCCAGCAGTTTTGTACACTGATGGTTTTGGTCATGGTTGCTTGTTTAGATATGTTGTGAGAGTTTTTTCAAGTAATTAGGATAATCTTACAAGAACAGTAAAGAAAAACAAAAACAAAAAAAAATGCTAGTTTTTATTTCAAAATGATTTACTCTACTTGTAAGCAAAAAACTCAAATCTTTATTTACATTTTTTGAAGGGATCAAAATTAGTTTCTTTCACTTATGTCTCTGCTGTGCTTCAGTGTTTGTCTTGTCCTGTTCTCACACGTTTGGCCCGTTACGGTTTAAAGCCAGAGTTGGTTTTGTTCCCATGTGTCTGTTTAAACTGTGCTGGAGTTTAAAAACACCATATACAGTACTCCTTCAGCCATTCCCATAACTTTAGCCACTACAATAGATTCTGGCTTCTTATTCTGACTACAGTTTTAAGCCTCAGTATTTACAGATGTTAGAGTATCCACACATTACAGTAACCTGTTAAAGTTATTGATTTAGACATTAGCTTGCGACATCCCCAAACCTTGGACTTCAGCCTTAACTACATGACAGAAAGAAATAATATTCAAGCTAGTTATATGCAAAGCCAAATGCTGTGGATCAGAATAGCATATTGAGCCATTCATTTTATACAGAGAATCGTGGCATCTCTAGTGTGCACAGGTGTACGCAGGTGCAGGTCTGCGTGTGACTGAGCGTTATTGAGTCTAGTGATCATGCATACACCTCCAGCATGCTTACAGAAATACTCATTCTTTTTCAGTTCACCCCCCCCCCCCCCCACACACACATACACACTTGGGCTTTATCTGTGGGAATGCAGCGGCTGCATTTCCATATATTGTCAAACTTATTTATTTAGCAGGTATGGCCTCAGAGCAGTAAAGCTAAAATCAACTCTTTACCTTTGATGTACCCCCTGCTATCAACATTAGCACAGCTGACCAGTGTGTGCACAACATGATCCATCTTGGCTTTGCTTCTAACAAAGGCAAAATTGATACCATCAAGCCAGCTCTTTTTTTGCCCATGTTCTTTAAATATAGTTTTCTTATAATACATTTTGTTGTGTTTTGTTAATACCCTTTTCATACATTTTCAAATCAGTTGCTAACCTCAGGTGCTGAGTTGTAGAGGGAGGCCCTATAATGTGCATTTGGTAGCTAGAAAATATTTCAACCAACACATTTTTTTTAAGCAAAAATCCTAGTCAGGCACATTCAAATTATTTTATTTTCTACTGGTGATATAGCTCAGGTAGAAAGAGTTGTTCACTGGTAGGAAGGTTAGCAGTTTGGTGTCTGACCTCTTCAGCCAATACATCAAAGTGTCATACATCTATATCTAACCCCAAATTGCCCCTGATGTCTCCATTGGTGTGGAATCATTTAAAGAGCATTGAATAAAGCACTATATGTTTGTTAGTTGATGGGTGGAAGGGGCTTGTAGTGCAAGCGTTTTGAGTGGTGAGTAAGACTAGAAATGGGCTACGTAAAAACATTTCCCATGCTGACTTTTATTTTGATGTGCTTCCTCTGCACTGATGGCAGAATATTATTCACACTGTGTAACTGAAAAGCACAGTGAGAGTAAGGATTCAATAAGCCACAAGTTCTACACTGATAAAAATATTCTGCCCAATTTATTTAAAAAAAAATTAAGGCAACTTTTTGCATAAGAGTTTTATGTAGATTATGCAAGACTGCTCTTTGTAAGAACTCCTTTTTTTGTAAGTGAAAAAGACATTTTCTTGTAAAGACAGGGAGACATTTTAAGTAAAATCAACTTAATTTTGCAAGTAAAATTAACTTAATATTTCAGGCAGGGTCAACTTAAATTTACTATCTGCAAATTCACAAAATTAGGTTGATTTTACTTCAATTCTTGAACTGACTTTACTTGTAAAATGTATTTCATGCAAAAAAAAAATACTTCATACCAGTCTTACATAATCTACATAAATATCTTATGCAGAAAGTTGCCTTAATTTTTCTATATACATCAAGCATAGTATTTTTCAGTAAGAGGTCATAGCAATTAGGTGTTATACAACATCATAAACCTTTTCTAATTAGCTGGCATTTCAGTCATGAAATACTCAAAATTAACACGGTTTAATATCTGTCCCACAGATTTTGAGTTAATATTGACAAAATTGCACTTCATAGTGGTGCTAAAAGGATAAGTCAAAGTCACCAAAATTGTGTTTTATTAGCTATTATATATATATATATATATATATATATATATATATATATATATATATACAGTATATCACATGGTCACAAAAAACAAATCACATTTGCTGCTGCCATGGAGCCAAGAATTTACTATTAAGATAAATGGACATGACCATCCCATGGCTCTACCTGAAACTTGGCAATATTGTGAACAAAAGCCATCTTGGGCTAATTGTGCCTTTGCAAGTGTAGAGCACTATAACAGAAAGTATACACCAGCATCAAAAACCAAAAGGCACTTATAGTGAAACCTGAAAAGGTACATTGAGAACCTGAGAGAGTGCAGTGCAAGTAAGAACTGGAACACTAGAAAATTAACACTTGACCTTCAATGACACCTGACTTTGACTTAGTAAAAATGAACAACTGTACAACAACAACTGTCCATGCATAGTCCGATGTATAAGATGGCGGACTTTCACGCCTTGCAACTGACAGGAAATCGTGTGACTCCACCCACTTTGAAAAGTAATGATTACAATAAAAGGTTTGTTGGATGAGAGTGTTGTGTGTGGGTTTGGCCCTTGAGGCTTGCCGTAGCCAGCGTGGGACGCACAACGTGGTGGCATCAGGCGGGCTACGGCCACTGTATATGTTCTTCCTGTTGACAATAAAATTCAGTTTGTTTGTTGGCATAGAATGGCTCAAGCCTCGCTCTTTTAATACATAACATTTGGCGACTGAGGATTAAACCATGGGGGCGTGCACAAGACCACCACCTCTGTTCCTGGATTCACCGGGTGTGCCAGCCACACTGTGGCACTGCTGGCTGGAGGCTTTCAATGCCTATATTGTTGCAGCCAGCCTGGGCGGCGCCGATGAGGAAAGACAGTGGAGCATCCCGATTCATTGTCTGGGCATAGAAGGACAGCGAATGCTTCACACACTGGGCAGTATGGGCTCCTTGAACAAGTGTTTGTGCCTAATGGACGAGTTCTTTGTTGACAAGTGTAACGTCACGGCACAGAGATAAAGATTCTTTGACCACTACCAGCGAGCGAGTGAGTCCATGCAACATTATCTTATGAAGCTTCGTAGCCTAGCGAGCATGTGCGCCTTTGGGCCTTTGGAAGAAGAGCTAATCCATGACAAGCTAGCATATAGCATGAGCAACAAGTGGTTAAAGGAGAAGCTACTGCTATCAAAGGACGATTTTGCACTAAGCCAAATGATGCAGATGGCTTGCCAGATTGAATCCGCCACCTAGCTAGGAAAGCAGATACTTGCTAATGAACAACTAGCCATCCAAGTTCCCTCCTCACACCAGGCCGATAGCAACCCAGCTAGCTACTCGGGGTGGACTTCAACACAGAGGTGGACCATGGCACGGGCAGGAGCGGGAACCCAGAGACTGTGTGGCTCTTCTCATCACCAAGCGGGCTCGTCTGCCTGCCCCACTAGGGTTAAAAAGTGTTACAACTGCAGTCAAGCTAATCACCTGGCTAGAGTTTGCACTGCCACCACCAAGACACTGGATGCGGGACCCATGGGTGTAGCCTCTGTATATGTAGCAGGTGCCAAGAAGATGGTACGTTGGTACAGCTTGACAGAGTCGACGTGCCGCATATGGTGGATTTGGGTGCTGCAAAGTCCATATTGAGCATGTCCATGGAAAGAAAACTTTTCCCAAAACAGACAATTGTAGCAGGAACTATTAACATCTTTGGCTATGGACATGCAGAGATTAGCATGGTGGGCATGGTCAGATTTTCTGTGGTGTGTGGACTAAAGACTATTCCCCCGTTCACCTTTCAGGTTTTGCGCCATGGGGCTGACTTGTTGGGTATTGACTTGTTGGGAAAGTTAGGGTTCTCCATTACGGACCCGACAGGCTCCACAGTGCTAACAGTTTCATCTGCCTGGCATGTTCGCTTGCCAGCGCTGTTTGCGGACCTGAGCTGCATAGTGGCTTTCAACCACTATCCGCTCGTTGACTCGGGGGTGACACCCAAGATTCAACCTCTTCGCTGGCTGCCCCTCGCCCTGCTGAACAATGTCACAACAGAGCTTAATAAACTTCTAAGCGCTGGCATTATTGAAAGAGTTGACGCCTCACCATGGATCTCAAATATCGTGGTGGCTAAAAAAAAGTCAGGTGGCATCCAACCGTGCATCGACCTCAGAATGATGAACAAAGCAATCATCCCAGATAAGATAAGATAAGATAAGATAAGCCTTTATTAGTCCCACAACGGGGAAATTCCAGGATTGCAACAGCACAGGGATAGCAACACTCAGAGCAACAATCAGAAGGCAAGAAAAAAAAAAAAGCAAGCAAGCAAGAGCAGCTAATATACATATGTACATATTACTATAAGATATATATATATACACACACACACACAGACACACAGTGCAGAGCATTGTAGCTGGATGGAATAAATATATGAATATATGAACACACAGTGCAGAGCATTGCAGCTAGGTGGAATAAATATGCAAGTATATAAACACACACAGTGCGGAGCAATGTAGATAGATGGAATAATATGTAGATATATAAAAACACAGTGCGGAGCATTGTAGCCAGATGGAATAAATATATAGATATATAAATATAAACACACCCAGTGCTGAGCATTGTAGCTAGATGGAATAAATATGTAAATATATAAACACACACAGTGCAGAGCATTGTTGCTAGGTGGGATGAAACAGCATAACCGTCTACTTAGTTATCCTACATGGTATGATTATGTGCCCAGATAAATATCCACTTCCCACGATGGAAGAGCTCATTGCGATGTTCAGTGGCTCCAGAGTGTTTTCAAAATTGGACCTCCGTCAGGGTTTTCTGCAGGTGCCTCTCCACCCGGCCAGCCGTAACCTGATGGCGTTCATGACCCACATGGGCATTTTCAGATATACCCGCATGCTTTTTGGCCTTAGCTCAGCCCTGAGTTGCTTCCAAAAAAATCATGCCCACAATTCTTGCCAGCCTCAAGGTTGTGGTGGTATATCTGGACAACATTGTGATTCACGGCACGTCATGGGTGGCACACGACGAATGTTTGGAATGAGTGATGGAGGTGCTGCTGGAACACGGAGTTACGCTGAACAAGGAAAAGTGCATCTTTACAGCTGAGGCCATTGAATTTGTGGGATTTCAGTTGTCCACGGAGGGCCTGAGCCCCCTGCACTCGAACGTGGAGGCGGTCCTGCAACTTCTGGACCCCACGACGCCCGCGCAAATTTCATTGTTCCTGGGCATGGCAAATTTCTATGGACGTTTCATTCCCCATTATTCAGAGACTATAGAACCTCTTCAAGCCCTCCTGAAGCAGAGCACTCCGTGGCAATGGACCCCGGCCTGCTCAACAGCTGTTGCTAAACTGAAATCTCAGCTTACCTCCCACCTGGTGTTGGCCCATTTTGACCCTCAATGCCCCACTTTTGTGACTTGTGACACGTCTGGCTCAGTGGTGGGGGCAGTCATGTCTCAACTTCAGAATGGAAAGGAGCCCCCGGTGGCGTTCGCATCGAGGTCCCTTACATCAGCAGACCAGAGGTACGCAGTGGGTGAGAGAGAAGCGCTTGCATGTGTTTGGGCATGCGAATGGTGGCACATTTACCTCTATGGACACCACTTCACCCTGCGCACGGACCATAGGGCGCTGACGACCCCGCTGGAGATAACCGGTTTGGGACACAGACTCCTGTGGATCCACAGGTGGGCGGAAAGAAAACTTCACTATTCAGTTCACTCCAGGCAGGGAAAACATGGTGGCGGACCTCCTGTCCCATGCCACACTTAACACCAAGCAACCTGATGATTGTGATCCCCTGGAGGCGGACCTGATCAACATGCTCCATGAACCCCTCCGGAACGCGGTGTCCCTTACATTACATTACATCTTCCCCTGGATCGGCTGCAGTCCCCCATGACCCCACCTCCGGCGGACACAGAACCACCAAAGGGCTAGGTCTTTGAACAACAGCAGAGAATGAAACAACGTTTTCGACAGGAGGCACAGGGCGAGGACTCATGGACTTGGTGTAACGGACTGGGTTAGGATCAGGCACCCCAACCGCACGCACAAGCTGCAGCCGTTCTGGACAGGATCACTGCAAATTGTGGAGCAGCTAGGCCCGGACACGTTTCGTCTCTTGGACGGGCCACAGTGGCATTCTAGCCACCTTAGGAAATCTTCACCAACCCAGGATCCAAGGGCTTCGTCGCACGAGATGGACACCGGCTGGAACTTGTCTGATGGGACGCTGGGGGGCACCTGGGTACGGCCAACAGAGCCTCTAGCAGGACCTCCACCTGTGAGGCGCTCGCCGAGAAACCGTCAGAGGCTAAGGTACCAGAAAGACTTTGTTGTGGGACTTGGGTAGTCACGACGTGTTGACCAATAGGTGGCGGAATAATCCACCTCAACATGCGGGCATGTTGGCAGTCCACCCAGATGCCCAGTTAGTTGTTTTTTGTTTTTTTTTAATATATGCAAGATGTTTATTACCTCCGCCAGGCCGCAGGCCGCAGGAGGTTATGTTTTTGCTAGCGTTTGTCTGTCTGTCTGTTGGTTAGCAAGATAACTCAAAAAGTTTTGGATGGATTTCCATGAAACTTTCAGGCGTTGTTCGAAATGGTACAAGGAAGAACTGATTACATTTTGGGGATGATCCGGATCACCGTCTGGATACAGGAATTTTTTAAATGATTCTTTAACATTGTGAGATACGGCCATTTTCAACATGTGTGCAGGCGCAATGGAGGGCGCTGGTCGTCATGTCTGACGAACATGAACTCCGCGTTCTTCAAAGTTTTAGGCACAAAAGCATGCGGAAAACAGTGGTGGGCCGGGCCCGGCAGCGTGCCTGTGTTTGCGCTACGCTGCAAAAGCTGAGACGGGCAGCTGTCTGGCACGGGATTATTTGGCAGAAATTCCCCGGGCAGCCATAGGGGCTGCGCAAAAACAAGCTCTCTGCCGGGGAAGCTTCCAAATCCTCTTTTGCCACGGAGCGCAACCCCAATGTAAAACCCACGGCAACCTGTCTACCCAATTTGCATCTGTCAGTGAAGCCCTGAGTGCTGCTTTCAGTGATCTATGAAAACGCTTGCAAAGCCCATTGGCCTGTGGGTTGTACGCAGTTGTGCGATGAATTGCAACGCCCGCAGCCTGGGAGTTTGGAGATGGAGGAGATGGACACAACAGCAACACTTCAGTTTATTACCTCTGCCAAGGAGGTAATGCTTTTACTACTGAACCACTAATCCTATCATTGTGAATCCAATTGCTAGTCATATGTTTTCATGGTCAAGGAATCTGAAAACGTACACACAAACACTGTATGGGGGAAACTGTGGCGCTTGGTGGAGGTCTGCGCTCTCTGAGTGCTTTTCTAGTATTTTACTTGTGTTAATCTTGTGGGTGTTTAGTTTGTTATTGTGGTTCTGTTGGGGGGGGGGGGGGGTTGTGCGTGGGTTTGGCCTTTGAGGCTTGACGTAGCCAGCGCCGGACGCACAACGTGGTGACGTCAGGCAGGCTATGGCCACTGTATATGCTCTACCTGTTGGCAATAAAGTTCAGTTCATTGCTCGGTATAGAATGGTTCACGTCTCGCTCTTTTAGTATATAACAGAGTGTATGCAAGAAGATTGGCTGGAATTATGTAAATACTGTACATCTTCTTAAGGAAAAAATGCACAATTTCTTGTCTTTTAAACAAATGCCAACTGAGTTCAGGGAAAGTTTTTTTTTTTTTTTTTTTTTTTAATAGAGGGACAAACATACAAGTTTAATGTTAATATTGTTAATATCCCAGAATCATTTTTATCAGTGTATCTGGTAATATTGACAAGAGCAGTTGAGGTCTTAAAGCAGTTAGTATTTAACTTTAATGTATCAAAGATGACATATGATGTCTCCAATTTCCCTGGAGTTTTACAGAAATGTCTGAGAGAAGCTTTTGTCACACTACTGTACCATGGGACCCAGATCTAAGCAGCTCCTTTATTTATGTGCCACCAGCAGCAATAGCATTTTTACCTCCGCCAGGCCGAAAGGCCAGGAGGAGGTAATGTTTTTGCCGGGGTTTGTCTGTGTGTCTGTCTGTCTGTTGGTTAGCAAGATAACTCAAAAACTTTTGGACGGATTTCAATGAAACTTTCAGGCGTTGTTGGAAATGGTACAAGGAGGAACTGATTAAATTTTGGGGATGATCCGCATCACTGTCTGCATACAGGAATTTTTTAAAACATTTTTCCACACTGTGACATACGGCCATTTTCAACATGTGCGCAGGCGCAATGGAGGGCGCTGGGCGTCGTGTCTGACCAACACAAACTCCGCCTTCTTCAACGTTTTAGCCACAAAAGCATGCGGAAAACACTGGTGGCCTGGGCCCGCCAGCGTGCCTGTGCCAGCCATAGGCGCTGCGCACATTGCGCTGGTCGTCGTGTCTGACCAACACAAACTCCGCGTTCTTCAACGTTTTAGGCACAAAAGCACGCGGAAAACACTGCTGGCCTGGGCCCGCCAGCGTGCCTGTTTTTGCGCCCCGCTGCAAAACCTGACACGGCCACCTGTCCGCCGCCCGATTATTTGCCACAAATTCCCCGCCCAGCTATAGGCGCTGCGTAAAAACGACCTCTCTGCCGGGGAAGATTCTAAATTCTGTTTTGCCGCGGAGCGCAACCCCAATATAATATAAAACCCACGGCAACCTGTCTAACCAATCTGCATCCGTCAGTGGAGGAGATGGACACACCAACACTTCAGTTTATTACCTCCGCCAAGGAGGCAATGCTTTTACAACCGTAAAACGGGGCTATAAGGGACGGCGGGGTAATATGGGACACTTTTCTAAATGTAATTCTGCTTTTTTAATTTTGCTTCCGCCTAGATTTGATGAAGGATTCATGGATATTTGACAATAACAACACAACTCAGCGTCCTGCTCAAAATAAAAAAAGCACAATTACATTTAAAACATTTCCCACAAAAGTGTCCCTTATTAACCCGCCGTCCCTTATAGCCCCGTTTTACACTACTGAACCACTAATCCTATCACTATCACATTGATTGTCATTCATTAATTGTCTGTTTATTGCACTGTCCATGTCAAATAAACAAATAATCATTGTGAATCCAATTGCTAGTCATATCTTTTCATGCTCAGGGAATCTGAAAACGTACACACAAACACTGTATTGGGGGGAACTGTGCCGCTTGGCGGAGGTCTGCGCTCTCCGAGTGCTTTTCTAGTTTTCTTTTAACTTTATGAGATATTGATAAATCTGTATGTCAAACATCAAATGCAATTCCATCACAAGTGTGCACAAAGATGCCAGAGACATTTGCAAACATGCTTATGAGCTCAAAATAAGATCAGATAAGTTGAACCTTTAGTTTAAAGTATATTTTACAAATACGGTCCGACAATTGAATGCCATAATATGCAATATTTTTGAGAATAATTTCTTCATGCTCATGTGTGATCCAGTTGGAAGATGTTTAAACATTTCTTCATCCATGTGATTCTCCTGGCTTTGGCTTGGTTTTAAAGATCCCATATTTTGCATTTTCCAGGCC
Source organism: Pholidichthys leucotaenia (assembly GCA_020510985.1). NCBI lineage: Eukaryota > Metazoa > Chordata > Actinopteri > Cichliformes > Pholidichthyidae > Pholidichthys > Pholidichthys leucotaenia. The sequence goes on along the minus strand of CM035847.1, from coordinate 125,482,720 downwards.
TTAATTTTATGTTTCAGTCTTTTTAAGGATATATATACTCTGCTGGAGTCCAAGTTGCACCCCATGTGGGACACGCTAAATGCACTGAGGAGCTCATTTAGCGGCAGGCAGTGCCATCCTAGGTTCTCGAGGGAGAGGTTCCGCAGGCCTTCCTACCTACTGCTGTCACCCTTTATAATCTAATCTGTGCTGCTCATAGAGATCGTACTTAACACCACTACTTTGCGCAATAGGGATTGTTCCCTTCCAGTACACTACTAATACAATTGCAATTATTACTGAAGGTAGCAACAGCAGTGTTCATTCAACTGTGAAATATACTGTCTGGATTTATATTTATATATTGCCGGGTAGCACTGTAAATACCATTTAACTGCAATGCTCCTGCACTGTGTGTATATACTGTGTATATACAGTATCTCACAAAAGTGAGTACGCCCCTCAGATTTTTACCTCCGCCAAGGAGGTAATGTTTTTGACGGGGTTTGTCTGCTTGTCTGTCTGTTTGTCTGTCTTTGTCTGTCTGTTGGTTAGCAAGATAACTCAAAAAGTTTTGGACTGATTTTTTCGATGAAACTTTCAGGCGTTGTTGGAAATGGTACAAGGAAGAACTGATTAAATTTTGGTGGTGATCCGGATCACCGTCCAGAAGAAAACCGCCATTACGGAAAAAGCCATTTTCGTGAATAACTACTGAACCACTAATCCTATCATTGTCAATCCAATTGCTAGTCATATGTTTTCATGGTCAAGGAATCTGAAAACGTACACACAAACACTGTATGGGCGGAACTGTGGCCGCCATTACGGAAAATGTCATTTTCGTGAATAACCACTGAACCACTAATCCTATCATTGTCAATCCAATTGCTAGTCGTATGTTTTCATGGTCAAGGAATCTGAAAACGTACACACAAACACTGTGTGGGCGGAACTGTGGCCGCCATTACGGAAAATGTCATTTTCGTGAATAACTACTGAACCACTTTAACCAGTTGCACTCCGGGCAATTTTCCTAAAAATGCCAAAAAATAACGTGCCCAAAGTAAATCGAGAGCTGTTATTCAACCTTTTGCAGCATCTTCATGGGGTTGGTCTCATTTAAAAGAAAACACTTTGAATTTTTTGGCAAAAAAACCATAATCTCTCTACGTGCTCCGGCCACTGAGTTACAGTCATCTAAACATACTGAACTTGAAGAAAAAAAAATTGGACACAGTGTTTTTTTGGATACAAATGCTTGTAAATAACACACAGCTGTCCGATCCGGCTGCAAAATGCAACAGAAATGTAGAACCAAGTGTTATCCAGCTGAGATCCAAATTTGGTAACAATACCACAAAAAATGAATATTTTACACAGCTTTGTACTCAGGCTGTTCCCAGGCATTTTGGAACTGTGCCAAATTGTGCCAAATGGCACAGTTTGGAAAAACGTCTGTAACTTTTGAATAATTCAATGTAGAATCTTCATTTTAGGCTCTAATGAAAGGTCACACTCAGGGCTGTGTCTGTGTGTGTGTGTGTGGGCGGGGGGTCGTCCCCCCCCCCCCCCGCTACCAAGGACCAAATTCGGCCCTCTACATGACGGATTACACTCCTTGCATGCTTTCACAGCGGCTCCCCCCCCCCCTTGCTACTGTGTGTGTGTGGGTGTGGGGGGGGAACCGTGAACGGACTGTGAACGCCCCCCCCCCCCCGCTACAGAAGAGGGCCATCGCTACATGATGGAATAGACTGATATGCTTCCCCCCGCGGACCGGGGGGCGTTCGGACCGTGGCCCCCCCCCCGCTCCTCTTCTGCAGCGGGGGGTGGGGGGTGGGGGGGGTGTTCACGGTCCGAACACGGCAAATGAACCGTTTATCACGGCGCACGTACTTCGTGCGCAGTACAGTTGTAATTTACCGATCGGTCAAAAGTCATTTTTGGATTACAGTTTTCAGGGATAAATAATAATTTAGCTTATAACACCTTACCTCTTCAAAGCAGCAGAGTCGCGGCGAACATTTCTTCCCCCATTGTCAGACGAACGCGACGCTACTCCGCTCGTGGATCCCGATCAACATAATTCCATTATTGCCGTTTTGGCGAATGATTTACGACTTTTGTCGTCGGCCTCCGTCTATTCTGCTGGAATGAGTGCAGGTCCCACTTGTGGGTGTTCTCCATGCTGCTGGGTGAGCCTGGGTCTGTAGTAGATTCGTACAGCGTCCTTTGTTTTCATCTGTTGCAACAGTAAATCTCTCTTCACCCAGCCAGAATTTCTGTGCTTCAATTGGCTCCTGCGTTCACAGTAGGCGGGTCCTTCTTCCTAGATTTTCATTCATTGGTTCTTCAAGGTTTCAGAAACCCAATTCAAGGCTCTTATTAGTCGAATGAGAGGTCAATCAGATGAACTAATCTGTTCGCGGCTGTCTCTGCAGTTTTTTTTTTGAGTTGCACTTGGACGCTACTACATCACCATCACCACCATCATGCGTCATGCGCACGAGGGCGCACGAGCGCGCTCTCGTGCGCCCTCGTGCGTCATAGGACGCAGAGACTTGCCCGCCCGCGGAACAACGGAGCGCAAGTGGTTAACCTCTACAGCAGTGCTGGCAGCACTCATATGTCTATTTTCAAAAGACAACCTCTGGATATGATGCTGAGCATGTGCACTCAACTTCTTTGGTCGACCATGGCAAGGCCTGCTCTGAGTGCAACCTGTCCTGTTAAACTGCTGTATGGTCTTGGCTACTGTGTGTTACTTATGGCTCTTGCGAGCCATAAATAAGAGCCAAGGGCTGACCGGTGAGTTTGCGTTGTTTATTAACTATAAGGAAAGGAACAAAGGAAAATGGCCTCGTGGGGCAAAACACAAACAATAATACAAAGGTACACTTACAAATGATGATGATGATGATGAGAGGGGGACTGGAGCCGGACGTAGGGGTTCCAGCCTTACCCATGCCGGAGAAGAGCGTGGATAATAAAGCGAGGTCACAGCACCGAATGATCAGGACTGCTCCCTTTTATAGTAGTCGACAGCGCCTCAGCTGATGAGAGGTAATTGGCCTCCAGCCATCCCATAGAGCTTGACAGCTGGAGGCCCAATGAGACGCTGTCAAAGTAAGAGCCGGGCTGAGGAGGAATATGGTCTGAGCGTGGATGGCATCGGCGCCCAGACCATGTGACAGAACACCCCCCCCCCACAAGGCCGGGCTTCGAACGGCCAGTAACACGGCCAGTAACACCCAAGCCCCAAAAAAAGGCACAATACTCCATAAAATGCTATAACAAGTTGACAAGACCCAAAGAAAAACAACCCAGGAGACCTTAAAAGGAGAGCAGAGGCTCCTAAGGCGAAATCCACCAGATACAGAGCATCCCTCAAACAGGAGGGGGAGAAAAAAAAGGCACGCTAACCGTGACACGACTATAAGAAATTATATACCTGTACATTCACAAAACCACAAAGGCCTAGGCACAGGAATAACAGCTGAAATTCAGTTCGGGGGGTCTCCCCGCACCCAGCGTCCAAACCACCAACAGGGGTGATGGAAAACGTTCAGGCGGCCTACCCGAATCCCAGGCCAAGAAAGACAGTACTTTGGGCGGCTGGACCAGACCGCCGAACAGAGAGTCCAATGGGTCGGGTGGCCGAACCAAAGAGTCGAATGGGTACGGCAGTCCCTCTGGCGGCCAACCCGCATCACTCAGCCACCAGGCCCGCAGGGGAGAGAAAGGCAACGGCTTCCCTGTGGAGAGGAATAGTGAGGGTAAGCCGGGCCAACAGTGAGAGGTCCATATGGAGCACCATATGGACCATATGGAGCACCCTCGTCAGTCCCCGATTGGGTCGTGGCTGCTCCCGCGACAGACCCCGATTGGGTCTCGGTTGCACCCGCGTCGGACCCCGATTGGGTCGGCGCCGCACCAGAACCGACCTCCAACCTCGAACCTGGAACCTCTGGCACAGAGGGCAAAAGCAGCTCCTCGCCGGTGACCCTGGGAGAAGGCTCAGGAGAGAGAGAAGAACCGGGATCAGGATCACCGGCAGCGCCAGAACCCGGCGAGATAAGCTCGGACACAGCGGACGGCTGCACCCGGCTCATCTCCCCAAGAGACAGGCTAAAATGCTCTAAGATATGAAGGAGAAAGACAAAACAGAGCACTTGCCTGATCTCGGGTTCTGACGCCGTCCAGGACTGCAAAGATCCGGGCTCAGACAGCAGGAGGTCGTCATCAGGCTCCCACTCAGCTGCGTCGGGCTCCGCAGCTGGCATGATAGTGCGCGCAGCTTGCGAGTCTTCCGGCACCGATGCCCACGCCGATGGCCCACACGGCGTGGTGGCAGGAGAACCTCGACCCGCTGGACCGGACCGCTCCTCCGTGGAGCCCCGGGGACACTTCCTCGTTGGTGCAGGTTCCACGCTGCAGTCCGCTCTCCTCCTTCGCCCATGGTGTAGCTGCGGAACCGGAACCAGGCTCTCCAGAACCGCAGGCCCCCTCCTCATCCAGCGACGCTGGCCTGGCGTCGAGGACCGCTCAGCGGAGGGAGACACAGAGGATGCGGGGTTAATAATTACAGCCACAGCAGGTGGTGGGAGCTCGGGGAGCTGCGAACCCCGAACTCCACCTCTAGGAGTCTGACAGCAAATCACAATAATGAGAGAGTGAATGAACTTGGACTTGCCTGTCTCCTGGAGGCTGAGTGGTGCCCGCTGTGGCGGACGTTGCTCCTCCCTTTCCCCGCCGGACGGTGACAGAGGACCCCCTGGGAGGATGACGGGGAGCCGCTCGAGATGGTTCCGGGACGGAGCTCGCCAAGTCAGGACTCTGAGTACACACAGCGGCCGGGGAATGCGTCGAGGAGGAGGGGGCGATGGCCTCGGTGGCATCGGCACCCAGACCATTTGACACTGTGCTGCAGCTCAGTTTCAGGGTATGGGCAATCTTCTTATAGCCTAGGCCATCTTTACGTAAAGCAACAATTTTTTTTTTTCAGATCCTCAGAGTTCTTTGCCATGAGGTGCCATGTTGAACTTCCAGTGACCAGTATGAGAGAGTGTGAGAGTGATAACACCAAATTTAACACGCCTACTCCCCATTCACATCTGAGACCTTGTAACGCTAACGACTCACATAACACCGGGGAGGGAAAATGGCTAACTGGGCACAATTTGGACATTTTCACTTAAGGGTGTACTCACATTTGTTGCCAGAGGTTTAGACATTAATGACTGTGTGTTGAGTTATTTTGCTGTTATGGGACAGCAATTTTACATTGTTACTGTACACTGACTACATTGTATCAAAGTGTCATATTTATTTTATTTATTAATATAGCCCCATTTCACAACAACAGTCATCTCATAGCACTTTCAACTGTAGGGGGAACCCCCACAGTTGCAGAAAGACCCCAGCAATCAGGCGATCCCCTGTGAGCAAGCACTTGGCGATGGTGGAGAGGGAAAACTCCCTTTTAACAGGAAGAAACCTCCAGCAGAACCAGGCTCAGGGAGGGGCAGTCATCTGCTGCGACTGGCTGGGGGGTGAGGGGACAGAGAAGAAGAAAAGAACAGACATGTAGAGAGCAAACAGCATGATGGGGACTCAATCTATAGGAGAAAACAAACAGATGTTAATGACCAGCAAAAAAAAAAAAAAAAAATATTTCATTGAGAGTGAAGAAAGGAGTGAGGCCCAATGCATTATTGGAGGTCCCCCGGCTGACTAAACCTAGTAGCAGCATGACTAAGGGAGGGTTCAGAAACACATGACCCCTCCCTAATTGTAGGCTATATCAAAAAGGAAGCTTTAAACCTTGTTCTTAAAAACAGAGATTGAGTCTGACTCCCAAATCCAGATTGGCAGCTGGTTCCACAAAAGAGGAGCTTGATAACTGAAAGCTCTGCCTCCCATTGTACTTTTGGAGATTCTAGGTATTACAAGTAATCCTGCATTTTGGGAGCGTAGTGCTCTGTTAGGATAATACGGTAGTATCAGATCTTTTAAATAAAAAGGAGCCTGATTGTTTAGAGCTCTGTAAGTAAGAAGAAGGATTTTAAACTTAATTCTAAATTCTATGGGAAGCCAATGAAGGGAGGCCAGAACCGGAGAGATATGGTCTCTCTTTCGAGTACCTGTTAAAACTCTTGCTGCAGCATTTTGGATCAGCTGAAGACTTTTTAAAGATGTTTTAGGACAACCTGATAATAAAGAGTTACAATAATCTAATCTCGAGCTAACAAAAGCGTGGATCAGTTTCTCAGCATCACTCTGAGACAAGATGCTCCTAATCTTGGCAATATTACTCAAATGATAGAAGGCAGTCTTAGAAACAAATTTAATATGTGAATTGAAGGACAGATCTTGATCAAAAATAATTCCAAGGTTCCTCACAGAGCTTATTAAGAGAAAGAGTAACCGCATCCAAACTGAAAGTTTGATTTGGAAAGGTATTTCTTAGGTTTTTTGGACCAACTAGAATGACCTCAATCTTATTAGAATTTCATAGCAGGAAATTACAAGTCATCCAAGCTTTGATTTCCTTAAGACAGGCTTCCAACTTGGCTAATTGATTACTTAGCCAAGTATCTTCAGCGTTGTCCCATGAAAAGATAGAATAAAATATTTACAAAAATGTGAGGGGTGTACTCACTTTTGTGAAACACTGTATGTATATTTACTGTTTTGTTATCCAATTTTTTTTAATCTTCTTATCTTATTTATTATTGCTCTGAGTGCTGCTATCCCTTTGCAGCTGCAATCTTGTAATTTCCCCATTGTGGGACTAATAAAGGTTTATCTTATCTTATCTTATCTTATATGTAGTTTTAAAGGAAAAATACAATTTTCATATTGTCCTATAACCTCTACACAAAGATGTCTCTGAAACTTTCTCTGAAACAGTCAGTTTCCAGTCTGATCATGAATATTAATGAGCCCCTTATCAGATTGGTTAAAAGATTTTTTAAATGAGGTGCTGTAACTCAGTCAAATGTAATGAGATGTAGCCCACAGCATGGACAGAGTTTAACAGTCAGTTGGACTATGGATTGAAATAAAGGCCGGACTTGTTGGTCTATGGTGTCATAAAACACAGGAAGTGCAGTCTGCTTGCTTCAGTGAGTTTGTCTAAATAAAGGCAGTGTGCAATTTTAATCATGTACATGCTTGTCATGGTCATATTTTGTAAGTTTAAAACCAGTGCTTAATTTGTAAAGTCGAAGGTCCCAGAGTTCAGACAAGCCGATGTCCCTAAAGCTCAGTGGAGCAGTAAAGGTACCAGAACGTCGCCCCTGCCACTGACCCATCATACACCCTGGTCTTCTTCACTAGCTTTTATAATTGGTGACTTCGGAGCCAGGAGGCTGCCAAGAGTCTGTCCATCACTGTCCACCATTATTCTGTGCTAGCGGCAGGTCCATTTAGGCTAGCATCACTTCTGCCTCAGCACTGCTACCTGTCCTGTCTACACAGGGCTGTCCACATCCAAAAGGTTTGCCTCCCTTAGAGTGCGACTCTTCTGCCAGTTTAAAGACATCCAATTATGTAAGTTGCCTGACTTAAGACTAATAACACAGATAGCATTAAATAATAGACAAAACGTATTTATGTATTTTGAGAGTGAAACAATAGGTGATGGATTCCACTAAAGAGATTCCGGTCCTGAAGTGGGAGGTGGTTGATCTTTTTCCAGCAGGATCCAGCAAAAATTAAGCCCTGGTTAAAATCAATTTAAACAACATTTTGAACAATATGGGCTCCTTAATGCACTTATAACCATGGCGGGTTTGCAAGTATTTCCCTGGTTTACCAATGGAAAAAGGTCCACCATGGCTTAAGACCAAATGTATAAATTCAGTCTCGCAAAATAGTATTTGTTATTTATTGATCAAGTCAGAATTACTGATGAAACTTATCTGGTCTGATAGTCAACCTCCCTCTGGTCCATTCTTTAATGTGCTGTTTCAAGTTTTATCATGCGTAAAAATGGAGACAAGCTGTCCTGTAAGAAGAACTAGGCATTGGCAACAAGCTATTTTCACCATCCTGTGCCTATGTGTTGACTTAAAAGTCTGCTAAAGACAAACTGGAGTGAATGATGTGACTTATATAACCCAGTTAGACATTTATGTCATGCTCATAACTGAGGCCCTCCAAGCAATCAAAGATTAATGAGCACATTAACTCCATTTATTTTGACACTAGTCCCAGTAACCCACTCTGACATTTGAGATGTCATTGAAGCCAGAAAGTCTTCCTTTCTTCACAGAAGAGGCTCCCCTGGCAATAAAGACATGGGAATATAATGAAACATAAGAGATCAGGGGAAGAGACAAAAAGTAAGAACAAAAGGCCGGAATGATCTGGGACAAATTAATGTGACTTCAGTTGCAGATGACCGGTTTGACATGTTCAGAGTCACTGTTAGAGGTTTTTATGTTGCTCTTCCCCCCAAGATTAATTCTTATTAAGGATGAACTGATCCGTTAGTCAGTATCGGTATTGGTTTGATCCAGGCAAAAATTACTGGATCTGGTATCAGGTAGCAATAAAAAATAAAAAACAGTCTATTAAAACATAAAATAAATCAAAATCACCTTTTACTGTAAAACTGTCAACACTCTGTAAACATCTCTCACATACACAAACTGCATGTCAGATACAGCGAGTATTTTTAAAACATGAAGAAAACTAAATAAACTAGAGAGCACTCAGAGAGTGCATACCTCTGCCAACTCCCTGTCTCTCAGATGGAGATTTGTTTGTTCGTCTGTCTGTCTGTTAGTTAGCAGGATTACACAAAAACTAATGGACTACTTTGAGTAAATTTTCACCAGACATGACCCTTGGTCTATGGATGAACCCTTTAGATTTTGGAGGTGATCTTGGTCAGGATACAGATTGTGGATCACTTTTTCCCTTTCTTTAACATTGCAAGATAGGACCTTGGTGGAGGTATGTGCTCATGGATCACCTCCAGAAACTAATAGTTTTATCTGTAGCCCAAGAGCCATCTCTGGTGACGATTTCATTAAAATCCACCCGGTAGTTTTTGCGTAATCCTGCTAACAGACAGACAGACAGGCAGCCAGACAAACAAACTGCCCCAGAATGACTTTAACTGATTTTATCTGCTCTGTATGTTTAGATCTTCATAAAACATTGGACTGACAGTGAATGCTCTTGCTCTTCTTGGTTTGATGTAAACGCTGTAAAAGACAAAGTAGTTTAAAAAAAATGTATGATTCAAGAGAAGTTTCTAATTGACTGTGATGGTGAGCTGCTAATTATTTAGGATAGGATAACTGTACCAGTGTGATCTGAACTGGGAAAACAGTGAATAGGATGTGTGAACATAATCATATATATCACTCATTTTTGTAGCAGTGTTCAGGCATGTTATCTTACATACAGCAGGCATTTTCTCCCTCAAGATATATTACAACAGTTAATTCTGACCGAGTAATTTGACTGGACAGTAGGGATTCCAGGAGTTACTGTATTCCACGATAATTGCACTCCAACTTCACTGAACATGTATCACTCCACTTCAAAGATGTTCCTGTAACCATTAATTACTAACAGTAATTTACTATCAACTCTGACAATTGCAGTTCTGTTTTGGATACCTTGATTTCCACAGTGAGTTGCTGTTTGACAAGAAATTATACGTCTGTGACCTGAAAGTCCCACCCTTTAGAAAGACACTGTTTCCGTTTGTCCTTGGATCAACGTCACTAGTGCGTTGCCCGTAGAACGCAAGTATTCCTGTCTGAAACAGGTATCCCAATCAGGCTTTAGAGGCCCAAATGTGTTTCTAAGTGGAATACAAAGAGGTGTAGCCTATATGTAGGCAATCACATGTTAGACCTAGACAAATATTAAAGGAAGTAAATGGTACTAAGATTTATTTGATTGCGTGAATATTAATTACTGTAGGAAAATATGAAATTAATAAATGTGATCAGGTATAAAATTATTTAATTTATATTGATGTATTGGAATCTGAGATCAAATTTCGTTTCATATACACCAGAAAAGTTAATAACACTCGTAGTGTTATTAGGCACCAGCACCAGCTTCTATCTTTAAGAAGCAATTTTAATTTTAATTTCACTTTATACCTGTTAAATCACTCAGTAAATTAATTCATAATCAGTCTCAAAAATGTTTCCATGAATTCAATACCTGGGCTTGAAACAGACTCAGAATGAAATAAATTCTCAACAACTTCTCTCATTTTCACATATTTATTAAATGAAAGGATTAACAGATATTGCAGTGATTTCATTAATCATAAAATCAATCTTGTAAATGATAGATTAACAATGTCAATATTTTCAGAACCAGGGTCAACTGAGAAATGAATTTCTATCAGTTTGAGTTAACAGATTATGGAAACAACGCAAATTTATGGAGAAAGTTTACTAATTATATGAAAAGTCCTGGATTAATCTTAAGAAAATAAAAACAGAATTTTAATGAAAAGAAGAGTTATGTTAATGGATTCTTAACCCCTTGCACTCCGGTCAATTTCCCTAAAAACGCCAAAAAATTACGTGCCCAAATTAAATCCAAAGCTGTTCTTTAACCCTTTGCAGCATCTTCATGGGATTGGTCTCATTTAAAAGAAAACACTTTGAATTTTTTGGCAAAACAGTCATAATCTCTCTAAGTGCTCTGGCCACTGAGTTACAGTCATCTAAACATAGTGAACTTGAAGAAAATAAATTTGGCCTGGGTGTTTTTTTTGGATACAAATGCTTGCAAATAACACACAGCTTCAGATCCGGGCTGGGAAATGCAACAGAAATGTAGAACCAAGTGTTATCCAGCTGAGGTCCAAATTTTGTAACAATACCACAAAAAATGAATATATTACACAGCTTTTTCCTCAGGTAGTTCCCAGGCGTTTTGGAACTGTGCCAAATTGTGCCAAATGGCACAATTTGGAAAAACATCTGTAACTTTGAATGCTTCAATGTAGAAGCTTCATTTTGGGCTCTAATGAAAGGTCACAGTCAGGGCTGTGTCTGTGTGTGTGTGTGGGGGGGGGGGGGTTGCCCCCCCCTCGCTACAGAGGATGGACATCGGCCATCGCTACATGACGGATTAGCCTCATGTGGCAATGTGGGACAGCAGCACAGTCACCGCGGCACCCCCCCCTCGCTACAGAAGAATAGCGGGGGGGGGCGTTCACGGTCTGGACGCGGTGAACGACCCCTTGTACCGCGGCGCACGAACTTCAGACTTCGTGCGCCGCACAGTTGTAATTCATTTTGGATTACAATTTTCAGGGATAAAGAATAATTTAGCTTATAACACCTTACCTCTTCACAGCAGCAGAGTCCTGGCGAACTTCTCTTCCTCACTGTCAGACGAACGCGACGCTGGTCCGCTCGTGGTTCTGGTCTCGCGACCCGATCAAAACATAATTCCATTATTGCGGTTTTGTGCTTCCATGATTGCGGTTTTTGGCGAACGATTTTTCAAAACAAATAACAGTAGTAATTTAAAAAAGACTGGCGAAGGCGTGTGTGTCACTCAGCCTTCGTCGTCGGCCTCCGTCGGTCCATGACCATGGAAGAAATCATAACGTCTACTCTGCTGGAACAAAAACAAAATAAGCACCGCCTGTGGCTGAACATGCTGATGCGCGAATGGCAGTCGCTGTCACACAGGTTGCATTTGTGGGTGGTCTCCGTGCTGCTGGGTCTGTGATGGTTCGTCCTGCGGGTCCTTTTTTGATCCGCTGCAGCAGTCAGTCTTCACCCAGCCTTAAAAAAACAGCTCGCGAACTTCTCTGCTTCAATTGGCTCACTGCATTCACAGCATTGGTAGACGGGTCCTTCTTGCTAGGTTTTCAGTCATTGGTTCTTCAAGGTTTCAGAAACCCAATTCAAGGCTCTTATTAGTCGAATGAGAGGTCAATCAGATGAACTAATCTGTTCGCGGCTGTGTCTGCAGCTTTTATTTTCAGTGCGCGCTTGGACGCCATCACCATCTCCATCTCCATCATGCGTCCTAGAGCGCATGAGGGTGCACGAGAGCACCCTCGTGCGCTCTAGGACGCGGAGACGTGTCCGCCCGCAGCACACCGGAGTGCAAGAGGTTAATTTGCATCTGATTAGATATACAAATTATTACCGAACCTCAGACGTTTAATTCAGCAGATGAATTAAAGTTTGCAGCTCACGTGATTCCTCGTTCGGCGTCGTCCTCAGCCCAAGATTTTGTGGATGTTAGGGAAAATATCTGCCCGCAGATATTTCAGGGTCCACAGTTCAACCTTTAAAGTCAAGCGTTCGAAGTGGCTGGATTTTGGCTGTATGACCCACAGTTGTAACTTGGATCGGAGCCAGATGGTGCCGACGTTTCTTCAGCGTGTGGTGAAGAGCTGCGAGTTTTCTCCTTCATAGACAAGCGGCTCCAGAGGTCTTCGAGAATAATTAGATCTAATCAGATCTCAAATTAGAAAAAGATTTTCGGACTTTAGATAAAATAATAGCTTATGGTGTGTGATTGGTCAGGAAAAATATTATGAAAATAAAGTCAAGATTAAAGTTTACATTAAAATTAAAACAAACGGTGGTTTTACAGAAAGTTTAACAAAAAAAAAGAGATAAATAAAAATTGGAGTTTAACTCCGATTAAGAATTGAGCTCAAAGAAATAGGAATTCCTAGGCATTTAAGAGAAAAAGGAAAAAAAACATTAAAATACAAAGTTACATAAACAAATTACGAGTTATCTGCTCTGTGCTCGGAAAAGCAACACGTGGTAGAAGTCTTTGTTCAGGCAGCCCTTTGTTCTTCCCAAAGTTCTTTCTTGCTGTGTGTAGACAATGGACAAAGAAGAGAGACAAAAGAGAGCGACAAACGGAGGCGAAAGAGCCAAAAAGAGCGTCCGAAGAGAAGAGACGAAAAAAAGAAGGTAGCAGGGGTCTTTCTCTTTTTATGAGTTCTGTTGAGCTTTCGCGGGCTTCCGGGTTGACAGCAACCTCAGCCAATAAGCCTTCTTCATAGGCGGGCTTGATGAACTTTAGTCCAATGACAGGCTTTGTCTGCGAGGGACTAATAGGATGGAGAAGCTGGGGCTCAGTGAAGGCTGGGTGAAATGTGATACTGGTCCCCATGGATACACACAATTTTAATACACTGGAATATGCTTTTACACACTTATGTATAACTAAACTAACCTTAACGTAACTTATAAGCAGTGCTTCTAAATCAACATGCAGGAATAAACATTCATTTAAACATTTTTAACATGCATATATATAAAATCACAGATTAATGCATTTCACACATATTATTGATTTTCCACATTAAAACATCAGAGTCCATTTGCTTTTCATAGTCCTGAGAAGAAGGGAAGATTTAGAATTGAGTTTGTAATAATGTACTTTAAAGTTCACTGGTTAAGTCCATCATGTCCCAAAGTTTAAGGAAATTTTATTGAGCTGTGGATCGGTGTGGCAATGAGGGGCTCCATGTCTGTTCCATGTTTATGGGGGCAATAAAGGGGCGCAGGAGGAAATAGGTTGAATTCTTTTAGACTGGTTTTAGCAAAGGAATAGGATTTCAGCTGTGGCCTGGGGGAGAAAATCAGTTCTTGACTGTCTTACTCCTGGGTGAAACAAAATGTCTTTAAGCAGAAGAATAATTATTGCTGAGCCAAAGTGAAATGATGCTACATTACAGAATAGATAAATATTGAAAATGAATGGGGCATCCAATATTAGCGACTGTTTCAGATCCCTTGTTTATCAGATCACTTGTTTGTGTGATCTTTTATCACTTATATTCAAGATTATAGTGTATCTTGCACTTTGGGGAATGGGAGTTGTTCAGTCACCATTATAATTATTTTAGTTTATGTCACTGTTCAGTGATGGAGTTCAGTGTAATATTGAATTTCTTCTGTGTATCGTCAATAAATTCATGCAGTACTATAACAGGACCTGTTTACAAATATTTGAGACCCATTGTAGTGCATCGTTTTATATTTTAGCAATATTTTGCTATTAAAGGTTTTTTTTTTTTTAAACTGTAATGCTAAAATTGAGGCAGTGCTTATATCGTTGCACTGGAGCGATGCTGAAGCCAAATAATGATCTGAACCTTGAAGACGTGAGTGACAAAGCCTAATGTGAGCGCCGCCGCTCTATTGTAAGCGGTTTGTTTTTTTATTGATGCAAGATGATTTATTATTATTATTATTATTATTATTATTATTATTATTATTATGCCTAAATGATCGCGTTTTTGACTTTCTAAACGTTAACCAAAACACACTTCTTTTTTTTTTCGCACACACCTCCGACCCGAGGAAAAATTTTATAAACTGGAAAAAATGTCTACCCCATGCTGAAAATTTATTCAGCGTATGGTTGACATGTCCCACATTCGTGGAGCAAAGGTTGTAGGGCCTTCCCCCATGTTTTTTTTTTTTTTTTTTTTTTTACTTTTGCACTCTGTGCCAGTCAGAACACTGGAGGAGGTGGATCCAATCAGTTGACTGCTCGAACCACAGAACTCAGCTGTTTTCCATGACAAATCAGCCTCAGGGCAAATGCACACTGCATGCATTATCTTTTTTTTTTCACTTTATTGAAAATAACTTTTTTTATTGCCATCAGTTAGCGTGCCTTTGAGCCAGATCGTGTCTGGCCGCTGCTTCTCCTGGCATGTTCTCTGTTGATTTGTAAGACACAGTCTCCATCAGTGTTGCCCATTTGTCAGTGAATATTTAAATAAAAATGATTTATTTTGTTATTTGAGCGTTTTTGTGTCCAGTTTGGGTTGTCGTTTAGTCAAACCGTGCATGTGGCTGCATGTGATATGCAGTTGGTCTGGGTATTCTGCTCCACAATTATTAACTTTTAATTTTTAGATAGCCATGTGAGCACACTGAAAGGAGCGCCATCGGCGACGGTGAGTCGTGGTCCTGCAAAGGGACTCCTGTCTACCGCTGACTGGGCGGGCTGGGCTTGCTTCAGTGCGAAGGACTGCATTCCGCCCTCTGTGTTGGAGAAGGCAGACCTCAGGTCTCCGCTGGCATTCCCCAAATTATCCTTTAGACATACGCAATCACAGCAAAATTACAGTATAATTTTTTTAAACATTACATCTTACCATTCTCTCTTTCTTGCCAAATTTATCGCTTTTCACTTCCTTTTTTTGTTTGCAAAATGCTGTGATGACTGACTGGTCGTCACCAAGTCACAAAAAACATGTTATAATATATAAAAATATTGAATCGGATTGGGCATTAAAAAAGCTGTCCGATATTGTCTATCTGGAAATGTCAACAGCTCAAAGACATGGAGCCAAGGAGGACTTGGTAAGTCTTTGGGCCCAGACGGTGGACGATTTAAAGAGCTTGCTGTCATGAGATTGCTGTAGTTATTAATTTTTAAATTTATTTAGTTATTTTTGGTCCCTTGTGCGTGTTAGTCCCGGTTTTATGCTGGTTTATGCTGGTGTATGTTTTTGTTCTCATTGCTTGTTTTTCTAGGGGTTTTTTTGTTTGTTTTTGAAAATGCTAATAAATATTTGATTAAAAAAAAGCTGCATCAGTCCATCCCTAATTCTTATCTATAGTTTTTATATTCTGTGTGTTGCTAAGCGAGGTGCTCAAGTATGGTCCTTTGCTGTAGTGAGAAGCTATTTTGCTTGAAAAGTGGGTGGTGAAAATGCAAAAGGGAACAGGATTCGAACAAGATGCAATCCCAGGCAACCACAAAAGAATAGGTGAGAGACAACTGCAGGGAGAATGTTAATGATCCTTATCAGTCTGGTCATCAATGTAGTGGTTTGTCATCACTCGTATTTCCTTTAACAACCCCATCTCCCGAGATGCATGAAGGCTCCATTATGCTCTTCAGTTTTACTCAAGTGGTGTCTCATTTGTTGCATCTAATATGCTGCATTCAGTTAGTCTTTACTGTGTAAACCTTGGTTAAAGGCAAATGACAAATGAAGCCAAGTCCTGGTAAACTGTTTGGCTGAAAGACAAAATAAGATGAAATGCCAGAGCCAAGGAGAAAAGAATAAAGAGGGAGAAGACAAATTGTGTGCAATCTCAAATGATGTAAAGACATGCAATATGTGGTAGACTGCAAGTCTAATTTAAAACATTACTGGCACATGCCTCTAGGGGGAACTACCTGTATTGTTCAGCACTACTATTAAGGGGACACATTAGAACAAGAGTGTGAAAACCCCGCGCAGAATCCATGTTCAGTCATATTATGTGTGTTGCAGAATAAACGGCAGAGTTAGCCAAAGAAATAACTCAAGTGTGATCATTGCTACACGGTAGGATATCACACAATTGGCGACGAGGATTAAAAGAAAAAAATCAGCGGCGAGAAACAGAGAACATTGCAAGTGTGGCGAACTCAAGTGACTCCAGTAGTTCGAGTGCAAGTTCAGAGGAGGAAAAACGAGGTTTCCCCACCACGACGAGCAATGGCGGCTGTAATCGGAACGGTAACCCCTTTTGATAACTCGACTCAGTCATGGGAAGAATATAGTGAAATGTTGGACTTTTTCTTCCAAGCTAATGACATTGAGGAGCCAGACAAAAGGAAGGCTGTACTGTTGAGTGGAGTTGGTGCAACTACTTACAGTTTGTTGAGAAATTTAATAAGCCCTGCATTACCGAAAGATAAAACGTACGACCAGCTTACTGCTGAGTTTCAGAAGCACTTCAGCCCCAAACCGAGTGAAATCGTGCAACGATTCAAATTTAATTCACGCATAAGGAGGAACACTGAGTCCATAGCAGAGTATGTGGCAGAATTGAGGAAATTAGCACTGCACTGTGATTACAAAGACTCATTGGAAGAAATGTTAAGAGACAGACTTGTGTGTGGAGTGAATGATGACCGAATGCAACGGCGACTTTTATCTGAAACAAAACTCACTTTTGCAAAGGCTTTGGAATTATGCCAAGCGATGGAAACAGCATCTAAAGATGTGAGAGAGATGCAAGGGAAGCTAACAGAGGACACAGCAACGCATGTTCGTGTGCCTAAGACCCAAGTAGGTGTCCACAAAGTGTTGACTGACAAAACTCAGCACAAATTCCCCAGTTGTTATCGCTGCAAAGGCCAGCACAATGCCGCCGAGTGCAAATTTGCCACTGAGCTGTGTCATAATTGTGGCAAGCGAGGGCACATTAAGAAAGCATGTAGAATAAAGGTGGACAGCGCACAGGTGCTGAAAGCGACAGTTAATGGGCAAAAGTATGAAAACAAGGGCCCAGGAAAGGAACAGCGAGCGAATCAACTGAGAGGGGAGGGAGAAAGTGATACAGAAGACATGGGTTTTCACACAATTTACAACACGTCAGAGGAGCTGACCAAGGTAGCGCCCATCACGCGTACCATGAATGTTAATGGAATAAAAGTAACATTTGAAGTTGATACAGGCTGTGGAGTAACCATATTAAGTAAACAGCAATATACACAACTGTGGAAGAAAACAGACACAGCAGAATTAAATCCCTGTTCATTAAAATTAAAAACATACACAGGAGAGAAGCTAGACGTGCTAGGCATGGCACAAGTGAAGGTGCAGCACGAAAACAAAGAAAAGGACTTACCTGTAGTAGTAGTTGGGAGCGAAGGACCAAATCTACTAGGGCGAAGTTGGCTACAAGAACTGGCCATGATGGATCAGTTGGTGAATAAAGTGGAATCTCAGCCCAAATTGCAGCTGGAGGAGATCCTCGAAAGACACGCTGAGGTGTTCAAAGAAGGCTTAGGACAGCTAAAAGGTGTCACTGCAAAGATTAATGTGGACAAGGAGGCCCAACCACGATTCTGCAAACCCCGACCGGTACCCTATGCAGTCAAGCCACTGGTTGAAAGCGAGCTACAGAGGCTGCTGGATGACAAGATCATTGAGCCAGTGCAGGTTGCAGAATGGGCGGCGCCCATAGTCCCAGTGAGAAAGCCGGATGGCTCCATTAGAATATGTGGAGATTACAAACTCACTGTCAATCGAGCATCACGGGTGGATCAGTATCCAATTCCTAAAGTGGAGGACCTCTTCGCACAGCTGAATGGCGGCCGACACTTCACGAAATTAGACATGAGTCACGCCTACCAACAAGTAGTCTTGGAAGAAGAATCAAGAAAGTATGTAACCATCAATACACACAAAGGCTTATATATCTACACACGCTTACCATTTGGAGTAGCTTCCAGTCCTGCTATATTCCAGAGAACTATGGAGGGCATCCTAGGTGGAATTCCGAATGTTACCATTTATTTGGATGACATCCTTTGTACAGGACCAAATGAACAAGAACATCTGAAAACGCTGAAGGAAGTGCTTCAACGGTTGGAGAAAAGCGGTCTGAGGTTGAAAAGAAGCAAGTGTGAGTTCATGGGAAAAGAGGTGGTGTTCCTAGGCCACAAGATCAACGCCAGTGGTCTACACCCTCTAACAGACAAAGTGGAAGCCATTGCGGAGGCGCCTGAGCCACAAAATGTTACTGAGTTAAAAGCCTACCTGGGCTTGTTGAACTATTACCATAGGTTCCTCCCAAAGCTCTCCACGCTGCTGGCACCACTACATACCTTACTTAAGAAGGAAGAAAAATGGTCATGGGGGGTCAAGCAGCAGAAGGCGTTTGAAGAGTCCAAAGCGCTACTTCAGTCCTGTAGTGTGTTAGTGCACTATGATTCAAACAAACCACTCATCCTGGCGTGTGACGCATCACCCTACGGTGTGGGTGCTGTACTCTCTCATCGTATGGAGGATGGCTCAGAGAGACCCATAGGGTTCGTCTCAAGAACTCTTAGTGCAGCTGAGAAAAACTACTCCCAGCTAGACGAGAGGGCCGTGCAGACGTTCAAGTCACTCATGAAAAAGATGGCAGGAGACTCTATTGAAACCCGAATGTCGAGAGCTCTGTTCAGCTATCGAATAACACCCCAATCTACAACTGGCAAGTCACCAGCTGAGCTGTTGTGTGGAAGGAAGTTGAGGTCAACATTTGACTTAATACATCCAGACTTCAGAAACAAAGTGCATGATAAACAAGAGAAACAAAAAGGTTATCATGACATGCATGCTAGAGAGAGAATACTGAGGGAAGGAGACGTGGTCTACACCCGCAACTTTGGCTCAGGACCAGCCTGGGTACCAGGAGAAATAACAGAAAAGACAGGCCCTGTGTCATTCAAGGTGACATTAGGTCATGGACAAGTGGTGAGGCGACACATCGACCAAGTTCGTGGTAGGAGCTCCATTCCCCTGCCGATGGCACCAGAGGTGTTGTCTGACACCCATCCTGAGGAGAGCATCAACGAACCACCACTTCAGGTGAAACCTGAGGTAACCGTCTCTGCAGATTCTACGGGCAGCACTGCAGCAGCCGAAACAGTGGAGCAGTCTGAGTCTTCACCTGCAGTTGGCTCACCAGCCGTGAGAAGATCTCAGCGAGCTAGGAAAGCTCCAGACTACTTGAAGGACTATACTTAGTCAGTAGTGAGTTCCCCAGCCACAGGACAAGAATGCGTCCTGGAACCTCACTGGGATGCGGTAGTCAAACCAAATCCCCAGTTAGACTGTTATGTGTGTTATACATGTAAAAAAAAAAAAAAAAAAAAAAAAAAGAGAAAGAAATTATGTGTATGGCACATGTGTTTAAGAAGTTAAAAGTAACTGTGATTGTTTAGGGTTAAATGGGAGTTCCAGGATGTCTAGCATAATTGGCTAGTGTAATTAAAAGTAGTTTAATCTAGAGGGGAGGGATGTGGTAGACTGCAAGTCTAATTTAAAACATTACTGGCACATGCCTCTAGGGGGAACTACCTGTATTGTTCAGCACTACTATTAAGGGGACACATTAGAACAAGAGTGTGAAAACCCCGCGCAGAATCCATGTTCAGTCATATTATGTGTGTTGCAGAATAAACGGCAGAGTTAGCCAAAGAAATAACTCAAGTGTGATCATTGCTACACGGTAGGATATCACACAATATGTCACTGAAAGGCCATTGTGATGTAATTCAGTAAATCGTGTACTCGCTTGTGCTTTGAGAATACAAATACCTATTACTGGTATGCAGAAATGGAATAGCAAGAAAGTAAATGTTGTTGTTTTTTTCTATCCCGATTTCCCCCCATTTTTAGACTCTCACTGCTTATTTCAGTGAGAAATACTTATCTTTAATGCAGGGCTCAAATGTGGATTTGATGAATCACTGGTGTTTTTTTTTTTTCTAAAATAATTCTTGCCTGTATTCTGAAAATCTTTTCTGACAACCAGCATGTCATATCATGTTCACATACAGTATATCCACTGGCAAATTATATGTGTAGCGAGGCAAAATTACCCTCTATACCCAGTTTGAATGAAGGGTATGCATAAAAATGGGAGGAGATTAAAGACTTACTAATGGTATGGCACAGAGGAGGTTTAATGTGGAACTACTGCTGGTTTGAGAGTTTCCTCTTTGAGCACAGTGCACATGCCCAACAACTTGAAACAAAAAGATAATGGCTCAGGTTTAGATGGTTAATAATTCAGACTTCTCACCTGTTATGCTCCTGGGTTTCCTCGCTATAATGTGGTCTTATTTTGGGAAGCGGTTCAAATTTATCACACATTTTTGGTTAAAACTGGAAGATTTTTGGCTTACCAAGGCCCGTTGAAATAAAGCACAGCTGGATGCAGACTGATTCAGTTGTGCTTGGAGCAAAAATTGCTTCTGCTCAGCTGCCATTCTCAGGCAGTGCTAAACCTCAGCATTCAGCTCAGTGGTGCTCATCAGTTTTTCTATCACAGCCTTGATTGTGGCACTTTCAGTAGCTTTTCTTCCTTATTTTAATAGACATGACAGGCAGCCAGAATGACTAACTGACCCCTTTAGCCAAGTCTGCTGAAAATGCATAAATGAGTTTGACCCCTAAACTTGTATTTGCATAGAAAATCAGATTTGGCTCTGTGTAGTACAGTGGATTCCTCCGGCATTATGCTGCCTTCAAAATTATAAACTAGTTAGGTGCTTTTTTGTTTACATGACTACAACAGAGCCACAACAGTCTCTGTGTGTGCTTTCTGTGCGAGATTGTTCAGGCTTTGTTCAAAGGAGTCAGCAACAAAGAGAGAAAGGAAGACGTACTGCTTCTAAGCAAACAGAAGATGCTGACAGGGCTGCGTTGCTTTGCTTTCAATTATTTCAATCGATAATAACTAAATCAGTCTTGAGAAGCAGTCGATGATCTCAACTGGACCTCCATTCAATAATAATCAAGACTGATTCATGTTCATGCAGAAGGTCGTGGATTTAGGGTTATCCTTGGCTCCTTTTTCTTGGAGCACTAATTCCATTCTGGTTGTTCTATATGGTATTTGAGTCTGATGTGATGTGAAGGGTCATAAAGAGGAACACATTGTATAGATTTGTGAAACAGCAACTGCAAGGCTCGGGGATTTGTTTTTGTGTTGACTATGGCTGTGTTGTGAGACATGTATATGTTGGACACTGCATATGTGATTTAACCACGATGAAGGAGAGCCAGCCCCCTGCGGTGCGGAGCCACAGAGCCTGGACCCCCTGCGGAGGACAGGGGACAGAAGACTTCCTGACCACTGAGGCTCGGGAAGAGAGAAGGGGGAGTTATGTAAATAAAAGGCTAATGAATGTGAATAAAGAGACTTTGATATAGATGTGTGATTTCCCCCGCGAGGGAAATGGTTTGATGTGAGAAGGTTTAAATGAGAGAACTTTGGTGTGTTCACTCTCTTTGTTCGCTGCTCAAGAATAAGAGCAGACAGTGGAATGATTTCTTGAATAAACTGAAATGAAAGACAATTCGGTTTCGTTATTCAGGTCTCCCCACATTGGTGACTGACGACGTTGAGAATGAACGAAGAAATTCTCAGGGTCCCGGACTCACAGCGCTCAGAGCTGGCGAGCGCAGTGGCCGTTAAGCTGCCTGATTTCTGGCAGGATAACCCACGGTCGTGGTTTCTGCAAGCAGAGTCGCAGTTCGCGCTCGCAGGAGTAACGGTGGATGACACTAAGTTCCACCATGTCATCGCTAAACTGGACAACAGCACAGCTCGGTGCGTGCAAAGCTTGGTGGAGCAGCCACCCGCGACCGACAGGTACAGCAAGCTGAAATCCACCCTCATCAAGTTTTTCACCCCCTCGGCTGAAGTGAGGGCGAGGAGGATCCTGTCTTTGCTAGACCAAGGTGGACACAGGCCGAGCGCCCTGATGGAGGAGATGATACAGCTGAGAGGGTTGGACAACGATGATTTCATTTTTCAGTTCATCTTCCTCTCCAACCTCCCGGCGCATGCGAGAAGCACGCTGGCCGGCAAAAAGTGTCACACCCTGGAGGAGTTCCGGGAGCTGGCCCAGGAGGCAGACGGGATCCTGGACGCCTGCGGCGGGCAAGCAACCACAGCAGCGACCCGAGACAGCGGGGAGCCAGAGGCGGCAGAACCAGACTGGCCGACGATGGCGGCAACACGGCCGCGACGAGGTGGAGCCAATAGCCCGGCGACAGAGGCGCGGGCACGACACAGCGGAGGAGAAGATCTCTGCTTTTACCATCGGAGGTTCGCAGAGAAGGCACGCAGGTGTGTGCCGCCCTGCATCTTCAGGAGTTCGGGAAACGGCAAGACCGGGGGTCGCTAGCAGCTTCGACCCTCGGAGAACGCAACAAGCTGCTCTACATCACGGATGCGCGCTCCGGACGAGTGTTCCTCATTGACACCGGAGCACAAGTGAGCTTCATCACCCCAACATACGCGGACCGGGTAGCTGGACCCCACGGTGACGGAGCTACAGCGGCAAATGGCTCGAACATCAACACCTACGGGAGAAGGACCTTGCCTTTATGCTTACATGGCCGCACATATGAATGGACTTTTGTAGTAGCGGCGGTGAGTTTCAACATGTTGGGCGCGGATTTTTTGTGTTCACACAATCTGTTAGTTGATCTTGCTAATAGACGGCTGGTAAATGCACTCTCTTTTTACTCTCTCCCCTGTTCAGCTCGAGTGTCCCCGCCACCAGTACAGACCCACGTCGCTACAGCAGGTGGTAAGTTTCACACACTCCTCACCCAATTTCCAGCGCTCACTGTGCCCACTTTTTCAGCGACGGTCGCGAAGCACGGGGTGAAACACTTCATCCCCACTTCTGGTCCTCCCGTGTTTGCAAAAGCTCGGCGCTTGGATGCAGTTAAGCTCGCCATTGCGCGCGAGGAGTTCGCCAGCCTGGAGAGGCTGGGCATCGTTCGTAGGTCGAAGAGCCCGTGGGCTTCGCCGCTGCACATGGTACCGAAAGCCGATGGCTCCTGGAGACCGTGCGGGGATTACCGCAGGCTAAACAACGCTACGGCACACGATCGTTATCCCATCCCGCACATTCAGGATTTTTCGGTGCACCTGGCGGGGGCGCGCATTTTTTCAAAGATTGATCTAGTTCGCGGCTATCACCAAGTCCCGGTCCAACCGGAGGACATTCCTAAAACAGCGGTAATAACCCCGTTCGGACTTTTCGAATTTTTACGCATGCCGTTTGGTCTCAAAGGGGCGGCGCAAACATTTCAGCGGATGATGGATGCCGTGTTACGCGATCTCCCTTTCGTGTTTGTGTACCTCGACGACATTTTGGTCGCGAGTACTTCAGAGGACGAACACGAAACGCACCTCACAGCAGTTTTTAGGAGGCTGGGAGAGCACGGCTTAATAGTTAACCCAGCCAAGTGCCAGTTCGGCGTTGAGCGGATTGATTTTTTGGGTCACCGCGTCTCCCCGGAGGGAGCGGTTCCGTTACCAGAGAAAGTACGCGCGGTAGCGGATTTTCCCCGTCCACAAACGGTCAAATCACTACAGGAATTCTTGGGGATGGTGAATTTTTATAACCGGTTCCTGCCCCACGCAGCTCAAATCATGCAACCGTTATACGCCGCGCTCAAAAAACAAAAGCCGACCCAGGCGGTCGAATGGTCCCCGGAGCGGGAGCGCGCGTTCACAGAGGTTAAAAAAGCCTTGGCTGACGCTGCGCTCCTGGCCCACCCAGACCCTGCAGCACGTATCGCGCTGACGACAGACGCTTCAGATTTAGCCATAGGGGCCGTTATTGAGCAACAGGTAGCCGGAGTTTGGCAGCCTTTGGCTTTCTTTAGCAAATCTTTAAGCGCGGCTGAGCGAAAATACAGCGCGTTTGACAGAGAACTGTTGGCGCTGCATTTGGCTATTCGTCATTTCCAGTTCTGGCTGGAAGGACGGTGCTTCACCGCTTATGTGGACCACAAGCCGCTCACATACGCCATGGCCAAAATTTCAGATCCGTGGTCCGGCAGGCAGCAGAGGCAGCTGGCCGCAATCTCGGAATTTACCACTGACATTAGGCACGTCGCGGGCAAATTCAATGTAGTAGCGGATTGTCTCTCACGCGCGTTCACGACCCCGACACGCGCAGAGGCAGAACGGGCCACCGTGACCGCGCCGCAGGAGAGCGGCACGGTGGCGCGCGCAGCCCCGGTGCACGTGGGTATAGATTACGCAGCCATGGCAGCGGACCAGGGGGCGGACGCAGACGTGCGCGCGCTCCAGTCTGGACCAACAGGGTTGAGGCTGGAGAGCAAGTGTTTACAAACCGGTATGCCCCCCCTGATCTGCGACATGTCGACGGGGCGCCCGCGTCCGGTGGTTCCGGCCACGTGGCGCCGCCGTGTTTTTGACTCGGTCCACTCACTGGCGCACCCGGGGGTGCGCGCGTCGGTGAAACTAGTGGCGGAAAAGTTTGTTTGGCCGTGCCTGCGCAAGCACGTGAAGGAATGGGCAAAAACCTGCATTTCCTGTCAACGGGCCAAAATTCACAGGCACACAAGAGCCCCGTTAGAACTGTTCCGCATTCCGGCCAGAAGGTTCGACCATGTGCACGTCGACCTTGTGGGCCCCCTACCGGCATCGCAGGGGTTCACGTATCTTTTGACAATGGTGGACCGCACCACACGTTGGCCGGAAGTGGTCCCACTTGCGACAACCACGGCCGCGGAGGTGGCTCGCGTTTTTTTAACGGCTTGGGTGGCGCGCTTCGGGGTTCCGTCGGACATTACGTCCGATAGAGGACCGCAATTCATCTCTGAGCTGTGGTCAGCGATGGCCAACGGCTTAGGAGCCAAAATTCACCGCACTACGGCTTACCACCCTCAGGCTAATGGTTTATGCGAGCGTTTTCATAGGTCTTTGAAGGCAGCACTCAGAGCGTCGCTCACGGATGCAGATTGGGTAAATAAACTCCCATGGGTTTTATTAGGGTTGCGTTCTGCGCCTAAAGAGGACTTAGACGCCTCCCCAGCGGAGCTGGTATTCGCACAAACTCTGAGGCTGCCGGGCGAGTTTTTACCAGAGCACCCAGAGCCCCCACCTCTCTCTGCTCTGGGACCGTTAGTTGGCACGGGGGCAGACACGCTCCCGGGTCCGGTTCATCACGCTTTTCCACGAGTTTTCGTCCCCAAGGCTTTGAAAAATGCCGATTTCGTTTTTGTCAGGCGCGAAGCCCTTAAAGCAACGCTCAAACCACCTTACGAAGGGCCATTTCGAGTGCTGGAGGCAGGTGATAAGCAATTTGTGCTACATTTTGGGGACAGAAAAGAGACAGTCAGTATTGACAGACTAAAACCTGCTTTTGTCATGAAGGACGTGTCTGTACCGGTCGCGGTGGCGCCTCGACGAGGCAGGCCCCCGCAGAGGGCAATTAACCACTCTCTTCCTCAGTCAACAGACCCGAAGCAGAACAGCACCGCAGGCAAGGCGGGGCCAACGCACAGCAGATTCGGCAGACGGCTGAAGCCCAAGCGGCGCACAGACTGAATGTTGGTGTTGATTATTCAGTAGTGAGTAAGGTGCTATTAAATTTTGGGAATTAGTCTGTTCTTCATCGTTTGGGGGGGGGTTATATGGCTGTGTTGTGAGACATGTATATGTTGGACACTGCATATGTGATTTAACCACGATGAAGGAGAGCCAGCCCCCTGCGGTGCGGAGCCACAGAGCCTGGACCCCCTGCGGAGGGCAGGGGACAGAAGACTTCCTGACCACTGAGGCTCGGGAAGAGAGAAGGGGGAGTTATGTAAATAAAAGGCTAATGAATGTGAATAAAGAGACTTTGATATAGATGTGTGATTTCCCCCGCGAGGGAAATGGTTTGATGTGAGAAGGTTTAAATGAGAGAACTTTGGTGTGTTCACCCCCTTTGTTCGCTGCTCAAGAATAAGAGCAGACAGTGGAATGATTTCTTGAATAAACTGAAATGAAAGACAATTCGGTTTCGTTATTCAGGTCTCCCCACATTGACCACCATTTTATCCACTCCTTCTTGTAGTTAAAATGTAATGGTGAATAATACTGTGATTTTTTTTTTGTTATGATTCAATTAAAAAAATGAAACTTTCATATTTCTATATTCGTATGACATGATGAATGATGATAACTTGATGGTGAGTTAGCTCTTATAATTAAATTATTGAATTATGATATTGAACTTTCTGAGATGCACTTGTAATGTATGAATGGAGGGGAATGCAGGACCGTGACTTTTATGTTAAAGATTAATCTGCTCCCCACTTTCAAAAGGAAAATCCCTTCACTATTCATTGATTGACTTTAAAAACACCACCCCATCATGGATCCGGAATCCCTCCCACTGTCCCATTTGTCTTTTTTGTTAATGGGTTGAACAAGTGGGTAGTGCACTTTTTACATTTAAAGTAAGACATCTGCCCACACAATCAATATGTTCAGTGCAATTAGTTGATCAAGTTGTCAGATTGTCCAACAATACATTAAAGAATGTTGGATTAAAGAGAAAGCTACAAATAGTATCTTTAAACTCTGATCGTCCCGGTTTCATAGACTGATGTTACAACTTTAAACATGTTTTTTATTTATTTAGGTATTTGTCTCTGTGTTATTGGTGTGCACTGTTTTTTGTTCTATGTGTTTTTTGGGAAACTATATCATTTTTAGCTTGTTCCACCACAGCCAAAAGGGGCTAATGTGATGGCACGGCATCCATCCATCTGTCTGTCTGTCTGTCCATCCGTCCACATTTCACAGGAATTGCTACTCATTCATCTTCTTCCGCTTAATCCTTTTCGGGTCGCGGGGGGTGCTGGAGCCTATCCCAGCATCTTTGGGCGAGAGGCAGGGTACACCCTGGACAGATCGCCAGTCCATCGCAGGGCCAACACAGAGAGACAGACAACCATTCACTCTCACAGTCATACCTAAGGACAGTTTAGAATCCCCAGTTTGATGCCAGTTAACCTAACTTGCATGTTTTTGGCATGTGGGAGGAAACCGGAGAAATCCCTGAGTAAACCCACGCAGACACGGGGAGAACATGCAAACTCCACACAGATCACTGTTGGTCGGGGGCTGGGATCAAACCCAGGATCCCTCAGCCAAGGGTGAGTTGCTGTGCTGCAGCAGTGCTAACCACTCCTCCACCATGCCGCCCAGGAATTGCTACTCCTCCAAGGAATTTACAGTAATGGTCACAAAACTCAATTATAATGATCTTGAGGTGGGTCTGCATCCAGGTTGTACTCAAGGTCAGGGTCAAGGAAATCTGGGCACTTACAGTGCATCCGGAAAGTATTCACAGCGCTTCATTTTTTCTACATTTTGTTATGTTACAGCCTTATTCCATAATGAATTAAATTCATGTTTCCCCAAAATTCTATACACAATACACCATAATGACAAAGTGAAAAAGTTTTTTTTTTTATATTTTTGCAAATTTATTAAAAATAAAAAACTAAGAAATCACATGCACATAAGTAATCACCGCCTTTGTCATGAAGCTCAAAACTGAACTCAGGTGCATCCTGTTTCCACTGATCATCCTTGAGATGTTTCTACAACTTAATTGTAGTCCACCTGTGGTAAATTCAGTTGATTGGACATGATTTGGAAAGTTACACATCTGTCTATATAAGGCCCCACAGTTGACAGTGCATGTCAGAGCACAGATCAAGCATGAAGTCAAAGGAATTGTCTTTAGACCTCCGAGACAGGATTGTCTCAAGGCACAAATCTGGGGAAGGGTACAGAAAAATTTCTGCTCCTTTGAAAGTCCTAGTGAGCACAGTGGCCTCCATCATCTATAAATGGAAGATGTTCAGAGCCACCAGGACTCTTCTTAGAGCTGGTTGGCAATCCAAACTGAGCGATCAGGGAGAAGGACCTTAGTCAGGGAGGTGACCAAGAACCTGATGGTCACTCTGTCAGAGCTGCAGCATTCCTCTGTGGAGAGAGGAGAACCTTCCAGAAGGACAACCATCTCTGCAGCAATCCACCAGTCAGGTCTGTATGGTAGAGTGGCCAGACGGAAGCCCCTCCTTAGTAAAAGGCACATGGCAGCCCACCTGGAGTGTGCCAAAAGGCACCTAAAGGACTGTTAGACCAGGAGTAACAAAATTCTCTGGTGTGATGAGACAAAGATTGAACTCTTTGGCATGAATGCCAGGCATCATGTTTGGAGGAAACCAGGCACCGCTTATCACCAGGCCAATACCAACCCTACACTGAAGCATGGTGGTGGCAGCATCATGCTGTGGGGATGTTTTTCAGCGGCAAGGACTAGGAGACTAGTCAGGATAGAGGGAAAGATGAATTCAGCAATGTGTAGAGACATCCTGGATGAAAATCTGCTCCAGAGTGCTATTGACCTCAGACTGGGGTAATGGTTCATCTTTCAGCAGGACAACGACCCTAAGCACACAGCCAAGATATCAAAGGAGTTGCTTCAGGACAACTCTGTGAATGTCCTTGAGTGGCCCAGCCAGAGCCCAGACTTGGATCCAATTGAACATCTCTGGAGAGATCTGAAAATGGCTGTGCATCGATGCTTCCCATCCAACCTGATGGAGCTTGAGAGATGCTGCAAAGAGGAATGGTCGAAACTGCCCAAAGACAGTTGTGCCAAGTTTATGGCATCATATTCAAAAAGACTCAAGGCTGTAATTGCTGCCAGAGGTACATTAACAAAGTATTGAGCAAAGGCTGTAAATACTTATGTACGTGTGATTTCTTAGTTTTTTATTTTTAATAAATTTTGCAAAAATCTCAACAAAAAAAAAAAATTCACATTGTCATTATGGGGTATTGTTTTTAGAATTTTGAGGGAAAAAAATGAATTTAATCCATTTTGGAATGTGAAGCACTGTGAATATTTTCTGGATGCACTGTATGTGATTTCCAAAAATTCGCTACTCCTTATAGGCATTTCCCCCAGTGGTCACCAAACTCACTCACAATGATCCTCGGGGGGTCTTCATCCAGGTTGTGTTCAAGGTCAGTGTCAAAAGTCGGGAGTTCTAGGCACTTGGGTTATTTCATGAAAATTGCTACTCCTCCTAGGCAATTGCCCTGATGCTCACCTGACTCACTCACAAGGATCCTCAGATGGGTCTGGCTCCAGATTATATTCAATTTTAAGATAAGATAAGATAAGATAAGCCTTTATTAGTCCCACAACGGGGAAATTCCAGGATTGCAACAGCACAGGGATAGCAACACTCAGAGCAACAATCAGAAGGCAAGAAAAAACAAGCAAGCAAGAGCAGCTAATATACATATGTACATATTACTATAAAATATATATATACACACACACACAGACACACAGTGCAGAGCATTGTAGCTGGATGGAATTTTAGGTCAAAAGTCAGGAGAGCTGGGTACTTATGTGATTTCAGAAAAAAAAATACTCCTCTAGGCAATTGCTTTGATCCTTAACAAACACACGCAATGATCCTCAGATTTGTCTTCCTTCATGTTAAGGTCAAAGTCAAGGTCATTGCCAAAGATCAGGACATTTGGGAATATATGATTTCACAAAAGTCATTATTCCTCCTAGGCATTTTCCCAATGTCCTTCAAACTCATGCACAACAATCCTCACATGGATCTGCATCTAGGCTACAAAGGTCAAGATCAAGGTCAAAGTTCAAGAGATCTGGGCACTCTTGGGATGATTTCATCATGCCAGAATGAGTTGCTCTGTCAATAATGGCCTGGTTTATGCAGTATGTCTGCAAATTGCAAGAAAGTAATCTTGAATGTGTGCACTTCTTCAGAGGCGATTTGGTGAAGTGTTAATCTGGTATGACAATATGAAACCAGCCCAAAACTATCTTCATCACAAGAAGTAGAACCTTTTCTTACTATTGTTGATATCTTATCTGTTTGAAACTAAATAAACTGAATTCAAGTCAAGGTAGACAAATCTATTGCTAAGGCAGTAGATAGCCCGACCTGAGCCAGCTAGCCAAGGTGCTAGCAGGCCATTGTGCTGGCCCGTTACAGCCAAAATGTAACAAAGTATGCCAGAATGACTTACACTGAAAAATGTGGATTACGGAAACAGGTGGGAACAGGGATGTTTAGTGGTGTGACAAGAATTTAAAGAAAATAGCAATATCAACCACAGCTACATACTGTATTTTGGTTCCAAGGTTGTCATAGCCAGGAGCGGCACTGGGGTTAAGCTCCCAGTGCTCATAAAATGCTCCTTACGGCGTGCGTCTCGAAAAGCCTCTGACAGCTAAGTCCAACTCCTAGCCTGCCCGTGCGGTTTAGTCTCTAAGCCCGGCGGAACTGCTTTTATTAATAAGAGAAGGGGCGAGGGCGGATCTCTGGCGCCTTAAAACCAGATTCTTCGGGTAGATGGTGGCTCGTCAACCTGGGAAGGTAGCCCATCTAGGGGAAGGTAAACCCTGATTTCAAACCTCCGCTGCCTTGCGGCACACCCGGTCACGGGAAAGGCTTCGGGAGTCAACCCTGAGGAAAAATCCGGAGTCGGAGCCCCTAAGGCAGTTCTCTGTTGTGCTCAACATCGTTCTGGCAGCTCCTGTGACGGCGCTGGTGCCAAACTATAGCAGCCCTGCTGTTCCTTTGGATTCATCAGTGACGTGGAGAGGGGGGACATGCTGCATGGGTAACATCTTGTCCTCCCTATCTTCCTGCCCAGGCTTGAATCCTACCAACGCCCAACGCTGGAAGGTAGAACACCGGTGCGCATCGGCCTGTTCAGCCACAGGCGGTGCTGTTCCAGCAGAGTAGACATTTAGGATTCTCTTCCATGGTCATCATAGACCGACGGAGGCCGACGACGACATACTGTGTAGCACACAGTATGTAACTGTAGCAGGCTAGCAGACATAGTGGTACTGTCAGGGTGGGTTTGGGCATTTACTGGGAACTTCCCACTGTCATTAGAATTGGTGGAGATGAAGCTGGGAGGATGGTATCATTCCAGTGAGCTCCAGTTCTCACATCACAACCAGAGCACAATCTGAATTGCTCATTTGGAAAGAGATACTGAGACCAAAATGGACCTAACAAAGTAACAGGATTTTTCAGAGGTTTTCCATTGGTGTCCACTCCAGATGCCCAAATAGATGTGCAAAAGGGTTGAAAAAAGTTTTCATCATATGTCCCCTTTAAAGAATTAACACATGAGAGGGAGTGTTGATTTCAGGAGATGTCAGGGTATCACAGCATGATTATACTGTATGACCTGACAGTAGCAATATCTTGACTGTGATGTTAAAGTACAGACAACACAGGTAAGCAAAATAGCTGAAAGCTAAGGTGAGAGCATCGCCAGCTAAACCTGGAGAAAAACGGAAAAACATGTAGCACCAAAAACAAAGCACTTACGTGGAGAGAGCAGAATGCAGGTAGTAGGTAGTTTGAAGTAGGGTGCTGCACTGAACAAAAATGTGCAGCCCCTTAAATAGTGAACAGAACCATTAACACAGTTACCTACAGGTGTGGGTACCTGAACGGGCAGGAGAAAGTGATGATACATAATTGGGATAAGCTGGCAGTGAGAGGGAAGTAAACCACAACTGACAGCTGACAGGGCACGCCCACACAAGCTTCATGCCCCTGACAGCTGTCAACAGTAAAAGGGAAAACATAATCAATTACAGACTAGATAATAATTACAAACGGAGCAAAACATGGCTGATTCAAACAGAAACATAAACATAAAAATAGAAAGCAGTAAAACAACTCAAAAAGGCACAAAAATACAACAGATAAATAAAAATACAGAGAAAAGCCATGAGACTGAGTCTGGCAAAACATCCAGAACTCAGCTCGTGACAGATCCTCCCTCTCAAGGGGTGGATCTTAGACACCCTAAGGTAACACCAAAAGAGAAAGAACAGCCCCCCTTCCCCGGTAGGAGCACAACAATAACCCACCCAGGGTGGGTGGTGGGGGAACAGGCTAGGAGGGAACAAAAAAATTCCCCGCTCAGGACCCACACTGGTCAAAGTCAATGATTAGCCCCCCACCCCTGGGACCAAAGAGCTAGAAAAAGTTCAGGAGGACGACCAAAGTCCCAGGCCTGACAGACGGCGAAGTGGTCTGAGTCCGGTGGTCTGCCGGAGAACATGGGCCACCCAACCCAATGGCACTGTCCATCAGGCGGCTGACCAGAGTTCTTCAGCCACCTGAATGGTAAGGGTGGTCCAGGAGGCGGCTGCCCAATGGGAGGAACGAGAGGTGGGCAGGGTGGAGGAGTCAGGGAAGCCTTGACAACATCGGGAAAAGGATAGGGGAACAGGACGGCATCTGGCAGAGAAGAAGAAGCAGCACCTGTGGTGGCTCCGGGCTGGAGCAATGCAGCACCCGCGGTGGCTCCGGGTAGGAGCGGAGCTGCACCCTCGGTGGACCCGAGCTGGGACGGAGCGCCCCCGAAGACCTCAGTGGGAGGAGCTGGACCCACGGTGATTTCAGGTGGCGAGCCTGAATCCACGGAGACATCTGGCACTGGTGGATCATGCTTGGTGACCCTGGGAGAGAACTCAGACAATACAAACAGAGAAGCAGGGTCAGGGTCACTGGCAGCGGTGGAGCACAGCGAGGTGGGCCCAGGCACAGTGGGCAGCTGCACCCGGCTGTCCTCACCAAGAGCCAGGCAAGATCTCTCCAAAACTGGCACAAGAGAAACAAAGGAGAGCACTTGCCTGAGCTCGAGCTCCACCACCGTCCAGGACTCCGTCAATCCAGATGACGGTGCTCCGGGCTCGATCTTCTGGAGGTCCAGCGCCGACTCTGCTGCAGTGGCTCCTGCAGCATTCATGGTAGATGGTGCAGTCTTAAGACTCCCAGGTGAGATGACCCACGCAGAAGGCTTGTTCGGCGTGGCGGTTGGGGGTCGGCTCACCGTTGGCGCTGGACTCGGTGTAGTCAAAGCCCGGGAACTCTCCTTGGTCGGCTCGGGGGTCGGCTTAGGTTCAGCACCTTTCCTCTGTCTATAATGTGGCTGCAGGACTGGAACCAGGTCCTCCTGAGCCGCAGGCTCCTCCATCATCCGGCGGTTGAATTCATGGGCCAGTGGACACTCAGGGGCGAGAGGAGTCAACACAGAGTGAGCAGGTGAGAAATTAGTTGCTGCAGCAAATGGTGAAGACTCAGAGGACTGCACTATATGAGCCTCACCACTGGGAATCAGTGAATTACCTTGTAATTCATGTGTGACAGATTGAGAATAAAAAAACACTTGCCTTTTTTCCTGGGGCGTGATGTCTTCTGCAGCAGCTGGCGTTAGATCAGCCCTCTCCATGACTACAGTGGAAATAGGCCCCTCGAAGGGTTGTGGAGGAGCAGCCTCAGTGGACACGGAGGTGGGCGAAGCTGGAGGTGACTTCTCAGGAGCGTTCCTCCAGCGGGTCTTCCCAGAACAGCGACGTGAAGCAGGAGGCGGAGGCGTTGGCTCACAGTGGAGAGGGAGAGGCTTTGGAGTCAGGGGACGTTCATTCATTGGCTAAGACTCCAGTTCCCTTGAAGAAATCTCCTCTAGTTCTTTGGCCAAATCCGGGAGGAGCCATGGCTTAAAGCGTACCTATGGTGGTCGTGAAAAAAAAGATATTATATTGAGCCCCTGTCTCACGTTCTAGTTCAAGTTTAAGTTGAAATTCACGTTCAAAGCAATTTGATATAAATCCATTGCTGATGTGCTGGTTCAGCTATGTCAGCAAAACATGGGTACAGCCATACTAGCGGCTACATGGACTTCCAGGACGCTTCCTGTGACGTAATTTCGTGGCTACCACGATCTGGATCAGTATTGGCTGAGCCTCGAGTACCCGGATGTGCAGCGGCTTTGGGGATATTCAAATTCAAATTCAAACGTTTATTTCAAACTCAGGGTTCGTATTAAATGCAGAACTGAAACGAGTAGAAAATAAATAAATAAATGCTTAAATTGGGCGGGTCCTCTTGTCTGATCTGAGGTCGTTAACAGCCGCAACACGGCAGATAATTCGGCTCCTCCCTCGCCACTATAAAGAGCGGCAGACAGCGCGTTGCGTTGTATGAGGACCAAAATTCAAACGTTTATTTCAAACTCAGGGTTCATATTAAATGCAGAACTGAAACGAGTAGAAAATAAATAAATAAATGCTTAAATTCGGCGGGTCCTCTTGTCTGATCTGAGGTCGTTAACAGCCGCAACACGGCAGATAATTCGGCTCCTCCCTCGCCGCTATAAAGAGCGGCAGACAGCGCGTTGCATTGTGTGAGGACCAAAATTCAAACGTTTATTTCAAACTCAGGGTTCATATTAAATGCAGAACTGAAACGAGTAGAAAATAAATAAATAAATGCTTAAATTCAGCTGCTTGTCTCATCTGATCTCGTAACTGCCGCAACACGGAAGATGATTCTACAACTATATACAGAGCAGCAGACACTCGGTGCTCTTGTAAAAACAAAAACATACAATGCGATATGGATATCGCAACATGGCGGAATGTAAAGCCTTTGGATGTCTGAATAATAAGCGAAAAAAACAAAGAAACACTTTTTTTGTGTACCCAAACCCAGCTCACCTTGTCAGAAGATCGGAGCGGAAACAGGGCACAGACGAATAATTTCAGACGAAATTGCGTTGTGTGTGAGGACCACTTCGTCACTTTAACCCTCAGAAGACCTTTCTGGCTCAAACCTGTAGCCATGTTGGACAAATTCTTCCTCAGAGTCCGACAGTTCAGCCATAATAGAATAAAAACACTCACAACAGCACCCTAGTCTCTCATACAGGCGGAGCATTGACTGTTGAGTATCAACGAAGTGACGTCACATCCGCATGTGTCATGGCTGCGCCCACAGTTTTCATTGGCTGCCCATGGCCAAGGTCCTACTTGAATATATGTCTGGTGGTATATGGCTGGCAAGAATTATTTACCAAAATAAGAAATACTTTTTCATAATGTTTTCAAGTTAAATGCGTCTTCACGACCACCAGAGGTACGCTTTAACCTCCAGGAGGAGGTCAGTCTCTGTCAACAAAACCTGCCTGCGCTCCTCCAGTTCCTTGGCCAATGGAGTGGGCCAAGGCTCGGGAGAAGGAGGCGGAGCCACCGCCAGAGTGTGGCGAGAGGCTGGAGGTTTCTTTTTGCGCAAGCGCTTGCTCTTTGTCGGTGCAGGCGCTGGCATCGGAGTTGTCTCCCCCGGTTCATTGCTTGATGGTGAGAGGAGGAATAATGGGAGAAGTAGGTCAGTGAGCTCCGGGTGGTCCCACAGGCTGGGACATGCCTCAAGCACCTGTGCCGCACCCTCCATACACTCTCGGGCTGCCTAGGGGGTACAAAAGGCTCGAGCCTGTAATAGGATGTCCTCCAGCATGCTCACTGTCCACTGCTCTATTTCATTTAATCCCGGGATCACAGACATGGTACTCTCGGTATAGAAGAAGAGAGAAAACAAACAGGGAAAAAAATGAAAAAAAACCCAAAAACAACAAGCTTTGCCACCGCCGAGTGACATAAACAAAAAAATCAACAAACTCACAGCTGCTGGTGCCTGCACTGGCAGCACCCTTCTGTCACAATCACCTTTCAAGGCAGGGAATAAGGCTCCAAGCGCAAGCTGTGAGTTTGCAAATTTATTGGGTGAACAAAAAGTAACAACACAAAAAGTGGAGGAAATACAGGCAAGCAAGGACAGCTACAGCTAAGGCGAGGGCATCGCCAGCTAAACCTGGGTAAAGTACAGACAACACAGGTAAGAAAAATAGCTGATAGCTAAGGCGAGAGCATCGCCGGCTAAACCTGGAGAAAAACAGAAAAACATGTAGCACCAAAAACAAAGCACTTATGTGGAGAGAGCAGAACGCAGGTAGTAGGTAGCTTGAAGTAGAGTGCTGCACTGAACAAAAATGTGCAGCCCCTTAAATAGTGAACAGAACCATTTACACAATTACCCACAGGTGTGGGTACCTGAACGGGCAGGACAAAGTGATGATACATAATTGAGATAAGTTGGCAGTGAGAGGGAAGCAAACCACAGCTGACAGGTGACAGAGCACGCCCACACAAGCTTCATGCCCTTGACAGCTGTCAACAGTAAAAGGGAAAACATAATCAATTACAGACTAGATAATAATTACAAATGAAGCAAAACATGGCTGATACAAACTGAAACATAAACATAAATAAAAATAGAAAGCAGTAAAACAACTCAAAAAGACACAAAAATACAACAGATAAATACATCTTGGCACTTGCCACAGCCAAGATGTCGGCCGCCCAGGCCAGTCTCATCTCTAGTGAGGGAGTCAGACAGGATCATGAATTTGAAGCTAGAAGTCAAAGGTGTGATGTTGAATGTTGTCAGTGCGTAATGCCCCATAGGTTGGATTTCAAGTAGAAGAGAGAGAGGAATTCTGGAGTAAGTTTGATGGAGTTGTAGAGAGTGTTCCCAGGGGGAAGAGAGTGGTTATTGGAGCTGACTTTAATGGACATGTAGGTGAAGGGAACAGAGGTGATGAGGAAGTGCTGGGTAGGTATGGTCTTAGGCTGTGTGTCCACCAAACAAATTTTTTGTCGCCCAACTGCTCTGAATCTCTTTTTTTTTCAGCGCTTGTGTGCTGTTCTCTGGGGAAAAAAAAGTCTGCACCTTGTAGCCTAGCAAAGCTTGTCACTCACAGCTCAGTACTTCCGCTTTTCCCATGGCCAGACTTTCTACTTATTTTTTAATAGCAGTCTCTAAATAACAATGGGCAGTAAATGTATTTTGGCATTGGCAGCAGCTCTGGATGCAAAATATGATGACACAGAAAAGAAAACACTTGTACAAAATTATACAGGAGTACTGGACACCGAACTCGTACCAAAGTTCTGCCTTGACGGTGCCCGTTTCAAGGAGTATTTTAGATTTACTAGGAGTCAGTTTGAACTGGTTTTGGAGAAGATCGGCCCATCAATTTCTTGGATGACGACTAATTACAGAAACCTCTTCTGAAGTGAGTAGTGGTGTTATAGAGGAAGATGCAAGGGATAGGGTGAGATGGAGACAGATGATCCGCTGTGGTGACCCCTAAAGGGAGCAGCCGAAACAAGATGTTTCAATCATTTCATCATGGAAAGTGATCACTTCCTGTAATCCTTTAAAGCTCAAGACTTCCATGGTATACATGTATTATATACTGTACAGTAAGTATATTTTGCTGCACCTCTGTTGTATAATCATTTTCAGTTTTGCATTAGGACCTTCCACTTTTGACTTCAGAGTTCAGTGAGTAGCTGTAAGGTGGTTGATGTGCAGCAAACTTTGAAGGTCAGAAGGAATCATTTAAACTTGATTGGACATGAAACATGATGAGGATCAGACTGATTAAGGGGACTTTACCCATCTGTTATAATTCCCATCACTGCCTCTACCTTTCGATCCTCCGTCCCTCTTAGACTCATCTGTCTTCTAACATTGTGTTGTGGAGGTGTGCAAGGGTTGTCTAGTCTTTCTGTTTGTGCCTAATGATTAACTGCCACCACACTTCACGAAAAATCATCAGTCTCCAGAGGAATATGAAGCCCTGTTTGTTTTCCCCATAGAGCTTTAGTGGCAGCATTTAAATGCTATGACACACAAGCTCTGGGTTTTGAAGTTTTGTTCCATCCCATGAAAAAAATGTCAGCTTGTTTGTAAGTCACTTCAGCAGTGTTTCCGCCCATCCGTTAATTCTGCAGCAGTATGACTATCACTCACAGTGTTTGGAGAGTTCCTTTGTACGTTGTTTGATCTTGCCTTCTCATCTTCCTCTTACTGGCTTGTCTGCACATCAAAGCATCTCGCTGGAGTCCAACATGCTCTCAAAGACCGAGTCTGTGCATTGGATGTGTTCATCTGCTGCTCTGCCCTTCATGTAATCAGCGCTTGTGCCTTTTTTTTTCCCCAGCATCAGACTGGCAGGGTAGCATGGGGAGGACCGTACATCTGTATGAGTTTTGTGTTACACTTTCACTCAAATCACCATGCCACAAACGGTGATATTTGGGTTTTGACAACACTGAGATGCTGTCACCATATGATTTTGCATACCATATGATTATCCAGCTTACTCTCCCCCACTCATTCTCTCAAATAAACCAGATGGTCTGGTTTGAAAAGAGGCTGGAAAAACACATCATGAAATTGGTGGTGAAAAATGTGATGTGCTACAAGTGGCTGGAAATAAACCACCAGAGGAGACCTAAGAGCCTTTTGAGCAACAAATTTTTATTTGTATTCACAGCTGAGTGCGTCATACTGCTGCATATTTGAATAGATAAATAATGGTCCTTCAGTCCCAATGTCACTCTCATTACCCTACTCCATATAATCATTTTGAAAATGAGCCGACACTAAGAATCGTACAACTGCACACTATCCCAGAGGTTATTTCCTTATACAGTATACTTTATTTCTGCGATGTTAAATGAACCTACTGCTGTTCTATTCTGACAGCTGCTCCAGTCATTAAGAAAACATTTCTAAGCTGTTTTACTCCTGTAAATAGAAAAATATGGACAAAAGCAGAGACCGCGGCATTACAAAAATAAACTCTTGACCTCTACACAATCTAGCTCTGCCTGTGCATTTGGAGAGCAAAGGTTTTGGTTACTTTGACACTAAAAATGTAATGCAGCCAAAGAATAAAGAAGTGTCATAATGTCCACTACTTGACTCCTTTTTTTAAGTGTTACATTTGCCTTATATTTCCAACTGGTTTTCGAGCCAGTGCTTCAGTTTGTGTGCGTGTTGGTTTTAGCAAGCCAATTTTTTTTCACGGTCAATCAATCAATCAAACTTTATTTATATAGCACTTTTCAAACAAATAGCAATGTTGCACAAAGTGCTTTACATATTTAAAAAAAAACAAAACAAAAAAAGAACAGAATAAAACAGGACAGGGATAAAACAGGATGTGAGAAAAAACACTATTATGAATCTTAAATTTGCAGTGAGCAAACATCATAGCCAGAGTATGGCATTTAAATAAAAATAAAATATATCAAAATATAGGACACTAAAAAAAGCTATCACTGTAGACAGCATAGGGTTGTTTTTATATTGTAATCACAGTTACCATTAGTGCACATGAATGAAAAAAATATTATGTCATTACAAGGTACTTCTGGTTCACTCTTAACATAAATCTCCTTCTCCTTCTTGGTTAGCACTTTGCCTCACAGCTAGACAGTTCTAGGTTCAAATCCCCAGGCTGGTAGGAATGGGAACCTTCCTGTGTGGCTTTTGCATGTTCTCCCTGTGCTGTGTGGGTTTACTGTGGGAGCTCTGGTTTCCTCCCACAATCCAAAAACATGCATGTTAGATTAATTGGTGTCTCTAAATTGTCCCCAGGTATCTGTCTCTGATAGGCCCTTAGAATAGAGCGTTAGTGTAGCTACTAGTTAGGTACTTTGAGTGGACTTTGTGACAAGAAAAAATGCTAGATAAGTACAGGTCATTAAACCTTATCTCTTCTTCTTCTTCTTCTTCTTCTTCTTCTTCTTCTTCTTCTTCTTCTTCTTCTTCTTCTTCTTCTTCTTCTTCTTCTTCTTCTTCTTCTTCTTCTTCTTCTTCTTCTTCTTCTTCTTCTTCTTCTTCTTCTTCTTCTTCTTCTTCTTCTTCTTCTTCTTCTTCTTCTTCTTCTTCTTCTTCTTCTTCTTCTTCTTCTTCTTCTTCTTCTTCTTCTCAAAGATTGGTACCACTACACTTCTTCTCCACCCCTTAGGCATCCTCTCACTCTTCCACTATTTATCCTTTTCATAGCTTCACATTACCCCCACCCAGAAGTTTGCGGGCCAGTTTACAACTCTGACTTTGGGATGCAAGGAGACCAAGTTAAAACATGTGAAATCACTCAGGCGACAGGTGTTCATGTTTTTGGACTCGCCAACTGCGACTCTGGAAGTGTCCTTCTGGGTCAAACACGGGGACGGCTCCTATATGGTGTATGCGAGCTCAGGACAGATGAAGTGTTTTGAATGTGGAGACGTGGGCCATAAACAGTTCGCTTGTCCACACAGGCAGCGGGCCGGGGGCTCTGATGGAGCCACGGCTGGTGCCGGCGGCGAGCCCTTCGCTCGCGCCGCTGCTGCGGATGGCGTGGCGGGGCCTTCTGCCGCAGCTGAGGCTGCCGGCGCGGCCTCCGCTCCCGCCGCTACTGCGGACGACGTTGCGGGGCCTTCCGCCGGTCCTGCTCCAGAGCCTGCCGCTGTGTCTGTGAACAGCCCGGCTGTGGCGCCCGCAGCCCAGCTTACAGCCGGGAGCGTCGCTGGTGATGGCACTCAAAATGTCACTGATGGTGCGTCAGAATCATCTCGCTGTGTGACATCAGCGGCTGTGCTTTCGGAGGCTGCTACCGTTTCAGAGCAGGGGACGGAACAATGACAGTCAGCTGCTGTGGGTGGCATCCAGGAAAATGTGGCCCATTATGAATCCACTGGGCCAGATGAACCAAACACTCAGCTGAGTTGTGCTGACGAGGAAATGGAATCTGATCCCGACACTGTGTCTAATACTGAGTCTATTGAGGCAAAATGCAGTACAAACACGAGTTTGTATTCACTGGAAGAAATAAATGCTTTTCTTGATCAAAACTATAACAAGGCCATTAAAGTCACTGACTACTTCAGTGACACTGATAAATTCATCAAGTCTGTTAATGTGCTAAGAAGGCAGGTTGGTCTTGACCTCCTGGATGAAAGGAAACGTTTTCGCCTCAAAAAACACCTGACAGCCCTGCGTAAAGCAGCAGGGGAACGGGGGTCAAGCGCGCCCGACAGAAGGAATAAATGACGGTCGTTCCTCTGCCTGTTTTACGCATTTTTTGGATACTGTTCGATCAGACTTTTATGACGTTTCTAATTGACTGTAATTGACTGTCACGGAACTGGATCTTTACCGGTCTCCTGCCGGCGTGCAGCACTATCTTTGCTGCCCGAGGATGGGGACTTGGCCTGGCTTGAAAACGGGAGGCCTGTGGCTCTTCTTTGCACTGACTACAAGGTCACGGTTTACTCGCCTGCAGGGCATGGATGCCCCAAAGTTTTCTTTCTACAATCTGGACGAGCCTGCTGCAAAGGTCGCTTGCTTAAAATTCCTGCATGGTCTATGGACTACAATCCATCTGAGATGAGGAAGATGTCTCTGGGACGTACAACGGAACTGGCTGCGGGCGCGCAGCGCTATCTCTGCTGCCGGAGGAAGGGGACTTGGCCTTGCTTAAGAACTGGAGGCCTGTGGCTCGTCTTTGCACTGACTACAAGGAAGACTCGGACTACTGCCACTGGCAATGTGGAATAGGTGTACTGCAGGGAATACTTTGTGTTGTGGGGGGGATGAGTTATGTTTGCATTTTTCCAATGTGAGACACTTGGTGGAATGATATTGGTGCTCTTACTTTTTTTTGGATTGTGCAATAAAGGCATTTTTTAAAACTCAAACTCTCTCTCTCTCTCTCTCGGAGGCATGATGTTGGTGTGCTTACATTTTATTGAAGTGTGCAATAAAGGCTTTTTCACAGTCAGTCAGTCTCTCTCTCTCTCTCTCTCTCTCTCTCTCTCTCTCTCTCTCCATTCATCATCTCCTCAAAGTACTCCTTCCATCTTCTCAAGACACTCTTCAGTTGTTCCTGCATTGCAGTCTGTCCTTAATGAACTGAAACTGCTGCACATCCTCTTCAGCTTGACCTCTGTCTAGCCAGGCCATACAAGTCCTTTTCCCCTTTTTTAAGCTGGATTCATGCTGCACCTCCGCTGTCCATGTATGTGCACCCGGAAACCTCTTGTGACGAAATTTACGTCATTGTCTCCATTCTGCTAGTACCCTTAGGGCTCTTCTGTGGACGACCGCGTGCAGCCCAAATTTTATGACCATGCGGCCTGCCCACGACCTGAGCACGTTGACAGCACCTACGCAAGACTGAACATCCTGTTCATGAGGTGGCAGTACCAACACAGCATACAAAGACAAAGTAGACGAGGAAGTACAATGAGGATGCGGAAGGCGAGAATAAACATACATGAATTCTTTTGCAGCAGCAGCAGCTTGACTGGAGAAGAACACTGGAAAATGGTAATTCCTACTTTTCCTTGAAATGATGTGATCGTTGTTGCTACAAAAAAATGTGTGTCGCTCTCATGTTTATAGCCAGTGAACAAACTGGCATGTTAGCGTATTTGCGCTACTCATAGGGCTGGGGCGAAACTAAAAATAGCAGGTGTGCGCTTGCGTCAACTGCTTGGCCTGGTAGACGAAAAAAGTGAGCATGTACAACGCCATGTGCATGCCGGGCTTGTCCAAAGTGCACGCGAACCAAAGCGGACCAGGGGGGAAATGCAGCATGAATAAGGCTTTGTCTTTTTTAACTTTCACCACTTTAGCATTACTTTCCCAGTCAACTGATAGTTCTTCGCTACCACCCTCAGCTTCTCCCTGAACTCTTTGGAACATTCTTCCCTCTTTAACTTCCACCATTTAGTCTTTGGCTCTGCCTTCCCCCACTTCCTATTCTTGCTTTCCAAAGTCACCCCGCCGACTGCCACCTGATGCTGCCTGTATAGCTACATTCTCCCTCGACACCAACTTGTAGTCGCTTATCTCTATCTTTACTCTTTCTGCATAAGCTATAGTCCACCTGTGTGCACCTTCCTCCACTTTTGTAAGTCATTGTATGTATTTCCCGCTTCCTGAAATACATGTTCAGCACAGCCATTTCCATCCTTTTCACAAAATCCACAACCATCTGCCATCCCACATTTCTCTCCTTAAGACCATACTTACCCAGCACTTCCTTATCACCTCAGTTCCCTTCACCTGAATGTCCAGCAAAGTCTGCCCCAATTACTAAGTTTGTAATTTCTTAACAGACTAGCATGGCTGCAGGAGCACTTTTACGTGGCTAAATAATGCACGCACCATGAACACATGAGTATTCAAAATTCAATTTATTTTTTTTTTTAATTTCTGGTGCTGATGCCATCACCCCCCCCCCCCACACACACACACACACACTTGCTCCAAATTGAATGAGTTATAAAATATTTTTTATTATCACAAAATATGTAAGTGCACCAGCAGAAATCTAAAGTGCATGCACGTGCACAAACCATGCACAAATGATTGAGACTATTTCATTGATAGTTTTGCAGGGACTTTGTTTCCTCCAATAGGTCATTGTAAAATAATGATCCAAATCACTGCTGATAT
The DNA here is from genome assembly GCA_020510985.1 of Pholidichthys leucotaenia. Classification (NCBI taxonomy): domain Eukaryota; kingdom Metazoa; phylum Chordata; class Actinopteri; order Cichliformes; family Pholidichthyidae; genus Pholidichthys; species Pholidichthys leucotaenia. The sequence goes on along the minus strand of CM035847.1, from coordinate 125,439,180 downwards.
TCATTCTGTATTTTTAGAAACATGTGTGCCAGCATACGATATGCAACCCTTTGGTTCTCTGCCATATGATTTAATCCACCTCATATGTATGTCTCTGTCACATAATCCTATTGGTTTATTTGCATTTGCAATCATGCACAAAAATGCCAAAAAATATATGTATTTTTGTCGCTCAGTGTGTGCTTCAGTGTGCCAATAGTGTGGCATGGAGAATTATGCAAGGTTAGTCTTTAGTTTTATTTATAAGTCATCTAAATACTAACAGATGTAAGTAAACTACTCTTTTACGTAAATGTGGTCCTAAATAACTTTTTTAGACCAAATAAAGGTCTCGCCATGCAGCTGGCAGAGAATGGCCTCTAACAGTAGACTTTTTGGCTGTGGCCTCGAGGCAAGTCTCTGTGAGCACAGGAGTAATTTAACATAAATTTCCCATGTGAATTCAAAACATTTGTTTGTTACCAATCCTGGACTGTTTTGCCACTCTTCCTGTGTGCCCTTCAAGTGTTTTTACCCGGAGAAACATCTCACTTATCTTCGCTGTCTGAAGCTGACCTGAGTCAGTGCACTCTGGCCCCACCCCAAGCCCCGCTAAAGCCATTAGCCCCCAGCCATTTGATTAAATGTGGCCATTGATTCCCACAGGAAATGAGTGCAGCATCACCTGATCAGAGTTGCCAGCCTCCTAATGGAGAGTGAGTGAGTGTGTGTGTGTGTGTGTGGGGGGGGGGGGTAGGATTGTTGGAGGTAGGAGTTCATTCTCACAATGGAGGGATGAGAGGTGGGAGGAGATGAAGCAGCTTAATGTGAAATACACACACACAGTGAGAGGCATCCAGCACCCTATTGTTCCTGACTCATTGACAGCTTCCAGCAGCCCAAGGGCTGCACAGTCTGTTGATTTACCAATGGGGAATGAAAATGTTTAAACATAAAGGCTTTTTTTACATTTGCCATTTTTATAAAATGTGCAGAAAATTCATAAACCTCAGCTTTTTGTGCTAAGATTCAAATTCTGCATAGGGCTCATTTTCATTTGCTGTAACTTTGAAATGCCATATTATGATTCTTTATAGTCGTATTTAGATTTAGTTTCTCTCTTGCTCAGTATTATGTATACACATCACAGTGATCATCATGAAAGAAAAAAAAGGATGTCATTTACTCTCTTTTTCCATAGTTATGCTGTACATTTTTGCTAAAAGCAAACAAACCACACAGCTTTTTTGGCTTAAGAAACACTACATGTACTGCAAATGGTTGAATTGCCACAGGTTGTGTTAACAGGGTTTGTTGGTTTAGTGTTATGCGTCATGCTGGCAGTGCCAGGAGAAGGTCCAGGAGTGGATTTGACCCACAGAGAGGTTAAGAGACACACAGCAGGCAGGACGCCAAGGGAGCACAACATAACACAACCCACTGCCAAGGTTATACATAGCTACACAGACTTGTGGCCACATTGCCAGGGGTTACTCATCTGGCTCACATAAAGATTCGCCACCAGTGAACCAGTTGAGTGGCATCCATAGCCCTTGGCCACGGCCAGAGACAAGGAGCAGCCTGTCACAGCAGGAGAGGCCAGAATGGGAACAGTGGGGGAGCAAAGAGTGACATCCCAAAGGTAAAATGTAAGACTGGTACTAAAGGTTTGAAATGAGACTGCACAGCTGACGATAGCTGGGAGGTAGGGGTGGGTGGTATGACTTAAAATGTATGTCGCAGCATTTTTTTTTCTGCATTTTTATGTCATGATTGCAGAATATAATAGCATTACAAAATGAAATGGACAAAAAAAATAAAAGGGGTGCTATATTAAGAGTATGATTCTACCTCTTTAATCCATTGAAAAGTAAAATACTTTGTCTTAAGGAAAAAAAAAACACTCAATACCTGTTAAAATAAATAGATATATGATAATGTTTTGAGCAATAAGGACAGCAGAACTGGCATTAATTTGTTTAACCAATCTACATTTAAGAACAAACTAAAATGCAACAAGCCTGTTTCAGTGCTATGTAATGTTGTAGCCAAGACCTCGTCATCTACATCCTACACAGTGGTTTTGGTCTCAACTTGGTCTCTTCCTGGCTTGGTCTTGGTCTTGACTTGCTCTCCACCCCTTACGCTGCGTGTCCACCAAACACGTTTTTCGTTGCCCGACCGCCCTGAACGTCTTTTTTTAGCATTTGTGCGCAGTGCTCTGGAAAAAAAAAAAAAGTTGGTGCCCTGTATCCCAGCAGCAGCTTGTCACTCACAGCTCAGCACTTCCGCTTTTCCTATGGTCAGACTTTCTACTTATTTTTTAATAGTCGTGTGTAAATAATAATGGACAAAAAATGTATTCTCGCTTTGATAGCGGCTCTGGATGCAAAATATGATGACACGGAAAGCAGGAGTCTGAGTACAGACTGTACCGGTGTCCTATGTCCTTCCCTTCCTTAATTCTGATTGGCTGCTTAGAAAGATCTGACTGACAAGCTCAGCTGCAGTCTGAAAAGTTGAATTTTTTTCAACTCTGAGCACCCTGAGCGCCGTGACAAAAAGTGGCCAACTCCGAGAGTGTTTCAGCGCCGAGGGCGCTCAGCACTGTAAACGCTGGACTACATAGAGAATGAATAGAAAATAGTCGCCCACAGCTGAAAAAACACGTTTGGTGGACACGCAGCCTTAATGTCTTGGTCTTTCGACACTCTGATCTGGGTCCGGTCTCAACTATTAAACTAGTGCTGTGACTGTATACCACAGCAAAGTGTATTCCCTAACAAAAAACAACAATTTACCATCCTCTTTATCATTGCTTTAAACAGTGGACTGCATACCTTACTGTGCGTAAAGGTATAATACGGTGGTTTGAATTGAGGTTATGTGGAGTACTTCTCAGTAGTCCTTGAATTACCTTCAGTAGTCACTGTTCTGCCTGCTCTCCATTTAAAGAACCAAAGATTTTGTCTGACAATAGAATCAGGACTTCACCAAACAATTGTGGGTGATACCAGCGGAGGAATGGAGTGCATGGCCACTATGCAATGCTGTGTAGCACCACAGCTGAAAAAATCTCACGCAAATGTGAAGCGGTTTGAATAAGTTCAATTTAATACTCTCTGAAATCACTTTGAAATCTCTGAAATGTCAGTATTTTTAGATGGTGAAAGTTCCCTCTAAACATCGGCCCACTAAGCTCTGCTGTAGTCCTGACAGTCTGGTCAACCAAAATCCCTTATGTTCTAAAAGGAGAGCAGGCAGACCATCAACTGCTAAAGCTAAGTCATTGATCACTATGCAGTATTTCACTCCAATTCACACAAAACTGAACTATCCCTTTAATAGTGGAGTCTGGGATTTTTTAAAACTTTTTTTAAACTGTGTATTTAAAAAAAAAAAAAAAAAAACTGTATTAAGTGAGTCAGTGTTTGTTGATCTAAGTTGCAAAAGCCTCTTCTTAGTAGTTATTAAATGTTTATGCCTTGTAAGATGATATCAGATCCAGGAAACTGTTTCTGTTATAGCACTGACCCCTCCCCCCCCAAAAAAAACAAACCACAATTAACTAATGCATTTGTACCCTGCGTGTGTTGCCTTTTTTTTTATGAAAACATAATGATCCTCCTCCAATCTGCCTATCTTTGTGTAACAACTTTGTTACTTAGTGAAGAGATTGCTGTTGTGCTGCTCCAGGAGGGAGCTGTTTCTATGTAATCAATACGAGGCAATGGTACTTTCCACCGCAGATTAAAGTTGAAATTCAAGACCAATAAGAGTGGCTGGTAAAAGAGAATTACAGCTTTGGCTACAGGTCAATAGACCATGTAATAAAACTAAAAGAACTGCATTTAAAGCTGTGGTTGTTTTTCATATGCTTGTTCTAAAGTCAGGTCCATAAGTATTTGGACAATAAGACAATTTCTCTCTGAAGAACATAACAGTACATTTAAATTCAATAATCAGGATTTTTTTTTAAAAAAATCTTTAATTCATGTGGTTTAACAAAAAAATCGATATAATAGCAGTCCAATCAGACTCTGTGTGTGTGTTTCTATCAGAGCATCAGTTGGAGGCTATTGTGCTACATAGTTCATGTTCTGCAGGGATGCTGAGAATGAAATCTTGGTGTTAATGTGGACCTTTTGTCTGTCACAATTGCTGAGAAAAGAGCACTTTTTTATGTTTTTTTAAGTAGTCAGTCACTCAAAGCCATATTTGTTTTTGATAATAGTGCAGTGCTTAGTGCTATCAGTTAGTATGTGGGAAACTAGGTTCAAGTCCTAGTTACCCTAAATTTACATTTCCTTTTTCATGTGCAATGTGAATTTGTTTTAGAGGGGAAATACAGAGACTTAGTGATGAAAAAAAAGGATATTTTGGACAACAGCAGCAGCTTGTGGAAATGTTGCCACCTCCGTTTCATTGGCTATTTGGAACAGGGTCTCTATGGTGAGAGGCAGATGCATTCACCACTACGCTGAATCTGCTCATAGCAGGAGGCAGCTGACAAGAGTAAGAGTGCCAGAATATCAGAGAATCATTATGAATTGCTCCAGAGGATTACAAACACCATATTTGTGCTTGGGAATGACCGAAAGTAGTTCTATGGGGATTCATAAGAAAAATTTTCAGCTCTTAATATTTAATGAATTATGATATGTAGCATAATATGGGCAGTGCGGTGGCACAGTGGTTAGCACTGTGGCAGCACAGCAACTCACCCTTGGCCATGGGATCCCGGGTTCGATCCCAGCCCCTGACCAACAGTGATCTGTGTGGAGTTTGCTTGTTCTCCCCATATCTGCGTGGGTTTACTCTGGGATTTCTCCAGTTTCCTCTCACAGGCCAAAAACATGCAGGTTAGGTTAATTGGACAATCTAAAGGGCCCCTAGGTGGGAATGGTGAAGGGATAGCACCGTACCGTGGCTGCTTCATCCATCCATGTGGATGCCCTGAATTTCCCCTCTGGGGATCAATAAAGTACACAAAATCAAAATCAAAAAATCAAAATAATATACAGTGGGGAAAATAAGTATTGAACACATCAACATTTTTCTCATAAACCATATTTCTGTTGGAGCCATTGACCTGAGATTTTCATCAGATATCAGTAGCAACCCAAGTAATCCATACATACAAAGAAATCAACTCAACTGTGTTCACAAAACAAGTTATATTTAATAAAGTGAGATGACACAGGAAATAAATATTGAATACGCTTGGTGAAATTCAATTAATTCAAGATTTAAAATTTTTACGTGTCAATACTACGAAACGTACAGGATATACAGGAGAACTAAAAAGGTGTTTCTTGTCATGAATTGCCCCTCGGGGCAGAGAGGAGAGACCCACGCGCAGGACTGCAGTTTGTGAATTTATTAAGAAAAACAAAACACAACATTCAAAAAACCGTGCTCAACACTAAATCCAAAAGACAAGCAAAGAAAACTTACAATTTACCACACCAGAAGAAGGGCTGGGTTCTGGTGGAGATGAGGGTTGAGAACTTAAGACTCCGGCAAGGAGGAATGAACATAACGGCCCTTAAATATGGCTAAACATGAATGAAACAAATGATGACAGGTGCAAATCACATGAACGGACTGGGGAGAAAATGACAGCTGTGAGTCATGAGGAGAGGAGATGGAGCTGACAGTTTGACAGGAGCACCGCCCACCACCAGGGAAAAACCCAGAAGTGCTCTTGACAACTGCAACTCCTAAGAGAGAGAAAGAAAAGAAAAGGCACAGGCAAAAATAAAGTGGAAGCAAATAAGAACAAAACTACACTGAACGTAAACAGGAAAATAAATCATACAAAGAAACAATACCGAATATGTGAAAACAAACTAGAAAACATAATAGGCATAGAATTCCAAAATACAAAATTATACCAATAAGGAAAAACCAAAAGGCAAAGAGACGGAGCATGGTGAAATCCCCCGTGCTCAGATCGTGACATTTCTCTCTTCAGTGGTGTATGCAATATAAAAAACAAAAGGTATAAGGCTGGAAAAAACAATATTTAGAAGAATATTAGAAGAAAAGCCTTTGTTGGTAATAACAGCTTCCAGATGCCTCCTGTATAGAGAAACTAGGCACAGGCATTGCTCAAGAGTGATTGTAGCCCATTCTTCCACACAAACTATCTTCAAATCTTGAAGATTCTGTGGGTGTCTAAAATGAACTCTGATCTTCAGTTTGTTCCATAAATTTTCAATTAGATTCAGGCCAGGTGACTGACTGGGCAATTCTAGAAGCTTTATTTTGCTTCTCTGAAACCAGTTGAGAGTTTACTTGGCTGTGTGTTTGGGATCATTGTCTTGCTGAAATGTTCACCCTCGTTTCATCTTCAGCATCTTGGCAGATGGCAACAGGTTCTTATCAAGGATGTCTCTGTACATTTCTCCATTCATCTTTCCTTCAGTTATATGAAGTGTGCCTGTATCATGTTCTGAAAAACACCCCCACACCATGACCACCTCCAAACTTCACTGTTGGTATGGTGTTTTTGGGCTGATGTGCGGTGCCATTTCTCCTCCAAACATGCTGTGTGTTGTGGCATCCAAAAAGTTCAATTTTGGTCTCATCTGACCAGACTATATTCTCCCAGTATTTTACTGGCTGACCCAAATGTGTCAGCAAACTTTAAATGAGCTTCAGCATGCTTTTTCTTTACCAGTGGAGTATTGTGAGGTAAGGAGGCATAGAGCCCATATCGGTTGAGTGTATTACTTATTTTTTTCTTTGAAACAGCAGTACCTGCAAACTCCTGGTCTTTCTGGAGCACTTCATGAGTGGTCTTTGGCTCTTAGATAACTCTTCTGATATTTCTTTTGACTCCTCTATCAAAAATCCTGCGAGAAGCTGTTGGATGGCTCCAACAGTGTTCACTGGGACATTCAGCAGTTTAGAAAGACACTTATAACCAATGCCATAATTATATTTTGCAACGATAAGGTTGCAAAGGTCTAGAGAGAGCTCTTTGCTTCCACCCATCATGAATTCTTTGTGGTATGACAATCTGATATTCACAGACCTTTTTAAAGGCTATCAGTCAGGACTTAACCAGCTGAAATTAATTCACACTGATGGGGGATGGGATGGCTTCCACAATTCTGATGGATTTCAGGTGGTTTCTCGGCTTTCTATGCCTTTTTGCACCTCTTTTTCTTCATATGCTCAATACTTACTCCCTGTGTCATTCCACTTTATTCAATATCACTTGTTTTGTGAACACAGTAGCTTTGATTTCTTTGTATGTATGAATTACTTGGGTTGTTACTGATATCTGGTGAAAATCTCAGGTCAATGGCTCCATCAAAAATATGTTTAATGAGAAAAATGTTGATGTGTTCAATGCTTATTTTCGCCACTGTGTGTGGAATATATATATATATACTGTATATATATATATTGCAACTGCCTTTTTGCAACTGCCTTTTTTTTTTTAATCTTCTTTTCTTCTTTCTACACCTTTCACTCTATATATATCACGGACACACAGATCACCCCAAAGGTCTCCCGAGTCGGCGGACGGAGCCACTGTTTACAGCAGGAGACGATACAGCAGGGAAGAGCTAGCTAGCACTCAACCGCCACTCGGTGCTAACGGAGAAACTCGACATACCGGGGAACTGAAGCGAAAACGACGCGGGTGCCGGGCTGGAGTTTAGGCGGCGTGCAAGAAATATAAGACAGAATAATAAAGAGCGATGGCAAGAACCAAGCAGACCGCCCGTAAATCTACTGGAGGAAAAGCCCCCAGGAAGCAGCTAGCCACCAAGTCTGCTCGGAAAAGCGCTCCGGCCACCGGCGGAGTGAAGAAGCCTCACCGTTACAGGCCCGGTACCGTGGGTCTGAGAGAGATCCGTCGCTACCAGAAATCCACGGAGCTGCTCATCCGTAAGCTGCCCTTCCAGCGCCTGGTGAGGGAGATCGCTCAGGACTTTAAGACCGACCTGTGCTTCCAGAGCTCCACCGTCATGGCTCTGCAGGAGACCAGCGAGGCCTACCTGGTGGGTCTCTTCGAGGACACCAATCTGTGCGCCATCCACGCCAAGAGGGTCACCATCATGCCCAAAGACATCCAGCTAGCCCGCCGCATCCGCGGAGAGAGAGCTTAGATTTTCTGCTGCACATCCACCAACCACAATGCTCCGCACTGTGTGTCTATATATATATATATATTTATAGTAATATGTACATATGTATACTAGCTGCTCTTGTTTTTTCTTGCCTTCTGATTATTGCTCTGAGTGTTGCTATCCCTGTGCTGTTGCAATCCTGGAATTTCCCCATTGTGGGACTAATAAAGGCTTATCTTATCTTATCTTATATATATATATATTTTTTTTTTATTTTTTTTTTCCCAAGTTACAAGTGTCCACTATTCTAACCACTATGTGGCACGTTTGTTCATTATTTTCATACAGGAGCGTGCAGGGTGGGACTAATATTCATCGTAGAAAATATATACAGTACAGTGGTATGAAAAAGTGTTTGCCTCCTTCCTGATTTCTTATTTTTTTGTATATTTGTCAGATCATCAAACAAATTTAAATATTAGACAAAGATAACACAAGTAAACACAAAATGCAGTTTTTAAATGAAGGTGTTTATGATTAAGGGAAAAAAATCCAAACCTACATGGCCCTGTGTGAAAAAGTGATTGACCCCTAAACCTAATAACTGGTTGGGCCACCCTTAGCAGCAACAACTGCAATCAAGCATTTGTAATAACTGGCAATGAGTCTTTTACAGCGCTGTGGAGGAATTTTTTGCCCACTCATCTTTGCAGAATTGTTGTAATTCAGCCATATTGGAGGGTTTTCAAACATGAACCGCCTGTTAAAGGTCATGCCACAGCATCTCCATCGGATTCAGGTTAGGACTTTGACTAGGCCACTCCAAGTCTTCATTTTGTTTTTCTTAAGCCATTCAGAGGTGGACTTGCTGGTGTGTTTTGGCTCATTGTCCTGCTGCAGAACTCAAGTGCACTTCAGCTTGAGGTCACGAACAGATGGCCGGACATTCTCCTTCAGGATTTTTTGGTAGACAGCAGAATTCATGGTTCCATTTACCACAGCAAGTATTCCAGGTCCTGAAGCAGCAAAACGGCCCCAGACCATCACACTACCACCACCATATTTTACTGTTGGTATGATGTTCCTTTTCTGAAATGGTGTGTTACTTTTACGCCAGATGTAATCGGACACACACCTTCCAAAGTTCAACTTCCAAAAAGTTCAACCACTGCACGGTGGCGCAGTGGTTTAGCACTGTGGCAGCACAGTTTTACCCTCGGCCGGGGGATCGCGGGGATCATGAGATCGTGGGTTTGATCCCAGCCCCCGACCAACAGTGAGCTGTGTGGAGTTTGCATGTTCTCCCCGTGTTGCGTGGGTTTACTCCGGGATTTCTCAGTTTCCTCCCGCATACCAAAAACATGTAGGTTTAGGGCGCTCGCGCACACAGCGACCGGCAGCCGGTGGCTTGTCACCAGACTGCAAACCGAATCTACCTACGGGTACAAATAAGTAACAAAAAAAAAACAAAAAAACAAAAAAAAAAACTTTTGTCTCGTCAGTCCACAGAGTATTTTCCCAAAAGTCTTGGGGATCATCAAGATTTTTTCTGGCAAAACTGAGACGAGTTTTAGAAATGGCTTTATAACCTTTTCTAGACTGATAGATCTCAGTTACTTTGTTTCTCATTTGTTTCCAAATTTCTTTGGATCGCAGCATGATGTGTAGCTTTTGAGGATCTTTTGGTCTACTTCACTTCATCAGGCAGGGCCTATTTAAGTGATTTCTTGGTTGAGAACAGGTGTGGCAGTAATCAGGCCTTGGTGTTGGTAGAGAAATTGAACTCAACTTTCCAAAGATGTGATAAACCACAGTTAATTTAAGTTTTAACGGGGGGGGGGGGGGATCATTTTTTTTCACACAGGGCCATGTAGGTTTGGATTTTTTTACCCTTAAAAATAAACACCTTCATTTAAAAAACTGCATTTTGTGTTTACTTGGGTTATCTTTGTCTAATATTAAAATTTGTTTGATGATCTGAAACATTTAACTGTGGCAAACATACAAAAAAATGAGAAATCAGGAAGGGAGCAAACACTTTTTCACACCACTATATATATATATATATATATATATATATATATATATATATACAGTGATCCCTCGCTACTTCGCGCTTCACCTTTCGCGCCCTCAGTGAATCGCGGATTTTTCAAAAATATTCATCAAAAATTCAAAATTGAGAAATAATGGGCGGGCGCTAGCAGAAGGCAGGGAGACTACATTAGAACATCAGGTATCAACACGGAGAGCCCGCACAACTCAAAATCCACCTCTCTGTTCGCTGTTCTCGTGTTGGCTTGGCTCGGGAATCTCGCAAGCTGATTGGCCGAGACGTTTCACCCAGTTTCTCTACCTGCCGAGCGCCCATGCAGCGAAGGAAGACCGCATTCATTGTTCTTTATCGCTCGTGTTGCTTAGTCTCGCCGCGTGGAACTTTTCGCTGTTCTCTTGTGCTTTTTTGTGCGAAATAGTCTTCCCGTCGAGCCACTACGCCGCCTCCTGCATCTTCTCCAGCTCTATCGGAAGCTGCCCTTGACAATCCTGCGCCTCTAGCGCCTGACGATGAGGCATCACCTGAGGAGCAGTAAAGCTCTCATTAACCTGTGTAGTAAATCATCTTCATCTTGAGTTACGTATCTTGTTATAAGAATAAAAGAGTTCTAAAAACATATTTATGTTCACTTTATTTACATCTTCTACTTCATTTACATCATCTTTTTTTTTTTTTTTTTTTTTTTTTTTTTTTTCTCTCGGCGCCACACCAGTCGGCTGCCTTTTGCAACAGCGGCTCGATTCCGAGTCTTTTTCCCTTCCTCTCTCTTTTGATCCGTCTTTTTTTTTTCACCCCACTTATATCACGGACACACAGATCGTCCTAAATGTCTCCTGAGCCGGTGGACGGAGCCACTGTTTATAGCAGGATACGATACAGCAGAGAACAGCTGCTAGCATTCAACCGCCACCCGGTCCCATTGGAAAAACTCGACATACCGAGAGAACTGAGGCGAAAACGCCGCGGCTGCCGGGCTGGAGTAAGGCGGAGGACAAAAAATATAAGGTACAGACCCTCCCTTCCATCTGTTGTCATGGGAAATGTACGGTCGATACTGGGAAAGTTAGATGAGCTAGCGGCTATCTCCCGTTATGATAGCACATACCGGGAGTGCTCTCTCCTTTTGTTTACTGAGACGTGGCTAACTGAACTAGCAGCAGATGCTAACATTGAGCTGGAGGGTTTTCACATGATACGAGCTGACCGAACACCAGACAGTGGCAAGGCTAGGGGCGGTGGAGTGATAATGTATGTTAACAACAACTGGTGTAGACCGGGACATATCACTGTTAAACAACGACACTGCAGCAAAGACATTGAGTTGCTAGCTGTTAGCATGAGGCCTACATATCTCCCGAGAGAACACTCACACGTGATCTGCATTGTTGTTTATGCAAATCCGACGGCGAACGCTGGGACAGCACGTGACGTCATCCATTCAGTAACCAGCAGGCTGCAGACACAACACCCAGATGCTCTTCTCCTCATCTCAGGCGATTTCAACCATGTTTCACTGTCTCCCATTCTACCCACGTTCACCCAGTATGTCACATGCCACACTAGAGACAATAAAACACTGGATTTATTCTACGCAAACACTAAGGAGGCGTACACCTCATCACAACTCCCCCCACTCGGGAGATCGGATCACAACTTGGTTCATCTCCGGCCGGTGTACAAACCCCTAGTGCACAGACAACCTCCGGCCACGCACACTGTGGAGTTATGGTCTGAGGAGACAATGGACACCCTAAAGGGCTGTTTTGAAGCCACCGCCTGGAAGCAGCTCTGCGATCCACATGGTGAGGACATCGATGGCCTCATTCACACCTTCACGGGCTACCTCAGCTTCTGTGTGGACAAATCCGTTCCCACCAAGACCATACGGCGTCACTCAAACAACAAACCCTGGATCAACCCTGAGATAAAAACACTTCTGAGAGAGAAGAAGAGGATCTTCAGGTCAGGGAACAGGGAGATGCTGAAGTCCGTACAGAGGGAGCTGAGGAGAAAGATCAGAGAAGGCAAGGACAGCTTCAGGAAGAAGATGGAGGACAAGCTGCAACAGAGCGACATCAGCGGGGTCTGGAGAAACCTCAAAACCATCTCGGGGCTCCAGAATACCTCCCCCCAGGCCACAGGGGGCAGGGAGTGGGCGAACAACCTGAATCTGTTTTTCAATAGATTTGACCAACCGCCCTCCCCCCTGACTGCACAACAACCACTGCTGCCTCTAAAGAAATCAAGTCCTGCTGCCCACTCCCCACTCCACCAACACCCCCCCACTCCCAACACACAGCCCCCCATCCTGACCCTGACCAGGACCCAGGTGAGGACGGAGCTGAGGAAGATCAAGGCGAGGAAGGCGCCGGGACCGGACGGCATCAGCGCAAAGCTCCTCAAGTCCTGTGCAGACCAGCTGTGTGGGATTGTGACGTATATCTTCAACATGAGCCTGAAACTGGGGAGGGTACCACAGCTGTGGAAAACATCTTGTGTGGTACCTGTACCAAAAACTTCCCACCCCAAAGACCTGAACAGCTACAGACCGGTGGCCTTGACGTCCCACTTGATGAAGACCCTGGAGAGACTGCTCCTTGCTCACCTCCGCCCCCTGGTGGAACCAGCGATGGATCCACTCCAGTTCGCCTACCAGCATGGCATTGGGGTGGAGGATGCGGTGATCTTCCTCCTTCACCGTTCTCTGTCCCACCTGGAGAAGCCCGGGAATATGGTGAGGATCATGTTCTTTGACTTCTCCAGTGCTTTCAACACCATCCAACCGATGATCCTGAAGGACAAGCTGCTGCGCGCAGGGGTGGACCAGCACCTGTCATCATGGATCCTGGACTACCTCACGAACCGGCCTCAGTTTGTGAGAACCCGGGACTGTGTGTCCGACACGATCATCAGTAGCACGGGGGCCCCCCAGGGAACGGTGCTGGCTCCCTTCCTGTTCACTCTTTATACTGCGGACTTCTCACACAACACAACACACTGCCATCTACAGAAGTTCTCTGATGACTCTGCGATCGTTGGCCTCATCTCCAATGGAGATGAAGCTGAGTACAGAGGGCTTATCCAGGACTTCGTGGACTGGTGCCATCGGAACTGCCTCCAGATCAACGCGAGGAAAACTAAGGAGCTGGTGGTGGACTGCCGCAGGCATGGGCAGCCCCTCACAGTACCAGTAAATATACAGGGAACAGACATCGAGATGGTGACATCCTATAAGTACCTGGGTATTCATCTGAACAATAAACTAGACTGGTCACACAATACTGATGCACTCTACAAGAAGGGACAGCGCAGGCTGTTCCTGCTGAGGAGACTCAGGTCTTTTGGTGTACAAGGGGCGCTGCTGAAGTCATTCTATGACACGGTGGTGGCATCAGCCATCACTTTTGGAGTGGTCTGCTGGGGCAGTGGCATTACTGCAGCCGATAGGAAGAGACTGAACAAACTGATTAAGAAAGCTAGCTCTGTCCTGGGGCAGCGCCTTGATCCGATGGAGGAGATAGGAGAGAGAAGGACGGTGGCTAAACTGTCATCTCTGCTGGAGTCCGAGTTCCACCCTATGCAGGACATACTGAATGCACTGAGGAGCTCATTTAGCAGCAGACTACATCATCCCAGGTGCACAACCGAGAGGTTTCGTAGGTCCTTCCTACCAACGGCTGTCAGACTGTACAACCTAAGCAGGGCTGCTCGCAGAGATAGCAAAAAGACGTAACAAACTAATAGTTTTTTGAATGCAAAAGATGCAATAGACTTACACAATGGTCCCCTCCGGCATACAACTAGGAACTTACCGGTCGCTATGGAGGGTGAGAATATGTATGGGCACATAATCATACCATGTAGGATAACTAAGTAGACGGTTATGCTGTTTCATTCCATCTAGCAACAATGCTCTGCACTGTGTGTGTTTATATATTTACATATTTATTCCATCTAGCTACAATGCTCAGCTCTGGGTGTGTTTATATATTTATATATCTACATATTATTCCATCTAGCTACATTGCTCCGCACTGTGTGTGTTTATATACTTGCATATTTATTCCACCTAGCTGCAATGCTCCGTACTGTGGGTGTTTATATATTTACATATTTATTCCATCTAGCTACAATGCTCTGCACTGTGTGTTCATATATTCATATATTTATTCCATCCAGCTACAATGCTCTGCACTGTGTGTCTGTGTGTGTATGTATATATATATATTTTATAGTAATACGTACATATGTATATTAGCTGCTCTTGCTTGCTTGTTTTTTTTTTTTTTTTTTTTTTTTTTTTCTTGCCTTCTGATTGTTGCTCTGAGTGTTGCTATCCCTGTGCTGTTGCAATCCTGGAATTTCCCCGTTGTGGGACTAATAAAGGCTTATCTTATCTTATCTTATCTTATCTTATCTACGTATGTATGTACACTTACATACACACACACGTATCATATGAGAGAGAGAGTGAGAGAATGGACGTACGTATTATTTATGGGTGACGTCATTAGGGGTGACGCTACTTCGCGGTTTTTCACTTTTCGCGGTCGGTTCTGGAACCCATTAACCGCGATAAGTGAGGGATCACTGTATATATATATATATATATATATATATATACATACAGTGGGGGTAAAAAAGTATTTAGTCAGCCACCAATTGTGCAAGTTCTCCCACTTAAAAGATGAGAGAGGTCTCCAATTTTCATCATAGGTATACCTCAACTATGAGAGACAAAATAAGAACAAAAAAAATCCAGAAAATCACATTGAAGGATTTTTAATGAATTAATTGGTAAATTCCTCGGTAAAATAAGTATTTGGTCAATAACAAAAGTTCATCTCAATACTTTGTTATATACCCTTTGTTGGCAATGACAGAGGTCAAACGTTTTCTGTAAGTTTTCACAAGGTTTTCACACACTGTTGTTGGTATTTTGGCCCATTCCTCCATGCAGATCTCCTCTAGAGCAGTGATGTTTTGGGGCTGTTGTTAGGCAACACAGACTTTCAACTCCCTCCAAAGATTTCCTATGGGGCTGAGATCTGGAGACTGGCTAGGCCACTCCAGGACCTTGAAATGCTTCTTACGAAGCCACTCCTTCGTTGCCCGGGCGGTGTGTTTGGGATCATTGTCATGCTGAAAGACCCAGCCACGTTTCATCTTCAATGCCCTTGCTGGCGAAAGGAAGTTTTCACTCAAAATCTCACGATACATGGCCCCATTCATTCTTTCCTTTACACGGATCAGTCGTCCTGGTCCCTTTGCAGAAAAACAGCCCCAAAGTATGATGTTTCCACCCCCATGCTTCACAGTAGGTATGGTGTTCTTTCTCCTCCAAACACGACAAGTTGAGTTTTTACCAAAAAGTTCTATTTTGTTTTCATCTGACCATATGACATTCTCCCAATCCTCTTCTGGATCATCCAAATGCTCTCTAGCAAACTTCAGACGGGCCTGGACATGTACTGGCTTAAGCAGGGGGACACGTCTGGCACTGCAGGATTTGAGTCCCTGGCGGCGTAGTGTGTTTCTGATGTAGCCTTTGTTACTTTGGTCCCAGCTCTCTGCAGGTCATTCACTAGGTCCCCCCATGTGGTTCTGGGATTTTTGCTCACCGTTCTCGTGATAATTTTGACCCCACGGGGTGAGATCTATCGTGGAGCCCCAGATCGAGGGAGATCATCAGTGGTCTTGTATGTCTTCCATTTTCTAATAATTGCTCCCACAGTTGATTTCTTCACACCAAGCTGCGTACCTATTGCAGATTCAGTCTTCCCAGCCTGGTGCAGGTCTACAATTTTGTTTCTGGTGTCCTTTGACAGCTCTTTGGTCTTGGCCATAGTGGAGTTTGGAGTCTGACTGTTTGAGGTTGTGGACAGGTGTCTTTTATACTGATAACGAGTTCAAACAGGTGCCATTAATACAGGTAACGAGTGGAGGACAGAGGAGCCTCTTAAAGAAGAAGTTACAGGTCTGTGAGAGCCAGAAATCTTGCTTGTTTGTAGGTGACCAAATACTTATTTTACTGAGGAATTTACCAATTAATTCATTAAAAATCCTTCAATGTGATTTTCTGGATTTTTTTTTCTCTTTTTGTCTGTCATAGTTGAGGTATACCTATGATGAAAATTGGAGACCTCTCTCATCTTTAAAGTAGGAGAACTTGCACAATTGGTGGCTGACTAAATACTTTTTTGCCCCACTGTGTATATATATATATATATATATATAAACACTGTATATATACTGTATATATATATATATATATATATAGAGAGAGAGAGAGAGAGAGAGAGAGAGAGAGAGAGAGATTGTGGAGAAAGGAGGCAACGCGGCAACAGGCAACAAGGCAATGAGCTGGACGACACAGAAACTTTATTCTTTCTCCAACATAACTTACAGCAAAAATCCCGGGTCTCTGTGCATTCCTTTTTTATATCTTTAATACCATGCATCAAGACCTGGAACTTCCGACCATCATACATTATGTTAAGAACAAAGCCTGTGTGGCACATTAACATGACATAATGCCTGCGCCGTTCTCACACCCTTCTTCTCCCAGCGGTTCCAGCATTTACTTCTCTCCCCGGGGGGCGCATAGTCCTTACTGTTCTGTCTGATACCCCCCCCCCCCCGTGACACCTCCTCTTTCAGTCCATTGTTCCCTGGGTGGAGAAGCCCAACACCATGCCCACACACAATATACTGTATATATGAAGTGTGAAATGAAGGTGTTTATTATTAAGGGTAAAAAAAATCCAAACCTAGATGGTCCTGTGTAAAAAAGTGATTGCCCACCACACCTGTTCTCAATCAAGAAATCATTTAAATAGGATCTGCCTGACAAAGTGACGTAGACCAAAAGATCCTCAAAAGTTAGACATCGTGCTGTGGTCCAGAGAAATTTGGGAACAAATGAGAAACAAAGTAATTGAGATCTATCAATCTGGAAAAGGTTATAAAGCCATTTCTAAAGCTTTGGGACTCCAGCAAACCACAGTGAGAGCCATTATCCGCAAATGGCAAAAACATGGAACAGTAGTGAACCTTTCCAGGAGTGACCGGCCAACCAAAAGTACCCCAAGAGCACAGCGACAACTTATCCAAGAGCTCACAAAAGACCCCACAACAACATCCAAAGAACTGCAGGCCTCACTTGCCTCAGTTAAGGTCAGTGTTCATGACTCCACCATAAGAAAGGGATTGCGCAAAAATGGCCTGCATGGCAGACTTCCGAGATGAAGACTGGTGCTGAGCAAAAAGAACATAAAGACTCATCTCAGTTTTGCCAGAAAACATCTTGATGATCCCCAAGACTTTTGGGAAAATACTCTGTGGACTGACGAGACAAAAGTTGAACTTTTTGGAAGGTGTGTGTCCCATTACATCCGGTGTAAAAGAAACACAGCATTTCAGAAAAGGAACATCATACCAGCTGTAAGATAAGGTGGTGGTAGTGTGATGTTCTGGGGCCGTTTTGCTGCTTCAGGACCTGGAAGACTTGCTGTGGTAAATGGAACCATGAATTCTGCTGTCTACCAAAAAATCCTGAAGACGAATGTCCGGCCATCTGTTTGTGACCTCAAGCTGAAGCGCACTTGGGTTCTGCAGCAGGACAATGATCCAAAACACACCAGCAAGTCCACCTCTGAATGGCTTAAGAAAAACAAAATGAAGTCAAAGTCCTGATCTGACTCCGACTGAGATGCTGTGTCATGACCTTTAAAAGGCGGTTCATGCTCGAAAACCCTCTAATGTGGCTGAATTACAACATTTCTGCAAAGATGAGTGGGCCAAGATTCCTCCATAGCACTGTAAAAGATTCATTGCCAGTTATCACAAATGCTTGATTGCAGTTGTTGCTGCTAAGGGTGACCCAACCAGTTATTAGGTTTAGGGGGCAATCATTTTTTCACACAGGGCCATGCAGGTTTGGATTTTTTTTTTTTTGCCTAAAAAATAACACCTTCATTTAAAAACTGCTTTTTGTGTTTACTTGTGTTATCTTTGTGTAATATTGAAATTTGTTTGATGATCTGAAACATTGAAGTGTGACATACAAAAAAATGAGAACTCAGGAAGGGGACAAACACTTTTTCACAGCACTGTTGTGGTGTGAAAAAGTGTTTTTAAAAATGAAGCACTGTGAATACTTTCCAGATGTACTGTCTATATATTCACAGTGCATGTGGAAAATATTCAAAGTGTTTCACGTTTTCCACATTTTGTTATGTTGCAGCCTTATTCCTAAATGGGTTAAATTTATTTTTTCCCTCAAAATTCTACACACAATACCCCATAATGACAATGTGAAAAAACGTTCTTTTTTTGAGATTTTTGCAAATTTATTAAAAATAAAAAACTAGGAAATTACATGTACATAAGTACCTGTGGAACCAGCTGCCAATCTGAATTTGGAAGTCAGACTCGATCTCTGTTTTTAAGGATAGGTTAAAAACCTTACTTTTTGATGTAGCCTATTATTAGGGTGGGATCAGGTGCCCCTGAACCCTCCCTCAGTTATGCTACTAATAGGTTTAGACAGCTGGGGGACTTCCAATAATGCACTTGGCTTCCCTCCTTTCTTCACTCTCAATGAAGTATTTTTGCTGGTCATTAACATGTTCATTCCCATCGACTGAGTCCCCGTCTTGCTGTTTGCTCTCTACATGTCTGTTCTTTTCTTCTTCTTCTCCATTCCCTCACCCCCCAGCCAGTCGCAGCAGATGATTGCCCCTCCCTGAGCCTTGTTCTGCATGAGGTTTCTTCCTACTAAAAGGGAGTTTTTCCCCTCCACTGTCACCAAGTGCTTGCTCACAGGGGATGTCCTGATTGCTGGAGTCTTTCTGCAATTGTGGGGTTTTCCCCTACAGTTGAAAGTGCTATGAGATGACTGTTGTTGTGAAATAGTGCTATATAAATAAAGTTGAATTGAATTGAAGTTTTCACAGCCTTTGCTCAATACTTTGCTGATTCACCTTTGGCAGCAACTACAGCCTCAAGTCTTTTTAAATATGATGCCACAAGCTTGGCACACCTATCTTTGGGCAGTTTCGACCATTCCTCTTTGCAGCACCTCTCAAGCTCCATCAGGTTGGATGGGAAGCGTCGGTGCACAGCCATTTTCAGATCTTTCCAGAGATGTTCAATTGGATTCAAGTCTGGGCTGTGGCTGGGCCACTCAAGGACATTCACAGAGTTGTCCTGAAGCCACTCCTTTCATATCTTGGCTGTGTGCTTAGGGTCGTTGTCCTGCTGAAAGATGAACCATTGCCCCAGTCTGAGGTCAAGAGCACTCTGGAGCAGGTTTTCCTCCAGGATGTCTCTGTACATTGCTGCATTCATCTTTCGCTCTATCCTGACTAGTTTCCCATTTCCTGCCGCTGAAAAACATTCCCACAGCATGATGCTGCCACCACCATGCTTCAGTGTAGGGTTGGTATTGGCCTGGTGATGAGCGGTGCCTGGTTTCCTCCAAACATGACGCCTGGCATTCACACCAAAGAGTTCAATCTTTGTCTCATCAGACCAGAGAATTTTGTTTTTCATGGTCTGAGAGTCCTTCAGGTGCCTTTTGGCAAACTCCAGGTGGGCTGCCATGTGCCTTTTACTAAGGAGTGGCTTCCATCTGGCCACTCTACCATACAGGCCTGATTGGTGGATTGCTGCAGAGATGGTTGTCCTTCTGGAAGGTTCTCCTCTCTCCACAGAGGAACGCTGGAGCTCTGACAGAGTGACCATTGGGTTTTTGGTCACCTCCCTTCCCTTCTTCTTGGTCACCAAAGGCCCTTCTCCTCCCATCACTCAGTTGAGATTGCCGTCCAGCTCTAGGAAGAGTCTTGGTGGTTCCAAACTTTTTTCTATTCACGGATAATGAAGGCCACTGTGCTCATTCGGACCTTCAATGCAGCCAAAATTTTTCTGTACCCTTCCCCAGATTTGTGCCTTGAGGCAATCCTGTCTCAGAGGTCTACAGACAATTCCTTTGACTTCATGCTTGGTGTGTGCTCTGACATGCACTGTCAACTGTGGGACCTTATACTGACAAGTGTGTGCCTTTCTAAATCATGTCCATTCAACTAAATTTACCACAGGTGGACTCCAATTGAGCTGGAGAAACATCTCAAGGATGATCAGTGGAAACAGGATACACCTCAGCTCAATTTTGAACTCCATGGCGATGGCTGTGGACACTTATGTACATGTAAAAAAAACTTTTTTCACGTTGTCATTAATGGGGTATTGTATGTAGAATTTTGAGGAAAAAATGAATTTAATCCATTTTGGAATAAGGCTGTAACATAACAAAATGTGAAAAAGTGAAGTGCTGTGAATACTTTCCAGATGCACTGTGTGTGTGTGTGTGTGTGTGTGTGTGTGTGTGTGTGTGTGTGTGTGTGTGTGAATCCCACTGATATGCATTCCACAGAGGAAGCAGTGTTTGTGGACGAGGGGAAGGACTCGCCTATCACAGGGGCTGAGGTCGCCAAGGTATTAAAAATCTCTTTGGTGGCCGGACCCCGGGGGTGGATGAGATTTGCCCTGAGTACCTCAAGGCCCTGGATGTGTAAGGCTGTCATGGTTGACATGCCTCTGCAACATTGCATGGAGGTTGAGGGCAGTGCCTTTGGCATGGCAAACCGGGGTGGTGGTTCCTCTCTTCAAAAAAGGGGACCGGAGGGTGTGCTCCAACTTTAGAGGGATCACACTCCTCAGCCTCCCTGGGAAGGTCTATGCTAAGGTACTGGAGAGGAGAGCCCGGCCTTTGGTTGAACCTCTGATTCAGGAGGAGCAATGTGGTTTTCGTCCTGGCCGTGGCACATCGGACCAGCTCTTTACCCTCTCGAGAATCCTCGAGGGTTCGTGGGAGTTTTCCCCAATCAGTTTACATGTGTTTTGTGGACTTGGAGAAGATATTCGACCGCGTCCCTCGTGGTTTTTTGTTGGGGGTGCTTCGGGAATATGGGGTATCGGGCATGTTGTTACGAGCTTTTCGGTCTCTGTACGACCGTTGTGAGAGTATGGTTCGTATTGCCAACACTGTCGGACTCATTCCCAGTGAGAGTTGGACTCCGCCAGGGCTGCCCTTTGTCACCGATCCTGTTCATAATTTTTATGGACAGGATTTCTAAGCACAGCCAGGGAATGGAGGGTGTCATTGCTTGGTGACCACAGGTTTTCATCTCTGTTGTTTGCAGATGATGTTGTCCTGCTGGCTTCATCCAGCAATGACCTACAGGTCTTACTGGGATGAGAATCAGTACCTCCAATTCCAAGTCCATGGTCCTCAGCCAGAAAAAGGTGGATTGCCCTCTTCAGGTTGGGGACAAGTTCCTGCCCAAGTGGAGGAGTTTAAGTATCTTGGAGTCTTATTTACAAGTGAAGGGAGAATGGAGCGAGAGATTGACAGACAGATCGGTGCAGCATCTGCAGTGATGCGGACATTGTACAGGTCTGTTGTGGTGAAGAGGGAGCTGAGCTCTAAGGCAAAGTTGTCGATTTACCAGTCAGTCTACGTTCCTACCCTCATGTATGGTCATGAGCTTTGGGTATTGACCTAAAGAATGGGATCGCGGATAAAAGCGGCTGAAATGAGCTTTCTTTGTAGGATTGCTGGACTCACCCTCAGAGATGGGGTGAGGAGCTCAGTCATCCGGGAGAGGGTCAGAGTAGAACCACTGCTCCTCCACATTGAAAGGAGCCAGTTGAGGTGGTATGGGCATCTGATCAGGATACCCCCTTGACGCCTCCCACTTGAGGTGTTTTGGGCATGTCCCTCTGGGAGGAGACACTGGGGCAGACCCAGGACTCGCTGGAGAGACTATGTCTCCCAGCTGGTCTGGGAACGCCTTGGTGTCCTCCCTGAAGAGCTTGGAGCAGGTGGCTGGGGAGAGGGAAGTCTGGGCTTCTCTGCTTGAACTGCTGCCTCCGTGACCCGGACCTCCGGAGAAGCCGTAGAAGATGGATGGATGGTTATTTAATAACAACAATCAGTTTGATGTAATTGTTTCCACTATGACTGATACTTTTTCTGTCCAAAAAAGTCCTTCCCTTTAAAAATGATGTAATTCTTAAGTGACATTATCAGTACACAATAGCTCAGTTTCCAGTGTCTCTCTGTCTGTCCAGAGCATCAGCAGAAGACTATTACCTGGACACATATCAAGACTGGCACACCTACAGACCTTCACATACGTACCTGTCTGTAGTGAAAAGTGAAAGCATTTATCTTTTATCATTGCTGGAAAGTCAAACATTTTGTATTTTAAGAGCTGTTTCAATGCAGTCTTTGCACTACAAGGTCAGCCTAATCTTGATATGTCACACCTGAATGAATTGTCTTGGGTAAGGGAAAGTGTTCTTTTATTACTGCTGACATGTCAAACATTTTCTGTATAGAGTTGCATTAATGGTGCAGGAATTGGAACAGTTAAAATGCAAAGTAACTCCAAACTGTAATCTTTTCAAAGAAAAGGGTTGCTTTGAATATTGCATGAAAATCTAGCACCCATAGACATCACCAAATGCTGTTTCCATTAGATGCTTTGCCAGGCCTTTCCTGCAGCAGAGTACATCTCTCTGCTTTTAGTTTTGTCTTCAGTTACTGAAAAGCAAGATTAGTGAGAGTAAGTTGGGGCACAAAGTCACATGGGGCAGGTTATTACACGCACACACAATGCAGACAGGAGGGACTTTAACAACTTGCTCCTTGTAGCTTTGTGCCTGGACTTACCCTAATGAACTACAGTGGTGTTGAAAAATGTTTGCCCCCTTCCTGATTTCTCATTTTTGTATGTTTGTCACACTCACATGTTTCAGTACATCAAACAAATTTAAATATTAGACAAAGATAACACAAATAAACACAAAATGCAGTTTTTAAATGACAGTATTTATTAATAAGAGTAAAAAAAAAATAAATCCAAACCTACATGGCAATGTGTGTAAAAGTGATGCTCCCGTAACTGTGGTTTATCACATCTTTGGAAAGCTGAGTTCAGTTTCTCTAGCCACACCTAGGCCTTATTACTGCCACACCTGTTCCCTCCAATCAAGAAATCAGTTAAATAGGACCTGCCTGACAAAGTGAAGTAGACCAAAAGATCCTCAAAAGCTAAACATCATGCTGCGATCCAAAGAAATTCAGAAACAAATGAGAAACAAAGTAATTGAGATCTATCAGTCTGGAAAAGGTTATAAAGCCATTTCTAAAGCTTTGGGACCCCAGCAAACCACAGTGAGAGCCATTATCTTCAAACTGCAAAAACATGGAACAGTGGTGAACCTTCCCAGGAGTGGCCGGCCAACCAAAATTACCCCAAGAGCACAGCGACGACTCATCCAAGAGGTCATAAAGACCCCACAACAACATCCAAAGAACTGCAGGCCTCACTTGCCTCAGTTAAGGTCAGTGTTCATTACTCCACCATAAGAAAGAGACAGGGCAAAAATGGCCTGCATGGCAGAGTTCCAAGACGACAATCACTGCTGAGCAAAAAGAACATAAAGGGTTATCTCAGTTTTGCCAGAAAACATCTTGATGATCCCCAAGACTTTTGAGAAAATACTCTAGACTAACGAGGCAAAAGTTGAACTTTTTGGAAGGTGTGTCCCATTACATCTGGTGTAAAAGTAACACAGCATTTCAGAAAAGGAACATCATACCAACAGTAAAATATGGTGGTGGTAGTGTGATGTTCTGGGGCCGTTTTGCTGCTTCAGGACCTGGAAGACTTGCTGCGGTAAATGGAACCATGAATTCTGCTGTCTACCAAAAAATCCTGAAGGAGAATGTCCGGCCATCTGTTCGTGACCTCAAGCTGAAGCACACTTGGGTTCTGCAGCAGGACAATGATCCAAAACACATCAGCAAGTACATCTCTGAATGGATTAAGAAAAACAAAATGAAGACATTGGAGTGGCCTAGTCAAAGTCCTGACCTGAATCCAATGGAGATGCTGTGGCATGACCTTTAAAAGGCAGTTCATGCTCGAAAACCCTCCAATGTGGCTGAATTACAACACTTCTGCAAAGATAAGGGGGGCAAAATTCCTCCACAGCAATGTAAGACTCATTGCCAGTTATCGGAAACGCTTGATTGCAGTTGTTGCTGCTAAGGGTGGGCCAACCAATTATTAGGTTTGGAGGGCAATCACTTTTCACACAGGGCCATGTAGGTTTGTTGTTTTTCTCCTCAATAATAAACACCTTCATTTAAAAACTGCATTTTGTGTTTACGTGTGTTATCTTTGTCCAATATTTAAATTTGCTTGATGATCTGAAATATCTGCTATGGACTGGTGATCTGTCCAGGGCGTACCCTGCCTCTTGCCCAAAGATGCTGGGATAGGCTGCAGCCCCCCCCCCCCCCCCCCCCCCGTGACCCGAAAAGGATTAAGCGGTAGAAGATGGATGGATCGATCTGAAATATTTAAGTGTGACAGGCATACAAAAAAATGAGCAGTCATTAAGGGGTCAAGCACTTTTTCACACCACTGTATGTAATGAAGAATAATTCCTCTTTTTGCCTTGAGAAACTATTGTTGTTTCTGGTGTGGGCTTTAGGTCATTATTAATTTGCACTGTGAAGCAACATCTGATCAGTTTTGTAACATTTGGTTAAATGTGAGCAGAAACTATTCAGTGCACCTGGAAGTATTCACAGCACTTCACTTTTTCCACATTTTGTTATGTTACAGCCTTATTCTAAAGGGGATTAAATTCATTTTTTCCTCAAAATTCTACACACAATACCCCCAATGACAACGTGAAAAAAGTTTGTTAGATTTTTGCAAATTTATTAAAAATTAAAAACAAACAAACTAAGATATCACATGTACATAAGTATTCACACCCTTTGCCATGAAGCTCAAAATTGAGCTCAGGTGCATCCTGTTTCCACTGATCATCCTTGAGATTTTTCTATAACTTAATCCACCTGTGGTAAATTCAGTTCATTGGACATGATTTGGAAAGGCACACGCCTGTCTGTATAAGATCCCACAGTTGACAGTGCATGTCAGAGCACAAACCAAGCATGAAGTCAAAGGAATTGTCTGTAGACCTCCGAGACAAGATTGTCTCAAGGCACAAATCTGGGGAAGGGTACAGAAAAATTTTTGCTGCTTTGAAGGTCCCAATGAGCACAGTGGCATCCATCATCCCAAAATGGCAGAAGTTCGGAACCACCAGAACTCTTCCTAGAGCAAGCCGGTCGTCAAAACTGAGTGATCGGGGAAGAAAGGCTTTAGTCAGAGAGGTGATCAAGAACCCAATGGTCACCCTGTCAGCACTCCAGCATTCCTCTGTGGAGAGAGAAGAACATTCCAGAAGGACAACCATCTCTTCATCTATCTACCAATCAGGCCTGTATGGTCGAGCAGCCAGAAGGAAGCCGCTCCTTAGTGAAAGGCACATGGCAGCCCGCCTGGAGTTTGTCAAAAGGCACATGAAGGACTCTCAGACCATGAGAAACAAAATTCTCTGATTTGAAGAGACAAAGATTGAACTCTTTGGTGTGAATGCCAAGCGTCATGTTTGGAGGAAACCAGGCACCGATCATAACCATGTCAATGGTGGTGGCAGCATCATGCTGTGGGGATGTTTTTCAGCGGCAGGAACTGGGAAACTAGTCAGAATAGAGCCAAAGATAAATGCAATAATGTACAGAGACATCCTGGAGGAAAACCTGCTCCAGAGTGCTCTTGACCTCAGACTGGGGTGATGGTTCATCTTTCAGCAGGACAACAAAGCTAAGCACACAGCCAAGATATGAAAGGAGTGGCTTCAGGACAACTCTGTGAATGTCCTTGAGTGGCCCAGCCAGAGCCCAGACTTGAATCCAATTGAACATCTCTGGAGAGATCTGAAAATGGCTGTGCGCTGACGCTTCCCATCCAACCTGATGGAGCTTGGGAAGTGCCACAAGGAGGAATGGGCAAAACTGCCCAAAAATAGGTGTGCCAAGCTTGTGGCATCATATTCAAAAAGACTTGAGGCTGTAATTGCTTCCAAATGTGCATCAACAAAGTATTGAGCAAAGGCTGTGAATACTTACGTACATGTGATTTCTTAGTTTTTTATTTTTAATAAATTTGCAAAAATCTCAAAAAAAAAACTTTTTTCACATTGTCATTATGAGGTATTGTGTGTAGAATTTTGAGGAAAAAAAATGAATTTAATCAATTTTGGAATAAGGCTGTAACATAAAAAAATGTGGAAAAAGTGAAGCGCTGTGAATACTTTCCAGATGCACTGTAGACCTATAAACTCCTGTAAAATTCAGTTATTTCTGTTAGCAGTCACATCAACAGGAACCCTGCTGACCCATTGTCATGAACAGCCATACATTCACTTTCAGGTCAATTCTACCTTTTTTATATAGCGCCATTTCACAACAACTGGGCAGTGCGGTGGCGGTGGTTAGCACTGCGGCAGCACAGCAACTCACTCTTGCCAGGGGATCCTTGGTTCGATCCCAGCCCCCGACCAGCAGTGTTCTGTGTGGAGTTTGCATGTTCTCCCCATGTCTGCGTGGGTTTTCTCCGGGATTTCTCCGGTTTCCTCCCACATGCCAAAAACATGCAGGTTAGGTTAATTGGCATCAAAACTGGGGATTCTAAATTGTCCTTAGGTATGACTGTGAGAGTGAATGGTTGTCTGTCTCTCTGTGTTTGCCCTGCGATGGACTGGCGATCTGTCCAGGGTGTACCCTGCCTCTCGCCCAAAGATGCTGGGATCGGCTCCAGCCCCCCGTGACCCGAAAAGGATTAAGAGGAAGAAGATGGATTGATGAATGGCATTTCACAACAACATCTCATGGCATTGTCAAACTTTTGGGGAAAGCCCTACAATTGGACAAAGACCCCAAGCAATCAGGTTATCCCCTGTGAGCAAGCACTTGGTGATAGTGGAGAGGAAAAACTCCCTTTTAGCAGGAAGAAGCTTCCAGCAGAACCAGGCTCAGGGAGGGGAAGTCATCTGCGGCTGGGGCTGCGGCGGAGCAATCCACTGTGACTGGCTGGGGGGTGATGGGATGGAGGAGAAGAAGAAAAGAACAGACATGTAGAGAGCAAACAGCATGACAGTGACTCAATCTAAGGGAGAGAGCAAACAGACGTTAATGGCCAACAAAAATATTTCATTGAGAGTGAAGAGAGCAATAAAGCCCAATGCATTGTTGGAGGTCTCCTGGCTGTCTAAACATGTTAACAGCATAATTAAGAGAGAGTTCAGGGTCACCTGATCCAACCCAAACTATAGGCTTTGTCATAAAGGAAGGTTTTAACCCTTTTCTTAAAAACAGAAACTGAGTCTGTCTCCCGTATCCAGATTGGCAGCTGGTTCCAAAGGAGAGCAGCCTGATAACTGAAAGCTCTTCCTCCCATTGTACTTTTAGAGATTCTAGGCATTACAAGTAATCCTGCATTTTTGGAGCGTAGACTTCTGTTAGGATGATACGGTACTATCAGCTCTTTTAAATCAAATAGCGCCTGTATTTGTAATGTAACAAATCACATGACTTCTAAGCTAAGAAGAACACTAAGCTTAGAAGTCATGTGATTTGTTATGTCACAGGTCACGTGAAATGTTTCTGCATTTCTTGCCAGAGTTACTTCCTGTTACTCATTACAACTGAGGATGGTGTTTGGATGAACACTGAAACATCATGTTTTTTTTTTAATCTTTTTGAATTCCAGTGAGTTTAATAAATATTTTAACATTATGATTGATAGTATTAAAAGATGCACTAAGGTCTAAAAGGACAAGTACAGAAACAAGTCCATTATCAGCTGCAGTAAGGAGGTTGTTAGCGACATTCACTAAAGCTGTTTCAGTACTATGATGAATTCTGGTTTTTGAAATTAAAGGAGGATTAGAAATTGGTCTACAGTTAGCTAAAACTCCTGGATGCAGTGTTGGCTTTTTTAGTGATGGTTTAATTACAGCAGTTTTAAAAGACTGCGGTACATGGCCTAATGTTAATGTAGACTTGATCATCTGAAGAATAGAGTTAGCAATAAATGGGAAGTCTTCGTTAAATAACCAGGTAGGAATAAGGTCTAGTCGACAACTTGAAGGCTTGGATGAGGAAATTATTTTATCTATCTTTAAAAGGTCAGTTGGAGTAAACTCGTCCAAATGAATGTCAGTTGGAAGAGTTGTAGTTGTTACATTATTTAAATTAAAGGTGGGAAGGATCTGACTGATTTTATCTCTGATAGATGAAATTTTATTCTTGAAGAAGTTCATAAGGTCCTTAATCGTTTGATTTAACATCAACTCTAGTTTTTCTACAATCAAAATTACAAAAAATTATGTCACTGTCAAAATAATTATTGACCTGACTATACATACAGTAATATAAAAGTGTCACATCCCGCAGTAGCAGCTTTCTTTATTTAAAAAAAAAATGGTAAAATATAAATGTGTATGTTGCACTACTTGTCACTGTGAGAAATGTGATGTGCAGAGCTGTTAAATCAGTCAGTTGAGCTCATTTATTCAGATTTGATCTCAAGCACCTGCAGAGTTTTTATCTCTTCTGGTACTATTAGTATTCACACTGACATCACTGGGACTGAACTTGAATACTGATTTCTTGAAAGTGTGTTTGCTAGGTAGGTGCATGGTCTCCGTTTCTTTTTGTTCCATTTAAAACGTGGAAACATACAGACATGCCATCTCAGCTCACCTCTTGCATCCCTCTCATCTAAAGCAGCAAATACTATGTTGCAGTGTGTCCCATTGTTGCAAACCTCAATATTTCATTGCTGATTTTGGGGCATTAGCTGCCATATACACATAATCTGCAGACAATAGTTGTCTCCTAGTGAAGGCCTTGCTCTCTCACACAGCACAGATCTCTCTCCATGTGCTCTGACCATTAGTGGCAGAAAGCAACAGGACTTATAATGGACATGGACATGGACATGGACACAGCATGTCCATGACCTTTCCTTTTAACTTCTGATAAAATATATTAGATAAGGGCTATAGTTCCTAATTCTAAACAATGGTATGCAGGACCTATGTAGAAATCCCATTTGCATGTGATAAATTCTTGCCTTAACAACAAAGTAGTTTACTGCTGACTCAGCGTAACAGTTGGTCTTTTATTGGTAATTGTTTTGGTCGACTCTTGTAGCAATAATTTAGCTCCTTCTTGAAGCTGTTTTAAGCACATGAACTTAAATGAGCTGGGAATAGCTGAAAGCACAACAAGGCATGGAGTTAATACAACTAAGTGACTGTTAATAAAAGATGAGGAACGCAGCATATTAGTAAGTAAAACAGACTGTCGTGAATTGCCTTTCTGGGCAGAGAAATGAGACCCATGTGCTGAACTGCAGTTAGTGAAATTTATTATACACACAAAAAGGCTACACAAGTCCCAAGAGGTGCACGAAAACAAAGTCCAAGGACAGACACTGAAGAAAAACTTACAGGCGAAGATGATTCCAGATAAACTCACCAGAGCGGAATTGGGCTCTGGTGGCGATGAGGAAGAGAGTTAAACAAGACTGCCGCAGTGAGAGAACAAACAGACAGTCTTTAAATAGTTGGGGAACATGATGAAACAATGGGCGGCAGGTGCAGGCTGCAGGAATGGGCAGGTGACCTAATTAAACAACTCACAGCTGAGACGACTAGGTAACAGACAGTGAGACAATGACAGGGTGGGAGTGTCTGGAAGAGGAGGTAAGGCAGTCATGTCATTAAAAAAAGCAAAATATAAATCCTTAACAACAGGAACTGACAAAATAATACTAATACTAAAGACATAAATAACTAACAGAACGATAAACCACTAAGGAAACATAACTCAATACACAGGAAAACAACACAAAGCTGGAAAAATACAGAAAATATTCAGAAATAAATTAAGAGCCTGAGCCCGGTAAAACACCGCGCTCAGCCCCGTGACACAAACTTGGATTGATGGAAAGTGATTAAACTACAAATGTACTGTGTGTGTAAATCAGGGCTGAACGCTTTTCAGTCATGATAGGCTGATGTCAAGTGATGTTCCAGCAGCAGATAAATTTGTATTACATAGAGTGTTTATTGTAACACTTGCATATTGTAGCTAACTTGTTGTGTGTTTAGCATTCAGTCCTGGAGGTTATAGAGATCTGGTGTTCTTCCTTTCTCTTTCATCCCAGTATGAGTCATGCTGATAGAAGTTGTCCTCTTCTTTCTTCCTGGATAAGTGGCTTACACAAACCACCAGCACAGTTTTCTTCCTCATATTATTTGCATTTCAAAATTCTTCCCGACTCCTCTGAGTCTTAACATAGGTGATGAGCGAGGTAGACATGTCTCTGTACATCATTTGCTTCAGGTTACTGTCTCTCCCACCAGAGAATGACTAAATAGTTTGGCCTCAAAAGAGCTTTGTTGTCTATTCATCTGCGTTTGGATGTTCTGGATGCCAGATGAAAGTTTATTTGCATTAGTTCACTAAAGAGACTGCACTTACTGTCAATTTTCAGCACTCATAACAGAGTGTCTTCATTGTGCCCGGGGTGGAAATGCTTTTATTCTAGTCTCTGTGTGCACACTAAATAGAGCTTCCTGCTTCATTGTGATGTCAAAACAGGAAAGACAAAAAGGTTGTACTTTGCCAATTGATAAGAATTGTCATGAGACTGACTGAGCTGAACAATAGTGCTAAGTATCCTTTGTGCTGAATTAGCATAAAGATTCAAGATTATCATGAGGGTACAGTGAGTTCAGGCATCATAGGCAGAGCTTTGAGCTCTTTGGTTTCCATTAAACAGGAGAAGGCGTGGGGGTACTAAGTTGAGAACTTACAAGTTATACAATTACATGCATATGTACAGTGCATCCGGAAAGTATTCACAGCGCTTCACTTTTTCCACATTTTGTTATGTTTCAGCCTTATTCCAAAAAGGATTAAATTATTTTTTTTCCCTCAAAATTCTACACACAATACCCCATAATGACAACGTGAAAAAAGTTTTTTTGAGATTTTTGCAAATTTATTAAAAATAAAAACCTAAGAAATCACATGTACATAAGTATTCACACCCTTTGCCATGAAGCTCAAAATTGAGCTCAGGTGCATCCTGTTTCCACTGATCATCCTTGAGATGTTTCTACAGGTTAACTGGAGTCCACCGGAGGTAAATTCAGTTGATTGGACATGATTTGGAAAGGCACGCACCTGTCTATATCAGGTCCCACACTTGACAGTGCATGTCAGAGCACAAACCAAGCATGAAGTCAAAGAAATTGTCTGTGGTCCTCCGAGACAGGATTGTCTCGAGGCACAAATGTGGGGAAGGGTATAGAAAAATTTCTGCTGCTTTGAAGGTCCCAGTGAGCACGGTGGTCTCCATGATCTGTAAATGGAAGAAGTTCAGAACCACAAGGACTCTTCTTAGAGCTGGCCGGCCATCTAAACTGAGTGATCAGGGGAGAAGGGCCTTAGTCAGAGAGGTGACCAAGAACCCAATGGTCACTCTGTCAGAGCTCTAGCATTCCTCTGTGGGGAGAGGAGAACCTTCCAGAAGGACAACCATCTCTGTAGCAATCCACCAATTAGGCCTGTATGGTAGAGTGGCCAGATGGAAGCCGTTCCTTAGTGAAAGGCACATGGCAGCCCACCTGGAGTTTGCCAAAAGGCACCTGAAGGACTCTCAGACCATGAGAAACAAAATTCTCTGGTCTGAAGAGACAAAGATTGAACTCTTTGATGTGAATGCCAGGCGTCATGTTTGGAGGAAACCAGACACTACTCCAGACTGTCTCTCAAGATGGCGACCGGGATGGTCACACTTTTTCAGTGCTGAGACAAAGTCACTGATTTTGCCATTAAAAGTGGCTGGCCTGCAGCGATCGGCGCTCGTGGCGAACACGCACGGGCTGAATTGCCACCTCCGTTGGATTGCCCTTTAATCGCCTTTCTCCAGCGACTTCCTGCGCCTTCCTGAAGCGATTGCTCAGCTAACACTAGTTAGCTTAATGCTACCTGAAGCGATTGCTAAGCTAACACTAGTTAGCTTAATGCTGGCGCCAGTCTCTAAATAACTACCTACAGCGATCGGATATACCTCCGGTGGATTACCCCTTTGATCGCTTTTATCCGGCCACTGTGAGTAAACTGACCAGCGATTCCAGCGCTTCCTTGTGATTCACTGATGTGCCCTACCTGAAGCGATTGCTAAGCTAACGCTAGTTAGCTTAATGCTGGCGCCAGCCATTCCACCTAACACCAGCCTGAATCAAAGCCCAGCTGCGAGGCCCAGCGGGGATACTACCAGGCAGGCGGCTATTTGTTTGACGGGGCTCAGCAGAGATTTCACCCAGGCAGACGGCGGTAGGCGGCGGTGCCCAGCGGAGGACTTACCGTGACTGCAGCGGCGGTGTGCGACGAGACTACCCGAAGCGATTGCTAAGCTAACGCTAGTTAGCTTAATGCTGGCGCCAGTCATTCCACCTTACACCAGCCTGAATCGAAGCCCAGCTGCGAGGCCCAGCGGAGATACTACCAGGCAAGCGGCTATTTGTTGACGGGGCTCAGCAGAGATTTCACCCAGGCAGACGACGGTAGGTGGCGGTGCCTAGCGGAGGATTTACCGTGACCTCAGCGGAGCTCGGTGGCAGCGGCGGTGTGTGACGAGACTCGGTTGGAGGAGCGGGACGGGAGACCAGTTACGGCGACTATGAGCAACGAGACCAGCAACGGAAGGGGCTAGTTGGCTAGCTGAGGCCCAGCTGGATTCGAGGACGATCGGATCAGATTCTGGCGATATAAGCAGAATTTATTTTACTATCCACAGATTTTCCTTTTCCTTCTTTCCAAGAAGGACTGAAGATGGCTGCCACCGGATTAAAAAGTGGGCTGATGGGCACCACTAATAAGCCTTCTCTACTTCTCTACTTCCTCTTCGTTTTGTCTTTGTGTGTCTGGACCTGCAACAAGAAGGATTTTCCGACAAACTCAACCAAAGGTGAAGTTAAAAAGTTTTATCTGTATGGATTTGGGCTTGGACATCTCACCCTACACTCTATGTGGTCTTTAAAAGCCCTGAGCAAAAACTTCCAAATTAAGGCAAACATGGCTGTTAAGCAAAAATCACAATATGGCAGAGGATATACAGTTAAAGTTCTGTTAGTTCTGCTACTTCTGGCAGGAGATATTCACCTTAACCCTGGACCTGCCACTATTAAACAGCAGACCACTGGGTTAGCACAAAACCGAGCTGTACAAAAGCAAAAACAACATTTATTTTTCCAAACTGTTAATCATGCACGAGTTCTTTGGGACACCAAGGCTAAACCAAAGGGGATCCTCGGCGGTCATTTAAACATACGGAGCATAATCCCCAAAAGAGATGAGATTTCGGTGTTGCTGTTGGACTCAAATCTGGACTACCTTTGTCTCTCAGAAAGCTGGCTACACAGTAACATTGACACTAATATGATTGATATTGTGGGCTACCAGTGTTTTAGAAAAGACAGGCAGGTAGGGAGGGGAGGAGGTGTTTTAATTTACATCAAAGAGAAATATAAATGTCAACTGGTTGATTTGAATACTTCACTTGAATGTTTAGCTGTTAATGTATGTCTCTCTCCGGTAATGAATTTCAACATTGCAGTAGTGTACAACCCACCGTCACACAACTCTTCCTTTTATAATGAATTAAGTGATCTGGTTAAACAACTTGAGAAGAACAGAGAAACAATAATTCATGGTGACTTTAATATCAACTGGTCTGATAAAAAAGACAAACAAAAACTGAAAAGCCTCATGACTAAATTTAATTACCAGCAAATCATCAAAGGACCCACCAGGATAACCAAACAATCCAGAACACTTATTGACATGGTATTTACTAATAAACCAGAACGAATAACCAGAACCTATAATCTTGTAACTGGTCTCTCAGATCATAACATGGTTCTTGCTGTCAGGAAACTTACTAAAAAGCGACTACAGTATTTTGGGGGAGTCGATATTGACAAATCAAATTTTATTATCCCCAAATCAAAAAATGAGGAGTTTGAACATTACTTAGAGAATCAAAATTGGGAGCAGCTCATGGCAACATGTGAAGTAGATGATTGTTGTAATTTTATAACTGCAACAATCACAAAGTCTATAGAAAAATTTTCAAAGCAAATTAAAAGTAGACAACAGAAGATTAGCCTACCATGGTTAAATAATGAAATAAGAAAACTTATGAAGAGGCGAGACTATGCACTGAAAACATCACTAACCTCCAAACTACAAAATGATCACCTTGTGTACAAAAGTTTAAGAAATAAAGTGGTACATGAGCTGCGAAAATCAAAAATATCTTATTACAATAAACTGATAGATCATGCAAAGGGTAACAACAGTTCCCTATGGAGGCATTTAAATAACTTAACTAATAAAAAAAATGATCAGAAGGGGGTAAAGGAACTTAGAATCAATGGCAAGACCGTCAGTGACAAGGCTACTTTGGCAAATGTATTTAATTCACACTTTGTGGGCTCTGTGGAAGACTTAACAAAAATTTTTGTGCTGCCAAATGTGCTCAACAACACAAATTCCATACTCCCAACAGATACTTTTCACATCGATGAGGTAAATGAGAAGTTAATTGCTGGTATTGTTAAAACACTGTCAAACTCAAAAACTAGTGATATCTACAATATGAGCACCTCCTTTCTCAAAATGCACAGCAAAATATTAATCAAACCACTGACTCATCTCATTAATCTCTCCATTAGGTCTAGTACATTTCCATCTGGCTGGAAAAAAGCTGTCGTCATACCAGTTCATAAATCAGGCAGTAAAGACGATATATGCAATTACCGCCCAATCTCTATCTTACCAGTCCTATCTAAGGTTCTTGAAAAAGTTGTAGCTACACAGCTGATAGACTACTTACAAGACAGTCAACTTCTTCATCCACATCAATTTGGTTTTAGACCAGGATACTCAACAGAAACAGCAAATTGTTGCCTTATTGAAAACGTCAAACAGTCCTTGGACAGGGGTAATGTGGTAGGAGCTGTTTTTCTAGATCTCAAAAAGGCTTTCGATACTGTAAACCACAGTTTGCTTTTATCCAAAATGGTATCTTTTAACTTCTCCCCAAATACATTAGAATGGTTTGCATCTTATCTCCAGAATAGAGAACAGTGTGTAAAAGTTCACCAGGATAAATCCTCATTTTTAAACAACCGCATGGGTATCCCACAAGGGTCCATTCTTGGTCCTTTACTTTTCAGCATTTTTATTAATGACTTGCCGTTACACTGCTCAGCTGCAACATGCCAACTTTATGCAGATGATGCAGTTATTTACACAGCTGCCAAGACTCCAGCACAGGCTGCAGATGTACTGTCTACAAGTATGGTTGATGTCCAAGAGTGGCTCCTCAAGAACCATCTATTGCTGAACCTTCAGAAAACAGTCTCAATGTGCTTTTCAATCAAAAAATGTAACCTGCAACATTTTAAAGTTAATATACATGATCATGACATCAGTTTAGCTACATAATTCAAATACCTTGGCATTGTACTAGATCCTCAACTCAAATTTAATCTTCATATAAAGAAAATTTCAAAAACAGTAAAAAAAAATCTGAACTGCTTTAAATTAATTAGATATTACATACCTTACGAAGCAGCTGCACTGTATATGCATTCTATGGTTTTTTCTCATATATCATACTGTTTGACAGTCTGGGCTCAAGCAGCCCCTTCCACAATAAGACATATAGGTTCATTATATAATCAAACCCTAAAAATCTTGGACAAAAAGCCCATTAGGTGGCATCACTGTAATGTTTTAAAAAAATACAACCTATTGAGTTTTGAGAGCTTCATTGACCTCTGTCTTCTGAAATTAACGTTCAAATGTTTCCATAAATCAGCACCCGAGCCACTTGCTGGTTTCGTCCAAAGACAGGACAGCAGCAGAGCCACCAGGAGTTCTGTTAACAATAACTGTAAAATATTCCACCGCAGAACCACATTTGGACAAACAGCTTTCTCTATAAAGGGCAGTCACATCTGGAACACAATGCCAAATGAAATTAAAATAATAACGGACTTTAAAACATTCACTAAAAATGTTAAAAACTGGCTGAAAAATAAACAAGAATGTACTCATGTATGAATTATTTGTCTGCAAAGTGAAAGTGAATGAAGGGAAGGAATAAATGTGTTTGTTTATAGTGAGTGACGGAGGGAGGAAGGCCTGAAATAGGCAAATGTGAGTTATGTTATATGTGTTAAATGTGAGTCAGGCTGTTATATTTGTGTATTTATAATATTTATGTTAAAGGTGAGTCAGGCTGTTATATTTGTGTATTTATAATATTTATAATATTTATAATTGTGTATTTATAATTTTTCTGCATTGATGTATGTGGTCATTGTGTATATTTTTATCTTGATTCTTTTTTCTAAAGCCCATCCAGGGACAAGAGTTGCAAATTAGCTAATAGCTATACACTCTATGTGCAACACATCAGATTGATTGTCTTTGATTAATTGTCTATGTTTATTGCACTGTCCCTGTCAAATAAACTAATCTACTACTACTACTACTACTCATAACTGCGCCAATGGTGATGGCAGCATCATGCTGTGGGGATGTTTTTCAGCGGCAGGAACTGGGAGACTAGTCAGGATAGAGCGAAAGATGAATGCAGCAATGTACAGAGACATCCTGGAGGAAAACCTGCTCCAGAGCACGCTTGACCTCAGACTGGAGCAATGGTTCATCTTTCAGCAGGACAACAACCCAAAGCACACAGCCAAGATATCAAAAGAACTGTTTCAGGACAACTCTGTGAATGTCCTTGAGTGGCCCAGCCAGAGCCCAGACTTGAATCCAATTGAACATCTTTGGAGAGATCTGAAAATGGCTGTGCACTGATGCTTCCCATCCAACCTGATGGATCTTTAAAGGTGCTGCAAAGAGGAATGGTCGAAACTGCCCAAAGATAGGTGTGCCAAGCTTGTGGCATCATATTCAAAAGACTTGAGGCTGTAATTGCTGCTAAAGGTGCATCAACAAAGTATTGAGCAAAGGCTGTGAATACTTACGTACATGTGATTTCTTAGTTTTTGATTTTTAATAAATTTGCAAAAATCTAAAAAAAACCCACAACTTTTTTCACATTGTCATTATGTGGTATTGTGTGTGTGTGTGTGTGTGTGTGTGTGTGTGTGTGTGTGTGTGTGTGTGTAATTTTGAGGAAAAAAATGAATTTAATCCCTTTTGGAATAAGGTTGTAACATAACAAAATATTTAAAAAGTGAAGTGCTGTCAATACTTTCTGGATTCACTGTATACTGTGTGTGGTACATTTTGTGCAGAGTGGCTGTTTTAATTCTTAAGGATTGTGTGAACAGCCTGAGGCTTATGGATATAAATATGAATATATGCACATACAGATCTAAATTTTTCAAGAGTACCATGACCTTTTAGGTCATTGATTTTGTTATTTTATAGTAAAATGTACTTCTTACAAGACAGACAAATTGTCCTGTGACGCTATTAAACCACAAGACTGCTTCACAGATAGGAAATGGCACTACAGATCAGACTGATTAAATTTGATAACAGTGGTGTTTTCAAAATAGATACCAAAAACCATAACTTCATTTTTTTTCATCCAGACCATTTAATGGAATTATGATATAAGAAATGCAGGTCTGTGGGATATTTGCTGGATCAATCAAGCCAGTGCTCTGCTGTTACAATGTTTGATTAGGACAAATTGTAAATTCTCTGTGCTGCAGTGGTTTGCATTATTACTCCACAGCAAGAATGTCCTGGGCTTAAATGCATAATCTGACCAGCTGTGTGGAGTTTGCATGTTCTCTCCATGTCTGCATGGGTTCTCTCTTGGTACTCTGGTTTCCTCCCACAGTCCAATAAATGCACACTGGGTTAATTAGCGTTAACTCAGCATTCTAATTTGCCTTTAGATATGAATGTGAGAGTGACTGGTTGTCTGTGTTGACCCTGGCGATCTGTCCAGGGTGTAACCCACCTCTTGCCCAAAGGGGCTTGGATAAAAACCAGCCCCTTTGCACCCAGAAAGGATTAAATGGTTAAAGACACACTCCGGTGAATATAAATCCCCTGTGAAAACAAATCTACACTGTCTAAAATGGTATCTTATACCCTTTTTTCGACAAAAAAAACAAAAAAAACCCCAAAACATTTCATTGTTTTAGTTCATGTCAAAATCTTTTCACTTTTCCTCCTTCAAACGCCAGGATTTGTGAATAGGCCCACCCACATACCACAGG
The DNA here is from genome assembly GCA_020510985.1 of Pholidichthys leucotaenia. Taxonomy (NCBI): domain Eukaryota; kingdom Metazoa; phylum Chordata; class Actinopteri; order Cichliformes; family Pholidichthyidae; genus Pholidichthys; species Pholidichthys leucotaenia. The sequence continues at coordinate 125,400,756 of CM035847.1, read as the reverse complement.
GCTAATGGTAGCTAGCACTACATTAAACAAAATAAATGCTTTGATAAAAAGATTTACCAGCTGAAGGACATGCCCAGTTGTATGCATGGTGACCCAGGATAATGACTGAAACTGCATTGGTCCTTAAAAGCAGTTTAATGGTAAAACCCATCTTAATTTGGGTCAAGTTTTCAAAGCAGCTGTCCAAAAATGCTAGCTGGCCCTGGAGGCTAACTTTAGTCAGGTCAGAGAGAGTTCTTATGTCCTGATTGGTTCAACATTACAGACCTTTTATAGTGATGTTACTAACTAACTAACTAACTAACCTGCACTTATATAGCGCTTTTCTAGTCACAAAGACCACTCAAAGCGCTTTCATTAATACTAACCCTCTATTCTAAGGGCCTATAGGAAACAAATATCCAGGGACAATTTAGAACAGCCAATTAACCTAACATGCATGTTTTTGGCATGTGGGAGGAAACCGGAGAAATCCCGGAGTAAACCCACGCAACACGGGGAGAACATGCAAACTCCACACAGATCACTGTTGGTCGGGGGCTGGGATTGAACCCACGATCCCACGATCCCCACAATCCCCCGGCCAAGGGTAAACTGTGCTGCCGCAGTGCTAACCACTGTTACCCAAAGCGCTCCATCTAAACTTGCCTTTTTCTAAGGGGAGGAGCTTAACTGAAATTTCACAGCAAAAAACCAGAGACAGAAGACATTTGAGTGGCTTTTGATATGGTGTGTCTTCTTAATCCCTTCCACAGCATGTGGGACACCATGTAGTGTGTAGGAGTGGCGCCTATCTCCATTTCACTGACCCTAGGCCACACAGCTACTGTGAGTAGTGAAAGCTACAGTAGGGGGTCAGTCCTCTGGTAGCTCTGTGTGTTAACTTTCCTTTCCCCATTCCATTATGCTGAGCACCATGCTAGAAGGCGGAAAGTACCATTTTTATATGGTCTTTGGTATGACCAGGCCGGGATTTGAACCCACGACCTCCCGGTTGTGGGGCGGATGCCCTACCAACTAGACCACCACTCCAGTGGCGGGTCACTTTAAGAAAATTAATATTAGTGGTGGTACAACAACTTCACCCACTGGTTTGTGAACTCTGGAGTTTAGTGATTCTATGTTGTAAAAGTCTAATAACCATCACCATTTGGATTTTCTATAATCATTTCAAAAGTAGGGGTTATTTTGTGCTAAATAGCATAGCAATAAAATATAATTTAGAGAACAAACTTAACAGAAACTGAATCACAGACTTCTTGAACAACCTGTTGGTTGAAATAAATTTGCAGCAAGCCGTTTTTATCAGTTTGGCCACTTGTGTCCACAAAACCCATTATGGGAATGAGTGATTCATATCTGATGCTGCAATTAAGGGGCCATTGATTGTACTTTTTCTATGTTTTAGCAGCTCTCACCTGTCTTAATGAAGTGTTTGAGACATATTTTGGTCATTTTTTTTTTAATTACAGTCATGTGAAAAAATTAAGACACCATGTATGCCTGTGGTTTTTTTTTTTTTTTTGTTTACATATTTGGACATATGGATATTTAATATCAATGTAAAAGATACTGGGAGATTCACATAATGCAACTAAACAATTAAAAATGAATTAAAGACTTTTTCATATTTTCTGTAAAATGTAATTCTAAACAAATAGTGAGGAATAATTTAGGATGCCCCCCATCTTTTTTAGGACACCCCCCACATTCATTCCCACTTAAAATAGCTTAAAATATCTCAATACAGAACTGAATATTTTATGGGGTGTCCAAATTTTTTCACATGACTGTATTTCATTATTACAGCAACATTGTTTTTTTCTTCTTTTCCAGCCTTTCTTAGAATGCCTGGTTTCAGTGCATACAGCGGGGAAAATAAATATTGAACACATCAACATTTTTCTCATTAAACATATTTCTGATGGAGCCATTGACCTGAGATTTTCACCAGATATCAGTAACAACCCAAGTAATCCATACATACAAAGAAAGGCAACTGTGTTCACAAAACAAGCTATATGTAACAAAGTGGAATGACACAGGGAATAAGTATTGAACACACAGTGAAATTAATTTAATATTTAGTTGAAAAGTCTTTGTTGGTAATAACAGCTTCCAGATAACTCCTGTATGGAGAAACTAGGCACAGGCATTGCTCAAGAGTGATTTTAGACCATTATTCCACACAAACTGTCTTCAAATCTTGAAGGGTCCGGGGGTGTCTTCTATGAACTCTGATCTTAAGTTCGTTCCATAGATTTTTAATTAGATTCAGGTGAGGTGACTGACTGGGCCATTTTAGCAGCTTCATTTTCCTTCTCTGGAGCCAGGTGAGAGTTTCCTTGGCTGTGTGTTTTGGATCATTGTCTTGCTGAAATGTCCACCCTTGTTTCATCTTCAGCATCTTGGCAGATGGCAACAGGTTCTTATCAAGGATGTCACTGTACATTTGTCCATTCATCTTTCTTTCTATTACATGAATTCTGCCTGTGCCATGCGCTGAAAAAATGCCTCCATACCATGATGCTTCCATTTCCGAACTTCACTGTTGGTATGGTGTTTTTTGGCTTATGAGCAGTGCCATTTCTCCAAACATGCTGTGTGTTGTGGTATACAAAATGTTCATGTTTTGGTCTCATCTGACCAGACTATATTCTCCCAGTAGTTTTACTGGCTTACCCAAATGTTGTGCAGCAAACTTTAAACATGCTTTTTCTTCAGCAAGGGAGTCTTGTGAAGTGAATGGGCAGAGAGCCCATGTCGGTTGAGTATATTACTTATTGTTTTCTTTGAAACAGCAGTACGTGCTAACTCCAGGTCTTTCTGGAGCACTTCATGAGTGGTCTTTGGCTCTTAGATAACTCTTCTGATATTTCTTCTGACTCCTCTATCAAAAATCCTGCGAGAAGTTCTTGGTCGTGGCTGATTTATGGTAAAATGATGTTCTTGCCACTTCCGAATGATGGCTCCAGCAGTGCTCACTGGAACATTCAGCAGTGTAGAAATCTGCCTGTAACCAATGCCATCATTATGTGTATGGTCTAGAGCACAGGTGTCAAACTCATTCCATGGAGGGCCAAGGCACTGCAGGTTTTACCTCCACCCAGTTTCTTCAACAGGTGATTTCACTAAATTTCTTTCCACTGATTGCTGATCAGTGAAAACACCTGCTGAAGACACTGGGTGGAAGTAAAACCTGCAGGGTCTTGGCCCTCCATGGAATGAGTTTGACACCCCTGGTCTAGAGAGAGCTCTGTGCTTCTCCCTATTGTGAGTTCTTTGTGGTGTGACAATCTGATATTCACAGACCTTTTGAAAGGCTATCAGTCAGGACTTAACCAGCTGAAATTAATTTGCATTGATGGGGGATGGGATGGCTTCCTAAATTCTGATGGATTTCAGCTTGTTTCTTGGCTTTCTATGCCTTTTTCCACCTCTTTTTTCTTCATGTGTGCAATACTTATTCCCTTTGTCATTACACTATTCAATATAACTTGTTTTGTGAACACAGTTGCCTTGTTTTCTTTGTATGTATGTATTACTTGGGCTGTTACTGATATCTGGTGGAAATCTCAGGTCAACGGCTCCATCAGAAATATGTTTGATGAGAAAAATGTTGACATGTTCAAAACTTATTTTCCTTGCTGTGTCTTTAAATCGCTCAGCTTGCATTCAACTCCGACCTCCCTCTTACATCACTGTGGCTTAAATGTACTGACTAGCTCAGATCTAGCCTTAGCCAACTACTGTAAATTTGTCTCAAAGAATCAATGAAATGAAGCATCACTGGTGGACAGGAATGTGTGATTTTAGTGGTTGGTAGTAGGGGTAGGTTCAAAAGATCTATTCAACGATCTGGATCAATCCACATTTGACTGAGTTGATATTGATCCACAAAATCCACCAATTGATCTTTTAATATAATGCTTTTATGTCTGTGAACGTCTGCTGAGTCTGATTGGGTTGAAACCGGGTCAGTGAGCCAGGAACAGCCGCGAAGAACCAGAACCACCCAGAGCACTAACGGAGATGCTGGTTCTTCTTATGTAGTGTTAAAACGGTTCTCATCCAGCAAGAGTTCCCTGTGGTGCATGCACACACCTTTACTTCTGTGTTTACATGAATGGAGTTGTTGATGTGCGTGTCTCTTAATTTATCAACAAAAGTCACCGTAAAGACTGTCCTCAACAGTTTCCGAATATTTTTCATAAAGCGGGAATAAACGGTTTTGTACTACGTGCAGCACTGTGTTGGAACATAAAGTCGGCGATTAATAAACACTTCAAACAGAAAACGCACAGAGACTGGCTGAAACTCATGAACAGAGAGGGAGACTTGGAGCTGCTGAGATTGTAAGTAAAATATCATTTGTTTGATTTAACATTTGTGTCATAAATTAATAATTCATCCTGCATCAAGGTGTTTTCTTTTACAATCTATGGATACAGCAGTTAACGGTTTGTTTAGCACTGTGAATAAATGTAGAATAAAGGTATATTTTTTGAGATTATGGACTTCTAGCACTTAAGTGAGAGATTTAAAGATAGTAATAAATCACAATAAAATGAAAATGGCAGAATTAATAAAGTAAAAAAAAATAAATACGACTCATTTTTACTCAGTAGAACTAAACTGAAATGACCAGATCTTCCCAGGAAATGAACTGAAACCCTTTTCAATAATTGAACGTTAATTTGCAGTTAAAATATAAACAGCAAAAAATAAAAGAAACTAAATTAATAAACCCTTCTGTGGTGTGAGGATTCAAAAATATGATTAATTTTACTTTGAAGTATATTCGCCTTTTCATCTCCTCTTCAGATCAGTGAAGACTGGGTTTCCACTCCAAGATCTATCCTGCGCTAAGACCTTCTGAAGGGAAGAGGTTGTCAGTGGGGGAGCCATCCCTGCTTCATGTGGATTTCAGCACAGAAGAAGACCTCATCTTTTTCAGGGGGTCTTAGTTTTCAAATTCAAGACTCAAGAAGGTGCTGCCATAATTTTCTCCATACTCTAACATGCATCCAATGTAATTTAGTTGTTGTAATGATCGATTCTTTTATTTCTTTTATTTAATTTAAGTTCTCGGCAAGAATACAATGTTGGTCATGTTTGACAATTTTTCTGAGCATTTAATTCTACATAAATCACTGTTTAACAGGACATTTTTGGCAGTCCTGTGCTTTTCTTGTGGTGTTACATAGAACAGCATCACTGTAAACTATGGAAAAAGCAGCTTCTTTAAAATCTGTACTTCCTCACACAACTTTCAGTGCAAAAAAACTCTAAAAGTATCACAACTTTTTGGAAAAGCTCCCACAAATTCGGGCTTTTTGGGCCGCAACAATCACAAAAGCAGCCGACGAAATCCTGGAGGGACTGAAATACAGTGAGATTATGTCTACATGCTTCATGCATTAAATTTGTTTACTGACTCTGGGCTATTAACTTGACACTACACACCCTTTGCACTCAAGAAAGCACTTGTGAGCATTTTGTGAAATCATAAGAAGTGCATTGTTGTAGCTGATTATGGGTCAGTTCTATATGTGATAATGTATGTATTAACAGAGTATTCTTGGTACAATTTGCAGCATTAGGTCTCGAAGATTTTTTTTTCCTGGCAAGTAAAATGGCTGTTAAAATGGTAGTTTCCCAGATCAAATCGGGATCGGCTTGGATTGAATCGAATCAGAATAGAATTGATTCAGAATCTCAAGAATCGGAATGGAATTGATCTGTAAATTAGGGATCGTTCCGAGCCCTAGTCAGTAGGCTATGACCGGTACCCGGAGCACAATAAGCACAGAAGCATTGGTGAATGAGCCAACACTAGTAACTAATCTGCTAGCCTCAGCTAGCCACCTTGCTGGTGGTAACGATACTAACGATGTAGCACCACAGTAAAAATATAACAAAGTAAGCCAGAATGACATGAAATATATTATTAAATGTGGACTAGTGAACCAGGTAGAAACAGTGATGTCTATTAGGATGACTGAAATCAAAAGAAAATAACTCAAGCTTCCTAGTACCACCATTAGCTCTTAAGCTAACACCTTTGGCTCCCCGCCCATCTACATGGCAGACAGTTAAGCTGGTCAGTAATAGAGTAGCGGCCAGGTATCAAGGTGAGTGATGTTTACCTTTCAGTGACAATGACGGAAATACCTGGAAGAGTCAAAACAGTTTCTTGCAGAGCAAAACAGGATGAAGGCTGTTTGTGTTTTTTTTCTTTTTTTTAAGAGAAGTGAGTGTTCTGATATTTTTTTTTCAATAACCACTTGACCAACAGAGACATTTCAGAAGGTTAAAACCTACAAAAACACAATTTTTTAGTCAATGACCCCTTTAAGTAAATTTCTAAAAAATTAATACATTTGAAACTGCTAAATATTATCTGATGTTGAGGGTTAAATGCTCATCATTGCATCTGATTATCTAGCTCATTCACTTTTCTAATTCTAATGACAGTTGAAAATAATGTATTAAAGCAGCTCAGGTGTCACTGTTGTCATTTGTTGAGAAACGGTTCCTTGAAAAGACCATAGCTGCTGTGAAAGCTCCATCTGTTTGTGCTGCAAGCCGGTAATAGCTTTGCAAAAATGGCAAGCACGCTCTGCGACTGAGATGGGATGTTTAAAGTAAATGAAGTTGAAAGATTTCACTGTATGATGTAACTGTTTCATTTGGGCAGGAAGTGGTGAGCAAAACAGGCTGAGCATATTGTCTCGCCGTTAAAGTGGTCAAGTGGAACTACAGAGCATCTGTCAAATAAGACATGCAGTCTGAAATGTTCTAACAGCGGGGCTGTAATCTGTATTACAACGATTAGTGTTCATTTAGTTTCTTGAAATCTTCAGATAATGAAGCCAAAGGGAGGAGGGAGAAAAAGAAAAAGGGCGTGTAATAAATGTGTTTTCTCTCTTAAGAATTTAGGGTAACTGTGTAAAAATCAATAAACAATGAAAGTAATTATTTATTTATTTATTTATAGTTAAACTCAGTATTTTTTTTTAATTGCAAGTATAACACTTGAATTGTTGATCACTAGAATTAGAGAGAATCTTCTCTCTGCATCTTACCTTATACAGTATGGCATGACAGAAGAACAGATCATTCGAACATACAGATTGACACGCCACGTTATAATTAATCTGTTGGATGATATCAAAGATGACCTGGAGCCCCAGACTGAAAAGATCTATGCAGTAGCTGCAATAATGAAACCCTTAGCTACTCTTCATTTTTCTTTTTTTGCCTCTTGGTCCTTTCAGCGCACCGTGGCTTCCATAGCTGGCATTTCAGTCTGCATTCTCCTCTGCATTTTTCCTCGTCTTTATGTCATTAATGAGAAGACTACGGAGGCACATAATTTTCTCGAATGATGAAGACGCGGTAATGGAAGTCAAGTGTAAATTTGAGGGAATTGGGCGGTTCCCAGACGTCCTCAGAGCGATTGATGGAACCCATGTCCAGATCATTCCCTCGTCAGAGCATGAGCGCGTCTTCCTTAACAGAACGCACACACAGTCTATTAATGTCCAGATGGTATGTGACTACACCACCCTCATTAGTAATGTCATGGCCAAATTTCCTGGATCTGTTCAGCAGCTTGTTCTTAAAAATGATGAAGAAAGAGTACATTGACTGTTGGCCATTAGGAGAGTTCAAAATATTTCTTATACTTTTTGAACAACGTCACACTTTGATTTTGTAAGGTGACCGTGCTTATCCCTTATACCCCTGGTTAATGACACCAATTCAGAACCCGAGGTCACAGGTAGAGGAACCGTACAACCAGGCCCACACCAGTACACATAACGTCATTGTGCTCAAAAGTTGTTTGGATTAAACTGGGGGAGCACTTCTTTACAGCCCAAAAAAGACGTGCAGGGTAGTCCTTGCGTGCTGTATGCTGAACAATAGTGCACTGCCCATTAGGATGGTGGCTGGAAGAATAGAACAGCTGAGGGAAGGAGATGAAGATCTTGAGGTCGGAAGACACAGATGGGAAAACCTCATAAGAACACATTTCCCGTGAATGTATTTATAGACTTTTTCCTCTTAAGTGTTGGGAATGATTTTCCTTGAGTTGCAAATGTTTGAGCAGGTCAGCTCTGATTCTGATTAATCACCATTGGTCTATAGTTTCATTTTCATTTTTTGGACAAAAGTAACTTAATGGCTACACAAGAGCTCCTGCTTAGGTTGGATTCACCCTACAGTGTTTACTGACAGTTTGGCAAACGTCTGGCTCCGCTGGCAAAAGTTGGTAAAAGTTAATGATAGTTGGTGCTTGTTGGCAAACGTCGGTGAACGTCGCATTCATTGAAAATTTTCAATAAGCTGAAAATTTACCGACATTTGGAAATAAACGTTGGTAAAAGTTGTGCTCATTATGTAAAAGTTCCCCAGTGGGCTAAGTTGTGCAGAGCTAGCCGAACTCAGCCTAAATCAGGCTCCTTTGGCAAATGTGGACTGAAATGCTGGCGGAAGCAAATGTTTTTAGACAAAACTCACTTTTCATACATGCACAGACACAGACGAACACAGAGCGAATGTGTCAAAAATCCAGGCGAAATGCTGGAGCAGTGTCGCTGTCCATGGTGCTGGAATGCCAGACGCCCAAAGAAGCAACCAATAAAAAATAAAACAAAGAATATATATATATATATATATATATATATATATATATATATATATATATATATATATATATATATATATATATATATAATCCACAAAAAATGTGACAGCCCAAAATTAAAAAAAATATCTTGTTGCAAAATTTACTGTTTTCATTTTCTGCTGCCTGTGTAATCCTCCAGGATTTATTGGTTCGGCTTCCATTGTGGGGGTCAAAAAGGGCTGATGTGATGTCAAAAAGTTTTTTTGTTTTGTTTTTTTTTTACTGCTCCTGCAGGGTGAGGGCTGGTGGCCATCACCATGCGTAGAGCCAGTCAGGTTTACCAGTGCATGCCAACATTGCTGGGTTTGGGCCAGCTCCTCTGGCTCGTCAACAATGACTCCGAGCTGTCGGAGGTCTCTCTTCACCATACTGAGCCATCTGGTGGGTGGCTTGCTCGGGGTCTTTTCCACCCTGAGGCCCTGGGGTCGAACATGAGGATGGCTTTTGTCGGGTGTTCTGGTGGGAGGTGGAGGACATGGCCAAACCAGCGGATGCGTCGTTGTGTAGTAAGGTGGGATGCTGTAGGCTGATGTGTGCGGGCTCAGAGCACGTCATTAGAGGTGTGTTGGGGCCACCTGATGTTCTCGATGGTTCTGATGGCCCAACTATCAAGCCCATCCACTGTCGAGGCCAGAGTCTCGACATGTCTCTGACTCATAGAGTAGGATGGAGAGGACTGACACATTGTATATGTGTTTACTTTTTGACATTTTCAAGATGTCAAAAAGTAAACAACATTTAACAAAACACTGTGTGTCATGTTATATTTCCTTGAAGCCTCGTTTTGTATAAATATTTTCTTGCTTCAGTGAAAATAGACCATTCAGTCTCTCTCTCTCTCTCTCTCTCTCAAAAAAAAAAAAAAGTCATAGCAGTCTCAGCTTGAGTCCAAGCAGGAATAATAACAAATTTAAAATTGCACAATGAAACTGACAAAGTGTATGTCCAAGGAGGGAGACAAGGAGATGTGTACAGTCAAAATACAGGTCCAAGAAGCCTCCACAAAAACTGACCTTTACACAAGTGTCGCCTGACGCTGACCTACATTGAGATTAATTTGCTTAAGCTGACCTACAGTAAGTTGGAAAAAAGTTTGCTTATGCTAATTGAAAATGAATGCAATGCTAGCAAACACTTGCAAACATTTGTAAAAGCTGGTGTGTGCTGCATTAAAAAAATACTGTTCACGAATTTAATTTCATCGATGTTTGGACTCATTTCTCTGATTTTCAAAACATTGGTAAACGTGGACCCAAATGTAGTGTGAATCCAGCATTCATGATGATCAAACTACCCGTTGATTTTCAGGACCATGGACCACGCAGACTTACTGAAATCAGGCAGTAATGCCTCAGATGAATGAAGAGAACAGCTGCTGAAAAGAGTTGGATTAAATGTATTAAATTAATTCTGTAGAAGTGAAGATTTAACTGGCACTACATTATATGACAGACACTACAAATAACTAAATCATAACAAATTTGTGTTGATGAAAGAGCTGGAATAAATCATTATATGCATTTAAAGCCAAACTTAAAAGTTGCCAAAATGTTAATAAAATAAGGACATGTAAATACCTTATCACTATATTGCTCTATACTTGGTTCTACGGGCACACACAGGTTTAATTCAAGAAATCTCTGTGTGTCTGTCTGTGCGTCTATCATGATCATAGGACTCGCTAAAAGATCATAGGCCTCGCTATAACATCATCAAAGATCAAAGGCAGGTATCACTCATGATCATAGGACTCGCTATGACATCATCAAAGATCAAAGGCAGGCATCACTCATGATCATAGGACTTGTTATGAGATCATCACAGATCATAGGACTTGCTATGACATTATCAAAGATCAAAGACAGGCATCACTCATGATCATAGGACTCGCTAAAAGATCATAGGCCTCGCTATAACATCATCAAAGATCAAAGGCAGGTATCACTCACCATCATAGGACTCGCTATGACTCGCTATGACATCATCAAAGATCAAAGGCAGGCATCACTCATGATCATAGGACTTGTCATGAGATCATCACAGATCATAGGACTTGCTATGTCATAGCAGCTATGACATTATCAAAGATCAAAGACAGGCATCACTCATGGTTATAGGACTCGCTAAAAGATCATAGGCCTCACTATAACATCATCAAAGTTCAAAGGCAGGTATCACTCACGATCATAGGACTTGCTATGACTCGCTATGACGTCATCAAAGATCAAAGGCAGGCATGGCTCACGATCATAGGACTTGTTATGAGATCATCACAGATCATAGGACTTGCTATGACATCATCAAAGATCAAAGACAGGCATCACTGAGCGAGTGGTGATGTCAAAGATCAAAGGCAGGTTTCACCAGGGTTACTGTTGCCATGGTAACCATGTCAAAGCTCAAAGGCAGACATTGCCATAGTTACTGTTGCCATGGTAACCATGCCAAAGATTAAAGGCAGACATTACCATAGTTACTGTTGCTATGGTAACCATGTGAAAGATTAAAGGCATGCATTACCATAGTTACTGTTGCCATGGTAACCATGTCAAAGCTCAAAGGCAGGAATGCAGAAATGCTTGCTTACACTTGGTTTCTATGGGCATGCACGGGTATGCATTAGTTTTTACAAATTAAACAAAAGACACTGCCACGTGAGATTAAAATCAAAAAATATTTTTTGTGGGTTTTGCACTTTTGTTTGAGTGCAAAACCCACTCCTGTATTAAGCTCTTCTTATTGCAAGCAGCTGGCTGTGCCTGTATTATTAGCTGATGCCCTGCTCCCTCATCAGCTGTGCCTGTGTGCAATTTTGTGCTATCTTGGTGGATGTGTGGTCAATATTGAAATGAAGTGTGTGCGTCTGTGCTCATAATTTTGTGTGTTGTTAGTAGATCGTGGAAAAAATCGGCCACTCCCTTAGGAGCTCTGTCTAAATTGTGCATTCACTTATTTGCACTGACACAACTCTTAAGCTGACTCTTTTATCACAATAACTTTACAACTTTTAACTTCTTTTTTTACCCCTCATCCTTTTCTAAAAGGCTGAAGCAGTATTGTCATCACCTCGCCAGGTGGATGGGCATCAACATCAACAACCACCTTGTGAACAGGATTACTACAGAAAGAAACAATGTAGGCTTTTCAAATCGATACCGTAGTTATATCTGAGAAAATTCTTGGAAAAGTTTGAAATTGAGAGACCTCTGACCTTGAGGTCAAATGCATGGTCAACATGTCATATACATCTCTTAACTTCACTTTATCACTTTTTTACACTTGTGGTGCAAAAATCATCCTAACCAATCTAAAAGAAAAATCAAATGAAAAAAAAAAAAACTATCAACCATAATGTTTGACATCATATTTAACAAATCTCAGCATTACTAGTTACGGCTGGGTGACCAGCCAAAAATTAGTGAAACAGGTGTTCTGAACCTCTCACTGACATGATCTTCTTCTTGTTGGAATTTTATTATTAGCACACTCTAGCAGAGCTCAGTGAAGCTATTCAATTCAGTTCAATTCAAACACCTTTACTTATCCCTCAAGGTGCAATTAATTTGAAAAGCAACTTGTACATTGATGCACCGAGTTGTGCAAACACAATAGACAATACAAGAAGACAAACTGAAAGTCACACCGAACCAACCATTAGAGAGAGTGCTATAATAAATAGTACTTTGGGGGTTATTAAAAGAATAAAAGAACAGTCCTGATAAAAACAACATCAAAAAAAACCTAAAACCTGTATAATAAATAATAATATATTAAAAAAAAAACTGTGTGACATTTAACAACCCTAAGAAGCACTGAGTAGCTTTATTGTTAAGGGAACAAAGGACTTGGCATCCCAATTAGTTTTGCTAGCAGGTAAAACATAATGGCGTTCTCGTGGCAAAAGAGAGACTTCATTAGAGAGGACATGATCAGGAGAAGTTAAAATGCATTCTGTTTTCCGAATGATCTGCTGGTTACACAAGGAATTCAAATCTCTCTGTCTCACACTGATCTTGCTAATGCAAGCTAACACAATGGCGTGGAAACCATCAGATTTATTTTTCAGACCACCAGACAGTTTTAATTTCTATGCATTTATTGAAGCAGATGCTATAAAATCATTTTAAAGGCATCTCTGCAGCCAAGAATATTTTCCTCTCTAGAATTTACAGTCTGTGTTCATTCTGCTACCACCTGGAGTAAACACAGACACAAACAAAATTGTTGTTTTGTTTTTTTTTTCAGATTTCTGCTTTGTTCACCAGATTCTGCAGTTTCCATGATGAAACAGATGTTTAAGAACTAATTAATAGCAACTATTGAGTTTATCCACCATGTTTGACTGTGGTAACAACTTGCTATTCTGTGTTCTGTTCAGTTTTAGGTTCTGCTCGTACCTTATAGCAAATCCCTTCAGATACCTCTGTTTTCTTGTTACCTTGCAAGTTTTATTTTTTTCTTACTCAGTTGGGGTAGATTTGGGGATGGTCATATCTTACACAAACAGCCCTCAGGCTGGAACACAGGAGCAGGTTGGTCTTTAGAGAGGCCTGCATTCGGTTAATGAGAGCCTGTGACAAGTTGTGTTTTATGTGTATGGGCATTTGTGTAGCAGTAGCTGGTACACACCCCCATAAAGTAGAAAGCGTCATGGATGAGTAGCACAGATCCACCCCAGAGAACTTGTTCATCTCCAGGCTGTTTTCTCTCCCACCTTTGAGGATTTTTGAGTTTCTCCCCACAAAGTGTCTTCTTCTTTTCTCCCTTCTCATTAAGATGAACCTAAAACTGACAGTCCCTTTGAAAAAAGTAAACATGTCGTCATACAGTCTTATAACTATAGGTCCAACTTCATGTAAATACTGTGTCTCTGTAGCATTTATTCTTTTGCATCAGCATGTTCAAGTGATTTCAAGCAATCCCCTGGGGAGCTAAATCCATCTATCTTCCCTCATCATGATATTGGCTTACAAGTTGAGACAAAAGTGTTTTTTTTTTCCTGAATTCATCAGCTGATGTTATTATTTTTATTTTATTTTTTCAATGCTGAATCCAATTTAGTTATCTTTAAAATAATAGAAAAATTCCTTGCTAATTGTTTATCCTTACCAGACTGGGTTGTCTAGAATTCTTTCCCATTGCAATGGATAATACTGTATATTTTCCTTTTTTTGACATAATCCACCATCTCAATGGTCGAGTACCTGTCCATTAAAATCCATGATGGATTATTTTTACACATACCTGGACAGAACTGTCATCTCTGCTAAGTTATTCCCCTGATTACTGTCAGCTTTATTTTTCCCATTCAAATTGAATCCTGCAAATTCTAAGTTGTGATTATTTTTGAAATCCTGTCTCTGTTTGTTGTCAGCGGGACCAGTGTGTTGGTCTGACTGTGATCTGGCCCAGTCAGCTGCATAATGATTTCCTACTGGGAGCTCTGGGAAGTTACAAGGCATTTTAACAGTGTGGCATCAGCTGGCAGGATAAGTGAGAAGACAGAGCTGCATGGGCCTGTGTGCACCACGGCAACAAAGGAAAATATGAGGAGAAAAGAAGATGGAATAAATCTCACAGTAACTCCAAAACAATGTTCCGGACTCAGTTTGGAAATGTCTCCAAAAGTGTCACTGACAGCCTGGTGTGTGGCCACACTGTAAAAATGTCTCACATTAATGTAGTCAAATCAGCTAACCATTTGTAGCTGCTTATCATACGGAACACAATTTAACCTGGTTTAAACATGAGTTTCTACCTCGTAATTTTGCAAAATATGGAGGCATAATTAATCTAAAACCTCAAGTGATTCTAAAGAAACATCAATGACTTATGCAGACTTTCCTTCATGCAGAGCACTCCTGAGACCCTGAAGACTTATTCTTCTTCAAGTATTTCATTTCATAGTAAAGACAGAAACTAGTCTTTTGCCTTTAACTTTAGGTACAGTACCACTTAACAAAGAGACAGTCCTAGAAAAAGACTGACTTATTTCTTGGGAAATAGTGAACCTGCATTTTCTCTCAAACCTCAGATATCAGTTTATTAAAAATACTCTGTTTACTCACCAGCTGTATTTTCACCATTAGAAATCTGAGATTAATCTGGGACAAACAAACTAAAGAAAAACTTCTTCCCCAAAGCTGTGGCCTCCATTAGCACCCCCCCCCCACACACACACACACACAGAGCAGCGAATGCTGAGGGGCACTGCATTTGTTGGGGTTTTGTCAGGGCTCGTAAAAAAGGTTACACGACAGTTTGCCGATAGTTTGCTCATGCAAATATATTTTGAAAGCGATCAAAATTTGTTTGCAACAAGAAAAACTGGTTTGACTGTAAAAACTGTTGGCAAATTGTTGTGGAACCTTTTGTGAACCCTGACAAAACCACCACAACCACAGTGTTCATGAACATTCCTCAGCATTCGCCGCTCTCTGAGATACCCTTAGATAGCTTATTGTCTCGCGGATCAGATTCCATTGCACAGCGGGCAGGATTTGGCCCACAGACTTTGCATTTGACATATATGTTTCATAATTTGCAGCAGGGAAAATAAGTATTGAATACGTCAACATTTTTCTCATTAAACATACAGTATTTCTGATGGAGCCATGGACCTGAGATTTTCACTAGATATCAGTAACAACCCAAGTAATCCATACATACAAAGAAAGCAAGGCAACTGTGTTCACAAAACAAGTTATATTTAATAAAGTGGAATGGCACAGGAAATAAGTATTGAACACACTTGGGGAAATTAATTAAACTAGTGCATACCTGTGCATGCCCATGCATACCCGTGCATGCCCGCAGAAAGCAAGTATAAGCAAATATTTCTGCATGCCCGTAGAAAGCAAGTATAAGCAAGCATTTCTGCATTCCTGCCTTTGATCTTTGACATGGTTACCATGACAACAGTAACCCTGGTGAAACCTGCCTTTGATCTTTGACATCACCACTTGTTCAGTGATGCCTGCCTTTGAGCTTTGATGATGTCATAGCGAGTCCTATGTCTTTGATGATGTCATCACAAGTCATGATCTTTGATGATATCATAGCAAGTCCTATGGTCGTGAGTGAAGCCTGCCTTTGAATGTCATAGCAAGTCCTATGATCATGAGTGATGCCTGCCTTTGATATTTGATGATGTCATAGCGAGTCCTATGATCTTTTAGCAAGTCCTATGGCCATGACAGACACATGGAGTCTATATGATGTCATATAGACATCATAGGCAAATCCTATGATCTTTTAGCAAGTCCTGTGGTCGTGACAGACAGACTGACAGACAGACAGACACACAGAGATTTCTTGAATTATTATACCTGTGCGTGCCCGTGGAAACCAAGTATAAGCAAGTATTTCTGCATGCCCATAGAAAGCAGGTGTAAGCAAGGGGGTAAGCAAGCACATCAACACTTGTTCAGTGATGCCTGCCTTTGATCTTTGATAGTGTCATAGCGAGTCCTATGCTCGTTGATGATGTCATAGCAAATCCTATGATTGTGAGTGATGACTGGCTTTGATCTTTGATGATGTCATAGTGAGTCCTATGATCTTTGATGATGTCATAGCATGAGTCATGCCTGCGTTTGATCTTTGATGATGTCATAGCAAGTCCTATGATCGTGAGTGATGCCTGCCTTTGATCTTTGATGTCCTATGATCGTGAGTGAGCATGAGTGATGCCTGCCTTTGATCTTTGATGATGTCATAGGGAGTCCTATGATCGTGAGTGATGCCTGCCTTTGATGTTTGATGTCCTGTGATCATGAGCGATGCCTGCCTTTGATCACACACAGACACACACAGACACACACAGACACACACACACACACACACACACACACACACACACAGACACACAGACACACACACACACAGATTTTCTTGAATCACTTTATACTATCTGCGATGGACTGGCGATCTCTCCAGGGTGTACCCTGCCTCTCGCCCAAAGATGCTGGGATAGGCTCCAGCCCCCCCCCGCCCCCCCCCGCAACCCGAAAAGGATTAAGCGGAAGAAGATGGATGGATGGACTCTATACTATGGTGTCTATATGACATCATATAGACATCATGTAGACATCATAGGCACATCATAAGCGATCCTATGATCTTTAAGCGAGTCCTATGATCGTGACAGACAGACAGACACAGATTTCTTCTTACGCCACCGAGAGACGCAATCCAAGGACGGATAATTTTTTCATACATTAGTTGTTCAGAACTCCTTATAAGAACTTCTTATACAAAAATATAGTGATGATAATCAAGCCAATGGCGGTAATGCACCTGTAAGCTGGTTGCCAACCGCCAATCAAATCTAAAAGGAGAAGAAGAAGATTTAATTGGTGGTTGGCAACCAGCTTACAGGTGCATTACCGCCACTGACTTATCATCACTCTACACCCCTGCATAAGGAGTTCCCACAAGGAGTTCCGAAGATCTCCCCATGTGTGAAAAAAAATTATCCATCCTTGGACTGTGTCCTACTGCCACCAACTTGAATTATATATCATCATAGCAGTCTGTCGGGGGCGACAATGGCTGTTTCATTTAGGTCTGATCAGATTCCTCCATGCAGCTCTTTCCTTGGCCTTCCGCTGCCAGGATCTCCTGACCTTGTTAACCCGGGCGACGTCCGAGCCAGTGTGAGTTGTTTTCTGACTTACCATATAGAGTGATATTTAGTAGAAAAGCCTTTCTTGGTAATAACAGCTTCCAGATGCCTCCTGTATGGAGAGACTAGGCACAGGCATTGCTCAGGAGTGATTTTAGCCCATTCTTCCACACAAACTATCTTCAAATCTTGAAGGTTCCGTGGGTGTTTTCTTTGAATGCTAATTTTCAGTTTGTTCCATAGATTTTCAATTGGTGTTCAGGTGAAGTGACTGACTGGGCCATTCTAGCAGCTTTATTTTCCTTCTCTGAAGCCAGTTGACAGTTTCCTTGTCTGTGTGTTTGGGATCATTGTCTTGCTGAAATGCCCATCCTTGTTTCATCTTCAATATCTTGGCAGATCACAACAGGTTCATTTTTTCCTTCAATTATATGAAGTCTGCCTGTACTATGTGCTGAAAAACACCACCACACCATGATGCTCCTACTATCAAACTTCATTGTTGGTATGGTGTTTTGTGGCTTATGTGCAGTTCCATTTCTCCTCCAAACATGCTGTGTACTGTGGCATCCAAAAAGTTCAGTGTTGGTCTCATCTGACCAGACTATATTCTCACAGTATTTTACTGGCTTACCCAAATGTTGTGCATAAAACTTTAAATGAGCTTCAACATGCTTTTTCTTCATGCTTTTTCTTCTTGCGAAGTCAGTGGGCATAGAGTCCATGTCGGTTGAGTGCATTACTTATTGTTTTCTTTGAAACAGCAGTACGTGCTAGCTCCAGGTCTTTCTGGAGCTCTCCACGAGTGGTCTTTGGCTCTTGGATAACTCTTCTGATAATTCTTTTGACTCATCTGTCAGAAATCTTGCAAGGACCTCCAGGTCATGACCGGTTTATGGTAAAATGATGTTCTTTCCACTTTCAAATGATGGCTCCAACAGTGCTCACTGGAACATCAGCAGTTTAGGAATGCATCTGTCACCAATGCCATCATCATGTCTTGTAACAATAAGGTAGCAAAGGTCTAGAGAGAGCTCTTTGCTTCTACCCATCGTGAGTTCTTTGTGGTGTGACAATCTGATATTCACAGACCTTTTTAAAGCTATCAGTCAGGATTTAACCTGCTGAATGTAACTTGCACTGATGGGGGATGGGATGGCTTCCTCAATTCTGATAGATTTCAGCTGGTTTCTTGGCTTTCTATGACTTTTTGCACCACTTTTTCCTCAGGTGCTCAATACTTATTCCCTGTGTCATTCCACTTTATTAAATATAACTTGTTTTGTGAACAAAGTTGCCTTGATTTCTTTGCATGTATGGATTACTTGGGTTGTTACTGATATCTGGTGAAAATCTCAGGTCAGTGGCTCCATCAGAAATATGTTTAATGAGAAAAATGTTGATGTGTTCAAAACTTATTTTCCCCGCTGTATTTGTAATTGCTTATTTTGAATTTATACAAGAGGGTTACTCAACTTGTTTTACCTTTTTTGCACAGTTCCAGCAGTTCATTAGCAATTAATCATTTAACAGGAGTTGACTTTTACTCACTTTTTTGTGAGTAAAATGTTTTTTTTTAAAGCTGAATTGGCTTCAGACTCTTTCCAGTGCATTTTTTTCTGTCCAAGAACTGTGTCCCCTGTGTCCTCTCTAATTTATAGCCATATTTGATTCAATCAGCTAAGCTTCACAGCTTAGTGCAAACTATTAATTATTCACATTAAAACCGTCATCGTCTACAGTCCATGGAGAGAACTCATTTATATTTCTGCACAACATGATGGTAAAACTTTGTGTCAGATTAGAGTCTGGAATGTAATCGAGAAAAGTTGATAGTTTGCTTGAATGTTGATTTTATCAACAAAGGTACCGTGTTTCCTTCATTCTGTCCTGTTCTGACTTGTGTTTTTACCCATCTTTGTCTTACCATTTTCATATTCAGTCTAATTGCTGTCATTTTGTTTTATAATCATTTATATTCTGGCATGGAATAAGGCTTGATTGGTGAAGGGACCCATATTCTGCCCCATAACTGATTTAGCTCTAACACTCCTCTCCCGGCTCTCGTCTCCGATCTTGTACTATTTTTACTGTTGACCTTTTTTACTCTTATCTTCTTCTCCTGCAATAATTTAATGAGAAAGCTGTGAGGCTGGATGAAAAGGGATATAAATATGAGCCTGTGCAAGCATAAAATGCAGGGAAACAGTGTCAGGTCCTGACGAGTAGGAATCCAGCAGCAGTGTTCACTCAATCGACTGAACTGGCGGCTGAAGGAACGCTGGTGAATTAACTGACAGAGTGACAGCAGTGGTATTACTTTGAGAGTCAATCATACATTGTTTATCGTCTCCCCTCAGCCCTCTATTGGTTCAGCCCTCCACTGGGGGGAAACCTGCTCGGTTTTGATGGATATTGAAGGAGATCGGATCAAAACTCGTTAGAAGAGGAAATTATACAAACATCGTCTCAAAATGCGATCTTGCTCTTGTCAGACAGATGTGTGCAGCAGGCTGTTGTCGGGGTAATCTTTGGCTGCGAAATTAGTCAGCAGTTTAATCTTTTTGTGTTTACAAACCCCTTCTGTTCTGATGTGCTGTCATGTTAAATAAGTGTTGGGTGAGGGGTGAGGTTGGTAGGGTTCACTGGGGTAACAGTTGTGACGTGTTTTGATGAACAAACATTTGGGAAGATTTTTTTTTTAATGTTTTGGGAGACAATAAGTAAGGTATCAACGCTAGATGTCTGGATGTAATGGAAGGGGATGAAATACTTTCTCAGCTTCGATCTGAGCTTTTGCAATCTTGTGGAATATGTTAGAAGGCCGAGTTTAGAGATTCAGTGGGATTACTGTGAAATCACCTGAAAGAGACAGGAACTGGCACAGGGGTTTGAAAGTCCTGGACCGCTGACCTCAGACCATATCCATCCAGCTAGTTTGTAGTCAGTTTTATATAGTAAGACAAAAATGCATTTCTCATTCTCTTCTGTTTTGCAGATATTCTAGCACTTTAAAGGTAATAGCTCACTAGGCTGTGACAGCTTGCGTCTAGTTAGTGAAGAGCATTTGCAAGGGAGTTTCCAAAATCTCTCCAAACATTCACAGGGGTTGCCAATTTACTCCCGTGAGTCACAGGGCCTCGCTGTCCTGTCACAAGAATTTTTAACATGTTCAAAAAAATTTGTGTGACAAATTGTCTCACCATATAATTGCAGAGTCATTGTAGGTGTCTCAAACCTTTCTCAGTGCTATGTCCATGAGCCAGAAAGTGTGAGAGAAGTTAGACAACTTTGGGAGGAGTTGGAGACCTATGAAACTAAATTGTGACTGACTGGAGAATAAAATGGACGAGACATTTCGCAGGCAGTGAGACAGGCAGAAGTGACCCGGTCATTTTCTAGCACATGCTGACACAGCTGTGTCACCGTGCCACCCAAGGACAAGAAAGGCAAAGCTAGTGATGGGGGCGGAGGGGGGGGGAGGGGTGCTGCTGTCCATGCTCCATGGGCCCCTACAGATGGATTGGAGCCGGTCCCAGGGGCCTGCTGCGTCTGATTCGAGGGACTTGGAGGCAGCCTCCTCATCCAGCCGTCTCTGCACTTCTTCTCTGTGGTCAGTCTCACTTGACATCTGATGATAAAATGACTGCTGGAATGGGGAGATATGGTCCCCATTTTGCAATTGTCACAGATAACTGTTGTGCAGCTGTTGCACAGGGTTTGCGTGGCAGTCACGGGACAGTTGTAAGTACCAAAAAAAGGCACAATTTTGATGCACGCATGTTGCGCGAATGTTGCACTACATGTGCATGGCGTTTATGTGAACATTCATGCAATATATGTGCGGCATACTCATGTGTGCCAATTTAGTGTGATTCCAAGTGAAAATTGTCACTAATTTGTCTGTTTGTTGCAAGTTCTTTTTATCTCCAACTAGTCACGAGCTGTCACAGCCCAATGAGGTACTATCGTAAGTCAAATGACCCAATGCAAGGTTTTATGATTTCAGTGCTTGCTATATGAATGCTTTTCTGATAAACAAGTAAATTTCCTTTTTTAGTCAAAAAGTTTCTACTCACTAAAATTTGGATTATTTATTTTGGAAGTCATCACTTGCAGAGGGATCCATCTTATTAAAAAAGTGACCAAACTTGAACTTTACAAAGAACTGAGGAACTTCTCTCATATTAGATATACCAGTGGTACATGCTGGGCTCCCCAGCTGCTTGCACGTAAATGTGAATATAAAAAATAAATATTTTTAGAATGGGAGAGCTGCAGCGATTTGCAAACATGGATAAGCCTGCTGTGGTAAACACTGTACCTTGGCAACAGCCTGCCTGCGAAAGAACAAGGATGTGTTGCAGTGTAGGACTGTGAAGACAACAGATAATAGGGAGATGAAGAGGCGTGCAGAAGATGGTAGCAGCATTCACAGCAGCCCCCCCCCCCCCCATTAAATTACAGGAGAGGGCATGTAGTTGGTGTTGTTGAGGATGTGAGGTCCACATGAGGTACTAATCCACTGATATCCAGCCTTCATTTTTTTATGTAGTTCACTACTGCACACAGCAGGTCTATATTTTGTGGGTTTTTGTCTCTGCTATGAAATAGAAAATGAAGAGTTATGAAGGACTTTTATCTTTAAGTACCTTGATTATTTTATTTAAGGTTTATTGGTGTTCTTGGGCAGTAGAGGTTCAGTCTTCATCACTTTCTCGCATTCTCGCTATTAGTACTTAATGCCCATTGGGTTCATGGGTCCAAATGGGTTGACTAGATACGTTTGCCAAATTGCATTATAAATTCGAAGTCAAGGTAGATGTGCGTCTCTTTTTTTCAGTGTTCCCGTGTCACAGAGCAACTGGGAGGTGTTGCAACGTTTTCAGAAATGGCAATAGGATCATGAAACTTACATGTTATTATGTTAGTATGTTATGTTATGTTATGTTATTATGTGTTATATAATATGTTGTGGGGGTTTCCCCTACATTTGAAAGTGCTATGAGATGACTATTGTTGTGAAATGGCGCTATACAAATAAAGTTGAATTGAACTGAATGTTATAGTCTAATGGTGAGTGGACCTTTTTAGATGATGATGACTGATTTTTTTGATTTTTGATTTTGTATACTTTATTGATCCCCAGAGGGGAAATTGAGGGCATCCACCTGGATGGATGAAGCAGCCACGGTACGGCGCTATCCCTTAACCATTCACACACACATTCACACCTAGGGCCACTTTAGAGTCTCCACTTAACCTAACCTGCATGTTTTTGGCCTGTGGGAGGAAACCGGAGAAATCCCAGAGTAAACCCACGCAGACACGGGGAGAACATACAAACTCCACACAGATCACTGTTGGTCAGGGGCTGGGATCGAACCAGGGATCCCATGGCCAAGGGTGAGTTGCTGTGCTGCCGCAGTGCTAACCACTGCGCCACCGCATCGCCCAAGATGACGATGACTGCTTGGTGTTTTCAACATCAAACTTTTATGTCCCTGGAATTCTAAAATGCTCAAACAGTAGTATGTCCTTAAGTGACCCTAGTATGCTTTTTGGGCTTTCCCCTTTATTTTTAGTGCATTATGTAAGATTTCTGCGACATTATATGGTCTGCAAAAGCAAGCAGCCTAAAGTCCCCCTGCACAGGAGCTCTCCCATGTTTTTTTTTTTTTTTTTTTTACTATTTGAAACAGATATTCTTCCTTTTTAGACAATAGAAATTCAAAACAATTGAGACATAGATCAAAGAAATGACAAAGAATATATAGGAGCTACTCTGGGATAGACTGTTATTGCAGCAGAAGGAAATGGTCTCTGCAGCACGTGAAAAGTGCAAAGGGGCTTGTCTAATTATTTAGAGGTGTGTTTTGCATGTAACATGCAGTAATCCATATCCTAAATTGCCAGAAGTAAGGCATGATTATGACATGCTTTCCATTCTCTTCACTGATACCACAGCTGTAGTAGCACATTCTCATTTCATTTCATTACACAGCTATCGTGTTTAATAAAAACAGATCCTTCACCCACGACAATCCTGTTCCAGTTCTGGTATGTAAATGCTGATGCACTCTACAGCATTCTCTAGAGGACAGCAATGTATATCAGTTTGTATGGGAAAGATGTCAGAGAAAATTGTGAAGTAAAACCAATGTTTATAAATTATCCAATCTGAATACTGAACTTGTCATTGTACACTTGTAAGATAGGTTTGAGAAATGTTATGGGCTTCAAAAATTAATTCAAATACATATTATCCCCCAAGGACATTTAAATGCAAAATGGAAATGATCGGTAATTCACTGCAGACTTTAGATTGATTCCTAAAGTGGTAAAAAGAGATGTTTTTTTTAAATCCTTATTCATTCATCAATTTAAAGTTATGGATATACAGAGGGTAGCCAAAGTCTTCTCATCCAGGTGCAGTATTTTGTCATTCAACCCTTTAATGCTTTATGACATGCACACTAGATTCCCTTCTGCATAGGGCCCCTTTTGCGTTTAGGCCATAATACACTTACATGTGAGAGTGGGAATAAGGACTTCATGGGGTTTTAGAAGTCATTAAGTCTGAATAAAGAGGTTGGCTGGAGCTGATGGATAGCTAAAGCAGTACTCTCACAAGCAGTAGATGTGTTTATGTGTAGGCGTGTTTTCTCTTTTTCCCACTTTCAGGCCAATCTTATGTTTCACTTTCATTTTAACTTGCCCATTATCTTAGACAATGCATTCCAGTACGGTACGAGGGAGGGCTGAAAAGTTCATAGGCTGACCATGATGAACTGGTCAAATTTGACCACATGTGGTTTATACATAGTCTCCCCTTCGGTCATTAGGAGTCTCCCTTTGGGTCCAAACACTTCTTCCATCAGTGTTACAGTGTTTGGATCCCTGCAGTATATAAGCTGTCTTCTTGATCCTTAAAGACATAACTCCTTCTTAGTCAGCCTATGAACTTTTCAGCTCCCCATGATTTTTTCAGCCCCCCGTCGTATAAGCACTAAAACTACTTGGTTAAAGACAACAGAGTTATATAAGGTGTCTACTTTAAACACGTTACAGTTGTAACTTTGCACATATTCACTTGATAGCCTTGCTGTGACACCACTCTACTAAATTGATTATGCCACAGCCGAGAGCTTCACTTTCTGAAGCATAGGGACACTCTCCACGTCATTTCTGTGATGCAGTAGTGCTACATGACAGCATGTTATCTGCCAGCTTTAAGACTGGGCTGGGGTCTCAACAGAAACTGACCATTCACCATCACTTTGAACTCTGTTCCAGAAGCCTGCTATAGCAGTCCCATTTCTCTAGATGCTGTGGCAATCTGTGTGACTATCCTTCTTTTGCAAACAAGACCCCAAGGTACACCTCCGCTTTAAGCAGCAACTTACCCCAATCTGGTGTGTGCAGTCCACCCTTTTCCCACTGAAAACTAATGGATCGACCTTGGAAGTTCTTAATCTTCTCACAAAGCTACCCACTCCTTCATAGCAACAGATCCAGGATAGTTTATTTTCTTATGATGTTTTTATGATTTAGTGGCCCAGGAGAAGCTTTAATGTAGTCACAAAATGGAAACGACAGTGATTTTTCTCCAGTTTATCCCATGTAATCTATTGTACGCTCCCTCTAAATATCACCATTGTGAATACTCCTAGACTAGAACTAGGATGGATGCTGTAATGAATAGCACTTTTGAGGACCAGAAATAGTTGCTGGCAGGTGTGTAGAGCCCACATTCAATAAAAGCTGATATCTGAGACAGTGGGTGTAGCTCACTTCAGTCATTTTTCTCTTTGATAAATGAGCACAATTTACTGAAATCTGAAATTGGAGATGTGCCCTTGTATGTATGCGAATGTGAGCAGATACCAAGCTTAAACAAGATTTCCTCTTGAGTTGGATATCGTATGTTGTTGGCCATGAGAGCTGAAGTGGGATTTCACATCAAAGTAATTAGTGATCGAATTTGTTAGTAGAACTGCTTAGAGATAGAAAGAGCTCTTCAGCTTGGTGAAGCTTTAACAAGCTTTCTCCTTCCATTCATAGATGTGAAACACGTATGCTGGAGGGATGAAAAAGTAGAGTGTAGAAAGTTTTTTGAAGTTTGAATAATACATGGTTTTCCTTGACTATAGCAGTATTATCCAAATTCTCCGTGTGTATAATGTGGATTTTCTGAACTAAGCAGCACAAACTTAAGTTTGTCTTGTTTGATTAGATAAAATTATTAAGAAGTCCTTCATTTTGGTAAGAAAGTCTGCCTTACATTTCAAAGCAATAAAAACTTCAACTGCTTAGACTTTTCCACAAGTTTACCTCTAGAAATGAAAAACTTGGGTCTTTATCAGGTTTGGCATTTTCTGAAAGCTTCATTTGTCATTATTGAGCTGAAGCTGTTTACCACAATTTCATTCTAATCTATCTCATGGCCTAATTTTCAGCCCTAAAATAGGCAAACAATGCAACAGATCACATCAGCATAGTGATGTTATGTAAGGAGCAAGCAATGATTAATTAGCAACAGTTCTGTTGTTTTCCATGAGTTGGGAGAAGTGTTTCCTCATTTCCATTTAGTCCTTGTAAATGCACTGTTTTTATGTTCTTATTAAATTAGATCTGACAGTTTGTTATTGAAAAAAAGTGCTATTAGTCAGCCTTTTTTTTTTTTTTTTTGCTTAATTACAAACACATCGTAGTATGTAATAGTTCCTCCAGGTAGAGGACAAAAGTAAGATAGATAAGTAAAGGGGTGACTTTGTTGGTTTGTTTTTTGTCTGTTGTGTATTTACATACTTGTGTTGAATTTAAAAGCTACAGAGTTTCCCTACATATAATGCACTTTGTAGTGGTATAAGTTGGGCTATAGTTTTATGAAATCCAAAATCTACTTGCTCTACTTGTTTTGTAGTTTAATTTGACTTGCCAGTTCTCAACCTATGGATGGAGAGACTCTGGCCACCTAAAAAGTTTGATACAAAACAAAAAAATATCTATGGTAAAGATAGAAAAAAAAAGATAAAACAGTGGGTCAGCTTTTGGGGATGATGCCTATTCAGCAGAAAATACATTAAAAGACAAAACAATGCCATTAGATGGGGTGAGGAATCACAATACTTATTGTAATAGTATTGCAATACTTTGTGGTGTTGATAACCGAATCAATTCAGAGACACCAATATCATGGTATTTTATTAATATATATTAATAAATGTTGCAAATGCAGACTTACCTATTTAGGTACCAGGGTAATAAAAGCTATAGGACTTTTCAGTCAGTTAGATGGTGCTAAATGTTCACTGTCTGCTTATTAATGCGCAATGGCCTAAGTATCATGATAATATCGTATAGTGGAGCCTCTGGTAAGTCACTCCCCTAACATAAGGTGGTTGTGGCCAAAAGTGGAAGGGTAACACATCAAATATGCAATACTACAGTGTTTACAGTATACAGCGGGGAAAATAAGTGTTGAACACATCAACATTTTTCTCATTGTTGATGTGAGATTTTCACCAAATATCAGTAACAACCCAAGTAGTCCATACGTACAAGGAAACCAGGGCAACTGTGTTCACAAAAGAAGTAATATTTAATAAAGTGTAATGACACAGGAAATAAGTATTGAACACATGACGAAAAAGTGCTGCAAAAAGGCATAGAAAGCCAAGAAACCTACTCAAATCCATCAGAATTTAGGAAGTCATCCCAACCCCCATCAGTGCAAATTAATTTCAGCTGGTTAAGGCTTTGAGTGTGACTGTCGCCAAATTGCGACATAACCCCTAGTGGTCAAGAGTGGTAAATATTTTTGTCAATAAAATAGTTCAGATTTCCAAGGCTTTAACTTTAAAGTGGTAAGAGATAATTGCTTACTGTCAATTAGAAAGATGTAAAACATGATCCAAAGTTTCAGATAGAAATAAATTTACCCATCTAATTTGCATAATGTCGCGGCAGCTATATAAATTCCATAACTCAGTCAAAACTGGACTTTCTACATATTTACACAAAGAATGGTTCAATTTTTTGACACTGTTGTCTCTACAGGGGTATGTTGTTATCTTATCTTCAAAGTATGTGAACCAGAAAAACAGTACAATGTAAAACAACACCCAAATAAATTTGTCACTTACCGGCGGCTAAGGGGACTTGCTTGCTGCCAAGGTCGGTGCATTTTCGTCCATCGTGGTTGTTATTTTGTGTTATGTCGGTCATTTATGCTCTCTACCACAGCTACAATGTCTTATGATTATCCCACATAAATTTCGCTTGTATCCCACGGCTGTTTTCCGTGTACGGAGCTGTCTGAGTGACGGTGCAAGACGATGGATGGCAGCCATATTAGCTTTCTGGGCTAAAATGCTAAAAACAGTAAAAGGAAATGAGGAGTTCTTCTTCTTTGGTGTATTACGTGTCATCCACTGAGTCCTCCAATGCATGTCTGCCACCTTCTGAAACTGGCAGATCAGTACAAATTAGTACAAATCGTCAGTGCAGCTGGGGATGTCAGAGTGAGATGACAGGCAGAGTGCCACACTCTGCCACTAGGGGCACGCAAAATCTCACACTCAAAAGGTTAAGTCCTGACTCATAGCCTTTCAAAAGGTCTGTGAATATCAGATTGTCAAACCACAACAAACTCATGATGGGTAGAAGCAAAGAGCTCTCTCTAGATCTTCACAACCTTTTTGTTGCAAAACATAATGATGGCATTGGTGACAGGTGCATTTCTAAACTGCTGATGTTCCAGTGAGCACTGTTGGAGCCATCATTTGGAAGTGGAAAGAACATCATTTTACCATAAACCAGCCATGCCCAAGAGCTCCTCATAAGATTTCTGACAGAGGAGTCAGAAGAATTATCAGAAGAGTTATCCAAGAGCCAAAGACCACTCGTGGAGAGCTCCAGAAACACCTGGCGTTAGCAGGTACTGCTGTTTCAAAGAAAACAATAAGTAATGCACTCAACCGACATGGGCTCCATGCCTGCTCACATTGCAAGAGTTCATTGCTGAAGAAAAAGCATGTTGAAACTCATTTAAAGTTTGCTGCATAACATTTGGGTGAGCCAGTAAAATACTGAGAGAATTTAGTGTGGTAAGATGAGGCCAAAATTGAACTTTTTGAATGCCACAACACACAGCATGTTTGGAGGAGAAATTGCACTGGACATCCCATCATGGCATGGGGGTGTTTTTCAGCACATGATACAGGCAGACTTCATATAACTGAAGGAAAGATGAATGGACAAATATGCAGAAACACCCTTGATAAGAACCCTTTGCCATCTGCCAAGATACTGAAGATGAAACGAGGGTGGACATTTCACCAAGACAATGATCCAAACACACAGCCAAGGAAGCGCTCAACTGGCTCCAGCAAAGGAAACTAACGCTGCTAGAATGGCCCAGCCAGTCACCTGACCTGAATCCAATTGAAAATCTATGGAACGAACTGAAGATCAGAATTCATTGAAGACACACACGGAACCTTCAAGATTTGAAGACAGTTTGTGTGGAATACTGGGCTAAAATCACTCCTGAGCAAAGCCTGCGCCCAGGTTCTCCATACAGGAGGCATCTGGAAGCCGTTATTACCGACAAAAGCTTTTCTACTAAATATTAAATGAATTTCACCAAGCGTGCTCAATAGTTATTCCCTGTGTCATTCCACTTTATTCAACTTGTTTTGTAAACAAAGTTGCCTTTATTTCTTTCTATTTATGGATTGCTTGGTTTGTTACTGATATCTGGTGAAGATCTCAGGTCAATGGCTCCATCAGAAATATGTTTAATGAGAAAAATGTTGATGTGTTTAATACTTATTTTCCCCGCTGTAAGCCATTTCCTAAACTTAATCTTACTGCCAGTATAGCGCCAACAGCTTCAAAACCTAAACAAGCTTCTTCTAAAAATCAAAATATTATTTACCTGCAGGATGCCTTAAAAAAGTGCTAAGTGGTAAGAAACAATTAAAACAAATGTTTGAACTGTTTTCATAATGAAAATGTAACATTATAAACAATTAAGCAGTCAGTCCATTGTCATACCCGGCTCTAGGGAGCCGGGCAATCAGAGCCAGGGACAAGCCAGTGAGTCGAGATGTTTTATTTTGGGTAAGGGATAAGGGATGAGGAGAGCACAGACACTCATACAGACGTACATTCTCAGGCTGCACAACGCAGGGGTAGGTAGCTCGTACCGGACATGGGGGTAACAAGACGTGCATACTCACAGCGGGATACAAACACCGGAATGCTGCAAGGGGAGTAGAGGCTGACACCAGACGAAGGGGCTTCAGCCTAGCAGTGCTTATGTCGCAGCCCCGAGTCATCGAGGCTGCTCCTATTTATCCTCATTGGCAGCGCCCCAGCTGATGAAGACTAATTGGCCCCAGCCGTCCATAATGCTGCCAGCTGGGGGCCTGCTGAGACGCTGCTCAATGGGAAGCAGGGATGAGGGAAAACATGGGCTGAGTGCCGAGACGGCATCTCAACCCATGGTGACAGAGTCCCCCCCCCCCCTCAAGGTCGGGCTCCTGAATGACCAGGAACATCCCAGCCCCCCCCCCCCCCCCCCCACCTAGGGTGGGAGGAAGGGAGGCAGGACCGGAGGGGAAGAAGCCAAGGGAAGGACAACACCAATGGGGCAATGTAGGATAGCAGGAAAAAAAACCCAAATACAATACTGACAAAACAGTGAATAATTAACCCAGGTACAGATGGGGAGAAGAACTGGGTCAGCACGCCGGTTACACACTACTCTGAGAGTACCAACAATGCGTGACCCAGAGCAAGGAAAAAAAACCCACCAAAAAGGTACAGGGCAAAAATGCTGAGTATGGTTAAATAAAGGGGAAACACAATACACAGCACTAATATAAGTACATACACACAGTCACCAAGAAAAGTGAAGGTGACTGGAACAAACGGACAATTACAGAGCATGGTGTTACGGAAAACAAGGCACATGACTCTATAATGAACAAACAGGGCATAAAAAAGAAATACTGAGTGCAGGCAAAGAAAAACCCACACACGAATATAAATACCCACAGTCACCTAAAGAAATGAAAGTGACTGGAATAAATGGATAACTGCAGAGCATGGTCTGAAAGGAAACAAAACATAACTCTACAATGAAAAAACGAGACTAAAAACATGGCACAAAAAGTAAAATGCTGAGCATGAGCGATGGAAAACACACAGCACTATAAAAACGAATCCACCAACAGGACATATTACACCCGAGTGACCTTCACAAAGATAAAAGAAAAAGTGACACCCGAGGAATATGGCAGGCAGAGTCCACAAATAGCCGAGATGGCTCCGGAGATCTCCCCGCCCATCGTCCCATTGGCGAATCAGGGAAAGAGAAATGTTCGGACGGCGAACTCCGGATCCAAATCCCAGGAATCCAGTCCACCGGCAGCCGAACCAGGCCGCCCAGAGGCAAACACAGACCAGTGGGGGGAACCAGATCACCGAACCGAAAGTCTTGTGGGTCGGTCGTCGACCCGCATCACTCAACCACCAGGACCGTTGAGACGGACGAAGGGTCAGAGCGGATCCCGGTGGAAGAGGCTCAGGGGACAGCCGATGACGAGGGCGACAGGCGTCAGGCCGCAGGAAAACGGCCACCTCCTCACCGGACCTGGACAACACTGGGGCAGCACCCACGTCGGACCCCGATCGGGCCTCAGGCGAACCCACGTTGGACCCCGATTGGGTTTTGGGCGAACCCACGTTGGATACTGCACCAGAACCGACCTCCAACGTTGAACCCGGACCCTCCAGCACCACGAGGAACAGCAACTCCTTGCCGGTGACCCTGGAAGAAGGCTCAGAAGAGAAAACAGAACTGGGATCAGGATCACCGGCAGCGCCAGAACCCGGCGAGACGAGCTCAGACGCAGCGGGCGGCTGCACCCTGCTCGTCTCCCCTGGAGATAGGCTGAAGTGCTCAAAGATAAAAAGAGAGAAAAGAAAGGAGAGCACTCGCCTGATCTCGGGTTCTGACGCCGTCCAGGACTGCGAAGATCCAGGATCCGTCGTCAGGAGGTCGTTGTCAGGCTCCCATCTAGCCGCGTCGGGCCCCGCAGCCAGCACGATGGTCAGCGCAGCTTGAGATTCCTCCAGCTCCGGTAACCCCGCCGACGATCCACTCGGCGTGAAGCCAGAAGAATCTCGTCCCGCTGGACCGAACCGCTCCTCCGTGGAGACCTGGGGACGCTCAGTCGTCGGCGTAGACTCCACGCAGCAGTCAGTCCCCCTCCTCCGTCCGCAATGTAGCTGCGGAACCACAGGCCCTCTCCATATCCCACCACGTTGACCCGGAGCCGGGGACCGCTCGGCGGAGAGAGACACAGAGGATGCGGGATTAGGAATACAGGTTACAGCAGGTGGGGAGAGTTCAGGGAGCTGCGAACCCTGAACTTCTCCTCCAGGGATATGACAGAGCAAATCATTAAGCAGGTGTGAAAAAACAATGACTTGCCTGCCCCCTGGAGGTTGAGTATCGCCTGCTGTAGTGGATTCTGCTTCTTCCTCTCCCCGCCCGGCGATAACGGAGGACCCCCTGGGAATTCGTCTGAGGATCGCTCGCGTTGTCTCCAGCAGAGAGCTCACCAGGCCGGGATTCCAGGCACACACAGCTGTCAGGAAGCGCGTCAAGGAGGAGGGGAAAACAGCCGGGGTGAGCCAGCCCGAATGTCCAGGAATGACAGCGGGGGAACGAGGCTCAGGGAACGAGGCTGTAGAATCTCCACACTGACGAGGCGAAGGGGTGACAGCTGCGTGGGAGGAATGGTCCTGACGATAGCCCAGAACTGGATCCGGATGAGGTTCGTGCAGAGGTGACTCGGCGATGTGATGGCGGCTATTCCCAGGGAACGAAGCGAGGGGGAAACCCAGGATTCGCCGCTCCAGATCGGAGATCGAGGCGAGGAAGGCGCCGAGCATGGGAAGGCTTCGTAGCCCTGAAGTCCTCTCCATCAACCTCACTGCCACCGCCACATGCCAGAAGGTGGTGGCAGGAAACACAGTAGAGCTCGCGACAGCCACTCGACCCCAGACATAACTGCTGTCAGCTGCGGCTCCTTGAAGGGAATCCCGAGTGACGTGGCGCAGGTCGGGGAAAGCCCTCTGGTTGGCGCGAACTCCCGGACTGGAATGACGGCAGGAACGGGACTCCGAAACGGGGAAAGGCGTCGCCCACTTCGACTTCCTGCCGGGATTTCCATCCACCCCGTGGAGCTTCTCTCGCTGTGTACCTGCAGCGTCAAACCTGGCACTGACCTCGAGATGGTACACAAAATGAGGGTGACAGTCCAGGAGTTCCTCAGCACGGCCCGGATGCCAGCGTCTCGCGGTGGAGGCGTCGTGCAGGGTGAAGAGCGTCCCGTCGACAGCCTCCGAGATGGACCTCAGCTCGTCGCCCTGGCGCCGGAAGTGACTCCTGGGAAACGGCATGCTAGCAGCGCTGACACCCGGACAGAAAGGTACATTTCCACGGCGACTCACGGCCGCCGGTAACTCTTCTGGCTGCGACATACTGTCATACCCGGCTCTAGGGAGCCGGGCAATCAGAGCCAGGGACAAGCCAGTGAGTCGAGATGTTTTATTTTGGGTAAGGGATAAGGGATGAGGAGAGCACAGACACTCATACAGACGTACATTCTCAGGCTGCACAGCGCAGGGGTAGGTAGCTCGTACCGGACATGGGGGTAACAAGACGTGCATACTCACAGCGGGATACAAACACCGGAATGCTGCAAGGGGAGTAGAGGCTGACACCAGACGAAGGGGCTTCAGCCTAGCAGTGCTTATGTCGCAGCCCCGAGTCATCGAGGCTGCTCCTATTTATCCTCATTGGCAGCGCCCCAGCTGATGAAGACTAATTGGCCCCAGCCGTCCATAATGCTGCCAGCTGGGGGCCTGCTGAGATGCTGCTCAATGGGAAGCAGGGATGAGGGAAAACATGGGCTGAGTGCCGAGACGGCATCTCAACCCATGGTGACATCCATGTCTGAAATTGTATTGAAACATAATATTGTATGCAGTGTAGATGAGCAAAATCTTGCTGCACACATCTCACACTTAGGGCCCTATTATGACAGTCTACATTGGACTTTTGTGCCACGCTTCATGCCTTGCACCAGTGCTTTTGTTCCTTTCTGTCAGCAATTTTTTTTTTTTTTTTTAATGCTTTGAGTTAAGCCATCTAATTACCCGTATACAGTGTGCCGCTTTGCACTGGGAGGAGTGGACTAATTTAAAAGAGGTGTTGGAGCACATAATCTCATGCACATCGGTACTTTGGTGCATTTTATGACAATATGCTTTTATCAGGAAAAAGGAGGTTTGTTGTCAGAAGTGTATTGTTAATTCTTAATGCATGTTTTGAAACTGTGCAGCTCCTACCAACAGGAGCACATGAGGAAACAGCATGTGCTGGGATTTTTCTGTTATTTTAATGGACAGAGTTGTTACAGTTGTAATCTAATCACCTGTCATTTTAATTATAATATGATGATACACTTTTTTTTAATTCTATCTACATTTTCATTTTAATCACCATCTTACATGTGTAGTATAGCCTATAGATTAGGCATTAATGTATTAACTTTGTAGGGGAATGAATGAATTAACAGGGAGTGGATGTGGTCCATGGAGGAGATGTGGTGGGATGCTACAAATCTCTTTTCTGTGACAAAGTATTCTGTCCACTCATGTCTGTCATCATATCACATCATCATATCTTGTGTCCGTTCATGCATGCATGTGTGCTGTCCTGGTGAATGAAAAACACAAGCTCAGGCATTGTTTTCTGTTAATGAGGACAGTTAAATACAAACTACTTGAAGACACAGCAGACAGGGTTTTTCACTACACAGAGGAAAAAAAACAAAACAAAACGGTGCATGGGTTTACAATCCAGGGTATTGTCCTCTTTTTTTATTTACCTTCCGGACTGCAGCAGGACCAGTTTGCCTTATACCGGAAAAAGAGCTGCCACTACGGCTCAAAGAAGAGGCAGAAGTTGTGTGCAAAACCAACATCCATTAGTATCTGATTATGTCAGTTTTTTTTGTTTTTTTTTTTTACAATTTTTTAACCTCATTCACTGTTATTCTTTAACATAATAATTCAGAATGAAAGTATCCAGACAGTTGTTTTGAGTCAAAACACAAAAGTAATGCATTCAGCAGAGGAGATTAATGAACCTCAGGCTGAGATGAATGGAAGCAGAGGTTTGGATGAAGTTTCTGACGGGATTTTTATAACACTGTTTGTCAAAATCATGGACAAAGACAAAGACTGGTATAATCTCTGAACTGCACGCCTCTCACCCATCCATAATTATGATCAAGTCTCCCCAGTGGTAGCAAGGCTGTGGAGAAGGAGGTTGAAAAGCTCCTTAAAAGGTTCTGTGCCTTTAAACACATTTTCACTTTGTGACTGAGCCTGCATTGACCTTAGTGCAAAATGGATTTTTTCCTCACATGTAAACACTGTCATATTACTATTACACCTTGGATCACCCTGTAAACACCCTGTGTTAAAGAGGGTGAGTGTAAAGACAGCAATTTTTTTTTTTAATTTGACATTACACCCTAGACACAGCCTCTGCACACTTTGTACCCAGTGCAAAATTCATTTTTGTGCTGCTGTAATAGTGAAATGAACTTGGAAATGCCCATAAGCATGCCCCGTGCCTCAGACAATAGACTGTGGACAACAGCATTACTACTGTGCATGAAAAGATGGAAAAGTTTATAAAATGTGTCAGCTAAGCCATCAAAACTAGAAATGTGGCTGGCATATTCAGTCAGTGCACAGCTTTGGTTTGAAATATTATCCTCTTACATCTTTCATTGCGCATGCTC
The DNA here is from genome assembly GCA_020510985.1 of Pholidichthys leucotaenia. Classification (NCBI taxonomy): domain Eukaryota; kingdom Metazoa; phylum Chordata; class Actinopteri; order Cichliformes; family Pholidichthyidae; genus Pholidichthys; species Pholidichthys leucotaenia. Next base: position 125,365,535 of record CM035847.1, on the reverse strand, counting down.
ATATTGGTGCTATATGGATGTTGTAATAATACCTGAATGGAGAAAGTTTATGTTTGAGCTTTAACACAGTTTTTGCATTTATAAGCAAGTGTGTGTGTGCTATATCTGCCCATCGCTGGGCGTAAAATTGTAGGAAAGAATTGGCACTCTGTTCTTTAGTGAGTTGATTCCACATACTTTACAGTAAGAAAGTCTGTGTGAACTATATATGTCGGCTTCTCTGAGAAACAAATAGTTGCATCCGGTTTACAGACTTAAATCTCATTTTCACAGATGTAAAAATATTGGAAGGCTTATGATGCCACTGGAAGAAATAAGTAATAAAAAAGAAGCAAAGAGCAGATCCAATTGAAGAATAAATGAATTGTAAAAAAAAAAATGAGCAGAAGCTGAAGCAAAGTCAGATAGAGAAAAGGCTCAGAAAGAAATCAAAAGATGACACCAGCAACAGATAGCCCGCGCTGTGTCCTAAATGTATACGACTAAAAGTCATATGGGTCTACATTATCCACCACACAGGCCGTCTCTTCATGCTGTAGGAAGGGAAGAGACAGGAGATGAGTGTAGACAATAGTTTCTTTCATTCACAGGTTCTCAGCTGGAGCCATTTTTTTTTTTTTAAATTCTGTTTAGTTACACCGGTATGTAGATGTGGAGGTCATCAAAAATTATTGCATTTTTTAGGTTAACTTGCCAGATGTTGACATTGTTTTAGTTGCTGGTTGTTTTATTAAAAACCATTCAGATTTTGCTTTGTTTCTCTTGTATTACAAAACAAAGGAAAGAAAAACAACTCAGCGGGGGTGATTGTTTCTCTTTCCCTTTGGTTAATGTGCTGCAATTACATGCCCTGTACTGCATCATGTTTACTGAGGTTTTCTTTCTTGTAATTGTGATGGTACTTTAAGAAACTACATTCTTTGCTCCAACTGGTTGAATACTAAAGGTGGCATCTTAATGGGCTGTGACAGCTTGTGACTAGCTGGAGAACAGCATCCACCAGGGAGTTTCCAAAATCTCTCCAAACATTTGCAGTTTCCTCTGATGAGTCACAGGGCCTTGCTCTTCATATCACAGGAATTTTTAACATGCTCAGAAAATTTGTGCGGCAGATTTTCTCCTGTGATAGTCACAGAGTCATTGCAGGTGTCTCGAACCCATCTCCGACCCTGTCTCAGTTTAGTTTGCATGAGTCACAAAGTGCGAGGAAAGTTAGAAAACATTGCAAGGGGTTTGGGACCTATGAAACTAAATTGTGGCTGACTGGAGACAAAAGAGACAAGACATTCCACACGCGAGACAGGCATGAACGGCGCGCTCATTTTCTAGCACACGCTGATGCAACTGCAGCCGACAGTGACACTATGCCGCCCAAGGGCAAGAAAAGCAAGGCTAGAGATCGGGGGATGGGGAGAGGGGGCACTGCTGTCCCTGCCGTACAGGCCTCTATAGAGGAAGCAGAGCTGGTCCCTGGGCCCGCTGTGTCTGATGCGGAGGACTCGGAGGCAGCCTTCTCATCCAGTAGTCTCTGCACTTCTTCTCTGCAGTCGATCTTGCTTGACGTCTGATAATAAAATAACTGCTGGAATAAGGAGATATGGTCCCAGTTTTGCAGTTGTCTTGGATAAATTAAATTAAATCAGCCTTATTGTCATTCAACCAATCATGTACAGCAGAACAAAATTGTGTTTTACCTATCTACAGTGTAAATCACACACACCCCAAGTGCAGAATCAGAGGGCCGCTGCCATGCAAGGCGCCGTCACAGAGTTCCCTCCTCCATTCCATTTATTGCTGAGCACCAAGCTGGATGGCAGGAAGTTCCACTTTTATATGGTCTTCGGCATGACCCGGCCGGGATTTGAACCCCTGCCTCCCGGGTGTGGGGCGGATGCTCTACCAACTGAGCCACCACTCTGTCATGCAAGGATTTGCGTGGCTGTCTGACAGTCTGAAGTGCAAAAAAAATGCACTGTTTTGTTGCATATATGTATGCAAACTCTTAGTGAATTTTGGCCCAAAATTTGACAGGAGTTCATGTGACATCCGTGCAGTATTTGTGCAACATATGCAAATATGCCAGTTCATTTTGATTCCAAGTGAAAATTGTTGCTAATTTGCATATTTACACAAGTTTTGTTTTTATTTTTTTAATCTCCAACATCTCGCAAGCTATTGCGGCCAAGTGAGGTACTGCCTTTATGCTTGGGAAGAAACTTCTCTATTATGCCAGTTTCTACCAATTTAATGTGATCATCCCGCTAACTTTTTGAGTTGATTTTTTAGGTGCAAAAAAATATTTTAGTTAATTAGTAATCACATAACTTTTAGCCATTTAGCCAGCTGTGTGCACAGGTTTAGACACTAGGGGCTTTGATTTAGTTAAAGATTGTGGGTACTGAAACACATGCAAAGTGCAAAATCTTGCAAAAAGACAGAGCAAAGATATTCACTACGCTTGCAAAATGAGGTTTGTGTCAGAGTCATTTGAGTAAAGCTAAAATGAACTGCAGTTTCCTTGATTGCATCTATTTTTAGCACCTCAAAACCTGCTGCAAACTCTTCACATCCTCCACAATTGTGTTAGTTTTGTTTGTCTGCAGATTACTAATGTAGGTTTCTCTCTCTCTTTCTTTTTCCCTTTCTGTCTCTTTTTTGCCACACCGTATCCTGAACCTATCCATGCTGGATCTTCAACCACTGAATGCAGGTAAAACACAATCAGTTGTTATGTAGAAGGCATTGCGTGTTCAAGGGTACACAGTTTCCGCTTGTTGTGGGCGGACTCGACCCAGCCCTGCATCACTTGGCACTGTTCAAAAGAGTGGAAGCATGAATCAAAATGTGTTGTTTTCTGCCACAGAGTTATTGCGGCCCTCTTAGCACCACACTAACACTGGATTGTGTTGACTTTGCCCAGTTGCTGCATGCTTGTGTTATTTCACCTCATGCAGTGACAGCCATATGGTTAGTTTGTATTTGTGTGATGAATTGCATTCATCAGGTCTGGCTGCCTTGGAGGGAGAGCTGCTCGTAGCACAAACCCAAAGCTTATAATAATGGCTGCACAGCAGACCTCATTTTCGGAATGCTAAAAACCGTCTGTGTGAAGGGTCTCATGTTTCCTACCCTAGGTGGTCCTTAGTCAAAAGATATTCAGGCAGCAGCACCAAGGCAGCTTGTCATTATTCATGAGGGGAGGTCAGATTTTGCCCCGCTGTGACTTTTTAAATGTTGGTCAAGCAGCCTATTTAATTCTGCACAACAGTGTAGCTCATGCATAACAAGCTGGTGCATAAAATGCAGAGTGGTCTATAGTGGAAGTGTTAATCTAATAGAGAAAGACTGATGTATTATTTCTGCCATGCTAATATTGTTTCTCATTGCTAGTCAGATTCATACTGAAATGCCACTGTTTGATCGGAGGAGTTACAAATGTGAGAACAGTTGTGTTTTTGATTAGTATCACTGTTTTAAAGTCCTTAGAAAGGGGCATCTTAGATAACCTAACCAGTGGGTAACATGGTATTATTATGCCACTTAATTCAAATAACACTTTGTTGCACATTTGTTCACATCATGTCTAACCCAAATTATTTATTCTGATATATCCACTTTTAATTATTCCTAATTATTGTCTAAGGTGACTTTGTTGTGTGGTAGAGACTGAGCATATTATATGCAACTGGACTGTCAGTTATATCGGTGCTGTTCATTTAAAAGAGCTTCATAACACTTAAAGTATATTTTTTTAATGGGAACGATTTTGCAAATGAAGTCATAGAAATATTAATTTGGTGGTTTGAAAGAGAACTATGCTGTTGTACCTCCTCTGGGCTTCTGTCTGCATGCTGCAGAACATCAGAGGCATGACATGTCGGCACCAGGGTGGTGGTCCAGCGGTAGACCATTTGCCCCACAGCCCCAACCAGGCCATAGCTAGTTACCACACAGAGCTACCAGAGGTCAAACACCACCCCCTGACCTCACTGTGGCTTTCACTACAGACAGTAGCTGTGTGGCATAGGATCATAAAAATGAGATAGGTGCCTCCTCTATACACTACATAGTGTGTGACGGACTTAACAGACACACCTGCAGGTTGTTTCTAATCCTGATTGTGATTGTTCATCCCATGATTATGGTGTGCATGTTTTTCCACCTTTGAAGCTTCATCAGAACAAATAAAGAAAACCCAAAAAACTCTTAAAATCTAACCGGGAAAAGATTATCTCAAAGGACAGCTTAAGCAAAGAAGCTATCTCAGAACTATGCAAATATTAGGGTCAAACTCACTGGAAAACTCTGACAGCAAACACGACAGATGGAGTGAGGATTTGGGAATCGAGCTTTCCCCAGATGGTTGGGTGTTAATTTGTAATAAAGCTCACACCTATTCAATTAACACAAGATTAAGACTTGTGTCTTAATCTTAATCACACCAGTTAGATTGAATAAATACAATAGTAATATCACAGACGTATGTATTAAATGTTTGGGCTTGGGCTTTCTTGGATTAAGTTAAAAAGCAATAGAAAAAAAAAGAACTAACAGATATTTCAATGGAAATATCTGTTAGTTCTTGTTCTTGTCTTGTTCTTTTTTTTTTTTTTTTTTTTTTTTTTTTGTCCCTAGGGTTATACCAAAAGGTTCAGGTTCAGGTTACTTTATTTGTAACCGTAGGTAGATTTGTTTTGCAGTCAGGTGACATCCACATTTACAAACCACAATTACATTCAATATGAACACAAACACAGGTACACATGTAGCTGACTATAAAGATGATAAAAGTACTCAAGGCTCCACCAATCAGGACATAGGACAAAGAGATGAGAGAAAAAACAAGGAGATAAGAGAGAAGGGTCATATTAAAAAGTTAAAGACTAGTCAAAGAGGTTAAAAACTCAAAAGTCTAAAACCCAATAAAAGATTTAGAACCTAAATAAAAAAACCTACAAAAATAAGTAAATATAAAATAAAATTAATAAATAGGTAACTATGTGCAATATATTGTTACATCTTGTTCAACTCTTTGACAGCAGCAGGAGCAAAGCTGTTTTTGTAGCGTTGGGTTTTACTTTTTGGGACAGCAAACCTCCGTCTGGAGGGAAGAAGCTGAAAGTGGCAGTGCAAAGGGTGGGAGTCATCATTTAAAATGGAGGTAGCCATCCTCTGTACTTGTCTGGTGTACAGGGATGTCCGGCTCAGCTGTGACTCACCAAGCAAACGACTGGACCATCTAACTACCTGATCCAAGGATTTCCTCTGTTTCAGTTTTATTTGACCAAACCATGACACTAAAGAAAAGGATAAAACAGATTCAATAAAAGCCCAATAAAACATTGTCATTATGGTTCGGTCAATTTGGAAGCGTGCAAGTTTCCTTAAACAATGCAAATGTTGCTGACCCTTTTTGCACACCCTTTCACAGTTCTCTTCAAAGTTTAAATGACTATCAATAATCGTCCCAAGATATGTGTAAGATTGCACACATTCAGTGGTCTGGCCTTTTAGTACAGTGACTTCGTGCCTGGGAGTTTTCCTCCTAAAGTCAATAATCATATCTTTAGTTTTCGTCGTATTCAGCTGCAGGTAGGAATCCTCACACCAGTGAACAAAGTCATCAACTACTGGGCCGTGGCCACTCTCACCATCCTGGAGGAGACTGACAATAACTGAATCATCAGCATACTTTATAATGTGTCTGTTGTTATGTCTGCTCCGACACATGTTTGTGTACAGGATGAAGAGTAGTGGTGACAACACACACCCCTGCAGAGAGCCAGTAGAAGAACACTTTTGGTCAGACAATGTATCATTGACCCTTACTCTCTGTGTCCTGTTGGTTAAAAAATTCAGAATCCAACCCACCAGATTATTACTCAAATCAAATTGTTGCAGGAGCCTTTCAACTAAAATATGAGGTTGGATTGTATTAAAGGCGGAAGAAAAGTCCACAAATAAGTCTGGCATGTGTCCCATTAAAATCCAGATGTTCAAAAAGCATGTTAAACAGAGTGACAGTGGCATCCTCCACTCCTCTGTGAGGCCTATAGGCAAACTGCAAAGGATCCAATGCATGTTCAGTCTGCTTTAGGACCTCAAATCTGACCAGTTTTTCAAAAATTTTCATTAAAATTGAAGTCAAAGCAACTGGTCTAAAATCATTTACCATTTTAGGACAGCTGGATTTTGGAACGGGGACAACCACAGCATCTTTCTAGATCTTAGGCACATGTTGTGTCTGTAAGGACTTATTGAAAATGTAGTGAAATACAGGACTCAATTCATGTGCACAGGACTTTACCAAGCGCCCACATATATTATCAGGGCCCTGACTTTTGTTCACTTTTACAGCACAGAACTCCCTTTTAACATCCTGCACCTCGATGTTAAAATGCTGATTGTCTTTGAGTTTCTGTTTCAAATCTTGGGTTTCTGTGCTAAAATCAAAGGAGTCAAAACAACCGTAAAAACAATTAAGAGCATTAGCCAGCTCTGTGTCTGAATTAAAACCATCTAAAAACACACGATTACTGCACTCTGTGCTCTGAAGGCCTGCAATAGTTTTCATACTGGCCCAGACTGAACCAAGTTTCTTTGTTGCCATCTTGCTTTCCAACTCTGATTTATAATTCTGTTTTGCTCTTAACATTTCGGCCTTCAGCTCTTTTGTGGCAACCTGTAGCTCAGAAACAGACCCCTGTTTAAAGGCAAGTGCTTTCCTCTTTAAGCAGGATTTAACTGATTTTGTAACCCATGGCTTGTTGTTGGGATATATTTTGACACGTTTATGTGGAACGATCATATCTCTGCAGAAAGCCATGTATGAGCATGTCACGTCCACTAAAGAGTCCAAATCATCCCGCAGGACAGTGTGAACACCTCCCAGTCCGTACAGTTAAAGCATTCCTGGAGGCAGTGCACTGAATCCTCTGTCCACACGTTTATGTCTCTGGTCTTCGCCTTGTCTCTTCTGAGAGCAGTTTTATATGAGGGCAGCAAATGTACACAGTTGTGATCTGAGGATCCTAAAGGAGGAAGGGGAATAGATTTATAGGCCCTCTGTATGAATCCATAGCACAGGTCCAATGTCTTTCTTCGCCTGGTTGGGCAGGAGACATACTGATAAAAGTTTTTAAGTGTCTTCTTTAAAGAAACATGGTTAAAATCCCCAAGGATACAATTTGGAGCCTCTGGGGAAATCGACTGCAGCCGCTGTACCACATCAAAGACAGTGCTGGAGGCGGAGGCAGCATCTGCCCTCGGATGAATGTACACAGTCGTTATGAAAAGTTGGGGGAACTCGCGGGGCACATAAAAGGGGTGTAGCGATATGGACAGAAGCTCCACATCTGGTGTACAGATGCGCTCTCTGACTGTAACAGATGTACAGTACTGTTTATTAATATATAAACATACGCCGCCCCCCTGACGTTTCCCCGTTACCTCTTCCTGCCGATCCGAGCGAAGTGGGGCTCCAAAACCGTCAATACACAGGTCCGCATCCCGGTCATGCGCCGTAAGCCACGTCTCCGTGTAAGCCATGACACAGCAGTTCTTGAAGTCCTTCTGATATCGTACATTCCCTTGAATTTCATCCACTTTATTTCTCAGGGATTGTACATTCCCCATAATAATGGAAGGAAGAGGAATGCGGTTAAGGTGACGCCTCCTCAGGTTTAATCTTACGCCTCCACGCTTTCCACATTTCCTCCTCTTGTCTCTCTTTTCATTGCTGTGTCCATGAAAATCTCTTAAAATGAAGTCCGGCAGTTGCGGGACAGACTCGAACACAGATGCTGCATTATCCATGTCTAAATGCAGTAACATGTCTCTGGAATACTGTATTCTTCCCAGCGTGACCGCGATCGCGCGCACCTCCAAGACAAAGAGTAGGAAAGAAACGACAGTGCAAAAACAAATACACAAAGTGCAAACAAATATTGATATATGCCTTCTACATGCCAAAAAATCAAGTGCATTTTTTTAAACTAGTGTACAAAGTGCAACATACTGGTTGAAGCAAATGTTAATAACATTTCCTTTGGAAAAAATAATATATATTATATACCGAGATCTACAGTATTTGAGAGTGTTTGGGGGCAATTTATTTTTGATTGCCAAGGGTATGGAGTTTGCAGATGAAGAAAATTGAACTGATGTAAACCTCACAACATGGCTAATGTGAGTTCAAAAAGAGGGTGGAATTACAAAGCTTTAGAACTGTGTCTGAGAGTACAAAAGGCACCTCGTCTAGTCTGAGGTTTTTTTCTTTTTTTCCCAAGTGTTGACTTTGTTGTGTTTTTTTAATACTGAACATTTAGAACCATAGCTGTGCACGTGTGTGTGCAATAATGTGAAAGTTCACTAAATATAGTGTTGAAAAAAAGTCAAACTTAGATAAAAGTGAGGCTAAAGTCATCGGGGCAATTGACAAAATATCAACATCAGAAAAATGTTTTTGATACTCCGTTGGTCAAAAGATTGATTTGTTTAATTTTAGTGTGTGGATAACTGTTGTGGTAATTGTTTTCGGATTGAACAGGTAGATCAATCATTATGATGGACAATAACTGTTTTTGTTTTTTTACAGTTCACTAAATTTTTATCATCCCGCTGCTACTGATCAGAATTTGACGCTTGTCTATGCAAGGGTCGAGGCAGGGAATCAAAGTGTTGTACGCACATTAGCTTTATCCCCAGCCAGCATGTCCAGGCGGACCCCACCACAGGTCAAAGCCAGACTGTCTTATGGGTCCCGTGTGGGTTTGTCTGCAGGTTCCATGTTGGCCCCATCTGTGTTTGCCCACATAGACTTTACCCATGTACCTGTTTTCAGCTTATTTTCTTATGAATTTGCTGTTGTAAATTTGTGACTTTTCCCCTTAACTTGATAAATTTTTCTTGAAAATTTGAAAGTTTCTCATGAATTTGTTAGTTTTTCTTGTAAAATTGTAACTTTTTTTCTTGCACATTTACAAACTTTTTCTTTTAATTTTGGAACTTTCATCTAAATTTGCCATTTTTTTAGTGTAATCCTGCAACATTTCTCTTAAATTTGTTACTTTATCCTTGTAAATTTGCTATTTTCTTGCAAATTTGTGCATTTTCCCATAAATTTGCAATATTTTTCCTATAAATTTGGAATTTTCTCGAAAAATTTCAACTTTTTTTTAATGTAAATTTACAGCTTTCCCTCATAAACTTAGGACTCTTTTCCTCATAATTTTTCCAATTTATTTACTCAAATTTTTTCTACTTTTTTGTTAATTTGCATTTTTTTCTGATTTTTTTTGTCATAAATTTGTGACTTTTTTCTTGCAAATTTGCTAAATTTTTCTTGTAAGTTTGAAACTCTTTTCCAGTAATTCAACAATTTTTTTCTTGTCAATTTGTAACTTTTTTCTAGTAAATCTGTGACTTTTTTCTCATAAATGAGCTACTTTTTTTGGTAAATTTGTCACTTTTTTTCTTATAAATTTGTGACTTTTTAGTGTAATTTTGCCTATGACACAAGTGTTACTGAAGCCTGATTGGTTTAAAATGGGTAAACAGATTATCTGCTCACCTGTACCACAGGTAAAGTCCCTGTGGGCAAATACAGATCAGACCAGCATGGAACCTACGGACAAACCCACATGGGACCCATACGACAGCCCAGATTTAACCGATGGTGGGGCCTACATGGACATGCTGGCTTGGTAGTCACTCAAAATTTAGGACTGTCATCATGATCATATTGGAAAAACCTGAGCAGAAGTACACATCTGCCTTATTAATGTTGGAGATCCTGGCTGTACTTCATCTCACCCCCACCCTATCTTGGAATAATGGAAGCCACTATATTTGGAAACAAACTAAAAACACTGTACTTGCACTTTTGTCAGAAAAGTTTAGGACTGAGTATCATCTGAATGCACATGAGATATTATTGGATTATTTTTGCATCCTGTTGCTTCAAGGCATTAAAAAAGAAAAAAAAAATAGGTGTAATCTCTCTATATATGTGAAAAATCAGTTGTAAAGTCTTTTCGTCCTTTGTGAGATGAGATGATGTTGTTGTTTGACAGAGCTGGATAAAGCATGGGAGATACACATCAGAAACCAAGTTAGACATGGCTGACATGGCCAGCATGGTTGGTGGTCTTAATCTAGAGGGAGAACTTGATCTGACAGGAGATGTGGAAGTGAGCGGGCTAACAAGTCAGCAGAGACCCAGCAGGAGAATTCTCAGGAGAACTGCTGAAGTCTCTGGATTTCTTTTCACTCAGTTCAGAAAATGCAGCTGAATCCAGCTGAGCGAGGAAGACAAGATGTGTGTGTGTGTGTGTGTGTGTGTGTGTGTGTGTAATGTTATAAAAGGTTGAACTATGATTTGCTCTCTGCAGAGATGCTGAAGAAACAGCTAAAGAACAGAACATTCACTTTGTACACAGATGCAAAGGTTACACATCTTCAGGTCAGCTTCTGCACAACATCTTTTTTTCCTTCCTGACCTGATATGCGCTCAGCAACATGCATGGTGCGTGAGCATATGGCTTTCATTGACTGCAACATTTAAAAACTATCTCAAATGTCTGATCCCCGGCTCCCAGTAGCCCAGGGATGTTGTATTCTGAAGAACTCAAAAACAGCCTCATCAAAGGTTTGCATCAGTGTTGCAGGAAATCACACATTTCTCACACACCAATTAAACATTCTGAATTTGACGCCAAGCCAGGTCCTCCTCTCTCCTGTTTCTTTAGTGAGTCACTGTACATTTTCCCTTAAGACGGCATTAGGAAAGACCGTGGCTGCTGCACTGTCAAGCTAGAACGTGACTAGATGAGCCAAGTGGCCACGAGTCTGTCTGGGATTTTCTTTTTGTTAGAACCCTTGATCCATGACTTTGTGTATAAATGATACAGCATCTTCTTTTCATAGCCGTTCCAGAAGGTTGTTTTTTTGCTATTAAAAAGGAAGGTGATGTATAGGCAAATGAAATGGCATGTCTTGGCATTAATAGAAAAGAATGACAGAAGTGAATAACATTTTTTTGCCACATTTGATCACTTCATCATAATCAGATTATCAAAAATCAACATTCTATTTCAAATTTACCTCAATAATCTTTTAATATTTCTTCACTATACTTGCAAACTTGTAAATGTTTTACTTTCCTGGTTTGTCATATATATTGGTGCAGTAGCCACTGTTTGTGGTAATAGATCATTGAGAGATTTTGGCGGTCACTCAGAGACCCCTGTAAGATCATTTGAGATCTGGTTTTGTTTGAGCGATTTTGTAATCCCTCAGCGATCTCCACCCCTGTGTAAAAGGGGGTATAACTAGCTTTAAGTAATTCAGGTTTCAACTGCATGCAAATTAGGTGCAGACACGTCAACTCAAAACTTGCATCTTAAAATGCAAGGGATAACAACCAGAATGCAATTCACAGTGGGCTGCACAGACAATGGGCCCTATCTTGAAATTCATCAGCAGACTCTTCCACCAGACTTTCCACCGTACGCCAGTATTTTATTCATTTCTGTCAGCGCATTGTCTATTTTTACACTTTGTGTCACACCATCTAATTACCAGTAGACAGTGCGCCCACCTTGCACTGAGAGGTGGAGGTTCATTTCAAAGAGGTGTGACGGCGCTCAGGTGCATCACTATTATGGTGCATGTTATGCCAATGTACTTTTGATCAGGAAAAAGGTGGTCTGTCGTCCGAAGTGCATGTTTAATGATTTTTCAGTGGCATGTTTTGAAATTGCACAGCTCTGGAGCACATGAGGAAACGGCACACGCTGGGTTTTTCTGTTATTTTAATGGAGAGAGTTGTAACAGTCATAATTGCCCATCATTAGGGCCCGAGCCACTGACATCAGTGGGCGAGTGCCCTGTTGTATTTGTTAGTATTTTTAGGGCCCAAGCCACTGACAAAGTATGTGGGTGAGAGCCCTATTGTAATTGTTAGAATTTTTTTTTCTTCTTCTCCATCTAAGATCTCATTTTTGGGGTTGACAGCATGCACAAAAACTCACCATTTTTTGCAGGGACCTCAAGACTGGCACCAAATTGAATATTTTGGAGGAAATATGAATGACTCCACAAAAGTGGCTCTACAGCGCCACCTAACATGTGAAGTCAATGGGAAGTGGCACACGCTTACTTTCACGTAGAAAGATGAAAATTGGGTGAGATGTTTATCATGTCAAGACATGCAAAAATCTCCATAGAAGTGATGGTCTACACCCAACATGAAGTAGGCCTTTTTGGCAGGAAGTGGCGGTGACCTGATTTCCACCTCGCGCAGTTGATCGAACTTGTCCTAGGGGTTTTAGTCCAATTGAGCTCATTTGTTGTGACAATCATCTATACCCATGTGCCATTAAAAGTTATTGACAAATTTTCCAAAAGCTCGACAGTTTGGTCGTAGGGGCGTGGCAAAGTTTGATGCCTCGCCATGATCATTCTATGACCATTCTGACGGCAATAACTCGGGTATGCATTGTCGGATTTCAACCAAATTCAATTTTATGGATATCATTCCAATTCCAAACATTTCTATGGAACAATATTCATAGAAATCTACAGCGCCACCTAGTGATTAAAGGAAGAATTGCTGAAAACTGTTTTATTTATTACTCACGTGCCACTTGCCAGAATGACATGAAATTTTCTGAGCTTCATCAGACCACAGGGCTGATCATAACTGCACATCAACTTTACCATGATGTCACACTTGTTACCACTGACACGCCCTCCTCGCCATTCAATCTGTGATCTTGTGGGGAGGGTTGGGAAGGCCCTGGAGTCATGAAATTTGGAGCATAGGTCGAGGTGACTGTCATCTGTAGTGCTATATGGGTCAGCAACAGATAAGTGATAGGGAGTTGTTGCCATGGTGACATGGCAGAGGTTGGCTCCTCGCCATGGAACATTGAAAAGTTGCAATTTGGACAAACTTCATCCGATTTTCACCAAATTTTCTACGATGGATGTTAGTCTGACCTGCATGCTCCTACATAAAAATGGTTGACAAAACTTATAGCACCACCTACTGGAAGTACTGCACCACTTGCATTTGAACAAACTCCTCCTTGGGGCCTGCTCCCATTGAACTCATTTTCACATGGTGGCATCTATAGGCATTGGCCATTAAAAAGTTATCAAATGTGATGGTCTACACCAGGGGTGGGCAATCATGTGCCATGGAGGGCCATTCCACTGCAGTTTTTCTGTTCCACCCAGTGTCTTCAGCAGGTGTTTGCTCTGATCAGCTTCAAGGATCACTAATTATTGAAAACACCTGCTGAAGACACTGGGTGGAACAGAAAATCTGCACTGGAATGGCCCTCACTGCCCACCCCTGGTCTACACCCAACAGAAAGTCAGCCATTTTGGTAGGAAGTGGCAGTGACCTGATTTCCATCTCGTGCAATTGACGCAAATTTGATCGAACTTGTCCCAAGGTTTTAGTCCGATTGAGCTCATTTGTTGTGACAATCATCTATACCCATGTGCCATTAAAAGTTATTGAAAACTTTTCACGCCACTTGAAGGTTTGGCCGTACGGGCATGGCAAAGTTTGATGCCTCGCCATGATCATTCTATGACCATTCTGATGGCAATAACTCTGGTATGCATTCTCGGGTTTCAACCAAATTCAGTATTATGGATATTAGTCTAATTCCAAACAGTTCTATAGAACAGCATTAATGGAAATCTACAGCACCACCTATAGGAGGCAGAAAGTTTTGCATCAGAAAGTTTGCATAATGTTGTTTTTTTAATACCTTGGGAATGGAATGCCGGATTGGCACCAAGATAGGTATGATTATATGGGTATGTCTCCGAACAATTATAGCTATGAATATTCATGAGTAGCAATAATGCCCTCTCTTGGAGACATGAAGGTTACACCAAAGGTTTTCTTCAGTATCTCTGAAGTAAATAGTCTGATTGGTACCATTTGTGGTGACAATCATCTATACCCATATGCCATCAAAAGCTGTTGAAAACTCTTCCAAATGCCGACGGTTTGGCGGAAAGGGCATGGCCAAGTTTGCAGTATAGCCATCACCCTTCCAATGGCTTTAACTCTGGCATACATTGACTGATTTCAACCAAATTTTGTGTGGTGAATAGGTAGTCAATACTGATAATTTCTATAATAACGAATGACACATAGTGATGGTGCCTCCTACTGCCAAGGGACAGGAAGTTGCCGTAACTCAGATATAGAATGTCTGATTGCTGCTAAACTTCATATACGTATATGGTACTAGTCAGATCCAGAAAAAGATTTTTGTAATGATAGCAAACATAACTATAGTGCCCCCTAGGAAAAAAACAAAACAAAACAAAGCTTTATAACTCAGGCATACTTTGCCCAAATTAAACCAGATTTTGTGTGGTGCCTCCATAGCCTACATTGAACCTTTGTATCATTAAAAATGTCACATAGCTATAGCCCCCCCCCCCCCCAGCAAAAAACAAAGCCTTATAACTTTAGTCCAAATTCAACCAAATTTTGTGTGGTGCAAGGTTAATCAACACTGAACCTTTCTATGATGAACAATTACACATCGCTCTAGCGCCCCTAGCAGAAACACAAAGCTTAATAACTCTGGCATACTTTGTCGGAAGTCAACCAAATTTAGCGTGTTGAATAGGCAGCCAATGGTGAATGAACATGTCTATAACATACAGTGAGGTGGAGCAGTACCACCCCCTACTACCAATGGACAGGAAGTTGTCATAACTCACATGTACATCACTTTAAATACAGTAAATCTCTGTCAGTCTGTCATGATCATAGGACATCATAGGATGGCGTATGATGTCTGCTTCATAGGACGTTGATGCCGGCCTTGAGATACTCAGCACCCAATGCCTGCCTTCATGTCTTTATGATGTCATAAAGACCATCACTCACCAAAGAGGAGGACAATTTCAAATCCCATTTAAGGGAGACAGTCAGTGCTTCGCAAACAAAAAAAGAAGTGAAAAGCAACAAATCTGACAAGAAAGAAAGAATAGTGAAGATGTAATGCTTAACAAATCAGACTATACTCACCGAAGAAAAGTACAATTTCAAATCCCATTTAAGGGAGAGAGTCAATGCTTCACAAACAAAAAAAAAAAAGTGAAAAGTGACAAATCTGACAAGAAAGAAAGAATAGTGAAGATGTAATGCTTAAAAAATTATACTATAATGTGGCCGTGATTGCATACATCTATCATCACTCTGTAAATACAAGAAATCTGTCTGTCACAATCATAGGACAGCCTATGATGTGCCTATGAGGTCTGCTTCATAGGACATTGATACCGGCCTTGAGATACTCAGCACCCGATGCCTGCCTTCATGTCTTTATGATGGCATAAAGACCATCACTCACCAAAGAAGAGGACAATTTCAGATCCTATTTAAGGGAGACAGTCAATGCTTCGCAAACAAAAAAAGGAAGTGAAAAGCGACAAATCTGACACGAAAGAAAAAATAGTGAAGATGTAATGCTTAAAAAATTATACTATAATGTGGCCGTGATTGCATACCTATCTATAATTCAAGAAACCTCTGTGTCTGTCGGTCTGTCTGTCTGTGTGTGTGTCACAATCATAGGACTCGCTATGACATTATCAAAGATCAAAGGCAGGCATCACTGAACGAGTGGTGACGTCAAAGATCAAAGGCAGGTTTCACCATGGTTACTGTTGCCATGTGAAAGATCAACGGCAGGCATGCAGCAGAAATACTTGCTTTATACTTGGTTTCTACATACATGCACAGGTACCATGTCAACTATCAAAGGCAGGCATGCAGAAATGCTTGCTTACACTTGCTTTCTACGGGCATGCAGAAATACTTGCTTATACTTGGTTTCTACGGGCATGCACGGGTATGCACTAGTCATCCAAATGGACCCAAACTTGATATACATTGTACTAGAACAGATTTATATGACTGTACCACAATAAAAAAAAAAAACTTTAATTGCGATGGCACAGCTTGTCTAAATTCGAACAAATTTCCTGGTGAAATTTTCACCAGAAGTGGCCTTTAGGCTATGGATAAACATTACATATTTGAGGTAATCCACGAGCTTATACAGTACCTCTGCCAAGGCACTCTCTTGCAATGTACACATCAACAGATGGACGGACTGATGATAGATGACATTATAGACGGATGGATGGGTGAATGGAGTGATGGACGAATGGATGGCGGATGGATGGGTGGATGGCGTTATGGAAGGATGAACGGACAAAGAGCGGGAGGGAGAGAGTTGAGGAGGGAGGGATGGAGCCTCCGCGGAGTTGTGTACTCTGAGTGGCAAGGCCGAGGTCTAGCGAGGACGCGAGGGCCCGTTTATCGTTGCTTGCAGCTTTAATTATTATTATTTTTCCGCCTAAACGATCACATTTTTCACCCTCTCAACGTGAACCAAACCGCAATTTTTTTTTTCGCAAACATCTCAGACCTGGTCAAAAATTCGATAAACTGGAAAAAATATGTGCCCCCCACCCCCAATTTTTATGGATGGGGCCAAACGTACAAGGTCAATGGAGACCAGTGACCATAAAGTTTGTCATTCAGACACGAAATTCGGGTGAGGTGTGCACCAACTCAAGACATGCAAAAAACATAATTGTGGCACTTACCCATGTCCAACAGAAAGTCCGCCATCATGCCCCAAATCCACCCCCACATCCAGTTTGGCCAAAAATCACCCCTCTCATTTGAATGAATTCCTCCTAGGGGCCATCTCCCATTGAGCTCATTTTCAATTCGCGGCATCTATAGACATGGGCCATTAAAAGTTATCAAATGTGAGTCACAATCTCAAAAGGTGTGGCCAGGGCGCCATGGTGAAATTTGACTCTGCCCCTTACAACATCAAAAGCTGTAACTCAAGCAAAACTTTTCCAATGTCCACCAAAGTTTCAACGATGGACAATAGTCCCACCTCAAATGCGTCTATATAAAAATACCTGACAAAAGATATAGCGCCACCTAATGGTTAAAGGAAGAATTGCTGAAAACTGTTTTATTTATTACTCACGAGCCGCTTGCCAGAATGACGTGCAATTTTCTGAGGTTTATCAGACCACCTAGATGATTATAACTGCACATCACCATTAGCATGGCATCACTGCTGTTACTATGGACACACCCTCCTCGCCATTCAATCCGTGATTTTGTTGGGAGGGTTGGAAATGACCTGGAGTCATGAAATCTGCAACATAGGTTGAGGTGACTGTCATATGTAGTCCTATATGGGTGGGCAACACATAACTGACAGGGAAGTGTTGCCATGTTGACATGGCAAAGGTTGACTCCTCGCCATGGAACATCGGAAAGTTGTAACCAGGACAAACTTTGTTTGATTTTCACCAAATTTTCTACAATGGATATTATTCCCGCTCCACATGTTTCTGCATAAAAATGGTTGACAAAACTTATAGCGCCACCTACTGCTCAGAGAAAGTACTATGCCAAACAGTTTACTTTATTATTCACGCAGCGCTTGCAGCGATGATGGGAAATTTTCCGAGCCAGGTATGTACAACAGGCGCCAGGTTCCATGGTTGCACAGAGGGCGAGGGTCCGCTTACAGCTGCTTGCAGCTTTAATTTTAATTGTAATATGATCACACACTAAATAGTTTTTTATTCCATCCACATTCTCATTTTAATTGTGGACTTACTGTTGGAGTCTATAGATTAGGCATGAATGTATGAAGTTTTTAGAGCACGGGTATCAAACTCATTCCATGGAGGGCCAAGATCCTACATGTTTTACTTCCACCCAGTGTCTTCAGCAGGTGTTTTCACTGATCAGCAATCAGTGTGAAGAGATTCGGTGAAATCGCCTGTTGCAGACACTGGGCGGAGGTAAAATCTGGAGAGTTGTGGCCCTCCATGGAATGAGTTTGGTGCCCGTGTTTTAGAGGAATGAATGAATGAACAGGGAGTGTGTGTGCATTCTGGTTTGGGTGCATGGAACGGGGGGTACTGTCAGTCTTAACATTTTAAGCTACAGACCTCTTCTTTGGAAACGTTTTGTCCACTAATCTGTCATGTGTTGAGTCATATCATATCCATTTGTGCTTGTGTGTCTCGATTAATGAAAAAAAAAAAAAACTACACACACTCAGCCGGTATTTTCTGTTGAATGAAGACAGTTAAAGTATTTGAAGACACAACAGGGTTTTTCACTACATAGAGGGAAAAAAAATGTTACATTGGTTTATGATTCAGTTCTCTACCAGATGGCAGCTGGACAGCTGTCACCACTACTTCGGAGAAGAGAGGTACTTACTGTATGGGTGCACAATCTAATGATCACATCTAATGATGACAGTTTTTTACAATTTTAACCTCATTCACTGTCATTCTTTTAAAAGAATGATTCAAAATAAAAAAAATATCCCAACAGTTGTTTTGAATCAAATCTACAATTGTGCATTCACCAGAGAAGATTAATACAGCTCAGGCTGCGATGAGTGGCTTCTCCTTCTTGGTTTAAAAGAGAAGCTCTATCCATCCATCCATCCATCTTCTTCCGCTTAATCCTTTTCGGGTGGCAGGGGACTGGAGCCTATCCCAGCATCTTTGGGCGAGAGGCAGGCTACACCCTGGACAGATCACCAGTCCATCGCAGGGCCAACACAGAGAGACAGTCAACCATTCACTCTCACATTCATACCTAAGGACAATTTAGAATCCCCAGTTTGATGCCAATTAACCTAACTTGCATGTTTTCGGCATGTGGGAGGAAACTGGAGAAATCCCGGAGTAAACCCACGCAGACATGGGGAGAACATGCAAACTCCACACAGATCACTGTTGGTCGGGGGCTGGGATCGAACCCAGGATCCCCCGGCCAAGGGTGAGTTGCTGTCCTGCCGCAGTGCTAACCACTCCGCCACCGCACTGCCTTAGATCAATGATAATATGTTTTTTTAGTGAGATCGGGTTGACGATAATATAACTGAAGGAAACTTTGTCAGGCTCATGGACAAAGCGAAAGACTGGCATGATCTCTGAATTGTAGCCAACAGCTCTCATCCATGGGTAAGCAAGGCTATGGAGTTAAAAAGCTCCTTGCTTTTAAATGCATTTTCACTTTGTGAATGAGCCCACATTGTCTTCAGCAAAAAATGGAATTGTCCTCCCACTTAAACCTCTTTCATGTTAGCATCATGTCTTTGATCTTGCACCCATGTTTATTAAAAGGAATGAGAGTAAAGGCAGCGATTGGTTTATTTCACATTACACCCCAAACACACTTCTGAATAATTAAGAGCATTAGAAAAGCCCTTTTCGACTTGGCATCTGGCGGAAAATTATTTTCTGCACTGTTGTGATCAGGAAATGGACTTGGAACGCCCATAAATGTGTTCTGTGTCCCTGACAAGTGACTGACCGACCCCGTCCTTGTAATATGGCCCAATGAATGGGAATCAGTCCCTGAATTGAGAATTTCAGCCAAAATTGCTCTAGCACATAAGTCCATTCAACCTACATTTTGTCCAACCTTCTGTTTGCAAAACAACAAAAATTTAAAGGAGGATACTTTTAAGGGCAGATGAGATAAACTACCTTGACTCAAACAGTGGATGAAGTCAGTAGTTGTAGCAGGAACATAAATGAGGATAATTTTAAATTGCAGGTCATGCAGAGGTCCTTTACAAGCACTTAGCAAAGATTAAAAACCATATATTTGTAATGTAAGAGCCACACAGCTCCACAAACAATAGGTAAACAGTATTATTAATCCAATGAGATTGTTGAAGCTGGGATTCAGTTGTAATGCTTTTTTTATGTATCTCTGTCTGATTTAGGACTTGAGTGATGCACCAAGGGACATAAACAGATTACTTTCAAAATTGTATTGAATGATTTTGAAGAGGCTCTTTAATGCCACTGTAATGTTTAATGTCAGCAATAACTTCTAACAGGCCACAGGAGAGAGATCCAGTGACACGGTCAGGGAGACAAGGTGAACTAGGAGAGAGAGTGGGAGTGGTCGAATTCTCTGTGCAGAATCCTCTCGTTCCCAGCCTCCATGTTAAAACCCTTGATGACTATGAGCTGCATGAAGAATGGTGGCGTGACAGTTTAATAAAGTTAAAAGGTTTCTGCTGTGGCGCTTTAGATCTACACTACAGGCTGTCATGGTCAGACATCTATCAGAGCTAGACAAGAGAGAGGAGGAGGAGGAGGAGGAGGTGGAGGAGGAAGAGTTGTCAAATTAGTTAGGCATTTTTTTTTTAACCTTGAAACATAATTAGTGTGACAGACTTGGGTAGAACTGGTGAAGAAATATTTACACAGACATCAGAGTGTACACATAAAGGTGCATCAAAAACATACAAGACTTGAGGATATTTCAGTAATTCCTCGAACAGTATAATTTCCATAAAGGTGTTTGAATGAAATGCAAACCTGCACACTCTTGCATTCCCTCACACGTTCCCTTTTGCTGTTAACATCAAACAGTTCATGATTATTGACACAAATGTGTATCATCACTCTTTATATAATTCAAGAAATCTCTGTCTATGTGTCTGTGTGTCATGATCACTGGACTCACTTAAAGCCCATAGGACTCGCTATGACATCATCAAACATCAAAGGCAGGCATCACTCACAGTCATAGAACTCACTAAAAGATCATTGGACTCGCTATGGCATCATCAGTGATCAAAGGCAGGCATCACTCACGATCATAGGGCTCACTATGACATCATCAATGATCATAGGATTCGCTATGACATCATCAAAGATCAGAGGCAGGCATCATTGAACGAGTGGTGATGTGCTTGCTTACACCTGCTTTCTACGGGCATGCAGAAATACTTGCTTATGCTTGGCTTCTACGGGCATGCACAGGTATGCACAGGCATGCACAGGTATGCACTAGTTATCTGCAATTTAAAATATTTGGCCATTTTTTTTATCACTCACTGATCACTCATTGATCTCCACCCCTGTGTAAAGGGGGTATAAATGTTTATATCATAATTTTAGAATGCACATATGGGGGGGGGGGGGGGTTGAGAAGTTCATAGAGTGAAAAGTTCCTGGTTGTCAAATTTGACCAAATGTGGTTTATTTTTCAACCGCAGGGATCAAGGCGCTGCAACACCGATTGAAGAAGTGTGTGGACCGAAGGGGAGACTATGTTCAAAAATAAGCCACATTTGGTCAAATTTGACCACTATGAGCTTTTTAGCCCCCCCCCCCCCCCCCAGACCAGAGTAAGTTATTACTATCTACCACTATCTGTCATTGAAGCATTAAAATGTAATATTCACAACTTCAGACAAATTAGGAGGTCCCTTACAGACAGAGCCGCCACAATGTTTTTACACTCAGTGATCTTTTCACGTCTGAGCTATTGTATTACCAGCTGGTCATTGGCATGAGTGGCAACCCTCAAACCAATTGAATCACTCTATAAAAATGCTCTGAAAATGTTAGACAAAAAGCCTCTCACATACCACCACTGCAATATTCTTATCTGGGTACAACTTCCTGACCTCCTGAATTTTAAAAAAATCTAAAGCTGCCTGATGTGTAAAATCCTACATGGTCTGGCTCCACCTCCTGAATGAATACCTCAAATACAGAGTGAGTAGCACTCATGGTCGATCCACTAGGGCTTCCTCGAGAGGTGGTTGTGTGATACCCCTCCGTAAAACTTCTTTTGGTCAAAATATTTTTTTCATTTCATGGTAGTACTTTATGGAACACCATACCACTTCCTGTCAGGGAAAGCTCCAGCTTTGCCACCTTTAAGAGTGAAGTGAAGGCTCATATCATCTCAAACCTGTGTACATGTCCAACACCAGTGACTCATGTGTAATAATTATGTGTTAACAATTTGCTGAAAACAGACCAGCTTTATGACCGTCATATGACATAGACATGCTTGTGTGCTTCGTGTGTAGGTATGCTTGTATGCTAATTTACATAACTTCAGTAAGCCTGTGTACATGGGTTTAAACCATGTATGCAAACCTGGTGCAATATCATTAGTTCACACGTCTGTATATGTGTTGAAACATGTGCAATAGAGCCATGTGCAATTCACCAAGCACTTTAAATTCATGCATCATATAATTCTACAAACGCACTTTACTAAACTACACAATGCGCCTTAGCACTTAACACTTAAACATCCCAAGTAACACCTTGGTCAATGTGGTACTTTTTGCTGGTCTACAATCAACAATATTCATCTTAACTTTATTCATTTGTTTCTCTCTTCCTATCAGTGCACAATCTTACTGCTATTGTTATTATGGTTGTATTGTGTTATTTGCTTTATTGTTGTTGTGTTGGTTATTGTTGTTGTATTGTGTTATCTGTTTTATGTGGCTGGCATTGGCTGGCCAGGGGACACAAGATGGAAATTAGCTTCAGCTATAATCTTGTATGCTGCATATTTACATATCTTATGTTCATTAATATGCACTGTCCCTTTTATAAATCATCATCATAAATAAAGAAACATTGTAATTTCAAAACAATTGTTTGCAGTTATTGTCAGTATATGTCTTTATAGTTGAATATTGCAGTATTTAAAAATAGAGTAGAACAGGTTTCATAATATTTTTATTAAAAGTCTTTATGGAGATTGAATTATTTCTTTTGTGGCACCAAAAATAATATTCTCCTCTCTACTAGGGCTGGGTGATGCAAATAATCCATTCATCCATCCATCCATCTTCTACCGCTTTTCCGGAGGTCCGGGTCGCGGAGGCAGCAGTTCAAGCAGAGAAGCCCAGACTTCCCTCTCCCCAGCCACCTGCTCCAGCTCTTCAGAGGGGATACCAAGGCGTTCCCAGACCAGCTGGGAGACATAGTCTCTCCACCGAGTCCTGGGTCTGCCCCGGGGTCTCCTCCCAGTGGGACGTACCTGAAACACCTCAAGTGGGAGGCGTCCAGGAGGCATCCTAATCAGATGCCCATACCACCTCAACTGACTCCTTTCAATGTGGAGGAGCAGCGGTTCTACTCTGAGCCTCTCCCGGATGATGCAAATTATTTGTTATATTGATACATTCTACTATGCGTGACACAATAAATGTTTTTACCGTGAAGCTCAAGCATTCTCTCCACCTCTCTCCTCTTACACAGCTGCACCATAGAGCTGCACTCAGGCGCTTCCCCCCACCTCCCCACCTCTCTACACCATCTTTCATTTCAGGGTCATTGCCAGATCTGTTTTTTTCCTGCAATTTCGTTCTTTCAAAACTGCTTCTTTTGAGCCTGTTTTCGTGGAGCACAGATGCTTTTTTTTTGTTTTGTTTTTTTTAAATGCACAATCTGGCAACACTAACAGAGTGTGGGGAGATGGGGAAAAAAATGAAATGACTCATACACATACATACTGGCTCCAGTGCAGCAGACTTGAACAAAAGGAGAAAAAAAGGTAAAAATTGAACAAAATACAGTTTTGTGCAAATCATGTTGCACTACCACTATTTTATTTCACCACTGAGATGTCATCCACGATAATAATGAAGAATGCATTAAGATTCACTGTTAACATCTCTCATGGATCGTCACCTCTCATGGATCGTCACCTTATCGTGGTGGGGGGGTTTGCGTGCCCCAGTGATCCCAGGAGCGATGTTGTCCGGGGCAATTTGCCTCTGATAGGGTCTCCCAAGACAAGCTGGTCCTGAGTGAAGGGCCAGACTAAGAACGATCCAACAGACTCTCATGATAAATTGTATATCAAGGATTCAGTGTACCCCGCCCGGTATGGGGTTACCGGGGCCCCACCCTGGAGCCAGGCCTGGGGGAGGGGCTCGAAGGCTAGCGTCTGGTGGCCGGGTTTCCACCCATGGGACCCGTCCGGGCTCAGCCCGAAGGAGTTACATGGGTCCTCGCTCCAGTGGGTTCACCACCTGCAGGAGGGATCATGGGGGTCCGGTGCTATGTGGATTAGGTGGCGGTCAAAGGCGGAGACCTTGGCGGACTGATCCCAAGCTTTCTAAACTGGCTTTTGGTACGTGCAATGTCACCTCTCTGGTGGGGAAGGAGCCTGAGCTGGTGTACGAGGTTGAGCAATACCAGCTAGATATAGTTGGCCTCACCTCAACACACAGCTCCGGTTCCGGAACCAGTCTCCTGGAGAGGGGCTGGAGCTTGGCCTTTTCTGGAGTTGCCCCGGGCGAGAGGCGACGAGCAGGGGTGGGTATTCTTGTATCGCCCCACCTTGCTGCCTCTATATTGGAGTTTTCCCCGGTGGACGAAAGGGTTGCTTCCCTGCGCCTTCGGGTTGGGAAACGGGTCCTGACCATCATTTGTGCCTATGCACCAAATGATGTTTCAGAGTACCCACCCTTTTTGGAGTCTGTGACTGGGGTGCTGGAGGGTGCTCCTCCTGGAGACTCCATTGTCCTACTGGGGGACTTCAATGCGCACGTGGGCAACGACAGTGAAACCTGGAGGGGGGTGATTGGGAGGAACGGTCTGCCCGATCTGAACCCGAGTGGTGTTCAGTTATTGGACTTCTGTGCTAACCATAGTCTGTCCATAACGAACACCATGTTCAAGCATAAGGGTGTCCATATGTGCACCTGGCACCAGGACACCCTAGGTCGCAGGTCGATGATCGATTTTGTTATCGTATCATCAGACCTGCGACCATATGTCTTGGACACCCGAGTAAAGAGAGGTGCAGAGCTGTCAACTGATCACCACCTGGTGGTGAGTTGGATCCGATGGCAGGGGAGGAAGCCATTCAGACCTGGTAGACCCAAACGTATAGTGAGGGTGTGCTGGGAGCGTCTGGCTGAGGCCCCTGTCCGGGAGGTCTTCAACTCCCACCTCCGGAAGAACTTCAACCACATTCCGAGGGAGTCTGGAGACATGGAGTCTGAATGGGCCGTGTTCTCCACCTCTGTTGTTGAAGCGGCGGCCCAGAGCTGCGGCCGCAAGGTGGTCGGTGCATCTCGTGGTGGCAACTCCCGAACCAAGTGGTGGACACCAGTGGTGAGGGAGGCCATTAAGCTGAAGAAGGAGTCCCATCAAGCTTGGTTGGCTTGTGGGACTCCCGAAGCAGCTGAGGTGTACCGGCAGGCCAAGCGGAGTGCAGCTCGGGTGGTTGCTGAAGCAAAAACCCGGGTATGGGAGGAGTTCGGTGAGGCCATGAAACAAGACTTTCGGTCGGCTTCAAAGAGATTCTGGCAAACTGTTCGGCGGCTCAGGAGGGGAAAGCAGCTCCCCGTCCACACTGTGTATGGTGCGGATGGGACACTGTTGACTTCAACTGGGGATATCGTCGGGCGGTGGAAGGAATACTTCGAGGATCTCCTCAATCCCACTGATACGCCTTCCACAGAGGAGGCAGGGTTTGGAGACGAGGGGGATGACTCACCTATCACAGGGGCTGAGGTTGCCAAGGTGGTTAAAAATCTCCTTGGTGGCCGGGCCCTGGGGGTGGACGAGATTCGCCCCGAGTACCTCAAGGCCCTGGATGTTGTTGGGTTGTCATGGTTGACACGCCTCTGCAACATTGCGTGGAGGTCGGAGGCAGTGCCTTTGGCATGGCAAACCGGGGTGGTGGTTCCTCTCTTCAAAAAAGGGGACCGGAGGGTGTGCTCCAACTTTAGAGGGATCACACTCCTCAGCCTCCCTGGGAAGGTCTATGCCAAGGTACTAGAGAGGAGAGTCCGGCCGTTGGTCAAACCTCGGATTCAGGAGGAGCAATGTGGTTTTCGTCCTGGCCGTGGCACATCGGACCAGCTCTTTACCCTCTCGAGAATTCTTGAGGGTTCGTGGGAGTTTGCCCAACCAGTTTACATGTGTTTTGTGGACTTGGAGAAGGCATTTGACCGCGTCCCTCGTGAATTTTTGTGGGGGGTGCTTCGGGAGTATGGGGTATCGGGCTTGTTGTTACGAGCTATTCGGTCTCTGTACGACCGTTGTGAGAGTTTAGTTCGTATTGCCAACACTCGGTTGGAGTCATTCCCAGTGAGAGTTGGACTCCGCCAGGGCTGCCCTTTGTCACCGATCCTGTTCATAATTTTTATGGACAGGATTTCTAGGCGCAGCCAGGGAATGGAGGGTGTCATGCTTGGTGACCACAGGATCTCATCTCTGTTGTTTGCAGATGATGTTGTCCTGTTGGCTTCATCCAGCAATGACCTACAGCTCTTGCTGGGACGGTTTGCCGCTGAGTGTGAAGCGGCTGGAATGAGAATCAGCACCTCCAAGTCCGAGTCCATGGTCCTCAGCCGGAAAAAGGTGGATTGTCCTCTCCAGGTTGGGGACAGGCTCCTGCCCCAAGTGGAGGAGTTTAAGTATCTTGGGGTCTTGTTCACGAGTGAGGGGAAAATGGAGCGAGAGATCGACAGACGGATTGGAACAGCATCTGCAGTGATGCGGACGTTGTACCGGTCTGTTGTGGTGAAGAGGGAGCTTAGTTCTAAGGCAAAGCTGTCGATTTACCAGTCAATCTACGTTCCTACTCTCACCTATGGTCACGAGCTTTGGGTAATGACCGAAAGAACGAGATCGCGGATACAAGCGGCTGAAATGAGCTTTCTCCGTAGGATTGCTGGACTCACCCTCAGAGATAGGGTGAGGAGCTCAGTCATCCGGGAGAGGCTCAGAGTAGAACCGCTGCTCCTCCACATTGAAAGGAGTCAGTTGAGGTGGTATGGGCATCTGATTAGGATGCCTCCTGGACGCCTCCCACTTGAGGTGTTTCAGGCACGTCCCACTGGGAGGAGACCCCGGGGCAGACCCAGGACTCGGTGGAGAGACTATGTCTCCTAGCTGGTCTGGGAACGCCTTGGTATCCCCTCTGAAGAGCTGGAGCAGGTGGCTGGGGAGAGGGAAGTCTGGGCTTCTCTGCTTGAACTGCTGCCTCCGCGACCCGGACCTCCGGAAAAGCGGTAGAAGATGGATGGATGGATGGATGTTAACATCTCAGGTAGCCCCTACACAAAAAAAAAAAAAAAAAAAAAAAAAAAAAATCAAGGAACCAGCCCAAAGAAAATTACTATATGGCTTCTTCATTTGGAAAATTGATCCCATTCAACAAAAGTGCAAAATGGAAAAACATCACAACTGCAGTCACAAATTATAATGCCAAAGACATGGCCCCCATTGTTAAAAACATGACCAAACAGAAAAAGTGGACTTTAATTTATATGGTTTTAAAATATCTTTCTCTATTTCTCTATCTTTTTTTTCCGGTTCCGGTTCTGCCGGACCGGCGGCGCCACACGAGTTGGCTGCCTTTTACAACTGCCTTTTTTTTTTATCTTCCTTCTTCTTTCTACACCTTTCACTCTATATATATATCACGGACACACAGATCGCCCCAAAGGTCTCCCGAGTCGGTGGACGGAGCCACTGTTTACAGCAGGAGACAATACAGCAGGGAAGAGCTAGCTAGCACTCAACCGCCACCTGGTGCTAACGGAGAAACTCGACATACCGGGGAACTGTAGCGAAAACGACGCGGGTGCCGGGCTGGAGTTTAGGCGGCGTGCAAGAAATATAAGACAGAATAATAAAGAGCGATGGCAAGAACCAAGCTGACCGCCCGTAAATCTACTGGAGGAAAAGCCCCCAAGGAAGCAGCTAGCCACCAAGGCTGCTCGAAAAAGCGCTCCGGCCACCGGCAGAGTGAAGAAGCCTCACCGTTACAGGCCCGGTACCGTGGGTCTGAGAGAGATCCGTCGCTAACAGAAATCCACGGAGCTGCTCATCCGTAAGCTGCCCTTCCAGCGCCTGGTGAGGGAGATCGCTCAGGACTTCAAGACCGACCTGCGCTTCCAGAGCTCCGCCGTCATGGCTCTGCAGGAGGCCAGCGAGGCCTACCTGGTGGGTCTCTTCGTGGACACCAACCTGTGCGCCATCCACGCCAAGAGGGTCACCATCATGCCCAAAGACATCCAGCTGGCCCGCCCCATCCGCGGAGAGAGAGCTTAGACTTTCTGCCGCACATTCACCAACCACAATGCTCCGCACTGTGTGTCTATATATATATATATATATATATATATATATATATATATATATATATATATATTTATAGTAATATGTACATATGTATACTAGTTGTTCTTGTTTTTTCTTGCTTCTGATTGTTGCTCTGAGTGTAGCTATCCCTGTGCTGTTGCAATCCTGGAACTTCCCCATTGTGGGACTAATAAAGGCTTATCTTATCTTATCTTATAATTCTTGCTTAATGCACCTTTTTTTGTGTTGAGTCCTTTTTTGTTTGTTTTGTTTGTAATGATTTTATTACAGGCCATAATAGGAAGGCCTATCACTATTTATTCTGATTTGTTGCAAATTTATGAGTGGGATTGTCTGACTGGTTCAATAAAGTTTGCCAAATTTAACTTCATTTTATCCCCCCTCCCCCACATGTAATTTAAAATGATGTAATACATGGGTATGTTTCTATTATCATGCCAGTGTCATTTTATGCAAAGGTTTTACATTTATGCAGTGGTTTGGAGGAGATCTCAAGATATTGTGATATATATCATGTATTGTGATAAAACCCTAAATCAGGGGTGTTCAATCATGTGCCATGGAGGGCCAAGACCCTGCAGGTTTTCTCTTCAGTCCAGTCTCTTCAGCAGGTGTTTTCACTTATCAGCAATCAGTGGGAAGAAATTCACTGGAATCTGCTGTTGAACACACTGGTTGGAGGTAAACCCTGCAGGGTCTTTGCCCTCCATGGCACATGATTGAACCCCCCCCCCCAATGTATCACAATATATGTTGAAAGCCATATCGCCCAGCCCTACTCTCTACAAACACACAGCCATGCTGTCTTAACAGATAAACTAATGAGAATTTAAGAAGTATAAATTTATATTCCAGCAAGTGGCAGTTAAGAAGATTCAGTAATGCGATGTGATCAAAATAAAAATTGCAGAAAAGTACAACTTGCATACTCTGAAATCTACACCTGCTCCAGGAGGAAAGGCAAAATACCCCCATCACACTATAACTGAACTTTTTGAATTAAATCTAAAGCGTGAGAAGAATTGCATTTTGCTTACTAAAACTAAAGGTTTGACTATTTTAGAAAAGTTTTTTTTTTTTTTTTTTTTTTTTTTTTTAACATAGTTTACCAAATGTTTAAGATCTGTTGGCAAGGAACTTACTGAACTATAGTAAAAAAAAAAGGTAGTTCTTTACCTTAGGGATAACAGGAATATATCTGAGGAAAGAACAAACTGGACTGAACCACTGTTCTTGTGATGAAAACCAAAACCTCATGCAAATTAATCGAAGTTAGGAAGCATCCAGAGATTGATTCAAGAGTCAGTGTACACAGAGTAAACATCTGCGACTCACATGTTCTCCGAAGAATCACAGGTGGTCAGCTGTTGGTCTTTAACGATTTAGCCACTGGGTTTTGATCCTCTGGAAGTAGTCAAAGAAGTCAGCCACTTTATTCATAAATGAGACCATCAAGAAATAAAACTTTCAAGAGCCATTACCATCAGAGGGAAACTAAGGCAGACTGTCTGCAATTGTACTGTAAATGATGCCATTTCTGGTCACACCATTAGGAGGGACGACATCTGCGTTGATAAACTGTAGTCAAAGCTTTACATCACTTCAGTTCATTTCTGTAACTGATTCACAGTATTCATTGATGTTGTATCAAGCAAACTCTTGGCTCTAAAGATTTAAAGAAGGCACCATATTTGTATTCATGACATCCAACATGTAATCCATGCTAAAACCAAAGCTCAATCAACACTAATGGCACAGCTCAGTAATAACCTACAGCTATGCACCTGTCACCATGAAGATTAGGCCATGAACCCATTACCTCAGCCTAAATTGATAATGGAAAATAGAAAGCTGTGCATTAGAGCATGAAACAAGTGGTGAGAAAGAGCTGAGTGAATGAAGTGCATTTCTGTGATGTTGTCACAGTTACTTTTCCCTTAGTAGCAAACAGTCAACACACTGTTGTGTGAATGTGGATTAAATAATGCTTAAATTACTTCAGTTCTAAAAGCTGTCTGCAAGTGAATGGGAACGGTTTAAGATACGGTCACAAATACCCTTATGAATGGCTGCGAACACTGTATGAATGATTTTTGGGCCATTTCATATGGCCGTCTTAAGGCAGCTGTAGGAGAATCCAGCATTTGTAGATCATTCATAAGTTCGTGGCCAAGTCAATGGCTTTGTCAAAAATATTTCTATGAACGCCCCACGAAAACCCCTCATCATAGGGCAGCCATACAAATGCCTTAGAAACAATGTAAGAACTATGCAAGATGTTGGCCATCATTTACCTTAAGTTGTTTTTGAGAACACCTTAAGAATCCATGTTTGTATGGATATTCGTACAGCATGCATAAGGTGGTAGTGAGGTTCATTTCTCAAGAATGGATCAAGTTGCTTTTGCGAATTGGATGGCACCTGTAAGAAACTATGCCTCCCTCCATGAATGTCTGTGAACTCCAGAATTCATAGGAACTGGGAGATTCTTACGAATCCATCGTTCGTAAGAATCTTTGTGACTGTAGCTTTAAGCTCCAACCAAAGCCACCAAAGATACTTAGGTGTATGCTAGTGTGCCAGTGGAATAGCTATCAGTAAATAAAATGTCATAAAATTAGGGGTGGGGTGGGGGTCCTGTGCAACCATCAGAGGGATGTAGATCAGCAAACTATACCGTAAGTCTACTTGCCCACATGCATGCATTCTGCTTGCCTGTCAGTTTATTGTGTAATACTTGAGTCTACAGAGTGGCTCAGGGACACAGAGTGTGACCGGCTAGCAGACAGCACAAAAATGGCAGACAAAGAGTAGCTACATGTTTTGGCCTCACCTAAGCCAAAAATCCAGGTTTTTCTTCACAACACAGCACTGTATGTACACACCCTAGCAGTGCAAGTTGGTGTCCTATGTTTTCTATCTGCAGACTCTATCTCTCGGTCACACTGCTCTACTGTCATTATCCAATCCTTGTCAGATCACCATTAAATGTTATTTAATTACTGGTTGTGTGGTCTGCCTTGCAAGCTCCAGCATGCAGGAGATTACTGTCCCATGCTCTACTGCCTGCAATAACTGAAGGCCTCCCACCATGGGCATACTACATGACCTCCAGGTAGGTCTCCTGAGATCTCTGCTTCTCTTCATTCTCTGCAGCCATCCAGACAATTGAGCATCCTCTTGTCTGGCTTGGCACCATAGTAAATTTTCTTCTGGTGACATTTTCCTGAGGCTGTGGGCATCCCCTACAAAGGGGAAACTGCTGACGTTAGACACAGAGTAGCCAAGGAGTTAGACAAGTCCCAGCTTTACCTTGGGGAAATCCTCCAAGAAGCTGTAAACCAGCTCCACAATGGGAGACCTTCTATCCCCCCACGCACCGGGGCTCATGAGACAGGCCATGCAACCTGTAATGAAAGTAAACTTATAAAATTTAGTGGTGGTTGATGGTGATTTGATAATGTCATTACATTAGCTGGACTGACATTTATAGAATCACCAAATCAGAAAGAAAAAAAAAATTAATTGATCGAATAGTTCTATACATATGTGGCATAAAAAATAGATACTAGTAACTAACCAAAGTATGAGAAAGCAATGATTAAATCAATGAATAATTGATAAAGCAAGTATGGCCAATACTAAATATTACACCATGACTGACTGTTCATACTTTCACAGATTTTGGGGAAAATGTAATATCTGGAGGGAGGTGGCTCAACATTAATGCATACCCTGTAGATTTATGGCAATGACACCATGCTTTGAGGCTGAAGTAATAAAATAATTCTTACTACCTTACTTTGGGAATACTTTTCTTTTTTATGTGATTCACACAAATATGTTGGTACTTGAAGAAGCTCCTAGGTCTGTTGTTACAATCAGTCAAAACATACAGGTACGGTAAGAGGGCAAGAAAACTTTTAGGGAAAAGACTGACTAATGGCCTTCACATATATAGTATTTTCTCCTTCTTGAATGACCAAAGCACTTTACAGATCCAGCTATCTACCCATTCACACACACATTCACTCAACTGCCTGACCCACCAGGAGCAACTCGGGGTTCAGTGTCTTTCTGAAGGACACTTCAACTTGCAGACTGCAGAGAGAGCAGGAATCGAACCACCGACCCTCTGATCAGAGGTTGACTGACAGCCGCCCTGTTGGTGAATTTTTATTGATATTGCTATGTCATATAATTCAACCAGACAATTGGCTTCATGCAAGAATGTGTCCCACTTTACTGAAAAGTATGGCACATTTCAACAATTTTGGCTAAAAATGTATGAGTAAAAAAGTTTTGCTGAATTTTCATTTTATAATATTAGTTTGTAGGAAAATATGCCTTACTCTTTCCTCAGAATCTTTTACCACAATGGACCCTGCTCTGCAGAGTAACCCAGATGCGAAGCCCACACCTCATGTGAAAGCGGTAAAAATCAGAACAATATGCATGTGATCATGTGTGGTTTGTATTTTGATAGTTGATAAGCCAGCCATCACCATCACCCTGCACGAGACCCATCCCCACTCATGTACTCCCCAGGCTACCGGGAAAAGAATGTTTAGAATCGTATGCTTTGCATCTGATATTATTTGGACGTTGATAAAGTGATACTCCTTTTAATTTAGACTGATGAATCCCACAAGTTCACTTAAATAGATCACACGTCACATTTACGAACAATTCTCTTAGTACCCACGGTTCTTATATGAGGTCCATTATGTCCCAAGTGTAAAATTTGACATTGTACGGAATATCAAAAAAATACTAGTGCATACCTGTGCATGCCCGTAGAAACCAAGTATAAGCAAGTATTTCTGCATGTCCGTAGAAATCAGGTGTAAGCAAGGGTGTAAGCAAGCACGTCAGCACTCGTTCAGTGATGCCTGCATTTGATCTTTGATGATGTCATAGTGAGTCCTATGATCGTGAGTGATGCCTGCCTTTAATCTTTGATGTCCTATGATTGTGTGATGCCTGCCTTTGATCACGACACACAACAGATATTTTTTTTCTTGAATCACTCTACAATGGTGTCTATATGACGTCATATAGACATCATGTAATAGAGATCATAGGAACATCATAGGCGATCCTATGATCTTTTAGTGAGTCCTATGGTCGTGACAGACACAGACAGACAGACACACAGAGTGACAATATGTATGGGTACATATTCATACTATGTAGGATAACTAAGTAGACAGTTATGCTGTTTATTCCATCTTGCTACAATGCTCCGCATTTTGTATATATATTTATATATTTATGTGTACGTATGTATATCCACTGCTCTTATTTATATTTTTCGTATCTTCTTAATTATTGCTTTGAGTGTTGCTATCCCTGTGCTGTTGCAATCCTGGAATTTCCCCATTGTGGGACTAATAAAGGCTTATCTTATTTCTTGAATTACTAGTGCATACCTGTGCATGCTTGTTCATACCCGTGCATCTTCTTCTTTTAGATTTGATTGGCGGTTGACAACCAGGCACAGGTGCATTACCGCCACATACTTCACTCTCATCACTCTATATATCTTTGTATAAGGAGTTCTTATAAGGAGCTCTGAACAACGCCTTATGTGTGAAAAATTATCCATCCTTGGACTGTGTCCTCTTGGCAGCGTGGATGCCCATAGAAACCAAGTATAAGCAAGTATTTCTGCATGCCCATAGAAAGCAGGTGTAAGCAAGTACGTCACCACTCGTTCAGTAATGCCTGCATTTGATCTTTGATGATGTCATAGGGAGTCATATGTTTTGTTTTTTTTTGTCATAGCGAGTCCTATGATCTTTGAGCCCGCCTTTGATCTTTGAAGCTGTCATAGCGAGTCCTATGATCGTGAGTGATGCCTGCATTTGAACTTTGATGTCCTATGATCGTGAGTGAGCGTGAGTGATGCCTCCCTTTGATCTTTGATGTCATAGCGAGTCCTATGATCATGAGTGATGCCTGTCTTTGATCTTTGATGTCGTATGATCGTGAGTGATACCTGCCTTTGATCTCTCTCTCACACACACACACACACATATTTTCTTGAATCAGTCTATACTATGGTGTCTACAGTGGTGTGAAAGTGTTTGCCACCTTCCTGATTTCTCATTTTTTGTATATTTGTCACACTTAAATGTTTCAGATCATCAAATTTAAATATTAGACAAAGATAGCACAAGTAAACACAGAATGCAGTTTTTAAATGAAGGTGTTTATTATTAAGGAGAAAAAAAAATCTAAACCTACATGGCCCTGTGTGAAAAAGTGATTGCCTCCTAAACCTAATAACTGGTTGGGCCACCCTTAGCAGCAACAACTGCAATCAAGCGTTTGCGATAACTGGCAATGAGTCTTTTACGGCACTGTGGAGGAATTTTGGCACACTCATCTATGCAGAATTGTTGTAATTCAGCCACTTTGGAGGGTTTTTGAGCTCCTGACCAGATAGTGAGACGATATAGAGTGAAGTACATGTCGGTAGTGCACCTGTAAGCTGGTTGCCAACCGCCAATCAAATCTAAAAGAAAAAGAAGAAAGAACCGCCTTTTTAAGGTCATGCCACAGCATCTCAATTGGATTCAGATCAGGACTTTGACTAGGCCACTCCAAAGTCTTCATTTTGTTTTTCTTAAGCTATTCAGAGGTGGACTTGCTGGTGCGTATTGAAACATTGTCCTGCTGCAGAACCCAAGTGCCCTTCAGCTTGAGATCACAAACAGATGGCCGGACATTCTCCTTCAGGATTTTTTGGTAGACAGCAGAATTCATGGTTCTATTTACCACAACAAGTCTTCCAGGTCCTGAAGCAACAAATCAACCCCAGACCATCACACTACCACCACCATATTTTACTCTTGATATGATGTTCCTTTTCTGAAATGCTCTGTTACTTTTATGCCAGATGTAATGGGACACACACCTTCCAAAACGTTCAACTTTTGTCTCGTCAGTCCACAGAGTATTTTCTCAAAAGTCTTGGGGTTCATCAAGATGTTTTCTGGCAAAACTGAGCCTTTATGTTCTTTTTGCTCAGCAGTGTTTTTGTCTTGGAACTCTGCCATGCAGGCCACTTTTGCCCAGTCTCTTTCTTATGGTGGAGTCATGAACACTGACCTTAACTGAGGCAAGTGAGGCCTGCAGTTTTTTTGTATGTTGTTGTGGGGTCTTTTGTGACCTTTTGGATGAGTTGTTGCTGCACTCTTGGAGTAATTTTGGTTGGTTGGCCACACCTGAGAAGGTTCACCACTGTTCAGTGTTTTCGCCATTTGTGGATAAGATAAGATAAGATAAGCCTTTATTAGTCCCACAATGGGGAAATTCCAGGATTGCAACAGCATAGGGATAGCAACACTCAGAGCAACAATCAGAAGGCAAGAAAAAACAACATCTAGTAAACATATGTCCATATTACTATAAATGTATATATATAGACACACAGTGCAGAGCATTATGGCTGGTGAATGTGCAGCAGAAAGTCTAAGCTTTCTCTCCGCGGATGCAGCGGGCCAGCTGGAAGTCTTTGGGCATGATGGTGACCCCCTTAGCGAAGAAGAGACCCACCAGGTGGGCCTCGCTGGTCTCCTGCAGAGCCATGACGGCGAAGCTCAGGAAACGCAGGACGGTCTTGAAGTCCTGAGCGATCTCCCTCACCAGGCGCTGGACGGGCAGCTTACGGATGAGCAGCTCCGTGGATTTCTGGTAGCGACGGATCTCTCTCAGAGCCACGGGCCTGTGACGGCGAGGCCTCTTCACTCTGCCGGTGGCCAGAGCGCCTCTCCGAGCAGCCCTGGTGGCTAGCTGTCTCCTGGGGGGCTTCTTCCTCCAGTAGATTTTACGGGCGGTCTGCTTGGTTCTTGCCATCGCTCTTTATTATTCTGTCTTATATTTCTTTCACGCCGCCTAAACTCCAGCCCGGCACCCGCGTCCTTTTCGCTACAGCTCCCGGTATGTCGAGTTTCCCATTAGCACTGGGCGGCGGCCAAGTGCTAGCTAGCACTAGCTCCTCCCCGCTGTAACGTCTCCCGCTGCAAACCGTGGCTCCGTCCGCCGACCCGGGAGACCCCTGGGGCGATCCGTGCGTCCGTGATATATATACAGAGTGAAAGGTGTAGAAAGAAGAAGGAAGATAAAAAAAAAGGCTGTTGCAACAGGCAGCCGACTCGTGTGGCGCCGCCGGTCCGGCGGAACCGGAACCGGAAAAAAAAGGATAATGTCTCTCATTGTGATTCGCTACAGTCCCAAAGCTTTAGAAATGGCTTTTTAACATTTTCCAGACTGATCAATCTCAATTACTTTGTTTCTCATTTGTTCCTGAATTTCTCTGGATCGCAGCATGATGTCTAGCTCTATATCATCACTCTATCTGGTCAGGAGCTGTAGTCCTTCTATCATCATTGCTGTGTCCAGTCGAACCTCAACTCTATCTTCAGACATCACTCTTCTTCGTCGCGTTGTAGCTTTATATCATCACTTTACTCTGTATCATCACTCTACACATCTTGGCTGTGGCAGCTGCCTTGTCAGGCAGGTCCTATTTAAGTGATTTCTTGATTGAGAAGTACATGGCAAATTATATATAGAGTGATGACTGTGTGATGATATCAATGGTTGCTAGCCGGCAACCACATCTAGAAGAAGAATAGTGATATAAAGTGAAGTATGTGGCGGTAATGCAACTGTAAGCTGGTTGCCAACCGCCAATCAAATCTAGAAGAAGTAGACGTCATGTAGACATGGAAATCTCACTGTTTGAAGAAGAAGATTGTTCAGAACTCCTTATAAGAACTCCTTGTACAAAGATATAGAGTGAAGAAGACGAAGAAGAGTTTGCCAACCGAGAAGAATTCTGACTTTTGATATGTAGAGTGATGTTTACTGAGTGAAGTACGTGGCGATAAGGACTACAGTTCCTGACCAGATAGAGTGATGATATAGAGTGAAGTGCTTGGTGGTGGTGCACCTGTGGGCTGGTTGCCGGCCACCAGTCAAGTCTAGAAGAAGAAAAATGCACCTGTGGGCTGGTTGCCAACTGCCAATCAAGTCTAGAAGAAGGAGAAGATGTGTGGAGTGATGCTGTGGAGTGGAGTGTGAGGAGATGAAGAGGAGTGATGTCTCAAGGTGGAGTTGAGGTTCGATTGGACGCAGCGGTGATAGTGGAGGGACTACAGCTTCTGACCAGATGGAGTGATGATATGGAGTGAAGTACGTGGCGGTGATGTACCTGTAAGCTGGTTGCCAACCGCCAATCAAATCTAAAAGTACATGGCAGTAATGCACCTGTAAGCTGGTTGCCAACCGCCAATCAAATCTAAAAGAAGAAGAAGAAGAAGAAAAACAGGTGTGGCAGTAATCAGGCCTGGGTGTGGCTAGAGAAATTGAACCACAGTTAATTTATGTTTTAACAGGAGGGGGGTAATCACTTTTTCACACAGGGCCATGTAGGTTTTGATTTATTTTTTTTTACCCTTAATAATAAACACCATTTAAAAACTGCATTTTGTGTTTACTTGTGTTATCTTTGTCTAATATTTAAATTTGGTGATCTGAAACTTTTAAGTGTGACAAACACAAAAAAAATGAGAAATCAGGAAGGGGGCAAATAGTTATTCTTCTTTTAGATTTGATTGGTGGTTGGCAACCAAGGTTGTCATAGCCAGGAGCGGCACTGGGGTTGTTAAGCTCCCAGTGCTCATAAAATGCTCCTTATGGCGTGCGTCTCGAAAAGCCTCTGACAACTAAGTCCAACTCCTAGCCTGCCCGTGTGGTTTAGTCTCTAAGCCTGGCGGAACTGCTTTTACTAATAGGAGAAGGGGCGAGGGCGGATCTCTGGTGCCTTAAAACCAGATGCTTTGGGTAGATGGTGGCTCGTCAACCTGGGAAGGTAGCCCATCTAGGGGAAGGTAAACCCTGATCCGCTGCCTTGCGGCACACCCGGTCACGGGAAAGGCTTCAGGAGTCAACCCTGAGGAAAAATCCGGAGTCGGAGCCCCTAAGGCAGTTCTCTGTTGTGCTCAACATCGTTCTGGCAGCTCCTGCGACGGTGCTGGTGCCAAACTGTAGCAGCCCTGCTGTTCCTTTGGATTCATCAGTGACGTGGAGAGGGGGGACATGCTGCATGGGCAACATCTTGTCCTCCATATCTTCCTGCTCAGGCTTGAATCCTACCAACGCCCAACGCTGGAAGGTAGAACACCGGATCACTGGAGAGGACACTCCAGCTTCGCCTTTGGCGTAGACAAAACACGGGGAATGACAGTTACCGGTTATAAGCCACCGCTCAATTGGCATAGAGCGCGGCGCCAGGGGTTGTTCCCGACGGTGGGAGGGATCATCGGATCTCACTGGACAGCTACCGCCCACCTCAAGCTGGGCAGCCCCCAGCCAATAAGGTGTTGTCCCGCCACAGCTTGCTTTCCTCATTGGGTGCATGGGGATGAGGAGAAGTCCGAACGGCAGGCTGAGAACCTTCGCACCAGGCAAGACAAAAAAACAAAAGAGACCAACTCTAAAACTGGGAACTTGGAACATCCGCACTATCATGACAGGACTCGCTGCTAACCTCAAGGACATCAACGACACCAGGAAGACTGCCATCATCAATAATGAGCTGAAGAGAGTGGGAGTGGATATCGCCACTCTCCAGGAAACACGGTTGGCTGACGCAGGCACACTGAAAGAGAAGGACTACACGTTCTACTGGCTGGGAAAGGGCAGTGATGAACACAGGGAACACGGAGTGGGCTTCGCAGTGAAGAACACCTTGCTGAAGATGGTGGAACCGGGCAGCAATGGCTCTGCACGACTCCTCACCCTCCGCCTCAACACCACTCAAGGCCCAGTCACCCTCGTCAGTGTGTATGCCCCAACACTGACAGCCACACCAGAGACAAAAGACGAGTTCTACGAGAATCTCGCAACAACTGTCAGGATCATCCCCAACTCTGAACAACTCATTCTCCTTGGAGACTTCAATGCCAGAGTGGGTGCTGACCACGACTCCTGGCCCTCCTGTCTTGGACCATTTGACGTGGGCAGAATTGTTCTTCAAGACCAATCGTTCTTCAAAACCAAGCCCCAACACAAGGTTTCCTGGCGACATCCGCGCTCAAAGCACTGGCACCAGCTGGACTTGATCCTGACCAGGCGCACCTCACTGAAGAACGTGCTAATCACCCGTTCGTTCCAGAGTGCAGATTGCGACACAGACCATTCATTGGTTTGTTGCAAGATCAAGCTGCAGCTGAAGAAATTCCATCATGCTAGACAGCCTGTAAAGGCACGGATTGACACCAGCAAGATGGCCCAAACAGAACTTGTTGAGCAGTTTGCCTCCACCTTTGAGAAGGAACTTGGTGTACCACAAGAAGGAGAATCTGCAAAGCAGAAGTGGGAAGAGCTGCGAAACACCATCCACCGCACAGCCTTGGCTACCTTTGGGAGGAAGACCTCAAAGTCACAGGACTGGTTTGATGCCAAGTTGACCGAGATGACCCCCGTCATCGAAGCCAAGCGCTCAGCACTTGCTGAGTACAAGAAGTACCCAAACGAGAAGAATCTCCAGATTCTCAGGGCTGCGAGAAGCAAAGTTCAGCAGATTGCTCGGCGCTGTGCCAACGAGTACTGGACTCAGCTCAGCCAAGACATTCAAACCGCTGCCATAACAGGGAACATCCGTGGTATGTACGATGGCATCAAGAAAGCACTTGGTCCGGCTCAGAGCAAGACGGCCCCCCTCAAATCATCCACTGGGGAGATGATCACAGAAAAGAAGAAGCAGATGGAGAGA
Source organism: Pholidichthys leucotaenia (assembly GCA_020510985.1). Lineage (NCBI taxonomy): Eukaryota > Metazoa > Chordata > Actinopteri > Cichliformes > Pholidichthyidae > Pholidichthys > Pholidichthys leucotaenia. The sequence goes on along the minus strand of CM035847.1, from coordinate 125,325,730 downwards.
TGGGTGGAACACTACTCCGAACTCTACTCCAGACAGAACACCGTGACACCATCAGCCCTTGATGCCATCGACTGCCTGCAATCCATGGACGAACTTGACGCCGAGCCAACCATCGACGAACTCAGCAAGGCCATTGATAGCTTGGCCGCTGGCAAGGCACCCAGCAACGACGGCATACCCCCCGACCTGATCAAGCACTGCAAGACCGCCCTACTGCTGCCATTGCATGACGTCCTCTGCCAGTGCTGGAAGGAAGGTGCCGTACCACAGGACATGAGGGACACCAAGATCATCACCCTCTACAGAAACAAAGGGGAGAGAAGCGACTGCAACAACTACAGGGGCATCTCCCTTCTCAGCATTGCTGGCAAAGTCTACGCACGAGTTGTTCTTGTTCGTCTACAGAAGCTTGCCGAACGTGTCTACCCCGAGTCTTAGTGTGGCTTCCGCGCTGAGCGATCTACGGTAGACATGATATTCTCCATCCGCCAACTCCAGGAGAAATGCAGAGAACAGAACATGCCCCTGTACGTCGCCTTCATCGACCTCACCAAAGCGTTCGATCTGGTCAGCAGAGAGGGCCTTTTCAAGATCCTGCCAAAGATAGGATGCCCACCAAAGTTGCAAAGCCTCATCGAATTGTTTCACACCAACATGCAGGGGATAGTGCAGCACGACGGCAACGTCTCAGAGCCATTCAACATACGCAGCGGAGTGAAACAGGGCTGTGTACTTGCACCAACCCTCTTTGGGATTTTCTTTGCTATACTCCTGAGGCATGCCTCCAGCACAGCAACAGAGGGAATCTACCTGCAAACAAGATCTGACGGCAGGCTTTTCAACCTCGCCCGCCTGAAAGCCAGAACCAAAGTACGCAAGGCTCTAATCAGAGACATGCTGTTCGCAGACGACGCTGCAGTCGCAACCCACGCACAGCAGGAGCTTCAGACCCTGATGGACCGCTTCTCCCAGGCATGCAAGGACTTCGGGCTTACCATCAGCCTGAAGAAGACTAATGTCTTGGCGCAAGGCACGGAAGCACCACCAACCATCACCATCGACGACTACGAGCTGGAGGTCGTGAATCAGTTCACGTACCTGGGGTCCACGATCAGCAACAACCTCTCCCTTGATACAGAGATTGACAAGAGGATTGGAAAATCAGCCTTCACACTCGCTCGCCTCACCACACGAGTGTGGGAGAATCCCAAACTCTCTGTCAAGACGAAGATGGCAGTGTACAACGCCTGCGTCATCAGCACACTGCTCTATGGGAGTGAGACGTAGACAACATACGCCCGGCAGGAAAAGAGACTGAACTCCTTCCACTTGCGCTGCATTCACCACATCCTGAACATATCCTGGCAGGACAAAGTGCCCAACACAGAAGTTCTGTCCCGCGCCGGCCTTCCCTCTATGTTCACTCTACTCAGGCAGCGCAGGCTCCGCTGGCTAGGCCACATTCACCGTATGGAGGATGGCAGAATCCCCAAAGACGTCCTCTACAGAGAACTGGCGACTGGCAGGAGAGACGTTGGCCGCCCACAGCTGCGCTTTAGAGACGTCTGCAAGAGAGACATGAAGGCCCTGGAGATCAACACAGAGCGCTGGGAGGACCTTTCAATGGACCGTTCCAAATGGAGAGGCACCCTGACCAGACAGCTCAAGGTGGGTGAAGAGAGACTGACTGCTGCAGCAGATGAAAAAAGGACCCGCAGGAAGAACCGCCACAGACCCAGCAACACGGAGACCACCCACAAGTGCAACCTGTGTGACAGGGACTGCCATTTGCGCATCGGCCTGTTCAGCCACAGGCGGTGCTGTTCCAGCACAGTAGACGTTTAGGATTCTCTTCCATGGTCATCATAGACCGACGGAGGCCGACAATATATCTTTGTATAAGGAGTTCTTATAAGGATTTCTGAACAACTCCTTATGTGTGGAAAAAATGATCCCTCCTTGGACTGTGTCCTCGGGGGCGTCAATTGCTGTCTCTTCTTCTTCTTCTTCTGCTAGACTCGATTGGTTGTTGGCAACCAGCTCAAAGGTACATCACCGCCACTGACTTGATTATGTTTTCCTTATAGCTTTGTGACGTTTTCCTCATAGCCTTGTGACGATATCCTCATAGCTTTGTGATGTTTTCCTCATAGCTTTGTGACGTTGTCCTCATAGCCTTGTGATGATTTCCTCATAGCTTTGTGACATTTTTCTCATAGCTTTGTGGTGTTTTTCTCATAGTTTTGTGATGATTTCCTCATAGCTTTGTGACGGCTTCCTCATAGCTTTCTGACATAATCCTCGTAGCTTTGTGGCTTTGTGACAACGTCTTTCCTAAAGCTTTTCTAGATTGCAATCAGATGTTTTCTTTGTTCCTGGTATCGTCATCTGCGTCACTGTTTATATCACTCTTCTTCTTCTTCTAGATCTGATTGCCAGCTGGCAACCACCCCGCAGGTGCACCATCGCCACCCATCGGGTTGGAGTGTGGACAAGAGAATGGCAGGGGAAAAAAAAATTCTTTTAATTAACCCAGTTGCACTTAAATATGTAAACAGAGTTACATATATTTCTTTGACTGAGGTTCCTTACATGTTTTCCAAACCAAAACGTAAATTAGCCCTTTCCATTACGGCAATCAGATGTTTTCTTTGTTTCTGATATCCCTGACATTCCAACAAAACATGTTGAACTGTTTCCGGAGAACCACAATGTGCACAGCTGCCAGTTGGGTGTTTACCTATTCTATGCAGCATCTGGTTCAAAGTAGTATGTCCTATTCTATCGGGTGATGAGCATCTCCTCTTTCCTGTTTCTACCAATTCCCATTCCAGAGTCCACCCGCTTTTGAATGTCATAAAGATAACTTCCTGTATTTCTTGAGTCCCAATATTCTTGCCACTTTTCCACTATAAACTTTTTAATTATTATTGACTTGCCTTCTGTGCAGTTCTCCACGGCCATCATCGAGTCCATCCTCACCTCCTCCATAACTGTGTGGTATGCAGGAGCCACTGCCAGGGACAGACTAAGGCTGCAGCGCGTCGTGCGCACTGCTGAGAAGGTGATAGGCTGCGAGCTCCCATCTCTCCAGGACCTGTACATCTCCAGGATCCGGAGGCGTGCTGGCCGGATCATAGCCGATCCTTCACATCCTGGTCACGTGCTGTTTGCCCCCGTCCCCTCAGGTAGAAAGCTTTGGTCCATTCGGACTAAAACCTCCCGGCACATGAACAGCTTTTTCCCCTCTGCCATCAGACTGCTGAACACTAAGTGACTTTTGACTCTCGTGCACTATGTACAGCAGCTCAACCAAACTCATGTCAATCATCACTGTTTTTCTGTTGCATTATTGACTGCACTATGTGGTACTTCACATTATCTGCTACATGCTAATTTTTTAAAACTGCCTTGACTAGTACTACTCATTATTACTAGTATTATTATTATTATTATTACTTATTATTACTTATTTTTCTACACTTATTGCACGTTTCTAGTCCTTTAGTTTTTTAGTTTATCCCTTTTTCTCATTATGTTTTTAATGTTGCAGCATGGCACCGAGACACATTCCTAGTTTGTGTATTACATGAACAATGGCAATAAATCTGATTCTGATTCTGATTCTGATTCTGATTCTGCCTTACTGAGTGAGATCTGCAGATCCACTGCCTTGAATTTCAATGATTGTTTTGCTAATAAGTCCACATCCTCATTACCCTCTATTCCAACGTGGGCTGGAACCCAAAGAAAGTTTACTGATTGACCTTTACTGTCGAGGCTGTAAATTAAGGAGTGGATTTCTACAATTAGGTCCTGCCTACATGACTGCAGTGACTGAACACTCTTGAGAGCTGCCCAACTATCTGAAGCAATGACTGCATTATTCCTATAATTTATCTCCAACCACTGTAGAGCTAATATAATGGCACCTAGCTCAACTGTGTATACTGATAAGTGATTACTGGTTCTTTTATTGATAGATATTTTATACTGAGGAATGTATACCGCGGCTCCACTATGACCAGTTGTAGGGTCCTTGGAACCATCAGTAAATGCTATTAGCATGTTTCTGAAGTTCTGTTTAATATACTGTATTTATGCACGATATAATCTGTTGCTGATTGCTTATGTTGCGTCCTCGATTGTTGTATGTCAAAATCTATTCGTGGCATCTTTAACAGCCATGGAGGAATAACAGACCACAGGACCGTTAGGCTAAAATCCATGCGTTTTAATCCTCCCTGCTCAGCAATGGCATCACTTATCCATCCAAAGCTACTAATGTTGGACTCATTGTGTTCCCAGCAATCATTAGGAATAGCTTTTGCAGGATGTGACCTCTTATGCCCCTTCAAGTTGATCCAGTATGCCAGCATTAATTTGGTTCTTCTTAATCTTAAGGGCATTTCACCCATCTCTACTTGGATCGTTGATACTGGAGAAGTTTTAACTGCACCACAACATATCCTAAGAGCCTTTGTCTGCTCTATGTCCAGTTGGTTCAGGTGACAATCAGCAGCCGACATGAACGCAACACATCCATAGTCTAGTGTCGCTCTCATTAGTCCCCGATACACCCTCAACAGAGAGGCCCTAGAGGCCCCCCAGTCCCGTCCTGCCAGACATCTCAAAATATTATTTATTTTTTTACATTTTAGTTTAATCATGTAGAGATCAAAGGAACATCATAGGCGATCCTATCTTTTAGCGAGTCCTATGGTTGTGACACACAGACAGACACACACAGACAGATAGACATCATGTAGAGATCATAGGAACATCATAGGTGATCCTATGATCTTTTAGTGAGTCCTATGGTTGTGAGTGAGTGGGTGAGAGTGAGACCAAGATATATAGAGTGATTATATAGAGTGAAGTGCATAGCGGTAATGCACCTGTAAGCTGGTTACCAACTGCCAATCAAATCTAAAAGAAGAAGAAGAAAAAGACACACATCCAGACAGACAGACATGTAGACACAGGGATTTCTTGAATTATATGTAGAATGATATATCGAGTATTACACCTGCTTTCTACGAGTGTTGGTCGATGCCAGTCCAAAACACAGTCCAAGGACGGATAATTTTTTCACACATAAGGAGTTGTTCAGAACTCCTTATGAGAACTTATACAAAGATATAGAGTGATGATAATCAAGTCAGTGGTGGTAATGCACCTGCAAGCTGGTTGCCAATCAAATCTAAAAGAAGAAGATTTCCTTCAGCACTCTATATTGCAAAACAGGGATAGAGTGATTTATAGAGTGATACTATAGAGTCAAGTACGTGGTGGTAATGCACCTGTAAGCTGGTTGCTAACTGCCTATCAAATCTAAAAGAAGAAGATATTGCAAAACACATGCTGACATTCTAAAATTCATGAAAAACAAAAATTGCAGGTGACTGAATATTCATACATTCATTATCATGTTAATATAGTATGCTGCACTATCTTACTTTATTACAGATGGAAAAGCCAGTGAATTCTAAATAGACAAAAACAGCATGAAGCATACATTGGCGTGGGAGGATTGAACAAACAGACACAGTTTTCTTTGGTTCAACGCCAGTCACCCAGCTGCCAAAAGACTGTTAATTAGCGCTGTGGTGTCTGTTGATTCCTGACAGTTAGCCACTGCATGTGCAGAATTTTAGAAGTGTATAACGCAGCAATTCAAATTTCGTCTTTCTGGTGCTGAGACCACAGTTGACCAGAGTGTCAGTGTCACGTATGTACAATCTCTATCCTATTCACTCAGGAAGGATGAGAGTTTTCTGATGTCTTTATCCATAGTAATTGGGTGTCATGAAGGAAGAATAACAAACCAAGAGAGATCACAGCTGCAAATTTAAATAGTTTATCCACTGAAAAGAGAGGAAAAAGTCTTTCTTCAAACCTTGGCTCTTCTTGTTGAAAGAAATCCTTACTTTAGTGTTGAACAGTGTTTTGCTGCATATCTGTAGTTCATGAACATCGACCAGTAAAGTATGGACATGATCTCATCTTTTCAATGCCTACCCTGGATTCAGAACTATATTTGTAAAGATCATGAAAACTTGCACTATAAAACAAATCATTCTAATGACCCTGGTAGAAAAGGAGAGAAAAGTACAGCATTTTATATGGAGCAGAATGTGTTGCAAGATAAATCTGGAATTAATGTGAAGAGGTTAATTTATGTGCAGAAGCAACTCTCAATAATACATTCACGAACTTGCGGAATGACATAAAGCCCAGAAAATCATCAGTCAATAATGTTGCTGTCTAACAGCTTTTTGTTCTGACCTCTTCTTCTCTGACCTCTTCGACTGCGAGACTTGCTGTGATTTGTTTGCTAAAAGCCCAAGGCAGCACCCTGCTCACCAATTTTGGTTTCACTCAATCATTCTTCGATCCTCCTTGACCCTCTGGCCTCCTCAGAAACATTTCGTTCTTAGGGCAGCTCTTCAAGCAGCAAAATGTAGTGCAGTAGTCATTGTGTTTTTGCTGTCAAGCAGATGCCAAATTAAATGCAAATTGTTCATTCGAATATAACACATACAACAGACATGATGATGCACAATAGTGACATTAGGCATAGTAGTAATTATTCAAATTTTCCAGTCTCAGGTATGTACATTATTTTATTGAATTTGTTATTGCTAAAATTCAATAACATGTTCATCAAAAAATCATTGCTGTTCCATGATCAGTCACAAAAAAGTCATATGAGGAGAAACAGTGTTATTTGTGGGTATGTGTTGAATATGCATCAACTGGCATTAGTGGAATACATACAGCGGGGAAAATAAGTACTGAACATGTCAACATTTTTCTCAGTAAACATACAGTATGTCTGATGGAGCCATTGACTTGAGGTTTTCACCAGCTATCAGTAATAACCCAAGTAATCCATACATACAAAGAAATCAAGGCAACTGTGTTCACAAAACAAGTTATATTTAATGAAGTGAAATGACACAGGGAATAAGTATTGATGAAATTCATTTAATATTTAGTAGAAAACCTTTGTTGATGTAGCAGCTTCTAGATGCCTCCTGTGTGGAGAAACTAGGTGCAGGCATTGCTCAGGAGTGATTTTAGCCCATTCTTCCACACAAACTGTCTTCAAATCTTGAAGGTTCCTCGGGTGTCTTCTATGAACTCTGATCTTTAGTTCGTTCCAGAGACTTTCAATTGGATTCAGGTCAGGTGACTGACTGGGCCATTCTAGCAGTTTTATTTTCCTTCTTTAGAGCCAGCTGAGAGTTTCCTTGGCTGTGTGTTCGGGATTGTTGTCTTGCTGAAATGTCCACCCTCGTTTCAGCTTCATCATCTTAGCAGATGACAATAGGGTCTTAACAAGGATGTCTCTGTACATTTGTCCATTCATCTTTCTTCAGTTATGTGGTCTGCCTGTACCATGTGCTGAAAAACACCCCCACACCACAGAATAGAATAGAATAGAATAGAATAGAATAGGCTTTATTGTCATTGTACAGTTGCACAGTACAATGAAATTGTGGGTGCTCCACCAGGCTATTGTGCAAAAAGGTATGAGAGAAGGATTAGATAAAACGGTTACAGAACACATGATTAAACTCACGACTGAAATAAAAATAGCCCAGAATTATGGAAATATACACAGGTATGGTAACCAGCTGAAATTAATTTGCATTGATGGGGGATGGGATGGCTTCCTAAATTCTGATGGATTTCAGCTGGTTTCTTGGCTTTCTCTGCCTTTTTGCATCTCTTTTTCTTCACGATATATATTTATTCCCAGTGTCATTCCATTTTATTAAATATAACTTGTTTTGTGAACACAGTTGCCTTGATTTCTTTGTAGGTATAAATTACTTGGGTTGTTACTGATATCTGGTGAAAATCTCATGTCAATGGCTCCATCAAAAATATGTTTAATGAGAAAAATGTTGACATGTTCAGCACTTATTTCCCCCACTATACAGCACCTCAGCTTCATTTATACTGGAAGTGGTTTGAGGAAAATTTGCCACAATTGTTCTTAAGGGGTTAAAACACTTTTTTTTTTATTTCTGAAAACACTCGTAGAAGCTCTAGAGACCAATCTACTGTATTGGTGGATGTTTTTCCAGAACTGCCTTAATTGCCAATAGTGTTTGTTTTAATTTTTAGCTCATAGATCATTCCGACGAAGCTGAAAGGAGCTAATGCAGTGATGTGGCATCCGTTGTCTGTCCATCTGTACGACCGTCTGTCTGTCTGTTCATCCACATTTCACAGAAATTACTCTTTCTAGACATTTGCCCCGATGCTCACCTAACTCACTCACAATGGTCCTCAGGTTGGCCTGCATCCAAGTTCTACTCTAAGTGAAGGTCAAAGATCATGAGATCTGGGCATTTATGTGATTTCCGAAAAAATTGTTACTCCTCCCACGAAATTGCCTTGATATTTGTAAAGCTTACTCATAAGGATCCTTAAGAAGGTCTACATCCAAGTTGTGATCAAGATCAATGTCAAAGGTCAGGAGATCTGGGCACTTATGATTTCAAGATAAACAATTCTCCTCTTAGGCCATTGACCTTGACTCTAAGCACATCCCAGATGGGTCTGCATCTAGGCTGCACTTACAGTGCATCCAGAAAGTATTCTCAGTGCTTCAGTTTATCCACATTTTGTTATGTTACAGCCTTATTCCAAAATGGATTAAATTCTTTTTTTTCTTCAAAATTCTACACACACCTGATAATGACAACATTAAAAGTTTTTGGGGGTTTTTGAGATTTTTGCTAATTTATTAAAAATAAAAAACTAAGACATCACATGTACATAAGTATTCACAGCCTTTGCTCAGTACTTTGTTGATGCACCCTTGGCAGCAATTACACCCTCAAGTCCTTTTGAATATGATGCCACAAGCTTGGCACACCTATCTTTGGGCAGTTTAACCCATTCAAATCAAATCAAATCAAATCAAATCAAACTTTATTGTATATTGCTGTACATACAACTGCAGTGCAAGCAAGATGAAACTGCGTTTCTCTTGACATCCATATAAATAGAAGCAGCATGATTTAAGACACACTCACACATATCTTCACCCCCCACCCCACCCCCATCCATTCACACATCCCTGAGACATACTTGGGAAAAACTAACTAACTATATGTACAAATAATGTACATAATGTCCGTAGGTGCAGTAGTGTGTATGAGAGATTCCGGGTCAACTGTTCAGCATCCTGACAGCTTGTGGAAGGAAGCTGTTGATCAGTCTGGTGGTTCTGCCTCTGATGCTCCGGAATCGTTTACCAGATGGCAGAAGTTCAAAGTGTTTATGCAGAGGGTGAGAATGGTCCTTGACAATGTTCAGTGCCCTGCTCCTACAACGGTTCTGAAAAGGTTCTTGGACAGAGGGGAGGGAGACTCCAATTACCCTCTCAGCTCCCTTGACTATCCTCTGCAGGGCTTTTTTGTCTGACATACTGCAGCTGGAGTACCATGTAGCAATGCAGTACGTCAGAACACTCTCCACCACACCTCTGTAGAATGTCCTGAGGATGCAGATGGGGAGAGAGGCTTGTTTGAGTTTCCTCAAGAAGTGCAGTCTCTGCTGAGCCCGCTTCCTGATCCCCAAGGAATTCTTGCTCCACATCAGGTCCTGCGAGATCTGCACTCCGAGGAACTTGATGTTCTCCACTCTCAACACTAAACGGCCGCCGATGCTGAGGGGGACGTGTTCAGGCTGTGACTGGCGGAAGTCGATAATCATCTCCTTCGTTTTGTCCACGTTGAGCACCAGATTGTTCTCCCTGTACCAGCCCTCCAGGTCTCTCACTTCTTCCCTGTACATTGATTCCTCATCCCTCTGAATAAGTCCCACCACTGTGGTGTTGTCTGCAAACGTAATAATCTGGTTCCCCTCGTGTCTGGACACACAGTCATGTGTTAGAAGTGTAAACAACAGTGGACTGAATATGCAGCCTTGAGGGGATCCGGTGCTTAGCGTGATAGAGTTGGAGATGTTGTTTCCAACCTGGACAGACTGAGGTCTCTCAGTCAGGCAATCCAGGATCCAGAGACATGTGGTGGTGTTCAGACCAAGAAGGAGTAATTTCTCCATCAGTCTCTGGAGAATAATGGTGTTGAATGCTGAACTGAAATCAATGTACAGGAGTCTGGCGTAGGTGTCTTTTCGGTCCAGGTGGGTGATGACAGAGTGTAAGGGTGGTGACTATAGCATCCTCCGTGGAGCGGTTTGAACGATATGCAAACTGGAGCGTGTCGTGTGATGCGGGGAGGCAGCCTGTAATGTGTGGTTTGACAAGCCGTTCAAAACACTTCATCACAATTGGTGTCAGTGAAACAGGACGATAGTTATTCAAACAGGACACAACTGGTTTCTTACCGGTACAATGATAGAGGTCTTGAAGCATCTGGGAGCAATGGCCTGACTCAGGGAGATGTTATAAATGTCAGTCAGGACATCCGCCAACTCGCTCGCACAGTCTCGGAGTACACGTCCCGGGATGTTGTCCGGACCTGCAGCTTTACGTGGGTTGACTCTGGTTAGGGTCCTCCGTGTGTCCGCTGTGTTGATGGTAAAAGCTGGTCCGACCGATGGTGGGGGTGGGCCTGCCCTCCCTCTGGTTGTCGGGTTAGATGCTTCAAAATGTGCAAAGAAGTCGTTGAGCCTGTCTGGAAGCGAAGCTTCGTCATCATCGACCCCCTGCCTAGACTTATAGCCCGTCAGTGTCCGAACTCCCTGCCACATCTGCTTGGTGTTCCTAGTGTCACAGAGGTGTCCCTGGATTTTCTCCGCATAGGCGCGCTTCGCCGCCTTAATTCCCTTTGAGAGCGCAGACCTGGCTGAGCGGAGAGCGATCCTGTCCTTCGCTCTGAAGGCTGCATCTCTGGCTGTAAGCAGCGAGCGCACCTCTGCAGTCATCCAGGGCTTATGGTTACCCCGCATAGTGATGGTCTTCACTGTAGTGACATCCTCTGTGCACTTCGCGATGTAGCTGGTGACCGTTTCAGCATACTCCTGCACATCTGTCTTGTCTTCCTGGGAGGCTGCTATTTTGAAAACCTCCCAGTCTGTGTGCAGAAACCAGTCTTTCAGTGCAGAGGTTGCACTCTCTGGCCAAATCCTGATTTGTTTCACTGCTGGCCTGCTGCGCTTCAATGAAGGTTTGTAGACAGGCACCAGCATCACGGATATGTGCTCAGAAAGGCCGAGGTGGGGGCGGGGTATCGCCTTATATGCATCTGTGTTTGTGTACACTAAGTCCAACATATTCTCTCCTCTGGTCTTAAAGTCTACACATTGTTTAAACTTGGGGAGCACAGTCTTTAAGCTGGTGTGGTTAAAATCCCCCGCCACCACCACAGAACTGTCCGGATGTGAAGTTGGATTTCACTAATCACATTGTGCAGTTCCCCGAGTGCCTTCTTAGCATTAGCGTTAGCGTTAGTGCTCGGCGCTATGTAAACAGCCGCTACAAACACGTTGCTGAATTCCCTCTGCAAATAATATGGCCGACAATTTACAATAAGGAACTCCGCCAAAGGAGAGCAGTGTTTAGACACTAATGTGGCATTAACACACCAGTTCTTGTTAACATAGATGCATAGCCCCCCCCCCCCCCCCCCCACGGCTCTTACCGGAGCTCGCCGTTTCTCTGTCGGCACAGAACATCGCCATATCTTCCAGTTGAATGGCCTTGTCAGGGATGTCGTCGTGGAGCCAAGTCTCCGTGAACACAAGCACACAGCAGTCCCTCCACTCTCTCCGGGTTTCTCTCAGCAGACGCAGCTCGTCCAGCTTGTTGTCGAGGGAGCGGACATTAGAGAGAAGAAGCAACGGTACAGCTGGTCTGGAGGGGTTAGCCTTTAGCCTAGCATGGATCCCGGCCCTTTTTCCATGCTTTTGCCTGCGTTCACACCGTCTGCGCTTCCTCCTCTCTCGGGTAGCTTCCAGTGGGGACTCCGCCAGAATTCCATGCTGGCGTAGAATGTCCAAATCACAACCGAGCGCCGCGATTCTTGCAGCGTGCAGTACCTTGATGTTTAATAAGGTACTGCACGCTGTTTAATAATTCCTCTTTGCAGCACCTTTCAAGCTCCATCAGGTTGGATGGGAAGCATCGGTGCACAGTCATTTTCAGATCTCTCCAGAGATGTTCAATTGGATACAAGTCTGGGCTCTGGCTGAGCTACTCAGGGACATTCACAGAGTTGTCCTGAAGCCACTGCTTTGATAGATTGGCTGTGTGCTTAGGGTTGTTGTCCTGCTGAAAGATGAACTGTCGCCCCAGTCTGAGGTCCAGAGCGCTCTGGAGCAGGTCTTCATCCAGGATGTCTCTGTACTTTGCTGCATTCATCTTTCTCGCTATCCTGACTAGTCTTCCAGTTCCTGCCACTGAAAAACATCCCCACAGCATGATGCTGCCACCACCATGCTTCACTATAGAGATGGGGTTGGCCTGGTGATGAGCGGTGCCTAGTTTCCTCCAAACATGACACCTGGCATTCATGCCGAAGAGTTCAATCTTTGTCTCATCAGACCAGAGAATTTTATTTCTCATCGTCTGAGAGTCCTTCAGGTGTCTTTTGGCAAACTCCAAGCGGGTTGTCATGTGCTTTTACTAAGGAGTGGTTTCCTTCTGGCCACTCTACCATACAGGCCTGATTGGTGGGCTGCTGCAGAGATAGTTGTCCTTCTGGAAGGTTCTCCTCTGTCCACAGAGGAATGCTGGAGCCCTGACAGAGTGACCACTGGGTTCTTGGTCACCTCCCTGACTAAGGCCCTTCTCTCCCCATCACTGGATTTAGATGGCTGGCCAGCTCTAGGAAGAGTCCTGGTGGTTCCAAACTTTTTCCATTCACAGATGATGGTGGCCACTGTCCTCATTGAGACCTTCAAAGCAGCAGAAATTTTTTTTGTACCCTTCCCCAGATTTGTGCCTCAAGACAATCCTGTCTTGGAGGTCTCCAGACAATTCCTTTGACTTCATGCTTGATTTGTGCTCTGACATGCACTGTCAACTGTGGGACCTTATATAGACAGGTGTGTGCCTTTCCAAATCATGTCCAATCAACTGAATTTTCCACAGGTGGACTCCAGTTAAGATGTAGAAACATCTCAGGGATGATCAGTGGAAACAGGATGCACCTGAGCTCAATTTTGAGCTTCATGGCAAAGGCTTTGGATACTTACATACTGTATGCACATCTGATTTCTTAGTTGTTGTTGTTGTTTTTTTATTTTTAATGAATTTGCACAAATCTAAAAAAAAAAAAAAAAAAAAATACTTTTTCACATTGTCATTACAGGGTATTGTGTGTAGAATTTTGAGGAAAAAAATGAATTGAATCCATTTTGGAATAAAGCTGTAACATAACAAAATGTAGAAAAAGTGAAGCGCTGTGAATACTTTCTGGATGCACTGTAAGTTCAAGGTTCATCATATCATTCATATCATTCATATTCATCAAATTAAACGGATCGCCTGAAGAAGCCAAGGTCATTAACATCCGTAATATTATGGAACTGGACAAATATCAATGAATATTATGAACTGGAGTCACAGCAACAATTCAGACAACTATAGGACACTGAAGGATTTTACTCATCTGCAACAAAACATTCAACAACATGAATCAAAAAATCAACAAACAGCAACAACAGGAACTGAAAGTTTTTGAATACACAGATCACAACCCACAGGACGTAGGATATGACATAGACCCTGATAATAATTTTTTAACTCAATCAATAATGACTGTAATTATTACACAGATGAACAGTTTAACACAATGATCACATCTGATTTCAATATTTCTATGATCCACTTCAACAGCAAGAGTCTCTATGCAAACTTTAATAACATTAAAGATTATTTACATCAGTTTAAAGAGCCATGCAACATTGTGGCAATATCAGAGACGTGGCTCAGTGAAGAGAAAGGAGTGGATTTTACCATGGATTGCTATGAATTAAATTATATAAATAGAAAAGTGAAAAAAGGAGGAGAAGTTGCAATTTATGTTGACAAGAGCTTGAAATACAAGGTTGTTGAAAATCTGACAATAACTGTGGATGATTTATTTGAATGTATTACAATAGAAATCTGTCTGGACAATGTGAAGAATGTAGTAGTGAGCTGTGTATATAGAACACCTGGATCAAACATTGACTTATTTAAGGACTGGATGGAAAAAATGTACGCAAAACTAACTCATAAAGTTATGTTCATCTGTGGGGATTTCAATATATTAGATCTGATGAACTCAAAACAACATAGTTTGACAGAAGAATTTATCAACACAATGTACAGCATGGGCTTACATCCAATAATTACCGGACCTAGCAGAATCACGTCACACAGTGCCACACTAATAGATAACATATTCACAAACATTATGGAAAATAATATCAGGAGTGGGCTCTTATTAAATGATATCAGTGACCACCTGCCGATTTTTGTTGTCTATCAATGTGATTATAGGAAGAAAAAGTATACCAAAAATATTAAATATAAAAGAATAAGAACCGAAGAATCAATGTGTTTACTGACAAAGGAATTATTAATACAAGATTGGAAGATAGTTTATGATGAAAATGACATAAATAGAGCATATGATAAATTTTTACAAATATTTCAATCATTGTACAATAAATACTGTCCTATAAAACAATACAGTGACAGACAACAACAAAAAAATATTCCTTGGGTCACCAAGGGGTTAATAAATGCATGTAAAAAGAAGAATACATTATATAAACAATTCATTAAATGCAGAACTGTGGAAGCTGAGATCAAATATAAAAGATATAAAAATAAGCTTACTACTATAATGAGGACCTGTAAGAAAGAATATTACAACAGAATACTAGAGGATAACAAAAATAACATAAGAGGAATATGGCAAGTACTCAATGGGATTATTAGTAACCGTCCTAAGAATGCAAATTATCCAGAATATTTTATCGAAAATGGCAGTTTGATTAATAATATGGAAGATGTGGTCAGTGGTTTCAATAAATTTTTTGTAAACGTTGGTCCTGAATTAGCAAAATCAATAGTGACACCAGAAACAAACAGTGGTTCTGTGAATGAAATAGAGGATAGAAATCCAAACACAATCTTTTTGGGTGCAGTTACTGAAAAGGAAATTATCGAGACTGTGAGTAAATTTAAGAACAAAAAATCAACGGACTGGAATGAAATTGACATGACAATAGTGAAAAAAGTAATTGAGGGAATTGTTAAGCCACTCACCCACATCTGTAACCTGTCATTTCAAACTGGTACATTTCCAGACAAAATGAAAATAGCAAAAGTAATACCTCTATACAAAACAGGAGACAGTCATCGCTTCACAAATTACAGGCCAGTCTCTTTACTCTCACAATTCTCCAAAATACTTGAAAAAATCTTCACTAAGAGACTGGATGATTTCACTGAAAAACACAACCTCCTTACAGATAGCCAGTATGGTTTTAGAGCAGATAAATCTACATCTTTGGCACTGATCGAACTTATAGAAGAAATTACTAGTTGTATAGATAAAAAAAAGGTTGCTGTAGGAGTATTTATAGATTTAAAGAAAGCTTTTGACACCATTGACCACAGAATACTACTAAGGAAACTGGAAAGGTATGGGATAAGAGGGGTAGGACTGAGTTGGGTGGAAAGTTATTTAAGTAACAGACAACAATTTGTACAAATTGGTGAGCACAAATCACCCTTCATGGACATCACTTGTGGTGTGCCCCAGGGGTCAGTTTTGGGACCCAAACTCTTTATTTTGTATATAAATGACATATGCCAAGTATCAAAAATTCTGAAATTTATTTTGTTTGCGGGTGACACAAATATCCTTTGCACTGGTGAGAATTTGCAGCAGGTTTTAGAGGTGGTCACAACTGAAATGGAAAAATTAACGCAGTGGTTCAACAAAAATAAATTATCTCTAAATCTAAAAAAAAACAAAGATTATGGTGTTTGGAAATTATAAAATAAATCATGAAATAATGGTAACAATAGATGAATGAATGAATGAATGAATGAATGAATGAATGAATGAATGAATGAATTTATTTTCGGATAATACAGTACGGGTTAAAAGAAACTGTATAATATAACAACAAGGTCAAATTAGACAAAGACTCCTTCTACTAAACAATTCCACGTGAGTTATCCGAAATGGGTGATGGCTGAAGCCGCAGCTTATATTGCCCACCCATATTCCATCCAAGAATTCAAAGAAAAAAGAGTAAACAAGACAAGAGTGATTGCAATTTAGAACAAAGCTAAGACAAAGTGTGACTGAGGAAAAAAAAAAAAAAAAGAAAACTAAGCTAAGCTAAGTTAAGCGGTTACTATTCAAGACAAATCTAAGACAGAATGTCACAGAGAGAGAGAAAAAAAAAAAACTAAGCTACAACACAACACAGGCTGGCTATGTCAATCCTTATGTGAGTTTACATGTCGTCTTGTAAATATGTTTGGAGTATTTCTTCCTTTAGTTTTTGTTTAAATTGTCCAAGCGTTGTACATGATTTTAATTCAGGTCCATAATCGTTCCATAATCTGACTCCTTGCACTGAAATACAGTGTTGCTTGGTGGTTGTTCTCACTGTAGGCTTTTGAAATATACATGTTCCTCTGAAGTGATATTGTTTCTCCCTTGTTTGGAACAACTTTTGGATATTTGCGGGCAGTGATAAATTCTTCACTTTGAACATTATTATTGCGGTTTTAAAGTCAACCAGATCTTTCAACTTGAGAGTTTTTTGTTTAAGAAAAAGTGGGTTTGTTGGTTCCCTGTAAGCTGCTTTGTTTATTATTCTAATAGCTCTCTTTTGATAGATGATATGATGATTCTAGATGATACCAGAATAGAAACAGTACAGGAAAATAAGTTTCTGGGGGTGACGCTAGACAATAAAATCTGCTGGAAACCTCACATCAGTCACATCCGGTCCAAATTAGCAAAATGTATAGGCATACTGGGGAAGACAAGACACATCTTGGACTATAAATCATTGGTCTTATTGTACAATTCACTGTTTTTACCTTATCTTAACTACTGTGTAGAAGTCTGGGGAAACACCTACAAGACCAACCTACAGGCAATATGCACATCACAAAAAAGAGCTATAAGGATAATAAACAATGCAGGATATAGAGACCATACCAATTCGTTGTTCTTAAAGTCACATGTCATAAAGTTCATCGATTTAGTTAAATTTAAGACAGCACAAGTAATGTACAGGGCAATTAACAATCAACTCCCAACTAATATACAAATAATATTCAAAAAAGAGACAATGATCATAATTTGAGAGGAGACTTAAACTTTACAAAACCCAAGATACGTACAACCAAGAAAAGTATGTGCATATCTGTCTGTGGGGTGGATTTGTGGAACAGTCTGGAGCCGGAACTGAAACTATGTACAAACAGAAATCAATTCAAAAAGAGGTATAAGCACCATTTGCTGAAAGGATATATGTTAGAAGGGTAGTATTTATATGTACAATTCATTATGTTCACCCTGGGACATTATGGGACAGTATGGAATGGTGGGTGGGACAGCACTGTGTGTATCTGTGTTGTTTGAGACTGGTTTTGATGTATGGACTTCGTTGTATGTTAGAATGGATGGGTGTTAATGTTGATTTGAAAAAAATACAGTAAATTGTTTACTTGGGGTCTTAAGGTGGTAATTTGTATAAAATTCACATGGGTGTATCTATGGAAAAGAGGAGTTGGAATCAATAAGTGTTCACTTCTTCCTTCTCCCTTTCGAACAGTGTATACTGTAACTTTATTGCATTTGCCATTTGCTTGTTTTTTGTTATATTTTTGTGTTCAAAATAAACTATCTATCTATCTATCTATCTATCTAAGGTCAATGGTCAGGAGCTCTGAACACTCCCAGGTGATTTTGTCAGGCCAGAATGAGCTACTCCATCACTGACGGTCTGGTTAAATAGTGTTTTTTTTTTTTTACAATTTTAAATCTGTTTTAATACATTTTTGTTATGGTATTTTTTTTAATTACTTATTTTGTACCCGTAGGTAGATTTGTTTTGCAGTCTGGTGACAAGCCACCAGCTGCTGGTCGCTGCGTGCGCAAGCACCCCTTAACTCCCTAACCTGCATGTTTTTGGCATGTGGGAGGAAACCGGAGAAATCCCGGAGTAAACCCACGCAAACACGGGGAGAACATGCAAACTCCACACTGATCACTGTTGGCCGGGGGCAGGGATCGAACCCACGATCTCACGGTCCCCGCGATCCCCCGGCCGAGGGTAAAACTGTGCTGCCACAGTGCTAACCACTGCGCCACCGTGCAGCCCCTTATTCGAACAGCAGATAAGGTAGCTGTAGTTTGTTGTTGTTTTTATTTTACCTTTTTTAGGTTACTTTCGTAGGGAAGACCACCCACCCGCCATCCCCACCCCATGAACAAGAATATAGCAACAAAGGGAAGAAAGCCTTTTTAGGGGGAAACTTATTATCATTGATGTTAATATTATTGTTAGTGCTAATACTGACATTAACATTGAGATTAATATTTGAGATTATTCTTTTTTTTTTCTCTTACATCTCTTCAGCAGAGTACACTTGTCACAATGTGTGCTGCTCCGGGGCAGAATTCAGGATCCAAATGTTGGAATTTAAGATTTAAAATTTTATTCTGAACTGGTCAACCCCAACACAGCTCGAGGGGTCAAAACCAAGGCTTGGCGAAAATATAAACAATACAAGGCAGCACACAGGCAACAGAATTCCAGAACTAAACTGAAACATGTTGATAACGCCGTATGACCTTCAATGACACCAATAATAATAATAATAATAAGAAGAAGAAGAAGAAGAAGGAGAAAATATAAAACAAGAACATAATACTGATAATACTAAGGACCAACACAAAATACAGGAAATCATACAATAATAAACTCAAGGCGGGAGCGTGGCCTTGACCCATGTCTCGAGACCAAAACCTACACTTGAAACTCAGGCAAGGACATGGGTCTAACCCACGCTCTGACATTGCTTCAATAAATTATAAGGCATATCATGGTTTAAAAGACAGAGATAGGAGAGAGAAGGACGGTGGCTAAACTGTCATCTCTGCTGGAGTCCGAGTTCCACCCTATGCAGGACATACTGGATGCACTGAGGAGCTCATTTAGTAGCAGACTACATCATCCCAGGTGCACAACCGAGAGGTTTCGTAGGTCCTTCCTACCAACGGCTGTCAGACTGTACAACCTAAGCAGGGCTGCTCGCAGAGATAGCAAAAAGACGTAACAAACTAATAGGTTTTTTTTGAATGCAAAAGATGCAATAGACTTACACAATGGTCCTCTCCGGCATACAACTAGGAACATACCGGTCGCTATGGAGGGTGAGAATATGTATGGGCACATAATCATACCATGTAGGATAACTAAATAGACGGTTATGCTGTTTCATCCCACCTAGCAACAATGCTCTGCACTGTGTGTGTTTATATATTTACATATTTATTCCATCGAGCTACAATGCTCAGCACTGGGTGTGTTTATATATTTACATATTTATTCCACCTAGCAACAATGCTCTGCACTGTGTGTGTTTATATATTTACATATTTATTCCATCTAGCAACAATGCTCTGCACTGTGTGTGTTTATATATTTACATATTTATTCCATCGAGCTACAATGCTCAGCACTGGGTGTGTTTATATTTATATATCTATATATTTATTCCATCTAGCTACAATGCTCCGCACTGTGTTTTTATATATCTACATATTATTCCATCTAGCTACATTGCTCCGCACTGTGTGTGTTTATATACTTGCATATTTATTCCACCTAGCTGCAATGCTCCGTACTGTGGGTGTTTATATATTTACATATTTATTCCATCTAGCTACAATGCTCTGCACTGTGTGTTCATATATTCATATATTTATTCCATCCAGCTACAATGCTCTGCACTGTGTGTCTGTGTGTGTGTGTGTGTGTGTGTATATATATATTTTATAGTAATATGTACATATGTATATTAGCTGCTCTTGCTTGCTTGTTTTTTTTTTTTTTTTTTTTTTTTTTTTTTTTCTTGCCTTCTGATTGTTGCTCTGAGTGTTGCTATCCCTGTGCTGTTGCAATCCTGGAATTTCCCCGTTGTGGGACTAATAAAGGCTTATCTTATCTTATCTTATCTTATCTTATCTTAAAAGGAGCACATATTCTATACCCAGTTGTTCTCTTATGCTCCATGATGCCCTGTTATATTGATAACCTTAGTTCTTTGTGGTTTTGCCTTGTTTTTATTCTCCTTCTCCCCCCACACTTCTTTCATACCCCTGTACTATATTTTACTTTCTATGTACAGTGGTGTGAAAAAGTGTCTGCACCCTTCATGATTTCTCACTTTTTGTATGTTTGTCACTCTTAAATGTTTCAGATCATCAAACAAATTTAAATATTTGATAAAGATAACACAAGTAAACACAAAATGCAGTTTTTAAATGAAGGTGTTTTTTATTAAGGGGAAAAAAAAAACAAACCTACATGGCCCCATGTGAAAAAGTGATTGCACCCTAAACCTAATAACTGGTTGGGCCACCCTTAGCAGCAACAACTGCACGGTGGTGCAGTGGTTAGCACTGTGGCAGCACAGTTTTACCCTCGGCCGGGGGATCGCGGGGACCGTGAGATCGTGGGTTCGATCCCTGCCCCCGGCCAACAGTGATCTGTGTGGAGTTTGCATGTTCTCCCCGTGTTTGCATGGGTTTACTCCGGGATTTCTCCGGTTTCCTCCCACATGCCAAAAACATGCAGGTTAGGGAGTTAAGGGGCGCTTGCGCACGCAGCGACCGGCAGCTGGTGGTTTGTCACCAGACTGCAAAACAAATCTACCTACGGGTACAAAATAAGTAAAAAAAAAACCAAAAAGCCTTACCCTTAATAATAAACACCTTCATTTACAATCTGCATTTTGTGTTTACTTGTGGTATCTTTATCTAATATTTAAATTTGTTTGATGATCTGAAAAATTTAAGCGTGACAAACAAAAAATGAGAAATCAGGGAGGGGGTTTTTCACACCACTGTTGTGTAAGCACACTGAATAACAAAATCTGCTTTTCAGCATCACCAGCAGTAAGACGTCACAGACATTCAACCTAGCATCTCGGAATATAAGAGGATTCAGCTCTCCTGCAAAAAGGACCAAAGTATTGAACCACCTACATAAACTTAAATCTGATATTTGTTTTCTGCAATAAACCCATCTCACAGAGGCAGAGTCTCAGAAACTTAGGCCTGGATGGATTGGCCAGACTTACCATTCAACTTACAATTCTAAAAATGTGGTGTTTCTATTTTAGTTAACAAAAATCTACTGTATATACACAAATCAACTGTAACTGACCCCAGAGGAAGCTTCATTATCATCAATGGATTAATTAATAATAATAGCATAACAATAGCTAGCATCCATGGCCCAAACACTCATTCCCTGACTTTCTTTCACTCTGTTTTTTTGATTGACAGTTTCTGGCTACTCCATCAACTGGTCAGAATCTGAGATACTGACTCTTAGGTCCTCCAACTGGGACGCCTGGATTGGGGACCTTCCCTTTAAATTTCCATCCATCCATTCATCCATCCCCTACTACTTATCCGGGTCCGGGTCGCAGGGGCATCAGTCTAGGCAGAGCAGCCCAGACTTCCACCCAGTTGACATAACACGATGATCCCCATGATCTCTCTGCAGGTGGTCAACCCACTGGAGGGCAGACCCATGTGCCTCTCTTGGATATACTGGATCCTTGTACACTGACAATAAAAGCCGGTTCTATTCTATTCTATTCTATTCTATTCTATTCTATTCTATTCTATTCTATTCCTTGATGTAATGTTTTTCATGGAGATCCAATGGACTGCTCTTAGTCTGGCCCTTCACCCAGGACCAGTTTGCCTTTGGAGACCCTACCAGGTGCAAGTTGCCACTGACAGCATAGCTCCTGGGATCATTCGGGCACTCAAACCTCTCCACTACCATAAGGTGGCAATTCACAAAGGGGACCTTACAACCCAGTCCATTAAATACCTTGGAATTCATGTCTCAGTAAAATCAAAAGAAATGTTTAGACTCAACTTCACACAGTTACTCAGTAATATCAAAGAAAATCTGGATTGGTGGAATCAACTTCCACTCTCTTTAATTGGCTGAATCTCAACTGTCAAACTGAAAATCCTCCCCAGAATAAACTACCTATTTGCCATGACTCATGTAAATCCAACCCTGGGCTGCTTCTCCTCTCTAAACTCAATAATTGGCACATTTTAATGGAAGGCAAAAAACCAAGGATCTAAACAATAACACTCCAAAAATACAAACAATTTGGTGGATTAATTGCACCAAATTTTTACCATTATGTCCTCTCCCATCAACTTCAATATATTAGAGACAAATAATTCAAATCAGACTAGACATCGAACAGATCTTTTGTGAACACCTTTCCATTCAGCATATTGCATTCATAGATAAGTCAGTTCAAACCCTAATTGGCTTCAAAATTAATGTCATTAACACCACTCTTAATGCTTGGTGGAAAGCCAATGAAATATTGCACCTCAAACTGTAATTTCCCAGTTTGGGATCAATAAAGTACATCTGTCTAAACTGTCCCCATCCACTCTTACTCCTATCTGGCATAACCCCATGTCCAAAATCAACAAACAACCCATAGACTTTCCTGCTTGGAAACAGAGGGAAGTAACCAGACTGGGGAAACTTTTCAGTGTCAGCTCTCTCATGACCTTTAACCTCCCCCAACAAACTTACAACCTACTTCATCATTGCCACTTCCAGTGCATACAGTTAAAAGAGACAATAAAGAAAGAAATTGATTTACATCTCTTTGACAACACTGTTTCTCCCATACTAATAATGTTAAACTCTTTTCAACCCAGAAAATTACTCTCACAGATTTTTTTTATTTTTGATTTGATTTTGTATACTTTATTGATCCCCAGAGGGGAAATTGAGGGCATCCACCTGGATGGATGAAGCAGCCACAGTATGGCGCTATCCCTTAACCATTCACACACACATTCACATTTAGGGCCACTTTAAAGTCTCCAGTTAACCTAACCTGCATGTTTTTTGGCCCGTGGGAGGAAACCGGAGAAATCCTGGAGTAAACCCATGCAGATACGGGGAGAACATGCAAACTCCACACAGATCACTGCTCTTCTCTCATCATCACAAAACCGTTTCATTACCAATCGATAAATGGACTTCAGATCTGAACATGCACCACTCCGACACCAAATGGTAAACCATATGCACTAACACATTTCCTGTCTCAGTTAACACCAAACTTCAGCTAATTCAATACAAAATCCTACACAGAACTCACATCACCACTCATAAACTCCACCACATGGGTTTCATAGACAGCAACACCTGCTCATACTGCCCCACTGCAATAGACAATCATTTTCATGCCTTCTGGCTCTGCACAACAATCAGTTTGGGTCGGAGGTCGCAAGGAAGCTGTCAAAGGCCCTCAACCACAACGTCCCCCTCACCCCCTCCATAGCCCTCTTAGGGGATCTCTCTTCACTTACCATCCCTAAATAACTCCAAGCCTTCCTTTTAATGGCATTAACCATCGCCAAGAAAACTGTATTACTTAACTGGAAAGACAGAACAAAAATATCAATAAATTGTTGTCTCAACTTGCTAACAAGCCTGGAAAAACTCATGGCATCCATGAAAGACACTCGCATCTCATTCTGCAAAATCTGGTTTGCTTTCCTGCAGTACATAGAGCTGATTCCTCCTTATATCAACACTACAGAGGTGAAAAGCTGGTAATTTAATTGACATTGTCCTTGCCCAACACCATTATTATCAGTGATTACTCTCCCCACCCCAGTCTCCGCCCCCCATCACTTAATGTGTACTTAATGTTACTTTTGTTTTCTTTTGCTCTTGTTGAATCACTATCTGTTTGTACAAAAATTATAAAGGGAGGAAGCTTCTACTAAAAACCCCTCCGTGGATCGCCACCTTATTGTGGTGGAAGGGTCTGAGTGCCCGAATGATCCCAGGAGCTATGTTGTCGGGGGCAGCTTGCCCCTAGTAGGGCCTCCCAAGGCAAACTGGTCCTGAGTGTAGAGCTAGACTAAGAGCGGTCCATTGGATCTCCATGAAAAACATTACATCAAGGACCCAGTATTCCCAAATGAGGCACATGGGTCAGCCCTCCAGTGGGCTCACCACCTGCATCAGTCCAGGCTGCTCTGCCTGGAATGATGCCCCCGCAACCCAGATCCCCGGATAAGGGGTAGAGGATGGATGGAAGGAAGGAAGGAAGGATGGATGGATGGATGGATGGATGGATGGATGGATTAACTTCTACCAAAACTAGGCTGTTTGGTGCAGTTGGAGGATGTGGAAACAGGGATAAAATGAACACATAAAAACATAGCAACTATGAGAAAATAGATAAATGATAAATGGTAAGTTCGTCAGTTTAAAAAAGCAACCCCCCCCCCCCAAAAAAAAAACAACAAACACCAGAGCAGCTCCAGAATATGAAGTGAAAGATAAAACTGTTTATAGAGCAAGAGCTAGCAAATGGTGTTGTCATGATTAAAAGTTTGAACATATTCCTGAAAAGGAACTTTAAAAAAAAAAAATGCAATCCGATTCTTAAGGATAAGCTTAAGGCTGTGAGTCACATTTTACTTATGTAAACTCTTGGAATTTTAAATCATCACAGAATACACAGGGCAGGACCAAAATGCAGTAGCACTGGCTGTGGTACTGCCTGGAACAAGTTGGGTCTGGAGGTGCGCTCCTGGGGTATTGGGGGCCATGTTGGATGCTGTATGACAGGGGCATATAGGGGTCAAAGGCTTAGCTAGAAGACTGGAGTTGGACGAGACAGGTTGTCAGGATTATTAATGAAGCTCTTTCAGTCAAGCAGGTGAGTGTCTTCTTAGCCAGGGCTTTAAAAGTATCGTCCTTTTTGTCCTGCCCAGAGCTGCCTCCCAGTGTTCTGGGCATGGTCCAACATGCCACTCTTTGTACAAGTGCATAATTAAATACTTGTAATCTTCCATCTCCTTGTCGAAAAGCTCTCCACAGGGTCAATTTTTGTTGAGGCTGTTGAAAAAAATCAAAGACAGAAATTAAACAATGCTGGATTAAAGAACCTGGAATTACAAAATAAAACTGGATGAGGTAGACATGAAATCCGAAACTCTCAAATAGTACATCTGCTCTCTGAGATCAAACAACTCTATGTAGTAGTATAAGAAGGTGATGAAGTCAGCATATTTTCTAGATTAGATGCTGTACATCATCAACAGCTGTATGCTGGTGCAGAGCACTTAATGTGTCAGAAACCAAATGTGGATATAAACTGAGCCACTGAGTATGTGATGTTTGTTTCTTGTTTGATTTGGCGTCTGATTATATTTTTTAAGATGAATAATGAAAGGTGCCTATGGTGCACAAAACATTAATGAAACAGATGGTGTGATACAGTAATTGCTGAATCGTTTCATGCATGAAGTTTTGAAAATGGAGAGAGAGCTTTTGTCTTTTTTGCTAATATTCAAATTTTTATAAAATCTATTTTCTAACACTTGTTTTGCAGGAGATATGGATTATGTGGACGTCATAGTGAGTACTATGATTATATATATGATGCACTTAAGAAATGTTAATAAAATCCTTTAATTGGAAAGCATACATGAAAGGAAGACTAGGGGATATGACAAATTGATTATCAGTGTCCCCCTGGAACTGCAGTGACTCCAGTGTCTTCATCCTTGCCATCACAGTGTTCAGCTATAAAATCAGACATACTAGCTGTGACACAACCAATATCTTTATATTGAAGTCCATGCTTGAAAGGTTTTACTGTGTAATGCTTAATGCCATTCCAAAGACCACTTCTGTTTCCTTTGGTTCAGCTGAAAAATAAAGATTTCATTTTTTTTTTTCTGTTTTCATTATGTAATTACTTTAATAGAAAGCACACCTATATACCCAAGGACATGTATGTTAGGCCATGTGTGAATTAGATTGTGTATGTGAATAATGATTGGAAATGTTGTTACTGTGGAGGGATTCAAAGGGTAATGTGCAGAATCTGCAAGCAATATACATTAAATATGTCCCTGTGTATTTTTTCTGCAATTAAGATACTGATATGGCCTGACTGGAAAAAAAGTTAGTGGAAAAGTATTTACTTGTGGCCTCTGGCAGCTCTAATGGCCCGATCAATGTCATCCTCAAGGCGCTTTATTGAAAACTCAGCCGGTTGTGTGAAAAAATAAAGCCAGTTGTTCATTATAAAACATTAACAGAGTCAACAGACTGATAATGATGCTGAGAGACAGTTTCTGGGCTGACAAGAAAAACCACAATTTTAACACTTCAGCTACTTCTTGGGGCTAGTGGGTAATGAGTGTGAGGTCAAAAGCTATAGTATACTAATATTAGATAAAGATTTGTCCATATTGGACAAATATGGACAAATTTGTCCATATTGGACAAATCTGGGGAAAAATACTGGCAGCTCAGCTGGACCAGCTAAGATAACATCCATCCATCCATCTATCCATCCATTTTCTACCACAAGATGAAGTAACTCAGCAAAAGTGTCACTTTCCGAGCAATGTTGTTTTAAAAGAGGTGCTGACACAGTAAAATTGTGCAACCTTGAAGAATGGCAGTCTACACTACAAATGTGTAAAATCCCAAGCAAAGCACTGATTTTCTCCAGGTGCTCCGGTTTCTTGGTTTCTACGGGCATGCCAGTCGGTGCATCGTGACATGCACTAAACAAACCTATCACCTGGTCAGTCACTGCGACAGATACAGGAGTCAGTTTGTCTTGGCCTGTCCTTGCCACTGATAATACCTCTATCTGCCAAGAATGTGCCGCTTGTCCAGCAAATGCTAGCGGTACTCAAATACTTTGCAAGCAGTTTCATGAAATGGTCAGTAAGAAAGCTCGGACGTCTCCCGGGCTAACAAGGTCATGAGTTCGTGGCAGTGGAGGGCGAAGGACAGAGCTGCGTGGAGGAATCTGATCAGACCTAAATGAAACAGTCATTGTCGCCCCCGACAGACTGCTATGATGATGATGACGATCCCGGGGTCTGGGCTGTAGGAGCAGCAGTCCACAGCCGCCCATATTGCCACTCAGTTCACGTAGCACCATGGTGGTGAGCCCATTGGACGGCAGACCCACGTGGCCCCTTTGGATACACTGGATTCTTGCAGTGACTTTTTCATTGGGATCTACTGCACCGCTTTTAGTCCTTGATGAAGGGCTTTTAGTCTGGCCCTTCATCAAGGACCAGTTTATATTGGAAGAGCCTACCAGGGACAAGTTGCCCTTGACAGCATAGCTCCTTTGGATCATTGGGGCATGCAAAGCCCTCCACCATGATATAGGTGGCAACCCATGGAGGGGTAAAATAATGATACTATTAAATTCTTTCAAAATTCTGCTGTTCACCAATGATGGCATTGTCTTCTGTCTTGCTATATGCAAGCCAAAGCAAATGAGTTCAATTAAAATAGACATAGTAATGCCTTATAATGTGTGTTGATGTGTTAATAGTAATGCCTATTAACACATCCAGATTGTTTAGGATGTTAAGGATTTATTTAGGTCCAGTTTCATCCTTTTTTTTAAAGTTTCGGTTAGATTTGGAGAGCTATTTCAGGTTTTTATTATCTGTTCTTGTGAGACTCATTATGTTAAAAAGAGATTAAGGAGAGTGGTATCTCTGCAGTAGTAAAATAGTTAAAGTGTGGGTTGTAGTAAAAAATAATGAGTAATATTTAGTTATGTGCAAATTGGCAGATGCTTGTGTCATGACACAAAAAACTGTCCATATTTCCTACGATAAAAAGCATTGAAAAATGACCAATACATCTTTATCAAAATGAATTACCAAGTATGAATAAAGATTTGTGCCTGTAGGTGGATAGATTTTTTTGTTAACAATCAGGAATCATTTGTTGACATTCACAACGATCTGTGGAAACAAACCTAAGACATACTGTCGTTTGGTAGCTGAGCTTCTGTCAAGGATGAGCATTTAAATGGCCACTCAGAGTGAAACATATTTCTCCCTCAGGCACCTCTCCAGACTTTTTTATAGCTGCAGTAGAACGCATTGATGAATATATCTGATGGCAGTGACAGGACATTGTTCTCATTTTTTCTTCACCCTCTTCTTCTTTCTTCTTTTTTTTTCTCCCAGTTACAATATTGTAATAATATGGTCCAATGATAATATCGTGATAACAATATATTACTGGGCAGCACAGTGGCCACCCCAGAGCTGGCCAGCTGGGATCTTTCTGTGTGGATTCTGCATGTTTTCCTTGTGTCTGCATGGGTTTTCGGCAAGTACTCCAGCATCCTCTCACAGTCCAAAGACATGTACATTAGGGTAATTGGTAAAACGTGGAGTGAATGGTTGTCTGTCTCTCTGTGTTTGCTCTGAAATCGACTGCTGATCCATCCAGGGACGGGTGGGCGAGATATCCAATATATTTGGTGTATCAATTCATTCGTCCACGTGAGATACATAAAATGCCTATATCGAATATACAGTAAGTTGTCACATTAAGCCAATGACACATAATTAAGCTCAGAGTTCTACTTCTCTCTCCGTCTCCTCTGACTCTCACATACCGGTGCCTCTGCTGCTCACACTCCCCTGCCCTTCGAGAAAAAAACCCTCCAGGGTGCACGCACATTTTTAAAACTGGAGAGGAGAGAAATTGACTTCTTTCTTTAGAAAATCCCTTTAGCACATTCACACTTTCAAGTGTTTAACGTTTTAAATACTTTATGACAATAGCTTGTGAGGCAGCGGCCAGACTCTCCAATGTGTCCACCACCTCACCAGCCCAAACTGCTGTCCAGCTTCAGTCGAGTTCAAGCTCCAGAGACTGGTGACAGGAGCAGAAGAAGATGGCGCAATCAACAGAATCAAAACAGGTCCGTCTCTAAACACACGGAACAGGAGATGAAGATTAAGGTCAACATTGCTGACTACAGCAGCATGTTTGTGGTGCAGTCTGCACTCTGCAGAAATGAAATGAAATCATTCTTGCCATGTGAGCAAACCCTCAAAATAAGAGCTCCCTTACGGTCTCGTAAACCTTCAAAATAAGAGTGAACAGCCAAATGAAGAACTGACTGAATGTACAGTAGACTGATAAAAAACAAAAGTTAGCAATAAATTATACTTCTGCCACCTCTTATTAGACCTTGCAGCCCAGCCAAGTACACTATTATAAGTAGAGGTAATTTAAAAAGGCAATTCTCTTTTGTTGACTATTGCCCTAATAAATAAACTTGACTAAAAATGTGTCATGCTTGTGATCTTGATTTTTTCCATGTGAATTTTAAACTTTGGGTATGTTATGATCTTTTCTGCTCTGCTTGTTCCTATGGAACACTTGCCAAATTCAGCAAGTGTACAGGCGATAGGGAAATCTGCGTGGAAAGCATTTCAAAGAAATGTTCACAGAGCAAAAGTCAGCCTACATAATGAATCCCGAAACAAGCACAGTCACAGCTTATAGACTGCAGTAATCAATGCCTTTTTGTAGTTTAATCTCAACAGTGATCCAAGCTATGCACTCTTAAAACAGCATCCTTCCTGTTCATTCTGCCTCATAAGTTGTTAAGGATAACTGGAGTCGTGGAGGTCCTGGTCAGCAGCCTTGTCAGTGTTAATTGTGTTTCTGGCCAGTGTCGTCTCAGTGCTGTGGGCAGTTGGAAAATCAGAGTTACTCTATTTCCCGAAGTGATTATATAATATGCCCCTATAGTTTGCCAAGACTTGCATCTCTAAGGCAATCTACATAAAAAGAGGTGTGTTGAGGAATGGCAGAAAACACAAAGTGTAAGGGAGATGGTAATTAATAAGACTGTGAGTGCAGCCAAGTTGGAAATATGCTAAGATACAGCGGTGCACTGAAAACTTCTTATTGACGCTGCTATCTGGTTTAAAGTTTGATGGGTACATTATTAAGAAGGTTAGCTGATTATATTACTAGCATGGTTATACATGCCTATTATCAATAAACTCAAGCCGCAGGCGACCCTTACCCAACAGAAATACATTTCCCCATTTATTTACAGTCAATACATTTAATTTTCTCAGAGTGCTTGTTTTCAGGTTTTGTGAAAATATGCAATAAAATTATCATTCCTGTTTAACAGACAATAATTATTAACAGAAAAAAATTCTAATAATCATATTAAAATGATGGGCAGCGCGGTGGTGGAGTGGTTAGCACTGCGGCAGCACAGCAACTCACCCTTGGCCGGTGGATCCTGGGTTCGATCCCAGCCCCCAACCAACAGTGATCTGTGTGGAGTTTGCATGTTCTCCCCATGTCTGCATGGGTTTACTCGGGGATTTCTCCCGTTTCCTCCCACATGCCAAAAACATGCAAGTTAGGTAAATTGGCATCACACTGGGGATTCTAAATTGTCCTTAGGTATGAATGTGAGAGTGAATGGTTGTCTGTCTCTGTGTTGGCCCTGCGATGGACTGGCGATCTGTCCAGGGTGTACCCTGCCTCCCGCCCAAAGATGCTGGGATAGGCTCCAGCCCCCCGCGACCCGAAAAGGATTAAGCGGAAGAAGATGAATGAATGAATGAATATTAAAATGATCTTGAGTTACTAAATTGCAATATATTTAATAATACGTCAAGATTTGCTGCCTTTCATATATGTTTTTCTTATGCATTGTCCATCCATCCATCCATCTTCTACCGCTTAATCCTTTCGGGTCGCGGGGGGCTGGAGCCTATCCCAGCATCTTTGGGCAAGAGGCAGGGTACACCCTGGACAGATCGCCAGTCCATCGCAGGGCCAACACAGAGAAACAGACAACCATTCACTCTCGCATCCATACCTAAGGACAATTTAGAATCCCCAGTTTTGATGCCAATTAACCTAACTTGCATGTTTTTGGCATGTGGGAGGAAACCGGAGTGCCTGGAGTAAACCCACGCAGACATGGGGAGAACATGCAAACTCCACACAGAAGGGTCACCGATGGTCTGGGGGTGGGATCGAACCCACGATGGTCAAGGGTGCAATCGATCCCATGACCTTCTTGCTGTGCTGCCACTGTGCTAACCACTGCGCCACCGTGCTTCTTATGCATTGTTCAAGAATAAATTTAAATATATGCACTAGTTCCTCATATATGGTAAAATATTATATAGTGTATATAATTTAATATGTTTATATAAACTAGAAAGAAACTAGGGATGCTGAAGCGATTCCAAAATGTTCTCTATGGGAGCAGAAACAATATTGCTACTCTGGGCAAGTGATATATTACTGTTCTGTCTTAGTTGTCATTATTTTAAGTGAAATACTTGCCTTTTAACCAGCCACAGGATCTTCAAGTGATGATGGACTGTACTACTAAAGTGGTGTTGCAGTAGAGTAATGGTGAGTTCTTTCTTGGAGCAACTCAGATTTGGGGCATGCCCAACGAGTACTTCCAAGTTGTGAAGTTGGTTTTTCACGCCACTCAAGCTGTGGAAAGACTGACCCGAAATTCAGACTTTAAGACATACGGTGGGGCAAAAAAGTATTTAGTCAGCCACCAATTGTGCAAGTTCTCCCACTTAAAAAATGAGAGAGATCTCCAATTTTCATCATAGGTATACTTCAACTATGAGAGACAAAATGAGAAAAAAAAAATCCAGAAAATCACAATGAAGGATTTTTAATGAATTAATTGGTAAATTCCTCTGTAAAATAAGTATTTGGTCAATAACAAAAGTTCATCTCAATACTTTGTTATATACCCTTTGGTGGCAATGACAGAGGTCAAACGTTTTCTGTAAGTCTTCACAAGGTTTTCACACACTGCTGCTGGTGTTTTGGCCCATTCCTCCATGCAGATCTCCTCTAGAGCAGTGATGTTTTGGGGCTGCCGCTGTGCTAAACATATTTTCAACTCCCTCCAAAGATTTTCTATGGGGTTGAGATCTGGAGACTGGCTAGGCCATTCCAGGACCTTGAAATGCTTCTTACGAAGCCACTCCTTCATTGCCTGGGTGGTGTGTTTGGGATCATTGTCATGCTGAAAGACCCAGCCACGTTTCATCTTCAATGCCCTTGCTGATGGAAGGAGGTTTTCACTCAGAATCTCACGATACATGGCCCCATTCATTCTTTCCTTTACACGGATCAGTCGTCCTGGTCCCTTTGCAGAAAAACAGCTCCAAAGCATGATGTTTCCACCCCCATGCTTCACAGTAGGTATGGTGTCCTTTCTCCTCCAAACACGACAAGTTGAGTTTTTACCAAAAAGTTCTATTTTGGTTTCATCTGACCATATGACATTCTCCCAATCCTCTTCTGGATCATCCAAATGCTCTCTAGCAAACTTCAGATGGGCCTGGACGTGTACTGGCTTAAGCAGGGGGACACGTCTGGCACTGCAGGATTTGAGTCCCTGGCGGCGTAGTGTGCTACGGATGGTAGCCTTTGTTACTTTGGTCCCAGCTCTCTGCAGGTCATTCAATAGGTCCCCCCGTGTGGTTCTGGGATTTTTGCTCACCGTTCTCGTGATCATTTTGACCCTACAGGGTGAGATCTTGCGTGGAGCCCCAGATCGAGGGAGATTATCAGTGGTCTTGTATGTCTTCCATTTTCTAATAATTGCTCCCACAGTTGATTTTTTCACACCAAGCTGCTTACCTATTGCAGATTCAGTCTTCCCAGCCTGGTGCAGGTCTACAATTTTGTTTATGGTGTCCTTTGACAGCTCTTTGGTCTTGGCCATAGTGGAGTTTGGAGTCTGACTGTTTGAGGTTGTGGACAGGTGTCTTTTATACTGATAATGAGTTCAAACAGGTGCCATTAATACAGGTAACGAGTGGATGACAGAGGAGCCTCTTAAAGAAGAAGTTACATGTCTGTGAGAGCCAGAAATCTTGCTTGTTTGTAGGTGACCAAATACTTATTTTACCGAGGAATTTACCAATTAATTCATTAAAAATCCTTCAATGTGATTTTCTGGATTTTTTTTTCTCATTTTGTCTCTCATAGTTGAGGTATACCTATGATGACAATTGGAGACCTCTGTCATCTTTTAAGTGGGAGAACTTGCACAATTGGTGGCTGACTAAATACTTTTTTGCCCCACTGTAGCTGTGCCCATGCACAGCACATCAACAGTATTCATTAGCCCATGAAAATCGCTGCATGTGGCTTTGTGTTCAGTAGGCGTTGCTAGCAGTGGCTAGCTGGCTAGAGTGGACCAGAATTCCCCCATACTGGACACTAAAACAACAGACAAATAATTAAAACTGAGGATGTATTTTTGCCTGAAAATATAGGCCAGCGGTCTTTGTTTCTCATGTTGCTGTTTTGTTAAATCATGAGATAAATTGCATGACCAAAATCTGGCTTCTCCAATAAAATAAATTCACAATAAACCAGCCATCTTTCTTGTAACAAACTGTAGTTTGCAGCATGTGTTTTTTGCTAGCCCCCCAGCCCACTTGTTTTTTTGGTTTGCGGGTCCTTCTTTTTCTTTCACAGTTACTCACTCATTAGATCTATGTGCTTAAAAGAACTTAATTTGGTTGTGGGACAAAAACTACTTGTTCTGAAAATGCCCCTTTACTGTAGTAACCCTTCTTATCTTGTAATGATGGACTTAAACTGGGTCGCTAATGTCACAGCCTGGCATGTAAGCCAAAGAGCACATTTTGGTATAGAGCCGGTGCATCTGACTGAATAATATCTTACTTCCCCAAAGTGAGACGGGGCTGACATTTCACATAAAAGCACTCTCCCAAAACATCTCTTGTACCGCCATTAAAGTTTAGAATTTTGAAGTCTGTTGCATTCTTTCTTATTTGCATAGCCTTGCTCAGTTTTCCCAGCTGTTTTGCCATTGCCATTTCAATCAGCAAATCACTTCATAGTCCTCCTTTTCCAAGCTTTTTTGAACTGGGAGTCATTGTGTCACTGAGGATGACACATCCACAGAAATAGATAGTATGATGCCATTTATGTAAAAAAATCAACCGCACTTCAGTATAACTTTATCTCTCGAGGGATATTTGCATTATTATGCTTCCACAACAGTGCAACAGTGTCAGGACTGTGAACTACTTTGGTTGTCTTTTCTATACTTTCTCAGTGGAAAAAATATATACTGTATTTCTCCACAAGAGTCAAAGGCTGGGTAAAGGGAAGTCTTGTCATCGCTGATTAGACTGCTTCCCCATGACCTAGACCTCTGAGCAAAAGAAAGAAAATATGTGGAGGGATGAATGGAATTACTTAATTAGTGACGATGAATACAAGACATTCCACGTACCAAAAGCCAGTTTAGAAAGCTTTTTCCAAGTGGAGTAGTTTAAGTATCTTGGGGTCTTATTCACGAGTGAGGGGAGAATGGAGCAAGAGATTGACAGATGGATTGGAGCAGCATCTGCAGTGATGTGGATGTTGTACCGGTCCGTTGTGGTGAAGAGGGAGCTGAGTTCTAAGGCAGAGCTGTCGATTTACCAGTCAATCTACGTTCCTACTCTCACCTATGGTGACGAGCTTTGGGTAATGATCGAAAGAATGAGATCGTGGATACAAGCGGCTGAAATGAGCTTTTTCCGTAGGATTACTGGACTCACCCTCAGAGATGGAGGTGAGGAGATCAGTCATCCGGGAGAGGCTCAGAGTAGAACCGCTGCTCCTCCACATTGAAAGGAGTCAGTTGAGGTGGTATGGGCATCTGATTAGGATGCCTCCTGGACGCCTCCTACTTGAGGTGTTTTGGGCACGTCCCACTGGGAGGAGACCCCAGGGCAGACCCAGGACTCGCTGGAGAGACTATGTCTCCCAGCTGGTCTGGGAACGCCTTGGTATCCTCTCTGAAGAGCTGGAGCAGGTGGCCGGGGAGAGGGAAGTCTGGGCTTCTCTGCTTGAACTGCTGTGTCCACGACCCGGACCTCCGGAAAAGCGGTAGAAGATGGATGGATGGATGGAATACAAGACAGAAAAACAAAAAATTCTCATTGGCCCACAAGTGATTTCACACAATGGAAGTAGTAGATTTGATTAGGGTTAATCTGGTTTAAATACATATACAGTGGTGTGTAAAAGTGTTTGCCCCCTTCCTGATTTCTCTTTTTTTTTTTGTATGTTTGTCACACTTAATTGTTTTCAGATCATCAAACAAATTTAACTATTAGACAAAGATAGCATAAGTAAACACAAAATGCAGTTTTTAAATGAAGGTGTTTATTAACTGTCACCATGTTTACATGGACACAAGTAACCGGATTAAAAGCCTGATCTGGAATAAAAATGCTTCATGTAAACACGCCAATCTGAATATTCTGACCCGATCACGCTCATTCGGATCAAAATTTCATTCCGATTGAGACGGGTGGGTTATGCCGATTGTTAATCCGAATGGTGCGCATGAAAACACTTATTCTGAAGGTTGGGCAGAAAATATGTTTACCGCGCATGTCTGTACGTCAGCCACACATTGACGAGATGTATTTCCGCCTTTACAGCAGCTAGCGGAAGATATAGCGGGAGTAAAACAAAACTGGTCTGTATCATCCTGCTGTCTTCCTGTGTTCGTCATATGCATAAGTATTGTACTTGTAGCTTCATTACGGAGACCAGCAGAAGCAAAAATACAGTCTGAATAAAACACAATACAGGTCCATTTCAAAAAGAGAAAGACATGAAGAGGGGCTCGCGAACACCGGAAGTTGCTTCATCTTCTACTATTTTTGATATGTTGAAATGTCGACGTGCGCGTGTCAAAATGATTTATTCCTTTCAAACATGTGACACGTGGAAACGCACGTCCTAATCGGATCAGCTTTTTCAGGATCCATGTAAACAGTAAAGTTCTGATCTGAATTGTAATCAGATTGAAGAAATTTTGCCCATGTAACCATAGCTTGTCCCAGTCACCGTATGGCGACATAACCCCTAGTGGTCAAGAGTAGTAAATATTTTTTGTCAATAAAATAGTTCAGATTTCCAAGGCTATAACTTGAAAGTTGCAAGAGATAATGGCTTATTGTCAATTAGAAAGGTGTACATTATGATCCAAAGTTTCAGATAGGAATAAATTTATGCATCTAATTTGCATTATGTCGTGGCAGCTATATAAATTCCATAACTCAGTCAAAAGTGGACTTTGGATATATTTACACAAAGAATGGTTCAGTTTTTTGACACCATTGTCTCTACGGGGTAAGTTGTTATCTTATCTTCAAATTATATGAACCAGAAAATCAGTACAATGTAAAAAAATAAATAAATAAATTTGTCACTTACCGGTCACAGAGGGGGGCTCGCTTGCTTACGTGACCGGTCCGTTTTCGTCCATCGTGGTCGTTATTTTGCATTCTGTCGGTCATTTGTGCTCTCTCCCACATCTAGAAAGCCTTATGATTATCCCACGTAAATTTTGTTCATATTACGTGGCTATTTTTCCTGTATGATGCAGTTTTCTGTGACAATCCATGATGATCATGGTGGCCATATTAGCTTTCTGGGCTAAAAGGATTAAAACAGGAAAAGGAAATGAGGAGTTCTTCTTCTTTGGTGTATTGCGTGTCATCCATTGAGTCCTCCAACACGTGTCTGCCACCTTCTGAAACTGGCAGATCAGAACAAATCAGTACAAATCCTCAGTGCAGCCGGAGATGTCAGAGTGAGATGACAGGTGCGGTTGCTGCACTGTGCCACTGGGGGTGCATGAAATCTGACAGTTAAAAGTTTAAGGGAAAAAAAAAAAAAAACAAACCTACATGGCCTTGTGTGAAAAAGTGATTGCCCCTAAACCTAATAACTGGTTGGGCCACCCTTAGCAGCAACAACTACAATCAAGCGTTTGCGATAACAGGCAATGAGTCTTTTACAGTGCTGTGGAGGAATTTAGGCCCACTCATCTTTGCAGAATTGTTGTAATTCAGCCACATTGGAGGGTTTTTGAGCATGAACTCCATTTTTAAGGTCATGCCACAGCATCTCAATCGGATTCAGGTCAGGACTTTGACTAGGCCGCTACAAAGTCTTCATTTTGTTTTTCTTAAGCTATTTAGAGGTGGACTTGCTGGTGTGTTTTGAATCATTGTCCTGCTGCAGAAGCCAAGTGTGCTTCAGCATGAGGTCACGAACAGATGGCCGGACATTCTCCTTCAGGACTTTTTGTAGACAGCAGAATTCATGGTTCCATTTACCACAGCAAGTCTTCCAGGTCCTGAAGCAGCAAAACAGCCCCAGAAAATCACACTACCACCACCATATTTTACTGTTGGTATGATGTTCCTTTTCTGAAATGGTGTGTTACTTTTATGTCGGATGTAATGGAACACACACCTTCCAAAAAGTTCAACTTTTGTCTCAATAGTCCACAGAGTATTCTCCCAAAAGTCTTGGGGATCATCAAGATGTTTTCTGGTAAAACTGAGATGAGCCTTTATGTTCTTTTTACTCAGCAGTGGATTTCATCTTGGAACTCTGCAATGCAGACCATTTTTGTCCAGCCTCTTTCTTATGGTGGAGTCATGAACACTGATCTTAACTAAGGCAAGTGAGGCCTGCAGTTCTTTGGATGTTATTGTGGGGTCTTTTGTGACCTCTTGGATGAATCGTCGCTGCGCTCTTGGGGTAATTTTGGTTGGTCGGCCACTCCAGGGAAGGTTTACCACTGTTCCATGTTTTCGCCATTTGTGGATAATGGCTCTCACTGTCGTTCACTGGAGTCCCAATGCTTTAGAAATGGCTTTATAACATTTCCCAGACTGACAGATCTCAATTACTTTGTTTCTCATTTGTTCCTGAATTTCTTTGGCTCACAGCATGATGTCTAGCTTTTGAGGATTTTTTGGTCTACTTCACTTTGTCAGGCAGGTCCTATTTAATTGATTTCTTGATTGAGAACAGGTGTGACAGTAATCAGGCGTAGGTGTGGCTAGAGTAATTCAACTCAGCTTTCCAAAGATGTGATAAACCACGGTTAATTTATGTTTTAAATTGAAGTGGGGGGTGGGCAATCACTTTTTCACACAGGGCCATGTAGGTTTGGATTTTTCTTTACCCTTAATAATAAACACTTTCATTTAAAAACTGCATTTTGTGTTTACTTGTGTTATCTTTGTCTAATATTTAAATTTGTTTGGTGATCTGAAACATTTAAGTGTGACAAACATACAAAAAAATGAGAAAGCAGGAAGGGGGCAAACACTTTTTCACATCACTATACATACAGGAGTGGACACATTTGTTGGTAGCCTTCTGCTAAAGAAAGAAAATCCCACATTGGTCACTGAAATAACTTGAAACTGAGGAAAGTAATAATAAATATTAATTTTCTTAAAATTAACTAATGAAAAATGAGACAATGCTTTTGACTTTTGGTTCAACAGAATCCTTAAAAAACAATCTCTTGAAACTTGCCTGGACAACAATGATTGTACTCCTAGGAAAGATTGAAAATAGTTTGACCATAGGGAAGTAATCCTGCATTTTGGGAGAGCACTACGCTCCCAAAATGCAGGATTACTTGTAATACCTAGAATCTCCAAAAGTAAAATGGGAGGCAGAGCCTTCAGTTATCAAGCTCCTCTCCTGTGGAATCAGCTGCCAATCTGGATTCGGGAGTCAGACTCGATATCTGTTTTTAAGAATAGGGCTAAAACCTACCTTTTTGATATAGCCTACAATTAGGGAGGGATCATGTGTTTCTGAACCCTCCCTTAGTTATGCTGCTAATAGGTTTAGTCAGCCGGGGGACCTCCAGTAATGCACTGGGCCTCACTCCTTTTCTCACTCTCAATGAAATATTTTTTTTGCTGGTCATTAACGTCTGTTTGTTCTCTCCCATAGATTGAGTCCCCATCGTGCTGTTTGCTCTCTACATGTCTGTTCTTTTCTTCTTCTCTATCCCCTCACCCCCCAGCCAGTCGCAGCAGATGACTGCCCCTCCCTGAGCCTGGTTCTGCTGGAGGTTTCTTCCTGTTAAAAGGGAGTTTTTCCTCTCCACCGTCGCCAAGTGCTTGCTCACAGGGGATCGCCTGATTGCTGGGGTCTTTCTGCAACTGTGGGGGTTCCCCCTACAGTTGATAGTGCTATGAGATGACTGTTGTTGTGAAATGGTGCTATATAAATAAAGTTGAATTGAATTGAATTGGATGTGTAAGGTGTGTGTCCTGTAATTAGCATCACAGGTGTCTTCCAACTTTTCATTAGCCATTCAGCCCATTTAAAGAAAAATAAAAACATGCTACTTGTTATGTAGGTAACCTGGTGTTGAATGAGGCAAGATGAAGGTTGCGTCGAACACAGCTTTATTGATGGAAGAAATACAGAGGTAACATGGCAGGCACCTGGTATGGGCACCCGTGTAAGAAGTCGTAACATGGCGGCCCACCCCGCTATATAGGGCAGTGCGGTGACGTGAAAGAAAGTCCACATCACCACACTGCACTTCACAATAAGGTTCCACAAATACACATACCACATTTCCTCCCCCCTTTAGAAATGTCCAAAACCACACACACAATTGAAACCCACCCCAATTTAGAACCCAAATCACACACTAAAATAATGAAAACTAATGTACTCAACTGGCCTAACACACTCACACAAAACAACCTAAAATAGGACTGGTGGGTGGACTGCCACACAGCCCGCACAGCATGCTGGATTATTCTACCACCAAATAAACTAAAATCACTGCAATGCTCCTAATCTAAGACACAAATATATATACAACCCCATAACATAACATGTACAAAACACAGAACTATAAACATAACTTTACAGCACGGT
This sequence comes from Pholidichthys leucotaenia, assembly GCA_020510985.1. Taxonomy (NCBI): domain Eukaryota; kingdom Metazoa; phylum Chordata; class Actinopteri; order Cichliformes; family Pholidichthyidae; genus Pholidichthys; species Pholidichthys leucotaenia. The sequence goes on along the minus strand of CM035847.1, from coordinate 125,285,836 downwards.
CACTTGGGTGGGAAAGGTAGAACCGGCATGGGGGGGGGGGGGGGGGCAGGGCAGCCCCTCAGCAAGCGCGCCCCTGGAAGCAGCAAGCCCCAGGGACGATGGCTTATCTTCCAGATGATGGAGCCCGACTCCTTCACCACCATCACCAACTCCCATCCAGCCTCGTCACCTGAAGCATCCTCCTGGACATGCAGAAGCTGACAGGCATGCCTCGATGAGCTGTTGGACAGTCGGAAGTATGCTGCGCCCAACTTCACCACTATGCGCAGATATCCTCGGTGTTTTGCTGGCTGTCATTTGGCCCATCTTTGCTGTGGACGTTCATCACCCTGAGCCCGAACCAAGCCCAAAATCTTCAGTGGGACCTGGCTCGGCCTGACGTGCTGCTACTGAGCATGCGGTAACGCCATGCTCATCGGTCTGGCTCCATCCTTTTCTAAAAATATCATAGTGGTCACCGACGTAGCTGCAGACCCCCCATCCCCGTGCGGCCAAGCTTCGCATTGGGGGCTAGCATGGTGTCACTCGCTGACACAGGTGCCCTGCCGCCACACTCAGTACTGCCCTCTACCATGTCCCAGGCACCAGCACTGAGACTTTCCTGCACCAAACCTGAGTGAAACTGGTCCTAATTGACCACTGTAGTATCTGTTAGTGCCTCATTCCACACAGCATCCTCTTCAACCGCTGGAACCCCACAACCCGACTATTTGTTCCCGGCACCGTTTTTAATGGCGAAACCCAGTCCATAAAACAGATCACAGCCCATGAAGTTATCGCCTCGTGCTGTCATATGGAACGTGAAGTTAACCATCTTTGCAGACTTGTAACAAACCATTAACTCCAAAGTCCCAACTGTGCCCAGCCTGCCACCTCCATAAACATACAACAGTGCCGGGTTACCTTTAATCCTGTAATGGGAGAAGAACTTCCTCACCGTGGCCCAGTTCAGCAACCACCCCTTCACCACCGTGTCGAGCAACAGTGGCGCCTCCACGCCGTCCAACTCTACTGCGCAATATGTGTACCCATTTGTGCTGGGGGACACTGTATGGATGGTTGTCGGGGATGGGTGGAGCGATTTCTTCCGTGGGCTCTCTGGTTCAGATACACGGCACACTCTAGCATAATGGTTCAAGTGTCCACATCTGCTACAACATTTTTCTCTTGCCGGGCAGTCCTTCGCCTTATTGCAGTGCATTGCAGACCCATAACCCTTGCACAGGGGTTTTCCCAGGGCAGCTCTTCGGCTGGCAGCATTGATTTCAGTAACGTCGTAATCCAATCTATCCTCGCTTCCTGAGTCCACAACATTTGCTGCGGCGGGTGGCTCTGGCATCCTCTGAGACTGGCACCAGGTTAGCTCCAAAGCTAGCTTGTCTGCGGCCTCCAACTGGAGAGCTAGTTCGACAGCTCTGCCTAATGTTAAGTCATTGTGCACCGTAAGTAGCCTAGCCAGCAATGTGGCACTGCACGTGTGCTCCACTAGCTGGTCGCACACCATTTCATCTTTCAATGGCCCAAAGCAGCACTCGCTAGCTATCTGCCTCAAGTTGGCGACAAACTGGTGGATAGGCTCATCTACTCGTTGATGTCACTGCTGAAAATGAATCCTCTGGACAGTCATGCTATCCGGGGTGTGGAAATGGTTGGCTAGCAGCTCCACGACGCCCTCAAATGAGTCCGATGCGCCGGACGTCCGCATGACTCACTGGCCCTCAATACCCAGGTTATGGACAAGAAGCGCACATGCCCTTAGCTTGTCAAACTGCCCAAGGTGCAGCGCGGTGATGTAGGTCTGAAAAGCCTCGAAACATCTAGGCCAAGGCACCGGCAGTTCACCCGGGAGCTCAAGGAAGGGACAGAGTGGTGTTATGCACGCCTCCGTGAGTTAATCCTCAGTCGCCAAATGTTTTGTATGTAACCTGGTGATGAATGATGCAAGATGAAGGTTGCGTCAAACACAGCTTTATTGATGGAAGGAACACAGCGGTAACATGGCAGGCACCTGCCGTGGGCACCAGTGTAAGAGGCCGTAACATGGCGGCCCACCCCGCTATGTAGGGCAGTGCTGTGACGTGACAGGATGTCCACGTCACCACACTGCACTTCACAATAAAGTGTCACAAATACACATACCACACTACTGTGTAGCTTGGTATGGTGGTGTGTAATACACTGAACATGGGCCAGAGAAAGCTGAGGAGAGAGAGAGAGCTCTCTGAGGAGCTCAGAAAGAAGATGATAGATAACCATGTTAAAGGTAAATGCTAAAAAAAATCAATCTCCAAGCAGCTTTGTGCTCCTGTGACCACAATTGCTAAGATTTTTAAAAAATATAAGGTTGACACTGTAGCCAGCCTCCCAGGATGTGGATGCAAGAAGAAATACAACCCCACCTTGATCAGAAGGATAATGTGTAGAAAATGCACCTAGGAAGCCGTCCAAAATCATTCAAGCTGAACTCCATATTCAGGGTACGTCTCTTTTTGGTCCCACCACAGGTCACATTTTGAACAATATTGGCCTTCATGGAAGAAGACCAGGAGGGCTCCACCATTGACAGAAACAACATTAAAAGCCAGCCAAAATGCATGCTTAAAAGCCCCAAAGGTTCTTGGAGGTTTGACTGCTGAGACAAAACTGAAGCTTTTTGACCAATCACATCAGCTCTATGTTTACAGAAGGAAAAATGAAGGTTTAATAGAAAAGAACACCATATCTACTGTGAAGCATGGAGGAGGCTCAGTTATGCTTTGGGGCTGCTTTGCTGTATCTTGCACAGGGTGTCTTTAATCTGTGCAGAGGGTACAATGAAATCTCAAGACTATCAAGGCATTCTGGAGTAAAATGTGCTGCCCAGTGTCAGAAAGCTTGGTCTCAGTTGCAGGTCATGGGTTCTCCAACAGGATAATGACCCAAAACACACAGCTAAAAACACAAGAATGGCTAAGAACAAAACATTGGACTACTCTACAGTGGTCTTCTATGAGCCCTGATCTAAATCCTAACGAACATTTGTGGAAGAAGCTGAAACATACAGTCTGGAGAAGGCACCTTTCACATCTGAGACGGCTGGAGCAGTTTGCTCACGAGAAGTGGACCAGAATACCTATTGACAGGGGCAGAAGTCTCACTGAGTTTTACAGAAGTCACTTGATTGCGATGATTGCATCAAAAGGTTGTCCAACAAAATATTAAGTTAAGGGTGTCATCATTTTTGTCCAGGCCAGTTTCATTAGTTTTCTTTTTTTATTTATTATTCTGTTGAACCAAAATTCAAAAGCAATGTCTGATAATAGCCGGTAATAGCTGTTTTTTGAGAAGCTTTTTTTTTTTTTTTTTTACTTTAGTCAGTTTTAAGTTTTATCAGTGACTATTTTCTGATTTTCTTTCTTTAACGGACAGTTACCAACAAATTTGTCCACACTTGCAACGTGCACTCTAATTTAAGAACACACTAATTTCAAGGCTCTTTTTTTTGTTTTCCTCTGGGTAACATTTTTTTTTTTTCTCACATGTATAATTCTTTTTTACAGTCAAATATCAAAAATAGCAAAATTATATGGGATTGCCATTGTTCCCATTTTTTAAAGAGCCTCAAAATTATTTTTGAACTCTACTCTTCCAAAGTGGTAGTGCTGATGTGGTGTCACTCTAAGATGCGGGTCATATTGGCTGTGAAGAAAGTGATCACCTGCTTCAATAGGCTACACCACACTTGAGCCATGGTGCAGACAAGCAGGTCTGTGCAGCTCATATGAAGACTTTCCCAAATGTTCAGCCACCATTTTATAATCATATTCATGCAGTTGGGTGAAGTGGAGATCTTATCACTGCTTTGTCTGTGTATAGAGAATGGGCAATGATGTCATGCCGTGCTGCATTCTGGCCATCATTGCCATTTTTGTGTCACGCTTTTTTTTTTTTTTACCTATAGTCTGCCTGGTTTGTGGGGTGAGTGCATACACCCATGAGCAATTTAAGAACTATAAATCGTTAGAGGCTCATTTTCAGTTCACCAATGGATGGGTCAGGCGGCTCAAATCTTCCGGGTGAACAACCAGAAAACCATCATTTGCACAAAGGTAAGCAATCATTGTTTCTACACAGTTTTCTGCACTAGCATGTGTGTCTGCAACTTTTCAGCAGCATTTCAAAGTCTCACCGGGGAAATGTTGGATTTATGTTCAAATTTGTCATATGATGCTTGATAAGTATATACATATTATTACCCAACTGGACATGAAATACTAATCCAGTAATGTGATTTAATTTAACCCCATGCTCCCGCTGGTGCACTGAAAAAATTACTGGTTTAATTAGCCACTATAAAAACATACTAAATCAGGACAGTGCTTGTTTTTTTTTTTCAATTGTTGGTCAAAGTTTAGACCACAATGTTTACAAAACGAAAGCAAAAATGTATTTTAGTCCAAACGTTAAAGTTTAGAAAGGATTTTTAACCTGTTTAGAGATTTAACCCTCTTGTGGAAAAGGTTGCAGATATGCACCTGTTATGTGGTGGCCCAATTGCGGCGAAGATTTTTTCGAAGAAAATATTCAGTTTAGATATCAGAAATTTCAAAGGCTGTAACTTGAAAGTGGTAAAAGATAATGGCTTACTGTCAGTGAGAAAAATGTAGAATATGATCCAAAGTTTATGTTGGGAGTAAATTTACTCATCTAATTTGCATAATGTGATGGCAGCCATATTGGATGACATAACTTTCAGTAAAACTGGACTTTGGACATATTTACATAGAGGATTTTTTTGTCTTGTTTTGTTTTTGTTTTATTTTTTTATTTTTTTGTTATATAATCCTCAAAATATATGAACTACAAAATCAGTAGAATGTAAACAAACAGTGATAAAAACATCAGACCTACCGCACGTCATGCGTCCGTGTGTTCATCCTGGTGCCTTATTTCCTCTTCTGTCGGTCTTTTCATTTTCTCTCCCATGTCCAGAAACTCACATTTATATTCTGATTTATTCCACCTTGATTTCGGTTGAGTAACGCCACTGAACTGGTATTAATGTGCTCTCTACGACGTGCTGCTCAGTCGACCGCAGATGCAAGGTGGCCATCCGCCGGTCCACCTTGCACTGTCACAGAAGGTAAATATTACCATTCAGAATCATCCTCAGAAGCTAAATAATCACTTTTAGAATGACAGTCGGCAAAATTCAGAGCAACTGCTTCCTCAGTATTGAAATACGTCACTCAATCGTCTAGGCTTCTCTTCTTATGTGTTTTGACACTGACTTCAGGTTCTGGCGGAAATGAGACCAGTCCTCCATGGTGGAATTGTGCTAGGATTTAAGCGATACGTGTCTGCCGTCTAGTGATGTGAAATGGTTATTACATCTGGGATTATTTTTTGAGTTTTTTCATCTACTTTTTCCACACCATGTGGAAAAAGTAGGTGCTGAATCTAATGATACCAAACATTCTATGGACTTCAGTCCCAGCTGATTTTAAATCCATGCGTAATGAAGGCAGGAAGTAATCACAACTTCAAAAAAATCAAAGAAAGTTTGCACACTGAAAAGCTCCCATTAAAACAAAAACATTGCTCTGGATTAGCAAGAGAAATTTGGAATAGCAGAAATGATGTGGGGAAATTATTTGATTCTGCCCTGTGCATTTTTACACATTATTGAGAGATGACAGAGAGCTGTAGCTGAGGTGCAGCCAAAGGCATGGCACGCAGACAGCTGCTCTGGAGAGGGGACGTCTTTCTGCACTTCTAAATATTTTTTTTTAAATTACAACTTACCTTCATGAAAATGCCATGAACACATGACCATGTGTGCTGGAATATTGTCGAAGCTGATGTCTTTCCTTCTGACCGCTGCAATCCATTCCATCCGACGCCTCTTTTGTTAGCTCAGAGACACGATTCTCTCCACTTTTCTTCTAAGTTGGGAAGTTAAAAAAGTGTATGCCGTTATCAAGCTTTTCCCCACGCCAATCGTGGGGAAAAGCTTGATAACGGTGGTTTTTGCATTTGATAAAACAGCAAAACGTCCCCATTCTAACGTTGCATGGTATTCGATGGAATAATAATAATAATACACTGAAGCAGCCCTCTCAAAAACTTCAGCTTAACCATGTCCATTGCTCACTACTAAACATAGGCAGGTGGACCACTTTTTAGGTGACCGCTTTTCCCACAATCCTTTGCGGTTTTTCCGTCGGGTGACATCAGGTGCCCATTCCCTATTCTTAGTCTGCATTCAACATAGTCTTTCTGAAGTATTTGATAAGAACGGGGGTCCGCCACTATAGAAAACAATGCAGGTATAAGTTGTCTCTGTCTTTGATTGTCTACTGTCTCAAGGCCACTGGCATTATTACTTGACAACTGTTTGTGTAAATGTACATTTACAAGAATGTGCAGTTTGTGGTCATTTGTTAATTGCTTCAGGGAACTGAGGAAAATGATAGCCATACTAGCAGCATGAAGAACATAGATGATTATACTGTATTTTCTATACATATTCCATGAGTGTCAGATTACTGAAAATCCAGAGTTCAGAGAGTCCCCATGGAGGAGTCAATCAGGCTTAGAAAATCAGTGATAGCACTAGAAGTTGAATTATCGAGTATTTGAGTGTTACAGCATGTAGGCTGAACAGAAGTGAGCTGATAGGCATTGGAAGCAGCAACAAATAAGAAATCACAGCCAGCACCCTGTCTGCCACTTGGCCATTCTGCCTGCACTTGGCTGCATTCTTCCGTTTTTCTGCCAGACTTGAAAGCTGGCTGAGGATCAAATCTCTGCCTTCTGCAAGGCAGGCAAAAAAAAAGTGTACCATTGCACCATCAGTGATAAGTTGTAATTAAATGGGCAGGTGGCTTTATTCTCCAGTGATATGATGCAGATTGAAGCAGCTAAAAATTAAACCTATATTACAAGCTAAATAACTGAGCAGTCTGTGATATGCTTGAAGAGACAGCCCCCATTAATAAATCCACAGGAAGCTCATAGCCTATAGTATGCTTGCAGCTGCATTCTTACATTGCTGGAGTCTTTGTCATCACGGCCCAGGGCTCTGAAAAACAAACAGCCCGAGGAAACCAGGCAAAAAAAAAAAAAAAAAAGTCAGCACCACATCTTAAATCCCACCGTAGAGCATACTTTTATTGAAAGTACAATAGAGTAGACTGATGGCAGCTATAGTGGGTGGCTGTGAAATGAAATGCCCCAAGCATAGTAGAGAAACAGTCTTGTCCTGGGATTTTCCATCAAGCCATTCCAAGGAGGTAGAATCAGAGTCTCCAGTTCAACAGAGACTAACACAGCGTTATAGATGTTCCCATTTATGTACACTGTTTCTTCCATGACCCTTGTTTTCTGGTTTAAGCACTTACTTGTTATGTGTTAGATTTAGTTGCTCCAGTCTGTTTGAAATTATTTGAACAAAATCATTATATTTCACTGTGTATTACCAGCTTGGTCCACACAGTAGAAAAGATGAATCATTTCCCCAAAGCCAAATTAGTCATTGCAAACAGCTTCCCGACACTTTCCTTGTCAGATGACATTATTCCTGAAACTGTGAATCTCTGATTGTGTAAAACCAGCCTTGGATGCAATCTCAAAAGGCATGGGTGTCAATGTACTGTTATGAATTATGTATGAAAGCATTCACTCTTCCAGCCAAGACCAAAATCATTTACAGTTCACACACGTGACCAATCGCCATAGCAGGTTCCACTCCGTGTGAAAACAGGGCTTTGTCTCCAGCAATCAGCATTCTCATCTGCTCTGACTTTGACTGCAAACTATATTTTTCATCACATTGTTTTGATGGGATCCAATGTAACCTTTACTTTGTTCTGCCTTTGTTTGCTTTTGGCAGATTGCAATGAACACTTTGTTCTTTTGCTTTGGACCTAAAATACAAATGAGAAATGTGAAGGAAGAGGGCGGTGAATGTGAATTTCCAAACACAGTCTACCTGTGTGAGGAACTCATGAAAAAATGAAAGGCAACAACACCAACGAATACAAAGGTATTCAGATTGTATTGCAAGACAGATCTAGAAAATTGTTATTGTTTGGTGTGGAATATGATAGGGGAAAAAAAAATGTCTCCTTCTGTTTTGAGTTAAAGGATGTTGTTTTTGATACTGTACTGTCGCTGTTTAACCGATACAAACCCAGGGTTTCCTCTGGTAACATTTCTGTGTGGCGGGCTGCCACCCTTGGAATTATGCCGCCACGCCTAGGGTATGTTAATTTAAGAAAAAAAAACATATGAAAGAATGATGCTCCGCAAGCGTGCACATGAACAATGCGTGTGACCGTCATCCACATGGAAATGCCCTGCCTGCCCGGCGCCCGCGTGATCGTTTCAGTCTGCAGCCAGAGTGTCTCTCTAGCGTTGTTGTCCGAGAGAAGCATGAGCTTATTAAAGTATTTTAAACACAGAAAAAAATCAGAACAGGTATGTAAGCAGTGACAGTGGAGGCATTTATGGTGGTTTTAACCCACTGGCAACTGGAACAACAATGAGGAGTCGCTTAGCTAACAGGTGTCGTTAGGATTCATTGCAGGGAAAGGCGAGAGTGACTGATGAATTGCTGAGGATTTACTTCACTTAACTAATGTATGTTCATTATTATGTACCTGGTAAGTTAAATGAGACCGAAATTCACGAAGTCAATGACCTTAATTCGTCAGCAGCCTTCAGACAAACTAAATGTGCTAACATTTGGATTCTAAAATGAGAGAGTTTTTTCCTGCTGTCTGGTTGGTGAGGAGAATCTAAAAAACTATAATATATCAAACTATGATGATGATGATGATGATGATTATAACAGAAATAACTGCATCTTTGGTCATTTCAGTTAATTTATTTCTTTAAATATAATTTTTAATTATATTTCTTTGAATTTAGTGTTAAAATTATTGTTCTGTTCTGGCTCTGCAAAATTATGGTCAAAAGTTTAAATTGTATGAGGAAATAAATACAAATTTTGCCATATTCTGTTTCAAATTTATTAAAAAAAACCAGTAATTTTATAATAATCTGCCTTTGTCCATCAGACAGGCCTCTTCACTGTCCAGTTTTAAAACTCATCTTAAAACCTGTTTTTATTCTCTGGCTTTTTACCCAGTTTGAGACATTGATTTTATTTGTTCTTATTGTCTCTGTTGTATGACTATTGTTTTGTTTGTGCTGTTTCATACTTTTTTAGCTGTACTGTATTGTTTTTATGTTTTATGTTTTTATATTGTATTTATCGTTGATGTACAGCACTTTGTGTCAGCTGTTATTGTGTTTAAAGTGCTTTACAAATAAAGTTGAATTGGATTAAAAAAAGATAAAAAATTAGCCATAAAGTAGTCCACAGATTTATTATAGTCTCAAATGTACAAAAAAGTCATAATTTTACAAGAGAAAATTACAAATTTCAGGAAATGGCTGCAAATGTGTTATTACCTCATTAGTATTGTTGCGTACCTATTACCTTGGCATTCATTCGGAGAGCAGAGTAAGAATTTCATTGCTCAGGAAAGGTTGCATTTCTTAACTATGCACATGATAATAAAGCCTTTGAATCTTGAAATGTAGATAAATTTGCAAAGAAAAGTAGAAAACTGGGGCAGCGCGGTGGCGCAGCAGTTAGCACTGCTGCAGCACAGCAACTCACCCTTGGCCATGGGATCCCTGGTTCGATCCCAGCCCCTGACCAACAGTGATCTGTGTGGAGTTTGCATGTTCTCCCCGTATCTGCGTGGGTTTACTCCGGGATTTCTCCGGTTTTCTCCCACATGCCAAAAACATGCAAGTTAGGTTAACTGGCATCAAAACTGGGGATTCTAAATTGTCCTTAGGTATGACTGTGAGAGTGAATGGTTGTCTGTCTCTCTGTGTTGGCCCTGCGATGGACTGGCGATTTGTCCAGGGTGTAGCCTGCCTCTCGCCCAAAGATGCTGGGATAGGCTCCAGCCCCCCCCACAACCCAAAAAGGATTAAGCGGAAGAAGATGAATGAATGGAAAAAAAGTAGAAAACTAAGAAAATTATTATAAATTTTGGAGAAAACCTCAGACCTTCAAGACTGAAGTCATTACTCAAGTTTTTAAGTGGGTGCTCTTTGTACCCTTAACTCAACTAGAAATTTTTGGTTGTCTACTTTTAATTATTAATTTCATAGCACTGCTTTTACATAGAGTAGAATTTCTGGCTACTATGCCCACCTCTGATCATATTATTTAAGTATGCATGAGTAAATTACTATTACAAATGTTTTTTTTTTTCCCCTTCTCTTTCCTACTCTTTGTCAATGGAAAAAAAGAAGCACTAGAATAAAAATATATATATTAAAAAAAAACACATTTTGGTTATTTATGCAATCCATGAAAAAAGATCTTGCATGACAAAATGTGACACTTGGTATTTTCTAACCTGTTTGTATACCACCATAGACAGAGAGAGAACCTTAATTAGACAGAGCTCAGACACGGCAAGATGAGACAGACAAGAGGAGCCAAAAAGATTAAAGTGTTCAGGCAGAGGGTCCAGGAGAGGTGAGAGCAGAGGAAGGAGAGAAGGATGACACCAAGTGCAAACACAGGACATCTGGGTGGTACTCCAACTGGCCCAATATTCCAACATTCAAGCCTTGGTTGTACCATACTTCAAATGGTAAGTTCCAATATGCAATATTACTGTGCAGTTTTTAAAAAAACAAAAAAAAACAAATGGTGTAAAATTAACCCAGTGACTGCCACAGGCGCTCCGTTGTGCCATAAGCCCCTAGTGGTCAAGGTTTTTTTCAAGAAAATATTCAGTTCAGATTTCAGAGATTTCCAAAGCTATAACTTGAAAGTGGTAAGAGATAATGGCTTACTGACAATTAGAAAGATGTAGAATATAATCCAAAGTTTGAGATAGGAGTAAATTTACGCACCTAATTTGCATAATGCCACAGCAGCCATATCAAATTACATAACTTTCAGTCAAAAGTGGACTTTTGACATATTTACACAAAGAATGGTTTTGGTTTTTGTCACCGTTTCTTGTTTTGGGCATTTTTGTTATCTTCAAAGTATATGAACCAGAAAATCAGTACAATGTAAACAAACAAATTTGTCACTGGTCAGGCGGCTCACACGCTTCATCCTTTTGTGGCATCCTGGTCATTTTTTTCTCTTCTGTCAGTCATTTTATTTTCCCCTCTCACATCCAGAAACTGTTATGATTATTCCACCTCAATTTCGCTTTTATTCTGCCACTATTTATCGTATATGACAACATGGAACCGGCACAATTGTTCTACCCAGTCACATGGCGATGGCGTCGATAACAGGGGAACATTAACCAGCTTCGCCCACCCTCTGTTATAACAAAATGTAGATATTTACCTTCATAAGCTAAATAATCTCTTTTTAGAATCATAGTTGGGAAATTCAGGAGCAAATGCTTCCTCAGTCTTGCTTATTCAGTCTTGCGATCGAGTAAGATCTAGATTTGTTTACAAATTCTTCTTCTCTGGTGAGGTTTCAGGATGGTTCTACACTACCGTTCAAAAGTTTGAGGTCACCCTGACATGTTTCGGGACCCAGGAGACAGACACTGACACGAGCAGATAGTGACAATAATCTTTATTTAATTGTGAGTGAGTGTAATGCGAGTGTGAGTGCGAGAATGTCGTTCTGGTCACTGGAGCTGAGCGACCTGGACGGAGACCCGGCAACCCTGGAACAGATAAGCAGAGACAAATTACTAATGCTCCACACTAGCAAAGAGCTGCAGATAACAAGGCTTACTTGAGAGCAGCACTGGCTTCGCTCTGCTGAGTTCCAGCGGCCGGGCAGCGTGGAGGTGAAGGCGTCCATGACCGTGCTAGGGTTGCAACCCGTGGCTGTGACAATGACAGTCCTGATGATGACACCGGCAGTGACTCCACAGACCGGGATGACGATGATCCTGACGATGACGCCGGCTGTGACTCCACAGACCGGAATAACGATGATACAGATGATGATGCAGACAAAGACGAGGTTAGTGACTCCACAGACAGTGGCAATGATGACACAGCTGATGCTGATGACAGTGATTCCACCGATAACGTTGGCCAATACTCCTGTAACTGATACAATAACAGTTCTGGTAATTGAGGAGCAAGACATACCGGTAGGCGTGGTGGTAGCGAGCCGCTACGAAGACGTGATGGCGTTACCCCGTCAGCTGGGGACGCAGGTCCGCCGCCAAGGTGGTCCACCTGTGCACAGGGGTAAAGGTTTGGCGTTGAGTAGCAAATGGTGCGCTTACTTGCTTGACGCTGGGAAGAGTTCCTGGATGCAGCAAGTGAAGCTCTTGACGAGACAAACGAGGTTCCAGACGAGACAGACAAAGTTCCTGATGAGACAGACAAAGTTCTTGACAAGACAGACAAAGTTCCAGACGAGACAAGAGATATTCTTGACGAGACCAGAGAGCGGAGTGCAGGTTCATTCTCCGTTGAGGAAGACAGACGACTCCGTGCCGGGCTGTCAGCGACACTGGCTTTTAACAGCCGTTGATTCACACCTGTTGGTCTGTGCGCAGCTGGGGCTAATGACACTAATGACGGCCCAGAGGCCGCCATGACAGTACTCCCCCCTCTAGCAGTGCCTCCAGGCATCTGCCCAATCCTACCTGGATTCGCCCGATGAAAATCGCGAATCAGCTGTTTATCCAAGATCAACGCTGGGCGAATCCAAGAGCGATCCTCCGGTCCAAAGCCCTCCCAGTCCACCAAATATTGAAGACCACGGCCCCGCCTGCGGACATCCAGGATAGCAGTCACCCCCCAGGCCGGATGGCCATCGATCATCCTCGGGGGCGCGGGAGTCGCTGGAGCAGGACACAGGGGATCCGAGACGTATGGTTTGACCTGGGAGACATGAAAGGTAGGGCAGATACGCATCGAAGAGGGGAGAGACAAGCGCACAGACACAGGGTTAATAATACGATTGATGGTGTAAGGACCAATGAAGCGCTTAGTGAGCTTCCGCTTTTCGGCCGGTACACCAATATTCCGGGTTGACAACCAGACCTTCTGACCCACCTTATAGTCCGGGGCGGGTCTCCTATGCCGGTTGGCCACCTGGATATTGCGTTTGGTAGTCTTCAGCAAGGCTTGGCGGGCGAGGAGCCAAACTCGCCGGCAGCGTTTGATGTGTGCCTGGACTGAAGGAACCGCTACCTCCTTTTCCTCCTCCGGGAACAGCGGAGGGTCAAATCCGAAAGATGCCTTAAACGGAGAGACGCCTGTAGCCGTGGAGATCGTGGCGTTGTGAGCGTACTCAATCCATGGAAGGAACTTGCTCCAGGAGGATGAGCAGGAGGAGATGACACAGCGTAAGGCGGCCTCCAGCTCCTGATTAGCCCACTCACACTGGCCATTGCTCTGAGGGTGATAACCAGAAGAGAGGCTGGCTGTGGCTCCCAGTGCCGCACAGAAGGCCTTCCAAACCTGTGATACAAACTGAGGTCCCCGATCTGACACAATGTCAGCAGGGATGCCATGAAGACGGACCACATGTTGTACAAGAAGATCCGCAGTTTCCAGAGCCGAAGGCAAACCCCGAAGTGGCACAAAATGGGCTGCCTTCGAAAACCGATCCACGATGGTCAAAACCGTGGTGTAGTCATCTGAAATGGGCAAACCAGTCACAAAGTCCATAGCTACGTGAGACCAGGGGCGTGAAGGAACCGGCAAAGGGTGTAGCAAACCCGCCGGGGGAGATGACGTCGTCTTCCCGGTGGCGCACTGAGCGCAAGCCCGGATGTAATTAACAACGTCCTTCCGTAACCCTGGCCACCAGAAGGTCCTTTGGAGAAGATCCACGGTCCGACCCACTCCAGGATGGCAAGCCAACTTGGAAGCGTGACCCCACTCAATCACCTTGCCCCGGATAGCGCGTGGAACAAACAGGCCCCCCCCCCCCCCCCGGGATCCGGCTCGGTCTTCTGAGCCTGGCGAACCGTCTTGCAGATTCCCCAGGACAGGGCGCCCACGACGCAGGAAGGCGGCAGGATAGGGGTCTCCTGGTCCTCAGAGGATGGTGTGTCAAATTGCCGTGAGAGAGCATCCGGCTTACCGTTCTTACTTCCCGGCCGGTACATGATGGAGAAGTTAAAACGGCCGAAGAAGAGGGACTAGCGAGCCTGGCGTGCATTCAGGCGCTTCGCCGTCCTGAGGTACTCCAGGTTGCGATGATCCGTCCAAACCACAAACGGCTGAGCAGCCCCCTCCAGCCAATATCTCCATTCCTCCAAGGGGAGTTTTACTGCCAGTAACTCCCTGTCTCCGATGCTGTAATTCCTCTCTGCAGGAGTGAGACGGTGAGAGAAATAAGCACAAGGGCGAATCTTACCGTCCTCAGGAGAACGTTGGGAGAGTACCGCTCCAACTCCCGAATCAGAAGCATCCACCTCCACCAAGCATTGCAGCTTCAAATCCACCTGAGTAAGGACTCGGGCCGAGGCGAACTCCCTCTTGAGTCTTTCAAACGCTTCAGCTGCCTCCTTACTCCAACAAAACGAGATCTTAGGGGAGGTGAGAACAGTCAGGGGATGGGCAATATTGCCAAAATTAGGCACGAACCTCCTATAGAAATTAGCAAACCCCAGGAAACCTTGAAGCTGCTTTCTGGAGGTGGGTGCAGGCCAATCCACAACTGCCTTGACCTTGGCTGGGTCAGGGAGCACCTGGTTCCGAGCTATAATAAACCCAAGGAAGGAGGTTTGATCAGTGTGGAACTCACATTTTTCAGCCTTGACGAATAGTTGATTCTCCAGGAGGCGCTGCAGTACCCTGCGCACATGCACTCGATGTCCCTCTAGTGTGCGGGAGAAAATGAGAATATCATCGAGATAAACAAAAACAAACGAGTTCAGAAAATCCCGTAGCACATCATTTATCAGTCGTTGGAAGACGGCTGGAGCGTTAGTTAACCCAAACGGCATTACCAGGTACTCAAAATGTCCGCTGGGGGTCCGAAAAGCCGTCTTCCACTCATCTCCTTCCCTTATGCGCACTAGATGGTAGGCATTCCTAAGGTCCAGTTTAGTAAACCAAGACGCCCCCTGGAGGGAGTCAAAAGCAGTGTTCATCAGAGGCAAGGTATATTTGTCTTTTACCGTTATTTCATTCAGTCCCCGGAAATCGATACAGGGGCGTAGAGAACCGTCTTTCTTCCCAACAAAAAAAAATCCAGCTCCCACTGCCGAAGACGACGGGCGGATGATACCAGAGGCGAAGGACTCCTTAATGTATGTGTCCATAGCCTCGCTCTCCGGGGCTGACAGGCTGTACAGGCGGCTAGCAGGAAGAGGGGCCCCAGCCTTTAGGTTGATCGCGCAGTCATAAGGGCGATGAGGGGGTAAGGACAACGCCCGAGACTTGCTAAATACTAGCCCCAAATCGTGATAGACCTCTGGCACTTTGGACAAGTCCGGTGGAGATGAATCAGGCAGAGGCACCTTGACGGATGGGGCGCATGCCGCCGATTGGAGGCAGGCACTAGGCAGAACGTACTCCATGCCGTTACTCTCCCAGCTTGCCAGTCAATGGTGGGGTTATGTAGGCGCAGCCAGGGGTACCCCAAAATAACGGGCGAAGAAGAAACGGGCAGTACTAGAAACTGAATCTCCTCCCTGTGATTTCCTGATACAATAACTGACACGGGAACCGTCTGATGAGCAATGGTGGTCAAAGACGCTTTAGACAAGGTGATCAGTTTGACAGGGGGATCTAGAGTCTGACAGTTAAGGCCCATCCGGGTTGCCAGGTCTCTAGAAATAAAATTTTGCTCAGCTCCAGAATCTACTAACGCCAATGTGGAGTGTTCTGTATGTAAATGGATGAGTCTAAGAGGTAATCGACAACAAGTGAGGGGTTCTTCTGAATTATTGCCCGTGAATCCCCCTACTGCGATCCACGGGCCTTTCCCTTTTAACTTATTTGGACATTCAAAAACCCCATGTGACTCTTTCCCACAGTAGAAACAAAGGCCCAGATCCCTGCGGCGTTGTTTCTCAGCTGCTGACACTTTAGACCGGCCAATGATCATAGCTTCCTGAACCGGAAGTTCCTCTGACGCGGGTAGAGCGAGAGGAGGAGAGTTGGGGAGGCGAGGGCGGGGTTTAACCGAACGGGAAGTAGAGCGCCATTCCGCCGCCCGCTCCCTTAATCTGCTATCAAGACTAACTGCTAGGGCAATCAAATCCCGCAAATTATCCGGTTTGTCCCGTGCCGCTAACTCATCCTTTAACTCCTCGTTAAGACTACGTAGAAAAATACCACATAATGATGGCTCCCCCCACCCAATCTCTGCAGCCAGGACCCGGAAGTCAATAGCGTAATCAGCAGCTGATCTTTTTCCCTGTTGTAAGCTCAGAAACCGTTCTGTCAACACCTCACCTCTATCCGTATGATCAAACACAGACAAAAATTCATTCACAAACTCCTGGTAAGTAAGCAAGGAATAGCTTGGTTTCGCCATTATAGAATACGCCCAATCCAAGGCTCTTCCTGCTAACAAATTTATGATGTAGCCAATCCGGCTAGAATCAAGAGTGAAATCCCCCGGAACACGAAGAAAAACTGACTCACACTGTAATATGAATCCACGAGCTTCCCCGAGTTTTCCGCTGAACCGGGCAGGGGTGGGAATAGGGGTGAGGCGAGAAGACGAGGAGATGTTAGCTTGACCAGATGCTAAGCCCACAGAGGCAGAACTGTCTACGGTGGGGGGGAAACGTCTGGTGTCCCTCCAGACGATCCAGCCGACCATTTATTGCAGTTAAGTGATTTAAGACTACTGTCTGTTGGTGTGCAAATAAATCTACCCGGGCGCTAAGAGTGTTGATTTTGGCGCGACAGTGAACTGTCCGCTGGGTCTTCGTGACGGAGTCGTACTGACATGTTTCGGGACCCAGGAGACAGACACTGACACGAGCAGATAGTGACAATAATCTTTATTTAATTGTGAGTGAGTGTAATGCGAGTGTGAGTGCGAGAATGTCGTTCTGGTCACTGGAGCTGAGCGACCTGGACGGAGACCCGGCAACCCTGGAACAGATAAGCAGAGACAAATTACTAATGCTCCACACTAGCAAAGAGCTGCAGATAACAAGGCTTACTTGAGAGCAGCACTGGCTTCGCTCTGCTGAGTTCCAGCGGCCGGGCAGCGTGGAGGTGAAGGCGTCCATGACCGTGCTAGGGTTGCAACCCGTGGCTGTGACAATGACAGTCCTGATGATGACACCGGCAGTGACTCTACAGACCGGGATGACGATGATCCTGACGATGACGCCGGCTGTGACTCCACAGACCGGAATAACGATGATACAGATGATGATGCAGACAAAGACGAGGTTAGTGACTCCACAGACAGTGGCAATGATGACACAGCTGATGCTGATGACAGTGATTCCACCGATAACGTTGGCCAATACTCCTGTAACTGATACAATAACAGTTCTGGTAATTGAGGAGCAAGACATACCGGTAGGCGTGGTGGTAGCGAGCCGCTACGAAGACGTGATGGCGTTACCCCGTCAGCTGGGGACGCAGGTCCGCCGCCAAGGTGGTCCACCTGTGCACAGGGGTAAAGGTTTGGCGTTGAGTAGCAAATGGTGCGCTTACTTGCTTGACGCTGGGAAGAGTTCCTGGATGCAGCAAGTGAAGCTCTTGACGAGACAAACGAGGTTCCAGACGAGACAGACAAAGTTCCTGACGAGACAGACAAAGTTCCTGACGAGACAGACAAAGTTCTTGACGAGACAGACAAAGTTCCAGACGAGACAAGAGATATTCTTGACGAGACCAGAGAGCGGAGTGCAGGTTCATTCTCCGTTGAGGAAGACAGACGACTCCGTGCCGGGCTGTCAGCGACACTGGCTTTTAACAGCCGTTGATTCACACCTGTTGGTCTGTGCGCAGCTGGGGCTAATGACACTAATGACGGCCCAGAGGCCGCCATGACACACCCAGACGATTATTTTGTGTTTTCCATGAAAAGTCACACTTATTTACCACCAGGAGTTGTAAAATGAATAGAAAATATAGTCAAGACATTGACAAGGTTAGAAATAATGATTTGTATTTGAAATAATAATTTTTTCTAGATACTCAACCTGCTCAAAGGAAGGTCAGTTTTATAGCTTCTCTAACCAGCTAAACTGTTTTCAGCTATGCTAACATGATTGCACAAGGGTTTTCTAATCATCCATTAGCCTTCTGACACAATGAGCAAACACATTGTACCATTAGAACACTGGAGTGATAGTTGCTGGAAATGGGCCTCTATACACCTATGTAGATATTGCACCAAAAACCAGACATTTGCAGCTAGAATAGTCATTTACCACATTAGCAATGTATAGAGTGTATTTCTGATTAGTTTAAAGTTATCTTCATTGAAAAAAATGGTGCTTTTCTTTCAAAAATAAGGACATTTCTGAGTGACCCCAAACTTTTGAATGGTAGTGTATGTCTGCCATAAGTCCTCCAAGGCAAGAGCAGTTAAGTTATACATGTCTGCCACCTTGTGAGGTGGAATCCTTTGTACAACTTAAATCAACTGGTGAATTTTTGGCCACGTCATGTAACATCACATGACAGGCACAGCGCTGCGCCTGTGGCAGTGGGGGTGCTATCTGTCCATGATATCTTGCCACAAGAAAGGTTAACATATTCTAGTTACAATAGAGCCATGTGTTTTCTGCCCTCCCCCCCAGAAAAATATGTTGCCACTGCGCCAATGTCTTTAAGCCAGAGGAAACACTGCAAACCTTTTCATTATAATTAGAACCAGTTCGTTTATTCAGTGGCCTTGAATTTTGAACAAGCTAGTCATATTTCATATTGGATGGAGACTGTCTTGCTAATCATTTTTTTCTTTTTTTTAAAGAGGCAAATCACATTCATTCATTTTTTTATCATTTTCCAATCTTCTTTGTGTTTCCATCTTAGAAATGTTTAGCCTTAGAGTCTAAGTACTTTACTGCAGATTGAGTGGGCAGAGATGGGTGTTCTGGGGTCAGGAATCTCAGGAGATTGACAGCAAGGGTGTCAGTGGATGTGAAGGGAAGAGTCTGAAGCTTTTCAAGTCAAGATAGAACAAATCCAGTATTTTTCATAGATTTTCTTTCAGTTTCTACAGAAGCCATATTAGCTGTCATGCCCTGACATAAATTTAACTTTCCCTCTGTGTCCTGAATGCTTTGCTGTAGTAACATCCTTTGAAAACATAAATTCAAATATCTTAGTGTAGAATGCTTAAAATGCTAACATTTAGATGCTGTTAATTTCAGTTCCCAATGACTCAGCCTCCTGGCTGAGAGCTGGGGCCAGCAGATGTAGCTTGTTCCTCTTTTTGCACAAGTGTTATAATAACACTTTAGCAGCAGATGTAAAAGTTGTTTAAAGGCTGAAGAATTGAGGCAGAAACTGGATCACTTCTCTTCTGGCATTCCCCGTCTTCAGTCCGCTGCTCCGATGATGTTGCCTCATTGTAGACCGCCGAGAAAGTGAACATTTGGGGCAGAATAGGCTTGGTTTTTATAACCTTTGCCCAAGTTCTCTGATTGGTTCCAAACTCACCCTAGGCTTTCTTGGCCCCTTATGATTGGCTTAAAGTCATATTTACACTACCGTTCAAAAGTTTGGGGTCACCCAGACAATTATTTTGTGTTTTCCATGAAAAGTCACACTTATTTACCACCATGAGTTATAAAATGAATAGAAAATATAGTCAAGACATTGACAAGGTTAGAAATAATGATTTGTATTTGAAATAATACTTTTTTCCTTCAAACTTTGCTTTCGTCAAAGAATCCTCCATTTGCAGCAATTACAGCATTGCAGACCTAACATGATTGCACAAGGGTTTTCTAATCATCCATTAGCCTTCTGACGCAATGAGCAAACACATTGTACCATTAGAACACTGGAGTGATCGTTGCTGGAAATGGACCTCTATACACCTATCTAGATATTGCACCAAAAACCAGACATTTGCAGCTAGAATAGTCATTTACCACATTAGCAATGTATAGAGTGTATTTCTGATTAGTTTAAAGTTATCTTCATTGAAAAAAAGTGCTTTTCTTTCAAAAATAAGGAAATTTCTAAGTGACCCCAAACTTTTGAACGGTAGTGTATATAATACCATTACTTCATTTCTGCACATGTTCAGGCTAGTCAATTCTCGTAAACCATGTGACTGATCAGGCGCTCATGACTCATGGCCTTTCCCGCTAGCCTCTCAGCATTTTCCATTACCAAATACCTCAGTTCGCTGGACATCTGTTCCCATTTCCTCATTTCTAACACATTTCCAGTAAACAGGGTTCTTTCCAACATCTTACAATCTGTTTTGCATAAAACCTTCTATTGTGCAGTTAAAAGATACATATAATCATACAGTTTGATTACATTCATCATTTCAGGTGATTACATACATTACATGTACTTTTAACTCAATGAGCATATTGATTTACTAATCATACAGAAAATATCACATAGCATGGCATATGCAATTTAATACGGCTTTTACATTCAGTCTCTGTGATTCACCAATGTTGTCTGTTGCCATCCTTTCTGAATGCTGGATTTTGGGCCTTCTGATAATTCCTCTCATTTTGCCGGTTACCTTGAGTGGATCTTTGAAGCCTGTTGTGATCAGCAGCAGAATTGCCCATTTTCCTTCCATAGGGGGTATATCGGTGTGATGGGGAAGGCCGACCACCTTCTACCCTTCGGCGGTGATTAGGGTCGTGGCGTGGGGTATTCGAACACATTAGAATGCTTAAAATGCTAACATTTAGATGCTGTTAATTTCAGTATGCTACTGTAGTGATTATGTTTATTACACTCCACTATTCTCTACAGTATCATTAAGGCAGCCAGGAAAATCAGCACACATTTTGTTATTTTTATTATCATTGTCCAGCTTTATTTTGAAGAAGCAAAGACATACAGAAAAAGTCAAGGCACATCATTGTTGTCATATTTGGGAACTTTTTTTGTTCATCCATTATCCCATTAACAGCTAACATAATAATAATAATAATAATAATAATAATAATAATAATAATAATAATAATAAGAAGAAGAAGAAGAAGAAGAAGAAGAAAGCATTTACAAAATAGGTTTAACTCCTCATTGGATGTCATGCGAAGTAAAAGCTGTTATATTAGAAAAAGAAATGAAAACTTTAAAAATTATCATCATATGAATTATTACAAGTGTCCACCCTTAACAAAAGCATTGGTGTTACTGTAGCAGTGAGTCCTATAAACTCCAGTGGATTATGCTAACTTGACTTTGTGTTTTTGCAGTCTATCGTTTGTCATCTGTTGGAAGTGTTGTAAGATGTACAAGAGCATGTAGTAGTATGCTTGGTGAATTTTTGATTTGAGTTGCTGCAAATTTGTTCAAGAAAAGCCCACAGTTAAACTACACTATCACCATATTTGTTGAATGGAAAACTGACATAATGACATTGCGTTGTAGCAATGATTAGGACTGCTAATGTATCTTGAAGCAATGTGAAAACAGTAATTTTGGTAGACATGCCAATTGAACAGACTTTCTCAGATTGTAAGCCCATGTCCTAATGCAGTTTACTATAACTACCGTATAGTTACCCATGGTTCATTTGTGATTATCACAAATCACATCTATTTAGCATTTTCAAATGACACCCTGAAGGGATATTTGTATTCTAAATCCTACTGTCTGGCTTCTTGCATAAAGAACACATGTCAATAAAGTGCCCCTCCTGTATTTTCATTACAGTCAGAGTAAATGTAACTACCCATTTACCTGAAGAAAGTTGCTGAGGCATCTCAGTTGCAAATTATCCAGCATGATATGTCTTTGGTGAGGGGGAGGAGTCCGCTCTGCATCAGTTTTGTGCATGGTCAGCAAGTGGTATTTGAGACTTGTAGTCCAATGCTAACTATATTCACATCAGCAGTGAATACATGACTTGTTCATGTTGGCAGCACCATCCAGCAGGGAGCTGAAGTGGAACATGGTATCCCAAAAAACATTTTCTTTATCCATTTCTGCCATCTGTTTTTGCTTGCCATCCACAACATTACTAGTGCATCACTTCCTTATTTCTCAAGTTACGGGCCGCACCGAGGGTCGTAGTCATAGAACATACAGATAGGGCTGGGGATCGTCAATAATATTTGATTCTGATTCTTGAGGTTGTGAATCTATTCAGTTCTGTTTTGTTCCAATTTGATTCTGTATCGATTCACTCAGGGAAATTACTATTATAATAACAATTTTACTTGCATGGGGACCAAAAAATTCTAACAGTCCTTATGCTGCAAATTGTATCAGGAATATAAATTAAATGCATAAATTGTCACATTAAGAACTGATCCAAAAATCAGTTACAATAATGCACTTTTTATTTAACTTATGATGTAACAAAGTGCTAACAAGCAAACACTATTGTGCAAAACATGTTGAGCGTCAGTCGTTGCTCTAGATGTCAAGCTGTCGCATGTTAGAGACACTTCGCTGACTCAGTGAAGTTGTGACAGTGTTTTATGTCTTCATACAAGTTCAGGATTACCGTTTCACTGAAATGTTTGCATGTTGTAAACTGTTGTGTAGTTCTATCATAGGCTATTCATGAGACTTCAGAAGCCATCATTTTCAACGACACTGTACAGGTGTATCCTCACCTATGCCAGTTAACCTCTTAGGTTAATTGGCATCAACTGGGGCTTCTAAATTGTCCTTAGGTATGAATGTGAAAGTGAAAGGTTGTCTGTCTCTCTGTGTTGGCCTGCGATGGACTGGCGATCTGCCCAGGGTGTACCTTGGCTCTCACCCAGAGATGCTGGGATAGGCTCCAGCTCCATGAAAGTTGATACTTCCGTTACTTTTTGGGCACACTGAGAAGCAGATGCTAACTTCACTGCAAATGCCTTTTCTAGTGCAGTTTGCGTTTGGTCAAGCATTCTTGATGGTGTCATATCTGGGTGATGACTTGTTAAATTATTTTTGAGGTTTGTGGTGTTTCCTTAGTATTTCACCTCAACATTTCAAGTTTTACATATTTCTTTGGTTTTGTTACGCTCTTCACGATCTTCACAGTTCTTGAATCTGAAATAACGTCACACATATGCCTTCAGGCTTGACGGCGGTGCCACCATGATGAGCCACACTCACTCTTAACTTCGACATGAATGTTGAATCATGCAAGACCTCACCCAGCCCAGAGACCTCTTACAAGTTCCACACACGGGGAAAAAAAAGTGTTATATTAAATGATTGGTCTGCAGATTTTGTGAAACATTGAAACAGGATAATATTTTGTCTGTTTCATAATGGCTTCATTTAGTTGGATAAATACTTTCTAAAATATGCTTCAGTTGTTATTCTTTATATGAGGACCTGTAATGTCAAATACACAGAAGTGAACATTAACGTCTGACTTTGAGTACAGTATGCAGGGCATTTAGCCTACCTATAATGGTTATTAGTTGTCATTTTACTTAACTTTACACACATTAAGTAAGCCAATTAAAAAATAAAAAACTTACCTGGCATTTTCTATCAACTGAAGTTAAGAAAGGTCCCATGAAAGACTCAGTCGTTCCTCAGATGGGTGGCTCTTCCATGCGCTGCGAGAGACTTGCAATGGTGGCAGAAACAAAACCTAGGGAGCTACAGTGGGCGTGGCTCCGCTGTATTACTCCAGTTTTGGAGGAAAATAATAATTGTGGAAAAAAAATACTCTCCAGATTTTGTTATGTAAGGTGCTTTTTTTAGTCACAAAGGCTGCTCAAAGTGCTTAACTAGTAGGTAAACCAACCCTCAGTTCTAAGGGCCTATCAGAGACAGACACCTAGGCACATTTTAGAGTCATCCATTAACCTAACATGCATGTCTTTGGATTTTGGGAGGAAACCAGCGCAAACCCACACAGCACAGCAAGAACATGCAAACTCCACACAGAAAGGTTCTCACCCCTGCCAGCCTGGGGAGTCAAACCTAAAACCTTCTAGCTGTGAGGCAACAGTGCTAACCACTGTACCACTGTGCTGCCCTGCGCATAGATAGCTGTTGACATCTCTAAACACATCAATTCCATAGATAGTGCACTCTTCAAACTGCATGTAGTTAAAAAAAAACTAAATCTGGTTTTTGCTTGCCACTCACAAAACAGTCAAAATTCAACCCAAGCTTCAAACTAATCAGTAACTGATGTGACAAAGCCAACGCTACCTGTCGTATCCTCCAGAGAATGTGATGATCTCGTGAGAAAATATCAATCAATACTGGTTCAGTACAGTGGAAAAGTGGTGATTACATTGAGAAACTCTGCTTAGTGCATCGATTTTCCTATTAGACTTTAATTTTGTCAATCAGCGTGCACACGCAGTGCCCACACAGATGAGCACTCTGGAGTGAATAATAAAAAGTAAAGCAACAGCTTCTCTAGGTCTGCCTACAGTGTAATAAGTCAGCTGTCAGGATTTGTGGGGGTAAAACACCACATTTGTATGCACACAGATAACTACCATTCTCCAGTGAGGCCAGTCAACCTCCTTTTTCTCTCTGAACTGAAACGAATGCTGTTCCACTGCATACAAGCCAGTGGGGCTCCGACGAATCCACCAGTACTGAGGAAATTATATTAACACTGGAGCATTCATTCATCATATTTTAATAACATGTCATGTGGTGCGAAGCGGTTGGAATGATATGTTAGTTTTCTTTGTATGATCACATGTAAAATACACATACCTAAGCTCATCATGAAAAAAAGAGTGGATAACCTCATACAGACTTGACTGTGACAGATGAGTTCTCCCCCGATTTAAATTCACCTGATAAATATAAGCATGCCATTAGCATCGCTTACAGACACAGAATTCCCTGGAGTAGACTTTCAGGCACATAAACAGACAGGATCCGAGTCATTTCTTGCCAGATTAAATTTATGTAGTTGTCTATTTCACTTACATAAAAACAAAATCCTCAAATGTTTCTCTTTTGACTTGTGACTTGATTACTTTTTATTTAGTTCATTCATTCGTCTTCAACCGCTCAATCCTTTTCAGGTCGGGGGGGGGGGGGGGGAACTGGAGCCTACCCCAGTATTCTTAGGCGTGAGCAGAGTACACCCTGGACAGATCACCATCCATCGCAGGGCCAGCACACAGAGAGACAGACAACTATTCACTCTCACATTCATACCTAAGGGCAATTTAGAATCCCCAATTGATGCCACTTAACCCAACTTTTTATTTAGAGTTTTAAGGTAATTGTTGCTATTAAAGCCTTAGCTGTAAAAACAACACAATGGAAATCCTGAACTGTAATAGATCCAATTGTACAACATACTATTACCAGGTGAAGGGCCATGGAACAAATAATACCATTTGACAATACTACTAAATACATTTTTTTGTTGTTAATTGTGAATTAATTGCATTAACTAAACAGAGTTGATCCTGATATATATTCAGTGGATGTGGCTTTTTTTTTGTTTCTAACACAAAAGGGAATTAAAATATGGAGAGTGCTCACACAAGTTCATCTGCACTTTTCCATAGCTCTGGACCAAAGACACTGCAGCACAGCTTTAGTCTTCCTCCTTCTGCTTCTTGCCAGTGACCCTGTTAACCCAACCACACTCCACTACCCTCCACACAAGCCAGGAAAATTACAGTTAGTTCCTGCCCTGACCCCCATATCAATGTTAACCTTACTTAAATGGATGGCTGAAAACAGGCTTAGTTCCATGAATGGGAATGGAGATGACTTGCCGGTTGAAAATGTCTTTATTCGAATATGCTCTGTCAGAATGACTTATTCACACTGTTTTGAATAGCATCCCAGTGGGCAATTCCTGTAAGGTTCATGTGAAACGTAAACCTTTAATCTATTTTTTGTGTTTAAATCTGTGCTCCTTTCTCTTTCAAACTGAGGCAGAATGGGAATTTTCTGCTGACACATTTCAACTTGATTCTCATTCTGTCAGCTCACCAACACAGATTCGCCAAACTGCAGGTGACTGGAGGCAAATTACACTCAACAGCCAAAGCAAATGAATTAAGATTTTATGAGGCTAGTCATAGCTGAAAGATCCATCTGTGATTATTAGAGGACCATAGCAAACTGGTGATTTTCTGCCTGTGACAGTGAGCTGCTCTGAACTGCTTCCTCTTTTTTTGAAGTGACTGTGATTCCACCCCCCCCCCCTTTTTTTTTTTAGCTATGTTGGTCACTGTCTTTCAAGCTATCCAGCCTAGCAAGATTGTATAAATATTTCAAACTGAACAAAGGGTCTATAATGCACTTTTCTTGGTGTTAGAGCCAGTTTAGAACCACCCATTGACCCAAAATGCATATGTCTTGGGTTGGGAGGAAACAAGAGTACCAGAAGTAAACTCACACAGCACAAGAAGAACATGCAAATTGCATGTCAACCGTGTCGACTAGGAGATCTGACACAGGGACCTTCTGGATGTTGGATGACAGCAACACCCACCCTTCCACAGCTGATAGCATGATGACAGCCAGTGGTACTGCAACCACTTGTCTTGTGACAGTTATGATCAAAACAGGATCTTTAAAAACCCCATTTAAAAACAATCTAGTCAAATAGTACTGAAGTGAATCTAGCAGATTTGATCATATTTAATACAGTGGCTACAGGAAAAGCTTTAATCTTTTATTCCTATGATTTATTCAACAAAAATATCAATAGATGCAATAAACCTTTGTGAAAAAAGAGAGAGACCAAGTACAAACCCTTTGGATCTGACAAGCTTGACTCTCCACCTCAGCTTCTAATATGTCCTTTGCATAATTAATCTCTATACTGTAGCTTAACAATTCCACTAAAGTTTTAGAAAATGAAATTGCCTTGACTACAACCAGGGCTTGAGATTTGGCTGGACCACATTAGAGGACAGCTGGATTTTATCCTAAATGATTGTGTAGGCTCATCCTGACTTTTCGGGGCAGATTTACTGAGGCAGCACAAATTGGCAAGTGCGCAGTTTAGACAGAGTAAGTGATCTACTAACAACACACAAAATTATGAACACAGATGCAGTCACTTCATTTCAATAATAACCACCCATCCACCAAGAGCAGCGCAAAATTGTGCACAGGCTCACCTGATGAGGAAGCAGGTCATCAACACAGGCACAGCCAGTTCAGAGGAGGATAATATAGGAGTTTTTATGCTTTTGTTTAAGCACACAGCCCACTAAAATAGTATATTTTGTTCATCATATTTCAGGATTTTGAGTTCATTTCACATGGCGGACTCTTTTGTTAATATGTATAAAAGAAGTATTTGTATCTAATTTAAAAAGGACTACTCATGAATAAATGGATTATTGACCAATGTGTTTATTTTTATTAACACAAGAACTGCCAAGATGGTCTGATGGACCTTTGGGATTTTATATATGAATAACTTTGTTTTTACAAAATCTACAGGTCTCCCAGTCCACAATATTTTATAAATATGTGTGTGGTATGTTTTCTGAAGTCTGGAACATAATAAAATTAAACACACAGGATTTCACTTATTCCTCAGACAGCCACAGCAGAGACTGCTGTCATTAGACCACAGCAGGTCACGGTTATAACCATATAAGGAATTATGGCCGTGGTTGGAGTTACTACATTAGCTGGATCACATAACCACAGCTGGTCACAGGTATAGCCAAATAGGGATTGTGCCAATAATAGAGTTACTGCAATGTTGCAATATCAGGGGTTGGTTTCATGGGTCTGTGCTTTTTTTTTTTATAATCTTGTTATTTTATTCCTAATAGTACATTGTGTATCCTGATCTGGGAGAGAGAACAAGAGAGAAGAGGGAACTGAATCACCATTTTATGCATAGATATCAAAAAGAAATAAATTTAGAAAATATGGACAGAGGGGAAAAAAACATAGAAAATCTTCATTGTGGAAGAGGTTTTGGTAATTTTCCACCTGTCTGATGGATGGAGAGGACAGGAAACTCCTCTCCTTTTTTTTTTTTCTTTTCTGCGGGGGTTCAGACTAAGACCCACTCTGAGTCTGAACCTCTACAGAAAAGAAAAAAGTCACTGTCTGCTAACACATCTGTATGTCCACTCCAGGTAGGAAGGGCTACACACATTAGGCCTATTTTATGGATGCAAATTCATTTAAGAGGCTATATGTAAACAAATTAAATTTAAAAAAAACCTCTGCCAGCTGTCCATTTCAGCACACCGATCTCTGTGATGCTGTTTATATTTGTTTATGCAACAGTTAGTTCTGACTGAGCAATTTGATTGAACAACAGGGATTCCAGGAGTTACTATAATCTGTGATAATTGCACTCCAATTTCACTGGCTATGTATCACTCTGCTTCAGAGGTGTTCTAGTAACTGTTAATTACTAATGGTAATTTTCTATTAACTCTGACAATTGTAGTACTGTTTTGAATACCTTAATTTCCACAGTGAAGTATAATAGCACAGGGTCACCTTGGAACCGGGCCCACCGTTTGACGCCATTGTGAGTCTAGCAAACCCGCTGCCTGAGGCCATCGTGTGGGTCCCTCCACAGTCTGTATCTTTGTGGGCGTGGCAGGGTGGTTTCAGACCATCGTGGGGGCTGTGCTCCAGGATTAGCCTGATGTGGATGCTGCGCCCCTGCTCAGACCCATCATGGAAGCCACGCTCCAGCACGGGGTCCACCGAAGGTGCAGCTTGGCCCAGGTCAGAGTCCACCGCGGGTGTCGCTGAGCTCCAGCTGGAGTCCACCGCGGGTGCTGCAGAACTCCAGTCGGGAGTCACTGCGGATGCTGCAGAGCCCCAGCCGGAGGTCACCGCGGGTGCTGCAGAGCCCCAGCTGGATATCAACGTGGGTGCTGCAGAGCTGGCCTAGTCGGAGGTCACTGCGGGTGCAGCAGAGCTGGCCCGGTCGGGGTCCACTGCAGGTGCAGCAGAGCCGGTCCAGTTGGGGTCCACCACGGGTGCAGCTGTGTCCCAAGCCGGGACCACCGAGGTCGCTGTGGATCGCCATGAGGACATCGTGGTCCCCTTCTTCTCCCTATCCTATGCCGTGGGGGATTCCTCCCTATGGTCTGGTCACCCTTCAGGGAGTCTTCCAGTGAGCAGGTTGCCTCCTGCTTCATCCCACCGGCCCTGGTGGCTTTACAGCGCTGGCCGACCGCCTGAGGGACTGAGTCTCTGGGCCAGATGGCCCGTGTTTTCCGACAGGCCACCAGACTGGGTTCGCCAAACTGCCTGCTGGGCCTGGGACTCCGGGCAGCCTCCCGAGCCTCCACTTCATTGGACTTGGGGGGGGGTTAGTTGCGGACCCTGGGTGGGGCATTGTGTTCCCTCCTTTCCTGTTCCCCCTACCTCCCACCCGGGTTTGTGTTGTTGTTCCTGTTGGGGTTGTGTGTGTGTGTGGGGGGGGGGGCAGGGGTTTTTCTGTCTTTTTGATGTTACCATGGGTGTCTGGTATCCACCCCTAGAAAGAGGGGCTCTGTCACAAACTGAGCCCGTGTTTCCTGTTGGCTTGATTCTGATCGTTCTTGGTGGCTCAGGCATTGGGTTTATCATGTGTTGTTATCTTTTGATTTCTTGTTGTTTTCATGTCTGTGTATTGTTTCTTTCCATGCCTGTAGCCACTGCTCTGGCCGGCGATCGTTAGGCAGCTGTTTGACCCACTTCCTGGTGGGCACTGTCTAACACTCGCTGGTCCGACCACGCCCCTCTCTCTCTCTGACAATCAGCTGTTCGCCCCGGTAATCATCTTTCCCACGCCTCGCCCAGGTGTGGCCAATTTGTCATGCCAGCGGTGTTTGTACTTAGACAGCTCTTTGCCAGTCAAACACCGCTGGACCATTGTACGAGTTCACGGTCGTTTTTCACTGTGTAACCGTCACGTCTCTGAAGGATTATTTGTGTGTGTGCTCGCTGTCAAACTTGTACGATTCGGACTGTTCCTGCACGGTGAGTAAGAGCTGTCTGTGTTTCTGTTTGCAGTTGTGCTGCTATGTTTGTCTGTAGCGTTTCCCCTTGCGGCACAACTGCTACGCTTAGGCACTGTTGCCCAACTTCTTCTCCCGTGCCAGTCGAGCATCCTGGAGGACTGTAAAGTTTCACCTGAGCTGTCTACGTTATTGTGGTCTGTCTATTTGTGTTTCAATAAATGTGTGTTTGATGTAACCCTGCGCTTAAATCCTCATTCTTCCTTCTCTTTCTCTGTGCGCTGTGGAGTGTGCTGCTTTCAATTCTTTCATCATTTGATTTTCTGAAATCTTCCACAACTTTCTCCACTGGTCTTATGCTCTAAAAATGAAGTTTTCAGCACTATTTTTCCAAAAATGTGCAAGTGAAGTAAAGATGAACTCCTCCTAGCCCATTCATTCAAATTGCTTTAAATTAACCCAAGATCATCTACAGACACTGATAATGAAAAGCTGTCAAAATTATCCCTCCCCATTTACACTGGCTTGGGACCAGCACAAGGATTACAAAGATTTTGTGCCTCTTACTGTGGCTGGGTTCATAATCACAACAGTATTTTTTCAGCAAACCACCAAATTCCCTGCAGTTCCGTTCTTATTCCAAAAATCATGTTTATGGAATGTCTATCAATCTTGTCAATGGAACATTTTGGTGGTGTGTGAGAAAGTCAGTATGTGATCCAAAGCAGTTGTGTGGTGTAGAGGTTAAGATTGTCTGGCATACTGGAGACCCGGGTTTAAATTGTCTCAGCAAAGTGTCATTCCTCTGAAGTACACCATACCTCTCCTGTGCATTTGAAGGCATTGCGTAGCACATATGAAGTTTTAAATGCTGCACCACTATTTGTCATTTGAGAAAGAGTGTAAACTGCAGCAGTTGTGTGGTGTCATGGTTAATCCAAGGGCTCGGTATGCTGGAGATCCCAGGTTAGAATCTAGCCAGGAGACTCTTGTTCTTCTGAACAACAATTGAAATACATCGTGCCTCTTCTGTGTGCATTTTAAAGCTCACCTTAAAATAATGCTTGCAAAATTATTTGGATTATTTGGTAGGATCACGGTAAAGACTGCAAATATGGCTACTATGACCTGTGTCCCAACAGTCAATCACAGGGTGCTTTGTTGTTGGCTAACCTTGTGCCCTGTGATTAATGTGCAGTACACATTAAGTTTTAAATGCTGCTGCTAAACAATGCAGGACCTTGAAGTCTACATCTGCTTGAAACTCGATGATTTTTCTTTTTCTTTCTGAGCAGCGTTGCAAACACGAAGGTAGCAACTCCGTACACTCCATCTTCCTCTAACTAGGCTGGCTGCTAATTCATCATTAGTTGTTTTTGGAAGAGCTTTTTAAAGAGCACAGTAATTAGGTGGAAATAAATGAGGACTCCCCCTTCTTTTAACAGAACACAAATCAATTTGTCTCCATTACCAATACAGAGGGTTTATGAACACAGTCTGTGGGGGGAAAAAGCTAAGTATAGATAAGTGAATTTAAAAAAAGTCCATTAGAGTGCATTTATGTATATTATGGTAGTGGGTGGATGTGGCTCAGGTGGATGAGTGAATTGCTTATGATCACAGGTTTGGCAGTTTGATGCTCCACATGCCTTACTCTGGGTAAGACACTGAACTCAAAGTTGCACCAAATTAAGGCAAGTTTGGTTTTCACTCGTGTTTTTGCATATATGAGGTTTTGTTGTTTTTTTATCAAGTAACAACAGTGTGAAAAAAAAAGTGCTGAATAAATGTAGTCTGTTCGCCATTTTGTTTCACACAGTAAGGCACTCAGAACACAGGTCTTTATTAAAAAGCGCCGCACCTGGTGGGCTGTTTCAGCAGAAAGAAGTGCTGTCAAACAGTCAAGAGGGGTTCAAAGTCCCCTGTGATGACAGCTGATTTATATCTCAGCCAGCTTCCATTTGGTGTTCCCGGCTTAAAAGGAATTGCTCATTTTACCCAATGAACATTTGCATAATTATTATCTGTATTACGGTAAGAGAGTTTACAGTTTATTATCATCTGATGAAAAATATAACAATAAAAACACAAACATATTTTAGATGACTATACGGAAATACCATATGGCTTTCAACATCATCTACGTAAATCTTACCTTGTGCTGTACTTGGAAATATGACTCTCAAAGTACAATATATAGTGAGCTTGCATACCAGTACTTACATTTCAATATTTGTCCATAGACGTTTTTACAACCAGAATAAATTCTTCTCATGATACTGATAGACAATGTAAATACAAAATGAACAATAATAAAAGGAAATGAGACACAAAAAGAACACTGACATTTTTTCAATGACATGAATGAATAAATGAATCTACTTCATTAAATGCTTGCAGCCATTTATTCAAGGTTTCTGCTTTTGTCAATCCAGGGATCAGTCGTTTCATCGAATTTCTAGATTTCTGTTGGAATATCCCTGTAGGATTGAGGCATTTGACATTCTGTTATTCCTACTTTAGTGGGCAGACTAGCGCAGATCACACGTACATCATCCCAAAACACACCAAGGGACTGTAAGTTAGCATCGCAGTGTCAGCTTCTGCTCCAAGGAGAAATGTTATATTCACAGCTACCTCATAAAGGTGAATATTGCGCACTTGTGTTATTTCCCATGGCTGCATACTAGTGTGAAGCCCAAGTTTTTATTTTTAAGCAGTGGCTTTACCCTCACACTCTGCTCTTTTATGATGTACAAGAGCAATGCACATTATATTTCCATTTATTCAGCTAAAGGAAATATAATCTTCAATCTACATGAATATGAATGATTTTGTTGTTTGTTTTTTTGATGCACAGTTGCCCTGTAGCAACATAGGTGGTGAAGAGAATAACAATAAAAGGGCAGTGAGGAAGTACGTGATAAATTGGAAGCTCCATCTAAATTGCCCCTTATACTGCCGCCTTACTTGTACCTATTTGATTTATAAATAAACCAATGGCGGCTCTGTACAGCTTGTAGGGATTTGACCTGCTGGTGGCACCTGTCCAGTCTGGCAGGCTGCCTGAGATAGCAGCTCAAAATCGACAGGAGCTGAGAGAGATGGCAAGGAAAATGATATTACATGTGTAGGTGAATCACGGTTCACTTCTAAATAATGTGGAAAAAATGCTTGGAGTAAGATAGACTATTTTTTACAGTTTGGGTCCCGTTCCTACATAGATGGTCATATGGATTTTTTTTTTTTTTTTTTGAGCAAATCCTTTTTTCTTGCATAAGGGCCCCTTTACATAGAAGATCGTTGGGTGACCACTGAGAGATCAAAAATTGACCTGATCTCTCAACAATCTCCTAAAGCCTTGAAAAAGTCCTTTTTGTGTAAAAGTTTGGGACATTGTTGTGCGACAGCCTCCACCCCCGACTCAAAAAGGATGAAGCAGTTGAAAATGAATGACTGATTGATTGAATGCATGAATGAATGGAAACTTTGATGCAATGAAGATCATTGAGAGATCTTGGTGATCTCTTGGCATTTATTGAAAGATCATTGAGAGATCTGGGCATTTTTTCATCTCTCAATGATCTCCACTCCTGTCTAAAGGGGGGTTTAGGAATGTTAAACACTGCATCCTACTGTAAATCAAAGGTCTTAACCTGGACACACACTGGCTTGCTGAATATGAAACCAGTTTGGACATTATGACTAATCAATCAGATTGGCTTTGTATATGTTGGGTGGTAATCTTTGCCATCCATGTACAAATGTTTATGTTAAAACATCTTATTTAAGTTTTTCCTCAAAAAGCACCAAAGGTTCTTATTTGCCTCAAGTATATTACGAGCATAGTACTGGTAATATACCGTAGATATAAAAAGTCTACACACCCCTGTTCAAATGCCAGGTTTTTGTGATGTAAAAAAATGAGACAAAGATAAATCATTTCAAAACATGTTCCCTCATTAATGTGACCAATAACCTGTACAACCCAATTAAAAAGAAACTGAAATCTTTTAAGGGGAAAAATGAAAAAATAAAAAACTTACAATAACAGGGTTGCATAAATGTGCACACCCTCTTATAACTGGGGATGTGGCTCTTTTCAGAATTAACCAATCACTTTCAAACTCATGTTAAATGGGAGTCAGCACACACCTTCCACCATTTAAAGTGCCTCTGATTAACCCCAAATAAAGTTCAACTGTTCTAGTAGGCTTTTCCTGACATTTTTGTAGTCACATCTTACAGCACAAGCCGTGGTCCACAGAGAGCTTCCAAAGCATCAGAGGGATCTCATTGTTCAAAGGTATTAGGAGAAGGGTACAAAAGAATTTCCAAGGCATTAAATCTACCATGGAACACAGTGAAGACAGTCATCATCAAGTGGAGAAAACATGGCACAACAGTGACATTACCAAGAACTGAACATCCCTCCAAAATTGATAAAAAGACAAGAAGAAAACTGGTCAGGGAGGCTGCCAAGATGCCAACAGCAAAATTGAAGTAGCTGCAGGAATTTCTGGCAAGTACTGGCTGTTTAGTACATGTGACAACAATCTCCCATATTCTTCGTATGTCTGGGCTATGGGGTAGGGTGGCAAAACGGAAGCCTTATCTTACGAAGAAAAACATCCAAGCCCAGCTACATTTTGCAAAAACACATTTGAAATCTTCCAAATGCATGTGGGAAAGTATGTTATGGTCCGATGAAACCGATGAAACCAAGGTTGAACTTTTGGCCATAATTCCAAAAGGTAAATTTGGCGCAAACACAACACTGCTCATCACCAATAGGACACCACAGTGAAGCATGGTGGTGGCAGCACATGCTTTGGGGCTGTTTTTCTTCAGCTGGAACTGGGCCTTAGTCAGGGTGGAGGGAATTATGAACAGTTCCAAATACCAGTCAGTGTTGGCACAAAACCTTCAGGCTTCTGCTAGAAAGCTGAAGATGAAGAGGAACTTCATCTTTCAGCACGACAATGACCCAAAGCACACATCCAAATCAACAAAAGAATGGCTTCGCCAGAAGAAGATTAAGGTTTTTAGAATGGCCCAGCCAGAGTCCAGACCTCAATTATTCCATCTAGCTACAATGCTCAGCACTGGGTGTGTTTATATTTATATATCTTTATATTTATTCCATCTAGCTACAATGCTCTGCACTGTGTTTTTATATATCTACATATTATCCCATCTAGCTACATTGCTCCGCACTGTGTGTGTTTATATACTTACATATTTATTCCACCTAGCTGCAATGCTCCGTACTGTGGGTGTTTATATATTTACATATTTATTCCATCTAGCTACAATGCTCTGCACTGTGTGTTTATATATTCATATATTTATTCCATCCAGCTACAATGCTCTGCACTGTGTGTCTGTGTGTGTGTATATATATATATTTTATAGTAATATGTACATATGTATATTAGCTGCTCTTGCTTGCTTGTTGTTTTTTTTTCTTGCCTTCTGATTGTTGCTCTGAGTGTTGCTATCCCTGTGCTGTTGCAATCCTGGAATTTCCCCGTTGTGGGACTAATAAAGGCTTATCTTATCTTATCTTATCTTATCAATCCAATCGAACATCTGTGGAGTGATCTCAAGAGGACTGTACACAAGAGATGCCCTCGCAATCTGAGAGATTTGGAGCATTTTTTGCAAAGAAGAGTGGGCAAATATTGCCTCATCAAGATGTGCCATGTTTATAGACTCCCACACAAAAAGACTGAGTGTGTCATGATCCTGAGCATGGATGGGAGCCGTGCTCAGCCTCTGGTTTAGTTTAAGTCCTTTTCCATTTGCTTGCTTCTTTGTTTATGAAGAGTTTGTTTGCAAAATTTGATAAACGCCACTTCCATGAAAATTTCACTCTTTACATCAAACAACTGTTAACATTACCTACTTGTAGAAGTTCAAATCGTTTTGTCTCAAAAGCTGATGTGTCCTATGTTATAGACACTGCAAATTCATGTTTTTTTGTTTTTTGTTTTTTTTTTCAAAAGCCGATAAACGCCGGGAGTGTTTTTTTATGTTTTTTTTTTTTTTTTTTACAAAAGCACATAACTCCACAGGGCAAATCAGCACTTGGTATTTGAGTCACGTGAGTCATCTTGGCTGTCTTCTGGGTCTGCTCGCTCTGATTGATTTCTCTGGCTGTGTTTGCAATGTTCACTCACTCACTCCCTCCCTACTCGCTATATAGTGAATTTAGATATAGGGGACTATACAGTAAACTCATTATAACAATAAAATTAACCGCTTTCAGACACTACTGGGCACGGTTAATGATGTCTCATCACGTGAGAGTAAAATGTATCAGACTACCGGTGGTAAGAAAATTAATACCTGCATGTAATTTGTAGTAAATATGTATTAAATCAAATCATTTTTGCTGAATTATTTAATATAAATACCTTATGGTAGTTTATGTTGTGATGTGAAGCTCTTCTCTCACTGCTCAGTTGGCTGCACATTCACTATATAGTACACTATATGGGGAAGGAGTTTCTGTTTGTCCCGCCTTATTCCATTTCTTTTTATACTGTGCACACCAATGAAGAGAGAGAGAAACGCCATTTCAATTCTCTTGTATGTCCTGTACGTATAGTAGTATTGACAATAAAATCTTTGAATCTTGAATCTTGAATTGTAGCTTTATTATAGCTATATTATACCATTTTTCTGAGTGGATATGCCTAAAGGTGTGTTCACACCAAAAGGGAATGGGTTTGCCTAGTAGTTGCCTAGTATTTGCGTAGTCGCGCGTAGTTGCGCGTTCGCGTCCATTAGCTAGCAGCTAGCTAGCTAGCTGCTAGCTTTGAGATTCTTCTGGCACCGGAGTAAAATTATCACCACTGCAGAGTAAACTAGTTAGAAAATGAAACTCACTCACCGAGAGACAGGAGGACCAGGAACTCTTCAGCTGAATTGGGATTTTCGAGTTATTTACCCACAGTTTCCATCCATGGACGTCCTAACAAGCTAGCAATGTAAACATCCATCATCTATGAAGTTTTGGAGGCTTGAGATGACATTTTCAGGTGAGCCCCCCATCGGATAATGTAAACCTACTGTAAGTATGACGTTATTTTGGGAATTTCCACAGCAGGTTGACCACAGCTGCAGAAGTTTTAGCCCTTTAACTGCCCAGATTAAATGGACGGGTCATGCGCCCCCAGTGGCACAGTGCCGCAACTGCACATGTCAACTTATTGATGTCCCCCGGCTATACTGAGAATTTGTACTAATCTCTATTGATCTGACAGTTTAGAAGGTGGCAGACACGCGCCGAAGGAATCATGGCTGACATGGAATATAGCAAAGGAGAAATCCTCATTATTATTCTTCCTTTTTCCGCTTTGAGCTCACACACCAAAGTCTATGCCTTCACGATTGGTCATCGCGATAGCGATGATGACAGAAACTGCATAAAACGGGAAAAATAGCCACGTACAGTGGGGCAAAAAAGTATTTAGTCAGCCACCAATTGTGCAAGTTCTCCCACTTAAAAGATGAGAGAGGTCTCCAATTTTCATCATAGGTATACCTCAACTATGAGAGACAAAATGAGAAAAAAAAAATCCAGAAAATCACAAGTCTCCAGATCTCAACCCCACTATAATACAAACGAAATTCACGTGAGATAATCATAAGTTTGTAGATGTGGTACACGGGTGTAAATTACTAAGTAAACGTGTTACATTGAGGTCGATGTAACAAAAAAATGAGCTCCCCGTACCAAGATGCCAGTGCCCACGGGCGGCATGGATTCCCACAGGAAAAATGCACCAAACACAAAAAATAGCCACGTAATACAAACAAAATTCACGTGGGGTAATCATAAGAGTTTGTAGATGTGGTACACGGTGTAAATGGCTGAGCAAACACAGAAACATCGGCTACGATGGATGAAAATGGACCGTCATGTGGGCAGGCGAGCCCCCCTCCCGGTAACAGGTAAGAGAGAAATATGTGTTTTTTGACATTTTATTGATTTTCTGGTTCATATACTTTGAAGATTAGATAAAAACATACCCCTGTAGACAAATTTGCTTCAAAAAGCGGACCATTCTTTATGTAAATGTGTCCAAAGTCCACTTTTGGCAGAGTTATGCAATTTATATAGCTGCCGCGACATTATGTAAATTAGATGCGTAAATTCATTCCTATCTGAAACTTTGGATCATATTCTACATCTTTCTAATTGACAGTAAGCCATTATCTCTTGTAACTTTTAAGTTATAGCCTTGGAAATCTGAACTATTTTGTTGACAAAAATTTTTACCACTCCTGACAACTAGGGGGGGCCTTGAGTTGCCTTGCGTTTCTCCAGGCACCACATGGCACATAGGGCAGTTAAAGGGTTAAAGACAACTTTGCCTTTTTGCATCTCATTATTTATGTCTGTTGGCATGTTTACATTGATTTATAATGTAATCGTGCCGTGCAAAAAATTCACCTGTTTGCATTTGGTATGAACGCACCTTTAATCAGTGTGTCAGTCATACTACATTGATGCTTCTACTGTAGACATTCAAGTATGTTCCAGCCAAAACAGCATGGCTTTTGGGACTTATCTATTTTTGCAAAAGAAACGTACTAATAAATTGCCAGAAAGTAATGTACAGTAATGAGTTGATGTTTGAATTTTTGCTTTATTGTGTCTGAGATACTCACATTTGAAGTGACCATGTCTTAGAAGCCGATTTGGAAATACTAACAACTATAAACCTACAGATGAAAAAGTGTTTTTTCTCATTTTGAACACAACTGGACTTATCTGTTTTTTACAAAAGAACTCTTCTTATGTTGCAGGCGTTATGGTCTACTGTGTTTGGTCTCTGTTTAATTATGGAGTGTTTGCATTCTTAGTTTTGTCCTTATTGTCCTCTCTATTTATTATGTGTCATTTTGTATTTATGGTATTATTTTGGGGTTGTGTTATTACCTCCGCCAAGGAGGTAATGTTTTTACCAGGGTTTGTCTGTCTGTCTGTCTGTCTGTCTGTTACCAACATAACTCAAAAAGTTATGAACGGATTTTGATGAAATTTTCAGGAAAGGTGTGTAATGGCACGGGAAATAGATGATTAGATTTTGGTGGTGATCTGAGAATGCATACCTCAGCCAAGGCTCTTATCTTCTCGCAGTGTGTTAGCAACAATACTCCAAAACTGATGGACAGACTTTGATGCCATTTTCACCACAAGTGGCTATAGGCCTACACAGAAACCCATTACATTTTGGAGGTGATCCATGACAAGCGGAAGGAGCCTTGGCAGAGGTATGCGCTCTATGAGTGCTTTTCTAGTCTTATTCTTGTTTCCGGT
This sequence comes from Pholidichthys leucotaenia, assembly GCA_020510985.1. Taxonomy (NCBI): domain Eukaryota; kingdom Metazoa; phylum Chordata; class Actinopteri; order Cichliformes; family Pholidichthyidae; genus Pholidichthys; species Pholidichthys leucotaenia. The sequence goes on along the minus strand of CM035847.1, from coordinate 125,246,509 downwards.
CTGTGCTTTTATTTTGACAGTGCTGTGCAGCTTCCGCCTGTCAAACTTTGTTTCGCGGGCTGCACAGCTGTCACTTGTTGTAATCACTTCCTCATTTGTGTACCCACACCTGTCATTCATCAATCACTGGTCCAATTCTCCTATTTAAGGATACGGCAACGTTTCCCCCATTGCTGTGTCCTACTGTTAGCCTCCTCAGAGGATTCAGTTAAACCCTGACTGAACGTGGTTTTCTGCCAAGGTGATTGGGTGTGCTCCGTCCAGGTAATATTTGTCTCTTTTGCCTTATCCTCCACCTCGAGCCCCGTTTCCTTTTGGGTGTGTTTCCGGCTGGTTTAATCTCTTTTTGCCCCAGTGTTCCCGCACCCCTCAGCCTGTTTTCCTACCAGGCTGTTTGTTCCTCCTGTAGACGTGAAACCCATTCTCCTCCTGCGCCTTCATTTTTTCATTAGTGTTGTATGTATATTCGTCTTTCTGTTAATAAATATGCAAGGTCACAGCGTGCATTTGGCATCCTTCTATAGCCCTTAAAAAGGGCGATTTATGACAGAACGCTGTAATAAAAGCCAAAGGTGCTGCAACAAAGTATTAGTTTAAGGGTTTGCATATTTATGCAATGGGTTATTGTAAGTTCTTTGTTACCTCCGCCAAGGAGGTTATGTTTTTACTGGCGTTTGTCTGTCTGTCTGTCTGTCTGTCTGTCTGTCTGTCTGTCTCTTACCAACATAACTCAAAAAGTTATGAACAGATTTTGACGAAATTTTCAGGAAAGGTGTGTAATGGCACGGGGAACAGATGATTAGATTTTGGTGATGATCTGAGAGTGCATACCTCCACCAAGGGCTTTGCTTGTATTTGTGCAGCAGGATTACACAAAAACTACTGGATGGATTTGGATGAAATTTTCACCAGAGGTGGTTCTTGGGCCAGAGAGGAACCCATTATATTTTGTTGATGATCTGGGAATGCATACCTGGGATGCATACCTGGGAATGCATACCTCAGCATTCCCAGATTCCCAGTATTGTCGGCAACAATACTCCTAAACTAATGGACAGACTTTGATGCAATTTTCACCACAAGTGGCTCTAGGCCTACACACAAACCCTTTACATTTTGGAGGTGATCCATGAGAGACTGAAGGAGCCTTGGCGGAGGTATGCACTTTCTGAGTGCTTTTCTAGTTTTGTTTTGTTTTTTTTTCCCTTAAAAGATTTCAGTTTGTTTTTCATTTGGGTTGTACAGGTTATAGGTCACATTAATGATAGAAAAAATTTTGAATATTTATCTTGGTCTCATTTTTAACATCACAAAAACCTGGTATTTGAACAGGGGTGTGTAGACTTTTTATATCCACTGTACTCCCTTTAACACAAACTCAACAGCTTTGAATTTGATGCCAACAACAATAATTGTTTCAGTTCACACTGAGGTTTGCAGATCTATTGAGGATTGTCGATTGTAAGAAAATGTGTGTCTTAACATTTTAAATGTTGGACCACCCACACATGCAATGGCTGTGTCTCAGTTCAGGTGTTGCAGCCTCATAGACCGCGGCCCTGGAGGCCAGAGCACTCAAAGACCGGGCAGGCTGCATCTAAAGGCTGATTTATGACTGTTAAATGAGACAATCTAGTCTTTGGAGGACGTATGTTTGCGTGACCACGCACTACCCTGTTGCCTAGCAATCATGGCAGCGTCAGTTGAGTTTATTTTTGACATTTTTGACAGAGGTAGAACTTTATTTTTATATTTTTTTTTATTATTGTATTTTATTTACCTTTTACTTGAGAATCTTCACAAGACAGAGAGAGGACCATGTGTCATGATTTGCCCCTCAGGGCAGAGAGACAGACCCAGATGCCGACTGCAGTTTGTGGAATGTATTACACAAAAACACAAAGTCCCAAAATGTGCACAAACACAAAAACCAATAACAGACACTGAGGAAAACTTACTGATTGGAATGAACTAGAGACAAACTCACCAGAGCAGGGTTAGAGCTCTGGTGGTGAGGAGAAAGGATCATTAAGACTGCCGCAAAAATTAAAAGAAAATGCAGTCCTTAAATAGGGTCAGAACAAATAACACAAGTGATGGTGTGGGGTCACATGAGCGGGCAAAAAGGTAACAATGATTAATGATTGGGATCAGCTGCGAAGTAATGAGAGGAGCACGCCCGGCTTACAGATGACAGGGCTATGCCCACACGGAGCACCAATCAGGAAAAGCCCTGACAGCTGTCAACCGCAATAGTAAGGAATGGAAGAATAAAATATAGAGAAGTACAAACTGAGAAATAGATACCAATTGATGCATAATCAGAACATAGTAAAACTAGGACATAAACAAGAAAATTAAAAAAAACAAAAAAACATGCAGGGATAACAAAAACCAAAAGGCACAAAAATACAACAAATACATAAATACAGAGAAAAAGCCACGAGACTGAGCCTGGTGGACTCTCCATTGCTCAGCTCATGACACCATGATCAGATAAAATAAGACTTTTACTCATGTTAAAGTCAGCAGGTAAAATTAAGGTAAATTAAACCACAAAATAGATAAATTATTTTTTATTACTTTTAATATGTATACCAGTTAGATTCAGGGTTTCCTCTGGTAACATTTCTCGGTGACAGGCCACCTCGCCAGAAATTTTACCGCCGTGGCAAGGAGATATGAATTTATTAAGAAAAATATATGTAGCAATGACTTTCCGCAAGCGCGCACACAAACATGCATGGCCGTCATCCGCGCCGAGTTTAGAAGCATGCCGCCCACGCAAGTTTTCCAGTCAGTCAGCAAACAGTGTCTCGCTAAGCGCGACTGTCCGATAGAGACATGAGTTTATTAAAGTTCTTTAAAAGCGGAAAAAATCATAAGATGTGTAAGCACTGGAGGAGTTTATCATTGTTTTAACCCGCTGTAAACGGGAGCAATAACGGAAGAGTCACTTAACGAAGAGATGTGGTTAGAATTCATATGCAGCCGGATTCATATGAAGGGAAAGGCAAGGGGGACTGATGAATTGCTGAGGATATATTTCACCAGCCACTACAGTATGAAGTTACAGCAGTGAACAAAATTGTTGGTACCCCTCTGTTAATGAAAGAAAAACCCACAATGGTCACAGAAATAACTTGAATCTGACAAAAGTGGTAATAAGTAAAAATTCTATGAAAATTACCCAATGAAAATCAGACGATTCTTTTGAATTGTGGTTCAACAGAATTATTTTAAAAAACTAGAAAAGCACTCAGAGAGCGCATACCTCTGCCAAGGCTCCTTCAGTCTCTCATGGATCACCTCCAAAATGTAATGGGTTTGTGTGTAGGCCTAGAGCCATTTGTGGTGAAAATTGCATCAAAGTCTGTCCATTAGTTTTGGAGTATTGTGGGTGACACACTGTGAGAAGAGCCTTGGCTGAGGTATGCATTCCCAGATCATCACCAAAATGTAATGGGTTCCTCTCTAGCCCAAGAACCACCTCTGGTGAAAATTTCATCCAAATCCATCCAGTAGTTGTTTTTTTTTTGTTTTGTTTTTTGTTTTTTTCCAGTAGTTTTTCCAGTAGTTTATCCAGCAGTAGTTTCCTGCTGCACAAATACAAAAAAGCCCTTGGTTGAGGTATGCACTCTCAGATCATCACCAAAATCTAATCATCTGTTCCCCGTGCCATTACACACCTTTCCTGAAAATTTTGTCAAAATCCGTTCATAACTTTTTGAGTTATGGTGGTAACAGACAGACAGACAAACGCCGGTAAAAACATTACCTCCTTGGCGGAGGTAACAAACTCGTGAAACGGGCCTGGACAAAAATGATGGTACCCTTAACTTAATATTTTGTTGCACAACCTTTTGAGGCAATCACTGCAATCAAATGATTTCTGTAACTGTCAGTGAGACTTCTACACCTCTCAGCAGGTATTTTGGCCCACTCTTCATGAGCAAACTGCTCCAGTTGTCTCAGGTTTGAAGGGTGTCTTCTCCAGACAGCATGTTTCAGCTCCTTCCACAGATGTTGAATAGGATTTAGATCAGGGCTCATAGAAGGCCACTTTAGAATAGTCCAATGTTTCGTTCAGCCATTCTTGGGTGTTTTTAGCTGTGTGTTTTGGGTCATCATCCTGTTGCAAGACCCATGACCTGCGACTGAGACCAAGCTGTCTGACACTGGGCAGCACATTTCTCTCTAGAATACCTTGATAAGTCTTGAGATTTCATTGTACCCTGCACAAATTCAAGACATCCTGTGCCAGATGCAGCAAAGCAGCCCAGAACATAACAGAACCTCCTCCATGTTTTACAGTAGGGACAGTGTTCTTTTCTTGGTATGCTTCATTTTTGCATCTGTGAACATAGAGCTGATGTGCCTTGGCAAAAAGTTCCAGTTTTGTCTCGTCTGTCCATAGGACATTCTCCCAGAAGCTTTGTGTCTTGTCAACATGCAGTTTAGCAAATTCCAATCTGGCTTTTTACCTCCGCCAAGGAGGTTACGTTTTTACTGGGGTTTGCTTGTCTGTCTGTCTGTCTGTTACCAACATAACTCAAAAAGTTATGAACGGATTCTGACAAAATTTTCAGGACAAGTCAGAAATGGGACAAGGAAGAAATGATTAGATTTTGGGAGTGATCCGGATCACCGTCTGGATCCAGGAATTTTTTAAAGGATTCTTTATCATTGCGAGATAGGGCCATTTTTTTAGCATATGTGTATATAACTCCACAATAAATGGTCAGGACACTTGCGAAAAAAATACAGGATAAGATTCTAGGAAATATCAAAGACTGATCTAGATCCTGCAAAAAATCCGGATACTGTGATCCAGAACAGGAAATAATAGGGGATCTTTGAAATTTTCATCACTGTAAGGTAACAAATTAAGATATAAACATACAACAAACACCAACATATAGCCAAGACACTGAGGAATCAGTAATGTGCCAATGGATTTGTTGTTGGCTACAGGTTGGCTACAGCCCCGTGGATCTTAAATTTCTGAATAATATGTGCAACTGTAGTCACAGGAACATCAAGCTGCTTGGAGATGGTCTTATAGCCTTTACCTTTAACATGCTTGTCTATGGGCGGCACGGTGGCAGAGTGGTTAGCACTGCGGCAGCACAGCAACTCACCCTTGCATGTTCTCCCCGTGTCTGCGTGGGTTTACTCCGGGATTTCTCCGGTTTCCTCCCACATGCCAAAAACATGCAAGTTAGGTTAATTGGCATCAAAACTGGGGATTCTAAATTGTCCTTAGGTATGACTGTGAGAGTGAATGGTTGTCGGTCTCTCTGTGTTGGCCCTGCGATGGACTGGCGATCTGTCCAGGGTGTACCCTGCCTCTCGCCCAAAGATGCTGGGATAGGCTCCAGCCCCCCCGCGACCCAAAAAGGATTAAGCGGAAGAAGATGAATGAATGAATGAATGCTTGTCTATAATTTTCTTTCTAATCTCCTGAGTCAACTCTCTCCTTTGCTTCCTCTGGTCCATGTTTAGTGTGGTACACACCATGTCACCAAACAGCACAGTGACTACTTGTCACCCTTTAAATAGACCGACTGACTGATTGCAAGTTTGTAGACACCTGTGATGTTAATTAGAGGACACATCTTGGTTGAAGATGTCCCTGTGGTCACATTATTTTCAATCTTCTCTAGGGGTACCATCATTTTTGTCCAGGCCTGTTTCATGAGTTTATTTTTTTAAAGTAATTCTGTTGAACCACAATTCAAAAGCATTGTCTGATTTTCATTGGTTAATTTTCATAGAATTTTTATTTATTACCACTTTTGTCAGATTCAAGTTATTTCTGTGACCATTGTGAGTTTTTCTTTCATTAACAGAGGGGTACCAACAATGTTGTCCACGTGTGTACGTTCTGTAGGAATTGTGGGAGTGAAGAGACTGGCAATTTCTCTCTTTTCTCGCACGAGCAGGCGTGCCGTTTTTATTCTCCAGCGGCAGTGACTAAAAGCAACAGCTAAAAGTGCTAGCTCACTTCTTCTTCTTTTAGATTTGATTGGCGGTTGGCAACCAGCTTACAGGTGCATTACCACCACTGACTTGATTATCATCACTCTATATGTTTGTATAAGGAGTTACAACTCCTTATGTATGAAAAAAATTATCCTGCTTGGTCAGGGCCAGACATCTGGTTGTTCCTGCAGCAGGCAGGGGTATGCTATTTTCACTCTAAATTGAGGTCCTTCAGCGGTTGCCTAGAGAGGTGCCTGATGAGAAAGCCTGAGAGCACAACTATAACTGCCTAAGCAGATCATTCTGTACATGAACACATATTGTGGTGAATTATGTCTTTAGAGTCCACTGCAGTTCCCTATTATGTACCTGGCAGATTAAGATGACCGAAATTCACGAAGTCAATGACTTTAATCCGTCAGCAGCCTTCAGGCAAACTAAACGTGCCAACATCTGATTTCAAAATAAGGGAGGTTTTTCCTGCTGTCTGGGTGGTGAGGAGATTTCTGAAAAAAAAACAAAAAAAAACTATAAATGTAAAGAAATATTATAACAGAAATAATGGCATCTTTGGTCATTTAAGTTAATTTATTTCATTAAATACAATTTTATTAATGTTTTTTTCTTTGTAATCAGAGTTAAATTATTGTTCTGTTCTGACTGCAAAATTCTGGTCAAAAATGTAAATTGTTATAAGGAAAAAGTAAAAAAAATTACCACAGTCTTTCAAATTTATCTAAAAAGACAGTAATTTTATTTTTAAAAAACAGACAAAAAATTAGTCATAAAATAATCCACAAATTTATAATAAAGTTTCAAATGTACAAGAAAAGTCAAGTTTACAAGAGGAAATTACAAATTTGAGGAACATGGTTTCAACTTTAGATTTACAGAGAAAAGTAGAAAACTATAAGAAAATTATTATTATAAATTTTTGAGAAAAACCTCAAACCTTCAAGACTGAAGTCTTTACTCAAGTTTTTAAGTAGGTGCTCTTTGTATCCTTAACTCAAGTAGAAATTTTTGGTTGTCTACTTTTAATTATTAATTTCAAAGCACTGCTTTTACATGAGTAGAATTTCTGCTTACTATACCCACCTGATCATATAATTTTCAAGTACGCATGAGTACATTACTACTATGAATGTTTCTTTCCCTTCCCTACTCTCTCAATGGGATAAAAAAAAGAAACAATAGAATAAAAATACAAAAAATACACATATTTTTGTCATTTATGTAAACCATGACAAAAAAAATCCTACAGGACAAAACATGACGCTTGATATTTTCTAACCTGTTCGTATACCACCATAGACAGAGAGAAAACCTGAATTAGAAAGAGCTCAGAGAGGGAAAGATGAGACAGAAGAGAGGAGCCAAGGAGAGGAAAGTGTTCAGGCAGAGGAAGGAGAGAAAGATAACACCACTAAAAAGTCTAAACACAGGATGTGTGGGTGGGACCCCAACTGGCCCAATATTCAAGCCTCTGTTGTACAATACTTAAGATAAGATAAGATTAGATAAGCCTTTATTAGTCCCACACTGGGGAAATTCCAGGATTGCAACAGCACAGGGATAGCAACACTCAGAGCAATAATTAAGAAGATAAGAAAAATAAAAATAAGAGCAGTGAATATACATATGTACACATAAATATATAAATATATATACACAGTGCGGAGCATTGTAGCTTGATGGAATAAACAGCACAACCGTCTACTTAGTTATCCTACATAGTATGAATATGTACCATACATATTGTCACCCTCCGTAGCGACTGATATTGTCCTAGTTGTATACTGGAGGGGACCATTTGTGTAAGTCTGCTGCGTCTTTTGCATTCAATACTATTAGGTCGTCACGTTTTTTTGCTATCTCTGCGAGCAGCCCTGCTTTGGTTATATAGTCTGACAGCCGTAGGTAGGAAGGACCTGCGAAACCTCTTGGTTGCGCACCTAGGATGATGTAGTCTACTGCTAAATGAGCTCCTCAGTGTGTTCAGTATGTCTTGCATGGGGTGGGACTCGGCCTCCAGCAGAGATGACGGTTTAGCCACCATCCTTCTCTCTCCTATCTCCTCCACTGGGTCAAGGCGCTGCCCCAGGACAGAGCTAGCTTTCTTGATCACTTTGTTCAGTCTCTTCCTACCGGCTGCTGTAATGCCGTTGCCCAGCAGACCACTCCAAAAGTGATGGCTGATGTCACCACCGTGTCGTAGAATGTCTTCAGCAGCGCCCCTTGTACACCAAAAGACATTTCAAAAGTTCCATATGTAACATTACTGTGTAAATTTTTAAAAAGAAATAAATAGTATAAAATTAACATATTCCTGTATGTTTACTGCCCCCCCCCTCCTGAGGGGGAAAAATATGTTGCCACCGCGCCAAGGTCTTTAAGCCAGAGGAAACACTGAGATTGAACTCTAAAATTTATTCTTAGTTACATGACCAGTCGAAAATATAACAGTTTACTGTGATCATTTATGACCATGAGCCATCCATCCATCTTCTACCGCTTTTCCGGAGGTCCGGGTCACGGAGGCAGCAGTTCAAGCAGAGAAGCCCAGACTTCCCTCTCCCCAGCCACCTGCTATAGCTAAATAATTAGATGTTCTTCCTTGTGTCAGCTCTGACATTTAGTTTTAATGTTCTAAAGCAGACCACAGTCCTGTACTGTAGGATGATGACCCTCAATAATTTTCAGCAGCAGTAGAACAGATTCCATCTTCAGCTTCATCTCAGTTGTACCAGTTCATCTCAGTAAACTAAAAAATCATGATTTGTCATTTAATTTTAAAAACTATAATCATTATTATCAATATTAAATCAGGTTTAAAATGTTTCACTCTGTGTGTAATAAATAAATGAAAGTCTCTTCTAGAATTAGCTTGCAAAAAATCATCTTTTCCAAAAAACTTCATTGAATTTATTTAGCTTGTTCCAGTTTGCAAAGTAAACTGCTAAAAAATCACAATCAATAAAACAATTCATCATTTATAATTATTAATTATAATATTATTAAGCGGAAGAAGATGAATGAATGAATTATTAATTATTTTAATTAATATATTATTGTGGGACACATATGCACAGATGTATATTACTTTATGCTTCATATGTATACCACTTTAGGCTTCACATCTTAGATTGAACAAAGGACTGAGTCTCTTTGGAGATGACAGGAGGATGTGAAAGTTTAGGCTTTGGTATGCAGAGAGACAGCCTTGGGGGATTTTCCTGGCTGCCAGAGCTTATGGGTGGAGGTGTTAAGATCTGGAAGAAGATGCATTGTTACTTGGGATTAAATACAATGTGACTGTGAGCTTTGATGTCCTGGGGTATAAAAAGGACTAATGTCTGGAATTCTCTCTCTTTCTGTTTTTGCTGATGTTGGAGAATGTGAATAAACCTGACTCATGAGATAAACTCTGCCTCGTCACTTTCACATTTCTACACTGGTGACTCACATTCTCCAACATTATTATAATTATTTATAAATCTTGAGTCCACAGTCTCTCCACAGCTGGCCCTCGGTTCCTACAGGATCACTACTGTGGACCTCAGAAATAAACCAGAAAAAAAAAACAATCAGAGAAATCTGATTATCACTTCAGATGTGATAGGACATTTTTAAGATCAGCATAATAAAATTATTACAAATGTCCTGTCCCTCCTCAGCTTCATAAAGTGCTCCATTTTCTCTAAAAATAACCTTAGATGCTACTGTTTTTACAGCCCCATGTAAGCAAATAAATAATACCAACTTCCTGATGTCTCTATGGGACTTTAAAAGTTATCTTAAAGCAAGTTTTTTCAACCACGTCATACTGTATTTTTATGACTACTGTAACCCCTGGGTTATTGTTATAAGTTCGCACATAATTTCTAAATAACCCTTGCATAATATTAAATACAATGCATTGTAATATTTTTCACGTATCTACAGATGTAATACATTAGTATTATTATTTTTCATGTTCACAAATAGTGTAACATTCTTGGTTTTTTTTTTTGTTTTGTTTTTCTAATATAGGCTTTACATACAGTGTTTTAACTTTTTCTCGAATTTTCTACAGAAACTCACATTTACCAGTGCACGTAATTGGGCCATTCTCTAACTACTTCCTATTTGCTGCCTACTGGTCAGTCAAGGACAACATTAGTGTTTTATTGTTGTGATTGGCTTTTGCTGTTGGGGGGCAGGAATTGTGAAGTGGTTTATGAGAGTTAATGTTTTTTTCTTTAGTTGACTGGTGGTCGCTCCCGGGGTAAGCTGTGTCTTTTGCTGCCCGTGGACGCCGACCGTTGGACTGGCTAGCCTAGCTAACTCTGAGTTTTTCTGAACTTAGAGGGTTTTTCTTCAGTAGTGGTCGACTGGTGGTCGCTCCCGGAGTAGACTGTGTTGTGTCTATTGCTGCCCATGGATGCCGACCATTGGACTGGCTAAGTCTGAGTTTTTCTGAACTTAGAGAGTTTTTTTTCAGTAGCAGTCGACTGGTGGTCGCTCCCGGAGTAGGCTGTGTCTATTGCTGCCCGAGGACGCCGACCGTTGGACCCGATAAACTAGCTAGCTGAGTTTTTCCCTGGACCTAACGTTTTGGGTTTTTTTTCTTCAGTACGTGGTTGACTAGCGGCCGCTCACGGAATAGGCTGTGTCTTTTGCTGCCCGTGGACTTCAACCGTTGGACCTGGTAACCTAGCTAACTGTGAGTTTTCTCTGAACTTAAAAGTTTTTTCGTTAGTAGTTGGCTAACGGCCTCTCCCGGAGTAAGCTGTGTCTATTGCTGCCTGTGGACATCGACCATTGGACTCGCTAAGCTAACTAAAGCTGTTTTCCCAGAGCTTTGGTTTTACTGCAGAGATTCTTTTGGCTTTTGGCTGCCATTTAGAGTGCCTTGTTAAGGAGAGCTGCTCTTCTGTGACCTCTGCTTTGTGAACTGTTCAGTGGGTGCCGTGTTCTCACCGAACCAACGTCCCGCTGGAGTCGTGGCCGGAGTTTGTGTTTGGCCAAATTCCCCGCAACGGAGGATCTCCGCCAACGCTGAGGACATCACTGGAGTTTTCCCTGACTACTCGACCCGCTGAGGACATCGCTGGATGTTTTGTTTTTCTTTTTTTCCTTTCTCTCCCTCTTTCTTTCACTTACTGAGGACATCACTAGATTTTTCCCTGAGCCACCTTGTCATTTTGCACCACGTTCTTCGTCCCCTGAGACTGCTCTCTGCTGTCCGCCATTACAGATGGTAACTCTGGTATGGGTGAGCACCCCACTTCACCCCACAAGGTTGTTAATGGCGGCCACCATTTTGTATTAGCTGTTGGAGTGGCATTTTAATATTAGGACAGGCCTGCAACGTCAGAGACCTCTTTATTACCACTCGGTACCGAGTAAGGACCTTTATAGAACTTACAAATTAATAGGATATGCCGGCTTAGATTTATTAAGAATTCTGTTTGTTTGTGAATCCCCCATTTGTGATTCATTGCCTTTTTCCCCCTTTGCACATGTGTTTTTCTTTTTTTTTTGTTTTCTTTCTTTCTAAGTGCATGTTGCTTACCCAACAGTTAGTTAATGGTTTTCTGTTATATGTTTGAAACTAGTTACATTGCCTTGGTTCCTTCTGCTGACCAGTGGGCAAATAAATTCTGGCTTTTTTGAAATATACAAATTGTTTGCTTATTTTAAGGAAGGTTTACACCATACACCCTACAGTTTTAAAGCTACCCTTCACCATTTTCACACACAAACTACTCTTGATTAAAGTAGCCCTTCACGCACTCTGCTTATTCTGTAGGCTAGTTATTTGTATTTACACTGGTTTAGTTGGCCTAGTCTACAAGTTAGAGTGTAAGTACACAAACTTGGGCGCTGTTCATAGTGCTAAAGCGGTACAGGCATTATACTACATTGTTTACTGTAATAAACTGACATTAATGGGGAAAAAAATGTTTGACTTCAGAAAAAAATAGAAGTTTAAGATGTTTAATTAATACATTAAGCGAAGCATACAGCACATCAGAAAAAAATAATGTCACGTAACATGAGCTTAAATAATCAGATGTTACTGTTCTCTTGATTGTTGGTGTTTTCACGTTCAAACGGCTGCATAATTCAAGCAAAAAAACTACTTTGAACCGTTTCTGACATCATTTCCTTTCTGCCTGAGCTGAGAAAAAAAAGTAAAAGCCAGGTTGGGCCACAAGCTGAATGCTGGGATATGTTAAGGCCACAAGGATTCTCTTCATATGTCCTTCGTTTTCAAGGTTTTGAAGGCTGCATTTGTGGGCCGCATGTGAAGGATCCCACAAAATGAGACAGCCTTCGATGTAGCACAGTGACATTTCTGGCCTAGAAATGAGCACTTGGAGCATGCAGACCCTGGATTGAGACACAGTAAATGTCTACTCACTACTGAGCAGCTGTTAAGTGTGTTTTGTAGTTCACCGACTAAGTTATTAGGTGCTCTTTTAATCATGACATGCACTACACAAAGAGCAGAGATAAACAAACCTATCATCTGGTCAGTCACTGCAACAGATACTGGAGTCAGTTTGTCTTGGCCCGTCCTTGCCACTGATAATACCTCTATCTGCCAAGAATGTGCCACTAGTCCAGCAAAAGCTAACGGTACTCAAATACTTTGCAAGCAGTTTCATAAAATGGTCAGGCAGAAAGCAACTCATACCGGCTCAGACGTCGCCCGAGTTAACAAGATCAGGAGTTCCTAGCAGCGGAGGGTGAAGGACAGAGCTGTGTGGAAGAATCTGATCAGACCTCAATGAAACAGTCATTGTCGCCCCCGACAGTCTGCTATGATGATGATGATGATGATGATGATGATGAGATGTTTATGGCTATGAAATACTAGAAGCTGATCACATTACTGAAAGCTATGTTCAAGCACTTCATCTTGAACTAATTCAACTAAGTGACATGACAGTTCAAGTTTTTCCTAAATTTCAGACTTTTTTGTGAAAAAATCTAACTTTAGGGATAGATTTAATGTTGTGGTCTTCTTTAAAAGATCAAAAAAGTCAAACTTTCTGAGTAAAAGACACCAAATCTTTTTATGAATTGTGTGTCATCTTGATGAGTTTAAGATCCCAGATGTTTCACAGTGGGATAATGATGCGATAATAATGACTTTAGATTTTTCATGGCCCCGTCCTTGCTGAAGGATGAATGAAGTTGCCAGATCATGCTCGAGTGAGCTGGCCAATTTCCTCCATGTGTCCTTTTGCAGTCAAGGTTAAAACCCTTTAATTGTTAACTAATATCTGCAACAGAGATGGATTTAGTGTCCATTTTGCACCCTTAGTGGTGGGAATATGAGAAAAAATAAAGAAAAAAACAATTAAAAAACTTCTTTCAAACAACAGCAATCTGCGCAGTCTATGAATCCACAGCATACAAAACGTTAATGCAAGCTAGTCAGACTGCAGTGGGAACATCACTACCATTCCCCATCACAGTGGGCGTGCATCAGGGGTCAGCCCTATCCCTCCTTTTCTTTATTCTGTGTATGGACACAGCCATGGCTGATCTTCAGCTCCCCCCACCCATGGATATTGTTGTATGCTGATGACATAGTCCTGGGAGCTGAAGACTGGGGCCACTTGGAACAAAACGCAGCAGTGGGAAACAAGGCTGGGGATTAAATATCACAAAACTCAAGTACGTGGAATTGAACACCAAACTGATGGAACAGTCTGTACAAACGGGGCCCCCTTAAAGAAGGGTACAAACTTTACATACCTCGGCTGGATATTCAGCAGTGACAGCAACACATTCCTTGATGCCCATAACTGAGTCAGCGCTGCCTGGACCAAGTAGCAGCAGGTGACTGGTGTCCTCTGCGACTGCTGGATACCAGTGCGCCTCAAGGGAAAAATCTACAAGACCATGCCCCACCCTGTCGCTCTATATGGATGCGAATTCTGGCCCGCTACAACGAGACATGAGCAAACGCTGTACAGAAGGGAGATGCGTAAGCTGCACTTGAGCCTCAATCTGACCCTGCACAATCATGTGAGGACTGAGGATGTGCAAAAGTGCATGGGAGCGGCAACAATGACTGGGAAGATGCAAGAGGCATGGCTGCAATGGTACGGACATGTTGTCCGCAGTGAAGAGGACTCGGTGGCGAGGATGGCCCTGCGCCTCAGCCCAAGTGGAAAGAGACCACGAGGACAGCCAAAGAAAAGATGGCTTGACTGGATCAAGGAGTACACAAGGCCTGTGAACATCACCCCCGAGGACGGCCTTGATCCAGCCAAGTGGAGACAGATGTACAAATACACGGACCCTGCAGCTGTGCAGGATTAACACAAGGTCAAAGAAGAAAAAAGAAGTCAGACGCCTAACATTTGGCCTTGTAATTGGTTCACCACTGTTCTTTTACAGAAATAACTCCTTTTGTTTATCTCCCTGAAACCACTTTGACAGTAAGCAGCATGAAAATGTTCTTCCTAGAAAAAAAATAACATTTTCACTTAAATTAATAAATAAAGTGTGAAAAGTGTTTCTGAAGGGAGCATCCTTGACTCATAGGTCACGTATGTTATCATTCAGCTGAAAAGCTTTTTAAAGGTTTTTCAGAATCAAGTCTGAGTTGAAAAAAAACACATTTTCAAAATGAGACCATTTAATATGATTGTGGTATTTTGACATCTCCTTTGAGCTCTAATTTACATTGTTGGTGATTTTTTTAAACATTTATTATCCTCACATAAATACAGAAAATGGCAAACAGAGGCATGATTACAGTAAGCTCGTTATTTTCCTTAAAACACTATCATGTTTGACATTTTCTAATCAGAGTCCCAAAGCACTAATTGTTCAACTGCTGCTTTTTTTAAAAAGTAGGACAGAGTCCTTGTTTAGATGTATACAGCCCGTGGCCATGATAAAGAATGAAGCAATCACAATTTGTGTTTGCCTTTTGATGAATGTAATTATGTGTCCGCTCTAAATGCCTCGGGGTGTGTTTGGAGCTGCTTGTGTGATGCATTTTGTTTATCTTTGTTCACTCTGAAACTATGATTTTTTTTTTTAAAGCTCTTGGATGAATGAGATAAAGCTTACAAATGCATACAGATTAGAGTATTACTAATGTAAGCTGCCATATCTTGGAATACACAAATGCATGCACCACACAGTTAGTTGCTTACAGTGTTGCGGCAGGCTGTATTCAGCCTTTAGTGTGGTGTTCATTTATTGCTTTTTGTTGTGATGTTTGCTGTCCTTGGAAATGGGATGATGCAATTCTCCGTATTCATGAGCATTGCTGTGATCTTTCTGCAGAAATCTTAGCGGTTTGTTGTACCGATAATGATGCCATGAGGAAAGAAAAAAAGCATCTTTTCTGTCAATGCCAAGGGTATATTATCCTTTTTTTAACATTTGTTAAGATTTTTTTTCAGTTTCTGAAAGGGGTGAAAAGTTTGATTCACACGTTTTAACAATATAGTACTTTGAATGTTGAGTTTTGTCTGTTCAAAAACTAAGCTTGAAACAGCTGTTGAGGACTACTTGGTCAGATATGTGGGTCTTCAAACTAAAGGTGTTTTTTTTTCACGAATAACAAAAGAAAGTGTTACATTGGCATTGTCCTCCATTGTTGAACAAGTTTCCTTTTCAGGCTTTGTTGAACATGTAAGGGATTTACATTTTACTTTATCCTTGTTATGGCTGTCTTGAATCGCCCGTTTCACGGGCAAAAGTAGGACACCAAACGCTCTTTGTGAATTTGCACATTTATTAACATAAAAACAGACAAGAACATTAACATACAAAAACTAAAGCATGAAGTGTGTGGCGCTAACAAACAAGTACACCATAATAAATGCTGGAGGAGAGTGGGGCTCGACGTCCAGGGGGACATGAAGCCGGGAACACCGAGCCAGGGACGGAATCCAGCCGGAGCTCTCCCAAAGGCTGCAGGGGCTCACGGCTGGAAATAAGGGAAACACATACCTGGACGGAGCACTCCTACTCTCCTCAACAGCAGGACCCAAACACACTCGGGACAATAGCTCTGCTCCTGAGGATGGGTCCACGTGGAAGAAGGACACAACAAACCCCAGAGGTTTGCCGTGCCCTTATATGCAGTACATAATTAGTGACAGGTGTGGATACATGAGTGGAGAAAATAACAGAATGAATAACAGGTGTGCAGCTCCGACCAGTCTGACAGCTGGAAGCTGCACAGCACTGTCAAAATAAAACATAACCAGAACCATAACGATACAAACACAACAGAACTCCAAAATGTGCATAATAATACTACAGACACAAAAAGACAAGAATTAAACAGGAACCAAACACAGCAGACAGAAAAACACTAAACTAGACAGGAAACTGGGCACGGCACCCACCCGTGCCCGTGCTGAATCAGTAAGCCGTAGCATAATTGTCACTGTTGAAATTCTTCCTTGCAAAACTTACTTCCCATAAAACAGCTTTGGGTTGGTACAAATCAGAGAGAAGAAATAATAATAATAATAATACATCAGATTTATATAGCGCTTTTTATAGATAGTCAAAGACGCTTTACAATGGATACATTATTCATTCACTCCACAGACAATGGTAGTGGTAAGCTACTACTTTAGCCACAGCTGCCCTGGGGCAGTATGATGGAAACGTGGCTGCCAATCTGCGCCAACGGCCTCTCCGACCACTACAGAACATGCTCAGTGTCATGGACACTAGATGAAAGATGGGCAAAATGTCTTGCCCACCGCCAACCCTCTGGTTATTAGATGACCTGCTCTACCCCCTGAGCTATTGCCACCCTTAATGTGATTTATCTCTTCTTTGTGAGATTTGTGAGTGCTGCCATATACAGTAGATGCGAAATATGAAACAGGTATTTGAAGCTGTGCTCGTGAATACAGTATTTGTTACAATTTACTTTCATTAAAGAGTTTCCATGACTCATTTCCCATGGACTAAAAGGAACCAAACATGGCACAGTTATTATTCTTTCTCTACATAGGTACCACCAACAGTCACAGACTTCTCCCATCGTTTTATGCAGCTGTGGAGACCTTGCTTGTAGAAGTCTGCAAGTTGCATCAGAAGCCATGAATTGACTTTGGAAATCAGCTTTTCATCATCTTAGAAGTACTTGTTCTTCAAAAATGACATCATGGTTGAAAAGAGGTGGAAGTCACATGGTGCAAGGATGAGGTTAGTCAGGGAGTGAGGAAGAATTTCGTAGCCGCAGGACCGTGCTTCTGTCTGGGCAACATGTGAGTAGTGAACCAGGGTGTTGTCTTGCAAGAAGCCGACACCTTTGGTCAACATGCCAGGCCTCTCAGTTTTGATGGCTTTCCACAATTTCAGTAGCATTGAAGCATAGTAAGTCCCGGTAATTGTGGTAGCTATTATTTTAGCCTCCTACAATCACCAGAAGTGGGTCAGGGGAAATCTTTAATGGGTTGCCCTTATATTGACATGCACATAGTCATGCCTGTAGCCTATAATTACAAGCCTTCTCATTCCATAAACAGTGAATAATAATAAAATGTTAACAGTAAAAATTTTATCCCCCAGTGTTTATTTCAGATGGGGTTTTTTTTTTTCTTTTTTTTTACCAATATAAGAACAGTAAAATTGAGGTACCCTCACTGCTGCAAACATTCTTTACAAGATTGTGATTTTTTTTTAATTTTAATTTTTTTATTATTATTATTTTTTTTTTTTTTTGCATTATGCTGTAGTGTTGATCTTGGGTTCCAATCTATAAAATCATTCTTTGCTGAAGAAAAATTGTTTCAACTCAAAAGTCTGGTCATGAACTCCTTCTCTCACCCAAGGACCAGAGCTGTAACACTACCCATCAGCCATAAAGTGAAAATTAATCCCTTCTCCAGGACTTAGTCATTCTCCCTTTTCTGCTCTTTGGCAAAGGAATATTTCAATCGACACGTTTATGGTTGATATAATCCAGACTTGGAAGTCAAGCTTCTCCAGTAAACACCCAGACAGTTTCACAGTGCCATCTGGTGGACAAACCAGGAATATTTTTTTTCTTTGCAGTGGAATTTATGCATTATGGGCAAATAAATTGATTCATATTCTTTCTCTCAAGGCAGTGTCCACTACTGAAGACATGGTTGAACTCTTAGGACGGACAATGTGGTTTCAAATGCTTTTATTGATATAATTTGATATGTTCTGCTTTATTTTCAGGAAGAAATTAATTTTTGCACGCTTACTATCGCAAATTAATTACAGTTACAATGTAGAGGCATTGTATGTTCCCTTATTATTGAGTAGAATATCTTAGTCACTAAAGGAATTTATGCTTTATTCAGCAACATATGTGTCTTAAGGGGGGTCTCACTTTTCATATCAAATTTCTCCCACCCCCCCTGCTCTTTGGGAGACCATAGCTGGACTTTAACTGACCAATGGGCTTCCAAGCTTCACTGCATCTCCTTTTTAGGTTGAGTTTATGACTTCTGGTTAACAAAACTCCACAGGGTTTCCTCTGGTAACATTTCTCGGTGGCATGCCACCGCGCCAGAAATTTTACCACCGCGGCAAGGAGATATGAATTTATTAAGAAAAACATATGAAGCAATGACTTTCCACAAGCACGCACACCAATGTGCGTGGCCATCATCGGTGCAGAGTTTAGAAGCGCCCCGCCCACGCGAGTTTTCCAGTCAGTCAGCTCAGCAAACAGCGTCTCGCTAAGCGCGACTGTCTGACAGAGACATGAGTTTATTAAAGTTCTTTAAATGTGGAAAAAATCATAAGACGTGTAAGCACTGGAGGAGTTTGTCATGGTTTTAGCCCGCTGTTAACGGGAGCAATAATGGAAGAGTTGCTTAGCTAAGAGATATGGTTAGAATTCATATGCGGCCGGCTTCATATGAAGGGAAAGGCAAGGCGGACTGATGAATTGCTGAGGATATATTTCACCAGCCACTACAGTAATAAGTTATGTTCTGTAGGAATTGTGGGAGTGAAGAGACTGGCAATTTCTCTCTTTTCTCGCACGAGCAGGCGTGCTGTTTTTATTCTCCAGCGGCAGTGACTAAAAGCAACAGCTAAAAGCACTAGCTCTCTTCTTCTTCTTTTAGATTTGATTGGCAGTTGGCAACCAGCTTACAGGTGCATTACCACCACTGACTTGATTATCATCACTCTGTATGTTTGTATAAGGAGTTACAACTCCTTATGTGTGAAAAAATTATCTGTCTTGGTCATGGACAGACATCTGGTTGTTTCTGCAGCAGGCAGGGGTATGCTGTTTTCTAGTGATGGCAAAATCGAAACAGTGTTTTGGAACGTTCCGGAACCTAGGCGGAACTTGTGATTCGAAATGCTGTTCCAAGGTCTGTATCAGAAGGACGGTGTCACGTGACTGTTCCATATCCGCGTCCCATTCCGCCCCCAGTTGTTTTGAAACGTCACAGTCGTTTTTGTTTCAGCAAGTGAATACAAATCCGTGTATGGTTCCATCCATCCATCCATCCATCTTCTACCGCTTTTCCGAAGGTCCAGGTCGCGGAGGCAGCAGTTCAAGCAGAGAAGCCCAGACTTCCCTCTCCCCAGCCACCTGCTCCAGCTCTTCAGAGGGGATACCAAGGCGTTCCCAGACCAGCTGGGAGACATAGTCTCTCCACCGAGTCCTGGGTCTGCCCCGGGGTCTCCTCCCAGTGGGACGTACCTGAAACACCTCAAGTGGGAGGCGTCCAGGAGGCATCCTAATCAGATGCCCATACCACCTCAACTGACTCCTTTCAATGTGGAGGAGCAGCGGTTCTACTCTGAGCCTCTCCCGGATGACTGAGCTCCTCACCTTATCTCTGAGGGTGAGTCCAGCAATCCTACGGAGAAAGCTCATTTCAGCCGCTTGTATCTGCGATCTCGTTCTTTCGGTCATTACCCAAAGCTCGTGACCATAGGTGAGAGTAGGAACGTAGATTGACTGGTAAATCGACAGCTTTGCCTTAGAACTAAGCTCCCTCTTCACCACAACAGACCGGTACAACGTCCGCATCACTGCAGATGCTGCTCCAATCCGTCTGTCGATCTCTCGCTCCATTTTCCCCTCACTCGTGAACAAGACCCCCAAGATACTTAAACTCCTCCACTTGGGGCAGGAGCCTGTCCCCAACCCGGAGAGGACAATCCACCTTTTTCCGGCTGAGGACCATGGACTCGGACTTGGAGGTGCTGATTCTCATCCCAGCCGCTTCACACTCAGCGGCAAACTGTATGGTTCCTTCATTTGTAATTCCACTTCAAAATAAAATCAGAAAAAAAACAAATTTTTGGTCTCATTTTTGTTTTGTCCTTTTCTAAACTTAGGTAGAAAAAAAATATATTATCAAATTTTGGGACATACCTGTGTTTAATTTTGCTCTTATTGTTTTATAGTCAAAACAAAAATATTAAGTTATTATTTTGGTTTATTATTTTGCGACACCGGAAGTGTTAGTGTTAGTGTAGGTGATGAGTTTAATCAGTTATTTAAAGTGTCTCTAGTTTTATCTATGATGTCTGACCTCCATTACACAAAATTAAAATGCCTATTATATGAAAACTAGTGATGGCAAAGTCAAAACAGTGTTTTAGTGCGTACCGAAACCGAGGTGGAACTTCTGAATTGAATCAATATAAGCAACTGAATCGCAATATAAGCTGCGGCTTCAGCCATCACCCATTTCGGATAACTTATGTTGAACTGTATAATCAGAGGAGTTCTTGTTTAATTTGACCTTGTTGGAGTTTTTCCCCTTTGTTATATTATTTTGTTTCTTTTTAATCTTTACTTTTAATCTATCCGAAATAAATAAATAAAAATCATTGTTCCGAGGTCTGGATCAGAAAGAGGATGTCACGTGACTGTTCCATTTCGCGTTCCATTACGTCACCAACTGTTTTCAAACTTCACCGTTGTTTTATGCAGTGATTGTGTTATCCCATTTCTCAAATGAATAAAATGCTGCCATTACACAATATTAAATTGCCTATTCTATGCACAATTTATGTATTACATAAATACTTTATATGTAAAATACTAATTTTTGGTGTCCTTGCCTGACTGGCTGCTGGTTCATCAGCCCACATGCCTGAAACATTTCAAAGCTCCTCTGAAGTGCAGTTTGTTTGTGAAGTCTTGCCTCTCTGAGTGTCTTGTACTGAGCTGCCTTTGGAGCTGCTTTTGGATTTACATTATTTGGAAATGGATGGTGGTAGAAAGCGTCCCAGGTCAGCTGTTTGGGATCACTATGACCTTCTTGAGGGAAAAAAGTTAAATGTATGCACTGTATTCAACATCTTGCATTTTGTAACAATACAACAAGTAGGTGGAGACACCTACGGACAAAACACGCTGACGCCTGCATTCCTAGCACAACACAACCGAGTGCTGAATCAAGCCACGGCCAGCGTAATGTTTATGGCATGTATTCATGTTCTTTTAATACACATACAAGTATACATTTATTATTTATACACCTTTATTATTATTTACAATAAATATAATTATGCATTTGATCACTAAAAGAAGCCATATTGTTGTACATTTACATACAGTTATACAGTATATTTTACATATAGTTACATATATTTACAATATATGAAGTTGCATGGCAGCATTCCTCCTAACTCAGTCTTTTTGTTGTTCCTTGACAGGAAGGCAAAAAGAACTGAATGTACACAAGCACTCCCTACAAACAGTGACTGATGTCTATTTTGTAAACAAGCACCCCCTACAAATACTAACTGAAAAAATATATATTTTCAGACAAATAATACTAGAAACCCAAACAAAACACGAAACGTTGAGATAAAGACCCGAAAACACTCGACTGGTTCAGTGTAGTATTATAACATTTGGCCACCAGATGTCGCTGTGGGGAGATGTTTCGAACGTTCCAAAAGATCGATTCTTTTTTTGAATCAATTGTTCCAAATGATTCGATCTCTTGATCGTTCCATTTCTGCCATCACTACTATTTTCACTCTAAACTGAGGTCCTTCAGCAGCTGCCTAGAGAGGTGCCTGATGAGAAAGCCTGAGAGCACAACTATAACTGCCTAAGCAGATCATTCTGTACATGAAAACATATTGTGGTGAATTATGTCTTTAGAGTCCACTACAGTTCCCTATTATGTACCTGGCAGGTTAAGATGACCGAAATTCACAAAGTCAATGACTTTAATTTGTCAGCAGCCTTCAGGCAAACTAAACGTGCCAACATCTGATTTCAAAATAAGGGAGGTTTTTCCTGCTGTCTGGGTGGTGAGGAGATTTCTGAAAAAAAAAAAACAAAAAAACAAAAACAAAACTATAAATGTAAAGAAATATTATAACAGAAATGACGACATTCTTGGTCATTTAAGTTAATTTATTTCATTAAATACAATTTTATTAATTTTTTTCTTTGTAATCAGAGTTAAATTATTGTTCTGTTCTGACTGCAAAATTATGGTCAAAAATGTAAATTGCTATAAGGAAAAGGTAAAAAAAAAAAAAATACCACAGTCTGTTTCAAATTTATCTAAAAAAAAAAACAAAAACAAACAGTAATTTTCTTTAAAAAAACAGACAAAAATTAGTCATAAAATAATCCACAAATTTATAATAAAGTTTCAAATATACAAGAAAAGTCAATTTTACAAGAGGAAATTACAAATTTGAGGAACATGGTTTCAACTTTAGATTTACAGAAAAAAGTAGAAAACTATAAGAAAATTGTTATAAATTTTTGAGAAAAATCTCAAACCTTCAAGACTGAAGTCATTACTCAAGTTTTTAAGTAGGTGCTCTTTGTACCCTTAACTCACCTAGAAATTTTTGGTTGTCTACTTTTAATTATTAATTTCAAAGCACTGCTTTTACATGAGTAGAATTTCTGCTTACTATACCCACCTGATCATATCATTTTCAAGTACGCATGAGTACATTACTACTATGAATGTTTCTTTCCCTTCCCTACTCTCTCAATGGAAAAAAGATACACAAGAATAAAAATACAAAAAATACACATATTTTTGTCATTTATGTAAACCATAACTAAAAAATCCTGCAGGACAAAACATGACACTTGATATTTTCTAACCTGTTTGTACAGTATACCACCATAGACAGAGAGAGAACCTGAATTAGACAGAGCTCAGAGAGGGCAAGATGAGACAGAAGAGAGGAGCCAAGGAGAGGAAAATGTTCAGGCAGAGGAAGGAGAGAAAGATAACACCACTAAAAAGTCTAAACACAGGATGTTTGGGTGGGACCCCAACTGGCCCAATATTCAAGCCTCGGTTGTACAATACTTCAAATGACAAGTTCCATATGCAGCGTTACTGTGTAAAATTTTAAAAAGAAATAAATAGTATAAAATTAACATATTCCGGTATGTTTACTGCCCCCCTCCCCCCGGGGAAAAATATGTTGCCACCGCGCCAAGGTCTTTAAGCCAGAGGAAACACTGACTCCATGTAATTGGTTCAGCTCAAGTTCCATGAAATTCAGTGAGATTCTGCCACACCCGAAAAAAAAACAAAAAAACAAAACTTTCCTTTGTTCAGTTTTGGGGTGGTGGTCAACCTGTAAGGAGCAGACTTCTCTGTTCTCCCTTTTTTTGCTATCTTCCAAGTAAGGCCCAGAGCCTGTCATGCTCTGTGAATTTTTGTTTTCTTCTGTATACCTTAGTTGTAGTGAGTGGTTATTTGAGATACTGTTGCCTTTATGTCAGCTTGAGCCTGTTTGGACATTCTCCTCTGACCTCTGGCGTCAACAAGTTTTAGTTTTAGTTTTACCCTCGGCCGGGGGACCGCAGGGATCATGAGATCGTGGGTTCGATCCCAGCCCCCGACCAACAGTGAGCTGTGTGGAGTTTGCATGTTCTCCCCGTATTGCGCGGGTTTACTCCGGGATTTCTCCGGTTTCCTCCCGCACACCAAAAACATGTAGGTTTAGGGCGCTCGCACACGCAGCGACCAGCAGCCGGTGGCTTGTCACCAGACTGCAAACCAAGTCTACCTACGGGTACAAATAAGTAACAAAAAAAAACAAAAAAAAACCCAATGCATTTGAGCCGAGGAAAGTACCGCTCACCAGATATTTTCTCTTTTTTGGACCATTGTCTTTTAACCCTAGAAATGGTTCTGTGTGAAAATCACAGAAGATTAGCTTTTTCTTAAATACTCAGACCAGCCTGTCTGGCACCAACAGCCATGACACATTGAAAGTCACTTAAAACACTTTTCTTTCCCATTCTGATGTTTGATGCGTTTAGACATGTAGACATGGTCAAGAACTGCTGAAGTTAAACAGCAGTTCATCTTGACCATGTCTACATGCCTAAATGTATTGAGTTACTGCCATGTGATTGGCTGATTAGATGTTTGCATTAAAAAGCAGTTGAACATCTGTACCTTTTTAAATTGGTCAGTAGATGATGCAATGTTCCTGCCAGAAACTGATGTCTGGCTGTGCATCATGTTTGCAGCAGGTCATAACAGCAAAACAGTGCTCTACTAAGTACTTAAGAAGCTTGTCATAAAGGGGGTGAATAATTTTGAGACCCCAGAAGTCTTTAAAAGTTGCATTTTATGTAGAACTAGAAAAGCACTCGGAGAGCGCAGACCTCCGCCAAGCGCCACAGTTCCCCCCATACAGTGTTTGTGTGTACATTTTCAGATTCCTTGACCATGAAAACATATGACTAGCAATTGGATTCATAATGATAGGATTAGTGGTTCAGTAGTTATTGATGAAAATGGCATTTTCCGTAATGGCGGTTTTCTTCTGGACGGTGATCCGGATCACCACCAAAATCCACGTTTTGACTGGCGTCTGTGGTCTTCCTCAAAAGAGGCTTCTGAAACAAGAAAAACAAAAACCTATAATTGAAAAAGAAGACAATAAACCTACTCGAACTACCACTTGTAATATTAGTTCTGTTGAGCTATTTTAATTGTTCTTGTTTAATTTGTTTTGCAAACAGCTGCTAGTTTGTACATTTTGCCAATAAATAATTTGCAGTGGGGGTTGATTCATTTTGACTGCAACTATACGACAACGAGCATTGCTGCCTGCTGAATATTGCATGCAATGTTTAATGATGATGGTATTACAATAGCAATAGCAAGCAAATTTTGTCCACATACATAGACATACACCACAATGCATTTGACATGCATTAAGCATGATGATACAGAAAGCGCAATAGCAAGGTTATCATATAGAAACTTGCTGTACCAATGAACATTTTATACATCTGCTGAGATGGTAAGTGGCTAATTTGTAGTCAGTCATTCCCATCTTAATCAGTTAGCCTTCAGAACGTCCGTGTAATCCTATGAAATCATTTTTTTTTTTATGATGGATCAGTAATTTTATAATAGTGTGTTCTGAGTTTTGGACACCAATTTTATGGAAAGATCAAGTTAAAAAAAAAAAAAAAACTAAAGCTGGGAAATGTGGCATTTCTAGATTATAGTACAACCCATCATAGTAACAGTAGGTCAAAATTATCAAAAACAGCAATAAAAAATTGACAGTATGTTAGTGTACATATATGCATGATATTGTCTCACACAGACAGCTGTGTTGCAGGCTTTACCTGCAGTTCACCTGGCCTCTGTCCGTGGATCCTAAACTCTGCCGACTGTGTCAGGTGCGCTTGATTAATCCCGCAGCATACACCACCACTGGTAAAGATCGGTTAAAAAAAAGTCACCTTTGACCTCTTATAGTCAAGCAGTCAGTGAAACCATGTCAGGTGCACTCCAGGTATTGTGGCATCACCATGCAAAAGATGAAAGATATGTGCAACACATCAGATTGATTGTCTTTGATTAATTGTCTATGTTTATTGCACTGTCCCTGTCAAATAAACTAATCTACTACTACTACTACTATCAAGTGGCCTCTGAGTTAGCAGGAGGGACAACGTTTCTGACACATACACACATACATACCCACATCACAGAGTACTGTATGTTGTCTTTCTTCACCTGCAGATTTATTAAAGCTCTCAACATATCCAAAACAACAAAAACTATCAAGAATATTCTCCAGAAAATTCTCAAAAGCACGGCTGCATGTGCAAACAACAGAATGCCAGGGCTCAGTAACGTCACTGAACAACAAACAGCCAGCGGCCACAAAAGGAGCCTGCACTTTCTCCCATAGCAAACATCTACCGCTTTTAAGCAGCTCAACACAAAACAATGGACCTCATGTGTCACAACAGACACAATTTCCCTTTTAACAGAAAAATTGTAAAAACATAAACAACTACCTCACCCATGATGTCCCCCATAACACCGCAAAAACAGGGCGTGGGAGTGAGTGGACATTACGAGCACAGCTTGAGAATTTTTGACTGCTACTCACCTGCCAACAGTTGGACCCAAAGCTATGAGGAAGAAACAGGTGGAGTGTCTGTCCGTGTCAGCTGCTGACAGCGAGCTACAACCGTAGCACATAGCTGTTTATACTGCTATCCAGCTAGCCGGCTTCCAAACCAACACCCAGGCGAAGTTTTGGAAGAGGCTGTGACAGTTATCCACTTTAGAGCTCTGACAGATAACATTGTAAACTTAAACATGTCAGTGTTTTGGGGATTTCCATGACTGTGATCCAGCTTGTTTGACTTCACAATGTCTTTGTGCTGCGGCCTGTGTCTAAGGCTGCAGAGTGGTTTCTGGTACAGAGGGCAGCTAGGCCAAAAAAGTACTGTTTGCGCTTTCTGCTGTTATCTGCCGTTAACCAAGATCACAAAATTTGTCGCCGTTAATGGGGGCAGAGCATTAATGGGTGATTAACGCGATAATGCTGATACCACTAATATATATACAGTGGTGTGAAAAAGCGTTTGCCCCCTTCCTGATTTCTCATTTTTTTTTATATGTTTGTCACACTTAAATGTTTCCGATCATCAAACAAATTTAAATATTAGACAAAGATAGCACAAGTAAACACAAAATGCAGTTTTTAATTGAAGGTGTTTATTATTAAGGGTAAAAAAAAATCCAAACCTACATGGCCCTGTGTGAAAAAGTGATTGCCCCCCATCAAAACATTAATTAACTGGTTTATCGCATCTTTGGAAAGCTGAGTTCAATTTCTCTAGCCACACCCAGGCCTGATTACTGCCACACCTATTCTCAATCAAGAAGTCACTTAAATAGATCCTGCCTGACAAAGTCAAGTAGACCAAAAGATCATCAAAAGCTAGACATCATGCTGTGATCCAAAGAAATTCAGGAACAAATGTGAAACAAAGTAATTAAGATGTATCAGTCTGGAAAAGGTTATAAAGCCATTTCTGTAGCTTTGGGACTCCAGCGAACCACAGTGAGAGCCATTATCCACAAATGGCGAAAACATGGAACAGTGGTGAACCTTACCAGGAGTGGCTGGCCGACTAAAATTACCCCAAGAGCACAGCGATGACTCATCCAAGAGGTCACAAAAGACCCTACAACATCCAAAGAACTGCAGGCCTCACTTGCCTCAGTTATGGTCAGTGTTCATGACTCCACCATAAGAAAGAGACTGGGCAAAAATGTCCTACATGGAAGAGTCCCAAGATGAAAACCACTGCTGTGCAAAAAGAACATAAAAGCTCCTCTCAGTTTTGCCAGAAAACATCTTGACGATCCCCAAGACTTTTGGGAACATACTCTATGGACTGATGAGACAAAAGTTGAACTTTTTGGAAGGTGTGTTCTATTACATCCGGCGTAGAAATAACACAGCATTTCAGAAAAGGTACATCATACCAACAGTAAAATATGGTGGTGGTAGTGTGATGATCTGGGGCTGTTTTGCTGCTTCAGGATCTGGAAGAGTTGCTGTGGTAAAGGGAACCATGAATTCTGCTGTCTACCAAAAAATCCTGAAGGAGAATGTCCGGCCATCTGTTCGTGACCTCAAGCTGAAGCACATTTGGGTTCTGCAGCAGGACAATGATCCAAAACACACCAGCAAGTCCACCTCTGAATGGCTTAAGAAAAACAAAATGAAGACTTTGTAGTGGCCTAGTCAAAGTCCTGACCTGAATCCAACTGAGATGCTGTGGCATGACCTTAAAAAGGTGGTTCATGCTCGAAAACCCCCCAGTGTGGCTGAATTACACTAATTCTGCAAAGATGAGTGAGCCAAAATTCCTCCACAGCACTGTAAAAGACTCATTGCCAGTTATCGCAAACACTTGATTGCAGTTGCTGCTGCTAAGGGTGACCCAACCAGTTTTTAGGTTTAGGGGGCAATCACTTTTTTCACACAGGGCCATGTAGGTTTTTTTTTTTTCCTTAATAACAAACACCTTCATTTAAAAACTGCATTTTGTGTTTACGTGTGTTATCTTTGTCTAATATTTAAATATGTTTGATGATCTGAAACATTTAAGTGTGACAAACATACAAAAAATGAGAAATCAGGAAGGGGGCAAACACTTTTTCACACCTGTGTGTGTGTGTTTTTACAATTGCAAGGCTCCAGCCCCCCCCCCCCCCCCGTGACCCAAAAAAGATTAAGTGGAAGAAGATGGATGGATGGATGGATTGTGAAAATGCCTTTACTGTATTGTCAGTTTGCTAGCAAACAGTACTGCATTTTTTTCATCTTAGGGAAACTCTTCAAATTCATTTTTTGATCAAAGGTGACTTATGTTTCTCTGATGTTCTCATCATGCCCATAAAGACTTGTTAATAAACTCATTAACGCAGTCTTTCAGATCTAAGCCTGCACTGAATAAGGAATGACTTTTCTCTTAAACTGAGAGAAAGTGATTGATTGACTAATTTCACCAAAGGGGAAGAAAAATAAAAACATATTGTGAGTTTAAATTAGAGGGTCACAGGCTTTAATCAACTCAGTTTTTCCCACTCCTTTCGCCTCCAATATCACACAAAAACATTTAAGAATATGAGCTCATGGCTGAATGCTGAATAATTTATTATGCTGACATGATAGCTGTGACACCAGGACTGTCAGACCACTGATCTGAAATAAGGAGTCAGAGAATCTGAGAAAATTAATATGAGTCTCCCATGCCCTTTGATCAGCTGCTTGTTCTTTATGCACAGAATAATTGACAGCAAGGCTTTGTGTTTTAGTCATTTGATGCTATTTGGTTATAGCTCCTAGCTCTTCCAAAGTTTGACACACATTCTTTTCATGGATTTTACTAACTTTAAAGGATATTTTATAGTTGTGAAATATTACTACACAGCTTTGCATTATATGTACAATGTCAGCAAATAATGTTTTTTTCCTCTGTTTTTGCAATAAAATGTCATTTAGTTATTACAAGAGTGGTTTAGTCTATTTTTCAGTTCCTGACTATGAGCTTCAAATTCATTTTCATTTTTTTTTCCTTTTTAGTGTCTCATTCATTTGCATTCTTGAGCACACATGAACACATACTGTACAGAGCGACACATATGCATACACAATGACAGACACGTACACACACACTAGGATGCCTCTGGGGACTTTACACCATTGGGACATGCTTGTTCCACGGTGCCAAATGAGCTCTCAGAAGCAGAAAGTGTGTCAGTTGCGACTTGGCTCTGGAGGCTGTCGACCCCGTGGAGCTCATATTCCATCAAAGCTGAGTCGAGATCAGAAATGCCTTTCATTTGGAGAAGGCACATTCACATAAACATGCAAAGCTACAAATTTGGTGTGGTAAGATGGGCTGTACTGTGTTTGATCTAAGTAGTATTGAATTAGTTTTTGTCCAAAAGTATAATCGTTACATGGGAGTGATTTTATTTCAAAGAAAAATGTCAAAGGCATTACTGTATTTTTTTAACAGCTACTAAGGCAATCTAGAAAAAGAGCTTTGAACAAGAAGAAAAAGAAGTTGAAGGAAAAAAACAAACAGCTGATGCAGGTGGTGAGGCATTGCAGCCTTTTTCAGTCTGTAAGTGCTGCCATTAGCATTTTGTTCATTTAATTTGGTGTCAGTTCTAGAGGTGTGGTGGAACCATAAATGATATGTAAAGGGCATCTTCAATCTGTAATTCCCTCTGTTTCTTGATCGCTTCATCCATTGTTTCTCTGTTTTTCATGTTTTTTCTAATTTCTTTTAAAAAAATCTAAAGGGGCCTGATTATCCATTTTTTCCCTTTCTTTTAATGCATTATGTAGGATTTTGGTGACATTATACGATCTGCAAAGCCAAACGGCCCAAAGTCTACCTGCATAAGTGTCCTCTTCTGCCACAGAAACTAGGGACTACAACTCTGCCAGAAACAGCTTGTTTAAATTTGCTATTCTCTTCTGTGAGGTTATCACATTATTATTTAACAAACCTGATAGAGACTTAACAGACATCCTTTTCTATTATGCTGTGTATATTTCTGCTGGTTTGGGTCATCTTCTGTGTCATGCTGTTGTTACAGTGTAATTTCCCAGTTTGGGATCAATAAAGTACATCTATCTATCTATTGATCTATCGATCGATCATGGTGTGCAAAAAGTTTTTGCCCCCTTCCTGATTTCTATTTTTTTTGTATGTTTGTCGCACTTTAATGTTTCAAACCATCAAACAATTTTAGACAAAGATAACACAAGTAAACACAAAATGCAGTTTTTAAATGAAGGTGTTTATTATTAAGGGAGAAAAAAAATCCAAACCTACATGGCCCTCTGTGAAAAAGTGATTCCCCCCATGATAAAACAATAACTGTGGTTTATCACATCTTTGAAAAGCTGAGTTCAATTTCTCTGGCCACACCCAGGCCTGATTACTGCCACACCTGTTCTCAATCAAGAAATCACTTAAATAGGACCTGCCTGACAAAGGGAAGTAGACCAAAAGATACTCAAAAGCTAGACACCATGCTGTGATCCAAAGAAGTTCAGGAACAAATGAGAAACAAAGTAATTGAGATCTATCAGTCTGGAAAAGGTTATAAAGCCATTTCTAAAGCTTTGGATCTCCAGTGAACCACAGTGAGAGCCATTATCCACAAATGGCGAAAATATGGAACAGTGGTGAACCTTCCCAGGAGTGGCCGGCCGACAAAAATTATCCCAAGAGTGCAGCAACGTCTCATTCAAGAGGTCACAAAAGACCCCACAACATCCAAAGAACTGCAGGCCTCACCTCAGTTAAGGTCAGTGTTCATGACTCCACCATGAGAAAGAGACTGGGCAAAAATGGCCTGCATGGCAGAGTTCAAAGACGCAAACTACTGCTGAGCAAAAACAACAAAAAGGCTCATCTCAGTTTTGCCAGAAAACATCTGGATGATCCCCAAGACTTTTGGGAAAATAGTCTGTGGACTGACGAGATAAAGGTTGAACTTTTTGGAAGGTGTGTGTCCCACTACATCTGGCGTAAAAGTAACACAGCATTTCAGAAAAGGAACATCATACCAACAGTAAAATATGGTGGTGGTAGTGTGATGGTCTGGGGCTGTTTCGCTGCTTTAGGACTTGGAAGACTTGCTGTGGTAAATGGAACCATGAATTCTGCTGTCTACCAAAAAATCCTGAAGGAGAATGCCCAGCCATCTGTTTGTGACCTCAAGCTGAAGCGCACTTGGGTTCTGCAGCAGTTCAATGATCCAAAACACACCAGCAAGTCCACCTCTGAATGGCTTAAGAAAAACAAAATGAAGACTTTGGAGTGGCCTTGTCAAAGTCCTGACCTGAATCTGATTGAAATGCTGTGGCATGACCTTAAAAAGACATTTCATGCTCGAAAACCCTCCAATGTGGCTGAATTACAACTATTCTGCAAAGATGAGTGAGCCAAAATTCCTCCACAGCACTGTAAAAGGCTCATTGCCAGTTATTGCAAACACTTGATTGCAGTTGTTGCTGCTAAGGGTGACCCAACCAGTTATTAGGTTTAGGGGGCAATCACTTTTTCACACAGGGCCATGCAAGTTTGGATTTTTTTCCCTTTAATAATAAAAACCTTCATTTTAAAACTGCATTTTGTGTTTACTTGTGTTATCTGTGTCTAGTATTTAAATGTGTTTGATGATCTGAAACATTTAAGTGTGAAAAACATACAAAAAATAAGAAATCAGGAAGGGGGCAAACACTTTTTCACACCACTGTAAGTATTGGGAGTGCCAAATATTTGGGAGCAATACAGAGTGAATGTCCAAATATTCTGCACAGTCTTTCTTCTTCAACAGTGGACTGTATAAGCATCAGTGTTTTTCATAAATATTACTTATAAATTGAGACCAATTTGAGGTAAATTAGCAACTTTTTTGTCATAAAATTGCAGTTTTTCTTGCAAGACATTTTCTCATAAATTTACTACCTGCTCGCTACTTTTACTACAGATCACAATATCATCTGCAAACATCATAGTTCACAGAGGCTCCTGCCTGATCTCATCTGTGAGCCTGTCCATCACCATGCAACCAAGAAGGGGCTCAGACCTGATCCCTGATGTAATTCCCCCCTACCGCCACCATCTTGAATCCATCTGTCACTCTATCAGCACACCTCAGCACTCTGGCTGTCCTCATACATGTCCTGCACCACCCTCACATACTTCTCTGCCACTTCTGTCTTTCTCATACAGTACCACACTGTACAACTCCTTTTGACCTTTCTGTACTCCTCCATCAATACTTTTAAAGCAAACATTGCATCTGTAGTGCTCTTTTTAGTAATGAATCCGTACAGCTGCTCGCTGATTGTTCCCGCTCTTCTTTATCTGCCTTCAACAACTGTGGCTATGTTATGTTTATATGCACTTTTCATTAATGCATTTTTAAAACAATTTTGCATGATTCAGTTGATAATTAGATTTTTTCCATTGAGTACATAAAAACTCACAATACTCAAACTTCTGTTTGTTTTATCAGCTCCCTGTCTGATTTTCAGCATGGCTTTCTGTAGTCAGCATTTTACTTATAAACTTCACTTCTGTCATTTCCACAGGCATCTTTTTTTATAACATTGGAATTTCTGCATTTTGTTCCAACCAGAAGATGAAGAATATTTACACATAGCTTGTATTTTATTAAGAATTCTGTAAGATTTTTTTCCACCATTAATGTGGCCTATAACCTGTACAACTCAATTGAAAAACAAACTGAAATCTTTTAAGGAGAAAAACAAAAAATAAAAGGCTTACAATAACCTGTTTGCATAAATGTGCACACCCTTGAACTAATTCTTTTTTGCAGTACCTTTGGCTTTTATTACAGCATTGAGTCTTTTTGGGTAGGAGTCTTTCAGTGTGGCACATCTTGATGTGGCAATATTTGCCTACTCTTCTGTCAGATTTTGAGGGCATCTCCTGTGCACGGCCCTCTTCAGATCACCCCACAGATGTTCAATCGGCTTCAAGTCTGGACTGTTGCTGGGCCATTCCAAAGCCTTAATCTTCTTCTGGTGAAGCCATTCTTTTATTCATGTGGATGTGTGCTTTGGGTCATTGCCGTGCTGAAAGATGAAGTTCCTCTTCATCTTCAGCTTTCTAGCAGAAGCCTGAAGGTTTTGTGCCACCACTGAATGGTATTTGGAACTGTTCATAATTCCCTCCACCTTGACTAAGGCCCCAGTTCCAGCTGAAGAAAAACAGCCCCAAAGCATTATGCTGTCTCAGAATCAGAATCAGAATCAGGTTTATTGCCATTGTTCATGTAGTACACAAACTAGGAATTTGTCTCGGTACAATGCTGCAACATTAAACAAGATAAGAGAAATAAACTATACATGTAATAAAGTGTAGGATAAGATTAAGTGATACTGGTCAACAGTTAAAATATATATTAGCCAGCAGCAGATACTGTGGAGAACTATATAGTGCAGTCGGTAATGCAGGAAGAAAACAGTGATGATTGACATGAGTCTGGTTGAGCTGCTGTACATGGTGCACGAGAGTCAATAAGTCACTTAGTGTTCAGCAGTCTAATGGCAGAGGGGAAGAAGCTGTTCATGTGACGGGAGGTTTTAGTCTGGATGGACCGAAGTCTTCTACCAGAGGGGAGGGGGGCAAACAATACGTGACCAGGGTGTGAGGGATCGGCTATGATCCGGCCAGCACGCCTCCGGGTCCTGGAGATGTACAGATCCTGGAGAGATGGGAGCTTGCAGCCGATCACCTTCTCAGCAGTGCGCACGACGCGCTGCAGCCTTAGTCTGTCCCTGGCAGTGGCTCCTGCGTACCACACGGTTATGGAGGTGGTGAGGATGGACTCGATGATGGCTGTGTAGAACTGCACTAACATCTTGGTGGGTAGCTTGAGCTTCCTCAGCTGCCGCAGGAAGAACATCCTCTGCTGGGCTTTTTTGATGAGTGAGCTGATGGTCAGCTCCCATTTGAGGTCCCTGGTGATGGTAGTGCCTAGGAAGCGGAAGGAATCAGCAGTGGTGATGGGAGAGCCTGAGAGGGTGAGGGGGGGGCAGAGGAGTAGTGACTTTCCTGAAGTCTACAATCATCTCCACCATGCTTCACTGAAAGTATGG
This sequence comes from Pholidichthys leucotaenia, assembly GCA_020510985.1. Taxonomy (NCBI): domain Eukaryota; kingdom Metazoa; phylum Chordata; class Actinopteri; order Cichliformes; family Pholidichthyidae; genus Pholidichthys; species Pholidichthys leucotaenia. Next base: position 125,212,084 of record CM035847.1, on the reverse strand, counting down.
TGTTCTTATGGTGATGAGCAGTGTTGTGTTTGCGCCAGCTATCCCTTTTGGAATTACGGCCAAAAAGTTCAACCTTGGTTTCATCGGCTCATAACACATTTTCCCACATGTGTTTGGGAGATTTCAAATGTGTTCTTGCAACATGTAGCCGGGCTTGGATGTTTTTCTTCGTAAGATAAGGCTTCCCTCTTGCCACCCTACTCCATAGCCCAGACATATGAAGACGGGAGATTGTTGTCACATGTACTAAACAGACAGTATTTGCCAGAAGTTCCTGCAGCTCCTCCAATGTTGCTGTCGACCTCTTGGCAGGCTCCCTGACCAGTTTTCTTCTCTTGTTTTCATCAATTTTGGAGGAACGTCCAGTTCTTGGTTATGTCACTGTTGTGCCAATTTTTCTCCACTTGATGATGACTGTCTTCATTGTGTTCCGTGGTATATTTAATGCCTTGGAAATTCTTTTGTACCCTTCTCCTGACTGATACCTTTGAACAATGAGATCCCTCTGATGCTTTGGAAGCTCTCTGCGGACCATGGCTTGTGCTGTAAGATGTTAATACAAAAATGTCAGGAAAAGGGTTAGGTTACTCAAACAGCTGAACTTTATTTGGGGTTAATCAGAGGCACTTTAAAAATGGTGGTGGGTGTATGCTGACTCTCATTTAACATGAGTTTGAATGTGATTGGTTAATTCTGAACACAGCCACATCCCCAGTTTTAAGAGAGTGTGCATATTTATGAAAACAGGTTATTGTAAGGTTTTTTTTTTGTTTGTTTGTTTTTTGTTTTTGATGTTTTTTATTTTTCCCCTTAAAAGATTTAAGTTTGTTTTTCAATACGACTGTACAGGTTATAGGTCACATTAATGCTGGAAAAAGTTTTGAAATGATTTTTCAAGGTCTCATTTTTTTTTTACATCATTAAAAACCTGACATTTGAACAGGGGTGTGTAGACTTGTTATATCCACTGTACATGCACCAAATAAATGAATTATTGGGTAATAAACTAGGTATGTTAAATACCTGTGGTCAACCATCCAAAGCAATGGAAAATGCACGAGAGGCGAAGAAGAGAGTGCAGGCAGGGTGGAGTGGGTGGAGATGAGTGTCAGGAGTGATTTGTGACAGAAGGGTAGCAGCAAGGGTGAAAGGGAAAATTTCCAAGACATAGTGAAACCTGCTATGATGCATGGCTTGGAGATGGTAGCACTGACAAAAAGACAGGAGATTGAGCCGGAGGTAGCAGAGTTGAAGATGCTAAAATTTTCATTGGGAGTGACTAGGAGGGACAAGATTAGAAACAATATATCAGAGGGACAGCTCAGGTTGAGCGGTTTGGAGACAATGTAAGAGAGGCAAGGCTGAGATGGTTTGGACATGTGCAGAGGAGGGATAGTGGATATACTGGACAAAGGATGTTGAAGATGGAGCTGTCAGGCAGGAGGAGAAGAGGAAGACCACAGAGAAGATTCATGGATGTAGTAAAGGAGGACATGGAGAGGGTTGGTGTTACAGAGGAAGATACAAGAGATAGGGTGAGATGGAGACAGATGAGCTGCTGTGGCGACCCCTAAAGGGAGCAGCAAAAAGAAGATGAAGAAACTAGGTATATTTTTGCAATTTTTTATAAGCCAATAATGGGCCTTTTTCTAATAAACAACACTGGATTATACTACTTACATGATTATGAATAATCAGATAATTCCAGAAATTTGATAATAACCATTTTATCAGTGCACATGTAAACATAGCCATCAAATTCACTGAGAGAGAAACTGGATATTTGATATTGTTAATGTTACATTACAGTTACTGATTATTTCTTGAACACTGTGGATTTGTCACAGCATGAGCAGCAAGATAAAAAAAAAGACTGAAATGGAGAAGAAAAGGAAAAGGCTGCATTGATACAAAGAAGTACACCATGACAAGGAAAGTGACAGATGGAAACACTCAAAGCTCACAGCATGTCTCTACCAGAGGGAGATGTGTCCTCATTGACCTTGTCATGAAAGCCATGAGTCACTGTTATCAGACTGTAGTTTGCATAACTGCAATCAGTCACCTTGGGTTCAGCATTGTGTGTCACTGAGGATGCTGTATTTATCCATCTCTTATTTAGTGAGATGGAATTGCAGATATTTTTAAATGGGTTTCTTTTGCAGTGCAACTATTCACTTTATTGTGCACATACCTGAATATAAAGTATTGAGTCATTTATAATCTTTCATCTATCTGTATTATATTCACAAGTCCTCCAACTAATGTGTAAAAGATAATTGTAAGTTTCCCACATCAGAATGCACTCATACTGCATGTGTTGATGGTGACAGCACCATATTGTGTTGCGTTTCTGCATTTCAAAAGCACTTAAATCAATCTATGAAAGAGAACAGGTCAAGATCAGTGATATTCTAAAAAAATGGATATGAGGGCGGGATTCATTGCCATTTTACTTTAACTTTAAGCTCACTTACACTTAGTCTTAAATACATATTTTATTTTTTAAGATTGCAGTAATTTAGGGAATGAGGGTTAAGAAAAGGTGAGGGTCTGATTTACACAGAATGCTCCTTAACCCTTCACCGTGTTTCTTCAAGTTATTATTTCTATAACCGCTAGTGGTTAACCTTAATAACACCCAACACCTACTGGTAAAAATGATCATAGTGGTTGTTTTCTGCTGGAGGACAGTCCCCATATTTACTATCATTGCATTTTAAAACTTCTTGCCACACCTTTTATTTTGCAAAAATGTTATTTTGATGCTATTCCAATGTTATTACTTTAAAACATATATTTTAAGTAATATTACACAGGAGGGAGTGTTGTATCAATGAATATATCACTGTTGTCATACTGCATATCCATGATACCTTGTGACCTCGAGTGTAATATTGTTATTATACAACAGTTCCACAGGCACATTTTATAAAATGACAACAATACAGGACAAAATATTATGATTTTTGTTTGCTTAACCAATTACACTGCCAAGAAAAATAGTCCCTTCTGAATGTACCCTGTTAATTGTTGCTAAGCACCTCAGTGAGTGTAATATAAAAAAAATAATAGGAATATCATTGTTTCAAACACATGTAACCAAATAAAATATTGTCCAGTGCAGTTTATGTACGTACTGGTCACCCTTTGAGTAGGGTCTGCTCTTGTAATGAGCCTTGTGATTTAGCCTTGGCACATTTTTGTGTTGGTTTTCACAAACTTCACTCACTTTTTCCTGGCATTTGCCCATTAAATAAAGAGTCCATCACCACAACAGTATTATGGTTTGTTAGCCAAAACATGAACTGCTGCCTCCATGACCCGGACCTCCGGGAAAGTGGTAGAAGATGGGTGGATGGATAGTCAAAACATTAAATCCAATTCTAGCTTGTCTAAATATTACTGGAGAGAAATGTGTCTAGCCAGATGTGGACAAAGGTGGGACTTCCGGGTCATGGAGGTCTGGAATTTTTAGGACTGTCTCTTCTCAAACAGTGTCTCACTGTGGAAATTAAGATTTTCATATATTAAAAGAAGCCCACTGATATTAACTATAATTTAAAGATTAGGGCACAGCTGAAGTGGAGTGATACATATTTGGTGAAATGTCCAAATGTGATTGTGAGGGAATACAGTAACTCCTGGAACCCCTATTGTCCAATCATATTGCTCGGTCAGAACTAACTGCAGCAGCAGGCATTTATAATTTCTGTGTGGAGTATGAGATTAAATATAAGAATTTTCCCTGGTATTAAGCATGATGCAGAATCAATAGTAGGGCTCTAAGGAGGTTCCCCCTTCATTCTCTTTCTCTCCATATATCTTATGTGTTTTCTATTTTCTAATCTCAACTAGGACTTAGATAATAGGTTCATGACCCAATCTCTGTGGTAAAAGATGTATGTCTGTAGGTTATTACTGAGCACTGATTTCAGTGTAGAGCTTTACTTTTAGTATGAATTACATGTTGTACATAATGTACTTCAGAGTCCTGCAGATAAATTACAGTATTTGGGTGAATGTGTAGCCACTTAAGTCAAGCATGAGGACAAATTAGAAGTTAAGGTGTCAAGTTAAGGTTGACTTTGTCTTTATTGTTAAAGCAAATTTTCATTTAAAGCTTTTTAAATGTTTAATATGTACAGATTGGGAAACACAAGTGAATTGTTTTTGCGTATTTTGCCACCAAGGATTTCTTAGGATTAAAGCTAATGGTGATTTGTTGGTTGTTATCTATAATTTTTTTTTATTTATTTACAGAATAATCAATGTTTTTCACCCTTTGACTTTTCTCTTTTAAATCTGTTACGATTCCCCGTGCGCTATTACGCCGCGCACAGAGGAAGAAATGAAAAACCCAGTTGCTGGAGTACAACATGCACTTTATTGACATAAACACCAAAATAACAAGTCCAGTAATGACCACGCTAATTACAGAGGGTTGAAATGATGAGCTTGAGGCCACCAGAAATACAGGGACGCCACTTGGATGTTCCACAGCCTGGGAGAGGGAATGCCTAGCATCGCCGTAGCAGTCGACATGAAGAGAAAGGTAATCATGTACTTACGGCTGGAACGATCTGGGGCTGTCCATGTAGTCCGGTGGATGAGGGGGGGTGAGGCAGGGTCATCCGCTAACACCAAAGAAAATCGACACTCTTAAAATGTTAGAAAAGACGGTGACGTCAGGCTGAATGTAACCGAAGGTAGTTGAAACAAACATACACGGAGGAATACGCTGCCATGTATGAAGCTGAATGCTCCGCCGGTCTCTTCCTACTAACGCAGTGTTTATATAATAATGAAACTAATGAGGGAAGAGACCACCGGTGTGAGGAAGCGTGGGCTGAACATAATTAATCCCAGGTGTGCATGAGTGAGCGTTTGAGCGTGTGAATGGGAATGAATGGAGTGTGTGTGTATGTGTGTGAAATCACCCAATAATGAGGCACAGTTGATGGCAGTGACAGAAGGAGGGGGCGTGCCCAAGCTGTCAGGGAGTGAAGGACCCAAATAGCTCCCTGAAGCGCCTGATGGAAAATAGGGCAACAGAACCATAGGTCAGAACTGGGTTTGGAACCACCAACCCCAGGTTCATGACAAAATCCTGGTGAAATGTAGTGAGTTGGTTACTGTTTTCCTTTTCCTGTGGAGAAAAACATGAACCTAGAATAGCACAATGACTTTAAATAACACCTAGAGCTTTTAAGTGTTAATTGATTAATGTGGTTTCCTATTTTGAAAAATGTTGGTATATATTCAGTGAGTCACTAAATCCTTTACCAGCATGCACAGAGTTAGCACTACTTTAAGGTCGCTTTTGAATAAACCTTGGCATTTATTCAAATCCTTAAGTTGTAGTGGGCTTCCTGTGGGAGAAATCAAACAATGCAGCATTAAAAAAATAAAACACACATATATATAGCTTCAACAGTTTGCAATTGTTGCATAAAATGTGTAAATATATGTTCTGATTTTAAAGATTAAAATGTGTGGTTAACATAAGTGATTAAGTACAAAGCGTATGCTTTTATGCCCTTCTACTGAGTTCTTCTTCAGCTTACAGGTGCATTACTGCCACCTACTCTATCTTCATACATCACTCTAATCTACTCAGACATCACTCTTCTCTCTCCTTCTACTGAGTTTATATGCAGTAGAAGCTAGTTCACCCCTGAGAATAAACCTTCAACAGCCAACAAGTTTCTTTGTTGCTGCTTTTGGCGTAGAAACTTTAAATTGGTTTTAAATTTAGGTTATTCTGAATAATATGGGTTCCTTTGAAGTTAATTTTGAAGCTCAGTTTTGTTATAAATTGGCTTAATAGATTCACACTTTGTTTAATTTGGAGGTAAATTTATGAAAGAATGCAATTCCTATAGTTGACTACAAGATGGAGGCAGTTCTTTCTGCACTCAAGGAGGAGGAGACACAATGATGTCGCTCAGAGGCAGTGTAGCTGTCTCAGCTCCAAAATGGCACCCAGGATGAGTCACCCTGATGGTTTTCAAAATGGCGTTTGCACTGCTTAATCTGCACGTACACAGTTCTCATGCAAAGGGAATGGTACGTTGCCCATTTGGTCACGCGCGAATGTGAACATGCAACATGGCGCCCGAATTCGGACGCAGCCTGCCGACTACCAACCACACCTTGTTTTTTTTTGTTTGTTTGTTTTTTTGTTTTGTTTTTTTCAAAACTGAAGAGTTAGTCTGCCTTGAATTCAGTTTTATTCATACAAAAATAATCTAACAACTTTTAACTTTGTGTACAATTCAGCGCTGTTACCTCAAACAATTTCCTATCAGTAACTTTAATCACGCTGCGTGTCCAGCATGATTTAGATCAGTCACTGAACGCTTGAGGAAAAGAAAATATTGGTTAATTCAATTTACCTCACTGGGAATTTCGGCAAACGAGTTGAATTAAAGGGGGATGAATCGGATTTCTTCATGATCCCGCCTCTCCAGGCCTTTATCTTAATTAATTCAGCATATGATAACGCTTTCTGAACTTTTAGCATGCTTAAAAAAAAAAAACAGAAATGACTGTGATCAGGATGGGGGAAGCAGACCAAATTCCCTCCCCCCCCTCATGATCAGCAAGACACAGAAACACTGACTGCAGACCCCTGGAGCGCAGGAGACACACGTGCACACACAAAACTCGACCTTTTTTTTAAAGATTTGACCAAAACACACACACAGCTTATGGCTTAATATTCTTTTTTGTGTCTGTTTCAAAAGTGCATGCAGCATCATACCAGGGCACCATAAAATATGTAGGGAAAATTGGTTTTAAGGTGCAGAGATTATTTAATTTACTATATACCTATAGGTGTGTGTGGAAACTAAGGTTTGCTTTGGGTCCACACACACGCAACAAAAAAACTCGTTTTGGGGAACTAGTCCAAAACCTGGACAATTTATTAATAACTAATCTTTATACCTTCAATCAGTCAGTCTCAAATATTTATCAGTTCTCCTGGGTGACTTCAGAAACTGACACAGGAAAAATAAATCAACAGAAACTTCCATATACCGTTTACAGTTTTAATGATCAGACTCAGATTAAATGAAATTACATTCAACGGACTTGTTGGTAAGGTGAAATGATCAAGTATCAAGCATCACATTTAAATTGTAACTGATTACTGAGCAAAAAGAATGTAATCACATTTGAGGAGCCAAGAAAACCTTAGTGTGAATTTGTAACTGTGATGAAAATGGAGACTGAAATAACTGTAACCAAAATATGAAGAAAATTGGATGCAAATTTTATGAAGAAAATGATAAAAGCTGATGATATGGAAGAAAGAAATTCTGGGTTGCTCTAAAAAGCAAAAATGGAATTTAATGAAAAGAGGGATACTATTTCTCTCTAATTCTATCCGCCTTATTCCCAGGCCCCGTGATGCCTTGCGTGAATTATGTTAGCAACTTCTGGTACTTGTTTAGAACATATAGTTGTCACTGAAACGGGACACCTTTCCTTGTTAAAAAACAATGACTTTGGCATCAGAAATGCGGGAACACGGCCTCTTGCACCTCAAAACAGTAATATAATCATACCACTTCCCATGACTATCGAGGGATAGAGAGATGACCTTAAAAAGTGGCCTCGTACACAGTAGCTCCATTAGTTACCACCGCAGCTAAGATGCTAACGGTGTAAACAAATGACCCATGCTGGCCAAGTGAGCCACTTTGAGGACATTTTCAAAACTGATGTAATGTAGACCTTCAAAATGATATTTACTAATTTGCAGGTAGTGCACAGCTGACCCAGAGAAAGACGATTTGTTTATATTTTAGCTAGGTTGAAAACTTGCGTTCGATCGGTCGGGTGTTATGTCTTTCACAAAAACATAGGTATTTTTAGAAAGTACAATTTCTAAGCTTTCCAATGATACCAGCCATTCATGGGGTTTTCCAGGGACTTGCCCTACCAATCAAAGAAAGTAATGATTTATGACTTCTCATTGCCTGTACTCATAATGACAGGGTGGGCATTCCAACCAGCACGTCTCCACCACAATAAAGTTGGCTGCATTTTGTTAAAATACAGTGGGGCAAAAAAGTATTTAGTCAGCCACCAATTGTGCCAGTTCTCCCACTTAAAAGATGAGAGAGGTCTCCAGTTTTCATCATAGGTATACCTCAACTATGAGAGACAAAATGAGAAAAAAAAAATCCACAAAATCACACTGTCTGATTTTTAAAGAATTTATTTGCAAATTATGGTACAAAATAAGTATTTGGTCACCTACAAACAAGCAAGATTTCTGGCTCTCACAGACCTGTAACTTCTTCTTTAGGAGGCTCCTCTGTCCTCCACTCATTACCTGTATTAATGGCATCTGTTTGAACTCGTTATCAGTATAAAAGACACCTGTCCACAACCTCAAACAGTCAGACTCCAAACTCCACTATGGCCAAGACCAAAGAGCTGTCAAAGGACACCAGAAACAAAACTGCAGACCTGTACCAGGCTGAGAAGACTGAATCTGCAATAGGTAAGCAGCTTGGTGTGAAGAAATCAACTGTGGGAGTAATTATTAGAAAATGGAAGACATACAAGACCACTGATAATCTCCCTCGATCTGGGGCTCCACACAAGATCTCACCCCGTGGGGTCAAAATTATCACGAGAACGGTGAGCAAAAATCCCTGAACCACACGGGGGGACCTAGTGAATGACCTGCAGAGAGCTGGGACCAAAGTAACAAAGGCTACCATCAGTAACACACTACGCCGCCAGGGACTCAAATCCTGCAGTGCCAGATGTGTCCCCCTGCTTAAGCCAGTACATGTCCAGGCCCGTCTGAAGTTTGCTAGAGAGCATTTGGATGATCCAGAAGAGGATTGGGAGAATATCATATGGTCAGATGAAACCAAAATAGAACTTTTTGATAAAAACTCAACTTGTCGTGTTTGGAGGAGAAAGAATGCTGAGTTACAGCCAAAGAACACCATACCTACTGTGAAGCATGGGGGTGGAAACATCATACTTTGGGGCTGTTTTTCTGCAAAGGGACCAGGATGACTGATCCGTGTAAAGGAAAGAATGAATGGGGCCATGTATCGTGAGATTTTGAGTGAAAACCTCCTTCCATCAGCAAGGGCGTTGAAGATGAAACGTGGCTGGGTCTTTCAGCATGACAATGATCCCAAACACACCAACCAGGCAACGAAGGAGTGGCTTCGTAAGAAGCATTCCAAGGTCCTGGAGTGGCCTAGCCAGTCTCCAGATCTTAACCCCATAGAAAATCTTTGGAGGGAGTTGAAAGTCCGTGTTGCCCAGCGACAGCCCCAAAACATCACTGCTCTAGAGGAGATCTGCATGGAGGAATGGGCCAAAATACCAGCAACAGTGTGTGAAAGCCTGGTGAAGACTTACAGAAAACGTTTGACCGCTATCATTGCCAACGAAGGGTATATAACAAAGTATTGAAATGAACTTTTGTTATTGACCAAATACTTATTTTCCACCATAATTTGCAAATAAATTCTTTAAAAATCAGACAATGTGATTTTCTGGATTTTTTTTTCTCATTTTGTCTCTCATAGTTGAGGTATACCTATGATGAAAATTGGAGACCTCTTTCATCTTTTAAGTGGGAGAACTTGCACAATTGGTGACTGGCTAAATACTTTTTTACCCCACTGTATGTTGGACATAATCAAATTTATCTTAGAGCAGATGTATGCCACAACACTGTGCTTGGATGTCGTCTGCCACTGTGTGGTGAGAAGCCTCCATTTATCCAGTCTGGCACAACCACAAACACCATTAAGTACCAGAACTATACAAAAACATTCAAAAAATACAAAGTCTAGAAGAGCTGAAATTAGCTGCCACTTGAGTGCAAAACACATATGTGGACTATACATTAAAATTAATTTGGAAAAACTTTTAAAAATGCTATTTTAAATGTCCCCGCTACTCCACTCTTACTGACTGATTTAACACTAGGTCAGCAGAAACCTGAAGCTCCGCCCATAATCGTTCCTACAGCAGCACCCCCAGGAATAAGGTGGATAGCTCTGATCAGAGTTATGAACTAGTTTTAAACCTGAGACAAATTATGACATATTTTAAGGCGATGAACCTCACATTACTCAGCAGATGAAACAAAGGGATCTTGCTCACGTGACATTTGTGTTGGCTTTCAGCTGGGTCCTTCCCAGAAGCTTTATTTGATGATACTGGGAAAATATCTGCCAGCAGATATTTCCTCCCCGAGGCTCAGGAGCTGAGATCCGGTGACGATGATGATTGGCTGCTGGCCGCTGAAGCAGTATATCATGTGAACAGCATGAGAGGGTTTTTTTTTTTTTTTTTTTTTTTTTCCCTGTGGCTCTCCCGTGTCCAAATAATTTGGAGATAGTTGAATGTCTGATCAAAGTCACAGAATCGAAGAGAAAAAAATAAAAAAAATTATTTAAGCCACGAAATCTGAGTTCTTCAGATGTCATGATGATTGGCGAAAACAGCTCTGTGTGAGAAAAAAAAAATAAGATCAGTCCACTTTAAACACGGTGAGTTAAGAAAAATCAATAGAAAAAGTTTAACAGAATAAAAGAAAAAAAATGCATCTGAGAACACAGAGTTTCACTACATATAAAAGAGAAGGTTGAGCTCAAACAGAAGAAAAAGTATTTTTCCCAGACGTTTAAAGAAAAGAGAATTCAAGGCAGGATGTAACTGAACAGGACACACAGACAACTTAGACAAACATACAGAAAGAACTGATGAACTATGGTGTTTCTTCCTTAAACTGATCACTTTCAAATGAAAAAAAAAAAAAAAAACTTGACTGACATGAAAGGAAACCAGTTGTCTCCCATCGCGGGAGGTTTGAATGAACTCTGGTCCAATAAGAAAGCAGTCCTTTGTCTGTAACCAACCAATAGAATGAAAGGGGGCGTTGTCCAACAGAGACTGGCTGGTGATTGGCTGAGCCAGTCAGATGACTTGCATATGTTTTTGAATTTGAAGAACACATACTGATTAAAAGAAAAATACAAAGAATCACCTTATATGTATAAGCTAAACTAACTTCAGTGATTCATGACTAATTTTCATTTTTGCTACATTAAACATGCACTTTCATAAACTTGCCCTTCTAAAATGAACATGCATCAGAATAAGGTTCATTTAAACATTTTCAAACATGCAATACTTTTAAACCAATGATTAATGAAACATTTTAACCCACGATTGTTCATCAAAGAGTTGGTCAGCTCTTCAAATAGTGTCCTGAGAATTATCCTCTGGAATGAAAGCTTGAAGAGAGAGTTAATGTTCAGTCCAAATAAAAAAAAAGTCCAGCAGTTGACAGAAGTAATGCAAACATATTCCTGAGCTGTCCAAAGGGGCAATGTTCAGCTGTGGATAATTCCTAGAGACCCGTGGAATGTGGTCAATATATCTGGAATGTTTCAAACAGTTCTTGAAGCATAAAACTGCCTGGTAGGGGAGGAAGTTCTGGTATTTATGATTGCAGACTAATCCGTTCCTGGCACAAAATGTGATCCTTTTTGTCCCTTTTACCATGGAATGTGTTTTCAAACTGTGGTGCTTAGGTGAAGGAAACAATTCTCGATCAGACTTTTGGGTGAAACAATTTCTTTAAAGTGACGAGTGATTTTATAAATTGGAGCCATAGGGGTTGACACTACACTATGTCCACACCCTGGTCCAAATCAGTGGTTCCCAATCATATCCAAGCCACAGCTGATCATTGCTGACTCGGCATAGAGCATTGATTTATGGCTGTGATCTTCTGGCGTGTTCTTGAACAATTTGAACCAACTGCCCAGTTAGTCAAGCTACAGTTAAGTGGTTTCTCAGTATCAGTGCTTCAGAACAGTTATCCTCAGTTCACCCTTTGAATATATTGATCATATTCAGATTACCCTGTAATCTTTTACAGTCATTGCTTTTACATAAGTAATTTATGCACATAGCCAATTTGGTCGTCAGCTTGGGTATTAAGTTGATAGGTGGACACAGAAATATCCTTAAAAGGGATATAGATTTCCCCCCGTTTTCAGAAAAATTGAGAAGTTGATGCTTGTACCTAAGCATCATTATCTAATGTTCATGGTCAGCCCTGAATAGAAATCAAGTGGACATATTTATTTGAATTACAGTGCTTTGGCTCTTTTGAATTATGAAATAAATCTGTTACTATGAATGATTTCTAACTGTGACGTAGATATATAGAAAAATAAATATAGAAAAATTTCAGAATACCTAATTAACTGGTGCGGCGCTCAATCCTTTCACCATTCATACACACATTCACACCTGGGGTCACTTTTTAGAGTCTCCAATTAACCTAACTTGCATGTTTTTTTGGCATGTGGGAGGAAACCGGAGAAATCCCAGAGTAAACCCACGCAGACATGGGGAGAACATGCAAACCCCACACAGATCACTGTTGGTCAGGGGCTGGGACCGAACCCAGGATCCCCCGGCCAAGGGTGAGTTGCTGTGCTGTCGCAGTGCTAACCACTCTTCCACCATGCTGCCCATATTCATAATAGTGTATCTTGCACTTTGGGGAATGGATCCTAACATTTTTAGCATTTTTTCCTTATGAGGACTAGGCCAAATGTCCTCAAAAAGAAAAATGTCCTCATAGTGAAGGATGAAGGTAGTTTGTCATGGGATGGTCCGCACAAAAATAGAAAGACAGGAGCATGTGCACATGCGTGCACACACACACACACACACACACACACACACACACACACACACACACATGCTGGTTTTTATGTTTGATTGGGACCAATTTTCTGATCATCACTTGTGGGGACTAACCTTTCTACACAGATTCCTTGCATTTGGATAAATAAAAGATTAACCTGACACTCGGTGGGGGGGGGGGGGGTCTGTGTTGGCGAGTGCCCCCCATCCCCCCATCCAATATAATGGTATCACCATGATCTCCATGGTCCCTCCTGCAGGTGGTGAGCCCACTGGAGGCGGAACTATGTGGGTTCTTTTGGTACATGTTAAAAATATATTTTGCAATATATATACTGTATATGTGTGTGTGTGTGTGTGTGTGTGTGTGTGTGTCTGTGTGTGTGTGTGAAATACCATAAAAATGAATGCAAAAGTTGCCAAAGCATTTTACTGTCATTTTTAAAAAAAATGATAAATGTGAGAGAGTTATCACTGAAGGGCTTGTTCATTTCTTTAGTTCATGTTTATATAGACACCAACAGTAATACATCTGCTGCTGTATGTTTCTGCACTTCACTGTAACCATTTGCACAAATGCCATATCTACTACTGTCTGTTTTGCAATACTGATCATGTGCAGTCCTGTCTGTCACTGTCTGCACCTACACTACTGCATTAAACTTGCGACTGCTGGTATTACTGCTCTACTTTTTTGGTATATAGGATTGCTGGGTTTTAACGTTTATCTTTATTTTCTCTATGGGATGTCTGGGTCTATCTTTTGTTGCTGTTTGCACTATGGGTAGCATTACTGTATATAGACTGCTGTTGTTGTTTTCCAGCCTTATTCCTGTTATTTTTTATATTGCACACACCACTGAAGAGGGAGAGAAATGCCATTTCAGTTCTCCTTTATGTCCTGTACACATAGTAGTATTGACAAAATCTTGAATTTTGAATATATTTCCACAGTACCCCAGTGGCCACATTGAATGACTACAAATATGGGTAAGAAGACATGCACGCTCAAACTGTAATGGATTTACCTTGTGTTACTACCACAATTGGGAATACAATATTATTAAAAATAGGAATTATTGGTGGGACAAAAAAAGAAGCCCGATGTCTGCAGTGGGTTTATTTTTACACTCTTCAATGTTGTTATAAAGGGGAAAAAATTATATTATTTGGAATGAATGGTTCCCTCTCACAATATCTTCCAAATTAATGTTTTTGTGGTCTCAACCCGCCTCATTGTTGTAGCCCTTGGGAAAAGTAAAACAAGTTAACTGACTCATTTCTACCTGTATAGAGTTGTCCAGTTGCTCTGCTAAATTTGATTTTCAGGGATGAAACCAGTATCAATTTAACTCAATTTCTTGTAGTTTTATTGGTGGGTTTCTATTCTGTCAATGATGGAGGGATATACGATGGTCTTTGGAATGGTAAAGACTGAACTCAATCTAGGGTCACAAAAGTACCAATAAAAATAACATTATAAAACTCCATTATCTCTGCAGTTAGGTCTTTTGCTGCTGTCTTTCATTGCTTGGTGAAAGTAGCAGAGATTTGTTCCAAGCTCATCGGACCAGAGTCAGACCGGCAGGGTTGTGCATTCCAGTGTTAGATGTACTCCTCTGGGATAAATTTACAGCTCTAGACTCTGCCTCTCTAGAGGGCAAGAAAGTGAAGAGGGCAAATGTTAAAGTAAAGGGTGTCACAGAAATGAAAATAGGAAGTGAGCCTTTCTGTGTCTGCTTCCTGCCATTGGCGTATGTTTATCTCTTGATCCCTTGAGGTGATGATTCAGGTTAAAATAGCGTCATACTGACGTGACAGTCTGCTGTGTTCTGTCCGTGTCGGGGAGTAGTTGTCTATTTTAAGACGTTTCCATCATCACATCATGTCATCACAGGTGGATGCTGTCAAGCAGCTTAATGATGCCTGTTTGTCACCCCATTGGATCTGGCTATGACAGCAGACTACATGCCGAGCAACAGACAAACATGCTGGACTCATTCAGATACACATTACACTTGTTCAAACATGCAACCTTATTTAACGTGTAAATCTGTGTGTCTGAAAGAGAAGATCCTACCAAGCAAGATGCAGAATTGGTCATATGGTCACTTCTGTTTTGTCATTAAAAATAAGCATGTTTGTCCCCATGTAGGCATTAATTGTCCTTTTGTTTTACTCCCTTCAAGAATAATTATGGTGATTTATTTCATTTTCTCTGCTCACCTCAAATTATTGTGTTTGGGTTGTCTGTCACTTGATTTTGTCATATCACTTTGATTTTGGGCTACTTTAGTACTTTGCATCCTTGCAAACTAGTGCATAATTTCATTGAGCAACTGTCAATAAGCCCCACAAGATAGTACATCCTTCTGCTGTGCCATTTTAAACTTGTACATTTTAAAGCTTTGAGCAAGTTATTCACACACACTATCACATACATACACTACCGTTCAAAAGTTTGGGGTCACTTAGAAATTTCCTTATTTTTGAAAGAAAAGCACTGTTTTTTTCAATGAAGATAACTTTAAACTAATCAGAAATACACTCTAATATCTAATATACATTGCTAATGTGGTAAATGACTATTCTAGCTGCAAATGTCTGGTTTTTGGTGCAATATCTACATAGGTGTATAGAGGCCCATTTCCAGCAACTATCACTCCAGTGTTCTAATGGTACAATGTGTTTGCTCATTGCATCAGAAGGCTAATGGATGATTAGAAAACCCTTGTGCAATCATGTTAGCACAGCTGAAAACAGTTTAGCTGGTTAGAGAAGCTATAAAACTGACCTTCCTTTGAGCAGGTTGAGTATCTGGAAAAAATTATTATTTCAAATACAACTCATTATTTCTAACCTTGTCAATGTCTTGACTATATTTTCTATTCATTTTACAACTCATGGTGGTAAATAAGTGTGACTTTTCATGGAAAACACAAAATAATTGTCTGGGTGACCCCAAACTTTTGAACGGTAGTGTACATACAATATCATACCTGATGTATGAGTAGGGAATACAGTGCCTCAGAGCAGTGTAATTCTTTATGCCTGTGTCTTACTTTCAGTGCTAACAAGCTATCCTGGATCAACGGCAAATAAGTGATCCGTATGTTGCTAGCTCTACTCAGACATAACCTGGACATGTGATGGAGGTTCTAATGATTTATTGGCACGTGTTATGCTGACATTGTTTGCTTATTTAAAGTCTGTAAGGCATCCTTCCACCCAGTGGCTTATTTGGGCTTCATCTCAGTGGCTTGTTGCCATTTGAAACACAGGTGATTCCAATTAGATTGTATTTGCTAACAGCATTAAAAAAAAGTTATGTTGTGTGTGTGTGTGTGTGTGTGTGTGTGTGTGTGTGTGTGTGTGTGTGTGTGTGTGTGTGTGCGCGCGCACGCGTGCGAAGGAACACACTTGCCCCACTGACTGTGGCAGTGACTAGTTGTCAGCGGTGATGGCAATATTGTAATGGGTAGTAAAATGGTTACAAAAGCAGGAATATTACTAATCCAGATAAAATGATATTAGGTACATGAAAAAAAACAAAGATGAATTAGTGTAGCTGAACAGAAGAAATTTCAGTCTAAGTCCATCAAAGACAAAAATCAACTAACACCACTGAAATGACAAAATATCCCTCCAGATATCTGCAAAAGCAGCAAAAGCTTCATGGTCACTGAATTTATTGCTAGGTTGTTATAGTGAATTGTATTTTATCACATATATCTGGCAAATAAACTGATGACCTGGAGAATCCACCTGCTATGTTTTTTTTTTCTCAATGATTTATTAACACACCCGTCTGACTGCCTGTATATACTGCGTATGCCGATGTATATGTTTTCTTTTGCTCAGCGGGCCTTGATTTCATAATTGGTGGTGGCACTGGGCCAGTTCCCTCCTCATGCCCCCTCATGGGCACTGCTTGCTCTCACACAAATACAACGCTCTTGGCCCTCTTTAGTCTTGTGTGCTTCTGTGTCACGATCTTTTGGGCTTGTGGTACCAAAAGCACATGTAATCTATAACACTAATGATACTTTTGGTCTATTTTAACATCCTGATGATCAGCAGTGCACAACACTGAAAGGCCAGGAGTGGCACGCTAACAACAAATTGAATCCAATATGTCTGCATCCAAAGTCCAAGGAATATACAGAGCTGAAACTGTATCTATCCTGTCTTATTCCAGTAAAAAACATTTTGACATGTCACCCAGAAAAGAACAAAACATAAAAGTAATGATGGCTGTATTCTAGGTGGTATTGTGCATGGTGGCCAACTGTGACATGGTAATGGCTTACTGGGCGACTTGAATAGAACAAAGGCACCATTAATGTTATTTGTAGCACCTGTGCTCCTTCTACTATAAGAAGACAAAATATCTGCAGTGGAAAAAGACCTCATTTTCCATGGTCTCACCTCAGTGGTGAACCAAAAACATCAGGGTGAGTGTAGATTTATTCAGATATCTAGAACAAATAGTGCTAAAAATATTATTTGCATATTATGTATTTCAATTTTTGGATTTATATCTGTCTGCATTGCTCTGTTGTTGTCAGAAGCTTCATAGCTAATCATCATCCACAACTCTTGTCTTTAATATCCCTCTGTTCATTTACTGTTTCAGTCAACAAAATCAACCAAGCAGTGGTATTAACTTGCTGATAAAAGTTTCAAGGATTTGATAAGACCTCAGGAACATGTTTGAACTATACAAACCTTGATGTTTTTTTAATGAGCATCAAAATCTCAGTAGAAAAGAATTAATCTTTATTTATTTTTTTTAATCAGGGATATATGTGAAATAAATTGAAAAAAAAAACAGCAAAGTGCAGTAGATTTGTTGCCTGGATTTAAAACTAACCCTGGTTGAATTGGAGATGGAGGCAAAAGACCACTGCACATTTCAAACACTGGCTGTTGTAAACACAAACCTCCGTAGTGTGAAATTGCCAAGTGATGTAGTCTAACCACGCATTGACTCTGAAGCCAGTGTCCAGAGCGACTCAATCATGTGTGCAGGTGGCAGCATCCGGGAGGACACATTTGTTGCCTAGTGTAAACGCACATTTGCACACCTTCAGTTATTAAATTTGAATGGAGTTTTTAGCTCCCACTGTCAGGCCAGGAAACCATCAGCAATCCCCAAACAACAGGCTCAGAAGAATGCCCAGCCATCTGCATGCTGAAAGTCTATTATTTTTACAGACTTAATGCAAATTGTGGAAAACAACAAGATGCCAGTAAGAGAGGATCATGGTGAGACATGGAAGCAATAGTTGTCTCCAGTAAAGGTCCTGTAAGTATTTCACCACATAAATATTGAAATTTCAGCTGCCACCCATTGACTTCATGGCTTGCATAAGTGAAAGCTATTAAGTACATATGGCACAAGTGTCATTACTAATATTATTGATGGTTCATCCTTAATTGAATGCATTTATAATTAATGTAATTAGACATGTTTGGGTATACCCACATCTGTTGGGTTGAGCACAATGGTGACAGCTGTTTTGTTCAACAACTGCAATGCTAATTAGTGCTCAGTCATGTTGTATCTAATCAGGTCAGAATTATGAGCAATCAACGATTAAAAAAATATGCAAAGAATAAAAGTTACAATAGCCTCTGTCATAAATTCTTTTTGGGTATTTTTAATGATTTTCAGTCAGACTAGTGAAAAAATGCATGTCGGTTGCAAAATTTGAATATGTATCACCTCCCATTTCCACTTGACTTAAAAAAAAAAAAGTTTCATGCACAATTCTCCAAGAAATTAATGAAGGGCAAAAACCCCAGATATCGACCCATTTGTTGATTTTTTTTTTTTCATCCTTCCACCAAAATTAATTTGGTCATTTTTATGCTGCTAAAAGTCAATCAGATTGATACACAAATTGTAACAAAAACAGTCTCCTTGCAAAGTTAATGAGAAACAAATGTAGACTTCATTTGTTTACAAAAAAATATGAATAGAATTTGGGAAAATCATTCACTAAGAGAAGTAGAAATATTCTTGGATAGCTCACTGAATATGTGGCAACTGATTTATTAGTTAATTTATTTAGACCTATTAAAACAAATAAAGAGATTGCGCTCATGTTGAGCCAAGAGATGTGGGAATGAGATTCGTAATGGTAGAAGGAATTTAAAAAAGTAATTTTCCTGATCAATTATTTGCTTCCAATATTGCTAAAAGCAACCTCTCATCTGTAATCTCTGCCATGTTCCATTAGTAGTATAAATTTAAAGAAGTCAAAACTTGAAGCCAAATTTGCTGTGCAAAATTGATAAAACACCAAAAGGACCATTCCCGTGAATGAGACAACAAATACTCAAAAAAAATAGTTTTTTTTTTTCTATTGCTGCTCAGACCAGAAAAAAAAAAACAAAAACAAAACATTGCACTCCTTTGAATGCAACACAGATAACTCATCACTTACAGTAAATGAGCTGTTTTTCTCTGTTAGATGGAAGGTACTCATTTGTCAGCCAGTGGGCCACAGATGTTCTTTATTTAACAGGTTTAGTGGGTAATTTATATGCATCCTTTATTTACCTGTATCCTGTTTTGGGATCCAGCCAGAAACCAAGTTTAACTTTTAGACATCTCTCTATGCGCTTCCTGATTTTCACATCACAGCTTGTTGCATATATTTACTTGTTACAAACACAAAGTTAAAGCTTAGTTTCTGAATAGTGATTTGAGACAAAATCAACCCAAATTTATAATGCATCTGAACCTATTGCCATCTAGACAAGAGTTAATTTATTAATTTAATAATGCCTCATTGCAAAGCAACATGGGCATACGGTAATGTGCCTCTGTGTGTGAGTGTGTCTGTTACCAGGTTTTTCGGCTTGCCCAGTCCCAAGCCATAATTTCTAGACTTTTAATTTTGAGAATTTTGAGATGAGGGTTTGTTGTCAATCTAAACACAAAAACGGAAGACACGTTCACACTCACTGAAGCTGTGGAAAAAAAGTTGTAATAATGATGCTGAGCCAGTAGGTGACAGTGCCACTTTTTTTAAGGACAATGTATTGATTTCCGTTCAACTGTTGTTCACATGCTGAACTTTTAAAATAGCATTTGTTACTGAAAAGTAAACCCATATTCAGCAGCTACGCCATTTATTCCTCAAATTGATTGTTTTCACACGTTTCACTGCTTAGTTTTGAAGATATAGGACAGTATATTCTAGTTCCTCTATTTTTCCACTTATCGATAAAAACTACAAGTCCCACATCCCACTGTTTTGTTTTGGGGTTTTTTCTAGTTAACATGTCTGTACATGTTTTTTGTTGTTGTTGTTGTTGTTGTTTTCCAAGACATATCAAGAGCGAAAAGGTTGTCTTACAGTTTCACACAAAACTGTAAGACAATGGAAGTTTTTTGTAGAAAAGAAAGGGCATAAGATACCATTTTAGACAATATAGATTTGTCATTATAGGGGATTTATATCCGCCAGAGTGCATCTTTAAATTATGCAGCAATTTAAATGTTTAAACACCAATGACTCTGTAGTGGTTACCTGGTACAATATTGGCTATATAATGGAAACTGAAAAACTATAAAGTAGCTGTAAAGCAAAATCGTTACAAAAAAAAAATTGTTGCAATTTTATGAAGAAAATGATAAAAAGATGAGATAAGATAAGCCTTTATTAGTCCCACAATGGGGAAATTCCAGGATTGCAAGAGCACAGGGATAGCAACACTCAGAGCAACAATCAAGAAGACAAGAAAAAACAAGAGCAGCGAATATACATACGTATGTGCATATAAATATATAAATATATAAACACACAGTGCAGAGCATTGTAGCTAGATGGAATAAATATATAAATATATAAACACACACAGTGCGGAGCATTGTAGCTAGATGGAATGAACAGCATAACCGTCTACTTAGTTATCCTACATGGTATGATTATGTACCCATACATATTGTCACCCTCCGTAGCGACCGGTATTGTCCTAGTTGTATACCAGAGGGGACCATTGTGTAAGTCTATTGCATCTTTTGCATTCAATACTATTAGGTTGTCACGTTTTTTGCTATCTCTGCGAGCAGCCCTGCTTAGGTTATACAGTCTGACAGCCGTAGGTAGGAAGGATCTGCGAAACCTCTCAGTTGCGCACCTAAGATGATGTAGTCTGCTACTAAATGAGCTCCTCAGTGCATTCAGTATGTCCTGCATAGGGTGGGACTCGGACTCCAGCAGAGATGACAGTTTAGCCACCATCCATCTCTCGCCCATCTCCTCCACTGGGTCAAGGCGTTGCCCCAGTACAGAGCTAGCTTTCTTGATCAGTTTGTTCAGTCTCTTCCTATCAGCTGCTGTGATGCCACTGCCCCAGCAGACCACTCCAAAAGTGATGGCTGATGCCACCACCGTGTCGTAGAATGTCTTCAGCAGCGCCTCTTGTACACCAAAAGACCTGAGTCTCCTCAGTAGGAACAGCCTGCGCTGTCCCTTCTTGTAGAGTGCGTCAGTATTGTGTGACCAGTCTAGTTTATTGTTCAGATGAACACCCAGGTACTTATAGGATGTCACCATCTCGATGTCTGTTCCCTGTATGTTTACTGGTGCTGTGAGGGGTTGTCCTTGCCTGCGGCAGTCCACCACCAGCTCCTTAGTTTTCCTCGCGTTGATCTGGAGGCAGTTCCGATGGCACTAGTCCACGAAGTCCTGGATAAGTCCTCTGTACTCAGCTTCATCTCCATTGGAGATGAGGCCAACGATCGCAGAGTTGTCAGAGAACTTCTGTAGATGGCAGTGTGTTGTGTTGTGTGAGAAGTCCGCAGTATAAAGGGTGAACAGGAAGGGAGCCAAAACTGTTCCCTGGGGGGCCCCCGTGCTACCGATGATCGTGTCGGACACACAGTCCCGGGTTCTCACAAACTGAGGCCGGTTAGTGAGGTAGTCCAGGATCCATGATGACAGGTGCTGGTCCACCCCTGCGCACAGCAGCTTGTCCTTCAGGATCATCGATTGGATGGTGTTGAAAGCACTGGAGAAGTCAAAGAACATGATCCTCACCGCATTCCCGGGCTTCTCCAGGTGGGACAGAGAACGGTGAAGGAGGAAGATCACCGCATCCTCCACCCCAATGCCATGCTGGTAGGAGAACTGGAGTGGATCCATCGCTGGTCCCACCAGGGGGCGGAGGTGAGCAAGGAGCAGTCTCTCCAGGGTCTTCATCATGTGAGATGTCAGGGCCACTGGTCTGTAGCTGTTCAGGTCTTTGGGGTGAGAAGTCTTTGGTACAGGTACCACACAAGATGTTTTCCACAACTGTAAGATAAGATAAGATAAGATAAGCCTTTATTAGTCCCACAACGGGGAAATTCCAGGATTGCAGCAGCACAGGGATAGCAACACTCAGAGCAACAATCAGAAGGCAAGAAAAAAACAAAAACAAAAAAAAAAAACAAACAAGCAAGAGCAGCTAATATACATATGTACATATTACTATAAAATATATATATACACACACACAGACACACAGTGCAGAGCATTGTAGCTGGATGGAATAAATATATGAATATGTAAACACACAGTGCGGAGCATTGTAGCTAGATGGAATAAATATATAGATATATAAACATAAACACACCCAGTGCGGAGCATTGTAGCTAGATGGAATAAATATGTAAATATATAAACATACACAGTGTTTATAACTGTGGTACCCTCCCCAGCTTCAGGCTCAGGTTGAAGATGACCTCCACAATCCCACACAGCTGGTCTGCACAGGACTTGAGGAGCTTTGCGCTGATGCTGTCCGGTCCCGACGCCTTCCTCGCCTTGATCTTCCTCAGCTCCATCCTCACCTGGGTCTTAGCGAGGGTCATGTTGAGGGGCTGTGTGTTGGGAGTGGGGGGGTGTTGGTGGAGTGGGGTGTGGGCAGCAGGACTCGAGGTCTTCAGAGGCAGCAGTGGTTGTTGTGCAGTCGGGGGTGAGGGCGGTTGGTCAAACCTATTAAAAAACAGGTTCAGATTGTTCGCCCACTCCCTGCCCCCCGTGGCCTGGGGGGAGGTATTCTGGAGCCCAGAGATGGTTTTGAGGTTTCTCCAGACCCCACCGATGTCACTCTGTTGCAGCTTGTCCTCCATCTTTTTTTTTTTTTTTTTCAGAATCAGAATCAGATTTATTGCCATTGTTCATGTAGTACACAAACTAGGAATTTGTCTTGGTGCAATGCTGCAACATTAAACATGATAAAAATAGAAGATAGAAATAAAAAACTATACATGCAATAAAATGTAGAATATGAATGAGTAATACTAGTCAAGCAATTTTAAATATATTAGCGAGCAGCAGATATTGTGGAGTACCACATAGTGCAGTCGGTAATGCAAAAAGAAAACAGTGATGATTGACATGAGTCTGGTTGAGCTGCTGTACATAGTGCACGAGAGTCTAATAAGTCTAATAAGTCACATAGTGTTCAGCAGTCTGATGGCAGAGGGGAAGAAGCTGTTCATGTGACAGGAGGTTTTAATCTTCTTCCTTAACTTAACTGGAGTCCACCTGTCGTAAATTCAGTTGATTGGACATGAGTTGGAAAGGCACACACCTGTCTGTATAAGGTCCCACAGTTGACAGTGCATGTCAGAGCACAAACCAAGCATGAAATCAAAGGAATTGTCTATAGACTTCCGAGAGAGGAGTGTCTCGAGGCACAAATCTGGGAAAGGGTACAAAAACATTTCTGCTGCTTTGAAGGTCCCATTGAGCACAGTGGCCTCCATCATCCGTAAATGGAAGAAGTTTGGAACCACCAAGAATTTTCCTAGAGCTTGCCAGCCGTCTAAACTGAGCGACTGGGGGAGATGGGCCTTAGTCAGGGAGGTGACCAAGAACCCAATGGTCACTCTGTCAGAGCTCCAGCATTCTTCTGTAGAGAAAGGAGAACCTTCCAGAAGGACAACCATCTCTGCAGCAATCCACCAATCAGGCCTGTATGGTCGAGTTGCCAGACCGAAGCCATTCCTTAGTAAAAGGCACATGGCAGCTGGAGTTTGCCAAAAGACACTTGAAGGACCCTCAGACCATGAGAAACAAAATTCTCTGGTGATGAGACAAAGATTGAACTTCTAGGCATGAATACATGCCTACATGAATACATGAATACATGCCTAGTTTTGGTTTCCACCAAAACCAGGCACTCAGGTGCCTGGTTTTGGTGGAAACCAGGCACCGCTCATCACCAGGTCAATACCATCCCTACAGTGAAGCATGATGGTTGCAGTATCATGCTATGGGGATGTTTTTAACCCATTTAACATGGTGCCAGAAGCAGAGCGTACCTGGATCAACGGCGTATCAGCAGCATCTATCTATTTATCTATCTATACCATCACTACAGTGAAGCATGATGGTTGCAGCATCATGCTGTGGGGATGTTTTTCAGTGGCAGAAACTGAAAGACTAGTCAGGATAGAGAGAAAGATGAATGCAGCAATGTACAGAGACATCCTGGATGAAAACCTGCTCCAGAGTGTTCTTGACCTCAGACTGGGGCAACGGTTCATCTTTCAGCAGAACAACGACCCTAAGCACACAGCCAAGATATCAAAGGAGTGGCTTCAGGACAACTCTGTGAATGTATTTGAGTGGCCCAGCCAGAGTCCAGACTTGAATCCAATTGAACATCTCTGGAGAGATCTGAAAATGGCTGTGCACTGACGCTTCTCATCCAACCTGATGGAGCTTGAGAGGTGCTGCAAAAAGGAATGGGTAAAACTGCCCAAAGATAGGTGTGCCAAGCTTGTGGCATCATATTCAAAAATACTTGAGGCTGTAATTGCTGCCAAAGGTGCATCAACAAAGTATTGAGCAAAGTCTGTGAATGCTTATGTGCATGTGATTTCTTTGTTTCTTATTTTTAATAAATTTGCAAAAATCTAAAAAAAAAAACAAAAAAAACCAAAAAACTTTTCACATTGCCATTATGGAGAATTGTGTGTAGAATTTGGAGGAAAAATAAATTTAATCCATTTTGGAATAAGCATTGTAACATAACAAAATGTGGAAAAAAAGAAGCGCTGTGAATACTTTCCGGATGCACTGTAGAAGAGAACATGGTTGACTCTCTTTAAACTCCCTTAAGACTGAACAAAGAGAAAGTTTCAAATTGGCAGTTGTGCCTGGATGGCCCAGTATCTATGACCAACAGCTGAGTTTGACCAGTTACATTCAAAGATTGAAATGGGATCTGCCCAATAGCATAACGTTTTGACCAATCGCACTGAGTTTAGTGTAGTTTAGTTTAATGTTTGCTTGAAAGGGACATTGCATACTAATGAACATTAATACAAATGTAAGTATGCCAAATTTAGCAATACTGCTAATTTACATCTGTATTCCTCTGTTGGGTCACAAAAACACACAATCAAACAGTCATGCATGAAAAGAACATCAGCAATGAAACTGTACAAAGTGGATATGGTAAAGTGCAAGAGTTAAGGTGCTACAAAACAAAGCATTCAGATGTCACATGAGTGAAGTGCTGTGTATGCGCACACACACACATGCACCCAAGCACCTCACGGCAACAACAAACAACAGCAACAAACAAGAGGTGGGGCATATGTGTGTGACACAGGGGCACATTATATACTGTAAATACACATGCCACAGAGCAACGACTAGTTATGGGTACAGTTTTGGTTGTTTAAAAGCCAATTTTTAAGATAAGTCTTAAAAGGGTTTAGTGTGGTACGTTGTCTGATTGCAAATGGTATAATGTATTATTCCAGATCTTGGTGCCCCTTACTGATAGCACAGATTGAACAAGTGTGGTGCGTCTGTGGGGGACCTCACACTCTCTTCGAGTTCCTTTGCTTGAGGCAGTGTTGTAAAATTTGCCCAAAAAGGACTCCCAGGTTTGAAGCTGATTGGTCAGGTCACAATATTGGAATCTGAGCCTCACAGAGAGAAGGATGCATAGTATTTGATATGAGAAGTGGAAATCATCTTAAAACATTGTCATGTACTGCCTACCAGGCAGTTGAGGGTAAGGATAGGACTCAAGGTGCAGGCAGGATATGGTGCAAAGATGGGATTTATTAACTAAAACCAGGGACAAAACAAAGCAGCAGGTGGGCTGAAAACCAAACTAACACAAACAAAAACTTGGCAGGCAAAGCTAGGCAAAGGTGAACTCACATGGACCAGGAACATACAAGACGTGGACAAAATTGTTGGTACCCCTCTGTTAATGAAAGAAAAACCCACAATGTTCACAGAAATAACTTGAAGCTGACAAAAGTGGTAATAAATAAAAATTCTATGAAAATTAACCAATGAAAATCAGACAATGCTTCTGAACTGTGGTTCAACAGAATTATTTAAAAAAACAAACTCCTGAAATAGGCCTGGACAAAAATGATGGTACCCTTAACTTAATATTTTGTTGCACAACCTTTTGAGGCAATCACTGCAATCAAACGATTTCTGTAACTGTCAATGAGACTTCTGCACCTCTCAGCAGGTATTTTGGTCCACTCCTCATGAGCAAACTGCTCCAGTTGTCTCAGGTTTGAAGGGTGCCTTCTCCAGACGGCATGTTTCAGCTCCTTCCACAGATGT
The DNA here is from genome assembly GCA_020510985.1 of Pholidichthys leucotaenia. Classification (NCBI taxonomy): domain Eukaryota; kingdom Metazoa; phylum Chordata; class Actinopteri; order Cichliformes; family Pholidichthyidae; genus Pholidichthys; species Pholidichthys leucotaenia. Next base: position 125,185,751 of record CM035847.1, on the reverse strand, counting down.
CCAATAGAATTTAGATCAGGGCTCATAGAAGGCCGCTTTAGAATAGTCCAATGTTTGGCTCTTAGCCATTCTTGGGTGTTTTTAGCTGTGTGTTTTGGGTCATTATCCTGTTGCAAGACCCATGACCTACGACTGAGACCAAGCTGTCTGACACTGGGCAGCACATTTCTCTCTAGAATACCTTGATAGTCTTGAGATTTCATTGCACCCTGCACAGATTCAAGACACGCTGTGCCAGATGCAGCAAAGCAGCCCCAGAACATAACAGAACCTCCTCCATGTTTCACAGTAGGGACAGTGTTCTTTTCTTGGTATGCTTCATTTTTGCATCTGTGAACATAGAGCTGATGTGTCTTGGCAAAAAGTTCCAGTTTTGTCTCGTCTGTCCATAGGACATTCTCCCAGAAGCTTTGTGGCTTGTCAACATGCAGTTCGGCAAATTCCAGTCTGGCATTTTTATGATTTGTTTTCAATAGTGGAGTCCTCCTTGGTCGTCTCCCATGAAGTCCACTTTGGCTCAAAAAATGACGGATGGTGCGATCTGACGCTGATGTACCTTGACCTTGGAGTTCACCATAAATGTGTTTAGAGGTTGTTCTGTGATCTTTTGTTACCATTCGTATTTGACATAACGTTCGGCTCAGGAGACGCACACACACAGGCTCAGAGTAGTTCAAACTGTTTATTAACAACAGGGATGTTTGGGTGCGTGTCTGCGGAATGTTAATGTGTTGGTGGTGGCGTCTGCTTCGGACCCAGAGGCAGGAGACCGTTCAGCCGGCAACCCTATGGGAGAAATTGGACACAGGGTGATGAGCACACACCAACACAGGAGGAGAATAGGCGAGGGAGAGAAGCTTACTTGTTTGGGCAGATGACTGGCGCTTCAAGGATGGAAGCCCGGGAGACAGCCACCTGCAGGGCTCGGTGCAGCAGCGAGGAGAGACGAGGGACGGGGTTGTCCGCCGCCGAGGAATCCACCTGTGCACAGGGGAGCAGACTGGAGAGATGAGGTAAGTGAACTTCTTACCGGTAAAGAGGATGCTGAAGAGAATGTGGTAGAAGTCCATGCAAGGAAAATGAAGTCTACGGCTTCAGGCCGAAGCTCAGGGCGAGGCGGCTTTTATCCTTCGCCGCTGACGAGTAGCAGGTGCGTGAGCAGGTGGCGCCGCTGATGAATGGCGCGGCGTGACAGTATTATCCGTCTCCTCCAGTGGCCACATCCAGGGAGGTTGGCTACAGTCCCGTGGATCTTAAATTTCTGAATAATATGTACAACTGTAGTCACAGGAACATCAGGCTGCTTGGAGATGGTCTCATAGCCTTTTCCTTTAACATGCTTGTCTATAATTTTCTTTCTAATCTCCTGAGACAACTCTCTCCTTTGCTTCCTCTGGTCCATGTTCAGTGTGGTACACACCATGTCAACAAACAGCACAGTGACTACTTGTCACCCTTTAAATAGGCCGACTGACCGATTACAAGTTTGTAGACACCTATGATGTTAATTAGAGGACACATCTTGGTTGAACATGTCCCTATGGTCACATTATTTTCAATCTTTTCTAGGGGTACCATCATTTTTGTCCAGGCCTGTTTCATGAGTTTGTTTTTTAAAATAATTCTGTTGAACCACAATTCAAAACATTGTCTGATTTTCATTGGTAATAAATAAAAAGTCTATGAAAATTAACCACTTTTGTCAGATTCAAGTTATTTCTGTGACCATTGTGGGTTTTTCTTTCATTAACAGAGGGGTACCAACAATTTTGTCCACGTGTGTAGACAGAAATTCGTGGTGGGATAAAACAACAGGGAAACAACAATGACCTCCCACAGAACAAAGCAGAGAGACACACAGATGTAGGGGTGGAAAAAATTAACAAGACGCAGGACAGCTGAGAACAATCAAGGGCCGACCAATGCACACATGGGGGAGAATAGCTATGGGTATGGAAATTTGAGGAGCTGGGAACAATAGGTGAACAGGTACACACACAACCTTGGACTTAGACAGGGGAAACACAAGATGACTGAAGACCCAAGGACAATTAATAATAATATTAATAAACACAATAAACAATCAACCCAAAAGACAAGGCAGGGAAAAATATAACAGAAACAGAATCATGACACACATAAGACAATCAGGGATTAGCAATAAGGCATGAAAAATAACAAGGCTAAACCCATAGTGATAATAATACTAATAATAATAATACTAATGAAAAGCAAAGAACCCAAAATGAACATAAAGTGTGGGCACATTCTCTGGCCGTGCCCAGATCATGACAAACATATACTGCCTACTAAAGCATAAATTCTTTAAACTTTAGTGACTCTGAGATATTCTACTTAAAATAAAAAGAAAAAATGTGTCTATATTGTAAAGGCAATTTTCTTATAGTTGACATGCAAAATTAATTCTTCGTGAAAATAAAAAAAAATACATATCAAATCATATATCAATAAAAAAAAAAAAAAAAAAAACATTTCAAACCCATTAGAGTCTGTTAAGGTCCATCCATATTCTTCAATAGCTGATGTTGTGTCTGTGGAGAGCAGTGTTGGGCAAGTTCCTAAAAAATAGTAACTAATTACAGTTACTAGTTACTTCTTTTCAAAGTAATTGAGTTACTTTACCAAATCCTGCATGATTAAACCAATTATTTACTTGGAAAAGTAACTTTCACATTACTTTTAAATGCATACTTAAATCATCTTGCACACATAGCAAGGTAATTTAATTAATGGATTACATTACGGGCTTATTAATGTCAGGCTTAGAACAGACTCTTTCAGACAGAGCTTCACAGACAGTTTTTTTAATGTTGGTGTTGCTGCACAGGTGTCAGTGTGTGGGACATAAATCAGAGTTGCCAACTTTTCAGAAAAGCTTGGAGTGAGATTTAGTGGGAATTGTGCAAGGGGGAGACTGGGGCATCGGGGTGGAGTGAGCATGCAGGTGCACAATACGCATAAACAGTTATTTTTTTTCAAGTCATACACTTCTTTACCTCAGAATGAGTTTTAGAACATGTTCGGTCTGCTTTATCCTGCCTCGAGTAGCTCTTATTGTGGGGAAAAATCTGAAGAAAATCAACACGATATTGCCAGTAGTTTCCTTATTTTGGAGTTAGAAATGGGGTTTGTGGAGTGAGAGAAGGAAAAAGAGTGAGACTCACTCCAAAAGAATGAGAGTTGCCAGCACTGCATAAAGCTGTCCATGTTTATCATACCTTTATGTTATGGATTAATTCAATGTGTAATGATCCACAAAAAATGTTCATTATCCACAGTCCAAACATCTCCTGTGACAGAGCCATGATCCAGTGTCTCAAATGCCTTTTGGAGATCAAAATCTATTTTCGAAATATCTTTATCCAGGTAGCAAGAAAATGCATTTTAACTTCTAGTGGATCACAGTCCAGCTGTCTGATGGAAAGTGACTGTTGATATCACGTCTTCATTCTGTAACAACGTATCTGGCAATCAGTTGGTTTAATCCTTACTGGGTCACAAACTGTCCAGATGCATACCTGTGCTTGAAATCCAGTCGTGAGTGTTCAGATAAGAGTATTTCCACTTTACATGCCGTGCCTGTTCAGATAGTAGATCCACTTCACGGTGTTAGTTGTTAGCATAGCTAGCCATTACATAGTACTAGCTTTGTTGGAGCTTGTTGCCGTTTTCAGGCGCTTCTGAAGATTACAGTAGGTCTCAACGGGCACTTAGCTTGCAACCCACCAATATGCCTTTGCCCTTAACCACAACAAAGGAAAAATAATCTATTTCCAAAAAAACAAAGTAGCTTCATCTTTTCCTCCACTCAGTAATGAAGACTCAGGCTCTTTGCAACAGGTCACGTCACCTCACGGCTCATCTCAGTAGTGGTAGGGTGAGTTTGTGTATTAATTTATTTGAGTTAAAAATATCTATCCATATTAATAAAACAAGTAACGAGTAACACATCTGATCAAATTTCAGTAGCTAACCCATTACTGAATTTTTAAGCAGTAATTTTGTTACACAGCACATTACTGCAAAAGTAGTGGCGTTACAGTAATGCATTACTCCTAGCGCTGGTGGAGAGTAAGAAGTTAGTTTATAATTTTAAGGCAACAAAAGAGCATGTCCTGTCCTCAGGGAAGAATATTCCTACATTATCCATTGGAGGGTAATGGACTTGTTCAGAGTGAAGCTATGTTCAGAGTGAAGCATGATTGATTAAGCCATTTGGACAGTTACTCCATTGCTATCATTAACTTGTCAGCTGCTTGTTTGGCATCCTTCCCATGTGTGTAGATGACTGTGTCGTCTGCATAGATCTGAATTTTTATGTCATTTTCACATGCCAATGGCAAATCATTAATATGCAAAGTAAACAGCAGTGGGCCTAAGACTGAACCTTGTGGTACTCCCATGGTGCATGCCTTTGATTGGGATACAGTATTGTTTATGCACACACACTGGGAGTGACCAGATAAATAAGATTTTAACCAACTAAGGGTTGTCATGGACAGTTTATATCCTGATAGTTTAGAAAGAAGGACTGAGTGACTGACTGTATCAAAGGCTTTACGCAAGTGTAAAAAGATGGCTACTACCCCCCGTCCAGATTTTCTTTAATTGTTTCAATAAAGTAACAACATCCAGTCTCCGTTGAGTGGTTCGGCCTGAAACCAAACTGCATGTGATGCAGCAGCTTGGCAGATTCAAGATATTCTACCACTTGGTCTGCTACCACCTTTTCAATGGCTTTTGACAAAACAGGAAGTATACTTATTGGCCTATAGTTACTAATTTCCTGTTTGTCTCTGGCTTTGTGTATGGGGATTACATTGGTGGGTTTCAATGCATCAGGGAAGATATTTTCATGTATTGATTGATTTATTAGTTCTGTAATTGGAATTATTAAAGTATCTTTATGTTTTTTCAAGAATACAGTGTCTAGTCCATGAACATACTTAGCTCTGGAACTTGATAAAGATGATAAAATTTTGTTAAGCTTTGCCTCATTTGTGGCTTTAAGGTTTAGATCAGTTTCATGATTTATTTTAATTTGGTGCGGGTATGTTTGGGAAAAATTCAGACCCAGTTCTTGTACCGACTTGATAAAATACTCATTAAAATTGCTGGCTATATCTAAGCTATCTGAATGAAGTTTTCCATTCAAATTGAGATGTATGACTTTACTTTTTGCATTTTTTTCCTGTGAGTTTATCAATACATTTCCAGAGTTTTATGTTGTTCCCTGTTGTATTTTTGGTTATGTCTAAGAAGAAATTTGCTTTTGCTTTACGGAGCTGCATAGTGACTTAATTTCTGAGAGTTTTAAAAATCAGTCTATCTGTACTTACGGTAAATCAGTTTTTAGCCATTTTTAAAGAGCTAAATCCCTTTTTTTCATGAGATTCCATAATTTTTCATTTAGTCAAGGTAGATCCTTTTTTCTCTTCTGCTTAGATAGTGGTGTTATTTCATATTTTGAGATAATAATTGGGCAGCTCGTGGTGCAGTGGTTAGCACAGTGGCAGCACAGTCAGAAGATCACAGGATCGATTCCACCCCTGACTATCGTGGGTTTGATCCCACCCCCTGACCATCACTGACCCCTCTGTGTGGAGTTTGCATGTTCTCCCTGTGTCTGCGTGGGTTTACCTCGGGTACTCCAGTTTCCTCCCACAGGCCAAAAACACGCAAGTTCGGTTAACTGGAGACTCTAAAGTGGCCCTAGGTGTGAATGGTGAAGGGATGGCAGCATGGCTGCTTCATCTGTCTAGGTGGATGCCCTGAATTTCCCCTCTGGGGATCACTAAAGTAAAAAAAAAAAAAAAAAAAAAAAATATATATATATACATATATATATACACTACCGTTCAAAAGTTTGGGGTCACCCAGACAATTATTTTGTGTTTTCCATGAAAAGTCACACTTATTTACCACCATGAGTTGCAAAATGAATAGAAAATATAGTCAAGACATTGACAAGGTTAGAAATAATGATTTGTATTTGAAATAATAATTTTTTCCTTCAAACTTTGCTTTCGTCAAAGAATCCTCCATTTGCAGCAATTACAGCATTGCAGACCTAACATGATTGCACAAGGGTTTTCTAATCATCCATTAGCCTTCTGATGCAATGAGCAAACACATTGTACCATTAGAACACTGGAGTGATAGTTGCTGGAAATGGGCCTCTATACACCTATCTAGATATTGCACCAAAAACCAGACATTTGCAGCTAGAATAGTCATTTACCACATTAGCAATGTTTAGAGTGTATTTCTGATTAGTTTAAAGTTATCTTCATTGAAAAAAAGTGCTTTTCTTTCAAAAATAAGGAAATTTCTAAGTGACCCCAAACTTTTGAACGGTAGTGTATATATATATATATATATATATTTGGTTGTTGATATATTTTCACATGTCTGGTCACAGTTTGTTTCATTCAGTTTTATGTGCTGTAACTCATTTTCAAATGATTCTATATTTTTCTTTGGTATGTACGAGATATATTTTACACCATCAATAGACTTTTTGTATCATGATTTTGACAATTTGCGTACTACTAAAGTGAGATTAGGATCAGACATGCCAGTAATTAGACTATATTTTTTTGTTATGTGGTCAGGTTTGTTGGTAAAAATCAAATCAAGGAGAGTTTGAGATGAACAGGTTATTCTAGTTGGGTTACTGATCATCTGATCCATATGAAACTTATTGATGATGTCCTTTAATTTCTGTCTGCATGTTTTACAAAGCCAATTTAAAGTGAAATCACCGATGAGGATTAACTCTTTGCTGCCAAACTGTTTCAGTACATTTGATAGACAATTAAAGAATGTGTTCTTAGAGGATGGAGGTCGATAGACCACAATCAAAGCAAAAGACATTTCTGGTGATAGTACAACTTTAACTCCAACACATTAGAGCGTATTTTCAGCAATGTCAAGTTGTGTACACTGATAACCCTCTTTTACATAAATCATGACCCCTCGTCCCCTTCCATCTTTTCTGTCTTGTCTATAGGTATTGTACCCTGGTACACTGAAAACAGCTGGAGGTGTTGTTGGGGTTAACCAGGTTTCTGAGAGGCATAGGTAGTCAAGATTTGAATTTGTCAATAGTCGTTGTATTTGTTCTATTTTAGAAACAATGCTCTTAATATTGAGATGACCTCCAAAGAAGCCATTAGGTTTCATAGTCGGATCCCACAAGACCTTGGCAGCATTTACAGTTTGAAACATTTTAGTAGTTTGTTGTTTTTCAGCCACAGTTTTTATCCCATACCCATCCCATTTTGTAACAGTCTTGACAAAAAGAATTGCACATGCCATAGATACATCATTCAGTGTTGTCCATAGTGGTTGTCATGTGTTAGAATCATCTTTGCACCATCCCCAAGCACCAAAGTCAAGTATTTCTTGATGGACTAAAGTTGCCTGCCTCCAGAAAAAAAGTTACCTTGTAATAGTGCTCGCTTCACGTGCTGGAACAGAGCAGCCTGTGTTGGAGGAATGTTTTCCAAAGATCTACTGCCTGTGGTGAAGAGACGTTGCTGGGCCTCATTGACAGTGGCTGCACTGCATCCTTTGCTGTACATAAGTATGACAAAGCATCCAATCTGCTGCATGTGCACAGAATCTAGGGTAAACATGTGTCAGTTGAAACATGTTAAGGTAAAAAACAAACTTCTACCTTTTTGTCTGACAAAAAAGAAACTGTAAATTAATTATGGAAAAAGTAGACAAAATGAACGTACTTGAGTATCTAATGTAAACAGTTTAGGATTTTCCATGAGAGCAAGTAGTGTTTCTATGAGACCTGGCGTGCTATTCCAGGCTGCTCACGCAGTTCTTTTCACATCCAAGAAACTGAGATGTTGCATCTTATCCAGTCAGACTGTGGAACAATGGAAGTATTCACCTGTATTCGCCTGTACGCTGGACGTTTATCGTTGTCTCAGCATAAGGGGCAAGGGAGAATTAGGCTTACTTACAGCCCCTCTATGCTTATCATATTGTCTCTTGAAGGCATTCACACATTCAGCTTCAATGACATCACTAGGCAAATTATTCCATCCATCCATAATCTTCTGTGAAAAAAGTACTTTCTACAGTCTAACCTTACTCTTTTAAATTTTTAGTCAATGACCTCTGGTGTTCCTCTCCGGATCAATCATGCTGAAGAACATGTTTCTGTCCAAGTCTTCTTTTCCAGTGACTATCTTATAAGTTTCTATCATGTCACCGTGGACTTGTCGTTCTTCCAGTGTTGTGAGGTTTGTTTCCTTTAGTCGATCTTCAAAAGGCAGTTCTGACAAGCCGGGTGTCACCTTGGTTACTCTCCTTTGGACCTTCTCCATCAATATGATGTCTTTCCTGTAATATGGGGACCATGCTTGGATACAATACTCTAACTTAGAATTTATCTTCCCTTTCCAGAGTGCAATGATCATCTCCTTGGATTTATAGTCAAAGTGCGTCTTCACCAGTCCAACCAGTTTGTTGACTTTCTTCACTACTTCAACACATTGCTTGCTGGGCTTCAGCTTCATGCCGATGATCACACCAAGGTCACTCTCTTCCATTACAGTCTCTAGGATTTGTCCATTCATAGAGTAGTCATTTACGGGATTTCTAAAGCCAATTTTCATCACTCTACATTTGCTATCATTAAATGGCATTTGCCAATTGCTAGACCATTTCGCTGGGTTGTGCAGATCATTCTGGAGTTTGATGGTATCTGGTTGAGTGCTGATGACATGAAAAAGTTTGGTGTCATCAGCAAACTTGTGGACCATACTTTCCACTGCATCGTCAATGTCGTTTATAAACACCAAATATAGGACAGGACCCACTACGGATCCTTGAAGATTTAAGGTTTAATGTTTGTTTGGAAGGGACATTACACACCAATGAACATTAATACAAATGTAAGTATGCCAGATTTAGCAATGCTGCTAATTTGCATCTGTAGTCTCCCAGCGGGTCATAAAATCCAACAAACAATCATACATGATCAGAACAACTGCAATGAAACTGTTAAAAGTGCAGAATTAAGCTGTCACAAAGCAAAATATTCAAATGTCATACCCTTGAAGTGTTGTGTATGCATACACACATGTACCCAAGCGCCTCACAGCAGCGACAGACGGCAACAAACAAGAGGTGGGGCATATGTGTGTGACGAAGGGGCACATATATATATATATATATATATATATATATATATATATATATATATATATATACAGTGGGGCAAAAAAGTATTTAGTCAGCCACCAATTGTGCAAGTTCTCCCACTTAAAAGATGAGAGAGGTCTCCAATTTTTATCATAGGTATACCTCAACTATGAGAGACAAAATGAGAAAAAAAAATCCAGAAAATCACATTGAAGGATTTTTAATGAATTAATTGGTAAATTCCTCGGTAAAATAAGTATTTGGTCACCTACAAACAAGCAAGATTTCTGGCTCTCACAGACCTGTAACTTCTTCTTTAAGAGGCTCTTCTGTCCTCCACTCGTTACCTGTTTTAATGGCACCTGTTTGAACTCGTTATCAGTATAAAAGAAAAAAAAAAGAAAAAAAAAAGACACCTGTCCACAACCTCAAACAGTGAGACTCCAAACTCCACTATGGCCAACACCAAAGAGCTGTCAAAGGACACCAGAAACAAAATTGTAGACCTGCACCAGGCTGGGAAGACTGAATCTGCAATAGGTAAGCAGCTTGGTGTGAAGAAATCAACTGTGGGAGCAATTATTAGAAAATGGAAGACATACAAGACCACTGATAATCTCCCTCGATCTGGGGCTCCACACAAGATCTCACCCCGTGGGGTCAAAATTATCATGAGAACAGTGAGCAAAACTCCCAGAACCACATGGGGGGACCAAGTGAATGACCTGCAGAGAGCTGGGACCAAAGTAACAAAGGCTACATCAGAAACACACTACGCCGCCAGGGACTCAAATCCTGCAGTGCCAGACGTGTCCTCCTGCTTAAGCCAATACATGTCCAGGCCCGTCTGAAGTTTGCTAGAGAGCATTTGGATGATCCAGAAGAGGATTGGGAGAATGTCATATGGTCAGATGAAACCAAAATAGAACTTTTTGGTAAAAACTTAACTTGTCGTGTTTGGAGGAGAAAGAATGCTGAGTGGCATCCAAAGAACACCATACCTACTGTGAAGCATGGGGGTGGAAACATCATACTTTGGGGCTGTTTTTCTGCAAAAGGACCAGGACGACTGATCCGTGTAAAGAAAAGAATGAATGGGGCCATGTATCGTGAGATTTTGAGTGAAAACCTCCTTCCACCAGCAAGGGCATTGAAGATGAAACGTGGCTGGGTCTTTCAGCATGGCAATGATCCCAAACACACCGCCCGGGCAACGAATGAGTGGCTTTGTAAGAAGCATTTCAAGGTCCTGGAATGGCCTAGCCATTCTCCAGATCTCAACCCCATTGAAAATCTTTGGAGGGAGTTGAAAGTCTGTGTTGCCCAGCGACAGCCCCAAAACATCACTGCTCTAGAGGAGATCTGCATGGAGGAATGGGCCAAAATACCAGCAACAGTGTGTGAAAACCTTGTGAGGACTTACAGAAAACGTTTGACCTCTGTCATTGCCAACAAAGGGTATATAACAAAGTATTGAGATGAACTTTTGTTATTGACCAAATACTTATTTTACCGAGGAATTTACCAATTTCGTTGGCCTCCGTCGGTCTATGATGACCATGGAAGAGAATCCTAAACGTCTACTCTGCTGGAACAGCACCGCCTGTGGCTGAACAGGCCGATGCGCGAATGGCAGTCCCTGTCACACTGGTCGCACTTGTGGGTTGTCTCCGTGCTGCTGGGTCTGTGGCGGTTCTTCCTGCGGGTCCTTTTTTCATCTGCTGCAGCAGTCAGTCTCTCTTCACCCGCCTTGAGCTGTCTGGTCAGGGTGCCTCTCCATTTGGAGCGGTCCGTTGCAAGGTCCTCCCAGCGCTCTGTGTTGATTTCCAGGGCCTTCATGTCTCTCTTGCAGACGTCTCTAAAGCGCAGCTGTGGGCGGCCAACGTCTCTCCTGCCAGTCACCAGTTCTCCGTAGAGGACGTCTTTGGGGATTCTGCCATCCTCCATACGATGAACGTGGCCTAGCCAGCGGAGCCTGCGCTGCCTGAGTAGAGTGAACATGGAGGGAAGGCCGGCGCGAGACAGAACTTCTGTGTTGGGCACTTTGTCCTGCCAGGATATGTTCAGGATGTGGCGAATGCAGCGCAAGTGGAAGGAGTTCAGTCTCTTTTCCTGCCGGGTGTATGTTGTCCATGTCTCACTCCCATAGAGCAGTGTGCTGATGATGCAGGCGTTGTACACTGCCATCTTCGTCTTGACAGAGAGTTTGGGATTCTCCCACACTCGTGTGGTGAGGCGAGCGAGTGTGAAGGCTGATTTTCCAATCCTCTTGTCGATCTCTGTATCAAGGGAGAGGTTGTTGCTGATCGTGGACCCCAGGTACGTGAACTGATTCACGACCTCCAGTTTGTAGTCGTCGATGGTGATGGTTGGTGGTGCTTCTGTGCCTTGCGCCAAGATGTTAGTCTTCTTCAGGCTGATGGTAAGCCCGAAATCCTTGCATGCCTGGGAGAAGTGGTCCATCAGAGTCTGAAGCTCCTGCTGTGTGTGGGTTGCGACTGCAGCGTCGTCTGCGAACAGCATGTCTCTGATTAGAGCCTTGCGTACTTTGGTTCTGGCTTTCAGGCGGGCGAGGTTGAAAAGCCTGCCGTCAGATCTTGTGTGCAGGTAGATTCCCTCTGTTGCTGTGCTGAAGGCATGCCTCAGGAGCATAGCAAAGAAAATCCCAAAGAGGGTTGGCGCAAGTACACAGCCCTGTTTCACTCCGCTGCGTATTTTGAATGGCTCTGAGACGTTGCCGTCATGCTGCACTATCCCCTGCATGTTGGTGTGAAACGATTCGATGAGGCTTTGCAACTTTGGTGGGCATCCTATCTTTGGCAGGATCTTGAAAAGGCCCTCTCTGCTGACCAGATCAAACACTTTGGTGAGGTCGATGAAGGCGACGTACAGGGGCAAGTTCTGTTCTCTGCATTTCTCCTGGAGTTGGCAGATGGAGAATATCATGTCTACCGTCGATCGCTCAGCGCGGAAGCCACACTGAGACTCGGGGTAGACACGTTTGGTAAGCTTCTGTAGACGAATGAGAACAACTCGTGCGTAGACTTTGCCAACAACGCTGAGGAGGGAGATGCCCCTGTAGTTGTTGCAGTCGCTTCTCTCCCCTTTGTTTTTGTAGAGGGTGATGATCTTGGCATCCCTCATGTCCTGTGGTACGGCACCTTCCTTCCAGCACTGGCAGAGGACGTCATGCAATGGCAGCAGTAGGGCGGTCTTGCAGTGCTTGATCAGGTCGGCGGGTATGCCGTCATTGCTGGGTGCCTTGCCAGCGGCCAAGCTATCAATGGCCTTGCTGAGTTCGTCGATGGTTGGCTCGGCGTCAAGTTCGTCCATGGATTGCAGGCAGTCGATGGCATCAAGGGCTGACGGTGTCACGGTGTTCTGTCTGGAGTAGAGGTCGGAGTAGTGTTCCACCCATCTCTCCATCTGCTTGTTCTTTTCTGTGATCATCTCCCCAGTGGAGGATTTGAGGGGGGCCGTCTTGCTCTGAGCCGGACCAAGTGCTTTCTTGATGCCATCGTACATACCACGGATGTTCCCTGTTATGGCAGCGGTTTGAATATCTTGGCTGAGCTGAGTCCAGTACTCGTTGGCACAGCGCCGAGCAGTCTGCTGAACTTTGCTTCTCGCAGCCCTGAGAATCTGGAGAGTCTTCTCGTTTGGGTACTTCTTGTACTCAGCAAATGCTGAGCGCTTGGCTTCAATGACAGGGGTCATCTCAGTCAACTTGGCATCAAACCAGTCCTGTGACTTCGAGGTCTTCCTCCCAAAGGTAGCCAAGGCTGTGCGGTGGATGGTGTTTCGCAGCTCTTCCCACTTCTGCTTTACAGATTCTCCTTCTTGTGGTACACCAAGTTCCTTCTCAAAGGTGGAGGCAAACTGCTCAACAAGTTCTGTTTGGGCCATCTTGCTGGTGTCAATCCGTGCCTTTCCAGGCTGTCTAGCACGATGGAATTTCTTCAGCTGCAGCTTGACCTTGCAACACACCAATGAATGGTCTGTGTCGCAATCTGCACTCTGGAACGAACGGGTGATTAGCACATTCTTCAGTGAGGTCCGCCTGGTCAGGGTCAAGTCCAGCTGGTGCCAGTGCTTTGAGCGCGGATGTTGCCAGGAAACCTTGTGTTGGGGCTTGGTCTTGAAGAACGAGTTTGTGATGCACAGATCGTGATATGTGCAGAACTCAAGCAGCCGCTGTCCGTTGTCGTTCATTCTGCCCACGCCAAAAGGTCCAAGACAGGAGGGCCAGGAGTCGTGGTCAGCACCCACTCTGGCATTGAAGTCTCCAAGGAGAATGAGTTGTTCAGAGTTGGGGATGATCCTGACAGTTGTTGCAAGATTCTCGTAGAACTCGTCTTTTGCCTCTGGTGTGGCTGTCAGTGTTGGGGCATACATACTGACGAAGGTGACTGGGCCTTGAGTGGTGTTGAGGTGGAGGGTGAGGAGTCGTGCAGAGCCATTGCTGCCCGGTTCCACCATCTTCAGCAAGGTGTTCTTCACTGCAAAGCCCACTCCGTGTTCCCTGTGTTCGTCACTGCCCTTTCCCTGCCAGTAGAACGTGTAGTCCTTCTCTCTCAGTGTGCCTGCGTCACCCAACCGTGTTTCCTGGAGAGTGGCGATATCCACATCCAGTCTCTTCAGCTCATTATTGATGATGGCAGTCTTCCTGGTGTCGTTGATGTCCTTGAGGTTAGCAGCGAGTACTGTCATCATAGTGCGGACGTTCCAAGTTCCCAGTTTTAGAGTTGGTCTCTTTTGTTTTTTTGTCTTGCCTGGTGCGAAGGTTCTCAGCCTGCCATTCGGACTTCTCCTCATCCCCATGCACCCAATGAGGAAAGCAAGCTGTGGCGGGACAACACCTTATTGGCTGGGGGCTGCCCAGCTTGAGGCGGGCGGTAGCTGTCCAGTGAGATCCGATGATCCCTCCCAACAACCCCTGGCGCTGCGCTCTACGCCAATTGAGCGGTGGCTTATAACCGGTAACTGTCATTCCCCGTGTTTTGTCTACGCCAAAGGCGAAGCTGGAGTGTCCTCTCCAATGATCCGGTGTTCTACCTTCCAGCGTTGGCCGTTGGTAGGAGTCAAGCCTGGGCAGGAAGATATGGAGGACAAGATGTTGCCCATGCAGCATGTCCCCCCTCTCCACGTCACTGATGAATCCAAAGGAGCAGCAGAGCTGCTACAGTTTGGCACCAGCACCGTCGCAGGAGCTGCCAGAATGACGTTGAGCACAACAGAGAACTGCCTTAGGGACTCCGACTCCGGATTTTTCCTCAGGGTTGACTCCCGAAGCCTTTTCCGTGACCGGGTGTGCCGCAAGGCAGCGGAGGTTTGAAATCAGGGTTTACCTTCCCCTAGATGGGCTACCTTCCCAGGTTGACGAGCCACCATCTACCCGAAGCATCTGGTTTTAAGGCGCCAGAGATCCGCCCTCACCCCTTCTCCTATTAGTAAAAGCAGTTCCACCGGGCTTAGAGACCAAACCATACGGGCAGGCTAGGAGTTGGACTTAGTTGTCAGAGGCTTTTCGAGACGCACGCCATAAGGAGCATTTTATGAGCACTGGGAGCTTAACCCCAGTGCCGCTCCTGGCTATGACAACCTTGGAACCACAAAAAAATCCTTCAATGTGATTTTCTGGATTTTTTTTTCTCATTTTGTCTCTCATAGTTGAGGTATACCTATGATGAAAATTGGAGACCTCTGTCATCTTTTAAGTGGGAGAACTTGCACAATTGGTGGCTGACTAAATACTTTTTTACCCCACTGTATATATACGTGTGTGTGTGTGTGTGTGTGTTGCAGAGTAACCACTAGTTATGGGTACAGTTTTGGTTGTTTAAAAGTCAATTTTTAAACAATGAGTCTTAAACTGAGAACTGTCACCGGTACAACCACCAGAGCAATCACTAGAGGAGACTGTGAGGTCCCCCAAAGATGCACCACATTTGCTCACTCTGTGTTGTCAGTGAGGGCCACCAAGATCTGGAATAATATATCATCTGCAATCAGAGAATGTACCACACTAAACACTTTTAATATATTCACCGTGGGGGGGGGGGGGGATAGCCATTTAATATTTTATAGATTGAACAGGGAAATTTGAGAGTTTTATCATTTTCAGAAGATAGAAGATTGTATTTCTTGTAAATGTGGCAACGATATGTGAGCTCTTTCTTGTCAAGGATTTTTATGGCTTTTTTGTATAAAGATTCAATGGGTTTGATTATGGTTACACCAGTGAGTGACCAGTTTGTAAAACAGTATTCGATGTGTGAGAAGATCATTGTATGCAGAAACATTTTGGCCGCATTAACTGTCAGCGATGGTCTAATTTGTTTAAAATTTCTTAGATTGTGTGGGTTTACTCCGGGATTTCTCTGGTTTCCTCCCACATGCCAAACACATGCAAGTTAGGATTCTAAATTGTCTTTAGGTATGAATGTGAGAGTGAATGGTTGTCTGTCTCTCTGTGTTGGCCCTGCGATGGAGTGGTGATCTGTCCAGGGTGTACCCTGCCTCTCGCCCAAAGATGCTGGGATAGTCTCCAGCCCCCCGCGACCTGAAAAGGATTAAGCGGAAGAAGATGGATGGATGGATGGATGAATTTGATTATGTTTGAGATTTGTTTGATGTGTTTTTTAAAGGTTAATGAGGACCCCACTTGTCACTGTTTTCCACACCAATTTCTTTCCATTTAACACTACTCGCTGTGATCTGTTTTCAAGCTAGTTTTCAATCCAGTGGAGAATGTTGCCTGTGATGCCATGAGCCCTTAACTTTTCAACAAGTCTTTTGTGAGGTACCTTGTCAAAGGCCTTCTGAAAATCGAGGTATATTACATCTGCCGGTAGGCCCTGGTTGACATCATTTGTGACAATTTCAAGGAAATGAAGCAAGTTTGTTAAACGATCTTTTTCTGAGGAAACCATGCTAGGACAAATACTGTAAGTGCCGGAGACTTTGATGGACCAAGATCAGAGCAGATCTTATGGATTAGAATGTCACAGCAAGTTTTGCCATTGCCAGAAGTAAGGACTACACTGAAGAAAATTCTCATCTCTTTGTTGACAGTGGCTGTGAGAAAATTTGGTGGAAATGTGCCATCAAATGGTAAAATGGTTAATGGCATTCACTTATATTGCGCTTTTATTCTCATCTCTAGATGACCAAAGCGCTTTACAGATCCTGCTATCCACCCATTCACTCACACATTCACACACTGATGGCAGCATCAAAGGGTTCTTGACTCTCTATACAAAATTTATGCATCATGACTGCAGCTCGCAAGAATACAAAAGCTTCCTCTTGACCAAGTTAAGATTTGCATGTCCTGGCAATCTCATCAGCAACCTTGTTTTTTTTGTTTTTTTTGTGATAAGTAAGTGTCTTTTCTGCCTTTATTGCCCTTAGTAATTTCAAACCATTCAGGCAGAAGTTTCAAAAGGTGATCCTTGAACTGAGTAGTGTGGCTCTTTTTTGTCATGGCAAGGATGACCCTGAACCCTCATTAGATTTTGGTACATCTCACAAACATCTTGTGGTACACAAGCACCGAGGCATCAGCACCTATTGTGTTTTGATTTGTGTTGATTTTTCTTAACCGTCCATATCTGATGGTCAGTTCTCTGCTCAAGGATATAATTAAAGTAACACTGTGTATAGGCTGGGAATATCTGATGGGCGTCAGGACTGTAATCAAAATAAATGTTTATCTTAATAAAGCAAGGTGTGTGTGATGTAAATATTTTTTTTTCTTCGCAGCTTACATTTAATTGCTCCCAGAGGATTGTTATCATGAGGCAATTCAAATAGGTCCACGTGTTTATTACCAGGACATCTGTCTTATGTGTGAGTAGTGGCAAATGGGACGGCACAGAAATTAGCTTGCTCCCAAAAAATTATGCTTTATTGTCTGTTGGTGTTTGGCTGCTGTACTCACCCAAATGTTAATGATGGATATTCAGGTTTTCACATTCTGTTGCTGTGCGAGCTTAGAAAATGCATTTATTTGGACTGTCAATGCCTTAGTATTGGTGCTGAAGGTCTTTTGTTTTAACACTGATGCACATTAGAATGCAAAGTTTGTCATAATGAATGGGAAGTCACCCGTTACCAAAACCCCTACTCTTTTCTTATGCAATAGTAGGAAATCGACTGATTAACATTCTGTCAGCTTCATGTGCAGTTACTTGAAGTGCTTAGTCAAAGTCATTGTTTGATATCTATCTATCTATCTATCTATCTATCTATCTATCTATCTATCTATCTATCTATCTATCTATCTATCTATCTATCTATCTATCTATCTCATTTCCCTCTTTGATGATTTTGTCTTTTGTTCTGTCTTGTGTTAATAGTGCAATGTAACCTTGAATGTGTCTCAAGCACAGAAGCAGGGACTAGTTTCTTATTCAGAGTGTGTGTGCCACAGTAATGTCTGTCACAGACCATTTCCCTCTAGAATAGAAAATGCCAGCTGACACACAGCTCAGGATTAACCGCACTGTGTGTCTGTGTGTTGATTTTTTGTATGTCAGTGTGCATGTGGCCTGTCCTCACCCCCACAACCGTCTGCATTTTTGTACCCTTGCCATTTGCACCATTCTTAGTATTGCATTTACGAGTTACTAACACACCATCAATTTAAAGGCAATCAAGGGATTATTATGTATTTTACCTTTCATGATCAGGTATTTTTCCTTCAGTGCAGAGGCAAAATGATACAGGTGTTAGACAGAGTGGTAATCTCGTGTGTGTGCTCAAAAATATGCAAACTGGCTCTTGTTTACATTAACTTCATCTCTTCCTTAGACGCTCAAGTTTGTCTAGAAATTGTTTGCATTCTTTCTTAGTCACACACACTTCTGTAGCACTGCCCCATATTGAGGTGCATCGCCCCTTTTATGTAGAAAATGGTACCGCATAAAAGGAGGCCTTAGGTATCTTAATTGATATGATACCATATTTAAAATGCTCCAATTCATGTTTGTGCCTCGAGTGAATTGTATTCTACTTTCTGAATGTATGCATATACAGTAAATACCCAATCAACCTGGAATCACATCAGCTGGTATGGAAGTGGCCACAGCGGTTTCTCAACAGCTTGGAGCGGCATTAAAAGAAAGGTAGAAGTCGCCGCGAGGACATTCATTCTTTCATTTACGGACAGACTGACAGGCCCGCTAACACCAGGAGCGGCTGTCATATGGTCAAGGGAAATAAAGGCCTTTAAAGAGACTGTAGGAGCAGCCCGGAGGAGCGTCGTCTCGCTGGGAGTTTACATGGGACCAGCGGGTAACGGCGCATTCGTTGCTGGGAAACGGCAAGTGGGTTGACCCAGGAGGAGGACGCTGGACTGGGGGCTCTCGCTGTATAACCGACGAAACGGGCAGCGGACCCAAAGCCGGTGAGGTCGTTCCTGGTTGTCTCTCTTCATGCATTTGTTTTTTTTCCAACTGCATTTTGACTGAGCTCAGGGGTTTTTTGGACAATCATACAGTGATGTCCTGTTTGATTTTGGGTGACTTTACTGGGACACTTTCTTTTTTTCTTTTTTTTTTTTGCTGGCGAAGATTGGGAACACTTATGGACAGGGGAACACTAAATTGAATTATTTTGGTGTGAATATAACTTGTGCAAATACATTGTGGGTGTGTAAATATGGGATAATTAGAATTGTTGTATATTCATTATTTGTTGTGCACTTTGAACTAATAATCCACAAAACCATACCAGCCTAGTAAGTGTGAAATCATTTCATCCCTTGTTGTTTTAGTAATTGTCTCTAGATAATAGAAGAGTGTTACACTTCTACTGTGAAGCTGGAGCCATTTGACCATTATTCAAGCATGAAATCCATAAACTTAAAGTTCCCATTCCCAGGTAGAACTTTTTTCACAATATTTTCAATCTGCCACACCTGCCTAGGCTCGTGATAGGGAGAATACACTCTAGCTGCTATATTACCTTCATCCAGATGTCTGTCCTGCTCAATCTGATAAAGCACCCAGTTGTGACCCTAAGTTAGGGACCCCATCAGACACATGTCTTCATGGTAAAGTCTCCCATTAATCTGTTGGTTTTGGTACATTGCTAGATCAAGGTTTTGCAGCCATGCTGAGGCTACAAGGACAAGTACTTTTTTTTTGGGGGGGGGGGGTCAGAAATAACCATTTAGCACACTATAAAGACGGTGAGTACTCAGAATTTTATTTTTCTGTCTTAGGAGGAACCATGATGAAAAAACCCCACAACTTTTAATTTTAATTGCAGGATAGAAATTTATTTGGGGATATAGCAGGGGCACAGCTTCAACATTAAGCTTCAAAATTAAATTAATCAATAATCAATTTTAATTAAATCAGCTCCATTTGTAAGGTAACTTGAAATTACTTTACCAATCAAGCTAAAGCTGAGTGGGACAGATATTTTTTACAAGAAGAAGAGAAAAAAAATAGTGTGACCATTGCTGTGTTTCTTCACTGCCAGGGTTTGATTTCCAAGGTGATCACCCAGCGACACACACATTCAAAGCCCTTGGCTGTAACTGTTCACATTCCCTAGTTTATCATTGAGACCCCAGGGCTTCTCCGCTCTGCATATTCATTCACCGCTCAAGGGGAAGGATGACATATAATTCTGTCTGACTTCTAGGAGCCGTGAATTACTCCAGTCATGAATACTATGGTTATTTTCATTGCTGGAAATGTGAGCTACCAGCTCTTATGCTGTACTGTATTTCAACACATTTTATAATACTGTCCTTAACTTAGCAGTCTCCCCTGTAGCTATCTACAAGCACAATTTCTCTTGAGAGCCTACATGCTGAAATGTATAAAGTTTTTTAAAAAGTTTTACTCGTGCATTTCATATACTATATGAAAGCTCATTCATGTGAACTGGATTCAAGTATCTTTTAGCTCTGAAAACAGCTATCTTTTTACTACATATCTTTATAGATAATTTACATTCCATTTGCATAAAATCTTAAAATACTACATTCTAAATACAAAAAAATAGGGGTCTCTCAGGGCAAATTGGTCATGGGTGAAGGGCCAGACCAAGAATGGTCCAGTGGATCCTCATGAAAAAGTTAAAACAAGAACTCAGTGTACCCAAAGGAAGCATGTGAGTCCATCCTTCATTGGGCTCACAATGTGCAGGAAGTGTCATGGGGATCATGGTGCTATTTGAACCGTGCGGCACCCTGGGCTACTCTGTCCGGACTGCTGCCCCTGCGACCCAAACCCCCGGATAAGTGGTAGAAGATGGATGGATGGATGTCAAACTCAAAATTTTTGATCTTTGAGCATATGAAAGTTTGAGTTGACCTCAACATTCAGTAAACTAATTCAGTAAATTGAAATTTTTAGTTTTCTTCAAAACTTCAGAGTTTGAGCTAGTAAAACTCAGAAATCTTTTGCATTATGTTGCCTTGAAATGTTGACCATTCTCAACATTTTCATTTTTACACTGTGGTTAAATATAAAAATGGCCTCTGTTCATCAGCTCACTTATTAAAGAAGCCACAGCAACTATATAAACACAGGCACAGTTTGCTTCTACACTGGCTGCTCATATAAACAAGAAATTATTGTGCATGTCAATTGCACCTACAGTATGTAAGCAGGCACATCTGTTGATTGACAGGCTGGCAGAGCAATCAGCGGCTGGTTGATTGTTTTTTTTAGATCCTGCCTGTTATGTCCACAAACCTGGGAATGATGACGGACGAGAAGGCTGTGCTGGAACTCGAAATTTATTACATAAACTGTTAACAAACACTACACCCCACCCCAAAGACCTGAACAGCTTCAGACCGGTGGCCTTGACGTCCCACTTGATGAAGACCCTGGAGAGACTGCTCCTTGCTCATCTCCGCCCCCTGGTGGAACCAGCGATGGATCCACTCCAGTTCGCCTACCAGCATGGCATTGGGGTGGAGGATGCGGTGATCTTCCTCCTTCACCGTTCTCTGTCCCACCTGGAGAAGCCCGGGAATATGGTGAGGATCATGTTCTTTGACTTCTCCAGTGCTTTCAACACCATCCAACCGATGATCCTGAAGGACAAGCTGCTGCGCGCAGGGGTGGACCAGCACCTGTCATCATGGATCCTGGACTACCTCACGAACCGGCCTCAGTTTGTGAGAACCCGGGACTGTGTTTCCGACACGATCATCAGTAGCACGGGGGCCCCCCAGGGAACGGTGCTGGCTCCCTTCCTGTTCACTCTTTATACTGCGGACTTCTCACACAACACAACACATTGCCATCTACAGAAGTTCTCTGATGACTCTGCGATCGTTGGTCTCATCTCCAGCGGAGATGAAGCTGAGTACAGAGGGCTTATCCAGGACTTCGTGGACTGGTGCCATCGGAACTGCCTCCAGATCAACGCGAGGAAAACTAAGGAGCTGGTGGTGGACTGCCGCAGGCATGGGCAGCCCCTCACAGCACCAGTAAATATACAGGGAACAGACATCGAGATGGTGACATCCTACAAGTACCTGGGTATTCATCTGAACAATAAACTAGACTGGTCACACAATACTGACGCACTCTACAAGAAGGGACAGCGCAGGCTGTTCCTGCTGAGGAGACTCAGGTCTTTTGGTGTACAAGGGGCGCTGCTGAAGTCATTCTATGACACGGTGGTGGCATCAGCCATCACTTTTGGAGTGGTCTGCTGGGGCAGTGGCATTACTGCAGCCGATAGGAAGAGACTGAACAAACTGATTAAGAAAGCTAGCTCTGTCCTGGGGCAACGCCTTGATCCGATGGAGGAGATAGGAGAGAGAAGGACGGTGGCTAAACTGTCATCTCTGCTGGAGTCCGAGTTCCACCCTATGCAGGACATACTGGATGCACTGAGGAGCTCATTTAGCAGCAGACTACATCATCCCAGGTGCACAACCGAGAGGTTTCGTAGGTCCTTCCTACCAACGGCTGTCAGACTGTACAACCTAAGCAGGGCTGCTCGCAGAGATAGCAAAAAGACGTAACAAACTAATAGTTTTTTTTGAATGCAAAAGATGCAATAGACTTACACAATGGTCCTCTCCGGCATACAACTAGGAACATACCGGTCGCTATGGAGGGTGAGAATATGTATGGGCACATAATCATACCATGTAGGATAACTAAATAGACGGTTATGCTGTTTCATCCCACCTAGCAACAATGCTCTGCACTGTGTGTGTTTATATATTTACATATTTATTCCATCTAGCTACAATGCTCTGCACTGGGTGTGTTTATATTTATATATCTATATATTTATTCCATCTAGCTACAATGCTCAGCACTGGGTGTGTTTATATTTATATATCTATATATTTATTCCATCTAGCTACAATGCTCCGCACTGTGTTTTTATATATCTACATATTATTCCATCTAGCTACATTGCTCCGCACTGTGTGTGTTTATATACTTGCATATTTATTCCACCTAGCTGCAATGCTCCGTACTGTGGGTGTTTATATATTTACATATTTATTCCATCTAGCTACAATGCTCTGCACTGTGTGTTCATATATTCATATATTTATTCCATCCAGCTACAATGCTCTGCACTGTGTGTCTGTGTGTGTGTGTGTATATATATATATTATAGTAATATGTACATATGTATATTAGCTGCTCTTGCTTGCTTGTTTTTTTTCTTGCCTTCTGATTGTTGCTCTGAGTGTTGCTATCCCTGTGCTGTTGCAATCCTGGAATTTCCCCGTTGTGGGACTAATAAAGGCTTATCTTATCTTATCTTATCTTACATGCATATGAGCATTCAGCTCCTAATAGTGCTATGAGGACGAGTTGCCAGAGAAGAGGCAATAAGATGGCTGAGTCACTCCTATATAGGAAGGTGTGATGACGACACCAGCCGGCTGCGTCATAGCGCCACCTCTGTTGTAAATCCCTTTACAACATTCACCATCCACTTGGAAAAACAGAACACTTTACTAATTCAAATCCTCACCAAATTAGCATATACCATGAACTCTGTTATGTCCACAAACCTGGTGATGAATGAGGCGGAGATGGTGGTAGCGTCAAACACAGCTTTACTGGTGGAACTGAGTAGCAGTACACGGCAAGCACCGAGCGTGGTCATCCGGCACAAGAGGAAGTGCCAATGGTGACCCACCCCGCTATATAGAGCAGTGCAGTGACGCAGCAGGAAGCTGGTGTCACCACACTGCACTTCACAATAAGTGTGCCAGCACATTCCTCCCCCCTTTACAAAGTCCAAAACATTCATACAATTCAAACCCACCCCAATTTGGAACCCGAATCACACTCTAAAATGACAAAAACTAAGGTACTCAAAGGGCCTAATACACTCACACGAAAACAACCTAAAATAGAGTTGGTGGGTGGACTACCACACAACCCGCACGGCACGGTGGATTATTCTGCCACCGAATTAAACTAAAAGTCCTTTATTAAAACTAAAAAAATATCTGCCATGCTCCTACGCTAACCATTTCAAACACATAGTAACAACAAAACTATAAACAACATTGCTACAGCACAGTCACTTGGGTGGGAAAGGTGGAACTGGCAAGGGGGGGCCCAGGGCAGCCCCTCAGCAGGTGTCCCTGGAGGCAGCAGGCCCCTGGTGCGACAGCTGATCTTCTGGACGATGGAGCCTGGATCCCACACCGCCATCATCGACTCCCATCCAGCCTCACCACCTGGAGCGTCCTCCTGGGCATGCCAAAGTTGATTGGCACGCCTCGATGAGCCGTCAGACAACCGGAAGTACACTGTGCCCAACTTTGCCACTATCCACAGACGTGTTTGGTGTTTCGCTGGCTGTCATTTAGCCCATCTTCGCCGTGGTTGTTCATCACCCCGAACCCAAACCAAGTCCATAACTCTAAGTGGGGCCCTGCTCGGCCTGGTGTACTGCTGCTGAGCATGCGGTAACTCCACGCTCATCGGTCTAGCCCCGTCCTCTTCTAAAAATGTCATAGCGGACACCGTCGTAGCCGCAGACCCCCCATCCCCCTGCGGCCAAGCTCCAGAGGTAACTGGGGCTAGCATGGAGTCATTCGCCGACGCAGGTGCCCCGCCACCACGCTTGATACCCCCCCCCCCCCACCATGTCCCGAGCACCGGCACTGAGACTTTCCCACGCCGAACCTGAGTGAGGCTGGTTCTGCTTGGCTGCTAGAATGTCTGGTAGCTCTTCATCCTACACTGCGTCCTCTTTGACCGCCGGAACCGGTGAGTTTGAGTGGCCACAACCCGACCATTTGTTCCCAGCACTGTCTTTGATGGTGAAGCCCAGTCTATAGAATAGGTCACAGCCCATGATGTTATCGCCACGCGCCACCACTTGGAACGTGAAGTCAACCAACTTTGCAGACTTGTAACGAGCTGTTAATTCCACAGTCTCAACTGTGCACAGCCTGCTACCTCCGTAGCCATACAATGGTGCCGGGTTACTCTGCATCCTGTAGTGGGGGGAAAACTTCTTCACCTTGGCCCAGTTCAGCATCGACCACACCACCGCCATATTGAGCAACAGTGGCACCTCCACGCCGTCTAACTCCACTGAGCAATACATGTACCTGTTTGTACTGGGGCTCACCGTATGGGTGGTTGTCGGGGGCAGCAGAATTATTTCTTCTGTGGGCTCTCCGTCTCAGATAAGTGGCACATTATGGCATAATGGTTCAAGCATTCACATCTACTACAACGCTTTCCTCTTGCCGGGCACTCCTTTGCCTTATGTCAGTGTGTTGCAGACCCACAACCCTTGCATGGGGGTTTTCCCAGGGCAGACCTTTGGCTGGCAGCATTGGTTTCCATAACATCGTCATCCAAACTATCCTCACTATCTGAGTCTGCAACATTTGCTGTGGCAGGCGGCTCTGGCGGCCTCTGTGACTGGTGCCAGGTTAGCTCCGAAGCTAGCTTGTCTATGGCCTCCAACTGGAGAGCTAGCTCAACAGCTCTGGCTAATGTTAAGTTATTCGGCACCATTAATAGCCTAGCTCGCAATGCAGCATTGCACGTGTGCTCTGGTAGCTGGTCGTGCACCATTTCATCTTCGAGCTGTCCAAAACAGAACTTGCTAGCTAGCAGCCCTAAGTCAGTGACAAATTGGTGGGTGGGCTCACCCACACGTTGGTGTTGCTGGCGAAAATGAATTCTCTGTACAGTCATGCTGTCTGGAGTGTGAAAAGGGTTAGCTAGCAGCTCCACGACATCCTCAAGTGAGTTTGATGCACCGAGCGTCTGTAGGACTCGCTGGTCTTCGATACCCAGGTTGTGGATGAGCAGCACACGTGCCGTCACCTTATCAAGCTTCCTGAGGCCCAGCGCAGTGAGATAGGTTCGAACAGCCTCGAACCAATGCGGCCAAGGCACCGGCGGTTTGCTAAGGAGCTCAAGGAAGGGACGGATTGGTGTAACGCACGCCTCCATGAGTTAATCCTCAGTCACCAAATGTTATGTCCACAAACCTGGTGATGAATGAGGCAGAGATGGTGGTAGCATCAAATACAGTTTTATTGGTGGAACTGAGCAGCAGTACATGGCAAGCACCTAGCATGGTCATCCGGCACAAGAGGAAGTGCCAATGGTGACCCACCCCGCTATATAGGGCTGTGCGGTGACGCAGCAGGAAGTCGGCATCACTACACTGCACTTCACAATAAGTGCACAAGCACAAACTCCTGAACTAGGGTCAGCAGTTGGACCGCTGCTGGACCTGACGTGGCTGAGTGGATTATTCTGCCACTTCTTCAGCTGCTCTCCTAACTAAACAGTCTTTCTTTCTTACAGTCTTCCATGGGGAAGGTGGCTCTATCGGAGCGGCCCTGCACTGGGCCCACAGTTGAGATGCTGGGTCCCCGGGACCAGGACCAATCTTCATAATGTTGAGCCCCGGGTCCTGCGCTGCACCAACTGACTCCCGCGAAAACTTGCCGTCTGGTGCAGTCACTTGGACATGCCGAAGATTGTTTGCATGCTGCACCGAACCATCCATCAGCCTGAAGCACGCTGGTCCCAGCTGCGCTACAATCCTCAACAGTGTCCTCGGTCTCGATGACTGTGACCTGACCCGCCACTATCCCGGTCTCTCATCCGTGCAAACTCAAACCCAGTCCATGACCTTGAGAGGTGCCTTGCTCGACCTCATACTCCACTGAGATTGCAGTGGTGCTGCATGCCCATTCATTGTGAAACATCCATCACGCTGTAACGGTTCTGCCATAACCATGTTCGTCACAAACCCTTCACCCAACTTTACCGTAGCTGTCTCTGAAAGCCAAAGCTGGTCGGGGGTCCTGAAGGTGTCCGGCATCTCTACCATGTCGTTCGCTGTTGTGCACTCTTCACCCATCGGCTCAGCCATAGCTCCTGTAGACTGATGCTGAGTTTGGGTACTAAAGCAGTCCGGTTCTTCTTCTCCCCCATCTGATGTGCTTTGTTGTGCCACGTCGTAGATAACATCCATGCCCGGTTCCGGTCACGAGGTTCTCTGTATGCACCACAGGCTCGTGGGCTTAGGCTGGGCGAGGATCTGAGGCAACTCCGGCCACTGCCCCCCCTGGGGGCAGTGCTTCTCCTGCACACATGGGACGGCTGTTCTCTCATCGGTGCCATTCCTGATAAACATGGGCTCCCTCTCCTGCAGTTCCACAGCGGCTCCCTGCAGCCCACGCCAGGCAAGGAACGGCAGCGAGTCTGGTTGCTGCTCTCTCTCCATGTCGTTTTCACTCTCCATGCTGTATCCACTCTCTGCGCTACATTTTCTTTCTGGGCTGTGCTGTTCTTCTGCACTCACATCTGCGAAGTCTGAGTATAATGGATCTGGACGTCGACCGTTTATCCAGAGACCTTGAGGGTGAAACCCAGTTCGCAGAACAAATCCCACCCCATAACATTATCACCCTGACGTGTCACCTGGAACTGGAATGCTGGAATTTTCCTTTCGCCGTACTACACTGCGAGGGTAATGTTTCTGCCGGTTGTGGAGCCCTCGTCGTCCAGCAGTTCCACCGCATCAGGTCACCAGGGAGTGAGCCTCCTAACTGTGATCTCATTTACTAGGGACCATTAGGCAGCGGTAGCCACAAACATTGGTACACTGACGCCGTCCAGTTTCACCGACACACTGCGGTCCTGACCAGCCTTCGTGGCCCACAGTGTTGACGCCATCTCCGTAGGGTGTGGGGTCGATGAGCCTGGCTTTTTGTCACCATCGGCGAGACTTCATGCACCGCACCACCACGTTGCCGGGTGTAGCAAAGTAGCAAGCTAAAAGTTCCATAGCTTCATCAAATGAGTCCACTGGTCTGAGCGTATGAAAAATTCTCTGACCTTCTGTGCCCAGGTTGTGGACCAGCAGTGCCTGCTTCCTTCCTTTATCCAGCTTTCCCTGGTCCAATGCTGGAACATAGGTCTCGAACGCGTCCAGCCAACGTAGCCACAGGACAGGCAGTTGGACTGAGAGCTCTAGGAAAGGCCTCAGAGGTCTTAGGCATGCTTCCGTGGTTCGCTAATTCTCATCGCCAGATGTTATGTCCACAAACCTGGGAATGATGACGGACAAGGAGGCTGTGCTGGAACTCAAACTTTATTACATAAACTGTTAACACTGCCCTCCCAAGAAAATTTTTATTATGTTTTTTATGGTTTTAAAGGCACATTTCATGAAGGTATAAGAAAGTGTATTTAAAAAATTAGGCACATTGCCTTTAATCAGCCTTTCGAAGAACACATTTGTACGTACAGTATGTTAGATGTCATAGCAAAGTAATGGACTTTAGTAGCACTTAAAACCATAAGAGCAGTACATTGGAAAATGTTGTCTTGGTCACCTTTAAAAAATACCATGGACGTATTTGTCTTACATTTTCCCCATTTAAAGTATCCAAATAAATGCCGTTGAAATGGTGAATGGATACAAAGAGAACTTCTGGCGAGTATGAGTGAGAGTGAGTGAGGGAGTGCGTGTGAGTATGAGTGAGTGCATGTGAGAGCATGAGTGTGAGTGCTTGTGAATGAGTGTATGTGCTGGTGGGGGGAGCTGGACTGAGGGGCTGGCACCTCCTGGTACCTCCTGGTCACGTCGGCTCCCTTGAACTGGGGGGCTGACCCCACATAGGGCTCCCCGTGCCTTTCTGCCACCTTCCCTGGGCGTGGGGGCTGGGGGCTCCCGGGGCGTGGGTTAGGGGCACCGGGGTGGGCACAGGCCCGCTTTGGGAAGGGGAGGTGGCAGAGATGCCCATGCCGAAAATGTGGGCCGGTTTGTGGCCCGCGGAGAGGAGGGAGAGCGGGGCTGGGGTGCGCCACACCATCCTCCCTCGGCCATTCCTCCTGGGGCGGTTGCATGGCTGTCCTGGGGCTTGCTGGCTTTGGGGCATTTGTGGTCTGTAGGGGTTGGTGGCACTGTCTTGCTTGCTCAGCGTTTTTTTTTTTTTTTGGGGGGGGGGGGGGGTTGCTGTGATCTGCCACCCTCTTTGTATGTTTCCTGACAAACCACTCGCACATACACATTCACTTTGAGTGTGCTCTCATACAACTGCATACACACACATGCACGCTCATGCACACACACATATGTTCTTTTACAGATGCAAATACCAGACTCGTGATGAGACCTTTTCAGAAGAAAAAACAGTTTGTCTTCTGTTTGTTTCAGTTTGTTTTTTCTGTTTGTTCCTCTCACTTTTCTCCCCTCCCCCACTCCTCCCCCCAACCAGGTCTATCATGGGTAAAACAGTTTCAATAAAGTATTAAAAGTTATTACAAGAGGAGTCTATAAATAATATACAGTACATAGTTACAGTACGTGCTGTTCAAAGCTCCTTTTGGCAAAGTAAATTGTTTTTGTTTTTTTGTTTTTTTTCTCAATAAGGGAAGCAGATTTCAGTTCTGCTTACCTAGCTGCTTGACAGGACAAGGGGGGGAAAAAAAAGAGAGAACCTCTGGCAACTTGTAAAAATGTGATACAGTTATTCTTATAAGTTTATGAGTACATACAGTACCTCTGGGGTATGTAACTTATGTGCACAGCTGTACATGAATGTCTGTCCTGTGCAAACACAAGCCAGAAACCTTTGTCATATTGTATTTCATTAACTTGTATTCTTACATGACATATGTACAGTGGAAAAAAAATGTACTCACCCATTTTCAAATGCCAGGTTTTTGTGATGTAAAAAAATGAGACCTAGATAACTTTTTCCACTATTAATGTGACCTATAACCTATACAACCCAATTGAAAAAATAAACTGAAATCTTCTAAGGGAAAAATAAAAAATAAAAAACAAACAATAACCTGGTTGCATAAATTTGCACACCTTTAAACTATGTAATACTTTGTTGCAGCACCTTTGGCTTTTATTACAGCACTCAGTCTTTTTTGAGTAGGAGTCTGTCAACATGGCACATCTTGATGTGGCAATATTTGTCCACTCTTCTTTGCAAAAACGCTCCAAATCTGTCAGATTGCTAGGACATCTTCTGTGCACAGCCCTCTTCAGATCATCCCACAGATGTTCAATCGGATTCATGGTTGAACTCTGGCTGGGCCATTCTAAAACTTTAATCTTCTTCTGGTGAAGCCATTCTTTTGTTGATTTGGATGTGTGCTTTAGGTCGTTGTTGTGCTAAAAGATGAAGTTCCTCTTCATCTTCAGCTTTCTAGCAGAAGCCTGAAGGTTTTGTGCCAGCACTGACTGGTATTTGGAACTGTTCATAATTCCCTCCACCTTGACTAAGGCCCCAGTCCCAGCTGAAGAAAAACAGCCCCAAAGCATGATGTTGCCACCACCATGCTTCATTGTAGGTATGGTGTTCTTTTGGTGATGAGCAGTATTGCGTTTGCACCAAATTTACCTTTTGGAATTATGGCCAATAAGTTCAACCTTGGTTTCATCAGACCATAATATATTTTCCTCCATGTGTTTGGGAGATGTCAGCTGTATTTTTGCAAAATATCGCCGGGCTTGGATGTTTTTCTAACTAACTAACTAACTAACCTGCACTTATATAACGCTTTTCTAGTCACAAAGACCACTCAAAGCGCTTTCACTAATACTAACCCTCTATTCTAAGGGCCTATAGGAAACAGATATCTGGGGACAATTTAGAACAGCCAATTAACCTAATATGCATGTCTTTGGATTGTGGGAGGAAACCGGAGCCCCCGGAGTAAACCCACGCAGCACAGGGAGAACATGCAAACTCCATACAGAAAGGTTCCAACCCCTGCCAACCTGGGGATTCGAACCAGGAACCTTCTAGCTGTAAGGCAACAGTGCTAACCACTGCACCACCGTGCTGCCCAGTAAGATAAGGCTTCCGTCTTGCCACCCTACCCCATAGCCCAGACATATGAAGAAGATGGGAGATTGTTGTCACATGTACTAAATAGCCAGTACTTGCCAGAAATTCCAGCAGCTCCTTCAATGTTGCTGTCGGCCTCTTGGCAGCCTTCCTGACCAGTTTTCTTCTTGTCTTTTCATCAATTTTGGATGGACGTCCAGTTCTTGGTAATGTCACTGTTGGGCCATATTTTCTCCACTTGATGATAACTGTCTTCACTGTGTTCCATGGTATATTTAATGCCTTGGAAATTCTTCTGTACCCTTCTCCTGACTGATACCTTTGAACAATGAGATCATTCTGATGCTTTGGAAGCTCTCTGCGGACCATGGCTTGTTCTGTAAGATATGACTACATAAATGTCAGAAAAATCCTACTAGAACAGCTGAACTTTATTTGGGGTTAATCAGAGGCACTTTAAATGGTGGCAGGTGTGTGCTGACTCCCATTTAGCATGAGTTTGAATGTGACTGGATAATTCTGAACACAGCCACATCCCCAGTTATAACAGGGTGTGCATATTTATGCAACCAGATTATTGTAAGTTGGGTTTTTTTTCCCCCCTTAAAAGATTTCAGTTTGTTTTTCAATTGGGTTGTACAGGTTATTGTCACGACGGCCCTCACGGACCGTCACAAGACGCCTCAGTCACCAGAGAGTTTGCAGTGGTAATTTATTGAGGATAAGGCAGAACACTCACAGAACACATACAGTGGCTGGGTGACGTCTGAGCCGGGGAGCACCCGATGCGCCAGACGGACAACAGTGAGAGTAAAGTCTCAAAGGAACATACCTGAGAATAACAGGAGCACAATCGGAACGTAGATGAACACCACAGAAGAGCATAGTAGGTGATAATAACAGGATATAACAGAGACTGCCGCGTTGGAGGACATTTAGCACCCGCTTATATCTGTGGCGGCTAATGACCCCAACGCGGCACAGCTGCTGCTAATGACAGCAGAGCAGCAACTGACTTTGACAGCAGGGAGCTCCCCCGGGCGCCTCCACAATAAGAGCCCGAGGAGCTGGAAGGAATCCTCAGCTGCCAAAGCCAGGAAACAAAAAGATATGAGACCCGAGTGTGGCCAGAACCGACACTCGGGTTATGACAGTACCTCCCCCTCAAGGCCGAGCTCTGAGCGGCCTGAGTAACACCCAAGCCCCCCCCCCCCCCCCCCCCCAGGGTGGGTGGATGGGGCGCCGGCAGGAGGGAGAGAGACAAACAACCAACAAGGCTATAGAGGCAGAGAAAAAAAAAAAAAGACATAATCCCTTAAACGTGGGTAACAAGAACAGAACCACAGGCGATATACTGTATATATATATATGGGCAAACAACGAATTGACATAAGGTGGAGGGAAAGGACCACCAAACATTGGAACAAGAAAGGAGTGAGCCACAAAAAAAAATCACAGATCAAACCCCCCACCCCCACCCCAACAGTCTCACAGACATAAACAGAAACCCCGGGAAGAGTGTAGTTCTGACCCAGAGGGGCGGAGGCAGAAAGTTCGGGGGGGCCGACCGGCAACAGGAGGCCACAAAACAGGCAGGGGGAGAAAGAACAGTTCGGGCGGCCTACCCCGGTCCCATGCTTGGAAGCAGAGAATCTCAGGCGGCCGGACCAGGTCGCCACACAGGGAGTCCAAAATGTCGGGAGGCCGACCCAGAGAGCCAAATTGGCGAGACAGTCTTTCGGGCGGCCGACCCGCATCGCTAGCCCACCAGAACCGTTGGGTCAAAGTAGCCGGCGGTCCCGCTGAAAAGGGGAGAGATGAGGGAGAACCGGGCGAAGCAATCGGGACCCCAACGGCCCCAGGTGGAGATGGGTGGTGCTCCTCAGGGAGACGAGGAGGATGACGGTGGAGATGAGGGTGATGAAGAAAACGAGCCTGTCCAGCATCCGGTGGCTGGGGATCTGCAGCTCCCTCACCGAACCTAGGACCTGCTGGTGCAGCACCCACGGTGGACCCCGATTGGGCCTCCGGAACCAAACCCACGGTGGACCCCAACTGGACCGGAACAGCACTCCCGGTGGACCCGGTCGGCATGGCACCAGACTCGACCTCCAACCCCGAAACCGGAACCTCTGGCGCAGCAGGCGAGAGCAGCCCCTCGCCGGCGACCCTGGGAGAAGACTCACACAAGAGAGAAAACCTGGGATCAGGATCACCGGCAGCGCCAGAACCCGGCGAGATAAGCTCGGACGCAGCGTGCGGCTGCACCCGGCTCATCTCCCCTTGAGACAGGCAAAAGTGCTCTAAAAGGTGAAGAAGAAAGATAAAACAGAGCACTTGCCTGAGCTCGGGTTCTGACGCCGTCCAGGACTGCGATGATCCGGGCTCAGAAGTCAGGAGGTCGTCATCAGGCTCCCACTCAGCTGCGTCGGGCTCCGCAGCTGGCATGATGATGCGTGCAGCCAGAGAGTTCTCCGGCACCGATGTCCACGCCGGTGGCCCGCACGGCGTGGTGGCAGGAGAATCTCGCCCTGCTGGACCGGACCGCTCCTCCGTGGAACCCCGGGGACGCTTCTTCATCGGCGATGGCTCCACGCTGCAGTCCGCTCTCCTCCTCCGCCCATGGCGTGGCTGCGGAATCGGAACCAGGCTCTCCAGAACCGCAGGCCCCCTCCTCATCCAGCGACGTTGGCCTGACGTAGAGGACCGCTCAGCGGAGGGAGACACAGAGGAAGCAGGGTTAATACTTTCATCCACAGCGGGTGGAGGGAGCTCGGGGGGCTGCATACCCCGAACTCCACCCCTAGGAGTCAGACAAGGCACAACAATGTCAAGAGGAGAGAAATTATCATGCACTCGCCTTTCCCCTAAGGGTAAGATGGTCTCCGCTGTGGGGGACGTCATTCCTTCTTTTCCCCGCTGGATGGCGACAGAGGGCCCTCTGGGAAGATGAGATGAGGCCACTCGAGGCGGATCCGGGATGAAGCTCGCCGAAACGGAGCTCTCGTGACACACAGCAGCCAGGATAGGCGACGAGGAGGAGGGGGCGACAGCCGGGGTCAGTCGGGCATGGAGCGCTGACGGGACAGCGGGCGAAGGCCCGGGAGAAGACGAGGCTGCGGGGATTCCCCTCTGACGAGGCGCAGGAGTGACAGCTGTGTGGGGGGTTGAGCCCTTGCGGCGACCCGGAACAGCATCCAGACGGGGCTCTAGCCGAGGTTGGAAGCCAGCGTGACGACGGTTCCTTGTAGGGGGAGAGGCGAAGGTGAGGTCCGGAAATCGCTGTTCCTGCACAGAAACAGCGGCAAGCAAGTCGGCGAACTCAGAAAACTCACGCAGCGCTGGATTCCTCTCCACCAGTCTGACCACCGCCACCACATGCTTCATACACGCTGGAGGATTCTTAGCGGAGCAAGCAGCAGCCACCCGGTCCCAGATTTTGTCTGCTGTCATCTGCAGCTTCTCTGGGGGAATCCCGAGTGACGACATGCCCGATGGGAAAAACCCTCCGGGTGGTGCGAACTCCCGGGCCGGAACGGAGGCAGGAGCGGGATCCCGAAGCGAGGGGCGACGTCTCCTCCGCTTCGGCTCCCTGCCAGGATTTCCCTCCAGCCCTCGGAGTCTCTCACGCTGGGTGGCGATGTCATCTCTCCTCACGCTTACCTCTGGATGATCGGTGAAGCGGGGAAGAGAATCCAGAATCTCCTCGGCTAGGTCCAGGTGTCTACGAACGTCGCTGGGAGCGTCCAACAGCGTAGCGGTGAAGATGGTGTAGTCGACCTCCTTCAGGAGCTCCGCTTGCTGCCTGCCAAGGCGCCGACAATGGCCCCTGGATGACGGCATACTCCCCGCTGCAGACACTCGGACAGGTAGGAATTAACAGTCCACTACTGCAAACTACACGGTGAATGGCGTCTCGAAACAACGCCTCCTCTCCGGGCGTTAGGCGGCAGTCTACTGTCACGACGGCCCTCACGGACCGTCACAAGACGCCTCAGTCACCAGAGAGTTTGCAGTGGTAATTTATTGAGGATAAGGCAGAACACTCACAGAACACATACAGTGGCTGGGTGACGTCTGAGCCGGGGAGCACCCGATGCGCCAGACGGACAACAGTGAGAGTAAAGTCTCAAAGGAACATACCTGAGAATAACAGGAGCACAATCGGAACGTAGATGAACACCACAGAAGAGCATAGCAGGTGATCATAACAGGATATAACAGAGACTGCCGCGTTGGAGGACATTTAGCACCCGCTTATATCTGTGGCGGCTAATGACCCCAACGCGGCACAGCTGCTGCTAATGACAGCAGAGCAGCAGCTGACTTTGACAGCAGGGAGCTCCCCCGGGCGCCTCCACAATAAGAGCCCGAGGAGCTGGAAGGAATCCTCAGCTGCCAAAGCCAGGAAACAAAAAGATATGAGACCCGAGTGTGGCCAGAACCAACACTCGGGTTATGACAGTTATAGGTCACATTAATGGTGGAAAAAGTTTTGAAATGGTTTATCTTGGTCTCATTTTTTTATATCACAAAAACCTGGCATTTGAACAGGGGTGTGTAGACTTTTTTATATCCACTATATGTACAACAAAAATACTAATGTAAAATTGTATAAATATTAAAATATATGTATAATGTATCATTATGCAAAGATCCAAAATTTGTAACCAACAAGCACCAAGTTGAGAGTTGAAAAACATGTACTAAAACACTGACTTTTGAAAAAAAGTAAAGGCATTAGTATTTTGTCCTTAAAAACAAAATAAAAAGTTTCAGCACTTTTAGACTCATGAGTTGAAATACTGTATTATGGAGCAAAATAGATAGATTATACAGATACAGTATACTTAAATAGTACCTTAAACCTCCATTTCACATTTGTAGATGAATACACTTGGTTGCTTTCACCAGTGACTGTTGCACATTTTTGCATTATAAGAGGCTTCTTTTACAAGAGGCTTCTTTCTTCCCTTTTTTCCTGTTTTCTTTGTAGAACTGTTCACTGGACTTTTATCAACTGCTATGACCTCCAGCAGCTTCTTAATGCGCAGATCTGATTAAAGTCAAATAAAGTTGGTGTCTAGTGGCTGATTTAATGTGACTGTTGGTAGATGTGTTTGGAAAACATTACAGATAACTGCCCCTAATTGCCCCTAACTGCATCAGCATAACTTGTTGATAAGGGGTTATATGGCTTATCTAATATTACTATAATCTAAATAATTTAGAATGTTTACTCACTATTATGCTAATACCCAGTAACAAATTTGAATAATAAAGAGAGAGTGTGCTTGTTCTGGTACATGCTGGATCAAACTTATTTTAATGGGAAGATAAGTTTTCTTGTTATATGCATGCAGGGATATTAAGCGTCAATCCTCCTGTACACTTGTGTCTGGTTTTGAGCTCCATTTATTGTGTGACAAAAATAGAATTATGAGTTCCTGAGCTCAAATGTAACAAAATCTCCCAGCCTCATTCCCCACTTCACTCTATTTAACATGTACTTAAACTGAGCCATCTGAAAATGCCATTTCAGGGGTCCAGTCAACTATATCAGGCTTATAAATCCTGTCCATTAGCAACAGCCTGTGTGAGGAGAGGATATGAAATCTCCCTACAGCACCACATCTGACACCTTGAATGCCATTTTAATCATTCAGTCACGGACTTAGTCGTCCCCTCCCCCCCACCCAACCCCACCCAACCCCACCTCTTCTAACCTCTGACTGCCTCCTTTTCTTTTCTCCTTCATTCATATATCTTTCGCTTTAAATGCAAAACCAATTTAGTGATCTATTGCTCCACCAGACACTGTATTCCCTTGTCTTTCCAATGGCAGATTTAGCCTCAAGTTTTTTTTCTGATACAGAGAAGACGTAATAACACTCACCGTGCCTACGCATACCATGCAACTGAATCTCTTCTTATAAATATTCATTTTCGCATTGGCTTGTTTAGTTTCTGTAAAAGGTGAATCTGCAGGGCTGCTATCAAAGCAAAACCAAAAGTCAAAACAGTATGTGAAGAGTTGCTATGAGTGAGCCAGTAGTTTTGGACTGTCAACTGAAAATGTTTTTGCCCTCCAACATTAAAACAGCAAACTTAAAGCATTTTCAGCCAAGTGGGAAGGGTCATATTGAATCATACATGGTTGCATCATATTTGTAGATTTTCTTGAGTGCTTGGGCACAGTTCTCAAATTATGGCTGCAATTGCCCAAATGGAATGTAAAAAAAACCCTAAAACTTTTCAGAAATTTGGGCTACTTAAGTCCAAGAATAAGTTTAAGTGTAAGTTAACTGACAAAAATGCATTATGTTTGCATGTATTTAGTGTTCAGTGTTTTAGCATATTACGCAAGTAAATTACATCATCAGTGTGCACAGCTAAGATATCAAGTGCAAACTTTACAGAGAAAGGGACACTGCCTTTATTTAAATTATTAAGGAGTTTATGAGTTCTCAAAATTGGCAAATCTGGTGCACCCTGGCTAGTGACTGATCCACACAAAATAAATAAATAAGTTTTACCCAATCATAATAGGTGTTAGTTATTATTAATGACCAAGCTGAAAACAGCTTTTTTGGTGACATGTAGAACAACACAGAAACGTTCTGGTCTTTAACACTACACATACAGCATATGTCCAAGAGGTTGAAAAAAAGTCTATATTAATCCCTGGAGACTGCACAATATTAGACCTTTAAGCAGTTCTTGGTTCTATACTCTGTTTGTTGGATGGGAAATATGTATTTATTTCACACAAAGGCATTCAGCATGCAACCAGTTATTGGATATACTGTATTTAATATAAAATGCATGTCTTCCTGTATTCATTATATCATTTAATGTTTTTAGTTGTTTCTGCTGTAATTATTTTATCATTTTCTCATGTGTGTGTGCATGTGTGTGTTTACTCGTGCACTGTATTGTAACATGTAACCACTGCAGGGACAAAAATCATTCACATTACATGCAAATGCGAGTGTTCTTTTACTTCAGATTGAAGGTAAAAACATGTGCACTTGATCTCAGCATCTGAAGAATACTTGTGATGCAATAAAACTGTTATGTTCAGATAAAGAAACAAAATAAATAAATTTGATATTTGGGAGAAAGGTCATGAACTTGGTGGGAAATGCATACTCATTTCCACAAAATTTTAATTTCCAGTAATTTGGAGCCTGGCTCCAAGAAGCTCATAAAAACTACATTGGCTTTGGCTCATTTAACTTCTCTTTAGTTTGGTTACAGTACCTTACATTATGCATTTTCAAAAGCATCGCACTATTTCAGGGTGACCAGTGAGAGTTTTTGTTAATATCAACTGGGGGCAGTTATGTACAGAAGCTCATCTCAGGACTAATGCTCTAAATGCCCTCTACAGATATGTGGATTGACTTTCATCCATTAACACAGACCACAAAGACGGGTCAGACTCATCAAATACTATTAAAATACATGAGTGCACAACCAGTCATAAAACTAAAGTGGAGTTACTTTTAACAGTGTGTGACGGCCCCCTCCATGAGTAATTGGTCAGTGGTGCAGGTCCTGACACCATAGAGTACACCTCCATTACTAGCCAAGAGCTAGTGAGGAATTCCTCTTTGGCTCAGTAGTAGAGCGGAGGTGTTCAGATCATGGTGTCATGGGTTTGAGTTTCAGCCTGGAATATTAAAAGGAGGGGGTAAAAGACTAAGTTCATCAGGCTTGCCGAGACGATCCCAGGAAAACCCCCAAGTTCGTCAGGCTTGCCGCGACGGACTTGAAATAAGGAAATCCCAGGAATAATATAGGCAATTCTGGCCTTGGCCCAGAAAGGGACCGTAACACAGTCAAAATAAATTAGTCTGACTTGCTGACTTGTTCTGGGTATAAAACAGGAAACAGTGGACGTCTGCTTCACTGAGGCAAACAGAATGCCCAGCTGGCCATTGGCTGAAAGGCTTAATACCCAGCAGAGATGAGCCCTGTGTGTCCAAACCAGTTCAGGGTAATGAAACACCCAGCAAGCCCTATCATTTCCCATTGCGGTTAAACACCCCAGAGAACCCACACAGAGACAGACGAATGTCACAAACACCCACATATGCTCACGAGGATAAATGCCACACAGAACACTGGCAGACACATCAAGTCATTGCACTTAACATTTAATTTCTTTGTTCTGAAGCAGCTGTGGATTTTTTTTACAACGAGAGCTTGAAGGTCAGCTGTTTAAAGCAAATAGCCACATTTAATAGGAAACACTCTGGGTACTTATTGGTATGATTTTCAGAATCGCAATAATAAAGCATTCTGGAAGACTCTTGGGAAAATGTTTTGCTTTTTATAAATTTATGCTTAGAATACAGCCACTGCTACCGTGGCCTAAAAAGACCTTTATCAGTTTCTTACTACGTTTATACCAGATATATTTTTGACCTTGAACTGTCAACAAAGAAGAAGTCTGTGCAAATTAAGACAAATTCACCCAGTGCCGAGGCACATATGTGTTTGTATTATGAGGTTACAGAGGAACACACATAAGGTAATAGTTTCCCTAGAAAATACAGTCAGTGCTTGCATTTATAATGACCCTTCTCAAAGCATTAAACACACACTTCCCCAATGAAGCCTGTAAAATAAAACTGAGATCTCTTTAGTTATCTAACGTTTTCATTCTGTCACTTAATTTTGGCTTTTCCGCAGTGTCTGCAAAGTAAAGTTCAGACTCCTTCAGTCAGTTAAGTGTACTTTCAGAGATGTTTTCAGATTATCTCAACTGCACAGCCAAGCATTAAAAACAAAACGATGTTGCTTTCTGATCCTTAGGAATGGTTCTTCCTAACTTTGTGAAGCACAGCTTGCCAAACATTGGATTGTTCACCCACCAATAGGTATGGTCAGGTTGGGTCATGTGGGATCAGCTCAGCAGATCAGCACTGGGCACATCCGTAGTATCATAAGTGACAAATGTCTGTCATGCTCTGCATCCACCTGTAGGTTTATATGTCCAAAGATCTGAAGAGTCTGACCTTCAGCAGATTGCTATGCATAATGTATGAACAACAAAATGTGAGCACCTTATACTGTGTGATCACAGATGGCAAGAAATAAAGTAAAAGACAGAGACAAAATAAAAAGGCATCTTAGCTCTGAGCCTCACATACCAACTATATATGCTTGAATAAATGTGAATATGTGGTCAAGTGCAAAGATAAGTATATGCTTCGCGCAGATTGCAGGTATGCTTATACATGAACAGGTTGTTGCAGATGTAAAGGTACACAAAGGCCCTTAATCCACATTTTTCAGACATTAACCCAGGTGAAGCAACATGGACTGCCAACACCCCAAGTATGCATATACATATAGAGCACATAAATAAGAAATATTTAATGTGATGGACTGGCGATCTGTCCAGGGTGTACCCTGCCTCTCGCCCAAAAGATGCTTGGATAGGCTCCAGCCCCTCCACGACCCGGAAAGGATTAAGCGGTTGAAAATAAATGAATGAATCTCCTGTAAGTTATTTTGATTTCATTTGTTCAGCTTTTATTCGCCATCTTGTCTATGTATACACAGCACACAGATTCAGTAGTCTGGACATGCATGGAAGTGCATGGATGTACATAGACGTAACTAGATACAAAAGCAGATGCAAGCACACTCGGTCCCATTAAGACTGACATAAAAGCATGTATGCATGGGGTTTTAGATATGCCCCCATGCCAGTGGAAGGGAAAATAATGATTCAGAGCCAAATGACTTCACATATGGCAGAGATGTACAGTGGGGAAAATAAGTATTGAACACGTCAACATTTTTCTCATCATATTTCTGATGGAACCATTGACCTGAGATTTTCACCAGATATCAGTAACAACCCAAGTAACCCATACATACAAAGAAAACAAGGCAACTATGTTTGCAAAACAAGTTATATTTAATAAAATGGAATGACACAGGGAATAAGTATTGAACACATGAAGAAAAAGAGGTGCAAAAAGGCATAGAAAGCCAAGAAACCAGCTGAAATCCATCAGAATTTAGGAAGCCATCCCATACCCCATCGGTGCAAATTAATTTCAGCTGGTTAAGTTCTGACTGATAGCCTTTAAAAAGGTCTGTGAATATCACACCACAAAGAACTCACTATGGGTAGAAGCAAAGAGCTCCCTGTAGACCTTTGCAACCTTATTGTTGCAAAACATAATGATGGCATTGGTTACAGGTACATTTCTAAACTGCTGAATGTTCCATTGAGCGCTGTTGGAGCCATCATTTGGAACTGGAAAGAACATAATTTTACCATTTACCAGACACAACCAAGATCTCCTCGCAAGATTTCTGACAGAGTCAAAAGAATTATCAGAAGAGTTATCCAAGAGCCAAAGACCACTTGTGGAAAGCTCCAGAAAGACCTAGAGTTAACAGGGTACTGCTGTTTCAAAGAAAACAATAAGTAATGCACTCAACCGATATGGGATCTATGCCCGTTCACCTTGCAAGACTCCATTGCTGAAGAAAAAGCATGTTGAAGCTTATTTAAAGTTTGCTGCGCAACATTTGGGCAAGTCAGTAAAATACTGGGAGAATATAGTCTGGTCAGATGAGACCACAATTGAACTTTTTGAATGCCACAACACACAGCATGTTTGGAGGAGAAATGGCACTACACATCACCCCAAAAACACCATACCAACAGTGAAGTTTGGAGGTGGGAGCATCATAGTGTAGTTGGTGTTTTTCAGCACATGGTATAGGCAGACCTCATATAATTGAAGGAAAGATGAATGGACAAATGTACAGAGACATCCTTGATAAGAACCTGTTGCCATCTGCCAAGATGCTGAAGATGACGTTTCAGCAAGACAATGATCCCAAACACACAGCCAAGGAAACTGTCAACTGGTTTCAGAGAAGGAAAATAAAGCTGCTTGCATGGCCCAGTCAGTCTCCTGACCTGAATCCAATGGAAAATCTATAGAACAAACTGAAGATCAGAGTTCATAGAAGACACCCACGGAACCTTCAAGATTTGAAGACAGTTTGTGTTGAAGAATAGGCTAAAATCACTCCTGAGCAATGACTGAACCTAGTTTCTCCATACAGGAGGTGTCTGGAAGCTGTTATTACCAACAAAGGTTTTTCTACTAAATATTAAATGAATTTCACCAAGCATGTGGAATTCTTATTCCCTGTGTCTTTCCACTTTATTAAATATAACTTGTTTTGAGGTCTGGGGGGTGCTGCTGAGCGGTTAATGGAGTAGGACGCAGATTCGGTGGCTCCTGCCAACTTCGTATAATATTGTTATTCAGTTGTGCAGTTTTCCAAAAACCTGGTGCTTTTTCTTGGTTCTTTTTCGCTGTGTACCTCAAGAGATACTTTTGAATTGTTTTGCAATATCGGGGAGAGGAAAAACCCACACTATTCAGACGCACCTGAGGCCTTGCCCACAGGCCCCGACTTCCGAGCCGCTAGCTCAAGATGCCGAACCAGCCCCTGCTTTGGACGCTGAAGCCTTGAAATTTGAGCTGCTTTCCTCCCTAAAAGAAGACATCGCTGGTATTATTAAGAAGGAGCTACAAGAGATTATCGGAGATGCTTTGGCAGCTCTTAAGCTTGAGCTGCAGTCCGTGAAATCACAGTTAACGAGCGACAATGCTGCTATTGATGCTAAGTTGGCTAAGCTAACGGGTACCATGGGGGACATGGAAGAAATGCTCACAGGATGTACTGATGATATGGCTGACATGAAAACAAGCATTGAGCGCCTCACTGCCAAGGTTGCTATGCTGGAAGACAAATGTGAAGACCTAGAATCAAGATTGCGACGCAATAATATAAGGATCATTGGCGTTGAAGAGGGCCCTGGCACTTTCTCTCCTACAGCTGTGGCTGCGTTGCTGAAAGATGCTTTTTCTTTGGATAAGGAACTGTTAGTGGATCGGTCTCATCGTACTCTTCAGCCTAAACCTAAACCGGGTGACCGACCACGAGCCATTGTGTGCAGGCTTCACTACCACAGTGACTGTGTTGACATATTACGGCGTGCGCGAGAGCTCCAGCGGATTAAAGTCGGAGGTATGACTTTGTCGGTCTTTCCGGACTACACCGCCAAGATAGCACGGGCTCAGGCTGCATTCAGCGAGGTCAAGCGGCTACTCCATGGCATCGAGGGAGTCAAATACGGACTTTTCCATCCGGCGCAGCTATGCGTTACTTACCAGGGGATTGAAAAGAAGTTTACTTCGCCAGAAGACGCGAAGGAATACGTCAAGACTTTGATCTCTGGGTGAGCTGTGAACCTTTCATTACAATCCATATATCTGAACGGACTCTAGACTTGTTGCTATTACTTGGACATTTGCGCTTATTTGCTTTATTTTGAGACTGATCATTAGAATCTCTTAGAGAATTGTTGAGTTTAACATTATCATTACCTTTTCCTACTTTATTGTTCAGATTATAACACTGGTACAAAATAGTATGTAACTTAATCATTGCACATACTATAATTCAATTTCCGGAAGTTGGCGGGAGTCATGTTTTCCACTGGCACTTCTTCCTCTGTTTGCTCAGCTTTGTCTCTGAGTTGTTCTTATTTTACTGAGAACAACCTTTTTTGTCATGTGTGTGACACTGCTGTCTCCATTGGTTTTTGGGTGTTTTTTTTTTTTTTTTTTTTGTTACATGGAGACTTTGGGTGTACTTGTGTTGGGGTTTTCTTGGGTGGGTGGTGTTTTACCTCAGCTCACGGCAATAGTTCTGTTGGGGTTTTTTTCTACGTGTAAATGGCTAGTACCATTATAGGCCCTGGTACAGCTTTGCTAGGCGCATCTCTGCGATTCATTAGCTGGAATATTAAGGGCATGGGTCATCCTGTCAAAAGATCAAAAGTTTTTAATCACTTAAAACAATTAAAATCCTCAATAGTGTTCCTGCAGGAGACCCATCTTCAGATAAAAGATCATCATCTGTTGCACTGCTCATGGGTGAGCCAAGTCTTTCATTCAGAGTTTAACTATAAACCAAGGGGGGTTGCTATTCTCATAAATAAAAATGTACAATTCTCAGCTACTAACATTATAGCTGATAAAAACGGCAGATACGTGATAGTTGCCGGTACTTTGATGCAGAAAAAGGTTCTGTTAGTCAATGTATATGCCCCAAACATTGACGATGTTGAATTTGCGAATAAATTATTAAGTAGCCTACCATTTTTGAATTCACATTTGTTAATCTTAGGGGGCGACTTAAATTGTGTCTTTGATCCATCACTAGATCGATCTAATCCCCATAATCTAAATAAGTCTTTAATGTCTCAAACATTTTCTGATTTCATGACACAGAATGGCTTTGTCGATCCTTGGAGATCCCACAATCCAACCAGTAAAAAATTCTCCTTCTTTTCTAAGGTGCATCATTCTTACTCCAGGATTGATTACTTTTTTATTGACTGTACTCTAAATTCCTGTGTAGTTTCCTCTGATTATTTAAGTATAATAATATCTGATCATGCACCATTACTATTAGATATTCAGTTGGGTGCCTATAAATGTAGTCTTCCCTCATGGAGGTTTAATTCTCTTCTTTTGGCAGATAAAGAGTTTTGTGATTTTATTTCCAATTCAATTGATGAGTTTTTGTTGTTTAATAAAAATGATTCTACTTCATATTCACTACTATGGGAGACACTTAAATCCTACCTTAGAGGACAAATCATTTACTACTCGGCACTTTCTAATAAGAGACGTCACGCTAAGCATACTGAACTCACTTTAGCTATCAGTAATACTGATCAAAGATATGCCTTAAATCCTACACCAGAATTATTTAAACAGCGCATGGAGGTGCAATCAGAACTTGATCTAATTTCAACCCAAGAAGCTGAACGGCTATTATTACAAAGTGGTGGAACTCATTATGAATATGGCGAAAAAGCAAGCCGTCTGTTGGCACATCAGCTACGCCGTCAAGCGAACTCTCGGATTATAAGTAGTATTCAGAATATCCAACGTATAATCACGATGGATCCTAATGAAATCAATGCCACATTTAAAACATTTTATTCTTCTCTATATACGTCGGAGTTCCCAACAGATTCATATAACATGAACACATTTCTTCATGACCTCTCGAATCCTGTAATTGACTCGGATACAGCAAAAAGCCTGGATTCCCCACTGTGCCTTGTCGAAATAATTAATTCAATTAAAGCAATGCAATCAAACAAAGCACCTGGCCCTGATGGGTTTCCCATCGAATTTTATAAAAAGTTTATAGAAAAATTAGCACCATTACTTTTAGCTACATTTAATGAATCATTAGAACGAAGTACCCTTCCTCCAGCTTTAACACAAGCTTCTATTGTTTTACTTCATAAAAAGGACAAAGACCCAACTCTATGTAGCTCTTATAGACCACTATC
Organism: Pholidichthys leucotaenia; assembly: GCA_020510985.1. NCBI lineage: Eukaryota > Metazoa > Chordata > Actinopteri > Cichliformes > Pholidichthyidae > Pholidichthys > Pholidichthys leucotaenia. The sequence continues at coordinate 125,140,815 of CM035847.1, read as the reverse complement.
ATTGCTTAATGATGACGTGAAAGTGTTAGCCAAAGTAATTTCCTCCCATTTGGAGAAGGTTCTCCTTTGATTATATCTGAAGAACAGAACGGTTTTGTTAAGGGACGACAATTATTTTTTAATATACGTACTCTCTTCAATATAATTTATGCAAAGCAGTCATCTGATTCACCAGAAATAGTCATATCGCTAGACGCTGAAAAAGCATTCGACAGGGTAGAATGGGAATATTTGTTTGCGGTTTTGAGGAAATTTGAATTCAATGAGAAATTTGTTTCTTGGATTCATCTCCTTTATACATCCCCGAAAGCAAGGGTTCAAACTAATGATATGTTTTCTGATTATTTTCCTCTTGGACGTGGCACACGGCAAGGCTGTCCATTATCGCCCTTGCTTTTCACTATTGCCATTGAGCCTCTGTCCATTGCGTTGCGGTCTTCCAATTCATTTAGAGGGATTTTCCGAAATGGAACTGAACACAAGTTGTCGTTATATGCGGATGATTTGTTGTTATATGTGTCAAATCCAGTTAGTTCTATCCCCAATTTTTCCTTCTATACCTCCTGATCAGTCCTGGGAAAGTATAGTTTCACATGGTCCACAACATAAAGGGCTGATATCTAAGCTTTATAATTCCATTTTAACATTAAACGATGTCTCAAGTGTCAAAATAAAAAAAATTGTGGGAGAAAGAATTGGGTATACAGATGACTGAAGAGCTTTGGGAGGATGCCATTAACAGAATTAGAACGTCTTCCTCATGCACTCGTCTTAGCTTGATTCAGTTTAAAGTATTATATAGAGTCCATTTCTCAAAATCGAGACTCTCTGAGATTTACCCAGAAGTTGATGGTAGCTGTGATAAATGTAAGGGATCTCCCTGTCACCTTGGCCACATGTTTTTTCTTTGTCCGGAATTATACAGTTTTTGGTCTAGTTACTTTACAATTATCTCCACGGTTCTTCAAGTGACTCTATTGCCTTCTACATTTATTGCCATATTTGGGATTCCCGACTCCTCGGTAGTTTTTAATTCAACACAAAGGGATATTGTGGCCTTTACATCCTTAATAGCAAGGTGTACTTTATTGTTGCACTGGAAATCTGTCAGATATCCTTCAATTCCCCTATGGCTCAAGGATATGATGTTTTTTCTAAAACTTGAGAAAATAAGATATACGATAAGAGGATGCACAGAAAGGTTTTACCAGAAATGGCAATGTTTTATATCTCACTTTTCTAATTTAAAAGTCTTACTCATCTAATTATGTCAGCATGTGCCTTGTCATATATATATATATATATATATATATATATATATATATATATATATATATATATATATATATATATATATATATATATATTTGTACCTTTTTTTTTCCTACTTTATTATGTGTTTTTTTCCTATTATACACCTGTTGAGGTACTTCCTCTACTGATTTTGTGAGCTGGGGTGGGGGGGTTGTTTTAAGGGATTAAAAAAAATATATATATCTGGTGCTTTAGTGTGAAGTACTTGTTGATGCACTATTAGATCTGATATACATATATGTATAGGTGCTTCTCTATTTCTGGTTTCAAGAAGTATTATGCAAACTTCTCTGTAATTTCTGAAATTGATTTTAATAAAAATATATTGAAAAAAATAAAACTTGTTTTGTGAACACAGTTGCCTTGATTTCTTTGTATGTGTGGATTACTTGGGTTGTTACTGATATCTGGTGAAAATCTCAGGTCAGTGGCTCCATCAGAAATATGTTTAATGAGAAAAATGTTGATGCGTTCAATACTTATTTTCCCCGCTGTATTTACAAACATTGCCACATAAATTCCACTCACACCACAGTCATAGATGTGAACCTCAAATACATATTACCACTTGTACTGAAGGTATACACCAGTGTTCATACATAAGTGTGATTTAGCCTTTATAAAGGGTCATTTTCAATAATTTTACTGAATAAATGACCCTTAGGAATATAAGGCCTTGTTCTTTCTTTGTATAATTAATGATATGCTTTTATGTACTATGTAGATTAGAAATGCTTAGAAAGGAACACTTAATAGGCAGTATGCTTCATGATTGAAAATATTTTACCTTTTTTATGCACTCAATTGCTCATGCTGCTTTCGCTCCTACAGGGGATGTGTATGTCAAATGTTTGTTAATTAATCATTGTTGGTGAGTGCATTAGGTAAAACTTAATTGTATTTCACAAATTCTACCTGAAGCTATATTTAATTTACAAGAAAAGAAAAGAAAAAAAATCAAACCTTTGATTACCTTAAAGTGGAATGTTTCATTTTATCATCATATAATTTGCAGCAAAGTCAGAAAGCAAACTTGCTTAAAAGCTTACATTTAATCAAGAGGCATGTGGAAAATTAAGTCAGAGAGAAAGTCTGGGTCAATCACTTTCCGCCATTACCTTAGATGATAAAGTGTAATGGCCCTCATCCCTGCCATTTGGAAGTCATAGCCCACATAGAGAGACAACTAATCAGTGTTCAGTGACTCATTCATTGTGATGTATGGAGATGATTCAGCAGAGAGTAGTTAGGTGATTCCAAGTCAAAGTGCACTGAAATGGACATCCTGAGGGAATGTGACAGTGATATAAACTATAAACCATAATGTTGTTTGAGTTTTGCCATCCACCATAAAAAGCTGTGATTTTTATAAATGGCTAAATCTCCCCAGCTGCATACAGTGGATGATTCATTTGACCAGTCGTTTCTGCATGGGTGATGTATTTCGTGAATTACACTAGGAAAGTTATTATGCTGAATAATGTCTCAAATATGACTTCTGAAACTGTGTCGTGGATACACAGCACTCATACAGAGTGGTGCTTTGTTTTCCTCATAAACACTCTCAGAAAGGACAGGCTGTTCTTGCAAAAGTTTTATTTTGGCTTCATAAAATGACTGCTAATTAATAAATTCTAATGTGACTGGCTCCCGGAGGCTTGTTTTAAACAGAAGTTTATTAAGGACCTGATCCTAAATATGTGTGTGTGTACACTGATAGAGAGAGTGAAAAATAAAAGATCCAATAAGCAAATTGGTCTAGCAAATTTTTACCATTCACATGACATTGCTGGAACTTGGTCAATTGGACCAAAACAGGCTGTTTCCCTATTTTGTTGCCTCTGTGCATTTGTTTCAGCCGTCTTCTGTATCCTTTCCATCCAGTCTGCTGAAAGCCAGAATCATTCAGCCAGAAAGCCCTATCTATTCATGAGAACATTGCTCAAGGAAATCAACCTTCAGTCATTACTCAAGTATTGTAAATTTGGCATTTTCCTGATTCAGTGGGAGCAGTGCTTATCATCTATTTAAAACTCTAATAACTTGAATCATGGTGTTAGAAGTGAGAGTATTCCTGTGTGAGCAGTGCATGGCACTTTAGCACCACATCAGTTGTATCAGTAACACAGACTTAATCACACCATCAGAAAATCAATATGTCATGCTTTACTCACTGTTGGAGGGGAAAGTTAACTGAAGACAGAATTTACTGAAGAAAGAACACAAGAATGCAGCCGATGACAGTGCTTTTGAAAGGAGGTTACTAGTGCCCTTGCAGGAGCCAGGGGCATCCCAAAACCAGTTCTCAGGTGGACAAACAAGGTCAGGTACTATTTGGGGTCAGATAAACCACACCAGCATTTCACATGATCTGACTGAAAAACAGAGTCCTATTGATGATCCCAGGCTTAAGATTTAAGGCCCTATTATGATGATTTAAAGTGGGAATTTGTGCCACTCTTTGTGAATTGCTCCGGTGGACTCTTTAGTTTCTGTCAGTGCATCATCTGTTTTTTCCATTGTGCACCCCCACCAAAATAAATAGCGGCAGACTGTGCATGCAGCGTACACTCATAGAAGGGGATTCATTTAAAGTGGGTGAGGTTTGGCACATTCTTTTTATTTTGCAATCTCTGTCAATGCACCTTGATCAACAAAAAGCAGGCGTAAAGTCAGTGGTGCATTATCAACCACTATTTCAACAGTGCGTTTAAAAGGTGTGAATGCACCATGTATGCCTGTTCCTACACCAGGACTAGAATTTCTCCATGTCCATTATTTTAATGGATTATTTTTTTTTTAAATCTGTCATAATCCACTACCTGATCTGTTCCTTTAATTCTCAAGTGATAAAAGACAGAATAGCTTTTGATCTCACTTAGCTACTTTTTAAGTTTTAATTGTGAACTTACTGTCAGCTGCTACCTCCGGTAAGCAGGAATAAGTTGACTCGTGAGTGCAGACAGCTCTGAGGAGAATCATATTTATTCACTACAAATCAAATAATAGCAGCATGGAAGCTGAACACAAAACAAAGCCAACACGGCAATTAATACACAAGGAAAAAACTCATGAGGAAACTGACGACGAGGACTACCAGAGGGAAATACGGACTATGACACAACAAAGAACTCAAAACTGAGACGACCATATATAGGGAAACAGATAATTAACAATACAGGACAGCTGGAGAAACTAGTTAAGACTAACAGATTACACACAGGGAAACAAGAGTCAGCGGGTATGGGAAGTAGGATGGACCGGGAACTATTGGGAAAACTAGTACACACACAAAACCCAGGACCAGAAAGGGGACGGACAAATACAAAAACAAGGACTAGGGAAACACAAAGACATTAATACTGACAATAAGGGCAAATGGGATGACACAACAGACGGAAGACTGGGGATCACAAAAGACAATCACAGAGGACCCAGGGTGAACAAAGAAGGCGATAATGACAATAATGACAAGGGAAAACACAGAGAACGCAAAATGAACAAAAGCATGGATATAGTCTAAAACCAGATCATGACACTTACAGGACAAGTACACATATTAAGCATTAATTTATTTTTCCTCACAGGCTGCTGGCCAGCTGAAATGGGAACCAGCCATCACCCGCGGCTGGAATTGAGCGTGTCTGCTGAGATCTGCTCACGCTGAACAGCGGAATGGGCAATGGCGACTTATATTTATGACTCCTTAGTTACTTCTCTCCTCATTCACTGACATTCTTTTAACAGAGTGATTAAAAATCAAAGTGTAATCAAAGCAGGATTTATTTGATCTCGTCCATGGATATTCCAGCAGGTTTTTTTTAATTAAAATTCAACAATTTTGTTTAATATTCAGGCAAAGATCATGGATCACGGAGGAGTTCGGAGGAAAACCGTGGTTAGTAAGCTGGTCTCTTCCTCCAGTGTAATCTCGCATCTCCAGTGTAACATGAATCTGTTTTGCACTGAACAGCTGATCCCATACAGCGTTAATAATTTTGCTTCATCTTTCATTTCCATCTTTAAGGGTTGCAAAATTCCACAGCAAATCTTGGGTGATGTCGATTTTATTTGATAAACATATTAAAATACATTGTCTTATTTAAAGCCTCTGTTACACTTAGTGAGTCAGTACAGTGATCCCTCGCTACTTCGCGCTTCACCTTTTGCGCCCTCAGTGCATCGCGGATTTTTCAGAAATATTCATCAAAAATTCAAAATTGAGAAAAAATGGGCGGGCGCTAGCAGAAGGCAGGGAGACTACATTAGAACATCAGGTATCAACACGGAGAGCCGCTCAACTCAAAATCCACCTCTCTGACCACCGCTCCACTCCTCTCCGCCCACCTCTTCACTGCTCGGGAATCTCGCAAGCTGATTGGCCGAGACGTTTTACCTCGCAAGCTGATTGGCCAAGACATTTTACCCAGCTTCTCTCCCTGCAGAGCGGCCATACCCACCGAAGGAAGACCGCATTCATTGTTCTTTATAGCTAGTCTCGCAGCGTGGAACTTTTCGCTATTCTCTTGTCCCTTTTTGTGTGAAATAGTCTTCCCGTCGAGCCACTACGCCGCCTCCTGCAGCTGCCCTCGACAATCCTGCGCCTCTAGCACCTGACGATGAGGCGTCACCTGAGGAGCAGTAAAGCTCTCATTAACCTGTGCAGTACGTAAATCATCTTCATCTTGAGTTACATATCTTGTTATAAAAATAAAAGAGTTCTAAAGACATTTATGTACACTTTATTTACATCTACGTATGTATGTACACTTACACACACACACACACACGTATCATATGAGAGAGAGTGAGAGAATGAACATATGTGTTATTTATGGGTGACGTCATTAGGGGTGACGCTACTTCGCGGTTTTTCACTTTTCGCGGTCGGTTCTGGAACCCATTAACCGCGATAAGTGAGGGATCACTGTACTTCACTGTGCTTTACAGAGAATGAACCTGGATCCCCACAAGAGAAGAGTGATGCAACTGTGCTTGGTGTTTTTGAGGAAGAAATGTAATTTTCATTCACTGACTATTTGCTGGCTCCAATAATACCATTAATTCCCCTGGATCTAATTTCCCCTTGTGTTTGTGATGGAATAAAATTGAATTGATTGAGACTGAATCAATAATCAATAGGCAGTTTCCAAGTCATGAGCCATTTATTTAACTCTGATCAGAGGAGGAAAGAGATACAGCTATGACCGTCTCAGAGTCTGCTTCTGAGATGGTCTGACATACATTCCAAGTCTGGTATTTTTATAGTTGGAGAAAAACAGTCCTTGACTTTATCAATATGTTGGAGACATCTCCCCGGAGACAGTTTAAGTGTCTTAATCTATAGCTGATTTCTGACATCCTGAGCAGGACAGGTTGGTATGACAAGTGCAGTAAAATCTGGGTCATTATCTACGCCATTATTTACAACCTAGCTAGCCTAATCTCAAACAGGCATCCACTTACAAAAACATTCCAGACTCTGAGACATGAAAAGGACAAGGGACAAGTAATGGCTCATTCAACGCACCAAAATACAGACATAATGTATAAAAGAATAATACAGAGATGAAATTATATAGAATAATTCAGAAGAACATAAAATTATCCTATCAGTTTGCAAGTCAGTTTTTAGCTCATTCTGGCAAAGCTGAAAGGAGCTAATGTACTGATGTGGTGGCCACCTGTCTGCATCCATTTCATGAGAATTCCTACTTCTCCGAGGCATTTTTCCCCAATGTTCACTACACTCTTTCACAATGATCCTCAGGTCGGTCTACATCCAAGTTGTTATGATCAAAATGCCTGCTCTTGCTGTATTAAAGTGTAGATATGTAAAAGTAATATCAGATTCTTATTTTGCCTTCATAACACATCCTTGTTCTTATAATATTATATTTTAGGTACTTATACAAAAACATGTTCAGTCAAGATGGCTAGGTTATTAAATTGTATTACATATTGATGTATGCATTTTAGTGTTGGGGAATGGTTGAAATCATTAATCATGATTTATCGCCAATTTTTTTTGTTAATTCGTGATTAATCATGATTAAATCCAGCTCTTTTTATTTCAATGCCATATACCCTGAACTTGTTATTTTTCAAGTTTTTATACTTTTGTCAACATGGGACTGGACAAATATGCTTGCTTTCTGCAACTGCAGGTCCATTAAAAGCCTGCAACATGTCAAAATGACAACCACCATCCAGAACATTCTCCAAAAAAACCTCACAAGTACTGCAGAAACACTGTATATGTGAAAACAACTGGTGACCACTTCAGCAAAACCACACCAGCCATCATCCGACAATTTTTCAAACCAGTTCCATATCTTACCTCCCCCTTCGATGTAGCTCATGTAGTAGACAGTCTGTCTGCAGGGAGTGGACAGCCCCGAACAGAGCTGATGGAAGCGGCATTTGCCTGCAGCCAGCCAGCCAAACCCCTAGCTTAGTCTTTAGCTTAACTGTCAGCTCCTTTCACGTCTGCTTTTCACGGCAGATGTCCTTCTTGGCTTTGCTGCTTGGATAGCAGAGCAAAGAGATGACCCACCGGACCAGTGCCATCCACGAGCCGGTCTCAAACCCCAGAACCTCCAGCCGTCGGGTCTTGCAGCATTGGAAAATGCCCCCCTTGCAGCAGCCGACCAGAAACAGTAACGTGTTTCAGGAGTTGGACTGTGCATTGATAAGGTCCAAATGTCCACATATTAGGACAGTACTCCAGGAAACAGGTTTGAACACCCTTAATTAAATAAAATGAGTTTATTCTTTCTTTACTCCTTATTTTGAGGCACACCATAGACTGTCTGACTGGAAATAGTACCTAGGTTTTAAAAGTTCCACTTTTTTCCTTCTGCGCTGCTGTTTTCATCCTGCTGCAATTAACCGTGAATAATCGCAATCAAAAAAATTGTCACCATTGAATGGCTGTTTTCACACAATGACGTGTTAATATGCCAAGCACTATTTGTTTGTTTGTTTGTTTATATATTTATTACAAACTGCATTATCCATATTCAATTGTGTAACATTTAAGAACACTAAATGTAAGTAGCGTTACAATGTAATGTCCTTGTAATGTTGAGAAAAATGAAATATGTAAAAATGCACGTTCCTAATTTTTGGCAAAGTATCTTCAGAATCCAAGGTCTTCTGGTTCACTCAGTGCAGCTGTGCATAAAAATAAAATAGATAAATATAAGGAAAAAATGTAAGATTGTGCATAAACTCCATAAATCTTAAAAAAATGTCAAACATTTGATAAAGTGTCACTAATCATAAGGAATGTTTTATTGAGTTACTTAAAGCTGTCTATGCATGACTATTCAGGATTACATAAATAATAGAAATAATTCTCCTTCAGTTCCATTTGCTTACATGTTTCTTTGTTTAATTATTTTTTAGAGAATCAAACCTGCCATTGTCTCCTTTCAGCAGGAGGTTGTTACATTTGACTGCTTACTTTGTCGTAGAGTAGAAGCTACACAGGATTTATACTCCAAGGACTGTACTTGTTACGGTATAAAATTCATGCTTTGGCTCAGCTGCTCTCCACTCAGTTGCACCACTCAATAAACCTGCACTCTGGCATATTAATTAATCAGGCAGCTCAGCAGTGCAACCACTTCTCCTTTAAATCTGATCTCCAAAGAATCCCAGTCTATATGCTGTAGGATGGAGACAGTAAGAAAACCATTTCATGCAGGATTGCACACACAAAAAAAACTTCCTCTACTCAGTTTTTGCAGACAGTGATATAAAGAAATAGGTGGCCCATGACTTTTGAAAGGTGTAGATATGATTTTTTTTTTCCCAATGAAAGTAGTATGTGCCTTGGTCATAAAGTGATGCACAGTCGTGTGTGTCGTCGGCCTCCGTCGGTTTATGATGACCATGGAAGAGAATCCTAAACGTCTACTCTGCTGGAACAGCACCGCCTGTGGCTGAACAGGCCGATGCGCGAATGGCAGTCCCTGTCACACAGGTCGCACTTGTGGGTGGTCTCCGTGCTGCTGGGTCTGTGGCGGTTCTTCCTGCGGGTCCTTTTTTCATCTGCTGCAGCAGTCAGTCTCTCTTCACCCGCCTTGAGCTGTCTGGTCAGGGTGCCTCTCCATTTGGAGCGGTCCGTTGCAAGGTCCTCCCAGCGCTCTGTGTTGATCTCCAGTGCCTTCATGTCTCTCTTGCAGACGTCTCTAAAGCGCAGCTGTGGGCGGCCAACGTCTCTCCTGCCAGTTGCCACTTCTCCGTAGAGGACGTCTTTAGGGATTCTGCCATCCTCCATATGGTGAACGTGGCCTAGCCAGCGGAGCCTGCGCTGCCTGAGTAGAGTGAACATGGAGGGAAGGCCAGCGCGGGACAGAACTTCTGTGTTGGGCACTTTGTCCTGCCAGGATATGTCCAGGATGTGGCAAATGCAGCGCAAGTGGAAGGAGTTCAGTCTCTTTTCCTGCCGGGTGTATGTTGTCCACGTCTCACTCCCATAGAGCAGTGTGCTGATGATGCAGGCATTGTACACTGCCATCTTCGTCTTGACAGAGAATTTGGGATTCTCCCACACTCGTGTGGTGAGGCGAGCGAGTGTGAAGGCTGATTTTCCAATCCTCTTGTTGATCTCTGTATCAAGGGAGAGGTTGTTGCTGATCGTGGACCCCAGGTACGTGAACTGATTCACGACCTCCAGCTTGTGGTCGTTGATGGTGATGGTTGGTGGTGCTTCCGTGCCTTGCGCCAAGATGTTAGTCTTCTTCAGGCTGATGGTAAGCCCGAAGTCCTTGCATGCCTGGGAGAAGCGGTCCATCAGGGTCTGAAGCTCCTGCTGTGTGTGGGTTGCGACTGCAGCGTCGTCTGCGAACAGCATGTCTCTGATTAGAGCCTCACGTACTTTGGTTCTGGCTTTCAGGTGGGCGAGGTTGAAAAGCCTGCCGTCAGATCTTGTGTGCAGGTAGATTCCCTCTGTTGCTGTGCTGAAGGCATGCCTCAGGAGCATAGCAAAGAAAATCCCAAAGAGGGTTGGCGCAAGTACACAGCCCTGTTTCACTCCGCTGCATATGTTGAATGGCTCTGAGACGTTGCCGTTGTGCTGCACTATCCCCTGCATGTTGGTGTGAAACGATTCGATGAGGCTTTGCAACTTTGGTGGGCGTCCTATCTTTGGCAGGATCTTGAAAAGGCCCTCTCTGCTGACCAGATCGAACGCTTTGGTGAGGTCGATGAAGGCGACGTACAGGGGCATGTTCTGTTCTCTGCATTTCTCCTGGAGTTGGCGGATGGAGAATATCATGTCTACCGTCGATCGCTCAGCGCGGAAGCCACACTGAGACTCGGGGTAGACACGTTCGGCAAGCTTCTGTAGACGAACGAGAACAACTCGTGCGTAGACTTTGCCAACAACGCTGAGGAGGGAGATTCCCCTGTAGTTGTTGCAGTCGCTTCTCTCCCCTTTGTTTTTGTAAAGGGTGATGATCTTGGCGTCCCTCATGTCCTGTGGTACGGCACCTTCCTTACAGCACTGGCAGAGGACGTCATGCAATGGCAGCAGTAGGGCGGTCTTGCAGTGCTTGATCAGGTCAGGGGGTATGCCGTCGTTGCCGGGTACCTTGCCAGCGGCCAAGCTATCAATGGCCTTGCTGAGTTCGTCGATGGTTGGCTCGGCGTCAAGTTTGTCCATGGATGGCAGGCAGTCGATGGCATCAAGGGCTGACGGTGTCACAGTGTTCTGTCTGGAGTAGAGGTCGGAGTAGTGTTCCACCCATCTCTCCATCTGCTTGTTCTTTTCTGTGATCATCTCCCCAGTGGAGGATTTGAGGGGGGCTGTCTTGCTCTGAGCCGGACCAAGTGCTTTCTTGATGCCATCGTACATACCACGGATGCTTCCTGTTATGGCAGCGGTTTGAATATCTTGGCTGAGCTGAGTCCAGTACTCGTTGGCACAGCGCTGAGCAGTCTGCTGAACTTTGCTTCTCGCAGCCCTGAGAATCTGGAGATTCTTCTCGTTTGGGTACTTCTTGTACTCAGCAAGTGCTGAGCGCTTGGCTTCAATGACGGGGGTCATCTCGGTCAACTTGGCATCAAACCAGTCCTGTGACTTCGAGGTCTTCCTCCCAAAGGTAGCCAAGGCTGTGCGGTGGATGGTGTTTCGGAGCTCTTCCCACTTCTGCTTTGCAGATTCTCCTTCTTGTGGTACACCAAGTTCCTTCTCAAAGGTGGAGGCAAACTGCTCAACAAGTTCTGGTTGAGCCATCTTGCTGGTGTCAATCCGTGCCTTTCCAGGCTGTCTAGCACGATGGAATTTCTTCAGCTGCAGCTTGACCTTGCAACACACCAATGAATGGTCTGTGTCGCAATCTGCACTCTGGAACGAACGGGTGATTAGCACGTTCTTCAGTGAGGTGCGCCTGGTCAGGATCAAGTCCAGCTGGTGCCAGTGCTTTGAGCGCGGATGTTGCCAGGAAACCTTGTGTTGGGGCTTGGTCTTGAAGAACGAGTTTGTGATGCATATATATATATATATGTGCCTTGGTCATAAAGTGATGCACAGTACAGTCATATGAAAAAAATTAGGACTCCCCTTTAAATATTCAGTTCTTTATTAAGAAATGTTCACCTATCTATGTTTAGCCTTGTTTTTGTTTTTTATTTGCAATTTTTAAAATTTATTTTAGGCATTGTAAGTGGGAATGAATGTGGGGGTGTCCTAAAAAAGATGGGGGGGGGGGGTGTCCTAATTTATTCCTCACTATTTGTTTAGAATTACATTTTACAAAAAATATGAAAAAAGTCTTGAATTCATTTTTAATTGTTTAGTTGTATTATGTGAATTCCCCAGTATTTTTAACTTTGATATTAAACATTCATATGTCCAAATATGTTAAAAAACACACAGGCTTATACAGGGTGTCCTAATTTTTTCACATGACTGTAAGATAATAAATTCTATTGGAGCACCTTTAAAGTTGCTATTTTTATTAGGTAATTATTTGACAGTGCATGGAAACTACAGTAAATGTAGAATTAGGCAAATGTAGCTAATGCAGAGATTATATCATTTCAGTACAGAATAGGTAATGCTGTAATGGTAGCACGGTGTTTTTCAACCAGGGTTACATGGAGCATTCAGGTTTCTGTGGGAAATTTTCAAATTTCACTTTTTAATTGGTCCAAAAAATACAAATAATTTGCCATTGTTCTGCATGGATTCTGCAGGGAACCATGCAACATGCACAACAACAGCAAATTATTTGTAATTCTTTTGGACCAGTTAAGAAGTGAAATTAGAACATTTTCTACAGAAACCTGAATGCTCCAGGTAACTCCAGGTAATGTCGGTCACTTATATAGCGCTTTTTCTCATCTCTGGATGACCAAAGCACTTTACAGATCTTGCTGTCCACCCATTCACACACTGAGGGCGGCAGAGCTGCCATACACAGGTGCTGGCCTGACCCACCAGGAGCAACTGGAGGTTCAGTGTCTTGCTCAAGGACACTTCGGCATGCAGACTGCAGACAGAGTGGGAATCGAGCCCCTGACCCTCCGATCAGTAGTCGGCCACACTACATCTGCGCCACAGCCTCCCCCGAAGGTCTCCAAAGCTCCTAGCAAACACAATACAGCCACTTTAATCTTTCATAAAACTAAATATGTTTTGGAGGAAAGCAAGTGTGAAAGAGCCTACTATAAATGCAAAGATTCAACTTTTGCAGATTTTGAAACCAAGGACGATACAACCATCAAATTAAGAGTCAAATAAAAGCCAACAGCCACATTAATATCAGTAGATTTTATTAACATTTGGAGTGGGATACCTTCTGCAAACCCCTTACTTAAGAAACAATTAAAATTGCCCTACTGCCTTTGTTTCAAGCTGCTGATTTTGAGACCTTTTACATGTTATAATGTGTGTTTTCAGTTGTCTGCTGAAAGGCATTTCAATTGTACAAAGACTGAATGCACTCCAAAACAGACTAATAAGATAAGCTGTAGGTGTAGGCAGGCTGAAACTCATGGAGTGAGCTCAGAGGGTTCAGCCAGGAAGAGCTGAGGATTTTGATACACTCTGTTGACTCCGCTCTGGCTTAATGGCAGAAATTGATCTCCAAGGTGCCATTCACAGATTGTGGGTGAACAACCCAATAGGTCTGGCACCGTGGAACTCCAGCAGGTAGCCTCTGACAGGGTGAAGAGAAAGTCACTGTGGCGATGCTTCTGAATCACAGGCAGTGTCTTAACAGTTGGCGTAGGCTTGGGATGTTTGACGTCAGTTTTTGTGGAGATGCAGTAACAGCGGTATTTTGTGGGGGGGGGGGGGGGGGGGCAAAAAATTAAAAAAAAAAACTTTTAAAAAGTAAAGATTGAAAAAAGGGGCCGGTATATTATAAAACAAGAATGTTAGAATAAAACCAGAATAGGTTGATAGCAGCTGGGGCAGTGGTGGACATTAGGGATGTGGGCTGATGACCAGAGGATTGCCAATTCAATCCCCGGACCAGCAGGATCAGAAATGGGTGGGACAGATAACATAGCAGTGTTTCCCCACCCTCTTTAACCCCACTGTGGTGCTCTTGAGCAAGGCCCTTAACCCCAACTGCTCCAGTGGAGCTGCTCAGTGGCCACAGGCCAGACTGTGGTTGTACTGGGCACCTGCCAGGTGTGAATGTGTCATACACTGTCCTCCAGGCAGATGAGGGTTTGGAGGGAGGACTTATGGCGCAGGCAGGATGGAATGCAAAAATAATAATTTATTAACAAAACTCAAACACAAATAAACAACAGCACAGGGGCTGAAAACAACACAGGAGATCACGGGGCAAAATAACTCACGGAAATAAACTAACGTGGATAATCACAGGAATAAACAACAGAGAAACAACGACAATGACGCCAGACAGAGCACAAGCACGAACTGACATAAATAGGGAGGTTACTGATTACAAACGCCAGACAGGTGGGAACAATTAAGTGCTAAACAGGAGGAAATGGCTATGGGTATGGAAACAAGAGGAGCTGGGGACAATAGGGAGACAAGTATAGAGACAAACAAGGGATGAGCTCAGTGGACCAGAAGACACATAATGCAAATAATAATAATGGTTTGCATTTATATAGCACCTTTCAAGAAACCCAAAGCGCTTTACAATGAAAGTCCGTTATTCATTCACTCCACAGACAGACAATGGTAGCAGAAGCTACTACTGTAGCCACAGCTTCCCTGGGGCAGACTGACAGAAACCTGGCTGTTCCGCACCACAATCCACACCAGCGGTCTCTCCAACCACTACTGAACATTTGTACACATTCATACCCAGTGTCATGGACACTGGAGGCAAGTTATGTAACATGTCTTGCCCAGGGACACAACAGCAGGATGGCTGGGGATAGCAGGATTCGAACCACCAATGCTCTGGCTATTGGACGACCCGCTCTACCTCCTGAGCCACTTCCGCCCACATTTCCCTTGTCCGTTCCATTTTTGCTGAGCACCAAGCTGGACGGCAGGAAGTTCTATTTTTCCATGGTCTTTGGCATGACCCAGCCGGCACTTGAACCCCTACCTCCCGGCTGTGGGGCGGACACTCTGCCCCTGGGCCACCACTCCTGACATGAGCCGTGGGCATGGTCCCTAGCCGTGCCCCAGTCATGACAGAATGTGTATCTGTGTGAGTGTGAACAGGATGTCCTTGAAAAAGAGAGGTTCCCTCTCAATGGACCTTCCCTGTATAAAGGTTAAATAAAATAAATAAATAATAGGCATATTGTCTGCATTCATCTGTTATGGGATTGAATTTTAATTTATCCTTTCCTTTGATAAAAATTTGCTGCTTGTCTGAAAAGAGCTTTTGTTGCCTGAGACCCTAGTGCCTCTATTAAAATGCACACATCTGCTCTGGATGTGTACAAAAGTCTGTAAAAATTAACAAAAAAAAAAAAAAACATATACCCTGACTAGGGACCATGACAGTAATAAGTTCTTTTTTTTTTTTTTTTTGTTACTTATTTGTACCCGTAGGTAGACTTGGTTTGCAGTCTGGTGACAAGCCACTGGCTGCTGGTCGCTGCGTGCGCGAGCGCCCTAAACCTACATGTTTTTGGTGTGCGGGAGGAAACCGGAGAAATCCCGGAGTAAACCCGCGCAACACGGGGAGAACATGCAAACTCCACACAGCTCACTGTTGGTCGGGGGCTGGGATCGAACCCACGATCTCATGATCCCCGCGGTCCCCCGGCCGAGGGTAAAACTGTGCTGCCACAGTGCTAAACCACTGCGCCACCGTGCAGCCCAGTTCTCTGGGCTGTTCTCTGCTTAATTTTCTGTAGAATTTTCTGCTGTTTTCTGTTTTCTTTTTTTTTTTTTTTGGTCTAAATCCATCCTGTAGTTGTGGTGATATACTGTCTGACCATGTTCACCCTAGATCTCGCTGTTAAGGTAACAAGATGGTAAAATGGTGAATAATGCCATGAAGAGGCATTCACACATGGAGTCACAATTGCTTTGTCTTCTCAGTACCTAAGAAACCTTTTTTTAATTTTTCTCATGGCTAGTTCAAAGGAGCATACACAACATTTTTGTGGCGGGATCAAAGGAGCACACGCTGACAGGATGTGTGTCGACTCGTTCATAACCTTGGTGGTGGTTCGGCTACAGTTCTCTCGCCTTGTCTTTTTTTTTTTTTCCCTGTTCTTTGTGTCGGTCTGTTGAAGGCTGATCCATGGTATGGACTCATCAGTGCTTTTTCCTTTTATGACACAGGCCTTTCAAAGGCTTCTTTACATAACCCACGCGCATTCTGTTCCATGGCAGAGTCTCTGTGTATTAGTAACACACAGAGGCAGATAGCTCAGTCAACTCCAGCAGTATTATATGGCTAAATTTGCATTTTTAAGTAAGAAAAGAGCAGCAGTTTCAGTTAATGTTCTTTCAATGGTAACCCCTCAAAATCTAATTAGTGCTCATTATTGTCCTCTTGAAATGAGTGTCCTTATGAGAATGTGCTTATGTGATTAAAGTGCTGGCGGCTCAGGCGCGCCCTGGACCGTCATTTTTGGTGGTTTTGTTTAGCTAATCCCATTATTACTTCTCTTTAGCTCTACCGCAGTTTTGTTAAACAAAAAAAGTATTGATGACTCTACAATACATCAGCATTAATGAGACATTTTTAATTTTGCACTGTATATGCTTCAAGAACCCCACCTTGGTTTCCCAATTATAGTTTTAAAAAATGTGTAATCAATTCCTCTTTGTCAAAGTGTAATCTAAATGGTAATTGTTTACCCTTACTCAAAATAAAAGCAACATCTCAGACTCCAATACCTATGCTTGATATTTCACTCAGTTCCAAATTATCCATGGAGCGTTTGTGTTTCAGCCTCTGGAGATATGCAGTGCTGTCACTGAATAACAAGATTCTTTTTGCTCCATTGATCTCAAGCTGTGTACTTCCACTGTCAGACATGGCCGTGTTAAGGCTCTGGCTGCAGTAATCCATGTATTTACCAAGTCACTGTCATGTTGGGAGCTTTGCTGTGTTCATGGCTACTGAGCTGTCAAGTCCTTTCCCGCTACAATGTAAAGCTATGGGTAATACACGCAGCTTTATGAAGGATCAACACCTGGAAGGACAAAGACAAACAGAAGTGACCATTCTTTCTGAGATTGCCAAAACATGTTTAGCTCTTTTGCTTTTAGAGTGTATGAATCAGGCTGTGTCAAATGGTCACTCACAGAACTCACCTAGAAATGTTATTTCTTAATAGTATCATAAGCGTGGCCTGCACCATATTGTGTGTTATGCTGCATTTTTGGAGTTTTAGAGAAAACTCATCAGCGCCTGTGGCATTCCCTCATATTGTTTATTAATTCAAATTTTGTTGGGCAGGACAAGCAAAAAAAATAAATAAATAAAATTTAAAAAAAATAAACAAAAGCACTTTTTAAAGAATGTTTAAATAAGACGTCAACTGATGGTTATTGATTACTGAATAGTGTGGGGGGGTATTAAATAAATTTATGCTTCTTCCTACTTCTTTTCAGACATGTTAATAGTGTTTTGTTGTTTTTTTTTGTAGTTTCAAATGTTTGAAGTAAAACATTCATTCATTCATTCATTCATTCATTCATTTATTCAAATTTAAAAAAAAAAAAAGGTTTGACAAAACTGCAATTATTTACAAAAAATAACTTTCCTGCAGTATTGGAAAGGATTTATCTTTTGGTCAACTGCTTATACCCCCTTTACACAGGGATGGAGATTGTTGAGAGATTGATGAGTGATGGAAAAAAAAAATGTCCAGATCTCTTAACAATCTTTTAATGATTGTCATATCCCGAGCGCTTTGTCCGCGCTCGGGTTATTCCTCATCCCTGTCAGCTTTTGACAGCTGGTGTCGTCACACGGGTTTCCCGGGCTCTGATTGGCCAGACGCTCGGGAGCTCTCAGCTGTCAGAACCTGGGCAGCTGTGCCGAGTTTCCAATCATGAGCAGCTGGCTTTAAATGTCAGTGCGAGTGAACTGGACGGCGCGGCTGTCTCGTCAGAAGTCCTATGACTTTCCCCTGTCTCCTTACCACATGCTCCCTGGGTTCCTCGACGTATCCCGCTGCATGTAAGTGATTTATTTGGAACTGTCTTCTCCCTCGCTGACGTTCCTTCCTAACTACGGCAGACGAGAGCTCCTCGTCACTGCCATAACTCTCTTTTGTGAATTTATGTTGTGTTGTGTAACGAAGCCTGCGTGGCAAAGTTATGTTGTACACCTAAGTCCTGTGCTTTATAAATAAAGGAACTGAACTGCAATCTACTGAACTGAGGCGTCTTATGCTGGCTCGTGAGGGCCAGCCGTGACAGTAGACAGCCGCCAGAAGGAGACGCCGTTCTCAGTAAGTTGCGTTCTGGGAACTTTGTCCTTCCTGTCCAGGTACGCGGCATTGGAAATATGCCATCTCAGCGGAGTCATTCTCGGGGTTCCCACGTCCTGCTGACCAAGGCGTTGGAGGAGGTAGATGAAATCCTCATTATCGCCTCCGACCTCGATGGGTATCCAGACACCTCCCTCGCCCCTCCTCTCCTCGGTTATCAGCCCAATGAACAGTGGTATTTAGACCGGGCTGAGGAGGTGCTTGACCGTCTGCCTTCCCGCTACAACGGTCACCCCGAGGTCGACGCGAGGAGACTCGACATCGCTGCCCAACGCCAGACAATTCTGATGTACGAAGAGGAGGAGGCTGCAAGGTGGAGTGATCTCTGGCTCCAGCTGCCTGAGGCGCTGGAGGAGGTGGATGACTTCATCAGCGCTTCCGCCAGCCTCGACGACTCATCCGAAGCGCACTACTACCTGGACTGCGCTGAGAGAACGCTCGACCGGTTGTCTTCCCGCTACACCGACCACTTGGACGTCCAAGCGAGGAGACAAGAGATCGCCGTCCACCGCGAGGCGCTCCAGGAGATCGAGGAGGAACGAGGCCAAAGGCGGAGTAACCGGAGCTCCCGCTGCCCGCTCTGGAATCCGGATCCTTCCCTCGATCCAGTCCTGGAGTTCGCACCATCCGGGGCCCGTCGTAGACGTCGACACCGTGGCCAGAGACGTTCTCAGCGTGACTCCCCTCCGGAATCCGCTCCGGTTCACTGGGCTGACCCCATTCATCCCACTGCTGTCTCTTCGGCGTCTCACCTGGAGGAGACCCCAGCAGCCTTTCCCCCCGGGCCTGCTTTCCCCGCTGAGCTGTCAGCGCGTCACGCCCGGCCTGACTTGGCTGTTGCCTCCTCCGCTTCGACGCCTTCTCCAGCGGCTGGGAGTTTGAGAAGTTGTGCTCCAGTGGACAGCGCGGCTACACCATCCCGAGTGGCCCCCTCCCCTCCAAGAGAGTCTCCGGCCACCACCCGGTGGGAGGAGGATGGAATGACGTTCCCAACGGCAGGTTCCACCGCTCCTCCGGGAGCCAGGCAAGTTCAAGTTCACTTTTTTCCATCTAATAGTGATTTGTTCTGTCTGACTCCTGGGGGTGAGGCTCAGGGTTTGCAGCCCCCCGAGCCTCAACTCCCTGCTGATATGTTAATTAAACCCGCTGCCTCTGTGTCTCCCCCTGCTGAGCACGCTTCGACCTCTGAGGAGCGTCACCAGACGAGGAGTGAGCCTGCGGCCCTCGGGCAGAAGACCCCAGCCCCGCAGCCATTTTCTGGGCAGAGGAGGTCGGACGATTGGTTGGAGCCTGTGCCGACGACGGAGCGTCCCCGGGACTCCGCAGATGAACAGTCCGATCCAGCGGGCCGAGAGCCCCTCACCTCCACGCCGCATGAACTGCCAGCGTGGACGATGACGTCGGGGGGTCCTCGAGCTGCAAGAGCCCCTCTTCCAGGGGCGGATGACGTCGCGACGGAGTGGGAACCGGACGACGACCTCCTCCCGTTTGAACCCGGAGCATCGAAGTCCTGGATGGCGGCAGAACCCGAGATCAGGCAAGTGCTCTATTTTCTATCCCTCCTCTTCTTTCTGGAGCATTATTGCCTGTCTCTCGGGGGGGCGAGCCGGGTGCAGCCGTCTGCTGCGCTCGAGCCTGTCTCGCCGGGCCCTGCCGCTGCCGGTGATCCTGATCCCGGTTCCTTTTGTCCCTCTGAGCCTCTCCCCAGGGTCACTGGAGGCGAACCTGCTCTTGGTGCCACCTTGGAGGGTCCGGCTCTCGGCATGGGGTCCACCGGGAGTGCTCCGCCGGTTCAAGCGGAGCTTGACGTCATGGAGGTTCCGGCCCAATCGGGGTCCGACGCGGGTGCTGCTCTCGCCCGATCGGAGCTTGACGTCATGGAGATTCCGGCCCAATCGGGGTCCGACGCGGGTGCTGCTCTCGCCCGATCGGAGCTTGACGTCATGGGGGTTCCGGCCCAATCGGGGTCCGACGCGGGTGCTGCTCTCGCCCGATCGGAGCTTGACGTCATGGGGGTTCCGGCCCAATCGGGGTCCGACGCGGGTGCCGCTCTCGCTCAATCGGAGCTCGGCACCATGGTCGTTTTGACCCAGGTGGGTTCTGGAGACTGTGTAGCTGACACGCCGCTGAGCGTTTTCCAGGCCATGCCCCGTCCTCGCCATGGCCCCTTTTTCCCCGCCTTTGAGACTGCGGGGGTAAATTCCGGCTGGCCCGGTTCGCCGACCTTCCCCCAGCCATTCTGTTGGCAGGCCGATACTGCTCGACCACCCGGTGACCGGCTCTTTCCTTTTGGCGTCCGGGTCCGGCCTCCTGACAAGCTGGATGGTTCTTTTGGCGCCCTGGTCCGCCCGCCGGAGACATGGTTTCCCTCAGCCCGGTGTTTGGCTGGGCCGTTAGGGCACGTTCCGCTGCTTTTGCTGGCGGCCTGGATGCTGGGTGCTGGAAGGCCTCCTGAGCGGAGTTGTTTTACTCTATTCCCCAATGTTTTGTTTTTTTCTCTCCTTCTCTTGCCCCACCACTGACTTGTGACTGAAATACCCCACTGGGGATTGGACTTCATGTTTTAGGTGACTGTTTTCCGTGGATGGACATATGTTCTCTTGCCGTGGCTATCATGGGTATTGCATGTTTCCTTAGGGTGTGGTTGTTTATTTCCTATGTTACTCCCTTACTCGGGTCTAGTTCTCTTTTTTTGGCACCTGTGTTGTCTTTTGGTTTTGACGGTTTTCTGTTCACATTAACTTGGAGAAGAGGGTATTATTTGTCCTTTTATTTCCTTGATCCTGCCTTGTGGTATTGACTGGTGTTCCTTGTACCCTCATCTTGGCTTTCTTTTTTGTGGTTATGTGAGTGATGTCAATCTAGCGTTGACTTTAATTTTTATTCATCTCTGTCCCCGTTTATGTACGGTTTCTGCCTTTTTTTTTCTCTCTCCCTCCCTTCCCCGATGTTTTTGTTCCCTTGTTGTGAGTTGGCCCTGCTCTCCCTCCACCTGCTTCCCCCTCCACCCTCCGTGGGGTGGGGGGGTCTGGATGTTGCGCGCGACCGGGAGTTCGCGTAGAGGGAGGGGCCCTGTCATATCCCGAGCGCTTTGTCCGCGCTCGGGTTATTCCTCATCCCTGTCAGCTTTTGACAGCTGGTGTCGTCACACGGGTTTCCCGGGCTCTGATTGGCCAGACGCTCGGGAGCTCTCAGCTGTCAGAACCTGGGCAGCTGTGCCGAGTTTCCAATCATGAGCAGCTGGCTTTAAATGTCAGTGCGAGTGAACTGGACGGCGCGGCTGTCTCGTCAGAAGTCCTATGACTTTCCCCTGTCTCCTTACCACATGCTCCCTGGGTTCCTCGACGTATCCCGCTGCATGTAAGTGATTTATTTGGAACTGTCTTCTCCCTCGCTGACGTTCCTTCCTAACTACGGCAGACGAGAGCTCCTCGTTACTGCCATAACTCTCTTTTGTGAATTTATGTTGTGTTGTGTAACGAAGCCTGCGTGGCAAAGTTATGTTGTACACCTAAGTCCTGTGCTTTATAAATAAAGGAACTGAACTGCAATTTACTGAACTGAGGCGTCTTATGCTGGCTCGTGAGGGCCAGCCGTGACAATGATCTCCCATAGATTGCCAAGATCTCTCAATAATCTTCAGTGATCTTCACAGTTGCCAAGGCTTTGACTCAGTCCAAAGTAGTCTCTCAACAATCACCACAGGGAAGCGATCAAGTTATGGTCAAGGCTGATTGCCATGGCAAGGAGACTGAACATGTTCTAAAACTTTTTCTAAGGTAAAGAAGTGTATGTGTTGAAGAAAGAAATTACTGTTTGTATGTAGCTATTGTGCCTATGCACGTGCACTCCATCCTTACCCCCACCTTTCCTGTGATTAGAGCTAGTGAATTAGTTAAATATTTTAACCTCAATTAATTGAGATTAATTTTTGAAAATGGGTATGATTAATTATTTTAAAATTATATACACACACACACCTATTTGGTCATCCAAAAAAACTCAATGATCCCTCAGTGAGCTCTGCTGTTCTCTCAGTAATCTCTCAATGGTCTTTCAAAGATCTCTTTAAAGATCTATGTAGTTGCCAAAATATCTCCCGCACATTTACACATAAACAGCTTTTTCGAGGCTATAGGACAGGGGTCAGCAACCCGTGGTTCTTCAGCCCCATTGTTGTGGCTCTCTGCAGTTACATCTCAAAATGAAATTGAAATAATGAAGGTCATTTTATTTATTTTATTTTGAATATATAATATACAGTATACTAAGTATAGTATATTAAGTATAGCACAGATAATATTATATATAATATTGTGTATTGGATACATTTTTTCAACTGAAACGCATGCTTTTGTAAATGTAAAATGTTTATGTTTTAAATGTGTTATTATGCTGCCAACTAAAATATGCGCCACATCCGACCAGACTTAATCGTGGGCTCATTTGCAGGTAAAGGCGCACTAACAATCACCAACAGCTGGCTGCCAGCCCTCAGTAAGACAAATCCAGAAAAAGAAAAATCACCAAGAAAAACAAACTTTTCCAGAACACAGCCTTTACCGAAAAGTAAAATAAAATGGAGATGGGCGGGAAAAAAAAGTAATTTCAGAGCTTCCCAAACTGACAGATTCAATTCAGTTCAACTATATTTATATAGCGCAATTTCACAACAACAGTCATCTCATAGCACTTTCAAATGTAGGGGAAACCCCCACAATTGCAAAAAGTCCCCAGCAATCAGACGATCCCCTGTGAGCAAGCACTTGGTGACAGTGGAAAGTAAAAACTCCCTTTTAACAGGAAGAAACCTCTAGCAGAACCAGGCTCAGGGAGGGGCAGTCATCTGCTGCGACTGGCTGGGGGGTGAGGGAATAGAGAAGATGAAAAGAAGACATGTAGAGAGCAAACATTAAAGGAGTGAAGCCCAGTACATTATTAGAGGTCCCCCTGCTGTCTAAATCTATTAGCAGCATAACTAATGGAGGGTTCAGAGACACAGGATTCCTCCCTAATTGTAGGCTATATCGAAAAGGAAGGTTTTGACCCTGTTCTTAAAAACAGAGATTGAGTCTGACTCCCAAATCCAGATTGGCAGCTGGTTCCACAGGAAAGGAGCTTGATAACTGAAGCCTCTGCCTCCTATTGTACTTTTGGGGATTCTAGGTATTACAAGTTATCCAGCATTTTGGGAGCGTAATGCTCTGTTAGGGTGATAGGGTAGTATCAGATCTTTTAAATGAAAAGGGGCCTGATTGTTATGAGCTTTGTAAGTGAGAAGAAGGATTTTAAACTTAATTCTAAACTCTATGGGAAGCCAATGAATGGAGGCCAGAACCGGAGAGATATGATCTCTCTTTCTATTACCTGTTAAAACTCCTGCTGCAGCATTTTGGATCAACTGAAGACTTTTTTAAAGATGTTTTAGGGCAACCTGATAATAAATAGTTACAATAATCTAATCTAGAGCTAACAAAAGCGTGGATCAGTTTCTCAGTATCACTCTGAGACAAGATGCTTCTAATCTTGGCAATATTACGCAAATGATAGAAGGCAGTCAGAAACAAATTTAATATGTGAATTGAAAAACAGACCTTGATCAAAAATAACTCCAAGGTTCTTCACAGAACTATTAAGAGAGAGTAACCGCATCCAAACTAAAAGTTTGATTTGGAAAGGTATTTCTAAGGTTTTTTGGACCAACAAGAGTGACTTCAATCTTATCTGAATTTAATAGCAGGAAATTACAAGTCATCCAAGCTTTGATTTCCTTAAGACAGGCTTCTAACTTGGCTAACTGATTACTATCATCTGGCTTCATTGACATGTATAATTGTGTATCATCTGCATAACAATGAAAATGTATACAGTGCTTTCTAATAATGTTGCCTAATGGAAGCATATATAAACTAAAAAGAGGAGGGCCTAGCACAGATCCCTGTGGAACTCCATGACTAAGCTTGAGTTGGAAGAAAACTCATTATTGACATGAACAGATGCAGACTGACTGGAAAAGTTTCACTTCATGCCGTAC
The DNA here is from genome assembly GCA_020510985.1 of Pholidichthys leucotaenia. NCBI lineage: Eukaryota > Metazoa > Chordata > Actinopteri > Cichliformes > Pholidichthyidae > Pholidichthys > Pholidichthys leucotaenia. The sequence continues at coordinate 125,116,550 of CM035847.1, read as the reverse complement.
TTGATAAAGGCTGAGTCACAACCGGCCAGGCGGGCTGCTAGGGACTGTCTGCATGCAGATTTTGGGCCAAATGTCACGTGCCCCACAAGTGTTTCTTGCAAATTTTGAGAGATTTTTAGAGCACGTAAGCACATACGGAGGATGATGGACATGCCCAACAAACTCCACAAATTTTCTGTGAGCAAGAGGTCACAAGTGTGGTGTGCTTCACCTGCAAGGAGTTTGCATGTTAGACATATGGATTTTTATGGCCCTTGGGAAGATAAATCATGGTATAACATGATAAAACTATATGTGTTATAAAGTGTTATAATACTCTAACACATAATACTATGAGTTCACAGTATATCACTGTAATATTTTTCTAAATTAAAAAAAAATGACGACACTGAAATTAAATTAAACATTATACTAATTAGTATAATGTTTATTTTAACTATGCGGGGTAAGACATGCTGCAGCACTTCAGCAAAGAGGTTGTGGTCCATCCAGATAAAGTCCATGTAATCGCCTTGACATTCTCTGTCCAGCTCATGGAAAAAAGTCTTGTACTTGCCAAACAGCCACCGTTTGAAAAGTTTGTTTGCAAAAACCAATAAACACCACTTCCATGAAAATTTCACTCTTTACATCAAACAACTGTTAATATTACCTACTTATAGAAGTTCAAATCGTTTTGTCTCAAAAGCCAATATGTCCTATGTTATAGACACTACAAATTTATGTTTTTTTTGTTTTGTTTTGTTTTCAAAAGCCGATAAACGCCGGGAGCTCTTTTTTGTTTTTTTGTTGTTTTTTTTGTTACAAAAGCAGATAACTCCACAGGGCAAATCAGTGCTTGGTATTTGGGTCACGTGACTCATCTTGGATGCCTTCCGGGTCTGCTCACTCTGACTGACTTCCCTGGCTGTGTTCGGAATGTTCACTCACTCACTCCCTCCCTACTCACTATATAGTGAATTTAGATATAGATAGATAGATGTACTTTATTGATTCCAAACTGGGAAATTACAGTGTAACAGCAGCATGACAGTAGACAACCAAACAACAGAAACACACACATGACAGACAAAGGGATTACCCATGGAAAGTAAAAACTAACACAACTATAAAGCCTATATACATCATAGCTTAATATATGATGACCTGTATAAACACATGAATCAACCCATTGCACAAAGAAGGACTATCAGGAGCAGAGTGAAATGTGATGTACCAGTTAGTCTGTCAGGTGCAGTGTGGCAGCATTGTTATGACCAGAATACAACATCATAGTGAGTTATTGTACAGTGAAATTTCATGTGGCAGGAAAGATTTCCTGTACCTGGCCGTTCAACAGCGAAGCTGTAGTAGTCTACTGGAGAAAGTGCTTTGCTGTCTGTCTATTGTGTGGTGGAGGGGGTGATCAGAATTGTCCATGATGGATCGCAGTTTATTTAGTGTTCTCCTCTCCACTACTGTCTCAAAGGTCTCCGGTCTGAGACCAATTACAGAGCCAGCCCTCTTGATAATCTTGTCAAGTCTGTTGGTGTCTCTGGCCCTGATACTGCTACCCCAACAGACAGCAGCAAAAAAGATGGCGCTGGCGACAACGGTCTGGTAGAAAAGCTCCAGCATCCTGCTGCACACATTGAAGGATCTCAGCTTCCTCAGGAGGTAGAGTCTGCTCATCCCCTTCTTGTGCGCAGCATCGGTGTTGGATCTCCAGTCCAACCCGCTGCTGATCCTGTCACCCAGATATTTGTAGTCCTCAACCAGTCCCACATCCTCCCCCCTAATCTGTGGTGGCTGAGAAGGTGTCTTCCTCTTCCTGAAGTCAATCACCATCTCTCTGGTCTTGCTGACATTCAACCTCAGGTGATACTGCTCCGTCCACTCCACAAATCTGTCTACCAGTGTCCTGTACTCCCCCTCCTCTCCTCCTGTTATACACCCCACAACAGCTGAGTTGTCAGAGAATTTCTGCAGGTGGCATGACTCTGTGTTGTACTGAAAGTCAGTGGTGTATAAGGTAAAGAGAAAAGGAGAGAGCACAGTCCCCTGTGAAGCTCCCGTATCACTAACCGCCACTCCAGACAAGACATTGCCCAGCCGGACAAACTGTGATCTGCCTGTCAGGTAGTCAGTAATCCAGGAGATCACAGAGCTGTCAACCCCCATCACCCGCAGCTTCTCACCCCGCAGCAGTGGCTGGATGGTGTTAAAGGCACCGGAGAAATCAAAAAAAGTCATTCTCACAGTATCTCCTCCACCATCCAGGTGCAGATGTGCTCGTTGCAGCAGGTAGATGACAGTATCTTCAACTCCTAAATGGGGCTGATATGCGAACTGCAGAGGGTCCAGCCACGTCTTCACCTGCGGCCTCTGGTGGGCTAAGACCAGTCTCTCCAGGACCTTCATCACATGAGAAGTGAGGGCAACTGGTCAATAGTCGTTCATGTCCGATGGAGATGACTTCTTGGGGACAAGAACCAGGCAGGATGTCTTCCACAGCACCGGTACTCTCTCCAGACTCAGGCTCAGGTTGTACAGGTGTTTCAGTACCGGAGCTAGTTGGTTGGCACAGGTCCTCAGGGTCCTGGCGGAGATGCCGTCAGGGCCCGAAGCCTTCCGCTGACGGAGTCTCTCCAGCTGTTTCTGCACCTGATCTGTAGTCACCATGAAGTGAGGGAGGATCCTGGTGCCCCCTGGGGGGGGGAGTGGAGAGAGGTTCTGCACAGGAGGGTGGGCTATACAGTGGACTATACAGTAAACTCAATATAACAATAAAATTAACCGTTTTTAGACACTACTGGGCTTGTTTTTGTGGCACGGTTAATGACATCATCACTTGACAGTAAAATATAACAGACTAACGGTGGTAAAAAATGAATACCTGCATGTAATTTGGAGTAAATATGCATTAAATCAAATCGTTTTTGCTGAATTATTAAATATACTGTACATACCTTAAGGTAGTTCATGTTGTGATGTGAAGCTCTCCTGTCACTGCTCCACTGGCTGCGCATTCACTATTATAGTACACTATGGGGAAGGAGTTTCTTTTATTCCAGCCTTATTCCTTTTCTTTTTTTACTGTGCACACCAATGAAGAGAGAGAGAAACACCATTTCAGTTCTGCTGTATGTCCTGTATGTATAGTAGTATTGTGGAGAAAGGAATAGGCGAGGAAACGAGCTGAACAACACAAGACTTTATTCTTTCTCCAACAAAACAGTATAGCAAAAGCGCATCCCGGGCCTCTGTGCATCCTTCTTTTATATATTTATTTCCATGCATTGAGGCCCGGAACTTCCAACCATAACACATTATGTTTAGAACAAAGCCTGTGTGGCACATTAACATGACATAACACCGGCTCTGCTCTCACATCCTTCTCCCAGTGGCCTGGTATTTACTCCTCTCCCCGGGGGGTGCATAATCCTTACTGTCCCATCTGAATCCCCCGGTGACACCTCCTCTTTTGGTCCATTGTCCCCTGGGTGGAGAAGTCCAACACCATGCCCCCACAGTATTGGCAATTAAATCTTTGAATCTTGAATTATAGCTTTTTTAGAGCTATATTATACAATTTTAATGAGTGGATATGCCTAAATCAGTGTGTCAATCATACTACATTGATGCTTATAGACATTCAAGTATGTTCTAGACAAAATAGCATGACCTTTGGGACTTGTTTGTTTTTGCAAAAGAATGGCTTGTGGACTTATCTGGTTTTCCAAAAAAAAAAAAAAAAGTTCTAATAAATTGCCAAAAAGAAACAATGAGTTGAGGTTTGGTTTTTTGCTTTATTATGTCTGAGATACTCATATTTCAAGTGACCATGTCTTTGAAGCTGATTTGGAAATACTAACACCTATAAACCGACAGATAAAATGGTGCTTTTTTCTCATTTTGAACACAACGGGACGCATCTGTTTTTGCAAAAGAACTCTTTTTTTATTTTTAATTGAAAGAATGAGCAAGTTGTAAGTAAAGTTGGATTCACACTACAATGTTTGGACTGACTTTTACTGATGTTTTGGCAAATGTCTGGCTCTGCTGGCAAAGTTAACGACACTTTGTGTTTGTTGGCAAATGCTGGCGAAAGTTGTGTTCTTTGAAGCTTGAGCGCTGAGCTAAGTTATGCAGAGTTTACCTAAGTCGGCCTAAGTTAAAGCTGGGTTCACTCTATAGGGTTTGGACCAACTTTTACAGACGTTTTGAAAAATCACAGAAATTAGTCCAAACATCGGTGAAATTACATTCGTGAGCAGGTTTTTTTTAATCCAGCGCACACCAACTTTTACAAACTTTTGCTAACATTTGCCAGCGTTGCATTCAGCGTTGGTAAACATCTGCCAACTTAGACTAGTGTATGTGTAGCTGTTGCCAACGTAGGTTAACTTAAGCAAACGAACACTCAGCGGAGGTCAGCTGACATTCGCGTCAGGCGACACTCATATAAAGATCAGCATTTGTGGAGGCTTCCTGCCATTCTGGATCTGCTTTTGCACACATCTCCCTTGGGCATATGTTTCAGTATTTATTTTCTTTTTATATTCCTATGTAGTTACTTCTGCATACCCTTTCCCCCTGTTTCTTCATTCATTCATTCATTCCTCTAAAAAATAATACAATAATGCCTATAGACTCCAACAGTAAGTCCGCAATTAAAATATGAATGTGGATGGAATTAAAAAAAAATATTTAGTGTATCATCATACAGATAAAATGATGGATGATTATATTTTCACTGTTACACCTCTCTTTATTAAAATAACATAAAATCCCTTTAAATGTCATTTACTTTTTGACACCACATCAGCACTGTTTGATTCCCCACAATGGAAGCCAAACCAATAAATCCTGGAGAATTATTACGCACAGAGAAAATTAAGAGCAGTAAATTTCTCAATGTCTCCCAAGTGGAGGAGTTTAAGTATCTTGGGGCCTTATTCACGAGTGAGGGGAAAATGGAGCGTGACATTGACAGACGTATCAGAGCAGCATCTGCAGTGATGCGGACGTTGTACCAGTCTGTTGTGGTGAAGAGGGAGCTTAGTTCTAAGGCAAAGCTGTCAATTTAAGATAAGATAAGATAAGATAAGCCTTTATTAGTCCCACAATGGGGAAAATTCCAGGATTGCAGCAGCACAGGGATAGCAACACTCAGAGCAACAATCAGAAGGCAAGAGAAAAACAAGAGCAGCGAGTATACATACACTACCGTTCAAAAGTTTGGGGTGACCCAGACATTTTGTGTTTTCCATGAAAAGTCACACTTATTTACCACCATGAATTGTAAAATGAATAGAAAATATAGTCAAGACATTGACAAGGTTAGAAATAATGATTTGTATTTGAAATAATAATTTTTTCCTTCAAACTTTGCTTTCGTCAAAGAATCCTCCATTTGCAGCAATTACAGCATTGCAGACCTAACATGATTGCACTGTGGAAATGTGAAAATGACGAGGCAGAGTTTATCTCACGAGTCAGGTTTATTCACATCTTCCAACATCAGCAAAGCAGAAAAGGGAAAAACACAGACATTCGTCCTTTATATATCCAGGACCTTCAAAGCTCACAGTCACATTGCATTTAATCACAAGTAACAATGCATCTTCTCTTAAATCTTATAACATCCTCCTCATAGTCTCTGGCAGACCAGGAAATCCCCCAAGGCCGCCTCTTGCATACCAAAGACTAAATTTTCACATCCTCCTGTTATCTCCAAGGAGGCCCAGTACTTTGTTCTCTCTGAGATGTGAAGCTTAAAGTGATACACATGTGTCCCACATGACCCCCCCCCCCCAAACATCTAAGATGGAACAACAGAATAACAGTCTGCATGTCATGATAAAATCATTACACATTAACCCACGTGCTGCTTGGGCCTCAGTCTCCTCCCGTATCTGCTGTAAGCCGGCTTCGCCACTTCTGCGGCGCCATCTCGCTGGGGCGCTGCTGTCTTGGGGTGAGAACTGTTTGTCACTCCCTGTGGGTGTTCTGGGGAATGTCCCCGGGGGGGTCTGCTGCGCCGAGGAGCCCTGGCCAACAGCACATCCTCATCCGCCACCACAAAGGCGGGTTTGAGCCTGTTTATGCCAATCTTTTCCTTCCTGCCCCCCAAATCTAGCAAAAAATGTTTGTCCCCTGTTTCCAGCACTCTAAATGGTCCATCAAAAGGTGGTTGCAGCGGTGGGCGATGGGCATTGTGTCTGACAAAAACAAATTTGGCATTTTTCAAAGCCTTAGGCACAAAAACGCGTGGAAAACTGTGGTGAACGGGGCAAGGCAGCGTGCCCGATTCCGTGCCACGCTGCAACCGCTGAGACGGGGAGCTATCTGGCGCAGGATTATCTGGGAGAAACTCCCCGGGCAGCCGAAGTGGTTGCGCAAAAACTAGCTCAGCCGGGGAGGCTGCTAAGTCCTCTTTAGGTGCAGAACGCAACCCCAATAAAACCCACAGTAGCCTGTCCACCCAATTTGCATCCGTCAGCGACGCTCTGAGAGCCGCTTTCAATGACCTATGAAAACGTTCGCATAACCCATTAGCCTGCGGATTGTACACGGTTGTGCGGTGGATCGTTACCCCCAGGCTGCGGGCCATTGCTGACCAAAGTTCAGAAACAAATTGAGGGCCTCTGTCGGACGTAATGTCCGACGGGACTCCAAAGCGCGCTACCCATGCTGTTAAAAACGCGCACGCCACTTCCTCGGCTGTGGTTGATGCCAGTGGGACCACTTCCAGCCAGCGCGTGGTGCGGTCCACCATTGTCAGAAGGTGTGTGCACCCCTGTGACGGCGGGAGGGGGCCTACGAGGTCCACGTGAACATGATCGAACCTCTTAGCCGGGATGTGAAACGGCTCCAAGGGAGCTCTCGTGTGTTTGTGTACCTTGGCTCGTTGACAAGCCATGCAGGCTGCTGCCCACTCCTTAACTTGTTTGCATAGGCTCGGCCATACAAATTTATCTCCTACCATTTTGACCGACGCGCGCACTCCCGGGTGCACCAGAGAATGAATCGAGTCAAAAACGCGGCGGCGCCACGCGGCCGGTACCACAGGACGCGGTCGCCCAGTGGAGACATCGCAGATTAGGGGGGGCATACCGTCTTGCAGCACCCTGTTCTCCAGCCTTAACGTCCGCGTCGCTAACCTGATCCGCGGCCATGGCTGCATAATCTATCCCTACGCGGACTGGGGCCGCCACGGCGCGCGAGAGACAGTCTGCCACTACATTCAGTTTACCCGCCACATGCTGAATATCGGTAGTAAACTCTGAGATAGCGGCCAGCTGTCTTTGCTGCCGGCCTGACCACGGTTCTGAAACTTTGGCCATCGCGAATGTCAGCAGCTTGTGGTCAACGAACGCGGTGAAACGGCGTCCCTCCAGCCAGAACTGGAAGTGGCGAATGGCCAAGTGGAGAGCTAACAACTCCCTGTCGAATGCGCTGTATTTTCGTTCACTATCGCGCAAAGTCCTGCTGAAAAAGGCAAGCGGCTGCCAAGCCCCGGCTACATGCTGCTCCACGACCGCCCTTATGGCCACATCTGACGCGTCAGTAGTGAGCGCTATGCGGGTCGTTGGGTCTGGATGTGCTAACAGCGCAGCGTTTGCCAGGGCTGTTTTGACCTCCGAGAATGCTCACTCTCGCTCCGGAGACCATTCGATCTTATTTGTGGGTTTTTGTTTTTTGAGTGTGGCATACAATGGTTGCATGAGCTGCGCTGCGTGGGGGAGGAAACGGTTATAAAAATTCACCATTCCCAAAAACTCCTGTAACGCCTTGACCGTTTGTGGCTGGGGAAAATTTGCTACCGCGCGCACTTTGTCAGGCAGCGGAACCGCTCCTTCTGGAGAGACGTGATGCCCCAAAAAATCAATCTGCGTCACCCCGAACTGACACTTCACTGGGTTGATTATTAAACCGTGCTCTCCCAACCTCCGGAAAACTGCCATGAGGTGGTTTCCGTGTTCGTCTTCGGACGCGCTGGCTACTAAGATGTCGTCCAGGTAGACGAATATGAAGGGGAGATTGCGCAACACCGCATCCATCATGCACTGGAATGTCTGCGCAGCGCCTTTAAGCCCAAATGGCATGCGCAAAAACTCGAATAGACCAAACAGAGTTATTACCGCTGTTTTGGGTATGTCCTCAGCGCGCACTGGGACTTGGTGGTAACCGCGGACCAAGTCTATCTTAGAAAAAACACGCGCCCCCACCAAATGAACGGAAAAATCTTGGATATGCGGGATTGGTTAGCGGTCGTGTGCTGTGGCGTTGTTCAACCTGCGGAAGGTCGCCACGAGCCGTCAGCTTTCGGGACCATGTGAAGCGGGGAAGCCCATGGGCTGTTCGAACGCCTGATGATGCCCAACCTTTCCAGGTTGGCGAACTCCTCGCGCGCTATGGTCAGTTTAGCTGAATCCAAGCGCCGAGCTTTTGCAAAAACGGGCGGTCCGGTGGTAGTAATAAAATGTTCCACCCCGTGTTTAGCGACGGCTGCTGAAAATGTGGGAACCGTGAGTGCTGGGAACTGAGTGAGCAGTGTGTGGAACTTGGAACTGTACAGGGAATAGAATAAAAAGAAAGTGCATTAACCAGGCGCCTCTTAGCAAGATCAACCAACAAACCATGTAAGCACAGAAAATCAGCCCCCAACATATTGAAATTCACTGCAGCTATAACAAAAGTCCACTCAAATGTACGGCCGTGTAGGGACAGAAGCAGAGTCCTCTCACCAAAGGTCTTAATCTCCGAGCCGTTCGCTGCTGACACCCCGGGACCTCTGGAAACCGCCAGCCGGTCAGCGGAGGAAGGTGTGATGAAACTCAACTGGGAGCCTGTGTCCACGAGGAAATGCCTCCCCGAGCGCGCATCCTTCAAGTAGAGCAGCTTGTTCTCCTCCCTGAGGGCCGCAGCTGCTACCGACCCCTGGTCTTGGCGTTTCCCGAGCGCTTGAACTGGCAAGTTGGTATACATTTGCGTGCCTTCTCTGCAAAGCGGCGATGGTAGAAACAGAGGATGTCTCCTCCGCGATCCTTGGCCCCCGCCCCCGCCGTCGTCGGTGGCTCTGCTACCGCCATCTCTGGCCCCCCGCCATCTCCGGCCGTCGCGCCGAACTCCGTCGCTGCTGCGGTGGCCGCGCGCTGTTTGCTGGCGTTGAGAATCCGGTGCGCCTCCTGGGCCAGTGCGCGGAAGTCCCGCTGGGCCAACAACGGCAAACTGGCCAGGGTCGCTCTCGTGGCTGACGGTAGGGTCCTGAGGAAAATGTGGGTGAAGATGAAGTCGTCGTTGTCTGAGCCCCTCAACCTCAGCATGTTCTCCATCAGGTCAATGGGTGTGCCATCTCCCAAGTCGTTCAGAGCCAGGAGCCTCTCTGCTGTCTCCTCGACTGAGAGAGTGAAACGCTGGATAAGCGCAGCCTTCAACCCGCCGTATTTGTCGTTGGCCGGTGGCCGCTCCAATAGGCTCTGCACATGCCGAGCCGTGCGGTTGTCGAGCTTTGCAATCACATGGTAGAACTTTGTGTCATCTACCGTTATCCCCCGGAGGGCGAACTGTGCTTCGACCAAGTGGAACCAGGAGCACGGGTTGTCTTGCCAAAAGTCGGTAGCTGGACGGTAGCGGCATACGCTTGGCTGGGAGCTCCTGACTCGGCTGGCCCAGGGGAATTTCTTTCATCCATGATACGTCTTAGGGTCACCAGTGTGGAAATGTGAAAATGACGAGGCAGAGTTTATCTCACGAGTCAGGTTTATTCACATCTTCCAACATCAGCGAAGCAGAAAGAGGAAAAACACAGACATTCGTCCTTTATATATCCAGGACCTTCAAAGCTCACAGTCACATTGCATTTAATCACAAGTAACAATGCATCTTCTCTTAAATCTTATAACATCCTCCTCATAGTCTCTGGCAGACCAGGAAATCCCCCAAGGCCGCCTCTTGCATACCAAAGACTAAATTTTCACATCCTCCTGTTATCTCCAAGGAGACCCAGTTCTTTGTTCTCTCTGAGATGTGAAGCTTAAAGTGATACACATGTGTCCCACAGCACAAGGGTTTTCTAATCATCCATTAGCCTTCTGACGCAATGAGCAAACACATTGTACCATTAGAACACCGGAGTGATAGTTGCTGGAAATGGGCCTCTATACACCTATGTAGATATTGCACCAAAAACCAGACATTTGCAGCTATAATAGTAATTTACCACATTAGCAATGTATAGAGTGTATTTCTGATTAGTTTAAAGTTATCTTCATTGAAAAAAGTGCTTTTCTTTCAAAAATAAGGAAATTTCTAAGTGACCCCAAACTTTTGAACGGTAGTGTATATACATATAAATATAAATATATATATATATAGACACACAGTGCAGAACATTGTAGCTAGATTGAATAGATATATAAATATATAAACACAGTGCGGAGCATTATAGCTGGATGGAATAAATATATGAGTATATAAACACACAGTGCGGAGTATTGTAGCTAGATGGAATAAATATGTAGATATATAAACACACACAGTGCGGAGCATTGTTGCTAGATGGAATACATATATAAATATATAAACACACAGTGCGGAGCATTGTAGCTAGATGGAATAAATATGTAGATATATAAACACACACAGTGCGGCGCATTGTAGCTAGATGGAATAAATATGTAATTATATAAACACACACAGTGTGGAGCATAGTTAATAGATGGAATATATATATATATATATATATATATATATATATATACATATATATATATATATATATAAACACACAGTGCGGAGCATTGTAGCTAGATGGAATAAATATGTAACTATATAAACACACAAAGTGTGGAGCATTGTTGCTAGATGGAATAAATATATAAACACAGTGCAGAGCATTGTAGCTAGATGGAATAAATATGTAAATATATAAACACACACAGCGTGGAGCATTGTTGCTAGATGGAATAAATATATAAATATATAAACACACACAGTGCGGAGCATTGTTGCTAGATGGAATGAAACAGCACAACCGTCTACTTAGTTATCCTACATGGTATTATTATGCACCCATACATATTCTCACCCTCCATAGCGACCAGTATTTTCCTAGTTGTATACCGGAGGGGACCATTGTGTAAGTCTGTTGCATCTTTTGCATTCAATACTATTAGGTTGTTACGTCTTTTTGCTATCTCTGCGAGCAGCCCTGCTTAGGTTGTACAGTCTGACAGCCTTAGGTAGGAAGGACCTGCGAAACCTCTCGGTTGTGCACCTAGGATGATGTAGTCTGCTGCTAAATGAGCTCCTTAGTGCATTCAGTATGTCCTGCATAGGGTGGAACTCGGACTCCAGCAGAGATGACAGTTTAGCCACCATCCTTCTCTCTCCCATCCCCTCCACTGGGTCAAGGCGCTGCCCCAGGACAGAGCTAGCTTTCTTGATCAGTTTGTCCAGTCTCTTCCTATCGGCTGCTGTAATGCCACTGCCCCAGCAGACCACTCCAAAAGTGATGGCTGATGCCACCACCTTGTCATACAATGTCTTCAGCAGCGCCCCTTGTACACCAAAAGACCTGAGTCTCCTCAGCAGGAACAGCCTGCGCTGTCCCTTCTTGTAGAGTTCGTCAGTATTGTGTGACCAGTCTAGTTTATTGTTCAGATGAACACCCAGGTACTTATAGGATGTCACCATCTCGATGTCTGTTCCCTGTATATTTACTGGTGCTGTGGGGGGTTGCCCATGCCTGCAGCAGTCCACCACCAGCTCCTTAGTTTTCCTCGCGTTGATCTGGAGGCAGTTCCGATGGCACCAGTCCACGAAGTCCTGGATAAGCCCTCTGTACTCAGCTTCATCTCCGTTGGAGATGAGGCTAACGATCGCAGAGTCGTCAGAGAACTTCTGTAGATGGCAGTGTGTTGTGTTGTGTGAGAAGTCCGCAGTATAAAGGGTGAACAGGAAGGGAGCCAAAACCGTTCCCTGGGGGGCCCCCGTGCTACCGATGATCGTGTCGGACACACAGTCCCGGGTTCTCACAAACTGAGGCCGGTTTGTGAGGTAGTCCAGGATCCATGAGGACAGGTGCTGGTCCACCCCTGCGCACAGCAGCTTGTCCTTCAGGATCATCGGTTGGATGGTGTTGAAAAAACACTGGAGAAGTCAAAGAACATGATCCTCACCGCATTCCCGGGCTCCTCCAGGTGGGACAGAGAACGGTGAAGGAGGAAGATCACCGCATCCTCCACCCCAATGCCATGCTGGTAGGCGAACTGGAGTGGATCCATCGCTGGTCCCACCAGGGGGCGGAGGTGAGCAAGGAGCAGTCTCTCCAGGGTCTTCATCATGTGGGACGTCAGGGCCACTGGTCTGTAGCTGTTCAGATCTTTGGGGTGGGAAGTCTTTGGTACAGGTACCACACAAGATGTTTTCCACAGCTGTGGTACCCTCCCCAGCTTCAGGCTCAGATTGAAGATGTACTCCACAATCCCACACAGCTGGTCTGCACAGGACTTGAGGAGCTTTGCGCTGATGCCGTCCGGTCCCGACGCCTTCCTCGCCTTGATCTTCCTCAGCTCCGTCCTCACCTGGGTCTTAGTGAGGGTCAGGTTGGGGGGCTGTGTGTTGGGAGTGGAGGGGTGTTGGTGGAGTGGGGAGTGGTCAGCAGGACTTGATGTCTTTAGAGGCAGCAGTGGTTGTTGTGCAGTCAGTGGGGAGGGCGGTTGGTCAAACCTATTGAAAAACAGATTCAGATTGTTCGCCCATTCCCTGCCCCCTGTGGCCTGGGGGGAGGTATTCTGCAGCCCAGAGATGGTTTTAAGGTTTCTCCAGACCCCGCTGATGTCGCTCTGTTGCAGCTTGTCCTCCATCAATCTACGTTCCTACTTTCACCTATGGTCACGAGCTTTGGGTAATGACCGAAAGAACAAGATTGCAGATACAAGTGGCTGAAATGAGCTTTCTCCGTAGGATTGCTGGACTCACCCTCAGAGATAGGGTGAGGAGCTCAGTCATCCGGGAGAGGCTCAGAGTAGAGCCACTGCTCCTCCACATTGAAATGAGTCAGTTGAGGTGGTATGGGCATCTGATTAGGATGCCTCCTGGACGCCTCCCACTTGGGGTGTTTCGGGCACGTCCCACTGGGAGGAGACCCCAGGGCAGACCCAGGACTCGTTGGAGAGACTATGTCTCCCAGCTGGTCCAAGAACGCCTTGGTATCCTCTCTGAAGAGCTGGAACAGGTGGCTGGGGAGAGGTAAGTCTGGGCTTCTCTGCTTGAACTGCTGCCTCCACGACCCGGACCTCCGGAAAAGCGGTAGAAGATGGATGGATGGATGGATGGAAATTTTTCAATGAGGAGATTTTTTTTTCTTCTTTGGGGCTGTCACATTTTTGGGAGATGATATATTTTTTTTTCTTTTTTTAATTCCTCCTTCTCTTCATTTCTCTTTTGTCCGTGCATGTCTGAAGTGAGTTTTGGTCTAAAAACATCTGCTTCCATTGGCATTTGACAATGGCATTGGCATTACCGGAGTGGTGGCTCAGTTGGTAGAGCATCCGCCCCACACCCAGGAGGCAGGGGTTCAAATCCCGGCCGGGTCATGCCGAAGACCATATAAAAGTGAAACTTCCTGCCATCCAGCTTGGTGCTCAGCAATATTGGAATGGAGGAGGGATCTCTGTGGCGGCGCCTTGCATGGCAGCGGCCCTCTGATTCTACACTTGGGGTGTTTGTGATTTGCACTGTAGATAGGTAAAACACAATCTCGTTCTGCTGTACATGATTGGTTGTACGGTTGAATGACAATAAGGGTGATTTAATTTAATTTAATTTTAATTTCAGTCAATGTTTGCCAATGGAGCTTAACTTGGGCTGACTTAGGCAAACTGCATAAATTAGCCCAGCATTCAGGAACTGTTACAAACTGAGCACAACTTTCACCAGTGTTTATTTCCAAACATCGGCAAATTTGCAACATGCTGAAAATTTTCAAGGAACACAACTTTCGCCAGTGTTTGCCAACAAACACCAACTATCATTATCTTTTATCAGCTTTTGCCAGCAGAGCCAGACGTTTGCCAAAACGTCAGTAAAAGTTGGTCCAAATGTTGTAGTCTGAATCCACCCAAAAAAAGCAGGTCCAGAATATCAGGAAGCCTCCACAAGCGCTATTTTTACATAAGCGTCACCTGACGCTGATATCAGCTGACCTGCGCTGAGTATTCTTAGCTTAAGTTAACCTAAGTTAGCAACAGATAGACATACGCTAGCCTAAGTTGGCAAAAGTTTGCCAATGCTGACTGCAATGCTGGCAAATGCTAGCAAAACTTCGTAAAAGTTTGTAAAAGTTGGTGTGCGCAGGATTAAAAAACAACCTGCTCACATGCATAATTTCACCGACGTTTGGACTAATTTCTCCAAATGCTATAGTGTGAACCCTGCTTAAATAACCTTTGTACATTACAGGCAATAAAAAAAATCAGACTTACTGTCAGCAGGTTAGTGTATTTGACAAAGAGTCTTCAGTCAAAACTTTTAGAAAAGGATCAGCCTACAACTAAGGAAAAAAAGGTGATGTGATGCTGTGCGGGCTTCGAGCGGCACACAACCGGATTTAAAACATTTTTGTTTGAGCTGCTCCACAGTGCATTTTTTTCATCATTCAACAAAGGTAAGCACCATTTTAGGGATGTATTTCAGTCTGTAACAACATCCTTCGTTATAAAGTTGATGATTATTTTTATTTATAAGGCTTACTGGTTGCATTGAAAGCCGAAGCCGGTGCAGTGGTACTTTGACGGCAGGCCACCATTGAGGTTCCCGATCGGTAGTGGGGAGAAAAAGAGGGCAATGGTTGCAATATATTATCTGATACAAACGATTTTTTTTTGTTTTAATATTTTTTTTCTAATGAAAATTTTTTTTTTTTTTCTAAAGAAAATACTTGTAAATCCCCAAAAAAATGTAAATGTAATTCCCATCACAAAAGTGTAGGCCTAACTATTCAAACCACCCATTTGCCGCAGAATCAGGCAACATGCAGTATGTCTGTTATTTTCCCTCATCTCCCTATACTGGTTTCCACACAATTTGTGAGAAAATACTGAATTATCCTGTTGTCCTTTTCCTACCTGCAGCTTCTCAGGCGAGTTTGTTAAAATGCACAAGATTAATAAACCCTCATGACAGGATTGACTAGTTAGCTGATTAATTAGAATGCAGTCAATTTCAATTAAACTGATCTGCCAGTTCTATTTAGTAGTAAAGAAACCATATCAATATGATAATAAAAAGACACTGAATGTTTTCATTCACATTTTGATTTTTAATCATTATCTTTACAAACAAGAATACAGATTAAACAGCTGTTTCTGATTACACAGATGAGCAACACAATACTACAAGATTAAGTTACAAAAAAATATTAAATGTGTAAAAATGGACACAACCTGATCTCAGTCGACTTTTATGCTGTCGATGGGCCTGAATTCAAATCTTCCTCTGGGTGTGTACAGATGGGGTGGGAATTACTGTTAAATACTATCAGTGCAATCTGTCAAAATGACGGACCGCTCTGGAAATTTTCCTTGATTGCTAAAAATTACTAGTCAATGATAGAGAAGTCTCGGATGACAAACCCTCGGTCTGGCACATACAGTATATATACAGTATATATATATATATATATATATATATATATATATATATATAGCCTACTTCATGTGGACCCTGCGAGGTGCAAGACACACTTAAGACTGTGTCAAAGACCTCCTTGCAGCCTGTCCAAAACGACATCCACATCCTCCATGGTTCCAGAAAATTGCAGCAAATGTACGATATCTAAATTCATTTGGCTGGTTGTGACTCAGGCTTAAATCATCTAAACTTGTTGAATAATTGTCTTCAAGGTAAGGGAAGTACTGTTGGTTCAGTGTTATTTTCATGCAGAATGGTTAATTGCTCTACATGGCTGAAGATTTAAAGAAAAAGAAAAACAGACATCACCCTGAAATTAATGAAAAGCATTCAAATTGGTCTTTTTAAAAAATAATTCCTCTTTTTCTGATAGCTTACAACTGTTATGGTTCATTTATTTCAAAGTTGTCTATTTTCCCCAAATATGAGAAGGATTTATAAATGTTGGTCAGCATAGTTTGGTTTTCAGTTCAAGATGCAGTGTATATGTTTGGTCATCTAAATTATGAAATTTAATGTGGCATAAAATCTTTTTTTAAGTTTTCATTGTTATATAATCATTTTAGGTAAAAACTGTGTTTTTGTATTGTAAGATTACTTTTTAATACACAGGAAGAGGGTCCGTCTCCATGTAGGCGGCCATCTTGGATCACTGTAATGTCTTGCCAAGTTTTTATGTTTAATTCTATCAATGCAAATGACTTCTGTAGGTTATTGTAAATGTTTAATAAAGGAGAAACGACCAGTATGAATTAAAACATTTGCATTTTGATATCTGACAGCTAGATTACACTAGATAACACAATGACCTCATCATATAACATTTTTTCAGAAGAGTCTGGCTTTTTCATTTGCTGCGACACATAATCGCAAAGTGCCATCAGTTTTCTTCACTGTTGAAGTATGAACTCATAAAGGCTACATAAACTACATTTCTTGTATATTCATTGATATATATAAAATGTTATAACCAGCATAATCTTTATTTTAATGGTCAAATAGTTGTTGCGGCTCTCAGATAATTCTGTTTTAGTCAGTGAGGGGAAAATGGCTCTTTTCTTTGGTTGCAGACCCCTGCTATAGGACATCACTGAGGGATCGGGCCAACTTTTGACCTCTTATTGGTCACCCAACTATCTCTCCATCTGTGTAAAGGAGCCCTAACTCAGATTTTTGGAGGTTTTTGAATCATGTTGTAAAATTTCGCCCTACCCAAATCTAATGTTTGCGACGGAAACTACCCAGAAGAAGAGGGTAGCATGAACAGAAGAATAGCAAGTCACATTATGGCATGAGCCTGTCTGATCTGCCATACGTTGAATAACACTGCATTACCGATGGCACCTTGTACCACAGCCCATGAAATAAAAATAATTATGTCAACAATAAGTCATAAAAAGTTACTCTTGTAGGATTCCAAGATAGCTTTTCTGTACAAATTCTTGTATCTTTCAATCATTTAGTATAAAAAGACAATATTTCTTTATTATTTATATACATACATTTTTAAAAGATGCTTATGTCTGTTATTATATTTGCAACAGTATGATAAGCAATCACAAAACTTTGCAGGCTCCTCTCTGAAATTAAAATGAGTGCCAGATCTGAAGATGAATAGATGTCCAACCCATGAGTACGGAATAAGGGGTACATGAAGTGGAGGTGACAAGGTACCAATCATAACAATGCAAACACTTGTCCTCCAGAATGACTGGAGGTGTTCTGGGAGATTGCAAGATTGGCACTAGTCTTCTTTGAAAATTAAAACGTTACATTTACTGACATGATCCTCTTATCTTCTCTATTAGCCGAACCATGAAAGCTAATTACATCAGAGCTGTTGTCTGTAATGGCATATTCATCACTTATTCTGTTAAGTGAATCAACTGTGTTGTGCCAGAGCAATGTCATTGGCGGTCAAAGGAGTGATTTGCAAACAGGATGTATGATTGCTTACTCCAGTGAAGTTGTTGTTCCACAGTAATGGATTCACTGTGTCACAGGGAAAGTTTTCAATATCAGCTAAATGACAACCCTGTCGCTGCTGCTCACAGTGACTGTGGATAATTAGTCAGTGTGGTCTGTGGGTAGTGGTACACTGAAGTGGAACTCAGTGGGTTGGCAGTCTCGCTGGTCTCTTCTAAAACAGGGTTTTCATATTAGCTGTCAGTCCACATCCTGACTTTCATCTGCTTAGTCCTGCAGCCCCCGCATTCTCACATCTCTTTCTTTTTACACACACACAGCTGTTGCCTTATTCTTTGTTGCACTACAGACTATACTACTGTATAACTGTCACATCAGAAATGCATTATTAGAGCCCATAAGCTCTCTGAACAGTTTCCTTTATGCCATCAGGGACAGTTTTGTCAAGACCCTCATTTGTTACAACAGATTACTATGCCTGAGATCTCCAGCATCTATTACTTGGAATTGTTTTTCCACTTCTGTGTATTTTTGTTTCAAACCATCCTTCCACTTGTATGCATACGAAGCACTGTGAAACGGTAATTATCTGAAATATAATGTCGTGCACTTCCAGGCACACTGTCCTCTTTATTCTGCTGAAGCTTTCCCCACTGGAATATTGATATACTTGTTAAAAGTGGAACGAAAAATATGAGAAAAATACAAACAAATCAAGCATGCTCTATGTAATTTATATGTTCAAATGCATAAACATAGCATGAGTGTATATCTTTGGTATCCAACTACCCTCTGTTGGGCTGCAGCTCTGGGAATACAGCAGCTAAATTAGCATAATGAATTAATATCCAACAGCTTTATCCAGCCAGTACTGCCTCACTGCTCCAGAGCTCCAACCAACTCTTTATCTTTAATGTGTCCCCTGCTATCAGCATTAGCACAGCTGACCACACTTGGAACATGATTCATCTTGGCATTGTTTTCAACAGTGATTAGCTGGGTTAAGATCTCAGCTGCAGTATCCTACAATCAAACAACAGGCTATACATTTTCAATTACTTAAGGCATAGGTGCATGTTGCCCTCCATATGCTATCATTAGCAACATTTTCAAACCATGCAAATGAATGACTTACACCTGCCTCCTTAGAGAGTTGTCGGGGTGCAAGCAGAGGTCAAGGAGGAAAATGTTCTCCTGAACTATCCATATTCACATAGTAACAAAACAGGCCACGGACATGCAGGTATATGTTTCGGCTAGTTTTTTTTGGATCATGAAAGCAGATTATCTATCAATTGCTGTCACATTGTAAAGAAGCTTAAAACGTCTCCTCCAAAGTTCACTTCCTCATGGAAGCTTTAAAGGTCCCATTTACTGAAAATGGTTTTTGTAGGTTTCAAACTTTTGAAATGTGTCTGTTGGTCATGATTATCGAAAAAACACCAAAATGCTCACTTCTCTTAAAAAAAAAAACAAAAAAAACACACAGCTTTTATCTGTGTCTGATCAGCCATTTCTATTTTGTATTTTATTGCATTTTGTATACTTTATTTACCCCAGAGGGAAATTACAGGGCATCCACCTAGATGGACGAGGCAGCCATGGTGTGGCGCCAATCCCTTCACCATTCACACACACATTCACATCTAGGGCCACTTTAGAGTCTCCTATTAACCTAACTTGCATGTTTTTGGCCTCATCTGTGTTAACTCCTCTGTGTTTTTCCTACATCAACTAATGCAAAATTCGCCCTTGATACCCAGCTGCTGCTCTTATTGTCCACCATAGCTGTGTCTACAAACATAGATGAGCCCAGCCAAGGGGGCATTGGCTTTAGAGCAACTAGGAAGTTGCATCAGGCACGGTTCATTGTTATTTTCTTTAAATTTCATTCACTCTAATAAAAATCCCTGTTTCCACATGGTCCACTAATCGACAGTCGACTTGGCTGTTAGTATTATGTTGGCTGGTTGGTCGGCATTGGTCAAGTGACAGAGAGGCCGCCTGGCATTAGAGTTACTGTTGATCCAGCTGCTGAAAGACCAATATTTTTTCCAAAATTGTTTAATTTAATTTTTTAAGGGGTTCTTGTTTAATTTATATCATGCGTTAATGAATCACAATTAAAAATTAACACTTTACATGCCAGTTTTAATCATATACCACGGAGGTGGGCAACTGGTGGGCCACCCCCTCATTCAATGCGGCCCGCCAGTCCATTTCCAAAAATCAATTATTTATATCATGTTTGCCATATTTGGAATGGCATTCCTAAATGCAATTATAGAGTCTGCCAGCAAAGGGAGTGCTAACTGAAACCTAGCTGCCACTCTGTTTGCAAGTGGTCAAGGAGAGAGCAAGAGTGAAGAAGCCAGAGGGAACAGTGCACAGGCAGATAATGTGTTTTTAAGGTCTGTTGCCTACTAAGACCACATTAATAGGCTGTAAACAGGAGTGAATGTACAAAGTTGGCTGCTTTTAAACAAGAATAAATACTACTGAAGAGCTGTAGCATTTATTCTTATTTGGCAGGTGAAGCCTCATGGAACTCAGAGGCTTTTCTTCCAATTGTGCAGAAAAATTTTTCAAAGCTTTAAGGTTTCTTTCTAAAGAGCAGACTGACACTGACAGTTTCAAATCCATGTCAGCAGTAAAAGTTCAGAAACTGTAGTGGTTGTAATCTGCTGATTTTTTTTTTTTTTTTTGTTCATTTACAGTGGTTTGAAAAAGCGTTTGCCGCCTTCCAAATTTTTCATTTTTTTTTTATGTTTGTCACACTTAAATGTTTCAGATCATCAAACAAATTTAAATAGACAAAGATAACACAAGTAAACACAAAATGCAGTTTTTAAATGAAGGTGTTTATTATTAAGGGTAAACAAAAAAATCCAAACCCACATGGCCCGGTGTGAAAAAAGTGACACCCCCCCCCCCCCCGAAAAAACATAAATTAATTGTGGCTTATCACATCTTTGGAAAGCTGAGTTCAGTTTCTCTAGCAACACCCAGGCCTGATTAGTGCCACAACTGTTCTCAATCAAGAAATCACTTCAATAGGACCTGCCTGATAAAGTGAAGTAGACCAAAAGATCCTCAAAAGCTAGACATCATGCTGCAGTCCAAAGAAATTCAGGAACAAATTAGAAACAAAGTAATTGAGATCTGTCAGTCTGGAAAAGGTTATAAAGCCATTTCTAAACCTTTGGGACTCCAGCAAATCACAGTGAGAGCCATTATCCACAAATGGCAAAAACATGGAAAAGTGGTGGACCTTCCTAGGAGTGGCTAGTCGACCAAAATTACCCCAAGAGCGCAGCGACGACTCATCCAAGAGGTCACAAAACACCCCACAACAACATCCAAAGAACTGCAGGCCTCACTTGCCTCAGTTAAGGCCAGTGTTCATGACTCCACCATAAGAAAGACTGGGCAAAAATGTCCTGCATGGCAGAGTTCCAAGACGAAAACCACTGCTGAGCAAAAAGAACACAAAGGCTCATTTCAGTTTTGCCCGAAAACATCTTGATGATCCCCAAGACTTTTGGGGAAATACTATGTGTACTGACGAGGCAAAAGTTGGACTTTTTGGAAGGTGTGTGTCCCATTGCATCTGGCGTAAAAGTAACACAGTATTTCAGAAAAGGAACATTATACCAACAGTAAAATATGGTGGTGGCAGTGTGATGGTCTGGGGCTGTTATGCTGCTTCAGGACCTGGAAGACTTGCTGTGGTAAATGGAACCATGAATTCTGCTGTCTACCATAAAATCTTGAAGGAGAATGTCCGGCCATCTGTTCGTGACCTCAAGCTGAAGTACGCTTGGGTTCTGCAGCAGGACAATGATCCAAAACACACCAGCAAGTTCACCTCTGAATGGCTTAAGAAAAACAAAATGAAAACTTTGGAGTGGCCTAGTCAAAGTCCTGACCTGAATCTGATTGAGATGTTGTGGCATGACCTTAAAAAGGCGGTTCATGCTTGAAAACCCTCCAATGTGGCTGAATTACAACAATTCTGCAAAGATGAGTGTGCCAAAATTCCTCCACAGCACTGTAGAAAACTCATTGCCAGTTATCGCAAACACTTGATTGCAGTTGTTGCTGCTAAGGGTGGCCCAACCAGTTATTAGGTTTAGGGGGCAATCACTTTTTCACACAGGGCCATGCAGGTTTGGATTTTTTTCCCTTTAATAATAAACACCTTCATTTAAAAACTGCATTTTGTGTTTACTTGTGTTGTCTTTGTCTAATATTTAAATTTGTTTGATGATCTGAAACATTTAAGTGTGACAAAGACAGAAAAAAAATGAGAAATCAGGAAGGGGGCAAACAGTTTTTCACACCACTGTATACCAGTGGCTCTTAAACTTTTATTTTATTCCCCATTTTTGGGAGGCAGTAACAAGGCCACCTACCCACAGCTGTTTCTCTTCCTCACCACACCCACAATGAATCCAAGAGTAAGCTAAGCCTCATCATATTTCCTTTTCTTCTTGGCTTTTTTTTTGTTAATTATCATTCAAAATTTTTCTTTGCTCATCATTTTGATGGAGAGAGTTTTAAAAATTAGGTCATGATTTTATCCATCCATTCATCCATCCATCTTCTACTGCTTCATCCTTTTCGAGTCGGGGGGATCTGGAGCTTATCCCAGCATCTTTTGGCGAGAGACGGGGTACCCACTGGACAGATTGCCAGTCCATTGCAGGGCAGATGTAATTTTATTAGTAATTTCAATTCTAATATGATAAAACACTAAGTAGCTTTTATTTTCATTTTCATTTTCATTTTTAATTGTGAAACTTTTGACCTAACAGGAAATAATACCCCCCACCCCCCACCCCCCACGGAAGGTTTACATGTAAATTTGGCCCTTGGGAAGTGAGAAAAATTTTTTGTGGCCCTCACTACCACCAAAGTTGCCCATTCCTGATATACCACTAACCACTTTTTTGAAAAATACACTATAATTCAATATTCTAAAAACAAATTAGACTTTGATTGCTATCACTATCACCAGCTGATCCATCTGAATAATCAGTGAGATTGATTTTGGTGCATTATTACTTTTTCTATAATGTTAGATTGAAAAAAAAAATGCTACGTTGGGACTGTTAATTACAAGATTTGTATTTTGAACTTTAAACTGTAATAAAATTATGAAAGCTCTATATTTTTCTATTTATATGGGTGTACAACTATGTTCATAAGCAACCAGTAATTGATCTGCATGCCAGTTCAAGACAAGCTTTTTACAGGCAAATGATGGATAGATGGTTTGGGTTTTGTTTTTTTTTTCCTAATTTTTTTCATTTTTTCCCATTTTTTTCATGAAGGGGTTCTTTTCTAATTTATATCATGATTGAATTAATCACAGTTAAAAATTAACACTTCAGATGCTAGTTTTGATCATACCACTAACTGCTTTTTTCTGACTAAACAAGGTTATTGTGGGGAGACTTGAATAACGAAACCGAATTGCCTTTCATTTCAGTTTATTCAAGTAATCATTCCACTGTCTGCTCTCCTTCCTGAGCAGCGAACAAAGAGAGTGAACACACCAAAGTTCTCTCATTTAAACATTCTGACATCAAACCATTTCCCTCGCGGGGGAAATCACACATCTCTCTCAAAATCTCTTTATTCACATTCATTAGCCTTTTATTTACATAACTCCCCCTTCTCTCCTCTCGAGCCTCAGTGGTCAGGAAGTCTTCTGTCCCCTGTCCTCCGCAGGGGGTCCAGGCTCTGTGGCTCCGCACCGCAGGGGGCTGGCTCTCCTTCATCGTGGTTAAATCACATATGCAGTGTCCAACATATACATGTCTCACAACACAGCCATATAACCCCCCCCCAAACGATGAAGAACAGACTAATTCCTAAAATTTAATAGCACCTTACTCACTACTGAATAATCAACACCAACATTCAGTCTGTGCGCCGCTTGGGCTTCAGCCGTCTGCCGAATCTGCTGTGCGTTGGCCCCGCCTTGCCTGCGGTGCGTTTCTGCTTCGGGTCTGTTGACTGAGGAAGAGAGTGATTAATTGCCCCCTGCGGGGGCCTGCCTCGTCAAGGCGCCACTGCGACCGGTACAGACACGTCCTTCATGACAAAAGCAGGTTTTAGTCTGTCAATACTGACTGTCTCTTTTCTGTCTCCAAAATCTAGCACAAATTGCTTATCACCTGCCTCCAGCACTCGAAATGGCCCTTCGTAAGGTGGTTTGAGCGTTGCTTTAAGGGCTTCGCACCTGACAAAAACGAAATCGGCATTTTTCAAAGCCTTGGGGACGAAAACTCGTGGAAAAGCGTGATGAACCGGACCCGGGAGCGTGTCTGCCCCCGTGCCGACTAACGGTCCCAGAGCCGAGAGAGGTGGGGGCTCTGGGTGCTCTGGTAAAAACTCGCCCGGCAGCCTCAGAGTTTGTGCGAATACCAGCTCCGCTGGGGAGGCGTCTAAGTCCTCTTTAGGCGCAGAACGCAACCCTAATAAAACCCATCGAAGTTTATTCACCCAATCTGCATCCGTGAGCGACGCTCTGAGTGCTGCCTTCAAAGACCTATGAAAACGCTCGCATAAACCATTGGCCTGAGGGTGGTAAGCCGTAGTGCGGTGAATTTTGGCTCCTAAGCCGTTGGCCATCGCTGACCACAGCTCAGAGATGAATTGCGGTCCTCTATCAGACGTAATGTCCGACGGAACCCCGAAGCGCGCCACCCAAGCCGTTAAAAAAACGCGAGCCACCTCCGCGGCCGTGGTCGTCACAAGTGGGACCACTTCCGGCCAACGTGTGGTGCGGTCCACCATTGTCAAAAGATACGTGAACCCCTGTGATGCCGGTAGGGGGCCCACAAGGTCGACGTGCACATGGTCGAACCTTCTGGCCGGAATGCGGAACGGTTCTAACGGGGCTCTTGTGTGCCTGTGAATTTTGGCCCGTTGACAGGAAATGCAGGTTTTTGCCCATTCCTTCACGTGCTTGCGCAGGCACGGCCAAACAAACTTTTCCGCCACTAGTTTCACCGACGCGCGCGCCCCCGGGTGCGCCAGTGAGTGGACCGAGTCAAAAACACATGTCGCAGATCGGGGGGGCATACCGGTTTGTAAACACTTGCTCTCCAGCCTCAACCCTGTTGGTCCAGACTGGAGCGCGCGCACGTCTGCGTCCGCCCCCTGGTCCGCTGCCATGGCTGCGTAATCTATACCCACGTGCACCGGGGCTGCGCGCGCCACCGTGCCGCTCTCCTGCGGCGCGGTCACGGTGGCCCGTTCTGCCTCTGCGCGTGTTGGGGTCGTGAACGCGCGTGACAGACAATCCGCTACTACATTGAATTTGCCCGCGACGTGCCTAATGTCAGTGGTAAATTCCGAGATTGCGGCCAGCTGCCTCTGCTGCCTGCCGGACCACGGGTCTGAAATTTTGGCCATGGCGTATGTGAGCGGCTTGTGGTCCACATAAGCGGTGAAGCACCGTCCTTCCAGCCAGAACTGGAAATGACGAATAGCCAAATGCAGCGCCAACAGTTCTCTGTCAAACGCGCTGTATTTTCGTTCAGCCGCGCTTAAAGATTTGCTAAAGAAAGCCAAAGGCTGCCAAACTCCGGCTACCTGTTGCTCAATAACGGCCCCTATGGCTAAATCTGAAGCGTCTGTCGTCAGCGCGATACGTGCTGCAGGGTCTGGGTGGGCCAGGAGCGCAGCGTCAGCCAAGGCTTTTTTAACCTCTGTGAACGCGCGCTCCCGCTCCGGGGACCATTCGACCGCCTGGGTCGTTTTTTGTTTTTTGAGCGCGGCATATAACGGTTGCATGATTTGAGCTGCGTGGGGCAGGAATCGGTTATAAAAATTCACCATCCCCAAGAATTCCTGTAGTGATTTGACCGTTTGTGGACGGGGAAAATCCGCTACCGCGCGTACTTTCTCTGGTAACGGAACCGCTCCCTCCGGGGAGACGCGGTGACCCAAAAAATCGATCCGCTCGACGCCGAACTGGCACTTGGCTGGGTTAACTATTAAGCCGTGCTCTCCCAGCCTCCTAAAAACTGCTGTGAGGTGCGTTTCGTGTTCGTCCTCTGAAGTACTCGCGACCAAAATGTCGTCGAGGTACACAAACACGAAAGGGAGATCGCGTAACACGGCGTCCATCATCCGCTGAAATGTTTGCGCCGCCCCTTTGAGACCAAACGGCATGCGTAAAAATTCGAAAAGTCCGAACGGGGTTATTACCGCTGTTTTAGGAATGTCCTCCGGTTGGACCGGGACTTGGTGATAGCCGCGAACTAGATCAATCTTTGAAAAAATGCGCGCCCCCGCCAGGTGCACCGAAAAATCCTGAATGTGCGGGATGGGATAACGATCGTGCGCCGTAGCGTTGTTTAGCCTGCGGTAATCCTCGCACGGTCTCCAGGAGCCATCGGCTTTCGGTACCATGTGC
This sequence comes from Pholidichthys leucotaenia, assembly GCA_020510985.1. Taxonomy (NCBI): domain Eukaryota; kingdom Metazoa; phylum Chordata; class Actinopteri; order Cichliformes; family Pholidichthyidae; genus Pholidichthys; species Pholidichthys leucotaenia. The sequence goes on along the minus strand of CM035847.1, from coordinate 125,090,509 downwards.
AGCGGCGAAGCCCACGGGCTCTTCGACCTACGAACGATGCCCAGCCTCTCCAGGCTGGCGAACTCCTCGCGCGCAATGGCGAGCTTAACTGCATCCAAGCGCCGAGCTTTTGCAAACACGGGAGGACCAGAAGTGGGGATAAAGTGTTTCACCCCGTGCTTCGCGACCGTCGCTGAAAAAGTGGGCACAGTGAGCGCTGGAAATTGGGTGAGGAGTGTGTGAAACTTACCACCTGCTGTAGCGACGTGGGTCTGTACTGGTGGCGGGGACACTCGAGCTGAACAGGGGACAGAGTAAAAAGAGAGTGCATTTACCAGCCGTCTATTAGCAAGATCAACTAACAGATTGTGTGAACACAAAAAATCCGCGCCCAGCATGTTGAAACTCACCGCCGCTATTACAAAAGTCCATTCATATGTGCGGCCATGTAAGCACAAAGGCAAGGTCCTTCTCCCGTAGGTGTTGATGTTCGAGCCATTTGCCGCTGTAGCTCCGCTACCGTGGGGTCCAGCCACCCGGTCCGCGTATGTTGGGGTGATGAAGCTCACTTGTGCTCCGGTGTCGATGAGGAACTCTCGTCCGGAGCGCGCATCCGTGATGTAGAGCAGCTTGTTGCGTTCTCCGAGGGTCGAAGCTGCTAGCGACCCCCGGTCTTGCCGTTTCCCGAACTCCTGAAGATGCAGGGCGGCACACACCTGCGTGCCTTCTCTGCGAACCTCCGATGGTAAAAGCAGAGATCTTCTCCTCCGCTGTGTCGTGCCCGTGCCTCTGCCGCCGGGCTATTAGCTCCACCTTGTCGCGGCCGTGTTGCCGCCGTCGTCGGCCAGTGTGGTTCTGCCGCCTCTGGCTCCCCGCTGTCTCGGGTCGCCGCTGTGGTTGCTTGCCCGCCGCAGGCGTCCAGGATCCCATCTGCCTCCTGGGCCAGCTCCCTGAACTCCTCCAGGGTGTGACACTTTTTGCCGGCCAGCGTGCTTCTCGCATGCGCCGGGAGGTTGGAGAGGAAGATGAACTGAAAAATGAAATCATCGTTGTCCAACCCTCTCAGCTGTATCATCTCCTCCATCAGGGCGCTCGGCCTGTGTCCACCTTGGTCTAGCAAAGACAGGATCCTCCTCGCCCTCACTTCAGCCGAGGGGGTGAAAAACTTGATGAGGGTGGATTTCAGCTTGCCGTACCTGTCGGTCGCGGGTGGCTGCTCCACCAAGCTTTGCACGCACCGAGCTGTGCTGTTGTCCAGTTTAGCGATGACATGGTGGAACTTAGTGTCATCCACCGTTACTCCTGCGAGCGCGAACTGCGACTCTGCTTGCAGAAACCACGACCGTGGGTTATCCTGCCAGAAATCAGGCAGCTTAACGGCCACTGCGCTCGCCAGCTCTGAGCGCTGTGAGTCCGGGACCCTGAGAATTTCTTCGTTCATTCTCAACGTCGTCAGTCACCAATGTGGGGAGACTTGAATAACGAAACCGAATTGCCTTTCATTTCAGTTTATTCAAGTAATCATTCCACTGTCTGCTCTCCTTCCTGAGCAGCGAACAAAGAGAGTGAACACACCAAAGTTCTCTCATTTAAACATTCTGACATCAAACCATTTCCCGGGGAAATCACACATCTCTCTCAAAATCTCTTTATTCACAGTCATTAGCCTTTTATTTACATAACTCCCCCTTCTCTCCTCTCGAGCCTCAGTGGTCAGGAAGTCTTCTGTCCCCTGTCCTCCGCAGGGGGTCCAGGCTCTGTGGCTCCGCACCGCAGGGGGCTGGCTCTCCTTCATCGTGGTTAAATCACATATGCAGTGTCCAACATATACATGTCTCACAACACAGCCATAGTTATCACTGATTACACATCGAAACCATGTTAGTTGAAAAAAATTAACTAGTTTGCAGCCATGAATTACACAAGGATGTGTATTTGCTTTAAAGGCTCATCATACAGATTCATTGGGGGAGGGGTAATATTGGGGCAATTTTGTGTTTGACTTTATTTTTACAAAACTTCAGAAGTTTGCTGCAAAGAATTGGGAATTACTGGCAAAATCATTTTCACTTTAATTTGGTGGGCGGGGTGGAGGTTGGGTAAAAATGTTGTTATAATGGAGTCCCAACATAACAAAAACATCTCACACAGTCGAAATACAGTGGATATGGATGAAACTCAAAAATTCCCAAATTAATTGAAAAACACACTTCCTTACCAATCTTCATGGCTAGGGAACAATCACAGCCAAAATTATGTAAAAAAAAAAATGCACCCTCAACTAATCTCCCTTAACAAGGCATAAGGGTTAAGACACATTTATGTAAGTTGGCTCAGGCTCACTTCACCACTAGGAGCTAAGACAGTCATATAATCGTGAGAGGGCGGAGTTAAACATGGCCCTTCAGGAATTTAAACAGGCATGCACTGAAACCAGCCATTCTGAGTAAAGATAATTGCAAAAGATGATTCGATGATAATTAAATATTTAAAGGCAATTTGACAAAAAATGCCACAAGCATTTCATTAAGACATGTGGGAGCTGTCAAAATGTGCAGCTATAGTCAGAACATTTAAATAGTGTTTTGGGGCAGTTGAAAAACACATTCCTTTATATTTGGGAGAGTCTGTAGGGGATTTTTAAGTAAAGCATGAGATAGCAGAGGCTAGTTAATTAGACTGACTAGCTATGTTTGGTATGTTTGCAAATATGAGTGTACAACTATGTTCATAAGCAACCAGTAATTGATCTGCATGCCAGTTCAAGACAAGGTTTTTACAGGCAAATTATGGCTAGATGTTGTTTTTTGCATTTTCCATTTTGTATCATGAAGTTACCACAATTCAAAGACTTGAAATTAATCTTGCAGCAAAGCCCACTTTCTTCTGCAAATAAAGTTTAACAAAGTTTAATAAAGAACAAAGTTTTAGTTCAATAAAGTGCACAAAATTTTTAAAAAAAAATGTTGGACAGTATTTACGCCCCATTACCTTTTACTTGGTATAGTGAGCATGGAGATATTTATGTATTGTAGTGTCAAATTACAGCTCTTAAGATGCCTTCACTCCAAACGTGAACGGGCAAATTTTTTTGTGCAGTCCGATTACATTTTAACTCAATGTAAACACACAAACAGACATTAATTCACCATCTGAGTGAGTTGCAGACAGGCGACGTTGCCTTTATAACTTCTGCAGCAGTGTTCAGCCTGCTGTGGAAATCCCCAAAACAATGTCATGCTTTGGTTTACATTATCCGATGGGTGCTCACCTGAAAAAATTGTCCCTGCCTCCAAAACTTCACAAGATGATGGGTGTTTACGTTGCTAGCCTGCTAGTCTTGTTAGCATGGCCGTGGCAGAAGTCCGTGGGTAAATAGCAACGACATCCCGATTCAGGTGAAGAGCTCCCAGTCCTTCTGTCTCCAGGTGAGTGACAGTCTCATTTTCAAATTAGTTCATGCTCCAGTGTTGATACTTTTACTCCGATGATGGCAGAATCTCAAGGCTAGTGCTATCCTTCAGATGTGAATGCGCAATTTCGCGTGTGCTCACCCCTTTACATTGACTTTGTATGCATTCGCGATGCCCGTTCGCGTTTGGTGTGAAGGCAGCTTTAGTTGATCCAATCAACTATATCCAAACATTTTAACTGAATTTCTGCTTGAATGTTGCTGATATTGTCTTTGCTGCTTGTAATTGTGTTGTAAATGTACTTTTACTCATTAAGTTCATGAGAAAAGCGTGATTTTTTTTCCTTTTACTTTTTAAAAAAAATTTTCTTCAAGCAGATGGTAAAAGAATTGCACATATCATACAGAAAGCCCACAGGATATTCAGTCCATGCCGCTTTTTCACCCACACACAGCAGTCTTAATTGAAGGCTAACATCTGGCAGAAGCTCTTGTATTTTGAGATTCTCGTGTGGCTGTGTGGTAAACTTACCATGGGTTCACACCCAGGTTGTCCAAAGGCCCCTGTTTGCTTTATTTATTCCGGTGGTTGACAACAATAGCATTCCATCTGCATAGACAAAAACCTTATTAAAAAGCCTTGAAATTAGATTTTGACATTGTTCCAAGAAGACTGCAGGTGGTTTGATTGTGGCACAGACACAAAGAATGAAAATAAAACACTCTGCCTTTGGCATCATGATGCATCTATTTATCGGCAGCTATGTTTTGTTTGTTTATTTAGTAGAGGTATTTGAAGTATTTAACCTAACATGTCATTCTAAAATATGGAATTTTATGTTATCATTACAAAACATTACAGCATACCAAAATAAAATTCCTATAGTTACATTATTTACCTGTTTTCCCTATTTAATGTAATGCTGTTATCATTCAGTATTGTTTGGTATAAAAGAAGAGCATTTCAGTCAGATCATCTACTTGTTTCCATTGAAATGTGCTAACAGCCAGTATCATCAGTATTCACCTGAACATTTTAGACTTCAGACTTTATAATTTATTGACCTCAGGGGAAATTCCTTTTCACAGCACTGTACTCACTTGACCAACAATGATCATAACATACACAAACAATGTGTCATGTGTCTGAGCTCATGTTTTTACTGAGCTCAGACCTTCACTTTATTTGTAGTATTGTTTGTCTGTTAGTTTGAGTTGTTTATTTCTGCATATATGTTTTGGGTTGTTTTCTTTTGTGCCTCCTCTTCCCAGACACTCCCACTACTACCCACAGGCTACTTCCCTGCCATCTCAGCTGTAGGTAGGGGGTCTAATTAGGTCACCAGCTCACTCATTGACTCACACCTGCAGCTTATTAGACGGTCTGGTATTTAAGCACTGCCGATTCACTGTTGCAGTGTGGCTATTTTGGATTGTCTTTTCATCACTCCAGGTTTGCCAGCCTCTGAAGTTTTATTTCTCCTGAGCACTCCCTGCTCTGAGGCTTACTTGTAAGTTATTCTTGTTTGCATTTTTGTATTATCAGCACTGTTTTTGCACTGTTATGTTCCTTTTGTTAAAAAAATGTCACAGACACAATCCAGCACCTGGGGCTGTCCTTCCGCCCCGTAGGGGCATTCATGACACAATGATGCACACATAACATAAAAAACCCGTAAGAACAACATCCACATCTCAAGGAGGCCTATTATTTAATGGCTGTAGAGATCAGACTTCGGCAGAAGTGAATCCTTCTGTATCTCAGGGTCCTGTACCTGTGTCCTGAGGGCAGGAGAGCTAGGTACTCATTAAGTGGATGTGTGGAGTCCCGTTGTATTGATATTGCAATCTGCGCAATGGTTTTGTCATTTGGTTTGGTGAGGTTGGGTGAGGGAAGACCTATAATTTTTGAGGCAGCATTAGTAACTCATGCTAGTTCAGCCTGGTTCTTAACAGATGGCTTAACAGATGGCTGCAAGTTCCTTATTACATTTTTGTTTATATCAGTAATGTGTTGGTCGAAAGTGAGTGAAGTGTCCAATGTTACCCTGAGGTATTTAAAGCAGTCTGCTGTTTCAACGGTTTGATTATGAATTACAACGGGATTCTAGGGAGGGAGGGAGGGTGGGGTTGAATACTAGTTCTTTTGTTTGCTTCAGTTACATTGAGCTGTAGATGGTTTTCTTCACACCACCAGGTCAAGTGTGTAACTGTGGCATGGTAATCAATAATTGAATTTTTGTCTGGGAGATAAGTGAGAATGGCAGTCGGGGGTGTTCTATACAAGATTATATTTTGGAGCCTCCTAATGTATCAGTTTGGTACGCTAAATGAAAACAGGCTTATCATTTCCCAGCAGCCTTTGCAGGTGATGTGACATGTTCAGTGTTGGAAAATATGCACCATCTCCTTAAGCTGATGTAAGTGTACTCTGTATTACTGTTGTACATACAGTATGTCCAAGGTTTGGATGCTGTGATATTTGAGTTTTAGATAAGTTTTATGAATGATTGCAGTTTTTCGGCACCATGAATGCAGTGCTATGGCCAGATCCAGGGCAGGACCCTGCTAATCCCATACCAAGTGAGGTATACAAGATCCTTGTCACTTTTTAACAGTGACCACTCTTTATCTGGACCTTCACCCAGGACCACTTTGCCTTTGGAGACCCTACCAGGTGAAGTAGTGCCTGACAACATAGCTCCTGGGCTCATTAGAGCTCACAAATCCCTCCACCACTATGCGGGGTGGGGGGTGGGGGGCTGAAAAGTTCATAGGCTGAGAAGTTCATAATGATCAAATTTGCCCAAATGTGGTTTATTTTTCAGCCACAGGGATCCAAGCGCTGCAACACTGATAGAAAAAGTGTGTGGACTGAATCCCATAGATTGAGTCCCCATTGTGCTGTTTGCTCTCTACATGTCTGTTCTTTTGTTCTTCTTCTCTATCCCCTCACCCCCCAGCCAGTCTCAGCAGATGACTGCCCCTCCCTGAGCCTGGTTCTGCTGGAGGTTTCTTCCTGTTAAAAGGGAGTTCTTCCTCTCCACCGTTGCCAAGTGCTTGCTCACAGGGGATCACCTGACTGCTGGGGTCTTTCTGCAATTGTGGGGGTTTTCCCTACAGTTGAAAGTGCTATGAGATGACTGTTATTGTGAAATGGCGCTATATAAATAAAGTTGAATTGAATTATGTTGAAAAATAAACCGCATTTGGTCAAATTTGACCATGATGAACTTTTCACACACACACACACACCTGGTATGGTGGTAATCCACAGAGGGGTATGTGTAAAAATCATGGGGATTTTATCTCCTCACTTGCAGTAGAAAGAGAATTTTATTTTATTTTATTTTTTTATTTTATTTATTTAGAATGTGTAACATCAAGCATTAAGTGACAGTGATGTAAGAAACATTGTTAAGAAAATGAAAATCAAGTATATATCAAAACATAAGTCACTATACAAAACGTAAGTTTCACTATGCACATAATTTACGTGCATATCTGAAAAGGAGTGGTAAGAAGTCTAAACTTATTCACTCCCACCCCTTCTCCACAAATCATTGGTTTCTATTCATTTGTTTCCTAGCCATAGGCTACACAACACTATATATATATATATATATATACGTATATATATACAGTATATATATATATATATATATATATATATATATATATATATATATATACTACCGTTCAAAAGTTTGGGGTCACTTAGAACTTTCCTTATTTTTGAAAGAAAAGCACTGTTTTTTTTCAATGAAGATAACTTTAAACTAATCAGAAATACACTCTATACATCGCTAATGTGGTAAATGACTATTCTAGCTGCAAATGTCTGGTTTTTGGTGCAATATCTACATAGGTGTATAGAGGCCCATTTCCAGCAACTATCACTCCAGTGTTCTAATGGTATAATGTGTTTGCTCATTGTGTCAGAATTCTCCAGATTACCTCAACAAATTAACAGTTAGAATGCCAAAGGTCTGCAATGCTGTAATTGCTGCAAATGGAGGATTCTTTGACGAAAGCAAAGTTTGAAGGAAAAAAAATATTTCAAATACAAATCATTATTTCTAACCTTGTCAATGTCTTGACTATATTTTCTATTCATTTTACAACTCATGGTGGTAAATAAAAGCGTGACTTTTCATGGAAAACACAAAATTGTCTGGGTGACCCTGAACTTTTGAACGGTAGTGTGTATATATATATATATATATATATATACTGTATATACTGTATATGGTTCCAAGGTTGTCATAGCCAGGAGAGGCACTGGGGTTAAGCTCCCAGTGCTCATAAAATGCTCCTTACAGCGTGCGTCTCGAAAAGCCTCTGACAGCTAAGTCCAACTCCTAGCCTGCCCGTGTGGTTTAGTCTCTAAGCCCGGCGGAACTGCTTTTACTAATAGGAGAAGGGGCGAGGGCGGATCTCTGGCGCCTTAAAACCAGATGCTTTGGGTAGATGGTGGCTCGTCAACCTGGTAAGGTAGCCCATCTAGGGGAAGGTAAACCCTGATTTCAAACCTCCGCTGCCTTGCAGCACACCCGGTCACGGGAAAGGCTTCGGGAGTCAACCCTGAGGAAAAATCCAGAGTCGGAGCCCCTAAGGCAGTTCTCTGTTGTGCTCAACATCGTTCTGGCAGCTCCTGCAACGGCGCTGGTGCCAAACTGTAGCAGCCCTGCTGTTTCTTTGGATTCATCAGTGACGTGGAGAGGGGGGACATGCTGCATGTGTAACATCTTGTCCTCCATATCTTCCTGCCCAGGCTTGAATCTTACCAACGCCCAACGCTGGAAGGTAGAACACCGGTGCGCATCGGCCTGTTCAGCCACAGGTGGTGCTGTTCCAGCAGAGTAGACGTTTAGGATTCTCTTCCATGGTCATCATAGACCGACGGAGGCCGACGACATATATATATAATTTAAATCAAATCATAGAAAATAATACACACATTTAATAAACAATATTGAGAAACACAGTTTTGTTCAAACGCCTTCATCCTTGTACCTTGCAAAGATCTTTTTCTTATACATCCTTTTAAATTGCTTCAGTTCATCATTCAGATTGTTCCATAAATTCACTCCACAGATGGATACACAGAAACACAGAATAAGAGCCATAGGGCCTTTTTACACATATGACAATGAATAATTTTTCCTCATGTAATTATTGACCATAAGGATGTTAGATGTTAGTTAATGAGCTATAACATAAAGCCTATTAAGTCTTTTCAAGTCACAACATTTGCATTACTATTTGCATTTTTAACTGCCTTTTATTTGTGTAAAAGTGTGCAACTTGTCTCTCCTTCCCTTTGCTTTGTGCCTTCATTGCAAATACAATTCCTGACAACCCCAATTAAAAATCATACTAAGCTCCATCTGTTGTCTCTTGTGTCATTGTGGTAGTTTGATATAGCAGCACCCAACATGTTTATCTGAAAAAGTGAAGAGGTGTGAGAGGGAACGCTAAACAAAGGAAGCCAGCCTGGACCCACCCTTGTCTATTAATTGATGCTCATAACTGTCAGCCATAGGGGGAATACCAAGAAGAAACTAACATCCTGTATAAGGAGAGTAAATGAAATAGAACATTAATAATAGTGGCACCTTATACAAATAAATAATTATCACCTTGATATCCTCCACTGGCACAAATCTACAGATTCAAGATTCCAAGGCTTTATTATCATGTGCACAGTTAAGAAATGCAACATTTCCTGAGCAATGAAATTCTTACTCTACTCTCCGAACGAATGCCAAGGTAATAGATACACAAAAATACTAATAAGGTAATAACACACCTAATACTAATGAATACTAATAACACACATTAGGTAATTAGGACAGTTAAAGCAGATAAAGCAGTTAAACTAGAGGAAACAAGAAGAATGAGAATTGAAAATTTACTGGATGACTATAATGGATAATGGTATATTAATATCAAAGATATGAACCTGAGATGGCATAAGCCTATGTACAGTGTGCAAATAAGCAATGTACAAATTAGCACTCAGTGTGAGAATTTCTCTGTAATGATAATACCCAGTGAACTGTACAATGATAATTTAGCAGCAGTGATGATATGGACATGAGGCGGGGTGAGACTATGTACACTGTGCAAGTGAGCAATGTTCATATTTAGGAACCAGTGTGTGAATTCCTATTTGCAAAGCTGTGTCTGGAGTTTTTTATTTATTCAGGAGTCTGATGGCAGTGGGAAAGGAGGAGCTTTTTAGTTTGGATGTCCTGCATTTCACACTTCTGTACCTCCGGCCTGAGGGTAGAAGTGTGAACATTCTGTGCTGGGGGTGGGTGGTGTCCTGGAGGATGGCAGCAGCTCTCCTTTGGAGTCTGCGGTGATAGATGCTCTGCAGAGAGGGGAGTGGAGTCCTGATGATCTTCTTCGCTGTCTTCACCCCTCTCTGCAGGCGTTTGCGGTCCAGGGCAGTAGTGCTGTTGTACCACGCAGTGATGCAGTTGGTCAAGATGTTCTCGATGATGCAGCTGTAGAAATTATTGAGGATCTTGGGGGACATGCCAAACTTCTTCAGCCTCCTCAGAAAGTACAGCCGCTGTTGAGATCTCTTAACCAGCTCTGTGGTGTTAAGTGCCCATGTAAGGTCCTTGCTGATGTGGATGCCCAGGTATTTAAAGCTGCCCACCCTCTCCACCTCAAGCTTCCAGATGAACAGCAGCTGATGGGGTCTCCTCCTCCCCTTCCTCATCTCCACTATCATCTCCTACGTCTTGTCCATGTTGAGGGTGAGGTTGTTGTCCTCACACCATGACACCAGGCTGGCTACCTCCCTCCTGTAGGATGCTTTATCACCACCAGCGATGCGTCCTATCACTGCTGTGTCATCCACAAACTTTCAGATGATATTGTACTTGTGGGAGGCAACACAGTCATGGGTGAAGAGGCTGTAGAGGATGGGGCTGAGAACACAACCCTGTGGGACACCTGTGTTCGTGATGATGCTGGCTGAGGTCCTGTTACCCATCCTGACAGACTGGGGCCTGCCAGTCAGAAAGTCCAGTAGCCAGTCACAGAGGGTGGGGTGCAGGCCAAGTGAAGACAGTTTGTTGGTGAGTTTTTGAGGGATGACCATGTTGAAGGTGCAGCTGAAATCGACAAAGAGCATCCTGATGTAGGAGTCTTTATCTTCCAGGTGGGAGAGAGAATAATGGAGTTCTGCAGCAATGGCATCTGAGGTGAACCTGTTGGGCCAGTAGGCATACTGCAGGGGGTCCAGGGTATCCAGTATGCTGTCCTGAATGAGGGGCAGCATCACTGTCTCAAAGCACTTCATGATGATTGGAGTGAGTGCTACCGGCCTATATATATATATATATATATATATATATATATATATATATATATATATCATTCAGACAGGTTGTTGGGCTCTTTTTGGAGGGGGACAATGGTTGTGGTTTTGAAGCAGGGTGGGACTATGTTCTGGTTGAGGAAGAGGTTGATGATGGATGTGAGAACGTCAGTCAGCTTGGCAGCACATACTCTGAGATCCCATCCAGGGATGTTGTCTGGTCCTGCTGCCTTGCGGGGGTTGATATTCCTTAGTGCTCTGTTTACCTGGCCTGATGAGATGTTTAGTGGAGGGGGAGGGTGCGCGTGTGTGTGTCTCCTCTCTGCACTGTTGCTGGAGGTCTCAAAGGAGGTGTAAAAGATGTTGAGATTATCCGGCAGGCTGTCTGTGGAGCTAGTGGTGTCGCTGTTGGTCCTCTTGTAGTCTGTGATGTGTTGCAGGCCTTGCCACATGCGCCCCGGGTCAGGAGTGGAGTAAAGGCTGTCCAACTTTTCCCTGTACTGCCTCTTGGCTGTTGTTATAGCCTTCCTCAGTCCATACTTTGCAGCTTTGTGCTTGACCTCATCGTCTGATTTAAATGCAAGAGAGCGAGCACGCAGCATTTGATGTACCTGACTGTTGATCCAAGGCTTCTGGCTGGGGAACTTTCTGACTTGTACGGTGGGTACGATGGTATCAACACACGTGCTGATGTACCCAGTCACACACTCAGTCCTGTATGTTTACAGAAGAGTCCTCCCGGGTGGCTGCAGCTTTAAACACATCCCTGTCTGTACAGGAAAAACACTCTTGCAGGGTGCTCTCAGCCTCTGGAGGCCAGCGTTTCATCTGTTTAATAACAGGGTTTGTTTGTTTCAGCTTTTGTCTGTAGGCTGGGTACATGAACAGGGAGATGTGATCTGACTGTCCGAAGTGGGGTTGGGGTGCCGCTCTGTATGCACCATGTATGTTTGTGTAAACATGATCCAGTGTGTTCTTATCGCGGTTGGAAATGTCCACATGCTGGTAATATTTGGGAAGTACAGTCCGTAAATTGCTCTGGTTAAAGTCACCAGCAGCAATAAAAACAGCATCAGGATGGGTCGTCTCTACTGCGCTGATGACATCATGGAGTTTGCGTAGCACTGCTGTGTAGCTGCTTTGCGGGCAGATGTATACCTTCCATCCATCCATCCATCCATCCATCTTCTACCGCTTTTCCGGAGGTCCAGGTTGCGGAGGCAGCAGTTCAAGCACAGAAGCCCAGACTTCCCTCTCCCCCGCCATCTGCTCCAGCTCTTCAGAGAGGATACCAAGGCGTTCCCAGACCAGCGGGGAGACATATAGTCTCTCCACCGAGTCCTGGGTCTGCCTCGGGGTCTCCTCCCAGTGGGACGTGCCTGAAACACCTCAAGTGGGAAGCGTCCCGGAGGCATCCTAATCAGATGCCCATACCACCTCAACTGACTCCTTTCAGTGTGGAGGAGCAGCGGTTCTACTCTGAGCCTCTCCCGGATGACTGAGCTCCTCACCCTATCTCTGAGGGTGAGTCCAGCAATCCTACGGAGAAAGCTCATTTCAGCCGCTTGTATCCGCGATCTCGTTCTTTCGGTCATTACCCAAAGCTCGTGACCATAGGTGAGAGTAGGAACGTAGATTGACTGGTAAATCGACAGCTTTGCCTTAGAACTAAGCTCCCTCTTCACCACAACAGACCGGTACAACGTCCGCATCACTGCAGATACTGCTCCAATCCGTCTGTCGATCTCTCGCTCCATTTTCCCCTCACTTGTGAACAAGACCCCAAGATACTTAAACTCCTCCACTTGGGGCAGGAGCCTGTCCCCAACCCAGAGAGGACAATCCACTTTTTTCCGTCTCAGGACCATGGACTCGGACTTGGAGGTGCTGATTCTCATCCCAGCCGCTTCACACTCAGCGACAAACTGTCCCAGCAAGAGCTGTAGGTCATTGCTGGATGAAGCCAACAGGACAACATCATCTGCAAACGACAGAGATGAGATCCTGTGCTCACCAAGCATGACACCCTCCATTCCCTGGCTGCACCTAGAAATCCTGTCCATAAAAATTATGAACAGGATCGGTGACAAAGGGCAGCCCTGGCGGAGTCCAACTCTCACAGGGAATGAGTCCGACCGAGTGTTGGCAATACGAACCAAACTCTCACAACGGTCATACAGAGACCGAATAGCTCGTAACAACAAGCCCGATACCCCATACTCCCGAAGCACCCCCCACAAAAATCCACGAGGGACGCTGTCAAATGCCTTCTCCAAGTCCACAAAACACATGTAAACTGGTTGGGCAAACTCCCACGAACCCTCAAGGATTCTCAAGAGGGTAAAGAGCTGGTCCGATGTACCACGGCCAGGACGAAAACCACATTGCTCCTCCTGAATCCGAGGTTCGACCAACGGCCGGACTCTCCTCTCCAGTACCTTGGCATAGACCTTTCCAGGGAGGCTGAGGAGTGTGATCCCTCTAAAGTTGGAGCACACCCTCCGGTCCCCTTTTTTGAAGAGAGGAACTACCACCCCGGTTTGCCATGCCAAAGGCACTGCCCCCAACCTCCACGCAATATTACAGAGGCGTGTCAACCATGACAGCCCAACAACATCCAGGGCCTTGAGGTACTCAGGGCAAATCTCGTCCACCCCCGGGGCCCGGCCACCAAGGAGGTTTTTAACCACCTTGGCGACGTCAGCCCCTGTGATAGGCGAGTCATCCCCCTCGTCCCCAAACCCTGCTTTCTCCATGGAAGGCGTATCAGTGGGATTGAGGAGATCCTCGAAGTATTCCTTCCACTGCCCGACGATATCCCCAGTCGAAGTCAACAGTGTCCCATCCGCACCGTACACAGTGTGGATGGGGAGCTGCTTTCCCCTCCTGAGCCGCCGGACAGTTTGCCAGAATCTCTTTGAGGCCGACCGAAAGTCTTGTTCCATGGCCTCACCGAACTCCTCCCATACCCGGGTTTTTGCTTCAGCAACCACCTGAGCTGCACTCCGTTTGGCCTGCCGGTACACCTCGGCTGCTTCGGGAGTCCCACAAGCCAACCAAGCTTGATAGGACTCCTTCGTCAGCTTAATGGCCCCCCTCACCACTAGTGTCCACCACTTGGTTCGGGGGTTGCCACCACGAGATCCACCTTGCGGCCGCAGCTCTGGGCCGCCGCTTCAACAACAGAGGTGGAGAACATGGCCCATTCAGACTCCATGTCTCCAGACTCCCTCGGAATGTGGTTGAAGTTCTTCCGGAGGTGGGAGTTGAAGACCTCCTGGACAGGGGCCTCAGCCAGATGCTCCAAGCACACCCTCACTATACGTTTGGGTCTACCAGGTCTGAATGGCTTCCTCCCCTGCCATCGGATCCAACTCACCACCAGGTGGTGATCAGTTGACAGCTCTGCACCTCTCTTTATTCGGGTGTCCAAGACATACGGTCGCAGGTCTGATGACACAATAACAAAATCGATCATCGACCTGCGACCTGGGGTGTCCTGGTGCCAGGTGCACATATGGACACCCTTATGCTTGAACATGGTGTTCGTTATGGACAGACTGTGGTTAGCACAGAAGTCCAATAACTGAACACCATTCGGGTTCAGATCGGGCAGGCCGTTCCTCCCAATCACCCCCCTCCAGGTTTCACTGTCGTTGCCCACGGGCGCATTGAAGTCCCCCAGTAAGACAATGGAGTCTCCAAGAGGAGCACCCTCCAGCACCCCAGTCACAGACTCCAAAAAGGGTAGGTACTCTGAAACATCATTTGGTGCGTAGGCACAAATGATGGTCAGGACCCGTTTCCCAATCCGAAGGCGCAGGGAAGCAACCCTTTCGTCCACCGGGGAAAACTCCAATATAGAGGCAGCAAGGTGGGGAGGATACAAGAATACCCACCCCTGCTCGTCACCTCTCGCCCGGGGCAACTCCAGAAAAGGCCAACCTCCAGCCCCTCTCCAGGAGACTGGTTCCGGAACTGGAGCTGTGTGTTGAGGTGAGGCCGACTATATCTAGCCGGTATCGCTCAACCTCATGCACCAGCTCAGGCTCCTTCCCCACCAGAGAGGTGACATTCCATGTACCAAAAGCCAGTTTCGAAAGCTTGGGATCAGTCCGCCAAGGTCTCCGCCTTTAACCGCCACCTAATCCACATAGCACCGGACCCCCATGATCCCTCCTGCAGGTGGTGAGCCCACTGGAGGGTGGACCCATGTAACTCCTTCGAGCTGAGCCCGGTTGGGTCCCATGGGTGGAAAACCGGCCACCAGACGCTAGCCTTCGAGCCCCTTCCCCAGGCCTGGCTCCAGGGTGGGGCCCCGGTAACCCCATACCGGGCGGGGTACACTGAATCCTTGATATACAATTTATCATGAGAGTCTGTTGGATCGTTCTTAGTCTGGCCCTTCACCCAGGACCAGTTTGTCTTGGGTGACACTATCAGAGGCAAATTGCCCCAGACAACATAGCTCCTGGGATCACTGGGGCACCCCCCCCCCCCCCGCCACGATAAGGTGACGATCCATGAGGGGTATCCAGATGTATACAGCAGCCAAAAACACAGCAGTGAATTCCCTTGGTAGATAATAGGGATGGCATTTCAGCAGTAAAAACTCCACATCAGACAAACAGTGCTTGTAAACAGTCTGTACATCTCCACACCACGAGTTGTTTATAAACACATACACGCCCCCCCATCCTCGTCTTACCTGAGGCTTCAGTCCGTTCCGTCTGATGTGCTGAGTGAGTCTGTAGTTGAATGGCAAACTCAGGGACTCTGTCTGAGAGCCAGGTCTCACAGAAAAATAGAGCGCAGCACTCTCTTATCTCCCGCTGGTCTTCAATCCTTACTCTTAGTTCATCTAGCTTGTTTTCCAGAGACCGTATGTTAGCTAGCAGGAGGCTAGGTAGTGGTGGGCGGCTAGTGCGAGTTTTTAGCCTAACATGTAGCCTCCCTCTCTCACCCCGCTTGCGCCGCTTCTGACGCGCTCTGTTGGGGTCAGCATGCTCATGCAGGCTCGGTGCTTCAGGGCCTTCCTGGGGGTGGTGCTGATTGCTGCGTGGTCGCACAATGCATTGTAGATCGGGTGGTATGAAGCCAGTAATTTCTGCATGACTGCTTGTCTTGGCGATGTCCAGTAGTGTTCATCGGTCGTATGTTAGCAGTGCATGACCTTTATGCACTGTAGAAAGAGCAGCTAACATGCAAAAAAGGAGAAAGTCAGCATTCGAGAACAGAACGAGCAACCACGTCTGCCTCTGGGGGCACCATGTTGCATAAGAGATGAAATAAGGTTGCTCCAGAATTCATGACCTCAAACCATGTTGTGAGTAGTTTTGCAGGGCAACTGCTTTTCTTTGACTGTCCACAACTGCTAATAAAAAGGCTAACATAATAACTCAGACTCTGAGGTCACCAATCAGTTTTTACATCATTTTTGCTTCCTGCTACACAGTGATTTGATTGAGATGTGTAGTTCAGGAGAAAGAATAGTTCCCACAAAAAACCTGCTCCCAATAACATTTGCACAGAAACCTATTCAGGATTTCTGATGAGAACCATGTATTCTTTGACCAAAAGAAGGCATGATTCTCATTTCAGGAAAATATATTTCAGCAGTCCATATACTTTGCGGGATTGCTTGGGTAAATTTAAACATGATTTGGGGTTAGTTGTTCAGCTTCTTCTCTATATTACCTCATATAAATTTCAAGTAGTTGAACAGTATTATTTCAATGGGAGGTCAAAGATGTATCCAAAAACAACTATGGTCAAAGTTAAATGAACTTTCTGTAATAAAAATGTATGTAATGAACCATAAAAATAGCCTTGAGGTGTAACAGGTTAGTTAAACATTTAAGCTGAAAGACTGGCTTCTCCAACAACAATGATGGAGCATTCTGAAAAGCATTGTTTTGGTTTTCTGTTATTGTCGAACATTAAGGAAAAGCCATCTTTATTGTCATTCAAATCTATACAGCCATTCATGTACAGTCGAATGAAATTATGATTCTCTTATCTACAGTGTTAATCACACAAACATATATAGAATCAGAGGGGTCACTGCCATGCAAAGCACTGCCACAAATTTCCCTCCTCTGTTCCATTACTGCTGATCACCAAGCTGGACGGCAGGAAGTTCTGCTTTTATATGGTCTTCGGCATGACCTGGCCGGGATTTGAAACCCGGCCTCCCGGATGTGGGGCGGATGCTCTACCAACTGAGCCACCACTCCGGTCTTTTTATTTTCCGGTCCGGATTATGTTGCAAAACATTGCAACATATAAATCACAGCTTACTGTGTAGGAGTCATTGTTGCTTGCTATTGTATGCTGTAACCCTCTCATATTGGCCACCTGTGTGAGTCTCTGTCAGGAGAACAGGGAGGACAGCATTCTCCACTGTTTTGAATTTGGACTGCAGTGCCATTTTAAAACACTACATGTCAGGACTTCATCCACTGCTTTTTTTAATATAACTACTCCGGAAATTAATCAGTGGAAAAAAAAAAAATCAAGAGAGGGAACCTGTGCAGGGTTGGGTCAAACCTTAATGAAGCCAAATGATTAAACATCTCTGATGATGACTATAACTAATACAAATCCAAACTATCCACACTGAAAAATTCACCTACAAGTCAACAGCTGTTTGGCCTATGAGCTGGACCCTGAATCTCGAGGAAGTCAGAGCCATGCTAACAGGTAGTCATGATCTGAATTATTAGAACAATAAAAGGATGTGATCATTTGTGTATTATGTTGCTTTACAGTTTAATCATATGAGTACTTCATGATTTCAGTGTGTCACTTAAAAAAAAGCATAGAATAACTTTGAATTCAAATACTGATTAAGTTATGAATATAACAGGTAGGTGATTTATGAGGTAGGGACATCTTTTTGCTGTGTCCACTGCCTTTCTGCTTTTTTCTTTAATTTTGTTTTTACATTTGGAGTGTATTTCCATAGATGATATAGCAGAGTGGAGCTTTATTGTCATTCCAGCAAACACTGTAAATTCCAGCACTCTTGCAGTCAGAAGGGAGAAACTAATTAGCTGAATTGCCCACTGTTGTGTTTGACTACAAAAAAAAAAAACAAAACAAAACAAAAAAAACCTTCTATGCTTAATACTATAGTATTCTTAATGGCACACAGTTAAGGGGCTGTAATTCTGACTGCACGCCCTTGTTTGAAATGTTCTTCCTTTACTCACATGGTGATTAATTTGACTCTGCCGTTTGTCCCTCCTTTCTTCTATAGTTTTATTCTCCTGTACAAATTACATAGAAGTGTTTGCACAGGCTTTCTCTTAAATTAATTTATATCAAGACAGTTTTTGTAAACAAAATTTTGACTCTACTTCCTGTTTTTGTTTTGGCTTTGGTTGAGGCACCCATTCCTGTGAGTCAGTTAATATTTGTTTTAATGGCATCTCCCTCTCATTTGCCTAAAAGACTATTTGAATCTGACTTTGATGCCTTTTTTTCTGTCTTTGCCATACATATCTATCCCCCAATGCTCAGAGAGTGACGCCGAGAGGGACACACGGAGAGGAAAGACAGAAAAAATTAGAGACAGCAGGGAGAGAGATAACAAATTGAGGCCAGTTTACCCTCCCCTCTCCCAGTTGTCTAATTTGTCAAGCACATAAATTACTGTACAAAACAGAAGGGACTGATATTTTTTGGAAACTGAAGAATAATATTATGGTAATTTATCACAGTGCAAAAAAAAATGTAAACCTCCTTCTACTTCCATCAATTCTTGTTCATTATATTTCTCATCACAATCACAACAAGGCGCCGGGGAGTTTTGCTAATTTGTTCTTGTCCAAAGTAAACCTTCTGCTATGTCCTCTTAGAATAGGTATCATGATGATGATAGCTTTTTATAATGCATATGTGTGTGTTTGTGTGTGGGGGTCTCCGAAGGTAATTTCAGAACTACTGCTTTAGGAGATTGTACGACATCCAGAGAGCTGGCGGATCCATTTGCACCTGGACATGCTCTCCCTCACTTTGGGATTGTGCTCATTAGATTTTACCATATGCAACACACACTGTATGCCAAGTGCAGCTCCTGTTTTATGTGCATGTGGGTGTGTTTCTTGTGTAATGATAAGGACTCTGAATGGGAAAGAGATTGCTGCCTCTTCACTTGGTCCATATTAATCATTCGCGCAGGCAGAGGAAAGACAATTTCTCTTAAATCAAAGTCATTACAGCCATGGCAGATTCAGTTAGAAAACAGATGATGATGGTGACAATCAGTAGAAAGCAGTATTTCTATTTGTTTATCAGTGCTCCTTCTGAGATGCTTTATTCAGTTCCACTGGATGAATATCTGGGTTTCAGGCCCATTGCTGGAGATTATTTGGTCTCTGTATAACAGTAGTGAGAGCTTATTATTGAGGTCAGTAAGTCAGCCCATCATGTTCTTATTCACAGTCACATAGTATATTGCCAGTTGGTCAGAGCTTATCCTTGTCACAGCTTTTGTACAGAGGATACCTGTGGATGTTTTCAGTGTATAACACACCCCGAGAGAAATATGCCACATCAATATTTAAGATAAGATAAGATAAGCCTTTATTAGTCCCACAATGGGGAAATTCCAGGATTGCAGCAGCACAGGGATAGCAACACTCAGAGCAACAATCAGAAGGCAAGAAAAAACAAGAACAGCTTTTGAAGCGTTTGAAGCATTCCCAGCATTTGAAGCTGGGAATGGTGACACCAAAGGACAAGATCTTCTAAAAGAGCCTCAACTCCTCAATAGGAAGTGGTGGGGGCATGAAGTAGTGGTCTCTCACAAGCAAGTTCATGCCCCATGTTATTTTCATTCTTTTTTTTTTTCTGTTTGATTTTGGTTTAAGCAGTTAAAAGGAAAAAAGATTTTATATTGTTTAGGCACAAAAACTACATGGACTCATGTAATTCATTCAGCTGGATTCATGCTGCACCTCCGCTCAACCGCAAGGTTTGTGTGACGAAAACTGCATGATCGTCTCCAGTCCGCAGACGTCCGCGTGCAGCCCAAATTTTCTGACGGCATGGCCTGACTGCGTTGACTGCACATGCGCAAGACTGAACCTCTCATTCACAAGGTGGCGCTGCCAACACAGCATACAAAGTCAAAGTAGACAAAGAAGACAAAGAAGAAGAGGAAAGCGAGAATAGATAAATAAACATATATGGATCGTTTTGCAGCAGCAGCAGCTAGAGCAGAGGAGAGCACTAAAAAACAGTAATTCCTCCTTTTCCTTGAAATGATACCATTGCTGTTGCTACAAAAAATGTGTGTCGCTCTCGCATTTATAGCCGGTGAAAAAACTGCCATGTTAGCGCAGTTGCACTACCCACAGGGCTGGGGTGAAACTACAGATAACAGTTGTGCGCATGCGTCAACCACTTGACCTGGTAGACTAATAAAATGAAGCATATACACAACTTCATGCATGCCGGCCTCGCCCAACGTGGACACGCACCTCAGCAGACAACAGCGGAAAAGTGCCATGAGTAATTTCTTCGAGTCAGTGTTTAATTTATAAAGACTGAGGTCCTGCGACACAGAGGGGCAACGTTCCTACAGCTCAGTGGATCAAGTAACGGTACTGGAACAACCCCATATGATACAAAAAAAAAGACTCAACACACTAAGAAAAACACACAAAAGAGGGAAAAAAAAACAAAACAAATTGGGCTGCTTACATGCTTAATTGTCAAATTAAATAAAACTAAACAACAATGTTTTCAAAACCAGAGCAACATTTATATAGATGTATTAATAGGAATAATATAATCAGCAGAAGGAAACATACTGTATAAACAGCTGTTGAGCAGTGCTTTGCTACTACTACCTTTTCCCTTTAACCAGACTTGTACAGTGGGGAAATGAGGAACCAGGGAACAAACTTCTATTGACAATGAGCAAAAACAAGGTCCTCCATCCAGTTTCAGCACTACGAACCAGGAATACACAAAAATATGCGCATACACACGCACACACACACACACACACACACACACACACACACACACACACACACACACACACTGCTGTTAAAAAGTAGTTCCCTGTCCTGATTTCTTTTTTTATTGTATATTTGTTACACTTAAATGTTTTGTATCATCAAATAAATTTTAATATTAGACAAAGATAACCAGAGAAAATACAAAATGGAGTTTTTAAATGATGATTTAATTTATTAAGGGGAAAAAGATGTCTAACTCTACCTGGCCCTGTGTAACAAAGTAATTGCCCTCTAAACCTAATAGCTGGTTCTGGTCGACTGCCTTTAGATATTGCAAGATTCTCCGAATGGTTGAAACCAACGTAGTTTGAACTAACATAATCTGATGTTGATCTGAACTTTGGGAAACAGCTGGAAGTTATATGTTGGTTATGTCATGAATCTGGGTTTGGTGGTCCCAAACCCAGTTCTGACCCGTGGTTATTTTGGCACGCTTCTCTATTTATTTTCCATCCGGCGCTTCACGGAGTCCTTTGGGTCCTCGCTCCCAGACAGCTCGGGCACGCCCCCTCCTCCTGTCAGTATCGCCAGCTGATCCTCATTATGGGTGTTTCACACACTTACACGCACACACTTCATTCACTCCCATTCACACGCTCATACACTCACTCATGCACACATGTTTTCAATTACGTCCAGGCCACGCTCATTCACACCGGCAGTCTCTTCCCTCGTTGGTATTTTGACTGCTTAAATGCCGTGAGTAAAGGGAGACCGCCGGAGCATTATGAGCTTCATACACGGCAGCGTGTACCTCCGTGTATGCCATTACCTATGTTACTCTGTCAGCCTGCCTCATCCTCATCCACCGGACTGCACGAACTGCCCCAGATTGCTCCTGCACCGTAAGTCTATGTCTTCCTTTCACCCTGTGCCAACAGCAGCTCTGTGGCACTAGGCATTCCGTTTCCTGGGCAGTAGAGCATCCAGGAGGCATCCCTGTATGTCTGGTGGCCTTAAGCCAATCAATTCAGCGTTCAGTGTTTATCATGGCTGTTTGCTGGACTTATGGTTTTGGGGTTTATGTTCAATAAAACGCACAAAACTACTCCTGCACGTGGGTTTTTCATTTTGCCCTCTGTGTGCCGCGTAATGGTGCATGAGGGATCATAACAGGTTAGTTGAATGATGCATGTTACTGTGCTGGTTCAGGGCGAACCTCCATCATAGTTAGGGAAACACACCCCAGGTCCTGAAGCAGCAAAGCAGTCCCAGACCATCACACTACCACCACCATGTTTGACTGTTGATATGATGTTCTTTTTATGAAATCCTGTGTTAGTTTGATGCCAGATGTAACAGGAAGCATGCCTTCCAAAAAGCAACTTTTGTCTCATCAGTCCACAAAATATTTTCCCAAAAGTCTTGGAGATCATCAGGACTTTTTTTTTTTTTTTCCCCCAAATATAAGCCGAGCCTTTGTGTTCTTTTTGGTCAGCAGTGATTCTTGCCTTGGAGCTCTCCCATCGATGGCATTTTGCCCAGTCTCTTTCTCATTGTTGAATCATGGACCACTGTTCAAACTGATTCAAGTGAGGCCTGCAGTACTTTAGGTGTTCCTCTGGGTTTGTGTTTCTTATCTGTTCTTGAATTTCATTAGATCGTGGCATGATGTTACTTACTACTTTATTGTACCCGAATTATTTCTCTGTGAGTAAAGCGTCAACTTATTGCTCATCCTTTGCATGTCAGTACAACAATTAAAAACATTTCACTCAAACAGTATACAGCTGACTTAAAGCATAATGCCAATGAACGAATTGGCATCAACATTCCCATCACAAACACACAGCATCAATGCATAGCACACGGTGATGTACACGAGCTATAAATGTTCATTTAGAAAGTATTTAGAAATATATTCCAATGAGACTTTTTCTTATGAAGAGACGGTAAAAGGTGAAGGGATATCTGTGCTCAATCCTGCAGAGCAGAGAACAAGTTTAAGCTCTACCATTACTTTTTGGTTTTTGTTTAACAGGCTCATTGCTTTTGGTATAAACAACATGTGTTGTTTTTGACATCTTTTGGCCTTCTTTGCTTTGTCAGACAGGTTCTATATACTGTAAGTGATCTCTTGATTCAACCAGTCTAGCAATAATCAGGCCTTAGCGTGGCCAGTGAAATTGAACTCAGCTTTTCCATTTTGTGTGTTTTCTTGGGTTATCTTTGTCTAATATTAAAATCTGTTTGATGATCTGAAACATTTAAGTGTGACAAATATTGTATGCAAAAATATAAGAAATCATAAAGTTTACTTTTTCACAGTACTCTACACACACAGACACACACTACGCAACAGCATATGAAGTATTAATTACGGCCAGTCTGGAAATAATCACCACAGACACAGCAGAGGAAGAAGAGTAAAATTTCCTCGTAACATTATGCTTATCTGTCCATATCAGGCCATAAATTATCCACGGAGTCCTCAACTTAATTTCTTCTTTTTGTTTTTTTAGTTCATCTTAGTGTCTTCATTTTGTGTGTGGGAGGCACAAATTAAGCCCTGAAGAACAGGCTGTAGGTTTGCTTTAGGTAAGGCTGGGAATCATGAGGGATCTCACGATACAATTTGTATTGCAATACCTGGGTCACGATGCAGATCATGACTTTGACTATGAATTTCCCCATTGTGAGACTAATAAAGGTTCATCTTATCTTAAGTGTTACAACACATACAACAGAGAAAATAAGTATTGAACACGTCAACATTTTTCTCGTTAAACATATTTCTGATGGAGCCATTGATTATGGGTTTTTAGTTCCCTTTGTTCTATGTGTTCTAGGTTTTAACTTGTATTTTATGTGTTTTAGCTCCAGTGTTTCCTCAGTGGAGACCCTCATGCCGGATGCTGCCTGGCCCATCTGCAGGGGTGCTGGTCTCGTGGGTTGGTCTCGTGGGTCACTCTAGCTTGGGTGGGTGGGGGCTTTATGCCACTGCCTAGAGCTGTGGTGCAGGCCCCGGCCTGTCCTGGTTGGGGTGGCCTCTGTGGCACGCTCTGTGGTTGTTCACATGGTGCCTCGGTGCCTAGCGATATCTCTTTTATTTTACATGTGTGTAAGAGAAGTAGGGGGTGATTGTATGTGTGTGTGTGTGTGTGTGTGTGTGTGTGTGTGTGTGTGTTTCGTGGGTATGTTTATGGGAGGGTTGGAAGGGGTGGGGATGTATCGCATAAATATATGTAACTACAGCCGTGGACAAAATTGTTGGTACCCCTCTGTTAATGAAAGAAAAACCCACAATGGTCACAGAAATAACTTGAATCGGACAAAAGTGGTAATAAATAAAAATTCTATGAAAATTAATCAATGAAAATCAGACAATGCTTTTGAGTTGTGGTTCAACAGAATTACTTTAAAAAACAAACTCATGAAACAGGCCTGGACAAAAATGATGGTACCCTTAACTTAATAGTTTGTTGCACAACCTTTTGAGGCAATCACTGCAATCAAACGATTTCTGTAACTGTCAATGAGACTTCTGCACCTCTCAGCAGGTATTTTGGCCCACTCCTCATGAGCAAACTTCTCCAGTTGTCTCAGGTTTGAAGGGTGCCTTCTCCAGACAGCATGTTTCAGCTCCTTCCACAGATGTTCAATAGGATTTAGATCAGGGCTCATAGAAGGCCACTTTAGAATAGTTCAATGTTTCGCTCTTAACCATTCTTGGGTGTTTTTAGCTGTGTGTTTTGGGTCATTATCCTGTTGCAAGACCCATGACCTGCGTCTGAGACCAAGCTGTCTGACACTGGGCAGCACATTTCTCTTTAGAATACCTTGATAGTCTTGAGATTTCATTGTAACCTGCACAGATTCAAGACACCCTGTGCCAGATGCAGCAAAGCAGCCCCAGAACATAACAGAACCTCCTCCATGTTTCACAGTGGAGACAGTGTTCTTTTCTTGGTTTGCTTCATTTTTGCGTCTGTGAACATAGAGCTGAGGTGCCTTGGCAAAAAGTTCCAGTTTTGTCTCGTCTGTCCATAGGACATTCTCCCAGAAGCTTTGTGGCTTGTCAACATGCAGTTTGGCAAATTCCAGTCTGGCTTTTTTATGATTTGTTTTCAACAGTGGTGTCCCCCTTGGTCGTCTCCCATGAAGTCCACTTTGGCTCAAACAACGACGGATGGTGCGATCTGACACTGATGTATCTTGACCTTGGAGTTCACCATGAATGTGTTTAGAGGTTGTTCTGTGCTCTTTTGTTACCATTTGTATTATCCGTCTCCTCCTGCGGCCACGTCCAGGGAGGTTGGCTGCAGTCCCGTGGATCTTAAATTTCTGGATAATATGTGCAACTGTAGTCACAGGAACATCACGCTGCTTGGAAATGGTCTTATACCCTTTTCCTTTAACATGCGTGTCTATAATTTTCTTTCTAATCTCCTGAGACAACTCTCTCCTTTGCTTCCTCTGGTCCATGTTTAGTATGGTACACACCATGTCACTAAACAGCACAGTGACTGCTTGTCACCCTTTAAATAGGCCGACTGACTGATTACAAGTTTGTAGACACCTGTGATGTTAATTAGAGGACACATCTTGGTTGAACATGTCCCTATGGTCACATTATTTTCTTACTCTTAACTTTCTGCACTGCTGCATATATTACTCTTAACTTTCTGCACTGCTGCATATATTTGCATATATTTGCTTAAATTGCACATACTGTCAATTACTGCATATTCTGCACTGCTGTCCTTTGCACTTCTGATTGGATGCTAAACTGTGTTTCGTTACCTTGTATTCATACATGTGTAATGACAATAAAGTTGAATTTAATCTAATCTAATCTAATTATTTTCAATCTTTTCTAGGGGTACCATCATTTTTGCCCAGGCCTGTTTCATGAGTTTGTTTTTTAAAGTAATTCTGTTGAACCACAACTCAAAAGCATTGTCTGATTTTCATTGATTAATTTTCATAGAATTTTTATTTATTACCACTTTTGTCCGATTCAAGTTATTTCTGTGACCATTGTGGGTTTTTCTTTCATTAACAGAGGGGTACCAACAATTTTGTCCATGTGTGTAAATGTGTGTACTGTTTTTATCTATGTAAAGCACTTTGCGCAGCATCTAATGTTTGAAAAGTGCTATACAAATAAAGTTTGATTGATTGATTGACCTGAAATTTTCACCAGATGTCAGTAACAACCCAAGTAATCCATACATACAAAGAAATTAAGGCAACTGTGTTCACAAAACAAGTTATATTTAATAAAGTGGAATGACACAGAAAAAGTATTAAACACGCTTGGTGAAATTAATTTAATATTTAGTAGAAAAGTCTTTGTTGGTAATAACATCTTCCAGACACCTCCTGTATGGAGAAACTAGGCACAGGCATTGCTCAGGAGTGATTTTAGCCCTTTCTTCCGCACAAACTGTTTTTAAATCTCGAAGGTTCCTTGGGTGTCTACTATGAATGCTGATCTTCAGTTTGTTCCATAGATTTTCACTTGGATTCAGGTCAGGTGACTTACTGGGCCATTCTAGTAACTTTATTTTCCTTCTCTGGAGCCAGTTGAGAGTTTCCTTGGCTGTGTGTTTGGGATCATTGTCTTGCTAAAATGTCCACCTCCGTGTCATCTTCAGCATCTTGGCAGGTGACAACAGGTTCTTATCAAGGATGTCTCTGTACATTTGTCCATTCATCTTTCCTTCAATTGTACGAAGTCTGCCTGTACCATGTGCTGAAACACACCCCCACACCACGATGGTATGTGCAGTGATATTTCTCCTCCAAACATGTTGTGTGTTGTGGCATCCAAGAAGTTCAGTTTTGGTCTCATCTGACCAGACTATATATTCTCCCAGTATTTTACTGGCTTGTCCAAATGTTGTGCGGCAAACTTTAAACGAGCTTCAACGTGGTTTTTCTTCAGCAATGGAGTCTTGTGAGGTGAGCGGGCACAGAGCCCATGTCAGTTGAGTGTAATACTTATTGTTTTCTTTTAAACAGCTGTACCTGCTAATTCCAGGTCTTTCTGGACGAGTTGTCTTTGGCGCTTCCAAGGGGCTCCTGGTCGTTGCCAATTTATGGCAAAATGATGTTCTTTCCACTTCCGAATGATGCCTCCAACAGTGCTCACTGGAACATTCAGCAGTTTAGAAATGTGCCTGTAACCAATGCCATCATTATGAGAGAGATTACACAATACAGAGCAGCTGAGTGTCATGAGAGGGGAGGAATCAGGATTGACAGCTTAACAGTAGTACCGCCCACTACCAGAGCAAAACCCTAAAGTGCCCCTGACAGTTGTATCCCCAGAGAGAGAGAACACAGGAGTACAAACATAAAACGAGAACTAAAATGACAACAAATAAAGACTGAGGGATAAATAGGAGAAAGAGGAGTTGGAATTAATAAGTGTTCACTTCTTCCTTCTCCCTTTCGAACAGTGTATACTGTAACTTTATTGCATTTGCTATTTGCTTGTTTTTTGTTATATTTTTTGTGTTCGAAATAAACTATCTATCTATCTATCTAATACCAGCAAATACTCAATAAATATGGACATAAACAGGAGAATGGGTTGAACTAAGCAACAATGCAAGATATATGAAAACCAACCAAGGATAAAATGACAGGAACTAAGAACACAAAAATACAACAGATAAACAAGTATGGCAAAAGACCATGAGACTGAGCACGGCGGAATCCTCCGTGCTCAAATCATGACATTAACCAGCTGAAATTAATTTAATCTTTAAACTTTATTTATTTATATCACACCTTTCATACAACAAAGTGCAGCTCAGAGTGCTTTGCAGTTAAAAACAATTGCAGATAAAACACAAACAAAACAATAAAAAGACAACGAGAGCCCCACCCCCACTCTTGTCCAAGGCATCCATCCACCTGACCCCAACCCACCCCAGAGCCCACCTCCGCCATCCCCCCATCCCCACAAGTAATAATAAGCATAGCTAAAACATGGCTGAAGACTGAGGACCAGAGTGAGAAAACGCCATCACGGGGACTGTCAGCACCAGGAGCCGGTCTCAGCCCACAGCTGCAGAGACATTACCACAGGAGCCACCCCGGTCAAGGCAGGCAGAGGAGTCCACACCACCACCATCAGGCTGTGACTGGACTCCCCCATCCCACCAAGCCAGGGCCACCATCACAGCAGCATCCCCACTGCCAGTGCCAATTACAGCTCTAAGTGCCGAGAGCCCCCCAACGAGGAAACAGTAGAGCTAAAAATAACATAAGATAAAATAAAATACAAGAGAATACAATAAGAAGCAGAGTAAGATCATGAATAAAAATAAAGAGAATAAAATGGTTAAAGGAATAATAAATATACCCATGTATATACAGTGGGGCAAAAAAGTATTTAGTCAGCCACCAATTGTGCAAGTTCTCCTACTTAAAAGATGAGAAAGGTCTCCAATTTTCATCATAGGTATACCTCAACTATGAGAGACAAAATGAGAAAAAAAAAATCCAGAAAATCACATTGAAGGATTTTTAATGAATTAATTGGTAAATTCCTCGGTAAAATAAGTATTTGGTTAATAACAAAAGTTCATCTCAATACTTTGTTATATACCCTTTGTTGGCAATGACAGAGGTCAAACATTTTCTGTAAGTCTTCACAAGGTTTTCACACACTGTTGCTGGTATTTTGGCCCATTCCTCCATGCAGATCTCCTCTAGAGCAGTGATGTTTTGGGGCTGTTGCTGGGCAACATGGACTTTCAACTCCCTCCAAAGATTTTCTATGGGGTTGAGATCTGGAGACTGGCTAGGCCACTCCAGGACCTTGAAATGCTTCTTACGAAGCCACTCCTTCGTTGCCCGGGCGGTGTGTTTGGGATCATTGTCATGCTGAAAGACCCAGCCACGTTTCATTTTCAATGCCCTTGCTGATGGAAGGAGGTTTTCACTCAAAATCTCACGATACATGGCCCCATTCATTCTTTCCTTTACACGGATCAGTCGTCCTGGTCCATTTGCAGAAAAACAGCACCAAAGCATGATGTTTCCACCCCCATGCTTCACAGTAGGTATGGTGTTCTTTCTCCTCCAAACACGACAAGTTGAGTTTTTACAATAAAGTTCTATTTTGGTTTCATCTGACCATATGACATTCTCCCAATCCTCTTCTGAATCATCCAAACGCTCTCTAGCAAACTTCAGACAGGCCTAGACATGTACTGGCTTAAGCAGGGGGACACGTCTGGCACTGCAGGATTTGAGTCCCTAGCGGGGTAGTGTGTTACTAATGGTAGCCTTTGTTACTTTGGTCCCAGCTCTCTGCAGGTCATTCACTAGGTCCCCCCATGTGGTTCTGGGATTTTTGCTCACCGTACTCGTGATCATTTTGACCCCACGGGGTGAGATCTTGCATGGAGCCCCAGATCGAGGGAGATTATCAGTGGTCTTGTATGTCTTCCATTTTCTAATAATTGCTCCCACAGTTGATTTCTTCACACCAAGCTGCTTACCTATTGCAGATTCAGTCTTCCCAGCCTGGTGCAGGTCTACAGTTTTGTTTCTGGTGTCCTTTGACAGCACTTTGGTCTTGGCCATAGTGGAGTTTGGATTCTGACTGTTTGAGGTTGTGGACAGGTGTCTTTTATACTGATAACGAGTTCAAACAGGTGCCATTAATACAGGTAACGAGTGGAGGACAGAGGAGCCTCTTAAAGAAGAAGTTACAGGTCTGTGAGAGCCAGAAATCTTGCTTGTTTGTAGGTGACCAAATACTTATTTTACTGAAGAATTTACCAATTAATTCATTAAAAATCCTTCAATGGGATTTTCTGGATTTTTTTTCTTCTCATTTTGTCTCTCATAGTTGAGGTATACCTATGATGAAAATTGGAGACCTCTCTCATCTTTTAAGTGGGAGAACTTGCACAGTTGGTGGCTGACTAAATACTTTTTTTCCCCACTGTATATGTATATTGTAATACAAAACTGAATTGAAATTATCTAAAAATATAAAGATATATAAGTAAGCAAATAAATCAATCAATTAATAGATAAAATAGCGAAATAAGTATATAAACATGAATGATAAAATTAGTTAAAAGCTAAACTAAAAAGATGGGTCTTGATTTGCACTGATGAGGGATGGGATGGCTTCCTAAATTCTGATGGATTTCAGCTGGTTTCCTGGCTTTCTATGCCTTTGTGCACCTCTTTTTCTTCATATGTTCAATACTTATTCCCTGTGTCATTCCACTTTATTAAATATAATTTGTTTTGTGAACACAGTTTCCTTGATTTTTGTATGCATGGATTACTTGTGTTGTTACTGATATCTGGTGAAAATCTCAGGTCAATGGGCCCATCAGAAATATGTTTAATGAGAAAAATAAGTGTTGTGTTCAACACTTATTTTCCCCACTGTATATTCCTCTCCCCCATTCAATGTCAGTTTTTGTCCCCAAAGTATAACTGTCAATATCTGTTTCATATAATTTTCAAGCTTTTCAACTCACTGCTGCCACTTTTGTTTTGGTGGCTGTCTAATAGACTGAAAAGTCAGTGGGTTTTTATTACTCAGCTACCAAAGTAGGCACATTTATATTTGTAACTTTTTAATACTTTTTAGTAAAGTGTCACAATACTGTGTCTTTGAATCAATACAGTATCCCCACCATAAAGTATCACAATACTACCATAATACTGTATGATAATACAAGTTATACACCAGCGTAGTGTCATGTCGTGCCCTTAGATTATGGTACCATGCCCACAGCCTGGAAGCCAAAATAAACCTTTTTTTTGTTTTTTCATATAGAAATACCAAAGGGGTTAGATCAGGGGTGGGCAGTGAGGGCCATTCATATTTGGACACTGACACAAGCTTTGTTATTTTAGCTGTTTACCAAAACATATTCAAGATATAGTTATATAATTGTGGCAGTAGTAGCTCAAGAGGTAGAGCAGGTTGTCCAATACCAGAGGGTTGGCGGTTTGAATCCTGCTCCCCCCACCTTGCCATTTCGTCCTTGGACAAGACACTGTGCCCACCTTGCCTCCAGTGTGTTCATGGCACTGGTGTGTGAATGTGAATAAGTGTTCAGTGGTGGTTGGAGAGGGCAGCGCGGTGGCGGAGTGGTTAACACTGCGGCAGCACAGTAACTCACCCTTGGCCGGGGGATCCTGGGTTCGAGCCCAGCCCCCGACCAACAGTGATCTGTGTGGAGTTTGCATGTTCTCCCCGTGTCTGAGTGGGTTTACTCCAGGATTTCTCCGGTTTCCTCCCACATGCCAAAAACATGCAAGTTAGGTTAATTGGCATCAGCTGCGGATTCTAAATTGTCCTTAGGTATGACTGTGAGAGTGAATGGTTGTCTGTCTCTCTGTGTTGGCCCTGCGATGGACTGGCGATCTGTCCAGGGTGTACCCTGCCTCTCGCCCAAAGATGCTGGGATAGGTTACAGCCCCCCGCAATCCGAAAAGGATTAAGCGGAAGAAGATGGATGGATGGTGGTTGGAGAGGCCGTTGGCATGGATTGACAACCACGTATCCATCAGTCTGCCGCAGGGTAGCTGTGGCTACAGAGGAAGCTTACCACTTCCATTGTTAGTGGAATGAATGAAGATAAACTTATATAATCAATATCCGCTTAAAATGCAGACTCTCAGCTTTAATTTGAGAGTATTCACTTCCAAGCTGGAGTTGTGATTTAAGAATTACAACAATTTTTATACAAAATCTCCTCATTTCAGTAGCTCAAAAGTAATTGGACAAATTAACATTACCATAAATAAAATGTTGATTTTTAGTACTTTGTTGAGAATCATTTGTAGGCAATGACTGAATGAGAGAACTTTGGAGCAGGAGGTTAACTTAGCGGCATGGTATCTGCAGTGATGCTGAAGCTGTTCCAGTTTGTTGTCTCAAAGACAAAAGCAGGGTCAGGAGTCAGAGTTAGAAAATGCTGGAGATAATTAGTGATCATTATGGGTTGGTACTAATAATGTGGACTAGGTATGCACTGTATTGTGAACATGACCTCCATGCCAGTTATTTTTTTTTAACTGATTGATTACTTATCCAAAGCAGATTGGTTGACATAGTGGCTTGTTTTTTTAGACATACCGGTACTTGATACTGAAGCATAATTCTCGTTATCCTACAAGAAAATTTTCAAATTGATACTGTGGTCACACAATGTGAAAAGGATCAGAAAATTCCTGTTTTATGGAGATTATTGTCTTTGAAATTCAAGGTGAAGAGTGGAAAAAGAGAAACAGACTGAATGTCTACCATGGAAATAACCAATTAAAATGTTAAAGAACATGTTCCCAGGTATTGTGTGACCAGCTATCAGAAAATTAAAAATTTCACTTCATGTAGTTGAGCCTCACAAAGGATGTGAGCCTTCTCAATTAATTGACTTTGCAGCGTCTCTGTGAAAGCCTCCACAGTTGGTTCATTCAACACTGGCTGTGCTGAGCTCAATAGGCCTCACCTACTGCTGTACCAATATGGACACTTTTACAGATTTAATATAAGTCCTGCCTATTGATTTTGCTCTGTCACTGAACTTTCTGCATGATAGCAGTTTAGGTAATTGACTTGTCTCTCTATTAATTGTTCTTTTTCAATTGTACACCTTTAACAGTGAGCAAATAAAGGCTTCATTGGAAACCATAATATCTCTTGCAATTGTCTATGTTAAACAATTTCCAAAATAAAACATAAGACTTCTTAGCTTAACAAAGAAGGGACATGTATTTCTCTGCACCGTAGAGGCTGGTCCTTTTTATTTCTTCATCCCGTTTGAGTAAAAGAAGGATATATCTGATGTTGTTTACTGAAACATCTTATAAGAGAACAGATGGAAGACGGTGACCAGATCAATTTGCTGACCTCACAGGGTCAAATGCGGAATTGATTTCCCTCAGTCCATTTTCCCACAGTGAGAACTCTCTGAAGCAGTAAATCAGTTCCTCGAATACAATGGCAAGAACAACTCCTGCCACAAGTAAGGCTGCCAGTGCACTGAGCCTCCCCTGTGGATGTAATTTCCATTAACACTCCCTCAAACTTCTTCACACTCAAGGAAATTTATTTCAAGAGCTTCCAACTAGTTATTATGGCAGCAGCGTGGTAAATACTTTTGCTGCGTCTTGATGTTGGAGCTGATCTTATTAATATGTTCCCCTGTGTAGGTGCAAAAGGATTATTAAATCAGCTTCATGAATCATTCTCATCAGTCTCTTAAACTATAGTAAACACCAATTAACAGTTACATGAATAACTGCAATTTAAACTGTCATACTAAGTAGATGAAAAAGGGTTTTGAGGTATTGGCAGCATTAAAAAAAAATACAGGTACAGTGTGCATGTACTTATGTATTTCAGGAGTGTGGCAGAATGATATGGTGCACTATTAAGGAAGGATCTAGCCACTGAAACATCAGTGTGACCATCACCATGTTGTTTTTTGCAGCCAGAAGTGATTAATTAGAGGAGACGGTGAAGTTCTCAGTTGATCGCCTACACTGGAAGGCTTGGTTAACAAGATGCATCCCTATTCGTTGTGGTTATGATGAACAGATACAGATGCCTGCTAATTAGTGGCAAGTAACAGGCTAATGAATTACTAATTAAACAACATAAAGACTTGAAGAAAATAATTCTTAAAATTACTACAAAGTCACTTACATATTTACCTGCAAAATTCAGTTCAGTGGATTCAGCTCCATCATTCACTCTTTGAAGTCTATTTATTTAATATACATATTATTCTGGGTTATGGAATTTGCCATCCCAAGAGTTATCAATCTGTGGGTTAAGAAAATATTAATATGAACTCTCTATTTATTTTTGATGTCATTTTTTTTCTTTATTCCAGAAAACTGTCCAACCTCAGTGTTAATCCCAACCCATGAGTCTCCCAATGCATCACATTTTTGTGACCAGTCACAAATAGAGCCTCTCTGAATTGCAACTGTCAAGGTTCCAGTGGGGCTGGATGATAGATGGCACCTAGAGAGCACATACTTTTACCAAGGCTCCATCCCTGTTCGTCCATTCGACCGTCCCTCCATACCTCTGTCCTTCCGTCCGTCCTTACATTGTGATCTTGGTCGCGGTATGTTTTAATGGATCACCTCCAAAATCTGTTGGGTTCACCCTTACTCCAAGGGTCACCTCTGGTAAAAATTTCATAAAAATCTATCATGTAATTTTGGCATAACCCTGTTAACACATTGTGAGAAGAGAGGGCCTTGTTGTGGTACAGTATTTCACAAAAGTTAATACACCCCTCACATTTTTGTAAATATTTTATATCTTTTTCATGGGACAACACTGAAGAGATGACACTTTGATACAATGTAAAGTAGTCAGTGCACAGCTTGTATAACAGTGTAAATTTGCTGTCATCTCAAAATAACTCAACACACAGCCATTAATGTCTAAACCGCTGGCAACAAAAGTGAGTACACCCCTGAATGAAAATGTCCAAATTGTGCCCAAAGTGTCAATATTTTGTGTGGCCACCATTATTTTCCAGCACTGCCTTAACTCTTTCAGGGATGGAGTTCATTAGAGCTTCACAGGTTGTCACTGGAATCCTCTTCCACTCTTCCATGACAACATCGCGAAGCTAGTGGATGTTATACCTGGCGCTCCTCCACCTTCCGTTTGAGGATGCCCCACAGATGCTCAATAGAGTTTAGGTCTGGATACATGCTTGGCCAGTCCATCACCTTTACCCTCAGCTTCTTTAGCAAGGCAGTGGTCATCTTGGAGGTGTGTTTGGGGTCGTTATCATGATGGAATACTTTTCTGCAGCCCAGTTCCGAAGGGAGGGGATCATGCTCTGCTTCAGTATGTCACAGTACATGTTGACATTCATGGTTCCCTCAATGAACTGTAGCTCCCCAGTGCCGGCAGCACTAATATGACACTCCCACGACCATGCTTGACTCTAGGCAAGACACACTTGTCTTTGTACTCCTCACCTGGTTTCTGCCACACATGCTCGACACCATCTGAACCAAATAAGTTTATGTTGGTCTCGTCAGACCACAGGACATGGTTCCAGTAATCCATGTTCTTAGTCTGCTTGTCTTCAGCAAACTGTTTGCAGGCTTTCTTGTGCATCATGTTTAAAAGGGGCTTCCTTCTGGGACGACAACCATGCAGACTAATTTGATGCAGTGTGCGGTGTATTGTCTGAGCACTGAAAGGCTGACCCCCCACCCCTCCAACCTTTGCAGCAATGCTGGCAGCACTCATACGTCTATTTTCAAAAGACAACCTCTGGATATGACGCTGAGCACGTGCACTCACATTCTTTGGGCGACCATGGTGAGGCCTGTTCTGAGTGGAACCTGTGCTGTTAAACCGCTGTATGGTCTTCGCTACCATGCTGCAGCTCAGTTTCAGGGTGTTGGCAATCTTCTTATAGCCTAGGTCATCTTTATGTAGAGCAACGATTCTTTATTTCAGATCCTCAGAGAGTTCTTTACTATGGGGTGCCAAGTTGAAATTCCAGTGACCAGTACGAGAGAGTGTGAGAGCGATAACACCAAATTTAAAACACCTGCTCCCTATTCACACCTGAGACCTTGTAACACTAACGAGTCACATGACACCAGGGAGGGAAAATGGCTAACTGGGCACAATTTGGACATTTTCACTTAGGGGTGTACTCACTTATGTTGCCAGCGGTTTAGACATGGCTGTGTGTTGAGTTATTTTGAGGGGACAGCAAATTTACACTGTTACATATTTACATACAATATTTTAAAATATTTACAAAATGTGAGGGGATGTACTCACTTTTGTGAGATACTGTATGTGCTCTTGGATCACCTCTGAATTATAATGGGTTCATCCTTAGCTCAAGGGCCACCTCTGCTGAAAATTTCATCAAAATCTGTTCAGTAGTTTTTGTTTAAAATCCTGCTGACAGACAAGCAAACAAACCGACCCAATTATATTCCCTCCTTGGCAGAAGTAAAATTATTATTATTACCTGTGAATCTAATGTTCACATTTTAAAAAATGAATCAAAATTCATGTTTGGGGTTGTAGTTGCTGGTGCTGCTCCAGATTTTTTTTTTTATTGAACTATATGGGTTTACTTTTGCACTATATTTAGAACTTTTTTCTCATTAAACCAAAGCATATTTGCTCGCTGTGCTCTCGCTTTTGCTGGTGCGCCCAACATTATGCCCTTCCCTACTGCACAATACAGTTAGAGCTCCATGGAGTCTGTAGGTATATTAATGTTGTAATAGCATGCCCACAGTTGGAGACTAATGCATAGATGTGACACATCCTTTTCAATGTCTGGTGCTCTCCAACTAATGTCAGTTGTGTCAGCAGGCATATTTAAAAACAAAGAAAGTTCTAAATACAGTATCCACTTGAACCCACATAGTTTTCTGAAGAGGCCAAAATTGTGATAATGTTACTGCCAACTGGCTACAGCATTGTGGTATTTTATGTTGTCTGAACTGGTCTCCTGC
The DNA here is from genome assembly GCA_020510985.1 of Pholidichthys leucotaenia. NCBI lineage: Eukaryota > Metazoa > Chordata > Actinopteri > Cichliformes > Pholidichthyidae > Pholidichthys > Pholidichthys leucotaenia. The sequence goes on along the minus strand of CM035847.1, from coordinate 125,054,280 downwards.
AATCACTGCCTTCCACAAGGGCACAACACCAAAGTTTGAGGTCTAGGGGCAGCAATGAATATGACCCCCTCAAACGCCACCCCTTGGTTTGCATAATTAAATGTTTTAAATATCCTAATAAATGCATGTAAGACTCCAGTAGACCTCCACCATGTTATTTTCTCAAAAGTAGATCTCAGGTGCAAAAAGGTTGGAGAATCCCTCCCTAACCTTCAGAGGCCCCAGACCAGGGAAACTGGTGTACATTATTATATAAGAGAAGTGAAAAATAATATAAATACAACAGCGAAAATAAGTATTGAACACGTCAACATTTTTCTCATTAAACATATTTCTGATGGAGCCATTGACCTGAGATTTTCACCAGATATCAGTAACAGCCCAAGTAATCCATACATGCAAAGAAATCGAGGCAACTGTGTTCACAAAAGAAGTTATATTTAATAAAGTGGAATGACACAGGGAATAAGTATTGAACACATGGTAAATGGTGTTCACTTATATAGCACTTTTTGCTCATCTTTGATTGACCAAAGTGCTTTACAGACCCTGCTATTCACCCATTCACACACACATTCACACACTGATGGCGGCAGAGCTGCCATGCACAGGCATGAATAGGCCTGACTCACCAGAAGCAACTGGGGGTCAAATGTCTTGCTCAAGGACACTTCGACATGCAGACTGCAGAGAGAGCGGGAATTGAACCACTGACCCTCTGATTAGTAGTCGGCCACACATGAAGAAAAAGAGGTGCAAAAAGGCATAGAAAGCAAAGAAACCAGCTGAAATCCATCAGAATTTAGGAAGCCATCCCATCCCCCATCAGTGCAAATTAATTTCAGCTGGTTAAGTCCTGACTGATAGCCTTTAAAAAGGTCTGTGAATATCAGATTGTCACACCACAAAGAACTCATAATGGGTAGAAGCAACGAGCTATTTCTAGACCTTCACAACCTTATTGTTGTAAAACATAATGATGGCATTGGTTAGATGTGCATTTCTAAACTGCTGAATGTTCCAATGAGCACTGCTGGAGCCATCATTCGGAAGTGGAAAGAACATCATTTTGCCATAAACCGGCCATGACCAGGAGCTCCTTGCAAGATTTCTGACAGCAGAGTCAAAAGAATTATTAGAAGACTTATCCAAGAGCCAAAGACCACTCGTGGAGAGCTCCAGAAAGACCTGGAGTTAGCAGGTACTGCTGTTTCAAAGAAAACAATAAGTAATGCACTCAACCGACATGGGATAGATGCCTGCTCATCTCGCAAGACTCCATTGCTGAAGAAAAACCATGTTGAAGCTCGTTTAAAGTTTGCTGCACAACATTTGGGCAAGCTAGTAAAATAATGGGAGAATATAGTCTGGTCAGATGAGACCAAAACTGATCTTTTTGGATGTCACAACACACAGCATACAGTGGGGCAAAAAAGGTATTTAGTCAGCCACCGATTGTGCAAGTTCTCCCACTTAAAAGATGAGAGGGGTCTCCAATTTTCATCATAGGTATACCTCAACTATGAGAGACAAAATGAGAAGAAAAAAAAATCCGGAAAATCACATTGTCTGATTTTTAAAGAATTTATTTGCAAATTATGGTGGAAAATAAGTATTTGGTCATCTACAAACAAGCAAGATTTCTGGCTCTCACAGACCTGTAACTTCTTCTTTAAGAGGCTCCTCTGTCCTCCACTCGTTACCTGTATTAATGGCACCTGTTTGAACTCGTTATCAGTATAAAAGACACCTGTCCACAACCTCAAACAGTCAGACTCCAAACTCCACTATGGCCAAGACCAAAGAGCTGCCAAAGGACACCAGAAACAAAATTGTAGACCTGCACCAGGCTGGGAAGACTGAATCTGCAATAGGTAAGCAGCTTGGTGTGAAGAAATCAACTGTGGGAGCAATTATTAGAAAATGGAAGACATACAAGACCACTGGTAATCTCCCTCCATCTGGGGCTCCACACAAGATCTCACCCCGTGGAGTCAAAATGATCACGAGAATGGTGAGCAAAAATCCCAGAACCACACGGGGGGACCTAGTGAATGACCTGCAGAGAGCTGGGACCAAAGTAACAAAGGCTACCATCAATAACACACTACGCCGCCAGGGACTCAAATCCTGCAGTGCCAGATGTGTCCTGCTGCTTAAGCCAGTACATGTTCAGGCCCGTCTGAAGTTTGCTAGAGAGCATTTGGATGATCCAGAAGAGGACTGGGAAAATGTCATATGGTCAGATGAAACCAAAATAGAACTTTTTGGTAAAAACTCAACTTGTCGTGTTTGGAGGAGAAAGAATGCTGAGTTGCATCCAAAGAACACCATACCTACTGTGAAGCATGGGGGTGGAAACATCATGCTTTGGGGCCTTTTTTTCTGCAAAAGGACCAGGACGACTTATCCGTGTAAAGGAAAGAATGAATCGGGCCATGTATCGTGAGATTTTGAGTGAAAACCTCCTTCCATCAGCAAGGGCATTGAAGATGAAACATGGCTGGGTCTTTCAGCATGACAATGATCCCAAACACACCACCCGGGCAACGAAGGAGTGGCTTCGTAAGAAGCATTTCAAGGCCCTGGAGTGGCCTAGCCAGTCTCCAGATCTCAACCCCATAGAAAATCTTTGGAGGGAGTTGAAAGTCCGTGTTGCCCAGCGACAGCCCCAAAACATCACTGCTCTAGAGGAGATCTGCATGGAGGAATGGACCAAAATACCAGCAACAGTGTGTGAAAACCTTGTGAAGACTTAAAGAAAACGTTTGACCTCTGTCATTGCCAACAAAGGGTATATAACAAAGTATTGAGATGAACTTTTGTTATTGACCAAATATTTATTTTCCACCATAATTTGCAAATAAATTCTTTAAAAATCAGACAATGTGATTTTCTGGATTTTTTTTTTTCTCGTTTTGTCTCTCAGAGTTGAGGTATACACTACCGTTCAAAAGTTTGGGGTCACCTCAGACAATTTTGTGTTTTCCATGAAAAGTCACACTTTTATTTATCACCATGAGTTGTAAAATGAATAGAAAATGTAGTCAAGACATTGACAAGGTTAGAAATAATGATTTGTATTTGAAATAATAATTTTTTCCTTCAAACTTTGCTTTCATCAAAGAATCCTCCATTTGCAGCAATTACAGCATTGCAGACCTAACATGATTGCACAAGGGTTTTCTAATCATCCATTAGCCTTCTGACGCAATGAGCAAACACATTGTACCATTAGAACACTGGAGTGATAGTTGCTGGAAATGGGCCTCTATACACCTATGTAGATATTGCACCAAAAACCAGACATTTGCAGCTAGAATAGTCATTTACCACATTAGCAATGTATAGAGTGTATTTCTGATTAGATTAAAGTTATCTTCATTGAAAAAAAGTGCTTTTCTTTCAAAAATAAGGAAATTTCTAAGTGACCCCAAACTTTTGAACGGTAGTGTACCTATGATGAAAATTGGAGACCTCTCTCCTTTTACAGTGGGTGAACTTGCACAATTGGTGGCTGACTAAATACTTTTTTGCCCCACGTATTTGGAGGAGAAATGGCACTGCACATCCCATCATGGTGTGGGGGTGTTTTTCAGCACATGGTACAGGCAGACCTCATATAACTGAAGGAAAGCTGAATGGACAAATTTACAGAGACATCCTTGATAAGAACCTGTTGCCATCTGCCAAGATGCTGAAGATGAAGCTAGGGTGGACATTTCAGCAAGACAATGATCTCAAACACACAGCCAAGGAAACTGGCTCCAGAGAAGGAAAATAAAGCTGCTAGAATGGCCCAGTCAGTCACCTGACCTGAATCCAATTGAAAATCTATGGAACAACTGAAGATCAGAGTTCATAGAAGACATCCACGGAACCTTCAAGATTTGAAGACAGTTTTTGTGGAAGAATGGGCTAAAATCACTCCTGATCAATGCCTGCACCTAGTTTCTCCATACAGGAGATGTCTGGAAGCTGTTATTACTAACAAAGGCTTTTCTCCTAAATATTAAATGAATTTCACCAAGCTTGTTCAATACTTATTCCCTGTGTCATCCTAGTTTATTAAATATAACTTGTTTTGTGAACACAATTGCCTTAATTTCTTTGTATGTATGGATTACTTGGGTTGTTACTGATATCTGGTGAAAATCTCAGGCCAATGGCTCCATCAAAAATATGTTTAATGAGAAAAATGTTGACGTGTTCAATACTTATTTTCCCTGCTGTAAATACAACCATTGCCATAGACAAACAGTTTTTTGTTATGATCCCTTGTGCACCATTACGCAGCGCACGGAGGGCAGAATGAAAAACCCACGTGCAGGAGTAGATTCATGCACTTTATTGACAAAACCCCCCGAAGAATAAGTCCAGTAAACAGTCACGATTAATATAGAGAGTTGGAATGATTGAGCTTAGGCCACCAGACATACAGGGATGCCACCTGGATGCTCTACAGCCCGGGGAGGGGAATGCCTAGTGCCGTAGAGCTGCTGTCAGCACGGGGTGAAAGGCAAACATAAACTTACGGTGCAGGAGCGATCTGGGGCAGTCCGTGCAGTCTGGTGGATGAGAAGACTAAATTCAGTCATGCAGAAAGTAATCCGTAGGGAATGGCGACTTGCATACACAGAGGTACATGCTGCCGTGTATGAAGCACAATGCTCCTGCGGTCTCTTCCTACTAACACAGCGTTTAAGTAATCATAATACTAACAAGGGAAGAGACCGCCAGTGTAAGGTTGCGTGGGCTGAACATAATTGATACCATGTGTGTATGAGTGAGTGGCTGAGCGTGTGAATGGGAGTGAATGAAGTGTGTGCATGTAAGTGTGTGAAACACCCATAATACGGAACAGCTGGTGATACTGACAGGAGGAGGGGGCGTGCCTGAGCTGTCAAGGAGCGGATGACCCAAAGGACTCCCTGAGGCGCCTGATGGAAAATAAATAGACGGGTCAGAACTGGGTTTGGGACCACCAAACCCAGGTTCATGACAGAGCCCCCTCTCAAGTGGGCTGGTGGTACCCCAGTACCACCAGCAAAAAACAAAAAACACCACCAAGGAACCCCCCCCCCCCCCCCGAGACAAACAACTACCCAGGGTGGGAGGTGGGGGGAAAACAGGTTAGGAGGGAAGCAACATGTGAAAAACACAACACATAATATGCAAATATAATAATGTGTACCTCCTAACAGCCTCCCCACCTAGGACACCCCCCCCCCTCCGGAGTCCAAAGTTCAGGGGGCTGACCAGTGTCCCAGGGCCCCAGCATGGCGAAGGGTGGCTGATCGGGTGGCTTGCCCGAGTCCCAAGCCCAGCAGGCGGTCCATTAAACAGTGTTCGGTGGCCTGCCTGGGCCGATTGGCCACCTGACCCAAAGGCCAAGTCTTTCAGGTGGCCGACCTGCGTGGTGGAGCCACCAGGACCAGAGGGGAAGGCGGAGAGGCAGCCTACCCACTAGGGAACTTCGGTGGCCAAAACGAGGGATAGGAGCCCCCCCTCCCCCCCGGCCCTCTGAAGCTTGGAGCAGAAAGACCGTAGCACTTGCAATGGTCCCAGTCTGGGACGTGGCTGCACCCACGATGGTCCCGGTCTGGGACAGCGCTGCACCTGTGATGGTCCCGGTCTGGGACAGCGCTGCACCGGCCCTGGACTCCGGCTGGAGCTCTGCTGCACTGGCACTGGACTCCAGCTAGAGCTCTGCTGCACCAGCGCTGGACTCCGGCTGGAACTCCGTTGCACCTGCGGTGGTCCCCATCGGGGGCCTCATTGCTTCTGTGGTGGCCTCCCCAACGGGGGAGGTAGGGCTCTTGCCTGACCCTGGCGCTGAGTCCAGATCCTTTGCAGCCTCTGGAGGCCTTGGCTGCTCTCCGGCAACCCTGGCCAGGAGCTCTGAACCCAGAGAGAGAGAGAAAGAGACCAAGTCAGGGTTGCCGGCAGCGGCAGAGCCCAATGAGGTGGCTCTGAGGGCTACTGCAAGCTGCCCCGGGCCCTCCTCACCATGAGTCGGGCATTGTGACATCAACATAGACATAACAGACATTATGGAGCACACTTGCCTGAACTCAGGCTCCACCGCCGTCCAGGACACCGACGACTTAGGGTGCGCAGGTACTGTCGGTCCGTCAGGTGCTATACCCACATCGACCTCCTCCGGGACAGCTGGCCCCACGTCGTCATCTGTGGATGACCCAGGTTGCGACGGCTCTTCTCCGGTGACCCTAGGAAGGTAGCTGGAAGGAGACGGGAGAGGAGAGGTGGTTAGGGTCGCCGGCAGCGGTGTAGCCCGGTGAGGGGAGTTCGGATGCAGCTGAGGGCTGCGCCTTACTCTCCTTCCCAAGAGCCAGACAAGATCTCTCCACCACTGACAAGAGAATTACAGGAGAGGCTACTTGCCTGTACTCAAGCTCCACCGCTGTCCAGGACTCCAACGATGATGACGTCCTGGACCCAGTCTGCTGGAGCTCTGGTCCAGAGGCTGACCCTGCTGCGGCGGGCCCCACAGCAGGCATGATGGTGGTAGCCGTCTTGGTTCCCCTGTGCCCCATCTTCCACGCCACTGGCTCATCCAGTGTGGCAGCCGGGGATTGCCTCCTCGCTGGACCTGGAGCTAGACTCTCCAGGAGCTCTAGTTCCTACCCCCTCGGGCAACCTGGTTCTGGTGCCTGCGAACTCATAGGCACACACACAGAAGGTTTGGGGAGGTCAAAAGAAGAGCTACTATATGCCGCTGGGGTGGAGCACTCAGGGGACTGCAAACCCTGAGTCTCCTGGCCAGGAGGCAGGCAACATTGTTCATCAAAAGTGAGGGTAAAGTGAGGAAAAACTTGCCTGTTCTCCTGGCTCTGGATGTCCCCAGTGGCCTCTGAGGCATCTCCTCTCCTCACTGAGCATTCCTCCTCAATTTGACGGTTGATGAAAGCGAGCAAATTCAGTCTGTCCTCCTCCGTCATCACATCCGTGGCCTGGGCAGCCCCCGGCCCAGAGGATGGAACAGTCACCACCAGTGAAGCACGTTCTCATTCCTCCCTTTTGCAGTGCTCCTCCTCAATCAGGTGGTCTATCTGGGCAAGCAAACCCAGTCTCTCCTCCTCCGTCATCACATCGGGGCCAATGCGTGCCCAGGCTCAAGGGATGGCGCAGGAGTGGGCAAGCCACGGGAGGAGGATGTCTTCTTCCGCCGGGAGCGCTTCTTCTGACGGGAGGATGGCTCAGATGTCGGAGAGGCCCACTCCGGCTCCATGTTTGACGGGGGAAGGAGGAAGGAAAGGATGTCATCCACCCTCGGAACCACCCGGAGATCGGGATGACTTTGCTCGATGTCTTCTGCAACGAGCTGCACCCACCGATCATCTTCGGGTGACTGTGGCCACTGAGTGAAGAAGAGAGCCTCTTCCAGCAGGTCCTGTGCCCTTAGCTCCTCGTCCGTCCAGACCACCATGTTGTTGCTTGGGAGAAAAGGGAAAAAGGTGAAAGGAAAAAGAAAAATGCACCTCTACTCTACTGGATTTTTTCTTGCGGGCTGGCACATTCTGTTATGATCCTGATATGGTGCTGGAGCGATCCGGGGCAGTCCGTGCAGTCTGGTGGATGAGGAGACTAAGTTAGTCATGCAGAAAGTAATCCGGGAATGGCGACTTGCACACACGGAGGTGCACGCTGCCATGTATGAAGCACAATGCTCCGGCGGTCTCTTCCTACTAACACAGCGTTTAAGTAATCATAATACTAATGAGGGAAGAGACCACCGGTGTGAGGATGCGTGGGCTGAGCAAAATTGATACCATGTGTGTATGAGTGAGTGTCTGAGCGTGTGAATGGGAGTGAATGAAGTGTGTGCGTGTAAGTGTGTGAAACACCCATAATACGGAACAGCTGGTGATACTGACAGGAGGAGGGGGTGTGCTGGAGCTGTCAGGGAGCGGAGGATCCAAAGGACTCCCTGGGGTGCCTGATGGAAAATAAATAGACGGGTCAGAACTGGGTTTAAGACCACCAAACCCAGGTTCATGACAGTTTTTGGTTTTGTTTTCTTTTTTTTTTAATTCTCAAAATTTGAGACTGTGTGTGGATGTGGTACATTTAATAAAAGAAATGTTGCACATAAACACAAAGTGATTTCCTGTATAAAGGGCCGTCCACACCAAGCTTGATATTCATAACTTTAAAATTATAGTTTTAAAAATCATTCTAAGGGTGGATTCATACGACAACTGTCACATGTTTGGGGGATTATATAATTTTTTCTTTTTTATTGAATTATTGAATCTAGTACATTTGAAGAAGTGTCTCTATAAATACTATTTCCTGTAAGAGAGGAATCGTTGATAAACGTGATGTAATATCTTCATAATCAGATAGCTGTTTTTGTTTACTTATGTTTTTTGTTTGTTTGTTTGTTTTTACCATTGTGTCATTTCAGCATTTTGCTCAGCTATCAGTTTTTTGTGCATGACAGAAACGTCATCACATATTGAATTTTGAATCGGGATGAGCCGATCCGATCCGCCTTATCGGTATAGGGTTCGATCCAGGCAAAATGGCCGGATCGGTATAGGCAAGGAATAAAAGTAATTTACCGATCCGATACATTAATAATAGTAAAATGACGACGCGAGCCTGTTGTCAGCCGCGCTGTGCATGGCTTCTGTAAACGGAGGCAACGAGCGTCACATCTCTGTAGCCTGTCTGTGGGACTGGCCTCAGTATGTTGCTGTGTCGTCCCAGCATTTACAATTTTACTCCACCAACTTGATAAAACACTTGCAAAAGTATCACGGCAGCAAAAAGTATGCTGAATTCTGTCAAGAACCGGGCAGAACCAAGTGTGTCGTGCAGCAGCAGCCGCTGTTTTACTGCTGGAATACTCTAAAAGTGAAACTTAAAGAAGGAAACTGAAAGTAAAAACCAGAGGAGCAGGAATGAAGACATAACATGGGCTTACCTTTAGATGGACAGTTACAGCTGATGAGAGGTAGGTGACAGAAACAAAAATAGCAAATATTTATTTATTTATTTTCAGAACTGCAGCATTTTTACCTCATGCACAGTGGCACTTTGAATTTTATCTGAATGTTTACTTAAATACTCAGTTTTAAAGTTTTGCATAAACTTGCACTTACAACTTCAGAATGCATGTTTACATAGTGCTGACTGTTACATATGGGAATTGTGCCTCGGGGCTTGCCATAGCTCAGTTGGGGGGTTGGGAGTTGATGACGTCAAGCAGGCTACAGCTGGGATATACACTACCGTTCAAAAGTTTGAGGTCACTTAGAAATTTCCTTATTTTTGAAAGAAAAGCACTTTTTTTCAATGAAGATAACTTTAAACTAATCAGAAATACACGCTATACATTGCTAATGTGGTAAATGATTATTCTAGCTGCAAATGTCTGGTTTTTGGTGCAATATCTACATAGGTGTATAGAGGCCCATTTCCAGCAACTATCACTCCAGTGTTCTAATGGTACAATGTGTTTGCTCATTGCGTCAGAAGGCTAATGGAGGATTAGAAAACCCTTGTGCAATCATGTTAGGTCTGCAATGCTGTAATTTGCTGCAAATTTGACGAAAGCAAAGTTTGAAGGAAAAAATTATTATTTCAAATACAAATCATTATTTCTAACCTTGTCAATGTCTTGACTATATTTTCTATTCATTTTACAACTCATGGTGGTAAATAAAAGTGTGACTTTTCATGGAAAACACAAAATTGTCTGAGGTGACCCCAAACTTTTGAACGGTAGTGTATATTGTGCTGTTCAGTTCAATAAAGGGAGTTCAGTGTTCAGCAGAGAGAGGTCTCCGTTGTCATGTTCTTTAGCTGAACGAAATAACGTGGGACAACTGCGTGCTGTTGAACATGAACTTTACTTGGCGCTTGCATGAGAAAAAGAGACAGCGCATATATAATTACGTCACGACGTCAGATGCGTGACCAAAGATCACTAGTTACAGACAAGATAATACTGTGTCGTTTGTTTACACCACATCTCCCTTTTTTTCTTTTTTTTTGAGAGTATGCGTACATGTAACTAGTATTCACGTGTACATTTTCTCTGAACTTAACATGTACTTTTTAAACCTTCGCTGATTATTTTCTAAACATTAACAATACCACAGCTAAGAACATTCTGTGTTTGTACCTTTTTACCATTCTTTAGAGATCTAACTTTTTAGGTTTGACAATAGTTCTTCCTGATCTAGTTCTCACAACATCAGACTTTATAGGAGTAACAGGAGGTACAATAGGCGTTTGTTTCACCTGCTCTGAAGGTTCATCTGACCCACTCTGCTGTTTGGTACACTGTTGCAAAGGTGAGTGTAGAGGAATCAAATGCATGCGATTGCGTCTCACTGTCCCCTGTGTTAAGTCCACTGTATAAGATCTCAGTGTTGAGTGACTTTGGATAACAGTGCCTGGTGTTTTAGCATCTGTCACCCACACTTGTTCTCCTGGTGACAAGTTACACAAGGGTTTTGCTCGGTGACGTCTGTTGTAGTTTGAAATGTCCGACATCCTCTTCTCCCTTTCCTTATGAGCAAGAGTGACGCTGTCCGGCAGTGTCGGATCCAACTGAGAGGGAAGAGTCGGTAGTGTCGTCCTCAGGCGGTGGCCCATGAGGAGTTCAGCAGGGCTGTAACCATTTTGGAGAGGAGTAGCTCTATAGGCAAGAAGAGCTAAATATGGATCAGCAGCCTTTTTCAGTAAGTTTTTCACAGTCTGTACAGCATGTTCCGCCTCTCCGTTACTTTGCGGGAACCTTGGGCTGCTTGTGATGTGTTTAAAGCCATAGGCAGCCGCAAAGTCTGTGAAAGTCCGACCAGAGAACTGGGGCCCATTATCAGACATCAGGACCTCAGGGATGCCATGACGGGCAAAGAAAGACTTCAGGTGAGTAATGACGTCGTTGGATTTCGTTTTGTTCAGCAGGGCAATCTCAACGAACCTGGAAAGATAGTCCACAGCAAGAAGGTAAGTTTTCCCTCCCAGCTCGAATAGATCTGTACCCACTCTTTGCCATGGGCGGTCAGGGCATTCGGTTGGCATTAATGGCTCACTGTGGTTGTGTCTCTCTTGTATGCATGTTCTGCACTTTAACACCATTTCACTTATCTGTTGGCTGAGACCAGGCCACCATACTGACTGGCGAGCTCGGGCTTTACATTTTACAACTCCTTGGTGTCCATCATGCAGTTTTGTTAAGACATCGTTTCGCATTGCTGAAGGGATAACAAGTCTTGAATCCTTCAACAGCAAGCCGTCTTTCACGGTAAGTGTGGCTCGGTTGGGCCAGTAGTTTCTCAACAGAGGTTCTTGTTTTGCATGTTCAGGCCAACCTTGACTGCACATGACCATTACACGAGCACACACACTGTCCATTTTCAGTTGTTCTTTGAGTGTTTGCATATATGATGAACTGACAGGCATATTTTCAATGATGCTGTCCACATATATGTCTGTGCTCTCCATGAGTTCCTCATCTGATTTTGTCAGTTTTGTTTTCAATGGTGAGCGAGACAAAGTGTCTGCTGTCCAGAGCGATTTACCTGGGGCATACTGTACATTGTACGAGTAACGCATGAGTCTCATCCTGAAGTGCTGGATCCTCGGTGGCAGTAGATCCAAGGCTTGAGCTCCTAAGAGTGACACAAGAGGTTTATGATCAGTTTCCAGACAGAAGTGTTTGCCTATTAGAAAATCACGGAATCGCTCGCATGCCCATGTGGATGCTAAGGCTTCTTTTTCCACTTGTGCATAGCGTTGTTCTGTTGGAGACAGCGACCTTGAAGCGTAGGCGACTGGTCTCCATCCTTCTTCCCACTGCTGCAGGAGAACACCACCTAGACCATAAGAAGAAGCATCAGCCGATACTTTAGTGTCTCTGTTTGGATCATACATAGCAAGCACTGGGGGTGAAGTTAGAGCATCTTTGAGCGTTTTGAATGCTTTAGCTTGGTCTTCACCCCAATACCAGCTGTTCTTCTTGGACAAAAGATCTCTCAGAGCTTTGTCTTTCTCTGCTAAATGGGGGATAAACTTTCCCACCTGATTGACCATGCCCAGAAAACTTCTTAGCTCTGTCACGTTTGACGGCTCATTCATCTCTGTGATGGACTCTGTTTTCTTTGGGTCAGGACTTATGCCAGTGTCTGTAATGATGTGGCCAAGGAAAGTCACTTTGGTCTGTGACAGATCACATTTTTCCACATTCAGAGTTATACCTGCTTTTTCCAGTCTTTGCAGGGTGGTATGGAGTCGGGCGTCGTGCTCCTCTTGGTCATGTCCCCATACCAGCACATCATCAACGTGACAGACCACTCCTTCAACTCCTTCAATAACCTCCGACATTTTGCGCTGAAAGTGCTCGGGCGCAGAGCTGATGCCAAAGGGGAGGCGGTTAAAGTGGAACCGCCCGAAGGGTGTTATGAATGTGGTCAGTTTGGCAGATTCCTCCGACAAGGGAATTTGCCAGAAGCCCATGTTGGCGTCCAGTTTGCTGAACACTTTGGCTCCTGCTAGCATCCCAAGACTTTGTTCGACAGAAGGCAGCACAAACTTTTCTCTGCACACATACTCATTTAGTCCGGTAAAATCCATGCACAGTCTCAGCCTCGGACTGTTTTTCTTCGGAACAACGACCATGCCGGCGCACCAGTCTGTAGGTTCCTCCACTCGGGTGATGACTCCAAGCTGTTCCATCCTTTGGAGTTCCTCCTTGACTTTACCCATTAGAGGTATTGGAATCCTCCTTGGGGTTTTCAATGAGTATGGCACAGCGTTTGATTTGAGTTTTATGTGGTAGGGCTGCTGCACTTCACCCAGACCGCTGCACAGTTTGGGGTAGGATGTTTTCAGAGTGTCCATTGAAATAACATCAACTCGCACAAGAAGGCCTAGAGCTATGATGGCAGGAAGGCCTAACAGTGGTGTGCTGAGATTTTTGACAATGTAGACCTTTTCTGTTGTCTGTTTTGTCCCGTAGTTGAGCTGAAGCTTTGTGAAACCTGCGACCTCCAGTGGTTTCCTTCCAGGACCCAACAATGGTTTCTCCGGCTGCTGGAGAACAGGCATTTTTGCTCTTGGAAATATTTGTTCCAAGTCTGACTCCGCTATTGCAGTGACATCGGCTCCAGTGTCGAGTTTGAAAGACATTTTAGTGTCCCTAACCAGAATATCAGCTGTCCATACCTGGTGGCCTGTTGTGACTGAGCTGAGGAAAAAACTTTGCTCCTCTTCCTCCTCAATACTTTGGACATTCTTACTTTGCCTGCAGACCCGTTGATAGTGGCCTTTCTTTCCACATGCATGACATTTGGCATCATTTGCAGGGCACTCGTATTTAGGGTGAGGAGAACCACCACATTTATAGCACCATGCGTTTGGTGTACTTTTGCTTTTACTTTTAGACAGCTGGCGTGCGTTCACTGTTTCGCTTTTGAACTTAAACTTTGTCTTGTCGTATTTGTCTTTAGTAACTCTATTCACAGAGTTCGCGTTCATCTGCATCACGTTTCCTTCATTCCTCAAAGTTGTTTGTTGCTTTTTGATCTCTTCTGATTGCCTTGCCATATTTACGGCTTTCTCCAAGTCCAAGTCTTTTTCCATTTGCATGCGCTCTGACAGCCTTGTGTCGGCCAAGCCCACTACTATTCTGTCTCTTATGAGCTCATCGTGAAGCTGACCGTAGTTGCAGTGCTCCGCTAATGCATGCAGGGCCGTTACAAATGCATCTACGGTTTCATTTGGCTCTTGTTTGCGCATATTGAAACGTGCACGTTCATAAACAACATTTTTCTTTACAATGAAAAAGCTGTGGAAGCCGTCTCTCACTTTGCTATATTCGAGCTGCTCTGCTTCGGTTAACTTTAAGCCTCTCAGGACATCATCTGCTTCATCTCCCATGCAGTATATTAATGTGTTGACTTGATTTTCATTTGAACTTGAAGACAAATTGCTTGCCTGGCGAAATCTTTCGAAGCGCCGAATCCACTTGGTCCATTCATGTGGTTTGGAGAAATCAAAGGGCTCCGGTGGCTGAATGCTAAACGTGGCGCTGGGCGTGCTAGCCGCGATGCTAACTCCTGCTCTCACCTGTTCATCATCTCTATCTTCGGGCATCTTAGCTCACCTCTCTCCCTCTTCCCACTAGAATGACTTTTAGTGTCTGTCTTCACAGCTACGCAGCACTTCTGACACCATGTCGTGTTCTTTAGCTGAACGAAATAACGTGGGACAACTGCGTGCTGTTGAACATGAACTTTACTTGGCGCTTGCATGAGAAAAAGAGACAGCGCATATATAATTACGTCACGACGTCAGATGCGTGACCAAAGATCACTAGTTACAGACAAGATAATACTGTGTCGTTTGTTTACACCACATCCGTCTTCCATTATTCAGACGTAACATTTAGCGACGAAGAAAAATGGGCACGTGTGTCAGGGAGCCACCTCCTTTTCTACAGTCCCAGGGCACACCGGCTATACCGTGGGCTCGCTGGAGAGACATGTTTGAGGTGTATGTGATGGCAGCCGGACTTGGTAATGTCAACGAGAAAAGACGGAAGAGCCTGTAAGTCCACTACCTTGGCACCGAAGGGCAGCAAATTTTTTGGGGGCTGTGTGGTTGCGGTTCGCTGGAAGACGGGCTGACATTAATGGACAGTACCTTCAGTGACAACTCCACTGTCACCGAAAGGAGGTATGCATTTTTTTGACCATCAACAGCGGATGGGTGAGTCCACACAATCATTTATCATGGAGCTACGCAGCTTAGTGAGGGAGTGCGCCTTCGGGCCTATTGAGGAGGAGCTAGTGAGGGATAAGCTAGCCCACAGCACCAACAACGTGTGGCTGAGAGACAAGCTAAAGCTAACTCGGGAAACTTTCTCGCTGGAATGTGTGTTGGACTTGGTCAGGCAAAGGGAATTCATAGTCCTGCAGAAGCTAACGGCATCAGCTATCGAGGGGCCAGCTGTTTGTAGATTCCCACCGAGAGCAATGGCTAGCATGCTAACTAGGTCTCGAGAGTGGGCTAAGAAGAAAAGGCAGATAAAGGACCCACACCTTAACCTCTGGCTCAGTAATGGCGGAGCCCAGCTACACCGGACGGGTGTGTGTAGCACGTATGGGAAAGGGGCCGCTAAAGTGGTACGTGCTTCAGCTCGACAGGGTCGACGTGCCCCATTTTGGTGGATTTGGGGGTCGGTAAATCTATCCTGTACATGTCTACAGTGAGGAGGCTGTTCCCCAAGAAGGCTATCAACGTGGGCGCAGTGAAGATGTTCGGGTATGGACATGCAGAGATCGAGATGGTGGGCATGGCAGAGTTCTCGGTGACGTGTGGGTTGAAGACAGTATCCAGTTTCACCTTCCAGGTGGCACATCAGGGGGCAGACTTGCTGGGAATTGACCTACTAGGGGTGCTGGGGTTTTCCATAATGGACCCGGAGGGCTCAACTGTGCTAACGGTGTATCCTGATTGGCACCTATGCTGGCCAGCGTTGTTCAGGGGCCTGGGTTATATTGGAGCTTTCCACCATCGCCCTCTCATCGACAAGAATGTGACGCCAAGGATTCAGCCACTGCGGGGACTTCCACTCGCACTTCGGGATGATGTCATGGTGGAACTAACCAAACTACTGGAGGCCGGCATCATCGAGAAGGTGGACACCTCGCCCTGGATATCCAACCTGGTGGTGGCCAAGAAGAATGGGGAAGGCATCAGACCGTGCATAGACCTCTGGATGGTGAATAAAGCGGTCATCTCGGGCAGATACCCCCTCCCAACCATGGAGGAGCTCAGGGCGACATTCAGGGGGTCACAGGTTTTCACAAAGTTTGAGTGAATTAATGAATCTTTATCTTTATTTTGGATAGATTAGATTAAAAGATTAAAAGAAAGGAACAGAATAATATAACAAAGGGGAAAAAAAATCCAACAAGGTCAAATTAAATAATAACTCCTCGGATTATACAATTCAACATAAATTATCTGAAATGGGTGATGGCTGAAGCCGCAGCTTATATTGCCCACCCATGTTCCATCTAAGAATTCAAAGAAAAATAAAATAAAAGTGATTACAAATCAGAACAAAGCCAAGACAAAACGTGACAAAAACTAAGCAACAGTACAACATAGACTGAATATGATAATCCTTATGTGATTTTACATGTCATCTTGTATATATGTTTGGAGTATTTCTTCCTTTAGTTTTTGTTTAAATTGTCCAAGCGTTGTACATGATTTTAATTCAGGTCCAAAAGCATTCCACAATCTGACTCCCTGCACTGAGACACAGTGTTGCTTGGTGGTAGTTCTCACTGAAGGTTTTTGAAATATACATGTTCCTCTGAAATGATATTGTTTCTCCCTTATTTGGAACAACTTTTGGATATTTGCAGGCAGTGATAGATTCCTCACTTTAAACATTATTACTGCCGTTTTAAAATCAACCAGATCTTTCAACTTGAGAGCTTTTAATTTAAGAAAAAGTGGGTTTGTTGGTTCCCTGTAAGCAGCTTTGTTTATTATTACCTCCGCCAGGCCGCAGGCCAGGAGGTAATGTTTTTGCCGGCGTTTGTCTGTTTGTCTGTCTGTCTGTTGGTTAGCAAGATAACTCAAAAAGTTTTGGACGGATTTCGATGAAACTTTCAGGCGTTGTTGGAAATGGTACAAGGAAGAACTGATTAAATTTTGGGGATGATCCGGATCACCGTCTGCATCCAGGAATATTTTAAAGGATTCTTTAACATTGTGAGATAGGGCCATTTTCAACACAGACGGTGCGGAGAATCACCGTGCTGCAGCGACAGAAGAAATGCAGCGACTCAGGCAAGGCCTTTCCCCAGATGCTACTGAAGCTTGTCGAGCTTAGTTTTACTTTTTTTTATTGATTTTTTTTCTTATTACCTCCGCCAGCAGGTTATGTTTTTAAAAAAAAAAAAAAAAAAAGAAGTCTGCTCGATATTGCCAGTCATGCCTCTTCAAAGTCTAAAAGTGTGAAACACAGAAGGCAACAGAGTGCAGAGTGCATGAGAAAGAAAAAAAGGCAGGGAGATAACACAGAGGATGCGGACAATCACCGTGCTATTGCTAGTCATATGTTTTCATGGTCAAGGAATCTCACAACGTACACACAAACACTGTATGGGGGGAACTGTCGCCGCCATTATGGAAAATGCCATTTTCCTGAATAACTACTGAACCGCTAATCCTATCATTGTCAATCCAATTGCTAGTCATATGTTTTCATGGTCAAGGAATCTGAAAACGTACACACAAACACTGTATGGGCGGAACTGTGCCGCTTGGCGGAGGTCTGCGCTCTCCGAGTGCTTTTCTAGTTCTTATAGCTCTCTTCTGAAGCATAGACTGGATATATGTTTGTTTTATATGTATTTCCCCATACTTCAGTACAATATGTCATGTATGGGAGTATTAATGAATGATACAAAGTATATAATGTGGGTTGATTCTGCAAATATTTCACTTTGTGTAGTATTGCAATTGATTTGAATATTTTACCTTTAATATAATTAATATGTGACTTCCAACAGTTTAATATCAATTATTACTCCAAGGAATTTAATTTCGGATACCCTTTCAATCTCTACACCATTTACACTGAGTTTAGATACTGAGTTGTTGTGATGGTTGTTAAAAATTATAAATTTTGTTTTACTTAAATTGAGCGTTAATTTGTTTGAATCAAACCACAGTTTAAGCTTTCCTAATTCCTTTCCGAGTGTATCCAGAAGTTGTTCCAAATTGCTTCCACTGCATAATAAATTAGCGTCATCTGCAAACAGTATTAAATCCATTTTTTTCCGAAACTTTACATATATCGTGTCATATATCCCAAAGTTAGACCTCCATCAGGTTTACCTGCAGGTGCCCCTCCACCCGGCCAGCAGGAACCTGACGGCGTTTGTGACCCACATGGTGGTCTTCAGATATACCCAAATGCTGTTCGGCCTGAGCTCTGCACCCAGTTGTTTTCAGAAAGTCATGTCGACGATTCTGGCAGGTCTCAAGGGCGTGGTGGCATATTTAGATGACATCATGGTGCATGGTGCTTCACGGGAGGAGCATGATGGGAGGCTGGAGAGGGTCCTGACAACGCTTAAAAAACACGGGGTTTCCCTGAATAGCGAGAAGTGCATCTTTGCGGCTGACGCCATAGAGTTTGTGGGGTTTCGGCTGACGGGAAGAGGGATTCAGCTGCTACAGTCGAATGTGGAGGCGGTGCTGTGCATTACGGACCCCTCCACGCCCGCACAGATCTCGTCATTTCTGGGTATGGTCAACTTCTATGGACGGTTCATTCCCCGCTATTCGGAGACGATCGAACCTCTCTGAGCCTTGTTAAAGCAGGATGCACCATGGGATTGGACCCCAGCCTGCTCGGCGGTGGTTGCCAGGTTGAAACAACAGCTTACCTACCCACCGGTGTTGGCTCATTTTGACCCCAACCAGGTGGCCATTGTAACCTGCGATGCATCTGATTCGGCGCTGGGGGCGTTCATGTCTCAGGTGCAGGATGGCACGGAGCACCTGGTGGCATTTGCATCAAGGTCCCTCTTGGCAACAGAACAAAAATATGCTGTAGGTGAGAGGGAAGCACTCACCTGCATCTAGGCATGTGAGAGGGGGCACATTTACCTCTACAGGCACCATTTCACCCTACGGACAGATGACTGGGCGCGCACAACTTTGCTGGAGACGTCGGGGTCGGGGCATAGGCCGCTGTGGATCCACAGGTGGTCCGAAAGACTGAGAGCCTATAATTTCACCACCCAGTTCACCCCAGGCAAGGATAACATCGTGGAGGATCTCTTATCCCGCGCCACGGTCAATTCCTCCCTACCGGACGATGGTTGCGATGACCCAGCAGATGCGGACCTAATCCACACACTGTACGGGACCCTCCAGAATATGGTGTCTCCTCGGGAACTCCGGGCGGCGTCGGAGTGGGACCCAGTACTGACGCAGCTGCACTCGCCGATTAGGGAGGGTTGGCTAGCAAAGGTGCAGGGCGAGCTAGCACCTTACCACCGAGTTCAAGATGAGCTGAGCTGCTGGAACAAGGTGTGTGTGGCAAGAGGACACTGCGCCCTGATCCCGTCGTCCCTGAGGGCATGTGTCCTGACGATGCTGCACGAGGGTCATCTGGGTGTGGTCAAGGTGAAGCAACGCAGTAGGGACTCTGTCTGGTGGTCGGGCATTGAAAAGGACATCGAGGCTATGGTGAAACACTGCATGCCGTGTTTGGAGAGTGGCAAGACTGGCGGACCACCCCACCCCCACCCCTGTGGCCGGTGGTGTATCCGGAAGGACCCTGGAGACACGTTGTGCTGGATATCTGTGGCGAGCTGCACTCAGCACCTTTGAATAGCCAGCTCCTGCTCGTGACCTATGATGTGTTCTCAAAGTGACCGGAGGTGCTGCCAACGAACTCAGTCACGATGGACGTGGTCACGAGTTTCCTGCCGTCCCTGTTTGCCAGGTGGGGGACACCGGACACAGTTACGATGGACATTGGCCTGCAGTTCACCATCATTTGAGGAGTTCCTGAGTAGTAGGGGTGTGGAACATGTCAAGACGGTGTTCTTATCACCTTCAAGCCAACGGAGGTGTTAAGCGGTTTAACAAAACGTTGAAGAGTGGACTGAGAGCACACTTGGCGCATGGTTTTGTATTCCCGGACGCCCTACAAAGTACACTGCTGCACTACAGAAAGTCTGTCCACGCCATGACAGGCTGTTCCCCAGCGGCTCTCATGCTGGGGCCTGAATTGCTCCTGCCGGTGGATGGATTGAGGCCTCCCACAACGCGTCCCATGGAGGGTTCGGATACAGTTAGGAGCCTTGTCACCAGGCAGCAACATAGAATGAAGCGGTGATTCAATAAGAAGCACAGGGCAAGGAGTCATGGACTGAAAGTGGCGGATTGGATGTGGATCAAACATCCTGTCCGGACCCATAAGCTGCAACCACTACAAAGCAGCAGGGCTGAGATACATTTGAACTTGAAGAGGGGTCACGATGGCACGGCAGTAGACTTAGAAGGTCGCCACCGGAGCAGAGGACTGAAGCTGCTGCGTGACATTTCGATGCAAGTTGGGACTGGGGGATCCTGACTGATGAGGGCCCTCAAGCGAGGCCGATGGTGCCAGGCGCAGGGTCTCCTCCTAGGGGACGCCCGGCTAGAATTCGTCGGAGGCCCAAGTACTTGGGGGACTATGTGGTGAGGACTGCCATATTTGACGCCTGTTGGGACTAGCGGCAGAGTAATCCGCTCCAACAAGGCGGGGCATTCTGGTAGTCTACCCTGACGCCCGTGTAGTTCACCTGTTTATAGTTATGCATGTAGATATGTTTAAATATATATATACACAGTATATATATATATATATATATATATATATATATATATATATATATATATATATATATATATATATATATATATATATATATATATATATATATATATATATATATATACTGTGTATATATATATATATATATATATATATATATAAAACAAGGTTGGATAGTAATGTTTATATGATGATTTTCATGTTCACTGGTTCACTGAAATGGGGGGGAGGTGTCTGGAACTTTGTGTGTGTGGGGGGGGGGTGTTACATATGGGACTTGTGCCTCAGGGCTTGCCGTAGCTCAGCCGGGGGGTTGGGAGTTGATGACGTCAGGCAGGCTATGGCTGGGATACGGCTGTTCATTTCAATAAAGGGAGTTCAGTGTTCAGCAGAGAGCGGTCTATGTCTTCCATTATTTAGACGTAACACTGACCAGTGAAATGCTGCCAATGTTGCAAACTTTAAATTTAAAAAAGCAGCAGCGTTGCTGAACTGAGTAAAATTTGTAATATTTTCTGTGACTTTTAATTTTATGTTTTTATATGTATGCAAAATTCAACCAGTCATTACCAAAGTATGTTCTGTGCTGTTGTTTTAAATAAGAGTGACGGTATCAGGTTTGGATCGGTATTGACCGATACTCAAAGTCACAGTATCGGTATTGGTGTCAGTATCGGTCTTGAAAAAGTAGAATCGGCTCATCCCTGGTTTTGAAGGGTAAAGTAATTGCCTGTGCAACTGCAAAAGACGCTGGTTGTCCCTGCACTGTGTTGCATTTTTTGATATCACATATTTTTGGCCCTTTATTATAATTGCATTGGGTGGGAGAAGAAAGCACAATCTCTGATCTCTGCAAACGATATCCCCTCACAGTTTAAGCAGTGTTTCTGTAGTGTTTCGTTAACTGAATGTCATTCAGAGTTTTGAGACTATTTCTTCCACGTCTAAGTCCTTCTGTCACTTTCTCCTCTGCCTCAGAAGCTCTTAAGCCTGTCAAGATTCCTCTTCCCCTCTGAAAACCTTTAACTGGGATGTTGTCTTACCTCTAAGGGTTATTTCTTAAAGTTCATTGTCATTCCAAGACACTTTTCAATTTTTTTTTCCACAACAAGCAGCACTGTTCTCTGAAACTTTATGATTATGGTGCAAAGGTCATTGAGGGTTCTTGTGTAAACTATGGGAAAATTACACATTGTTGATCCATTTTTGAATGGAGATATCTTTTTTGTTTTTCTTCCTTTTAAAAAAATTTAACATTGGTTTATTCAGTTTGAATGATATACTTCACGGTCACTCGATTCCAAATAAGATTTTTTCTATGCTTAATTCTTTTGCCTTTCTTCATAGGCCTGTCAGATTTGTATTAATATTTCCCCTTCGACATAGCCAAAATTGGAGTAAAGCATGCTTTGCCAGATTTCACATTATGAGTTTAAAATAAGAGTAAAAAATTGAAAACTATGAGCTTTGTCACTTAGCCTGGTGAAACACACAGATTTACAAACTATACAGTCTGTTATTTGCAGAGTACATGTTCTGACATATAGGGCTGTATTACAAGGATACAGTCCATAATCAGTTGTCACTGATGCAGTGTTTATGGGCGTTTCCAAGTTAATTTCCTTATCACAGGAGGGCATAAACTAATTTTACGCTGGGCGCAAGGTGCAAAGAGGTTGGTCTAATTATTCAGAGGTGTGTTTTGGATAATACAATCCAGTGCACTCCTGCCCATCCCTTTAATGCACAGAGCAGCATTAAAGAGCATGACGGCTTGTTTAAGATGGTTTTTGTGCTGGCCAAAGTCTGTGTGGGTGAGTGAAAATGCACGCCATAGTAACTCTGATTGGTATTAAGGAAGACATCCATCACAGTTGATACCCAGTGAGTTATTTTAGAGAGGAAAAACAAGGAATATATAGCTAATCCTGAGCTGAAAAATCAGCTGAATGGTTTAAGGAAGTGCACACAGATGCAACACACAGACATGAGTGGGTTTGAAACTTCAGGAAAAGATTCAATCATTCATTCATTTTTCATTTATTTAAAACATGTAGACAGTACACTGCACATGATATATACAAAAAAGGTTTATATATACAGTATCTCACAAAAGTGAGTACACCCCTCACATTTTTGTAAATATTTTATTATATCTTTTCATGGGACAACACTGAAGATATGACACTTTGAAACAATGTAAAGTAATCAGTGTACAGCTTGTATAACAGTGTAAATTTTCTGTCCCCTCAAAATAACTCAACACACAGCCATTAATGTCTAAACCGCTGGCAACAAAAGTGAGTACACCCCAAAGTGAAGATGTCCAAATTATGCCCAGTTAGCCATTTCCCCTCCCCGGTGTCATGTGACTCGTTACTGTTACAAGGTCTCAGGTGTGAATGGGGAGCAGGTGTTTTAAATTTGGTGTTATCGCTCTCAAACTCTCTCATACTGGTCACTGGAAGTTCAACATGACACCTCACGGCAAAGATCTCTGAGGATCTAAAAAAAAAAAAAAATGTTGCTCTACATAAAGATGACCTAGGCTATAAGAAGATTGCCAACACCCTGAAACTGAGCTGCAGCATAGTTGCCAAGACCATACAACGGTTTAACAGGACAAGTTCCACTCAGAACAGGCCTCACCATGGTCGATCAAAGAAGGTGAGTGCACGTGCTCAGCGTCATATCCAGAGGCTGTCTTTTGAAAATAGACGTATGTGTAGTACTAGCATTGCTGCAAAGGTTGAAGGGGTGGGGGGGGTCAGCCTGTCAGTGCTCAGACCATACGCCGCACACTGCATCAAATTGGTCTGCATGACTGTCGTCCCATAAGGAAGCCCCTTCAAAAGATGATGTACAAGAAATCCCGCAATCAGTTTGCTGAAGACATGGATTACTGGAACCATGTCCTGTGGTCTGATGAGACCAAGATAAACTTATTTGCTTCAGATGATGTCAAGCGTGTGTGGCAGAAACCAGATGAGGAGTACAAAGACAAGTGTGTCTTGTCTAGAGTCAAGCATGGTGGTGGGAGTGTCATGGTTTGGGGGTGCATGAGTGCTGCCGGTACTGGGGAGCTACAGCTCATTGAGGGAACCATGGATGCCAGTATGTACTTTGACATACTGAAGCAGAGCATGATCCCCTCCCTTCGGAAGCTGGACTGCAAAGCAGTATTCCAACATGATAACCACCCCAAACACACCGCCAAGACGACCACTGCCTTGCTAAAGAAGCTGAGGGTAAAGCTGATGGACTGGCCAAGCATGTCTCCAGACTTAACCTTATTGAGCATCTGTGGGGCATACTCAAACGGAAGGTGGAGGAGCACAAGGTCTCTACAGGTGCATCTCAATAAATTAGAACGTCATCAAAAAGTTAATTAAATTCAGTAGTTCAGTTCAGAAAATGAAACTCCTATATTATATAGATTCACTACACACACAGTGAAGTGTTTATTTCTTTTAATTTTGATAGTTATGGCTTACAGCTCATGAAAACCCAAATTCAGTTTCTCAAAAAATTAGAATGTTTCATAAAATTCATTTTAAAAAAAATGTTTTTTTAATAGAAATGTTGGCCGACTGAAAAGTATGTCCATGTACACACTCAATACTTGGTTGGGGCTCCTTTTGCATGAATTACTGCATCAATGCAGCGTAGCATGTAGGTGATCAGCCTGTGGTACTGCCGAGGTGTTATAGAGGCCCAGGTTGCTTTGATAGCACCCTTCAGCTCGTCTGCATTGTTGGGTCTGGTGTCTCTCATCTTCCTATTGACAATACTCCATAGATTCTCTATGGAGTTGAAGTCAGGCTAGTTTTCTAGTCAATCAAGCACAGTGATACCATGGTCATTTAACCAGGTTTTGGTACTTTTGACAGTGTGGACAGGCACCAAGTTCTCCTGGAAAATGAAACCAGCTTCTCCATAAAGCTTGTCAACAAAGGGAGGCATAAAGTGCTCTAAAATTTTCTGGTAGATGGCTGCACTGACTTTGGACTTGATAAAATACAGTGGACCAACACCAGCAGATAACATGGCTCCTCAAATCATCACTGACTTTAGAAACTTCACACTGGACCTCAAATAACTTAGATTCTGTGCCTCTTCACTCTTCCTCCAGACTCTGGGACCTTGATTTCCAAATGAAATGCAAAATTTACTTTCATCTGAAAAGAGGTCATCTGCTGGTGTTGGTCCACTGTGTTTTATCAAGTTCAAAGTCAGCGCAGCCGTCTACCAGCAAATTTTAGAGCATTTCATGCTTCCCTCTGCTGACAAGTTTTATGGAGATGCTGATTTCATTTTCCAGCAGGACTTGGCACCTGCCCACACTGCCAAAAGTATCAAAACCTGGTTTAATGACCATGGTATCACTGTGCTTTAATGGCCATAAAACTAGCCTGACTTCAACTATATAGAGAATTTATGGAGTATTGTCAAGAGGAAGACGAAAGATACCAGACCCAACAATGAAGACGAGCTGAAGGCCGCTGTCAAGGCAACATGGGCCTTTTTTAACACCACAGCAGTGCCACAGGCTGATCACCTCCATGACACGCCACACTGATGCAGTAATTCATGCAAAAGGAGCCCCGGCCAAGTATTGAGTGTGTACATGGACATACTTTTCCGTCGGCCAGCATTTCTATTAACAATCGATTTTTTTTTAAATTAATTTTATGAAATATTCTAATTTTTTGAGAAACTGAATTTAGGTTTTCTTGAGCTGTAAGCCATAATAATCAAAATTAAAAGAAATAAACACTTGAAATATATCACTCTGTGTGTAATTAATCTATATAATCTAGGAGTTTCATTTTCTGAATTGAATTACTGAATTTAATTAACTTTTCGATGACATTCTAATTTATTGAGATGCACCTGTAACATCCACCAACTTTGTGATGTGGAAGAGGATTCCAGTGGCAACCTGTGAAGCTGTAGTGAGCTCCATGCCCAAGAGAGTTAAGGCAGTGCTGGAAAAATAATGGTGGCCGCACAAAATATTAACACTTTGGCATAATTTGGACATTTTCACTTTGGGGTGTACTCACATTTGTTGCCAGCGGTTTAGACATTATTGTCCGTGTGTTGAGTTATCTTGAAGGGACAGCAAATTTACACTGTTATACAAGCTGCACACTGACTACATTGTACCAAAGTGTCATATCTTCAGTGTTGTCCCATGAAACGACATAATAAAATATTCACAAAAATATGAGGGGTGTCCCCACTTTTGTGAGATACTGTATTACAAAATGAGGCAAAATACAATAAAGAATCTTATAATACTTCATATTAATAGTCTACATATCTGAAAAGGAGTTGATGGAAGTTTGTGAGTTTGTCTTTTTGTTTTCACAAAAAGTTGTGAAATTTAGTGCAGAGATCAGAGTCAGCAGAGGAGTGAGGGGTCGCGGGGGATGTGTGGGGTAGTTTGTTAATTTTGGAGAACAACGCCCTAGGGTAGTTTTGTTGGGAGCCAATAAGGGCGCATTCAGACAGCCACTGTTTGGCCTGGACCAAAGGACCAAACAGTGGATTCCGTGGATAGTTCAGTACGTTTGGTGCCATCTGAATGTGTGTTGGAACTCTGGTGCACACTAAACAAGCAAAGTCTGGACCCCCTGAAAATGGAAGTCTCAGTACTCTTGCAAACGAAGTCTGGTGCGTTTCGCTTGCAGTGTGAATCCAAACGGAGTATCCAGCGGCCCAACGGACGGAAGTGCCCCTCGGCATTTGTGTAACCATAGCAATGCATAATCTGAGAAGAGGAAGTGGCGTTTACCTTAGTACATTTTGGGTAGAAAATAACAATAAAGACAACGGCACGAATCCGAGAAATCCTTTTACCACTGAAAGCCAAGGAGCAAAGTTAAAAAAAAATGTCTTGTTTGTGGCGGACAAACAACCCGGCTGAAGGGAACAGATTTCCATTTTCAGTCCTAGCCAATCAATGACCATGATTTTTCTTCTTCGCCAAGATTTGTTCTTGCTGGTCAGTGGTGATTTCGGCTACAGCACCCCAAAGGAGCAGTTGTTGTAACTGCGTGACGTTATCTGGGCAGTTCGGTCCGCTGCAGTGTGAATGCAAACCAAACCAAACAAAGGTGTGAAAATTCTTGGCATGCCCCGCCCAGTCGAATCGAGACCTCCGGACTATCCTGGTCTGAATGCAGCCTAAGAGTGGAGTCGTTCTGGGTCCTGGCCTGGGAGAGAGCATCCCTGTATGACTTAACATGTTCTTTAAAAGCCAACTGGTGTATGGTGAGGCCGTTTTTGTTGGTTACATTGTCAGTAACTATAACCAGAGGTGGTCTCAGCGCACACAAATGCCAGACTTGTCTACCCAGATAAATCAAGAGAAGCTATTTACAGTATCCCCTTTATGGATGGTCACATTATCATGGTTGAGGGGTTTGAGGGCCCTCATGTGATTCAGGGCCAGACCAGGAGCAGTCCGACTGATGCCCATGAAGAAGGTACAGCAAGTATCCATTATGCCCTGCCCAGTATGCAGTTGCCAGGGTCCCGCCCGGGTCCCACGCCAGGGGAAGTGGCTGCACGGCAAGAGGCTTGTGACAGAGTGTCTGTCCATAGTACCCGACCTGGCTCAGCCTGGATGGGCCACATGGGTCTGCCCTCTAATGGGCTAACCACTTGTGGGATTGATCATTTGGATCATACAGTAGGTGCTATGTCAATAAGAGGTAGAAGATGGATGGATGGATTAATGGATAGATTTACAAGTTAGACTGAATGTCATTAAAAAAAAAATCACAGTTCTGCAATGCCTCTATTCTGCTCCCAGCAGTCTCTGTAGTCCTAACAATAGCAACAAATCTGAAGTAGATCGGTAGAGCTGGTAACGTTAATTTAACTCTTTAACTGCCCTAGGTGCCATGTGGTGCCTGGGGCAATGCAAGGCAACTCAAGCTTCCCCCCCCCCCAGTGGTCAAGAGTGGTAAAAAATTTGTCAATAAAATAGTTCAGATTTCCAAGGCTATAATTTGAAAGTTACAAGAGATAATGGCTTACTGTCGATTAGAAAGATAGAATATGATCCAAAGTTTCAGATAGGAATAAATTTATGCATCTAATTTGCATAATGTCGCGGCAGCTATATAAATTACATAACTCAGTCAAAAGTGGACTTTGGACACATTTACGCAGATTTGTCTGCAGGGGTATGTTTTTATCTAATCTTCAAAGTATATGAACCAGAAAATCAATAAAATGTCAAAAAAACATATTTCTCTCATACCTGTTACCGGGAGGGAGGCTCGCCTGCCCACCTGACCGGTCCGTTTTTGTCCATCGTAGCCGATGTTTGTGTGTTTGCTCTGCCATTTACACCATGTACCACATCTACAAACTCTAATGATTACCCCACGTGAATTTCGTTTGTATTACGTGGCTATTTTCTCTGTTTGGTGCATTATTCCTGTGGGAATCCATGCCGCCCATGGGCGCCACCATCTTGGTACTGGGAGCTCAGTTTTTTGTTACATCGACCTCGATGTAACATGTTTACTTAGTAATTGACACCCGTGAACCACATCTACAAACTCTTATGATTATCCCATGTGAATGTTATTTGTATTACGTGCCTATTGTTCCCGTTTCATGCAGTTTCCATCATCATTGCTGTCGTGATGACCAAACACGGCAGCATCCACATTTGTGTGTGAGCTCAGAGTGGAAAAAGGAAGAAGAATAATGAGGATTTCTCCTTCTTTGCTATATTCCATGTCAGCCATGATTCCTTTGGCGCATGTCTGCCACCTTCTAAACTGTCAGATCAATAGAGATTAGTACAAATTCTCAGTATAGCTGGGGGACGTCAATAAGTTGACACATGCAGTTGCTGTGCTGTGCCACTGGGGGCGTGCAACCCGTCCATTTAATCTGGGCAGTTAAAGGGTTAAGGAGCTGCAAGCTCACCATCAAATTCAGTAAAGTAACTTCTTAATGTTGATTTTTGTGAATAATTTATTTTGGAACAAGTTGCATGTAAATTCTTAGGTCAGAACAAGCAGGCTTATGCCATTTTTTTGATAAATATTTCATTAGTCAAGATTCATGGAAAACTAACTGTATGAGAGCCAACAATGTCTAAAGCCTCATTTCCATTGACTGCCATTGCGTTCAGTTGTGACTGCGGTCTGGTGTCAGCACTCCCCCCTGGCTGTGTTTATGTTTGGCACAGATCAGAACAAGTTTTGCATAACAAGATCATGTGAGAACTACTGTATATAATTAAGCAATATTACACAAGAGGGAGTGCGATATCAATGAATATAGTTACTGCGGGTGTGATACATCTAATGCCTGATGCGTAGCAGAACAACAGTTCTGCAAGCACAATTTATGAAATGACAGCAATACTGGACAAAATATTATGATTTGTTTGTTTAACCAGTTATTTTGCATAGCTGAGAAAAAATAGTCTCTTTTAAATGTATCCAGTAACTCTTGCTAAACATCTCAGTCAGCATGAAAATGTCTATTGTCATTTCACACACGTAAACAAATTAAATATTGTCAAGTGCAAAAGTCAGTCTTTACAAAACATACTGGTTACTTGTTGAGTCGGTACCACAGAAGGGCCAAGATCAAAACGTGGCCAGTGCCGATGGCTAGTTAGCATGGTAGCGATTTGGCTTCAACACACTTTGCCTGTGTTTTCTTGGCATTTTCAGATGAAACAAAGAGTCCATCACTGCAAAGGTATTGTGGTTTGTTAATTGAGACAATAAATCCAACTCTAGCACTGCCTAATTTTCTGAACAGACGTGAAATAGCTTAACCTCTTGCACTCCGTTGTACCGCAGACGGGCAAGTCTCTGCGTCCTAGTGCGAACGAGGGCGCTCTCGTGTGCCCTCGTGCACTCTCGGACGCATGGTCCTGATGGTGGTGATGTAGGTGGTGTTGGCATCCAAGCGCCACTGAAAAAAAAAGCTGCAGACACAGCTGCGAACAGATTAGTTCATCTGGTTGACCTCTCATTCGACTAATAAGAGCCTTGAATTGGGTTTCTGAAACCTTGAAGAACCAATGAATGAAAACCTAGGAAGGAGGACCCGTCTACTGTGAATGCAGGAGCCAATTGAAGCACAGAAGTTCGGGCTGGGTGAAGAGAGATTTACTGTTGCAGCAGATGAAAAAAAGGACGCTGGAAGAACTTGCTACAGATCCAGCAGCATGGGGAACACCCACAAATGGGACCTGCACTCATTCCAGCAGAATAGACGTTTAGGATTCTCTTCCGTCATCATAGACCAAAGGAGGCCGACAACAAAGGTCGTAAATCATTCTCCAAAACCGCAATAATGGAATTATTTTTTGACCGGGATCCACGAGCGGACCAGCGTCACGTTCGTCTGACAATGGGGAAGAGAAGTTCGCCAGGACTCTGCTGCTGTGAAGAGGTAAGGTGTTATAAGCTAAGTTATTATTTATCCCTGAAAAGTGTAATCAAAAAATGACTTTTGACCGATCGGTAAATTACAACTGTACGGCGTACAACTGTACGGCCCCAGTCTGCGGAGGGAAGCCACGCTGACTGCGCAGCAGTCGCCACATAGCCATATGAGTCTATTCCGTCATGTAGCGATGGCCGATGGCCGTCCTCTGTAGCGAGGGGGGGGACAACCCCACACACACACACACAGTAGCGAGGGGGGGGGGAAGCCGCTGTGACAGCGTTGCTTTGGAAACATGCAACGAGTGTAATCCGTCATGTAGCGAGGGCCGATCTCCGTCCTTTGTAGCGGGGGGGGACAACCCCCCACACACACACACACAGACACAGCCCTGAATGTGACCTTTCATTAGAGCTCAAAATGAAGATTCTACATTGAATTATTCAAAAGTTATAGACGTTTTTCCAAACTGTGCCATTTGGCACAATTTGGCACAGTTCCAAAACGCCTGGGAACAGCCTGAGAACAAAGCTGTGTAAAATATTCATTTTTTGTGGTATTGTTACAAAATTTGGACCTCAGCTGGATAACACTTGGTTCTACATTTCTGTTGCATTTTCCAGCCCGGATCTGAAGCTGTGTGTTATTTGCAAGCATTTGTATCCAAAAAAACACCCAGGCCAAATTTATTTTCTTCAAGTTCACTATGTTTAGATGACTGTAACTCAGCGGCCGGAGCACTTAGAGAGATCATGTTTTTTTTGCCAAAAAATTCAAAGTGTTTTCTTTTAAATGAGACCAACCCCATGAAGATGCTGCAAAGGGTTGAAGAACAGCTTTCGATTTACTTTGGGCACATTATTTTTTGGCGTTTTTAGGAAAATTGGCCGGAGTGCAAGGGGTTAACAATATTTATACAAGCACAGACTTTGTAAACTGAATAAAGTTTTATTTCAAAAGGGTGGGACTTCCAGGTCAGGTAAGAAATCAGTGCCTCACTGTGGAAATTAAGGTGTCCAACACAGTATTGCAATTCTCACTCAGAGTTGACAGTAAATTACTGTTAGTAATTAATGGTTACATGAACACCTTTGCAGCGGAGCAATACATATCCAGTGAAACGTTGGAGTGCAATTATCATGGAATATAATAACTCCTGGAATCCCTATTGTCCAATCAAATTGCTTGGTTGGAACTAACTGTTGCATAAAATTACATCAGTGCTCGAGAAAGACAGAGACAGACAAAAGCATCCAATTGCAATCACATGATAACAACAAGGAAGCGAGAGTGCCGGCTGTTCATTCATCTGAATTTGTGTTTTAATAATGCCTATATTAACCTTTAAATGTTAATTTTTGAGATGTTTGCATGTTATATCAAAGTTTTTGTCTTTATTACCTCCACCAGGCCGCAGGCCAGGAGGAGGTTATGTTTTTGCCAGTGTTTGTCTGTTTGTCTTTCTGTTTGTTTGTTTATCTGTTGGTTAGCAAGATAACTCAAAAAGTTTTCGACGGATTTTGATGAAACTTTCAGGCGTTGTTGGAAATGGTACAAGGAAGAACTGATTAAATTTTGGGGATGATCCGGATCACCGTCTGGATACAGGAATTTTTTAAAGGATTCTTTAACATTGTGAGATACGGCCATTTTCAACATGTGCACAGGCGCAATGGAGGGCACTGGTCGTCATGTCTGACGAACACAAACTCCATGTTCTTCAAAGTTTTAGGCACAAAAGCACGTGGAAAATAGTGGTGGGCAGGGCCCGGCAGCGTGCCTGTGTTTGTGCTACGCTGAAAAAGCTGAGACGGGCAGCTGTCCGGCGCCGGATTATTTGGCAGAAATTCCCCGGGCAGCCATAGGGGCTGCGCAAAAACGACCTCTCTGCCGGGGAAGCTTCTAAATCCTCTTTTGCCATGGAGCGCAACCCCAATATAAAACCCACGGCAACCTGTCTACCCAATTTGCATCCGTCAGTGAAGCCCTGAGTGCTGCTTTCAGTGGAGGAGATGGACACAACACCAACACTTCAGTTTATTACCTCCGCCAAGGAGGTAATGCTTTTACTACTGAACCACTAATCCTATCATTGTCAATCCAATTGCTAGTCATATGTTTTCATGGTCAAGGAATCTGAAAACGTACACACAAACACTGTATGGGGGGGAACTGTGGCGCTTGGCGGAGGTCTGTGCTCTCCGAGTGCTTTTCTAGTTCATACTGTGGTGGTGGAGAGGATGTCAGAAAATAAAGGGTGATCCTTAAGTAGTTTTTTTTTTTTTTTTATTATTTAATGAGCAGTTACGTTGCATATTTTAGTGATCCATTTTTGAGCCAGTTCTTTGGTAAATCCAGAACTCCGTTGGCTTTTACTTTTGAGGTAATATTAGTACATAGTCCTATGTGCCACAAGTCTGCTACTGCGTTGGGACTTAAAAGTAAAATTCTACCACACACACACACACAAAATTACACATACACTGATCTTGTTAAGCCTTCTTCCTGCCTACTCGTCTTTCTAACAAGACTTCCATCCTGATGGCTCTTTCATTTGATTTCAGCATCAGTTTGAGTCATTCCAAGTTGTTTGATTAGTATTTCTAATTAAATCAGCAGGATGTGAAGAAAATCAAAGCCTCTGTAATCATGTTGGGATTGAAAACCTTTTTTGGGAGAGAAATCTTATTCAGATGCTCTCTGAGCGATGGCGAACATGCAGATGATGGAAGAGCACCTGTTCTGTGTAATTTTATTCTCATTGAACAGACGTGCCTTGAACACAGTCACTATGTTGGGTCCTTTCCAATGTGGGCAGTACTACTGACCATAGTCATGTTGTTGGATAAAGGATAAAGGATACAAAATAATGTAAATACAATTATTGCCATAGACAAACAGTTTTTTTTCTTCTTTTAATCCCAAAATTTGAGACTGTGTGTGGGTGTGATACATTTAATAAAGGAAATGTTGCACCTAAACAGTGATTTTCTGTACAAAGGGCCGTCCACACTAAGTTCGATAATGATACCTTTAAAATTATATTTTTAAAAATTATTCTAAGGGTGGATTCACACTACAACTGTCAGATTTTGGGGGGATTACATTTTTTTTTATCTTTTTTTTTTAATTCCCCCTTTAGCTTCTCTGGGCTTTTGGCATTCCAGCACCATGGACAGTGACACTGCTTCAGCATTTCTTCTGGATTTTTTTACACATTCGCTGTGCTTTCCTCTGTGTCCATGCATGTTTGAAAAGTGAGTATTGTCTAAAAACATCTGCTTCTGCCAGATGTAGCGGAATCTGTACCAGGTGGATTCAGAGACTCAGTAACCCTCATCAACAACAAGACCAAAAGAACTCTGACTGTCCTTCTGTTAAGCAATCCCCAACTCTTTCTTCACAGCCCTTTGAACAACGAGGAACAAATGCCCATTGTTATTCTCTTCTCCCAACACCCGACACTGCCTTTGCATTCAGGCAAACCTCTTTGAAGCTTCCCAACACCTAGGCGGGGAATGACGGAACCCCCGCCTCCTCCTCCATAGAATAGAGTAGGCTTTATTGTCATTGTACAGTAGTACAGTACATTTGACTGTACAGACATTTGGACTGTCATGGAATTCCAGTTCCAGTTCTGAGTTACCAGGAGGATGACTGGTGACGTTTGTCTCAGATAAAGACAATTTTAAACTCCACTATGTATCTGGACTCTGTCAATAATCTATTCTTGCTTCCCACAGGAAGTAAGATTTCAAAGTCACACAAACTGGGTCACTGATTGCCATAATGTTCCTCCTCATTTCTGAAACTGCAATGTATCACACATGTCTGCCTCTTGTAAATATCTGCATGCATGCAAATATCTGCATTGATTTATTCCTAGTTAAGTTAGATAATTAACCAAGTAGAACTGCTTAGGTTAGACAGGTGTGTTTTAGGATTAGCCATAATGTTAATATAACGTAGTTATTGCCTTTTTCTGCCAACCTCAATTTCTCAAAAATCCCTCTTCTTTGTGCATTGTTGGGTAACCATAGTAACAAAGCCTGCCTCTGTGCAGTCACTCTGTCCCTGATTCATTGAGAGATTCTAAGCCCCTCCCTTCCATCGTGTGGAGAGGGACTATTTAAGCAGACACCCAGAGAAGATCTGTCTTTTTTTGCTGGCTCTTGTTAGCTTTCTTCTGTTTCTGGCTCTCCATGTGTCTACACTCTTCTGCAACTCTTTTCTCTTTGTCTGCATCTCTCTTCTTTTAAGTTTTCTGCCCAGGCGATTGCCTTGCATTTTCTAGTTACTGTTTTGTAGATTTTTGTAGCTCACGTTTTTCTGTAGTATTCACTTTTGTTAGACCTAGGGATTAAAGCCTGAGTATCTTTTGTTTTTTTGGAACTTATCTAGTTTAGCCACCAATCAGCAGGAGACTGCGCATACTAGCATTGTGTCCAGACCAGCTGCCCTTATCCAGCATATTGGAGGGTCAAGACCCAGGACCGGGTCTCCCCACTCTCCCTGAAGCAAGCCGACCAGTGCACCAAGCCTGCGTCAAGTGACCTAGGAGCGAGCCCATACGGATTTTGTGGGCCAAAATCCCAACAACGCTCCGAGGAGCACCACTTTCCCTTGGCCTGAAACAACCCTTGCCAGGGATTTGTATCCACAGTAGGCACTCACCTTTTAAACTTCATCTGTTGTGGTAGTTGTTCTGGTTTAAGATTGTTCCATCAGAAAAGGAGCTGCAAGCCCTATCGTTCAAACCCCGATGGCACTTGGTCTCAGATACATGCCTGATCCTGCGCATACTCTCTCTCCCTCTCTTTCTTTACATCCATTAGAGTCCAAATTCTACACTCTAAATTTTTGTACCTACTTTTCATTAGAACTGCATAAAAGTTCTTTAGCCTCAGAGAGTGACTGCACAAAGCTAATCTTTAAGTACCAGAGCTTAATCATGATGATAATGTGGTGACCTTAGGGGTATATGTTCATATTTCATACGATCAAGTAACTCCAATTATTGCCATGTTTTATTCTGCTGATTTTAAATGCTTCATGTTTGTGCCAGTTCCTTGACTTTTTAATAAAGAGGGGTTTACTAAAACTAGAAGGTGTGGAATAATGGACAAGGTTCTTCTTGTCCTTTATTTTAACTACTCAGTGTCAAGAATTCTACCTCCAGATTATGAGACTAATTAAATATTGCCAACGAAATTATTAACTATAGCTTAACTTACTAATTGCCAAATTCTTAAGCTTAAGTCTTTGTCCATAAGAGTTTCCGCCTCTATAAAATGCAGATAGTGCCCTCCTAGTGTTACAAACAAGGTATTACATGAATTATTAATAAGCATTAATTTAGTTTAATGATTATTATTAATTATATTTACAAATTGTAGCACTCAATGCTTCACAGAGTTTCAGTCGACGTTCGCCAGTGGAGCCCAATTTAAGTCGACTTAGGCTAGCTCTGCACAAATTAGCCCAGCATGCAGGAACTTTTACTAAATGAGCACAACTTTCACCAATGTTTATTTCCAAACATCAATAAATTTTCAGTATGTTGAAAATTTTCAATGAACGCAATGTTCGCCAGCATTTGCATCAACACAACTATCATTAACTTTTACCAACTTTTTTGCCAGCAGGGCCAGATGTTTGCCAAAACATTAGTAAACGTCGGTCCAAATGTTGTAGTGTGAATCCAGCTTAGGTAAGCGTCCACACTGATTAACAATATTGTTCTAACAGCAGAGCCAAACATGAGCTGCACACTCCATACTGGCTTCACACTGCCCCATATATGTTTGTCCTGCTGCAGAATGAGATGGTTTATGCTGCTGCTGCCGTCAGTAATCTCAAAGGATCTTTTAAAACTAGACCTGTACTTTGAGCAGTGAAAAGAAAAATAAGAATAAAAGCAAAAAGAGTGGGAAATTATTCACCTGATTTTTCTCTGAGCTCCAGACTCCACAGACCCAGTTCTGTCTGGATTCTGCGTCTGGGAATTCCTACAACTACAACTACTGGGCAAGTGTTGGTAGTATATTCAGGGCTTATCTGGTGTAGAACAAATGGGGAATCAGATGATCTGGTGTCCTTTTCTGGATAGGTCCTATCGCTGGCCAGACCGTATCCATAACCGTCCACAAGCTCGTTGACCTAGGCTTGCCATCTCAGAATCCAGGTTCTTTCAGTGGGTATCAAAAAACCAGTCTGAAATTCCAACGACAAACTACTCAGCATTTATCGTCTCCCAGTGCTCACAGTTTAGCCTCAGGTCTAGTAGAGTGTGTCTGGTCTCTGTTGGTTGAAGCGCATAAAAGGAAGTCACGCGGCCTGCTGCCCTGGTTTTATACTTAAAGGCCACAGCACCCCCTCCCCCAAAGGGACAAACAGTGTACTACAGGTCTAAATAACTACAATTATGTGGAAAAAATTATAACACCCTGTATGAGCCTGTGTTTTGTTTTTTTTTACATATTTGGACATATGGATATTTACTGTCAGTATTTAAAATGCTGGGAGATTCATGTAATACAACTAAACAATTAAAAATGAATTAAAGACTTTTTTCAAATTTTCTGTAAAATGTAATTCTAAACAAATAGTGAAGAATAAATTAGGACACCCCCCATCTTTTTTAGGACACCCCCACATTCATTCCCACTTAAAATGGCTAAAATTAATGTTAAAAAATGCAAATAAAAACAAAAACAAGGTTAGACATAGATATGTGGACATTTCTTAATAAAGAACTGAATATTTAATGGGGTGTCCCAATTTTTTCACATGACTGTATGTAGGTCTAGTAACCCTATTTTCCACATGGGGTACACTAATAATAATAATAATAATAATAATAATAATAATAATAATAATAATTATTATTATTATTATTATCATTATTATTATTATTATTATTATTTCAGCTTGGATGTAAGGCTGGGTGATATAGCTTAAAAAAATGCATCACAATATAATTTCTTGATATCATGATACACAATACATATGTATTTTGTGTACCGAATGTCTTTTCTTCTTTTAAATTTTATATTCATTTTACTTATGAAAAAACTGAATGCAACTGAACAAAGTGTCTTTTTTCCTTTGTTTAACAGACTTTATCCACATGGGTACAAATGTTTCAGTTTACCACACAATACTTGGTGGTCTAATAAGTGACAGAAATGTAATTTGTCAAATATATATATATATATATTTTTTAATGTGTCTACATTCCATTAGTAGTTTGGCAAGCCACTCTAATTTTGAACGGTTGCAAGACCGGATAGGAGCTCTTATTTTGAAAGTTGATTCATTAAGTTAACTTGATACACCTGCAGAGTGCAGACTATAAATGTTTATCTTTCCTGCCCCCCTCCCCCCACACACACACTTTTATTCTGTAATCTTCCTTTTTATCTGTGCTCGCTGCAGTGTAGTGCATGCGCTGCTCATGCACTACACTCATGGGTGGGATAGCTACACTGAGCGCTCAGCACTGGTCAGCAGTGGCAGCTGGGGAAAGCATGAAGCCACTGCTCATATTAACATCACAAATACTCGAATATGCATGATACAACCATTTTATGTATCGCGGGCAGCCAAATGTACTGATACCAGGAATATATTCAGTATATCGCCCAGCCCTACTTGGATGCATAGAGCTGTTTCAGATGGCGTCCAATTATTTTTCCACCTCCACCTACTGCACACTGAGATCCTGATGAAAGCAGGTAGATAAACCTTCCCAGCCTCTGTCATTTATTTCAGCCCTGTTGTCAAAACAGGTAACAGTGTTGGTCTGATGTATTTTGATTGAATGAAAGTGTTTTTATTGTTCATACAATTGCTCTGAAAGTGATTCCAAAGATATTGTCTGCCACTTTCGTTATTACTATCGCTGTAGTGTGGACTCTGCCATCCACTTCAGTTAAAACAATTTTTAAAACTATAATTTTATAGTTTATCTTCATCATGCTTGGTGTGGATGGCCCTTAAGACAGAGTTTAGAAATATGAGAAGAATTGCTGATGTCTTTGGATGAGTATGCATCACATATCCTCTATCTGCAGAAGGATGCAGTCTATGTGGGGCTGTTTTTGACTCAAAAATGTCAATACTCTGACATTTAAAGAATTTTGAAACTTAGAAAGTTGCACTTTATAGTTTTCTTATATGTGGCACCTCCCACTTAAGTCCTGCACAGATGGACAGTTTACCCTGTGACAAAGCCTCTTCAGGGGGTGCAGAACATCACTTCAGTGAGAACTGCGTGTTTTTGTTGATCTTTGTTATTCTAAGGAAGTGCAGGTCTGCATCCTATTTAGAGAAAGTTTGTTTCCAAAGTTTCATTTAGCATGTGAATATATAAAAGAAATGCTTTTGCAGTTTAATCTTAGCTTACAGTTGCATATAGAGTGTGCTATGTTTGTGACTTGGTGTAGTCACTGATACTCATCTACAGCTGTGATCTCCATCACCGCGGGGTGAATCTCTGGTGGCTGACTCTTCTCTGTACAATGACGGAGACATGCTGTGAAGCAGTGAGTGTTTCCATCTGTCACTTTGTCACTAGGTTCCTCGATTTCATCCCTCCTTTTTCAACTGCCACTTTCTATCTTGGTGTATATTTTCATTTATTCTCTTTTTTTCTTCCTAGGTCTCATTATTTCCTTCCTGCGATTTGTTTCCGAGCCAACCACGATACAAACTGCTAACTAAATTGTCCATCTATTTTGCACGTGTGCCCTCAGTATTCCTTGTTTATATATACAGGGGCAGCCAGTTATATCCTGTTTTTAATGACTTTTCTCACTTGTGACCAAAAAAATGGGGCATTGATGTTCTTTCAAGGCCAGGATAATACTCACATGAGAGCACAGTCTCTTCTTTTAAACACACACCTAGGTTTGCCCTTCCTGCTGTTTTTTTTTTTCCCCCTGCTTTCACTCTAGAGTTTCACATTTTCACTTAGTCCCACTTTATGATCCAAAATAGACTAATCTGACTCATTCACCATCTCAAAATCATTTTACAAAACCATCAGTAGGTAAATGTTAGGAAAGCACAGGCAAAAAAAAAATAAATAAATAAATAAATACATAAATACATAAATAAATAAATAATAATAATAAAACTAAAGGAGAGCACACGCCCATGGCAATCACTTTTTCCCACACAGAGCCATGTAGGTTTGTATTTTTTTCCCCTTAATAATGAACACCTTCATTTAAAAACTGCATTTTGTGTTTACTTGTGTTATCTTTGTCTAATATTTAAATTTGTTTGATGATGTGAAATATTTAAGTGTGACAAACATACCAAAAAAAATGAGAAATCAGGAAGGGGGCAAACACTTTTTCACACCACTGAATATATGGGAGAGTCCGCCATTACAGGGCTCTCCTGCCCAGGCAACTCGGTACAGTAACAGTGTGTGTACATAGCTCAGTAATAAAGCCCAGTTCCAGTGCAGCACCCTCATCCATCTGTCTCCTTACTGCCAGGTTTGTGGACATAACATTTGGCGACGTAGGATTAACCATGGAGGCGTGCATGACACCGCTGCGGCCTTTGGCTTGAGCTCCCAGGGGAACCGCCAGTTCCATGGCCACTGTGGCTGGAGGCGTTTGAGACTTATATTACATCATTGGACCTGGGAAAATTGGACAAGGTGAGGAGGTGAGCGCTGCTTGTCCACAAACTAGGCATAGAGGGCTAAAGGATTCTCTGCACGCTCGGTGCGACGGACTCGTATGAGGAGGTTGTGGAGTTAATAGCGGACCATTTTGCTATGCCAAACAGCGTGACGGTAGGACAGATTCACTTTCACCAGAGATGACAGAGAGTCGGTGAGCCAATACAGCAGTTCGTCACTGACCTGAGACAGTTGGCTAGTGTGTGCTGTTTTCGGCCGCTGGAAGACGAAATGGTGCAGGACTAATTGGCTGAACACACATGTAACACTGGGCTACGAGCTAGGTTGCTAACGGCGCCAAATGACTTGACACTAGCTAGAGCGGTTGAGCTAGCACTCCTGTTGAAAGCAGCAGAGAAGTTAGCCACGGAGCTAAATGGGCGCCAAACACAAAGGCTATCCAGACAGTCAACATTAGCTAACGTGGTGGACACGGAGGACGAAAAGTACATGGCAGAAGAGTACGAGGCGAATGCAGTGAGCCAAAGGTCCGCTCCGAGAGGCCTCGTCTACGGGAGTTGTGGGTCCCCGACGCACCGGGATGGAGCACAAGTTTGTCTGGCAAGAGGAAAACGGTGTAAAGGTGCAGGTGCCGTAACCATTTCACTAGAGTATGCCGGTCGTCAGCACTGTGGGGCCCGCCAAGTGAGCCAGCCTGCTGCCAGTAATGACCATTCATTCGATAAGCCCCGACATCAATGATTGTTCGTACAGCATGGTTGAATTAGACGAAGTAGCTGTATCACTCCTGCTCGACACGGCAGCGGTGTGGTCGATGTTAAACTGGGCCACGGTGAAGAAAGTTTTCCCCAACCACAAAATCAAGAAGAACCCAGTGTCTCTGTATGGATATAGTGGTCACAGACTGTGCAATGTTGGAACAGTAGAACTGACTGTTTGCTGCAAAACCAAAATTGTGTACGACTTCACGTTCCAGGTGACAGCGTGCGGTGACAGAATGCAGAGAACCCCGAAGGACAGCAGTAGCATCCGGACACAGACACAACGCACAACGCAACATAACAGAGCACTTCAGATGGCAAAGAGGAGGAATAGGACTGCTCGGTACCCTCGCTCAACAAGCTACAGAGGTTATGACCAAGCGGATGGGTGAAGAGTCCGCTTCAACGAGCGACACCAGAGAGGCACCGGACACCTTCTGTACCCGCGATGAGCTGCAACCGACGACAGAGACAATGGGTGAAGGGTCTGCAACGAACGTGGTGACTACGGATCCGCCGCAGCACGGCAGAGGTCCCGGGCCGAACAAGCACGCAGAGCCACAAGGAGCACAACAACAACACATAAAACCAAGTAAGGTGCCGCTCCAAGTCAGGGACTGGGTTCGGGTTCGCACAGGCGAGAGAATGGGAGAGCGACTGACCGGGCCGCAGCCAGTGAAACAACAGGCGCCACTGAGAATCGTGGCGAAGCTGAGAACAACGTGCTTTCGGCTGACAAATAGTTTGGTTCGGCACGTGAACCAACTATGGCATGTCTGGGTGGCGACTCCAGAAGGCGAGGCTCTGCGGGAGTCAACTACCACAGTGTGGGACCTGGGGCCCGGCGTCATGAAGATTGACCCCAGGGCTCCGACAGCTCCAGGGAGGAGGCCGCCACAAAACCCCTCAGGCAGAACTGTTCCTCCCGTGGAAGACTATAAGAAAAAAAAAAAGTGACTGCTTAGTTAGGAGCACGGCTGAAAAAAAAAAAAAAAGTGGCAGAATACGCCACCTAGCTGTGCCGGGTCTGGTGGCAGTCTATCCACGGACTCTAGTTCCAGGTTCTGTTTGAAGTTTTGAAAAAATAAAAGAACGTGTTGAATGTTAACTATGCAGGCTTTTAGGGGGTACTAAACTGGATGGATTAATTGGCCAGCTAACTGTTTAGGATGAGATTTGGCTTTTGTAAAGGGGGGGAGAATGTGATGATGGGATTTGTTGTGATACTGTATGTGGCGTGATGACGCAGCCGGCTGGTGACGTCATCACGCCGGCATGTATGTGGGAGGCATATATACAGGGCTCTCCTGCGCAGGTGATTCGGTAAACAGTGTGCATAATGCTGTGTACATAGTTCTGCAATAAAGCCCAGTTCCAGGGCAGCACCCTCATCCATCTCTTTACTGCCGGGTTTGTGGACATAACACTGTGGTCGAAAACTAACCAGGTAGTATTTTACGAAATTGGACATTCCTTCAGGGCTGCATTAGGCCATCAGCAGTCGCTGATCACCTTAACATAAATAGAAACAACCTGTTTTTGCCAGAAAAAGGAAGAGAGAGAAAAAAAGTCTCATGTTTACTTGGAAAAAAAAGTCTAAAATTCTAGTTTAAAAACTAAGAAAATTACTTAGAAGAAAGTTGTAAATTTATGGGAAAAAGATTTAATTTTAACTTGAATTTAAACAATGCAAATTCACAACAAAAAATTAAGAGGCAGACAAGACCAAAACTATCAAACTGTAGCTACATATTTAGAAGGTTTACTGCCACTTATGAAATAGCTGCATGATGCAGCTCAACAGCATGTAAATGGAAAAAAAAATCACAGATTAATTGAAAGTTCACCTCAGAGCAAGCTTTATTTTGTTTCTTTACAACAAATAATCATGTTTAACTACAGAGGTAAAAATATGTCACCATCGTCCTCCATGTTTTTCATGCAGTTGTAGCTGTCTGATATCGCCTGTATTATGAGTCGGTAGTGTCCTCGGATTGCTACGGCTCTTATAATTTTCATCAAATCTTCTATTTACAACTGGTCCACTTTATTTAATAAAATCTAGATTTTTTTTAACTAAAATTTATAAGTTAAAAACAACTTGATTTTAGTATGTATTTTTTACTTGGTTATTCTGAGTGACACAAACTCATTTATTTTTTGTATTACTCAAAATTACGAAGTAAAAAACACTTAATAAAATCAAGTTTGTGAAAAACTGGATTTCATTAAGTATTTTTACTTGGTACTTTTGAGTTTTACTTAGAAATTTGAGTGATACAAACAAACAAAATTTTGTTGTTGTCACTCAAAATAACCAAGTTAAAAAAAAATGCATTTTTTAACTTAGAAATTTGAATTTAACAAACTTGGATTTTATTAAGTTAAAAAAAACATTTTATTAAGTATTTTTCCTTGGTTATTTTGAGTGACACCAACTAAATTTTGTTTGTATCACTCAAAATAAAGTAAAAAATACTTAATATGGTATAAGATAAAAACAAGGACATCCCAAAGTGACCGTCAAGGCCTTAGTGATGTGGTACATGTAAAGGTCGCTGGAAAAGGGGGATAAACAGTGACAAAATGCAATAAACCTTCAGACAATTACTCTTTGTAAACACC
The DNA here is from genome assembly GCA_020510985.1 of Pholidichthys leucotaenia. Lineage (NCBI taxonomy): Eukaryota > Metazoa > Chordata > Actinopteri > Cichliformes > Pholidichthyidae > Pholidichthys > Pholidichthys leucotaenia. The sequence goes on along the minus strand of CM035847.1, from coordinate 125,011,397 downwards.
ATCCCAGTTGACCTCTGAGAGGTTTAAAAATGTACTGCATTGTCATTACTTCCATAATACATCATATTTATTTTAAATGACACTCATGGTCATTGAGACTCTTTCTCTATTAGCAGTTCATATCTATGCTATTAAGCTGCTTCCACACCATGCATGACCAAGTATGACTTAATCAAGGAGCTTGTCTTTGGTTTAGTAAAGCAAAAGGAACTCAATTTTCTGCTCACAGAAAGGGCAGTGAGATTTAGTGGATACTTGTGGCATTCAGCTTCCTAATGTTTTTTTTTTTTCCCTTTTTTTCTTGTCAGTCCAATCCTCTGTAGACATGCTGGGTCCAGACATCTTTGTGGAGTCTTTATTTCTTCTAATAATGCTTTCAATGGATGAAATTGTCCTCCTGCTGCTATTAACCAAGGTTAAAGAAAAGCTGAAATTTGCACTTTATAATGTGGTAATTCCTCAAAGGGGTGTCGTATATGCAGATGAATATGACTGTGAAAAGAATTTAGTAAATATTAATGATATTAGCAAGTGACTGGTAAAATTAGATATGTCGAATTATACACAATGCAAACACCACCACCGAGCATCAATGTACTGTATGTGTATGAGGGTTTTTAATCTTTCATTTTTTTGTTAGTTTTCATGATTTCAGTGTTTGAATATTTCCTGGGAACTCATCATAGAAGCTGTTAGAGGCTGTCAGCTTCTGGCCCTAAATTCTGTCTTTGCAAAAGTAGTCTGTCAGGGAAAAGGAGCTGTGACTCATCAGACAACTACTGTAGTTCTGTCATCACACAAAATACAAAGAAGCTCCAGCTCCCAAGAATTTGAAAATTATTTGCAAGCAGGATAAGGACAAATATCAAATGCCCTTTCAAAAAAGACGATGGGTCCCTATGACACTATAATAGCTAATAATGATTAATAGAACTTCCCTTTCTAAATTTTGCTAAACATGTTTAATGTTTAATTCAAATAGTTCTGAAGTCCTAAAGGCTGTCACACCATTTATACTTGACTGCTTCCCATAGGCATTAATTAAATGATAAGATTTTGCTAGTAAATCCGACCATTAGATGCTTTGTAACTCTGAATCTGCACAGTTGAAGGTATTTGACTTTGTCAATAAAAACTGGGGGTGGGGGAAATATTCTTTTCCAGATGCATCGACTCACCATTTGTGGAAGATTCTGAATCAAAGCACAAATGTCAAAGCACTGATTTTACATGTCCAGAATTCAGCCAGAAGTGAAAATGAAGTAATCAGGTACTGTAGTATCAGTGCTGGGTGATACGGAGAGTAAATGGAACTTTCCAGTTGACTTTTCATATCTCTCTTCCATTTGTTTTATTAACAAAAAATATTGGAAGTGAATTTTATATAACTCATTATCGATGTTTTGCTTTAAAAGTACAAAATAGTCACAAAGTGAGAAAAAAAAAATCCCCAAGAGGAAAAACAGATGCATCAGATACACCTTTACTGGTAATCTGTACTGTGTGTGTGTATTTGTGACAAAGTACAAAACTGACTACCATCCATACAAGTGATGTGAAAATGTTGCATTCCAGTAAAATGCACAGAAAATACATTTTTTTCCCTGTCACTTACACCTTTCAGTTGCATCCATGCCTTGGCTTTTTTCTTCCTGTGTCAACAGCAGCCTCATATATGTAAAGGGTATGTATGAGGTTAAAAGTTAATTTGTAGAGTGTAATTTCCGGTAAAGTCTTCACCGGCCATCACATCACTTGACTCTTTTGGAGCCGTTTGGTAGCCTGCACCTATTGCCTTTGTTGAAATATCTCTTCAAGCCCTGACAGATAATATGATTCTTATTCAAAGCGGCTAGAAATTGATAATCCCGTTAGACTATGGGGGGGGGGGGGGGGGGGGGGGTGTAAAGCAATGCGTCTTCAGCGGGATGTCATTCCAGCTCGCTGCAGGGTTATCTCTGAAGTTGACTGCTGAGCTTGAGCTGTATGGCTCTTGACTTCATAATTCTGGGATGTTTGCAACATTCTTTTCCCACCATCTTTGAGGCTGTATATAACTCCAGGAAATGCTGCTGGGCTTTTTGCAAGGCCAAGGATGGTGTGTGTGTGTGTGTGTGTGGGGGGGGGGGGGGGGGGTTCCAGGTGATCTACTCAACACTTTCAAAGGAATAAAGACATTTTAACTGATTTTTTTTTTTTTAATGTGAACTACTGCTTTTACGGTTACAGTTAAATGTTGTCACTAGTAATAAACTAAATGTTTTTATCTGGTTATATGTAGAAGAATGAATTTAACCCTATTCAAAAATCTTGTGTTTTTGCAATACCAGTCACTGAGAATTGTTAGATTTTTATTTCCTTATTAAGACTGGAGATATTCAGGTGTTTATCCTAACTGTCCCTGAACCTGCTATTAATTATTATTATTATTATTATTATTATTATTATTATTATTATTATTATTGTGTTGTTGTTGTTGTTGATACTTCTGTGTGCATGTCCAGATTTAATCTTTAATTCAAAAAGAGACTCTCAGAGTAGCAAAATTCAGATGTTGTGAAGGATCATGTGAACAAACAAGATAGCATTTCTTTTTTTATTGCTGACCAGTCTATGTAAAAACCTGAAATAGCATTGTTTTTATTGAAAAAAAAACAACAACAAAAAACAGCAGCAAATAACCAAACAGCAACTGAAGCATATAAGAACCAAAAAGTAGAGGTTAGTCCTTATGACTCATTTACCTTAAATAATAATAATTAAAAATGAAAATAAAGAAAAGAGGTAAAATATCTCTATTTAGATTTGCAACTGCATTTTAGCAGTCTGATCACTTTCTGGTTATGCATATTCTCTAATATCATAAGATTAACCAAAAAAAAAAAAAAAGATTCACGCATGATCAGACTTGATGTGTTTAATTAACTATCTTCCCTTTAGCAATTTATAGAATATTTCTCCAGTTTGAAAGTTGATGTTCATAATCTTAAGACTTTACTTGTTAACTTTAATGAAGAAATTAAAAAAAAACATAATTTCAAGAACTTTCTCAGACATTTGCCTGAAAGAGAAACTCTTTGTTGAGCTTTATAATTATTGCTCTAGCTTAGTCATTTCAGATGTGGAACATAGTGATCAGCAGCCTCCAGATCCTGCAGAAGGCCTTTAGATATTGCAGTATTATTATGTTTATCTTAGAGGGAATTGTACCAAATGAACAGGATTAGTACATTGGGCTGTGATCTAAATTGCAGCTCAATTTAAAATCACAAATATTAATGCACTTTTCTCATTTCTTTTGGAAAGAAGTCTTTCCAGCTGTCTTTCCTGTCATTTCTATTCTTCACCCCTACCATTTCTCTTAATCAAGTTTTCTAATGATATGTCATCTTTCACTCAACCAAGACGAGCCAAAGAAAAAAAAAAAATCACCTGCAGTGACACGTTAGTGCATAGATGTGTCAGGTCTTGATGGTGCTTGAAGCTGCTAAGCTGCAATGATGCACTCCACTGGGCTGTAGGAAGCTATTGTGAACTCCAGATTAATAGCAGTGACACGAGCGTGCCCTTCAGCCCCCCTCAGATCTCATCAAGTCTACTTTCAGCCGGAGAGAAATGAAGACATTCAGCTCTGAAAGGTATGACTGCAGCAGTGGTTTACAGGAGAAAGAACATGCACTGGGTAAGGTGTGGTTGAAGCTTGTTTTCCGTCAGTGCCTGGCTTTATATTAATGTAATTCATGCTTGGTAGCATGACATAATCTCCTTGTTTCACTTTACTGAGTCTTATCTGAACAGATACTTTGCCAGCGGGCCCCAAAAATTTTACTGATGTCTTGAGCTTGAAGATATGACATTAAAAGATAGCCATGTATGTAAAAAAAAAAAAATTGTTATAGAGCATGTTTACACAAATTGCTGATAAATGTGGTGAATAACTAGAAGGCATAATTTTTTTTAACGGTGGCAGTAGTTTTGTGACATCAAGTTACATCAAATCTTCATACATAATTCAACCAATTCTAAACATAAAGGAATATACAAGCCCCAGGAATGATATCTCAGGGTGCACTAACTCGCATTAGATATTCAGTACCATGCCCAAGCTAGTTTGACCCCCAAAATGCAGTTTTGTTTACTAGTGTGAGCTTTCAGAGCCTTGGCAAGGTTGGAAAATATGGGATGGCTAGTCATGCTCACACAGAAGTACAGGTGCATGATATGCATATGATGTATAATACAAGCAATGTCATGATTCAGTACAAGTCAGACTCAAATGCAGCGCTGCCAGAACGATCACTCAGACTCGGGAGTAAAAGGTTCACCAGTTTATTGTAAAAATAAACACACACAACACTAAATAAAGATGCACAACTAAGGAAAAACACAACACAAAAACACACACTTAAATGGACACAAAACTGGTGCCCCCTGGAGCGCACGTAGCCTACGGTGAGAGAGCAGACAGAAATTGTTAGGGACAGATTCTCCCAAAGGGAAGAATAATAATGGGAGAGCATTCTTACTCAGTGAGCAGAGGAGCCCGGCAGAAAACTCCTGTGTGGACCAGGGGATCAGGGGGAAGACGGTGACTTGGGTGGACATCCGGCGTCGGTGTTCTTGGTCAGGCAAGCATGATCAGCTCCGGAGCACACACCAGCGGGTGGCAGCAAACCTGAGAGACATGAGAACAAAGACGTGAAACACAGATCAACCAAACAATAATAACGTAGCGGGCTTAGACGTGATTTTAGGTTGCAAACCCTAACGATCCAGCGATGGGGTCTCCACACGCTGGCTCTTAAATACACTGGGTCATCAGGACGGTCATCTGGACACAGGTGTGTAATCACGCAGTTGTGGCTGATCCTCCGGAGCCGAGAAGACAGGAACAGGAGGGGAGGGGGGGAATGCTCACCTGATCATCACAGTGCCCCCTCCTCAAGGGACTCCTCCCGGCATCCCACTGGGCTTGCGAGGATGGGACCGATGGAATGCCCACACCAGTCGTTTGTCTAGGATGTAGGACCCGAGGATCCAGGACCTCTCCTCCGGACCATACCCTTTCCAGTGAACAAGGTACTGACACCCCCTGTCCCGTTGATGAACGTTCAAAATCCTCTCCACTGTGTAAGTAGTCTGTCCATTAATGGCCCGGGGGGTGCAGTGGTGGATCCGCAGGAGAGCATAGAGAGCTTGGGGAAAAGCGGCTTAATCCGGGAGACATGGAACATCGGGTGAAACCACATTGAAGACGGCAGGACCAATAGAACAGTGACGTCATTGATCAGCCACTTGATGGTGAAGGGGCCCAGATAGCGGGGGGAAAGCTTCCGAGACGCCGTCTTAAGGCCTGTGACAAAGTCCAAAGCAATGTGTGACCAAAGGCGTCTCGGCACCCGGAAGGGATGGAGGAGGTCAGCAGGAGGGGAAGAGTCTGATTTGTTAGCGGCGCAGGTGTGACAGGCCTTCACATACCTCCACACATCCCTCCCGAGTGTGGGCCACCAAAATGCTCTCCTGACCAGCTCAGCTGTCCTGGAGATGCCGGGATGACAGGCAAAATAGCTAGTATTCCCCCACTTAATCACCTCTCTGCGTCACGCCGAGGGGACATACAGCTGGTCAGGCAGACCTCCCTCCAGGACGGGTTCCAATAACTGCTTAATCTCCCACAAGAGTGTCCCAAGAAAGCAGGAGGAGGGAGAATAGTCTCCAGGGGAGACGCAGCAGCTGCAGAGGGGGAGGTGAAGGAAGAGGAGTCGGGAGAAAATTAGCATGAGAGCATCATCCTTGGCATTACAGAACCCTGGTAGGTACGAGATGGAAAACCTGTTAAAGAACAGGACCCACCAAGCCTGCCGAGAATTCAACTGTCTGCCCGATTGAAGATATTCTAAATTTTTGTGATCGGTCCAGACAGTGATCGGTTGGCTAGCTCCCTCCAGCTAGTGTCTCCACTCCTCCAACGCCAGCTTAATGGCCAACAGTTCGCAGTCCCCAGCATTGTAATTTCTCTCGGCTGGCGTTAGCCACCGGGAGAAATACGCACACGGATGGAGCTTCTGGTCGGAGGAGGAGTGCTGGGAGAGGAGAGCGCCCACCCCCGAATCAGAAGCATCCACCTCGACCATGAACTGCACCGCGGGATCCACCTGCGCCAAGACGCGCATATTGGCGAAAAGGCATTTCAGGGTCACAAAAGCTCGTTCAGGGGCCTCGGACCACTTAAGCAGGCTTTTGGTTGATGTCAACTGCGTAAGCGGTTGCGCCACCTCACTATAATCATGGATAATAATAATAATAATAATGCATCAGATTTATATAGCGCTTTATCATAGACACTCAAAGACGCTTTACAAGTAGATACATTATTCATTCACTCCAGACAGACAATGGTAGTGGCAAGCTACTACTGTAGCCACAGCTGCCCTGGGGCAGGCTGACGGAAACGTGGCTGCCAATCCGCGCCAACGGCCTCTCCGGCCACCACCGAACATTTATCCACATTCATACCCAGTGTTATGGGCACTGGAGGCAATGCGGGTGAAGTGTCTTGCCCAGGGACACAACGGCAGGATATCTGGGGAGAGCGGGATTCGAACCGCCAACCATCGGGTTATTTGACGACCTGCTCTACCTCCTGAGCCACTGCCGACGGTAGAAGTCAACGGTAGAAGTCGACGGTAGAAGTTGGTGAAGCCCAGGAAGCATTGGAAGTCCTTCCTGGACTGGGAGGTAGGCCAGTCTACTACCACCTTGATTTTCGCTGCATCGGCCTTTACCGTGCCCTCGGCGATGATGCACCCCAGGAATGAAGTAGAGCGAGTGGAAAATTTTCACTTCTCTGCTTTCACAAAAAGGTGAATCTCCAGCAGCCGCTGCAGGATGGACCGAACGTGGACTATGTGCTCCTTCAGCATGCGGGAAAAAATCAGAATATCATCCAAATACACAAACACAAACTGGTTCACCATATCTCGCAAGATGTCGTTTATTAACCACTGGAAGATGGCAGGGGTGTTGGTCAACCTGAATGGCATGGCCAAGTACTCCAAATGGCCCAACGGTGTTTTAAGTGCCATCTCCCTCATAAATGCAGACCAGGTGGTATGCATTATGGAGGTTGAGTTTGGTGAAAATTTGTGCCCGTTGGAGTAGCTCAAACACTGAGTTAATAAGGGGCAGCGGATACTTACAGTATCCTTACGGGTAATCGCGTAAAGCTCATGGTTATCAATACACGGCTGCAGAGACCTGTCCTTCCCTACAAAAAAACCCAGCGCCGAGAGGGGCGGACGATGGATGAATAATGCCGGCGCTGAGGGAGTCTTTAATGTAGGTCTCCATCGCCTCCCTTTCAGGCCCAGATAAACTGTAGAGTCGGCTGGATGGCAGCTGCACACCCGGGAGGAGGTCAATAGCACAGTTGTAGCCCTGGTGAAGTGGTAATGATAGGGCCCTGGACCTGCTAAAGACCTCCCCTAAGTCATGATAGATCTCGGGCACAGAGCTGAGATCCACTGGCTCAGCCGAAGGGGAGAAGATCGGGAGCGAAGGCGAGCATGTGGCCGATCGGAGACACAATGAGAGACAGAAAGGGGTCCAGGACAAAATGGAGCCCTGACTCCAGTTTATGATCGGGTTATGAATGCGGAGCCACGGATACCCCAGAATCATGGTGGTGGTCATAGAACTGAATAGTTTTGTGGTGATTACCAGACAGAATTACCAAAATGGGCTCAGTCTGTTCAGTAATCGCCACAATACTACTGCCTGAGACTGCCGAGACAGTCAAGGGTGTCGGGACATTCCTGGTGGGTATCTGCAATTTACGCACCATGGCTTGTTGAATGAAATTTTTCTCTGCCCCAGAATCAACCAGGGCAGAGGTTTTGAACTCGGCCCTCGGTAACTGGATGAGGGCTGGGAGTTGAAAAAGGTTGGGAGGATTTTGCAAGGACCCTCTCACCAGACCCCCCATGGTTACTGACAGGCCGGGTCTTTTGGCCTCACGGGGCATTTCGAGACTGCGTGGCCTGGGACCCCGCAATACATACACGCCCTCACCCTCTTTCAATGCTGACTCTCCTCCAGAGTCAGATGGGTCCTACCGAGGGCCATTGGCTCGAAGGAAGCCGGCGGAGCAGCACCAGAGGGAGAGGCGGCCCACCGGGGGGCGAACGGCGAGGCAGTGGCCTTCTGCTCTCTCGCTCGCTCCCTAAACCGGTTGTTGAGGGCCACAGCCTGCGCGATGAGCTCAACCAAAGAGGAGAGGGATGCACGGATAGCCAGCTCGTCGCGGAGATGCAAATTCAGGCCCCAGAGGAAGGCGCTGTGAAGGGCAACATCACCGGAACTCGACAGAGAAATTGGCTATGGACCAGTCTCCCTGCCAAAGTCCCATCAGCTGGTTAACTATAGTCCCCTCACTCTCTGAATCGTCGAAAGCATCAGAGAACTCTCACACAAATTACTCGTACGAATATAGGGAGCCGTCCAGGCTGCTCAAGACAGACTGTGCCCACTTGAGCTCCTGGTCCCGTAACAACAAGGTCATAAAGTAAATCTTTGCCAAATCCTCCCTATAGTCCCCCTCCACCTGCCGGAAATACAACCGGCAGTGCAGCAGGAACCCTTTGCACCCTCTCACCTCCCCCCATGGGGGCAGGCGTAGGGATAGAAATGTTCCTGCGGCTGGCATGCGCTGCCGGGGCAGTAGGTGTGGGTGGAGGCACTGCACCAGGAAGCCGACACAGGTGCTTGATAATGGTTGCCAATTGTTGGGAGATGGTTTGTAATTGCTCAGAAAGAAACATGACCTGGAGCTCTGTGGCATCCAAGCTGTCGAACGCTGACTGTTCGCCTGGCTGAGCGCCCGTTGAGCCTCAGTCCTGGCTGGATTGTTCTTTCATGATTCAGTACAGGTCAGGCTCAAATGCAGAGCTGCCAGAACGATCACTCAGACTCAGGAGTAAAAGGTTCACCAGTTTTTTGTAAAAATAAACACACACAGCACTAAATAAAGATGCTCAACTAAGGAAAAATGCAACACAAAAACGCACACTTAAAATGGACACAAAACTGGTGCCCCCTGGAGTGCACATAGCCTACGGGGAGAGAGCAGACAGAGATTGTTAGGACAGATTCATCCAAAGGGGAGAGTAATAATGGGAGAGCACTCTTACTTGGTGAGAAGAGGAACCCAACAGGGAACCCCTGCATGGACCAGGGGAACAGGGGGAAGACGGTGACCTGGGTGGACATCCGGCGTCAGTGTTCTTGGTCAGGTGAGCGTGATCAGCTCCGGAGCACACACCAGCGGGTGGCAGCAAACCTGAGAGACAGGAGAGACAGGAGGACAAAGATGTGAAACACAGATCAACCAAACAATAATAACGTAGCAGGCTTAGACGTGGTTTTAGGTTGCAAACCCTAATGATCCAGCGATGGGCTCGCCACACGATGGCTCTTAAATATGCTAGGTCATCAGGAAGGAGCAGGTGTGTAATCACGCAGGTGTGGCTGATCCTCCGGAACCGAGAAGACAGGAACAGGAGGGGAGGGGGAGCACGCTTGTCTTATCATCACATGCAAATCTTCCTCTCAACAATCATTTAAAAACAGTGGTGATAAAGTCGAGTGTGAGAGGACTGTTTCTACCCCAAGCATAAAAAAATAGACAAAGTTGTAAAGTTTCAATTTTCTGTTCTGACTCTGACCAAAACAAGCAAGCCAGTTCATAAACCCATATGCCCAGTGCTTGACATTAAAGGCCAAATGTCACGTAACAGGGTACTTTAAATATCTTGAAACTAGATATAAAAGGGAACCGATCCGTTCGGGTCTTGGTGCATATGCTTCAGTAACAACGGAATATTTGTTAATTTAAAACTGCCGCGCTTGGCCTGACACAGCCCCTGGAATCGCCTGGGGAAGAAGGCGGAAGTGACGAAATCGATTGTACCCTAGTTTGATGCTGGGGGTATTTCAATTGATTGTTTATATGGAGACTGGAAGGTTGAAGTGAGCAACAAGAAAGAAAAAATTGGATATTTCACCCATACCTTAAAACGGGACTATCAGGGACAGCTGGGTAATAAGGGACACTTCTCTGGGAAATGTTTTCATACCTGTCAAGTGAGACGTTTTCGCTGTACTTCAACACCGTAAAAAGCGGCTATAAGGAACGGCGGAGCAACAAGGCACACCTCTCTGGGAAATGCCCCAAATGCAACTCGTGTTGTTATTGTCAAATATTTTAAGGATTCATGGATATTTGACAATAACAACACAACTCAGCGTCCAGCGCAAAATAAAAAAAAAAGCAGAATTCTGTATTTGTCAGGCGATCTCTGTCTGTTCCGCAACCGCTGCACAGCTGAACGTGTTAAACCATTGTCCTAATGACTTCTCATTGTAGTGAGAACAGCTCAAGCTGAGCAATCAGCCCGCCCAGACAATTAAACTAATGAGTGACTCCACACTTCGAACAGTAGTGATAATAGCTCAAGCTGAGCGATCAGGCTGCCCAGACAATCAAACTAATGACTGACTCCACACTTCTCGTTGTAGTGATAATAGCTCAGGCTGAGCCAGCACCAGCTGTGGGGGATCACACACAGGAGTGCTCCTCAAGACACTCATTTTTTTTTCCCGTATGTTTTTGTTTTGGGCGTACAGAAATTGCAATACGCCCGTTTTTGCTAAAATTGCATTTTCCCCGTATTTTCCTTAAAATATTTGACAATAACAACACGAACTACATTTAAAACATTTCCCAGAAAAGTGTCCACCACTGCGCCGTCCCCCACAGCCGCGCTTGGCACCAAAATACGACGAAAACATCTCACTTGACCGGTATGAAAACATTTCCCAGAGAAATGTCCATTATTACTCCGCTGTCCCTTATAGCCGCGTTTTACGGTATTAAAATACGGCGAAAACGTCTCACTTGACAGGTATGCGCCTCCATTTTCATATTGATCTGGTCAATTTCTTGACAGCAGCGGCTCTCCTCCACTGTAATAATAATGGCTTCCGAAAAATCAATATTTATGGGGCGCCCTGGACAGACCCCCTTCGGCTTCGCAATTCTGGAGGCGATTAATGTCCAGTTCAATGACATTTTCCACTGGTTCTGCTCTCTGGTCATCGTTGGAACTGTTGTCATCAGACAAAGCATCTGATTCCGTCTCGGACAGCTCGAACCGGTAAGGTTCTATGCCTCTGTCACTGTCTGAACCACTGACAAAAAAAAAAAGACAAAACTAAACTAATTTGTTCACAATCGCTGTCACTTTCCGTCATGATTGTCCAATGTTGATAAGTGTGAATGTGGATAGGCAGGGCAGCCAGGGTACAACTGGTGATGTCAAAAACATGGGTGTGGTCTGGACTGGCTGTCACAAGCCAGCAAGCAAGGTGGGGCCTTCACCTGGTGTATTTTGTGCAATTATGTAAATACAGGTGGGTGATATGGTCTCCGGTATGAATATTTGGTTTAAGCTATGTGTATTTTATCTAAATTCGTTGTCATTTAGAAAAAAAAATTACGTGACATTTGGCCTTTAACTTTTTTGTTCACCAGCCACTGTGGCTAGTGATGTTCCAAAGTCACTAGCCACTCAGCCTTTTCACTAGCCTCAATTTTGTGGTTGGAAAATTATGTTTAATATGATCAAATTGAACTATCGCATGGTAAGATTTACTTGAACTAAATTTACAACCTTTTTTGATGTAAATGACCCTTATACGTTCATATAAAATAGCAAGAGAAACACTGTCTAATTATTATTATATAGCAGCAGTAAATACTCTTAAAATGGTAGAGAAAAATATTTGCAATATGAGAGTGAAGTGTAGGTAGATTTTGGTCTGTCCCAATTATCATTTGTACCCCTACCCTTTCACCTCCCCCTATGAATTGAGACACCCCATCAGGGCTGCACAAGGTCATTAGTAGTTGCTGATGGATTTAACCTAAAGGGACACTACCTGTTTTCACCAGAAAAAAGAAGAGAAAGAAAAAGAAAACTGATTCGAAAAAAAACCAAACAGTACTTTTGTAGTCTCGTAGTCTCACATTGCAATAGGTTTATTATTTTAGATGCCATTTGAGAAAACTACAACCGGCCAAAGTTGCTAGTGAGTGTGGCTGTCTTACCAGCCACTGCTGATATCCACCAGCCATTGGCTGGTTGGTCGGTGTTAATGTCAAGCCCTGCATATGCCATATGTTAATGGACTTACAAGATGTAATTGTGCTTACCCCATCAGATCTGAAGCCATACGAGTGCCAGCCAGCAGGGAACTTGAGGCCAAGGACAACTGTGCTTCAGGCAACCTGTCCTCCGACTTATAGGTTTAGTGTCGTTGTTAAGTCCATCCTCCTCATATGAAACAAAAAATATGCCATGCTTCAAATCCACTTGAGGAGGTATTTTGTTGTTGGGTGACAGCACTAACAAAATCACTTACATGCTGTTGACCTGGGGTACAAATTAATTCCTTCCACAGCATGCGGGACACCATGTGGTGTAATGCCTATCTCAGTTTCTATGACTCTAGGCCACATAGCTACTGTACATGGTGAAAGTTACAGTGGGGGTCAGTTTTCAGATTGTACTGATTCTATGTTTATGAAGGAGACATATGAAAAAGAGATTATTAATATTGTTCATTGATTCAAAAATAAAAAATCTATAGACTGTAATGGTTATGACATGTTCCTGATTAAAAGTATAATAGATTATGTTGTCAAGCCTTTTACATACATTTGTAATTTATCATCGAAGTTGGGAAAATTTCCTAGACAAGTGAAAGTTGCTAGAATAATTCCTTTGCATAAAAATCTTGACATGCACATATTCTGAAGCTATCGGCCAATCTCACTGTTATCGCAGTTTTCAAAAATTTTGGAAAAATTATTTGTTATAGGGTTGGAAAATTTCATTGCCAAATACAATTTACTTTGTGACCAACAATATGATTTCAGAAAAAAAAAAAGAGTCTACATCGCTTGCACTTTTAAATTTATTAGAACAAGTTTCAAATGCAATTGAAAGTAAGAAACATGCTCTTGCAATTTTTCTGGACTTACAAAAAGCTTTTGATATTGTCAATCACAAACTACTCTTGGGTAAATTACAGCAGTATGGTATCAGAGGACTGGCCTACGATTGGTTGTACAGTTACTTGGAAGACATATCAATATGTTCACATTAACAACACTGACTCTACTTTGCTAAAGGTAACGTGGTGTGGCACAAGGCTGTGTGCTTGGCCCATTATTATTTATTTTTGTATATTAATGATTTATGTTTGATTTCCAAGTCAATGAAGTGTATTTTGTTTGGTGATGACACAACTTTTATTTGTAGTGGGGAACTAGCATTAGCATAATTAAAACATAATGTGGGGAATATTATTAGCAGTTCCTGGATAAAGTGGAACATGAATTGCAGATTATTAAGAAATGTTTGATTTAAACAAATTGTCTCTTCATCTCAGTAGAACTAAATGTGTAATACAGTGGTGTGAAAAAGTGTTTGTCCCCTTCCTGATTTCTCTTTTTTTTTTTCTATGTTTGTCACACTTAAATGTTTCAGATCATCAAACAAATTTAAATATTAGACAAAGATAACACAAGTAAACACAAAATGCAGTTTTTAAATGAAGGTGTTTATTATTAAGGGGGAAAAAAATCCAAACCTACATGGCCCTGTGTGAAAAAGTGATTGCCCCCTAAACCTAATAACTGGTTGGGCCACCCTTAGCAGCAACAACTGCAATCAAGCATTTGTGATAACTGGCAATGAGTCTTTTACAGCACTGTGGAGGAATTTTGGCCCACTCATCTTTGCAGAATTGTTGTAATTCAGTCACATTGGAGGGTTTTCAAGCATGAACCGCCTTTCTAAGGTCATGCCACAGCATCTCAATCGGACTCAGGTCAGGACTTTGACTAGGCCACTCCAAAGTCTTCATTTTGCTTTTTTTAAGCCATTCAGAGGTGGACTTGCTAGTGTATTTTGGATCATTGTCCTGCTTCAGAACCCAAGTGCGCTTCAGCTTGAGGTCATGAACAGATGGCCGGATATTCTCCTTCAGGATTTTTTGGTAGACAGCAGAATTCATGGTTCCATTTACCACAGCAAGTCTTCCAGATCTGAAGCAGCAAAACAGCCCCAGACCATCACACTACCACCACCATATTTTACTGTTGGTATGGTGTTCCTTTTCTGAAATGCTGTGTTACTTTTTTGCTGGATGTAATGAGACACACACCTTCCACAAAGTTCAACTTTTGTCTTGTCAGTCCACAGAGTATTCTCCCAAAAGTCTGAGGGATCATCAAGATGTTTTCTGGCAAAACTGAGACGAGCCTTTGTGTTCTTTTTGCTCACCAGTGGTTGTCATCTTGGAACTCTGCCATGCAGGCCATTTTTACCCAGTTTATTGCTTATGGTGGAGTCATGGACACTGACCTTAACTGAGGCAAGTGAGGCCTGCAGTTCTTTGGATGTTGTTGTGGGTTTGTTTGTGACCTTTTGGATGAGTTGTCGCTCTTGGGGTAATTTTGGTTGGCTGGCCACTCCTGGGAAGGTTCACCACTGTTCCATGTTTTCGCCATTTGTAGATGATGGCTCTCGCTGTGGTTCACTGGAGTCCCAAAGTTTTAGAAATGGCTTTATAACATTTTCCAGACTGACAGAGCTCAATTACTTTGTTTCTCATTTGTTACTGAATTTCTTTGGATTGCAGCACAATGTCTAGCTTTTAGGGATCTTTTAGTCTGCTTCACTTTGTCAGGCAGGTCCTATTTTAGTGATTTCTTGATTGAGAAGAAGTGTGGCAGTAATCAGGCCTAGGTGTGGCTAGAGAAATTGAACTCAGCTTTCCAAAGATGTGATAAACCACAGTTAATTTATGTTTTAATGGTGGGGCAATCACTTTTTCACACAGGGCCATGTAGGTTTGGATTATTCTTTACCCTTAATAATAAACAGCTTCATTTAAAAACTGCATTTTGTGTTTATTTGTGTTATTTGTGCCCACCATGAGGCCACCACTCTGGTACCCACAGTACAAGTCCAGTAAAACTTAAGTTTCTTTTCTATTTTTACAATCCTTTAATATTTGTTTAATAGTTATTGTTTGCCACTTAAAACATTATAGAAAGTGATAAGGTTAAGAGGGGTTATTGCACACATTAAAAGTCTCATCCCCAATTCACCTCTCTCTGTCATGTTCGCCTGTACGAGGCAGGAGAGAGATGGACCCAAGCGCTGAATGGTGTTGTGCATTTAGTAAACAAAAGAACATAACAGTCCAAAATGAGCAAAATACAAAAATGCCAAACAAGGAAACTTACAAGGTTTGCCTCCCAGCGGGGGAAGCGCTCAGGAGGGGAGATCCGTACATACAGCCAAATTGAATGGAGTACAGATCCAGGAAACAACAGGAGGAACATACAACGTAGCGGCAAGGAGTAAGTGAACAGACATAGCTTAAGCAGTGGGTGAAATGACAACATGAGTGATAACAGGTGTGGGTTCACCTGAGCAGGAGAAGGAAACAACAACTAATAATTGGAATCAGGTGATAGTAATGAGGTGTGAGGGAGGAGGGGCTGACAGCTTAAAAGGCAGGGCCAACACAAACCTGGAAATGCTACCTGACAGCTGTCAACCCACAGAATGAATATAAACAAACCCAAATACAGACTAGAGCATAGTTACAAATGGAGCAAAATAAAGCCAACATAAACTGAAACACAAATAGACAAAATAAGGCGTAGAGACAACTCAAATAAGGCACCAAAAATACAACAGATAAATACATCAAAATACAATAAAAGAGCCACGAGGCTGAGTCCAGCAGAACATCGGACCCAGCTCGTGACACTCTCCCTTTGTCATCTCACTACATGTAGTTATTTGTAAAACCTCTAGATGGCTCCTTTTTCAATGATGTAACTAGAAAAGGCCATTTCTGTTGGTAAAAATGCTATCTTTGGTCATTTTCTCTTGGAGGACAGGCCCGGTATCAGCCATCTGGCCCTAGTGTGTGTGTGTGTGTGTGTGTGTGTGTGTGTGTGTGTGTGTGTGTGTGTGCGTGTGTGTGTGTGTGTGTGTGTGCGCGCGCGTGCCCACGTGCATGCATGTGTGTGCGTTCAAGGTAGGATTCATGGAAATTTTGAATATCAAATATTTGGTTTAAAGATGTAGATAAGGACCGTTTCTCTTGTGGTTGAGTGATGTGGCCTCTTCTTTGTGTGGCTAAGGAGAACATAAAGATTTGACTGTGACTGTGAGTCCCGCTGGTATTAAACAGGTGAAAGGACATTAGGACATTAGTTATAGGTTTAAATATATCTGGATTCCTCTTTCTGAAAGAGTCAGGGATGACAATTATTGGAGTTGGTGTACTAGCTCAATACATACAGTCAGGGACCCTGTTCAGCAAGAGGAGTGATGTAATCACAGCCCTTGATCTAGAGTAATGAATTTTACACTTATAAATAGTTAGTGTGGAATGCATCAGGAGCACAAATAACATCATAATGGCATCTCAACAGCTGTACAGAACATTACTTCTTCACAGCAAAACAACTACACCACCCGAAGCCTTGTCTGTGTTTTAATCCGCATAAAACTTTTGTGGACTGTGGCTGAATACACACTATGTTAATTATGCATGATAATCACATATATAAAGAGGATCATACTTCAATGACAGTGAAAGCAGCAGGGGGAGAAATAGACTTCACGTTGGGGAAGTCACGTTTATTGTCTTGATGGTCACATTTATTGCAGCACTGTTTGTGAGTATCTAATCAATTGGTTTGATAGCTAATGCCCTGTGCTGCTTGATAGTTACTGCTGTACTCCCACAAGGGTTGAACAAATGCCCAGTTTGTTGCTAAGCAACATAATAAAATGGCCTAGGTAGGCATTAGGCGTCATCATAGGCTAAGTACTTTGCCACTGAAAGTAATAAACATTTGTTTGTGTGTTTGTGCTAGGTTTATAGTTGTAATGTGTTTAGTCCATAATAACAATTCTAGGAAAGGGTTTGAACTCTTCGCAGGTGGAGTGTATCATCTCTGAAAGCTCACTCTATGATTCTGCAGTGATGCTATTGATCAGGAGGCTCAAAATATAATGCATTTCCTTTGTGAAGCTTCTTTCCCCTTGCACTTCATTGCTAATTGAAATGTCAACAGCAACAACTTTTTTTCCCCTTATATATCCAATCAGGCTATCTCAGTTTGACAGGTGCCTATTAAATCTGGTCTGATGTCCTATTTTAACAAATGTGGAAACTCAGTGACACAGTTTGCATGAAACAATAGAAGGAAACCACAGTGTTGAGCTATTTCTCTGTCTGACTCTGCACTTGTGTCTATGTAACAGTGCACATCAGTGATAGCTAATAAAATGGCCGCATGCTTTCGTCTATTGACTCTCACAAGTTGCGAACAAAAGCAATGTCAATACCTGAATCTCATCCTTAATTTTGGGGCTCTGAATTTTTTTTCCAAATCGCTGTATCATGGTATATGTGTTAACTCTTCAACACTACTAAATAACAGTAACTTAAAGATTTTTATATTTTTACCCCCATTTTTCCTGAACAGTATCAAAAATGTTAGGAATCCATCAGTGACGTGCGATAAGGTTCATAGCTGGTGAGGCTATGATGTGTTCAGAGTCAGATTTACAAATCGGAAATATATAAATAATTTTATCAAAGCAAGTATAAGGTATTTTAATTGGATCACCTCTTACTGGAACACACAGAAAAGCAGTCAAAGTCTATGTAATTATTTTATATCTCTCCTTGAGTAGAGACAACATGCAAAGACCTTCAGTTATACAAGTATAATGCATTATTTTACAAACAAGTTTTTTGGACACAGAATTCATTGTACTTTTGTTTTCGGCCAAGGAATAATATAAATTATAATGGCTCAGAGAGTTGCATCTCTCTCTGTGTTGGAGCTCCACAATTTACACTCATTATTACAAATTAGTATAAGTATCTACAACTACTATGTATGCATGGCCTTACCTTTACTTGTAATTCAGTCCCTCCAGAATTTCACGGGATGATTTTACGATTGTTGTGGCCCAAAAAGCCTGAATTTGCAGGAGCTCTTTTAAAAAGTTGCGATAAAAGTTGCAATGTTTTGAGAGGGGTTTTTTTGCACTAAAAGTTGTGGGAAGAATTACAAATTTTAAAGCAGATGCTTTTTTTCCCCCATAGTTTACTGCAATGGCATTCTAAATAACACCACAAGAAAAGCACAGGATTGTCAAAAATTTCCTATTTAATGGTGATCTGTAAATTAAGCAGAATCTTCTGCTATACTGAAAAACTCTTGTGCAACAGCAAATACAGACTTTTACACAATATCCATTACAACAGCTAAATTGCAATGAATGCATGTTAGAGTAGAGATTTGGAAATTATTGGCAGCACATTCATTTGAAAACTCTATAACCACAGCAGTCCCCACCCACTTGGTACTGAGCTCAGAGGAAAAAAATAATTTATTCTGTTGCTCTGTATTGCCTATCAAAGTCTGTGTTTTTTCTGGAAAAAAGATTACAGAGAATATTCTCTCTCTTTCCGTGCCTAATTCCTACTTGTCTGTCTATCTGCTGCACATCTTGACACACACCTGTCTCATTAGATACTGATCTTTCATTTACGGGAGTCCTACCGGAAGGAAGGGGGTTGGGGGGGGGCGCATTGGTCCGTATCCAGACTGGAGATTCACAGCTTTAAAGCTCATTTACAAGATGTAGTTGTGATTTTACCTCAAAAGATGTATAAAATGACCAAACAGTGGCTGCAGTGTTAAATTTGCTTGTTTGTTTGTGGTTTTACGGCATGTCTCTTTGCACGCGCTCCCGCGACAGGGTGGTTTTGAGGCAGGCGGACGTTTTTCAACACAAACCCAGCACTTCATATACGCGGTCAGGAGAGAGAAGTGGTGAGACATCCACCGGCAGGGTGGGGATACGGAGGAAGGGACATGTGGGAAACCTTGCAGGTGAGTGTTTTTTTTAAAATCACACACTGTTTTTTTGCTGATGTGTTCCGTTAATACTCACTGAAAACACGGAAGTGAGCATGGTGCTGCGACGCACTTGATTGGTTAGACTGAGGAT
Source organism: Pholidichthys leucotaenia (assembly GCA_020510985.1). Classification (NCBI taxonomy): domain Eukaryota; kingdom Metazoa; phylum Chordata; class Actinopteri; order Cichliformes; family Pholidichthyidae; genus Pholidichthys; species Pholidichthys leucotaenia. The sequence goes on along the minus strand of CM035847.1, from coordinate 124,992,213 downwards.
TTGACCGCTACTAAGGGACAAATTTGATTGGCGAAATTGGTGAAGGTTGATGAGAATTGTGAGAAAGTTTGGTGACTGGACAAAGATGTGAGGTCGCGCAATAGTCGCTCTGATTGGCTGATTTCACATGAATTGACACGATCGCAGCATTGCAAAATCCTGGAGGGACTGGTAAATGAAGGAAATTTTACAATCCTTCTGGACAAAAATTGCTGTGACTTTGTTTAAAAAATGTCCTTAATACCTTTTAGTTTTAAATTAATTAATTTAGTTTTAAATTTAATCCTGTGCTCAAGCACACCCCCTTTCGTTGGGGCAACAGTACTGCGCAGCTTCTTACTGTGATTTTCACCCTCACATGCCTCCCCTGACCGTAAGTCACTGGAATCCATAAACGCAAGTTTGTGTATTGACATGTATTCAGTATTTCTCTGCACTAAATGATCCAACGACCACGTTCTGTTGAGGATGGGCTCGCACCATAGACGGGGGGGGGGGGGCAACATTCATGCATTTCAAACACTCCAGTCTTTGGAGAATTCCTCTAATCTAAGGACTGAGCTGCAGTGCATTCATGTGTTGACTTTTTGTGGATAAGCATCAGATCTACGAAATGATGTTTGACTCGTGCTGCTGGGGCTAGAGGAGATAAGAAGCAATAAACACTTGGGCCATTGCTCTGTAGCTGCACACCTGTAAAGGGAGAAGAAAGGGCTTTACTGGGGTCCAGCCACTTTACAGAGCAGGGTCATTATTATAGGCCTTTTTTAAATTACACTATCTGAGAGAGACTTGTCTGACACTAGTCAGGTGTGAGAAAAGTCACTCTTTTATAAAGTGTTTTGTTCCTCAGCTCAATAAAAAAATCAGGAAATTTGATGAGAGATGAACTTCACCGTCATTTAAATTCAGTTTGCCTCAGGTTCACTTGTGTGTCTTGGTTACTAAAATGTGTTTGAATTCAAAAAATGCTTCAATTTAGCTTTTTTCCAGTCATTTTTTTCCCACATAACTAGAAATTGAGCTCCAGACATCACTCCTTCTTACAGTGATTTCAGTCACTGTAACACTCTTATCCCTCTCTAGTCCAGAACACACAAGTCATCTGTCCTTAGAATCATTTGTTACAAACTATAAATTTAAAGATGTACACGCGTGTGTGTGTGTGGGGGGGGGGGGTGTGAGTGAGCCCATATATGCCTGACTAGACTCATCTGCCAGCCCTTGGCTCCCTTTACCTAAATGCGTCGGAAGAATGATACCATATTTCTCCTTCCATGGACAATTTCCCTGAAATGGTTCCTTACCAGAAGGAAAAAGTGGACTGACAAGAGGCAGACATGATTACTAGTTATTTGTTTCTCTGAATGTAAGAACAGGGGGAGACTGTTGAGATCCAGCTGTAATTGCTATGGGTTTTGGCCAGATTGGAGTTGCAAGGAGACTGTAAGTAAAGGTGATACAACTATAGCACGGCTATTGATTCTCCATGTTGGGCTGAGTAATCATTAAATTAATGCTTAAAGTAAATCCGGGTGATCACACCTGCAGCACAGGTGTGATCACCCTTTTCAGCTGAGGTTGGTCGAAATTATGGGCTAATGTTTAGCTGCTAAAAGTAGCGCTGTGAAAGTGGATGGGAAGAACATTTTGCACGGTTACTGTGGGTTAAATGAACATGTGTTCTCATTTTTGAAACCATTTGTTACAACTAATTAATGAACTAATTATGAGTTTAATTGGTATCTGACTTAAAACATGAAAAATAAAAAGCACCAAGGTGCTGTGCCTCAGTGCCTCTGGCATGGTAGCATGAGCAGCTGTAAAAAAAAAAAAAAGTGTCACTCGGACCTCTACTGGCCCGGCATAGTTATTACAGTTCCTGTTTTCATGTCTGCATTGACAGAAATGGTGAGCTGATTTTGTGTTTATTTTGAAAACATCACCTTATCTTGCAATTCTGGCAAATTAAAAGTCGAGAAAATATGGCGATACAATGATATAAGCCTTTAGTTCCACTTAATTTTGATTGGGCGAGTTGAAACAGAGAGGCGGACAGACAGACAGACAGATACACACAGCCACAAACAGACACACTAACCTATTACTGTATGCCTTTCTTTCACCAAATAATTATGGTTAGTCCATTGTAAGTGAAAACAAAGAGGGCTAGGTAACTTTTCAATATCCATCCCAGCCTGATGTGTGTCTACATAAATGTGTAATCCATTCTGGTTAGTTGGTGGTAATTGCAGGTAATCAATAAAATAACACTTTGTCCCCCGTGCCAGTCTTTGTACAACCAGTGATAGCACAGTGGTTCACCATATTTACAGCATTCTCTGCCGAGCATGGTGGCAGTGGCTTCCCCTCCACTATGGCCACCAAATGGCTGCCGTGAGGCGTGTGATGTCATATTAAAACTATCAATTGACACAGCTGATGGATGACTGAAGAAGAAGTGGTGCAGGGATCTAGTGTCAGAGGCCTATGTATGTGGACACGTACCATTACTTCACCCAGCCAGCATCACCCGCAACAGCTTGACGCAACTTTCCTTTTCCTCTTTCTGGTACATTTTACAGCCCAAGTCACCTTAGCCAATCGGAGGACACAACTTTAACCTTTAAACCTTTAGCCTTTTCAGTGTTCCCACCAGGGAAATGAAAGTCCCATAGTGTTTCTTTAAAATTGGAGGATGTTGGAGTTCTGTCAGATTTGAGTCACACCAATGGCATTTAGAGTTTGATTAGGATTTGGTTTTGTGTGTGAGTGTGTGTGTGTTTGTGTGTGTGTGTGTGTGTGTGTGTGTGTGTGTGTGTGTGTGTGTGTGTGTGTGTGTGTGTGTGTGTGTGTTTAGTGGTGGGCAACAGCTACAGTAAAACTTTTAATCACCATTAATCTCCCAAACCTTTCACCGACTCATGATTAATTGTGGTTAAAGGTGTATTTTTTTCTTTGTGTTGTACCTTAAATCTGTCATTTTCCAAGTTTTTCATACTCTTATTAACATGGGAGTGGACAGATGTGCTTGCTTTCTGTAACTTCAGGTTTATCAAAAACATTTTCCCCCAAAGCCTCATAAAACCTCAGGAATACTGCAGAGGTAAAGAACTAACTACCACTTTAGAGTCCTTACACCAGATTTACCATCCCTGTTAGCCTTTAGCTTTGCTGTTGATGTTCTCATTAGCTGCGCTTTCTCCTCTGATCTCTTCTCCATCAGCCTCCTCTCTTCGCTCCCGTTCTCTCTCCCAGGCCAGGATATATACTGTAATATGAGGAGAAGGAAACTCCACAATTGCCACGTTCCTCAAATTCATTTCTTAGCTTTTTTTTTCTTTTTAACATGATGTTATTCTTCTTCAGTAGGAGGTACAGTGCAATACAGTCATCTGTCACTACCGTTAGGTTTTGTTTGCTTAAAGAAAACTATTGACTTGCTTGAATAAGTTGTGTTGCAGAAGAGGTCACGTTATTATGTATGCTAACAAAAACAGGTCAAATTTCCCAACAAAATTGTAGCATTTAGCCATTTTACAACTTAAAATTGGTTTCACTTGGGATAATAAAAGAAAATCTAGGTAAGATACCTAAACACGACCGTTATTGTTCTCTGTAAGAGCAGATGTGGAGCAGATGCGGAGGTGCCCTCATTTCCGCACCACAGTCTCGTCTGTCCCGCCTGTCAAACGGAGGTCCTGTTGATGTTATGCTCGGGAAATAACACTGAGAACACACCAAAGCATATGTTGTGGAGCAGATGTGGACAAGGCCTGCTGTTGTGATGATAAGGGTCAAGCTGGCTGTGGAGTGGGCTTGGCCGCAGCCTGGAGAGAGGCTTTGAAAGTGGATGTGATGCAAAAAGAGATTAAAAGAGACGGCAGATAGAAGGCCTGGAAAGAGGAAAGCAGAGCAGCACAGAATAGCAAAGCAGCATGCATGTCCTTAATAGTGCACTGAGTAGGATTTGGGCTAGTCTGTGTTATTCTGGGGGTGTATTGTCTATTTTAGCAGCATTCAGATTGGACATTTAAAAGCTTTGGTGTTACTTCTTACTGTCAGCTACAAACGGTATCTCATAATTCACACTGATTTCCTTGCTGGATTAATGAAAGTACTTGAGCATTTACACAGATAAAAGAGAAGAATCCTGTCTGTTTTAAGTCATGGACAATCATCTGTTAACTAAAATGCTTGAAGCGGGAGCTGCTACGGTGGGTGTATTAGTGAAAAGAAGAGAAAGACATAATATTCATGCCTAATGGACAGACATCGTTGGCTGACCATTGAGAGATCAAAATTGGTGTGATTGCTCAATGACTTCCCAGAGCCTCAAAAAAGCCACTTCTGTGGCTTTTGGGAGATTGTTGTGTGATCACAGATACAAGATCCTTGCGAGATCACTGAGAGACTAGAAGAGATCAGAGAGATTAGGAGAGGTCACTGTGGGATCATGAGGTGTTTTTTGGCAACCGATGAGGTAGCTCATCATTTGAGATATTTGTAATGTTCTTCTACCCCATTTACACAGCTATAGAGATTTTGGAGAGATCGTTGAGCAATGAAAAAATGGCTAGATCTCTCAATGATCTCTCAGAAATCACCATGATCTCTTAATGATCTTCCTGTGATCCCCATGGTCACAATGGTCTCCTCAAAGGTTTGACTCAAACCAAAACAATCAACAAACTCTCAATAAACTGTCAAGGAGCATTAAACAATCTCACCAATCTTCCAATGATCTCTCATTTATCTCTGCTACAGTTTTTCAGTGGACTCTACTGGTCTTTCTTTGAACACTCAATGCTCTCTACCTTTGGGGTGGAAAAGGTTGGCTTTCATTGAAATATCATTTAGAGATAATTGGGAGATAAATGAGATCATTTCAGTGGCAAAGGAGTGCTCAAGGAGCGCTTGATGATCTCATCGATCTCCCAATGATTTCAGCGATCCTTCAGTGAATGCCAATTTTTTCCAACTTGAAGTACAGAGAGATCAGTGAGGGATTCCTAAGCATTCAACGAATGACCAATAGTTTTCATTGAAAGACCGCAGAAGAGATCACTAAGAGATCATTGGGAGATCTATGTGAGCACTCCTTGAGTGCTTTTTGAGAGTTTGAAAGTTCGTTAAAACTGACAAATCGCTTCCCTTTGGTTATTGTTGAATAAAACCTTGGCGACTGTGGAGATCATTGAAGATCAATGAAAGATTATTGAGAGATCTGGCCATCTTTTTCATCACTCAGTGATCTCTCAGTAATCTTAGCCCCAGTGTAAAGGGGGTTTTACTGTTGACAGTATAGTTTTGAATGAATGTTACCCATATGAGCTGGCTCTTTCTTGCTGCCGTGCATTTAGATGTCAGGTAGATGGATGGTTCATCCATTACAGGGCCGCTGCAGAGAGAATTACATTAACTCACTCCTGTGAGCAACCTCTTCTTCTTCTTCTTCTGGTTGCTCCCTTTAGGGGTCGCCACAGCGGATCATCTTCCTCCATCTCACCCTATCCCTTGCATCTTCCTCTGTAAAGCCAACCCTCTCCATGTCCTCCTTCACTACATCCATGAATCTTCTCTGTGGTCTTTCTCTTTTCCTCCTGCCTGGCAGCTCCACCTTCAACATCCTTTGCCCAATATATCCACTATCACTCCTCTGCACATGTCCAAACCATCTCAGCCTTGCCTCTCTTACTTGGTCTCCAAACCGCTCAACCTGAGCTGTCCCTCTGATATACTCATTTCTAATCCTATCCCTCCTAGTCACTCCCAATGAAAATCTTAGCATCTACAACTCTGCCACCTCCAGCTCCACTTTTTGCAGTTGCTCAGCAGGTAAAGCAGGTCTTCCAATAACCGGAGGGTTGGCGGTTTGAATCCCGCTCTCCCCAGCCATCCTGCCGTTGTGTTCCTGGGCAAGACACTTTACCCACCTTGCCTCCAGTGTCCATGACACTGGGGATGAATGTGCATAAATGTTCGGCAGTGGTCAGAGAGGCCGTTGACGCAGATTGGCAGGCATGTTTCTGTCAGTCTGCCCCAGGGCAGCTGTGGCAACAACAGTAGCTTACCACTATCAATGTCTGTCTGGAGTGAATGAATAATGGGCTCACTGTAAGCACTTTGAGATGTCACCCGGCATGTAAAGCGCCATATAAATCTAATCCATTATTATTTTTATTATTATTATTTTGTCAGCGCCACCGTCTCCAAATCATATATCATACAGGTCTCCCTAACAGCTTGTAAATCTTCCTTTTCACTCTTACTTCTACCTTTCTGTCACAAATCACCCCTGACACTTGTCTCCATCCACTCCACCCTGTCTGCACTCTCTTCTTCACCTCGCTTGTGCATTTTCAGTTTCTTTGGATAGTTGACCCCAGGTATTTAAACTCATCTACTTTCACTACCTCTACTCCTTGCATCTTCACTGTTCCACCTGCCTCCCTCTCATTTGCACTCATGCATTCTGTCTTGTTTCTACTGACTTTCATTCCTCTTCTCTCCAGAGCATACCTCCACCTCTCCAGGTTCTCTTCCATCTGCTCCCTACTCTCATGACAGATCACAATGTCATCTACAAACATCATGGTCCATGGAGACTCTTGCCTGACCTCGTCTGTTAGCCTGTCCATCACCATGGCAAACAAGAAGGGGCTCAGAGCCGATTCCTGATGTAACCCCACCCCCACCTTGAACCCATCTGTCACTTCTACAGCGCACCTCACCCCCGTCTCGCTGTCCTCATACATATCCTGCACCACCCTCACATACTTCTCTGCCACTCCTGACTTTCTCATACAGTACCACACTTCCTCTCTTGGCAACCTATCATATGTTTTCTCTTGATCCATAAAGACACTGTGCAACTCCTTCTGACCTTCTCTATACTTCTCCATCAGCACTCTTAAAACAAACATTGCATCTGTAGTACTCTTTCTTGGCATGAAACCAAGAAAGAGTTGGAAGAGTTGGAGCTGGTGGTGGACTGCCGCAGGCATGCACAACCCCTCACAGCACCAGTAAATATACAGGGAACAGACATTTAGATGGTGACATCCTACAAGTACCTGGGTGTTCATCTGAACAATAAACTAGACTGGTCACACAATACTGACGCACTCTACAAGAAGGGACAGCGCAGGCTGTTCCTACTGAGGAGACTCAGGTCTTTTGGTGTACAAGGGGCGCTCCTGAAGACATTCTATGACACGGTGGTGGCATCAGCCATCACTTTTGGAGTGGTCTGCTGGGGCAGTGGCATTACCGCAGCCAATAGGAAGAGACTGAACAAACTGATCAAGAAAGCTAGCTCTGTCCTGGGGCAGCGCCTTGACCTGGTGGAGGAGATAGGAGAGAGAAGAACGGTGGCTAAACTGTCATCTCTGCTGGAGTCCGAGTTCCACCCTATGCAGGACATACTGAACGCACTGAGGAGCTCATTTAGCAGCAGACTACATCATCCCAGGTGCACAACCGAGAGGTTTCGCAGGTCCTTCCTACCAACGGCTGTCAGACTGTACAACCTAAGCAGGGCTGCTCGCAGAGATAGCAAAAAGACGTAACAACCTAATAGTTTTTGAATGCAAAAGATGCAATAGACTTACACAATGGTCCCCTCCGGCATACAACTAGGAAAATACCGGTCTCTATGGAGGGTGAGAATATGTATGGGCACATAATCATACCATATAGGATAACTAAGTAGACGGTTGTGCTCTTTCATCCCATCTAGCAACAATGCTCTGCACTGTGTGTGTTTATATATTTACATATTTATTCCATCTAGCTACAATGCTCCGCACTGGGTGTGTTTATATTTATATATCTATATATTTATTCCATCTAGCTACAGTGCTCCGCACAGTGTGTTTATATATCTACATATTATTCCATCTAGCTACAATGCTCCGCACTGTGTGTGTTTATATATTTACATATTTATTCCACCTAGCTGCAATGCTCCGTACTGTGGGTGTTTATATATCTACATATTTATTCCATCTAGCTACAATGCTCCGCACTGTGTGTTTATATACTCATATATTTATTCCATCCAGCTACAATGCTCTGCACTGTGTCTGTGTATATATATATATATATATATATATATATATATATATATAGTAATATGTACATATGTATATTAGCTGCTCTTGCTTTTTTTTCTTGCCTTCTGATTGTTGCTCCGAGTGTTGCTATCCCTGTGCTGTTGCAATCCTGGAATTTCCCCATTGTGGGGCTAATAAAGGCTTATCTTATCTTATCTTAACTTATCTTATACTGCTGCTCACTGATTGTCACCGCTTCTCTTAACCTGGCTTCAACAACTCTTTCCCTTGTCTTCATAGTGTGGCTGATCAACTTTATGTCTCTATAGTTACTATAGATCTGAGCATCACCTTTGTTCTTGAAAATCGTTACCAAAACACTTCTTCTCCACTCTTCAGGCATCCTCTCACTCTCCAAGATTGTGTTAAAGAGTCTGGTTAAAAAGTCCACTGCCATCTTTTCTAAAAATCTCCATACCTACACAGGTTTGTCATCTGGACCAACAGCCTTTCCATCCTTCATCCTCTTCAAAGGTGCCCTCACTTCCACCTTGCTAATCCTCAGGACTTCCTTGTTCACTATCTTTCCTTCATCCATCCTCCTCTGTTTCTCATTTTCTTTATTCATCAGCACTTCAAAGTACTCTCAACACACTCCTGTCATTTGTTAGTGCATTACCATTTCTGTCCTTAATCAACCTAACCTGCTGCACATCCTTTCCAACTTGATCTCTCTGTCTAGTCAGTCGGTACAAGTCCTTTTCCCCTTTCTTAGTGTTTAACCTCTAATACAACTCACTATATGCCTTGTCCTTTGCCTTTGCCACCTCTCTCTTTGCCATGCGCCCAGATTTGAAATACTCCTGTTTACTTTCTTCATCTCCCTGACTATCCCACTTTTCTTTGCTAACCTCTTACTTTGAATACTTTCCTGTACCTCCTCATTTCACCACCAAGTCTCCTTGTCTTCCTTCTTCTCTCCACTGGATACACCACATATCTTTCTACCCATTTAAAGGCCTCGGCCGGACGAAATTTCAATATCGCTAAATCATATCTTAAATTGTTGTGTGAGACGAGCTAATTTGAACCGCACATGTTTTGGTGTCAACAAATGTCGCATAAGGTGACAATGCGCTATTGAAGTATGATTTCCTTGAGAGCTGTCTGACTCTGCAAAGCGATCAGCGGCTAAAATGGCCACTGACTGTGTGTCGTCAGGTCAGGAAGCGACCAGCAAACACTCGACGGATATTGCGTGTTGTTTACGTTTTAAAAATCGGCGATTACGGATATTTCTAGGAGTACTTGTGGATTACAAATAGAGTATTTATTACGATTAGGATTTCAGTGATTGAATTAATTATGGTTTGGCGTTGTGTTGTCTACGGGTGCGACGGTATACCGGAGGAGCACGCGGTGAGTGTTTATGAATTTCCCCTGCCTGGGAAAATCAGAACCGCATGGGTGAAATTCGTTCAGAAAACGCGAAAAAATTGGAATGATGTTGGAAAATCACCTAAAATATGCAGTAGACATTTCGATGACAGCGATTTTCTCAATAAGATGCAATTTGAAATGAAATTTGCAAAAACATTGCTGCTAAAAAAATCGGCGGTTCCAACTATATATCCGTTCATTTCAAAGTCCCACTCTCAGACAAGTGTCAGTGACAGTGGCGTGAAAAGCAAGGGTGATCTACCGATGCGATCTGCTGTCAGAAAAAGAGAAGTAAACAGGGTAAGTTTTCTATTTTAATATTCACTGCCAATATTTACTAAAATTATTTACAAGCAATGAATTTCATTGCCTTAACAACTTATCAAATATTAGAATTTTAGGGTATTCATACTAATCAAATATGAAATATTCAGTGCTGTATAGGGAGGTGGTTGTGCCTGTTTGCTCAAGTTATATTTCTATATATGTAATCCAATTTGACACCTCTGGAATGAAATTATGTTGATCTACTGTTTTTGCAGATTTTATCCAGTGTCACTCAACCTTCAAATACTGTGGATTTTTCTGACCAAGCAGAGGAAGCTGATGACCAGGACTTTTATGTAAATCCACTTTCAGATCCACTAGACCAACATGTCCCACCTACACTAAATACAGCCCAGGTTATACCAGATCCTCTTCTGACAACACCCAATCCAGATCTCACAGCCGAACCATCACTGCAACCCAAGTACAAAGATGCGAGCACTACATACGATCCACCAGCTCCTGAGAGACTGCAACCTAACACAAAAAACAATTTCACACAAACCAGAAAGTTAATTGTCCGATCAGAGAAAAAAACGGTAAAACGTGAGTATCATTATCAACAATTTATTTACATTATTGTTCATGTGAACTATCAGAATAACTTGTTAACCCTAATACATTGTTAAAATTATTGATCTCCAGGCTCACATTGTCAGACCGATCCGAAGATCACACAATGGGACACAAGTCATCCGAGTGCATGCGATACGTGCCGTAGATCACTGGCAACAACAGGGCCTCGCAGATCGACACCAAGGAAAGCAAGGAAAGCAAAGAGGAAGTATACGAAATATTACTATCATTTTCTAGGCTTGTGTATGATATTTAGGGTGGGTGGAGGGTTGGTCTTCATTCAACTTTCACATTTCATAGCTTTTATCAAATTATGTTAATTTGGGTCAAATATGTATTTCATACTGTAGTCAAATGGATTTCTGATTTTTATTAAATTAATTTTATTTCAGAATATGTGGATGATCTGATGAATACTCTTTTCGACAAAACCTTGGTTGATCCAACCCACTTATTGGAGCAGTGGCACTCTGTACAAGCCAGAGTTCCAGCAACATTGAGTGCCAAATTTCAGCGTCCCATCAAAGCTGATGCTGTTGAGCAACATGTATCTAGATTTTCAAAATCAAACATGTAAAAGTAGAATAAATTTCCAATTAGCAATGAAAGTTCAGCTTTCAATTGTTAGGGAAGCAACATATTTTGCTAAGACAAACAAATATAAGCCTAAGATTTTTAGAGAAATGTGCTTTTAAAAATTGAACACGAATTTTACACCATAAAATGGTAGAAAAATTAGTCTAATGTATATGAGATCCGACTTTGATGAATGCTGAAATATTAGAATTATAAAATTGACATGCACATTAATAAACTCAATATATGATTTTAAAAAACTTTATTTAAATAACATTGATCACAAATCTAATCTTGGTAGGCAAAATCCCTTGTAGTGATCAGATGGGAATGTTTCTCTGATGAGGCTCACAGCACAGGCAGGCAATATCACCCTCACTTCTTTCCCAAGATTTCCCCAACACCACCGGACCAGTTGCCTGTAGGCAATGAATCTGTATCACCTGAAAAATATGGGGTTGGCATTGATTATTCCGTTTGCATTGATTATTGAATGTATTGAATGATTTCTTCATAATTGATCTGGAAAATTAAAACACATGAATAAATATTGTTTAAAAACTCACTCGTGTTGACTTGCGTCATGATCACCATATTGCTGTCTGTAGGCCAGATAAGCTGTCTGTAAAACCCAGATGTCAAGACAGACAGAACGGAAACCGGGGTGATCAGTGATACACCTTGGTAGGTTATCATCTGTGTATCCACAGCCCTTCAGTTCTTCTAGTTTCTCCTTCACCTTCAATACCTCCTGGCAGCACCGAGATTCAGTTGATGTTGGCATAATGTTGCATTTCTCACAAGTGCACCTGTTAAAAAAAATGGTATAATCAGATGCTTATAATAAACTAATGGCTCGTGGGAGTGCTATATAAATTGGTCTATGAAGTTTGATTAGAAAATATTTAAAACATGTAAAAAATTTTGAGCAGAAAGAGAAGTTATAGGAAAACAATAATGAATCACAATAATCATGATCCATCCATGATCCATCATCCATCCATGATGGCTCATGTTGATCCATCAATCTCTTAAGAGAATTATGTAGCTTTTGAGACTAGGATTAACATGATGATGATTAACAACATCTCCTAACAAACTCGTAAAGTACACATCCCTCACATACATTATCCTTTTATTTCCAATGATAATGTTTCTAAATGTTTCTAATGTTTATAAGTCGCCAAGTAAGGCAGCGAGGGAACAATTGGCAGTTTTATTTTGATAATTAAGTGTGTGACCATGCATATCGCCTAAAAAAAAAATTTCAAAGCATATTTTACCAATATAAATCGGCGAGCCGCTTGTCCTCAACGTGGTCTGCTCCAGTCTCTGTTTCATCCGCGTCTTCCTCCGCACCCTCGGGCTCGAACAAATACGGCTGAATAACCCCATCAGCACCACCCAAAACTACTTCATCATCAGATTCTTCAGTGTCAATATCATCACTTATATTGCGGTCGTCATACTCGATAAAATAATCGCTGTCCGAATCACTCTGCTGTCGTTCAGCCATTTCCTGTTTCTCCCTGACCTGACGTCACTGCTGCCCGCCCCTATCGAGAGATGGCGGTACTGCAGCATCAATAAGTGAAATATGGGCTATTAACAAATAAAGTCATTTATGGAGGCTGGTGACACATTTTAAATCACGGGAATGGCCAGAATGGAATATTTTCATGCAATCAGTTTATTGGTTCAATAAAAAAATGTCAGCGTCCGAGGCCTTTAAAGTTCGCTCCAATCACCACTCTCTCCCCCCTGGGAACACTCTCTTCCACTTCATCCAACTAACTCCAGAATTCCTCTTTCTCTTCTGCCTGACATCCAACTTGTGGGGCATATGCACTGACAACATTCAACATCACACCTTTAACTTCTAGTTTCAAAGTCATGATTTTGTCTGCCTCCCTCTTTACCTCCTGAACACTCTTCACATACTCTTCCTTCACGATTACTTCTACCCCATTTCTCTTCCTATCTACACCATGGTAGAACAGTTTAAATCAGCCTCCAATGCTCTTAGCCTTGCTGCCCTTCCATCTTGTTTCTTGAACACACGGTATATCTCCCTTTCTTCTCTTCATCATATCAGCCAATTGTCTGCCTTTACCAGTCATAGTCCCTACATTTAACGTCCCTACTCTCACCTCCACAATTCTACCTTTCCTTTTCTCTCTCTCCCTCCTTACATGCCTTCCCCCTCTCCTCCTCCTTGATCTTTGACCAACAGTAACCCAATTTCCACCAACACCCTGTCAGTTAACAGCACCGGTGGCGGTCATTGTTAACCTGGGCCTCGACAAATACTAGGAGTATACACTGGCTTGTGTACCCCCTGTGCTGGGTTTCCTGTAAGCAACTTTGAATCAACAATTAATCAAACAAGCATGTCTTTCCATTGAGGGAGGAAACTTTGAGTGAACTTTTGCAAGCACAGGGGAACATGTGATGTCCACACATGAAATCTCACACTGTCAAATTCAGTGGCATTCAGATGTGGTCCTGGAGAATATTTGTCATCAATTTTAATCACCCCCAACCTTGCCATATCTTATACCAGTAAGATTTTTTTTTTTAAATTACAATAATTTCCTTTGCTCTGTCACTTTAAGAAGAAACACACACTTTTTCCATGAGAATTACCAATTTAATAGTTTATAATTATCAAGACTCAGAGATGGGCAGTAACAATGACACATTGTTTGAAATTCAGTTGGAACTTCAAATTGTTCATCTGCTTTAGTTTTGTTAGAACTAGTGCTGGGCAATGATTAAAAATCGTAATCACAATTAATCTCCAGAATTGTGCATTTATTTGCGATTAATCGTGATTAAAATGTAGTGCACCTTAAACCTTTTTCAAGTCTTTTATGCTTTTGTAAAGGTGGGGGTGGACAAATATGCTCTAACCTCGCCCTTTGATTCATGGAGTCCAGAGAGCGCACAATATGACTGATGGAAGCCCGGGCCCAGCCCCTCGCTTAGCTGTTAGCTTTTAGCCTAGCTGTTGGCTCCTTTCACGGTACTCATGGCAGCCGTACCCTTCTCGGCTTTGCTGCTTGGATCACGGAGCAGCTACCATCTTTAAAGAGACCAATAGCTGGGCCAGTGCCATCCACGAGCCAGTCCTGAACCCCAGAACCACTAGCCATCAAGCCCTGCAGAACCCCTCTTCCGCTTTCAGTGATGCGTTTTGGAGTTGGACTGTGCATTGATATGGTCCATGTGTCCACATGTTATGACAGCAATACTTAACCAACCTGATGTGAATGCCCAGGATTAGATAAAATGGAGAGCTTGTGCCATGAATTGAGCTTTAAGTCTATTTTGAGCTGCTCCAATGGAAACAATCCCCATGTTTTGAGAGCTCCACTTTTTTTCCTGCCATGATTATTTGCAAATAATCACATTCAGAATAATTGTTGTTGTGTTATCATGCGATAACTGATTAATTTGCCCAGCACTAGTTAGAACCTATTAAAAATAATGTGATAACTGATTAATTTGCCCAGCACTAGTTAGAACCTATTAAAAATAATTGGTTCATGCTATTTGAGTTTTTTTTTTTAAAGTGGTACATTTTCCTCTTCCATGGAAGCACATGAGTTTATGTCCCATGTGTATTTGCACCCATTTCCTTGAGTTTGTTTTCCACCTAGGATCAATGGCTGTGGAAACTTCAAATATTAATAATAATCATTTGAATCATTAGAAAATGTATGCAAATGCAACAGTGGACTGGTAGATTGTCCAAGGTGTGCCATTCCCACTCCCCTGACAGTGGGACACTCATGGCTACTGGCCCGTCTTAGCCTCAGCAGTCTGAAGGCTGGATGGATGAATGGGTAAATGAATGGTTGGCTACTGTTTTGGAATTCCTTTCCAATTTATAGCCAGTGATTCAGTGAGCTATCCTCAACAACACCTGGTTTATTTACTGTTACTCAATTCCATGAAATGGATTCTCATATAGCACTTATGTGATTAACACTGCTTGACGTGAAAGTAATGTTGCATCCTTGTTCTGGTAATTGAAGCATACAATTAAATCACCTTTGGTTCTTTAACATCCAGTGGAGTGATGCTGTGACTCCTTCACCAATAAATAGCATCATTTTAAAAGAAAAAAGAATAACCACATAAAGATGGAACTTTTTATTCAAACACCTCTTGTGTAATAGAAAGTGCAGTTTGCAAATACGCTTCCACACAGATAAGAATATTGCAGCTGTTTGTGTTTGCTGAACTGTAGACCTTTATGCTGAGGGGAAGAAGGACAATCTCACTGTGAGCCATCTGCTCAGTCTAAGTCTCGGTTGTCTTTGATAGCCGAGCGGAAAGTCACACTCATCCATGGGGAACAATGAAAGACAGGCAGCAGCATGGGAGCTATCTGAGAGGCAAAAGCCCTTCTTCCACATGCAGCCCATGCTCTAGGTACCAGGTTCACACTAGGAATGTGGTGGACTTTTGACACACGGAACATTTTTACACATTCCCTAGGACATATTCAGCATCGTGTCTTTGCCCTCATTACATGGCAGTTCCAGATAGATTTGCTTTTAGTCATCACAATGGGTGGCAACACTGCTGCACTACAGCAGCAAGCTGAAGAATGAGGACACAGCGAGAGAAGCATTAAGATGAAGATGAAGGGAGTGACCGTTTTCATCCCCGCTAAAGCTGCATAAATAATATTGCTAAATTATTTAGGATGTGAGTGCTTTAGTCACCCCAGTTGTTTTCAAGTTAGCACACCATTGTTAAATACTAATAGCATTGAATTTGTGGGGTTTTTTTGTCACATCTGGTCATGACGTTGATCATAGTATATGCCAGCTCTCAGAGCTGACTACTGGTATGACACATGATTATGGATGCAGTTCTCCATTCAAATTTAGTTATGTGACAAATGTTGCTCTGCTTTAGAACAAATCTGAAATTTTGAGATCAAGAGTGCCCTTTCAAGAGAGAGATTGCAGCCATGAACATTATTTAGGATTCCAAGCAGCTGTGCTGCAGGAAACCTTTTGTTGTTGTTGTTGTTGTTGTTGTTGTTGTTGTTGTTGTTGTTGTTGTTGTTGTTGTTGTTCTTCTTCTTCTTCTTCTTCTTCTTCTTCTTCTTCTTCTTCTTCTTCTTCTTCTTCTTCTTCTTCTTCTTCTTCTTATTATTATTATTATTATTACTCAAATACTTTGCAAGCAGTTTCATGAAATGGTCAGTCAGAAAGCAACTCATACCGGCTCGGACATCACCCGGGTTAACAAGGTCAGGAGTTCCTGGCAGTGGAGGGCCAAGGACAGAGCTGCGTGGAGGAATCTGATCAGACCTAAATGAAACAGTCATTGTCGCCCCCGACAGACTGCTATGATGATGATGATTCTCCACTGAAAGTGCATGGGCAGCAAAAATGGTAATATTGTATGTGGAAACTTATAATTTTTCATTCTGATCAGAAATTCTCCCCACTACTCAGAAACAAAAAACAAATCAAAAATCAAGGCACTGTGTACATAGGTGGTGCTATAATAAATGCCTTTACATTTTTGCAGACATCTTGAGAATGGCTGGGCCTAGACTGAAGGTGCGTTCAGACCAAATGCAAATGGGCGGCACAAATCCATACAAAGTCAATGGAAAGAGGCGAGTACCCGTGAAATCGTGCATTCGTGTGTTCACGTCCCAAGGATAGTGCCGTCATCTGAGTAAAAATATAATCATTGGAGAGTCAATTAGTTTGAAAATGAGACTGACACTCACTTGGAGACAAAAGGACTGGAAGCTTTTCAGCTGAGTCGGGATGTTGGAGTTATTTACCCACTGATTCCTGCCACGGACGCGTTAACAAGACTAGCAAGCTAGCAACGGAAACACCCATCTTGTGAAGTTTTGGAGGCTGGGACAACTTTTTCAGGTGAGCCCCCGTCAGATAATGTAAACCTTGATATTTTGGAGCTTTCCACAGCAGGTTGAGTTATAATGTATTTGTGCTGCATGAAAAATTTGCTCGTTCACATTTGGTCTGAATGCACCTTAATAGACTGGGAGTAGACTAAAGGTGTGTTCACACCAAACGCGAACGGGAGGTGCAAATCCATACAAAGTGAATGGGAAGAAGCAAGTATGCGCGAATTTGCACAGTTGCATGTTCACGTCCACTAGCTAGCTGCTAGCTTTGAAATTCTGCTGTCACCGGAGTAAAAGTATCACCATTGCAAAGTAAACTAGTTTGAAAATGGAACTCATTCACCGGGAGACAGGAGGACCGGGAACTCTTCAGCTGAATCATGATTTTGGAGTTATTTACCTACAGTTTCCTTCCACGGACGCCCTAGCAAGCTAGCAACATAAACACCCATCATCTGCGAAGTTTTTGAAGCTTGAGACAACATTTTCAGATGAGCCCCCGGTCAGATAATGTAAACCTAAACATGACGTTATTTTGGAATTTCCACAGCAGGTTGAACACAGCTGCAGAAGTTTTAAAGGGCCTATATCATGCTATTTTCAGCCTTTCAGAGTAAACTCTATGCATGTATGTGATAGTACAGGGGTGTCCAACCAGGTGCCATGGAGAGCCAAGACCCTGCAGGTTTTCTCTTCTACCCAGTCTCTTCAGCAGGTGTTTTCACTTATCAGCAATCAGTGGGAAGAAGTTCACAGAAATCTGCTGTTGAAGACACTGGTTGGAGGTAAAACCTGCAGGGTCTTGGCTCTCCATGGCACATGGTTGGACACCCCTGTGATAGTATATTACCTTTGGTACACTGGAGAATGATTTTCTTATGAAATATGAGTTTTTTTTGGGGGGGGGGGGGCTGAAGTAAGATGCCTCGACCTCTGAGGCTCAGCCTCTCCTTCTTGTGGCTGCCGCCCATTTCATGACGTAACCCCTGAGCCGGCTGCTGCAGCGTGTCGCTGGGTTCCACCCACAAAAACAACATCTACAGTAAACTTTAGAAAAGATGGATGAGCATGTTGAACTCTTTAGCCTCCTGTTATTATTTTAGCCTATAATATTATTCTTATGTAGTGTATGGTTAATCACGTTTAATATTATGATTTTAGCTTCTGCATTCTGGTCTATTTTGACCATTTCTGACGAGTAGGCTCTTCTTTAGGAAGACTGAACAAACTCCTAAATCTCTCACAGCCAAAGACACATTTACGCCACTTAGAAGACATTGTCTTATGTAAAAAAGCAAACAGTTGTTGTCACTGAGCAGATTAGGTGCGAGAGGAACTACTTCTTCACAGCGTCAATGCTAAAGTGAAAGAGTTTTGCCGATCACCGCTCCGTTTGCTGCGCGGAGAAAGTGGGTGTGTGCGTTAGCCTGGGGGCGGTGCTGGCAGCACAGGCACTTCCTGGAGTGGGCGGCTCACCCACGTTCATACGTATGAATGTGGGGACCCAGTCATTATCAGGGACAGGGCTGAGCAGCAGCTCAGAGAGCAGGGTTGAGGAGGAATACTCAGAGATGCGTGAATGGAGCAAAATACCACTTTGGGGGTGTTTTTGGTGAGGAATTAACATTATAACATGCTTAAAAGCTCAAAAAAGTCGATTTTGCATGATATAGGCCCTTTAAAGACAACTTCGCCTGTCTGCATCTCACTATTCATCTCTGTTGGTGTGTTTACATTGATTTATAATGTAATCATGCCACGTGAAAAATTCGCCTGTTCGCGTTTGGTGTGAACGCACCTTGGTAGACACTAATAGACTGCACCACAGACATTGATAATGAAAAGTTGTTATAATTATCCAAAAATGTCAATCCGTTTTGATTTTCTGGGCCATTCAAGTTGTACAATTTCTCCTTGGCATTTTGGGTTTAACTCCAGATTATTCTGATTCAAATTTGATGAGACTTCAAACTCACAAACAGAACAGTATTCTTCAACTAATTACCAAAGTCCTGGCCTCTTGGTGAGAACTCCCGTGCAAAAGAAATCTGCGATCTCAATGGGATTTTTCCCGGTTAAATAATGGTAAAATGAAACAAAAAAATTCATGCAATGAATAATGGTAATGTTCAAACATGATTATGAAATGTCTGTCAGCCATTTATATATATATATATATATATATATATATATATATGTATATATATCAGTCTTGGTAGTCCGTCGGGTCCGACGATGATGTAATCTGTGGGCTCAGCGATGGGAGCACATCTGGCTCTGCAGCCCATAGCTGGAAGCACACAGGCACCCACAGGTGTTTCAATGGTAGTCTGTAGTTTGGACCAAGGTGGACTCAGCTCCATGACATCTATCCCTTGCAGCAGCAAGACACCGTCACTGGTCTTCCTCGAAGACAGCTATTGCTTTGTGGGTGGGCAGCCTCCAACCTTTCCTGTCTGCGGTAGAGGCTTCGAGCTCATGTGGTTGGATCCTGTACCATCTGAGGTTATTCTTCAGGGTGTCTTTGTACCTCAGTTTGGGCCTTTCCTGTCTGTGTGAGCCCTCCTTGAGCTTGCCATACATCAGCTGTCAGGGGATGCGACTGTCATCTATTCTGATGACATGGCCAGTCCAGCGTAGCTTAGCCTTCAGCAGCATTGATTCAATGTTTGTGGAGCCAGCTCTATCCAGCACTTCTTGGTTTGTGACTTTGTCCTGCCAGCGAATGCCCATAATTGTGTGCAGCGACCTTGTAGGGAACTGTTCAAGCTGCTTGACGTGCCGTCGATACGAGGTCCACATCTCACACCCATAAAGTAGCAAGGAAAGAACTACGGCCTTATAGGCCTTGAGCTTTGTGGAAAGTCTTATGTCCTTCTGCTGGAGAACCTTCACTTTCAGTCGTCTGGCTTTCTGGGTCCTGGATGTGATCTCTTTGTCCAGTGAACCATCTGCAGAGATTTTGCTGCCCAGATACTTGAAGCTCCCAATGCACTTCTGTTCAACTCCATCAGTGGTTATGGATGGCTGTGGCTTTGTTGTATTTGAGGTGACTTGCACCAGAGCATCCGTTTTTCCTAGACTGATTGTTGGCTCAAACAGTCTGGACGCTTCTGCAAAGTGGTTGACGATGACCTGCAGGTAGTTCTCTTTGTGTGCCATGATGGTACAGACGTCTGCAAAAAGGGCTTCAAGGATGAGTTTCTTCAGGGGTCTTGATTCTGGCGGAGAGCCGGCGGAGATCAAAGACAGATCCATCAGAGCGGTACCTGATGTACACGCCCAAGCTGAGGTCTTTAACAGTGTGGAGTAGAACCTGCGTGAAGAGCAATCTGAATATCACAGAGGCGAGGACACAGCCCTGCGTCACTCCATTTGAGATGTTGAAGGAGCTTGTAAAGTCACCATTAGGGAGGACCTGTCTAGTCATGTTGTCATGGAAGAGCCATATCAGTTTAGAAAATTTCCGAGGGCAGCCCAGATTCATGAGGATGGTCCATAAAGCTTCTCTGTTAACAGTGTCAAATGCTTTGGTTAGGTTCTATGAACACTGCGTACAGGTCCATCTGTTATTCGATACACTTCTCTTGGACCTGATGCACAGCAAACACCATGTCTTTGGCGCTGTGACCAGGGTGGAAGCCACACTGGGCTCCGGGGAAATTACCGTCAGAGATGTTGGTAATGAGCCTGTTGAAGAGGATGCAGGCAAGGATCTTTCCAGCAACGGAAAGTAGTGAAATTCCTCTATAGTTGCCGCAGTGTGACCTTGATCCTTTGTTCTTATACAGTGCCACTGTGGTGGCATCTTGGAGGTCTGCCGGCATGTCTTCTTCCTCCCAGATGGTCGAGAGGACATCGTGGAATGTTTTGAAGGCTAAAGTTCCAAGTCCTTTGTATAATTTTGCAGGAATTCCATTGTTTCCTGGTGCTATGCCACAGTTCATCTGCTTTATGGCAGTTCTGACCTTATCCGCAGTGGGCGGGAGGTAAAGATCCTATACACTTGTGTGTGTGTGTGTGTGTGTGTGTGTGTGTGTGTGTGTGTGTGTGTGTGTGTGTGTGTACAGTGGTGTGAAAAAGTGTTTGCCCTCTTCCTGATTTCTCATTTTTTTGTATGTTTGTCACATTTAAATGGTTCAGATCCTCAAACAAATTTAAATATTAGACAAAAATAACACAAGTAAACACAAAATGCAGTTTTTTAAATGAAGATATTTATTATTAAGGGTAAAAAGAAATCAAATCTTCATGGCCCTGTGTGAAAAAGTGATTTTTCCCTGTTAAAACATGAATTAACTGTGAGCTGAGTTCAATTTCTCTAGCCACACCCAGGCCTGACTACTGCCACTCCTGTTCTCAATCAAGAAATCACTTAAATAGGACCTGCCTGACAAAGTGAAGTAGACCAAAAAGATCCTCAAAAGCTAGACATCATGTGGCAATCCAAAGAAATTCAGGAACAAATAAGAAACAAAGTAAATGAGATCTATCAATCTGGAAAAGGTTATAAAGCCATTTCTAAAGCTTTGGTACTCCAGTGAACCACAGTGAGAGGCATTATCCAAAAATGGCGAAAACATGGAACAGCGGTGAACCTTCCCAGGAGTGGCTGGCCGACCAAAATTACCCCAAGAGCGCAGCGACGACTCATCCAAGAGGTCACAAAAGACCCCACAACAACATCCAAAGAACTGCAGGGCTCACTTGCCTCAGTTAAGGTCAGTGTCCATGACTCCACCATAAGCAAGAGACTGGGCAAAAATGACCTGCATGGCAGGGTTCCAAGATGTCAACCACTGCTGAGCAAAAAGAACGTAAAGGCTCATTTCAGTTTTGCCAGAGAACATACTGATGATCCTCAAGACATTTGGGAAAATACTTTGTGTACTGATG
Source organism: Pholidichthys leucotaenia (assembly GCA_020510985.1). NCBI lineage: Eukaryota > Metazoa > Chordata > Actinopteri > Cichliformes > Pholidichthyidae > Pholidichthys > Pholidichthys leucotaenia. The sequence continues at coordinate 124,970,430 of CM035847.1, read as the reverse complement.
AGACAAAAGTTTAACTTTTTGGAAGATGTGTGTCCCATTACATTCGGCATAAAGGTAACAGAGCATTTCAGAAAAGGAACATCATACCAACAGTAAAATATGTTGGTGGTAGTGTGATGGTCTGGGGCAGTTTTGCTGCTTCAGGACCTGGAAGACTTGCTGTGGTAAATGGAACCATGAATTCTGCTGTCTACCAAAGACTCCTGAAGGAGAATGTCCGGCCATCTGTTCATGACCTCACGCTGAAGTGCACTTGGGTTCTGCAGCAGGACAATGATCCAAAACACACCAGCAAGTTCACCTCTGAATGGCTTAAGAAAAACAAAATGAAGACTTTGGAGTGACCTTGTCAAAGTCCTGACCTGAATCCGATTGAGATGCTGTGGCATGACCTTAAAAAGGCGGTTCATGCTCAAAAACTCTCCACTGTGGCTGAATTGCAACAATTCCACAAAGATGAGTGGGCCAAAATTTCTCCACAGCGCTGCAAAAGACTCATTGCCAGTTGTCACAAATACTTGATTGCAGTTGTTGCTGCTAAGGGTGGCCCAACCAGTTATTAGGTTTAGGGGGCAATCACTTTTTCACACAGGGCCATGTAGGCCTGGATATTTTTTCCCTTAATAATAAACACCTTCATTTAAAAACTACTTTTTGTGTTTACTTGTTATCTTTGTCTAGTATTTAAATTTGCTTGATGATCTGAAACATTTAAGTGTGACAAACATACAAAAAAATGAGAAATCAGGAAGGGGGCAAACACTTTTTCACACCACTCTGTGTGTGTGTGTGTGTGTGTGTGTGTGTGTGTGTGTGTGTGTGTGTGTGTGTGTGTGAGTACAGTAACTGTGTACACCTATATACACCCCTATTATCCTCTCAGCAATAGTTAGTTCACATGTGTATACGTATACTGTGTATATGTATATTTTTCAACAGAAAGTTGAAAAATATATATAAAAATTAACGAAATAAATAAAAAAATGTTGAAACAGGAATAATTCACATTCCTTGGATTGGAGAAACTGTTATATAACAAAAATATAAAATGCAGAAAGTTAAAAATATACATAAAAATATAAAAACATTTTACAATTCAAGACTCACTAATTATTTGTTTCCATATTTTTTATATATTTTATTTTCTACAATTCAACACTTTTAAATTGTGTTGTTCCATATTTTTTTTTAATTTTGGTATTTGTATTGGGAAGGGGGTGTTCCAGTTCACTAACTTACTAAAGTACATATTCCAAAAGACTTCTGTATGAAAACAAACAAAAAAAACCTGAGTAATAACGTAGCCGATGTGTCGTGTACAAATTTACAAGAACAAGTCCGGGTCAAAAATATTTTTTTTTTTCCCCTGTTCACTATTCAGTGACGACTCAAAGCGCGTGAACTAACTATTGCTGAAAGGATAATAGAGGTGAGTCAACTACCCACCCCATATTACTCTAAGATCTGTTGAATGTATTCATGAAGAGACTTTTATGTTGTTGTAGTTTCCAGAAGAACACGAGTTTCTGGCATCTTTCAGTACCGTATTCCCTCTTTGAGAGACAAAGACGAGAGAGCTTAGATAACACACACAGATCACTCATCTTCTATATAATTCATCTGCTACTGCTTGGGTCTTTTGTGTTAAAGTGCTACAAAGTTTGTGGCTGAATGTCTGAGATTCTCTGCATTTCCTGGGCTGAAGAGAAAATCCATCAGACAGGTTGAAATATGTAAGCCTCCTGGGAAACCAGAGATGTTTTTTTTATCTAAAAGGATCTGTGTATAATGGAAGAGATGCGGGAGCATTTTTGTCTATTCCTGATACTATATGGCAGAGCCAAGCCAAGGACTTTTGGATGTTTTATGAAGAATAAAAGGGTATATTACTTACCAGCGCCAAAGTATCCCACAAGCCAAGGTACTTGACTGAAGGCATTATAAAATGATGTAATGGAGATTACTGTTCACCATAGAATGTGGACAAGATAGAGCATTCCTACTTTGATTAACTGGAGCCACAGAAAACTTAATCCAAATTGTGTTTTCTTTCCATGCAAACTAATTGATGCTCACACAAAGGAATATGCAGTGTTCAGACTGAGCTGTAGCTCTTATCTAGGGAGGCTAATTTTACCCTCAGATAGTTCTCTTAAATGTGAGATTTGTGCATATGATATTCATTCAGAAGTAATGCTTCTGCAGAGTATGAGAAAATGGAGTCCTGCCTCTTGACACACTGTAATATTTCAGTGCCAAGACTCCCATGTGTCGTTTTGTGACTGTGAAATACCATCATCATCATCATTCTGGTGAAGCTGAGAGGAGCTAATTTGATGATGCGGTGTGTGTTGTCCATCTGTCTGTCTGTCCATCTGTCCATCCATCCACATTTCATGGGCATCACTACTCCTCCTAGGCATTTCTCCCAAGGCTCACCAAACTCACTCACAATGATCTTCAGGTGGGTCTGCATCCAGGTTTTACTCAAGGTCAAGGTTATTGTCAAAGGTCAGGAGATCTGGGCATTTATGATTTGACAAAAAATCGTTCCTCTTCCTAGCCAATTTCCCCAATGTTCGGCAAACTCCTGCACAATGACCCACAAGTGGGTCTGCATCAAGGCTTTGCTTAAGGTCAAGGTCAATGGTCAGGAGATGTGAGCACTCTTAGTGAGGTCATCAGGCCAGAATGAGCTACGCAGTCATTCAGTGATGATCTGGTTCTTAAATTCCTGCAGGATACAAGTCATATCAGACTCAAAATTACTTCCAAAATATGAAACAAATCTTTATGGTTTTGTTTCCACTGTTATACATGTAGAAAAATAGTCGTCACTTCTAGCTTTGAGCAAAAGGCGGTCTTACCTGCTGCAGGTGCGTGTGTGCTGAAAATCGGTCAATCTATCAAGTGACTAACTGTCATACGTGGAGCACTCGTCATTGTGCTTTATGAACCAAAACAAAGTCAATCACCACACCCTCAGGGATCCCTTTTTCTCCCACTGCCTCTCTGGGGTTAAAAGGGCAAAGAAAAACCTTTTAGACTGTCTATGCAAAAGCTGAGGCTAGCCAGCAGCTGAGCTAATCAATACAGTATGTTGATTCAACCCACTTTACTAAATGAGCAGCCTCTTGTAGATAGGCCTTATAATTAGAAAGTAAAAAGCTTAAAAACATTTGTGCATGTTCTGCAGACCTGCTTGTGTTATGTTTTATTCCTCCACAGGGTTGTGTGAACTTTGGTGTAATAAAAGTGATTTATATGAAAAATAGACACTGTGTTCTCTACCTTCTGAAGAAGTTCTGTAACAAAATTCTTATATTCTGCATTTCATATTGTATATTTGAATTTAAATTGAGATACCTGCTAATTAATGATAAGGCAATACAAAATTAAATCATTAGAAGTGAGTGATTTACTTCCTGGTCTGACTATTAGTACAGATTAAACAAACAGAAACCCCGAGAAGGATTTTTGAGAGGTCAGACACGGTCGAGCTATATCCTGAATAATGCAGACTGTCAAAATTACATCAAAGAATATGCTAAAAATATGGAGCTCCTCAAATCTAGCTCCAAAAAATGTCATAGCATCCCCTTCCTTACATTAGAATTTAAATAGCTCAATTGCTTATCTGCTGTGGTTTGAGTTGAGGTGCTTTGTACTCAGGCTGATTTAAACTATAGGTACTGTCGGACCAGACCGCTCTAGGATTTATCTGAGACTAACTACCAGTTTACGAGCTCCCCTGGGAGCTACAAGCCTTCAGGGGCTTTTTAAAAGTGTGCATTCACACTCCAACTAGCAACACTGATATGACACAGAGGTCAGGTGACAGATGACAATGCAGCGACTACAGCCGTGGCGACACTATGAGCAGCGTGACGGGGGGAGCTGTGGTTTAATGTAAAGGGCAGCTGGCTGTAATGCTCCTGCACTGCTGGGGTGCACACAAACAAGTGTGTTTTGGTCTGTTACATTCTATAATCCCCCTTTTACAGTTTCTTCTTTTTCGCTCTACCTCATATCACCCTCTAGCAAGCTTAGAGGAAAAAAATGCTTATCAGTGTCATTTCAGAAGTATCTGAAATATATATATATACAGTAGCTGGGCTCAAGACATATGTGATGCATTAATATACTACATCTGGAAATACCTTTTGGCCAAAAATGCTAAAGGCTAGTAGCTTATTGACGAGTGTCTTGCAAAACTATTCACCCCTTTGGCATTTTTCCTATTTTGTTTTCTTACAAACTGGAATTAACATGATTTGTCTTTTTTCTTTTTTGGGGGGGTGGGGGGGTAAACCAGTTGATTTATACAACATACCAACAACCTTGAAGATGCATTTTTTTTTTATTGTGAAGCAAACAGGAAATTAAAAAAAAAACATATAACACTACATAACTATTCACCACCCAATGTCAGTAGCGCCACCTTTAAGTACAGCTGTATGCCTTTCACAGTATGTCTCTGTGAGCTTGGTACATCTAGCTAATAGGATTTTTGCAAAACTGCTCCAGCTACTTCACGTTTGAGTTCCGCTGGCGTACAACAATCTTTAAGTCATGTCACAGATTCTTGGTCTGGGCTTTGGCTAGGTTATTCCAACATATTTAAACATTTCCCCTTAAACCACTGGAGTGTTGCTTTAGCAGTATATTTGGGTCATTGTCCTGCTCGAAGGGGAAGCCCAGTCCCAGTCTGAAATCTCTGGAAGACTGAAACAGGATTTCTTCAGGAATTTCCCTGTATTTATTACAGCTAGGCCACCAGAGTGGTGACCTAGTTGATAGAGCATCTGCCCCACAGCCAGGAGGTTGTGGGTTCAAGCCCTGGCTGCATCATACCAAAGACCATATAAAAATGGTACTTCCCGCCTTCTACCTTGGTGCTCATCATAATAGAATGGGGGAAGGAAAAGCTCTTTGTGGTGGTACCTTGCAAGGCAGTGGCCCCTCTGATTCTAGATGTGATTAACATTGTAGATAGGAGAAACCTAATTTCATTCTGCTGTATGGATTGAATGACAATAAAGTTGGCTTTTTCTTCTTCTCTAGCACCATTCATCATTCTCTCAATTGTGACCAGTCTCCTAGTCCCTGCTAATGAACAACATCCCCACAGCATGATGCTACCACCACCATGCTTCACTGTGGGGATGGTGTTTTTGAGGTGATGAAAGGTGTTTGGTTTATGCTAGACATTGTTTTTCTTGATGACCAAACTGTTCAATTTTTGTCTCATCTGACCAGGGGACCTTGTTTCATATGTTTGGGGAGTTTCCTACATGCCTTTTGACACACTGTAAACCTGTTTCTTACTCTGTTCTGTAAGCAGTGGCTTTTTTTTCTGGTCATTCTCCTAAAGCCCAGCTCCATTAAGTGTATATGTAGCTTAGAGTGGTCCTACGGACAGACACACTAATCTCTGCTGTGGACCTTTCCAGCTTCTTCAGTGTTACCTTTGGTCTCTCTCTTGCCTCTCTGATTAATGCCCTCCTTGCCACTGATCTGTGATGACCCTCTCTAGGCAAGTTTGTTGTAGTGCCATATTCTTTACTTTTTGTGATGATGAATTTAATGGTGCTCCATGGGATCGTCAACATTTTGGATTTTCTTTTTATATCCCAACACTTTTCCACAACTTTGTCCCTTGCCTGTTTGGAGAGCACCTTGTTCTTCATGGTGTTGCTTGGTGGTGCCTTTTGCTAATAGTGGTGGTGTTACAGATTCTGGGACCTTTCAGAACAGTTTTATATATACTGAAATCACACTTAGATTGACACAGGTTGACCTTATTAACTAATTATGTCACTTCTGAAGGTAAATGGTACCAGTGGATCTTATTTAGGGGCTTCTTAGCAAATGGCGTGAATATATACACATGCATCGTTTCTCAGTTTTTTTTATTATACTAGTACATACCCGTGCATACCCATCCATGCCCGTAGAAACCAAGTATAAGCAAGTATTTCTACATGCCCGTTGCTGAAGGGTCTCCTCCTGTCTCAGACACGGCTGTGTTGTTCACAGTCATGCCTGCAGCGTACTGGTGGAACCTGAGGTGTTTCATGTTCACGGCATCCTTTCTGACGTGCAGCAGTTCTCCTCATTCTATTGCTCTCCATCTGGTGAGTCTTCTTCTTCTTCGTTCAAGACCACTGGTTGAGGGATTGGTGCGTCGTAATTTCAGTTCATGGGCACGATCCTGAAAAAGTGGCTTTCAACCCTGTTCAGGAAGGCCCGGGCATGCCAGTAGAAACCAAGAAACCGGAGCACCTGGAGAAAATCAGCGCTTTACTTGGCATTTTACACATTTGTAGTGTAGACTGGCATTCGTCAAGGTTACACATTTGCCGTCATGTAGGCATGGCGAGTCGTCCTATGATGCCTGAGTTCATAGGACACACTATGATGATGAGTCAGAGATCATAGGCCGTCCTATGATGTCCTAGAAATGTGCTTTAAAGTCTGTTGTACCCTATGCTGGTGAAGGGTGTCCTCCTGTCTCAGACGGGTGCGATGTACTGCTGGAACCTCAAGTGTTTCATCTTCATGGCATCTTTTCTGACATGCAGCAGTTGTCGTCATTCTATTGCTCTCCATCTGGTGGGTCTTCTTCTTCTTCTTCTTCTTCTTCTTCTTCTTCTTCGAGATCAGTGGTTGAGGGATAGGTGGGTCGTAATTCTAGTTCATGGACAGGATCATGAAAATAGATCTGAGCAAAAAGAGCTTTCCAGCATGGACTCACTGTATATGGCATCATAAAGACATGAAGGCAGCCTTGATGTATATGACATCATAAAGACATGTTGCCTGATGTCTGTCACTGTATATGACAACATAAAGACACGAAGGCAGGCTTGATGTGCCGTGGGCTTGATGTACGGTATATGACATCATAAAGACACATTTGTCTATGAGCCGTCATATAGGCATCACAAGTCGTCCTATGATGCCTGAGTTCATAGGACGTCCTATGATGTCCAGGCAGAGATCATAGGCCATCCTATGATGTCCTATGAATGTGACAGACACACACACAGACAGACACACTGAGATTTCTTGCTTTTATACAGTGAAGTGATTGAGCGATACCAGTCCCTCTAGGATTTTTTTAAAAAAACATTTTTTTATTTTTGTTTTTTATTGTTGTGGCTCCAGTTGCAGGGCTGTCCTGGAGAGTTGCCTGAATCGTGCGTTGGTCCATGTCCAGACTGGAAATTCACAGCTTTAAAACTCACTGACAAGCTGTAGTTGTGGCTTTTACCTCTAAAGATGTATAAAATGTTCAAACACTGGCTGTAGTATTATATTGGCTTGTTTGTTTATGGTTTTACGGTGTCTCTCCTCATGTGCGCTTCTGCGATGGGGGTGCTTTCAGGCAGGCAGACTTTTTTCAACACAAACCTGGCACTTTGTACATGTGGTCAGCACAGAGATTTGAGGAGACATTCACGGACGGGCTGGGAGAGACAGAGGAAAGAATGGTGTGGGAAAACTCACGGGTGAGTTTTTTTTAAAATCACACACTGTTTTTTGCTGATACGTTTTGTTATACTCACTGTAAACACGGAAGTGAGTGCGGTGCAGCGACGCATTTGATTGGTCAGACTGATGACGTACACATTTAAGCGCTACTCAGGGACAAATTTGATTGGCAAAATTAGCGGAAGTTGACGACAAATGGACAAAATTACAGGAAAGTTGCAGTGATTGGACAAAATTCAAATTTTGCAGGATTGGCTAAATTCGCGGGGAATTAGTACGATCGCAACATCGCAAAATCCTGGAGGGACTGAGATATATATATATATATATATATATATATATATTAGTGGTGTTGGCGTTATCGTGTTAATCGCCCGTGAACACGATAATGCCAATTTGCCCCCCTTAACAGCGACAAATTTTGTGACTGTGGATAACGGCAGGTAACGGCAGAAAGCGCAAACAGTACTTTTTGGCCTAACGGCTTTCCATATCAAAGCTGTTCTGGCCTCAGACACTGTGCGCACCATGCAGACATTGCTAGGTCAAACAAGCTGGATTACAGCCATGGAAATCCCCAAAGAGCAGTCATGTTTAAGTTTACATCGTTATCTGTCGGAGCTGTCACCTGGATAATTGTTACAGCCTCCTCCAAAACTTCACTTGGATGTTGGGTTGTTCTTCTTCTGTGGAAGCTGGCTAGTAGCTACATGCTAGGTTGTAGATGACCTCCAGCAGCTGACACAGACAGAAATTCACCTGTTTTCATCCTCATAGCTTTGGGTCCAACTGTTGGTGATAACCAGTCTAAAAAAATTCACAAGCTGTGTTCATAATGTCCATTCACTCCCCCGTCATTTTTGCAGCACGATGGGGTGTCATCACAGGTGAGATAGTTGTTTCTTTATGTTTGCAATTTTTCTGCTGAAAGGAAAATTCTGTCTGTTGTAACACACAAGGTTTTGTGTTGATCTGCTTGAAAGCTTCTTTCTTTGCTTCTCTTACCTTTTATTTTATTGATTTTATTGACTGTGATTTCTACTTGTGCTGAGTTTTATATTGTCTTGTTGGTTTTATATTGTTATTGTTAGTGCCCTGCTCCTTGCTTTTATGTTTTTATGGGTGTCCTTGTTGTACAGCACTTTGTGTTGCGAGTGTTGCTTTTTAAAGTGCTTTATAATTTGATTGATTGATTGATTGATTGATTGATTGATTTTCTATGGAGGAAAGAACAAGCTCCTTTTGTGGCTGCTGGCTGGTTGTTCAGTGATGTTATTGAGCCCTGGCATTCTGTTGTTTGCACATGCAGTAATACTTTTGAGAATTTTCTGGAGAATATTCTGGATAGTGTTTTTGTTTTCATTTTAGATATGTTGAGAGCTTTAATAAACCTGCAGGTGAAGACAGCAAGCATATTTGTCCACTCCCATGTTCATAACAGTATAATAAACTTGAAAAATTACTGACTTAAGGTACACTTTATCTGTATGGAAAAACACACGATTAACACATTTTTATATATATATGTATATATGTATACAGTATATACTGTATACACACTTCACTAGTTTGGACAACTTTGTGTAGCTCCATTACTTAAAATCCCCGCAAAAATATCCATTTAAATTACAGCTTGTAACACAAAAAAACAAGGAATCCGCTGTATCTGATGGTAAAAATCTAACTAATGAGAAACCCTGTTCATCTAATTTAATGAGAATTTAGAGAACAGGTATGTGCAGAGTCCCTATTTGACATGAAACAGATCACTGTTTCCCTTTTCATGTCAGCTTTTTAATCACTTCTAAAGTGCTTACAACCTGAGTCATAACCTGCTTATAAACTATTTATAAATCATTTATTAGGGTAGTCCTATTATAAAACTGTAAGTCCCCCCAAAACAAGTTTCTGACAAGTTTGTTTGTACAGTAAGGGCACATTATAAGGTGTTTCTGTGAATTTTTCATTAAGCTCAACAACAACTGAAAGAAATACACCTTGTGCCTGCCTTTGACACTAGACGCAGACGCTTTACACACGAGCACACCGAGAATCTGAAATCATCAGAGAGATGTTGCATCTTCTCCTTGAACAGACATACTCTGAATGGGGTATTTGACAGTTTAAAAACCATCTCATCCATCGCAGAGCTGAACCCAGGTGCACATTGATTCTCTGTGCCTTTTAATTAGACATTCAGGTGAAGTTGTTTTCCTGCCAGCATAACTCAATTTCTGTTAGATGTCACAGATCGCTGCAGAGTTGAACTTTGCGATATTGGCTTGCAGATTACAACAAACTCATTTAGATTATCATGGATATGATGAAAGCTGTGTGTCCATGGTTGTTGGCTCATGAGACGGTGCTTGTGTGTGTCAGCGGTGAGGATGTTGATGAAGGTAGCAGATTTTGTAGGTCAAGGGGAAGATTTACTGCTTTATTGGAGGAGGAACTTTCTCTTAAAGTGGAGCGTGGAGTGAACAAGGACATTGTCCTCATCTGTCGCCAGTGCCGTTGGTCTTCCTCCCTTTATCTTCTCTGTACTGCCCACAGCGTGTGACCTCTTCATGTATTTGTTCTGATATCTGTGCTGATGATATTGCTAAGCATACCTAAACAGTGGACATATTGATAGACAGAATATCAGTTTAGCAAAAATATCAAAACCCTATTAAATAAAATATTGTGATTTGTGGAAGCTGGCTAGCCTTGTTTCAGTATTTTAGTATGAGTGGCAGTTCTTCCTGCCAATTTTGCTTGTGCCTTTTTGTTTGTTGCTATTTATACCAGGCTTATAATTTACTGAGCTGAAATTCTTTGAGACGATGTCGAAATTGGTGAAGAAATTCAAAATGATGCCTTGCGGTTGTCACACACAAATATTAGAAATGTCAAGCAAGCAACCATTCAAAGGCAGTGCACTAATGAACTCCAGCACAATTACTATTTGTTTGTCTGCTCAAGAACAATAAACTTATAATTAAACCAATAATTAGCTGCACACAGCTGCCACATTGATGAATGAATGACACATAGGTCAGAGCAACTCTTGTTACTATTGTGGAAAATTATCTTTTGATCTTTTTTTTTTTCTTGAGTGAAATTTTCCTCACGTTTTGTCAGCTAGACTGAATTGTACACTCGACTCTTACAACACAGGTGGTGCACGGACTGCTAAGCATCTATTATGGCATTGCACTTCCCAAGATGTAGATGTACACTACCGTTCAAAAGTTTGGGGTCTGTGAACGTGTGGCAAGAGAAGGCGAGGCAAAATCTTCTTTTCAACTAATCCAATTTATTTAAACTTACAAGGAATAGTCTCCAGTCTCTCGGGAAAAATCATCTGACACAGTCTTTCCAAAACAAAATGTACTTCCTCAGTCAAGAAGCATATCAAGCAATAAGAACTCTGCAATCAGCAATGCAATGCCATGCAATCCAATATCATCAATTGCAACCTCTCACTCGATATCTCACACCTGTTATATAATGGACGAGATAATTAGAGGTGATTAGCCCCTACCATAATCCCAGGTAAAACAGTCATCATTCCTATTCTAAACACATACCCACTAACATCTAAAATACATAAATACTTTCCCCAAACATACACAATATAAATATAAATAACATACAATAAATAGTAATATAAATAATTCAATAAATAACTTTAACCCCTATTTACAAATATTAAACCACCCCTCTAACTTACCATATGTGTTTGCTCCCTGCTGGTGTCCTATATAAGGCCCTCAACCCCTAACGGAGTCTTATGCACCCACAGGAAGCATATTGGCAAAGGTATGTGCAATAAATCCTTTAACAATTATTTTACCAGATTCTTAATCATACTAATTATCTCCCAGGGCATTCAAATTAACAAAGACAAATCCTAAACTACTATGTGCATCTTAACAAACAATCATACTAGCATTACAACAATGCAGATACAACATAATCACACAATACAACCAGACATACAGTGGTGACATCCCATCGTCACAGGGTCACTTAGAAATTTCCTTATTTTTGAAAGAAAAGCACTTTTTTTCAATGAAGATAACTTTAAACTAATCAGAAATACACTCTATACATTGCTAATGTATTCTAGCTGCAAATGTCTGGTTTTTGGTGCAATATCTACATAGGTGTATAGAGGCCCATTTCCAGCAACTATCACTCCAGTGTTCTAATGGTACAATGTGTTTGCTCATTGCGTCAGAAGGGTAATGGATGATTAGAAAACCCTTGTGCAATCATGTTAGGTCTGCAATGCTGTAATTGCTGCAAATGGAGGATTCTTTGACGAAAGCAAAGTTTGAAGGAAAAAATTATTATTTCAAATACAAATCATTATTTCTAACCTTGTCAATGTCTTGACTATATTTTCTATTCATTTTACAACTCATGGTGGTAAATAAGTGTGACTTTTCATGGAAAACACAAAATAATTGTCTGGGTGACCCCAAACTTTTGAACGGTAGTGTAGCTAGCTGCCATGTGGCTAAAAAGAAAATAAAAGACAATACTAGATGCCAGACAGAATGCAAAGCAATACCTGGTCAGTGTGGTAGACAGAATTGATAAAACTACCTGACAGATTGCCTCCACGCTTGACTGCACAAGGATAAAAAGTCTGTGGGTGTGGAAATCCAGCACTATTAACTGACCATTATGTTGCCATTTGCTGTCATGGTGAATATCCAGCGACAGCACAATTTGCATTTGAAGTTATGCCCTCTATTCATTCCACCAAGGACTGGTATAGACATATTTTGGAGGATTATTGGAGAGCGGGTGTCAAAATGCACAAACCACAGAACCACTGCCCTTTTGGAAACAACATTGAGTCTCATTTATGTATCAGACACCACTGACTTCTGCATGGCATGTTACATGCAGAGTGGAAGTACTGGTCTGCACTCTGGATTCTGCAAAGTTATGTGGTCATTGCATACCGTGTGAAATCACTACTAACAGGGCAGGCTTTTTATCTTGTGTGTTACAGTCAGACTGAATCTTATTGGCTGTGTCTGTGCATGGGAAGATTTTCAATTTATTGTCAATTTAGGATAAACTGACTACTTCATCTTGTCAAATATATTGAAATACTGTCTATTTGAACATGTATGCATATCTCAAACTTTGAAGTGAGACCTAATATTAGCAAAAATGTGAATTTGGTTGATGTAACGTACTGTATATTGCAGGGAAAAAAATCAGCTTTGAATTTAAAGTCTACATTTGCCTTAATAGATGACCTATAACTAATTATCCATTTAACTAGTCTAACATTTAACTATTTAATTTATTTAATTTATTTTTAACATTTATTTATCAGTGATATCACTGAGCACTCAGGGAACATTTCTTTCCTTTGGGGATCATTGAGAGATGATTTTGGACTGAGTCAAAGCTTTGATTAGACCATGGTGACCGTGGAGATGTTGAGACATCGTTGAAAGATGAAAAATGGCCAGATCTCACAACAATCTCCACCGCTGTGTAAAGGGGAGAAAAGACAATGATCTCCCCTGATCTCTCAGGGATCTCTCAAGAATCTTTCAAAGGTCTTTATTGATCGCCATGAAAATCGCACAGTGATCTCCCAGATATTTACATCTTTTTCAAGGTTTTAGGAGATCTTTGATAGATTGGGCCAATGTTTGATCTCTCAGTGGTCACCCAGTGATCTCCATCTGTGTAAAGCAGTCCTTAGGAACAGTTAATCGGGGGAAACAATTTTTTTCTTAGTAGAGTAAATTAACTTGGTAAACAAATTATTATGCTTTGTTGTATGATGACAATATCAGCCTGAAGGTTGTAATGTTGTGCTGAGGCATTGGCACGCTGTGATGTCTTAAGCACTCGATGTCGCCTTGCGCTTAAGATCCATCAAAGTTGTGATGTTTCCCGTACAACATCACTCCCTCTCCTGTGATATCACCTAATTAAATGACTAAATCAAGAACATCAAGTACAAATTGTCACAGCAACATAAGCCATAAACATGTTGTTCTCCTTTGAGTTCCAGTTCCCTCTCACGCACAGCAGCCTTCAGCGCATTCCCCCGCCGGTGTTTTTGTATGAGGACAGGAGGGAAAATGCTTTCTAACATTTTTTTCCCCTCTTTTGAATCCACTCCTTTTGGGCCTTTGTTCACGGATAAGACTCGCTTGTTTGTTGTGCACATTCTGGCAGTGCATGGAAGAGTGCATGGACAGAGTGAAAAAGGTGCGGCACACAAGTGAGCTGAGGAGTGGTCACAGACGGTAACTGAGGATGAAGATGGACGACTGGTTTTCACAGTCTCTGGCCTGAGTGCAACTGTGCGGTTTAAAGAAAAGGAAAAGTTTTTTTTTTTTTTAATTTGTCTTTACTGGGGTGGTCCCCCTTTTTTCTCATGAATCCAATAGAAGGGCCCACTTGCATCATCACACTGATGGCATTCTATTCATCAAAGTGTTGAAATAAATAGGAATATCCAGATACTGTGTACCTAATAGTATCGAGACATTAGTTATAACCCATAAATTCCAGTCCTAAATGTAATTATGTTCTGCTCTCCCTCTACAGTACTTAGACTGCCCTTTTACTCATAATCACTAAAAGTGACCCCATAAGGCCCTTTGAAGGTGCTATATGAAGTACTTCTCTACCTGCACTCCCAGCAAGAGAAACACAGCCCATGTCAATGTTTAGGTGTGGGCACTTTTTTTAACAGGAAGTTAGTTAGTGCTGTGATCCCTGTCTTCCTGTTTTCTGCACTGTTCTGATATTGAGCTGGCAATGTGCCTAGAAGTAGGACACACACAAAGCAATGAGCTATTAGAGGAATATCGATCCTCGCAGAAGCAGTGCCACAGAAGTCAGATGGATGTTTCAAAAGCCACAGTATGTGGGCATAGTGGTCTGCTATGACTAAGTCAAGAGCTGTGATATGGTTTTCTGGCAGTAAGCTGATTAAAAAAAAAACCCACACAGGATAGTCAGATGGTTAGCAAAATATGCACAGTTGAAAAACGATGATCCGCTCAATAAATATTTTGTTGGTTTATCTCACACATTAACAGAAATACACCTTGTGTGTGAGCTGAAAAAGAGGCAGAATGTCTGAAAAATGTTGGCCTGTGCAGAAGTCAGAGTCTTCACAGCATGTTCATAATCACTTAAGGAGGTTTAAATGGAACAAAACCGCCAAAGCTCCCGCAGGTTCCCGCCTCTGGTAAATTTGCTTGGTTCTTTATTAGTGACTTCTTCCCCACTGAGAGACGGCAGCAACACAACTTCATCTCAGCACATACATTCATCTCTGAATCAGAAGATCAAGCAGAGTTTGTTTGTAACTCCTAAGTGTAGGCTTCTCTGTAAGTATTACATTTTCCCTCTCCAAGCCATTTAGGACATTTATTCTGGTGAATAGTCAGAATCACTGGTTCCACTCTGGGTAATTTCATACCGCAGCTCTGTTTGGAAACAAACATAGGGAAATTGGGGGGGGGGGGGGGGTCAGAAAGCAGCACAAACTCTTCATGTCTGTTTGGGTAGTGGAAACCGTTAGCAGCCATCCACTTAGATCACAGTCGTACACAAATGCACGCACTCACCCACTCCTCTCATTAACATGGGTGCAGCTGTTCCTAGGAAGCCTGCGTGGGGGAGATTAATGGGGATTTGACGCAATAGAACTGTTTGTCCCTGACATGATTATTATCATTATTTAATCAGTGGTGATTGCATTAATCACTAATGAAATAATGACCAATTAACAGCAATCCATTTCATTCTGATAGTTATTTTAGGTCTCAGGCTGCTCACTGAATTTTGATTGAGTCGGCTGTTTTCTGGTTAAAAGCCATGTAGGGCAGGCTGCTTGAACAACAGATACACAACATTTCCTGTGCAGTTTTTAATATTGCAAATCCATCTTCAGCAAAGCGTATTTATAAGGTTACACGTAAGACTTGTTCAAATGTAGGGGTTTTTTTTGCATTTGCTTTCAACACATTTCCATTCACCACATTATGGCATCGTGTCATGTCCGCTGCGTAATCGTGCAGCGAACATATGAATGGATACAAGCCCAACGTGCAGTAATGTAACGTGTTTATTAACGAAAGGAAAAATGTACACAATATCCATATAACCGTCACAAATAGATGAACAGACAAGCGGCTTCTAGCTTTGTTGGCGGGGGAAGAAAAGTCCAGACCGAACAGGAGTGGAGGGAGAGGCAATAATAAAAGGACATACTGTACATACGCGTAGGAGCGGAAAGGCTCTGGAGTAACTATACAGTTCAGTCCAGGGGAAAAAACCAACAGTCTGCGAGCCAGGAAGTCCAGGGTTGAGTTAAGCTGCTGCACTGACTGATCCCACTGCCTCCCATAAGTATGCAAATCACTAATGAAGGCAAGAGGTCACAGCCGTGCGGCAAGCAGGTGCATGACAGATTGGACAGTGTGTGTGTGTGTGTGTGTGTGTGTGTGTGCAAGTGTGATTGTGTGTGCATGCATGTGTGCGTGTGTGTGCATGTGGTGAAAACATACAGCCGGTGAATGTCTGGCATGAAGAGGAGGCCTGGCCGTAGGACTGGCAGAGAGCAACGCTCACTTTCCCTGCCAGCTGGAATTAATAAGCAATAATCAAAGACCTACGACCACGGATCGTGGACAGGGTTGAAAACAGCCCCGGACATGACACATCCAGACTATTTTCATAAGTTGGTAACTACAGCTTTTATAGATGGCAGGTCATGCCATTGAACTTTGATACATCTTGGTCACTGCTACACAAGAAAATGCGGCAGATGTTACAGTTTTCCAATGTTCTACCCTAGACATCTCATTATAATTAGGAAAAAAATCATAATGGAGGAATAATGGCATCGTTATAATTTGTCATCTAGAAAATCAACAGACTTAATGTTGTGCCGGTCATCTGAGTTGGTGTAGAAACAATGAAAAATCTGTCTTTCTCAAGGCGCTTGTGGAAAAAATACAAATTTAATCATTGTCACATTTTTATGTGGGGATGGTTTGCGTGCCATGGACTGTGTTTGCACAGTTTTAGAAGAAAACCACCATAAACTAAATTAATTCAAGGCTATCTAAGCCAGTCAGCCATCTATCCAAATTTCTCATTAGAGCACTATTTCTGTAAAATACAGTGGACAGTAAAGAAATGGATTGAGTTACTGATTCTACCATAACTAAATTACCTTTATTATAGTGACGCTTTAAAATTGAACTAAGCAGTAAACAACACAAAACAAATATTTTCTTTAAAAAAAAGTATCACACACACACACACACACACACACAAATATATCAACAAAATGTAGGGATGAGTAGGGATGAGTTGATCTGATACAGTGTGCAGTATTGGTATCAGGTTTGATCCAGGCAAAATTAGTGGATCAGTATTGGGGAGCAATAAACAACACTAATCCATTAAAACATAAATAAACCAATAAATTCCTTTTAAAACTGCCCAACATTTTCTGGGCCATATTACAACGATGCGGTCGGTTAGTCAGTTGTCAGTGATGCAGAATGCATTTATGGACATTTCCAAGTTCATTTCCTTATCACAACAGTGTAGAAACAAACTTTCCATCAGCATATGACACAAACAGGCCGGTCTAATTTTTCAGAGGTGTGTTTTGGATAATCTAATTCAAAGTTCTCATGCCCATCCCTTTAATGCAAATAGGCACATTATCAAAAGTGAACTGTGATGACGTCTTAAACCATGACAGTTTAAGACGAGTTTTGCGCTGACCAAAGCCCATGTGTGTGAGCTAAAATGCACGCAATAGTAATGCTGCTTGGTAATAAGGAAGACATCAGTCACAGCTGATGCCCAGTTAGTTATTTTAGACAGAGCAAACAGGGGAGAATGGGATGAAAAATCAGCTCAATGGTTTAATGTGGTGCACACGGCTGCAACACACAGACATGAAGGGGTTGGAAACTTCAGGAAAAGAGGATGATGTCTGTGTAAACTTTCATGAACTTTCCTTAACACTAGTGTGGAAGTCGCTCCTGGGTGGGAGGAAAGGAGGAGATCTGGCGCAGATTCCTGTCCCCAGCGACCCCAGCCACGAAGCGAGCCCGCTTTCAGCAGCTTCTGCCAGCCCCTGACGGGTGGCAGTCGGGAAGCTTGCTGCTGGAGAACCACAACCTTTGGTGCGGTGCGGGCGACCTCTGGAAACCCGGGGTGCGCGGCTGAGGCAGATATGTGGACGCATCTCTTGTCTCTGTGGGGAGTTACAGTGAAAAGTAAACCTCTGCACACTCCTTGTTCATTCATTTATTCCCCTAAAAATAAACACATTAATGCCTAATTAGTCTGTGGTGAAAATGAAAATGTGGATTGAATAAAAATCTTCAGACTGACATCCCCCCGCTTCCCCCGTGCACTGGAGCGCACACATGCTCCCTTTTCGTTTGTTCATTCATTCCCCTAAAAAAATCCTACAGTAATGCCTAATCTATAGACTCCATTGGTAAGTCCGCAATTAAATTGAGAGTGTGAATGGGATTAAAAAAATAGTGTGATCATCATATAATTAAAATGACGGGCAATTATATAATGACAGTTACAACTCCCCCCATTAACTACTTGAGGTTTTCTGTCGCAGATCCGCACCATCCGCATGCACTCTCTGGTGGCGAAGATTTTTTTCAAGAAAATATTCAGTTTAGATATCACAAATTCCAAAGACTGTAACTTGAAAGTGGAAAGAGATAATGGCTTACTGTCTATGAGAAAGATGTAGAATATGATCCAAAGTTTAAGATAGGAGTAAATTTAAGCATCTAATTTTCCACAGTGTGATGGCAGCCACATCAGATTACACAGCTTTAGGTCAAAGTGGACTTTGAACATGTTTACACAAAGGATGGTTTTGGTTTTTTGTTTTTGTTTTTGTTTTGTTTTGTTTTTTTGTTATCTTATCTTCAAAATATATGAACCAGAAAATTAATAGAATGTAAACAAACTAATAAAAAACATCAGACCTACCACTTGTCATGTGTCGCCATGCGTCCGTGTGCTTGTCCATTGTGCTCACCCCGGTCCTTACAGCCGTGGACAGAATTGTTGGTACCCCTCTGTTAATGAAAGAAAAAACCCACAATGGTCACAGAAATAACTTGAATCTGACAAAAGTGGTAATAAATAAAAATTCTATGAAAATTAACCAATGAAAATCAGACAATGCTTTTGAATTGTGGTTCAACAGAATTACTTTAAAAAACAAACTCATGAAACAGGCCTGCACAAAAATAATGGTACCCCTAGAAATGATTGAAAATAATGTGACCATTGGGACATGTTCAACCAAGATGTGTCCTCTAATTAACATCACAGGTGTCTACAAACTTGTAATCAGTCAGTTGGCCTATTTAAAGGGTGACAAGTAGTCACTGTGCTGTTTGGTGACATGGTGTGTACCACACTAAACATGGACCAGAGGAAGCAAAGGAGAGCGTTGTCTCAGGAGAATAGATAGATAGATAGATAGATAGATAGATGTACTTTATTGATCCCAAACTGGGAAATTACAGTGTAACAGCAGCATGACAGTATACAACCAAACAACAGAAACACACACATGACAGACAAAGGGATTACCCATGGAAAGTAAAACTAACACAACTATAAAACCTATATACATCATAGCTTAATATATGATGACCCGTATAAACACATGAATCATCCCATTGCACAAAGAAGGACTATCAGGAGCAGAGTGAAAATGTGAGGTACCAGTTAGTCTGTAAGGTGCAGTGTGGCAGCATAGCTATGAGCGGAATACAACATCATAGTGAGTTACTGTACAGTGAAATTGCATGTGGCAGGAAAGATGTCCTGTACCTGGCCGTTCGACAACGAAGCTGTAGTAGTCTACTGGAGAAAGTGCTTCACTGTCTATCTAGTTTGTGGTGGAGGGGGTGATCAGGATTGTCCATGATGGATCACAGTTTATTTAGTGTTCTCCTCTCCACCACTGTCTCAAAGGTCTCCGGTCTGAGACCAATTACAGAGCCAGCCCTCTTGATAATCTTGTCAAGTCTGTTGGTATCTCTGGCCCTGATACTGCTACCCCAACAGACAGCAGCAAAGAAGATGGCGCTGGCGACAACGGTCTGGTATAAAAGCTCCAGCATCCTGCTGCACACGTTGAAGGATCTCGGCTTTCTCAGGAAGTAGAGTCTGCTCATCCCCTTCTTGTGCGCAGCATCTGTGTTGGATCTCCAGTCCAACCCGCTACTGATCCTGACACCCAGATATTTGTAGTCCTCAACCACTCCCACATCCTCCCCCCTAATCTGCAGTGGCTGAGAAGGAGTCTTCCTCTTCCTGAAGTCAATCACCATCTCTCTGGTCTTGCTGACATTCAACCTCAGGTGATTCTGCTCTGTCCACTCCACAAATCTGTCTACCAGTGTCCTGTACTCCCCTTCCTCTCCTCCTCTTATACACCCCACAACAGCTGAGTCATCAGAGAATTTCTGCAGGTGGCATGACTCGTGTTGTACTGAAAGTCAGTGGTGTATAAGGTAAAAAGAAAAGGAGAGAGCACAGTCCCCTGTGGAGGTCCCGTATCACTAGCCACCATTCCAGACAAGACATTGCCCAGCCGGACAAACTGTGGTGTGCCTGTCAGGTAGAAAGAAAGAAAATTATAGACAAGCATGTTAAAGGTAAAGGCTATAAGACCATCCCCAAGCAACTTGATGTTCCTGTGACTACAGTTGCACATATTATTCAGAAATTTAAGATCCACGGGACTGTAGCCAACCTCCCTGGACGTGGCCGCAGGAGGAGACTGATAATACGAATGGTAACAAAAGAGCCCAGAACAACCTCTAAACACATTCATGGTGAACTCCAAGGTCAAGGTACATCAGTGTCAGATCGCACCATCTGTCATTGTTTGAGCCAAAGTGGACTTCATGGGAGACGACCAAGGGGGACACCACTGTTGAAAACAAATCATAAAAAAGCCAGACTGGAATTTGCCAAACTGCATGTTGACAAGCCACAAAGCTTCTGGGAGAATGTCCAATGGACAGACGGGACAAAACTGGAAAATTTTGGTAAGGCACATCAGCTTTATGTTCACAGACGCAAAAATGAAGCATACCAAGAAAAGAACACTGTCCCTACTGTGAAGCATGGAGGAGGTTCTGTTATGTTGTGGGGCTGCTTTGCTGCATCTGGCACAGGGTGTCTTGAATGTGTGCAGGGTACAATGAAATCTCAAGACTATCAAGGTATTCTAGAGAGAAATGTGCTGCCCAGTGTCAGACAGCTTCATGGGTCAGCTTCATGGCTTCGCAGGTCATGGGTCTTGCAACAGGATAATGACCCAAAACACAAAGCTAAAACCACCCAAGAATGGCTAAGAGCGAAACATTGGATTATTCTAAAGTGGCCTTCTATGAGCCCTGATCTAAATCCTATTGAACATCTGTGGAGGGAGCTGAAACATGCCGTCTGGAGAAGGCACCCTTCAAACCTGAGACAACTGGAGCAGTTTGCTCATGAGGAGTGGGCCAAAATACCTGCTGAGAGGTGCAGAAGTCTCATTGACAGTTACAGAAATTGTTTGATTGCAGT
Organism: Pholidichthys leucotaenia; assembly: GCA_020510985.1. Taxonomy (NCBI): domain Eukaryota; kingdom Metazoa; phylum Chordata; class Actinopteri; order Cichliformes; family Pholidichthyidae; genus Pholidichthys; species Pholidichthys leucotaenia. The sequence goes on along the minus strand of CM035847.1, from coordinate 124,949,298 downwards.
GATTGCCTCAAAAGGTTGTGCAACAAAATATTAAGTTAAGGGTACCATCATTTTTGTCCAGGCCTGTTTGATGAGTTTGTTTTTTAAAATAATTCTGTAGAACCACAATTCAAAAGCATTGTCTGATTTTCATTGGTTAATTTTCATTGAATTTTTATTTTTTACCACTTTTGTCAGATTCAAGTTATTTCTGTGACCACTGTGGGTTTTTCTTTCATTAACAGAGGGGTACCAACAATTTTGTCCACGTGTGTATTTTGTCTTCTGTCGGTCATTTTCACTTTCTCTCCCACATCCAGAAACAATCACATTTATCTTCTGATTTATTCCACCTCAATTTAGGTTAGATTACCCTGCGGAACCGGTAGTATTGTCCTCTCCATCACGTGTAGCTTCGTCAATGGTGGAAGAAAAGTGTTCCATTCTGGTCCATCTTGTGCTGTCCAGAAGGTAAATACTGTATTTCCCTTCAGAAGCTACTGTAAATAATCCCTTTTAGAATCATAGTTGGCAAAATTTGGAGCAAATGCTTCCTCCCTGTGGAAATATGTTGCACAATTGTTTATACGGCTCTTCTTCTGCGCCCCGGAAGTGCTATCAGATTTGACGCGGTTCTGGTATTAGCTGCTCTGAGTCCTCCAGTGCAGACCAGTAAGCTATCTGTGTCTGCCATGTAGTGATGTGAAATGCTTAGTGCATCTATGTTTATTTTGTTTTGTTTTTTTCATACTTTTTGACCAATCACGTGACAGGCGCAGATCTTCGACATCAGCCACAGGAGAGGCAGATCATGTAATCAAATGTAATCCTTAAGGAGTTAAAATAACAGAAAAACCCAGCGGATGCCTTTTCCTCATGAGCTCCGAGGCTGCACGATTTCAAAACACGCCACTGAAATATCATTAAACAACGCACATCTGATGATAGACCTCCTTTTTCCTGATTAAATGCAAATTCTCATGGAATGAACTATAATAGTAATGTGCATTAGATTGCACGCTGCCACACCTCTTTAAAATGAGCCCCCTCCTCCGAGCGCATAGCGAGCACACTGTCTACTGGTAATTTGATGGCATGACACAAAGCATAAAAAACAGACAATGCACTGAAAGAAAGTACCAAAAAATCTGGCATACAGCGGAAAGTCTGGCGGAAAAGTCCACGGATGATCATCCTAATAGGGCCCTCTTACTCCTCCACTCCAGGTCCTGACATACAGGCTCAGGTCTATGAGCAGAGACTGCATGTCAAAGATGTAATGTCAGAACAAGAGTGTTTAATGACCATTTTTTTAGCATAAACAATACAGATGAAAACTAAATAAAATATATCCTTCCAAACAAAAAATAATTATAAGGAAATTAAAAAAAGGAAAAGGTAGACTTATTGACAGATAACTGATTTTATCTGTTCTGCATATGTAATGCTTTATAAATTAATTATAGACTGACAGGTAAGGCTCTTGCCATAATGAAGGTCTTTGCTGGTTACTCCAGTAGTGCAAAATTTTGTCTTCTGGAGGATAAAAACACTGAAATAATTTCAAACAAATGGACTAATTTGTTTGAAAGTAGCAGTGCGGTGGAGGGGTGGTTAGCACTGTGGCAGCACAGCAACTCACCCTTGGCCAGGGGATCCTGGGTTCGATCCCAGCCCCTGACCAACAGTGATCTGTGTGGAGTTTGCATGTTCTCCCCGTGTCTGCGTGGGTTTACTCCAGGATTTCTCCGGTTTCCTCCCACATGCCAAAAAACATGCAAGTTAGGTTAATTGGCATCAAATGGGGATTCTAAATTGTCCTTAGGTATGACTGTGAGAGTGAATGGTTGTCGGTCTCTCTGTGTTGGCCCTGCGATGGACTGGCAATCTGTCCAGGGTGTACCCTGCCTCTTGCCCAAAGATGCTGGGATAGGCTCCAGCCCCCCCCCCCCCCGCGACCCGAAAAGGATTAAGCGGAAGAAGATGGATGGATGGATGGATTAATTGATTGATGGATGCTCCAAGAATCATAATTAAATGTTACAGAAATGGACTAAAATATAACTGTAGTGGTCCTGGTGGTGATCTTCTTTATGCCAGGGGTGCCCTGAGTTTGTTTAAATACTAAATATATTTAAAGGTTAATTAGCCAAACACAATGACCAATGTGAAATTAACAACAACTCTTTAGTAAAAAAAAAAAAAAAAATGAAATATTCACACAAAATTTAGCAGTCAAAAGTTTAAAATGTAAATTAAATTTTAAATCAGGTGTATATTTTAAAGAAATTAATAAATCAAATTTATAACACAATGGGTCCAACACACACACACACACACACACACACACACACACACACACACACACACACACACCATAAAACGTCCTATTGTTGCAGGCCGGAATTGCCGCTTGTGTCTGTTGGAGCCAACGGCTATTTTCAGCCAACGAAAAGAAAATAAAAATCTGTTACACATGTTTCTGGCAACAATGCAACCTCCAACTGGCAAGTTGAACTGCAAAGAGTGCCACTGTTCATCAGCTGGCCTGGTCCAGGAGAAATGGAGAATTTGGCCAAAAATATCAACTGCGCTCCCACAAAGGTCCCCTTCAATCATCCATGGGCTGCTCAGGTGTCCCAACAGCTATCCGGCACTGAAGAAAGCTGCTGGAGTTAACTAGTGTACTACCACTCAACCGTTAAGTTCAATGGCAGCAAGGGCTGTGGCTCAACAGCAGCATTGTCTGGGCGAGGAGGAGAATCAGCTAAAAACACACTCCCACAGAGTTCTTCTTCAAAACATTCATGTCCTCATGGGCTGCTCAGACGTCCTCTGGGCCCTTTGGTTATGAAGATAGCCAGCGAAACAAGCTGGCAAAACCGCCATTCCCCAGTGAAGTCGGCCGATGGAGCCAACCCCCGTCGCTCCTTAACTGCTCTTAATTGGCTGTCCAAGTGTAGTGGTTGTCCTGGCTGTACAAACCTACCACCTGTCACAGTTTCTCTTTAAAAAAAAAACTTTAAAAGGGATGCTGGATAAATAAAAGTCCTCTCATGGATGTCCCTCAGCTCACTGTTTGTCACGTCAAACTCTAGTTCTCCTTCCAACTTCTACTCACTTCTCTCTGACTCTCCCGTCTCTCCTCGACTCCTCTCCCCTCTCAAGGTTTTTTTTTTTTTGCTGCGGTAGCATCCAGTGCCCTTCCACTTCTGATTGGATGGCAGTAGTGTGCACACTGCCATCCACTTGCATTAGAACGATTTTAAAAAACTATAATTTTAAAGTTATAGTTATCTTTACATTGCTTGGTGCGGATGGCCCTTTACATCTGAGCACTTAGGTGACAAGACTCCTGTGATCAGTGACATAAACACTAGATAGGACATTAGCTAACTTTTCCATGGAAAACAGAGGTGCCATAATGGTTAACAGCATCTGCAGCACTGTGATAACAGGATACACAAACAATTGTTTGTTGTATTGATTGTAATCAAGTAAGCTATGTATATGGAACGTGGTTTTCCTTGCAGCTATGTTCTATCTAGTGTTTATATACAGTACATACAGTATCTGTGTCTGGTAAGGATGTCACAGCCAGCCACAGCCACCGGCTTAATAGGGTTGATGTCACATGTTCTACCAAGCAGCTGGAGGCAGGAGTAAGTGGGACACCTGCTGGTCAGGAGGTCAGAATGTTGTCTCTATCACCTTAAGTCTGCACTGAGTGGACAAACTTCACCATTTAAAGGACTCATTCGTAGCGGTTAGCAAGGTAAACCACATAAAATAACTCATATGGTATTCAGAGTGTTCAATATATGTACTCTTAAAGAGAATTAACTCATCTTATTTCATTTTATAGATCAATCTGTAAATCTTTATTTTAACCATTGATTAATACACTTATAATGATGGATGGATGGATTTTTGTCAACAACACCCCAAGGGAGGTGTGAACAGGGGGTGCATCTTTTGGCCACCCCTGGCATTACATGGTTTTATAGCTTCTGGTCTAAATATCCCCACAGCAGGAAGTGCATGGATATGCCACATGAACTCCTACAGTATTTGTGAATATTGCCTTTTGGCATTCTCCATTATTGGTTCCCCACACATATTGTTTTACACAGTTTTAATAGCAAGCAATAATTTTGGAGGAGAATTTAGAATTTAGTTTAGTAAATGTGGGCGACTGCCAATTAAAACACCCTCTGATTCTTTCTCTCTCCCCACCCCGTCTCTGTGGCTCTCTCATTTGCTGCAAATGATTGCTATTCAGATGTTGCGTTGAGTAATTTCCATGACCAGGAACGTGGGAGTAGAAAGCCTCGAATGGCCTCCCTCACACATTCTCTCCCTCCTTCCATCTCAGAACTCACCATAAATATTTATGACGGCATTTGAATAATGTGAATTGAAATGACAAAATATCATTTTGAGAAGTGAAGAGTAGAAATAGTGGGAAGGTGAGGAACAGGAAGCAGCAGAGGTGAAAGAGTCCCCCAGACCTGAATTGTGAGTCAGGGGTTGATCTTTGAGACACAGTGGGTGCAAATAAATAATGATATGAGATCAGATGAGATGACAGTTTATCACACTTTGTACTCTCAGAAAGAAAGAACTAAACCTCGCAAATGATTGTTGCCACAGTGTATTACCGTTTTCACACTGCAGTTATTTACAGTAATTAGGCTCATGTCACACAGTCCAGCCACAGGTACTTAAGAATGATGTACTAGGACGCTCCCTGAAGGGTGTCGGTGGAACTAAAGAGACTGTTCCACATAAAGCAACTGATGACAGAAGGGGAGGGGGAAACATGTTGGTAAATGAGCGATGGAAGCGGCAGCCTCGTAGGAACTGAGAGGAGAAAATGAGATTAGGTGCCCATGGAAAGGTGAGTGGTGCTCTTGGAGAGAGAGGAGGCGGCATAGAGGATAAAGCGTGAGATGAAGATGAGCACTGATGGTGTGAGGTGAGAACAGCTTCTCTCAGGAGGGATAATGTTAGATGGGAGGACGGGGTGTGTGAGGTCTCCGCGCGTCGCTGCTGCAGCCTGTGTGGTTCTGATAGACAACAGAACTTGATGCTCCAGTCGTGCGAGTGACAGGGCTCGTCTTCATGTCTCTCAAAGGGAAAGACACCTGATGTTCTGGGAACAAGAAATATAGGCTTCTGAGGAGAACAACCTAATTTTTTAGGGATGTGCTTCCTTGAAACCGCTTTAACTCTGTTCACAGTCATGAATATTCCCATTCAAGTGCATTGACAGCTTAATAATAAGTCCAGTTTCACCTTAGAGTTTAAATGAAAGTGTCATTTGATTTTTTTTCTTATTTAAAGAAATACAATTTATTCACCAGCATGACTGCTAAATATACTGCATTTCTTTTGTCTTCCTGTGTTATCAGTTGGTATAAAGTACATGAAAGTAGTACATGCAACTTTAAGCAACTGAGGCTGAACCTTTCAACTTTATTTATATAGCACCATTTCACAACAGCAGCCATCTCATAGCATTTTCACACTGTAGGGGAATAGGCCTACCTCACAAATTGCAGAAATACACCAGCAATCAGGTGATCCCTTGTGAGAAAGCACTTGGTGATGGTGGAGAGGAAAAACTCCCTTTTAGCATGAAGAAACCTTCAGGAAATCTCCAGCCTCTCTATCCCTCCAGGGAGGGGGGGGGGGGGGGAGATAGAGAAGAAGAGGAAGAAGAAAAGAACAGACATGTAGAGAGAAAACAGTATGACAGGGACTCAATCTATGGGAGAAAACAAACAGATGTTAATGACCAGCAATAATATTGCATGGAGAGTGAAGAAATAAGTGAAAGCTCAGTGCATCATGGGAGGTCCCCCAGCTATCTAAACTTACAGTATTAGCAGCGTAGCGAAGTGAAGGTTCAGGGTCACCAGATCCCACCCTAACTAGGCTTTGCCAAAAAAAAAGGTTTTAACCCTATTCTTTAAAACAGAGATCAAGTCTGTCTGCCGAATCCAGATTGGCAGCTGGTTCCATAGGAGAGGAGCCTGATAACTGAAAGCTCTGCTTTCCATTGTACTGTTAAGAGATTCTGGGTATTACAAGTAATCCTGCATTTTGTGAGCTTACTTAGTGGTCTGTTTTGATGATAAGGTATAATCAGATCTTTTAAATAACAATGTGTCTGATTATTTAGAGCTTTATAAGTGAGGAGAAGGATTTTAAACTTAATTCTAAATTCTATGGAAAGCCAGTGAAGGGAGGCCAGAACAGGAGAGATATGATCTCTCTTTCCAGTACTTGTTAAAAATCTAGCTGCAGCATTTTGGATCAATTGAAGACTTTTTAGAGATGTTTTAGGACAGCCTGATAATAAACAGTTACAATATTCTAATCAACATCTAACAAAACCTTGGAATGATGAAGTGGGGCTATATTCATGAGACACAATAGAACTGTTTGAAGGGAGCTGCGTGCAGGGGAGCTTCCCTTGGGACTACATACCTTCAAGTTTTGTTTTTTTTTTGTTTGTTTTTTTTTAAAATATGTGTTTATGACACCAGAACATCATTTCATCATGAAAGCCCCGTGGTATGTATCTCCACCAAAGGAACTGTCAAAATACAGGCCAAAGGAATTCCCTGCCTCAGGGTAGGTACTTTATCATGGCTCCAGGAACCGCTGGGTGGGATGTGGGATTGATTTGTCATGAAGATGTCAAGTAAGCAAAACAGAAGCAACAAAAAGTAGCATGTCTTATAGCCACTAGAAAAGGTTACAGAAGAAGAGCATAGTGAAGATCATGGAGAAGAGGACCGTGGAAAGAATGACATTTATATTGTTGATATTTGGTTTGGTGCAGTGCTGAGTCTGCATCTGGAGAGATGGAGGTATGCACTGGAGAGAAAAGGAATGAAATTCAGTAGGAGCAAGACAGAAGATATGTGAGTGAATGAGAAGGAGGCAAGTATAACGGTAAAGATGCAAAGAGTAGAGATAGTGAAGGTAGAGGAGTTTAAATGTTAGCGGTCAACTATCCAATGCAATAAACAGTGCACGGGAAGGTGAAGGAGAATGCAGGCAGGGTGGTGTGGGTGGAGATGAGTGTCAGGGGTGATTTGTGACAGAAAGATAGCAGCTAGAGTGAAAGTGAAGATTTACAAGAGACCTGCTATGATGTACTGTATGGTTTGGAGACGGTGGCACTGACAAAAAGACAAGAGGCAGAGCTGGAGGTTGCAGAGTTGAGGATACTAAGATTCTCACTGGGAGTGACTAGGAGGGGCAGAATTAGAAATGAGTTTATCAGAGGGACAGCTCAGTTTGAGCGGTTTGTAGACAAAGTAAGAGAGGCAAGGCTGAGATGGTTTGGACATGTGCAGAGGAGGGATAATGGATACATTGGACAAAGGATGTTGAAGATGGAGCTGCCAGGCAGGAGGAAAAGAGGAAGACTACAGAGGAGATTCATTAATGTAGTGAAGGAGGACATGGAGAGAGTTGGTGTTACAGAGGAAGATGCAAGGGATAGGGTTAGATGGAGGCAGATGATCCACTGTGGCGACCACTAATGGGAGCAGCTGGAAGAAGCAGAAGCAGAAGAAACACTGTTGAGTGTGAATATGACATTGCATCAGAAACTGTTGCAAAACAGAGTCACAACTGATTATGTGATCGCTGGAGACCAATGGTTCCTACCCCTACAGTGAAGATATGACAGCTGAGAGGACCTGCTACCGAAGTTCCCATCCCCTGTATTTTACTCACAGCTCCTTTGGTGGAAACGAGGCAATAGTCCGTTAGTTACTACTATCTGATGACTACAGATTTGGTAATATAGATATTTTGCTATGCTCAGTGATGTGAGTGGCTTGAGGAATGGATGTTGTCATTTAATGTGTCATGCAGTCCACTCTCTGAAATTCCACTGTGCTGATTTGTGTGAGGCACAGAGAGATCAAGCTGGAAAGGATGTGCAGCAAGTTAGGTTGATTAAGGACAGAAATGTTTATGTACTAACAAGTGACGAGAGTGTGTTGAGAAGGTTAAAGGGCTACTTTGAGGAGCTGATGAATGAAGAAAATGAGAGAGAGAGAGGGGAGGATGGATGAAAGAAAGATGGTGAACAAGGAAGTCCCGAGGATTAGCAAGGCGGAAGTGAGGGCAGCTTTGAAGAGGATGAAGAATGGAAAGGCAGTTGGTCCAGATGACATACCTGTGGAGGTATAGAGATGTTTAGGAAAGATGGCAGTGGACTTTTTAACCAGATTGTTTAACACAATCTTGGTTCAAGGATTGTCATAGCCAGGAGCGGCACTGGGGTTAAGCTCCCAGTGCTTATAAAATGCTCCTTATGGTGTGCGTCTCAAAAAGCCTCTGACAACTAAGTCCAACTCCTAGCCTGCCCGTGTGGTTTAGTTTCTAAGCCCGGTGAAACTGCTTTTACTAATAGGAGAAGGGGCGAGGGTGGATTTCTGGCGTCTTAAAACCAGATGCTTTGGGTAGATGGTGGCCCGTTAACCTGGGAAGGTAGCCCATCTAGGGGAAGGTAAACCCTGATTTCAAACCTCCGCTGCCTTGCGGCATACCCGGTCATGGGAAAGGCTTCAGGAGTCAACCCTGAGGAAAAATCTGGAGTCAGAGTCCCTAAGGCAGTTCTCTGTTGTGCTCAACATCGTTCTGGCAGCTCCTGCGACGTCGCTGGTGCCAAACTGTAGCAGCTCTGCTGTTCCTTTGGATTCATCAGTGACGTGGAGAGGGGGGACATGCTATATGGGCAACATCTTGTCTTCCATATCTTCCTGCCCAGGCTTGAATCCTACCAATGTCCAACGCTGGAAGGTAGAACACCGGATCACTGGAGAGGACACTCCAGCTTCGCCTACGGCATAGACAAAACACGGGGAATGACAGTTACTGGTTATAAGCCACCGCTCAACTGGCGTAGAGCGTGGCGCCAGGGGTTGTTCCCGATGGTTGGAGGGATCATTTGATCTCACTGGACAGCTACCGCCCGCCTCAAGCTGAGCAGCCTCTAGCCAATAAGGTGTTGTCCCGCCACAGCCTGCTTTCCTCTTTGGGTGCATGGGGATGAGGTGAAGTCTGAACGGCAGGCTGAGAACCTTCGCACCAGGCAAGACAACAAAACAAAAGAGACCAACTCTAAAACTGGGAACTTGGAACGTCAGCACTATGATGACAGGACTCGCTGCTAACTTCAAGGACATCAGCGACACCAGGAAGACTGCCGTCATCAATAATGAGCTGAAGAGACTGGAAGTGGATATCGTCACTCTCCAGGAAACACGGTTGGCTGACGCAGGCACACTGAGAGAGAAGGACTACACGTTCTACTGGCAGGGAAAGGGCAGCGACGAACACAGGGAACACGGAGTGGGCTTCGCAGTGAAGAACTCCTTGCTGAAGATGGTGGAACCAGGCAGCAATGGCTCTGCACGACTCCTCACCCTCCGCCTTAACACCACTCAAGGCCCAGTCACCCGCGTCAGTGTGTATGCCCCAATACTGACAGCCACACCAGAGGCAAAAGGCGAGTTCTACGAAAATCTCGCAACAACTGTCAGGATCATCCCCAACTCTGAACAACTCATTCTCCTTGGAGACTTCAATGCCAGAGTGGGTGCTGACCACGACTCCTGGCCCTCTTGTGTTGGACGATTTGGCGTGGGCAGAATGAACGACAACGGACAGCGGCTGCTCGAGGTCTGCACACATCATGATCTGTGCATCACAAACATGTTCTTCAAGACCAAACCCCAACACAAGGTTTCCTGGCGACATCCACGCTCAAAGCACTGGCACCAGCTGGACTTGATCCTGACCAGGTGCACCTCACTGAAGAACGTGCTAATCACCCGCTCATTCCAGAGTGCAGATTGTGACACAGACCATTCATTGGTGTGTTGCAAGGTCAAGCTGCAGCTGAAGAAATTCCACCACGCCCAACAGCCTGGAAAGGCATGGATTGACACCAGCAAGATGGCCCAACCAGAACTTGTCGAGCAGTTTGCCTCCACCTTTGTGAAGGAACTTGGTGAACCACAAGGAGAGTCCGCGAAGCAGAAGTGGGAAGAGCTGCGAAACATCATTCACCGCACAGCCTTGGCTATCTTTGGGAGGAAGACCTCGAAGTCACATGACTGGTTTGATGCCAAGTCGTCCGTGATGAGCCCCGTCATTGAAGCCAAGCGCTCAGCACTTGCTGAGTACAAGAAGTACCCAAACGAGAAGAACCTCCAGATCCTCAGGGCTGCGAGAAGCAAAGTTCAGCAGACTGCTTGGCGCTGCGCCAACGAGTACTGGACTCAGCTCAGCCAAGACATTCAAACCGCCGCCATAACAGGGAACATCCGTGGTATGTACGACGGCATCAAGAAAGCACTTGGTCCAGCTCAGAGCAAGACGGCCCCCCTCAAATCCTCCACTGGGGAGATGATCACAGAAAAAAACAAGCAGATGGAGAGATGGGTGGATCACTACTCTGACCTCTACTCCAGACAGAACACCGTGACACCGCCAGCCCTCGATGCCATCGATTGCCTGCCATCCATGGATGAACTTGACACCGAGCCAACCATCGATGAACTCAGCAAGGCCATTGATAGCTTGGCCGCTGGCAAGGCACCTGGCAACAACGACATACCCTCCGACCTGATCAAGCACTGCAAGACTGCCTACTGCTGCCATTGTATGATGTCCTCTGTCAGTGCTGGAAGGAAGGTGCTGTACCACAGGACATGAGGAACGCCAAGATCATCACCCTCTACAAAAATAAAGGGGAGAGAAGCGACTGCAACAACTACAGGGGCATCTTCCTCCTCAGCATTGTTGGCAAAGTCTACACGCGAGTTGTCCTCGTTCGTCTACAGAAGCTTGCCGAACGTGTCTACCCCGATTCTCAGTGTGGCTTCCGCGCTGGGCGATCGATGGTGGACATGATATTCTCCATCCGCCAACTCCAGGAGAAGTGCAGAGAACAGAACATGCCCCTGTACGTCGCCTTCATCGACCTCATCAAAGAGTTCGATCTGGTCAGCAGAGAGGGCCTTTTCAAAATCCTGCCAAAGATAGGATGCCCACCAAAGTTGCAAAGCCTCATCGAATGGTTTCACACCAACATGCAGGGGATAGTGCAGTACAACAGCAACGTCTCAGAGCCATTCAATATACACAGTGGAGTGAAACAGGGCTGTGTACTTGCGCCAACCCTCTTTGGGATTTTCTTTGCTATGCTCCTGAGGCATGCCTTCAGCACAGCAACAGAGGGAATCTACCTGCATACAAGATCTGACGGCAGGCTTTTCAACCTCGCCCGCCTGAAAGCCAAAACCAAAGTACATGAGGCTCTAATCAGAGATATGCTGTTCACAGATGACGCTGCAGTCGTGACCCACACACAGCAGGAGCTTCAGACCGGGATGGACCGCTTCTCCCAGGCATGCATGGACTTTGGGCTTACATCAGCCTGAAGAAGACTAACGTCTTGGCGCAAGGCACGGAAGTACCACCAACCATCACCATCGTATTACAAGCTGGAGGTCGTGAATCAGTTCATGTACCTGGGGTCCACGATCAGCAGCAACCTATCCCTTGATACAGAGATCGACAAGAGGATTGGAAAATCAGCCTCCACACTCGCTCGCCTCACCACACGAGTGTGGGAGAATCCCAAACTCTCTGTCAAGACGAAGATGGCAGTGTACAACACCTGCGTCATCAGCACACTGCTCTATGGGAGTGAGACATGGACAGCATACGCCTGGCAGGAAAAGAGACTGAATTCTTTCCACTTGCGCTGCATTCGCTGCATCCTGGACATATCCTGGCAGGACAAAGTGCCCAAGACAGAAGTCCTGTCTCGCGCCGGCCTTCCCTCCATGTTCACTCTACTCAGGCAGCGCAGGCCCCGCTGGCTAGGCCATGTTCACCATATGGAGGATGGCAGAATCCCCAAAGACGTCCTCTACGGAGAACTGGCGACTGGCAGGAGAGACGCTGGTCGCCCACAGCTGCGCTTCAGAGACGTCTGCAAGAGAAATATGAAGGCCCTGGAGATCAACACAGAGCGCTGGGAGGATCTCGCAACGGACCGCTCCAAATGGAAAGGCACCCTGACCAGACAGCTCAAGGCGGGTGAAGAGAAACTGACTGCTGCAGCAGATGAAAAAAGGACCCACAGGAAGAACCGCCACAGACCCAGCAGCACGGAGACCATCCACAAGTGCGACCTGTGTGACAGGGACTGCCATTCGCGCATCGGCCTGTTCAGCCACAGGCGGTGCTGTTCCAGCAGAGTAGACATCTAGGATTCTCTTCCATGGTCATCATAGACCGACGGAGGCCGACGACATATAACACAATCTTGGAGAGTGATAGGATGCCTGAGGAGTGGAGAAGAAGTGTTTTGGTACCAATTTTCACGAACAAAAGTGATGCTCAGAGGTGTAGTAACTACAGAGGCATAAAGTTGATCAGCCACACTATTCAAATTAAAAAAAAACTTTATTTATCCCCAAGGGGTAATTTAAAAGGCACAGTGAAGCAATGCAATAACAACAAAAAACAATACAAGTACCACACAAAGACATAGAATTAACACATAATGAAATGAGATAATGAATAATAATGAAACAGTAAATATGTGCAAGGTAAGGTGTTTAGTTTGAATTTTAGATAATAAATAAAACTGAATAAGTAACTAACTAGCAAACTAACAGCAGTAAAGTACCTAATGTTCTGAAAATGAAGAGTGAAAGAGACTCAAGTCTATAGGGGTCTGAGTTTGTGGAGAGATGGAAGAAAAGTGAATATCTGAGGTACATGTGTTCAGGGTGGGGGCGGGGGGGTCAGGAGTTTAAGGGTGCATTCAGACAGCCACTGTTTGGTCCGGAACAAAGGAACAAACAATAGCTTCCGTGAATAGTTTGGTTTGTTTGGTGCAGTCTGAACACGCGTTCGAACTGTGGTGCGCACACAAGTGAAGTCTGGTCCCCCTGAAAATGGGGGTCTCGGTTCACTTGCAAACAAAGTCTGGTGCGCTCTGCTTGCAGTGTGAATTGAAACAGACTATCCAGCAGACCAAAGGGTGGAAGTGCCCCTCGGCGTTTGTGTAACCATAGCAACATGTAGTCTGAGAAGGGGAAGTGGCGTTTTCTGTAGTACATTTTGGGTAGAAAATAATAATAAAGACAACCGCACAAACCCGAGAAATCCTTTTACTGGAGAAAGCTGAGGAGAAAAGTTAAAAAGTATCTTGTTTGTGGTGGACAAACAACCCGGCTGAAGGGAACAGATTTCTGTTTTCAGTCCTGGCCAGTCAGTGATCCTGATTTTTCTTCTTCATCAAAATTTTTTCTTCTTGGTCAGTGGTGGTTTCAGCTACAGCACCCCAAACGAGCAGTTGTTGTAACTGCATGATGTTGTCCAGGCAGTTTGGTCCACTGCAGTGTGAATGCAAACCAAACCAAACGAAGGTGTGAAAATTCTCGGCATTCTCCGCCCAGTCTAACTGAGACCCCTGGACTGCCCTGGTCTGAATGCAGCCTAAGAGCAGGACAGCTTTGGGGACAAAGGTGGCCCCCCTCCTCTGAGTTCTGCAGCTGGGGCATCGGAGCCTGCGTTTGGAGGGGAGCCACTCAAAGGCAGGGTGAGGTGGGTGTGATATGGGAAGATATTGTAAGAGTTGTTGAAGTGAGGTTAAGAGGAGAGGTGACAATCAGTGAGCAGCAGTATGGTGTCATGCCAAGAAAGAGTACTACAGATGCAGTGCTTGCTCTAATAGTGTTGATGGAGAAGTATTGAGAAGGTCAGAAGGAGTTGCACTGTGTCTTTGTGGATCTAGAGAAAGCATATGATAAGGTGCCAAGAGAGCAAGTGTGGTACTGTATCAGGAAGTCAGGAGTGGCAGAGAAGTATGTGAGGGCCGGGCAGGACATGCATGAGGACAGCAAGATGGTGGTGACATGTGCTGTAGGAGTGATAGATTCAAGGTAGGGGTGGGATTACATCAGGGATCAGCTCTGAGTCCCTTCTTGCTTACCATGGTGATGGACAGGCTAACAGACGAGTTCAGGCAGGAGTGTCCATGGACCTTGATGTTTGCAGATGACATTGTGATCTGTAGTGAGAGTAGAGAGCAGGTGGAAGAGAACCTGGAGAGATGAAGGTTTGCTCTGGAGAGAAGAGGAATGAAAGTCAGTAGAAGCAAGACAGAATACATGAGTGTGAATGAGAGGGAGGCAGGTGTACAGGTGAAGATGCAAGGAGTAGAGGTAGTGAAGGTAGATGAGTTTAAATAAGTGGGGCCAACCATCTAGAGCAATGGAAGATGCACAAGAGAGGTGAAGAAGAGAGTGGAGGAAGGATGGAGTGGGTGGAGATGAGTGTCAGGGGTGATTTATGACAGAAAGATAGCAGCTAGAGTGAAAAAGAACATTTACAAGAAGGTAGTGAGACCTGCTATGATGTATGATTTGGAGACGGTGGCACTGACAAAAAGAGAGTAGGCAGAGCTGGAGGTGGCAGAGCTGAAGATACTAAGATTCTCACTGGGAGTGATTAGGAGTGACAGGATTAGGAATGAGGCTATCAGACTGACAGCTCAGGTTGAGCGGTTTGTAGACAAAGTAAGAGAGGCAAGGCTGAGGTGGTTTGGACATGTGCAGAGGAGGGATAGTGGGTATGTTGGACAAAGGATGTTGAAGATGAAGCTGCCAGGCAGGAGGAAAAGAGAAAGACCACAGAGATGATTCATGGATGTAGTGAAGGAGGACATGGAGAGGGTTGGTGTTACAGAGGAAGATGTAAGGGATAGGGTGAGATGGAGGCAGATGATCCACTGTGGCGACCCCTAAAGGGAGCAGCCAAAAGAAGAAGACAGACGTCAAAGAGCAATATTCTGTGTACTCACGCGGTACAGCACCTTTTGCTCTCATTACCATATTTCAGTAGATTTTTTTTTAATTCTCTGTTGCTTTGCTGCATGTGTAAGCTGAATAAAACTATGGCGTGCCTAACAGTAAGTCCATGCCACAAAGCATTTGGCCAGTTTGTTATAGGTTTTCTTCATGTAGGCTGGTGAATGTTTTCTACAGTCACAGTATTAGCTTAAGAGTGAACCACTAAATCAGAATAAAATGCCAGATAAAACCAAGTGACACACAGCTAACGCTCCTAAAGTATCTTTAATAATTACACCATAAAGGTTTTCAGACACTCACTTCTTAGTTGCTTTGTCAAAATAAAAAGTAATGTGGGTTTTTTTCCAAACACTGTTTTTACATTTGAACACCAGAAAGAGCTTTACTCACTTAGTTGACATTTGCAAATGTGCACTTTTAAACAACTAATCACGCTTTTTGTACAGTTAGAACTGTTGTGTGTTTATCATGTCTTTGTTGTGCATAATATGTTATAATTATTTCACTTTGCAAATCTCATGCAGAATAGTCCATCTGATTGCCAGACTGCCGTGTTGACACAAGTGTAGGTCATGAGTGAGTTTTGTCAAGGATTCATTTGAAGTTGCTTAATATTAACACAGAGGAGCCCAGTCCTCTTTGGTTTAATGATTTTTGTCCTGCATTTTTGAGGTGCTGTGGGGGAAAATATATTTTCACAGCTGGAAAAAAAAAATGATACAATTGTCAAAGAAAAAAAAACATCTGTGAAGAACAAGAGCTAAAAACCGCCCAAATACTAGAGGCAGCTAGGGTCTCAATGGTGATGGGAATTCAACTTAAACTTGCTACAGATAGAAATGATATTGCCACAGATAGAAAAACCATGTCCATATTTAATTAATATGATGTCACTTGGTATTGACTTGGCATAGACTCCATCCATCCATCCATCTTCTACCACTTAACGCTTTTTGGGTTGCGGAGGGCCTAGAGCCTATCCCAGCATCTTTGGGCGAGAGGCAGGGTACATTCCAGACAGGTCGCCAGTCCACCGCAGGGCCAGCACAGAGAGACAGACAACCATTCACTCACATTCATACCTAAGGACAATTTAGAATCCCCAGTTGATGCCAATTAACCTAACCTGCATGTCTTTGGCCTGTGGGAGGAAACCGGAGTACCTGGAGAAAACCCACACAGACACGGGGAGAACATGCAATCTCCACACAGAAGGGTCACCGATGGTCTGGGGGTGGGATCGAACCCACAATGGTCAGAGGTGGAACTGATCCCATGACCTTCTTGTTGTGCTGCCACAGTGCTAACCTCTGCGCCACTGAGCTGCCCATTTGCAGATAAGTGGCGCAGCTCAAGCTGGAATATTGTTGGCATAGACTCCATGGGTTCATGGGAGTTTGCCCAACCAGTCCACATGTGTTTTGTGGACTTGGAGAAAGCATTCAGCCTTGTCCCTCGTGGTCTCTTGTGGGGGGGTGCCACGGGAGTATGGGGTGTCAGTCTTGTTGTTACGAGCTATCCGGTCCCTGAACGACCATTGCAAGAGTTTGATTCGTATCTCCAACACCCAGTCAAACTCGTTTCCAGTGAGAATTGGACTGCACCAGGGCTGTCCTTTGTCACTGACCCTGTTCATACTTAGTATGGATGTTCCTTTTTACTTTTATAAAGCTTAGACGGCACAGTTGTTTTTTGTTTTTTTTTTGAAACTTACAGTGTTACATTTTGAGTAATTGATATTGCTTTGTGATGTCATGTTGCTGCTTCACTGTAGCCTTTTTCACATTTGTCTGATTGGCTGAGGAAATCAGATGACCATCACTGTTGCAGTACATTGCAGAATGACTGTTCTCTTTGTATAATAGTTTCATGAGTCATTTGTGCTTGTGGTCAGTGCAGCAGCACCTAATTAAAACTGTGGGTTGATGCAAGATATTTATTGGTTGTTAGTCCTGATGGCTCTATATTTTTTCTGCTATTCAAGCTAAACCTACAACTTTGTGGTCATTCACTTTATCTAGTAATTGGCAGTGGCTATGGATACGGAAGCTGCATCCCAATACGAAATGTCTATTGGTACGGAAGAGTTGACAATCCGACTAAACCTTTTCAGATCAGCTCCAAGCCAGCTGCTGCTGTGACTTAAGTAGATAGTACGTTGGGCCTGTGATCAAAAGGTTGCTGGTTTGCATCCTGCTATTGGCAACTTGTCCAAACCGTTTTACTTGATATGAGATGAAATTTAGACTTAAAATTAAGAGGTCAGCCTTAGGATGTGGGGGTGGGTAAGGTTAAAAAGGTAGAAAATAGATATTAATTAAAATTTTGAAACAAATAAATGCCTCAGATTTCCGTACCTGTTGCCTGCTGCTTTTAAGATACACATTAATAGAACGTACTGGCCAATCAGATTCGAGCTGTATTTGTAACAAGAATTTAATGGGTACGGTTCTGTATCCATAACCACTGCCTTTGTAATTTAGGACTTTGAAGGTCAGCTGATCCATCAGGGACCCCGGCTACATGGCCACAATAATCCGATAACTAGGAGTAATCAGATAATGGTAATAGGATTTGACATGTTTACATGCACTGAATAAATGGATTGTTGGACAATAAACTATGTGTGTTAATGTAATTTCTCACAACAAAATAATTGCCTTTTATCTATTGTTTTACATGACTACTTTAATAATCAGATAACTGCAGAAATCCGATTATAAACTGTTCATTACCGTGCATGTAAGCATAGCCATTCTGCATATCATACTCCCATAAATAATATGTGGGACGACCCCAAAAATTGCTCTAGCCCAGGGGCCCACAACCTCCTTAACCCCACCCTGGTGGCATCCTGAAACTGCTGCCTCTGGGTGTATAGGAACCCACTACTGAGAGTTTTCCATCAACAAGAGGAGGAAGAAGAAGAAGAGAAGGGATTTAATTGGTGCTGCTGCACGCTGACATGGAAGAGTCACTGCAGGTGCCAGTGTGCAACAGTGGCAAGTTGTTTGCAGTTTTTTGGACCAATTAAAAAGTGCAATCAGATAATTTCCCACAGGACCCCCGGTTGAAAAACACTTACCTCATAGACTGTAATTTGGATCAGAACTCACCACGGAGTTTACTGCACTGCCGTGCAGGCCCTGACTACAAATGATGTCCTCAATCAAGATAACAGGGCTAAAAATCTTGTAAGCAGGGTATCAGTTTTACAATATAGGTGGCAGTGCATAGTCCACCCTTATTTCCAGCCTAAGGTAGGGGTCACCAACTAAAGCTGCAAAAGGTCCGATAAGTCAGTCCTCCTCCCCAGCTGAGGTCTGAACTGGGTGTGCGAATATTTAGGCGCCTCATGTTTCGATTATGAGTCAGAACTCCAACTTGATTCTACAACCATTCTCAATGCATCTTGATGCATTTTTTTTCTATCCAAGAGTTTTCCCTCCCACTGTGTGACAACTTGGCCTTTTTAAAGCAAAGTATTTACAATGACCCATGAATTTACTTCCAACATCTTTTATTAAAACAAATGGAAGAGAAATTTGACACATGGTGAGCAGTGGTGGCCTAATGGTTAGGGATGTGGACTGGTGAGCGGAAGGTCGCAGGTTCAGTCTCTGGCAGGATTAGATCTGGGTGGACAGATAACATAGCAGTGTTTGCCCCACCCTCCTTAACCCCACTGTGGTGCCCTTGAGCAAGGCTCTTAACCCCAGCTGCTCCAGTGGAGCTGCTCAGTGGCCACAGGTCAGTCTGTGGTTGTACTGGGCAGCTTCCTGTTGTGAATGTGTAACTGTGTGAGTGTGAACAGGGCATCCTTGAAAAAGAGGGGTTGCCTCTCAGTGAAACTGCCCTGTATAAATAAAGGTTAAATAAAAAACATAAACAAATTTATCTCACAGTGTGTTTTTAAGAACTGTCATCCTTTCATTGACATTCTTTCAGGAGACCACAGCTGTCTCCAGACAGACCAATATCATTTAACTTGCTTTCACACATTATTTTAGTAAGCTCGGGTTTTAGCTGGTTTTAGCTCTATATTAATTTTTAAACAAAAAAAAAATATTTAAATGAATTCTTTGTTCAATTTCAAACAAAATGTAATATAAAATTTTATAATACAGAAGAACACTAAATGTATTTGTTGACTCCAAATAAGCAGGTCAAAAATTCTAAAATCTACAACTAAAATCCTAAAAAAATGTTTTACAGGAGAACACAAACTAAATTGTATTGCATTAAAAAAAGATCAATATCTAAAAAACAAAATTTCACAAAAAGTCCACCTCTATACATCATTTTTAGTGCAGAAAAACGGTTTCAAACTAAGAAAAAAAAAAACCAGACACAAAATATCATTCCAGGACAGAAAATATAATTCCACACGACAGAATTGTTCAACTTTTTTTTTTATCTCAACAATAAACTCTGTTACAGCATGTATTGAGCTGTAATTCCATGGTTACAGGGAAAGGGGGGGGTGGAACTTTTCATGTTCAGTAACACATGGATCTTTCACTGAGTTTTTAAGTTATATTGGAGGCTACAAAAAGGGCCTCCATATCCAGCGACCTCACCTCTGCATCCCAGCATGGATTGCTCGCGGCAGAATAGAAGAAGAAGGTAAATACGTTCAATTTCACAACAGCACTTGTTTTTGTGGATACAGACCTGAAACAGTCTGTTCGGGGTGGATGTACTGGCTGTCGGCCTTGTGTGTGTGTGTGTGTGTGTGTGTGTATGGAGGGGAGTGCGCCACAGCAAACCTGATTTTGCAAAGTGCTGACTCTCTGGGGCGGTTGGAGCCACAGAGTCTCTGCAGAGAGTGGCGGTCATGGGACAGCGGAGAGGGGAGTCTGCAGCAGGAGGAGAGTAGAGTGCCCAAGGGCTCGTGCCACAATCTATCGGGCGGTCGCCAATGCAGCAGTTCAGTTCCACTTTTTCCACTTTTTTTCCCCCACCAAAATAAAACAGTCTCACTTTTCCCCGAATTGTACCAGTTTGTGACCCCTGGTTAAAGGTATCAACACAAAAGCGGTGTGAGCATTTTCTCAGGATATCAACCATATTAACCTCTGTAACTTTTTATGTTCTTTTGTCTCTCTATTCCATCAGTACAAAGTGTCTCTATAATCTTTATTTCCTCATCATTTTAAATAGTGACATATTGCTTACTCAATAGAAATCTCATCTGATTTTTTTCACTAACTTGCTGTATAGAGAACTGTAAAAGCAGTCAGAGACGGCACACCTCTGCCAAGGCTCCTTCTGTCCCCCATGAATCGCCTCCAAAGTGTAATGGGTTTGTGTGTAGGCCTAGAGCCGCTTCTGATGAAAATTGCTTCCAAATCCATTCAGTAGTTTTGGAGTATTGCTGCTAACACTCTGTGAGAAGATAAGAGCTTTGACAGAGGTACACATGTGGACAAAATTGTTGGGACCCCTCTGTTAATGAAAGAAAAACCCACAATGGTCACAGAAATAACTTGAATCTGACAAAAGTGGTAATAAATAAAAATTCTATGAAAATTAACCAATGAAAATCAGACAATGCTTTTGACTTGTGGTTCAACAGAATTATTTTAAAAAACAAACTCATGAAACAGGCCTGGACAAAAATGATGGTACCCCTAGAAAAGATTGAAAATAATGTGACCATAGGGACATGTTCAACCAAGATGTGTCCTCTAATTAACATCACAGGTGTCTACAAACTTGTAATCAGTCAGTCGGCCTATTTAAAGGGTGACAAGTAGTCACTGTGCTGTTTGGTGACATGGTGTGTACCACACTAAACATGGACCAGAGGAAGCAAAGGAGAGAGTTGTCTCAGGAGATTAGAAAGAAAATTATAGACAAGCATGTTAAAGGTAAAGGTTATAAGACCATCTCCAAGCAGCTTGATGTTCCTGTGATGACAGTTGCACATATTATTCAGAAATTTAAGATCCACGGGACTGTAGCCAACCTCCCTGGATGTGGCCACAGGAGGAAACTTGATGAAAAATGGAAGAGACGGATAATACAAATGGTCACAAAAGAGCCCAGGAACAACCTCTAAACACATTCATGGTGAACTCCAAGGTCAAGGTACATCAGTGTCAGATCGCACCATCCGTCATTGTTTGAGCCAAAGTGGACTTCATGGGAGACGACCAAGGAGGACACCACTGCTGAAAACAAATCATAAAAAAGCCAGACTGCAATTTGCCAAACTGCATGTTGACAAGCCACAAAGCTTCTGGGAGAATGTCCTATGGACAGATGAGACAAAACTACAACTTTTTGGCAAGGCACTATGTTCACAGACGCAAAAATGAAGCATACCAAGAAAAGAACACTGTCCCTACTGTGAAACATGGAGGAGGTTCTGTTATGTTCTGGGGCTGCTTTGCTGCATCTGGCACAGGGTGTCTTGAATGTGTGCAGGGTACAATGAAATCTCAAGACTATCAAGGTATTCTAGAGAGAAATGTGCTGCCCAGTGTCAGACAGCTTGGTCTCAGTCGCAGGTCATGGGTCTTGCAACAGGATAATGACCCAAAACACACAGCTAAAAACACCCAAGAATGGCTGAGAGCGAAACATTTGACTATTCTAAAGTGGCCTTCAATGAATCCTGATCTAAATCCTATTGAACATCCGTGGAAGGAGCTGAAACATGCCATCTGGAGAAGGCACCCTTCAAACCTGAGACAACTGGAGCAGTTTGCTCATGAGGAGTGGGCCAAAATACCTGCTGAGAGGTACAGAAATCTCATTGACAGTTACAGAAATGTTTGATTGCAGTGATTGCCTCAAAAGGTTGTGCAACAAAATATTAAGTTAAGGGTACCAACAATTTTGTCCACGGCTGTATGCACTCTCGGATCATCACCAAAATGTAATGGGTTCCTCTGTAGCCCAAGAACCACCTCTGGTGAAAATTTCACTCAAATCCATCCAGTAGTTTTTGTGTAATCCTACTGCACAGTGGTCTACACTCAGTCGCTTCAGGACTGGACATGGCCCCTGCTTGGCCAGCCTTCACAGATGGGGCAGTAGCCCTAGCCCACTGTGCGCATGTGGAGAGGAGCAAACTATAGAACACATCATAGAGGCTTGCCCGCTCCAAAGACTGGAAGGAGGATTACACACCCTCCATACAACAAACCAGGAGGCAACTGCTTGGCTTAAGGACTTTGCATTCGCTAAAAAAATAAAAACTGCACAAATACAAACAAAGCCCATGGTGGAGGTATGCACTCTCACATCATCACCAAAATCTAATCATGTATTCTCCGTGCCATTACACACCTTTCCTGAAAATTTCATCAAAATCTGTTCATAACTTTTTGAGTAATGTTGCTAAAAGACAGACAGACAAACCAACCAACCAACGCCTGTGAAAACATTAGCTCTTCCCTTGGCGGAGGTAATAATTGTCTTTCCTCCCGACTGTATGAAGAAAACACATTAGTTGGAAATGCATTACTCAAACTGATGACTGTAAAGAATAACACCTCAGAAGTTAAAGAGTTTGTTAACTGTTCTGCTGCATGGATTGAAATAAGTCACTTCTTTGTTGTCTAAATCAAAACATACACCTACAGTGTAATGCACTTTGCATAATGAGTCATTTAGATACCATCATACAGAGCACAGTGTTATTCACAGAAACTCTGTCCTTGCTCCAATCTTCTGAAAGGAGCTGAATCTAGTTCCCTTATCACACCAAGCAGAAAACAATGAGTTGAGAAAAAAAAGAAAAGGTCTTAGTGAATAGAGGATAGAGGGAAAAACATAATAGATAGTAGTGGAAATTGATTTTGAACAAGTGCTTTTATTCGACAAAAGCTTGGCATCTGAAGAGAAAATGGTCTCCCTGAATAACAGCCGTGGTGGAAATGTGGTTTAGACCTGATAAAAGGATGCCAGGGGGAAGGTAGATGGAGACAATGGGTTGAGAAAGGAAGATAAAGAGTGATTAAAGAAAATGAGAAAAGAGGCAAAGCAGCAGCAAGGAAAACAATCTGAAAAACAAGATTGGGTAAAGGAGGAGAGAAAAATGTTGAGTGGGCATGTGGGTGGGTCATGAAGAGGAACAAAAGCCTTGTGCCCTTTGGGCTTAAATTGCCAACCAACAAATAAATTTGTGATGTCTCGTCTGTTCTTAGCATCTTATTCATCACAATAGCGTTGTTAAATAAAGGTGAGTCAGCCACCAGTTATAAAACATGTCCTGATTCCAATCTCATTTATTCAGCAGGAACTGAGTTTACTTTTTTCCTCACTGCTATGGGAGTGCTTTTGGTGGTATTGAGTTGCTCTTTTTTAATGGTGTGCATATTAATGCATTAATAATCTGCAGTACTTTAGATGTTATTCCTCTAAGTAAGTGAAACATTCTGCTCATATTAGACTAAAATATGCCTCAGCATGTCAGGCAGCTTTTGGGGACCCTAATGTATATATGCTTTTCCCCCATTTAACAGAAAACAGCACTTTCTAGTAATAACAGAAAATTGCATTAGATCAAGCCAAGGAAGGCTTCTGTCTTCATGGAAACACATAAAATACTTACTGCTGTAGCACATTTTTTATGGTATCATGGTTGGGTTATTAATTCAGACTGAAATATAAATCTAATGACTACAGGAGAAATGATGTATATGCCAACTTCTGAAAAAAAAAAAAAAACATTTATTCCCATTTAAAGGCCGGTCAGTTGAACCAATATCATTTGAGGGCATAATGGAGAGTAGTAATGCTAATTTAACTTAATTAAACCATCACCATTGGAAGGATACATCTACCAGACAGCAGTTTGACCAGTAAAATAATTTTGTTCTGATGTAATTGCACAAAGGTGTTGGCTTGTTCACTTTGTCATCTCTGATTATGTTGAATATTAAATACTGTAGATTTGCATACAATAGTGAAACATTCACATTTGACCAGCCTTTTAAATGCATTTGATAACTAAGGAAAAAAATAATAATATGAATACACTGTTGGCTTTAGCTTAATGTAGCCACCATGCTAGCTGCTTTAACCTTGCAATTATATGTTTCAGTCCATTACACCTGCAACAATAGATTTCTGTTTTTATTTGATTTCTTCTGTTTATAGTATTAGAAGAGAGCAGTATACTGACATATTTCTCGGCCCAGGAAACACGCACGCAGGCGCAGGTAGATTTGAAAGCTTTATTCAACCAGGTAAACGTGTTTGGATGCGTGTATGTGATGTGGTAATGTGGGTGGAAGATGAGGACAGGAACAGAGCAGCACGCCGTGCGGCCAGGCAACCCTATGGGAGAGACACAAACAGGGAGTGAGCTGGGCAAACCACACGGGAGAGTGATAGAGAGATGTGCTTACTGAGACTCACCGTGGCCCCCAGGGCATTACAGAAGCACCTCCACACTTGGGAGACAAACTGAGGCCCATGATCCGATACAACGTCCAACGGAATCCCGTGCAGTCTGACCACATGTTGGACGAGGAGGTCAGCCATTTCACGTGCTGAAGGAAGACCCCGAAGTGGCACAAAGTGGGAGGCCTTAGAGAACCGATCCACGATCATCAGAACCGTGTCATAGATGTTAGAGACTGGGAGACCAGTGACGAAGTCAAGAGCGATGTCCGACCAGGGCCTGCCTGGGACCAGCAGGGGCTGGAGCAGACCCGCAGGTGGTGAGTTCTGAGACTTGCCAGTGGCACACTGGGGACAAGCCCGGACGTAGTTGGTGACATCCTTTTGGAGACCCGGCCACCAGAATGAGCGTTGAAGAAGGTCCACCAGTCGGGAGATGCCAGGGTGACAGGTGAGCTTGGACGTGTGGGCCCAGTGAATGACCTCCCCCCGAACAGCTGAAGGAACGAAGAGCCTGCCCTCCGGACCACCGCCAGGGTCCGGTTCCGCCTCCTGCGCCTTTCGGATCTTGTCCCTGATGGACCAGGAGACCGCCCCCACAACGCACGAGCTGGGAAGGATGGTGTGGTCCGACTCCTCCGGGCCCTCAGGAGCGAACTGTCTGGACAAGGCGTCGGGCAATCCATTCTTTGAGCCTGGACGGTAAGTGATGGTAAATTGGAATCGAGCGAAGAATAGAGACCAGCGTGCCTGGCGGGCATTCAGACGCCACGCTGACCTCAAATACTCAAGATTCTTGTGGTCCGTCCAGACCACAAAAGGCTGAGCTGCCCCCTCCAGCCAGTGACGCCACTCCTGCAGCGCGAGCTTGACAGCAAGGAGTTCCCTGTCACCGACGTCATAATTTCGCTCGGCTGCAGACAACCGTCAAGAGAAGAAGGCGCAGGGCCGCTTGACTCCATCCACTGGCAAACGCTGGGATAGCACCGCCCCCACCCCTGTGTCAGATGCATCAACCTCCACCAAGCACTGCAGCGTGGGATCGACCTGGGTTAGGACCCGGGAGGATGAGAACTCCGTCTTGAGGGTCTTGAAGGCGGTAGCTGCCTACTCGGACCACTGAAAGGGCACCTTAGAAGAAGTGAGACGAGTCAGGGGAGTAACAATGGCGCCGAAGTTGGGGACAAAGCGACGGTAGAAATTAGCGAAGCCGATGAACTGTTGCACCTGTTTCCTGGAGGTAGGCGTGGGCCACTCGACCACCGCTTTTACCTTAGCGGGATCGGGAAGGATCTGATTGTGAGAGATGACAAATCCCAGGAAAGAGGTGGTCTTGGCGTAGAATTTGCATTTCTTCGCCTTGATGTAGAGCCTGTTCTCCAGCAACCGCTGCAGGGCCCGCCTCACATGAGCCTGGTGCTCCTCCCGTGACCTGGAGAAGATGAGTATATCATCCAGGTAGACGAAGACAAAGACCCCCAGGAAATCTCGTAGGACATCATTTATGAGTCGCTGGAAGACGGCAGGTGCCTTGGTGAGCCCAAACGGCATCACTAAGTACTCGAAGTGGCCGCTGGGCATACTGGAGGCCGTCTTCCACTCATCGCCCTCCCGGATCCGAACAAGGTGGTAGGCGCTGCGGAGATCTAATTTCGTAAACCAGGTCGCCCCCTGGAGGGAGCGGAAGGCGGTGTCCATCAGAGGCAGGGTGTAGCGGTCCTTAACCGTAATGTCATTGAGCGCCCTGAAGTCAATGCAGGGGTGAAGGGACACATCCTTCTTGGAGACAAAGAAGAAGCCAGCACCGAGCGGAGACGAGGAGGGGCGAATGATCCCAGTGCTGAGCGACTCCTTGATGTAAGAATCCATTGCCTCGCGTTCAGGGGCTGAAAGGCTGTAAAGGCGGCCGGATGGTAAGGGCGCCCCTGGGCGGAGGTTTATGGCGCAGTCATACGGCCGGTGAGGGGGAAGAGACATGGCTTTGGACTTGCTGAATGCCATCCTCAAGTCGTGAAACTCCTGTGACACCAGGGTGAGGTCCGGAGGCTCGGTGACCGGCGCGGGCAGAAGGGAGGATGGAGCAAAAGCCGCAGACTGGAGACAGGTGCTCAGGTAGAAGGAGCTCCACGAAAGGACACTACAAGACCTCCAATCGAGGATGGGGCTGTGCAGGCGCAGCCATGGGTAGCCCAGAATGACACGGTCTGAAGAGGAGGACAGGACATATAGAGTTAGGTCCTCACAGTGGTTGCCAGAGATTATTATGGGGACCGACTTGGTGCGATGCGTCACTACCCCCAGGGGAGAGCGAGAGAGGGTGACCAGGTTAAGGTGAGTTGATAATGGCTGACAGGGTATACCCAAACGGGTTGCCAGGCTTTTGGAAATGAAATTTTGCTCTGCCCCCGAGTCCACCAGTGTGTGAGTGAGATGCCCGATGGAATTATGGCAGAATCTGATGGGCAGCATGCAACTAGAGAGGGGATTTGACCGGTTAGAGTCTGCAAGGCCCCCTACAGTGACTCGCGGACCCCCCCCATTTGGCTTGACCGGGCACTGCTCCACGGTATGCTGGTCGTCTCCGCAATACATGGAGAGACCCAGTTCTCGCCAGCGTTGTCTCTCCGCAAGAGGGAGCCTGGTGCACCCAATCGACATGGCCTCTGACTCATCGGCGGACTCCGGAGCGGGTAACGCCAGAGGGCGAGACTGATGAGAGCGGGCGAAAGATCCGCGCGAGCGGCTGACTGACTTCCGCTCCGCGGCCCGCTCTCGCAGCCTATTGTCCAAACTAATTGTTAGGGAGATTAGCTCGGACAGCCGCCCTGGGAGATCCCGACTAGCCAATTCGTCCCGCAGACCTGAATTGAGGCTACGGAGGAAGATGCTGCAGAGAGAAGCCTCTCCCCAACCAACCTCCTCCGCTGCCACCCGGAAGTCAACAGCGTGATCCGCCGCCGACCGGCTTCCCTGTTGGAGGCTAAGGAGCCGATCGGCGAGGACGCTGTCACGACGCGAGTGATCAAACACCTCTAGGAAGTCTTGCACGAACCGGTCATAGGAGAGGGTCGCGTAGCTGGGCTTCAACATGACGGCATAAGCCCAAGCTATCGCTTGCCCCTCCAGGAGATTAGCCATGTAACCGATTCGGCTGTGGTCTGAGGGGAAATCCCCGGGAACGCGCAAGAACACCGACTCACATTTTAAAATAAACCCCCGTGCTCCACCGAGCTTCCCGTTGAAGCGAGCGGGGGTCGGGATAGGTGTGAGCCGGGTCGGCGCTCCCGAGCTAGGTTGGCCAGCCGTGGAAGCGGCCGAAGCCGAGCCGCCTTGATGAGTCGGGGGGAACGCCTGCTGGGGGTCAAGACGGTCTAACCGGTGAGTAATTATAGTTAATTGGTTGAATATGACCTGTTGTTGATGCGCAATCATATCCACCCGAGCCTCGAGGGTGGAAAAACGGTGTGCGAGCCCGCTGTCCGCTGGGCCCGCTTGGCTGGAGCCGTACTGACATATTTCTCGGCCCAGGAAACACGCACGCAGGCTCAGGTAAATTTGAAAGCTTTATTCAACCAGGTAAACGTGTTTGGATGCGTGTATGTGATGTGGTAATGTTTTGTGGGTGGAAGATGAGGACAGGAACAGAGCAGCACGCCGTGCGGCCAGGCAACCCTATGGGAGAGACACAAACAGGGAGTGAGCTGGGCAAACCACACGGGAGAGTGATACAGAGATGTGCTTACTTGCAGAGATATAGGTGGCTGGCGTTGGCGAGGATTCCAAGCCTGGGAGACAGCATCCTGCTGTGCATCCAACGAGGTGTGGAGATGCGGGGAGGAGATGATGGCGAAGGAGAGGATTTCCGCCATCAGGGAATCCACCTGTGCACAGGGGAAGGCTGAGAGAACAGGTGAGTAATAAGACAGCTTACGTGTCGCAGCGATGAATAGCAGGCCTGAAGGAAGGATTCTGCTGAGGGATTGAGCGCGTAGTAAGACAGACGGCTCCAGGCCGATGCTCAGGGCGAGGTGGAATAAATAGCTCAGCGCTAACGAGGTGCAGGTGTGCGCGCAGCTGAGGTGGATGCCTGAGAGCGGCGAGTGGTGACATATACTGCATATGCAGTGCAGCTCAGCTTGTCCAAAACTAATGACATAAACATGTCAAAGTGGGAAAATAAACTGTAAAACCCAAAGTAATTGGGAAAATACAGTAATAGTAGTACAGAAAATCACTATAAATTCAAGACATCTGTGTCTGTGTGTCATGATCATAGGACATCATAGGACGGCCTATGATGTCTGCATGATGTCCTATGATGATTCTATAATCTCAGGCATCATAGGACTTACGATGCCATCATATAGATATGATGTCTATATGGCATCATATAGACCTATAGACAGGTGTCTTTGACTATGTGATCAACGGCAGGCATCACTCGCCATGATCCTATGATCTCAGGCATCATAGGACTTACGATGCCGTCATATAGATATGATGTCTATATGGCATCATATAGACCTATAGACAGGTGTCTTTGACTATGTGATCAACAGCAGGCATCACTCATGATCATACGACTTGCTATGATCTATGATGATCCTATGATCTCAGGCATTCATAGGACAGCCTATGATGTCTGCTTGATGTCCTATGATGATCCGATGAACTCAGGCATCATAGGACTTGTGATGCCGTCATATACATATGAAGTCTATATGACCTCATAGAGACATATAGACAGGTGTCTTTGACTATGTGATCAACGGCAGGCATCACTCACGATGATCCTATGATCTCAGGCATCACAGGACTCGCAATGCCATCATATAGATATCATGTCTACATGACGACATAATAGACAGGTGTCTTTGACTAGGTGATCAACGGCAGGCATCACTGACGTTCATAGGACTTGCTATGACCTATGATGTTCCTATGATCTCAGGCATCATAGGGGCAATCCCTCATATAGATATGATGTTATATGACGTCATATAGACATATTGACAGGTGTCTTTGACTGATCAGTGGCAGGTATCACTCATGATCATAGGACTAGCTATGACCTATGATGTTCCTATGATCACAGACATCATAGGACTTGCGAGGCCGTCATATAGATATGATGTCTATATGACATCATATAGACAAATAGACAGGTGTCTTTGACTATGTGATCAACGGCAGGCATTACTCACGATCATAGAACTTGCTATGACATCATCAGAGATCAAACGCATGCATTACTCAAGCTCACAATCATAGGACATCAAAGATCAAAGGCAGGCATCACTCACGATCATAGGACTCACTTTGCCATCATAACAGATCATAGGACTCACTAGGACATCATCAACGATCACAGGCAGTCATCACTCACGATCATAGGACTCTCCATGACATCATCAAAGACCATAGCATTCGCTATGGCACCATCAAAGGCAGGCATCACTGAACGAGTGCAGACATGCTCGCTTACACCCTTGCTTACACCTGCTTTCTACGGCAAACATCAAATGCAGCTTTCACCATGATTACTGTTGCCAGACACACACATCATCAAAGATCAAAGGCAGACATCACTGAACGAATGATGACGTCAGAGATCAAAGGCAGACATCACCATGGTTACTGTTGCCATGGGAATAGTAACTTTCTACGGGCATGCAGAAATGCTGGCTTATACCTGCTTTCTATGGCCATGCCGAAATACTTGCTTATTCTTGGTTTCTACGGGCCTACACCGGTTTGCACTAGTACATGTAAAAACTAGAGCGCACCTACCTCCACCAAGGCCCTATCACCCAGTGTTAAAGAAAGAAACCAGAATCTGCATTCCAACCCAGATCGCATCCAAAATGTAATGAATTCATCTGTAGCCTAAGGGTCACCTCTGGTGAAAATTTCATTAAAATCTGTCTAATAGTCTTTTGTGTAACCCTGCTAATAACCAGACAAAGAAACCAACATGAAAACATTAGCCCCTTGTTCAAGGTAATAATTTACAGCTGTGCCTATACTTTCATTGCCTATGACAGTAGTCAATAATATTTTTAGGATGAAACTTCGATGCTGTACTGGAAGTAGAGCAATACTCGCAGTATATTGCTTGTAAAAAGTGGTCCTGGTTGTGTAGGGTTGTTGAGAGAGTGACATATGGTGAAAACCTTATTGCCTTACATAAATTACCTGTGACAAATAAGGCCTAATGTGACCCCAGTCAACCTGCTGCACGCTCTCTTCTCACTCTGGCTGCATCCAACCTTCAAGGACACCATACAGAAAAGCCTCTTTGTACAGCCACAAGACATGAGCACAGCAACAGTGAAAATCCCTGGCTCCAGGACAGACCATATATTGTCAACTTCCTGCCAGAGAAAGCCCCACCGCCATCTTGGACTCGACTGGAGCGAACCAGATTCCACCAGAGATGACTACAAAAGCTTCAGGACTGGTCTTGCAGTCCAAATATGGGAAGACTTCCTCCCAAAGTTGCATCAGCCAGAACTACACGAAGGAGACTTCAGACCAGATCCATAAAACCAGCAGACAACTTCAGCTGGTCCCTCTTGACATACATTTCTGAAGAAGAAGTAGGATAGAGTGAAGTACGAGGAGACGAAGAAGAGTGATGTCTGAAGACAGAGTTGAGGTTCGATTGGACACAGCAATGATGATAGAAGGACTATGTGTCACGCCGCGCCGCTCATCAATGGCGCCACCTGCTCACACACCTGTCAGTCATCAGCGGCGAGGAATATAGGCTGCCTCGCCCTGAGCTTCGGTCTGAAGCCGTAGACTTCATTTCCCTTTCATGGGCTTCTACCACATTCTCTTCAGCATCCTCGTCACCGGTAAGAAGATCACTTACCTCATCTCTCCAGTCTGCTCCCCTGTGCACAGGTGGATTCCTCGGCGGCGGACAACCCCGTCCCTCGTCTCTCCTCGCTGCTGCACCGAGCCCTGCAGGTGGCTGTCTCCCGGGCTTCCATCCTTGAAGCGCCAGTCATCTGTCCAAACAAGTAAGCTTCTCTCCCTCGCCTATTCTCCTCCTGTGTTGGTGTGTGCTCATCACCCTGTGTCTGATTTCTCCCATAGGGTTGCCGGCTGAACGGTCTCCTGCCTCTGGGTCCGAAGCAGACACCACCACCAACACATTAACATTCCGCAGACACGCACCCAAACATCCCTGCTGTTAATAAACAGTTTGAACTACTCTGAGCCTGTGTGTGTGCGTCTCCTGAGCCGAACGTTATGTCACTATGGCTCCTGACCAGATAGAGTGATGATATAGAGAGAAGTACATGGCGGTAATGCACCTGTAAGCTGGTTGCCAACCACCAATCAAATCTAAAAGAAGAAGAAGAAGAAGCTGGTCCCTCTATTTGGGGCTTTAGCCCTACTGCATAGGGCCAAGCTGGACCTCTCATCAAAGCCATGGAGTTCAGCTCTGCTATTTTTATTCATTTTTTGCTCTGCTAATCTGTTTTTCTGTAACATTCTCTGATTTTTCATAATCCTTTATTTTAGTGACTTTGGTCAAGTGCTTTCAGTGTAAGTACTAATCTTTGGTTTTCCCTGTAATGAAATCTCAATCTACAGTATATTACACAGGGTTACAAAAATAATTTTTTTGTAAGTTGTCTCCTTTTTTTCAACTGATTTAATACAATTTTGCACCGCTGAATCCGAAAATGACATCCGTTTCTCTCGATCAGGTGGTAAGTAAAAACTTGTACTTACTTAGTACTGTGCATGTACTTACTTTTATATACAGTAAAGGTAAGTACATGTAAACTGAATGTTACGTCATCATCGTTCAAAATTCAGAGAATTTCAAGACATAAAAAAGAATTTTGCATCATATAAAGCGAAAATACCCGTACATGTAAACAAAAACGCACAAAACAACATGTGTCCATAATTCAAAAAGTTGACCTGATTGAGCAAAACCAATGTGATTTTTGGATTCAGCACATCAAAATTGTCCTAAATTCAATTCAATTCAACTTTATTTATATAGCGCCATTTCACAACAACAGTCATCTCATAGCACTTTCAACTGTAGGGGAAACCCCCACAGTTGCAGAAAAACCCCAGCAATCAGGCGATCCCCTGTGAGCAAGCGCTTGGCGATGGTGGAGAGGAAAAACTCCCTTTTAACAGGAAGAAACCTCCAGCAGAACCAGCCTCAGGGAGGGGCAGTCATCTACTGCGACTGGCTGGGGGGTGAGGGGAAAATCAGCTAAAAAAAACTTAGACAATAAATTTGGTGTTGACCAGTGTTATCCATCCATTCATCCATCCATCCATCCATCCATCCATCCATCCATCCATCCATCCATCCATCCATTCATCCATCTTGTACCGCTTTGAGTTTGTGAATTTGCATGCCCCTAGTGGCAGTGTGTGGCGCTGCACCTGTCATCTCACTCTGACATTGCCGGCTGCATTGGGGATTTGTACTGATTTGTACTGATCTGCCAGTTTCAGAAGGTGACAGACATGCATTGGAGGACTCAATGGATGACACGTAATACACCAAAGAAGAAGAACTCCTCATTTCCTTTTCTTGTATTCCCTTCTTTTAGCTCAGAAAGCTAATATGGCCACGATCGGTCATCGTCACTGTCACTTAGACAGCTTTGTACACGGAAAGTAGCTGCAGGATACAAGCGAAATTTATGTGGAATAATCACAAGACTTTGTAAATGTGGTAGCGAGCGTAAATGACTGACAGGATGCAAAATAACGACCACGATGGGTGAAAACGCAGCGACCACGGCAGCGAGCGAGTCCCGTTAGCCGCCGGTAAGTGACTTATTTCTGTGTTTTTTTTAATATTGTACTGTTTTCTTGTTCATATACTTTAAAAATAAGATGATGAGGTACCTCTGTACAAAAAAACGGTGTCAAAAGACTGAGCCATTCTTTGTGTAAATGTATCCAAAGTCCAGTTTTGACTGAGTTATGGAATTTAAAGAGGTGCTGCGACATTATGCAAATTAGATGTGTAAATTTATTCCTATCTGAAACTTTGGATCGTATTTTACATATTTCTAATTGACAGTAAGCCATTATCTCTTACCACTTTCAAGTTATAGCCTTGGAAATCTGAACTATTTTATTGACAAAAAATCTTTACCACTCTTGACCACTAGGGGTTATGTTGCAATTTGGCGACAGACACACTCAAACTGTTAAGCCTTAATCCTTTTGGGATCACGGGGGGCTGGAACCTATCCCAGCATCTTTGGGGGAGAGGCAGGGTACACCTTGGACAGATCGCCAGTCCATCACAGGGCCAGTACAGAAAGACAGACAACCATTAACTCTCACCTTCATACCTGAGGACAATTTAGAATCTCCAGTTTATGCCAATTAACCTAACCTGCATGTCTTTGGCCTGCGGGCAGGGGCACCCCCCCGGGGGGGGAGGGCAGGGGGGTCCCAGCAGCCACCTCTGGTCCCTGCCACTGGACAGTCTAGCATAATTTACAACTTGTTTTTTTATGTCATATTTTACATGTAGTAGATGTTTAAGAATAAATGATGTGCGCTGTATATTATTAACAAATATTAACAAAATATCTGTCAACTGTTGCTTGTCAGAGCCACTCCCTCAGTTAAATGTTGACTGAATTCCCATGTCAAACAAATCTGAGATGCTCAGTTGTTTTAACAAACATTTTGCTGCCTCCAGCTCTTTGTTTGAGACAGTATCCAAAGGAAAATCACCATCTTCTTCCTTAGCAATGCTTATGGTAGCCACACTTTTTCATTCACCGCTTTCTCTATTGGGGAAGTTTGTAAGACTTTAAAAGGTCTAGACCAAAGAAAGTCTGCAGGTCCTGATAATCTCCCCCCGTATTTCTTACAACTGGCTGCAAATATTATAGCCGATCTTTCCATCCAAAAAAAATGTCATTCCTAATGTTTGGAAAACTGCATCTTATTAAAAGATGGTGATCCCACCATGCTGAATAACTATAGACCAATTTCTAAGCTCTACATTTTAGCGAAGGTTTTTGAAAGGCTGATGAATGATCAAATCAAGGACTGTTTGTGTTTAAATACCATTTTATCTTCTTACCAGTCTGGTTTTAGGAAGCAACATAATACAGT
This sequence comes from Pholidichthys leucotaenia, assembly GCA_020510985.1. Taxonomy (NCBI): domain Eukaryota; kingdom Metazoa; phylum Chordata; class Actinopteri; order Cichliformes; family Pholidichthyidae; genus Pholidichthys; species Pholidichthys leucotaenia. The sequence goes on along the minus strand of CM035847.1, from coordinate 124,914,898 downwards.
AACTACCTCCTTGAAAGTCCTAAATGTTGTTGTTGAAGCCTTGGATGCCAAACAATACTGTGCTTCACTTTTCATACATTTGTCCAAGGCATTTGACATTGTTGACCATGAGATTTTATGTCAGGCGCTCTCAGATATATGCCTGTCAGACTAAGCTGTTGGTTTGTTCTCAAACTATCTCTCCAATTGTAAGCAATGCGTACACCTTAATAGTCTATCCTCTAGCTTTCTTAACACCACTAAAGGTGTGCCACAGGGTTCAGTTTTAGGACCCACTTTCTTCACTATCTACATCAGCAGTGTGGGTAAAAATACAAATGCATCTGCACATTTCTATGCTGATGATACTATTGTCTGTTGTTGTGCAAGCACTGTTGCCCTTGTATTTGAATGTCTGCAGTCAGCATTTGACACCATTCAGTCTCGATTGTTTGATCTCAGACTAGTGCCGCCATCAGTGTGTGAATGGGTGGATGGCAGGATCTGTAAAGCGCTTTGGTCATCAAGAGATGAGAATAAAAGCGCTATATACTGTAAGTGAATACCATTTACCATTTTTAGTGCTAAATGCCGACAAAACCAAGACAATGTTGTTTCCTTATATTACATTTGCTCAAAACACCTCCATTGAACTTGTGGCCTCTTACAAATACTGGGGTATCACAATTGATGAAAACCTTTCTTTTTAACCCCACATTGATTTTTTTTTTTTTAATTGAAATTGGGCTGCTTCTTTAGAAACAAATCCTGTTTCTCTTTTAATGCTAGGAAAAGGCTTGTTGCTGCCACCTTCTTGCCTATTCTTGACTATGGGGATATTATTTATATGAATGCCTCTGCTCAGTCTCTTCACTTGTTGGATACGGTCGATCATTGATCACTAAGATTCGTTACAGGACGTAAACCCCTCACACATCACTGCACTTTGTACTCCTTGGTCAGCCGATCCTCATTGTCCATGCACAGACTCTTGCACTGGTATAATTTCGTGCACAAATCCATCCTGGGTCGGCTGCTCACATAGTTATCATAGTTTGCGCTCCCAGGACTTCATTATTTTTACTGTCCCCTCGGTCCATACAGAGCTTGACAAAAAGGCATTTTCTTACTCTGCTCCCTCAATTTGGGTTGGGCTACAGCAGCGTCTGAAGTTGTCTAGCTTGATTCCCTTAGGAGATTTTAAACTTCTTATCGGGTCACTGGAGAACGCATCATTGAGAAACTGTTCTTGTCCTTAGTACTCTAATTTGTTTTGAATCGGCACTCTGCACATTTTCTTTGTTGTTTTGTACTGATTAACATCGCTTAGTGTTGTCTGTAACTCTGTGTTGTACTGTGTGTTGTTTTGACAGATCTCTGTGGAGAATAAGACCTTGTGTCTCAATGAGACTACCTGTATAAATAAAGGTTAATAATAAAAAAAAAAATACAGCAAGGAAGGACAGATCACACTGTCAAGGTGCATTCAGACCAAACGTGAAGGGGTGCGCAGTGTGATTACATTGTATATTGATTTTAAGATAAGATAAGATAAGATAAGCCTATTTTGATGTGTCAACCCAAGATTTTGAGTGGCCCCCATGAAAAATTTCTGGAGGCACTCCTGCCTGTGGGAGGAAACCCACACAGACATGGGAAGAACATGCAAAGTCCACACAGAAGGGTCACCAGTGGTCAGGGGGTGGGATCGAACCCCTGACCTTCTTGTTGTGCTGCCATAGCGCTAACCACTGCACCACTGAGCTGCCCCAATCAGTATTAATTTATGATAAATTCACTTTTAATCTGAATTAATTTCATCTTTTGATTTAAAATAATTTTCTGTTTTCACTTTTTGATCATTATTTGTGATTCACTATTGATATACATACAGTGGTGTGAAAAAGTGTTTGCCCCCTTCCTGATTTCTCTTTTTTTTTTGTGTTTGTCACACTTAAATATTTCAGATCATCAAACAAATTTAAATATTAGACAAAGATAACACAAGTAAACACAAAATGCAGTTTTTAAATGAAGCTGTTTATTATTAAGGGTAAAAAGAGATCCAAACCTACATGGCCCTGTGTGAAAAAGTGACACCCCCCCCCCCCCCATTAAAATATAAATTAACTGTGGTTTATCACATCTTTGGAAAGCTGAATTCAGTTTCTCTAGCCACACCCAGGCCAGGCCTGATTACTGCCACAACCATTCTCAATCAAGAAATTACTTAAATAGGACCTGCTTGATAAAGTAGACCAACAGATCCTCAAAAGCTAGACATCATGCTGCAATCCAAAGAAATTCTTCTTCTTCTTCTTCTTTTAGATTTAATTGATGGTTGGCAACCAGTTTACAGGTGCATTACCGCCACTGACTTGATTATCATCACTCTATTTCTTCTTCTTCTTCTTTTAGATTTGATTGGCCGTTGGCAACTCTATATCTTTGTATAAGGAGTTCTTTTAAGGAGTTCTGAACAACTCCTTATGTGTGAAAAAATTATCCATCCTTGGACTAATACAGGAACCAATGAGAAACAAAATAATTGAGATCTATCAGTCTGGAAAAGGTTGTAAAGCCATTTCTAAAGCTTTGGGACTCCAGTAAACTACAATGAGAGCCATTATCCACAAATGGCGAAAACATGGATCAGTGGTGAACCTTCCCAGGAGTGGCCGGCCGACCAAAATTACCCCCAGAGCGCAGCGACAACTTATCCAAGAGGTTACAAAAGACCCCACAACAACATCCAAAGAACTGCAGGCCTCACTTGCCTCAGTTAAGGTCAGTGTTCATGACTCTACCATAAGAAAGGGACTAGGCAAAAATGGCCTGCATGGCTCGTCTCAGTTTTGCCAGAAAACATCTTGATGATCCCCAAGACTTTTGGGGAAAATACTCTGTGGACTGACGAGACAGAAGTTGAACTTTTTGGAAGGTGTGTGTCCCATTACATCCAGTGTAAAAGTAACACAGCATTTCAGAAAAGGAACATCATACCAACAGTAAAATAGGGTGGTGGTAGTGTGATGGTCTGGGGCTATTTTGCTGCTTCAGGACCTGGAAGACTTGCTGTGGTAAATGGAACCATGAATTCTGCTGTCTACCAAAAAATCCTGAAGGAGAATGTCCGACCATCTGTCCGTGATCTCAAGCTGAAGCGCACTTGGGTTCTGCAACAGGACAATGATCCAAAACACACCAGCAAGTCCACCTCTGTATGGCTTAAGAAAAAAACAAAATGAAGACTTTGGAGTTACCTAGTCAAAGTCCTGACCTGAATCTTATTGAGATGCTGTGGCATGACCTTAAAAAGGCGGTTCATGATCGAAAACCCTCCAATGTGACTGAATTACAACAATTCTGCTAAGATGAGTGGGCCAAAATTCCTCCACAGCACTGTCAAAGACTCATTGCCAGTTATTGCAGACACATGATTGCAGTTGTTGCTGCTAAGGGTGGCCCAACCAGTTATTAGGTTTAGGGGGCAATCACCTTTTCACACAGGGCCATGTAGGTTTGGAATTTTTTTCCCCTTAATAATAAACACCTTCATTTAAAAACTGCATTTTGTGTTTACTTAAGATAAGATCAGCTTTTATTAGTCCCACAATGGGGAAATTCCAGGATTTCAACAGCACAGGGATAGCAACACTCAGAGCAACAATCAGAAGGCAAGAGAAAAACAAGAGCAGCAAGTATACATATGTACATATAAATATAAATATATATACACTACCGTTCAAAAGTTTGGGGTCACTTAGAAATTTCCTTATTTTTGAAAGAAAAGCACTGTTTTTTTCAATGAAGATAACTTTAAACTAATCAGAAATACACTCTAATATCTAATATACATTGCTAATGTGGTAAATGACTATTCTAGCTGCAAATGTCTGGTTTTTGGTGCAATATCTACATAGGTGTATTGAGGCCCATTTCCAGGAACTATCACTCCAGTGTTCTAATGGTACAATGTGCTTGCTCATTGCATCAGAAGGCTAATGGATGATTAGAAAACCCTTGTGCAATCATGTTAGCACAGCTGAAAACAGTTTAGCTGGTTAGAGAAGCTTAAAACTGACCTTCCTTTGAGCAGGTTGAGTATCTGGAAAAAATTATTATTTCAAATACAAATCATTATTTCTAACTTGTCAATGTCTTGACTATATTTTCTATTCATTTTATAACTCATGGTGGTAAATAAGTGTGACTTTTCATGGAAAACACAAAATAATTGTCTGGGTGACCCCAAACTTTTGAACGGTAGTGTATATGTATATATATATACAATATATATATATATATATACACTGTATATATATATATATAGACACACAGTGCGGAGCACTGTAGCTAGATGGAATAGATATACGGTGGGGCAAAAAAGTATTTAGTCAGCCACCAATTGTGCAAGTTCTCCCACTTAAAAGATGAGAGAGGTCTCCAATTTTCATCATAGGTATACCTCAACTATGAGAGACAAAATGAGAGAAAAAAAATCCAGAAAATCACATTGTCTGATTTTTAAAGAATTTATTTGCAAATTATGGTGGAAAATAAGTATTTGGTCACCTACAAACAAGCAAGATTTCTGGCTCTCACAGACCTGTAACTTCTTCTTTAAGAGGCTCCTCTGTCCTCCACTCGTTACCTGTATTAATGGCACCTGTTTGAACTTGTTATCAGTATAAAAGACACCTCCCACAACCTCAAACAGTCAGACTCCAAACTCCACTATGGCCAAGACCAAAGAGCTGTCAAAGGACACCAGAAACAAAATTGTAGACCTGCACCAGGCTGGGAAGACTGAATCTGCAATAGGTAAGCAGCTTGGTGTGAAGAAATCAACTGTGGGAGCAATTATTAGAAAATGGAAGACATACAAGACCACTGATAATCTCCCTCGATCTGGGGCTCCACGCAAGATCTCACCCCGTAGGGTCAAAATGATCACGAGAACGGTGAGCAAAAATCCCAGAACCACACGGGGGGACCTAGTGAATGACCTGCAGAGAGCTGGGACCAAAGTAACAAAGTCTACCATCAGTAACACACTACACCGCCAGGGACTCAAATCCTGCAGTGCCAGACGTGTCCCCCTGCTTAAGCCAGTACATGTCCAGGCCCGTCTGAAGTTTGCTAGAGAGCATTTGGATGATCCAGAAGAGGATTGGGAGAATGGTCAGATGAAACCAAAATAGAACTTTTTGGTAAAAACTCAACTTGTCGTGTTTGGAGGAGAAAGAATGCTGAATTGCATCCAAAGAACACCATAACTACTGTGAAGCATGGGGGTGGAAACATCATGCTTTGGGGCTGTTTTTCTGCAAAGGGACCAGGACGACTGATCCATGTAAAGGAAAGAATGAATGGGGCCATGTATCGTGAGATTTTGAGTGAAAACCTCCTTCCATCAGCAAGGGCATTGAAGATGAAACGTGGCTGGGTCTTTCAGCATGACAATGATCCCAAACACACCGCCCGGGCAATGAAGGAGTGGCTTCGTAAGAAGCATTTCAAGGTCCTGGAGTGGCCTAGCCAGTCTCCAGATCTCAACCCCATAGAAAATCTTTGGAGGGAGTTAAAAGTCCGTGTTGCCCAGCGACAGCCCCAAAACATCACTGCTCTAGAGGAGATCTGCATGGAGGAATGGGCCAAAATACCAGCAACAGTGTGTGAAAAACTTGCGAAGACTTACAGAAAACGTTTGACCTCTGTCATTGCCAACAAAGGGTATATAACAAAGTACAGTGATCCCTCGCTACTTCGCGCTTCACCTTTCGCGCCTTCAGTGCATCGCGGATTTTTCAAAAATATTCATCAAAAATTCAAAATTGAGAAATAATGGGCGGGCGCTAGCAGAAGGCAGGGAGACTACATTAGACCATCAGGTGTCAACACGGAGAGCCGCACAACTGTCTGTTCGCTATTCTCGTGTTGGCTCGGCTCGGAAATCTCGCAAGCTGATTGGCCGAGACATTTCACCCCGCAAGCTGATTGGCCAAGACGTTTCACCCACCTCCTCTCCCTGCCGAGCACTCATGAAAGGAAGGAAGACCGCATTCATTGCTTTTTATCGCTCGTGTTACTTAGTCTCGCCGCGTGGAACTTTTTGCTGTTCTCTTGTGCCATTTTGTGCGAAATAGTCTTCCCGTCGAGCCACTACGCCGCCTCCTGCAGTTTCAGCTCTATCGGAAGCTGCCCTCGATGATCCTGCGCCTCCAGCACCTCACGATGAGGCGTCACCTGAGGAGCAGTAAAGCTCTCATTAACCTGTGCAGTGAATCATTTTCATCTTGAGTTACGTATCTTGTTATAAGAATAAAAGAGTTCTAAAAACATATTTATGTACACTTTGTTTACATCTACGTATGTATGTACACGTACACACACACACACGTATCATATGAGAGAGAGAGCGTGAGAGAATGAACGTACGTATTATTTATGGATGACGTCATTGGGGTGACGCTACTTCGCGGTTTTTCACTTTTCGCGGTCGGTTCTGGAACCCATTAACCGCGATAAGTGAGGGATCACTGTACTGAGATGAACTTTTGTTATTGACCAAATACTTATTTTACCGAGGAATTTACCAATTAATTCATTAAAAATCCTTCAGTGTGATTTTCTGGATTTTTTTTTCTCATTTTGTCTCTCATAGTTGAGGTATACCTATGATGAAAATTGGAGACCTCTCTCATCTTTTACAGTGGGAGAACTTGCACAATTGGTGGCTGACTAAATACTTTTTTACCCCACTGTATAAATATATAAACACAGTGCGGAACATTGTAGCTGAATGGAATAAATATATGAGTATATAAACACACAGTGCAGAGTATTGTAGCTAGATGGAATAACTATGTAGATATATAAACACACACAGTGCGGAGCGTTGTTGCTAGATGGAATAAATATATAAACGCACACAGTGTGGAGCATTGTAGCTAGATGTAATAAATATGTAAATATATAAACACACACAGCATGTTATCAAATCAAATCAAATCAAACTTTATTGTCATATTGCTGTACATACAACTGTAGTGCAGGCAAGATGAAATTGTGTTTCTCTCGGCATCCATATAAATAGAAGCAGCATGATTTAAGACACATTCACACATAGCTTCACCCCCCACCCCCCCACCCCCCATCCATTCACACATTCCTGAGACATACTTGGGGAAAAAAATAACTAACTATAATATACAAATAATATACAAAATGTCCGTAAGTGCAGTAGTGTGTATGAGAGATTCCGGGTCAACTGTTCAGCATCCTGACAGCTTGTGGAAGGAAGCTGTTGATCAGTCTGGTGGTTCTGCCTCTGATGCTCCGGAATCGTTTACCAGATGGAAGAAAGTTCACAGTGTTTATTCAGAGGGTGAGAACGGTCCTTGACAATGTTCAGTGCCCTGCTCCTACAACGGTTCTGAAAAAGTTCTTGGACAGAGGGGAGGGAGACTCCAATTACCCTCTCAGCTCCCTTAACTATCCTCTGCAGGGCTTTTTTGTCTGACATACTGCAGCTGGAGTACCATGTAGCAATGCAGTACGTCAGAACACTCTCCACCACACCTCTGTAGAAGGTCCTGAGGATGCAGATGGGGAGCGAGGCCACGTTGTTATCACACGATAACAAGATACACTTGTGTTATCTTTGTCTAATATGTAAATTTGTTTGATGATCTGAAACATTTAAGTGTGACAAACATACAAAAAGACGAGAAATCAGGAAGTGGGCAAGCATTTTTTCACACCACTGTACATAGAATAGAGTAGAATAGGCTTTATTGTCATTGTACAGTACAATGAAATTGTGGAACTATTATTGACGAATTTACAATTTTTTTATTCTTAACTCATGTCTATGAAATCTTGCTTGTGAAATTCAACCTGCAGTAAATGACCTTCAAGCTTACCAAGACTGATAGCACCCACATTCACACACTCCAGCTCTTCTAATACAGTTTCTTTCCATATTTTAAACTGCTCGACAGAATTTTTTCATATATCATCTGTTTTTCAGCACTTAAATACATTTTTCTTTTTTTCTTGTATGTTGTTTAATTAAATGTCACATTTTATGACACTTAAACCCTTTGGACCAGTCTGAGCCTTTTTTGTTTGTTTGTTTGGTTGACCTACTCATTTCTGCTGTGACCTAATTTAAGAGTACTAGGGTCACAGGGTGAAAGGTTTTGTAAGTTAGTTTCTTTAAATCTTTTGAATTAGGATGAAGTCCACTAAAAATAGCCCTCCGTAGTGTTCTCCACACTTTTAATGTAACAATTTATTACCATCAAGCTAAAATAACTCCAGAGTTTAAAATAGGTCACAAGCTCTGTCTTTCGGACAGTTGAAATAAACGGAGGTTTTGTACACACACTTGTCGGAGAATCAGAGAAGCACTGAGGATGAGCGAATGCTCTGCTGAATAAAAGCAAGTGTGTGTTTAAAAAGAACAGTAAGTGGGCCAAGGGATTGATCTTGCATCGGAAAAAAAATATAGGTAATCCCTTTTTTTTAAAATCCTGCCCACCCCGATGTAGCTGTAGCTTCGCACGGTGTAGCTGTAACATTTAGATTAATCGAGGTGACTAAGGCAGGTGATAGTCTTTGGCCTACACAGCACGCAGGGGCAAGTGTGCCAAAATTTGCTTCGGACCCACCGTCTCTTCAAGGGACCATGTCCAATGTGGAAGAAAATGAATTGTAATCTTCAGGAAAGATTGGAGAAAAAAGATAACTGTATGTTTTAATATTTACATATTCTACTAACTTACTTTTCCAATCCAGTTCAACTTGGCAATATTTTTCAAAACAATGTAGCTGCGACATAACATTGCTTGAGGAAAAAGAAAAAAAGGTACCAGGAGTTGTTTATCAAATGTCTGTGATAGACAAGTTTTGCTTCTTCAGCCCAATTCATGGTGGCAGAAACGCATTGGTACACGAACGAGCACAGTGGACACATTCGTGCACAAACCCTATGCAAAGGGTGAGCACTTACCAAGTGCATGCAGCCCCAAAAAAGTGTACGCACATACAAGTACGCAAATGGTCACAGTGAACTGCGCACGTGCCTGGAAACTCCCACCAGAGGGAAGTAATGAGCAATCTACCAATACTGGGTGAACAAATGACCGTCTTTTGGCTTGTCTGTTTTCTTCCTCTGCCGCTAAACAGCAAAAGCTCCTGTTCATCTTCATTGTATTCACACACCTCCATAGCTTCTGCCATTTTAAACATATGCCAGCATGCTCTTCTTTTGTGTTTGGATTGCCGCTGTTCGAATCAGTTTGGTGGCTCTTGACTGCTGCCGACAGTATGAGCATGTGAACTGCAGATTATCCTCACTGTGCATGCGTGAAACGCGACTTCTCTGAGCAGCAGCTGCAGTGGCTCAAAAACCATTCTGAATACTGTTGTGTACGCAAACGCAGTCTACAGAATGCAAACGCTTTCCCCTCGGAGGAACTCTGAACAGGCCTTTAGAGGATAATTTGCTAGTTGCTACTTTCCTTTGGGTTCCATTTGTAATATGTTTCGGTAGAATATTGTGTTTTATTTGTAGTTAATGAAGTCGAAAAATGTTGAAGGGGTCATTGACTGCACTTTTCCACATTTTAACAGCTCACATAGATATTAATGAAATGTTTGTGACATATTTTAGTCAAATTTTCTGTAATTATTTAATTATTGTAGCCTAATTGAGAATCATCTTTTGCGGCCTTTTTGAGAATGGCTGGTTTCAGTGCATGTCTCTTTAAAATCTAAGGTCTAAGGTCGCATTCAACTCCACCCTCCCTCTTATGTCACTATTGCTAATCTTAGCTGGCTAGATTCTAGCTCCTCGCTCCGAGCCAATTAATGTAGATTTGTCGTAAATAAAAATATGCTAGAAATTTGGGTGTTATAATAAACGAGGATCTTACTTTTACTAGTCATATAAAAGCAATGATCAAATCAGCTTTCTTTAATTTAAAAAAACATTGCTAGAATAAAGAACTACATCTCCATTAACCCTCAAGCGACTGAGTGGGGTCATTTACGACCCCAGCCATATAATTTAATGTGCCGTCTCTTTATTTTTTATCCAAATTTTCTTTCCTAGCATGAATTTGTCAGTCTACTAATCCTACACACTTTCATAGTTTTTTGCAGGGATCAACCAATTGGTGTGGCGTAGACATCGCAAACTCTTGTGGGGTCATTTATGACCCCGAAGAGAAGCACTGGTTTTTAAACATTGGTTTTATAAATTTTATTCAAATGTTCCACTTCTAATAGTTAGTTAGTTAATCCCTTCACACCTGAAGGTGTATATGGGCGGTGCCTATCTCTGTTTCTCTGACCCTAGGCCATACAGCTACTGTAAGTAGTGAAAGCTACAGCGGGGGGTCAGTCCTCTGGTAGCAACTTTACTTTCCCCATTCCATTATGCGGAGCACCACGCTAGAAGGCAGAAAGCACCATTTTTATATGGTCTTTGGTATGACCCAGCTGGGATTTGAACCCCTGCCTCCCGGGTGTGGGGCGGATGCTCTACCAACTGAGCCACCACTCCGGTTTCCACTTCTAATCAGTATTTTATATTGTATTGCAGTGAACCATGGCTAACAGACCTAGGATAGCAAGATTTACATTTGTCTGTTTGTTAGCAAGATAACTCAAAAAGTTATGGACGGATTTTCATGAAATTTTCACAGATTGTCAGAAATGGGGTATCCTACAGATGATTAGATTTTGGTGGTGATCCGGATCACCGTCCACAAGAAAACCGCCATTACGCAAAATGCCATAATAGGTATCATGATCATCATCGTAACTACAATAATAGGTATCATCATCATCGTGATGATGATATGATGACTATGATGACTATGATGATGATGATGATGATGATGATACCTATTATTGTTGTAACTATGATGATGATGATGATGATGATACCTATTATTGTAACTATGATGATAATAACTATGATGATGATGATGATGATGTTCCAAGAGTGAACTGACAAGGACTGTCTAAATAAATGTAATGTTGTTCTTACAGTCTGCGTTTTGGTTATTTCTTGCAATAAAAGTATTATTAGCAAACACATTTTACATTAGATCATTATAAAATACCTGTCTTAAATACAGGGAGTAGTTTTGGTATGATAAACCTCCAACCAGCCATTTATAATAAGGATCCCTGTACAGAGCACAATGGGGTCATAAATGACCCCACTTGGTCATTTCAGTCCGTAAAATAGCTTGGTTGCTTGAGGGTTAAGGATAAGGGAAAACTTGTACATGCTTTTATAAATAGTAGATTGGATTATTGTAATGATCTTCTCACCAAACTGTCCCCCCCCCCAAAAAAAACAAACTATTAAATAATTGCAGTCTAAACAAAATACAGCTGCAAGACTTTTAACAGGATCTAAAAGAATAGAACATATTACTCCAGTTTTAAAAGCTCTGCACTGGCTTCCAGTTTACTACAGAATAGATTTTAAAATTCTATCTATTAGTTTATAAATCACTACAATGTTTAGGCCCAGTATATATTTCAGAGATGATTAAAAAATATGAGCCCACTAGAGTACTTAGATCTACTAACTGAGGAAAGCTTGTGGAACGGAGGACCCATTCTAAACATGGTGAAGCAGCATTGAGCATATATGCTGCCCCTTGTTGGAATAAACTACCAGTCTATCTTAAGTGTGTGCCAAATTTAAACATTTTTAAAGTTAAATTGAAAAAAAAAAATATTTTCTTGTGCATATGGTTGAATTTTTATTTTTTTTATCCCCGCATTATTTGATAGTAGTTATATTTATTATCTTTTACTGTGTGTTGTGATGTCATTTTAACCTGTACTGAATATTGTCTTTTTTTTTTTTACTTTGTAAAGCACATTGAGCGCAAAATGTGTGTGTATAAAATGTGCTATATAAATAAATTTACCATTACCGTTAAGACAGTGTCTTAAAGAATGAATGAAATGATGCAACACAGATGTGAAGTCAGGTAACGCATATATATTCGCCAAGAACTGTAAACTGAATGTACCATGTCGTCACTGCTACAATCTGCCAGGGGTGTTGCCATTTAGCAGTGTTGGTTAATATGTTCTGTGCTCCATTGTTAATGTTTTTTTTCCTTGAGAAATTATTCCTCCATTGTCATTACATGCTTTCTTCATAAAGTGGCTTATACAGAAATCAGTTGGTGCTGGGAGTTTCTCTTAAAACTGCATGTTATAGATTCAAGAAATTTAAATAGCAATTGCGATGACAGCATAATGACAGAACAAGGGGAAGACTTTCAAAGAAATAAAATAAAATCCTCCTTCAGCTTATTTATAAGGCAACACTTGTTGACAGTAAAGAAGGAGAATCCCCTATTAATAGAATCAGGCCTCTTGCAGAACCAGACTCATGGAGGCTAACCATCTGTCCACAGCCAGAAAGGAACTAACAGACAACAGTCAGCAAGCCAAAAAATAAAATGAAAATAAAGAAAACACTAATCCCTACGGGAGAGAGTTAATGACATGGAAGTGTGGCATATAAATGGGGAGTTTAAAAAAAACAGAGGAGAAGCACTCAGGGCATCATGGGAGGTCTCCCAGCAGCAGTTCTAAACTTGAAAGTTGCATTTAGGTTAATCAGTTTTGAATTCTTTGATATCCTGTATTTCTGAAAAACCTAAAGTTTAAAGTAGTTACTTGGCAACACTTTTTTGGAAGATCTAAAATTGTCTACAGAAGTAGAAGAGTCAATTCATCTCGTTTCATCAGTCCATCTGTCTTCCTCTGCCAACTTTAGTTTGGTACCGGCTACCTTTTATATGCTCTGCTGACAATGATGGACTGACTGAGCTATGTATAACCTTCTCCAAACTGTGGAGTGAGTCCTATTTAATTAATGGGAATCTTCTTCAAATTCTTCTTTTTCACCTTACTGAGAAACCACAGATCATTTTTACTCTGAGACACTTGGTGTCATGTTTGCCCATGATAGGCATAGCAATTGATTCAAATGCACACAATTTATTAAGAAATAAACACAGCTCATGGGCTCCAACGCAAAGAATGCTGTGAAAGGCCGAACAGCTACAGATGAAGCTGGTGATAATCCAAAACTGTGACAGGTAGTGTTGGGACTTCCGGTGCCAGAGCTTCGTCGTGTGCACCTAGCAATCCAGGAAATATTTGTCAAAGCACATTTCGAGGCGTGCATTGCTGACATATGTGATGGTGTCGGAAGCCTCGCCAGCCAGTTGTACCACATGACTGGGTCAGGGAGCGGTTAATGATTTTGCACACAACATGAAATAAAGTGAGCAGCGATACACAATGAAAATCCCCGTCCCTCACGTTTTATCTTGTCAGATCTTTTACTGTGTATGTGATTTGTCACAGCAAATCTTCATTTTCAGATGGAGCCAGCACTAAAAAGACGGACTTATCTTATTTGGGGACATTTTGATCTCATTTCTACCAGTAATGTATTTACAGTTATTAAGTTGGTGCATTTTTCACAAATAGTGCATATTTCTTGTAAGGAGAGTGGTGTGTGATGTTGTGATTTATGCTTTTATTGTGAAGTGCGGTGTAGTGGCGGCCACTTCCTCTTCCGCCACTGCACCGTCCTATAAATACCAGGGGGCATCCATTTTAGGGCCTCTTTGCCGATGCCCCTACCTAGTGGCTGTTCTGTATCCAGTGTTATTAATAAAGCTGAGTTTGCACGTTCACCTGGCCTCATCCTTGTAACAAGGTATTTACAGACATAACATTTTGGCGATGAAGACAAACTATGGAAGCGCGTATCGCACCACTTCATCCCTTCCTGTAGCTCCCAGGCAAGCCGCCTGTGCCTTGGCCAAGATGGTTCGCGGCCTTCCAGAACTACATCATCACACCCGACCTGAGTAAGCTAGATAAGCTAAGAGCATGTGCACTCCTGGTGCATAATTTAGGGATTGAGGGCCAGTGTATCCTACGCACACTCAGAGCTGCGGACTCATTTGAGGACATAGTCGAACTGCTGGCGAGCTATTTTCACACCCCGGTTAGTGTGATTGTGTGGAGGATTAGGTTCCCACAGCGACACCAGCGGGTGGGTGAGCAAGTCCACCAGTTCGGCGCCGACCGAGCAAGTAGCGTTTTGGGCCATTTGAGGAAGAAATTGTACGTGACCAGCTGGCGGAGCACACGAACAGTGCTGCTTTATGAGCTAGGCTACTCACGGTGCCATGTGACTTAACGTTAGCTAGGGCTGTTGAGCTAGCTCTCCAGATGGAGACCGCGGAAAAACTAACCTAGGAGCTAAATTGGTGCCAGTCACAACGGCAGCCGGAGCCTTCCACCACAGCATTAGTAACGGATCTGGATAGTGAGGCTAGCATGGATGACGACGTGATAGAAGTCAGTGCTACCAGCCGAAGGTCTGCCCCGGGAAAACCCATGTGCATGGTTTGCTGGTCCGTGAAGCACCAATATAAGGCTATGGATTGCCCGGCCAGAGGAAAGCGTTGTGACAAGTGTGGACGTTTGAACCATTATGCCGGAGTGTGAAGTGTGTCCGAGTCGGAGAGCCCACGGAGGAAATCACCCGCCCCCGATAACTGTCCACACGGTGTCGCCGAGTACCAACAGGTACACGTTCTGCACGGTGACACTGGATGGAGTGGAGGTGCTGCTGCTGCTCAACACGGGGGCGGAGTTATCGTTGCTAAATTGGGCCACAGTGAGGAAATTTTTCCACCACTACAGGATAAGAGGTAACCCAGTGCCGCTTTACGGTTATGGAGGTGGCAGGCTGTGCATGGTTGGAACATTGGAGCTAACAGGTCGGTACAAGTCAGCGACGATGGCTGACTTCACCTTCTACATGATGGCCCAAGACAATAACATCATAGGCTGTGACCTGTTTTACGGACTGGGTTTCGCCATCAAAGATGATGCTGGGGAAGAATGGTCTGGTCGTGGCCAGTGGAACCCACAGGTTCCGGTGGTGGAGGATGATGCTGTGTGGGACGAAGATCTACTGGACATCACGGCGGTCAAGCAGGACCAGTCTCACTCGGGTTCGACGCAGGAGGTTCTCAGTGCCGGCGCTAGGGGAATGGTAGGATGGGGTACTGAGCATGGTGGTGAGGCGCCTGCGTCGGCAAGTGATGTCAGTGTGCTAGCCCCAGATTACTCCGGAGCTTTGCCGCAGAGGGCTGGAGAATCTGCAGCTACGATGGCGACTGCTGCAACAGCGTTAGAAGAGGTCGGGGCCAGACCGACAGGCACGGAGAGACCGCGTGCCAAACAGCACCATTTCAGGCCTAGCAGAGTCCCTCTTAGAGTTATGGACTTGGTTCGGCCTCAAGGAGAGGAATGTCAACGGTGGATACAGGCCAGACAACAGCCAGCGGAGCACCAGGGATGCCTGTGCATTGTGGCTAAGTTGGGTGCAGCTTACTTTCAGCTGTCGGACGGTTTGAAGAGACATGCCAATGAGCAGCTGCGTGTCCGGGAGGAGGCTTCTGGTGGCGGGGCTGGACGAGAGAGGTGGTCAGTGGCGATGAGAAGAGGCACTTTCGTCCACAAGATCAGCTGTGATCCCGGGGGCATGCTGCTTCCAGGGGCAGGTCTGCTGAGGAGCTGCCCTGGGCCCCCCACAAGCCGGTTCTACTCTTTTCTGCCCAAGGGACAGTAATGTAAATTTTGCTGATTAGTTCTAATGTTCATATGTTTGTGCATGTAAAAAAAAATGTTTTTTATTGTTCTGGGTGTTTTGTTAGTTTAGGGATACAGCAATAATTTAAGTTATAAATGGACTTTGAGTTTAGACCAACAGGTGGCAGAATAATCCTCGTTGTCATGTGGGGTAGGACGGTAGTCCACCCATCCTCCCTATTTTAGGTTTTGTTGTGTGATTGTGGTAGGCCATTTAGTGATTTCAGTTTTAGTTTTGTTAGCATGTGATTCAGGTCCTAAATTAGGGAGGATCGTAAATGTATGTGTGGTTTTGGACTTTCTACGGGGGGAGAATGTGATGTTATGATTTATGCTTTTATTGTGAAGTGTGGTGTAGTGGCGGCCACTTCCTCTTCCGCCACTGCACTGCCCTATTAATACCAGGGGACATCCATTTTAGGGCCTCTTTGCCGATGCCCCTGCCTGGTGGCTGTTCTGTGTCCAGTATTATTAATAAAGCTGAGTTTGCACGTTCACCTGGCCTCATCCTTGTATCAAGGTATTTACAGACATAACATGGTGGCCTAGAGGTAGAGCATCTGCCTAACAACTGGGAGGCTGGAGTTCAAGTCCCAGCTGTGTCATTCCATTCTTGTGATTTATTTTTATTTGCAAGGTAAAGTGTCTGTTGTGTTTTAAATAGCTTGGATACAACAATAACACATCATTATGCTGAGGCACTATTGTGCCCTGCATGAGAATAAGGACAACAGAGGTGAATGTACTGGGAAAGACAGAAACGTATCTGTCCTTCACTGTAAGAACTTCCAGTACCCTTCTTTTGCACACCTGCATCCTCTGTGCTCTGAGAGAGTATTCTCTAAAGCTGGTGAAATTATCTAAAAAAATCACCTTAGTCCATAGACTGTTGAAAAGTTATTATGTTTTAATAAAAATGGATAAGTAGCACAAGCACACCAAGTAACACAAGCACATTCACTGTAGTCACCCGTTTTATTATTTCTTATGATCATTGATATTTCTTAAAAGACAGTACATTTATTGAAATGGGGAAAAATGCACAAACCAATAATGCCCTTGTAAAAATCTGCATGTTGTATACTTTTTATCCAGCAGATGGCCTAATAGAGCAAATGAAGTTTCATGTGAGGCTTCACCCATATGAACCAATCTGATGAAAAGCTTCAAGCCTTCAAGAAAGCCTCATCTGGCCACTACTAGTGATAGAAACCAGAGGATGAAAACTCAATTCTACCACAATGGGAAAAACAAACAGCAGCAACTAAATACTGAACCAGATAATTAACAAACCGAGAAACAATTGAGCAGAATTACGTTACAGAAAACTGGAGCAAAATAGGAAATATTTCAAAATACATGCAAACTAAGAAACAAGGACAAGGGAAGGGATAATGCATGAAAAACAACCAAAGAAACTAAAATCTAGCAGAGATAATTAATGATAACAGTGAAAATGAAACATAGCTCAAAAGGTGGGACATGTTTGCAAAACACATCAATCATGACAGCATCATTTTTTTTATATGACAGGCTGGCTAACAAGGCTTCATCATTATGATTACCGTCATTGTTGTTGCTAGACGTACAACTGGAGCTCATGTAGATTTAAATTATTTTTTTTGTTTTATTTTGTATTTTTTTTTTGTTGTTTTTTTCCTTGTGTGATTCTTCTAAATTACATTGGCTATTCATTAGCCTCACCAGTAGAAGTCTGCAGGTTGCATCAGAAGCCACAACTTGGCCTCAGAAGTCAACATTTCATTGTCTTGGAAGTTCTTGCCCTTTAAAAATGACTTCATGGTTGGAAAAAGGTGGAAGTCAGATGGTGTGAGGTCAGCAGAGAAAGGGCGTGAGGAAGGATTTCATCGCTGCAGGACCGTGCTTCGGTCGGGCACACATGTGAGTTATGAACCGGGGCACTGTCTTGCAGGAGGCCGACACCTTTGGTCACTATGCCGTGCCTCTCAATTTTGATGGCCACCTTCAGGGATGGTGACTCATAACTCTTCCATTGCTTCGACTGGGCTTTAGTCTCTGGACCATTCTGATGGACCCATGTTTCATCCAGCATGATTTGTCAGTTGAAGAAGTTCTCCTAGTTGTCTTGGCACATGGCCAAAAGAGCCTGAGAGCATGTGACTCATTCCTGCTTCTAGAAAGTTGTGAGCACCCGGGAATCCATCTTGCAGATAACCTCCACATGTGGAAAAAATGTAATGGACGATTTTGTCCAATGTCCCCACACTAATCTTGACATCTTGGGCTAGTTGGCAAACGGCGAAGAAAAATGGTGACCTCCACTTGCAGAATGGTGTCTTCATCAATGGTACACTGTGGTTCCCCAGGAATGGGTGCCATTTCCACCAGTGTCCGACCACACTTGATGCCAGAGCTTGACTAAGGCATCCTCCCCATAAGGCTGCGTGTCCACCAAATGCGTTTTTTCCACTCTGGGTGGCTATTTTCCATTCATTCTCTATGTAGTTTAACGTTCACAGTGCTGAAACACTCTCGGCGGTGGCCACTTTTTGTCGCAGTGCTCAGGGCACTCAGAGTTGAAAAAAGTTCAACTTTTCAGAGACTGCAGCTGAGCTCGTCAATGTCAGACCTAAGCAGTCAATCAGAACTGCTGTGTGGGCGGGACAAAGGACGCCAGTACTAGTCTGTACTCAGACTCCTGCTTTCCGTGTCATCATATTTTACATCCAGAGCTGCTAAAACATGTTTCCTCTCCACTGTTATTTAGAGACTGCTATTACAAAAAATCAGTAGAAAGTCTGACCATAGGAAAGTGGAAGTGCTGAGCTGAGAGTGACAAGCTGTTGCAGGGATACAGGGCACAGACTTTTTTCCCCCCAGAGCACAGCGCACAAACGCTGAAAAAAAAAAATGCTCAGGGTGGTCTGGCGACAAAAAAACGCGTTTGGTGGACACGCAGCCTAAGTCTCTTTCATCTCATTAACTGTTTCTCGTGGTATGCGACCTCTCAAGCACAGGAACCTGATGACCTTACTCCACCTTTGCACCTGTAAAAGAGAAACTCTTAGGATTACAGAGTTGCAAATTACCACATGGCCTATAGAGATATATATTATTATACATATTCAATTTCAGCCTCCTATAATAACCGTAAGTTGGTCAGGGGAATTTTTTTAATGAGCAGCCCTCATAATTATGATTAATAAATATCAAAAATATTTGTATAACAATACTGCTTCCACTATACTTCCCTCACTGCAGCATGCCCTCACTGGCACTTTCAATCTGTGGGCAAATCAACAATCAATCACTATCTGCATAGGGGGCGGGAAGCACTGTGACATTGTGGTCACGGTATTAAATGGAGACGGAAAGGGACTAAGAAGGGAACCATGCATCAGGTTATTGTCTTTGCCAGCCAGAGAGGAGACACTCAGCTGTCTGGCCGCATAAAAGCCTTGTTACCCATTCCTCTCCTGCTTTAGTTGTCATTTTCCATTTGGCTTTCACCTTGCAAGGCCGACATCTTTTTTTTTTCACTCTGCCAACATTTTCAACATTGGTTCATGAAAGAGGCCACACTTGAATATCAATTCTCCAAGTCCTTTCTTGCTCTCTCTGTCTCTCTCCTTCCTGTTCAAGGAGGTAATGATGTCAGCAATTACTCACTGCAGGTTAGTAAAACTGCTGCAAAGAGAATGTTAGGTTTCTCTGTTGTTTGCATGATTTGTGGTGCCACTTGAGAGTGTCCTATAATAGAGGAAGCCTGAATGCATTTTGTATGCTAGTGTGTGTGTGTGTGTGTGTGTGTGTGTGTGTGTGTGTGTGTGTGTGTGTGTGTGTGTTTTCCCCTCGTGTTAGTATACAGCTCTGGAAAAAAAAGTATGGAAGAGTCAAGTGGTGATTTTGCAGGTCATTGTTTGCATTTATGAGTCCTGGGTGTGTCCTGATTAGCATCACAGTGTGTGATGGGTTTCTGTATGTTCCAGGTCAGGCACATGCACACATATAATTGTACTGATGCACCCGCATATGCCTCTTTGTGCCCTATGCCCTCTGA
Organism: Pholidichthys leucotaenia; assembly: GCA_020510985.1. Lineage (NCBI taxonomy): Eukaryota > Metazoa > Chordata > Actinopteri > Cichliformes > Pholidichthyidae > Pholidichthys > Pholidichthys leucotaenia. The sequence goes on along the minus strand of CM035847.1, from coordinate 124,895,142 downwards.
AGCGCCCTTCTGGATGGAATAGCATTTTTTAAAATAAAAGATTATAGATTTCTGTTCACCCCCCACGGAGACAGCAGTTGCCGATCAAATGTGTTTTAATGTCCGATAACTATATTTTGACGTCCAAATAATTCAGTGTGACAGGCACATGAGCCCCGAATGTCTCCTTTCTCTCCCCTCCACTGCCAAAACATGACACTAGTCGCACAGTGGCCTGCAGCACGACTCCTGCCCTTCAACTATGTTGCATTATGAAAGTACACCCAGTAGGTGATTTATGTATTTATTTTACAAGGGGGATGGTGGTTGGGGAGGATATACAGAAATTTAGCATACAGGTCAACTACAAAGGTATAAACTAGGGATGGGCATAATTAACCGATTAACCGATAATTGATCATTAAGAATTTCACAGAGGAAGTTCATTTTCGTCGACAAACAGTTTTTTTTTTTTAAACAATCCGAATGTAGGTTATTAGGCCTAGTGCACGGCCGTCCTCAAACAATGCAATGCATTTAACTGTGCCACTGGCAAAATTTGGGCACCAGGGGGCAACATTACACCATCGCCGTACCCTGGTGTGCCTCAGTTGATACATGCGAGCTTCCGTAGGGCAATCGCCAAATCATGAAGAGGTTGCGGCGAAGTGTTGCGTGAGACCATTTTAATTTAAAAAATGACCAGGTGTACTGCAATCACTGCAATGCAGCATACAAAAAAAAAAGTAAAAGAAATATATATTCCGTTATGTGTCCTGTATGTGTCTCCCGTTATTGTCTGGCTCGCAACTTGAAGCCTCCCTCGTTTGCGCAATGCGCATGTGTTCACGTTTTACTGCAAACTTGTCTTGTTAATAAATTCATCCTCGAAGAAAAACACTGTATTTTTTTTATTATTATTCTCAATACATAAGAGTACAGTGATCCCTCACTTATCGCGTCACCCTTAAATAATACGTACGTTCATTCTCTCACTCTCTCTCATATGATACGTGTGTGTGTGTGTAAGTGTACATACATACGTAGATGTAAATAAAGTGTACATAAATATGTTTTTAGAACTCTTTTATTCTTATAACAAGATACGTAACTCAAGATAAAGATGATTTACTGCACAGGTTAATGAGAGCTTTACTGCTCCTCAGGTGCTAGAGGCGCAGGATCGTCGAGGGAAGCTGCAGGAGGCGGCGTAGTGGCTCGACGGGAAGACTATTTCGCACAAAATGGCACAAGAGAACAGCAAAAAGTTCCACGCGGCTACACTAAGCAACACGAGCGATAAACAGCAATGAATGCGGTCTTCGTTTGCTGGGTGGCCGCTCAGCAGGGAGAGAAGCTGGGTAAAACGTCTCGGCCAATCAGCTTGCGGGGTGAAACGTCTCGGCCAATCAGCTTGCGAGATTCCCGAGCCGAGCCAACACGAGAACAGCGAACAGAGAGGTGGATTTGAGTTGTGCGGCTCTCCGTGTTGATACCTGATGTTCTAATGTAGTCTACCTGCCTTGTTACCTACCTAAAAATGTTAATGATTAACCGATTATTAATCATTAATTCTCCCGACGATCGGTGAAGAAAATTTCACCGAATGCCCATCCCTAGTATAAACATACTTCCACTACAACTTTGCAAGAACAAAGGTGCAAAAATATGATTTTTTTTTTAAAAAGCAGAAGTCATAAATTTACAACAATAAAGTCACTAATTTACAAGAAAATCCAATCCACCTTTATTTATAAAGCACTTTAAAAACAACCACAGCTGACACAAAGTGCTGTACATCAACAATAAATAAAATATAAAAACATACGACATAAAACAATAAAATACAATACAGCACAAATAAACCATAGTCATACAAAAACAGCAACAAAAACAAATAAAATATGGGTCTCAAACTGGGTCAAAAGCCAAAGTCATCCAGTCCTGCTCCTGTGACCACATCACCCCTGTCCTCCAGAACCTCCACTGGCTCCCAGTCTCACAGCGCATACAGTTCAAAGTCCTTCTTCTCACCTTTAAAGCCCTCCATCACCGGGCCCCTTCCTATCTCACCAACCCGTTGCACCGGCATGCCCCACCCCCACTGCCTTCATTCGTCTGATGCAAACCTCCTCTGTCCACTACATAGAACCTGGGGGGGGGGGGGGGGGCAAAGCCTTTTCCATCGTGGCCCCCTCCCGCTGGAACTCTCTCCCCCAACAGATTCAGATGAGTTTTAAAACTGGAAAGTGAAGGGGCCTGTCTGATGGACAAAGGCAGATTGTTCCACAGTTTAGGGGCAGCAACAGAAAAAGCTCTGTCCCCTCTGAGCTTCCTCTTCGATTTTGGTGTCTCCAGGAGCAGCTGATCAGCTGACTTGAGAGACCGAGCAGGGGTGTAAGAATGAAGGAGCACAGAGAGTTAAGGTGGGACAAGGCCATTTAATGATTTAAAAACAAATAAAAGAATTTTAAAATTAACCCTTAAGTGTACATTCAGCCAATGGAGGGAAGCTTAAATGGATGTAATATAGTCCCTTACATGTGCCAGTTAAAAAACGTGCAGCAGCATTTTGAACCAACTGGAGACGTGAGAGGGAAGACTGGCTAACTCCAAAATAAAGTGCATTCCAGCAATCCAGCCAAGATGTAATGAAGGCATGGATTACTGTTTCAAAGTGCTGCTTTAAAAGAATGGGTTTAACTTTTGCCAGCTGCCTCAAATGAAAAAAGCTGGATTTGATTACTGCACCAATTTGACAATTTAATCTAAAATCACTGTCCATCTTAAAACCCAGCTTAGTAACAGTTGTCCGAGGGGCCCAAGTCAACAGGGGGACTCATTGAAGCCACTGGGTCCAAACACCATCACTTGAGTCTTCTTTTCATTAAAATTTTAAAAGTTTAAAGCCATCCAAGCTTTAATGTCATCAAGACATGCAAGAAGTGATTTCATTGAGAAGGCCTCCTTCTGCTTTAATGGTACACAAATCTGATTGTCATCATTGTAACAGTGGAAAGAGATACGATGGTTTCTAAGGAGTTAACTCAGTGGAAGTAAGTACAGGGAGAAAAGCAAGAGCCCTACCAGGACACTATTCTCATCCAAAAAAAGCCTTTAACTGAAGATAAAATATTTTCTCCATTATTTTTGAGAGAAAAGGTAGCTTTGAAATCGGCCTAAAATTTGCCAACACAGTGTGATCAAGACCAGGTTTCTTTATCAAAGGTTTCACTACTGCATTTTTAACATTTGCAAGAACCACACAAGAAGACAAACTGTTGTTTAAAATTGTTAAAACTGACTGACCTATGCTAGATAAAACCTCTTTAAAAAAAATCAAGGAGGGAGAGCATCACAAGAGGAACCTGAAGGCTTAATATGACCAACCACATCCTCTAATTGCAACAGGGCCACAGGCTCAAACTGATTGAAGACAGCAGAGCAAGGGTCAGAGACAGAGGGGTCAGGGGCAGGATCTGGGATTAGAGCCCTAATGGTGGTGACCTTATCAATAAAAAAAAAATGCAAAAAGTCATTGCATGATTCAATGGATGCTTCTATAGATACAAAAAAAAAGTCAGTTTTTTGTAAGCATTTTTGTAAGATTTTTTTTATTTTATTTTTTTTAACTTTTTTCTCTTATCCATACCTTTTTCTCCAGTAGAATTGATTACTGTAATGTTCTTCTAACTGGACTCATCCAGAATGCTATTGCCAGAGTTTTCACCAGGACTAAGAACAGAGCATATAACACCAGTTTTAAAATCTTTACACTGGCTTCCAGTCAGTTACAGAATATATTTTAAAACCCTGGTGTTGGTTTACAAATCACAGAATAGTTTAGCTCCAGAATATACACTACCGTTCAAAAGTTTGGGGTCACTTAGAAATTTCCTTATTTTTGAAAGAAAAGCACTTTTTTTCAATGAAGATAACTTTAAACTAATCAGAAATACACTCTATACTTTGCTAATGTGGTAAATAACTATTCTAGCTGCAAATGTCTGTTTTTTGGTGCAATATCTAGATAGGTGTATAGAGGCCCATTTCCAGCAACTATCACTCCAGTGTTCTAATGGTACAATGTGTTTGCTCATTGCATCAGAAGGCTAATGGATGATTAGAAAACCCTTGTGCAATCATGTTAGGTCTGCAATGCTGTAATTGCTGCAAATGGAGGATTCTTTGACGAAAGCAAAGTTTGAAGAAAAAATTATTATTTCAAATACAAATCATTATTTCTAACCTTGTCAATGTCTTGACTATATTTTCTATTAATTTTACAACTCATGGTGGTAAATAAGTGTGACTTTTCATGGAAAACACAAAATAATTGTCTGGGTGACCCCAAACTTTTGAACGGTAGTGTATATGTGATATGTTTAGAGATTATAAACTTAGCAGGGCTCTTAGATCCACAGACTCAGGTCAACTAGTTGAGACCAGAGTCCACACTAAACATGGAGAAGCAGCATTTAGCTGTTATTGTCATGAATTGCCCCACGGGGCAGAGAGGTGAATCCCACGCGCTGAACTGTGAGTTTGTGAGGTTTATTGAAAACAACAAAACATAAGTCCAAACAGTGCTCAACACAAAAATTCAAACAAACAAGTAACTTACAGATTTAGTGCACCAGAACGAGGGCAGCGTTCAGGTGGGGATGAGGAAAGGCAACTCAAGACTGTGGCGATGGGAAATGAAAATAACTGCCCTTAAATAGGATTAGAAACAAATCACATAAGTACTGACAGGTGTGGGTCATGTGAGCGGGCAAAAGGAAACGATGCATAATTGGACCAGCTGGGGGCAATGAGAGAGGAGTGACCGGCTGACAGCTGACAGGGGCTACGCCCACGCGGCTGATAATGACATGCAGAAACACTGCCCAGCTGTACTGAGGATTTGTACTGATCATGCCAGTTCACAAGGTGGCAGGCACATGTTGGAGGACTCATGGATGAAACATTATACACCAAAGAGTAAGAAATCCTCCTTCTTCTTCTTTGTTTTTGAGATTACAACACAAAATGGTGGGCACCGATCCTAGTGGACAGACGTGATCCCAGACCAAGGAGCATATTCGGAGGATTTGGTCCCGAATTCACCAACTATGGTTCTAAAAAGAGATTATTTAGCTTATGAACATAGATGTTTACATGTCCTCATAACACAGGGAGCGTGAAGCGCGTTGATTTGACCTGCCGGAGCGCCATGTGACTGGAGAGCAGTCGCCGGTTGCATGCCGTCATATAAGCTAAATTGCTGCGGAATAAAAGTGAAATTAAGGTAGAATAATCAATAACAGTTTGTGGATGTAGGACAGAAAGCTAAAATGGCCGGGAGAGGACAAAATAGCGACCAGAATGCTGCAAAAGGATGCCAGTAAGTGACGAATGTCTTTGTTTGTTTGTATGCAAATTAGATGCGTAAATTTACTCCTATCTGAAACTTTGGATCATATTGTACATCTTTCTAATTGACAGTAAGCCATTATCTCTTACCACTTTCAAGTTATAGCCTTGTAAAGTTCTGACATCTGATCTGAATATTTTCTTGAAAAAAATCTTTACCACTGTTGACCACTAGGGGTTATGTTGCAGTTTGGTGACTTACACAGTTAGAGGGTATTTAAACCTCTTTTTTTTTTCTTTTCATTATTCAAGCTTTTTGCTTTATTTCCTCTGCATGTTCTTTTTATGTATGTAAAGCACATTGAGTTGCCTTTGTGTATGAAATGTGCTATATAAACAAACTTGCTTGCTTGCTCATAAATGTTAAATTTTCTCGCCAGTCAGTGAGGTTTTTCTTGTAAGCTTTAATATTGTATTTGGGAACTTATGCCTTTTTTTTTAAAGCAACTTTTTCCTGATAATTTTATTTCTTTTGTAATAAATGTATTATTCTTTTTCCTATAAATTTTTCATGTTTTGCAATAAACCTGTTACCTTTCCGCAACAAAAATGTATGACAATATATTTATAAATTTGCAAAAGTTTTCTGTAAAATTTGCCATTTTTTCTCAAATTTCATGATTTTTCTTGTACATTAACTACTGTACTCTCATTGATATATTAAGTTGTCCTGTATAAACTGTTCTTGAAGTCTTTATGGAGTTGGAGGATGGTAGGTTAACAGAAGGGGTGATTATGAGTCATTTTGCTGACAAAGGGAATGGCATTTTTATTTATTTATCAGGGGTTTTTTTTGCAATGATTTATTTGTTTTGAATGGATGTTTAATATTTTCTTTATTGAAAGAAAAGCTCTTTTTCAGATTTTTGAAAAGATTTATTTCTTTTGAGCAGATATTTATTTTTCAGGAAGCTGCCCATTTTTTGTCATTGACTTTTACATAATTAATGGCGAAAACCATTGTCTCTGTGTGAGCTGATAATTTTGTATAAATCTATGGCATATTAAGCATGCCCATGAGTAAATAGGTATCTGTAACCTGCCCCTGGTTGTCTTATTTCTTCAGATCTTTAATTTATCCTGTCTTCCTGATGGCATTGGGTCTCATGTCTATTTATGTTTCCATATAGTGTTTATTCATGCAGTGATGAGAATCTGTTGATGTAGCTCATCAAAGTAAAAATTAATCTGTTCCACTGAGGCATTTAATTCCTGTAAATCAAATTTCCTCTTGTGTTTATGGGTCGGTCTCTAAATTCTCTAAAGCAGAAACCCACAGTAAGACATGCTAGATTTTCATTCAAATAAGTCACCCTGCACCTATTTGTGTCTATTGTCAGCTGCACAATCTTCCTTAGTGAATCACTTGCAAAGGACTCATCAAGGAAACATGGATTTTTCAAGACTGGGCCGTATTACAACAACGGGGTCTGTTGATCAGTTGTCAGTGATGCACAATGTGTTTATGTGCATTTCCAAGTTCATTTCCTGATCAAAATGGCATAAAAACGAACTCTCCACCGGCACATGATGCAAAGAGGTCGGTCTAATCATTCAGAGGTGTGTTTTGGATAATTCAATCCAAAGTTCTCCTTCCCATCCCTTTAATGCAAAGAGGCACATTATCTAAAGTGAACTGTGATCATGACAGTTTAAGATGGGTTTTGCGCTGACCAAATGCTGTGTGTGTGAGCCAAAATGCACACAATAGTAATGCTGCTTGGTTATACGGAAGACATCAATCACAGCTGATGCCCAGTTAATTATGTTATAAAGAACAAATGATGAAGAATGGGCTGAGAAATCAACTGAATTGTTTAATGTGCGCACGGATGCAACACAGACATGAATGGGTTTGAAACTTAAGGACAAGAGGATGATGCCTCTGCAAATTTTTATAAACTTTCATTAACAAAGCCTTTTCCATCACGGCCCCTTCCGTCAGGAACTCTCTCCCCCAACAGACCTGTGACTGCACAGACTTAAACTACTTCAGATCATTACTCAAAACCCACCTGTTCAGACTTGCATTTAAACTTTAATTTTAATCCTTAATTTTGACTTTTTTGTAAATGTAAAGCTGGAAAGCACTATACAAATAAAATGTATTATTATTATTAGTGATGATGTGGAAGTCGCTCCCAGCTGTAGGGAGATGGAGTGCTCCCTCTCCTGTTGCTTTTGCCAACCGAGAGTCTCCCTCTATCAGTCCGGGGAGGAAAGGAGGTGATCTTGCACCTTGTCCATTCATTTTTTTTTCCCCTAAAAAACCCCCCACATTAATGCCTAATAAGTGTGTGATGGAAACAAAAATCCCACCCCCCGTCCACTGCGCATCACATTGGAACACACTGGCACACATGCTCCATGTTCATTCATTCCCCTAAAAAATCCTACATTAATGGCTAATGTACAGTGTTGGGAGCGACGCGTTACAAAGTTAAAGTTACAAAGTAATGCTAACAGCACTATTTTTGCAGTAATGTGCTGTGTAACGAAATTACTGTTTAAAAATTTTGTAATGCGCTACAGTTACTGAAATTTGATCAGATGTGTTACCCGTTACTCGTTTTATTAATATGGATAGATCTTTTTAGATCAAATAAATGAAGATACAAACTGACCCTACCGTAGCTGAGACGAGCCGTCAGTCGACGTGACCTGTTGCAGAGAGCTGAGTCTTCACTACTGAGTGGAAGAAAAGATGAAGTTACTTTTGTGGAAATCCACAGATCATTTTTCCTTTGTCACGGTTAAGGACAAAAGCATATTGGTGGGTTGGAAGCTAAGTGCCAGTTGAGACCTACTGCAATCTTCAGAAGCGCTTGAAACAGCAACAAAGCTCTGACAAAGCTATTGCTAAGTAATGGTTAGCTATGCTAACAACACCGTGTTAGTTGATCTACGCTATCTGAACAGCCACAGCTGGATGTAAAGTGGAAATACTCTTGTCTCAACAGCCACGGCTGGATTTCAAGCACAGGTATGCATCTGGGAAATTTGTGACCCTGCAAGAATTACATCCATCTGATTGCCAGATACGTCTTTACAGACTGAAGACATGATAACAATGACTTTCCATCAGACAGCTGAGACTGTGATCCACTGAAATTAAAACACATTTACTTGCTACCCAGATAAAGATTATTCAAAAATGGATTTTGAGCTCCAAAAAGAATTTGAAGGACTGGATCATGTCTCTGTCACAGCAGACATTTGGACTGTGGATAATGGACATTTTCTTTGGATCACTGCACATCAGATTAAATCCATATCATAAAGATAAGATAAACATGGACAGCTTTATGCAGTGTTGCCAACTCTCATTCCAAAATGAGGAAATTACTGGCAATATTGTGTTGATTTTCTTCAGATTTTTCCCACAATAAGAGCTCTCAAGGCAGGATAAAGCAGACTGAACATGTTCTAAAAGCTCTGTCTGAAACAGTCTGTTTTCAGCCTGACATTAATAAGCCCATAATATAATCCATTAATTAAATTATCTTGCTATGCGTGCAACATGATTTAAGTATGCATTTAAATGCAACTTGAAAGTTATTTTTCCAAGTAACTAGTTACTTTAATCATGCAATAATTAGTAAAGTAACTCAATTATTTTTGAAAATAAGTAACTAGTAACTGTAATCAGTTACTATTTTTTAGTAATTTGCCCAACACTGCTAATCTATAGACTCCAATGGTAAGTCCACAATTAAAATGAGTGTGTATATGGAATTAAAAAAAAAAAAAAAAACTAGTGTGTGATCATCATAATTAACCCCTTGCACTCCGGTCAATTTTCCTAAAAACACCAAAAAATAATGTGCCCAAAGTAAATCGAAAGCTGTTCTTCAACCCTTTGCAGCATCTTCATGGGGTTGGTCTCATTTAAAAGAAAACACTTTGAATTTTTTGGCAAAACAGTCATAATCTCTCTAAGTGCTCCGGCCACTGAGTTACAGTCATCTAAACATAGTGAACTTGAAGAAAATAAATTTGGCCTGGGTGTTTTTTTGGATACAAATGCTTGCAAATAACACACAGCTTCAGATCCGGGCTGGAAAATGCAACAGAAATGTAGAACCAAGTGTTATCCAGCTGAGGTCCAAATTTTGTAACAATACCACAAAAATGAATATATTACACAGCTTTGTTCTCAGGCTGTTCCCAGGCATTTTGGAACTGTGTCAAATTGTGCCAAATGGCACAGTTTGGAAAAAAGTCTGTAACTTTTGAATGATTCAATGTAGAAGCTTCATTTTGGGCTCTAATGAAAGGTCACATTCAGGGCTGTGTCTGTGTGTGTGGTGGGGGGTTGTCCCCCCCCCCCCGCTACAGAGGACGGAGATCGGCCCTCGCTACATGACGGATCACACTCGGATGTGGCATGTTTCCACAGCAGCGCAGTCACCGTGGCTTCCCCCCACCTTGCTACTGTGTGTGTGTGTGTGTGGGGGGGGGTTATTCCCCCCCTTCCCTCGCTACAGAGGACGGAGATCGGCCATTGCTACATGACGGATTACACTCGGATGTGGCATGTTTCCACAGCAGCGCAGTCACCGCGGCTCCCCCCCCCCCCTCGCTACAGAATAGCAGCGGCGGTGGGGGCGTTCACGGTCCGGAGGCATGCGCCGCACAGTTGTAATTTACCGATCGGTCAAAAGTCATTTTTGATTACAATTTTCAGGGATAAAAAATAATTTGGCTTATAACACCTTACCTCTTCACAGCTACATTGTCCTGGCGAACTTCGATTCCTCACTGTCAGATGAATGTGACGCTGGTCCGCTCATGGTTCTGGTCTCGTGACCCGATCAAAACATAATTCCATTATTGCGGTTTTGTGCTTCCATGATTGCGGTTTTTGGCGAACGATTTTTCAAAACAAATAACAGTAGTAATTAAAAAAAGACTGGCAAAGGCGTGTGTGTCACTCAGCCTTCGTCGTCAGCCTCCATCGGTCTATAATGACCATGGAAGAAATCATAATGTCTACTCTGCAGGAACCAAAACAAAATAAGCACCGCCTGCGGCCGAACATGCCGGTGCGCGAATGGCACTCCCTGTCACACAGGTTGCATTTGTGGGTGGTCTCCATGCTGCTGGGTCTGTGGGGTTCTTCCTGCGCCCTTTTTTGATCCGCTGCAGCAGCCACTCTTCACCCAGCCTAAAAAAAAACAGCTTGCGAACTTCTCTGCTTCAATTGGCTCACTGCATTCACAGCGTTGGGAGGCAGGTCCTTCTGGCTAGGTTTTCAGTCATTGGTTCTTCAAGGTTTCAGAAACCCAATTCAAGGCTCTTATTAGTCGAATGAGAGGTCAATCAGATGAACTAATCTGTTCGCGGCTGTGTCTGCAGCTTTTATTTTCAGTGCACGCTTGGACGCCATCACCACCTACATCACCACCATCAGGATCTCCATCATGCGTCCGAGAGCGCATGAGGGCGCTCTCGTGCGCCCTCGTGCGCTCTAGGACGCAGAGACTTGCCTGTCCGCGGTACAATGGAGCGCAAGAGGTTAAAATGACGGGTGATTATGACTGTTCCAGCTCTCTCTATTAAAATAAGATCCTAGCGGATGCTGTTTCCTTAGTTCCGGAGCTGCGCAATGTCAAAACACACCACTGAAATATCATTAAACAATGCGCTTCTGAGATAGACCTCCTTTTTTTCTGATCAAAAGCAGATTCTTATAGAATGCACTATCATAGTAATGCACATTAGATTGCATGCTGCTACACTTCTTTGAAATGGCTCTCCTCCTCCCAGTGCAGAGCGGGCACGCTGTCTACTGGTAATTTGATGGCGGGACGCAAGGTGTAAAAAACAGACAATGCACTGACAGAAACTAATAAAACCACTGGCGCACGGTGGAAAATCTGTCGGAAAAGTATGTGGATGACCGTCAAAATAGAGCTCTGTGTGTGCATTTTTTTAGCAAATCAGGTCCAGAGTCTGCACACAGGTGGCTGCAAAAAGACTCCTTGGATCATACTGTCAATGACTGAAAGTGTTTTGAATTCTTCGTAGGTGTTCTGCGAAGTCACATTTGTTATTTAGACAGCTGGAGCACAAATGAGGTTAAAGATGTGAAGGTTCATGTTAAATAATATGCAGATTACAAGCAAAGGGTACCTTGTATAGAAGCAGAGTTGTATGTGTTTCTCATCATTAGTTTGGATGCTTATGGTTTTGTGCATTCATAGCTGGCCCATACTCAGCATGGATGTGATTCCAAGGCCACGAAAGCTCATATGAAGTGACTTGAGTTAATAATTTAGCTGCTGCTGTATTTTGTATTCTGGTGTGTTGCAGAGAGAGAATATCCCATTAAATTACATCTAAAAGCTGTACACATCTAAAGAGTTTTTGAAGGCTATGACCAGTCAAACTTTTGGAATTAATACACTTAAACCACTGCTGTATACTGCCATTGGAAAGCTATCATTTCTATTAGCCACACTAAATTGAAAATTTGAATGACAGCGTGAGCTCATTGTTAGAAATGGTATAAATGGCTTGCACTGTATTTCCATCTTGACAATTGAATGTTCCTTTTACATCTTGCTACATACATTCATTCCTCCATACTAATACCATTTTAATGCATCAAGGGCATTTTGGGGGCTCAATATCTTGCCCAAGATTATGACTATGAAGATATGGGAAAGAATTGTTGAAGCCAGGTTAAGAAAAGAAGTGACAATCAGCGAGCAGCAGTATGGTTCCATGCCACGAAAGAGTACTACAGATGCAATGTTTGCTTTTAGAATGTTGATGGAGAAGTATAGAGAAGATCAGGAAATGCACTGTGTCTTTGTAAATTTAGAGAAAGCATATGATGGGGTGCCAACAGAAGAAGTGTTATGCTGTATGAGGAAGCCAGAGTGGCAGAGAAGTATGTGAAGGTGGTGCAGGACATGTATGAGGACAGTGAGATGGTGGTGAGGTGTGCTGTAGGAGTGACAGATGGATTCAAGGTAGGGCTGGGATCACATCAGGGATCAGGTCTGAGCCCCTTCTCATTTGCCATAGTGGACAGGCTGATAGGCGAGGTCAAGCAGAATTCTGCATGGACCGTGATGTTTGCAGATGACACTGCGATCTTTAGTGAGAGTAGTTAGCAGGTGGAAGAGAACCTGGAGAGGTGGAGGTAGGTACTGAAGAGAAGAGGAATGAAAGTCAGTAGAAGCAGAATACAAGTGTGTGAATGAGAGGGATGGAGGTGTAATGGCAAAGATGCAAGGAGTAGAGGTAGTGAAAGCAGATTAGTTTAAATACCTGGGGTCAATCATCCAAAGTAATGGACAGTGCACAAGAGAGGTTAAGAAGAGAGTGCAGACACGGTGGAGTGAGTTGAGATAAGTGTCAGGGTAATTTATGACAGAAGGTTTGCAGCTAGAATGAAAGGCAAGATTTACAAGACAGTAGTGAGACCTGCTATGATATATGATTTGGAGATGGTGGCACTGACAAAAGGACGAGAGGTGTAGCTGGAGGTGGCAGAAATGAAGATTCCAAGATTCTTAATGGGGGGTGACTACAAGGGAAGGATTAGAAATGAGTATATCAGAGGGACAGCTCAGGTTAGGTGGTTTGGAGACAAAGTAAGAGAGGCAAGGCTGAGATGGCTTGGACATATGCAGAGGAGGGATAGTGGATATATTGGACAAAGGATGTTGAAGATGGAGCTGCCAGGCAGGAGGAAAAGAGGAAGACCACAGAGAAGATTCATGGATGTACTGAAGGAGGACATGGAGAGGGTTGGTGTGAGAGAAGAGGACACAAGAGATAGGGTGAGATGGAGACAGATGCCGCGCTGTAGCGACCCCTAAAGGGAGCAGCTGAAAGAGGAAACATCTTGCCCAAGAACACTTTAGAACTCTGACCAAAGTAGATTGGTATCAAACTATCCATCTTCAATTATCTCCAGAGCTATAGCTGCCCTTGTGTCTGTTCTGTTGGTTCACAAAGATTAGTGATCTTATTTTGACTGGACCAGACAAAGTTTAAGATGTGCTATAGTGTTGGCGGTACAACAGTAGCTGTCTCACACACAGTTGTTTTCATTACATTTTAGATAATGAAGTGTAATGGCAGTTATACAACTGCTAATACTGGTCCACTCAAATTGCCTGGTTGCAGACATGCGTGGCACTACAAAGGGGCAAGTGGGTTCTATAGCCTTGTCACAGAGCTACATAGTCCCCACTTACCCTTCTCAAGTCAAAGATAGTCTGTTTCCTGTTCGTTTCTAAATGAATCTTGTTAATAAGTCAGCATACTGTTAATGTAGAGTGTTACAAAAATACACTTTCCAAAATGTATTTCAATATCATCCATTTTTCTAAGCATTTTTATTTATATCTGTCTTTCAAAACAGTGAAAAACAGACACTGGCACTGTGGCCTGTACATATCTATAGCCCCTTTTCCACTAGTACCTATATAGCCCTACTCCCCTCGACTCTGTGCGCTTTGTAGGCTTTTCTATTAGTACCTACCCCTCGTAGCCGGTACTATTTTCGGGTCCACCGGAGTGGGGTTCCAAGCAAGCTGAGTCGAGCTGAAAATGTCACGTCAACAGACTGCAGGCCACTGATTGGTCAGGGCGTAACACCATGAGAGTGACGTCTTCCACAGAATCTCCAGCTGCCATCTGCAAAGATTCGTCTGCAAGCGAGCGAGCAAGCAAGCGACAGTATAAACAACTGCGATAGAAATGGCTTCTAATCAACACTGTGGTCCAAGAGACTTTTCTGTGCCTTTTGGCTGATGAGAAGATCCAGAGGGAACTAGATAGAGCCTCCCGAAATGAATTTACGGCCACCGACCGGCAAATAACAGGAGGACCCGGCCACGGCAGTTGAAAACCATGATATCAGAGGATATAGAGGGTGGTGAGTGTTGTGATATGATGTGATATTATGCATCTTTTACGATATTTATCCCAGTGGTGGAAAGTTCACTTTGAACAAACAACACCGTTGCCTCCTGTATACAGACAATGAGCTAGCTAGTTAGCCATCAATCCTAACTCTGTGCTCTGCTTGTATTTTGTGCTTGTGTCAACAACATCTGATGAAATAAGCTAGTGTTAATTCTGGTTAAAAAGTTTTTTTTTTTACATGTTGCACTTTAGTGCTGTGCATGTATTTAAGTTGCGTGTATTTCCGTTCTAGAGTCCGACCAGCATCTGCTTTGACACTGGCAACATTTAGCATGAGGTGTGATGACTGGTAAGAAACAAGTTGCACATAGAGTGTTGTTTTTATCAGTGGCGGGGAAAGTACTCAAATCCTTTGCTTTTTAAGTTAAAGTACAGATAAAGTGCCAAAACCAAAGTAGCACAATTAACACTTAAGTAAAAATATTACAGAACTCACTTTTGAATGTACTTGAAGTGGAGTATAACTAGTGCATGCCTGTAGAAAGCAAGTATTCCTGTCTGAAACAGATAGTCCAATCAGGTTCTACAGGCCCAAATGTAGGCTGTGTTTGAAAGTGGAATACAGAGGTGTCGCCTATATGTAGGCAAACACACATGTTAGACTTTGACAAATATGAAAGGGGCTGAATTGAGATTTATTTGATTGTGTGAATATTAATTACAGAATAACTGAAAATGAATGGGACATCCAATATTAGCCACTGTTTAAGAACCACTTGTTTATTTTTTTGTCAGATCACTTGTGTGATCCTTTATGAGTTCTATTAATAATAGTGTATCTTGCACTTTGGGGAATGGGAGTTGTTCAGTCACCATTATAATTTAGTTTATATCCATCCATCCATCCATCCATCCATCCATCTTCTACCGCTTTTCCGGAGGTCCGGGTCGCGGAGGCAGCAGTTCAAGCAGAGAAGCCCAGACTTCCCTCTCCCCAGCCACCTGCTCCAGCTCTTCAGAGGAGATACCAAGGCGTTCCCAGACCAACTGGGAGACATAGTCTCTCCACCGAGTCCTGGGTCTGCCCCGGGGTCTCCTCCCAGTGGGACGTGCCTGAAACACCTCAAGTGGGAGGCGTCCAGGAGGCATCCTAATCAGATGCCCATACCACCTCAACTGACTCCTTTCAATGTGGAGGAGCAGCGGTTCTACTCTGAACCTCTCCCGGATGACTGAGCCCCTCACCCTATCTCTGAGGGTGAGTCCAGCAATCCTACGGAGAAAGCTCATTTCAGCCGCTTGTATCCGCGATCTCGTTCTTTCAGTCATTACCCAAAGCTCGTGACCATAGGTGAGAGTAGGAACGTAGATTGACTGGTAAATCGACAGCTTTGCCTTAGAACTAAGCTCCCTCTTCACCACAACAGACCGGTACAACATCCGCATCACTGCAGATGCTGCTCCAATCCGTCTGCCGATCTCTCGCTCCATTTTCCCCTCACTCGTGAACAAGACCCCAAGATACTTAAACTCCTCCACTTGGGGCGGGAGCCTGTCCCCAACCCGGAGAGGACAATCCACCTTTTTCCGGCTGAGGACCATGGACTCGGACTTGGAGGTGCTGATTCTCATCCCAGCCGCTTCACACTCAGTGGCAAACCGTCCCAGCAAGAGCTGTAGGTCATTGCTGGATGAAGCCAACAGGACAACATCATCTGCAAACAACAGAGATGAGATCATGTGGTCACCAAGCATGACACCTTCCATTCCCTGGCTGCGCCTAGAAATCCTGTCCATAAAAATTATGAACAGGATCGGTGACAAAGGGCAGCCCTGGTGGAGTTCAGCTCTCACTGGGAATGACCGAGTGTTGGCAATACGAACCAAACTCTCACAACGGTCGTAAGAGACCGAATAGCTCATAACAACAAGCCCGATACCCCATACTCCCAAAGCACCCCCCACAAAAATCCACTACTGGTCAAATGCCTTCTCCAAGTCCACAAAACACATATAAACTGGTTGGGCAAACTCCCACGAACCCTCAAGAATTCTCGAGAGGGTAAAGAGCTGGTCCGATGTGCCACGGCCAGGACGAAAACCACATTGCTCCTCCTGAATTCGAGGTTCGACCAACGGCCGGACTCTCCTCTCCAGTACCTTGGCATAGACCTTCCCAGGGAGGCTGAGGAGTGTGATCCCTCTAAAGTTGGAGCACACCCTCTGGTCCCCTTTTTTGAAGAGAGGAACCACCACCCCGGTTTGCCATGCCAAAGGCACTGCCCCCGACCTCCACGCAATGTTGCAGAGGCGTGTCAACCATGACAACCCAACAACATCCAGGGCCTTGAGGTACTCAGGGCGAATCTCGTCCACCCCCGGGGCCCGGCCACCAAGGAGATTTTTAACCACCTTGGCGACCTCAGCCCCTGTGATAGGCGAGTCATCTCCCTCGTCCCCAAACCCTGCTTCCTCTGTGGAAGGCATATCAGTGGGATTGAGGAGATCCTCGAAGTATTCCTTCCACTGCCCGACGATATCCCCAGTCAAAGTCAACAGTGTCCCATCCGCACCATACACAGTGTGGACGGGGAGCTGCTTTCCCCTCCTGAGCCGTCGGACAGTTTGCCAGAATCTCTTTGAGGCCGACCGAAAGTCTTGTTCCATGGCCTCACCGAACTCCTCCCATACCCGGGTTTTTGCTTCAGCAACCACCCGAGCTGCACTCCGCTTGGCCTGCCGGTACACCTCAGCTGCTTCGGGAGTCCCACGAGCCAACCAAGCTTGATAGGACTCCTTCTTCAGCTTAATGGCCCCCCTCACCACTGGTGTCCACCACTTGGTTCGGGGGTTGCCACCACGAGATGCACCGACCACCTTGCGGCCGCAGCTCTGGGCCGCCGCTTCAACAACAGAGGTGGAGAACATGGCCCATTCAGACTCCATGTCTCCAGACCCCCTCGGAATGTGGTTGAAGTTCTTCCAGAGGTGGGAGTTGAAGACCTCCCGGACAGGGGCCTTGGCCAGACGCTCCCAGCACACCCTCACTATACATTTGGGTCTACCAGGTCTGAATGGCTTCCTCCCCTGCCATCGGATCCAACTCACCACCAGGTGGTGATCAGTTGACGGTTACCTTAGTTTATATGTGTAGTTTATAGTCTATGGCCAATAAACTCATGCAGGAACAGAACACATTACAAATATTTGAGACCCATTGTAGTGCATCCTTTTATATCTTAGCAATACAAGCACAAAACACCACCCACACTTGAAGCCAGAGCAAGAAGAGACACAGCGGTGACAGAGTGGTGGCTAAACTTTTTTTGATAAAAATTACATATTTTGACTGAGTGACTCCATACTCAAGGATGCACAGCCTCAGTGAAAGTACTAGATTCCATTCAACTGAAGGTATCAACTCATTCTGATTGCTGAGGCCACAGTAAAAAATGATTTTAAACATAACCCAGCCTTTGTAAAATCTACTTTACTGAAGCGCAGCTACATGAAAATTGTGGTTAAATACAACAATGAAGTGCTTTTTTGTCACATTCTGCCACTGGCTTTTAGCAACAAGTGTATTTCCCAAATATGTTTTAAACTTGCTTTAATTATCCACCACCCATTTCTGTCCTTCGTCTAGGCAAGAGGAAAACGATCCACCCCAAACCGGACCTTGCGTCACTATTTACAGAGATGCAGGCTGAAGATCTGCTGAACTGGGACCAGTGTGAGCGGCACATCCCAGCTGCTTCTCAGTGAGGCAGCATGGCTGGCGTGTGTGACCCATTCTAGTTTGTTTTTTTTACAGTTTGAATTTTGCACATTCTAAATAATCTGGATTTTGCTGCTGATTGTAATAAACAATTTAGTGACTTATGTGTTTGCATCATGATTTTCTGTTTTATCTGTTAAGACACCATTGGGAAAAGTCAACAGTACAAACCATATAGCCGTGATGTTGAAAATAATGGCTCATTTTTAAGAAAAAGTAACCAAAAACAATTATTTTATTTTCTGAAGACTGCATTGTTGGATGTGCCAGTGCAGAAGACACTGTATACTTTAGTGATAATACCAGTATATGGAGGAATTCTGGGCCATATTAACATCTGTATTTTCTAATAATTGGTTAAGGTGGGGGTGTCCAATCATGTGCCATGGAGGGTCAAGACCCTGCAGGCTTTTCCTGCAACTAGTGTCTTCAACAGCAGAGTCCACTGAATTTCTTCCACTGACTGCTCTGGTCTTGGCGCTCCATGGCACATGATTGGACACCCCTGGGTTAGGGTTTAATGGGATTTAATATTTTAACACAAACTGCTTTATGGTTCATAATTCTGTTAACAGACTTACACTAAACCAAAAGTGATTTCTCAAACTGCTGGATTGTTCTTGGTGGTAACCTTCACACATAAAACAAAAGTGGAGACAGATCTGCAAAAAGTACAAAGGTTTATCGTCAAAATTCCTAGTGCAATACTAAATGAATACATGTATAGTTCAATGTTGATGCAGAGAATATATATTTATGGAGTACATGTATATATCCAATAAATCAAGTATTTTCCACCTAACCTTGTGACTGCATTATTTTAATTGCTTTTAATCCTAGATCAAGTTTGTTTTGGCCTAAAAATACATCATAATTGTTAAATATATCTTATTATACCTAACTCAGTACTGTTTACCTGTTGAATATACTGTATATTTTATGGCTAATATAACCCCATAACTACATTATGGCACCTGGTGATCAATTTTTGGCAGCTGATCACTTTTTGCCACAACACCACCACAGACTGAAGTGCTGCTAGAGCAGCTACATACCATGATTTCTCAACAGTCTCTCTGTGATTTTCACACAGATCAGAGCAGTTTGTTGTACAGGAAGTTAAACATTTCTATAGACATTCTGAAGTTCTTTAACCACGGAGCGTTTTTGAAGCTGAGGTGACATCCCATCACTGGCAGGCTTGGTTGAACGACCAGACCCATGGTTTGAAGCGATATTTTTGCCACAAGAGAGCCATCTTAAACACACACACAGCATACATATTTTAGTACCTAATAGCAATAATTTGCTGACATTACAATGTAGTATGGCGGTCTTAAAGCAAACTAGCATTAGCAATCATTAGCTTACCTTCATATGTGATCTAGTTCGTAACCTTGTGTCTTCGGCTTTATACTGCTATATGGCTTGCTCAACGCTCCAGTACTTTTCCAGAGTGTTTCGTCTCGCCGCCTGTAGCCTTCTCTGGCTCTCCTTTTTTGCCTTTACGCTGACAAAAAGCCAGAGACCGAGCAGTCGCCTCATAATTCGCCATCTTTTGTTTTGCTTGTGTCGCATGTTTTACATCACGGGAGTGTTGTGCCGCCTTGCTGTAAAAAAATCCCACCCACCTCAGGTGGTACTCAGCTGTAATGGAAGCAAAAGCGAGCTGAGTTGAGTAAAACCGTGTAGAGGTGAGTTGGGCTATATAGGTCCTAGTAGAAAAGGGGCTTATACTGTATCAGGGACCCCAAAGGCTGAGGGTAGAGCTGGGTTTTCATTCAGTATTTGTGACATTATTCAAGTGTGTGTGTCGTAAAGACAAATAAGTTAGTTTGTAATTACGTTAATATGGTATGTAATTATATTATTATGTATTATTATGTATTTGATGAAGGTGTTAGATTGAATATTTTCAGATTGCATTAATTATGCCGTTATGACCAAGGCATTAATTATACCTTGATCATTATACAAGTATGAAAAAAGAACAGTTTTGATCTGATTGTGAAGTAACCGCTGAAAGTTATGGAGTCAACCAGCGTAATTGGTATAAATCTGCTTATATGCTTTGTGTGTGTGTGTGTGTGTGTGTGTGTGTGTGTGTGTGTGTGTGTGTGTGTGTGTGTGTGTGTGTGTGTGTGTGTGTGTTGGGGAAAAAGATCTCCGAATCATTTAAGTGCTGTCAGTATTCTGTAGTTCAGCTATGCAGCATATTCATGCCGAACTCTAAATATTTTCTCCAGAGTTCAAAGAGGTCTACTTAAATATTCTTGAGATATTCATTTAGCCCAAAGTGATGAGCTGCTTAACTGACATGCTGCCTGAATGGGTTAAAAAAAAAAAAAAATCACATTGACCATTACAGCCCAGCCCAGGCAATGTCAGCTCGCTCTAAAGTCTACCAATTTTAAGTCAATCAACATGCCTTCTTGTCTTGCAATTTCATGCTTCAGCTGAATCTAAATTAAAGTCAAGACTTTGGTGGCTTTGTGAGGGTAATGTACTTTTTGTAATTGTCAGTATAAGGTTGGAATCATGCCAGATTCAAAGGAAACTTAAATCTTTCTGGACAAAAGACGCCCATCTTCATAAGTTTAAACCTACTGCGGCATGCTTATCTGCCGTGACCCTCAAACTTTATTTCCACTCCCTCCCTCTTTGGACTGCAGGCTGTCTTTCTTTCACCACATTGAAGCTCTCTGCCTCGTTAATGATGTGCAATTATCTTGGAGTGTATGTGAGGTGAACGCTGATTTCTCCATGTCGGCCCCGTTGATGGGCTTGACATGAGTTTAGCCATCTAGGGCCGAGCGTCTGTCATTCCTGTGAAATCCACCGGGTCGACATTTGAACTGTGGGAGACACTCAGCAACAGAGTTCACAAGGTAAAATTACTTTGTGGCTTTTTCGCTTCTTTCATACAAAAAAAAATCAGCCACAATGCTCTCTAAATGCAAATTGGAAGCCAGGTTTTTATGTGCCACGCTGACCGAACATTGGCACACCGCTGCGAGGCTGGCGGCTGGGTGAGGCCCCGTTGAAAGTGCAGACTCTAGGTGAATGTCATCAACTCATGTGAATCCTCAATCATCCTTGGCATTGAATAGCTCTTGCAGCAGAATCACGGTCCTTGTACAGGGCTGAAATCTCTATTTCTGTGTGATACCAGCTGTCAGACTGAAATAACTAAAGAGAAAAGTGTCTGCCCATTCACAGCTTTAATACAGGCACACTAATTGCTTGATCGAGTTAATTAAGTTGTGCCACTATTGACCATCTCAACAGTAAATATTTTATCAACAGAGATGACATTTTGACCCTTTCTCCATCTACTTGCTCTTTGAATTAAAAACCATATTGAAAGCACGGCCACAATAACCTGAATGCACAGAGCAGTGAATAGGCAGACTTAATGAATGGCTCTGAAGTATTTTGATGAGCAGATCAGAGTATCTCTACCAGTCTCTAACAGCTCTGTCTGCATCCGATCAACCATTGCCTGAAAGTGATAAAGGAATATATGCCGTATGAACTGTGAAATGGATGCTTTGTCTGCCATTTTCCTTGTGCACTGGGCTAAAAAATGATATAAAATTACCCATTTATCAGGCTCAGTTCACATTATTGAAATTCGCCAACATCCTCGCCGTGCCAGTGTCATTATGTGAACTTTGGTGGAACTAAATTATATCCTTATCTTTTTTTCTTTCCTGCTCTTAGATATAGATCAGCAGGAATGACAAGATTAGATTTTTTTTTTCTGTCCCTCAAAGGCTTTTCTTGCTTGTCTTTTGAAAGCCACTGCCTCTGTCACTCACTCCTGTGTCTGTAGCCAGATAGTTAAGCTGACTCATAAACACAGAGACAACTCTGGACTGTCCTTTGATAAGATACTGTGTATGGAGTCTCAGGTGTTTAAAAACGGTGATCTTTAAAACTGAAATGAATTCTTTCTTTGGTATATCTGTTCTCATTTCTGACCTCCTCTGGGTTAATTACCACCATCACCTTAGAACAAAAAGGTATATTTTTCTCCATAATGAGTTGTTCAAGAACAATTCTTATGTGAAAGTCTTATTAGATATTTTGTCATCTCATGTAGCGCCAACGTCTCCAAAATCTAGTTTTATATTATTAGGTAGCACTTCAGTTAATGGAAACCATATAAACTGCTAATGAGGTATTTATTAGTATGTTTATTGGTAGTTTTTTATTAGTCATAAAGCACTTATTAACAATGATTAGGTTATTGACTTCAGTTTTTTCTTAATAAACATATAATTACTGCTTATCAATAGTAAATAAGCATGCTTTTAGACATAAGTTATGGTATTAATTCAGAATGTGTTGAGCTTCAATTAATGAATATTTAATTACTAATGAATTGGTTATGATCAAGCCCACATTTTAAAGGGGTCATTGACTGCACGTTTTCAACATTTTAAAAGGCTCACACCTGTCTCAATAAAATGTTTGTGTCATGTTTTGGTCAAATTTTCTCTCTATTTAATTATTGCTGCATCCTTGTGAATCTAGTTTGGCACCCTTTTTTCAGAACGGCTCAATTCAGTGCATGTCTCTTGAAATGTCTAACACTGCATTCAGCTCCTCCCTCCCTCTTATGTCACTATTGCTGACATTAGCTGACTAGCTCAGATCTAGCCTGAGCCAACTAATATAAATTTATCTTGAAGAATGAAAGAAGCCAACATCACTGGTGGACAGGGGTGCGTCGTTTCAGTAGTTGGCAGGATATGACCTAGGGCTGTGACTCTTTAGAAGTCACACAATTCAATTCGATTCCGATTTTTGGGGTCACGATTCAATTCAGAAACGATTTTAGATTTGCATTTGGCTCTCAATTCAGTTTGAAAACCCATTCATCTCAGAAAAAAAAAGTCCACTGCGCTGCAAAAAAATGCTGGGGTAAACTTAAAAGCAGAGTACAGTGTGTTGATGTTTTGGGGGGTTGTAATTTTAAAAAATTACATCAACTAATTTGCAATAAAATACTATTAAATGAAAAAGTAGGCTTAGCTTGGTAACTGCTTTTTTTATTTCTTGAAAACTTGTGAGTTTCAAAAATGAAATTGTACACAAATGAAATAAATTTTGAAAAGTTTCCTTTTCAGCATATCACAATTCCTAACAGCTTTTACACGGTGTGTAAGTTTGGTCGCCCTCCAGCATTCTAGAAATATAGGCTATTCATTAAAAAACAAAAGTAAATTCTATCACAAATATTTTGAACATCTATTTAAATTGTAGTACTAGCTGACTGTATGCAGTCAGTGTACAGTTACCTATACAGTAACAATCAATGAACAAATTCAATAAGAACTGAATGTAATTGATGCATGCGATAAGTAACATTAATTTTAAACCTGCACAAATATCCCTCTCTGGCATCCTCGTCTCAAAGAGGCGATGGTTAGCGCGTCAAGAATTGGAGCAGCGCCTGGAATGACTATACAGCCCAATCCTTGAGTGGCAGTCTTTGGAGCAGTTGGCACAGATGAAGATTGATGGTGCACGTGCTGATGCTGCGCGTTCTTTCCTCGCCACATGCTTTGTCGCCATCTGGACTCTCGCGTTCACTTTCATCTTGAGAACACCCTCTTTGACACTGTTGCCCCAGGTGGCTCGATCTTTGGCAGTAACCTCCCAGTTATTGGCGTTGGTCTGTGCACACCGCATGTCGCGTTTGCAGAAATCTTTAAAACGCAACAGTGGTCGGCCCACATGGCGGACGCTCACCCGCAGTTCTCCGTAAAGGATTTCTCTCGGCAGACAGTCAGGCTCCATGTGGTGCACGTGGCTGAGTCACCGGAGTCCTCTCTGGCTGAGAAATGCAAGGATGCTTGGCAAGTCAGCGCGCTCAAGGACCTCGGTGTTAGGGACTCTGTCCTGCCACTTGATGTGCATAAGGTGCCGAAGACAGCGGAGGTGGAGCCTGTTTAACCGCTTCTCCTGCCTGGCATAGGCTGTCCAGGACTCGCTGCCGTACAGGAGAGTGGACAGGACACAAGCCTGGTATACAAGTAGCTTGGTTTTCAAACTCAGCAGATTGTTGTTCCACACATGCTTGTTGAGTTTGGCCATGACAGCAGCTGCTTTGGTGATTCTGGAGCTGATCTCGGTATCTAGTGAGAGTGTGTTTGAAACAGTGGACCCTAGGTAGGTGAAGGTGTCCACAACCTCCAGCTGTGTGTTGTCAATGGTAATGACAGGAGAGGAGACAGCATCTTGCACCATGATGTTGGTTTTCTTAAGGCTGATCATGAGCCCAAACTCCTTGCAGGCGTGGGACAGTTTGTCGACCAGGTGCTGTAGGCCCTCCTCGCTGTGTGATGCTAGAGCAGCCTCGTCTGCAAACAGCAGCTCATGTATGAGGACCTCGTAGACTTTGGTTTTAGCACGAAGTCTTGCGATGTTGAGGAGTTTTCCATCTGATCTCGTGCGGACGTAGACACCTTCAGGACAGTCGGCGAAGGCATAGTGGAGGAGCATTGAGAAAAAAATCGCAAAGAGAGTCGGTGCTAGAACGCAACCCTGTTTCACTCCACTGCTGACTGGGAAGGCATTTGAGGTGGATCCATCAAAGCAAACAGTACTATGCATGTCCATGTGGAAGGAGGAGATGATTGCAAGGAGCTTTGGGGCACAACCGATCTTTCACAGGATCTGGAAGCTCCCGCTTTGACTAACTAAATCAAAGACTTTGGTCAGGTCCACGAATGCAAGGAACAATGGCTGCTGCTGCTCTTGACACTTCTCCTGCAGCTGACGGAGGCAGAAGATCATATCCACTGTAGACCTTCCGGCTCTGAAGCCACACTGGGATTCAGGATAGACTCGCGAAGCAAGGCTCTGCAGGGGGAACAGGGTGACCCGGGCGAAGACTTTGCCAACTATGCTCAGAAAAAAGATGTCGCGGTAATTGTTGCTATCACTGCAGTCGCCTTTGTTCTTATGCAGCATGACTATGTTGGCATCTCTCATATCTTGGGGAATGTGACCTTGCTCCCAGCAAAGGCAGAGGAGATCATATAGTAGTTATAAGATGGCTGTTTTCCTGTGTTTCAGAATTTCTGGGGGGTTACTGTCTTTCCCTGGAGCCTTGCCACAGGCGAGGCAGTCTATGGCTTTGCTGAGCTCTTCCAGTGCGGGCATTTCATCAAGCTCCTCCATGACTGGTAGGCCAGGCAAGGCATCGAGGGCAACGTCTGTCACAATGTTCTGGGTCGAGTTCAATTCAAGATAATGCTTGACCCAATGCTGGAGTTGCTTGCTTTCGTCAGTGATGGCTTCACCTGTCTTAGATTTGAGCGGTGCTGTTTTGATGCTTGTGGGGCCAATAGCTGTTTTGCTGCCCTCATACATTCCTTTGGCGTATCCGCAGTCAGCAGCTACCTGGATGTTGGTGCACAGGTTCTGCCAGTACTCATTGGCGCAACGGTGGGCAACCTGCTGGGCCTTGCTCCTGGCTGCTCGAAGGGTGTTGCGTGTGCCAGGGCAATGGTTCTGCTTGTGAGCCAGCAGTGCTTCTCTTTTGGCCTCTGTGATTGGCTGCATTTCGTCCCAATGAGCCTCAAATCAGTCAGCATTCTTGCATTCTTTCTTTCCGAATGCAGTCATGGCTGAGTCGTAGATGGTGTCGCGAAGATGGTTCCATTTGGCGTCCACATCGCCTGTGATATCGGACTGGAAGTGAGCTTCAAGTTTCCTCTGAAAGCTGTCAGCGAAGGTCTGAGCCAAATTCAATAAGAACTTAATGATACATAAGATAAGTAACATTAATTTTAAACCTGCACAAATATAAACTTAAGTATATAAATTCTTTGGAGACTTAAAAAACAATTAAAGTTATAAAACAAAATAAAGTGCTGCTACAAGATTTTATGATTTTATTTATTTATTTATTTATTTTTGTCCTTTTACAATTTGCTGGGAGTTTGTTAAAATGGTGCAGTGTGTGTTGTTCAGAAGGAGGACTTACAACTTTTTCCACTTCTTTCAACTCTGGGTGATAGCGGTTAATGTGAGCCCCAACGCTTGTGATGTTACCAAAGTACTTGACTTCACAGTGAAAATATAAAAAGATGAACCAGAATGATGTGAGATATATTATCGACTGGATTAGTGAACCAGGTGGAAACGGGTGTTTATTAGGGTGACTGAATGTTAAAGAAAATAACATAAACTGAGCTTGTTGTGAACTTCCTCGTACCACTGCTAGCTTGGAGGCTACTGAGTTTGGCTATTATTGGACAGCTATGCTGGGCAATAATAGAGCAGTGTGCAGGTATCAAGTATGGCACGGGGCTGGGTTTACCATTTCACAATGTCCTGAGGCAAATCCAGACGAGTCAAAATTACTTCTTGGAGACAAAAATAATATAAAGGCTATTTTTAATTTTATTTTTTTTTAAGAGAAGTGAGTATTTTGATATTTTTTTGATCATCATTTGACCAATAGACACATTTCAGAAGGTTAAACCCTACAAACAAATTTTTCAGTGACCCTTTAAAAATGAGAAACACAATGTTCTGAGTAATAAATGCTTAATTTGGTGTTTTTTGATTACTAAAACTTGAATTTTTTGTCTTATTCTACTCTTGCACAACTGCCACGTAATAACCTGAACAAAATGAATTTGTTATAACTCATATGTAACAGCTTACATATTTGCTATCAATAAGTAATTTTGGTGTTTATTAAGAAAAAATCGTTACACAAGTCTAATCCTAAGAGACTATGGTCAAGCAGATTGTTGTTTAGATTTAATGTTTATTTGAAAGGGACAATACATACTAATGAACATTAATACAAATGTAAGTATGCCGTATTTAGCAATACGGGGACTACAGATGAAAATTAGTGCCTTATGTGCCTTCAAATCCCGCTCTCCCCAGCTATCCTGCCGTTGTGTCCCTGGACAAGACACTTTACCCACCTTGCCTCCAGTGTCCATGACACTGGGGATGAATGTGCATAAATGTTCAGTAGTGGTCAGAGATGCCGTTGGCATGGATTGGCAGCCACGTTTCCGTCAGTCTGCCCCAGGGCAGCTGTGGCAACAGTAGTAGCTTTCCACTACCATTGTCTGTGGAGTGAATAAATACTGTATCCATTGTAAAGCGCCTTAGAGTGTCTATGAAAAACGCTATATAAATCTGATGCATTATTATTATTGTTATGACTAATAAATGGCAAATAGGCTACTAAAAAAACACAATATTAAGCATGTAGTTAACAGTCTGTTCCCTTAAAGGGGTCATTGACTGCACTTTTTCCACATTTTAACAGCTCACACCTGTCTTAATGAAATGTTTGTGACATATTTTGTTCACATTGTCTTTATTTTTTTTTTTATTGAAGCAAATTTGTTTTGTATTTTTCCTTGCTTTCTTGAAACACTCTGATTTAAAGTCTGTCACTGTAAGAACCATCCTTCACCTACCCAACTTCGCCCTTCCTCTTGCGTCAATTAGCCATTAGCTAACTAGCTTATAGCCTCCTAGCTCGGATGAGCGGCTCTGGTTCACTGATTCACAGTCGATGGTGTACCTCGCATCATTCCAGCCCATCTCCCAATAATTCTACCATGATTCCACAACAAATCACTAGCACCGTGCGCTGGACGCCACCCCCCCCCACCCCTTTCCCCCGATCGCTCTATGAGACTCTGTTCTACTCCCAAACAGTCACGCGGAGATCCGGAGGATGGTGGGTGAGCTGTCCCCTGAGTTATTTAGCACTGGGTTCTCCACAAACATGCATCCATGATACGGGAGGCAGCCGTCCCCTGGCCCGGTCGCGAGAGCCGTTCCATCACCAGCTGGGGCCGGCTATCCGCGGCCAACCGGAGATCCGCAGCACTATGGCATCACTACGGCATCACTACGTCGAGGCAGGATTCTGATTTAGAAGCGTTCAGTCATAATCCCACAGATGGTAGCATCACACTAGTGGCTACTCAGCCAAGCACATGCACCAAATGTCTGAACCTGCCGTTCCTCTCGTACTGAGCGGGATTACTGTTGCAACAACACATCATCAGTCAGGTCAAACTAACCTGTCTCACGACGGTCTAGTCCAGCTCCTGTTCCCTGTTACTGGGTGACCAATCCAACGCTTGGTGAATTCTGCTTCACAATGATAGGAAGAGCCGACATTATAGGATCAAAAAGGCCACAAGCCAGTTATGCCTGTGGTAACTTTCCCTACACCTCCAGCTTAAAACCCCAAAAGTCAGAAGGATCATGAGGCCTCACTTTCATGGTCTGTATTCATACTGAAAATCAAGATCAAGCAAGCTTTTGCGCATATGCTCCACGGGAAGTTTCTGTCCTCCCTGAACCCGTTAGGACACCTGTATTACAGCGAGCATCCTGGTTCCAGTGTTAGCTCAGGGGCTAATAAGCTACCTTTAGCCTCATCCTTCCACCTACATGACGGACAGCTAGGCGGGCCAATAATAGAGCAGTGGGTGGGTCTTTAGGAAGGCGGTGGATTGGCTTTTTTCTAGACTTGACATATACAGTTTACCTGGAAGAGTCAGAAACGTTTCTGGCGTTTCTTGGGAAACAAAACTGAGATAAAGGTTATGTGTTTTTTAAAAGAATTGACTGTTTTGAATTGTTTTTGATAATTACATGACCAGTAGACTTATTTCTGACAGTTAAAAGCTACAAACACACCATCATTTTTCAGTCAACGACCCATTTAATTAAATTACTATGGATTATTAAATAATACACGAATGTGATTCATTTTCAATATAATGCAACATTTGTCTACATGAATTTTTCATACCAAATGGAGAACAAAATGATTCATTGTCTGCTCCAGTTCTTTTTTTAATTTATAAGAGGGAATTACAGTGTCTTTCAATAATTTGCATCTAATACATGTGACTTTTCGTGTCTGCTGTATAAAATGTCAAAATGGGAAATCAGCATCTGATCTCATGTTTTTCTTTTCATGTTTTGTTCTTTTCTCTGTAGGTAAGTGGTGCACGTAAGCTCCACCTGGACAGCAGGAAACCATAAAGGAGGGGACATACAGCTTCTGCTCACTTCATGCCACAGAGGTTTCCTAATCATTTTTTTTTTTTCAGATTCATTGGAAAAACACAAATCAAAGAGAGGACAGTTATTAAAACTCTCAATAGGACTAAAGCACACATCTTACTTGGTTTGCAGTGTCAACAGGTTTCCTCAGGATTAATTACTCATCAGACCTATAAATCAGACCTATGAGCCGCTATATCAACGAGCTAATTCACATTTTCTACTTTACCCCAGGCTATATAAACAATAGAACTCAGCTCCTGAGTGTGAAGTCGAGCAAAAAGGCACAGTTTTATTTATTTTTTCTCCACACTTCTGGCTTGATCATTTGTTTGCTTTGAAATACTGACTAGAGCTGTAGGCTGAATATAATTGAAGAAGGAAATGTCAAAGTTACAGTGTAATGGAGACATCTCACTTTCAGCACATTCTGTACTATCACATTCTCCAGTCAGATTTGAACTAATAATCCTCAGTGTCCTGGCCAGGTTAAATTGATTTCATGCAGTGTGATAATAATAGATAATCAATTATTAAAATGCCGGGGCCTAAACCGTATGCTGCCAGAATTTGATATCTTACCTTTTTGGACTTTTTTTTTTTTTTTTTTTTAGATTTGTTGTGTCTTATATTAAATATTCAAAAGAGAGTTTACATTCAACTCCTAAAATTTCAAACCTTGTAGTGTTCATCCAGCTATTCATTTGTGCATGTGATATACAGTATAATGTATAAGTGTTGGCTTGTAAATTATGAACAGTTCTGTTGTGGCTCTATTTGATATAGTTCATAAAACATAACATTTGGGAATCATGTGAAAATTATTATGATATGGATTAGAGAGGAAACTAACTTTACAATGTCTAACAATGCAGTAAAACATAAGCAGCTGTTACTCGGCAAGAAAGCAGCTTTTAGACTTTGTGAGGCTCGTTTATCATGTGTGAGTGTAGGGGTATGTGTGCTTGTTCGGAGCTTTATGAAAGGCCCCCGGATAAGTGATATTATCATAGTCAAACTGAAGAAAACAAAAACAACATGCTGCCTTTAACAAATGTGCATAATACCAGGTGAAGTTTTAAAAGGCTGCCTGGAGAATTAAAGATTTGGCTGAACAACATCTGAAAACATTCATGTCTGATTTCTTTTCCTTCATTTATTTCTATATATTTTTAAATTGTACATTTCCTACTGGAATTTACTTTTATTATTCCCAAAAGTATTGGGTGATAAACTGCAATAAGAACAGACCAGATCAAGGCTTTCTAAATTTCAGCGTGCACTACCTGACTGATTACATACATTTATTGAAAAACACCTAACAGTGTCATCTATTCTGTATTATTTGCATCTGTATATATTAGTGGTGGGAGCCGATTAAAAAGTTTAATAACAATTAATCTCTAAAATCGATTATTCATGATTAATCACAATTACAACACCTTTTTTCTATGTAGTCCACCTTCAACTTGTCAATTTTCAAGTTTTTCATACTCTTGCTAATGCGGGAAAAGACAAATATGCTCACTTTCTGCAACTGCATGTTTATGTAAAGCTTTCAACATGTCAGAAATGGCAACAATTATCCAGAATATTCTCCAAAAACTCTCATCAGTACTGCAAAAATACTGTCTGTGCACACACCACCCAGTCTGATTTACCAGTCAGTTCTCACCTTCTGTCCAGCTGGAAGGTTGTTATCCCTTAGTCGAGGGTATACACTGAAACAGAATGCTTGGCAGTTACAGGGCAGTTGCCATAGTTACACAGCACTGAGTAGAAAAAACATGTGTCAGCTGCAGCCTGCACACAGAGAAACAACAATCACACACAACACCCAGCCATGGCAGTCTCTGACCTCCCTTTCTGATGTGAGTTCCAGTAGTAGATACACACGTGGACAAAATTGTTGGTACCCCTCTGTTAATGAAAGAAAAACCCACAATGGTCACAGAAATAACTTGAATCTGACAAAAGTGGTAATAAATAAAAAGTCTATGAAAATTAACCAGTGAAAATCAGACAATGCTTTTGAATTGTGGCTCAACAGAATTATTTTAAAAAACAAACTCATGAAACAGGCCTGGACAAAAATGATGGTACCCTTAACTTAATGTTTTGTTGCACAACCTTTTGAGGCAATCACTGCAATCAACCGATTTCTGTAACTGTCAGTGAGACTTCTGCACCTCTCAGCAGGTATTTTGGCCCACTCCTCATGAGCAAACTGCTCCACTTGTCTCAGGTTTGAAGGGTGCCTTCTCCAGACGGCATGTTTCAGCTCCTTCCACAGATGCTCAATAGGATTTAGATCAGGGCTCATAGAAGGCCACTTTAGAATAGTCCAATGTTTCGCTCTTAGCCATTCTTGGCTGTTTTTAGCTGTGTGGTGTCAATATCCTGTTGCAAGACCCATGACCTGCAACTGAGACCAAGCTGTCTGACACTGGGCAGCACATTTCTCTCTAGAATACCTTGATAGTCTTGAGATTTCATTGTACCCTGCACAGATTCAAGACACGCTGTGCCAGATGTAGCAAAGCAGCCCCACAACATAACAGAACCTCCTCCATGTTTCACAGTAGGGACAGTGTTCTTTTCTTGGTATGCTTCATTTTTGCGTCTGTGAACATAGAGCTGATGTGCCTTGCCAAAATGTTGCAGTTTTGTCTCGTCTGTCCATAGGACATTCTCCCAGAAGCTTTGTGGCTTGTCAACATGCAGTTTGGCAAATTCCAGTCTGGCTTTTTATGATTTGTTTTCAACAGTGGTGTCCTCCTTGGTCGTCTCCCATGAAGTCCACTTTGGCTCAAACAACAACGGATGGTGCGATCTGACACTGATGTACCTTCACCTTGAATGTGTTTAGAGGTTGGGCTCTTTTGTTACCATTCGTATTATCCGTCTCCTCCTGCGGCCACATCCAGGGAGGTTGGCTACAGTCCCGTGGATCTTAAATTTCTGAATAATATGTGCAACTGTAGTCACAGGAACATCAAGCTGCTTGGAGATGGTCTTATAGCCTTTACCTTTAACATGCTTGTCTATAA
This sequence comes from Pholidichthys leucotaenia, assembly GCA_020510985.1. Taxonomy (NCBI): domain Eukaryota; kingdom Metazoa; phylum Chordata; class Actinopteri; order Cichliformes; family Pholidichthyidae; genus Pholidichthys; species Pholidichthys leucotaenia. The sequence continues at coordinate 124,862,952 of CM035847.1, read as the reverse complement.
TTTTCTTTCTAATCTCCTGAGACAACCCTCTCCTTTGCTTCCTCTGGTCCATGTTTAGTGTGGTACACACCATGTCACCAAACAGCACAGTGACTATTTGTCACCCTTTAAATAGGCCGACTGACTGATTAAAAGTTTGTAGACACCTGTGATGTTAATTAGAGGACACATCTTGGTTGAACATGTCCCTAAGGTCACATTATTTTCAATCTTTTCTAGGGGTACCATCATTTTTGTCCCAGCCTGTTTCATGAGTTTGTTTTATTCAAGTAATTCTGTTGAACCACAATTCAAAAGAATTGTCTGATTTTCATTGGTTAATTTTCATAGAATTTTTATTTATTAGCACTTCTGTCAGATTCAAGTTATTTCTGTGACCATTGTGGGTTTTTCTTTCATTAACAGAGGGGTACCAACAATTTTGTCCATGGCTGTAATCTAATTTTCTAAGGAGTGGACATCCGTAAACAGAATTGATGGAATCAGTGTTTGCTTGGGGGTAGCCTTTTAGCTGCTAGCCCTTTTCACATCTGCTTTTCATGGCACAACACCGGCAGTAACGTAACTGTATTGTAAGATGCCGTGCTTCATTGCTTGAATCTTGGAGCAGCTTTCATCTTTAAAGAGACAACCACCAGACCAAAACCATTCACGATCTGGTTCCAGACCCTGGAGCCTCTAAGTGTCAGCTTCAGTCAACGCAGGGAACAGTGGTTTCCCAGTGTCTACATGCAGCAGCTTCTCCCCTCTCCTCCCTCAGCCTCTTCTCTTTTCTCCAGGGTTCAGGTAGGGATTATCGGTCCATATGTCCATACAGTATAACAGCCATGCTCCAGTAAACTTATTTGAACACTCAGAAGTAATAAAATGAGGAGTTTAGGGGCTTCACCCATCTCAGTTTGGAGTTGCGCCATAGACTGTGCAGCCGGAGCAGTACCCCTGTTTTAAGCGTTCCGCTTTTTTCGTTCCACCACGATTAATCACGACTAAGTGCAATTTTTAAAAAATGTTCACGATCAATGGGGCATGTGTTTATTTGTGATCAACATGATTAACAGGCCCACCACTAGTATATACATATACAATTTTTTAAAATAATTCAATGCCCATGTTTACATGTACACACATAAACTGGTTATGATTGGTTTTCTGGAGTTATCTTGTTATTCAAGTGGCCATGTAAACAGAGTAATTCCGTAAGGGCCATGTATCCGGGATCATTATGCCTTGGTGCAACGGAGGCATACGGTTATCACTCAGCGTGTCTGTGTGTGGATGTGTGGTTGTGTGTGTCTGTTTGTCTGTTACCAGCTTTTCAACTGCTCACTCAAAATCAAGGGCAACTAAAGCCTTGTATCATTATATCGCCACATTTTCTTCACTTTTGCCAGAATTTCGAGATAAGCCTTTGTTTTAAGATAAACACAAATTTAACTCACCATTATACCCTCAATGGAGCCGCAAAAAAGGTACTGTCATAACTAGGCCGGGCCAGTAGAGGTCGCACCGAGGCAGCTGCACCTTGGTGCTTTCATTAACTCAGGTGGTTAACCTCCATTCATTCATTCATTCATCTTCTTCTGCTTAATCCTTTTCGGGTCGCTGGGGGGCTGGAGCCTATACCAGCATCTTTGGGTGAGAGGCAGGGTACACCCTGGACAGATCGCCAGTCCATCGCAGGGCCAACACAGAGAGACAGACAACCATTCACTCTCGCAGTCATACCTAAGGACAATTTAGAATCCCCAGTTTGATGCCAATTAACCTAACTTGCATGGTTTTTTTGGCATGTGGGAGGAAACTGGAGAAATCCCAGAGTAAACCCACACAGACACGGGGAGAACATGCAAACTCCACACAGATCACTGTTGGTCGAGGGCTGGGATCGAACCCAGGATCCCCTGGCCAAGGGTGAGTTGCTGTGCTGCCGTAGTGCTAACCACTCCACCACCGCGCCGCCAGTTAACCTCCAATAAACCATTTATTCAGCGCATGTAAACATGACAAAAAGGATTTTTATCACTTTTATTCCCAGTAATTGGTTTATTGTGACCATGTAACTGTGGTCAGTGAGACACATCAGAAAAGTCATGTGAATAAATTTTAGAACTGCTTAATCAATCATTAAAGACGGAGTCCTTTTCATTTCCTGAAAAATATCTGTTTTGGAGATATGAGGTTTGTGTCCAGCAGTGACAAAATGAAATGTCTTCAGTTCATTTTTCTGACATTTGGCAATATACTATATTGATCGTAACAACTAAAATCAGCATTTGCCTGTTGCGCTTTTTCTTCTTTTTTTTTTACTTTGCATGTTCTCTCCGTGTCTGCGTGGGTTTACTCCGGGATTTCTCCGGTTTCCTCCCACATGCCAAAAACATGCAAGTTAGGTTAATTGGCATCAAACTGGGGATTCTAAATTGGCCTTAGGTATGACTGTGAGAGTGAATGGTTGTCTGTCTCTCTGTGTTGGCCCTGCGATGGACTGGCGATCTGTCCAGGGTGTACCCTGCCTCTCACCCAAAGATGCTGGGATAGGCTCCAGCCCCCCCGGGACCCGAAAAGGATTAAGTGGAAGAAGATGAATGAATGAATGAATGAATTTCAAGAGTGACTCATATTTTGAGCCCCAGAAAATAACTTCTGGTTGATCTATCTTTTGTTGGCTTTACATGTGGGATGTTGCTCTTGTTGATATTGTGTTGTTTTGCTGTAATTTATTTTATTTTTATTTTTTTTCTGCTCAGAAGTATTTTTTATTTTTGTCCTCATTATGGAAGAATGGCCTCATGAGATAAAAGCAACGATCAGTTCTTGAATTTTTATACAGGTACATCTCAATAAATTAGAATGTCATCAAATAGTTTATTTATTTCAGTAATTCAATACAAAATATGAAACTCCAATATTATATAGATTCATTACACACAGAGTGATATTTTTCTTGTGTTTATTTCTTTTAATTTTGGTTAGTATGGCTTACAACTCTTGAAAACCCCAAATTCCGTTTCTCAAAAATTTAGAACATTACATGAAATTAATTTTAAAAAATAGATTTTTAGTAGAAATGTTGACCGACTGAAAGTATCTCCATGTACACACTCAGTACTTGGTCAGGGCTCCTTTTGCATGAATTACTGCATCAATGCGGCGCGGCATAGAGGCGATCAGCCTATGGTACTGCTGAGGTGTTATGGAGGCCCAGGCTGTCATGTGTGCCTCTATGAGGCGCAGAGAGACAGAGAGAGAGAGATGAATCCAAATGCTTAATGGTGCTGTGTGTTTATTTAACAGAAGAGCAACAGTTCAAAGTGTGCCAAATACAAAATACCAAACAACAAAATATAACACGTAGTGCCTCAGAGCGGAAAACGGCTCTGGAGGGGAAGCCAGCACTACAGTGGATTAAACAGTTCAGGAAAAATGCAAAAAGGCCAGACGAGAAAACACGTAGTGCCTCAGAGCGGAAGACGGCTCTGGAAGGGAGACCAGCACTACAGTGGATTTAACACAGAACAAGAGAAACACTTACATATTGTGCCTCAGAGCGGGGCTAAGCCCTGGAAGAAAAATCAGCACTTCCATGAAGTGTACGGTAGAACAGAAGGGTGACAATTGACGGAACGGCAAGGACAAAGTGAACAAGTGAGCTTAAGAAGAGAGTGAACATGATAACATGAGTACAGACAGGTGTGGGCTGACCCGAACAGGAGAGGGAAACAACAACTAATAATTGGGAACAGCTGATAGTAATAATGAGAACAAGAGGCTGATGGTAATGACAGGTGAGGGAGGGGAAGCTGGCAATTTGACAGGCGGTGCCAACACTAACCCGGAAAAGCTGTCTGTCAACTCAGAGAGAGAAATGTAAACAAAACCAAATACAGACTTGACAATGATTACAAATGAAACAATACAAAACCAAAGTGAACTGAAACATCAACAGACAAATACAAGGCAGTAAAAATTCAAAAGGATACCAAAAATACAACAGATAAATAAATGTAAATGCAAAGAAGGAGCCACGAGACTGAGTCTGTCAGAACGTTGGACTCAGCACGGGACAGAGCCCCCCCCTCCCCCACCCAAGGGGTGGACATCCAGACACCCAACGTAACATTAAAAGCAAAAGAAAAAACCTGCCCCCCACCCTTCCCAGCAGGAACAACAACAATCTACCCAGGGTTGGTGGTGGAGGGAACAGGCCAGGACGGAACAAAAAACAACCCTGCTCAGGACTCACACCCGAAAAAACACACAATTAGACCCTCCAGGTCGGCGTCTGACAGCAAAGGTGAGGAAACCACGTCGTGCCTGGCAGCAAAGGCGAGGGAACCACGACAGTGTCTGGCAGCAAAGGAGAGGGAACCACGACGGCGTCTGGCAGCAAAGGAGAGGGAACCACGACGGCGTCTGGCGGAGAAGGAGGAGAGACGACACCTTCGATGGTCTTGGGCAGGAGAATGATTGCACCAACGGGTGTCCTGGTCTGGGACATAGCTCCACCCGCGGTGGCTCCAGGCTGGAGCTTAGCTGCACCTGTGGCGGCTCCTGGCTGGAGTTTAGCTGCACCTGCGGTGGCTCCAGGCTGGAGTTTAGCTGCACCTGCGGTGTCTCTGGGCTGGAGTTTAGCTGCACCCACGGTGTCTCTGGGCTGGAGCTTAGCTGCACCCACGGTGTCTCTGGGCTGGAGCTTAGCTGCACCCACGGTGTCTCTGGGATGGAGCTTAGCTGCACCCACGGTGGCTCCGGGCTGGAGCTTTGCAGCATCCGCAGTGGCTCCAGGCTGGAGCTCTACAGTACCCACAGTGGCTCCATGCTGGAGCTCTGCAGCACCCACGGTTGACTCGAGCTGGGCCAACACTGCACCCACGACGGACCCGGGCTGGGTCAATGCTGCACCCACGGTGAACCTGGGCTGGGCCAACGTCGCACCCTCGGTGGCCTCTATGGGAGAAGCTGGACCCTGGGCGGCCTTCAGTGGTGAACCTGGACCCTTGGAGACATCTGGTGATGATGGATCCTCTCCGGCGACCCTAAGAGAGAGCTCAGACAAACAGAGAAAAGGGAGTTCAGGGTCACCGGCAGCGGCAGAGCCCTGCAAGACAAGCTCAGGTGCAGCAGATGGCTGCACCTGGCTCACCTCACAAACAGCCAGGCAAGATTGCTCCAAAACTGAGAGAAGGAAGGAAAAAGTGAGCACTTGCCTGAGCTCGAGCTCCACCGCCATCCAGGACTCCGACGATCCGGATGCAGGTGACACTTTGGGCTCAGCCCTCAGGATGTCCAGCTCAGATGGTGACTTTGCTGCAGCAGCCTCCGCAGCAGGCATGATGGTGGTATCAGTCATGGTGTCCCCAGGCAAATTAACCCATGCTGGTGGCTCCTCCAGCGTGATGGCTGGGGGTTGGCGCCGCGCTGGCCCAGGATTAGGGTCTTCCAGAGCCACAAGCTCCTCCATCGTCTGGTGGCTTTGTTCAGGGGCCGGCGGACACTCAGGAGAAAGTGGAGGAGACACGGAGAGGACAAAAGAGGAAGTATGGGTTGCAGCGGGTGAAGAGAGCTCAGGTGATTGCAACCCCTGAGTCTCTCTCTCAGGAATTGGGCACGACAAATTATCATCACAAAGAGAAGAAATAAATGTCACTTGCCTTCCCTCCTAGTGTGCGATGTTGCCCGCTGCAGCTGGAAGTGTGTCATCCCTCTCCATGTCTACGGTGAACCTGGGCTCCTCAGTAGAATGTGGAGGAGCCGCTCCTGTGGACACGGGGTCGGAATGTTGACGGCGAGCTCTCGGCTTCCGGGAGTGTTTCTTTGGCCGCCGGGGTTGTGCTGGAGATGACCCTCTCACCACTCCCTTGAGACACTGTCGAGACTCAAATATTGTCGTGAGGAGCAGCGTCAACATCTCCACAGACTGGGGCACATCTGAATCAACCTGACAGCGTTATCCAAAAAAACAAAAACTGCTTCGGGAGTGAGTGTGGCTCGGGTCTTAGAGGCGAAATCAATCGCCAGATCGGCCACTGCGCACTCCTCCACGCTCAAACCAAAAACTTTAAAGTCCATGGTAAGCTTCCCAACGGGCAGGTGATTAAACACAAAAGAACATACAACACCACAGGAGAATTCTGTACTGGCCGCTCCATACTGTCATGTGCGCCTCTATGAGGCAAAAAGAGAGAGAGAGACAAATCCAAATGCTGAATGGTGCTGTGTGTTTATTTAACAGAAGAGCAACAGTTCAAAATGTGCCAAATACAAAATACCAAACAACAAAATATGACACGCAGTGCCTCAGAGCAGAAAACGGCTCTGGAGGGGAAGCCAGCACTACAGTGGATTAAACAGTTCAGGAAAAATACAAAAAAGCCAGACGAGAAAACACGTAGTGCCTCAGAGCGGAAGACGGTTTTGGAAGGGAGACCAGCACTACAGTGGATTTAACAGAGATCAAGAGAAACACTTACATATTGTGCCTCAGAGCAGGGCTAAGCCCTGGAAGAAAAATCAGCACTTCTGTGAAGCGTACGGTAGAACAGGAGGGTGACAGTTGACGGAATGGCAAGGACAAAGTGAACAAGTGAGCTTAAGTAGAAAGTGAACATGATAATATGAGTACAGACAGGTGTGGGCTGACCTGAACAGGAGAGGGAAACAACGACTAATAATTGGGAACAGCTGATAGTAATAATGAGGGAGAGGGGCTGACGGCAATGACAGGTGAGGGAGGGGAAGCTGGAAGTTTGACAGGCGTCGCCAACACTAACCCAGAAAAGCCATCTGTCAACTCAGAGAGAGAAATATAAACAAAACCAAATACAGACTCGACAATGATTACAAATGAAACAATACAAAACCAAAGTGAACTGAAACATCAACAGACAAATAAAAGGCAGTAAAAACTCAAAAGGATGCCAAAAATACAACAGATAAATAAATGTAAATGCAACGGAGGAGCCACGAGACTGAGTCTGGCAGAACATTGGACTCAGCACGTGATACAGGCTGCTTTGATAATGGTCTTCGGCTTGTCTCCATTGCTGGGTCTGGTGTCTCTCATCTTTCCTTGACAATACTCCATAGATTCTCTATGGGGTTTAGGTCAGGAGAGTTTGCTGGCCAGTCAAGCACAGTGATACCATGGTCACTTCAGTTCAATATTTCTTTTTTAATATTTAATGTTAAAGAAATACAATACTTTAGTGTTTCCCTGTTAGAAAGCTTCCACTATCAAACAGTTATAGACCGAGGATAAAACACAGTTAACTAGGTTTGGCAACATAAATGCTGTAAATCATCTTGGACTCACAGCTGTAGATGATGAAGTTATAAATAATCCGGAGAGCTGTTGGATCTCTGAACCTTTAGGACAACTAGCAGAGCACTTTCTCCAGCAAACTGCTACAGCTTCACTGCCGAACAGTTAAGTACAGGAAATCTTTCCTGCCACATGCTATTTCACCGTACAATAACTCACTCTGATGATGAATTCTGGTCATAACTGTGCTGCCATACTGCACCTTACAGTCTAATTGGTACCTCACATCTCACTCTGCACCCGATAGTTCTGTAATCCTGCATTGTACAGCAGGTATGATTCATGTATCTATATGGGTCACCATCTATTCATCTATGATGTATATAGGCTTTTTTAGCAGCTTTACTTTCCATGGGTAATCCCTTTGTCTATTATGCTGTGTGTGTTTCTGTCATTTGGTTGTCTACTGTCATGCTGCTGTTACACTGTAATTTCCCAGTTTGGGATCAATAAAGTACATCTATCTATCTATTTATCTAACTGGACACTGTTTATTATTTGATTGAGCTTCATCATTTATGCATGCCACGATTTTGTCTCATCTTTCTTACTGCATAACTTCCAGGTCTCAGGCCACTGCACCAATTATTAGACCACTTACATCCATTTATAATCATCCTCTCAGAATTTTGGAGCTTTGTGTCTACCAGTTTAACACAGTTCAAAATGTTTACCGGTGAATCCCTTACTAAAACCTGTCCATAACTGTAGTTACACCACTATCTTTCATTTCATGTCAGTGGTTGTTACGAATCCTCCCTATATTAGTATTAGTCTGAACCCGATGTGTACGGCTGTTGCTAGACACACATAAAGTAAATAACAGTGGTCCCCAACCAGTGGTCCATGGACCGGTCCATGGGCCACTGGTTACCAGGCCATAGAGAACCGCAGAGAAAAAGTAAATTGATTTTCTTCCTCTGGATTGGCTATTGAAGCCTGTGTTTTATTTTGAAAAATTACACAATATCCTCTCTCTTCCTGTGCCTGACTTCCTGCCTGTCATGGCTCTTTGCCAGTCTTGACACCTACCTGTCTCACACTTGTAACTAGCGTGATGCTTGAAAATTAAATCCACAAGCAATTTCTGCTTTCAAAACAGATTGAGTTGTATCGGGGGGAGGGGCTCCCCGGGGTTAGCCGGGGGGTGCACGTGGCCCTTGGTCAGGACCGGAAGCTCACGGTCTCAAGGTTGGCCCAGGTGGGGTGCTCGGAGCAGCGATGCCCCCCCCACCCCAAACATTCCACGCTTGAGTAACCAGCCCCCACGGCCCTTTGGCATATGCAGTCAGCATGGAGACACCACTGGCAGACGCGCCCGCTTGAGCCTGACAGGGACGTGTCTTGCTGCCCTAGTGGACCAGTGAGCCGGGGGAGATGGAGGAATGGACTTGTGGGAGAGCATGCAGGTGATTTTTTTTTTTTTTTTTAAATCTCACACTTTATTTTGTTTTTGATTTGTTTTGTTTTTTTTGTTTTTGTTTTTTTGCTAATGTAATGCACTCATTTTAACCCCTCCACCCCAACATCCCACTGCCCACCCCCAGCACAATCCACTTTTTTTTTTTTTTTATTACTTGTTACCAGTCCTTGAAGAAAAAAAAAGTTGGGGACCACTGGTATATTTGACACAGCATTTGTATAAACAATAAATTTACATCTGGATAAGACATTTATTTGTATGATACATTTACTTTCATCAAAAAGGTGAAATTCCAATTTCTGAGCAGTCAGCTCTTCTGATTTAATTGTCCGTCTGGAGGAATTTTGTGTGTGTGTGAACTTTTTAAGCAACTGGTCTTACAATTTTTTAATGCTTTTAAATAATGAAATAAATAAAGTTGTCTCAGCTTTTCTTAATGAGATTAGTTTGTGACTGTGGAAAAATCCCAGTGTGAGTAATTATGCAATCACTCTTGTTAAGTATGCGAGAAATTTTGTATTGCCACTTGGTCCCCCTCCATCCCACGGAGTAATTTGTCCCCAAGAATTGTTCACTGTTGCAATCGAGGCCCAACTGGGCTGCATCTCTTTGTCAGAGTGAGGTGAAGAGGCCTTGTGACGAGTGTTTGTCTGCTGGCTGCTGGGAGAAGTGACTGTGGAGTGTCTCCGTGTTCCCGCCGGTGCCTAATAGGTCCTCTCACATTCGCTAAAAACTCCAAATGGAACTTTGTGAAGGACGCGGACTGAAGTGGTGCCGGGCTTCATCAGCCAGCCCACTGACTTGTTTAGCTCTGAGAGATCTGAAGAATCAGTGTGATCACCCACGCAGCTTTGCTCACACTGTTGACATGCTTCATTATCTTTTGTACCGCTCATACCATTACCATCATAATGTGGACTATTAAAACCCCAGCCTCAGTAAACAGATGCCTAACCTTCAGCACTTTTTTTTTATGAGTAGCGGGTAACGGGGGAAGCCAGTCACAACGATGTCACCGTGGAGATGTTATGCCCGACTCTTGGCCTGTCAGTAACGTGGTGAGAATGGGTGCAAGTGCTGATGTTGAATCCTCTGAAGCACAGCCACGCTGCCATTAGGAGACACTTATCTTGCTGCTACCTTCTCACCCTTGTGACCTTGCAGAAAAATGTACCACAGTCTTTGCTTTCAGTGTAATTGTGACGCACAAGAATTGCTAGAGGTGCTGAAGAAGAACCGTAAAATCACACCCAGACCTCTAAAGTGTGCTTCCAAATCCTGTTTCAGATGACAAATTAAGACTGGTGTGCACCCCGACTCCATATTAATATCCATATACATGAATATAAACTTTATGTCATGTTATATCTATGCAACATGCCAACTTTCTGACAAATTGAGCTTGTTATTCTATCCCGAAGCACTGACACTTTAAGTCTATTTTTAATGCTGTCAATTGGATGACAGGTTATATTCTAATGCGCTCCTCAGATCTTGATATGCATATGAACAATCAAATGTAATTATGAAAGCTGAGTTTCAGATGGAATTTAATATGTTTTGATGAAATGAGGCTATTTCAAAACTCTGACAGCAGCAAATTAAGATTGAGTGATGAAAGAGCAGACATCCTGTTTCCAAAAGAGTCACATTTTTTTTCTTAGTTTATTAATACTGATATTGAGTTTAATTCCTATGAAAGTTATTTATCTGACAAATTATGATGAGCAGCCACCATCAGCAATGAATCTTCATACCATCTCGACTGCACACAGTTGGTTGATTATTGACGGGGGCTTGTCAGTGAGCATGCACATGAGAGAATCAGATTAAATATCAAACCAGTCAAATGTGGCAAATCATGTCATTAAAAGGTGAAATTAAATGAAATTTTTTTTTATCAAGATTTAAGTCAGTTATAATTTCCTCTAACGGCTTATTATTTTCCATGCGTGACAGGAGTTTGCACAGCAGCCTTTCTGAACGCATCTCCAGTATTAATAACACAGTCAAGAGTGTTAATTCTTTGGTTGTTGTTTTTCACGTTTTCACCTTTAACTGTCACCTGTCCAAGAGAAGCTCTTTTGTGGTACTTCTAAAATGGCTTGATGGAACAGGATTTAAGGGCCTTTTAACGCAGCGTGGACAGCGTTGGGTGGCCATTAAAAGATGAAAAATTGATCTGATCTCTCAGTGATCTCCTAAATGCAGGTTAGGTTAATTGGAGACTCTAAAGTGGCCCTAGGTGTGAATGTGTGTGTGAATGGTTAAGGGATAGCGCCGTATCGTGGCTGCTTCATCCATCCAGGTGGTGGATGACCCTCAATTTCCCCTCTGGGGATAAATAAAGTATACTAAATCTAAATCTAAAAAAATCTAAATCCTGGAAAAAAGTTGTTTTGGTGTAAATGTTTGGGAGATCAAAAATTCAGTTTTTGGCAACGTTGATGATGATTTATAGAGGTCTTTGAAAGAGACCGGAAGAGATTATTGAGGGACCGGGAGAGATGGATTAGGGATTATGGGAGAGTTCCTTTGGCTACCAAGGAGGTTGCTGAGTGTTTGAGAGGTTTCTAAAGCTCTTCTTCCCGTGTTCCACAGGAGTGGAGATCATTGAGAGATTGTTGAGAGATCATTGAACAATGAAAAAAATGGCTGGATCTCTCAACAATCTTTCAATGGTCTTTCAGTGATCTTTCAGCATTGCCACGATCTCTCAAGGATCTTCCTGTAATCTCCACGGTCACCACCGTCTCCTCAAAGTTTTGAGTGAGTCCTAAAAATCTGATGATCATCAAAGGAAATCAACAACGTCTCAAAGAGCACTCAATGATCTCATTGATCTCCCAATGATTTCTCAGTGATCTCCGCCACAGTTTTTATTTCCCACCAGTCGAAGACCAAAGGGGGATTATGTTATGAGGTGGTCTGTTCATCTGTCTGTCTATCCGTCTGTCCGTTCATCTGTCCCACTTTAGTGAAATCAACTCCTCCTACGGTTTTGTTTGGATTTTTTTGAACCTTGGTACCTTTACACTGATGATGTGCATATTGCAATACGGCTCCAATTGGATGACTTTTATGGGAGTCACAGTGTCTGACTTATGATCTCCTATTTCATATCAGTTCATTGACAGTAACTGTCTTGTGAAATCAACTCCTCCTACAGTTTTGTTCCAAATGTTTTGAAACATATTACCAGGGTTTGATCTACACCAATGATGTGCATATTGCAATTTGACTCTGATAGGATGATTTTTGCTGGAATTATAGACCTTGAGGTCAAAGTCAGAGGTCAGTTTTTCTCTAAATCTTGTAAACATGATAACTACTGAAAGAAATAGTGTAGGCTTTTCAAATTGATACCATCGATGTCTCCAAGATGAACCTTGGATTGCTTACACCCTGACCTGACTATGGGTTTGGTTTAAAGGTCACACTTAACATTCCGTTGGCACTATTATTATACAAGTAAAGCTAGGATCACTAAACCTGGTACACATGTTCACCCTGTGATCCTGAAGTGTGACAACAGGTTTGGGGTCACAAGATCAAAGGTCAAGATTGCCATTACCTTCACACTATTACTATAGAAGCTCTCTAGGGTCACCAACTTGTTTCACAGGTTCACCTTGGGATCCTGACCTACAATTATGGGTTCTAGACAACAGTTTTTACTGTATATTCATGGATGACAGGCTTATCATAATTTGATTCAGCCCCAGTAATTACATGGAAAAGTTGAAAACTGCTGTCCTTCAGTGACACATTGGGATTGTCAAAGAAAACAGAGGTGGGGGATATTGCACTCACCACAGAGTGCTCTTGGTCAATGAACACTATTGGTCTTTTATTGAATGCTCAGCAATCCCTTACTGATATCTCAGCCATCTCTACCTTAAGAGTAGAAAAATTTGTATTTCATTAAAAGATTGCTGAGAGATCATTGGGAGATTGATTGAGCAGTCAAGGAGGGCTCATTGATCTCACCAATCTCACCAATCTCCCAATGATCTCTCAGTGATCTGTCAATAAATGCCAAATTTTTCCACCCCAAAGGTAGAGATGGCTGAGAGATCAGTGAGGGATTGCTGAGCATTCAGAGTCCAGTGAAAGACTGTAGTGGAGATCGCTGGGAGATCATTGGGCGATAGATGAGATCGTTGAGTGCTCCATGAGAGTTTAAGAGTTCACTGAGAGATTGCTTCCCTTTGGTGATTGTTGAGAGATTGTTTTGGACTGAGTTAAAATTTGAGGACTTGGAAGATCAATGAAGATCATTGAGAGATCTGGCCATTTTTTCACCACTCAACGATCTCTCACTGATCTCCACCCATGTGTAAAATAAGATCTTCTCCTCAGTGACTTCTTTCGAAAATTAACTTGCAGATTGCTAAACTGCAACTGACACACCATCAATATTTGTGTAGTGCACGACAAACCCAACCCTCACTGTAATGTACGTATACCTATAAGATTGCTGTCTAGAGGTAAAAGGGTGCATCGGCCTGTTCGATATCTTAAAAAATTTAGAGAAAGCCCAACTGACAACATGGAGTCAAAGGAAATCTTACTAGCATCACTCTTGGAGTCATTTAGTCTTTGCCTCTTGTCGTTAGCTTGTGTCCTCAGACTGGTAACAGGCCAACTGTTACTCTCACAGCAGAAAAATTTGAGTTTTTAGTTGGACACGACAAAAATTAATGCAAATCATGCTTTCTCTCAAAACAGCTGGCATCCAACTACACTGCTGTTTTGTGGTGTTATCGCTCCAGCCAGTCGGGGCTCGCTGATCACAGAAGCAACAGACTCCACTCATGTAATGCGTCAGTCTTAACAAAATTAATAACACAACCGTAATGCATCGGTAGTTTGATAGACACACATTAAACATGTTGGTATCTACAGCAGTCAGTGTCGATGTTTTTAACCCCTTAGCATTCCAGCCATTTTCCCTAAAAATGCCAGAAGATAGCATGCACAAAGTAAATTATTTCTTCACTGAGAGGCAGCAGAAAATTTAAACATCCTGTGGGTGAAACACCTGAAATTTTAAGGGGTTAAAAAGTAGAATGGATGTGGTGTTGTTGACTGATGATGTGGGGTAAAATCTAGTGTCAGAAACAATCAAACCGATCCATAAAGCCTACATGGTATGGGACCTCTTTCCCCTTTGTGGTTTTCTGTACAACTCTGGAACCTGTTATCCTTTTACCATTGCGGAGTTGTTAACTTCACAAATTCCTTGTGTCTTCTTAGACTCTACACATGGCCATGAGTCACACAGAAGCAAAGCTTGACTAAATATGTTACAAGTTATATAGGATTTTTTATGTCTGCAAAGTGAAACAGCCCAAAGTCTTTCTGTACAGGAGGTCTTCTCTCCCATACAAATTAGGACGACAACCCTGACTGAAACACCTTGTTTAAATTCTTCTCCTCTATTCTGCGGAGATGCCCTATCATAACTTCACAGACCTAATACAGACCTGCTCTGTGGCTTGTCTGGCACACCCTCAGACCCTCGGAGGTGAAGGGGCCGGGATGTTTCCCATTGAGCCTCGGACCTCACCCAACTACAGTGCAGCAAGCTTGGCTCACAAGTTAGTGCAGCTATTTTCTATAAATTCCTGGTTAAGTAGTTACTTAAAGAATAGATATCAGTATGTATGTGTTAGCAACAAAAACTCAGAGTTGCTGAAGGTCACCTGTGGAGTCCCACAGGGTTCAGTTTTGGGACCATTATTATTCAATATGTATATAAACGATATATGTAAAGTTTCAGAAAAAATGGACTTAATATTGTTTGCCGATGACACTAATCTGCTATGCAGTGGAAACAATTTGGAACAACTTCTGGATACACTCGGAAAGGAATTAGGAAAGCTTAAACTGCGGTTTGATTCAAACAAATTAACGCTCAATTTAAGTAAGACAAAATTTATAGTCTTTAACAACCATCACAACAACCCAGTACCCAAACTCAATGTAAATGGTGTAGAGATTGAAAGGGTATCTGAAACTAAATTCCTTGGAGTAATAATTGATAACAAACTGTGTTGGAAGTCACATATTAATTATATTAAAGGTAAAGTATCCAAATCAATTGCAATATTACACAGAGTGAAATATTTGCTGAATCAACCCACACTATACACCTTGTATCATTCATTAATACTCCCATACATGACATATTGTAATGAAGTATGGGGAAATACATATAAAACAAACATATATCCACTCTTTACGCTTCAAAAGAGAGCTATTAGAATAATAAACAAAGCAGCTTACAGGGAACCAACAAACCCACTTTTTCTCAAACAAAAAACTCTCAAGTTGAAAGATCTGGTTGACTTTAAAACCGCAATAATAATGTTCAAAGTGAAGAATTTATCACTGCCCGCAAATATCCAAAAGTTGTTCCAAACAAGGGAGAAACGATATCACTTCAGAGGAACATGTATATTTCAAAAGCCTACAGTGAGAACAACCACCAAGCAACACTGTATTTCAGTGCAAGGAGTCAGATTATGGAACGATTTTGGACCTGAATTAAAATCATGTACAACGCTTGGACAATTTAAACAAAAACTAAAGGAAGAAATACTCCAAACATATTTACAAGACGACATGTAAACTCACATAAGGATTGACATATAAGATAAGATAAGATAAGATAAGCCTTTATTAGTCCCACAATGGGGAAATTCCAGGATTGCAACAGCACAGGGATAGCAACACTCAGAGCAACAATCAGAAGGCAAGAAAAAACAAGCAAGCAAGAGCAGCTAATATACATATGTACATATTACTATAAAATATATATATACACACACACTAACTAACTACTAACTAACTAACCTGCACTTATATAGCGCTTTTCTAGTCACAAAGACCACTCAAAGCGCTTTCATTAATACTAACCCTCTATTCTAAGGGCCTATAGGAAACAGATATCTAGGGACAATTTAGAACAGCCAATTAACCTAACATGCATGTTTTTGGCATGTGGGAGGAAACCGGAGAAATCCCAGAGTAAACCCACGCAACACGGGGAGAACATGCAAACTCCACACAGATCACTGTTGGTCGGGGGCTGGGATCGAACCCACGATCCCACGATCCCCACAATCCCCCGGCCAAGGGTAAACTGTGCTGCCGCAGTGCTAACCACTGCGCCACCGTGCAGCCACACACACACACACAGACACACAGTGCAGAGCATTGTAGCTGGATGGAATAAATATATGAATATATGAACACACAGTGCAGAGCATTGTAGCTAGATGGAATAAATATGTAAATATATAAACACCCACAGTATGGAGCATTGCAGCTAGGTGGAATAAATATGCAAGTATATAAATACACACAGTGCGGAGCAATGTAGCTAGATGGAATAATATGTAGATATATAAAAACACAGTGCGGAGCATTGTAGCTAGATGGAATAAATATATAGATATATAAATATAAACACACCCAGTGCAGAGCATTGTAGCTAGATGGAATAAATATGTAAATATATAAACACACACAGTGCAGAGCATTGTTGCTAGGTGGGATGAAACAGCATAACCGTCTATTTAGTTATCCTACATGGTATGATTATGTGCCCATACATATTCTCACCCTCCATAGCGACCGGTATGTTCCTAGTTGTATGCCGGAGAGGACCATTGTGTAAGTCTATTGCATCTTTTGCATTCAAAAAAAAAAAAAAAAAAAAAAAAATCCACAATCCAGCCTGTATTGTGTTGTAGCTTAGTTTTTTTTTTTTTTTTTTTTTTCTTTTTTTTCTCTGTGACATTTTGTCTTAGATTTGTTTTGAATAGTAACCGCTTAACTTAGCTTAGCTTAGTTTTCTTTTTTTTTCTCCGTCACATTTTGTCTTAGCTTTGTTTTAAATTGTAATCGCTCTTGTCTTGTTTTCTCTTTTTTCTCTTTTGAATTCTTGGATGGAATATGGGTGGGCAATATAAGCTGCGGCTTCAGCCATCACCCATTTCGGATAACTCACGTGGAATTGTATAGAAGAAGGAGTCTTTGTCTAATTTGACCTTGTTGTTATATTATACAGTTTCTTTTATCCTGTACTGTACTATCCGAAATAAAATAAATAAATTCAATTCAAAAAAAATAAATTCTAGTCTTCCCAAGAGAGATCTGCATTTCTTGCTCGTTCATGAATCCACAGTTTATGTCAGTCTGGTCTATTTTCTTATTTTTTTGGTGTGCATAGCCCAGAGACTGTGACATTAGCATGTTGGCACAGCAATGTCCCTTTTTTGTCTTGCTTCTATATATCCAGCCCGGTCACCTGCTCCATTAGCAGCCAGACACTCTCATTGGCTTGTTTCTGTGTTTATCATACTGTATAAATAATCTATGCTTTACTCTTGCTTACCCAAATCACAAAAAGATAATGGAGAGCGGTGCTCAAATAATTTTTTTTTTTCCCCCCTTGTCCTGTCAGGCAGCTAGGCAAGCAGAATCAGAATCAGAATCAGAATCAGAATCAGGTTTATTGCCATTGTTCATGTAGTACACAAACTAGGAATTTGTCTCGGTACAATGCTGCAACATTAAACATGATAAGATAAGAGAAATAAACTATACATGTAATAAAGTGTAGGATAAGATTAAGTGATACTGGTCAACAGTTAAAATATATATTAGCCAGCAGCAGATACTGTGGAGAACTATATAGTGCAGTCGGTAATGCAGGAAGAAAACAGTGATGATTGACATGAGTCTGGTTGAGCTGCTGTACATGGTGCACGAGAGTCAATAAGTCACTTAGTGTTCAGCAGTCTAATGGCAGAGGGGAAGAAGCTGTTCATGTGACGGGAGGTTTTAGTCTGGATGGACCGAAGTCTTCTACCAGAGGGGAGGGGGGCAAACAGTACGTGACCAGGGTGTGAGGGATCGGCTATGATCCGGCCAGCACGCCTCCGGGTCCTGGAGATGTACAGATCCTGGAGAGATGGGAGCTTGCAGCCGATCACCTTCTCAGCAGTGCGCACGACGCGCTGCAGCCTTAGTCTGTCCCTGGCAGTGGCTCCTGCGTACCACACGGTTATGGAGGTGGTGAGGATGGACTCGATGATGGCTGTGTAGAACTGCACTAACATCTTGGTGGGTAGCTTGAGCTTCCTCAGCTGCCGCAGGAAGAACATCCTCTGCTGGGCTTTTTTGATGAGTGAGCTGATGGTCAGCTCCCATTTGAGGTCCCTGGTGATGGCAGTGCCTAGGAAGCGGAAGGAATCAGCAGTGGTGATGGGAGAGCCAGAGAGGGTGAGGGGGGGCAGAGGAGTAGTGACTTTCCTGAAGTCTACAATCATCTCCACTGTCTTCAGAGCGTTCAGCTGCAGGTTGTTATTGCTGCACCAGGACGCCAGCTGGGCCACCTCTCTCCTGTAGGCGGACTCGTCGCCGTTGGAGATGAGCCCGATGAGGGTGGTGTCGTCCGCAAACTTGATCAACTTGACAGACTGGTGGCTGGAGGTGCAGGAGTTGGTGTAAAGGGAGAAGAGTAGGGGGGAAAGTACACAGCCCTGGGGTGATCCGGTGCTGATGCTAGTATAGTCTGAGACAGTCTTTCCCAGCCGCACATGCTGCCTCCGGTCCGTCAGGAAGTCGATGATCCACCTGCAGAGGGAGTCAGGCACGTTGAGCAGGGACAGCTTGTCCCGGAGCAGAGCGGGGCGGATGGTGTTGAATGCGGAGCTGAAGTCCACAAACAGGATCCTGGCGTAGGTTCCCGGGGAGTCCAGGTGCTGCAGGATGGAGTGGAGGGCCAGGTTGACTGCATCGTCTACAGACCTGTTGGCTCGGTAGGCAAACTGCAGCGGGTCCAGGAGAGGGGTGGTGATGGACTTGAGGTGGGACAGGACCAGGCGCTCAAAGGACTTCATGACTACAGAGGTGAGCGCTACAGGTCTGTAGTCATTAAGTCCAGTGATCCGTGGCTTCTTGGGGACAGGGATGATGGTGGAGGATTTGAGGCAGGACGGCACGTGGCATAACTTAAGGGAGGTGTTAAAAATGTCTGTGAATACAGGAGCCAGCTGTTTCGCACAGAGTCTCAGGGTGGAGGGAGACACGCCGTCTGGGCCGGGCTCAGAACAGGGCTCTGTCACCCATACTGTGCCAAAACAGATTTACTTTGCCAAGAGGAGCTTATACAGTACCTAACTATGTGTTGCATATTATTGTAAACTCCTCCTTTAATAACTTTTAATACTTTATTTTAATTATTTTACCCATGGAAGACCCGACAGGATGGGGAAGAGGGAAAGGAAGTGTGTGGAGGGGGAAAGAAAAGGGAGGGGAATAGACAAAAAAAAAAACCAAACAAACCAACAACTAAAACAAACAAAAGACAAACTGCTTCTTCCACCGAAGATGTCTCAACACGAGTCTGGTTTCCGCACCTGTTAAAGGAGAGACACTTGTGCGTGTGCGTCTGCGTGCATATACAGTATATGAGAGCGTGTGCAAAATAAGTGTGTGCATGTGAGTGGTTTGTCAGGAAACAAACGAAGCGGGGGGCCGGTCACAGAAGCTGTCCCCCCGGGAACCCCGAGCAGGCAAGGCAGCGCCACCAACCCCCACAGGGCACAAACGTCCGAGGTCAGCAAGTCCCAGGAAAGCCAGGCATCCTCCCCCGGAGGGACGATCGAGGGAGGCCAGGTTGCTCGGCGGACAGCGCGGCAAGCCCACCCCACCGGACCCGCCCGACCCCCACCCCCCCAGTGGGGCCAACACCCACCCCCGGGCCCCAGGCACCAGGAGGCTAGCAACCCCACCCCTCAGGCTGGAGACCAGCCTGCGTCGCCCGGCGCAAGCCCCCCCAGCCCCCCCCAGCGCCACCGTCGCACACCCCGGGGACCCCCATGCCCAAAGAAGTCTCCCCGCCCAGGGGAACCCACACTGCCGAGAGGCACTACCCCCCTTAATCCAGCACCTCCCAAATCGCAGACACACCCCTCCCCACACCTTCACACCCACATGCTCCCATGTGCACCCATATGCACTAACTCACTCTCACTCACCCGGACCAACCCATTCTTTATCACTCCTGTACCCATTCAAACTCACCCCTCATTCACCCTTGTTTCATAAGGTGACTGTGAAGCAGATGCAACGAGCCTGAACATGCACCAGTGCCCGGCAGTGGCCGGGGAGACCACCGGCGCAGGCCACAGAAGCACACCCCCACCCCCAGCGCCCACCCGAGCGACTGATCAGCAGACCACCGCAGGCACACCGAGATGCCACCTGCATGTCAGGTGGCATCAGCGCCGCACACAACTGACCCACCATCAATCACCACCTCCATTCATCACCCCCTCACTCTCACTCTCATATTCAGTCCCACTCTCACTCCCTTGGTTGTATCAATATATTCAGTAGCACCCAGGGATTTTGACAACATGACGGGTCCCAGGCTCCCCACCGGGCCCCCACGCTCCCAGCAGAAGGAGGGCAACAGGGGTGTGGGAAGAACCCCACCCCCTCCCCCCTTCTGAAAACATGGTGGGTGTATGTTGGTTATATATGATGTAATTGTGTGTAAATGTGTGGACTGCCAAAGTGCAATTAAAATTGGGGGGATGGTGATTGGAGCACCGCTAGCCACTGTGATGGGCAGTGGGGTCCCCATCCCCCCAAGCCCACAGTGTCTAAAATGCAATTAAAATTGAGGTGAGGGCAGCCCCACCGCGCAGCAAAACTATCCCCTTCGCCGACAGAGTGCGGCACACTCCTACCCCAAAGCCCTAAATGTATCCAAGAGGATGCATATTCCACCCAGAGTCAGGGGGAGGGGGAAGGCGGGAAATAAGACTGGGAGGGAGGCGGTCTAAAAGCGAGCCCCCGCCCCACCCCCCAGAAGCCAGCTTACAAACTGGTTTATGAGGCCACCCACTGCCCCAAAATCCCAACCCAGGGCAAGGCCCGCCAGCGCGAGCAGCCCAGGACCCACCAGCACCGCGCCCTGGTGGTCCCAGCACCACAAACATGACGGGGCAGCCATACCCATTCCCACTCATCTTACACACACAAACATGGACAACAATAGTCACAATAGTGAACAATGGACCGGACCCACACGGCACCCCACATGCCAAGCAACCCCCCGAGCGCCCCCGAGCACCCACGCAAGCCCACGCAAGCCCACCGACCACCCATCCCAGATGCACACCGACAGCGGCAGGCCGCCCTACAGCCACAGCCACCCCGGAGCAACCCAACGGAAACACAGCCACCAAACCGTGCCAACAGCCCCCCCAACCACCCCCCGAGCACCAACACACACCTGCCGCCATTTACACCAGGGGCAATGCGACAAAGCGTCCCGCCCCACGACACAACAACAGGGCGGCCGGGACAAGCAGGCCCCGAAACGCCAGCCCCCATGCCACTAGATGGACTGCCCCACCCCATCCCCCCACCCAGCAAAGTTCTCCTACCCATACACACATCCTCCACCCCCAGACATCCACTCACAGGTAACCGCACCCGTACCCCCACCCACCATGACACATGCCCACCTATACCCACACACAGCCCCACTTGCCCACTCACAACACACACACCCACTTCCGCACCCGCTCATACACAAGCCCCCACTCACACCCACTCTCACACACATGCACCCACCCCTGTAGACCACAGTGGACAGGGAGGGCGACCCAGGACGCAGGCATCTGCCCCAGGGTGCCATCAGGGCCCCAGGGAGAACACGACCCCGCCGCTCAAATGATTTTCAATGCAAATCAGTCCCTCCAGGATTTCATGATGTTGCGATCGCCCCAAATCATGTGAAATCAGCCAATCAGCACAACTATTGCCCGACCTTGCAACTTTTTCCAATCACTGCAACTTTCCCACAATTTTGGCCAATCCTCATCAACTTCCGTCAGTTTCACCAATCAAATTTGTCTCCAACTGGTGCTGAAACGCTCAGTCTAACCAATTAAATACGTTGTTGCACCGCGTTCACTTCCGTGTTCACAGTGAGTAGTGAGTTTATAGTTTACAGTGAGTAACGGAACACTTCTGCAAACACAGTGTGTGATTTGAAAAAAAAAAAAACACTCACCCATGAGGCTTTCAACACCATCCCTTCCTCTGTCTTCCCCAGCCTGCCTGTGGACGCCTTGCCACATCTCCGTCCTGACCGCGTGTGCGAAATGCTGGGTTTGTGTTCAAAAGCATGCGCCTGCCCCAAAAGCACCCCATCGCAGGAGCGTGCGTGAGAGCCAGTGTTTAAACATTTATACATCTTTAGAGGTAAAATCATTACTACATCTGGTCAGTGAGCTTTAAAACTGTGAATCTGCGCTATAGACTCTGGACGGACAAACGCACCCACCCACCCCGCCCACTGTAAATGAAAGATGTGTTTGCGTGTGTGTGTGTGTGTGTGTGTGTGTGTGTGTGTGTGTGTGTGTGTGTGTGTGTGTGTGTGTGTGTGTGTGTGTGTGAAGACCGACATGCAACAGACAGACAAGTAGGCATGGAAAGAGGGAGAATATTCTCTTTATTTTTTTTATTTATTTTTTTTTTTTCAGAAAAACACAGACTCCAATAGCCAGTACAGTGCAACAGAATAATTTATTTTTCCTCTCTGCTCGGGACCGAATGGTTGGGGACCGTAGGGAGTTTTCAAATGAAGGTGCTGCCAGTAATTTCCAAATCTCTACTCTTTAACATGCATTCAATGCAATTTACCTGTTGTAATGGATATTGTGTTAATGTTTGTATTTGCTGTTGCACAAGAGTTTTTCTGTATAGCAGAAGTTGCTGCTTAATTTACAAATCAGTTTGGATGCGGTTATCTTTCTCTTAATAGCTCTGTGAGGAACCTTGGAGTTATTTTTGATCAGGATTTGTCCTTCAATTCACATATTAAATTTGTTTCTAAGACTGCCTTCTATCATTTGCGTAATATTGCCAAGATTAGGAGCATCTTGTCTCAGAGTGATGCTGAGAAACTGATCCACGCTTTTGTTAGCTCGAGATTAGATTATTGTAATTCTTTATTATCAGGCTGTCCTAAAACATCTTTAAAAAGTCTTCAGCTGATCCAAAATGCTGCAGCAAGAGTTTTAACAGGTACTAGAAAGAGAGATCATATCTCTCAGGTTCTGGCCTCCCTTCATTGGCGTCCCATAGAGTTTAGAATTAAGTTTAAAATCCTTCTTCTTACTTACAAAGCTCTAAACAATCAGGCTCCTTTTTATTTAAAAGATCTGATACTACCGTATTATCCTAACAGAGCACTACGCTCCCAAAATGCAGGATTACTTGTAATACCTAGAATCTCCAAAAGTACAATGGGAGGCAGAGCCTTCAGTTATCAAGCTCCTCTCCTGTGGAATCAGCTGCCAATCTGGATTCGGGAGTCAGACTCGATCTCTGTTTTTAAGAATAGGGCTAAAACCTACCTTTTTGATATAGCCTACAATTAGGGACGGATCATGTGTTTCTGAACCCTCCCTTAGTTATGCTGCTAATAGGTTTAGTCAGCCAGGGGACCTCCAGTAATGCACTGGGCCTCACTCCTTTTCTCACTCTCAATGAAATATTTTTTTTGCTGGTCATTAACATTTGTTTGTTCTCTCCCATAGATTGAGTCCCCATCGTGCTGTTTGCTCTCTACATGTCTGTTCTTTTCATCTTCTCTATCCCCTCACCCCCCAGCCAGTCGCAGCAGATGACTGCCCCTCCCTGAGCCTGGTTCTGCTGGAGGTTTCTTCCTGTTAAAAGGGAGTTTTTCCTCTCCACCATCGCCAAGTGCTTGCTCACAGGGGATCGCCTGATTGCTGGGGTCTTTCTGCAACTGTGGGGGTTCCCCCTACAGTTGATAGTGCTATGAGATGACTGTTGTTGCGAAATGGCGCTATATAAATAAAGTTGAATTGAACTGAATTGAATTGAAATTGAAATCACTATAAAAGGAACTTTTTGACAATCCTGTGCTTTTCTTGTATTGTTATATAGAATATCACTGCAGTAAACTGGAAAAAAAACATCTACTTTAAAATTTGAAATTCTTCCCACACCTTTTAGTGCAGAAAACACTAGAAACATCGCAACTTTTATCGCAACCTCTTAAAAAAGCTCCCACGAATTCAGGCTTTTTGCTCACAACAATCATAAAAACATCCCGCGAAATCCTGGAGGGACTGGTAAATAGAAAATGTAATGAAAACACTGAATTCTAGATACTTTACTGCCAACACCCCTCCTACAATGCCAGTTGGTTTCATAGACATTTAAGCTGTTCCCACCCATAGTAATTCATGTGTTGACCACTTTATTATTGTCACCACCTCCTTTTTTTGTCTCTAAACAGGTCTTACATAGTTTAGTGTTTTGCCTTGAGTCATTATCTTGTTTTAGAGGAAATCGGCTCCAGTCAAGCCACATCCCTGCCACGGCATTTCAAAGTAATAGCCTTTCTTGTCCAGGATCTTTGTTATCCTCTGCAAATCTCTCACCTTACTGTCAAAGCAAACCTCACCCTATCACACTTTCTCCACCACGCTTGACAGAATCCGTCAAGGACTCCCCCGGCACCATTCCATTTGTTGTACGTCTCACAAATGTTCTTTTTGATCCAATCACCTCAAACTTAGGTGCGTCTGTCGACAATGTTTTCATCCAATCTTTCTCTGTCTGGAGTCTGTGTTGCCCCGCTGAATCCTTTGTGCAGTCTGAGATGTAGCTCTTTTATTTCTGCTCTACCTAGCAGACGGCCTGCAAGTGAAGGTGACGTTGGGACTGGTTTATTGCTGATATCACTTAATAAGGGTGCTTCATCCTCTTGGTTAACTGTGTGATGGGGAAATTGTCTTCCTGTAGAGATAGTCGTTGTTCCTGAGTGTTCTGGGAAAGGGGTATTGTTGAGTTGCATTTATTATTTTGGTCATTTTTTTAAAAAAAATGTATTAAATATCATTAATTACATTAGTTACTTGAAACACTTAGACGTCTTTGACTGAAAGTGGGTCTTTTGTAGGTTTTAACCTTCTGAACTTCATCTATTGGTCATGTGATTCATCATCATCATCATCATCATCATCATCATCATCATCATCATCATTCTCTTAATGTCCGTTTTCCACTACAAGTGGGTTAGACAATGCACGGCTGCTCTCCATTCTCCTCTGTCCAAGGCGTCTAACTGTGAGGTTGTAGAGTCTCATGTGTTCACACACTAGCTGTGACCACATTTTATGAGGCCTCTCTCTCTTTGTTTGACCATCTGTCTCGAAATGGGTGATCCGGTTAATCCAATCGTTACTCCTCTTTACATGCCCAAACCATCTTAGGTGCCTTCGCCTGACAGCCATGTCTAATTCGGTTAAGCTGAGTTTCTTGCATAGGGCATAGGTATATTGAAAAAATATCAAAATCCTCACTTCTTTTTAAAAACACACAGCCTTTATATCATTTTTGTGTCTAATTGGCCATTTTAAACCTTCCGGGTTTGCCATGGGACATC
This sequence comes from Pholidichthys leucotaenia, assembly GCA_020510985.1. Classification (NCBI taxonomy): domain Eukaryota; kingdom Metazoa; phylum Chordata; class Actinopteri; order Cichliformes; family Pholidichthyidae; genus Pholidichthys; species Pholidichthys leucotaenia. The sequence continues at coordinate 124,837,689 of CM035847.1, read as the reverse complement.
ATAAAATGGTAAACCCAGCCCAGCGCCATCCTTGATACCCACCTGCTGCTCTAATATGGGCCAGCCTAGCTGTCTGTCATGTAGAGAACAGTGAGCTAACAGCGTTAGTAGAAGTAGAAATGCGGTTTATCTTGTTGTTTTCTTTAAATTTCAGTTACCCTAACAGACATCCCGGTTTCCACTTGGTTCTCTAATCCACAGTTGATAATATATCCCGTGTCATTCTCGCTTATTTTGTTATATTTTTACTGTGATGCTACATCAAACTGCTAGCATTAGCTTGCCTAGGCGGTCGGACAGGCCGCCTGGCTTTAGCTTAACTACCAATCTGTACACTATTTTCTATAAATTCTGTTCACTCCCCACTGGAATCCTTGTTCATCTGCTAACATTTGATTATAAACTGTATTTCGCTCATAGATATTATTTTTGCTAGGCAGCTAGCATCCACTAGGAGCTTAGGTTGTCAGCTAGGCGCTTTGGGCCACCATTCACTCATTTGTGAATGATTCTGTGCTTGTACTTGTACTCCAGCGACCTGTCATATTAACAGCGGTTCTTGAGAATTTTAGAGCACATGCACTGAAATGGGTTGTTGTGGGTACGGCTGCGAAAGATGAATCACACTCATGCTGAAATAATTAAATATAGAAAATTAAGAAAAGAAAATCTGACCAAAATATGTCACAAATATTTTCTTAAGACTTGTGGGAGCTGTCAGCATATGAAAACAGGACAGTCAATAACCCCTTTGAACTTTTGAATTTTCAGCTGGGCAATAAATAAAACAAAAAGGTTGTTGTTCACACACTCATCAATAGCCATCTGTAAACACTTAAAAAAAATAGCACATAATTCACTCATCTCTGTCATTAGACCTATGTTTCAGCCCCTGTAGAGGGCATTTATAAATGGTTAATGCTCACTAGTACATGGAGCTATAAACACCAAAACTGGGTGGTGGATACTGTAAGGCAACTTCTATACCTACATTTATTTTGAGCTGGAAGATCAAGGTCACAAAGAAGGTATTGCCCATGTATCAGTAAACGTACTGAGAATATTGCAACAGTGTGTGCAGAAAGCAGGACCCAAATCCGAGACTCAAGTTCGATGTTTCTTTATTGAGCTGGCAAACCACAACGCAGCTCGAGGGCAGAAAACAAAGACTAAGGCAAGGCAAAAATAACAAACTCACAGGGCAAGAATAACTGGCAGGACAAGGCAATAACCAAGGCAAGGCAGAAGCGTGTTACCTCACGCTAGAATGATGAGGACACCGTGCCGATGAGTGGGGTGGCCTCCCTTAAATAAAGCTGGACTAATTACTTAAATGTGCACTCCGGTGGCTCTAAACAAATACTGTATGTATTGCCCAAAATACTATACTATGGCTTTTTACCCACAAAAAAAAAACAACTTTCATTGCCTTAGAATTGCTTGGAAAGAGATTTTAAATCTTATACCTACTTAAGTATGCGTGGATCTATGAATATTCTAATTAGCGGCCTGCAGGGCTTGCACCTGATTGGTTGCCACAACTTCTGGTGGGTGGGCTGCTAGTCTGTTCAAGACTCTTCTGGACGTTAAAGTTTTGCCTATATCTTCAAAAGTAAAAAGTGAAACATTCTGAAAACGGTCGAGGTGAGAGATAAATGTGTAGTTGCCAAATATGTGTTTACTTTTTACTATTAACCAGTCCCCCGTCCACCGGTGATTGAGCAGGGGATGGGGGAAGGATTTGAATGTGGCTGCTCTCAGCTCACAGTGCCATTGGATGGGGCTATGCAGTCTCGCACAGCCACATTAAAATTGCCCCCCCCCCCCCGCCTCTCTGCGCTCTCCCTCTCTGCTGTTACCCCAACCTGCTCTGCCTCAGTCCTGCTGCTCTTTGTCTCCTCCCTCTTTCCCCAAGGTAGCCAAGAGTATCCGTCTGATTGGTTAATGTTATAACCAACCAGGCTAAGCAGGCATACTTACGTACAGTGGGGTAAAAAAGTATTTAGTCAGCCACCAGTTGTGCAAGTTCTCCCACTTAAAAGATGAGAGAGGTCTCCAATTTTCATCATAGGTATACCTCAACTATGACAGACAAAATGAGAAAAAAAAAATCCAGAAAATCACATTGAAGGATTTTTAATGAATTAATTGGTAAATTTCTCGGTAAAATAAGTATTTGGTCAATAACAAAAGTTCATCTCAATACTTTGTTATATACCCTTTGTTGGCAATGACAGAGGTCAAACATTTTCTGTAAGTTTTCACAAGGTTTTCACACACTGTTGCTGGTATTTTGGCCCATTCCTCCATGCAGATCTCCTCTAGAGCAGTGATGTTTTGGGGCTTTCACTAGGCAACACAGACTTTCAACTGCCTCCAAAGATTTTCTATGGGGTTGAGATCTGGAGACTGGCTAGGCCACTCCAGGACCTTGAAATGCTTCTTACGAAGCCACTCCTTCATTGCCCGGGCGGTGTGTTTGGGATCATTGTCATGCTGAAAGACCCAGCCACGTTTCATCTTCAATGCCCTTGCTGGTGGAAGGAGGTTTTCACTCAAAATCTCACGATACATGGCCCCATTCATTCTTTCCTTTACACGGATCAGTCGTCCTGGTCCCTTTGCAGAAAAACAGCCCCAAAGCATGATGTTTCCACCCCCATGCTTCACAGTAGGTATGGTGTTCTTTCTCCTCCAAACACCACAAGTTGAGTTTTTACCGAAAAGTTCTATTTTGGTTTCATCTGACCATATGACATTCTCCCAGTCCTCTTCTGGATCATCCAAATGCTCTCTAGCAAACTTCAGAGGGGCCTGGACATGTACTGGCTTAAGCAGGGAGACACGTCTGGCACTGCAGGATTTGAGTCCCTGGCGGCGTAGTGTGTTTCTGATGTAGCCTTTGTTACTTTGGTCCCAGCTCTCTGCAGGTCATTCACTAGCCCCCCCCCCCCCCCCCCCATGTGGTTCTGGGATTTTTGCTCACCATTCTCGTGATAATTTTGACCCCACAGGGTGAGATCTTGCGTGGAGCCCCAGATCGAGGGAGATTATCAGTGGTCTTGTATGTCTTCCATTTTCTAATAATTGCTCCCACAGTTGATTTCTTCACACCAGGCTGCTTACCTATTGCAGATTCAGTCTTCCCAGCCTGGTGCAGGTCTACAGTTTTGTTTCTGGTGTCCTTTGACAGCTCTTTGGTCTTGGCCATAGTGGAGTTTGGAGTCTGACTGTTTGAGGATGTGGACAGGTGTCTTTTATACTGATAACGAGTTCAAACAGGTGCCATTAATACAGGTAACGAGTGGAGGACAGAGGAGCCTCTTAAAGAAGAAGTTACAGGTCTGTGACAGCCAGAAATCTTGCTTGTTTGTAGGTGACCAAATACTTATTTTACTGAGGAATTTACCAATTCATTCATTAAAAATCCTTCAATGTGATTTTCTGGATTTTTTTTTCTCATTTTGTCTCATAGTTGAGGTATACCTATGATGAAAATTGGAGACCTCTCTCATCTTTTAAGTGGGAGAACATGCACAATTGGTGGCTGACTAAATACTTTTTTGCCCCACTGTAGCTACTAACGGTCTGTCTAAACTTGCCTGTTTGAGGGGGCCATTACCAAACTGGAGATTCACAGCAACAAAAAAAACAAAACACAGACTTGGGATTGTGCTGAAATTTTGCATTTGATATGTCCTGTAAGTCACAAAAAAATATGTTACAGACATGTTTACAATAGAAAAAAAAATCTAATTTTTGCCGGAGTGTCACTTTAAACCAAAACAGATGTGGACAATCAAGAAATTATCACGGATCAGGCTAAGGTGAAAATAAGCAAAAGACACTGTCAAAGTAAAAGCTCAAACTAGAACTAAGGATAAACATGACTGGGATAATAACCAGGTCAATGGAGAACAAAGGCAAGAATAAAAAAACATAAACATGACAAAGATGATAATGCTAAGGATGACCAAAACAAACAATGGCTAAGATGAGTAATAGTAATAACAAAACAGAGATAATGATGATAATAATGACAATTGAGAACTAAGAGTAAAGAATGGACTATTGCAAAACAGAACCAAGATAATAATACTGTAATGCCAAACCAAGAATCATACAAAAGTAACTCAGAGCGAGGACGTGGGTTGAACCTATGTCCCGGTTACAACAGAATACTATAAACTAAGGCGATTACATGGGCCCAGCCCACATTCTGACAAATATTCAACATTTCCAATTAAAATAAACCACAGTAATAGTATTCATCCCACATATTTTAGGTTTACTCTCTACTCATCCAAGGAGTCCTCATATTTGTATCTATGCATCAGTGTAAGATAAGATAAGATAAGATAAGATAAGCCTTTATTAGTCCCACAACGGGGAAATTCCAGGATTACAACAGCACAGGGATAGCAACACTTAGAGCAACAATCAGAAGGCAAGGAAAAAAAAAAAAAAAAAAATGTGTACCACACATATATGGTACAACACTTTAATTTGATTTTGAATTCCCACTCATGATTCAGGGTTGTCCCAAATGAGCAGTAGTACACTTTTCTATGATCTCTGTTTTTTTAGCTTTGCTAACATACAGTAATTTGAGAAGGGATTTCTACTTTCAAAATGAGAAATTTCAATTATGCCACAACGGGACCATCGAAACCAACCCGATCTCACTAAAATGTAACTAATGAATGTTTTCCACCCCTAAAACATGTACATTTGTACACAAAACAAACAAAAAAATGTACCTGGATACATTTTTACAAGTAGAGTCCATGCCTTCACTCACTGAGCATGCACAAATGCACACAAGAAAAAAAAAAAAAAAAAACACCATCCTCACTGCTCATGAACAGAACAACACCTGTTTTAGGGAGTCTTCCCACACTTAGTTGGTTGGTGGACGGTTACTTTCAAGTGGTTTCAATTACCAAGACCAACAAGGTGCAAGTTTGAGTCTCATGCTGATCTGTGAGTGACTTCTTTTTTTTTTCCATTTGTTTGTTTTTCACTCCACTAATGAAAGGTTAGATTTAGGCGTCACCTCCTTTAGTGGTTAGGGTCAGGAAAAAATGTTTTGGTGAGGTGTCACCTCTGATGGTTACGGAGAATGAAAGAGAAACAAAGAAAGTGGCAGACAAATGTTACATTCTTAAAGCTGTAAATGCCACGTATCCACTGTGCATGAAAAATGATTTTTCTGTGTCTATGTATGTCTGATTGAAACACAGAAGTGTTGGTCCCTGAAAATGGACCTCTGTAAATAATGATTCAATGAATTTTAATCAACATAAGATCATTTTAAATTACACACTTCAGTCTCTTCCAAACACAAGGTTGTTTCAAAGTCATCAAAAGTCCAGCGGTACACTATGTCCCCTCAGTGCCCAATCCTTGGCCCTCTCCTCTTATACTGCCTTACGTTCTCCTAAAATCCGATCCAAAACTGGACAGCTGTCCTCCCTCCCAGCCCATCTTCTGTCGGAGCCAGAGGGCCAGAGCTGCTCTCATGTGTCCAGTCAGTGGTCGGATTTTAGCTCTCTGTCTGTACCAGACTCCCCAGACAGTGTAGCCACACACAGATTGACCTCCATCATCTGTCCTTCAAACAGGGACGGAACATCATGTCGTCTCAATGTCACTGTAACTGCTCTGAAATTTGCAGGGGAGAAAAAAAAAAGATTTTTGTTGGGATTTATTCTGTTTTCTGAACTGTTATTCATCTGAACAGTTACTGTATTCAAAATGTAAAAACTGCGATTATCTTTCACATCCTGATCAAATTCATGTGTTATACATAAAATTCTTTTCCCCCCTAAACTGTGGGCACAGATGGTTTATTATGTTCAGATTTCTTACTTACATGAATAGATTTATTTTATTTTCTGACACTGCCAGATATTTCTTTCCTCTTGAGGACAATTTCCCTCATCTTCCGTTCATTTCTTCAACCACCTGCTCCTTGATTTTCCACTTTGGTCTAATCAATAGTGGTACACTTGTTAGAGAGTCTAAATAGACCTACTAGTTCCAGGGTATCTTTTTGGAATAAGACTCGTATCAGCTAGATTGAGGCTGTGTGGGCAATCTCTGCTGTAACAGTGGTTATCATTTATGGCCTCTCAACTAGAAAAGTCAGTGGAAAAGGACAAAGAGGGAAAATAGAGGGGAGGAGAAGAGGAGAGGCTCAGTCAGCTGAGGTTTTGTCTGCTATTGACAGCACGTGAATTGGATTCAGTCCACACTCTGGGGGCTGTAGTTAAACCATAGAAAGAGGAAAAAGACAGCCACAGAATTTCAGCGGGGATCCATGAGGGAAGTTTCCCAGTAATTTGAGTTTAAAGAAACATTTGACTATCATTTCATCTTCTGCGGGACTGTTAAATTGAAAAGAACAGAGAAGGGAGTTGGGGATGGATGGCGAACACTGCAGGTAAACAGGAACTTAAACTGGGGCTAGACAGAAACACACAGCTTTGAGAGATAAAAAAAACAGATTAGAGGCAACTAGGAGGAGAGATTCCAAGCTGTGAAGCCCCACCAGACGAAGAGGAGCGCTCACTGTTAATCACATTGTGTCGCCTTTTTTTTTTTTTTTACAGGGAGAGTGTCCATGCATGTTTGTGGGAGACTTCTGAACTACCTTTTGAAGAATATCAAAAACGTGTGTGTGTGTGTGTGCGCGCGTGTGTGTTTGTCTGCATGATGAAATTATTTACACTTGCCTAACTAAAGCCTCTGCTGTTTAAAGTTTCTGGTTTTCATTTAAAAACAAAACAGAAATTGGTAATAACAGATTTTTTTGTTTAATCCTTCAAGAAATATGATAAATCCAGCATAATCCATCAGCACAGAGCCGAGGCTCCCTATACCTCTTTATAGTCACAGATTTGAGGCACAGACCCAGACTAACGCCGTGGTATCACACAGCACACACAGACGACCACCTGCTATGGCGTGAAGTAAAGTGGAGGAATTAAAGGCTTTCACACGAGAGCCATTCCTCTGCTCTTGACAGGTCTCAAACGAGAAATGTCTGCTATTCACGCTGAAGGGCCATCGGCTGGTTTTGCTTGTGCTCTGTTTTCCCCTTTCTACTGTCGTTGTCTCACAACTTTTAAGACCATTTGTTTTTTTTGAAGCTCCGTGGATGCACAACCACCAGTGGGTTTATTATTAGCGGTCCCCTCCCCTTCACAATGTCATCCTCCCTCCAAATTCCTTTTTTTTTAACACTTCAACACAAAGTCATTCAGTCTCTAGCGTTTTTATTCACCTCCTGTCTGAAAGAAGCATTTTGTGTGTTTTTCTGTTGTTTTTCAACCCTCGTGAGAGATGGAGGCAATCCGCCGCAGAGCCTGGCTTTCATTACTCAGCCTCCACACACATGCACACGCACACACACACACACACACACACACACACACACACACACACATGCACACACACACAAAGACGCACACAGGCAACTGTTGATGATAAACAACTCATTGATGAATTGGCCACAGTTCACTTCATCTCGCTGACCTTTTTTCATGCTTCGGCCCCTGCTTAGATTTAAATTGCGTCATTTAACAAATCTGTCTAAAATAATTTGGTCTATATTTTCCTAGTCATGGAGCATGAAGATGTTCACACTCTGCTAATACAACCAAACCCTTCTCTGCTCATCTCAGGCCCTGACCGCGGGCGCAGCTCTCCCATGCTGCCAAACGGAGCTGGCACACACTCTATCTCACCCTGGCATGGATCAGACACTTCATCCTCTGTTCCTACAGGAAAAATCAGCTAATTAGTTTGAAATAGAGAAGACAAAAAGCATCCAGCAGCTGGAAAGGTTGTGCCAGCTTCTCCATCCTTTCATCCATATTTGCTGTTTTTTTTTCCCTCCATAAGCTGATGCATTATAAATTCCACAAAAGCAGGATGTTGTGGAGGAAATACTAAACTGTCTATTAAGAAAATGGGTAAACTTATCTAAAGAATTAATAAAGACATCTGTGTGTGAGAGACCAACTCAGAAGTCTTTTCTTCCTCATAGTTTAATGTTTAATTTACAGGGCACTGTTATGTGCTTTTTATCTCCCGCTGGTCAAAGCCCACAAGGGTCGAAGAGCCATTTGGGGGAAGAACGAAGGGGGATTATGTACATTATGGGTCCATCCGTCAGTCTGTCTGTTTGTCCCACTTTTGTGAAATCAACTCCCTCTACAGTTTTGTTCTGATTGTTTTGAAACTCAGTACCATGGTTTGATATACTTTGATGATAACATATTGCAATTTCACTCTCATTGGATGACCTTGAGGTCAAAGGTCAGAGGTCAGATTTTTCCCTAAATGTTCTAAATAAAATAACTACTGAATGACATGATGTAGGCTTTTCAAATCGCTACAGCAATTGTATCTAATACACATCTTTAGTAGTCAAGTAGATAAGGTTTATTGTGGTCATTTTGAAAAAAAAAAAAAACTTTTTTTCATCATAACAGTTTAAATCCATACATACAGTGGTGTGAAAAAGTGTTTTTCCCTTCCCGATTTCTCATTGTTTTGTATGTTTGTCACACTTAAATGTTTCAGATCATCAAACAAATTTAAATATTAGACAAAGATAACATAAGTAAACACAAAATGCAGTTTTTAAATGAAGGTGTTTATTATTAATGGTAAAAAAAAATCCATATCTAAATGGCCCTGTGTGAAAAAGTAATTGCCCCCCTGTCAAAACATAAATTAACTGTGGTTTATCACATCTTTGGAAAACTGAGTTCAATTTCTCTAGCCACACCCAGGCTTGATTACTGCCAGACTTGTTCTCAGTCAGGAAATCACTTAAACAGGACCTGCCTGACAAAGTGAAGTAGACCAAAAGATCCTCAAAAGCTAGACATCATGGTGCGATTCAAAGAAATTCAGGAAGAAACTAAAAAAGCACTCGGAGAGCACAGACCTCCACCAAGCGCCACAGTTCCCCCCATACAGTGTTTGTGTGTATGTTTTCAGATTCCTTGACCACGAAAACGTATGACTAGCAATTGGATTCACAATGATAGGATTAGTGGTTCAGTAGTTATTGACGAAAATGGCATTTTCCGTAATGGCGGTTTTCTTCTGGACGGTGATCCGGATCACAACCAAAATCTAATCATCTGTAGAATACCCCATTTCTGACAATCTGTGAAAATTTCATGAAAATCCTTCCATAACTTTTTGAGTTATCATGCTAAAAAACAAACAGACAGACAAACAAACAGACAGACAGACAAACCACGCCGATGAAAACATAACCTCCTTGGTGGAGGTAATGAGAAACAAAGTAATTACTAACTAACTAACCTGCACTTATATAGCGCTTTTCTAGTCACAAAGACCACTCAAAGCGCTTTTGAGATCTATCAGTCTGGAAAAGGTTATAGAGCCATTTCTAAAGCTTTGGGACTCCAGCAAACCACAGTGAGAGCCATTATCCACAAATGGTGAAAACATGGAACAGTTGTGAACCTTCCCAGGAATGGCTGGCCTACCAAAATTACCCCAAGAGGTCACAAAAGACCCCACAACAACATCCAAAGAACTGCAGGCCTCATTTGCCTCAGTTAAGGTCAGTGTTCATGACTCCACCAAAAGAAAGAGACTGGGCAAAAATGGCCTGCATGACAGAGTTCCAAGATGAAAACCACTGCTGAGCAAAAAGAACATAAAGGTTCATCTCAGTTTTGCCAGAAAACATCTCGATGATCCCCAAGACTTTTGGGAAAATACTCTGTGGACTGACGAGACAAAAGTTGAACTTTCTGGAAGGTGTGTGTCCCATTACATCTGACGTAAAAATAACACAACATTTCAGAAAAGGAACATCATATCAAGAGTAAAATATGGTGGTGGTAGTGTGATGGTCTGGGGCTGTTTTGCGGCTTCAGGACCTGGAAGACTTGCTGTGGTAAATGGATCCATGAATTCTGCTTTCTACCAAAAAATCCTGAAGAAGAATGTCCGGCCATCTGTTTGTGACCTCAAGCTGAAGCACACTTGAGTTCTGCAGCAGGACAATGATCCAAAACACACCAGCAAGTCCACCTCTGAATGGCTAAAGAAAAACAAAATGAAGACTTTGGAGTGGCCTAGTCAAAGTCCTGACCTGAATCTGATGGAGATGCCGTGGCATGACCTTAAAAAGGCGGTTTATGCTCAAAAACCCTCCAATATGAATAAATTACAACAATTCGGCCAAGATGAGTGGGCCAAAATTCCTCCAGAGCACTGTAAAAGACTCATTGCTAGTTATCGCAAACACTTGATTGCAGTTGTTGCTGCTAAGGGTGGCCCAACCAGTTATTAGGTTTAGGGGGCAATCACTTTTTCACACAGGGCCATGCAGGTTTGGATTTTCTTCCCCTTAATAATAAACACCTTCATTTAAAAACTGCATTTTGTAATTAAATTTTGTTTGATGATCTGAAACATTTAAGTGTGACAAACATACAAAAAAATGAGAAATTAAGAAGGGGGCAAACACTTTTTCACACCACTGTATATGCAGTAGATACATATTCACACAGAAATTATTTTTAACTTACATCCACCTTAATCAGACTGAAAAAAGTGTAGGCTGAAGACTCTTCTTGTTATACGTACTTACCCTAATTACATTTTTCAGTTAGTGCAAATCATTTACACTACATTAGTACACATAAAAAATAAAAAAGAACTGGAAAACATTAGATTCATACCTCATCCTCATAATCATTTTGAATTTTCTACTTAAACAGCTTTTTAATCTCTCAAACAGGTTCATTTTGTCTTCTTAGTGATAAAACTGATCTTGTTCTTCTAAGATGTTTCAGACATACATGAAATATCTTTTTCCTTTGTCTTAATAGAAGAACAAGATCAGTTTTTGAAATCTATTCAAAATTTTGCAAGTTTTCATTTCATTATCAAAGTGTTCCATAAATTAACTCCTGTAACTGACAGACATGTCAGTTACATGGACGATTTACACCCTGACCTAACTATGGGTTTGGGGTCAAGGAGTCAAAGTCAAAGGTCAAAGTTAAAGAGTCCGTGACATAATTCAACCAAGACATCATTAGAAAAAAGAACTACTGTGTTTTTATTCTGTGTAGGCAAAAAAATTAAATAAAATTTTGTTTCCATATACTACCATAAATTACGTTGTGATGCAGACGATTGCGAGGTTTGTTTGTCGAAATTGGGTCAAACGCCCCGCCATGTTGTGACGTAATAAGGTGAACCAAAGATGTAAACATGCACGGCTGAGTACACTGAAGCGGAGGAAGTTGTGAGCGATTTCAGCAAAGATTTGAGCAATTTGTTGCTGGTTTTTGACGAAGAAGCAGGATTGAGTGATGAAGAAGCGCGAGTTGGTTGGAAGGACTGCAACCCTGTTTATCTGAACCATATCGTTCAGGAAGCGACGATGACTCGCACGTTTCAGAAGATGAAGGGCCGACGTGAAGGGTTAGAGATGGACATCGGTCGCCTCCAAAACACTGAATGGCAATATACAGATAGATCTAAATTTTCCCGATCAGGTGGTCGGGAAAATAAAAGAAAAATGCTCACATATTCAGTTTCGGTAGGCAATGAGATTTATAAAAATGAAAACTGAAAAAAGTAATATAACGGTTTTTAACACAAAGTCGTTCCATCTAGAGTAAAGTCAAAACTCTTCTTCAAAATTCATAGGGGAGGATTTTACTTTCGGCGGAAAAAATAAAATCAAGTGTGCTAATTTTTTTTCTCTTGTCGAGGAAATTCTGGTCACATCGGTGGGTTTCTAAACAAAACTATTAAATAACAATCGCCTAATTGTTAAAAGTTTGAGTCATATGTTATACAACATTATTTATGGGTCTTTACCTTCATAATGTGCAGATATACACTACCGTTCAAAAGTTTGGGGTCACCCAGACAATTATTTTGTGTTTTCCATGAAAAGTCACACTTATTTACCACCATGAGTTGTAAAATGAATAGAAAATATAGTCAAGACATTGACAAGGTTAGAAATAATGATTTGTATTTGAAATAATTAGCTTAACACTAACGCCAGTCATCGGTCCCTGGTGAGGGCTCGTCGGAGGTGCTAACTGAGGTGGCAGTTGGACTTGGGCCGGATCGGAGTTCGGGAGCGGCGGTGGTGGGAGACGGGGACCCTTGGAGGACCCAGCCGGACAGTAGCCAGAGACGGAGCCCAGTTGCGAGGCCCAGCGGAGGAATTACCCAGGCAGACAGCGGTTGGTGGCGGGGCTCAGCGGAGGGATTACCCAGGCAAACGGCGGTAGGCAGCGGTGCTCAGCGGAGGATCTACCGGAGCTCGGCTACATCCGCGGTGTACGGCGGGACTCGGTGGAGGAGCTGGACAGGAGCTGGACAGGAGCTCGGTTACGGCGGCGGTAAGCAGCGGGACTAGCAGCGGAGGGGGGCTAACTGAGGCCCAGCTGGATTCGAGGTCGGTCGGATCGGATGCGATACCGGCGACACAAGCTGAGATCGTTTTTACTATCCACAGGTCAGTAAAAATGCCACCAAAGAAGGAGGAGATGGAAGAGATCAAAAAATCTTTGAACTTCTTGTCAGAAGAAGTGGCCAAATTGGTTAGCCAGCAGGCCAAAATAATAGGCCTAATGGAAGATGTACGAGCCTTACAATTAACAATTCAAGAAAAAGACAAAAAAATTACGGACTTGGAGCAACGCGTTGAGGATCTTGAACAAGGTTCTCGTATGGATGACCTAGTTATAAGTGGACTAGACATCAAATATCAGTCATACGCTCATGCCACAACAGGACTGAGAGGTGAGGAGGCTCCCCCGAGTGAATCAGTCTCCCTAGAAAACCAGGTGCTTCAGTTCCTTGGCAGTAAAGATATAAAGGTAGAAACAAATGCAATTTCAGCCTGTTATGCTTTACCCAGAAAAGATAATAAAACAAAGAAATCAATTGTGATGCGCTTTGTGAACAGAAGGGTAAAGAATGACATACTGAGGCAGGCCAGAAAGCTACGGGGAACACAAGTTTACCTAAATGAACACCTAACAAAAACAAATGCTGAAATCGCACGGCAAGCACGGATGCTGAAAAGACAAAATAAGATACAGGCAACATGGACAAGAAATTGTAGAATTTGGATCAAACTAAATGGAACACCTGAGCAAGCAAAGAGTATAATGATCAGAGATGTTACTGACTTAGATAAATACAGATGAACACTAATTAAGAAAATTAAGAGACAATGATAATCCATAGTCACACACATGGTAAGAATAGTTCTTTTGATATACCATGTCAAAGTACTTAAAAAAAATAAGCAATACAAACAAAAACTTATGACTGACTTGAGTAGACATCAATTATCCCCAGTTGGAGGAAGTCATTTGACACAGAGTAAGGATACTCAAACTCTGAAAATATGCCATTATGCTGAACATAAACTATAAGAGATGGAGAATGATATTGATCCTGATAACCACTTTTTCAATAATATTCATAACCATTGTGAATATTACACTGAAAAACAATTCAAAAGTCAAGTGCAACTAGATGGTAAACTATCAATAATACACTTCAACAGCAGAAGTCTTAACAAAAACTTTCCACAGATTCAGGACTATTTAAAACAGCTAGACAGAAAATTTTACAGCTATTGCAGTCTCTGAAACCTGGCTTAATGAAGAGCAGGCTCCCCTGATGGCAATAGAGGGATATCAGATGTTTCATATTAACAGATCTCAAAAAAAGGGTGGTGGTGTTGCACTGTATATTGATGACCTGTATAGGTGTAAGCTTGTAAATGGAATGTCCTTTGCACTACCAGGGATTTTGGAATGTGTTACTGTTGAGATTGACCAAGATAAAACAAAAAATCTAATTATAAGTTGTATATATAGAACGCCGGGAACTTGCATTGAGACATTCAGAGATAAATTAGTCGAGCTGTACAATAATATTACTAGTAAGAAAATGGTAGTAATTTGTGGAGATTTCAATATTGATTTACTAAATCCACATCAGCAAAATGTAATTACAGAGTTCATGAATTCTATGTACAGCAAGAGTCTATATCCCACAATAACACATCCCAGTAGAATCACAGTTCACACTGCTACACTTATTGACAACCTGTTTGTTAATATTATTGATAAGAAAATAGAAAGTGGATTATTGATAAATGATATAAGTGACCACTTGCCAACCTTTGCACTTATCCATGGCCACACGGGGGCCAATACAGAAAAAAATTTAAAATCGTTCAGATACAAATCACCAAATGCAATCAGTTCTTTTAAAGAGGACTTGCTGAAGCAAGACTGGACAGAAGTCTATGTATCAGATGTAAATGAAGCTTATGACACTTTTATAAACATTGTAGCCACTCTTTATGAAAAAAATTGTCCATTAGTAAAGAAAAAGCTTAAACATAAATTTGCCGATAAGCCATGGTTAACCAAAGGATTACAAAAGGCGTGTAAAAAGAAAAATTTATTATATAAAGTTTTCCTAAAGAAAAGGACAAAAGAAGCAGAGCAGCGGTATAAAACATACAAAAATAAGTTAACATATATAATAAGATGTAGTAAAAGAGACTATTACAGTAAAGAACTGGAGAAAAACAGAGACAATATTAAAAATACATGGACAATACTTAACAGTATTCTTGGAAATTGCAGAAATACAAGCTACCCAACCGATTTTTCAAAAAATAATAAAATGACTCAGAGTGTGAATGCAGCTTCACCTGCAGATGAATTTAATAACTTTTTTGTTAACATTGGTCCTAATTTGGCTCGAGAAATACCCACTACGGCACCTACAGGTGATACAATATGCAATAACACTGCTATAAAAGACTCCATTTTCATAAAGAACACAGACGAGAGAGAGGTCATTGAAATTGTTAAATCGTTTAAAAATAAAACATCTACGGACTGTGATGGTAATGACATGCTCTTAGTCAAAACTGTTATTGAATGCTTAGTGAAACCACTGACGTATATCTGCAACCTGTCTCTCCAAACAGGTATATTTCCCAATGCAATGAAAATAGCTAAAGTAATTCCGATATACAAGACGGGTGACAGAGGGGAATTCTCAAACTATAGACCAATTTCACTATTGCCGCAATTTTCTAAGATACTTGAAAAAATATTCTATGAGAGAACTGACAACTTCATACTGAAGAATAATTTATTGTGTGAGCAGCAATATGGGTTCAGACACAAGAGGACAACTGCATTTGCTCTAATGGAATTTATAGAAAAAATATCAACTGCCATTGAAAATAAAGAGTATTCAGTTGGGGTATTCCTGGATCTTAAAAAAGCATTTGATACAGTGGATCATAATTTATTATTAAAGAAACTACAAAATTGTGGTATTAGAGGAGTAGCACTGTCCTGGTTAAGTAGTTACTTAAAGAATAGATATCAGTATGTATGTGTTAGTAACAAAAACTCACAGTTACTGAAGGTTACTTGTGGAGTCCGACAGGGTTCAGTTTTGGGGCCATTATTATTACCTCCGCCAGGCCGAAAAGGCCAGGAGGAGGTTATGTTTTTGCCGGGGTTTGTCTGTGTTTGTTTGTCTGTCTGTCTGTCTGTCTGTCTGTTGGTTAGCAAGATAACTCAAAAAGTCTTGGACGGATTTCCATGAAACTTTCAGGCGTTGTTGGAAATGGTACAAGGAAGAACTGATTAAATTTTGGGGATGATCCGGATCACCGTCTGGATACAGGAATTTTTTAAAGCATTCTTTAACACTGTGACATACGGCCATTTTCAACATGTGCGCAGGCGCAATGGAGGGCGCTGGTCATCATGTCTGACCAACATAAACTCCGCCTTCTTCAACGTTTTAGGCACAAAAGCACGTGGAAAACACCGTGCCTGTGTTTGCGCGACGCTACAAAAGCTGAGACGGGCAGCTGTCCGCCGCCGGATTATTTTGGCAGAAATTCCCCGGGCAGCCATAGGCGCTGCGCAAAAACGAGCTGCTCGTGCTGTGTGCCTGTGTTTGCGCAACGCTGCAAAAGCTCAGATGGCCAGCTGTCCGCCGCTGGATTATTTGGCAGAAATTCCCCGGTCAGCCATAGTAGCTCCGCAAAAACAAGCTCTCTGCCGGGGAAGTTTCCAAATCATCTTTGGCCGCGGAGCGCAACCCCAATAAAGATAAAGATTACATGTACCACGAAGGTCGAGTGCAAGCAAGATGTTTGTGTCTGTGAACATTCCGTCTTTTGGCGAGTTGATACGTAACAATGTTTACAGTTTGATGAGAAGGTTGCTGCCATGTAACAATCATCTTATATCAGCAATTGTCAACTCGTCACTCACACTTCACTCCAGCATTTGGAAGTGGTGGCGTTCCATTTTATACTGAGTCCAATATTGTATGTTATTGTTGTTACAAGACCGCCGACTGTCTGCTGATCTGGATATACTGTAGCGAACTCAATATGAGCACCCTACTTGGCTTGCCAAGTGGGTTGACCCTATTGGCGACACAGGTAGAGTGCAGGTCTCTGGAGCGGGAGGCATGAGTTCGAACCTCCCGGTGGGACGTTGTCAGTTGGCGCGCACATTATAATACTTTTATTTATTTTCTACTCCTTTTAGTTCTGCATTTAATATGAACCCTGAGTTTCAAATAAACGTTTGAATTTTGAATAAAACCCACGCCAACCCGTCTACCTAATTGGCATCCGTCAGTGAAGCCCTCAGTGCTGCTTTCAGTGATCTAAAACGCTCACATAACCCATTGGCCTGTGGCTTGTACGCAGTTGTGTCATGACTTCTTTTGTTTTTTCTTTTGAATTCTTGGATGGAACATGGGTGGGCAATATAAGCTGCGGATTCAGCCATCACATATTTCGGATATTGAACTGTACGTATAATCAGAGGAGCTATTGTCTAATTTGACCTTGTTGGATTTTATTACCCCCTTTGTTATATTATTCACTTTCTTTTAACCTGTACTCTTAATCTATTCGAAATAAAGATTAATTCATTCATTCGTTCAATTGCAACGCCCCCAGCCTGGGAGTTTGCAGATGCAGGACATGGACACAACACCAACACTTCAGTTTATTACCTCCGCCAAGGAGGTAATACTTTTACTACTGAACCACTAATCCTATCATTGTGAATCCAATTGCTACTCAGATGTTTTCATGGTCAAGGAATTTGACAACGTACACACAAACACTGTATGGGGGGAACTGTGGCGCTTGGCGGAGGTCTGCGCTCTCCGAGTGCTTTTCTAGTTTTATTTCATTGGTCTTCCTCTTAGTTTAACTTTATCATTATTATTATTATTATTATTATTATTATTATTATTACCTCCGCCAAAGGGGGAGGTTATGTGATCATCGGCGTTGGTTTGTCTGTTTGTTTGTCTGTTAGCAAGATAACTCAAAAAGTTATGGACGGATTTTCATGGAATTTTCACAGATTGTCAGAAATGGCTGATCCTACAGATGATTACATTTTGGTGGTGATCCAGATCACCGTCCACAAGAAAACCGCCATTACGCAAAATGCCATTTTCGTCAATAACTACTAAACCACTAATCCAATCATTGTCAATCCAATTGCTAGTCATATGTTTTCATGGTCAAGGAATCTGAAAACGTACACACAAACACTGTATGGGGGGAACTGTGGCCGCCGTTACGGAAAATGCCATTTTGGTGAATAACTACTGAACCACTAATCCTATCATTGTCAATCCAATTGCTAGTCATATGTTTTCATGGTCAACGAATCTGAAAACGTACACACAAACACTGTACGGGAGGAACTGTGGCCGCCATTATGGAAAATGCCATTTTCGTGAATAACTACTGAACCACTAATCCTATCATTGTCAATCCAATTGCTAGTCGTATGTTTTCATGGTCAACGAATCTGAAAACGTACACAAAAACACTGTATGGGAGGAACTGTGGCCGCCATTACAGAAAATGCCATTTTCCTCAATAACTACTCAACCACTGCTTGTCATATCTTTTCATGATCAACGAATCTGAAGACTGTATGGGGGGAACTGTGGCGCTTGGCAGAGGTCTGCACTCTCCGAGTGCTTTTCTAGTTCAATATGTATATAAATGATATATGTAAAGTTTCAGAAAAAATGGACTTAATATTGTTTGCTGATGACACTAATCTATTATGCAGTGGAAGCAATCTGGAACAACTTCTGGATACACTCGGAAAGGAATTAGGAAAGCTTAAACTGTGGTTTGATTCAAACAAATTAACGTTCAATTTAAGTAAGACAAAATTTATGGTCTTTAACAACCATCACAACAACTCAGTATCTAAACTCAGTGTAAATGGTGTAGAGATTGAAAGGGTATCTGAAACTAAATTTCTTGGAGTAATAATTGATAATAAACTGTGTTGGAAGTCACATATTAATTATATTAAAGGTAAAATATCCAAATCAATTGCAATATTACACAGAGTGAAATATTTGCTGAATCAACCCACACTATATACCTTGTATCATTCATTAATACTCCCATACATGACATATTGTAATAAAGTATGGGGAAATACATATAAAACAAACATATATCCACTCTTTATGCTTCAGAAGAGAGCTATTAGAATAATAAACAAAGCAGCTTACAGGGAACCAACAAACCCACTTTTTCTTAAATTAAAAGCTCTCAAGTTGAAAGATCTGGTTGACTTTAAAACTGCAATAATAATGTTTAAAGTGAAGAATCTATCACTGCCCGCAAATATCCAAAAGTTGTTCCAAATAAGAGAGAATCAATACCATTTTAGAGGAACATGTATATTTCAAAAACCTTCAGTGAGAACTACCACCAAGCAACGCTGTGTTTCAGTGCAAGGAGTCAGATTATGGAACGATTTTGGACCTGAATTAAAATCATGTACAACGCTTGGACAATTTAAACAAAAACTAAAGGAAGAAATACTCCAAACATATATACAAGATGACATGTAAAATCACATAAGGATTGTCATATAAGATAAGATAAGATAAGATAAGATAAGCCTTTATTAGTCCCACAAAGGGGAAATTCCAGGATTGCAACAGCACAGGGATAGCAACACTCAGAGCAACAATCAGAAGGCAAGAAAAAAACAAGCAAGCAAGAGCGGCTAATATACATATGAACATATTACTATAAAATAAATATACACACACACACACACACAGACACACAGTGCAGAGCATTGTAGCTAGATGGAATAAATATGTAAATATATAAACACCCACAGTACGGAGCATTGCAGCTAGGTGTAATAAATATGCAAGTATATAAACACACACAGTGCAGAGCAATGTAGCTAGATGGAATAATATGTAGATATATAAAAACACAGTGCGGAGCATTGTAGCTAGATGGAATAAATATGTAAATATATAAACACACACAGTGCAGAGCATTGTTGCTAGATGGGATGAAACAGCATAACCGTCTACTTAGTTATCCTACATGGTATGATTATGTGCCCATACATATTCTCACCCTCCATAGCGACCGGTATGTTCCTAGTTGTATGCCGGAGGGGACCATTGTGTAAGTCTATTGCATCTTTTGCATTCAAAAAACTATTAGTTTGTTACGTCTTTTTGCTATCTCTGCGAGCAGCCCTGCTTAGGTTGTACAGTCTGACAGCCGTTGGTAGGAAGGACCTACGAAACCTCTCGGTTGTGCACCTGGGATGATGTAGTCTGCTGCTAAATGAGCTCCTCAGTGCATCCAGTATGTCCTGCATAGGGTGGAACTCGGACTCCAGCAGAGATGACAGTTGTTGTTGTAGCTTAGTTTTTTCTTTTTTCTGTCACATTTTGTCTTAGCTTTGTTTTTGAATTGTAATCGCTTAGCTTAGCTAGTTTTTTTTTTTTCTGTCACATTTTGTCTTAGCTTTGTTTTTGAATTGTAATCGCTCTTGTCTTGTTTTGTTTTTGTTTTTTTTCTCTCTTTTGAATTCTTGGATGGAATATGGGTGGGCAATATAAGCTGCGGCTTCAGCCATCACCCATTTCGGATAACTTACGTTGAATTGTATAATCAGAGGAGTTATTGTCTAATTTGACCTTGTTGGATTTCAAATAATAATTTTTTCCTTCAAACTTTGCTTTCGTCAAAGAATCCTCCATTTGCAGCAATTACAGCATTGCAGACCTAACATGATTGCACAAGGGTTTTCTAATCATCCATTAGCCTTCTGATGCAATGAACAAGCACATTGTACCATTAGAACACTGGAGTGATAGTTGCTGGAAATGGGCCTCTATACACCTATGTAGATATTGCACCAAAAACCAGACATTTGCAGCTAGAATAGTCATTTACCACATTAGCAATGTATAGAGTGTATTTCTGATTAGTTTAAAGTTATCTTCATTGAAAAAAAGTGCTTTTCTTTCAAAAATAAGGAAATTTCTAAGTGACCCCAAACTTTTGAACGGTAGTGTATATTGATTTTTTTTTTCTACATAAGGTGATCGTTATTTAATCATTTGGTTTACAGAAATTTTGGCTTCAATTTATTTTTTTATTTCCCCGATCGGGTGGTTGGGGAAATAAAAAAAAAATGCTCAGATAATCAGTTTCGGTAGGCAATGAGATTTATAAAAATGAAAACTGAAAAAAACTAGTGTGTGAATGTGAATAAGTGTTCAATGGTGGTTGGAGAGGGCAGCGCAGTGGCGGAGTGGTTAGCACTGCGGCAGCACGGCAACTCACCCTTGGCCAGGGGATCCTGGGTTCGATCCCAGCCCCCGACCAACAGTGATCTGTGTGGAGTTTGCATGTTCTCCCGGTGTCTGCATGGATTTACTCCGGGATTTCTCTGGTTTCCTCCCACATGCCAAAAGCATGCAAGTTAGGTTAATTGGCATCAAACTGGGGATTCTAAATTGTCCTTAGGTATGACTGTGAGAGTGATTGGTTGTCTGTCTCTCTGTGTTGGCCCTGCGATGGACTGGCGATCTGTCTAGGGTGTACCCTGCCTCTCTCCCAAAGATGCTGGGATAGGCTCCAGCACCCCCGCAACCCGAAAAGGATTAAGTGGAAGAAGATGGATGGATGGAAAACTGAAAAAAGTAATATAACATTTTTTAACACAAAGTCGTTCCATTTGGAGTAAAGTCAACACTCAGGTTCAAAATTCATAGTGGAGTATTTTATTTTCAGCCGAAAAAATATAATAAAATCACGATCACCTAATGTGGAAAAAAAAAAATCAATTACACAAACTCTTTTCCGAGCGAGTTTTGATACTGTTGCTTCTCTGTGCAGTTTTGATATGTTGATATTGTCTTGAGCTGTGGGTTTTCATTTAAAAACCGTAGGTATGGCAGTTATGGTAGGTATGGCAGGGTTGATATCAGTGTAGTCAGGAGTTTACTTGGAGCTGGTGTACTTGGTAACAGCCTTGGTTCCCTCAGACACGGCGTGCTTGGCCAGCTCACCGGGCAGCAGGAGGCGCACTGCGGTCTGGATCTCCCTGGAGGTGATGGTGGAGCGCTTGTTGTAGTGGGCCAGACGAGAGGCCTCGGAGGCGATGCGCTCAAAGATGTCGTTGACAAAGGAGTTCATGATGCTCATGGCTTTGGAGGAGATACCGGTGTCAGGGTGGACCTGCTTCAGTACCTTGTAAACGTAGATGGCGTAGCTCTCCCTCCTGGTCTTCCTCTTCTTCTTGCCTCCTTTACCGGTGGTTTTGGTCACAGCCTTCTTGGAGCCCTTCTTGGGCGCAGACTTGGCAGGTTCAGGCATCCTGATTGTCTGGTGACAAGTCTGGTGACAAGCCACCAGCTGCCGGTCGCTGCGTGCGCAAGCGCCCCGTATCCCTAACCTGCATGTTTTTGGCATGTGGGAGGAAACCGGAGAAATCCCGGAGTAAACCCACGCAACAAGCCACCAGCTGCCGGTCACTGCGTGCGCAAGCGCCCCGTATCCCTAACCTGCATGTTTTTGGCGTGTGGGAGGAAACCGGAGAAATCCCGGAGTAAACCCACGCAACACGGGGAGAACATGCAAACTCCACACAGATCACTGTTGGTCAGGGGCTGGGATCGAACCCACGATCCCCGCGATCCCCCGGCCGAGGGTAAAACTGTGCTGCCACAGTGCTAACCACTGCGCCACCGTGCAGCCCCTCCTCATGGATCGTCACCTTATCGTGGTGGGGGGGTTTGCGTGCCCCAGTGATCCCAGGAGCTATGTTGTCTGGGGGCAATTTGCCTCTGATAGGGTCTCCCAAGACAAACTGGTCCTGGGTGAAGGGCCAGACTAAGAACGATCCAACAGACTCTCATGATAAATTGTATATCAAGGATTCAGTGTACCCCGCCCGGTATGGGGTTACCGGGGCCCCACCCTGGAGCCAGGCCTGGGGGAGGGTCTCGAAGGCTAGCGTCTGGTGGCCGGGTTTCCACCCATGGGACCCGGCCAGGCTCAGCCCGAAGGAGTTACATGGGTCCGCCCTCCAGTGGGTTCACCACCTGCAGGAGGGATCATGGGGGTCCGGTGCTATGTGGATTAGGTGGCGGTCAAAGGCGGAGACCTTGGCGGACTGATCCCAAGCTTTCTAAACTGGCTTTTGGTACGTGGAATGTCACCTCTCTGGTGGGGAAGGAGCCTGAGCTGGTGTACGAGGTTGAGCGATACCGGCTAGATATAGTCGGCCTCACCTCAACACACAGCTCCAGTTCCGGAACCAGTCTCCTGGAGAGGGGCTGGAGCTTGGCCTTTTCTGGAGTTGCCCCGGGCGAGAGGCAACAAGCAGGGGTGGGTATTCTTGTATCGCCCCACCTTGCTGCCTCTATATTGGAGTTTTCCCCGGTGGACGAAAGGGTTGCTTCCCTGCGCCTTCGGGTTGGGAAACGGGTCCTGACCATCATTTGTGCCTATGCACCAAATGATGTTTCAGAGTACCCACCCTTTTTGGAGTCTGTGACTGGGGTGCTGGAGGGTACTCCTCCTGGAGACTCCATTGTCCTACTGGGGGACTTCAATGCGCATGTGGGCAACGACAGTGAAACCTGGAGAGGGGTGATTGGGAGGAACGGCCTGCCCGATCTGAACCCGAGTGGTGTTCAGTTACTGGACTTCTGTGCTAACCACAGTCTGTCCATAACGAACACCATGTTCAAGCATAAGGGTGTCCATATGTGCGCCTGGCACCAGGACACCCTAGGTCGCAGGTCGATGATCGATTTTGTTATCGTATCATCAGATCTGCGACCGTATGTCTTGGACACCCGAGTAAAGAGAGGTGCAGAGCTGTCAACTGATCACCACCTGGTAGTGAGTTGGATCCGATGGCAGGGGAGGAAGCCATTCAGACCTGGTAGACCCAAACGTATAGTGAGGGTGTGCTGGGAGCGTCTGGCTGAGGCCCCTGTCCGGGAGGTCTTCAACTCCCACCTCAGGAAGAACTTCAACCACATTCCGAGGGAGTCTGGAGACATGGAGTCTGAATGGGCCATGTTCTCCACCTCTGTTGTTGAAGCGGCGGCCCAGAGCTGCGGCCGAAAGGTGGTCGGTGCATCTCGTGGTGGCAACCCCCGAACCAAGTGGTGGACACCAGTGGTGAGGGGGGCCATTAAGCTGAAGAAGGAGTCCTATCAAGCTTGGTTGGCTTGTGGGACTCCCGAAGCAGCTGAGGTGTACCAGCAGGCCAAGCGGAGTGCAGCTCGGGTGGCTGCTGAAGCAAAAATGCGGGTATGGGAGGAGTTCGGTGAGGCCATGGAACAAGACTTTCGGTCGGCTTCAAAGAGATTCTGGCAAACTGTTCGGCGGCTCAGGAGGGGAAAGCAGCTCCCCGTCCACACTGTGTATGGTGCGGATGGGACACTGTTGACTTCAACTGGGGATATCGTCGGGCGGTGGAAGGAATACTTCGAGGATCTCCTCAATTCCACTGATACGCCTTCCACAGAGGAAGCAGGGTTTGGGGACGAGGGGGATGACTCGCCTATCACAGGGGCTGAGGTCGCCAAGGTGGTTAAAAATCTCTTTGGTGGCCGGGCCCCAGGGGTGGACGAGATTCGCCCTGAGTACCTCAAGGCCCTGGATGTTGTTGGGTTGTCATGGTTGACACGCCTCTGCAACATTGCGTGGAGGTCGGGGGCAGTGCCTTTGGCATGGCAAACCGGGGTGGTGGTTCCTCTCTTCAAAAAAGGGGACCAGAGGGTGTGCTCCAACTTTAGAGGGATCACACTCCTCAGCCTCCCTGGGAAGGTCTATGCCAAGGTACTGGAGAGGAGAGTCCGGCCGTTGGTCGAACCTCGGATTCAGGAGGAGCAATGTGGTTTTCGTCCTGGCCGTGGCACATCGGACCAGCTCTTTACCTTCTCGAGAATTCTTGAGGGTTTGTGGGAGTTTGCCCAACCAGTTTACATGTGTTTTGTGGACTTGGAGAAGGCATTTGACCGCATCCCTCGTGGATTTTTGTGGGGGGTGCTTCGGGAGTATGGGGTATCGGGCTTGTTGTTACGAGCTATTCGGTCTCTGTACGACCGTTGTGAGAGTTTGGTTCGTATTGCCAACACTCGGTCGGAGTCATTCCCAGTGAGAGTTGGACTCCGCCAGGGCTGCCCTTTGTCACCGATCCTGTTCATAATTTTTATGGACAGGATTTCTAGGCGCAGCCAGGGAATGGAGGGTGTCATGCTTGGTGAGCACAGGATCTCATCTCTGTTGTTTGCAGATGATGTTGTCCTGTTGGCTTCATCCAGCAATGACCTACAGCTCTTGCTGGGATGGTTTGCCGCTGAGTGTGAAGCGGCTGGGATGAGAATCAGCACCTCCAAGTCCGAGTCCATGGTCCTCAGCCAGAAAAAGGTGGATTGTCCTCTCCGGGTTGGGGACAGGCTCCTGCCCCAAGTGGAGGAGTTTAAGTATCTTGGGGTCTTGTTCACGAGTGAGGGGAAAATGGAGCGAGAGATCGACAGACGGATTGGAGCAGCATCTGCAGTGATGCGGACGTTGTACCGGTCTGTTGTGGTGAAGAGGGAGCTTAGTTCTAAGGCAAAGCTGTCGATTTACCAGTCAATCTACGTTCCTACTCTCACCTATGGTCACGAGCTTTGGGTAATGACCAAAAGAACGAGATCGCGGATACAAGCGGCTGAAATGAGCTTTCTCCGTAGGATTGCTGGACTCACCCTCAGAGATAAGGTGAGGAGCTCAGTCATCCGGGAGAGGCTCAGAGTAGAACCGCTGCTCCTCCACATTGAAAGGAGTCAGTTGAGGTGGTATGGGCATCTGATTAGGATGCCTCCTGGACGCCTCCCACTTGAGGTGTTTCAGGCACGTCCCACTGGGAGGAGACCCCGGGGCAGACCCAGGACTCGGTGGAGAGACTATGTCTCCCAGCTGGTCTGGGAACGCCTTGGTATCCCCTCTGAAGAGCTGGAGCAGGTGGCTTGGGAGAGGGAAGTCTGGGCTTCTCTGCTTGAACTGCTGCCTCCGCGACCCGGACCTCCGGAAAAGCGGTAGAAGATGGATGGATGGATGGATAGAGGTATGACAGTCGGTTTTAGGACTCGTTTGTAGCGAACTTTCAAGCCTAAAGATTCCTGTATCGCAGACGCCTCCTCAAAACTGTCTGCAGTGAAATGATCGCTACAGAGTACAGAAGATGGTGTTGGTTACCATTTGTCCCTTGTTCTCTGTACTTGCTTCGCCCATTTTTTAAGAAGATCTGAATCTTTTGGAATGAGAACAGGCTTATACGTTCACTGGAGCAATTAGAACACCCAGCCGCCATGCAACGTTTCGGCATTTCTTCAGATATAGAAGCTAAACAGCTTGTTTACATTGACAGCACACAGATCAGCCGAGAGGAAACTCATCTCATGACGTCATATCTGGAAATGAGGCGCGTCTCAGGATATCGCGTTAGTGCAACACGGTGCTAAATTTGAATTCACTTAGAAATATTTCTCCACTTATTTAACATTCGAAGTCAACAGAACCAACTATGTGGACGATTGAAGATAAATTCATACTGAATATTGATCCATACTTCCTACATCATGTCATAGACACTTTAAAGTGCTGATGACACGTTTTTGACTTCCTCTAATTTTTCAACACATAATACAATATGACAAAATAGGTTGGTCTGTGCATTTCTAAGTCAAACAGGCTTTTTTTTAACGCGAACATCCGACGTTTTCATGAGCGCCACGTCACCAATTACATCAGTGGCTGGAAAACCCCGCTGCCATGTTGTCACGCCATTGACAGAACACAGCGCTTGGCTGCTCATCGTACACACAGGATGGAAGAGGTTGAAAACATCGACGATGGTTCCAGCACATGTAGTCTGGAATTGGTCTGTGTTGTCCAATCTTCCGACGATTATAGTTCCGAAGAATTGGATGACAATGAAGAATCTGGGGGCATCAGACCATATAGGTTTGAGCCGTGCCAAGCAGGCATCATGCCTAGTGAGTCACACTCAGAGAGTGACTGTGGAGAGGCATACATGCCCGCCGCAGCAGCAGCGACAAACACATGGCAGGGGAACACCAGTGTTATTTTATTGTTACAGATATTGCAACAAATTATTTGTTCATAAATATAATTTATTTAAACCCAATTTTTCAATAAAATCATAGCAGTGTATTCTCTGTGGCTCAGGCATCGGGTTTATTATGGATTATATTTTGAGTTCTTGTTGTTTTTGTTTTGTATATGTGTTTTATGTGTGTTTTGAGCCACTTTCAGGTGGGCACTGTCCAAGGTTCGCCGGTCCGAACGCACGCGCCCTCTCTCTTTGACAGTCAGCTGTTCATGTTTCGTGTGCATCATCTACCGTGTTGTCAGCCAGCCAATATTGCCAACACTATCACGTGTTAGCCTCTCCACACAGCCGTGGTTCTGTTGTGCCCCTTGAAGCGATGTCGGCCCTGGGGCCCAACCGTGGTTAACACGTCTCCTCTCCATGTTCGCTGGGCAATGTCAGCCCCGAACACCAGCTGTAAGTGTTTCTGTTTATTTTTGTAAGTCTTTTTGTGAACTGTTGTCATCATTCTTATGTTCAACCCATATGCTGTGGTGAATTCTGCTAGTAAATCCATTCATCATGACCCTCCATGCGCTCTTACGCAGGGCCGACATCGCTTCAAGGACGCACGAGAACCACAGCGAACATGGAGTGACTAACACATCGTGAGAGTGCTGAAAATACTGGCAGACAAACAGCACAGATGACTGGCAAACGGCCGCAAAGTACACGTATTGCTGGTGATGGTGTGATGAGAAGCACCTGGGCGAGGACTGGGAAACATGATCAGCGGGAGGGGAATCAGCTGGTGATAATGAGAGAGGGGACGTGCCCGAACCGGTGTGCGATCAGAGAAAGTAGGTCAAAGCTGCACGTAAATCCATTAATCCTTCCCTCCTCGTGCGCTCTTCCTGCATAAAAGCACACGAGGTGCGGACGAGGAGGCTTATGACAGTTGAAGCTGAAGCGTGTGATGTGGTCTTTCATTGCCTGCTGTTTATCTAAACCTGCGACACAACACGAAGGCAAAGCCATAAAATTAAAACAAGAAACCAGAGAAACTGTGAGCTCCAAAGCTGCTGTCATTCTAGTTAACAACACCTGAGTCCGTTCTGTCGATTGCGTCATTGGGGTGCCGCCCTTAACTTGGTGGGCGGCACCACAGTCCATTCAGCGGCTGTGGTTTTTTGATGATAACTAGTTTATGCAGGCGCTGTTGTAAATATATATTATATTGATCATAGACAATGACTTTTGGGTTTACACAACATGCTAAAAAATGTCAAAAACGTGTCATCAGCACTTTAACACTGCAGTTGCACTATGATAAATTGTAAATTACTATTACTATAAAACAAGTCAGAATCAGAATCAGCTTTATTGGCCAAGTATGCACAACACATACAAGGAATTTGACTTTGGCTAAAAACTTGCTCTTGTTGTTCAGGTGGAGGATTTAAATAAGATTTAAATGAGGATTCAATGACAACAGAGTATGTACAGTAAATTACAGTCTGTCCACGTTTCTATAAAAGGATGCAAATATATACAGGAATATATGCAGCTTATTTACTCAGACTATCCACACTTTGCAGAAATATATGAAAAAATATACAGTCACACAGTATTTCAATGTGAACTCAGATTCAGTGATATAATGTGAATGAAGTAAAAAGCAGTGTGAGAGTTATGTGCAATGTAAGAATGGATGAAAAGTCATGAGTACAGCAACAGGTAGGACTAGATGAATGTTAGGAGTTCATCAGAGTGATGGCTTGAGGAAAGAAACTGTTCCTGTGACGGGTGGTTTTGACCTTCAGTGATCTGTAACGACGACCAGAAGATTGAAGTTCAAACAGTTTGTGGCCGGGGTGTGACGGGTCAGCACAGATGTTTCCCACCCGTTTCCTGGTTATGGACCAATATAAGTTCTCAATGGAGGGTAGGTTGGTACCAATGATCCTCTCCGCAGACTTAATGATCCGCTGCAGTCTGGTCTTGTCCTGTTTAGTGGCAGATGACAGAGGACAGATTGGATGATGGCGGTGTAGAAGACAACCAGCAGCTCCTGAGGCAAATCAAACTTCTTGAGCTGACGCAGAAAAAACAACCTCTGCTGGGCCTTTTTCCGGACAGTGTCTATATGGGAGGACCACTTCAGGTTCCGAGAGATTGTGGTACCCAGAAACTTGAAGGAGTCCACAGTGGACACTGTGCTGTTGAGGATGGTGAGTGGGGGGAATGAAGGAGGGTGTCGCCTTAAATCCACAGTCATCTCCACCGTTTTGGCTGGGTTAAGTTCAAGATGGTTCTGGCTGCACCAGAGGATCTGCTGCTCCACCTCCAGCCTGTATGCAGACTCATCACCATCCCGGATCAAACCGATGACTGTGGTGTCATCCGCAAACTTCAGGAGCTTCACCAAAGGGTCCTCTGAGGTGCAGTCGTTGGAGTAGAGGGAGAAGAGCAGTGGGGAAAGGACACATCCTTGGGGGGCGCCAGTACTAATTTTTCGGGAGCTGGATGTAAATCTCCCTAGCTTCACCTGTTGCCACCTGTCAGTCAGAAAGCTGGAGATCCACTGGCAGGTGGAGGGGGGCACCTTGAGCTGGAGGAGTTTCTGAAGAAGAATGCCTGGGATGATGGTGTTGAACGCTGAGCTGAAGTCGACAAACAGGATCCTGGCGTACGTCCCTGGGGAGTCGAGGTGTTGCAGGATGTAGTGTAGTCCCATATTCACTGCATCATCCACTGACCTGTTTGACCGGTAGGCAAACTGCAGTGGGTCCATCAGGGGGCCTGTGACGACCTTCAGGTGGTTCAGCATCAATCTCTCCAAGGATTTCATGACCACAGAGGTCAAGGCAACAGGTCTGTAGTTGTTTAATCCTGTAACAGAGGGTTTCTTGGGAACTGGAATGATGATGGAGCGTTTGAAGCAGGAAGACACTTCACACAGCTCCAGTAATCTATTAAAGATCCGGGTGAAGATGGGGGCCAACTCGTTGGAGCAGACTCTCAGGCAGGACGGAGACACACCATCAGGTCCTGCAGCCTTCTTGATCTTTTGTCTTTGAAAGACCCAGCGCACCTCCTCTTCACAGATCGTTAGTGCTGGTGGGAGATCAGAGTGGAGGAGGGATGGAGTTCCTGGGGCTGCAGATAATCCTTTTGTGTGGGTGGGAGGTGAGAACTGTAGGTTCTTTTCAAACCTACAGTAAAAGCTGTTTAGGTCGTTAGCCAGCTGAAGGTTTTCCACAGGGTGGGGGGATGGTCTCCTGTAGTTGGTGATATTCTGCAGGCCTCTCCAAACAGAAGCAGAGTTGTTGGCTGAGAAGTTTTGTTGTAACTTCTCACTGTAACTCCTCTTAGCAAGCCTGGTCTCCTTCGTCAGCATGTTTCTGGCCCGCTTGTACAGAGTCCAGTCACCAGTCCTGTAGGCCTCCTCCTTGGTCTGACGTAGCTGCTTCAGTTTAGGAGTGAACCAGGGTTTATTGTTGTTGTTGTTGTAAGTAAAGCTAGGGCCACCAAACCTGGTATATAGGTTCACTTTGGGATCCTGACATCTGACTATGGGTTTGGGGTCAAAAGGTCAAAGGTCAATGTTAACATTCCCGATGCCTTATTAGTGTACAACAAGTAAAGCTAGGGTCACTAAACTTGATCCACAGGGTCACCCTTTGACCCTGAAGTGTGACTATTGTTTTGGGATCGCTAGGTCAAAGGTCAACATCAAAATGGGTTATAAAGTATATCTCAACAACAAAGAAAGCTCGGGTCACCAAACCTGGTACACAGGTTCACTCTGAAACCATGGCCTCAAACTACAGGTTTGGGGTCAAAAGGTCAAAGTTGGCACTCCCTATGCTCTCTTACCGTAGAAGATGTAAAGCCCTCTCGGGTCACCAAACTTGGTACATGGGTTCACCTCAGGATCCTGCCCTACAGCTATGGGTTGTATACTTTGTTGTATATTCGTAGATGATGGGCTTCTCATAATTTGGTTCTTCCACAGTAATTATTTTGAAATGTTGAAAACTGCTCTCTGTCAGTAAGTACTGGGATCTTCAAAGAAAACAGAGGGATACTGCACTGGCCTCAGAGTGCTGTTGTTTCTAAATGACGACAGAGTATTAATTACACTGCGTTCCAAATTATTATGCAAATGATATTTCCTAGTCAATGCAAATAACAGTCAGTATAATTTTCAAGTCATCAACCATGAGAGCATAATTCAAATTTTATTGAACAAACCTCCAAATCAAAACTAATGTTTTGCAAAAATAAAAAAAAAACTCAAAAGGCACTGTTCCAAATTATTATGCACAACAGAGTTCCAAAACATTTTATTGGTTGTAAAGAACCGAAAATGGTCATTTGTTGAATTTGCAGCATTAGGAGGTCATATTTACTGAAATCAAAAGCTATTTCAATTAAAAACATCTTAACAGGCCAAGTTACATGTTAACATAGGACCCCTTCTTTGATATAACCTTCACAATTCTTGCATCCATTGAACTTGTTAGTTTTTGGAGAGTTTCTGCTTGAATTTCTTTGCAAGATGTCAGAATAGCCTCCCACAGCTGCTGTTTTAATGTGAACTGCCTCCCACCCTCATAGATCATTTGCTTGAGGATGCTTCAAAGGTTTTCAATAGGGTTGAGGTCAGGGGTGGGGGGGTGGGGGCCACACCATGAGTTTCTTTCCTTTTATGCCCATAGCAGCCAGTGACAGGTATTCTTCGCAGCATGAGATGATGCATTGTCATGCATGAAGATAATTTTGCTACGGAAGGCACGGTTCTTCTTTTTGGACCATGGAAGAAAGTGGTCAGTCAGAAACTCTATATACTTTGCCAAGGTCATTTTCACACCTTCAGGGACCCTATAGGGGCCTACCAGCTCTCTCCCCATGATTCCAACCCAAAACATGACTCTGCCACCTCCTTGCTGACGTTGCAGCTTTGTTGGGACATGGTGGCCATCCTCCAACCATCCACTACTCCATCCATCTGGGCTATCCAGGGTTACACGGCACTCATCATTAAACAAGACTGTTTGAAAACTAGTCTTCATGTATTTCTGGGCCCACTGCAACTGTTTCTGCTTGTGAGCATTGGTTAGGTGTGGCCGAGTAGTAGGTTTATGCACAACTGCAAGCCTCTGGAGGATCCTACACCTTGAAGTTTGTGGGACTCCAGAGGCACCGGCAGCTGCAAATACCTGATTGCTGCTTTGTAATGGCATTTTAGCAGCTGCTCTCTTAATCCGATGAATTTGTCTGGCAGAAACCTTCCTCATTATGTGTCATGAACCTGGGTTTGGTGGTCCAAACCCAGTTCTGACACGGGACTATTTTGGCCTGTTTGCCCAGCTCGGGCATGCCCCCTCTTCCTGTCAGTATCGCCAGCTGATCCTCATTATTGGTTCTCACACACATACACACACACACCTCGTTCACTTCCATTCACACGCTCAGACACTCACTCATGCACACATGGTGTCAATTATGTCCAGATCACGTTCCTCCACACTGGAGGTCTCTCCCCTCATTAGTATTATTGTTACTTAAATTCCCTACATTATTACCAGCCTGATGAACCTATCTTCTCTAACGCTTCAAGATTGTGTATTTCCTTGGTGTTAGCAGCTGCTTCTGCCTTACCCTCATCCACCAGACTGCACGGACAGCCCCGGATTGCTCCAGCACAGTAAGTTTATGTTTGCCTTTCTCCCTGTGCTGACAGCAGCTCTGCGGCACTAGGCATTCCCTCTCCCGGGCTGTAGAGCATCCAGGCGGCATCCCTGTATGTCTGGTGGCCTAAGCTCATCATTCCAACTCTCTGTGTTTATCGTGACTGTTTACTGGATTTGTTATTTTGGGGTTTATACTCAGTAAAGTGCACAAATCTACTCCTGCGCGTGGGTTTTTATTCTGCCCTCTGTGCGCCGCGTAATGTTGCATGAGGGATCATAACAGAATGCTCCAGCCAGCAAGAAAAAAAAACAGCAGAATTGTTGCAGCAAGAGCCATCACACCCGGGATGAACAGGCAAGTGTTTATTATTCTATTCACTCATTTGATAAATCACCTCACCTGACTCCCGGGAGTGAGGCCCAGTTCACGGAGTCCACTGGGTTCTCACCACCCGTTGCAGCAGCTATTAACCCCCCTACCCTCTCCATATCTCCTTTTATCTCCTTTGAGTGTCCATCGGCCCTGGAGGTTGAGTTTCGGTGGAAGGAGGGGGCCGCGGCGCTGAAAGACTCTACTCCAGCCCCGCAGAGCCGCCATGGTCAGATGAAGGGCACTGTGACCAACCTGAAGCCTATGCCGACGGAGGAGCGTTCCCTGGCTTTAGCCTCTCAGGGTCCAGCGCGACATGGGACTCCACCTCCAGAATCCTCGCCGGAGGAGTCACTGGTGTTGGAGAACTCTCTGAAGGAGATCAGGACTGCAACTACCATCACGCCTGCTGCGGAGGCCGCTGCAACAGAGTCAGCACCCGAACCATTGCCCTCAGCAGGATCGACAGAGTCCTGGACGGCGGTGGAGCTCGAGCACAGGCAAGTAATCTCTCCTGTAGTTCTCCCGTCAGTTGTTGAGAGATCTTGCCTGGGTCTTGGGGAGGAGAGTCAGGTGCAGCCCTCAGCTGCATCCGGACCCCCCCTCACCAGGCTCCGCCGCTGCTGGCAACCCTAACTGTCTCCCCTCTCCTGTCTTCTCCGAACTTCACTCTAGGGTCGCCGGAGAGGAGCCACCGTAACCTGGGTGGTTCGCAGACGATGACAACGCAAGCCTGGCCACCCTGGTGGAGGCTGATGGGGGTACAGCACCTCACGGGTCGACGGGACCAGCACACCCTAGATTGCCGGAGTCCTGGATGGTGGTGGAGCCCAAGTTCAGGCAAATGTGCTCCATAGTGTCTCGTTTGTCGAAGTCACACTGCCCGACTCATGGTGAGGAGGGCCCTGGGCAGCTTGCAGTAGCTCTCGGGGTCACCTCACCGGGCTCTGCCGCTGCCAGTGACCCTGACTCGGTCTCTTTCTCTCTCCCCCCGGGTTCGGAGCTCCCTGCCAGGATCACCGGAGAGCTGCCAACACCACTGGAGGCCGTCGAAGATCTGGGTTCAGCGCCAGGGTTTGTGGAGAGCCCTACCTCCTTCACTGGGGAGGCCACTGCGGGAGCAATGAGGTCCCCTATGGGGACCACCGCAGATGCAACGGTGCTCCAACTGGAGCCCACCACTGGTACAGCAGAGCTCCAGCCAGAGTCCACCGTGGGTGGAGCGGAGCTCCAGCCGGAATGCACCGCCAGTGCAGCAGAGCTCCAGCAGGAGTCCACCGCTGGTGCAGCCATGTCCCAGACCAGAACCATCGCGGGTGCACGGTCCACCTGCTCCAAGCTTCGGGAGGCGGGGGGGGCTCCTATCTCTTGGCTTGGCCACTGAAGTTCCCCGGTGGGCAGACTGCCTTTTTGCCTTCCCCTCCGGTTCTGGTGGCACCACCACACTGGTTGGCCACCCGAAAGACTTGGCCTTTGGGTCGGGTGGTCCATCGGTCCTGGCAGGCCACCGGACTCTGTTCAACGGGCCGTCTGCTGGACGTGGAACTCAGGCAGGCCACCCGATCAGTCACCCCTTGCCATGCCTGGGGCCTGGGACTCTGGTCGACTCCCTGAACTTTGGACTCCTGGGGAGGGGGGTTAGTGTCCTAGGTGGGGGTTGTTAGGAGGTTCACTGTACTATGTTTGCATATTATTTTGTGTATTATTCACCGGTTGCTTCCCTCCTAACCGATTTTCTCCCACCTCCCACCCTGAGTAATTGTTTGTCTCTGGGGGGGGGGGGGGGGTTCCCTAGTGGTATTTTTTGTGTTTTCATCTGGTGGCACAGGGGTGTTTAGAATCCACCCCTTGGGGAGGGGGGGGGGGCTCTGTCATGAACCTGGGTTTGGTGGTCCAAACCCAGTTCTGACACTGGGACTATTTTTGGCCCATTTCTCTATTCATTTTCTATCAGGCGCTTCAGGGACCCCTGTAGGTCCTCGGCTCCCTGACAGCTCGGGCACGCCCCCTCCTCCTGTCAGTATCGCCAGCTGATCCTCATTATCGGTTCTCACACACATACACACACACACCTCGTTCACTTCCATTCACACACTCAGACACTCACTCATGCACACATGGTGTCAGTTATGTCCAGATCACGTCCCTCCACACCAGCAGTCTCTTCCCTCATTAGTATTATTATTACTTAAACACTGTGAGAATAGGAAGAGATCGCCAGAGCAATGCGTTTCATACACGGCAGCGTGTACCTCCATGTATGCAAGTTGTCATTCCCTACATTATTGACAATAGTGACAGCTAACTTTGGTAGAATAATAATAATAAACTATAGTGAAAAAACTAAAATAACATGTAGGAGTTACATACTGTACATAGCCAAGTGCTGATACTAGATGTTCTGACTGGTATAACAGATGTTAGATGGGGTGAGTAAGTTATATCAAGGGGAGTCAGAAGAGGTATCTCAGCTAGGCTTGCTACTGGTAAGATTACAGGGCTATAGTGGCCAAATAAATAAAATAATTGATCAATCTACTGAGAATATGGATGTCTAGTGGAGTGAAAAAAGCCATAAAAACTGTGGTTGCTCTCTTGAGCCAACTTGCTAGCAGCACTTTAGGTGGCTGGGTTCAAAGGAAACTTCATTCATGTAATTGTTGATAAAGCTAATGCTGTTCTTCCACTGAGCTCCACTTTTTTTTCTTTTCATTCCTTTGTTGATATGCATGCCAAATTCATGTGCAAAAGAACAGAAAAAACTGAACTTCTACATATACTGTATGTATAAACCACATACTCCTTTAAAAAATATTTAAACATTTCTGAATGAATGAATGAATGAATGAATTTGTGGTCCAGCCATACTGATCATATCAATAATTATCCAGTCTTTGAGAAGGGAGATTCTCAATATGAAAATATGAATTCCAGTCAAGAGTTTGAGAAGGCTTGAAGATTTCACTGTTGGAGTGCGTTTCCAGTTCTTTGCCCAAATAAAAAAGCACATTTATATACTTTTTTGACTCCTAACATCCAAAATGTCCAGCTACTGAAACAAAACATTTATGTGTCTTCATGATTTATACATTTGTTTTTAGATTCTCTAAACTTTTGCACCTTCTTACAGTTTTCCAGCACTTGATGGCTGCTTTTTTGTCCAGTTTTTTGTTGTTGTTACTGTTGTTGTTGTTTTTGTTTTGTTTTTTTTTATTAAAATGTGTCTGCAGTTGTTGGTGTATACAGGCTAGGCAGTATATTATTATATTGTGATAAAGAATTTCAGCAATATACTCTATTTGACAGTATACTTCCTGTAACTTTTATTGTTTAGTCTTGTGCTTCATTTCATCTTTAATACAGTGTCAATAAATAAATCACTACTCTCACTCTGGCACCCAAGCCTAATCTCACTCTGGATGTGTAATATATTGCTGTTCTTTTGGAACTCTTGGTGTCGCTATCGGTCTCCTTTTGTCAGTTTGCTTGTAGCCACATAGTCTATATCAGGGATGTCCAATAATGTGCCATGGAGGGCCAAGACCCTGCAGGTTTTCTCTTCTACCCAGTCTCTTCAGCAGGTGTTTTCACTGATCAGCAATCAGTGGGAAGAAATTCAGTGAAATCTGCTGTTGAAGACACTGGTTGGAGGTAAAGCCTGCAGGGTCTTGGCCCTCCATGGCACATGATTGGACACCCCTGGTCTATATACTCTGTTTGACATGTGCATGCTTTTTTTTTTCCTAACATGTACTTTATAAAGCAGCAAAAGTGAATTGGTTTTGGGTTGCAACTAACTTCAAACACATGTCCTCTGCTCTGGTTGGTCATGCCCGATAGTATGCTTTCCTCTACCCTTTATTTATTATATTCATTTTTTTTTTTAAAATCAGACTGACACCTTGTTTCATATGAATATTCTCTAGTCTAGTCCCACATTAAACAGATGTCACTATTAAAGATAGCTACATAATAGTTCCTGTTATGTGAAGAGTAGGGGTGCTAAAAAAAAAAAGTAAAATCTGTTAAATATGCAAAACAGGACCCCTGCAGTGTGTGAGCCATTAAATCTTTTTATACCTTTTCAGATGTGTCAGTCTTTTGGAGCTTGTGTAAATGTGTGATGTTCTGCACCAAATTTCCATTGATTAAGTTTGCCATTTCCTTTGTGTGCATACTAATTGTATCTTTCTTTCTTTGTTTTCTGGGTGCTTCTGTCCTTGCCATGTCTGCTGGTCTGCTGTGGTCCTTAAAAAACAGGTAAAACAAGCTGTAGAGTTCATAATGCTGGGTTACAGCCAGTTAGAAATATGGTTTGATCAAATATTCAAAGCAAAATCAAGGACACTCAGTACATGCACAGGAAACACAAAATCATTGATATTATAATTGAATTGAATATTTGATCCTGCTAATCAGAAGCAAAAGTTAACGCTTTCTATTTGCATATTTTTGCTGGACATTTCATTTGGCAAGGTAAAACTCAGTTGTCTACAGTAAGTCTCATGAAGTCCAAAAGCATGCAGTCATATTTTAGCTTCCCGTGCAGCACTCGTTCTGCCTGTCAGCATAACATACAGTTATTATATCTGCTCATAAAGCAAACTTTCATCATCTCGATTTATTTCAGTATGTACAGACCTGTGTAGCTCTTTGCGGCATGCAAGGCCCTCTGACAGCTGTTGTGTGCAGATCTTTATCCTGTTTAATTGCAAGTCTTGTTTAACAAGTGACCATAGCATCACACATGATGCCAAGCTACGCTTTACACTGTTGTCTTGCTAGCATCACTGTGTGTATGCACTCAGTTCTTTTTGTCATGTGCTTTCTGTTTTTATTGGCATGGATTTTAGACAGAAACGGTTTAAAAGTGACATCATATTTGCATCATCAAGTAAAATTTTTAATGTAAGCTACCCTCATAGTCTTACAGTTATGCATAGACATACTGGAATTTTACGGCATAATACTCTGACTTGTGCTTCAGTGTATGGTTTCTTCAATCTGTACTACAACATGTTTAGTTTAGACTAGTTTTGAGTTGATGTTTGTTTGTTTGGTAATGATTTTTTTTTCTTTTTTCTAAATGTGCAGAAAGAAAAGTTAAAAACTGTTCAACTGGTTGTTAATGTAAATATCGAATCAGCCTATCACATGGCAGCAGCTCAGTGCATTAAAGCCTGTAGACATAGTAGAGATGGGCTATTGAAGTTCAAACCAAGCATTAGAATGAGAAAGAAAGGTGATTTAAGTGACTTTGAACGTTACATGGCTGGCTATGGCTGGTCTGAGTAGTCCTGAAACTGCTAATCTCCTGGGATTTTTTTCACACACCCGTCTCTAGTGTTTACTGCAAAAGGTGTGAAAAAAAGAAATTCTCCAGTGAGCTGCATTTCTTTGGGTCCAAATGCTTTGTTGATGCCAGAGGTCAGAGGAGGATGACCACACTGGCTTAAACTGACAGAAAGGCAACAGTAACTCAAATAACCTCGCATTACAATCAAGGTATTGGTGAATCGTTGTCTGGTCTGAGTCTCAAGTTTTGTTGCAAGAACCAGATGTAAGAGTCAGATTTTGATGTAAGCAGTGGTATTAGGCCCTTCCCCACCCCGATCCGTTCCCTCCTGAAGAATGTCATGGTCAAGGGTCATTGTCAGGAGATGGACATTTATGATTCCACCATAATTGTTACTCCTCCTAGCCAATTTCTCCAGTGGTCAGCAAACTCATTCACAACAGTCAGGAGATCTGAGCACTCTTGGGGTCATTATGTCAAGCCAGAATGAGCTACACCATCATTGGTGCTCTGGTTCTTTTTCTACACATTGCAAGAGTTCTTCAAAAAAATTGACTTTCTTTTTTTGTTCTTGTTATTCAGTGTCCTGAGTTGCAGTCCAGAGCTGCAGGTCCCTTTAGTGGAAATTCTGACAAGATCAAATAACAAATGTGTAGATATCACAATATCTTAGCTTTACATTTACAGTAAGTAACTTTCATCTTGGTTTCATTTTTATTTTTGAAGTTGCAACAGCTGTGTAGCATTTCAAGCAAAGCATATCTAATATTTTTTGATGGAAAGAGTCTTTCACCCTCTACCCAACATCCCCACTTTGTTTCAGGTAGACATTTAGCATTACTAGAAAAGATTTGCATATTTCAGCATTGTATAAAAACACTTCTTTGTAAAGCGTTCTGACATATTCGCCACCAACACAGTAAATCATTCTGGCAACTTTGACAACTGCATTAAATCCAAGGATTAAGATGTTTGTATGTTGTTGTTTCTTTTTTTCCCCTCACTGATCGATCTACGAACAGAAGAGAACCTCTTTAAGGACCTTGAGTTTGGCCAAGAGGCCATTTTACGGTTCCCATTTCAGTGTGGCCTTTTGCTTGGACGGAGTCAGTGAAGCCTTCTTCTACATTTTAATTATGTCATATTGACAAAAGGAAGAAATGAGTTATTTTGTCTTAGTAGGTGATGTTTTGTGTGGAGAAGCAGAGAAAATAATGTGCCTTTTCCATCAGGACTATTGCTTTGAAAATGTTTATAAATGCTCAGAATGCCCCCCCCCCAAAAAAAGATACAGTTTAGTTCTCCTTTTGAGAGATAAATGAGGCTATGCTCACATTGCCAGATTAAAGTGTTCAGATACAATTTTTACCCTATTATAGTACTGATCCATTTTTAGGGGCTGTCTGATTTTACAATTCTGATCTAAAGTCTGATCTTTTATGAGATCTGAGCTGCTTTCATATGCTGTCTGATAGTGTGTGTGTGCATGTGTGCGTGCGCGCATGCGTGTGTGCGTGTGTGATTGATGTGATGTGATCAAAAGAAATGTGGCTGTTTTTGAAGATTAGATTAGAAGAATCTTGGTTTGTATAGCAATTTTCAATGAAGGCTAGAATGTCTTTCTTACAGTAGGTGGGGTTAAGGACGTCACGTCATTTCATTAGCAGGCAGTTATCGTTTATGCAAGACTTCCATTCTTGGAAGTATTGATATGCTCAGGGCCTTTTCTCTGTGTACATTCATCGTCATTATGTCTCCTACCAGTTGTCTCTTATAATTGCAACATTGGCAGGTCCATGTCTTATTGTCGGAAAGAAGAGTACAAGCTATTCTGAGCGGATCCAATTTAAATAGGGCTTTCTGTGCCTGACGGTTCAGAAGACTGAAATATCAGCCGATGTGATGTTGAAACAACACCTCCTTCTTTGTCCCCTGTCTCTTTGTAAAGGTGTAAGTAGTTTTGATTATGGATTATACAGAATGAATGTTCAAATCAAACTTTATTTGTATAGCACATCGGATGCTGTGCAAAGTGCTTTACATGCTGTATAATAAAAACAGGAAACACGATACATTCCACCCCTGCCCTCCCATTCACGCATACCCCCACACCCACACACACACACACACAGGCACATGCACCAGTCCCCGTGTCTCACACTCAGCACCGAGGCACCATGTGAAGGAACACCATCCTGTGGAGAATACTGTGCCTATATGTTGCACATCAACAGGCACACTTGGAGGAAGTGTCAGACTAGGGCTGTGGTCTCCAGCCATGCTCATTCCATGGTGACACCTCTGTTAACATAATATACTATGTGTGTGTGTTCATTAATCAAATTGGCTGTGGAACTTCTGTATGTATATACATCACCTCATCTACATTTTGCTATTTTTTACTAGCATAAATGCATTAACTACCTGTAAATGTAAATTGTGTTTCATCACAATTTGTAGGATGGCTGAATAAAATATAGTACAATTGTAAATAGCTGTGAATTTTGTACAAACTCACAAGTAAAGGAAACACACAAACAAAACAATAACAAAACAAAAATAGCACTGTCTGCATTAAATGGAACAAACTTCCTATTCTGTGATTGGCAGTTTACAGGAGGGGCTCTGCAAAATTGCCTGTATTGCTTGTGTGAGCCCCCCCCCCCCCCCCCCCCCCGGCACTACATTCAGTATCTGGCTCATCTACTATAATTTCGGTCTTAATTTCTCAAACTGGGCCGTTGTCCAACTTGAAATCTGCAAATCATCTGCCACCCACACAACACTGAGAGAACTTTTAACTCTTTTTTTCATAGCATCAAAATTCAAGTTCCAGATCCGGGGGAGTTACAGAACACTGATAGTTTGTGTTCATTACCTCTCATGATTGTTTTATTATGTGGGTATTTATTAGATTTTTTTGTTTTGGTTTGGGATTTTTTGTTGTTGTTGTTTTTTTGTTTTTTTTTTGAGAATTTTGAGTGCTGGAATCAAACAATTTGACCACTCACAGCCCACATGCTATACCGAGTTACTGCATCACGCTTGATGTTTACTCATTCTTGGTTGATAATTTATACTGTCCTCATCACACACAGATGCATCCTTTGGCACTGGTCGACTGCAGTATTGGTCACTGAGACATAACTTTCTCATTTGATTCAGTTTTCAGTTCATTTTTACTTTGACTAAAAACTGCTAAATAAGGATTAGGGGAAATCATGGGTTTGCCCCTTTAGGGTACTATCCCTGCTCGTTGTTCTGTGATGTCCAGATGTCCATGGAAAAGACACCCTCCACACAACGGAGAAATGCCAGTGGCTCTAGCAGAAAGACACTAAATACACGCTGCAGGACATTGTCTTAAATGTCAGGTTCAATGCAGTGTTCAACTTTCTTTGTGACATATGGGCAGTTAAATACTAAAAGTGTCTCTAATTATAAACATATGCAATATCTGCCTTTTTCCATTTTAATTTATTATAGTGCGATGAGGCATGCTTTGCAATACTGACGCTGCATTTAGGACTGACTAGTGTGTGTTAGTGTCATGTCTCCATTTTTTGTTTGTTTCCTATTGATTCGAATGTATGAGTGCTCTCACTAATTTTAACTACAGTGACGTCAGTGAAATTGTGCTCAATGGGGATTTCTTTCATAACCGGATTAATCTAATTTCTCCACATTTGTCTAATGGTGGATTTCACTTCAGTACTCTCCAGTCTGTTTGGTTGCCAGTGTTTTTCTACCCCATGCAGTGGCGTCCATATGGTTTGAGTGTTTGCAGAATGAATAGAGTCCTATTCATTCTGGCTAAGCTCTACTGTCAGATGTTTTCTCTCAACTGTTGTATTATGTTGAAAAATGATATATATACAGTATATTATGTTGCACTCCAAACTGTTTCAGTACTTAAAAAAGGCAAATAAAGTGATACATCCACCTGGCCATATCACAAAGCCAAAACAGCCCTGACCCATTGAGATGTAGCTTAGCAACTTAGCCCCTTTTTTAAGGGACCCATAGATTATACTGTAGCTTCAAAGTTCCTACACTACTTTTCATTTCCATTTTTACAGTGTAAGATAAGCTACATTTGGGGATTATTTTTTAACCTTTTTGCTAATCTTTATGAGAGGTTCCAGTGACCAAAGAATGCATTATGCATGTGTAACCTACTGAAAAAGGCATTCTTGAAATTACACAACTAAAGGTACCATTATTTTTGACTGAGTATGATCACATACCCTAGGTTTTGACACTGATCATTTGTCTATTGCTGCATTTTTTATCACTGCTAAACAGCAAGCCTTTTTCTGGTTTTACAAGGAAAATATTGCTGGATTTTCAGCTATGAGCAGCATTCTTCTTCAGTGACATGCCAGCCGCCCCCACTCTGCCATGCCCAGTCACAGGCACAGTTGAGTTGGTGTATTTGATTGGCAGACAAGAGGCAGTGAAATTTCAGACAAAGAGCAAAAAGACATAGAGGAAGAGAGAGTTTGAAAAAAATTCAAATGAATGCAACCTGTCTAGACATGGAGACAGCCATCCTACTCTTGATATTGTTGCATTGAAATTTGTCATGATGTCTTGGCTGACCCACGTTTTCGCAAAGATTATACTGCATTGTGGGAAACTGTAAAACAATTAGAAAATTATGTGTTCTCCATGTAATCCCTTTGCCCAAAACACCCGTGTTTATCCCCTCATATATACAACAGGAGATGCCTCATTTACTAAGATCCCAGATGGCGGGTACTAGAATGGATACAAAGTCTTGAAAATTGTACATTTTCTTTGTGGTGTTTTGCGTGTGATTTACTCACGTCGCTTTCAAACTAATATTGGTCGGAATCCCTGCAGATAACAATGCATTCCTCCGGTGTGTTAAGTTTCCTGTCCTTACGTCGCTGATCTCACAGGGGCGCAACGGTCAGGACACTGGTGATGCTGTGCATGGTCACTGGCTACTGACCTGTTTTACAATGT
Organism: Pholidichthys leucotaenia; assembly: GCA_020510985.1. Lineage (NCBI taxonomy): Eukaryota > Metazoa > Chordata > Actinopteri > Cichliformes > Pholidichthyidae > Pholidichthys > Pholidichthys leucotaenia. The sequence continues at coordinate 124,794,792 of CM035847.1, read as the reverse complement.
AACTGAGTATCACCGGCATTTTTACAGGTTAAGTTTTTCATTCTGTCAAACTCAGCGCCGATTACTGGTTGATTGGAATACACTGATCTGTTCAATAATTACTGCTCGTTGTTCTCCATTTTAACAGGTAGAGTTGTAACAATCACCCAGCATTTTACATAATTACCATCATTTTTGTATATTGGCTCTGAATAGCTTTCATATTTACATTTTCATCTTTAAAATTTACTTAATTTTAATTAATACAGGATGAGCATATAGATTGTGCCTTAATTCATTTTTTCAGAAGAGATGGTACGTGCATGTGTGCATGCTTGTACTCAACTTATTTGGTGGGGCCATGTGTGCGTGTGTTGCTGTTTGTGTGTAGCACACAAAAGGAGATACTTTTTTAGGTCGCTGTCCCGTTTAAAAAAAAAAAAAAGAGGAGCAGAGGATCACATCGTGCATGTTAATGCAGGGCGAACCGGGATGCTTGAACAAGCCTGGAGTTGTGACACGATGACGGTGACACCAACTTCATCACACATTTATCCTTCTTGTCCCATTCAAATGTCAGCAGAGCTGAGGTAAGGTGGGCAACAACCCCCATTGCTTGTGGGGTGTATTAGCCTTGGTCAAGTGAATGAATGAATGAATGAATGAATGAATGAATGAATGAATGAATGAATTTATTTCGGATAGTACATTACAGGTTAAAAGAAACTGTATAATATAACAACAAGGTCAAATTAGACAAAGACTCCTTCTACTATACAATTCCACGTGAGTTATCCGAAATGGGTGATGGCTGAAGCCGCAGCTTATATTGCGGCTTAACCCAGTAACCCAGGTAATCCTAATCAGACTACAGAGGCAACCCGGATCTTACTGGGTTTGGCTGGATTGCTTGGGTAATTTTAAAGGTGCATGTGGAACTTTGTCCCATTGACAACAAATGCAAACAAACAGAGGTGGCCTTATTTAAATGAGGATTTAGTGTGTTTCACTGTGTGTTTCTGCAGTTGAGTGTTTAGAGACTGACCTGCAAAAACAAGAGGAAATTCAATACACTGGAATTGATGGTGTTAGTGGCACAGGTTAATAATCCCTTAAATGATCTACAACAACAAAATCTTAGTAATACAAGAGCAAACACTATATAGAAGGATATAAGATTTGGGAGTCAATGTTGCCAGGAAGATTAGAAAGACAGTAAATGAAATTAAGGATGGCAGTGAGGGAGAGGGTGGTATCTGGTGGTGCATCAGTGGGTGGGAGCAGTGAGCAAGGCAGCAGGGGAAACGACAAGGAATGACTACATCATCACTTGTAATTGTGCAGTAGCCCACACACTGAGAGGTGTAAATATCCTGCAAACTCCTCACTTGACCTCTAATACCATCACTTGTCTGAAGGTGTCTCCTTCCAGAGTGACCCTCTCCTTTGAGATCATAGAAGATGTTTTTTTTTTTAAATCTCATTCCAAACACATTAATATGAGGGGGGAAACACTCTAGAAATGTTCTTTCATTTCACCTATGATTCCTCTTGGCAAAAGTAACAGCAGCCATTGCTACATAAGCAAAATCCACCTGGTTTTCAAAGGCACTAAATACAGATGCAATCACAGAAGACGCAGTTCACTTTAGTTTTCATCAGTCACATTGTGTGTGCTTGTTGGTTGGATTTACATTTGCCCAGCTCAGCTCTTTGCACATCTGAGCAGAAACATCTTACTTTGGATATTCATTAAGGTAAAGGTGCACATGGTGGACAATTTTCCTCTCATGATCAATGCAATCCTCATTGAAAAGTCTTTGTAAATCAGTTTGTTCCATGTTTTTTTTTTTGCATAGTTTTCCCAGTATGCATGTGTAGTACCCACAGTCCTTTAGTAGATCAGGCTCTAGGTCTGTTATTGTGTCATTCTTCCACGTCACAGAAGCCAATGAAAATGATAACCGAAACAAAAATACCAATGATGCTGTAGTGCCACAGTAAATAACTTTTTGGAATGAGACTCAAGTTAGATTCAGACTACGACGTTTGGACCGACATTTACTGATGTTTTCGCAAACATCTGGCTCTACTGGTAAAAGTTGATAAAAGCTAATGATAGTAGGTGTTCGTTGGCGAACACTGGCAAACATCGTGTTCGCTGAAAATTTTCAACATGCTAAAAGTTTACCCACATCTGAAATAAACATTGGTGAAAGTTGTGCTCAGTTTGTAAAAGTTCCTGAGCACTGGGCTAAGCTGTGCAGAGTTGGCCTAAGTTGGCCTAAGTTCGACTCCATTGGCAAAACGTCAACAAAAATGCTGGCGAAAGCAGATGTTTTTAGATAACACTCTTTAAACTTTTTCTTGCTTCAGTGAAAATGTAGGACTTACCCCATATAGGTCATTCAGTCTCTCGCTCAAAAAAAAAAAAATATCCATTGAAACTGACAGTGTATTTCCAAGAAGGGACACAGGGAGGTGTGTACACTTCAAAAACAGGTCCAGAATTCCAGGAAGCCTCCCCAAATGCTTACCTTTATATGAGCATTGCCCGATGCTGACCTCAGCTGACCTAGTACGCTGAGTAGTTGTTTGCTTAAGTTGACCTTAGTTGGCAACTGCTGCACATATGCTAGCCTAAGTTGGCAAAAGTTTGCTTCCGCTAATAGAAAATTAAAACAATGCTGGCAAACACTAGCAAACATTTGTAAAAGTTGGTGTGAGCTGGATTTTTAAAAATCCTGCTCGTGAATGTAATTTCACCGATGTTTAGACTCAATCACAGCACCCCCCTCTGATCATCGATGAAGCAGCTGTGAAGAGGGTGAGCACCATCAAGTTCCTGGGGGTGCACATCTCTGAGGACCTCACCTGGTCCAGCAACACCACATCACTGGCCAAGAAGGCTGAAACTCGTCTCCATTTCCTCCGCAAACTGAGGAAAGCACGAGTCCCCCATCATGTGTTCTTTCTGCTGGGGCACCATTGAGAGTGTCCTCACCAGCTGCATCACGGTGTGGTATGGAAGCTGCACCTCTACAAGACTGCTAAATAGCTTTGTTCATCAGGCCCAGGACCCTGAACTCTGCCACCCCCTCCGCCCCGGACCGTAACACAATCACTCGCACAATAACTACCTCATCTGTTGGCACAGAAAGACTGGCACACCAACATTAATACATTTGCTGCTGTATGTCTCTGCACTTTAACTGCAGCCATTTGCACAAATGGTTGCTGTCTGTCATTGCAATACTGATCATGTGCAGTCCTATTTGTTACTATCTGCACCTACACTACCACATTGAACTTTCAACTACAAGTATTACATCTCTAGTTTTCCGTAGATAGGATTGCTGGGTTTTACCATCACTAATCGGTTATCTCTATTTGCACTATGGGAGGTCTGGATCTATCTTTTGTCGCCATTTGCACTACGGGTTGCATTGGCGTACTGCTGTTGTTCTTGTTGTTTTCTTTTTTCCAGCCTTATTCCTTTTTCTTTTTTATATTGTGCAAACCACTGAAGAGAGAGAGAAATGCCATTTCAATTCTTCGGTATGTCCTGTACGTATAGTAGTATTGACAAATAAAATCTTTGAATCTTGAATTTCTCTGATTTTCGAAACAGTTGGTAAACGTTGGTCTAAACGTTGTAGTGTGAATCCATCATCAGAATCCGTCCTAAATATGTCTGTCAGACAAAGACTAAACTATGGATGCTGCTGCCATTAGGGTATTTTAATGTGTATGTAAATGTTCCACAGTTGCTACCATAATTATTTGGCAGTGAAAAGATACCAATCGATGTTGACAGAGGACAGAAAAGGTGAAACTAATTGGATGCTCAGCACTCAGAGGGCTGATGAAGCCTCCAAACTGTCCACATTGTCCAGTAATTACTTCTCTTCTAATGCCAACCAGGTCCCAGACAACTCAAGTTTTCTGGCACCCATTCTCACATTAGTCAATCGTTTTGAAGCGTTCACATCACATAGCACTGTTTGTACTATTAAAAACTGAAATGCTATTCTCTTTCTCTGCAGCGGTAACAGGAGCCAGTCATTCCCCTAAAAATCAATTCATTCCCAAAGCAGCAGTTATAATACAGAAGACCAAAATAAAATAAAGGGATAAGGTATCTTGTTTATATGGTCTAAAGTAAGCAATCAGAATGAATGGCTTTGACTTGCATTACCACAAACCCAGCACATTTTCTAATCAATAGACCTGCATTAAAGGCTTGGAAGCATTATTGGTTTTCATCTATGTGTTCTACTGAAGCTCCAGTTTTATCAGACCACTCTATTACTGCAATTATTAAAGAGCAAAATGGTCCCCCTCCTGCAGAAAAATAACAGAAAATCTGTCAGACTGAGTGTTTTCAGGAACAAAAATGGCATTACAAAATAAAAATTATTTCAGAATTGAAAGATTACTTTTGTCAAAGAAGTTGAAAGTATCCAAGTGAAATTTATTTCAGAAAGAAAGTATTCATGATGGCTCCATACAACATTATTTAAAAAGCCCCCTTTTCTATGTTCCAGATTTTACAATATCACTTGCTGTCTGATTAGATTACAGACTTGCTGAATATCTAAGAACTGCATATGAATAGAAGCAAGGCTGCTGGAAATGTTAGTTTGTGTCTGATTCTTCTCAGTAATCAAAGAGGGAAACCACATTAAAGAGAACTGTAACGCCAAGTGATCTTTTTTGAGTTTTTCAGTCAGACTAAAGCCAAGGCAGGCTGTCACAAATAAAGCACAGCATAGTGAGCATAGCTTTTTATTTGCCCTAATAGTCCTACACAATTTGTTTTAGTTTTGAAAACCCGAAAACCCAGCCCCTTGTGGGTTTTGTGCACTTTTGCTTTGACTTTGCTTGTGGAACACTAGTGCATGCCCGTAGAAAGCAAGAATTCCTGTCTGAAACAGGTAGGCCAATCAGGCTTTACAGGCTCAAATGTAGGTTGTGTTTGAAAGTGGAATACAGAGGTGTAGCCTATATGTAGGCAATCACGTTAGACTTTGACAGATATGAAAGGGACTGAACTGAGATTTATTTGATTGTGTGAATATTAATTACAGAATAGTTGAAAATGAATGGGACATCCAATAATAGCCGCTGTTTAAGAACCGCTTGTTTATTTATTTTTTTGGTCAGATCGCTTATTTGTGTGATCTTTATGACTTACTGTATATTCATAAATGTTGTATGTTCCACTTTGGGGAATGGGAGTAATTCAGTCATCATTATAACTTAGTTTATACTGTGTGTAGTTTATAGTCTATTGTCAATAAACTCATGCAATACTATAACCGGACACATTTACAAATATTTGAGACCCCAGCTGGTCTGGGAACGCCTTGGTATCCCCTCTGAAGAGCTGGAGCAGGTGGCTGGGGAGAGGGAAGTCTGGGCTTCTCTGCTTGAACTGCTGCCTCCGCGACCCGGACCTCCGGAAAAGCGGTAGAAGATGGATGGATGGATGGATGAGACCCACTGTGGTGCATCCTTTTATATTTTAGCAATATTATAAGTACAAAACACCGAACATTATTATTTTTTTTTTGTATTTGTATTTTGTATACTTTATTGACCATGTTGTCCGAGTGGACAACATGGGCTTCAGTATATTATGACAATCTAGTCAACAGTCTATTGTCTGTGGCATAAAGGGCATTTTTGGGCGTGTTGAGATCCATTTTGCTATTACAACAGTACAAAAATGAATTATGCTTCTGGCAGCGCACAGAGGCTGTCATAATGCTCTTGATTATTCAGAGGTGTGTTTTGGGTGTGACGTGCAATAAACCAATCATCGTCTTTGCTCTCATTCCCTTTACTAAGATCCCAAACAACAGGTACTAATTAGAAAATTGTGTGCTTAGTCTGCGCTTTATAGGTGCTTTACTGAGGAAAAAATTGTGTTTAAGCACAGGTGCAAACTTGACGAGTGATCTTTCTGTCTCACTTCGTGTTTTTGCAGCGGATAAACAAATAAATAAATGCTTAATATGTGTACTTGTCTGTAAGTTTACAATTTATTCATTCATCTTCTTAATGGTCCTTTACGGGTTGCATGGGGATAGAGCCTCTATCTAAGCATCTTTGGCTGAGAGACATGGTACACAGATTGCCAAAGAATAAATGAATGAAAGATCAGGTAAGAGATTATGACATATTTTTACTAAATCAGTCCATCAAACAATGGACACTGAGAAATTCTAGTCCCAGTGAAGGAAGTCATACATGACCAGTCAAAAGTGTGGAAACGCCTACACATTCATTTTGAGTGAGCCAATGTATCCAGACTTTTGACTGGTACTGTATGTGCACATTCTTGCCTTTTAAACATGCCGCTGAAATAGTGGTTGATAATGTGCTGCTGACTTCACACCATTTTTTTGCTGATCAACATGTGTTGAAATAAAATGCACCTTAATACCAGTGTGTTGAACTTTGCACTGAGCCTCACCCGCTTTCATCAGTAGACTCCTACGAGCGCAAGTTGCGGGCACAGTAATTTCCTAATTAGGTGGTGAGGGCACAGAGTGGAAAACCAGACAATGCACTGACAGAAACTAACAAAAGCATCAGCACAAGGTGCAAAGTGTGGCACAAATACCCACTTCAGACCATCGTAACAGGGACCCATAAAATGAAAGAAATTATTTCCCATATTTCCCATATATCACATATTTCTCATTATATAGTCAAGACCACACCAAACTAGACCAAGACTAGAATCTACTGAGACCAAGACTTTGGGTCAAGACCAAGTCAAGAACAAAACTAAGACAGGCAGAGGCTTAGTCTTGGTACACTCATTTTCATCCAATTAATCCTAGTCTACATTCATCTTTTGCATAAAGTCCATGTTTCATGTCCTTGCTTCTACAGTCTGTATCTGTCATGATCTGAGCATGGAGGATTCTGCCGTGCTCAGTCTCTGCCTTTTTGCCATATTTGTTTAGTGTTGTATTTCTGAGTTGTAATTCCTGTTATTTTATCCTTGGTTGGTTTTCACATATTCTGTCTTGTTTCTTAGTATGACTTATTTTCCTGTTTACGTTCATTGTAGTTTTGTTATTTACATATTTGGGTTTACTTGTATTTTTCCTTCAGTCTTTATTTGTCATCACATTATATTTGTATCTTGCCGGTTCCTTCTCTCTCTCTCTCTCTCTCTCTCTCTCTCTCTCTCTCTCTCTAGCGGCTGAAGGAGGAGGGCGGAAATAGGGAACTCCGTGGTTTGTTTGGACTTTTTTCGGTTTTCTACTACTGGCCGCATTTTCAGTTTTTGTTTTTTGGTGTGGAGGATGGCGACCTTGGAAATGCCACCGCCATCTATCCACCAGGGGGTGAGGATCGTTCCCCCGGACATCACTGTTACTGTGAAGGAGGTCCTTATGGCTGTGGCCGAGCAGGTGGGCCATGACGCGATCTGCTTTGCGTCCCGAATGAATAGAGCTGTAGCTGTGTTTCTGGCTGCTGAAGACGATGTCCACACCCTGATTGTAAGCAGTGTTGTTATCGGGGAAACGTATGTACAGGTTTCCCCCTTATCTGTCCCATCAACGAGAATCACCGTCTCAGGTGTTCCACCTTTCATCACTGACGAGCAGTTGGCGACGGAGCTCCGCAGATTTGGGAAGTTTGCGGGCCCGTTTACAACTCTGACTTTGGGATGCAAGGAGACCAAGTTAAAACATGTGAAATCACTCAGGCAACAGGTGTTCATGTTTCTGGACTCGCCCACTCAAACTCTGGAAGTGTCCTTCCGGGTCAAACACGGGGACGGATCCTATATGGTGTATGTGAGCTCAGGACAGATGAAGTGTTTTGAATGTGGAGACGTGGGCCATAAACAGTTTGCTTGTCTGCACAGGCAGCGGGCGGAGGGCCCTGATGGAGCCACGGATGGTGCCGGCGGCGAGCTCTCCGCTCACGCCGCAGCTGCGGACGGCGGCGCAGCCTCCGCTCCCGCCACTACTGCGGATGACGTTGCAGGGCATTCCGCCGCCCCTGCTCCGGAGCCTGCCGCTGTGTCTGTGGACGGCCCGGCTGTGGCGCCCGCGGCCCAGCTTACGGCCGGGAGCGTTGATCGCGATGGCGCCAAAAATGTCACTGATGATGCGTCACAATCATCTCGCTGTGTGACGTCAGCAGCTGTGCCTCCGGAAGCTGCTGCCGTTTCGGAGAAGGAGACGGAGCACCGACCTGATGGTGCGTCAGAATCTCGCTGTGTGACATCAGCGGCTGTGCTTCCAGAGGCTGCTACTGTTTCACAGCAGGGGATGGAACGGCGACAGTCAGCTGCTGTGGGTGGCGTCCAGGAAAATGTGGCCCATGATGAATCCCCTGGCCCAGGAGAACCAAACAGTCAGCTGAGTTGTGCTGACGAGGAAATGGAATCTGATAATGACACTGTGTCTAATACTGAGTCTATTGAGGCAAGATGCAGTACAGACACGAGTTTGTATTCACTGGAAGAAATAAATGCTTTTCTGGATGAAACCTATAACAAAGCCATTAAAGTCACCGACTACTTCAGTGACACTGATAAATTCATTAAGTCTGTTGATGTGCTAAGAAGGCAGGTTGGTCTTGACCTCCTGGATGAAAGGAAACGTTTTCGCCTCAAGAAACACCTGACAGCCCTGTGTAAAGCAGCAGGGAGAACAGGGGTCAAGCGCGCCCGACAGGAGGAATAAATGGCGGTCGTTCATCTGCCTGTTTTACACATTTTTGGGATATTGTTTGATCAGACTTGTATATGACGTTTCTAATTGACTGTAATTGACTGTCACGGAACTGGATCTTTACCTGCAGGGCATGGACGCCCCACCATTTTCTTTCTACTCTCTGGACGAGCCTGCTGCACAGTTGACTTGCTTGAAAAACCCACATGGACTCCAATCCATCTGAGATGAGGAAACTGTCTCTGGGATGTGCAACGGAACTGGCTGCGGCCGCACAGCGCTATCTCTGCTGCCGGAGGAAGGGGACTTGGCCTTGCGCAAGAACTGGGGGCCTCTGGCTCATCTTTGCACAGACTACGAGGAGGACTCGCACTACTGCCACTGCCAATGTGGAATAGGTGGACTGCAAGGAATACTCTGTGTTGTGTGGGGAGGAACACTTATGTTTGCACTTTCTCCAATGTGAGACACTTGGTGGAATTATGTTGGTGCACTTACATTTTTTTGAAGAGTGCAATAAAGGCTTTTTTAAAAGTCAAAAGTCTCTCTCTCTCTCTCTCTCTCTCTCTCTCTCTCTCCAGGGTTGCAGCTGTCAGAGGCACTTCCGGGTTTTATCCTGGTTGTGGGTGGTGCCCGTCAAGCTGTCAGCCCCGTCTTCTCTCCTCATGACTCACAGCCGACTGTAATCACTTTCTCCTCCAGCCCGCTGATGTGATTCACACCTGATGGCATTTGTGATAATTGTTTGCATACCTATTTAAGGTCTGTCTGTTTATTCACTCGTTGCTGGAGTCTCATGAAGGAATCCCATTCCTGTTCCCGTCAGTACCATGACTCGTCCTGATGTTTCATCCATCCCTCTCCCTGTTACGTCTGGTTATAAGTTTTATTTTGTGCACTTTTGGAGTTGTGTTTTTTCATTAAAGTACCACAAACTGCAGTTCAGCACCTGGGTCTCTCTTCTCTGCCCCGAGGGGCAATTTATGACAGTATCCCTTTCCCATTTATGCAACAACACACGCACTTGATAAACATTTTATAGTTAAACCTATAATATGTCATCATTACACAGTTTTGCACTTTTGTCAAAAATGTCATCTGAATCCTTCAAGCTCTAGTTAATTGTATTTATTTTTATTTGAATGACCAGCTGTGTCTCGTTTGTGCTCTTGCCACTGTAATGGCAGCTTTTTCAGTGACAGCCATATGGTCAGTGTGTTTGTCGTGTAGTCACCTTTGTGGTAACCTCTAGTTGGGCTATTTTCAGGCTTTTCTAAGCAGTGAACAATGAACACATCAGCAGTGTGAGCGAAGAGGCCAAGACAGAGAAAGTCAGTTTGCTCACTCATAGCAAGGTTAAGCACATGCAGATCAGCTGTTGCATCTTGTTTCCCTAACATCCGCCATGTATGCTCTGTTTGTGTCTCCCGCCGCTTGCCCATGCTTGACATGTGACAAGGACATGTCAAACATAGAAACGTACTTTCACCTGAGAAGACTTTATGAAAGAAGACATCGGAGCTGTGATCTTTAATTTATTTATCTATTTATTTGAGCTGGATGTGTTTGGATGCCCATGGGGCTCCACTGCCCTGGAGAAATGCTTTTCATTTTGAGGATCTAAGAGACGGTCTTGCACACAAGCAACCGTGCTCACAGACCATGACATTCTGACCACGAAGGGGGAAAAAACACTTCATCTTAGCTCTCTCCGGAATGTGTGGCACACTTAAACTTGCAGCCTTACCTCGAAATGCACTGATACGTTTTCCCTATACTTTCACCCTCCTGCAGTATTAAACCTGAGATTGCATGAATCCGAGGAGCCGTCCTTCACTCTGTCAGTTTCTTTGTTATTGCCGTGCGTGTAGTATGAATTCAAACTGTGTTCAGCCATGACAGCAAACACATTTTCCTTTCCCCGCACGTCAGCGAGGTGCTGATGCAACACAGTGGTTTGAATCTCCGTCTTAAGACTGTCCTCTGCAGTGTGGCGTCTCTGGGCCGTGACAGAGGCTCCTAAGGAAGCTCATTCGCATTGCAAAAATCCCTGTTCGTGCGCTGCAATGCGCATGTGGCCCCCAGTGAGTGTGTGCGTGTGTGTGTGGAGGGTAAGAGCAAAGGGTGAGAAATGAAATTGTGAGCATAAGCCGCATGGTTGCACAGAGACCGGCTCGGGTTTTCACATTTAGAATAAGTTATATGCATTCATGTTTTTTTACATTAAACTTATAATGTGGCCAGATCAGCTCTTTTCTTCTCTTGCTGTACTGAGAAAGGGTCAAGATACGCTGTTTGTATTATATGTGTGTGGGGGCGTGTGTGGAAGGTTCAAGTTTGATGACCGCTCTTGTCTTGGCAGCCCCCTGCAGCACTCAGTCACGCTCGCTTCTTTCTTCCAATGTCTTCATCATTAAATTCCTTCAGGTTTTGTTCTTGAAGCTAATGCATCTGGTTGTTAATGCTGTCATGGATCCCGGGCCATATGGTATAGATGGCGGTCACATGGCACCCAAACAGACAGCAGAAGACGCACATCTATCTGCTGCATCTATTTATCTATTCATCTATGCAGGATTTTTCCGTCTGCCAAACGACAACCGAGAACATTTGTCAGACATTTAGTCACACCATGGTACACTTGCAAAACCCGCACACCTGCTCATGCATATAATGTTCTTTCTGTAGGGTGATAGGGAGAGGTGTAAATTAAGTTGATATCCATGTAATTAAAGTGGCCATCCATATGACTTTTACAGCTGAATGGTGGACTGTCCGGCGTGTATGCAAATATGTCTGTGGATATTTTTGCTCCAGGTGTTAGAAGCGTGTTTCTAGGAAGTTGTCAGATTCTGGGCACAGTCTGGGACCATGCCCATGCTTTCTGTTTATTTGGGGTTTCCTTGTTTTTCCCCTTGATTATTATTAGTATTATTATTATTGTTATTATCAAATGTCCTTCTTGCTCCCCAGTTGTCTGTGCATGTAGTCCTGTCCTCATCCCCTGTTGTTGTTTTGTGATTGTCTTTTATAATTTATCATTATTATTATTGTTAGTGTTTGTCCTTTGTGCCTCTAGTCATGATGGGTCACCCCCTATTTGTCCTTAATGTCATTATTTGATGTCTTTGTTTTTCCCCTGCTGTGATTATTATCATTTGTCCTCTGTGTATTGTTATTATTATAGTTATTGTCTTTTGTGTCTCCCCTGGTCTGCTGTGCTAATCCCCTGTCATCATTATTGCCCTCATGTGTTCTGCTCAGCCCTGATTTTTGATTCCTCCCTATATATATGCTGCCTTTTGCTTTCACTTCACTGTTGGGTCATTATCATTTTCTTCCATCATGCTCCCTGTGTTCTTTAGTGTTTTCTCTGTGTGTTTTGCTACCAGTCTCCTGAGTTTTTTTGTTGTTTTTTTTTTTTTTCCAGCCTTCGTGCTGTTGTTAATTTGTGTTTTGCTCCTTGAGTTTTTTTTGTTAATAAATATCATTGCATCAAAGTCCAGCCTGCACTTTGGGTTCTGCCTCAACTTTCATCTGCCAAAGGCAGATACTTCTGACAGAAGTGCCAAAAATGTGCTTGACTGACAAGTTGAAGCTAAACTTTTTTTTCATTATTTGCTATCTGAAAAAGTAGCACAATTGGAATCTGTACAAAACTCATTTAGAAATCATTTTCATGTCCCTTGGAGCCAGTAATATTTTTCTGTCTGATTCACACATACAGTGGATACAGCATGCTAACCATGATGGGTAGCTTGTAACTCAGCAGCCCCTCCTTTCATCAAAATGAGTCCATTTCTGGCTTATGCTAGGGTGACTGCATTTGAAATTTCAACTCTGACTTGTGGGTTGCTCAATAAAGCTTTTCCCTGACCCACTTCTGGTTATCGTAGGACCCTGAAACTGCACATGTATAATAGTACATATCTCTATAGACCACATGGTAATTTCCAGCTCTGAACTTCTAAGAGTCTCCCTTTTATAGCTCCTAAGGTGGAGTAGGTGACAGTGGAGCCAGCTGAATGCAGAGCAGTCAAGTTCCTGTAGTTGAAACACTGCACACCACAGGAGACTTTTGATGAGATGAAAGAGATTTATGGGGAGGATGCCCCATCGTAGGATGTAGTCAACCACAGGCACTGACAGTTCAAGTGTGGTCAGATGTAGGTGGAAATGGCACTCATTCCAGGCAACCACAGATGAAGACACCATCCGGCAAGTGGAGGCCACCATTTTGGAGGATTGCCACATAACTGTACGCCAACTAATCCACAATGCAGAGATCAGTGTGGGGTCTGTGGAAAAAAATAATCCATAACCACTGGCACATGCAGAAGTTGTTTGCACGATGGACTGCCCAGTTGGTCACATCTTTGCAGAAACAGGAATGAGTCACATGCTCCCAGGCTCTTTTGGCGATGTTCCAAGAAAACCAGGAGGACTTCTTTGACAGACTAATCACAGAGAACGAAACATGAGTCCGTCTCTATGATCCAGAGACTAAACCACCGTTGAAACAATGAAAGCGCAATGACTCACCACTTCCAAAGAAAGCATATGTCCAACTCTTGGTGGGCAAGATCATGCTCATGGTCTTTTGGCACCAGTGTGGAGTATTGAGGATGGATTTCCCACCAAAGGGCACCCCAATTACCGTGATTTACTAAGCATCATTGCTGCAGAAATTGTAGAAGGCCATCAAAACCAAGAGGCGTGGCACACTGACCAAAGGTCTGAGCAAACCCTCCTGCAAGACAACGCCCCCATTCACAACTCACATGTTGACCAGACAGATGTACGGTCTTGCAGCTATGAAATCCTTCTTCTCCTCCCTTATCCTCCCGACCTTGCACCATCTGACTCCCATCTCTTTCCAACCATGGAGTCGTCTTTTTTTTTTTTTAAGTCAAGCACTCCCAAGATGATGAAACGCTGATTTCCGAGGTCAAGTTGTGGCTTCTGACGCAACCTGCAGGCTTCTACAGGTGAGGTCTCCGCAGCTGCATAAGGTCATAGGAAAAGGATGTGACCCTTGATGGTACCTAGAGAAAGACTAATAATTGACAAGTTGGGTTTTTTTTTTTTAATGTAACCTTTATTTATACAGGGTAGTTCCACTGAGAGGTAACCTCTCATTTTCAAGGATGCCCTTTTCACACTCACGCCAGGAAGCTGCCCAGTACAAGCACAGACTGACCTGTGGCCACGGAGCAGCTCCACTGGAGCAGTTAGGAATAAAGGGCCTTGCTCGAGGGCACCACGGTGGGGTTAATGCGGGCGGGGCAAACACTGCTGTCATCTGTTCTCCTCAGTCCATGGGAAATGAGTCAGAGGAAATCTTGAAGGAGCAGCCCTTTTAAGTTTTCTTTTACATCCATGAGGGGCAAAAGATGGTGAGCTGAACTTTTGTTGAGCATTTCCCGTTGCTCTTTAGAACTTTATAACCTTTGTGCCAATTAATAAATACACCTAACCTTTTCACTTAGACGATTTGGAGAGCATGGCTTCCATAAATAAATTACTCTGCATTTCTAATTTATACTTTTTTGTCGTGTTTATTGTGAGCTGACTGGAAAGCGCACACTCTCCTCTGACCAACCTTGGGCTCAAGGTTAAAATTGATCGGCTGCCAGCCTCGTCAGTTGTAGAGTCTTTGTCTGACGTGCGTCCGTGGAGCAAACGTGTGCGCACGTAAACCCGAAGGTCCCGCCAGTGAGATTCACCTCTGTTATCGGTGGAGCCGAGAGTTGTGGCGCATTGTTTCATTTGCCCTTATCACAGCGGCATTGTAGGCAAGGCTCCGGGCCATAGATTAGCCGTCATTATTTAATGAGAGGAGCGCAGGATGGATACGGCATGTAATTAGGACAACGCATACGCCGCGCTGATGCATCCATCACCATCAGGTGTGTGTGCGTGCGCGTGTGTGAGTGATTTGGGGCTTCCTCGTTCAGCTCCCTGATGGGTGTGTGAGTATGCAAGCCCGCGCCACATTAGGCGCTCCCCATCAGTCTCCAGTTAAATCTGTTCCCTGCGCACGCTGACGTGCACGCATGCACGGATGCGCTCAAACGACCCGACTCTTATTTATGAATTCCGCTTCTCCAGGAAATGTGTCAGGAAGGCTGGCTGGGAGGTGGGATTCGTGTAAGCGGAACACAAACTGGGAATGCGAGCTGGCTCCCTTGGTGCTGCAAGTTGCATATGTTAATGATGTTGAGGTTTGGTAATAAGGATGTCTTCCATGACTAATGGTCGGAGTGACTATCTATTTATCTCTGTCTCTCCATGTCTGCTTTATTTTCTCCCTCACGTTTCCTTTTACTCACACAGAAGACGCGTGCACACAAATCCTCATAAAAAAGTCAATGTGGGTCCCATTCATCAAGCTCTAATGTGACACATTGGGCACAAATATAAAAAATACAGCGAGACACACATGGCTGGGGACAACTGTATGAGTGTGTACAGTGAGTTTCTACTGTAAGTTACAGTAAAAAAAAAGTGCCTCATTGTAAAAGCACTTTATATGGATCTGCTGACATCTAGTGGTAGCTATAAATCACTGCATAGGCTGGAATGGCTCTTTGGGAAACAAAATGTGTTGTACTGTACTTATATTACTGAAGATGAATTTTATCATTATTTAGGATACAAATGTCAGCTGTGCAAAGGGTGTTTTAGTGTCATGACTCTTTTTTATTGTTTGAATATTAAGCTATAATTGCCACACACCAAGCAAATGGGACAAACTAGACCAGGGATGGGCAGTGAGGGCCATTCCACTGCAGGTTTTCTGTTCCCTTCAGTCTCTTCAGTAGGTGGTTGCTCTGATCAGCTTCAAGGATTGCTAATCATTGGAAACACCTGCTGAAGAGACTGGGTGGAACAGAAAAAACTGCAGTGGAATGGCCCTCCATGGCACATGATTGCCCACCCCTGAACTAGACTGTACTTTTTAGGGCACTGTTGTGGAAAACATCCCTTGTGTATTTTCCATTACTTTGGATGGTTGACCCCATGTATTTAAAGTGATCTGCCTTCACTACTTCAACACCTTGCATCTTTTCCATTACACCTGCCTCCCTCTGATTCACATACATGCATTGTGTCTTGCATACCTCCACCTCTCCAGGTTCTCTTCCACCTGCTCCCTACTTTCACTAGCGATCACAATATTGGCTACAAACATCATGGTCCATGGAGACTCCTGGCTGACCTTGTCTGGCAGCCTGTTCATCACCAGGGGAACAAGAAATTGAAATGACTGCATTTACCTTAAATGCCTGGACCGTTGGGTCTTCACTAATTAGACATTGATTTTCTTATATTACCAATTACTTTATGCTTTTGGTTGTTTGTCTTTATGTTTGTTTGCTTTATCATTGTCAGTTTCACATAGTGGATGAATTTTCTAGATGAAATTTCTACCAAAGGAACTGAATTTTAAGCTGAGACTCTTACAGTGATGGGTCGGTGATTCACAGTCCAATCAAAGTCACGTCATATATCATCTAAAATGTCATGGATAGTATTTTGTTTTGTTTCCATATTGGGTGTGTCAAGTCTGATTGTCTTTCCACCTCCTCTCATATACAAAAGACACAAAATAATTTAGATGTGATTAACCTGTTGCTCTGTTCTTCCTGTTTCAGGTTAGTTGATTCAATGTGGATTTGAAATATCAAATCCAATGGAAATATTTGTTGGCAAAAAATGTTTAATGCAGTAAAAACCTCACTCTACCCTCTAAAAAACTTTGACAAATGTGACATTTTTAAAATTCAATATCACGAGTTTAAATTATTAAGCAGAAGAAAATCAATTCTATGTGACCTTGCAACTTTTATTAAAAAGTAAATGGTAAAACATATCAGCAAATGAGAGGTTCAAAGAATAAATTCTTTATTTATCATCAACATTTACAGGTTTAGACATTTAACTTTGCTGTGTCCTTGTTCAGATCTTTAAGACTTTTGAAAGGAGTGTTCAGCAGAAACCTTCAGCATGTTTTCTATTGAGAAAAAATATATCGAGGTTGTGATGTATAGTATATATCACACTCATTTCTGATGTGTACGTCTTTGTGATTAAAGTTGATAAAAAAAATAGCTGTGATTAATCATAATTAAAAGTGCATTTTTCTATATAATGTACCTTAAATCGGTACATTTTCAAGTTTTTCATACTCTTATTACCATGGGAGTATTAACATCTATCACCTCAAAGCAGGTTTTGCTGCTAGAGCTTACTATTCTATGGGAGGACCAAACTGAAGAGGCAAATGAACACAGACGGGTCAAGTACCAGGAGCTGGTAGAACAAGGCAGGAGAGCAGGCTGGAAGATGCACTGTGAGCCCATTGAAGTGGGTTCGCTGGTCGATCACTATGTAAGGTGTACACACTGCTTGGTATCACTGGGGTCGCCAGAAGAAGAGCCATAAAATCAACCATAGAGGCAGCAGAAAGGGCCTCCAGATGGCTGTGGCTCAAGAGGAGTGACCCGTGGGCCAGTACTGCTGCTGGGACACAAGCCAGGGCCTGATCAACCCTGACTGGGTCGCCTGAGTGAGGGTGTAGGATGTTGAAAGACCCGAAACACCCAATGAGCTCAGGTGCATCACTGATGATGTGTCCCAGTGCATCTATAGGTGTGTCTTAAACACATGGGGGTGGAAAAAATATGCTTGCTTTCTGCAACTGCAGGATTCTTATTATTTTAACATGTCGACATAATGACAGATACGACCCAGAATATTTTCCACAAAAACCTCACAAGTATTGCTTGTGCAAAATGGGCAGTTTAGGTGGAAAAAGGTCCCACATGTATGAGGAAAAAGTGTGCAAGTTGCAATCTTATTGGAAAAGTCAAATTTACAGAAAACTATTCAACAGTCTGAGCTGACGGTTGATCTCTTCTGCATGTCGGAAGACCTTTGAAAGTCAGCATTAAGGGAGAATTGTCATTTGTGCTCTTCGTTCTTTCAGTATTCCCCACAAACATCCAACATTCCTTGGACCGCCAGATCAAGTTCAAATCGCAATTTGAACTTGATCTGGTGAAACAAGGAATGTCAGATGTTGCAGGGTTTCATTTCTTAAAGGAAAACTGAACAACCAGATATAGTCATTATATGGTTTTGGCCTTCTCAAAATAAAATTGAAATTGAGCCAAAACTGGATAATGTATGTGATTTTGTTGGTTCGATTTTGCGTTTTATTGTTTTTGTCACAGCCGGAAGTGCATTTAACTTTTCTTTTTTTTTTTTTTTAATATCTAGACCTCCTTATCCTGTTTTTGTAATGTATCAGATTTAGCTGCTTCTGTCAGCAATGTTTTATGGAAATTATCACACTGACTTTTCAATAAATTAACACAAAACAAAACGTAAACAAACATGTTTTTTTTTTTCCCATAACTTCCAACTCTTAGTTCCAGGCTGTGACCAAATTAATAAAATGAAGAAAAAAAAACAACTAACAAAATCAGGTCCGTTATCCCATTTTGGTTTGATTCTGATTTTATTTGGACAAGCCAAAACCATAATGAGTATGTCCGATTGTTCTGTTTTTGTTTCAGAAGCTAAATATTGAAAGAACGAGGAGTGCATCTGAATAAATTAATTAATGAAAACTTTCTAAAGATCTATGGACACTGTCTGTTGCAGCTGGCATCTGCTGTTTGTGGCTGGTATCTCCAAGCCCAAGGATGCGACGACCTCATGCTACAAAAATCCACACAGTCGTTGCAGTTTGACATTGATTTTCATGGGAAGGTTGTTACTGTTTTAAAGCATTATAGGAGAAATTTACATTTACTCACCTGAGCTGGGTTAATGGCTCCGGGGCACCACACAGAAGGATCTCATGGTAGAAAATGGGCCAAATGGATCCAGTTGGCAAATTGTCTGGCATGGTTGGCTTTGTAGGTGGTACCAAAGACAAGACGGCTCCAGTAGTAACAGAATTCACACTGATAGGAAATGCAAATTACTTTGCTCCTGTCACTGGGCCTTGCTGAGTATGAGTCCAAGGCTTTGTAGGCTGTCAAATGCAGTCATGCCTATACAGCCCATATTACCAAAGAAGTATAAATCTTTGGGGCAGTGGTGACCTAATGGTTAGGGATGTGGACTGGTGAGCGGAAGGTCTCTGGTTCAATCCCTGGACTGGGAGGATCAGAGCTGGGTGGGACAGATAACGTAGCAGTGTTTGCTCCACCCTCATAACCCCCACTGTGGTGCCCGTGAGCGTGGTCTTTAACCCCAACTGCTCCAGTGGAGCTGCTCAGTGGCCACAGGTCAGTCTGTGGTTGTACTGGGCAGCTTCCTGGTGTGAATGTGTAACTGTGTGAACGTGAACAGGGTGTCCTTGTAAAAGAGAGGTTGCCTCTCAGTGGAACTTCCCTGTATAAATAAAGGTTAAATAAATAAAATAAAATCCAGTAAAGCCTAGCAATTAGCTTAGTTATTAGCCCTCCACAGTTCCGCCTCTTCTCCGTCGGTCTCTTCTCTCCAGCATTCATATCAGGATTGTGCATTGATATGGTCCGTATGTCCACATAGTATGACAGCGATACTCCATCAAATTCATTTGAACACCCAGAATAAAATATAATGAGGAGTTTGTGCCATGAATTTATCCCGGTTTTGAGTCGTGCTATATACGCCTGACAGAAACAGTACCTGCTTTTTTGTTTGACTGCTAGTTCCACTTTTTTTTTTGTTCTGCTGGGATTAATCGTGTTCAAAAAATTTGCCAGCATTAAACGGGGTGTTGCGTTAATGTGCTATTAACTACTAGTATACATGTGACCGATGCTTCTTTGATTGGCTTTGTGATATAAAAGAAGTTTAAAGGTTACAAAATAAGTTGAGAGAGTATACACATGCATGCAGACTAAGTAAATCAAGTACTACTTTCCAAACATCAAATCACCACATACAAATGCACAAACTGATAGTCAACAGTGCGTGTGCAAGTGTGCCTTCCCCTTCTGCACTCTGTGTGCTCATACTAACTGAATTTGCATCCACCTCCTTAAGTCCTCTGCAGTATAATTGTTTCTTTGGTGTTAAATAGGGGTAGCACAACTGTGAGACTGCATTATTAGCAAATCATTGTAATTAGACACGAGTCCTGGAACACCGTGCACACGGCTGTTGTTTATTCATTTTCAGGGTTCACCACTTCTCACTGCAATCCTGGAGGCTGCCCAGTAAACAGTAACAGTAAACAGTAACAGTAAACTCTTAAATCAGAAATGATTTCCTTTTCCTTCAAGACTTAGATAGTTAAAAATATATATATGTATATTTTTTGTCAATCTGATCTCAAGACAAATTGTTAACTGGTCAAGCAAATGCGGTCAGTCGTTAACCTGCAAAACTTTGTTGCAACAAAATGCAAAATAACTAAGTACAGTAAGTATATGAATGAACGAATGAATGAATGAAATGTAAAAACAATAACAAGAAAAAGAAAGGAGAGAGGAAAAAGCACAGACTCCATTAAAGGTGATGTTTTGCTATTTGAAGGAAATTGTTCTCAAAGAAAGCCATACTAACAGGAGTTTCCATTTTGTCTCATTTTGGATGACCTGAAAAGAAATAATTTCCTTGGACCAACTTTGACACACGAGCAGGAGGTGCTGTTGTTGCGGCCTCTCGTCGTTCAGCCATTATACCAGACGTCTGCATGCATGCATCTCTTTGACTGTGATTGAAAGCTGGTGTCAAAAGCAAGCACCTATATTTTCAAGCAAGCCAAAAAGAAATAAGAAAAATTGATTTTGAAAAAAAAAATGGAACTAAATAAGAGAATGATAACAACATGAGCAAAACCAAATTGTTTCAGGATTTCATTCAGGTTGACAAAAACAAGTAAGCTTTGTTGTTGTTCTGTCTTTACAGCAGCAAGGCACACACAGCAGAACACAGCTGTGTTTCTCCCAGCTGACAGGATTCAGAGTGACTACAGCTATCTTTGCACTGTGGGAGGAAACCAGAGCACCTGGAGTAAACCCAGGCGAGCCTGGGGAGAACGTGCAAACAAAGTTTGGGTCCAAGTCCAGATTCACTTGCTGTGGTAACGACTGATCCGTCATGCTGCCCACTAAGTCTGTGAATCTTTAGAAGTCACACAATTCGATTTGAGTCTTATTTTTTGGGGTCACGATTCAATTCAGAATCCATTTTCAATTCAAAATGATTTTCGATTCACATTTGCCTCTCAGCTCAGTACAAAAACCCACTAATCTCAGGGGAAAAGTCCACTGCACTGCAAAAAATGCTGAGGTAAGCTTGAAAGCAGAGTACAGTGTGTCGATGTTTTGGGGCGTTATATTTTTATAAAAAATTACATCAACTGATTTGCAATAAAATACTGTTAAATTAAAAAAAGTAGGATTAGGTTAGTAACTGCTTTTTATTTCTTGAAAACTTGTGTTTCAAAAAGGAAATTGTACACAAGTGAAATAAATTTTGAACATTTTCCTTTTCAGCATATCACAGATCCTAACAGCTTTGACAGAGTGTGTAGGTTTGGTCGCCCTCCAGTTTTCTAGAAATATAGGCTGTTCATTTAAAAACAAAAGTAAATTCTATCGCCAATACTTTGAATATCCATTTAGATAGTAGTGCTGCCTGACTGTATGCAGTCAATGTACAGTTACCTATACAGTAACCTAATGCAATGAACAAATTCAATCTGCACAAATATAAACTTAAGTATCTAAATTCTTTGTAGACTTAAAAAAAATAAAGTTATAAAACAAAAAGTGCTGTTTCAAGTTTTTGTGATTTTTTTTGCCCGTTCAGAATTTGCTGGGAGTTTATTAAAGTGGTGCAGTGTGCGTTGTTCAGCAGGAGGACTTAGAACCGTTTCCACTTCTTTCAACTCTGGGTGATTATCTGGTCATGGTCCTGTCAAAAAATGTTAGGAAAAAAACTGCGGCTGTCAGGGTTGCTAGGCAACGGGGTAGTGCGTGGTCACGCAACCAAACATCATCCAAAGACTAGACCATAAACATTTTTTTTTTTTAACCATCTATGGACTAAACTCTCTCATTTTTAGATTCTTTTACATTTGTTCTTCAAAATGTGTGGCCACCGTCAGCCCGTCTACCCAGTGCTGGCTCCGCCATATT
Source organism: Pholidichthys leucotaenia (assembly GCA_020510985.1). Taxonomy (NCBI): domain Eukaryota; kingdom Metazoa; phylum Chordata; class Actinopteri; order Cichliformes; family Pholidichthyidae; genus Pholidichthys; species Pholidichthys leucotaenia. Next base: position 124,772,954 of record CM035847.1, on the reverse strand, counting down.
GGCACGGTCAGCTACCGCTCCATTTTGTGGAGTGGCATAACGTGGGGGCGTAACTTGCTGAGGGGGTGTTGACAGAGTCTGCGAGCTGCAGACGGACCTGTCTCGAATTTCTTGCTGCTCCATTTTTACTTTAGTACGACTGTTTCATCCAGCTGCTAGCTTAGTAAGCTACTCTGCGTGGTTCTCCTGCGTCGGCAGCGTCAGTGTGTAATTGCGTATCACGAAGCAGCAATATGTGTCATGTGACGGGACCCAAACAGCACTGCAAGAAAAATATAATAATTCAATTCTTAATTTTTGTGAATCAGTTTTAGAGCATTTTTGTGTAAAATGCGAATCTAGATTATTAAGTGAATTGATTTTTTTTCCAACACCCCTACTGCCCACACAAGACAATTACTTTTTTTTTTCATGCCGCTGAAAGTTTTTATTTCTGATGAGCTGAGCTCAAACATGGAGGCTGCTGCAGCGTATCCTTTCGTGTGACGTGTATCTAGCAATCAGGTGCTCATAAACTGTCAGATGTCAAGCTTTCGTGGGCCACTGAGCAGATTAATACAAACAGGGAATGTAGGCCGTGTGATCACAATTATAAAGTTAAAGAGGGCGAAGAAAAGGCAAAACTCTGCATGTGCGCTGGAAGCTTTTGCACAGAAGAACCAAAAAATAACTCCATATTTTGCAGCTTTAAGGTTGGCTCCTTATTCTGTAATTTCTCTTCCTTCACTTGTTTAAATTTGAAAACCCTTGACTGTTTCAGTGCAGAGACTATTATTTATTTCTTCATACTGTGGAAACCTGTTGGAAAGTAGAGTGAAAACGTTTTGTTGCGTTTGATCTTTGCATTGATTTGTTGTAGAAAGATGTCACAGCTGTGAGCTTTGTGCCGTCTTTGACTGTGGAAATGTAAAATGTGCTCCAGTTACTTGAACCAGCCTGCTCTGCCTCGTCTATGTTGTAGCTCATTTTTCCCCTTGTCCTGTCAAGCAACTAGGTAAGCAGAACAGAACTCTGCTTCCCTTATTGTGTCAAACAGATTTACTTTGCCAAAAGGACCTTTATACAGCACATAATCTATGTACTGTATATTATTTATAGACTCCTCTTGTAATAACTTTTAATACTTTATTTAAATTGTTTTACCCATGATGGACCCAACAGGGGGAATGGGGACGCTGAAAGAAAAGAGGGGGGACAAACAGAAAAAAAACAAACTGATACAACTGAAACAAACAGAAGACAAAGTGTTTCTTCTTCTGAAAAGGTCTCATCACGAGTCTGGTATCTGCATCTGTAAAAGAACAGTGTGTGTGCATGTGCGTGCATGAAAGTGCACGCAAAGTGAGTATGTGCGTGTGAGTGGCTTGCCAGGAAACATACAAGGAGGGCGGCAGGTCACAGCAACCCCCCCCCCCCGAAACACTGAGCAAGCAAGACAGCGCCACCAGCCCCCACAGAACACAAATGTCAGCAAGCCCCAGGACAGCCATGCAACTGCCCCAGGAGGGATGGCTGAGGGAGGCTGGGCTGCGAAGTGTCCGGCGTGGTGCGCACCCGCTTCTGGACCACCCTGCCCCCCCCTTCCCCAGCGGGGCCAACGCCAGCCCCCAGACCCCAGGCGTCAGTAAGCCAACGCCATGTCCCCCTACTCCCCAGGCCAGAAATCGTCCCACATCCCCCGGACCCCCCCACAGTGGGTGCGCGCCTACCCCACCACCCCAGCCCATGCGCTGGGAGCCCCTAGGCCCCCACACCCAGGGAAGGTGGCAGAAAGCCGCGAATGCCCCACGGGGGCCAGCCCCCCCCTCCCAGTCCAAGGGAGCCCACGTGGCCAGGAGGTACCAGGAGGCGCCATCGTAGCTCATTTTTAAATGTGTGTCCAGCTTAAATCAATGTCATGTCTGGTGTCACCGATGCCTGCTCTGCTCTGTTGCAGAGGTCTTGCTGCAGCTCTCTTCGCCTCAGGCTTTTCACGTATTCAAATGTGAGGCCACGGAGGTCCCGCAGCACAGCCACACTGTCAAATATATATAACCTCAGATGAAAATGACAACCTTCTTTTACTGCAACACTCCTATTTGAATTCTATTGCACCAGCGCAGCACCAAACAATTCCTTCTGCATTTTCTTAAAGAGAGGGGCTTTGGAAATGTCAAGCTGTGTTTACTCTTCGTGTTTGGATCTCCCTGATTGGCCAAATGTCAGTGAAAAGAGAGACCGTTCATGCATGTGTATGCAGATAGTGAGGACAGTGACTCTCCATCAGATGTGACCTGCTGCAGATTTCTGCGCTCGCTGCACAGATGAGTGTGAGTACACACTCCACTCATTAGACACAGCCCACCAGTCTTCTCTGAAATCTCTCTGTCACAGTCACATATGTGAACACGAACACACACACTCCACTATTGCAGTAACTCTCTCTCTCTCTCTCTCTCTCTCTCTCTCTCTCTCTCACCCTCTCCATGTCAGATGTTTCTATAGCAACAGCAGGCAGGCCAGAAGTGGGAAAAGGGAAGCAGCTGTATCCAGAACTCACAGCCAATTAAACAGCCAGTCAAAATCTGCATATAATACCCGTCAGGACTGTGACTACATACCTTTATCCATCCCTTATGTATCACTAAGCACTTTTTAGTAATGGACTTAACAGCAGTTCATCATAGGGAAATGCAATTGAAGTTTGCAGAATTAATTAGTGCAATCTGCAGGATAAACTCAGTGGACACTTTATCAGACACACCTGCTCATTAACACAAACAGCTAGCTCATCTGTGCAGCAAAGTTTTAGGCTATAGCTCAGGTATAGAATGCATGTATAGTAAACAGAGAGGACAACCCACAATGACTTAAATTTTGAGTTGGGAGATTATTTCCCTTCTCCTTCCTTGACTGGCAAGCTGCATTAGTTTAAGGATAATGCCCCCCCCCCCCCACACACACACACACACACGTTTGTGGTGAAAGGCTTCAAAACCTATCCGCTGACACATCTGTGCATTTCTGGTACTCTGGGTAATTAGCACATTCAGCAACAAGGCAGATATGAATGCAGTTTTAATTTAATGAAATGGTTAATGAATTTCATGAATTAGTCATCACAGACGTAGTCCTGGGTGTCAGCCAAAAGTTGCAGTGAAGAAAATAATGGTTTGACCTGTAGTTGTGTCTCCGGTTTATTAATTGGCTGGTGTTGACTGTCGGGCTGTGCTGTCAAATCTAATAAAGCGCTTCCTGAACTGCTTGCTCTTGTCCATATGCCAGCCTCACAGCGGCTCCACCGATTCATTTAGGATCATGTTTAGCTGACTTATTTTCTGTCTCCCAAAAGTATAAAACATTGGGATGGCCATAATTTGTGAGGCAGATGGAATATATACTGCTTTTAATTAATTCCACACTGAGTGGACTTGGCAGTGACAGCCCACAGTCATTTTAAACATGGACCTCTCTCAAGAATTAGGTTGGCAGCATATGGCTGCGGAATTGGAGATTGTTGCCCATATAACTGCAGCATCAAAACAATAGAGAGAGCAGCTGGACATGAATATGGCAGCGCTGACTGAATGCCGACATGAACTAAATTGATGAATAATGAGAGAAGTTTGTTCATATGTTTCAAGGGTTCCGCCTATGGAAACACTGAGAGAGGAAGCACCCACAGACCCATTCACAGTCAGGGCCTGACAGCATTCTGTAGATGCCAGTAATTCTCTAACAGTCTGATATGTCCTCTCTATTTTGTGAAAATTACCTCTCAGGGGCATTTGGACCAAGACTACTCCAGTGTGGAGTGGTAAGCCCTGTCGCCTCACAGCTTTAAGGGTTCATGGTGTGAATCCTTCCTCCAGCGGGGACTTCTCCTTGTGGACTGTACCTCAGGTTTCCTCCCACAGTCTATTATATGGTAATTTATTATAATGCCATAATAGTTTTCAATATAATGTCATTGAAATTTATAGAGACAAAGTACACCAGAACGGGCTTTTTGTGAGTTTAAGACCTCTGCTGAGAGGAGCAAATAATATGAGTCCAGTATGCATAATCAGTTTTCCTTGAGTGTCATCTGGTAGTTATATCTCTAAACCAAGGATAACCATCGAATAAGCACTAAACAGAGCATAAGGATTATACATTAACAATTCTCATCCCAGTTAATCAGTTAATTTATGCTGAGAATCATTTATTTATTCATTACTTACCACAGACACACATGGCTGCAAAGTGAAATATTAATTGTGTCACTCAAATTGGTTGACTGATATGTCTGGTGTACTGCATTGTGACACCAAACAGCAGTTTATTAGTTACAGATGGGTTTTTACATTGTTTAAGCACAGTTTTAAAAATGAGGCTCACTTTGTCAAAGCTCTGCACATACTTTGTACACACACACACACACACACACACACACACACACACACACACACACACACCCAGCAGAACACCTGAAATCTGCAGTTGATGAAAAAAAAAAATTCAGTCGTTTATTAAAAAAAAACAATTTTGTTGCCATATAGGAAGTGTATGGTTCATATGAGCTGGCTCTACACTGTCAAAATTATCAGGGTGGTTATAATTAATCCTGAAGTTCGATAAATAGGCCCAGTTTAAAGTTTAAAAAAACTTTCAATTTATAAGGTTAAGATATGCTTGCTCTATGTGGCTGAGATGGAATATTTAAAGCTTGTCTCGTTTAGGTGAAATTTCATAGCTTACTCTATAAAAGTGGACATTTTCCATAAAAAAGGAGCGCTATGACTTATTGATCAAATCCGTTTTTACAGTGCATTTGAGCAAGTTGCACACTGCTGCTACACATTTCTGCTGTTTAAATGCTGGATTGGATTTCAGTTTTTTTCAGACATAACGGCATTCACACAATTAGACTAAAAACGATCAAAAACAACACACAGATGAGAATATTTACAGTGTTTCCATATTAGTTAGCACAAGCATGCAGTTACAGGCTGGTTTTTCACTGAAAATTACACTCATAAAACACTCAGACACATTTGTAGGGAAGAACCAAATAAGCAACTCTACAAAGTTGACTTATCTTATAGATAGGCTCACGTGTTGCCTTTGTATAGAGCTTACATCTGAGAGAGTGTCTGTGAGACTATCTGCTCTCCCGATGGTTATGTCTGATTACACTGGTTCAGATGTGTGGTTTCAGTGGTAGCTCTTTGAAGTGGCAAAGATGTGCCATCGCGTTACATTTCTGTGTCAAACATAAAGATGTGTGTTTATTCTTTTAACAGTGTGTGTAGTGTAACGAAAAAATGGTAGAGATACAAATGTGGTTGATCTGTGCTGATCTTTTGATATCTGCATCTTAGGTTTCACTAACTGTGTATAAGTTTTAATTTAGTGGAGAAGCAATTCAAAAATAAACTGTATTTTAAAAAAAAGTTCTTTCCAAGGAAATCAGAAACACAGGCCGGACTATCAAGCTGGAATAAAACACTGACAGAGTAATAATTCCAGCCTTTTCTTGGTTTATAACACCACAGGCACATATTTCCTAGTTAGGTGGTGGCAAATGAAGTTGGTAGGTTGTCAATCACAAGTCTTTTTACTGAAATTAAAAGATTTGTGGCATTTTTTTTTTAAAATGGGAAAAGTTTAAATTTTAGAATTGGAAAAGGTTACCACTCAAGTCTAGAGACAAACGTGATTGGTATTAAAGGTCTGATGACACGTTTTTGACCTTTTTAAGCATGTTGTGTAAACCCAAAAGTCATTGTCAATGATCAATGTAATATTTACAACTGCGGCTGCATAAACTAGTTATCATCAAAAAAACAGCAGCCGCTCACTGGACTGTGGAGCCGCCCACTGAATTAAGGGCGGCATCCCCATGACGTAATCGCAGGAACGGACTCCGGTGTTGTTGACTGGAATGACAGCAGCTTTGTGGCTCACAGTTTCTCTGGTTTCTTGTTTTGATTTTACGGCTATGCCTTCGCATTGTGTCGCAGGCTTAGATAAAGCGTGTGATGTGTGAAAGACCCCATCACACGCTTCAGCTCGAGCTTGCTCTCCTCTGTATTTTTATGCAGGAGGAGCACGAGGAGGGGAAGGATTAATGGATTTACGTGCAGCTTTGACCTGCTTTCTCTGATCACACGCCGGTCCGAGCACATCCCCTCAATCGTTATCAACAGGTGATCATGATCATCATCCCGCCGATCATGTTTCCCGGTCCTCGCCCATGTGCTTGTCGTCACACCATCACCAGCAGTGCGTTAATGGAAAACGGCCGCCAAAATGTACACGCACTGCTGGTCAATAGTATTGTCATCTGTGCTGTTAGTCTGCCAATATTTTCAGCACTCTCATGACGTGTTAGCCAGTCCACACAGCTGTGGTTCTCGTGCGTCCTTGAAGCAATGTCGGCCCCGGACGCCTACTGTTTGTGTTTCTGTATATTATTTGTAAGTCTTCGCCTTTTCGGGAATCGTCTGTCATTCTATATTAAATGTACTGTGGTGATACTGTGCTTAAATCCTCGCTATTTCATGCGCCCTCTCCCTTGCCCTACGTAAGAGCGCACGGAGGGATGATTTACGCATTAATAACGAGGATTTACACGAGGATTTAAGCGTAGTATTCACCACAGCATATTTAATATAGAACGACAGACAATTCCTAAAAAGGTGAAGACTTACAAAAATACACAGAAACACAAACAGTAAGCGTTCAGGGCCGACATCGCTCAACGAACATGGAGAGGAGACATGTTAACCACGGTTGCGCCCCAGAGCCAACATCGCTACAAGGGGCGCAACAGAACCACGGCTGTGTGGATTGGCTAACACGTCGTGATAGTGTTGGCAATATTGGCTGGCTGACAATACGGCAGATGATGCACACAAAACATGAACAGCTGACTGTCACTGAGTCTGACTCGCTAGGCACGATGCCTGCTGGGTACGGCTCAAACCTATACGGTTTGATGCCCCCAGATTCTTCATTGTCATCCCATTCTTCGGAACTATAATCGTCTGAAGATTGGACAAGACAAACCAATTCCAGACTGCATGTGCTGGAACCATGGTCGATGTTTTCAACTTCTTCCACCCTGTGTGTATAAAGGGCAGCCAAGCGCTGTGTTCTGTTGATGACGTTACAACTTGGCCAGGGGGTTTTCCAGCCACTGATGCAATGGGTGACATTGCACTCATGAAAACGTTGGATATTCGCGTAAAAAAAAGCCTGTTTCGCTTAGAACTGTACAGACAAACTGATTTCGTCATATTGTATTATGTGTTGAAAAATTAGAGGAAGTCAAGAACGTGTCATCAGACCTTTAAAGTCTAAAGGTGCATTCACACCAAATGTGAACAGGCAAATTTTCCGGGTGGCGCGATTACGTTATAACTCAATGTAAATGCGCAAATAAACATGAATTCAGCATCTGAGTGAGATGCAGACAGGCGAAGTTGCCTTTATAACTTCTGCAGCCGTGTTCAGCCTACTGTGGAAATCCCCAAAATAACGTCATGCATTAGGTTTACATTATCCGACGGAGGGCTCACCTGAAAAAGTTGTCCTGTCTCCAAAACTTTATAAGATGATGAGCGTTTCCGTTGCTAGCACGTCTGTGGCAGGAAACCATGGGTAAAAAACTCTGAAATCCCAATTCAGCTGAAGAGCTCCCGGTCCTCCTGTCTCCAGGTGAGTGAGTCTCATTTTCAAACTAGTTTACTCTGCAATGGTGATACTTTTACTCTGGTGACAGCAGAATCTCAAAGCTAGCATATTACCTTGGACGTGAACGTGCAAATGTGCAATTTTGCGTGTACTCACCTCTTTCTATTCACTTTGTGTGGATTTGTTCGCGTTTGGTCTGAACACACCTTAAGTTGCAAGTTTTTAGCTCATTCTGGCAAAGCTGAAAGGAGCTAATGTGCTGACGCGGTATCTGTCCGTCAGTCTGTCCGTCTGTTCACATTTCACGGGAATTGCTTCTGCTTCTAGGTAATTGCCTCGATGCTCACCAAACTCACTCACAATAATTCTCAGATGGATCTGCATCCAAGTTCTGCTCAAGTTCAAAGGTCAAGAGGTATGGGCACTTAGGTGATTTCTGAAAAATCAATGCTCTTCTTAGGTAATTGCCCTAATTCTCACCAAATTTATGCCAAATGATCATCAGGTGGGTCTGCAACAAGGTTGTGCTCAAGGTCAGGGTCAAAGGTCAGGAGATCTGAGCACTCTCAGGGTGATTTCATCAAGCCAGAATGAGCTACTGCGTCATCGATGTCCTGGCTATAATTTTGTGAATTGAGTCTGAGATGCATCACAATTATAAGTTTGTTAGCTTGATCCCTCTATCCTCTGGTGCCCTTGCAAAAGATACTGAACTCTAAATTCAATTTGGTGTGAGTAACTTAAGAAACAAATGCTGTCAGAATATGTGAACACTTAAATGTGGTTTGTGAGTTTAAATGAGCTTTGAGAGGTCAGTTGGAATAGACAAATGCTGAATTTTATATTAGACAGCTTATCATTTAAAGTACAAAAATAATAGAAGATGTTGCATTGTTTAGAGTAGAATGCTTTCATAACTATACATCAGCAGCACGGTATATTGGGCAGCACGGTGGTGCAGTGGTTAGCACTGTTGCCTTACAGCTAGAAGGTTCCTGGTTCGAATCCCCAGGCTGGCAGGGGTTGGAACCTTTCTGTATGGAGTTTGCATGTTCTCCCTGTGCTGCGTGGGTTTACTCCGGGGGCTCCGGTTTCCTCCCACAATCCAAAGACATGCATGTTAGGTTAACTGGTTGTTCTAAATTGTCCCTAGATATCTGTTTCCTATAAGCCCTTAGAATAGAGGGTTAGTACTAGTGAAAGCGCTTTGAGTGGTCTTTGTGACTAGAAAAGCGCTATATAAGTGCAGGTTAGTTAGTTAGTTAATCAGTATTGGTTTTAAATGGTGATAGATTCATAGGTTTTTGTAGTGATTAGAGAAATCACATTTCTCCTCTGATGGCAATTGGTGATGAGGTCAACAGAACTTTATTGACAAGTGGGCACAGGCTAGGTGAAACATGATTCAGTGACTTCTGATGTTAACCCTTGAGCAGTGTTCATGATGTTACGCAGGTGAGGCTTGGGGTCTGGTGGACCCTCTATATCACTGGGTTTATACATCAATAACACAACAAGTTATGGAGAAATGCTGCTTCATTTTGGGGCATCACTGTTGCCTCTCACAGATACGGTCCAGGCTCAGTAGAGTTGTGGCATGTGCTCCTGTGCTTGGCTGAGTTCACACAGGTTTCCCCCCACAGTCCAAAAACATGTATCATGGCACATGTCGAAGTACAGATAATATAGACAGCATGTGTGGTTAAAATTACCTCTATTATATCCCTTTTTTGTGTATAAAAATATCTAATCAATTTAGCTTTAAGTTTACCTTCAACATACAGTATTTAAATTAAACAGTCTCTCACCTGGTAGCAAAAAAAAAAAAAAAAAAAAAATCTAATTTACGTATCCTAGCTGCCAAAACTCAGTTAAAAAGTACTCAACATGGAAAGTTTTATTTGTGTCAGATAATAACTTAAGACCATAAGTTGACTCAAAATGAACACAGAACTAACAGCTCTTGCATCGTATAAGAAATGAAAGCAAAGTTTATGTTCTATAACCACACAGGAGTTTTACCGAGCAGGCCTACAAAGACTTGTAAGACTCCTGGTATCCAGCAGATGTCTCCCTGATACTGAGAAACCCCGCACTCTTCAGCATCACGTCCATGCCTAGTTTCAGGTTCTCTCCTGTGTCGTCAGACCATAGGCTTATCTGAAAGACGAAGTGCTGATAAACAGATAGGCTCACTTCTCCCATCACTTTGAATGAGGCAGTCAGGTTTGATGGATGGGGCTTATCACGTCTTCTCATGAAGGAGGGTGGCAGTAGAATTGCTAATCGGGTCCTCCATGTCCCTATCTGATCCATTATGATCCACCAAGTAAAACTAATAAGACAATCTCATTCCTTCTTGTCTTTCCTACACTATTTTGTACCAGACTGAAGTGAGTTATGAGGCACATTTGGGATATGACCCTGTTGACTTCCTAACTTGGAACACTGTGCTCAGTTGTAGATTGCACATCATCTCATTTCACATTTTATCAGTGTGGATTGTGATCTCTTTCTTTCGCTTTTTAAGAACACAGGGAAGGATTCCAATAAATCCACCCCAGAGTACTTTAAGAGATGATTTTGCTACAATAAAAAAATTAATCCTAGTGAGAAGCAGTTTTAAGAGATCAGTTTGCTTTATTATATCGTTTAATCAATTCATTATTTTGTTTGTTTTAACTGAAGACTTTACTCCACTTATGCAAGTGATATGATAAACCTTGAACTCTAAGCCCTAGGTCACACAGATGTGAACTTCTGTCAACCTGTGATGCAGTTGGAATTCAGGTGGGTAGGGGTGGTGGAGTGAGGAAGTACAGCACACACAGACCAAAAAAATGAAAATGGTTTCCATAGTCACAGTAAAAAAGTTTAATATAACCTCATCACCTAGGTAACTTCATGGCAGGATCAGCGTTGCCAGATTTACAAACTAAGCAGTGTAGACCTTTGTCACAAACTCATGTAAGACAGGTTCATTGAAACATTATAAGCTCATCTGCAGATGTAAGATACAGTAAAAAGTCAGGGGTCTAGCCTTGCATTTGTCTTACCATATAAACCATCGGGCAGCACGGTGGTACAGTGGTTAGCACTGTTGCCTAACAGCTAGAAAGTTCCAGGGTCGAATCCCCAGGCTGGCAGGGGTAGGAACCTTTCTGTGTGGAGTTTTCATGTTCTCCCTGTGCTGCGTGGGATTACTCCAGGGGCTCCGGCTTCCTCCCGCACTCCAAAGACATGCATGTTAGGTTAATTGGTCATTCTAAATTGTCCCTAGGTATCTGTCTCCTATAGACCCTTAGAGTAGAGGGTTAGTACTAGTGAAGCACTTTTGAGACTAGAAAAAGTGCTATATAAGTACAGGTCCTTATCTGTTAAAGTTCAGTAAGCATGAATTATTTAGTGTGGCAGTGTGCTTTTTTCCTATTATTCTTAAGTATTAAGCCCATAACTCACTGAGCTGCAACTGTTCATGACTAGTTGGAGCTGTACAAAACGCAAAATACACAAACTTGTGACAGTTTTCACTTAGAATCACACTGAACTGGCACTTACGGGACATTTGCATATGTCTCACGAATATTACATTAATGTCACACAGTGTCCACTGGGCGCTCACATATATTTCTTGAGTGTTGCAGGATGTCGCAGTATGCACAAGACAAAATTTAGCCTTTTTTTTTATCCTGCAACAACTGCCCAAAACCTATACAGCACTTGCACGACAGTTATCCGTGCCAGCTGCATAACTGGGACCATATGAATTTTTATTTTAGTTCATTACATAAACTAAAATTATGCTATAAGAATGCACAGTTTCTATTCATGTCATGTCCGCTGCGTAATTGCGCAGCGAACAAATGAATTAATGCAAGCCCAATATGCAGGTGAAGTGAACATGTTTATTAACAAAAAGAGGAAAACACAAAATACACGAAATGTTCAATGAGAAACAGTCTGGGCACAAAGTGACGGATGACCAAGCTCAGTTGGTAGGAGGAGGAGCCCCACGCGCTCCCAGACGGGACTGGAGCGGGGAGGAAGGGCAGATAATAATAACAAGGAGGACTTACAAAGGCGTCGGCGCGCAGCTGGCTCTGGAAACAACAATGCCAGAGTAGTCCAAGGGAAGAGAAACCAACAGCTCCAGGACATGAACTACAGACTTGGACTATGACTAGTCCCTATTGACTATCGCCACCACACTGAGTGCACCAACTGACAAACATAAATACCCAGTGAGCTAATGATGTCAAGTGGATGCAGGAGTGTGGCTGGGCAGGTGTGTGAGTGAATGTCACATTATGTGAGTAAGAATGAATGTCTGTGAGCATATGTGTGTATGTGTGGAAACACAAAAGGTGATGGCACAGCTGGTGAATGCCTGGGAGGAGGAGGTGTGGCTGTAGACTGGCAGGGAGCCCAAACTCAGAGGCTCTAATAACCTGCCAGCTGGAAATAATTAACAACAATCAGGAGACTACAGCCACTGATCATGGAACGGGGTTGGAACAACAATCCCCTTCATGACAATTCACCAATTGGCGGGGGTTGTGCATCTCCTGCTTAAGTTTTATCTTCATTTGTTTATTCTTGTAATGCTAGATGTGGATCAGGCTGATATGCTGAAGGCTGCTGCGGTCAAGCACCATCCTGACCACTCTGCTGCTGACTGCTACCAGGCTGCTGGAATGTGCCAGGCTGCTGTGTGTAATACTCTCCCTGCTGCAGCTGATTTTTGTCTCCAATCAGTCACAGTTTTCATAGGTCCCCATCCCTTTGTAACATTGTCTAACTTTTCTACCACTTTCTGATGTGCAGAAACTAAATTAAGAAGGATTTGAGAGGGGTTCTGGATGTGTTTGAGACAACCACAGTGACTCTGTGACTATTTTGAGAGAAAAGCTATCACATAAAATTTTGTGAACACGAGCGCGAGGCCCTGTGACTCATGAGAGGAAATTGTGAACCTCCCCAAACGTCCAAAAGTTTTGAGATATTTTGGAAGCTGCAAATTCTCTTCTCAGTCTCGAGTTATCACAACTCAGAGAGGTACAGGTTATAGAAAGGCTTTAAAGCCAGTGTTACTGAATGCTTGAAAAAGAGTTTTGCATATTTACACTTCCACATTTTCACTTTTTCATGAGTTTCAATGCAATGTTTTAAGACACGATATATCCATACATACAGTAGCATAAGAATCATTGAGGAAGAGAACTGACTCGGTACACTTCAGATTTAGCTTCTTCACCAAAGAGTATTGGTTGGATTAGTGTGTTTGGACACTTCACTTTATTATTTGAATGTACTGTAATTACTGCTACATGTTTTTTCCCAATTATTTTGAGTTTTTTTCCCTTGTTTTTTAAATGTTTATGAAATTAATTTTGTCTAACCATGCACAGGTTAAAAGGTCCACCTACTCTTGGCTCACATTGTTTTCTCTTGATCTGTTATGTTTTATCCATGGCTTCAAGCTCATAATCCACATTTTGCCTTGCATACTTGCTTAGTTAAAAAAATAGAGCCTATAAATTCTGTGGCTGCTCAGTGACACATAACACAGCCTGGTAAATGCTGATAGAATCAAACAAGGTTGTGTGTTTCTTTTTTGTATTAAATTGGTGGTGGAATTTTCATGCAATTCAATATCTAATATTGGTTTAATATAAAACTCCAACCAATACTTTTGGGTTTGTTGGCAGAGTTTATGCTCCATTTTTATTTTCAAGCTCAGTGAACATCTTAGAATATTTACTTTTCTTTTAACGATGATGGGGGTATGTTTGGGACTCACAGTAGGGGGGTTTGTACAAAAAATTTCTTTCAAAATTCAAAATTTTAGAAATTATGACAAGGACATAAAAGCAATTAAAGCCTAGTAAATAAACCAAACTGCCATATCTGTAATTTGGGCAAGCTGGGTTTCCTTTTCTTTCTTACTTTCTGTTTTGTCTTCATTATGATTATCAGCAACAGCCCTGCTTAAAAAGGCTCATGCTGTTTTTGCAGTCATTTACGTAGCTCTTGAGACGTTTGTTGGGTGGACCAGCCCATCTGTTAAATACTGTACTGAGTGGTGGTGACTGCAGGGATGTATGGCAATAGGTATGGTATGTCTTCTGTGCATTTATGCAGTTCTTCGTTAGGAAAAAAAAACACTCAATTTCTGACTGTGTTTCAAGCATTAATACCACATAATTTTTTCAAATATATTGCAAATCAGTTTAAGACTTCTTTGAGTTGATTCCATTTCTGAGGACTTCTCAGTTCATGTTTTTGCCCCGAGCACTTGGTTGAATCCTGAAGTTGTGATATCAGCATGAAAACACTTGAAACGTAGCTTATATATTCTGGCTTGGTCTGCAAAATTTGGAAAATGTACAAAACAATAAAACAGCCTAAAGCAACAAGCTCCAGTCATGGCTGTATTCTTATTCCTGGACAAAGTGCTTTGAAGCAAAGACATGGCAAGAGTCTTTTTTTTTATTATTGGCTCAAGAGATCAGAATACAAAAAAGGCCTTTTCAGTCGCAGCATATTCAATAGTTAATTATCTTCCACTGAATTCACCTCACGTATGGGCAGCTTTGAAAAATATGGAAAGCAGATGAGTTCTTGACTCAACCTTACGCTAATGCACCGAGACCCCTAATCCATTCGTTGCCCACTTTATTTTTCTTTTATCTCTGTTGATCATTTTATTCCATTTTGATCAAAACATTGGTAGAAAACATTACCTCTGGGTCAGTGTCATCTGATACACCAAATCAGAGTTTGGATCAGTGAAAAATCCTTCAGCAATGACGCGACCAAAAGCTCAGTTCGACCCAAGTCAGATAATTCAACGCTTTTATGAGCGTCCTTGTCAACCAGTGAAGTGATGATTAGCTGGAAACTGGAGGACGGAGGTCGGTCATGCCTGAATGGATCTGTGTGAGGAAAACAAAGGCTTAGGAGCTGATAGACAGAGGTGTGAAATCTGACCACGAGAGAGAGAGAGAGGGAGAGAGAAAAAAGCCTTTTCCCTTTCGGATATACCACACAGATTGATGATCAGACTCGTCTCACATGTTTCTAAATGTTGTTGTGGAAATTCCAACCACATTCTCCTCATAAGAAAGCAACTCATTTTGCTTATAAGGGATACATTTAGATTACGGTGAAACGGAAAGCCCAGTTCATTGTGAACCCTATGTTTATTCACTGTAATGCAGTGAATACAATGAGTTACGAAACTGAACACATAATTGCTCTACGCCAAGCTCCAGTCTATAATGTCAGACTGCAAACTATAGAGGCTTTCACAAGGTGTGGATAATGTCCTCTCCCAGCTCAGAATAATTCAATAATGTCTGCTTTTATATGTGGTTTTCTTTTTTTTTTTAATTATTCTCCTCTTTCATTCATGTTGCTTACACATTTCTTTATGAATGGATTGTAGAATGGGTGCAATACAAGCAGCATCAAACTGCTGCACGGTCTCCACACAGCTACGAGTTTGGATGTGCTTGAATGCCTACTTTACTATTCATTTGTTGCTGCCAATGTGTGAAACAGTTGCAGCGATCATTTTGTTTAATGTGACTTGCGTGGCTGATCTTCCTCTGATTGCTGGTATTACATGCTGGAAGGGGGAAAAAATGAATATTCACTTGTTTTATAAGCAGTTCTAAATGTTTGTTTTGAATGCAAAGTCTTGTGCTTCAGGAAGCGCAATCTCCTAACTTTTACAAGAAGTAAGGATAGACTTTGAAAGCAAAGTATTTGCAGCATATTTTTCAAGTCTTTTGAGAGGAGTTGCCTTTCATTTGCATCATCACTTCCTCCTATTTTCCCCCTCAGCTTATTTGCATATATTAACAAATCAATCTGCATAATCATAAATGTATCCGTTTTCTATGACATTGCTGCCACCTGCTGATTCCCCGAGGATTTCTTTCCCAGGAGGAGAGGTGTCATTCACCGAGTTAAACACCTGAACACAATAGCTGCATCTGTACAAGTTTTTGATAATAGTCTGGTAAGTTTCAAAGCAAAAGCTCCTGTCAAGTTGTGATATTACTGAAATCTTGAAGGTTTTGACATAGTGAGTTTATAGCAAATCAGGTGAACAAGCAATGTAAAAAAAAAAAAAGACATCAAAAGAAGATGAGATTTTATTTCAGGGTTGCACAAGAGTTTAGGGTAATGACTTCAAACTAAATTCACACATAGAAAGTCACCTGTGACTGAGAAGTTTCTGTGACTTTTCCTATATCACAAATTCTAATTTAATTAATTATACAGTTGCGTGACTTAGAACCATTCCAGTCAAGGCTGACAGGTCACTTCAAAGTTTCCACCACATAAATGAATTCAGATGTGGGAGAAAAACGCCTGTTTTCCAGAAGCATATTTGAAGGGTTGTGTGCCATGATGTGTTTGTTGTTTTAGGGCAATACCCCTGGTAACATGTTGCACACAACCTTAACATCAGTGTTAACAACAAATTAATCTACCCCTTCTAAGTGCAAAAGTTTCTAGTTTTTTCTTTGAGTTTCTTTTGCACATACCCTGACTTCGAATAAATATCGCTGGATTTTTTACATCCGGCAATATTAATGAGAATTAAGGATATGTGATTTACTGAACAAATGAACAGATTTTATGAAAAAAGCCTGACAGCACCTATGGCATTGCTGTTGTTAGCCTCCCCTCCCTTGCACTCTGAAGGATGACACATTTGTGTTACATGCTGCACACCTGAACAGCGTGCCAGCAGGTTATACACCTTTGCTTAGTTTTATGTTCCTGATGCAAATGTCTCTTTTTTTAACGAACCAAGTCTAAAAGCACTTTCATTGTTGTGTGTCTATTTCATCACGCACACCTTCTATAATAGTGTTTCTTGATGCTGCAGGGGTTCAAAAATGAGCACAAAACTTAGTAGAACTATCTTTTTTATTCTTTTTTTTCATTTCACAAAGAGTGCACAGGTGTTTTAGGTCTGCATATTTCCTTTACAGCACATCACTTATTGGCATGTTATCAATCACAGCTTGCTGGCAGAGTCTCGATGTCTTTGACGGTGTGTTTTCAAAGCTGAAAAAAAGGACTCTGATGCTTTGGCTGAACTTCAGGGGGTAAATGGAGCTTTTCTTTCTTTGTTTGTGTGTGTGTGTGTGTCTTTGTGTCCATCTCTGAGTGTTTGGTAGTCCATGTTTATACAACAAACTTAGGACGGTATTGATAGATTGACCCATTTGCTGGACAATCAGCATCAGCGGAGTGTCTGCGCTCTAGGCAGCGACCTCCTACTGCTTATACACTTTCCTCTGAAACATTGCCTCCTCTCCTTTCTGCCCCTCCTCAGAATCCTTTATGGATTTTTGAGCTGACTCTGCCTTGAGGTTCAATTGTTGTTATGAGGCAGAGGTTTGCCTCCGGGCATAGCTTTGGAGGAGAAAGTGGCCACACGATGTTAGAAGAGCGGCTGTATATGCAAGGGTGGGGTCTTCTAGTTTCTAAGGTAAAATGTCTTAATCTGGTATTGGATATGATTTCAACTAAAAAACAAAAAAATACTGGTGGCTGCCAGTGGTACCCATCAGCTGGCTGGCATTATTAAGAACATTGGCTAACTGAATTTTTGTGCAAAGTCACCCAAAATCAAAATCATCCTAGATTTTTCATAGATGCAACTGTGGTATCAATATGAAAAGCCTATGTCATTTCAGTCACAAGTTACCACATTTACAAGGTTTTTTGAGAGTTGATCTCAATGCACATAGGATTCAATGAATGAATGATTTCTACACTGGCCACTTACACACAAACTACAAATGTACTGTATTTGGTAGAAAAAGGTGCAATATATGTTGAAAGACAAAGTCCCAGGAATGTGTCACCACTTTAACTGTGACATTTCAGCTACACGGATGCACTTGGTTGCTCATGTCATTTCATTGTGGATTATGGGTTGTGTTGGACACTGACCTGTTTGGTTGAAAAAGTTCAGCGTTCCACCTCAGTGCGCCTCGCGCTCTCCCCACCAAATCCTCAGGGCCACTGTCTGCTTCATCATCTACAAGCTCTGAGTTTTGCTGTTGTTGTCTTAATAAAATTTCATATACTGTATATTAGTGGTGTCAGGTGATTAAAATTTTTAATTTTTTGTGATTTTTTTTTTTTTTTGCAGTTCACAACGTGATTAATCACATGTTGTTCCATTCAAATACAGTGTACCTTAAGTTGATAATTTTTCAAGTTTCTCATACTGTTATAAACATGGGAGTGGACAAATATGCTTGCTTTCTTCACCTGCAGGTTTATTAAAGCTCTCAACATATCCAAAATGATAAAAAAAACTATCTTCAGAAGTACTACTGCATGAGCAAACAACAGAATGGCAGTGCTCAATAACGTCACTGCAACATACTGATACAACTCAGCATCCAACTCCACTCCCATTGCAAACATCCACTGCTTTTAAGCAGCTCAACACAAAACAATGGACCTCGTGTGTCACAAGACACAACTTCCCTTTTAGTAGAAAAATTGTGCACAAACAAACAACTGTCTCACCACAATGACATCACCAACCATGCTGCGAAAACAGGGTGTGGGAGAGAGTGGACATGACTAACAAAGCTTGAGTATTAGAGAATTTTAGACTGCAACTCACCTGCAGACAGTTGGACCTGAAGCTATAGCCAGCATGGACAGATGTAGCACGTAGCTGTTAAAACTGCTAGCCGTGAACCGGCTTCCAAAGAAGAAGAACAACTGACATCCAGGCGAAGTTTTGGTGGAGGCTGTGACAATTATCCATGTGAGAGCTCCGACAGATAACTAATTTACAGTTTCTTTTTTTGTCAGACAAAAAGGTAGAAGATGTTTGTTTTTATCTTGGCATGTTTCAACTGACACCTGCAGCCATTTTTAGAAGCCGGCCACACCTCCACACACTGGGAGGTGTGGTGGCGTGGTGGATCCATCAGGTCCATCAGGCTGGCCACGCCTAAGGAAAACTGCTGATTAACGACACGCCACAGTGATCAGCTGATGCTTCTGAAGATGACTGCAGGTGTCAGTCGAAAAAACAAACATCTTCTACTTTTTTGTCTGACAAAAAAGAAAGTGTAATTTAATTAGGGAAAAAGAAGACAAAATTAATGTACTTGAGTATCCAACAGCTAATGTTGTAAACTTAAACATGACAGCATTTTGGAGATTTCCACGGCTGTGATCCAACTTGTGTGACTTTGCAATGTTTGTATGGCACAGAACGGCTTCGGTATGGGGTGCAGTGAGGCCAGAAAAGTATTTGTCGCTGTTAACGGGGCAAAGCATTAACAGGTGATTAACACAATAATGTATGTCTTATATATGTACAAATCTATAAAGGTGGATTCACACTATAACGTTTGGACCAACCTTTACTGATGTTTTGGCAAATGTCTGGCTCTGCTGGCAAAAGTTAATGATTGCTGGTGTTTGTTGGCAAAAGCTGGCGAAAGTTGTGTTCAAAAATTTTCAGCCTGCTGAAAATTTACCAACATTTGGAAATACACGTTGGTGAATGTTGTGCTCATTTTGTAAAAGTTCCTGAGCGCTGAGCTAAGTTATGCAGAGTTTACCTAAGTCAGCCTAAGTTAAAGGTGGGTTCACTCTATAGCGTTTGGACCGACCTTTACAGACTTTTTGAAAAATCAGAGAAATACTCAGTGCAGATCAGCTGACATCAGCGTCAGGTGATGTTCACATAAAGATCACTGTTTGTGGAGGCTTCCTGCTGTTCTGGACCTGCTTCTGGAGTGAACACATCTCCCTTGGGCATACGTTTCAGTATTTATTTTCATTTTATATTCCTGTGTAGTTACTTCTGCATACCCTTTTCCCCTGTTTGTTCGTTCATTCATTCATTCATTCATTCATTCATTCATTCATTCATTCAGCTAATAAAATAATGCTATAGACTCCAACACTAAGTCTGCAATTAAAATATGAATGTGGATGGAATTACAAATACTGTTAATGAATCATCATATAAATAAAATGATGGGTGATTATATTTTGACTGTTACACCTCTCTCCATTAAAATAACATACTGTAAAATCCCATTAAATGTCATTTACGTTTTGACACCACATCAGCACTGTTTGATTCCCCACAATGGAATTGAACCAAAAAATCCTGGAGAATGGTGGAGCAGAAAATTCCATCCATCCATCCATCCATCTTCTACCGCTTTTCTGGAGGTCTGGGTCATGGAGGCAGCAGTTCAAGCAGAGAAGTCCAGACTTCCCTCTCCCCAGCCACCTGCTCCAGCTCTTCAGAGAAGACACCAAAGCATTCCCAGACCAGCTGGGAGACATAGTCTCTCCAGCGAGTCCTGGGTCTACCTCGGGGTCTCCTCCCAGTGGGACGTGCCCAAAACACCTCAAGTGGGAGGCGTCCAGGAAGTATCCTGATCAGATGCCCATACCACCTCAACTGGCTCCTTTCTATGTGGAGGAGCAGCAGTTCTACTCTGAGCCTCTCCCAGAAGTCTTAGCTCCTCACCCTATCTCTGAGGGTGAGTCCAGCAATCCTACGAATGAAGCTCATTTCAGCTGCTTGTATCCGCAATCTCATTCTTTCAGTCATTACCCAAAGCTCATGACCATAGGTTCAATTCAATTCAACTTTATTTATATAGCGCCATTTCACAACAACAGTCATCTCATAGCACTTTCAACTGTAGGGGAAACCCCCACAATTGCAGAAAGACCCCAGCAATCAGGCGATCCCCTGTGAGCAAGCGCTTGGCGATGGTGGAGAGGAAAAACTCCCTTTTAACAGGAAGAAACCTCCAGCAGATCCAGGCTCAGGGAGGGGCAGTCATCTGCTGAGACTGGCTGGGGGGTGAGGGGATAGAGAAGATGAAAAGAACGAACATGTAGAGAGCAAACAGCACGATGGGGACTCAATCTATGGGAGAGAACAAACAGATGTTAATGACCAGCAAAAAAAAAAAAATATTTCATTGAGAATGAAGAAAGGAGTGAAGCCCAGTGCAACTAGTGGAGGTCCCCCGGGTGTCTAAACCTAATAGCAGCATAACTAAGGGAGGGTTCAGAAACACATGATCCCTCCCTATTTGTAGGGTACAGTGATCCCTCGCTACTTCGCGCTTCACCTTTCGCGCCCTCAGTGCATCGTGGATTTTTCAAAAATATTCATCAAAAATTCAAAATTGAGAAATAATGGGCGGGCGTGAGCAGAAGGCAGGTAGACTACATTAGAACATCAGGTATCAACACGGAGAGCCCGCACAACTCAAAATCCACCTCTCTGTTCGCTGTTCTCGTGTTGGCTCGGCTCGGAAATCTCGCAAGCTGATTGGCCGAGACGTTTCACCCCACAAGCTGATTGGCCGAGACGTTTTACCCAGCTTCTCTCCCTGCCGAGCGCCCACCCAGCGAAGGAAGACTGCATTCATTGCTCTTTATCGCTCGTGTTGCTTAGTCTCGCCGCGTGGAACTTTTTGCTGTTCTCTTGTGCCATTTTGTGCGAAATAGTCTTCCCGTCGAGCCACTACGCCGCCTCCTGCAGCTTCTCCAGCTCTATCGGAAGCTGTCCTCGACGATTCTGTGCCTCTAGCACCTGACGATGAGGCGTCACCTGAGGAGCAGTAAAGCTGTCATTAACCTGTGCAGTAAATCATCTTCATCTTGAGTTACGTATCTTGTTATAAGAATAAAAGAGTTCTAAAAACATATTTATGTACACTTTATTTACATCTACGTATGTATGTACACTTACACACACACACACACACGTATCATATGAGAGAGAGAGTGAGAGAATGAACGTACGTATTATTTATGGGTGATGTCATTAGGGGTGACGCTACTTCGCGGTTTTTCACTTTTCGCGGTCGGTTCTGGAACCCATTAACCGCGATAAGTGAGGGATCACTGTATATCAAAAAGGAAGGTTTTAACCCTATTCTTAAAAACGGAGATCAAGTCTGACTCCCGAATCCCTATTGGCAGCTGGTTCCACAAGAGAGCAGCTTGATAACTGAAGGCTCTGCCTCCCATTGTACTTTTGGAGATTCTAGGTATTACAAGTAATCCTGCATTTTGGAAGCGTAGTGCTCTGTTAGGATAATAGGGTAATATCAGTTCTTTTAAATAAAAAGGGGCCTGATTGTTTAGAGCTTTGAAAGTGAGAAGAAGGATTTTAAACTTAATTCTAAACTCTATGGGAAGCCAATGAAGGGAGGCCAGAACCGGAGAGATACTATCTCTCTTTCTAGTACCTGTTAAAACTCTTGCTGCAGCATTTTGGATCAACTGAAGACTTTTTAGAGATGTTTTAGGACAACCTGATAATAAAGAGTTACAATAATCTAATCTAGAGCTAACAAAAGCGTGGATCAATTTCTCAGCATCACTCTGAGACAATAGGTGAGGGTAGGAACATAGATTGACCAGTAAATCGACAGCTTTGCCTTAGGGCTTATCTCCCTCTTTACCACAACAGACCGATACGACATCCGCATCACTGCAGATGCTGCTCCGATCCGTCTGTCAATCTCTCGCTCCAGTCTCCCCTGACTCGTGAATAAGACCCCAAGATACTTAAACTTCTCCACTTGGGGCAGGAGCTTGTCCCCAATCCGGAGAGGACAATCCACCTTTTTCCTGCTGAGGACCATGGACTCAGACTTGGAGGTGCTGATTCTCATCCCAGCCGCTTCACACTCAGTGGCAAACCATCCCAGTAAGACCTGTAGGTCATTGCTGGATGAAGCCAACAGGACAACATCATCTGCAAACAACAGAGATGAGATCCTGTGGTCACCGAGCATGACACCCTCCGTTCCCTGGCCGCGCCTAGAAATCCTAGAAATCCTGTCCATAAAAATTACGAACAGGATCAATGACAAAGGGCAGCCCTGGCGGAGTCCAACTCTCACTAGGAATGAATCCGACCGAGTGTTGGCAATATGAATCAAAATCTCACAATGGTCGTATAGAGACCAGATAGCTCATAATAACAAGCCTGATACCCCATACTCCCAAAGCACCCCCCACAAAAAACCACAAGGGACACGATCGGATGCCTTCTCCAAGTCCACAAAACACATGTAAACTGGTTGGGCAAACTCACACGACCCCTCGAGGATTCTCGGGAGGATAAAGA
Organism: Pholidichthys leucotaenia; assembly: GCA_020510985.1. Taxonomy (NCBI): domain Eukaryota; kingdom Metazoa; phylum Chordata; class Actinopteri; order Cichliformes; family Pholidichthyidae; genus Pholidichthys; species Pholidichthys leucotaenia. The sequence goes on along the minus strand of CM035847.1, from coordinate 124,750,114 downwards.
GTTGGTCCGATGTGCCATGGCCAGGACGAAAACCACATTGCTGCTCCTGAATCTGAGGTTTGACCAACGGCCTGACTCTCCACTCCAGTACCTTGGCATAGACTTTCCCAGGGAGGCTGAGGAGTGTGATCCCTGTAAAGTTGGAGCACACCCTCCGGTTCCCCGGTTCCCTCCGGGGGGAGGGGGTGGGGGGAGACGACACCCCCCCCCCCCCATGCCAGCGGCACTGTCCCCGACCTCCACACAGTGTTGCAGAGGCATGTCAACCAGAACATTAAGAACAATAAATTTCTCAATGAGGAGATTTTTTTTCTTTTGGGCTGTCATATTTTTGGGAGATTATATATACTAGTGCAAACCCGTCCATGTCCGTAGAAACCAAATATAAGCAAGTATTTCTGCATGCCCGTTGCTGAAGCAACGGCTGTGTTGTTCACAGTCATGCCTGCGACGTACTGCTCGAACCTCAGGTGTTTCATCTTCGCGGCATCTTTTCTGACATGCAGGAGTTCTCCTCACTCGGTTTGCTCTCCATCTTGTGGGTCTTCTTCTTCTTCTTCTTCTTGTTCTTCTTCGTTCTGACCACTGGTCGAGGGATAGGTGCGTCGTAATTTCAGTTTATGGACAGGATCATGAAAATAGATCTGAGCCAAAAGTGGCTTTCGATCCTGTTCAGGATGTGGTGCATCCATGTAATGATAAACTTTACCTTGTATACGTATGCCTGGGTTGAAGCCAGGCATAGGGATCTCCTTAATGCCAATATTTGCCATTGCCAATGCACTGTTGTATTGTTTTTCTTGTTTAACAATGTAATGATAAACTTTACCTTGTATATGTATGCCTGGGTTGAAGCAGGGATCTCCTTAATGGCAATACTTGCCATTGCCAATGCATTGTTGTGTTGTTTTTCTTGTTTCCCAAAGTTTTGATGCATCACTGAGCCTATAATGTCTATACGACATCATAGAGACACCGTAGGCATAGACATTGTGACACACACACAGATTTTGTGGAATCAGTCTATACGGTGTCTATCTGGCGTCATATAGACATGTAGACATCATAGGAACATCAGAGGCGACTCTCTACTATGTTGTCTATCTGATGTCATATAGACATCATGTAGACATCATAGGAACTTCGTTGGCAATCCTATGATCTCGTAGCCAGTCCTATTGTCTATATGATGGCATCGCAAGTCCTATGTTGCCTGATATCATAAGATCATCATAGGACATCATGCAGACATGATAGAAACATCATAGGTGTCCGATGATCGTAATACACAGTCACACACAAACTGAGATTTCTTGAATTCCTCCATCTCGTGTCTTCTTCTTCTTCTTCTTCTTCTTCTTCTTCTTCTTCTTCTTCTTCTTCTTCTTCTTCTTCTTCTTCTTCTTCTTCTTCTTCTTCTTCTTCTTCTTCTTCTTCTTCTTCTTCTTCTTCTTCTTCTTCTTCTTCTTCTTCTTCTTCTTCTTCTTCTTCTTCTTCTTCTTCTTCATCACTGGTTGAGGGATAGGTGCGTCATAATTCCAGTTAGGACAATGCATTGGACAAAGCGATGGAAAAGCATCGCTTTCTGAGCAATGTTGTTTTTAACGAGGTGCTGACACACTAAAAATGTGTGAGACATATAGGTAGACCGGCCTGGGTGGCCAACAGCTGTGTAGAGTGATGATATAGACTGAAGTGATGATATCGAGTTAAGTACGAGGAGACGAAGAAGAGTGATGTCTGAAGATAAAGCTGAGGTTCGATTGGACACAGCAATGATGATAGGACTACAGCTCCTGACCAAATAGAGTGATGATATAGAATGAAGTATGTGGCAGTAATGCAAGTGTAAGCTAGTTGCCAACCACCAATCAAATCTAAAAGAAGAAGAAGTAAAAATGTGTAACCTTGAAGAATGGCAGTCTACACTACAAATCGGTACAATGCCAAGCAAAGCACTGATTTTAGCCGGTTGCTCTGGTTTCTTGCTTTCATCGGCCATGCACAGGTCTTGCAGAAGAGGGTCCAAAGCCACTTTTTGCTCAGATCAATTTTCATGATCCTCTCCATGAACTGGAATTATGACGCACCCATCCCTCAACCAGTGGTCTGAATGAAGAAGAACAAGAAAAAGAACAGGACCCACCAGATGGACAGCAATACAGTGAGGAGAACTGCTGCACGTCACAAAAGATGCCGTGAAGATGAAACACCTCAGGTTCGAGTAGTACGCCGCAGCCATGACTGTGAACAACACAGCCGAGACAGGAGGACACCCTTCAGCACCGGGCATGCAGAAATACTTCCTTAGACTTGGTTTCTATGGGCATGGACTGGTATGCACGGGTATGTACTAGTGTGTGTGTGTGTGTGTGTGTGTGTGTGTGTGTGTGTGTGTGTGTGTGTGTTGCAGGCAGAGAGTAGACAGACTCTGACTTAAAATTTCACGAAACACCTTTATTCCATGGACCAAGAAAATGTTCTTTCAGACAGCAAAAAAAAAAGGAACGGCTGTTGTTTCCAAGGCAACCAGTAATTCATACTGGCAAAAGACACATTTGCACAACAACACAGCCTGGTGGTAGAAAAATAACACTGCAAAGACACAAAACCACCCACCAAACCACACCCATCACTGTCATAATCCTGGGCACGGGTGGGCATCGTGCCCAGCCTTCTGTTAAGTTTGGTGTTTTTCTGTCTGTTGATTTATCTGTTTATCTGGTCTAGTTATTGTGTCATTCTGTATTTGTAGTTCAACATTTTTGGGGTTGTGTTGTTGTTGTTTATTATGGTTTCCTGTTATGTTTTGTTTTGACAGCACTGTGCAGCTTCCGGCTGTCAAACTGGTCGGAGCTGCACACTTATCATCCATTCTGTTATTTCCGCCACTCATGTATCCATACCTGTCATTGATTATGGCTTGCATATAAGGGCACGGCAAACCTCTGTGGTTTGTCGTGTCCTTCTTCCACGTTACCCCATCCTCAGGAGCAGAGGTGTCCATCCTGAGTGTGTTTGGGGTCACTGTTGAGGAGAGTAAGAGAGCTCTGTCCAGTTAACTTTCCCTTATTTCCAGCTGTGAGCCCTCGTAGCCTTGGGGAGAGCTCTATCGGGATTCCGCTCTTTGCTCAGTGTTCCCTTTTTCATGACTTCCTGGTCGTCGAGCCCCACTCTCCTCCAGCATTTGTCATTGTGTGTCTGTTTGTTAGTGCCACACACTTTATTATTTAGTATTTGTATGTTAGCGTTTTGTCTGTCTTTATGTTAATAAATGTACCAAACCACAGCGTGTGCTTGATGTCCTTCCTCTTCCCTTTAAAGGGCAGATTCATGACAGAAGGACACGACCAACAGTGGACACCAGCCGCTGTAGGTTCTGGTGTTTATTTTTTTCATAATCATTTTTCTTTTGTGTTTTTACAAGTACGCCGCTGCCACTCAGACACCATCATGACTGTTAGTTTCTCATTTTTTCCCTCCCGCATTTTTTCTGTTTTGGACTGGAGGTTCTTTGTGTGTTCACCACCATGGACTTTTGTGTGTTTGGTCTGAGTGAGGAGGAGTGTAGGTTGGCGGGGCTTATTGTGAATTTTGCTTCAAGGGTTTGAGCCACCCATACTCCTGAGGTCGCTTTGGGATTCATCGACAGTGCAGCCCGGCTTATCGAGACCTGTCCCAGTCTCTGGAGGTGCCTGAGCCTAATAGCTCTCCTCACCACGGTGGCACCAGCACCAGCAGTGAGACGACCTCTAGTTGCCACGCCGGAGGAACCACCCGCATTGGTCATCTCACCTGGAGGCCCTGGGGTTGCATCCACCATCACGCCTGCTGCAGGGGCTGCCGCAGCAGGTTCGCCAGAGTCCTGGATGGCGGTGGAGCTCGAGTCCAGGCAAGTCCTCTGTTCTGGTTTAACCTTTTCGGGTTCAGAGAATTCTTGTCTTGCTCAGGGTGGGGAGATTCAGTTGCAGATGTCCTCTGCTCCTGAGCTCTCCTCGCCGGGCTCCACTGCTGCTGGTGATTCTCCTCTGGTGGTTGTCTTTTCTCCTTCTCCTGATGTGGCTGCATCAGGAAAGGTTGCCCTGATTGTGGAGGCTGAGACTTCCCAGAAGGAGTTGCTGGAGTCCTGGACGGCAGTGCAGCTTGAGCTCAGGCAAGTTTCCTTATTTAGCCTAGAGAAATCTTGCCTGGCTCTTAGTTGGGGGAACCAGGTGCAGCCTTCAGCTGCACTTGAGCTTCTCCCATCGGGCTCCACTGCTGCCGGTGACTCTGACCTGGTGTGTGTGTGTCTGTCTCTGTCCCTTCGCCTGAGCCACTATCTAGGGTCACCGAGGGTCCATCACCTATACCTGAGGTCTCTGTGGGTGCCCCCCCCCCCATTTGAGGTCTCTGCAGGTGCTGCTTCCCCTTCGTTTGAGGTCTCCGCGGATGCTGTTATGCCCCAGTCTGGGACCTCCGTGGGTGCTGCTACGCCCCAGTCCTGGGCCTCCGTGGGTGCTGCTATGCCCCAGCCCGAGACTGCCGTGGGTGCCTCACCTCAGCCTGAGGCCGCCGTGGGTGCCGCGCCTCAGCCCGAGGTCACCGTGGGTACTGCACCTCAGCCCAAGGTCACCGTGGGTGCCGTGCCTCAGCCCGAGGTTGTCATGGACTCCCCGTCCTCGCCGGAGGTCCCCACAGCACAGCCTCTTCCCTCATCCGGTCTCTTCGCTGGCCGACCACCACCATTGCTGGTCCCCACTGTTGGCCGGCAGGTTTTGTTTGGGGCCAAGCCGCCACAGCACCAGTTTCACCTTCCAAATGCTGGTGACCAGGCGAGTCACTGGGAGTCTGGGTTCCAGCTGCGCCACCTGGGAGGGGCATGTTGTGCTTGGCGGACCGGTGGCTCATGTACTCTGGGAGGCCACCTGATGGGTTTCGCCATCCAGTCGGGTGGTTGTGGTACTCTGGGCGGCCACTGAATGCATTCTGCCTTACGCGACGGTGGATTTGGGACTCCTGTAGGCCGCCCGAACTGCCCTAGTCTCCGGCCGAGGTCCCTGGAGTCTGGGCCACTATAGTATTCAGGTTGTGGGTCATGAGTGCTTTCTTTGTTTCGATTTGTTTTGTTGCAGTCCCTCCGTGCCTGGGTTCCCCCCTCCTCCCCCGCGGGGAGGGTTGTTTTTCTGGTTTATTCCATATTAAATGTTTTTCTATAGATGCGATGTTTGGGGCTTTTTTTGAGAGAACTTTTGCTGAAAATGTTTTGCAACCTTTTCGTTCTTATTTTCTTTTTGCATATGAGATGTTGAATCCCTGCCAAATGTCGATTAATGAGTGTCACCTCTTTTTTGATATGAGGCAATGCCATGCAATGAAGCTGTTTAAATGAAGATTTATGCTGTGTTTTTTCGGACAACAATGTGCCATGTGTATTATTTTGGGAGATGTTGTTTTCGCTAGACTATTCTCATTCATTCATTCATTCATCTTCTTCCACTTAATCCTTTTCGGGTCGCGGGGGGGCTAGAGCCTATCCCAGCATCTTTGGGCGAGAGGCAGGGTACACCCTGGACAGATCGCCAATCCATCGCAGTGCCAACACAGAGAGACAGACAACCATTCACTCTCACAGTCATACCTAAGGACAATTTAGAATCCCCAGTTTGATGCTAATTAACCTAACTTGCATGTTTTTTGGCATGTGGGAGGAAACCAGAGAAATCCCAGAGTAAACTTTGTTTATGATAAGCTACCTGTTGTACTCCCCAGGTTTTGGCTTTGCGGAAGTCGTGGGGCTGGGGTTTTTTTGTTTTGTTTTGTTTTGTTACCTCCGCCAAAGGGGGAGGTTATGTGATCATCGGCGTTGGTTTGTTTGTTTGTTTGTTTGTTTGTTAGCAAGATAACTCAAAAAGTTGCGGACGGATTTTCATGAAATTTTCACAGATTGTCAGAAATGGGGTATCCTACAGATGATTAGATTTTGGTGGTGATCCGGATCACTGTCGAGAAGAAAACCGCCATTACGGAAAATGCCATTTTCGTCAATAACTAATGAACCACTAATCCTATCTTTGTGAATCCAATTGCTTGTCATATGTTTTCATGGTCAAGGAATCGGAAAACGTACACACAAACACTGTATGGGGGGAACTGTGGCGCTAAACCGCCATTACGGACAATGCGATTTTCGTGAATAACTACTCAACCACTAATCCTATCATTGTGAATCCAGTTGCTAGTCATATGTTTTCATGGTCAAGGAATCTGAAAACGTACACACAAACACTGTATGGGGGGAACTGTGGCGCTTGGCGGAGGTCTGCGCTCTTCGAGTGCTTTTCTAGTTTTAGTTTGCTCTTGTTGGGGGGGTGTCTTCTGTGTGTGTGTGTGTGTGTGTGGCGGGGGGGGGGGGGTTGTTTTTCTGTGATGTTACCCTGGGGTGTCTGGGACCCATCCCTTGATGGGAGACTCTGTCATAATCCTGGGCACGGATAGGCACCGTGCCCAGCCTTCTGTTAAGTTTGGTTCTTTTCTGTCTGTTGATTTTTTTTAATTTATCTGGTCTAGTTATTGTGTCGTTTTGTATTTGTCATTTTGTTCACATTTTTGGGGTTGTGTTGTTGTTTATTATGGTTTCCTGTTATGTTTTATTTTGACAGCACTGTGCAGCTTCCGGCTGTCAAACTGGTCAGAGCTGTACACCTGTCATCAATTCTGTTATTTTCACCACTCATGTATCCACACCTGTCATTGATTATGGCTTGCATATAAGGGCACGGCAAACCTCTGTGGTTTGTCGTGTCCTTCTTCCACGTTACCCCGTCCTCAGGAGCAGAGCAATCCATCCTGAGTGTGTTTGAGGCCGCTTTTGAGGAGAGTAGGAGAGCTCTGTCCAGTTATGTTTCCCTTATTTCCAGCCGTGAGCCCCCGCAGCCTTCGGGAGAGCTCCGGCTGGATTCCGCCCCTTGCTCAGTGTTCCCGGCTTCATGTCCCCCTGGACGTCGAGCCCCACTCTCCTCCAGCGTTTGTCATTGTGTATCTGTTTGTTAGCACCACACACTTTATTATTTAGTATTTGTATGTTAGCGTTTTGTCTGTCTTGTACCAAACCACAGCGTGCGCTTGGTGTCCTTCCTTGTCCCTTTAAAGGGCAGATTCATGACAATCACCTGCAAACAAACCCAAAAACCCACAAATGTCCGTAATAATAACTACATATACAGTAATGTGTGTGTGTGTGTGTGTGTGTGTATTCATTACCTCCACCAAGGAGGTTATGTGATCATCGGCGTTGGTTTGTCTGTCTGTCTGTCTGTTTGTCTGTTTGTTTGTTTGTTGCAAGATAACTCAAAAACTTATGGACGGATTTTCATTAAATTTTCACAGATTGTCAGAAATGGGGTATCCTACAGATGATTACATTTTGGTGGTGATCCGGATCACCGTCCAGAAGAAAACCGCCATTACGGAAAATGCCATTTTCGTGAATAACTACTGAACCACTAATCCTATCATTGTCAATCCAATTGCTAGTCATATGTTTTCATGGCCAAGGAATCTGAAAACGTACACACAAACACTGTATGGGAGGAACTGTGGCCGCCATTATGGAAAATGTCATTTTCGTGAATAACTACTGAACCACTAATCCTATCATTGTCAATCCAATTGCTAGTCATATGTTTTCATGGTCAAGGAATCTGAAAACGTACACACAAACACTGTATGGGGGGAACTGTGGCCGCCATTACGGAAAATGACATTTTCGTGAATAACCACTGAACCACTAATCCTATCATTGTCAATCCAATTGTTAGTCATATGTTTTCATGGTCAAGGAATCTGAAAATGTACACACAAACACTGTATGGAGGGAACTGTGGCCGCCATTACGGAAAATGCCATTTTCGTGAATTAACTACTGAACCACTAATGCTATCATTGTCAATCCAATTGCTAGTCATATGTTTTCATGGCCAAGGAATCTGAAAACGTACACACAAACACTGTATGGGAGGAACTGTGGCCGCCATTACGGAAAATGCCATTTTCGTGAATTAACTACTGAACCACTAATGCTATCATTGTCAATCCAATTGCTAGTCATATGTTTTCATGGCCAAGGAATCTGAAAACGTACACACAAACACTGTATGGGGGGAACTGTGGCGCTTGGCGGAGGTCTGCGCTGTCCGAGTGCTATTCTAGTTCATTCATCTTCTTCCGCTTAATCCTTTTTCGGGTCGCGGGGGGGCTGGAGCCTATCCCAGCATCTTTGGGCGAGAGGCAGGGTACACCCTGGACAGATCGCCAGTCCACCGCAGGGCCAACACAGAGAGACAGACAACTATTCACTCTCACAGTCATACCTAAGGACAATTTAGAATCCCCAGTTTTGATGCCAGTTAACCTAACTTGCATGTTTTTTTCATGTGGGAGGAAACCGGAGAAATCCCGGAGTAAACCCACGCAGACACGGGGAGAACATGCAAACTCCACACATATCACTTTTGGTCGGGGGCTGGGATCGAACCCAGGATCCCCCGGCCAAGGGTGAGTTGCTGTGCTGCCGCAGTGCTAACCACTCCGCCACTGCGCCGCCCGTATGTATATATATATACAGTATATGTATATGTGTGTGTGTGTGTGTGTGTGTGTGTGTGTGTATGTATGTATGTATATGTACTGTATATATCCCCATACATAAAAACATTTTAAAAAACGTGTCATACACACCATGATATCACCAAACAAATACTCTACATTGTCCTCTTACATATATATTCTTTTTTTAACTCCCACTTCTCTCTATTTCTCTTCCATTCCTACATGTATGAACAGAGTTTTGATCTAAAACATTTGTTTTCAACCAGCATTTCAGTCAACATTTGCCAATGGAGCTTAACTTAGGCTGACTTAGGCGAACTCTGCTTAACTTAGCCCAGCGCTCAGGAACTATTACAAATTGAGGACAGCTTTCACCAACATTTATTTAAAAAAATCAGCAAATTTTCAGCATGCTGAAAAGTCTCAACGAATACAACTTTCGCCAGCGTTTGCCAACAAACACCAACTTTCATCAGCTTTTGCCAGCAGAGCCAGACGTTTGCCAAAACATTAGTAAAAGTTGGTCAGATGTTGTAGTGTGAATCCACCCAAAAAAGCAGGTCCTGGATGGCAGGAAGCCTCCACAAATGCTGATCTTTATGTCTTGATGTCAGCTTAACTGCGCTGAGTATTCCTTTGCTTAAGTTAACCTAAGTTGGCAACTGTTACACATACGCTAGCCTAAGTTGGCAAAAGATTGACAACGCTGAATGCAACAATGGGAAATGCTCGTAAAAGTTTGTAAAAGTTCATAAAAGTTGGTGTGTTCTCACAAATATAATTTCACCAACGTTTGGACTGATTTCAACGATTTTTCAAAACATCAGTAAAAGTCGGTCCAAATGTTATAGTGTGAACTCAGCTTTAGAGAAGAAGCATTGTTTAAAGTCAGAAAAATAAAACTCCTGTATTGATGCTGAAATCCTGTGAAGGCCTGCTTTTTGTCCCCATGCGGAAATCAGATCAAGAATTGATAAAGGAATCAATAAAGAATAGGATCAACAATGCCACTGATATTGATAAAATCTTATCAATTCCCATATACAGCCCAAGGAAGATGCGCTGGAACTTCCGCAAAGCCAACTGGAAGAAATTCAGTGAAACTCTGGACCGGAGCGTTGTTACCATCCCACTCCACACCATCACTGTAGATGAAGCATACAACCGCTTCTGCAGCGCAATCTTCAAGGCTGCCCATACTGCAATCCCACGAGGCTACCGACCCCTCTATGTCCCATGTTTGGACGGAGAAAGTGCTGCCCTCCTACAACCCTATCAAACATCAGGGGACCCAGAGATAGCAGACCATCTCATTGAATCGCTAAATACAGCTCGGCGAAAGAAATGGGAGGAGACAGTTGCTGACCGGAGCTTTACCCACTCTAGCAGGAAATGTTGGAGCCTCATCCGTCGCCTAGGAGCTGCACAGAAGCCCCCTAGCCAAAGCCGAGCATCCGTCACACCCAACCAAGTTGCATCCCACCTACTGACTATCGCCAAAGCACCCCAAGACAAAGACACCAAAAGAGCAGTTACAACTGAGCTAAAAAAACACCAAAAAATGCCTGTAGAGGAAACGAACCCTGAACCCTTCGAGGCTGCTGAACTGGAGAAAGTCCTACAGAGCCTGAAATGTGGAAAGGCAGCAGGATACGATAACATCTTCCCAGAATTCATGAAAAATCTTGGCCCCCGAGCCCTAACCTGGTTGACACAATTCTACACAAGGATCACACAAACAAACTCGATCCCAAAGAAATGGCGGACAGCAAAGGTCATTGCCATCCCAAAACCTGGCAAAGACCACAAATTACCAGCAAGCTACCGCCCAATCTCCCTACTCAGCGTTCCTTACAAAATCATGGAGCGCCTAATTCTGCAACGCATTTCCCCAGAGGTAGAGGATATTCTAAGTGTGGATCAAGCAGGTTTCCGCAAGGACCGCAGTACAGGAGAACAAGTACTGGCCCTAACCACCTTCATCGAAAATGGCTTCGAGAGCAGACTGAAGACAGGGGCTGTGTTTCTCGACCTTACAGCCGCCTATGATACGGTCTGGCACAAAGGCCTCCTCCTGAAACTTATAAAGGCGATCCCTGCTTGGGCAACAGCAATTATAAAAACCCTGCTGACCAACCGAAGGTTCAGAGTCCACCTCAGTCAGAAGACAAGTGCATGGAGAATGCAGAAAAACGGACTCCCACAAGGCTCAGTTCTAGCTCCAACTCTGTTCAACCTCTACATAAACGACCTGCCTACTACAAAATCCCGCAAATTCACCTATGCAGACGACATCTGTTTGGCATTCCAAGCACCAGACTTTGAACCACTGGAACGGGTGCTCACGGAAGATCTTGCCAAACTGGACCAGTTCTGCAAAATCTGGCGTCTAAAACCAAGCCCAGCAAAAACCGTCTCCAGTGTATTCCATCTCCACAATGCAAAAGCTGCCAGAGAACTAAACATCCACCTGAGCGGACTCAAGCTTAAGCATGCCCCAAATCCAACTTATCTTGGAGTGACCCTTGATAGGACCTTATCCTTCAAGGAACATCTAAAGGGGACGGCTGCTAAGGTGAAGGTACGAAACAACCTGCTCTGCAAGCTCGCTGGTGCAAAATGGGGGGCGGCAGTCTCCACCCTGCGCACCTCAGCACTGGCCCTTTCATACTCTGTAGCAGAATATTGTGCCCCTGTCTGGTCCAGGTCATCTTACACACACCATGTAGACACCCAGCTCAACACAACCATGAGAACTATAACTGGAACAATCCGCTCAACACCACTCCCCTGGCTCTCTGTACTGTCAAACATAGCCCCTCCACACATCCGGCGAGCAGCATTAACTCAAAGGATGCTCCAAAAAGTTAAAGATTCTCCTCACTTACCAATCCATGCAGATATCTACACTCCACCCACTGCCCGACTTTCATCCAGACGGCCGATTTGGAAAAACCCTCCCCCAGCTGACTTTACCATCCAGACAGCTTGGCAAGAGGAATGGGAGACCAAGGAGGTCCCAAACAAACAGCTGGTGATAAACCCCAACCAACAGGTCCCGGGCACCAACCTCCCAAGGAGACAGTGGTCTACACTCAATCGCTTCAGGACTGGACATGGCCCCTGCTTGGCCAGCCTTTACAGATGGGGCAGTAGCCCTAGCCCTCTGTGCGCATGTGGAGAGGAGCAAACAATGGAACACATCATAGAGGCTTGCCCGCTCCAAAGACTGGAAGGAGGATTACACACCCTCCATACAGCAAACCAGGAGGCAACTGCTTGGCTTAAGGACTTTGCATTCGCTAAATAAATAAAATCAATTCCCATCCCTAGCTAGCAGGCTAACAGTGTAAACAACCATCATCCCTGTGCACTTTTTGGAGGAGGCAGTAACAGTTTTCATGCTGTGTGTCCTGCCAGATAACGCTGCAAACCTAATCATAAGATAAGATAAGATAAGATAAGCCTTTATTAGTCCCACAATGGGGAAATTCCAGGATTGCAACAGCATAGGGATAGCAACACTCAGAGCAACAATCAGAAGGCAAGAAAAAACAACATCTAGTAAACATATGTCCATATTACTATAAATGTATATATACAGACACACAGTGCAGAGCATTATGGCTGGTGGATGTGCAGCAGAAAGTCTAAGCTCTCTCTCCGCGGATGCAGTGGGCCAGCTGGAAGTCTTTGGGCATGATGGTGACCCCCTTAGCGAAGAAGAGACCACCAGGTGGGTCTCGCTGGTCTCCTGCAGAGCCATGACGGCGAAGCTCAGGAAACGAAGGACGGTCTTGAAGTCCTGAGCGATCTCCCTCACCAGGCGCTGGACGGGCAGCTTACGGATGAGCAGCTCCGTGGATTTCTGGTAGCGACGGATCTCTCTCAGAGCCACGGGCCTGTGACGGCGAGGCCTCTTCACTCTGCTGGTGGCCAGAGCAATCATGATTAATCATGATAATCATGATGGCATTTTGGGGAATGCCACAGCAGGTACAGTAGAAAGCAGCTATAGAAGTTATGGAAGCATTTAAAATAATAACATGTAAGTGTTATATATTAATTATGGTTATTATTATTATATTATTATTATTATTGTGCGTCATGGGTGACGGATACACCTTTCCGGTTCGCTGGAGCTGACGGCGAGGTACAAGTTGGTTGTGGTAACAAACATCCAGTTCATGGTGACTATGAGGGGGTCGAACGTGATGGGCTGCGACCTGTTCTATGGACTGGGCTTTACGATCACCAGCGGTACCGGAGAGGAGTGGTCGGGCTATGGTTTGTGCGACCAATCGGTTCTGTGTGTGGTGGACGATGCAGTATGGGGCAAAGATTGGCCTAGTATTCTGGGAAATGGACAGGACCAAAACCACCCAGGGCTATTGCGGGGTGGTTCCGGTACCAGGGCCCAAGTTACCCTGGTGTGGGAAGTGGGCAGCACAGTGGAACGCCCGCGACGACGAGTGGAGCTGTGAGGACGCCTCCCTTCGCTTCCGAGTTCGGCCTGGAGATACCGAGAAGCAAGGGGCTGCAACGGCTTCGCCAGTGTTTAAAATGAAAGAGAGAGGGGCAGAACTAGCTGGCACAGTGGACAGACGTGCCACACAGCAATACTGGAGGCCGAGTAGTGCTTCACATGGGGTTGGTGGAGCGGTTCGACCCAGAGAGGAAGCCTGGTCTAGACTTCGTGGACGTTTGAAGCCGAGTTGAGCTCCCCTGCGGGTCGCTAATGTGGTTCGACCCAGGGTGGAGGCTCAGCTAAGAGGAGTTCACGGCAAGATGAAATGACAAGAGGACCAGGGACAGCTGTAGGTAGTGGCCGTCCGGGACGACGGTTATCTTCAGATGTCCGATGGGTCATGGAGACACCCCAACGAACTGAGACGTGCCAGTGAGGAGAAGGAGGTGTCGGGGTGCCGACGTGGTTCATCTCTGGGGGCGAAGCGTAGAAGAAGTTCTGGTTGGGACCCACCAGACGGGTCTCCGGGGGGTGCTCTCCCCATCGAGACTGTGTGTTGGCAAGGGGGCAATATGTTTTGGGGTCGACCTATTAGCATGATAATGTTCAAAATGTTAATGTGTGCACCACCAGGGCTGAATTGTTGTTGTGTTAACGTGGTATATGCATAAAAAGTGGCTGGGTTGAGTGCTCATTTAAAAAAAAGAGTGTGGGCTACTTTTATCAGGAGGTTTGTTCAGAGTTGCCAATAGGTGTGTATTGCCCGAGCCATGCAGATAATATGTTTCACACTTACTCGCTGTGGGATTGCTCTGTGTGTGTGTTTACAAAGAAAAAAAAAGGCCCAACACTCTGTATTGTTGCGTTTGCTTGCATGTGTGATGTGTAATTTACCCGAGTTGTGGGGTGAGGGTGTTGGGTGGGGGGCTGGCACAGCGGGGTGTGGATGTACATATTGTCTGTTCATGGAGTGTTTTGATAGGCTTTGGATTGTACATATGTTCTGGGATTATTTTTATATGTTATATACTAGGAACATGGCAGCTTATTGTGTCCTACGGACTGTTTTATATTTGAGACGGCAGAATAATCCATCTGGCCGTGTGGAGGTGGGGCAGTAGTCCTCCTGTCCCCCTCTAGTTTTAGTTATTTGTGTGCATGGATAGGCCCTGTTATCATATTTACTGTTAGTGTGTGATTGGGGTCGAAATTTGGGTAGGCCTAATGGTGTGTGTCCTGGACTTTTTTACGGGGGGGGCGGGGTATATATTAATTATGGTTATTATTTTTATATTATTATTATTGTGTGTCATGGGTGACGGCTACGCCTTTCCAGTTCCGCCACCACCCAAGGTATAAAAGGCCTAACCGGAAAAGGCATGGTCTCTATATGACCAGCACCTCTGTCTGTGCGGGAGCGCCTTCAGTTAGTGTGAGTCTGTTTGATAAAGTTCCGTTCGACTGCATCTTCAGCCTCATTATTGGAGTATTGGTTATGGACATAACAATAAGGCTGTGGGTGTTGATAAAATGTCCAAATGAATTGTCAAATACTGCAACAGTACATTAAAAGAACAAGGAAATCTATGATAATAATAATAGTAATGGTAGTAATAATAGATTTTGGATATTTTAAATCCATAGTATGTTTCTACAGAGTACAGAATTTGTTCCATTTGCCGCTTCAGCACATGTTTAAATGCTGAATTGTTGAATTTGCTAAAAGTCAGCAATAAAGTTGGGGTCTGGGCATTTATTTCAGTGATTTCTTGTCACAATAGGGGAATACAAAGACCTCTTCCTTATTGTGAGGAGGTCCTTGGGGTATCTCAGCTGACACTCTCGGGCTCAGACAGTTCCTTTAGAGACACTCCAGTTTCCATTAAGGGCACAGGTTGTCCTATTAACTGCAAATCTCTGTCTTGTTCATTTCCTGGTTAGCGCTCCACATTGTGAATGTCTGTCCTTTGTTATCCATGTACCCCTATTTAATTTACGGTTGTAGGAAATAAAGGGACTACTACTGTATGAAGGTAGCATTAAAAGTCAAAACCTTCTCCATGATCTTACACCCACACTTTCTTGTTCTGAGTGTGTAATCTGTTGAAGCTCCTGGGTGTGATGTGTTGCACTTTAGTGGCAGTCACCTGTCAATGTTAACAGCTGGCGATCCATCAAACACTTCATAGGGCACTAACTGGAAGACTTGAGATCATTACAGTGACTGTTGTTGTTTTATTAATACTATACCAAATAGCATATCAAATATGGCGAGGGTTTAAGTGGTTATAGTTGGACACACATTTTGACCTATTTAGAAAATATTTATAAATCCGTCATTAGGGTAGTCATGATGAAGTTGTGCCAACTTTTCTTTTCTGACTTTATTAATTTATTAATATGAACTAACAATCAGTAGGGAGTTGTGCACAACTTCTTTCAAGTCATTTTTTCCTTTGGTTCTTAAGATGGGACAAACTACTTTAACAATGAAGATGTCTGTCTGTATATATGCTTACATGACATTTCACATTGTAAATACAATTACACAAAGTGATTCATTGCCACTTGCAGATTGTTTATCTTCAGATTTTACAAACATTCAGCTGTTTGCAAAAAAGAAAATCAAACAAGAAACATTTAAATATTTCATATGTGCAACTATTTAAAGGGGTCACTGACTGCACTTTGTCCACATTTTAACAGCTCACACAGATCTTAATGAAATGTGTGACATATTCTGGTCAAATTTTCTTTAGTTATTTAATTACTGTTGCATCATTGTGAATCCTATTTCCCAGCTTTTCTGAGAACATCTGGTTTCAGTGCATGTCTCTTAAAATCTCTCAGACTACATTCAACTCCACCCTTCCTCTTACATTGCGATTGCCAATATAACCTGGTTAGTTCTGATCTAACTTGAGCCAGAGGAGGTGAGAGTGGGCCAAAATTAACTATTTTATCCAGTACGCCCTTGCGTGCTGCAGAGCCCAATTGGTCTGCCTTAGACACCTCGAACCAATCTACATGCCAAAACCAGACTTTGCGAGGTTAAAATGATATCAGGGCAGCAGGATTTTAACCAAAGAAAAACTGACATGATTTGTCCATGTGCACAAGCCCCCTGACCTAATTTTTTTAACCCTTTACCTGCCATAGGCGCTGTGTGGCGCCTGGGGAAATGCAAGGCAACTCAAGGCCCCTAGTGGTCAAGAGTGGTAAAAAAATTTTGTCAATAAAATGGTTCAGATTTCCAAGGTTATAACTAGAAAGTTACAAAAGATAATGGCTTACTGTCAATTAGGAAGATGTAGAATATGAGCCAAAGTTTCAGATAGGAATAAATTTACGCATCTAATTTGCATAATGTCGCGGCAGCTATATAATTACATAACTCAGTCAAAAGTGGACTTTGGACACATTTACACAAAGAATGGTCCGTTTTTTGATGCTGTTTTGTCTACAGGAGTATGTTTTTATCTAATCTTGAAAGTATATAAACCAGAAAATCAATAAAATGTAAAAAAAAACATAAATTTGTGACTTACCGGTGGCAAGAGGGGTGGTGCTCGCTCGCCCACGTGACCAGTCCATTTTCGTCCATCGTGGCCGATGTTTCGCGTTTACTTAGTAATTTACACCCGCTTACACATCTACAAACTCTTATGATTATCCCACGTGAATTTTGTTTGTATTACACAGCTATTTTCCCCGTTTCATGCAGTTTCAGTCATCATCACTGCCGCGATGACCAATCATGGCGGCATCCACATTGGTGTGTGTGAGCTCAAAGCGGAAAAAGGAAGAAGAATAATGAAGCTTTCTTCTTCTTTGCTGTATTCCATGTCAGCCATGATTCCTTCGGCGCGTGTCTGCCACCTTCTAAACTGTCAGATCAATACAGATTAAGTACAAATTCTCAGTATAGTTGGGGGACGTCAATAAGTTGACACATGCAGTTGCTACTGTGGACAGTAAAAGGGTTAACACACATTTGTCCTCCTTAGCAGGAGATTGCGTTTTGTCAGTGCATTCCTGTATCCCTGTGACAAGTGCATTTTTTTCCTATTTTGGACACAGGCCTTGCTTATTCAGCTCTCCATGCAACAAGGTGTGTGACCTTTTTTAAAAAAAAAAAAAAAAAAAAATCCGGGTCTTTATCTATCTTGATGGTAATACATTTTTACATTTTTGTGTGGAGTGCCATTTCGGGCTAATTAGCTGACTACATGATTGCCAAAGGATTTAAGATGAACCTTAGTCTTCCGCTCTAGACCTCTGACCACAGTACCTTAAATTAAGTCAGAACAAGAAAGGATTTACTCGGCCAAAGAACACGAGATGAGGCCTGTCCAAAGATTTTGTGCCGCTAACATGGCTTTTTTAGTGATCACACAAAAACCAAAACAAAAGTAAAATGCATACAAATGTTGAAAAATAAAAACATACATAAAAGTGCATTCAGTTTAAAGTCTGAAAAAAACTCTCATGCTCGAGCAGCAGAGCTGTAGCTGTTGGCATTATCAGTCCTGATAAAGCTGAAGGCCAGAGTGCTGTAGCCATTCAACACACAGAGACTCACAGGCATATGAGCTTAAAATGGATAAACTTAATGAATCACACAAAAATAAACTTAAATTAAGATTACATTACAGGAAAACCCCAGAACCAGCGACTGCATGAGTATAAATGACAACACTTGCTGAAATAGGTACGAATATATGACCACAGACGAATACATGAAAACACCACAAACTCAAGCTAGAAATATGAATAAAAATGAAAGCACCAAGAATCTGATGCCGCTGTGCCTGTGGCAGGTAGGCATGGGAGGGGGGGGGGGCTGTAAAATAGGTGCACTGCCACCTGTACTTGCCCAGCATAGTTATTAGAATACCTTTTTCCCAGCTCCAGTGACGTAAAGCTGAGGTAAATGTATGTTTATTTTGATAACAAAGCCGTATGTGGAAATTATGCCAAATAAAAATTTGATAAAATATGGTGATACAATGATGCAAGCCTTTAGTTCCACTTGATTTTGACCAGGCAAGCTGGGAAGCTGGTAACAGACAGACAGACAGTTACACACAGACGCACATAGTTATCATGGTATGTCTAAATTGCTTTGCACTGACGCATAATGACTAATCAAGCAGCCCCCAGTATGGAAAAAAAATAATGTGATGTAGCATAAGCTTTAAGAATCAAATATAGCAGTTGTAGGAGTTATTAGTGTTTTAATGTTGAAATCGCTACATAATTTAAGCAGAAAACTTACTTGGAAAGGGGTTTTCCTTCGCTCAGCTAGCCGCTGTGGTCTGGCATGTTTTAGAATCGAGGCGTGTCGGACTTGTAGTTTTTATCAGTGAAAAAACTTATGTGACGTAACATCCTTCCATCCACCCATCCATCCATCCATTTTCTACTGCTTTTCTGGGGGTCTGGGTCACGGAGGCAGCAGCTCAAGCGGAGAAGCCCAGACTTCCCTCTCCCCAGCCACCTACTCCAGCTCTTCAGAGTGGATACCAAGATGTTCCCAGGCCAGCTGGGAGACGTAGTCTCTAGAGCATGTCCTGGGTCTGCCCTGGAGTCTCCTCCCAGTGTGATGTGCTTGGAACACCTCAAGTGGGAAGCATCCAGGAGGCATCCTGATCAGATGCCAAAACCACCTCAACTGGCTCCTTTTGATGTGGAGGAGCAGCGGTTCTACTCTGAGCCTCTCCCAGATGACTGAGCTCCTCACCCTGTCTCTAAGGGTGAGTCCAGCAATCCTACAGAGAAAGCTCATTTCACCCGCTTGCATCCGCTTGGATTAGGTGACGGTCGAAGGCAGAAACCTTTGCAGTCTGATCCCAGCTTTTGAAAATGTGATGCAACATAAGCTTTAAAAATTAAATGTTGCAGTGGTAGGACTTCTTAGTGTTTTAATATTGAAATTGCTGCATCATTTAAACACAAAACTTAGTTTGAAAGGTTTTTTTTTTTTTCCATTGCTCAGCTGTTCACTATGGTCCGGCATGTTTAGGAAGTCGTCTGTGTGCTGTTAAAAAGTCGCACTGCCGCCTCTAGTGGGCCAGCATAGTTATTACAAGGCCCTTTTTTTGCTTCTTCATTACACGGCAATGCTGAGTTAAATTTGTGTTTAGTTTGAAAAGGAAGACTTACTGTATGTCAAAGTTATTAGTGTTTTAATATTGAAATTGTTGCATAATTGAAGCACATAACTTACTTTGAAAGGGTTTTTTTCCCCTTGGCTCATCTGTCCGCTGTGGTCCGGCATGTTTAGGAAGTCGTCCATGGGCTGTAAAAAAATCGCATTGCCGCCTCTAGTGGCCCGACATAGTTATTACAATACCTTTTTTCACGGCTCCATTACACAGCAATGGTGAGTTCATTTGTGTTTATTTTGAAAGCAAAGCCATATCTCGAAATTCTGCCAAATTAAAAGTCGAGAAAATATGGCCATACTATTATACAAGCCTTTAGATCCACTTAATTTTGACTGGGCGAGCTGAAAAGCTGGCGACAGACAGGCAGATGAAACCAACCACAGACGCACTGAGTGATTACCGTACGCCTCTCCATTTCACCAAGGCATAATAATGACCAAAAGTCTCAAAAAGGCCCTTGGGAACAGAGGGCCATGGTGCCCCCCTGCCAAACACCCCATTGAATGTTTTCAACTGACTTTTATTAACAATCATGGAGAGTCACCACCCTTTTCATTGACAAGGCTCATCAAATGATGTGACTTGACTGGATGTGCCATCCAAATTTGGTCCTGCTGTCCAATCCCAGTGTTGAGTCATGTCCTGCTGTGGCTGGTTTTCTCCGGTACTTTCCATTCTTTGTCTGATTGGCTGAGCAAGCACAAAGGACTCCCTGTTAGTTGAAGGTCTCAGTCGTTGTAGGAAGTTGTTAAACAGAGACTACAGTCTGGGTGTGAGATCTTTTTTTGGGGGGGTGGGGGGGGCAGCAGTGGCTGTAGTGAAAGGGCCTCTGACCTCATAGGCTGTGGATTTACATGACCAATCTTAACACCAACAAACATAAATTTGTCTCACAAAAGAAATGAACGAATGAAATAATGCATCACTGGTGGACAGGGGTATGTGGTTTCAGTGATTGACCGGTCCCTGGAGTGTGTTTCTTTATGGCCGGTCCCTGGAGTGCAATAAGCACAGAAATATTCACAGAGAAGTGACTAAACTACTAGTGGCAGCTAGCCGCCTTTGGTCCTGGATTTTAATAACACTAAAAGAAAATGAGCTAAAATAAAGTCTAAGAATGATACATATGATCAAGTGTTGTAGACAAACAAGGACTCCAGGGGAGCTGAATAGAATTTATTGAAAATTGTGATCAAAATCTGCTGGGCTGACAATTAAGCTATCGCCAAGCAGCCTCTCCGTCACTTCCTCCCCACCAACATGAACAGAGTGCCTAGCCAAGTTAATGCTAACAAGTCAACGTCATTACAGTGAAAATATAACAAAATAAGCCAAAATGACATATTGATATTACCGTCTGTGGGTTAGTGAACCAGTTGGAAACAGGGATGTTTATTATAGTGACTGAAATCTAAAGAAAATAACAAGATAAACTACACTTGGCAAACAAACCTCTTGTAACACTGTTGGCTCCATGACAGACAGCTAGGCTGGCCAATAATAGAGTAGCAGGTGGGTGTCAAGGATGGCGCTTTGCTGGGTTTACTAATTTTAGCATCCCCTGGAAAATCTGAAGGAGTCAAAATGGTTAATGGGACAAAGAAACAATATAAAGGCCGTGTGTTTCAGAGAAATGATCATTTTGATCATTTTTTGAAAATCAAAAGACCAATAACCTTTCAGAAGATTAAAACGAACAAAAACACAATTTCTTCAGTCAATGACCCCTTTAAATGTTTCTTGATAATTAGGGTAATCAGTAGGTGAGGGATGAAAGATCGATTCAGTGATGGATCGCGATGCTTGGCATTGGCGACAGTGCATTGGTCCATAAACGTACGGATCGATATTTTATTTGTGCACACATACTTTTGGGCTATCAGTTAATCACTGATGTTTTCAGTCCACTAGATGACACAAAGCAAGCACCTGGTCAAGTGAAGTCAAAGCTTGTCTCGGCAGCCAGCTTTGAAAGTTAGCTCAAATGTTGGCTTTTTTTGGATTTTATAACAAAGATGGAAGGAAAGACCTTGACATGACACACAACCTACAAGAAGCGCTGCACAAAAAAAAGAAAAATTACTCAGAACATGGCGGGCCACACATGTCTCGGAGCAGCATTAGCAACGGCTAAGCTAAAAAGACACTGGCATGGAGTTTTTTCTCCGATCGCCAATTATGTAAAATTTATTTTTGAAGCACTGTTCAGAGACATACAATCACAAAGCGCTGTACAATAAAATGGAATAAAAGGAGGATGATAGATAAAAATTATTTTAAAAATACAAAAACAAGTTAAAACACAAGATTAAAATAATTTAAAAAAAATCAGACTTACTATTAAAAAGCATTTGAAACGCAACAAAAATCCTCATTAAACAAAAAAAGTTTTCAGCTACTTTTCAATAGAGTCCACAGAATCAGATAAATGTATCTGGAGGGCAAGTCTATTCCAAACACCGTCCATCACCCTCCTCCCTGTGGGCAGAGACGTATCTCCATGAAAAATGGAGCCCCAAGAAAAGTTTATTGTGTGAAAGAGATGTCAACAGTTTTACTTTGGGACATGATTTGAGGTTGAATAAGGTGAAAAAAAATTTAAATATATGGGATCATGATACTCAGTTATCGTGATATTGTGATTATCGCTGAATCGTGATAAGATTGAATCATGACCCAAGTACCCCTAATATTCAGGGCCTCTTAACAGACATTGTTTTCTACATTGTCTGCAGGTGTGAATGTGAACATGAATGGTTTTCTGTGTCACTGTGTTGGCCCTCTAATTGACTGGCCAACCCCGTCTGTCACTCGAAGAGGAGCTCAAGTGCCCTCCAAACCATCGCCACCATCACCCCTGTAGCCAAAATATGTTATACAGTTATGAAAATGAATGAATGAATGAATATAGTATAGATGATGGAATAAAAATGGCTTAAAATGTATAAATACCATACTTATACAAAATAAAAAGTAGTCCAGCTCAGTGTCAATTGATGCACAAAATTAACAAACTGTTTCTGAAAAAGGTTGTGGACTTTGATTTTCAGCATATTCCACAGTAGGATCGATTGTTTCTCTCAGAGAAGAGAAATTGTAAATATTGTAAATATCTTAAATAGAAAATTAGTAATCATGGTTCAGTCTTACCTTACTGACTGTGTGGTACTGTCAGAGTTTTAAACAGCCATTGCTTTATACTATGCAACTTTCTGATCAATGCAATGTAAAGGTTAGTGCACTGACATCCATCCTCATTTTCTCTCCTCTAAGCCTCATCACATCGACTTTGTTGAAACAGTGTTTCTATTAAGGATGAAAATTGACTCTTATTAATGTTTAAATGACATTTAACCATCACCCTTACTTGTCTGAAAAGGGCAAACTTAGTGGGAGGCAAGATCTGGAAAGGTACTTAGTTCTTCCTCGTTGCAATTGTGTCTATAGTTCTGCTTTGCTGCAATGTCTGTAACTACAGTTATGGAGTTGCTCTTTGTGCAAACATCCATTACATAAGGTTAGCCTGCTGTAGCCTTCTAATACAAATGTGGTCAAGCATGTGTGTTTAGTAACCTCACAGCCTGCACACATCTCCTTGGATGAAAGAGGGTGTGAATGGGATAAGAGCTGGAGAGGCAATTGGACTGACCCCATTTGACCAAGGTGTGAGTAGAGGTGAAGTGTCACTGAAGGCAAACAATGGGTGTTGACTGAAGACAAGGAGCAAGGCTTTCTCTCCGTCTTCATCTTCATCTTCATCTTCATCTTCATCTTCCTTTCCTTTGACAGTGTTTGGCTTGATTTGTCACTGCTTTGCTTTAACACCAAGGTTGGCATATTTCACCTGAGCTTGAAGTTGGGAGGTTCCTATTACAGTATAATATCCTGTTGGGCGTGTGCATCAAGCCTGAATTAGTGGATGCTGATTTTTTTGAGAATATTGTAGTGCAACATGATCAGTGTAGTCTCTAAGATATGGCTGTTTTTCTTGTGTTACAATTTAAGTACAACTTCCAAGCTGAGTCTGCGTCTTTGAATTCCCAAACGGATGGATTCTTTCTGCCCTCAGTGACATTCTAGTAGTTGGGTTTCTCAGCAGGAGCGCTAGTTAGCAGCAGCCCCTAAGATATGTATGGATCACATTCACTTCTCTATAGCTATAGTGCCAAGAAGCAAAGCCCCCGTACTTGTGTTGGAGCCAGTGCAATTTACACCATGTGAGCAGAGTTGTTAGAGCTCTTTCAGGACACTTTCACTGGACCCATGCTGGTCCTGAAGTGACCAGTCTGGGATGGTGTCACTACAGATTAAAGTTCACCACAATTTTTGATTCGGCGTCGCATATGAAGGTCTCACAAGTGTGACAAAATACATTTACACAATTTTTCACAGTACTAGCTATGTTAAGCCAACTATTATCAGAAGCTAAACAGCTGACCGTGGTAGCTGTGTACTTCTTCACTGGCTTCTCTCACACCACAGATTAATTTCTGGCTGCTGGCAGTTATATCTGCTAACATGATAGCAGGTTCATAATTATAAGGCTGTAGCCTTATAGTATGAGTGCATATGTGATGCACCCTTATGATGTCACGACCAGGGTGCTGTTTAAGAGGAGGGACAGAAAATGGCTTTAAAAGGTGTTCTTTGGCATAGACAACCATGTTTTGTTTTTTCTAATATCTTTTTACTGACTCATTTCTCAACATATTAATTAACTGATGTGATTAATGTGAAAATTAAACTTTAACATCATTTCTGGCTCAAACTCTGAACACTGGACCTAGCACTGTTTTCTCATCACAACATTCTCCATCTTGCTGCTGTGGACGTCACTGTGCCAGCCACCAGCTGCCTATCACCTCACGTTAGCATTCAGATGTTTTGGTGACATAACAAATAAACAAATAAAAATAAATAAATAGAAGGCATATAATTCCCAGCGGGCCACCCAAGTGAGCCGCTCCTGTCAGGAAGTCTCTAGAGCTGTTTGGTTCTAAAGCATCTCAAATGACAATGTGGGTCTTCATTTATGACTGTCATATTTTAAGCCGGCATTTCTTCAGCAGACTAAGCTCTTCGTCAGCTTGCAGGGGGACTTGTCTCATGGATCACAAATTTTTATTGAGCTACTTTTTAGACCGTCATGGAAGCGCTACTGAGCATCTTTTCATAAGGCTAGACTTGCGTAGAGAGGAAGTCTCTATGACAAGGTGCAACAGTTGTTGTTGGGGGTCAAATTAATATTTTTTTAACATTATTATACCCTTTGCAACTTCATTGCATGGAGTATGATGTTTTTGACCTGTCTGTCTTTCATTATTCTTCTTGTTATTTTTCACAAGGTCATATACTTTTAACCACATTATTATGCTGTAGAATTTTGCATAACCGGATCCAATCTATTATAGGCTTTGATTATCAGACAAAATATACTTTGATACTATGAACTCAAGGTTAATATTCTCTTAAAACTTTTGCAAGATTTTGACATGTTTCGTATTCACCACTGTGCCTCTTTTTCTGTTCCCATCTGTTTTTATTTCATTGTCATGCCTTTAATTTTTCTGCCATGTTCCTCTATGCATGCAGTTCGACAAAAGCAGGAAAGAGATGCATTATCTCAGCCTATCCACTCACAGAATACTGCTAACCTCCACTGTCATCTGCCACTCTGACATCAGACCCACTGCGACCAAGGAAAAAAAGAAAAAAGAAAAAAGCTCATGTTTCAAATGAGGGAAAATATCACTTTCTCCATGCAGCTTGTCTCTTTTTCACAGGCTCTTTTCTCCTGCATTTTTTACTCTCCTCTCCCCTTTCTGTCTCACCATCCCCTCCCACCCCCATTTCAGCTCTTTTTTTTTATTGTTTTGAATTGCAGTTTTGATGGGGGTGAAATAATCAGGCTGCCAAGTTGGCTGGACATAGACAGTATGGGATGCTTTGATCTGGACTTGCTGTTTTCCTGTTTGGATGTGATCATACACACACACACACACACACACACACACACACACACACACGGGCAAACACAAGGCACAGACTGCAATTTCACTTGACACGGTTCTTTCAGAGTTCGAGATTTACTGTGTTCTGGATGCTCATAGGGGGGAAAAAGGCAAGTGAAAGAGCTGTAGGATTCAGATGTAGACCAGTCACACATCACTGAAAACGATGTGTGGCCACACCACTTCAGTGCTGTTAGTTTCCTAGTTTTTCTGACAGACACCACCTTTCAACATTTATTGCAATCACTGACACCTATTTAGAGATATCAAAGCAACTAGCGTGTGGTCAAATAATAAACTTCATGCATGTAGAGCGATGAATGGTTGGCTGGAAGGATCTAATTCCTCTGTTGGCTCCCATGCAAACGTGTGCAACTTTGAATATATATTTTCAATTCAGTGCAGTCTCGGGCCGTTGGATGTAGGGATTCCCTACGCAGTGGTCCTGTTTAAATAAAAGTTCCAAGGAAAAATGTATATTTCTATATTCAAGACCATTGTGAGGGCGTGCATGGGCGGATTAATTGCATAACTGATGTGCAAATCCAGATAATCCTAAGAGTCAACTCAGTTAATATGGTCCTTGTTTGGCTTTTATGTAACCTGGTTATTGTTGTTTATGTAAGCGTGGCAGCTGTGGATGTGTTTAGTCATGGGTGAACCCAGCCTCGGTGCAGATGGTGCATTCAATTGTATTCAGGTGCTTGATGTTCCAGATGTTCTTAGACTAAGCCGTGACAAATTCCCTTGGATTGCATGGCCTGATTATGAACACTATAGACCAGGTCCAGTTGAAAGAACCATGCTGGGTGATAGGTTTATTAACTATTCGATGTTGTGACAAGAATTCACACACTTACCTCACTTACTCACCTATGCCATCTGATCTATTAAGTAATTTTCTGGATTCGTCTTGATTCTGTCTTAAGTCAAAAACACTCATCTGTGTTGGCAGAAATTCACTGCTAAAATCCATTAAATCCCACTGTATAACAGCCATCAGTGACATATTTATATGTAAACATAAATGTGATACTACAGCTCACCATAAACAACTCTGAAATACTTGTCAAGGATACCAGTTAACCTGTGATTCCAGAAACATAACCATTGAAAACGACAGACATCCAGTACTGGGTGATGGATGCGTGAAACAACATCAGCCTATCACCACCATCCCTTTGCATTACCTTCAGAATGCCCTGCTGGGGTCGTTTGGTATTTATTCGCCCGGCCTAGCTCCTTTATGACTCCACTCTGCTTAATGGTCCAAAAGAGAGTCACAGCTTAGTCTTCCACCCTTCATAAGGTGATGGATGGTGTGATTAGACTTAGACTGAAAAGTTAAGACTTAGCATTTATAAAACCCAAATTGGTATCTTAATTAGACCAATTCAAAAGCTGTGTTTGCTCATGGACCACCAGAAAACCACATTTGAAATATGCCCTCTGCTGAACAGTGTACAAATGAGGCTGTGATGACCTTGTTGTTTATTTTGTTTCACTTTTTTCTGGCATGATAATTTAGACCGTAGTCAGTGATTGGTAATGCAATATGTTACCAAATCAAGGTGTTTGGAAAGTGTGACCATTGAGCTGGATTGCTGAATGCACACAGCTGCTATAAGATGTACTGTAGACCCTACCCCCCACCCCCCACCACCACCACCAACTATCCTCTTCTAACTTCCAGAGAAAGTGCGACCATGAGGTCGCTCCAGTCACCGTGATGTATTTATCTCTGGCTCTCTCCTCATGACTGATGCTTTTCCATTAGCATGGGGGAGACAGGGGAGGATTTTAAATCTCCTCTGTCGGCTGGCATGGCCCACACCTGAATAAATTCACCCTACCCTTCCCGTCTCTCCCGCTCTCCAACCCCCCACCCACCCCCCACATCTCTGTTACTATCCACTGATCATGTCTCACCGGTCCCTCCACTCTCACGAGTCACGGCCATCCTTTCTGTTATCTCTTTGTCAGTCCTGTTGCAGCCATCACTCTCCAAAGCCTCACCCCTTCCTCCCCACCCTCCATCCTTCTCTCCATCTCCCCTAAAGAGGGGCTGTTCTGCGCCTTGATAATCCCCTAAGTTCTTTTCTAAATGGCCAACTAGTCCGGCAGTGTCCCCTAAAAGACTTAGCATTATTGAATAAAATGTGGTAAATGCCACTGCTGGGGAAAATTAATGCCACGTTGTATCACTCTCACCCTTCATCATCTCCCATGTGGTGGGCTCAACTATTTATTGAAGGATTGAAGTTGAAGACTGATATTCCCTGTCTCTGTTCGTGTGGCACCGGGGCCGGCCGATTCAAGTCAGACGCAATAGAGAGCTGTCACTTTTGATCATTGTGATAGAGATGTGTTTTTTTTTTTTTTATTCTTGCAGATTTCTTCTTCAGATGGTGCTTTATGGGGAGTCTTTTGAATTCATTGTGCATTTGCCCAGAACAGAGTGAGACTTCATCGAGATGCTTAAAGCAAACGGGAAGAACAGCAACATCCACTTTGAAAAGCCCTGGTGAAAGAACAATGAAAAAAAATTAATCACTCTTCCTACAAAGTGCAGCAATAATGTATTTTAATGATTCATCTGTTAAAAAAATCACTTCATCTATTGTGAGACTTTCTTTCTGTGGCACATTCTATCAGAACAAAGCATTTCAATTCATCTAATAGCTTCTTTAATGAACAATGAGGGTTTTTTGTGTAAAAATGTCTGAAAACAGTGCTTACTTTAAATATCACATGCCATTCTCTGCTGAGGATTCAAAGGAGAACAGAGAAAATTTGAAAATATGACAAAACAGTTCACCTTCATAGTTCATTCTTTTTTTTTTCTTTTTAAATTCAAGGCCCCATTCACTGGAATTTATTTTGTAGCATTTAACCTTCTGAAATGCATTTACTCATCACATGATTTTCGAGAAAACATCAAAATGCTCACCTCTCTCAAACATACAGCTTTTGTGTCATTTTTATATTATTATTTTCTTTCAGTTTCAGTCACCCTAATAAACCTCTATGTTTCCACCTAGTTCACTGAGCCATGGTTGACAATATATCTCACATCATTCTGGCTTATTTTGTTATATTTCCGTCATGATGCTACATTGATCCATTAGCATTAGCTTGGCTGGGTGGTCAGTGTCTGTCAGCAATACAGCAGTAGGAGCTCGGGAGGAGGTGACGGACAGGAAAACTTTCCTCAACTTAACTGTTGATCCAGACATTTTTGATCACTATTTTCTAAAAAAATTCTAGTCACCAAACTGGAATCTTTGTTCATGTACAACACGTGGCCATGTACGTAATTCTTAGATGTTATTTTAGCTTATTTTCTTGTATCATTATCTCTAACCGTGACCAAAGACGGCTAGCTGAAGCTAACAATTTAGCCACTAATTCATGAAAGTTTCTGTGGTTATTGTACCTCACCAACCGGTTATATCCTATCGACCACTGCAAATGCGCTCCCCTGTCCAACAGTGATGCTTTATTTCATTCCTTCTTTGAGGCAAATGTACAGTAATTGGCTCAGGCTCACTTCCAAGCTAGGAGCTAGCCAGCTAAGATTAGCAATAGTGATGTATTTTGCAAGTACATCAGGGGGCGGCTATGGCGCAGATGTAGTGTGGCTGACTACTGGTTGGAGGGTCAGTGGTTCGATTTCCGCTCTGTCTGCAGTCTGCATGTCGAAGTGTCCTTGAGCAAGACATTGAACCCTCAGTTGCTCCTGGTGCGTCAGGCCAGCACCTGTGCATGGCAGCTCCAACGCCATCAGTGTGTGAATGTTTGGATAGCAAGATCTGTAAAGCCCTTTGGTCTTCTAGAGATGAGAAAAAGCATTATATAAGTGAACGCCATTTACCATGTAAGAGGGAGAATGGAGTTAAATGCAGCTCTTAGGAAATTTAAAGGGACATGCACTAAAACCAGCCATTCAAGATTCAAAGGCTTTATTATCATGTGTACAGTTAGGAAATGCTACATTTCCTGAGCAATAAAATTCTTACTTCGCTCTCCAAACGAATGCCAAGTTAAAAGGTACAGAAACAACAATTCTAATAGGGCATGACACACTAACACAGTAACTCAATCCTAATACTAATGGATGCTAAGACACACACACCAACACACAGTTAGGCAGTAGAGGAATTAAACTGAAAATTCACTGGATGACTGAAGTGATAGTGGTATATTGATATCAGAGATGATGTGAACCTGAGATGGCATGAACCAATGTACAGTGTGCAAATGAGCATTGTGCAACAAGCAGTGTATAATTACAAATTATTGATAAGGAGCAGCAGAGACGATATGAACATCAGACAGGTGATACTATATCTACTATACAGGTGAGCAGTGTGCAAATTTAGCAGCCGGTGTGTGAGTTCCTATATGCGAAGCTGTGTTACAGAGTTTTGGGAGTTATCTGTTCATGAGTCTGATGGCAATGGGAAAGAAGGAGTTTTTCAGTCTGGTTGTCCTGCATTTCACACTTCTGTACCTCTGGCCTGAGGGTAGAAGTGTGAACAGTCTGTGTTGGGGGTCCCGGAGGATGGCGTCAGGTCTCTTTTGGACTCTGCGGTGGTAGATGCTCTGCAGAGAGGGGAGTGGAGTCCTGATGATCTTCTCCGCTGTCTTCACCACTCTCTGCAGGCGTTTGCGCTCCAGAGCAGTGGTGATGCTGTACCACACAGTGATGCAGTTGGTCAGGATGCTCTTGATGATGCAGCTGCAGAAATTGTTGAGGATCCTGGAAGACATGCCAAACTTCTTCAGCCTTCTCAGAAAGTACAGTCGCTGTTGAGCTCTCTTAACCAGCTCTGTGGTGTTGTGTGTCCACTTAAGGTCCTCGCTGATGTGAATGCCCAGGTATCTAAAGCTGCTCACCCTCTCCACCTCAAGCTTCCGGATGAACACTGGCTGATGGGGTCTCCTCCTCCCCTTCCTCATGTCCACTATCATCTTCTCTGTCTTGTCCGTGTTGAGGGTGAGGTTGTTGTCCTCACACCATGACACCAGGCTGGCCACCTCCCTTCTGTAGGATGCTTCATCATCACCAATGATGCATCCTATCACTGTTGTGTCATCCGCAAACTTAAAGATGATATTGTCCTTGTGGAAGGCAACACGGTCATGGGTGAAGAGGCTGTAGAGGATGGGGCTGAGAACACAACCCTGTGGGACACCTGTGTTCGTGATGATGCTGGCTGAGGTCCTGTTACCCATCCTGACAGACTGGGGCCTGCCAGTCAGAAAGTCATGAATGTCTCCTCTTTCAATCTTGATGAAAATTCATTTTTTATTGGGGGATCTAGCAGAACAATTTGAACTGAGTTAGGTTTTGTTAGTTGAAATAAATGAGACTCCAATCACCAGTAACTATGGGAACAAGCCCACATGTTACACCAGGCAACACGGTAGCAGAATCCAAGAAGCTCATCAGTGAGTAGAGGAAAGGATCTCCGAAAGGCCCAACATTGATTAAGTATCAAGATGCATCTCCTGGCTAAGGGCAGCATTTTCCCTATGCATCAGCATAGGCCAGAGCCATTTGTTACTTTCAGTCATGTCATTGCTTTATGCTAATGGAGCATCACCCATTCACTTTAATGAACAATTCAGAATGCTTCTTAAGTGCCGTGAATGCCGCTTTCCTTTTCAAAAACTGGTCCTTTTTTGTTATTGTTGTTTAACTCACATTTATTCTGCTCTGTTATACAATAATATATAATGCATACTCTATATTTGAAGCAAAACATTTGCCATATGTTTGTATTTTAATCTAAACTGGCATGCTGCTTTCTCCAATCAGTGCAAAAAATCACATTGCTGATTAATTCTCTGACTTGTCCCGCTGTTTCACCAGCATTATTACAGATACTGTGTAAAACAAGCAACTTAACAGCCAGTAATTTCTGCTCTGTGATATTACCCTGCTGGGACCACACGTTAGCCAGCATATGGTCTGTCTTGAGCTCAGACTCATCAGAGCCAAATGATAATGCACTATTATGAAGCAGTGCTTTATCTGCACAAATAAACAAGGAAAATCTTGATAAGTAACGGTTTATGGTTGTGCTGTTTCTTTCTTCTTCTTCTTTTCTTTCTTTCATGAAGTGGTCTCCACTCTTGCAACTAAATCTGAACTCATCAGTTCATGCAGTCTGACTTGAATGAGGTCATTCAGGTGGATGCCATCGCAGTATATTGTTCCTTCAATTTTACGCTACCCTTGTCGAACATCTCATCCATTCAGCTGGCAAACCATGCAATTTGAAATTATCACAGTTTAAACAGTTCCAATTTATGTCTGTCTCGCAGCAGTGCCACCTAATGTAATAATAATAAGGTGAGAAATATTGAGTTGCTCTCCAAAAACAGCGCTTGTCTGGTGGCTCAGGATCTTAAAAATGCAAGCATGTACCTTTTTCTATAGTGGCCCTGTGCCCTGATATTGCAGCAAGCTGATAAGATAAAACAATGGTTTATAGGGCCAAATCACATTTGTATGACTCTCATTCATGGTCAGTATTATGAACGTAACATCTTGAAATAATCTATTTTTGATTGAAGTCCCATGATAGCAAAGTAGCTAATGCACAATCTCAAGAGGGTAATGGCTCATGCAGCGGATGAGTGCAGTTTCGTTTTCTTCTTGGTTAACAACTGGCTCGCCCCCATGCACAGAAACATGTTTTCAAGTGAGAATGAGTCAGACAAGCCGAGAGGCACAAAAGAGGGAAAGAGAAAGAAGTAGGCAGACATGAGCCAGAACTTTACTGGAAGCTACATGAAAGATACATAACTTCCTAATCTCTCCATACGTTTCATCTTCACTGCAACTCCTCATTTCATAACCACTCAACTCCTCATATGTTGGTGGGAGGGGTGGTGGGCTGCACTAATGAATGTTCTTTAAGTAGAACACTCAGCTTTGATTCTATTTGGGTAAGGTTTATTAAAAATGAGGGAGAGGAAACTATGAGGGACTAGTTTAGAAAGAGTGCAATTGTAACCTTCTGCCATAGTATTCATGTCACTTACAGCGAGGCAATATGACTTAAGATTTTCAAAATATAATTTTTTTTCGATTGTGGGATACATTATATGCACATATAATGCATATATACAATGCATCCGGAAAGTATTCACAGAACTTCACTTTTTCCACATTTTGTTATGTTACAGCCTTTTTCCAAAATGGATTAAATTAATTTTTTCCCCTACCCCATAATGGCAATGGGGGGGGGGGGGGAAGTGTTGTGTTTTTTTTTTTTGTTTTGTTTTTTTTTATATTTTTGCAAATTTGTTAAAAATAATAATGAAAAAAAAACTAAGAAATCACATGTACATAAGTATTCACAGCTTTTGCCATGAAGCTCAAAACTGAGCTCAGGTGCATCCAGTTTCAACTGATCATCCTTGAGATGTTTCTACAGTTTAATTGGAGTCCACCTGTGGTAAATTCAGTTGATTGGACATGATTTGGAAAGGCACACACCTGTCTATATAAGGTCCCACAGTTGACAGTGCATGTCAGAGCACAAACCAAGCATGAAGTCAAAGGAATTGTCTGTAGACCTCCAATACAGGATTGTCTCTAGGCACAAATCTGAGGAAGGGTACAGAAAAATTTCTGCTGCTTTGAAGGTCCGAATGAGCACTGTGGCCTCCATCATCTGTAAATGGAAGAAGTTCGGAACCACCAAGACTCTTCCTAGAGCTGGCCAGCCATCTAAACTGAGCGACTGGGGGAGAAGGGCCTTTGTCATGGAGGTGACCAAGAACCCGATGGTCACTCTGTCAGAGCTCCAGTGTTACTCTGTGAAGAGAGGAGAACCTTCCAGAAGGACAACCATCTCTGCAGCAAGCCACAAATCAGGCCTGTATGGTAGAGTGGCCAGATGGAAGCCACTCCTTATTAAAAGGCACATGGCAGCCCACCTGGAGTTTGCCAAAAGGCACCAGAAGGACTCTCAGACCATAAGAAGCAAAATTCTCTGATCCGATGAGACAAAGATTGAACTCTTTGGCGTGAATGCCAGGCATCATATTTGGAGGAAACCAGGCACCATTCATCAACAGGTCAATGCCATCCCTACAGTGAAGCATGGTGGTGGCAGCATCATGCTGTGGGGATGTTTTTGAGCAGCAGGAACTAGGAGACTTGTCAGGGAAAGAGGAATGCAGCAATGTACAGGGTCATCCTGGATGAAAACCTGCTCCAGAGCGCTCTTGACCTCAGACTGGGGCGACGGTTCATCTTTCAGCAGGACAACGACCCTAAGCACACAGCCAAGATATCAAAGGAGTGGCTTCAGGACAACTCTGTGAATGTCCTTGAGTGGCTCAGCCAGAGCCCAGACTTGAATCCAATTAAACATCTTTGGAGAGATCTGAAAACGACTGTTCACCGACGCTTCCCATCCACCCTGATGGAGCTTGAGAGGTGGAATGGGCGAAACTGCCCAAAGATAGGTGTGCCAAGCTTGTGGCATCATATTCAAAAAGACTTGAGGCTGTAATCACTGCCAAAGGTGCATCAACTAGTATTGAGCAAAGACTGTGAATACTTATGTACATGTGATTTTTTTTTTTAGATTTTTATATTTAATAAATTTGAAAAAATCTAAAAAAAAAACAAAAAAAAACCTTTTTTACATTGTCATTATGGGGTATTGTGTGTAGAATTTTGAGAAAAAAAATTAATTTAATCAATATTAGAATAAGGCTGTAACATAAAATGTGGCAAAAATGAAGTGCTGTGAATACTTTCCAGATTTACTATATGTATTATTTCTACAATCTTGAATTTATTGGTGTTATTATTTGTTCTAGTTTAGTTTCAGGTTTATGTTGAAAGTTTTTCCTTTGTTGTTCTGGTGTTGTTTAGTTTAACTTGGTCTTTGTCTTATTTTTAAAGTATTATTCCTGTAAGTCCTTGTTTATGATTTCCAGCAAAGCTTTGGGTTTAATTTCTGATAATTATGTTTAGTTGTATTATTCCTGGTTTCATATTTTTCCAGGTGCCTTCTCCTAGTTATGCCTAAACTCCTGTTTTGTCCTTAGATCTGTTCCTAATATTTATTCCCCCTTCGTGTCTGTGTTTCCTTGTGTTTTGTTTGTCTGATCATTTCCCAGTCTCTGTCTCCCTCATCAGTGTCAGTCTCTGCACCTGCCCGATTGTTATCAGCTGTTTCCATCCCCTGATTGTTCCTTACCTTTAAATGTTTGTCTGGTGCATTTCCCTGATGCAGTGTTGTCTGTTTTGTCCTCCCTGAGGTCCCTTGTGAGTTCCGTCATGTTTTCTGGTTCCTCATCACATCATCGCCTGCTCCTTGAGAATCCATGACATTTTACTTATGAAATAATTGCATAATAAACTAAAATGAAACTCACTCCAGACAAAATTTTTCACATGTAACTGATGAAAGTACAATTGTTTTTTTTAGTTCTTTATTTGATGAGCTGCTTGCTCTTATTTTGAGTGTTTAGAAGACTGGAGAGGAGCTCTTATTTTGAAAGTTTGCTTGGCTAGCAAGAAAGTTTTGCATACTTGCAGAGAGAAAATGGCACCATGGATGCTGTAGTGGTTGCTAGTGCATAGATTCATCTGACTCTCCTGTTTCTTGCTTAGAGATGAACATGCTATGATTCTGTCAGTCGGGCCACTTCTCTCTTCCTGCATTTTCCATAGCCCCCCCACCCCCACCCCCCCATCCCACACATCCCAGAGTTGGAACTGGAGCAAGTAAGACTTTCTTTCTGATCAGCAGTTCAAAGCGGTGGGATGGTGGACACATTGGATAGCCTGACCCCTGCCTCATACATCATTGACAGAAAGCATTTGCGGCTCATTGCTCCGGGTCTCCTGGGTGGCCTTGGGGGCATTCATGCTCTGTGGGGGCTGCGAGTTGACCAGGCGATTGGGGGTGGGGGGGCTGTTTTTCTTGCTCACGGTGCTGAGGTGAGCGTTACTGTAGCTGCCTACCCTAATTTTTATTTTTTTGTAGGTTTCCTGGCAAACCCCATGTACACTCTCTTGCATGCACACAGGCACACATACTGTATGTCTATCTGTTCTCTTTCAGCTGCAGATTTTCTGTCCCTTTGTTTTTTTCCCTTCCCACCCCCCATCCCCTCACCCCCACCCCTTTCCACCGCTTCATACCCTTTCAATTCCTTCTCCCATTCCCCCCTGCCAGGTCCTGCATAAGTAAGACAATTTAAATAAAATATTAAAGTTATTATACTACAAGAGGAGTCTGTAAATACTATTTAAATATACAACATATAGCAAATATGAGCAGAGCTACTTTTGGCAAAGTAAATGAGTTTTGCACAACAAGGCAAGCAGATATTTATCCTACATACCAAGCTGCTTGACAGGACAAAAACAAACAAACAATGATTTGTATCATCAAATACTTGAAAGCATGAATGTTCAAAATTGTTTTAGAAGAAACAAGTCTGTTTCCCTCCTTCCAAGTTTTAAAAATGTGCATGCACCCTTGAGGGTTTGTTTTTCTTCTTCAGGGGTGGAGGAGTGTGCAGCAGCAGTGGTGTGTGAGAGTCAGCAGAGGTGGAGAAAGAGAAATGAGACTGAGCTGAATTACAGTACATGCTGCTATTCGATAGTTGTGATATAGGCCTTTTACTGTGTTTGTCTCACACGGACAGACGTAATCAATACATCAAATATATCGTCAGCCTCTAAGATCGCTTAACATACATTCATATAGGACATATGCTGGTAAAATACTCACTGTACATTTTCTGTTAGAAGTGGATTAGAAATCTGTTTTGCTGTAGACATGGAATAGTTACGAAAGGAGAAGAGTGAGCCTGGATTGCATTTTACAAGTAAGAATCCCACCCATCTTGAATGAATGCCTGCTGTTCATTTTGAATGTACATAAATGCGCCATAAAAGGTGCTGAATTCTGCTGGTTTGAAAAAGGACCATGTATTGCATTCTCTTGATAAGAACTTAAAAAATAAGCACTTGACAAAGTAATTCAAAGTGCTGCTTCTTTTCTAGAAGACGGTGGAGTTAATTTCCCTTTAGCTGCACCCTGGAAACATCCATATGAGATGAGCTGTGGAAATATCCCCATTTGAGCTGTATTCAGAAATCTCTTTGTTCCTCTCCACTGGGTTCCAGCCTAACTGAGCATTGCTATGAATAGAAAATCTGATGGCTGTGTGTGTTTGTGTGTGTGTGTGTGATCACGATATACGACTTGTCCACATGGTATTTGAATCATTCTTCCATGAAAACAAACTCAGAAGATCAAAACAGAAGTTGTCCCACATACAGTAAGCTAGGTTAAAAGCAGAAAAAGGAACACTTAGGTGGAAAAATAAATAGTAGAGATGGTCCACATTATGGCAATGTGATTTTTTTTTTCTGAAAATGTGATCTACCACGGTTTCAGTTCCCCATATCCTGCTATTAGATAGATAGATGTACTTTTTTCATCCTGAACTGGGAAATTACAGTGTAACAGCAGCATGACACAGTAGATGACCCAAACCAACAGAAATACACACAGCATAATAGAAAAGGAGTTATACAGGGAAGAAGAAAAATGCTTTGATAACTTTCTATACTACATAGGCTACCATTAGGTTAAATAGATGTTGATCCTTACGACTCTATGGATAGTACTGACTGTACAAAGAAGGATTATAAGGCGCACGGTAAAATGTGAGGTACCAGTTAGACAGTAAGGTGCAGTGTGGCAGCATTGTAATGACCAAAATTCAACATTAGGAGTGAGTTATTGTACAGTGAAATGGCATGTGGAAAAAAAGATTTCCGGTACCTGACCATTCAGCAGTGGAGCTGTAGCAGTCTGCTGGAGAAAGTGGTGTCCAGTGTGTGGTGGAGGGGGTGATTAGGATTGTCTATGATTGATAACAGTCTGTTCAGTGTCCTTCTCTCCACCACAGTCTCAAAGATCTTTGGCCTGAGTCCAATTACAGAGCCAGCTTTCTTGATAATCTTGTCAAGTCTGTTGGTGTTGCTGGCTCTGCTGTCATGAGACTGAGCATGGTGCATCACCGGGCTCAGGCTCTTAATTTACTTCTGAATGTTTTCTGTATTTTTCCAGCATTGTGCTATCTCCTGTGTACTGAGTTATGTTGTCGCCTTGGTGGTTTACTGTTTCATTAGTTATTTATGTCCTTAGTATCATTATTACTTTGTCAGCTTCTGTAGTTTAGGATTTATATTTTGTTTCTGTAAGATATGAGTGCTTTACCTCCCCTTCCAGACACTTCCATCCTGTCATTTTCTCACTGTCTGTTCCCTAGTTATCCCAGCTGTGAGTTGTTGTTTAATTAGGTCACCTGCCCACTCATGCAGCTTGCACCTGCAGCCCATTGCTTCATCTTGTTCCCCAGCTATTTAAAGACTGTCAGATTGTTTTCTCACTGCGGCAGTCTTAATTATGATCCTCTCTCTTTGCCACCAGAGCCCTAATCCTGCTCTGGTGAGTTTGCCTGAAGTTCATTCCAGCCTGTAAGTTCTCCTCTCTGTCTGTTTTTTTGGATTTTGTGTTTGTGCAACTTGGAACTTTGTTTTTGTGTAATAAATTCCACAAACTGCAGTTGGCGTGCATGTATGTCTCTCTCTGCCCTGGGGCAAATCATGACATCTGGTACTGCTACCCCAACAAACAGCAGCAAAGAAGATGGCGTTGGCAACAATGGTCTGGTAGAAAAACTCCCGCATCTCGCTGCACACATTGAAGGATGTCAGCTTCCTCAGAAAGTCGAGTCTGCTCATCCCCTTCTTGTATGCAGCATCTGTGTTAGATTTCCAGTCCAGTCCATTGCTGATCATGACACCCAGGTATTTGTAGTCCTCCACTACCTCCACATCCTCCCCCCTAATCCGGAATGGCTGTGAAGGCATCCTCTTCTTCCTGAAGTCAGTCACCATCTCTCTGGTCTTGCTGACGTTCAGCCCCAGGTGATTCTGATTAGCCCAGTCCACAAATCTGTCTACCAGTGTGCTGTAACCCCGCCCCCCCCCCCCATACACCCAACAACAGCCAAGTCATCAGAGAATTTCTGCAGGTGGCATGATCCGCAGTTGTGCTGAAAGTCATTGGTGTATAAGGTGAAAAGAAAAGGAGAAAGCACAATCCCCTGTGGAACTCTTGCATCACAAACCACCACAATAGACAAGACACTGCCCAGCCAGACAAACTGTGGCCTGCCTGTCAGGTAGTCAGTAATCCAGGAGATCACAGAGCTGTCGACCACATCACCCACAGCTTCACACCCAGCAGCAGTGGCTGAATGGTGTTAAATGCACTGGAGAAATCAAAGAACATGATTCTCACAGTGTCTCCTCCTCCATCCAGGTGCAGATGAGCTCGTTGCAGCAGGTAGATGACAGCATCTTCAACTCCTAAATGGGGCTGATATGCAAACTGCAGAGAGTCCAGCCACGTCTTCCCCTGCGGCCTCAGGTGGGCTAAGACAAGTCTCTCTATCACCTTCATCACATGAGATGTGAGCACAACTGGTCGATAGTCATTCAGGTCTGATGGAGATGGCTTCTTGGGGATAGGGACCAGGCAGGACGTCTTCCACAGCACTGGTACCGTCTCCAGAGTCAGACTTGGGTTGTGTAGGAATTTCAGTATTGGAGCTAGCTGGTTGGCACAGGTCCTCAGGATCCCGGCGGAGATGCATCAAGGCCCACAGCCTTCCACTGGTGAAGTCTCTCCAGCTGTTTCCTCACCTGGCCTGTAGTCACAGTGATGTGGGGGTTGGTGCTGATGTCTTCAGTGGAGAAGAGGGGGTGAGGGGGAGAGAGGTGCTCACAGGGGAGTGAGGGGGAAAGGGTGTGTGGGGATCTGGCTGTGTTGTGGGGGTGACAGATGGTGAGTTGAACATATTGAAAAACAGGTTCAGCTCATCACCTCTCTCAAGGCTTCCCGATATCCGTCTGTCTCTCCCCTTACACCCAGTGATGTGTTTCATTCCAGTCCACACATCCCTCATGTTTTTCTGCTGGAGTTTATCCTCTGACTTCCTCAATAGTTGTCTTTGCACATCCTCAGCATCTCTCTCAGTTCCTGCTGCACTCTCCTCAGTTCCTCCCTGTCTCCAGACCTATAAATGGTAAATGGCGTTCACTTATATAGCACTTTTTCTCATCTCTGTATGACCAAAGCGCTTCACAGATTCTGCTATCCACCCTTTCACACACACATTCACACACTGATGGTTGCAGAACCGCCATACACAGGCACTGACCTGACCCACCAGGAGCAACTGGTGGGTCAGGCCAGTGGGTCAGGCCATGGATCACCAGTGACCATGGTTTGTTTTTGGGGAAACAGTGCATGGTCTGGGCTCACATGGTTGTGTTTTCACAGAATTTGTTGTATTCTGTGATGCAGTCAGTCATGTTGTCTATGTCCTCCCCGTGTGGCCCACAAAGCACATTCCAGTCCGTTGTCTCGAAGCCATCCTTTAGTGCATCAGCAGCCTCCTGTGTCCACCTCCTCACAGTCCATGTGTGAGCAGTTAATTTAATTAATTTAATGTTTATTTGAAAGGGACAATGGATATTGATGAGCATTAGTACAAAATACTAGTGTAAACATGCCGAAGTTAGCAAACTGCTAATTAACATTCGGCAGGTTGTTGAACATAGAAGATAAGCCATGAAAGACAAAGCTACACAAAGGACAGAAAAATAGAAAAATAGAACTGAAAATAGTTCTAAGATAAGACAAG
The DNA here is from genome assembly GCA_020510985.1 of Pholidichthys leucotaenia. Classification (NCBI taxonomy): domain Eukaryota; kingdom Metazoa; phylum Chordata; class Actinopteri; order Cichliformes; family Pholidichthyidae; genus Pholidichthys; species Pholidichthys leucotaenia. The sequence continues at coordinate 124,710,104 of CM035847.1, read as the reverse complement.
GAAAACTAATTCATATCAATAAAAAGTACTAGTGTAAATGTCCTGAAGTCATCAAATATCCATCCATCCATCCATCCATCCATCCATCTTCTTCCGCTTAATTCTTTTTGGGTCGGGGGGAGGGGGGGCTGGAGCCTATCCCAGCATCTTTGGGCGAGAAGCAGGGTACACCTTGGACTGATCGCCAATCCATCGCAGGGCCAACACAGAGGGACAGACAACCATTCACTCTCACAGTCATGCCTAAGGACAATTTAGAATCCAATTAACCTAACTTGCATGTTATCAGATATACAGTAAGAAAAACATATAGTATAGAAAAAAATGCATATTCGACAACACATTTTTTGTTATAAGAATATCAAATACAAAGATACTCATGCCTGGCAGTAAAGTGCCCGAGTTCATGAATGTAATTTCAGATAAGTAGAATAAAGAAATAAATATTTGGCAAATATATTCTGATTCTAAAATGAGCAAATCTATTAATCGAGGAGATTAAGCAGTGAGTAAATAGTGTAAATAAAATACAGAGGGCAGCGGTAGTAAAAACACAACAGTCATGCAAATAAATACAGCAGTATAATAGTGTGAAGAGACTAGGAATAATGATTACATTGCTGGTTTGCTTTTAATCAGTTTTTCAGGTGGGTTTTGAAGGTATTATATGTTTGAAGTTCTAATTTTTTTATGGAACGTCATTCCATATTTTACTGCCCCTGACTGAAAGGACAGATTGCCCAAAAGTGGTACGTCTATAGGGTATTTCACAGTCTCCTCTAGTAGAGGCCAAGGTGGTTGTAACACTGGCAGCTTTAACTTTAACATAATTCTTTAATGGTGGTGGTGCAAGTCCTGTCACAAAGCACCTGTTCCATGGGCAAAGCAAGGACACCACACGCTCTCTGTGAGTTTGCACATTTATTAAAGTAAAAACACATGAACAAGAAACACCATGCTAATAACAAAACGAGAAAGTACACATACCGGAGGAGGGCAGAGCTCATGACCAGGGGGACAGAACAGCCCGGGGATACCGTGGCTGAGGTGCACTTAGGACGCCAGGGAACATGAGATAAAACAGCCGGAGCCCACCCGGGAAGCAACAGGGCTCACAGCTCAGGGAATTAGGGAAAAAGGACGATACCTGGTCAGAGCTCAATGCACTCTCCTCGACGGCAACGGCAGACTTAACACTCTGACAGTAGTTGAACCTCAGAGGACGTCTCAGTAGGGTGCGACAGAGGGGAAGGTTGTTGTGTCCCTTAAATACCCTTCACATAATCACAAACAGGTGTGGATGTATGAGTGGAGAAAATGACACAATGAATAACAAGTGTGCAGCTTCTGGCTGACACCAAATGACACCAAATGGCAGAATATTTGTCATTTGCAGACACCAAATGACAAGAATTAAACAGGAATCAAATGTAGCAGATGTGAAAGCAAGGAAACAAGCAGACAGAAAAACACTAAATTAGACAGGAAACTGGGCACAGTGCTCCCACTCCCACCCATGCCCTAGGATCATGACAAGTCCATGAAGTATTTTATATATAGTGTAGGCACATTTCAAGATTTTGAAGCTATTAAAGCTCAGTAATTTGTATTTTTTCAGAATATTTCAGTGGTGGTATGAGATTGGTTTGCTGTTATACACTACCGTTCAAAAGTTTGGGGTCACCCAGACAATTATTTTGTGCTTTCCATGAAAAGTCACACTTATTTACCACCATGAGTTGTAAAATTAATAGAAAATATAGTCAAGACATTGACAAGGTTAGAAATAATGATTTGTATTTGAAATAATAATTTTTTCCTTCAAACTTTGCTTTCGTCAAAGAATCCTCCATTTGCAGCAATTACAGCATTGCAGACCTAACATGATTGCACAAGGGTTTTCTAATCATCCATTAGCCTTCTGACGCAATGAGCAAACACGTTGTACCATTAGAACACTGGAGTGATAGTTGCTGGAAATGGGCCTCTATACACCTATGTAGATATTGCACCAAAAACCAGACATTTGCAGCTAGAATAGTCTTTTACCACATTAGCAATGTATAGAGTGTATTTCTGATTAGTTTAAAGTTATCTTCATTGACAAAAGTGTTTTTCTTTCAAAAATAAGGAAATTTCTAAGTGACCCCAAACTTTTGAACGGTAGTGTAGCTTTTTAATGCTGTTTTATACAGTGATTCAATTTGATTAAGTGTAGTTACACCAGTAAGGGTCCAGTTGGTAAAACAATATTCCATATGAGATAAAATCATTGCATGTAAAAACATTTTTGCAGCATTTGTTGTCAGCGATGGCCTAATCTGTCTGAAATTGGATGAATTGTATTTGATTGTTTTTGAGATTTTTTTAAAATTATTTTTAAAGGTTGGAAAGGAGTCCATTAATGGTGACTGAACAACTCCCATTCCCCAAAGTGCAAGATACAACATGTATGAATCTGACAAAAAGGTAAACAGGCGATTCTTGAACGGTGGCTGATATTGGATGTTCCATTCATTTTCAGTTATTCTGTAATTAATATTCACTCGTCACTCATATCAGGTCAGGCACTTGTTTGCTTGCTACCAGATAACCATGAAAACCAGTACTACCTGTCTCATGGGTTGGGCCATCGGCGACTCAATCGGCAACCCCACCCTTTGGAGAGCGTGGAGGGTGAAACTGGGCATCCTGGCAGAACTAGAAACAATATCTGTCACAGGTCTGTGGTGGACCACTCCCAGTTACACTGGGTGAGACTGGACATCCTGGCAGATAAGCGCATCTGTCGCAAGGTCTGTGGTGGACTTTTGCCAGTCGGTGCATCGTGACATGTACTACACAAAGAGCAGAGATAAACAAACCTATCATCTGCTCAGTCACTGCAACAGATACTGGAGTCAGTTTGTCTTGGCCTGTCCTTGCCACTGATAATACCTCTATCTGCCAAGAATGTGCCGCTAGTCCAGCAAAAGCTAGCGGTACTCAAATACTTTGCAAGCAGTTTCATGAAATGGTAAGTCAGAAAGCAACTCATACCAGCTGGTCTTCCAAAAAAGAGCATATCTCAGCTACAGATAGTTCAGAATGTGACTGCACGCCTTTTGACCATGACCAGAAAGAGAGCACACATTACATCCATTTTAAAATCTTTGCATTGGTTCCCTGTCTACTTTAGAATTGATTTTAAGGTCCTTTTTCTAGTTTATAAAACTCTTAACAGTCTTGCTCTACCTTCCATCCATCTTCTTCCGCTTAATCCTTTTCGGGTTGCGGGGGGGCTGGAGCCTATCCCAGCATCTTTGGGTGAGAGGCAGGGTACACCCTGGACAGATCGCCAGTCCATCACAGGGCCAACACAGAGAGACAGACAACCATTCACTCTCACAATCATACCTAAAGACAATTTAGAATCCCCAGTTTGATGCCAATTAACCTAACTTGCATGTCTTGCTCTACCTATTTATCAAAATTCCTTTTATTCTATGAACCCTCCAGGGCCCTCTGGTCCTCAGGAAGTGGCCTTTTAATCATCCCTAAAGTTAAAACCAAAACCCATGGTGAGGCATCTTTTAGTTATTATGGCCCACGTCTGTGGAACGCCCTTCCTGGGGACCTGAGGGCAGCTGAGAGTGCTGATATTTTTAAATGCAGACTGAAGACCCACCTTTTTAACCAGTCCTTTAGTTGAATTTTAATTATTTTATCTATTTTATTGTATGTTAGAGCTTAGCCTATTTTATTGTATTTTAGATCTTAGTCCATTTTATTTTATTTTAGTGTTCTATCATAATATTTTCATTTTCCTTTAAATGCCACACTCTGGCTCTGGTGTGCCCTCACTGCAAATTTAAAGATTCCTCATGTCCTGTTTTATTCTGTACTTTCTTTATAATGTGACAATTTTAAATTACTTCTGTGCATCCATAAGGGTGAGTGGATGTGTGTGTGTGTGTGTGGGGGGGGGGGGGGGGCGATGTGGCCTGGGTGGGGCTGGGGGATACATTTTTCTTTATTTTCCTTTTTTAATATGTAAACCACTTTGTGCAGCATTGCTATTTGCTTGAAAAGTGCTATATGAATAAAGTTTGATTGACCGATTGAAAACAAAGTAAAATTATATTTTAATTATTCATTATTCTGTGTGATAAATCGGCTGCCAGGAAATCATTTTAGTGTGTCTTTTTTAGCTGTGATAGTTAAAAAAACAACTTCACAGTAAATTTTAAAAAAGTAATTAAATCACGTTTATTCTTTGATACAAAAAATTGAATATATCAACATTTTTGAACCAGGAAGATGTATACAGTAGTATATAATACTGTCACAGGTCTGTGGTGGACCACTCCCAGTTACACGGGGTGAGACTAGACATCCTGGCAGATAAGCGCATCTGTCGCAAGGTCTGTGGTGGACTTTTGCCTGTCGGTGCATCGTGACATGCACGACACAAAGAGTAGAGATAAACAAACCTATCATCTGCTCAGTCACTGCAACAGACTCTGGAGTTAGTTTGTCTTGGCCTGTCCTTACCACTGATAATACCTCTATCTGCCAAGAATGTGCCGCTAGTCCAGCAAAAGCTAGCGGTACTCAAATACTTTGCAAGCAGTTTCATGAAATGGTCAGTCAGAAAGCAACTCATATCAGCTCGGAAGTCGCCCAGGTTAACAAGGTCAGGAGTTCCTGGCAGCGGAAGGCGAAGGACAGAGCTATGTGGAGGAATATGATCAGACCTAAATGAAACAGTCATTGTTGCCCCTGACAGACTGCTGTGATGATGGTGATGATGAACTGCACTGCCGACTGCTGTGCGATGCTTTATTATCACAGATCAGGTTTGCATAAATTTACTGACATTTTCCATCTGCCAGAGATCTTTATATATCATTCTCATATTGTCTGACAGTGATGATAATGAGTTACCACTGAGCACTTTCAGCTGAACCTAAACATAACTTGGCCCTGACCACATTGTGAGTTCAGCCTCAGTTGCCATGGTGATCAAGTCCAATAAAAAGAGAGCCTGCTTTGTGATATGGAAAACTCTGAAGCCTCAACATATCCAGCTAAACCACTAATCTTGCTTAGTAGTATAGCCCCTGGGTGAACGATTCTGATGTGTGATCCTTGTCACCACTTAGTTATATAGTTTGAACTCATTACGGTCACAAAGTTGTGTAGTGTGAGCTTTAGCACTTTCACAATTGTGTATTTATTGTGTAGTCTGACACCTGGCACTAACAGACTTGTGAACTGGTCATAAACACAAAAGATTTTGGAGCATCTTGGTGCATGAGAGTAAATAATGCTGGCCACACATGGCATGATTTTATGCCGAACTTTGGGCCCAATTTGTCCTCCACAGCGATTGGGGTGCCCAGCCTGATTCAAAGCATGTCACAATGATTTTCAATAAATGTGTGGTGTGAGCGTGATTATTTTATTGCTCCTGGTCAAGTCTAATCCCTGTCATATTTAATATTGCACCTACAGGTATCTTACAAAAGTGAGTACACCCCTCACATTTTTGTAAATATTTTATTATATCTTTTCATGGGACAACACTGAAGATATGACACTTTGAAATAATGTAAAGTAGTCAGTGTACAGCTTGCATAACAGTTTAAATTTGCTGTCCCCTCAAAATAACTCAACACACATCCATTAATGTCTAAACTGCTGGCAACAACAGTGGGTACACCCCTAGTGAAAATGTCCAAATTGTGCCCAATTAGCCATTTTCCCTCCCCAGTGTCATGTGAGTCGTTAGTGTTACAAGGTCTCAGGTGTGAATGGGGAACAGGTGTGTTAAATCTGGTGTTATCGCTCTCACACTCTCTCATACTGGTCACTGGAAGTTCAACATGGCACCTCATTGCAAAGAACTTTCTGAGGATCTGAAAAAAGAATTATTGCTCTACATAAAGATGCCCTAGGCTATAAGAAGATTGCCAACACCCTGAGACTGAGCTGCAGCACGGTGGCCAAGACCATACCGCGGTTTAACAGGAGAGGTTCCACTCAGAACAGGACTCGCCATGGTCGACCAAAGAAGTTGAGTATGCGTGCTCAGCGTCATATCCAGAGGTTGTCTTTTGAAAATAGACATATGAATGCTGCCATCATTGCTGCAGAGGTTGAAGGGGTGGGGTGTCAGCCTGTCAGTGCTCAGACCATATGCCGCACACTGCATCAAATTGGTCTGCTTGGCTGTCGTCCCAGAAGGAAGCCCCTTTTAAAAATGATGCACAAGAAAGCCCGCAAACAGTTTGCTGAAGACAAGCAGACTAAGGACATGGATTACTGGAACTATGTCCTATGGTCTGATGAGACCAAGATAAACTTATTTGATTCAGGTGGTGTCAACGTGTGTGGCGGCAACCAGGTGAGGAGTACAAAGACAAGTGTGTCTTGCCTACAGTCTTACATGGTGGTGTGAGTGTCATGGTTTGGGGCTGCATGACTGCTGCCGGCACTGAGGAGCTACAGTTTATTGAGGGAACCATGAATGCCAACATGTACTGTGACATACTGAAGGGGAGCATGATCCCCTCCCTTCAGAAACTGGGCCGCAGGGCAGTATTTCAACATGATAACGACCCCAGACACCTCCAAGACGACCACTGCCTTGCTAAAGAAACTGAGGGTAAAGGTGACTGACTGGCCAAGCATGTCTCCAGACCTAAACCCTATTGAGCATCTGTGGGGCATCATCAAACGGAAGGTGGAGGAGCACAAGGTCTCTAACACCGTGATGTCGTCATGGAGGAGTGGAAGAGGATTCCAGTGGCAACCTGTGAAGCTCTAGTGAACTCCATGCCCAAGAGAGTTAAGGCAGTGCTGGAAAATAATGGTGGCCACACAAAATATTGACACTTTGGGCACAATTTTTACATTTTCACTAGGGGTGTACTCACTTTTGTTGCCAGTGGTTTAGACATTAATGGCTGTGTGTTGAGTTATTTTGAGGGAACAGCAAATTTACACTGACTACTTTACATTGAATCAAAGTGTCATGTCTTCAGTGTTGTCCCATAAAAAGATATCATAAAATATTTACAAAAATGTGAGGGGTGTACTCACTTTTGTGAGATACTGTATATCTTCTTTGTAGCTAGAGTTTTATTCATATTATTTTTTTCTCTTTTTGTATTTCACTGCAAAATAGAATGACAGCCAGCAGCTTATAGAAGCAAGAAGCCACATTTAAATCTCACCGAGATTCTGTAAGATCTCGTGTCACTGGCATCACTGCGTGAAATCACCCATACAAACTGGAGGTGTGCGGTCTTCCTGTCTCACTGTATCATTTTGTGTGTTAGTTTGGAGGATTTGAATGTTAAAAATCAGTTTGAACTGTCATTATATCTGTGAGCTCCTACATTTTTAGATTTTTATTAGTTAAAATTTGAAAATCCTGGCATGTGTGGTCAGCCTTACTAACAGAGGAACATGAAGTGGATAAACCCAGTAAAGAGCAAATGTGTCATCACTGGTGGTTCATTGTGAGCACTCATCGGGTAATCAGTTGTTTAAGATTTTGTAAATATAACTAAGGAAAAACTAACAGTCTGTCCAAAGTTAAATGCATGCCAAAGATTGATTTATTCATATTGGCCTTCATAGGGAATTGCATTAATTCGTATGCATTGCTTCGTACCAAATACGGTGTTTGTCTTCCTCAATAAGTAATTTGCTAGCATGAATTCTTCATGCGCTACCCTACTTTAGTTCAGCTTGTGAGGATTCTAAGGTTCACTAATCTAATGACACAGAAGTGCATGCTCCTGGCTGCTGTGCCAGTAGAGGCCATGTACTTACATAGATCAAGATAAGGAGGCTCTGATTGGGTGTGTCAATGTGTATACTTGTGTGTGTGTGTCTGTGTGTGTGTGTGCGCGCGTGTGTGGAAATGTATTAGTGCATGTGTCTTTTCGTGAATATAGGGGTGTGTGAATCCTTTATTGATTTGCCCTAATCATTGTGCAAAGGAGGTATTGAGGCGACTTTTAAATCATTATGCCCCAGTAATTACTTTGTACAACCATTTGGCCATTGTTTTAATTGGAGCTCACACATTAGGGGAATTAATTTTTTACCCTATGCAAGCCTAGAGAGTGAAATAGTAATAGACGATGCTTTTGGTTTTTCTACACAAGCAGTAAAATAATAGTTAAGTAAATGTGTTTGCTCATTTTGCTTCAATTTAGTTCCTACCTGAAATGAGGAGCCCAATCCCTATTATGGTTTTGTACCATAATAGAAATCATGCATAACACGAAAACATCGTGCCCCTTCATCGGGACCAAAATAATGCAGCACCGAGCGAACACGTCACCCTGAAGATCATTGAATCACTTGAACCCTGTCCACAGTGCTTTTACATCTGCATTCAATTACAGCTCTCTCTGCGACACACACCAAAAAAAAACACTCTCACAAGAAGATAAGGCCAAACGCAGTGTCTTTGAAAGGCCAAGATAAGACCTGAATAGAGATTAGAGGTGGCCAAGGTTAATGTGAAGAGTCAGGAACTACTCATGCTAGGCAAGAGGATAATTGAGCTCTCGTGGTCCTGCGATAAAGCAACTTTTAATCTCTCCCAATTCTTCTTTAATGCAATTTGAAAATCCCTGCGAATTGTAAAGAGAAGTCAAGCTGCGCTTGCAGCAGAAAAAGAAAAAATGGATTCAGGAAGTCATCTTCAACCCTGACTAACCTCTCACATGATTTCAAGGTCAGAACTATAACAGTGTCTTTAGTGGCAATAGGAGAAGATGTGAACAGCAAAGTGTGCAGGGTTTGCTGTTTAAAATTTTACGATGCAATATGGGAATCCTTGCACAGGACTTGCAACTGCCACTCTTAATTGAGAAGAAACTCATCCAGGCTGACATTCACAGTGAACTCTGAGATTAAAGTTTAATGATAAACTAATGCATCTATCAGATTAATCAAATGATAGGAGATTAAATTTGGATGCTTCCTGGTTTTGGTTTTGATGACATAATTACTTTTCTCTCTATTTGAGAACATCAAAGAGACAGCATCCATTTTTGTGGCAGTTGAGGAAAATAAATTAGATAATAAGGGCATAGCTGTAACTAAGATAGAGGTCACGCTGTGTTTTAATTAATTTTACGCTTAATGAAACAGTATACTAGAGAACACACACACACATACAGTACATGTATACAGATGTGGACAACATTGTTGGTACCCCTCTGTTAATGAAAGAAAAACCCACAATGGTCACAGAAATAACTTGAATCTGACAAAAGTGGTAATAAATAAAAATTCTATGAAAATTAACCAGTGAAAATCAGACAATGCTTTTGAACTGTGGTTCAACAGAATTATTTTATAAAACAAACTCATGAAACAGGCCTGGACAAAAATAATGGTGCCCCTAGAAAAGATTGAAAATAATGTGACCATAGGGACATGTTCAACCAAGATGTGTCCTCTAATTAACATCACAGGTGTCTACAAACTTCTAATCAGTCAGTCGGCCTATTTAAAGGGTGACAAGTAGTCACTGTGCTGTTTGGTGACATGGCGTGTACCACACTAAACATGGACCAGAGGAAGCAAAGGAGAGAGTTGTCTCAGGAGATTAGAAAGACAATTATAGACAAGCATGTTAAAGGTAAAGACTATAAGACCATCTTCAAGCAGCTTGATGTTCCTGTGACTACAGTTGCACATATTATTCAGAAATTTAAGATCCACGGGACTATAGCCAACCTCACTGGACGTGGCCGCAGGAGGAGACGGATAATACGAATGGTAACAGAAGAGCCCAGAACAACCTCTGAACACATTCATGGTGAACTCCAAGGTCAAGATACATCAGTGTCAGATCGCACCATCCGTCGTTGTTTGAGCCAAAATGGACTTCATGGGAGACGACCAAGGAGGACACCACTGTTGAAAACAAATCATAAAAAAGCCAGACTGGAATTTGCCAAACTGCATGTTGACAAGCCACAAAGCTTCTGGGAGAACGTCCTATGGACAGACTAGACAAAACTGGAAGTTTTTGGCAAGGCACATCAGCTCTATGTTCACAGATGCAAAAATGAAGCATACTAAGAAAAGAACACTGTCCCTACTGTGAAACATGGAGGAGGTTCTGTTATGTTCTTGGGCTGCTTTGCTGCATCTGGCACAGGGTGTCTTGAATCTGTGCAGGGTACAATGAAATCTCAAGACTATCAAGGTATTCTAGAGAGAAATGTGCTGCCCAGTGTCAGACAGCTTGGTCTCAGTTGCAGGTCATGGGTCTTGCAACAGGATAATGACCCAAAACACACAGCTAAAAACACCCAAGAATGGCTAAGAGCGAAACATTGGACTATTCTAAAGTGGCCTTCTATGAGCCCTGATCTAAATCCTATTGAACATCTGTGGAAGGAGCTGAAACATGCCGTCTGGAGAAGGCACCCTTCAAACCTGAGACAACTGGAGCAGTTTGCTCATGAGGAGTGGGCCAAAATACCTGCTGAGAGGTGTAGAAGTCTCATTGACAGTTACAGAAATGTTTGATTGCAGTGATTGCCTCAAAAGGTTGTGCAACAAAATATTAAGTTAAGGGTACCATCATTTTTGTCCAGGCCTGTTTCATGAGTTTGTTTTTTAAAATAATTCTGTTGAACCACAATTCAAAAGCATTGTCTGATTTTCATTGGTTAATTTTCATAGAATTTTTATTTATTACTACTTTTGTCAGATTCAAGTTATTTCTGTGACCATTGTGGATTTTTCTTTCATTAACAGAGGGGTACCATGTTCTGTATTGAACATGTCAACATTTTTCTCACTAAACATATTTCTGACGGAGCCACTGACCTGAGATTTTCACCCGGTATCAGTAAACAACCCCAGTAACTATACATATAAAGAAATAAAGGCAACTGTGTTCACAAAACATCCATCCATTCATCCATTTTCAACCGCTTAATCCTTTTCGGGTTGCGGGGGGCTGGAGCCTATCCCAGCATCTTTTGAGCAAGAGGCAGGGTACACCCTGGACAGATCGCCAGTCCATCGCAGGGCCAACACAGAGAGACAGACAACCATTCACTCTCACAGTCATACCTAAGGACAATTTAGAATCCCCAGTTTTGATGCCAGTTAACCTAATGTGCATGTTTTTGGCATGCTGGGATAGACTCCAGCCCCCCTGCGACCCGAAAAGGATTAAGCGGAAGAAGATGGATGGATGGATGAATACTAGTACATACCCATGCATACCCATCCATGCCCGTAGAAACCAAGTATAAGCAAGTATTTCTGCATGCCCATTGCTGAAGGGTCTCCTCCTGTCTCAGACGGCTGTATTGTTCACAGTCATGCCTGCGGCGTACTGCTGGAACCTGAGTGTTTCATGTTCATGGCATCTTTTCTGGTGTGCAGCAGTTCTCCTCATTCTGTTGCTCTCCATCTGGTGGGTCTTCTTCTTCATTCAGACCACTGGTTGAGGGATAGGTGCGTCGTAATTCTAGTTCATCATTGGATCATCATAGGACATCATGCAGACGTCATAGGGCATTGTATGATGTGCTATGTCTATATTACGTCATGTAGACATCATATCTTTTAGGGTCATCGCAGGACATCATGCAGACATCATAGGCCGTCCTATGATGTGCTCTGTCTATGTCTATGTGCCGTCATATAGACATCATATCTTTACGTGCAGCAGTTTTCCTCATTCTATTGCCCTCCATCTGGTGGGTCTTCTTCGTTCAGACCACTGGTTGAAGGATAGGTGCGTTGTAATTCTAGTTCATGGGCAGGATCATGAAAATAAATCTGAGCAAAAAGTGACTTTCGACCCTGTCCAGGAAGGCTTGTGCATGCCTGTAGAAACCAAGAAACTGGAGCACCCGGAAAAAATCAGTGCTTTGCTTGTCAGCACCTCTTTGAAAACGACTGCTGAGAAAGCGACACTTTTGCTTTGTTTCTTCATCTTGAGCAACAATAACATCATAAAGACATATTAGTCTAGGCATCGTGAGTGATGGTCTATATGACATCATAAAGACACATTTATCTATGAGCCATATGACATCATAAAGACACATTTGTCTATGTGCCATCATATACAGTAGACATCATGTCTTTATGACGGCATCGCGAGTCCTATGATGCCTGAGTTCATAGGATGTCCTATGATGTTCAGGCAGAGATTATAGGCCGTCCTATGATGTCCTATAAACGTGACAGGCAGACACACAGACACACACATTTCTTGCTTTAATAGAGTGATGTATTTGTTGTATTTTGTGCTTTTTGGGTTTCTGTATATTGTACTGTTTGATATTTTCCTGTTTTTGTTCTAGTTTTGTTACACTTTTATTTTGTATTAATTTATATTTATATTTCAGTCTGCATTTGTTGATATTGTATTCTTTCAATCTTTACTGTTGGGTTGACAGCTGTCAAGGGCGTTTCCGGGTTTTGTGCTTCATGTGGGCGTCGCCCCTGTCCACTGTCATCTTCAGCCGCTCTCCTCTCATTGCCCCCAGCTGGTCCTATTATGAATCATTGGTTCCTTCTGCCTGCTCATGTGACCCACACCTGTTGTTACTTATGCAAATTGTTTTTGACCCTATTTAAGGGCAGTTATTTTCATTTCTTGTTGTCACAGTCTTGATTGAGTTTCTCCTTGTCTCCACCAGAGCCCTGACTTGCTCTGGTGCGTTATCAGTAAGTTTGCTCATTTGTTTAACCTTTAAGCTGTGTGATTCCGTGTGCCCCTAGTGGCAGAGCGCAGCGCTGCGCCTGTCAACTGATATAACGTGCAAAACACTCCCCAGCTGGACTGAGGATTTGTATTGATCATGCCAGTTCACAAGGTGGCATGCGTTGGAGGACTCATGGATGACACGTAATACACCAAAGAGGAAGAAATCCTTCTTCGTCTTTGAGATTACAAAACAAAATGGACAGTACCCATCGTTGTGAACATACGCAATCGCAGACGAGGGAGCAAATTCAGAGTATTTGGTCCCAAATTTGCCAGCTATCATTCTAAAAAGAGATTATTTAGCTTATGAAGGTAGATGTTTACATGTTCTTACAACACAGGGAACACGAAACTCGTTGATTTCACCTGCCGGCGCCCGGAGCGCCATGTGACTGTAGAGCAATTGCGGTTGCATGTCGTCATATAAGATAAATTGCCACGGAATAAAAGCGAAATTAAGGTGGAATAATCAATAACAGCTTCTGGATGTAGGAGAGAAAGCTAAAATGACCGGGAGAGGACAAAATAATGACCAGAATGCCACAAAAGGACGCTGCCTTGCCAGCGGTAAGTGACGAATTTCTTTGTTTGTTTGTATGCAAATTAGATGCATAAATTTAATCCTATCTGAAACTTTGGATCATATTCTACATTTTTCTAATTGACAGTAAGCCATTATCTCTTACCACTTTCAAGTTATAGCCTTGGAAAGTTCTGACATCTGATCTGAATATTTTCTTGAAAAAAATCTTTACCACTGTTGACCACTAGGGGTTATGTCACAGTTTGGTGACAAACACAGTTAGGAGGTTAAATTCTGTGTTAGAGCACTGTTTTGGACTTTGTTTTTTCAATAAATGTCACAAACTTACAGTTCAACACGTGGGTCTCACCTTTCTGCCCCGAAGGGCAATGCATAACAATTACATATTGTTTTCTTTGAAACAGCAGTACCTGCTAACTCCAGGTCTTTCTGGAGCTCTCCATGAGTGGTCTTTGGCTCTTGGATAACTCTTCTAATAATTCTTTTGACTTCTCTGTCAGAAATCTTGCAAGGAGCTCCTGGTTGTGGACAGTTTATGTTAAAACTATGTTTTTCACTTCCGAATGATGACTCCAACAATGCTCACTGGAACATTCAGCAGTTTAGAAATGTGCCTGTTACCAATGCCATCATTATGTTTTGCAACAATAAGGTTGCAAAGGTCTAGAGAGAGGTCTTTGCTTATACCCATCATGAGTTTTTTGTGGTGTGACAATCTGCTATTCACAGATCTTTTTAAAGGCTATCAGTAGGGACTTAACCATCCATCCATCCATCCATCCATTCATCCATCTTCTACCACTTAATCCTTTTTGGGTCACGAAGGGGGGCTGGAGCCTACCCCAGCATCTTTGGGTGAGAGTCAGAGTACACCCTGGACAGATCGCCAGTCCATCACAGGGACTTAACCAGCTGAAATTAATTTGCACTCATGGGGGGATGGGATGGCTTCCTAAATTCTGATGGATTTCAGCTGGTTTCTTGGCTTCCTATGCCTTTTTGCACCTCTTTTTTTTTTCATGTGTTCAATATTTATTCCCTGAGTCATTCCACTTTATTAAATATAACTTGTTTTATGAATACACTTGCTTTGATTTCTTTGTATGTATGGATTACTTGGGTTGTTACTGATATCTGTCGAAACTCTCAGGTCAGTGGTTTCATCAGAAATATGTTTAATGAGAAAAATGTTGACATGTTCAATACTTATTTTCCCTGCTGTAAATAGATAAAATATTATGCAGAAAATTGGCCACCCCACATTCTTTTTAATTGAAAAGATGTATATACAATCTCTGTAGGTTATAGGGAAAATACAATATTATTAGCAAACATTATTGCATCATCAATATAGTGCATGCAGTTGAAAAAGTGCAAAAGTCTGTTTGTTCAGCAAACACTCAAACCTTCTTCTTCTTCTCCGTTTGGCTGCTCCTTTTAGGGATCACCACAGCAGATCATCTGCCTCCATCTCACCCTATCCCTTGCATCTTCCTCTGTAACACCAACCCTCTCCATGTCCTCCTTCACTATCATCTTCTCTGTGGTCTTACTGTTTTCCTCCTTACTGGCAACTCCATCTTCAACATCCTTTGTCCAGTATATCCACTAAACATCCTCTGCACATGTCCAAACTATTTCAGCCTTGCCTCTCTTACGTTCAACCTGAGCTGTCCCTCTGATATACTCATTTCTAATCCTGTCCATCCTAGTCACTCTCAATGAGAATCTTAGCATCTTCAACTCTGACACCTCAAGCTCCACTTCCTGTCTTTTTGTCAACGCCACGGTACCTTTCTTCATCTCCCTGACTATCCAGCTTTTTCTTTGCTAAGCTCTTCCTTTTAATTTTTTGCTTTACCTCCTCATTCCATCTCCAAGTCTTCTTGCCTTCTTTTCTCTGTCCAGAGGATACACCACATACCTTTCTACCAGTTTCCCCCAGTACTTTTGCTGTACTTTGCCAGTCATCTGGTAATTCTTCACTACCACCCAGAGCATGTATCAACTCCTTCCTTAAGCTGGGTTCACACTATAGCCGGGGTCCTCAAATGTTTTTACCAGGGATTTTTTTTTTTTTTCTGAAATACACCAGAGGTCCAGAGCCATGCAACCATGCTGCATGGGCAGATATTTCATTTTTATGTTGGAGGGGAGAATAAACAGAACATTTTCTCCTGACTAATATTGATGGGACACTATAAGTATTGCTGTTGTGAGTCATAAATTTATGAGAAAGAATGTACAAACGTACACTTATGGGGGAAAAGCTGCAAATTTACAAGAAAAAAGTAATAAATTTATGAGAAAGAAAATTGCAGATTTTAAAGAAACAATTGCACATTTACAAAAAGTCAAGTTTACTTGGAAAAAAGTTGCAAATTTAGTGGAAAAAAAAGATGTAAATTTACAAGAAAAAAATTCACACCTATTATAAAAAGGTTACTGTCAGGGCGTGGGATGGGTCTCATGCCCTCATCCTAATTTATAATTGTAGTAGCTTGTGTTCAGGGCATGGGCCTCAGCCCTCGCCCTCACTTTAAGTTCATTTTGGAGATTCTTTGTATGTCATTCTTGTTATTCTTATCCTGTTTTTTTTTTGGGGGGGGGGGGGGGGTTGTACTTATTTTGTACCCATAGGTAGATTTGTTTTGCAGTCTGGTGACAAGCCACCAGCTGCTGGTCGCTGCATGCGCAAGCGCCCTGTATCCCTAACCTGCATGTTTTTAGCATGTGGGAGGAAACCGGAGAAATCCCGGAGTAAACCCACGCAACACGGGGAGAACATGCAAACTCCACACAGATCACTGCTGGTCGGGGGCAGGGATCGAACCCACGATCTCACGATCCCCGTGATCCCCCGGCCGAGGGTAAACTGTGTTGCCACAGTGCTAACCACTGCGCCACCGTGCAGCCATTATTATTATTATGGTTTGCCATTATTATTATTATTATTATTATTATTATTATTATTATTATTATTATTCTGTTTTGCATATTTACTTTCTCCAATGGTTGTCCTCTTAGTTTAAAGTTATCAGCACTATTTACTATTATTATTGTCTCATGGTCTCGTCTCCCCTGGTTCCTCTGCCCATGTTTGGTTCCTCCTCTGTGTGTCTCCTCAGCCCCGCCCGTCCTGTTCTGTGTGACCGTGCCCTGCTGTGTTTGTTTGCTGCTGATTGTGCCGCCTGTTCTGTATTGTGTTGAGTGTTCATGTGTATTTATGTCAAGCCCCAATCTGTGTTGGGTTATGTCTTTTGTCTCTTCATATCAGTGTCACCAACACACTCCTGATGTTTAGCTCACCGCTTCATCCCTGACCTGATCCTGCCTGACCTGTATGTGGGTTTTGTTACAGCGTTTAATTCGCCTGTTATTTTTGTATTTGTCTGTGTTGAGCTGCGCCCGTTTGGCCAGCTCATTAATAAATCACTGCTGAAACTTTAAATACTGCGTTTGGGTTCAATTTTCCACCAAACCGTGACAGTTACAAATTTACAAGAAAAAAAATTACAGATTTAAGATGCAAAACCAGCAGATTTATGATGGAAAAGAGGCAAATTTACAACAAAAGTTTTACATTTACAAATAAATGTAATAAATTAATGAGAAAAACATATAAATTTATGAGAAAAGCTGCAAATTTTAGAAGAAAAATTGTCCCTCTCTGGAGCCCCTTGATTTACACCCATGTCACCAGGCTGTTCTGCCGCGGGAGGAGCTGGGTGAAGGCAGCAACATTCAGAACAGGTTTTCACAACTCTGTTGCTTTTTGTTGTGTCATAGATGTAACAAAAATCCTGTCTGCAAATTGATATGACGATTTCAGTGCATTTATTTTTGCTGTTCTTACCTCTGAATTTTGTGGAAATGTCTCTTCAAAATTCCTATGCTTGCTCTCATAATGCCATTTCAAATTGGAAATCTTTATCATAGCTATGGTCTCCTGGTATATTAAGCACATTGGTCTTGTGCTAATAGGAGAGAGAACAAATGCAAATTGTTCAGTCCATTCGCCTTTGAATTTCCGATTTTCATTGTTCACTTTTCTTTTAGCAATGAACTTGGAACATGCCATTTTCATTCAATCTATGCTCCACTACTGGCTTAGTACCAATAAGTGAACCATTCCCAAAGTGAAAGTAAAAATGCGCTGCTTGTGCTGCAGCCGTTTGCGCACTGACAGGCTGTCAGCACATCGTTGGCATGGAGATTGTCATGATTAATAAAGCTTGACAGCACATGTGCACGATGCCAAAGCACAGGAGGAACCACACAGAGGGGCACATTTGAAAGTTTTATTACATATCAAAAACCAAAGCGCACAGCTGCAGAAACAGTCACTCACCGGAGGAATGGCCCTGTGGAGAGAAGACAAGAGCTGTGAGCAGAGGAATGGAGTAAGGGGAAATGGGCGAGCCAAATTGCCACTTACTTGGGAAATCCAGGGATGACCGGCAGGACCCAGCGAGGAACAGACGAACCAGAAGGGTAAGGGGGGAAGATGAGCTGATGGTGCCTGACCGGGTGGAGTAGGAGCTGAGGACGGTGAGATGTGGTAGGAGAGCACGCAGTCCAAGAGACACACCTACACGGTGGCAGCAACCTGAGGAAGGAGGAGAAATAAGGTGAGACAAAGTGTTCACACTTATAGCTTAAATTTGCTTGCCTGTTAGTGGGCAGTGTACCCAGATGAGCCAGCGTTGACTGCACGGAGACAGCCTCCTTAAGTACGCTGGCTGATGAGCGGGTGCAGGTGTGTCTTCTGCCTCAGGCGCCGTGATGAGTTAGTGAATGTGAGGCAGGACGGGAGGGGCGCGTTCTCGCTGCTTATGACAGAGATAACAGTCCACGTTTACAGGTGCTGACCAAACCAAAACAGATAGTGAAGGAATCACAGTTGAGGAGCCACAAATAGGGGGTTCCTATTGAGGGCCACCGCACTATAGTGTTTGGACCGACTTTGCAACCTTTTGCAACCTTTTCCTTCTGTAACTTCCCCCACTTAATTTTTGGCTCTACCTTCACTTTCTTCCTTTTCTTGCATTCCAGAGTCATCCTACAGACTAGCATCCTATGCTGTCTAGCTACATTCTCCCCTGTCACCACCTTGCAGTCTCCTATCTCTTTCAGATTTCTTCTTCTGCATAAGATGTAGTCCACCTGTGTGCACCTTCCTCCACTCTTGTAAGTCACCCTATGTTCCTCTCTCTTCTTGAAGTATGTGTTCGCCAAAGCCATTTCCATCCTTTTAGCAAAATCCACAACCATCTGTCCTTCCACATTTATCTCCTTAAGACCATACCTACCCAGCACCTTCTCATCACCTCTCTTCCTTTCACTTACATCTCCATTAAAGTTTGCTTCAATCACCACTCTCTCCTACTGGGAAAACTCTCTGCCACATAATCCAATTTACTCTAGAATTTCTCTTTCTCTTCTACCTGACATCTAACTTGTGGGGCATACGCACTGACAACATTCAACATCACACCTTCAACTTCTAGCTTCAAACTCATTATTCTGTCTGACTCCCCCTTTACCTCCTGAACACTCTTCACATACTCTTCCTTCAAGATTACCTGCACTCCACTTCTCTTCCTATCTGCACCATGGTAGAACAGTTTTAAATCCACCTCCAGTGCTCCTAGTCTTGCTTCCCTTCCATCTGGTTTCTTGAACACACAGTATATCTACCTTTCTTCTCTATATCAGCCAACTCTCGGCCTTTACCAGTCATAGTCTCTACATTTAACATCCCAACTATCACCTCCACACCTCTACCTTTCCTTTTTTCTCTCTCTCCTTCCTAACACACTTTCCCCTTGCTTCTTTCTTGATCTTCAACCAACAGTAGCCAAATTTCCACCGGCACCTTGTTGGTTAAGAGCACCGGCGGCAGTCGTTGTTAACCCAAGCCTCGACCGATCCGATATAAGAATCTCATTTGTCATGATCTGCGTGTTTGATTTGGCAAAGGTTTTATGTCGGATGCCCTTCCTGACACAACCCTCCCCATTTACCCGGGCTTGGGACTGGCACTAGGAGTACACTGGGTTGTGTACACCTGGAGTGTTCCAGGCTCTGGAATAATCTCCCCCCTGACCTACGTGCTATCTCTGACCTGGCCCTTTTTAAATCAGAACTTAAAACATATTTGTTTAGGATGGCTTTTAATACCCAGTAGTGGTGATATTTGTCTTGGCATTTGTTTTTATTTTATTCTCATTTTTAGGTATTTATTCTTATTTCTTTGTTTATGTTATTTGTTTTTAATGCTGTGTGTGTTTTCAATGCTGTTTAATTTTCTGTAAAGCACTTTGGTCACCTATGGGTTGTTTTAAAGGGCTATATAAATAAAGTACATTACATTGTGCACCCCCTGTGGCTGGGTTAAACAATTAAACCAACCAACGAAATTTTAAAAAGTCACCTAAATATGCCATTTGTCAAGGGCTGGCCAAATTTTTACAGACGGACAAATTCTTGTGTCTAGATAATCAGAATTACTTGGTCAGATATTTTAGTGCAGGCTGATCCCTACATTGTCAGCTTACAGTGCATGTGTGCTGACAGAGCAAACTTCTGTTTTGGAATGTCTTATGTTAATCTTTCTCTGAAATGCAATAACATGAACACTGGCTTAAAATGCTATATCCTAGATCCCATGGATCCCACAGACAAAGTCTGTTTTTCCATATCAGGATAAAAACAAAAGCTATCCAAAATTAAGGTGTTTAGAGTTTTTTCCATCCATCCATCCATCCATCCATCCATCCATCCATCCATCCTTTACCCCTTATTGGGAGTTTAGGCATCCTTATCACTGGTGGATTTCCTAAACTATGATGGAGGTTAGCCTTGAACCAACATAGTACGATACTGTACATCAGATGACTAATGATAATCTAACTTACTGTTTTTCAAAATTTTTGGCACAGTGTTGGACAGCATTATTTTGAATTAAGCTGATTTTAACTAACATGATTCAAACTACAGTGTTTCAGTGTACAGTTTTCATAGCCAGCAGTCATCATGTGTGTGTAGCACATCTAAAGAAACAGTAATTTTACCACAGGTACCACATATGCAGAATCAAAATGAGTAAAATATGAGCAGAAAAATTACATCAAGCTTAAAACATTGTCTACTTTAGTGAAATGTCTCATACCAAATAGTTTACTGATGCTGCTCTATGGCGGAGTGGTTAGCACTGCGGCAGCACAGCATCTCACCCTTGGCTGGGGGATCCTGGGTTCGATCCCAGCCCCCGACCAACAGTGATCTGTGTGGAGTTTGCATGTTCTCCCCATGTCTGCGTGGGTTTACTCCGGGATTTCTCCGGTTTCCTCCCACATGCCAAAAACATGCAAGGTAGGTTAATTGGCATCAAAACTGGGGATTCTAAATTGTCCTTAGGTATGACTGTGAGAGTGAATGGTTGTCTGTCTCTCTGTGTTGGCCCTGCGATGGACTGCCTCTTGCCCAAAAGATGCTGGGATAGGCTCCAGCCCCCCCGCGACCCGAAAAGGAGCAGAAGAAGATGGATGAATGGATGCTGCTTTATATCTCTGGTATACATCATATAAATTTCTGGTTGGCTGCAGGAGTTACCGGAGTGGTGGCTTAGTTGGTAGAGCATCCGCCCCACACCCGGGAGGCAGGGGTTCAAATCCCGGACGGGTCATGCCGAAGACCATATAAAAGTGGAACTTCCTGCCATCCAGCTTGGTGCTCAGCAATAATGGAATGGAGGAGGGAAATTTGTGGCGGCGCCTTGCATGGCAGCAGCCCTCTGATTCTACACTTGGGGTGTATGTGATTAACACAGTAGATAGGTAAAACACAATCTCGTTCTACTGTACATGATTGGTTGTACAGTTGAATGACAATAAAGGGTGATTTAATTTAATTTAATTTAATTTGAGTTGTGATATGGTGGTGACAGTGGTGAGGTAACTTCCTAACATACATGATTCACAAAGTTGTGTGACTTTGAGTCTGAGGGCTTCCTCTGTCTTTTTCTGACTCCAAGAAGCAAAAAGTACTGTAATTCTAATTTCAGCCATATTATGAAATCATTTTAATTATTCATTTAATTAAAAATAATCACAAATGGTTATATCAGCTAGCAAGGGTTTATCTATTGTCTTTGTAAAAGTTATATGCACATGTGTATTTAAGCAAAGATTTTATTATAAATACTGAAATTACAGAAAACATAGGTGGGTATGTAGGTTTCAGAAGTTGGTTAAATTACTATACAAAGTCTTATGGGAAAATAAATGAGTATTCAATATTAATGAGACTATTATTAATATAATAGTCAAATATTTAAAGCAACCCAGTCACAGGGGGTGCACAATCCAGTGTACTCCTAGTGCCCAACCCAAGCCCGGGTAAATGGGGAGGGTTGTGTCAGGAAGGGCATCCGACATAAAACCTTTGCCAAATCAAACATGTGGATCATGACAAATGAGACTTTCATACCGGATCGGTTGAGGCCCGGGTTAACAACGACCGCCACCGGTGCTGTTAACTGACAGGGTGCCCGTGGGAATTGGGCTGCTGTTGGTCAAAGATCGAGTAGGAGGAGAGGGGGAAGACGTGTTAGGAGGGAGAGAGAGAAAAAAAAGAAGTGTGAAGGTGAGAGTAGGGACATTAAATGTAGGGACTATGACTGGTAAAGGCAGAGAGTTTGCTAATATGATGAAGAGAAGAAAGGTAGATATACTGTGTGTTCAAGAAACCAGATGGATGGGAAGCAAGGCTAGGAGCATTGGAGGTGGATTTAAACTGTTCTACCATGGTGTAGATAGGAAGAGAAATTGAGTAGGAGTAATCTTGAAGGAAGGGTATATGAAGAGTATTCAGGAGGAAAAGAAGGAGTCAGACAGAATCATGAGTTTAAAACTTGAAGTCAGAGGTGTGGTGTTGAATGTTGTCAGTGCATATGTCCCACAAGTTGGATGTCAGGTAGAAGAGAAAGAGGAATTCTGGCGTAAGTTGGATGAAGTGGTAGAGAGTGTTCGCAGCAGGAGAGAGTGATGATTGGAGTGGACTTTAATGGATATGTAGGTGAAGGGAACAGAGGGGATGAGGAGGTCCTGAGTAGGTATGGTCTTAAGGATAGAAATGTGGAAGGACAGATGGTTGTGGATTTTGCTAAAAGGATGGAAATGGCTGTGGCGAACACATATAGATAGACAGATACTTTATTTCAAACAAAAAAGCAGAAAACAAAACAAATGACAAGTGCAATAAAAGTGACAGTATACAGTGCTCGAAAGTGAGAAGGAAGAAGTTAACACTTATTTACTCCAACTCCTCTTGTCCCTAAATACAACCCATGTGAAATATATACCTATTACCTCAATTGACACCCCAAGCAGACAATTAACTATATTTTGTATATATCAACATTGACACCAATTGGAATTGGAATTGGATCAACCACAGACCAAAAACTGCCCCAAACAATTGGAACCAGGCTCTCCAGAACTGCAGGCCCCCTCCTCGTCCGGCGACGTAGGCCTGGCGTCGTGGACCACTCAGCGGAGGGAGACACAGAGGCAGCAGGTTTAGTAATTAGCACTACAGCAGGTGGTGGGAGCTCGGGGGACTGCGAACCCCGAACTCCGCCCCCAGGAGTCAGACAAGGCAAATCACAACTATGATGAGAAGAAGGAACTTGCACTTGCCTGTTTCCTGGAAGGAGGATGGTGCCTGCTGTAGGGCACGTTGTTCCTCCCTTTCCCCGCTGGATGGCGACGGAGGGCCCCCTGGAAGGACGAGGAGGAGCTGCTCGTGAGGGTCCACTCACGGGCTTTGCCGGAAGCGGATTCAGACGGGGATCTTGCTGAGGTTTACCTTGGCCGTGGCGCCGAAGTCTTCGACGGCCCCGGATGGCGTGAACTCCTGGACTGGATCAAGGACAGGAACGGGATCCCAAAGCGGGGAGCAAGGATGCCTCCTCCTCTGCTTCCTGCCGTAGTCCTCCTCCACCATACGGAGTATCTCGCGCTGTGCGGCGATGTCGGCCCTCCTAGCGTCAACTTCAGGATGGTCGGCGTAGCGAGGGAAACGATTAAGGACATCCTCAGTGCAGTCCAGGTACCAGCGTACGTCGCTGTGATAGTCGAGGAGGGAGGCAGCGATGAGCATTTCGTCCACATAGTCCAAAGCTTCTGCCAGCTCGTAGTCCCGACTCCGAGCGTGGCCCCTCCGTGACGGCATTCTCCCAGCACGCAGTTACCCAGACAGGAAAGAACAATTGTCCAATTAAAGCAAACTCACCAGGAACGGCGTCTTGGTTTGGCGTCTCCATTTAGGCGCCTTGGCAGCAGTCTACTGTTATGCGGTGGCCCTCGCGAGCCACCATAAGATGCCAAAAGTCGCCAGTGAGGTTTGCATAGATGTTTTATTCATGAACACAAGAACACACAAGGTAACAGAAAGCAATGAGCCACGGTGGGCTAAAACACACAACACTAGACACAAGAGCTCGTAAGGCTAGCACCAAGCTTACTTACAATCCAGATCATGAACCAGGAATAATCGTAGACAAGGAATAGTTGACGTCTGAGACGAGAACCGCTCACTCAACGTCTGACAAGGAATTATTGACGAGACTGCTGCATAATACTGCTCCCAGCGCCTGCTTAAATGCCGGGCTGCTGATGAGCCATAAATGCAGCACAGCCGTTAGGCTTTGACAGCAGGAAGCCCCTCCGAGCGCTGTCACAATAAGAGCTTGGGGAGCCAGAAGGTAACCACTGCTGTCAAACCTGGCGGAGATGATGTATGGCCCGAGCGCGGACGAAATTGGTGCTCGGACCATGACAGTGCTGTCTTATATTTAACTAAATCCATGAACATTATGGCATGTGACTTTAAAAACAACGAGATGGTATGGTCTCTATATCCTACATTATTTTTTATCCTTACAGCTTTTTTTTGTAATGTGGATATTGGCTGTAGGTTGGTCTTGTAGGTCTTTCCCCAGACCTCTACACAGTAGTTAAGATATGGTAGAAAAAGTGAATTGCACAGTAAGAACAATGATTTATAGTCCAAGATGTGTCTTGTCTCCCAGTAGCGCTATACATTTTGACAACTTGGCCCAGATGTGACTGATGTGAGGTTTCCAGCAGATTTTATTGTCTAGCATCACCCCCAGAAACTTATTTTCCTGTACTATTTCAATTCTGGTATCATCTATTGTTACCATTGTTTCATGATTTATTTTATAATTTCCAAACAACATAATCTTTGGGTCGCGGGGGGGGGGGGGGGGGGGCTGGAGCCTATTTCAGCATCCCGAAAAGGATTAAGCAGAAGAAGATGGATGGATGGATGGATGGATAATCTTTGGTGGTTTTTTTTTTTCAGATTTAGAGATAATTTATTTTTGTTGAACCACTGCGTTAACCTTTTCATTTCTGTTGTGACCACCTCTAAAACCTGCTGCGAATTCTCACCATTGCAAAGGATATTTGTGTCGTCCACAAACAAAATAAATTTCAGAATTTTTGATACTTGGCATATGTCATTTATATATAAGATAAAGAGTTTGGTCCCAAAACTGACCCCTGGGGCACACCACAAGTGATGTCCATGAAGGGTGATTTGTGCTCACCTATTTGTACAAATTGTTGTCTGTTACTTAAATAACTTTCCACCCAACTCAGTCCGACCCCTCTTATCCCATACCATTCCAATTTCCTCAGTAAAATTCTTTGATCAATGGTGTCAAAAGCTTTCTTTAAATCTATAAATACTTCTACAAACTTTTTATTATCTGTGCAACTAGTAATTTCTTCTATGACTTCGATCAGTGCCAAAGATGTAGATTTGTCTGCTCTAAAACCATACTGACTGTCTGTAAGAAGGTTGTGTTTTTTAATGAAATCATCCAGTCTCTTAGTGAAGATTTTTTTTTCAAGTATTTTGGAGAATTGTGAGAGTAAAGAGACCGGCCTGTAATTTGTGAAATGATGACTGTCTCCTGTTTTGTATAGTGGTATTACTTTTGCTATTTTCATTTTGTTTGGAAATTTAGCAGTTTGAAATGACAGGTTACAGATGTGGGAGTGGGTTTAACAATTCCTTCAATTACTTTTTTCACTATGTCATGTCATTTCATTCCATTCAGTGATTTTTTGTTCTTAAACTTTACCCACAGTCTCGATAATTTCCTTTTCAGTTACTGCACCCAAAAAGATTGTGTTTGAAAGAAAACTTCAAGAAGAAAGAGGAACTAAGGGTGACTTACAAGAGTGGAGGAAGGTGCACATAGGGTGGACAACATCTTATGCAGAAGGAAGAAATCTGAAAGATGATAGGAGACTGCAAGGGCTGGAATAAGGCATATAGATGATTTTGTATAGAGAGACTGGACACTAGGAAGGACAAAAGGAGCTGTAATCGACTGGCTAGATAGAGATCGTGCTATAAAGGATGTACAGCATGTTAGGCTGATAAAGGACAGAAATGGTAGTCTACTAACAAATAACAAGAGTGTGTTAAGGTGGAAGGAGTACTCTGAAGAGCTGATGAATAAAGAAAATGAGAGAGAGAGAGAGAGAAGAGGATGGATGAAGGAAAGATGGTGAACAAGGAAGTCCTGAGGATTAGCAAGGCGGAAGTGAGGGCAGCTTTGAAGAGGATGAAGAATGGAAAGGTGGTTGGTCCAGATGACAAACCTGTGGAGGTATGGAGATTTTTAGGAGAGATGGCAGTGGACATTTTTTAACAAGATTATTAAACACAATCTTGGAGAATGAGAGGATGCCCGAGGAGAGAAGAAGAAGTGTTCTGGTACCGATTTTCAAGAACAAAGGTGATGCTCAGAGCTGTAGTAACTACAGAGGCATAAAGTTGATCAGCCACATGATGAAGATATGGGAAAGAGTTGTTGAAACCAGGTTAAGAGGAGAGGTGACAATCAGTGAGCAGCAGTACGGTTTCATGCCAAGAAAGAGTACTACAGATGCAATGTTTGCTCTAAGAGTGTTGATGGAGAAGTATAGAGAAGGTCAGAAGGAGTTGCACTGTGTCTTTGCATCTAGAGAAAGCATATGATAAGGTGCCAAGAGAGGAAGTGTGGTACTGTGTGAGAAAGTCAGGAGTGGCAGAGAAGTATGTGAGGGTGGTGCAGGACATGTATGAGGACAGCAAGACGGTGGTGAAGTGCATGTAGGAGTGATGGATGGATTCAAGGTGGGGGTGGGATTACATCAGTGATCAGCTCTGAGCCCCTTGTTTGCCATGGTGATGAACAGGCTGACAGACGAGGTCAAGTAGGAGTCTCCATGGACCATGATGGTCTTCAGATGACATTGTGAGCTGCAGTGAGAGTTGGCAGCAGGTGGAAGAGAACCTGGAGAGGTGGAGGTATGCTCTGGAGAGAAGAGGAATAAAAGTCAGTAGAAGCAAGACAGAATACATGAGTGTGAATGAGAGGGAGGCAGATGCAACGGCGAAGATGGAAGGAGTAGCAGTAGTGAAAATAGATGATTTTGAATACCTGGGGTCAACCATCCAAAGCAGTGGAAAATGCACAAGAGAGGTGAAGAAGAGAGTGCAGAAAGGGTGGAATGGGTGGAGATGAGTGTCGGAGTTATTTGTGACAGAAGGGTAGCAGCAACAGTGAAAGGGAAGATTTACAAGACAGTAGTGAAATCTGCTATGATGTATGGCTTGGAGACGGTGGCGCTGACAAAGACAGGAGGTGGAGGTGGCAGAATTGAAGATGCTAAGATTTTCATTGGGAGTAACTAAGAGGGACACAATTCGAAATGAGTATATCAGATTGAAGGATTACATTGAGCGGTTTGGAGACAAAGTAAGAGAGCCAAGGCTCAGATGGTTTGGACATGTGTAGAGGAGGGATAGTGGATATATTGGACAAAGGATGTTGAAGATGGAGCTGCCAGTCAGGAGGAAAAGAGGAAGGCCACAGAGAAGATTCATTTTGGAAACAGAATTGCTCGAGATGTATCATCCAACAACTATCAAATATAAAAACTGTATCTATGATGAGCTGGGCATATCCAATTATTTTATGGTTATTTTTTTAATTAAATATGTAGAAAATAAAGGGATTTTTTTCAGTTGTTGAAGCCTAAATTGCCCTCTAATTGTAGAATCACTCACGTAACACCTACCACTAATTATATCCTTATCTACCAGCAGCATTTTCTGTCAGTATTTGCAGTTTTCTCCAGCTACTATGGTTCTGCTGCAGCCCCTGAGCTGTCACAGCAATGGAACAACTTTACAACAGTATTTGTGAATGTTCGTGGAAACTTTGGTTTTGGGAAACGCCTGTGTTTTTCAACGATCCATGGTTCTATGTACGTAAGTAGAACCGTTATACTTTGATCGTTGGTTTTGAGAAACACTTGAGTCGTAGCTACATAGTTCATACTACGGAAATTGTTACCTTAGCAGCGATCCTTTTGGGAAACACACCCCACATAAAACATCTCAGCAGGTCCCTTTCAAAATGGAGGAGCAACAGCTCCGCTCTGAGGCATTCCTGGGTAAAGGAGATCATCAACCTGTCTCTAATGCTGAGTCAAGCCACCCTATGGAGAAAGTTCATTTCAGCCACATTGTCCATGATCTTGTGGAGATGTGTGGAAGGATGAGGCTGAGTTTATTTCTCAAGAAGTGGTGAAGTAACGGTGGGGTGAAGTAACGGATGAGTGCAGCCTTCAACGTGCTGTACTTGTCGCTGTCAGGCGAGTGGTTGATCAGGCTCTCCACTCGCTGGGCTGTGTGGTTGTCCAGCTTTGCAACCACATGGTAGAACTTTGTGTCGTCTACCGAAATCCTCCGGAGGTGGAACTGTGCCTCGACTGCGTTAAACCAGGAGCGCGGATTGTTCGGCCAGAAGTCCGGTAGCTGAACTGTGGCCGCATTCGTTTGGCTGGCTCCTGACTAGTCTGGCTCGGGAGATTCGTCTCCGCTCATGATACGTCGTAGGGTCACCAGTGTG
Organism: Pholidichthys leucotaenia; assembly: GCA_020510985.1. Lineage (NCBI taxonomy): Eukaryota > Metazoa > Chordata > Actinopteri > Cichliformes > Pholidichthyidae > Pholidichthys > Pholidichthys leucotaenia. Next base: position 124,681,796 of record CM035847.1, on the reverse strand, counting down.
GAGATGTGTGGAAGGATGAGGCTGAGTTTATTTCTCAAGACCAGTTTTATTCACAATCACATTCTCCAACATTCAAAAGCAGAAAGAGGAAGGAATCCCCCACATTCTGTCCCTTAAATACCCCAGGACAGCAAAGCACACATTCACATTGTCTTTCATTCCCAAATCACAATGCATCCCCCACCAGGTCTCCTCGTCTCCATCTAAAGTCCTGGTGGTCAGGAAATCCCTCACGGCCGTCTCTTCACCTACAAAAGGCCAGACTTCACATCCTCCTGTTACCCCTAGGAGGTTCAGTCCCTTTTGTTCCTCTGAGACGTGAAGCATACAACCAGCATACAGCAATTCACATGTGAAGCATATGGAACCCACATATGTGCACCACATGACCCCCCCCCCCCCCAAACGTCTAAGATGGAACAACATAACCACAGATTGCATGTCATAATAAAATCACTACATATCAGTCCACATGCCGCTTGGGTCGCAGTCTTCTCCCGTATTTGCTGTAAGCACGCTGTACCACTTCTGTGGCGTCTTCCTGCTGTGGAGCTGCTGCCTGGCGATTAGAACTGTTAGTCAACCTCTGTGGGTGTTCTGGGGAATGCTCTCTAGGGGGCCTGCCGCGTCGAGGAGCCTTAGCCAACTGCACAATTTCGTCAGCTACCACAAAAGCGGGTTTGAGCCTATTAATGCCAATCATCTCTTTTCTGCCCCCCAAATCTAGCAAAAAATGCTTATCCCCTGTTTCCAGCACTCTATATGGTCTGTCATGAGGTGGGCGTAAAGGCGAACGATGGGCATCATGTCTGACAAAAACAAACTCCGCATTTTTTAAAGCCTTAGGCACAAAAACACGTGGAAAACTGTGGTGAACGGGGCCAGGTAGCGTGCTCGGGCCCGTGCTATCCTGTAGCCGCTGAGCCGGGGAGCACTCTGGCGCTGGATTATCTGGGAGAAATTTCCCAGGCAGCCGAAGTGGCTGTGCGAAAACTAGTTCAGCTGGGGAGGCTTCTAAATCCTCTTTAGGTGCAGAACGCAACCCCAATAAAACCCATGGTAGTTTGTCCACCCAATTTGCATCTGTAAGCGACGCTCTGAGAGCCGCCTTCAGTGACCTGTGAAAACGTTCGCATAACCCGTTAGCCTGCGGGTTGTACGCGGTCGTGCGGTGGATCGTTGCCCCCAGGCTGCGGGCCATCGCTGACCAAAGTTCGGAAAATAATTGAGGGCCTCTGTCGGACGTAATGTCCGACGGGACTCCAAAACGCACTACCCATGCCGTTAAAAACGCGCGCGCAACCTCCTCAGCTGTGGTTGACGACAGTGGAACCACTTCCGGCCAGCGCGTGGTGCGGTCAACCATTGTCAGGAGATGTGTGCACCCTTGTGAGGGCGGGAGGGGGCCTACGAGGTCCACGTGGACATGATCAAACCTTTTAGCTGGGATGTGAAACGGCTCCAAGGGAGCTCTCGTGTGTCTATGAACCTTGGCCCGCTGACAAGCCACGCAGGCTGCCACCCACTCTCTAACTTGTTTGCGCAGGCTCGGCCATACAAATTTCTCTCCTACCATTTTGACCGACGCACGCACTCCCGGGTGCGCCAGAGAATGAATCGAGTCAAAAACGCGGCGGCGCCACGTGGCTGGAACCACCGGACGCAACCACCCAGTGGAGACATCGCAGATTAGGGGGGGCATGCCGTCTTGCAGCACCCTGTTCTCCAGCCTTAACCCTGTTGGTCCAGACTGGAGTGCGCGCACATCCGCGTCGCTAACCTGCTCCGCAGCCATGGCTGCATAATCTATCCCAACGCGGACCGGGGCCACGCGCACTTCCGCGTCGCTAACCTGCTCTGTGGCCATGGCTGCGGAATCTACCTCCACGCTGGCTGGCGCCTCTACAGCGCGCGAGATGCAGTCCGCCACTACATTAAGTTTACCCGCCACATGCTGGATATCGGTAGTAAACTCCGATATCGCGGCCAGCTGTCTCTGCTGCCGGCCCGACCAAGGTTCTGAAATCTTTGCCATCACGAAAGTCAGCGGCTTGTGGTCAATGAACGCGGTGAAACGACGTCCTTCCAGCCAGAACTGGAAGTGGCGAATGGCCAAGTGGAGAGCTAACAACTCCCTGTCGAATGCGCTGTATTTTCGTTCGCTGTCGCGCAGAGTCTTACTGAAAAAGGCGAGCGAGCGGGTTGCCAGGCTTCGCTACAAACTGTCCACGGACCGCCCCCTATGGCCACATCTGACGCCGGTCAGTAGTGAGTGCCCATGCGGCCCACTGGGACCGGATCTGTGCCAAAAACGCCGCGTTTTGCCAGGGCTGGTTTTGACTTCCAAAATAAGCCCTGGCACTCTCGCTCGGAGACCATTCGACTTATTTTGTGGGTTTTTGTTTTTTTACGTGCAGCATACAATGGTTACATGAGCTGCGCTGCGCGTGGGGGGAGGAAACGGTTATAAAAAATCACCATTCCCAAAAACTCCTGTACTGCTTGACCGATTTGTGGTTGGGGGAAATTTGTTATTGCGCGCAGTTTGTCAGGCAGATGGACCGCTCCATCTGGGGAGAAGCGATGCCCCCAAAAAATCCAACAGCGTCACACGAACTGGACACTCGCTGGGTTAATTTAATAACCCGTGCTCAGCCAACCTCCGGAGAAACTGCCGTGAGGGTGGTTTTTCCGTGTTCGTCATCGGATGGCCTGGCTACCAATATGTCGTCCAGGTAGACGAAACAAAAGGGAGATCGCTCAAACCGCGGTCCATCATGCGTGGTGGAACATCTGCGCCATGCCTTTAAGCCCAAACGGCATGCGCAAAAACTCGAAAAAGCCGAAAGGAGTTATTACCGCTGTTTTGGTATGTCTCAGCGCGCACTGGGACCTGGTGGTAACTGCGTACCAAGTCTATTTTAGAAAAAACGCGCGCCCCCGCCAAATGAACTGAAAAATCTTGGATATGCGGGATCGGGTAGCGGTCGTGCGCTGTAGCATTGTTCAGCCTGTGGAAATCACCGCAAGGCCACCACGAGCCGTCAGCTTTCGGGACCATGTGAAGCGGTGAAGCCCAGGGGCTTTTCGAACGCCTGATGATGCCCAACTTTTCCAGGTTGGCGAACTCCTCGCGCGCTATGGTCAGTTTAGCTGAATCCAGGCGCCGAGCTTTGGCAAAAACGGGCGGCCCGGTGGTAGTGATAAAATGTTCCACCCCGTGTTTAGCCACAGCCGCCGAAAATGTTGGGACCGTGAGTGCTGGGAATTGAGTGAGCAGTGTGTGAATCTTTCCACCTGCGGCTGTGACGTTGGCTTGTGCTGTTGCCGGGGCCACTCGAGCTGTACAGGGAATAGAATAAAAAGAGAGTGCATTAACCAGGCGTCTATTAGCAAGATCGACCAACAAACCATGTGAGCACAAAAAATCAGCCTCTAACATGTTGAAATTGACTGCCGCTATGACGAAAGTCCACTCAAATGTACGGCCGTGTAAAGACAGAAGCAGAGCCCTCTCACTGAAGGTCTTAATCGCCGAGCCGTTCGCTGCTGACACCCCGGGACCGCTGGAGGGCGCCAGCCGGTCAGCGTAGGAAGGTGTGATGAAACTCAGCTGGAAGCCCGTGTCCACGAGGAAATGCCTCCCCGAGTGCGCATCCCTCAAGTAGAGCAGCTTGTTCTCCTCTCCGAGAGCCGCAGCTGCTACCGACTCCCGGTCTTGTGTTTCCGAGCGCTTGAAATGGCCACGGTGGAATGCACTTGCGTGCCCTCTCTGTGAAGCGGCGATGGTAGAAGCAAAGGACGTCGTCTGCTCCGTGTTTCCTGGCCCCTGCCACCGCCGTCGTCAGTGAGTCTGGTGCTGCCGCCTCTGACCCCCTGCCATCTCCGGACGTTGCGCCTAGCTCCACTGCCGCAGCCGTAGCTGCGCACCGTTTATTGGCGTCGACGAGTCGTTGCGCCTTCTGGCCTAGCTCGTGGTAGTCTCGTCGGGCCAACAGTGGTGAACTGGCCAGGGTCACTCTCACCGCTGGCGGTAGGGTCCTGAGGAAAAGGTGGGTGAAGATGAAGCTCTCATCTTTGGAGTCTCTCAAACTCAACATCTTCCCCATCAGGTCTGCAGGTCTGTTGCTCTCAAATTCAGTCAGTGCCAGGAGCCTCTCTGCTCGCTCCCCCACCGAGGGGGTGAAGTAACGGATGAGTGCAGCCTTCAACGTGCTGTACTTGTCGCTGTCAGGCGAGTGGTTGATCAGGCTCTCCACTCGCTGGGCTGTGTGGTTGTCCAGCTTTGCAACCACATGGTAGAACTTTGTGTCGTTCTACCGAAATCCTCCGGAGGTGGAACTGTGCCTCGACTGCGTTAAACCAGGAGCGCGGATTGTTCGGCCAGAAGTCCGGTAGCTGAACTGTGGCCGCATTCGTTTGGCTGGCTCCTGACTAGTCTGGCTCGGGAGATTCGTCTCGCTCATGATACGTCGTAGGGTCACCATGTGGAGATGTGTGGAAGGATGAGGCTGAGTTTATTTCTCAAGACCAGTTTTATTCACAATCACATTCTCCAACATTCAAAAGCAGAAAGAGGAAGGAATCCCCACATTCTGTCCCTTAAATACCCCAGGACAGCAAAGCACACATTCACATTGTCTTTCATTCCCAAATCACAATGCATCCCCCACCAGGTCTCCTCGTCTCCATCTAAAGTCCTGGTGGTCAGAAATCCCTCACGGCCGTCTCTTCCACCTACAAAAGGCCCAGACTTCACATCCTCCTGTTACCCCTAGGAGGTTCAGTCCCTTTTGTTCCTCTGAGACGGTGAAGCATACAACCAGCATACAAGTAATCACATGTGAAGCATATGGACCCACATATGTGCACCACAATCTCATTCTTTCCCCTATTTACATGGTCATGAGTAAACTGATTACAATCAGCTTTGTGGAATTACCTGATTATTACCTCCGCCAAGGAGGTAATGTTTTTACCGGCATTTGTCTGTTTGTCTGTTACCAACATAACTCAAAAAGTTATGAACGGATTTTGATGAAATTTCAGGAAAGGTGTGTAATGGCACGGGAAACAGATGATTAGATTTTGGTGATGATCTGAGAGTGCATACCTCCACCAAGGGCTTTGTTTGTATTTGTGCAGCAGGATTATACAAAAACTACTGGATGGATTTGGATGAAATTTTCACCAGAGGTGGTTCTTGGCCTAGAGAGGAACCCATTATATTTTGGTGATGATCTGAGAATGTATACCTCAGCCAAAGCTCTTATCTTTTCACAGTGTGTTAGCAACAATACTCCAAAACTGATGGACAGACTTTGATGCAATTTTCACCATAAGTGGCTATAGGCCTACACACAAACCCTTTACATTTTGGAAGTGATCCATGAGAAACGGAAAGAGCCTTGGCAGAGGTATGCGCTCTATGACTGCTTTTCTAGTTCAAACTGTCATATAAACAGAGTAATCCGATTATCTTTATCAGTTACAGACCATTATCGGTTTATGAGAAAACAAATTAACACACCTAGTTTATTTGTCCAATAAACCGTTTTCTTGGTGCATGTAAACACCATAAGCTGTTTATTACCTTTATTGGTTTACTCCAGTAATCAGTTTACTCATGACCATGTACACAGGGTCATTGTTTTAGTCTTTAGCTCCCTCTTCACAACAACAGACCAACATACCATCTGCATCTTTGCAGATGTTTTTTGAATCTATCTTTCAATCTCCCACTCCATTCTTCCCTCACTCATAAATAACACCTCAAGATACTTAAATTCCTCCACTTGGGTCAAGAGCCTGTCTTCAATCTAGAGCAGACAATCCATCCTTTTCCAGCCAAGAACCATGGACTTGAACTTTTAGGTGCTGATGCATATCTAACCACTTCACACTCAGAAGCAAACCACCCCAGTAAGACCTGCATGTCATTACTCGATGAAGCCAACAGGACCACATGATCTGCAAAAAGCAGAAACAAAAGCCTGTGACTACCAAATATGACATCCTCCATTCCTTGGCTTAGCTTAGAAATTCTCTTCATCAAAATTAAAAGAAGGATCTGTGACAAAGGGCAGCCCTGGTTGAGTCCATCTTTCACTGGGAATGAGGTTGACTGATTGTTGGCAATACGAGTTGTACAACAGCTGTACAAAGTCTAGATATCTCATAGCAATGACACTGATACCACATATTCCCATAGAACCCACCCACACACGCACAAGAAACCACATAGGACAGGGTTGAATGCTTTCTCCAAGTCCACAAAACACATGTAGACTGGGTAGACAAACTCCCACGAAACCTCAAGGATCCTTGAGAGGGGAAAGAGTTTGTCCAGTGTTCCACAACCACGATGAAAACTGCATTGTAATTCCAAAATCCAGTGTACAATCAAAGGCCAAATTCCCCTCTCCAAAAGATTGACGTAGACCTTCCCAGGGAGGCTGAGGAGCGTGATCCCTCTAAAGTTGTAACACACCTGCCAGCTTCCCTTCTTAAAGAAGGGAACCACCACCCCAGTGTGCCATTCGAGTGGTACGGTTCCTGACCTCCCCAGTGGTTTTCTTTTCACCAATTTGTACAGTTTTATTTATTTTTTTGTTTTCGAGGTCTTTCACATTTTATTTATTCCTGATGTACAGCACTTTGTGTCAGCTGTAGTGGTTTTTAAAATGCTTTAGAAATAAAGTTGGATTGAATTGGAAATATAGAGTCAGATGCCATTTATAATGAACTGCATTTTTGTATTGCTGTCTTTTAAACATTGAAACTCATTATACCTGCCAATTTGTAAATCTTGGGACCACCATAGAATAGAGAGAATATACAGTATATACTGTTCATTTAAAAGAGTCATTAGGCAGTTTAACTGTTAGCCTCTGATTTAGAGCTACCTGCTAAGTGTTTTCATGGGGAGCCTTTACTATTGCTGAATGCCAGTTGTGATATAATGCAGCCTTAGCAGAATCCAATGACACGCACTGAGCTGGCTAAAGGGATTAATCTCCTCATGTCTCACCCGCCAGCACTCACCACTAATTTAGCATGTTAGCATACAGAAGAGTGATTTTTTTTTCTTAGACACAGAAGATCTATTTTTTTGTCTCTTAGCCACATCTTTCTGAGTGCCTTTTTATGGCATTTTGTCTCCACTCTCACATCCTTATTCCAGACCTTGGACTTTTCCGTACTTTATCCCTTTTATTACACACACACACACACACACACACACACACACACACACACACACACACACACACACACACACACACACACAGAGTGGTGTGAAAAAGTGTTTGTCCCCATCATGATTTCTCATTTTTGTGCATGTTTGTCACACTTTAAATGTCTCTCTTTAGATAGATAGATAGATAGATAGATAGTGTGGAAAAAGTGTTTGCCCCCTTCCTGATTTCTTATTTTTTGTGTTTGTCACACTTAAATGTTTCAGATCATCAAAAAAATTTAAATATTAGACAAAGATAACAAGTAAACACAAAATGCATCTTTTTAATGAAGGCGTTTATTATTAAGGGAAAAAAAATCCAAACCTACATGGCCCTGTGTGAAAAAGTGATTGCCCCCCAAACCTAATAACTGGTTGGGCCACCCTTAGCAGCAACAACTGCAATCATCTGTTTGCGATAACTGGCAATGAGTCTTTTACAGTGCTGTGGAGGAATTTTGGCCCACTCATCTTTGCAGAATTGTTGTAATTCAGCCACATTGGAGGGTTTTCGAGCATGAACCGCCTTTTTAAGCTTATACCACAGCATCTGGTTCCAAGGTTGTCATAGCCAGGAGCGGCACTGGGGTTAAGCTCCCAGTGCTCATAAAATGCTCCTTATGGTGTGCGTCTCGAAAAGCCTCTGACAACTAAGTCCAACTCCTAGCCTGCCCGTGTGGTTTAGTCTCTAAGCCCGGCGGAACTGCTTTTACTAATAGGAGAAGGGGCGAGGGCGGATCTCTGGCGCCTTAAAACCAGATGCTTCGGGTAGATGGTGGCTCGTCAACTTGGGAAGGTAGCCCATCTAGGGGAAGGTAAACCCTTATTTCAAACCTCTGCTGCCTTGCGGCATACCCGGTCACGGGAAAGGCTTCGGGAGTCAACCCTGAGGAAAAATCCGGAGTCGGAGCCCCTAAGGCAGTTCTATGTTGTGCTCAACATCGTTCTGGCAGCTCCTGCAACGGCGCTGGTGCCAAACTGTAGCAGCCCTGCTGTTCCTTTGGATTCATCAGTGACGTGGAGAGGGGGGACATGCTGCATGGGCAACATCTTGTCCTCCATATCTTCCTGCCCAGGCTTGAATCCTACCAACGCCCAACGCTGGAAGGTAGAACACCGGATCACTGGAGAGGACACTCCAGCTTCGCCTTTGGCGTAGACAAAACACGGGGAATGACAGTTACCGGTTATAAGCCACTGCTCAATTGGCGTAGAGCGTGGCGCCAGGGGTTGTTCCCGACGGTGGGAGGGATCATCAGATCTCACTGGACAGCTACCGCCCGCCTCAAGCTGGGCAGCCCCCAGCCAATAAGGTGTTGTCCCGCCACAGCTTGCTTTCCTCATTGGGTGCATGGGGATAAGGAGAAATCCAAACAGCAGGCTGAGAACCTTCGCACCAGGCAAGACAATAAAACAAAAGAGACCAACTCTAAAACTGGGAACTTGGAACGTCCGCACTATGATGACAGGACTCGCTGCTAACCTAAAGGACATCAACGACACCAGGAAGACTACCATCATCAATAATGAGCTGAAGAGACTGGGAGTGGATATCGCCACTGTCCAGGAAACACGGTTAGCTGATGCAGGCACACTGAGAGAGAAGGACTACACGTTCTACTGGCAGGGAAAGGGCAGTGACGAACACAGGGAACACGGAGTGGGCTTCGCAGTGAAGAACACTTTGCTGAAGATGGTGGAACCGGGCAGCACTGGCTCTGCACGACTCCTCACCCTCCGCCTGAACACCACTGAAGGCCCAGTCACCCTCGTCAGTGTGTACGCCCCAACACAGACAGCCACACCAGAGGCAAAAGACGAGTTCTACGAGAATCTCGCAACAACTGTCAGGATCATCCCCAACTCTGAACAACTCATTCTCCTTGGAGACTTCAATGCCAGAGTGGGTGCTGACCACGACTCCTGGCCCTCCTGTCTTGGACCTTTTGGCGTGGGCAGAATGAACGACAACGGACAGCGGGCTGCTCGAGTTCTGCACATATCACGATCTGTGCATCACAAACTCGTTCTTCAAGACCAAGCCCCAACACAAGGTTTCCTGGCAACATCCGCGCTCAAAGCACTGGCACCAGCTAGACTTGATCCTGACCAGGCGCACCTCACTGAAGAACGTGCTAATCACCCGTTCGTTCCAGAGTGCAGATTGCGACACAGACCATTCATTGGTGTGTTGCAAAGTCAAGCTGCAGCTGAAGAAATTCCATCGTGCTAGACAACCTGGAAAGGCACGGATTGACACCAGCAAGATGGCCCAACCAGAACTTGTTGAGCAGTTTGCCTCCACCTTTGAGAAGGAACTTGGTGTACCACAAGGAGGAGAATCTGCAAAGCAGAAGTGGGAAGAGCTGCGAAACACCATCTACCGCACAGCCTTGGCTACCTTTGGGAGGAAGACCTCAAAGTCACAGGACTGGTTTGATGCCAAGTTGTCCGAGATGACCCCCCGTCATTGAAGCCAAGCGCTCAGCATTTGCTGAGTACAAGAAGTACCCAAACGAGAAGAATCTCCAGATTCTCAGGGCTGCGAGAAGCAAAGTTCAGCAGACTGCTCGGCGCTGTGCCAACGAGTACTGGACTCAGCTCAGCCAAGACATTCAAACCGCTGCCATAACAGGGAACATCCGTGGTATGTACGATGGCATCAAGAAAGCACTTGGTCCGGCTCAGAGCAAGACGGCCCCCCTCAAATCTTCCACTGGGGAGATGATCATACAGAAGAACAAGCAGATGGAGAGATGGGTGGAACACTACTCCGACCTCTACTCTAGACAGAACACCGTGACACCGTCAGCCCTTGATGCCATCGACTGCCTGCCATCCATGGACGAACTTGACGCCGAGCCAACCATCGACGAACTCAGTAAGGCCATTGATAGCTTGGCTTCTGGCAAGGCACCCGGCAACGACGGCATACCCCCTGACCTGATCAAGCACTGCAAGACCGCCCTACTGCTGCCATTGCATGACGTCCTCTGCCAGTGCTGGAAGGAAGGTGCCGTACCACAGGACATGAGGGACGCCAAGATCATCACCCTCTACAAAAACAAAGGGGAGAGAAGCGACTGCAACAACTACAGAGGCATTTCCCTCCTCAGCGTTGTTGGCAAAGTCTACGCACGTGTTGTTCTCGTTCGTCTACAGAAGCTTGCCGAACGTGTCTACCCCGAGTCTCAGTGTGGCTTCCGCGCTGAGCGATCGACGGTAGACATGATATTCTCCATCCGCCAACTCCAGGAGAAATGCAGAGAACAGAACATGCCTCTGTACGTCGCCTTCATCGACCTCACCAAAGCGTTCGATCTGGTCAGCAGAGAGGGCCTTTTCAAGTTCCTGCCAAAGATAGGATGCCCACCAAAGTTGCAAAGCCTCATCGAATCGTTTCACACCAACATGCAGGGGATAGTGCAGCACGATGGCAACGTCTCAGAGCCATTCAACATACGCAGCGGAGTGAAACAGGGCTGTGTACTTGCGCCAACCCTCTTTGGGATTTTCTTTGCTATGCTCCTGAGGCATGCCTTCAGCACAGCAACAGAGGGAATCTACCTGCACACAAGATCTGACGGCAGGCTTTTCAACCTCGCCCGCCTGAAAGCCAGAACCAAAGTACGCGAGGCTCTAATCAGAGACATGCTGTTCGCAGATGACGCTGCAGTCGCAACCCACACACAGCAGGAGCTTCAGACCCTGATGGACCGCTTCTCCCAGGCATGCAAGGACTTCGGGCTTACCATCAGCCTGAAGAAGACTAACGTCTTGGCGCAAGGCACGGAAGCACCACCAACCATCACCATTGATGACTACAAGCTGGAGGTCGTGAATCAGTTCACGTACCTGGGGTCCACGATCAGCAACAACCTCTCCCTTGATACAGAGATCAACAAGAGGATTGGAAAATCAGCCTTCACACTCGCTCGCCTCACCACACGAGTGTGGGAGAATCCCAAACTCTCTGTCAAGACGAAGATGGCAGTGTACAACGCCTGCGTCATCAGCACACTGCTCTATGGGAGTGAGACGTGGACAACATACGCCCGGCAGGAAAAGAGACTGAACTCCTTCCACTTGCGCTGCATTCGCCACATCCTGGACACATCCTGGACATATCCTGGCAGGACAAAGTGCCCAACACAGAAGTTCTGTCCCGCGCCGGCCTTCCCTCCATGTTCACTCTACTCAGGCAGCGCAGGCTCCGCTGGCTAGGCCACGTTCACCGTATGGAGGATGGCAGAATCCCCAAAGACGTCCTCTATGGAGAACTGGCAACTGGCAGGAGAGACGTTGGCCGCCCACAGCTGCGCTTTAGAGATGTCTGCAAGAGAGACATGAAGGCCCTGGATATCAACACAGAGCGCTGGGAGGACCTTGCAACGGACCGCTCCAAATGGAGAGGCACCCTGACCAGACAGCTCAAGGCGGGTGAAGAGAGACTGACTGCTGCAGCAGATGAAAAAGGACCCGCAGGAAGAACCGCCACAGACCCAGCAGCACAGAGACCACCCACAAGTGTGACCTGTGTGACAGGGACTGTCATTCGCGCATCGGCCTGTTCAGCCACAGGCGGTGCTGTTCCAGCAGAGTAGACGTTTAGGATTCTCTTCCATGGTCATCATAGACCGACGGAGGCCGACGACGACCGACGACCACAGCATCTCAATAAGATTCAGGTCAGGACTTTGACTAGGCCACTCCAAAGTCTTTATTTTGTTTTTCTTAAGCCATTCAGAGGTGAACTTGCTGGTGTGTTTTGGATCATTGTCCTGCTGCAGAACCCAAGTGCGCTTCAGCTTGAGGTCACGAACAGATGGCCCGACATTCTCCTTCAGGATTTTTTGGTAGACAGCAGAATTCATGGTTCCATTTAACACAGCAAGTCTTCCAGGTCTTGACGCAGCAAAATAGCCCCAGACCATCACACTACCACCACCATATTTTACTGTTGGTATGATGTTCCTTTTCTGCAATGCTGTGTTACTTTTACGCCAGATGTAATGGGACACACACCTTCCAAAAAGTTCAACTTTTGTGTCGTCAGTCCACAGAGTATTTTCCCAAAAGTCGTGGGGATCATCAGGATGTTTTCTGGCAAAACTGAGACGAGCCTTTATGTTCTTTTTGCTCAGCAGGGGTTTTCGTCTTGGAACTCTGCCATGTAGGCCATTTTTGCCCAGTCTCTTTCTTATGGTGGAGTCATGGACGCTGACCTTAACTGAGGCAAGTGAGGCCTGCAGTTCTTTGGATGTTGTTGTGGGATCTTTTGTGACCTCTTGGATGAGTCATCGCTGCTCTCTTGGGGTAATTTTGGTCGGCTGGCCACTCCTGGGAAGGTTCACCACTGTTCCATGTTTTCGCCATTTGTGGATAATGGCTCCCACTGTGGTTTGCTGGAGTCCCAAAGCTTTAGAAATGGCTTTATAACCTTTTCCAGACTGATGGATCTCAATCACTTTGTTTCTTATTTGTTCCTGAATTTCTTTGGATTGCAGCATGATGTCGAGGTTTTGAGGATGTTTTGGTCTACTTCACTTTGTCAGGGAGGTCCTATTGAAGTGATTTCTTGATTGAGAAGAGGTGTGGCAGTAATCAGGCCTGGGTGTGGCTAGATAAATTGAACTCAGCTTTCCAAAGATGTGATAAACCACAGTTAATTTATGTTTTAACAGGGGGGGGGGGTGTCACTTTTTCACACGGGGCCATGTAGGTTTGCATTTATTTATTTTTTTTACCATTAATAATAAAGACCTTCATTTAAAAACTGCATTTTGTGTTTGTGTTATCTTTGTCTAATATTTGAATTTGTTTGATGATCTGAAATATTTAAGTGTGACAAACACAAAAAATAAGAAATCAGGAAGGGGGCAAACACTTTTTCTCACCTTTATCTATCAAGAGAGAGAGAGAGAGAGAGAGAGAGAGAGAGAGAGAGCTCATGAAAAAGCTGAATACTAAAATGAAATGAAAACTTATGTCCAGAGGTGGGTAATCCCAGGTCCAAAGAGTAAAAGTCCAATCACATATTTGTTCCAGCTCTTGACTAACTCAATTGATTCTGTTAAGCACACCTCTTCAAGATCTGTGCTTATCAAAATCAGCTGGGTTAGTCAGTGGCTGGAACAAATATGTGATTGGACTTTTGCTCTTTGGACCTGGGATTACCCACCCCTTGCGTATGTCAGAGAAAATTCTTCACAACAATATGTAACAGAGCAAAGTTTCTTTTTTCCTTTGATTAATAGAACTCACATTATCAAGTAATCAAAATTATCCACATGGCTAGATATGTTTCAGTTTACCACACATAGTTGATACTTGGCAGTCTGCATTTCATCAGTTCTTTATTTGGTGATCCATTTACTCTTATTTTGAAGGGTTGCAAGACTGGATAAGAGCTCTTATTTTGAAAGTTCATTCACTAAATGAGTTACCTGCAGAGTTCAGACTCAAAATGTTTATTTTCTCCTGGATCCCCCCATTTCCTGTGCTTAAGGTGAGCCTACGTTTATTCGGTTAGCTTTCTTTCTGCAGTGCAGATTTCTTTCTTTCTCTGTCAGCATCCAGGGGGCTAGGTAGCTGCACTGAACTTCTGCTCAGACTACAGCAGTGGCAAAGCTGCAGGTTTCACAGCATCAGCTCATATTACGTGACAAATACTTGAATATACGCGATACTACTATTTATGTATCACAAGCAGCCAAATGTACTGATACAATGAATATATTCAATATATCGCCCAGTCCTATGCAACACATCAGCTTGTGATTTTGCAACTGCCAATATTTTCATTCTGCTTTTTGCTTAGTGTTGTATATTGTGCAGCTCTGCGACTTGATTAAGCAATATTACATGAGAGTGAATACAGTATCATGAATATAGTAACTCTGCGTGTGATGTGGGCACTTAAGAGCCCTCCACATAGTATATTCATGATACCATAACGAACTCGAGTGTAATATTGCTTTTATACATCAGTTCCACAAGCACAATTTATTAAATGACAGCAGTACTGTACAAAATATTATGATTTGTTTGTTTAACCATTCATTTTGTGCAGCTGAGATAAAAAATAGTCCCTTCTAAATGTAGCCAGTAACTGTTGCTAAACATCTCAATTAGCATCAAGGTGTCTATTGTCATTTCACACACATGCAAACAAATTAAATATTGTCAAATGCAAAAGTAATACGTGTTTATAAAACATATACCTGTTGAGTCGGTACTACAGAAGACCCCACATCAAAACTTATCCAGTGCTGGTCATCAGAACACTGACGGTAGCTAGCCAGTAGCTAGCAGTTAGCATGCTAACAATTAAAACCAGAAGCCATCAAATAGCTGCAACATGGTGGATTAGGCTTGGAAAGATCACTGGTGGGATGTTGCTAACAAGCTGGCATGTGTGATAGTAGTGATGTGATTGCCAGCGATAGCATGCTAACGCTTTGCCCACTTTTCTTTGCATTTTCAGATGAAACAAAGAGTCCATCACCACAAAGGTATTGTGGTTTGTTAATCAAGACAATAAATCAAACTCTAGCACTGCCTATTTTTTAAATGGATGTGAAATAGTTTAATGATAGCTTAATGAGCTTAATGACGGAAGGGAAGAAAGGTAGGCAGAAACAGCTTTTTTCAAAAGGGTGGGACTTCCGGGTCATGGATGTATAATTTCTTGTCAAACAGCACCTCACTGTGGAAATTAAGGTATCCAAAACACTACTGCAATTGTCAGAGTTGATAGTAAAATTACTGTTCGTAACTAATGGTTACATGAACACCTTTGAAGCGGAGTGATACATATCTAGTGAAGTTGGAGTGCAATTATCCTGGAATACAGTAACTCCTGGAATCCCTGCTGTCCAATCAAATTGCTTAGTTGGAGCTAACTGTTGTATAATGGCATATAATACACACAGGAAGTATCTGGTTAAATGGCAACCCAGCTTGGCATTATTCACTCTGTTTCACTGTATTGTCAGGCTATGCTGGAACCCTTATGGCTGCACCCTTATATCAACAAGAATGACGTAGAACAACATTCACCTCAGAGTTATGGAACAGTGTGTCTGAGAGTGCACGAGTGTCTGTATGGAAACCCAGTTTAGTTGTTGATGAAGAGAGGCAGACGATTTATACTCTTTGACATCAAAATGTAGCCGCTTTTTGCATCCCCTTCACCATAAGCAGAATAAAGTCATAATTACCCCCCCACACACACACACCTCTTGACTTATTTCACATCTTTGTCTTCAGGGAGCTGTGCAAGTGTGTCTTGCACTGTTGAATGGGGCATTGCAAACTGATATGCTTTCCTCTTCCTTATACAGTGTTAATGAATAAACTGTAAATAGTCCATTCTGTGTTTTGTGTGAAATGAGATGCTGTTGTGTCTGCCAGAACCTCACACTGAAGCAGTCAGAAAAGCTGAGTCATAAAAGACCCTTCGGGGCAGGCTCTTTTATCCTAGTGGCTGAGTTATATTAAACTGTACCTTCCTCCAATATGTCAATGAACTTCAACTAGACTGTCTAGAAACCTTTGAGATCTCAGGACAATAACTATGAATGCCTACTTTTGGAATCTAATGTTGAATAGAGATTTGACAGATAGACGGGCCTACATTACATTTAATACTACTATCAGAAAGCTGACTTTGTCCTTGAAAATGAGTTTCTAAAGAAGAAGGGGGGAAAAGCATTTCCGTGGAGACATTAAAGAAGGAAGAGCACCTGCTCCTTGTTTTTCTTCTGCCTCTTATACAAGCAAAAGAGAAAAAAAAATGAGAGATTGGAAAATGGCAGAGGCATAAATGGAGACTTTTATAGCTGATGAGAGGGAGTCATTCTCCGAGTCATCTGGTTAGTGTAGACACAAAACTTTCCCTTGAGGAATATCTTAATCACAGCCTGTCCTTCAAAACCACATATCACCAAACCTGTGGTAAATGTAAAAATGCCAGATTGTGGGAAATGTAATGAAACATGGAAAACAAGAGGTAGTTGAATTAAATGTTGCATGAGTTACTAGTATGTACTGTATGTTGAAGAGAAGGGGGTCTTGAGTTCAAGCTTTCTTCTGTTCCTTCCTTTTCCCTCCCTCTGCATTTTCTCTTTGGAGCCCGGAGGACAGAACTCTGTGCTCTTGTTCTTTTGTGCTCTCTTGCTTTAGTTTCCAGGCTCCTTTGCTTTCATCTTCTTCTGGACTCCCCCCTCCCCACACACACCTATTTTACCTCACTCTTTCCCCCAATTTCAAGCAAACACACACATGCACATTTGAGATGCAAATATCCACCCAACATAATGTCTTTATTTGAGGAGGCAAAGCTGGCCAGCATACCAACATGTGGAAACCACCTGTGAGGTTCAGTCCCAGCAGCAGGAAGGAGCTGATTTTCTGTCGAGTCTTAATGCAAGGGAGGATGGACTCCTCCCAAAGATGCGAGCACGTGTACTGCAGCTGAGTGACCTTGCCAAGGCCCCCGCTTTCCCTCCATTATGTTTGTAATGGAGTTTTCATCAGATGTGGTTTTCTCAGTGTGTTGCTCACTCACATGTAGACACAGCACTGGCACTTCTGTGTGCATTTATTTTGTTTTTGAAAAGCATCAACATATAATATATCTCACTCGACTGTGACAGTTTGCGACCAGTTGGAGATTAAAAAAAAAGTGTGACAAATACATACTCTAAATTTGCAACAATTTTCACTAGGAATCACAAAAGTCACTGTGACTCACGAGTGGAAAATTGTGAACCCCCGTGAATGTTTGGAGAAATTTGGGAAACTCACTCACAAATGCTGTTCTCCAACTAGTTGCAAGCTCTCACAACCCAATGAGATACTACCCTTATATGTGCAACTGGGACCATATAAATTATTGTTTTAGTTTATTATATAAACTAAAATTATGGTATAAGAATGCACAATTTCACCTCCACAGTTAGCAGGGGAATGTGCATCTCCACCCAATCCTCATGGTTTTGCTGAATCAATTCCTGCATAAGTTTTAGCTTCATTTGTTTATTCTTCTAATGCTGGATGCGGACCAAGTTGGCATGCTGAAGGCTGCTGCAATTCTCCTTGCAGCTGCTGTGGTCAAGCACCATCCTGACCACTCTGCTGCTTACAGATACCAGGCTGCTGGAACATGCCAAGCTGCTGCAGATGCCAGAAAATTTCACACTGCTGTGTGGAACGCACCTTGCGGCAGCTGCTTTTTGTCTCCAGTCAGTCACAATTTAGTTTCATAGCTCCCCAACCCCTCGCAAAGTTGTCGAATTTTTCTCTCATTTTCTGTCCTGTGAAAACTAAATTGAGAAGGGCTCAAGACGTGGTTGGGATGGATTCGAGATACCCACAATGGCTATGCAACTATTTTGAGAGAAAAGTTGTCACACAAATTTTTTGAACACATTCACAATTCCAGACATGCCGACTGAAACTCTGTCTGGGGGGGCGGGGGTGTAGCAGACACAAAATGCATATTGTAGAGTTGTAGAGACTTGAGTCAGTCAGACAACGTCTCAGTCAGGAAGCAGAGGGTAAAAAGTGGACGGGGGTTTTAAGGGTGAATGTATTGTGATGTTGGATGTCATGCAGTGTGATGTGGAATGTCACACAGATGTGAGATGAGCGGTGGAGATATAAAGGAGAACCGTGCCTGAATGCTTTCATGCTTTTCTGTGTATGAATGATGAGAGAGTGTTAATAAACTTTGTCTGTTCATAAACTGGCCTCATCATTTCCCACACTTTCCACACTTTAGTCGGCACGTCACAATCTCTTTGTCTTTATATCCTGATTGATGGAGCCTTGAGTACTTTTATCATGTTTATAGTCAGCTTCATGTGTGCCTGTGTTTGTGTTTATGTTGAATGTAATTGTGGTTTGTAAATATGGATGTCACCGGACTGCAAAACAAATCTACCTACGGGTACAAATAAAGGAACCTGAACCTGAATTCCTGCAACACAAGAGAGGAAGTTGTGAACCACTTGCAAACATTTGGAGAGAGTTTGGAAACTCACTCATGAATACCGTTCTCCAACTAGTCGTGAGTTGACACAGCCCAGGGAGATAACACCCAGAGGGTGAGATGGAGGCAGATGATCCATTGTGGTGACTGTTATGTCCACAAACCTGGAATGAAGACGGATGAGGATGCTGTGCTGGAACTCAAACTTTATTATACAAACTACTGTATAACAATACAAGTGAATGAGCACTCAGCTCCCTGTTATGTCCTGGGGACGAGTCGCCAAAGAAGAGGCCATAAGGTGACCGACTTTCCCCTATATATGTCGACATGATGACATCACCAGCCGGCTGCATCATCAGGCCGCACATTGTAATGAATTCCATCATTACGTTCACCCCCCTCCCCTGGAAAAAACACAGAACACTTCTAATTAAAACTCTCCCCAATTTAGCACACACCATGAATTCCTGAGCTAGGGTCAGCGGGTGGACCGCTGCTGGACCCGATGCGGCTAAGTGGCTTATTCTGCCGCTTGTTTAGCCGCGCTCCTACTTAAACAGTCATTTTTTTCTTAACAATCTTCCATGGAGAAGGCGGTCCTGCCGGAGAGGCCTTGTAGCAGGCCCGTGGTAGATGCACCCCTGGAGATGCTGGGCCCCGGGGGCCAGGACTGATCTTCATAATGTTGGGGCCCGGGTCCCACTCTGCATCAGCTGACTCCTGTGAAGCCTCGCCATCTGGATTAGCCACCTGGACATGCCAGAGCTGGTTTGCGTACCGAACCGAACCATCTGTCAGTCGAAAGCACACTGATCCTAGTTTTGCCACTATCCTCAGTGGCATCCACTATCCCGTCAGCTGTGACTTGGTCAGCCGCTGTCCCGGTCTCTCGTTGGTGCAGACTCGAACCCAGTCCATGACTTTGAGAGGCGCCTTGCTTGGCCTCACATGTCCCTGTGATTGCGGTGACACCGTGTGTTCGTCCGTCTTAGAGTCTCCATCATGTCGTAGCAGTTCTGTCGTTACCGTGTTTGTCACAGACTCTTCACCCGACTTCAGCGTTGTTGTTTCCACAGTCCAAACCTGGTCAAGGGTGCTGAAGGTGTCCGGCATCTCTCCCGTGTCGTTCACTGCTGCAGACTCTTCACCCGTCAGCCTGGTCGTAACCCCCCAAGACTGACGCTGAGCATGGGTACTGAAGCAATCCGCTTCCTCCTCTCTCCTGTCTGACGTGCTTTGCTGTTATTGTTGTGCTGCATCGTAGGTAGTGTCCATACCCGGTTGTTGTGTCCCGAGGTCCTCTGTGTGCGCGGGCTCCCTCTCCTGCAACTCCGCAATGGCTTCCGTATTCTCCGGCTGGGTGAGGATCTGAGGAGAGTCCAGCCGCTGCCCCGCCTCCAAGCAGCTCTCCTCCTGTGAGCATGGGACGGTTGGTTTGGTGTCAGTGTCATCCTTTATACTCTTGTCTCATACAACATCATTGTCGTAACTGTCCGCTGTGTCCCAGTTGTTATAACCAGACCATGTGAACCTGGCGCTGTTGCGGATAGTGAAACCCAGTCTGTAGAAGAGGTCACACCCATAATGTTGTCACCATGCGTAGACACTTGGAGTTGGAAGTCATAAACAATCTTCGACTTATAGTAGACTTAGCTCAACTCTCCCTGCATTACTGAGTCTGTGACCGCCGTATCCGTACAGCTCTGCTGGGTTCTTTCTTATTTTGTGGTTGGGGAAAAATTTCTTCACTGTGGCCCAATTCAGCATTGACCTAACCGCCGCCATGTCGAGCAGCAGTGGTACAGCTACGCCATCTAATTCAACCATGCTGTATGCATAAGCATTGATTTCAGGGCTTACCGCGTGGATGGTGGTCGTTGGCGGGCGGTTCTGCTTACTTGGCAGGGCCCACAGCGTCGGCGACTGCACACTTTGACGAAATGATTGTAACGTCCACACTTGTTGCAACACTGTTCTCTCGCTGGGCAGACACGTGCTCTCTCATGGTGCATCGGGGAACCAGTTATCACATGCGGGGCCTCTCGGAGTGGTCCTCCAGTTAACGGCATTCGCCTCATACTCGTTAACCATGTCTTCATATTTCTCCATGCCCACCTCGTTGGCTAACATCATCTGCCCTGGTTGCCTCTGTTGTTGGCGCACACCAAGCTCTGATGCAAACCTATTTGCTGACTCAAGCTGGGACGCTAGCTCTATCATGCTAGCTAGCATCATGCCATTTGGCGCCATTAGCATCTTTGCCCTTAGCCTTGGGTTACTCGTGTGATAAGCTAACTGGTTCCGCCCCATCTTGTCCTCCAACAGTCCAAAGTGGCACATGCTAGCCAGATGTCTTAAGTCGGTGATGAATTGCTGGGTGGACTCACCAATTTCCTGTTGCCTCTGGCGGAATAGAATTCATCTTGCTAGCACATTGTCCAGTGTAGCAAAATAGCTAGCAAGTACCTCCACAGCATCCACATACGAGTCCATGGGACCAAGCGTGTGAAAAATCATCTGACCTTCTATGCCCAGGCTGTGGACAAGCAGTGCCCGCTTCTTTACTTTGTCCAGCTTTCCCAGGTCCAATGCTGTAACGTAGGTCTCGAATGCATCCAGCCAACGTGGCCACGGGACATCCGGTTCACCTGGGGACTCAAGGAAAGGCCTCAGTGGTCTTAGGCACGCTTCTATGGTTCATAAATTCTTGTCTCCAAATGTTACGTATGTCCTCAAACCTGGAATGAAGACAGACGAGGATGCTGTGCTGGAGCTTGAACTTTAGTATACAGACTGCTGTTTAACAATACAAGTGAATGAGCACTCAGCTCCCTGTTATGCCCTGGGGATGAGCCACCAAAGAAGAGGCCATGAGATGGCTGACTCTCCCCTATATATGTTGGCGTGATGATGTCATCATGCCTCACATTGTAATGAATCCCATCATTACAGTGACCCCTAAAGGGAGCACTCAGAAGAAGAAGAAGAATTTTAAAGGAGGAATACTGCTCAAATAGCAAATTAATATAAAAGTGAAAAAACTTGGATGGTTTATTTTTCCAACCACCCATCTTAACCTTCATAATGCTCTACTGTATAGATTAAAATAGGGTCGTCCCTTCACATGTGACCATCTATCTGAGATTGACTCATGTGTACAAATATGCATGACTGCCTTCTGCTAGTATCTGAATGTTTTCTGATGGCAATCACATCACTACTTTCACACATGCCAGCTTGTTAGCAACATCCCACTAGTGATCTTTCCAAGCTTAATCCACCATGTTGCAGCTATTTGATGGCTTGTGGTTTTAATCACAGCTACCCAGCAAGTCAGCTGGTCACTTTTTTTCTGATCCCATGTTAGTCCTTGATCACAGAAGTGACGGAATGTGTGAAGCTGTTTAATACAGCCGCCATGTACAGGTGGACTTTGTCTCTTGCCACAAACATGGAGTTAAAAGAAGCCTTACAAGTGTACTGTTGGCAGACAGCTCGCCAGATGGGCTTCTAATGCATGTGCTTGTGTGTGTGAGAGAGAAAGACACACCGATAGTTCCTCTCACCCCTGTGTCACTGTGTCTGCCTATCTCAGCCTCAGAAAGATCATACTCTCTCATGGAAGCGAACACTCAGCAGTGTAATACAATCAGCAGGAGCAGCAAACACAAGCAGAGAACATCTGTGGAGCGACAGAAAGCCAAATCCTCTCCACTGGGAGACAGTGACCATGGACATGCAGGCATATGGATAGGGCCAAAGCTTTCCAATGAGGCCAAATAATGATTGATGCTAGAAGCTGCTCTCTGGATAACAGCCTGTGCATTCCTAATCCTCTGGAGAGGCCCTGTCACAGCCAAATGAGCAAATAAGATATAATTTCATTGTCACCGACAATCAAATTATCCTGCGCCTCTAATTTGGCCCAGGTTGCACATGGTTAGTGACTTTCTTTTTGGTTTTAGAGCAGTAAGAAACAATAATAAGAATGACGACATTCTTTGTGTGTCATTGAAATTCGAGCAGAGAAGTGAAATGCATCTTTTTTTGGCACAGTGCTGAGTTGGAGGATGATGAAAAGTTCTGAAACAGCAACAGCCATCTTCAACTTGCAAGGCCAAGAATAAATCTGATCGAGCAGCTCAAAGAACTTCCGCATAACCTTGTCTGGTAAATCCTGCATTGTTACATCCCCATTAAGAAACCGTTAAAATGTCTGTGGTTAGGCTGCAATACGTCACTGCACAAAACCAGATCCCACAGATCATATGAAGGAAGTGCTATGATGTATGATATATATCTATGATATGATATGCTATGATATATATATATATATATATATATATATATATACATATATATATATATACACACACACACACACACACACACACACACACACACACACACAGAGTGGCCAGGTGACTGCACTCACCTGGCCACTGTCATTGTGAAACCCTTTCTTAGGAAGACTTAGGGTCATGACGGCCCGGATGAACAGGGCACCTGTTTTTTGCACAAAACTGTGAAAGAACTGCTGAAAGGCTGAGCTTGACTCAGTTTGTAATGATTGCATTTATAGTTTTAATAATTACTTTTTATAGTTTTTAGTTTCTGATTTATTATTCTTATTTATTATCATATGTTCTCATCAGTTGTAAATGTATTCTGTTTTTCAGTCCTTTATGAGACTACTGAGTAAATGACTGATGCTAGCCTTAAATTTGTTGTGTAGAAATATGCAATGGCAATAAAGAATATAGAAAGATATAATCTTTATGGTACTGGTATATATTGGTATGTATGGAACATTTCTAATTTTAAAATCTGCTGTAGTTTTTTTTTTCTTTGTTTTGCTTTCAGACGTCAGGCAATTCTTGCCCATCTTCTTTCTTTCAAAATGTTGAAAAGACTGCCGATGATCCTTTACCAGCTGTACCTGCACTTGTGTGAACTGGATCATATTCAAACTTTGTCAAATCGTGCATCAACCTTGCTTCAGTGAACTGAGGTTGATGTGTTGTTAGATACAAGCAGATGTTTCCTGCATCTGCTCAGTTAATTTCAGTGACATATTAAGTGCTAAATATGGGTCGGGAGCATGTTAATGGAGAAGCAACCCTGTAACATACTTCTTTTTTTATTATCAAAGCCTGCACCTGTTTGTCTGACATCTTACTGCCAGGATTTTTCTGAAGGTATAGAAAGAACTTCTTAAAAACATTCATCTGAATGTGCATTTTTTGCATGTTAATGATTTCATGCAGGCAAAATGTGATTTTTAATGTGACCGGACAGGAGAGCCATTAAAACTGACTGTGTAATGACTTCAATTTCAAGAGAATCTTGCTAGTTATCCATTATTTCCTATAGCCTGCACGGTTGAAGAATTCCCTGGTGCCATGGGAAAGCAGCAGGGCTGCAAGTACTACTGCGTGTGCAAGGTTTTTGCAGCTTTTAATTTGAAGAATGGGGTGTGCATTTTCATAGTGCTGCTCAACTTCACAAGTATCAACTAATACAGGTGCCAGGACTAAATGTATTGCAACTGTTACCATAATGCATCAGCATTACTTCATATTTCCATATGACATTTCCTCCAGTGGCAGAGAAAGCATTATCATCAGGATTAGAGGGGACATCTGGACAGGTGGAAATAGAGCTCTGTCCACATAACCATTTAACCAAATGTTGATTATGTGCATTTCATAATTTCCAGTCGGAAGTTAAAACCATGAAAGCATTAAAACAGCCTGTGTTCACATCGGTATTCCATGTCATCTGATAAGAAGCTGTATTCAAGAATATTCATACCACAAACATCACTTTCAATGGACACTTGTGGCATCTGGCCAGCAGTTAAAATAGACGAGCCCAAATAGCACTCTGCTCAGCCCCCAACCCCAATGGCTCCCAGGAAATGTCAAAGTGTTCCAAACCACCCTGCCTCTTATTCTCTTTTGGATATATTTGGGTATGTGGATGTTTATGTCATTTGCTTGCATTTCTAATCTCCTTCTTTCTGTTTTTAGACCTAATTCATGGCCGTTGGTGAGGGTAGTAACCAGGAAACTCCACATTGCCACCGTCATTCAGCTCTGTCTTTGTCAGAGTGCAAAAGTATAAATACATTGCACCGTTCCATCTGCCCTACTCTTGCTCTGCTGCCATCTCTTTAAACTTTGACTTGATGCAAAAACAAACCCAGAGCAGAATTGGAGACACATAGCTGAAAAATACTCCATTTGTAGCTAGATGTTATTGCACAGTGAAGCCAGGAGATTGGCAAAAGAAAACAGAAATGGCATCTGAAACAGCAAATTTCACAGTTTGTTCCACTTTTTTGTGTCTACAAATCCTGTCCTTGAAATTATGAACAGTGTATATAAAAATGGTTGCTGGGAAATATTTGAACATGATACTGTAGTGTACCCCCAAAAGAACAACCAAAGGGGTGTGGTTCTGTCTTATTCTGGTCAGAACATAAATGGGCCTGGAGACTATAAAGCAACAAAACATTTTAGTCATAATTTTTGTGCAGTTAAGGACTTTGGTTAATAGCACAGCACTTGTGAACCACACGGGAAGTAGGGAAAGTTGAAACAATGATTAGCTCTTATTCCGACTTATTGTGTCATTAAGATTTATCACATCAGGGCAGTTTAACAAAATGTGCATGCAAGTGTAGCCAAATGAGCAATGCTTGTCAGAGGTTTTTACATATTCTCAGATTGTTTCTTCTCCCCATCCCACAAAATTAAGAATGCTTGGTTTTCCATAGATACAACTATGGTCTCGATTTGAAAAGCTTAGCATGTCATTTCTTTCTCCAGTTACCATGTTCATAAGAGTGAGGGAAAACTGAATTCTGACCACAGCCTAAAGGTCAGAGGTCACCCAAATTCAACCTCATGTGAGATTTTTTTTTATCAATGGTATCGATTTGAAAAGCCAACATCATGTCTTTCTCACGGTAGGTGTTAATGCCACTGCCCGTCTGCCTGGGGGGGGTGACGACAAGACTTCTCCAGCCTTTTAAAGTCTGAGGGGTAAAAACAGCT
The DNA here is from genome assembly GCA_020510985.1 of Pholidichthys leucotaenia. Taxonomy (NCBI): domain Eukaryota; kingdom Metazoa; phylum Chordata; class Actinopteri; order Cichliformes; family Pholidichthyidae; genus Pholidichthys; species Pholidichthys leucotaenia. The sequence continues at coordinate 124,656,499 of CM035847.1, read as the reverse complement.
AAACTGAGATACTTTACTTCTAAATTTGTAGCTATATCCTACTATTGTCAGGGCAAAATCAATGCCACACAACTGTGACACACCAGATAAATATTGGCCACTGCCAGCAATCAATCCTGTTTACCAGTCGGCCAGTATCACTCAGCAAGATGAATATCGGCCAATACCAATAAATCAGCTGATACCAGTATATCAGCCCATTTCTTATTTTACAGCTGTGTCACTTTTGTGGAGCAAGCTGTCTTAAACATTGCTCCAAAACTTGGTATTAAAGCTCGGTTAATATGAGACAATAGATGTCCTATTTCCTACGGTGTCCAGCTGCAATAAAGCGACAGCAAGTGTTTATTTTTGCAGTATAACTGCAAATAACTACGTCCAGTGACCTTGCATCTGCCCTCACACTGTGGCTTTGTGGAGAGAAAAAAAACCCAAAACAATTAGGTCAGGCTTCACATTCATCCCCTGCATAGTGGCTCTGTGTGAAACTGCATCCCTGCCCTTCACACTGCAGTCTCTGTGGACGTCTCGGGTGGCTCAGCTCCTCACACACGCAGGCGCTGCATCCGCACACACCTACGCCGTCAGACATTTCTGCAGGAGACAGCGGCGCTTAAGGGGAAAATTATTGCCTTTTTATCTGCTACTGAGTTTTATTGCAGCGGTGCCTGCATTGTTGTGTGACCTCAGCGAGATGAAAGGCAGACGCTGTCATCCGCAGAGGGAGGATTTCCCAAAAGGCACGCTTGAAAGCGACGATTGTTTTAGCGGCTTTTGCACCCGCACATTTCCATGGGCGCACGCACGCACGCGCACGCGCACGCACACAGAGGGAAACTTACTGTAAGTCACTCATGGCGCCATTTAAAGCAGCTGATTTCACAGGGTGTAGCGTACATTCAAATGCCTGTGTAATATAATTAGACGTGCAGCTTCTTTGAGTGGGTGTTCAATGTGTCTCTCCTGCGGGAAGTGAGATTCAATAAGCTACCTTGTTATTATGTAAATATTGATAGAAGTAGTTGGCAGTGTGTAAATGTGTTGATTAGCCCCTTCTGTATTGCAACTTAAACAACCTCCTGTGATAACTCATAGATGGGGAAATGTGATAATCCTCAGTCCCAGCGGTAAAGCGCTGGAAGCACTTTGGCCATTTATAACACTTTTCCTCTCATAGTATATTCCTTTATTTTTTAAAAAAAAGAAAAGACTTGCACATCCCTTTGTTGTGGAAGCTGTGACCAACTTTCCTTCACGCTCTCCATCATGTACGCATCCATCTTACTCTGCCTTTAGTTTGGCAGGCGTCAGCTCTCTCCGTGGATCCACCACCACCACATGTTGGTCCTCACGATTTATCAGCATCTCAGTGTGCACCACGGCTGGATGAATCACTCTACAGGGCCTAGCTTGATAGATGACCGCAGGAAGCCACACAAACACAAAGTAAAATAATGTAAAGTCTGGTGTAACAACTTGAGAAATTTTCTTTAAAAATGCTGCTGGCTTCACCCGAGTGTTGATCATCTAAAATGTCACGTGTTTAACTGTCTTATTTGGAGCATTCTAGTGGAATATCCACAGCATCCAAAACACCCGACAAAGGTGAAACTTGCCAGATTTGGCAATAGTTCCTTGATTTCAAAATAAGGAAAACTAACTGAATAAATAAACTCAAATAGGTCAGTTTCATCTAAAAGAAATTTTTAAGCAAGGTTGAACTCAATAAAACAATCCATATAAAACTGTCATTGTGCTTTCTACTGCCGCCATGGAGGTAATGTTGTTGCAGACGTGTGTTTGTAATAATAATAATAATACATTTTATTTGTAATGCACTTTACATAAAAAAAAATCTCAAGAGTGCTACATATAAAAAGTATAAAACTCAGATTCATAAAAGGAAAAAAAGGGGATAAGAAGATAAAACCAAACAAAAAGAGAAGAGGTTAAAACAGCAACTCAGTGATCAAATGTTCTGCTAAAAAAGAAAGATTTTAAGTCCTCTTTTAAAACCATCAGTGCGATGCCCTCAAGGTGTCGGGGAGGGCATTCCGCAGACGTGGGGCAGCAGCACAAAAAGCCCTATGACGCTGAGTTTTGTTGTGGAGACAGTTTGAATGAGTGGAATGGAGGGAACATGTTGTGGTTAGTGGAGTTAGCAGTTCTTTGAGGTAAGGGGGGCATTTCCGGGGATGCACTGGTGAGTGAGGAGGGAGACCTTATATTTGATCCTGATGGAAACAGGAAGCCAGTGAAGTGATTTAGTAGTAGTAGTAGATTAGTTTATTTGACAGGGACAGTGCAATAAACATAGACAATTAATCAAAGACAATCAATCTGATGTGTTGCACATAGAGTGTATAGCTATTAGCTAATTCGCAACTCTTGTCCCTGGATGGGCTTTAGAAAAAAGAATCAAGATAAAAAATATACACAATAACCACATACATCAATGCAGAAAAATTATAAATACACAATTATAAATATTATAAATATTATAAATACACAAATGTAACAGCCTGACTCACATTTAACATAAATATTATAAATATTATAAATACACAAATATAACAGCCTGACTCACATTTAACACATATAACATAACTCACATTTGCCTATTTCAGGCCTTCCTCCCTCCGTCACTCACTATAAACAAACACATTTATTCCTTCCCTTCATTCACTCTCACTTTGCAGACAATTAATTCATACATGAGTACATTCTTGTTTATTTTTCAGCCAGTTTTTAACATTTTTAGTGAATGTTTTAAAGTCCGTTATTATTTTAATTTCATTTGGCATTGTGTTCCAGATGTGACTGCCCTTTATAGAGAAAGCTGTTTGTCCAAATGTGGTTCTGCGGTGGAATATTTTACAGTTATTGTTAACAGAACTCCTGGTGGCTCTGCTGCTGTCCTGTCTTTGGACGAAACCAGCAAGTGGCTCGGGTGCTGATTTATGGAAACATTTGAATGTTAATTTCAGAAGACAGAGGTCAATGAAGCTCTCAAAACTCAATAGGTTGTATTTTTTTAAAACATTACAGTGATGCCACCTAATGGGCTTTTTGTCCAAGATTTTTAGGGTTTGATTATATAATGAACCTATATGTCTTATTGTGGAAGGGGCTGCTTGAGCCCAGACTGTCAAACAGTATGATATATGAGAAAAAACCATAGAATGCATATACAGTGCAGCTGCTTCGTAAGGTATGTAATATCTAATTAATTTAAAGCAGTTCAGATTTTTTTTTACTGTTTTTGAAATTTTCTTTATATGAAGATTAAATTTGAGTTGAGGATCTAGTACAATGCCAAGGTATTTGAATTCTGTAGCTAAACTGATGTCATGATCATGTATATTAACTTTAAAATGTTGCAGGTTACATTTTTTGATTGAAAAGCACATTGAGACTGTTTTCTGAAGGTTCAGCAATAGATGGTTCTTGAGGAGCCACTCTTGGACATCAACCATACTTGTAGACAGTACATCTGCAGCCTGTGCTGGAGTCTTGGCAGCTGTGTAAATAACTGCATCATCTGCATAAAGTTGGCATGTTGCAGCTGAGCAGTGTAACGGCAAGTCATTAATAAAAATGCTGAAAAGTAAAGGACCAAGAATGGACACTTGTGGGATACCCATGCGGTTGTTTAAAAATGAGGATTTATCCTGGTGAACTTTTACACACTGTTCTCTATTCTGGAGATAAGATGCAAACCATTCTAATGTATTTGGGGAGAAGTTAAAAGATACCATTTTGGATAAAAGCAAACTGTGGTTTACAGTATCGAAAGCCTTTTTGAGATCTAGAAAAACAGCTCCTACCACATTACCCCTGTCCAAGGACTGTTTGACGTTTTCAATAAGGCAACAATTTGCTGTTTCTGTTGAGTATCCTGGTCTAAAACCAAATTGATGTGGATGAAGAAGTTGACTGTCTTGTAAGTAGTCTATCAGCTGTGTAGCTACAACTTTTTCAAGAACCTTAGATAGGACTGGTAAAATAGAGATTGGGCGGTAATTGCATATATCGTCTTTACTGCCTGATTTATGAACTGGTATGACGACAGCTTTTTTCCAGCCTGATGGAAATGTACTAGACCTAATGGAGAGATTAATGAGGTGAGTCAGTGGTTTGATTAATATTTTGCTGTGCATTTTGAGAAAGGAGGTGCTCATATTGTAGATATCATTAGTTTTTGAGTTTGACAGTGTTTTAACAATACCAGCAATTAACTTCTCATTTACCTCATCGATGTGAAAAGTATCTGTTGGAAGTATGGAATTTGTGTTGTTGAGCACATTTGGCAGCACAAAATTTTTTGTTAAGTCTTCCACAGAGCCCACAAAGTGTGAATTAAATTCATTTGCCAAAGTAGCCTTGTCACTGACGGTCTTGCCATTGATTCTAAGTTCCTTTACCCCCTTCTGATCGTTTTTTTTATTAGTTAAGTTATTTAAATGCCTCCATAGGGAACTGTTGTTACCCTTTGCATGATCTATCAGTTTATTGTAATAAGATATTTTTGATTTTCGCAGCTCATGTACCACTTTATTTCTTAAACTTTTGTACACAAGGTGATCATTTTGTAGTTTGGAGGTTAGTGATGTTTTCAGTGCATAGTCTCGCCTCTTCATAAGTTTTCTTATTTCATTATTTAACCATGGTAGGCTAATCTTCTGTTGTCTACTTTTAATTTGCTTTGAAAATTTTTCTATAGACTTTGTGATTGTTGCAGTTATAAAATTACAACAATCATCTACTTCACATGTTGACATGAGCTGCTCCCAATTTTGATTCTCTAAGTAATGTTCAAACTCCTCATTTTTTGATTTGGGGATAATAAAATTTGATTTGTCAATATCGACTCCCCCAAAATACTGTAGTCGCTTTTTAGTAAGTTTCCTGACAGCAAGAACCATGTTATGATCTGAGAGACCAGTTACAAGATTATAGGTTCTGGTTATTCGTTCTGGTTTATTAGTAAATACCATGTCAATAAGTGTTCTGGATTGTTTGGTTATCCTGGTGGGTCCTTTGATGATTTGCTGGTAATTAAATTTAGTCATGAGGCTTTTCAGTTTTTGTTTGTCTTTTTTATCAGACCAGTTGATATTAAAGTCACCATGAATTATTGTTTCTCTGTTCTTCTCAAGTTGTTTAACCAGATCACTTAATTCATTATAAAAGGAAGAGTTGTGTGACGGTGGGTTGTACACTACTGCAATGTTGTAACTGCAATTTAAGAATGGGTGTGATATGTTCATATTTTCGCACCCTCATTAGGACCCTAGCTGCAGAACTTTGGATGTACTGCAGCCTTTGGAGACTCTTGCTAGGGATCCCAGCGAGGTGTGCGTTGCAGTATTCCAGGCTGGAGGAGACTAAGGCGTGGATCAGCTTTTCGGCATGTTGGAGGGTGAGAGAGGGGCGGAGTTTTGTTGTGTAGGTGGTAGAAAGAGATCTTACAGAGGTGATTTACATGGGATTCGAAGGTGAGGTTTGAGTCCATTTTTACACAGAGATTGGTGACTGATGAGGAAAGGGGGATGTTGTGACCACAGAAAATGATGCAGGTTATGGATGATGACTGAGTCTGGTGAGGTGTGCCAGCCATGATTTGTTTGCTTGTTAGCAGGATTACACAAAAACTACTGGATGGATTTGGATGAAATTTTCACCAAAGCTGGCCCTTGGCCTAAGGATGAACCCATTAGATTTTCATGATGATCTGAAAGTGCATACCTCCACCAAGGCCGTTGTATGTATTTGTGCAGCAAGATAACACAAAAAGGAATTTTGATGAAATGGTCATCACAGTTGTCCCTTGGGCTACAGATGAACCCATTACATTTTGGAGGTCATCCATGTGCGCACACATTGGCACAGGCCCTTTCTCAAAATGTATAGACTAGTTTCTTGTTTGGTTGTGTGTCATTACATGTCTCCTTGCAATGCCCTATATGTTCAAAGACAGACAGACAGACAGACCTTGGCAGAGGTATATGACCTCTGAGTGCTCTATAGTTTTACATTATGTTTGTTGTTAAAATAATGTCCCCTCATGGATCGTCACCTTATTGTGGTGGGGGGTTTGTGTGCCCTAGTGATCCCAGGAGCTATGTTGTCCAGGGCAAACACCTTGTTCAAGCGTAAGGGTTGGTTAGAAAGGATTTCATCCATTTGATAGTGTGTTCTGAAAAATTAAACTGAGTAAGTTTGGTTAAAAGGATGTTGTGGTCAACGGTGTCAAATGCCTTCTTCAGATCTAAGAACACAGCACCTACACAATTGCATTTATCTAAAAAAAGATTTAGTTTTATCTAAAAACAAGCTTATTGCAGACTCTGTTGAATGGTGGGCACGGAACCCAAACTGCGTGTGATGCAGAGGGGTGTTCCCATAATTCAAATGTTTACATAACAGTGTAGCCACCCATTTTTCAATTATTTTGAAGATAACAGGTAAGATGCTCATTGGTCTGTAGTTGTTTATATCAGTTTTAATCCCTGTTTTGAAAATTGGTCTAACCACTATTACCTTCCAAGCAGTTGGGACAACAGCATGGTTGATTGATAGATTGATTAAATGAGTAATTGGACAAATGAGAGATCCGTTTTGAGGTTGGTGGGAGCCAGCGGGTCTCGAGAATTGGGAGCCCCTGCCTGAACTTGTTCCAGGCAGCCTGGCATATCGTGATGGTGGCAAGCTCAGATCCACCACCAGCGGAGAGCATGTCACCCAAGTAGTGTCATGAAATGCACCCCTTCATGGCGCACAAAAAGGAAAGGCTGAACTCAAGCGCTGGAGCTGTAGTTTGCAGTGATTTATTTTAGGCCAAACCAAAAAGCAAGACGTGACATGAACTTGGCAAACGTGACAAAACTTGGCATGACATGACATAACAACACGGTAGATCGCTGCACCGAGGGCAGTGCGCGGCGTGTATACAGTCATGTGAAAAAAATAGGACACCCTGTATAAGCCTCTGTGTGTGTTTTTTTTAACATATTTGGACATATGGATATTTAATAGCAATGTTAAAAATACTGGGAGATTCATGTAATACAACTAAACAATTAAAAATGAATTAAAGACTTTTTTCAGATTTTCTGTAAAATCTAATTCTAAACAAATAGTGAGGACTTAATTAGGACATCCCCCATCTTTTTTAGGACACCCCCACATTCATTCCCACTTAACTCTTTGAGTGTGACTGTCGCCGAATTGCAAGATAACCCCTAGTGGTCGAGAGTGGTAAATATTTTTTGTCAATAAAATAGTTCAGATTTCCAAGGCTATAACTTGAAAGTGGTAAGAGATAATGGCTTACTGTCAATTAGAAAGATGTAAAATATGATCCAAAGTTTCAGATAGGAAGAAATTTATGCTTCTAATTTGCATAATGTCACAGCACCTCTTTAAATTCCATAACTCAGTCAAAACTTGACTTTGGACGTATTTACACAAAGAATGGTTCAGTCTTTTGACACCGTTTTTTGTACAAAGGTACCTCATCATCTTATCTTAAAAGTATATTAACAAGAAATCAGTACATAAAAAAACAGAAATTCCTCACTTACTTTTGACAAAGGCAATTCACGATAAGGCGGAGTTCCTCATCGTGAATTGCCGGCCATTCTACCTGCCGAGGGAATTCACCAATGTGTTTGTAACTGCTGTTTACACAGCTCCTAGCACTAATGCTAGCAAGGCACTCGGAGAGCTGTATGATACTATCAGTGAATTTCAAACTTCACACCTGGACAGTTTTGTGGTGGTTGCAGGAGATTTTAATCACACCAGTTTGAAGACTGTGCTCCCCAAGTTCAAACAATGTGTGGACTTTAAGACCAGAGGAGAGAATATGTTGGACTTGGTGTACAAAAACTTCCTAGATGCATATAAGGCAACATCTCGTCCCCACCTCGGCCATTCTGACCACCTACCCGTGATGCTGGTGCCTGCCTACAAACCCTTACTGAAGCGCAGCAGGCCAGTAGAGAAACAAATCAGGACTTGGCCAGAGGGTGCAGCCTTGGCACTTCAGGACTGTTTTCTGCATACAGACTGGGAGGTTTTCAAAACAGCAGCCTCTCTGGGAGACAGGATTGATGTGGAGGAGTACGCTGAAACGGTCACCAGCTACATCATGAAGTGCACAGAGGATGTCACTATAGTGAAGACCTTCACTGCATGGGGCAACTATAAACCCTGGATGACTGCAGAGGTCATCCAGGGCTACACCCCAGGGCTGTGTACTTTCCCCCCTACTCTTCTCCCTTTACACCAACTCCTGCACCTCCAGCCACCAGTCTGTCAAGTTGATCAAGTTTGCGGACGACACCACCCTCATCGGGCTCATCTCCAACGGCGACGAGTCCGCCTACAGGAGAGAGGTGGCCCAGCTGGCGTCCTGGTGCAGCAATAACAACCTGCAGCTGAACGCTCTGAAGACAGTGGAGATGATTGTAGACTTCAGGAAAGTCACTACTCCTCTGCCCCCCCTCACCCTCTCAGGCTCTCCCATCACCACTGCTGATTCCTTCCGCTTCCTAGGCACTACCATCACCAGGGACCTCAAATGGGAGCTGACCATCAGCTCACTCATCAAAAAAGCCCAGCAGAGGATGTTCTTCCTGCGGCAGCTGAGGAAGCTCAAGCTACCCACCAAGATGTTAGTGCAGTTCTACACAGCCATCATCGAGTCCATCCTCACCACCTCCATAACCGTGTGGTACGCAGGAGCCACTGCCAGGGACAGACTAAGGCTGCAGCGCGTCATGCGCACTGCTGAGAAGGTGATCGGCTGCAAGCTCCCATCTCTCCAGGATCTGTACATCTCCAGGACCCGGAGGCGTGCTGGCCGGATCATAGCCGATCCCTCACACCCTGGTCACGTACTGTTTGCCCCCCTCCCCTCTGGTAGAAGACTTCGGTCCATCCAGACTAAAACCTCCCGTCACATGAACAGCTTCTTCCCCTCTGCCATTAGACTGCTGAACACTAAGTGACTCTCGTGCACCATGTACAGCAGCTCAACCAGACTCATGTCAATCATCACTGTTTTCTTCCTGCATTACCGACTGCACTATATAGTTCTCCACAGTATCTGCTGCTGGCTAATATATATTTTAACTGTTGACCAGTATCACTTAATCTTATCCTACACTTTATTACATGTATAGTTTATTTCTCTTATCTTATCATGTTTAATGTTGCAGCATTGTACCGAGACAAATTCCTAGTTTGTGTACTACATGAACAATGGCAATAAACCTGATTCTGATTCTGATTCTGATTCTGAGGTGCGCTTGCTGCTCACAGTCAGAGATGCAGCCTTTAGAGCAGAGGACAGGATTGCCCTCCGCTCAGCCAGGTCTGCACTCTCAAAGGGAATTAAGACGGCGAAACGCACCTATGCAGAGAAAATCCAGGGACATTTCTGTGACACAGGGAACACCAAATGGATGTGGCAGGGAGTTCGGGCGTTGACGGATTATAAGTCTAGGCAGGAGGTCGATGATGATGACGCTTTGCTTCCAGACAGGCTCAACAATTTCTTTGCACATTTTGAAGCATCAAACCCGACAATCAGAGGGAGGGCTGGCCCATCTCCACCATCTGTGGGGCCAGCTATCACCATCAACGCAGCGGACACATGGAGAACCCTAATCAGGGTCAACCCATGTAAGGCTGCAGGTCTGGACAACATCCCGGGACGTGTGCTCCAAGTCTGCGCGAGCGGGTTGGCGGATGTCTTGACTGACATTTATAACATCCTCCTGAGTCAGGCCATCGTTCCTAGATGCTTTAAGACCTCTATCATAGTACCGGTGGCAAAGAAACCAGTTGTGTCTTGTCTGAATGACTATCGTCCTGTCGCACTGACACCAATTGTGATGAAGTGTTTTGAATGGCTTGTCAAACCACACATCACAGCCTGCCTCCCTGCTTCACATGACCCACTCCAGTTTGCGTATTGTTCAAATCGCTTTGTAGAGGATGCCATAGTCACCACCCTGCACTCTGTCATTACCCACCTGGATCAGAAAGACACCTATGCCAGACTCCTGTACATTGATTTCAGTTCAGCATTTAACACCAATTATTCCCCAGAGACTGATGGAGAAATTACTCCTTCTCGGTCTGAACACCGCCACATGTCTCTGGATCCTGGATTTCCTGACCGAGAGACCTCAGTCTGTCCATGTTGGAAACAACATCTCCAACTCCATCATGCTGAGCACTGGATCCCCTCAAGGCTGTGTACTCATCCCACTGTTGTTCACACTTCTAACACATACCTGTGTGTCCAGACACGAGGGGAACCAGATTATTAAGTTTGCGGACAACACCACAGTGGTGGGACTTATTCAGAGGAATGAGGAATCAATGTACAGGGAAGAAGTTGAAGACCTGGAGGGCTGGTGCAGGGAGAACAATCTGGTGCTCAACATGAACAAAACGAAGGAGACGGTTATCGACTTCCGGCGGTCACGGCCTGAACATGTCCCTCTCTGCATCAGCGGCTGTTCGGTGGAGAGAGTGGAAAACATCAAGTTCCTTGGAGTGCAGATCTCGCAGGACCTGACCTGGAGCAAGAATTCCTTGTGGATCAGGAAGCAGGCCCAGCAGAGACTGCACTTCTTGAGGAAACTCAAACAGGCCTCTCTCCCCATCTGCATCCTCAGGACCTTCTACAGAGGTGTGGTGGAGAGTGTTCTGACATACTGCATTGCAACATGGTACTCCAGTTGCAATATGTCAGGCAAAAAAGCCCTGCAGAGGATAGTTAAGGGAGCTGAGAGGGTAATTGGAGTTTCCTTCCCCTCTGTCCAAGAACTTTTTCAGGGCCATTGTAGGAGCAGGGCACTGAACATTGTTAAGGACCACTCTCACCCTCTGCATAAACACTTTGAGTTGCTGCCATCTGGCAAACGATTCCGGAGCTTCAGAGGCAGAATCACCAGACTGGTTAACAGCTTCCTTCCACAAGCTGTTAGGATGCTGAGCAGTTGATCCGAAATCTTTTATACAGTACATATTACTGCACTTTATGGACATTATGTACTGTATATTATACAGTATGTATATTATAGTTCTAGTTAGTTTTTAAGTATTTATTTCACTTAGCCACCTTGACTCACTTAGCCATTTTAATTGGTATTTTATATATAGGCAGTTATTATCACCTTAAACTGCAACTGTAATAAGTTAATATTACTGTAAAAACCAAATGTGTCTCAGGGATGTGTGAATGGCTGTTGGGGTGGGGGGTGAGGGTGTGTGTGAGTGTGAGTGTGTTTTAAATTATGTTCTTTTTATATATATGGATGCCTAGAGAAACACAATTTCATATTGCTTGCACTACAGTTGTATGTATAGCATCATGACAATAAAGGTTGATTTATTGATTAATTGAGTGAAAGGGGGGCTTGGCTGGCTGGCGTGGTCGCTGCATTTTCACCCATCGTGGTTGTTATTTTGCGTTCTGTTGGTAATTTAAAGTCTCTACCACATCTACAAAGTCTTATGATTATCCCACATAAATTTTGTTTGTATCCCATGGCTATTTTCCGCGTACAAAGCCGACAAAGTGACGGTGACGATGACTGATCATGGCCATATTAGCTTTCTGGGCTAAAATGCTAAAAACAGGAAAAGGAAATGAGGAGTTCTTCTTCTTTTGGGTATTATGTGTCATCCATTGAGTCCTCCAACGGATGTCTGCCACCTTCTGAAACTGGCAAATCAGTTAAAATCAGTACAAATCCCCAATGCAGCCAATCATGTCAGAGTGAGATGACAGGCGCAGTGCCGCATTCTGCCACTAGGGGCATGCAAATTCACATGGCTAAAATAAATGTTAAAAAAATGCAAATAAAAACAAAAACAATGTTAGATATAGATATGTGAACATTTCTTAATAAAGAACTGAATATTTAATGGGGTGTCCTAATTTTTTCACATGACTAAGTAGTACAGCAAATCAGCAACACCCGTGGACAATCACTAATCAAAAAAATCAAAAGCATCAGTGAATAATTAAGAAAGCAAAGACTCACAAAGCAAAACCAGAAGTAAACAAAAGATGCTGTCAAAACAAAAGCTCAAACCCAAATAATGACAGGAATAAACATGACAACATAATCCTGAGAATACTAATCATCAAAAGCAAACATAACCATGACCATGATACTAAAACCCAAACAAAACCAAAAACATGATACTATTAACAAAGAAGATCTAAACATGAACTTAAAGTGAGGACATGGCTTGATTTGAATCCTGATAACACAAAAATAAACCTAACCATAACCTGACCATGATAAACATAATACTAATAAAAAGGACAATGAAAAACTAAACTAAGACTAAGGTAAGGAAAATGACAAGACAGAACTAAGAAGGTAATAATAGCAGACTAAATAAATGGCAGAATACAAAGGAACATAATTAGGAACATGACTGTGAACATAAACACAATAACCAAACTGAGCTGACGTAAGGAAAATATATAGAATAAGAGAAATAAACAAAGTGTGAGCATGATCCCCTTAAATGTGAAAAATTATCCGTCCTTGGTAGTATTCAGCAAGTCTTCATCATGCTACTCTTCTTCTTCTTCTTCTTCTTCTTTTAGATTTGATTGGCAGTTGGCAAACAGCTTACAGGTGCATTACCGCCACCTACCAGATGTGTTCTTGACAACATTACTTCCTCTTCCGCTGATTTCTTTCAGACGTCACTCGTGGGTAAATCACTCTATATATAATTCAAGAAATCTGCACATTTATCATCGCTCTATATATTCTTCTTCTTCTTTTAGATTTGATTGGCGGTTGGCAACCAGTTCACAGGTGCATTACTGCCACTGACTTGATTATAATTCAAGAAATCTCTGTCAGTCTGTGTGTCTGTCACGACCAGAGGACTCGATAAAAGATCATAGGATCGCCTATGATGTTCCTATGATCACTACATGATGTCTATATGACGTCATATAGATCATAGGACTTGCTCAAAGATCATAGGACTTGCTATGAGATCAAAGGCAGGCATCACTCACTAACATAGGACTCGCTAAAAGATCATAGGACTTGCTACAACATCATCAAAGATCAGTGGCAGGCATCACTCATGATCATAGGACTCACTTTGACATCATCAAAGATCAAAGGCAGTCATCACTGAACGAGTGGTGACATCAAAGATCAAAGGCAGGTTTCACCATAGTTACTGTTGCCATGGTAACAGTACCTTTCTACGGGCATGCAGAAATGCTTGCTTACACTTGCTTTCTATGGGCATGCACAGGTATGCATGGGTATGCACAGGTTTGCACTAGTTAACATAAATACAAACACACAAAAAAACAATAAACATATACATACAACAAGGAGAAGACACTAGAGGAGACCGGGGCTCAACGTCACAGGGGGACAGAAGCCTGGGAATGCCGGGCAAAGGGGGCAGAATCAGCAGGAGCTCACCCAAGAGACAACGGGGCTCATGGCTGAAAATAAAAGGGAAAAACTAACCAGGACGAAGCTCTCCTCTCTCCTCGACAGTGATACCCCAAAACACTCAGTGTGGGAAACTGCATCTGAGGATGGATACAGAAACGGAAGGGCACGACAACAGAGAGAGGTTGTCATGCCCTTTTGTACTCTTACATAATACTAGTGCATACCTGTGCATGCCCGTAGAAACCAAGTATAAGCAAGTATTTCTGCATGCCCGTAGAAAGCAGGTTTAAGCAAGGGTGTAAGCAAGCACATCAGCACTCGTTCAGTGATTCCTGCCTTTGATCTTTGATGGTGTCATAGCGAGTCCTATGATCTTTGATGTCATAGTGAGTCCTATGATCATGAGCGATGACTGCCTTTGCTTTTTGATGATGTCATAGTGAGTCCTATGATCTTTGATGGCATAACAAGGCCTATGATGCCTGCATTTGCTCTTTGATGATGTCATAGGGAGTTCTATGATCTTTGCTGATGTCATAGCGAGTCCTATGATTGTGAGTGATGCCTGCCTTTGATCGTTGATGTCATAGTGAGTCCTATGATCGTGAATGATGCCTGCCTTTATCTTTGATGTCCTATGAGCGTGAGTGATACCTGCCTTTGATCTTTGATGATGTCATCGCGAGTCCTATGATTGTAAGTGATGCCTGCCTTTGATCTTTGATGTCCTGTGATCGTGAGTGATGTCTGCCTTTGATCACACACGGACACACAGATTTTCTTGAATCACTATATACTATGGTGTCTATATGATGTCACATAGACATCATATAGAGGTCCTAGGCACATCATAGGCAATCCTATGATCTTTTAGTGAGTCCTATGGTTGTGACAGACACACAGACAGACAGAGAGAGGTCCGGGGGCCACGGCCAAGATGTGTAGAGGGATGATATAGAGTGAAGTACGAAGAGACGAAGAAGAGGGATTTCTGAAGATAGAGTTGAGGTTCGATTGGACACAGCAATGATGATAGGACTACAGCTCCTGACCAGATAGAGTGATGATATAGAGTGAAGTACGAGGAGATGAAGAAGAGTGATGTCTGAAGATACAGTTGAGATTCAATTGGGCACAGCAATGATGACAGGACTACAGTTCCTGACCAGATGGAGTGATGCATTGTAGAGTAAGGTGCATGGCGGCGGTGCACCTGTGGGCTGGTTGCCAGCCGCCGATCGAGTCTGGAGGAAGAAGAATAATTATAAAGAGTGATGCGTATCTACAGAGTGAAGCGCATGGCGGTAATGCACCTGTAAGCTGGATGCCAACCGCCAATCAAATCTAAAAGAAGAAGAGATTTCTTGAATTATATATAGATTGCTGTAACAGGTGTGGATGACAGAGTAAACTTCAAATATTGTATATGAGCAGGCTTGCTCAATACCTGATAATTTTTTCACAGATAGGGAGTTGTTTGGAACTCCTTATCAGATCTCCTTATACGGAGATATAGAATGATGATAGTCAAGTCAGTGGCGGTAATGCACCTGCAGACTGGTTGCCAACTGCCAAACAAATCTAAAAGAAGAAGAAGAAGGTGTGGATGACCAGTCCAGGACACAGTCCAGGGACGGATGGTTTTTTCACACATGGGGAGTTGTTCGGAGCTCCTTGTGTAGGGATGTAGAATGATGATAATCAAGTCAGTGGCGGTATTGCACCTGTAAGCTGGTTGCCAACCACCAATCAAAGCTAAAAGAAGGTGTGGATGCATGAGTGGAGAAAATAATAGAATGAATGACAGCTGTGCAGCCCGGACCAGTTTGACAGCTGGAAGCTGCACAGTGCTGTCAAAATAAAACACAAATCGGAAATCATGACAATACAAGAACACACCCCACAATGTAAATAATAATTCTACAAGTACAAAATGACCAATTCACAGGATACACAAGGAAACAAACAGACAGAAAAGGATTAAAGTTAAACTGAAGCCGGCACGGTTCCCACCCGTGCCCAGGATCATAACATAATTCCCATTTATATTTGACATAAGTGAGATAAATACTATAAAATACAATGTTATATACAATTTTATTATACTGTATTGTTGCTATTTTTAAAGAAACTAGTGCATACCCATGCATGCTCATAGAAACCAAGTATAAGCAAGTATTTCTGCATGCCCGTAGAAAGCAAGTGTAAGCAAGCATTTCTGTATGCCTGCCTTTGATCTTTGACATGGTTGCCATGGCAACAGTAACCATGGTGATGCCTGTCTTTGATCTTTGACATGGTTACCATGGCAACAGTAACCAAGTGATGCCTACCTTTGATCTTTGATGTCACCACTTGTTCAGTGATGCTTGCTTTTGATCTTTGATCAGGTGGCTAAACTGGGGTGGCTAAACTGTCATCTCTGCTGGAGTCCGAGTTCCACCCTATGCAGGACGTACTGAATGCACTGAGGAGCTCATTTAGCAGCAGACTACATCATCCCAGGTGCACAACCGAGAGGTTTCGTAGGTCCTTCCTACCAACGGCTGTCAGACTGTACAACCTAAGCAGGGCTGCTCGCAGAGATAGCAAAAAGACGTAACAAATTAATAGTTTTTAAATGCAAAAGATGCAATAGACTTACACAATGGTCCCCTCCGGCATACAACTAGGAAAATACCGGTCGCTATGGAGGGTGAGAATATGTATGGGCACATAATCATACCATGTAGGATAACTAAGTAGAGGGTTATGCTGTTTCATCCCATCTAGCAACAATGCTCTGCACTGTGTGTGTTTATATATTTACATATTTATTCCATCTAGCTACAATGCTCAGCACTGGGTGTGTTCATATTTATATATCTATATATTTATTCCATCTAGCTACAATGCTCCGCACTGTGTTTTTATATATCTATATATTTATTCCATCTAGCTACAATGCTCCGCACTGTGTGTGTTTATACACTTACATATTTATTCCACCTAGCTGCAATGCTCCGTACTGTGGGTGTTTATATATTTACATATTTATTCCATCTAGCTACAATGCTCTGCACTGTGTGTTTATATATTCATATATTTATTCCATCCAGCTACAATGCTCTGCACTGTGTGTCTGTGTGTGTGTATATATATATTTTATAGTAATATGTACATATGTATATTAGCTGCTCTTGCTTGCTTGTTTTTTTTTTCTTGCCTTCTGATTGTTGCTCTGAGTGTTGCTATCCCTGTGCTGTTGCAATCCTGGAATTTCCCAGTTGTGGGACTAATAAAGGCTTATCTTATCTTATCTTATCTTATCTTATCTTATCTTATCTTGATGAGGTCATAGGAAGTCCTATGATCTTGACACAGACACACACAAACACACACACACACACACACACACACACACACACACACACACTACCCATGCATGCCCGTAGAAACCAAGTACAAACAAGTTCTTCTGCATGCCTGTAGAAAGCAGGTGTAAGCAAGTATTTCTGCATGCCCGTAGAAAGCAAGTGTAAGCAAGCACGCCACAACTCATTCAGTGATGCCTGCCTTTAATCTTTGATGATGTCATAATGAGTCCTATAATCTTTGATGATGTCATAGCGAATCCTATGATCTTTGATGTTATAGCGAGTCCTATGATGCCTGCCTTTGATCTTTGATGATGTCATAGCAAGTCCTGTGATCTTTGATGATGTCATAGCAAGCCTTATGATTGTGTGATACCTGCCTTTGATTTTTGATGGTGTCATAGCGAGCCCTATGATCTTTTAGCGAGTCTTATGATCGTGACACACAGACACAATCACAGACAGACACCCAGACACACAGATTTTCTTCTTCTTTTAGATTTGATTGGCGGTTGGCAACCAGTTTACAGGTGCTGAATTATACTAGTGCATACCTGTGCATGCCCGTAGAAACCAAGTGTAAGCAAATATTTCTGCACGCCCGTAGAAAGCAGGTGTAAGCAAGGGTGTGCCTGCATTTGATCTTTGATGATGTCATAGCGAGTCCTATGATCGTGAATGATGCCTGCGTTTGATCTTTGATGTAAAATAATCATGAGCGAGCGTGAGTGATGCCTGCCTTTGATCTTAATGATGTCATAGTCAGTCCTACGATCTTTGATGATGTCATCATATAGACACCATAGGCTGATGGCATAGCGAGTCCTATGATTCCTGCATGTGATGTTTAATGATGTCATAGCGAGTCCTATGATCATGAGTGATGCCTGCCTTTGATCTTAATGATGTCATAGTGACTCCGATAATCTTTGAAGATGTCATAGCCAGTCCTATGATCTTTGATGATGTCATCATATAGACACCATAGGCTGATGGCAGAGCGAGTCCTATGATTCCCGCATGTGATGTTTGATGATGTCATAGCGAGTCCTATGATCATGAGTGACGCCTGTGTTTGATCTCCTTCGATCGTGAGTGAGCATGAGCAATGTCTGCCTTTGATCTTTGATGATGTCATGGTGAGTCCTATGATCGTGAATGATGCCTGCCTTTGATCTTTGATGATGTCATAGCGAGTCCTATGATCATGAGTGATGCCTGTGTTTGATGTTTGATGTCCTTCGATCGTGAGTGAGCATGAGTGATGCCTGCCTTTGATCTTTGATGATGTCGTAGTGAGTCCTATGATCGTGAATGATGCCTGCCTTTGATCTTTGATGATGTCATAGCGAGTCCTATGATCGTGAGTGATGCAGTCCAAGGACGGATAATTTTTTCACACATAAGGAGTTGTTCAGAACTCCTTATACTAAGGAACATCATACGGCATCATGTACACATCATAGGAACATCATAGGCGGTCCTATGACCTTTTAGCGAGTCCTATGATCATGACACACAGACAGACAGATATTTCTTGAATTACTAGTGCATACCTGTGCATGCCCATAGAAACCAAGTATAAGCATTTCTGCATGCCCGTAGAAAGCAGTAAGCATGTCACGACTCGTGTGCAGTGATGCCTCCCTTTGATCTTTGATTGTGTCATAGTGAGTCCTATGATCTTTGATGATGTCATAGCAAGTCCTATGACCGTGATGACTGCCTTTGATCTTTGATGATGTCATAGTGAGTCCTATGATCTTTCATGATGTCATAGCGACTCCTATGATGCCTGCATTTGATCTTTGATGTTATAGTGAGTCCTATGATCTTTGCTAATGTCATAGCAAGTCCTATTAACTTTGCTGATGTCATAGCGAGTCCCATGATCGTGAGTGATGCCTGCATATCGTGCCATAGTGAGTCCTATGATCTATGATGATGTCATACTGAGTCATATGACCGTGAGTAATGACTGCCTTTGATTTTTGAAAATGTCATAGTGAGTCCTATGATCTTTGATGATGTCATAACAACTCCTATGATGCCTGCATTTGATTTTTGATGATGTCATAGCAAGTCCTATTATCTTTGCTGATGTTATAGCGAGTACTATGTGAGTGATGCCTGCATTTGATCTCTGATGATGCCATAGTGAGTCCTATGATCGTGAGTGATGCCTGCCTTTGATCTTTGATGTCCTATGATCGTGAGTGAGCATGAGTGATGGCTGCCTTTGATCTTTGATGATATCATAGTGAGTCCTGTGATTGTGAGTGATGCAGTCCAAGGACGGATAATTTTTTTCACACATAAGGAGTCGTTATACATGGGAACATCATAGGACATCATGCAGACATCATAGGAACATCATAGGCGGTCCTGTGATCTTTCAGCGAGTCCTATGATCGTGACACACAGACACACTGACAGACACACACACAGATTTCTTGAATTATACATAGAGTGGTGATATAGAGTGAAGTACGTGGCGGCACAAGACCCACAAGATATCATTATTAAAAACATGTTGAAGAGTTCTGATGGAGCTGGTTGCTAACCGCCAATCAAATCTAAAAGAAGAAGAAGGAATGGAGGTAGGAAGCACGAAAGAGGATGTTTGGAGTTCGGTGGAGTCTAAAAAAAAGCAAACGTAAATGTGAAGAAATTCAATCAAGAGTGTTATCAAGTGCTGATGAATCAGAAGATGAACTATCCCAGAATAAACAGGAGTGTAAAGTAATCATTAAACTTACTCAGGAAGGAGCATCATTTCGTGAGTGGAACCCAATTAAGCTCACAAATGCAATTAATGGGTTACTTGGAGAAGTTTTAAATGCAAGAATTCTTCGTAGTGGTTTGTTACTAGTTACATGTAAAGAAGTGTTCAACAAGGAAAAGCAATCAGAGTCAATAAGATGGAGGGGGAAAATGCAGTGTGCAGTATTGGAAGGAAATAAGGCAATAAGAGGAGTGTTATCGGGCATTTCAACGGCTGTCTCAACTGATGAAATAATGAAAAACTTAACTGGAGCAAAAGTGACAGAGGTACAAAGATTGGAAACTAATTGAAATGGTGAAAAATGTGATTGTCGGTAATGTTCTTCTTCTTTTAGATTTGATTGGCGGTTGGCAACCAGCTTATTAGTGCATTACCGCCACTGACTTGATTATCATCACTCTATAGCTTTGTATAAGGAATTCTGAACAACTCCTTATGTGTGAAAAAATTATCCGTTCTTGGAGGTGCGGCCAATATAATTACTCTATATATAATTTGATGAAACAAGACTGCCAAGTAAGGTGTATATTGGCTACATGAGCTATGAAGTCAGACTTTATGTTCCTCCTCCACGCAGATGTTTCGAATGTCAAAAGTTTGGTCATGTAGCAACTATATGCAAAGGTAGACAACGATGTGCCAGATGCTCCGGTGAACATGAATATGGCAAGCGTGAAAGAGGAGCCAATTTAAAGTGCTGTTACTGTGGTGGTGAACATAGCTCTGCATATCGAGGTTGTGAAGCCCGCAAAAGAGTAGCAGAAATTCAGCAGGTAAAAGTCTTCCAGGGATTAACACATGCAGAAGCTGTAAAAAAGGTGCCAGGTAAAAAAGTTGGAGTGGACTCCAACAGGGAAAGTGTGCAGACTTGCAGTGCATGCAGCATAAGGAGTTGTTCAGAACTCCTTATAAGAACTTATACAAAGATATAGCGTGATGATAATCAAGTCAGTGGCAGTAATGCACCTGTAAGCTGGTTGCCAGTCGCCAATCAAATCTAAAAGAAGAAGAAGAATTAAGGAAGATTCTCTGGTTATGAAGGAAAATAATTTTGTCTTATTTGTGGTAGATGTGATAAACTGCACTGCGCAGACTTCCAAGATAACAGAAAAAATCAAAATCATTGTGAAAGCAGCAGAAAAATATCTTGCCATTTAGGGGCTACATTGGGAAGCAGTTGAGGACTTATTAAGTGGGGGATCTTTAAGTTCACAGACATCATGGACTGGTTGATCAGCCGCCAATAAAATCTAAAAGAAGATGTGGATCAGCTGCCAATCAAATCTAAAAGAAGAAGAAGAAGAATGAGATGAGACACAGATACGAACTACAGCTCCTGACCAGATGGAGTGATGATGCGGAGTGAGGTGTGTGGCGGTGATGCGCCTGTGGGATGGTTGCCAGCCGCCAATCAAGTCTAAAAGAAGAAGACGACGATTGTGGCATTATATACAGAGTGATCACGATAATATCGTAGGTGGACACACAGATTTCTTGAATTATATAGAGTGATATAGCGTTGTTCATAGGACATACTATGGTCAACGCCGCCAAGGACACAGTCCAAGGACGGATAATTTTTTCACACATAAGGAGTTGTTCAGAACTCCTTATAAGAACTCCTTATACAAAGATATAGAGTGATGATAATCAAGTCAGTGGCGGTAATGCACCTTTAAGCTGGCTGCCAACTGCCAATAAAATCTAAAAGAAGATATCATAGGTGGCGGTAATGCACCTGTAAGCTGGTTACCAACTGCCAATCAAATCTAAAAGAAGAAGATATCGTAGGTGGCGGTATTGCACCTGTAAGCTGGTTGCCAACCGCCAATCAAATCTAACAGAAAAACAAGAAGAAGAGGACCTGTAAGCTGGTTACGGCAGTTGCCACGGCCAAGAATATAGAGTGATGAATAGAGTGAAGTGCGTGGTGGTAAGGCACCTGTAAGCCGGTTGCCAACCCCCAATCAAATCTAAAAGAAGAAGATGAAAATGCACCTGTAAGCTGGTTGCCAACTGCCAATCAAATCTAAAAGAAGAAGAAGAAGAGTGATACATGCATATATGTTTTGCCATGCACCTAAAGATTATGTCATGAAGCAGACCATGTGGTTTACATACTGTATTTGCAGCATGTCAGCACTATATGTGAAACTTTACAGCTGTTAGCCAAATGCTGGTAGAGATTTCTTAAGAATGTGAACTGTTCACACATATTTATTGAGCTATTGATTGATTTATTGCACTTGGTACTTCTGAACCAGCATACAGATTTTGCATAACAAATGTTATAATCTGCACTAGTCTGTTCAAGAACCTTTTCCAAAAGTTGGATTGTGTTCAGTAGCACATGCAGTTTCATTCTTTGACTGGCTACCGCAGTTGATAAGTAGCATTGCTTTAAGCCGGCTTCCCACTTTGCATTTTTCAGAAGTAATCTGCATTGAAATTCTGACACTATCAAAAAATTGACTGCTGCTGTAAACTCTGTCTAGTGCCCAACCAAATGGGATTCAGCATTAAATGATGTCTTGGTCCACACAACACAGGCATTACACGGGGGAAAAAAAAGCTAAATAAACCCAAACAGATCAGATGAAGGCTTACCATCCTAAACCAACTGTTAGCTTTCAGCTCAGAAAAATAAACTGACAGGAAAAGCCTTGTTTGTATGAGAGTTCTCCCTCTGTTGTCATAACCATACCAAGAAGGATGGAGCATGGAGCATTTTTTGCATCTGTAGTGCCATAGATGGATGATGCATCTTCGTCTTCTTCTTTTAGATTTGATTGGCAGTTGGCAACCAGCTTACAGGTGCATTACTACCACGTACTTCACTCTAAATCAAGGGTGTCAAACTCATTCCATGGAGGGCCAAGACCCTGCAGGTTTTACCTCCACCCAGTGTCTTCAACAGGTGATTTCATCAAATTTCTTCCAACTGAATGCTGATCAGTGAAAACACCTGCTGAAGACACTGGGTGGAAGTGAAACATGCAGGGTCTTGGCCTTCCATGGAATGAGTTTGACACCCCTGCTCTAACTCATCACTCTATATGCAAGGTAACATCACTCTATATATACTTCAAGAAATCTCTATCTGTGTGTCACGATCATAGGACTTTGTGTTGCCATGGTAATCATGTCAAAGCTCAAAGGCAGGCATCACTCACGATCATAGGACTCACAATGACATCATCAAAGATCAAAGGCAGGCATCACTGAACAAGTGGTGACGTCAAAGATCAAAGACAGGTTTCACCAGGGTTACTGTTGCCATGGTTACTATGTCAAAGACCAAAGGCAGGCATCACCATGGTTACTGTTGCCATGGTAACCATGTCAAAGATCAGAGGCAGGAATGCTGAAATGCTTGCTTACACTTGCTTTCTACGGGCATGCAGAAATACTTGCTTATACTTGGTTTCTACGGGCATGCACAGGTATGCACTAGTTTTACACAAATGTCAGCTTGCATCTCATTGCCTAGATGATGTTGTTGTTTTCTGCAAACCATCAAGGCTCAATGTCCTTTAATCTATATTTGAGCCTATCAGATCCATGTTGCACTTTGTAGCTTGATATGAATTTATAAAGGTAGTTTTAAACTAATCACAGATTTTTATTGAAAAATTATGAAGGGAATTAGTTTGAATACTTTCAGCAGGTTCTAAATCTGTTCAACAGCTTGATACACTGTTGCAGAGCATTTGTACCAATGAAGAAATATCCAGATGTACCTTGATCTCAGCAGACTTTTTGTTTGATTTGACTGAAACAAAAAGTGATAAAATATATACGTATACAGTGGTGAGTCATAATGTTGCCATTGCTTCGATTGGGCTTTAGTCTCTGGATCATAGTGATGGACCCATGGCTCGTCCTGTGTGATTAGTCCTCCTGGTTTTCTTGGCACAGGCCAAAAAGGCCTGGGAGTGTCTGACTCGTTTCTACCTCTGGAAAGCAACTGGGGAGTCTATTGTGTCATCAACTTCCACATGTGCAAATGGTCATGGGTGATTTTCTCCACAGACTCCACACTGATTTTGACATCTTGGATGAGTTGGTGTGAATGGTTGTCCTCCAAAATGCTGGCCTCCACTTGCCGGATGGTGTCTTCATCAATGGTGCACTGTAGTCGCACAGGAATGTGTGCCTTTTCCACCGATATACACCCTCAGAATCAGAATCAGAATCAGAATCAGGTTTATTGCCATTGTTCATGTAGTACACAAACTAGGAATTTGTCTCGGTGCAATGCTGCAACATTAAACACCCTCACTTGAACTGTCGACTACGTCATATGATGGGACATCTTTTATCTCCTTCATCTCACTGAACGTCTCTTGTAGTGTGCAGCCTCTCATGTACAGGGACTTGATGACCGCTCTACACTAATGTGGCTCCATTATCACACTTTACTCCACCTTATGACCTGTCAAAGAGAAACTGTTAGGAGTTCAAAGCTGCAAATTACCACATGACCCATAGAGCTGTGTGTTATTATGCATCTGTAATTTCAGCCTCCTACAAGAACCGAAAGTGGGTCAGGGGAAATCTTTAATGAGTAGCCCTCGTATGAGGCTTTAGGGTGCACCACATGCTTTGCCATGTGCGTATTAACACATTTGCTGCTATTTTAGCATTGCTGATCCCGATCATTTTCATAAACCCTGACCATTCAGATTTCTTCTGTTTTAATAAAGCAATCAATACTCACCTGCGTTTGATATAACTCATAGTATTGGTGCATACAGAAACAGATATCTGCCCTTTTCATTTCCCCCTAAAATGATAATAAAATCCCAGCTAATATCCCAGAGGAGCTGTTCAGACTTTATACTTTGTCATATTATTCCCATGCAGTAAATAAAGTGACTTGTGGCGGATTTATAACTACCATGCTAATGCGCTTACAGTTTTATCTTCCTTTGATGTCGGCCATTAGCAATCATTCCACCGCAGCTTTATGTGCTTGACAAAACAGCCAAGGCCAAGCATTTTCTAATTAGCTCTTATTATCTCCAAGTTTATTGCAGTCACTCTCTACATGACTTCGCTGCAGTAGTCTCGCCTTAAACAATACCCCCATATTAGCATTTTGCATTGTCTGCTTAACAAGGTTTGAATGCTTTGTATTCCTCTCTGCCACTCATGAGAGCGCCTCAAAAGACCAGCGCAGGACTTCCCATGACCAAGACTTGCCTAATGATGAGTGAAAGGGCCTCTGTGTGTTGAGGCTCATAAGTATCTGTCTTTCCATGTGTTAGCGTACTGCAGGCGGAGGAGCGTCTACCAGGCTTTGATTATGCCCATGGTAGCTGCTAGAAGCCGTGTAATCATCCACTCCTTATTGTTGGCTGTAAAGACACACTTTCATTGTTGCAGAAAAAAAGGGTGATAAAATGGGTAGGAAAAAAAAGAAAAAAGATAAAAGGCACAGACATAGTAACAGAGGGAGATAGTTTAGTCCACCGGGGACTCTGGAAGGGACTATTGTACTCAATTATGCCTAAGTTTTGTTGAAGAAAAATGTTTAATACTTTTTTAATCCAATCTCCCACTCTCCTGTTCTCTTCCTTTTTTTTTTTACTCCACATTATTCTCTCTCTCCATTTTCTGCCTCCATTCCTCCCTCTCAGCCTCTTTCCAGCTCCCTTCAAGTTTCTTCCTCCTTACATCACATGCTGAAAAGTCACCATCAAAACACAGGAAGAACGGAGGTAAAGGAGGAGTGTGAGTGGAGTGTCTTACAAGCATCTCATCTCAGCTTTTTTTCCCTCCTTCTGTTCTTTGACACTGGTGTAAAAGTACAAGGCTGACAGCATGTTCAAAGTACTCAGGATCAAAGGAGGGAGCGCTTCTTTTCTGAGTGATGGGGGGTGGGATTGCATCCAGAGGGTTAGCTCGTGTCAGGCTGCATCACGCCTTCCTTTTCTTGCAATCTCTGTCAGCGTTCCCCATGTTTTTCCTCTCGTTTGCCGTCCTCCTCTACTGTATCCCATCTTATCACTCTCCTCCTGCCTCTTATTTTTGTTGTTCTGCAGTCGCTCCCTCTCTCCATCTCACTCACGCTTGACCTGGCATTCCTTCTTGAAATCTCTCTTCCCCATCCATTTCCTCCTCTCTGTAACTGTCATCATCTCTTTTTATCCTTTTTGTCTTCCCTCGCTCACCCATTCTTTCTCTCTGCTGCGCTCCCCCTCTCTCCACCTGAATCTGTCTCGTCCCCATCTCCTTCATTTCTCCTGGAGGCCCATAAGGCTGATGGCCACTCTAATCAGCTACAGCAGTTACAAATGTACTTTCAGCTTAATTTCCAAATTGATGGTAAATGATAAATCAAAGGCCTCATAATATTGAAAGTGCTTGGGGGAATCGGAGTCCTTGAGCGTGCATCTTTATACCAGAGGACTATTTGTATGAATACTTGGCTACGTACAATGCAGAAGCCGAGGATTCAATTAGCATCTGTGCCTGTGTCGAGCTCACACTGCAAAAGCGCGTGGATGAGGGCTGCTACACAGGTTGGGGTTGCGCTCTCTTAAGGCGCATAGCAGCAGACAGCGATGTGCACAGCATTAGCTCTCACTGTGAGCCAACCCCAGGATTCATCGCACAGTTTATCGCACTTTCTCGTCTGGTTCTCATTATGGAACACAGCGTGTTGCCAATAAAGCAGAAAGGCGTAAAAATGATTTTCAAAGTGGTGATAATTTCTACTCCTGCTTGTTTTCTCCTGAGGACAGACAAGTGTCACACATTTGGCTTGTCTCGTGATTTGGCTTGCGAGAGTGAAAACATTTAAGGGGGCATTTAATGAGGCATTTAGGCCAAGTCCACACTAATTCAGATGCATTTGGGAATTCTCTTCATCAGTTTTGACCTTCTGTCAACACGGAACTGGTGTCTCTAGCCTGGCAAATGGCTCTAAAGTATCTCTACAGATCGTCATTTTTTTAGATTTGTAGTGTAGTGCAGTTCTCTAAGTGATAAAATATATTGCTGTGCATTGTCTTTGAAAAGTGTAATGAAATACTTTGCTTCATGTCACACAGTCTTTGTTGCAACATCATTTTGAGCAAAATGTTATTGTTTTTGCCCTTTAAAATTATTAAACTGCATCATGGCCATTTTTTTCTCTTTTACTTTGAGCTACAGCGCTTGGTAAAAGGGGAAATAAGCTTTTTTTTTCAGATTTGGCAGATATTCTTATTAGGATAATCTCTGTCACAGCAGCCTAGTTTTGAAGAGAGCAACCTGTGGTTTAAATGGGAGACAGCAGTCTTAATGGGAAAGTTAGCTAAGAGGGTTTATGTCAAGCAAGGGATGGACCGTGTTGTATCTTGTCTTTGTGAATCTAGAGAAAGTATATGACAGGGTTCCAAGAGAGGAAGTGTGGCACGGTATAAGGAGGTCAGGAGTGGCGGAGTAACTGCAGTTGAAACCAAAACTTTACATACACTCTATAAAAAGGCACATAACCTTTTTTTTTCTCACTATCTGACATTAAATCAGAATAAACTTTTCCTGTTTTAGGTCAGTTACCAAAATTATTTATTATTTAAAAAAAAATACAAATTTATTTATTAAATTCTAAATGTTTTTTTAATATATTTCATAAATATATTTTTAGAGCATTTTTTATTGCTTTCTTCAAAGTCAGAAGTTTGCATGCATTACCTTACTATTTGGTAGCATTGCCTTTAAACTGTATGACTAGGGTCAAACGTTTTGGGTGTCCTTCCACAAGCCTCTCACAATAGTTTGCTGGAATTTTGGTCCATTCCTCCTGACAACTGGTGTAACTGAGTCAGCTTTGTAGGCCACCTTGCTCACACACGTCTGTTCAGCTCTGCTCACAAATTTTCTGTGGGATTGAGATCAGGGCTTTGTTAAAGCCACTCCAAAAACACTGGCTTTGTTACCGTTAAGCCATCTTGTAACTAATTTGTTGGTATGATTAGGGTCATTGTCCATTTGGAAGACTCATTTGTGCCCAGGCTTTAACTTCCTGACTGATGTCTTGAGATGTTGCTTCAGTATGTCCACATAATGTTCTTTCCTCATGATGCCATCTATTTTGTGAAGTGCACCAGTCCCTCCTGCACAAAACAACCCCACAAATGATGCTGCTACTCCCGTACTTCCCATTTGGGATGGTTTTCTCAGACTTGTAAGCTTCCCCCTTTTTCCTCCAAATGTAATGATGGTCATTATGGCCAAACAGTTTAATTTTAGTTGGCTCCGACCACAGGACATGTCTTCAAAAATTAAGGTCTATGTCCCTGTGTGCATTTGCAAACTGTAATTTGGCTGTTTTATGTTTTAATGACTTCTTCCTTGCTGAGTGGACTTTCAGCCCATGTCGGTAGAGGACTTGTTTCACTGTGAGTAGAGAATGGGCATTGACGTCATGCTGCGCTGCATTCTGGGCCATCATCGCCATTTTTGTGGTCTGGCTTCCTTGTTTACCTGTAGTCTACGGCAACTGTTAATGCGGACAGACACACGTTCAATGGAACACAGCAAATAGAAAATTAAAATTCCTTATTGAGAGAAGCTGAATAGCAAAGTAAAGGAGCGCTACCTCCAAAAAGTTGAAGAAATGAATGGGATTGATCCGTATGAGCACAAGAAATG
The DNA here is from genome assembly GCA_020510985.1 of Pholidichthys leucotaenia. Lineage (NCBI taxonomy): Eukaryota > Metazoa > Chordata > Actinopteri > Cichliformes > Pholidichthyidae > Pholidichthys > Pholidichthys leucotaenia. The sequence goes on along the minus strand of CM035847.1, from coordinate 124,628,240 downwards.
GACCATGGATTTCAACCAACTGCCTCGAGTCACGCTGTCAGATGTGTTTGCCTACCTGGTTTGTGAGGTCAGCACATACACCTGTGAGCAATTTAAGAACTATAAATCATTATACGCTCATTTTCAGTTCACCAATGGAGGGGTCCAGCCACCTCAAATCTTCTGGGTGAATGACCAGAAAATCGTTGTTTAACACAAAAGTAAGCAGTCATTGTTTCTACAGTTTTCTGCACTAACATGTGTCTGCAACTGCAGGTGTTTCTAAGTCCCAGTGGTGAAATGTTCGATTTATGTTCAAATTTGTCATATGATGCTTGATAAGTATATACACATTATTACACAACTGGACATGAAATGCTAATCAAGTAATGGGATAAACACGATGCTGGCACTGGTGCCCCGATAAAATTACTAGTATAATTCACTGCTATAAAAACATACTAAATCAGGACAGTGATTTTTTTTCAATTGTTGCTCAAAGTTTAGACTACAGTGTTTACAAAACAAGAGCAAAAGTGTATTTTAGTGCAAAAATTAATGTTTAGAAATTACTTTTAACCCATTTAGGGGTTTAAATAGGATATGGGACAAAAGGAAAACAAGGAGTAAATACTGCTTTCACAGGACATTTTTATTGTCACCTGAAAGAGGAGAAGCTGCTGAATGTAACGATACCAAACATTCGATGTACTTCAGTCCCCAGCTGATTTTAAATCCATGCATAATGAAGGCAACGACATACGGTCCGGGAATTCCCTTCCAGTGTGTCCAGGTTTTTTTTGTTTGTTTTTGATCATTTTATCAGACATATTTCTTTCCACCTTCAGACTCCACTCATTTTCATGTCCCATATCTGGCCTGTCGTTGCTCACTAGTGAAAAAAAGACAGGCTGACTATCTTTCTCACAATTCCTTGTGGTTTTCTTATCGGGTGATGTCACACACCCATTCTCTATAATGACAGTCGTTTACCAGCTTCAGCCTGCATCTTCACAAGGTCTTTTGCTTTTTTTTTTCTGCAGTTGATATGCATATTTCACACTAAAACCCCTCCTTCCTGAGCGGAATGATAGCTGGACATTCCTTAAAATACATCCACAAGTGTGCCTCCAATTAAGTTAAATGTCGTCAATTACCCTATCAGAAGCTTCCAAAGCCATGAGCCATGGGATGAGCGACAAAACATGCTCAGCTGAACTGTAACAAAACAGATGAAAAGAGGTTTTAACATATCTGATGAAATTAGGCATTCTTTCAAGCAGACATTCTAAACTGTGAAGTGTGGGGCTTAAAAAAGAACTTTTCTAGTGTTTACAGAGTCCAACAAAGATGTAAAAGTTTTCAGAAATAATGTGAAGATTCCCTAGTGTGTTTGTCTAAGATATAAATATTTCGAATGCATTTGCCTCACAGTGAACACCTTGACAGCAGAGAGGAATAAGCTGCATGACTCTTTCATGGGTTGGCAGTGAAATGAAAAGCCTTGTTTTTGAATAATTAATAAGAAACTGGAATATTTATTGGAACAAGGGGGTAATTATTTTCCACAGATAGCTCATCTGTGATGTTTAATATACTGCAATCAGATCAGGTTTAAAAGAAGAAAAAAAGAGTTGTAAGTTTTGAATAAATGCCCCCCTTTAAAACTGCCGCATAGATGCCACTGAAGATGAGACGGTTGTTTGCAAAAGTGTCTTTATCACCTTTTGAAAGTAGCTCGCTGATATAAGACACGTATTAACTTTGTCAAATACATGCAATTACAGATGAAAGGCGCAAACCCACAGACACACACTTGCAGGAAAATGCACTGTCCCTCTTACCTACTGAGAAGAACGTTTTGCCAATCTGTATGTGACTCTGACATTATGAGAACACCAGGTGCTCTGAGCAGCAGTTCTTCCTTCTTAAAGCGTGCTTTATAGCGCAGCTCCATTACAATGCTGAGTATATGCCTGTACTCATATGTTCATGTGTGCAGTAAGCAGCTTGTGTCTACTCAGTGCACTGTTTGGACCAGTATGCATTGCACCATTTTGTGTGGAAAGATATTTCCGCCACCTTTGTGTGCAGAATTCCCCAAAGGATTTCTTCCTGTCGAGCTCGGTCTTGCTGTCTCTGTGATTCCCGCTCCCCTCTCGCTGTGTGCATCGCTGCCCGACCAGCCGCTTTGAAATGCAGAGAGTGTCGTCGAGGACTGTGGCTAAGCCGGGGCTTGGTGCTGTCTTTCAGATAGGGTGAACTTTTTAAAGAGCTGGGGAAATAGCTGAACGTTGACAGCCAGGGAGGGAAGAGGGGGGCGGCAGGCAGGTGGGATCAGACCGGAGCGCGGCGGGATCTCAGGGGCAAGCCATAAATAAAGGAGGCTGGCCACTGAAACTGGCTGCGATCTGCATGTGTGGCTGAAGGGAAGGAGTTCTGTGGATGGCAGTGGAGTAGCCTTGAAGTGGCACAGCTCCTAAACTGACAGCGAGTAGAATGATGTGACAGTTTAGCATTTGTGGAATTGGAAACAAGGTACAGTGGAGCGTTCCGGGCCCCAGGGCTGCTCAGTTCTTGAATATTTATAGATGAACAGGAGCATTGATTGTTGCTTCAGTATTCAAATCGGTGCGCTCTGATGTGTCCAATGCTAATGATGCATCTCAACTTGGGAGAACACAGATTTAGTTTGTAAACAGCGCAGTCTTCCTGCCGCCTTCTTCACGTCCTCTCGACTTCAGTGTGATTAGGGGTGTAATGGGGACATAATAACATGGCAGACACAAATGGTGCTTGAATGAATCCACCTACCCACCCCGCACTCCATCTTCTCCCAGCCGCCCCACCCTGCTATTGCTCTGACTCTAATTCCGTCTGTCTCCACTTTTGCTCAGGGAAATACAATCAGAGCATAAGCCATTGACAAATTCCTATTATAAGCAATTTCATGGTTGATAAACCCATTTGAAATCAGAATGATCCCCTGAATGTATGCATACTGCTTCTCAGATGAGCTAATTATGGTTTTTTTTTTTCTTAACGCTCATGCAACCCAGGAGACAGATTTCATTTTTTGATATGGAACTGGGCAAATAAATATGTGGGGGAAAGTGCGAGTGTCTAAGGGAGTCGACACGTTGCTAAACACACCTAGTGCATCCAACTGATTTTTAGCTGAAAAAAAAAATCATTGTACAATAGGAAAACTTTCTTTTTTTGTATTGTTGGGAGTGTTTTAGTACTCAAGCTCAATCTTGGTCTTGAGACCAGTTATTCATGGTCTTTGTCTCGTCTCAAAATCTGAGTCATTTTTACTCAGTCTCAGAAAAAATGAACTCAGGTGTTAGATCCAGACCAAAAGGTGGAGCATCCACCCCACAACTGGGAAGTCGGGGTTCAAGTTCCGGCCGAGTCATGTTAAATACCGTATAAAAATGGAACTTCCTGCCATCCAGCTTGGTGCTCAGCAAAAATGTAACAGAGGAGGGAAATGTGGGTGGAAATGGCTCAGGAGATAGAGCAGGTTGTCTAACTGGAAGGTTTGCATTTCAAATCCCGCTCTCCCCAGACACCCTGCTGTTGTGTCCCTGGGCAAGACACTTTACCCACCTTGCCTGAAGTGTCCATGACACTGGGGATGAATGCGTATAAATGTTCAGTAGTGATCAGAGAGGCCGTTAGTGTGGATTGGCAGCCACGTTTCCATCAGGCTGCCCCAGGGCAGCTGTGGCTACAGCCATAGCTTACCACTACCATTGTCTATCTGTGGAGTGAATGAATAATGTATCCATTGTAAAGCTTCTGTGAAAAAGCACGATATAAATCTGATGCATTATTTAAGATGAGAGGAAACAAAGAGAAAGGGAGAGTTGCAACCAAATTTTCACTTCTTGCCTACACAGTCAGGAAGAAAATTACTTGCCCACAGATCTGATTTCTCCCCAGATTTAATTTAAAACTAAAATTATGCTACAAGAATGCACACTTTGTACTGACATGTTTGCAGGGAGCTGCAGATCTTCTCTCAGTCCTCACAGTTCTGCTCATCTCCTGCATGAGCTGTATCTCCATTTCTTTATACTTACAAAGCCTGTGTCTCACTGGGCTGTGACAAACAGGTTTAATGCTGTTGTGCCTTGTGAAAAACTAAAAAACTACATTGAGAAGGGCTCTCGACTGGTTTGAGACATTCACGATGACTCTGGCTCTGTTTTGAGAGGCTCTGCAACTCAAGTGAGGAAATTGAGAATCCCGACCAATGTTTCGAGACATCTTGGAGACTCCTTCACAAATTTCATTCAAAATTTGTCATCAACAGTCACAACCATGGCCGTCAGCACCCGTTGGTGTTGTGGGTGTCTTAACACCCAGAGTTTTCAGGGGGACACTGTTGAACACACAAAGTTTTTCTAGTTTCCCACAAAAGCCACTCAGTTTCTCTAGCCTCTGTGTGCGCTGCTCTCCCCCTCCCTCTACAGTTTCTTGAAGCATAACACCAGTAAGTGTGATTTGCCTTCCTGTAAGTGAAGTTGAAAGCTTCACAGGTCCATCCATTCATCCACCCAACTTCTACTGCTTTTCGAGAAGTTGGAGTGGCAGAGGCAGCAGTTCAAGCAGAGAAGCCCAGACTTCTCTCTCCCCAGCCACCTGCTCCAACTCTTCAGAGAGGATACCAAGGCGTTCCCAGACCAGATGGGAGACATAGTCTCTCCAGCGAGTCCTGGGTCTGCCCCGGGGTCTCCTCCCAGTGGGACATGCCTGAAACACCTCAAGTGGAAGGCATCCAGGAGGCATCCTGATCAGATGCCCATACCACCTCAACTGGCTCCTTTCAATGTGGAGGAGCAGCGTTTCTACTCTGAGTCTCTCCCGGATGACTGAGCTGCTCACCCTGTCTCTGAGGATGAGTCCAGCAATCCTACAAAGAAAGCTCATTTCAGCCGCTTGTCTCCACATTCTCATTCTTTTGATCATTACCCAAAGCTCATGACAATAGGTGAGGGTAGGAACGTAGACTGACGGATAAATCGACAGCTTTGCCTTCGAGCTTAGCTCTCTCTTCACCACGACAGACTGGTACAATGTCTGCATCACTGCAGATGCTGCTCCAATCCGTCTGTCAATCTCTCGCTCCATTCTCCCCTCACTCGTGAATAAGACCCTGAGATACTTAAAGTCCTCCACTTGGGGCAGGAGCTTGTCCCCAACCCGGAGAAGACAATTCACCTTTTTCCGGCTGAGAACCATGGACTCAAACTTAGAGGTGCTGATTCTCATCCCAGCCACTTCACACTCAGCAGCTAACTGTCCCAGTAAGACCTGTAGGTCATTGCTGGATGAAGCCAACAGGACAAAAATGACATTGCTCCTCCTGAATCTAAGGTTCGAGCAGCAGCCGGACTCTCCTCTCCAGTACCTTGGCATAGACCTTCCCAGGGAGGCTGAGGAGTGTGATCCCACTAAAGATGGAGCACACCCTCCGGTCCCCCTTTTTGAAGAGAGAAACCACCACCCTGGTTTGCCGTGCCAAAGGCACTGTCCTCGACCTCCATGCAATGTTGCAGAGGCGTATCAACCATGACAGCCCTACAACATCCCGGGGCATACATCCCCGGAGGTACTCGGGGCGAATCTCATCCACCCCCAGGGCCTGGCCACCAAAGAGTTTTTTAACCACCTTGGTGACCTCAGCCCCTGTGAGATTAATGCCCCCCCTCACCACTGGTGTCTACCACTTGGTTTGGGAGTTATCACCACAAGATGCACCGATGACCTTGCAGCCGCAGCTCTGGGCAGCCACTTCAACAATGGAGGTGGAGAACATGGCCCATTCAGACTCCATGTCTTCAGACTCCCTCAGAATATGGTTGAAGTTCTTCCGGAGGTGGGAGTTGAAGACCTCCCGGACAGGGGCCTCAGCCAGACGTTCCCAGCACACCCTCACTATAAGTTTAGGTCTACCAGGTCTGAATGGCTTCCTCCCCTGCCATCAGATCCAACTCACCACCAGGTGGTGATCAGTTGACAGCTCTGCACCTCTCTTTACCTGAGTGTCCAAGACATACAGTCGCAGGTCTGATGACACGATAACAAAATCGATCATTGATCTTCGACCTAGGGTGTCCTGGTGCCAGGTGCACATATGGACACCCTTATGCTTGAACATGGTGTTCGTTATGGACAAACTGGGGTTAGCACAGAAGTCCAATAACTGAACACCACTTGGGTTCAGATCGGGCAGGCCATTCTTTCCAATCACACCCCTCCAGGTTTCACTGTCATTGCCTACGTGCGCATTGAAGTCCCCCAGTAGGACAATGGAGTCTCCAAGAGGAGCACCCTCCAGCACCCCAGTCACAGACTCCAAAAAGGGTGGGTACTCTGAACCATCATTTGGTGCATAGGCACAAATGATGGTCAGTGTAGAGGAGCTGAAATAACGAGGCGATTTTTGTATTAAAAACAGGGTTTTTAATGAATAGCTCTTCTATCGAGTCTCATCAGGTGTAGAGCTTGACAGAAGGCAAGAGAGTGATCTCTGCTCCGCTCGCTGGTTAAATACAAGCACACATAGAGCCACACATTGAAAAAGCTGACATCAGAGCCACACATTGAAAAAGCTGACATCCCCCCGTTATCTTAACCCCCCCATTGTTCTGCTATCTCCTCTCCTTGTCTTGGGAGGTGATGGGAACTCCTCCTCTCGCCTTAGGGGGTAAAGGTGTCAAGTCCATCTCCGCCGCAGCGTCTTGGGAGGTCCATTGACTTTAACCCGGCGGGGGAGATTCTTTGTCCTTTCCAGGTGTGAAGTTCCTTACATATGCTGTCACAAAACATTTCCACTTGTTCTAACATATGTAGATATGGGATATAAGAGTCATATATACCACAGGCCCCCCAAACACTAGGAAAGGACACAGAAAGAATCACAGTCTAAGATAATAACTATGAAATACTACTTGTTACAACTGTTGCCACATGAGAAGTTTTCTAGCAGCCATGCTCCTAAGAAAGTTCAGTGGTAAACATAACAGCATAGTGAAATCATAAGTAGCCTTAAACTGTTGTAGCACAATTAGTGAATAATTGCGGGGTGGTTGGTATCAGTCCCTGTGCTGTCTGGGCTTTTTTCTTCTCCCAAAACTGCTGTAGGTTGGCTTAGGTGTCCCGCTGGGACCTTCTCGTGGTGAATCTGCATTGTGGGAAGGAAAGAGATTATTTGTTCCCTGCCTGGGGGCTGAGACTTTTCCTCTGGGGGGTCTACCACGCCGAGGTGCTCGTGCCAACTGTGCAGGTTCGTCTCTCAGCAAGAAAGCAGGTTTGAGTCTGTCAACACTGACCACTTCCTTTCTGTCCCCATAATCAAGCACAAAGTGTTTGTCACCATTTTCCAGCACTCTGAACGGGCCATCGTAAACTGGGCGTAACGTTGGTTTGATGGCTTCATGCTTAACAAAAACGAACTCAGCGTTTTTTAAAGTTTGAGGAACAAAAACTCGTGGAAAAGAGTGATGAGCTGGACCGTGGAGGGAGTCCGGTCCACTGCTGCCTAAAAACCTTGGGACTGGAAGGTGTCCTGGTTCTGGGTTCTCTGGTAAAAATTCTCCTGGGAGTCTGATAGGCTGGGCAAAAACTAATTCTGCAGGAGAAGCGTCTAAATCCTCTTTAGGTGTTGCACGCAACCCCAATAAAACCCAGGGAAGTTTATTTACCCAATTTGTGTCCGTCAGTGAGGCCCTGAGGGCAGCCTTTAAGGACCTGTGAAAACGCTCGCATAACCCATTAGCCTGAGGGTGATAAGCGGTGGTGCGATGAATTGTTGCCCCTAAACTGTTAGACATGGCTGACCAGAGCTCTGAGATAAATTGAGGCCCTCTGTCTGACGTGATGTCTGATGGAACGCCGTAACGTGCCACCCAGTTTGCTAGAAAAACGCGAGCGACTTCCTCCGCTGTGGTTGACGCTAGAGGGACTGCCTCTGGCCAGCGCGTGGTGCGGTCTATCATTGTTAACAGGTGTGTGAAACCTTGGGAGGAAGGTAGCGCCCCCACGAGGTCGACGTGAATGTGGTCGAATCTTCTAGCAGGAATTGGAAAAGGCTCCAGAGGGGCTTTTGTGTGTCTGTGTATTTTGGCGCGTTGACAAGGAATGCAAGTTTTTGCCCATTCTTTTACGTTTTTGCGCAGGCCTGGCCACACAAACTTTTCAGCAACCATTTTGACCGAGGCGCGCACACCTGGGTGCGCGAGGGAGTGAGTTGCGTCGAAAATACGGCGGCGCCAAGCAGCTGGTACTAACGGGCGAGGTCGGCCGGTTGAAACGTCGCATATTAGGGGGGGCACGCCGTCGCGCAACCCTTTTTTCTCCAGCCTTAACCCTGTTGGTCCGGACAGGAGCGCGCGCACGTCTGCATCACTGCTTTGTTCTTCCACCATGGCTGCATAATCTATTCCATCCTGGATAGGTGCTGCGTATGTGTGTGCGTTAGTGAAGAGTTCCGCTGCTGAGGCGGCGTAATCTGTCTCCTCGTGCTCTGGCGGTGTCACAGCGCGAGAGAGACAGTCAGCTACAACGTTAAGTTTGCCTGCTACGTGTCGAATGTCTGTGGTGAACTCTGAAATCGCAGCTAGCTGTCTTTGTTGTCTGCCCGACCATGGTTCTGAAATTTTAGCCATATTAAAAGTGAGCGGCTTATGATCCACAAAGACCGTGAAACTCCGCCTTTCTAACCAAAACTGGAAGTGGCGGATGGACAAATGAAGCGCTAGCAGCTCTCTGTCGAAAGTGCTGTATTTGCGTTCCGTTGGGTTTAGCGATTTGCTAAAGAATGCCAAAGGTTGCCAGACTCCACTGACAAGTTGTTCTACAACTGCCCCTATAGCCAGGTCAGAAGCATCTGTGGTCAGAGCAATGCGGGCTGAGGGATCTGGGTGGACTAACATTGTGGCGTTAGCTAAGGCGTTTTTTACTTCCGCGAAAGCGCGTTCGCGCTCCGGGGTCCATTCGACCGCGTTGGAAGCCTTCTTTTTTCTGAGCGCGTCATATAGGGGTTGCATGAGCTGAGCTGCGTGGAGGAGGAAACGGTTGTAAAAATTAACCATCCCCAAAAATTCCTGTAGCGATTTAACCGTTTGAGGCCGTGGAAAACCTTCTATCGCACGAACTTTGTCTGGAAGCGGAAATGCCCCTGTCGGGGAGACCCTATGTCCCAAAAAATCAATTTGCGATACGCCGAATTTGCATTTGGCTGGATTGATTATAAGTCCGTGCTCTTCCAGCCTCTGAAAAACGGTAGTGAGGTGCTGCTCGTGTTCTTCCTCGGATGAGCTGGCTACCAGCATGTCATCGAGGTAGACAAAAACAAAGGGTAGGTCGCGCAGGACTGCGTCCATCATCCGTTGAAAAGTTTGAGCAGCGCCTTTGAGGCCGAACGGCATTCTTAGGAATTCAAAAAGGCCGAAAGGGGTTATAACCGCTGTTTTAGGAATATCTTCAGCTCGGACTGGGACTTGGTGATAACCGCGGACTAAGTCTATTTTTGAAAAAATGCGCGCACCCGCTAAATGTAGTGAGAAATCCTGAATGTGAGGAATGGGGTAGCAGTCATGCGCTGTAGCGTTGTTTAGCCTGCGGTAATCTCCGCATGGTCTCCAAGAACCGTCGGATTTCGGAACCATGTGAAGTGGTGAAGCCCAGGGGCTCTTCAAGCGTCTAACAATGCCCAATTTTTCGAGAGCTGCAAATTCATCCTTTGCTATGTTGAGCTTGACCGCGTCTAAGCGGCGAGCTTTGGCAAAAACAGGAGGTCCTGTTGTCGGAATGAAGTGTTTAACCCCGTGTTTGGCTACAGTGGCTGAGAATTTGGGGGTTGTGAGTGCTGGAAATTGGGTGAGGAGTTGTTCAAACTTACCTCCCGCTGTGGTGACGTTGGCCTGCACAGGTGGTGGGGAAACTCGAGCTGAACATGGAATAGAAGCAAAAGATAGTGCATTAACCAGGCGCCTATTTGCAAGATCCACTAATAACCCGTGTGCACACAGAAAATCTGCGCCTAACAAGTTAAAGCTCACCGCTGCTACAACAAATGTCCATCTGTAGCTGCGGCCGTGGATGAGGAGGTGCAGGCTCTTTTCCCCGAACGTGTCGATGTCAGAGCCATTGGCTGCCACTGCTCCGTTGCCCCGGGTGCCCATGGTTCGATCTGCGTGGGAGGGCATGACGAAACTCAGCTGAGCTCCCGTGTCGATGAGGAACTGCTTGCCTGTGTATCCATCCGTCACGTATAACAGCTTATTGTTCTCGCCGAGAACCGCTGCTGTTAATGGCCCTCGGCTTTGGCGTTTCCACGATATCGTAAACTTGCAGGGGGGAACGCATTTGCGGGCTTTCTCTGCGAAGTGGTGGTGATAATAGCAGACGTCGTTCTGCGGTGCTGGAGCTCGGTTGAGCTCTCTCAGTGCCCTCTGCCGTGGGGAAAAGCTGTCTGCTTGTTCCCTCGTCTGCGTCGTCGCTGGCGTATGCCCGAGTCACCATGGATGAGCAGCTTGAAGAACGCCTCCAGTCCATATTCTCGCGTCAAGGTCACCAGTGTAGAGGAGCTGAAATAACGAAGCGATTTTTGTATTAAAAACAGGGTTTTTAATGAATAGCTCTTCTATCGAGACTCATCAGGTGTAGAGCTTGGCAGAAGGCAAGAGAGTGATCTCTGCTCCGCTCGCTGGTTAAATACAAGCACACATAGAGCCACACATTGAAAAAGCTGACATCAGAGCCACACATTGAAAAAGCTGACATCCTCCCGTTATCTTAACCCCCCCATTGTTCTGCTATCTCCTCTCCTTGTCTTGGGAGGTGATGGGAACTCCTCCTCTCGCCTTAGGGGGTAAAGGTGTCAAGTCCATCTCCGCCGCCGCGTCTTGGGAGGTCCATTGACTTTAACCCGGCGGGGGAGATCCTTTGTCCTTTCCAGGTGTGAAGTTCCTTACATATGCTGTCACAAAACATTTCCACTTGTTCTAACATATGTAGATATGGGATATAAGAGTCATATATACCACAGTCAGGACCCATTTCCCAGCCCAAAAGTGCAGGGAAACAACCCTTTCATCCACCGGGCAAAGCTCCAATATAGAGGCAGCAAGGTGGGGGGGGGGGGGTACAAGAATACCCACCCCTGTTCGTCGCCTCTCTCCCGGGGCAACTCCAGAGTAGGCCAAGCTCCAGCCCCTCTCCAGGAGATTGGTTCCGGAACCGGAGCTGTGTGTTGAGGTGAGGCTGACTATATCTAGCCAGTACAGTGGGGCAAAAAAGTATTTAGTCAGCCACTAATTGTGCAAGTTCTCCCACTTAAAAGATGAGAGAGCTCTCCAATTTTCATCATAGGTATACCTCAACTATGAGAGACAAAATGAGAAAAAAAAAAAATCCAGAAAATCACATTGAAGGATTTTTAATGAATTAATTGGTAAATTCCTTGGTAAAATAAGTATTTGGTCACCTACAAACAAGCAAGATTTCTGGCTCTCACAGACCTGTAACTTCTTCTTTAAGAGGCTCCTCTGTCCTCCACTCGTTACCTGTATTAATGGCACCTGTTTGAACTCGTTATCAGTATAAAAGACACCTGTCCACAACCTCAAACAGTCAGACTCCAAACTCTACTATGGCCAAGACCAAAGAGCTGTCAAAGGACACCAGAAACAAAACTGTAGACCTGCACCAGGCTGGGAAGACTGAATCTGCAATAGGTAAGCAGCTTGGTGTGAAGAAATCAACTGTGGGAGCAATTATTAGAAAATGGAAGACATACAAGACCACTGATAATCTCCCTCGATCTGGGGCTCCACGCAAGATCTCACCCCGTGGGGTCAAAATGATCACGAGAACGGTGAGCAAAAATCCCAGAACCACACGGGGGGACCTAGTGAATGACCTGCAGAGAGCTGGGACCAAAGTAACAAAGGCTATATCAGAAACACACTATGCCGCCAGGGACTCAAATCCTGCAGTGCCAGACGTGTCCCGCTGCTTACGCCAGTACATGTCCAGGCCCGTCTGAAGTTTGCTAGAGAGCATTTGGATGATCCAGAAGAGGATTGGGAGAATGTCATATGGTCAGATGAAACCAAAAAAGAACTTTTAGGTAAAAACTCAACTTGTTGTGTTTGGAGGAGGAAGAACACCATACCTACTGTGAAGCATGGGGGTGGAAACATCATACTTTGGGGCTGTTTTTCTGCAAAGGGACCAGGACGACTGATCCGTGTAAAGGAAAGAATGAATGGGGCCATATATCGTGAGATTTTGAGTGAAAACCTCTTTCCACCAGCAAGGGCATTGAAGATGAAACGTGGCTGGGTCTTTCAGCATGACAATGATCCCAAACACACTGCCCGGGCAATGAAGGAGTGGCTTTGTAAGAAGCATTTCAAGGTCCTGGAGTGGCCTAGCCAGTCTCCAGATCTCAACCCCATAGAAATTCTTTGGAGGGAGTTGAAAGTCGGTGTTGCCCAGCGACAGCCCCAAAACATCACTGCTCTAGAGGAGATCTGCATGGAGGAATGGGCCAAAATACCAGCAACAGTGTGTGAAAACCTTGTGAAAACTTACAGAAAACGTTTGACCTCTGTCATTGCCAACAAAGGGTATATAACAAAGTACTGAGATGAACTTTTGTTATTGCCCAAATACTTATTTTCCCGAGTAATTTACCAATTAATTCATTAAAAATCCTTCAATGTGATTTTCTGGATTTTTTTTTCTTATTTTGTCTCTCATAGTTGAGGTATACCTATGATGAAAATTGGAGACCTCTCTCATCTTTTAAGTGGGAGAACTTGCACTATTGGTGGCTGACTAAATACTTTTTTACCCCACTGTATGTCTCTACCTTGTGCACCTGCTCAAGCTCGTTCCCCACCAGAGAGGTGATATTCCATGTCCCAAAAGCCAGTTTAGGATCAGACCGCCAAGGTCTCCACCTTTGACCGCCACCTGATCCACATAGCACCGGACCCCCATGGTCCATCCTGCAGGTGGTGAGCCCACTGGAGGGAGGACCCATGTAACTCCTTCAGGCTGAGCTTAGCCGAGTCCCATGAGCGGAAACCTGGCCACCAGGCACTAGCCATCGAGCCCCTCCACCAGGCCGGTCTCCAGGGTGGGGCTCCGATAACTCCAAACCGGGCGGGGTACACTGAGTCCTTTTTCTATTATTCTTCATGAAAGTCAGCTTCACAGGTGAGCAATGAAATAAACTTGTGATTAAAATAACTATATGCAGGTTTGTTTTTTTAAGTCACAGTTTGGGAAAGAGGTCTATTGAAGGAAGAGTGGCCACGCGCGTGCGTGTGTGTGTGTGTGTGTGTGTGTGTGTGTGTGTGTGTGTGTGTGTGTGTGTGTGTGTGTGTGTGTGTGTGTGATGGGTGGTGCTTATTTCCGTCCAAGGTGTACTCTGTCTGGTGTGTGTGTTTGTGAATATAAAATTCCCAATTTCATGTTGTGATGCTCCAGGACTGCACCTTTGTCCACTGAAGTGCCCTCCTGGAGAGTTTTTACACGCAACTGGTGATTTATTGTTTAACAAGGGGATGTTCATAATTGAAGTATACAGTGTAAATGTAATTTCAGGAGAAATTTGCAAGAATAAAGGTGCAAAAATATGATGAAAGATGCAAATTTACGATTTAAAAGTCCCACATTTTATAGAAAACGTTACATTTTCGTGAGAAAACACACAACTTCCAAATGCTGAAAAAACTTCCACATTTCTGAGAAAAAGTCATAAATTTACAACAATGAAGTCGCACAAGAAATAAATGCCAGTTTTCTAGAAGATTTTTAGTTTTTTTTTTACCTTTTTCTCTCATAATTGTTCAATTTTCTCACCAGTTAATGAGGTTTTTCTTGTAAAGTAACATTTTTCTTGAAAAGTTATAACTTTTTTTTAATAAATGTGCAACTTTTTTCTGACACATATTATTTCTGTAGTAAATTTAGTACTTTTTTCCTGTAAATTTGTCATGCTTTTGTACCTTTCCCCCACACAGATTTACAACAATATAATCATAAATTTACAGCTTTTTTTCTACAAAATTTGCATCTTTTTTCCCTATAGAATTTGCACCAATTTTTCTTATATTTTCATGATTTTTCTTGCACATTTGCTCCTATTCTCTCACTGATAAACTAAGCTGTCCTGTATAAAGGACAGGATATAAACTATCCTTGCATTCTTTATGAGGATGGAGGGTGGCAGGTTAATAGAGGGGAGGATTTTTTCTCATTTTGCTGATAAAGGTAATGAATGGCCTTTTTATTTTTTGAAAGGATTTATTATATAATTGAGGTTTAATATTTTATTTATTGAAAGAAGTCTTTTTTCAGATTTTTGCAAAGATATATGTATAAGGATAAGTCATATTTATTGTCATTCAAATCCATACAACCAATCATTTACAGCAGAATGAAATTATGTTTCTCTCATCTCCAATGTTAATCACACACATACAGTGGGGAAAAAAAGTATTTAGTCAGCCACCAATTGTGCAAGTTCTCCCACTTAAAAGATGAGAGAGGTCTCCAATTTTCATCATAGGTATACCTCAACTATGAGAGACAAAATGAGAAAAAAAAATCCAGAAAATCACATTTAAGGATTTTTAATGAATTAATTGGTAAATTCCTTGGTAAAATAAGTATTTGGTCACCTACAAACAAGCAAGATTTCTGGCTCTCACAGACCTGTAACTTCTTCTTTAAGAGGCTCCTCTGTCCTCCACTCGTTACCTGTATTAATGGCACCTGTTTGAACTCGTTATCAGTATAAAAGACACCTGTCCACAACCTCAAACAGTCAGACTCCAAACTCCACTATGGCCAAGACCAAAGAGCTGTCAAAGGACACCAGAAACAAAATTGTAGACCTGCACCAGGCTGGGAAGACTGAATCTGCAATAGGTAAGCAGCTTGGTGTGAAGAAATCAACTGTGGGAGCAATTATTAGAAAATGGAAGACATACAAGACCACTGATAATCTCCCTCGATCTGGGGCTCCACGCAAGATCTCACCCCATGAGGTCAAAATGATCACGAGAACGGTGAGCAAAAATCCCAGAACCACACGGGGGGACCTAGTGAATGACCTGCAGAGAGCTGGGACCAAAGTAACAAAGGCTATATCAGAAACACACTATGCCGCCAGGGACTCAAATCCTGCAGTGCCAGACGTGTCCCGCTGCTTAAGCCAGTACATGTCCAGGCCCGTCTGAAGTTTGCTAGAGAGCATTTGGATGATCCAGAAGAGGATTGGGAGAATGTCATATGGTCAAATGAAACCAAAATAGAACTTTTAGGTAAAAACTCAACTTGTCGTGTTTGGAGGAGAAAGAACACCATACCTACTGTGAAGCATGGGGGTGGAAACATCATACTTTGGGGCTGTTTTTCTGCAAAGGGACCAGGACGACTGATCCGTGTAAAGGAAAGAATGAATGGGGCCATGTATCGTGAGATTTTGAGTGAAAACCTCCTTCCACCAGCAAGGGCATTGAAGATGAAACGTGGCTGGGTCTTTCAGCATGACAATGATCCCAAACACACTGCCTGGGCAACGAAGGAGTGGCTTCGTAAGAAGCATTTCAAGGTCCTGGAGTGGCCTAGCCAGTCTCCAGATCTCAACCCCATAGAAAATCTTTGGACGGAGTTGAAAGTCCGCGTTGCCCAGGGACAGCCCCAAAACATCACTGCTCTAGAGGAAATCTGCATGGAGGAATGGGACAAAATACCAGCAACAGTGTGTGAAAACCTTGTGAAGACTTACAGAAAACGTTTGACCTCTGTCATTGCCAACAAAGGGTATATAACAAAGTATTGAGATGAACTTTTGTCATTGACCAAATACTTATTTTACCGAGGAATTTACCAATTAATTCATTAAAAATCCTTCAATGTGATTTTCTGGATTTTTTTTTTCTCATTTTGCCTCTCATAGTTGAGGTATACCTATGATGAAAATTGGAGACCTCTCTCATCTTTTAAGTGGGAGAACTTGCACAATTGGTGGCTGACTAAATACTTTTTTTTTCCCCACTGTATATGGAATCAGAGGGGTCGCTGCCATGCAAGGCGCTGCCACAAATTTCCCTCCTCTGTTCCATTATTACTTAGCACCAAGCTCGACAGCAGGAAGTTCCACTTTTTTTTTATATGGTCTTCGGCATGACCCCGCTGGGATTTAAACCCCGGCCTCCCTGGTGTGGGGCGGATGCTCTACCAACTGAGCCACCACTCCGGTGCCTATTCTTTTTTGGTCATGTGATGTCAGAAATCATGTGACTGTAATTTCCCTGTTTTTACACCATAACAATCAGAAAATTAACACAGTAAAGTGCCTAAACTTTTCCCTTAGTCTGTCTGGGGACAGACTTAATGTGCTTGATCAGCGTCACCCTGGTAACACACCAAACATGACTATACTTTCTGTTTTCTGTAGCGAAGAAAGTCTTTCTCTAATTTGACAAGCGCCCTATTTCCCATCCATCCAGCTCCACATCTGCAGATGTACATCCGCCCACATTGCTCCACATCATTGCTACAGCAACAAGGTGTCTTTTTCTCCTCAAAGTAATAGTGCCTGGCCGACATGTTTTGTGATATTCAAGACTGGGAAGTGTCAGGTATAAAAATGCCAAGATTGGGTGGATGATTGAAAGATTATTCCGCTGTGGTTGCTCTCTCTTGGTCTGTTGACAGGATTGCACCCATATACAGCCCTACACCAGAAGCTTACAGAATGTCCTTCCCTAAGTCAGGTTTAGGTGAGATGATGTCTTTTGTAATCTACTACTTAATGTGCAGCATACACCACCCCACTTTTATGTAAACACTATAAATCTTCTGATACTGGCAACTAAATACGCCCAAAGTGTCATAACTCCTAATGTGAAACACACACACACACACACCAAAAAAAGTACAAGACTTGCACGCACAGCATGCTGTCCATTCAGTTTCAAAATGAACATTGTGCTGACATCGACACTGCTGCATCTGCTCTGTCATTAATCTTCAATGAAAATAATTATCATAAAAACACTAGCAGAAGTTGCTTGTACTCGTGATCAAGCAGCACAAACTGTGAGAAGAACTTCAGTGTGTGCAGGCATGTTGTGAATCTTGTGGCCTGTATCATCTGATCATACATTATCATTTGTTTGGTGGTGGGGGGTCGTAGCAGCTCGACGACCACCTGCCTCAACTATCCACGATCGATCTCCAGCAGTTCAGGCAGTGTCTTTGCTGTCAGTTCTCGTAGGTGAAGGTCAACAGTTGTTGGAAGCCTGCCTTTCCTGGTTGTGCCGAATGGAGCTTCATGCAGAGCATGCTGTTGTGTGGGATGCGCTGATTTGAAAGCAGGGGTCATCACCTACCTCTGTCCAGGGGCCTGAATTTTTCTCAGCAGACATTGTGAGGACCAGATGCTCTCTTAAAATAAAATAAATTAATATTATGATTTCTAATATTGTAAACTGAATTTGCAGGGCCCAGAACAGAACAAGGATTTCAATTCTGATTCTCAAAAAAATTAAATAAAATAAATTCATAACAAATTCAATAAATTCAATAAATTCATAACAAACAATCGCTTCAGGACTGGACATGGCCCCTGCTTGGCCAGCCTTTACAGATGGGGCAGTAGCCCTAGCCCACTGTGCGCATGTGGAGAGGAGCAAACAATGGAACACATCATAGAGGCTTGCCCGCTCCAAAGACTGGAAGGAGGATTACACACCCTCCATACAGCAAACCAGGAGGCAACTGCTTGGCTTAAGGACTTTGCATTCGCTAAATAAAATAACAAATTAAAATGAGTAAAGATACAATCCTTTCTGTTATAGTAGCCCATTATACAGTATATATATATATATATACTGTATATATACAGTATATATATATATATATATATATATATATATATATATACACTACCGTTCAAACGTTTGGGGTCACTTAGAAATTTCCTTATTTTTGAAAGAAAAGCACTGTTTTTTTCAATGAAGATAAATTTAAACTAATCAGAAATGCACTCTAATATCTAATATACATTGCTAATGTGGTAAATGACTATTCTAGCTGCAAATGTCTGATTTTTGGTGCAACATCTACATAGGTGTATAGAGGTCCATTTCCAGCAACTATCACTCCAGTGTTCTAATGGTACAATGTGTTTGCTCATTGCGTCAGAAGGCTAATGGATGATTAGAAAACCCTTGTGCAATCATGTTAGCACAGCTGAAAACAGTTTAGCTTGTTAGAGAAGCTATAAAACTGACCTTCCTTTGAGCAGGTTGAGTATCTGGAAACAATTATTCTTTCAAATACAAATCATTATTTCTAACCTTGTCAATGTCTTGACTATATTTTCTATTCATTTTACAACTCATGGTGGTAAATAAGTGTGACTTTTCATGGAAAACACAAAATAATTGTCTGGGTGACCCCAAACTTTTGAACGGTTGTGTATATATATATATATATATATATATATATATATATATATATATATATACACTGCTCCAAAAAATAAAAGGAACACTTTTTAATCTGAGTAAGTTTTGGAGAGTTTTGAATTCAGCCCTCTGTAGGTTGTAGGTTTATAATTTTCATTTCCATCAAAAGGTGTGACATCTTTTCATTCTTAACACATTATCCAGTCCATATCAGTGTAGAGATCCAGCGTATTTTTTCCCATTAAAATCTGATGTGTTTTCAAAGTGTTCCTTTTATTTTTTTGAGCAGTATATATATATATACGTATATATATATATATATATATATATATATATATATATATATATATATATATATATATATATATATATTTTATGTCAAACTCCCCACACCCCAGTGAAAACCTCCTGTTTTCTTTAAAATCTAAATATTGGCAGGTGTGAATTCTCTATTATATCAAATAATTTAAGAAAGACCCAGAAATATTCAACATTTTGCATAATAATAATAATAATAATAATAATAAAAGCCTGCCATCATAATGTGAATTATAAGTGTAGTTTCCTGTAGAAGAGCTACAGCTGGCCTGTGTCCCGCTGTCCGACAATGAAGGGATGCGTAGGCTGAGGCTGCATTCACGTCCACTCAGAAATTTGACCATCTATCGTAACTTTTCATAAACATAAATTAAATGATGAAACAAAGTTTGAACTAAACTTCCTAAATTCACTAATACTCTGGGGGCTGGATGGAAAGCTCTGGTTGGCCGGATGTGGCCCACAGGCCGCCAGTTGATGTTCACTGTCTTAAAGCATGCCCTGGGAATCTTCGCTGTCTGCTCTGAATGATCTACAGCCTTAGTTTTGCTGGAACTGTGATGTCCTTTGATCTGCAGATCTTCTCCACCTTCCAAAGTGTGGACCATGCAATGCCTCTTCTGCATCTTAAACCACTGAGGAATGAGCCGATCATAGAGCCAAGAGAGGAAAAGTCTTCCACTGGCTCAATGATATTTCCATCTATCACGTATTGGAGGGAGATTTGTATACACTGCATTTGTCTTTGTATATTTGACAAGTAGACCAAGTACTGCTGTACGTCACGTGTGTAACTGCGTTCTCCACATCTGAGCCTGTCAATAATGTGTCATCAGCCAACGACAGATCTGTTAAATGCTGGTTGGCTGATATTCCATACAGACCTAAATGCTCATCTGTTTTGCACACAGCATAGTCCAGTACTGTAATGAAGAGAAAAGGAGCAAGTGTTTCTTCTTGTAGAACACCCTTTTGTCACACGAATTCATGACTTGTTTTACCACGACTGTGCTTTCATTCTGGTTGTAAAGGGATGCAGTTGTGCAGACAATCTTCTGTGGGATTCCATAGTGCCTCAGTATGAGCATTGTTTTGTCTGGGCTGATGTAGTCAGAAGCTTTTCTAAAGTCTGTAAATGTGCTGGCAAGGGGTACTTGTAGCTGTTTTCTGATCATATAGCTATTTTATAAATGAATCATTTGTCAATCAAATGTCATTGTACTTTAAAAAGAAAACGAAACCGAGGAAATTCATCAGCCCTTTTACTTTTCTCCACTTATCCTGTTGAGGGTTGTGGGGATGCTGAAGCCTGTCCCAGATGACTTCCAGAAAAACCACCTCACTTTGTCAAACAGTTCTTGATTGGACCATTAATGTATTTGGAATTTATCTTTCTTTGATACACTTCACCAGCCCTTAACTGAAAAAAAAAAAAAAAAAATCCACATATACTTGCATACCTAAGTATTGCTAGAGGTTTCCTCCTGCTAAAAGGGAGTTTTTCCTCTCCACCGTTGCTGAATGCTTGCTCACAGGGGATCGCCTGATTGCTAGGGTCTGTCTGCAGTTGTGGGGTTTTCCCCTACAGTTGAAAGTGCTATGAGATGACTGTTGTTGCAAAATGGCGCTTTATAAATAAAGTGAAATTGAATTGAATATGAAACATGATCCCTGAATAGAACGAACAAATCCAGTCAAGACTGTGCATATCTTTTCCATGTTGGAGAAGGCAATATAGACATGTTGTTTATTTATTTTGTTTGTTTTTAATAGGACTTTAAATTATACTTCCATCTGAGAAGATTAAGATTCAGAGCAATTTGAGAAAAGCACTTTTTTTTCTGTTGAGGTCTAAATGCATGCAAGACACTGCCCAACAGATTATTTCAAGCTTTATTTGCATATGTTGCTTGTGTTTGCTGTGCAACACTGCACTGGCGTTAATGAAATTTCTGCAGAAGATTAGCGGGCAGCTTTGAATATCCCTCGGCTTCTTCAGCAATGGGTTTAAACAACACAGTCATCATAGCTTTTTATTTTTCATCCATTCTTAGACTGTAAACTCTTCTCAGAAAAACTGTAATTGTGGCGCCATGAGTTGCTGCTGCCATAAACTCATTACAAAGGCCCAGATGTGATTATGTGTCTATGCATCATGACAGTGAGAGCCACTTTTGACTTAATAGTCCATCTCCCAGAAGAACAGTCTGATCATATTGGCTTCCTCGTCTCTAATTTAGCTCCGTTATGGCTTCATTTCAACAGGAAAGCCAGTGTCTCCAGGCATTTCCCAGACCTGTCTGGTTTGGTGCCACAGTTAAAAATCAGAAGATGGAAGATCACACTGCCAGCAGATCAGCGCTCTCTTCACCTGATAGGGTGGAGGTGGTGATTTTCTGTGAATTATTCTGGAAGAAACCTTCCCAAATTGACACTGACATTTCTGGTAGGACCAGCTATCAAGATGTAATTAATCCTTTCCACTCAATTCCTCACTTTCTGCAATTGTATTGCATCATGTCCAGACACAAACTGACACAAGGATCGACTCAAACCTCTTCATGTATTGCAGGTTTGTTGTAATATCACTTTTCCTGGTCAAGCTTATTTCCTTGGGAAATGTTTTTCCAAGGCAGTAGTACACACGATAAGGTTGAAGCCTCAATATTGTACTATACTTTCAAATGTGTCAACTGGGAACAATAGCACTTTTAAACTGTGGCCAGATGGCTCTATGGTTGTTAATGGTGGTGCAGTGGTTGTCTGTTAGGTGAGGTTACACGGGCATGAGGTGAGCTGGCAGTGTATTTATTTTTGTATTTAGTGGTTTGACATAGATGATGCATATTCATGACTGCATCTCTGCCAGAATTAGCCCAAACCCCATTATTACATTAAAACAACAAACATTACAATTTATAAAGACAGTAATGCCCCCTTTACACAGGGGTGGAGATCAGTGAAACACTGTTGAGTAATGAAAGAATGTCCAGCTCTCTCAACAATCTCTGAATGATCTTCAGTGATCCCCATGGTCCTCGAAGTTTTGACTCAGTTCAAAACAATCTCTCAATAAATTTTCAAGGAGTGCTCAAGGTGCATTCAACAATGTCGATCTCGACTGCAGGCTTTTAATGAACCCTATTAGTCCTTCATTGAATTCTCAGCGATCCCTCACTGATCTCTCAGCCATCTCTACCTTTGGGATGAAAAAATGTGGTGTTCACTGAAAGCTCTCTTAGAGATCTTTGATAGACTGATGAAATCATTGAGTGGTCAAGGAGTATTCAACGATCTCATCAATCTCCCAGTGATCTCTCAACAATCTGTCAATGATCTCTCAGCAGTTTTTCAATGAACTCCAAATTTTTCCACTCCAAAGGTAAAGATGCCTGAGAGATCAGTGAGGGATCATTGAGCGTTCAATGAAAGACAAAAAGAGTTCACTGAAGGACAATGGTGGTTGATGAGATCATTGAGTGCTCCTTGAGACTTCATTGAGAGATTGCTTTCCTACGGTGATTGTTGAGAGATTGTTTTGGACAAAGTCAAAACTTTGAGGAAACTGTGGCGACAGAGGAGATCACTGGAAGATTCTTGAGAGAGCACAGAGATCATTAAAAGATTGTTGAGAGGTCTGGCAATTTTTTCCTCTCTCATCTCTCTCACCATTTCTGGTCTCTCAGTGATCTTCCGTTTTCTCTTAGCGATCTCTCCTGATCTCTGACTGATCTCACAAGAATCATTCAAAGAACTCTATGGATGACCATGAAAGTTGCCAAAAACTGAATTTTTGATCACTCAAATTTTTATACAGATTAGTTTGCAGGTTACATAGGTTTCAGTAGATCGTTGGGAGATAGAGCCAATTTTTGATTTCTCCATGGTCACCCAATGATCTCTGTGCTGTGTAAAGGGACCCTAAGATAAATACATAAGCACAAACCAAGATGATTATTTGCACTTATGGAGTGCAAATAATGTGGGACTAATAAAGGATTATCTTATCTTAATTCTTTTTTATGATGTCTAAACCATGTATGTTACATATTAAGGGTGATGCATCATGTTTTAAAACCAAAAAGATTTATGGTACTATAGTTTGTATGACTACATTATTGAGTAAGCAATGCATAGTTTATCCACATTTATGTACATCCTTTTTAGTTTCTATTTCATCTTCCAAAAACAAGAGAAAGGCTGAACAATACAGTTGGATTTTGGCATAGGATAAGTGTGAGTATCAGACAGTGTCTCTCTAGCAACATCACCTACACAGACAAAGGAGGGTCCATTTTAGTCAGCTATGAGATGAGTAACAGCGTTATCAATTTCTATTGCTTCAGTGGCTGTGATTCAGCTCCACGGAGCCAGAGCTCAATGCAGGTCCACTTCTGATTCACATCCACAGCTCCACAAAAATTCAGCTCCAGTTTTTTATGTAATGTTAATCTGCTGACGTATTTTCACTGCTGGCAACACCACATCTGGAGTCTTGAAACCCCACTGTGGGAAACAATGTTTCATGTCTCCATCTGTTTCCACATGGGGGTCAGTACTAAGGGTAATGATGACAAGACAAAGATGATGGAGCTAGGAAACCGACAAGCAGGAAATCTTGTCTGTTCAGTTTCATTGGCTACAGCTGCCCGGGCGCAGTCTGCGGTAATAAACTGTATCTGATTACTGACAATGGAAGCACCAAGGTGCTGTTCCTTGGTGCCTGTGGCATGGTAGCATGAAGGGGGGCTGTAAAAAAAAAAAAAAAGTGGCACTCCAACCTCTACACCTCTACTGGCCCAGGATAGATATCAGAGTACCTTTTTTCGCAGCTGCATTGACAGAAATGGTGAGATAAAATTGTATTCATTTGGAAAACAAAGCCTTATCGCGAAATTCTGGCAAATGAAAAGTCTAGAAAATATGGCGATACAACAATACAAGCCTTTAGTTCCACTTAATTTTGACCAGGTGAGCTGAAAATCTGGTAACAGACAGACAGACACACACAACCACACACAGACACAGTGACTGTGTGCCTCCATTGCACCAAGACATAAAAAAATGTAATCTATGGCTATATATAGGTGCCTTTGAATCATTGGCGTCAGTGAGGACTTATTTCAAACTTAATTCTGTACTTGAAAGGGTAAAGCTGTTCAAGAGCTATCGTTTTATTTTTAAATCAGAGTGTTTTTAGGAAAGTTTAGCTTCATATCCTGCAGATCAAAACATAAACGAGTGCCTCCGTATAATTCTCAGATATTATTTTTGGACCAGCAAGGGACTTTGTCCTCTTTTTCCTCCTTTTCTCTCTGGAGTAGTTTGGATTATTTTCACAAAAAGAATTATTTATCAGTGGCATGTTGATCATATAGGAATAGAATAAAGTGGGACCAAGAAGTGCCTCCCAACCTATTAATTAAAACACCAGAATGCTTGTTTCATTCTTACTGCATTTAGCTGGAGCACTTTCAGATTTTTGCCATTTAAATGACTGAAGGTACTTTTAAGTTTGACTGGGGGGAAGAGGGATAGAAATGGGAGGAAAAGAGGGGGGAGAGCCTTTATAGTAGCTTCTTTTGAGCTTCCCTAGCTAGTCTGACTTTGGGAGTTCTTTAAAGAATTCAGTGTGTTTGAGAGGAAGCACATTAGTTAACTTGTGAAGGGATTAAGGCCTGTTGCTCCAAGTAGGTTGGCAATCTTGTGAGGAAGTCAAACTTGGGAAGAAAATTGCTTGTCTTTTTAAAAATAGGACTCAGAAGAGAGAAAATTCTATGGTTGGACATGGTGTGTGTAGCTTCTGAGGTCCCTCCAGAGACCGGTTATGCCGTTCTCTGCTTATCTTCTCCTGACTTTAGTGGTCCCATTTATTTGTCATTGTCACCACATCTACAGTATAACCCATTTGCACTAAAAAAATCACCTTTCTTCTGCTGTTTAATTCATATTGAAACTATTGCTCTGTTCCAAAGTGTGACCATGTAAGGATAGCAAAAAATGGTTCAGTTCATTATTTTCATCTTCTTTCCTGCGTCCATGTAAGGTACTCATGTCACAGTTAGACCTTCAACTATTTTGTTAATTGTATTATCCTAGCTGAGTTCACTTGGATGATTTTGTTTTCCAGTTCCCCGTGGCTAGATACCTGGTGTTGTTTTGTCACCATAAAAAAAGGGGTTGGAATAAGCTAAAACATTTAAAAAAAATCACATTATACAATCATAATGAGATTTTTAAAAACATCCACCATCCTGTTAATGGTCACCTGAAGCAATTTTTTTTGAGGGGGGATTAAAAGAAATATTTGATTCTGTGGATGTTTTATACCAGTGCATTATGACTATCCTTTTATGTTAGACTGTGTTTTTCACCCTAATGGACAAAACATGTACAAGTGATGACATGTGAAATTAGTGATGTTGCCTTTTCATGGGCGTGCTTATATTTACATTCATATCTCTTTGAGTGTGAGATTTCACGTGCCCCTAGTGGCAGAGCGTGGCGCTGCGCCTGTCAACTAATTCTGACATCCCTGTACTCCCCAGCTATACTGACAACTTGTACTGATCGTGTCAGTTCAGAAGGTGCCAGACACGCGTTGGAGGAATCATGGCTGACATGTAATACACCAAAGAAGAACTCCTTATTTCCTTTTCCTGTAATTCCTTTCTTTTAGCTCAGAAAGCTAATATGGCCGCCATCCATCGTCATGCACCGTCACTTAGACGGCTTTGTACACGGAAAATAGCCGCGGGATACAAGCGAAATTTATGTGGGATTATCATAAGATTTTGTAGATGTCGTAGAGACCGTAAATGACCAACAGAACACAAAATAACGACCACAATGGATGAAAACGCAGCGACCACGGCAGCGAGCGAGCCCCCTTCGCCGCCCGTAAGTGATGAATTTCTTTGTTTTTTTTAAACATTGTACTGATTTCTTGTTCATATACTTTGAAGATAAGATGTCAACGTACCCCTGTACAAAACACGGTGTCAAAAGACTGAACCATTCTTTGTGTAAATATGTCCAAAGTCCACTTTTGACTGAGTTATGTAATTCAATATAGCTGCTGTGGCATTATGCAAATTAGATGCGTAAAATCACTCCTGTCTGAAACTTTGGATCATATTTTACATCTTTCTAATTGACAGTAAGCCATTATCTCTTATCACTTTAAAGTTATAGCCTTGGAAAGTTCTGACATCTGATCTGACTAGTTTCTTGGAAAAAATCTTTACCACTGTTGACCACTAGGGGTTATGTCGCAATTCGGTGACAGTCACACTCACCTCTTAACATGGTCGTTGACTGAAAAAATGTGATTTTGTAAGTTTTACCCCTCTGAAATGCAGATTATCCAAAAAAATACCCAAACGCTGACTTCCCAAAAGCACACAACCTTTTTTCTTTTATGTACGCCGTTTTTGCTGTTCCAGGTTTGCGGCAGGAGGTCATAAGATGGTAAACCCAGTGTAACTTAGCCGTCATATAGAGAACCGTGAGTTAACAGTGTTATGGGAGGTTTGCCTTCCCAGTGTGTTTTATAATGTTCTTCTTCTTTTAGATTTGATTGGCAGTTGGCATCCAGCTTAGAGGTGCATTACCGCAACCTACTTGATATTTTCTTTAGATTTCAGTCACCTCAACAGATATTGCTGTTTCCACCTGCTCCACTAATCTGCAGTCGTTAATATATCTCATGTCATTCTGGCTTATTTTGTTATATTTTCGCCATGATGCTGCAAGCTGTTAGCATTAGCTTGGCTAGGTGGTTGGACAGGCTGCCTGACATTACCTTAACTGCTGATCCGGCCGAATTTGATCATTATTTTCTCTAAAGTCTATTCACCATAGAGGCTATCAGCCTGCTATCTGATCAGGTCAGATAGCAGGCTGTTCAACCTTGTCTGCTTCAGAGCCAATACGAAGGTTCGGGAAACGCTCATCAGAGACATGCTGTTTGCTGACGATGCAGCAATTGCAACACACACCCAACAGGAGCTGCAGACACTGATGGACCACTTCTCAAAGGCCTACAAGGATTTTGGACTCACCATTAGCCTGAAAAAAACTAGTGTCCTGGGACAAGACACTGAATCACCACCTGCCATCACCATCGATGACTATGAACTCAATGTCGTCCTTCACTTCACTTACCTTGGCTCTACCATAACCGACAACCTCTCCCTTGACACAGAAAGAGACAGGAGGATCGGGAAGGCAACTACAACACTCGCTTGCTTCACAACCAGAGTGTGAACAAACCCCAAGCTGTTGGTGAAGACTGAGATAGTGTATAGCGCCTGTGTCATCAGCACACTGCTGTACGGCAGTGAATCATGGACAACATATGCCAGACAGGAGACGTGACTCAACACCTTCCATCTGTGAAGCATCTGCCATGTCCTGGGCATATCCTGGCAGGACAGGGTAACCAACGTAGATGTCTTGAATCGCGCGGGACTTCCCAGCATGTTCACTCTTCTCAGACAGTTCAGGCTACGCTGGCTAGGCCATGTCTACCACATGGACGATGAGTGGATCCCAAAGGACATCCTGTATGGAGAACTGGCATCTGGGAGGAGATCCACTGGTCGCCCCCAGCTCCAGTACAAAGATGTTTTTTAAGAGAGACATGAAGGCCACAAACATCAACACAGAGACCTGGGAGAGCCTAGCAGGTGGCCGTGCAAAGTTGAAAGGGATCCTGACAACACCTGAAATCAGGGGAGGAGAAAATGATGACCGCTAGTGCAGAAAAATGAGCATGCAGGAAGGAAAGCAGCAGCTCCAACAGACCAGAGACTTCACACAGGTGTGGCCCTATGCGGTTGAGACTGCGACTCCCGCATCAGTCTATTTAGCCACAGACAATACTGCTCCAGGCGAGCAGACAACCAGAACTAGGATGCTTCATCCATGGTAAGCCCTGACCGACAGAGGCCTAAGAATTCACCATATATGCCGCTCATAGATATTATCTTTGCTAGATGTTAGCTTTGCTAGGCAGCTAGCTTGTGATGTAATGGGGGGGTTAACAGCAGTTCTCGGGAATTTAAAGAGACATACACTGAAACAGGTCATTCTTTGGAAGGCTGCAAAAGACGATTGACAACTATACTGCAATAATTAAATAAAGAAAATTTCACCACAGTCTGTCACAAACATTTCGTTAAGACCTGTGGGAGCTGTTGACACGTGGAAACAAGGCAGCCAACTATGCCTATAAAAATCCAAGCAGTTGGTATATTTTGTGCTACGTGTCAGATGAGGTGAATTATTTTCCTGCTTGGTTTGCAAGGGACATTCTTCCCAGAAATTATGCAGTGATACCAGACAGCAGCACATCTATCTTTTGATGTGAGTATATATTTATTTGTTTAATTAGCTTTTATTACAAGCCAATTTTGGTCAAACACAGATGTTGCCCAACACAAGTTGGGCAGCGCAAGCATCGTGGAAGCAAAGCAATCCATCACCCAGCCATCAAAAGAGCAAGTGCTCAACATCTAATGGATCACCACTGGAAGATGTCCTAATCTCTGTATAGCAGTACACAGCATGCAGTAATGATAGATGGCTTCAGTCTTTTGTGGGAAATGTATTTGTTGGGATCAAAGTCTTTGAATCAGTGTCTTGAATTGCAATGCACTGCAGTTGAAGAGATTTGAATGGTAATGTATTAAAATGTTACCATATACTCTTCCTATATGGATGATTACGTTTCACTTTCATGACTTTGTGGCTGACAGATTGATTTTTTTTTTCCTTTTAATCGCAAGGCCTATTTTGACTGGAGAGCTTGACAGTTCTGTGTCACGCTTTTAATGATCCCTTTCTCTTCCTCAACAGCGTGTCATAATTTGCCTTGTCTGAAGAAAGAATCTACTTCATAAGACAAAGAACCTCCCCCCACTACCACCACACCACTCCCTAAAAGAAAAAGGCTTAAGAGCACTCTTGGCAATACTTTAAAATGTCGTCTGTGTAAAAATAGATACAACGGTTTGGTATCTTTTCAGGTCTTTTGAGACACCTTTATAGTGATGTCTTTAAAATATCAAAGCCCATCACTATCAGTCTTTTTCAACAAGCTAATACCAGGGTCTCAAATCTAGAGCAATCAATTTTATAGTGTTAAAATCAAGTTGAAGCCAGAGACATTCACTCTGACTTAAGAGACATTAGAGTCGATTGTTTAAACCTCATCATTTTTGATGAGAGGCAACCAGAGCGTTATTAAAACATAAGAAACAGAGAACAAAGCTGAGGGACTGATGAAAAGCACTGACAATACCTCTTTTAAAAAATGACAAATATGGAACAATATGTAGCATAGTTTAACTGGAACTTAAAAGCTTAATATTATTAGCTATTATAGTGCCATAAAAGAAAATTGTACAATAGTATCTGATATTCCAGAAGCTGACCAATTGATGGAAACAGTGCTGTTCCTCTTTGCCACAGATACTGAAAGCTGCGTCTGTCCTCATTGGATCATGTTAATTTAAATATGCGTTCAAATCTAATAGCTGCTTTTAAGAAGGAATTCACCGTGGAATATTCAACCACAATGCTCCTACATTTGCCTTTTAATAAGAATCCTCTCCAGGTTGCAGTGAGTGGGATGTTGGTTTATTTATTACTTGTTTAATTGTCATGATGGAGCTTTAAATGTTCCCCACTTGAGTTTTGTTACATATATGCATATATATAATTCTTTGCAGCCACACTCAAGTAGTTCAAGATTGAAACTGACAATATATATTAATAACAGTGGAAAATAAAATTGCCAGATAAAGACAGTGATGCATCATTTCTTATAAATCACTGTCAGAAGACTTTTCTCTCTCCTTCTAATTTTTCTTTAGGCTGTTATCATCCATTATATTTTGGCATAAACGGTGCACTGGTGCATGTTACAGCGGTTACCCCTGGCACATGAATGCCTGGTTAATAGGAGAGTTTGGCATGATCCAGTCATCAGAACCTCATGAAGATGTGTTGTATGACTTTGTGGAAGCATATGCGGAACTGCACAAGCACTGGTATTTTGATAAATCATCCATTAATAACCCGCAATAGGGCATGCTACACAGTTTGTTTACATTGTGTCAAAAGGATGACATCATCCCACAACTGTCCTGATGAATACGACTACCTAAATCCAACCACTGCTGACAGAAAAATGAATAAGAGCCACTGAATTTGTTCAGTTTTCTGGTAGTTTCGAGGAGTCCCAATGAGTTCTGGTTCATCTGGTGGTCCCTTCAATTTCTCTTCATTTTCTCTTCATTTTATCCTGCCACAGATCCACTTTTTATAATCCATGTGAACTGAGCTAGTAATGCCATGAAAAAGTCTATAGAATGTCTATAGAAAGTCAATGTGTTTTCCTGCCTCACTGCAGAGAAGTGTGACCATAGGGGAGACAATGGCCACTAAACCTCAATTGCCCAAATTAATTAGCTTTTAGCACCTAAGTGAAGTGAAAGTTAAAACATGAGTGTAATGGGCAGTTAGTCAAGAAGTAAAAAGTAAAATAAACATACTGTAACTAACTAAATATCACAGCATGACTTCAACCTTGTAATTCAAACTTTTTACACTTTTCTTAAGTAGGACTGTATTGACTGTTGTTGCACTGTTCAGTGCAATGAGGGACCAGCAGTTATATAAAAAAGAACACTAATAGGGAGTCAGTGAGAGTATGTGTTGCTGAAGAGGGTGTGAGCATAAAGGCCACCTTTTAGCAATATTTATGCTGATAGCCATACATATGATGAGAGCTGATGACATTTGCTGCAGGTTGTTTAGTGTAAAATGGGGATGTGCTTCAAGATTCAAGATTTCTTTATCATTTAATATACTTGCTTGCACATAAAAAACAAAATTATGTTCTCCCAGCATAGCACAGTACCACAACATGCATAGAAAATAAGTTTAAAAACAACAGCATAAATAAATCAAAATACAACAATAAAGTATCAATTAAAACATTTATTATGCTGTGGTTTGCTAGAATAGTGGCTGTGGACATTTGTACCCCCAACTTGAATGAACACCCAGCAACTTAAGATGGCCTTAAAGGGGTCTTTGACAATACTTCTTTCCACATTTTAACAGCTCTCACAGGTCTTAATGAAATGTTTGACATATTTTGGTCAAATTTCTTTAAATATTTCATTTTTGCACTATCATTGTGAATCATCTTTTGCAGTCTTTCTCAGAACAGCTGGTTGGAGCCCTGAAACCTGTGATTGAAATGCTCACACTCCAACCTCTGAGCTATGGAGGAATTCCTGTACTAGCTGTGAGCTGGTAGTGGAAGTGAATCTTAGCGTATCAGGAAACTGCACCACTGATAAAGTTCTTTGGGAAGGATTCATAACAATATCTCTTTAAATCTCGAAGAACACATTTAACTCCACCCTCCCGCTTACCTTACTAATGCTAATCTTAGCTGGCTATCTCCTACATCGGATTGAGCCTGAACCAATGAACATAAATTTGTTTTAAAGAATGAATGAAATAGTGCATCACTGGTGGACAGAGGTGTGTGGTTTTAGTGGTCAATAGGGTAATAATTCAATTCAATTCAGCTTTATTTATATAGCGCCATATCACAACAGAAGTCATTTCATAGCACTGTCAAAAGTAGGGAAAACCCCACAACTGCAGAAAGACCCAGCAATCAGACGATCCCCTGTGAGCAAGCACTTAGCAACGGTGGAGAGGAAAATACTCCCATTTAACAGGAAGAAACCTCTAGCAGAACCGGGCTCAGGGAGGGGCAGTCATTTGCTGCGACTGGCTGGGGGTGAGGGGATAGAGAAGAAGAAGAAGAAAAGAACAGACATAAAGAGAGCAAACTTTAACGGTGAGAAGCCAAGTATATTATTGGAGGTCACCCGGCAATCTGAATCTATTAACAGCAAAACAAAAGGGGAGTTAAGAGACACAAGATCCCTGCCTAATCGTAGGCTATATTGAAAAGGAAGGTTTTCACCCTATTCTTCAAAGCCGAGATTGAGTCTGACTCCCGGATCCAGAGTGGTAACTGGTTCCACAGGAAAGGAGCTTGATAGCAGAAGGCTCTGCCTCCCATCGTACTTTTGGAGATTCTGGGTATTACAAGTAATCCAGCATTTTGGGAGCGTAGTGCTCCGTTAAACTTAAAAAAAGGGGCCTGATTATTAAGAGCTTTGTAAGTGAGAAGAACGATTTTAAACTTAATTCTAAACTCTATGGGAAGCCAATGAAGGGAGGCCAGAACCGGAGAGATATGATCTCTCTTTCTGGAACCCGTTAAAACTCTGGATCAACTGAAGACTTTTTAAAGATATTTTAGGACAACCTGATAATAACGAATTACAATAATCTAATCTAGAACTAACAAAAGCGTGGATCAGTTTCTCAGCATCATTCAGAGACAAGATACTCCTAATCTTAGCAATATTGCGCAGATGATAGAAGGCAGTCTTAGAAACAAATTTAATATGTGAATTAAAGAACAGATCTTGATCAAAAATAACTCCAAGGTTCCTCACAGAACTATTCAGAGTAAGAGTAGTGACACCCAAATTAAGAGTTTGATTTGGAAAGGTATTTCTAAGGTTTTTTGGACCAACAAAAATGACTTCAGTCTTATCTGGGTTTAATAGCAGAAAATTACAAGTCATCCAAGCTTTGATTTCCTTAAGACAGGCATCTAACTCGACTAATTGATTACAATCATCGGGCTTCACTGACAGGTATAATTGTGTGTCATCTGCATAACAATGAAAATGTATACAGTGCTTTCTAATGATATTGCCTAACGGAAGCATATACTGTATAAACTAAAAAGAGTAGGGCTTAACACAGATCCCTGTGGAACTCCATGACTGAGCTTAGAGTTGGAAGAAAACTCATCATTGATGTGAACAAACTGAAGTCTATCGGACAAATAAGATCCAAACCACTACAGCGAAGTTCCATTTAGTCCAACATAGTGTTCTAATCTATCAAGTAGAATGTCATGATCGATAGTATCAAAGGCTGCACTAATATCTAAAAGGACAAGTACAGAAACAAGTCCATTATCAGATGCGATAAGGAGGTCATTAGTGACCTTCACTAAGGCTGTTTCAGTGCTGTGATGAACTCTGAACCCAGATTGATACTCTTCAAATAAACCATTTCCCTGTGAATGGTCAAACAATTGCACAGCAACAACTTTAAGATTTTTGAAATGAAAGTCAGATTAGAGATTGGTCGATAGTTAGCCAGAACTCCTGGATCGCGCGCTGGCTTTTTGAGTAAGGATTTAATTACAGCAATTTTAAAAGCCTGTGGTACATAACCCCAGATTAAAGAAGAATTGATTATATGAAGAATACGGCTACCAATAATTGGGAAGAATATTTTAAATAACCTGGTAGGGATAGGGTCTAAAGAACGGGATGAAGGCTTGGATGAGGAGATAATTTTATCTAACTCTAAAAGGTCAATTGGAGTAAACTTATCTAAACAGATATCAGTTGAAAGAGTTGTGGAAGTTGCTGTACTTAAGTTTACGGTGGGGAGAATCTGACTGATTTTATCTCTAATAGATAAAATTTTAAGATTGAAAAAGTTCAAAAAGTCTTGACTAGAAAGCTCTGGGGGGATGTGAGGATTGACCGAGTCCTGACTCTTTGTCAGCCTGGCTATAGTGTTGAAAAGAAACCTGGGATTATTCTTATTCTCTTCTGTTAATGCAGAGTAATAACTTGTTCTAGCTTTTCAAAGAGATTTTTTGTAAATTAAGCGATGATTTCTCCACGCTAAATATAATTAATCTAAATTAGTAGAACGCCATTTTCTTTCTGATTGACGAGTCTTCTGTTTTAAGCTACAAGTTTCTATGTTAAACCAAGGGGTTAGAAATCTCTGGTTAGACTTTTTCTTTTTTAAAGGGGTCACCAAATCTAGAGTCTGATGCAGAGAGGCTGTAACACTAGCCACCATGCCATCAATCACGGAAGGAGCAGGCCCTCCATCTTTCATTTCCATTGTGTTGGCCCATGGTATCGAGGAGACAATCTGCAAAAATTTGGTAACACGGTCATCTGAAAGACATCTGCTGTAGTAATATTTTTCTTTAGGAGTCAAATAATCAGAAATAGTGAAATCAAAGGCTAATAGACAATGGTCTGACAGTACAGGATTATGAGGAGACACTACCAGATTTTCTATTTCTATACCATAAGTCAGAACAAGGTCCAATGTGTGGTAGCGATAACGGGTAGAATTTTCTACTTTCTGGGAAAACCCCATTGAGTCTAAAATTGAATTGAATGCCTTATTGAGACAGTCACTATCCGATTTCAGCACTAAGTCAGCTAGAAATTCAGCAAATTTGGATAAAAACTCAGAGTAGGCCGAGGGAGGACAGTAAACTATGGCAAAGACTATGGCAGTAATAAAACTAGTATACCATAGTAAACCATAGTAAAACTATGGCAAACTATGGCAAACTGTGGCAAACTGTGGGCTGCACGGTGGCGCAGTGGTTAGCACCCCGGCAGCACAGTTTACCCTCGGCCGGGGGATCGCGGGGATCATGAGATCGTAGGTTCGATCCCTGCCCCCGGCCAACAGTGATCTGTGTGGAGTTTGCATGTTCTCCCAGTGTTTGCGTGGGTTTACTCCGGGATTTCTCTGGTTTCCTCCCACATGCCAAAAGCACGCAGGTTAGGGAGTTAAGGGGCGCTTGCGCACGCAGCGACCGGCAGCTGGTGGCTTGTCACCGGACTGCAGAACAAATCTACCTACGGGTACAAAATAAGTCAAAAAAAAAAAATTGGGTTCAAGCCAAGATAGCCAACATGCCCCACACTGAGGACCAGGCCCTCAAAGGAATTAAAACATGATTTTTGCTTTACATTAACTAGTAATTTAGAATGGAAAATTGCCGCTACTCCACCTCCACGACCAGAACTTCTGGGATTATGATAGTTTAGATAACCAGAGGGAGTTGATTCATTCAAACCAACATAATCATCTTGCCCTAGCCAAGTCTCTGTAAGGGATATTAAATTGATCTGATGATCAATTAATAGATCATGAACTAGTAGAGACTTGGGAGTTAGAGACCTAATATTTAACAAACCACATTTAATTTTTAAATTATGAGGAGGAACAGAGGCCAAATTATTAAATTTAGAGACTTAAGGTTTGATTTGGGTTTTACCAATATTTTGTTTAATCACTTTGGGATGTTTATGCATTGTATTTTTATTGACTTTTGGGGGAGCAGACAAAGGTTCTTTAAGGGAGAAGACAGGGGCAAAGTTGAGGGGTGGTGGATGAGGAGGAGCTGCAGAAAGATGTGTATTTATCAAGTTGTGTTGTATTTGTCTTGGGTTATAATATTTTGGGTAACGGGAGACCGACACAATCTCTATGGGGTTACAAATTGAAGACTGATCTAAACAGTGAGGACTATATGGATTAATGGGATTAATATGAGAAGTGGGAACAAAAAAAGGCTGGTTGGCAGACCCAGGAACTTCAGAGTGAGTTAACGCACCAAATTTCAGTCACTGTATTAAAAAACGCTGAATGGAATAGAACAGATTGTCCCTTAAAACATGTGCACCAAGTCTATTTGGATGGATGCCATCTGGCCTCATAAGTGATGGGCGGTTCCAAAACAGGTTGAAATTGTCAACAAAACCAATGTTAAAAATAGAACATGTAGAACACAACCAAGTATTAAGACTGAGAGTCCTGCTAAAATAA
The DNA here is from genome assembly GCA_020510985.1 of Pholidichthys leucotaenia. NCBI lineage: Eukaryota > Metazoa > Chordata > Actinopteri > Cichliformes > Pholidichthyidae > Pholidichthys > Pholidichthys leucotaenia. Next base: position 124,592,655 of record CM035847.1, on the reverse strand, counting down.
TTACAACCTCGTCTGAAAGGGGCCAAAGGCCCAGAGATAAACACACGTCTGCCACAGTTCATAAGAGTGGACAGAAGGCTCCTGAAGTCACTCTTTAAGATCTCCGATGCTTCATCAGGGGTGTTGTTGCATCCAACATGAACTATGACAGCTTTAGCGTGGGGGAATTCATTTAATAGGTCAGGGGTAAGCGCCTCAATATCAGACACTTTTGCCCCAGGAAAAAATTTAGTGATACAGTACCTGCTTCTGATATTCCTCATAATCGAGTCACCAATAACCCAACATCGTCTGGGGGGGCTTTGTCGGTGGTTTCTGAAGTGGTGGATAATTTTGTCGATGTTGTTGTTGTGATGGCGGGATGATGCGCTCTCTTCTTTTTGGAGCTGGTGTGTAATTTGGCACACCTAAAGTGGTCTTTATCTGGGGTTTGCGGGTTTGAGCCACTGCTGAAGGAGAAGGGGGAGGAGAAGGAGGAGGAGGGGCGGTCATGGGCAGATGGTCTGTGTCCAGGTGGGGAAAATCTTCCAGAGAAAGGATGTCGAATCTGTTTTCCAAAAGCAAGGGAAGAGAAGAGGCATGGCCCTGTCTGGTCGATTGTTGATGATTACTAGTTGGCCCAACCACGGTCCAGGGCGCGCATTGAGGATGAGAAAAACCACCTGGGGCTTTGGGTTTAGCTCTGAGTTGAAGCCAGTGATTATTGCTGTGGTCGTGGACATCTGAAGAGACCGGAGCAGGGGTGGAGGTGGATGACGATGTGCTGAATTCACCCAGGTAAGTAGCCGTCTCTGCCAGCTGCAAGTCAGTTGCCGGGGCCGTTGTTCGCCCGAGAATTATGGTGTCAAGGTGGTCTTCAGCCTCCCGAATCTTATAGAGGTTGGAGAGTCTCACTTCCAACTCAGAAACCTTCCTAAGTTGGGACACACTGCTGACACACGTCGGGGATGGAGCCATAACGTTCCAGGCGAGAGGTGGATAGCCAGCCAGCCAAAAACAGCTTAAAAACAGGTTAGCTTAAAATAGCTAAAAACAAGTTAACTGTAGTGAAATTAAAGGGTTTTATAGGTAATTTAATGTTTTTATTACACGTATTAGTGTAAATATGAATGTGAATAGGAATGAATATTTATTTTCATCACACTCAATTCCTCGTTAGGGCACCATCCACGTTTTATAGAGGTGGAAACTCTTATGCACAAAGACTTAAGCTTAAGAATTTAGCAAATGGTAGGTTAAGCCTTAGTTAATAATCCTATTGAAAATATTTTATCAATCTCATAATAAACCCTTGTGGGAGTTCTTGTCTCTGATAATCAAGAAGATGGACATGAAATCAAACAATAACTCCCATATGTCTTTCAATGATTTAATAAGGAATGTCAGAATAGGTTAACATATTTGCATAACTTTAAAACAGAATTTACATGTATCATGGGCATCATAGACTGTAACTGAGTTACTTATGAATCAAGCATTTGTGGAACCACATGAAGCATAGTTTAGTTTGTCAGTATACTGGAAATTGGAAAACTATAAAATAGCATTGGTTGAGAAAAGTGGATGCGATTTTATGAAGAAAATGATAATTACTGTAACTTTATAAAACAATTTAGAAAATTTGTTTTACTCTGAAAAAAAGAACGTAGATTAATGAAAGACAACCTTTGAGATTCTGATGGGTGTTTGCATGAAATTAGGTTCAAAGAACTTATATCAGGAATATTCTGAAGACAAGTGTAAATTACATAACAGACCATCAGCAGCAGAAACTTTGCGTCCCAATGGGTAGCAGGCGGGTCCACTGGATTCTGTTTCACTGGGCCAGCGTGGGTCTGTGGGGAGACTCCATACCCTTTTTTTTTTTTTTTTTTTTTTTTCCTTTGAAAGACAAAAGTAAAATAGAAAGATGTCTTTACCTTCTTTACATGTTTCAACTGCACTGCAGCCTTCATCAGAAGAGTCAGCTGATTGCTGCCAGGTGACATTTATCAGCTGATTTTCGTAGGCGGGGCCAGCTCAGCAGATCTGTCAGATCCACCGAGCCGGCCCCGCCTCCCGCCGTCAGATGGTCTCTGGAGAATGTGGTCCCAGGTGTGAGAAAGCATAAAGGCCCCCTCATCTCGGTTCATGGTGTCTTTTCCCCGCTTTCTGATCTCTATTGCCTCCTTGATCCAACGTTTGTGTCTGTTGCTCTCCGATCCAATAATTTTTGTGTTGTCCCAGTCCATGATGTGATTATTTCTTTTGCAGTGGTCCGATATAGCTGATTTTAATGTTTCTTGTTCTGCTTTTTCTTTTTGTGATCTTGTGAGTCGTCCTTGCGTTTCCTTCTCACATTCCTTTTGGTGTTCTTTTTTTCTTGTGGTGAATAATCTTCCGGTTTCTCCAATGTAGGTTTTGTTACATGATCTGCATGATATTTCATATAATACATTGCATTTATTGTCTTGTTCTATTCTGTCCTTGGGGTGTACTAATAACTGTCTTAATTTTTTGTGTGGTTTGACTGCTGTGTTTATTTTGTATTTTTTCATGATCCTTTGAATTGGTTCCGTGATCCCTCGTATGTATGGTATAGTTATGGTTTCCTTGTTTTTGATTTCAGCTTTTGTTCTGTGTCTTGTGTCCTGTTTATTTTCTTTGTTTTTGACTTGCTGTTTCCCTTTGTTTATGGCCCATACTGGATATTGGCAGCGTATAAGTGCATGTTTTATGTGGTTTTCCTCTTCCTGTCTGTCTTCTTGTTCCGTGATGATGGTGGCTCGTTCATATAATGTCCTGACGACTGATAGCTTGTGTGCTGTGGGGTGTTCCGATGTCCAAAGTAGGTATTGATCTGTGTGGGTTGGTTTCCTGTAGACTGTGATTTTTATGCTGCCATCCTCGTTGTGGTGGATTTTCATGTCCAGAAAGGCTATGGTGCCATTTTCCTCCTCTTCGTGTGTGAATTTTATGTTCCCCGTACTGTCTGTACTGTTCAGATGGTCAGTGAGTTCTTGTGTATGTCCTTTCCTTATTTTTTCCAGAATGTCATCTACGTATCTCTTCCAAAGGGTGGGTTTGCATATTGTGGGTGCTGTGTTGATGGCTTTATTTTCCAGATCCTCCATAAAAAAACTGCTCATGATGGCTGATAGTGGGTCTCCCATTGCAAATCCTTCTTTTTGTTTGTAGATTTTTCCTCTGAATTGAAAATAAGTGGATTTTGCAACAAACTGTAGTAATTTGGATATGTCATGGACTGTGAGGTTGGTGCGTCTTTTTAGGGTACTGTCCTTGTTGAGGCGTTCTTGCACTATATGTAGTGTGACGTCAATAGGAGTCTTTGTGAATAAAGAGATGACGTCATGTGAGATGAGGATCTCGTCTGATTCTATTTTTATGTCTTTGAGTTCTTGTGCCAGCTCTTTTGAATTTTTACAGTGAAAGTCTGATAGTCCAAGGAGGGGTTTGATGATTTCAGCTAGGGCTTTTGATAAGTTGTATGTTACTGATCCAATGCTGTCTATTATTGGCCGCAGTGGGATATCCTTTTTATGTATTTTCGGTGTTCCATAAATCCGAGGGGTGATGCTGGCTGTGGGGATCAGGTGATCATATGCGTCCTTTGTGATTTTATTGCTTTCTAATAGAGGTTTTAGAAGGGCTTTGAGCATTTTTTTCTTTTCTTCTGTCGGGTTTGTTTTAATGATTTCGTATGTGTTACTGTCTGCCAACATGGTTTCCATCTGTTTTTCGTATGTTTCCGTGTCCAAAATTACTGTTGTTCTGCCTTTATCTGCTGGGAGTATTGTGATCGTTTTATCTGTCTTGAGTGAGTTTAATGCTTTTTCTTCTTTTCTTGTAACGTTGCTTTGTGGTAATTTGGCCGTTTTGAGGATTCCTGCGACTGCGTTCCGGAGTGCTACTTTTTCTCCTTGGTCCTGGATTTTTTCACATGCCAGTTCTGTTGCGAGGATGTATTCTTCATGGGGGATTCTGGCTGGTGTGATGGCGAAGTTCAGTCCTCTGTTCAGCACTGTTTTCTCCGTGTCCGTGAGTGTGCGTTGTGATAGGTTTTTGACCCACTTATCGTTCTTTTCCGTGTGTGTTTGTCTTCGTCCGTTCTTTCTTTCTGTGAGTTTTTTTAATTTTTTCAATTGGCGGTTTTTCGTTGTGATGAATTCTTGTTCGTGTGCGTGTTTCAGTTGTGCTTTTATCTGCTCCTGCGTTTTCTGGTCCGTCGGGTAGCGTTGCTTAAACATGTCCGTTTCCTCTTTGATTTGGTTGTTTATTTTGTCTACTTTATTTGCCGTTATTCTTATACGTTCTTTTATAAGGTCTTTCCGTGCTTTGTTGATGATTTTTTCTGCGTTCTTGGTCGGGATTGGATTTCTTATATTGAGGCTTTGGGGTGTGACCTCCTCATCTCTGCAACGGAGGTTGAATCGTAGGTGGTTTCTGAAGCGTGCCCGTGTTTTCTCCAATTTCTCCAGCCGGCGGAAGTCTTTAATGCAGACTTGTCCATAACTTCCACGTAATACGTCAAACAGGTTCATTTTGTCTTCTTTCAATTATTTTTCCTTTTTTTTTTTTTTCCTTTGAAAGACAAAAGTAAAATAGAAAGATGTCTTTACCTTCTTTACATGTTTCAACTGCACTGCAGCCTTCATCAGAAGAGTCAGCTGATTGCTGCCAGGTGACATTTATCAGCTGATTTTCGTAGGCGGGGCCAGCTCAGCAGATCTGTCAGATCCACCGAGCCGGCCCCGCCTCCCGCCGTCCACATTCTCCAGAGACCATCTGACGGCGGGAGGCGGGGCCGGCTCGGTGGATCTGACAGATCTGCTGAGCTGGCCCCGCCTACGAAAATCAGCTGATAAATGTCACCTGGCAGCAATCAGCTGACTCTTCTGATGAAGGCTGCAGTGCAGTTGAAACATGTAAAGAAGGTAAAGACATCTTTCTATTTTACTTTTGTCTTTCAAAGGAAAAAAAAAAAAAAAAAAGGAAAAATAATTGAAAGAAGACAAAATGAACCTGTTTGACGTGAGACTCCATACCACTTTTATGGCCTCCTCCCAGGATCACAAAGGCTGGTCTCCAGCAGGCTGTGTGAGGTCTTCTCTGATGCACTGAAGAAGGAATTAGTTTATGGTGCAAAGTCTCATCAGAAAGTCAAATTACATCACAAACTTATTTCTTCCAATGTTGGTGGTTTAAATGAGTTGGAACAAACAAAATCTTCTTGCACAATAATTTAAAGAAAAAGAAGAAGAAAATAAGAAAAATGAATTTTAAAGAAAAGAAACAGGATTTACACAGAGCACGACACGCTCTGGGCCCTTTTTAAAAAGATAGGAGAAAAATTGGAGAAGCAGAGAAAGCTGCTCACAGCTTTGGCCAACCACACCTGAGCAGACTCTGAACAAAGAGCAATAAAACTTAAGTTTTCTCTAGTGTTGCAGGGTGGTCCCAAAACTTCATGGGACCTGAGGTGGCCCAATTATATTTGAGCTTCTTCCAATAAGGATCATAAACTTGACCTAAAAAGGGAAATGCAATGAAGCTTTGAACTCTATTGGTCAGTTAAAGTAGAGCTATGGTCTCCTGAAGAATGGGGAGGGGAAGAGACATTTGATCTGACAAGTGAGACCCCCTTTTAAGACACATGATGCTGAAAAAAGCATAAATTCCTTAAACTTTAGTGACTAAGATATTCCACTCAATAAAGGAGCATAAAATGCATCTACATATACTATAATTAACTTGTGATAATAAGCATGCAAACATTAATTTCTTCCTGAAAACAGCAGAACACAATCATATCAAATCATATCAATAAAAGCATTTGAAACCCATTGTCGGCCCCAGAGTTCAATGAGGTCTTTGTGGGCAGATACTGTCTTAAGAGAAAGAATATGAATTAGTTCATAGTCCATAAGGCATAAATTCCACTGCAAAGGAAAAATTTAAATATTCAATTCGTCCACCAGATGGCACAGTGAAACAGGCTGTTTACTGGAGAGTCTTGGCTTCCAAAGTCTTGACTATGTCAATCATAAAACTGTCAATTAGAACATTCCTTTGCCAAAGAGTCTTGGAGAAAGGGATTAACTTCCACTTTATGGCTGATGGATAGGGTTACAGCTCTAGTTCTTGGGTGAGAGAAGCAGTCTCACATGCCAGACTTTTAAACTGAAAAAAAAAATTCTTCAGCAAAGAATAATTTATAAATTGGAACTCAAGGTCACGCTACATAGCCTAGCCAGGTAAACAGCCCAGCCGAGGGTCCGATCCACCCGTGTGTATGATCGGGCTTTCTGCTAGGCCAACACTAAGCTAACACCAAGCAAAAACTAATATCAGCAAAAAGAGATAAAAAATTAAAACTGAAATCAATAAAAAACAAACAAAAGTGGACAATATAACGCTTTGATGCGACAAGACGTTTACAGATGCCGGTGCAGGATATGACTGGTCCCTTGAGTACAGTAAGCACAGAAACATTCATGAATGAGTGGGCAAATTGCTAGCTTCAGCTAGCTGCCTTGGGTCTCGGATTGAGAAAATAAAACTTTGACTAAGCTTAAATAATGTCAAAGAACAAAATGTATTGTCAGGTGTTGTTAGATGAACAAGGATCCAGTCAGAACAACAGTTCAGCTAATGCCAGATGGCCTTTAGGCCAACCCCTGTCCGCAGAGGCAAGCTGTGGGGTTACAATGACTGACTCAGACCCCTAGCCAAGCTAATGCTAACAGATTGATGTAGCATCACAATGAAAATATAACAAAATAAGATAAAAGAGTGTGAGAACTAGTGAACCAGGTGGAAACATGCACATTGAAAGGTGAAGGTGACTGAAATCTAAAGAAAATAACAAAAACTGCTTGGTAAGCAAGCTTGTTGATGCCAGACAGGAAGTTAGCATCTTTGGCTCTCTCCCCATCTACGAGACAGACAGCTAGGCTGTCCAATAATAGAGCAGCATCATGTTTATGATGTTTTAAATCAAATCCGGAAGACCTAAAACAGCTACCTGGAGAAAAAACAACATAAAGGATGTATTTTTTTGAAGAGAAATGAGTGTTTTGATATTTTTGTGATAATCATATGACCAATTCATGCATATCAGAAGGTTAAAACCTACCAAAAAAAAAAAATAAAATCCCTCAATAACCCCTTTAAGGGAATCAATTACACTTTTGTCTGAATGAATAATCCCTAATAATTTATATCCATTGTGACATTATTGTAGTGGTTATGTAGGTACAAATATTAATATAAATTTTATGTGGGTTGCGATGAAGATTTCTCTTCATTCCCACCACATGTAAACTCGTTGGGGCACCAGTCCAAAAAAATGGACAGTTTTATTAATAATTCAATATTTGTACCAGCGATGAATCAGTCTCAAAACCTATGAGTTCTTTTTGCTTTTAATCAAGAAGATTGACTTGAAATTAAACAATAACTCCAATTTGCCTTTTTAACAGTTTGATAAGAAATTTCCGGATAAACGAACACATTCAGATGACTTTAAGACAGTGAATTTGACATGCATCATGAGCACAATAAACTGTTAATGGATTACTGAGCATAAAGCGAATTATCAAACATTTGTGCAACCAAAGAAAAACATAGCTTAAATTGTCACTGTAATGGAAAATGAAAAAAACATAAAATAACTGTAAAACAGAATGGTTAGGGCTATTGGCTGCAATTTTATGAAGAAAATTATTAAAGTTTATAAAAAGGAAAATTTGCATTACTTTGATTGATTACTTGGATGGTGCCTACACCAGAATACTTAGGGTTGCCCTAAATGTCTCTTGGAGAGACCACATGAGAAATGCGGATCTTTATGCTGACTTTAGGGTGTCCACCAAAATCCGAGAAAGAAGGCTGAAGCTGGCTGGACATTGTGCAAGGCATGACAATATGGCAGCCAACCCACTTATACTTTGGGAACCAGCCCAGTCTCATCAAAAAAATGTGAAATTGCACGCTTTGTCCCTCAGAGAAATCATACACAGACACGTAAAAAAGATTTCTCATGTGCAGTGGATATGTGGCTTTACAGCTTTAAGGAAGGTGTCTAACGGCAGCTTAACGTTTGGCGGTTTGTGTTCCTGTCACCTTTATTGTCTTTCACCACTGAGCAACTACCCCACATTTTAATCCCTAACCCTTACCTCACAGAAACCTTTCATTAGTGGAGTGAAAAACAAAGGAAAAAAAATGAACAAAAAGGTCACTCACAGATGAGAGTGGGAGTCGAACTTGTGTGTTTTTGTGTCTGTTGCTTGAACATCTGTGAAGTTAACCATCCACCATCCCCCTCCCACCAACCGAATGAGCATTGGGAAACCAAAGTAAAAGATGCGTTGTTCTGCGCATGCGTGGTGAGAACTGTTTAGGAGTGTTTTGCGCATGCGCAGGGAGTGAGCTTGTAAATACGTGCCAAGGCATGTTACTTTTTGATTTAACGTGCAAATGTACGATTTTAGAGGGGTGGAAAATGTTTATTAGATACGTTTTTTACTGAGACCAGGTCGTGGGACCCCACACAGGGTAATAAAAGGAGGGATGGAAAAGAGGCCAATTAGATAACAGCACTGCTTAGAGACACAGGCCTTCATGACACTCAAGTACTTAGGACTGCCATGCTGGATAGGGAGATCTGGGAACATTATATTTATCATGAGATCCGATGAGGCACTGGATAACATTGTGTTGTTGCTGTGTCCTCACACTAGTAGTAGTAGTAGTATTACTCTGAAAAAGAATGGAGATTAATGAAAAGATAAATGTATTTGAAGTTCTGAAAGGAGTTTGAAGATGTTAGGGTTCTAGAGCTTATAAAAGGAGTATTCTGAAGAATTAAATTTAATCTGGACAACAGACCTTCAGCACAGCAGATGAAGTCAGATTGTGCCTGTATGATGGTAGCAGGCCTTTTAGGTACCAACCTTGGTCCAGATGGAGGGTCGTTGGTGAATAGAGGAAAGGGCAGATTCTGCCATGGAATGGTCTGGTGCTAGCCACTGCTACTCTGGGTCACAACCGTAGAGCTGGATGCTGGTCACACTGGTCAGGGTCTCAGTTTGTACACAGAAAAAGGAATTTGACAGCTTGCCAGGTTGTCAAACTCCAAATAATATTTGTTTATAGTTCAAAGTCCAATCAGAACAACAAACTTGATGAATAAAAAAAAAAAAAAAAACAGACCACAAAATCCGATTCTTTCGATGTGTCATGATCAGAACAAAGTCGACTTAATCTTGGTAAAAATCAAAACAAAATCTTCTTAGCACAGTAATTTAAGAAAAAGGTATAAAATAGGAAAAAGGTGAATTCTAAAGAAAAGGTCGAAAAAGTTACACGAAGAACACAGAGCTTGCACTCTAGGCCTGGCTTAGAAAGGAGAGGCCAAGACATGACTCTTCCCAAACTTTCTCAAGACTGTCTGAAACAAAAGGAAAGTTTTCCAACTTGACAGGTGTGGAAAGATTGCCCATCATCCATGAATGACAACTGAGCCTGACCAATTACATTCAAAGATTAGGATTGGGTCTGTGGCTGTGGCACAGGTCTAGTTTGGCCAACTACTGATTGGAGGGTCAGAGCTTCGATTCCCACTCTGTCTGCATGTCGAAGTGTCCTTAAGCAAGACACTGAATCCCCAGTTGCTCCTGGTGGGCCGGGCCAGCGCCTGTGTATGGCAGCTCTGCTGCCATCAGTGTGAATGAGTGGATAACAGAGGATCTGTAAAGCACTTTGGTCATTTAGAGATGTGAATGCCATTTACCATTAGCGTAAACTCTTGACCAATTGCACTGAGTTCCTTTGTTTGAGCCGAGGTCATAAAATTGACTAAAAAGGGTACAAATGACGAGCTGAAATCTGATTGGTCAGTTCACAGTTTTTGGAATGTGAGCTTCGTGTAGAGAAGAAGAGACAGTATTTGATATGAAAACTGAAATTATCTTAAAAACATATGCTGCCTATTAAGGCATAAATTCTTTAAAACCTTTGTGGCTAAGATATTCTATTTAACAATAAAGGAGGAAAGCAATATGTCTACATTTTATTTGGACTGATTTTTTTATAGTGGACATGCAAAATTAATTCTTCCTGAAAATAGAGAAACACATATCAAATCATATCAGTAAAAGCATTTCAAACCAATTACAGTCTATTAATGTCCATCCATAGTCTTCAATAGCTGATGTTGTCTCTGGAGAATGATAAGTTAGTTCATTGTTCACAGTTCATAGCTTGAAAGCATCGTCGGCCTCCGTCGGTCTATGATGACCATGGAAGAGAATCCTAAACGTCTACTCTGCTGGAACAGCACCGCCTGTGGCTGAACAGGCCGATGCGCGAATGACAGTCCCTGTCACACAGGTCACACTTGTGGGTGGTCTCCGTGCTGCTGGGTCTGTGGCGGTTCTTCCTGCGGGTCCTTTTTTCATCTGCTGCAGCGGTCAGTCTCTCTTCACCCGCCTTGAGCTGTCTGGTCAGGGTGCCTCTCCATTTGGAGCGGTCCGTTGCAAGGTCCTCCCAGCGCTCTGTGTTGATATCCAGGGCCTTCATGTCTCTCTTGCAGACGTCTCTAAAGCGCAGCTGTGGGCGGCCAACGTCTCTCCTGCCAGTTGCCAGTTCTCCATAGAGGACGTCTTTGGGGATTCTGCCATCCTCCATACGGTGAACGTGGCCTAGCCAGCGGAGCCTGCGCTGCCTGAGCAGAGTGAACATGGAGGGAAGGCCGGCGCGGGACAGAACTTCTGTGTTGGGCACTTTGTCCTGCCAGGATATGTCCAGGATGTGGCGAATGCAGCGCAAGTGGAAGGAGTTCAGTCTCTTTTCCTGCCGGGCGTATGTTGTCCACATCTCACTCCCATAGAGCAGTGTGCTGATGACGCAGGCGTTGTACACTGCCATCTTCGTCTTGACAGAGAGTTTGGGATTCTCCCACACTCGTGTGGTGAGGCGAGCGAGTGTGAAGGCTGATTTTCCAATCCTCTTGTTGATCTCTGTATCAAGGGAGAGGTTGTTGCTGATCGTGGACCCCAGGTACGTGAACTGATTCACGACCTCCAGCTTGTAGTCATCAATGGTGATGGTTGGTGGGGCTTCCGTGCCTTGCGCCAAGATGTTAGTCTTCTTCAGGCTGATGGTAAGCCCGAAGTCCTTGCATGCCTGGGAGAAGCGGTCCATCAGGGTCTGAAGCTCCTGCTGTGTGTGGGTTGCGACTGCAGCGTCGTCTGCGAACAGCATGTCTCTGATTAGAGCCTCGCGTACTTTGGTTCTGGCTTTCAGGCGGGCGAGGTTGAAAAGCCTGCCGTCAGATCTTGTGTGCAGGTAGATTCCCTCTGTTGCTGTGCTGAAGGCATGCCTCAGGAGCATAGCAAAGAAAATCCCAAAGAGGGTTGGCGCAAGTACACAGCCCTGTTTCACTCTGCTGCGTATGTTGGATGGCTCTGAGACGTTGCCATTGTGCTGCACTATCCCCTGCATGTTGGTGTGAAACGATTCGATGAGGCTTTGCAACTTTGGTGGGCATCCTATCTTTGGCAGGATCTTGAAAAGGCCCTCTCTGCTGACCAGATCGAACGCTTTGGTGAGGTCGATGAAGGCGACGTACAGAGGCATGTTCTGTTCTCTGCATTTCTCCTGGAGTTGGCGGATGGAGAATATCATGTCTACCGTCGATCGCTCAGCGCGGAAGCCACACTGAGACTCGGGGTAGACACGTTCGGCAAGCTTCTGTAGACGAACGAGAACAACTCGTGCGTAGACTTTGCCAACAACGCTGAGGAGGGAAATGCCTCTGTAGTTGTTGCAGTCGCTTCTCTCCCCTTTGTTTTTGTAGAGGGTGATGATCTTGGCATCCCTCATGTCCTGTGGTACGGCACCTTCCTTCCAGCACTGGCAGAGGACGTCATGCAATGGCAGCAGTAGGGCGGTCTTGCAGTGCTTGATCAGGTCAGGGGGTATGCCGTCATTGCCGGGTGCCTTGCCAGCGGCCAAGCTATCAATGGCCTTACTGAGTTCGTTGATGGTTGGCTCGGCGTCAAGTTCGTCCATGGATGGCAGGCAGTCGATGGCATCAAGGGCTGACGGTGTCACGGTGTTCTGTCTAGAGTAGAGGTTGGAGTAGTGTTCCACCCATCTCTCCATCTGCTTGTTCTTCTCTGTGATCATCTCCCCAGTGGAAGATTTGAGGGGGGCCGTCTTGCTCTGAGCCGGACCAAGTGCTTTCTTGATGCCATCGTACATACCACGGATGTTCCCTGTTATGGCAGCGGTTTGAATGTCTTGGCTGAGCTGAGTCCAGTACTCGTTGGCACAGCGCCGAGCAGTCTGCTGAACTTTGCTTCTCGCAGCCCTGAGAATCTGGAGATTCTTCTCGTTTGGGTACTTCTTGTACTCAGCAAGTGCTGAGCGCTTGGCTTCAATGACGGGGGTCATCTCGGTCAACTTGGCATCAAACCAGTCCTGTGACTTCAAGGTCTTCCTCCCAAAGGTAGCCAAGGTTGTGTGGTAGATGGTGTTTCGCAGCTCTTCCCACTTCTGCTTTGCAGATTCTCCTCCTTGTGGTACACCAAGTTCCTTCTCAAAGGTGGAGGCAAACTGCTCAACAAGTTCTGGTTGGGCCATCTTGCTGGTGTCAATCCGTGCCTTTCCAGGTTGTCTAGCACGATGGAATTTCTTCAGCTGCAGCTTGACCTTGCAACACACCAATGAATGGTCTGTGTTGCAATCTGCACTCTGGAACGAACGGGTGATTAGCACGTTCTTCAGTGAGGTGCGCCTGGTCAGGATCAAGTCTAGCTGGTGCCAGTGCTTTGAGCGCGGATGTTGCCAGGAAACCTTGTGTTGGGGCTTGGTCTTGAAGAACGAGTTTGTGATGCACAGATCGTGATATGTGCAGAACTCGAGCAGCCGCTGTCCGTTGTCGTTCATTCTGCCCACGCCAAAAGGTCCAAGACAGGAGGGCCAGGAGTCATGGTCAGCACCCACTCTGGCATTGAAGTCTCCAAGGAGAATGAGTTGTTCAGAGTTGGGGATGATCCTGACAGTTGTTGCGAGATTCTCGTAGAACTCGTCTTTTGCCTCTGGTGTGGCTGTCTGTGTTGGGGCATACACACTGACGAGGGTGACTGGGCCTTCAGTGGTGTTCAGGCAGAGGGTGAGGAGTCGTGCAGAGCCAGTGCTGCCCGGTTCCACCATCTTCAGCAAAGTGTTCTTCACTGCGAAGCCCACTCCGTGTTCCCTGTGTTCGTCACTGCCCTTTCCCTGCCAGTAGAACGTGTAGTCCTTCTCTCTCAGTGTGCCTGCATCAGCTAACCGTGTTTCCTGGAGAGTGGCGATATCCACTCCCAGTCTCTTCAGCTCATTATTGATGATGGCAGTCTTCCTGGTGTCGTTGATGTCCTTGAGGTTAGCAGCGAGTCCTGTCATCATAGTGCGGACGTTCCAAGTTCCCAGTTTTAGAGTTGGTCTCTTTTGTTTTATTGTCTTGCCTGGTGCGAAGGTTCTCAGCCTGCTGTTTGGATTTCTCCTTATCCCCATGCACCCAATGAGGAAAGCAAGCTGTGGCGGGACAACACCTTATTGGCTGGGGGCTGCCCAGCTTGAGGCGGGCGGTAGCTGTCCAGTGAGATCTGATGATCCCTCCCACCGTCGGGAACAACCCCTGGCGCCACGCTCTACACCAATTGAGCAGTGGCTTATAACCGGTAACTGTTATTCCCCGTGTTTTGTCTACGCCAAAGGCGAAGCTGGAGTGTCCTCTCCAGTGATCCGGTGTTCTACCTTCCAGCGTTGGGCATTGGTAGGATTCAAGCCTGGGCAGGAAGATATGGAGGACAAGATGTTGCCCATGCAGCATGTCCCCCCTCTCCACGTCACTGATGAATCCAAAGGAACAGCAGGGCTGCTACAGTTTGGCACCAGCGCCGTTGCAGGAGCTGCCAGAACGATGTTGAGCACAACATAGAACTGCCTTAGGGGCTCCGACTCCGGATTTTTCCTCAGGGTTGACTCCTGAAGCCTTTCCCGTGACCGGGTATGCCGCAAGGCAGCAGAGGTTTGAAATCAGGGTTTACCTTCCCCTAGATGGGCTACCTTCCCAGGTTGACGAGCCACCATCTACCTGAAGCATCTGGTTTTAAGGCGCCAGAGATCCGCCCTCGCCCCTTCTCCTATTAGTAAAAGCAGTTCCGCCGGGCTTAGAGACTAAACCACACGGGCAGGCTAGGAGTTGGACTTAGTTGTCAGAGGCTTTTCGAGACGCACGCCATAAGGAGCATTTTATGAGCACTGGGAGCTTAACCCCAGTGCTGCTCCTGGCTATGACAACCTTGAAAGCATAGAGCAAAAATATTCAGTCCCCAGGGTAAATATTCCTATGATATCCATCGGAGGGCAATGTTGGACCTTTGGAGTCCTAATGAGAGGAACTCTTGCAGATTAGCAGGTTATTATCAGCTTGACAGGTTATCATAAAAATGCCAAAATATGAGTCCTCTGAGTAGATTGATGTAGGGAGTTGAAACCAGTTCCTTGCAGAAAGTTATTATTTTATGGCCTATGGCATAGGCTTCAAAGCGCCGGTCTTCTTGTGTGTTTTGGAAAGGGGGTTTTATGACCACATTTTTGGGTGAAACAATTTCTCTTCTGCAAAGAGTAATTTTACATATTTGGATCCAGCTGATAACACTACATTATTTTATTCCTTTTTTCTTGCATGCTCATTTGTATATTTTGTAGTGTAGGATTTTTTTCTGCCAGTTACTACACATTTAAAAGCTATTATGTTGAAATACTAAAATTATGTTTATTAGCATAATAACTGTAATTTAGTTGAATCTTTTTGTTCAAGCATTAAATTCAGTGGCTTACATCAGATGACAGGAAGTTAACTAACTATATGGTGACATCCAGCTAAGGGCAGCAAAGAACTGCTTATACAATATTAATTGTAAGGCAGTCATAGTCCATCAGCTGTGTTGTCCTCCCCCCACTGCGCGTGTGTCCTCTGGATCTGTAGAAGAGCTCAGCAGCAGTGCCTTCTGCACCACAGGAACACAGGAGCTCCATCCTCTCATATGTCCCCAAAGGACAACCTTAGTGTCGTCTTCTGTCTGTCATGCAGTTGTGAGCAGGAGACAATGGCATGTTGGCTGAAGGTTTGCAGTTTATAGCTATATAGTCACTGTAAGACTGATTTATCATTTTGTAATTTGTGTAATTTTGCCTCTTTTTGAAAATATACAATATGTTTTTCCTCCAAATAATGCTCGACTAAATTATCAATTTTGTGGGTTGTATTTTATTACTTTTATGGTATGGCACTGGTAATTAAATCTGTAAATGTCTAATTAGGATGCTTTCAGTGCATCTGTTTGCTAGAATATTTTCTCATATTCTTGTCTCGGGAATCTCTATTCAAAGTCTGTTTAGTCTCTAAAACAGTTAAGCTTTTGGACACTGCTTAAAATCTCAGTAATTCTGACTGAATCATGAAATATTATTTACTTCAATCTCAGCCAGAAAACAACAGAGTGAGTGGCCATTGTAATAAAGTGTGTCCAGTATGTGTGTCCTACATTTGTAGAGGCTTTTGTTTCAGTCAAGTAGAGACTTCTGCTGAAAGTGCAGAGACTGAGTGACAGTTTAGTGTCAAGGAAGTGCTGAACCCACTCTAAGCTGAGAGATTGATATTACACAAGAAACTCTTGTGCTCTACATATTAGGAAATTAAAAAGAAAATGAAAAAAAAATAGCTGATTAAACCCTAATTTAATTTTCCCCACACTGGTTTCTGGTTTGTCTTTTAATTTTTTTTCTTTCATTCCCTTTCCTACTTTTTTTTTTTAAGAAACTCTGTTTTCCGAGCTAAACGTCTGCTTGACTGAGTTAGGAACATCCCTCAATTACAATCCAAGAGATAAACTATAGCAATATACTTAAGCCATGTGCAGCAAGTAAAATGGAGGAAAAAAAGGGATTTTGGAGAGGTGCCGCTTTGAAAATAAATTAAAATAGACTTTTTCTATTAAGAGAGAAAAAAGCTTCAGTCAGGTCTTTTATATACAGAAAATGAAGGATTCAAATTTTTTACACATAGAGCAGTTGCTTTTATTAAAGTCAAATCCCAGTAATACTGACCAAAAAGGTTGGAACAACTGGAATTTCAAAGAAATTACCTAAACTATTTTTTTGGATCAACATCCAATGAATGATTTGACCCTCAGGTTTTATGCTTGGTTTTAATTCATACACACATGGACAAAATTGTTGGTACCCCTCTGTTATTGAAAGAAAAACCCACAATGGTCACAGAAATAACTTGAATCTGACAAAAGTGGTAATAAATAAAAATTCTATGAAAATTAACCATTGAAAATCAGACAATGCTTTTGAATTGTGGTTCAACAGAATTATTTTAAAAAACAAACTCATGAAACAGGCCTGGACAAAAATGATGGTACCCTTAACTTAATATTTTGTTGCACAACCTTTTGAGGCAATCACTGCAATCAAACAATTTCTGTAACTGTCAGTGAGACTTCTGCACCTCTCAGCAGGTATTTTGGCCCACTCCTCATGAGCAAACTGCTCCAGTTGTCTCAGGTTTGAAGGGTGTCTTCTCCAGACGGCATGTTTCAGCTCCTTCCACAGATGTTCAATAGGATTTAAATCATGGCTCATAGAAGGCCACTTTAGAATAGTCCAATGTTTCGCTCTTAGCCATTCTTGGGTATTTTTAGCTGTGTGTTTTGGGTCATTATCCTGTTGCAAGACCCATGACCTGCAACTGAGACCAAGCTGTCTGATACTGGGCAGCACATTTCTCCCTAGAATACCTTGATAGTCTTGAGATTTCATTGTACCCTGCACAGATTCAAGACACCCTGTGCCAGATGCAGCAAAGCAGCCCCAGAACATAACAGAACCTCCTCCATGTTTCACAGTAGGGACAGTGTTCTTTTCTTGGTTTGCTTCATTTTTGTGTCTGTGAACATAGAGCTGATGTGCCTTGCCAAAAAGTTCAAGCTTTGTCTCGTCTGTCCATAGGACATTCTCCCAGAAGCTTTGTGGCTTGTCAACATGCAGTTTGGCAAATTCCAGTCTGGCTTTTTATGATTTGTTTTCAACAGTGGTGTCCTCCTTGGTCGTCTCCCATGAAGTCCACTTTGGCTCAAACAATGACAGATGGTGCGATCTGACACTGATGTACCTTGACCTTGGAGTTCACCATGAATGTGTTTAGAGGTTGTTCTGGGCTCTTTTGTTACCATTCGTATTATCCTTCTCCTCCTGCTGCCACATCCAGGGAGGTTGGCTACAGTGTCGTGGATCTTAAATTTCTGAATAATATGTGCAACTGTAGTCACAGGAACATCAAGCTGCTTGGAGATGGTCTTATAGCCTTTACCTTTAACATGCTTGTATATAATTTTCTTTCTAATCTCCTGAGACAACTCTCTCCTTTGCTTCCTCTGGTCCATGTATAGTGTGGTACACACCATGTCACCAAACAGCACAGTGACTACTTGTCACCCTTTAAATAGGCCGACTGACTGATTACAAGTTTGTAGACACCTGTGATGTTAATTAGAGGACACATCTTGGTTGAACATGTCCCTATGGTCACATTATTTTCAATCTTTTCTAGGGGTACCATCATTTTTGTCCAGGCCTGTTTCATGAGGTTGTTTTTTAAAGTAATTCTGTTGAACCACAATTCAGAAGCATTGTCTGATTTTCATTGGTTAATTTTCATAAAATTTTTTTATTTATTACCACTTTTGTCAGATTCAAGTTATTTCTGTGACCATTGTGGGTTTTTCTTTCATTAACAGAGGGGTACCAACAATTTTGTCCACGTCTGTAAATGCAATATTGCACAAGATGGAGTAACAGTATCGTGATTATAGTAACTGCAGCTGTTATGCGGCTTAAAAGTATCACAGCCGTAGTTAGTATAATCACGATACCATAACGACGTCGAGTGTAATATTGCTTTTATAAAACAGTTCCCACTAGCAAAATTTATTAAATGACAGCAATACTGGGCAAAATATTATGATTTGTTTGTTTAACCAGTTATTTTGCACAGCTGAGAAAAAATAGTCCCTAAATCTAGTCATTAACTTGTTAAACACTCAATCAGCATGAAGACATCTATTGTCATTTCACAGATGTAAACAAGTTAAATATTGTCAAGTGCAAATGTAATAAGTGTTTATAAAACATGTTGAGTCGATACTTCAGAAAACCCCAGATCAAAACATATCCAATACTGGTCACCAGAGGCTAGTAGCTAGCATGCTAGCAATTTAGCACATTTTGCTCACTTTTTTTTTTGTATGAAACAAAGAGTCCATCACCACAAAGATATTGTGGTTTATTAATCGAGACAATTTCAAACTCTAGCACTGCCTATTTTTTTTAAACAGATGTGAAATTGCTTAATGTAAAATAATTGGGTAGATGGAAGTAGACCTTTGAAAAAGGATGGGAATTCCGGGTCATGGATGTTAATTTTTTTGTCAAACAGTGCTTCACTTTGGAAATTAAGATATCCAAAACAGTACTGCAATTGTCAGATTTGACTGAAAAATACTGTTAGTAATTAACATGACTAGAACACCTTTGAAGTGGAGTGGTACATATCCAGTGAAACTGGAGTGCAGTTTTTGTGGTGTAAACAAACGACACAGTATTATCTTGTCTGTAACTAGTGATCTTTGGTCACGCACCTGATGTCGTGACGTAATTTATATGCACCGTCTCTTTTTTCTCATGCAAGCTGCCAAGTAAAGTTCACGTTCAACAGCATGCAGTTGTCCCACGTTATTTCGTTCAACTAAAGAACACGACATGGTGTCAGAAGTGCTGCGTAGCTGTGAAGACAGACACTAAAAGTCATTCTAGTGGGAAGAGGGAGAGAGGTGAGCTAAGATGCCCGAAGATAGAGATGATGAACCGGCGAGAGCAGGAGTTAGCATCGCGGCTAGCACGCCCAGCGCCACGTTTAGCATCCAGCCACCGGAGCCCTTTGATTTCTCCAGACCACATGAATGGACCAAGTGGATTCGGTGCTTCGAAAGATTTCGCCAGGCAAGCAATTTGTCTTCAAGTTCAAATGAAAATCAAGTCAATACATTAATATACTGCATGGGAGATGAAGCAGATGATGTCCTGAGAGGCTTAAAGTTAACCGAAGCAGAGCAGCTCGAATATAGCAAAGTGAGAGACGGCTTCCACAGCTTTTTCATTGTAAAGAAAAATGTTGTTTATGAACGTGCACGTTTCAATATGCGCAAACAAGAGCCAAATGAAACCGTAGACGCATTTGTATCAGCCCTGCATGCATTAGCGGAGCACTGCAACTACGGTCAGCTTCACGATGAGCTCATAAGAGACAGAATAGTAGTGGGCTTGGCCGACACAAGGCTGTCAGAGCGCATGCAAATGGAAAAAGACTTGGACTTGGAGAAAGCCGTAAATATGGCAAGGCAATCAGAAGAGATCAAAAAGCAACAAACAACTTTGAGGAATGAAGGAAACGCGATGCAGATGAACGTGAACTCTGTGGATAGAGTTACTAAAGCCAAATACGACAAGACAAAGTTTAAGTTCAAAAGCGAAACAGTGAACGCACGCCAGCTGTCTAAAAGTAAAAGCAAAAGTACATCAAACGCATGGTGCTATAAATGTGGTGGCTCTCCTCACCCTAAATACGAGTGCCCTGCAAATGATGCCAAATGTCATGCATGTGGAAAGAAACGCCACTATCAACGGGTCTGCAGGCAAAGTAAGAATGTCCAAAGTATTGAGGAGGAAGAGGAGCGAAGTTTTTTCCTCGGCTCAGTCACAGCAGGCCACCAGGTATGGACAGCTGATATTCTGGTGAGGGACACTAAAATGTCTTTCAAACTCGACACTGGAGCCGATGTCACTGCAATAGCGGAGTCAGACTTGGAACAAATATTTCCAAAAGCAAAAATGCCTGTTATCCAGCAGCCGGAGAAACCATTGTTGGGTCCTGGAAGGAAACCACTGGAGGTTGCAGGTTTCACAAAGCTTCAGCTCAACTACGGGACAAAACAGACAACAGAAAAGGTCTACATTGTCAAAAATCTCAGCACGCCACTGTTAGGCCTTCCTGCCATCATAGCTCTAGGCCTTCTTGTGCGAGTTGATGTTATTTCAATGGACACTCTGAAAACATCCTACCCCAAACTGTGCAGCGGTCTGGGTGAAGTGCAGCAGCCCTACCACATAAAACTCAAATCAAACGCTGTGCCATACTCATTGAAAACCCCAAGGAGGATTCCAATACCTCTAATGGGTAAAGTCAAGGAGGAACTCCAAAGGATGTAACAGCTTGGAGTCATCACCCGAGTGGAGGAACCTACAGACTGGTGCGCCGGCATGGTCGTTGTTCCGAAGAAAAACAGTCCGAGGCTGAGACTGTGCGTGGATTTTACCGGACTAAATGAGTATGTGTGCAGAGAAAAGTTTGTGCTGCCTTCTGTCGAACAAAGTCTTGGGATGCTAACAGGAGCCAAAGTGTTCAGCAAGCTGGACGCCAACATGGGCTTCTGGCAAATTCCCTTGTCGGAGGAATCTGCCAAACTGACCACATTCATAACACCCTTCGGGCGGTTCCACTTTAACCGCCTCCCCTTTGGCATCAGCTCTGCGCCCGAGCACTTTCAGCGCAAAATGTCGGAGGTTATCGAAGGAGTTGAAGGAGTGGTCTGTCACGTTGATGATGTGCTGGTATGGGGACATGACCAAGAGGAGCATGATGCCCGACTCCATACCACCCTGCAAAGACTGGAAAAAGCAGGTATAACTCTGAATGTGGAAAAATGTGATCTGTCACAGACCAAAGTGACTTTCCTTGGCCACATCATTACGGACACTGGCATAAGTCCTGACCCAAAGAAAACAGAGTCCATCACAGAGATGAGTGAGCCATCAACCGTGACAGAGCTAAGAAGTTTTCTGGGCATGGTCAATCAGGTGGGAAAGTTTATCCCCCATTTAGCAGAGAAAGACAAAGCTCTGAGAGATCTTTTGTCCAAGAAGAACAGCTGGTATTGGGGTGTAGACCAAGCTAAAGCATTCAAAACGCTCAAAGATGCTCTAACTTCACCCCCAGTGCTTGCTATGTATGACCAAAACAGAGACACTAAAGTATCGGCTGATGCTTCTTCTTATGGTCTAGGTGGTGTTCTCCTGCAGCGCTGGGAAGAAGGATGGAGACCAGTCGTCTACGCTTCAAGGTCGCTGTCTCCAACAGAACAACGCTATGCACAAGTGGAAAAAGAAGCCTTAGCATCCACATGGGCATGCGAGCGATTCCGTGATTTTCTAATAGACAAACATTTCTGTCTGGAAACTGATCATAAACCTCTTGTGTCACTCTTAGGAGCTCAAGCCTTGGATCTACTGCCACCGAGGATCCAGCGCTTCAGGATGAGACTCATGCGTTACTCGTACAATGTACAGTATGCCCCAGGTAAATCACTCTGGACAGCAGACACTTTGTCTCGCTCACCATTGAAAACAAAACTGACAAAATCAGACGAGGAACTCATGGAGAGCACAGACATATATGTGGACAGCATCATTGAAAATATGCCTGTCAGTTCATCATATATGCAAACACTCAAGGAACAACTGAAAATGGACAGTGTGTGTGCTCGTGTAATGGTCATGTGCAGTCAAGGTTGGCCTGAACATGCAAAACAAGAACCTCTATTGAGAAACTACTGGCCCGACCGAGCCACACTTACCGTGAAAGACGGCTTGCTGTTGAAGGATTCAAGACTTGTTATCCCTTCAGCAATGCAAAACGATGTCTTAACAAAACTACATGACGGACACCAAGGAGTTGTGAAATGTAGAGCCCGAGCTCGCCAGTCAGTATGGTGGCCTGGTCTCAGCCAACAGTTAAGTGAAATGGTGTTAAAGTGCAGAACATGCATACAAGAGAGACACAACCACAGTGAGCCATTAATGCCAACCGAATGCCCTGACCGCCCGTGGCAAAGAGTGGGTACAGATCTGTTCGAGCTGGGAGGGAAAACTTACCTTCTTGCTGTGGACTATCTTTCCAGGTTCGTTGAGATTGCCCTGCTGAACAAAACGAAATCCAACGACGTCATTACTCACCTGAAGTCTTTCTTTGCCCGTCATGGCATCCCTGAGGTCCTGATGTCTGATAATGGGCCCCAGTTCTCTGGTCGGACTTTCACAGACTTTGCGGCTGCCTATGGCTTTAAACACATCACAAGCAGCCCAAGGTTCCCGCAAAGTAACGGAGAGGCAGAACGTGCTGTACAGACTGTGAAAAACTTACTGAAAAAGGCTGCTGATCCATATTTAGCTCTTCTTGCCTATAGAGCTACTCCTCTCCAAAATGGTTACAGCCCTGCTGAACTCCTCATGGGCCGCCGCCTGAGGACGACACTACCGACTCTTCCCTCTCAGTTGGATCCGACACTGCCGGACAGCGTCACTCTTGCTCATAAGGAAAGGGAGAAGAGGATTTCAAACTACAACAGACGTCACTGAGCAAAACCCTTGTGTAACTTGTCACCAGGAGAGCAAGTGTGGGTGTCAGATGCTAAAACACCAGGCACTGTTATCCAAAGTCACTCAACACCGAGATCTTATACAGTGGACTTACCACAGGGGACAGTGAGACGCAATCGCATGCATTTGATTCCTCTACACTCACCTTTGCAACAGTGTACCAAACAGCAGAGTGGGTCAGATGAACCTTCAGAGCAAGTGAAACAAACGCCTATTGTACCTCCTGTTACTCCTATAAAGTCTGATGTTGTGAGAACTAGATCAGGAAGAACTATTGTCAAACCTAAAAAGTTAGATCTCTAAAGAATGGTAAAATGTACAAACACAGAATGTTCTTAGCTGTGGTATTGTTAATGTTTGGAAAATAATAAGCGAAGGTTTAAAAGTACATGCTAAGTTCAGAGAAAATGTACACTTGAATACTAGTTACATGTACGCATACTCTCAAAAAAAAAAAGAGGTAAAAAGGGAGATGTGGTGTAAACAAACGACACAGTATTATCTTGTCTGTAACTAGTGATCTTTGGTCACGCACCTGACATCGTGACGTAATTTATATGCGCTGTCTCTTTTTTCTCATGCAAGCTGCCAAGTAAAGTTCACGTTCAACAGCATGCAGTTGTCCCACGTTATTTCGTTCAACTAAAGAACACGACAGTTTTCATGGAAATTAAAGTAACTCCTGGAATCCCTATTGTCCAATCAAATTGCTCAGTCGGAACTAACTTGTGTGTGTGTGTGTGTGTGTGTGTGTGTGTGTGTGTGTGTGTGTGTAGTGTAGTGTAGTGTTTGTCCCCTTCCTGATTTCTCATTTTTGTGGATGTTTGTCACACTTATATGTTTCAGATTATCAAACAAATTTAAATATTATATATATAATATGTGTGTGTGTGTGTGTACAGTCATGTGAAAAAATTAGGACACCCTGTATCAGCCTCTGTGTTTTTTAACATATTTGGACATATGGATGTTTAATATCAATGTTAAAAATACTGGGAGATTCATGTAATTCAACCAAACAATTAAAAAATAAATTAAATACATTTTTCAAATTTTCTATAAAATGTAATTCTAAACAAATAGTGAGGAATAAATTAGGACACCCCATCTTTTTAGGATACCCCCACATTCATTCCCACTTAAATGGCTAAAATAAATGTTCAAAAATGCAAATAAAAACAAAAACAAGGTTAGACATAGATATGTGAACATTTCTTAATAAAAACTGAATATTTCATGAGGTGTCCTTATTTTTTCCCATGACTGTATACAGTGCATCTGGAAAGTATTCAAAGCACTTTACTTATTCCATGCTTTGTTATGTTACAGCCTTATTCCAAAAGGGATTCAATTCATTTTTTTCTCAGAGTTCTACACACAATACCCTATAATGACAATGTGAAAAGTTTTTTGGAGATTTTTGCAAATTTATTGAAAATAAAAAAACTAAGAAATCACATGTACATAAGTATTCACAGCCTTTGCCATGAAGCTCAAAATTGAGCTCAGGTGCATCCTGTTTCCACTGATCATCCTTGAGATGTTTCTACAGCTTAATTGGAGTCCACCTATGGTCAGTTCAGGTGATTGGACATGATTTGGAAAGGCACACACCTGTCTATATCAGGTCCCACACTTGACAGTGCATGTCAGGGCACAAACCAAGCACAAAGTCAAAGGAATTGTCTGTAGACCTCCGAGACAGGATTGTCTCAATGCAGAAATCTGGGGAAGGGTACAGAAAAATTTCTGCTGCTTTGAAGGTCCCAATGAGCACAGTGGCCTCCATCATCTGTAAACGGAAGAAGTTCAGAACCACCAGGACTCTTCCTAGAGCTGGCCGGCCGTCTAAACTGAGTGATAGGGGGAGAAGGGACTTAGTTAGGGAGATGACCAAGAACCCGATGGTCACTTTGTCAGAGCTCCAGCATTCTTCTGTGGAGACAGGAGAACCTTTCAGAAGGACAACCATCACTCCAGCAACCCACCAATCAGGTCTGTATGGTAGAGTGGCCAGACAGAAGCCACTCCTTATTAAAAGACACATGGCAGCCGCCTGGAGTTTGCCAAAAGGCACCTGAAGGACTCTGAGACCATGAGAAACAAAATTCTCTGGTCTGATGAGACAAAGATTGAACTCTCTGGCGTGAATGCCAGGTGTCTTGTTTGGAGGAAACCAGGCACTGCTCATAACCAGTGTTGGGCAAGTTACTAAAAAATAGTAACTAGTTACAGTTACTAGTTGCTTCTTTTCAAAAGTAGCTGAGTTACTTGTGAGTTACTGCATGATTAAAGTAAAGAGTTACTTGGAAAAGTAACTTTCACGTTACTTTTAAACACATACTTAAATCATCTTGCACACATAGCAAGATCAAGGGCCCCTTGTTCTCATCAGAAAAAAAAGAAAAAAAATGATGAGAAAAAAGTCATCTTAAAGAGAAAAAAAATCTCTCAGATTTACATACACTATTGTATTCAGTAGAAAGTCAGAAATTTACTAGAAATAAAACTGCAAATTCACAGAAAACATTTTGGACCTCCCAGTGGGCTGTTTTTGGCCCACGAGCCACGAGCTATACATTTGACACCCCTGGACCAGCCCTTTAAAAATGCATATTTCGGGGATTTACTTCCATGAAATGGTTGCATATCACAATAGCATGTAAATTAATAAGATAAAATAAAACAGAAAGCACAGATAAATGAAAGTTCACCGCTTAGAAGAAGCTGTTCTTTACTGCAACAAATTACAGTCACTTTTTTTCTTTGCGTAAGAAAACTTACACAATTACTTACACAGGTTACACATTTAGACAACTGCGGGCATTAAATGCAGCTTCTTGCTCTAAAAATACTCATTTTTAACCACAGAGGTAAGGAGCTGTTGGCGGCTACTCACTGCTTGGACAACAGGCAATCAGGGCTTGATATGAGAAGTCGCCACCTCCACGGCATTTCTTCCTACCAGGCTGCAGCGTGACCTGGGGCAGGATAGGAAACCGACCCACGGAGGAGACTGACAGCTGCGCCAGCTATAGTAGGGTCAGTTTATTTGCGCTAAAAATATCTATCCATATTAATAAAATGAGTAACGTGAGTAACACATCTGATCAAATTTCAGTATATTTAACGTATTACTGAATTTTTAAACAGTAATTTCGTTACACAGCACATTACTGCAAAAGTACTGGCATTACAGTAACGCGTTACTTTGTAATGCGTTACTCCCAACACTGCTCATAACTATGCCAATGGTGGTGGCAGCATCATGCTGTGGGGATGTTTTTCAGTGGCAGGAACTGGGAGACTAGTCAGGATAGAGGGAAAGATGAATGCAACAATGTACAGAGACATCATGGATGAAAACCTGCTCCAGAGCACTCTTGACCTCAGACTGGGGTGATGGTTCATCTTTCAGCAGGACAGCAACCCTAAGCGCACAGCCAAGATATCAAAGGAGTTGTTTCAGGACAACTCTGAATGTCCTTGAGTGGCCCAGCCAGAGCCCAGACTTGAATCCAATTGAACATCTCTGAAGAGATCTGAAAATGGCTGTGCACCAACGCTTCCCATCCAACCTGATGGAGCTTGAGAGGTGCTGCAAAGAGGAATGGGTGAAACTGCCCAAAGATAGGTGTGCCAAGCTTGTGGCATCATATTCAAAGACTTGAAGCTGTCAAAGGTGCATCAACAAAGTACTGAGCAAAGGCTGTGAAAACTTTTGTACATGCGATTTCTTAGTTTTTTTATTTTTAATAAATTTGTAAAAATCCCCCAAAACCTTTTTTCACATTGTCATTATGGGGTGTTGTGTGTAGAATTTTGGGGGAAAAAAATAACTTAATCCATTTTGGAATAAGGCTGTAACATAACAAAATGTGGAAAAAGTGAAGAGCTGTGAATACTTTCTGGATGCACTGTATATTAATTCCATTGTAGTTCAGCAGTGAGAAAAAGGCAGTTAATAGCCCCACTGCTTGGGGATTGCACACAGTCATTGTGAAGTTGAATGCGCTTGTCCTGACAGAGTAAATAAAATGAAAATGTTTTCAGTTATTCCTGCTTTTTTCTGCATTGGGATAGTGATAGCTTCTTCTCTAGGACCGCAGCCTTCACCTGACAGACCTGAAAAAAAGAAAGTAAAGGGAAAAAAGTAGTATTTCTGCATGCTCTTACTATGAGATCCTAAGCAAGGTTGCATCACTCGAGGATTTAGCATGAGAAGAGCGTATTTTTATGAAATTATTTACTAGAGCACTTGTCAGTTAGAAGACCTTCTTGGAGCGTCCATAAATAAACTGTCAAGTTTGACATGTAATCCATAAATGTATGCAATCTAGTGCTCAGTTACAGCACAATTGCATCAGTATGGCAATGTAAATGAACTGAACAGAACAGTGCATAAGATTTTGGAGCATCTTTTAGGAAATAAAAAAATGTATGTATTTGTAAAGGTGTTTTCAAATGTGTCTAACCACTAAAAATAAAAATTTGATTATCATTGTCCTGGAATAAACAGTTTACATCAACATGAGGAGCAGGTCCTCACCTCATGAAGGCCACCATCTTCCACCAGCATGTTTCTGCAGTAGCTCAGAATGGACAGACTGCTGGACTTTGGTAATGATGCACTGGCTGTTAGCACTGAGTGGCATAATAGCTCTGTTTGAGTTGCAGGCTGACAAAATGGGAAAAGAAGAAAAAAGACCAAGAAGCCAATTAAAAGAGAAGCTAGACTTTTTTTTTTTATTTAAAATTGGTTAAATGGCTATTGATATGTATAATGCTCAACAAAAAAGCAAAATTTTTCATCTTTGATATCAAGGAAGACAAAATATGAAGAAATGAAATGACATTGACACTGTAGCCACTATATTTGGGCTGCAGGCTGACAAAGCATGAGACAAAGACAAAAGAAGATAAGCACCAACATGAGAAGTTTTCAGTTTAAATTTGCTTAAATGGCTGATCATACACATTATGCTGAACAAGTCAAGCAAAATGAGCATGAATCACTGGTGACAAAGAAGTTAAAGCCTGACGAGACAAAACAACATCACAACAGACAAACACAAACCCCCCCAAAAAACTATAAGATAAACACTGGTATGTTTCCCAGATGGAAATAATGAACCAAAACTTTTGAAGTGTAATGTAAAAAACAGTCATTTGTCTAATGTAAAAGTTGCTGTTTTGCAACATAGTTGTGCATTTTAGGCAAGCTTATATTCACTGTATAAATCCTACCCAGGTTCTATGTTTCTTTTTGAGTAAAAACAAGAAATGAGGCTGCGTCTTCATAGAGTGCATTTTTTATGTATTTTAGAGTTGAATGTGCTCAGGGCCTGGGCAGCGCGGTGGGGGAGTGGTTAGCACTGCGGCAGCACAGTAATTCACCCTTGGCCGGGGGATCCCGGGTTCGATCCCAGCCCCCGACCAACAGTGATCTGTGTGGAGTTTGGATGTTCTCCCCGTGTCTGCATGGGTTTACTCCTGGATTTCTCCAGTTTCCTCCCACGTGCTAAAAACATGCAAGTTAGGTTAATTGGCATCAAACTGGGGATTCTAAATTGTCCTTAGGTATGGCTGTGAGAGTGAATGGTTGTCTGTCTCTCTGTGTTGGCCCTGCGATGGACTGGCGATCTGTCTAGGGTGTACCCTGCCTCGTGCCCAAAGATGCTGGGATAGGCTCCAGCCCCCCCGCGACCCGAAAAGGATTAAGCGGAAGAAGATGGATGGATGGATGGATGGATGTGCTCAGGGCCTTCAGCGCAAAAATGCTTTCAGCGGTGAGCATTTTTTGTCACTGTGCTCAGGGCTCTTGGCGTTTAAAAAAGTTAAACTTTTTTAGTGCCACTTCACTTGTCAGCAGCACACCTCTCTAACCAGCCAACCAGAATTAGGCTAAAATGATACCAGGATCAATATTTGAAGGCAAGAGCTTGGAGGCATGTATGTTTTCTTACCAGTTTGATACTAGAATATAGAGCGGAGAACTTTTTTTAAGAAAAATAGGTCCAGAGCATTTTCACAATCTCTGTGGTCACACAGCCTAAGGGCAGACGTACTAAGGCAGCGCAAATTAGCGAGTGTGCAAATTAGACAGACTGCCTAAGGGAGTGGCCAATTTTTGCCAGTGATCTACTAACAACACGCAAAATTATGAACACAGACGCAGTCACTTCATTTCAATAATGCCCACCCATCCATCAAGAGCACGGCAAAATTGTGCACAGGCACAGCTGAGGAAGCGGGTCATCAACAAAGGCATAGCCAGTTTGGAGGAGTATAATATAGGAGGGTTTTTTTTAAGCTTTTTTAAGCTTTTGTTTAAGTGTAAAACACAATAAAATAGTTTATTTTTGTTCGTCATATTTCAAAGTTTTGATTTTCATTTCACATGACAGACTCATTTGTTTAATATGTATAAATTTAGCATCTGTATATAATTTAAAAAAGGACTACTTATGAATAAATTGATTATTTGACCAACATGTTTATTTTATTAAAACAAGAACTGTTAAGCTGGTCTGATGGAGACTCTGGGGTTTTATTATGTGAATAACTTTAACAAAATCTACAGGTCTCCCAGGCCAATGTATGGACAGCAAAAAGAAACAAATATAGAACTAGAAAAGCACTCGGAGAGCACAGACCTCCGCCAAGCGCCACAGTTCCCCCCATACAGTGTTTGTGTGTATGTTTTCAGATTCCTTGACCATGAAAACATATGACTAGCAATTGGATTCACAATGATAGGATTAGTGGTTCAGTAGTAAAAGCATTACCTCCTTGGCGGAGGTAATAAACTGAAGTGTTGGTGTTGTGTCCATCTCCTTCATGTGCAAAGTCCCAGGCTGCGAGCGTTTTCATAGATCACTGAAAGCAGCACTCAGGGCTTCAGTGATGGATGCAAATTGCGTAGACAGGTTGCTGTGGGTTTTATTGGGTTTGCGCTCTGCGGAAAAAAAGAGGATATTGAATCTTCCCCGGCAGAGAGCTGGTTTTTGCGCAGCCCCTATGGCTAGCCGGGGAATTTCTGCCAAATAATCCGGCGGCAGACAGCTGCCCGTCTCAATTTTTGCAGCGTAGCGCAAACACAGGCACGCTGGCGGGCCCTGCCCACCACAGTTTTGACGGATGCAAATTGGGTAGACAGGTTGGCGTGGGTTTTATTGGGTTTGCGCTCCGTGGAAAAAGAGGATTTGAAGCTTCCCCGGCAGAGAGCTGGTTTTTGCACAGCCCCTATGGCTGGCCGGGGAATTTGTGCCAAATAATCCGGCGGCGGACAACTGCCCGTGTCAGCTTATGCAGCGTGGCGCAAACACAGGCATGCTGGCGGGCCCTGCCCACCACAGTTTTCCGCGTGCTTTTGTGCCTAAAACTTTGAAGAAGGCGGAGTTTGTGTTCGTCAGACACGACGACCAGCGCCCTCTATTGCCCCTGCACACATGTTGAAAATGGCCGTATGTCACAATGTTAAAGAATCCTTTTAAAAATTCCTGTATCAAGACGGTGATCCGTATCATCCCCAAAATTTAATCAGTTCTTCCTTGTACCATTTCCAACAACGCCTGAAAGTTTCATCGAAATCCGTCCAAAACTTTTTGAGTTATCTTGCTAACCAACAGACAGACAAACAGACAGACAGACAGACAAACAGACAGACAAACCCCGGCAAAAACATAACCTCCTCCTGGCCTTCGGCCTGGCGGAGGTAAATATGGATAGAAAATTGACAATGTGGAAGAGCTTTTGTTTCAAAAGCAAGGGGGAGTCTGATGGAGAGGAGAGGAAACGCAGAGAATGTTTGATTTTATTCTTATTCTTTGAGATTTTGTCGCAAAATGTAAAGTGCATTATAAATGAAATAAATCATTATTAGTAGTAGTAGTAGCAGTAGGCTATATATCAACAAATGAAATTTAAAAAATCCTCTGCAGGCTGATGTCCAGTTCAGCACAACACCGATCTCTATGAGATCATTTCTGTTCCAACCCTGTTCATATAATCTGTTCTGTCATGCCAAATAAAGTCACGCGCAGAGAGAAGATTCTGTCTCTTTGGCCACGCGTCCTCAGTACTCGACGGTTTCTCGGCACCAACTATCACTGCCATGTCAGGCACAGATGAATTAAGACAAGCTTTTCTGGGGCGTTAAATCCTGGTGCATTTAGCAGGAGATTGACATCCGCAAACCTTTATAAATCACCTTATGCCGGTCATTTAATTCAGTTCAACTTTATTTATATAGTGCTATTTCACAAGTCATCTCATAGCACTTTCAAATGTAGAGGAAACCCCCACAATTGCAGAAAGACCCCAGCAATCAGGTGATCCCCTGTGAGCAAGCGCTTGGCGACGGTGGAGAGGAAAAACTCCCTTTTAACAGGAAGAAGTCTCTAGCAGAACCAGGCTCAGGGAGGGGCAGTCATCTGCTGCGACTGGCTGGGGGGTGAGGGGATAAAGATGAGAAGAACAGACATGTAGAGAGCAAGCATTAAAGGGGAGAAGCCCAGTACATTATTGGAGGTCTCCTGGCTGTCTAAATCTATTAGCAGCATAACTAAGGGAGGGTTTAGAGACACATGATACCTCCGAATTGTAAGCTATATCAAAAAGGAAGGCTTTTACCCTATTCTTAAAAACAGAGCTCGAGTCTGACTCCCAAATCCAGATTGGTAACTGGTTCCACAGGAAAGGAGCTTGATAACTGAAGGCCCTGCCTCCCATTGTACTTTTGGAGATTCTAGGTATTACAAGTAATTAAGCATTTTGGGAGCGTAATGCTCTATTAGGATGATAGCGTAGTATCAGATCTTTTAAATAAAAAGGGGCCTGATTGTTAAGAGCTTTGTAAGTGAGAAGAAGGATTTTAAACTTAATTCTGAACTCTATGGGAAGCCAGTGAAGGGAGGCCAAAACCGGAGAGATATGATCTCTCTTTCTAGTACCTGTTAAAACTCTTGCAGCAGTATTTTGGATCAACTGAAGACTTTTTAAAGATATTTTAGGACAACCTGATAATAAAGACTTACAATAATCTAATCTAGAGCTAACAAAAGCGTGGATCAGTTTCTGAGCATCACTCTGAAACAAGATGCTCCTAATCTTGGTAATATTACGCAACTGATAGAAGGCAGTCTTAGAAACAAATTTAATATGTGAATTGGAAAAACAGATCTTGATCAAAAATAACTCCAAGGTTCCTCACAGAACTATTAAGAGAAAGAGTAACCACATCCAAACTAAGAGTTTGATTTGGAAAGGTATTTCTAAGGTTTTTTTGGACCAACAAGAATGACTTCAGTCTTATCTGAATTTAATAGCAGGAAATTACAAGTCATCCAAGCTTTGATTTCCTTAAGACAGGCTTCTAACTTGGCTAATTGATTACTATCATCTGGCTTCATTGACAGGTATAATTGTGTGTCATCTGCATAACAATGAAAATGTATACAGTGCTTTCCAATGATGTTGCCTAACAGAAGCATATATAAACTAAAAAGAGTAGGACCTAGCACAGATCCCTGTGGAACTCCATGACTGAGCTTTGAGTTGGAAGAAAACTCATTACTGACATGAACATACTGGAGCCTATCAGACAAATAAGAGCTAAACCACTGCAACGAAGTTCCATTAAGTCCAACATAGTGTTCTAATCTATCGAGTAGAATATTATGGTAGACAGTATCAAAGGCTGCACTAAGGTCTAAAAGGACAAGTACAGAAACAAGTCCATTATCAGATGTGATAAGGAGGTCATTAGTGACCTTCACTTAGGCTGTTTCAGTATGATGATGTATTCTAAACCCAGATTGAAACTCTTCAAATAAACCATTTCCCTGCAAGTGATCAAATACTGTAATTGCGTAGCAACAACTTTTTCTAAGATTTTTGAAATGAAAGGCAGATTAGAGATTGGTCAATAGTTAGCTAAAACTCCTGGATCCAGCGTTGGCTTTTTGAGTAAGGGTTTAATTACAGCAGTTTTAAAAGCCTACGGTACATGACCTAATGTTAAAGAAGAATTAATTATTTGAAGAATACGGCTGCCAATAAATGGGAAGACTTTTTTAAATAATGTGGTAGGAATAGGGTCTAAAAGACAAGTTGAAGGCTTGGATGAGGAAATTATTTTATCTAACTCTAAAAGGTCAATTGGAGTAAACATATCCAAACAGATATCAGTTGAAGGAGTTGTAGTAGTTACTGTATATAAGTTAATGGTGGGAAGAATCTGACTGATTTTATCTCTAATAGATGAAATTTTATGATTGAAAAAGTTCATAAAGTCCTGACTAGTAAGCTCTAAGGGAATGCAAGGATTGACAGAGTCCTGACTCTTTGTCAGCCTGGCTACAGTGCTGAAAAGAAACCTGGGATCATTCTTGTTCTTTTCTATTAATGCAGAGTAATAACTTGTTCTAGCTTTTCTAAGAGATTTTTTTTATAAATTAAAAGATGATTTCTCCAAGCTGAATAGTTTTCATCTAAATTAGTGGAATGCCATTTTCTTTCTAATTGATGAGTCTTCTGTTTTAAGCTACGAGTTTCTGTGTTAAACCAAGGGGTTAGAAATCTCTGATTGGACTTTTCTTTTTTAAAGGGGCCACCAAGTCTAGAGTCTGATGCAGAGAAGCTGTAACACTATCTACCGTGCTATCAATTACAGAAGCAGCAAGCTCTCCATAGCTTATTTCCGTTGTGTTGACACATGGCATAGAGGAGACGATCTGCATAAATTTGGTCACAACATCATCTGAAAGACATCTGCTGTAGTAATATTTTTCTTTAGGAATCAAATAGTCAGGAATAGTGAAATCATAAGTTAACAGACAGTGGTCTGACAGTACAGGATTATGAGGAGACACTACCAGATTTTCTGTTTCTTTGCTATATGTCAGAACAAGGTCCAATGTGTGGTGGAGATAATGGGTAGAATTTTCTACTTTCTGAGAAAACCCCATCGAGTCTAATACTGAATTAAATGCCTTATTAAGACAGTCACCATCTATATCTACATGTATGTTAAAATCCCCTACTATAATTATTCTAACTGATTTCAGCACTAAATCAGCTAAGAATTCAGCAAATTTGGATAAAAACTCTGAGTAGGCTGAGGGAGGATGATAAACTATGGCAAATAAAATTGGGTTTAACCTAAAATTGCTAACATGCCCAATACTGAGGACCAGGCACTCAAAGGAATTAAAACATATTTTTTGCTTTACATTAACTAGTAATTTAGAATGGTAAATTGTCGCTACTCCTCCTCCACAACCAGAACTTCTGGGATTTTGATAGTTTAAATAACCAGAGGGAGCTGATTAATTTAAACCAACATAATCCTCTTGCCCTAACCAAGTCTCTGTAAGGGATATTAAATCAATCTGATGATCAATTAACAGATCATGGACTAGTAGAGACTTGGGAGTTAGAGACCTAATATTTAAAAAAACACATTTAAATTTTAAATTATGAGGAGGAAGAGATGCCAAATCATTAAATTTAGAGACTTGATGTTTAATTTGAGTTTTACCAACTTTTTGTTTAATCATTTTGGGATGCTTATACATTATATTTTTATTAACTTTGGAGGGAGCAGACAATGATTCTCTGACGGGGAAGACAGGGGCTAAGTTGAGGGGTGGTGGATGAAGAGGAGCTGCAGAGAGACGTGTATTTATCAAGTTATGTTGTATTTGTCTTGGTGTATAATGCTTTGGGTAACGGGAGACAGACACAATCTCTATGGGGTTATGAATTGAAGACTGATCTAAACAGTGAGAATTTTTTTTATTTGATTTTTTATACTTTATTTATTTGGATTAATAGGATTAATATGAGAAGTGGAAGCAAAAAGGGGCTGGTTGGCAGACCCAGGTACTTCGGGGAGAGTTAACATACCAGCTTTCAGTCACTGTACTAAAAATGCTGAATGGAATAAAACAGATTGTCCCTTAGAACACGTACACCGAGTCTATTTGGATGGATGCCATCTGGCTTCATAAATGATGGACGGTTCCAAAACAGGTTGAAATTGTCTAAAAAACAATGTTAAAAGTAGGACATGTTGAACACAACCAGGTATTAAGGCTGAGAGTTCTGCTAAAATAATTCCAACCTCTTCTAAAAGGTGCAAGTGGCCCAGAAATAAACACGTCTGCCACAGTTCATAAGAGTGGACAGAAGGCTCCTGAAGTCACTCTTTAAGATCTCTGATGTTTCATCTGGGATGTTGTTGCATCCAACACGCACAATAATAGTTTTAGCGTGGAGGTATTCATTTAATAGGTCAGGGGTAAGAGCCTCAATGTCCGACACTTTAGCCCCAGGAAAAAATTTTGTAACACTTCACCTGCTTCTGATGTTCCTCATTATTGAATCACCAATTACCAGCATCGTCTGGGGGGGCTTTGTCAGTGGCTTCTGAAATGGTGGATAATTTTGCCATAGTTGCTGCGGTGGCGGCGGGGTGCCGAGGCGGGGGCGGGATGTGGGGGGATGCACTCTCTTCTTTTTGGAGCTGGTGTATAGTTTGGCACACCTAAGGTAGTTTCAATCCGGGGCTTGCGGGTTTGGGCTGCTGCTGAAGGGGGAGGGGCGGCCATGGGAAGATGATCGACATCCAGGTGGGGGAAATCTTCCAGGGAAAGGATGTCTAATCTGTTTTCCAACAAAAGGGGAAGGGAGGAGGCGCAGCCATGTCTGGTCAATCCCCGACGATTGCTATATGGCCCAACCATGGTCCAGGGCGCACATTGAGGCTGTGATGAACCACCCGGGGCTTTGGGTTTAGCTCCAAGCTGAAGCCAGTGTTTGATGCTGGAGTCCTGGACAGCTGAGGTGACCGGAGCAGGGGTGGAAGTGGATGGCGATGTGCTAATTTCACCCAGGTAAGTAGCCGTCTCTGCTAGCTGCGAGTCCGTCGCTGGGGCCGATGTCCGTCCAAAAATAATAGTGTCCAGGTGGTTTTCAGCCTCCCGAGTCTTATAAAGGTTAGAGAGTCTCAATTCCAACTCAGAAACCTTCTTAGAGAGGGAGACACAGCTGACACAAGTAGGGGATGGAGCCATGGCTTTCCAGGCCAGAAGTGGCTAGCTAGCTAGCTAAAACGGGTTAGCCTAACCTGGTGAACAGCCCTGCCCGGGGTCTGATTCACCTGTGTGCCTGATCGGGCTTTCGTATTTACTAAGCTAACACTAAGTAAAAAGTTAATAATAGTAAAAGAGATCAAGAGATAAAAATTTAAAACGGAGCTAATACAACAAACAAAAACAGACAAGATAATGCTTTGACAACATCGTGACAGTTTACAAACAGACGCGGACACATAGGCATGTACTTCTAGTCATTATGGTTATTATTTTTATCCTGGGTTGTTTGTTTAGCGTCTCAGCAGTCTAACTGTGGCCTTGCAGATTGTAGAGAGGAAGAGAATACAAGGGAGGAGGAAGAAGGAACGATGAGGCATGCGAGAGTCAGAGTCTCTCTCGTCGTGCAGCCCATTAAATACTCTCCTCCCTCAAATCTGCACTTTGGCACGACAGCTCCCACAAATTCATATGCAATTAAGCCAGGAGCAAAATTAACATAGTCCACGCCTTTCCATCGCTAATTTTGCCCTGTGCCCTTTAGTAAATCTTGACAGTAGTTTTTTAACACCAAAACAGGGTTTTGCAATGGCACAGCATGTTAGGAAATCTGCCCCAACACATTATTTCTTAGACATTTGTATTTTCACAATATATTGAAGGTTTCTGAAACTTGATGAGGTAGGGAATGGATTTTCAGTTGCTTAAAATGTGGAACATCACCGTGAGGTATCCTCAAATTTTAAACACTGTTCTTTAAATATAGAGGGTTTTTTTTTTCACTGGAAGCAGCTGGAAAAGGATGTAGTGCCCACTTGACCAGTGCAGCTGATGGTACAGTGAAAAGTTTCAAATGGTCAAGAGTGTAAATATATTAATCAGATTGGACTCAGTGCCCTTTGCTAGGTACCTAACAAGAGCTACGACAGCAGCAGATGGACCAGCAATGCTGCTCTGCACCACAGGACCTCTGTGGCGTGTGCACCATGCACGCGCGCGTGTGTGTGTGTGCGCACGCGCTACCCCAGGACTCACCTCTGACTCCAGCTGCAACAGACGGCTCTGGGTCACAGTGGCGCATCCAGGAATGACGAATAAATGCAGTGATGGATTATAGATGGTGCGGATGGCCATGCATGTGTCCATGTCTGTGTGTGTGCATATGTGCCTGCGTAAATGGGGTCACCTCCACTCCCTCCTGACCTTCCCCAGTTTCCTCCACTACACCTCACTTCCCCTTCTGTCTGCCTCCCCTTCCCTGCTTCCCAGCAGTGGTACTTTACAAAGGTTATTATCACAGCATGAGAGGCCATAACTCTTTTAAAGTTGAGAATGTGCACAACACACACAGAGCTCATATTTGAACACGTTGTTTTATACAAGTCTGAAATGTTAAAAATGTTGTACTTTCAGACTTTTTTCTAAGTTACATAACAGAAAAATATATTAAAAGACGAAATACATTTTACTGCTTTGCACCAATTAGTTTTTTCAATTATGATTTAGGAGATGAAATGCTTGTGCTTTTGCAATAAAGCGTAGGTGTTATACTGCAGTGTTATTTTTTTCACTGGTAACCAATGGGTGCCAAAGATGTGTGTGGGTGATTTTTTTTTTTTTGTTATTTTTAATTAATCTCTATTTGTTTCCATCTGTTGGCTGAAATGCCAGCAGGTCATTGGTCACTGCTATCTGGATTATGAGTTGAACTGACGGAAACCTGTGAACAGGCCACTTTGAAAGGCTTTGAATCCTGTTCATATTATTATGTATTTTGTTGAGATTGGGCACTTAAGAGTAGCTGAGAAGCTGAAGTACAGTCATAGAAGCAACATATGTAGTCATTAATATATTTTTCCTACATGGTACCACAAAGTTCTTTGCCTTTACATACAGTATGTTATCATATTCGATAAATACAAAAACCCACCCCCATTTGTGCAAGGTAAAATGTCAGTTTTTTTAATCGAAGCAGTATTATACTAGACTGAAAGAGCACATCCATCTGTAATCTCTTTTAAATCATATTTAGCGTTTAAAGGTTCCCTTGTAGCTGTGATTACACATAAGAAAGTCATGTGAAGCTCTAGTTCTCTTGGCAGTGCAGGCAGTCTTTCTATTGTTGGCACCTTCTAGTCTTCCTGTGCTTCAGCATGCGTTGTAACAAGTTTAGAGGACAAAAAAAAAGTTCATCACTCCGCTTCTCACCTCGTGTCATTGGCTCAGTGTTAGGCTGATAATTGAACTCAGAATCCCATTATTTGTTGAAGTGTTAAATGGCATAAATAAGTACTGTGACCTCACTAACACTGGTCAACACCAAATTTATTGTCTACATTTTTTTAGCTGATTTAGGATAATTTTGATGTGCTGAATCCAAAAATCACATTGGCTTTGCTCAATCAGGTCAACGTTTTGAACTATGGCCACATACGTTTTTGTTTACATGTACGGGTATTTTCGCTTTATATGATGCAAAATTCTTTTTTATTTCTTGAAATTCTCTGAATTTTGAACAATGATGACAAAACATTCAATTTACATGTACTTACCTTTATCAATGTCTACTATTCAATTTTCAGTACAACTGTACAACTGCTGTACAACTGCTAACAACTTAGCATAAAAACCTGACTGATCGAGAGAAACGGATGCCATTTTCAGATTCGGTGGTGCAAAATTGTCTTAAATCAGTTGAAAAAACACAGACAACTTACAAATAAAATATTTTTGTTATGTTATGTAATCATTATTCATGTCAGAGATTTCTAGATGTTTGCTAACTTTCCTTGTATTAGCTTCTGTCTGCATTTAAATTTCTTCTAACATTACACCGCATTCAAAATTATTATTATATTATCATTTTAGTGTCATAAACATTCAATTTTTTGTTTTTCAATTAAACTCATGGATAGTATCGTGTCTCAGGGCTCTTTGGATCACTCATATCAGTCTTAGACACCTGTCATAATTAGTTTGCCAGGTGAGCCCAATTAAAGGAAAATTACTTAAGAAGGATGTTCCACATTATTAAGCATGCCACAGGTATCAAGCAATATGGGAAAGAAAAAGGATCTCTCTGATGTCGAAAAGCATCAGTCAGTGCAATGCCTTGGACAAGGTATGAAAAGATTAGATATTTCATGAAAACTTCAGTGTGATCATCGTACTGTGAAGAAATTTATACACACACTGATTCATGCAGATAAAGGCATAATGAGGAAAGTTTCTGCCAGACAAATTCATCGGATTAAGAGAGCAGCTGCTAAAATGCTATTACAAAGCAGCAATCAGGTATTTGCAGCTGCCGGTGCCTCTGGAGTCCCACAAACCTCAAGGTGTAAGATCCTCCAGAGGCTTGCAGTTGTGCATAAACCTACTATTCGGCCACCCCAACCAATGCTCACAAGCAGAAACGGTTGCAGTGGGCCCACAAATACATGAAGACTAATTTTCAAGCAGTCTTGTTTACTGATGAGTGTCGTGCAACCCTGGATGGTCCTGATGGATGGAGTAGTGGATGGTTGGTGGATGGCCACCATGTCCCAACAAGGCTGCAATGTCAGCAAGGAGGAGGTGGAGTCATGTTTTTGGTCGGAATCATGGGGAGAGAGCTGGTAGGCCCATTCAGGGTCCCTGAAGGTGTGAAAATGACCTCGACAAAGTATTTTGAGTTTCTGACTGACCACTTTCTTCCATGGTACAAAAAGAAGAACTGTGCCTTCTGTAGCAAAAATATCTTCATGCATGGCAATGCACCATCTCATGCTGCAACGAATACCTCTGTGTCATTGGCTGCTATGGGCATAAAAGAAGAGAAACTCATGGTGTCGCCCCCATCCTCCGCTGACCTCAACCCTATTGAGAACCTTTGGAGCATCCTCAAGCAAAAGATCTATGAGGGTGGGAGGCACTTCACATCAAAACAGCAGCTGTGGGAGGCTATTCTGACATCTTTCAAAGAAATTCAAGCAGAAACTCTCCAAAAACTCACAAGTTCAATGGATGCAAGAATTTTGAAGGTTATATCAAAGAAGGAGTCCGATGTTAACATGTAACTTGGCCTGTTAAGATGTTTTTGATTGAAATAGCTTTTGATTTCAGTAAATATGACCTCCTAATGCTGCAAATTCAACAAATGACCATTTTTAATTCTTTACAACCAATAAAGTGTTTTGAAACTCTGTTGTGCATAATAATTTGGAACAGTGCATTTTGAGTTTTTTTTTTATTTTTGGAAAAAAATAGTGATAACTTGGAGGTTTGTTCAATAAAATTTGAATTATGCTCTAACAATTGATGACTTGAAAATTATACTGAATGTCATTTGCATCGACTGTTTAGGAAAATCAGTGACAAATATCATCCATCCATCCATCCATCCATCTTCTACCGCTTTTCCGGAGGTCCGGGTCATGGAGGCAGCAGTTCAAGCAGAGAAGCCCAGACTTCCCTCTCCCCAGCCACCTGCTCCAGCTCTTCAGAGAGGATACCACAGCGTTCCCAGACCAGCTGGGAGATGTAGTCTCTCTGGCAAGTCCTGGGTCTGCCCCGGGGTCTCCTCCCAGTGGGACGTGCCCAAAACACCTCAAGTGGGAGGCGTCCAGGAGGTATCCTAATCAGATGCCCATACCACCTCAACTGGCTCCTTTCAATGTGGAGGAGCAGCGGTGCTACTCTGAGCCTCTCCCAGATGACTGAGCTCCTCACCCTATCTCTAAGGGTGAGTCGAGCAATCCTACGGAGAAAGTTCATTTCAGCTGCTTGTATCCGCGATGTAGTTCTTTTGGTCATTACCCAAAGTTCGTGACCGTAGGTGAGAGTAGGAACATAGATTGACTGGTAAATCAACAGCTTTGCCTTAGAACTCAGCTCCCTCTTCACCACAACAGACCGGTACAATGTCCGCATCACTGCAGATGCTGCGCTGATCCGTCTGTCAATCTCTCGCTCCTTTCTTCCCTCACTCGTGAATAAGACCCCAAGATACTTAAACTCCTCCACTTGGGGCAGGAGTCTGTCCCCAACCTGGAGAGGATAATCCACCTGTTTCCGGCTGAGGGCCATAGACTCGGACTTGGAGGTACTGATTCTCATCCCAGCCACTTCACAATCAGCGGCAAACTGTCCCAGCAAGAGCTGTAGGTCATTGCTGGATGAAGCCAACAGGACAACATCATCTGCAAACAACAGAGATGAGATCCTGAGATTACACTGGTGTACCTTGTGATGCTAAAAGCAGTTTTTTTTCTGATTGTGTACAGACGCAAACAGAATAAAAACATGGGTATGAAGGGCAAGACTGAGCAGAGACTTGAGTGGACCGAATGTGGCAAACACATGTGTAAGAACAGGGGAATGTACCATAAGAATTTATATTTACAACATAAACAGTGCTAATATATGCATGTCTAAATCAGGCACCGAGGCTGACTGACCTGCTGGAACAGTGGGCAGTGGCCTGATGGGCTGCTCAGTGCTGATATGGCAAGTGCAAAAAAAAAAAAAACTTCACGCTGTTTTGTATTTCTGCTGCAGATTGGCATACTGGCTCCTTACCATATGTGTCTGTATGCGTGCACACTCACACGAGGTCATCAGTTTGTCACAGCCTCTCTTCTCCCGTCACATTTTTTTGCATTAGTACATTTTGTGCTTCATGCTGAATGCTGAGCTGACAGTGTTCTGTATAAATTTGTGAAAATGTGAACCTAACAAGTGAGCAGCATGCTGCATTCAATGTTCTGGTTAGAATTTCACTCCTGAGTGTGCCATTCACAGAATTTAAAAAAAGAAAAAAAGAAACTAAAGCAGGTCACTATATCTTTTTTTTCCCCTGTAAACAGTAATTTTGATTAATATTCTAGTTTAATGAGGCTACATTACAATCTCTGTGTCTATTACCTGCTAAGCTGGATGTGTACATATGTATCCTGTCAGAGAATGGGTCACACTTTAACAGACGATCCTATCCAAAGTCTTTGTTTTCCTTTAACAGGATTACAGTTTTATCATTTCTATAACCATATTTGAACAGATATTTCCATAACTCTCGTGGATCACCTTGAATCTGTGGCTTGAGGATTCTTTGAGCCTTTTTTGACTGGAGTCCTTTATAACAAAAAGTAAATTTTTACCACATCTGCTTCAGAAAAGCCTTCATAAGCTTTTAAGAGCGTTGATATTTGAAAGCACTGACCTCTGGGTGGCAAACTAATGTATAAAAGATTTTTACGGTAACTACACTAACTAGGGTTTGAAGCACCTGAATTTATCAATTCATTTGTTTATTTATACACTTATTTACATATTCATTTATTTATCTGCTTGGGAGCAACATACTCATTATTAGAATGTTTGAGATATTAGAATATAGATAGATAGATAGATATCCCAATCTGGGAAATTACAGTGTAACAGCAGCATGACAGTAGACAACCAAACAACAGAAACACACACATGACAGACAAAGGGATTACCCATGGAAAGTAAAAACTAACATGACTATAAAACCAATATACATCATAGCATCACGGACACACAGATCGTCCCAAATGTCTTCTGAGCCAGTGGACGGAGCCACTGTTTATAGCAGGATACGATACAGCAGGGAAGAGCTGCTAGCATTCAACCGCCACCCGGTCCCTTTGGAAAAACTCGACATACCGAGAGAACTGAGGCGAAAACGCCGCGGCTGCCGGGCTGGAGTAAGGCGGAGGACAAAAAATAGAAGGTACAGACCCTCCCTTCCATCTATTGTTATGGGAAATGTACGGTCGTTACTGGGAAAGGTAGATGAGCTAGCGGCTATCTGCCGTTACGATAGCACATATCGGGAGTGCTCTCTCCTTTTGTTTTCTGAGACGTAGCTAACTGAACTAGCAGCAGATGCTAACATTGAGCTGGAGGGTTTCCACATGATACGGGCAGACCGAACACCAGACAGTGGCAAAGCAAGGGGCGGTGGAGTGATAATGTATGTTAACAACAACTGGTGCAGACTGGGACATATCACTGTTAAACAACGTCACTGCAGCAAAGACATTGAGTTGCTAGCTGTTAGCATGCGGCCTACATATCTCCCGAGAGAGCACTCACACGTGATCTGCATTGTTGTTTATGCAAATCCGACGGCAAACGCTGGGACAGCGTATGACGTCATCCATTCAGTAAGTGGCAGGCTGCAGACAGAACACCCAGATGCTCTTCTCCTCATCTCAGGCGATTTCAACCATGTTTCACTGTCTCCCATTCTACCCACGTTCACCCAGTATGTCACATGCCACACTAGAGACAATAAAACACTGGACTTATTCTATGCAAACACTAAGGAGGCGTACACCTCATCACAACTCCCCCCCACTCGGGAGATTGGATCACAACTTGGTTCATCTCCGGCCGGTGTACAAATCCCTAGTGCACAGACAACCTCCGGCCATGCGCACAGTGGAGTTATGGTCTGAGGAGACAATGGACACTCTAAAGGGCTGTTTTGAAGCCACCGCCTGGAAGCAGCTCTGCGATCCACATGGTGAGGACATCGATGGCCTCACTCACACC
Organism: Pholidichthys leucotaenia; assembly: GCA_020510985.1. Classification (NCBI taxonomy): domain Eukaryota; kingdom Metazoa; phylum Chordata; class Actinopteri; order Cichliformes; family Pholidichthyidae; genus Pholidichthys; species Pholidichthys leucotaenia. Next base: position 124,549,381 of record CM035847.1, on the reverse strand, counting down.
TTCACGGACTACCTCAGCTTCTGTGTGGACAAATCCGTTCCCACCAAGACCATACGGTGTTGCTCAAACAACAAACCCTGGATCAACCCTGAGATAAAAACACTTCTGAGAGAGAAGAAGAGGATCTTCAGGTCGGGGAATAGGGAGATGCTGAAGTCCGTACAGAGGGAGCTGAGGAGAAAGATCAGAGAAGGCAAGGACAGCTTCAGGAAGAAGATGGAGGACAAGCTGCAACAGAGCGACATCAGCGGGGTCTGGAGAAACCTCAAAACCATCTCTGGGCTGCAGAATACCTCCCCCCAGGCCACGGGGGGCAGGGAGTGGGCGAACAACCTGAATTTGTTTTTCAATAGGTTTGACCAACTGCCCTCCCCCCTGACTGCACAACAACCCCTGCTGCCTCTAAAGAAATCAAGTCCTGCTGCCCACTCCCCACTCCACCAACACCCCCCCACTCCCAACACACAGCCCCCCATCCTGACCCTGACCAGGACCCAGGTGAGGACGGAGCTGAGGAAGATCAAGGAGAGGAAGGCGTCAGGACCGGACGGCATCAGCGCAAAGCTCCTCAAGTCCTGTGCAGACCAGCTGTGTGGGATTGTGACATACATCTTCAATCTGAGCCTGAAGCTGGGGAGGGTACCACAGCTGTGGAAAACATCTTGTGTGGTACCTGTACCAAAGACTTCCCACCCCAAAGACCTGAACAGCTACAGACCGGTGGCCTTGACGTCCCACTTGATGAAGACCCTGGAGAGACTGCTCCTTGCTCACCTCCGCCCCCTGGTGGAACCAGCGATGGATCCACTCCAGTTCGCCTACCAGCATGGCATTGGGGTGGAGGATGCGGTGATCTTCCTCCTTCACCGTTCTCTGTCCCATCTGGAGAAGCCCGGGAATATGGTGAGGATCATGTTCTTTGACTTCTCCAGTGCTTTCAACACCATCCAACCGATGATCCTGAAGGACAAGCTGCTGCATGCAGGGGTGGACCAGCACCTGTCATCATGGATCCTGGACTACCTCACAAACCGGCCTCAGTTTGTGAGAACCCGGGACTGTGTGTCCAACACGATCATCAGTAGCACGGGGGCCCCCCAGGGAACGGTGCTGGCTCCCTTCCTGTTCACTCTTTATACTGCGGACTTCTCACACAACACAACACACTGCCATCTACAGAAGTTCTCTGATGACTCTGCGATCGTTGGCCTCATCTCCAATGGAGATGAAGCTGAGTACAGAGGGCTTATCCAGGACTTCGTGGACTGGTGCCATCGGAACTGCCTCCAGATCAACGCGAGGAAAACTAAGGAGCTGGTGGTGGACTGCCGCAGGCATGGGCAACCCCTCACAGCACCAGTAAATATACAGGGAACAGACATCGAGATGGTGACATCCTATAAGTACCTGGGTGTTCGTCTGAACAATAAACTAGACTGGTCACACAATACTGACGCACTCTGTCGCAAGAAGGGACAGCGCAGGCTGTTCCTGCTGAGGAGACTCAGGTCTTTTGGTGTACAAGGGGCGCTGCTGAAGACATTCTATGACACGGTGGTGGCATCAGCCATCACTTTTGGAGTGGTCTGCTGGGGCAGTGGCATTACAGCAGCCGATAGGAAGAGACTGAACAAACTGATCAAGAAAGCTAGCTCTGTCCTGGGGCAGCGCCTTGATCCGGTGGAGGAGATAGGAGAGAGAAGGACGGTGGCTAAACTGTCATCTCTGCTGGAGTTCGAGTTCCACCCTATGCAGGACATACTGAATGCACTGAGGAGCTCATTTAGCAGCAGACTACATCATCCCAGGTGCACAACCGAGAGGTTTCGCAGGTCCTTCCTACCAACGGCTGTCAGACTGTACAACCTAAGCAGGGCTGCTCGCAGAGACAGCAAAAAGACGTAACAAACTAATAGTTTTTTGAATGCAAAAGATGCAATAGACTTACACAATGCTCCCCTCCGGCATACAACTAGGAAAATACCGGTCGCTATGGAGGGTGACAATATGTATGGGCACATAATCATACCATGTAGGATAACTAAGTAGACGGTTATGCTGTTTCATCCCATCTAGCAACAATGCTCTGCACTGTGTGTGTTTATATATTTACATATTTATTCCATCTAGCTACAATGCTCCGCACTGTGTGTTTATATATCTACATATTATTCCATCTAGCTACATTGCTCCGCACTGTGTGGGTTTATATATTTACATATTTATTCCACCTAGCTGCAATGCTCCGTACTATGGGTGTTTATATATCTACATATTTATTCCATCTAGCTACATTGCTCCGCACTGTGTGTTTATATATTAATATATTTATTCCATCCAGCTACAATGCTCTGCACTGTGTGTCTGTGTGTGTGTATATATATATATTTTATAGTAATATGTACATATGTATATTAGCTGCTCTTGCTTGCTTGGTTTTTTTCTTGCCTTCTGATTGTTGCTCTGAGTGTTGCTATCCCTGTGCTGTTGCAATCCTGGAATTTCCCCGTTGTGGGACTAATAAAGGCTTATCTTATCTTATCTTATCTTAGCTTAGTATATGATGACCCGTATAAACACATGAATCATCCCATAGTACAAAGAAGGACTATCAGGAGCAGAGTGAAATGTGAGCTACCAGTTAGTCTGTAAGGTGCAGTGTGGCAGCATTGTTATGACCAGAATACAACATCATAGTGAGTTATTGTACAGTGAAATTGCATGTGGCAGAAAAGACTTCCTGTTCCTGGCCATTCAACAGCGAAGCTGTAGTAGTCTACTGGAGAAAGTGCTTCGCTGTCTGCCTAGTGTGTGGTGGAGGGGGTGATCAGGATTGTCCATGATGGATCGCAGTTTATTTAGTGTTCTCCTCTCCACTACTGTCTCAAAGATCTCCGGCCTGAGCCCAGTTACAGAGCCAGCCCTCTTGATAATCTTGTCAAGTCTGTTGGTGTCTCTGGCCCTGATACTGCTACCCCAACAGACAGCAGCAAAGAAGATGGTGCTGGCGACAACGGTCCGGTAGAAAAGCTCCAGCATCCTGCTGCACACGTTGAAGTAGAGTCTGCTCATCCCCTTCTTGTGCGCAGCATCGGTGTTGGATCTCCAGTCCAACCCGCTGCTGATCCTGACACCCACATATTTGTAGTCCTCAACCACTCCCACATCCTCCCCCCTAATCTGTGGTGGCTGAGAAGGCGCCTTCCTCTTCCTGAAGTCAATCATCATCTCTCTGGTCTTGCTGACATTCAACCTCAGATGATTCTGCTCCATCCACTCCACAAATCTGTCTACCAGTGTCCTGTACTCCCCCTCCTCTCCTCCTCTTATACACCCCACAACAGCTGAGTCGTCAGAGAATTTCTGCAGGTGGCATGACTCTGTGTTGTACTGAAAGTCAGTGGTGTATAAGGTAAAGAGAAAAGGAGAGAGCACATTCCCCTGTGGAGCTCCCGTATCACAAGCCACCACCCCAGACAAGACACTGCCCAGCCGGACAAACTGTGGTCTGCCTGTCAAGTAGTCAGTAAACCAGGAGATCACAGAGCTGTCAACCCCCATCACCTGCAGCTTCTCACCCAGCAGCAGTGGCTGGATGGTGTTAAAGGCACTGGAGAAATCAAAAAAAGTGATTCTCACAGTATCTCCTCCACCATCCAGGTGCAGATGTGCTTGTTGCAGCAGGTAGATGACAGCATCTTCAACTCCTAAATGGGGCTGATATGCAAACTGCAGAGGGTCCAGCCACGTCTTCACCTGCAGCCTCAGGTGGGCTAAGACCAGTCTCTCCAGGACCTTCATCACATGAGATGTGAGGGCAACTGGTCGATAGTCATTCAGGCCAATGGAGATAACTTCTTGAGGACAGGAACCAGGCAGGATGTCTTCCACATCACCGGTACTCTCTCCAGACTCAGGCTCAGGTTGTACAGGTGTTTCAGTACCAGAGCTAGTTGGTTGGCACAGGTCCTCAGGGTCTTGGCAGAGATGCCATCAGGGCCTGCTGCCTTCCGCTGACGGAGTCTCTCCAGCTGTTTCTCCACCTGGTCTGTAGTCACCATGAAGTGAGGGAGGGTCCTGGTGCCCCCTGAGGAGGAGGAGGGGGGAGATGGAGAGAGGTTCTGCACAGGAGGGTGGGTGGGGAGGGGTGTGGGGGGGTCTGGTTGTGTTGCTGGGGTGACAGACTGTGAGTTGAACCTATTAAAAAACAGATTCAGTTCCTCAGCTCTCTCCTGGCTCCCAGATGGCTGCCTGACTCTCCCCTTGCACCCAGTTGTTTGCTTCATTCCCTCCCACACATTTTTAGTGTTGTTTTGCCTGAGTTTCTCTTCCAACTTCCTCCTATAATTGTCCTTGCACCTCCTCAGCATCTCTCTGAGCTCATGCTGCACTCCCCTCAGCTTCTCCTTGTCTCCAGCCCTAAAAGCTCTCTTCTTTTTGTTCAGAAGTGCTTTCAGGTCACTGGTGATCCATGGTCTGTTGTTGGAGAAGCAGTGTACAGTCTGGGCTGGCGTGGTCATGTCTTCACAGAATCTAATGTATTCTGTGATGCAGTCAGTCATATTGTCTATGTCCACCCCATGTGGTTCACAGAGTATGCTCCAGTCTGTCATCTCGAAGCAGTCCTGCAGTGCATCAGCAGCCTCCTGTGTCCACCTCCTCACAGTCCGTGTATAAGCAGGCTGCCTTTGCACAAGGGGAACGTACTTGGGTGATAACATGACCATGCAGTGATCTGATTTACCAATGGGAGGTAGAGCTGTGGCACTATATGCATCATATGACATATGACAACTTTGAACTGAGTTAAGGCACTTTTGAAAGAGACAAAAAAAAAATTCTTGGAACACCGCAATGCCAACAGAAGGACGTAAAAGTGGAAGATTACAGCTACTTGATGAATAACATGCTTGTTTTCTGCTAATTCTGTAAAGACATTGATAATAAGCATTAATAAATTATTACTTACACAAATGACAATTTGACAGTCAAACAATTTGTTGTGGATCTTTGCTACCTTGGATGTTTCTTCTCCTCCTTCTCCTCCTCCTCCACCTTCTCTTGGATGTTTTCTTTCTGGGTCACCACAGCGGATCATCTGCCTCCATCTCACCCTATCCCTTGCATCTTCCTCTGTAACACCAACCCTCTCCATGTCCTCTTTCACTACATCCCAAAATTTTCTTTGTGGTCTTCCTTTTTTCCTCCTGCCTGGCAGCTCCATCTTCAACATCCTTTGTCCAGTATATCCACGATCCCTCCTCTGCACATGTAAAACCATCTCAGCCTAGCCTCTCTTAGCCTCCTACCTCATGGATCCTGAACCTAACTAACTAACTAACTAACCTGCACTTATATAGCACTTTTCAAGTCACAAAGACCACTCAAAGCGCTTTCACTAGTACTAACCCTCTATTCTAAGGGCCTACAGGAAACGGATATCTAGGGACAATTTAGAACAGCCAATTAACCTAACATGCATGTCTTTGGATTGTGGGAGGAAACTGGAGCCCCCGGAGTAAACCCACGCAGCACAGGGAGAACATGCAAACTCCACACAGAAAGGTTCCAACCCCTGCCAGCCTGGGGATTCGAACCAGGAACCTTCTAGCTGTAAGGCAACAGTGCTAACCACTGCGCCACCGTGCTGCCCACCGTGCTCCCCACCGTGCTACACCTCTGTGAAAAAAACTTACTGTCCACCGACCCATCTGTTAGTAGGCCTATGTTCACTCCAGGTAGGAAGCGCTACGACACAGATGTTATTTTGTGAATACAAATTGATTTAGTATGTAAACAAATGAAATTACCCTTGTGAAAAAAAGAATTATAGTCTCAACAGCACAACCACCCGACGCTGGCTGTTGTCCTTCAGCACCACACTACCGGTCTCTGTGAGACTGTTTCATCATCATCATCATCATAGCACCGGAGACATGCCAACACTGCCAGAGGTCTCTGTGGATCCAGGCTCACTGCTGGAGGTCGTCCTGGGTCCAGCTCCCCCGTTGAGGTCGTCATGGGTGTTCCGTCAAAACCCCGAACCTCCGTGGGTGCAGTTCCAACCCAGGCCGGGTTCTCCATTGGTGCAGCTTCCCCTCTGCCCGAGGCCGTCATCTGGGTTCCACCTTCTCAGTCCTACTCCTCATGGGTGCTGCGTCCCGGTCGAGGATCCTCATGGGTGCTGCGCCCAAGCATTAACCTTATGTGGGTGCTGCGCTCCAGTATGGGCCCGCCATGGGTGCTGCCCCCCAGCCCGGGGCCCACCGAGGGTGCAGCATTGGCCCAGTCCAGGCCCACCAAGGGTGTAGCATTGGCCCAGTCCGGGCCCACCAAGGGTGTAGCATTGGCCCAGTCCGGGCCCACCGAGGGTGTAACATTGGCGCAGTCCAGGCCCACCGAGAGTGCAGCGTTGGCCCAGTCCGGGTCCACCAAGGGTGCAGCGTAGGCCCAGTCCGGGCCCACAGAGGATGCAATGTTGGCCCAATCCGGGTCCACCGCGGGTGCTGCAGTGCTTCAGCCTGGAACCACAGCAGATTCTGCAGAGCTCCAGCCTGGAGCCACCGCGGGTGCTACATTGTTTCAATCCAGGGCCACCGAGGGTGCTGCCGATCAGCCAGACGCCGTCATGGTCCCCCTTCCTCTTCTGCCAGATGTCGTCATGATCTCCCATCCTCCTCTGCCAGACGTCGTCATGGTCTCCCCTCCTCCACCACCTGGTACCGTCGTGGTCCCCCTCCTCCGGCCCTGCTTTTTGTCTTTGGGCCTTCCCGTGGGGGAGCCGCCTCCCGGGCCACCCCTCCGGTCCTGGTGGCTAAAGGACTCGGGGCGGCCACCTGAAAGACTGGGCCGTTGGGTCGGGTGGTCCATGTTTTCTGGAAGGCCACCCGATTCATACCACCATGCTGCCCAGCTGGCCTGAGACTTTGGCTGGCCACCTGAACTACATTGCTCTGTGACCTAAGGGGCCTAGGGGTCTATCTAGCCTGCGCAGGTGCGGGTCTTGAGCTGGGTTGTGTTTTCCCTCGCTAGCCTGTTCCTCCACCTCCCACCCGGGGTGGGTTTTTGCTGTACTCCTTCTCTGGGGGAAGGGGGGGTCTATTTTGGTGTTACCTTGGGGTGTCTCGTAACCACCCTTAAAGGAGGGGCTGAGTCATGAATCTCAGCTCAGCGTGTCTCTGGAACTCAGACTCATTTTATTTCTGTTTATCTTCTGTCTATTATGATTATTCCGGTCTAGTTTTTGTGTTATTTTGGTTTGTTGACACAAGCCTCCTTCCTCTGCTCCCAGACACACCCACCTTCCTCTCACAGCCTGTTTCCCCAGTAACCTCAGCTATGAGTGATTTAGGATTAGGTCACTGCCCGCTCCTTGCCACACCTGCTGCTTATCATTCCCCATTACCTCCATGTATTAAGCTCTGCCTTTTCACTGTTGCTGTGGTTAAATTGGATCGTTCTCTCATCACTCCTGGTTTCCCTGCCTCTGAACTTTTGCTACTTCTCCAGAGCACGCACTGCTCTGAGGTTTATCTCATTTTTGTATTGTCAGCACGGTTTTTTGGACTGTTTTATTCTTTTCGTTTAATAAATGTCACTAACACAATTCAGCGCTTGGATCTGTCCTTCTGCCCCGTAGGGACACACATGACACATTGTATCGATACATTCTACTATGCACGATACATAAAATGTTTCGAGCATTGTCGCAGCAGTGTAAGCTGTCAGTTTTTCTCTCCTCTCCTCTTTCACACAGCTGCATATATATATATATATATATATATATATATATATATATATATATATATATACTGTATATATATATACACTACCGTTCAAAAGTTTGGGGTCACTTAGAAATTTCCTTATTTTTGAAAGAAAAGCACTTTTTTCTATGAAGATAACTTTAAACTAATCAGAAATACACTCTATACATTGCTAATGTGGTAAATGACTATTCTAGCTGCAAATGTCTGGTTTTTGGTGCAATATCTACATAGGTGTATAGAGGCCCATTTCCAGCAACTATCACTCCAGTGTTCTAATGGTACAATGTGTTTGCTCATTGTGTCAGAAGGCTAATGGATGATTAGAAAACCCTTGTGCAATCATGTTAGGTCTGCAATGCTGTAATTGCTGCAAATGGAGGATTCTTTGACGAAAGCTAAGTTTGAAGGAAAAAATTGTTATTTCAAATACAAATCATTATTTCTAACCTTGTCAATGTCTTGACTATATTTTCTATTCATTTTACAACTCATGGTGGTAAATAAGTGTGACTTTTCATGGAAAACACAAAATAATTGTCTGGGTGACCCCAAACTTTTGAACGGTAGTGTACATATATATATACAGTAATATATATATATATATATATATATATATACAGTGGGGCAAAAAAGTATTTAGTCAGCCACCAATTGTGCAAGTTCTTCCACTTAAAAGATGAGAGAGGTCTCCAATTTTCATCATAGGTATACCTCAACTATGAGAGACAAAATGAGAAAAAAAAAAAATCAAATACTTTGTTATATACCCTTTGTTGGCAGTGACAGAGGTCAATCATTTTCTGTAAGTCTTCACAAGGTTTTCACACACTGTTGCTGGTATTTTGGCTCATTCCTCCATGCAGATCTCCTCTAGAGCAGTGATGTTTTGGAGCTATCGCTGGGCAACACGGACCTTCAACTCCCTCCAAAGATTTTCTATGGGGTTGAGATCTGGAGACTGGCTAGGCCACTCCAGGACCTTGAAATGCTTCTTACGAAGCCACTCCTTCATTGCCCGGGCGGTGTGTTTGGGATCATTTTCATGCTGAAAGACCCAACCACGTTTCATCTTCAATGCCCTTGCTGATGGAAGGAGGTTTTCACTCAAAATCTCACGATACATGGCCCCATTCATTCTTTCCTTTACACGGATCAGTCGTCCTGGTCCCTTTGCAGAAAAACAGCCCCAAAGCATGATGTTTCTACCCCCATGCTTCACAGTAGGTATGGTGTCCTTTCTCCTCCAAACACGACAAGTTGAGTTTTTACCAAAAAGTTCTATTTTGGTTTCATCTGACCATATGACATTCTCCCAGTCCTCTTCTGGATCATCCAAATGCTCTCTAGCAAACTTCAGATGGGCCTGGACGTGTACTGGCTTAAGCAGGGGGACACGTCTGGCACTGCAGGATTTGAGTCCCTGGCGGCTTAGTGTGTTACTGATGGTAGCCTTTATTACTTTGGTCCCAGCTCTCTGCAGGTCATTCACTAGGTCCCTCCGTGTGGTTCTGGGATTTTTGCTCACCGTTCTCATGATCATTTTGACCCTACAGGGTGAGATCTTGTGTGGAGCCCCAGATCGAGGGAGATTATCAGTGGTCTTGTATGTCTTCCATTTTCTAATAATTGCTCCCACAGTTGATTTCTTCACACCAAGCTGCTTACCTATTGCAGATTCAGTCTTCCCAACCTGGTGCAGGTCTACAATTTTGTTTCTGGTGTCCTTTGACAGCTCTTTGGTCTTGGCCATAGTGGAGTTTGGAGTCTGACTGTTTGAGGTTGTGGACAGGTGTCTTTTATACTGATAATGAGTTCAGACAGGTGTCATTAATACAAGTAACGAGTGGAGGACAGAGGAGCCTCTTAAAGAAGAAGTTGTAGGTCTGTGAAAGCCAGAAATCTTGCTTGCTTGTAGGTGACCAAATACTTATTTTACTGAGGAATTTACCAATTAATTCATTAAAAATCCTTCAATGTGATTTTCTGGATTTTTTTTTTCTCATTTTGTCTCTCATAGTTGAGGTATACCTATGATGAAAATTGGAGACCTCTCTCATCTTTTAAGTGGGAGAACTTGCACATTTGGTGGCTGAATAAATACTTTTTTGCCCCACTGTGTATATATATATATGTATATATATATATATATATATACTGTATATATATACAGCAAATCTCTGTCTGTGTGTGTTTGTGTGTCTTTTCCACGCATATCTCTTGAACTGTTTGTCAGACTGGCCTCAGATTTTAAACGTGGTTTCCTGAGGTTACGAGGATGTGCATCCCCGAATATGGAGTCGCTCAGTCAAAATATGTAATTTTTATCAATTAAAGTTAGCCACCACTCAGTCTCATGCACGGGCTTCTAGAAGTGTGGGCAGGGTTTGGTTTCAGATTGACTCCTACTGACTGGATAATACGTGCATTACGGCATCAGTAACCACAGCGCTCCGTGTGCAAAACAAGGAAGCAAAACGCGACAAATTTGACTAGAAAAAAAGTAATTCTTAAGATTTAATGCTTAAAAAATTATACCATAAAGTTGCTGTGATTTCATAGGTCAAATGGATAATTCGGCATGGGGAAGAGGGGGTGGAGCAGCAGCTGAACTGCTGGGACCACAGGCAAAGCAACAGCCAAGACTCCCATTAACTGGGCAGACTGAGCATGGCTCCCTGCAAAGCATTGCAATCCACCTGTTCAGCTGCTGCTTCTCCCACCGGTGACCGACTGACCGCTCCACGATTGTTCACAAGGAGGCACGCCCAGCCTGCCCCAGTCAGCGGTACACGGGAGTCCCTTTACAGCCTGATTGGGATACCTGTTTCAGACAGAAACACTTGCTTTCTACGGGCATGACTGTGCTCCTCTCGGTGTGCTTGCACAATTATTAAAAGTTAATAATTGTGGAGCAGAATCCCCAGATCAACTGCATATCATATGCAGCCACATGCACGGTTTGATTAAACAATGATCGTCACCAAACTGCACGCAAAAACCCTCAATAACTCATAAAAGATCACACAAATAAGTGATCTGACAAAAAAAAATAAACAAGCGATTCTTAAACAGTGGCCAATATTGGATGTCCCATTCATTTTCAGTTATTCTGTAATTAATATTCACACAATCAAATAAATCTCAGTTCAGTTCCTTTCACATTTGTCAAAGTCTAACATGTGTGATTGCCTACACATAGGCTACACCTCTGTATTCCACTTTCAAACAGAGCTTATGCAGCCAGACATGACCTGGCTCAAAAGCACGCTAATTGATGGCAATAAAAAAAAGTTATTTTCAATAAAGTGAAAACAAGATTATGCCTGCCGTGTGATTTTTCCCTGAGGCTGATTTATCATGTGGTTCCGGTGATCAACTGATTGGATCCACCTTTTTTTTTTTTTTCCAATGGTAAAGAAAAAAAAAACATGGGAGAAAGGCCCTACAACCTTTGCTCCATGAATGCGGGACTTATCAACCATACGCTGGATAAATTTTCAGCATGGGGCACATATTTTTTTCAGTTGACAAAATTTTTCACCGGGTCTGAGGTTGTGTGTGAAAAAAAAAGTGTTTTTGTTAACATTTAGAGGGTCAAAAATGCAATAGTTTAGGCAGAATAATAATAATAATAATAATAATAATAATAAATAATCTTTTAGCATCAATAAAGAACAAACTCTTACAATAGTGACGGCGTTCAGTCTTTGCCAGTCATGCCCTCAAGGTTCAGATCATTTGGCCTATCGCCCCAGCGTGACGATATGAGCACCGCCTCAATCTTAACATTAAAAGTTTTACAAAACCTTTTAATAACAAAATATTGCTAAAATATAAACTGATACACTACAATGGGTCTCAAATATTTGTAAACATGTCCTGTTATAGTACTGTATGAGTTTACTGAAGATACACATAAGAAATTCAAAGTTACACTGAACTCAATCACTGAACAGTGATATTGTAGAGAGGAATGATCAGGCGAGGCAGTCTGGAGCAGAGCAGACTTTATTCATCTGTCTCTAACATTAACAAGAATCAGAAGACTGAAACCAGGTCACGGGCATCTCTCTTTTTATACCATAAAACTCGCCCGGCGACCTGTGGTGTTTGCATTAAAATGCATGCATTTACCATGACAATTCCCTTTGTCACTATTTGCATTAACACACATACATCCACAATGACAATTCCCTTTGTCACCCAGCCTGTCGGCGCATTATTATGCAGACCGGAGGAGAATTTTTTTGATTTTGATTTTGTATACTTTATTGATCCCCAGTGGGGAAATTGAAGGCATCCACCTGGATGGATGAAGCAGCCACGGTACGGCGCTATCCCTTTACCATTCACACACACATTCACACCTAGGGCCACTTTAGAGTCTCCAAATGCATATTCTCCTGCAAAAACCATAGACTTGCCTTGCATATCCGTTCCTCAGCTCTTATGCATCTCCTACTGCTGTGCCATTCAGTCTGAGTAGAGAGCGTACTGACTGGGTCCCCCACACCGCCCCCCGCGAAACTCAGACTGAGCCTTAACCCTCATGTCCTTTGGGCTTCAGCCTACGTCCATAGCGGCTGTAACTGGGGGTCGCCGGCTCCGAGGCGCTGCTGTGCTGGTAGGGCGCTCCTGGACGCACGTCCGTCTGTGGAGGGACATTGGGGGGGGGCATCTTCAGCATGCCATTGTGACTGATCTGACGAGTCATTTACCTGGGGAGTTCTCAGTGGGGGTCGTCCGTGCCGAGGAGCTCGGGCCTACACCACCTGCTCATCTGCTAAAACGAAGGCAGGCTTAAGCCTGTCTATACAGATTGTTTCTCTGCGTCCCCCCAAGTCTAACTCAAAATGTTTCTCCCCAGGTTCCAGCACTCTGAACGAGCCATTGTAGGGCAGGCGCGACGGGGTCCGGTGGGCATCGTGCCTGACAAACATGAACGACGTGTCCTTCAAGGTCTTTGGCACAAAAGCACGGGGAAAACAGTGGTGGGCCGGGCCGGGTACCGTCCCTGCCTCTGCGCTATGCAGTGAAAGCGGGGATGGATTGGTGTTCGGCACGGGGTTGTCTGGCAAAAATTCTCCGGGGAGCCGCAACGGCTGGGAAAAAAACAGTTCTGCTGGGGAGGCCGCCAAATCCTCCTTTGGTGCTGAACGCAACCCTAATAGAACCCACGGCAAACGGTCCACCCAATTTGCATCCGTAAGTGAAGCCCTGAGCGCTGCTTTAAGTGACCTATGGAAACGCTTGCATAACCCATTGGCCTGGGGGTTGTACGCGGTTGTGCGATGAATTGTGATGCCCAGGCTCCAGGCCATCGTGGACCAGAGGTCAGAAACGAACTGCGGGTCCCGGTTGGATGTGATATCCGAAAGGGCGCCAAAACATGCCACCCATGTTGTCAAAAAAGCGCGTGCAACTTGTGCGGACGCAGTGGAAGCTAGCGGGACTGCCTCAGACCAGCGCGTGGTGCAGTCCACCACTGTCAGGAGGTGCATGAACCCCTGCGATGGTGGGAGGAGGCCCACGAGGTCCACGTGAACGTGGTTGAACCTCTTAGCTGGGATATGGAATGGCTCAAGGGGGGCCTTTGTGTGCCTGTGCACCTTGGCTCATTGGCACGCTACGCAGGCTGCAGCCCACTCTTTCACCTGTTTGCGCAGGCTTGGCCAGACGAACTTTGCTCCCACCATTTTGGCTGACGCGCACACTCCTGGGTGCGCCAGGGAGTGAACCGACTCAAAAACACGGCGGCGTCAAGCACGTGGGATCACTGGGCGCAGTCGGCCTGTGGAGATGTCACAGATTGGGGGGGGGCGTCTTGCAGTACTCTGCTCTCCAGCCTTAACCCTGTTGGTCCAGACTGGAGCACGCAAACGTCCGCATCGCCGATCTGCTCGGCGGCCATGGCCGTGTAATCTATCCCTACGTAGACTGGGGCCACTAATGCACAAGAGAGGCAGTCTGCCACCACGTTGAGTCGGTCATAAACTCTGAGATCGCGGCCAGCTGTCTCTGCTGCCGGGCTGACCATGGTTCCGAAACCTTGACCATAGCGTATGTTAGTGGCTTGTGGTCCACAAACGCAGTGAAGGTGCGCCCTTCCAGCCAGAACTGGAAGTGGCATATGGCCAGGTGGACAGCCAGTAACTCCCTGTCGAACGCGCTGTACTTACGCTCATTGTCGCACAAAGACCTGCTAAAAAAGGCGAGCGGCTGCCAAGAACCAACGACACACTGCTCCATGATGGCCCCTATGGCCACATCCAATGCGTCGGTAGTGAGCGCTATCCGAGCCGCCGGGTCCGGGTGTGCCAGCAGTGCGGCGCTCACTAGAGCTGTTTTAACCTTGGAAACCGCCTGGTCTCGCTCAGGAGTCCAGTCGACTCTGTCCACCAGTTTCCGTTTCTTAAGCGTGGCATACAATGGCTGCATGAGCTTGGCTGCGCGAGGGAGGAAACAGTTGTAGAAGTTAACCATCCCCAAAAACTCCTGCAGCGCCCTGTCCGTCTGAGACCGGGGAAAATCTGCCACTGCGCGCACTTTGTCCGGTAAGGGTATCGCGCCCTTCGGTGAGATGCGGTGGCCCAAAAAATCGATTCCTGTCACTCCGAACTGGCACTTCGCCGGGTTGATTATTAACCTGTGCTCCTCCAACCTCTGGAAAACTGTCCTGAGGTGGGCTACGTGTTCGTCCTCGGACGCCACCAGGACGTCGTCCAGGTAGATGAACACAAATGGCAAATGGCGCAGCACCACATCCATCATGTGTTGGAATGTCTGCGCTGCGCCTTTCAACCCGCAAGACATGCGTAAGAACTCAAAAAGACCAAATGGGGTTATTACTGCGGTTTTGGGTATGTCCTCCGCGCACACCGGGACCTGGTGGTAACCGCGGACCAGGTCTATCTTGGAAAAAATGTGTGCCCTGGTGAGGTGAACAGAAAAATCCTGAATATGGGCGATTGGGTTGTGATCGTGCGCTGTGGCGTTGTTTAAACTGCAGAAATCTCTGCATGGTCGCCGCGATCCCTTGGCTTTAGGCACCTTATGTAGCGGGGATGCCCATGGGCTGTTTGAGTGCCTGATGATGCCCAACCTTTCCAAGTTGGCAAACTCCTCGCGCGCACTGGCCAGTTTGGCAGCATCCAGGTGCCGAGGTTGTGCAAAAACGGGCGGCCCCGTGGTGGTAATGAAGTGTTCCACCCCGTGTTTAGTGACAGCCACCGAAAATGTTGGAACCGTGAGTGCTGGGAACTGGGTGAGTAGTGTATGGAACTTACCCCCTGGAGCTGTGACATTGGCTAGTGCTGTGGACCCAACTCCTCTAGCTGTACAGGACAGATAATCAAAAGACATTGCGTTAATCAGGCATCTGTTAGCCACATCGACTAATAGTCCGTGTGCACACAAAAAATCAGCGCCCAAAATGAGGAAGCTACATGCTGCTATGACGAATGTGTCCATTGGTATATAAGGCCGTGCAAAGATACAGTCAGTGTCCTCTCACCAAAAGTCTTAGTGTCTGAGCCGTTTGCGGCCGCTACTTCCCACCAGCCGGTCTGCGTAGGACGGCAGGATGAGGCTCTTTTGGGAGTCGGAGTCCACGAGGAACCGTGTCCCCGAGCGTGAGTCTGTCACATAGAGCAGCTTGTTTGTGTCACTGGCGGTCGCAGCTGCTACCAACTGCTGGCCCTGGTGTTTCCCAAGCGCATGAATTGGCACGGTGGCACGCATCGGCATGCGTCTTCTCCAAAACGGCAGTGGTAGAAGCAGAGAGTGTCTCTCCGGTGCTTCTTGGCCTCTGCTGTGGCCACCGTCGTTGGCTCCTCGCCTCCCCTGGCTGTCTCGCTGGGTTCTGACGCTGCTGCGTTAACAGCAAAGACTCTGGTGGTGAGGATAATCCAATCTGCCTCTTGTGCTAGCGCCTGGAAGTTGCGCGTGGCCAGCAGAGGCAAATTGGCAAGGACCGCTTTGGCCGCTGTTGGGAGGTTCCGGAGGAAAAAGTGGGCAAAGAGGAAATGCCCGTCATCTGTGCCCATCAACACCAACATCTTCTCCATTAATTCAACCGCCGACCCGTCTCCCAACTCGGAGCGCGTCAAGAGCCTTTCTGCTCTCTCGCAGTCTGAGAGCGTGTAGCACCGGGTCAGTACGGTTTTGAGAGCGTCGTATTTGTCGTGGGCTGGGGGCCGTTGGAGCAGGCTCACCACCTGCTGTGGTGTGTGTGCATCCAATGCTGCAACCACGTAGTAGTATTTGGTGTCATCCACCGTCACTCCCCGGAGCACGAACTGGGCCTCAGTGTGGAGGAACCAAGACTTCGGGTCAGGTAGCCAAAAGTCTGGGAGTTTGACCGAAATGGCGCATGCAGTGCTGGCACCTCCAGTCCAGGTCATCTCCGGGGTGTTCGCCTCAAGTTCCACTGTGCTTCAAGGGTCACCAGTGTAGAGAGAGGAATGATCAGGCAAGATGGTCTGGAGCAGAGCAGACTTTATTCATCTCTCTCTAACATTAACAAGAATCAGAAGCCTGAAACCAGGTCGCGGGCACCTCTCTTTTTATGCCATAAAACTCGCCCGGTGACCTGTGGTGTTTGCATTAACATGCATACATTTACCATGACAATTCCCTTTGTCACTGTTTGCATTAATACACATACATCCACAATAACAATTTCCTTTGTCACCCAGCCTGTCGGCGCATTATGCAGACCGGAGGAGAATGCATTTTCTCCCGCGAAAACCATAGACTGCCTTGCATATCCGTTCCTCAGCTCTTATGCATCTCCTCCTGCTGTGCCATTCAGTCTGAGTGGAGAATGTACTGACTGGGTCCCCCACAATATAAATTAAAATAATTAATAATAATTATAACAGTGACTGAACAACTCCCATTCCCCATAGTGCAAGATACACTATTATGAATATAAGTGATAAAAGATCAGACAAATAAGTGATCTGACAAACAAATAAACAAGGGATCTGAAACGATCGCTAATATAGGATGTCCCATTCATTTTCAATATTTAGGTATTCTGTAATTAATATTCACTCAATCAAATAAATCTTAGTGCCATTTACTCCTTTTGTGTCAAAGTCAAACATGTGACTGCCTACATATAGGCTACACCTCTTGGTATTCCACTTTCAAACACAGCCTACATTTAGGGCTGTAAAGCCTGATTGGGATACCTGTTGTGCATACCTATGTTGGATCCAAGATTTGCCTGACATTTGCCTGGTATTTTAGCTGAAGTTGGCAAAGGTCTTAAACATTCTCAAACAGTGGCAAAAGAGTTGTAAATAGAAGCTTGTCATTGTAAACACTGTAGCTAACATTTGTTAATAGTTGTTAATGTTCGCCAGCTGCTTTTCACAAACTGACATGATTCAGACAAAACCCAAGCGCAGACACAGGCTCAAAATAAACACAATAATCTTTATTGAATGAATGGTGGAGTGAGTGTGGGTATGTGTAAGTGTGGATGAGTGGAGGAAGTCAAGCAGAGCAAGGATGAGTCTGGCAACCCTAAAAGAGAAGAGAGACAGGAGTATGAGCTCTCTGAAAACTGATTGAATAAACAGGTAATTGAACCAATCTTACGGCGTAGGACAGTAGTGGTGGTGCCGAAGAGCATCAGGACAACACCGGTAGCCAGAGCCTCAACCAGTCTTGTGCTTGTGCAGGAATAGATGATGAAGGTGCCTCAGAGAGTAAAAGTGCAGTAAAGAAACGTGAGTTTCTGTAACGAGGAGGAGTAGGGCACAGATGAAGGTCCAGTCCGCCTCCATGAGGAGGAGATCCGCCAAGGGGAAATCCACCTGTGTACAGGGAAGATAGGGGAAAGGAGCAGAGAGGATTAATTTCCTGAAAGTAGCTTATGTGGAGTTGGGGAGACGAAACTCCCAGACGACGAAGCATTGTAGAAGAGATGAGGGAGGCGAAACTTCCTTGCAGAAGGTTGGGATAGACTCCAGCACAGAGTACTTCAACCAGGAGGAGCATAGATGTCTCCATGTAGATTGCAGGGCAGCACTCCTTAAGAAGGCTGCCTAATTGGAGGAACAGGTGTGCACGCAGCTGTGGAGACAATTAGGGCAAAAGGCACACAGATCAGATCACCACAGTACCTGCTTCCCCACGGGACGCCTCCCGGCGGTAGATCCAACTTGTCCGGGTGCGTCCGGTGGAACTCCCTAGTGAACTGTGGATCCATCATGAAGGAGGAACACACCCAGGACCTCCACTCCAGACCATATCCCTCCCAGTCCACCAGATATTGCAGGCCACGACTCCTGCGTCGGATGTCCGGGATGCGGCTGACCTTGTATGCAGGACTACCATCAACCATCACCCGTGGGGGCGGAGTCTTGGGAGGGGGGCACAGAGGGCTGGATGCAAATGGCTTCACCTGAGACACATGGAAAGTGGGACAAATGCGGAGAGACGGGGGGAAGGGCCAAACAAACAGCCACTGGATTGACAATATGAGTTATAGCGTATGGGCCAATAAAGTGTTGTGAAAGTTTCTTAGATTCCGTCTTCAGGTTGATATTCTTGGTAGACAACCATACCTGCTGTCCAACCCGGTAGGGCGGAGCCGGGGTCCTGCGGCGGTTGGCGATGTCGGTGTTGCGGCTTGCCATGCATTGCAGAGCGGCCTTGGTAGCCTTCCACATCCGGCGACAGCGCTTGATGTGGGACTGGACCGACGGAACAGCAATCTCTTCTTCCTCTTCCAGAAACAAAGGGGGGTTGTAACCTAGAGATTCTTCAAAAGGGAAGAGACCCGTAGCAGTAGAAAAAGCAGAATTGTGCGCATACTCAACCCAATGTAAGTAAGAACTACATGATGCCGGATTGGAGGCCGTGATGCACCTGAGGGCTGCGTCCAACTCCTGGTTGGTGCGCTCACACTGGCCGTTGCTCTGTGGACGATAACCAGAAGACAAGTTAACAGTATCCCCAGTGGCCTTGCAGAATGCTCGCCAAGCCTGAGAGATGAACTGGGGCCTTCGGTCCGATACGATGTCTATTGGAATGCCATGAAGCCGTACCACATGCAGAACGAGCAGATCAGTCGTCTCCTTGGCCGCAGGGAGCTTCTGCGGGGGAATGAAGTGAGCTGCCTCAGAAAATGAGATCTATCCAGAATAGTAAGAATGACAGTGTGACCAGCAGAGGGGGGAGACCGGTCACAAAGTCCAAGGCAACATGGGACCAGGGTCTACTGGGGATGGGGAGGGGATGTAGTAGGCCCAAAGGGGGGGGGGGGGGAGGACGACCTACAGGTCGCACACTGGGGGCAGGCTCGGATGAATTCCCCAACGTACCTCCGCAATCAAGGCCACCAGAAAGTCCTATGTAACTGAGCCACAGTGCGAGCTGCCCCAGGGTGACACATGATCTTGGAGGAGTGCAACCAACCGATGACTTCACCCCAGACTGAAGAGGGCACATACATCCGTCCCGTCGGCCCCCCACCCAGGTCAGCCTTGGTCTCTTGCGCTCTCCTAAACCTCTTTTTGATGTCCCACGAGAGTGCACCAATGATGCATGAGAGCGGAACAATAGGGTGCGGCGTCATCTTTGCTGTCTCAAGAGAAAATTGCCTGGAGAGCACGTCAGGCTTGGTATTCTTAGACCCCGGGTGGTAGGTGATGGTAAAGTTGAACCTGCCAAAGAACAGGGACCAGCGGGCTTGTCTAGAATTCAGTCGTTTGGCCGTTCTGTGATATTGCAGGTTCTTGTGATCAGTCCAAACGACAAAAGGTTGGGAGGTGCCCTCCAACCAATGGCACCACTCTTCCAAGGCCAATCTGACTGCCAGCACCTCCCTGTCCCCTACATCATAGTTCCTCTCTGCAGGTGACAGGCGACGGGGGAAAAAGGCGCAGGGGCAAACTTTGTCGTCGGCGGGGGAGCGCTGGGGCAACACTACTCCTACCCCAAAGTCCAAGGCGTTCACTTCCATCAGACACTGCAGGGAGGGGTCCGCCTGAACCAAAATAGGGGGAGAGGAAAACTCAGATTTAAGTTTAGCAAATGACGCCTCGGCCTCCTCGGTCCAGTGAAACGGCACCTTGGTAGAGGTAAGGTGGGTGAGATGTAGGACAATAATGCTGTAATTCTTGACAAAATGCTGATAGAAATTAGCAAAACCCAAAAACTGCTGTAGTTGTTTACGGGAGGACGGGGCTAGCCACTCCACCACCACCTTTACCTTTTCTGGGTCTGCTATGATCTTCTTATAAGAAATAACAAACCCCAGGAATGTGGTGAAAGCAGCGTGGAACTCGCACTTTTCGGCCTTGATGTATAACTGTTTCTCCAAAAGGCGCTGCAGGACCCATCTGACGTGTACTCGATGTTCTTCCAGGGACCAGGAAAAAATGAGGATGTCATCGAGATACACAAATACAAATGAATCCAGAAAATCCCTTAATACATCATTAATGAGCCATTGAAACATAGCAGGTGCGTTGGTTAACCCAAAAGGCATTACCAGACACTCAAAATGACCACCAGGGGTGCAGAACCCAGTCTTCCACTCATCCTCCTCCTTGATACGAACCAGGTGATAGGCGTTGCGGAGATCCAGCTTGGTGAACACAGTGGCCCCCTGGAGAGAATCAAAGGTAGTTTTAATCAGGGGGAGAGTATACTTACCCTTGACAGTGATATTATTCGGTTCTCTGAAATCGATGCATGGTCTGAGTGAGCCATCCTTTTTATTCACGAAGAAGAACCCCGCCTCCACCTCTGAGGATGAGGGCCTGATAATACCAGAGCTCAAGGACTCCTTGTTGTATTTGTCCATTGCCTCTCGCTCAGGGGCAGAAAGGCTATAAAGCCGGTTAGATGGTAACGGAGGCCCCGGCAGGAGGTTAATGGCACAATCATAAGAGCAGTGGTGGGGAAGTGATAGTGCCTTAGCCTTGCTGAAAATGGGGGCTAGATCATGGTATTCCGGAGGCACAAACGGAGATCAGGTGGGGGTGAATTAGGAGAGCAGAGGGGCACAGACGGAGAACAGGCAGCAGACTGCAGGCAGGCGCTCAAACAAAATGTGCTCCATGAAACAATACTCTCTGCCCGCCAATCAATAATGGGGTTGTGCAGTCTGAGCCAGGGGATAACCCAGAATGACGGGGGAGGCAGATACAGAGAGCACAAAAAAACTGATCTGTTCCCGGTGGTTACCTGACACCAGAACTGAGACAGGGACAGTCTGCTTAGCCATGATGGCAAGGGGAACTCTTGAAAGAGCAATCAACTTTGAGGGAGTCTTCAGATCATAGCAAGGAAGCCCCAATCGGGTTCCCAGACTCTACAAAATAAAGCTCTGCTCAGCCCCAGAATCAGTGAGAGCGTGAGTGGATATTTCTTTGTGATCATGTTGGAAGCGGATAGGTAGCATAAGCCATGTATTTAACTCTATCTACGTCCATAAGTCCCCCTACTGTGACGCACGGACCTCCCCTTTTAACTGCTTAGGGAAAGAGGCATCCTCGTGCTTATCACTAGCGCAGTATAAACATAAGCTGAGAACGGCCCATTACCATGGGTGCCTTGGGGGAATCAGAGGGCGGGAGGGCCAGCAAGGGAGACTGCGGGGAACGGCGAAGCTGAGTGCCTAAGTGACCGAGAGGCCGACGCTTGCTAGCTCGTTCCCTCAACTGGTTGTCACTACTAATGGCGAGGGAGATTAGCTCATTCAATTTAGATGGTTTTTCCACCCGGGCCAATTCATCCCGCAGGCTAGGGCTGAGACTGCGTACAAAAATATTGCAGAGGGAGGCATCCTTCCACCCGACCTCAGCTGCCACCACCCGGAAATCTACTGAGTAATCAGCGACAGATTTAGCCCCCCTGCTTAAGGTTAAGTAAATACATGTCTGTTCTTTTCTTCTTCTCTATCCCCTCACCCCCCCAGCCAGTCACAGCAGATGACTGCCCCTCCCTGAGCCTGGTTCTGCTGGAGGTTTCTTCCTGTTAAAAGGGAGTTTTTCCTCTCCACCGTCACCAAGTGCTTGCTCACAGGGGATCGCCTGATTGCTGGGGTCTTTCTGCAACTGTGGGGGTTCCCCCCTACAGCTGATAGTGCTATGAGATGACTGTTGTTGTGAAATGGCGCTATATAAATAAAGTTGAATTGAATTGAATTGAATTGAAATAGGCGGTGAGCACACTGTCCCGGTCGGAATGGTCGAATACCTCATTGAATTCTGAAACAAAATGGTCATATGTGTACCTGGAATAGTCGAGACGAGCCATGACAGCGTAAGCCCAAGCTAAGGCCTGCCCCTCCAGTAAATTAATCACATAACCAATTTGACTATGACTCGTGGGAAAATCCTCCGGCACCTGCTGAAACACAATACTACATTGCAAGAGAAAACCCTGTGCTTCCCCTAACTTGCCACTAAAACGGGTGGGAGTGGGAACCGGGGTCATACGGGAATGCTGGGTGGGAGATGGGGTGGAATTAGCCGGCCCGGCCGAACCCCCGGAAGTAGATGGAGAAGGCTGCATCAGGGTGAGCTGACTGAGGTGAGAGTTGATTTGAGTCAGCTGTGTCAAAATAACCTGTTGTTGATAAGATAATTGGTCTAAACGAGGCTCCATGATGTTAAGCTTTTGTGCAAGTGCACTGTCTGCTGGGTTTTCCTGACGGAGACGTACTGACATGATTCAGACAAAACCCAAGAGCAGACACAGGCTCAAAATAAACACAATAATCTTTATTGAATGAATGGTGGAGTGAGTGTGTGTATGTGTGGATGAGTGGAGGAAGTCGAGCAGAGTGAGGACGAGTCTGGCAACCCTAAAAGAGAAGTGACAGGAATATAAGCTCTCTGAAAACTGATTGAATAAACAGGTAATTGAACCAATCTTACGGCATGGGAGAGTAGTGGTGGTGCCGAAGAGCATCAGGACAACACCGGTAGCCAGAGTCTCAGCCAGTCATGTGCTCATGCAGGAATAGATGATGAAGGTGCCTCAGAGGGTAAAAGTGCAGTAAAGAAACCTGAGTTTCTGTAACAAGGAGGAGTAGGGCACAGATGAAGGTCCGGTCCGCCACCAGGAGGAGGAGGACCGCCAAGGGGAAATCCACCTGTGCACAGGGAAGATAGGGGAAAGGAGCAGAGAGGATTTATTTCCTGAAAGTAGCTTATGTGGAGTTGGGGATATCAAACTCCCAGACGACAAAGCATTGTAGAAGAGATGAGGGAGGCGAAACTTCCTTGCAAAAGGTTGGGATAGGCTCCAGCACAGATTAGTTCAACCAGGAGGAGCGTAGACGTCTCTGTGCAGATTGCAGGGCAGCACTCCTTAAGAAGGCTGCCTAATTGGAGGAACAGGTGTGCGCGCAGCTGTGGAGACAATTAGGGCAAAAGGCACACAGAGCGGATCACCACACAAACAATCTTACAAACACATACAGTAAATGTTGCAAATGGTTGTTAAATACCTGGAGTCAACCATCCATCATCATCATCATAGCAGTCTGTCATGGGCGACAATGACTATTTCATTTAGGTCTGATCAGATTTCTCCACACAGCTCTGTCCTTAGCCTTCCTCTGCCAGGAACTCCTATCTATGTCCATCTTCTTCAAGTTTCTTTTTACGGTGTCTTTAAATCTGAGCCGTGGTCTACCCTGATTGCATTTGCCCTTGCATAACTGTGAGTAGAGTAACTGCAGAGGGAGACGCTGGTGGTCCATCCTCTCAACATGTCCGAGCCATCTCAGGTTCATCTGTATTAGCATGTCCTCCATTGATGGTAGACCAGCTTGTTTCAACACTTCTATGTTAGTTATCTTGACTTTCCATGAGATGTTCATTATGGCTCAAAGGTGTCTCATCATGTACGCGTGGAGTTTCTTCACCTGCACTCTGTAGGCAGTCCAAGTTTCAGCACTATACAATAGAGTAGCCAGTACTGTCGCTCTGTACACTTTGCATTTCACACAGATAGACACATGTCGATTGTTCCACAGTCTCTCCCTCAAGTTTCCAAACACAGCGCTCGCTCTTCCCATTCTGAGAGATAGTTCATCCTCCAGCCTAGCATTCTCTGAAACGGTACTTCCTAGATACTTGAAAGTCTTGCATTTGACTAGTGGCTCTGTACCAATGCTGATCTCTTCTGGTAGTGATGTTGATAACTGGAACTTTGGTGATTGATAAAGGCATTCTGTCTTCTTGATGTTGATTTGGAGGCTGAATTGGCTAGCTGCTCTTGCAAATTTCTCCACTAAAGATTGCATATCTTCCACACTGTGTGCAACTAGAGCACTATGGTCGGCAAAGAGCATTTCTCTTACTACCTTTATCCTTGTCTTACTCTTGGCTTTAAACTGTGCCACGTTGAACAAGTCTGCTTCTTTCCTTGTTTGAATGTATACTCCTTTTGAAGTGTCTTTGAAGGCCACCTCA
Organism: Pholidichthys leucotaenia; assembly: GCA_020510985.1. Classification (NCBI taxonomy): domain Eukaryota; kingdom Metazoa; phylum Chordata; class Actinopteri; order Cichliformes; family Pholidichthyidae; genus Pholidichthys; species Pholidichthys leucotaenia. The sequence goes on along the minus strand of CM035847.1, from coordinate 124,525,161 downwards.
AGCATGGCTGCCAGATATAGTAAGAAGAGTGTAGGTGCCAGCACACACCCTTTTTTCACCTCGTTGCTTACTGACAAGTCTTTAGATACTGAACCACTCATTGCCACGTTTGCTTGCATACCTGTATGGAGTGCCTCGATCAGGCTGACAAACTTCTCTGTACAACCATATTTCTTGAGTACCTGCCAAAGTCCTTGTCGCAAAACAGTATCAAAGGCTTTACTGAAGTCTATAAAGACTACATAAAGCGGCATATTCTGTTCAATACACTTTTCTTGAACCTGTTTCAAGCAGAAAATCATGTCCGTTGTGCTTCTTCCACTTCTAAAGCCGCACTGGGTTTCCGGTAGTACAGTCTGCGAGATGTGTTCATTGAGTCTGTTAAGTAGTACACGTGAGAGAATCTTACCAACAGTGGCTAGCAGTGATATACCTCGGTAATTTCCACAATCTTTCCTGTCACCTTTCTTGAACAAAGGCACAATACTTGCATCCTTCCAGTCTTGAGGTACTTTCTGGGCATCCCATATCTCTTGGATGAGCTTGTGCAGGCAATTGGTTAGCTGAACACCACCAAATTTCCACAGTTCTGCTGGAATCCCATCCCTTCCTGGAGCTTTACCATCCTGTGTTGTCCTGATAGCTGCCATTAGTTCATCAAAATTTGATGGTTCATCCAGACTTGATACAGCTGGTCACTGCACTAGAGCTTCTTTAGCCTCTTCAGTGAGATCTCCAGGGTTGTTTAGTAGTTGGTCAAAGCGGTGTGCAAATCTGTCCAAGATCTTGTCTTTCTCCTGCAAAACCGTTTCACCATTCATAGCCTTTAGTTGGATCAATCCTCTTGGTTTAGGGCTGTAGATTTCTTTCAAACCTGTGAAGAATGTTTTCATGTCCTTTCTGTCTGCTGCAGTTTGAAGTTCCTCCGTTTTTTCATCCCACCAGTTGGACTTCATCTCTCTGGTGTACTTCTGTAGCTCAGTCTGAGTCTTTGAGTATTTCTTCTTCTTCGACCTTGTGTTACATTGTAGGTTTTCCTGCCTAGCTGTATTCCTCGCTTCTAGTAGTTTCTTCAGGTGTTCATCATGCTCATCAAACCAATCTTGATGTTGCCTCTCAGGGTAGCCTAATACATCACTCACAGTCTGATACACCGTATCCTTCAGTGTTGCCCATTTCTCTTCTATGTCATTCTCTGAGTTGTTGCTGCCCCAGTCTTTCAAGTTTTCATCCATTTCCTGTGTAAGTTCTTCCTGCTTCTTTTAGCCTTTCAGTGCACTAGTGTTTAGCTCCGTGGTGGCTTCGCACCCGTCCTGCAGTGCTGTTTTCTTCTGCAAATCCTTAATCTAGATCTCAGCATAACATGATCAGTACCACAGTCCGCGCCTCTCATTGCTCTGGTGTCCAATACATCCCTTATGTCTCTCTGCCTGACTATGATGTAGTCTAACAAGTGCCAGTGCTTGGATCTTGAGTGCATCCATGTCTTCTTGTGTGTGTCCTTGTGCTTAAATAGAGTGTTGGTTATCACAAGGTTGTACTCTGAACATAGTGCAAGTAGAAGTTCTCCATTAGCATTGCACTTGCACATGACTGCCTAGCACTCCTTTCCATTTCTCAGTGTCCAAACCAACTCTGGCATTAAAATCTCCAACGAGTATCAGCCTGTCATCAGTCGGTACACGCCTGATAGTCTCATGTAAATTACTGTAGAACTCTTCCTTCACCTCCTCTGTGTTGGTCATTGTTGGAACATGTACACTAATGAGTGTGGCATACATCTTCCGCTGTAGTGGGAGTCTCATAGTCATTATCCTGTTGTTGATTGGCACCGTTTCTTCATCAAGCATTGCTGCTATCTCCTTTCTAACTGCAAAGCCCACTCCTGCTTCTCTCCTTTCTTGAGTTGATCTCCCACTCCAAAAGAAAATGTACCCATGGTCTTCCAAGCTGTCATATCCAGGCAATCTTGTTTCACTAAGTGCAGCTATGTCTACATTGTACCTGTTCATTGCCAGGGCCTCAAGTGTGGTCTGTCTTTCTGGGCGCTGTGATGTTGTTCTGTCCAACAGAGTGCGTACATTCCATTCTGCTACACACAAGGCTGCTGTTTTCCTCTTCTTTTTTCTTCCTGCTCCTAGCTTACTTTTCGCTGCCTGTCGGAGTGTGAACAGATCAGCACGGACCTTGTAAGCCCGGGCGACGTCCGAGCCGGTATGAGTTGCTTTCTGATTGACCATTTCATGAAACTGCTTGCAAAGTATTTGAGTACTGCTAGCTCTTGCTGGACTAGCAGCACATTCTTGGCAGATAAAGGTATTATCAGTGGCAAGGACAAGCCAAGACAAACTGACTCCAGTATCTGTTGCAGTGACTGACCAGATGATAGGTTTGTTTATCTCTGCTCTTTGTGTAGTGCATGTCACAATGCACCAACTGGCACAGTCCACCACAGACCTTGCAACAGATGTGTTTATCTGCCAGGATGTCCAGTCTCACCCCGTGTAACTGGGAGTGGTCCACCACAGATCTGTGGCAGATATTGTTTTTAGTTCTGCCAGGATGCCCCGTTTCACCCTCCACGCCCTCAGAAGGGCGGGGGTGCTGGTTGAGTCACCAGCGACCCGACCCAGTCAGCCATCCAAAGCAATAGAAAATGCACAAGAGAGGTGAAGAAGGGAGTACAGGCAAGGTGGAGTGGGTGGAGACGAGGGTCATGGGTGATTTGTGACAGAAGGGTAGCAGCTGGAGTGAAAGGCAGATTTACAAGACAGTAGTGAGACATGCTATGATGTATGGGTTGTAGATGGTGGGACTGACAAAAAGACAGGAGGCAGGGCTGGAGGTGGCAGAGATGAAAATGCTAAAATTCTCATTGGGAGTGACTAGGAGGGACAGGATTAGAAATCAATATATCAGAAGAACACCTCAGGACGAGTGGTTTGGAGAGAAAGTAAGGGTAGTATCTCACAGAGCCGCAAATGTCTAGAAAAGCGCTATATAAGTAAAGGTCCTTATCCCTTAAATGTAGAGGAACGTGATGATTTTTTTTTGTTCACCAAAGTTTCTGAGGAATGTTCACGAACATCAGGTTTCGCCTCTGTCATCAACAGCAATTATCAGCATTTGTGACATTTAAAGTCATGTACCTTCACTACCTCCACTCCTTGCATCTTTACCTTTGCACCTGCCTCCCTCTCACTCACACACATGTATTCTGTCTTGCTTCTACTGACTTTCATTCCTCTTCTCTCCATATGAATGAAGACCTCCACCTCTACAAGTTCTCTTCTACCTGCTCCCTACTCACAGGAGGGACACACACTACTCACATATCACAATGTCGTCTACAAGCATCATGATCCACAGAGAATCCCGCCCGACCTATTCTGTCAACCTGTCCATCACCATGGCAAACAGGAAGGGGCTCAGAGCCGATCCCTGATGTAATCCCACCCCCACCATCTGGACCAACTGCCTTTCTACTCTTCATCCTCTTCATAGCTGCCCTCACTTCTGCCTTCCTCAGAACTTCCTGGTTTACCATCTTCCCTTCATCCATCCTCCTCTTTCTCTTATTTTCTTCATTCATCAGCTCCTCAAAGTACTCCTTCCACCTTCTCAACGCAGCCTTGTTACTCATTACTTGCCTTGGATGTTGCATACTAATCAAAATTACTATAACATCACAGCTGATCATGTCAAGATTTGAAATATGTGCTGTGATGCTGAATAAATCATAGCTTGCATGAATCATGTGGCTTGAATATCCACAGAAGAGAGTAAAACATCAGGTCTGTTTAAATTGATGAGGAGATAATAACCTTGAAATTAAGACATGAAACATTAATATCATGCAGTATTTCTATCTCAACATTTTTATGCTTTGACTGGCATTTTTTAATTGTATCTTCTTTTTAGCAGATAATAATCTTGTTTAAAATTACAGAGTTTGCACAGCAGTTTAGAATATCACAAGATATTGTTTGCAAACCTAGAAAATCCAAACTTCTTTTGTCTCGAGTTCCAAGCACTAAAAACCATGCCAGTGGAGTCATGGTTGAGATCAAAGGTTCTCATCAAAATGAATGAAGTTTCAGTTGTCAGTTGGCTTCTGATCACATAGTTCACTGATGGCACCAGAGCACTGGGGCCAGATTCCTATCAAATGTGTATCCATTGTACTTTAGACAACACACTAAAACAAAAATACCTCTTAAAGAGTCCGTGACATAATTCAACCAAGACATCATTAGAAAGAAGAACTATTGTGTTTTTATTATGTGTAGACAAAAAAATTCAATAAAATTTTGTTTCCATACACTACCGTAAATTACATCATGATGCAGACGATTGTGATGTTCGTTTGTCGAAATTGGGTCAAACGCCGCCGCTATTTTGTGACGTAATGAGGTGAACCAAAGTTGTAAACAAGCATGGCTGAGTACACTGAAGCGGAGGAAGTTGTGAGCGATTTCAGCGAAGATTTGAGCGATGTGTCGATAGTTTTTGAGGAAGAAGCAGGATCGAGTGATGAAGAAGAGTGAGTTGGTTCTAACGAAGGACTGCAGCCCTATTTATTTGAACTATATCGTTCAGGAAGCGACGATGACTCGCAGGTTTCAGAGGATGAAGGGTCCGATGGTGAAGGGTTAGAGATGGACATCGGTCGCCTCCAAAACACTGAATGGTAATATACAGATAGATCTAAATTTCCCCGATCGGGTGGTTGGGGAAATAAAAGAAAAATGCTCAGATATTCAGTTTTGGTAGGCAATGAGATTTATAAAAATGAAAACTGAAAAAAGTAATATAACATTTTTTAACACAAAGTCGTTACATTTGGAGTAAAGTCAACACTCGGCTTCAGAATTCATAGGGGAGGATTTTACTTTTGGTGGAAAAAATAAAATCAAGTGTGCTAATTTTTTTTCTGTTTTCGGGGAAATTCTGGTCACATTGGCGGGTTTGTAAACAAAACTATTAAATAACAATCGCCTAATTATTAAAAGTCTTGAATCATATGTTATATGACATTATTTATGGGTCTTTACCTTCATAATGTGCAGCTATATATTGATTTTTTTTCCACATAAGGCGATTGTTATTTAATCGTTTGGTTTATAGAAATTTTGGCTTCAATTTTTTTTATTTCCCCGATCAGGTGGTTGGGGAAATAAAAAAAAAAAAAAAAATGCTCAGATATTCAGTTTCGGTAGGCAATGAGATTTATAAAAATGAAAATTGAAAAAATAATATAACATTTTTTAACACAATGTCGTTCCATTTGGAGTAAAGTCAACACTCAGAATTCATAGAGGAGGATTTTACTTTCAGCGGAAAAAATATAATAAAATCACGATCTCCTAATGCGGAAAAAAAAAAAAATCAATTACACAAACTCTTTTCCAGGCGAGTTTTGACACTGTTGCTTCTCTGCACTGTTTTTATATGTTGATATCGTCTTGAGCTGTGGGTTTTCATTTAAAAACCATAGGTATGGCAGTCGGTTTTAGGACCCGTTTGTAGCGAACTTTCAAGCCTAAAGATTCCTGTATAGCAGACGCCTCCTCAAAACTGTCTGCAGTGAAATGATCGCTACAGAGTACAGAAGATGGTGTTGGTTGCCATTTGTCCCTTGTTCTCTGTACTTGCTTCGCCCATCTTTTAAGAAGGTCTGGATCGTTTGGGAATGAGAACAGGCTTATACGTTCACTGGAGCAATTACAACACCCAGCCGCCACGCAACGTTTCGGCATTTCTTCGCTGATATAAAAGCTAAACAGCTTGTTTACACTCACAGCACACGGATCAGCCAAGAGGAACTTCACCTCATGACGTCATATCCAGAAACGAGGCGCATCTCAGGATATCGCATTAGTGCAACACACTGCTAAATTTGAATTCACTTAGAAATATTTTTCCACTTATTTAGCATTCAAAGTCAACAGAACCAACTATGTGGACGATTGAAAATAAATTCATACTGAATATTGATACATAGTTCCTACATCGTGTCACAGACACTTTAAAATTCCACCTTCCCACCCACAGGACATATGCAGCCCTACACAACTTTTTTTTTTTTTTTGCCACAGAGTACAGTGTAAATAAACCTATTTTGAGTTGATAGTCATGCTATACACTATTTAAAAGCTTAGAATTTTGTATTATTTTGTATTTGGTTATTTAAACAGAACTGAGATACAATCAGCAACAGCTGAAACAAACAGTAAGTCAAAGAAGGCAACACAAAAAAGTAACAGCAGTGGCTCACCACAAAAAGCTCCTTACTCGCCAACCAAGCCTCCACAAATTCCTCAAAAATCAACAGCAGTCCAACAAATCCAATCCTGTGCCAAGGAATCATTTTAACATTGAAAATTTGGGAGGCGGAATCCCACCAACCAAAAATGCTACACAATGAAAAAAAGCTCATGCAAAGCAGGCCGGCACTTTGCTCTAAGACAGGGGTGTCCAATCATGTGCCATGGAGGGCCAAGACCCTACAGACTTTACCTCCAACCAGTGTCTTCAACAGCAGATTCCACTGAATTTATTCCCACCGATTGCTGATAAATGAAAACACCTGCTGAAGAGACTGAGTAGAAGAGAAAACCTGCAGGGTCTTGGCCCTCCCTGGCACATGATTGGACGCCCCTGCTCTAAGACAACCATTGGATCTCAGTATGGAGCAATAAGGTTTTGTGCTCCACTCCCATTTCCTCACATACAGATATATATAAAATATGTGGCTTTTCAGAGGTCTTATCTTTACAAAGTTTACCATCTGCATGGCATTATCACACTAAGTCTGCTGGTAAAGTCTTGGCAACGAGAGCCTTGCGATGCAAAAAACAGTGCATATCAATAACATCTGGTTGTCTCTTTGACTCCACTAACGAAGGCTTTGGTGCACCTAACCATAGTGGCTGCTCCATCAGCACAGGGACCAGTTCAGAGTCTGAATCTTTTGTCTTCAAATTTATCTAGCCCTGTTTTTCATCTAGTCACCACAACCCCTATCAGGTCTCAACAAGGTCATTAACCTCCTTAAAACACATAAAGAAGGGCAGAAAGAAGAAGAATAAGATGTAGACATTATTATTGTGTTTATACTCCCATCTACTGATATGGAAGAGCCACTACACCCAAGCACAACTGCATTATCCACAATTTTCTGTACCAGTTAAGAAGTGAAATTAGTCCATTTCCCAAGGACCCTCGAACGTCCTGTCAAGGACCTCTTGGGATCCTAGGACCTCTGGTTAAAAAACAAGGTTCTGTGATGAAGGAAACCAGCCTTGCCGCACATCTTTGGAAGCCCAGATATTACTTCTACCTGGTCAGCAAAACAGATCCTGCAGCATGGTGGTGCAGTGGTTAGTGCTGTTGCCTAACAACTACAAGGTTCCAGGTTTGAATCCCCAGGATGGCAGGGGTGGAAACCTTTCTGTGGGGAGTTTGCATGTTCTCCCTGTGCTGTGTGGATTTAATCCAGGTACTCTGGTTTCATCCAGATGCTATGGTTTCCTCCCACAGTCCAAAGACATACATGTTAGGACGTTAATTGGTCAGTCTAAATTGTCCCTAGATATTGTCTCTGATAGGCCCTTAGAATAGAGGGCTAGAACTAGTGAAATGATTTGAGTGGTCTTGAGACTATAAAAGCGCTATATAAGTACAGGTCTTTATCCCTTATTTGAGATTCAATCTCAACAGCACAAACAAGTTAGCAAGCTAGCCTAGCACCATATAGCATCACAGCAGTTAATCACCAATCACAGCTCCCTGGAGTCCCAGAATCAATGACAATCCGGCAAGTCCAGTCCCCTTTCATTGGCACAGGTCCAGTAAATCCATACCAGTAAGATTTCTCCTCCATCCACATCTTTACAGTTTTATATTTTCTTTTATTCACCAAGATGCCCAGATCTCCCCTGTGCTTCCATCCCAGTTTGAACGCATAAAGCGCCACAAAATGTGGAGAAACACAGAAATGGAAGCTCAGAAGACATCAGATAGGTCCAGCTTGATGCTTCCTGGACTGACTCCCAGCAGTGAAAAGCAAAGGAATGCCCATTAAGCAGCAACATAAAAGTCCCACTTCTCAGCATTTAAAATGAACCTTTCGCATTTGAATTCATTTGTGTCTCAAGCATTGTGTAGGAAACTCTGAACACCTGGATATAAAACATGTTGCCACTGAGTGTGCACACATCCAGGAACACACATCACCCGGAAGCGATTTAAATTACTCTTAGCACGTAGGGTGACTTTGACTGTTTGGCCAAAAAATCTAGTGTTTTCTTTTGAGTGAGACCAACCCCGTGGATATATTGCAAATGGTTGAAGAACAGCTTTTGATTTACACAGGGTATGTTATCTGTAGGCATTTTAAGGAAATTGGCTGGAGTGCTAAGTTGGGACTTATGTTCAGTAATGATGTAGAAACAATGTTCGGGTTGTAATGCAAACATTTAAACCTCCAGCAGACACACCAGCAGTCCTCTCTAATCATGGTGATGTTGGGAAAAAATTAAAAATATCCAGGTTGTTGCCATTTTACAGTGGAAGTAAGTCTGCAAACAGTTTTGTTTTTGGCAGTTAATATTCATGCTCATATCATTAAGCTAGTGCTTTCATCTTTATTTCCACTAGGTTGTGTTTGGTCCTAGTTTGAAACTATACTGTGTGATTTATGGCTGCTCTTTGGAGGGGTTTATGCTTGGCTAATAAAAGACCACCCCGACCGAGGTACCTGTAAACGATTTCAGACACAAGACGCGTGTTAGTATCCTTGTTCAGCAGTAGAGCTAAAACAGGTGCACCTGAGACTACAGATTGCGTGCATGAATCAGAACAACAGGCAACGTGTGATTCCCCTGCTGGATAATCACCCATCTGTTCTAGTGCCCTTGTCCCTGAGGTCTTTATGTAGACACAGAGTCCCATTTGAGCTTCCTGGATTATATGCTGATATATGAAACTGATGTAGATCCCTTGGGTTCCCTCCGCTCTTGTACCCAATGGGCCCTAGCTTGTCATTCCTTTGGTGTACCCTGTAATTCACGAGAGAGAGCGAGAGGGAGAGATTAATTTCTGTCAAGGCAGGTTTAAGAGTTTAGTCTGTATTATTACATATGAAATGAGGCCGTTATCCCTTCTTGCCCTTAACACCTCATAAGCTATGAGTCATTCAAGGTTTTTATGTCTGGTTGTTATTGACTTTTGTGGCTTTTGGCATTTCTTTGTCCCTTAATTATTTAGTCTGCCCTTTAGCAGCCTCCTATTGCCTCCGTTTCTCACCATAAACTATGAAGATGAAAACATCTGATCATGGCGATGAAATGATGATGGGCACGGAAGGCAAAATTATGAAGTTTACAAAGATGAAAAGGTTTTAAAAAATGTGACTTGGGGGTGGGAAGAATTTGCAGGGGAAGAAAAAGATAAGGATTTGTCACAGGGGAGGAATAAAATGAGAAATCTGCAACAACTGACTGAAATTACTACACCTCCTTGTCCTTAACGGCCTAATTAAGAGAACAGAGGAAGAATGTAGATTGGAGGGGAGGGCCTGGAGATAGGCCTGTGGCTCTCTAGTCCACGGAGGCAACCGCATCCACGGAGAAGCTCTGTTCATACAAAACAATAAGGGGGTCTACATTATTCATCTGTGGAAGTGAAACGCACACAGCGGCAGGAAGATGAGGACTGAAATAAAACGCAACTTGGGAGGGGTATAGAAATGAGATATGCGGGGATGCTGGACTGTGCAGTGGAGGAAAGCAATTTAGAATTTCCGAGTATGTTTCTTTGTGCTTACTTTGCTTCTCAATCGTGTTTTTGCTAAAGCTTATATAGAAATCCTTTTGAGTGGGTTTCTGCAATTTTCTCTACTTACTCATGGGTTAAATTCTCTGTAGGGCAGACTCCCAGTTTGTCCACCTATCAGTCACATGCAGTTTACCAAGCCTTTTAGCTTCTAATGTTGCACGGTTGCAGCTTGGTGTAAAATAACATTGTTGTGAATGCATGCTTGCTTTTACGATGTGCTAAAACATCCCTGATAGCTGATGTTTTCTTTCAGCACCTAACAAGTGTTGCAAATCTGTAAATGTATGATATTTTTACACATGCTGCTGTATATGGCCATAGACTGGGACCAGTAACAGCATGTGAAGTAAATAATGACTAGAATAAGAGGTTTGCAGACATTTGAACCACCTGTTACATACCTGTGCCTTTCTTTGACTTAAAATAGCAGCTAAATTATTAGAGTCGTATCAGTTCCTTTGTCAGAATTGTGCCCCAGGCTACTGTGGGATGGATAGGTGCATTAGTCTCTGCAGGGGGCTTGATGTCAAATACAAATTAATTCATGCTGAGTTCACACGAGATTTTGAATATCTGAACAAAACACTGTGTGCATAAAAATGTAACACTGCAGACATTCACATTTTAAATATTAATCTGATCACCACTGTGTTAGATTACAGTAGTAAATGGTGCCTTTGTTAGTTTGTTATATCTGTCAATCATGTACTATAAACAGGTTTGAGAAAGCATGTTCAAAATAAATACACAGTGATATTAAATTTATGCAGTCTGTAGAGTTGCACTGAAGCAAGAATTGGCATTTGATCAAGTAAAACCCGACAAGAACATCATTGCACTGATATCACTGGTGTTAGCAGATTGGTTTGTGAGTCCAAATGCTTATTCAGTTCCCATGAAACAAAAGGCAACGTTGAACAAATTCAGATTTGTTCAAATTTAAATTGCACAGTGAACTGTTGTAGTCTTCAACTACTGACTGAGAGTCTCAGATTAAGACAGTGCCATCAGCTGCAATTTTTCAGACAGATATCTGGCATTTTCTCATCTTCTTAGATATAAACAATATATATGGCATCATCCAAATCCAGTGAGCATGAATTTATTTTACTTCTTCAGCTCTTAGACTGTGGGTGTGATAGGTAGCCTAGTCGAACCTGAAGCAGTAAATAAGATTGAAAGATTTTTATTTGTCAATACTTCTATACATACATGCTGTTTCTCTGTATCTTAGTAGAGTGCACAATATATAAGAAAAAGAATAAGGATGAAAAACAACACCAGCAGTCTATGTACAGTAATGCTACCCGTAGTGCAAATGGCGACAAAAGATAGACCCAGACCTCCCATAGTGCAAATAAAGATAAACGATAAACAATGATGAAACCCAGCAATCCTATATAGAAAAGTGGAGCTGTAATACCCGTAGCTACAAGTTCAATGCGGTAGTGTAGGTGCAGATATGATCAATATTGCAATAGAGAATGGGCATTGACATCATGCTGCGTTGCATTCTGAGCCGTTATCGCCATCGTCATGGTCCGGCTTCTTTGCTTACCTGTAGTCTAGGCAACTGCTAACGTGGACAGACATACGTTTGATGGAACACAGCAAACAGAAAATTAAAATTCCTTATTCAGAGAAGCTGAATAAGGAAGCAAAGGAGCGCTACTTCTAAAAAAATTTAAGAAGTAAATTTCTTTCTCCTTTGAATTCTTGGATGGAATATGGGTGGGCAATATAAGCTGCGGCTTCAGCCATCACCCATTTCGGATAACTCACGTGGAATTGTATAGTAGAAGGAGTCTTTGTCTAATTTGACCTTGTTGTTATATTATACAGTTTCTTTTAACCTGTAATGTACTATCCGAAATAAATTCATTCATTCATTCATTCATTCATTCATTCATTCAGAAGTAAACAGGATTGATCAATATGAGCACAAGAAATGGACCACGGATCTCGACCAACTGCCTGGAGTCACGCTGTCAAATGTGTTTGCCTACCTGGTTTGTGGGGTGAGCACATAAACCCATGAGCAATTTAAAAACCATAAATCATTAGAGGCTCATATTCAATTAACCACTGGATGGGTCCAGCCGCCTCAGATATTCTGGGTGAACAACCAGAAAACCATCATTTAACACAAAGGTAAGCAGCCATTGTTTCTACAAAGTCGAAATATGTCAAGATTAATGTCTAGCATACCCCAAAATTATTTCTAACATATGAGTAACACCCTTTGAACCCATGTTTAATTTATTGAACAGGTTTCTAACTTACAGCTACCATCGTCATCATCATCATCATAGCAGTCTGCCGCGGGCGACAATGACCGTTTCATTTAGGTCTGATCAGATTCCTCTACGCAACTCCATCCCCCACCCCCTGCTGCCAGGAACTCCCGACCCTGCCAACCCGGGTGACATCCGAGCCAGTATGAGTTGCTTTCTGACTGACCATTTCATGAAACTGCTTGCAAAGTATTTGAGTACCGCTAGCTTTTGCTGGACTAGCGGCACATTCTTGACAGATAGAGGTATTATCAGTGGCAAGGACAGGGCAAGACAAACTGACTCCAGTATCTGTTGCAGTGACTGACCAGATGATAGGTTTGTTTATCTCTGCTCTTTGTGTAGTGCATGTCACAATGCACTGATTGGCAAAAGTCCACCACAGACCTTGCAACAGATGTGCTTATCTGCCAGGATGTCTAGTCTCACCCCGTGTAACTGGGAGTGGTCCACCACAGACCTGTGACAGATATTGTTTTTAGTTCTACCAGGATGCCTAGTTTCACCCTCCACACCCTCGGAAAGACAGGGTTGCCAGTTGAGTCACCAACAGCCCAACCCATGAGACAGGTAGTACCGGTTTCATGATTATCTGGTAGGAAGCAAACCAATACTCGGTAGCAAGCAAACCAATGCCTGACCTGACAGACACACAGTTACACACAGCTACCATATAATGGCGTATTTGCAGCGTAGAGAGCCCTGCTGCTGCCTGCAGTGTATACACACACAGAAAGCGCTAAACACACGTACTTGTACATATAATGGGAACTGTTGGGGATGTGTCTGAGCACTTTCAAGCTACAGGATAAAGATTTTGACCTTTTACTGCAGTCTGTAACATCAGCTGTCCAGTGTTATTCTGATAAATATGCCAAAATGTCAGAACACCGGAGGAGGTGGATCTAATCAGCTGATTATGCTGGCACACTGAGAAAAAATTACAGGTATAATTAGCTACTATAAAAACATCCTAAAAAGGACAGTGACATTTTTATAGTCACCCGAAAGAGGAGAATCTGCTTAATTTAACAATACCAAATAGTCTATGGACTTCAGTCCCCAGCTGATGTTAAATCCATTCATAGTGAAGGCAACAAGTAATCACAACTTCAAGAAAAAATCAAAGAAAATCAGGAACACGAAAAGCTCCCATTAAAAAACAAACAAAAGAAGGAAAAAAAAAACCCCTCCAGATTAGCAAAAGGAATTGGGAATAGCAGAGATGATGTGGGGAAATTATTTGACTTTGCCCTGTGCATTTTTACACATTACTGAGAGATGATAGAGAGCCGTGGCTGAGGTGCTGCCATGGCGTACAAGACAGCTGCTCTGGAGAGGGGACTTCTTTCTGCACTTCTAAATATTTTTTAAATTACTACTTACCTTGGTGAAAATGCCGTGAACACACGATCATGTGTGTTGGAATATTGTTGAAGCTAATGTCTTTCCTTCTGACCACTGCAATCCATTCCATCCCACTCCTCTTTGTTTGCTCGGAGACCCGACTTTCTCCACTTTTCTTCCAAGTCTGGAAGTTAAAAAAAATCATACGCCGTTATCAATCTTTTTCCACCCCAATCATGACAGCAGTTGCTGCATTTGATAATGCAGCAAAACTTCCCCATTCTAACGCTGCATGGTATTCGGTGGAATAATAATGTGATTGAAAGGACCACATTAGAAATAAGTGTTTTCACTTTCTTGTGTCATCCTGGATTTTGTATGACATTTTATATGTATATTTGCATTTCCTATGTTTGAATAACATATTCAGTGTCATTTTAATAAGGCTGTGTATCCACAGTGAAAGTAAAAATTCTCTCAGCCTGTTTTCCTGACCGCTTTTCATCCACACTCTGCCTGGTATCCTGGCAACCACCTGACCTGTCACTCAAAGCATGCTGGGGATTTCAGATTTTGCTCTGAAATGCTCCACTCACTGCAATAAATCACATCAAACTGGTAAAAAAAAAAAAAAAAAATACACATCCCTCCAAGCTTTGGCTGTTAAATATTGATCACGGTGTACTTTTAGGCTGATTCTGATCGGCTGCTGAGAGAGGTGTGCAGCTGATGAGCGCTGCAGCACTCCGAAAGTTGAACTTTTTTTCAGCTTTTAGCACCATGAGCACAGTGCTGACTGCTGAGAGCGTTTTTGCGCCGAGGGCACTGACCACATTAAACGCTGGACTACATAGAAAATGAACAGAAAATCAGAAAAAAAAACGCATTTGGTGGACATGCAGCCTAACCGCATTCATTGCTCACTACTTAGCACAGACAGTCAGAACACTTTTCCCACGGTTCCACACTCACAATTCCTTGCGGTTTTTTATGTTGGGTGACATCACGTGTCCATTCTCTATAACAGGCAGCAGCAGGTATGGCATTTATGTAAAGTGTTGCGGTATGGTGTAAGACATACAGCAGCAGATGTATTACTGTTGGTGTGCCAAGTCTTTCTGTGCAAATGGCTGAGGTAGTTATTGTCCGGGTGAGTGTGTTATGGTCCAGGGGTGGTGATGGTGGTGGGGTGGGGGGTGGAGTGGGCAGAATTCAGGGTCCTGATGGCCTGGTGAACAAAGCTATTTAGCAGTGCTGTAGAGCGAGCCCGGAGGCTCCAGTACTTTTCTCCTCGAGGTTCAGGGGGCTGAAGAGAGAGTGTGAGGGGTGGAAGGTGTCACCTGCGATGTTGATGGCTCTGCGGGTGAGGTAGGTGAGGTTGATGTCCGAGAGGGAGGGCAGATGATCTTGCTGGCTGCGTTCACTGTGCATTGTAGAGTCTTCCATCAGGAGGCAGTGCAGCTTCCGTACTACACCGTGATGCAGCTGGTGAGGATGGTCTCAATGGTATCCCGGTAGAATGACCACATGATGGGGGGGGGGGGGGCAAATTTACCACCTTTGTCTGAAATAACTTCAGTGAGATGCTTCTTATAGCCATCTACCAGTCTCTGACATCGGTGTGAGGAAAGTTTTCCCCACTCCTCAATGCAGAATTCTTTCAGCTGTGAGATGTTTGAGGGGTTTCCTGCATGTACAGCCTGCTTCAAGTCACCCTGCAGCATCTTAGTGGAATTAAGATCTGGGCTTTGACTCGGCCATTCCAGGACTCTCCATTTCTTAGTTTTTAGCCAGTCCTTGGCGGATTTACTGGTATGTTTTGGGTCATTGTCATGTTGCAGGGTCCAGTTCCGCTTCAGCTTTAATTTTTTACAGATGGTCTTACATGGTCCTCAAGCACCGTCTGATACATGGTAGAATTCATGGTGGATTCTATGATGGTGAGCTGGCCAGGTCCTGCTGCAGCAAAGTGTCCCCAAGCCATGACACTTCCACCTCCACGCTTCACAGTTGGTATGAGGCTCTTTTCCTGGAATGCTGTATTTGGTCTACACCAAACACGTCCCCTTTTCTGGTGTCCAAATAATTCAATTTTTAAAGCAATTTTAAAAATCAATCAATTGATTCAAATCATTTTTTTTTTCATCTGTCCAAAGAACATTATTTCAGAAGTCCTGGCCTTTGTCTACGTTTTCTCTAGCAAACTTCAGTCTGGCCTTCATGTTTCTCTTAGAGAGCAAAGGTTTCCTCCTTGCATGCCTCCCATGCAAGTTAAACTTGTGCAGTCTCTTTCTGATTGTAGAGGCATGCACTTTCACATCAACAGTAGCAAGAGCCTGCTGTAGGTCATATGATGACTTTTTAGGGTTTTTGGAGACTTCTTTTAGCATCTTTGCAGTCTGCTCTTGGGGTGATCTTGCTTAAACGTCAGACCTGGGCATGTTGGCAATTGTTTTGAATGTCCTCCACTTGCAGACTATTTTCTGGACAGTGGAATCGCTGATTTCAAATTCTTCTGAGATCTTTTTAAATCCCTTATCAGACTCATAAACTGCTACAGTCTTCTTTCTGAAAGCCTCAGACAGCTCTTTTGATCTCACCATGTTGTTCACTCTCACTTCAGCAGTCAGGAGTACACCAAACTAAATGTCTGAGGTTTAATAGGACAAACCTCCTTCAAAATGCTGAGTAATGATGTTCTAATCATGTGCACCTGATGTGATACACCTGTGTGTGATTTTAGCCATTTTAAGTGGGAATAAATGTGGGGGTGTCCTAATTTATTCCTCACAAGAAATTGCATGTTTTTAGAATTACATTTTACACAAAAGTCTTTTCTTCAGTTTTAATTGTTTAGTTATATTACTTGAATCTCCCAGTACTGTTAAAATTGATATCCACTTTGTGCAGTTTCATTGCAGATGTTCTTCTCATGTATGATTGTTTGTTTGTGTGTTTTTGTGACCGACCGGGGGACTACAGATGCAAATTAGCAGCATTGCTAAATCTGGCATACTTGCATTTGTATTAATGTTCATTAGTATGTAATGTCCCTTTCAAATAAACATTAAACTTAAACTTCAATATCCATATGTCCAAATGTGTTTAAAAAAAACACATAGGGTTTCATAGGGTGTTCTAATTTTTTCACATGACTGTACATGTGCCATTTGGGATAAATCAAATATGTATTTTTATCACAGTACAAAGACACTGGAATCTGAAAACAAATGCATCTAATAGAGTATTTTAACAAGACACAATTGCAATAATACAAAATATGTTGCTGCATAATTTATGTTCTGAGAGCAAAAAAAAAGTGGCATCTCTAAGTCTGTCATCGACACTGACTGTAGAGCTAAACATGAAGCATCACAGTTGAGCATGGTGATTATAATCTATCTATAAATGCAACAAATCTCTGACTGTCTGTCTGTGTGTTCCTCAGATACCTCTCAAACCGCTGGTCAGACTGGCCTCAGATTTTATAAGTGCTTTCCTGAGGTTACAAGGGTGTGCATCCCCAAGTATGGAGCTGCTCAGTCAAAATATGTAATTGCTGTCAATAAAAGTTTAGCCACCGCTCCGTTTCCTCATGCTCTGGCTTCTCGAAGTGTGGGTGGGATTTCGGATTGACTGAATATGAAGATTTACTGCTTTAAAAATTATAGTATAATGTTGCTGTGATTGTGTAGCTCTAAAGGATAATTCAGCATACTGTATGTGGAGAACACGAGGTGTGCAGGTGCACTGGGGGGGGGGGCAGCCAGACTGCAGTCCTTTGCACTGAGCCAAGCCCAGCCTGCCCTGTTAATGGGAGTCTCGGCTGCTGCTTCACCCGTGCCACCGCTGTCCTTTGCGGCACCACAGGTTCAACATGGCGCTCCTCCCAGTGCTGGTGTGCTAAAAATTAAAAGTTAATAATAATGCCACCATGATTGTGGAGCGGAATTGCATATCATATGCAGACACATGTGCACGCTTTGACTACACGAAGACCGTGACCAAACACACAAAAATAACCAAATAATTAAATAAATCATTTTTTATGTACTAACAAATGGGCAACACCGATACAACAGTTGCAGCCAAACAGGTCATTTTGCTGTGTATAATAATGTTCAGTGTTTTTTACTTATAATATTGCTAAAATATAAAATGATGCACTAGAATGGGTCTCAAATATTTGTAAGCGTGTCCTATTATAGTACTGCATGAGGTTATTGACAATAGACCATAAACTACACA
Organism: Pholidichthys leucotaenia; assembly: GCA_020510985.1. NCBI lineage: Eukaryota > Metazoa > Chordata > Actinopteri > Cichliformes > Pholidichthyidae > Pholidichthys > Pholidichthys leucotaenia. Next base: position 124,507,432 of record CM035847.1, on the reverse strand, counting down.
TATAAACTAAAACAATTCTAATGATGTCTGAACAACTCCCATTCCCCAAAGTGCAAGATATAACATTTATGAATATAACTCCTAAAAGAGCACACAAATAAGTCTGACAAACAAATAAGCAAGGGTTCTTAAACAGTCGCTAATATTGGATGTCCCATTCATTTTCAATTATTCTGTAATTAACATTCACACAATCAAATAAAACGTAGTGTTCAGTCCCTTTCATATTTGTCAAAGTCAAACATGTGGGAATGCCTATATATACACTACGCCTCTTTGTATTTCACTTTCAAACACAGCCTATGTCGTGAAATGTGCCCCTTTGTGGCGTGCAAACAGGAAAAACTGGACCCAAGCGCTGAAGCTGTAGTTTGCAGTGATTGATTTTAGGCAAAAACTAAAAGCAAGACGTGACATAACTTGGCCAGATATGACATAACATCACAGTAGATCGCCGCACCAAGGGCAGTGTGCAACGTGTATATATAGTGCAGCAAATCAGGAACACCTGCGGACAATCAGTAATCAAAAAATCAAAAGCAGCCATGAATAATTAACAAAGCAAAAACTCAATGCAAAACTGGAAGTAAACAAAAGGCGCTGTCAAAACAAAAGCCCAAAGCCAAATCATTACAGGAATAAACATGATAACATTACCACTAAAATAATCACGAACCAAGCAAAACTGTGACCATGATAATAAAACCCAAACTAAACCAAAAACATGATAACATTAATAAAGAAAGTCTAAACATGAACCTAAAGTGAGGACAGGGTCTGATTTGTGTCCTGATAACAGGCAGACATAAATAAACAAAACATATCTGTGACCATGATAATAGTACTTAATAAACACAACCATGAAAAACTAACCAAAGTTTAAAATAAGAAACACAAGAAGGCAGAACTAAGATAATCATAGCAAACAGAAATGAATAGCAAATTCAAAAGAATATACTGTAAATAGGTACATGAACGTGAAAGGCTGTCATGGCTGACATGCCTCTGCAACATTGTGTAGTGGTCAGGGACAGTGCCTTTGGCATGGCAAACCGGGGTGGTGGTTCCTCTCTTCAAGAAAGGGGACCGGAGGGTGTGCTCCAACTTTAGAGGGATCACACTCCTTAGCCTCCCTGGGAAGGTCTATGCCAAGGTACTGGAGAGGAGAGTCCGGCCGTTGGTTGAACCTCGGATTCAGGAGGAGCAATGTGGTTTTCGTCCTGTCTGTGGCACATCGGGCCAACTCTTTACCCTCTCAAGAATCCTCAAGGGTTCATGGGAGTTTGCCCAACCAGTTTGCATGTGTTTTGTGGACTTGAAGAAGACATTCAACCACATTCATCGTGGTTTTTTGTGGGGGTGCTTCGGGAGTATGGGGTATTGGGCTTGTTGTTACGAGCTATCTGGTCTCTATACGACCGTTGTGACAGTTTGGTTCATATTGCCAACACTCGGTCAGACTCATTCCCAGTGAGAATTGGATTCCCACAGGGCTGCCCTTTGTCACCAATCCTGTTCATAATTTTTATGGACTCCCATTGGGAGGAGACCCCGAGGTGGACCCAGGACTTGCCGGAGAGACTACATCTCCCATTTGGTCTGGGAACGCCTTGGTATCCTCTCTGAAGAGCTGGAGCAGGTGGCTGAGGAGAGGGAAGTCTGGGCTTCTCTACTTGAACTGCTGCCTTCACGACCCGGACCTCCGGAAAAACGGTAGAGGATGGATGGATGGATGGACATGAACGTGAAAATAAACACCAGACTTGGCTGAGATGAAAAAAACACAGTGAATAGCAAAAATATACTTAAAGTGTGAGCATAGTTCCATTCTCAGAACCTGACAGTCTACATTTGGGCCTGTAAAGCCTAATTAGCCTACCTTTTTTCAGACAAGAATACTTGCCTTCTACGGGCATGCACTAGCATAATCTAAATGAAGATTAGAAGAAGAAGCCAACTCTATTGTCATTCAGTCCATACAGCCAATCATGTACAGTAGAACAAAATTACGTTTCTCCTATCTACAATGTTAATCACATCTAGAATCAGAGGGGTCACTGTCATGCAAGATACAAACAACTTCTCCTTCCCCCATTCTATTACACTGAACACCAAGCTAGAAGGCGGGAAGTACCATTTTTATATGGTCTTTGGTATGATCCATCCGCAACTTGAACGCACAAGGATGCTCTATCAACTTGGCCATCACTCTGGTGGGACTGTAAATGGTAAATGACATTCACTTATATAGCGCTTTTTCTCATCTCTAGATGACCAAAGCGCTTTACAAATCCTGCTATCCACACATTCACACACTGATGACAGCAGAGTTGCCATGCACCGGCGCTGGCCTGGCCCACCAGGAGAAACTGGGGGTTCTGTGTCTTGGTCAAGGACACTTTGACATGCAGAGTGCAAACAGAGCAGGAATCCAACCCCTGACCCTCCGATCAGTAGTTGGCCACACTACACCTGTGCCACAGCCGCTCCCACTGAACTTATATAGCACTTTTTCCCGTCTTAAAGACCACTCAAAACACTTCACTAATACTGACCCTCTGTTCCAAGAGCCTATAGAAGACATATACCTAGGGACAATTTAGAATGGCTAATTGACCTAACATGCACATCTTTGGATTGTGGGAAGAAACCGGAGCTCCCAGAGTAAACCCACGCAGCACAGGGAGAACATGCAAACTCCCCTGCCAGCCTGGAGATTCGAACCTGGAACCTTTTAGCTGTTAGGCAACAGTGCTAACCACTGCACCACCGTGTTGCCCAGTGGGCCAGAATATGAGTCATCACTTATTTAGTGATTTAAAACTTTGCATTTAAAAATATTAGTGACACCAGATGAACTGCACACCTTCGCATCATTTCTGAGAAAGACTACAGGGATACAAATTATGTATACCTCCTTTGTATAGGGGTGGAAATCTTTCAGTGATTGCCAAAATCTCTCTGTGATTTCTCAGTGATTTTTCAATGAACGCTAAATTTTTCCAAAGGTAGCAATGGCTTATCAGTGAGAAATCGTTGAGGGTTCAATGAAAGATGAATAGAGTTTATTTAAAGATCGCTGAGAGATCTGGGCATTTTTTTCATCTTTCAATTATATCTGTACAGTCTCCACCCCTGTGGCAAGGGGGTACAAGAGCCCTTGAAATCTATCAAATATATTTTATATATATATACTGTACATATACAGTATATACCTCTTTGGTCACCTAAGAAACTCTCAATGATCCCTCAATGATCTCTCCTGGTCTCCAAGTGATCTCTGAAGGATTTTTCAAAGATCTCGATAGATCACCATGAAAATCGCACAATGATCTCACAAACAATTTACACAGAAACATTTTTTCCAGGCTTTAGGGGATCTTTGAGAAATCAGGGAAATTTTTGATCTCTCAACAGTCACACGACGACCTCTGTCTGTGTAAAGGGGCCCTTGGTGGCCAAAGGTGTCAGTAACAGCAGTGGAGCCAGCAAATTTTCAGTGTGGTGGCCAAGATGGATATATGATCAGTTTGGGGTTTCTGAGAAATCAGTATTATCAGAACTTAATGTTTAAGATAAGATAAGATAAGATAAGATAAGCCTTTATTAGTCCCACAACGGGGAAATTCCAGGATTGCAACAGCACAGGGATAGCAACACTCAGAGCAACAATCAGAAGGCAAGAAAAAAAACAAGCAAGCAAGAGCAGCTAATATACATATGTACATATTACTATAAAATATATATATACACACACACACACACAGACACACAGTGCAGAGCATTGTAGCTGGATGGAATAAATATATGAATATATGAACACACAGTGCAGAGCATTGTAGCTAGATGGAATAAATATGTAAATATATAAACACCCACAGTACGGAGCATTGCAGCTAGGTGGAATAAATATGCAAGTATATAAACACACACAGTGCGGAGCAATGTAGCTAGATGGAATAATATGTAGATATATAAAAACACAGTGCGGAGCATTGTAGCTAGATGGAATAAATATATAGATACATAAATATAAACACACCCAGTGCTGAGCATTGTAGCTAGATGGAATAAATATATAGATATATAAATATAAACACACCCAGTGCTGAGCATTGTAGCTAGATGGAATAAATATGTAAATATATAAACACACACAGTGCAGAGCATTGTTGCTAGGTGGGATGAAACAGCATAACCGTCTATTTAGTTATCCTACATGGTATGATTATGTGCCCATACATATTCTCACCCTCCATAGCGACCGGTATGTTCCTAGTTGTATGCCAGAGAGGACCATTGTGTAAGTCTATTGCATCTTTTGCATTCAAAAAAAAACTATTAGTTTGTTACGTCTTTTTGCTATCTCTGCGAGCAGCCCTGCTTAGGTTGTACAGTCTGACAGCCGTTGGTAGGAAGGACCTACGAAACCTCTCGGTTGTGCATCTGGGATGATGTAGTCTGCTGCTAAATGAGCTCCTCAGTGCATCCAGTATGTCCTGCATAGGGTGGAACTCGGACTCCAGCAGAGATGACAGTTTAGCCACGGTCCTTCTCTCTCCTATCTCCTCCATCGGATCAAGGCGTTGCCCCAGGACAGAGCTAGCTTTCTTAATCAGTTTGTTCAGTCTCTTCCTATCGGCTGCAGTAATGCCACTGCCCCAGCAGACCACTCCAAAAGTGATGGCTGATGCCACCACCGTGTCATAGAATGACTTCAGCAGCACCCCTTGTACACCAAAAGACCTGAGTCTCCTCAGCAGGAACAGCCTGCGCTGTCCCTTCTTGTAGAGTGCGTCAGTATTGTGTGACCAGTCTAGTTTATTGTTCAGATGAATACCCAGGTACTTGTAGGATGTCACCATCTCGATGTCTGTTCCCTGTATATTTACTGGTGCTGTGAGGGGCTGCCCATGCCTGCGGCAGTCCACCACCAGCTCCTTAGTTTTCCTCGCGTTGATCTGGAGGCAGTTCCGATGGCACCAGTCCACAAAGTCCTGGATAAGCCCTCTGTACTCAGCTTCATCTCCGCTAGAGATGAGACCAACGATCGCAGAGTCATCAGAGAACTTCTGTAGATGGCAATGTGTTGTGTTGTGTGAGAAGTCCGCAGTATAAAGAGTGAACAGGAAGGGAGCCAGCACCGTTCCCTGGGGGGCCCCCGTGCTACTGATGATCGTGTCGGAAACACAGTCCCGGGTTCTCACAAACTGAGGCCGGTTCGTGAGGTAGTCCAGGATCCATGATGACAGGTGCTGGTCCACCCCTGCGCGCAGCAGCTTGTCCTTCAGGATCATCGGTTGGATGGTGTTGAAAGCACTGGAGAAGTCAAAGAACATGATCCTCACCATATTCCCGGGCTTCTCCAGGTGGGACAGAGAACGGTGAAGGAGGAAGATCACCGCATCCTCCACCCCAATGCCATGCTGGTAGGCGAACTGGAGTGGATCCATCGCTGGTTCCACCAGGGGGCGGAGATGAGCAAGGAGCAGTCTCTCCAGGGTCTTCATCAAGTGGGACGTCAAGGCCACCGGTCTGAAGCTGTTCAGGTTTCTTGCAAAATACGGGGTTATAAAGGAGCTAACTCTTTAGTGCTGTATTTACTGTATATATTCATACTTTCTATTAAATTTGTGTATATAGTTGTACTGATTATTGTTAGGAATTTTATGTAGGGCCTATCACTGAGGAGGCAGTAAATGACCTTTTACAACTTTGTAATGACAAAATGATGAGAACTTAGGCAATCTGTTCTGTTCTTAATTACAAACATCCCTCACTACTGCTCTAAGAATCTACTGGTGTATCTTAGTAAATTAGAATATTGTTATAAAGTTAGTGCATTTTGAAATATATTTAAAAAATTACAGTGGGGAAAATAAGTATTCAACACGTCAACATTTTTCTCATTAAACATATTTCTGATGGAGCCATTGACCTGATATTTTCACCAGATATCAGTTACAACCCAAGTAATCCATACATATAAAGAAATCAAGGCAACTTTGTTCACAAAACAAGTTGATATTTCATAAAGTGGAATGACACAGGGAATAAGTATTGACCACATGACGAAAAAGCGGTGCAAAAAAGCATAGAAAGCCAAGAAACCAGCTGAAATCCATCAGAATTTTGGAAGCCATCCCATCCCCCATCAATGCAAATTAATTTCAGCTTGTTGAATGCTGATAGCCTTTTAAAAGGTCTGTGAATATCAGATTGTCACACCACGAAGTACTTGTGATGGGTAGAAGCAAAGAGCTCTCGCTAGGCCTTCACAACCTTATTGTTGCAAAACATAATGATGGCATTGGTTACAGGCACATTTCTAAATTGCTGAATGTTCCAGTAAGCACTGCTGGACCCATCATTCGAAAGTGAAAAGAACATCATTTTACCATAAACCGGCCATGACCAGGAGCTCCTCACAAGATTTCTGACAGAGGAGTCAAAAGAATTATCAGAAGAGTTATCCAAGAGCCAAAGACCACTCGTGGAGAGCTCCAGAAAGACCTGGAGTTAGCAGATACTGCTGTTTCAAAGAAAACAATAAGTAATACACTCAACCGACATGGGCTCTATGCCCGCTCACCTTGTAAGACTCCATTGCTGAAGAAAAAGCATGTTCAAGCTCATTTAAAGATTGCTGCACAACATTTGGGCAAGCCAGTAAAATACTGGGAGAATATAGTCTGGTCAGATGAGACCAAAACTTAACTTTTTGGATGCCACAACATGTTTGGAGGAGAAATGGCACTGCACATCAGCCCCAAAACACCATACCATCAGTGAAGTTTGGAGGTGGGAGCATTATGGTGTATGGGTGTTTATCAGCACATGGTACAGGCAGACGTCATATAATTGAAGGAAAGATTAATGGACAAATGTACAGAGACATCCTTAAGAACTTGTTGCCATCTGCCAAGATGCTGAAGATGAAACGAGGATGGACACTTCAAAAAGACAATGATCCCCAAAACACAGCCAAGGAAATTCAGCTGGCTGCAGAGAAGGAAAATAAAGCTGCTAGAATGGCCCAGTCAGTCACCTGACCTGAATCCAACTGAAAATCTATGGAACGAACTGAAGAGCCGAGTTCACAGAAGACACCCATGGAACCTTCAAGCTTTAAAGACAGTTTGTGTGGAAAAATGGACTAAACTCATTCCCGAACAATACCTGTGCCTAGTTTCTCCATACAGGAAGTGTCTGGAAACTGTTATTACCGACAAAGGCTTTTCTACTAAATATTAAATGAATTTCACCAAGTGTGTTCAATACTTATTCCCTGTGTCATTCCACTTTATTAAATATAACTTGTTTTGTGAACACAGTTGCCTTGATTTCTTTGTATGTATGGATTACGTGGGTTGTTACTGATATCTGGTGAAAATTTCAGGTCAGTGGCTCCATCAGAAATATGTTTAACTGAGTCAGGCCAGTTGATTGCAACTTGTTATTTTTAACCTTTCCTGCATAAATAATAATAAAGTATACAGCCGTGGACAAAATTGTTGGTACCCCTCTGTTAATGAAAGAAAATCCCACAATGGTCACAGAAATAACTTGAATCTGACAAAAGTGGTAATAAATAAAAATTCTATGAAAATTAACCAATGAAAATCAGACAATGCTTTTGAATTGTGGTTCAACAGAATTACTTTAAAAAACAAACTCATGAAACAGGCCTGGACAAAAATGATGGTACCCCTAGAAAAGATTGAAAATAATGTGACCATAGGGACATGTTCAACCAAGATGTGTCCTCTAATTAACATCACAGGTGTCTACAAACTTGTAATCAGTCAGTTGGCCTATTTAAAGGGTGACAAGTAGTCACTGTGCTGTTTGGTGACATGGTGTGTACCACACTAAACATGGACCAGAGGAAGCAAAGGAGAGAGTTGTCTCAGGAGATAAGAAAGAAAATTATAGACAAGCATGTTAAAGGTAAAGGCTATAAGACCATCTCCAAGCAGCTTGATGTTCCTGTGACTACAGTTGCACATATTATTTAGAAATTTAAGATCCACGGGACTATAGCCAACCTCCCTGGACGTGGCCGCAGGAGGAGACGGATAATACGAATGGCAACAAAAGAGCCCAGAACAACCTCTAAACACATTCATGGTGAACTCCAAGGTCAAGGTACATCAGTGTCAGATTGCACCATCCGTCATTGTTTGAGCCAAAGTGGACTTCATGGGAGATGACCAAGGAGGACACCACTGTTGAAAACAAATCATAAAAAAGGCAGACTGGAATTTGCCAAACTGCATGTTGACAAGCCACAAAGCTTCTGGGAGAATGTCCTATAGACAGACGAGACAATGTCATGACCTGAGCGCCGATCTCGTCCGCGCTTGGGCTATGCATCATCTCTGCCGGCATTGACAGCTGTGGATTACATTCTGGCTCCACCGAGCTCTTATTATGACAGCGCTCGGTGGGGTTTCTGGCTGTCAAGATCAATCAGCTGTTCGGCATCCCAGCTCGTTAGCGCCGGCTTTATTAGCGGGCGCTGACAGCTGATTGATGCTGGAGTATCCTCAATCATTCCTGGTCCTCGTCATGTCAGGTTCGTGCTTATCCTTGTTCATAGTTAAGGTCGTAGTAGCTGGGGTTAGCCCTATGATCCCTTGTATTCTATAGAGTGTGTGTTTTGCCCTCAGTGGCTCACAGCCTTGTCTCATCTTGTCTTGTGAATAAAACATCTATGCAAAGCTCACTGGCAACTTCTGGCGTCTTATGGTGGCCCGCGAGGGTCACCGCGTGACAGACAAAGCTGGAACTTTTTGGCAAGGCACATCAGCTCTATGTTCACAGATGCAAAAATGAAGCATACCAAGAAAAGAACACTGTCCCTACTGTGAAACATGGAGGAGGTTCTGTTATGTTGTGGGGCTGCTTTGCTCCATCTGGCACAGGGTGTCTTGAATCTGTGCAGGGTACAATGAAATCTCAAGACTATCAAGGTATTCTACAGAGAAATGTGCTGCCCAGTGTCAGACAGCTTGGTCTCAGTCGCAGGTCATGGGTCTTGCAACAGGATAATGACCCAAAACACACAGCTAAAAACACCCAAGAATGGCTAAGAGCGAAACATTGGACTATTCTAAAGTGGCCTTCTATGAGCCCTGATCTAAATCCTATTGAACATCTGTGGAAGGAGCTGAAACATGCCGTCTGGAGAAGGCACCCTTCAAACCTGAGACAACTGGAGCAGTTTGCTCATGAGGCGTGGGCCAAAATACCTGCTGAGCGGTGCAGAAGTCTCATTGACAGTTACAGAAATCGTTTGATTGCAGTGATTGCCTCAAAAGGTTGTACAACAAAATATTAAGTTAAGGGTACCATCATTTTTGTCCAGGCTTGTTTCATAAGTTTGTTTTTTAAAATAATTCTGTTGAACCACAATTCAAAAGCACTGTCTGATTTTCATTGGTTAATTTTCATAGATTTTTTATTTATTACCACTTTTGTCAGATTCAAGTTATTTCTGTGACCATTGTGGGTTTTTCTTTCATTAACAGAGGGGTACCAACAATTTTGTCCACGTGTGTAGTTGTTTAAATAAATTACAAATCCTGACATTGTGATTTACTGAGATACACTAGTATGTCGTTACACTGAGACTATGACCTCACACTGCTGGAATACATGAAACACTGATATATAATGGAAAAAAATGATTTTAATTCAAAGTTTGATTTAATTATATGAACATGAATCCAACATCAGTATGACAACCTAACAAGTTCAGACAGCTGAGGTCTGTTTGATGGAGAACTACAGAAGTAAATTAATCACTGATAAAAAGAATGAACAGTAACTGAATAAACAGCATTAATAGCGCATCTCTGTAAACTACAATAACATGAACAAAGTTTTTTTGCAATGTAATTAAAAAAAGAAACTTTGTATTCAATATTCATTACATGCTGCAGTGAAACACTTGAAGCCTTTTTTTTTTTTCATTTGATTTTTATGATCATGGTTATAGTTTGCACCAACCTTGACTATCATGACTATTCCTACCAAAGTAAATTACTGCTTTTATTAAAAAGCCTGCTGTAATTAATAAAGCCATGACAGACCTCTCAGTTATAATAATGAAAAACACAGAATCATTTACCAAAATGTAAAATGATTCTGCCTGGTTGACTCCTACTGTAGTCAATTTTCTTCACAAAAAACATTCAGAAAGTTAGTCTGACTCACGTTCATGTGCCTTAAAATGCATTAACATCATGTTAGTGTCTTAACATGAAATGCTAGCTCACTTAACTGTTAATATTATGGCAGACATCACATATAAAAAGCTAGTTTGTGCTCCATCTTTGCTGTTTTTCCTACCAGTGAGCTGTTGTTGCTGAGACATTTATTCTTCGCTAAATTACATAAACAGCCAAGTGACTGAACACTACTGAAGGCATATCAACATGGCTTCCCCTCTGATATTATAGCTTACCTTTATCAGTTTGTGAATCGAAGCACCATTGCCTAGAGCTTCCCCGTTTTCCAATGTGACCGCTGACTACCAGATATGTGCGTGCATTTGTGAGATCCGGCAGGGCAGTGTAACCATGAAGAAAGTTTCCACCTGAGGCAAACATACCTGTGGCTGCTATAATTGATAAAGTGGCAAAGATTATGCCAACGGTAGCCATGGGCACTCCTGTCCACCCCCCAGCTCTGCTGTTGGTCAGTAAAACCAATTTTGCTGTTTTTTTTCCCCCTATAAAACCTTTAATTGAGCATGGTGTAATCCTGACAGCTAACATTAACAATGTTACTGCAATCCATATTCACCAGTGTTGTCCTACCTCCCTCTCCCCTCCTGTTGCCAAGTTGAGGACATAAGCACAAACCTCCACAAGCCAACAGAAGCTATAGCACACAATGGCAAGCAACAGTGGCTCCGACACATAAGTTGTTCTGCTAATATACTGTATATGTTGCACTGTTTTAAGGTTGATTTCTTTTCCCTTTTCATTGCTTATCTCCATGACTGCATCACAACACGGGTCAAAATGTGATTGGCTCCAGATCTTGGAAATAGTCTATCCATCCATCCATCTTCTTCTGCTTAATCCTTTTCGGGTCGCGGGGGGGCTGGAGCCAATCCCAGCATCATTGGGCGAGAGGCAGGGTACACCCTGGGGGCACCTGTGGCGCAGGTGTAGTGTGACCGACTACTGATCAGAGGGTCATGGGTTTGATCCCCGCTCTGTCTGCAGTCCGCATGTCGAAGTGTCCTTGAGCAAGACACTGAACCCCCAGTTGCTCCTGGTGGCCAGGTTAGCGCCTGTGTGTATGGCAGCTCTGTCACCACCAGTGTGTGAATGTGTGCGTGAATGGGTGGATAGCAGGATCTGTAAAGCGCTTTGGTCATCCTAGATGAGAAGAAAAGTGCTATATAAGTGAACGCCATTTACCATTTACCATTTACCCTGGACAGATTGCCAGTCCATCACAGGGCCAACACAGAGAGGCAGACAACCATTCACTCTCACAGTCATACCTAAGGACAACAGTGATCAGTGTGGAGTTTGCATGTTCTCCCCGTGTCTGTGTGGGTTTACTCTGGGATTTCTCCGGTTTCCTCCCGCATGCCAAAAACATGCAAGTAAGGTTAATTGGCATCAAACTGGGGAATTGGAAATAGTCTAGTCAACAAAAATAAAACAAACCTTTTGTTATGTTATGTAAACTTTTCAAATGCAAGTATTCAGGCTGCAACATTGTTGTTGGAGAAGCCAGTTTTTCAGCTGAAATGTTTAATTATCAGTGGTGACACCTCATGCTTATTTTTATGATTTATTACATTAATTATGTCATGGATGTCTCCTTTAAAAACGTGGATACTGAAACAAACTTTGAGGTTTGGTTTAGGTATGAATAGGTATATGAATAATCATTTGAAACATCTTACAAGAAAGCCATGAGAATGACAAAGACATCAAGTAGGATCAGATATGTATGCCTGAACATAAAACTCTCTCAGCTCATCAAATAATTTTTGATGAGCTGAGAGAATACAGTATTTGATTTTACATTTAGTCACCTGATCACTTCCAGCCCTGACTAAGAGGGGGTTTACAAAGAAAGAAATTATTGGTACACAATCCCATGTAAAGTTTATTCATATGACAAGAATGCCTTATTGTGTTTTCTCAAAGGAAGAATGTCTCCCACCATAAATACTAACCTCTTTCTCAGTTTGATACTCCCTGGGTGCTTTGATGTCTGTATATGAATGAATGAATGAATTTTTATTTCGGATAGTACATTACAGGTTAAAAGAAACTGTATAATATAACAACAAGGTCAAATTAGACAAAGACTCCTTCTACTATACAATTCCACGTGAGTTATCCGAAATGGGTGATGGCTGAAGCCGCAGCTTATATTGCCCACCCATATTCCATCCAAGAATTCAAAGGAGAAAAAAGAGAAAACAAGACAAGAGCGATTACAATTTAAAACAAGGCTAAGACAAAATATGACTGAGAGATATAGTATATGTTCAGCAGGGCAATTTTAGTTGCTTCACTAACAATGTTTTGACTCACTTTTTATGTGATTATTTACCATTTGAGACCAATTAAATGTAAATCTGTCACGATCTGAGCACGGGGATTTCCACCGTGCTCTGTCCCTTTGTCTTTTTCCTTATTTGTATAATGTTGTATTTTTGAGTTCTAATTCCTGTTATTTTTATCTTTAGTTGGTTTTCATATATTCTGTATTGTTTCTTAGTATGACTTATTTTCCTGTTTATGTACACTGTAGTTTTGTTATTTACATTTTTGGGTTTATTTGTCTTTATTTGTTACCACATTGTATTTGCCGGTTGTCTTCTCTTTCTTTCGCTCTCCGGGGTTGCAGCTGTCAGAGGCACTTCCGGGTTTTTCCCTGGCTGTGGACGGTGCCCCTGTCAAGCTGTCAGCCCCATCTCCTCTCCTCATGACTCACAGCTGATTGTCATCTTCTCCCCAGCCCGCTCATGTGATTCACACCGGTTACTATTTGTGTTTAATTGTTTGTGGCCCTATTTAAGGGTAGTTATTCCTTTTTTGTTTGCTGGTGTCTTGATAAAGGATCGTTGTGGCAGAACCCTGTTCCCGTTCTGGCATTTCCTTTGTGTCCTGTGCTCTCTGCTTCGTTCGTAAGTTTGCTTTGTACACTATTTGGATTTGTGCTTGTGCACAGTTGGACTTTTTGTTTTTGCCATTAAATTTCACAAACTGCAGTTCAGCCCATGGGTCTCTCCTCCCTTCCCCAGGGGGCAATTCATGACAGAAGATACCAGCCGGTTAGAGACCCAGCTGCTGCAGTTTGTAGTTCATTTTGTTTTTTCACCTGGGGTTTAGTCATGTCTGTCACCCCGGATTTTTCAACTCTTGGACTGAACGAAGTGGAGCCGTGGACAGTGAGAGTGTTAGAGGACATTCTCTCGCAGGGTCATGCCTCCCATACTCCCAAGGCAGCCCAAGAGTGTCTGGAGGGCGCGGCGCCGGTACTCGAGGTATGCTTCAGCCTGTGGGACCACCCGGAGCTCGCAGACCTATTCCTCTCCATAATCACCCCACCATCCATGAGTCACAGGCTGGGGGAGATCACACCGATGTCCGTGCCTGGGCCGATGAAGAGCAAGCACCCGCGTATGCGGAAGCCTCCAGACTCTTGCCGCTCGGCAGCGGCAGCTCCACCTCCACACTGGCCCGTTCCATCGGCCGAAGAGCTGGAGGAGCGCAGGCAGGTTTTATTAGTGGAGACAGAGCTTTTACTGGAATATAAGCCATGGATCCTCCCGGATCTTGCCCATGAGCCGAAGGAGGTTTCACCAGGGGGTCTGGAGTCTTTGCCGACGAATGAGGGTCCCCTGACTCCAGGGCCTCTCCTCCCTCACCTTGAGCCTACATCTCCGTCTCCCACTTCTCTCCATTGCTTAGGGAAATCCCACCAGAAGAATGCCTCCACTTCCCCGCAGGCAGCCCCTCCTTCACCGAGGCCGAAGACTCCCACAGCAGTCCCCTCATCTTGTTTCTCTTCTCTGGCTGTCCCGTCAACCACATCCTCCGTTGCTGCTGCTCCCCCGTTCTCCTCGGCAATTCCCCCGCTGCTGAAGAACCGGTTGCCTCCTTCCCAGCTCCACACGTCACCACATCTGCTGGAGCAGCTCCTCTATGTTCCACTGAGGGGACCGCAACAACGGCATCCATGGACAGGGCAGATTATACACCAGCTGCAGCAGAGAACATCATGCCCCAGGAACACAGGCAAGTGCTTTTTCATTCTCTATCATCCTCACATGAATTACCTTGCCTGATTCCCGGTTTTGAGGCTCAGGTTCCGCAGTCCTCTGAGCTCTTACCTCCTGCTGCAGCCATAATTACCTCACCTGCTCTCTCCGTGTCTCCTCCTATATCCCATAAGTGTCCGCTGGTTCCAGGATTGAGCTGCCAGATGGTGGAGAAGCCTGCAGCCCTCAAGGACCTGGTTCCAGCCCCGCAGCCATGATCTGTACAGAGGGAGAGCGCTGCCTGTGATCAGGAGCCTGTGTTGACGACTGGGTGTCCCCGGGCTTCAACTGTGTAGGAGTCAGCACCAGCAGAAAATCAACCTTGTGGATCAATACCAGACGAGCCACCTGTGTGGGTCACTTTGCTGGGGGGTTCTGGGACTGCACTGACCACCATGCCTGCTGCAGGGGCCGCCACAGCAAAGCTGAAGCTGGACCTCCAGAGGGCCATGCCCAAGACGTCATCGCATGGATCAACGGAGTCCTGGACGGCAGTGGAGCTCGAGCTCAGGCAAGTGCTCTCCTTTGTTTTCATTGCTTCTATGATCGAGAGATCATGTCTGGCTCTTGGTGAGTTGAGCCAGGTGCAGTCGTCAGCTGCACCTGAGCTCACCTCGCCAGCCTCCACTGCTTCCGGTGGCCCTGACCCTGTTTGTCTGCCTCTCCTGTCTGAGCTTTCCGCCAGGGTCCCGGAGGGTCATTCAGCTTCGCCAGAGGTGTCCGTGGGTCCAGCGTCACCGCCCAAGATCACCATGGGTCCAGCTCCTCCTGCTGAGATCTTCAGGGGTGCTCCGTCCCAGCCAGGGACCTCCGAGGGTACTGTTCCCCTGTCAGCTGAGGTCATCACAGGTGCTCTGTCCCAAACGGGACCTCTGTGGGTGCAGCTCCTCCTCAGTCCGGGTCTCTGTGGGTGTTTTGTCCCAGTCAGGGACCATTGTGGGTGCTGCGCACCAGCCTGAATCCAACATGGGTGCTGCGCTCCAATGTGGGCCTGCCATCAGAATCAGAATCAGAATGAGATTTATTGCCATTGTTCATGTAGTACACAAACTAGGAATTTGTCTCGGTGCAATGCTGCAACATTAAACATGGAGTAGCACTAAAGATAAAAATAAAAAACTATGCATGCAATAAAATGTAGAATATGAATGAGTAATACTAATCTATGCAATTTTTAAAAATATTAACAAGCAGCAGATATTGTGGAGTTCCACATAGTGCAGTCGGTAGTGCAAAAGAAAACAGTGATAATTATCATGAGTCTGGTTGAGCTGCTGTACGTAGTGCACGAGAGTCTAATAAGTCACTTAGTGTTCAGCAGTCTGATGGCAGAGGGGAAGAAGCTGTTCATGTAGCAGGAGGTTTTAGTCTGAATGGACCGAAGTCTTCTGCCTGAGGGGAGGGGAGCAAACAGTGCGTGTCCAGGGTGTGAAGGGTTGGCTATGATCCAACTTGCACGCCTCCGGGTCCTGGAGATGTACAGGTCCTGGAGGGATTGGAGCTTGCAGCCGATCATCTTCTCAGCAGCGCGCACAACACGCTGCAGTCTTAGTCTGTCCCTGGCGGTGGCTCCTGCGTACCACACGGTGATGGAGGTGGTGAAGATGGACTCGATGATGGCCATGTAGAACTGCACCAACATCTTGGTGGGTAGCTTGAGCTTCCTCAGCTGCCTCAGGAAGAACATCCTCTGCTGGGCCTTTTTGATGAGGGAGCTGATGGTCGGCTCCCACTTGAGGTCCCGGGTGATGGTGGTGCCCAGGAAGCGGAAGGAGTCCGCAGTGGTGATGGGAGAGTCTGTGAGGGTAAGGGGGGGCAGACGGGGGGCAGACGTGTCCTCATTTTTTCACGACTGTGCAGCGCTGTGATAAAGTATTTGCCCCTTCCCAATTTCTGATATTTTTGCATATTTGTCACACTTGAATGTTTCAGATCAAACAAATTAAGATAAGTTGAGTAAATGCAATGCATCCAGGAAGTATTCACAGAGCTGCTAGCAGCAGCTGCTAGCACCATGTTGCTGCTAGCAGCAACATGGTGAACATGTGTTTTCATCATGGTGAATCCCTCCACATGTATGAAAGTGATGCCGGATTATCCAGACTGTCTCTCTGACTTCTTCACATCATGACTCCATGTGGCTGTTATCAAAATTCAAAGCGGTAACCGAAGAGAACCGTAAACCGTCTGATTCTTCAGTGGAGTTTAATACAGTAGCATGTTAGCCTGTTAGCTCTGGCTGCTCCCTCCATGGAAGAAGGCTGCGGTTTTCCTGCTGAATGAGTCTCTTCATGGTCTTTGCAGGAGAAAATCAGCACAGACGGACCTATCTAGCTTCCATGTGGTCGGTGTGGGTGGTTCTGCTGCTGTTCTGCTCCTCATGGATGAATAGCTGATGTAGCTCCGTGGAGACCTGCCATTGATGGTCTGTGCTGAGTGCTGGAGAACAAAGCACCGACGTGGAAGTGTGAGGACGACGAGAAACCATGACTTCAGTTTCCACTATAAAATCACACAGACTGGTCTCTAGAGATTTCACCCAGGCAGACGGCGGTAGGCGGCGGTGCCCAGCGGAGGACTTACCGTGACTGCAGCGGCGGTGTGCGACGAGACTACCCGAAGCGATTGCTAAGCTAACGCTAGTTAGCTTAATGCTGGCGCCAGTCATTCCACCTTACACCAGCCTGAATCGAAGCCCAGCTGCGAGGCCCAGCGGAGATACTACCAGGCAAGCGGCTATTTGTTGACGGGGCTCAGCAGAGATTTCACCCAGGCAGACGACGGTAGGTGGCGGTGCCTAGCGGAGGATTTACCGTGACCTCAGCGGAGCTCGGTGGCAGCGGCGGTGTGTGACGAGACTCGGTTGGAGGAGCGGGACGGGAGACCAGTTACGGCGACTATGAGCAACGAGACCAGCAACGGAAGGGGCTAGTTGGCTAGCTGAGGCCCAGCTGGATTTGAGGACGATCGGATCAGATTCTGGCGATATAAGCAGAATTTATTTTACTATCCACAGATTTTCCTTTTCCTTCTTTCCAAGAAAGACTGAAGATGGCTGCCACCGGATTAAAAAGTGGGCTGATGGGCACCACTAATAAGCCTTCTCTACTTCTCTACTTCCTCTTCGTTTTGTCTTTGTGTGTCTGGACCTGCAACAAGAAGGATTTTCCGACAAACTCAACCAAAGGTGAAGTTAAAAAGTTTTATCTGTATGGATTTGGGCTTGGACATCTCACCCTACACTCTATGTGGTCTTTAAAAGCCCTGAGCAAAAACTTCCAAATTAAGGCAAACATGGCTGTTAAGCAAAAATCACAATATGGCAGAGGATATACAGTTAAAGTTCTGTTAGTTCTGCTACTTCTGGCAGGAGACATTCACCTTAACCCTGGACCTGCCACTATTAAACAGCAGACCACTGGGTTAGCACAAAACCGAGCTGTACAAAAGCAAAAACAACATTTATTTTTCCAAACTGTTAATCATGCACGAGTTCTTTGGGACACCAAGGCTAAACCAAAGGGGATCCTCGGCGGTCATTTAAACATACGGAGCATAATCCCCAAAAGAGATGAGATTTCGGTGTTGCTGTTGGACTCAAATCTGGACTACCTTTGTCTCTCAGAAAGCTGGCTACACAGTAACATAGACACTAATATGATCGATATTGTGGGCTACCAGTGTTTTAGAAAAGACAGGCAGGTAGGGAGGGGAGGAGGTGTTTTAATTTACATCAAAGAGAAATATAAATGTCAACTGGTTGATTTGAATACTTCACTTGAATGTTTAGCTGTTAATGTATGTCTCTCTCCGGTAATGAATTTCAACATTGCAGTAGTGTACAACCCACCGTCACACAACTCTTCCTTTTATAATGAATTAAGTGATCTGGTTAAACAACTTGAGAAGAACAGAGAAACAATAATTCATGGTGACTTTAATATCAACTGGTCTGATAAAAAAGACAAACAAAAACTGAAAAGCCTCATGACTAAATTTAATTACCAGCAAATCATCAAAGGACCCACCAGGATAACCAAACAATCCAGAACACTTATTGACATGGTATTTACTAATAAACCAGAACGAATAACCAGAACCTATAATCTTGTAACTGGTCTCTCAGATCATAACATGGTTCTTGCTGTCAGGAAACTTACTAAAAAGCGACTACAGTATTTTGGGGGAGTCGATATTGACAAATCAAATTTTATTATCCCCAAATCAAAAAATGAGGAGTTTGAACATTACTTAGAGAATCAAAATTGGGAGCAGCTCATGGCAACATGTGAAGTAGATGATTGTTGTAATTTTATAACTGCAACAATCACAAAGTCTATAGAAAAATTTTCAAAGCAAATTAAAAGTAGACAACAGAAGATTAGCCTACCATGGTTAAATAATGAAATAAGAAAACTTATGAAGAGGCGAGACTATGCACTGAAAACATCACTAACCTCCAAATTACAAAATGATCACCTTGTGTACAAAAGTTTAAGAAATAAAGTGGTACATGAGCTGCGAAAATCAAAAATATCTTATTACAATAAACTGATAGATCATGCAAAGGGTAACAACAGTTCTCTATGGAGGCATTTAAATAACTTAACTAATAAAAAAAACGATCAGAAGGGGGTAAAGGAACTTAGAATCAATGGCAAGACCGTCAGTGACAAGGCTACTTTGGCAAATGAATTTAATTCACACTTTGTGGGCTCTGTGGAAGACTTAACAAAAATTTTTGTGCTGCCAAATGTGCTCAACAACACAAATTCCATACTTCCAACAGATACTTTTCACATCGATGAGGTAAATGAGAAGTTAATTGCTGGTATTGTTAAAACACTGTCAAACTCAAAAACTAATGATATCTACAATATGAGCACCTCCTTTCTCAAAATGCACAGCAAAATATTAATCAAACCACTGACCCATCTCATTAATCTCTCCATTAGGTCTAGTACATTTCCATCTGGCTGGAAAAAAGCTGTCGTCATACCAGTTCATAAATCAGGCAGTAAAGACGATATATGCAATTACCGCCCAATCTCTATCTTACCAGTCCTATCTAAGGTTCTTGAAAAAGTTGTAGCTACACAGCTGATAGACTACTTACAAGACAGTCAACTTCTTCATCCACATCAATTTGGTTTTAGACCAGGATACTCAACAGAAACAGCAAATTGTTGCCTTATTGAAAACGTCAAACAGTCCTTGGACAGGGGTAATGTGGTAGGAGCTGTTTTTCTAGATCTCAAAAAGGCTTTCGATACTGTAAACCACAGTTTGCTTTTATCCAAAATGGTATCTTTTAGCTTCTCTCCAGACACATTAGACTGGTTCGCATCTTATCTCCAGAATAGAGAACAGTGTGTAAAAGTTCACCAGGATAAATCCTCATTTTTAAACAACCGCATGGGTATCCCACAAGGGTCCATTCTTGGTCCTTTACTTTTCAGCATTTTTATTAATGACTTGCCGTTACACTGCTCAGCTGCAACATGCCAACTTTATGCAGATGATGCAGTTATTTACACAGCTGCCAAGACTCCAGCACAGGCTGCAGATGTACTGTCTACAAGTATGGTTTATGTCCAAGAGTGGCTCCTCAAGAACCATCTATTGCTGAACCTTCAGAAAACAGTCTCAATGTGCTTTTCAATCAAAAAATGTAACCTGCAACATTTTAAAGTTAATATACATGATCATGACATCAGTTTAGCTACAGAATTCAAATACCTTGGCATTGTACTAGATCCTCAACTCAAATTTAATCTTCATATAAAGAAAATTTCAAAAACAGTAAAAAAAAATCTGAACTGCTTTAAATTAATTAGATATTACATACCTTACGAAGCAGCTGCACTGTATATGCATTCTATGGTTTTTTCTCCTATATCATACTGTTTGACAGTCTGGGCTCAAGCAGCCCCTTCCACAATAAGACATATAGGTTCATTATATAATCAAACCCTAAAAATCTTGGACAAAAAGCCCATTAGGTGGCATCACTGTAATGTTTTAAAAAAATACAACCTATTGAGTTTTGAGAGCTTCATTGACCTCTGTCTTCTGAAATTAACGTTCAAATGTTTCCATAAATCAGCACCCGAGCCACTTGCTGGTTTCGTCCAAAGACAGGACAGCAGCAGAGCCACCAGGAGTTCGGTTAACAATAACTGTAAAATATTCCACCGCAGAACCACATTTGGACAAACAGCTTTCTCTATAAAGGGCAGTCACATCTGGAACACAATGCCAAATGAAATTAAAATAATAACGGACTTTAAAACATTCACTAAAAATGTTAAAAACTGGCTGAAAAATAAACAAGAATGTACTCATGTATGAATTATTTGTCTGCAAAGTGAGAGTGAATGAAGGGAAGGAATAAATGTGTTTGTTTATAGTGAATGACGGAGGGAGGAAGGCCTGAAATAGGCAAATGTGAGTTATGTTATATGTGTTAAATGTGAGTCAGGCTGTTATATTTGTGTATTTATAATATTTATAATATTTATGTTAAATGTGAGTCAGGCTGTTATATTTGTGTATTTATAATATTTATAATATTTATAATTGTGTATTTATAATTTTTCTGCATTGATGTATGTGGTTATTGTGTATATTTTTTATCTTGATTCTTTTTTCTAAAGCCCATCCAGGGACAAGAGTTGCAAATTAGCTAATAGCTATACACTCTATGTGCAACACATCAGATTGATTGTCTTTGATTAATTGTCTATGTTTATTGCACTGTCCCTGTCAAATAAACTAATCTACTACTACTACTACGGGCTGTGACTTTTCTGAAGTCCACGATCATCTCCACTGTCTTCAAAGCATTCAGCTGCAGGTTGTTGTGGCTGCACCAGGACGCCAGCTGGGCCACCTCTGTCCTGTAGACGGACTCGTCGCCGTTGGAGATGAGCCCGATGAGGGTGGTGTCGTCCGCAAACTTGATCAGCTTGACAGACTGGTGGATGGAGGTGCAGGAGTTGGTGTACAGGGAGAAGAGCACGGGGGAAAGTACACAGCCCTGGGGTGATCCGGTGCTGATGCTAACAGTCTGTCATGAGTCAGAGCGTAATGCCATGGGCATTACGCTCCAGCCTGGGGGCCACCGTGGGTGCAGCTTTGGCCCAGTCCGGGCCCACCGAGGGTACAGCTCTGGCCCAGTCCGGGTCCACCGCGGGTGCTGCTTTGCTCCAGCCCGGAGTCACCGTGGGTGCTGCTGAGCAGTCCGAAAGCATCATGGTCTCCTCTTCTCTGTCAGAGGAGACCTCTATGTCCCAGTCCGGGACCACTGAGGGTGCTGCTGAGCAATCCGAAAGCGTCGAGGTCTCCTCTCCTCTGCCAGATGCCATCATGGTTCCTTCTCCTCTGCCAGACGCCATCGTGGTTCCCTCTCCTCCACCTGACATCGTCGTGGGTTCCCCAACTCCTCTGTCCCCTCCTATGTGGGGCTTCCCCGTGGGGCAGCCACCTCCTGGGCCACCCCTTCTGTTTAGGTGGCTTAAAAACTCTGGCCGACCGCCTGACAGACTATGCCGTTGGGTTGGGTGGTCCATGTTCTCCGAAGGCCACCCAACTCTTACCACCTCGACGTCTGCCAGGCCTGGGACTTCGGCCGGCCACCAGAACTGTCTAGCTCTTTAGTCCAGGGGGCCTAGGTCCCTGGTTCTGCCCATTGTGGAATATGAGCGGGGTTTTTCTTTTTCCTCCTAGCCTGGGTTTTGCTGTGGTGTGAGTCATAGGATTTCTTTTTATTTTCTCTGGTTTGTTTCGGTCCCTCCGTGCCTTGGTCCCCCTCCTCCCACCCGTGGTGGAGTTGTTTTCTTGTCTTTCGGTGGGGTGGGTTCTCGGTGTAGGTGGGTCCTTTTTCTTCCTTTGATGTTGCCCGGGGTGTCTGGTCTCCACCCCTTGTGGGGGGGGCTATTTCACAATCTGAGCACGGGGATTCCACCATGTTCTGTCCCTTTGCCTTTTTCCTTATTTGTACACTGTTGTACTTTTGAGTTCTAATTCCTGTTGTTTTATCTATCACATATTCTGTATTGTTTCTTAGTATGACTTATTTTCTTGTTTATGTACATTGTAGTTTTGTTATTTACATTTTTGGGTTTATTTGTCTTTATTTGTTACCACATTGTATTTGCCGGTTGTCTTCTCTTTCTTTCGCTCTCCGGGCTATCTTCAAAATAGCAGCCTCCCAGGAAGACAGGACAGATGTGGAGGAGTATGCTGATTCGGTCACCAGCTACATCGCGAAGTGCACAGAGGATGTCACTACAGTGAAGACCATCACTATGCGGGGTAATCATAAGCCCTGGATGACTGCAGAGGTGCGCTCACTGCTTAAAGCCAGAGATGCAGCGTTCAGAGCGAAGGACAGGATTGCCCTCCGCTCAGCCAGGTCTGCGCTTTCAAAGGGAATTAAGGCGGCAAAGCACGCCTATGCGGAGAAAATCCAGGGACACCTCTGTGACACTAGGAACACCAAGCAGATGTGGCAGGGAGTTCGGACACTGACGGGCTTTAAGTCTAGGCAGGGGGTCGATGATGACGACGCTTCGCTTCCAGACAGGCTTAACGACTTCTTTGCACATTTGAAGCATCAAACTCGACAATCAGAGGGAGGGCCGGCCCACTCCCACCATCGGTCGGACCAGCTTTTACCATTAACACAGCGGACACACGGAGGACCCTATCCAGAATCAACCCACGCAAAGCTGCAGGTCCAGACAACATTCCGGGACGTGTGCTCCGAGACTGCGCGAGCGAGTTGGCGGATGTCCTGACTGACATTTATAACATCTCCCTGAGTCAGGCCATCGTTCCCAGATGCTTCAAGACCTCTATCATTGTACCGGTGGCAAAGAAACCAGTGGTGTCCTGTTTGAATGACTATCGTCCTGTTGCACTTACACCAATTGTGATGAAGTGTTTTGAACGGCTTGTCAAACCACACATCACAGCCTGCCTCCCTGCATCACACGACCCGCTCCAGTTTGCATATCGTTCAAACCGCTCCACGGAGGATGCTATAGTCACCACCCTACACTCTGTCATCACCCACCTGGACCAGAAAGACACCTACGCCAGACTCCTGTACATTGATTTCAGTTCAGCATTCAACACCATTATTCCCCAGAGACTGATAGAGAAATTACTCCTTCTCGGTCTGAACACCGCCACATGTCTCTGGATCCTGGATTTCCTGACTGAGAGACCTCAGTCTGTCCGGGTTGGAAACAACATCTCCAACTCTGTCACGCTGAGTACCGGAACCCCTCAAGGCTGTGTACTCAGTCCACTGTTGTTTACACTTCTAACACATGACTGTGTATCCAAACACGAGGGGAACCAGATTATTAAGTTTGCAGATGACACCACGGTGGTCGGACTTATTCAGAGGGATGAGGAATCAATGTACAGGGAAGAAGTGAGAGACCTGGAGGGCTGGTGCAGGGAGAACAATCTGGTGCTCAACGTGGACAAAACAAAGGAGATGATTATCGACTTCCGGCGGTCACAGCCTGAGCACGTCCCCCTCAGCATCGGCGGCCATTTAGTGGAGAGAGTAGAGAACATCAAGTTCCTCGGAGTGCAGATCTCGCAGGACCTGACCTGGAGCAAGAATTCCTTGGAGATCAGAAAGCGAGCTCAGCAGAGACTACACTTCTTGAGGAAACTCAAACAGGCCTCTCTCCCCATCTGCATCCTCAGGACCTTCTACAGAGGTGTGGTGGAGAGTGTTCTGACGTACTGCATTGCTACATGGTACTCCAGCTGCAGTATGTCAGACAAAAAAGCCCTGCAGAGGATAGTCAAGGGGGCGGAGAGGGTAATTGGAGTCTCCCTCCCCTCTGTCCAAGAACTTTTTCAGAACCGTTGTAGGAGCAGGGCACTGAACATTGTCAAGGACCGTTCTCACCCTCTGCATAAACACTTTGAACTTCTTCCATCTGGTAAACGATTCCGGAGCATCAGAGGCAGAACCACCAGACTGATCAACAGCTTCCTCCCACAAGCTGTCAGGATGCTGAACAGCTGACCCGGAATCTCACATACACACTACTGCACCTATGGACATTTTGTATATTATAGTTAGTTATTCTTTTTCCCCAAGTATGTCTCAGGGATGTGTGAATGGATGGGGGGGTGGGAGCTATGTGGGAGTGTGTCTTAATCATGCTGCTTCTTATATGGATGCCAAGAGAAATGCAATTTCATCTTGCCTGCACTACAGTTGTATGTACAGCAATATGACAATAAAGTTTGATTTGATTTGATTTGATTTGCAGCTGTCAGAGGCACTTCCGGGTTTTTCCCTGGCTGTGGGCGGTGCTCTTGTCAAGCTGTCAGCCCCATCTCCTCTCCTCATGACTCACAGCTGATTGTCATCTTCTCCCCAGCCCGCTCATGTGATTCACACCGGTTACTATTTGTGTTTAATTGTTACTGGCCCTATTCCTTTTTTGTTTGCTGGTGTCTTAATAAAGGATCATTGTGTCAGAACCCTGTTCCCACTCCCATTCTGACATTTCCTTTGTGTCCTGTGTTCTCTGCTTTGTTTGTAAGTTTGCTTTGTACACTATTTGGATTTGTGTTTGTGCACAGTTGGACTTTTTGTTTTTGCCATTAAATTTCACAAAATGCGAAATAAATAGAAGATGGTGGCTTGCTGAAGTGACACGTGTAGGTCTGCTCTGCTACTGAAAGTACAGAAACCTTTCTGAAAAACTGACTTTGAATGTGATATTCAACCCAACTACAACATTAGGGTTGAGGGAAATACCGATGTCACAAAAGAAGACAAGCCATGGCCGGACACACCAGTCTAATTTAAATAATTTCACAACACCAAGTGATAAATCTAATGTCACTGCTAACGACAAGGTGATGGAAGCTAATGCTAGCACTGGTGGGGCTGGGGCTAATGCTAGTGCCAAGAAACAGTCGGAGGGGGACAACGCTACAGCAGCTGGAGAGTCTGGTGCTGGCAACTATTAACAACATGAAGTCTAAGTTCTCATCCAAGTTTGACGGCATTCTAACTGCGATTGAAGATGTAAGGAAAGAAATCATAGATTGCTCAGAGAGTCACACATGCAGAGATGAGAATCTCGACAATAGAGGACAATGAAACAGCGCTACAAGAGAAGGTGAAAAAATTAGAGTGGAAAAATAATGACCTGGAAGAGAAAATACTGGATCTGGAGACTCGGTCACGTCGCTCTATTATACTGTAAGACTTGTTAATTTACCTGAAGGTGGGGAGGGTGAAGACACCTGCAGCTTCCTGGAGAGCTGGATACCAGAGGTGCTGGAGCTGGTGTCCCTCCGGGGGAAACTTATAGTGGAAAGAGCACATAGGCTGGGACCAAGAAGAGAATATAAAAATAAACCTACACCTAGAACTCTGATAATGAAGTTCCTGAATTACAAAGACAAAGAAGTGGTGATGAGAGCAGCCAGGGCAAAATGGCAGATCCTTTACAAGAACCAGCAGGTGAGATTTTTCTAAGATATGACGGCAGAGATGCATAAGAAGCTGAAGGAATTCGAGGAGGCACGGCATCAACTACGATCACTGGGGCTCCGTTATGGCATGATCCGTCCTGCCTGGCTCATAGTGACCTACCAGGGGCGCTCACACATCTTCAGTAATGCAGACGAAGCTGAACTCTTCATCAAGAAGATCCAATTGGATAAACAACCGGACTGAGGTATTGATAAGTGAAAGTCACCGTAAGGAATATAATCTTTATTTTAAAAAAAACAAACAAACAAACTGTGGAACATTACTTTGATATCCTGAGGCTTACAGAAACGAGTCAGTGGAGTACAAAGTTAGTTGTTTACTTAATTTGTTTAAATTGTTCTCACTTCTTTCTTTCCTCTTTCTATAGATAATGAATGGTTCATTGATTTAATAAGCATAATCTCTAATTAAGCAAACAGAGGTATCCCTTTTTAATTGTTTTATTTGAAAGAACTGTCTGAATTATAGAAGTAGAGCAGTCAAGTTTATTTTGTTTTTTAATTTTATTTTTCACATCAGCATAGTTGTACTGATCCTCACGTTGTGTGGAGCAGCTCATCGCTTTCTGGAGGACCAGTATTTGAGGGTGGGGGAACACCTGATAGAAGAATACTCAGGTGTATTGATAATGGTTGATGGGAATATTTTTGTTTCTGTTTTTGTTTGGTTTTTGTTTTATTATTTTTTTTTTGTCGGGTTGAAAATTATTCAAGTGTTGGGGAAAATCAAAATTACTTGTTCATATGTCTGTTGAGCTAAAGGTTAAAATTACATCCTGGAACTGCAGAGGGCTACAGAAAACAAAAAAGGTCAAACAAGTTATGAACAGGATTAAAGTATTACAGTCTAATTTAGTATTCCTTCAAGAAACCCACCTAGCGCATGAGGATGAGCTAAAAGTGAGGAGGAGGTGGAAGGGCAAAATCTTTTCAGCTTCCTTCACCTCTCTGGTAAGGGGTGTCATGATTTTGGTTCATGATTCCGTTCCACTGCAGATTAATAAAGTTA
This sequence comes from Pholidichthys leucotaenia, assembly GCA_020510985.1. Taxonomy (NCBI): domain Eukaryota; kingdom Metazoa; phylum Chordata; class Actinopteri; order Cichliformes; family Pholidichthyidae; genus Pholidichthys; species Pholidichthys leucotaenia. Next base: position 124,480,568 of record CM035847.1, on the reverse strand, counting down.
TTAAAGACAAGGCAGGGCATTACCTAATTATTCAAGGAAGTATTCTCAGGGAACAGTTAATTCTCATAAACATTTATGCACCAAATACAGATGAACCTACATTTTTTCAAAACCTATTCCTTACTCTTGCTTCTTTGTCTGGTGCTTGCATTATGGCAGATGATTTTAATTGCACTTTAGATTCACAGAAAGACAAAAGCTCAGGAGTGGACCAATCACACCCAAGAAGTAGAGATATAATCCACTATTTCATGAAAGAAATGAAACTAATTGATGTTTGGAGAGAAGATAATCCCAATGATAAAAAATATTCTCGCTATTTTTTTTTTTTTTTGATTTTGTACACTTTATTGATCCCCAGAGGAGAAATTGAGGGCATCCACCTGGATGGATGAAGCAGCCACGGTACGGCGCTATCCCTTAACCATTCACACACACACATTCACACCTAGGGCCACTTTAGAGTCTCCAATTAACCTAACCTAACCTGTTATTTCATGCTATTTCAGTACACACCAGTCGTATTCACGCATAGATTTCTTTTTGATTTCAACACTACTAAAATCTAAAATAAAAAAGGTCTTTTATAATCCCATACTCCTGTCAGCTCATGCCCCAAATTGTTTAATCTGTACGAGTCAAGAATTGAGGAGACTGGATGATTTTTCCAGTAACTGCTTTAATTCCCCATTCATCCTACGTCCTCTCTCGATCGGAGTGAAAAGAGACAGGACGCAGTCACACACATACATTTATACATTCATCTCTAACAATACATCACACACAAAAGTCACAATACTCCGACAGACAGTCTGCCACCACATTGATTTTACCGGCTACGTGCTGAATATCGGTGGTAAATTCAGAAATTGCGGCCAGCTGTCTCTGTTGCCGCCCTGACCACGGTTCTGAAGTTTTGGACATCGCAAAAGTGAGCGGTTTGTGGTCGACAAACGCGGTGAAACGCCGCCCTTCCAACCAGAACTGGAAATGGCGAATAGCCAAGTGGAGCACCAGCAGCTCCCTGTCAAATGCGCTGTATTTTCGCTCAGCCTCGCGTAGGGATCTGCTGAAGAATGCGAGTGGTTGCCAAACCCCGGCAACCTGCTGTTCCACTACGGCCCCTATGGCCACATCTGACGCATCCGTGGTTAGCGTTATGCGGGCTGCCGGGTCTGGGTGGGCCAACAGTGCCGCGTTTGCCAGTGCCTGTTTAACCTCTGTGAATGCGCGCTCCCGCTCCGGGAACCATTCAATCACATGGGAGGGCTTCTGCTTTTTGAGCGCGGTGTACAAGGGCTGCATAAGCTGCGCTGCGTGGGGTATGAAACGGTTATAAAAATTTACCATCCCCAAAAATTCTTGCAACGCTTTTACCGTTCGAGGCTGGGGAAAATCTGCCACTGCGCGTACTTTGGCCGGCAGAGGAACTGCTCCCTCCGAGGAAACGCGGTGCCCTAAAAAGTCAATTTGTGCCACGCCAAAATGGCACTTGGCCGGGTTGATTATCAACCCATGCTCTCCTAACCTCTGGAAAACTGTCGTGAGGTGTTTTGCGTGCTCCTCCTCGGAGGTGCTGGCTACCAAATGTCGTCTAAATAGACAAAAACGAAAGAAAGGTCGTGCAACACTGCATCCATCATCCATTGGAAGGTTTGTGCGGCGCCTTTAAGGCCAAAAGGCATTCGTAAAAACTCAAAAAGCCCGAACGGGGTTATTACGGCTGTTTTGGGGATGTCCTCTGGTCGGACCGGGACTTGGTGATAACCGCGGACCAGGTCTATTTTAGAAAAAATGCGCACCTTCGCCAAATGAACTGAAAAGTCCTGGATATGCGGAATCGGGTACCGGTCCTGCGCTGTGGCATTGTTCAACCTGCGGTAATCGCCACAAGGTCTCCATGAGCCGTCAGCTTTAGGTACCATGTGGAGGGGGGAAGCCCAAGCGGACTTCGAGCGGTGAATTATGCCCACTCCTTTCCAGGTTGGCGAACTCCTCGCGCGCAATGGAGAGTTTAGCTGCATCCAAGCGCCGAGCCTTCGCAAAAACGGGTGGGCCACTCGTGGTAATAAAGTGCTCCACCCCGTGCTTCGCCACCTTAGCTGAAAAAGTAGGAACTGTGAGTGCTGGGAACTGGTGTAGAAGGCTGTGAAACTTACCACCTGCTGTGGCGACGTTGGTCTGAACTGGCGGCGGGCACACCCGAGCTGCACAAGGGATAGAACAGAAAGAGAGTGCATTTACTAGTCGTTTGTTGGCCAGATCAACTAACAAACCATGTGAACACAGAAAATCAGCACCTAACATATTGAAGCTCACTGCCGCCACGATGAAATTCCACTCATAGGCACGGCCGTGGAAGGACAGAGACAAGGTTCTCTCTCCGTACGTCTTGATGCTGGAGCCGTTGGCCGCTGTCGCTCCGTCTCCGCGGGGTCCCGCGACCCGATCAGCATAGGTGGCAGTGATGAAGCTCCTCTGGGCTCCGGTGTCCACTAGGAATTGCCGCCCGGAGCCCGCGTCTGTAAGGTAAAGCAGCTTGTTCCGTTCGCCGAGAGTGGAAGCTGCTAACGGGTCCCGGCCAGGTCGTTTCCCTGCTTTTTTGAACTTGCAGGGCGGGATGCATTTGTGCGCCTTCCCAGCGAAACTTCGATGGTAAAAACAGAGGCCGTCATCTCCCCTGCCACGGAATCTCGCCGCTGCTGTCGCCGTTGGGGTGGTCACTGCCGTCTCTGGCTCCACACTGCCCCCGGCCGCCGCGCCGAGGTCTGCCGCTGCCACGGAAGCCTCTTGTTCCTCGCAGGCGTTGAGGAGCCGCTCCGCCTCTTGGGCCAGGTCGCGGAAGTCCTGCTGGGTCAAACATCTCCTGCTGGACAGGGAACCTCTCGTGTGCGCTGGGAGGGTTCTCAGGAAAATATGTTTGAAAAGGAACGCGTCGTTGTCCGTCCCGATCATTTGCAGCATGTCCTCCATCACGTCAGGGTCACCAATTGTAGGAGTCAAGAATTGAGGAGACTGGAGGATTTTTCCAGTAACTGCTTTAATTCCCCATTCATCCTACGTCCTCTCTCGATCGGAGTGAAAAGAGACAGGACGCAGTCACACACATACATTTATACATTCATCTCTAACAATACATCACACACAAAAGTCACAATACTCTGCTACATCCTTTCATCTGTAATAGAACACCCAGAGTCCTTCTGTTCTCCTTTCCGACCCCCAAAGGTCAGGCCGGGTAATCTTCTCCCCTCTCCTGAGTCCCCAGGGGGTGCAGACACGTCTTCCTCTTGAGGTGTGAAGTCAATACACATGGCTAGCTCAAAGTCTCTCTTGGCTGAATTCAGCCAGCCACATGTGAGTTACATAGGTTATAACTATGGGCTCCACAAATCTATCGTAATTCCAAATTGATGAGTGATATTCCCAAATAGAGATTCAAAACAAAATGGATGGCTGATACTGGCTTCATGACCTCTCTAGGAGAACAAATCAAATATTATTTTGAAACAAACACAATAGAAACCTCAGCAAGTATCAGATTGAAGGTATTTAAAGCCTTTATTAGGGGACAAATAATTAACATTACTAGCTTATAAAAAAAAGTAAAATCATTAGAAACAAAAATAAAGAAATTAGAAGAAGAATACTACCAGTCGGATTCTCAAGATACTCACCAAGCATTATTCCTGTTAAGAACACAGTACAATGAAATATCTGCAACAAAGGCAGTATCAAGTTTATTACGACTTAAACAGACCTTCTTTGATCAAGGTGAAAAACCTGGAAAAGTGCTGGCATAGCACATAAAACAACTAGAGAATGAAAGACTTATCACGTCACTGCAAAATGATAATGAGAATATTGTGGATCCAGTTGAAATAAATGAAGCCTTTAAGGAATTTTATGGAAAACTTTATAGCTCAGAAATGGATCCAAATCCATCTAAACTGAATCATTTTATGGACAACATCTATATTCCTAGGATACCAGAATCGATTAAAGGAGAATTAGAGAAAGACAACTTTAGTAGACTTATCTATAGCCATCGACAGTATTAAAGGAGGGAAAACTCCTGGTCCTGATGGGATACCCATCGAGGTTTATAAAATGTTCAAGCACAGACTGATACTACCATTATTGGAATTATTTAAAGAATCTTTCCAGAGTGGGATCCTCCCAACATCCTTAAGAGGAGCACTAATTACTTTGCTACCAAAACCAGGCAAACCAAATAATAAACGTGAAAACCTTAGACCAATTAGTCTTTTAAATGTAGACTTAAAAATCCTGAGTAAAATACTAGCCAGAAGGTTTGAGAAAATAATTCCAAATATTACTGACAAAGATCAGAATGGTTTTATACAGAGTAGGCAAGGCTTCCATAATGTTAGGAGAATCCTAAATAGACTATATGAGCAAAAAGGAACAGCAGATACAGCATTACTGTCATTAGATGCTGAAAAAGCCTTTGACAGAGTGGAATGGCCCTATTTATTTGAGATCCTTACATGTTTTGCTTTTGGAGAAAATTTTAAGAAATGGTTAAAATTACTTTATACAGAACCATATGCAGAAATTATGACTGACCATAATATCTCTAAAACCATTAAGATACAAAGAGGATGTAGACAAGGAGATCCTTTATCCCCTCTGCTGTTTATTATGGCTATAATTGCCACTGGCAATAGCTGTAAGAACACATCAAAACATAATGGGTATATCAGTTGGGCAACAAGAACACCATCTGGCTTTATTTGCGGATGATGTAATAATGTTTCTCAAAAATATGGAAAAGTCTATTCCTGAATTTTTAGAACTTATTAATGTATTTGGAAAAATTTCAGGCTATAAATTAAACAAATCCAAATCATCAATAAACACTTGTCAACACCAAATTTATTGTCTGAGTGTTTTTAGCTGATTTAGGACAATTGTGATGTGCTGAATCCAAAAATCACATTGGTTTTGCTCAGTCGGGTCAACTTTTTGAACTATGGCCGCATTTTCTTATATTTTTGTTTACATGTACGGGTATTTTCGCTTTATATGATGCAAAATTCTTTTTTATTTCTTGAAATTCTTTGAATTTTGAACAATGATGATGTAACATTCAATTTACATGTACTTACCTTTATCAGTGTCTACTATTGAATTTACAACTGCTTATAACTTAACATAAAAACCTGACCTGATCGAGAGAAATGGATGTCATTGTTGGATTCAGCGGTGCAAAATTGTCTTTAAACAGTTGAAAAAACACAGACAACTTACAAAAAAATTATTTTTGTTATGTTGTGTAATGTTCCTAAACCAACTTGAAAATAAATGTCCTTCTGAAATAGCCACTCAGTTTAAAATTGTAGACTGTTTTACATATCTGGCCATTCAGATTGTACCACAACTTCAGTATATTGCAGCCAGCAATTATGAACCATTAATGCAAGAAATCTCAAAATCACTGGATAGGTGGACAACCATACCAATGTCATTAATAGGAAAAATAAACATCCTTAAGATGAACGTACTGCCTAAATTATTGTATTTATTTCAAAATCTTCAGCTTCCTCCTCCAAGTAACCTGTTCACTCATCTAAAAAAACTGTTTGTTAGATTTTTGTGGAATAATAGACGTCCCCGGACACGACTGTCATTCCTGTACTTGACTTATGATAGAGGTGGGCTTAAATGTCCCAGCCTACTTTGGTACTATTGGGCAGCACAGTTAAGAACACTAATGTTTTACTTCACAGAAAGAGATACCCCTCTCTGGAAGAAGATGGAAGAACTACAGCTCAGTCTGCCCCTTCCTACATACCTGTATTCAGCAAATACCAAAACCCTCAAAAAGAATACAAAAAACCCTATAGTGAAAAATATGATTGTCGTGTAGCATCAGATTAAAAAAGTATCTGAAAGAAACGTCCATTCTATCAGTCTTTAGTCCAATATGGATAAATGACGCCTTCACTCGGCGAATAGCAGATGGAGGATTTAAATTTTGGGCTACAAAGGGGCTTGGAAAAATAGGAGATCTTTACAACCCACAACAGGTGTTGATGACATTTGAAGAAATAGTCGATAAATTTAAAATACCCCGTAAACACTTCTTTAAATATCTGCAGCTGAGAAACTTCATTACAACACAACAAAATATAACATTGTGCATCCCCTCAATGTCTACTATAGAAAAGCTGATGACCATGAATTGTTTAGGGAAGGGTTTAATTTCCAAAATATATAAGTGCCTGACAGAAGGATGTAAAGAAACTTCTGTGAAGAGTTTGGAGGCATGGAGAGAGGACCTAAATGAGAACATATCAATGAAAAAGTGGATGGAGGCATGTGCTAAAGCACAATCAAGAACCACCAATACTCGCTTGAAAATACTACAGTATAATTGGTTGATGCAAACATATATAACCCCAGAAAAACTCAACAGATATAATGGAGCCATACCTGATATCTGTACCAAATGTGAGAAAGAAAAGGGTACAGTTTTCCATTGTATTTGGCAATGCACTGAAATACAAAAGTTCTGGCAAGAAGTGAAACTGTGTATCCAAAACATTTTACAGATTCAAGTGCCCTTAGTCGAACAGTTGTTTGTATTAGGTTTATACCCTGACAATTTGAAGATTAAAAAGAACCAACGAATATTTGTAGACTTAAGTATATTATTGGCAAAAAGAGTAATAGCTCTTTCATGGAAACATACCAAAAGACCAAGAGTAAGTAGGTAGTTGTCTGAATTATCTACAACTCTTCCTTTAGAGAAAATGACCTACACAATAAAACATCAACAACATAATTTCCATCTGATCTGGGATCCCTTTATCTACTACATAACAGGAACAGATCTGACACATATGATGGAAGTGCCCGAGGACACATAAAATAGTAGCCCTCTGGAGTGACCAATACAACAGAAATGTGTGTAGACTTTATTTTATGGGTATAACTTATTTATCTGATCCCCAACAAAAACTGGAATAGATTGGGTGGGAGGGGGTGGGGGGAATTTAGTTTGTTATGACATGTTTGTTTAGTACTTGTAATTGTGTTTTGTTTTGGGGGAGGGAAAAAAAACAATAAAAAATGTTGGTAAAAAAAAAAAATCACAAACTGCAGTTCAGCACGTGGCTGTCTCCTCCCTGCCGCGAGGGGCAATTCATGACAAAATCACTTTTGGTTAGCTGCTTTAAGATATACAGCAGGGAAAATAAGTATTGAGCACATCAACATTTTTCTCAATAAACATACTGTATTTCTGATGGAGCCATTGACCTGAAATTTTCACCAGATATCAATAACAACCCAAGTAATCCATACATACAAAGAAATCAAGGCAACTGTGTTCAAAAGCAAGTTATATTTATTAAAGTGGAATGACACAGGGAATAAGTATTGAACACGCTTGGTGACATTTATTTAATATTTAGTAGAAAAGCCTTTGTTGGTAATAACAGCTTCCAGATTCCTCCTGTATGGAGAAACGAGGTGCAGGCATTGCTCAGGAGTGATTTTAGCCAGTTCTTCCACACAAACTGTCTTCAAATCTTGAAGGTTCCGTGGGTGTCTTCCATGAACTCTCATCTTCTGTTCACTCCATAGATTTTCAATTGGATTTAGGTCAGGTGACTGACTGGACCATTCTAGCAGCTTTATTTTCCTTCTCTGGAGCCAATTGACAGTTTCCTTGGCTGCGTGTTTGTGATCATTGTCTTGCTGAAAAGTCCACCCTTGTTTCATTTTCAGCATCTTGACAGATGGCAACAGGTTCTTATCAAAGATGTCTCTGTACATTTGTCCATTCATCTTTCCTTCAATTATATGAAGTCTGTCTGCACCATGTGCTGAAAAACACACCCACACCATGATGGGATGTGTGGTGTCCATGCATGATGCTTCCACCTCCAAACTTCAATCAATCAACCTTTATTGTCATGATGCTATACATACAACTGTAATGCAAGCAAGATGAAATTGGGTTTCTCTAGGCGTCCATAAATATAAAAAGAACATAATTTAAAACACACTCACACCCCTTCACCCCCCACCCCAACAGCCATTCACACAGCCCTGAGACACATTTGGTTTTTACAGTAATATTAACTGATTACAGTTGCAGTTTAAGGTGATAATAACTGCCTATATATAGAATACCAATTAAAATGGCTAAGTAAGTCAAGGTAGCTAAGTGAAATAAATACTTAAAACTAACTACAACTATAATAAGATAAGATAAGCCTTTATTAGTCCCACAATGGGGAAATTCCAGGATTGCAACAGCACAGGGATAGCAACAATCGGAGCAACAATCAAGAAGACAAGAAAAACAAGAGCAGCGAATATACATATGTACATATAAATATATAAATATATAAACACACAGTGCAGAGCATTGTAGCTAGATGGAATAAACAGCATAACCGTTTACTTAGTTATCCTACATAGTATGAATATGTACCCATACATATTGTCACCCTCCGTAGCGACCGATATTGTCCTAGTTGTATACTGGAGGGAACTATTGTGTAAGTCTATTGCATCTTTTGCATTCAATACTATTAGGTCATCACGTTTTTTTGCTATCTCTGTGAGCAGCCCTGCTTAGGTTATACAGTCTGACAGCCATAGGTAGGAAGGACCTGCAAAACCTCTCAGTTGCGCACCTAGGATGATGTAGTCTGCTGCTAAATGAGCTCCTCAGTGCGTTCAGTATGTCCTGCATAGGGTGGGACTCGGACTCCAGCAGAGATGACAGTTTAGCCACCATCCTTCTCTCTCCTATCTCCTCCACTGGGTCAAGGCTCTGCCCCAGGACAGCGCTAGCTTTCTTGATCAGTTTGTTTAGTCTCTTCCTATCGGCTGCTGTAATGCCACTGCCCCAGCAGACCACTCCAAAAGTGATGGCTGATGCCACCACCGTGTCATAGAATGTCTTCAGCAGCGCCCCTTGTACACCAAAAGACCTGAGTCTCCTCAGTAGGAACAGCCTGCGCTGTCCCTTCTTGTAGAGTGCGTCGGTATTGTGTGACCAGTCTAGTTTATTGTTCAGATGAACACCCAGGTACTTGTAGGATGTCACCGTCTCAATGTCTATTCCCTGTATGTTTACTGGTGCTGTGAGGGGTTGTCCTTGCCTGTGGCAGTCCACCACCAGCTCCTTAGTTTTCCTCACGTTGATCTGGAGGCAGTTCCGATGGCACCAATCCACGAAGTCCTGGATAAGTCCTCTGTACTCAGCTTCATCTCCGTTGGAGATGAGGCCGACAATCGCAGAGTCGTCAGAGAACTTCTGTAGATGGCAGTGTGTTGTGTTGTGTGAGAAGTCTGCAGTATAAAGGGTGAACAGGAAGGGAGCCAAAACCGTTCCCTGGGGGGCCCCCGTGCTACCGATGATTGTGTCAGACACACAGTCCCGGGTTCTCACAAACTGTGGCCAGTTAGTGAGGTAGTCCAGGATCCATGATGACAGGTGCTGGTCTACTCCTGCGCACAGCAGCTTGTCCTTCAGGATCATCGGTTGGATGGTGTTGAAAGCACTGGAGAAGTCAAAGAACATGATCCTCACTGCATTCCCGGGCTTCTCCAGGTGGGACAGAGAACGGTGAAGAAGAAAGATCACTGCATCCTCCACCCCAATACCATGCTGGTAGGCGAACTGGAGGGGATCCATCGCTGGTCCCACCAGGGGGCGGAGGTGAGCAAGGAGCAGTCTCTCCAGGGTCTTCATCATGTGGGATGTCAGGGCCACTGGTCTGTAGCTGTTCAGGTCCTTGGGGTGGGAAGTCTTTGGTACAGGTACCACACAAGATGTTTTCCACAACTGTGGTACCCTCCCCAGTTTCAGACTCAGGTTGAAGATGAGCTCCACTATCCCACACAGCTGGTCTGCACAGGACTTGAGGAGCTTTGCGCTGATGCCTTCCAGTCCCGACGCCTTCCTCACCTTGATCTTCCTCAGCTCCATCCTCACCTGGGTCTTAGTGAGGGTCATGTTGGGGGGCTGTGTGTTGGGAGTGGGGCGGTGTTGGTGGAGTGGGGTGTGGGCAGCAGGATTCAATGTCTTTAGAGGCAGCAGTGGTTGTTGTGCAATCGGGGGGGAGGGCGGTTGGTCAAACCTATTAAAAAACAGGTTCAGATTGTTCGCCCACTCCCTGCCCCCCGTGGCCTGGGGGGAAGTATTCTGGAGCCCAGAGATGGTTTTGAGGTTTCTCCAGACCCCACCGATGTCGCTCTGTTGCAGCTTGTCCTCCATCTTCTTCCTGAAGCTGTCCCTGCCTTCTCTGATCTTCCTCCTCAGCTCCCTCTGTACGGACTTCAACATCTCCCTGTTCCCCGACCTGAAGATCCTCTTTTTCTCTCTCAGAAGTGTTTTTATCTCAGGGTTGATCCAGAGTTTGTTCGAGCAACACTGTATGGTCTTGGTGGGAACGGTGTTGTCCACACAGAAGCTGATGTAGTCCGTGATGGTGTAAGTGAGGCCATCGATGTCCTCACCATGTGGATCGCAGAGCTGCTCCCAGGCAGTGGTTTCAAAACAGTCCTTTAGAGCGTCCATTGCCTCCTCAGACCATAACTTCACTGTTCGCATAACCCGAGGTTGTCTGTGCACTAGGGGTTTGTACACCGGCAGGAGATGAACCAAGTTGTGATCCGATCTCCCGAGTGGGGGGAGTGGTGATAAGGTGTATGCCTCCTTAGTGTTTGCGTAGAATATCCATCCATCCATCCATCCATCTTCTACCGCTTTTCCGGAGGTCCGGGTCGCGGAGGCAGCAGTTCAAGCAGAGAAGCCCAGACTTCCCTCTCCCCAGCCACCTGCTCCAGCTCTTCAGAGGGGATACCAAGGCGTTCCCAGACCAGCTGGGAGACATAGTCTCTCCACCGAGTCCTGGGTCTGCCCCGGGGTCTCCTCCCAGTGGGACGTGCCTGAAACACCTCAAGTGGGAGGCGTCCAGGAGGCATCCTAATCAGATGCCCATACCACCTCAACTGACTCCTTTCAATGTGGAGGAGCAGCGGTTCTACTCTGAGCCTCTCCCGGATGACTGAGCTCCTCACCCTATCTCTGAGGGTGAGTCCAGCAATCCTACGGAGAAAGCTCATTTCAGCCGCTTGTATCCGCGATCTCGTTCTTTCGGTCATTACCCAAAGCTCGTGACCATAGGTGAGAGTAGGAACGTAGATTGACTGGTAAATCGACAGCTTTGCCTTAGAACTAAGCTCCCTCTTCACCACAACAGACCGGTACAACGTCCGCATCACTGCAGATGCTGCTCCAATCCGTCTGTCGATCTCTCGCTCCATTTTCCCCTCACTCGTGAACAAGACCCCAAGATACTTAAACTCCTCCACTTGGGGCAGGAGCCTGTCCCCAACCCGGAGAGGACAATCCACCTTTTTCCGGCTGAGGACCATGGACTCGGACTTGGAGGCGCTGATTCTCATCCCAGCCGCTTCACACGCAGCGGCAAACCGTCCCAGCAAGAGCTGTAGGTCATTGCTGGATGAAGCCAACAGGACAACATCGTCTGCAAACAACAGAGATGAGATCCTGTGGTCACCAAGCATGACACCCTCCATTCCCTGGCTGCGCCTAGAAATCCTGTCCATAAAAATTATGAACAGGATCGGTGACAAAGGGCAGCCCTGGTGGAGTCCAACTCTCACTGGGAATGACTCCGACTGAGTGTTGGCAATACGAACCAAACTCTCACAACGGTCGTACAGAGACCGAATAGCTCGTAACAACAAGCCCGATACCCCATACTCCCGAAGCACCCCCCACAAAAATCCACGAGGGATGCGGTCAAATGCCTTCTCCAAGTCCACAAAACACATGTAAACTGGTTGGGCAAACTCCCACGAACCCTCAAGAATTCTCGAGAGGGTAAAGAGCTGGTCCGATGTGCCACGGCCAGGACGAAAACCACATTGCTCCTCCTGAATCCGAGGCTTGACCAACGGCCGGACTCTCCTCTCCAGTACCTTGGCATAGACCTTCCCAGGGAGGCTGAGGAGTGTGATCCCTCTAAAGTTGGAGCACACCCTCCGGTCCCCTTTTTTGAAGAGAGGAACCACCACCCCGGTTTGCCATGCCAAAGGCACTGCCCCCGACCTCCACGCAATGTTGCAGAGGCGTGTCAACCATGACAACCCAACAACATCCAGGGCCTTGAGGTACTCAGGGCGAATCTCGTCCACCCCCGGGGCCCGGCCACCAAGGAGATTTTTAACCACCTTGGCGACCTCAGCCCCTGTGATAGGCGAGAATAAGTCCAGTAGAATAAGTCCAGTATAATATACATATAATATACATAATGTCCATAAAGTGCAGTAATATGTATAAAAGATTCCGGATTAACTGCTCAGCATCCTAACAGCTTGTGGAAGGAAGCTGTTAACCAGCTGTTAACGTCACTGATGGCATGGAGTTTGGGGGCTGATGTGCAGTGCCATTTCTCCTCCACACATCCTGTGTGTTGTGGCATCTAAAAAGTTAAATTCTGGTCTCATCTGACCAGACTATATTCTCCCAGTATTTTACTGGCTTGCCTAAATGCTGTGCAGCAAAGTTTAAACAAACTTCAACATGCTTTTCTTCAGCAATGGAGTCTTGCGAGGTGAGCAGGCATAGAGTCAATGTTGGATGAGTGCATTAGTTATTGTTTTCTTTGAAACAACAGTACCTGCTAACTCCAGGTCTTTCTGGGGCTCTCCTTGAGTGGACTTTGGCTGTTGAATAACTCTTCTGATAATTCTTTTGACTCTTCTGTCAGAAATCTTGCGAGGAGCTCCTTGTCATGGCCGGTTTATTGTAAAATCCTATTCTTTCCACTTCAGAATTAAAGTTCCCACAGTGCTCACTGGAACATTCAGCAATTTAGAAATGTGCCTGTAACCAATGCCATCACTGTGTTTTGCAACAATCAGGTTGCAAAGGTCTAGAGAGAGCTTTTTGCTTCTACCCATCATGAGTTCTTTTTGGTGTGACAATCTGATATTCACAGACCTTTTTGAAGGCTATCAGTCAGGACTTAACCAGTTGAAATTAATTTGAACTGATGGGGGATGGGATGGCTTTGTAAATTCTGATGTATTTCAGCTGGTTTCTTGGCTTTCTATGCCTTTTTGCACCTCTTTTTCTTCATGTGTTCAATACTTATTCCCTGTGTCATTCCACTTTATTAAAAATAACTTGTTTTGTGAACATAGTTGCCTTGATTTCTTTGTATGTATGGATTACTTGGGTTGTTGCTGATATCTGGTGAAAATCTCAGGTCAATGGCTCCATCAGAAATATGTTGACATGTTGAATACTTATTTTCCCCGCTGTAAAGGGCTGTGGCCATTACCAAAGTCACATAATTTTATTGCATAAGGCCTAAAAATGCTAATTAAATTAAAAAAAAACTTTATCTGTGCTGAGAAGTGGCGGTTTTGCATATTTTTATATGCTTTTATATGTAGACAGTGATCAGAGACAGGAATTTTGTGTGTGGCATTGTGCCAAATCTGGGTGTACATTTAGTCAACCTTCACTTCTTAAAACGCATCCCATAATTTTGTCAAAACGGTTTCTTGTGTGAAGAGTGGAAACACAATGTTTTCATGAGCCTACTTTTCTATAGACTCACAGAGGTGATTTGTGTTCACAAGGACACGTTTCTTCGATCTATCAATGTGCATCCTTGTGCTTCTGCAAGGAATTCATCTTGTTAGCCAGTAGGTTTTCACCTTGAACATTACATCTGCAGCTAAACCAATCCACTTCACCAAGGTCTCCCTGTGCCCTAACGCTCTAATAGAACTGAGTAGCAAGAGAGGGGCTGACCCTCTCGGGCCAACTCGAAGCAATTCTTTTGTAAGAAGATTGAGGAGATGTTGTGCGGAGGGGTCGAGGTAGAGCATGATCGTCTCCAGCAGCTAGGACGGATAATGTGGTCAGACTTTGATGCATAAGTGGGGCAGGGGTGACTTTTTCTAACCATGAAAGCTGCAGTATTTGCATTGCCGATTAAACCATGGCTTATTGTTAATTCATAATGGGCCACAATATGTAATAGGCTCCATGATATGATGGAAGAAAGTATGTGTAATATCCTCCTCATGAATGAATTTGGGTATTTTTCTCTCAGTTTTTTCTGATATGCATCCAGTAGTGGACGTGAAATATTATATGCACAAAATACACTGACTATCTGCACTATTCTTTTAGAATTGCCATCAGCCTTTTGTGCTTTGGCTCACTTGCTTTCATATAAATCTATACTGTGTGTATGTGGAATTCAACCTCATCTAGGAGTGTTGTTCAGCCATTTTTGCTGACCATTACATTTTGCATTGCAGCTGAATGAAATGAACCGGCTCAAAGTCAGAAGCTATTGCTCGGTGTGAATGAGCTGGAAACAATGCAAGTTGCCTGATGCACAATTCTGCTTAATATAACTCACGATATATGGTTGGAAGGACCAGTGCAATGATGTCTTAGTAGGGTAGGTTTTGCACAACAGACACATTTACTGAATTGCCCCCCCCCAAAAAATTCTTACCATCACAAAAGACATCCTATGGTCATTAAGCAAATTTGTGCTGTGTTAATGCAGCCGATCCACATTTCTGCTTCTTGATGTTTATACAACTGTTTTTTTATAAGTTACACATTTAAATCTTAAGTGGAAAATAAATGTTTTCTGAGATATTATGTAAATCACACAAGTTGTAATTGCATATTCTTTTCAAGCAGAAATGGAAGCAAAAATGTATATGATCCACTTTCCAAAAACAATGCATAGTTTGCATCTATATGTGAGAAGGGCTCCTTTACTCCGACAGAGATCATTGGGTGACCACTGAGAGAATTGGCCTGATCGCTCAACATTCTCCAAAACCTCGAAACAGCCATTTCTGTGTATATGTTTGGGAGATAGTTGTATAGAAATCTTTGAAAGATCCTTGAGGGCAGTATCTCACGGAACTGTGAATATTGACAAACGTGACGAGTTTTGGATTCATCAACTTTTCTGAGGAATGTTCACGAACATCAGGGTTCACCTCTGTCATCAGCAACAGTTAACAACGTTTTTGCAGTGTTTAACAACCATTTGCAACATTGACACAAGTGTTTGTGAGTGTTTTTCAAAGACAGCTGGCAAACATTAACAACTATTAACAAATGTTTGCGACAGTGTGTGCAACAATTAGCAGCTATTTACAACTCTTTTGCCACTGTTGGAGAACGTTTGAGACCTTTGCACTGATCATGTGAGATCTAAATGATAGCGGATGGCAGTCCAAGGAATAAATGCTCTGAAATCATCTGTGTTTTATTTTAGTACATTCCAGACTTCAGAAAACATAAAACACACATATATATTTAGGAAAGGTCATGGACCTTTCATGTAGATTTATTCACATAATAAAACCTTAAACTCTGTCAGACTGTCTAGGGATTCATGTTCACTATTTGGTGAACCAAAAAGAACTGAAGCAGCATGTGTTACAAACATTTGTAGTTGCAACTGTTTTGCAAATGTGGTTGCAACTGTTTGAGGAAAAATACATTCGCCAAAAAAATTCAAACATGTTCAAATCTTTGTAGTGACAAGAAAAACTGTTTGGGACCTTGAAAAAACTGTTTGTAAACAGCTTGGCAACCTTTTACAAACCCTGACGAAACCCCAAAATTGCTACATTTCCCAGCATTCACGGCTCCTTGAGAAATGGGTGAGAGCTCACTAGGAGACCAAGAGAAATTGCTCTTTGATCATTGAGAGTTTCTTGGGTGAGGTATACTACAGCTCCAGAAAAAAATTAAGAGACCACAGAGACCACTGCAAAATTATCACTTTATCTGGTTTGACTATTTCTACGTATGTGTTGAGTAAAGTGAACAATTTTGTAAATCCTCTAACCTACTGAAAACAACTTCCCCAAAATCCAAGTCAAAATATTATCATTTTCAGCATTTATTTACAAAACAATGACAGTTGGCCTCAACATTAAAAAAGATATGGCTTTTAGATCAAATAATGCAAAGAAAACAAGTTCCTTTTCATTCTTAAACACTATAAAGTTTTAACTAAGGAAGAACTCAGAAATCTGTATTTGTGTAATAGTTCTGATCCTTATTCCCAGCTTTCATGTGTCTTACCATGATTAGATGATTACCTAATTAGCACCATCTTAAGTAGATTAAGGTGTTCCCGTGTTGGAATTCAACAGATACTCAAATTGAATGGCTGCCATACATGTAGAGATGCTAATTTAGGAAAGATTTTACAACGGTCTCTTGTTTTCATCCTGAGCATTTGAGAGATTTCTAGTACTCTTCTACCCCCTTTACACAGGCGTGGAGATTGTTGAAAGATGAATAAATGGCCAGATCTCTCAGCTGTCTTTCAACGATCTTCCAGTGATCTCCACAGTCACCATGGTCTCCACAAAGTTTTTGACTCTGTCCAAAACAATCTCTCTAAGTGGAGATCACTCAGAGATCCTTGAGAGATCTTGGATTGAAAGATCGTGGCCATTTTCTTTCATCTTTCAATGATCTCTACTGCTGCATAAAGGGGGATGAATCAATTTAATATTCATCTGGTGAGATTTTTAAAGTAAATCTTTTTTTTTCTTTTTTGGTGTTCATATAGTCTTTTAGAATCAGAAAGAAAGCAAGAAAGAAAGAAAGAAAGAAAGAGAGAGAGAAAGAAAGAAATTGCTCTGCACAAATATTTTAGGTGATCACTTCCCATGCCCTCATAATAAACATTTCAGTGACTGATGGAAACATATGGATTGAAGGCAACAGAGATCAGGATACAGATTATTTTATAACAGAGCCACACTGGTTTGCCATGTGCAGAGTTCGCTTTAGCTTTGTTTAGCTAAAAGGGGGTAAAGGGGGTCTAATACATCTCCATTGTATCACTTTTGCTGACTACACTGCTTTTTTCCTGCCATGGTAAAGTTTAATGTTCATCTAATATGAATAGGAATGTGCAGTAAATTTTAATACACAGAATGTTTTGGTTTCAAAAGATTATGGAGTTTTTTTTGTTTTCTATGTTTGTCTAAAAATAATCCTTAAAAGTTTTGGAAATATGATTTCTTTTTTTTTTTAATTTACCATTTTGCCAGATCATATGACTGCATATGGTGCCCCCCCCTCTTCTCATGGAAATTGCTGAAAGTTTGTAAATTCTACTAATAAACATGATTTTGGGGTTATTCATTTTGATTGTAACCGTACATCAATTAATATTGCAAAGATCTTCTTTTTTTTCCAGATTTAACCCAGTTACGGTTGTCATACACCATAAACAACATGCATGAGTTGTGGCATTCAGCTATAAGCATGTTGAGTATAAGACTCATCTTTATACTTTGATTTTGCCAAGCTAGCATAATGGAAATATGTTTGACATTAAAGATGATGATGTTTTTGTTTTCGGAGTCCTACCAATGTAAGAACCCATTGTAAAATATTCAGTTTCTTAGTGATGCACCCTTTCTGAACGTAGGGATTGGGTAACAAAATCACTTTTCAACAGCTCGCTCTGTTCAATTCCCAGCCCGTTCCATGATCCTCACGAAGAAATCAACATCAGACTGGTGTTGCTAGACATCGCTTCACACGCTCAGTCACTTGCAGGCCAGCTGAAAGTTTGTCAAGGTCACATGTTTATGCAAAGGAGCCTGAGAGGTGGCTTTTGGAGCGCTTTTTTTTTTGATGCGTAATGTCTTCTTTGAAGTGTGTTATGAATGTGTTGTCTTATGCAACTAAGTGTTGGCAGCATTTACAGGTAGGCATTATAGGCCAGTATAAACAATCATCTTTGGAAATGTAGAACACATTACTCAGATGTTAATCGGACTAAAGGCAGAAGGGGGAAAATGACATGAAAACCCACTGGTGTTTGCTTTCTACTTTACTCTCTTGCCAGCAAGTTATTACAAAAATGCAGTATATGCCCCTATGGAGATGCATAAACATAAAGCCAAATATTGCCCATGGATTTACCAGGTGCCATATTGCAAAGTTAAGGCTTTAATAATCAAAAAGCAGTTGAATCTGCTACTTACGCACAAAACTTTGCTGAAGCCTTCGCAGTTATGTTTTTCTTCTTCTGTCTTTTTAGCGTGTTCTCTACAATACAGCATGTTGGAGCCAAAGTTTTGCCTTATTTTGTGTTTCTGCTGACAGAGAGAATGGGGGCTGGAAAGCAAGAGGCTGCGGGCCAACCTGTGTTATATTGCACTTCTGTGCCTGTGGATGTGTGTTGGCGCTGATGCAGTATACTGCTGAGGATGTTGCCGGGTATCGTTTTTCCAGCATATCAGGCATTTTCCTGCCAACACTCAGATTTGATAGGAATGCCAGGGCACATTATGCACACACTCTTTTCTCATAAAGAGAAGAAACTTGTTCTCTTTTTATCTCTTGCCTTGGTCTTGCTGCCTCAGACACAGAGAGTAAGTGTATATGTAGGCATATTTTGCTAATGCAATCTAGTCTAGTTTGACAGAGAGAGCCCTTAGTTTGGGGGGGGGGGGGTTTGAAGGGGAGACTCAGGTTTATTGATCCTCTATAGGTCTGGACAGAGCTTACTGCCATTTGTTTTCATGAAGAGGTTAGCTACTGTGCAACGGAGGTGGATGGAGAGTCTGAGTCCCATTATAGACCCTCCGCTGGCTGAAACGGTTTCAGTGTAAGTGTTTCATAAGCAGGTACTGATTTGCAACCTAAGGACGGAACACAATTCACCTGTAAGAAGATTTATTCATAAATAAAATAATACAAAAATACCACCTTTGTGCACACAAACCATCCAAACATATTCAAAATAATTCAAAATGAAAAGAATTCTTTTCAACTTCTTCAGTAATTCATGACTTAAATGTAATAATATCTATAGGGTTTTTTTTTTAAGCTATAGCACTGTATTTCTTTATGCGTCCCAGAAGAACTATGAGGATAAAACTGTGCATAAATATGCTATAAGACAGTATTTCATCACTGAAGATAAAGGAACAGCAGCTTCTGTGACCAGGCACCAATGCTGTCACCTGAGACTATAATGACCAGGATGCTGGAAGTGTGCTTTCCACTTCGAAGTTTCATGTTGACCTTAACACAGGCACATTAGTCGCAGTCTAATTCCTCGTGTTCCCACTGGCTGACGAGTGAGTTAATAACCAAAATGAAGTGAAAACATTTGGCTGTGATGCAGTCATATTTGCTTGCTGGAAAGCTGGCTTCATTACAGTTTCTGCCTCATCACTCATTATTCTAAATCATACACGGTTACTGGCAGGTTGGGGGGCGTGATTTTATTTATTCATGGCATGTGCGTGCATACTTAGCGCATTAAAATTTGACTCCTTTGCGTCACATCTGCCTCCCACTGTGACTTCCATCTTTGAACACGGGTGACAAAACCTTTAATTGGCTCTCAGTGTGGCATTGAGCAACTTTTTGATGTTGTAGACTGACATATTCTATACACTTTAATCTGTTTTATGCCAATCTTGTTTAATTCTTTTGCAGAGAAAAATCTGTAATTACAAATTTTGAAAAAAAGGATAAACGTCTGTGTAGTCTATCATCATCATCTTGAGTTAGGCATTAATAGGCCATGTCCTCCCTCTTGATGGTTAGATCTCAGCATCTAAGGGGACTTTCTGTAGCAAAATGCGTCCAATAAATCATAAAAATAATCATGAGGTGTCACCAGAAATGTAATAAACATTTAAGCTGAAAAACTGGCTTCCATAACAACATTACAGCTCTGAAATACTGTACATCCTGAAAAAGTTCACAAATCCTCCCAGAAAGGTTGTTTTTGGTTTGTGTCGATGTAGAACATTTCATAAAAAGCCAATCAAGTTCCGACCTCCTGCAGTTCCAGAGAAAGACAAATGTCTGTCCATACTACCCAACATAAAAAACAGTCTGGTCATCCAGCACAGCGGCTCCGTGATGAGGGCGTGATAGAATGAGTGTCAGTATTGGTGACTCATTTGAAAGATGGAGAAGATTTAAATCCAAAAAGGATTTTCAAAAAAAAATCATATATACTGTACATACGTTAGCAGAACAACTTCTGTGAAGGAGTCATCATTGCTTGCCATTGTGTGTTATAACTCCCCCTAGTTTGAGTACCTTCTCAGTGTCATCATCAACCGCCTCAACTTTGTGTGTGTGTGTGTGTGGGGGGGGGGGGGTTGACAGCAGAATGGGGGTAGACCTAACAAAAAAAAAAAGCAATATAGTAGTGACTGACAAATTACTTTTTTTCCTGTCATGAACATTTTTCCATTTTTTGTGACTCAATATGAATACCATGTTGTATTCAGTATAATGCTACTAACTAGTGAGTGAGACCGTGAAATTATCGAGAAACTGTTTACTGCATTAACCCTCCTGATGTCTTTGAGTCAAAATGACCTGAAGATATCAGTAGGGTTTTAAGAGATCAAGTGAACTTAAGAGCTCTTTTGATTTAATTTGATTCATTTCAGATTTATTTATATAGAGGGAATTCACAACAACAGCCATTCTAAAGTACTTTAAATTGTAAGTTACAGGCTTAAAAACAAAAATCTAACAATCGGGTGATTCCCTTTTAACGGCCACTTGGAAAAGTGGGAAAGAAACATTCCCTTTAAACAGGACAAAACCCTCCAGCAGCAAAGCAAAAGACTATCAGACAAAGTGCACATTTGTAAGCCGGTCATCTATCCAGCCATATTTTTGTTTGCCTAGTGGCAAATCCCGGCTGTTTCTTGTTCTTTAGCAATGGGTTGAACTAACAAGACTGTGTTTAGGTAATCTAAATCCCTGCTGTACTCCATAATAGAATCCTGTTTAACACAAGATTTCAGCTGTATCACGAGGTCCCTCATCATACCCATTGCAATATTTACTTGAGTCGTAATGAAATATTGTCACAATACTACAGTTTCTTAAGTATTGTGATACTGTATACTGCCCCCCCTCCCCATTCAATGTCAAATTGTGTCCTTAAAGTAGAACTGTCAATATCTGTTTCATACAGATTTTGAGTCTTTCCAATTCCCGGCATCAGTCTTGTTTCCTATAGGCCCTTAGAATAGAGGGTTAGTATTAATGAAAGCGCTTTGAGTGGTCTTTGTGACTAGAAAAGCGCTATATAAGTGCAGGTTAGTTAGTTAGTTAGTTAGTTTCGGTGGGTGGAGGCTCACAGGCCTCCGTGGGATGGTGTGCTGTCATGGAGTCTTTTCTGCTGTGCTTGGGGATTAGTCAGGTTTGGGCTTCATGGTGCAGTTTTGGGATCCCAGTGGCAGTAGGGTGGGTTCACATGCCTGGGTACCGTTGTCTTAATCATGTTGCAGGAGCCCTTGTTTACCATGGCAACACAGGTATCTGCACATGTGGAAGAATGTGGACTGTGTCGTCTTCTTGAATTTGGAGGTGGCTTTGTTGCGTGGGGTTTGTCCGGAGTTGGTTGATTTTTACCATGTGCTATTATGGCTTGACTCTGGCCAGAGTCGGCACCACTCGTGCTGCTGTTGCTGGGTGGTTGTGAGAGGAATGTGCTGGCCCCCGTATTCCGAGTGTTTTGGGTTTGTTTGTTTTTTCATGTGGCATTCCATATGGATTAAGTGTGCCATGTCAAGGTCTTTCATTCTGTCTTTGTTATGAATTTTAAAAGAGGCCTTACATTTGTGTTAATTTTTGGTGCATTTCTCATGTTTTCCTCCAGTGTCATTCTCCAACTGCTTCATAACTTGTTCACCTGGCTGCAAATCTCACAAGACAAGCTATAATTTTACCTGCCAATGTGTGCTTACTTTGCACTGTATAGTGGACTGAGAACTCAATGGGTTATTAATTCCCAGAGTTTGCAACATTTACATACTGTATATGTGTGTGGACCAACAAGCTAAAGCTAAGAAGCAACAAGATGCCTCCCCTTTCTACAGATGGCTACCACAAACTTCTCCAGAACATTACCGTGCTGGAAACTATAATCAGGTGGCTAGAAGTGAATGTGGAAGTGAATGGACTTTGTGGAAATGATAAAACCCTGCAAGTGACTAAATACAGTGGACAAAATCCTGTTAACTCACAGCTAACCAGTGCCAACATGGCTGATAGGAAATGAGAGGATTGTGTACATAGAAATA
Organism: Pholidichthys leucotaenia; assembly: GCA_020510985.1. Classification (NCBI taxonomy): domain Eukaryota; kingdom Metazoa; phylum Chordata; class Actinopteri; order Cichliformes; family Pholidichthyidae; genus Pholidichthys; species Pholidichthys leucotaenia. The sequence continues at coordinate 124,458,392 of CM035847.1, read as the reverse complement.
CATTCTCATGTGATAGTCCTCCCTGGAATGTCCTTGCTGCAAAGCCTAATGATAAATCATCTCACAGGGTAAAGGAAGGACGCGCAACAGACAGTTCCCAGCTTGGTGAGATCTGTTATGCGAATGGCTGGCCTGCATTACCAGAGCTCCGCAACCCCCTCAACTTTTTCTGGGACCGCAGGCACCTTTTTAAGGCAGATGGACTCTGCCTAAACAGGTCAGCAGTGAAACTGTTTGCCTGTAATCTGTTCTATTTTCTGTATCACCATTCTGTTTCCCTGGACAAGGACAATAGACAAGAGGAACCAAAACAAGAGGATAAGATACAGCCCAGCAGAAACCGTGAGATAGAGTCGTCTTAGCCGATGCCTCCACAGACCCCTCCTTCACTAAAAGGCGCCAGTGAGGACCCACCAACTCTACCACCCTGTACCCCCTCTAGGTCACCGTCCTCTCCAGCTTCTTCTTCCCCATCCTTCCTGCTCCTGGACTTCACTGACCAGATGAAGAAGCTGGTCACTGAGGCCACAAAAATGACCCCATGCCCTAGTCCGATTTTTTCGCCCTGAAAATGTCCACTTCGTCCCCCCCCCTTCTTTCCCCTCCAGCAATTCTTCAGCAAACTCTGACACAACTGCCAAAGCCCCGGCGCCCACTACCACCACCATCATCACCACCCTCCCGGCTGAACCAAAATCCACAGTCTGATAAAAGTGCAAGCTCCAGCTGATGTGTACTGGGTCCAGGCTCCGATACTGTTGGTACTTGTGGCTCATTCCAGGACAAGTCAGGGCCTGGTATGGAAATAGTTTCTTTAATTTCTGTTTTAATAGGTAGCAGAAAAAGGTTGGTAAATTTACAGAGAAACACAAACCATCCTTCACATCTTATAAATTTATCAAATCTAGGGGCAGATTTACTAACCTGCTGCACCATCGCAAAACCCTGTTTTGGTGTTAAAAAAAAACTACTGTTGAGATTTACTAAAGGGTGCAGGGCAAAATTAGTGGTGGAAATGGCATGGACTATGTTAATTTTGCACCTGGCCTCATTGCATATGTATTTGTGGGAGTTGTCATGTCAAAGTGCAAATTTGAGGGAGGTGAGTATTTAAATGACTGGCAGAAGGTGATTTATTAAGGTTTGCGGTTGTCAGTATCCTGCTAAATGCGCCAGGATTTAACGCCCAAAAAAGCTTGTCTTAAGACTGTCTGTGGTACATTACTGCACCCGGCAACCACCCCTCTGGTGGTCAAGATTTTTTCAAGAAAATATTCAGTTTAGATGTCAGAGATTTCCAAGGCTATAACTTGAAAGTGGTAAGAGATAATGGCTTACTGTCAATTAGAAAGATGTAGAATATGAGCCAAAGTTTGAGATAAGAGTAAATTTATGCATCTAATTTGCATAATGTGATGGCAGCCATATCAAATTACATAACTTCACGGAGATCGTCACTTCCTTGTGGTAACGTATCGTCACTTACTGTTTTGCTGTCTGCCTGTGTGGTTTGCTCTCCAGCTCTCCAGCCACTAGCTAGCCACTAGCTATGGCTACTACCTCTCTTTCCTCTCCTCCTCTGGTGTGCTCTCTCTGTCAGATGTTTAGCTACACCTCTGCCTCTTTTAGCGATAACGGTAAATGTAATAAATGTTGTCTTTTTGAGGCGCTCGAGGCGAGGTTGTCTGATTTGGAATCCCGGCTCCGCTGCATTGAAACATCGTCTGCGCCAGTTAATCTCGATGGACGCCCATTAGCTGCAGCAGAGCTAGCTAGCTTAGGTCCCACTGTCAGCGGTTCCCCGGCTCTCCTCAGCAGCGAGGAGACTGGGTGGGTGACGGTGAGAAGGAAGCCTAGTCGCAAAGCCCCGGTTCACCACCAACCTGTTCACGTTTCTAATCGTTTTTCCCCGCTCAGTGACACACCCGCTGAGGAAAAAACTCTGATCATTGGCGACTCTGTAGTCAGAAACGTGAACCTAGAGACTCCAGCGGCCATAGTCCAATGTATTCCTGGGGCCAGAGCAGGCGACATCGAGTCAAATTTGAAAATGCTGGCTAAAAGTAACTGTAAATACTCCACAATTGTTATTCACGCCGGCATTAATGACATCCGTCTCCGGCAGTCGGAAGTCACGAAACTTAATGTAGAATCGGTGTGTGAGTTTGCAAAAACGATGTCTGCCACTGTAGTATTCTCTGGACCCCTCCCCAATCTGACCAGTGATGACATGTTTAGTCGCTCGTCATCCTTGAACCGCTGGCTGGCTGTGTGGTGTCCTAAAAATGACGTGGGCTACATTGACAATTGGAGCTCTTTTTGGGGAAAACCTGGTCTTATGAGACGAGACAGCATTCATCCCACTTTGGATGGTGCTTCTCATTTATCTAACAATCTGGCATCTTTTTTATCCAAATTTCCAAAACCCTGACTACTCAGAGTTGGGACCAGGAAGCAGAGTCGCAGTCTTACACGCCTCTCTGCAGCTCCTCTTCATCCGCCACCCCTCAGCTTAGCCCCTGACTTCCCCATCAGAGAATCGTTGTCTGCTCCCTCCAAAGTAAATAAAAATATAATGTATAAGCATCCCAAAGTGATAAAGCAAAATATTGGTAAAACTCAAATTAAACATAAAGCCTCTAAATTGAATGATTTGGCCTCTGTTCCTCCTCATAATTTAAAAATTAAATGTGGTTTATTAAATATTAGGTCTCTAACTCCCAAGTCTCTGTTAGTCCATGATCTGTTAATTGATCATCAGATTGATTTAATTTCCCTTACAGAGACTTGATTAGGGCAAGAGGATTATGTTGGTTTAAATGAATCAACTCCCTCTGGTTATTTAAACTGTCAAAATCCCAGAAGTTCTGGTCGTGGAGGAGGAGTAGCAACAATTTACCATTCCAAATTACTAGTTAATGTAAAGCAAAAAACATGTTATAATTCCTTTGAGGGCCTGGTCCTCAGTATTGGGCACTTTAGCAATTTCAGGTTAAACCCAATTTTATTTGCCATAGTTTATCGTCCCCCATCAACCTATTCAGAATTTTTATCCGAATTTGCTGATTTCTTAGCTGATTTAGTGCTGAAATCTGATAGAATAATTATAGTAGGGGACTTTAATATACATGTGGATGTAGATAGTGACTGCCTTAATGTGGCTTTTAATTCAATATTAGACTCGATTGGGTTTTCTCAGAAAGTAGGAAATTCTACTCATTACCTCCACCATACATTGGACCTTGTTCTGACATATGGCATAGAAATAGAAAATCTTGTAGTGTCTCCTCATAACCCTGTACTATCAGACCATTGTCTGTTAACCTTTGATTTTACTATTTCTGACTATTTGGCTCCTAAAGAAAAATATTATCACAGTAGATGCCTCTCAGATGATGCTGTTTCCAAATTTATGCAGATTGTTTCCTCTATGCCATGTGTCAACACAACGGAAATAAGCTATAGACAGCTTGCTCCTTCTGTAATTGATAACATGGTGGATAGTGTTTCAGCTTCTCTGCATCAGGCTCTAGATTTGGTGGCCCCCTTAAAAAAGAAAAAGTCTAATCAGAGATTTTTAACTCCTTGGTTCAACACAGAAACTCGTAGCTTAAAACAGAAGACTCGTCAATTAGAAAGAAAATGGCGCTCTACTAATTTAGATGAAATCTATTTAGCTTGGAGAAATCATCTTTTAATTTATAAAAAATCTCTTAGAAAAGCTAGAACGAGTTATTACTCTGCATTAATAGAAGAGAACAAGAATAATCCCAGGTTTCTTTTCAGTACTGTAGCCAGGTTGACAAAGAGTCAGGACTCTGTCAATCCTAGCATCCCCTTAGAGCTTACTAGTCAGGACTTTATGAACTTTTTCAATAATAAAATTTCATCCATCAGAGATAAAATCAATCAGATTCTTCCCACAGTTAACTTAAATACTGTAACTACTACAACTCCTTCTATTGATGTCTGTCTTGATGAGTTTACTCCAATCGACCTTTGTGAGTTAGACAAAATAGTTTCCTTATCCAAACCTTCAACTTGTCTTTTAGACCCTATTCCTACTAGGTTATTTAAAGAAGTCTTCCCACTTATTGGTAGCTTTATTCTTCATATAATCAATTCTTCATTAACTTTAGGCCATGTACCGCAGGCTTTTAAAACGGCTGTAATTAAACTCTTACTCAAAAAGCCAACGCTAGATCCAGGAGCTTTAGCTAACTATAGACCAATCTCTAATCTCCCTTTCATTTCAAAAATCTTAGAAAGAGTTGTTGCTACGCAATTATTTGACCACCTGCAGGGAAATGGTTTACTTGAAGAGTTTCAATCTGGGTTTAGAATCCATCATAGTACTGAAACAGCCTTAGCGAAGGTCACTAACGACCTCCTCATTGCATCTGATAATGGACTAGTTTCTGTACTTGTCCTTTTAGACCTTAGTGCAGCTTTTGATACTATCGATCATAATATTCTACTTGATAGATTAGAACACTATGTTGGACTTAATGGAACTTCGTTGCAGTGGTTTAGATCTTATTTATCTGATAGGTTCCAGTTTGTTCATGTAAATGATGAGTTTTCTTTCAGCTCAAAGCTTAGTCATGGAGTTCCACAGGGATCTGTGCTAGGCCCTACTCTTTTTAGTTTATATATGCTTCCGTTAGGCAACATTATTAGAAAGCACTGTATACATTTTCATTGTTATGCAGATGACACACAATTATACCTGTCAATGAAGCCAGATGATACTAATCAATTAGCCAAGTTAGAAGCCTGTCTTAAGGAAATCAAAGCTTGGATGACTTGTAATTTCCTGCTATTAAATTCAGATAAGACTGAAGTCATTCTTGTTGGTCCAAAAAACCTTAGAAATTCCTTTCCAAATCAAACTTTCAGTTTGGATGCAGTTACTCTTTCTCTTAATAGCTCTGTGAGGAACATTGGAGTTATTTTTGATCAGGATTTGTCCTTCAATTCACATATTAAATTTGTTTCTAAGACTGCCTTCTATCATTTGCGTAATATTGCCAAGATTAGGAGCATCTTGTCTCAGAGTGATGCTGAGAAGCTGATCCACGCTTTTGTTAGCTCGAGATTAGATTATTGTAATTCTTTATTATCAGGCTGCCCTAAAACATCTTTAAAAAGTCTTCAGCTGATCCAAAATGCTGCAGCAAGAGTTTTAACAGGTACTAGAAAGAGAGATCATATCTCTCCGGTTCTGGCCTCCCTTCATTGGCTTCCCATAGAGTTTAGAATTAAGTTTAAAATCCTTCTTCTTACTTACAAAGCTCTAAACAATCAGGCTCCTTTTTATTTAAAAGATCTGATACTACCGTATCATCCTAACAGAGCACTACGCTCCCAAAATGCAGGATTACTTGTAATACCTAGAATCTCCAAAAGTACAATGGGAGGCAGAGCCTTCAGTTATCAAGCTCCTCTCCTGTGGAATCAGCTGCCAATCTGGATTCGGGAGTCAGACTCGATCTCTGTTTTTAAGAATAGGGCTAAAACCTACCTTTTTGATATAGCCTACAATTAGGGAGGGATCATGTGTTTCTGAACCCTCCCTTAGTTATGCTGCTAATAGGTTTAGTCAGCCGGGGGACCTCCAGTAATGCACTGGGCCTCACTCCTTTCCTCACTCTCTATGAAATATTTTTTTTTTTTTTGCTGGTCATTAACATTTGTTTGTTCTCTCCCATAGATTGAGTCCCCATCGTGCTGTTTGCTCTCTACATGTCTGTTCTTTTCTTCTTCTCTATCCCCTCACCCCCCAGCCAGTCGCAGCAGATGACTGCCCCTCCCTGAGCCTGGTTCTGCTGGAGGTTTCTTCCTGTTAAAAGGGAGTTTTTCCTCTCCACCGTCGCCAAGTGCTTGCTCACAGGGGATCGCCTGATTGCTGGGGTCTTTCTGCAACTGTGGGGGTCCCCCCTACAGTTGATAGTGCTATGAGATGACTGTTGTTGTGAAATGGCGCTTTATAAATAAAGTTGAATTGAATTGAATTGAACTTTTGGTCAAAAGTGGACTTTGGACATATTTACACAAAGGATGGTTTTGTTTTTTGTCACCGTTTTTTGTTTTGGGTTTTTTGTTATCTTATCTTCAAAGTATATGAACCAGAAAATCAGTACAATGTAAACAAACAAAGAAATCCATCAGACTTACCGCTGGCGAGGCGGCTCGTTTCATCCATTTTTGTCATCCTTGTTGTTATTTTCTCTTCTGTCGGTCATTTTCGCTTTCTCTCCCACATCCAGAAACTCTTATGATTATTCCACCTCAATTTCGCTTTTATTCCGCCGCAATTTATCTTATATGACGACATGGAACCAGCACAATTGTTCTGTCCAGTTACATGGAGCTGCGGTCGATGGCAGATGAAAATTCACCAGCTTCGGCCACCCTCTGTTAGAACAAAATATAGACATTTACCTTCATAAGCTAAATAATCTCTTTTTAGAATCATAGTTGGCAAATTTGGGAGCAAATGCCTCCTCTGTGTTTCGATGGAGCACGTCGACATTTGTTTACATTCTCTTCTTCTTCAGTGCCCCAGAAGTGAGGTTTCCGGGTGGTTCTTTGGGAGACATCAGTCCTCCAATTCAAAAGCAGTGAGCTATACGTGTCTGCCACCTTGTGATGTGGAATACTTAGTACAACTGGACATTTTTTATGGTTTATGGCCACATCACATGACACATCACATGACAGGTGCCGAACTGTGATATAGACAGCAGGGGAGCTGTTGTATTATGAAACTACAGACAGCCAAAGGTTTAATTCATCTGCACCTGATGACAGCGATCTCTGGTGCCGAGACACCGGCGAGAACCGAGGACACATGGCCAAAGAGACAGCTTCTCCCCATGTATGACTTGATTTGGCATGACAGAAGAGATTAATATGAACAGAAACGATCTCACAGAGATTGATGTTGTGCTGCACTGGACATCAGCCGGCAGAGGATATTTTTTTTTAAAATTTCATTTGTTTATATACAGCCTAATGATAATAATAATAATAATAATAATAATAATAATAATAATAATAATAATAATAATTTGTTTCATTTAAAACACACTTTACATCTTGGGGCAAAATATCTACACAAATAGGATTAAGAACAAGAATAAAAGCATTAAGTACATACAATGACACACCAGGACATCCCTGATGAGAATTGCTCTCACCTGCTGCTGTGGCTGTCCAAGGAATAAGTGAAATCATGTGTTTTAATTTTATTATGTTCCAGACTTCAGAAAAGATGAAACACACATACAGAATTTATGAGAAGTCATGGACTGGGAGACCTGTAGATTTTGTTAAAACAAAGTTATTCACATAATAAAACCCCAGAGTCTCCATCAGACCATCTTGAAGGTTCTTGTGTTAATAAAATAAACATGTTGGTCAATAATCAATTTATTCATGAGTAGTCCTTAATTTATGCATATTAAACAAAGGAGTCTGCCATGTGAAATGAAAATCAAAACTTTGTTATGTTATGAACAAAAATAAACCATTTTATTGGGGTTTGCACTTAAACAAAAGCTTTAAAAAAGCTTTAAAAACTGTATTATGTTCCACCGAACTGGATGTGCCTTTGTTGATGACCCGCTTCCTTATCAGCTGTGCCTGAGCGCAATTTTGTGGTGCTCTTGGCAGATGGGTGGGGATTATTGAAATGAAGTGATTGTGTCTGAGTTCATAATTTTGGGTCCTGATAGTAGATCACTGGCAAAAATTGGCCACTCCCTTAGGCGCTCTGTCTAATGTGCACACTTGCTAATTTGCACTGCTTTAGTAAATCTGCCCCCTAGTGTACATTTCTTATCAGCTACAGCCTGCCCAAAATGAACATTTGGCAGATGATGCTTTTAACACACTGAAACTAACTTTATTTAATGTCAGATCTCTGGCAGAAAAAAACATTTTTCATGAACAGTTTTATTATAAAGGTATGAATACGTGACTACGTACATCAGCACGTGCGTTGATACCATTGTACCCACCATACAGGTCAGGATTTCCCCAACCAGAAGCCCTGGATCAACAGTCAGGTACGTCAGATGCTGTGTGCTCTCTCTCATGCATTTAAATCAGGCTGTGAGGTCGAGTACAAAGCTGCATAGTATGGACTGAGGAAGGCTATAACAACAGCCAAGAGGCAGTACAGGGAGAAGTTGGACAGCCTCTACTCCACTCCTGACCCGGGGCGCATATGGCAAGGCCTGCAACACATCACAGACTACAAGAAGACCAACAGCAGCACCGCTAGCCCTACAGACAGCCTGCCGGATTATCTCAACATCTTTTACACCCTCTTCGAGACCATCAGCCACAGCACAGAAAAGAGACACACACTCACACACCCCCACTCCCACCCACCAAGAGTCTCACCAGACTAGGTAAACAAGGCATTGAGAAATATCAACCCCCGCAAGGCAGGAGAACCACACAACATCCCTGGGCGGGCCCTCAGAGCATGCACTGCAGAGCTGACTGATGTTCTCACAGCAATCTTCAACCTCTCCCTCAACCAGAACATAGTCCCCTCATGCTTCAAAACAACAACTATCATCCCCGTCCCCAAAAGGAGCCCACCAACCTGTCTGAATGATTACAGACCAGTAGCACTCACTCCAATCATCATGAAATGCTTTGAGAGAGTGGTGCTGCCCCTCATTCAGGACAGCATACCGGGCACCCTGGACCCCCTGCAGTACGCCTACCGGCCCAACAGATCCACCTCAGATGCCATTGCCGTAGCACTCCATTATTCTCTTTCCCACCTGGAAGATAAAGATTCCTACATTAGGATGCTCTTTGTCAACTACAGTTCCGCCTTCAACATGGTTATCCTCCACAAACTCACCGACAAACTGTCTTCACTTGGCTTGCACCCCACCTTCTGTGACTGGCTACTGGACTTTCTAACTGGCAGGCCCCAGTCTGTCAGGATGGTTAACAGGACCTCAGCCAGCATCATCACAAACACAGGTGTCGCCCAGGGTTGTGTTCTCAGCCCCATCCTCTACAGCCTCTTTACCCATGACTGTGTTGCCTCCCACAAAGACAACATCATCCTAAAGTTTGCGGATGACACAACAGTGATAGGATGCATCACTGGTGATGACGACGCATCCTACAGGAGGGAGGTGGCTAACCTGGTGTCGTGGTGTGAGGCCAACAATCTCATCCTCAACACGGACAAGACAAAGGAAATGATAGTGGACATGAGGAAAGAGAGGAGGAGACCCCATCGGCCACTGTTCATCCAGAAGCTTGAGGTGGAGAGAGTGAGCAGCTTTAAATACCTGGGCATCTACATCAGCGAGGACCTCAAGTGGACGCACAACACCACAGAGCTGGTCAAGAGAGCTCAACAGCGACTGTGCTTTCTGAGGAGGCTGAAGAAGTTCGGCATGTCTTCCAGGATCCTCAACGATTTCTACAGCTGCATCATCGAGAGCATCCTGACCAATGGCATCACTGCGTAGTACGGAAACACCACTGCCCTGGAGTGCAAACACCTGAAGAGAGTGGTGAAGACAGCAGAGAAGATCATCAGGACTCCACTCCCCTCTCTGCAGAGCACCTACCACCGCAGAGTCCAAAAGAGAGCTGACGTCATCCTCCAGGACCCCACCCACCCCCAACACAGATTGTTCACACTTCTACCCTCAGGCCAGAGGTACAGAAGTGTGAAATGCCGGACAACCAGGCTGAAAAACTCCTTCTTTCCCACTGCCATCAGACTCATGAACAGACAACAACTCCCAAAACTCTGTAACACAGCTTCGCATATAGGAACTCACACACCGGCTGCTAAATTTACACACTGCTCACCTGTACAGTAAATATAGTATCACCCGTCTGATGTCTCTGCTGCTACTTACCAATAATTTGTAATTATACACTGCTTGTTGCACAATGCTCATTTGCACACTGTACATAAGTCTATGCCATCTCAGGTTACATCAGGTTGCACACTGCTCATTTGTACACTGTACATAGGTTCATGCCATCTCAGGTTCACATCATCTCTGATATCAATATACCACTATCCCTTTAGTCATCCAGTGACTTTCATTTTCATTCCTCTACTGCCTAACTGTGTGTTGGTGTATGTGTCTTAGCATCCATCAGTACTAGGATTGAATTACTGTGTTAGTGCGTCATGACCTATTAGAATTGTTGTTTCTGTACCTTTAACTTGGCATTCGTTCGGAGAGCAAAGTAAGAATTTCATTGCTCAGGAAATGTAGCATTTCTTAACTGTGCACATGATAATAAAGCCTTTGAATCTTGAATCTTGAATTATAAAGCGCAAACTGGATTTTCTATTTTTAACAGAAACATGGTTATACCAAGATAACAATGCATCTGTTCTTATCAAAGCAGTCGTTCCCAACAACATCTTTATAAAGGCCCTGTCATACTTTGATGATTTAGGCAGCATTTGCCAAACATATGAAAAATTTGGAGAATACGCTGGCGTACATCGAATCAGTTATGGGTAAGTTTTGTATAAGTTAAGAGCACGCTGAGGAGTGCTGAAGCACACTGGTATATGGCGTTGTATGCTGAGCTGTAGGAAAGTTATGTGTTTGTTCATACATGTTACTTGTAAGTGACTTATAAGTTACTCGTAAGTCGAAATACATCGGGATGAATGACTGGCATACCCAAAACTTGTTTCTAACATGTGAGTAACGCTCTTTGGACCATGTGTAACTTACTGAAGGGGTTTCTAACTTACAGCTACGGTATAATGGTGTATTGGCCACGTTGGTTCACAGGAGGAACCTGTAAGCCGGCATATATATGGGGGAGTCCGCCATTACAGGGCTCTCTTGCCCTGGCGACTTGGTGCAGTAACGACGTGTGTAGTGTACTGTTGACCAGCTCTATAATAAAGTCCAGGTCCAGTGCAGCATCCTCATCCGTCTCTTTACTGCCAGGTTTGTGAACATAACAGTAAGTACAGATAAACTGGTCTTGTTCTTCTATTCAGACAAAGTAAAGAGATGTTTCCTACCTTGACATGTTTCGACTGTGTGATGGTCTCTGTGTAGACTAGGTGACACTTTAACTAATTAAGAGCTGACTTGATCCTCCTGCTCTCTATTCTGATCAGCTCAGCTACTGCCTGCAGCGCATATTTAAAAAAAAATAAATATAAAAAAAGGGCAGCTCGGTGAAGCAGTGGTTAGCACAGTGGCAGCACAGAAAGAAGGTCACAGGATCGATTCCACCCCTAACCATCATGGGTTTGAGCCCACCCCCTGACCATCAGTGACCCTTCTATGTGGAGTTTGCATGTTCTCCCGGTGTCTGCGTGGATTTACCCCGGGTACTCCGGTTTCCTCCCACAGGCCAAAAACATGCAAGTTAGGTTAATTGGAGACTCTAAAGTGGCCCTAGGTGTGAATGTGTGTGTGAATAGTGACGGGATGACTCCGTACTATGGCTGCTTCATCCATCTATGTGGATGCCCTGAATTTCCCCTCTGGGGATCAATAAAGTACACAAAATAGAAAATAAAAAAATAAATATACACATACAGAGAGCTAAACACACATACTTGTTTGTATATCGGGACCTGCTGGGGACGTATCCAAGCCAATTTACACTACCGTTCAAAAGTTTGGGGTCACCCAGACAATTATTTTGTGTTTTCCATGAAAAGTCACACTTATTTACCACCATGAGTTGTAAAATGAATAGAAAATATAGTCAAGACATTGACAAGGTTAGAAATAATGATTTGTATTTGAAATAACAATTTTTTCCTTCAAACTTTGCTTTCGTCAAAGAATCCTCCATTTGCAGCAATTACAGCATTGCAGACCTAACATGATTGCACAAGGGTTTTCTAATCATCCATTAGCCTTCTGACACAATGAGCAAACACATTGTACCATTAGAACACTGGAGTGATAGTTGCTGGAAATGGGCCTCTATACACCTATGCAGATATTGCACCGAAAACCAGACATTTGCAGCTAGAAGTCATTTACCACATTAGCAATGTATAGAGTGTATTTGTGATTAGTTTAAAGTTATCTTCATTGAAAAAAAGTGCTTTTCTTTCAAAAATAAGGAAATTTCTAAGTGACCCCAAACTTTTGAACGGTAGTGTAAGTGTAACACTTTCAAGCTACAGGATATAGTGAAGATCCAATTCGCTGTTTAGCCCTCCTTGTCATGTTTTTACCTTTAACTGCCGTCTGTACCATCAGCTGTCCAGTGCTGTTCTGATAGATATGCCAAAATGTCAGAACACCGGAGGAGGTGAATCCAATCAGCTGATTGCCTGAAGCACAGAGTTCAGCTATTTTCCATGATAAATCCCACTTTGCTCTCCCTTGGCTGCTGCTCTCTGATGTTTTGGGGTTCACACTGGCAAAAGCATACTCCATGCATTAGCTTGTTTTTTTCCACTTAATTAAAAATAAACTTTTTTATCGCCATCAGTTCGCGTGCCTTTGAGCCAGGTTGTGACAACTGTCATCTGACATTTGTGACATGTCACATCAGCTGTTTTAGATGCGACTGACCTTTCGGACTGACCATTCTTCTTCCAGCTTTCAGAGAGAGCAGACGCATTTCTCCTCCTCTCCTCTCATCCTCCCTTGATACTGATCCCAGCTTGCTGTGTCCTGTCTGTGTCTCGCTCTTCTTCTGCTGCATCTCGATCCAAACGGAAATTATGGAAATTATGGAATTGTGGGCTTTAATGCTATTGACACCACTTTTTAACAGAAAATCGGGCCGGGGGAGCCCAAGTGGAGAGACTCATGGAACAATTGGAACTCATGTGTCTGCGTGATTCGATTGAAGATGTGGAAGACATCTACCTGTTTTGGCATGATCACAGGATTTCTGCTGTTTGGCTCTGGAGTTTTCCTGGTGTATCGAAAATTATAGATGTTGGATAAGCTAATCAAAATGCGGACCCGGCGTAGCTCCCTCAACAAATTCGACCAGCTGGGGAGAGCACTGATAGCGGCAAATGACTAACATGGAATTTACCATCTGGCATACACTGAAGAGAGATGGACTCTGTGGACATGTTTATCTATGTTTCGGTAGGTGAAAAACATCTTGGAGTCGCTGAGTGCTCTCCAGGGAATGATTTTAAAGCCTGTGTATGTAAATTGTGATGCACAGAATCGCATAAGAGAGGAAATTTCCATGCTCTAAGTGAACTGTGCTTATCAGGCATTGATTCGGCGTCCTTCCTCCAGGAGAAGAGATAAGCAGTGGGGAGTCTAGCTTCTCTTAACCCAAACAATTAACAAACAATTGCTGTTGTGCAGCAACCTGAACTCTTCAAGGACAGCGTGATCATGTGTTTAATATGGAACTTTACCATCTGGCATGCACTGAAGAGAGATGGACTCTGTGGACATGCTTATCTATGTTCAGAATACATGAACATAACATCCAGCCGTTGCCTAGGAGATGTCCTTTGTTGTGCACCAGCAACTGATACATTCACACTGCATTCATACTGATATCACATGACTGATACACACACTGGTCTCTCTCTTTTGCGCTTTGTGTGTATTGTAACTTGTCTGCTAAGTGTGCATTGAGGGTTTTTTTTTCTATGTGATCATAATCTCGCTCACTCGAGCGCTATTCTGATAACTATGTTTTTTTTTCTCTCTGCCCAATGTGTCATCCCCTCCCCCTCCCCCTCTTTACCCCCCACTGTTTGATGAGGCGCCTTGCATGGCTGCCATGTCATTAGGAAGCGCTTATCGAGCGCGCCTAATGTCAAGTCAAATTCCTCGTATGTTTTTAACATGCTTGGCAATAAAGTTCATTCTGATTCTGACTGACCTGACAGATTTGACAGCTCTGCGATGGTCTTTGGAAGGGAGAATCATCTTGGTTGAACAGAGATGATCTTTCGCACGCCTAGGATTCATGAATCGGGAGACTACGGCGGTTTGGCATGATCGCGCTATGCAGAAGTTAGGATAAGCTATGCATAAGTTATGCATTAGTTAAACTGTGGTTGGGCATAAGTTGTGAATGCTAGCAGCACACTAAGCATTCATTGGTTTAAGTTATCAAAACGTTCTATATAAGTTACTAATATGCTATGTGTATGTCAAACTTGTTATGGATATGTGATGCATCCAGCCAAAAGTGAAAATTTTGCCGTATGCCAGTGTTTTACACCAATTTTTATATGTTTGGCAAACGCTGCCTAAATCATGAAGGTGTGACAGGGCCTTAAGTGAACCAAGGCTGCAAAAGAAAGGAAGAGTCACTGTTTAATGATTCCCTCCAATGCAAGCAGTCTTATCATAACTTTACTTAATTTGAATATGTGGCTGTTTACCTGAATTCCTCTTCCCATGTGTTGTTTCTTGATGTTTACAGGCCATCTAAATACCATGCAACCTTTTTTGATGATTTTACTAAACTGCTGTCTATCACTTGTGCTAACTTTGACTGTGTAGTTATTGTTGGTGATTTTTGGTTATCAGGACAGAGGGACCAAAAAATTGTGTCGTGTTTGATAACTTTGGACTGACTCAGCATGTGAGGGACAAAACACACAGCAGATGACACAGATTTCAAAATTATGCAGTTGGCTTCTAAAGATCTGAATGGTTTAGAGCCAAAATATATTTTAGATCTTCTGGTCCATTATGAACCACCCAGAGCCCTCAGGTTGTCAGAGTCAGGCCTACTTTCTGTGCCCATTCAGTTTTTTGTGCTCCTTGCATGTGGAACAAACTCCTAGAAAGCATCAGGGCAGCTGAAACTCTCAGCTGCTTTAAATTGAGGTCAAAAACTTTTCTATTTACTGAGACCTTTCAGTCGAACAATTGTTAATCTTACTGTAACCTATTTCTTGCACTTTATCTATCTTATTCTATTTTAGCTTGTTTCTGTTGCTCTTTAACTTATTTTTTATTTTGCTTTAAATTCTTTTATTTTTTGATGTACTTTTATAATGTATTTCTTTTGCAACTTGCTGTAGTGCTTTAATGTTCTATGTAAAGTGCTTTGAATTGTCTCGTACATGAAATATGCTATATAAATAAACTTGCCTTACCTAAAGTCATAGAAACAATATGTGTGAACTCGCAAAGAGAAGATTTTCATATTTCATTTCAGTCATGCTTCTATAACCCATTACTTTCTTCTGCTCGAAGTGCTTTGATCGGCAGACCCATGCCGAGTAGTGCTGCCTGAGTCATTATGACTAATGAGATGGGGAAAAGTCAGGGCACCTCATATTGTGTATTAATAAAATAACTCTATAGTGGCTGCCCTTTGTTGCAGACCTTTACTCAAAAGAATCCAAAAGGTCCACTCATGTTTTACTAATAAATAACAAAAGCATTTGCAGGTCTGTGACACACCACCCTGAAGGAATCCCAACCCTCAGCTGAGGCTAATGCGTTGATGATTTGTAATTGCCAAATGTACAGAAGCAGAGACACAATTTCCAGTTACACTGCATTAGACGCTGATCCATTTCAGTAAAATCACCTCCTAGGGCTGTCACCTTTTAAGATGAACTACAGAGCTGAATAATACATAGTACTCTGCTTTGTCCTCAGAGAAGTTATTTCCTCTCATTCTGCCTTTGTTGCATCATTTATCCATCACAGATATATCACACTGTAGTAGAAAATACCACTGATTATGCATTTCTTCTGTTTTATGCATTAGCACTGCCATTGTCCTGAAAGACCATGGATGTCATGTGCACACAAGCTTTGGACATCCGAGCTCAGGTGGTAGGGGAAGGAGCCCCACTCGCTTCCAGGGCAGAACTGGGCAACGGGAAAAAGGGCAGTTAATAATAGGAGAAGGCTTACATAGGCATCGGAGCTCAGCAAGCTCTGGGAAGAAACAGCACTGTAGCAGTCCAAAGGGAAAGGTAACCCAACAGCTCCAGGACATCAACAAAGGCAGGTGACTACAGGCTGACTTTGTTTGCTGACTTACGCCATGACACCGAATGCCCCCACTGTCACCCAACAAATACCAAGCAGGCTAATGAGTGACTAGTGGATGTAGGTGTGTGGTGGGAGTCTGTATATGAGTGTATGCGAGTGTGCATGCATGTGTGTGTGTGAGGGCAGGAACAAATGAGAAGATAACTAACAGCTGGTGAGTGTCTGGCAGAGAGAGGAGTGTGGCTGTAGACTGGCAAGGGCCTAAGCTCAGGGCTCAACCTGCCAGCTGGAACCAATTAACAACAATTCAGAAGCTACAGCCACAAATCATGGGCGGAGCCGAAACACCAGCTCCACGCATGACAGAGGATCCTTAATAAAATTATTTAGAAATGATAAAAAGTTATTTATTCTTGTGTATTGTCATTACTATTGCTATATATGTAAATTACTCAAATGCGTATTCTCTAATGAAGCAAATTCAGATATAAGATACTCTTACCTCTATGGTCATACTGCATTGAAAGTAACACCAAAGTGACCACATTTTATACTCATTTTTTTGTTGCTGTATAAACTTCAGCTATATTATGTGCATACCACAGCAGAATATATGACCACTTTCTGCTGTGCTGTTTAAACTGCAACACTACCCAACCAAGAGCATCCTACCAGCATGATAATGACCCCTCTGTCTCGCAGCACTCAGTTTTGTGTTTTGTTTGTGTATGTGTGAGGATACTTGTGAGTCCTTCGATACAGGGTGGAGTGAAGGATCACTGGCCTTTTGTTAGAACCTGGTTAGGGCTGCTGTGTTGCTGGCTTCCACGCTGCTGTCTCTTTACAGTACAAGCGAGACCTCTACTTACCATACACACACACTGTCTCTCAGATCACTCAAAGACTTGTGAGAATTCTAACTAAAAATACAGCAAAAAGGCATGTGGGAGTCAGGTCTGTATAAATCTGTATGCAAAGGAGCAACTCTTCTCTCCTCTTCAAAACCCAGTGTTCCCTTTCAAAGTGGTCTTAATGCATATGCTCTTTCATAAACTGAAACATCTCCAAGATAGCTTAAATTTTCAGAAGCTTTGAGGTAATGGTAACAGGCACTTTTAATTTGAGTAGTGACAGGGGAACCGGTCTATGAGGAAGCCTTTGTCAAAACATTTTAGGGATTCTTAACTAATGTACTGATACAACCATGTACAGTATATACTAAATCACCTCATGTAATTCTTATTGGCTTGTTGGGGATGAAAGCAGTACAATCCATCTTGTTCCTACTCTAAATACAAAATATACTGCTATTTGGTCAAATCTATTGGAGTCAATATATGCAGTGAAGGTGCCCTTTACATTATGATGCACTGGGATGGGGCCTTAATGAACAGTCCAAAGACATTGTATAAAAGGGATCAGGGTTGCTGCTGAAAAGGAGAATCTTTAAAGAGAATCAATATTACCATAAGCTCGTAATTTTAGTGCATTGACCAAATAATATCTAAACCTAACAAACAAGTCAAAGTAAAACGATGAACTCCACAACAACACAAAGGACTTTGTGAATCTTTTAAAAGCAGTTATGACACCAATCACTGAAATCTTATCTTATCTTATTGTCAACTGACTATCTACTATTGTGTAATTTAGTTAAATGACAAACTAAAGGTGCCAATATGAGATACACACTGTATTGCTAAGTTAAGCATAGATAACTTTGCCCTCTGTGTTGCTTTGCTCAGTTATACTTGTAGAAAGGGACCATTATACAACCTAATGCCTGATTCCTGATTCTAATATAAATATTATCAATAAGTGAATAACAATGCAATTTAGCAAGTGAATTTACTTGAATTTCCCCATAAAAGGTTTTTTTAGTAATATCGCCAATAACTAAAAAAAAGCTATGAAACTATATATACAATATACGTATGTAGAAATGACAGCATCACCAATTGCTTCGTGAACCTTTGTCTGAGACTTCAATGCTAGCAGGCTGTGCTGCATCCATGTTTTGGACAAGAAGATGGGGAAGAGGCTAAAGTGCTGATTTAATCCTTAGTCACAACTAGCCGTACAGGCTGTTACGGACTGTCTGCATGCAGATTTTGGGCTGAAAGTCACGTGCCACGCAAGTGTTTCTTGCGAATTTGCATAGATATTTAGAGCACGTAAGCACGTACGGAGGATGATGGACATGTCCAACAAACTCCACAAATTCTCTACAAGCAAGAGGTTGGAAGTGTGATGTGCTTCACCTGTAAGGCATTTACATGTTAGACCTATGATTTTTAAGGCCCCAGGAAGAAAAATCATGGTATAACATGATAAAACTATACAGTATGTGTTATAATACTCTAACACATGATGAGTGTACAGCATGTCATTGTAATATTTTCTAAATTCTAAAAATGACAATACAAAATCAAATTAAAATAAACTTTATACTAATTAGTATAATGTTTATTTTAATTATGCGGGGTGAGACACACTGCAGCAGTTCAGCAAAGAGGTTGCGGTCCATCTGGATGAAGACCATGTAGTCTCCTTGACATTCTCTGTCCAGCTCATGAAAGAGTGTCTCGTACTGACTCACATTTTGATTTTTAATCATTAATTTTAAGAACAAAAATGCAGATTAAACACTTGTTTCTGATTACACAGATGAACAACACAATATTACAAGATAAAGTTAAAATAAAATGTTAAATGTGTAAAAATGAACACAACCTGATCTCAGTCGACTTTTATGTTGTCTATGGGCCTGAATTCAAATCTTCCTGTGGATGTGCACAGATGGGGTGGGAATTACTGTTAAATACTATCAGTGCAATCCGTCAAAATGACGGACCGCTCTGGAAATTTTCCTTGATTGTTAAAAATTAATTGTCGATGATGGAGAATTCTGGGTAATGCAACCTCAGTCTGGTACATATATAGCCTACCTTACATGGACCCCGCGAGGTGCAAGACACACTTAAGACTGTGTCAAAGACCTCCTTGCAGCCTGTCCAAAACCCCTACGACATCCACGTCCTCCATGGCCCCAGAAAATCGCAGCTGACGTACAATGTCTAAATTTGTGCAGCCATTTGTGACTGAGGCTTTAGCTGCTGTTAATGCTCAAATTACATCACAGCTGTAATGCCATGCAAACACATCCAGTGGAAATTAGGCATAAAGATCCCTGTAAAGGTGTGTGCCAGGGTAATAGGGAGTCGAGTCTCAAATTCAGAAGGAACAATGCAATTTTAGTTCTAATTGTCTGCACCAGCCTTATTCCCTCTCATATATACTTATGGGATCAAACTGTTCTTCTATCAGAATGTAGACATGTTGTTCACATAAAGCTCACTGTGGTCTGTTTTCAATCTGTTTTCACAATGGCAATGAAAACAAGTTTAATTCACACACAATGTTGGAGAGCCTGTCTAAACTGGTCGGAGTTGTAGTGTTTGCATTCTATAGAGACATTGTACATTCAAATCATATCCACAGCAAACCATGTACTTGTCCCAGTGTGAAATGCTTGGAGTGCTACAATTAAAGAATTACAGACTGATTTTAAATTATTAACCAAATACCCCCAGAGACAAACAAAAGTGAGAGTGCATCGTGCAACGAATGGCAATGATTCCCATTAGTATTAATGCATTTTCTGAATCAAGTAAAATGCTAAATGCACTGCCTAAATTGTTACCCTGCACTTCATTAAGCACATCGTCAAATGAGCATTAGATCATGGCCTATTAAGGCGGTGTTTGATTGGCAAGTGGTAAAATTAGAAGCTCATTCTGCATTCACATTTCTGAGTAATTGTGAGGTACACACCTTCAAAACTTGTGTCCTTGCTTAGAGGATGTAATTACCTAGAAAGCGATGCCTCATGGCAGTCATGGTAGTCTAGACAACAGGTGATTATGACTGGCTAAGCTATTCAGAGCTGGGCTTCTCCGTGTTCATGGTCAATGGACTGTTTGAGGTCCCAGAGGTGATCTCTCTCCCAATCTATTCATTCAGTTTTCAAAGTGAATGATAACTGAAAAAAAGTGATGTGTTATATTGGATGTTGTCATATATGAATATGACATGTTATTGTGTGATGAGGATGGTAACGCCACCTTTCCGGTTCCGCCGCCACCCTGAGTATAAAAGACCAATGCGGAGGAGGCACGGTCTCTTTTGACCTTCGCCTCAGCCTGTATGGGAGCGCCTAATGTCTGTGAGTCACACAATAAAGTTGAGTTCTATTGCACCTCCGGCCTCGTCGTTGAATTACTGATTATGGACATAACATTTGGCGACGAGGATAGAAGTATGCATAAAGGTATTTCGGGCATTCGGACATTTCCGGAGCTTCCTGGCGAGCTGATGGTGCCATGGAAGAGGTGGTTTGTCACATTCAAGAATTATCTGGTGGCATTGAACCTCGGTGAGTTGGAAAAACTGCGTGCGCAAGCAATATTGGCCCATAATCTTGGCATAGAGGGACAGCGCATTCTTAGCACATTGGGAATGAGCGACAGTTTTGAGGATGTGGTTGGGCTAATGGCACGCTACTTTCGTGCCCCATAAAACATCATAGTCCAGAGGATCCAGTTCTGACAACACCACCAGCGGGCTGGAGAGTCGGTGCAGCGGTATGTTGCTGACCTGCGGCAACTGGCTGGGGGTTACCAGTTTTGGACATTAGAGGAAGAAATGGTCCACGATCAGTTAGCAGAGCACACGTTGGGTGCAGCAGCGCAGTCAAGACTCCTTACTCATTCCGGTGAGCTGACGTTGGCCAAAGAGGTGGAGACAGGCCAGCAGTTCGAAGCAGTGGATAAACTGTCACAGGACCTTGGTGAGAGAACAGCGTTGGGGCAACCCAACTCACAATCAGTAACACAGGCTGTAGACCCGGATAGCGAAGACAGCGTGGAAGACAAAGAAGAATACGCTACCGCTATAAAAATTTGGTCCGCCCCAGGGTTGCCAAAGTGTTTTGGCTGTGGGTCTACTGAACACCAGTACAAGGCAAGAGAGTGTCCGGCAAAAGGCAAATGCTGTGGCAAGTGTGGACTCCTAAATCATTTCACCAGGGTCTGTAAAAGGTTTGAGCAAGGGAAGTAACAACGTGAAGTGGATTCCCCCGCCATGACTTCTACAGTTATTCACACTGTATCCCCAAGCACAGAAGTCCGTACATATTTGACAGATAGGTTGGACGGTGAGGACGTGCCGTTGTTGGTGGACACAGGCGCAGTGAGGCCCGTGTTGAACTGGTCTACTGTGAAGAGTTATATCCCCTACCATTGTGTGAGAGGTCTGTCGACGCCATTATGTGGGTATGGCAGTAATAGGCTGTCCATCGTGGGTTCACTGGAGCTGATGGTGAGGTACAAGACAGTGGTGGTGTCCAATATACAGTTTGTGGTGATTGTGAGTGGGTCGAATGTGATGGGCTGCGATCTGTTTTATGGACTGGGCTTCTCAATCACCAGCGGCAGAGGAGAGGAATGGTTGGGCTGTGGTTTGTGGGACCGGCCGGTTCCGCAAGTGGTTGACGATGCGGTTTGGGACAACACATGGCCTAGTATTCTGGGAGATGGACAGGACAATTTCCACCCAAGGCCATCAGGGCAGGGTTCCGGTGCCAGGGCCCACATTACCCTATGTGAGGCAACTGGACGACATGGTGGAACACCCGTAATGGTGGGTGAGGCTGTGAAAACAACCCTCTCTGCTTCCGGGGTTCAGCCTGGAGGTACCAAGAAGCACGGGGCTGTTACGGCTAGGCCAGCGTTTAAAATGAAAGAGAGTGGGGCAGGACCAGCTGGCACGGGAAACAGACATGCCACACAGGAACACTGCAAGCTGAGTCGGGCTTCGTGGAGGGTTGCCGGTGTGGTGCTGCCCAGTGAGGAGGCCTGATGGAGACATCGTGGACATGTGAAGTCGAGGCGAGTTCTTTTAAGAGTCGGTGACGTGGTTTGACCCAGAGAGGAGACTCGGCTGAGAGGCGCCCATGGAAAGAGGAAGCAACATGAGGACCAGGGGGCAGCTGAAGGTGGTGGCTGTTTGGGAGGACGGATACCTTCGGCTGTCAGATGACTCATGGAGACACCCCAATAAGCTGTGACGCATTATCGAGGAGAAGGAGGTATCAGGGCCCTGACGTGGCTCATCTCCAGGGACAAAGAGTCAAAGGAGCTCCGGGTGGGACCTGCCAGATGAGTCCCCCAGGAGGTGGCTTCTCCATCGAGACTGTACAGTAGCAAGGGGCGATGGATTGGATTAAATGTGAATTGCCCGGGTTACGTAGTTGACATGTTTCTCATAATGGACTGCTCTAACAGCTATCCATGTGAAAAAAAAAAGAAAAATACCCATGTAATGTGTGTGTCACCATGTTTAGGAGTGTGTATTACTGTGGGGTTTTTCCGGGTTGGGGTGATATCATTGGAAATATTATGGTGGTGCATGAAGGCGCATGTTAACAGGTTGTGTGTTTATTGCATTGAAATTTTTCCTCTTTATGTATATAAGTTCATGGGATTATTTTGTACTATAATAGGAACACGGCAAATTTTATTTCATGGACATTTAGAATCAGAGACGGCAGAATAATCCGTCCTGCCGTGTGGAGGTGGGACGGCAGTCCACCTGTCCCCCTCTAGTTTTAGTTGTTTGTGTGTATGGATAGGTCTATTTTATTTGTTGTCTTTAAGGCTTGACTCCAGTATTAAATTTTGGGAGGGCCTAATTAGTGTGCATGTGTTTTGGACTTTTCTAAAGGGGGGGGGGGCGTCATATATGAATATGATGTGTTATTGTGTGATGAGGGTGGTGGCTCCACCTTTCCGGTTCTGCCGCCACCCTGGGTATAAAAGACCAATGTGGAAGAGGCATGGTCTCTTTTGACCTTCGCCTCTGCCTGTACTGAAGCGCCTTGTGTCTGTGAGTCACTAATAAAGCTGAGTTCTATTGCACCTCCGCCTCGTCATTGGATTACAGATTATGGACATAACAGATGTAGCTCTAAAAAAACCAAACCATTCTTCAAGGATGACTTTTTTTTTCTACTTTCCAAATTAACAAAAAATGTCAAAGTGTTTATATAATCAACTTCACTACGCCATGCCTTAATCCACATTGAAGTTATATAATTTGTCATGCTAAATCATAATTAAGTGCAGGATGTATTCTCCGGAGAATTCATGGACCAGCGCAAATCTGCCTGGCAGGAAAATGCTGTGGGAGCCACTGCTCGAGATGAATGGATACCTGTGGGCACAGTGTTTGTTGGAAGTCTAATGATACTGTGGTGATCATCAGGAAAGTGTCTTTCTGCATGGATGCAGCTCCACGGAGACGAAAAACACATGCGTTGGTTAAAACTACCTGGCTGGAAATGGTAGCTTGTCTTTTTGTATTTTTCAAATGAGTCAGTTTGCAGTTTGAGTCCAAAACTTGACAAAAAATATTCAAGGTGCATCAGTGTGCCTTATCTGGATGTTCCAAAACGCCACCTGCATATTTGTTTGTTTGTTTTCAACCGTCCTTTTTTTTTTTTTCTTTAAAAAAAAAAAAAAAGTTATTTGGCCGTGTTCCCCACTCGTGATTCAGCTGTGTCTCACTGAAAGGGACCTCAGGTGGTGCTGTTGTCCTGACAACCAATAAGGGGAGCATCACAGTCAGACGGCTGGATAATCTGAGAGAGAGAGAGAGAGAGAGAGAGAGAGAGAGAGAGAGAGAGAGAGAGAGAGAGGGAGGAGGTGGTGGAGGTTGATTTTCCCAGGCTCACACAACAGTAGCCTGCCTCTCCATCGCCGCTGCTGGCTGTGCCGTCCCCTTTTACGCACACAGAATTACGCACCACTGGACTATAGCGCGAAGAGCCCCGCACGTTTTCTCCCCTCCCCCCTTCCTCAAAAAAAAAAAAAAAAGTATTTACAGATCACCCTCCAGTCCGGACTGCCTTTGGACCTAAACAGATCTTCACAACTCTGGACAAACTACTCCTCTTTTTTCTTCTTCTCCCCCTCCACGCTGGGATTTATCCGCTTGTGAAACGCGCGCTCGCCCGTGTGCTCTAAAATGCAAGTCGGACGCAAGTCGTGCTGGAGGCAATTGCAGGCTTCTTTTTTCAGACTCCTGTGTCTTATCCCCACAGGATTCCCCGTCCGGAGTGTGGATATGCAGAGGGCTACGGACAACATCACCATCCGGCAGGGAGACACGGCCATCATCAGGTAAGACTCGGCTTCCAACTTTGCTCTCTGCTCCTCCGCGTCCCTCGGATGCGCAGCAGCGCAGCGGCAGCAGCGGCGGTGTCCTTGCAGTGAGCAGCGGGACGCCGCAGCGCAGCTGAGCATCTTATGGACTAAATATAGGAGAAGTGTGTCCTAAGTGTTGTTTGCAACTGATATTTTTGTTGGCGATTTTAGTGCAGTGATCCTATGTATGACATCGGAATACAGACATTTGGATGTTTTGTTTTACTCAAGTTTTAAACTTTTTTTTTTTTTTTTTTTGGCTGAGGGAAGCATTTCTCCAAGTATACACAGAGCATGTCAGTAGTAGGTATTAAAGCTGTAGTAAACAGAAATGAAAAAAACAACACTTAATTCAAGCCAAAGTGCGCCACCGTGGCCACATATGTTGCTTTTGCGTCAAGCGTAGGGATTGCACTTTTCTTTTTTTTTACTGTTATACTGACACCTCAGCTCTCTTAGATACTTCAGGCTGTCAATAATGTCTCATTATGTTACTGTGGACAAATGTCAGTAAACACGTGACCACCCTAGCCATGTGTTTGACAGGCTTTAAATGCAAAGAGCTTTAGATTTTTTTTTTTTTCCCATAAGCAGCATGCTTTGCCCTCTCCCTCCCCCCGCCCACTCCCAGTCCCTTCGCCCACCCACTTTAACCCCAGTCCCCAACATGAGCTGCATGGTGCCGAGCATTGTAGGGGGGATCCAGTGCTATAACAGGCAGTGCATGCAACACTCGATCACACTGATTTTGTCCTCTTCCGCTCTTCATGTTTGTGTTGTATTTACTACAGCCACAAACACGGTCAGCAGAGCCTGCAGAGCCCCGGAAAACAGGACACCTAAAACGGCCACGCTCCATCAACACGTGCCCTGAGCTTGCACACACACACACACACACACACACATACCTACACACACCCACGCACATCCGCCCCAAAGAATAAATCCCTCCGCTTGATTCCTTCTTCTGAACAGGTGCCATCCATTCAGGTACATCCTGATCAAATCGCGCCCCAGACTCAGTTACTGTTGAACTCACCGGGGGGGTCACAGCTATTTGTTTCACTTTTCCAAATCCAATTGACTCCGTCTTTCCTATTTCCAGCCATTCGCTTCCCCCAGTCAGTCGGTTGTCTTGAAAGGTGGTGGCAGACTTTGCACCCCCCCCCCCCCAGCTACTAAATTAGATTCTTCTTTCTGAGAGCACACTTACATTCTGAGTCCACTATTTTGTCATTATGGCTGATAAACGATGTTTGAATAATCATCTGTGGTAATCGCTCAGCGCGTGTCATAATTAATTTGGTGTGTGCGGTGTATCTTGTTGGGAATGATGATCAGTCTTATTTATTGTCAGTCGGGCAGCGATAAACTGCAACTCAGATCCCCATGGCTCTGTGGGAAAACACAACCATTTTTCACACCCAGTTTCCACCTGACAAATTGGATGGTGGAGGGCAGAGGGGGGCACGGAGGGGAGGGGGGCTAAAATGCAAGAAGTTGGAGCAGGGGTGTGTGGGGGGGGGCCCGTCGGCTAGTAATTTGTTGAGCTACACAGTGTATCTGATTCCCTAAGCTTGGTTTTGTGAAGGCTGAGGGGATATTGGTGACCTGGGGGCGTAATAAGGCCTGCACTCCTTTAGTGCAGCTCATGGCTGCAGTCGTGACATTCATGGCACATGAGGAGAGATGCTGGAGTGGAGAAACAGTGTGTGGTCAAAAAACAACCGCTGCGACGGAACACACAGCAGCAGGCCTCGCCACTGAAATGAGAAAGGAAATGTATTTTTACCAGGGGCGCAGAACTGTGTCATGCTGAATAAACAAGCCAAGTCTTTGTCTTCATGCATGAAACTTTTAGATTAGCAGCACCATTATGACTCGCATTGAAACTTTGGGTCTGAGGAATCCATTTCAGCTTTCTAAGGTTAGATCCGTCTGTCCAGCCATCCATCTTCTGCTGCTTATCCGGGCGTCCAGGTCACAGGGTCAGTGGTCTAAGCAGAGAAGCCCAGACGGTCGCCCGGTTCACAGCGCCATGATCCCCACGATCCCTCCTTCAGGGGGTGAGCCTGCTGGAGGGCAGATTGACATGCCTCACTCAGGCTGAGCCTGGCCCGGTCCTACAGACAGAAACCTGGTCGCCAGGCGCTGACTCTCGAGCTCGAGTAACCCCAAAGTGTGTGTGTGGGTGGGGGGGGGGGGGGTACGCCGGATCAGTGTTGTCACTTCTTCATGGGGATCAACTGGACCACTCTTGGTCTGGCCCTTTACCCAGGACCAGTTGGCCTCGGGAGACCCTAGCAGGAGCAAATCACCCCCGACAACATAGCTCCTGGGATCATTAAGACACAAAACCCGTCCACCACAAGAAGGTTGCGATACACGGAGAGGTCTAAGGATGGAGATTAATGGATGTCACAAGTTGATTTAATGGATTACACTAGGTCCCATACTGGGTAAGATAGTGTTTTTATGGATTTTAACCTTATAAAATACAGTCATGGGTCACATGTTAAAATATTGAAACTCTCACTTCACCAAGATACACACTGCCTTTATCCATGTAAACTCTAAAAGAAAGCACTTCCTGGGTTTTATGATGTCACAAATAAAAAAGCCCAGCCTTCAGTTCTGTAAGTTAGCAAAACAAACACGGCCAGACTGACTGCTTACTTTTGATTGGCCCACTCAAAAAGCTTCACCCAATCAGATTAGGGACTCATTAATATTAACGAGCAGGCCAACAACCGGCTATTTCAGTCAGAATATTAAAGACAGATATGTGTTTGGATGCCAAAAATGAAAACTGAATCCCAGGAAAATGCACAAGATGGCCCCTCTGACACCCCATTTAAAAAGTCAGGGCCCACTGGGGAGTGTAGTGGACTTACTGTGGCATATACGAAGCTGAATTATCACTAAAACATCCGAGCCATGCAAATGCTTTGTTTTGACGGACACGGGTAAAACAGCCTCGGCATATTGTGATACAGTGCTTTGTTCACACAATCTCTTTCCCTGACAGACTTCATCAAAAGTGAGCATAAGCTAAATATTGATGGATATCTCTACTGACTGCAGGTGCCCACAGGGAGCAGCAGTGAATCTGCATTGATTTTCACTAGCCTCTATTCTAACTTACAGGGCAGAAATTTAGTGGCTGTTTTCCTTTAAAAGCAATACCACATGTAAGGAATGGGTAATCTATACTCTTAGGACTTAAAGTCCAGGGAGTGTGAAAAGACACTAAATAAATATTTCAGTACACTTGGATGTAAAGTAAACTGCCTTGGAGTTTGGTCAACGCTAAGATGTCGGGGCAGAAGGTTTTGTCTCATCATCAGAAGTAAATATGCCAGCATCCCGCATCCTAACTTCTGATTTTCTGGGATGATCTGGTGGCTCTTCCAAAGATCACAGACTTCCTGGGTCTTACATTCGTCCCAGAGCTGTCTTTTTATTCTGAAGGGGGGCTTTTTTTAAAATTAGTATCTGCTTGAAGTGACATTTGCCCCTGGAAAGCATGAGCGTAAGTCGTGGGACATTAAATCTAGGCCTGCATCCCAGCAGTCACGTTTCAAGCCTATAAGATTTAGGCCAACTGAAAACAGCCTATATATCAGAAGCTGCTTCCACTGTGACTTATTCTGTTTTTCATAAGGATGATGCCAGCAAGTGAAATCAGACTATCCTCAGCCTTGGTGAAATAAAATATAAAATGAATTTAAGGAAAAGAAAAAAACAAAAAAAAATGCTTTTTGAAGCAATTTCTGTCACACTAGTTTACTTTTTAATTGGTTCTTTGAGTCTATTGCTATGGCCTTAAGGGGGAGGTTGCAGTGTCGGGTGAAACCCTTCTAATTGACACTTGCTTATTAAAACATTGATGGCACAGTTCTTTGTGACTGCCTTCCTCTGGGTCAGTTTTCCGCAGGCTGACAATAGACTCTGCCTGCTTGATACTTCCAGGGACGATGATCCTGCGACAGCGCTTTGCCCTAAAGGGTCTTTGTCATAACTTACCCCAGAAATCTGCCTTTAATTTGCATCCGAGTCAGCTAGATATTATGTATATGAAACCTGCTAGGGGCTCTGACACGACATAAGACGCAATGTTAGTCTATTTTGAGCTCTAATATAATTCACAGTGCTGCAGAATAGTGAATATGCTTATTTCTGCGTGCATTATTAAAAGTTCAACTACTGGACTTTGATGGCTTGTGCATCTGTGCCTTAGCCACACGCTTCCTTCATCAGTGCACAATCCCGGCACATTCCTGTCAGATTAGCTGCTCATGCAGTGCTCATCCAGTATTAGGTGCCATTATTCCAAAATTACCCATATTATAAGCAAATCATAACCAAAAAATATAATTTTTGGATTAATTGAACTCAAAATCTCTTTTGAGCAAAGCAGTAAGCCTGATGTAGTGTTTAGTAAAACCTTGAAACCTTTCAATTTATGACATAATATTGGTGAAATTATCTTGTAAACTTTATTGCAAGCAGTTACATTACTGGGTAAATGCATAATTGATATGCAGAAAGTGCATAAATAATTTTTATCCACTGTCTTTTCTCCCAGTCTTCTTTATGTTGAGTACACAGATCCAAATTAAATCAGATTTGCATACAGTCATGTGAAAAAATTAGGACACCCCATTAAATATTCAGTTCTTTATTAACCCCTTGCACTCCGGTCAATTTCCCTAAAAACGCCAAAAAATAACGTGCCCAAAGTAAATTGAAAGCTGTTCTTCAACCCTTTGCAGCATCTTCATGGGGTTGGTCTCATTTAAAAGAAAACACTTTGAATTTTTTGGCAAAACAGTCATAATCTCTCTAAGTGCTCCTGCCACTGAGTTACAGTCATCTAAACATAGTGAACTTGAAGAAAATAAATTTGGCCTGGGTGTTTTTTTGGATACAAATGCTTGCAAATAACACACAGCTTTAGATCCGGGCTGGAAAATGCAACAGAAATGTAGAACCAAGTGTTATCCAGCTGACGTCGAAATTTTGTAACAATACCACAAAAAATGAATATATTACACAGCTTTTTCCTCCGGTAGTTCCCAGGCGTTTTGGAACTGTGCCAAATTGTGCCAAATGGCACAGTTTGGAAAAACGTCTGTAACTTTTGAATGATTCAATGTAGAAGCTTCATTTTGGGCTCTAATGAAAGGTCACACTCAGGGCTGTGTCTGTGTGTGTGTGGGGGGGGGCGGTTGTCCCCCCCCCCCTCGCTACAGAGGATGGACATCGGCCATCGCTACATGACGGATTAGCCTCATGTCGCGATGTGGGACAGCAGCTCAGTCACCGCGGTTTCCCCCCCCCCTCACTACAGAAGAATAGCGGGGGGGGGGTGCGGCGTTCATGGTTTGGACGCGACGAACGAACCGTGTACCGCGGCGCACGAACTTCAGACTTCGTGCGCCGCACAGTTGTAATTTACCGGTCGGTCAAAAGTCATTTGGATTACAATTTTCAGGGATAGAGAATAATTTAGCTTATAACACCTTACCTCTTCACAGCAGCAGCGGAGCTGGCGAACTTCTCTTCCTCATTGTCAGATGAACGCGACGCTGGTCCACTCGTGGTTCTGGTCTCGCGACCCGATCAAAACATAATTCCATTATTGCGGTTTTGTGCTTCCATGATTGCGGTTTTTGGCGAACGATTTTTCAAAACAAATAACAGTAGTAATTAAAAAAAGACTGGCGAAGGCGTGTGTGTCACTCAGCCTTCGTCGTCAGCCTCCGTCGGTCTATGATGACCATGGAAGAAAATCATAACGTCTACTCTGCTGGAACAAAAACAAAATAAGCACCGCCTGTTGCCGAACATGCCGATGCGCGAATGCTGTCACACAGGTTGCATTTGTGGGTGGTCTCCGTGCTGCTGGGTCTGTGACGGTTCTTTCTGCGAGTCCTTTTTTGATCCGCTGCAGCAGTCTGTCTTCACCCAGCCTTAAAAAAAACAGCTGGCGAACTTCTCTGCTTCAATTGGCTCACTGCATTCACAGCGTTGGTAGGCGGGTCCTTCTTACTAGGTTTTCAGTCATTGGTTCTTCAAGGTTTCAGAAACCCAATTCAAGGCTCTTATTAGTCGAATGAGAGGTCAATCAGATGAACTAATCTGTTTGCGGCTGTGTCTGCAGCTTTTATTTTCAGTGAGCGCTTGGACGCCATCACCATCTACATCATGTCCTACATCACCATCTCCATCATGCATCCTAGAGCGCACGAGGGCGCACGAGAGCGCCCTCGTGCACTCTAGGACGCAGAGACTTGCCTGCCCGCGGTACAACGGAGTGCAAGAGGTTAAGAAATGTTGACATATCTATATCTAACCTTGTTTTTGTTTTTCTTTGCATTTTTTTAACATTTATTTTATCCATTTTAAGTGGGAATGAATGTGGGGGCATCCTACAAAAATGGGGGGGTGGCCTAATTTATTCCTTACTATTTGTTTAGAATTACATTTTACAGAAAATTTGAAAAAAAGTCTTTAATTCATTTTTAATTGTTTAGTTGTATTACATCAATTTCCCAGTATTTTTAACATTGATATTAAATATCCATATGTCCAAATATGTTTAAAAAAAACGCACAGGCTTATACAGGCTGTCCTAATTTTTTCACATGACCGTATGTGCCAGACCACAGGTGGAAGGTCAAAATCAGGCCTATTTGGATACAAAATAGATCAGCTGTGTAGGTGGTTGCACCCATAACTGAGTTTATTGTTTACATTCATAAGCCACTCACAATCAAGTGAACATCCACTATGTATATAAACAATGGAGGAAATCAGTATTGAATGAGTGAGTGTTTACTTATTTTGTTTTTTAACCAGAAGGCTCCCAGAGTCCTCGGGATTTAAAGGCAGTCTGTGTAATTCAGTTCAGCTTTACTTATATTGCACTAATTCACAATGGCAATCATCTCATAGCACTTTGAGCTGTAGGGCAGAGACCGCACAATTGCAGAAAGACCTCACAGTCAGGTGATCCCGTGTGAGCGAGCGCTTTGCTACAGTGTAAAAGAAGAACTTCCTCATAACAGGACAAAACCTCCAGCAGAACCAGGCTGAGGGAGGGACAGTCGTCTGCTGTGACTGGCTGGGGGTGTGTGTGTGGATTTTGTGAAAATTTCATGTGAATAACCTCAATGGAACTATATGTACTAAAAAATGTGATGCTTTTAATACTTATTTCCCCCATTGCTCAACCCCAATTCCGGTGAAGTTGGCGCATTGTGTAAAATGTAAATAAAAACAAAATGCAATGATTTAAAAATGCTTTTCAACCTATATTCAACTGAATACACTACAAAGGTGAGATGTGTAATGTTCAAACAGATAAACTTTATTGTTTTTTTTGCAAATATTCACTCATTTTGAATTTGATCCCTGCAACACATTCCAAAAAAGCTGGGACAGAGACATGTTTATCACTGTGTTATGGTGCAACCAGCACCGTTTGTGGGTGTTGTTGATATATAGCTTTCTCTTTTCATGGTAGACTTTTAACTTGCACTTGTAGAAGTAGCGATAAACTGTGTTAGCTGATAATGGTTTTCAGAAGTGTTCCTGAGCCGACATGGTAACATGCTTTACAGAATGATTTCATTTTTAATGTAGTGCCGCCTGAGGGATCGAAGGTCACTGGCATTCAATGTTGGTTTTCGGCCTTGCTGCTTACATGCCAAAATTTCTCCAGATTCTCTGAGTCTTTTGATGATATTATGAACTCTAGATGATGAGTGCCCTAAATTTCTTGCAACTGTACATTGAGAAACATTGTTCTTAAACTGTTGGACTATTTGCCCACACAGTTGTTCACAAAATGTTGAACCTTGTTCCATCTTTACTTGTGAATGACTGAGCCTTTCAGGGATGCTCTTTTTATACCGAATCATGACACTCACCTGTTTCCAATGTTTCCTGTTCACCTGGGTACGGTTCCAAAAAGGTGTTTTGCTTTTCTAGCATTCCTCAACTTCCCCAGTCTTTTCTTGCCCCTATTCCAGCTTTTTTGGAACATGTTGCAGACATCAAATTCAAAATGAGTGAATATTTTTCAAAAGCACAATAAGGTTTATCAAATTGAACATTAAGGGTCATATTACAAGGATGCAGTCCATAGTCAATTGGTTCAGGCACAGGGCACATTTATAAGTGTTTCCAAGTTCATTTCTTTATTACAGCAATGCAAAAACGAATTTTCCGCTAGGCGCAAGGTGCAAAGAGGCTGGGCTAATTATTCAGGTGTATTTTGGATAACCCAGTGCAAAATGCTCATGCCCATCCCTTTAATGCACAGAGGCACATTATCTAAAGTGAACTTTGATCATGACCGCATGTTTAATGTCCTGGAATTTCCCCATTGTGGGACTAATAAAGGGTTATCTTATCTTATCTTATCTTATGATGGGTTTTGCACTGGCCAGAGGGCATGCACATGAGTGAAAATGCATGTGATAGTAACACTGCTTGATAATAAGGAAGACATCAATCACAGTTGATGCCCAGTTAGTTATTTTAGAGAGGACAAACGGATAACAGATAATGCTGGGCTGAAAAATCAGGCTGAATGGTTTAACATAGTGTGCGCAGATGCAACACGCAGACATGAATGAGTTTGAAACTCCAGGAAAAGAGGATAAAACCTATGCAAATTTTCATAGACTTTCAAAAATGGAAGAATCATTAACGGTGGCACAGAAGTTGCTCCTGGCCCCATGGGGAGCTGGAGTGCTCCCTCTCCTGTTACTGTCACTAAACGAGAGTCTCCCCCATCTCATGCGGGGATCTGCTGAGGTTTGCGGCTCTCTATGCCAGTCCCTTCCTGGGTGGGGGGGGGGGGGGAGGAGGAAAGTTGGCATTGTGTTCTGTCCGCCACCAAACTCCGCCACAAAGCAAGCCCATTCTTGATGGTCCAGGGCGCCTGATACTTGAGAACCCCGACCAGTTGTGGGACTAATCAAAGATTATCTTATCTTATCTTAATTGTCCTTGCATTTTTAATTACCCCGCAAAGGGGTATAATACTCCTCCAAACAGAAGAGAGAGGGTAAACACTGACCAGGGTAAACCACTCATTTGTCCAGATCCAATTAGAGGCTACACCAGCTGAGGCAGATGTAGACACATTTCTTGTCACTTCATTCATTCATTGCCCTAAAAACAAGTACAATAATGCTTAAATAGTCCGTGATAAAAACAGAAATGTAGATTGAATAAAAATCTTCAGACTGACACGCCTTCCCCCAACACACCCCCCACCCCCACCCCACTTCCACACCGCAACGCACACATGCCCCTTGTTCATTCATTCCCCTAAAAAAAAATACACTATTTTCTAATCTATAGACTCCAAGGGTAAAGTCCGCAATTAAACTGAGAATGTGGATGGAATTTAAAAAAAAAACTATTGAGTCCTTATTATGATAAAAATGATGAGTGATTATTTTATAATTGTTACTCCATTGAAATAAAAGAAAATCCAAGTGCATGCTGTTTCCTCCTGATCTCCTGTCAGTAGAATCTGCACATTTTCCAAACCCGCTGCTGAAATAGCATTAAAACAATGCACTTCTGATGACAGACCTCCTTTTTCCTGATCAAAAGTGCATTGTCATAAAATGTACCATAATACCAATGCACATGAGATTGTGCGCCACCACACCTCTGAAATGAGCTTCTACCTACCAGCGCAAAGC
Source organism: Pholidichthys leucotaenia (assembly GCA_020510985.1). Taxonomy (NCBI): domain Eukaryota; kingdom Metazoa; phylum Chordata; class Actinopteri; order Cichliformes; family Pholidichthyidae; genus Pholidichthys; species Pholidichthys leucotaenia. The sequence goes on along the minus strand of CM035847.1, from coordinate 124,424,447 downwards.
CGGTGCACTGTCTGACATGATGCAAAGCATGAAAAACAGACAATGTGCTGACAGAAACTAACAAAACACTGGTGCAAGGCGGAAAGTGTGGCTCAAAATTCCCCTGTTGACCATCAAAATAGGGCCCCATATATATTGTCTGTGTACTGTATTCAGTTGAATATAGGTTGAAAAGGATTCTTTAATTCATTGTATTTTGTTTTTATTTATGTTTTATACAATGTCCCAACTTCACAGGAATTGGGGTTGTATATATTTTCCCATGTTTGTATTTCTATTTGCTTTACAATTCTAAGAATTACATTTGAATATTGAAGTTGTTTGTGAAATAGTTGTTGATGACAATATACTTAAATTTTACAAAAAAAATTGGATGCACAAAAAAGTAAATTATAATCAGCAGCAGTGTAAAGGAGTCTTCCATATTACATTTAGTGGCAGGAAATGGATTTGGGTAGTTGGGATCTTGAATGTCCTTAACCTTTACACCTACTGTCAAAGGCATGTAGACAGATGTGGCATTTGGGAGAGATGTACCAACAGTTTAGCTGAACATTTGCATCTCTTTCAAGTCATTTTGATCACTCAGAGTACATTTGAATTACATTTACTTTGGTTTTGCCATATTCACACAGGCAACTCTACAACATAGTGTTAAGCAATTTCTCATTTAAATGCATTAACTCACCGATTGATGTGTATGTCCTGTTTGGAATTCAGTACCTTTCCCATGGACACTGACACACAGACTGGGAGAGCTGGGGATTAAAAACCCAACCTTCCTGTTAGCAGACAGCCTGCCATACCACCAAAACCAAATGCCCAAATGGTTTTAAAACCACTTTCCTACTGACCAAAGGAAAAAAGAAAAGCTTAAACCCACAAGCATTCAGCTTTTGTCAGTGATGAGAACCGATTCACACAGCATTCACAAATGAACTAGCAGTAGATGTAGGTTTTTATCTGCTTACCCTCTGACTGGATGCAGTATGGACCACACACCCAGGCAGAACTTAAGAATTTACTCTGTGATATAGGTGTCACTGTCACTGCATCATCAAGGTGATAATTGAGGACCAAAGCAATTCAGCTGCAGATGGACAAACAAAATTTATTATATGTGGATTCAATATGCAACAGTGATTTTTTTGTTTGTTTTTTTGATAATTAGACAACACTGGCAAGACAAGATAAAAGATAATGTTGACCACCATCTTACTGGCTTTCATGGGGAATTTTATTGTTTACGACACTGTTTTCATTGTACTGTACAACTGTACAATGACAATAAAGCATATTCTATTCTATTCTATTCTATTTTCAGGGCCATTGGTGACATCACCCACCAGTGTGATGTTACAAAGCATGATGCACTGAAGAAAGAAAGAAACATACAAACAAAAGCAAGACCACCTGTATTTAGACTGGGTCTGATTGCACTGGGAAATGAATCAATAGCTGATCTTTAACAGGTTTATCCACTTTTACTATACATACCTGTTTAGTGTGAAACCACGTGTACTGCAAGTGCATGTTGTGATATCTTTAAGTTCTACCATAGTTCCATAAAACTGGCCTATATCCTGTATTTCTGTTCCATTCTGTTTGTCATGATTGCCCCTCTGGGGCAAAGAATTGAACTCAAGTGCGGAGCGATGTTGAAACATGATTTAATAACAAAAGCTAGAATCTAAACATGACAAAAACAAGATACGAGAACAAGACGGGATTGCATGGTAACATGAAGGTCGTTGTGCAGAAGACAACGCGCAACCTCTATAAATAAGAGACAAAATCCAGAACACCTGTGAAGAAGAAGAAGAAGAAGAAGAAGCCATCTCTATTGTTATTCAATCCTTACAGCCAATCAGTACAGTAGAACGAAATTATGTTTCTCCTATCTACAATGTTAATCACATGTACAATCAGAGGGGTCACTGCCATGCAAGGTGCCGCCACAAACAACTTCTCCTTCCCCCATTCTGCTATGCTAAGCACCAAGCTAGAAGGTGGGAAGTACCATTTTTTTTTATATGGTCTTTGGTATGACCTGGCCGGTCATCATTAATCAAAACAGCTGTGAATAATTAACAGAGCAAAATTCATAATGTAAAACCCGAAGTAAACAAAATATGCTGTCAAAACAAAAGCCCAAACTAAAAGCATGACACGAATAAACATGATAACATAACAAATCCAAATCATCAAACTCAAACATAATCGTGACTGTGATGAAAGCCCAGACAAAACCAAAAAACATAATAACACAGAAAATCCAAACATGAACTTAAAGCGAGGCCAGGACCTGATTCCAGACAGACATAAAACACAAACATGACCATGAAAACATTAATAAACAGGACTATAATGACTAAACTAAAACGAAAATAGCAAGACAAAACTCAGGAGATAAACATAGCAAACAGAAATAAATGGCAAACTCAAGAGAACATAATAATAGACAAAACCATGAACATCAAATTCAATAACTAAAGTAAGGTGGGGAAAATATAGAAAATAACCAAAAATAAACTTAAAGCATGATCATGATTCCCCGACCATGCTCAGAATCCTAACACTATTGTGATGGAAATGCAATTCCTACGGAGCTTTGCAAGGTCAAATTTAGGCAGCACATGTCAAACAGTGCCCAAAGTGTTGGGAGGGAAAAAAAAACAGATCAATTTCTGGATTTCCGGGCTGGGGGCAACAGTGCAGCGTTATTTGGAATGCCCTGCCCCAGGGGGCCTCTACATCTGTCTATTGAGCTCACCAGCCCACGTGACAAACTTGCAATGCATTCTGGGATTAGTAGGTCTGGCGATTGTAAGCAGACTGCAAGGACACGGCGCCTCAACATTTCTTGTGAATGAACAAAAAAAAAGATCACTAAATGGACCATTCGAAGGAAAATTTAAAGGGACCATACTACGCCAAACTGAAAAGGACTGCAAAGGCACGCTATTTGGCAAGGCTTTAAGGGGTTAACAACATTGCTTCCTACCACCATTCAACGTGGAGTTCAGATGTAAACATTCTGCCTAACTCCGACCATGCCTTCGTTTATTTTTTTTTATTTATTTTAACTGTAAGTCCATATACACAGGAAGTTTTCAGTAACTTCAGGTCTTTGCAGCAGCCCAAGTTTAGTTCACAGATGGATGGGTGATGACTTGGAGATGTACAAGGCAGACCTGAAGACAGCTGTGAGCACAGAGGTATGTTTCTTTTTATTTCCTCTCTTGTTATGCTAAACATTGTTCTTTCCCTATACAACCAGATGCAATTAAAATGTGCAGCACTCTGAAAATATTTTTCAAAATGTACAGAAAATATATCATTTTCAAGTACTGTGAAAAAAATGTGTGAACTTGTCTTTTGTTTTAAATCTATACGAAACATTTATCAAATTGTTTACTTTGGTTTGATTATACAAATTAGCTTGTTATGATTATAGCTGTTCTGCTTAATCTGTTGTAATTGGGTGTTGTGGTGGACTTGCAGGCAGCCAGAAGAGCTCGATGACATGGTTCCTGTGAGAACCAAAACTGTGTAAACCAGTGGTTCCATCTAGGATGTGGGACTCAGTCCAGCAGCAGCCCCACAGCAGCCGTGGTTATGCCTCATGTGCACACTAGAACACTATAGCGTGAATCTGGTTATATAGTATAACATTGCTGTGTGAAACACTGATGCATGTCATTTTATATTCCTGGTTTTTTTGTTTTTTTTACTACAAGTTTTCCATAATTCTGTGCCGTTTTTATTTCAATTGTGTGTTCTGTAACTGTGTTTTATCTAATCCTTCTCTTATAGTTAATTGCGCAGTAGCCTGGTGGAGCACCCACAGTTTGGTTGTACTGTACAACTGTACAATGACAGTAAAGCCTATTCTATTCTGTTGTTCGTGACTTGAAAGTGTTCCCCATTTTACAAAACTTTTGAAAAGTATTACAGCCAAAAAAAAGACCCATTTTTGGACTGTGCTTTGCACACATTCTGTACAGTGTTTCTCCCAACTTAAGTTACACTCAGAATTTTGCACCTTATAAATAAAGAGATGGAGTTTGTAAACCACTGTGTACTTTATTTTCAAATTGTTACAAAGCCGTTAAAGACATTATGTCTGAAGGGGTAAACCATACCAAAACATGTCTACATTCTAAAACTATGGCTTTATAACGACACTTGGACACATATTGGTCAAAGGACAGGTTACAGCAACAATCTTATCCAGTAAAGTCATGTCGTCGCCTTCACATGGTACCACAAAGGCCACAAGTATAGTGTCATTCAGTATTGTATATTTGAAGCGCATACACCCTCTTACTCTCTCAATTCAATTCATTGTGTTTATATAGTGCCAAATCACAACACAGGGTTAGCTCAAGACACTTTACAAAAGAGTGGGTTTAGGCCACCCTCTGGCATCAAGCTGGCTGTGGCCCCTGGTGGATGCAGGCATTTTCAGTGTGGCACCTGCAAGGGCAATGCTTTCCTTAATATCAAATCCACGGTCTGCCAATACTGACTCCTGGTGACAGCTGTTCAAGAAAGCCACAGTCCCACAATTTTTTTGTGCTGTACTACTGTACAATGACAATAAAGCCTATTCTATTCTCCTCTTGCAAGAGTAAAATTTGGTCAAGCCTCAGGTGACACATGCTACAGTTCTGCTGTTCTTGCATATTTTCCACTGGAGCATCATAAGCCTGACGGATCTGTGCTGCTTCATCAGATGTTCCTTCCTCCATCTCAGCCACAGGTGTGGTGTTATCTGTTGGTGATAAGGACAATATACTACTTTAGTTAATATATTGTGTAATCAAAAGGAATCCCAAGACACATTTTAGAAAGAAAAACATAGGCCAAAAAAAAAAAAGACTACCTGAATATAAAGGCGCTACATCATCCATCTCAGTCACGGGGCCAGTGGTGTTGGGGTTCACTTGCACGCCCTGACGATTCTTTTTGTCGTGATGTCGTCCTTCTGCATAAGCGGTTAAACCCATCAGGAGTGGTAGCTTGAAGCTCTGCATGGCCAACGTTTAGAGAAGGTGCCCAGTCAGGATCACAGTCTAGCATTTCATAAGCTGGTCTGCCTGTTAAAGCAAAGGAAACGGTCAGAAAATACTTTGGTGTAGAACAAATTAAACCCCCTTAGACACGTGTGTCAGTGGCAACTTTTTCTAGCTACTCGGATATCAGAGTCTTTCTATAGCTTAGCTTAACTTTGTTTAGCTTAGCATTGCAAATGTAGGCTAAAAGCTATGACCAAGCACGTTTTAACCACTCAGCAACAACAGACTTATATACAGTAAATCATAACGTACCTTTATGAAAATGAACACGCCACCATCGATAAAGGAGTGTGGTTGAAAGTTATATTGGGTCTTCTCACTGCTGCAATCCAGGCCAGACATCACCTCTTTGTTACATCCGAAACGTGGGCTGTGCTGCTCTTCGTCCATGCTGGAAAACGATAAAAGCCTATTCCATGGCTTATCTTTTTTCCACGGTGGTTGTAAGAACGAATATAACAGTTACAACACAGCTGGCGAGCTCTATACTTCCCTATGTCTGTTACGTTGACGTGATCTCAGCGAACTACCGAGGCCTTTTGTTCCCAGAATGCACTTGATTCATTTTGTAAATGCTACATCGCACTGGCGAGCCTAATAGCTCATCAGATCCAAGAGCTACTTTTTTTTTTTTCCCTTTTTGCAGTTCAGAACCTCTCGAGGCATAACTCAGTCCCCCTTGTCTCTACACCACCCTCCCCCATCTCCTTTTTTCCTCTTTCTGGCAGCATTAAAACGTCCAGCTGTGCTGTGTTAACCTGATTCACAGAGTGAACATGAATTCACTCAAAAGAAAGAGTAAGAGGGAGTTTTTTTTTTTTTTTTACAAGACTAAAAGAAATGTAGAGGAATAATGCCTCAATACCAACCAAACCAAAGAAAGAGAGACTCAAAGAGAGGGAAGAGAGATGAGTGTGTTGGGTAGCATTAGGATAGGAGTGAGGGGGGGAGGGCAGGGACACAGTATTAGTACAATCAGCACAGTAATCCCTTATGTTCCAGACTGGGCCCATGTAGGATTTTCAAATCAATTTTGTGATGCTACAGTAGGGGGGCTGACTACTGACCAGTGGGGTTTTTATCATATTGTTGCCATGTTGGCATGGGACAATGCAGAGGTACGGGGGAAACCAGCTCAGATTTTGTTTGCTAGTTTGCCAATTCTGGAAAAGTCTTCTGAAGTCTTGTGGAAGAGCTCAAAGGTATTGCAAGTTCCAAGCGCTTTCATCTTGGTCAGAAGGATCTGAATAATGCCTTGCAGTGACAGTGCGAAGTCTTTTCACATGGAAGATGAGTTGACTTTTGACACTCGCATCTTCGCTTTTGCAGTCCAGTATGGTTTGTCTGAGCGTCTGTCAAAGACTTCCACTGAGATATTTTCAGTCTGTGGTTTGATGCTTGCCAGATGAACTTCAGAAAAGACTCCTAGCACTTTATTTGGTTTCAACATGATTGGTGAAAAAATGAACCAGGAAATGGAGAATCTGTTTCTTTTATACAACTGAATTCTAAAGCAGTGCTTCTTCCTAAAAGCAATTCCGCTCCATTTCTTTCTTTACCTTTGTTTTTGCCAGACAGGCCAGTCTCTAAGTGCATATTTACACTACTCAGCAATTTCTCACAGCGTCTGACCACATAGGTAAAGCCAGTTACCAGTTAAAGCCATTGGAAGAGTATTACTGCTCTTAGAAAAGCCATAAAATCTCAGAGTGCAGCAGAGCTACAGCAGATGCAGTATAAAAAGAGCGAATGTGCCCAGAAGATGTTTGAGGTAATTGCTACCCATGCATGTGCTGGTATGTGGGAACACATTGCCCACGTCTTTGCTGCTTTTCCCAATGATAATATCAGATGTTCACCTGAGCTTTTTACTGTAATGGCTCTTTCATCTTTACAAACCTTAGTCATTACTCGTGATTAATTGCCAAAATGAGCAGAAGTGTGAAGTGAATGCTCTTTGCTGAAAGAGTCAGTATCCGCAGCCTTTATCCAGACAGTCGGCCGCAATTTAGCTCTCTCATAAAGCAAATCATGTCTTTTGAATAAACATTTAGAAAATGCATAAAGACCCTTGACATAAACTAGGACAGATGAATAGGCTTGGTTGAATGGGCTGAACTCTGCTCAACTGTAGAACTGCAGAAGCAGGTTAAATACATTTAAATCTCACCATCAGTCGTGGTGAATTAAAGCTGAAACATGTGGGTTTGAGCTGTCCCCGCAGCTGTAAATCCACATGGCTTTAAAGCAGATTAGGGGCCTGCAGTAAGTATAGTCCTGGATGAGCACGCTCATTGTTTACCTTCCGTCTTCCAAAATGAGAAAAAAAAATCTGCTTACTGACCCACTGACACATAGTATATATGCAGATGACCTACACATCATCCATATGTAGTAGTACATCTATTCAAACTGCACATTTCATTCATGAATTATTATGCCAGAGCACAGATGAAGTTTGTCACTACGGTGAAGCAAGTTAGTCTGAATTGCTAACAAAGCATGAAACAGCCATGTGAAAAAAGTAGTATGACAATTCCGAACTGTGGCTCTACTGCAGTGGCTGTTTTTGTGGTGCAGTTGTTTAAGAACTTTCAGTTTATTACTTTTTCTCCATTATAATTAACACATTTCCTACTAATCAATGTGTATAATTTTTTCTCTAATGAAGCACATTGTGGCTCTTCAGGTCACTGTAGAGTGCAGTGGTTAGGGATGGGTGGCTTAATTGGCAGTTTAAGCAGGTTAATTGACTATCAGTTTTAATTATTTGTGACTTATGACTAAGAAATACCTTACTCTTTTAATTTCTTTTGGCTAATTGTTCAATTGTGGATTTATAGCTGACTGTTTAATTAATGCACCATGTTGTTTTCCGGTTAATAAAAAAACACCGAGTGTATGTATAAGACACTTTGTGAAAAATCTATGCAGAGACACAGCAACCAGCATTAAAGCTATACAAGCATGACTGATCCTTTTGCTCATAGAATCTCTTGCTTGCTGTGTTAACAGTCATCAGTTGTATGCATAAACTAACATGCAGTCTGTTTACCCTGCTCTCTAAAGCCTCAATTTTCCTTTTTTTTGTTTTTATTTATGCAGTGTGTTTTGTCACTAGCAACCCAAATCATGTGTTGCCAAAAAAGGTATGCTAGAAGATAATTATATGAGGCGATGTTGTAATTTCCAGTTTAACCTCTTGTTCAGTCACTGTTATAATTTCTAGACCCAGACACAATGATGTAGAAATGTGTAGTTGGCTTATTGTTGCAGTGATATAATGTCACTGTGGAGTGACAGCAAGTTTAGATGAAACGGTTTTTATCCCCTGCTGGACAAAGACAAAGACCGAAGGGGGATTATGTTGTGGGGCAGCCTGCCTGTTTATCTGTCTGTCCATCTTCCCCACTTCTGTGAAGTCAACACCCCCCACAGTTTTGTTCCGATTGTTTTGAAACTGGGATCATGGCTGGCTTCATCCAGCAATGACCTACAGCTCTTGCTGGGACGGTTTGCCGCTGAGTGTGAAGCGGCTGGGATGAGAATCAGCACCTCCAAGTCTGAGTCCATGGTCCTCAGCCGGAAAAAGGTGGATTGTCCTCTTCGGGTTGGGGACAGGCTCCTGCCCCAAGTGGAGGAGTTTAAGTATCTTGGGGTCTTATTCACGAGTGAAGGGAGAATGGAGCGAAAGATTGACAGACGGATTGGAGCAGCATCTGCAGTGATGCGGATGTTGTACCGGTCTGTTGTGGTGAAGAGGGAGCTGAGTTCTAAGGCAAAGCTGTTGATTTACCAGTCATTTTACGTTCCTACTCTCACCTATGGTCATGAGCTTTGGGTAATGACCAAAAGAACGAGATCGCGGATACAAGCGGCTGAAATGAGCTTTCTCCGTAGGATCGCTGGATTCACCCTCAGAGATACGGTGAGGAGCTCAGTCATCCGGGAGAGGCTCAGAGTAGAACCGCTACTCCTCCACATTGAAAGGAGCCAGTTGAGGTGGTATGGGCATCTGATCAGGATGCCTCCTGGACGCCTTCCACTTGAGGTGTTTTGGGCACGTCCCACTGGGAGGAGACCCCAGGGCAGACCCAGGACTCGCTGGAGAGACTATGTCTCCCAGCTGGTCTGGGAACGTCTTGGTATCCTCTCTGAAGAGCTGGAGCAGGTGGCTGGGGAGAGGGAAGTCTGGGCTTCTCTGCTTGAACTGCTGCCTCCGCGACCCGGACCTCCGGAAAAGCGGTAGAAGATGGATGGATGGATGGATGTTTTGAAACTTGGTACCAGGGTACCTGACTGTGGGTTTGGGATCAAAAAAGTCAAACATCAATTTTAACATTCCAGTTGCGCTATTACTATACAACGAGTAAAGCTAGGGTCACCAAACTTGGTTCACAGGTTTACCTTGAGACCCTCAAGGATAACCATGGATTTGGGATCGCAAGGTCAAAGGTCAACATCAAAATGGCATATATACAGTATCTCAACAGAAAAGACAGCTTGGGTCACCAAACTTGGTACACAGGTTCGCTCTGAGACCATGACCTCTGACTACAGGTTTGGTGTCAAAAGGTCAAGGTTGCAACTCCCTATGCCTTCTTACTAAAGAATGTGTAAAGCTCTCTAGGGTCACCAAATTTGCTACACAGGTTCACCACGGGATCCTGACCTACAACTATGGGTTTTATACTTTGTTGTATATTCATGGATGATGGGTTTAACATAATCTGCCCCAATAATTATATTGAAAAGTTGACAACTGCTCACCTTTAGTAAGTATTGGGATCTTCAAAAAATGGAGGCAGGGGATACTGCACTTGCCTCAGGGTACTCTTGTATTTAATATTGTGGAGTTTTTAACAACAGTACCTGTGCAGCTGAATGTCAGAGGTGGGTAGAGTATTTAGAAATTGTACTCAAGTAAAAGCATTAGCATTACCTTTTAATATTATCTCAAGTATGAATCCTTCCCCAAAATTCAGTCAGAATTGGAAAGTATCAACTGAAAATGATAGCAAGTAATGGCTTTATTCTCCTTAATTTCTGGGAATTTGTCTTGAATTTTTTTTTTCAACCTAAATTGCATACTTCCATCCATCCATCCATCTTCTACCATTTTTCCAGAGGTCCGGGTGGCGGAGGCAGCAGTTCAAGCACAGAAGCCCAGACTTCCCTCTCCCCAGCAGCCTGCTCCAGCTCCCAATGGCGGAATGGCGGAAACCCGGCCGCCAGACGCTAGACCCCTCCCCTCCCCTCCCCCAGGCCTGGTTCCAGGCTGGGACCCTGGTAACCCCATACCAGGCGGGGTACACTGAATCCTTGTTCTAGTATTTATCATGAGAGTCTGTTGGATCGTTCTGAGTCTGGCCCTTCACCCAGGACCAGTTTGTTTTGGGTGACCCTATCAGCTCCTGAGATCACTGTGGCACGCAAACCCCCCCACCACGATAAGGTGATGATCCATGAGGGGAAATTGCATACTTTTTGTTTTAAATTTTAAGCATTTTTGGCAGAAATGTGCAATTTAAGCAAATAATGACATCTAATGAAGTCTAAATAATAAACCAATTTTGTCTCAAAAAACAACAAGAAGGTCATCATTGTGTTCATATTGCCACTCACTGAGATGGAAGAGCCACTACATTGCAGGCACAGATGCACAATAGCAAATTATTTGCAACTATTAAATCATTTTGGGGGGCTGAATAAGTGATTTTAGGTACTGGGGGAGCCTTGGTTTTCAACCCCAGGGGGTCCTTGAAAGAACATTCAGACGTCTTCATGAAATGGTTTAATTTCACTTCTGAACTGGGCCAAAATATTGCAAATAATTTGCTGTTGTTGTGCATGGGTGCCTGTAGTGGCTCTTCCATGACAGTAGGTAGCAGTATCTGGCAATAATGATGGCTGTCATTTTTTTTCTTCTTCCTCTTCTTCTTCATGTGTTTTATGAAGGCTAATGACCTTGTTAAAATGTGCTAGAGTCACAGTGACCAGATGAAAAATAGCAATGGATAAATATTTGAAGAGAAAAGATTCAGACTGTGAACTGGGCCCTGTACTGATGGAGCATTTCACTATGCTAATGACGACTAAAGGCCTAATAAATAGCAGAGGGAAAGGGAGAACCCAAGATAGTGCTACACACTGTTTTTTGCATCGCGAAGGACTCATTGCCAAGACTTTACCAGCAGACATATAGCTCCTGTATTGGATGATGTTTTGTGGATTGTAAACTTTGTAAAGACAAGACCTCTGAGACACTGCATATTTGCATCTTGATGTGAGGAAATGGGAGTGGAGCATAAAACCTTATTGCTCTATATGGTGGGCCGATGGATGTCATGCGACAAAGCGCTGGCCCACGTGCATGAGTTCTGAGGAACTTAGTGTTTTTACCTGATGAGAGGTGTAATGATGCAAAGCTGCTTGCAAGTGATGAGTGGTGTGCAAGGCTGGCATACCTGGCAGTTATAGTTGAACATCTGAAAGAACTGAACACACGAATACAGAGCCGAGATGAAAACATGTTCACAAGCACAGACAAAATACAGTAAATGGATTCTGTTCCAAGTGGCACCTCTAGCCAAAACGTTTGGAAAGTACCAACCTTGACATGTTCCTTTCAGGATATCAGCTTTGTGTTCATCTAAACAGGCCCAAATTTCACACTGAGTGGTCATTACATATGGCCTAATATGTAATTACTCATATTACCAAATATTACCAGCATGTGGACATTCCCACCCGTGATAAGAACGTACAGGACCATGTTTACACAAACATCTATGCCAGGGTACTGGAGAAGAGAGTCTGACCACTGGTCAAACCTCAAACTCAGGAGGAGCAATGTGGTTTCCTTCCTGGCCGTGGCACATCAGCTCAACTCTTTACCCTCTCGAGAATCCTCAGGGGATTGTGGGAGTTTGCCCAACTAGTACACATGTGTTTTGTGGACTTTGAGAATGTATTCAACTGCGTCCCTCATGGTTTGTTGTGGGGGGTGCTGCGGGAGTATGGGGTATCGGATTAACTGTTATGAGCTATCCCGTCCCTATACGACTGTTGCAAGAGTTTGGTTCATATTGCCAACACCCAGTCAAACTCGTTTCCAGTGAAAGTTGGACTACATCAGGGCTGTCCTTTGCCACCGATCCTGTTCATAATTTTTATGGACAGGATATCTAGGTGCAGCGAAGGATCGGAGGGTGTCATGCTCGGTGACCACAGGATCTCATCTCTGCTGTTTGCAGATGATGTTGTCCTGTTGGCATCATCGAGGAATTACCTACAGGCCTTGCTGGGACGGTTTGCCGCTGAGTGTGAAGCAGCTGGGATGAGAATCAGCAAGTCCAAGTTCATGGTGCTCAGCCGGAAAAGGTGGATTGTCCTCTCCTGGTTGGGGACAAGCTCCTGCCCAAAGGGGAGGAGTTTAAATATCTTGGGGTGTCATTAACGCGTGAGGGAAGAATGGAGTGAGAGACAGATGGATTGGAGCAGCAACACAGTGATGCGGATGTTGTACCAGTCTGTTGTGGTGAAAAGGGACCTTATCTCTAAAGCAAAGCTGTTGATTTACAGGTCAATCTACGTTCCTACCCTCACCTATGGTCATGAGCTCTGGGTAATGACCAAAAGAATGAAATCATGGATGCACGCAGCTGAAATGAGCTTTCTCCATCGGATTGCTGGACTCACCCTTAGAGAAGGGGTGAGGAGCTCAGTCATCCAAGAGAAGCTCAGAGTAGAACTGCTTCTCCTCCACATTGAGAGGAGCCAGCTGAGGTGATTTTGGCATCTGATCAGGATGCTTCCTGGACGCCTCCCACTTGAGGTGTTTCGGGCACGTCTCACTGGGAGGAGACCCTGTGGCAGACCCAGGACACGCTGGAGTGACTACATCTCCCAGTGGGCCTGGGAATGTCTTGGTATCATCTCTGAAGAGCTGGAGCAGGTGGCTGGGGAGAGGGAAGTCTGGGCTTCTCTGCTTGAGCTGCTCCCTCTGTGACCTGGACCTCTGGAAAAGCAGTAGAAAATGGATAGATGGATGGATGGATGGTGACTTAAAATAGAAAACCTTGGGTTAGTTTAACACTGCTGGGGGCTGATTATTCATAAAAGATATAGCTATTACTGGGTGATTTTTGATTTGTGATTCAGTGGTGTTGAATTTTCCTGCTACAAAGAAGTTAGCTACACATTTGTATAATATAAAATGATATTTCTTGTCGTCAGTATTTCTGAACTATAATATAGAGGAATATATTCAAATAAGATGGAATTATTTTATTGGATTTTGCATTATATCAATGTAAATTACTTTGGAGGCAAACAGAAAAGCACAAGAAAGCATCCAGTTTATAGAGATGGCAACTGTTTCAGTTAAAGAAGAAGACATCTTATTGCAAAAGCTTATATACTTTGACACAGTATCACATTATGCTATGTGGGAATTTTGACCTCTGTCTTAAAAGTGCAGTTAAAGGTACATCTTCCACTCTCAATCACTCTTTGAAGTACCTGTGTTTTTACATTCAAGCATCAGTATGATAGTTCTGAGGTAAAAAGGAATAAATATCATAGAGTAGCCTTTGTTGTTTTCAGCTGCAGATACATATTCTGCACTGAATGTAATGTTCACCTCAAGGGAAAACTGGGTGGATTTGTTTCAAAGGCATGCCCTAAATGGACTTAATAGCGACATGTTTTGATCTGCTTTATCCTGCTGAGTTTTACTTTCCATTTCAAAAGAAGAGAAGATATGAAAAGGCACAGTGTTAAAGGTGTGGGAGATTAATTAGTTTCTCTCTTGAGCATTTGCCATTTGCAAATGGAAATAAGGGGCTGATGTCATCGCCTGCTTGCTCTACAACCCCCTCTGATTTGTGCAGCATAAATGTGTCAGACTTTAAAAGTTTTACCAAATACTTTTTATGTATTTATTTTGTAATGTGTTGACATAAGATTGAACTTCAGTGCATTCATGTTAAGTAGAAGGGTAAAAAAAAACCCTGTTGCTTGTGTCATTTGCTGTTAATTATGTCTGTTCAATTCAATTTAATCCTCTACTACCTAGTAGAACAACATTGTTTTCAATTACTGGAGCCCCACTTGTGTGTTATACCATTGCTTCCAATTAAATAAGGCCCCCAAGTGAGCAGGTCTGATATTGATTCTGCTAGCCAACCCATTCATAACCCTAACTTTACCTTTTTTTTTCCTTTTTAGCACAATTGACCCTTGCCAAATCCTTCTTGTCAGCTCTCACCTATTGGCTTTTTGAGAGCTCGGTGTGACCCAGGAGTCCATTGCAGGCTTGGCTAATTCATTATTACCCAATGTTCAGCACTTAAGCTACATTAGCTAAAGTGCTGCGGCACGCTCACATTTAAATGGTTGTTTGCATACAAAGGCACACTCATCACCTGAGGAAATGGGTGGCATTTGCCAGCATCTGTCTCACTGAGTATCAGTGAAAAAGTTGAGAATGTACATCAGATTTCCAGATGGGAGTTTCCATACCATAGTTGGAGTTTTTTTTTTTAATTATTTGTATTATTTTGGGCAGATATGCCTAAAGATTGTTTGGCCAGATGTTCCTTCATTATGCTGGTATTTGTTTTTCACATTTACTATTTAGATGTCCATGCATATGTAAGAAAAACAAATCATGTACATCCAAATTCATATTTTCAAGAAAGGAAAACTTTTTTACCACTTTTTTGCCACTAAAACTTTTTTTAACCACCACTCTGGTGGCCTAGTGGTAGAACATCTGCCCAACAGTCAGGCAGGCAGTCATGGGTTCAAGCCCCGACAGGGCCATACCAAAGACCATATTTTTAATAAAAAATGGTACTTCCCGCGTTCCATCTTGGTGCTCAGCATAATAGAAGGGGGAAGGAAAAGTTGTTTGTGGTGGCGCCTTGCATGGCAGTGGCCCCTCCTGATTCTAGATGTGATAAACTTGTAGATACGAGAAACATATTTTCATTCCACTATACATGATTGGCTGAATGGATTGAGTGACAATAAAGTTGGCTTCTTCTTCTTCTAAATGTAGGGACTATGACTAGTAAAGGCAGAGAGTTGGCTGATATGATGGAGAAAAGAAAGGTAGATGTACTATGTGTTCAAGAAACCAGATGAAGAAGAGTGATATAAAGTGAAGTATGTGGCAGTAATGCTCCTGTGAGCTGGTTGCCAGCTGCCAATTAAATCTAAAAGAAGAAGAAGAAGAAACCAGATGGAAGGGAAGCAAGGCTAGGAACATTGGAGGTGGATTGCAAAAACTTTGCAAAAACGATGACTTTGCAAAAACGATGACTGCCACTGTAGTATTCTCTGGGCCCCTCCCCAATCTGACCAGTGATGACATGTTTAGCCGCTCGTCATCCTTGAACCGCTGGCTGTCTGTGTGGTGTCCTGCAAATAACGTGGGCTACATTGACAATTGACCGGAGTGGTGGCTCAGTTGGTAGAGCATTCGCCCCACACCCGGGAGGCAGGGGTTCAAATCCCGGCCGGGTCATACCAAAGACCATATAAAAATGGTACTTTCTGCCTTCTAGCGTGGTGCTCCGCATAATGGAACGGGGAAAGTAAAGTTACGCACAGAGCTACCAGAGGACTGACCCCCCGCTGTAGCTTTCACTACTTACAGTAGCTGTGTGGCCTAGGGTCAGAGAAATGGAGATAGGCGCCACCCCATACACCAACATGGTGTGAAGGGAATTAACTAACTAACATTGACAATTGGAGCTCATTTTGGGGAAAACCTGGTCTTATGAGATGAGACAGCATTCATCCCACTTTGGATGGTGCTTCTCATTTATCTAACAATCTGGCATCTTTTTTTATCCAAATTTCCAAAACCCTGACTACTCAGAGTTGGGACCAGGAAGCAGAGTCGCAGTCTTACACGCCTCTCTGCAGCTCCTCTTCATCCGCCACCCCTCAGCTTAGCCCCTGTCTTCCCCATCAGAGAATCGTTGTCTGCTCCCTCCAAAGTAAATAAAAATATAATGTATAAGCATCCCAAAGTGATAAAGCAAAATATTGGTAAAACTCAAATTAAACATAAAGCCTCTAAACTGAATGATTTGGCCTCTGTTCCTCCTCATAATTTAAAAATTAAATGTGGTTTATTAAATATTAGGTCTCTAACTCCCAAGTCTCTGCTAGTCCATGATCTGTTAATTGATCATCAGATTGATTTAATTTCCCTTACAGAGACTTGGTTAGGGCAAGAGGATTATGTTGGTTTAAATGAATCAACTCCCTCTGGTTATTTAAACTGTCAAAATCCCAGAAGTTCTGGTCGTGGAGGAGGAGTAGCAACAATTTACCATTCCAAATTACTAGTTAATGTAAAGCAAAAAACATGTTATAATTCCTTTGAGGGCCTGGTCCTCAGTATTGGGCACTTTAGCAATTTTAGGTTAAACCCAATTTTATTTGCCATAGTTTATCGTCCCCCATCAACCTACTCAGAATTTTTATCCGAATTTGCTGATTTCTTAGCTGATTTAGTGCTGAAATCTGATAGAATAATTATAGTAGGGGACTTTAATATACATGTGGATGTAGATAGTGACTGCCTTAATGTGGCATTTAATTCAATATTAGACTCGATTGGGTTTTCTCAGAAAATAGGAAATTCTACTCATTACCTCCACCATACATTGGACCTTGTTCTGACATATGGCATAGAAATAGAAAATCTTGTAGTGTCTCCTCATAACCCTGTACTGTCAGACCATTGTCTTTTAACCTTTGATTTTACTATTTCTGACTATTTGGCTCCTAAAGAAAAATATTATTACAGTAGATGCCTCTCAGATGATGCTGTTACCAAATTTATGCAGATTGTTTCCTCTATGCCATGTGTCAACACAACGGAAATAAGCTATAGACAGCCTGCTCCTTCTGTAATTGATAACATGGTGGATAGTGTTTCAGCTTCTCTGCATCAGACTCTAGACTTGGTGGCCCCCTTAAAAAAGAAAAAGTCTAATCAGAGATTTCTAACTCCTTGGTTCAACACAGAAACTCGTAGCTTAAAACAGAAGACTCGTCAATTAGAAAGAAAATGGCGCTCCACTAATTTAGATGAAATCTATTTAGCTTGGAGAAATCATCTTTTAATTTATAAAAAATCTCTTAGAAAAGCTAGAACAAGTTATTACTCTGCATTAATAGAAGAGAACAAGAATAATCCCAGGTTTCTTTTCAGTACTGTAGCCAGGTTGACAAAGAGTCAGGACTTTGTCAATCCTAGCATTCCCTTAGAGCTTACTAGTCAGGACTTTATGAACTTTTTCAATAATAAAATTTCATCCATCAGAGATAAAATCAATCAGATTCTTCCCACAGTTAACTTAAATACTGTAACTACTACAACTCCTTCTATTGATGTCTGTCTTGATGAGTTTACTCCAATCGACCTTTGTGAGTTAGACAAAATAGTTTCCTCATCCAAACCTTCAACTTGTCTTTTAGACCCTATTCCTACCAGGTTATTTAAAGAAGTCTTCCCACTTATTGGTAGCTTTATTCTTCATATAATCAATTCTTCATTAACTTTAGGCCATGTACCGCAGGCTTTTAAAATGGCTGTAATTAAACCCTTACTCAAAAAGTCAACGCTAGATCCAGGAGCTTTAGCTAACTATAGACCAATCTCTAATCTCCCTTTCATTTCAAAAATCTTAGAAAGAGTTGTTGCTACGCAATTATTTGACCACCTGCAGGGAAATGGTTTACTTGAAGAGTTTCAATCTGGGTTTAGAATCCATCATAGTACTGAAACAGCCTTAGCGAAGGTCACTAACGACCTCCTCATTGCATCTGATAATGGACTAGTTTCTGTACTTGTCCTTTTAGACCTTAGTGCAGCTTTTGATACTATCGATCATAATATTCTACTTGATAGATTAGAACACTATGTTGGACTTAATGGAACTTCGTTGCAGTGGTTTAGATCTTATTTATCTGATAGGTTCCAGTTTGTTCATGTAAATAATGAGTTTTCTTTCAACTCAAAGCTTAGTCATGGAGTTCCACAGGGATCTGTGCTAGGCCCTACTCTTTTTAGTTTATATATGCTTCCATTAGGCAACATTATTAGAAAGCACTGTATACATTTTCATTGTTATGCTGATGACACACAATTATACCTGTCAATGAAGCCAGATGATAGTAATCAATTAGCCAAGTTAGAAGCCTATCTTAAGGAAATCAAAGCTTGGATGACTTGTAATTTCCTGCTATTAAATTCAGATAAGACTGAAGTCATTCTTGTTGGTCCAAAAAACCTTAGAAATTCCTTTCCAAATCAAACTTTCAGTTTGGATGCGGTTACTCTTTCTCTTAATAGCTCTGTGAGGAACCTTGGAATTATTTTTGATCAGGATCTGTCCTTCAATGCACATATTAAATTTGTTTCTAAGACTGCCTTCTATCATTTGCGTAATATTGCCAAGATTAGGAGCATCTTGTCTCAGAGTGATGCTGAGAAACTGATCCACGCTTTTGTTAGCTCGAGATTAGATTATTGTAATTCTTTATTATCAGGCTGTCCTAAAACATCTTTAAAAAGTCTTCAGCTGATCCAAAATGCTGCAGCAAGAGTTTTAACAGGTACTAGAAAGAGAGATCATATCTCTCCGGTTCTGGCCTCCCTTCATTGGCTTCCCATAGAGTTTAGAATCAAGTTTAAAATCCTTCTTCTTACTTACAAAGCTCTAAACAATCGCTCCTTTTTATTTCAAAGATCTGATACTACCGTATTATCCTAACAGAGCACTACGCTCCCAAAATGCAGGATTACTTGTAATACCTAGAATCTCCAAAGGTACAATGGGAGGCAGAGCCTTCAGTTATCAAGCTCCTCTCCTGTGGAACCAGCTGCCAATCTGGATTCGGGAGTCAGACTCGATCTCTGTTTTTAAGAATAGGGTTAAAACCTACCTTTTTGATATAGCCTACAATTAGGGAGGGATCATGTGTTTCTGAACCCTCCCTTAGCTATGCTACTAATAGGTTTAGTCAGCCGGGGGACCTCCAGTAATGCACTGGGCCTCACTCCTTTCCTCACTCTCAATGAAATATTTTTTTTGCTGGTCATTAACATTTGTTTGTTCTCTCCCATAGATTGAGTCCCCATCGTGCTGTTTGCTCTCTACATGTCTGTTCTTTTCTTCTTCTCTATCCCCTCACCCCCCAGCCAGTCGCAGCAGATGACTGCCCCTCCCTGAGCCTGGTTCTGCTGGAGGTTTCTTCCTGTTAAAAGGGAGTTTTTCCTCTCCACCGTCGCCAAGTGCTTGCTCACAGGGGATCACCTGATTGCTGGGGTCTTTCTGCACCTGTGGGGGTTCCTCCTACAGTTGATAGTGCTATGAGATGACTGTTGTTGTGAAATGGCGCTATATAAATAAAGTTGAATTGAATTTGATTTAAACTGTTCTACCATGGTGTAGACAGGAAGCAAAATGGAGCAGGAGTAATCTTGAAGGAAGAGTATGTGAAGAGTGTTTAAGAGGTAAAGAGGGAGTCAGACAGAATCATGAGCTTGAAGTTCGAAGTCAAAGGTGTGATGTTGAATGTCGTCAGTGCTTATGCCCCACAAGTTGGATGTCAGGTAGAAGAGAAAGAAAAATTCTGGAGTTAGTTGGATGAAGTGGAAGAGAGTGTTCCCAGGGGGGAGAGAGTGGTGATTGGAGCGAACTTTAATGGACATGCAGGTGAAGGGAACAGAGGTGATGAGGAGGTCCTAGATAGGTATGGGCTTAAGGAGAGAAGTATGGAAGGACAGATGGTTTTGGATTTTGCTAAAAGGATGGAAATGGCTGTGGTGAACACATACTTTAAGAAGAGAGAGGAACATAGGCTGACTTACAAGAGTGGAGGAAGGTGAACACAGGTGGACTACATCTTTTGCAGAAGGAGAAATTTGAAAGAGATAGGAGGCTGCAAAGTGGTGGCAGAGGAGAATGTAGCTAGACAGCATTGAATGGTAGTCTGTAGGATGACTTTGCAAAGCAAGAAGAGGAAAACAGTGAAAGCAGAGCCAAAGATTAAGTGGGGTAAGTTACAGAAGGAAGAAGGTCGCGCAGAGTTCAGGAAGGAGTTGTTACAGGTTCTGGGTGGTAGGGAAGAATTACCAGATGACTGGGAAAGTACAGCAAAAGTATTGAGGGAAATGGGTAGGAAGGTATGTGGTGTATCCAGCGGACAGAGGAAGGAAGACAAGGTGACTTGATGGTGGAATGAAGAGGTACAGGAAAATATTCAAAGGAAGAAGTGAGCAAAGAAAAAGTGGGATAGTCAGGGAGATGAAGAAAGTAGACAGGTGTATTTAGAATCTAGGCGCATGTCAAAGAGAGAGGTGCCAAAGGCATATAGTGAGTTGTATGAGAGGCTGGACACTAAGGAAGGAGAAAAGGACTTGTATCGATTGGCTAGACAGAGAGATCAAGCTGGAAAGGATGTGCAGCAGGATAGGTTGATTAAGGTCAGAAATGGTAATGTACTAACAAATGACGAGTGTGTTGAGAAAGTGGAAGGAGTACTTTGAAGAGCTGATGAATAAAGAAAATGAGAGCGAGAGGAGGATGGATGATGGAAAGATGGTGAACAAGGAAGTCCTGAGGATTAACAAGGCAGAAGTGAGGGCAGCTTTGAAGAGGATGAAGAATGGAAAGGCGGTTGGTCTAGATAACATACACTACAGTTCAAAAGTTTGGGGTCACTTAGAAATTTCCTTATTTTTGAAAGAAAAGCACTTTTTTTCAATGAAGATGACTAAACTAATCAGAAATACACTCTATACATTGCTAATGTGGTAAATGACTATTCTAGCTGCAAATGTCTGGTTTTTGGTGCAATATCTACATAGGTGTATAGAGGCCCATTTCCAGCAACTATCACTCCAGTGTTCTAATGGTACAATGTGTTTGCTCATTGCATCAGAAGGCTAATGGATGATTAGAAAACCCTTGTGCAATCATGTTAGGTCTGCAATGCTGTAATTGCTGCAAATGGAGGATTCTTTGACGCAAACAAAGTTTGAAGGAAAAAATTATTATTTCAAATGCAAATCATTATTTCTAACCTTGTCAATGTCTTGACTATATTTTCTATTCATTTTACAACTCATGGTGGTAAATAAGTGTGACTTTTCATGGAAAACACAAAATAATTGTCTGGGTGACCCCAAACTTTTGAACGGTAGTGTACCTGTGGAGGTATGGAGATGTTTAGGAGATATGGCAGTGGACTTTTAACCAGATTGTTTAACACAATCTTGGAGAGTGAGAGGATGCCCGAGGAGTTTAGAAGAAGTGTTTTGGTACCAATTTTCAAGAATAAAGGTGATGCTCAGAGCTGTAGTAACTACAGAGGCATGAAGTTGATGAGCTACAGTATGAAGATATGGGAAAGAGTTGTTGAAGCCAGGTAAAGAGGAGAGGTGACAATCAGTGAGCAGCAGTACGGTTTCATACCAAGAAAGAGTACTACAGATGCAAAGTTTGCTCTAAGAGTGTTGCTGAAGAAGTATAGAGAAGGTCAGAAGGAGTTGCACTGTGTCTTTGTGGATCTAGAGAAAGCATATGATAGGATGCCAAGAGAGGAAGTGTGGTACTCTATGAGGAAGTCAGGAGTGGCAGAGAAGTATGTGAGGGTGGTGCAGGACATGCATGAGGACAGCGAGATGGTGGTGAGGTGCGCTGTAGGAGTGACTGATAGGTTCAAGGTGGGAGTGGGGTTATATCAGGGATCGACTCTAAGCCCCTTCTTGTTTGCCATGGTGATGGACAGGCTGGTAGATGAGGTCAGGCAGGAGTCTCCGTGGACCATGATGTTTGCAGATGACATTGTGATCTTTAATGAGAGTAGGGAGCAGGTGGAAGAGAACCTGGAGAGGTGGAGGTATGCTCAGGAGAGAAGAGGAATGAAAGTCAGCAGAAGCAAGACGGAATACATGCGTGTGAATGAGAGGGAGGCAGCTGTCACGGTGAAGATGGAAGGAGTAGAGGTAGTGAAAGTAGATGAGTTTAAATACCTGGGGTCAACCATCCAAAGCAATGGAAAATGCACAAGAGAGGTGAAGAAGAGAGTGCAGGTAGGGTAGAGTGGGTGGAGAAGAGTGTCAGGGGTGATTTGTGACAGAAGGGTAGCAGCAAGAGTGAAATGGAAGATTTATAAGACGTTAGTGAGATCTGCTATGATGTATGGTTTGGAGACAGTGTCATTGACAAAATGACAGGAGGTGGAGTTGAGGTGGCAGAGTTGAAGATGCTAAGATTTTTATTGGGAGTAACTAGGAGGGACAGGATTAGAAATTAGTATATCAGAGGGACAGCTCAGGTTGAGCAGTTTGGAGACAAAGTAAGAGAGGCAAGGCTGAGATGGTTTGGACATTTGCAGAGGAGGGATAGTGGATATATTGGACAAAGGATGTTGAAGAAGGAGCTGCCAGGTAGGAGGAAAAGAGGAAGACCACAGAGAAGATTCATGGATGCAGTGAAGGACAACATGGAGAACATTGGTGTTACAGAGGAAGATGCAAGGGATAAGGTGAGATGGAGGCAGATGATCCGCTGTGGTGATGCCTAAAGGGAGCAGAAGAAGAATACTCTGGCTCACGAGTGAATATATGGGCCAACTCTAATTTTCACTGAGCCCCTTAGGTTCCATTGCAAGGAGGAAAAAATAACTATTCTGAGACTGCATTTGACTAAATTGAGCAAATGAAATGTTATTTTATTCCCATATTTTATTTACATGTTGATTGACATATGCTGTATATAAGTATTATTCCCCCTGTACAGAGGTGCGGAAATAATTGAGAGATGGTTGAGTGAAAAAATTGCCAGATCTCTCAATGATCTCTCAGTGATCACCAAGATCTCTCAATGATCTTTTGTGTTCTCCACAGTCCTCAAAGTTTTGACTCAGTCCAAAACAATCTCTCAGTGATCCCCAAAGGGAAGCAACCGCTCAACAAACTCTCAAGGAGCACTCAGCAATCTCATCGATCTTCCAATGATCTCTCAGTGACCTCCTCCATGGTCTTTCAATGAACTTTATTGGGCTTTCATCAAACACTCAGCAATCCCTCACTGATCTCTTAGCCATCTCTACCTTCAGCATAAAAAAATGTTGATGAGATCATTGAGAGCTCCTTAAGAGTTTGTTCAGAGTTCCCTCAGAGATCACTTTCCTTTGGTGATCATTGAAAAATCATTAAGAGATCTGTAAAGGGAGTAGAAGACCACTAGAAATCTCTCAAATGTTCACCAACCTCCTTGAAGCCCTGAATGATCCCTCAGTGATTTCTAATGGTGTGTCAGTGATCTGTCAAGGATTTTTCAAAGATTTACACAGAAATGGCTTTTTGCAGGCTTTAGGAGATCGCTGAGAGATCAGGCCAATTTTTTATCTCTTATTGGCCCCCCAACAATCTCCATGCTGTATAAAGGGGTCCTTAATATCAGACTGATGCTCATTAACTTCACGTCACCAGAATACCTGTGAGGTGCTGCTCTAGCTGGTTGAAACTGCGGCAGCTTGAAGCTGACACCTCCAGCATTAGCATCATACCATTATGAAGGCTTAAATGGTAAAATAAAGCTCAGTATACTGATGTGTCCATACGACATAAACATATTGATGCACTTCTGTCAACACTAAAATGAATAAGGAAAACTAATTGGGGAAATCCATGGTTACTTAAAGAAGTTTTCTGATAATTAGCTGAACTTCATGAACTTATCAGATTCAAGACTATTAGAATGTGGGAATGCATTAGTTTGTTATGATTGCCCTTTGCAGGGCAAAGATGAGAAGCCAAAAGCCAGCAGTGAGTTTTGTTATTTTATTGCAAAGTAAAAAATAATGCGCCTTGAGGGGCAAAACACATAAACTATAACACACGACCACGAAGGGTCAAAATAACTGAACTAATACAGAGAATCAAAGAGTCACTTACACTTAATACAGCAAGGGCGAAACCTGATGCTGGAAAGAGACTGGAGCCGGATGTGGGGACTCCAGCCTGAGTGGGTGTGAGATCGCAGCGAGGACTAATTCCCAGCAGCGATCTTAAATAGAGCATTAACTAATAACACACAGGTGAGACAGATAAAGAATAAAGGGTGAACAGCTGTGACAGGCCGTGGACCGGCTGACAGGCGGAAGTGCTGCCATGGCGCTGTCAAAATAAAAGCACCAAAATACACCCTCAAAGCAAACCCAGAAAAAAGGAACAAAAAGAGAAAATAATAAGCGAGTCAAGTGCGGAGCAGACCCGCGCTTGAGATCACCACAGTGCCCCTGCTTTAAGGGATGGAATCCAGGCATCCCAAACATAGCATTTAGGAAAGAGGGACACCCCCCCCCCCCAACCAGGAGAACTACAAAAACAAGCCTTGGGAGGGTGGAGGGGGAACCCAGGCCTGGAGGGAGAGACACTGAAATGAAAAAAAAAAAAAAAAAAAGACCTCAAAAAGCTTAACAAGATACTAAGACAAATACCAAAATAAACACCAAAATATCATCCATAAATTGCAAATGGGAATACGTCACACAGAACCAGAACCAAATAACTTTTGCAATTTAAATTCTCATTAGTTCCCATCTGAAAACAGATCTTTATATGGTAGGCAAAAATAAATTAATTTACTTTACCTTTTCTTTTGGAAAAGTCCATCCATCCATCTTCTACCGCTTAATCCTTTTCGGGTCATGGGGGGGCTGGAGCCTATCCCAGCATCTTTGGGCGAGAGGCAGGGTACACCCTGGACAGATCGCCAGTCCATCGCAGGGCCAACACAGAGAAACAGACAACCATTCACTCTCACATCCATACCTAAGGACAATTTAGAATCCTCAGTTGATGCCAATTAACCTCACCTGCATGTCTTTGGCCTGTGGGAGGAAACTGGAGTACCCGGAGTAAATCCACGCAGACACGGGGAGAACATGCAAACTTTTGGAAAAGTCCATGCAAAAAACTAGCAATGAACTAGAACACAAAAATATAACAAATTGCAACACAACATGTTCAAAATGAGAACTTCTCTCCTCTTCTTTTTGTTCTTTTTCTTTTCCTTTGGAAATATCAACGTGAAAAATAAATGCATGAACCTGAACAAGAAAACTGAATAATACATGCCTATAGCCCAGAAATAGAGAAACACTAAGAGACACGTATAATCAGTCAAATGAGGGACTTGTTCTGGTGGCCTTCCAGAGTCCCGACTCCACCCAACCATCACGAGGAAAAGGTTGGGCGGCCTACCCGACCTCCAGAACCGTCAAGTCCAGCAAAAGGTCCCTCAGGTGACCTGCCCGCATCACTGGGCCAGTGGACCACGGAGCCCCGCTCACCTTCCCCAGAAAGCATAAGAGGAGACAGGTAACCCCCGTGGATCCCTGGCAGGGAGCGAACCATGAAGGAACCAGCAGTTTGTAGCCGACCCCCTGGAGCCTTCAGCCCCAGCGCAGCACCCTCAATGGCCTCGACTTGAGGCGTAGCTGCACCCTCGATGGCCTCGGCTTGAGGCATTGCAGCACCCTCGATGGCCCCCGCTTGAGGCATTGCAGCACCCTCGATGGCCTTTGCAAGAGGAACTGGACCCACGGTGACCTCAGCTTGAGGAGCTGGACCTACGGTGACCTTGGCTTGAGGAGCTGGACCCACAACGACCTCAGGCAGCGGACCGGAACCCATGGAGACCTCTACCGTGGCAGGAAGCATCTTGGTGACCATGAGAAAAGGCTCGGAAACAAGGAGCACAGGAACACGTCAGGGTCACCGGCAGCAGTGGAACCTGGCGAGGCGAGCTCAGATGCTGCTGATGGCAGCACCCGGCTGTCCTCCCCAAGAGCCAGACAAGTTCGCTCCAAAACAGAAATAATGAAAACAAAGGAGAGTACGTACCTGAGCTCAAGTTCCACTGCCGTCCAGGACTCCGTCGATCCGGGTGGCGATCCTCTTGGCCCGGCCTCCTGGAGGTCCAACTCCAACTCTGCTGCAGCGGTCCCAGCAGCAGGCATGATGGTTTCAGCAGTCTCTGGACCCCCCGGCGCTGCATCCCATGCAGATGGCTCGCTCTGCGTGGTGACCGGAGATCCATTCCCAGCTGGGACAGGATTCTGCTCAGTGGAGATCTGGGGATGCTTCATCGTCAGCACAGTCTCCAACTGGCAGGCAGACCTCCTCCTCTGTCCATATTGCAGCTGCGGGGCTGGAACCAGATTCACTAGGGCCACAGACCCCCCTCCTTCCGGCGGTTCAGTCCTGGCACCGGCGGACACTCGGGGAATATAGGAGGAAACATAAAGGAAGCAGGTTGTGTATATATGGCTGCAGCAGGTGGTGAGAGCTCAGGGGACTGCATGACCTGAGCCTCACCCCCAGGAATCAGACAAAGTAATTCATCAGT
Organism: Pholidichthys leucotaenia; assembly: GCA_020510985.1. NCBI lineage: Eukaryota > Metazoa > Chordata > Actinopteri > Cichliformes > Pholidichthyidae > Pholidichthys > Pholidichthys leucotaenia. Next base: position 124,397,911 of record CM035847.1, on the reverse strand, counting down.
ATGAGATTGAGAATGAAAGATCACTTGCCTGTCATCCTCGGGTACGGTGGTCACTGCTGCGGCAGGCTTTGTTCTTTCCTTTCCCATTCCAGAGATGCAGGTGGACCCCTTGGGAAGACGAGGAGGAGCCACTCCTGGCAGATTGGTGATGAAGGCAGCCAGAGAAGGAGTCACTGTGCCCGCAGCAGCTGAAGGAAGCGCCGTAACGGAGGGAGGAGCAGCCGAGGCAGTCCGGGGTAGGGGAGCTGGCGAAACAGCTGCTAACGAAGACCCGGAGGCTGAAGCTGCTGTCATACCTCTCTTGCTTGGTGAAGAAAAAACAGCTGTCTGGGTGACAGGAGAGTCTTTCCGGCGGCCCGTTGTTGGATCCAAATGGGAAACTCGTGGGGAATTGACTCGATCATTAAACTCCCTCCACTTCGGAACAGCCGAGTCCCGGGGAGGAGATGGGTTCTGTACAGGATGGCGACGTCTTCTGGCTGGAGGCGAAGTAAAGTTCAAATTAGGAAAATACCGCTGCTACACTGAAACTGTGGTCAGCAGCTTGGCGAACTGAGGATAATTACTTAACCCAGGATGTGCCTCCACCATCCTAACAGCAGCCACCATGCTTTTCAGAACATTCCCCGGGCCAACAGAAGAGAGAGCTTCAGCCATACGGTCCTCAATGAAATCAACTGCCCAAAGTTCATCTTCGCTGGGACCCCTGGCTGCCCTCCTCCTCCGCTGCGCTGGAAGACGGCTATTCGGCGATAGAACCATGGGAGCTGGAGCCGTAGCAGGAGCCTCCTCCTGAGGCGAGGAACGGGAATTCCCCCTCGTTGGCCCCCTCTTAGGCCTCCTGGAGGATCTCTGGTCCAGCTGTCGGTTCTTCTGTTGGAGCACCGATAGCTCCGCCATCCTCTCCCTGCTCGACAAGGCGAGGATGACGTTTAACAGTCGCCTCCGTGAGGCCCAGGTACTACAGTGCGTCTTGGGGGGAACGATTGCGAACTATGGCCAGGAGGTCATCAATCTCCATTAGAGCCTGGACAAGCTTAAAATTCAGGCTCATAGGATACCATGTATTGAAAGACACCATGACCTCCCCCCAACAAAGAAACACTGGCACCCGGTGAAGGAAAAAATACAGAGCCAAAACAAAACTCACTGAGGCTGGCACCTCGCTTGGCTGTCATCTACTGTTATGATTGCCCCTTGCAGGACAAAGATGAGATGGCAAAAGCCAGCAGTGAGTTTTGTTATTTTATTGCAAGGTACAAAAGGGTGAACAGCAGTGACAGGCCGCGGGCAGGCTGACAGGCGGAAGTGCTGTTGCGGCGCTGTCAAAATAAAAGCACCAAAACACACCCTCAAAGCAAACCTAGAAAAAAGGGACAAAAAGAGAAAATAATAAGTGACTCCAGCGTGGAGCAGACCCGCGCTTGGGATCACCACATAGTTGCCTCCGCCAGGCCGCAGGCCAGGAGGTTATGTTTTTGCTGGGGTTTGTCTGTCTGTTTGTCTGTCTGTCTGTTGGTTAGCAAGATAACTCAAAAAGTTTTGGACGGATTTCCATGAAACTTTCAGGCCTTGTTGGAAATGGTACAAGGAAGAACTGATTAAATTTTGGGGATGATCCGGATCACCGTCTGGATCCAGGAATTTTTTAAAGGATTCTTTAACATTGTCAGGTAGGGCCATTTTCAACATGTGTGCAGGCGCAATGGAGGGCGCTGGTCGTCGTGTCTGACGAACACGAACTCCGTGTTCTTCAAAGTTTTAGGCACAAAAACACGCGGAAAACTGTGGTGGGCAGGGCCCGGCAGCGTGCCTGTGTTTGCGCTACGCTGCAAAAGCTGAGACGGGCAGCTGTCCGGCGCGGGATTATTTGGCAGAAATTCCCCGGGCAGCCATAGTGGCTGCGCAAAAACAAGCTCTCTGCCGGGGAAGCTTCCAAATCCTCTTTTGCCGCGGAGCGCAACCCCAATAAAACCCACGGCAACCTGTCTACCCAATTTGCATCCGTCAGTGAACCCCTGACTGCTGCTTTCAGTGATCTATGAAAACGCTCGCATAACCCATTGGCCTGTGGGTTGTACGCGGTTGTGCGATGAATTGCAACGCCCGCAGCCTGGGAGTTTGGAGATGGAGGAGATGGACACAACAGCAACACTTGAGTTTATTACCTCCGCCAAGGAGGTAATGCTTTTACTACTGAACCACTAATCCTATCATTGTGAATCCAATTGCTAGTCATATGTTTTCATGGTCAAGGAATCTGAAAACGTACACACAAACACTGTATGGGGGAACTGTGGCGCTAAACCGCCATTACGAAAAATCCCATTTTCGTCAATAACTACTGAACCACTAATCCTATCATATGTGAATCCAATTGCTAGTCATATGTTTTCATGGTCAAGGAATCTGAAAACGTACACACAAACACTGTATGGGGGGAACTGTGGTGCTTGGCGGAGGTCTGCGCTCTCCGAGTGCTTTTCTAGTTTAGATTGGGAAGGAAATAAGTAACGTGGGAGGAAAATAAAATGGATTACGTGCTCAGACATTTTGGTAAAACATGGCCTCAAAATACAATTTCTTGTCTTTGTGGGTATTTATGCTTTTCATTTTTTTCCAATGTGTTAAAAGAAAAAAAATTGTCTTCCTGTTGGCCAAGGCCAAGGCTGCTGACATTATTCAGTTCTATTGTCATTCTACTGAAATACATTCATCAGTTCACCACCACTCATTCTCCTCCACATTTATTAAGTCAATATGTGGTGCAGCTTTTCAGGCATGTATGCGCTATATTCATATACTGTACTCCTCCGTTTCACACAAACGGCCAGATGTATTTGGAATAGAAGGGTGATTACAATCACTTGCCGTGTCTCTTGAATTTGTTCCTATTCTTAAATTACTATTTAATCACACCCTGCGCTCAGCATTGTCGCTCATAAATGTATACAGTATGCTTACCAAAATCACTTAACATTTCATGCTTTTAAATACCAATTTTAACCTCTGCTACTATTTTTTTAAATGTTTGAATTAAGCATTTAAATGCCTTGAAAGTCCATTAAAGTTGTGTTAAGATTCGCTGAAATGGCCCCTTAAATGCAGGCATTTGCACACATTTGCATCGCATTGCTTTGCCTCACTGTGCAGAAGGACGTAAGACAGTATGGTCCGCCCGAAGGAAACATTGTAGCCAAAGACTGAGAACAGGTGGCCAAGTGCAAAAACAGTCCCTGGGAGAGATGGCAGTGACACTTGTTCTTCTTTTTGTGTGTTCAAACAGGCAGGAAACAAAGAAAGGACCCCCCCCCCCCCCCACACACACACACACATGTTTTCAACCATGGATTGTTAGGAGTCTTTTAAGCCATTTGTCTAAATAAAAGGGAAAAAAAGGCTTTTCTATTGGGTCTTTAGACTGTCTAAAATAAATCCTGCATGACTGGATGGTGTTGTGAGTTGTGTGATTTGAGCAGAAAGGCTGAGGGTTTGTGTTTAGGCTCCTATTTATGATTGGGTTCTACGCCATACATGCAGTACTGTACAGTATGTGCGGAATGGGCACACATCCCATTTCCTAGTATTTATAGAGTATGCATGCAAAACTGTGCTACATTTAGAAAAGATTACGAACCACTGTAGAAGCTGTGAAACAAGACACCAAGGTGGTTTATGGGGACAGAAGAAAATCAGGCTTCACAACATTTATCTCTTTGACGGGGTTGCATTATCAAACCAGAAGGTGCAATGCAGCCTTGCCTCTCCATTTTAATGATCTGACTCACCCTAATCAATATTGATGTAGCACATACAGGTTTTTGATGAAGCTGGATACCTACGATGTGGTTTTCTCTGATGTGTGAGTGTAGAGGTGTGAGATGCATCTACAAGTGAACTCTGCCTGACTCACTTGTAGATCATGGATTTTCTCTTTTTTTACTTTATTTTTCCACCCCCCTTCATATTCCATTTAGATGTTTTATTTCAGTTAAGAGGTGATATTTGCAACTCATGCATGATTTAACACCATGACTCCTGTGTGCCTTAAACCACACAACCTATAGGAGTAAAAACTGTTTCACCTTTTTGACTTGAAAAAGCAAACCAAATTAAATTTTACTTGTATATGTGATTTTACAGACGACCCACTTGCCTTTGTGTTGCTGTTTGGTCTGTTTGCAGGTATGTTTGTGAAATCAGGGAGCAAACGTGCAGTTTAGTGTTTTAATGGGATGAGAACCCAAAAATAAGTCTGTTATGACTTGTGAAGTTCAGTTAAGCCCCTACTCTGAGGCACTGCTGCATAAATGTAATGTAACGCTTAATTACTCGTTAGTTTAGAGCAGGGGCCACCAATTGGAGGAACCCACGAGTCCTCCGTCATGACCCCCGAAGCTTTTTGATACAATTTGGAAAACAGATGCTATTTTGTTTTGACAGGAAAAAAAAAGCGGAACCAAAATGCTGCATCGGGAGCCGCCCGGACATTTTATGATGTGACACCATGGGTGCTTTGCGGGAGGCTAAATCACCATTCGCTGTGGGCATCACACAAGGTGGACCGCCGCGGAATGAAGTGCTGTTTTGAAGCTGCACCTGCCACCGCTCCGGCTGCCTCCGAGAACACGTGTCCACCTAGGCATCTATTGATGGAAGATCCCCGCGCCTCCCCCGCATCTCCGCGATCCTGCCGAGAGTAGTCCATGCTGGGAAGCAGGGAGAGGTCATGACCCTCAGGACCGCATCCACATTGGAACCACATGAGGCCAGTTATGGATGTGATTTCCGTGACCCTTGGGCAGCTCAGTGGCACAGTGGTTAGCACAGTGGCAGCACAGTAAGAAGGTCATGGGATTGATTCCACCCCTGACCATCGTGGGTTTGATCCCACCCCCTGACCATCAGTGATCCTTCTGTGTGGAGTTTGATTGTTCTCCCCGTGTCTGTGTGGGTTTACCCCGGGTACTCCGGTTTCCTCCCACAGGCCAAAAACATGCAAGGAATTCTGTAGTGTGGAATTATATTGTATGCCCATTTTTTAGGCTTACAGTTTGAAACAATTTTTTGATCCTGAGAATAAAGTACAAAGGTGGACTTTCTGTGAGGTTTTGTTTCAAACATATGTGATTTAGTTTTTGTTCTCCTATATTATGATTAAATTATTACGTTTTGTTTGAAATTGTGCACAGAACTTATTTGATGATATAAAAATTAACACAGAGCTAAAACATCTGCTTCATAAAAATAATGTGTGAAAGCAAATGATACTGGCCTGCCTGCAGACAGCTGTGAACTTCTGGAAGACCATCCATGAGAGGATGGCAGTTTTTAAAAGCACATTTTAAGATAAATTTGTCCATGTGACTCGCCACATTTCTCTTCCATTTGGTTTATTAAAAGGTGTTGGAAGTAAATTCGTGGGTCACTGCAAACACTTGGCTTTAAAAGTACTAAGCTGTCACGCAGTGGGAGGAAAGAAATCCTGACTAGAAAAACATGATGCATCAAGAATAATTTTGGAATCAAATTGAGACCCTGAATCATAGTCGAATTGTGGTGCTGAAAGACAGCCAGCTCTACTTGGGACCTTAGCTGAGGAGGAGGACTGACTTATCGGGTCTCTTGCAGTTTTGTTGGAGAATTTTAGATCATGAAAATCAACCTAGGAGTCACACGATCTAAAATGTGTCCTCCAGTTTAAATGTCAGATGTCTTGCTTTGACACCCATGTCTGCAGGATGAGAGTGTGCCGCTATGTTCCAATCCGCAGTGCACATCAACTGTATTCCGTACTCCCTGCTCCCTTCTCAGGGAATATCAATTAAGTGAACTCTCCTTCACAAAATATCTTCGTTTGAAACACCCTGGGTGCGTTCCGATCACCCAGGAGTACACTCCGAAGTGGACTGCACAGGGTGTCCGCCATATTAACTGAGATTCCAAACCGAAGGGAGTGAATGGTCTTCGATTCAAAGGGAACTGAGAACTGTGCAGAGAAGAAGTGAACAACCGGACATCACTTCACCAGAAGTTCACAAGAAGATTACCCATAAGTCATTGTGCCTCAAATATGAGTAAAACAAACTATTGTTGCTAACGTTATTAACAAGCTAAACTGATGTTGGTTATTGTTTATATCAACTGGTTGTATTAAAAATATATTTGTATTAATATTTTATTTAAGAAATATAAATTATCCACCATAGTGTGTCCATGGTTACCATGGTAACGCACGGAGGAGGGGGCCAATGGTTTCAGGGTGTTTCAAATGGAGAAATTTTGTGAAGGGCAGTTAACTTCACAGATATTCCCTGAGAACGGAGTAGGGAGTACAGTTGAGGTACACTGTGGATCGGAACGTAGCTTCTGCAGCTCCCCCTGTGTGTGTTACCATGGTAACCATGGATACATACTGATACTACTGTGGACATTTTATATTTCTTAAATAAAATATTCATGCAAATATACATGTATCACTATCAGTTGATATAAACAATAACCAACATTAGTTTTGCTTGTTAATAACATTTGCAAAAATAATTCTTTTTACTCGCAGTTGATTTTTTTTTTTACTGCATGATGCATTTACTGTTGATATAGTGAAGATCCTGTATTATAAACACATCATATGACACCAAAATGCTACTCTTGCTATAACATACTATAACATGCTATAACATGCGTATACGACTATGTTCAATAACAAACTTAGCGGTAAGCTTTAGAGTGACTCAGATTTTGAAGTCCAGAGAGAAGTCTATTTGGTGACTTTTAAACTAACTTAGTATTATATTATAACTTAGTATTAACTTCCCCTCTAAAGCCTTGCTCAGACTAGCAAGGTTCTAGGCTGGAACCTCATTTTTACCCGTCCTGGATGTGTGGACCCAAAATAAATCAGCTCAGATCCTTTGAAGTTGCTTCTTAGCTGGAGCCACATGATGTTTAGTTTTTCCTTGTGAGCTGTGACATCATCAGCTGTGACACTCGGCCTGTGTGCAAACAGACTTGTGTTATACATTCAAAACCAGCTGCTGTTGATGTAAAAAAAAAAAACCAACTTGTTTTGCAGTTCAGATGTTTTCAGAAACACTTTGCACCAGCTCACTTTCAAGACACCAGAGAAATATGTCCGCCGAGCCGCGATGCAGGATTGTTCAGAAATGCAGGAGCAGCCCGTTCAGCTGTGCGCCAATGGGGAGAAACTCCGCAGAGGCCAGTGAATGCAGCTGTTGTTCCTGGTGTGTTGAGCAACAACCTAACGCATGGACCACAGAGTGCCATGGAACTTTGGTGCCACATTAACATGCATGAGCATGGGCCGAGACTGGGGCTGCTTTGATGAGTTAAGATGGACATCACAGCCATGCAGCGGTATGGAAGCATATAAAAACAGTACAGGACATTCTGTCCTGTGTAAATCCCATCGACGCAAAAACGGTAAAAATGTGCAGACTGAGTTATGTTATGCAGCAAAAGACAGGCAGAGATGAAAAGCTGAAGATGCAACCTAGGAGTTTCAGCAGGTCTTACAGCTTGCTCCCAAGATGTCCTCTTTAATGCATCTCATATTTCCCTCTGATGGAAAGTTGGTTTTTTTTCTCCTTTTTTAATATCAGCCTGCTGAAGGAAGCCATGAAAAGCTTGCGAACAATGGCCCTATCTTTCATTTGACCCAGGGGTTACAATCCTTGTGTTCACTGCTGCCTTTCTGGCAGGTCAAAGCTGTACCATTTCCTGAGATCGTACCATTGTAATGATGGCCGACCAGGGTTCTAGCTAGTAGACTTATAATGATGATGATGATGATGATGATGATGATGGTAGCAGTGGGTAAGACAACAATTAAAATAGTGTTCACATGCATGAGTGGGAGTCAAATTTTCTTTAGAGAACTTTGATGTTTTTTTTTAAACTATGATAATTAATGCTTCAATTATCATTAGCGGTGGGATTCTGTCATTAAGTTCGTTTTTGATTGACTGTGCTGTATTTACATAATTGCTTTGAAATGAAATAGACTCGCTCAAAATTGATTTTTTTTTCCCCTCAATATTTATCACCTGGAGGTTCGTTATAAGATCTGTTTAGCTTTAAGGTAAAAAGGAAAGGCATAAACAAATCCCACTTCAGGGACTGCATCCAAAACCTTGACAATAAACATGAATATTATGCACTTTTTAAAAATTAATCTACTCACAAACAGTTCAGCAGCAAGCACAAGCTAAAATAGCTTCTTAGTTGCTCCTCATCTTCAGTATTCACCTCATACTTTCTGGTGCAATTAAAACATCAGGACTGAGGAGGGAAGATTTTTGTTTCGTCTTTGCATTAATCTAACTCAGCTCAAACCCAGATTCCTTCAAACTTTGATTCCCTTGAACTTTGCTTCCTTTAATTACTTTATAACTCAAGACATCAGTGATTACCTTCCTGCTGCAATGTACTCAACTCTTCACACACATAAATAAATGTTCTTTCACCTACTTCTAAGTGGCCATAGCTGGACAAGATGTTGAACCAGACAACTATCCCAGTTATGCCCCCTTTATACAGATCGCTGAGAGATCGTTGAGTGATCTCGAAGTGGATGCCAAGGTCTCGCCATGATCTTCAATCATCTCCACAGTCCTCAAAGTCTCAGTCCAAAATAATCTCTCAACGATCTCCAAAGGGAAGCAACCTCTTAACAGTCTCGACAAACTCTCAAGGAGTGCTCAACAATCTTATCAATCTTCCAGTGATCTCTCAGCGATCTCGGCCATGCTCTTTCAATGAACTCTATTGGTCTTTCATTGAATGCTCAGTGACTCCTCACTGATCTCTCAGCCATCTCTTCTTTCAAGATGGAAAAATTTGGCATTCATTGAAAGATTGCTGAGAGATCATTGAAAGGTCTCTGAGAAATTATTGGGAGATCAGTGAGACTTTTGAGTTGTCAAGGAGTGCTCAAGGAGCATTTGACAATCTGATTGATCACTCAGTGATCTCTCAGCGACCTTTCAATCAACTCCAAATTTTTCCACTCCAAAGGTGGAGATGGCTGAGAGATCAGTGAGGGATTGCTGAGCATTTGATGAAAGAACAATACAGTTCAAAACTTTGAGGAAACCATGGCAGTCATGGAGATTACTGTAAAATCATTGAGAAATCAGTGAGAGATCATTGAAAGATCATTGAGAGACCTGGCCATTTTCCATTGCTACATACAGCTCAATGATCTCCACTCCAGTGCACTAGAAACCTCTCAAATGCTTAACAACCTCCTTGGTCACCCAAGAAGCCCTCAATGATCCCGCAGTGATCTCTCCTCATCTCTCAGTGATTGCTCAAGGATCTTTCAAAGATCTCTACAGATTACCATGGGAGTTTAATTTTAGATCTCCTAAACAGAAACGTACATTTCCAGGCTTTTGGAGATTGTTGAGTGTTTGGGCCAATTTTTGATCCCTCAGTGGTCACCCGATGATCTCCATGCTGTGTGAAGGGCACTTGACAAGATGCATACAACATTGCATATCATTCAGCATAAAGGCTGGAACATATAGTATATTTAGCACCATTGGAAAGTATTCTTTATTTGATGAAATTCCTTTAAACACTAGAGTACTCAGATTACTTTTTACACATAGTCATGAGTAATAAGTTTTTTTTTTTTATATGGCAGCACATAGTAGCGAGAGCAGTCTGTTCTATATGAAGTATTTGTTATTTAGTGTGAGGTCATAAGAGGTGCCAGTCCGCTCCTGAACTGCTCCACCTCACGCTCTACTGGAATCCAACCCTGTAGAAAAACACAATGTGGCTTTTGTTACGGCAGCTCTAAAACTCTAATGAGCAGCTTCAAGCTTGGCTAAAGCCTCCTTCCACAGAAAATGAAGAGTTTCCTGCAGGACAAAATGCTTGAAATATCAACTTGCTCCACGTGGCGGTAAAGTCGACCTGTTCAGGAGTAGATGTGCAGCAGGATGCACGAGCTGACAAGATAAGCAGCATGCACAAATGAAGTGTCAAGACATCTCAGTTATTTATACCACAGCAGCAATTTTAAACAAAGATGCTTGTCATGGTTTCAAGGAGTAACACTGCAGCGAAGGATTACCATTATTGTTCTAATATAGCAATTAACCACACAGAAATATCAGTATTTATCAGAAATGATAGGAGTGGTTAGCGTAAAGGTAGATTAGAACTTTGTGTTGCAATAGATCAGTCCACATGCTTCCCCACCCACTGGTTGGTAAAAGCAGACCGAAGCTCTCGAGGGAATAATTGAGACTCATAAATTTTAGCTAAATTGCTGTCTGTGGGAGATGAGCAATTACTAGTTACTTACCACATTAAATCAGGAGGCTAATCACAAGCTAACTTGATTTGTATGTGAGAATGTGTGGAATTCAGGGTGGCGCTGCAGAGTTTTGTCATGGAGCATGGAGAAGAGTTGTGCCACTCCAGGAGGTGTGATCAAAAACTGTGTTTAATCTGACTAACCCTGCTCAATAATTCAGACAAAACCTTTATACAGTTTTTTCTTTTTCTTTTTATCTTAAAATGTCCAATTCTCTAGTAAAATCTGAATCCTTGAGAGGAGGCCGCAAAGCAGCGGTACCTGTTGACTTGGCTACACCCGAGCTTGCACTCCAAGACCTACCTCCCACGCACCAAGCTGACCATGACACCGCATTGCTACAGACCATGATTGACTCATTGAAGAACGACATATTTGGGAAAACTGACACCTTGTTCTTCAGTCTCCGATCCGAAATGGCATAGGTGAGGCAAGAATTAAAGAACACCATTGAACCACTTGAGCGGAAGATCGAGACTCACGAGGGCTCACTATGAGAGCTTGAGCAGGCAGCTACAGAAAGCAGCGCTCAGGATAGCGAGCTAGAGGCTACTGTTAGCATGCTAGCATCACAAGTCCAGCGTATGGAAGACCGATGCGAGGATTTGGAGGCTAGGTCATGGAGAAATAACATTTGTGTACCAGAGGGACTGGAGGGCCCCCGACCAACTGACTTTATTGCTCAGCTACTTCAGGACCTCCTTGGCCTGGAAGAGAAACCACTGCTGGACCATGCACACCGAGTAATGCGGGAGAAGTCCAAAGATGGTGGCCCACCACGGCCTTTCATTGTTCATGTGTGCCACCTGTATGTGTGGAATTTACTGCTGCAGCGGGCTGGAGTAACATCGCCACTTCTTTACAAGAGGAAGAGGAGTTTCATATTTGCTGACTATACTTCTAACGTTGCAAAGAAGCGTGCTACCTTCCTTATGGTGAAGCGTGACCTTCGCTCTTTTCCAGAGGTGAAGTTTGGACTTCTCTGCCCGGCCACGCTCAGGATCACCATGCCAGATGGAACTTCACACAGATTTGATGACCCTGCCGCAGCTTCTGACTTTATAGACTCAGCATTCTGGGCAGAAGTTTTTCACTGTGGATGAGACAGAATTCTGTAGGAAAGTTGTCTTTCTCTTTTGTTTTGTTTGTTTTTTTTTCTGTTTTTTTTCCCTGTTTATTTTTTATTTTTGTATATTCAAGACATGCTTCAAGATGCCATGTCCAGTCTCTATGACTTATTCTATTGGTGTATAATTGTGGATGTGTCTCATAATACAACCTGCAAACCCTGTGCTAAATGTAACATAAGTTGTTTTTTTTTCTTTTTATTATAAGATGCATAAATTTCATACATTTATAAGTTGCATGGAAATGGATAGTAGACAATAGAGGTATCTACCAACGGCTGTCAGACTGTACAACCTAAGCAGGGCTGCTCGCAGAGATAGCAAAAAGACGTAACAAACTAATAGTTTTTTGAATGCAAAAGATGCAATAGACTTACACAATGGTCCCCTCCGGCATACAACTAGGAACTTACCGGTCGCTATGGAGGGTGAGAATATGTATGGGCACATAATCATACCATGTAGGATAACTAAGTAGACGGTTATGCTGTTTCATTCCATCTAGCAACAATGCTCTGCACTGTGTGTGTTTATATATTTACATATTTATTCCATCTAGCTACAATGCTCAGCACTGGGTGTGTTTATATATTTATATATCTACATATTATTCCATCTAGCTACATTGCTCCGCACTGTGTGTGTTTATATACTTGCATATTTATTCCACCTAGCTGCAATGCTCCGTACTGTGGGTGTTTATATATTTACATATTTATTCCATCTAGCTACAATGCTCTGCACTGTGTGTTCATATATTCATATATTTATTCCATCCAGCTACAATGCTCTGCACTGTGTGTCTGTGTGTGTGTGTATATATATATATTTTATAGTAATACGTACATATGTATATTAGCTGCTCTTGCTTGCTTGTTTTTTTCTTGCCTTCTGATTGTTGCTCTGAGTGTTGCTATCCCTGTGCTGTTGCAATCCTGGAATTTCCCCGTTGTGGGACTAATAAAGGCTTATCTTATCTTATCTTATCTTATCTTATCTTATTTCTCCAAGTGTTTTATAAAATATCCCCTTTTTAAAATTTATTTTATTTATTTATGTCTTGTGTTTACATAGCCGGCAATTCGGTATCTCAGTGAGACAGTGGTTGTGAGCATTGTTCACAAGTCTGTTCATACTCTAGTTATATGGTGGCATCTCTCTGGGAAGCACTATGGGGTTTTTGGTATCTGTACCCCATGACGTCTCCCGTATTTCTAAAGTTTATAGGGTATTGCACGCATCTCAGTTGGGGAGATGCTAGTGCATGGGTGGGCGGAGGGTTTGTTTTTGTTTTGTTTGTTTGTTTGTTTTTTGGCTTGTGATATTGGTCTTGAGTTTTTTTTTGTTGTTGTTGTTTTATACTTGCCCACCAATGTTATATTTATCATTATTTTCTCTGTATTAGTTTGCTATGACCCAGCATAGACAAAATCAACAAGAGGGGAATACGTTGGAGTTTGTAAGCTGGAACTGCAAAGGTCTTAATTCCCCTATAAAATGTAGTAGGATCCTACATCACCTTCAGCAACTTAAAGCCCATGTAATTTACCTCCAGGAAAAACACTTGAAGCCGTCGGTTACTCTTAGTACTAGATGTAGGTGGACTGGACAGGATTAATCCTCCTCTTTCTGTAAAAAATCTATCTCCTTCACTTGCACTGATGTAATCTCCAACTCAAATGGCAGATACCTAGTCGTTACTGGCATGCTGTGGGTGTCCCTGTTGTCCTAGTGAATGTATATGCTCCTAACTGGGACAATGCAGACTTTTTTAAACATTTATTTTCTAACCTCCCTGAAATGTCTTCTCACTTCCTTATCCTAGGAGGTGATTTTAATTGTTGGCTGAATCCTGATCTAGATCAGTCCTCTACAAAAATAGCTTTGCCCTCACAATCAGCCAGAGTGATTCAAGCCTTTATGACTGAGTTTGTCATAAACCGCCTCTCAGGGCAGGATGAAGACCCAAATGTTTGACTGTGAGGTGCAGTGATGTTTAATAGCGAAAAACACAAAATATAACAAAGGACAAACACTTACATAAACTAGCAGGGTAAGGTTCAGATAAGGTGTGGGGGAACGCCAGGAGAACCGGAGAGGACAGCCTGAATGGAACCAGGCTAAGGCGTATGGGAATGCCGGGATTACAAAAAATGAAAAAGGTTTAATGCTACGACAGAGAACTCCCATCTAGACAGTGAGAAGGATGCTGCGCTGACCTGTGGCACAGCAGTCCTTAAATGGGACAAAAGGAAATGATGTGGAGAGTGTGGGAAATGAGGAGGCCAGTTTACGAGCAGACGAAATTTATTAACACTCTCAACATTCATACACAGAAAAGCAATGAATCAGCCAAACCAGGTTTCTCCTTATAAGCTCCACAGATCATCTCACATCTGCATGACATTTCACATCACACTGCATGATATCCAGCTCCACAATACATTTCACTTCAACCCCCAGCTCCCTCTTCCTGCCAACTCCCCAGGACATCCTTGCCTATTATTCTCTTATGTTTAATCACTGCCTCCTGACTGAGACGCTGTCTGCAGATTCCCCCACAATATGCATCTCCACATCACCCCCCCCCCCCCCAGGCAGAGTTTCAGTCACTACGTCTTTTGGGCTTCAGTCTCCTCCCATATCTGCTGTAACTGGGGTCTCTGTGCCGGCGGGGGACTGCCGGAAGTGTGTCTGACTGCGGGTGGGCCAAGGCGGGGGGGGGGGGGGACTTCACTCTGCCCATGTGGCTGACCTGGTGAATCGTTTGCCTGGGGAGTACTCCATGGGGGTCTTCCATGCCGGGGGGCCCGGGCCAGCAGCACTTGCTCGTCCGCCACTACAAAGGCGGGCTTAAGTCTGTCTATGCATATTTTGTCCCGACGCCCCCCCAAGTCTAGCAAAAAATGCTTGTCCCCGTTTCCAGCACTCTGAACGGACCATCATAGGGTGGGCGCAATGGCGGGCGGTGGGCATCATGTCTGACGAACACGAACTCCGCGTTCTTCAAAGTTTTTGGCACAAAAGTACGTGGGAAACAGTGGTGGGCCGGACCGGGCAGCGTGCCTGGGTCTGCACTACGCTGCAAACGCTGAGAAGGGCAGCTGTCCGGCGCGGGATTGTCTGGCAAAAATTCCCCGGGTAGCCACAGTGGCTGAGAAAAAAACAGCTCAGCCGGGGAAGCCTCCAAATCCTCTTTTGGTGCGGAACGCAACCCCCAGTAAAACCCACGGCAACCGGTCAACACAATTTGCATCCGTCAACAAAGCCCTGAGTGCTGCTTTCAGTGACCTGTGAAAACGCTTGCATAACCCATTTGCCTGTGGGTTGTACGCGGTTGTGCGATGAATTACAACACCCAGGCTGCAGGCCATCGTGGACCAAAGTTCGGAAACAAACTGAGGGCTCCTATTGGACGTGATGTCCGACGGGATTCCAAAACGCGCCACCCATGTTGTCAAAAAAGTGCGTGCCACGTCCGTGGACGTGGTTGCCGCCAGCGGGACTGCTTCTGGCCAGCATGTGGTGCGGTACACCACTGTCAGAAGGTGTGTGCACCCCTGTGATGGCGGGAGGGGGCCCACGAGGTCCACGTGAACATGGTTGAATCTTTTAGCCAGTATCCTAAACGGCTCCAAAGGAGCCTTCGTGTGTCTGTGCACTTTGGCTCGTTGGCACGCTACGCAGACTGCAGCCCACTCTTTCACTTGTTTGCGCAGGCCTGGCCACACGAATTTTGCTCCCACCATTTTGACTGACGCGCGCACTCCTGGGTGCGCCAAAGTGTGAACTGACTCAAACACGCGGCCGCGCAACGCGACCGGGACCACCGGGCGTGGGCGTCCCGTGGAGACGTCGCAGATTAGGGGAGGGCTGCCGTCTTGCAGTACCCTGCTCTCCAGCCTTAACCCTGTTGGTCCAGACTGGAGCACACGCACGTCCGTATCGCTAATCTGCTCTGCAGCCATGGCTGTATAATCTATGCCTACGCAGATCGGGGCCACTACCGCGCGCGAGAGGTAGTCCGCCACCACATTCAGTTTACCCGACACATGCTGAATATCGGTCATAAACTCCGAAATCGCGGCCAGCTGTCTCTGCTGCCGGCCCGACCATGGTTCCGAAACCTTGGCCATCACGAACATCAGCGGCTTGTGGTCCACGAACGCGATGAAGCTGCGCCCTTCCAGCCAGAACTGGAAGTGGCGTATGGCCAGGTGGAGAGCCAGCAACTCTCTGTCGAACGCGCTGTATTTACGCTCACTGTCGTGCAAAGCCCTGCTGAAAAAGGCGAGTGGCTGCCAAGAACCGGTGACACATTGCTCTACGACGGCCCCTATGGCCACGTCCGAGGCGTCGGTAGTGAGCGCTATCCGGGCCGCCGGGTCTGGGTGTGCCAACAGTGCAGCGTTTGCCAGAGCTGCTTTCACCTCAGAGAACGCCTGCTCTCGCTCCGGAGTCCATTCGACTCCATCCGCGGGTTTCCGTCTCTTGAGCACGGCGTACAGTGGCTGCATGAGCTGAGCTGCGCGGGGGAGGAAACGGTTATAAAAATTAACCATCCCCAAAAATTCCTGCAGCGCCCTGACCGTCTGAGGCCGGGGAAAGTTCACCACAGCGCGCACTTTGTCGGGTATCGCTCCCTCCGGTGAGACGCGGTGCCCCAAAAAATCAATCCCCGTCATGCCGAACTGGCACTTCGCCGGGTTGATTATTAACCCATGCTCCTCCAACCTCTGGAAAACTGTCTTGAGGTGGCTTATGTGTTCGTCTTCGGACGCACTGGCTACCAGGATATCATCCAGGTAGACGAACACAAACTGGAGATCGCGCAGCACTGCGTCCATCATGCGCTGGAATGTCTGTGCCGCTCCTTTTAATCCGAATGGCATGCGCAGAAACTCGAACAAGCCGAACAGAGTTATTACCGCTGTTTTGGGTATGTCCTCCGCGCGCACTGGGACCTGGTGGTAACCGCGGACCAGGTCTATTTTAGAAAAAATGCGTGCTTCGGTGAGGTGAATGGAAAAATCCTGAATGTGGGGAATCGGGTAGCGGTCGTGTGTTGTGGCGTTATTCAACCTGCGGAAATCGCCGCACGGTCGCCACGACCCCTCAGCCTTAGGGACCATGTGTAGCAGGGATGCCCATGGGCTGTTCGGTCGCCTGATGATGCCCAACCTTTCCAGGTTGGCAAACTCCTCGCGCGCTATGGCCAGTTTTGCTGCGTCCAAGCGCCGAGGTCGTGCGAACACAGGCGGCCCGGTGGTGGTGATAAAGTGCTCCACCCCGTGTTTAGCGATGGCCGCTGAAAACGTCGGGACCGTGAGTGCTGGGAACTGAGTGAGCAGTGTGTGGAACTTACTGCCTGGAGCTGTGATGTTGGCTTGTGTTACTGGCCCGGCCCCTCAAGCTGTACAGGGGAGAGAGTCAAAGGACAGTGCATTAACCAGGCGCATGTTAACAACATCAACTAATAAACCATGCGCACACAGAAAATCAGCTCCCAGGATTGGGAAACTCAGTGCTGCTATGACAAAAGTCCACTCGTATGTATGGCCGTGTAGAGATAAAGCCAGTGTTCTCTCACCAAAGGTCTTGATGTCCGAGCCGTTTACTGCTACCAGCCCGGGGCTGCTAGGTCCTGCCAGCCGGTCGGCGTAGGTCGGCAGGATGATGCTCTTCTGGGCTCCGGTGTCTACAAGGAAACGCCTCCCTGAGCGCGAGTCTGTCACGTAGAGCAGCTTGTTCTCTTTGCCGGCGGTCGCAGCTGCTACCGACTGCCGGCTCTGGCATTTCCCGAGCGCTTGAATTGGCACGGTGGCACACATCTGCATGCGTTCTCTCCGAAGCGGCGGTGGTAGAAACAGAGCGTATCTCTCCGGTGCTCCTTGGCCTCCGCTGCCGCTACCATCGGTGGCTCCTCGCCTCCTCTGGTCGTCTCACTGGGCTCCGACGCTGCCGCATTCACCGTGAGCGCTCTGGTGGTGAGGATGATCCAGTCTGCCTCCTGGGCTAGCGCACGGTAGTCACGCGCGGCCAGCAACGGCGAATTGGCCATTACCGCTCTCGCCTCTGTTGGAAGGTTCCGGAGGAAAAGGTGGGCAAACAGAAAATGCCTGTCGTCCGTGCCCATTAACGCCAACATCTTCTCCATCAGATTGACGGCCGAACCATCTCCTAACTCAGAACGCCTCAGGAGCCTCTCTGCTCTCTCACAGTCTGAGAGCATATAGCGCCGAATCAGCGCGGCTTTGAGAGCCACGTATCTGTCGTGGGCTTGGGGCTGGTCGATCAGGCTCGCTATCTGCTGAGCTGTGCGAGCGTCCAGCGCTGCAACCACATGGAAAAACTTGGTGTCGTCTGCCGTTATTCCCCGGAGGGTGAACTGGGCCTCGGTGTGGTGGAACCAAGAGCGCGGGTTGTGCTGCCAAAAGTCCGGTAGCTTGACTGCAACAGCGCACGCGTTGCTGGGGGTTCCCGTCCGGACCGTCTGTGGGATGCTTGCCGCGTTGCTGGGGCTTCCCGTCCGGGCCAACTCCGGAGTTCTTGCCTCGTGTTCCGTAATACGTCTAGGGTCACCAGTGTGGAGAGTGTGGGAAATGAGGAGGCCAGTTTACGAGCAGACGAAATTTATTAACACTCTCAACATTCATACACAGAAAAGCAATGAATCAGCCAAAACAGGTTTCTCCTTATAAGCTCCACAGATCATCTCACATCTGCATGACATTTCACATCACACTGCATGATATCCAGCTCCACAATACATTTCACTTCAACCCCCAGCTCCCTCTTCCTGCCAACTCCCCAGGACGTCCTTGCCTATTATTCTCTTATGTTTAATCACTGCCTCCTGACTGAGACGCTGTCTGCAGATTCCCCTACAATATGCATCTCCACAATGCTAACAATGATGAACAGGTGTGGATAACATGAGCGAGAAGTAATTAATCCAAAATACAAACAGCTGTGCAAAACCACGAACTGAACTAAAGGAGGAAGTAAATAAGGCACACTTTCAAAATAAGTCCACAGACCAGAAGGGAAATAAATCATGATTAATTTATCAACCCAAAGAAAAACCTAAGGTGAGGACAAGATAAAAATACTGTAGATGGCAATATAATACTACTAAATATCACTGTAGCCGCAGAAGGGCAAATGGCAGAGGTGAGGGTAGGCTCAAGTCAAAACATAGATAAATATATTTCAATACATAATGGGATTGCTCAGACCCAAAATATAAATAAATAAGACTATAGTTAAAACAGAAGCTCTCATAACCGGCAAAAAACAAATGACAAACTCAAACATCGCAATACAGCCAAACCCAAAATAGATGCAAAACTTAACCTGGAGTGGGGAAAAACATAAAATAGTCAAACACAAACTGAAAGCATGAGCACAGTGTCCCCCTCCACCCCACCCCCGTGCTCAGTATCATGACAGAGTTCTCAATTTCAGACCCGTGGCATGCTCTCAACCCTACAGGTAGTGCTCTCAACCCTACAGGTAAGGCTTATAGTCGCATTGACTATTTTCTTCTTAACAACAGAATTTTTTCCTCTGTGAAATCATGCTCATATGAATCCATTGTAATATCTGATCACTGTGGTAGTAATGAATATGCATATGAATTGTTCTATTAACTCACACACTCCTTGGCGTTTTGATACTCGCCTTGTTTCGGATCCCAAATATGTAGAATTAATTAATAATCAAATTGATATATTTCCATCCATCCGTCCATCTTCTACTGCTTTTCCAGAGGTCTGGGTCACGGAGGCAGCAGTTCAAGCAGAGAAGCCCAGACTTCCCTCTACCCAGCCACCTGCTCCAGCTCTTCAGAGGGGATACCAAGGCGTTCCCAGACCAGCTGGGAGACATAGTTGCTCCAGTGAGTTCTGGGTCTGCCCCAGGGTCTCCTCCCAGAGGGACGTGCCCGAAACACCTCAAGTGGGAGGCGTCCAGGAGGTGTCCTGATCAGATGCCCAAACCACCTCAACTGGCTCCTTTTAATGTGGAGGAGCAGCGGTTCTACTCTGAACCTCTCCTGGAAGACTGAGCTCCTCATCCTATATCAAAGGGTGAGTCCAGCAATCTCATGAAGAAAGCTGATTTCAGCCACTTGTATCCACAGTCTCATTCTTTCGGTCATTACCCAAAGCTTGTGACCATAGGTGAGGGTGGGAACATAGATTGACCGGTAAATCGACAGATTTGCCTTAGAGCTTAGCTCCCTGTTCACCACAACAGACCGGTATAGCGCCCGCATCGCTGCAGATGCTGCTCCAATACGTCTGTCAATCTCTTGCTCCATTCTCCCCTCACTCGTGAATAAGACCCCAAGATACCTAAAACTCCTCCACTTGGGGCAGGAGCTTGTCCCCAACCGGGAGAGGACAATCCACCTTTTTCCAGCTGAGCACCATGGACTCAGACATGGAGGTACTGATTCTCATCCCAGCCGCTTCACACTCAGTGGCAAACCATAACAGCAAGGCCTGTAGGTAATTGCTCAATGATGTCAACAGGACAACATCATCTGCAAACAGCAGAGATGAGATCCTGTGGTCACCGAGCATGACACCCTCCTATCCTTGGCTGCACCTAGATATCCTGTCCATAAAAATTATGAACAGGATTGGTGACAAAGGACAGCCCTGATGGAGTCCAACTTTCACTGGGAAAAAAAAAACAAAAACACGAGGAACGTAGTCGAATGTCTTCTCCAAGTCCACAAAACACATGTAAACTGGTTGGGCAAACTCTCACAAACCCTTGAGGATTCTTGAGAGGGTAAAGAGTTGGTCCAATGTGCCATGGCCAGGACGAAAACCACATTGCTCCTCTTGAATCCGAGGTTCGACCAACGGCCGGACTCTCCTCTCTAGTACCTTGGCATAGACCTTCCCTAGGAGGCTGAGGGGTGTGATCCCTCTAAAGTTGGAGCACACCCTCCTTTTCCCTTTTTTAAAGAGAGGGACCACCACCACGGTTTGCCATGCCAAAGGCACTGCCTCCGACCTACAACATCCAGGGCCTTGAGGTACTCAGGGTGAATCTCGTCCACCCCCGGGGCCCAACCACCAAAGAGATTTTTAACCACCTTGGCGACCTCAGCCCCTGTGATAGGTGAGTCGTCCCCCTTGTGCACAAGCCCTGCTTCCTTTGTGGAAGGCGTGTCAGTGGGATTGAGGAGATCCTCGAAGTATTCCTTCCACTGCCTGACGATATCCCCAGTCGAAGTCAGCAGTACCCCATCCGCACCATACACAGTGTGGACAGGGAGCTGCTTACCATTCTTGAGCCGCTGGACAGTTTGCCAGAATCTCTTCGAGGCTGACCGAAAGTCTTGTTCCATGGCCTCACCGAACTCCTCCCATACCCAAGTTTTTGCTTCAGCAGCCACCCGAGCTGCACTTCGCTTTGCCTGCCGATACACCTCAGCTGCTTTGGGAGTCCCACAAGCCAACCAAGCTTGATAGGACTCCTTCTTCATCTTAATGGCCCCCCACTAGTGTGAACTAGTGTTCACCACTAGTGTCCACCACTTGGTTCGGGGGTTGCCACCATGAGATGCCCCGACAACCTTGCAGCCGCAGCTCTAGGCAGCCGCTTCAACAATAGAGGTGGAGAACATGGCCCATTCAGACTCCATGTCTCCAGACTCCCTCAGAATGTGGTTGAAGTTCTTCCAGAGGTGGGAGTTCAAGACCTCCCAGACAGGGGCCTCAGCCAGACGTTCCCAGTACACCCCACTATACATTTGGGTCTACCAGGTCTGAATGGCATCCTCCCCTGCCATCGGATCCAACTCACCACCAGGTGGTGATCAGTTGACAGTTCTCCACCTCTCTTTACCCGAGTGTCCAAGACATATGGTTGCAAGTCTGATGACACGATAACAAAATCGATCATTGACCTGCGATCTAGGGTGTCCTGGTGCCAGGTGTGCTTTGTATGTTCTGTATTTTTGTTAATAATTGTGCAGAAACCACAGTGTGCGTTTGGCGTCCTTAGGTAGCCCTTAAAAAGGGCAATTTATGACATTAAATTGCAAAGATATTGGCCCTGTGCTTGAAAACCGTATTACCATCCATTATTTCTCTAGGTCAAACAGGATTCATCAAAAATAGACACTCCTTTTTTAATTTAAGGTGGTTATTTAATATCATTTACACTCCACCCCCCAAAAAATGCCCACACCACAGGCTATTATTTCCATGGATCCAGAGAAGGCCTTTGATCGTGTGGAATGGAAATACCTTTTCTACACCATGGAAAAGTTTGGATTTTGCAAAAATTTGATTTCCTGGGTTAAATTATTGTATACTTCCCCTTAAGCCTCAGTTAGGACTAATAACCACTATTCATCATATTTCTCTCTTTATCACTCTACTTGACAAAGGTGTCCTTTAAGTCCGCTTTTATGTGCTTTAAGGTGGATTCACACTACAACATTTGGACCGACTTTTACCAAAGTTTTGGCAAACGCCTAGCTCTGCTGGCAAAAGTTAATGATAGCTGGTGTTTGTTGGCAAATGCTGGCGAAAGTTGTGTTCTTTGAAAATTTTCAGCCTGCTGAAAATTTACCGACATTTGGAAATACACATTGGTGAATGTTGTGCTCATTTTGTAAAAGTTCCTGAGCACTGAGCTAAGTTATGCAGAGTTTACCTAAGTCATCCTAAGTTAAAGCTGGGTTCACTCTATAGCGTTTGGACCGACTTTTACACACATTTTGAAAAATGAGAGAAATACTCAGTGCAGGTCAGCTGACATCAGCGTCAGGTGACGCTCATATAAAGTTCTGTGTTTGTGGATGCTTCCTGCTGTTCTGGACCTGCTTCTGGAGTGAACACATCTCCCTTGGGCATACGTTTCACTATTTATTTTCATTTGATATTCCTATGTAGTTACTTCTGCTTACCCTTTTCCCCTGTTCATTCATTTATTCATTCAGTCATTAATTTATTCTTTCATCTAAAAAAATAATAATAAAATAATGCCATAGACTCCAACACTAGAGGTGCGTTCACACCAAACACGAATGGGCGTGGTAAATCCATACAAAGTCAATGGGAAGACGTGAGTACACACAAATTTGTGCAGTCGCACATTCGTGTCCCAGGCTAGCTGCTAGCTTTGAGATTCTGTCATCACCGGAGTAAAGGTATCACCATTGCAGAGTAAGGTAGTTTGAAAATTTGACTCACTCACCTGGAAACTCAGGAGGACCGGGAGCCCTTCAGCTCAATCGGGATGTCGTTATTTACCCACGGTTTCCTGTCACGGACAAGCTAGCAAGGTAGAAACCCCTTATCTTGTGAACTTTTGGAGGCTTGAGACAACATTTTCAGGTAATCATCCTTCTGCTGTCGACCTTCTCTCGCTTGCATTTTGTCTCTCCATGATAAACAACAGTTGTTTCTCTATACGAGCCATTGCTGGGCACCACAAGGGCACCATCAGTCGAACACTTGTATAAAGAAACAATGACTTGCTTGTATAGCTAAACAGTTAAACCGTGTCTTTCTGAGGGTTCTGATTGAGGTAAAGTTTGCAATGTGTCAGCCAGGAACCACGTCCTTCAACTTTCACAGCTGTTGGTGCTGCCAGGATGACCTTGTGTGGTCCTTGCCAGGGAGTGTTGGCCCAGTTACCCTTTTGATGGCTTTGATGAGGACCGGATCCCCCCCCCCCCCGGTTTGGCTATGATGGGCACACCCCCATGTTCCTTCCTGGGAAGAGCAGCATGTACAACATCTCTGTCAGTGAACATTCTTTGCATGTAATCAGCTAAACACCCTTCCTCATCACCTGAATTAAATGGCCTTAATGATGGGAGTAGGTAAGGTTTGCCATACATTTTTTTTTCTATTTCTGTCATTGTTTTCCTAAGCCTTCTTTAATTGTCCTATTTGTGTGTTACACTAATACTGCAGATTGTGGATGGTAAGCTGAGTGATTTTTCAAGTTAATGTTAAGTGTTGTACATAACTGTGATATATAACCTGATTTACAAAATGTGTTCCATTATCTGAGTAAATCTTTCCAGGTATTCAAAATCTTGGTATTATTTCAGTTAATAGTTTCTTTGCTACCGTAACAACATTTGGATGAGTGCAAGGGAAGGCTCCTATCCATTTAGTAAATGTATCGCTAATCACCAAGCAATATTTCTTCCCTTCACAATTATTTAGTTCAATGGAATCCATGCAAATGTTTTGAAAAGGATAAGTTGATGCAGGAAAAGTACCCTTCTGAGGTCTCAAGTGTCATATGTCTGAGCGTCTGTCCTCAGCGCTCAGACTTTCCTTTGTAGTTTTGAGTATTTTTCCGTTCATTATTATTTTCCTGCTAGTTCTGTTATGTTGTGTTGATGATATGAGCCCCTTTTCCTCCATTCCAGATAGCCATCTCCACTTGCAATCTGTGTCTGTTCCTCAGCTGCGAGTGATTGTGTTTCTTTTTTGCCTCTTGCTTTTTTCTTCTCTCTCTGCTCTCAGGCCACTCTCCCTTCAGCTGAGAGCAGTTAGACAATTAGTGTTCCCCAGCCCGGCTCGCGCATCTGCTGCCCATTTCTGTTCATGTATTTAAATTCTGCCTTTCCACCTTGTTTTTGTAGCAGCCTCAATTGATTCCAGACTGAACTTATCTCGCAGCTCAGTCTACTCCTCCTCTTCTCCAGAGTTCCTTAACTCTGGAGCACCTACTCTGTGTAAGTTTTCCTTGTTTGCTTTTTGGGATTTATTTGCACCGTTACTTTTGGACTGTCATGTTTGTCTATCAATAAATTGTCTCACTGCAGTCAAGCACTTGGGTTGGTTTTTTGCCCCGGAGGGGCGTTTATGACATTAAGTGTCCTTGAGCATTATTTTTTTTGCACAGACTAGGTAAAATTGAGTAGCAAATTGACTAATCAAACCCACTACTGCTACATGGGAAAGCCCATGTAGCAGAACAGCAGTCTGGTGGAATAATTTGTGTGGCAAAATGGGTTTATTGCAGCATTTGTAGAGTTTTGAAGTGTTTGTCAAATGTTGTCCCCCCTTTTTTTAATCCACCGGTAAATTTCAGCTTGTAGTGATGTTTCCTGGGTGTTAGTGAGCATGTCATGTGATAGCTGTTCTGTCAGTATTAAAAGAAGAAATGCTGTGGTGTGATTTCCTATATGACCTTGTGCTGCTGCTTTTGTGGTATTGTCTGTAAGTGGTTGCCCTTAGAGATTGGATCTGTGCCATTTGTGTGTATGGCACATTTGTATATGGCCAATTTGGAGGGAAGTTTTACACTGTCTTACAGTTTTAAGATGAGATCTTTATGTTGGATTGGCTTCCCTGTTGATGTAATCATGCATCTTCTGCCTCAGGCGTCCACTTAATTCGTCCACCTAAGTCATGGGTGTTTTGTAAATGAGATCAGATAAGGGTTGTACTTAAGTTGAGTAATTTATAATCCAAGAGCGACAATAATTTAAAGTACTCAGAAGTGACATCATGTCTCTTTTTGTGATGGGTACCTAAATATGTGACAACTGTAATTTTCCCTTATTGACTGTGAGACCTTGTTCTGCTAATATCACAGTAAGGCAATGGTGTCTTGTTTGCATGTTTCTTCATCAGGTGTGCCAAATTTGCTGACATTGCCTGTGAAAAAATAGTTGGTGATTCACAGTAACCTTGTGGCAACCTGGTGAATGTGTACCTTTTATCTTCAAATGTGAATGCAAACCACCCATCTGATTATCTGGATGTAGTGGGATGCTGAAAAAAGCATTGCTGATGTCTATCACTGTAAAAAACAAAACAAAACAAAAAAAAACCCTGCATGTGTGGTTGTAGGTCATTTAACGAAGTGCATAGAGGATATTGTCTTTTGTATGGTCTATTGTGTGATTTCACATTTATTTTGACCATCTCTGCATTTTTTTTTATTAACCCTACATCTACCTGTCCAGTTGACCACAGAGAATTTGGAATTTGTGAGAAAGAGTATGTTCCTCTTCTTGTGTTAATGTAAAAAGTGATCAAACGGGTGGTCACCCAGTTCAAGGGCAGTGAGTAGGTCTCAAGTTTTGAGGAATATTAATGATAAGTCTGAAACAACCAAAAACATGTAGGTTTAGGGCGCTCGCGCACGCAGCGACCAGCAGCCGGTGGCTTGTCACCAGACTGCAAACCAAGTCTACCTACGGGTACAAATAAGTAACAAAAAAAAAAAAAAGTCTGGTGGATGGATTTGCAAGGAATGTTTTTTCATTATTTTGGGTATGGGACACTCAAATGACTGTCATACATGTTGCAATGATATTGATCTGTGGCCTGATGTGTAGTAGGGATTTTGGACTCAAAATACTGCATAGCTTTTGTGTGCAGGTCTGGTGTCACTGAGTGTGGTTTGGCTGAAACCAAACGCAGTGAGTAGCAGTACCTGGACACATTGAAATCCTGCAATATTCCTTCCACATGTGGTGAATGTGATGCTCTTATACTACCATTATCCATTGGGATTATGGCAATATTGAGGGCTGTGAGGAGATCCTTTCCCAGAAGGTTGACAGGGCAGGCTTCAGACAATATGAAACAACCTTCTGCCATGTCACCGGTGACAGGGTCTTTTACCTTGACATTTTTTTTTGAAAGGTGCTCTGTTTTTTTAACTTATCATTTGCGGTTTGTACAGTTATTTTTTCATCTGATTTTGTAAAATTGTAAATGTATGTGCCTGTTATTATTGATCTGCATGCTCCTGTGTCACATGGAAACTTTATTGGAATGTCTTGAACCTGCAATATCACTTCAGGTAAACACTGTATTGTCAACATCAGCTCAAAGTCAGGTAAATGGAAAATGACTGTTATGTTAGTGTTAGCATCAGTAGTCGCACTTATTTTTGTTGCAGTCAGTCAGGTAGTCGGCCCGTGAGGTCCTCTATCCCCTCCCCGCTGTTGCTGGCATTCAGGACATTGCCTCCACCAGTGGCCCTTTTGTCCACATTGATGACAAACATCATGTTCCCCTTGCCGCAGCCAGCCCACCCCACACCGCCGTCTGTCTCCCCTCCACCGCTGAGTTCCAGTTCCAGTGCCACCCTGAAAAATAGAATCGGGGGAAGCCTCCCCCCCGCCATGTCACTAATCACATAAACAGAAGTTGGTTTTTCTTTCAGTTTTTCCCCCCCTTTCCTTTCCTCCTCTATTGTTACTGCATGTTTGGCATAGATTAACACATCACCAAATGCACAGGTATGTGACCAAATGTTTGCCGACGTAATCAGTCAGGTGTGGGTGCATGTTTTGCAAAAAGACAATTTTCAAATGCTGCCAGTATGGTTCTACACCTGAATCATTATCAGCCTTAGTTAAACCAGAATGGCTATCAAAACCCTCTTGTAACCTGGTTCTATAAACTTCCACACCTTCATCTTTACCTTGTTTTGTGGATCGAAACGTCCCGTATAAGCTGGATTTGAAAATTTAATCATAGGATATTGTTCAGTGACAACATGTTTCATAATCTTCAGTTTTTTTGATTGTATTGATGGTGAGTGTGGAGTGGATATGTGTGCATCGGACGCCCCGGCGTGGCTGCTCCTGGGTACTCCACTTCTTCTCACTTTGGGTTTGGCGTCAGTGGGTAGAGGGGTGGAGATGAGCGGAGGCGAGGTGACGTCAGCCGCAGCTTCTCCAGCCTGAAGTTCTGTGAGATCGGGGTAGATGGGCTGAACAGCAGGGGAACATGGAGGAGGAGGAGCAGAAACACTGCCCGCTGCCCCCACCCCAGACTCGTCATGCACCATAGAAGAGACAGAACACATATTAGTTGAATCCTTTTTTCTTCATGGTAAATTTTTTTCAGCTTTATCATCAGATTTAGATTTTACCGTCACAAGATCAAAGTCAACCTGTTTTTTTTCCCCATCTCAAGCCACTGTTGTCCCTCACTTGGAGAGATAACGCAACTGTGAGCTAGAGAATTCAATTACACTGCAAAAAGTCAAATATAAGTCAAATGAAATAAACTAATGCTGTTTACCTGCCTTCAGGCATCCCAAACAAAAGAAAAATCAAATTTTCTTACTCTGCTGGCAGATAATTTTACTTAAAATAAGCGAAAAATCCTGGCAATAGATAATGTTAGTTAAAAATTAAAAAAAAATAAATCTGCCAACAAAGTGAGATTAAATCGCTTAACACAAATAATCAATCATAAAGCAAGCAAAAATCCCACAGAAAACTGCATAACAAAAGAAATTACCGTCAAAAACTATCTTGACATAAAAACAAGCATCTAATACATTTCATCTTACCGAAATCCCCAGTTCAGTGTGACCTTATTACTGCCTTCAGCACAAACACAAGTTAGTCCTCTCACACACATACACACATACAATAGCAAGCCCAAATGAGCACACACACTTTAGTAAACAATCCCAAAGCCACTTATAATAAGCAGGTCTGGCAACCAAAGATTTTCACCGTCAATCACTTTCTGTTGCTTTGAAACACATTCATTTTTTCGACATCTTTCCCACTTTCCGGTCACCAACTTCATCTCTTCCATGCATATTTTTGCCACCTTCTGTTAAAACAAAAAGCTCATTCTTGTCCTTGCGCGCTCCACAACACGACACGCATCATCTCTTCCTGCCACATTGCAAAATCTCTTTCTCTTCCTGCTTCTTGCAATTTCTGCTTCTGCTATAGCAGTTACCCATTTTTCATCAAAAAATAAAACTGTAAAGATTTTTTTTTTATTAAACACACAAACACACGAACGACCAGCCAAACTGCATTTATTTATTTTAATTTATTTATTATTTTATCTTAGTCTAAAGGCTATTTTTATTCTATTTTAAGCTTACTTTAAGTTATATCTTATGGTATTTTAGGTATTGTTAAAGTTATTCCTTATTATTGTAAGGCTATTTCGTATTATAACTATTTTTCTTGTATTTTTTTCTCTATATATATTTTTCCAGTTTATTTCGGCCATTAATATCACTTCGCGGGTACTATACTTTCCACCGCTGCTGTAGCCTTCTGTGCTGATATCGCTCTGCGATGTGCACTCCACAGGTACTGTTCCTTCCACCGCTGATACCACTCCGTACCAACATCACTCCGCGGTACTATGTATCCTTCCGCGCGCCTATTTCCCAATTTTAGACTCTAACTAAAATCCAGTAAAAATGCATTTATTACTGAGCGGTTCCGTTTAACCACGGTACTTTTCCTGACCGGACTCGAAACCGTCGGTACCAAATTCTACATGTAATCCCACAGCCGGACTGAAACCGCTGCTTCAGACATCTGAATAATTAAATTTATTTATTATTTAGATATTATTAATTAAGTTTATCTATTTGTT
Organism: Pholidichthys leucotaenia; assembly: GCA_020510985.1. NCBI lineage: Eukaryota > Metazoa > Chordata > Actinopteri > Cichliformes > Pholidichthyidae > Pholidichthys > Pholidichthys leucotaenia. The sequence continues at coordinate 124,369,055 of CM035847.1, read as the reverse complement.
TGATAATTAAATTTACTCACTTCTGTCCGCCTTGATTCTGCTCCGTCCCCGTCTCCCCCCTCAGCACTCCAGACCGCCTCTGCTTTTGCCTCACTTCAGACAAACCACTCCAATTGGGATGCGGGCGGGAGGTCTTTATCAGCATCACGTACACTGACTGAGACCAGTCCAAAGCGCCACAGGTGTGAAGAAAGATTTCTGCAGTCCCTGTTTGGCACGTCAGATATGTTGGAAAAATACTCTTTAGCCAATAGTCAAAGAATCAGGCAGGATTAAAGTTTCAGTAAATTTAATTTGCACTGATCAGTGGAGAACAATAAGTGCTACACTCAAAGCTGCCTACTGAAATTTTTCTGAATCACATACACAACTTTCAGTCTTTAAAATCTGTGTACTCTTCGTTCCTTTAATATTTCGTTTGTGAAGCGAAAGCAGAACTACTGAAAATAGCTGTTATGTCATTCTTGCCTTGTCAAAATAAAACTGAAACTGAGCAAAAATGACGTAGTGGATCTGATTCCGTTTGGTATCATTTTCCTTTTATTTTGTCGGTCACAGCCAGATGTGGTGATAGCAGCCACAGAGCGCCACCATTTTCAAATAAGCCTGAAAGACCAGCTGCTAAGTCTCACTTTAAAATCGGGAAAATGCCCAAAGTTGCAGTATAGAGTCATGCAGACATCACCATCTGATGAAAGATGAGAAGGACTGCCAGAAATATACATTTATGGAATTCCCATCAGCCAACAAAAGAAGATGTTGTGGACAAATGGATACCGAAGGCCTCGGGAGCCATGAAAGGTTGATGTGACCGACCACTGGTAGGTCTACTGGGAGACCTATTATTAAGGTCCATTGATCCGAAAATTAGGATCAAATTAATTAGGCCTAAATTAATAGACTATTTTTCTTTGAAAATTAAGGTTGCATTTATATCTCACCCATCATAGGGATAAATTAGTTAATCAAGCATGCTATTTATGACAGAAATAACAGTTTAATTTTTATTGACCATATAATTAAATAATACACTAAATGCAAAGTGTGTACATATGTGGTATGGTGGATGAGAAGGGAGGATGTCATGTTGGATGGTTGAGTTGTAGTAAACATTTATTTGAGGGTTGGTTTGAACTGCAGAGAACCATTTTTAACAATTTGACTTTAGGACCAATGAGCCTTCAGAATATTGACTAGTCACCCAAATTGTGCTTTCTATTGTTGGTATAAAATGGCCACTAATTTACTGAATTGTGTTTATACTATTGATGAGCAATGAGTTTAAAAATATATCAAATAATAAACCAATAAATGAAAATTTTGAAGTCCTTCACTGTTCAACAGCCACACAAGTCAGTAAAGGTTATTTTCTATTGTAAACATTCAACTGAGCAGAGGAGGTAATGTACATTAATCACTGAATTTTTTTTAAATCCAGTAAACATCTGTGTGATCTGTGATGACTACATCTGACGTGGAGCTGAACGCTGCAGAGACCAGAGGACCAGTCTGGGTGTGAATGGTGTCCACATCCACTGGTTCTGAGGTGGAAGCACGTTCTCCTTCCTTCTTAAGACTTACATTGATGTTTTACATGTTTATAATTTAAATCCATAAAGTCTAATTTAACTTTTTTTTAACCTTTTTAAATAACCAGTCATTTACATGTTTACACAACTGTGAGATGCACCTCAGTTCATGCATTCTTTATCCATTTATGACAAGACATAATCTGATATTTCCAAAAATAGTTTTTTTTAAATTATTAAATAAAAGGTTTATCTCAAGTACTTTATCTGTATTCACTTATTTATAATCATTAATATTTACTGCAGGTTTGGGTAGAATACAAGTTATATTTGTTCAGAACAATCAGACATTGGCAGTGATGCATAAACATGTTACCAGAAAAGGTTCTTGTACTTGAAAATATTTTGACAAAACAATACTTAGATGAGTAACTTTATTGCAGGATACTTTCTACTCAAGTACATGTGAGGATAAAACTACCTTTACTCAAGTACCTCTGGTCACAGTCACTAAATTTTAATTTCACTGATTTGAAAACTGATTAGAAATGCGCCTGTTTAACCTCTTGCACTCCGGGATACCGTGGGCGGTCACGTCTTTGCGTCCTAGGGCGCACTGAAAAAAAAAAGCTGCAGACACAGCCGCGAACAGAAAGCCAAAGGAGTGCTTTGATTGGTTTAGATATGATTGACCTCTCATTCGACTAATAAGAGCCTTGAATTGGGTTTCTGAAACCTAGAACCAATGACTGAAAACCTAGCAAGAAGGACCCGCCTACCAACGGCTGCGAATACAGCCAGCCAATTGAAGCAGAGAACTTCGACAATCGAAAGCGTACGTCCCGTGCGTAAAATCTGTTTTGTGTAAGCCGCTGGGTGACACACACGCATTCGCCAGTCTTTTTTTCTTACTACTGTTCTTATTTGTTTTGAAAAATCGTTCGCCAAAACCGCAATTATGGAAGCGCAAAACCGCAATAATGGAATCATGGTTTGACCGGATCGCGTGACCAGAACCACGAGTCTGTAACAAGTGGACCAGCGTCATGTTCGTCTGACAACAAGGAAGAGAAGTTCGCCAGCGACACTGCTGTTGTGGACAGGTAAGTGTTATAAGCTAAATTATTCTTTATCCCTGAAAATTGTAATCAAAATGACTTTTGACCGATCGGTAAATTACAACTGTGCATCATCGCAACATGACGGACCGGACCGTGCGCCGCTTCCGGACCGTGAACGCCCCCCTCCCCCCACTACTCTTCTGTAGCGGATTGCAGATATTATTGCAGATATTTTAGTACAACTGTGCGTAGTAGACCGTGGCGCACCGTCCCCGCGGTCCGTCATGTAGCGATGGGCGATGTCCGTCCTCTGTAGTGGGGGGTGGGGGGGTGGGAGTTGTTATCTTCTACATTACAGATATTTTAGTATAATTTTTAGTGCACTGTAGGTTATTTTTTCTTGTAAAAAAAGCCACACATTTTTTACGTGGCATGCTTCTTTGTGTGTGGGGGCTTGTTTGTTCATTCATTCATTCATGAATGAATAAACAACCCCCCCACACACACACACAGCCCTGAGTGTCACCTTTCATTAGAGCCCAACATCAAGCTTCTATATTGAATCATTCAAAAGTTATAGACGTTTTTCCAAACTGTGCCATTTGGCACAATTTGGCACAGCTCAAAAATGCCTGGGAACAACCTGTGAAGAAAGCTGTGTAATATATTCAATTTTTGTGGTATTGTTACAAAATTTTGACCTCAGCTGGATAACACTTGGTTCTACATTTCTGTTGCATTTTCCAGCCCGGATCTGACAGCTGTGTGTTATTTGCAAGCATTTGTATGCAAAAAAACACCCAGGCGAAATTTATTTTCTTCAAGTTCAGTATGTTTAGATGACTGTTACTCAGTGGCAGGAGCACTTAGAGAGATTATGACTGTTTTGCCAAAACATTCAAAGTGTTTTCTTTTAAATGAAACCAACCCCATGAAGATGCTGCAAAGGGTTGAAGAACAGCTTTTGATTTACTTTGGGTACATTATTTTTAGGCGTTTTTAGGGAAATTGACCAGAGTGCAAGGGGTTAAAATGACTAATTAGTCTCACTAGAAATGACTGCATCTTTGGTCATTTTAGTAAATTTATAATCTTATTTAGCTGAGATGGGTGTTGATATTGTTCTATTCTAGCTACAAAGAACATGTAATTTAAACAAGTTACATTTAACAAGTTACAAATCCATGTGAAAGTTGTAAAATGTTTCAAATTCATGTGTTTTTTTTAAAAAAAATCATATAAAACAGTCTCAAATTTGACAAAGTGATACATTTAAAAGAAAAGTGTTTGAAATGTAGAACTGCTAATTTTTTAAGTAAGAAGTTGAAAATGTATGTTACAAAAATCTAATTTATGTAGAAAAATCGATTTATAGGATAAAAGTTGTATATTCAAAAAAGACAAATTATATGGAAAGACTCACAAATTTAGGAGAAAAAGTTTGCAAATTTAGAACCGTCATTACTATTCCAGTAACTTGTGTTATTGAATACTTTCATCCTCACCTTTTCTGGCAACAACTCTTGTACTTGAACAATTCCAATAACAGTAATGTTACTTGGGAACAATTTCTGGCTTCTCTACCCTCCTCTGGTTTTAAACAAAGATGTAGATAGAAAACTAACAAATAAGAGTGTATTTTGCTGTCCTGTTAAATTTTATTATAACAATTAAGACAGGGAGAAGAGTGCACGGTGGTGGTGATGACAGTAGAGTCCTGGTCATTCCTGGTTGGTGTGAAACCTCCTGAACAGGAGGAAGTGAAGGACCAGTGATCTTCTCTGCTGTCCTCTGGAAACACAAGTGATTTTCGGTCACAGCATGGACTCTTTCCTGTACTGTAACTTTAACATTTAAGACACTGACTTTCACCTGTGATGGTTGGGGTCATGAACTAGTTCTCATCAGTCTGGGACAAGTGGTCCACACTGTCTTCAGGTTCCACATTATGGAGATCTTTTTTCAAACGCACAGAGAAATAGAACATTAGACCATCGTACACTATGAAGTCTGTCTTTCTGAGTTTATTGCTTTGCATGTTAAAGTTTGTGAAGAGACTATAATAAATAAAGCTGTTTACTGTGGAGACAGACAGTAGTCATATAAAAATGGTTACTTGTATATTAAATTAGTTTTATGGAAGAAAAAATTTAAAGCTATAGCACTTGGAGGAAAAGACAAAAACATCACTTTCTAAAGTGGGACATATTAAAATTCAAAAGATAATCAAGTACAAATGCCTTAGAATCACCCAGAATGCAAATATCAACACTAAATTTAACATAAAGTCAAAGAGACTCCAGTCATATTAAAACTGCTAGAAACCTGCATCACCTCAGTAATCACGTCCTGAGCCGACATGTGGAGCCCAAACTAATCCGAAAAGAGAAAAAAGTAATAGAAGCATAATTTATAAGTACACCTTACCTGTTGTAAAGTGGTCAAAACAGAGGTCACGTCAACCTTTCATGACTCCCCAGGCCTTCGGTATCCACAACATCCTCCTTTCGTCCTCATTGCTGGCTGATGGGAATTCTATAAACGTATATTTCTGGCAGTCCTTCTCATCTTTCATCAGATGGTGATGTCTGCATGAGTCTATGCTGCAACTCTGGGCATTTTCCTGCTTTTAAAGTGAGATTTAGCAGAGTCTTTCAGGCTTGTTTGAAAGTGGCAGCGTTCTGCTGCTGCCATCACCACTTCCGGCTGTGACCGACAAAATAAAAGGAAAACAACACCAAACGGAATCAGATCCATTATGTTGTTCGTACTCAATTTCAATTTTATTTTGACAAGGCGAGAACGATATAATGGCTATTTTCAGTTGTTCTGTTTTCGTTTCACAAACGAAATATTAAGAGTACACAGATTCTTTAAGCATCCTGTTATCTCAAAACTGTCGAGAGAATATCTGGTTCAGTCTGGTTCTTCCAAGCTGTCTCCTTTCTCAGACATTACAGAACATGCGTATGTAAACATAGATAAAATGTCATGCTGCCACGACCTTGTACACTTCACACAGACTCTGAGGTACCAACAGATACAAAATACAAAATTATTCCAACACCAACTTTTCTTCCTTTAATTTTTTTTTTTAAATAAAAATTAAATGCTATTAAAGAAATTGTTTGGAATAAAAAGACCCTGAGGATTAAACAACAATACTTCCAACAGCCTAAGGAGATGAGAGGCATGGGTTTCCAAAATGTAAAATTTTATTATTGAGCAGCTAATGTGAGAATGATTAAACTCTGGCTACAGTCTGATTCAGCTCAAACTCGTATTTGGCTTAAAATGGAATCTGCCTCATGTAGTCCGGTATCTCACCTGGACTTAGCGCACTCTTCCTCTAAAAGTCCTCCTCCTCAATACATTAAGAATATTATCATCAAAACAACACTTAAAATTTGGAATCACTTTAAACAGAGTTTTCATCTTGAATCTAATTCACTGTCCACCCCTATAACTGCTAATCATATGTTTCCTCCATCCTTGGTAGATGGTGCATTCAAGATCTGGTCTAACTCAGGTATTAACACATTTAAAGACCTATATATTAATAATTCATTTGCCTTTTTTAGTCAATTGTCTGATAGTTTTGGACTTCCTAAAAATCTTTTTTTTTTTTTAGATATCTGCAAATTCGAAGTTTCATGGCTAATACATTCTAAGAGTTTCCAAATTTACCCAATATTACCTCCTTTGACACTTTCCTTGAGCCAGCAGATAAATTAAAAGGTATTATTTCACAAATGTATTCACAGATCCATTCTCTTGATCCGGTTTCCCTGAAGACTCTCAAAACCTCTTGGGAAGCTGAACTTGGTGAAAGTATTTCAGATGACTTTTGCAGAAGCACCCTCCTTAATGTGCATAGATCATCTATTTGTGCAAGGCACAGTTTAATTACCTCCGCCAGGCCGAAAAGGCCAGGAGGAGGTTATGTTTTTGCCGGGGTTTGTTTGTTTGTCTGTCTGTCTGTCTGTTTGTCTGTTGGTTAGCAAGATAACTCAAAAAGTCTTGGACGGATTTCCATGAAACTTTCAGGCATTGTTGGAAATGGTACAAGGAAGAACTGATTAAATTTTGGGGATGATCCGGATCTCCGTCTGGATATAGGAATTTTTTAAAGCATTTTTTAACACTGTGACATACGGCCATTTTCAACATGTGCGCAGGCGCAGTGGAGGGCGCTGGTCGGCGTGTCTGCAACACAAACTCCGCGTTCTTCAACGTTTTATGCACAAAACCACGCGGAAAACACTGGTGGCCTGGGCCCTCCAGCGTGCCTGTGTTTGCGCGCAGCTGCAAAACCTGACACGGGCAGCTGTCCGCCGCCGGATTCTTTGCCAGACATTCCCCGGCCAGCCATAGGCGCTGCGCATTTGGCAGAAATTTACCGGCCAGCCATAGGCGCTGCGCAAAAACGAGCTCTCTGCCGGGGAAGCTGCTAAATTCTCGTTTGCCGCGGAGCGCAACCCCAATATAATATCATATAAAACCCACGCCAACCGGTCTACTCAATCTGCATCCGTCAGTGGAGGAGATGCACACAACAGCAACACTTCAGTTTATTACCTCCGCCAAGGAGGTAATGCTTTTACTACTGAACCACTAATCCTGTCACTATCAGATTGATTGTCATTGATTAATTGTCTATGTTTATTGCACTGTCCCTGTCAAATAAACAAATAATCATTGTCAATCCAATTGCTAGTCATATGTTTTCATGCTCAAGGAATCTGAAAACGTACACACAAACACTGTATGGGGGGAACTGTGGCGCTTGGCGGAGGTCTGCGCTCTCCGAGTGCTTTTCTAGTTCAATTTAAAATCCCGCATCGCCTTCACTTCACTCAGCTTAACCTCTTGCACTCCGTTGTTCCGCGGGCGGGCAAGTCTCTGCGTCCTAGGGCGCACGAGGGTGCACGAGAGCGCACTCGTGCGCGCTCGGACGCATGACGCATGATAGAAATACTGATGGTGGTGATGTAGGTGGTGTGGCCTCCAAGCGCCACTGAAAAAAAAAGCTGCAGACACAGCCGCGAACAGATTAGTTCATCTGATTGACCTCTCATTCGACTAATAAGAGCCTTGAATTGGGTTTCTGAAACCTTGAAGAACCAATGAATGAAAACCTAGGAAGGAGAACCCGCCTACTGTGAATGCAGGAGCCAATTGAAGCACAGAAGTTCGGGCTGGGTGAAGAGAGATTTACTGTTGCAGCTGATGAAAAAAAAGGACGCTGGACGAACTTGCTACAGACCCAGCAGCATGGAGAACACCCACAAGTGGGACCTGCATTCATTCCAGCAGAATAGACGTTTAGGATTCTCTTCCGTCATCATAGACCGACGGAGGCCGACGACAAAGGTCGTAAATCATTCACCAAAACCGCAATATTGGAATTATGTTTTGACCGGGATCCACGAGCGGAGCAGCGTCGCGTTCGTCTGACAATGAGGAAGAGAAGTTCGCCAGGACTCTGCTGCTGTGAAGAGGTAAGGTGTTATAAGCTAAATTATTATTTCTCCCTGAAAACTGTAATCCAAAAATGACTTTTGACCGATCGGTAAATTACAACTGTACGGCGCACGAAGTACGAAGTGCGTGCGCCGCGCTAAACGGTTCATTTGCCGTGTTCGGACCGTGAACGCCCCCCCGCTCCTCTTCTGCAGCGGGGGGGGGGGTGCGTTCATGGTCCAAACGCCCCCGGTCCGTGGGGGGAAGCCGCGGTCGCCACATAGCCATATGAGTCTAGCGATGGCCGTCCTCTGTAGCGAGGGGGGGACAACCCCCCCCCCACACACACAGTAGCGAGGGGGGGGAAGCCGCTGTGACAGCGTTGCTGTGGAAACATGCAATGAGTGTAATCCATCATGTAGCGAGGGCCGAACTCTGTCCTTTGTAGCGGGGGGGGGGGGACAACTCCCCCCCCCCACACACACACACAGACACAGCCCTGAATGTGACCTTTCATTAGAGCCCAAAATGAAGATTCTACATTGAATTATTCAAAAGTTACAGACGTTTTTCCAAACTGTGCCATTTGGCACAATTTGGCACAGTTCCAAAACGCCTGGGAACAGCCTGTAAACAAAGCTGTGTAAAATATTCATTTTTTGTGGTATTGTTACAAAATTTGGACCTCAGCTGGATAACACTTGGTTCTACATTTCTGTTGCATTTTCCAGCCGGATCGGACAGCTGTGTGTTATTTGCAAGCATATGTATCCAAAAAAACACCGTGGCCAAATTTATTTTCTTCAAGTTCAGTATGTTTAGATGACTGTAACTCAGTGGCCGGAGCACGTAGAGAGATCATGATTTTTTTGCCAAAAAATTCAAAGTGTTTTCTTTTAAATGAGACCAATCCCATGAAGATGCTGCAAAGGGTTGAAGAACAGCTTTTGATTTACTTTGGGCAAGTTATTTTTTGGCGTTTTTTAGGAAAATTGCCCGGATTGCAAGGGGTTAAATTGTCAAAGATTTATAAGGACACAGATCCAACCAGCAATAGATGCCATCAGGACCCAGCAGACTCTGTGCATGTGTTTTGGTCCTACCCAAACCTGCAGTTTTTTGGGGGAGAGGTTTTTAAGTTCCTGTCGAGCATTACTGGCAAACAGGTTCACCCCAACGCTTTGATGGCTCTGTTCGGGATCTCTTTAGTTACAACACTCTCATCTACAGAATTTGCTTTTGTTGCTTTATTGGCCAGATGTATAATACTTGTTAAATGGAAATCTGAAGCTCCTTCACATATTCACTGGGTTAGGGAAGTTCTCACGTGCTTTAGACTAGAGGATCCGTCATAACTAATGAGGATCAAACAAAAATCAATGAAATATGGGACTGTCCTCTTGTCCACATTAAACAATTGGACTTGTCCAATATGTCCGAATCTAGATAAACTCCATCTGAACATGGCGGACCTTTTTTTTGGAGGGGGGGGGTCTGTTTGTTTATGATACTGTATGTGTTTTGACATTTGGCTTATTCAGCTTGGAAAGCAATTAAAACTTTGTTTTATATTTCATAGATTTTCAATAATGCTGTTTTCTTTTGTCTCAGTCCAATGATTTGCTTTGTGCTGCTGAATACAATTTTTTCTTTTTTATTATTTATGTTCTGGTTAAAGTTGAAACACTTAACAGAAAGATTTGTTTAAAACAAAACAATGTGAGGAATTCATAACCAAAGATTTAACTTTAAAATGGAGGAAAATAGCTCCTAACAACAGTTTACATGTTTAAACTTTTCTTTTATTACAGCCCACACAACAAAGCTGGAGAGGGTATAATGTTGTTGACCCGTCCATCCATCTGTCCATCCGTCCACTTGACATTGTCTTGTTGTTGCCAGTATAGCTTCTATATTTCTGATCAGATTGACTTCAAATTTACACTGAAGCCTGAGCTCAATAATACCTTGGATGAGTTTGCTTTTCAGATAAATCTAGTGAGTGGCTCCTTTTTTTTTTTTTTTTTTGGACTCATAAGGATAATGTTGTTGCCTGGGATGGCTGTGTGGATGCATGGTGTATGTGAGCGTGCTCGTGCTGCTAACTGCTGACTTTATAAGTGTTGTTTGTGCTAATGCAGCTTTTACTGCAGCCTTTTCTGGTCTGTCTGTCAGGACATAAGTGTTTGGGAGTTACTTGTTTAAAGTCTTGGCAGACTGTTGGTAATTGAGAACGTTTCATGGTGGTGCTGTGCGGTGTCTGTGGGAGCTGGCAGGGTGGGCATGTGCTCCAGCGTTTGGATCAGATTAGCATAGCAATTCCTCACTGATCTCTCAGCCATCTCCGCCTTCAGGATGGGGAAATTTGGAGTTCAATGAAAGATTGCTGAGAGATCACCAGGAGATCTTTGAGCCCTCCTTGACCACTCAGGCTGGCTGAGAGAATGTAGAAGTGACAGGAAATAACTTCCTATTCCTGCCTATTTACATACCACAATTGTAGAACTTCTTTTCTCCTCCAAGCTTGTTGGGAATATAAAAAATGAGCGTACTGTCTGTCTTGGACGTGTATTGATTCTCCAAGCCTGAAAGCGGGGAGACACGGTGCAAGATCTGCAGCTCCCATCCCACCCGACTTATCTCCAATTCAGGGCTGGTTAATCCGGCGTATAGAGCAAAGTGAGCGAGTGATAAATGTTGTGTTTGTATGCTGTGAGCAGAAACAGAGGGAGAGATCACAGGATACAAGGAAGGAGACACGCTGCCACAGCCGAGACAAAAGCAGAGCAACCTGGGGGACATGTTTCTGAGTGCCTGCCTGCTGCTTCTTACAGTACCGCTGAAAGAGAAGCGCTTACGCTACTGGGCCGAGTGTGTTTCTCCAGCTCAGTGTTCAAAGCGATTTCTCGTGTACTGTCTCTATTTTAGCACAGATAAACATGAGTTTTATTTTATTTATTTTTTTGCTACAGTAATGTGGCATTTAAGGCTTAAGCTTGTGTGACAATCGTTAGCCAAAGAAAAAAAAAATCTATTAGCCACAGGGAGGACGAAGAAAACCCTGTTGCCTTATTTCCAAAGTCCGCCAGGTGCCTCGTCTTGGATGCAGGCAGAGAAACTGAAACCTCCTCTCTGACTAAACACAAGGCTTTCAGAAAACATAATGTACACCCTTAACCTTTGTTCCGCCACATTACCGGAAACAAAGGGACAGAACGACAGTTTTGTCGATGACACACAAGCTGGCACTTGAAGAGAAGTCTGCCTGGTATGATTTGGCGAAGGGGGGGTGGAGTGATGAGAGGCAGAGCGAGCAGAGACATGGGGAAGGGAGAAGAAAGCGCTTGATCACCATGTGGGTGGAAATGTCAGCGTGCTCCAGGCCATGCATTTTCCACTCGTGGAAGCTGCCATTTCTTTTTTTTTTCCACAATATCTTTATTGAACCTTTTTTTTTTTTTTAACAAACATGATACAAACAATCAAAAACTAACACTAAAGTACTACAAAAAAAAAAAAAATGCACTAAAAACACCAAGAACCACCAACAAAATCAAGTCTTCAACAATGCTCCTCTGTTTAGTCCAGACAATCCAACACATAAGCATACACACTATGTTCACCAGTTTGGAATTTACAAGGTCCACACACATCATTCACCTTCTTCTTCAAGAGTTATGTTTAAATTTTTTACATAATCAATAAAAGGTCTCCATATATTCTCAAACACAATTTCCTTTGATTTCAGTATATATGTTATTCTTTCTAATGGAAGGTTTGTTAACATCTGTCTTAACCACTGAGTCACATCTGGTCTATGAGTCTTTTTCCATAATAGTGCAATACATTTTTTGGCATTAAGCAAACTGAGGTCTATGAATGTTCTTTCACTTTTATTAAAATTATGCTTTTCTGGGTACAGACCCAACAAAAACAGTTTAGGATTCAATATGATTTGTTTTGAGATTATTTTTTCAATTGTTACCCTCACCTCTTCCCAAAACATTCTTATTAATCTACATTCCCATAAACAATGAAATAGGGTTCCTTTACTTTCCATGCATTTTGTGCATGTATCTGGTATATTTTTGTTATATCTATTTAACTCCTCCGGTGTAACATACATCCGCATTAACCATTTGAAATGTATCAATTTAAGGCGTGCATTTATTGATTTGGTTTGAGCTTCTGTACAAGCCAATTCCCATTGTTCCTCTGAGATTTCAATTTGCAGATCTTCTTTCCAGTAGTTTAATCTTTTCAGTGAATTTTCACTTGAAGATAGTGTCAATGAGTTATAAAACTCTGAAATAATACCCTTTCTTTTACTATCTTTCATCATCATTTTTTCCAAGGATGAATAAATAGGTCGAGTGAGAGCTTTATTTTGATTTGATCGAATAAAGTTTCTAAGTTGAAGATATTTAAAAAAAATGTGTTCTATTGAGATTAAATTTGATCCTCAGCTCTTCAAAAGACATTATGTTATCTGCACATGGCAAATATAAATCCTGAATCTTTTGTATCCCTTTTAAATTCCATACTTTAAATACAGCGTCCGCTCTCCCTGGTTTAAAATATTGATTACCCCATATTGGACTAAATTGTGACAATAACTGTGGTTCTTTTAAATAGTTTTTAGCTTCACACCATATTTTGATCATATACTTTACAAATGGATTTTTAACTTGTTTTTGTAATTTTTTTGCCGAATCTGAGTATATGAATATGGGAAGAGGTAAAGGTAAATTGTATGATTCCATTTCAGTCCAGTGAGGGAGATCATTTGATGAAAAATAATATGTCATAGACCTCAGTTGTGCCGACCAATAATACAACATAAAATTTGGACATTTCAGACCTCCACGATCAAATGGTAAATATAATAAAGACAAACGTAATCTAGCCCTCCTGTTGTTCCATATAAATTCCACTAACTTGTTTTTTATTCTTGAGAATAGATCTAAAGGTGGTGATAAGGGAATGTATTGAAATAAATAAAGTATTTTAGGTAAAATATTACTTTTAAGTATATTGATTCTCCCGATCATCGACATTGGTAGTGACATCCATCTCTGAGTTAACTCATTGATATCTGACATTAAGGCTTCATAGTTGACACTGGCGACTGATTCTAGCTTAGGCACAATTTGGATTCCTAAATATTTAAACTGATTTACAACATTGAATTGATTTACCTCAGGGGCTGGGTAATTTCTCTGGGTCTCATTTAGCATTAATATTGAAGATTTAGTTTTATTTATTTTATATCCTGATATTTCCCCAAAATTCTTTATTAAATTCAACAAGGTTGGAATTGATTTTTTTAGATTCGACATAAACAAAATTATATCATCGGCGTACAGGGAGATTTTATGTTCTGTTGGTCCAACTTTAATTCCATATATTTGTGAATGTAAACGTATCGCTATCGCTAAAGGTTCAATTGCCATAGTAAACAGTAAAGGTGAAAGTGGACAGCCTTGTCGACATCCTCTATTGATTTTTATTGGTTTTGAAATATTGTTATTTGTTAGGATTTCTGCTGTAGCATTATTGTATATTATTTGAACCCATTTTATGAAATTATTTCCAAGTCCAAACCTTTGTAGAACTTCAAAAAGAAAGGGCCATTCAACTCTATCAAAGGCCTTTTCGGCGTCCAATGATAGGAGAGCTGTATCCGGTGCTTCTTTATTAAAATAGATAATATTAAATAGTCTTCTTACATTATGGAAGCCTTGTCTACCCTTTATAAAGCCATTCTGATCTCGATTAATAATATTTGGTAAAATTTCTTGTATTCGTCTTGCTAAAATTTTACAGATTATCTTAAGGTCGGCGTTTAATAGGCTTATTGGTCTCATATTTTCACATTTATTAGAGGGCTTACCTGGTTTTGGCAGCAGTATAATTAAGGCATTATTTATGTATGATGGTAAATTATTATTTTGAAATGCTTCTAAAACCATTTCCAAAAAAGGTTTTATTAATTTATTCTTAAATTTTTTATAAAGGTCAACTGGGAGACCATCTGGTCCTGCACTTTTTCCTGATTTCATATTATCAATGGCTAGCCCAACTTCTTCTTGACTAATTTTAGACTCCAATATCTCCCTGTTTTCATTTGGAATACACGGTATAGATAGTTCGTTCAAAAACCCATTTAGTTTTGTTAAATCAGGTTCATTTTTGGTATCATATAATTTTTCATAGTAATCTCTAAAGGCTCTATTAATTTCTAAAGGATCTATAACTACCTGTCCGTTACTTATAATACTGGTAATTGGTGTTTTAATTTCTAATTGTTTAATCTGCCATGCTAATAATTTTCCTGATTTTTCACCTTGTTCATAAAAAGATTGTTTCAATCTTAGAAGACTCGAGGCAGCTCTATTCGCTGATTTTTTGTCGTATTCAGCTCTCAAAATCAGTAATTCATTCTCCAACCTTGGGTCACATCCTGCATACACTTTTTCCTGAAGACTTTTTATTTTATGTTCCAATTGGGCTCTCTCCTCTCGAGTCTTCTTAGATTTTGATCCTGTATAACTAATAATATGTTCCCTAATAAAAGCTTTGAAAGCCTCCCACTTTACACATGCTGATGTTTGTGTAGTATTGATGTCAAAGAACTCGTCTATCTGTTTTTCTATATACTTGACAAATTCCTCATCCTGAAGCCATTTATGCTGAAATTGCCATCTACCTGATTCCTTTGTCAATTTTTTATCTACATATATTAGACAACAGGGTGCATGATCAGAGATCACGATGTTATCATAAAAGCAGTTTTGAATCTTGGACCTTAATTCTGTGGAAATCAAAAAATAATCAATACGTGAGAATGTCTTGTAGGTACTGGAATAACAAGAATAGGCTTTAACTTGTGGTTTCATTTCTCTCCATATATCTAACAATCTCAATTCTTTCATAAAATGATTAATACTAACTAACTAACTAACCTGCACTTATATAGCGCTTTTCTAGTCACAAAGACCACTCAAAGCGCTTTCATTAATACTAACCCTCTATTCTAAGGGCCTATAGGAAACGGATATCTAGGGACAATTTAGAACAGCCAATTAACCTAGCATGCATGTTTTTGGCATGTGGGAGGAAACCGGAGAAATCCCGGAGTAAACCCACGCAACACGGGGAGAACATGCAAACTCCACACAGATCACTGTTGGTCGGGGGCTGGGATCGAACCCACGATCCCACGATCCCCACAATCCCCCGGCCAAGGGTAAACTGTGCTGCCGCAGTGCTAACCACTGCGCCACCGTGCAGCCCAGTCATCCTAGTGGATCCTAGTAATAGTCATCCTACATCCAATGTGCGTACAATCCAGTCCTGTTGATCTATCTATACCTGGATTCAATGTACAATTAAAATCCCCTGCTATTATATGTTGCCCTGTAAGTGATGATAAGATGAGAAATAAATTAGCAAAGAACTTCTGATCATCTATATTGGGACCATATAAGTTCACAAGATTTATATTTTCTAATAGCAAAGAACCTTGAATGATTACATATCTTCCAAATTTGTCTCCAATTACATTTTTCACTTGAAAAGGAACTGATTTATGTATAAGAGTCATAACTCCCCTGGCTCGGGATGAAAATGAAGAGGTGAATACACTTCCTTGCCATCTACTCCTAATTCTTTTAACATCCTCCTCTATTAGATGAGTTTCTTGTAAAAACACAATTTTTGAACCCATGTCTTTTATTTTATTCATAACTTGTTTAAGTTTTTTTAAATTTTGTAGACCTCTGCAATTCCATGAAGTTAAATTAAGATTAACACTTTGGTTTATGATCAATAGAGAGTTTGGGATTACCTTGCAGTGTAAACATGCTCATACAGAGAAGCAAAAACATGAGTGGTTGAACATTCATCCTACAAACTACACACAAACAAATTTCCCCTTCCCACACTTGTGGCAAACCCCCCAAAATCAAAAAAAAAAATTCTGTCTCCCGATATAGCCATCGACCGTTCCACACCCACGGGGAACAGCCTAAGCCACTCCTTCTTCATCCTCCCAATCACCCTAACTCTACTGCTTTTAATGACGTAACATTAACTCTCCTCTGTAGTTTTCCAACTTAACTCCAAAATTTTTAACAACTTTGTACATCATAGTTTTTTTTTGTTTGTTTTGTTTTTGTTTTGTTTTTTTAATATATAATACAATCTATATTTTGTAAACTTACTATTTACTTCAAGTCAGTCAGATGCCTGTGCAAATGCTTAATTATTCTACCTTATATTTTGTTCATGCTTAGCTCCCACCAGTCTCTTCTTCTTCTTTGATCTTCTTGATGAACTCCTGCGCCTCCTCTGGGGTCTTGAAGATGTGGGTTCTGCCCTCATACGTGGTCAGCAGTCTCGCAGGATAGATTACACCATGACGAATCCCAAGGTTGCGCAGCTCCTTACGTACGGGATCAAACTGCTTCCTCAATTGCTGGATTCCTGTGGCCAAATCTGGGTAGAACCGCACCTGCTGGTCCTGGTGTTTAATCTCTCCTTTAGCTCGTGCAGCGTTGAAGATCTTCATCCTGTCTCTGTTGCTAAGAAACTTCATAATTAAGGTCCTCGGCGGTCCCTTATCTCTCCGTGGGCCAATACGATGTGCTTTTTCCAGAACCACTGCTGATTGCAACTCCTCGCTGCCCAGCACCTCCGGAATCCACTTTTCCAGAAAGGAACATACGTCCCGACCTTCTGATTCCTCTGGAAGACCCACCAGCCTCAAGTTATTCTGTCTCGACCGAGATTCCAAATCCAAAATATTATCTTCCAGAGATTTATTTTTTTTTTCCAAAGTGCGCACCTTTAATTGAAGACGGGTGACGTCATCTTCAGCACTAGCGAGACGGAGCTCCATCTGCGCCGTTCGTTCTACACAGTCACCCAATTCCTTTCTTATTCCTTCCAACGCTGTCATAATCCCATCAAATCTAGAGGAAAAGTCCGCTCTCATTGAACTCATGGCAGCCATCAGCGCATCTGCGCCTCCCCCCGCAGACATCGCACCGTTGCCAGCCTCCTCCGCCATATATGGAGTTTTATTTGCTGCGTCACAGACCTGAAAGTCCGTTAATTTGGACTGTTTCGGCGGCTCGCTTTTTCCTTTTCCTGGTTTTCCAGCCTTAGGCTTCGCCGACATATCCTCACCCAAACGCTGGGATACGTTCTGTCCCAAATGAGAGAGTTATTTGCCGATTTTTTTTCTCCAGGAGCAGAGCTGAGCGAGACACGTCCGTCCTACGTGGCAGCCATAACCGGAAGTCCGGAAGCTGCCATTTCTGCTCTTTTTCACACTTGTGTCTGACACCTCCTCTGGCCTCACCTTTGTTGCTTCTGTGCCTCGCTCCGCCGTCCAGTCTCTGCTCTTCTCTCCTCCACACGCTCCGTCCCTGCACCAATGACGTCTGTGCTCTCTATCTTTATACTACTTCATGATATATATTCCCATGTGAGCTACTTATTTTACAATTTCTTCTTATTCATTCATTGTGGTATGAGAAATGATTTCCACTGGCGTCTTTACACAAGCACATATCTTTAGGATTTAGCTGGTGGATTCACATGCATTATTTTCCCCATATATCTCCGGTGCTGGCAGCGCAGTAATAAACTGGGACACCATCTTTACAAGTACACGGATGGTCCTTTTCTTCCATCCCCTCCACCAGCCTCCCTGCATCACATCCCACTTCCTGTCCTCCCATTGTCTCCCTGTTCTTCTCCCCGCTTGCTGCACAGGAAGCTGGCGCGTCTCTTTAATCGACTGGTTTTGTCCAACTAGTCCAACTCCCATGTCCACCATCCAGGGACAGGGGCTGGAAGAGGAAACGCGTGCAAATGGCTCGGCGTTCTTCCATTGCCGGCCTTGTATGGTTATGTTGGTGCAGTGTACTGCTGTGTTTGAGCCTCGTCATCTGAGCCGCTTCCAGACGCGTTAGCTCACCCACCCGGCAAAGCAAGGGTTTGCAAAGGAAGGCTGTAATTATAATCAATCATAAGGCAAAGCCACTTCTGACACACACACACACACACACACGCACATATATGTCTCAGCCCCCAATGCCCCACACCAATGAGCAAAGTGGGAGCCCGCCAATTAAGACCCCCTCAGACACTCAGCTCTGTCGCATTGTTAAGAGGCGGAGGGGAGGGGGATCCTCTGGGCTTTACACACACACACACACACACACACACACACACACACACACACACACACACAGAGAGTGTGCTGCAAACACAGCTGGAAACATGATGTTTATTCCCTGCTCTGGCTTGTTGGGTGACAGGACATTAACGGTGTTTACACTCAGTGGACAGCGGCTACGTCCCTCCGTTTGCCTGCACAGTTCACGGAGTGCGTCCGAAAGCTTGAGGGTCGCGTGTGCAGCATGTTGCTGAAACAGTGTGCATTGGGTCCGTAATTACATGTGCACATCATGCAGCAAGGTATCTGCAGTGTTTTATTGAGGAGGGGGGATGGGGGGGGGGGGTGCTGTGACCAAAATGGACTGCTGCTGTTCTTTGTTATGAGTATAGGCGTGCGCCCAAAGTTAGACATGTTTAATAATCAGAACGATTAAATTATGCCGGCGTATTTCAGTTTTGCCAAGAAGTCGTCCAAATCCCTCTTGCATAAAACAACAGTTATTATGCAAGCTTTTCTTGCATCATCTCCCTCTCTCTCCCTTTCTCTCTCGCTCTCTCCTTTTTTGTTTGGTCCTTAAAAAGAAGTCAATAAAAGCAAGTGTCTGCTTTGATTACGACGCAGAGAGCTTCCAGAACAAACCTACGACGCAGAGAGCTTCCAGAACAAACCTACTTGTGCATTTTCTACTGTGGCATTAGTGTGTGGCTGCAGGCCAAGCTTGGTGCCAGATGTACTGCCCCGTGACAATCCTCCTAATCTGATAAATCTTTACCAACATGCTGGATCGCTGCATTTGTACAGTGATATTCCTCACTGGAAGGTAGACAGCTCGACTGGGACTTTCAGTGCTTTCAATAAGAAATTCAATAAGATTGTGGAAGTGTTTTTTTGTGTGTGTGTGTTTTCGTCTCCTTTTTCCACATTTTAGTGAGAATGTGTTTGAATGTGGAAACAGTGTGTTAATGGATGCACTTTATAAATGATGCATTTGTGTGCCTACATGGCTTTAAAAATGCATAAAGGTACTGATTGTTAAACAGTTCAGCCCGGTAACACACGGTGTATTTACCTCATACCTGCTGTAGCTTCATGTGTGTTGCTCAGTTTGTGCTCATCACATTAACTACTGTATGTGTTCCACTTGTCATTTATTTACACCAAACCATACAGATATCCATCCATCCGTCTTCTTCCACTGCTTCCTTTTCAGGTTGCGGGGGGGCTGGAGCCTATCCCAGCATCTTTGGGCAAGAGACAGGGTACACCCTGGACAGATCGCCAGTCCATCGCAGGGCCAACACAGAGAGACAGACAACCATTCACTCTCGCAGATATTAGACTTTTTAAAGCCTGTTTTGTGTAACGAGACCAAATCATCTGGCTGTGTTGCTTACAAATAAGTACATTAATTAAATACATAAAGGAATGAAATAATAAAGTAACTAAGTGGCAGGCGTGGTTTACCATTAAGGGCCCCTTTATACAGATGGAGATCATTGGGTGACCATTGAGAGATCAAAATTTAGCCCGATCTCTCAATGATCCCGTAAAGCCTGGAAAAGCTGTTTCTGGCTAAATGTTTGGGAGATCAAAAATTCAGTGTAATCTATCGAGATGTTTGACAGAGACCAGGGGAGATTGTGATCATTCAGTGATGTAAAACCATCCAGCTCTCTCAGCAATCTTTCAGTAATCTCTCAGCAATCACAATATCTCTCAATCTCACAGTGATCTTCCAAGGATATCCACAGTTTCCATGGTCTCCTCAAAGTTTTGACTCAGTCCCCTCCCCCCCCAAAAAAACAAAACAAAATCTCTCAACGGTCACCAAAGGAAAGCGTCCTCTCAACAAACTCAAGGACCGCTCAACAATCTCATCGATCCCACAGTGATCCCTGCTGCAGATCCCTCATTGATCTCTCAGCCAATTCTACCTTTGGAGAGGAAACAAATTGGAGTTTATTGAAAGATTTTTGTGAGATCATTGAAAGACCACTGAAAGATCTTTGGGAGATCATTGAGCACTCCTTGACCACTCATTGATCTCATTAATCTGAGTAATTTACTTTTGAAAATAGCTATGAAATGGCTAGTCTGCAAATTGTTAGTTATTTGGCTGACTCATTTTATACCTAAATTATAGGTGACTTTCCAGTATTGCTTTAGTGCATAAAATTCAGTATAAAATCGGACCATCATCCTTTTGCTATTTTGATCCATTCAAATAATTACTATAAAAGAAGTGGTTACATCAAAATAGAAATGTTTTCTCTTGCTGGTGTGGTATTTGATATTATGCATGACAACCACATGGTAAGACACTCCAAGCGTCCTTTTTCCCCTGGCCCATTCACAGTAAAGAGGTTGTTGTTTTTGCCCATTTACATGAACAGAAATGTTTGTGCCTCAGAGTGTGCAGAGCCATTCTCTCATCATCATTTTCTCAAAACAGAACACAAAGATTAGCTCTCCCTCCGCTTCAAGCTGTGCCTGTGAATACAACTCTACCTATATTTGTGTTCTTATGTCCTCACTGCATTTTGGCATGTGCCATACGACTGCAAAACTCTGTAATTGTCCAACAGTGGGGGAATTCAACTGTCTACAGCAGCGAGGGCAGTTAAAGTGGTGTGCAAAAGCACAATTTGCAATGTACAAAAAGTACACTAAAATGAGTTGTTGCACACAAGTATTTGCATAATTGCGTTGTTTTAAATTACTATATTTGCAACACTTTTGCATTTAGATGGTTTGGAATCAGGAGAAATGTATTAATTGTCAAAACATTTTAATTTAATCAGTAATAATGTGTGAGAAAAGTTTGAAGATTTTATGCTGTGAAACAACCAAGAATAATTTACACCTACAGGTACATCTCAGTAAATTAGAATGTCATAAAAAGTTGATTTGTTTCAGTAATTCAATTCAAAAAATGAAACGCCGATATGAGATGGATTCATGAGACACAGAAGGAAATATTTCAAGTGTTTATTTTTTAATGTTGATGGTTATGCTTATAGCTCAAAATCAGTATCTCAAAAAATTTGAATGTTACATAAAATTGTTTTAGAAATCGATTTTTAATAGAAATGTGGGCTAACTGAAAAGTATGTCCATGTACACACTCAATACTTGGTCAGGGCTGCTTTTGGATAAATTTACTGCATCAATGTGGCGTCGCATAGAGGCGATTAGCCTGTGGTACTGCTGAGGTGTTATGGAGGCCCAGGCTGCTTTGATAGTGGCCTTCAGCTCGTCTGCATTGTTGGATCTGGTGTATTTCATCTTCCTCTTGACAATACCCCATAGATTCTCTATGGGATTTAGGTCAGGAGAGTTTGCTGGCCAGTCAAGAACAGTGATACTTGGTTGTGAAACCAGGTTTTGGTACTTTGGCGGTGTGGGCAGGTGCCAAGTCCTGCTGGAAAGTTGGTTTGATTTTTAACAGAGATGAATGAAAGGAAAATTTTAAAAAAATATATAAAAATACATAAATGTGCTGAAAAGTGTTTGGGTTTTTTTTTTGTTTTTTTGAGGAAAGTGTAAAATATATTAAAAATGCTAAAAAAATTACAAGAATAGTAGGGATGGGAGAAAAAATCGATACAGCATAATATTGCAGTACTTTGTGACGATACTGTATTGAATTAGAGACAGCAGTATTGTGATACTTTGTATTTGTGACATTTATTAATAGGCTTTACCAAATTTACCTATTTAGGAAATTAAAGTAATAAAATATATGAAGTTGCAATACTACAGTGGTGTGAAAAAGTGTTTGCCCCCTTCCTGATTTCTCATTTTTTTGTATGTTTGTCACAATTAAATGTTTGAGATCATCAAACAAATTAAAGGTAAATTAAAGGTAAATTGCCTAAATTTAGGCACAGGAAAACAAAAAGGTAACTAACTAAAATACTAACACGGAAACAGACCAAAATACACCATGAGAAATAATTACCACCAAGACAAAATCAAGAAGGAATACAAAACCCAAGAAGTACACATAAAACAATACTAATGACAACTGAGGTTACAAAGGGAGAACTGCGATAAGGACAAATATAAACAGGAAAATAAGTACAAGATACAGTAATACATCAACCCCAAACTAAGATAAAATAACAGGAAACTAAGACCAGAAACAAAAGGACAAACCCACATACAAAATACAGTGATCCCTCACTTATCGCGGTTAATGGGGTCCAGAACCGACCGCGAAAAGTGAAAAACCGTGAAGTAGCGTCACCCCCCCCATTTTTTACATACATTTTTTTTGCATATATATAATATCAATAAGTGTATATTAACCCTATAAATGCATATGTTATCATTAGAACATTAAAGAATAGTTTGAAACATGTAAATAAAATATTAATAATATAAATAATATACATAAAATAATGTATAAATAATATAAATAATACGTACGTTCATTCTCTCACTCTCTCTCTCGACGGGAAGGCGTAGAGGCAGCAGGAGGAGGCGTAGAGGCAGCAGCGATGTCTCGGCCAATCAGCTTGCAAGATTCCCGAGCCGAGCCAACACGAGAACAAAATCTCTTGGGGGGGGGGGGATGCTGGCCAGCGAATCAGAGAGGTGGATTTTGAGTTGTGCCGGCTCTCCATGTAGTCTCCCTGCCTTCTGCTAGTGCCCGGGCAACTTTTTTCTCAATTTTGAATTTTTGATGAATATTTTGGAAAAATCCGCGATGCACTGAGGGCGCGAAAGGTGAGGTGCGAAGTAGCGAAGGATCACTGTACACTAACCCAAACTAAATGCAGAATAAACAGAGATGCAGAAATACAGAAAATGACTTCAACAAAACTTAAAGGCTGAGCACGGCTCCCCACCCATGCTCAGTATCGTGACAGAGCCCCTCCCTCAAGGGGTGGATTCCCAGACACCCCAACGTAACATCAAAAAGAAAAAAAAAAAGACCCACCCACAACCCCCCCGCCCAACAAGAACAAGAAAAATAACCCACCCTGGGAGGGCAGTAGGGGAACCCAGGCTAGGAGGGACTGAAACAACAACCAAAAAAAGAAAAACTCATGACCCACAACATTGAACAGATCAAATGGCAACAGAATATTGGAGATACTGGGAGAAAAAGTAACACAGTTCAGGTGGTTTCCCAGAGTCCCAGAACCACCCAATCATGTGGTGGGAAAGGTTGGGTGGTCTGCTAGAACTCCTGAGCCACCTTAACAGACGGAATAGTTCATCAGGTGGCCTCCCAGTGCTCCGGAGCCAACGGGCCGTGAGGCATGACACACCCCCTCCTGGAAGCGGTAGCTGGAACCAATGCCTTCCACGGACTGCAGGGGCTGAGGAGTGGAGACCTGATGAGGAGGATGGCTGCCCAGTGAGGAAACCAGGCGGCGATAACGGCTAATCAGTAGCGACCTTAGGTGACGACTCATGACCATTGATGACCTCAGGTCAAGATGGATGACCCCTGATGATGTCAGGTGAAGACGGAGGACCCACAGCAACCTCGGGCGGAGACGGAGGACCCACAGTGACCTTGGGTGGAAATGGAGGACCCACGGCGACCTCGGGCAGAGGACCAGTGAGCAACCCAGATGAAACAACATGGCTGACACACGAGAACAACAGGCACAGAAGACGATCGATCAGTGGGGAACCAGACGAAGGCAGAGAAGGAGGACCCATGGTGACCTCAGGTGGAGATGGAGGACCCATGGTGACCTCCGGCGAAGGCTGACGATCCTCGGTGACCTCAGGCAATGGCTCGGACAAAAGGACAGAGACAAATACCAGGTCAGAATCACCGTCAGCAGTGGAGTCCGGTGAGGAAAGCTCAGAAGCAGTTGGCTGCTGCAACTGGCTCTCCCCACCAAGAGCTAAACAAGACCTCTTTAAAACAGATAATGTGAAAACAAAAAAGAGGACTTGCCTTAGCTCGAGCTCCACCGCCATCCAGGACTCCGGCAATCCAGGCTGGATCGTTTTGACCCTGCTCGTCCGACAGTCCAACCCCGACGTGGCCACCTCAGATGGGGAAGAAGAGAAAAACACCAGAAAATTACCGGCAACAGTGGAGGCCGGCGAGGAGAGCTCAGGAGCAGAGGATGTCTGCAACTGACTCTCCCCACCACAAGCTAGACAAGATTTCTCTAAATTTGCAGATGTAAAAACAGAACAGAGTACTTGCTTAGACTTGAGCTCCACCGCTGTCCAGGACTCCGGCAACTCTGCTACAACGGCAACAGGTGGGAGCCCAGATGGAGCGGCTGACGCTGGTAGACCTCCAGATACAGCGGCTGCAGCTGGGGATCCTCTCACCAATGACACAGAGTCCAGTGCTGCCGAAACCAGGGGACACCCTTCTGTCGGCTCAGGCTTCGGAGCACAAGTGGCGCTCTCCTCCCATCCAAGACGTGGCTGCAGGGCTGGAGCTGGGCTCTCCAGGGCTGCAGGCTCCTCCATTGTCCGCCGGCTCCCTCCCAGGACCAGCGGATCCTCAGGGGAAACGGAGAAGAACACAGGAGAAACAGGTGAGGAAAAGGTGGCAGCAGCAGGCGGTGAGGACTCAGCTACAGTGGACCGCTGATACTGAGCCTCACCTCCAGGAATAAGGCAAGATAGTTCATGTTTATGTGTAGGAGAATGAAAAAGCGCTTGCCTTAATTCCCGGGGCGCGATGGTAGCTGCTGCTGCTGGACCAGACGATGTCCTCCCGGGAGCGGCGGTGATCGTCTGGCGAGGAAGCGGAGACATAGGCTCGTGGCAAGGTGGGTGAGGCTCCTTTGTCAGGGGATGCTCAATCATTGGCTCGAACTCCCCGGTAAATCTCCATCCAGATGTGCCACTAATTCTGGGAGGAGCCATGGCTTGTAGTCCAGCAAAAGTTCTGTCTCAAAAAATATGACCTGCCAGCGCTCCTCCAGCTCCTCGGCTGATGGTGTGGGCCACAGTTCAGGAGGAGAAGGCGGGGCTGCTGCTGGATGATGGAGAGAGGCTGGGGACTTCCGCACCTGGGGGTGCTTCTCTGTTGGTGCAGGTACAGATGGGGAAGAGGTTTATTCCAGCCCATGGAGCACAGGTTGTGGGTTGGTAATGGAGAGGAGTAGGTCTGTGAGTTCCTTGTGGCTCTACAGGCTAGGGCATGCTTCGAGCACCTTTGCCACTCCGACCAGACATTCCCAGGCTGCCTCAGGAGTGTGAGAAGCATGAGCCTCCAACATGATGTTGTGTAACACTCCCACAGTCCAACACTCCACCTCACTAAGCCCACAAATACTAAAGCCCATGCAGACTGACATCCCCACAAAAATGGACTTTAAGAACAAATACGGGAGGAAAAAGAAAAAAGCAAACCCACAGCTGCTGGTGTTTTATACTGGCAACGTCCTTCTGTCATAAACTGCCCTGGCAAGGGCGGACTGAGGGCACCAATCACAGGCTTTGAGTTTGCACAATTTAATAATGAAAAACACAAAATACAAAAAACCACAAAAATACAAAAACTTACAAATAAGGGCAGGATACAAAGGGTTACAGCGCGGAGGCTGAGGCACATGGAAATGCTGGCAGAAATGGGGAGCACCCGGAAAATACTGAATACAAAGAGACGGGGACTCTGTCTAGGGATGAGAAGGACGTTGTGAGGAGTGAATCAAGCAGTGTCTCATAAATAGGAAAACAAAAATAATTAAATATCAGGATCAGGTGTGGGTGACATGAGCGATGAGTAATTAGGATTGACCACTGACAGGTGTGACAGCCCACGAAACACAGTTGACACCCAGAAGTAACCACAGACAGCTGTCATACTGAGCGAAATAATAGCAATAAAATGCTATGAGGCACAGGAAAACAAAAAGGTAACTAACTAAAATACTAACACAGAAACAGACCAAAATGCACCATGAAAAATAATTACCACCAAGACAAAATCAAGAAGGAATACAAAACCCAAGAAGTACATGCAACCCAGCTGAGAAAATGACCCTTTTTTTTCTCAGGTGTCAATTGTATTAATACACTTGTGTGATTTTATTTTGAAAACCGATTATTTTGGGGAAGAGGAAGTGTGATCCTCGTTATCCAACTTTTAAATTACCGTTTAATGGTCACGTTGGGTGATCTGGGTCTTCCCATTCGTTAAGAGCGATATTAGCCCCGCCTTCCGAGTAGAGGCAGCAAGCGCGCACTCGGGTTTCGGTCTTTCACGATATGAGAGCGGACGAGAGAGGCTGTGAGCCATCTGGTTCACACTGATACCTCTTCTTGGTGAGTTAATTCAGAAAAATGCTATAAATGGGTCTAAACACTCTCCAAACGCTAATTTGCAACCTCTATTATCCTAAGTTGACGGGAGCACGAGCTTGAGAGGCCGTGAAGCGGTGACTTTTGCTGTGTTCACACTAAGACCTCATCTTGGTGAGTGAGATACATGCTAATGTTAGCGTTATGCTAATGCTAATCGCGAGTGGATTTTTTCCTGTTTAAAAGCAATGGAAAAGGCTGTCTTTGTGTCTGTATGGTTTTCCTAAATGTGATTTCAGTTCCCAACAGTATGCTGAAGTACTTTTAGTCCTTATGCACTATTTCTGTCAAATGAAATGTGTAGTTTGATGCTAAAAGCACATGGTCTTGGTCTCCTATGTAAAAGCATAGGTTATGCTAAACCCAGTAGCTCAGACCGGGTTTTAATGATTTTAAAAAGGGGATATTGGAAGTAATGGGACAGTATATTCCCTGGTTATGTGATAAATTAATTGTATTTCATTTCATGAATTACAAAGACAAGGTTAGAAAGGATTAATCATAATTTCATGGTTAAATGATGTAGAGATGAACAGAGGAATTCATTTAATTGGTTACATGAAAAAAGGGTATTTCATGTGCTACCAGAGAGATTGTGAGAAAAAGAACACATGCATGTGAAATGTAAGATATTACTATATTGCTGGATTGTAATAATAGTAATATGAGAGAAGAATTTAAACACTAAGCTATGGTGCTATATAAGAAGGGATTGGAAAATGAATTACTCTAGCTGTAAACAATAATACCATTATTGTTGTGCAGGCTAGGTTTTTTTGGTTGCCGATCAAGAACCTTCTGGATCCTGGATTCTCTCCGAATGGAGATGGCGAGCCTGACCTGAGACTGAACCGAGATTGAACCAAGATCTAACCAAGATCTCGATTGAAGAGCATCCTTCCTCTCTCCAGTGCCCAGGATTCAAAGTGGTAACCACCCAAGTCGCCGCTTTAAAAGAGGAAAAGAAACCTGAGGCTGGAGATACAAGGTATCTTGACTGGTCAAACGACTAAACCGAAAGGACAACCAAACACTGAGCTCAGTAGGACATCTTTGGGGTTTTATTCCATACCGGCCATTGTTATATTTGTATAGTTGTAAATTGTCTGTATATATTGCTCACTTTATTCCTATAAATAACAACCATTATTGCTCATTTCTTGCCTCCAGCTATTTCATTCCACACTCACTTTAATTCCCTATCCTCTCCCGCGCTAAATATCATGCACGTCCCGTTGCATGTGCAACCAAGACTGTCCATCATCAGTATTGGTTGAGTTGTAATGTGACCATTTTCAGTATTGTCTCCATCCGGTATCATTTATGGGCGGAACTACGACGGTATCTGGTCGTCTTCGAACCTCCGACTTTCGTTTCTCTTTTGGCTTTGTACTGAGTGTACTTTGTGAGTTTTGAGCTTTTGGTTCTGCAGTTAGTTTTACTAGTTGCATTTGAATTTCTGCAACTTGTTTTGAGAGTTCTTGGAGTGGGTTTAATGTGATATTGTTCTCATTTTCACCTGAACTGCTTTGCACAGTTTGCACGTGGGATTGTTGCAATTTGGACATAGCAGGATCAGTCAAGATTAATTCTACACTGAAGCGCCAAGTATCATAATCTAGCTCATAAGTTGGTCGGAGGTCTTTGCCAGAAATAGCTCTGAGCTTTTGTGAAAACGGCTGCACGGAAAAATCTTCTGTTTTTACAATGTGCTCAACTACCACACGTTGCACTTCTGGGGGATTTAAATCATATGCAGAAATGATGGGCATACTTTGAGCTGGGGTGTTCGCAGTGTGATTCGACTGGTTAGTTGGCTGTGCACCTTGAATACCGGGCTCAGCTCCAGAAGGCTGAGGTTGAGGTTCATCTAAGAAAGCTTCAGGTAAGTTATCAGGTAACTTAACTTGCTCTGATTGATCATTTTCAGATTCTTTGATTGCCTCAGAAATCCGTAACATCACGTATGTCAGGACATCTGCAAAATCTCTGCCCCTCATCTTCGCTAGGTTTTTAATGTTAGTGAGATGTAACTTGGTCATTTCGCTCCCTACACGGTGCTTATAAACACTGGCAAGAGATTGTATCATATAGCTGGCTCCACTATCAGATACATGAGTACATGGCAATGGGTCAAGAGCTTCAAAAGTAATACCCGAATGATACTAAAAAATAGCACTCTGGGAAAACTCAGACTTACTATCTGCTACTTTTATGACTTTTGAAATCGATCCATACCGTTTCAAAAACTCAGTCACTTCATCAAGTTGCTCATCTCCAGCGATTTCACTCACTATCACTGCATTTGGAATTTTCACAGATTCACTTTCAACAATATCCATTTTGGGTACGTTATAGGCTTGAAATAACGTAAGGGAAAGAAGAAAAAGGCTCCTGGCTGGCTCGCCACTTCTTATTGTAACCCTTACGAACCTAGCAACTGGTCTACACTTAATTTTTTCCCTTATCTAATTAACATAAGGCAAGGGTTACATACACATAAAACAATACTAATGACAACTGAGGTTACAAAGGGAGAACTGAGACAAGAACAGATATTAACAGGAAAATAAATACAAGATAATACAGAAATACATCAACCCCAAACTAAGATAAAATAACAGGAAACTAAGACCAGAAACAAAAGGACAAACCCACATACAAAATACACTAACCCAAACTAAATGCAGAATAAACAGAAATGCAGAATTACAGAAAATGACTTCAACAAAACTTAAAGGCTGAGCACGGCTCCCCACCCGTGCTCAGTATTGTGACAGGTGAACCTTCACAGGAGTGGCTGGCCGACCAAAATTACCCCAAGAGCGCAGCGACGACTCATCCAAGAGGTCACAAAAAACTCCACAACAACATCCAAAGAACTGCAGGCCTCACTTGCCTCAGTTAAGGTCATTGTTCATGACTCCATCATAAGAAAGAGACTGGGCAAAAACTGCCTGCATGGCAGAGCGCCAAGACAAAAACCACTGCTGAACAAAAAGGACATAAAGGCTCATCTCAGTTTTGCCAAAAGACATCTTGGTGATCCCCAAGACTTTTGGGAAAATACTCTGCGGACTGATGAGACAGAAGTTGAACTTTTTGGAAGGTGTGTGTGTCCCATTACATCCGGCCTAAAAGTAACAGCATTTCAGAAAAGGAACATTATACCAACAGTAAAACATGGTGGTGGTAGTGTAATGGTCTGGGGCTGTTTTGCTGCTTCAGGAGCTGGAAGACTTGCTGTGGTAAATAGAATCATGAATTCTGCTGTCTACCACAAAATCCTGAAGGACAATGTCCGGCCATCTGTTCGTGACCTCAAGCTGAAGCGCACTTGGGTTCTGCAGCAGAACAATGATCCAAAACACACCAGCAAGTCCACCTCTGAGTTGCTTAAGAAAAACAAAAAGAAGACTTTGGAGTGGCCTAGTCAAAATCCTGACCTGAATCTGATTGAAATGCTGTGGCATGACCTTAGAAAGGCAGTTCATGTTCAAAAACCCTCCAGTGTTGCTGAATTACAACAATTCTGCAAAGATGAGTGGCCAAAATTCCTCCACAGTGCTGTAAAAGACTCATTGCCAGTTATTGCAAACGCTTGATTGCAGTTGTTGCTGCTAAGGGTGGCCCAACCAGTTATTTGGTTTAGGGGGCAATCACTTTTTCACACAGGGCCATGTAGGTTTGGATTTTTTTCCTCCTTAATCATAAACACCTTCATTTAAAACTGCATTTGTGTTTACTTGTGTTATCTTTGTCTAATATTTAAATTTGTTTGATGATCTTAAAAATTTAAGTGTGACAAACATACAGAGAAAATGAGGAATCGGGAAGGGAGCAAATACTTTTTCACACCACTGCAACTGTTAGGGATGAGCCGATACCGTTTTTTTCTACACCGATACGGATACTGTGACTTTAAATATTGGCCGATACGGATGCAAACCTGATACCGTCTCTCATTTAAAACGGCAAAAGTACAGAACATACTTTGTTTATGATGGTTGCATTTTGCACACATATAAAAATAGAAATCTAAAAGTCAAAGAAAATATTACAAATCTGACTCAGTTCAGCAAAACTGCTGCTTTTTTTATTTTAAACTTTGTAACATTGGCAGTATTTCACTGGTCAGGACTATGTAAACATGCATTCTGAAATTTTAAGTGCAAGTTTATACAAAACTTTGAAGCTGAGTATTTAAACATTTAGATGAAATTCAAAGTGCCACTTTACGCATGAGGTAAAAAATGCTGTCGATCTGAAAATAAAGGAACTAACCCTTTAATTTGTTTTTTTTTTGTCATCCATTATTATTATCATAAGTATGGTCCTCGGTTTATTTAGTAGGGTTTATGATATTATTCTCTGTCCATTCTTAGATTTTGGGTTTGCTCTTATTTTGAAGTCATTCCTGTTCCATTTCATGTTCATGTAGCCTTGCACCCTCTGGGATTAATAAAGTATACAAAATACACAATCAAAAAATTTGCTATTTATGTTTCTGTCACCTACCTCTCATCAACTGTCAGACTCTTCCCCAAAAGGTATGCTGCAGTTTGGTTTTTACTTTCAGTTTCACTATTTTTAGGTTTCACTTGTAGTGTCCAGCCTCCCGAGCTGGAAAAGCAGCAGCTGCTGCTGTGCGACACACGTCCTCATCCCTCATCCCTACTAAGTGTATGACAAGATCATGACCATAGTGCATGGCAGCCCAGGTATTGTGATAATATTGTATTTTGCATCCTTTGGTGATTCTCATCACTAAATAATAGTAATAAATGTTTAATGTGGAATTAAATAAATAAGGTGAACATTTACAATATTACTGCATATAATAATTGTGTCTGTAAAAGTGACAAATCATTGGTGATTTGATCTGTATTTCTGTAAGTGTATGAATTACAGTTTTACATCTAAAACTACAAAGCAGCACCTATTGTAAGTTTTAGCCGATGTGTCATTTGCGATAGCCCCATGATTAAATTTACAATTATTAAAAGTATAAATATATTTCTGGATATGACAATAAAAAGGTGTTTTGGGGGCCAGAAATCCTCTTTGCTGTAATTGATTCCAATAGCAGAGTGCTTCTCCATCCTTATCCTGCCCTGGGAGATAATTTTTGGACAATCTCATTATCCTCCCTCATATTTCTAAGCATGCCTATGTCTGGGTACAAATTGTCCTTTTCATCTTTGGCTGCGTTGCTCTGCTAGAGCTTAACACTGCAAGGAAAGGAGTGAAGTTCACAATTCATCAAAGTTTTTTTATCAATTCCCTTGATACCACTTCTTAAATTGAGTCCTGCTGCCACCAGTGAACTGAAGCGGGCACAGGAGACACCAGAGGCAAATTGAGTGGACAATCTACCCTGCAACTAGAGACAGGGTGGTGCCGAGGAAATTAAACTCCTTATGAGAGAGGGAGAGAAAAGGCAACAACCTCCGTTCAGCTTTGTAAGATTGTAATGCACTGAGGAATACATGTTGTACAGCTCACGTTTTAACCGCACGACCCACTGATGCCTACCAGAGCTTATTCATTATTTAGCCTCGACTTAAGCCCAGTTCCCTGTCCCAAACCTCACATTTCTCTCCATCTTTAACATCCCGCTGCCAACGGGAATCGGCATCCAGCTGGCCCGCAACTTCAAATAAACTAATGGTTCTTTTTGATCCGCAGACATGGTGTACCGGCCATCTGGCAGACCCCCGCTCGGCCACGCCGGCGTTTACTCGGGGAGGACTGTGAGAGTCTGGTGTGAAATGTTGGCAAGTGGGACAACCGGATGTTGTACCTTGTGAACACCTGTTGTATAGAGAAGAGGGATTTTTTTTTCTCCACAGATGTCGGTGTTAAGTGGACATGAGAATTCATTGTTGAATGAATCGCTGCCGTTGCCAGAAAATGGATGTAGCATTGGAATTCACATTTTGAGTCCTGCTCCTTTGATGTGTAGAGGTTTGTTAAAATACAGCGTTTGAGTCCTACTGGTTTACTGCTGGTGTGTGTGTGCCACCATCACCACCAGCGCCACCCAGGTCCTAGATTACAGTGGCCTACATGTGGTGGATATTATTGAACTAGGTTAGCACTAATCAACTGCATGCCCGCAAGCATTTTAAGTGTGCGTGCATGCGGGGGTGAACACGTGCATGTTAGACAGTGCTGACTGGATGGATACTGGTTGATTAGCTCACGGGTGTTTTGTTGCCAGTGTTTTTGGTAAATTAACAGTACGGCGTTCTTCTGCTGTACCCTAAAAGTGCAATAGATAATGAAGAATGCGACGCAAAGGGCTCCAGTCCTCTAAATTGTTAAAATCTTAAAATCCTTTAGCCGTGACTTCGCCAGATATCCTTGTGTTTTTTCACAACTCCCATCATGTAGTCTGCACTCCTGGATTTTTTGTTTGTTTGTTTGTTTTTTGATGCACACATACAGTACATATCACAAGCACACTGTATGCACACTACATTATAATCCAAGAGTAGCAAAAGTTCTAGTTGCAATGTAGAGATAGATGACAGTGTGAGTGATTCCTGAAAACTCATTACTGCTGGCCTAGATATTCACGTTTACACCCTCTTGCTTTGCTGTTGTGCCCACACACTTAAGCTGTACACACACAGTCTGTTTTCAAACCTTTGGGAAGTTCCCATGCAGATGTCACCTGGCATAATCACAGCCCCACAGATAAAAAAAAAAAAAAAAACGCAAGAACAATGCAGCCTATATTTATGGTATCACTTTGTCTGACATAGTGCATTGTTATTAGGCATGCATTTCTTCCAACTCAGTGCTATTTTCCACTAATGAAAGGCTAATGGTTCACTGCTGCTTGACTGAATTGCAGCGCCTCTTCACACTCTGAATGTTGTTTTCACAGAGATGTAATTGTTTTGACATTGTGATTGTATGACAGAGTGGTGGTCTGCAATGCCTGTATGGTAAATTGCATGGGGAAATAAAATATTGCGCTTTAGCGAGATGAATCATGTTGCATGCAGATGGAGCCACAAAAAGAAAGCATATGATGGAAATAGCATGCTGCAAAGCTGGTGATTGTCGGGGTTAGTGATCTTTTGATAGAGGGAGTTGTGTGGGGCTGGGAGAAGCTGGAACAAGTTGGTCTAGCAGGGAAGGTTTTTTTCTGTACACTGCAAAGGCTGCTGGGGTTTTGACCTGCTTAGGTTTCTTCTACTTCTACATGCAGCTTGGAAGTAGGTGAAGTTGTGGCAGAAATCACTACTGTTTCTGTGGTCGTATTTCCATAGCTATCCCACATTGATCACTGCCTCACTGCTTCCATTTTTGTTCACCATTAACTGAACATACATGACTTTTTTTTGACAGTCCTGTTCTTCCTTACTCCTTGCTAAAGTCTGCTCTTATTTTTCTTCAGCTTTGATTTCACTAACTCAGACTGACTGTATACATGCGGTTCTTTGGAAATGTGCAGCAGGATTTTCTTTTCAATTTGAAAGAATTGGCCACAAGATTTAACCTATGGAGTGAAGTGTTTTGGTCGGCTTACCAGTCATTTGGCCTAGAAGATGTCACACTATTAGGGAGTTGAAATTCCAGTTTTTTTCAATACATAGTCAAAAATACAGCTTCCCGCTATTCAGCTGAA
Source organism: Pholidichthys leucotaenia (assembly GCA_020510985.1). Taxonomy (NCBI): domain Eukaryota; kingdom Metazoa; phylum Chordata; class Actinopteri; order Cichliformes; family Pholidichthyidae; genus Pholidichthys; species Pholidichthys leucotaenia. Next base: position 124,334,870 of record CM035847.1, on the reverse strand, counting down.
ACTGGTTTGCAGATGCAGCACTGAGGTGAAAGACTCCATTGCACCACCCAGCTCTCACCATTAAAGGATTTACTCCGCAGGTTGAAGTAGGAGCTGAAGTTACTGAATTGTTAAATGTGAAAACTGGCAGCAGCTATAGAGGTAAAAATATATACTGTTTAATGAAAATTCAATATATGGTATATTCAAAGGCCATGCTACTGGATCCCCAGCAAATAAAATTCAGGTAACATTATGCACAGAGTGCGTGCAAACCATATGAAAAAAATACATCATATGTGCACTACTTTCAGACATGCATAATTCAGGCTAAATGAATTTAAAACTTTGATGCCTTTTCTATCATCACATATAGGTTGAGTAATAAACCACCTTATAAATCATACTGTTTTGTTGTTTTTTTTTTACATTTTGGGTGCTAACACCAGTAGCACTTGGATGATTTTTTTCCCCACACTTTATTAATCCCAGAAAAGATTAGGGCATGCAGCCATATTCAACTGAATCAAATTGTCTCTATGTCACTCCACCCTGGAGATCTAAAAACAAGTCTTCTGACTGTGGGAAGGAACAGGGACACTCGTATGAAACCTCCACGAACATGAGGACAACATGCAAACTCCACACTGGAAAGTGGTGAACCAGAACCCTCCTACAGTGGGGTTACAGTGCTAAACACAGTTGTACAACAAGAATGTGAATTGCAGTACACCTGATTTCTCTACTGAGAAGGGAATGTACACATGTTCACATTTCTCTTCTGTTTTCCAAGGAATAACTTTAACAATCCATGATTTACTTGCTGTGTTCAATGTCCAAGGTGCTGTCCCTGGTGCTGAAGTAGCTCTGCTGCATTTACCTCATTTGCATATTGCATTGATTATCTATTTCTCTTTCTAGTAGTATTCTGCCCTACCTTTGTACTGATTGTCTTGGTAACATCATATTTTAAGAAAACTGTAACTCCAAATACACTTTTCAAATAAATGAGCTGGTTAAAGATGAGTTAGAGCATGTAATATAACAGGAACTTAGCCAACATCCACTGTGTCACAGTTACAGTTCTAAATAATTTGATTACTGTTCAGAGTTTATTGTGAGAAACGTCAGCAAATAAACTTGGCCGATTACTAATCCTCATATTTACCCTTTGCTTTTGTACAAAGTTATAAAAGCACAATTTCAGTAGAGAAGAAGTTGAGATGATGGACCAAAAATCACATTATGGTTAAATAGCAGAGTTTAAGACTAATCAGCACTGATGCCTTGAAACATAACTCCAATCTCACAGAGTGTAGTGTCACAAAGTCAACTCCTGTGGGTTGCAGTGACCATTCTCCAACAGTAAATGGACTATATCAGGGGTGTCTAGTCATGTGCCATGGAGGGCCAAGACCTTGCAGGCTTTACCTCCAACCAGTGTCTTCATCAGCAGATTCCACTGAATTTCTTCCCAATGATTGCTGATGGGTGAAAAGGGTAGAAGGAAAAACCTACAGGGTCTTGGCCCTCCATGGCACATGATTGGACACCCCTGGGCTATATGAACATTTTTAACCAGCAGTGGACAGTGAGAGTAGGGAGCAGGTGGAAGAGAACCTGGAGAGGTGGAGGTATGTTCTGGAGAGAAAAAGGAAAAAATCAGTAGAAGCAAGACAGAATACATGAGTGTGAATGAGAGGGAGGCAGGTGCAATAGTGAAGATGGAAGGAGTAGCAGTAGTGAAAGTAGATGAATTTAAATATCTGGAGTCAACCATCTAAAGCAATGGAAAATGCACAAGAGAGGTTAAGAAGAGCGTGCAGGCAGGGTGTAGTGGGTGGAGACAAGTGTCAGGGGTGATTTGTGACAGAAGGGTAGCAGCAAGAGTGAAAGGGAAGATTCATAAGATGGTAGTGAGACCTGTTATGATGTATGGTTTGGAGAAGGTGGCGCTGACAAAAAGACAAGGTGGAGCTGGAGGTGGCAGAGTTGAAAATGCTAAGATTTTCATTGGGAGTGACTAGGAGAGACTGGATTAGAAATGAGTATATTAGAGCGACAGCTCAGGATGAGCGGTTTGGAGATGAAGTAAGAAAGGCAAGGCTGAGATGGTTTGGACATGTGCAGAGGATGGATAGTGGATATATTGGACAAAGGATGTTGAAGATGGAGCTGCCAGGCAGGAGGACAAGCGGAAGACCACAGAGAAGATTCATGGATTTAGTGAAGGAGGACAGGGAGAGGGTTGGTGTTACAAAGGCAGATGCAAGGGATAGGGTGAGATGGCGGCAGATGATCCGCTGTGGAGACCCCTAAAGGCAGCAGCCAGAAGAAGAAGAAGAAGAGTGGACATGCCCATCATATCTATTTTGGCCTTAAAGAACCTTTAGTGGCTGTTGAAATATTGCCAGGAAGAAACATGTCGGGGAGTTACAGTTGCAATATGTGTAATCTGGACCTTTACCTTTTCCTAAACATTTCCTTAATCAATTCCATCTTCTACCGCTTTTCCGGAGGTCCGGGTCATGGAGGCAGCAGCTCAAGCAGAGAAGCCCAGACTTCCCTCTTCCCGGCCACCTGCTCCAGCTCTTCAGAGAGGATACCAAGACGTTCCTAGACCAGCTGGGAGCCCCTTCAAGATAACCCAATTATTTAATCAGTTAATCAAACTGGAAGTAAGTCTCAACTGAGAAAGTGAGAGTAAACACAGACTGTAGCCACACCAGATCAAGACAATGACTTTAACTTGATTCTCCATGATGTAGTACCATTTGCCATCTCCCTCCTACTGCAGTGATGATGCTGGATATCAGCATTTTTTAAAAGAAGATACAGTGAAGCCGGTATACATTCTGAGATGAATAACTAATGATCAAGTTTTACATGTCAGTTGGTGGACTTGTTAGGGCCCAAGCCACTGACAACATCAGTGGGCGACAGCCCTATTCTTCTTATTATTCTTTCACCTAAACAATCACATTTTTCACCCTCTGATCGTTAACCAAAACGGGATTTTTTTATTTATTTATTTATTTTTTTTTAGCAAACCCATCAGACCCGGTGAAAAATTCGATAAACGAAAACATATGTGCCCCCCCACCCATAATTTTTGTGGGTGGGGCCAAACGTACAAGGTTTGTGGAGACTGTAAACTTTGCCATAGAGACATAAAATTTGGGTGAGGTGTGCATCACCTCAAGACATGCAAAAAAACATAATTGTGGCCCATACCCACCACCAACAGGAAAGCCGACATCTTGCCTCAAAGTTGCCCAACCTCCAATTCGGAAAAAAGTCACACCTCGCATTTGAACAAACTAGTCCTAGGGACCTGCTCCGATTGAGCTCATTTTTACATGGCGGCATCTATAGGCATTGGCTATTAAAAATTGTGTAAATTAAGTCAAAATCTCAAAAGATGTGGCCTGGGCATCATGGCGAATTTGACTCCTCCCCCTACAACATCAACCAGCTGTAACTCGGGCAAAACTTGTCTGATGTCCACCAAAGTTTCCATGATGGAAAATACTCCTGCCCCGAACGTGTCTACATAAAAATACCTGGTAAAAGATATAGCGCCACCTAGTGGTTAATGGAAGGATTCCTGAAACCTGTTTTATTTATTACTCAGGCGCCACTTGCCAGAATGACGTGAAATTTTCTGAGATTCATCAGACCACAGGGATGATCATAACTGCACATCAACTTTAGTATGTCACACGTGTTACCATGGACATGCCCTCCTCGCCATTCAATCCGTGAGTTTATGCGGAGGGTTGGGAAGGTCCCGGAGTCATGAAATTTGGAACATAGATAGAGGTGACTGTCATCTGTAGTCCTATTTGGGTCAGCAACACATAACTGATAGGCAAGTCTTACCATAGCGACATGGTGAAGGTTGACTCCTCGCCATGGGACATCGGAAAATTGTAACTTGGAGAAACTTCATCCGAATTTCACCAAATTTCCTACAATGGATATTAGTCCCACCCCAAACGCCTCTATGTAAAAATAATTTACAAAAGTTATAGCACCACCTTGTGGTTAGAACAAGAGGCACTTGTAAATTGGACAAACTTTGTACGATTTTCACCAAATTTTTCACGATCGATGTTAGTCACACTGCAAACATGTGTATATAAAAATTATAAACAAAAGTTATAGTGCCCCCGAGTGGTTAAAGGAAGAATAGCTTAAAACTCTTTTATTTATTACTCACGCGCTGCTGGCCAGAATGACAGGAAATTTTCTGAGGGTTATCGGACCTCCTGTTTGATCATAACTGCATATCAGCATGGCTTCACTGCTGTTACCGTGGGCACTCCCTCCTCGCCATTCAATCCTTGATCTTGTTTGGAGGGTTAGAAATGACCTGGAGTCATGAAATCTTGACCATAGGTTGAGGTGACTGTCATATATAGGCCTATATGGGTGGACAACACATACTGTAGCTGACAGGGAAGTGTTGCCATGGCGACATGGCGAAGGTTGACTCCTCGCCATGAGACATCGGAAAGTTGTATCTTGGACAAACGTCTGATTTTCACCAAATTTTCTACAATAGATAATAGTCCCACCCTGGATGCTTCTATATAAAAATAACAAAAGTTAGAGCGCCGCCTAGTCGTTACATCAGACCCTTGTAAACTGGACAAACTTTGTACGATTTTCACCAAATTTTCTACGATCGATATTCGTCCTGCCCCAAACACGTCTATATAAAAATAATAAACAAAAGATATAGCACCCCCTAATGATTAAAGGAAGAATTGCTGACAACTGTTTTCTTTATTTTTCTCTCACCAGCTGAAAAAATGACATGAAGGAATGACTAGGGCTCATTGACAGTACATGTACATAGTACAGAACTGTTTCCATGGCGACCGGCGTGCTTCAATGGCTTTCTCGCCATGCAAAACATGACAGTTACAGCTCAGACAGTCCTGGTCCGATTTGGACCAAACTTTGCACAAATCATACTAATCCCTCTCTTAACAAATTTGCATATCAATATTCACAAAACTGTCACACCAGCACCTACTGCTGACATGAGGTACTTCACAAAATTGTTTCAAATTTTGTGCAAAGACCAGTAGTCACAATGACATGACATTTTCAGTGGTTTCCTAGAGTGCATTGGACAACCCTCAGTGGATGTCACTTTTGGCCTGCAATAAGCACAGTTGCCATGGAAACCCACTCCTCGCCTTTCAATAATGGACACTTGTAAATTGGACAAACTTTGTACAATTTTCACCAAATTTTCTACGATCGATATCCGTCCTGCCCCGAACACGTCTATATAAAAATAATAAAAGATATAGCACCCCCTAATGATTAAAGGAAGAATTGCTGACAACTGTTTTATTTTTCTCTCACCAGCTGAAAAAATGACATGAAGGAATGACTATGGCTCATTGACAGTACATGTACATAGTACAGAACTGTTTTCATGGTGACCAGCATGCTTCAATTGCTTCCTCGACATGCAAAACATGAGTTACAGCTCAGACAGTCCTCGTCTGATTTGGACCAAACTTTGCACAAATCATACTGATCCCACTCTGAACACATCTGTATATCAATATTCACAAAACTGTCACACCAGCACCTACTGCTGACATGAGGTACTGGATAAAATTGGATCAAATTTTGCACAAAGACCAGTAGTCACAATGACATGACATTTTCAGTGGTTTCTCAGAGTGCACTGGACTACCCTCAGTGGAAGTCACTTTTGTTACTGCGACAATCACAGTTGCCATGGAAACCCACTAACTGCCATTCAATACATTTTATACTTTGGAGGGTTGGGAAAGTCCAAGGGTCATCAAATGTGGAACATAAGTCAAGGTGACTATCTTCTGTAGTTCTGTGGTGTCTACAACATGTACCTAAAATGTAAGTGTTACCATGGCCACATGTCCAAGTTTACCTGCTCGCAATATGTTGGACAATTGTAACTTGGACAAACTGTGTCGGATTTTCACCGTAATTGCTATGATGGAGATTAATTCCTCGCCGCACGCTCCTACATAAAAATATTAGACAGAAGTTATAGCGCCACTTATTGCTCACAGGAAGTTCGACGCCAAATGGCTGACTTTATTATTCACGCAGCCTTTGCAGGGATGACGGGAAATTTTCCAAGCCAGCAAGGTACAATGGGCGCCGGGTTCTGCGAGCGCGTGGGGGGGGGGGAGGTGTCGCCGCAGCAACCCCACCAGAACGTGCGAATAGCTAGAAGAGGAATTGTTTATTGCCTATCAAGATAAGATAAGATAAGCCTTTATTAGTCCCACAACGGGGAAATTCCAGGATCAATGGCCCACTGTATTGTTTAGGTTTAAAAGGTGAAGCAATAGTGTTCATTTACCAGAGCTGTTTTCACTCTCCTTAAGTGTTACTTCTTTTTATTTTAAAATAATCACAATAAATATTCAGTCTGTACCAAGCTAACTTTTACGTAGCCAGAACATTCTTGTCTCCACTTGTATAACTACTGACCAATCACAAGTGAGCAGGTCTTTTTTACATGCTGGTAAACTGTCCAACTGTCCCTTAACTGACTTAAGTCAGACCATGATAGATAGATAGATAGATAGATAGATAGATAGTTTATTTCGAACACAAAAATATAACAAAAACAAGCAAATGGCAAATGCAATAAAGTAACAGTATACACTGTTCAAAAGGGAGAAGGAAGAAGTGAACACTTAATTCCATCTCCTCTTTTCCATAGATACACCCATGTGAATTTTATACAAATTACCACCTTTAAGACCTCAAGTAAACAATTTACTGTATTTTTTACAAATCAACATTAACACCCATCCATTCTAACATACAATGAAGTCCATACATCAAAACCAGCTTCAAACAACACAGATATACACAGTGCTGTCCCACCCACCATTCCATAGTGTCCCATAATGTCCCAGAGGGAACATAATGAATTGTACATATAAATACTACCCTTCTAACATATATCCTTTCAGCAAATGGTGCTTATACCTCTTTTTGAATTGATTTCTGTTTGTACATAGTTTCAGTTCCGGCTCCAGGCTGTTCCACAAATCCACCCCACAGACAGATATGCACATACTTTTCTTGGTTGTTCGTATCTTGGGTTTTGTAAAGTTTAAGTCTCCTCTCAAATTATGATCATTGTCTCTTTTTTTAAATATTTTTTGTATATTAGTCGGGAGTTGATTATTAATTGCCCTGTACATTCATTGTGCTGTCTTAAATTTAACTAAATCGATGAACTTTATGACATGTGACTTTAAGAACAGCACATTGGTATGGTCTCTATATCCTGCATTGTTTATTATCCTTATAGCTCTTTTTTGTAATGTGCATATTGACTGTAGGTTGGTCTTGTAGGTGTTTCCCCAGACTTCTACACAGTAGTTAAGATAAGGTAAAAACAGTGAATTGTACAATAAGACCAATGATTTATAGTCCAAGATGTGTCTTGTCTTCCCCAGTATGCCTATACATTTTGCTAACTTGGCCCGGATGTGACTGATGTGAGGTTTCCAGCAGATTTTATTGTCTAGCGTCACCCCCAGAAACTTATTTTCCTGTACTGTTTCTATTCTGGTATCATCTATCGTTACCATTATTTCATGATTTATTTTATAATTTCCAAACACCATAATCTTTGTTTTTTTTAGATTTAGAGATAATTTATTTTTGTTGAACCACTGCGTTAATTTTTCCATTTCAGTTGTGACCACCTCTAAAACCTGCTGCAAATTCTCACCAGTGCAAAGGATATTTGTGTCATCCGCAAACAAAATAAATTTCAGAATTTTGATACTTGGCATATGTCATTTATATACAAAATAAAGAGTTTGGGTCCCAAAACTGACCCCTGGGGCACACCACAAGTGATGTCCATGAAGGGTGATTTGTGCTCTCCAATTTGTACAAATTGTTGTCTGTTACTTAAATAACTTTCCACCCAACTCAGTCCTACCCCTCTTATCCCATACCTTTCCAGTTTCCTTAGTAGTATTCTGTGGTCAATGGTGTCAAAAGCTTTCTTTAAATCTATAAATACTCCTACAGCAACCTTTTTTTTATCTATACAACTAGTAATTTCTTCTATAAGTTCGATCAGTGCCAAAGATGTAGATTTATCTGCTCTAAAACCATACTGGCTATCTGTAAGGAGGTTGTGTTTTTCAGTGAAATCATCCAGTCTCTTAGTGAAGATTTTTTCAAGTATTTTGGAGAATTGTGAGAGTAAAGAGACTGGCCTGTAATTTGTGAAGCGATGACTGTCTCCTGTTTTGTATTGAGGTATTACTTTTGCTATTTTAATTTTGTCTGGAAATTTACCAGTTTGAAATGACAGGTTACAGATGTGGGTGAGTGGCTTAACAATTCCCTCAATTACTTTTTTCACTATTGTCATGTCAATTTCATTCCAGTCCGTTGATTTTTTGTTCTTAAATTTACTCACAGTCTCGATAATTTCCTTTTCAGTAACTGCACCCAAAAAGATTGTGTTTGGATTTCTATCTTCTATTTCATTCACAGAACCACTGTGGTTTGTTTCTGGTGTCAGTATTGATTTTGCTAATTCAGGACCAACGTTTATAAAGAATTTATTGAAACCACTGACCACATCTTCCATATTATTTATCAAACTGCCATTTTCGATAAAATATTCTGGATAATTTGCATTCTTGGGACGATTACTAATAATCCCATTGAGTACTTGCCATATTCCTCTTATGTTATTTTTGTTATCCTCTAGTATTCTGTTGTAATATTCTTTCTTACAGGTCCTCATTATAGTAGTAAGCTTATTTTTATATCTTTTATATTTGATCTCAGCTTCCACCATTCTGCATTTAATGAATTGTTTATATAATGTATTCTTCTTTTTACATGCATTTATTAACCCCTTGGTGACCCAAGGAATATTTTTTTTTGTTGTCTGTCACTGTATTGTTTTATAGGACAGTATTTATTGTACAATGATTGAAATATTTGTAAAAATTTATCATATGCTCTATTTATGTCATTTTCATCATAAACTATCTTCCAATCTTGTATTAATAATTCCTTTGTCAGTAAATACATTGATTCTTTGGTTCTTATTCTTTTATATTTAATATTTTTGGTATACTTTTTCTTCCTATAATCACATTGATAGACAACAAAAATCGGCAGGTGGTCACTGATATCATTTAATAAGAGCCCACTCCTGATATTATTTTCCATAACGTTTGTGAATATGTTATCTATTAGTGTGGCACTGTGTGATGTGATTCTGCTAGGTCCGGTAATTGTTGGATGTAAGCCCATACTGTACATTGTGTTGATAAATTCTTCTGTCAAACTATGTTGTTTTGAGTTCATCAGATCTATATTGAAATCCCCACAGATGAACATAACTTTTTGAGTTAGTTTTGCGTACATGATTTAGCTTTTTATTGACTTTAAATTAGGTTACATTTCTGAACAATGACAGCTGTGTGGAAACAGAAACCATGCTGAGGATATGTGCTTCCTAAACAAATTGGCCATTTCCTCCAGAGCTTTAGTCATCTGCCCAGCTGATGGGGTTTTAGATTACAATATGTGTATTACAGTACAACAGTCACTGATGCTGGTGCAAGCCCTGCTTACATTTGCCAGCCTTCTGTTTCCAGACACCTTCTGTTTCCACTTGACCCTGTCATAGACATCATTCGCTGAGGCACCAATCTCTTCCAAGTCCTGTTTAACACAGTCTGACCATCTCAATTTTGGATGTCCTCTTTTGCGCTTTCCTGGTGGTACCATCTCTAATGTCCTTCTACACACATTGGTATCATCTCTCCTCTGGACATGCCCAAACCATTTAAGCCTGCTCATTCTGCTCTTCACACCAATACCTTCAACATGCAAATGAGAATGCAAACTTTAAATCCAAATTATAATCCTATCAACAGTTTACAATGCAGTACAGCTTATCAAATAGAATAAACCCTGCTTTTTCATAGGAATTGTTAAGTACCTTTTTATTTTTTCCACCATGATCACCAGAGGATCATTTATTCAAGAGCACATAACCCACATTTTTTCACATTAGAGGCTCATGTGGACTCCAGAAAATTGTCTGTTTTGCATTTCCAACCTCATAAAACAGTTTAAGTTAAACTTTAATGTCTTTGGGAATCTAAATCAGTGAAGATTATTTCTTTCTTTTTTGTCAAGCATGAGCTGTTTTCTCTCTCTGGGCCTTAAATGTTTCAGGATGTGCTGTGCCTTGAAAAGAACAAAGCGTTCAGTCCTATTGCGATATCTCCCCCAGAGCCTGATCGTCTCAGTCCTGACACTAATCTCATTGTAAAGGTTGACTTAATAAGAGGATTAGTGACCTTGGAGGCATACACATGTGCACCCCCGTTCGAAAGGCAGGGACACTCCCACACAAACACACGTCAAATGAATGTATACGGGAAACTAGGAACGTCTGAAAGGACATGTTCCTTAATGTAGGCATTGTTCTTTTAACAGGGCATATAAACTAACTGTACACACACAGGCAGAAATGAGCGGAGCTGCAGATGTGCAGGTGTGAAATATTTACTAATGAGCTCATTAGTCAGTTGCTTCTGACTCTCTCGAAGTGTGGGATGCATCAGAGCAACTGAGAGCAGGGCACATATATGATATTTACTTTGCTTGCCGAGCATGCCACCCTCCTTGTTGAAAATTGTGCAAATGCTCTTTTAAGTTTTTTTTTTTTTCCTCACAAAAGCTCAGTGCAACTTGATATCTGCGGGCAAATAAGGTTTTAATCCAAGTTTAAAAATAAAAAATAATTAGGGAGAACTTCCCATTTCATGTTTTGCATGGGCACTGGGGGGGGGGGGGTTGCCACTGCAGACTTTGCATCACAGGTACAGATTTAATGTGCATGGGTACATTTTGCCCAGAGTACAAAAGCGTTGGAATGGAGGCATGCATGCACGCACACACACACACACACACACACACACACACACACACACGCACGGTTTGCCTACTGAACGTTTAACCAGTAACAGCCCACCTCTAGTAATTATTGCAGAAACTTCTTTTCTAAAGCTCCAGCAGGAGGAGTGGAGGGGCCTAACAGACACTCTGCATAAGTGCTTCTTTGATGACGAGATAAATCATCTCATTACAGCATGATAACTTTGGGTGCTTTCACACCTGCAGGCTTTAGTTTGTTTCAGTCAAACTCAAGTTCATTTTCTCTTAGTGCGGTTCATTTTGTCTGGTGAGAACACGGTAATCGCACTCAAGTGCGTACTTAAACAACTGTACTGAGACCACCTGAAAGAGGTGGTCTCAGTTCGAATTAAATGGCAAACTGTGGTGCAGTCCTGCAGTTGAGAAAGCGATCGCACTAAAACAGGACCAGTGGCAAACTGTAAAACATTTTGTCATTGTAGATACCTGTGGATCTTTGAAAATATCTGTGGCTGAGCACGTCACTGTTCTGGAGGATTAATGAACATTAACATGTTATTTGTCATCCGTAGCAGCACTTCATTTTCAAACTGTACAATTTGCCAAAAGTGGTATATGCACGTATGTAATGAATGATAACCAGGGCGATGAAAACCCCCTGTAGATTACGCTACGATTTGTATTATTTTCTTCCCAGAAATGCATAAATACACAATAGCCATCTTACTTCCTCTAGTTACCTTTCCTGTTCTCGCCGCAAAAAAATCTGACCAATAAGAACAGAGAGCGTTCTGATATAAGTCTCGCGGGATTTAACATGACGCAGTTTGGTGTGCTTGAATTTTTGCCTGTGTGAAAGGGAACCGAACCAAGGAGAAAATGATACAAAGTAACAAACTTGTCAACTGATTCAGACCAAATTAAATGAATTTAGGTGTGAAAACACCCTAACACATAGAGATAACAGTGGTTATGAAAAATGTATCCTTTTTTTGAACTTTAATACATAAAGGCCAGTTAAGAGACAGGTATCTTCCGATGTTTTTTTTTTAACTGCAGTGTATCTCCTCTCCTCTGTACACCCGGGTGCCAGGCTGGGTGGAAGTGTGATACATGCCTACCAAGAGGAATCCTAATTGCCTGCTGTGGTAAATGTGCCGTTCCCTTTCATTCCAGCCATGTCTTACATAGCTCCTCTTTGAGTGAGTCATTTTGTGATGAGGCTCGCGTTGATCTTTGGGAGAAGCAATATCGAACATCCTGCTGAGGCAGAGTTCACCGCTTCAAAGAATGCGTGGAGGAGTGAAAAAAAAAAATGGAGATTTGCAAAAAATAGCTACAGCTTAATGCTTCCAGACTCCTTCCAAGGATATGTGCAGGTGTTGAGGCATTTGCTAAGTTTTGCTGCCTTACCTCATGTTAGGCTCCACTGAACTAATGCAGGTGCTGTCTCTAGTGAATTAAGTTTAACAGGAAAAAAATGGAAAAGAATAAAGAACAGAGCTGCTCTGAAAGTCTGAAAAGTCACAACACAAGAGGTTTAGGAGCTGGTGATGCTTTTGTCATACTTTTATTTTTTCCACTTGTTCCTTCTCTCATTCTGTGCAACATTAACCATAATTGACAACATAAAGCAAAGCACAGTTGTTATTTTCATAATTGCTTTAAAGAAATACAAGGTTTTCAGAGGAGACAGCCAAGGTCATTATTTATCACAATGCGGCCACTTTATGTGGAATACACTTGGTCTCGGTGTATACATTTTAGTATGCAATGCATGTAATACACTAGCCTTTGATTAGAGCTGCAAACATGCACGCAGTTACTTTGGTTTGCTGTCTCTTAACACGGAAACAAAATCTATTTGGTTACTGATTTAAAAATAAGATAGACACCCCTCATTCAGCAGTCATAAATTCACCTTTAGACACAGCGTACACATATTCCTCATCCACATTGTCAAGGGCCCCTCCACTGTGTCTAGAACTCCTCGCCGTTTGATGCATTTATTTTGTTCAGTGTGCAGAGAAAATGATTCACTGCTCAAGATGCAACTCATCTAATCAATGGAGACGCGAGCGGCTATGAGGGGTGCGCGAACTCTGAGGGTGTATGCAGTAATGAAACGACTTGCGGGAGATGGAAGATGAATTGGTTTGTGACACATCTAATGGTGTCATTGAAGTTCTTGACTTCATCCTGCTGATTGGCTGTGCATACACACACATAGTCACTCAGTATCTCTCTCCCTCTATGGCACAGTTTGCAGATTAGGCTTATACTTGGGACTGTTAAGCTATAAAAAAAAAAAAGAAGCTCTATCTCGTCATGTACTTACATCCAGTGAATAATGCCTAAAAGCTTTATCAGCCCAGCTGGACTTAAAAATAGACCGCATCCTACTGACGGGATCTGGGATTAGGATGTTATGACAATAAATGAGGTTGTGTTAGTTATGTATAACAGTCGCTTGAAATATCAGTTTGCTGTGGCAGGGAGGATTGCATGGAGTTTTATGTTTTCTTATTATTTCTGTCACAATGTTTGATTTAATATTACTGTAAGATTAAATAATATTTCTACAATCACACTGATTTCTGACCTGGTGAATGCCACCTCCACCATAGCCTGAGCAGGCTGCCATCACCTGTAAAGGTGCGTTCACACCAAACGTGAACGGGCGGCGCAAATCCATACAAAGTGAATGGAAAGAGGCGAGTACATGCGAAATTGCACATTCGTGCCTTCACATCCGAGGCTAGCTAGCTAGCTGGCTGCTAACTTTGAGATTCTGCCGTTACCCTAGTAAAAGTATCACCATCACAGAGTAAGCTAGTTTGAAAATTAGACTGCCACTCACCTGGAAACAGGAGGACTGGGAGTTCTTCAGCTGAATCGGGATGTCGGAGTTATTTACCCATGAATTCCTGCCACGGACGTCCTAAACAAGGCTAGCAAGCTAGCAATGGAAACACTCATCATCTTGTGAAGCTTTGGAGGCAGGGACAACATTTTCAGGTGAGCCTTCCGTCGGATAATGTAAACCTAAGCATGATGTTATTTTGGGAATTTCCACAGCAGGTTGAACAGAGCTGCAGAAGTTTTGAAGGCACCTTCACCTGTCTGCATCTCACTCAGAAGGGGAATTCATGTCTGTTTGTGTGTTTACATTGAGTTATAATGTAATCGTGCCACACGAAAAATTTGCCGGTTCGCATTTGGTGTGAACGCACCTCAACAGCACTATGCAATCTTACTATTTGGGTAGAATTGCCAAAAATACTACAACTGCCCCATTTTATAGCTTGCAGCTCAATGACCAATCATGTGGTGCAGTGTTATACATAAGATGAAGGCATTTTCAGAGTGGGCATCATGGCAGAGCCAGCTAAGAGACCAAAAAGGATCATGATGGAGGATATGAGGAAAAAGAGCAACTGACCAAGATCCCAAACTTATGAATATGAATATTGGACCAGCTAACACTTCTTGGTTGGAGCTAATAGAGATAAATGGATGCAAGACTGATGGTGACCTGGCTTTGTTGCTATTGGACTTGTGAGTCCAGTGTTTCCTCTGGCTTAAAGATTTTGGCATGGTGGCAACCTATTTTTTTTTTTTTTGGGGGGGGGGGGCGGTGTATGTTACGCATGTGACACGTACACGACACTGAAAGGGAAAAAACATTCATAATACTGTAGTAATTTACTTATGTATACTTAAATCATATGATCAGAGGTGGGTATATTAAGCAGAAGTTGCACTCATATAAAAACAGTGTTGTCTTATAAAATTACTAATTAAAAGAAATTACTAGTTGAGTTGTGTAAGAGTACAAAAGCACCCACTTAAAAAATACTTGAGCAATAACGTTCATTGTCATGATCTGAGCACGGGGGGTTCTGCTGTGCTCAGTCTCATTGTCTTTTCCCTTATTTATTTGTTGTATTTTGGGGTTCTGAGTTCCTGTCATTTTATCCTTGAATGGTTTTCATATATCTTGTATTATTTCTTAGTTCCTCTCATTCCCCGTTAACATTCATTGCAGTCTTGCTATTTATTTATTTGGTATTATCTGTATTTATCCTTCAGTTTATTATTTGTCTTTATTGCACTTCTCTCTCTCTGTCTCTCTCCGGGACTGCAGCTGTCAGTGGCACTTCCAGGTTTTGTTCTGATTGTGGGCGGTGCTCCTGTCAAACTGTCAGTCCCGTCTCCTTTCCTCTCATGACTCACAGCTGTTCTTAGTTGTGTAATCAATGTCAAACCATGAGCCCCCTCATGGATCGTCACCTTATCATGGTGGTGGGGTTTGTGTGCCCCAGTGATCCCAGGAGCTATGTTGTCCGGGGCAATTTGCCTCTGATAGGGTCACCCAAGACAAACTGGTCCTGGGTGAAGGGCCAGACTAAGAATGATCCAACAGACTCTCATGATAAAATCTAGATCAAGAATTCAGTGTACCCCGCCCGGTATGGGGTTACCGGGGCCCCACCCTGGAGCCAGGCCTGGGGAAGGGGCTTGATGGCTAGCGTCTGGTGGCCGGGTTTCCACCCATGGGACCCAGCCGGGCTCAGCCCGAAGGAGTTACATGGGTCCGCCCTCCAGTGGGCTTACCACCTGCAGGAGGGATCATGGGGGTCCGGTGCTATGTGGATCAGGTGGCGGTCAAAGGCGGAGACCTTGGCGGACTGATCCCAAGCTTTCTAAACTGGCTTGTGGTACGTGGAATGTCACCTCTCTGGTGGGGAAGGAGCCTGAGCTGGTGTACGAGGTTGAGAGATACCGGATAGATATAGTCGGCCTCATCTCAACACACCGCTCCGGTTCCGGAACCAGTCTCCTGGAGAGGGGCTGGAGCTTGGCCTTTTCTGGAGTTGCCCCGGGCGAGAGGCGATGAGCAGGGGTGGGTATTCTTGTATCCCCGCACCTTGCTGCCTCTATATTGGAGTTTTCCCCGGTGGATGAAAGGGTTGCTTCCCTGCGCCTTCAGGTTGGGAAACGGGTCCTGACCATCATTTGTGCCTATGCACCAAATGATGTTTCAGAGTACCCACCCTTTTTGGAGTCTGTGACTGGGGTGCTGGAGGGTGCTCCTCTTGGAGACTCCATTGTCCTACTGGGGGACTTAAATGCGCACGTGGGCAACGACAGTGAAACCTGGAGGGGGGTGATTGGGAGGAACGGCCTGCCCAATCTGAACCTGAGTGGTGTTCAGTTATTGGATTTCTGTGCTAACCACAGTTTGCCCATAACGAACACCATGTTCAAGCATAAGGGTGTCCATATGTGCACCTGGCACCAGGACACCCTAGGTCACAGGACAATGATCGATTTTGTTATCGTGTCATCAGACCTGCGACCATATGTCTTGGACACTCGGGTAAAGAGAGGTACAGAGCTGTCAACTGATCACCACCTGGTGGTGAGTTGGATCCGATGGCAGGGGAGGAAGCCATTCAGACCTGGTAGACCCAAACGTATAGTGAGGGTGTGCTGGGAACATCTGGCTGAGGCCCCTGTCCGGGAGGTCTTCAACTCCCACCTCCGGAAGAAGTTCAACCACATTCCAAGGGAATCTGGAGACATGGAGTCTGAATGGGCCATGTTCTCCACCTCTGTCGTTGAAGCGGCGGCCCAGAGCATGTAGGTTTAGGGCGCTCGTGCACGCAGCGACCGGCAGCCGGTGGCTTGTCACCAGACTGCAAACCAAATCTACTTACGGGTACAAATAAGTAACAAAAAAAAAAAATAGAGCTGCGGTCGCAAGGTGGTCGGTGCATCTCGTGGTGGCAACCCCCGAACCAAGTGGTGGACACCAGTGGTGAGGGGGGCCATTAAGCTGAAGAAGGAGTCCTATCAAGCTTGGTTGGCTTGTGGGACTCCCGAAGCAGCTGAGGTGTACCAGCAGGCAAAGCGGAGTGCAACTCGGGTGGTTGCTGAAGCAAAAACCCGGGTATGGGAGGAGTTCGGTAAGGCCCTGGAACCAGACTTTCGGTCGGCCTCAAAGAGATTCTGGCAAACCGTCCGGTGGCTCAGGAGGGGAAAGCAGCTCCCTGTCCACACTGTGTATGGTGCAGATGGGGCGCTGTTGACTTCAACTGGGGGTATCGTCGGGCGGTGGAATATGTCGAGGATCTCCTCAATCCCACTGATACGCCTTCCACAGAGGAAGCAGGGTTTTTGGACGAGGGGATGCCTCGCTTATCACAGGGGCTGAGGTCGCCAAGGTGGTTAAAAATCTCTTTGGTGGCCGGGCCCCGGGGGTGGACGAGATTCGTCCTGAGTATCTCAAGGTCCTGGATGTTGTAGGGCTGTCATGGTTGACACGCCTCTGCAACATTGCGTGGAGGTCGGGGGCAGTGCCTTTGGCATGGCAAACCGGGGTGGTGGTTCCTCTCTTCAAAAAAGGGGACCAGAGGGATCACACTCCTCAGCCTCCCTGGGAAGGTCTATGCCAAGGTACTGGAGAGGAGAGTCCGGCCGTTGGTCGAACCTCGGATTCAGGAGGAGCAATGTGGTTTTCGTCCTGGCCGTGGCACATCGGACCAGCTCTTTACCCTCTTGAGAATTGTCGAGGGTTCGTGGGAGTTTGCCCAACCAGTTTACATGTGTTTTGTGGACTTGGAGAAGGCATTTGACCGCGCCCCTCGTGGTTTTTTGTGGGGGGTGCTTCGGGAGTATGGTGTATCGGGCTTGTTGTTACGAGCTACTCGGTCTCTGTATGACCGTTGTGAGAGTTTGGTTCGTATTGCCAACACTCGGTCGGACTCATTCCCAGTGAGAGTTGGACTCCTCCAGGGCTGCTCTTTATCACCGATCCTGTTCATAATTTTTATGGACAGGATTTCTAGGCGCAGCCAGGGAATGGAGGGTGTCATGCTTGGTGACCACAGGATCTCATCTCTGTTGTTTGCAGATGATGTTATCCTGTTGGCTTCATCCAGCAATGACCTACAGCTCTTGCTGGGACGGTTTTCCACTGAGTGTGAAGCGACTGGGATGAGAATCAGCACCTCCAAGTCCGAGTCCATGGTCCTCAGCCGGAAAAAGGTGGATTGTCCTCTCCAGGTTAGGGACAGGCTCCCGCCCCAAGTGGAGAAGTTTAAGTATCTTGGGGTCTTATTCACGAGTGAGGGAAAAATGGAGGGAGAGATTGACAGACAGATTGGAGCAGCATCTGCAATGATACGGACGTTGTACCGGTCTGTTGTGGTGAAGAGGGAGCTTAATTCTAAGGCAAAGCTGTCGATTTACCAGTCAATCTACGTTCCTACTCTCACCTATGGTCACGAGCTTTGGGTAATGACCGAAAGAACGAGATCGCAGATACAAGCGGCTGAAATGAGCTTTCTCCGTAGGATTGTTGGACTCACCCTCAGAGATGGGGTGAGGAGCTCAGTCATCCGGGAGAGGCTCAGAGTAGAACTGCTGCTCCTCCACATTGAAAGGAGTCAGTTGAGGTGGTATGGGCATCTGATTAGGATGCCTCCTGGACGCCTCCCACTTGAGGTGTTTCGGGCACATCCCACTGGGAGGAGACCCCGGGGCAGACCCAGGACTTGGTGGAGAGACTATGTCTCCCAGCTGGTCTGGGAACGCCTTGGTATCCTCTCTGAAGAGCTGGAGCAGGTGGCTGGGGAGAGGGAAGTCTGGGCTTCTCTGCTTGAGCTGCTGCCTCCGCGACCCGGACCTCCGGAAAAGTGGTAGAAGATGGATGGATTGATGGATGCATGTCACCTCCTGCCCTGTTTAAGCCCGGGGCACTGACCATTCAGTGCTGCGGTCTTCTTTCGGTGATCAGACGTGCTCTCTTAGTCTGCATCATTATTTGTAAGTATTCTTTCACTCTGACAGGTATCCCTTGTCTATTTACGGTTAGTGTAGTTGCTAATTTGTCCTGACGAGCTTCCCTCGTCTTCTGGCGTTTTTCTTACACTTTAGCTTTTAGGCTTTTCTGGGCAAGTGACTCCTCTCCGGCCATCCCTGTTACTCTGTATTTTTGTATGTAGTGTACTTTTGGACTCTGTTTATCCACTTCTTGTAAGTGTTGTATTTTTGTTATTTGCACACTTGGTGCCCGGAGTTGTTTCTTCACGTTAGTACTGTTGTTTCTTGTTCATGGTGTGCCTTGAGTTATTAATAAATACGCAACTCACAGTTTCTGCATGTGGCATCATTAATCAGCCCTTTACAGGGCAGTTCATGACATTCGTCTTGAATGTTTGAGGTTTTTCTCCTAAATTTATGGCCATTTTCCTGTAGTTTTCTACTTTTTTCTCTGTAAATTTAATTTTATCTAAATTTGCAACTATTTTCCTCGTTTGTAATTTCCACTTTAAAATTCTGACTTTTCTTGTACATTTGAGACATTATTATGTACTTCTAGATTATTTTATGGCTAATTTGTTTATTTTTTTATAAAATTACTGTTTTGGGTTTTTTTTATAAACTTGAAACAGATTGTGGTAAAATTTTGACTTTGTTTCCTCATACAGTTTAAACTTTTGACCATAACTTTTGCAAAGCCAGAACCAAAAAATAATTTTAACTCTTTTTTCAAAGAAAAAAAAATTAATAAAAATTTTTAATGACATAAATTAACAAAAATTACAAAAGATGGAGTTATTTCTGTCATAATATTTTTATATATTTATAGTTTTTTAGAACTCTCCTCACCAACCAGACAACAGCAAAAACGTCCCTTATTTTGAAATCCAGATGTTGGTGGGTTTAGTTTGTCTGAAGGCTGGAGGATGTTGATGGATTTAAGTCACGGAGTTCGTGAATTTTGGTTTTAAGTTGCCAGGTATATAATAATGAACATAAATTAGTTGATATTGTAGTGGTGAAGGAAACCCTCAGCAATTCATCAGCCTCACTTGCCTTTCCCTCAGTTAGCCTGCATATGAAGCCTAACCACACCTCTTTGCCAAGTGACTCATTGTTCCTGTCACCAGCAGGTTAAAACCAGGATAAATGCCTCCACTGCTTACATACCTCTTCTGCCTTTTTTTCGTCATTTAAAGTACTTTAATAAGTTCATGCTTCTCTCGGACAGTGATACTAGATAGACACGTACGCCTGCCGACTGGAACTGTCACACGGGTGGCGCACTTCTGAACTCCAACGTGTGGATGACTGTCATTTGCGTTGTTTGCGTGTGCGCTTGTGAAGCATCATTCCTTCATTTATTTTTCTTTGCATGGTGGCTCAGTTTCTGGCGTAGTGGATAGCCATGCAGAAATGTTGAGAGCGGAATCCCTGCAGTCTTTTTTTATTGTTGCACTCTATTTTTGGTTTTGTTTTGGTTCCAAATGAGGAAAAGGCTTCTGAATTTCTTATCTGTCAGCTTTTGAACTAGTGGACATGACAGTTCTAAGAGACAATTGTGATTTTGAACTTTAAGAGGACCCCAAGAGTAATTCCTTCTTTCAGTTGCTCTATAGCTGGAATATCAAACTGGAGGGTCAGTTCAGTGAAATCACCCATTGAAGATACAGCTTGATGTGAAAATCTGCATAGTTTTGGCCCCCTCCATGGACTGAGCCTGACAACTCTGCTCTAAAGGGTTATGAGGAATGAGGAAATGACAATCACAGTATCTGCATGAATTTTTCATTCTCAAGATAAGTTAACATGTTTCCCCCAGCATGATTCCAATTATGGATTCTACATTTGCAGCTCTGTCTTTTTATTTACATGCTGCAGCACATCCAGTTCCGTGTCCACCACCATTGCACGCAAAGGTCTCAGCAATAGCCATCTCCTCGATGCTGCATGCTCTTGCATTTTGTCAAGGTCTGCTTTCACACATACGTATAAGGGGAAATGTGAAGTTATTGATCTGCATTCCATTGCTTCTTAACATGCCCCTGCAATCATGTGTTTTCATTAATGCTTCATGCATGCCTGAGATTGTGGAATTGTGTTTTTTAAAAAATCTAACAAAATCTAACCTCAGGAAACAGTTATACTCATGCCTGAGATAGGAAATGCATTTTTCAGAGTAGTGATGTGTTTGTCTGTCTCTGCACATCTGTCTGCAGCATATGCACTTTCATTTTTATTTCCAACACCCCAGGAAAAGAAACCAGGGATTTCAACAGTCCAGTAGTAATATTGCAAAATTGATTAAAATATAGGATAGTTGATTTTTTTCTTCTTTTTTTTTAAAGCCCAGGCTGTTTGTGCAATCAGCTTTTTATGGTTTTGAGTCTCATTTAAACATGAGGTACCTATATAAATACCTGCTGGCATAAGGTGCATAGGTCTCAATACCTTGAGATTGATAGTGAAAAATAGAGCTTCTCTAAAAAAATTTTAACATTTTAAACATACTTGTATATACAGCGGGGAAAATAATTATTGAACACATCAACATTTCGCTTCTGATGGAGCCATTGACCTGATATCAGTAACAACCCAAGTAATCCATACATACAAAGAAATCAAGGGAACTGTTTTCACAAAACAAATTATATTTAATAAAGTGTCATAACACAGGGAATAAGTGTTGAACACATGAAGAAAAAGTGTCATGATTACAAATAAAAACAGCCCACGTGCACAATGCAGCCACAAAGGAACAATCAAAAACACAATACACATTTGAGGATTTATTAAATTTCAAGAAGTCCGCTGCACAGCTACGGAAAATGTCACTCGCCAGAGGAAACAGCCTGTGGAGAGAGAACGAGAGCTGTGAAAGGAGGAATGGATATCGAGAAAATGGGCGAGCCAAATTACCACTTACGTGAGGGAATAGGGAGAACCGGCAGGGACCCCAGCGGGGAAGAGACGAACCAGCAGGGTGAGGTTGGTGGAGCTGGTAGTGCCAGACTGGGTGGAGTATGGTTGCAGTAGATTGAGGATGATGGGGCAGGTGAGCGCACGCAGTCCCCGAAGATGCACTCGCACTGTGGCAGCAACCTGGAGAAGAGAGGAGGGAAACAGGTGAGTGCAGAAACTTCACCTTCTTCTTCGTCGATCGCTAGATGGTCACACCAGCTGCCCTGACGAATGCTGCCTTCCTGCGGAGGTCCCCGAGGTCCCCGTGCAGCTGCCAATGGTGCACATACCTTGTCGGGGTGCAGCGGCTTGCGTGCCTCAGCAACCCCCGGAGCTATGTCGACGGGAGCCTAGTGCTCCCAGAAGGTTCAACCAAGTCGAACAGGTCCGCGTGGGGTAGAGGCCAGACTAAAGAGTGCACCCTGGTCTTCCAGGTTGGGGGTTGTGCAGCATGTAACAAATCACTCACGTAAAACCCAAGTTTTTGTTACCGCAACAAATGTCCCAACAGCGGAACAGGCGGAGAGGAGAGCGAACTCCCAACGGCTGTGAAGGCGGAGGAGGACAGACAGTTGCACGGGAAGAAGGGTCCCGGAAAGCCTTGGCAGGCAACCTTTCTACAGGGTGGACCAAGCTCTCGACAGCCCAGCCATGGATGGCAGTTGGTCTAGGGGAGGGACCCCCAACAAACGTCCATGGCTGAAGACGGAGATGCAGGACCCCTGTGGTGCCACAAACCTCTGCATCACGCATATTCGCTTCATGATGAAACTTCACCAATAAGCATAAACAATACTTGCTTCAGTCGGATCTGCTAGGCAGTATACCCAGATGAGCCAGCGTCAAAGCACTGAAGAGCTGCTCCTTATAAACGCTGGCTGGTGAGAGGCAGCAGGTGTGTCTCCTCACCCAGGTGTGTTGATCACCTGAGGAGAAACAAACAGGAAGGAGGGGGCACACGCTCACCAACCATGACAAAAAGAGATGCAAAAAAGCATAGAAATCCAAGAAACCAGCTGAAATTCATCACAATTTAGGAAGCTATCCCATCCTCCATTAGTGCAAACTAATTTCAGCTGGTTAAGTCCGGACTGATAGCCTTTAAAAAGGTCTGTGAATATTAGATTGTCACACCACAAAGAACTCAGGATGAGTAGACGCAAAGAGCTCTTAGACCTTCACAACCTTATTGTTACAAAACATAATGATGGCACTGGTTACAGGCAATTTTCTAAACTGCTGAATGTTCCAGTGAGCACTGTTTGAGCGGAAGTGTTCGGAAGTGGAAGAAAGAACATCATTTTACCATAAATCAGCCACGACCAGGAGCTCCTCTCAAGCTTTCTGACAGAGGAGTCAAAGGAATTGTCAGAAGTTTTATCCAAGAGCCAAAGACCACTTTTGGAGAGCTCCAGAAAGACCTGGAGTTAGCAGGTACTGCTGTTTCAAAGAAAACAACAAGTAATGCATTCAACCAACTTGGGCTCTATGCCTGCTCACCTAGCAAGACTCAATTGCTGAAGAAAAAGCAAGTTGAAGCTTGTTTAAAGTTTGCTGCACAACATTTTGGTAAGCCAGTAAAATACTGGGAGAATATAGTCTGGTCAGATGAGACCAAAATTTTACTTTTTGGATGCCACAACACACAGTATGTTTGGAGGAGAAATGGCACTGCACATCAACCCCAAAACACCATACCAACAGTGAAGTTTGGAGGTGAGAGCATCATGGTGTGGCTGTGCTTTTCAGCACATGGTGCAGGCAGCCTTCATATAATTGAAGGAAAGATGAGTGGACAAATGTACAGAGAAATCCTTGATAAGAACCTGTTGCCATCTGTTAAGATGCTGAAGATGAAACGAGGGTTGACATTTCAGCAAGACAGTGATCCCAAACACACAGCCAAGGAAACTCTCAACTGGCTCCAGAGAAGGAAAATATAGAATGGCCAGAATGGCCCAGTCAGTCACCTGACCTGAATCCAATTTAAAATCTATGGAACAAAGTGAAGATCAGAGTTCACAGAAGACACCCACGGAACCTTCAAGATTTGAAGACACTTTGTGTGGAAGAATGGGCTCACATCACTCCTGAGCAATGCCTGTGCCTAGTTTCTCCATACAGGAGGCATCTGGAAGCTGTTATTGCCAACAAAGGCTGTTCTTCTAAATATTAAATGAATTTTACCGAGTGTGTTTAATACTTATTCCCTGTGTCATTCCACTTTATTAAATATACCTTGTTTTGTGAACATAGCTGCCTTGACGTCTTTGTGTGTATGGATTACTTGGGTTTCTACTGATATCTAGTGAAAAAATGTTGACGTGTTCAATACTTTTTTTTTCCCCACTGTAAGTTATAAGTTACACCATAACCAAAGACTTTGTCACAGTTTTAAATGCTCTGTTATTTCAGAAAGTTTGACACAAGTTTAAAACAAAATCATAATTGTTTAGCTAAGTGAGAGTAAAACATTTTATTCATACTCGTCTTTGAGGATTCAGCACAGTAGTACAGTGGTTAGCACTGTTTCCTCACAGCTATAAGTTTCAAAGTTCAAATCCACAAGTTGGGGGGGGGGGCCTTTCAGTGTGAGTTTGCATTGTCTCCCTGTGCTGTGTGGGTTTACACCAGATGCTCCCGTTTCCTTCCACAATCCAAAGACATGCATGTTAGATTAATTGGTGACTCTAAATTGTCTCAGATAGGCCTTGATAATAGAGGGTTAGTGTAGCTATTAAGTGGTTAGGGTTGAGTGGTCACTGATACTAGAAAAACCTCTGTATAAATACAAGTCCTTACCTCTTACCTCAGGAAGACATACGTAGTGTTGCTTGAATATCTTTGGGGCTTCTGATATACTGTAACTCTGTCAAAAGTTCTGTTTCATGTGTTGGTCATGGTGCGCATATCAGAACTAAAGTTAAGTTGTTTTTCAGATTGTATCTTTAGAAACACTTTTCCTCTGTTTAATAAGTAACTCTAATGAAAGGTTCCTTGAAATCATAGTGTAGCATCATCTCACTTTGGCTCAGCAATAATTATTCTTCTGCTTAAAGACATTTTGTTTCACCCAGGAGTAAGACAGTCAAGAACTGATTTTCTCCCCAGGCCACAGCTGAAATCCCATTCCTTTGCTAAAACCAGTCTAAAAGAATTCAACCTATTTCCTCCTGCGCCCCTTTATTGCCCCCATAAACATGGAACAGACATGGAGCTTCTCATTGCCACACCGATCCACAGCTCAATAAAATTTCCTTAAACTGTGGGACATGCTGGATTTAACCAGTGAACTTTAAAGTACATTATTACAAACTCAATTCTAAACCTTCTCTTCTTTTCAGGACTATGAAAAGCAAATGGACTCTGATGTTGTAATGTGGAAAATCAATAATATGTGTGAAATGCATTAATCTGTGATTTTATATACAGTATATATGCATGTTAAAAATGTTTAAATGAATGTTTATTCCTGCATGTTGATTTAGAAGCACTGCTTATAAGTTACATTAAGGTTAGCTTAGTTATACATACAGTAAGTGTGTAAAAGCATATTCCAGTGTATTTAAAATTGTGTGTATTCATGTGGACCGATATCCAATTTCACCCAGTCTTCACCGAGCCCCAGCTTCTCCATCCTACTGGTCCCTCGCAGACAAAGCCTGTCATTGGACTAAAGTTCGTCAAGCCTGCCCACGAAGGACGCTCATTGGCTGAGATTCGGGTCAACCCGGAAGCCTGCGAAAGCTCAACAGAACTTATAAAAAGAGGAAGACCCCCTGCTATTTGCTTTTTTTCGCCTCCGTTCACCTCTCTTTTGGACTCACTCTTTTGACACGCTCTTTCTGCTCTTTCACCTCATTTACTTTTATTCTCTGGGACACGTCATTGTCCATTGTCTGCACGCAGCAAGAAAGAACTTTGGGAAGAACAAAGGACTGCCTGAACAAAGACTTCTAACACATGTTGCTTTTCCGAGCACAGAGTAGATAACTCGTAATTTGTTTATGTAACTTTGTATTTTAATGTTTTTTTTTCTTTTTCTCTTAAATGCCTAGGAATTCCTATTTCTTTGAGCTCAATTCTTAATCGGAGTTAAACTCCAATTTTTATTTATCACTTTTTCTTTGTTAAACTTTCTGTAAAACCACCGTTTGTTTTAATTTTAATTTAAGTTTTAATCTTGACTTTATTTTTATAATATTTTTCTTGACCAATCACACACCAGAAGCTATTATTTTATCTAAAGTCCGAAAGTCTTTTTCTAATTTGAGATCTGATTAGATGTAATTATTCTTGAAGACCTCTGGAGCCGCTTGTCTAAGAAGGAGAAATCGCGCAGCTCTCTTCATCACACGCTGAAGAAACGTCGGCACCATCTGGCTCCGATCCAAGTTACAACTGTGGGTCATACAGCCAAAATCCAGCCACTGCGACCGCTTGACTTTAAAGGTCGAACTGTGAACCCTGAAATATCTGCGGGCAGATATTTCCCCTAACATCCACAAAATCTTGGGCTGAGGAAACTCCAAACAAGGAATCACGTGAGCTGCAAACTTTAATTCATCTGCTGAATTAAACGTCTGAGGTTCGGTAATAATTTGTGTATCTAATCAGATGCAAATTAAGAAGCCCTTAACATAACTCTTCTTTTCGTTAAAATTCCGTTTTTATTTTCTTAAGATTAATCCAGGACTTTTCATATAATTAGTAAACTTTCTCCATAAATTTGCGTTGTTTCCATAATCTGTTAACTCAAACTGATAGAAATTCATTTCTCAGTTTAACCCTGGTTCCGAAAATATTGACATTGTTAATCTATCATTTACAAGATTGATTTTATGATTAATGAAATTACTGCAATGTCTGTTAATCATTTCGTTTAATAAATATGTGAAAATGAGAGAAGTTGTTGAGAATTTATTTCATTCTGAGTCTGTTTCAAGCCCAGGTATCGAATTTACGGAAAACATTTTGAGACTGATTATTAATTAATTCATTGAGTGATTAAACAGGTATAAAGTGAAATTAAAATTAAAATTGCTTCTTAGAGATAGAAGCTGGTGCCCCTACAAGTGTTATTAACTTTTCTGGTGTATATGAAATGAGATTTGATCTCAGATTCCCATACATCAATATAAATTAAATAATTTATACCTGATCATATTTATTAAATTTCATATTTTCTTTACAATAGGGAGGGGACAAATAAGTACTTTCTATGCAAATGCATGCAAATACATTATTAATGTAAATAAAAATGAAGGTTTGACTTGTGAACAGCAATGACTAGCAACAGCATGAAAAGTAAATCAGGTGTTGTCAGAAAAATATATAGCCTTTAGCACTGGCATTTCTAGGCAGAACAGATTTAGAAATAATTGTCTCACATTGCCTGGTGCACATGAGGTAAAGTTCACCGTTACATGCTATCCCATCAATAAAAACATAACTTGTATTTGGAATTCCTCTCATTTTGATTATATTCTCTACTCTTATAATTTCACTTTATGTACTCAGTCACTACAGAGGTCTTTTATTTTGCAAACTAATTCATTCACCAAACTGTAAGGAAGGTACCGCACCAACATACTGTAGATGATTTGCAGTACTTGTCTCAAAGCGGTGAGGAGATACAGGCATTTAAAGGCGGTCTGAGATGATCCTTTTTCACAGCTTTGGATTGTTGATGGCTTTACTGCTGCTTATTTAATCGTTTACCTATTAACCCTTTGTCATTACCAGGCCCTCCCAGCCAATAATTGCAAATCCTTACATCCTTAAACCATCGATCCATCCATCTTCTAATCCTTTTGGGTCGCGGGGGTGGGGGGTGGGGGGTGGGCTGGAGCCTATCCCAGCATCTTTGGGCGAGAGGCACCTTTGTTACAAAATCTTATTCTGGTTTTAACTAATTATTTGTCAGCTTATGCACTTCCATAGTACTCTATAGTTGCTATCAGAAAATCAGTATATTGACAAACTAGCAGCAATAGAATTTGTTCAGTTGCTCCATAGTGTGCTCCAGCATTGTTTGGTGTTCTTGCGTATTGAATTGTTGATCTCCTCATGCAGTAGGTAATGTAATTGCTGTTAATTTAAGGGCAAGTAATATACACTGTCAAAGCCATGACAAGTTGCTGATATGCACAAAAGGAGCACTCATAATCAAACATTGCTGTTGTCATTTCAGCTATGTTAAATCTTGCTTACATAAAGGCTTAATTGTTGATTACAAAGCAACACATTATACATATACATTCCTGTAGAGATTAACCTTGTTTATCCCACTCATCCTCACTCCTGCATCTTTCCTCTTCTTTTCTCCACGTTTCCCTAGAGGGTGCTTTGAATTTATGAAAATTGACTCTGCTTCTCTTTGAGCAGATGCTCCTGCTTGGCAACAAGAAGCGCTTCATTAGTTATTTAAATCAGAATAGCCCGGGACTGCATATCAGGCACTAAATTAATTTGATATATGGCAAGAGAAAAATGGAGCTATTAGTGAAAAAACAAAAACACAGTGTCAGTGTTGGGGATATGCTGTTCTAGCAGCATATCTTTTTTATCAGCAGGCGGTATCAGTGTTTCTTTACCTTAACCTAGGAAATAAGTGTCTTCTGCAGTAAGAGCTGAATTGAATTAATAAAGGTTCCATTTACTTGTCAAGTTATGCATATACGTGTATATACGTATATACAGTAAAAACACATTGGCCTATGGCAATATCTTTTATTTTAAAAAAATCACTCCTAAAAATGTCATTCTTGTTTACAGCCATGTCACAAAGTCTTTATATTTATGTTTGGATCATGAATTTTACATAGCAGCCCCTACCCTGACATGAATGTCATCCATCCACAAGATGATGCTTGAAGGCAGGGGGTGAGGGAAAATGAGATTTAGACCACAAGAGCATAGCACTTTGTGCTGCATAAACTGTTGTGTGTGTGTGTAAGTACTATATGATATATGGCATTTTAAGCTGTAAAAGTTGAAAGGATAGCCAATTACTTGTATTTAGAAGGCATGCGCTTGGCATTTTGGGATAATCTACTCAACATTTGTGGAGAGCGGTTATTTAAATGAATGGATGTGTTTTGGCAGCTCTTTACATCAGCTCTGCATCAGCTGTGTCCATTTGCTCATGCGTGTCAAAAGCAGTCATTTCTACTCTCTGCGGGACAGAAAAACATGGTTCAAAGATGTATTGATTTGCATATCTCCTTGCATTCATTCAGTCCCTCAGACCCTCACATCTACCATCTTATGCCCGTCTTTCCTAATTGGGACATCCCTTGAACACATTTGCATCTCAACCCACTATTCCAGCTCTGCTGCTCACTTTGTTTGTCTGCCACCTTGCATTATGTGCTGCCACTTAACATATCGTTTGTAACAATTTATTGCTTGTTTATATGGAAATCACTATCCCAATTACGCTAAACGGCAAACAGCCTTGGCTGTCAATACTGTCATTCTAATGGAGTCCTGTGTCGGGGTGGGGGTGATAGGGCCAAGCTTTATGTCTTCATTCACTGTACTTAGTGTGGATCCTGACATCTTTTTATCAGTGCCCTTACTGAACCTGGAGTGATTGAGGGCATAACCATTGAGCACTTTTCTATCAAGGACAATGTGCAAGGAGACAGTTAGCATATAACTTTCCGAAAGACTATTGGACAAGGGAATAAATTAGCAGCTCTGCAAGATGAACCTTTCCGTGTTCTTTGTCTACTTTTTTTTCTTTTTCACAAGTCGTCATCTTTTACAAAAGGATGAGTAGGCTTAAAAAGCTAACACTCTAAGAGATATGGCCTCTGCAATTATACTCCCTTTTCTCAGATTAGTCTGCCTGCCATTCTGTAATCCTTGTGGGTTATTATGAGCGGAGGAGCCCGGTGGAGAGGTTTACGGTGATCAATCTTAAACCATCCTCTCTAATTTTCCACGGTCAGCGCTTCCATCCGGCCTGCCCTTGTCACTTGACTGCGCCAGCCAATTACGGCAGTAACTATGTCAGCTTATTACAGGACAGGCGTGGCCCTTGCTGCCATATTGACCTCATGCAAAAGGCCTGGGCCTTCCAACCTCCAGTGTTCAATTAATTACTACAATGCCCTTGTTGAGCATGCAAACCTTGAGAGGGGTGAATAAATAACAGAGCCACTGTACCTGTTCGTTGTTATTTTTCTTCCACATGGATTAGGTTTAATTAAATTGAACACATGCGCAAACATTAGAGCCCTATGACAAGTAATGGAGTTGAGACAATACTTTATTGGTGGAGACTTAACATGGCACGTCTTGGACTTGTGTTGTTGTGGTCTGGGCTGCAGTACAATCATGCTGTATCTGCAGATTTTCTCACAGGACCAATAAAGACAAATAGACAGGAAAGTCAACTTTCCTACAGCGTGTCAAGGACTGTTTACTGTAAACTAACAACAGGAAGATTACAAATGCTTGAAGCTAATTATCTGTCCTGCTCAAAATGTCTTTCTGCACTGAATTAAATGTGTAAAATAGACACCCCTCTCTATTATTTTGCCCCACAAAATGCTCTGTATTAACATGACACATCTCTAATGAGAGACAGACGGATTGCTGACCTGCAGGCTCGGTGGACCTCAAAATTAGGGCAAGCTGGAGAAAAAAAGGAGAGCATCAGAGTGAGAGAGAGACAGAGTGAGAGAGAGAGTTTTGTGTGAGTGAGGAGGATGAGGACTCTCAATGAGGCTATTATTGATTATATGGTTCTATCATTAGCTGAAAAGTAGATCAAAGTCTGGCTCATTGGGACATACAGTTGGCTAGTGCACTGGGTCATTTCATAGGCTGACCCAATTAACAAATAGGATTTTTATCACTGTCACCATCACAGAATTTACATTATATTCAACATCTGATTATAAGCTATCATCTTTAGGAAGGATGAGTTTAATTAGTAACTGCAAGTTTGTTTGTTTTTTTTATATGACTAGATAACTTTTCCATGGATTACCACTTTATCATGGTGCAGGGGTTTGCATTTCCCCATGATCCCAGGAGCTACAGGTACATCTCAGAAAATTAGAATATCATGAAAAAGTTCAATATTTTTTGTCACTCATTTCAGAAAGTGAAGCCCATATATTATATAGATTCATTACACAGAGAGTGATATATTTCAAGTGATTATTTATTTTAATTTTGATGATAATGGCTTACAGACCATGAAACCCCAAATTCAGTTTCTCAAAAAATTAGAATATTACATAAAATTAATTTTAAAAAATAGTGTTTTTTTTTAACAGAAATGTTGGCCAACTGAAAAGTATGTCCATGTACACACTCAATACTTGGTCGAGGCTCCTTTTGGATTAATTACTGTATCAATGTGGCGTGGCATGGAGTTGATCAGCCTGTGGCACTGCTGAGGTGTTATGAAGGTCCAGGTTGCTTTGATAGTGGCCTTCAGTTCGTCTGCATTGTTGGGTCTGGTGTCTCTCATCTTCCTCTTGACAATACTCCATAGATTCTCTATGGGGTTTAGGTCAGGAAAGTTTGCCGGCCAATCAAACACAGTGATGCCATGGTCACTGAACCAGGTTTGATACTTTTGGCAGTGTTGGGGGGTGCCAAGTCCTGCTGGAAAATGAAATCAGCTTCTCCATAAAGCCTGTCAGCAGAGGGAAGCATGAAGTGCTCTAAAATTTCCTGGTAGACGACTGCGCTGACTTTGGTCTTGATAAAACACAGTGGACAAACACCAGCAGTGACATGGTTCCTCAAATCATCACTGACTGTGGAAACTTCACATTCAGCCTCAAGCAACTTAGATTCTGTGCCTCTCCACTCTTCCTCCAGACTCTGGGGCTTTGATTTACAAATGAAATGCAAAATTTACTTTTATCTGAACAGAGGTCGTCTTCTGGTGTTTGTTCCCTGTGTTTTATCAAGACCAAAGTCAGTGCAGTCGTCTACCAGGAAATTTTAGAGCACTTCATGCTTCTCTCTGGTGACAAGCTTTATGGAGAAGCTGATTTCATTTTCCAGCAGGACTTGGCACCCCCCAACACTGCCAAAAGTATGAAAACCTGGTTCAATGACCATGGCATCACTGTATTTGATTGGCCAACAAACTGTCCTGACCTAAATCCCAAAGAGAATCTATGGAGTATTGTCAAGAGGAAGATGAGAGACACCAGACCCAACGATGCAGATGAGCTGAAGGCCACTATCAAAGCAACCTGGACCTTCATAACACCTCAGCAGTGCTACAGGCTGATCACCTCCATGCCACGCCACATTGATGCAGTAATTAATCCAAAAGGAGCCCCGACCAAGTGTTGAGTGTATACATGGACATACTTTTCAGTCGGCCAACATTTCTATTAAAAACTATTTTTTAAAAATAATTTTATGTAATACTCTAATTTTCTGAGAAACTGAATTTGGGGTTTTCATGGGCTGTAAGCCATAATCATCAAAATTAAAATAAATAAACACTTGAAATATATCACTCTCTGTGTAATGAATCTGTATAATACATGGGTTTTACTTTCTGAAATGAGTGACAAAAAATATTGAACTTTTTCATGATATTCTAATTTTTTGAGATGTACCTGTATGTTGTCGGAGGCAGTTTTCTTCTGGTAGGGTTTCCCAAGGCAAATATGTCCTGGGTGAAGGGTCGGACCAAAAGAGATCAAGTTGATCCCCTTTAAGAAGTTATAACAAGGATCCAGTGTACCCTACCCATTTTTGGTTTACCGAGGCTTGAGGGCAAGTGCTTGGTGACTGGGTTTCTGTCCATAGAACCTGGCCAGGCTCAGCTCAAGCAAGCCACATGGGTCTGACCACCAGTGGGCTCACCGCCTACAGGAGGGATCATGGGGATCATGGGTACTAGGTGAACTGGACAACAGTATGGGCTTCTCTGCTTAGACTGCTGCCCAAATGATCCGGGATCCCCGGATAAGTGTTAGACGATGAAAGGATGGATAGACTTGATAACTAGAGTTATGCTAAGGATTGCCCACTGTCACCAGTTTCATTCAGTGTAGTGAACATAGTGCTGGGTGTGTGGAAAACGCTCCTGAGCTGCTGGGTGATCTATTGTTGCATTGCAGAAATGTCAGATGTCTAAACGTTGAAGCCAAAATGACCTCACTCTAGGATTAACTGCATTCCAGTGAAACATATCACTGCTGTGATTTTATGTACACATTACCATGTACTGTGTTGTTTGGGGTTCACATTGCTAATCTCCTCTTAAACCCTTGAGTTCCTTAAGGAACATAGGTCATCCACCAGAGACTGCCACCCTCTTCTGTCCTATGCTTTCCTGTCCAGTTGTCCCCACGTCAATCCCACTTCTTGGACTTCTTTCTCCAGAGTGCGGTGCCAGTTGTTCATGGGCCTTCTTCTTTTCCTTTTTCCTTGGGGCATCCATCTCAGAACTCTTCTAGTGGGGTTCTCTGGTGGCTTCCTCAGGGTGGAGCATTGCTAATAGCTAACAAGAAGATGGTTTTCTGACTTGTTTTGCTGGAACACAGTTAAAGTGTTCCCACCCTCACCTTTAATCACGAAGTACTGGCATTCACACAAGTGGCACCAATGAGTTTTCTCCACTGAGTGGCTGGGTTCAACTTTAGAGGAAGGGCGATGATGTCAGTCAGTCAGGTGTCTCAGGGTCGGTGCAGCTCCTCCATCTTGAAAGAACCTGTTCAGGTTGTTTGGGCATTTCACTAAGATGTTTCCTGGTGCCTAGATGAGGTATTTTAGGCATGCCCAACACCGAAGGGCTCACGGGATAGACGTGCAAGGCAAAGCTGACTCAGTAGCTGCGCATCTCACCTGAGACTCTTGCTCCCATGTCCCAGACAGCAAGTGGAGTGGTAAAAAAAAATGTATGGCTGGAGAGAGAGTTAAAGTAAATATAATTGCATTTAAGTTATTATGACAGCTTTTGCACACTGTTAGAGTAGCAAAGAGTCACTGTATTCTTGAGTAGAATGAGCATAATCAACGAATTTAAAAAAAAAAAGAAAAGCTGTCAAAAACAGAGCAGTTATCACTTTAGTTTAAGAGTTCAAGTTCAGAGCTAATTACAGCAATCAGCTCAGGCTTCACCACATAATTACACATACTGTAGATGCCTCATTGGTCACATCTGAAATATGCTAGACACCAAACCAAAAATATTGCACATAAAATATCTGGAATTTAAATAAAACATGTGTTGTCTGGCCAAACTTTAAATTCTGTTATGCCAGTTCTTTTCTTATTCTTTTCTTTTCAATTCTCTGATTATGGTTTTAGCTGATCAGTTTGCTGAAGCTGACAAGCCTTTTTTTCTTGTTTTGTTTTGCTCAGTTGATACAAGTAGAGCTGTCAAGATAACCTTCAGATGACTTAGTTTTGAAAAAAGTTTTAAAACTCAAAAGATGGATCTTTAGCATGCAGAGAATTAAATGAGAAATTATTTATTAAGCAAAAGTTAAGAGCATTGAGGTTTCTCAGAAAAATCCTTGAGAGAATATGATGTAGAATAGTGCTTGTCCTTCAAAGTGACAGATCTTGCCCTTTTCTAAGCTTGCTGGAGTGTCTTTAACACAGTGAGCATCAGTACTCAGCCGTGCAGAATGCTTTCTCTTATTGCAAATGCTTAGGATACACTTTATTCCACTGTGATTATTACACAGGGAAAAAAAAGAAAGAAAATGGGCTTCTTGTGAACAACATGGTCCGCAGAAGTGAAAATTCCGGAGAGCAGCTGCTAATGAAGATAAGAAAACTTAAAGTGTAAAACATTAAAAGGAGAACTTATCATCTTGATTGTTTTGGTTGGTCTGGGTTTTTGCAGTGATGGTTCAGTGGCTCAGAAGTTATCCCACAGCTGCTGTGGTGAGTCACACAATCCAGTGTGTGTCATGTACTCTCACTGTTTAGCCTAGACATTCCTGTGGACATGAGTTGTGAGGGCCCTAGTATCACTGGAGCGGAGAGGATGTGTGACCAGTTCAACTCATCTATTGGCATACTTTATTTTCCAGTAAACACCCCCCACACCCCCCACTTCCACCACCCACCTGCGCTTCACAAGACTTTGTGTGTCTTTGATGGCACCTTCAAAGTTCAATTTAACTGTACCTCTCTATTTTCTCCTCATTTACCCTTTCGCCCTATTCTCCCCCTCTCCTCTGCTTCTGCCCTTGCCTTTTCAGTCGACCACGGACCCTGTGTGCTTGTGGTATGTGTGTGGGAGAAAGGAGCAGCCACAGAAGTGTGTGTGTGTGTGGGGGTGGGGGGTGGGGGGGTGGTAGAGGTAGACCATTGTGATGGAGGAGAGGGACTGGGGTGTCTAGGCCATTACTGACAGAGGCTAAGTGGTGCCACACAGTCCCACTGTCTGACCATCTTAGCGCCTGGATGGCCTCCACCCAAGTCATTAAAGCCCCTTGTCCCGGCTGCAACATAAAAAGCTATATCACCGAGGGAAAATTTGGGGTCTGTCTTAAATCACATTTATTGAAGCCGCATTATTGGCTTTGTTTTCACCTCTGCTTGCAGCTGAGAGGATTAAAGGGAATGCTAACCAAGAAAACAAACAGTCCCCCCAACACACACACACACACACACACACACACACACACACACACACACTCCTCTAAACAGTCAACTTGCAGCTCCCAGCCAAGACCCCGTTTTGTTAATCCTGACTGATGGCTTCATTTTCAGCCTTGCGTGTCTTTCTCCATACTCAAGTCAATCTCCCGAGTACCTTCAGAGCTGCTGAGTGACGGGTTCATAACAAAGGAAATCACATATCAATGTCAACCTTGAATTTTTTTTCCCCCTCCCTCCTTCCTTCCTTAATTTATTTTTATTTTTAAGCCCTCCCTATGGTAATTCTGGTAAATAATTAGTGGCTAGCTTGTTACCGGCTGGTTGACCCAAGCCAGAGACCCTGTATTCTCAGAACAGGGGAGGCAGGAACAGGGGAAGGGCCTAATTGCTGGCCTGGCTGCGGACGCTGCATTGGTAGATGAATGAGACCATTAATATGCAAGGAATGGAATGTCCTCCCTGTGCACAGCTAGGAAGGAATAGCAGAGGGTGCTGTGTGCATGGGCCAAAGAAAGAGAGCGCACCAAAGAGGCCTTAGAGACACAAAGAATGCCTCTGTTGTAGCTGGAGAGGAGTGTACACTGGCTGACAACAAAAATGCAACAAAAGAGAACTGAATGGATTTCTTCAGGCTTAAACTGTACGATGTTGATTGGAATGGGATTGTAATGAGCCCAAAATTGGGCCTTCACTTTATGCTAGAAGGTGATTTGCTTTGAACAAATACATTCTTTCAAGGTGATTTTAATGCCGCAAACATTTTTTAATAACCTTATACGTTTAAAATATTTATATTTGTGTTTTTATTGCTTCATTTTGCTCTCTGGTCCTTGTTTATTGAGTTTACAGCTTCATTCAGGAACTGAAAGAACTCTGCATGGAAGGTTAATAAAGGAACTGCCGGATTCTGCCCATCATTTGCCTCTGTAGGAGGTTGGAATCAAATCTTCTAACGTGCTAATTATTTTTTAATAAAATGAAAGTGCCCTTCTTCTTTTACGGCAGTGCTGGGAGCGTAATAATCCATGATACATTATCTTTTTTCTTAATAAATTTGAAAAAAAGGGAAGAGATATATTTGAAGTCAAACAAAAGATACAACAGGGTAACAAAAATTTGAGGGTTCACACAGACACATGACTAACAGAATCAAAATAACTGACATCATTAGGTTTACCATTGTTTTCTCAGTTTAACATAAGACTCCTGGTCAATTGAATGTCTATCATTCAATTCACCCCAACAATGGAATGACTGTTTGTGTGAGTGAGTGAGCTGAGGGGAAATTCATCAAGGATTCAAGAGCTACACGTCAGTTTTTCTTGCTTTCTTTTTTTAAATATAGAATGTCTTTGTCCTCTTTTGTCTCTCAGATATGACACATGAAAATATCTCTTGAATCACATTGTCCTGTGGTACTAAGTGTCTTTCCCTTGGCTGCACAGTGAGTTGAACATTTCTTTTGTTCAGGGGGACAGGAAGGCAGGACAGTCACTTTATCACTGTCAATCTCCACTGAACCACAGCTGCCAACTTATCTCTTAATCGGACAAACACAGTTACTCAACTCTGAAAGAGGTCATTATTTTGCTCAGTGCTGTACATGTGAATGTCTTCAGTGCTGTCCATGACTCCTGACAGGAGCTATAGAAACAGTGATGCTGTTGTTTTGCCATATTGGTGCTACTGTATGAGCAGGACTGTGCCACTACAGCTATTAGCTATCAACACAACAAATGAAACCTGACACAGTGTTGCACATCGCTGTCGGCCATTCTGCAAAACCTCTAACTCTGCTTATGACAGTGTTGGATCTGCACGTACACAATTTCCACTTCTTTGTGAACCTCATTTCACAATTGTATAGATGATTACTTCAATGAAAAGCCTAAGATGGTTGTTGAATTTGACATTACAAAGCCTGAGATACACTTGACAGAATGGCATCCAATCACCATCAAGAAAAATCCCAAGAAACATCAAAGATTTATATCCTCATATATAAAATGGAGGCATTGTTCCATTACCTGTCAGCCATGCACCCCCCACCCCCTTCCTTCTTCTCCCATGGACTTTTGCTGCCAGGAGTGATTTATTATTCCTGTTACTATTAATTTAGTTTATGCTCATGTGCTCAAACATCCTGCTACATTATTGCACTATGGGTGGTCATCATCAACAGCTTTCATGCAGACCAACAGGCCAGTTGATTGTTCTCCCTATCAAAGTTATGTTTCATTTCTTGGAACCTGCTGCTCTGAAAGCTGAAAATAGCTCACAGACACGGAAAAAGACAGTCAAACTCAAACAATTTTTTAGCTCATTCTGGTGAAACCAAATGAGCCGTTTGAGCTAGTTTGGTGCCCTGATCTTCACCAAACTCACTCACAATGATCCTCTAATGGGTCGCCATCCAGGTTGCCATCAAGGTCAAATTCAAAGGTCAGGCGATCTCTGCACTTATGTGATTTCAGAAAAACCAACACTCCTCTTAGGCAATAGCCCAAATTCTCAACAAACTTACACACAATGTTCCACAGATTTATCTGCATCTGGGTTGAGCTCAAGGTCAGTGTCAATGTCAAAAGGAGATCTGGGCATTTATGATTTCACGGAAATCATTAATCCTCCAAGCCAATTGCCCCAGTGTTTGGCAAACTCATGCACAATGATCCTCAGGTGGGTCTGCATCTAGGCTGTGCTGAACGTCAAGGTCAACAGTCAGGAGATCTGAGCACTCTCGGGATGATTTCTCAGGGCAGAATGAGCAACTCCGTTATTGACAGTCTGGTTTATGCATTTAGAGGTTACACATGCAAAATATATTTTTGGCTACCAAAAGCCAGTGAGAATCAGTAACAAATTCATAAGTGGCATTCTATTCATTTATTAGTGATCCATCCATCCATCCATCCATCCATCCATCCACCCACTGCTTATTTGGTCCACAAGTCTCAGAAATTATACTAGGACCTTACGTTATAGATACCTATTAATTCCTAAAATGTGCCATGTCCTGTTCTGTTCTTTGTTTTGGACATGTCCAAAGCATCTATTTTAATATCCATCCATCTTTTACCACTTATGTGGGTTGCGGGGCCAGAGTCCAAGTAGAGTAGCCCAGACTGCCACTCGATTCACAAAACACCATGATCCCCTTGATCTCTCCTGCAGATGGTGAGCCCACTGGAGGACAGATCCGTGTGGTTCCTCTGGGTACACTGGGTCCTTGTTGAAGCTTTTTTTCATGGGGATCCACTGGACCACTCTTGGTCTTGCCCTTCAACCAGGAACAATTTCTCTTGGCAGACCCTATTAGGGGCAGGTTGCTCCCGACAAAATAGCTCCTTGGATCATCAGGGCACACACACCCCTCCACCGCAATAAGGTGGTGATTCTTGGAGGGGACAATAAACACTCATTACCATGCAATATGTTCCACATGTATCAACACATAATAGTTGGTTATCTGAATGTACATTGCATTCGTCAACTAATCAAACTATACACATAAGCAAGCTAAATTTAGTTAGGAAAGATGTGAAACAGATATGACAGTATAAAGGTAGACTAGATTTCCAATCCTGTGTGAATGACTGATGGAGACATTTGTCCCTGCTTGCAGGTTGGAAACTGGTGAGGGTTCATAGCCTTGTTGTAGCAGCAGAGATTTACTCTTGCCTGCAAGGGATAGAGGTATCTTGTTGGAGCACTTGAGGTGTCAGCATGTGTTGAAGCTGGTGCAACAAAGAAACCATGTACTGTGGCTTTTCTCTGACACACATCAGGCCAACAGCAGGAATAACTGTAGAGGGCTGTAGAGAACAGGGTATTTGATTTCAAGTTAGAGCGAGACCCATAAGAAGACAAGACAGAAAAAGTGGGCAGAGTAAAGTGACATACTGATTATGTCACAATGGGGAGTGGCGCATGAAGAAAGCAGGAAAGGAGGACCCAAAATGCAGGCTGGATGCAGTTCCAAAGATTTGTTGAAATGATAACACAATTACTGAACTTAATAGAGAACAAAATGCAGCATGGGAGCTGGAAACAAATCAATATAAATTTAAACACGAGGAAATAACTAAGGGTGGAAATAGTGAATAAACTAGTGATGGGAAAATGACACCGAACCTTCAAAGCTTGTCTCGCTCTTCCTGAAGCAGTTATTTCAAACATTGTGTTAGAGCTTGGATCAGAGCACCAATATCATGTGACCAATGATGTCCAAAGCTTCGAACATCATCGCTGCTTCACTTCACACTTCACTGACTCAATATGTTTTAAAGCTTTCATTGGCTCAGAGCATCTTGTCGTTTGTACAGACTTAGTCCATTTTTTAAATAAACCTTTCTAAATGAACCTGAACCAACATTTTACCCTTCTTATTCTGTCATTTATAGCAGTGACAGAACAAAAACGAAAGCTGTCCAGTCTCCTCACAGCAGCTGGATGACCAGCCCAGCGGTTGGTGCACCGACATTGCGAGAAGTAATACCAAATCAGTAACATTTTAGGTGCACCTTTGCTCCTGTTTGAGCGTCCTTATTTGGTCAGTCTAAGGAATTGATCCATCTCCTCCCTTGGGAGGGCCGGAAAACAGCCGTCACCCCACAGTGCTCCTCATCGTCGACTCATAGTGAAGTTGCGCTGCCTGCTGCACTCTGCACACACCCCACGAGGACACCGGAGCATGCACTGCCAAAATATACATCCATCGGTATCTCATTTTATAACTATATCACTCCTTATTTATTGTCATTGCTTTAACAGGATGATTTAAAACTAAACTGTAACAGAAGTTATTTGATCACATCCTCTGAACTCTCGACAGTATTTTTTTTTTCTGAGTTTAAAGTTTAAAGGAGTTTGGAGGAGGGCCGCTTTTTTCCTCTGTACCAGCAGGGAGAGCTCTTGTGTCCCCAGTCTCACATGGATCTGTGTTATGTTGAACAAAAAATGAATGTATAATTCAAGATTCAAAGATTTTATTTGTCAATACTACTATATGTACAGGATATACAGGAGAATTGAAATGATATTTCTCTCTCTCTTCAGTGGTGTGCACAATATAAAAAAGAAAAGGACTAAGGCTAGAAAAACAACAGCAGTCTATGTACAGTAATGCTACCCGTAGTGCAAGTGGTGACAAAAGATAGAATCAGACATCCCATAGTGCAAATAAAGATAAAACAATGAAACCCAGCATTCCTATATCCAGAAAAGTAGAGCAGTAATACTCATAATAGCAAGTTCAATGCGGTAGTGTAGGTGCAGACAGTGACAGATTGGACTACACGTGATCAGTAATGACAGACAGCAGCAGATACGGCATTTGTGCAAATGGTTGCAGTAAAGTGCAGAGACATACTGCAGCAGATGTATTACTGTTGGTGTGCCAGTCTTCCTGTGCCAACAGCTGAGGTAGTTATTGTGCGGGTGAGTGCGTTATGTCCGGGGGGGGGGGGGGGGGACCAGAGTTCAGGGTCCTGATGGCCTGATGAACAAAGCTGTTTAGCAGTCTTGTGGAGCAGGCCCGGAGGCTCCAGTACCTTTTCACTGAGGGCAGGGGGCTGAAGAGGGAGTGTGAGGGCTGGGAGGTGTTGCCAGCAATGTTAAGATAAGATAAGCCATTATTAGTCCCACACTGGGGAAATTCCAGATGTTGATGGCTCTGCAAGTGAGGCAGGTGAGGTTGATGTCTGACAGCGGGGGCAGAGAGGCACCGATAAGCTTGCTGACTGCTTTCACTGTGCGTTGTAGTGTCTTCTGGCAGGAGGCGGTGCAGCTTCCATACCACACCATGATGCAGCTGGTGAGGATGCTCTCAACGGTGCCCCTCCTGTAAAGCCACAGTTTAAACTGAAAATGCAAATTACATTAAAAGCTGCTCAGTGTTTTATCATATAGAATTAAAATGACTGATAAAATTAGAGCATGGCCTAATTTTTAAAACTCTCTCCATCAAAATGATTGGCAAACAGAAATTTCTGATGGTAATGAACCAAAAAGCCAGGAAGAAAGGGAAATATGAGGCTTAGCTATCTTTTCGATTCATTGTGGATGTAGGAGGGGCCAGATAAAGACCTGTGTGTGTAGTTGGGCTTGGTAATCTCCTGCCTCTCTAAAGTGGGGGATAAAAAAAAAGTTTAAGAACCACTGGTATACAGCGAGGAAAAAAGTATTGAACACGTCAACATTTTTCTCATTAAACATATTTCTGATGGAGCCATTGACCTGAGATTTTTTACCAGATATCAGTGACAACCTAAGTAATACATACATACAAAGAAATCAAGGCAACTATGTTCACAAAACAAGTTATATTTAATTAAGTGGAATGACACAGGGTATAAGTATGGAACATGTTTGGTGAAATTCATTTAATATTTAGTAGAACAGTCTTTGTTGGTGGCGGCACGGCAGCGGAGTGGTTAGCACTGCGGCAGCACAGCAACTCACCCTTGGCCGGGGGATCCTGGGTTCGATCTCAGCCCCCGACCAACAGTGATCTGTGCGGAGTTTCCATGTTCTCCCCGTGTCTGCGTAGGTTTACTCTGGGATTTCTCCAGTTTCCTCCCACATGCCAAAAACATGCAAGTTAGGTTAATTAGCATCAAACTGGGGATTCTAAATTGTCCTTAGGTATGACTGTGAGAGTG
Organism: Pholidichthys leucotaenia; assembly: GCA_020510985.1. Lineage (NCBI taxonomy): Eukaryota > Metazoa > Chordata > Actinopteri > Cichliformes > Pholidichthyidae > Pholidichthys > Pholidichthys leucotaenia. The sequence goes on along the minus strand of CM035847.1, from coordinate 124,292,859 downwards.
AATGGTTGTCTGTCTTTCTGTGTTGGCCCTGGGATGGACTGGCGATCTGTCCAGGGTGTACCCTGCCTCTTGCCCAAAGATGCTGGGATAGGCTCCAGCCCCCCTACGACCCGAAAAGGATTAAGCAGAAGAAGATGAATGAGTCTTTGTTGGTAATAACAACGTCCAGATGCTTCCTGTATGGAGAAACTAGGCACAGGCATTGCTCAGGAGTGATTTTAGCCCATTCTTCCACACAAACTCTCTTCAAATCTTGAAGGTTCTGTGGGTGTCTTCTATGAACTCTGATCTTTAATTTGTTCCATAGATTTTCAATTGGATTCAGGTCAGGTGACTGGGCCATTCTAGCAGCTTTATTTTCCTTCTCTGGAGCCAGTTAAAAGTTTCCTTGGCTGTGTGTTTTTGATCATTGTCTTGTGGAAATGTCCACCCTTGTTTCATCTTCAGCGTCTTGCCAGATGGCAACAGGTTCTTATCAAGGATGTCTCTGTTCATTTGTCCATTCATCTTTCCTTCAACTATATGAAGTCTGCCTGTATCATGTGCTTAAAACCACCCCCACACCATGATGGGATGTGTAGTACCATTTATCCTCCAAACATGCTGTTGTCATGGTTCGTGTGCTGACTCTGTCGGCACTCGGGCTGTGCGGTAGCTCTCTGTTCTCTCCTCTGGCGCGCTTCTAGACGTTTATTATGACAGTGTCTCGGCGGGGTTTCCGGCTGTCAGTGGAGCCCCGCTGAACAGCCTGATTCCAATTAGCTGATGACCCTTCATCAGCTGATTAATCTATTCAGTTCTATTTAAGGGAGCAGCTCTGTTTGCTCAGGGCTGCGACCTACGCCTTCTTTCCAGTCTGGCTTCCCTAACCCCGAAGCCAGTTCTCCCAGCGTTCAGGTTCCGCCCTCGCTGTTCATATGTAAGTGTCTTATCGTTGTTTGTGTTTTGCCCCACGAGGCTTGTTATTTTGTCATTGTGCCTTATTTAATAAACGTACAAACTCACGGCTGCCTACAGCGTCTCACTGATGGCTCGTGAGAGCCATCCATAACAGTAGGTCGCAGCCCAAAAGAGACGCCGGTGGGCGTGAGTTTGTTTAATTGGACTTGTTGTTTCCCCTATCTGGGTACCGGTGTGCTGGGAGAGTATGTCGTCATGCAGGGGCCGCGCTCGGAGCCTGGGCTATGAACTGGTGGAGGCCCTGGACTACATTGATGGAACTATCTTCACTGCTGGCCTCTACGACACTCCCAGCGATGTACGCCAGCACCTGGACCTCTCTGAGGACATTATTAATCGCCTTCCCCGCTACTCCAACCACCCGGAAGTCACGGCGAGGAAGGCAGACATCGCTGTGCACCGGGAGAGACTCCGTGGGCTGGAGGGAAACTCCGGCAGGAAGCCGAAGAGGAGGCATTCTTGCTCCTCGCTTCGGGATCCCATTCCTGTCCCTGTTCCAGGCCAGGAGTTCGCACCGCCCAGGGGTGATCCCCAAAGGAGTGTAACATCAGTCGGGATTTCCCCGGAGAAGCTACAGCTGACAGCTGTTTCCATCCGGGACTGAGTGGCTGCTGCTCGCTCCGCCATTCACCCTACACAGATTATAAAGCATGTGACTGCGGCAGTCAGGCTGGTGGAGAGGAATCCGGCATTAAGGGGCTATCCAGAGTACGCCCACCTGCTCGCTTCTGTTTCTGCGCAGGAGCGGCATTTCCCGAACCTCTCCTTCGCCTCGCCCTCTGCCGGTAACCATCATCACACTGCTAACAGTAAGTCTCAGCAAGAACAACGTCCGGATCCTGTTCCGGCTCATCGGAAAGACTCTACCTCTCAGACAGCTGCCTCTTCTACGTCTCGTCTGGAGGGAATTCCCGCAGCCTCTCCCCCCGGGTCATCTCTTCCTGCTGTTCCGTCAGCTCCTCGTGCCCGGATTGCCTCGGCTGTCATCCCCTCCTCCTCGACATCATCCTCGGCTGCTGTGAGTACTAGGAGTCCTGCTTCGGCGACGCCCGTTGTGAGTCCATCGCGAGTGGCTCCTCCTCATCCTTCCAGGGGGCCCTCCGTCACCATCCAGCAGGGAAAGGGAGGAACGAAGTCCACAGCAGCGGGTTCCATCGGGCCTCTACGGATAAGGCAAGTAACTTTTCATTCTGTTCCTACATTGGATGAATTGCCTTGCTTGATTCCTGGGGGCGGAGTTTGGGGTTCACAGTCCCCTGAACTCCCTCCACTTGCTGCAGTAATTAGTAATGGACCTGCTACCTTTATGTCTCCTTCCCCTGAGCGTTCCGCAGCGCCAGGCCTACGCCGCCGGACGAGGAAGGAGCCTGCGGCCCTGGATAGCCTGGTTCCAGCCCCACAGCCACGTCATGGGCAGAGGAGGAGAGCGGACTGCAGTTTGGAGCCTGCGCTGACAATGAAGCATCCCCGGGTCTCCACGGAAGAGCGGTCCAACGCAGCAGGTCGAGGATCTCCTGCCGCCACGCCATGCGGGTCGTCGGCATGGTCATCAGCGTTGGAGGGTCCTCAGGCTGTGGACATCATCATGCTGGCTGCGGGGCCCGCCGTAGCCGAGTGGGAGCAAGAGGACGTCCTTCTGCTTTCGGAACCCGGATCGTCGAAGTCCTGGATGGCGACAGAACTCAAGTGCAGGCAAGTGCTCTATATTGTCTTCCTTCTATCTATTCTAGAGCATTTTTGCCTGTCTCTTGGGAAAACGAGCCAGGTGCAGCCGTCCGCTGCATCCGAGCTCGTCTCACTGGGCTCTGTCGCTATCGGTGATCCTGATCCCGGTTCTTCTTCTTCTCTTGAGACTTCTCCCAGGGTCACCGGTGCGGAGTCAATCCCAGTCGCTGTGCTGGAGGTTCTGGGTTCGGGTTTGGAGGTTGTTCCTGGTGCTGCGCCGACCCAGTCGGGGTCCATCGCGGGTGCAGCCATGCCCCAATCGGGGTCCGACATGGGTGCAGCCGCGTCCCAATTGGGGTCCATCGCGGGTGCTGCTCCGGCCCAATCGGGGTCTGTCGTGGGTGCCGTGTCGACCCGATCGAGGTCCAGCAGGGGCGCAGCGCCGGTTCCGTTCAAGGTTGGTGAGGGAGCTGCAGATCCTCTGCCGCCTGACACTGGACTGGCCCATCAACCTTCCCCCAACTCATCTCCACCGGGGGCCGTTGGGGTTCTCAATATTCAGCCCGGCTCTCCCTCGTCTTCCCCCTCTCCAGGGAAGCCGTCTTCAATTTCTCCCCTGCGGTCCTGGTGGCTGAGTGATGCGGGTCGGCTGCCTGGAGGACTGCCTCGCCCGTTTGGCGTTCTGGGTCAGCCACCCGACAGACTTATCCTTTCGTTCGGCGATCTGGCTGGCCGCCAGAAGAACTGTGTTTCCTGGCCTGGGACTGGAGTAGGCCGCCCGAACTGTTCCTTTTCCCCCTGCCAGCGATGTGGACGCTAGATGCAGGGCGGCCCCCCGAACTATTGGCTTTCATGCCGTGGTGCTTAGCCTGCTGTCATCCCTGAGTTTTTTTTCTGTGCTTCTGTAACCTTTTGGGGTATGCTGGTGTCTTATTAATGAAACTGTGTATCTCACCGCTCCCTAGCGTGTGTTTTTTTTTTCCCTCCCTCTGTTGTGATTATTCTTTCCTTAGGCTGGGAGATGTCCATTCATTGCCTGTAACGGTTTATTTGTATGGATTTAAACTGCAGGGTTTCAACGTTACCTAGTGTGTTTTTTTTTCTCTCCCTCCCTTCCTCTGTTGGGGGATGATATGTGTTTTTTTTTTTTTCCTGGAACTGTGTATCTTGGTCTTTAGACCCGGGTTTTCTGGTTGTGGCCTGTAGGGTTAGTTGTCCCTTATTTGTGCCTAGTATTCTGTCTATTTGTGCATTATGGAGTGTTTTTTGTGTTTTTCCATGCTCTGTAGTGTCTCCTGATGGTATTTTCTGTCTTCACCCTTGTCTCCAGGGTCTAGCCCTCCTCGGCCTTTTTCCCCCCTCCTCCCTCCCTGGGGTGGTCTTGTTGGCCTCCCAGTTGGGGGGAGCCCGATGTTACACCGCGTCTAGAATCCGCGTCGGGAACGGGGGCAACTGTCATGGTTCGTGTGCTGACTCTGTCGGCACTCGGGCTGTGCGGTAGCTCTCCATTCTCTCCTCTGGCGCGCTTCTAGACGTTTATTATGACAGCGTCTCGGCGGGGCTTCCGGCTGTCAGTGGAGCCCCGCTGAACAGCCTGATTCCAATTAGCTGATGACCCTTCATCAGCTGATTAATCTATTCAGCCCTATTTAAGGGAGCAGCTCTGTTTGCTCAGGGCTGCGACCTACGCCTGCTTTCCAGTCTGGCTTCCCTTACCCCGAAGCCAGTTCTCCCAGCGTTCAGGTTCCGCCCTCACTGTTCATATGTAAGTGTCTTATTGTTATTTGTGTTTTGCCCCACGAGGCTTGTTATTTTGTCATTGTGCCTTATTTAATAAACGTGCGAACTCATGGCTGCCTACAGTGTCTCACTGATGGCTCGTGACAGCCAACCATAACAGCTGTGTGTTGTGGCATCCAAAAAGTTCAATTTTGGTCTCATATGACCAAAATATATTCTTCCAGTATTTTACTGGCTTGCCCAAATGTTGAGCAGCAAATTTTAAACGAGCTTCAACATGCTTTTTCTTCAGCAATTGAGTCTTTCGAAGTGAGCAGGCACAGAGCCCATGTTGGTTGAGTTTATTGCTTATTGTTTTCTTTGAAACAGCAGTACCTGCTAACTCCAGGTGTTTCTGGAGCTCTCCACGAGCGATCTTTGGCACTTTGATAACTCTTCTGATAATTATTTTGGCTCCTCTGTCAGAAGTAAGGAGCTCCTGGTTGTGGCTGGCTTATGGTAAAATGATCTTCTTTCCACTTCTGAATGAATGCTTTAACAGTGCTCACTGGAACATTCACCAGTTTAGAAATGCTCCTGATGCCAATGTCATCATTATGTTTTGCAACAATAAGCTTGTGAAGATCTAGGGAGAGCCCTTTGCTTCTGCCCATCAGGAGTTCTTTGTGGTGTGACAATCTAATTTTCACAGACCTTTTTAAAGACCATCAGTCAGGACTTAGCCAGCTGAAATTAATTTACACTGATTATGGCTGTGTTGTGAGACATGTATATGTTGGACACTGCATATGTGATTTAACCACGATGAAGGAGAGCCAGCCCCCTGCGGTGCGGAGCCACAGAGCCTGGACCCCCTGCGGAGGACAGGGGACAGAAGACTTCCTGACCACTGAGGCTCGGGAAGAGAGAAGGGGGAGTTATGTAAATAAAAGGCTAATGAATGTGAATAAAGAGACTTTGATATAGATGTGTGATTTCCCCCGCGAGGGAAATGGTTTGATGTGAGAAGGTTTAAATGAGAGAACTTTGGTGTGTTCACTCTCTTTGTTCGCTGCTCAAGAATAAGAGCAGACAGTGGAATGATTTCTTGAATAAACTGAAATGAAAGACAATTCGGTTTCGTTATTCAAGTCTCCCCACATTGGTGACTGACGACGTTGAGAATGAACGAAGAAATTCTCAGGGTCCCGGACTCACAGCGCTCAGAGCTGGCGAGCGCAGTGGCCGTTAAGCTGCCTGATTTCTGGCAGGATAACCCACGGTCGTGGTTTCTGCAAGCAGAGTCGCAGTTCGCGCTCGCAGGACTAACGGTGGATGACACTAAGTTCCACCATGTCATCGCTAAACTGGACAACAGCACAGCTCGGTGCGTGCAAAGCTTGGTGGAGCAGCCACCCGCGACCGACAGGTACGGCAAGCTGAAATCCACCCTCATCAAGTTTTTCACCCCCTCGGCTGAAGTGAGGGCGAGGAGGATCCTGTCTTTGCTAGACCAAGGTGGACACAGGCCGAGCGCCCTGATGGAGGAGATGATACAGCTGAGAGGGTTGGACAACGATGATTTCATTTTTCAGTTCATCTTCCTCTCCAACCTCCCGGCGCATGCGAGAAGCACGCTGGCCGGCAAAAAGTGTCACACCCTGGAGGAGTTCCGGGAGCTGGCCCAGGAGGCAGACGGGATCCTGGACGCCTGCGGCGGGCAAGCAACCACAGCAGCGACCCGAGACAGCGGGGAGCCAGAGGCGGCAGAACCAGACTGGCCGACGATGGCGGCAACACGGCCGCGACGAGGGGGAGCCAATAGCCCGGCGACAGAGGCGCGGGCACGACACAGCGGAGGAGAAGATCTCTGCTTTTACCATCGGAGGTTCGCAGAGAAGGCACGCAGGTGTGTGCCGCCCTGCATCTTCAGGAGTTCGGGAAACGGCAAGACCGGGGGTCGCTAGCAGCTTCGACCCTCGGAGAACGCAACAAGCTGCTCTACATCACGGATGCGCGCTCCGGACGAGTGTTCCTCATTGACACCGGAGCACAAGTGAGCTTCATCACCCCAACATACGCGGACCGGGTAGCTGGACCCCACGGTGACGGAGCTACAGCGGCAAATGGCTCGAACATCAACACCTACGGGAGAAGGACCTTGCCTTTATGCTTACATGGCCGCACATATGAATGGACTTTTGTAGTAGCGGCGGTGAGTTTCAACATGTTGGGCGCGGATTTTTTGTGTTCACACAATCTGTTAGTTGATCTTGCTAATAGACGGCTGGTAAATGCACTCTCTTTTTACTCTCTCCCCTGTTCAGCTCGAGTGTCCCCGCCACCAGTACAGACCCACGTCGCTACAGCAGGTGGTAAGTTTCACACACTCCTCACCCAATTTCCAGCGCTCACTGTGCCCACTTTTTCAGCGACGGTCGCGAAGCACGGGGTGAAACACTTCATCCCCACTTCTGGTCCTCCCGTGTTTGCAAAAGCTCGGCGCTTGGATGCAGTTAAGCTCGCCATTGCGCGCGAGGAGTTCGCCAGCCTGGAGAGGCTGGGCATCGTTCGTAGGTCGAAGAGCCCGTGGGCTTCGCCGCTGCACATGGTACCGAAAGCCGATGGCTCCTAGAGACCGTGCGGGGATTACCGCAGGCTAAACAACGCTACGGCACACGATCGTTATCCCATCCCGCACATTCAGGATTTTTCGGTGCACCTGGCGGGGGCGCGCATTTTTTCAAAGATTGATCTAGTTCGCGGCTATCACCAAGTCCCGGTCCAACCGGAGGACATTCCTAAAACAGCGGTAATAACCCCGTTCGGACTTTTCGAATTTTTACGCATGCCGTTTGGTCTCAAAGGGGCGGCGCAAACATTTCAGCGGATGATGGATGCCGTGTTACGCGATCTCCCTTTCGTGTTTGTGTACCTCGACGACATTTTGGTCGCGAGTACTTCAGAGGACGAACACGAAACGCACCTCACAGCAGTTTTTAGGAGGCTGGGAGAGCACGGCTTAATAGTTAACCCAGCCAAGTGCCAGTTCGGCGTTGAGCGGACTGATTTTTTGGGTCACCGCGTCTCCCCGGAGGGAGCGGTTCCGTTACCAGAGAAAGTACGCGCGGTAGCGGATTTTCCCCGTCCACAAACGGTCAAATCACTACAGGAATTCTTGGGGATGGTGAATTTTTATAACCGGTTCCTGCCCCACGCAGCTCAAATCATGCAACCGTTATATGCCGCGCTCAAAAAACAAAAGCCGACCCAGGCGGTCGAATGGTCCCCGGAGCGGGAGCGCGCGTTCACAGAGGTTAAAAAAGCCTTGGCTGACGCTGCGCTCCTGGCCCACCCAGACCCTGCAGCACGTATCGCGCTGACGACAGACGCTTCAGATTTAGCCATAGGGGCCGTTATTGAGCAACAGGTAGCCGGAGTTTGGCAGCCTTTGGCTTTCTTTAGCAAATCTTTAAGCGTGGCTGAGCGAAAATACAGCGCGTTTGACAGAGAACTGTTGGCGCTGCATTTGGCTATTCGTCATTTCCAGTTCTGGCTGGAAGGACGGTGCTTCACCGCTTATGTGGACCACAAGCCGCTCACATACGCCATGGCCAAAATTTCAGATCCGTGGTCCGGCAGGCAGCAGAGGCAGCTGGCCGCAATCTCGGAATTTACCACTGACATTAGGCACGTCGCGGGCAAATTCAATGTAGTAGCGGATTGTCTCTCACGCGCGTTCACGACCCCGACACGCGCAGAGGCAGAACGGGCCACCGTGACCGCGCCGCAGGAGAGCGGCACGGTGGCGCGCGCAGCCCCGGTGCACGTGGGTATAGATTACGCAGCCATGGCAGCGGACCAGGGGGCGGACGCAGACGTGCGCGCGCTCCAGTCTGGACCAACAGGGTTGAGGCTGGAGAGCAAGTGTTTACAAACCGGTATGCCCCCCCTGATCTGCGACATGTCGACGGGGCGCCCGCGTCCGGTGGTTCCGGCCACGTGGCGCCGCCGTGTTTTTGACTCGGTCCACTCACTGGCGCACCCGGGGGTGCGCGCGTCGGTGAAACTAGTGGCGGAAAAGTTTGTTTGGCCGTGCCTGCGCAAGCACGTGAAGGAATGGGCAAAAACCTGCATTTCCTGTCAACGGGCCAAAATTCACAGGCACACAAGAGCCCCGTTAGAACCGTTCCGCATTCCGGCCAGAAGGTTCGACCATGTGCACGTCGACCTTGTGGGCCCCCTACCGGCATCACAGGGGTTCACGTATCTTTTGACAATGGTGGACCGCACCACACGTTGGCCGGAAGTGGTTCCACTTGCGACGACCACGGCCGCGGAGGTGGCTCGCGTTTTTTTAACGGCTTGGGTGGCGCGCTTCGGGGTTCCGTCGGACATTACGTCCGATAGAGGACCGCAATTCATCTCTGAGCTGTGGTCAGCGATGGCCAACGGCTTAGGAGCCAAAATTCACCGCACTACGGCTTACCACCCTCAGGCTAATGGTTTATGCGAGCGTTTTCATAGGTCTTTGAAGGCAGCACTCAGAGCGTCGCTCACGGATGCAGATTGGGTAAATAAACTCCCATGGGTTTTATTAGGGTTGCGTTCTGCGCCTAAAGAGGACTTAGACGCCTCCCCAGCGGAGCTGGTATTCGCACAAACTCTGAGGCTGCCGGGCGAGTTTTTACCAGAGCACCCAGAGCCCCCACCTCTCTCTGCTCTGGGACCGTTAGTTGGCACGGGGGCAGACACGCTCCCGGGTCCGGTTCATCACGCTTTTCCACGAGTTTTCGTCCCCAAGGCTTTGAAAAATGCCGATTTCGTTTTTGTCAGGCGCGAAGCCCTTAAAGCAACGCTCAAACCACCTTACGAAGGGCCATTTCGAGTGCTGGAGGCAGGTGATAAGCAATTTGTGCTAGATTTTGGGGACAGAAAAGAGACAGTCAGTATTGACAGACTAAAACCTGCTTTTGTCATGAAGGACGTGTCTGTACCGGTCGCGGTGGCGCCTCGACGAGGCAGGCCCCCGCAGAGGGCAATTAACCACTCTCTTCCTCAGTCAACAGACCCGAAGCAGAACAGCACCGCAGGCAAGGCGGGGCCAACGCACAGCAGATTCGGCAGACGGCTGAAGCCCAAGCGGCGCACAGACTGAATGTTGGTGTTGATTATTCAGTAGTGAGTAAGGTGATATTAAATTTTGGGAATTAGTCTGTTCTTCATCGTTTGGGGGGGGGTTATATGGCTGTGTTGTGAGACATGTATATGTTGGACACTGCATATGTGATTTAACCACGATGAAGGAGAGCCAGCCCCCTGCGGTGCGGAGCCACAGAGCCTGGACCCCCTGCGGAGGACAGGGGACAGAAGACTTCCTGACCACTGAGGCTCGGGAAGAGAGAAGGGGGAGTTATGTAAATAAAAGGCTAATGAATGTGAATAAAGAGACTTTGATATAGATGTGTGATTTCCCCCGCGAGGGAAATGGTTTGATGTGAGAAGGTTTAAATGAGAGAACTTTGGTGTGTTCACTCTCTTTGTTCGCTGCTCAAGAATAAGAGCAGACAGTGGAATGATTTCTTGAATAAACTGAAATGAAAGACAATTCGGTTTCGTTATTCAAGTCTCCCCACACTGATAGGGATTGGGATGGCTTCCTAAACTGTGATAGATTTCAGCTGGTTTCTTGGCTTTCTATGCCTTTTTGCACTTTTTTTTCTTCATGTGTTCAATACTTATTCCCTGTCATTCCACTTTATTAAATACAACTTGTTTTGTGAAAACAGTTGCCTTTATTTCTTTGTATGTATGGATTACTTGGGCTGTTTCTGATATCTGATGAAAATCTCAGGTCAATGGCTCCATCAGAAATATGTTTAATGAGTTAATATGTTTTATGATCCGTGCTGGCCGGATCATAGCCGATCCCTCACACCCTGGTCACGTACTGTTTGCCCCCCTCCCCTCTGGTAGAAGACTTCGGTCCATCCAGACTAAAACCTCCCGTCACATGAACAGCTTCTTCCCCTCTGCCATTAGACTGCTGAACACTAAGTGACTCTCGTGCACCATGTACAGCAGCTCAACCAGACTCATGTCAATCATCACTGTTTTCTTCCTGCATTACCGACTGCACTATATAGTTCTCCACAGTATCTGCTGCTGGCTAATATATATTTTAACTGTTGACCAGTATCACTTAATCTTATCCTACACTTTATTACATGTATAGTTTATTTCTCTTATCTTATCATGTTTAATGTTGCAGCATTGTACCGAGACAAATTCCTAGTTTGTGTACTACATGAACAATGGCAATAAACCTGATTCTGATTCTGATTCTGATTCTGATTCTGAATGAGAAAAATGTTGACATGTTCAATTCTTATTTTCCCTGCTGTAAATGAACAAAAACATCAGCTGATTAAAATGAGCCAGCAGTCTTTTCTGAACTTCTGTCGCTGATATGGGATTGAAACAGTGTCAGTGCTCCAGTCACACTCTTGAGAGGTTGTTATGGTGTCCACCATATGGCACTATTCTTAGCTAGACTGAAGCCTCAAAGCATTGAATCTTTTTCCGGCATAGTTAGAAGGAAAGGCTCAGAGCTTCATTGGGGCTTCACCTACCCATCATTAGAATAAACTGAATGTGAACAAACCTTTGAAACCAAAGAGCCAGGGAAAATATAAGGGGCATTATCCACATAGACTAGGTATGATATTGTGGCAAGGAGCAGCCAGACCAAACTAAACTTAAAGGAGAATAGATAATTCCCAAGGGAAAACTGCTGGGGAACACAGGTGAGAGGGATGAAATTAATGAGGTTGCATAACACAAAAAGGTAAATAGTAAATCATAACCCAGGATAGAAAGGAAGCTTCTACCAGAATAAAATTAAACACAACCAAGACAGGAAGTACTTTCACAATAAACCCAATATCAAAATAAGACTAAATAAAAACAAATGACTTCAGAAATAAGCAGCTAAACTAAGAGCAAGCATGATAAAACCAGACAAAAAATACTACAAAATGAGAAAGTACAAGAGAATAAACCAATATGTCCAAAATTAATAAACTCGTGGAGTGGGCATGATCTGTGACATTACAGATTGTTTAAATTATTTTCTATTAATAAGTCATGGCAGAACTTTATACCACTGTAAGTCTTAAAGTGGGAGTAGACCATTCTGGAAATTTGAATCCAACCAACTTTATACAAATTAGCTCCGCGCAGCAAAAGGCAAAAATTTAAAAAAAAAAAAAAATGTTGTTTTGTTACAATATCAGAGAAAGTTTACTGCTGAACTTCCATGTTCCACACTTTCAGGTGCACACACCAGGACTACAAGTGTCATTCAAGGGAGCAGCTACATGTTTGCGGGGTTATAGGAGGTTGTCGTGGGATAAAAGAGCTTTTAGCTTTACTTTTTCAATGCTTGCCTACCAGAAGTGCAGTGTTCAGTACCAACAGGCAGAATGTGCACAGCTGGGCAGATAAATAGGTAGACGTCAATTGTATTTGGTCAGAATGCAATGATTGGCTGTAATTTTCACCCAGCTGTGATTGCTTCACAGGATGGATTTTTTTTTTCCTCCTTTTTCTTTTAACATCACTTTACTATTCTGTCAGAATTTTCAGCACATTTGACACATGCACAAAAAAAGCAAAAACAAAAAAAAAAAAAGCATCTAGAACAGATTACAAACTGGGACTTTAATTTACTAATTCTTACCATTTGATACAGGTTGAAATACTGGGGACAAATAAGCACTTTGACAAAAGTGATCCTAATTACAAGTACCACAAGAAAAGCACCTCAAGCAATCATTTACATAGTAGCCCTTTGGGACTTTGCCCAAAGGCAGATGTGACAATATGTCACATGCAATACTCACTGCAGTGTTCCACTTCCTGGAACACTGGGCATTAGCACTGGCCTTTCAGCAAGAAAGCCTTATATCCATCTGTCCTCCTGCATGAATGGAGAGCTCAGCATGGTTTGAGCACAGCACTAGACAGAAAAGGAAGAAACAAAATGCCAAATTTGGAAATTCCTTCTATTTTCTTTTGAGATTCATTATTTTTGATATTAAAATTGAAATGATTAAAAAGAAGATTCCCTCAAGTGAACTCAGATGAATTATCTCAGATGTTGTAGACAGTTGTAAATTCAAAAGAAAGAATGAAAGAAGACTTTCAAAGGAAATGTGAGAGGGCATCCTGAGATGTATTCAATATTTGCACTAATGATCACATACTAAAATGGTAGTCTTTGGATTCCTTATACTGACATATACCCTAGATACTGCATTTTCAGACTGATCTCTTTCTAAATCAATACAGGTCTGATCAATAGTTAATCAACAAGTTGAAGTCATTAAAGTATCATGTGGCCAGTTAAGGGCTGTTGACTTGCTGCTTTAAATTTCAACCATGTTTTACCGTACAGTGGATATAAAGTGTACACACCCCTGTTCAAATGCCAGGTTTTTGTGATGCAAAAAGGTAACAGCCCAAGATAAATCATTTCAAAACTTTTCCCTCCATTAATGTGACCTATAACCTGTTTTTTTCACATCACTGTCATAGTTGGTGGCCTAGTTGACAGAGCATCTGCCCCACAACTGGGAGGTTGGGGGGGTTCAAGTCCTGGCCGGTCATTTTAGAGACCATATAAAAAATGGTTCTTCCTGCCTTCAAGCTTGGTGCTCAGCATAATAGGAAGGAGAAATTCTTTGTGGCAGTGCCTTGCATTGCAGCGACCCCTTTGATTCTACATGTGATTCACATTGTAGATAGGAGAAACTTAATTTTGTTCTACCATACATGATTGGCTATATGGACTGAATGACAAGAGAGGCTTCTTCTTCTTCCAGTTCTGCTCTTGATGAGCAGATGCAGGTGGTGAAAAGGACTCAAGGCAGGCAGGACTTCGGTGCAAAACTCATAACATATTAACAAAACCCCCAAAGAGCAAAAGCACAAAAACACAGCATGAGGGCTGGAATAACTCAGGAGTCACTCTGGCAAAACTCACAGGGACAAACACATGGGGAGCAAGGCAGAAGAAACACGACAGCAACATTAATGACCCAACAATGAACTGAAAGTAAAAGGCAACATAAATAGGGGAGATACTAATCAGAGGAACAGGGGACAGCTGGGAGGCAATCAAGAGCTGAACAGGAACACACATGAGGGAGAGTGGCTATGGAAACAAGAGGAGCTGGAGTAATAGGTCAACAGAAAACTCACACAGACCCTGGACCAAACAGGGAATGGCACAGGAGACAAGGACAAGGGACTAAGGGGAACACATCCATCCATCCATCCATCCATTCATCTTCTTCCGCTTAATCCTTTTCAGGTCACGGGGGGCTAGAGCCTATCCCAGCTTCTTTGGGCAAGAGGCAGGGTACACCCTGGACAGATCGCCTGTCTATCGCAGGGCTAACACAGAGAGACAGTCAACCATTCACTCTCTGTCATACCTAAGGACAATTTAGAATCCCCAGTTGATGCCAATTAACCTTACTTGCATGTTTTTGGCATGTGGGAGGAAACCGGAGAAATCCCAGAGTAAACCTATGCAGACACGAGGAGAACATGGAAACTCCACACAGATCACTGATGGTCGGGGGCTGGGATTGAATCTGGGATCCCCTGGCCAAGGGTGAATTGCTGTGCTGCCGCAGTGCTAACCACTCTGCCACCGCGCTGCCCCAGGGGAACACAGAAGGCAAAAAATGCAGAGGGCAAAAAAGGCAGATGATAATCATAAAATAATCCCAGAAAATCAATTAATAAACATAAAATGTGGGTTTGATCCTGTGATCAATCCCAAACTATGACAATCACAAAAACCTGGCATTTAAACAGGGTTGTGTAGACTTTTTATATCCACCATATGTAAGACAATAGTTTCTCAGTGCTCGGGAATATAGGTCAAATATCATATCTCAAAATAATTATTCTGTATCTTAATATGCTACTTACAGTATCTCAAACGTGAGCACACCTCTCACATTTTTGTAAATAATTTATTATATCTTTTCATGGGACAACACTGAAGATATGATACTTTGATACAATGTAAAGTAGTCTGTACAGCTTGTATAACACTGAAAATTTGCTGTCCCCTCAAAATAACTCAACACACAGCCATTAATGTCTAAACTGCTAGCAACAAAAGTGAGTACACCCCGAAGTGAAAATGTCCAAATTGTGCCCAATTAGCCATTTTCACTCACTGGTGTCATGTGACTCGTTAGTGTTTACAAGGTTTCAGGTGTGAAAGGGGAGCAGGTGTGTTAAATTTGGTGTTATCGCTCTCACACTCTCTCATATTGGTCACTGGAAGTTCAATATGGCACCTCATGGAAAGAACTCTCTGAGGATCTGAAGTAAAGAATTGTTGCTCTTTATATAGATGGCCTAGGCTATAAGAAGATTGCCAACACCCTGAAACTGAGCTGCAGCATGGTGGCCAAGACCATACAGCAGTTTAACAGGACAGGTTCCACTCAGAACAGGCCTTGCCATGGTTGACCAAAGAAGTTGAGTGCACGTGTTCAGCGTCATGTCCAGAGGTTGTCTTTTGAAAATAGACGTATGAGTGCTGCCAGCATTGCTGCAGAGGTTGGAGGGGTGGGGGGTCAGCCTATCATTGCTCAGACCATATGCCGCACACTGCATCAAATTGGTCTGCATGACTGTCGTCCCAGAAGGAAGCCCCTTTTAAAGATGATGCACAAGAAAGCCTGCAAACAGTTTGCTGAAGACAAGCAGACTAAGGACATGGATTACTGGAACCATGTCCTGTGGTCTGATAAGACCAAGATAAACTTATTTGGTTCAGATAGTGTCAAGCGTGTGTGTGGTGGCATAGAGTGATGAACATTCTTCTTCATGTCAGGTCAGGCACTGGTTTATTTGCTACCGGATAACCATGAAAACCATGAAATACTACCTGTCTCATGGGTTGGGTCGTCAGCGACTCAACCGGCAACCCCGCCCTTCCGAGGGCGTGGAGGGTGAAACTGGGCATCCTGGCAGAACTAAAACCAATATCTGCCAGGTCTGTGGTGGACCACTCCCAGTTACATGGGGTGAGACTGGACATCCTGGCAGATAAGCACATCTGTCACAAGGTCTGTGGTGGACTTTTGCCAGTCGGTGCATCGTGACATGCACTACACAAAGGGCAGAGATAAGCAAACCTATCATCTGGTCAGTCACTGCAACAGGTATTGGAGTCAATTTGTCTTGGCCTGTCCTTGCCACTGATAATACCTCTATCTGCCAAGAATGTGCCGCTAGTCCAGCAAAAGCTAGCGGTACTCAAATACTTTGCAAGCAGTTTCATGAAATGATCAGTCAGAAAGCAACTCATACTGGCTCAGACATCGCCCAGGTTAACAAGGTCAGGAGTTCCTGGCAGCGGAAGGCGAAGGACAGAGCTGCGTGGAGGAATCTGATCAAACCTAAATGAAACACTCATTGTCACCCCCGACAGACTGCTATGATGGTGAAGATGACTGTGACATACTGAAGCAGAGCATGATCCCCTCCCTTCGTAAACTGGGCCGCAGGGCAGTATTCCAACATGATAACCACCCCAAACACACCACTGCCTTGCTAAAGAAACTGAGAGTAAAGGTGATAGACTGGCCAAGCATATCTCCAAACCTAAATCCTATTGGGCATCTGTGGGGCATCCTCAAATGGAAGGTGGAGGAGCGCAAGGTCTCTAGCATCCACCAGCTCCGTAATGTTGTCATGGAGGAGTGGAAGAGGATTCCAGTGGCAACCTGTGAAGCTCTAGTGAACTCCATGCTCAAGAGAGTTCAGGCACTGCTGGAAAATAATGGTGGCCACACAATATATTGACACTTTGGGTATAATTTGGACATTTTCACTTAGGAGTGTACTCACTTTTATTGCCAGCAGTTTAGACATTAATGGCTGTGTATTGAGTTATTTTGAGGGGACAGCAAATTTTCAGTGTTATACAAGCTGTACACTGACTACTTTGTATCAAAGTATCATATGTTCAGTGCTGTCCCATGAAAAGATTTAATAACATATTTACAAAAATGTGAGGGGTGTACTCACTTTTGTGAGATACTGTATGTCTTGATACAAAAATTGTTTGTGTTATGTAAACTACAAATGATGTTGAATAAATTATTTTGGTAAAAATTACCAGCAAATAACTGAAATTATTGTATAAGATAAGATCAGCCTTTATTAGTCCCACAATGGGGAAATTCCAGGATTGCAATCATTTAGAAGATAAGAAAATAAGAGCAGTGAATATACATATGTACACATAAATATATAAATATATATACACAGTGCGGAGCACTGTAGCTAGATGGAATAAACAGCATAACAGTCTGTTTATTTACCCCACATAGTATGAATATGTACCCATTGTGGCGGTTTGGGAAAACCCCCACAAACAGACTAAGGACAGACAGCTCGCTACTCCTGGTTTTTTCCGCGACACTGCTGAGATGTAATGTGCCATTCATGCCTTGTGATGTTAATGTGCCATTCATGTGTTGAGTTCATGCATCCTGTCCTTGCTGTGTCTCTTGAAATGCAAATGCCCATACCAACTGCTGTGAAATGCTCTTTCATGTATTGTTGCAACAGGGTATATATGCTGCAAGAGCCTATAACTCACTCAATTCTCACTTCTACAACGGCTGCTGCTGGACACAGACTTTGTGTCCCTTCTCTGAGAGCCTGAGGATCCCGCTCCAGCCTGCACACACTTGGGCCGGAGCGGGGATCCTGTGACGGCGGTGTGATTAATAAAACCTGCTTAAAACCTCAGCATCGCTGCCTCATTTTATCATCCGCCATACTGGTGACCCGACGCTGAAACGAACACGCTGCCAGCGAACGCAACGCCCGGCGGTGATTCTCCGATGACCAGCGAACGCGGCACCCTGACTGATCTGCCCTCCCTTCTGCTTCAGGGAGACCTCAACGCGGAGTGTCCAGGCGAAACTCTCCGGAGAACACCCACGACCGGGAAAGCTGAGCAACGTTTCATGGTGAGATCTGCACGCCTAGATCGGCACATCCACGCTGGACCGGCCGCGCTCACAGCTCCTCCACACGAGAGCGCATGCACCTCGTCCCCTCTCCACGACGGCGATCCCCATGGCCGACGGAGCACACGTGGACCTGAACGCACCATGACCGAGCGAGTGACAGAGCGTCTACTTCCCTTCATCGCTCCAACACACTGAACAGGGATGATCAAGCTCCCTGACCCTGGTTCTCCTCTCCAGCTGGCCCACCCATCACGGAACCCCGGCGCACGCACCGGGGAGTTACGAGGACGGCGCACACCATGCACGGGACAAATACGGCTTTTCTGACCGCCTTCTTTCTGCTGCACACTGGCCCTTCAGGCTTGCTCGTTCACCTGAGGCATGCAGCTTGCTCACTGGATTTTATGGTCTTAGCCACGGCACACAAGGGGAATTCAGCTGTCTGCGGTTCCCGAGGCTTTAGGGTTACGCCTGAACCTAAAGTCAACACGCCAGTCCCTCTGCTCTCATTACAGCCGCCACGCAGCCTCGTCTTTTCTTCATGGCAGCTATTAATCCTTGCAGGACTTAATCGCGGGAGGAGCCAGTGACTAATTTTTCTTCTTGTGGACCTCTGCACGTTCAACGGGACAGCCCTTCGACATCGCGGACCCACAAGCAATTTTTGCGCGGCCCGGACGTTTTCATCGTCTCCGGCCGGCTTTTACTACCCTCACCCCCTCCACCCCCTCCTGCACAGAGCTTTTCCCTACTCGCTGCCCAAGCTGCACTATCGAGGTCTCGGCCACCCGCCGAGCCCTCTGGGGGGGAGCTGTGGCGGTTTGGGAAAACCCCCACAAACAGACTAAGGACAGACAGCTCGCTACTCCTGGTTTTTTCCGCTACACTGCTGAGATGTAATGTGCCATTCATGCCTTGTGATGTTAATGTGCCATTCATGTGTTGAGTTCATGCATCCTGTCCTTGCTGTGTCTCTTGAAATGCAAATGCCCATACCAACTGCTGTGAAATGCTCTTCCATGTATTGTTGCAACAGGGTATATATGCTGCAAGAGCCTGTAACTCACTCTCAATTCTCACTTCTACAACGGCTGCTGCTGGACACAGACTTTGTGTCCCTTCTCTGAGAGCCTGAGGATCCCGCTCCAGCCTGCACACACTTGGGCCAGAGCGGGGATCCTGTGACGGCGGTGTGATTAATAAAACCTGCTTAAAACCTCAGCATCGCTGCCTCATTATATCATCCGCCGCACTGGTGACCCGACGCTGAAACGAACACGCTGCCAGCGAACGCAACGCCCGGCGGTGATTCTCCGACGACCAGCGAACGCGGCAGCCTGACTGATCTGCCCTCCCTTCTGCTTCAGGGAGACCTCAACGCGGAGTGTCCAGGCGAAACTCTCCGGAGAACACCCACGACCGGGAAAGCTGAGCAACGTTTCATGGTGAGATCTGCACGCCTAGATCGGCACATCCACGCTGGACCGGCCGCGCTCACAGCTCCTCCACACAAGAGCGCATGCACCTCGTCCCCTCTCCAGGACGGCGATCCCCATGGCCGACGGAGCACACGTGGACCTGAACGCACCATGACCGAGCGAGTGACAGAGCATCTACTTCCCTTCACCGCTCCAACACACTGAACAGGGATGATCAAGCTCCCTGACCCTGGTTCTCCTCTCCAGCTGGCCCACCCATCACGGAACCCCGGCGCACGCACCGGGGAGTTACGAGGACGGCGCACACCACGCACGGGACAAATACGGCTTTTCTGACCGCCTTCCTTCTGCTGCACACTGGCCCTTCAGGCTTGCTCGTTCACCTGAGGCACGCAGCTTGCTCACTGGATTTTATGGTCTTAGCCACAGCACACAAGGGGAATTCAGCTGTCTGCGGTTCCCGAGGCTTTAGGGTTACGCCTGAACCTAAAGTCAACACGCCAGTCCCTCTGCTCTCATTACAGCCGCCACGCAGCCTCGTCTTTTCTTCATGGCAGCTATTAATCCTTGCAGGACTTAATCGCGGGAGGAGCCAGTGACTAATTTTTCTTCTTGTGGACCTCTGCACGTTCAACAGGACAGCCCTTCGACATCGCGGACCCACAAGCAATTTTTGCGCGGCCCGGACGTTTTCATCGTCTCCGGCCGGCTTTTACTACCCTCACCCCCTCCACCCCCTCCTGCACAGAGCTTTTCCCTACTCGCTGCCCAAGCTGCACTATCGAGGTCTCGGCCACCCGCCGAGCCCTCTGGGGGGGAGCTGTGGCGGTTTGGGAAAACCCCCACAAACAGACTAAGGACAGACAGCTCGCTACTCCTGGTTTTTTCCGCTACACTGCTGAGATGTAATGTGCCATTCATGCCTTGTGATGTTAATGTGCCATTCATGTGTTGAGTTCATGCATCCTGTCCTTGCTGTGTCTCTTGAAATGCAAATGCCCATACCAACTGCTGTGAAATGCTCTTTCATGTATTGTTGCAACAGGGTATATATGCTGCAAGAGCCTGTAACTCACTCTCAATTCTCACTTCTACAACGGCTGCTGCTGGACACAGACTTTGTGTCCCTTCTCTGAGAGCCTGAGGATCCCGCTCCAGCCTGCACACACTTGGGCCGGAGCGGGGATCCTGTGACGGCGGTGTGATTAATAAAACCTGCTTAAAACCTCAGCATCGCTGCCTTATTTTATCATTCCGCCGCACCCATACATATTGTCACCCTCCGTAGCGAATGATATTGTCCCAGTTGTATATACAGTATATGCAAGTTAAGTTTTTACAGTACTAGCAGCAATACCCAGTCAATACAGCATGCAGTGTTTAATCCTGATACTACAACAGCAATATCAAGGACCTGCTTACCAACCTCTGCCCCTCCCAGAGCTCAGCTGGGCTGCAATGAATATATAGCTTATGCTATTCTTTAGTTATTTTAGTTATTTTTAATAGAAGATAATTGTGTCCTTCACATTTTCTGCTCTTCCAAAGCAAGTGGGATAAACAACAGTCCGAATTCAAAAGAATATCGAGGAAGTTAGCAGACACAGAACATTTGTATGACTTGTCCTAACCCCAGTAATTACATACATTGTTAGATGACGGCTGCACCAATGCATCTACATACAGTGTGTGTAACATCTTTTTTCCCCTGTTGCAACGATCGTATGAAAACTTGTTCTCCGCTCTTTTCTGTCATTATTTAAGAAACAAGAAGACACTATTTGAACACAGATCACTGGACACAGCAAAAATCCATTTTGGCAATGCAAGAACATATTCAGAGTAGCGCGCAAATAGAAATGGTGGATTACATGTCGGTTCAGTCTCCCAGATTCCAGCCTCTGTTTCTCCCATCACGCCCTGACACAAAGAGTCAAGGTGCACTCGATTCCATCACCAATGTATATCTCAACGGGTGTTATATGCGCAGATTAATGTAGAACTGAACTGAACGGCATTGAACGGCACTGGGTGATAGTACATACAATTATAAAGATAATTTATCATTGGCACCCCCTCCACAAATCCCGGAATCTTGGAGAAAATCGCGATTTTGAATTTCCCACCCTGAAAAATCAGACAAATCCGCCGATTAACCGGAAGTGCAGCCGGAGTTCCGCATGACGTCACGAGTGTGACACAGTCCTCCATGTTTACCATTGCGAGCACGTCGACACTGGTTGTTTTTGGTGCATTTTGTCGTGATAGTCAACTACAAAACACTTCCAACACCTGGGAAGATCTGTTCAGTGGCCAAGGAAAGCTGTCATGGCGACGAAAGAAAAGAAAGGGGGAGGAAAAGCGACTGGGAAGCGATGCATTTCTAGATATAGATATTACAGTGATCCCTCACTTATCGCGTTTAATGGGGACCAGAACCGACCGCGAAAAGTGAAAAACCGCGAAGTAGCGTCCCCCCCCCCCCCAAGGGCGTCACAAGCACTATTTTGCACAAAAAGGCACAAGAGAACAGCGAAAAGTGCCACTAAGCAACACGAGCGATAAAGAACAATGAATGCCGTCTTCCTTCGCTGGGTATAGGCGCTCTGCAGGGAGAGAAGCTGGGTAAAACGTCTCGGCCAATCAGCTTGCGAGGTAAAACGTCTCGGCCAATCAGCTTGCGAGATTCCCGAGCGGTGAAGAGGTGGGCGGAGAGGAGTGGAGCGGTGGTCAGAGAGGTGGATTTTGAGTTGTGCGGGCTCTCCGTGTTGATACCTGATGTTCTAATGTAGTCTCCCTGCCTTCTGCTAGCGCCCGGGCAACTTTCGTGCCATTTTTTCTCAATTTTGAATTTTTGATGAATATTTTTGAAAAATCCGCGATGCACTGAGGGCGCGAAAGGTGAAACGCGAAGTAGCGAGGGATCACTGTATTTATAAATAGCACAGTCAAATGCAGAGGCCAGTTCTGTTCATGTGAATTGCCACTATAGTCTGTAGAAGTATTGTAATACATAGCCCAGTTTTTTGAATGAATGAATGAATTTATTTATTTCGGATAGTACAGTACAGGTTGAAAGAAACTGAATGATATAACAACAAGGTCAAATTGAACAATGACTCATCTGATTATACAATTCAACGTAAGTTATCCGAAATAGGTGATGGCTGAAGCCGCAGCTTATATTGCCCACCCATATTCCATCCAAGAATTCAAAAGAGAAAACAGGCAAGAGCGATTACAATTCAAAACACAAAGACAAAATGTGACAGAGAAAAAAGAAAACTAAGCTACAACACAACACAGGCTGGATATGTTACAACTCGCCGCTCATTAGCGGCGCCAGCTGCGCGCACACTTGCGCCTCGTCAGCAGTGTGGGATATAAGCCACTCTGCCCTGGGCTTTGGCATGAAGCCGTCTGATTCCTTCAGCCCTCTTGCTGCAGAGGAACCCCCTCATCTCCCAGCAAGATCTACAGTGTAAGCATACCTACCTTTGCCTTTCCAGTCTCTCCCCTGTGCACAGGTGTATTCCCCGGCAGCGGACCTCACCTCTGCATCGCCGTCTGCCAGCTGCTGTCGCAGGTGCATCAGGTCGCTGTCTCCCGGGCTCGCCCTTGTGCACGCCTGCCACCTGCCACACTCCTGCATCCTCCTCTGTCTCGTCACCGATCGTGAATGCCTCTTCACTCTGAAAACTCTGGTTTTCTTGACTGCTGGAACTGCTGGAACTGCTATCATCTGCCATTGTTGTTTTGTTTAGGGATCACACTCGTGATGTCACGCAGCGTCGTCTGCACTACTTCCGGTTTGTTTGGCACTGCCAGGCAGAGGCAAAAGTTTATCGGCTTATAGCTTGGCCATCACACGGCCTAAAAATTTCTTTTATGTGTTGAAAAATACAATAGGTAATAAGGAATTAATCTGCTATTCTACTTTTTGCGCCAAAAGGTGGGTTCAGTTCTACTTTAAAGTAAATAAATGTGAATTCTGAATTGTGAAGTTTTGAATTTTTTTTTACTTGATGTTCAAATAAATAAATAAATATAGTTAAATATAAATGTTGTTTTGGTGTCTCAGCACCCAGCGGTAACCTGTACCTCCATCTTCCCATCATTCTACAACGTCTGCATTGTGGCGAGAGACCTGCAAATTCTAAACTCTGCCGACTGTGTTGGATGCACTTGATTCCTCCCATGGCATACACCTCCACTGGTAAAAAAAGGTCACCTTTGACCTCTTTTATGGTCAGGCGGTCACTGAAACCATGACAGGTGCACTCTTCAGGTATTGTAGCATCACCATGCAAGAGATGAGAGCCTGCAGTCAACTGATCTCTCAGTTAGTAGGGTTTTTACTGAGCATTATGCATTGGTATTTTCTTATTTACTAGAAATACATTCAATACTACACTCAGCTCACCCACACAGAGATGAAGTGTGTGGTTAAAAACACTGCATCCATCCACTTGCACTGCTTTCACAACATTAGTCTCATTGTCGGTTACCAGGCCTGCTGGGTTGGGCTTCCAGTTTGTCAGAAATCAGACATCCTGCAGCACTGCATGTTCCCTGGTGTGGTCTTGGGGATTTTTTTATTTAACCTTTATTTATACAGGGCAGTTCCATTGAGAAGCAACCTCTCTTTTTCAAGGATGCCCTGTTCACACTCACACAGTTACACATTCACACCAGGAAGCTGCCCAGTACAACCACAGACTGACCTGTGGCCACTGAGCAGCTCTACTGGAGCAGCTGGGGTTAAGGGCCTTACTCAAGGGCACCACAGTGAGGTTAAGGAGGGTGGGGCAAACACTGCTATGTTATCTGTCCCACCTAGCTCTATTCCTGCCAGTATAGGGATAAAACCCGCAACCCTCTGGTCACCAGTCCACATCCCTAACCATTACCCCACCACTGCCCACGAAATAGCTGGTCTGGAGACCAGAGGCTTATGTTCAGGGGGTTGTCTTGGGTTAGGTTTAGAAACTGCAACATGCCCCAAGTAAAAAGGTTGGGGAACCATCCATCCATCTTCTACTGTTTAATCCTTTTCGGGTCATGGGGGGGCGTTGGAGCCTATCCCAGCGTCTTTGGGCGAGAGACAGGGTACACCCAGGACAGCTTGCCAGTCCAACAAAGAGCCAACACAGAGAGACAAACAACCATTCACTCTCACATTCATACAGTACCTAAGGGCAATTTAGAATCCCCAGCTGGTGCCAGTTAACCTAACCTGCATGTCTTTGGCCTGTATTAAATGCGTACAGTACCTGAAACTGTCCCTGTGTTGCAGATGTGCTCCTTTTGTTTCCCTCAATGTTTATAGCATCAGAGTCTCTTTGTTTATCTCTATGCACTAAACTGATGTGAGATAATGACCCTTGTGGATTGTCAGAGAACGCAGAGTGATACATTATGACACTAATTGTTCTTTCAACTTAAGCATCATCATCTTATCCAATCTCCAAAGCATTTCATAATAAAGCTTGTTTTGGAGAGGAGTGAATGGGGGGGCATAAGATGTTGAGCTGACTGATGACATTCTGATAATTTTTGTCACGTTTTATGGAAAACAATTATCATAGGATTACCTCACCCAATCCTCCTTCGACCCATCATTACCATTACTTCCAAGAGTCATCTGGCCTTTGTCATGGCAAAAACACCTGCAGAAGAGGAATATGTGTTGCACTTGCTGGCTCTCTCCTTACCTTGTAAAGTGGATTTTGAGATAACAGCCATGAGATTAAAATCCAAATTGCTTGAGCAAGCAGAAATAACTATATAATTGACTGGGGCTGACCTTACGCATGAATAGAGTCCAAATCCGCTTAGAAATATGCATGGTTGAAATGTGATGTTGGTGTATGGAGGAAGTAATTGTTTCTTGGTAAGTTCTATGTCACACACAATGTCAAAATGACTTTAATCGTACTTACTCTTTTGGGAAATTAAGTTACAGTTGATGCTGCAATAGCAGTTCAAGCATCTCTATGACAGAACCCCAAGTGCCCAGCTAATATCAAATCACAGACTTTTAAGCAGTGTTGGCTCTTTATTTGCATCCAACCCTTCATCCATTTTTCTCACTTACCTTGGTCCAAATGGGAGTAGTAGTCTCAGCAAAGACACCTAGACACGTTAGTCTTTGTATCCATTACCACTATCATTTTTGAAGGCATTTTTGTCGTGATTTCCTGCCTTTGTAAGGCAGGAGAGACTGAAACTCAAATGCAGGATGATGTTGTGTGTTTTTATTGAACAAAACGTGATAACAGTCCAGACAAACAAACAGACGATAGCATAAGACACACAGGGATGATCCTCAGGACACTCTACAGCTCGCAGGTGAGTACAACACGGAGAAAAAGGACCCAAGGCGCTTCAGATGTGACTGATAGCGGGGGAGCAAAGAGAACACCCAATGCGCTTCCAGATGTAACTTTTAAGCGGGGGGAACAAATAGTACTCACAGGGCTCAAGCAGTCCGAGTCAATCCAAGTGAATAACCCTGGCAGTACAGAGACGATGCAGAGGACAATACAGATGACAATGTAATAATCCAGCAAACACAAGTGGGAAGACAGAGCCTAAATAACATGGAACATAGTGAACAGAGTGATTGCTGGTGTGAGTGGGTGTGTGCGCGTGTGTAGGAATGTATGGGTGTGTGTTGAGCAGAGTAAGCACAGATGTGAGTAAATGTGTCTGTGTGAGAGAGTGTGTGCATGTGTGTAGGAATGTGTAGGTGTGTGTTGATCTAAAGTGAGCACAGGTGTGGGTGAGTGTGTGCATGTGTGAAGTATGTGTGTATGTATGTGCGTGAGTGTAGGTGTGTGAACCTGAGCAGGGAGAGGACAGACAGTGACAGATTGGATTCACCTGTCAGAAACTGACAGGAGAGGAGGGGCCCACCGGAACAAAAAATACAACAGAACATGGCCAAATAATGAAACACAACGTGGAACTCAAAAGATAACGTAAAACACGGATAATATGGAAACAGGAAACAGCCATGAAGCCGAGATCAGGAGAACCCCAGCTCGGTTCATGACAATTTTGGGCTATTCCCAAGTTGACCAAGAGACATTATTTCTTCAGCAGATCCCATCTGCCCTGAGGTCTTCTTTTTGTTAGAGAAGCCAGAAAATATCCACCTGGGAGGAATTCAGAAGGTGTCCTCATCAGATGCCTGAACCAACTTGCTCCTTTCAGTGAAGAAGAGCTTCTCTATGGATGAACCTGGAGAAAAGCTAATTTCCCCTGCTTATAGCTGCAATCTCTGTTGGTTATTTTAGTTAAAGCAGGGAGGTGAATTGACATGTCTACAACTTTGCCTTGGTGATCAAAATTTGTGAGGCCAAGTAATTCTATGAGCTCTTTTGTCTTGGCCAGTTGCCCCTTGGTCTGGCCCTCCAAGGGAAGTCTGACCTCGTTATGAAGCTATCCTTAAGTATAAGTCTACTATTAAGGTTACACAATTTGCAAACCATCTGACTAATGATTAGCAAGTTAGCAGTACTGCTGGATTTGCTGTCCCCAGGCACTGCCAAGGTGTCTGCTGTCATGTTGTATTAAAGCTGTTTTAAAGTCCAATGCATCTTTTTTGCTTGGCTGCTAAACTACACACAGCAGCCTGAACTGGTTCTACCTATAGCTCCACTCCACCTGTTGAAATAAAGCTAGTATGTAAGCATTGTTCTTCTTCTCTGTCGAATCAAATTATTAGAAATTTAGGAAGCATGTGTACAGTGTCTGCATACATGAGTCAGTGGCAACACATTTGGAATGCAAGTGCCTGAAGTGTTAAATCATTAACAGGTCTTGAACCAGCTCCCAAGTGCACATTTGAGCAAATTTGAAAATACTGCTGTGATATCCTACCGTGTAGCAATGATCACACTTGAGTTATTTCTTTGGCTAACTCTGCCGTTTATTCTGCAACACACATAATATGACTGAACATGGATTCTGCGCGGGGTTTTCACACTCTTGTTCTAATGTGTCCCCTTAATAGTAGTGCTGAACAATACAGGTAGTTCCCCCTAGAGGCATGTGCCAGTAATGTTTTAAATTAGACTTGCAGTCTACCACATCCCTCCCCTCTAGATTAAACTACTTTTAATTACACTAGCCAATTATGCTAGACATCCTGGAACTCCCATTTAACCCTAAACAATCACAGTTACTTTTAACTTCTTAAACACATGTGCCATACACATAATTTCTTTCTCTTTTTTTTTTTTTTACATGTATAACACACATAACAGTCTAACTGGGGATTTGGTTTGACTACCGCATCCCAGTGAGGTTCCAGGACGCATTCTTGTCCTGTGGCTGGGGAACTCACTACTGACTAAGTATAGTCCTTCAAGTAGTCTGGAGCTTTCCTAGCTCGCTGAGATCTTCTCACGGCGGGTGAGCCAACTGCAGGTGAAGACTCAGACTGCTCCACTGTTTCGGCTGCTGCAGTGCTGCCCGTAGAATCTGCAGAGACGGTTACCTCAGGTTTCACCTGAAGTGGTGGTTCGTTGATGCTCTCCTCAGGATGGGTGTCAGACAACACCTCTGGTGCCATCGGCAGGGGAATGGAGCTCCTACCACGAACTTGGTCGATGTGTCGCCTCACCACTTGTCCATGACCTAATGTCACCTTGAATGACACAGGGCCTGTCTTTTCTGTTATTTCTCCTGGTACCCAGGCTGGTCCTGAGCCAAAGTTGCGGGTGTAGACCACGTCTCCTTCTCTCAGTATTCTCTCTCTAGCATGCATGTCATGATAACCTTTTTGTTTCTCTTGTTTATCATGCACTTTGTTTCTGAAGTCTGGATGTATTAAGTCAAATGTTGACCTCAACTTCCTTCCACACAACAGCTCAGCTGGTGACTTGCCAGTTGTAGATTGGGGTGTTATTCGATAGCTGAACAGAGCTCTCGACATTCGGGTTTCAATAGAGTCTCCTGTCATCTTTTTCATGAGTGACTTGAATGTCTGCACGGCCCTCTCGGCTAAGCCGTTAGAAGAAGGATGGTATGGCGCAGTCGTGATGTGACGTATGCCATTCTTTTCAGAAAACTCTTGGAACTGTTCACTCGTAAAACATGTACCGTTATCTGATACTATGATTTCAGGTAGCCCATGTTGGCTGAAACTCTTTCTAAGACATTCAATGGTAACAGTAGAAGTAGAGCTACTCACAGAATATGCATCGATCCACTTTGAGTATGCGTCAACTATGATCAGGAACATTCTTCCCATCCATGGACCTGCGTAGTCAATGTGAATTCTTCTCCATGGTTTATCTGGAACTTCCCAGGGATGTAGTGGGGCTGCTGGAGGACTGTTCCTGTTCTCCTGGCATGCCGCACATGACTTCACAAGCGCCTCCACCTCTGCATCCATGTTGGGCCACCACATGTAACTCCTCGCCAACGCTTTCATGCGAGTGATGCCAGGGTGTGCTTGGTGTAGTTGTTGCAGTAAGGCATTCCTACCAGGTGGTGGAACAACCACGCGTCCTCCCCACAGGATACAACCTTCCTGGGTGCTGAGCTCATCCTGTCGTCGGGCATAGGGAATGAACTCAGGACTGTTCATCTTCGGCCATCCTCGCAAGATGTATTCTCGCACTCTTGCTAGAACAGGGTCTTTGTCTGTCCACTTCTTTATTTGTTGTGCGTTCACCAGGGGCACGCCGATATCTTCAAACAATAGCACTCTCTCCTCCTCCTCAGGCGTGCTGTCTCTTCCTCCATCCAAGGGTAGCCTACTCATCGCGTCAGCATTCGTATGGTCCCGTCCGGCTTTGTAAACGATGGTGTACTCATACGCTGCTAATGTAACGACCCATCTCTGAATTCTCTGAGATGTCATCTGGGGTATGGCTCTCATTTCACTGAACAGTGAAATTAGTGGCTTGTGGTCAGTCACTATAGCGAACTGTCTCCCGTACAGGTATTTGTGGAATTTTTTTACACCAAATACTACTGCAAGGCCCTCCTTGTCTAGCTGGGAGTAGTTTTTCTCAGCTGCACTAAGAGTTCTTGAGACGAACCCTATGGGTCTCTCTGAGCCATCCTCCATATGATGAGAGAGTACAGCTCCCACACCATAGGGTGATGCGTCACACGCCAGGATGAGTGGTTTGTTTGAATCATAGTGCACTAACACACTACAGGACTGAAGTAGCGCTTTGGACTCTTCAAACGCCTTCTGCTGCTTGACCCCCCATGACCATTTTTCTTCCTTCTTAAGTAAGGTATGTAGTGGTGCCAGCAGCGTGGAGAGCTTTGGGAGGAACCTATGGTAATAGTTCAACAAGCCCAGGTAGGCTTTTAACTCAGTAACATTTTGTGGCTCAGGCGCCTCCGCAATGGCTTCCACTTTGTCTGTTAGAGGGTGTAGACCACTGGCGTTGATCTTGTGGCCTAGGAACACCACCTCTTTTCCCATGAACTCACACTTGCTTCTTTTCAACCTCAGACCGCTTTTCTCCAACCGTTGAAGCACTTCCTCCAGCGTTTTCAGATGTTCTTGTTCATTTGGTCCTGTACAAAGGATGTCATCCAAATAAATGGCAACATTCGGAATTCCACCTAGGATGCCCTCCATAGTTCTCTGGAATATAGCAGGACTGGAAGCTACTCCAAATGGTAAGCGTGTGTAGGTATATAAGCCTTTGTGTGTATTGATGGTTACATACTTTCTTGATTCTTCTTCCAGGACTACTTGTTGGTAGGCGTGACTCATGTCTAATTTCGTGAAGTGTCGGCCGCCATTCAGCTGTGCGAAGAGGTCCTCCACTTTAGGAATTGGATACTGATCCACCCGTGATGCTCGATTGACAGTGAGTTTGTAATCTCCACATATTCTAATGGAGCCATCCGGCTTTCTCACTGGGACTATGGGCGCCGCCCATTCTGCAGCCTGCACTGGCTCAATGATCTTGTCATCCAGCAGCCTCTGTAGCTCGCTTTCGACCAGTGGCTTGACTGCATAGGGTACCGGTCGGGGTTTGCAGAATCGTGGTTGGGCCTCCTTGTCCACATTAATCTTTGCAGTGACACCTTTTAGCTGTCCTAAGCCTTCTTTGAACACCTCAGCGTGTCTTTCGAGGATCTCCTCCAGCTGCAATTTGGGCTGAGATTCCACTTTATTCACCAACTGATCAATCATGGCCAGTTCTTGTAGCCAACTTCGCCCTAGTAGATTTGGTCCTTCGCTCCCAACTACTACTACAGGTAAGTCCTTTTCTTTGTTTTCGTGCTGCACCTTCACTTGTGCCATGCCTAGCACGTCTAGCTTCTCTCCTGTATATGTTTTTAATTTTAATGAACAGGGATTTAATTCTGCTGTGTCTGTTTTCTTCCACAGTTGTGTATATTGCTGTTTACTTAATATGGTTACTCCACAGCCTGCATCAACTTCAAATGTTACTTTCATTCCATTAACATTCATGGTACGCGTGATGGGCGCTACCTTGGTCAGCTCCTCTGACGTGTTGTAAATTGTGTGAAAACCCATGTCTTCTGTATCACTTTCTCCCTCCCCTCTCAGTTGATTCGCTCGCTGTTCCTTTCCTGGGCCCTTGTTTACATACTTTTGCCCATTAACTGTCGCTTTCAGCACCTGTGCGCTGTCCACCTTTATTCTACATGCTTTCTTAATGTGCCCTCGCTTGCCACAATTATGACACAGCTCAGTGGCAAATTTGCACTCGGCGGCATTGTGCTGGCCTTTGCAGCGATAACAACTGGGGAATTTGTGCTGAGTTTTGTCAGTCAACACTTTGTGGACACCTACTTGGGTCTTAGGCACACGAACATGCGTTGCTGTGTCCTCTGCTAGTTTCCCTTGCATCTCTCTCACATCTTTAGATGCTGTTTCCATCGCTTGGCATAATTCCAAAGCCTTTGCAAAAGTGAGTTTTGTTTCAGATAAAAGTCGCCATTGCATTCGGTCATCATTCACTCCACACACAAGTCTGTCTCTTAACATTTCTTCCAATGAGTCTTTGTAATCACAGTGCAGTGTTAATTTCCTCAATTCTGCCACATACTCTGCTATGGACTCAGTGTTCCTCCTTATGCGTGAATTAAATTTGAATCGTTGTACGATTTCACTCGGTTTGGGGCTGAAGTGCTTCTGAAGCTCAGCAGTAAGCTGGTCGTACGTTTTATCTTTCGGTAATGCAGGGCTTATTAAATTTCTCAACAAACTGTAAGTAGTTGCACCAACTCCACTCAACAGTACAGCCTTCCTTTTGTCTGGCTCCTCAATGTCATTAGCTTGGAAGAAAAAGTCCAACATTTCACCATATTCTTCCCATGACTGAGTCGAGTTATCAAAAGGGGTTACCGTTCCGATTACAGCCGCCATTGCTCGTCGTGGTGGGGAAACCTCGTTTTTCCTCCTCTGAACTTGCACTCGAACTACTGGAGTCACTTGAGTTCGCCACACTTGCAATGTTCTCTGTTTCTCGCCGCTGATTTTTTTCTTTTAATCCTCGTCGCCAATTGTGTGATATCCTACCGTGTAGCAATGATCACACTTGAGTTATTTCTTTGGCTAACTCTGCCGTTTATTCTGCAACACACATAATATGACTGAACATGGATTCTGCGCGGGGTTTTCACACTCTTGTTCTAATGTGTCCCCTTAATAGTAGTGCTGAACAATACAGGTAGTTCCCCCTAGAGGCATGTGCCAGTAATGTTTTAAATTAGACTTGCAGTCTACCACAACTGCACTTGCCATGGCTCTTTGCTACTGAGAGGACATCTTGTGCCTTTCCTCCTGCCGCACTATCACGTAACTCGTATAGCTAAATAAAACAGTGAATATGTCAGAAGTCCTCACATTGTTTGAAGAAAATGTGTAAAAATCTCTGAGCTTTTGCTTTTAGATTGTTACCAGTTTTGTTAATAAGACACTAAAATCATTGCACCTCTTGTCTTTTAATAAAGGATAATAAATTTGAAAAACATTGTATGCCTATAGGATATATTTTATAACTCTATGAATAGGGGTTATATGTGATAGAGACAACATTGTGACCTCCTAGCCTGTAGTTGTCGCATTTATTCTTGCCCCAGCTGCTTGGTAGAGACATGTGACATCAACCCCCTTATGCTATTGGCTGTGGCTGGCTGTGACGTCCAGATATAAACACAGAACAGAAACAGAAACATTAGATAGGACATGACTAGCCTGGTAGCTAGTCACATTCCATATATATATACTGTATATATATAGCTTACTTCTATGATTATAGTAAATACAATGAACAATTGTGTGCACATCATGTTATGACAATGCCGCAAGTGCTGTCAACCATTACAGTTACCTACAGAATATGGCACATCCATTTGCCATGAAAGTCTTAGCCATCTCCTGTCAAGTGCTTATATATCTCTATGTTACTAGCCATCAGTGTCATCACCCAGCTGCTCAGATTTAAATGTTATAATTATTTCTGTCCCGTTGAAAGTATTTTTTCATCAAAAGTTGTGTCTTTTAATATAAAGACTTTAATTCAGCACTTTTCTAAACATTTTATTGATGCATTATGTTTAATAAATATTTGTGTTCATGAAAATACTGTCTAGTGGGGGGGGGGGGGCTGAAAAGTTCATAGCCTGACCATGATGTCAGTACTTTATTGTACTTTTCAGCCCCCCCCACACACACACCTTTAAGGGAGTAACACCATAAGACACTGAAGTAGATTTAGACTACATTTGAATGGAACTAAGAATAGAACAGTTAGATCAGGATCATTTTCAGTGAATCATAGTTTAGACTTTGCATTCATTCTAATCAAATATATTTGCAACAAATTTCATTGCGCTAGAATTTGGGAACCCTGTTCTTTACTGATAATTTAAATATTTGGAAAGAACCAGCTACTGTGGTGGTTGTCTGCTGCTTTGTTGGTAGTGTAAATTATTTCTGTGTGCTTGTTTTATATCTTAGTCCAAGCTAGTTAAAAAAGCTAAAATCATCAAATTCTCCCACTTTATTTGTGAAAGATGAATTTAGTAAAAAGTTCAGTGAATATATAGGTATAAACTCAAGTTGTGTGTTTTTTTTTTAATCCCTCAAGGTTTAAATGGTGAGAAAGGTGGCTTCAACACGGCATGCATGCTAGGGCTAGGGTCACCAAACCTAAAACAAAGGTGTACTGGGTCAAAACCACAATCCAGTATTCCACAGTCTAGTGTATCTTGTGTTCAATCTTCACAGAAAATGTCCCCCTTTTTTTTGCTAGCTCTTGGATGGAGAAACCTTGAGTACCAAACTTACAGCAAAGGTGCATTATTTCAACACCTCAGGTCAAGTTTGAACATGGATGACACTGACCTTGTGAAAGCAATGGATAGGCTGACATTTTTATTTTTGTGTGTGTGATATTACATACAAAGTTATGATATCAAGCTAACCTGCCTTTTTCAGGTCTCCCTGTAGATGGGACATTATTATTCATTATTCAAATGAGAGAGGGCTTTAAGCTTATCCAATGTTCTGATCAAAGTCAGTCATGAGGTATTACCTTGAAAACATTATCTTTCATGTGGCCGTCCAGGAAATGGTTTATATATGACTATGACAGATGGCCTAGACTGACCAGACTATTGGCGACCATGCCAACATTTTAGTTCAGAAGGACGCTGGCTTCCCTTATCGCAGTTTGACACAAATGACAAACTTCAATGTAATTCATCAAGATGCCAGATGGTGACATGGCAATGATGCAACTGCAGGTCACCTCTTTTACTAAGGATGTGAGAACGGAGACTGTTTTGCCGTGTGCATTTAGACTTTGGTAAAGCATCCATAGTGAAATGAGCATTTTAAGTTTGTCATAGTTAAATGTGGAAAATATGAATCCACCCCCACTTTTGTGCATGTTCTCTGTACTACTTCTTAACTGACCTCTTAAAAACAGACATAATATTCTATAGACAACATATTCTTAGACATAACTAAGAATATGTTTTTGAAATTACTTGTAAGCAACGATCCCCATAATTCTCCTCAGCAAGACTACATCGGCTGGGTTTTAGGGATTATCGAATTATGGTCCCCGTCACTGAAGTCAGAGAACAGTGGCAGGTGATCACAGCAGTAACGCAGCACTTTTGGAGCACCGATCTCATTACCTACCCTTTAGTGAAGGAATCAGTTAATAAGTGAGGTGAATCCATTAATAGTTTAGAAGGAAAGGACTGAAATTAGAGAGAGGAAGGGACACCATGCTTCCCCCCCCCCCTTTTTTTCTTTAAGCCATCCATTGTTGAAATCGATTGTTCCGCTTTAGTGATTCCCTAAGGAGCTATTTAGAGTGAGTTGGCTGTGGGCTGCACCATGAGGTCTCTCTCTTTGTCTCTCTGTGTGTGTGTGTGTGTGTGTGTGTGTGTGTGTGTGTGTCTCTCTCTCTCTTTCACACAAATGCACTTTCACACAAACACACATCAGTGGCTCAAGGTGTTTCTAATGGGCCAGAGTTTGATCCACTGTCAAACAGCCAGAGATATACAGTTTCTAGTGACTAGAGAAGCAACCGGAGAGGTGGATTTACTCACCCTTAGAAAATAAATCCACCTCTCACCAGTTAGTTTGTGTGCGTGTGTGTGTGTGTGTGCGTGTGTGTGTGTGTGTAAGCATCTGCAAATGCCACATTTATCTCATTATCTTCCGCACAACTGTGTTTCCCACTTTGGGACACACAATCTGAATATCCGCTTGCACTTTTTGCACATCATCCACTGCAGCACTCTGATATACTGTGATGCCACACACACACACACACACACACACACACACACACACACACACACTTACTTTGTGGTGAGCATATTAAATGCTGCCTTGTGATTAAAATGTTTGAGCTGTCAGTTTGCTGCTTCCCTGCTCCTTAAGGCTTTTAATGCCGGAGTATACTCACCCCACCCCCGTAGGCATGGAGGTCCCCACACTCTGGGATTAATTAATAGTTTAGCCAGGCAAACACTCCTGCAAACATCTATTCAGTATGGAGGGAGGGATATGTGGCAGGTGGGAGAAGGACAGATGGGGGCGGGGGTGGGGTGGGGTGTCTGGGTGGCTCCAGGGCTTAGTCTGTGAAGCTGTGAGGAAGAATCAAGTACGCTGAAAGGGACAAAAATATAGATTTGTCTTTCAGGAGGAAACAGACAAAATAGAGTAGCAGAGGGAGGGAGCCATAGCTGGAGAGAGACTAAAAATGTGTAAACAACACAGAAAAATATGATTAAAGGAATAAAGCAAGAGTGCTTTGTGGATTTGAGGACAGATTCTATCTGGTATGTTGGTCATGCCAGTGTAGCGAGGGCTGGCTATGCATCCTCTATGACTCCCTCTCTCCTTATTGATTATATCAGCCCATCTCTTGCTGCGTGGTTGACACTAAGTTCTGCGTGTGTGTTTGTGGGTTTTTATTTAACAGTCTGTCAGTGTTTGACTCAATTTGCACACATTCACAGAATCTATGTGTACAATTCCCTGCTGTGGGTTTGCTGTGTGAGATTGTCCTCCAGTAAAGAACAACCATGCTTTTTTTTTTAATGCCTCTGCCTAAGAGGTTTTATTTCTGCCACTGTTAGTCTCCATTTGTAGCAGGACTACTCAAAAAGGAATAAACAGAATTTAATGGCATTTTATTTATTTATTTTGGGGGGAGGGGGTTGAGGTGTGACACAAGGATTTTGTTGGTGATTTGGATTATGATCAACTTCCAGGAATTTAAAAAAAAAAAAGAATTGAATAGAATTGATCTGCTGCTTCAGTAGAGGTTTGTGCTGTTGAAGTGCTTATAGTGTTTAATGCAGTCATTTTATGACCAAAATTGAGTTTTGAAATGTAACGAGAACTATGGCAAATTAGAAAAATAAACCTTCTAACAGGGATGCAAGTTATCAATGAATTCATTAATTGTTAGTTGATTCACCTTTTCAATTGATTAATGATTAACTGATAAGCAGTACCCCTCTGTCGATCACCACCCTATCATGGTGGAGAGGTTCATTCATTCATTCATTCATTCATCTTCTTCCGCTTAATCCTTTTCGGGCCACGGGGGGTTGGAGCCTATCCCAGCATCTTTGGGCGAGAGGCAAGGTACACCCTGGACAGATCGCCAGTCCATCGCAGGGCCAACACAGAGAGACAGACAACCATTCACTCTCACATTCATACCTAAGGACAATTTAGAATCCCCAGTTTGATGCCAGTTAACCTAACTTGCATGTTTTTGGCATGTGGGAGGAAACCGGAGAAATCCCAGAGTAAACCCACGCAGACACGGGGAGAACAAGCAAACTCCACACAGATCACTGTTGGTCGGAGGCTGGGATCAAACCTGGGATCCCCCGGCCAAGGGTGAGTTGCTGTGCTGCTGCAGTGCTAACCACTCTGCCACCACGCTGCCCATATGTGTGTCTTAATCATCCCAGGAGCTACAGTGGTGTGAAAAAGTATTTGTCCCCTTCCTGATTTCTCATTTTTTTGTATGTTTGTCACACCTAAATGTTTCAGATCATGAAACAAATTTAAATATTAGACAAAGATAACACAAGTAAACACAAAATGCAGTTTTTAAATGAAGGTGTTTATTATTAAGTGGAAAAAAGATCCAAACCTACATGGCCCTGTGTGAAAAAGTGATTGCCCTCCACTTTTAAAACATAAATTAACTGTGGTTTATCACATCTTTGGAAAACTGAGTTCAATTTCCCTAGCCACATCCAAGCCTGATTACTGCCACACCTGTTCTCAATCAAGAAATCACTTAAATAGGACCTGCCTGACAAAGTGAAGTAGGCCAAAAGATACTCATATGCTCGACATCGTATTGCGATCCAAAGAAATTCATTAAAAAATGAGAAATAAAGTAATTGAGATCTATCAGTCTGGAAAAGGTTATAAAGCGGTATCTAAAGCTTTGGGACTCCAGCGAACCACAGTGAGAGCCATTATCCATAAATGGCAAAAACATGGAAAAGTGGTGAACCTTCCCAGGAGTGGCCGGTCAACCAAAATTACTCCAAGAGCGCAGCGACAACTCATTCGAGAGGTCACAAAAACCCCACAAAACATCCAAAGAACTGCAGGCCCCACTTGCCCCAGTTAAGGTCAGTGTTCATGACTCCACTATAAGAAAGAGACTGGGCAAAAATGGCCTGCATGGCAGAGTTTCAAGACGAAAACCACTGCTGAGCAAAAAGGACATAAAGGCTCGTCTCAGTTTTGCCAGGAAACATCTTGATGATCTTCAAGACTTTTGGGAAAATACTCCGTGGACTGACGAGACAAAAGTTGAACTTTTTGGAAGGTGTGTGTCCCATTACATCCGGCGTAAAAGTAACACAGCATTTCAGAAAAGGAACATCATACCAACAATAAAATATGGTGGTGGTAGTGTGATGGTCTGGGGCTGTTTTGCTGCTTCAGGACCTGGAAGACTTGTTGTGGTAAAACTAACTAACTAACTAACCTGCACTTATATAGCGCTTTTCTAGTCACAAAGACCACTCAAAGCGCTTTCACTAATACTAACCCTCTATTCTAAGGGCCTATAGGGAACAGATATCTAGGGACAATTTAGAACAACCAATTAACCTAACATGCATGTCTTTGGATTGTGGGAGGAAACCGAAGCCCCCAGAGTAAACCCACGCAGCACAGGGTGAACATGCAAACTCCACACAGAAAGGTCCAGGAACCATGAATTCTGCTGTCTACCAAAAAATCCTGAAGGAGAATGTCTGGCCATCTGTTCATGACCTCAAGCTGAGTGAGGTCACGTGAGGAGAAACAGTCTCTGCTGGAGCATGCATGTGAGGCAAAACGGTCTCTGTAGGAGCGTGCACCTCGGGGTCAGCTGGAGCTGTGGCATGCACCTTGGACGAAGAAGGAAAAACAGTTCCTGCTAAAAGGAAGTTTTTCCTCTCCACCGTCTCCAAGTGCTTGCTCACAGGGGATCGCCTAATTGCTGGGGTCTTTCTGCAATTGTGAGGGTTTCCGCTACAGTTGAAAGTGTTGTGAGATGACTGTTGTTATGAAATGGCACTATATAAATAATGCTGAATTGAATTGAAAAACACAGGTGGGTGACATACCAATAGCAGAAAAAATGGCAGCAGAGACAGGCGGTGGGCAAGACCCCCCCCCCCCAATAGGTGTAATAGAAGGAAAAGGTACTTGCTTGATCTGCTCTGCCGCTTCAGAGGCCACCCTTGGCGATCTCGATAAGGACACAGTTGTTGGCAGGGGCACCAATGTAGAAGGTGGTGGAACCGGCACTGCAGGCGTGATGATGGGGAAAGCAGCTGCGGTGGAAATCTCAGGTGAAGCTGCATGCTTCTTTTCGGGCTGAGCAGCAGGCTTAATGGCAGGTGAAGCTGGTGTGTGCACCATGGAGAAAGCTGGAACAGGACCGGAGCATGGAGACATGCGTAAAAGAGCCAAAAAACATCTCACAGATGGCACTGGGTCCCGTAATGCCGAAACCAGGGGACACTCTGTTGTCGGCACAGATTTTGGCGTTAAAAGCAGTCCCTTCTCTCACTCAAAATATGACGGGGGGGCTGGCAGATGGCATAAAGATGAGGATAATGTTAGAGTCAGGGGGCATTGTCTCATCGGCACAGACTCCGTCTCATCCGGGGTGCTCTCCTCCCACCCATGAAACAATTGGGGAGCTGGGGAGGGACAGGCTGGAACTGGTGGGCGGGAAGAGGCTGAAGTCAGAACGGCGGCTGGAGAGGAGACCCTTGTCTCCGGCAAGTCGAAGGCGGACGGCTCCTCCATCTCTAGCGTGAAGGAATACTCATCTGACCGCAGGAAATCGTGGAGGAAAGCCGGAATGTTCTCCCTCAGATAGGGCTTCACTGCCACTAGCTGGAGAGCTCTTTCTTGTGCCAAGACCCTCCACACCATATTTTGCCTTCCCTCCATCCACAGGTAAAGCTTGTAGCATTCTCCCAGCTCCCAGATGAAGTCTTGCAGTTCCTTGTGGCAGGCAAAGTCCTTGAGCGTGGAGCTTAGGGATGGGGGAATAGACAGCTTCCATTCCCAGGGATGGAAACATATGTCCGCGTCTGCCTCCATTAATGCTGCGGCAGCCTCTCAACACTCCGTGGAAGTTTACGACGCAACAGTGAGCAGAAAACAGGGTGGAACATATATACACAAAACACTAATGACAACCGGCTGGGATTAGTTAAGAGAGGACGAGAGGGAGAAAGACACAATCAGGTGCAGCCGTGAGGAATTAACAAAGAACTAATAATGACGAGCAGAATAAATGGGTGGTGTGGTGGCGCAGTGGTTAGCACTGTGGCGGCACAGCAACTCACCCTTGGCCATGGGATCCCGGGTTCGATCCCACCCCCTGACCAACGGTGATCTGTGTGGAGTTTGTATGTTCTCCCCGTGTCTGCATGGGTTTACTCCAGGATTTCTCCGTTTTCCTCCCACAGGCCAAAAACATGCAAGCTAGGTTAATTGGAGACTCTAAAGTGACCCTAGGTGTGAATGTGTGTGTGAATGGTGAAGGGATTGGCGCCATACCATGGTTGCTTCATCCATCCAGGTGGATGCCCTGAATTTCCCCTTTGGGGATCAATAAAGTACACAAAGTACATAAATAAATTAAAACAGCGAGCGCTGTTGTGCAGAGTGACATAATAAGGGTGATCATCACCCAAAAAGGATTAAGCAGAAGAAGATGGATGGATGGATGGATCACACATAGAATGAACCGAAAACTAAGGGTGAGGGCAAACTAACCATACTAACAGCTGGGAGAAAACATAACTTAAAGAGTGGGTCATGTTTGCAGACATGTCCCTCCATGATACTTTTGACTGGTAGTATACAGTATATTCCATGAATTCTAAGGATGGGTAAATATGCTGTTTTTATGCATTTCTGTGAAATTAGACTGCTGTGTCACAATACAAAGTGACAGATGCCTTTTGAGTTCATAGAGGGCCAAAGTAATCTAAAGCTGTCACATGAAAACAAGCAGGAAACATGAAAACAAGCAGGGCTAGGGTTATAAAGGAATATCTTTAAATCAACACTATATAAGATTTTCACCTTAAAACTAGAAAAGCACTCTGAGAGGTGCAGACCTCCGCCAAGCGCCACAGTTCCCCCCATACAGTGTTTGTGTGTATGTTTTCAGATTCCTTGACCACGAAAACATATGAGTAGCAATTGGATTGACAATGATAGGATTAGTGGTTCAGTAGTTATTCACGAAAATGACATTTTCCGTAATGGCGGCCACAGTTCCGCCCATACAGTGTTTGTGTGTACGTTTTCAGATTCCTTGACAATGAAAACATATGACTAGCAATTGGATTGACAATGATAGGATTAGTGGTTCAGTGGTTATTCACGAAAATGGCATTTTCCGTAATGGCGGCCACAGTTCCCCCCATACGGTGTTTGTGTGTACATTTTCAGACTCCTTGACCATGAA
Organism: Pholidichthys leucotaenia; assembly: GCA_020510985.1. NCBI lineage: Eukaryota > Metazoa > Chordata > Actinopteri > Cichliformes > Pholidichthyidae > Pholidichthys > Pholidichthys leucotaenia. The sequence continues at coordinate 124,252,485 of CM035847.1, read as the reverse complement.
AACATATGACTAGCAATTGGATTGACAATGATAGTGGTTCAGTAGTTATTCACGAAAATGGCATTTTCTGTAATGGAGGTTTTCTTGTGGACGGTGATCCGGATCATCCCCAAAATTTAATCAGTTCTTCCTTGTACCATTTCCAACAACGCCTGAAAGTTTCATCGAAATCCGTCCAAAACTTTTTGAGTTATCTTGCTAACCAACAGACAAACAGACAAACCCCGGCAAAAACATAACCTCCTGGCAGAGATAATAATGGTTCCAAAATTATTTTCACGATACATCAACCTTTGATGGGGTGAATGTCACTTCCCCCCATAGTCTGAGGCCCACATTGCCTGCAACAGCTCTGTTCTTGGTAGGAACACTGAAAAGACTACAACTATGGTGGCTATGTCCTGAGCCCCAACAGCCACCACAGGGCACAATTTAATCCACCACCAACAACAGATCATCTTGTGATTGGCTGTTGGGACTGAGGTCACCATATTTGTATGTCTTTTCAGTGTTCTTACCCAGAACCAGAAAATGACCCAGTCCTGCTATAAACCAAAAACATCAATCTTTTCCTAATACTAATCAGGGAATTTTAATGCTTAACTCTAATAGATTTTTTTGGTACCTATACCTACTGCGATATATAAGTTAACACCTATACCTAATGAACAAGTGAAACTGAAACTTTTAACTGAATCCACAACAGCACAATAAAGGGAAAAAACAAAACAACAGAGTTCATTAAGAAGTGTCTCCTCCATGAGACACCGGTGACTTCGACCGCAACCACCCCTTCAGTCTTCTCATGCAGACTTTGTGGTTCTCTTGTTCCACTTCAAATATTGACAAGCATGCGATATACAATCAATACAGTATACATCTGAAAGGAGAACGTGCTGGCAGTGTCTATATCGTTGTTTGGAACAGGGGTCACCAACTAAAACTACAAGAGGTCTGATAGAATCAGAATCAGAATCAGAATCAGGTTTATTGCCATTGTTCATGTGATACACAAACTAGGAATTTGTCTCGGTGCCATGCTGCAACATTAAAAACATAATGAGAAAAAGGGATAAACTAAAAAACTAAAGGACTAGAAACGTGCAATAAGTGTAGAAAAATAAGTAGTAATAAGTAATAATAATAATAATACTAGTAATAATGAGTAGTACTAGTCAAGGCAGTTTAAAAAATTAGCATGTAGCAGATAATGTGAAGTACCACATAGTGCAGTCAATAATGCAACAGAAAAACAGTGATGAATGACATGAGTCTGGTTGAGCTGCTGTACATAGTGCACGAGAGTCAAAAGTCACTTAGTGTTCAGCAGTCTGATGGCAGAGGGGAAAAAGCTGTTCATGTGCCGAGAGGTTTTAGTCCGAATGGACCGAAGCCTTCTACCTGAGGGGAGGGGGACAAACAGCACGTGACCAGGATGTGAAGGATCGGCTATGATCCGGCCAGCACGCCTCCGGGTCCTGGAGATGTACAGGTCCTGGAGAGATGGGAGCTTGCAGCCTATCACCTTCTCAGCAGTGCGCACGACGCGCTGCAGCCTTAGTCTGTCCCTGGCAGTGGCTCCTGCGTACCACACAGTTATGGAGGATGTGAGGATGGACTCGATGATGGCCGTGTAGAACTGCACTAACATCTTGGTGGGTAGCTTGAGCTTCCTCAGCTGCCGCAGAAAGAACATCCTCTGCTGGGCCTTTTTGATGAGGGAGCTGATGGTTGGCTCCCATTTGAGGTCTCGGGTGATGGTGGTGCCCAAGAAGCGGAAGGTATCTGCAAAGGTGATGGGAGAGCCTGTGATGGTGAGGGGGGGCAGGGGGGATGTGACTTTCCTGAAGTCCACAATCATCTCCGCTGTCTTCAGAGCATTCAGCTGCAGGTTGTTGTGGCTGCACCAGGACACCAGCTGGGCCACCTCTTCCCTGTAGGCGGACTCGTCACCGTTGGAGATGAGCCCGATGAGGGTGGTGTCGTCCGCAAACTTAATCAGCTTAACAGACTGGTGGGAGGAGGTGCAGGAGTTGGTATAAAGGGAGAAGAGTAGGGGGGAAAGTACACAGCCCTGGGGTGATCCAATGCTGATGCTAACAGAGTCTGAGACAGACTTCCCCAGCCGCACATGCTGTCTCCGGTCCGTCAGGAAGTTGGTGATCCACCTGCAGAGGGAGTCAGGCACGTTGAGCAGGGACAGCTTGTCCTGGAGCAGATCGGGGCGGATGGTGTTGAATGCGGAGCTGAAGTCCACAAACAGAATCCTGGCGTAGGTTCCCGGGGAGTCCAGGTGCTGCAGGATGGAGTGGAGGGCCAGGTTGACTGCGTCGTCCACAGACCTGTTAGCACGGTAGGCAAACTGCAGCGGGTCTAGGAGGGGTGTGGTGATGGACTTGAGGTGAGACAGGACCAGGCGCTCAAAGGACTTCATGACTACAGAGGTGAGCGCTACAGGTCTGTAGTCGTTAAGTCCAGTAATCCGTGGCTTCTTGGGGACAGGGATGATGGTGGAGGATTTGAGGCAGGTCGGCACGTGACATTGCTTAAGAGAAGTGTTAAAAATGTCTGTGAAGACAGGAGCCAGCTCTTTCGCACAGTGTCTCAGGGTGGAGGGAGACACACCGTCCGGCCCGGGGGCCTTGCGCGGGTTCAGTCTGGAGAACTGTCTGTGCACGTCCTGCTCACTGATGACAAGGGGAGGGGGGGAGGAGGAGGAGGAGGAGGGGGGGACCGCTCTTGATGAATTAGGGGCTGAGGAGGCAGAGGAGCTGGGTGGAGTGGGTGAGTTGGACACAGCTGACGAGGTGTCAAAACGGGCATAGTGTTGGGACAGTCTTTGACAAAGGGCTTTGTCATCCTGACCTTTAGAAGCCTGAGGCCGATAGTTGGTGATTTGCCTCAGTCCTCTCCACACAGAAGCCGAGTCATTAGCAGTGAACTGCTGCTGGAGTCTCTCAGAATATACAGATTTAGCTCTCCTCAGCTCTCTGTTAAACCGATATTTGACCTCCCTGTAGCAGTCCCTGTCTCCACTTTTCAACGCTGCTTCCTTCTCCTTCCTGATCCGTCTGAGCTTAGCTGTGAACCAAGGCTTGTCATTAGAATATCTTATCCTGGTGCGCGATGGGAGAATGTGCTCTTCACAGAAGTTGATATATGAGTTCACAGTGTATGTGTACTCATTAAGATCATGTGTGGCTCTTTTAAACATGCCCCAGTCAGTTATTTCCATGCATGTGTTCAGTTTCTCTCCAGCTTCACTGGTCAATTTCTTTGTGGTGGTCACCACAGGTTTAGTGAGTTTCAGTCTCTGTCTGTATGTGGGGATGAGGTGAACCATCACGTGATCAGATAGTCCCAGCGCAGCGCGGGGAACAGCGTGATATAAGATAAGATAAGATAAGATAAGCCTTTATTAGTCCCACAACGGGGAAATTCCAGGATTGCAACAGCACAGGGATAGTAACACTCAGAGCAACAATCAGAAGGCAAGAAAAAAAAAAAACAAGCAAGCAAGAGCAGCTAATATACATATGTACATATTACTATAAAATATATATATACACACACACACACACAGACACACAGTGCAGAGCATTGTAGCTGGATGGAATAAATATATGAATATATGAACACACAGTGCAGAGCATTGTAGCTAGATGGAATAAATATGTAAATATATAAACACCGACAGTACGGAGCATTGCAGCTAGGTGGAATAAATATGCAAGTATATAAACACACACAGTGCGGAGCAATGTAGCTAGATGGAATAATATGTAGATATATAAAAACACAGTGCGGAGCATTGTAGCTAGATGGAATAAATATATAGATATATAAATATAAACACACCCAGTGCTGAGCATTGTAGCTAGATGGAATAAATATATAGATATATAAATATAAACACACCCCTAGATATGCGTCCTTTACTGAAGTATAACAATGATCCAGCGTGTTATTTCCTCTGGTTGGACATTTAATACACTGTTTGTAGCGGGGGAGCTCGTGACTCAGATTGCTCTGGTTAAAATCGCCCACCACGATAACCAGGGAGTCTGGAAAGTTCCGCTCCGTAAGTTGGATGTGATCTGCGAGCACGCGCTGAGCTTCGCGCGTGTCCGCGTCAGGAGGGGCGTACACAGCGACGAGAATGAATGAGGCAAACTCGCGCGGGGAATAGAATGGCTTGCAGTTAATGAAAAGAAATTCCAGGGCGGGAGAACAATGTTTGGAAATCACCGTTACATCAGAGCACCAGCTGTTGTTAATATAGAAGCACACTCCTCCTCCGATAGACTTACCGGACAGCTCTGTGACGCGGTCAGCACGAATCAGCTGGAAACCCTCAAGGCTGATCGCGCTATCTGGAATGTTCTCATTAAGCCAGGTCTCAGAGAAGCAGATGACAGACGAGGAAGCGAGGTCCTTGAAACGCATCAGCAGTCTTAATTCTTCTACCTTGTTCAGGAGAGAATTGGCATTGGATAGAAATATGCCAGGCAAGGCTGTTCGCGAGCCTCTTTTTCGTAGCTGAGTGAGAATCCCTCCTCTCTTCCCTCTTTTCCGCCGTCTTGCTTTTTTGGCCAAACAATGGATCAGATCAACGGCAGGAGCTAAAAAAACTGGAAGAAGGTCCATGGGGGTGAGAGTCCTGATATTTAGTAGTTCTTCACGGGTGTATGAACCGGCAGATGCACAATCAGTGAACAAAAACAGACAAATTATAAAAATTAAAGGGCAGCGATACACCATGGCGGCCGCTGTGGGCGCCATCTTGTTTTTTTGACTGACTTGATAAGTCAGTCCTCCTCAATTGCGGTCCAAACTAGGGATGGGAATCTTTAGGCATGTCATGATTCGATTATGCTTCAGAGCTCCGATCTGATTCTCAAAGGATTCGCGATGCATTTTTTTTCTATTAAGGATTTTTCTCCCCCACTGTGTGACAACTTGGTACTTTTAAAGCAAAGTATTTGTAATGACCCATGAATTTACTTCCAATATCTTTTAATAAAACAAATGGAAGAGAAATGTAGCAAGCCACATGAACACATTTATCAGCTGATGTCCTTTCATGGACATTCGTTCAGAAGACCACAGCTGTCTGCAGGCAGGCCATTATCATTTAACTTGCTTTCACACATTATGTTATTAACCCTCTTGAGTGTGTATGTTGCCGAACTGCGACATAATCCTTAGTAGTCAAGAGTGGTAAATATTTTTTGTCAATAAAATAGTTCAGATTTCCAAGGTTATAAATTGAAAGTTGCAAGAGATAATGGCTCACTGTCAATTAGAAAGATGTAAAATGTGATCCAAAGTTTCAGATAGAAATAAATTTACGCATCTAATTTGCATAATGTTGCGCCACCTCTTTATATTCCATAACTCAGTCAAAACTGAACTTTGAATGTATTTACACAAAGAATGGTTCAGTCTTTTGACACCATTTTTTTTTTATTTTTACAGAGGTACCTCATCAACTTATCTTCAAAGTATATGAACAAGAAATCAATACATTTAAAAAAAATGAAATAAGTCACTTACTGTTGACAAAGGGGGGCTGGCTGGATGGCTGGCTGGCGTGGTCACTGTGTTTTCATACATCATGGTCTATATTTTGTGTTCTGTCTGTAATTTAAAGTCTCTACCACATCTACAAAGTCTTATGATTATCCCACATAAATTTTGATTGTATCTCGTGGCTATTTTCGGCGTACAAAGCCGAAAAAGTGACGTGCCGATCGCAGACATATTAGCTTTCTGGACTAAATGCTAAAACAGGAAAAGGAAATGAGGAGTTCTTCTTCTTTGGTGTATTACGTGTCATCCACTGAGTCCTCCAACGGATGTCTGCCACCTTTTGAAACTGGCAAATCAGTACAATCAGTACAAATCACCAAGGCAGGCAATCATGTCAGAGTGAGAAGACAGGCGCAGTGCCATGCTCTGCCACTAGGGGCACAAAAATTCTCACACTCAGAGTTAAGCTCATGTTTTAGCTGCTTTTAGTTCTGTATTATTTTTTTAACAAAAAAAAAATAATTCTTTGGTCAATTTCAAACAAAAAATGTAATATAAAATGCTATAATACAGGAGAACACTAAATGTGTTTGCTGACTCCAAATAAATAGATATAAAATTCTAAAATCTAAAGCTAAAATCCTAAAAATGTTTTACAGGAAAACACAAACTAAATTGCATTGCACTTAAAAAAGAATAATATCTAAAAAGACAAAATTTCACAAAAGGTCCACCTCCATACAATATTTTCAGTATAGAAAACCTGTTTCAAACTGTAAATCTCAAAAAGGAGGAAAAATATAATTCCATGCTACAGACACTTTTTCTTTTTAAATTTCAACAGTAAACTCTGTTACAGCATGGATAGAGCTATAACTCCATGGTTACAGGGAGAGAGAAGACGGAACTTTTCATATTCAGTAACACACGAGATTTTCCTAAGTGTTTATGTGATATCAGAGGCTACAAAAAGGACCTCCATAATGGGTGACCTCACCCCTTCACCCCAATACGGGCTACTCTTGGCAGAATCTGAGGCAGAAGCACCACGGTAAATACACTCAATTTCACAACAGCGCTTCATTTCGTGGGTGCAGACCAGGAATGAAGCATGCTTGTCCGGGGTGGATATCCTGGCTGTCAGCCTTGTGTGTGGCACCCGCAGCAAATCATGATTTTGCGACCCACTGCATACTCTCTGCAGCAGTTGGACCCACAGAGTCCCTGCAGAGTCCATGGGATAGTGGAGAGTGGAGTATGCGGAGAGCGCTCAAGGGCTCACGCCATAATCTCTCTGGGCGGCCAGTGATATGGTAGTTCAGTTCCACCTTTTTTGTTCCACCAAAACAAGAGTCTCCTTTTTTCCCAAATTGTATCAAAAGACTTCAGGGTCCGGATCTTGACCGGCGTCAACCAGTTGCTGACCCTGGTCTAGAGCGTGGGTGAGCAAGAAGTGCATGTCAGGCATTACGTAACTGAACCAGACATTTTTGTGTTCCTGTCAGGATATCAGGGTGCAGACTGAGCTGCTCCTGGGGCTGGTTCCAACTCTGGGTCATTTCCACTGTTGCTAAGCAAGTCAGAGAAGTTTGTGAGTTGTAATATAACACCTGCAGGTCATGACCTAGTGTCAATAATTGCCAGTGACTATGAGTGAGCACAGGAATAAATCTGCACAAATATTGGAATGTCTGACAACAGGCCCCCTTTCAGCACTATCAGCATAAACCTTAGGGACTTTTAGCTAAAAGAAACAAGCTGAAAACTCAGTATTGACAGATGAACATCTCAAGTAGTTTATATTGTGAGTGCATTCGCAAACAGTTGACTTAACATCTGTCAGACAGTAGCAACTTTGGCTTTAATTTGAGGTTGTTTTTCTGGTGTGAGGCAGGTTGGGAGGTTTTTTGTATGTTTTCTTCCAATAAAATGAGCTGTCTGCTGCTGGAAACAATGCTGACTGGCACAAACCAAAATAGATGTGAAAAAATTTCTTGCATGTACGGTAAACAGCAGAGTTGTGTGAGGACTCTTTGCTGAGTTGTCAATAAAAGCGACACCTGAACACCTGTTATTACAATTTTTAGAAGCAGCTTGATAATGTCTGTTTCTTCCCCTTCATCAGCTCTTATTAGTTTCTTGACTACATGACAATATATCCTGTTAAAATCAACACCAAAGGAGAAAAAAAATAACAACAAAAACATCACTTTTAATTCATCAGCACAACTGCACGACTGCAAGCCAAAAAATGAAAAAAGAAAAGAAAGTATCCCAGAGCTCTATCCATCGCCAACTTCTGTTGAAACCTTGCAGAATCAGCGCTGGATTCAGGTGATCAATATTCTTCCACTCGGTGTGATCACTGGTGACAAGTGTAGCAACAACAATTCTTCAGCTACGATAAATCAAGCAGGCTAGAATTTAATTCTTTGGTCCATCAAGTTGTGCCGTCAAAAACTTTTCCACACATAGGACAACTTAATTTTTCCCATGTGGAGTAATAATAAATGGGACCCACCAATCAAAGCCTTAAATCATATACAACCATGAATAAAGTTTTCCTCATATAAAATGAGATAGGAGCTCTGCTGGTTTTAAGACATGTCAACAAATCAAAGCCTTAGACGGTGGACTGTTCAGACTTGTTTAGAAATATTGTGCACTGCCTATACGCTCAACAAGAGAAAAATTAACATGCATCACTTGAAGACTGATTTTTATTGTTCTTTGCATGGGGTTTCACAAATTGCTATTCCTTACTTTAGAAAAGACAGATGCTGTTTTTGTTCTACATCAGAGGAATTTAAATGCAGCACATCTCTTTACCTTGTCTCACCTGTTTATTTTTCTTTTTTGCCCACCAAGCCTTGATTTTGAAAAATGGTAAATCCAAAACAGAACTAAAAGTGCAGATGGTGGAGTTTGTGAGGTACAACTGACTACAAAACAGCATCTGCAATGAGGATCACTCTCTGCAGCTTGGGGCTTATGGGTGCTTCATGACATACTGGTCTGTCTGTATTGATGACAATGATTGATCATAGCCTCTGGGGAACTGTGAGCAATAGTTATTTCTAATCTAAAGTTCACACAGGGGCAAACGCTGGACACAAAGACACATGATCTCAAAAATTCTACAAAGATCCAAAAAGCCACAAAACCCAATCAAAACCTTAAATGAAACAAAAATCTCTTTATGTACAGTTTGGACACCCCTACATTCACTCATTTTGAATAAGTAGATGTGTCCACAATTTTGACTGTAGTGTATATATATATATATATATAAACTCCTCAAAAAAAGTTTGGGAACATAATTTCAGTCATTGGTTTCTTTACTTTAATAATAACAATTGTTTTTTAATTTTATATCACTGGAAAGTCTGATTAGTCACCTTTACAATGAGGTACAACTTGTATAAGGATTGTGCATTTGTGGAATGAACAACACAGCTAAATATGTGCATAGCACTCCCCCAAAATTTCCCCAAATCCCCTGCAATATATCCCTGTTGGTATTCACTCTCCTTTTGAGCTTCAAGTGCTGCCAGGTGTGTGCCAGTCACAGGTGTAATTAACACTTGTGGGATCAGCTTGGGCATGCTGCACATGCTAGAAGGACCAACACAACCACACTGGTTGACCTTCAACAACTCCTGACTGAAGCATGGTATGCCATCCCACAGCAAAATGTGACCAGCATGAGCAGGAAGTTCCAAGGCATGTAATGGATCTTCCATATGCTACTGAGGTCCCCGATAGTGTAAAATGAATACAGTGTCAAAATGGTGAATAAATTTATGCGTTATTTTTTTCCTTATTTTATTTATTTATTTACTGGTTTATTTGACAGGGACGTTGTACATTAATTCGCATGATTGTAAAATGCACCAGGGTTAGCCGAAATGGCTATTTTTCATCCGCAGGCCCTGGGCAGATGTTAAATTGTTATCCGAAAAGATAAGGCAAGGTTACATTATTACTGTGGTAGAATGAGATAATCACATCCACGAAGCAACTCAAGAAGTTGCAAGAGCAACAACAGTGAATACCAACAGGAAAATAATGCAGGGGATTTGGGGGGGAGGGGCACTGCCCACACCTTTAGCTGTGTTGCTCATTCCACAGATGGACAATCCTTACAAGTTGTAACTCATTGAAAAGGTGACTAGTCAGGCTTTCCAACGATATAAAATACAAGACCAATTGGTATTTTTCATTTTTTTTTTTTTTTTTTTTTTTTTTTCCTTTGAAAGACAAAAGTAAAATAGAAAGACATCTTTCTATTTTACTTTTGTCTTTCAAAGGAAAAAAACAAAAAAGGATAAATAATTGAAAGAAGACAAAATGAACCTGTTTGACGTACCAATTGGTATTACTGAAGTGGAAAGATAATTGACTGAAATAATGTTTCCAAACTTTTTTGAGAGGTTAATATACTGTGTGTGTATATATATATATATATACAGTGGGGTAAAAAAGTATTTAGTCAGCCACCAATTGTGCAAGTTCTCCCACTTAAAAGATGAGAGAGGTCTCCAATTTTCATCATAGGTATACCTCAACTATGAGAGACAAAATAAGAAAAAAAAAATCCAGAAAATCACATTGAAGGATTTTTAATGAATTAATTGGTAAATTCCTCGGTAAAATAAGTATTTGGTCAATAACAAAAGTTCATCTCAATACTTTGTTATATACCCTTTGTTGGCAATGACAGAGGTCAAACGTTTTCTGTAAGTCTTCACAAGGTTTTCACACACTGTTGCTGGTATTTTGGCCCATTCCTCCATGCAGATCTCCTCTAGAGCAGTGATGTTTTGGGGCTGTCGCTGGGCAACACAGACTTTCAACTCCCTCCAACGATTTTCTATGGGGTTGAGCTCTGGAGACTGGCTAGGCCACTCCAGGACCTTGAAATGCTTCTTACGAAGCCACTCCTTCATTGCCCGGGCAGTGTGTTTGGGATCATTGTCATGCTGAAAGACCCAGCCACTTTTCATCTTCAATGCCCTTGCTGGTGGAAGGTTTTCCCTCAAAATCTCACAATACATGGCTCCATTCATTCTTTCCTTTACGCGGATCAGTCGTCCTGGGCCCTTTGTAGAAAAACAGCCCCAAAGTATGATGTTTCCACCCCCATGCTTCACAGTAGGTATGGTGTTCTTTCTCCTCCAAACACGACAAGTTGAGTTTTTACCAAAAAGTTCTATTTTGGTTTCATCTGACCATATGACATTCTCCCAATCCTCTTCTGGATCATCCAAATGCTCTCTAGCAAACTTCAGACGGGCCTGGACATGTACTGGCTTAAGCAGGGGGACACGTCTGGCACTGCAGGATTTGAGTCCCTGGCGGTGTAGCGTGTTTCTGATGTAGCCTTTGTTACTTTGGTCCCAGCTCTCTGCAGGTCATTCACTAGGTCCCCCATGTGGTTCTGGGATTTTTGCTCACCGTTCTCGTGATAATTTTGACCCCACGGAGTGAGATCTTGCGTAGAGCCCCAGATCGAGGGAGATTATCAGTGGTCTTGTATGTCTTCCATTTTCTAATAATTGCTCCCACAGCTGATTTCTTCACACCAAGCTGCTTACCTATTACAGAGTCAGTCTTCCCAGCCTGGTGCAGGTCTACAATTTTGTTTCTGGTGTCCTTTGACAGCTCTTTGGTCTTGGCCATAGTGGAGTTTGGAGTCTGACTGTTTGAGGTTGTGGACAGGTGTCTTTTATACTGATAAGGAGTTCAAACAGGTGCCATTAATACAGGTAACGAGTGGAGAACAGAGGAGCCTCTTAAAGAGGAAGTTACAGGTCTGTGAGAGCCAGAAATCTTGCTTGTTTGTAGGTGACCAAATACTTATTTTACTGAGGAATTTACCAATTAATTCATTAAAAATCCTTCAGTGTGATTTTCTGGATTTTTTTTTCTCATTTTGTGTCTCATAGTTGAGGTATACCTATGATGAAAATTGGAGACCTTTCTCATCTTTTAAGTGGGAGAACTTGCACAATTGGTGGCTGACTAAATACTTTTTTGCCCCACCGTATATATATATATATATATATATATATATATATATATATATATATATATATATATATAAAATGAAGGTGTTTATCAAGGGGAAAAAATCCAAACCTACATGGCTCTGTGTGAAAAAACCCTAAACCTAATACGTAACTGGTTGGGCCAGCCTTAGTAGCAACAACTGCAATCAAGCATTTGAAATAACTGACAATGAGTTTTTTACAGCGCTGTGGAGAAATTTTGGCCCTCTCATCTTTGCAGAATTGTTGTAACTCAGTCACATTGGAGGGTTTTCAAGTATGAACCGCCTTTTTAAGGTCATGCCACAGCATCTCAATTGGATTCAGATAAGGACTTTGACTAGGCCACTCCAAAGTCTTCATTTTGTTTTTCTTAAGCAACTCAGAGGTGGACTTGCTGGTGTGTTTTGGATCATTGTCCTGCAGCAGAACCCAAGTGTGCTTCAGCTTGAGGTCATGAACAGATGGCCAGACATTCTCCTTCAGGATTTTTTGGTAGACAGCAGAATTCATGGTTCCATTTACCACAGCAAGTCTTCCAGGTCCTGAAGCAGCAAAACAGCCCCTGACCATCACACTACCACCACCATATTGTACTGTTTGTATGATGTTCCTTTTCTGAAATGCTGTTACTTTTAGGTCGGATATACAGTTAGGCCCAGAAATATTTGGACAGTGACACAAGTTTTGTTATTTTAGCTGTTCACGAAAACATATTCAGGATACAATTATATAATCAATATGGGCTTAAAGTGCAGACTCTCAGCTGTAATTTGAGAGTATTCACATCCAAATTGGAGCAAGGGTTTAGGAATTACAGCTCTTTAATATGTAGCCGCCTCTTTTTCAAGGGACCAAAAGTAATTGGACAATTGACTCAGAAGACTGCAAAAAAAAAAAAAAAAATAACAAGGCTGCATGGGCTCTTCCCTCATTAACCTGCCATCAATTAAGCAGTTAAAAGGTCTGGAGTTGATTCCAGGTGTGGCGTTTGCATTTGGAAGCTGTTGCTGTGAACACACAACATGCGGTCAAAGGAGCTCTCAATGGAGGTGAAACAGACCATCCTGAGGCTGAAAAAAAAAGAAGAAATCCATCAGAGAGATAGCAGAAATGTTAGGAGTGGCCAAATCAACAGTTTGGTACATCCTGAGAAAAAAAAGAGTGCACTGGTGAGCTTGGGAACTCAAAAAGGCCTGGACGTCCACAATCCTTTCCATGGTGAAAACAACCCCTTCACAACATCCACTCAAGTGAAGAACACTCTCCAGGAAGTAGGTGTATCAGTATCTAAGTCTACCATAAAGAGAAGATTTCATGAGAGTATAATCATATATTTTTGTTCAACCCCTTGAATTAAACCTTAAAGTCTGCACTTCAATTCCGTTGTAGTTGTTTCATTTCAAATCCAATGTGGTGGCATGCAGAGCCCAAATCATGAAGATTGTGTCACTGTCCAAATATTCCTGGGCCTAACTGTAGTGGGACACACACCTTCCAAAAAGTTCAACTTTTGTCTCGTCAGTCCACAGACCATTTACCCAAAAGTCTTGGGGATCATCAAGATGTTTTCTGGCAAAACTGAGATGAGCCTTTATGTTATTTTTGCTCAGCAGTGATTTTTGTCTTGCTCTGGCATGCAGGCCATTTTTGCCCAGTCTCTTTCTTATGGTGGAGTCATGAACACCGACCTTAACTGAGGCAAGTGAGGCCTGCAGTTCTTTGGATGTTGTTGTTGTGGTCTTTTGTGACCTCTCGGATGAGTCGTTGCTGCGCTCTTGGAGCAATTTTGGTCGGCCAGCCACTCCGGGGAAAGTTCATCACTGTTCCATGTTTTCGCCATTTGTGGATAATGGCTCTCACTGTGGTTCACTGGAGTTCCAAAGGTTTAGATATGGCTTTATTGTGGTGGTACAAGTGGGGGATTCTCCACCCAGAGAAGGCAGCTGGGGAAAGGGGGAACAATGGACTGAAGGAGGAAGTGTTACCGGGTGGTCTCAGTCGGGACAGTAAGGACTATTCACCCCCCGGGGAGAGGAGAGAGCACCGGAGCCGCTGGAAGAAGAAAGGTGTGAGAAGTGGTGCCGGTGTGATGGGATGTTAATGTGCCACACAGGTCTTTGTTCCAAACAATGTATTATGGTTGGAAGCTCCGGGTCTCAATGCATAGAAGTAAAGGTATAAGATAAGATAAGATAAGATAAGCCTTTATTAGTCCCACAACGGGGAAATTCCAGGATTACAACAGCACAGGGATAGCAACACTCAGAGCAACAATCAGAAGGCAAGGAAAAAAAAAAAAAAGCAAGCAAGCAAGAGCAGCTAATATACATATGTACATATTACTATAAATATATATATATACACACAGACACACAGTGTAGAGCATTGTAGCTGGATGGGATAAATATATGAGTATATAAACACACAGTACGGAGCATTGCAGCTAGATGGAATAAATATGTAAATATATAAACACAGTGCGGCGCAATGTAGCTAGGTGGAATAATATGTAGATATATAAACACACAGTACGGAGCATTGCAGCTAGGTGGAAACAATATGTCAATATATAAACACAGTGCGGAGCATTGTAGCTAGATGGAATGAATATATAGATATATAAATATAAACATAAACATAAACACACCCAGTGCGGAGCATTGTAGCTAGATGGAATAAATATGTAAATGTATAAACACACACAGTGCAGAGCATTGTTGCTAGATGGGATGAAACAGCACAACCGTCTACTTAGTTATCCTACATGGTATGATTATGTGCCCATACATATTCTCACCCTCCGTAGCTACCGGTATTTTCCTAGTTGTATGCCGGAGGGGACCATTGTGTAAGTCTATTGCATCTTTTGCATTCAAAAAAACTATTAGGTTGTTACGTCTTTTTGCTATCTCTGCGAGCAGCCCTGCTTAGGTTGTACAGTCTGACAGCCGTTGGTAGGAAGGACCTGCGAAACCTCTCGGTTGTGCACCTGGGATGATGTAGTCTGCTGCTAAATGAGCTCCTCAGTGCATTCAGTATGTCCTGCATAGGGTGGAACTCGGACTCCAGCAGAGATGACAGTTTAGCCACCGTCCTTCTCTCTCCTATCTCCTCCACCGGATCAAGGCGCTGCCCCAGGACGGAGCTAGCTTTCTTGATCAGTTTGTTCAGTCTCTTCCTATCGGCTGCAGTAATGCCACTGCCCCAACAGACCACTCCAAAAGTGATGGCTGATGCCACCACCGTGTCATAGAATGTCTTCAGCAGCGCCCCTATAAAAGGAGAATGCACAGATACCCGGGAGTTATTTTACTGTACTGTATGTTGGAGAAGGAATAAAGTTCATGTGTTGTCAAGCTCGCTGCCTCGCCTGTTTCCTTTCTCCACATTATAACCTTTTCCAGACTGATCGATCTCAATTACTTTGTTTCTCATTTGTTCTGGAATTTCTTTGGATCGCAGCATGATGTCTAGCTTTTGAGGAGCTTTTGGTCTACTTAACTTTGTCAGGCAGGTCATATTTAAGTGATTTCTTGATTGAGAACCTGGAAGTGGGTAGAGAAATTGAACTCAGCTTTTCAAAGATGTGATAAACCACAGTTAATTTATGTTTTAACGGGGGGCGGCAATCACTTTTTCACACAGGGCCATATAGGTTTGGTTTTTTACCCTTATTAATAAACACCTTCATTTAAAAACTGCATTTTTTGATTTGATTTTTTGATATTGTTTACTTTATTGATCCCCAAAGGGGAAATTGAGGGCATCCACCTGGATGGATGAAGCAGCCACAGTACGGTGCTATCCCTTTACCATTCACACACACATTTACACCTAGGGCCACTTTAGAGTCTCCATTTAACCTAACCTGCATGTTGTTGGCCTGTGGGAGGAAACCGGAGAAATCCCGGAGTAAACCCACGCGGGTACGGGGAGAACATGCAAACTCCACACGGATCACTGTTGGTCAGAGGCTGGGATCGAACCAGGGATCCCATGGCCAAGGGTGAGTTGCTGTGCTGCCGCAGTGCTAACTACTGCACCACCGCACTGCATTTTGTGTTTACTTGTGTTATCATTGTCTAATATTTAAATTTGTTTGATGATCTGAAACATTTAAGTGTGACAAACACAAAAAATAAGAAATCAGGAAGGGGGCAAACACTTTTTCACACCACTCTGTGTGTGTGTGTGTGTGTGTGTAAATATATATATATATGTATGTGTGTGTATATATATATACTGCTCAAAAAAATAAAGGGAACACTTTGAAAACACATCAGATTTTAATGGGAAAAAATAAGCTGGATATCGAAATTGTGGCAGGCTAGTCCAGCTTACTTGGATTAAAAAGTGTTCCTTTAATCTGAGAAAGATGGACTAGCCTACCACAATTTCGATATCCAGCTTATTTTTTCCCATTAAAATCTGATGTGTTTTCAGTGTTCCCTTTATTTTTTTGAGCAGTATATATATATATATATATATATATAGATAGATAGATAGATAGATATAGATATAGATATATACACAGCGGGGAAAATAAGTATGGAACACATCACCATTTTTCTCATTAAACACATTTCTGATGGAGCCATTGACTTGAGATTTTCACCAGATATCAGTAACAACCCAAGTAATCCATACATTCAAAGAAATCAAGGCAACTGTATTCACAAAACAAGTTATATTTAAAGTGGAATGGCACAGGGAATATGTATTGAACACACTTGGGGAAATTCATTTAATATTTAGTAGAAAAGCCTTTGTTGGTAATAACAGCTTCCAGATGCCTCCTGTATGGAGAAACTAGGTGCAGGCATTGCTCAGGAGTTATTTTCACCCATTCTTCCACACAAACTGTCTTCAAATCTTTAAAGGTTCCGTGGGTGTCTTCTATGAACACTAATCTTCACTTTGTTCCATAGATTTTCAGTTGGATTCAGGTGACTGACTGGGCCATTCTAGCAGCTTTATTTTCCTTCTCTGGAACCAGTTGAGAGTTTCCTTGGCTGTGTGTTTGAGATCATTGTCCTGCTGAAATATCCACCATCATCAGCATCTTGGCAGATGGCAACAGGTTCTTATCAAGGATTTCTCTGTACATTTGTCCACTCATCTTTCCTTCAATTATAGGCTGCATGTACCCTGTGCTGAGAAACACCCCCACACCATGATACTCCCACCTCCAAACTTCACTGTTGGTATGGTGTTTTGGGGCTGATGTGCAGTGCCATTTCTTGTCCAAACATGCTGTTTGTTGTGACATCCAAAAAGTTCAATTTTTGTCTCATCTGACCAGACTATATTCTCCCAGTATTTTACTGGCTTGTCCAAATGTTGTGCAGCAAACTTTAATCGAGCTTCAACATGCTTTCTCTTCAGCTATGGAGTCTTGCGAAGTGAGCAGGCATAGAGCCCATGTTGGTTGAGTGCATTACTTATTGTTTTCTTTGAAACAGCAGCACCTGCTAACTCCAGGTCTTTCTGGAGCTATCCACGAGTGGTCTTTGGCTGTTGGATAACTCTTCTGATAATTCTTTTGACTCCTCTGTCAGAAATCTTTTGAGGAGCTCCTGGTCATTGCCGGTTTATGGTAAAATGATGTTGTTTCCACTTCCGAACAGTGTCTCCGACAGTGCTCATTGGAGCAGACCTTTTTTTTTGTAACTTAGATTTTTATTCATTTTTCATCATATATAATGCATTCAGATCACATTCTACATTTAAAAAACAAAGGGGTTAGGGTAGGGAAAAAGAAAAAAAAAAGAAAAAGAAAAAAAAGGGGGGGGACAAATGTTGGAGCATCAAGTTTTTAGTTTCCATCTCTTAATTTTTCTGGTTTTTTCAGTGTCTTTGGTTATTCTTTCAATTTCTGCCTCGTTGTTGCACTTTGTAGTGTGTCCATTTCCGCCATTTTTTTTCCCATAGTCCTTCTTGCATTCTTTGTCGATATGTTAGTTTTTCCATCATACGTATGTCCTCAACAATGTCAGTCCATTGTTCTTGGTCAGGAAGAACTTCTGATCGCCATTTTTTTGTGATAGTTTTTTTTACATGCAATCAACAAGATTTTAACTAGATATCTGTCCTCAGCCTGTATAACATTGTCTCTTTTAAGATCACATAAGTACATCAGGTTACAGTTCATTGGTATATTATATCCTAATATCCTCTGTATTGTCACATGTATAGATTTCCAGAATGATGATATTTTGCAGCATTTCCAAAACATATGTGAGTGGTCTGCATTTTGAACCCCACATCCCCTCCAGCATAGAGATTGGGTATTTGTATATTTTCCTTGAATCTGTGGTGTAATGAAAAAGCGAATCAGGTTTTTCCATCCAAATTCCCTCCATGTCCTTGAATTTGTTGATGTGTGTTGTGTTTTCCATATTTCCTGCCAGCTTTCTTATGTTATGTTTAAATTGAGCTCTTTCTCCCATTTCTCCTTTATATAGTTACTTGTATGATTGTTTGTCATAAGTTTCTGATATAGCTTTGAAATAATTCTTATTTTATTTCCTGTATATGAGCTTAAAATGAGTTGTATAATCTCACTCACATCTGTTTGGAGGTTATGCCTAATCTTCTTCATATAATAATCTCTCATCTGCAGATATCTGAAAAATTCCGATCTTTCTAGTTTAAATTTTTTCCTGATGTTTACAAAGCTCCCGAGATCTTTTTTTCCGATATTGCCCCATGCTGTGATTCCCTTGTTCACCAGATTTTTGTATCCCCTATCTTGTTTTGCCGGTTCAAACTGACTGTCAAATGCTACCCATTTCAATAGTTTTATGTCTTCCTTTATATTATATTTTTGTACTATTTTATACCACAGTTCTAAAGTAAATTTAGTGATTGGGTCTATTTGTTTGATTTGCTTATATGCATCTTTATCTCCTATTATGCTTTGTACTGGGAGTCCCTCAATTTCCTTTTCCATTTCTTTCCATTTTGCCTCATATCCCTCGTCGCACCAACATATGATATATCTTATTTGTGCTGAGTAGTAATATTCCTTTAGACTCGGTAGGCCCATGCCTCCTTTCTCTTTTGGTAATTGGAGAGTTTTATATTTCACTCTTGGTTTTTTACCTCCCCAAACAAATCTCGATATCATCCTGTCCCACTTTGAGAATTGGGCATCTGGAATCTCTGTTGGTATAGCCTGGAAGAGGTAAAGTAATCTAGGTTGTATGCTGATTTTGACTGTCTCAATTTTTGAATTCAGATCCATATTTAAGATTGACCATCTATCAATATCTCTTTTTATTTCTTGTTCCAACCTATCATAGTTTGCTTTATATATTTTACTTAGGTCTTTAGGTATGTTCACTCCAAGGTATTTTATTTCTTTTTGTTTCCAGTTTAGTTTGATCTTATCAGTTATCTGGTTTAGAGGGTTATAGTGGAATGTCAGTATTTGTGTTTTTGTTATGTTTATCTTGTATCCTGATAATTTTCCAAAATTTTCTATCAAGTTCATCATTTCTATTATTGATTCATCTGGTTGTTCAAGGTAAACTATAATATCGTCTGCAAATAGCCCAATCTTGTGTTCCGCCCCCTTTATTGTTACACCTTTTAATTTCTTATTTTGTCGTATTGCTTGAGCCAATGGTTCTATGAACAGAGCAAACAAGGTGGGCGATAAGCAGCATCCCTGCCTAGTTGATCTTTGTATATTTACTTTGTCTGTTAAGCTACCGTTTATCTTGATTCTTGCCACAGGTTCTTGATATAGCGTCCTTATGCATTGTACTGATTTTTCGTTAAATCCAAAGCGCTCCAGTACACTATATAGGAATTTCCAGTTAACCCTGTCAAATGCTTTTTCTGCGTCTAAACTCATTATTACTGCGCTTTTCTTTTCTTTATGTATTTGGTTAATTATATGTATTGTTCTCCTGATATTGTCATGTGTTTGGCGTCCCTCTATGAAACCAGTTTGATCATCTTCTATCAATTCCGTCAAGAATGTCTTTATTCGTTTACATATAATTGTTGTATATATTTTATAATCCACATTGAATAAAGAGATTGGTCTGTAGTTTCCGCATTGTCCTTTATCTTTCCCTGGCTTTAAAATAACTGAAATGATAGCTTCGTTCCATGATGGAGGTATTTTGTTGTTGTTCAACGTCCAGTTAAATGACTTTAGGAGCTGTGGCGTGAGTTCTTCTATAAACAGTTTATAAAACTCAGACAGGTATCCATCACTACCTGGTGATTTACCGTTTTTAAGTGACTTAATCACATCTCTGATCTCTTGTGTTGTTATTTCTGCTGTTAGCTTTTCATTTTGTTGATTTCCTATTGATGGCAAGTCCAATGTGCCTAGAAATTTTTTAATATCTTTAGTATTTGTTTCTTCAGGTTGCGAGTATAGTTCTTGGTAGAAATTATGGAATATTTCTTCGATGTTTTCTGGGTTAACTGTGGTTTTATTTGTGGTGGGGTCTTTAATCTTGTATACATTATTCATTGTTTGTTGTTTTCTTAACCGTTTTGCCAACAGTTTTGTGGCTTTTGGTCCCGTTTCATAATATTTTTGCTTTAGATATCTATTTTTCCTTTCAATTTCATCCATTTGTGTTTCTTTTATCTTTGTTTTTTCTTCTTTAATTTCTTGATATATTTTTGGATCATTTGTGCTTTGATGTTTACGTTCTAATTCCCTCTCTCACATCTTTGTTCATACGCTTCCAGTTTAGTCTTATTTGCTTTTCCTGTTTCAACAATTAATTTTCCTCTTAACACGGCTTTTAGTGCGTCCCATAGTATTGTTGGGTCCACTTCTTCATTGTCATTCTCTTGGATATATTCGTTTGTTTATTTTTATTCTTTCTTTCATTTTCTCATCATTTAACAGTCCTATGTTAAGTTTCCATGTTGTTTGTCGTTTTCTATTGTTTAAATATATTTCCATGTATATAGGATTATGATCTGATATTTCTGCCCCTCCAATCCAACAATTTCTCACCCTGTGTCTGTCACCTTCATTCATAAGGAAGTAATCTATTCTAGAGTGTACTTTATGGACTGTTGAATAATGTGTATAGTCTTTTTCAAGTGGGTGTAGGTCCCTCCATATGTCTACCATACCCATTTCTGCCAGTGAGGTTCTTATGAACTTTGTTACATGTTTTTTTGTTTTCTTAACACTTGTTGTATCAACTTCATGATCCATGACAGCATTTAAGTCTCCTCCACAAATTAGGACTCCTTCACTGTGTGTTGCTATGAGATCAAACAGATGTTGAAAAAAACCCTTGTCACTTTCTGGTGGGGCATAGATGTTCACTAATGTAATCTGCATACCATCTATTCTTCCCTTTATTATTACATACCTGCCTTCTTTATCCTGGATTTCCTCTTCACTTTCAAATTGTATTTTGTTTGAAATTAGTATCATAACCCCCCTTTTAGTTCCTCCCTTAAATGAACTGTAGTAGGAGTTCTTATAGCCAGATCTCTTTAGTTTCACATGTTCTGTCTTGCTCAAATGTGTCTCTTGCATAAATATAATTTCGGCTTTTTCCTTCTTGAATTTTCTTATTATTCTTTCCCTTTTAACAGGTGAGTTCAGACCATTCACGTTTCGTGTCATTATCTTAAGATTTTTACCCATATTCATGTTTTTCCATTTTTTTAACTTGTGCTCCTAGCCCCTTTAACAACAAAAATAACACATATTTATATAAAAACACATTAAAAAATCTTGACCTCCGTACTTTGGGCCTTTCTTCTGCCCACTGGTCCCTGTTGGTGGGTGGAGGGAATGTCCTCACCGAGTGAGGGGCCCTCCCTAGACCTGTATTTATTATCCAAGTAATAATCATTAGTCTAGAAATGTCCAACAAATATCACTTAAACCTCTCCTAGCCGTCTGTTTCTCTTTTACCTTGTCTTCTTGGCCTTCATTTCTTCTGTGCCTTTCTTAATCTTTGTTATGATCTAGGCTTTCAGTTGAAAGCCTTGTAGCTTGTCCTGGGCCCGCTGCGCCACATCTCTCCCCCTTCTTCCGCCGTTCACTCGTCTCCACTCCGGCTGTCGTGATGCGTTCAGGGCCGCCGCTGCTCCAGCCGTTTCCTCCGGCACGCTCACCTCAAGGCCCCGCTCCATCATATCCCGCGCTGCCTCTCTTGTCGTGTTGTAGGTTCTTACACCGTCCTCCCAATGAATCCTCATTTTCGTTAGCGGCGTTTGGAATCTAATTTTTTTCTCTTTCAGCGTTTTTTTAATGTTGGCATATTTCTTCCGCTGCTGCACAATTTCTGTCGGGTAGTCATGGTCGAAGAATACCTGTTTGTCGCCGATTCGTATCTTTTTTTTCCATGCTTGCATCAGGATTCTTTCCTTTATGTCATATTTCACAAAGTTTACCACAACTGACCTGGGTGTAGCGTTTGGTTTCGGGTTCTGTGCCGGGGTTCTGTGCGCTCGTTGAATCTGCAGATCCGTTTCTTCGGGCAGTTCCAGCTCTTTTTTTAAGAAATGATCCATGAATTACGTCGAGTTGCCTTCAGTGCCCTCCGGAATTCCAAAGATGCGCATATTGCTTCGTCTGGATCTGCTCTCCAAGTCGTTTATTTTCTCCTGCATCCTCTGCGTTTGCGTCGTCAGGGTCTGTAGTTGTTCGTTTGCCTCGCTTTTCCAATCTTCCAGCTCCGATATTCGGGCCTGCGCTTCTGTCATACACGCCCGCTGGGAGCGCAGCTCCTCCATGTTTTCTGTTAGCTTGCGCTCCATTTCTCTTCGGAGGCCCATAATTTCCTCATTAATCTCTTTTTTCAGCTCCTCCTTAAGAGCCGCTAAATCCTGCTGTAGCTGCCGCTTGAATTCTCTCAACTCTTTACCCAAACTGGCGATGCCAGTGTTCATGTTTTCGAGTCTGGCGTCCTCCATTTTCTCTGCTGTAGACACCTCGTTTTTTTGGGCTTCGCGTTCAGCGGTTTTTCCTGCGTTGTTGGAGAGGAATTCTTCAATTTTACTCTGCTTTTGTCCTTGTGCCCGGCTCCTTCGTGTTTTCATCCCTTAGTTTATTGATCCGCTTATGTCGAGTTGGCCATTTACCGATGATTTTTAATCCGGCTAGGGAGAGCTCTCTGTTTAAGCGTTATGTCTCTCCGCCATCTTCTTTATTTGTTTATCGGAGCAGACCTTTTTAAAGGCTATCAGTCAGGACTTAACCTGCTGAAATTAGTTTGCACTAATGGAGGATGGGATAGCTTCCTAAATTGTGATTGATTTCAGCTGGTTTCTCAGCTTTCTATGCCTTTTTTCACCTCTTTTTCTTCGTGTGTTTAATACTTATTCCCTGTGTCATTCCACTTTATTCAATATAACTTGTTTTGTGAACACAGATGCCTTGGTTTCTTTGTATGTGTGGATTACTTGGGTTGTTACTGATATCTGGTGAAAATCTCAGTTCATTGGGTTAATCAGAAATATGTTTAATGAGAAAAATGTTGATGTGTTCAATTCTTATTTTCCTTGCTCTGTGTGTGTGTGTGCGTGTGTGTGTGTGCGTGCGCATATATTTATATCCCTTCCACATCTGCTTCTGTTTCAGTCACCATTTGTCAATGGAGCTTAACTTAGTCTGACTTAGGTGAGCTCTGCATAACTTAGCCCAGTGCTTAGGAACTTTTACAAACTGAGCACAACTTTCACCAACATTTATTGCCAAATGTCGGCAAATTTTCAGCATGCATTCCTTGAAAATTTTCAAGGAATACAACTGTCGCCAGTGTTTGCCAACACCAACCATCATTAACTTTTATCAACTTTTGTCAGCAGAGCCAGACATTTGCCAAAACTGTCATGAATTGCCTCTCGAGGCAGGGAGGAGAAACCCACTGAACTGCAGTTTGTGAAATTTATTAACGAAAACAAAAAGTTTAACTGTGCACAAACAAAAAAATCCAAATATTGTACAAAGCAAACTTACAAATGAAGCAGAGAACACAGGATACAAAGGAAATGCCAGAACGGGAACAGGGTTCTGACACGATCCTTTATCAGGACACCATGAAATAGAAAGGAGAAAACCGCCCTTAAGTTAGGCCAAAAATAATTAAACACAAATAGTAACAGATGTGAATCACATGAGTGGGCTGGGGAGAAGATGACAATCAGCTGTGAGTCATGAGGAGAGGAGACGGGGAAGAAAGCCTGACAGGGGCACCATCCACAGTCAGGAAAAAACCCAGAAGTGCCCATGACAACTACAACCCCGGAGAGAGAAAGAAAGAGAAGACAACTGGCCAATACAATGTGGGAACAAATAAAGATGAATAAACCCAAATATAAGATAAGATAAGATAAGCCTTTATTAGTCCCACGATGGGGAAATTCCAGGATTGCAACAGCACAGGGATAGCAACACTCAGAGCAACAATCAGAAGGCAAGAAAAAACAAGAACAGCTAGTATACATATTACTATATATATATATATATATATATATATATATATATATATAGACACACAGTGCGGAGCATTGTGGTTGGTGGATGTGCAGCAGAAAGTCTAAGCTCTCTCTCCGCGGATGCGGCGGGCCAGCTGGATGTCTTTGGGCATGATGGTGACCCTCTTGGCATGGATGGCGCACAGGTTGGTGTCCTCAAGAGACCCACCAGGTAGGCCTCGCTGGCCTCCTGCAGAGCCATGACGGCGGAGCTCTGGAAGCGCAGGTCGGTCTTGAAGTCCTGAGCGATCTCCCTCACCAGGCGCTGGAAGGGCAGCTTACGGATGAGCAGCTCCGTGGATTTCTGGTAGCGACGGATCTCTCTCAGAGCCACGGTACCGGGCCTGTAACGGTGAGGCTTCTTCACTCCGCTGGTGGCCGGAGCGCTTTTTCCAAGCAGCCTTGGTGGCTAGCTGCTTCCTGGGGGGCTTTTTCCTCCAGTAGATTTACGGGCGGTCTGCTTGGTTCTTGCCATTGCTCTTTATTATTCTGTCTTATATTTCTTGCACGCCGCCTAAACTCCAGCCCGGCACCTGCGTCGTTTTCGCTACAGTTCCCCGGTATGTCGAGTTTCTCCATTAGCACCGGGTGGCGGTTGAATGCTAGCTAGCTCTTCCCTGCTGTATCGTCTCCTGCTGTAAACAGTGGCTCCGTCCGCCGACTCGGGAGACCTTTGGGGCGATCTGTGTGTCCGTGATATATATATAGAGTGAAAGGTGTAGAAAGAAGAAGGAAGATTAAAAAAAAAGGCAGTTGCAAAAGACAGCCAACTTGTGTGGCGCCGCCGGTCCGGCGGAACCGGAACCGGAAAAAAGTAAATATGTAAATAACAAAACTACAATGAACATAAACAGGAAAATAAATCATACAAAGAATCAATACAGAATATGTGAACGTAAACCAGAGCTAAATAACAGGCATAGAACTCAAAAATACAACATTATACAAACAAGGAAAAGCAAAAGGCAAAGAGACAGAACACAGTGGAATCCCCCCGTGCTCAGATCATGACAGAGCCCCCCCTCAAGGGGTGGACAACAGACACCCTGGGCCACCCAACCAAACGGCACAGTCCGTCAGGTGGTCAACCAGAGTTTTTTTAGCCACCTAAACAGAAGGGGTGGCCCAGGAGGTGGCTGACCCACGGGGAAGCCCCACGTAGAAGGGGACAGAGAAGTTGGGAAACCCACGACGATGTCAGGTGGAGGAAAGAGAATCACAACAGCCTCGGGCGGAGGAGAGGGAACAACGACCTTGTCTGGCAGAGGAGAGGGAACCACGACAGTGTCTGGCAGAGGAGAGGGAACCATGACGGCATCTGGCAGAGGAGAGGGGACCACGACGGCATCTGGCAGAGGAGAGGGGACCACAACGGCTTCTGGCAGAAGAGATGGGACCACAACGACGTCAAGCAGAGGAGAGGGAACCACGACAATGTCAGGCAGAGGAGGGAGGACCACGACGCCCTCAGAATGACCTGTAGCACCTTCGGTGGTCCCGGACTGAGACATCGCAGCACCCGTGGCAGCTCCAGGCTGGAGGAAAGCAGCACCCGTGACAGCTCCATTCTGGAGCAAAGCAGCACCCGCGGCGGCTCCAGGCTGGAGCAAACCAGCACCTGCGGTTGCTCCGGGCTGGAGCAAAGCTGCACCCACAGTGGCTCCAGGCTGGACCGGGGCTGCACCCACGGTGGACCCGGACTGAGGAAGAGCTGCACCCATGGAGGCCTCGGGCTGGGACGGAGCATCCACAACGCCCTCAGCTAATGGGGAAGCAGCACCCTCGGAGGCCCCGGGCTGGAACGAAGGAGAAGCTGAACCCATGGTGATCTTGGGCGGTGAGGCTGGACCCACAGAGACCTCTGGCAAAGCTGGACGATCCTTGGTGACCCTGGGGGAAAGCTCAGACAGGAGAGGCAGAGAAACAGGGTCAGGGTCACCAGCAGCAGTGGAGCCCGGCCAGGTGAGCTCAGGTGCAGCTGACGACTGCACCTGGTTCTCCCCACCAAGAGCCAGATAAGATTTCTCCAACATAGAAGCAATGAAAACAAAGGAGAGCACTTGCCTGACCAGGACTCCGTCGATCCATGCGGCGACGTCTCAGGCCCGGCCCTCTCGAGGTCCAGCTTCAGCTCTGCTGCGGTGGCCCCTGCAGCAGGCATGGCGTTCAATGCAGTCCTGTGACCCTCCAGCGAAGTGACCCACGCAGGTGGCTCGTCCGGCGTAGATCCAGGAGGTCGATTTTCTGCTGGCGCTGACTCTTGCACCGTTGAAGCCCGGGGACGCTCAGTCGTAAGCGCAGGCTCCGGATCACAGGCAGCACTCCCAAAAACATCTGTAAAAGTTGGTCCAAACGTTGTAGTGTGAATCCACCTAAAAATGCAGGTCCAGAATGGCAGGAAGCCTCCACAAACACTGATCTTTATATGAGCGTCGCCTGACACTGATGTCAGTTGACCTGCGCTGAGCATTCGTTCGCTTAAGTTAACCTAAGTTGGCAACAGCTACACATACGCTAGCCTAAGCTGGCAAAAGTTTTCCAACGCTGAATGCAATGCTGGCAAATGCTAGCAAAAGTTTGTAAAAGTTCGTGTGCGCTGGATTTAAAAAAAAAATGCTCACAAAAGTAATTTCACCAACGTTTGGACTAATTTGTCTGATTTTTCAAAACGTCTGTAAAAGTCAGTCCAAATGCTATAGTGTGAACCCAGCTTATTGGATGGTGTGACTCAAATAATATTTTCCAGTCTTTATGGGTGGGGTTTTCTGTAGATATCAATTCTGATTTTTCATCAAAGTAAAGTACTGATACTTGTTAAGCTGCTGAATTTTGAAAATACACTGTACTATACTTATGTCAGAACACAAACTGGAATTCTGATAAAGTTGGGATGCTGTGTAAAATGTAAATAAAAACAAAATACAATGATTAGCAAATAGTTCCAAACTATATTCAATTGAATACATTGCAAGCACAAGATTTAATGTTCAAACTTTTAAGTTAAGTCATCCTCCACTGCGTGTGGGACACCATGTGGTGTACAGGGGTGGTGCCTATCTCCATTTCTGTTACCCTGAGCCACACAGCTACTGTAAATAGTGAAGGTGACAGTGGGAGGTCAGTCCTCTGTTCAGCTCTGTATATTAACTTTCCCTTCCCCATTCTATTGTGCTGAGCACCAAGGTACAAGGCAGAAAGTACCATTTTTATCTTGTCTTTGGTATGACCGGGCTGGGTCTGGAACCCACAACCTCCCGGCTGTGGGGTGGATGCTCTATCACAAGGCCACCACTCTAGTCAAACTGAAAAAAACTTCTTCTTTTTTTTTTTTTCTTCAAATATTCACTCATTTTGAATTTGATGGCTGCAAAAAACTGAGTCAGGGGTATGTTTACCACTGTGTTACAGTGCATGTGGAAAGTTTTCACAGCACTTCACTTTTTCCACATTTTATGTTACAGCCTTATTCCAAAAAGGATTAAATTAATTTTTTTCCTCAAAATTCTACACACAACACCTCATAATGACAATGTGAAAAAAGTTTTTTTGAAATTTTTGCAAATTTATTAAAAATAAAAAACTAAGAAATCACGTACATAAGTATTCACAGCCGTTGCTCAATACTTTGTTGATGCACCTTTGGCAGCAATTACAGCTTCAAATCTTTTTGAATATGATGCCACAAGCTTGGCACACCTATCTTTGGGCAGTTTCGCCCATTCCTCTTTGCAGCACTTCTCAAGCTCCATCAGGTTGGATGGGAAGCGTCGGTGGATAGCCATTTTCAGATCTCTTCAGAGATGTTCAATTGGATTCAAGTCTGGGCTCTGGCTGGGCAACTCAAGGACATTCACAGAGTTTTCCTGAAGCCACTCCTTTGATATCTTGGCTGTGTGCTTAGGGTCGTTGTCCTGCTGAAAGATGAACCGTCACCCCACTCTGAGGTCAAGAGCACTGTGGAGCAGGTTTTCTTCTAGAATGTCTCTGTACATCGCTGCATTCATCTTTCCCTTTATCCCGATGACTCTCCCAGTTCCTGCCAATTAAAAATATCCCCGCATCATGATGCTGCCACAACCAAGCTTCACTGTAGGGATGGTATTGGCCTGGTGATGAGTGGTGCCTGGTTTCGTCCAAACATGATGCCTGGCATTCACACCAAAGAGTTCAATGTTTGTCTCATCAGACCAGAAAATTTTGTTTCTCATGGTGTGAGAGTCCTTCAGGTGGCTTCTTGCAAACTCCAGGCGGGGTGCCATGTGCCTTTCACTCAGGAGTGGCTTCTGTCTGGCCACCCTACCATACAGGCCTGATTGGTGGATTGCTGCAGAGATGGTTATCCTTCTGGAAGGTTCTCCTCTCTCCACCTCCTCTCTCCACAGAGGAATGCTGGAGCTCTGACAGAGTGACCGTCGGGTTCTTGGTCACCTCCCTCACTAAGGCCCTTTCTCCCCGATCACTCAGTTTAGACAGCCTGCTAGCTCTAGGAAGAGTCGTGGTGGTTCCGAACTTCTTCCATTTATGGATGATGGAGGCCACTGTGCTCAATGGGACCTTCAAAGCAGCAGAAATTTTTTTGTACCCTTCCCTAGATTTGTACCTTGAGACAATCCTGTCTCGGAGGTCTACAGACAATTCCTTTGATTTCATGCTTGGTTTGTGCTTAGACATGCACTGTCAACTGTGGGACCTTATATATACATCACCTTTCCTTCTAACAACAATCAATCATTTAGGAACTGAGGACACTAACTGTCGAAGCCTTGTAGGTGGATTTCTTTCCCATTCTTGCTTGATGTATGACTTCATTTGCTAAACATCCGTGGTCTTTGTTGGCGTGTTTTGCGCTTCATAATGCATTACACATTTTCAATGGGAGACTGGTCAGGACTGCAGCTACAGTTGTCATAAATTGCCCCTCGGGTCAGAGAGGGAGTCCCACGTGCTGAACTGTGAGTTTGTGATAATTTATTATGAACAAAAGTGCACAAAACAACTGAAAAGGCAGAGAGGGATAAACCCAGTAACAAGGAGAAACAGAACGTCAAACTTACTTCTGGGAGTTGAATACATCAGTCAAGACCGCCGTGAGGAATGCAAAAAGCAGCGGTCTTAAATAAGGCATAAAACAATAGAACACAGGTGTGGATATCAGAGCGGGCAGGAGAAAACAATGATTAATAATCTGGACTAGCTGAGGGCAATGAGAGGGGAGTGACCGGCTGACAGCTGACAGGTGCGATGCCCACACAGAGCACAAACCAGGAAATGCCACTGACAGCTGTCAACCCAGAGAGAGAGCACAACAGTAAGAATATAAAGAATAAAATACCAACAAATGCAAACTGAGATCTAAATACAAATTAATACAAAATAAGAGTGAAACAAAACTAAGACATCAACAGGAAAATGGAAAACAGTGTGAGAATAACAGAAACCAAAAAAGCACAAAATACAAAAAATATATAAATATAGAGAAAAAGCCATGAGACTGAGCATGGCGGAAACCTCCTGTGCTCAGCTGATGACAGCAGTCAGGCCAGTCTAGTACGCACACTAGTAATTATTAGTAATTAGTAATAAATACTAATACTAATAATACTAGTAATAAATACTATTCTTTAGTATTTATTCACTAATGAATAAATTTTTTGTAAATGTTGGACCAGAGTTGGCAGCAAAAATTCCAAACCAAGGAAGAGACACCGTGAGTGAGACATTGATTGGAAATAACCCTCGGTCAATCTTTCTTACAGCGGTGGATGAACTAGAGGTAAAATCTGTTGTTGAAAAGTGTAAAAATAAATTATCTACTGATTGTGATGGTATTGATATGGCACTAGTAAAAAGAACTGTTGATGGCTGTCATATCCGGCTCTAGGGAGCCGGGCAATCAGAGCCAGGGACAAGCCAGTGAGTCGTGATGTTTTATTCTGGGTAAGGGATAAGGGATGAGGAGAGCACAGACACTCATACAGACGTACATTCTCAGGCTGCACAGCGCAGGGGTAGGTAGCTTGTACCGGACGTGGGGGTAACAAGACGTGCATACTCACAGCGGGATACAAACACCGGAATGCTGCAAGGGGAGTTGAGGCTGACACCAGACGAAGGGGCTTCAGCCTAGCAGTGCTTATGTCGCAGCCCCGAATGATCGAAGCTGCTCCTCTTTATACTCATTAACAGCGCCCCAGCTGATGAGGATTAATTGGCCCCAGCTGTCCCGTGACACTGACAGCTGGGAACCAGCTGAGGCACTGCCCAATGAGAGGCAGGGATAAAAGGAGCATGGGCTGAGCGCCGAGCCGGCGTCTCACCCCATGGTGACAGAGCCTCCCCCTCACGGTCGGGCTCCCGAACGACCAGGAACATCCCAGCCCCCCCCCCCTCCCCACCTAGGGTGGGCGGAAGGGAGGCAGGACCGGAGGGGAAGATGCAAAGGGAAGGACAAAAAAAAAAACAATAGACCAATGTAGGGCAGCAGGGCAGAGAAAAAAAACCCCAAATACAATACCCTACAACACAGGGAAAAGGATTAACCCAGAGCACAGTTAGGGAGAAAACTGAGTTAGGACACAGGTAGGGAAAATACCAAACATGACTACAGACAGCATACAAATAACGTATAGATCGGGGCAAAAAAAGAAAACCAAAAACCCACCAAAAAGGTGGCAGGAATGAATAAAGCAATCACAGAGTATAGTTAAGGGGAACAAAACACACTACTCCATAATGCACCAACAAGGCAAAGGTCAGGACAAAAAATGATGAAAAACGCTGTGCATGGATACTAAAGAAAACAAAACACACAGCACTGAATATATAAAAGATCACCTAAAGAAACAGAGGTGACAAGGACAAATGGGTAATAATGAAGTACGGTTAAGTGGGAATGAAACACATTACTTCAAACAATAACAAACAGTCAATGTTAAAGTCGGGGCTAGGGAAGGCCCCCCACGAGGATAATAAGACAGAATGGGGTGATCACAGAGTATGGTTGAACAGGAAACCACACGCATACTCCATGATGCACCGACGAGGCCAAGGCTAAGGTAAGGATGAATGAAAACGCTGAGTAAAGATAAGAAAATGCAATACACAGCGCGATACATAAGGTGAGTCACCAAGAGGAAAAAAAAGGTGACAGGGTAACAGGATAACAATACGATAAAAATGCTGAGTATGGTTAAAAAAAACAACACACAGCACAAAAACATATATTCCCCTAATGGACAAAGAAACTACACCCGAGTGACTTCAATAATAATAAAAGTAAAGGACACCCGAGGAGACGGCAGGCAGAGTCCAAAACGGCCGGAATTGTTCTGGTAATCTCCCCGCCCATTGTCCAGTTGGCAACCCGGGGAAGAGAAATGTTCGGACGGCGAACTCTGGGCCCAGATCCCAGGAATCCAGTCCAACGGCTGCCGAACCAGGCCGCCCAAAGGCAAACACAGACCAGTGGGGGGAAACCAGATCGCCGAACCGAAAGTTTTGCGGGTCGGGTCGTCGACCCGCATCACTCAACCACCAGGACCGTTGAGACGGACGAAGGGTCAGAGCGGGTCCCGGTGGAAGAGGCTCAGGGGAGAGCCGATGACGAGGGCGGCGGGCCTCAGGGAAACGGCCACCTCCTCACCGGACCTGGACAACACTGGGGCAGCACCCACGTCGGACCCCGATCGGGCCTCAGGCGAACCCACGTTGGACCCCGATTGGGTCTCGGGCGAACCCACGTTGGACACTGCACCAGAACCGACCTCCAACGTTGAACCCGGACCCTCCAGCACCACGAGGAACAGCAACTCCTCGCCGGTGACCCTGGAAGAAGGCTCAGAAGAGAAAACAGAACCGGGATCAGGATCACCGGCAGCGCCAGAACCCGGCGAGACGAGCTCAGACGCAGCGGGCGGCTGCACCCTGCTCGTCTCCCCTGGAGATAGGCTGAAGTGCTCAAAGATAAAAAGAGAGAAAAGAAAGGAGAGCACTCGCCTGATCTCGGGTTCTGACGCCGTCCAGGACTGCGAAGATCCAGGATCCGTCGTCAGGAGGTCGTTGTCAGGCTCCCATCTAGCCGCGTCGGGCCCCGCAGCCAGCACGATGGTCAGCGCAGCTTGAGATCCCTCCAGCTCAGGTAACCCCGCCGACGACCCACTCGGCGTGAAGCCAGAAGAATCTCGTCCCGCTGGACCGAACCGCTCCTCCGTGGAGACCCAGGGACGCTCAGTCGTCAGCGTAGACTCCACGCAGCAGTCAGTCCCCCTCCTCCGTCCGCAATGTAGCTGCGGAACCACAGGCCCTCTCCATATCCCACCACGTTGACCCGGAGCCGGGGACCGCTCGGC
Organism: Pholidichthys leucotaenia; assembly: GCA_020510985.1. Classification (NCBI taxonomy): domain Eukaryota; kingdom Metazoa; phylum Chordata; class Actinopteri; order Cichliformes; family Pholidichthyidae; genus Pholidichthys; species Pholidichthys leucotaenia. The sequence goes on along the minus strand of CM035847.1, from coordinate 124,220,072 downwards.
GGAGAGAGACACAGAGGATGCGGGATTAGGAATACAGGTTACAGCAGGTGGGGAGAGTTCAGGGAGCTGCGAACCCTGAACTTCTCCTCCAGGGATGTGACAGAGCAAATCATTAAGCAGGTGTGAAAAAACAATGACTTGCCTGCCCCCTGGAGGTTGAGTATCGCCTGCTGTAGTGGAATCTGCTTCTTCCTCTCCCCGCCCGGCGATAACGGAGGACCCCCCGGGAATTCGTCTGAGGATCGCTCGCGTTCTCTCCAGCAGAGAGCTCACCAGGCCGGGATTCCAGGCACACACAGCGGTCAGGAAGCGCGTCGAGGAGGAGGGGGAAACAGCCGGGGTGAGCCAGCCCGAATGTCCAGGAATGACAGCGGGGGAACGAGGCTCAGGGGACGAGGCTGTAGAATCTCCACACTGACGAGGCGAAGGGATGACAGCTGCGTGGGAGGAACGGTCCTGACGATGACCCAGAACTGGATCCGGACGAGGTTCGTGCAGAGGTGACTCGGCGATGTGATGACGACCACTCCCAGGGGACGAAGCGAGGGGGAAACCCAGGATTCGCCGCTCCAGATCGGAGATCGAGACGAGGAAGGCGTCGAGCACGGGAAAGCTTCGTAGCCCTAAAGTCCTCACCATCAATCTCACTGCCGCCGCCACATGCCTGAAGGTGGTGACAGGGAACACAGTAGAGCTCGCGACAGCCACTCGACCCCGGACATAACTGCTGTCAGCTGCGGCTCCTTGAAGGGAATCCCGAGTGACGTGGCGCAGGTCGGGGGAAGTCCTCTGGTTGGCGCGAACTCCCGGACTGGAATAGCGGCAGGAACGGGACTCCGAAGCGGGGAAAGACGTCGCCCACTTCGACTCCCTGCCGGGATTTCCATCCACCCCGTGGAGCTTCTCTCGCTGTGTACCTGCAGCGTCTATCCTGGCACTGTCCTCCAGATGGTACAGAGAGTGAGGGTGACAGTCCAGGAGTTCCTCAGCACGGCCCGGATGCCAGCGTCTCGCGTTGGAGGCGTCGTGCGGGGTGAAGAACGTCCCGTCGACAGCCTCCGAGATGGACCTCAGCTCGTCGCCCTGGCGCCGGAAGTGACTCCTGGGAAACGGCATGCTAGCAGCGCTGACACCCGGACAGAAAGGTACATTTCCACGGCGACTCACGGCCGCCGGCAACTCTTCTGGCTGCGACATACTGTCATATCCGGCTCTAGGGAGCCGGGCAATCAGAGCCAGGGACAAGCCAGTGAGTCGTGATGTTTTATTCTGGGTAAGGGATAAGGGATGAGGAGAGCACAGACACTCATACAGACGTACATTCTCAGGCTGCACAGCGCAGGGGTAGGTAGCTTGTACCGGACGTGGGGGTAACAAGACGTGCATACTCACAGCGGGATACAAACACCGGAATGCTGCAAGGGGAGTTGAGGCTGACACCAGACGAAGGGGCTTCAGCCTAGCAGTGCTTATGTCGCAGCCCCGAATGATCGAAGCTGCTCCTCTTTATACTCATTAACAGCGCCCCAGCTGATGAGGATTAATTGGCCCCAGCTGTCCCGTGACACTGACAGCTGGGAACCAGCTGAGGCACTGCCCAATGAGAGGCAGGGATAAAAGGAGCATGGGCTGAGCGCCGAGCCGGCGTCTCACCCCATGGTGACAATGGCATATTAAAACCATTCACATATATTTGTAATATATCATTTCAAACTGGCTCATTGCCGCAGAAAATGAAAATAGCAAAAGTAATACCATTATTCAAGCAAGGAAATAAACACCAATACACAAACTACAGACCAGTATCGCTTCTCCCACAATTTTCAAAGATTCTGGAAAAACTTTTCAACAACAGATTAGAAAACTTTTTAAATAAACGCGATGTGCTTAATCAGAACCAATATGGATTTAGAGCCAGGAGTACAACATCGTTGGCGATAATGGAAGCAACAGAGGAAATAATAAATGCATTGGATCAAGGAAAATATGCAATTGGTGTATTTATAGATTTTAGAAAAGCATTTGATACAATAAATCATTCAATACTTCTTAATAAACTGCAAATGTATGGTATTAGGGGAATGGCTCTGAATTGGGTTACAAGTTATCCATCTGAGAGACAACAGTTTGTGAAGATGGAAGAATATCTGTCTGGGTGTATGGGAATTGCCTGTGGGGTCCCCCAGGGGTCAGTATTGGGCCCCAAATTATTTAACATATATATAAATGATATATTCCAAGTTTCTAAATTATTAAAAATAATATTATTTGCTGATGATACTAATATATTTTATTCTGGAAATAATTGTAATCAACTAATCCATACTCTAAACAATGAATTAAATAAGCTTAAAAAAATGGATGGATTGTAATTAATTATCACTAAATATAGATAAAACTAAGGTAATGATATTTGGTAATTGTAAAAATAAAGAATATATACATATTCATATAGATAATGTGATTATTGAAAAAGTTAAGGAGATCAAGTTTTTGGGTGTAATACTAGATGATAAAATTAGTTGGAAACCACACGTCAGATACATACAAAATAAAGTTGCAAAAAATATTGCAATTATAAATAAAATTAAGCAGGTCCTAGATTACAAATCACTTCATATCTTGTATTGCTCATTAGGACTTCCATACTTGATCTATTGTATAGAGGTCTGGGGTAACAATTATAAAAGTAAACTTAATTCATTGCTAATATTACAAAAAATGGCAGTCTGTGTTATACACAAAGTCGGGTATCTCAAACATACTAATTTATTGTTTTTACATTCAAAGTTATTGAAATTACGGGATCTGGTTCATTATTATACAGCACAATTAATGTTTAAAGTCAGTAAAAACCTTTTGCCACACAATATACAAAATCTTTTCAGTGAGAGAGAAGGGAAATATAATTTACGGGGGAACACAAAATTTAAAATGCACTTAGTAAGATCTACTAGGAAGGGTTTTTGTGTGTCTGTGTGTGGGGTGAAATTGCGGAATGGGTTGGGGGAGAAACACAGGCAATGTCCAAACATCCATATATTTAAATCAAGATATAAAGAAATGATTTGAGCAGTATGAAAATGAAGGGCAGTGATGTTACAGTGTGTCTTCAGTGAGGGAAGGTTGTTGTTATGAGTGTTATGGTGATTGTGAAGGTGTTGTCTGTGTTTGTGTTGAACATGCCAGAAGTGTTTGTTTATTGTTGTTGCAATATTGCTGGATGTTGGTATTGTTGTCAATATGGACTGTCGTTGTTGTGTCATTTCTGTTGTATAATTTGACTATGGGGTGTATTATGGTGAATGTGGTTGTGGGATGAATGAGGATTAAGGGTGATACTGTAATTTGTTGGGTATGGAAAAGGGGTGGGACTATATAAGCGTTGGCTTCTTCCCACTCCTTTCGAACATTTTATTTTTTTTTTTTTGGCTTGGTTTTTTGTTTTGTTTTAAATTCTTTTTTTTTCATTTTAAGAATGTTCAAATAAATTAAATTAATCAATCAATCACACTCTTTTACTACGAAGCCATGGTGTTGTAGCACATGCATAATGTGGCCTTGCACATCTTTCTGAAATAAGGCAGGGACATCCTTTCAAAACACTTTGCTTGGATGGCAGCATATGTTACTCTAAAACCTGTATGTACCATTCAGCATTAATGGTGCCTTCACAGATGTGCAAGTTGCTCATGCCACGGACACTAACACACCCCTATACCATCACAGATGCTGGCTTTTGAACAATCTGGATAGTCATTTTCCTCTTAAAAGGAACTCCGATTATATTGGCATGTTAGCTCTATATGCTTTATTTTGATGTTAGTAACATAACTATATTTTTTTTGAAAATAATTCCCAGTTTTATATATTTTTAAAAAACTTTATTACAATGTAAATCGCCATTTTTGTTTACGTGGCAATGCATTCTGGGTAGTGACGTAGATTGGTTGTAGCAGCAGCGGTCTGTAAACAGCCTTTTCAGTTTGAACCAGTGCCAAGCCAAAGCAATAAAGACAATGACGAAGACACACAAAGTGAAAATGGACTTGAGAATGAAGACGGCAGCCGCGAGGAAGCTAGAGCTGGTCATGTTGGATGGTGTTTTTGTGAGCATCTGTTACAAAGAGCTCCACTTCATTTCTGCTGCTGTCCATGGTACCTGATGCTATAAATGTATCTTGTTCAGTCACTTGTTAAAGTGGTGGAACAGGATGCATGCCTGCTTTACAGATCTGTCCTGTATCACAGCACATCAAAGCTTTGATGCCGTTTGCATTAAGCCGTCGTTTGTAGCCAGACACACCTGTGAGCTCTTTGATGAGCTGGGGGCGACGAAAATCCTCAAAATCCTCAGGGCTAAAGTGATGAGAGCACAGCTGCGGGTCTTTGGGAAGTTGGACTCTTCCAACCGCATCCTCCCACTTTTAATAATAATAATGCATCAGATTTATATAGCACTTTATCATAGACACTCAAAGAGTGACGGAAATGTGGCAGCCAGTCCGCACCAACGGGCTCTCTGAACATTTAAACATTTTTACACATTCATACCCAGTGTTATGGGCACTGGAGGTGAAGTGTCTTGCCCAGGGACACAACGGCAGGATATCTGGGGAGAGCGGGATTTGAACCGCCAACCATCGGGTTATTAGACGACCTGCCCTACCTCCTGAGCCACTGCCGCCCCACTTTTTCCTCAACTTTCCCTCTGTAGGAAAGCTATGGAGGCTTACCTCATTCTCTTTATTTGCCTTTGATTGGAAATTACATCCAAAAGCCGCGCAATGTGGCATTTTCACTGACAAATGGCAGTAGTTCGTAGCTTCGCTTCTTGGCTTGTATAAGACAGAAAAAACGGCTGCAACCATTCTACGTCATCGCCCCCAGAATGCATTGCGCACCTGAAAACATGGCGGCCGCCATTCATCGATTTACATTGTAAACAAAAACTATTTTTATAACTACAATAAATGTTTATATAGTTCTAACGATGTATTTTAATAGTGGAGACCAGTGTTTGTATTTTTAAATCTATAAGTTGTAATAATCGGAGTTCCTTTTAAGCATGGAGGACACAATGTCCATGATTTTCAAAAACGTGTGGACTCATCAGAGCACAGCACAATTTCCCACTTTGTGTCAGTCCATCTAAGATGAGCTTTGCCCCAAAGCAAATGGCGGCATTTCTGGGTGTTGGTGATATATAGCTTTTGCTTTGCATGGTAGAGTTTTAAAGGGTCTGTGACATAATTCAACCAAGACATCATTAGAAAGAAGAACTACTGTGTTTTTATTCTGTGTAGACAAAAAAAAAATCAATAAAATTTTGTTTCCATTTACTACCATAAATTACATCGTGATGCAGACGATTGTGATGTTCGTTTGTCGTAACTGGGTCAAACGCCGGCGCCATTTTGTGATGTAATGAGGTGAAACAAGGATGTAAACAAGCATGGCTGAGTACACTGAAGCGGAGGAAGTTGTGGGCGATTTCAGCGAAGATTTGAGCGATTTGTTGATAGTTTTTGAGGGAGAAGCAGGATTGAGTGCTGAAGAAGAGCGAGTTGGTTCTAACAAAGGACTGCAACCCTATTTATTTGAACCAAATTGTTCAGGAAGCAACAATGACTCTCACGTATCAGAGGATGATGGGCCGACGGTGAAGGGTTAGAGATGGACATCAGTCGCCTCCAAAACATTGAATGGTAATATACAGATAGGTCTAAAAGAACTGGATGTGCAACTTTGATCATGTACCTTTGCTATGTTGTAAATATCAACCATAGGCATTGATTTTGTGCATATATTTTACAAAAAATTTTGTAATTGATTTTTTTTTTCGCATAAGGCAATCGTTATTTAATCATTTGGTTTACAGAAATTTTGGTTTCACTTTTCTTTTTTTTTTTTTATTTCCCTGATCGGGTGGTCAGGGAAATTAAAAAAAAAATGGTCAGATATTCAGTTTCAGTAGGCAAAGAGATTTATAAAAATGAAAACTGAAAAAGTAATATAACGTTTTTTTAACACAAAGTCGTTCCATTTGGAGTAAAGTCAACACTCGGCTTCAAAATTCATAGGGGAAGATTTGATACAAGCGGCTGAAATGAGCTTTCTCCGTAGGATTGCTGGACTCACCCTCAGAGATAGGGTGAGGGGCTCAGTCATCCGGGAGAGGCTCAGAGTAGAACCGCTGCTCCTCCACATTGAAAGGAGTCAGTTGAGGTGGTGTGGGCACCTGATTAGGATGCCTCCTGGACGCCTCCCACTTGAGGTGTTTCAGGCACATCCCACTGGGAGGAGACCCCGGGGCAGACCCAGGACTCGGTGGAGAGACTATGTCTCCCAGCTGGTTTGGGAACGCCTTGGTATCCCCTCTGAAGAGCTGGAGCAGGTGGCTGGGGAGAGGGAAGTCTGGGCTTCTCTGCTTGAACTGCTGCCTCCGCGACCCGGACCTCCGGAAAAGCGGTAGAAGATGGATGGATGGATGGATGGACGGAAAAAATAAAATAAAATCAAGTGTGCTAATTTTTTTTCTCTTGGCAGGCAAATTCTGGTCACATCGGCGGGTTTGTAAACCAAACAGTTAAAGAACAATTGCCTAATTGTTAAAAGTCTTGAATCGTATGTTATGTGAGATTATTCATGGGTCTTTACCTTCATAATGTGCAGATATGTAGGTTGAAAAATGTCGCTTGAAGATAAGCCTGCTGCTTCATGTTCTTCTTGAAGTTCTTCACTGGTGATGGTCTCTTCTGGCTTTTTTGTCAGCAGTTCTGAGACTTCCTAAATGAAATAATTAATTGCAATATTACACACTCTTAAGCAGGGACAAGAGCCTAAAATATTTCACCCAGAAAACAAACATATATATATATATATATATGGGGGGGGGGGGGGTTACAGGTTAAAGAAATAACGATACTAATGACAAAACTACAGATAAAATATCCATAATATGTTTCTTGTTTTGAGCTTGTAACTAAACACCCCACTTGTTTTGCCTGTCTGATGTGTCCACACACCTCTATCACACCCTAAAACTTAAACAAAGGGACTTACTCTTTTCAGGGCGAGTTTTGACACTGTTGCTTCTCTGTGCTGTTTTGAGATGTTGATATCATCTTGAGCTGTGGGTTTTCATTTAAAAACCGTAGGTGTGGCAGTCAGTTTTAGGACCCGTTTGTAGCGAACTTTCAAGCCTAAAGATTCCTGTATAGCAGACGCCTCCTCAAAACTGTCTGCAGTGAAATGATCGCTACAGAGTACAGAAGATGGTGTTGGTTGCCATTTGTCCCTTGTTCTCTGTACTTGCTTTGCCCAATTTTTAAGAAGATCTGAATCTTTTGGGAATGAGAACAGGCTTATACATTCACTGGAGCAATTAGAACACCCAGCCGCCATGCAACGTTTCGGCATTTCTTTGCTGATATAGAAGCTAAACAGCTTGTTTACATTGACAGCATGCGGATCAGCCGAGAGGAACTTCACCTCATGACGTCATATCCAGAAACGAGGCACGTCTCAGGATATCGCGTTAGTGCAACACAGTGCTAAATTTGAATTCACTTAGAAATATTTTTCCACTTACTTAGCATTCAAAGTCAACAGAACCAACTATGTGGACGATATGAGATAAATTCATACTGAATATTTATGCATAGTTCCAACATCTTTTCACCGACCCTTTAACTTGCACTTGTAGATGTGTGTTAACTGACAATGGTTTTCTGAAGGGTTCCTGAGCCCAGATGGTAACATCCTTTACAGAATGATGTCAGTGCCGTCTGAGGGATTGGAGATCATGGGCATTCAGTGTTGGTTTTTGGCCTTGCCCCTTATGTGCAAAAATTTCTCTAAATTCTCTAAATCTTTTGATGAGATTATGCACTGTAGATGATAAAACCCCTGAATTTCTTGCAATTGTATGTTGAGGAACATTGTTCTTTAACTGTTGGACTATTTGTCCATGCAGTTGTTCACAAAGTGGTGAACCTTGCCCCATCCTTGGCTGTGAATAACTGAGCCTTTTGGCAATGTTCCTTTTATACCCAATCCCGACACTCACCTGTTTCCAATTAACCTGGTCAACTGTGGAATGTTCCAAAAAGGTGTTTTTTGAGGATTCCTCGACTTTACCAGCCTTATCATAAACCTGTCCCAGTTTTTTTTGGAACATCTTGCAGGCATCAAATTTAAAATGAGTGACGATTATAACAAAGTTTATCAGTTTGAACATTAAATATCTTGTCTTTATAGTGTATTCAACTGAAAAAGAAGAAGAAGCCATCTCTGTTGTCATTCAGTCCATACAGCCAGTCACGTACAGTAGAACGAAATTATGTTTCTCCTATCTACAGTGTTAATCACATGCAGAATCAGAGGGATCGCTGCCATGCAAGTTGCTGCCACAATGAATGAATTTAGGTCGAAAAGGATTTGGGAATCATTGTATTCTGATTTTGTTTACATTTTACACAATGTCCCATCTTCATTATAATTGAGGTTTGTACTTTGTGCCTTTTTCCTTTTTTGTTTTTTTATTCATAAATCATACTTGTTAGAGTCCATTAGCAGTTTGAAAATACTAGAGTCTGTGTTCACTGTAGCATTGTGTGTGTTTCTGGTTAAATGAAGATTCAAACTCAATCATACCTTTCATCTCAAACAGCACTTTATGTATGTTTGGGTGAGGTTTTTTTTTTTCCTCTCCCGGTATGAGGAATGCAGCTCAAGACATTGACAGATGCATGCTTTTACACACGCTGACAGTGTTTAAATCAGACCCACCGTACGACAACCTTTGTACTACGCTGAAATAATTGTAGCCATTACCAGAACTACTGTCATGCTTTAGCAAACAGACAGTTTAACCTTTAGACTGAAGGTACATCCTGAAAGCAGAATTCTCTGTGTTGGTTTCTTCTGTAGCATTAAATAACAGTGTTTTGTACCAGAGGAACTATTAACACCAACAGATGTATAGATGAAGGTCATACATCAGTGCTCTGAATAGCCTCAGCATTCCAATGAGGCTTTGTAACTTACCATAGCAGATATGTTGGAAACAGAAGTAAAGCAGTGGATTGATGTCTAAATAGAGGATGGAGGTTGTATTTAAACACAGCCTTACTTAGAAATAATTTCTCCTGTCAGGCACTGCTAATATGCCAATGCAAAGCAGCTTTAATGGCCTTCTCATTTTAGCATATTAGCACAGTGATGTTTGCTAATTAGCACTAAACACAAGAAGCAACAGGGCACTGATGGAAATAGTGTGAATTTTTCAGGCCACAGATCAAAGAGTGTGAAAATGATGTGTCCTGATGATGGTGCAGGAGGAAATGTCATCGGAACAGATTGGAACAGATTTATTGAGTGTTTTTTAGAAAACAAAATAAAACAAACTGTGGTGTTTCTTGTACTGTTGCATCCCTGTTTAACTTACGGGTCCTAGCCTGCTACATATCACTATGCTGTCACTTTATAGCTCAACTAGGGACCCCGGGAGTGTTAATCTGTCTACCCAGTATACTGCTGCGTATGGTTCTTTCCGCAGCACCCCTATCCACCGCTGCAACTTACACAGACAGAAAGAGCACCACTGGGGAGTTGAATCCCAACCTGCTATACAGCTGATTTAGCCTGTTAGAAAGCCTGCACCCCAAATAATCTCTGCACTTTGGGTAATATGTACTTTCCAGAGTAACTGGGCTTTGACAAATGTGGACTTGAGGCGAGAACGCATGGATTTACTCTCTGAGGGTCAGAGAGCGTATCCGCCAGTCACAGAGTTGGGGCACATTTCACACTTTAACAACCTGAGCAATCGATTTGTGTTTTGAAGAGCCTCAGTATTTGCAGAGCAAGACATGTGAAACGCTATGAGGATACTTTGAATACAGGGTGAGGGGTGGATGGTGGTGGTGGTTGGTGGGGTATTAATAACATCAAGTGATCAAGTCAAGAGAAGCAGGAGAAGGAGGGGAAGGAGGAGAGAGTAGTGGACAGAGGTTGTGCTGAAGTTCAGGTCTCCAGTGCCTTCATCAGCCTCCCCTCTGTACTCTGACCTTTGACATCACTTTAATTCAAGCACTTCATTCTGTCTCTCTGCTCGCCTCTCTGTCTCTCTTAATCTTTATCTTCTCACTCTTATCACCATGCTGGCCCTCAGCTTTCAATTCCTGAGTACATCACCCAATATACTGTAGCTTTGTGTGGGTGTAGGTGTGTAAATCTTCTGTGTGTGTAAATCTTTAGAGGTAGTAATTGGGGTTATCTCTATAGAGGATTGAGTAAATTGCTTTGGCTGTGAATCTATTCAAGTTCAGTAAAGAGAACATTAGACTTGACTAAGTATCCTAAACAATACAAATGGACTCTTAGGGTGTGACCATTTTAAACTAATTTAGGGCCCCTGTAATACTTTTAATTACTGGAAATAGTGTTGTGCAGTCACAGAAACACTGTGGTGCCCTGCCAGAGACTGAGTCAGTGTTTGGTAGGATTTTACAGAATCAGAAGTTGTAGAACAGTGGAGCAATTTAAAAAAATGTTAGGATTAACCAAGCTCTATTAAGATCTTTAGCTCAATCTGGCTCTACGCCATAGTATGCCTCTGCCTTCTGTATGTCGGTCTATCCATTCATTGACAGTTCACGGGAATCAGTACCCCTAGGCAATTGCCCAGATTCTCATCAAACTCACACACAATGATGTGCAGGTTATGGTCCAGGTTGTGCTCGAGGTCAAGGGTCACAAGATATGAATCAGTAGGTCTAGGCCAGGGGTGCCCATCCTGGAACGTTTAGGTTTCTGTGGGAAATTTTCTCATTTCACTTCTTAATTGGTCCAAAGATTTGCAAATAATTTGCTGTTGTTGTGCATGGGTGCAAGGGTGCCTACAGAACACATGCACAACAATGACAAATTATTTGCAAATCTTTGGACCAATTAAGAAGTGAAACTAGAAAATTTCCCACAGAAACTTGAATGCTCCAGGAGCCCCAGGTTGGGCACCCCTGGTCTAGGTTATATACAGTACATGTATATAGCCAATAAGCTAATGCTTTTGTTCTGGAATGACATATTTCATCATTGATGGTCTGGTCCTTGTTTTTGTACCTTTGCATTTTAAAGTTTTAGCCATCAATACATTAACTTTTTATTGGTTACCTGAGGGTTTTCCTCCCCCCCCCCCCCCCCCTTCATGCAACAATGTCCATATTTTCTGTTTGATGATTGTTTCCATGTTACAAGAACCGGTGTCAATTCATCACTATGAAGGGGCAATCACAGATGCAAAAAAATTTAGATTCACCAAGTAAGTCACTTTAGTTGAAGGTTGCATGATGTTTTCTCTCCTTTTGTCATGATTGTATTGCACTGTTCTCTTCATTAATGGTAGTTCTCACTAGATTAGAGAGGAATAGATCAGAGAATTAAAGACAGTGGCTCATATTTATCAAAACCACAAAGAAATACTCACTTGGGCTGCAGCTAATAGAATAATTTGCCACTATAACTGATCAATTAATCAAGCAATCAGATGTTTTTTTTTGTGGTTTGTTTTTATTGTGTTGGGGTTTTTTTTTGTTTGTTTGTTTGAAGATCATGTGACCAGAATATTGATGTTTTCGTTTTGGAAAATCTTGCATTGACCAACATGCTGAAGTGTATTTGCTAAAGAGCAGTAATAATTGTGGAATTGTTGCTACATTACATTCAGACTTTAAACTGTGACAAAAAAAAATGTTGCATACCACAAGTTACCTAGTATTAATATAACATTACCAGGTACTGTAAGTTCTTTATTGCTTCAGTAAAATAAATGAAACAAGAAAAATAAATAAATGAAACATAAAGCAAATAAAATGCAATAAAAAAATTAAACAGTCCACTTTTTTCCTGGCAAAAGTCTCAGCTGTTTTGAAAATATACTGTACATACCAGTCAACATAAACAAAACTGATGTACTAAGTTACAACTGTTGTCAATGCCTCACTTTTGTGGTAATGTGTAACTGTCATAAGCGCCTCTCTGAGGTGCAGAGAGGACAGATTCAAGCGCAGGGTGTGTTGAAGATATTTATTGCAAACACAACAAAAACATCCAGAAGTGCCCAAAGACAAAAATGCAAAACACAAATCTGGAGCCTCTGAGCAGGGAAGCGCTCAGAAGAAGACAAAACTTTAGAGGCTGGACAACAATAATGGTGAGGAGAGAATCATAATAGAACCAATTCAGCTGCAAAACATAAAGAATTAACAGAGCTTAAATACCCATAGGTAATTGTGAAATAATGGGCAGCAGGTGTGACCAAGAGCGAGCAAACACCTAATTACACATTTCTCACAGCTGAGGTGAGCTGGGAAACGAGCAGTGAGAGGGAGGTGGGAGCATCTGGGAACAGGGGAAATAATGGCCCTGTCACAGGGGAAAGCAAAACAGTCTCAAAACATGAATAGCCAACATAGCAATACAAAAACACAAATAACACTGGTCAACACCAAATTTATTGTCTAAGTTTTTTTTTTTAGCTGATTTAGGACAATTTTGATGTGCTGAATCCAAAAATCCCATTGGTTTTGCTCAATCAGGCCAACTTTTTGAACTATGGCCACATGTTTTTTACGTTTTTTTTTACATGTATGGATATTTTCACTTTATATGGTGCAAAATTCTTTTTTATTTCTTGAAATTCTCTGAATTTTGAACAATGATGATGTAAGATTCAATTTACATGTACTTACCTTTATCAATGTCTACTATTCAATTTACAGTACAACTGTACAATTGCTTACAACTAGCATAAAAACCTGACCTGATCAAGAGAAACGGATGTCATTTTCAGATTCAGCGGTGCAAAATTGTCTTAAATCAGTTGAAAAAACACAGACAACTTACAAAAAAATTATTTTTGTTATGTTGTGTAATAAATGGAACGATAAATCATCAGAAAACAAGGCACAAAAGAACACCTCAAGGCAAGGAAAAATACAAAAATAAATTGAGAGACTGAGCCCGGCAAAACCCGTGCTCAGACCTATGACAGAGCCCCCCCTTTAAGGGATGGACCCAGACACCCCAATGTAACATCAAGGGACCCCCCCCCCCCACACACACACACAAAAAAAAACATTAAAGCCAACAAACAACCCAGGGTGGGAGGTGGGGGAAACAGGTACAGAGGGAGCAAAACTACCAGGCCCGCTCAGGACCCACACCAGCAAAACACAGAATTAGCCCCCCAAGACCCAGAGCTAAGAGGCTCGGGAGGCTGCCCAAAATCCCAGGCCCAATGGATGGCATGGTGCCCCCAGTCTGGTGGCCTGCCGAAGTCCCAGACCAGCCGGACAGCCAGGTAGAATGAGTCAGGTGGCCTGCCACGGTGGTCTGGGGAAGAAGGACCGCAGCACACGCGGTGGCTCCTGGCTGGAGCTTAGCAACACCTGCGATGGCTCTGGGCTGGAGCTTAGCAGCACCTGCAGTGGCTCCCGGCTGGAGCTTAGCAGCACCCATGGTAGCTCTGGGCTGGAGCTTAGCAACACCCGTGGTGGCTCCCAGCTGAAGCTTAGCAGCACCCGCGATGGCTCCGGGCTGGAGCTTTGAAGCACCCGCGGTTGCTCTGGGCTGGGCCAATGCTGCACCCGCGGTGGAGCCCAGCTGGGCCAACACTGCACCCTCGGTGAAGCCCGACTGGGCCAACGTTGCACCCTCAGTGGAGCGCGGCTGGGCCAATGCTGCACCCATGGAGGCCCCGGGTTGGGACGGAATGCCCGTGACGACCTCAACGGGAGAAGCCAGATCCCAGTCTACCTCCAGTGGTGAACCTGGATCCTCGAAGTCTCTGGAACGGTTGGATCCTCTCCGGCGACCCTGGGAGAGAGCTCAAACACAGCACAAAGAGACAGGTGGTCAGGGTTGCCGGCAGCGGCGGAGCCCGGCGAGGTGAGCTCAGGTGCAGCGGACGGCTGCACCCGGCTCCCCTCATCAAGAGCCAGGCAAGATTGCTCAAGAACAGAGAAGAGAACAACAAAAGCGAGTATTTGCCTGAGCTCGAGCTCCATCGCCATCCAAGACTCTGATGATCCAGGTGACAAAGGCGCTTCGGACTCAGCCCACAGGAGACCCGGCTTGGGCTCCCATTCTGCTGAGGTGGCCTCCTCAGCAGGCATGATGGTCGTAGCAGTCCTAGGATCCCCAGCCGATGTCTCGTCAGGTGTAGCGGCTGGGGGTTGGCTCACCGTTGATGCAGGAACAGGATCCTCCAAGGCTAAGGGCTCCTCCAGCGTCCGGCGGTCCTGTTCCAGGGCCAATGGATACTCAGGACCCGGGGAAGGGAACAAGGAGAAGGCTGGTGAGCAATTACTTATTGCAGCAGATGGTGGGAGCTCAGGGGACTGCGGACCCAGAGCCCCATCACCAGGAATCAGGCAAGAAATATCATCGTTGATAGGGATGGAATTGTTACTGGAAATTGTTACTGGAAGTGTTACTTGCCCGTCTTCCCGGCGTTCGGTGTCATCTGCTGCGTCAGGAGTTCTGTCCTCCCTCTCTGTGGTCAAGGTGAAAGTAGGCCCCCCAAGGACTGTGGAGGAGCCTCCCCTGTCTCCATGGAAACGGATGTCGATGGGAAAACCAAGAAGGACCTCTCGGCAGTGGAAGAAGGCACCGGAGTGAAGCTAAAGTCAGCAGCAACAGGCCTAGGGAAAGCTGGAGGACCAGCTGGAGACGTGAGGAGAGAGGCCTGTACCGTGGAGGAGAGCTTTCACTTCGGTGAAGGAGAGGTGGCTGTCAGAGAGGCTTGATCTTTACTCCAGTGATCCAGTGGACACTTAGTGACAGGGGGAGAGGACACGGAGAGAACAGGTGAGGAATTGTTTGCTGCAGCAGGTGGGGAGAGCTCAGGGGGCTGCATCCCCTGAGTCTTCCTACCAGGAATCTGGCAAGGCACATCATCATGAATTACAGGAGTAATAATGGCCCTGTCGGACTTCCGGTTATTGCGGCTACGTAAGAGGACACGTCTCACTCTGCTCTGCTCCTAGAGATAAAAAATCAGCAAATAACTCTCTTATTTGGAACAGAACCTATCCCAGCGTTTGGGCGAGGATATGCCGGTGAAGCCTAAGGCTGGGAAATCAGGTGGAGGAAAAACTGAACCGCAGAAACAGTCCAAATTAACGGACTTTCACGTCTGTGGCGCAGCAGAAAAAGCTCCAGATATGGCGGAGGAAGCTAGCGGTAGTGCAGTGACTGCTGGCGACGGCACAGGTGCGGTGCTCGCTGCCATTAGTTCAATGAGAGCAGACTTTTCCGCTAAATTTGATGGGATTATAGCAGCGATAGAGGGAATGAGAAAGGAATTGGGTGATTGTGTGGAACGAGTGGCGCAGGTGGAGCTTCGAATCTCCAGTGCTGAGGATGACGTCACCAGCCTTCAATTAAAGGTGCGCACTTTGGAAAAAAAAAATAAATGTCTGGAAGATAATGTCCTGGACTTGGAGTCCCGGTCGAGATGGAACAACCTGAGGCTGGTGGGTCTACCGGAGGGAACCGAGGGTCGGGACCCATGTTCCTTTTTGGAAAAGTGGATTCCAGAAGCGCTGAACAACGCGGAACTGCAATCATCAGTCGTTCTAGAAAGCGCACACCGAATTGGCCCACCGAGAGATAACAAGGCATCACCGAGGACGTTAATTATGAAATTCCTCAGCTACAGAGACAGGATGACGATCTCCAACGCTGCGCGAGCCAAAGGAGAAATTAAATACCAGGATCAGCAGGTGCGGTTCTACCCAGATTTGGCCACAGGAATCCAACAATTAAGGAAACAGTTTGACCCCGTCCGTAAAGAGCTGCGCAACCTTGGGATTCGTCATGGAGTGATTCACCCTGCAAGACTGTTGGCCACGTATAAGGGCAGAACACACATCTTCAAGACCCCTGAGGAGGCGCAGGAGTTCATCAAGAAGATCCAAGAAGAGACTGGTGGGAGCTAAGCATGAACAAAATATAAAGTAGAATATTTAAGCATTTGCACAGGCATCTAACTGATCTGAAGCATATAGCAAGTTTACAAAATATAGATTGTATTACATATTAAAAAAAAACCTATGATGTACAAAGTTGCTATAAAATTTTGGAGTTAAGTTGGAAAACTACAGAAGAGAGTTAATGTTATGTCATTAAAAGCAGTAGAGTTAGGGTGATTGGGAGGATGAAGAAGGAGTGGCTTTGGCTGTTCCTCGTGGGTGTGGAGCGGTCGATGGCTATATCGGGAGACGGAATTTTTCTTTTGATTTTGGGGGGATTACCACGAATGTGGGAAGAGGGAATTTGTTTGTGTGTAGTTTGTAGGATGAATGTTCAACCACTCATGTTTTTGCTTCTCTGTATGAGCATGTTTACACTGCGAGGTAATCCCAAACTCCCTATTGATCATAGACCAAAGCGTTAATCTTAATTTAACTTCATGGAATTGCAGAGGTCTACAAAATTTTAAAAAACTTAAACAAGTTATGAATAAAATAAAAGACATAGGTTCAAAAATTGTGTTTTTACAAGAAACATCTAATAGAGGAGGATGTAAAAAGAATTAGGAGTAGATGGCAAGGAAGTGTATTCAACTCATCATTTTCATCCCGAGCCAGGGGAGTTATGACTCTCATACATAAATCAGTCCCATTTCAAGTGAAAAATGTAATTGGAGACAAATTTGGAAGGTATCTAATCATTCAAGGATCTTTGCTATTAGAAAATATAAATCTGGTGAACTTATACGGTCCCAATATAGATGATCAAAAGTTCTTTGCTAATTTATTTCTTATCTTATCATCACTTACAGGACAACATATAATAGCACGGGATTTTAATTGTACATTGAATCGCGGTATAGATAGATCAACAGGACTGGACTGTACGCACAATGGATGCAGGATGATCATTAATCATTTTATGAAAGAACTGAGATTGCTAGATATATGGAGAGAAATGAAACCACAAGTTAAAGCCTACTCTTGTTATTCTAATACCTACAAGACATTCTCACGTATTGACTATTTTTTGATCTCCACAGAATTAAGGTCTAAGATTCAAAACTGCTTTTATGATAATATTGTGTTCTCTGATCATGCACCCTGTTGTCTCATATATGTAGATAAGAAATTGACAAAGGAACCAGGTAGGTGGCAATTTCAGCATAAATGGCTTCAGGATGAGGAATTTGTTAAGTACATAGAAAAACAGATGAGTTCTTTGATATCAATACTACACAAACATCAGCATGTATAAAGTGGGAGGCTTTCAAAGCTTTCATTAGGGGACATATTATTAGTTATACAGGTTCAAAATCTAAGAAGACTTGAGAGGAGAGAGTCCAATTGGAACATAAACTAAAAATTCTTCAAGAAAAAGTGTATGCAGGAAGTGACCCAAAGTTAGAGAACGAATTACTGATTCTGAGAGCTGAATATGACAAAAAATCAGCGAATAGAGCTGCCTCGAGTCTTCTAAGATTGAAGCAATCTTTTTATGAACAAGGTGAAAAATCAGGAAAATTATTGGCATGGCAGATTAAACAATTAGAATTTAAAACACCAATTACCAGTATTATAAGTAAAGGACAGGTAGTTGTAGATCCTTTAGAAATTAATAGAGCCTTTAGAGATTACTATGAAAAATTATATGATACAAAAAATGAAACTGACTTAACAAAACTAAATGGGTTTTTGGATGGACTATCTATATCGTGTATTCCAAATGAAAACAGGGAGATACTGGAGTCTAAAATTAGTCAAGAAGAAGTTGGGCTAGCCATTGATAATATGAAATCAGGAAAAAGTGCAGGACCAGATGGTCTTCCAGTTGACCTTTATAAAAGATTTAAGAATAAATTAATAAAACCTTATTTGGAAATGGTTTTAGAAGCATTTCAAAATAGTAATTTACCACCATACATGAATAATGCCTTAATTATACTGTTGCCAAAACCAGGCAAACCCTCTAATAAATGTGAAAATATGAGACCAATAAGCCTATTAAATGCTGACCTTAAGATAATTTGTAAAATTTTAGCAAGACGAATACAAGAAATTTTACCAAATATTATTAACCGAGATCAGAATGGCTTTATAAAGGGAAGACAAGGCTTCCATAATGTAAGAAGACTATTTAATATTATTTATTCTAATAAAGAAGCACCGGATACAGCTCTCCTATCATTGGACGCCGAAAAGGCCTTTGATAGGGTCGAATGGCCCTTTCTTTTTGAAGTCTTACAAAGGTTTGGACTTGGAAATAATTTCATAAAATGGGTTCAGATAATATATAATAATGCTACAGCAGAAATCCTAACAAATAGCAATATCTCAAAATCAATAAAAATCAATAGAGGATGTCGACAAGGCTGTCCACTTTCACCTTTACTGTTTACTATGGCAATTGAACCTTTAGCGATGGCAGTACGTTTACATTCACAAATATATGGAATTAAAGTTGGACCAACAGAACATAAAATCTCCCTGTATGCCGATGACATAATTTTGTTTATGTCGAATCTTAAAAAATCAATTCCGACCTTGTTGAATTTAATAAAGAATTTGGGGGAAATATCAGGATATAAAATAAATAAAACTAAATCTTCAATATTAATGCTAAATGAGACCCAGAGAAATCACCCAGCTCCTGAGGCAAATCAATTCAATGTTGTAAATCAGTTTAAATATTTAGGAATTCAAATTGTGCCTAAGCTAGAATTAGTCGCCAGTGCCAACTATGAAGCCTTAATGACAGACATTAATGAGTTAATTCAGAGATGGATGTCACTACCAATGTCGATGATAGGGAGAATCAATATACTTAAAAGTAATATCTTACCTAAAATACTTTATTTATTTCAATACATTCCTTTACCACCACCTTCAGATCTATTCTCAAGAATTAAAAAAAAGTTAGTGGAATTTATATGGAACAACAGGAAGGCTAGATTACGTCTGTCCTTACTATATTTACCATTTGATCGTGGAGGTCTGAAATGTCCAGACTTTATGTTGTATTACTGGTCGGCACAACTGAGGTCTATGACATATTATTTTTCATCAAATGATCTCCCTCACTGAACTGAAATGGAATCATACAATTTACCTTTACCTCTTCCCTTATTCATATACTCAGATTCGGCAAAAAAATTACAGAAACAAGTTAAAAATCCATTTGTAAAGCATATGATGAAAATATGGTGTGAGACTAAAAAATATTTAAAAGAACCACACTTATTGTCACAGTTTAGCCCAATATGGGGTAATCAATATTTTAAACCAGGGAGAGCAGATGCTGTACTTAAAGTATGGAATTTAAAAGGGATTCAAAAGATTCAAGATTTATATCTGTCATGTTCAGATAACATAATGTCTTTTGAAGAGCTGAGGATCAAATTTAATCTTAATAGAACACATTTTTTTTCCACAATATCTTTATTGAACCTTTTTTTTTTTAACAAACATGATACAAACAATCAAACACTAACACTAAAGTACTACAAAAAAAAAAATGCACTAAAAACACCAACAACCACCAACAAAATCAAGTCTTCAACAATGCTCCTCTGTTTAGTCTAGACAATCCAATACATAAGTATACATATTATGTTCACCAGTTTGGAATTTACAAGGTCCACACACATCATTCACCTTCTTCTTCAAGAGTTATGTTTAAATTTTTTACATAATCAATAAAAGGTCTCCATATATTCTCAAACACAATTTCCTTTGATTTCAGTATATATGTTATTCTTTCTAATGGAAGGTTTGTTAACATCTGTCTTAACCACTCAGTCACATCTGGTCTATGAGTCTTTTTCCATAATAGTGCAATACATTTTTTGGCATTAAGCAAACTGAGGTCTATGAATGTTCTTTCACTTTTATTAAAATTATGCTTTTCTGGGTACAGACCCAACAAAAACAGTTTAGGATTCAATATGATTTGTTTTGAGATTATTTTTTCAATTGTTACCCTCACCTCTTCCCAAAACATTCTTATTAATCTACATTCCCATAAACAATGAAATAGGGTTCCTTTACTTTCCATGCATTTTGTGCATGTATCTGGTATATTTTTGTTGTATCTATTTAACTCCTCCGGTGTAACATACATCCGCATTAACCATTTGAAATGTATCAATTTAAGGCATGCATTTATTGATTTGGTTTGAGCTTCTGTACAAGCCAATTCCCATTGTTCCTCTGAAATTTCAATTTGCAGATCTTCTTTCCAGTAGTTTAATCTTTTCAGTGAATTTTCACTTGAAGATAGTGTCAATGAGTTATAAAACTCTGAAATAATACCCTTTCTTTTACTATCTTTCATCATCATTTTTTCCAAGGATGAATAAATAGGTCGAGTGAGAGCTTTATTTTGATTTGATTGAATAAAGTTTCTAAGTTGAAGATATTTAAAAAAATGTGTTCTATTGAGATTAAATTTGATCCTCAGCTCTTCAAAAGACATTATGTTGTCTGCACATGGCAAATATAAATCCTGAATCTTTTGTATCCCTTTTAAATTCCATACTTTAAATACAGCGTCCGCTCTCCCTGGTTTAAAATATTGATTACCCCATATTGGACTAAATTGTGACAATAACTGTGGTTCTTTTAAATAGTTTTTAGCTTCACACCATATTTTGATCATATGCTTTACAAATGGATTTTTAACTTGTTTTTGTAATTTTTTTGCCGAATCTGAGTATATGAATATGGGAAGAGGTAAAGGTAAATTGTATGATTCCATTTCAGTCCAGTGAGGGAGATCATTTGATGAAAAATAATATGTCATAGACCTCAGTTGTGCCGACCAATAATACAACATAAAATTTGGACATTTCAGACCTCCATGATCAAATGGTAAATATAATAAAGACAAACGTAATCTAGCCCTCCTGTTGTTCCATATAAATTCCACTAACTTTTTTTTTATTCTTGAGAATAGATCTAAATGTGGTGATAAGGGAATGTATTGAAATAAATAAAGTATTTTAGGTAAAATATTACTTTTAAGTATATTGATTCTCCCGATCATCGACATTGGTAGTGACATCCATCTCTGAGTTAACTCATTGATATCTGACATTAAGGCTTCATAGTTGACACTGGCGACTGATTCTAGCTTAGGCATAATTTGGATTCCTAAATATTTAAACTGATTTACAACATTGAATTGATTTACCTCAGGGGCTGGGTAATTTCTCTGGGTCTCATTTAGCATTAATATTGAAGATTTAGTTTTATTTATTTTATATCCTGATATTTCCCCAAAATTCTTTATTAAATTCAACAAGGTTGGAATTGATTTTTTTAGATTCGACATAAACAAAATTATATCATCGGCGTACAGGGAGATTTTATGTTCTGTTGGTCCAACTTTAATTCCATATATTTGTGAATGTAAACGTATCGCTATTGCTAAAGGTTCAATTGCCATAGTAAACAGTAAAGGTGAAAGTGGACAGCCTTGTCGACATCCTCTATTGATTTTTATTGATTTTGAAATATTGTTATTTGTTAGGATTTCTGCTGTAGCATTATTGTATATTATTTGAACCCATTTTATGAAATTATTTCCAAGTCCAAACCTTTGTAGGACTTCAAAAAGAAAGGGCCATTCAACTCTATCAAAGGCCTTTTCGGCGTCCAATGATAGGAGAGCTGTATCCGGTGCTTCTTTATTAAAATAAATAATATTAAATAGTCTTCTTACATTATGGAAGCCTTGTCTACCCTTTATAAAGCCATTCTGATCTCGATTAATAATATTTGGTAAAATTTCTTGTATTCGTCTTGCTAAAATTTTACAGATTATCTTAAGGTCGGCGTTTAATAGGCTTATTGGTCTCATATTTTCACATTTATTAGAGGGCTTACCTGGTTTTGGCAGCAGTATAATTAAGGCATTATTTATGTATGATGGTAAATTATTATTTTGAAATGCTTCTAAAACCATTTCCAAAAAAGGTTTTATGAATTTATTCTTAAATCTTTTATAAAGGTCAACTGGAAGACCATCTGGTCCTGCACTTTTTCCTGATTTCATATTATCAATGGCTAGCCCAACTTCTTCTTGACTAATTTTAGACTCCAATATCTCCCTGTTTTCATTTGGAATACACGGTATAGATAGTTTGTTCAAAAACCCATTTAGTTTTGTTAAATCAGGTTCATTTTTGGTATCATATAATTTTTCATAGTAATCTCTAAAGGCTCTATTAATTTCTAAAGGATCTATAACTACCTGTCCTTTACTTATAATACTGGTTATTGGTGTTTTAATTTCCAATTGTTTAATCTGCCATGCTAATAATTTTCCTGATTTTTCACCTTGTTCATAAAAAGATTGTTTCAATCTTAGAAGACTCGAGGCAGCTCTATTCGCTGATTTTTTGTCGTATTCAGCTCTCAAAATCAGTAATTCATTCTCCAACCTTGGATCTCTTCCTGCATACACTTTTTCCTGAAGACTTTTTATTTTATGTTCCAATTTAGCTCTCTCCTCTCGAGTCTTCTTAGATTTTGATCCTGTATAACTAATAATATGTCCCCTAATAAAAGCTTTGAAAGCCTCCCACTTTACACATGCTGATGTTTGTGTAGTATTGATGTCAAAGAACTCGTCTATCTGTTTTTCTATATACTTGACAAATTCCTCATCCTGAAGCCATTTATGCTGAAATTGCCATCTGCCTGATTCCTTTGTCAATTTTTTATCTACATATATTAGACAACAGGGTGCATGATCAGAGATCACGATGTTATCATAAAAGCAGTTTTGAATCTTGGACCTTAATTCTGTGGAAATCAAAAAATAATCAATACGTGAGAATGTCTTGTAGGTACTGGAATAACAAGAATAGGCTTTAACTTGTGGTTTCATTTCTCTCCATATATCTAACAATCTCAATTCTTTCATAAAATGATTAATAGTCATCCTACATCCAATGTGCATACAATCCAGTCCTGTTGATCTATCCACACCTGGATTCAATGTACAATTAAAATCCCCTGCTATTATATGTTGCCCTGTAAGTGATGATAAGATGAGAAATAAATTAGCAAAGAACTTCTGATCATCTATATTGGGACCATATAAGTTCACAAGATTTATATTTTCTAATAGCAAAGAACCTTGAATGATTACATATCTTCCAAATTTGTCTCCAATTACATTTTTCACTTGAAAAGGAACTGATTTATGTATGAGAGTCATAACTCCCCTGGCTCGGGATGAAAATGAAGAGGTGAATACACTTCCCTGCCATCTACTCCTAATTCTTTTAACATCCTCCTCTATCAGATGAGTTTCTTGTAAAAACACAATTCTTGAACCCATGTCCTTTATTTTATTCATAACTTGTTTAAGTTTTTTTAAATTTTGTAGACCTCTGCAATTCCATGAAGTTAAATTAAGATTAACACTTTGGTCCATGATCAATAGAGAGTTTGGGATTACCTTGCAGTGTAAACATGCTCATACAGAGAAGCAAAAACATGAGTGGTTGAACATTCATCCTACAAACTACACACAAACAAATTTCCCCTTCCCACACTTGTGGCAAACCCCCCAAAATCAAAAGAAAAATTCTGTCTCCCGATATAGCCATCGACCGTTCCACACCCACGGGGAACAGCCTAAGCCACTCCTTCTTCATCCTCCCAATCACCCTAACTCTACTGCTTTTAATGACGTAACATTAACTCTCCTCTGTAGTTTTCCAACTTAACTCCAAAATTTTTAACAACTTTGTACATCATAGTTTTTTTTTGTTTGTTTGTTTTGTTTTTGTTTTGTTTTTTTAATATATAATACAATCTATATTTTGTAACCTTACTATTTACTTCAAGTCAGTCAGATGCCTGTGCAAATGCTTAATTATTCTACCTTATATTTTGTTCATGCTTAGCTCCCACCAGTCTCTTCTTCTTCTTTGATCTTCTTGATGAACTCCTGCGCCTCCTCTGGGGTCTTGAAGATGTGGGTTCTGCCCTCATACGTGGTCAGCAGTCTCGCAGGATAGATTACACCATGACGAATCCCAAGGTTGCGCAGCTCCTTACGTATGGGATCAAACTGCTTCCTCAATTGCTGGATTCCTGTGGCCAAATCTGGGTAGAACCGCACCTGCTGGTCCTGGTGTTTAATCTCTCCTTTAGCACGTGCAGCGTTGAAGATCTTCATCCTGTCTCTGTTGCTAAGAAACTTCATAATTAAGGTCCTCGGCGGTCCCTTATCTCTCCGTGGGCCAATACGATGTGCTTTTTCCAGAACCACTGCTGATTGCAACTCCTCGCTGCCCAGCACCTCCGGAATCCACTTTTCCAGAAAGGAACATACGTCCCGACCTTCTGATTCCTCTGGAAGACCCACCAGCCTCAAATTATTCTGTCTCGACCGAGATTCCAAATCCAAAATATTATCTTCCAGAGATTTATTTTTTTTTCCAAAGTGCGCACCTTTAATTGAAGACGGGTGACGTCATCTTCAGCACTAGCGAGACGGAGCTCCATCTGCGCCGTTCGTTCTACACAGTCACCCAATTCCTTTCTTATTCCTTCCAACGCTGTCATAATCCCATCAAATCTAGAGGAAAAGTCCGCTCTCATTGAACTCATGGCAGCCATCAGCGCATCTGCGCCTCCCCGCGCAGACATCGCACCGTTGCCAGCCTCCTCCGCCATATATGGAGTTTTGTTTGCTGCGTCACAGACCTGAAAGTCCGTTAATTTGGACTGTTTCGGCGGCTCGCTTTTTCCTCTTCCTGGTTTTCCAGCCCTAGGCTTCGCCGACATATCCTCGCCCAAATGCTGAGATACGTTCTGTCCCAAATGAGAGAGTTATTTGCCGATTTTTTTTCTCCAGGAGCAGAGCAGAGCGAGACACGTCCGTCCTACGTGGCAGCCATAACCGGAAGGCCCGAACACATTTTTTAAAATATCTTCAGCTTAGGGACTTTATTCGATCAAATCAAAATAATGTTCTCACTCGACCTATTTATTCATCCTTGGAAAAAATTTTGACGAAAGATAGTAAGAGAAAGGGTATTATTTCAGAGTTTTATAACTCATTGACACTATCCTCAAGTGAAAACTCACAGAAAAGATTGAATTATTGGAAAGGAGACTTGCAAACTGAAATTTCAGAGGAACAATGGGAATTGGCTTGCACAGAAGCTCAAACCAAATCAATAAATGTACGTCTTAAATTGATACATTTTAAATGGTTAATGCGGATGTATGTTACACCGGTGGAATTAAATAGATATAACAAAAACATACCAGATACGTGCACAAAATGCATGGAAAGTAAAGGAACCCTATTTCATTGTGTATGGGAATGTAGAAAAATTAGAATGTTTTGGGAAGAGGTGAGGGTAACAATTGAAAAAATAATTTCAAAACAAATCATATTGAATCCTAAATTGTTTTTGTTGGGTCTGTACCCTGAAAAGCATAACTTTAATAAAAGTGAAAGAGCATTCATAGACCTCAGTTTGCTTAATGCCAAAAAATGTATTGCACTATTGTGGAAAAAGACTCATAGATCAGATGTGACTCAGTGGTTAAGACAGATGTTAACAAACCTTCCACCAGAAAGAATAACATACATATTGAAATCAAAGGAAATTGTGTTTGAGAATATATGGAGACCTTTCATTGATTATGTAAAGAATTTAAACATAACTTTTGAAGAAGAAGGTGAATGATGTGTGTGGACCTTGTAAATTCCAAATTGGTGAATGTATAATATGTATACTTATGTAATGGATTGCCTAGACTAAACAGAGGAGCATTGTTGAAGACCTGCCTTAGTTAGTGGTTGTTGGAGTTTTTAGTATATTTTTTTTTATTACTTTAGTGTTAGTGTTAGATTGTTTGTGTTATGTTTGTAAAAAAAAAAAAAAAAGGTTCAATAAAAATATTGTGGAAAAAAAAAATAATGGCCCTGTCACAGGGGAAAGAAAAACAGTCTCAAAACATGAATAGCCATCATAACAATATTAAAACAAATAATAAATGGCACCATAAATCATCAGAAAACAAGGCACAAAAGGACACCATAAGGCAAGGAAAAAATACAGGAAAAATACAAAAAAAAATTGAGAGACTGAGCCTGGCAGAACCCGTGCTCAGACTTGTGACAGTAACTCTGTTTGAAAATCAAAACTTGGTTGTAGGAACTTTAATCCGAGTGTCAGCTGCATCAAAGCAAAGCCGGCATTAAAGTAAACATCACACTTGAACTGTTTTTATCCATACAGACCAAAATCAGCTTTTCTTTATGTCAATTTTTCTTAACTTTCTATGAGAAACTGTGCAAAATCCTTTAAAGGAGGATGTGGAGGTTGCCCTGAAGAAAAGTCAGCTTATCAACATGCTCAGAATTGAGGCTTGCTCTGTGCTTTGAAGTAATGTTACCTGCTGCAGAAAACAGATGCTCTGATGGCGTAGATGTTGCTGGAATACACAGCAATGTCTTTGCAAGCTTTGACAGCATAGGATGTGTGCTGCATTTCTTTTCCACCATGACAGTGGATTTTCCTTCTTGGACAGCAGGTGGTCTCTAAAGTGCATAAGGACCTCACTCTGCACAGCTTGAGTTGATCCAGCTCTTCATCACTGAAAGACAGAGACATAAGACGCTATAACAACACGGTTGGATGAACACATAATATGCAAATACACAAAAAAACACAAATTCTTAAATCTCGAACTGTAAGATTCTGGAATCTGATGAGCCTAGAAAATTCTGGAGGAATAGTGTTGCACCCCTGGGGCTGGCATGCAGTCACTGTCAGTGAGGTTGGCCTGTCTGATAGTTGATTCTCTTTTGGCAACAGCTGCCATGGTTTGTACTGTTCTTTGGACTTTGAATGCTTCTTCAGCAGGCAAGAACTTCAATTTTCTAAACCTGGGATCCAAAACAGCAGCAAGCAGGGCTGTGTTTGGAGCTACAGGGTGAAAAGGAAACAGTCCATTTTTGTTATTTGTTCTATCACATGAGTCTGGTATGCCTTCACTGGTTCTGTCTCAAAATCTGATCCCAGTATGGATCTCTTCAGGCTTTGCACTAGATGTGGAAGTGCCGAAACTGTAACATATTGTTGTCCATTCAGAAACTCAGAGTGCAGTAGTTATTGGCCGTCTTTGTTCAAGCAGCCTGGATAATGTGGTTGGTGCTGTTCCAGCGAGTACTTACATCTTACACCAACATGTGCTATTCTGTGCCCATTTGCTCTTGCTTTTCCTTTAGCTTGGTGCATGCCAACTAAATCTCCTTAAAATGCTCAACCAGGTATCTTGAGGCAGCCCCACGTTTGGAGATAGCTTGTTGGTTTTTTAAAGCACAACATTGCACAACCAGCTGTACTGGTTGTACTATCCATGCTTCTCTGACAAAGTTTTCATTGCTGCTGCAACATTAGCACCACTGGCACGGGAAACAACTGCTGGTGAACTGTGGAATCGCATCCAGGGACATTGTTCTCAAGCTGTGGGGCTTCATTTCGCAATTCTCCCCAAGAAACCAACATGTTACTCCCAGATAAGCCCCTGTAGCGATGCTTGGCCAGATATCAGTTGTGATTGCAATGCTGTCAGTCTCCTTAAGGATGCTCTTTAATTTGTTTTTGGTTTCTTCATACTTATTCTCCATTTTCTTAGTGAAGCAGGTTCTTGACGAAGGTGTATTCTTGGGATTGAAAGTGGAAATCATCTTCTTGAAACCTTCATCATGCACCATGGAAAGCGGGCGCACGTCTGTAACAATTGTGTTCAAAAGGCTGTCTGTGAACTCTGCTGCTTGTTCAGTTGAACACGGTGGTTTCCTGAAAGCCCTCTTGTCTTTCCACTTCTCAGATATGAAGAATAAAATCACAAAAATGAAAGAGCACTCAGAAGAAACAGGACAGAAGATCAACACGCAGAAGGCAAAGAGCCTAGAACCAACTACATCAACAACAGCAGTTTCACTGTGAACAATGAAGATATTGAAGCTGTAGTGGAATTTACCTACTTAGGCAGCACAGACACCACCACTAGCAGAACAGATCAGGACATCAAAGCCCGCATTGGGAAAGCAACATCAGCTTTCATGATACTCCAACCCATCTGGCACTCAACTAAGATCTCACTCAAGACCAAGATCCTAATATGTAACTCTGATGTTAAGAGCATCCTCTTATATGCCTGTGAGACCTGGCGTTTCCTGAAGGCCCCCATCACAAAAGTTCAAGTGTTTTTGAACAGATGTCTCTGCAACATTCTAGGTGTCAGATGGTTTGACAAAGTGAGCAATAAAGAGATCTGAACAAGAACAGCGCACGAGCTAGTTGAACTTGAAATCAAGAGAAGAAAGTGGAGGTGGTTGGGCCACACCCTGAGGAAGCCACCGGAGAACCCCACTAGAAGAGCTCTGAGATTGGCACCCAAGGAAAAAGGAAAAGAGGAAGGCCCATGAACAACAGGCCCTGCAGCCTGGAGAAAGAAGTCCAAGAAGTAGAATTGATATAGAGATAGCTGGAGAGGAAAGCACAGGACAGAAGAGGGTGGCAGTGTTTGGTGGACGACCTATGTTCCTTAAGGAACTCAAGGGTTAAATGAAAAATGATGATTAATAGAGAGATAAAACTACAATGTGCCAAATAAAATAAATTAAAAAAATGAAATAAATTAAAAACAAATAAACAAATACACACAGAGAAACTACTATAATTTCACTAGAAAATCTTGTATTTTTCTTTTGTCATATGTTTCCATAATATTCAAATAATATATAAATAATATATTTTAATGCTTTTTAAAGGGAACTCCCAGCTCCCACATTTAACTTAAAAAAGTCATATGCCAGAAAGCTCTGAATTCAGTTTTTGACTAGAACTGATACCATGATCCTGCTGTACTTTATCTCTTGCACCTTTTGCGCTTTTGTAAGAACGAAGAAGAGCTGGTGTTTAAATTTTGTTTTACAGATTTAAAATGACAAAGGCATTCTCACATTACCGTTACACCATGAAGTTCAGTTTTGTAGCATTAGCATCATCTCGCAACATATATAAAAAAAAACACTGGCTGACTAGCACTGTTGCCTTACAGCTAGGAGGTTCCTGGTTCGAATCCCCAGGCTGGCAGGGGTTGGAACCTTTCTGTGTGGAGTTTGCATGTTCTCCCTGTGCTGCGTGGGTTTACTCCGGGGGCTCCGGTTTCCTCCCGCAATCCAAAGACATGCATGTTAGGTTAATTGGTTGTTCTAAATTGTCCCTAGATATCTGTTTCCTATAGGCCCTTAGAATAGAGGGTTAGTACTAGTGAAAGCGCTTTGAGTGGTCTTTGTGACTAGAAAAGCGCTATATAAGTGCAGGTTAGTTAGTAGTTAGTTAGTTAGTTGCCATATGTTCTTCAGCCATATACTGTACTACTGACTACACTTTATTCATCTTCATTTAAATTCTCAATCATGTACCTTATCTCAGATCTACTGCTCTTGTGACTAGGTGCTTTCTGCCAATCTGCTGTAACATTGATATTCTGCTGTTGTGGTATGCTAGCTTGGTTTTACACACTGTACTGTGTTTTCCTTCGATTTGAGCTTGAGATGATCCAAGACTTGAGATAGTTGTTGTGTTTTTTTAGCTTTCTTCTTTTTTCTGTAGCCTTGTCACTTTTCTCCTTGCTCCGCTTTATTCATGATAACATGCCATCAAATAAACCCGCGTCTTGTTTACATCATGGAACCAGAAGAAGTGCTGCGCTAAACGAAGCCTCAGGTCATAGAATTTCAATTGATCAGTTTTGGTAATCGAATTATTGTAATTATTCAAGTAATCATTTCAGCCCTGATACACACAGCTGCGTGCAGAAATGACCAGAGAACAAGTTCCATGTGGTGTTTATGAAACCATGCATATCTGGTGAATCTCATCTACAAATGATCAATTACTGACATGTCTGGTGGCTGCTTAAAAGGGTTTCTCTGCTTATATTAAGAGTGACTTTATTTCTGTACTTCCTATGTTTTGGTTTATTCAAACAATGGTGGCAGACAACAAGCAGATTGTGACAGAGTTGGAGCTAATAAATGTTGAAGCAGCAACTTTTATTACACTCAGTGCAACAGAGAAAAGAGAGGAAATGATGGAGGAGATGGTGTGCACGACCAACGAACTGCCATCATTTGACAAGCTTTGTAATGAGGTGAGAATGAATCATACAAATGTTCATATTTGCAAACTTCCTCAGTTGATCTCTTTCATTTGGTCCATTGTTTATCCGACTGGTTTTGGAAAGGAGCAGAGAAGAGTCATAAAATACACTGGGAAAGTGAAAGGACCTGTACTTATATAGCACTTTTTCTAGTTACAAAAACCACTCAAAGC
Organism: Pholidichthys leucotaenia; assembly: GCA_020510985.1. Lineage (NCBI taxonomy): Eukaryota > Metazoa > Chordata > Actinopteri > Cichliformes > Pholidichthyidae > Pholidichthys > Pholidichthys leucotaenia. The sequence goes on along the minus strand of CM035847.1, from coordinate 124,189,645 downwards.
ACTTCACTAGTTGCTGTACTAACCCTCTGTTCTACGCGTCTACCAGAGAGAGATATGTGGGCCAATTTAAAATTATTAATTAACCTAGCATTGAAGGAGATGAAGTGGACCAGTTACAGCTGTGGTGGACTGTCACCAAAACGGGTAGCTATATTCTCTGAAGGGGTGCACGGCTTAGTATGCTCTGCCCTGTATCCTGTGCCTATAATGCATAGGATACAGGGTAGAGCATTGATTTAATACGGAATTATAAATTAGGCTTAAGGTTGATATGTGTAGTGTTTATGTAGCCAGTGTTCACCATGTTTTATTTTTTTTGGGGGGGGGATTACTCCACCCTTTCCATCAGGCCTTGGTTTCATGGACCATCTACTTTCTGTTATCTCTGACTTTTCAGGAAGATGCAAATGCAGTGCTGCAACTGCTCTTTTGAAAGCAAATTCATTGTGGAATTAAAAGAAGAAATACCTTTAAAAATTTGACTTGGCAGTTAGTATGTGATGCATTGCAGGTTCTTGAGAATATGAGAGATCTTTGTGATGTTGTGTTGGTTGACAGCAATGTCTGGGGTTTTAGGGGCTGCTCAGAATGCCTTGTGCTTTGTCCTTGCTACAGCTATAGTTACGAGACAGTGTAAACGCAAGGGCCATTGATCCTGTCTGTTGCTGTTATTACTCTTTAGAGGGATTCTTTCCCCACAGTACAATGTACCATACACATATTTACCGTGCAGACATTATGTTAACTGAAAATTGCTTGTCTTAAAAGATGTTTTTTTTTTCAGCAGTGACATAAAACTCTTAAAGCTATTGTTCTGACAGATTACACTGAGGATGATAAATTGTAACTTCTATTTGTAATTACCACTTTTTTCCACTTTATAGCACATCTTAAATAGCAATTATCTAGTTTTGTCTCCCCTTTGATTTTTAAGTCTTTATCAAAACCCTCTTTATTAGCCAAGTATGCTCTACACATGAGGATTTTGACCTTTTGCTGCCTCTGCTGTCTATGTACAACATTTAAAAGTGGAAATAAGAAATAAGTGTATAAATAACAACAAGAAACAGAAAATATTTACAAGCTGGTATACAGAGAGAGCTTATGTTTGGTGGTGCAAATATGTAGTGAGTATGATGTACAAAAATGTGAGACAGTGTTGTAGAAAAAAGGGAAAGTAAAGTAAGTTATTTGGTGGTGCAAATATACAGTGAGTACACAATGCAAGAAGTGTTTCGCCAAAAGGAATGTCTGTGGTTAAGAGTTCAACACAGTGACAGCCTGGGGGAAGAAGCTGTTCTTGTACCTGGTTGGCCTTGTACAGTGGCCTGTAGCACTTACCAGAGGCGAGGACTTTTTATCAGTTTGTGAGCAGGATGAGTGGTGTCTGCAGTGATATTACCTGCCCTGCTTCTCACCCTGGACTGTTGTAGCTCTTGGATGGAGGAGGGATTCGCTCTGAACACCTGATTGTCCGTTGCAGTCTAGTTTTGTCCTGTTTGATGGCAGACCCAAACTAGACAGTGATGGAGGTGCACAGAACAGATTGGATAATGGAGGTGTAGAACGATGTTTTTCAACCGGGGTTCCCCAGAATGTTCAGGGTTCCACGAGAAATTGTCTAATTGCATTTCTTATTTAATTCTGGGTGTTCAGATCAGTTTGCTGGAGTATCGCTGTCTACAGGCACCCATGCACAACAGTGGCAAATTATGTGGAATTTTTTTGGACCGATTAAAGAAGTGAAATTAGAATCCCGGTTGAAAAACACTGGTGTCGAACACGAGCAGCAGCTCCGGAGCTGTCTCTGAAGTACAACCTCTGCTGGACCTTTTTCTGAGCAGTGTCTCCATGGGAGGACCACTTTAGGTCCCGGGAGATTGTGGTTCCCAGGAACCTGAAGGAGTCCACATTGGACACCGTGCTGTTCAGGATTGTGACAGTTCAATTTTCTCCATCTGAGTGCAGCCGCACAGCCTAATTGCCGCTACAATGGCGTAAACGTAAAAGCAACTGAGTGTGAAAACTTTCTTTAAATGGGCAAACAGTTGTCACGTTGTTGATAAGAGGGGAGGAAAAAAGAGGGACTGATGCAGTGGAAAATGAAGCACAAACATGACCAAAACACAAGCTGTTTAGTGTCTTATTAGATGAAAATTAAAATGACAAATAACAATAGATTGTGACAGAATTTTTTTCAACCCTGTCTGTCAAAGATGACAGAAAAAAGCCTAGCACAACTTCTGTTACTGTGTGCTAATGGCTTCCAAGACTTCAGCTGAAAAAAAAAATCTGATATCTTAATTTTTTTCTCCCTCACCCTCTCCCCATCACATCTAGTGATAATTATAATCTATCATTTTTCGTATTTGAATATTGGGGCTGTGTCTCAGTACCTGAACACTGATGTTGTTAGCTCTCTATTTAAAATTACTTATTTAATCAACATTGCACATGTGACTGCTTAAAGATTCATGGTGGATTAATTGGATGTTCAAGCTGTAGATCTCTTCTTCTGGTTTACTATCATGTTAAAACCTATTAAGCCCCAGAGGCCCCAGATTTGGGGCCTGGCATCAGCGCTCATAAAAAATCTCATATAACATAAGACACACTTGGCACAGATGGTTCTAGTGGGTTTTCAGAACAAAACTGAACAGGTGGACTTATATGGAATGGATATCTATAGTGATATATAAGTGATATATAACTTTATTATTATAATTATTTGTATTGTTTGGTCCCTGAGAAGTCTAAAATGGCACAAATGTGCCCAATGGCACAGATGGCACAGTCCGCCTAAATATTTCTTCATTAATTCTCTAAAAAAATCTATTTTTTCACGATTTCTACATGAATTTTGGTGTAGGCAATGGTTACATGTTCTATTTTAATTTGCTAGGGATTCTGGGCTGCTACAGCATCATTCTAAAAGGATATTTTGTCATGACCCAAGCACCGATCTCGTCCGCGCTCGGGCTATGTATCATCTCTGCCGGCCTTGACAGCTGTGGATTACATTCTGGCTCCACCGGGCTCTTATTGTGACAGCACTCGGTGGGGTTTCCGGCTGTCAAGATCGATCAGCTGTTCGGATGGCAGACGACCTGGCTGGAGTATACCGCATGACAGTATACTCCAGCCAGGTTGTCTAAACTGAGACGCCACACCGAGACGCCTTTTCACCGGTGAGTTTTTGCGTAAATTGGACTATTGTTCTTCCTTGTCTGGGTGTCAGTGCTGGGAGAATGCCGTCATCCAGGGGCCATGGTCAGCGCCTGGGCAAGGAGCTAGCGGAGGCTCTGGAGTTTGTGGATAGAACTCTGCTCACCGCTACATTATACGACACTCCCAGCGACATACGCTGGCACCTGGACTGTGCTGAGGTTCTTCTCGACAGTCTTCCTCTCCTCTACAACGATCACCCGGAGGTGATGACGAGGAGAAATGACCTCGCCACACAGCGCGAGATACTCCGTGGGCTGGAGGAGGAAGAAAGCAGGAAGCAGAGGAGGAAGCATCCTTGCTCCCCGCGTTGGAACCCCGTTCCTGTCCCGGATCCAGTCCAGGAGTTTGCGCCATCTGGGGGCCGTCGAAGACGTCGGTGCCACGGCCAAGGTGAACCTCAGCAGAATCCCCGGCTGGACCCGCTGCCAGCGAAGTCTGTCAGCGGATCTCCGAGAGTGGCTCCTCCTCGTCCTTCCAGGGGGCCCTCTGTCACCATCCAGCGGGGAGATGGAGGAACTACGTCCCCTACAGCAGGCACCATCCTCCCTGCGGGAGAAAGGCAAGTGCAAGTTCGTTCTTTACATCATAATTGTAACCTGCCTTGTCTGACTCCTGGGGGCGGAGTTCAGGGTTCGCAACCCCCCGAGCTCCCGCCACCTGCTGTAGTTATAATAACTAAACCTGCTGCCTCTGTGTCTCCCTCTGCTGAGCAGTCCGCGACGCCAGGTCTACGTCGCGGGGTGAGGAGGGGGCCTGCGGTGCTGGAAAGCCTGGATCTGGCCCTGCAGCCACGTTGTGGACAGAGGAGAAGAGCGGACTGCGGCCCGGAACCTGTGCCAACGATGAAGCATCCCCGGGTCTCCTCGCCGGAGCGGTCCGAACCAGTGGGTCGAGGGTCCCCTGCCTCTACGCCATATGGGTCATCGGCGTGGGTTTCAGCGCGAGAGGAACCTCAGACTGCGGAATCCATCTTGCCAGCTGCGGAGCCCGACGCAGCTGAGTTGGAGCCTATGCACGAACTTCTTTGCCCTGTGCCTGGATTGACGAAGTCCTGGACGGCAACAGAACCCGAGTGCAGGCAAGTGCTCCCTCTTGTGTCTCTGTCCCCTGTGTTGGAGCATTTTTGCCTACCTCTCGGGGAGGCGAGCGAGGGGCAGCCGCCTGCTGCGCCCGAACTCATCTCGCTGGGTTCTTTCGCTGCCGGTGACACTGATCCCGGTTTTTCTCTGTGTTCTGAGCCTTCTTGCAGTCTCACCGGCGCGGAGCCAGTCAGGGCCGCCGAGTTGGAGGTTCCAGGTTCGGGGGTGGAGGTCGTCAGCGGAGCTGCACCGACTCAGTCGGGATCCGTCGTGGAGGTTGCTGTGGCCCAATCGGGGTCCGACGTGGGTGCGCCCGAGACCCAATCGGGGTCCTTCGCGGGAGCTGCTTTGGCCTAATCAGGGTCCGACGGGGGTGCGTCCGTGACCCAATCGGGGTCCTTCGCGGGAGCTGCTTTGGCCCAATCGGGGTCCAACGTGGGTATGCCCGAGGCCCAATCGGGGTCCACCGCAGGTACTGTTCTGGCCCAATCGGGGTCCGACGTGGGTGCAGCCGGGACCCAATCGGGGTCCAGCGGAGGTGCAGCGCCGGTGTCCTCCACAGACGGTGGAGGAGCTGCAGACCCTTCGCCGCCTGACCTAGTTCGGGCTCATCCTTGCTTTCTGTCCCCTCTACAGAGTCATCGCCCCTGCGCATTATCGCCGGGGGCCGTGGGCGTCCCTTTTCGCTCGCCCCGGCTCTCCCGTGTTTTGTCCTCGCCAGGAGGGCCACTGCGGGCTGTTTTCCCCCGGTACTGGTGGCTGAGGGACGCGGGTCGGCTGCCTGAGGAACTGTTTTGCCGGTTCGGCGTCTTGGGTCCGCCACCCAACTTCTTGTGTGTTTCACTGGGTGATCTGGTTCGGCCACCGGAGGAGTGGACTTTCTGGGCCTGGGACTGTGGTAAGCCGTCCGGTCATGTTCCGCCCCCTATGACCACCCATCGGCCGTTGGACGCGGGGAGACTGCCTGAACTGTTCCTGTGGCGTTTGGTCTCCGCCGGTCGGCATGAACTGTTGGGGGTAGAGGTCATTCCTGGTGGTGGTTTAGCCCTGATTGTTCTGGTCTTTTTTTTCCTCTGTCCTGTGCTGTATTTGCTTTTTGACCTGAGAGTGTGGCATATTTTTTTTGTTGTTTTTGTGCCTGGGTAATGGCATTTCATGTATTTTAAGATAAGATAAGATAAGATAAGCCTTTATTAGTCCCACAATGGGGAAATTCCAGGATTACAACAGCACAGGGATAGCAACACTCAGAGCAACAATCAGAAGGCAAGAAAAAACAAGAGCAGCTAGTATACATATGTACATATTACTATAAATATATACAGTATATATATATATATATATATATACAGTATATATATATATATATATATATATATATATATATATATATATATATAGACACACAGTGCGGAGCATTGTGGTTGGTCACCATCATGTCCAAAGATGTCCATCTTTGGACATGATGGTGACCCTCTTGGCGTGGATGGCGCACAGGTTGGTGTCCTCGAAGAGACCCACCAGGTAGGCCTCGCTGGTCTCCTGCAGAGCCATGACGGCAGAGCTCTGGAGGCGCAGGTCGGTCTTGAAGTCCTGAGCGATCTCCCTCACCAGGCGCTAGAAGGGCAGCTTACGGATGAGCAGCTCCGTGGATTTCTGGTAGCGACGGATCTCTCTCAGAGCCACGGTACCGGGCCTGTAACGGTGAGGCTTCTTCACTCCGCCGGTGGCCAGAGCGCTTTTCCGAGCATCCTTGGTGGCCAGCTGCTTCCTGGGGGCTTTTCCTCCAGTAGATTTACGGGCGGTCTGCTTGGTTCTTGCCATCGCTCTTTATTATTCTGTCTTATATTTCTTGCACGCCGCCTAAACTCCAGCCCGGCACCCGCATCGTTTTCGCTTCAGTTCTCCCGGTATGTTGAGTTTCTCCGTTAGCACCGGGTGGCGGTTGAGTGCTAGCTAGCTCTTCCCTGCTGTATCGTCTCCTGCTGTAAACAGTGGCTCCGTCCGCCGACTCGGGAGACCTTTGGGGTGATCTGTGTGTCCGTGATATATATAGAGTGAAAGGTGTAGAAAGAAGAAGGAAGATTAAAAAAAAGGCAATTGCAAAAGGCAGCCAACTCGTGTGGCGCCGGAACCGGTATTTTGAAGTATAGTCTGGTCCTGTAACTGTTTCATGTATTTTGAGTCGGTTTTTTTTTGTTTTTTTTTCCTGTCTGTGCTCTGGTTCTCTGTGGTTTGATCCTCTCCTGCCCCATCCGCCCACCCTGGAGGGGGTAGGGGGTGGGATTGGATATCTATGGGCGGTCAGGAGTCCGCCCTCAGAGGGAGGGTACTGTCATGACCCGAGCGCCGATATCGTCCGCGCTCGGGCTATGTATCATCTCTGCCGGCCTTGACAGCTGTGGATTACATTCTGGCTCCACCGGGCTCTTATTGTGACAGCGCTCAGTGCGGTTTCCGGCTGTCAAGATCGATCAGCTGTTCGGCATCACAGCTCGTTAGCTGCTGGTTTTATTAGCGGGCGCTGACAGCTGGTTGATGCTGGAGTATCGTTGAAACATCCTGAGTGATTCCTGGTGTGTCAGCACGCTCATGTCAGGTTCGTGTCTAGTTCATGTCATAGTTAAGGTCGCAGTGGCTGGGGTTAGCCCTTTAATCCCTCGTATTCTTTAGCATGTGTCCATGTCATAGTTAAGGTCGTAGTGGCTGGGGTTAGCCCTACGATCCCTTGTATCCTGTGTAGTGTATTTTGCCCGCAGTGGCTCATAGCTTTATGTTCACGTCTTGTATTGTTAAATAAACATTTATGCAAAGCTCACCGGCGACTGTTGGCGTCTTATGGTGGCCCGCGAGGGTCACCGCATGACATATTTAGTGTAAAAATGTCATTTTTCTTTTTAGATGAGAATGAAATTTTTCATTTTCTGCTGTGTGCCACCTTAATTGCCTCTGACCCAGTACCATATACAGTGATTCTTAAACCTCAGAAATAATCTCACAAGTGTTACCTTTATTATGATACCAAGATTATACGAATAAGCCTTATGGTTGCTGAGATATATTCAATTAATTTTGGACATGCAATTTTCAAGCAGGACCTACAAAAATGGGCCTGGGGCTTAACGGGTCACTCCTACATTATACATTCATGGAAACACAATACAGTAATAATAGCATTGAATGTTGTGCCATTCTGACATCCATTAACAAATATTTTCAAAGACACGATTTGCCTCCAAGTAATGCTTGCACAGCTTCACACAATCTGCTTCCTATTTGACCTCTATATGTGTGGGAGGGTGGGATGAGCCGTGCTGCACTTAGGGCTTGTAAATTCTTCCACAAAACATTTTAATCCCTTGTGCACCAGCCTCTCTGTGAAAAATCATCCGCGTTTGTGAGAGATTCCTTACATGTCACTCAGATGTGAAAGATTGATTTTTCTTTTGTACAGTGAAAGATACAGCAGATGGATGGATGGATGGATGGATGGATGGATGGATGGATGGCAGGCACACATATTCCCACACTTGTCTTTAGGCTTTGAGTCAAGTGATGGTACAGAATGGAAAGCGGACAAACGTGCATACATACTGTCGTGTGTACTGTGTAGATGTGTATTCATTGCCGAGGGGTGATATTTTATTAAACACAGGTGAGGACGAAGAGAGGAGGATCCCCCCCAACCAACACCCCCTCCCCCGTTGTTGGTGATGCCTCTTTGAGTTGGCCTCTTGTTGCTTTTCTCCCTACAGCCATTCATCCCTTTTAATCACTCTTCTTTTCTTGTGTTTCTTTTTACTCATTTTTTACACCCTGAGTCCAGATCTAAACCTTTTAGTCACATTTCCATTTTTTCTTCCTTCTTCATAGACCCCTCTGCCCCATTACAACCAATTACCTCACCCATTTCAGCCGTGCTCTTCTCTTTCATTTACGATCCATTTTTATTTCTCTGTCACACCCCTCTTTTTGACTCCTGCTCCATGTCTCATTTGTTCTTAGTCTCTCTTTACCCCGCCTCTCCCACCCGCGCCCTCCTCCTTCACCGCCTCTCTCGGGAAAAGCTAGCCGATAAGCTGGTTCAGACGGACATGCCTCCATGCTCCCCCTCTTGCTTTTCATTTCCTTCCCTTGCTTCTCCCGCTCTCAGACCCCCGTGGACTCAATCTGTGAATCCCCGATGTCCGTGTAGCCCTCATTCCCCATCTTCATCCTCACTACTCATCTTTCCCTCCAGTGCGGGGAAAGATAACACTGCATGTGCCCATGAACTTCTTCATCTCCTTTCTTTCTTCCTCACCCACGAGCCTCTTCACTCCCAGCGTAAGCACACACACACACATACAGACAAGCAAAATCCTTTTAGAATCTCTGTGTACAGAGCCACTGGTGCTAACCATGCCCAACCTTGTACAGGTTGTTCCCTGTTTCCTGTGAAGTTTTTAGGTGTTGTTTTTGTTTGTTTATTAGTGTGCCGTTTCTATAGGGTTCCGCTTGAAGACCTCTTCCCTTTCCCTGACAACTTTCACAATGCGTTCCTTCTGGTAGCTTAATCTTTCAATCTGAACCAAAGGAGGTCACTGTGGGGACGATCTGGACAGCCTCTGTGACACTTAGTGACTGAGAGGATAAGGAGGAAGGAGGATGATGACCAGGCCTGAAATGCTGGAGAAGCAATCGTCTGCTCCAGTCATGACCTCTAAATTGCAGCATTTGGTCATCCAGGCTTGTCACATAAACTTTATGCGTTTTTCACATTGATTTATTATGATTGCTCATAATGACATAATGATGGCTTCAAGAACCAAATCACTGGTTTGGTTTATGACTTTATGCTTTTGAGCTCATTCTGACAAAGTCATCTAATTCCATGGTGCTGCATCTGATATCCATCTGTTCTTCTGTCCATCCGCAATTCCAGAGAGTCGTTTCTCATCCAGGGCATTTGCCCAGATCCAAACTCACACACAATGATCCTCAGGTGGGTCTGCATCCATCTTGTATATTATTGGTACTAGACATCCTGCAGTTTCTCCTCAGTCTAAAACAAGCCCTTCTCTCTTAAAAGACCCCTGGCGTGCTTTTCCATGTTTTGATTTATCTACCATGTTTTAAAAAATCACTTTTGATAATGACTTATTATCTTAAAAGGAAGGTATGCACTAAAACACAAGGTATACATATTATTTAGTAATTCCATTGAATATATTTATACCTGACAACAATTGAGCCCGGTGATGTCTTGACCAAAGCCTGTCACAGACATTTCATCAACTACCTCTGGGAACTGTGTCAACGTGTAGGAAAAGAACATGCAATCTGCACTGAAAGTGTACTTTTCCCAGCTGATTAGTTACTTTGCAAAAGCAAAATTTATGAACAAAGGTGGTAGGCCAGTTGCATGTGTACTGAAATCAAAGAGAGTAGAAAAAAGTCTGAGCAATGGTGTTTTTGAGATTTGGGATTTTATTTATTTTCTTAATATCATCCATCCATCCATCCATTTTCTACCACTTTTCTGGGGATTCGGGTCGGGGAGGCAGCTGTCCAAGTAGAGAAGCGCAGACTTCCCTTTCCCCAGCCACCTGCTCCAGCTCGACAGAGAGGACACCAAGGCGTTCCACGGCCAGCTGGGAGATGTAGTCTCTCCAGCGTGTCCTGGGTCTGCCTCATGGACTCCTCTCAGTGGGACATTCCTGAAACACTTAAAGTGGGACTCGTCCACTCATCCACGTCCAGGTTTGGGCATCCTGATCGGATGCCCAAACCATCTCAACTGGCTCCTTTCAATGTGGAGAAACAGTGGCTCTTCTGTGAGCCTCTCAGATGACTGAGCTCCTCACCCTATCTCTAAGGGTGAGTCCAGCAATCCTATGAAGAAAGATCATTTCAGCCTCTTGTATCCGTGATCTCATTCTCTTGGTCAGTACCCAAAGTTCATGACCATAGGAGAGGGTATGAAGATAGATTGGCTGCACCACAGTAAAGAGGGAGTCTCCCACTCAGTTCTCCCCTCACCCATAAATAAGACCCCAAGATACTTGAACTCCTCCACTTGGGGCAGGATATCGTCCCTGACCCGAAGAGGACAATCTGCTTTTTTTCAGCTGAGCACCACGGACTTGGAGTTACAGGTACTGATTCTCATCATTGCTCGATGAAGCCAACAGAACCGCATCATCTGCAAAGAGCAGAGGTGAGATCCTAAGGTCACCAAACGTGACACCCTCTGCTCCTAGAAACCCTGTCCATAAAAAATATAAACAGTAATTTACCGTCTTGTTTCCATGTTGCTGGAGCCTATCCCAGCATCTTTGGGCAAGAGGCGGGATACACCCTGGACAGATTTCCAGTCCCTTGCAGGGCCAACACAGGGAAACAGACAACCATTCACTTGCACATTCATACCTAAGGACAGTTTATTCCCTCTTGGTGCCCATTAACCTAACTTGAGTGTCTTTGGCCTATGGGAGGAAATAGGAGTACCCATTGAAAACCCATGCAGACCCAGGGAGAACATGCAAACTCCATATAGACAGGTAGCTACTAACTTGGGGGGGGGGGGGGGGGTTGAACCCAGGACCCTCTTGCTGTGTGATGACAGTGCTAGCCACTGTGCCACCGAGCCACTGTATTTCTTGTAGGATTAAAATAAAAAAAAAAGGCCTCTTATTTTTTATTACTTTTGTATTAAAATTTTAAAATGTACTTCCTGTTCTGGCAGCAGTGTAGAAATTATACTCAACAAATGGGACATGGCTTCAGACAAAACATCTTCAAGTGGGCGTTTGGCCTCAAGGGCACCACCACATGCAGCAACTGTTGCCTTCACACCTCAAATGCGCTTTCATTCAGGCACCACTAAGTGGAGGAAGGCTCCGTTCTATTTTTAAGTCTAGCTTTGAGTAATCCAAAAATATACAAATGGAAGTGTTACAAATTTAGACAATGACCCACAAACACATTACATAAGGCATACATGAGGCGTTCTCTCTGCATTCCTGTCGTCTCTCATTCTCTAAGACAGCAGCGGTGTGCTTGTGGAAACGGCATGTGATGGTATAGCAGCAGCTATTTCAGGGTGGCCACTGGCCTATTGATTTTCTCATCCTTTTTTTCTTCTTCCCAATAATGCCTAGCTGAGGTTGTCAGACAGACTGATTGGGACAGGGTGCATTTGTGTTCTTTTGTGCTGGTGCAGGGCGCGGATCGCTCGGCATCATCGTTCAACAGCGTGTTGAATGAAATGTACAATTTGAACACTCGCCATACCCCTTCAGACTGCTGAACAAAATGTCGCAAATAATCAATGGAGAAATCAAACACACATACTGTAGATGGAATACAAACACTGATTGTTGGCCGACGCCCACCCAAGAGGGACACTCTCTGATAGAAATCAAACATTGTGTTCAAAGGCACAAACAAAGAGGTCGGACGGAGCCTGATGGAATACCATGTGTCAGGTATTGAAGCAGAATGCTATGTGATTTGGGTGACATGTTACATTCTGGTCTTTGAATTTAAGATAAAGTTACCCTCGGGGAAAAAGAAAGTTGAAATCCCTTTGTTGCACATCTGATTGAAATGTCTCATGCTTCTGCTCAGTTCCCAGCATCCTTTTGCTGAAAGTACATTTCTGAAAGCCCACTCTGCTCCACCTTAATGGTCCCTAAACTTCAAACTACAGCAGGTTCTCGCCAACATTGTCTCATTGTGGACTCATTTCTGCACGTACCTTCATTCATTTTGAACAGAGCAAGGTTGTGTTTCTGTGAGACGAACATCTAGGACTGCCTGCAGATGAAACAGCCTTTTCAATCCTGAGACCAAATTGAAATGCTGTGAAACTGAAATGAAGGTTAGCAGGGTGGTGTGCAAGGAGGTATAACCAGTTGAAGCAGATCTTTAGAAAGTTATTTTTAAATGGAAAGATATTTGTTCCCTCCTAGATCTAAACTATGTCATAGACAGAGCTGGCAGAAATCAAAAAACTCCTGTCAAGCATTTTTTGCAAGCTATTTTTTTAAAACGTTATATCTCTTCAAAGCAGAAAGAGCATTGACTTTCACTGATCAGAAGAATTCCATTATTTCAGGACTGGGGGAAATATGAGTGCTACCTACCTTGTCGAAGTAAAAGAAAAAGTTCAGGAGTGCTATACAATCAATCTTTGCGTCTGGCTGAAAATACAGGTGCAGGTTTTGAAAGTTTGGACTGATTTGAAAGTCTCTGCTGTCTCCAGGGGCTAAAAGCAATGATCCCCGAACAAAAATAATGGAGCATAATGGTGTTCTTTATATTTTTTCTCCTTTTCAGTCACTGAGAAGAAGTCATGTTCCACTCCTTCCCTGTATTACACTACACTACACTACATTATTATTATTATTTTTTAAATCGACAGTTAATAAGTGGTTGAAAAATCGTCTCTTTAAAACTCACAATCAAACCTGCCTGCACATATCACAGCCAGGGGACCTTTAGTTGTAAGGAAGCTACTAGATGTCCATAACCTCTCAGTATAAATGCACAGTTAATTAAATGCCAGCTATGTGGCACAGCTTTTCTCTTGCCTGCTCATTAACCTTCCCCGCTCAATATGTCAGAGGAAGTAACCTTTTCACAACTCATTCGTGGTCTAGAGACCCTGTTTTCTGAAGTGAACAAGGCAGTTTCACATCACAATGCATTTATTATTCCTCTGCTGTTTTTATAGTCAGTGCAGATAATATTATCACGCCCCGATTTCAAAGTAGTTCATTATTTGTGTGGGGGCCCTGTGGCCAGACTTGCCTTATTAAAATACACTGGCCTGTTAACTTGTGCTAGGGCATGTCAGTGTGTTGAGGTACACGTGCGCACGCATGGAAGCCGGGCATTAAGAGAAAGGTTTTCTTAACCTGATTTGACTGGCCAATCGTTTATTAGGATTTGTTACTTTTAATTACAGATGCCTTGCCTTCGCTGGCTGAATTCACACCATCAATTTTGTACAGCCAAGCTATTAGTAGCACTTTATGAATTTGTATCTCAGAGGTGACTGTGGGCACATTATGATCAAATCAACAATCAATTTGAGCTGTGAACACCGAGCCATTTTCCAATTATCTGTCTAACGGAGCAGATTACATGTTGCCATGCCAAGTCTCATCTGGCCACATTTATGTGCTTATTGTTAAGAAAATGTCATTACTGGAAAAAAGCCTTGGGTGGTTGCTCACCAGTGATTCCTTGATATGCAGCTGGTGTGTGTGTGTGTATGTATCACGTTGTCTATATTTGCACTTGTCGGTGGGAGTTGGTCACAACGCTTGGACAAAGGGCGCGTGACCTTGTCCAAGGACGCTCCTCCTCGGGCTTTTAAGTCTTCTATCTTCCCCAATCAATACTCTGCCATTTTGCGTCCGCGTCGCTGAGGCGGGGGCCCGCTCCACAACTCAGCGCCCGTCCCTGGAATGGCAGAGATTTGTCACTGGCCTCGCTGAAACATGAAATCACCACCAGTGGCAGAGAGGCACGGCTGCCATTTATAACCATCACCTGTACCGCTATAAGCCCTGGGGGGAGCTGCAGTGAGAAGTGGGGTGTTTTCAAAGGTTACTTCCATCGAGAGAAGCTTAAACAGGGATTTGGGATCCAACCTGAACAGGAAGTGGCATGGTCTCCATCTTCCCAGTTGTTCCCAGGTAGCTGGCATTACTTTGCCATTCATCCCAGCTATTAAAGATAAATAAATAAAGTGTGAAATAACTCTGTTCTTTGTCCTTTAGGGGAAAAAGCACCTTTGTGCAAAGGAATCTAACCTTTCCGTGCACTGCTGACACAATGGAGGGAATTTTTCATTATATTACGCAACAGTGGACATGTGTGTCCTTGCAGAAATATAACCCACGCAAGCAGATTTATTCATACATGACCTTTCTGAGTCTTGAGAAAAGGAAAAAAAAAATCACCTTAGAATCCTTGGATACAACTTTAAAGTACATGAAGTGCTTTCCTTGGCTTAATCTAAACTGAGCTTTCAATACTTGGCTGGTGAAAGTGTGCGCTCGCTCCTTTCTTTGTCGTTCTTTTTGCATGGGGTGTTAGGGACTGACAGGGAGACTGTTCTTGACATTAATGATGCTGAGGTTAGTGGTGTTGCTAATGGGAGGTAATGCTGATGGTGACTGTGTGCCAAGGAAAGTGATGATGGTGATGGTGATGATGACAATAATATATAGGGTATATATTATATATATATATATATACTGTATATTTATATATACTGTAGGCCTATGTGTATGTGTGTGTGTGTGTGTGTGTGTGTGTGTGTGTATTATCCATTCTGTTGACCACTTTCATTTTTCAAATACAGGCTATTGTCAAGGAACACCATTCAAACTCTTTATAGCTTTCCTTTGAATTTACAGAAATGACCAGCAGGTTCTGAATGGCAAGTCAAACTGAATAGAGAATGGCGTGGAATATAATAATGTGCTCCCAATGTGATGCTACCTTTCTTTGCCAACGCTTTTAACTCAGACAAGGACTGTGTGTTTTTATAGATCTGGCTTATATATAAAATTATTATTCAAACTAACAAAGATTTTCTCTGTCCCCCCCCCACCCCACCCTCGGTGGACTCTTGTGGATATCATTTGATGGTGTCACCCACTTAAACCATCCATGCCACCACACTCCCGGCTACAGGTAAGAGAGCAACTTTATCTCTTTTTCTCTCCCTCGGTACAATGCACACATGCACCCCCCCCCCCCCGCCCAACAGCAGCATCATTTAGCAGTCATGATCCCTAATGGGAATCAAAGTTTGCATCATTGACACCGACATATAGAGAAGGACTGACTGTGAACCTACATTTGCATAATCAGTGTGCGCACTCCTGACTCTCATTGCATATGCATACACTGCTGAAAACAAGTCTCAGAGTTTGAGAAAGAGATTGCTGTCACAGCCTGTGAATCACGGAGCAATTTTAGCTCTTGAAGGCAGTGTAATCAGTGCTGCCTGCTGTCATGGCTTATTCCCCCTCACAAAGACGGAGAAGCTCGCACGCACACACCCGCAAACACGCTGATGCATGGGCACATACCATATCCACTTCATAAGTCTGATGTCTCCTTTAGAGCAGGGGACAGTTTTAAGAAAAGCCCAGTGAAGGGTTTGTTGCTTGATGTGTCACACACTATCACTTCGGGTGGCACTGCTCTCAAGTCCCTCTTTTAAGGGGCAGACCTAATAAACCCAGTGGACAGCTACAAGCTTGAAGTGTCATGCGGCATCCATTCAAATAGTCCCTTCAACTGCCTCTCAGATGTGACGGAGGGATCCTTAAAAGTGGTGGAAGTGTTTATCTCTTAAAACCAATAGTTGGACTTCAAACGTCGGAGACAGTGGAAAAGATGAGAAGCTGTCCATCGCCACTGTGCAACTGTAATTCACTTTGCCTATCAGGTTATATTTTGGTATCACGTCATTTCGCGGTAATGCCAAAACGTATGCGTGGCCTTATTGACAGCATGACAGTGTCCGTGACGTCTGTTTGATCTGTAAAAGCGGGTGCAGCCGCAGTGAGACTGGCTGATGTTTAAAAAGGAAGGATAGGGGAAAAATAGAAAAGAAGAAGAAAGATGCAGAGATTTAAAAAGACAAAATCAATGTTGAAAAAGGAGAAAGTTGGATGGGCTAGTGGGTCGGACTTTTTTTTTTACTTTGTGCCATACAAAGAGTAGTGGGATTATATTCTAGCTAATTAATAAAGCAGTTTATTTACATCGAGAAAAAGTTAAGACCCCTTTACCACCCCGTTCCCACATTTGTACTTCTGCTGTGTACAATTTATTTGCAAAATGTGTTATTTTTTTTCTTCTTTAAACATGTATGTATTGCCATTTCTCTTAATATCTGCACATTTATTTTGGCACAATTCTATGCCCAGATTAGGAAACAGGGATGTGGGGTATTGTAATGCTAGATCAGTCTATCTGTCATTTTCACCAAATCTGACAAAAGACGGAATACAACGAATATGGAAGTCACTGCAATTTTTTTTTCTCCACTACATTGTCTCAACTACATTTGGATGGCTTGCCATGAAATGCTTCAATCAGGTAAACTTTTCTGTCACACCTTCCGTAAAAGAAACCTAGAATAAAAAAAAAATACAATTTTCTTTGATGAACTGCATCCATTCCTTTGACTGCTTCTCTGATTTAGACTCTCAGTGGGCTGGAGCCTATCCTAGCTCTGTGATATATAGGTACACACTGTCAACACTGATACCTGTCTGCATTCAATGTAGAATTGCTGGTTAACCTAACATGCATGTCGATAGATTGCTCATGGATTCACGAAAGCTCAGTGAGCTCATTCCAACTCCCCACGGAAAGGGCCTGCTAACTAGAAGCAAGACGCTTACAGCAACATCTGCACAGCAACTCTGCCAAGCATGGGGGCATGAACCTACAAACGTAGCTGTTAGGTGACTGCTAACCAGAGCACCACTTTCCACCACAAATGAATCTTTACTAACATCCAATTTAGGGTAAATTGTTAATGAATCTTTAATGTTTCCTTTCATTGTTTTTAATCTAGCAACACTAGGCTGATATACCAGTCCCCCTCACAGGTGACACTTGTGCATAGATATAATGGTGATTTCATGTATTCATCTGTTCTTAGAGCACCACATTTATTATTTGACAAACCTTGCTCATTTTTTGAAAGGTCAGTCACTACTAACCAGCAAAATCAGCTGAGTTAGCTCCTTCCTATTTCCTTCTGTCAGGTTGTCAGGCTGTGTGCTGTGGTGCAGTTGTGACGGAGTCATCTTCTTCCCGTAGGCATGAATTTCAGCATCCATCACCAACATAATAGTGGCTCCAAAATGCCCCAACTTTCTGACTTTCTGCTAGCCGAGCATTAGCTTGGTTTATTTTTAGCCAATCTTACTTGTCTCTGGGCGAGAAGTGACACGGGTGGGTGTTAATTTCTCTTGTGAGCCAAGCAAAGTTTCAGATATCTGAGAAGTTTGTACAGCTGTGTCATAAAATATTTAGCACTGAACTGGGAAAGTGTTGATGTGCTTACTTTAATGTACTCCCTTTTTAGGTTCACTGCTACCACAAATGCAGCTTAAGTTTGTGGAAAACACTACAGTACAGCGATTAATAACTAAATATTTTACCTGTTAAGCTAACCGTTTGTGTCTACAGCTGAGTCAGTATTTTGGGTTTGTGTCAGTTTAAACAGAGTTGCATCAAACGTATAACGTATACTGTAATGGTATAACACTTGACAACCATCAGTGTGTATCCACGGTAGCATGTGGGCATGTTAAAAGAAAAAAAGTCAACTTCTACAGTATGTCATTTAGTCCACACACAGGAAAGCAGCATGCAGTTTTAGAATGAAACAACGATTTCTGCCAGTGACAATGTTTATCACATCTAGAACTGGTGTGTCCACTGCCGGCATGGGGGGACCCTTCTAACGCCACACAGGTGGGATTGACCTGGGTTTGACCATAGACTCTCTTGCCTCACAGCAAGTGTGACCATTTAGCTCAAGGCACCACAGAGATGATATTTATTTTACTTTATCTGAAAGGAATGTTGCGTATTAATGAACATTATTATAAATGTAAAAATGCCAGATTTAGCAAAACTGCTACATTACATCTGTAGTCCATTGACGGGTCACAAAAATACACAATCCATAATACATGAAAAGGGCATTTATAGTACCAATTGTATAAAGTGCACATGTTAAAGTGCAATAGTTAGTGCTCTTATTATGTCTATATAAAGTGCATATGTTAAACATCCTAATAATAAAACATTGAGGTATGTTACACAAGTAAAGTGCAGTGCATGTATACATACAGTATGTATATGTGCCCATGCACCACACAACAACAATAACAATAAACACAACGGCAACAATAACACCATTGTGCAACAGGACAAAAAGCGAGGCAGATGTGTGCAATGCATGGGCACGTACATGTCCGTGTGTCTGCACGCCGCAGAGCATCCCCTAGCTGCGAGTACAGTTTTGATTGTTTAAAAACCAGTTTTTGAGATGAGTTTTAAAAGTGTTTAGTGTGGAATGTTCTCTAATTGTTGGTGGTATATTATTCCAGATCTTAGTGTCCCTCACTGACAGCACAGACTGAGCAAAAGTGATGCTGTGGAGGAACAAATAAGTTCAGGCGAGATGCGACGAGCTGGAAGGTTTCAGAGTTTTATTTCCTCCATCATCATGAGACACACTGTAGCGCTGTGCGCTGTGTTGTGCTGTGTGTGTGTGCGTCCTCCCGAGGCATGTATAGCAAGCTCTTTTATACATGTTACACAAAGAGAGAATGCATGGCACATTTGCATATTGCTATACATATCAGTCAATACATATCAATCGCGTGACCAACTGGCGCCCGGACTTCCTCTCCTTAATCCAGGGATGTATAACAATAGTCCATTGTTCTGGTTGTCCCCCCAGGGGTTCTGTCCGTATGCAATCCCTGTTGAGCTTGAACAGTATCAGTCTGCATTGTGCTGGGTGCCCACACAGCTCCCCCAGAACACTCAAAAGGGGCTGTGACCCCCCCCCCCCCCCCGTCGTTTGGCTCCAGCTCCAGTAGAACTGTCGGAGGGCATATCAGTCCATGGGGGGGACGGGGGAGAGGTGGAAAGGGCAGTGTGCTCCGCTCCGAGTTCCAGCATGTTTAACAGCTGTGGATCGTGGGTGCACGGGCCGGTGTGTTTCGTGCGTAATGGAACAAGACGGCGATCGGCCGGCTTTGGGGAGAGGTGCAAGAAAAGTGCTGTGCAGGAGGAGGGGGAGGGGGGTGGGAGTAAGCGAGTGCCAGCCCGAGACGTCAAAGGTGTCTGGGCCGCGCAAAAATTGCATGTGGATCCGCGATGGTGAGGGACTTTCCCATTAGACCTGACGGAGATCCACAGCAGCTGTGAAAAAAACATTTTATCTGACTCCTCTCGCGGCTCGATCCAGCGAGGATGTGGGGAAGGCGAGCGGCCAAATTCCCCGAGGATGTGTAGCAGCTGTGAAACAACTGCAGCTGTGTGAGGGTGTGAGGCGGTTTGGCTTTAGGTGCAGGAGCAGCCCTAAATTCATCGGGGAAAGCAATCAGCTAAATTCCCCTTGTGCGCCGTGGCTGAGCAACCCATACAAAATCCTGTGTGCGGGCTGCACGTATGCTTCAGGTGCGAGAGCAGCCCTAAAGGTTCCAAGGATGGCATCGGCCGTGTTCCTCGGGCATGTGCAGCTATGGAGGACGAGGTAAAAGTCTGTGGAGCCGGTTTGTCAATGGTGCGTGGCGCGCGCTTGGCGCAGTGACCACATAGCTGGCAGTTGCGCTGTCCTTGTAATCCTGCGGTGTGCGTGCGGGGCTTCTGTGCACGGGAGGTCCGCTGTCCGGAGTTTAGTCAGAGTCGGGGAGCTCGGTGGAAATCAACGCAGTCGGCGTCGATGATTGTCCCCATTAGGGCTGCTTCCTTCGTTTGCGCGTGTCGTTTATGGTACGTTTTGGTCCCAGCGCTGCGCTCCGGAGCGCGCTCTGGTGAGGATGAAGGGGTTGCAGGTGTTCTCTGGTCCTCTGGGATCCACAGCGCAGTGAGAGGGAGGAGACGGTCATTCTCCCTCGTCAGGTCATCAGTGTGGAGGTAAAAGATCAGGTGAGGGGCACACCATGACGCATGCTGAGGCTTCCCATCCGGGTCATCTCTGGGGTGTTCGCCTCGTGTTCCATTCTTCGTCAAGGGTCACCAGTGTGGAGGAACAAATAAGTTCAGGCGAGATGTGACGAGCTGGAAGGTTTCAGTTTTATTTCCTCCATCATCATGAGACACACTGTAGCGCTGTGCGCTGTGTTGTGCTGTGTGTGCTGTGTGTGTGTGCGTCCTCCCGAGGCATGTATAGCAAGTTCTTTTATACATGTTACACAAAGAGAGAATGCATGGCACATTTGCATATTGCTATGCATATCAGTCAATACATATCAATCGCGTGACCAACTGGCGCCCGGACTTCCTCTCCTTAATCCGGGGATGTATAACAATAGTCCATTGTTCTGATTGTCCCCCCAGGGGTTCTGTCCGTATGCAATCCCTGTTGAGCGTGAATAGTATCAGTCTGCATTGTGCTGGGTGCCCACAGTGTGTCTGTGGGGGACCTCACAGTCTCCTCTGGTGGTGGCTGTACTGGTGGCAGATTTTCTAGGTGGTGGTAAGCCATATGATATTTTGATCATGTAAAAACTAGCAAAGTCCTTAGAGAGAACATATCTCTGTCAAAATTAAGTTGTAAATTAAGATTTTTATTTGTTTCCACATCATATTCTATGCACTCAGATACCCACATGAATTTCTTATGATTTCCCATTCCCATTTATCCAAGTAATTGAAGAGAATGTCAAAAGTTGCACTGCATAGTTAAAAAAAAAAAAATCTGTGACCAACCATTTTATTCTGATCTGCCTCACAATCTAATGGGTTCTTCTTTTGACCAAGCTCCAGTTTTCCACTAAATGTAATTGTAATTAGGTCCATTAGTTCAGTCCATTAGATGGAGCTAAATTTTCCCTGTCTGGTTAGGGCAGCACAGCAAAGAAGTGAGTCATGAGATCTAGCCAGGAGTTAAACAAGGTAAAGATCTGGATGGCAAATTTCCATATATGATATTGCAATACTCATCCTACATGTCCACTGGTCCGTTTTCTGTCAAAAGGCATTGTATAGGGATTGTGGTATGGTGTGGAGCTAGGCGTAACCAGGTGGAGTTACAGAAAATGTGTGATATTATGGAAAACCGATAGTCAAAGAGCTTTGTCCCAGGGGGAAACGGTTCCATTTGCCCTGCTGCTGAGAACACACAGGCTGCTCCTGATTGGTCACTGGATCCAGTTGTGGGCGGTCTTTCAATAACTGAAACTACCGGAGTTGCGGGGGGGCTGGAGCCTATCCCAGCATCTTTGGGCGAGAGGCAGGGTACACCCTGGACAGATCGCCAGTCCATCACAGGGCCAACACAGAGAGACAGACAACCATTCACTCTCACAGTCATACCTAAGGACAATTTAGAATTCCCAGTTTGGTGCCAATTAACCTAACTTGCATGTTTTTGGCATGTGGGAGGAAACTGGAGAAATCCCGGAGTAAACCCATGCAGACACGGGGAGAACATGCAAACTCGTATCGTTAAAAAAAAAACCCAGTGAAAAGTATTTCTAACATCACTTTGTGTGAGAAATAGTAGGTTGAGTTAATGAATCTGTCGTTATTTGACATCAAAAACCGCTGGTTTAAACATTCAGGATGAAAGTGCTGTCCCTGGTGCATGCCAGTATGGGAAACTCATTTGTATAGACGTCTACGATTGGATTGTTTACGCAAATGAACGGTTGGGGAAACCACGGGCTACTCGACACTCTGCAGCCCAATTTTCACCCCACCGGAGCCAAATGCTTTCCGTTGCATTTCCAATGCACAATGAATGGGAAGCGGAAAAATGGCAGATCCAGTGGACATGTTCAGGTTCAGGTTCAGGTTCAGGTTACTTTATTTGTACCCGTAGGTAGATTTGTTTTGCAGTCTGGTGACATCCATATTTACAAGCCACAAATTACATTCAACATAGACACAAACACAGGCACACATGAAGCTGACTATAAACATGATAAAAATACTCAAGGCTCCATCAATCAGGGTATAAAAAGACAAAGAGATGGGAGAAAAACCAGAGGTAAGAGAGAAGGGTCATATTAAAAGTTTAAAACTAGTCAAAGAGGTTAAAAACTCAAATGTCTAAAACCCAATAAAATATTTAGAACCCAAGTAACATCCTACAAAAATAAGTAAATATAAAATGGAGTTAATAAATAGGTACCTAAATTATGTGCAATATATTGTTACAACTTGTTCAACTCTTTGACAGCAGCAGGAACAAAGCTGTTCTTGTAGCGCTGGGTTTTACTTTTTGGGACAGCAAACCTCCGTCTTGAGGGAAGAAGCTGAAAGTTGCAGTGCAAAGGGTGGGAGTCATCATTTAAAATGGAGGTAGCCATCCTCTGTACTTGTCTGGTGTACAGGGATGTCAGGCTCCGCTGTGACTCACCAAGCAAACGACTGGACCATCTAACTACCTGATCCAAGGATTTCCTCTGTTTCAGTTTTATCTGACCAAACCATGACACTAAAGAAAAGGATGAAACAGATTCAATAAAAGCCCAATAAAACATTGTCATTATGGTTCGGTCAATTTGGAAGCGTGCAAGTTTTCTCAAGCAATGCAAATGTTGCTGATCCTTTTTGCACACCCTTTCACAGTTCTCTTCAAAGTTTAAATTACTATCAATAATCGTCCCAAGATATTTGTAGGATTGTACACATTCGGTGGTCTGGCCTTTTAGTACGGTGACTTTGTGCCTGGGAGTTTTCCTCCTAAAGTCAATAATCATGTCTTTAGTTTTTGTCGTATTCAGCTGCAGGTAGGAATCCTCACACCAGTGAACAAAATCATCAACTACTGGGCCGTGGCCACTGTCACCATCCTGGAGGAGACTGACAATAACTGAGTCATCAGCATACTTTATAATGTGTCTGTTGTCATGTCTGCTCCGACACATGTTTGTGTACAGGATGAAGAGTAGTGGTGACAACACACACCCCTGAGGAGAGCCAGTAGAAGAGCACTTTAGGTCAGACAATGTACCATTGACCCTTACTCTCTGTGTCCTGTTGGTTAAGAAATCCAGAATCCAGCCCACCAGATTATTGCTCAAATCAAATTGTTGCAGGAGCCTTTCAACTAAGATATGAGGTTGGATTGTATTAAAGGCGGAGGAAAAGTCCA
The DNA here is from genome assembly GCA_020510985.1 of Pholidichthys leucotaenia. NCBI lineage: Eukaryota > Metazoa > Chordata > Actinopteri > Cichliformes > Pholidichthyidae > Pholidichthys > Pholidichthys leucotaenia. The sequence goes on along the minus strand of CM035847.1, from coordinate 124,166,464 downwards.
CAAATAAAAGCCTGGTGTGTGTCCCATTAAAATCCAGATGTTTAAAAAGCATGTTAAACAGAGTGACAGTGGCATCCTCCACTCCTCTGTGAGGCCTATAGGCAAACTGCAGAGGATCCAATGTATGCTTAGTCTGCTTTAGGACCTCACATCTGACCAGTTTTTCAAAAATTTTCAATAAAATTGAAGTCAAAGCAACTGGTCTAAAGTTGTTTACCGTTTTAGGACAGCTGGATTTTGGAACGGGAACAACCACGGCATCTTTCCAGATCTTAGGCACATGTTGTGTCTGTAAGGACTTATTGAAAATGTAATGAAATATAGGATTCAGTTCATGTGCACAGGACTTTACCAAGCACCCACATATATTATCAGGGCCCTGACTTTTGTTCACTTTTACAGCGCAGAACTCCCTTTTAACATCCTGCACCTCAATATTAAAGTGCTGATTGTCTTTGAGTTTTTGTTTCAAATCTTGGATTTCTGTGCTAAAATCAAAGGAGTCAAAACGACCATAAAAACAATTAAGAGCATTAGCCAGCTCTGTGTCTGAATTAAAACCATCTAAAAACACACGATTACTGCGCTCTGTGCTCTGAAGGCGTGCAATAGTTTTCATACTGGCCCAGGCTGAACCAAGTTTCTTTGTTGCCATCTTGCTTTCCAATTCTGATTTATAATTCTGTTTTGCTCTTAAAATTTCGGACTTCAGCTCTTTTGTGGCAACCTGTAGCTCAGAAACAGACCCCTGTTTAAAGGCAAGTGCTTTCCTCTGTAAGCAGGATTTAACTGATTTTGTAACCCATGGGTTGTTGTTGGGATATATTTTGACCCGTTTACGTGGAACGATCTTATTTTTACAGAAAGCCATGTATGAGCATGTGACGTCCACCAAAGAGTCCAAATCATCCCTGCAGGACAGTGTGAACATCTCCCAGTCTGTACAGTTAAAGCATTCCTGGAGGCTGTGCACTGAATCCTCTGTCCACACATCAATGTCTCTCGTCTCCACCTTGCCTCTTCTGAGAGCAGTTTTATATGTGGGCAGCAAATGCACACAGTTGTGATCTGAGGATCCTAAAGGAGGAAGGGGGAGTGATTTATAGGCCCTCTCTATGGATCCATAGCACAGGTCCAATGTCTTTTTTCGCCTGGTTGGGCAGGAGACATACTGATAAAAGTTTTTAAGTGTCTTCTTTAAAGAAACATGGTTAAAATCCCCAAGAATGAGTTTGGCGCCTCTGGAGAACTTGATTGCAGCCGCTGGACCACATCAAAGACGGTGCTGGAGGCAGAGTCAACGTCTGCCCTCGGGTGAATGTACACAGTTGTGATGAAAAGCTGGGGGAGCTCGCGAGGCAAATAAAAGGGGCGTAGTGACACAGACAGCAGCTCCACATCGGGTGTACAGATGCGCTCTCTGACTGTGACAGATGTGCAGTACTGCTTATTAATGTATAAACATACGCCGCCCCCCTGACGTTTCCCCGTTACCTCTTCCTGCTGATCCGAGCGCAGTGGGGCTCCAAAGCCGTCAATCCACAGGTCTGCGTCTCGGTCATGCGCATTAAGCCAAGACTCGGTGAAAGCCATGACACAGCAGTTCTTAAAGTCTTTCTGGTAGCGTACATTCCCTTGAATTTCATCCACCTTGTTCCTCAGAGATTGTACATTCCCAAAAATCATAGAAGGAAGAGGAATGTTACCAAACTGACGTCTTCTCAGGCGCAATTTCACGCCTCCATGCTTTCCGCGTTTCCTTCTCCCGTCTCTCCCGTCTCTCTTTTCACCACTGTGTCTGTCTCTCAAAATAAAGTCCAGCAGTTGCGGCTTAGGCTCAATCACAGCCGCTGCATCAACCGTGTTTAAATGCAGCAACATGTCCCTGGAATAATGTATTCTGCCCACCATGATGCCGATCGCGTTTACCTCAGAGACAAAGAGCCGGAGGAAAAGTAGCAGCAGTGCAAAAAAGGGGAGGAAGTCCATATTGATGGACCCAGGGAGCTCTTTGCCATACAGTCCACAAACATTCCAGGACAGAAACGACAGAGAATTTCGTAAAAACACATTAAAGTGCATAAAAACAAGACACACAGATGACGGACTTTTTCACCAGCTGCCGGTCGCTGCGTGCGCATGCGCCCTTGCCCTTGTAGCATCAGAGTGTCACATCGTGGCCCAAGTATCGTGAAAATATCGTACCGTGGAGCCTCTGGTGATTCTCACCCCAATTTTTTAACATCAAATTGGATCATATTCCCCCATATCTGTCCAGTTCATGGCTGAATTGTAACAGAAGTGAATTGATGTAGAATGCCACACTTTTCCCACCGTTCCTCCTTAATGTTACATGTAGTACACGTCTAGTTATGCTGTTCATACTTGTCCAGAGTGATGTGATTATGTATGAGTTCAAGCTCATATTTATCACTGTTGGTGTTCTTCCACCCTCCATCATTTTGTCTTCATAATTTCTGATGTTTAGAAAGTTAAAGTGATGCACATCGGTTGACATTCCAATCACCCAGTGCTGCATTACAGATGAAGTGTGTGCAAGTGTCTATCGGTGTATGTATGTTTCCGCAAATGTCTGCACTGGGCGTTGACTGGCGTTTTCACTCTGGTCATGCATGCGTTCTCCTACGCTTCCTTTTTGTCCACTTGGCAGCATGCTGAAGACAACACGCATGGCGGAGGATGGCGTTTCACGTCCTGAGCAGAGCTGTTCATTTAGATAAGAGCGGCTGCACATTCAGGACATGAAACAGAGGGTTAGGGCCACGGCCCGGAGATCAGCCATCAGCCCTGGATTTGCCGGCATTTCAGGGAGAATTTAGTGGGGAAACTGGGACTAATCCTGTTTGTAAAAAGTCACAGGTAGAGGGATTAGGGCCTGTTGTGTTGTCAGCTTCAACATAAACACAGTCTTGGCAATAAGGAGAGAGAGATATGTACCGGATGGTAAGTGTCTGCATGTGTGTAATGGTACTTATTGGTGAGAAGTGCCATGGGGATTTGCGAGGATGGGGAAGCGTTACTGACCTTCAGCAAACACAGACATACAGAAGCTCACAAGCAGACCCATTCTGTGTGTGGATGCTGAATTATACGCGTATTCATTCATTCAGAGTGTGCTATATGAGATCACCGTCTGTAGTGTTGTTCTCAGCAGTTTCTTTCAATGAACAGTAAACTGCTTCGCATAGGCCTTGGCCCTCCTTTCAGTTTGAGCACAAAACTACATGAACATTAGCTAGGAAACTCATAATACTTTTTTTTTTTTTTTTTACGGGTTACATCTACCTCAATGAAAAATTCAAGGTTGCTTTCTTTTTCCAAGCTTCTGTTTTTTCTGGTTCTGGAGTAGAAAGAACACCCACAGATAATTTTAGTTAGCTGTGGTCCATGATTTGTAATTGTTTTGTGGGATTAAATGCTTGCAGAGATGACAAACAGAAGCCTCATTAAAAAAAGAAAACAGTCACTCTCAGCTTGTACACACAAGTGTACTCATGACGATCACTTCCATGTGATCACAAAGGGCACCTTGAGTTGGACTTGACTTCTGACTTTTGATGGACTTTTTGGATTTATATTTTGGAAATTTGGGGCTCTTGCCATCTGCCACTTCACAATTCCTCACATTTTAAGGCTGTGTGTCCACCAAATGTGGTTTTTGTTGCCAGACTGCCCTGAACCTCTTTTTTTCAGCGCTTGTGCGATGCGCTCTGGAAAAAAAAAAGTCTACGCCCTGTATCCTAGCAACAGCTTGTCACTCACAGCTCAGCACTTCCGCTTTTCCCGTCAAGACTTTCTACTTATGTTTTAACAGCAGTCTATAAATAACGATGGACAGGAAACGTATTCTGGCATTGGCAGCAGCTCTGGATGCAAAATATGGTGACACGGAAAAGAAAACAGGAGTCTGGGTACAGACATCACCCGGTGGAGGAAACACCTGAGAGAGAACCACTGACTTGTACAGGAGTTGCACTTTCATGGTGCCCATTTCAAGGAGTATTTTAGATTGACTAGGAGTCAGTTTGAACTGGTTTTGGAGAAGATTGGCCTGGCAGTTTCTTGGATACAGAGTAATTACAGAGATTACATCTGAGGTGAGTAGCCTATGGTCAAAATCCTGTTTATTTTTACATCTATTTTTGTAAAACTCACGTTGAGATATGCTCAACACGTGGTTTCCTAAACTCATATATGACTGTCGGTATATGATCATATTTCACATTGGAGGTGTTTCCATTGTTTTGCAGTTATCCACTGCACAAATTCACACAGTATCCATATTATCTACCACAACAAACCTTTAAGAAATAAATATGACTGTGACAAAGGCACCAACACTCACCTGGCACGCTGACAGATGTGGACACATTCCTCCAAGCGTTTGCTTTTCAAATTCTGATCATGGTATCATTTTAGTGTCAGCTGAAAGAGTACCGGGTTGTTTGATGCAGCAAAAATCAGGCTCTTCCCCACCATCGTACCATTTCTCTTCTTCCCGTACCTGCATCCTATGTCCCGTCCTTCCTTAATTCTGATTGGCTGGTTTGAAAGGTTTGACAATGACGAGCGCAGCTGTGCTCTAAAAAGATGCACTTTTGTCAGCTGTCAGCACCCTGAGCACCGCGACACAAAACAGTCAGAGCTGAAAGCGTTTTAGCGCCGAGAATGAAAGTAGTTGCCCACAGCAGAAAAAGCACGTTTGGTGGACATGGAGCCTAAAAGGCAGATGAAATTCTCTAATGGCATCCCTCAAGCAGCAGCAGTGCATTTGATAGCATTCTGTCTATTTACTCATTATTGCTGGAGGCGCAGTTATAACTCTTTGGTACTGTGTATGGGGTCTCTTTTCTCAGGTAAGACCACAGCTTTAAAATGTTGCTATATTCAAATAAAAAAAAAAAGTCAAAATGTACACTGTATGCCAGATTTTTGTGATTTCTCCATTGGAATTAATATTGGAGTACTACTGCAAATATGACCAAAAATGTAAAAATGTGCAGTAGCAAAAGCCAGCCAGACAAAACTACCAAAACTTGGTGCCATAACTTAGACACAGTAAGTATAGCAATAGCATTTGTTATTTAAATTGCATTTCAGTGTTTTTAAGATGGATAATAGGATTCAAAACCAGAATAATTCACAGAATAAACAGCTTAATTCATCACTGAAGCGAATGTTTTGGTCTGTGCCACTGAACACAGACAGGGAGGTGTGTGCATGTGACTTGCATATGTGCACACATTTGTACCTGCCAGCCTTTGTCTCCACCCTCTGCATCATTTAACGTGGCAGACCACCCTGTAATGACTCTGCAGATGGCCGTCTGTGTTTCACACATGGTTTCCACACACGTGTCCGCTGCTATCCATCTCCCTCCCTCCCACATCCAGCTCCACAGGCTGAAAGCCTCTCTGTCCGTGGCTCACATTGCCTTCCACGAAGGCCTTTGTTGGTTCTCTGACCTTAGCGAACAACAGTTTTATCCATTATATTGCGCGACATGTCAAGGCAACAGGAAGGCTAGTCTTCTTTTCCACCTACAAAGGTATGGAGGCATGGAAGGGATGTTTGGCTATATGAAACGAGAGCTAAACTAACCAGGCTTATGTTTGAACCTAAACTTTGTGAGGATCAATCGCAGTCTTGCTTAGGCAACTTCAGTCTCTTTTGGCTGTACTTAACTTTATCGCCATCTTCTTTTTAACTGATTTCCAGGCCTGAAGGGATAGGCAGACCATTCAGGATTTAACAGCAAGGTCGTTGCTCACTGTAATAATGGTAGTTTGACATTATTTAAAGAAGTGCTTCTACGTTCCCGTCTCATCTCCTCTAACTCTTGTAACTGTATATTACAAAACAGAAATTTTACTGCAAAACACTATTGCTGCTGTGTGGTTTCTTTTTCTTTTTTCTCATTTTTTGCTCAGAACTTTCCTGTCCGCCCCCAGAGGTGCAGATAAAATGATTGAGAAGACAGTCAGGAGAAGATAGGACTTCAACATCCGACGATTGCAGGCCAAGCCAGGCAGCACTATATTCCTCACTTATTAACTTGATTTCATGAATGAGCCGGCATTGTGCTGTGAAAATGACTGGAGATTAACACTGATTAAAGAGGGAAATCAGTTAACGTAAGCGCCACCCCCACATCCTCTCCAGCATCCCTCCTAATTAAATGCAGCCATGTGGAGCTGGGGCTTGTCGAGCTTGACTCTCTCCTGGGCCCCGGCTCCACTCCTGAAGCCCGCATATCAAATATGTAAACCACTTTCGATAGCGGACAGATGGAATTAATTATTTCCCTCTACTTGACTGATGAGGCTACATGAAAGTTAGTGTGGGCAATTATTTTTGACATTAATGGTGCTGTGTTTTTATGTTTCCTCATCTTCACATCAGTCAGCATGGTGAGAAGACGAGAAGTGAATTGTTCTGAGAAGTGTATTATCCTCTATGTTTTGTCATGTTCCTTTAATCGGCCACACAAGGCACGTGATAAAGTTGATCTGAAGACTTCGTAGAGTGTTTCCAGAGGTATTGTGATGTAGCTGTAGAAGTGCAACATGACCTGAATGATGTGAGGTAACAAAGGCAGATTTCAAAGTATGGGATGAAATGGGATCAGTTAAGGCAGAATCTAACTGTGTTCACTGAGGAATGTTTTGATGCATAATTTAAGAAAAAAGGCAGTTCATTGTGGTTTGCCGCATAATGTTTCCGTGGTGATGCTGAAGCTCTGACAGCCTACTGGGTAGGTGTATCCAAAGAGCTGCTGTCAGTGTCCACCTTTTCTGACCTGCCCTAGGCAAGACACTTAACCCATTTACTATTACTGAGGCAATTTTCTTGACTACTCTTCTCCTCTAAAAATCCCTGGTACTATGTCTGCATGGATGTTTGTCAAAAGGGCATAAAGATTTTTCCACCCCAAAGGTAGAGATGGCTGAGAGATCAGCGAGGGAGCGCTGGGTGTTCAATGAAAGACCAGTGATCACCACTTTAAATTAATCCCTTCCTATGAGCACAGGTCACACGTACAGTCATTTCCTAATTAGGTGGTGAGGGCGCACAGGGGAAAACCAGACAATACTGTGTCAGAAACTAACGAAAGCACCGGTGCAAGGTGTTAAGCGTGGCACAAATGCCCGCTTCAGACCATTTTAATAGGGTCCTGAGGAGCTCTTTGTTGTACAGTGGGGGGTGGGGGAGGTGCAGCTACACCGGAGAAGGCAGACTTTCATTTAATTAAAAAAAGACTGGTGTAGTAACTCTGAATTATGACCTAAAACATAGAATCAGTCTTTCAGATTTATTGCAGTTGGCCATGAAAGGGTTATGAAAAGTTAGAGTGCCAAAATAATAATTCTGTAGGTAATCTCCCATTATGCTCTATACATATTCTATACATATTCTGTTTGCATTCGTATGAACAAATATGTTGTGTTAAACTCTGGTAAACAGGAAGTACTGTAGGCAGAGCTATAGAGCCCTCTTTCTGCTCTCTCTCTCTCACTTCTTTTAGTCAGGTCTATTACATTAGTTACACACCCAAACCAACACACACACACACTTTTGATAGTACATTTTAGGGGACAGTTAACGTGAATAGCGGATGGCCTGTTCACGTCAGAGTTAAACTGGCCAATCAGACTGTTGCGCACAAGTCTATCCTATTGTACGGGGTTGGTCTAACCAACCCGAGAAGATGAATGTAAGTTGCACCCGAAAGTCGCAGTCAGTCTGGCGACACTCCTGAGGGGACTGCATTACGCTGAACCCAACACCGCTTGCTTTACATGTGACCTCTAAATAAATATTGCATCTTTGAATTGAAGAATTCTCCGGCTTATTCTTGGATCTTTCAAAGAATCAGGATTTTAACAGCTGGTATAATCAAAATATAAGCTGTTAACCAGCTTTATAACCAGAGTGGTGGCCTAGTTGGTAGAGCATCTGCCCCACAACCAGGAGGTCGTGGGTTCAAATCCCAGCCGGGTCATACCGAAGACCATATAAAAATGGTACTTTCTAGTTTGGTACTTAGCATAATAGAATGGGGAAAGGAAAGTTAACGCACAGAGCTATTGGGGGACTGATCCCCCACTGTAGCTTTCACTGCTCATAGTAGCTGTGTGGCCTAGGGTCAGTGGAAGGTGGGAAAATTTATTTCTAACACAACTGTTTTAAAGGGAGCTTTTGGACTCTTAAATGTACTCCTATATAGAGGCCACATTGGGACTCCAAAATTCACTGTGCCTTTAGCATGCTGGCATGTTGCATAAACATGAAATTGTTCATTCTACTGGGTTACAGGTAAATTCAGTCTCTAGGACTAGAAAATGTGTTTCAACCACAACATACATTCACAGGCATGCAAAAAAAAAAAAGATAAAGAAAGATCCTATACTGACTCAACTTCAATGTTAATATCTTTGTTTTTTATGGCATTCATGGCCATTCAAGTGCTCACAAGCGTACACTACAATGTGGGATGCCATAATAATGTAGAGGAAATATTCACATCATGGGAAGAAGTGGGAAGGGACGGCGGTACACCTATCCGCTCTGAGTCACCAGCCGTGAATTTTACATCTGCGTCCCTCTGGTTGCAACTGGTGAGTGAGGGCACTCTCTATGTATTATGGATGAGCTGGAAAGGGGGGAAGCAAAGAGGAGAAGAGGGATATGGAATCACAAGAAGAGCGTTTAATAACAATGCCACGCTGTTGTTCATTCAGCAGCACACCTGAACGTGGGCCAGTACTGCTCAGAAGAGGCGAGTAAACGGAGGCTCCACTCAACTTGCACACACAGACTTATTGACTTGACACATAGAAACTAGTTTGAGATCCTAGAGGCACTTTAGGGCTCTGGAATACAGTCTCTCAGGAGCTTTAGAGTAAATAGAAATGGACTAATACCCCATTACCAAAGAAGGTAGAGGAAATGCCTTAAGAGTGCATCTGACCATAGCAGGAGGTGTATCTAAAATGGTTGTAATATGCAGCGTCTCGAGGCAGGCTTCAGAGAGTGGTTTCTTTCTGCAGCTGGGGGTGGAAAAGAACATGACCAAACTCAATGCATATTTCACACCGTGGTTAAAGAGACTTGAGACTGGCATGGTTTGACAGAAGCTTGCTGAGTGCATGACGGTGCTCCCTCACATCTTGCACTTCTGTGGTAATAAAATGACAGAATGAACCTGCACAAAGCTGATAGTTGGATTTGGTCTTGAAGCTGTTGAGAAAGAGTGTATGTAGAAACTGTGTAAATGCTTACTATGTGAGATGTTTTTTTTTAAATATCTGAAAAAATACTGACAAGATGGTTCATGTTTTTGATGCTAAAATAAATATGCTCAGATAACATCCTTATTCTAATTATAGTATTTCATTTTTATAATGTGTAGATTATTTAAGAGGATAAATTGATTTCGCAGAGAACAGAGGAAATATCCAGGATGTGATAAGCCTGCTATTAAACAAAGGAAAAGCACAAAATACTTTTTAAATCAGATTTTCCTGTAAGAAGCCAGTCAGACTCCAGATGTGAACTGAATTTCAGAAAAAAAAAATGTGTGTATTGTGGAAGATGAAAGCAGAGGAGACAGTGAGCTGGACGACACACAAACTTTATTCACCTTCCAACATAAAACACAGAAAAAAATCTTCCCGGGGTCTCTGGGCGCCTCCTTTTATACCACTTTATTTCTGCCCCATGAGACCCATGGAGCCAAAGACAGTACACACAGTGCACAAAGCCTATCTGGCACATTAACATGAAAGAACATGAAACCTGCTTCTCACTCCCTCTCATACTCTAGGGAATTCCGGTGTCTCCTGACTCCCCAGGGTGCGGCTAGTCCTTTGTTACATCTGAGACGCCCTGGTGCCACTTCCTCCTTCAGTCCTGTGCCCCCCCCCCCCCCCGGCTTCCAGCTCTGGGTGGAGAACCCCCCACTCAGTGCCCCCACACAGTCCCACCAAACACCAGAAAGGGAACTAACCACCCGGTCCCTTGGGCTTGAGCCGGCGCCCATAGCGGCTGTAGCGAGGGGTCACTGGTCCAGTCGAAGCACCCTCCTGGCGAGGTGTGCAGCAGGACACGTTGGTCTGTGGAGGGGAAGAGGGTGGTGGTGGGGAACAGGTTAACTTCGCGAGCACAGTCCTGTACCGAGGGAACACCAACTTGTGGAACCACCGCCGGTGGGCGTCCACGCCGGGGAGCTTGGGCCAACACCACCTGCTCGTCTGCCAACACATAAGCGGGCTTCAGCCTGTCAATGCAGACGGTCTCCTTACGCCCCCCCCAAGTCTAACACAAAATGCTTTACCCCAGTTTCCAGTACTCTGAACGGTCCGTCGTATGGTGGGTGCAGCGGGGTTCTGTGTGCATCGTACCTGACAAAAATTAACTTGGCAATCTGTAAGCTCTTCAGTACGGTGTGGGGAAAACAATGGTGGCAGCCTCTGTACTGTATAAAAATTCCGCGGGCAGGTCGGTCCCGGGTGCGGTGTTTTCCGGTAAAAATTACCCGGGGATCCACAGCAGCTGAGGAAAAAAGCGAGTTCTGCTGGGGAGGCTACCAGATCCTCCTTAGGCATGGAGTGCAAACCTAACAGGACTCAGGGCAGGCAGTCAACCCAATTTGCATCCGTGAGTTAAACTCTGAGCACTGCCTTAAGCAACCTATGAAAACATTCGCATAACCCGTTAGCCTGGGGTTTGTACACGGTAGTGCGGTGGATTTTGACCCCCAGGCTGTGGGCCATCACGGACCAGAGTTCCGAAATGAACTGCGGACCCCTGTCGGAAGTGATGTCTGATGGGGATCCGAACTGTGCAACCCAAGCCAACAAAAAAGCATGGGCCACTTCGGCGGACGTGGTGGAAGCCAGCGGGACTACTTCAGGCAAACACGTGGTGCAGTCCACGATTGTCAAAAGGTGTGTGAAACCTTGCCATGGCGGGGAAATCTATTCCCATGTAGACAGGGGAGACTAACGCGCACGACAGGCAATCGGCCATGACATTGAGCTGACCGGCTACGTGTTGAATGTTGAATGAACTCAGAGATCGCGGCCAAATGTCGTTGCTGCAGGGCTGACCACGGTTCCGAGACTTTGGACATTGCGGACGTTAGTGGCTTATGATCAATGAATGTGCTGAACTCGCGCCCTTCTAGCCAAAACTGGAAGTGGCGTATCACCAGGTCCAGGGCCAACAACTGTCTGTCAAACGTACTGTATTTGCGTTCGTTGCCGCACAAAGTACGGCTGAAAAATGCGAGCTGCTGCCACGAACCAGAGATGTACTGCTCCAGCACTGCCCCTATGGCACCGTCAGACGCATCCGTGGTGAGTGCTGTCTGCGCTGACGGGGCAAGGTGGGCTAGCAAGGCGATGTTAGCGAGCGCTGTTTTAGCGTCTGCAAAAGTCTGGACTCGCTTGGGGGTCCAGTCAATGTTTTCTGCGGGCTTCTTTTTTTTGAGCGCGGCGTACAACGGCTGTGGCAGCTGGACTGCACTGGGAAGGAAACGGTTATAAAAGTTGACCATGCTCAAAAATTCCTGTAGGGCCCTCATGGTCTGTGGACGCGGAAAATCCAACATGGTGTGCACCTTATCAGGCAGCGGAATCGCGCCCTCCGGTGAAATGCGGTGACCCAAAAAATCAATCACTGGCACACCGAACTGGCACTTTGCCGGGTAAACGATAAGCCCTTACACTTCCAACCTCTGGAAAACTATTTTGAGATGGGTGAGGTGCTCCTTCTCGGATGTGCTAGCCACCAAAATGTCATCCAAGTAGACAAAAATGAAAGACAGGTCATGGAGCACCGCGTCCATCATTCTTTGGAAGGTTTGCGCCGCACCCTTTAACCCGAACGGCATGCGTAAAAACTCAAAAAGGCCAAAAGGAGTTATTACAGCTGTTTTGGGAACGTCCTCTGCGTGCGCTGGGACCTGGTGGTAACCGCGGACCAGGTCCACTTTCGAAAAAACACGCCTCCTGGCCAGATGCACAGATGGGATACCGATTGTGTTCCGTGGCGTTGTTCAAGCACGGGAAATCATCGCACAGTCACCATGACCCATCGGCCTTAGGCATCATGTGTAGCGGGGATGCCCACGGGCTAACGATGCCCAGTTGATCTAAGTCAGCAAACTCCTCGCGTGTGCTGGCCAGCTTAACCACATCCAGGTGCTGAGGGCGCGCCAACACCAGCGGGCCTTTTGTGCTTACGAAATGTTCGACCCCGTGTTTGGTTAGTGTAGCTAAAAAAGTCGGGACCATGAGTGCTGGGAACTGTGAAAGTAAATACTGGTACTTACCACCTGGAGCTATAACGTTAGCCAGTGTTGTGGGCCCAACTCCCCGAGCTGTGCAGGGCAAGGAGGAAAAAGAGACAGCATCCACTAAATATCTGTTGGCAACATCGACTAACAACCCATAAGCACATAAAAAATCTGCGCCTAAAATGGAGACAGAACATGCAGCTACCACAAAATCCCACTGGTAACTGCGTCTCTGTAAGCATACCATCAGCGTCCGTTCGCCGAACATCCTGATGTTGGATCCATTGGCGGTCGTGAGTCCGGGACCGCTGCCTCCTGCCAACCTGTCTGCGCTGACCAGCAGGATGAGGCTCTTCTGGGAGCCAGAGTTCGCCAAGAAACGTCTCCCCGAATGTGTGTCTGTGATGAAAAGCAGCTTGTTCCTGTCGCCAGCGGTCGCAGCTGGTACTGACTGCTGGTCGTGCCGTTTCCCGGCTTCTTGAATTGGCACGGCTTCAGACAACGTTAGGAATTCAAGCCGAAATGGTGGTGATAAAAACAAAGCATCCAGTTCCTGAGTCTCTTGGCGTCCGTCACAGCCACCACCAGTGGCTCCTTGACCTCGCTGGAGTCCTTCATGGATGCCGGTGTCGTTGCGTGCATGCTGAGAGCTCTGGTTGCTATGATGATGCGGTCTGCTTCCTGCACCAGAGCGCGGTAATCCTTGGGTTACCAGCAGCGGCGAGTTGGCCAGGATTGCCCTCGCTGTAGCAGGTAGGTTCCTGAGGAAAAGATGGGTGACCAGGAAGGATTTGTCGTTCTTCCCCATCAACACCAACATGCTCTCCATCAGCTCCACAGCTGATCTGTCACCTAACTCTGAGCGCATTAGGAGTCTCGCTGCTCTCTCACTGTCCAACAGAGTATAACGCTGGAGTAGCCTCTGCTTGAGTGCTTCAAATTTCCTCTGGGTTGGCGGCTCCTGGAGCAGGCTCATTACTTGCTGCGTGGCGTGTACATCCAGTGCAGCAACCACATGGTAATATTTGGTGTCGTCCGTTGTGATCCCGCAGAGTGCAAACTGGGCTTGCACGTGTAGGAACCAAGGGGTCGGATTGTGAAGCCAGAAGTCTGGGAGCTTGACTGTGACAGTGCATGCGTATAAAACATAAAACAAATAAATAAAATTAAAATAAAAACCATCATCAAAATGGGTGGAGATAATGAAGATGGCACAGTATCTTCCCTGTGTGCTCTGGCTATTATGTAATATTAATTCATTTGCTTGCTTTACCACTTAATTCTTTTGTGTAGCAAAGATATTGCTTTGGTAGCCAATCCAGATACACAAATTTATGTACAAGAGCACTGAAAAAGGGAATTTTTCATTGCATGCCAAAACCTTGCACATGACAGTACTTGTGTGTATTCTGCTTTTCTATTCGTATGTCTCTTTATGAAGCGATTGTGCATTTTGATGTCTGCAGCCTTCTTCGTCTGCCTATAAGCATTTAACTCAGATTTTTTTCACCCACCGTCACGTGTTGTTGTGTTAGTTCCCCTCTGTTGTGTGTAGGCTTCAAAGGTTGTATTCAGAAGCGCACATGCAGAAAGTCATTTGCAAATCAATGTATTCCTTCAGTTAGCTGCTGATTTCAGTTAAGCTAAAATTCATATTTTACCAAACAAGAGAGCCAGCAGTGCACTTCCACACCTCATTTCCCTCTCGTGTTTCTGATATGGAATGTTTCCACTTCTCAGACTACAGGAATGATGCTGACTGGCAGCCCTGTGGGGGCACAACTCGCCTAGTGGGCTGTTACAGTACTTAATCAATATAGCAATGCTTCAACCATGACTTCAGTGCCAGCAGAGGAGCCTGCTCAGTGCTGACAGGATGTTTTCATTCAAACTTGCAGTTATGCTATGACACCGTTTCATTCCAGGAAAGAGCTGCAAGATGGCCCTCCTGCCAGACTTTTTTGAGGCTCGCCATTACAGGCTCCACACTGTGCAGATTTCATAGATTAATGATAAGTTTTGACATCCTCAAGGACATACAGCACATGTCATTTTAAAGACCACAATCTGTTTCTGTGGTTTACAGCGCATCAAAAAAAATGTTTATAAAGTTCAGTTTTCAGCCTGCTCATTATTATTTATGAACTCCTAATCTGATTGGGTGAAGGTTTTATCAGAGAGCCAGTCACAAGTAAGGAGCTAGTCAAGGTGTGTTTGTTTATCCAGCAGAAATGAAGGCAGGGCTTGTTGTTTTGTGATGTCATAAAAATAAGGAATTGCAATTCGCTTGTTTCTTTAGGAGCTTCAGACCATTTATGTGATAAAACAATTTATGTGATAAAATTAGTAATTTGTTTTAAAGAAAAAAAGAAGTTAAAATTTTACAAGGAAAAAAAACTGTTTATGATGAAAAAAGTTGTATTTGGGAGAAAAAAATTTACACATTTTACAAGAAAAATTATGCATATGTACAAGAAAAAAGTCAAATTTCTGATAGAGTTGTGTTTTTATTAGGAAAAAGTTACAAATTCACAAGAAAAATTATGCATATTTGAGATAAAGTTGGTAATTTATGATAAAAAAAAGTCACAGATGTATGAATTATAAAATTACAAATTTATATGAAAAAGTTGCAAATTTAACAGGAAAAATTCTAAAATTTATGACAGAAAATTCGTAATTTCAAATAGTGGTGTTGGAAGATTAAAATTTTTAATCACAATTAATCTTTTGAAATGTTGAGTTAATCATAATTAATAATGTGTTAATTGCGTGTTTTTCCATACAGATACAGTGTACCTTCAGTTAGTAATTTTTCAAGTTTGTCAAACTGTTATGAACATGGGAGTGGACAAATATGCTTGCTGTCTTCACCTGCAGGTTTATTAAAGCTCTCAAGATATCCAGAATGACAAAAACTGCCCAGAATATTCTCCAGAAAATTCTCAAAAGTAGACTGCATGTGCAAACAACGGAATGCCAGGGCTCAGTAACGTCAGTGCAACACAACTCAGCATCCAACCAGCCAACAGCTACAAAAGGAGCTCGCTCTTTCTCCCATAGCAAACATCCACAACTTTTAAGCAGATCAACACAAAATCATGGCCCTCGTGTGTCACAACAAACACAATTTCCCTTTTAGCAGAAAAACTGCAAACATAAATAAACAACTATCTCGCCTGTGATGATGCCCCACTGTGCTGCAAAAACAGCGAGGGAGTGAATGGACATTACAAACACAGCTTGAGAATTTTTTTAAACTAGTACTCACCAACAGTTGGACCCAAAGCTATGAGGATGAAAACAGGCGAATTTCTGGCCGTGTCAGCTGCTGGAGGTCAGCTACAACCTAGCATGTAGCTACTAGCCAGCTAGCCAGCTTCCAAAGAAAAAGAACAACCCAACATCCAGGCGAGGTTTTGGAGGAGGCTGTAACAATTATCCAGGTGAGAGCTCCGACAGATAACGTAAACTTAGACATGACAGCACTTTGGGGATTTCCATGACTGTAATCCAGCTTGTTTGACTTTGCAATGTCTTCATAGCGTGCACAGTGTCTGTGGCCAGAGTGGGTTTTGTACAGAGAGCCACTAGGCCAAAAAGTAGTTTACGCTTTCTGCCGTTAACTGCCATTAACCGCAATCACAAAATTTGTCACCCGTTAACGGGGACTAAGCGTTAACGGGTGATTAACGCAATAACGCCAACACCATTAATTTTACATTTTCTTTGAAATATTTGAGGGAAAAAGTCACAAATTTATATATAAATAATATATAAATATAAAACGGCTAATTTACTTTAAAAAGTTTTAAATTTTACAAGGAAAAACTGCTTATTTACAATGAAAAAAGTTGCTTATTTGGTAGGAAAAGTTCACACATTTTACAAGAAAAATTATACAGATTTACAAGTAAAAGTCAAATTTTTGACAAAAAAAATCACATTTATGAAGAAAAAAGTCACAAATTTACAAAAAAGTGAGAAATTTAAAAGAAAAATGTGGGTGATTTTCCATTTCATGCAGCCCAGTGCCAAAATGTGCAACAACCAATCATGTGGTTTAATTGTTTTTTAATAAATGATGTAGATTATCTGGGTAAAGGAGATGTGTCATTTTTACCACTGGTAACATATAAAGTCTTTTTCTGTTCTGAAAATCTTATGTTGGTGATTTATTACCAAAACACATTTAAACCAACTTAAAGGTTGTGTTGATTCCTTTGTAAGATGACAGTTTTAATATTTTAATAGTGCACATCTGACTCATTTTATAAGGTCAAAAGCCATGAGAGCACCATTTTGCACATTAGGGAACCTTTAAAGCCTGCTTCATGCTACACCCCTGTTGTCCACGTATGTGTAACCGGAAACCTGGTGTGATGAAATTTACGTCATCGTCCCCACTCTGCTAGTGTCCGCAGTGCTCAACCGCGGACGACCGTGTGCAGCCCAAATTTTGTGACCGCGCTGCCTGCCCACGACCTGAACGCGTTGAAAAGCGCATGCGCAAGATTGAACGTCCCATTCACGAGGTGGCGATATCGACACAGCGTACATCAGTAGACGAAGAAGACAACGAGGAGGCAGAAAACGAGAATGAAAACATACATGAATCATACACACAGTACATGCTTTCTTTCACAGCGGCAGCAGCATCTTCGTGGAAAAGGAATGAAAACTGGGAAGTCAAACAGCAGAAATGGACTCTATATTTGAAGAGAAACTTTGTGAAGAAGTCCGCTGTTTCTTCGTTGTTGAAAATTGTAGCGCATCAGCGCCTTGGCGCTACCTATCGGGCGGGAGTGAAACTGCAAATGATGGTTGTGCGCATGCGTCAGCCGCTTGGCCTGGGTAGATGAAAAAAGTGAGCATGAGCAGCACCGCATGCGTGCCGGGCTCGTCCAAAGTGTACGTAGACCACAGCGGACTAGAGAGAAATGGAGCATGAAGCAGGCTTAAGACTTGGCTGCCTTTCTGAGAACTAAATCATCAATGAACTCTCTGACCAATCAGGTCTTGTACAATACTTTTAAACATTTGAGAACTGCTTTTCAACATCTATGTATCTTCTTAGTGGTATGACCAGAACATACATATATATTTTAGTAGACTTTAGGTTTCTGCATTACTGACAACAAACCTCTGAACGTGGTAGTTGCTTCTGCAGCAAATTTTGCCTGTGACTGAAAATTTTGCTTTCCCAGTGCTTTGCTGTCAGCAGAACCGAACCATGCATCTGCAGTAGCTCACATTTGCATTTACACTTGCTTGCACATGCAACCAGACATATGTTCTTATATGACTATCAACGGTAAGCAGTAGCTCCCTCACACCTGTTCCCTGGCAAAGGATTTTGCCACCAAGAAATATACATAAGATAGACCCACAGAAGTGACTCCTGAGACACGCAGCCATTCCACAGTATGGCGACCTTTATTATGGGTTCATCACCCTGTGCCCTGTTGCAAACTGAAGTGATTAATTGAGAGTTTGTGCTGTATGTGCCCCGCTCCACTCAGCGGCCTGTGAAATAGACTGCATTTCATACCATTTCCATCAACAGAAGGAAATAATACCCGTGCCTCATGTTTCCGTGCCATCTCCTTTGCTCGCTGAAACATAAACACCTGAAATTTTTTTCACATGTTTACTTATTTCATGCATTTTTCACCTTCCTATTTCACTTTAACACTTGCATGGCTCAGTGGCTCTGATCATTTGGGGTGAGGCACAGATGTGATGAAGCGAGAGAGAGCAAGATAGAGTGCCGTGAGAAAGTTGCTGAGGTGACGACCTGATTGATTTTTAAATGAACCTGTATTTGTGGGTTTATTCCCTTTGCTTCTAGCTTGCCTGCAGTCTTGAGTGACTTAGATTTTGATTTTACGATGAACAGCTCTTGTAGAAATTGTAAATATTGGCACATGTGCAGAGGATGAAAACGTGGATGAAATGGACAAGAATGGCAGGATAGAATCTTGCTGAAATCTTTTGCCACTTTTTTGTCTACACACATCAATCTGTCAGTCAATAAAAAGCCCAACCATTCTTTCCCTCACAGTTGACTTCCTGTGTACCACATTGCTGGTTGTCTTCAGATTGTTCTGTGGAAGTTCAGACTTCTTGAATGTTCACATTTGCAAATTGTTCATACCTGAAATTCATGTGGTGTATTTTCTTTTATGTCAGACAGCAATGTCCTTTGGCCATAGTCTTGACCAGAGGTTGTGTACATTAAAAAAAAAAAAGTATTTAAGTATTTGTTTTCTTGCCCAAACCAACACAATACAGATTTCTAATAGTGTGACCAAAGCATAATCTATGTGTGGTGGAACAGGAAATTGGTCAAACTAGATTTAGGAAAGGTCTGCGTTCATTAACATTTATATAATTGACTTGTTTTGTTCAACACTTTGCATATACACACACAGTTATGTATGGTTTATAAACACAAGAAACTCAATGCATTACCATTAGACATAGGCTACAGTATGGTACCAGGGTCAGAAGTGGTGAATGCTGGAATTAAACACATGCACAATTCAGGCAATCAGAAGGAAGATATGAGTTTCAAATCTCAAGTTATCAATGAATTAGAGTAAGAGTAGCTAATTTCCGTCCATCCATCCTCTACTGCTTATCTGGGGGTCCAGGTTACAGGGGAGGCAGTCCAAGCAGAGTAGCCTGGACTGCCACCCGGTGTGCCCGCTGCAGGGTCAACCCATGTGGCTCCTTTGAGTACACTGGGTTCTAATGTCTTTTGTAGGGATCCACTGGACCGCTCTTTGTCTGGCCTTTCACCAAGGACCAGTTCATCTTGGGAGACCCTAGCAGGGGAAAGTTGCCCCAGTAACATACAGTACCTCCTAGGATCATTAGGACACACAAACCCCTCCACCATGATAAGATAGCAATCTATAGATCTAATTTTAAAAAGGAAGAAATCAGTGCTTTATACTGTTTTAGATTAACTAAAGCTAATACAAACTATTAGTTTTAGTTAATCTAAAAAATTAACCAAACTAACTAAATTAACTAAAAATCATGATCTGTACCAAGTGTAGGGGGCAGCACTGGAGGGAAGACGAATGAAAGTCAGTAGACACAATACATGAGTGCGAATGAGAGGAAAGCAGCTGTAATGGGGAAGATACTATAAGGAGTAGAGAAGGAAGCAGTTTAAATACCTGCGGTTAACAACCCAATACAATGGGCAGTACACAAAAGAGGTGAAGAAGAGAGTGCAGGCAGGGTTGAGTGGGTGGAGACAAGTTTCAGAGGTGATTTGTGACCGAAGCCTAGCAGCTAGAGTGAAAGTGAAGATTTACAACATGGTAGTGAGACCTGCTATGATATACAGTGGTGTGAAAAAGTGTTTGCCCCTTCCTGATTTCTCATTTTTTTGTATGTTTGTCACACTTAAATGGTTCAGATCATCAAACAAATTTAATTAGACAGAGATGACTTCCGGTCTGGACACCATGGTGATAGCAGCTTAACGCTGAAGCTCCCAGACCCCATCCGTGAAAATACCATGAAAATCAGATTTAACGGATTTTTGGAAGAGTGAAAATCAAAAGACAAAGTCATTATGCCTAAAGGAAAACAGAAGAGATCGACATTTACCAGGCCAAGACGCGCATCGGCCGGAGAATCTGACCTTCATTCAGAATGAAGGAAATTAAAAAACAAATAAATGAGATCTACACAATAGAAATCCAGAAGAAACTGACATTTCTGAAACAAAAATACTATGAAACAGGTAGCAAATCGGCAAAATTACTAGCCTATAAATTGAGGAAACAACAAATGGAGAGAGCAGTCTACAAAATCAGAGACCCAGTATCAGAGGAAATAAAATTTAAAATTCAGGAAATTCTTAAAAGCTTTGAGAATTACTACAAGAACTTGTACTCCCTCAAGAAACACAAAAATGCATCCGAAGCCTTCCTAAATACATTAAATCTTCCCCAACTTACTGAGTCACAAAATAAAACACTACTGTCAGAAATACAACCTAAAGAATTAGAAAAAGCAATTATGAAACTTAAAGCTAACAAATCCCCAGGAGCAGATGGCTATACAGCAGAGTGGTACAAAACCTTTAAACAGCAACTATCTCCTCTCCTCCTGAAAACATTTAACTATGTCCTCCACACAGGGGAAATCCCCCCCCCCCCCCCCCGGAGAGAAGGGGTCATTGCAGTCATACCTAAACCTGAAAAGGATAAACTAGACTGCTCCAACTACAGACTAATCAGTGTGTTAAATCAGGACTATAAACTTTTTACCTCTATCCTTGCCAAAAAGTTAGAAAATATACTGATAGACTTAATTCATTTAGACCAAACAGGTTTTATAAGACAAAGACAGACACAAGATAACATTAGACGCACTTTACACATAATTCATCATATAAAAAAAAATATAATTTAAATGCAGCCATATTGGGATTAGATGCTGAAAAAGCATTTGATTCGGTTGACTGGTCTTTCTTATATAGAATCTTATCCAGTTTCAATTTTCATAATAACTTCATTAGAACTATCCAGGCATTATATAAAAAAAAAAAACCAACAGCTAAAATAAGGATTAACGGTAAATTATCATCATCTTTTGAACTGGAAAGAGGATGTCGTCAGGGCTGCCCCTTGTCTCCACTGCTCTTTGCAATCTTCATAGAACCTCTGAGCCAATGGATAAGACAGAATCAAAAAATTCAAGGTATTACACTTGGTCAGAAGGAACATGAAATAGCACTCTTTGCTGATGACATTTTAATATACCTGGGGCAGCTGGACACCTCTTTTCCAGAACTAATCTCAGTTTTTTCAGAGTATGGAGAGTTATCGGGGTACGAATTAAACATGCATAAAACCCAAATTTTAACATTAAACTATGACCCAAATCAATATTTACGAAGCAAACTCAAAACTAACTGGGAGATGGAATCTATGAAATATCTGCGGGTCAATATCCCGAAACAACTCAACAAAATTATAACACTCAACTATGATCTACTGATGGCAAAAATAAAATCTGATCTAGCACGATGGAATATGATATCATTCTTGGGTACTGCACAAAGAATTGAAGCAGTCAAAATGAATATACTTCCACGTCTTCTATACCTTTTCCAAACAATATCGGTAGAACCTCCCAAAAAAACATGGCAAGAACTGGACAGAAGGATCTCAAGATTCACATGGCAGGGCAAGAGACCTAGAATCAGATATAGAACCCTACAGCTAAACAAAGACAAAGGTGGGCTCGCGCTGCCAAATATCAGGGACTATTTTAAAGCTGTATAAATTAAAACTTTAGTAGAGATATGTAACCCAGTCTACACTGCACAATGGAAGGAAATGGAATGCCAAATAACAAGTGACATTCCCCTACAGGCGATAATAGGGAACAATGCCTTACCTAAACTTTTGAATAACACTAACCCGTGGATAGAGACCCCGCTAAAAATTTGGTTTAAGATAGTCAGAGAGAATCAAACTAAAGAACCCTATCAATTATTGCAATGGATTTCCTATGACCAGGACTTTACTCCTAATAAAACAGACACTAGATTTAAAAAGTGGAAAGAGAATGGACTGATAAAATATTACGATTTTTTTAAAGGGCAAACTTTAAGAAGTTTTGAAGATTTGAAAAAACAAGGTCTAGTAAATCAAGACCTTTACAGGTTCTTTCAGCTTAGACACCACATAAACAAAACACTTAAAAAGGAGGATTTGGAAAGGGCCCAGTCAGGTGTTCTGAAGGTTTTCTTAATGGCATATAAAGGAATCCCAGGGATCAGATACATTTCTAAAATATACCAAGGTCTTCAAGACTTAAAAGGAGACAACACATCATATATAAAAGAGAGATGGGAAAAAGAGGGGAATTTCACTTTACAACTGGAAATATGGGAAAAGCTAAATAAACAACAATGGAAAAGTACTTCATCCCTGCAGTGGAGAGAATATGGATGGAAAAATTTGGTAAGATTTTTCAGAACACCTGCACAAAACAAATTTACTCGTAAAGGGTTGAATTGTTGGCGCTTGTGTGGTGAAAAGACTGCAAATCATTTTCATGTGCTTTGGTCATGCCCAGTTATCCACCAATATTGGACCAATGTCCAGACAATATTGGGGAAAATATTCAAAGTAACAGTTCCCTTTTCTTTTGTAACTTTGTATTTGGGTTTACTACCGGAATCACTGGAAAGACGAGGGGAAAAATACTTATTCACTGTTTTAATATTGGCAAGTAAAAAAGCTCTAACAAAAAAATGGATGTTGAAAGACTGTCCTACACCTGAAGATTGGATTAACGTGATTCAGGACATTTATTTGATGGAAAAGTTGACATTTCCACTGAGACAGGACATGGATGGGTTCTTGAACTTTTGGCAACCCTGGAACGCATATGTGTCTTCCATTAGATCTAATCTTTGACAAACACTATTTCAATAATGGCACCTCTCTTTGTTCCAATGCTACTCAGATTCTCTTTTATTTTTCTGCTCTTTTGTTTTTTTGGGTTTTTTTAATTTCTCTTTTTCTTTCTCTTAAAAAAAAGGGTGTTGTAATAATTTTTTTCCAGTGTTGTCAAAAAACAAAAAAAGGGGGAATATGTGATGAAAATGTAAACAATGCAATGCTGTAATGACATGTATACCCTTTACAAAAACTTAAATTAAAAAAAATATTAGAGATAACACAAGTAAAGACAGAGATAACACAAGTAAACACAAAATGCAGTTTTTAAATGAAGGTGTTTATTATTAAGGGGGAAAAAAATCCAAACCTACATGGCCCTGTGTGAAAAAGTGATTGCCCCTAAACCTAATAACTGGTTGGGCCATCCTGAGCCGTAACAGCTGCAATCAAGCATTTGTGATACAGTAACTGCACTGAAAAAAAAAAAATCTTTTGAACTAACATAATAAAATCATTGAAAGTGGTTCCCCAAAATAAAGTTATGTTTTGCGAACATAATAAAATCATGTGCATGTTTCATGATCTGCATATGTAACATTGACATGATTTTGTTTTGTTTTGGCAGCATCATAAAATCATGCGCATGTTTCATGATCTGCATATGTTACCTTCACATGGTTTTGTTGTTTTGGCAACATAATAAAGCTGACTTTATTGTCATTCAATCCATACAGCCAATCATGTACAGTAGAATAAAATTACATTTCTTTTATCTACAATCAGATGGGTCGCTGCCATGCAAGGTGCCACCACAAATTTCCCTCCTCTGTTCTATTATTGCTGAGCACCAAGATGGATGGCAGAAGTTCCACTTTTATATGGTCTTTGTCATGACCCGACCAGGATTTGAACCCAGACCTCCCGGGTGTGGGGCGGATGCTCTCCCAACTAGGCCACCACTACGCCACACCTCCTAAACTCATGTGCAAACAAAATCGTGTCAGTGTTAGCTATGCACATGTAACATTGACATGATTTTGTTTGTTTTGGTCATGTGCATGTTTCACAACCTGCATTTGTTACCTTCACATGATTTTGTTGTTTTGGCAACATAATAAAAGCATGTTTCATGATCTGCACGTGTAACATTGACATGATTTTGTTTGCACATGATTTTAGAAGTGGTGGCGTAGTTGGTAGAGCATCTGCCCCACACCCGGGAGGCCTGGGTTCAAATTCTGGACGGATCATGACAAAGACCATATAAAAGTGGAACTTCCTACCGTCCAACTTGGTGCTCAGCAATAATGGAACAGAGGAGAGAAATTTGTGGCGGCGCCTTGCATGGCAGCGACCCCTCTGATTCTAGATGTGATTAACATTGTAGATAAGAAAAACATAATGTTGTTCTACTGTACATGATTGACTGTATGGATTGAATGACAATAAAGTTGGTTTTATTATGTTGCCAAAATAACAAAATCATGTGAAGGTAACATATGCAGATCATGAAACATGCACATGATTTTATGATGTTTGCAAAACATAACTTTAATTTGTGAAAACACTTCCAATGATTTTATTATGTTGGTGGAGTGGTTAGCACTGCAGCAGCACAGCAACTCACCCTTGGCCGGGGGATCCTGGGTTTGATCTCAGCCCCCGACCAACAGTGATCTATGTGGAGTTTGCATGTTCCCCCCGTGTCTGTGCGGGTTTACTACGGGATTTCTTCGGTTTTCCTCCCACATGCCAAAAACATGCAAGTTAGGTTAATTGGCATCAAACTGGAGAATTTTTTTTTTTACCCTTAATAATAAACATCTTCATTTAAAAACTGCATTTTGTGTTTACTTGTGTTATCTTTGTCTAATATTTAAATTTGTTTGATGATCTGAAACATTTAAGTGTGACAAACATACAAAAAATGAGAAATCAGGAAGGAGGCAAACACTTTTTCACACCACTGTATATGGCTTGAAGACAGTGGTGCTCACAAAAAGACAGGCAGAAGAGCTGGAGGTGGGAGAGTTGAAGATGCTATGATTCTCATCAGTGACTATAGGGGCAGAATTAGAAATCAGTATTTTAGAGGGACAGCTCAGGTTGAGCGGTTTGGAGACAAAGGAAGAGAGGCAAGGCTGAGATGGTTTTGACATGTGCAGAGGAGGGACAGTGGATATACTGGACAAACGATGTTGAAGATGGAGCTGCCAGGCAGGAGGAAAAGAGGAAGACCACAGAGAAGATGCATGGATGTAGTGAAGGAGGACATGGAGAGGGTTGGTGTTATAGAAGGAGATGTAAGGGATAGGGTGAGATGGAGACAGACGATCCGCTGTGGCGACCCCTAAAGGGAGCAGCAAGAAGAAGAAGACAGCCAATACAAACTATTAGAGATTACCTCATATTATCCTTGTATTAAATTGATATTTTTTTCCCATGTGCCAAAACTTCAGTCTTTCATTATATGTGAGTCTAAACTAAGTTTGTAATGTTTATAGTAATACAGTAGGCAAACATCAGGCAGACAGGTAGCGTTCCAGCCAGCGTCCCTAAAGACACCTAAAAGTAACGCACCCAACGTACAGTAAATCAAAAGCAGTTCCTCAACCCTTTTGCAGTATCTTCATGGGGTTGGTCTCATTCAAAAGAAAATATTCTGTTTTTTTTTTTTTTTGTTTTTGTTTTTTGCCAGTGATGCTCGGTCATCTGCTGATCCACCTGACAGTTAAACACACCAAGTGTAACTTCTGTCCTTTTGACATCATTATCTATTTTATGTTGTTGGGTGCATACTCATTTAAAATATAATTCAGATTAGGTGAGGACATTTTTTTTAGCTAGATTTTTTTTTTTTTACTGTCAAATTTCCATCTTCTGCAACACAAAGAATTTGTTCAGAACTACAGGTACATCTCAAAAAATTAGAATATCATGAAAAAGTTCAATATTTTTTGTCACTCATTTCAGAAAGTGAAGCCCATATATTATATAGATTCATTACACAGAGAGTGATATATTTCAAGTGTTTATTTATTTTAATTTTGATGATTATGGCTTACAGCCCATGAAAACCCCAAATTCAGTTTCTCAAAAAATTAGAATATTACATAAAGTTTATTAAAAAAATAGTTTTTTAATACAAATGTGGACCGACTGAAAAGTATGTCCATGTACACACTCAATACTTGGTCGGGGCTCCTTTTGGATTAATTACTGTATGAATGTGGTGTGGCATGGCTTCCAGTACAGTTCTGATAAGTGATTCAGTGAAGTACTTTCACCCATAAAAACTAGTACATTTGAATGAATCATTGGCGAATGTTACAGAATGACAGTACATAGTATATTTACCAAAGACCAAAGTCAGCGCAGTCGTCTACCAGGAAATTTAAGAACACTTCATGCTTCCCTCTGCTGACAAGCTTTATGGAGAAGCTGATTTCATTTTCCAGCAGGACTTGGCACCCCCCACATTGCCAAAAGTATCAAAACCTGGTTTAATGACCATGGCATCACTGTGTTTGATTGACCAGCAAACTCTCCTGACGTAAACTCCATAGAGAATCTATGGAGTTTTGTCAAGAGGAAGATGAGAGACACCAGACCCAATAATGCAGACGAGCTGAAGGTCTCTATCAAAGCAACCTGGACCTTCATAACACCTCAGCAGTGCCACAGGCTGAGCACCTCCATGCCACGCCACACTGATACAGTAATTAATCCAAAAGGAGCCTTGACCAAGTATAAAGTGTGTACATGGACATACTTTTCAGTTGGTCAACATTTCTATTAAAAAACAATGTTTTTTAAACTTAATTTTATGTAATATTCTAATTTTTTGAGAAACTGAATTTGGGGTTTTCATGGGCTGTAAGCCATCATCGTCAAAATTAAAATAAATAAACACTTGAAATATATCACTCTCTGTGTAATGAGTCTATATAATATATGGGTTTCACTTTCTGAAATGAGTGACAAAAAATATTGAACTTTTTCATGATTTTCTAATTTTTGAGATGTACCTGTAAAGTCACGAGTGATACAAAAGCTGAGAATGTCATTTTTTTCCCCAAGAAGATCAATGTGCAGAAAAAACAGCATCAATCAAATATATAAAACGTTCAAGTGGGTTTTAATCACCTCCTTAGAGAGATTTCCAAGTATTTATGATTTAATAACATCTGGCTCATGAATAAAAAGGTCTCACCACCTCTTTAGATTTCAGCTAAAAAAAACCTGTCGGGGAGCAGATTAATTTGTCAGACTGTTACTGCAGTAACAGAATTACCCTGTTTTGTGAAACTGATAATCCTGATATCTTTTTTCCAGCTTAAGCTTATTGTACTCACAATTTTCACTTATCATGACTCCTAAAAGAGGACCCACATATGGTATGAGTGTGAATGGGTAAATGATGAAAGTGGCATATAGAAGGCATTGTTTTATGTGGTCACTAAATGAAGAGAGCACTATCCCATTGCACATATACTATGTACTGTCATGCTGTAACATTCGCCAATGATTCATTCGAATGTACTAGTTTTTATGGGTGAAAGTACTTCACTGAATCACTTATCAGAACTGTACTGGAAGCCATGCAATCGCCAGCTGAATCATCTGCCGAGGCAGCGAACAACTCCCGCCCGCTCCGTTCAGCCGACCCTCAGTTCAGTGAGTGGTAGGCAGTCGGAGCTCCAGTACAGCACTGAGTGATTCAGTGTACAAATATTTCAAACAGCTCTTTTTTGCAAATGAACCAGAAGTGACTCCGTATGTTTTAGTGAACTGTGGCTACCGTCACTAATGTATGAATGTATAGTCCTTCATTAGATACATGGTGTGTTTTGAGTTTTTGGATACACTTAAGCAATATTACATGAGAGGGAGTATGGCATCAATGAATATAGTAACTGCAGGTGTGATACGTCTAATGACCACACCCATAGCCACTATATTCATGATACCATAATGACCTCGAGTGTAATATTGCTTTTATACAACAGTTCCAGCAAGCACAATTTATTAAATGACAACAATACTGGACAAAATATTATGATTTGTTTGTTTAATTGGTTATTTTGCACAGCTGAGAAAAACAGTCCCTTCTAAATGTAGCCAGTAACTGTTGCTAAATATATCAATCAGCATGAGGACGTCTATTGTCATTTCACACACATGTAAACAAATTAAATGTTTTCAAGTGCAAAAGTAAGTTTACATACCGGTCACCTGTTGAGTCAGTACGGCAGAAGACCCAAGATCAAGATGCTGGTAGCTAGCCAGTGGCTAGTAGATAGCATGCTTGTGATTGCATGCTTCACTCGCTTTTCTTTGGCATTTTCAGATGAAACAGAGTCCATCACCACAAAGGCATTGCGGTATTTTTAATCAAGACAATAAATTCTACTTTAGCACTGCCTATTTTTTTAAACAGATGTGAAATAGCTTAACGACGTTTATACAAGGGCAGATGTTGTAAAAGATTTTTTTTTTTTTGGATGGGACTTTCGGGTCATGGATGTACAACTTCTTGTCAAACAGTGCCTCTGTGGAAATTAAGGTATCTAAAACAGTACTGCAATTGTCACTGAGAGTTGATAGTAAATTACTGTTAGTAATTAGCGGTTACATGAATATCTTTGAAGCGGAGTGGTTCATATTCAGTGAAATGTTGGAGTGCAATTATCGTGGATTTTAGTAACTCCTGGAATCCCTATTGTAGGTTAGTTCCAGGTGAGCAAATTGATTGGACAATAGGGATTCCAGGAATTACTAAAATCCACGATAATTGCTGCTCACAGTTAAGTAAATATGCTTATAACTAACTGGTTGTATAAGCATATTTACTTAACTGTGAGCAGCAAAGGAAAAAATAATGCTTTTCACCTTCTTCAGTAGCAGTAAGGGACAAACGTTTTATAGTCTAAAAGCATTGACATTAATCAGTTGGGCTTGGATTCACTGTTTCAAGGACTGAGATAAAACAGAGTCATTTTTGTCCTGAAGGGCAAATGTAGTGCAGAGATGTCAAAATAGGAGTAATGTGATCCTTGTTAGTCCTGGTCAACCTCTTTGATTTATGCCTAGCAACTTCCGAGATCAGACTCTAATAAAAGGAAAGGAAGTGTCCCTGACAAAAGATGCTTCAGTGCCCTCTAATGTATCAGGCATCTAATACACTAATAAACTATATGCTGATATACCAGCACACCATGCTGAACTCAAGGAAGTTGACACAAGTTTCTGTATAAGAATATGTTCTGTAAGTAAATTGGCCTCCTGGGGATGATGTTCCAGTAAATAAATAATATAGACATGCCTTGCAATTGGTGGAGCATACAAGTAAAAGCTCATTAAACTAGTAGAGGGGAGACAGATGGAAGTCTGCTCGTCTTCCTCTCTCCTCTAATGAGGTTGTCCCTGGGAAGCTCAGTGACTGATTTCTGTTAGGAAAAAGGAGATCATGAGTGAAACGGAGGTGATGTGGATAGAATAGAAGGATGAGAAGTTCGTACCTGTGGCTGTGTGGTCTCTTTAAACAGTTCTTAAACTTATATTTCATTATGGAGAGACAGAGTGTATCCGTCAGTTATTTCATACCATTTGCCTTGCTTGAGCAGAGAAATGTCCCTTGTCACAATTCTGATGAAATGCAGCTGAATTTAATGTGTCTTTCCCTTTGTGCCATTGTAGAATATTGTCCTTAAAAATTCTATTGTTGGAGACGGTGGCAAAGAGATACCTAATTGTCATTCCAAGTAATATGAGTTGCCATGGCATGCTATGTTTCCATGGCAACAAACCAAGTTATTGTTTTTCCTGTACATGAATAATGTGATGCCACAGTGTTAGCATCTGACCTCTTGATATTTTTTTATGAATAGCTATGGTACACATGAATGCTTGATAAATTCCTGCAGACTGCGCAGTTCAAGAAGAAAGGATGAACCACTGTCAGTTTAAGTGTGACAAGATTAAAGAGTAAGAAGAATGCAACAAATACAAAAGAAAATAAAGCTTATATTCTCTTTTTCACTGGTGAACTGTTTTCCATTAAGTCTGGTCTTTGCTGTTAAGTGCAAGTGTTCTGTGTTAATTCCTCCTGACAGTGGCCTTTAGCGAAGTGCCAGACTCTGCGATGAACATCTTCCTGCCACCAGCATGGTTTTTATTCATGTAAATGTGATGGGATCACTTATGAAGATTTGCCCTCGTGAATAATTTGCTCATCCAAGTTCTTTTCCACAAAGGAGTTGCACAAAAGAGTTTTTCTGGATAGCAGAAGTTTCTGCTTAATTCACAAAAAATCTGTAATAGGAAATTTTTGACAATCTATGCTTTTCTTGTATTTGGCGGAGTGGTTAGCACTGTGGCAGCACAGCAACTCACCCTTGGCTGGGGGATCCTGGGTTTGATCCCAGCCCCCGACCAACAGTGATCTGTGTGGAGTTTGCATGTTCTCCCCATGTCTGCGTGGGTTTACTCTGGGATTTCTCCAGTTTCCTCCCACATGCCAAAAACATGCAAATTAGGTTAATTGGCATCAGCTGGGGATTCTAAATTTGTCCTTAGGTATGACTGTGAGAGTGAATGGTTGTCTGTCTCTCTGTGTTGGCCCTGCGATGGGCTGGTGATCTGTCCAGGGTGTACCCTGCCTCTCGCCCAAAGATGCTGGGATAGGCTCCAGCCCCCTGCGACCTGAAAAGGTTTAAGCAGAAGAAGATGGATGGATGGACGGATGGATGAAGTTCTTTTCCCCAAGACATAACATGTTCATGCGGTGTCGCTGCCAGTGGACAGGCGGTATTTAACCTATCTGTTGTTCAGGAAAAAGATCAGACATTAGGCAAAGTCTGAAAGGCCTATTCACGTGTGTCGGGTGACATTTATTAAAACACTGGTGTCCTATTTCTTCTTGCAGCATCTCCCTATAGACTGACTAAGCCAGCTCAGGCTGTAGGGGATGTTTTAAATGGCAGACAAGCATTGGTATTGACTCACTATCTTGCCTAATTGTGTAAGACTCAACATGAGATATCAGATTTGAGGTTTTCTTTTCTTTTTACTCATTTGAAATGTAACAGACCCACTGCTCTACAGGAAAAAAAATGTCCCATGCTGAGGTTATCACTTAGCATGTGAGTTTCTGCCCAAACTCTGTGCTCCAACGCTGTGTTCCCTGTTGAGAAAGTGATATTTAAATGAAGGCAAGAAGCCACATCTTCTGTTTTACCGCTTTTGCCATCTGGCAAGATTATCATCAGCACAGATTTGCTCCCGGAGAGCCATTACAGTAAGACAAAATGAGATGTGTGGAGTATGAATTGTGAAAGTCACTTCAGTACCATATGGAGGCAGCCTAAAGGATGTAAAGAGAAAGCTTTTCACAGCCTTTATGGCATCAACTTCATAAACAGAGGTGAGCTTTAAACAAACTGTCTCTACTGAGCTCCATTTCATTTTACTGGCTTAAAATAGTGCCATTCTTTGGTTCATACCAGTATGTTGAACATATCCCTGCTTTTAACCAGGAAGCTCTGAAATTAGCTGCCACAAGGATCTATAGTCTGCAACAGTGATCAGGCAAATGCTTCTAAGGAGATGGATGGTTTTCATTAAGTTTTCACAATGAAATGGAATGGCAACAAATTGCTGCCAGTATAACTGGTTGAAGTTAAATAGATGTATAGCAAGTATAAAATCTGTCTTGGTGCTGCATTTGAATCTCAGATTATTTTAAAGCCTTTTGCTGTTGTTTATTAGCACATTTTAGTCAACCATGACTGGAATTTCCTTATTTTCATTAAACTTTAAATAAGGGACAAAAGTTTGGATGTTAACAGCTAAACAGACAGTGATGTGATCTTTTATATGATACATTCTCACCTGAAAACTCACTCTCACGTTCCCATTTGCTACATCACTCCACTTTTTTGTTCCCTCATTGGCTGTCTGTCTCATCCTGTCTTTAAGAAAAGAATAGTCTGAGTCTATGAAAATGTGATCATCTGGATAGAAAAAAAGTCACTTTATCATCAAAATGAATATCAGAGAAGACTTTAGAGAGATTGTTACTGTAGGTATATGTAGCATAGCTACCTTTTCCTTATCCTTTCAGCTATGTTAACTAGCGATGCACAGTTATATTGACTTAATATTGGTATCTGCCAATATTCACCTTACTCAATAATGTCAGTGAGCAATATTTAGAGCAGTCAGTGCCATCTGCGGCTGGCTGGCAATCCAGTTATCTGGCTATGTCCATTTTCTAACTCAACAGGGAATGATTCAATTCAGTTCAATTTAACTGATTTTCTTAAGACAAGCCTCTAATTTGGCTAATTGATTACTGTTATCTGGCTTCATTGACAAATATAATTGTGTGTCATCTGCATAACAATGGAAATGTATGCAGGGCTTTCTAATAATATTGCCTAGCAGAAGCATATAAACTAAAAAGAATAGGGCCTAGCACAGATCCATGTGGAACTGGATCTGGAGAGAAGACTTCCAGTTCCTGTAGGGTGAGGACGCACAAGTTGAGGCTCCCAGTTTCGTTTCTGTTTAAAACGCAGTTAAACAAAGTTTAGAGCTGGCGTTTTTGAGCTTTTTTTATTACTACCGCTGGAAAATAAACCTGTTCGTGCCAAAAAAGGAGAAATTGCCAGAAGTAACTGGTGAAGCAATCGAGCCCCTCACCCTCAGGGAGAACAAAAGACAGAGAACCACGAGGGCCGCAGCGGAGAGAGAGGACGGTGTGGGAATTTACAGCGGCAGCGCACTGGACCGAATGACGCCGGGAGAGTGACCAGCTGGCAGCGACGCCGTAGTGCTGGATGAGAGGCGATAAAACAGATAAGTAAAGGAACGTGCTCACTGTCTGTGTGTGTGGTGAATGTTTGTTAGCCACGGTGCGTTCACGGGAGGCTAAGTTGTGCTGCATTGTATGCTGTAGGTTTCCCCTGGACAACAGAAACCAAAGAGCCACTCCTCTTCTCTCCACTTGTCACCTGCCTGCCACCTCTACTCGGCCACGGAGCATTCCCTCCTCGAGGCGTACAAGAGGGCCTTGGACGAGCCCGGACAGTTCGGTGCTTAACTTCCAGGCTAAGGAGGATGTTAGCGGGAGTTCCTGACCGGACAGTCAGTGAATGCATCACGCTCGATTGAGGACGCTCAAGTTTTCCTCTTGTAGCGCAGGAAGTGACTCTGGTTGAAAGAATTGTATTGCTTCTTTCCCTTATGTGCTTTTTCAGGGTATTCATGCTATATATAATATTTATTGTGGGGTAGTCTCCTATCTTGGGCACTTTGGGAATGTATGGTTTCTATGAGAGTGTATGACTTCAAAAAAGATGGCTGCCACCGGAGTGAGGAGTGGTCTGATGGGACACTTTCTGCCTATATACTTATTCTTATTACTGTCTTTGTGTCTCTGTAACTGCAACAAGAAGGGTTTTCCGGCCAACTCAACTAAAGGTGAAGCTAAAAAGTTTTATTTATACGGATTTGGACATGGACATTTCACCCTGTACGCTATCTGCTCTGCAAAAGCCCTGAGAAAAAGCTCCCACAACAAGGCAAACATGACGGGTAAGCAAATATCACAATATGGCAGAGGCTATACAGTTAAAGTACTGTTAGTACTGCTACTTCTGGCAGGGGATATTCACCTTAACCCTGGACCTGCCACTATTAAACAGCAGACCACTGGGTTAGCACAAACATCTGAGCTGGCGAATTGGTTGTTTCTATCTACGGCCCTTCATAGCGAGTCGGGTGAGTCGAATTGCACTGAACTGACTCACATATCTGATCCTGCTGTAAACAGCTGCGCTACGTCCAAACTTTTGGAAACAGGAGCGGTTAAACAAATTGCAAATGAGGCGAGATCCGAAAACCGTGCTGTACAAAAGCAAAAACAACATCTATTTTTCCAAACTGTTAATCATGCACGAGTTCTTTGGGACGCAAAGGCTAAACCAAAGGGGATCCTCGGCGGACATCTAAACATACGAAGCATAATCCCCAAAAGAGATGAGATTTCGGTGTTGCTGTCTGACTCAAATCTGGACTATCTTTGTCTTTCAGAAAGCTGGCTACACAGTAACATTGACACCAATATGATCGATATTGTGGGCTATCAGTGTTTTAGAAAAGACAGGCAGCCAGGGAGGGGAGGGGGTGTTTTAATTTACATCAAAGAGAAATTTAAATGTCAATTGGTTGATTTGAATACTTCACTTGAATGTTTAGCTGTTAATGTATGCCTCTCACCGGTAATGAATTTCAACATCGCAGTATTGTACAACCCACCGTCACACAATTCTTCTTTTTATAATGAATTTAAGTGATCTGGTTAAACAACTTGAGAGGAGCAGAGAAACCATATTTTATGGTGACTTCAATATCAACTGGTCTGATAATAAGGAAAAACAGAAACTGAAAAGCCTCATGACTAAATTTAATTACGAACAAATGATCAAAGGACCCACCAGGATAACCAAACAATCGAGAACACTTATTGACATGGTATTCGCTAATAAACCAGAACGAATAACCAGAACCTATAATCTTGTAACTGGTCTCTCAGATCATAACATGGTTCTTGCTGTCAGAAAACTCACTAAAAAGCGACTACAGTATTTTGGAGGAGTCGATATTGATAAATCAAATTTTATTATTCCCAAATCAAAAAATGAGGAGTTTGAACATTACTTAGAGAATCAAAATTGGGAGCAGCTCATGTCAATATATGAAGTAGATGATTGTTGTAATTTTATAACTGCAACAATTACTAAGTCCATAGAAAAATTTACAAAGCAAATTAAAAGTAGACAACAGAAGATTAACCTACCATGGTTAAATAATGAAATAAGAAAACTTATGAAGAGGCGAGACTCTGCATTGAAAACATCATTAACCTCTAAACTGCAAAATGATCACCTTGTGTACAAAAGTTTAAGAAATAAAGTGGTACAAGAGCTGCAAAAATCAAAAGTATCTTATTACAATAAACTGATAGATCATGCAAAGGGTAACAACAGTTCCTTATGGAGGCATTTAAATAACTTAACTAATAAAAAAAATGTTCAGAAGGGGGTAAAGGAACTTAGAATCAATGGCAAGACCATCAGTGACAAGGCTACATTGGCAAATGAATTTAATTCATATTTTGTGGGCTCTGTGGAAGACTTAACAAAAAACTTTGTGCCGCCAAATGTGCTCAACAACACAAATTCAATACTTCCAACAGATTCTTTTCACATCGATGAGGTAAATGAGGAGTTAATTGCTGGTATTGTCAAAACACTGTCAAACTCAAAAACTAATGATATCTACAACATGAGCACCTCCTTTCTCAAAACGCACAGCAGCCCCGGATTATGAGCTGCATTTTGGTGTGCAATAACTGATGTTTGACACATCTTTAATGTCCTTGCTTTTGACTTTATTGCATCAAACACCGTAAAGACTGAAACATATCAAACACAAGAAACATTATTTTAGCTGTGGACACAAAATTCTAGTATTACAGAAATTAAATCATACTGCATACACACAAATGTAAACATTTATGATCTCAATTGGTAGATTTTTTAGGTTTACTGAGTTGTTGCAAGAAAGCTACCAGCAAAAATTATGCAGCATTTACTGTAAACAAATACGAGTCGGCTGCCTGTTGCAACAGCCTTTTTTTTTTAATCTTCCTTCTTCTTTCTACACCTTTCACTCTGTATATATATCACGGACGCACGGATCGCCCCGGGGGTCTCCCGGGTCGGCGGACGGAGCCACGGTTTGCAGCGGGAGACGTTACAGCGGGGAGGAGCTAGTGCTAGCTAGCACTTGGCCGCTGCCCGGTGCTAATGGGAAACTCGACATACCGGGAGCTGTAGCGAGAACGACGCGGGTGCCGGGCTGGAGTTTAGGCGGCGTGAAAGAAATATAAGACAGAATAATAAAGAGCGATGGCAAGAACCAAGCAGACCGCCCGTAAAATCTACTGGAGGAAGAAGCCCCCCAGGAGACAGCTAGCCACCAGGGTTGCTCGGAGAGGCGCTCTGGCCACCGGCAGAGTGAAGAAGCCTCGCCGTCACAGGCCCGTGGCTCTGAGAGAGATCCGTCGCTACCAGAAATCCACGGAGCTGCTCATCCGTAAGCTGCCCATCCAGCGCCTGGTGAGGGAGATCGCTCAGGACTTCAAGACCGACCTGCGTTTCCTGAGCTTCGCCGTCATGGCTCTGCAGGAGACCAGCGAGGCCCACCTGGTGGTCTCTTCTTCGCTAAGGGGGTCACCATCATGCCCAAACGACTTCCAGCTGGCCCGCTGCATCCGCGGAGAGAGAGCTTAGACTTTCTGCTGCACATTCACCAGCCATAATGCTCTGCACTGTGTGTCTATATATATACATTTATAGTAATATGGACATATGTTTACTAGATGTTGTTTTTTCTTGCCTTCTGACTGTTGCTCTGAGTGTTGCTATCCCTATGCTGTTGCAATCCTGGAATTTCCCCATTGTGGGACTAATAAAGGCTTATCTTATCTTAAAATATTAATCAAACCACTGACTCATCTCATTAATCTCTCCATTAGGTCTAGTACATTTCCTTCTGGCTGGAAAAAAGCTGTCGTCATACCAGTTCATAAATCAGGCAGTAAAGACGATATATGCAATTACCGCCCAATCTCTATTTTACCAGTCCTGTCTAAGGTTCTTGAAAAAGTTGTAGCTACACAGCTGATAGACTACTTACAAGACAGTCAACTTCTTCATCCACATCAATTTGGTTTTAGACCAGGATACTCAACAGAAACAGCAAATTGTTGCCTTATTGAAAATGTCAAACAGTCCTTGGACAGGGGTAATGTGGTAGGAGCTGTTTTTCTAGATCTCAAAAAGGCTTTCGATACTGTAAACCACAGTTTGCTTTTATCCAAAATGGTATCTTTTAGCTTCTCTCCAGACACATTAGACTGGTTCGCATCTTATCTCCAGAATAGAGAACAGTGTGTAAAAGTTCACCAGGATAAATCCTCACTTTTAAACAACCGTATGGGTATCCCACAAGGGTCTATTCTTGGTCTTTTACTTTTCAGCATTTTTATTAATGACTTGCCGCTACACTGCTCTGCTGCAACATGCCAACTTTATGCAGATGATGCAGTTATTTACACAGCTACCAAGACTCCAGCACAGGCTGCAGATGTGCTGTCTACAAGTATGGTGGATGTCCAAGAGTGGCTCCTCAAGAACCATCTATTGCTGAACCTTCAGAAAACAGTTTCAATGTGCTTTTCAATCAAAAAATATAACCTGCAATGTTTTAAAGTTAATATACATGATCATGACATCAGTTTAGTTACAGAATTCAAATACCTTGGCGATGTACTAGATCCTCAACTCAAATTTAATCTTCATATAAAGAAAATTTCAAAAACAGTAAAAAAAAATCTGAACTGCTTTAAATTAATTAGATATTACATACCTTACGAACCTGCTGTACTGTATATGCATTCTATGGTTTTTTCTCATATATCATACTGTTTGACAGTCTGGGCTCAAGCAGCCCCTTCCACAATAAGACATATACTGTAGGTTCATTATATAATCAAACCCTAAAAATCTTGGCCAAAAAGCCCATTAGGTGGCATCACTGTAATATTTTAAAAAAATACAACCTATTGAGTTTTGAGAGTTTCATTGACCTCTGTTTACTGAAATTAACTTTCAAATGTTTCCATAAATCAGCACCTGAGCCACTTGCTGGTTTCATCCAAAGACAGGACAGCAGCAGAGCCACCAGGAGTTCTGTTAACAATAACTGTAAAATATTCCACCGCAGAACCACATTTGGACAAACAGCTTTCTCTATAAAGGGCAGTCACATCTGGAACACAATGCCAAATGAAATTAAAATAATAACGGACTTTAAAACATTCACTAAAAAGGTTAAAAACTGGCTGAAAAATAAACAAGAATGTACCCATGTATGAAATGATTGTCTGCAGGGTGAGAGTGAATGAAGGGAAGGAATGAATGTGTTTGTTTATAGTGAGTGACGAAGGGAGGGAGGCCTGAAATAGGCAAATGTGTGTCAGGTTGTTATATTTGTGTATTTATAATATTTATGATATTTAAAATTGTGTATTTATAATGTATTTATGTTTTTTGCATTGATGTATGTGGTTATTGTGTATTCCTTTTTCCTTTTTTTTTTCTTTTTTTTTTCTTTTTACTTGTTTCTCCTTTCTAAAGCCCATCCAGGGACAAGAGTTGCAAATTAGCTAATAGCTATACACTCTGTGCAACACATCAGATTGATTGTCATTGATTAATTGTCTATGTTTATTGCACTGTCCCTGTCAAATAAACAAATCTATCTATCTATCTAACTCTGTGGCTGAGCTTTGAATTAGAAGTAGAAGATGATGATGATGATGATGATGATGCTATGGCGACCAAACTTGGTACATAGGTTGGCCTTGGGACTGGTACCTATGACTATACTTTTGAGGTCAAGAGGTCAAAGGTCAAGGTCAGAATGCCATATAAACTGTATCTCAACAGCAAAGAAAGCTGGGGTCACCAAACTTGGTACACAGGTTCACCCTAACACCCTGACCTCTAACTATGGGTTTGGGATCAAAAGGTCAAAGGTTAAGGTTTTAAATCTATAGGGCTGAAAAAGGTGTAGGTCTGCATCTTGGTTGAGTGCATTCCAGTTTTCTGTTGTATCCTAGTTGTGTGGCATATAATTTGCCCTGAAAGAGACAACAGTAGACTATAAAGCCACATCTGGGACTAAAACATTTTAAAGTATTTCAGTTCAGGTATTTTTTTAATAATGCACATTTCTCTGTCTCTCTGGCAATGAAGATGGAATAAATTGAAGCAAAAATAAAAGAAATATCAGCTGTCAGCCATTGGCCAACTTATTATTTTTAACATCTGTATCAGTATCAGCCCAAAAATGCACAATCACAGCTTATTCTCCAAGCAAATGAGTGGAGTCGTTTGTGACCCCAGCTGCACATTCACATGTGCCATTGTGATAATCTAAATTTGACCAAAGTTTCTTGCCATGAATTTGTGAGTCTACTTATTGTAAAACTACTCAGAACTTTTTGCAGGAATTGGACTATTGTGCAGCAAGGCCAATGAAAAGTTGTGTGGTGTCATTTATGACCCCAGACGTATTTGCACGTCTCTTGATAATATTGAATTTTAATGCTACATTATTATTTGTATTTACTTTCATTTATTTGTTATGTTTTCTTGTGATATGTGGCTAGAAACCTTTAGAAGCATTCCAGTGGCTATAAATGCCCCATAAAAACAAATCTAGATTGTCTAAAATGGTATCTTATGCCTCCAGTTAACGCAAACATTGTCAAATGACACATCAGAAGCTTCCAAAGTCATGACATCATCATCTGCCGCCATCAGTGTGTGAATGGGTGGCTGGATTTGTAAAGCACTTTGATCATCTAGACATTAGAAAAAGTGCTGTATAAGTGAAACCCATTTACCATTTTTGCCAGTCCTTTGATTCCACTGAAGACGCCACTTAAATTATGTTTTGTTAAATTGCCAGGAGAACTTTTTTTTACACTTTGAAGGCATCTTTGTGAATGAAACTGCCATCGTAAGCTATGAAAGCTTGGCCTTACATGGTAGTTTCAGGGCATCAGCTATGCAAATCTTCAATTTTTGTGCGCTCACTTACACATGAGTAGAATTTAACATTTTTATGTGTGCTGTTTACACATGTTGGGAGGACATATGAGCGTTCATTGAATCTGGAGTAGCTCATTTGTACTAACTCGCCTTACTAACAAAGTTTGCATGATTGACACATGCTAACATGTTCCTGCATGAGGCCGATTGAGTGTAAAAAGTCTGTCTTTGTTATATCCCCAAGTCAGAAGAACGTGGGATGGTATGGAAAAGGCAAACTTAAAAAACTAGTGATTACTGACTTTGTTTTGTAATAATTTGTATCCTTGCATTTAAGGCAAGAAATTCTTCTTTCTTTTTTTTTTCCCAAATCTTCTCACCTTTTGCTCATTTGAGATTACACCAGGGAGGGCCGGGCCAACTGAAGCAGATTTGTGGAAATCATGTACGTATAATTGCAATCCAGTAATTTTGTTTTTTTTGTGTTTCAACTTAATGTTACACTTTATTTTTTGTTAATGTGAGGGAAGTCCAAATGACTGTACAATAGCTTGTTTTTGTTTTAACGCACAGAGCTATCAGAGGACTGACCTCCCACTGTAGCCTTCACTTCTTGCAGTAGCTGTGTGGCCTAAGGGTCAGAGAAATGGAGATAGGCACCGACCCTATACACCACATGGTGTCCATTATGCTGTGGAAGGGAATTAGCTTGTTTTTTGTATAAGTGTGTGGTGCCATGGCGTTGATATTCTATGATTATGATGAGGAGAAACTGACTTGTTTCAACTCGCTTACTTCATCTACAGTTTTTTTTTTTCTTTTGGCTCAGTCTTTCAGAATGACCATGGCTGTTATTGATGAGTTCCACTAATTTCCTAATAGTTAATACATCATGTAGAAAGATGAGCCAAATTACTTAAGAGCACAGTATATTTTCCGCCTCCCTTCTGCAGCGTTAATCCCATCCAGAATGGATTTAAGTGTCTAACTGATTCCTAACGCACAGTTCATCCCTTAAAACTGAAGACAGTCAATCTGTTATCATTTCTGCCATCAACTGAAGTCAGTGATGATAAGCTCAGGCTGTGATAGTTTTTTCCAGACTGTCGATGAACTGTGAATTGTTTTTCACTTTGGCACCGATAATGTTTTTAATCTTAGACAACCCCTGCAACTTCTCACCACATTTAGACATGTCTTGATATTTTTATATAGCCTGTATTTAGAATGGGATCTTCATACAATAATACATCAAAGCACATCATCATGATAAGAATTGTTTTCATTTAAGAGTAAAATATAAATGAATTCATATTTGGAATATATATATTAATCCACACCACAGTTATGAACAGATTACCTAACAGAGTGGGTAGCAAGTGTAGAATGCAGACTTCAAATAGACCCCTCACATACTGGTGAAAAGAGCCACTGCATGTTCCCCTCCCTCACACAGAGTATGACAACACAAGCCAATGTGCAGCTATGCAGCATGAATTACTCTGAACTTAGATTATTATTATGTCCAAGATGTCTTTCCACTGCTGCCATTTGGAGAAAGTTATTGATCCAAGCAAAGTCCACCTCCCAAAGATTTAAAGGGGTCACTAACTGCACATTTTCCACATTTTAATAGCTCACACATGTGTTAATAAAGTTTTTGTGACATATCTTGTTCACATTTTCTTTAATTTTTTAATTAGAGAAGCAATTTTTTTTTTTTTTTAATTTTTCTTGGCTTTCTTGAAATCCTCTGTTTTAAAGCCAGCTGTTCAACGCCACCCTCCCTCTTACATCAGTCAGCCATTAGCTGAGTAGCATCTTCTTTTAGCTTGGATGAGCAGCGCTGGTTCACTTATCCACAGTTGATTGTGTCATTCCAGCCCATCTCCCAACAATCTTGCCGGGGTGCCACAACAAGTCACCAGCACCGTGCACCGGGAAACCCACTGATTGCTGCAACCTCAGGCCGCTGGCCGAGTCAAGCTGCTGAATCTCAAAGTGCAGTGTTTCGCTCCGCGGGACTCTGCTGCTCTCCCACAGCCAGCTGGGGGATGTGCCATCACCAAGTGGCTCCCTAATGTTGCCTGTGAGAGTAGAACAGAGTCGCACGGAGCCCCGGAAGATGGTGGAAGAGCTTGGGGGATGCAGCCTTGGATTACACTGAAAGCGGTTGCCATGACCGGCACGACAGCACCAGCTGCGGAATCACAGCAAAACCAATTCAATTCAATTTTCAATTCAACTTTATTTATATAGCGCCATTTCACAACAACAGTCATCTCATAGCACTATCAACTGTAGGGGGGACCCCCACAGTTGCAGAAAGACCCCAGCAATCAGGCGATCCCCTGTGAGCAAGCACTTGGCGACGGTGGAGAGGAAAAACTCCCTTTTAACAGGAAGAAACCTCCAGCAGAACCAGGCTCAGGGAGGGGCAGTCATCTGCTGCGACTGGCTGGGGGGTGAGGGGATAGAGAAGAAGAAAAGAACAGACATGTAGAGAGCAAACAGCACAATGGGGACTCAATCTATGGGAGAGAACAAACAAATGTTAATGACCAACAAAAAAAAAAAAAAAAAATATTTCATAGAGAGTGAGGAAAGGAGTGAGGCCCAGTGCATTACTGGAGGTCCCCCGGCTGACTAAACCTATTAGCAGCATAACTAAGGGAGGGTTCAGAAACACATGATCCCTCCCTAATTGTAGGCTATATCAAAAAGGTAGGTTTTAGCCCTATTCTTAAAAACAGAGATCGAGTCTGACTCCCGAATCCAGATTGGCAGCTGATTCCACAGGAGAGGAGCTTGATAACTGAACCACTGGGAGGTGGGCCATAGCGACACAAGGTTTATTGCGGACTGTGGACCGGTGAACCTGGTGGTAACAGGATGATTATTAGGGTGACTACGATCTGAAGAAAATAACAATATAAGGTGCGCTTGGTTCGAGCTTCCTGGTATTACCTTTGGGGCTAATAGCTCAGGGGCTAATAGACTACCTTTAGCACCCCCTCCATCTGCATGACAGACGGCTGGGCGGGCCAATAATAGAGCAGTGTGCTGGTTTCAAGGATAGCAGTGGGTGGGCTTTTTGAACACTTGACGTAGAATTACCAGCAAAAGTAAAAAAAAAATGTTTTGGGGAGTTTGAGAGAAAAACCAGATAAAGGCAGTGTGCTTTTTTCAGATTGTTGACTGTTTGGAATATTTTTGGCTAATAGAGAATGGGCATTGACATCATGCCGCGCTGCATTCTGAGTTGTTGTCGCCATCATCGTTGTCCGGCTTCTTTGTTTACCTGTAGTCTAGGCAGCTGCTAATGTGGACAGACATACATTTGATGGAACACCGCAAACAGAAAATTCAAATTCCTCATCCAGAGAAACTGAATAAGGAAGAAAAGGAGTGCTACCCCTAAAAAATTTAAGAAATAAACGGGATAGCTCCAACTGCCTCAAGTCACGCTGTCAGATGTGTTTGCCTGCCTTGTTTTTGGGGTGAGCACATAAACCCATGAACAATTTAAAAACTATAAATCAATAGAGGCTCATGTT
Organism: Pholidichthys leucotaenia; assembly: GCA_020510985.1. Lineage (NCBI taxonomy): Eukaryota > Metazoa > Chordata > Actinopteri > Cichliformes > Pholidichthyidae > Pholidichthys > Pholidichthys leucotaenia. Next base: position 124,123,452 of record CM035847.1, on the reverse strand, counting down.
CAATTAACCAATGGATGGGTCCAGCCGCCTCAAATCTTCTGTATGACGGATCAAAAAACTATCATTTAACACAAAGGTAAGCAGTCATTGTTTCTACAAAGTCGAAATACATCGAGATTAATGTCTAACGTACCCAAAAATTATTTCTAACATATGAGGAACGCTCTTTCTGTCATGAACCTGGGTTTGGCTGTTCCAAACCCAGTTCTGACTTATTGTTATGTTTTGCCCTATTTTCCTTCTGGTGCGTCAGAGAGCTGCTTGGGTCCTTCGCTCTCTGACAGCTTGGACACGCCTCCCCCTCCTGTCAGTGCCATCAGCTGTTTCACATTATGGGTGTTCCCACACACATACACACGCACACACACACTCTCCATTCACACGTTCATACACGCACTCGTACACACCGGGTTTCAATCAGGTTCAGCTCACGCTTCCTCACACCAGCAATCTCTTCCCTCGTTAGCTGAGAAGTATTTATTCGCTGTGTTTGTGGAAAGAGATTATCGGAGCATTCACCTTCATATGTGGCAGCAAGTCTTTACATATTGGTGTTCACCCCCGTCCTGTAATCCAACCCGTCACTTTAAGTCCGGTAAATCCCTTGGTGTTACGGCTGGCCCTGCTTCTCTGCTTCATCCACCAGACTGCACGGATTAGCCCCCAGATCGCTCCAGTTCTGTAAGTTGTCATTGCCTTTCTCCCCTTGTCTACAGCTGTTCTGTGGCACTAGGCATTTCTGTGTTTGGGCTGTAGAGCTTCCAGGCGGCACCTGTACATCTGGTGGCCCAAGTTCATCATTTTCAACTTCCTGTACTCGTGTAGTTAAGCTGAACTGTTAATTTTGTGGTATAATTTCATAAAATGGCACTTTCTACTCATGCAATTGGGTTTTTCATTCTCTTCCTCGTGCGCCGTACGATGGCGCACAGGGATTTATGACACTTTGAACCCATGTTTAACTTATTGAACAGGTTTCTAACTTACAGCTACCATATAATGGCATATTTGCAGCGTACAGAGCTCTGCTGCTTCCTGCAGAATTTACACACACAGAGAGCTAAGCACACGTACTTGTATGTATAATGGGAACTGTCGGATGTGTCTGAGCACTTTCAAGCTACAGGATAAAGATTTTTGACCTTTTACTACAGTCTGTAACATCAGCTGTCCAGTGTTGTTCTGATAAATATGCCAAAATGTCAGAATACCGGAGGAGGTAAATCAATCAGTTGATCGCGCTGGCGCACAGAAAAAAATTGCCGGTATAATTGGCTGCTAAAAAAGCATCCTAAATAAGGACAGTGACGTTTTTATAGTCCCCTGAAAGAGGAGAATCTGCTTAATTTAACAATACCAAAAGTCTATGGATTTCAGTCTCCAACTGATATTAAATCCATGCGTAATGAAGGCAACAAGTAATCACAACTTCAAGAAAAAATCTAAGAAAATTAGCAACACGAAAAGCTCCCATTAAAAAACAAAAACTACCCCAGATTAGCAAGAGAAATTGGGAATAGCAGAGATGAGGTGGAGAAATTATTTGATTTTGCCCTGTGCGTTTTTACACATTATTGAGAGATGATAGAGACCCTTGGCTGAGGTGCAGCCACGGCGCACAAGACAGCTGCTCTGGAGAGGGGACGTCTTTCTGCACTTCTAAATATTTTTTAAATCACTACTTACCTTCTTACCTTGGTGAAAATGCCGTGAACACTTGACCATGTGTGCAGGAATATTGTCAGAGCTGATGTCTTTCCTGCAATCCATTCCATCCGATGCCTCTTTTTTTTTTTTTTTTTTTTAGCTCAGACCCATTCCCTTTTTCTTTTCTTCCAAGTTGGGAAGTTAAAAAAAATGTACGTTGTTATCAATCATTTTCCACGCCAATCTTGAGAGCAGTTGTTGCATTTGATAACACAGCAAAACTTCGCCATTCTAACGTTGCATGGTATTTGGAGGAGTAATGTGACTGAAAGGACCTCATTGGAAATAAGTGCTTTCACTTTCTTGTGTCATCTTGGATTTTGCATGACGTTTTATATGTACAGTATATTTACATTTTCTGTAGTTGAATAACATTCAGTGTCATTTTCATAAGGCTGCATGTCCACAGGGAAAGTAAAAATGCTCTCAACCTGTTTTCCCGAGCACTTTTTATGCCCATATTAAAAAAGCACGGTGCCCGGTATCGTTGTAGCCGCTTGGCCTGTCACTCAAAGCGTGCTGGGGATTTCAGATTTTGCTCTGAAACACTCCACTCACTGGAATAAATCACATCAAACTGGTAAAAAAAAAAAAAAAAATACACATCCCTCCAAGCTGTGGCTGTTAAATATTGATCATGGTGTACTTTTAAGCTAATTGTGATCGGCTGGTGAGAGAGGTGTGCAGCTGATGAGTGCTGCAAAGTCCGAAAGTTGAACTTTTTTTCAGCTTTCAGCGCCATGAGCACAGCGCTGACTGCTGAGAGTGTTTTTGCGTTGAGGGCACTGAGCGCATTAAACGCTGGACTACATAGAAAATAAACAGAAAATAGTCGCCCACAGTAGAAAAAAAAAAGCATTTGGTGAACACGCAGCCTAACTGCATTCATTGCTCACTACTAAGCATAGACAGGCTGAACATTTTTCCCACAATTCCTTGTTGTTTTTCCGTCAGGTGATGTCATGTGCCCATTCTCTATTACGTGACCAGCTGACACATTTGAGACAGTTCAAACCTACAAATACACCATTTTTCAGTCAATGACCCCTTCAAGGACCTTTGTGTAATTCTGATAACGAGCATGTTCAAATAAGACTGCAGTCCAAATTCAAAGCAGTGGAGAGTGCTGTTCTCCCTCTTCACCTGGTATGGAGTCATGCAGGTTGCCAAGTAGAGAACAGCACTGAGAATGTACATAAACAAGCGGGAATTGTGACACATAATGGCAAGCAACAATGAATCCTACACAGTAAGTTGTTCTGCTAATACACTTTGTACTTGGGAACATTTTTAGGTCATGTGGAAATGATTTCTGGTCCTGTTCTCATGCTTGTCTCCATGACAACAATGCACTGTGTTTCCCACAGACGCTTGCCAGTCTCTTATCTGGCGTCACAAATGTGACTGGCTCTGCTTCTAGTCTAGTAAGCACAAAACACAAACAAACTGTTCAATGCTGTTTGTGAACTTTTCGAATGGGAATGTCTGGATTACGTGGAACTTGTCAGAGAAGTCAGTTTTTCAACTTAAATGTGTAATTAATTTCTGGTGACATCTCATGATTATTTTTGTGGTTTATTACACAAGTTTTCCTGCAGAAAGCTCCTTTAATATTTGTCATGGAGGGATGCTTATGGTAGACATCTACCAACAGTTTACTTCTAATCTTGGACATTTCCAGATAAACTCGATTTCCTGTGTTAGGCATCAAATACTTTTCACTGTCTTCTAGAAAACTTTGACATCACAGCACAGATGGTTACAGTCTAAAGTTGAGCTTTCGGCATGTTTTCTGTGAGATTACAAGCTACCATTCACTTATGACATACCGTATGCCATTACCAATCATTTGTGGCTTATTAAACAACATGAAATCAAAATAGAATCAGTTAGGGATGCACTGATATATCGGCCTAACATCAGTATCAGGAAAAATTTACCTTATTGATTGATACCGGCTATCAGCAAATACGATGCAGATTTTTTTCTGGTGTGTCCCAGTTGTGTGGCATTGATTTTGGCCTGAAACAAACAGTGGACTACAGCTACAGATTCAGAAGACATCCAGGACTGAACCATTTTAAAGTATTTCAATTCCTTTTTTAAATAATTTCTTGCATTGGCAAACTTATTGTTTTTGTTTTTACACCAGTATCAGCATTGACCCAGAATTTTACAATCAGTGCATCCTAACACATAATGTAAGCGTATGCTTTATTTGATTCAGTTTATATGATGCTGAGATTGTAGTTTTGTAAAGCACATGCAGTCTTATTTATGCTTCTTTATTCAGTAGTGTGAAAATATTATACTGACTTTTTATGTTGGTGCAAATTGTCTTAGTTATTCTATAGTTGTACAGCGAGTGCTCCTTATCTTCACGTGATCCCTGTGGACAGACGACATTTATTTACATTTCCTCTTGCCCTGGTTGTGGCTGTTGTAAGGACTGTCACAGCAACAGCATCATCCAAGGAGGACGTCTACAGTTCTGTTTAACATGTTACTACAAATAAGGAATGTGTGAGTGTTTTCATATTAAGTGTCTGCAGTCTTAATTTCCTTGGGGAATGTGGCTTTATATGCCAGTTAATCATCACTGTAAGACAAAGGAGATGTGAACAGGTGAGAAAAAATATCGGCAAAAACTATTTTCAAAATATCAGCATATCAGTTATTGGCAAAAAAACCCCTAATATAGTGCATCCCTGGAATCAAATATTCTATATGTGCATCAATTTAATTCACTATTTCAAACATATTGTACATAAACGAATTGTTAGGTCAGATGTACTGGATCCATGATCCTGTGAATGTACCCACTTTGCCCCTACATTATATGGTCAGTGATCCTGTACAGTATATGCATAAAAAACAAAATGAATTCAGTTCTGGATTTTGATATCTGCTCTGTAGGACACGGTCATATGGCATTACTTAGAGTACATGTAGTTACTGTAAATTCCTAGGATGTGTAAACTGTTGACATTTATAGGTCATTTCCATCTCCTCCTTTTGTTTTACTTCCAGTCACCCCTGGCTTCATGGCCATTTCAAACAGAGCAGCTTGAACGCCCCCCAGTGATTTCATGTTTGCAAATATGCCAACCGGAGCCATATCCCCCAGAATACCAGCGTGCATGCCAGCACTTGGCTAAAATAGTTTGACATGTACTCTTTCTCCAATTTTCTTGCAATGAACTTCTCTGTCACCCGTGCCCACCACTGCCAGTAAAACAGAATATAATTTCAATTCCCAGTACACCTGAGGTGAGCTTGCAGAGATTTAACTGGCTGGGCACAAGCTGCCACAGGTATCACAGACAGAGAGAAGATGCTATTTTCACACATGCCTAGCTGGTGCAATTTTATTCAGCTTGGAAGGTCTGGCCGTCAAAACCCCAGCTCGGGCCAGCTGAGCCCTGTTTGCCCCTGTCACAAACACCCCAGAATCTGGCACACAATGCTGCTAGGTCTGATGTGAACTGTGGAGCTGTGGCGGGTCAGGTGGAACCACTCGGGGGGGGGATGTGGGCTGCTAAACAGCTACAAATCGGGTTCACGGGACCAGGCATACACTCTCAAAGTGTGCATAGAAGTCCCATATAAAAATAAGTCTAACATAAGGTCAAATAATGGGCAAAAAACACACATGCACTTTTGCTTGCTGGAATTCCTCTAAAAGTGCCTGGGCTGCACTGACAGCCAGAGGTTATTATAGCTGTCTTCCAGACAAACACAAACCCAGGAGCTGTTTTTGCATCACCTGAAAACACCGTGTTCTTTTTTCCAAGTCGCTCCACAACCACCTCCTCTTCCTTTTCTTTCTTGCTGTCTTTAGCACCACGAGAAGTGCTGTGTTACCCTTCCGCCCACACATTTGCATCTTCTTCTCCACACCCCGCTCAGGCCACCCACCGGCAGAAGTGGCGACTGCCAGTCACCTGCGTGTCAGCGATCGGTCAGTCAAGTCAGCGTATCAGTCAATTAATCTGTCGGTCAGAGGTGAATCTGCTAGCTTTCCACTTGGACAGTCAGCCAGGCAGTCAGTCAAACAGACAGACTGTCATTCAGCTGGCCCATCAGTCAGACACGCAGACAGTCAGCTGCGTGGCCTTGGCGAGCGTCACTCGGCACCGTCACTTTACATCTAAGAACGCGACGCCCTGAGCGAGATCTCATTTTGCATCGACTGGAACACTCAGTGCTCAGTAAAATGGTTTTCTTTTGATAGGATCATCAGGTAATGGCTAATTGTGCCGTACTACTATTGAGTGAAAAGTAACTGAATTTATGTCCTGTTGTGTTGTGACGAATTTCAGTTATTGTAATTCTAGGCCATTTCTTTCCCTACTGAGAGATTCACTGTTGTTGTTTTGTTGCAGTTGTGTAGATGCTCACACACACACACACACACACTCATTGACTCATGGATAATGAGAAAAAGGAGGGATGAGAGAGCAGCCTTATTTATTTGTTAGTGAGGGAAGTCTGTTTTGCTGCTCTTGTTGATTGGAATGATTTGGATGGATGCTTCATGGCTGTTTATGCAAACATGTCTGTGTCTGTCCATGTGTGGATTTATTGTATTTTTTTCAGCATATTTAAAATGCTGGAAAATCATACATTGCGGCGAACAAATAATCTCAGCCTAATGCATTAGTCTGCTGCAAACACCCACATATACCTGTTGCATTTTCACATTTTAAATTAGCAGAAGGAAAAACGGCTGACCCTGTCAGAGCTATCTGTCACCACGGTAAATAGATGCGGAATCAGCACGGTTCACTTCTTTCTCCACATTGCTAATATGAAATTTTAACTGTGTTAAAGATTTGTGATAAATTTGTGATTTTCTTGTTGACAAGATCTGCGGCAGATGGACAGATGGAAAAAAAAAAGCAACATTGAAATACACTCACCTTTAAAGTGAAGCAAGTAGTCATAATTAATTTGTGAAATTCACAAGCACACAACAGCTTTGCTTCTGTGAAACCGTCACACTTCAGCCCTCCCACACTCATGCTCACACAAACACATGTGCCCAAAACCTGCCTCTCATTTGGCCCCGAAGCTAAATTTTGACCTGAAACATTGTGAGAGATTAGTGGGAAATCAGCATACTCTGGTGCAGTAATTGCACTGCTTTGTCTGCTGGAATTAAGGTTTTACTCCTGGATAATACTATTGCTGAGTCATGCTGTTACCAACACGGCACCATCATTTGTGCTCTGAAAAATGTCCATGTGGAACGACTGGGAAAAGCAACACTACAGCATTATGAGTGATAATGCACGCTGAAGGCTGCATAGGCTCGGGAATTAGAGTACCTGTGGCGAACGACAGTGGTCATATTCATGTTATTTTTGAGAATTGGGGATTATATGCATCTGAATTATCCAAAATAATTATGGGTGATGGTGTTATCCATATGCTGCCCACCCACTTCCCCGCCTCTCAGTCTCTTTCCTGCTTCAAACTCATGATTCACCAGCAGTTAAATCTTAATCATTGTTTCAGGGGAAAAAAATCTAATCTGGACTGATTCCCAGATATCTATTTTGTACTGTATCTATGTTTATGAACACATAAAAGACAAGAAAAATTAATCTTACATGTTCATTCATTCATTCATTCATCTTCTTCCGCTTAATCCTTTTCGGGTCTTCATTTATAAATAAAATATATATATATATATATTTTATTTTTTTTTTACCTCTCAGCCTATATAGGCTGAAAGGAACATGCTCCATTCTTCAAATCAGATCCAAGCTAGAGATGATTATGAGGGGGGGCTGAAAAGTAGGTCTCTTCTTGATCCTCAGAGACATAACTCCTTCTTAGTCAGCCTATGAACTTTCCAGCCCCCCCTCGTACACTGAATATGCTCAATAGGATTCTCTCTTGGCCTGTGGAAGAGGAGTGGATTTATTTCACCTCTACCGGAAATATCACAAAACTAATTTCTAAGCAAAGGAAGTTTTAGATAAACAGTAGTTTTCTTCTGCTTTATACAGAGCTGATTTTGTCACAGCAACTCTTGTCTAGAGGTGTGCAGAGGAATAAGCGAGGCTTCATCTTAGTTAGCCAGCGACGTACAGTATTTATTTATGAACACAGCATACATGGAGTGGAAGAAAGACCTGTCTTATCTGCAGTACTGTAAACACTGGCTACAACTACACATGTGCAGTATACGGGCAGAATGCCCAACCTGTACGTGGTGAAGTCATGCCCTCTGACGCACCATCATCATGATAACGATAATGACACACTGAGTAAGGAAGCACAATGAATGATAATCTCAATTTGCTTCATTCAGGTCTGTTGACTAAATTTAAACTTACATTAATTTAATCTCGTTTATTTGGTAAAAAACTAACATGAATAAAGCATGCTAATATAAATTATACAACAGTTAGTTCTGACCGAGCAATTTGATTGGACAATAGGGATTCCAGGAGTTACTATAATCCACGATAATTGCACTTCAGTTTCACTGGATATGTACAGTATCACTATGCTTCAAAGGTGTTCTAGTAACTGTTAATTACTAACAGTAATTTTCTATCAACTCTCTGACAACAGCAGTACAGGCTTGGATACCTTAATTTCCACAGTGAGGCGCTATTTGACAAGAAATTATACATCTGTGACCCAGAAGTCCCACCCTTTTGCAAAGGTCTACTTCCGTCTACCCAGTCATTTTAAGATCATTATGCTATTTCACGTATGTTTAAAAAAAATAGGCGGTGCTAGAGTTTGATTTATTGTCTCGATTAACAAACCACAGTACCTTTGTGGAAATGGACTCTGTTTCATCTGAAAATGCGAAGAAAAGCGAGCAAAATGTGCTAAATCGCTAGCATACTAACTACTAGCTTCTGGTGACCAGTATTGGATACGTTTTGATCTGGGATTTTCTGAAGTACCGACTTAAAAGGTATGTTTTAAAAACACTTGACAATATTTAATTTGTTTACATGTGTGTGAAATGACAATAGACGTCATGCTGATTGAGATGTTTAGCAACAGTTACTGAACATTTAGAAGGAATTTTTTTCTCAGCTTTGCAAAATAACTGGTTAAACAAACAAATCATAATATTTTGTCCAGTATTGCTGTCATTTAATAAATTGTGCTTGCGGAACTATTGTATAAAAGCAATATTACACTCAAGTTCATTACGGTATCATGAATATATGAACTCCAAATGTAATGCAGCTTGTGCCCAAAATACTTTAGCAATATAACATGAGAGGGAGTAAGGTATCAATGTGGGGATTTGTTGTAGACCTGACATGAAGTAGAGGGCCAAAGACATCACCACAGTTGCAGTATATACCTCAGGGATACTTTAGAAATAGGGTGAGGAGCTCAGTTATCCAGGAGAGGCTTCAAGTAGAGCCACTACTTCTCCACATCAAAAGGAGCCAGTTGAAATGGTTTGGGTATCTGATCAGAATTCCTCCTGGATGCCACATGAGGTGTTTTGGGCACATCCCAGTGAGGGGAGACCTTGGACTGCTGCCCCAGCGACCCAGACCACCATGTAAGCGGTAGACGATGGATGGATAGATGGTTGGATGGATATTGTACGAACTCAAGTGTAATATCATTTTTATTCAACAGTTCCACAATCTCTGTTTATGACAGGACAAAATATTATGATTTTTGGTTCTTTAACCAGCTATTTTGCTCTGTAGAGAGTAGACCCAGTTAACTGTTGCTTAGCACCTCAATGAGCATAATATAGAAAACAGTACGCCTATTTTCTTTTCACACGTATGTAAGCAAATTAAATATTTTCCAGTGCACAAGTCAGCGTTGAAATACATACCACTCCACCTGTTGAGTACCTGTTTTGCAGGTCATGCTGAGTCCAGGTGGTGGATAGTTTGTTGTCAGCTTTTTCTTAGCATTTTCAGATGAAACAAAGAGTCCACAGGTATTGTGGTTGGCTATTCCAGACAATAAATTCAACTCTAGCCTGTCTGTTTTGTTGTAAGCAGACATGAAATAGCCTAGCCAGATCTTTATAAGGGCGAGACTTCCAGGTCACGGAGGTCTCTTCTCAAACAGTGCCTTCCTGTGGAGACTAAGGTATCCAGTACAGTATTACAACCATCAGCAGCCACTGATATTAATTTAATTTAAAGATTATTAAAACACAGCTGAAACATGGAAATTGCAGCAGTTAGAGTTAGAGGCACCTTGTTTGTAGTAGGTGTAGGTCAAAATAGATATATTTCATTATATTTAGTTTGAAATGGCGTTTAAAAATGCAGTGTCTTTTTTTAATAAAAGTGTGGTTTGTACTGTTTGTTAAAACAATATTATACAAGTTTATAGTAGATTTAAAGTGTTTGTGTAAAGTCCCATAAAGATGGCTTTATATGAAAAAATGCTCCTGTCTGAGATATAATTGGTTATAATTATGAAATTTTTCAACGTTGCAATGGCCCCCATAATAATACACCTCAAAAAATTACAATATTGTGAAAAACAAATTTCACAAGTTTTTTTTTTAATAATTCAACCTAAAAAGTAAAACTTTAATATTTTCTGTATTTATGACAATTGTTTTGATGACGATTTTGACTTGGCTCTTTTAATTTCACCTTCATAATGTCCTCCCCATTGCCATACACCTTTTAGTTCTCAGGGGTCAAAAATGACCCTGCCTGGTTTGACTGTTATTTAAAGCATATAGTATACGTAAATTGTCAGTCAGTTTTATGTTACACCTCTAGTCGTACTTCAGTCCAACCCAGGTCTCTCAATGATCTTTCAATGATCTTCAGTGATATCCACGGTCCTCAAAATTTTGATTCAGTCCAAAACAATATCTTGACAATCACCAAAGGGAAGTGATCTCTCAACTAAATGACTTTATTTTGATGATAGTTGAGAGATTGTTTTAGACTGAGTCAAAATTTTGAGGAGACCGTGGCTACCGTGAAGATCACTGAGAGATCATTGAATGATCATTGAGAGATCTGGCATTGTTTTTCATTTTTCAGTGGCATCTTGCTGATCTCCACCCGTGTGTAAAGGGAGTAGAAGAGCAATAGAAACCTGTCAAATGCTCAGCAACTTGGTTGTCCAACAGACTCTCAATGATCCCTCAGTGATCTTGCCTGGCCTCCTAGTGATCTCTCATGGATTTTTCAAAGATCTCTATAGATCACCGTGATAGTTGTCAAAAAATGAAGTTTTGGTCTCCCAAACATTTACACAGAAACTGCTTTTTCCAGGCTTTAGGAGATCGTTGAGAGAGGTTGCCAGTTTTTGATCTCTCAATGGCCACCCAACAATCTCCATGCTGTGTAGGCGGGCCTTTAGCTCACACATATATTTTCCTTTTCTCAAAAGATGACTTCTCTACTTCAAGCAGTCTGTGAGTTATAAAAGTAAAGCTAAAGTTAGCTACAGTCGCCCCCAGTCTTCCCTCTTGTCAGTCCAGTGGCAGATGTTGCCAGCACTTGGCATGTTTTTGCCGTTGCTCTTGACAGGCGAAGCTTAGAGTCACCAAACTTACAGCAAAAATGGATTAGGTCAAGTTTAAAAATTCATGTTTTGGCAAAATCTCCTGTGTTTTCTTTATATTATAACCCCTAAATAATGGCATTACCCTGGCAGGCATCTGCTGCGTTGGGGTCACCAAGTGTACCTCACAACACCTGCCGTATAGGACCTTGTGAATGCAATAACTCAACACAGAATTCACATACTGTATGCATTTCAAATCAGTACCATACCATAAACGTATGCAGCAACAACTTTAGTGAAAAGTTTAATAACACAACATAGCAAACCATGTCAAATTATCATGCCTGGAGGAGTCATGATGTAACAAAGTAAGGGCACAAATGCTGGACACCACATAGTGGTTAAGGAAAATAGGGGAGTATAAATAAACATAGAAACAGTGGGAATGTGGGGGGCAAAGAAAAAACTGAAAGAAAGACAAACGGGCTAACAAAGGGCACAGAGAGCTATATAATACAAAAGTGTGGGTGAGGCTAATTAAGGCTGGGCGAACAATTACAAAGAAGTGATGGGAACAAAGACGGGACATAAAAACACTACAGTATGACACATAAAGAACCAGCTGTCAAAAGACAAGGGACAATAATCTCACAAGGACAAATACAGCATCTCAGTGTAAAAATGTAATTTTGTACATCAACAAAATGTAGTTACAGAGTTCATGAACTCTATGTACAGCATGAGTCTATATCCCACAATAACACATCCCAGTAGAATCACAGCTCACTCTGCTACACTTATTGACAACCTGTTTGTCAATGTTCTCGACAAGAAAATAGAAAGTGGATTATTGATAAATGATATAAGCGACCACTTGCCAATCTTTGCCCTTATCCATGGCCACACGGGGCCCAACCCAGAAAAAATCTCAAAATCGTTCAGACACAAATCACCAAACGCAATCAGTTCTTTTAAAGAGGACTTGCTGAAGCAAGACTGGACAGAAGTCTATGTATCAGATGTAAATGAAGCCTATGACACATTTACAAACATTGTAACCACTCTTTATGAAAAAAACTGCCCATTAGTTAAAAAAAAGCTTAAACACAAATTTACTGACAAACCATGGCTAACCAAAGGACTACAAAAGGCGTGTAAAAAGAAAAATTTATTATATAAAGCTTTCATAAAGAAAAGGACAAAAGAAGCAGAGCAGCGGTATAAAACATACAAAAATAAGTTAACATATATAATAAGATGTAGTAAAAGAGACTATTACAGTAAAGAACTGGAAAAAAACAAAGACAATATTAAAAATACATGGACAATAATCAACAGTATCCTTGGAAATAAAAGCAGAAATACCAGCTACCCAACTAACACTCCAAAAAATAATAAATCGACTCCGAATGTGAATATAGCTTCACCTGCAGATGAATTTAATAATTTTTTTGTTAACATTGGACCTAAACTGGCCCGAGAAATACCCACTACGGTGCCAACAGGTGATTCAATATGCAATAACACTGCTGTAAAAGACACCATCTTCATAAAGAACACAGACGAAAGAGAGGTCATTGAAATTGTTAAATCGTTCAAAAGTAAAACATCTACTGACTGCGATGGTATTGATATGCTACTAGTCAAAACTGTTATCGAATGCATAGTGAAACCACTGACGTATATCTGTAACCTGTCTCTCCAATCAGGTATATTTCCCAATGCAATGAAAATAGCTAAAGTAATTCCAATTTACAAGACAGGCGACAGAGGGGAACTCTCCAACTACAGACCAATTTCACTATTACCGCAATTTTCCAAGATACTTGAAAAAATATTCTATGAGAGAATTGACAACTTCATACTGAAGAATGATTTATTGTGTGAGCAGCAATATGGGTTCAGACACAAAAGGACAACAGCATATGCCTTAATGGAATTTACAGAAAAAATATCAACAGCCATTGAAAATAAAGAGTATTCAGTTGGAGTATTCCTGGATCTTAAAAAAGCATTTGATACAGTAGATCACAATCTATTATTAAAGAAACTACAAAATTGTGGTATCAGAGGGGTAGCACTGTCCTGGTTAAGAAGTTACTTAAAGAATAGATATCAGTTTGTATGTGTTAACAACAAAAACTCAGAGCTACTGAAGGTCACCTGTGGAGTCCCACAGGGTTCAGTTTTGGGACCATTATTATTCAATATGTATATAAATGATATATGTAAAGTTTCAGAAAAAATGGACTTAATATTGTTTGCTGATGACACTAACCTGCTATGCAGTGGAAACAACTTGGAACAACTTCTGGATACACTCGGAAAGGAATTAGGAAAGCTTAAACTGTGGTTTGATTCAAACAAATTAACGCTCAATTTAAGCAAGACAAAATTTATAGTCTTTAACAACCATCACAACTACCCAGTACCCAAACTCAGTGTAAATGGTGTAGAGATTGAAAGGGTATCCGAAACTAAATTCCTTGGAGTAATAATTGATAACAAACTGTGTTGGAAGCCACATATTAATTATATAAAAGGTAAAGTATCCAAATCAATTGCAATATTACACAGAGTGAAAAATTTGCTGAATCAACCCACACTATACACCTTGTATCATTCATTAATACTCCCATACATGACATATTGTAATGAAGTATGGGGAAATACATATAAAACAAACATATATCCACTCTTTATGCTTCAAAAGAGAGCTATTAGAATAATCAACAAAGCAGCTTACAGGGAACCAACAAACCCACTTTTTCTTAAACAAAAAACTCTCAAGTTGAAAGATCTGATCGACTTTAAAACCGCAATAATAATGTTCAAAGTGAAGAATCTATCACTGCCCGCAAATATCCAAAAGTTGTTCCAAACAAGGGAGAAACGATATCACTTCAGAGGAACATGTATATTTCAAAAGCCTACAGTGAGAACAACTACCAAGCAACACTGTATTTCAGTGCAAGGTGTCAGATTATGGAACGATTTTGGACCTGAATTAAAATCATGTACAAAGCTTGGACAATTTAAACAAAAACTAAAGGAAGAAATACTCCAAACATATTTACAAGACGACATGTAAACTCACATAAGGATTGACATTTCCAGCCTGTGTTGTGTTATAGCTTAGTTTTTCTTTTTTCTCTGTGACACTATGTCTTAGATTTGTTTTTGAATAGTAACCGCTTAACTTAGACTAGCTCAGTTTTCCTTTTCTCTCAGTCATATTTTGTCTTAGCCTTGTTTTAAATTGTAATCCCTCTTGTCTTGTTTTCTCTTTTTTCTCCTTTGAATTCTTGGATGGAATATGGGTGGGCAATATAAGCTGCGGCTTCAGCCATCACCCATTTCGGATAACTCACGTGGAATTGTATAGTAGAAGGAGTCTTTGTCTAATTTGACCTTGTTGTTATATTATACAGTTTCTTTTAACCTGTAATGTACTATCCGAAATAAATTCATTCAAATTCAAATTCAATTCAAATTCAAAAAAAGGGAGGATATACAGTACATATGGGAAAGGAAGAAACAAAGAACAAAGAAGTAAAACAAACTTGATCAACTTTGAAAGCACCAGAGTAATTACATACCAGACTAATGCATCTTAAGTTCAAATAAAATTGTCATACACATGTAGAAATTATTCACATTGTCTTAGCATTATTTGCTTAGAGATAATAGTGCTTTACAGAGCTATAAAACAGTAATATTTCCATTATAAAGTTTGGTGGGCAGCTATACCTCTTCCGGCACCACACGAGTAGGCTGCCTTTTTGCAACAGCGGATCAATTTCTTCCTATTTCTATTAACTATCTGGCTCTCTTGCTAATCTTTCTGATTCGGCGACACCTTATCCATCACAGACACGTAGATCACCCAAATGTCTCCTGAGCCAGCGGACTGAGCCACTGTTTATTGCAGGAGGCAGTACAATAGGGACCAGCTGTTAGCGCTTAACCGGCTCACGATGCTAACGCAAAAACTCGACATGCCGGGAGAAATAAGACGGAAACGGCGTGGATGTTGAGCTGGAGTAAGATGGCGGGCGAGGAATATAAGGTACAGACCCGTCCTCCCATCCGTTATTATGGGGAATGTACGATCGCTGCTCAGTAAGATTGATGAGCTAGCGGCTATCTCCCGCTACAAGAGCGTCTTCAGAGAGATTAGCTTGATGTTGTTTACTGAGACGTGGCTAACAGAACTAGCAACAGATGCTAACATCGAACTGGAGGGTTTCTACGCAATACGGGCAGACCAGATACCAGACAGTGGGAAGGCAAGGGGCGGAGGAGTGATAATGTATGTCAATAACAGCTGGTGCAGACTGGGACATATCACAGTTAAACAACAACACTGCAACAAAGACATTGAGTTGCTAGCTGTTAGCACGCGGCCTACCTATCTCCCGAGGGAATACTCACACGTGATCTGCATTGTTATTTATGCAAATCCGACGGCGAACGCAGGGACAATGCGTGATGCCATCCACTTAGTAACTGGCAGGCTGCTGACAGAACACCCAGATGCTCTCCTACTCATCTCAGGTGATTTCAACCATATTTCACTGTCCCTCATTCTGCCCATGTTCACCCAGTATGTCACATGCCACACTAGAGACGATAAAACACTGGACTTATTCTATGCAAATACTAAGGAGGCGTACACCTCATCACCACTCCCCCCCACTCAGGAGATCGGATCACAACTTGGTTCGTCTCCTGCCGGTGTACAAACCCCTAGTACACAGACAACCTCCGGTTATACGCACGGTGAAGTTATGGTCTGAGGAGGCAATGGAAGCTCTAAAGGACTGTTTTGAAATCATTGCCTGGCAGCAGCTCTGCGATCCACGTGGTGAGGACATCGATGGCCTCACTTACACCATCACGGACTACATCAACTTCTGTGTGGACAACACCGTACCCACCAAGACCATACGGTGTTGCTCGAACAACAAACCCTGGATCAACCCTGAGATAAAAACACTTCTGAGAGAGAAGAAGAGGACCTTCAGGTTGGGGAACAGGGAGATGCTGAAGTCCGTACAGAGGGAGCTGAGGAGGAAGATCAGAGAAGGCAAGGGCAGCTTCAGGAAGAAGATGGAGGACAAACTGCAACAGAGCGACATCGGCGGGGTCTGGAGAAACCTTAAAACCATCTCTGGGCTCCAGAATACCTCATCCGAGGGCACGGGGGGCAAGGAGTGGGCGAACAATCTGAACCTGTTTTTTAATAGGTTTGACCAACCACCCTCCCCACCGACTGCACAACAACCACTGCTGCCTCTAAAGTCATCGAGACCTGCTGTCCACACCCCACTCCACCAACAACCCCCCACTCCCAGCACACAGCCCCCCAACCTGACCCTCCCTAAGACCCAGGTGAGGACGGAGCTGAGGAAGATCAAGGCGAGGAAGGCCTCGGGACCGGACAGCATCAACGCGAAGCTCCTCAAGTCCTGCGCAGACCAGCTGTGTGGGACTGTGGAGCACATCTTCAACCTGAGCCTGAAGCTGGGGAGGGTACCACAGTTGTGGAAAACATCTTGTGTGGTACCTGTACCAAAGACTTCCCACCCCAAAGACCTGAACAGCTACAGACCAGTGGCCCTGACATCTCACATGATGAAGACCCTGGAGAGACTGCTCCTTGCTCACCTCCGCCTCCTGGTGGGACCAGCGATAGATCCACTCCATCTTGCCTACCAGCATGGCATTGGGGTGGAGGATGCAGTGATCTTCCTCCTTCACCGTTCCCTGTCCCACCTGGAGAAGCCCGGGAACGCGGTGAGGATCATGTTCTTTGACTTCTCCAGTGCTTTCAACACCATCCAACCGATGATCCTGATGGACAAGCTGCTGTGCGCAGGGGTGGACCAGCACCTGTCATCATGGATCCTGGACTACCTCACTAACCGGCCACAGTTTGTGAGAACCCGGGATTGTGTGTCCGACACGATCATCAGTAGCACGGGGGCCCACCAGGGAACGGTTTTGGCTCCCTTCCTGTTCACCCTTTATACTGCGGACTTCTCACACAACACAACACACTGCCATCTACAGAAGTTCTCTGACGACTCTGTGATCGTCGGCCTCCTCTCCAACGGAGATGAAGCTGAGTACAGAGGACTTATCCAGGACTTCGTGGACTAGTGCCATCGGAACTACCTCCAGATCAATGCGAGGAAAACTAAGGAGCAGGTGGTGGACTGCCGCAGGCAAGGACAACCCCTCACAGCACCAGTAAACATACAGGGAACAGACATTGAGATGGTGACATCCTACAAGTACCTGGGTGTTCATCTGAACAATAAACTAGACTGGTCACACAATACCGACACACTCTACAAGAAGGGACAGTGCAGGCTGCTCCTACTGAGGAGGCTCAGGCCTTTTGGTGTACAAGGGGCGCTGCTGAAGACATTCTACGACACGGTGGTGGCATCAGCCATCACTTTTGGAGTGGTCTGCTGGGGCAGTGGCATCACAGCAGCCGATAGGAAGAGACTGAACAAACTGATCAAGAAAGCTAGCTCTGTCCTGGGGCAACGCCTTGACCCAGTGAAGGAGATGGGAGAGAGAAGGATGGTGGCTAAACTGTCATCTCTGCTGGAGTCCGAGTCCCACCCTATGCAAGACATACTGAACTCACTGAGGAGCTCATTTAGCAGTAGACTACATCATCCTAGATGCACGACCGAGAGGTTTCGCAGGTCCTTCCTACCTACGGCTGTCAGACTGTATAACCTAAGCAGGGCTGCTCGCAGAGATAGCAAAAAAACGTGACGACCTAATAGTATTGAATGCAAAAAACGCAACAGACTTACACAAATGGTCCCCTCCAGTATACAACTAGGACAATATCAGTCGCTACGGAGGGTGACAATATGTATGGGTACATATTCATACTATGTAGGATAACTAAGTAGACGGTTATGCTGTTTATTCCATCTAGCTACAATGCTCTGCACTGTGTATATATATTTATATATTTATGTGTACATATGTATATTCACTGCTCTTATTTTCTTTTCTTATCTTCTTAATTATTGCTGAGTGTTGCTATCCCTGTGCTGTTGCAATCCTGGAATTTCCCCATTGTGGGACTAATTAAGGCTTATCTTATCTTATCTTATCTTATCTTATAAATCAGGTTTATCAGGAGGGAAACCCTGATCTGCATTCTTTTTTACCTTCATATATTTCACTACTGTTTACACAGTCTGATTTTTTTTTTAGGTTCAGGAACTGAAAATGACTGAGCTCGTTTTAGAATTGTTTAGGTTAGCAGCCCTGCACTTGGAAAAGAAAGAAAGACCCTTGCTCATTGCATTTTAATATGATGCTCTGAGCTATGAGGAATTATTTGCAAATGATGGTTAGTACAGTATGACACGGATGGCACAAATGTGATACACCAGCAGCTTTGTCAAAGCAGCAGTGTTTGACTCGCCTGGAATAAGTGCAAGCTGCTCTGTGCCACAATGAACCCCCCTAGCTCAATAAATGAATTTAGAATGAACTCTTGCAGCGTTTCATGACGAGTCTTCTGCATTTTAGTCAGCACGGATCTGTTCTCTGTGTAGACAGTAACATCGGGCCTCATGCAGCAGCATCCTCTTAAATTCTTTCTAAATTCTTAAGAGAAAATATGAGATGTCAGTCAGATGCAACTACCCCAGTCCGCTCTTACCCAGGTTAGCTGAATGATGAATCCCTCTTGATCTTAAATTGGAGGGGTGTAGGTAACAAATCCTCAATGCCACATAAGGGCACGTGCATGTTTTGCTGTGTATAAATCGGATGCAGGAATGTGAGAGATGTCACACAAAAAAGCAGTAAGAAGAACACAGCAGTAGAGGAATAAGTATTTTTTTGTCGGTTTAAACAAAGGAAATGTGATCTTACAGAGTGTGAGAACTGGCTATACTGATAAATCAAACTGGGGGCAATGAAAAATGATAAGATAAAGTAACACAAGACTTCTTCATCCCACACTGAAAAAATGTTACATTAGATAAGCTCCAGAAATGCACAGAGAAGTGGGAAAAAAGTAGTGATAGCAATATAATATCGAGTTGTAATCAATTAAATTGAAAATATGATTGAGAAGACTATTATGAAGACTATGCACGTTATATACACCTTATTGCTCTTGCATAAAACATTAAAAGCATAGGTTGCACATAGAAGACTTATATGTGTAAACTAGAAGAGACTTTTGATGCATAATATCGATCCATCCATCCATCTTCTACCATTTATCCAACTGTCCAGACAGAGATCCCCCACTTTTGCCAGTTCACATTGTACCCATGATCCTCATGATCCCTTCTCCAAGTGGTGAGCCCACTGGAGGGCGGACCCATGTGGCTTGCTCAGGCTGAGCCGGACCGGGTCCTATGGACATAAACCTGACCACTAGGCACTTGCCCTGGAGCCCTGGTAACCCCAAATTGGGTGGGGTACACTGGATCCTTCTTGTGACTTGTTCATGGGGATCCACTGGACTGCTCTTAGTCTGACCCTTCACCAAGGACTAATTTGCCTTGGGAGACCCTACCAGGGGCAAGTTGCCCACAACAATATAGCTCCTGGGATCATTAGAGCGTGCAACCCCCCGCCATGATAAGGTGGCGATCTACAAAGGATTATGCATCTTCATAATAAGTTTTTACATACAGTGCCCTATAATAATGTAACGTTGCATCAGCCAAGGGATGCTAAGCAACTGGGCAGAGAAATAGGATGGTAGTAAAAAAGTGTATTGCTAAAGTTTTACACTCCATGACATCATCTGGAGGAGGTGGTGGTAATCTTACCAAAGAATCCAGGGAATAGTTAAAGCAGTTATAATGGACCATTGATTGATTTATATTTTATTTAGTGAAGATCAAGACACACACATTCCAAGAGATAGCATATTAAACTGAAAAAAGTTCAGTTCCAACAACAGTTAAATACTCCTCTTGGCAGTGAACCCCTAAGTAAGTGTTTTTCACTCTGACAGCCTTTGACCCTAGGGGGTCTGTGAGAGAATGTTCAGAGTCCTGCAGGAAATAGTCTAATTTCACTTCCTAATTGGTCCAAAAAAATGCGAACAACTGGCTGTTGTGCATTAGCACCTGCAGTGGCTCCTCCATGTCAGTGGGCAGCAGCACAAATGCAATCCCTCCTCTTCTTCTTCCTCCTCTCAACGGAGGCTGAGAGCAAGTTGGGAATTCCTGCACAACTGAACGCAGTAGTTTCAGGACCCCAAAAGTTTCAGGAAACTCAGATTTACTATTGCTGAGCTCACAACACTTTCCAGATGAGGAAAATGTCACCACCTGCCCCAGAAACTGCATCCTGACGTTGGCCATCCCTAACACCAAACAAGTGGTGGATATGGAGCTCCGCCAGTGTTGAGCCAAGAAAAGCATGTCTGCTGTGAAAACAGCCTCCTTTGTGGGAGTGTGCATCTGATAAGAGATGTCTCCAGCAAATGGCTGTCTCATTTTCAAATGAATTCAAGCACCAACGTCAAAAGCGAACTCCTGGTCTGAATTGAACAAAATCCAACTTGCATGAACTGGAGGCATGTGTTCACATCTTTCCATTGACTTTATATGTAATAGCGATGCAGTTTTTCACACAGAGTATCAACAGATTACAAGACTGAATTGTCATTCGATATGCTGTAATAGGCTACAATGTGTCATTTTATAACATGTTCGATTTTGGGGGTTCTGTGGGATTTTTTCAATGTAAAAAGGGTTCTGTGGTTGAAAAACATTACCCTAAGTACTGGATAAACAAATTTTCTGTCAGTTAAAACAGGAGTGAGGAGTTTTCTTGACCACTCCTACAATTAAAAAAGAAACATCCCTGGTAAATCACAGAAATTAATGATTGAGAACAAATAAATATCCTGAATATGATCAAAAACAAGAGAAAACTTGTTTTTATATTGCTTCTTGCATGATGCCCAGTGTTTCCCCCAGAGACAGTCCTGTGCACAGTTGATAGTTAACATCGTTGGACTTGGCTTAAATATGTTCCTGTTAACTATTTCAGAATGTTGCTGAAGACAGTTGGGTGGTGCAGTGGCGCAGTGGTTAGCACTGTGGCAACACAGCAACTCACCTTTGGCCATGGGATCCCGGGTTCGATCCCAGCCCCTGACCAACAGTGATCTGTGTGGAGTCTGCATGTTCTTCCCGTGTCTGCGTGGGTTTACTCTAGTATTTCTCTGGTTTCCTCCCACAGGCCAAAAACATGCAGGTTAGGTTAATTGGAGACTCTAAAGTGGCCCTAGGTGTGAATGTGTGTGTGAATGGTTAAGGGATAGCGTCGTACTGTGGCTGCTTCATCCATCCAGGTGGATGCCCTCAATTTCCCCTCTGGGGATCAATAAAGTCACAAAATCAAAAAAAAAAAAAAAAAGACAGATGCCAATCATGAAGGATTTCAGTTTCCTTTTTGTTTGTTTAGACACATTTGTAGACACTGGTGATGCCGCAGTGTAGTTGCCAAATGAAATGCAACCATTCCTTCATACAGTGAAGAGTGACGGTCTCCTCACACAGTCATTGCAGTCTTATGTGAATAGTTCAGAAGTATCCAGCTTATTTTTCCATGGTGTTATTTAAAGATTAGCAAGTTTCTTGATAAAATGAAACCAAACTTTAATGGTCAGGAGATGCTCAACTGCCTCTGACTCCTGACAGCGAGCTATGAAATATTATGTATATAATGTCCATCAGTTCAGTCGATGTTTGGGAGACATCTCATCTGTCCAAACAGTAAATCTTACCTCCAGCAGCTGTTTGAAGGGTGGGATGCATCCCTCGAGGCAGAAAAGAGGGGGGAAAGTCTCTCAGTCAAACTCTTAATGCCTTCCCTTTCCGATATGTTCAAAATCAGTGCCTGCAATACTAAACCAGACTGGTGTTATCCAGCATGAGCACACATTCTGAATGTTAACACACACGACACTCCTATGACTAATTCATGGAAACAAGGCTGACAAATGACGGAGAGCTTCCCTAACAATCGGAACCCAGATGGTCGGATGTGACTTGTTTCTTCACTTTCTTTCCAGCACAGTCTGCTAGAGCTTCAGGAGCTGCTGGGAACCTGTGACTACTCTTCTTATATGTGGCTGCAGGCTTGCCACATGAACAAGAAAGCGTCAAATCATAATTTGTGTGCCAAGAAAAGCAAGAGTTTGTTTTTGCCAGAATGAGAGACAGGAAAAATCAATGCAATCTTTGCTTTTACTGTCGAACAAGCCCACAAACTATGAGCTGTGTCTTAAAGGCTAAGGTGGGATAAACACTGTAACATTTAACGAGAGCAATAAATTAAAATAGTGAGTTATAAAGAAGTGGAAAATCACAAGGTTTATACATGCTTTATTTGAGTTGCCTTTTCAAATTCCTAATAGACACAGTTGGTACCTAAGAAAATATGTTGGTGAAACTGCACATTAATTAGAATGGCAGCGATGATATTATTATTACAAATCTTGGGCTTATAACACTTAAGATAAGATAAGATAAGCCTTTATTAGTCCCACAACGGGGAAATTCCAGGATTGCAACAGCACAGGGATAGCAACACTCAGAGCAACAATCAGAAGGCAAGAAAAAAAAACAAAAAAAAAAAACAAGCAAGCAAGAGCAGCTAATATACATATGTACATATTACTATAAAATATATATACACACACACACACACACACAGACACAGTGCAGAGCATTGTAGCTGGATGGAATAAATATATGAATATATGAACACACAGTGCAGAGCATTGTAGCTAGATGGAATAAATATGTAAATATATAAACACCCACAGTACGGAGCATTGCAGCTAGGTGGAATAAATATGCAAGTATATAAACACACACAGTGCGGAGCAATGTAGCTAGATGGAATAATATGTAGATATATAAAAACACAGTGCGGAGCATTGTAGCTAGATGGAATAAATATATAGATATATAAATATAAACACACCCAGTGCTGAGCATTGTAGCTAGATGGAATAAATATGTAAATATATAAACACACACAGTGCAGAGCATTGTTGCTAGGTGGGATGAAACAGCATAACCGTCTATTTAGTTATCCTACATGGTATGATTATGTGCCCATACATATTCTCACCCTCCATAGCGACCGGTATGTTCCTAGTTGTATGCCGGAGAGGACCATAGTGTAAGTCTATTGCATCTTTTGCATTCAAAAAAACTATTAGTTTGTTACGTCTTTTTGCTATCTCTGTGAGCAGCCCTGCTTAGGTTGTACAGTCTGACAGCCGTTGGTAGGAAGGACCTACGAAACCTCTCGGTTGTGCACCTGGGATGATGTAGTCTGCTGCTAAATGAGCTCCTCAGTGCATCCAGTATGTCCTGCATAGGGTGGAACTCGGACTCCAGCAGAGATGACAGTTTAGCCACCGTCCTTCTCTCTCCTATCTCCTCCATCGGATCAAGGCGCTGCCCCAGGACAGAGCTAGCTTTCTTAATCAGTTTGTTCAGTCTCTTTCTATCGGCTGCAGTAATGCCACTGCCCCAGCAGACCACTCCAAAAGTGATGGCTGATGACACCACCGTGTCATAGAATGACTTCAGCAGCGCCCCTTGTACACCAAAAGACCTGAGTCTCCTCAACAGGAACAATCTGCGCTGTCCCTTCTTGTAGAGTGCGTCAGTATTGTGTGACCAGTCTAGTTTATTGTTCAGATGAATACCCAGGTACTTATAGGATGTCACCATCTCGATGTCTGTTCCCTGTATATTTACTGGTGCTGTGAGGGGCTGCCCATGCCTGCGGCAGTCCACCACCAGCTCCTTAGTTTTCCTCGCGTTGATCTGGAGGCAGTTCCGATGGCACCAGTCCACAAAGTCCTGGATAAGCCCTCTGTACTCAGCTTCATCTCCGTTGGAGATGAGACCAACGATCGCAGAGTCATCAGAGAACTTCTGTAGATGGCAATGTGTTGTGTTGTGTGAGAAGTCCGCAGTATAAAGAGTGAACAGGAAGGGAGCCAGCACCGTTCCCTGGGGGGCCCCCGTGCTACTGATGATCGTGTCGGAAACACAGTCCCGGGTTCTCACAAACTGAGGCCGGTTCGTGAGGTAGTCCAGGATCCATGATGACAGGTGCTGGTCCACCCCTGCGCGCAGCAGCTTGTCCTTCAGGATCATCGGTTGGATGGTGTTGAAAGCACTGGAGAAG
Source organism: Pholidichthys leucotaenia (assembly GCA_020510985.1). NCBI lineage: Eukaryota > Metazoa > Chordata > Actinopteri > Cichliformes > Pholidichthyidae > Pholidichthys > Pholidichthys leucotaenia. The sequence goes on along the minus strand of CM035847.1, from coordinate 124,099,017 downwards.
TCAAAGAACATGATCCTCACCATATTCCCGGGCTTCTCCAGGTGGGACAGAGAACGGTGAAGGAGGAAGATCACCGCATCCTCCACCCCAATGCCATGCTGGTAGGCGAACTGGAGTGGATCCATCGCTGGTTCCACCAGGGGGCGGAGATGAGCAAGGAGCAGTCTCTCCAGGGTCTTCATCAAGTGGGACGTCAAGGCCACCGGTCTGTAGCTGTTCAGGTCTTTGGGGTGGGAAGTTTTTGGTACAGGTACCACACAAGATGTTTTCCACAGCTGTGGTACCCTCCCCAGTTTCAGGCTCATGTTGAAGATATACGTCACAATCCCACACAGCTGGTCTGCACAGGACTTGAGGAGCTTTGCGCTGATGCCGTCCGGTCCCGACGCCTTCCTCGCCTTGATCTTCCTCAGCTCCGTCCTCACCTGGGTCTTGGTCAGGGTCAGGATGGGGGGCTGTGTGTTGGGAGTGGGGGGGGTGTCGGTGGAGTGGGGAGTGGGCAGCAGGACTTGATTTCTTAGAGGCAGCAGTGGTTGTTGTGCAGTCAGGGGGGAGGGCGGTTGGTCAAATCTATTGAAAAACAGATTCAGGTTGTTCGCCCACTCCCTGCCCCCCGTGGCCTGGGGGCCACGGGGGGCAGGGAGTGGGGCAGGGAGGGGCAGGGAGTGGGGCAGGGAGAGCGACATCAGGGACCCCGCTAATGTCGCTCTGTTGCAGCTTGTCCTCCATCTTCTTCCTGAAGCTGTCCTTGCCTTCTTTGATCTTTCTCCTCAGCTCCCTCTGTACGGACTTCAGCATCTCCCTGTTCCCCGACCTGAAGATCCTCTTCTTCTCTCTCAGAAGTGTTTTTATCTCAGGGTTGATCCAGGGTTTGTTGTTTGAGTGACGCCGTATGGTCTTGGTGGGAACGGATTTGTCCACACAGAAGCTGAGGTAGCCCGTGAAGGTGTGAATGAGGCCATCGATGTCCTCACCATGTGGATCGCAGAGCTGCTTCCAGGCAGTGGCTTCAAAACAGTCCTTTAGAGTGTCCATTGTCTCCTCAGACCATAACTCCACAGTGTGCATGGCCGGAGGTTGTCTGTGCACTAGGGGTTTGTACACCGGTCAGAGATGAACCAAGTTGTGAGCCGATCTCCCAAGTGGGGGGAGTTGTGATGAGGTGTACGCCTCCTTAGTGTTTGCGTAGAACAAATCCAGTGTTTTATTGTCTCTAGTGTGGCATGTGACATACTGGGTGAAAGTGGGCAGAATGGGAGACAGTGAAACGTGGTTGAAATCGCCTGAGATGAGGAGAAGAGCATCTGGGTGTTCTGTCTGCAGCCTGCTGGTTACTGAATGGATGACGTCACGCGCTGTCCCAGCGTTCGCCGTCGGATTTGCATAAACAACAATGCAGATCACGTGTGAGTGTTCTCTCGGGAGATATGTAGGCCTCATGCTAACAGCTAGCAACTCAATGTCTTTGCTGCAGTGTCGTTGTTTAACAGTGATATGTCTCGGTCTGCACCAGTTGTTGTTAACATACATTATCACTCCACCGCCCCTAGTTTTGCCACTCTCTGGTGTTCGGTCAGCTCGTATCATGTGAAAACCCTCCAGCTCAATGTTAGCATCTGCTGCTAGTTCAGTTAGCCACGTCTCAGTAAACAAAAGGAGAGAGCACTCCCGGTAAGTGCTATCATAACGGGAGATAGCCGCTAGCTCATCTAACTTTCCCAGTATCGACCGTACATTTCCCATGACAACAGATGGAAGGGAGGGTCTGTACCTTATATTTTTTGTCCTCCGCCTTACTCCAGCCCGGCAGCCGCGACGCTTTCGCCTCAATTCTCTCGGTATGTCAACACTTCCTGTAATTTTGGGCTAAACATACCAAAGTTTTATCAAAGTAAATCATAAATGATGTAAAAATGATCATAATACTTTCTCTTATCAAAGCTGAAAAAAACACTTAAAAATTGGATGACTGTGCCACAAACTTGTTATTTTTTTACAACTTATAGTATAATTTTTCACAACATTGGGGCTTTAATTAAAACTCATTTCAGAGTGTCGGCGAAACAAGATTCATGTGTTTCCCGATTTCACTCTTAATTGGCTTTCTGGTGGTAGGAACAGAACAACTGCTGCCTTCTCTCTGATATAATTCCCCGTTAGAACTTTACTGAAGGTTCCTCAGTGTCACATTTGTCTGTGTCCTTGGCCACTCTTCAGATAATCATTGATGGGGGTCTCGTGGCTGGCTTTAATTAGGACTGCGTGGGGAAGCATCCTCGGTGATTACCGCCCATGTTCTGGTCAGAACTAAATACGTGGAACTAATGTGAGTGTAAATGTAGCACCGGCTGCACTTCCCGACTTTGTTAATAGCTTTTGCATTGATGGACAAAAACAAGTTTGGAGAATAAATTGGAGTTGAGGCAGCAATAAAATCCACCCATGTAAAGGTACAATATACTGCTTCTTTATTTGATTAGCTTTTTTTGTTTGGAATCAGTAAGGTTTGCTTAATTCTGTACATTGATTCTACTGGATGTGTGAATATAACAAAAAAAAAAAAAATTCTGACTGAATGAAATGAGGTTTGCACAGAAATGCACCATCCCCTGCGTGTGCCCACGTCTGCTGACATACACAAAAGCTGACATTTTTTCACATTTCTCTCCCTGACAGAATGTGTTTGCCTGCATATTTATGCGCCCGCTTCTCTCTGCGCTTTCTCTGCCCACCTGCGTGTGATCTTGCTGTCAGGCCGTGGACATTATAGAGTCCTCACCCTGGGGTTGGCGAGACCCTCCCCTTCATCCACTGGGGCTTTTAATAATGGTGGCCTATCAGCAAGGGGTTGGATGGTGCCAGGAGACAGCTGTGAAGTGCTGCTGCTGGCCGAGCCCTCCCAGCTCCAGGCACTCATGTCCATATGGTCTCTATTAAGAGGCAAGCAGCAATCCAGTTGCCTGTTTAGTGGAGAAATGATTTTGAATCTGAAAAAAAAAAAAATTCTGAAACGACTGACTTGCTTTCTGTCACTTTGAAGGATGAGGGGTAGGGAGCTACAGAAGGACTGAATTATTGTGTGTGCTGGTGCTGTGTGTATTTGCATGCCCATGTGAGTGACTGTGTAAAGAGAATTGCTTCTTTGGCGAGCGAAAGCCGTTGAAAATCAACCACAGCATTAGTTGAGTCATGAGTTCATGTTCAGTGCGGTCCCGGCAGGTACGCTGAGCTCAGTGCTAGCCCATGTAAAGTGATGGCTCAGCTGATTCCTTGTCAAATTGCATGCACAGGTGTTAACAGGCACTCACGCTGGGCATGTAATGTGATGCTGTTTTGTCTGCCAAATATTTGAAGCTGAATACCCAGTTTAAATGGGGTTGTGGGTGTTGGAGGGGTTCTTAGGAGATGTGAGTGCCGTGTGTTTTTGTTGTCGCTTCACAATTTCACCTTCATTTTCACTTGTTTGTTAGATCTAGTTAAGTTAATCCCTTTCACAGCATGTGGGACACCATGGGCTCATTTCCACCAAAATAAGAGCCAGTGCTAGTTTGGTTCTGGGGCTGGTGTCAGTGCTTAACCAGTGCTGTCATAAGAACCAGTTGGTTTTCCACCGATATGGAGCTAGTCGGGGATTACGTCAGGGCTACGTCATTACGTAGTATGAAGCGCCTTTATGCTAAGTGAACGCCATTTACCATTTAACCCCGCAGAACACCACAGTACACACTCTTGTACAGTAGGTGGCGGTATGCACCTTTCAGTTGTTTGCTATCTGCCAGTAACCGAGAGAAGAAGAAGAAGAATTACTGTAGTAGCAGCGCTAGCTTGTCATCATGTAGGATTTTGTTGTCTCTTTGGGAGCGCTGCTTTATTATTCCAAACCTGTATTACCATCCAAAAACAGTTTTATTCTTAATGGCTACATTTAAGGAGACCTGTAATTATCAATATTTCAGTTATCAGCCGTTGTTAGATCAAGTCTGTAGCGCGAGCATTGACTACACTTTTAAACGTAATATTTATGTCAGTTCCGTAATAGGTGGTGTTATGGCACATTATGAGACGGAGGTCACCTGTTCTGTCATGTCAAAAAGTGATCAGCTGCCCAAAAAATGATCACCAGGGGCCATATTGTTATGGGTTTATATTAGCCATTAAATATATATATTTCAACAGATAAACAGTACTTACTTAGGTATAACAAGATACACTTATAATGCATTTTGAACCCTAAACAAACTTGGTCTAGGATTAAAAACAATTAAAATAATGCAGTCACAAGGTTACATGGAAAAAATGCATAGACATAGTGCATATATACATGAAGATACTGTATAATATATATTCTATGTATCTCCAAACAACATGGTTTTTCATATAAATATTGCAATCAGATAAATTCTATACATTGTTTTCCAAACTGCAACACTTTGGCCAACACAGTAATTTTTCAGATTTGATAAAACCTCAAAACATTTAGACACATTGTAGGTAAACTGAGACCAGGCAGTCCACCTTTAACGAGCGGGTGCTCCTGGCTCCTGTAGACGGTGATCACTTTTTGGCACAACACCGGATTTCACCACCCAGCCAACTCCATGCAGAAGCGGCTGATGAAACCCTTTTCGGACACAGGCAGACTTACCCCTGAGCAACATAACTGCAACTGCAGATGAGCCGTGCACGTTCAGTTGTGGAAATGGCTTTTGGCTGCTTGAAAGGACGATGGATGTCCCTCCTGACAAGGAGTTGAGACAAGGAGACTGGAGCTGAGCAAGAAGATGGTGCTCACCTGCTGCATACTTGATAATATTTGTGAGGAACATGGTGACAACTTTGGACTCCCAGACACACATGATCACAGTCAGCCTCCAGTTCAACCACTGCCTGACCATGCCAGTGTAGAATGATATTAAACCAGCTTTAATGGAGTATTTTAACAGTGGGGAGCAATAACCTGTTTAATGCCTGCCATGTCATTTACAAAATGTAACGTATGTGAAGTAGTTCAAAATAATTAATGAATAAAACATTCAGCTGACAATCAGTCCTCAGTGTACTCTGTTTTAAAGGATTGATATATTTTATAGGCACATTTACAGAGTTGTGAACGGTATACCCTTCTGTGCTTTTATGTAATTTATTCTGGTTAAAGTACTGATTCCAGTTTTTATTCATGTATGGGTAACAAGAAGACAGACTGTAAAGTGTACAAGTTAAAAGTACTTTCCCCAGAAATGATCTTGTCCAGAGCTGATAGAATGTCATGTGGTACGTTGTCAAAAGAGTATAAACTCATCATTTTTGAAGCTGGCAACCTGGAACATTTTCCACAGAAAAAGCGCATAGATTTAAAGTTTGTTGCTGCTTGTTCTTTAGAAAATGTGAAAAAGTTGTCAAAAATATGAGTAAGTCCACAAATACCTGATGTATTGTCCAATACCTGAAAAAATGAACTTAAGTGCAGTAATACTTGTACTTTCACTTCCCACCACTGCAATGTTATAGTGACTTGTATTGTTTATCCTAAACAGCTTTACATTTCATGCATATGTTTGGTGTGAGGATAACAATTAATGTAGAAGCAGAAAAACACTTAAGGAAAGAAAGCTTTTATTTACAAAATGTTCAAAAACTTAAGACTGCTACATATGAAATATTATGTACACACAGCCAAAAATATCAATGCTGTGATAGTTACTTAGTTTGCAGTCCCTCAAGCACAGATACAACGTGTCCCATCAGTCCAACAAGGGTATTGGTACTGTCCTCCATCTTCTGGATGCTTTGCAGCAAAACGGAGGTCACTGCTTCTCCCTCCTGCTCTGCTCTTGCTGTCTCTCATCTGACCTCTCCAGGTAGTCAAGAAGGAGGTCCACGTTTGTGTCCCACTTCTGTTTCCCTGTTTTAAAATACAAAAATAAGCAATATAGAATAACCACACATTAAAAAATGCAGGAATCGTCAATCCAAGATTGAATGTGTCTATTCAACATCCATTTACCGTTAGTGGCATCACAACACTCAATTCAAGTGTATAATTGGTTTAATTCACTCCCTCCTTTGTGTGAATGGGTCATGATCTGAACATATATTACCTAATCTGGTCTGATGAGAAGAGGAGGAAGAGCAGGAGGAGGACAAGCTTGGTGCTGGTGAAGGTGAGCTGGACACCACAGGTCTGGGTGGTTCTCCCTCATCATCCAGGTATAAGAAATCTGTAAATACCAAAAAAGGTGTTTTAGTTTGTGCAGTGTCCAACTTAAGCCCTCCATTAAATGTACAGACATAGAAGGCAATTTTATTCAATATCAATGTTAGCAAAGCTTACATGTCTGATTATGGAATAGAAGAATAGGAATAGAATAGGCTTTACTGTCACTGTACAGTTGTACAGTACAATGACGTTTTAGGTGTTCCACCGGGCGACTGTACAATAAAGTAAGAGAAGGATTAGATAAAACACAGTTACACAACACACAATTAAACGAGTGAAACTAAAAAAAAAATGGCCCAAGATTATGGAAATATTGCCAAAATAGTAAAAAAGACGTTACTAGTGTCTGGTAGAAAAATCTCCCATAACACAATGCAAAGCACCCATTCATACACAGGATTGATACCACAAAAAGCGTATTTTGCGCTGGATGTCTTTATAAAAAAAAGTATTCTGTAAGATGCTAAGATTTCTGTTCTATTTTCTCAAACGCGCATTTCTTTATGGCGAGGAGAAACGTTCGTGGTAAAAACACTGTTAGCTCGTTTGCATAGCTAACCAAAAATACTATAGTCACAAGAGTGAGTAAAAAAATATCCGCACTTTGGCCGCTACATGTCAATACAAGCGGATATATACAGTATGTATACATATATTCATTAACGTTTGGCATTTTAAAGACAATACACTTACCAGTGTTTTGAGTAGTTTGTTGTCCGGACTAATCCACAGCAGTGATGATGATCCAGTTGGTTGACCTATCCCCCAAAACAGTTCATCACATGAGTGGCCCCCTCCAGCTTATCTTATACTTCTGCTTATGTCAATAGAGCCAAGAAATGTGTCTCCGATTTGCTCTAAATCTGTTTGGTTTTGGAATCCGTCGCTTGCTCCGCTGTTTGGAAAGCAACATGGCGGTCAGTAACGTCTTGAAGCTGGTCAGTTAACCATGCCCATGGTTGTGGACGTAACCAACGTAAACTGGTGCTGTCGGTGGCCCAGCTAGCAGTTGGGGCCACGATAGCCCCACTTTTGAGAACCGGGGAATGGTGCTTTAGTCGGTGGAAAACCAAAGAACTGGTGCTAATCAGGCTCTGGCTCCAGTTAAGCACTGGAACCGGCTTGGTCGAAAAGACCTGCATGTGGTGTATGTGGCAGCGACTATCTCCATTTCTCTGACCCTAGGCCACAAAACTACTATAAGTAGTGAAAGCTACAGCGGGGGGTCAGTCATCTGGTAGCTCTCTGCGTTAACTTTCCTTTCCCCATTCTGTTATGCTGAGCACCAAGCTAGAAGGTGGCAAGTACCATTTTTATATGGTCTATGGTATGACCCGGCCAGGATTTGAACCCACGACCTCCCGGTTGTGGAACAGATGTTCTACCAACTAGGCCACCACTCCGGTATTAGATCTAGCCAGGAACCATTTCATTGGCTTTTGGAACTAAAACTGCTCAGTTAGGGTTGAGAAAAGATTGTTGATTTGTTTTAAATAACCCAGCACATTTCCCCATGGTGGCTTTGGACTAGGTTTCAAATGCCGCAGTCCACTACACCACAATGTGAAGCTAAGGAGCATCTTTCGCTTCATATAATGATGTCAAGGGCCCTGACCAAACAGCAGTATACAACAGCCGTGAAGTGACACCTCGCTCAAATGTTTGTTGGTATTCAGTTTGCTTGAGTCTGTCCATAACTGCTCCTCATCTACAAGCCAGTTTTCAACCAGCCTCTAAATCCATGTATTTTTCATTCTTTCAATATTTCTTTTCTAAAATGAAAATGAAACAACCAGAAATAGTTGTTATGGTTTTAGTCTTGTCAAAATAAAATCTGAATGAGTCAACAGGGTATAATGGATATGATTTCATTAGGGTTTTTTTTTTAAATTATTATTTTATTGTCTTGGTCACCCAAGACAAACTGGTCCTGGATGAAAGGCCAGACCAAGAGTGGTCCAGTGTACCCAAAGGAGCAACATGGGTCCACCCTCCAATGGTCTCGCCAAATGCTGGAGGGATCATCAGGGTCATGGTGGGAATCAAGAAAAATATGGAATAAGGAAATCAGAGATCTGTTATCCCATTTTGGCTCAATTCCAGTTTTATTTTGACAAGTTTCCTCACTCTGGTCCTCTGTGCTCCACCATGTTTTAACTATGCCTGTTTTTATTTGTGGGTGGGGTGGGAGGAGGTGGGGTCTGGGGTGAGTTGAGGGGTCGGGTGGATGGACGGGGCTCTGTCATGAATGCCCTTTGGGGCAGGAAGATGAGACCCATGCGCTGAACTATGAGTTTGGGCAATTTATTGAACAAAAAGGCAACAAACATAAAGTTCAACATGGTGCACTAAACACAAAATACAAACAAGGAAGAAAACTTACAAATAATACACCTAGAGCAGGGCAGGGCTCTGGTGGAGACGAGGAGAGTCCAAATAAGACTGCGGCAAAGAAAAAAAATTAAATTACAGCCTTTAAGTAGGAACAAAAACCATTTACACAATCGATGACAGGTGTGGGCATCTGAGCAGGCAGGAGAAAACAAATGAAACATAATTAGGACCAGCTGGGGCTGTGAGAGAGGAGCGAAGCAAAGCTGACAGCTGACAGGGCAACGCCCACACGGAGCATCACACCACTGACAGCTGTCAACCAGAAAAAGAACAATAGTGGAGATAGAAAAGAATGAAATATCAAGCCAAGCAGAAGAATAAAATATAAATTAACACAAAATAAAAGTGTAGCAAAACTAGAACACAGACGGGAAGAAGGCAAACAGTACATGAATACAGAAACCCAAAACGCTGTTTTAGCTTGTATTGTCTGTTGTTTTTGGGTGTAATGCACTTTCAGTTGCACTTTCTTGCATGAAAGATGCTATATAAGTAAATAAAGTTTGAAGTTTGAAGGCCAAAACCATATAGTGGCTATTTCAGCTGGACTGTTTTTGTTTTTCTCAGAAACAAAATACTGAAGGAACGAAGAGTACACAGATTATTATTATTATTATTATTATTATTATTATTATTATTATTATTATTATTATTATTATTATTATTATTAATGTAGTCCGTGTCATATTACAGTTACTGATGCCCACTGTGTTCTGTGCTGAGCTTTTGCTTTGACTTCCTGTATTTTTGGCTTTCCAAACTTGTGCTTCCCATGAACCCCTGTGGAGGAACAAGAAAGTATCAGTATACAATACGCCATGATACCAAACAAAAATCATCGCTCTCTTGCCCATAGTGGACCAGACTAAACTCTAGTATACTATGGTAGCACAAACAGACTCGTGTGTTTGTGTGCAGGTGTGCACTGGCACAGAATCTTTTGGCATAGATGATGATGATCTCTCTTGATCTAGTTTTATGCCTGTAGGGTTAGCCTGATAATGACCAGTTGTACAAAGGGGGGCTTTCACATCTAAAATGCCTGACATACTTTGGTTAATTTAGCTGTTGACTGTAGCTGCAGTCGCTGCGACAAACACTCAGTTCTCAATATCACTGAGCCAAAAGAGCTAAAAGAATGAGTTTCTCAAAAACAATTTCCCATGGATTATTAAATGCCATACATTTTTGTAAACAAACAAAGCTACAGTGTTCTGTCATCCTGCTCCATTGACTGAATTACAGTAATTATATATCTTTAGAACTGCAAGAGGCACTAGACAAGAAATTTATTCTTTTGCATTTAAAACAAATATGTTGATGTGGCATATAGGAAACAATAGGAAAGGCAGAAGCATTACATTCCATTCTATCATTAGACAGTCAAGTGGAACCATATACAGTATGGCATGGAGTGAAACTTATATGCAGTTTATCATGCTGAAATGGAAAGACTAATTCATTCTTTGAGCCCTCAGCTAAACAATGCAAGGATTATGCAAGAATTGTGCTTTTCACTCTGGTGCCACAGTCACAGTCAGAAAGTTTCTGAAACATGGCTGTCTTTGTTTCTCTCTGCTCTGAACTGCCTGCAGTAACACATAACTCCCACTCTTTGATGTTTTCCCCCCTTTTTGATGTTGCCGTGTCCTTTACAGTATGTGCTTCAATTTAAATTTATGATCTTTGTTGTAAATTATTTATGTTTACCTCCAATTTTTTTTAGCGCATGGGAAGAACTTGCTGTGAAACCATTAAAACACCCATACTGGGGTGTCAACCATGTTTTCTTTGATATATTTTCATGTGAGCAATCGCACAAGACACTTAGTTGTTATATTGTTGACGGAACTCTGAAGGTGTACGCTGTCATAATCTGATGGTGTAATTGTGTGTAAAAGTGCACAGTTAAGGAAATGATTATTCACCTTTACCCTTTTGCCCATTTATTTAATTTCTTACTTGCTTCAAGAACATTTGTTAGTCATGCTCTATGCCCTGATAGTTGTGCTAAAGCAGTTTATAAAATATATAACATTGAGGTGACTATTACTGTGGTTTAATCCAGTGGCGGACCATTTATTTTACAACTAGGCCTTCAGTGGTGATCTACCTGATTTAAGTGCCATTCATACCAAACACCATAAAAATAGCCTGTAGGGCCATCCACACAAAGCATGTTAAAGATAACTTTAACTATAAAATCATAGTTTTAAAATTCTTTACCTTTTCATTGTGGAGCTCCATTTCCCAGCGCACTCGTTCGATGAGCTGCAGATCCACTCTTGTTTCCCCAAAGGTTTAAAAGTACTGTTGCTTGCGGCTGCTTTGGTGCATTGCTGCTGCCTTGGTTAAGGCCCTGTCACACCTAGATGATTTAGGCAGTGTTTGCAAAACGCATGAAAAATTTGGGGAATACGCTAGGGTACGTGAATCAGTTATGGCTCAGTTTTGTCTAAGTTAAGAGCATGCTGAAGCATGCTGGTATACGCCATTGTTCGCCAAGCTCCTCTGAAAATTAATTTTCAGCATTCTGAAAATTTTCCGACGTATCCAGCGTATGGCTGATAACATCCCGCATTCGCGGAGCAAATATATAATTCAGCCTATAACCTGTACAGAGCTATCTGCCTGCAGCACATACTCGCGCGCGTGCGCGCGCGCGCACACACACACACACACACACACACACACGCACACACACACACACACACACACACACACACAGAGCTAAACACACGGTACCTGCCGGGGTTTTTCACATTTAACTGATGTCTTTACGATCATCTATTCAGTGTTGTTGTGATAGATATGCCAAAATGTCAGAACACAGAAGGAGGAGGATTTAATCAGCTGATCTCCTGAAGTGCAGAGCGCAGCTGTTAACTTTGCTGTTGGCTGCGCCTCCCAGCAAAAGCACACTCCATATATTATCTTGGTTTTATTTTTTTCACTTTATTAAAAAAAAACTTTTTTATTGCTATCAGTTCGCGTGCCTTTGAGCCAGGTTGTAACAACTGTTATCTGATGTTCCCGACATGTCACATCAGCTGTTTTAGGTGTGACTGACCTGACAGATTTGACAGCTCTGCCAGGTCGGTCACACCCCCCGCTGTGGTCTGGAGTGGAGAATCATCTCAGTTGAACAGAGATGATCTCTCCTAAAACTAGGATTCATGGATCGGTAGGCAACAGCAGTTTGGCATGACTGCACTTTGCAGAAGTTAGACTATTGTTGCGCATAAGTTCTGAATGTTGGCAACACCCTAAGCATTAGTTGGTTTACGTTACTATTACTTACTGTAATTGTATGACCAAGTCGTTTTGGATACGTGATGCATATGGCCAAAAGTGAAAATTTTGACATATCCCAGCGTTTTAGACCAATTTTTATACGTTTGGCGAATGCTGCCTAAATCATCATGGTGTGACAGACAGCTCAAGTTTGCAAACCCTGTCTTACTCCAAGTATCTACTCCATCAGTTGCAAACAACAGGCATTCCCAGCAAGATAATTTGCAGCACTCCTCGGAGGCTGTAATCCAAGGATACCACTTGTTGCTAATATGGAAGTGACGGAAAAACCCTTTTCCCGGCTGAGACGGGCCCGCTAACTTCAGGGTTGGCCGACCTCTCTTCACAATGACCAGCTTTTCTTGAAAAGTCTGTCTGGAAAATTGATTTTTTAAATAATCAGCAACCAAATCATTTTCCTCTTCCGTCAGCCATTGTGGGTGGAAAAACAGCTATTATATTTGAACAGATACAGTATATTGTAGCTGCTTAAGCAAGTCCTTTCACTGGCTTTTTGCTAGCTACGATCCTCTGCACTGTGGGCGGAGGAGTCTAACCATCCAATCAAAAGACGTAAAAATGCCGACGTTTTCGGATGCCTTCTATGCGTACCCCTGGACGTAGAGAAGACATCTGATTGGTTAAAGCAACAAGATAAGTTTAACAGTCAATTTAACCTACAGAGCCCCACTGTTAATTCCTGAAGACCCAAACCAGATTTGCTTGACCCTGGCAACACAGATGGCTGAAATATGATTGGACAAAAAAACTCACGCATTACACTACTGGAAGGAGTGCAACCAAGAGAAAAGCTGCAAAATGAAGAGAATAGACTATTTGGAATAATTTAATACATCCTCATGGAACAAATGTGTTGTAAAGGTTGCAAATGTAACTCTGATAGTGTTTAGGCCAGCAGAGAAGGCTTTGCTGGCCCTGAGGGTCCACCACTGGTTTAATCTAACAGTATTAATGTGAATAGTGCATATTATTAGGGGTGGAAAAAGATCAATTCAGTGATGGATTGCGATACTTGGCACTGGTGACAATGCATCGATCCATAAACGCACGGATCAATCTTTTATTTTTTTTTTTAAATGCGCACACATATATTTTTAGGTTATCAGTTAATCAATGGTGTTTTCAGTCCACTAGATGGCTCAAAGCAAGCACCAGTCAAGTGAAGTCATAGCTTGTCTCTGAGATTTGCAGCCAGCTTTGAAAGTTAGGAAACAGTTAGCTCAAAGCTAGCTCAAATGTTGGGACTTTTTTGGATTTTATAACAAAGATGGAAAGAAAGACCTTGACATGACACACAACCTGCAAGAAGTGCTGTACAAAAAAAAGAAAAAACACTCGGAACACAGCAGGCCACACACATCTTGGAGCAGCATTAGCAACGGCTAAGCTAAAGAGACGCTGGCATGGAGCTTTTCCTCCAATCGTCAAGTACCCTGCACAGATTCAAGACACCCTGTGCCAGATGCAGCAAAGCAACCCCAGAACATAACAGAACCTCCTCCATGTTTCACAGTAGGGACAGTGTTCTTTTCTTGGTATGCTTCATTTTTGCGTCTGTGAACATTCAGCTGATGTGCCTTGCCAGAAAGTTCCAGTTTTGTCTCATCTGTCCATAGGACATTCTCCCAGAAGCTTTGTGGCTTGTCAACATGCAGTTTGGCAAATTCCAGTCTGGCTTTTTTATGATTTGTTTTCAACAGTGGTGTCCTCCTTGGTCGTCTCCCATGAAGTTCACTTTGGCTCAAACAACGATGGATGGTGCGATCTGACACTGATGTACCTTGACCTTGGAGTTCATCATGAATGTGTTTAGAGATTGTTCTGGGCTCTTTTGTTACCATTCGTATTATCCGTCTCTTCCATTTTTCATCAAGTTTCCTCCTGCTGCCACGTCCAGGGAGGGTGGCTACAGTCCCGTGGATCTTAAATTTCTAAGTAATATGTGCAACTGTAGTCACAGGAACATCAAGCTGCTTGGAGATGGTCTTATAGCCTTTACCTTTAACATGCTTGTCTATAATTTTCTTTCTAATCTCCTGAGACAACTCTCTCCTTTGCTTCCTCTGGTCCATGTTTAGTGTGGTACACACCATGTCACCAAACAGCACAGTGACTACTTGTCACCCTTTAAATAGGCCGGCTGACTGATTACAAGTTTGTAGACACCTGTGATGTTAATTAGAGGACACATCTTGGTTGAACATGTCCCAATGGTCACATTATTTTCAATCTTTTCTAAGGGTGCCATCATTTTTGTCCAGGCCTGTTTCATGAGTTTGTTTTTTTAAAATAATTCTGTTGAACCACAATTCAAAAACATTGATTTTCCTAGAATTTTTATTTATTACCACTTTTGTCAGATTCAAGTTATTTCTGTGACCATTGTGGTTTTTTCTTTCATTAACAGAGGGGTACCAACAATTTTGTCCACATCTGTACATAACATACACTACCGTTCAAAAGTTTGGGGTCACCCAGACAATTATTTTGTGTTTTCCATGAAAAGTCACACTTATTTACCACCATGAGTTGTAAAATGAATAGAAAATATAGTCAAGACATTGACAAGGTTAGAAATAATGATTTGTATTTGAAATAATAATTTTTTCCAGATACTCAACCTGCTCAAAGGAAGCTCAGTTTTATAGCTTCTCTAACCAGCTAAACTGTTTTCAGCTGTGCTAACATGATTGCACAAGGGTTTTCTAATCATCCATTAGCCTTCTGACGCAATGAGCAAACACATTGTACCATTAGAACACTGGAGTGATAGTTGTTGGAAATGGGCCTCTATACACCTATGAAGATATTGCACCAAAAACCAGACATTTGCAGCTAGAATAGTCATTTACCACATTAGCAATGTATATTAGATATTAGAGTGTATTTCTGATTAGTTTAAAGTTATCTTCATTGAAAAAACAATGCTTTTCTTTCAAAAATAAGGAAATTTCTAAGTGACCCCAAACTTTTGAACGGTAGTGTACATAAGAAAGTAGAGATTGAAATGCATAATAATTGATTCCTAAATGCACTTTGAAAATGTGTGTGCTTAGAACAGCTGGATTAATACCTGATTCGCTTCAGACTAAAGTAAATAAAGTGGATGGAAACAGATGATATGCATTAATGATGGCAGCACAGCTGTGCATAACAGGTAGTGGTTACTGCTCCGAAATGACAAACTACTGAAGGGACAAGCAGTCTGTAACTTGATCTCTTTGTGATACACAACCCTTCAAAAGTGTTTGGAGATAACAAAGTCCCTTTCAAACTATTCCAGCAATACAAGCAACCTCCAACTCCACCTCCCCTCTGCTCAGCTGACATTTGAATGGGACAACATGGATAAATGTGTGATGAAGTAGGTGTCACCATCATCACAGCACAGCAACAGAAAGCAGAAAGGAATCTGGCCATCACCACCTGCTGCAGAGCTGAGACCAGCCCAAGATAGTCTTCCTGTTTAGCCCGCACGGACATGTACAGTGCAGTCCTCCCCTCCGTGCTCATTCCTACATCCCAGTTCACCCTAAAGCCCTCGTCATTACACGTCAAAAAAGTCATGTTCCTATACACCTGGGGTCCATGTGGACTCCAGGTAGAAAATAGCCATAAACATTTTATAACTTTGTTGAATAAATTGTTTTAATGTATGGTGCAATACTAAAGCGTGAGGGAAATATAAAACAAAACACAAGTTTCTAACCTTGCTCTAACTATGCAAAATGGGACAAGAAGATCAAAAAATCATCACTTTTTATTACAGTATCTATATGTCTATGTAATTAAAAAAGGAAAACTAGTGCAAACGCATAGAAAATATCATAAAAACGTTAATTTCAACTTTCTAACAAAAGCCTTGGGGTCCAGCTGGACTCCACTTTCTAAGATGTTGTAGTTGCAAACTGCTAAAACTATTGTCATAAATGAAAGTTGCAACATAAAATAATATATTTTCATTAAATTAGATACTAATGTCTCAACTTTTTGACGCTCCATCTACCACGGTAGAGCTTACTTTGGTACCTTGCCATCTTATTTGCTCAGACATCATAAAGTAAACAAAGTAGACAGATTTTACAGCATAAGGAGAGCCCACTGGTTATAAATTTCACCAAAGAATTGTTGTACCATATTTATATGCATACATATTATTTTTTCCTTCCATAAAATGAGTGTGGTCCAAGCGTAATTTTTTTTATTGAGTCAATTTATCACTGTGCACTTCAAATTTAAGTTGACCAATATGTAGTACACATGTAGACTGACAGTTACCTAAAGGGAAAGATCGTTAACATGACTCTTTGATAAAATATCAACAAATGAACACATCTGGGGTACGGATGGACCCCAGGTGTAATGAGGAGGGTTTTAACGTGCACTGTGTGCTTCTCCGCTCATCTTTCTTTATACGACAGCGCCCTCCAAAAAAAAAAAAAAAAAAAAAAAAAGCAACCTGCTTTGTGTCCTACACCTGAAAAGCACCACACACGCCACCCCACGAAATAAATTTAGTGCAAATGTGCATACACACACTGTGTCTCTTCATCCATTTACTGAAGAAATGAATTAATGCATAAACCATATGCTCATCCTGTATTCACTGACATTTTTTTAAATAAATTAAAAGAGAAATATGAAAGCTTTTCAGTTCTGATATGAAAAAGATGATGGCAGTTATATAAAGTATGTGAGCATTATACAACCCTGTCCATTAAAGTGGAGGACAATGAGCAGCAACATTGAACAGATCAGTGTATTCCAATCAACCAGTGATTTGTGCTGAATTTGAGAGTGACAAAATTAAAATAGTTATAAAAACACTAGTGACACTCAACTATATTGTAGTAATAATAATAATAATAATAATAATAATAATAATATAATAAGAACAGATCAGTAGCCACTGACCATACACAGTATCACTAGCTTGCAGGTTGACCATTGCACCCATGTGGGAGCAGTGATGTGAGAACATGAAACTTGATACACCAAAGAAATGCACTGTTATATGCAGGGGATCTGCTGGTAGTTTGAAAAAGCCATCAAGGATTGCTTAGGTGTTAACTTATGCTAAAGGAACCCGTGATTTCAGCTTGCTTGTTATTTTCCTTTAAACACTTGATTACGTAGAACACTGTATAAATAATACCCTCCTAGATAATTAGCTTAACACACTTGTTGGAAAATGGAGGCACTTCTTTATTCACACTATTAGTTGGGTGGAACTTCAATGAAGGTTGCATGGAAATTTGATGGAACTTTGGTAGTAATGAGTTCCATTTACTCAGCTACTTTTCTGAGTTGTTTATTGTAGGACACTTTTTACTCTTACTTGGGTGCATTTGTGAATAAAAAAAAATTGTATTTTTACTTGAGTACATTTGTATTTTTGATTTCACCTATTTGAAAACTGGTCAGAAATGTCTGTTTATACCACAATCATTTGCTATTACCGGGAAGGACAGCAATTGAAATGACATAACTCAGACTAACACATTTAGGAGAAAACCTCCTAAATTTTTTGAGTAAAGTCACAAATTTACAAGAAAAAAGGTCATGAGACAAAAAAAAAATCATAAGAATAAAGTCACAATGTACAAGAAAAAAGTCACAAATTTAGAAGGAAAAACATGGAAATTTCAGAAAAATATGCAAACTTTTGAGTAAAAATTGAAAATTTGAAACGCCTTCCACAGAGAAAGCAGAGCTTGAGGACAATGGGGATGACT
Source organism: Pholidichthys leucotaenia (assembly GCA_020510985.1). Classification (NCBI taxonomy): domain Eukaryota; kingdom Metazoa; phylum Chordata; class Actinopteri; order Cichliformes; family Pholidichthyidae; genus Pholidichthys; species Pholidichthys leucotaenia. The sequence continues at coordinate 124,081,356 of CM035847.1, read as the reverse complement.
CGCACATCACAGGGACTGAGGTCGTCGAAGTGGTTAAAAAACTCTGCATTTGCCGGGTCCCAGGGGTGGATGAGATTGACCCTGAGTGCCTCAAGGCTCTGGATGGTGTAGTGCTGTCATGGTTGACATGTCTCTGCAACATTGTGTGGAGGTTGAGGACAGTTCCTCTGCATGTCAAATTGAGGTGGTGGTTCCTCTCTTTAGGAAGGGGGACCAGAGGGTGTGTTCCAGCTTTAGGGGGATCACACTTCTCAGCCTTGCTAGGAAGGTCTATGCCCAAGGTACTTTAGAGAAGAGTCTGGCCACTGGTCGAACCTTGGATTCAGGAGGAGCAAAGAGGTTATCGTCCTGGCCATGTCACATCGGACCAGCTCTTTACCCTCCTTGAGAATCCTTCGAGGTTTGTGGGAGTTTTCCCAACCACTCTACATGTGTTTTGTGGATGAAAAGCATTCAACTGCATCCCTCCTGGTCTCTTGTGCGGGGTGCTTGAGTACGGAGTATCGGGCTTGTTGCTACGAGCTATCTGGTCTCTATACAACCATTGCAAGAGTTTGGTTTGTATTGCCAGCATTCAGTAAAACTTGTTTTCAGTGAAAGTTGGACTCCGTTAGGGCTGCCCTATGTCACCGAACAGGATTTCTAGGCATAGCCAAGGAATGGAGGATACCATGTTTGTTACCCACGGGATCCGTTGGCTTTATCAAACAATGACCTACAGGTCTTACTGGGATGGTTTGCTACTGAGTGTGAAGTGGCTGGGATTAGAATCAGCACCTCCAAGTCCAAGTCTATGGTCCTCAATTGGAAAAGGGTGGATTGTCGTCTCTGGGTTGGGGACGAGCTCCTTCCCCAAGTGGAGGAGTTTAAGTATCTCGGGTCTTTTTCACGAGTGAGGGGAGAATGGAGCAGGAGATTAACAGATGGATCGGAGCAGCATCTGCAGTGATGTGAACCTTGTACCAATCTGTTGTGCTGAAGAAGTAGCTGAGCTCTAAGGCAAAGCCATCAATTTACCGCTCAATCTGAGTTCCTACCCTCACCTATGGTCATGAACTTTGGGTAATGACTAAAATATGCATTTGTCAAAAGCTCAGAGTCCAGAGTACTCTAAACAAAGCCATTTTAACCTTTTGTCTCAAACTCATATCAGTCACCCTGAAGAATAAAACACACAGTAGGAAGCAAACCAGAAGAGGGCTTAAAGGGAGAAGCAGTGGAGCTACAGGAGCTTGTTTCTGATACTACACTTATTAAGACAGCTGTTCTATGGTACGAGGGGCCTACTCTCAGTATAGTGGTGGCTCTGTGCTGACCAAGGTTTAACCCCTAAAGTATGGAACCTCTGTCAATGTGAACACTCCCTGCCATTCTGCAGAACAGCACCTTCCCCTAGCTTTGGAACGGTTGGAAGAGGTGGCCTGTGGAACAAAACAAATGGAAATGTTTGCTCATGTACAAGCATGTGCACATATAGGACTGTCACTATAATGTCACTACTGACAAGCCAAATGGAGGTTGCCAAGCAACCCCAATAGTTGCAGCTGGCTTGGCCTATTTTTTTGCGTGAATGTGCATCTTCCCCTCACATAATTTTTTTAAACTCAAATCTAGAGCTCTTTGGCCAGTTGTTCCTGATGTGGTGGCCTCAGCTGGTGATGCGACTGGGTTGTCAACTAAAAAAGTTGGCAGTTGTTTTTTTGGTTTTTTTTTTCCAGCTGCTATCTACCTCTCATGATGTGCTCCGGATGAAAGCAAAGGAGGCATCTACCCTGATTTCACAAAGCATCACTATAGTGTGGGTAAAATAAGATAAGATCAGAGATAAGATAAGATAAGCCTTTATTAGTCCCACAGAGGGGAAAATACAGGATTGCAGCAGCAAAGGGATAGCAGCACTCAGAATTGTGACATTTAATATGACCTCTACGAGCAGTATTTAAATTATACAGTTGACAGCCTTAGGTAGGAAGGACCTGTGGAATTTCTCCCTCGAGCACTTAGGATGGCACAGCCTGCTGCTTATTGAGCTCCTCAGTGCGTTCAGCGTGTCACGCATGGGGTGGGACTCGGACTCCAGCAGAGATGACAGCTTAGCCACCGTCCTCCTCTCTTCTATCTCCTCCACTGGGTCGAGGTGTCACCCCAGAACAGAGCTGGCTTTTTTGATCAGCCTGTTCATTCTCTTCCTGTCGGCTGCCATGATGCCACTCCATATGTAAAGGCTGATGCAACCACAGAATCATAGAAGGTCTTCAGGAGTGCCCCCCACATTCCAAAAGACCTGAGTCTCCTCAGGAGAAACAGCCTGCACTGCCTCTCTCTTGTAGAGCACTTTGGCGTTGTGTGACCAGTCCAGTTTATTGTTCAGGTGAACACCCAGGTACTTGTAAGATGTCACCATCTCAATTTAAGCACTTTCATCTATTCAATTGTACATTAATTAGAGGATATTCTCCAAGCTATTATTTTGTTGCCACGCTTCACCAATTAACTATCCATCCATCCATCTTCTACCGCTTTTCCGGAGGTCCGGGTCGTGGAGGCAGCAGTTCAAGCAGAGAAGCCCAGACTTCCCTCTCCCCAGCCACCTGCTCCAGCTCTTCAGAGAGGATACCAAGGCGTTCCCAGACCAGTTGGGAGACATAGTCTCTCCACCGAGTCCTGGGTCTGCCCCGGGGTCTCCTCCCAGTGGGACATGCCTGAAACACCTCAAATGGGAGGCGTCCAGGAGGCATCCTGATCAGATGCCCATACCACCTCAACTGACTCCTTTCAATGTGGAGGAGCAGCCTCTCCCGGATGACTGAGCTCCTCACCCTATCTCTGAGGGTGAGTCCAGCAATCCTACGGAGAAAGCTCATTTCAGCCGCTTGTATCCGCGATCTTGTTCTTTTGGTCATTACCCAAAGCTCGTGACCATAGGTGAGAGTAGGAACGTAGATTGACTGGTAAATCAACAGCTTTGCCTTAGAACTAAGCTCCCTCTTCACCACAACAGACCGGTACAATGTCCACATCACTGCAGATGCTGCTCCAATCCGTCTGTCAATCTCTCGCTCCATTTTCCCCTCACTCGTGAACAAGACCCCAAGATACTTAAACTCCTCCACTTGGGGCAGGAGCCTATCCCCAACCCAGAGAGGACAATCCACCTTTTTCCGGCTGAGGACCATGGACTCGGACTTGGAGGTGCTGATTCTCATCACAGCCGCTTCACACTCAGTGGCAAACCGTCCCAGCAAGAGCTGTAGGTTATTGCTGGATGAAGCCAACAGGACTACATCATCTGCAAACAACAGAGATGAAATCCTGTGGTCACCAAGCATGACACCCTCCGTTCCCTGGCTGCGCCTAGAAATCCTGTTCATAAAAATTATGAACAGGATGGGTGACAAAGGGCAGCCCTGGCGGAGTCCAGCTCTCACTGGGAATGACTCCGACCGAGTGTTGGCAATACGAACCAAACTCTCACAACAGTCATACAGAGACCAAATAGCTCGTAACAACAAGCCCGATACCCCATACTCCCGAAGCACCCCCCACAAAAAACCACGAGGGACGCGGTCAAATGCCTTCTCCAAGTCCACAAAACACATGTAAACTGGTTGGGCAAACTCCCACAAACCCTCGAGAATTCTCGAGATGGTAAAGAGCTGGTCCGATGTGCCACAGCCAGGACGAAAACCAGATTGCTCCTCCTGAATCTGAGGTTCGACCAACGGCCGGACTCTCCTCTCCAGTACCTTGGCATAGACCTTCCCAGGGAGGCTGAGGAGTGTGATCCCTCTAAAGTTGGAGCACACCCTCTGGTCCCCTTTTTTGAAGAGAGGAACCACCACCCCGGTTTGCCATGCCAAAGGCACTGCCCCCGACCTCCATACAATGTTGCAGAGGCGTGTCAACCATGACAGCCCAACAACATCCAGGGCCTTGAGGTACTCAGGGCGAATCTCGTCCACCCCCGGGGCCTGGCCACCAAGGAGATTTTTAACCACCTTGGCGACCTCAGCCCCTGTGATAGGCGAGTCGTCCCCCTGCTTCCTCTGTGGAAGGCGTATCAGTGGGATTGAGGAGATCCTCAAAGTATTCCTTCCACCGCCCAACGATATCCCCAGTCGAAGTCAACAGTGTCCCATCCGCACCATACACAGTGTGGACAGGGAGCTGCTTTCCCCTCCTGAGCCGCCGGACAGTTTGCCAGAATCTCTTCGAGGCCGACCAAAAGTCTTGTTCCATGGCCTCACCAAACTCCTCCCATACCCAGGTTTTTTCTTCAGCAACCCCCCGAGCTGCACTCCGCTTGGCCTGCCGGTACACCTCAGCTGCTTCAGGAGTCCCACAAGCCAACCAAGCTTGATAGGACTCCTTCTTCAGCTTAATGGCCCCCCTCACCACTGGTGTCCACCACTTGGTTCGGGGGTTGCCACCACGAGATGCACCGACCACCTTGCGGCCGCAGCTCTGGGCTGCCGCTTCAATAACAGAGGTGGAGAACATGGCCCATTCAGACTCCATGTCTCCAGACTCCCTCAGAATGTGGTTGAAGTTCTTCCGGAGGTGGGAGTTGAAGACCTCCCGGACAGGGGCCTCAGCCAGACGTTCCCAGCACATCCTCACTATACGTTTGGGTCTACCAGGTCTGAATGGCTTCCTCCCCTGCCATCAGATCCAACTCACCACCAGGTGGTGATCAGTTGACAGCCTGTGTCCTGGATGAGTGGGGAACAAGTCTGTGTCCTGGATGAGTGGGGTCTCTGACAATGCTGCTGGCATTTTTCCTTAGCTGGCAGGCATAGACTGAGTTCAGGCTGGGAGGCTGTGGTCCCACAACCCACTGAGCAGTTTTAACAATGTGAGCTAAGTCCCTTCTATTTTCAACTGTGCAGCTGGAGAACCAGACCGTGCTGCAGTAGCACAGAATGCTCTCGATCATGCTCTTATAGAAGTTCAGGATGACCTGCACAGGGATCTTGGCATTTCTCAACCTCTGCAGAAAGGAAAGTCTTTGCTGTGCGTTTTTAATCTTGTAGGAGGTAGTGGTTGACCATGTGAGATCATTGGTAATATAGAGACCCAGGAAATTGGTGTTGCTGACCCTCTCCACCTCCTCTTTATTTATGTGGAGAGGTGGAGGGGTCATTTTCCTGGCTTTCTTAAAGTCCACAATGATCTCCTTAGTCTTAGTTGTATTCAGCATCAGGTCACTTGCAGAGTGACCTCCTCCCTGTAGTGGGTCTTATTGTGTCAGATATTAGACCCACTACAGTGGTGTCATCAGCAAATTTCACAACTGTGATGGAGGGGTGGATGAGGGTGCAGTTATATGTGAAGAGGGTGAAGCGGGCTGGGCTGAGGACACAGCCCTGTGGTGCATCTGTACTCAGTGTGAGTGTGGATGATATCAGTTCTCCTAGTCTGACATTCTGTGATCTTCAGGTGAGAAAACTGTAGATCCAGGAGCAGAGTGTGGTGTCTAGTCCAAGATGGCCAAGCTTTGTAATCAGTTGGAGATGGTGTTGAAGGCTAAAGTAAAATCGAAAAACAGCATAGTAACATAGGTGGTAGGATGCTCCAGGTAGGACAGGGCTGTGTGTAGTGCAGTTGAGATGGTGTCTTCCGTTGATCTGTTAACTTTGTAAGCAAACTGGTAATTGCCCAGATAAGCAGGAATTGTGTCCTTGATGTAATGCAGGACCAGCCTTTCAAAGCACTTCATTATTATACATGTCAGGGCAACTGGGCGATAGTCGTTCACTTTACTACACATCTCTTGGGCATGGACACTATGGTGGTAGACTTGGGGCATGTGGGGACAACAGCCTGCTTTAAGGACACGTTGAAGATGTCTGCAAGCACCCCTGCTAGCTGGTCTGCACACAGCTTCAGAGTCCGGCCCGACACCCTGTCTGGTTCTGCTGCGTGACATTAGCAGTTGTCTCACCTGAGCACTCATGCCACTAATTTCACAGTTTACACCTCAGTGCGTAATGATGATAATCTGTCTTTACACTGATCTCTTTGTAAGCATTTCTTGGGTGATGCCACTTTTACTTGGCAAATACAATTAAGTACACCCCACCAGTTTTATTTGCGGAGGTGTTATTAAAAGAGTTTAAATGCAGCTTGAGTGCAATGGGCATAGCCCCAGTGTGCACAAGGAGTAACTGAGCACACAAATGCTCAGTATTTGCGGGGAGAAGAGACCTGCACCTGTGTGCAGTCTGTTGCTCCAGCTGCAACATGCAGGAGCTGTCACCTATGCAGATTCTCATCTGCTGCATCACAGCCCTCTATGTCAGCATACCACATCAGAGTGGCTCCTCATATGATCAGTCACATCATTGTTTGTCATATCCTTCACTGCAACTCTCCCTTGTTCTCCACTTTATACTTTTCCTTAGTTTCATTAATTGACCTTATTGTTTTTTGACAATATTGACACATATGTAGTACCTTTAAATATAGTAATTGTTTTTATAATGCATATTTCATTGTCATTCATTAAAGTGATTATTTGCCTGTTCCACCAACACCATTAACTCCCCTTGATCAAATTTTCTTTGATGTTTGCGGGTCAGTTTTTGAATTCTTAAGGCAGAAACGTGCAGTGAGGCACACAAAAATCATCATTTCAGTTCCCCCGCTTCCACATGTTTGCAGCTGTCACCAAAGACACTTTTTTTTTTTTTTGTAAATCACATGCAAAATGCCCTCCAAGGAAACGTGTGATTTTCCAGGCTGCATGCACAATTTAGTCCCCACTATTTGGGATCTTTGTAAATCAGGCATTATGTCTTTTGAATATAAATTTTGACCATATTCAGATTTGTTATGGTTGTAATCAGTGTATTAAGTTAAATACAGTTCAAGTAGAACCTACTACTTGAATTGCTTTTACATTCAAATTATGTCTTAAATTCATTTTCCCAATTCTTTATGGCTCATTTCATGACATTTGATTCCAAATAGCAGAGAATTGGAGTCATCTAATCTAGTGGAGGTAACGTGTGGTTGTGACTGAAACAGTGGCATTTGCATTTTGTAAAGTTGCACTGGAAAATTGATACCATCCTATCATCATTTTGAAATCAGGCCTGTAACTAGGAAACAGAACATTTGGAAACAGAGGAGGAGTTTTCATTTCTTGCTCCACTGAATCTGCTTGAAAAAAATCCTACAACCTGTTAAATGTTTAGATGACTGTTTTTTTTTGGGGGGGGGGAGGTGTTGGCTTATCTCTAAACAGCATGATCTAGTAGTTGAAACACAGTCTTTTAAAGCCCTTAAAAGAACAACATTACACATCAAACACTGACATTTGGAGTTGCATTAGCTGCTGTGCACTCTGGCTAAAAGATCAAGCTTTGCGAAGAGAACACTTGAACTTTTTTCCAAATAACAACAAAGGAGTCGATCTTTGGAGGGATTTTGGTTTAGTTTCCCTTTTGTTTTCCCGACAGAATTGCTTTTATGTCTGGAGTACATACACCGGTATAGTATTTTCTATGACTTTCTTGCTAAAGATAAAAGTGAATAAATCAGATGGGAAAAAAAAGAGCACCCAGACTCTTTGCCAGAAACATAACAAAGAGATCCTCAGCTGATGTAAGGCTGCTGTCAGGGATGGTATATTTTTAACATGTCTGGTGGGGAGAGCCGGGCTGGAATCTGGGTGTGACATAGTGTCTCAGGATCTAGCTTGAAAATGGCTTAAAGTGTGACCACACTGTCTGTGAAGCTCTTGAGTGGTGCACCAGCCACAGATAACTGAACAGTTCAATTAGCAGTGGAACAAAGAGGCATTTGTAGCCAGGCAGGCACATCGAAAGAAAAGTGTGACTTGACAGTCCCCGCAAAGTCTTTAAATTGCACTTGATCCTCACCTCGTTTTGGAGATTACATTAATTTTATGTTGCAAAGATGTTATCTTTCTTTAAATATAGTCATTTGATGTAAAAAAAAAAACAACCCTCAAATAAAAACTGTTTTATTTGTGATGCTGCCTCTTAAGTTTTATAACGAACCATTTAATTCAGTGCCAGTCTGTTAGACCCTCTTTTTGTCAAGGATGGCCCTTGCGGGCCATTAATGAGACGCTATAGGCCGGCCGATGAGTTTGCATATTTATTAACAAAGGATACAAAATGACAAAAGAACAGCTACGTGGGGCAAAAACACAAATAAACACTAGATACTGGAAAACGGACTCTGAGGAAATACACTTACTGAGGCACGAAGAATCAAAGGGGTGACTGGAGCCGGGGTTAGGGACTCCACCCGAACGTTGTATGGAACCAACGTTATGCGAGGTTGCAGCCCGGAGTAACCTCAGCTGCTCCTTAAAGTAAGGCACTTCGATTAATCAGGAAATGAGAATGTAATCAAAGGAATGTGATTCAGCTGTCACGGCGCAGCTCAGCTCTGACAGCCGGAAGTCCCACCGTGACGCTGTCACAATAAAAGCCCTGGAAGGCCATATGACAACAGAACGGGGAAAATACCAGACAGCCCGAGCGCGGACAGAGTCAGCGCTCAGACCATGACACTTTTCACAGGGGTGGACATCATTAAGAGATCGTTGAGTGATGAAAAAATGGGCAGATCTCTTAATGAGCTTTCAGTGATCTCTCATCTATCACCAAGATCTCTCAATGATCTTCACTGATCACCACGGTTCCCAAGGGTTTGACTGTCCAAAACAATCTCTCAACAATCACCAAAGAGAAGAAATCTCTCAATGATCTCTCAGTGAGTGCTCAGTGATCTCACTGATTTTCCAATGACCTCTCCGCGATCATTCAATGAATGCCAAATTTAGGTAGACATGACTGAGAAATCAGTGAGAGATCTCTGAGCGATCTCTCTCGGTCTCTCGGCAATACCTTCCTTTGTCTAAGTGGTCTTTCAAAAATCTCTATTGATTGCCATGAAATTTGCCCAAACATCTCCCAAACATTTACACAGAAACTGCTTTTTCAGGCTTTAGTTGATCAATGAGAGATCAGGACAATTTTTGATCTCTCAATGGTCACAACAATCTCTGTCTCTGTAAAGGGGCCCTTAAGAGGAGATCTCACTATTTTCTGGAGTCTCCAAGAACAGACGATATCTCCTTTGGGTGGGATTAAAATATCTGGAGACACTGGCTGCCAACGGTTTTAAGTTGGGAGCTAACGTTCAGAAATGCACTTTATGTGATATTGTCATTTATTTCAGAATAAGGTTAAAGTCATTTATTAACCACTGACCTTATTTCAGGTTAGAATAAAAGTCCACTAGGGGAAAAAAAACACACAGTTGAATTCATGCATGAAAAGTGCTGATACATTTCCTGTTTTGCATGACTGCAAACGTTAAATCTGTATTATGATTTGGATATTGACAGGCCTTATGTACACAGCTGCCAATGTAAAAATCTCTTCAAGTCCTTTAATGTGTATCTTTGGGAGTACTTAATAGACATTGCTGGTGCCACTATGGAGCCCAATCAATACTAGCAATGTCTACACAATGTGCAACCCATAATGAGATTTTTGAGCCAGGACTGCAAAGAGCCTCTATTAGTAGATTTGTTGGGCAAGAGTCCACCGTCTGATCACTTTCTGCATCCTTATTTTTTCTAAAAAAGCAAGCGGGTAACTGGACATGGAATATGAGGTCATCCTGTTTTGAAAGTGAGCTTCTCTCACAGGTGAAACTCATATATGTTTCTTAAAATGATATGTCAGAAGAAGAAACTGAAGCTTTCATCTCTCTGAGCAGTAACCGAGAAGGCTGAGTTTGCTATTGCTGCCTCTGAGGCAAAAACCTTTTCAATCCTTTCAGATTAAGATAATTTGTTTTTTGCGTGCTCTTCAGTGCACATGTGTGTCTCTCTTTATGAGCATGTTAGTGCTTATTTACTGTATCAAGCCCTTAGAGTGGCAGATGAAGGCCGGTCACATTGAGGTAAATGAGGTCATCTTTGGGTGACTGCAGAATAAAATGATTTTCTTTGTTTTTCCTTGAGAAAATATAATAAAACTGGGCCTAGAGGAAACTGTCTACTTCTGTGTGACAGAGCTGAGGTTTGTCACACACCCAGCCAGCATGTCCATGTGGGCCTCACCATAGGTTAAAACTGGGCTGTCTTTTGGATCTCATGTGGGTTTGTCTGTGGTTGAGTGTTAGTCTCGTCTGTATTTGCCCACATGGACTTTACGTATAGCAGCAGTGTTAATGGAACCTGCCTATCTGCTTTAAACCCATGTGGGGCTCAGACAGGGTTGCTGCTCTGTTCCCTTTAAAGTTGTACTTGCAGACACCCAGAGGACTACAACAAACAAGCATCTAAGTTATGCCCTTGTGTCATGTCCGTCTCTTTTCTCATTCATTTGCTACATTCAGCAGCATAGTCAATTTGTGGGATCTACAAAGCACCACACCAAACCACCAGCTGGTGTTCCCTTGAACTAGTTTAATAGAATTGTCTGGTGTGATTAAGGTTGTGACTCCTGGAAGTTAGTGAAACACTCATGCTACTACACCTAAAATCAAAATTATTCAACCCCCCATTGCATTTTAGGTTTATTAGCAAAATTTTAAAAATTTCAGGTGTTTGCAATAAACAGATTATGCAAGAACAGTTTAAATAGTTTAATAAAGCTGAAATTACAAAGATTTTATCCAAATTCAACACTAAATCCTACTTTCAATGACTGCTGCAGTCTCAAAATTATTCAGCCTCCTGAATAGAATTCCTCATAAGAGCACACATTTGCAAATTAGGTGTGGTCTCAAGCATACCCGATGCAACCAATCAAGGGCTTGATTAGTTGCATCAGATGTACTTGAGATAGAACATCTCAAATACCTGGACTGTTGATGGTGACATTTGAGTGCATGCTAGAAATAGGGCTAAGTCAAGAGAACTGTCCAAAAAGTTCAGAGAAGAGATCATTGCCTTGCACAAACAAGGAAAAGGATACAGAAAGATAGCAAAACAACTGAATGTTCCAAGACATACAGTTGTTGGAAGCATAGTTTGCAAGTTTAAAGTTAAAGGAACAGTGGCTACACTACCTGGGCGTGGCAGAAACAAGAAACTCTCAAAGGCTGCCACCAGAGTCCTAAGGAGGCAGGGGGTCAAGAAACCTTGGACTGACTGCAAAAGACCTGCAGCAAGACTTGGTGGCAGCAGGCACTGAGGTTTCAGTTTCCACAGTAAGGTGCATACTAAACACTGCCCATGCCCAAAGTCCAAGACATACACCACTACTGACCCAAAAGCACATGAAAAATTGGCTCCAATTTGCTCAAATGTCTATGCCAAAGAAGTTTGGGGATTCTGTTCTGGGGAGCAATGAAACAAAACTGGAACCTTTTGGGCCTATGGAGCAGCAGTATGTCTGGAGAAGGAAAAATGAAGCATACACTGAAAAGAACACCCTGCCTATAGTGAAGCATGGTGGTGGCTCAGTGTTGCTCTGGGGCTGCTTTGCTTCCTCTGGCAACAGAAACCTGCACCGTGTGGAAGGCAAGATGGATTCAATCAAGCATCAGGATATCCTGGGAGAAGATGTCATGACGTCTGTGAGGAAGCTGAAGTTTGGGTGTCATTGAACCTTCCAACAGGACAATGATCCCAAGCATACCTCAAAGTCCACCAAGACATGGATTCAGAAGAATTCCTTGAAGATACTACAGTGGCCATCACGTTTGCCTGACTTGAACCTCATTGAAAATCTCTGGTGGGATTTGCAAAAGGTGGTTGCAGTATGCAAACCCAGTGATATTAGTGAACTGGAGGTCTTCGCCCATGAGGAATGGACTAAGATTGCTCAGGCTATGTGTCTGGCTATGCATCACATTTGCAGCAGGTCATAACAGAAAAATGGTCCTCTACTTAAGTACTAAAGATGCTTGTCATGAAGAGGTTTAGTAATTTTGACACTGCAGTAGTCATTAAAAGTGGCATTTTGTGTTAAATTTGGAGAAACCACTTGTAATATTAGTTGTGTTGAGCAATGTAAATTGTACTTGTTTGTTTTGTTTATTGCAAACAGTTGCTAGTTTGCACATTGTACCAATAAACCTAATTTGCTATGGGGGGTTGAATGATTTTGATTGGCACTGAAAAATAAATGACAGAAATCTTAAATAAATACACTTCAACAGCAGAAGTCTTAACAAAAACCTTCCACACATTCAGAACTATTTAAAACAGCTAGACAGAAAATTTACAGCTATCGCAGTCTCTGAAACTTGGCTTAATGAAGAGCAGGCTCCCCTGATGGCAATAGAGGGATATCAGATGTTTCATATCAACAGATCTCAAAAAAAGGGTGGTGGTGTTGCACTGTATATTGATGACCTGTATAGGTGTAAGCTTGTAAATGGAATGTTCTTTGCACTACCAGGGATTTTAGAATGTGTTACTGTTGAGATTGACCAAGATAAAACAAAAAATCTAATTATAAGTTGTATATATAGAACGCAGGGAACTTCAATTGAGACATTCAGAGATAAATTAGTCGAGCTGTACAATAATATTACGTGTAAGAAAATAGTAGTAATTTGTGGAGATTTCAATATTGATTTACTAAATCCATATCAACAAAATGTAATTACAGAGTTCATGAATTCTATGTACAGCATGAGTCTATATCCCACAATAACACATCCCAGTAGAATCACAGTTCACACTGCTACACTTATTGACAACCTGTTTGTTAATATTATTGATAAGAAAATAGAAAGTGGATTATTGATAAATGATATAAGTGACCATTTGCCAACCTTTGCACTTATCCATGGCCACACGGGGGCCAATACAGAAAAAATTTTAAAATCGTTCAGATACAAATCACAAAATGCAATCAGTTCTTTTAAAGAGGACTTGCTGAAGCAAGACTGGACAAAAGTCTATGTATCAGATGTAAATGAAACCTATGACACATTTATAAACATTGTAACCACTCTTTATGAAAAAAATTGTCCATTAGTAAAGAAGAAGCTTAAACATAAATTTGCCAATAAGCCATGTTTAACCAAAGGATTACAAAAGGCGTGTAAAAAGAAAAACTTATTATATAAAGCTTTTCCAAAGAAAAGGACAAAAGAAGCAGAGCAGCGGTATAAAACATACAAAAATAAGTTAACATATATAATAAGATGTAGTAAAAGAGACTATTGCAGTAAAGAACTGGAGAAAAACAGAGATAATATTAAAAATACATGGACAATACTTAACAATATTCTTGGAAATAAAAACAGAAATACAAGCTACCCAACCAATTTTTCAAAAAATAATAAAACGACTCAGAGTGTGAATGCAGCTTCACCTGCAGATGAATTTAATAACTTTTTTGTTAACATTGGTCCTAATTTGGCTCGAGAAATACCCATTACGGCACCCACAGGTAATACAATAAGCAAAAACACTGCTATAAAAGACTCCATCTTCACAAAGAACACAGATGAGAGAGAGGCCACTGAAGCTGTTAAATCGTTTAAAAGTAAAACATCTAGGGACTGTGATGGTATTGACATGCTCTTAGTCAAAACTATTATTGAATGCTTAGTGAAACCACTGACTTACTGTATATCTGTAACCTGTCTCTCCAAACAGGTATATTTCCCAATGCAATGAAAATAGCTAAAGTAATTCCGATATACAAGACGGGTGACAGAGGGGAATTCTTAAACTATAGACCAATTTCACTATTTCCGCAATTTTCCAAGATACTTGAAAAAATATTCTATGAGAGAATTGACAACTTCATACTGAAGAATAATTTATTGTGTGAGCAGCAGTATGGGTTCAAACGCAAGAGGACAACTGCATTTGCTCTAATGGAATTTATAGAAAAAATATCAACTGCCATTGAAAATAAAGAGTATTCAGTTGGGGTATTCCTGGATATTAAAAGAACATTTGATACAGTGGATCATAATTTATTATTAAAGAAACTACAAAATTGTGGTATTAGGGGGGTAGCACTGTCCTGGTTATGTAGTTACTTAAAGAATAGATATCAGTATGTATGTGTTGGTAACAAAAACTCACAATTACTGAAGGTTACTTGTGGAGTCCCACAGGGTTCAGTTTTGGGGCCATTGTTATTCAATATGTATATAAATGATATATGTAAAGTTTCTGAAAAAATGGATTTAATATTGCTTGCCGATGACACTAATTTATTATGCAGTGGAAGCAATTTGGAACAACTTTTGGATACACTTGGAAAGGAATTAGGAAAGCTTAAACTGTGGTTTGATTCAAACAAATTAACGCTCAATTTAAGTTAGACAAAATTTATAGTTTTTAACAACCATCACAACAACTTAGTATCTAAACTCAGTGTAAATGGTGTAGAGATTGAAATGGTATCCGAAACTAAATTTCTTGGAGTAATAATTGTTAATAAACTGTGTTGGAAGTCACATATTAATTATATTAAAGGTAAAATATCCAAATCAATTGCAGTACTACACAGAGTGAAATATTTGCTGAATCAACCCACACTATATACCTTGTATCATTCATTAATACTCCCATACATGACATATTGTACTGAAGTATGGGGAAATACATATAAAACAAACATGTATCCAGTCTTTATGCTTCAGAAGAGAGCTATTAGAATAATAAACAAAGCTGCTTACAGGGAACCAACAAACCCACTTTTTCTTAAATTAAAAGCTCTCAAGTTGAAAGATCTGGTTGACTTTAAAACTGCAGTAACAATGTTTAAAGTGAAGAATTTATCACTGCCCGCAAATATCCAAAAGTTGTTCCAAATAAGGGAGAAACGATATCACTTCAGAGGAACATGTATATTTCAAAAGCCTACAGTGAGAACAACCACCAAGCAACACTGTGTTTCAGTGCAAGGAGTCAGATTATGGAACGATTTTGGACCTGAATTAAAATCATGTACAACGCTTGGACAATTTAAACAAAAACTAAAGGAAGAAATACTCCAAACATATATGCAAGATGACATGTAAAATCACATAAGGATTGTCATATCCAGCCTGTGCTGTGTTGTTGCCTAGTTTTTTTTGTTTTTTTGTTTTTGATTTTTTCTTTTTTTCTTTTGTCACATTTGGTCTTAGCTTTGTTCTGAATTGTAATCGCTCTTGTTTTGTTTTTCTTTTGAATTCTTGGATGGAACATGGGTGGGCAATATAAGCTGTGGCTTCAGCCATCACCCATTTCGGATAACTTATGTTGAACTGTATAATCAGAGGAGTTATTGTCTAATTTGACCTTGTTGGATTTTCTTTCCCCCTTTGTTATATTATTCTGTTTCTTTTTTAATCTCTACTTTTAATCTATCCGAAATAAAGGTTCATTCATTCATTCATAAAGGCATCAAATATTAATCCACAAGCCATTGCAAGACCTGACATAAGTATGTTCATCTAGTAAAGTCTGATGAAAACATAGCTTTCTTTATGTATTTGAGCTAGAATATGCTTTTGCTTTCTGGGAAAGGATAAAGATACACCCTGTAGATTCCCATAAGTGTATCTAAGCTTAGGACAAGGCTCTTCATCCTCTTTTTTTGTGACAGAGAAAAAAAAGAGACAGGGAGAAGCGGGGAACAAGAACAGGGAGGGGAAAAGAGTCCCACTCAATGATGACAAGTAATGATTTTCAGCCGAATGATATTGGAAGTGCAATTTGTCGTATTAGTGGGAAAACGCTGAGCCAAGTAACAAGAACTCATCACTGTTGTTATTGTGGCGACAACTCGCCACAATCCCCCGCTGGACGGGCCCGTGTCTGGTGCGCGAGTTGTGATAAATAATTGAAATGTTGATTCAGCCCAGTGGTCTGGGTCAGAACAAGCTGTAGCTGTTCTTCTGTGTATGTATAAGTGTGTGTGTGTGTGTGCGTGTGTGCGTGCGTGCGTGCGCGCGTGCGTGTGTCACCACCCCCTGTGTATGTGAAAAGTCTGAGAGGCTTCTGTCTGAAAGGCATCGTATTCAGCACGGAGAGGGGTGCATTAGGCTTGGACAGATATGGAGGCAGCGGTGAGAGGGTGGTGGTCCTGGGGAGTGAAAGCGAAAAAGGGAGACTATGTAGGGGCAACGTGAGGAGAAGTGTGAAATTGAACAGCTGTTTTCCTTCGCCTAGCTGCCATGCCTCCCATCCCTCCATCATTTAATAATGTTAGAGCTAGCTTAGAGTGTTGTGTATAAGCCCCCACACACACACTTGCAACAGCTTGCCACCGGCTTGTGCAGCAGAGCAACCACACAGAGGAAGTTACCATACCATCAGCTGGAACCCGCTCTGTGTTTTTCAGGACTTAATTTATGTCTGCAATTAACTCAGCAATGATGCTGGAAGCTCTCCACTGGATCTGCATTTCTGCAGCTACCCCAGGGCACGTCGATCCCCATGCTTTGATTTAGGCAAAGCAGAGATGAATGGATGGGAGCAGGTCTCCAAAATGTTATTTGGAAAATGCCAGTGTGTTTGATCAGAAAGCAAGTGGAGACAAACTAAGATGCAATCCCAAGGGATCTGGGAGTTCTTTCCTTATAAAAAAAATCATCTAACCACAAAACTTGAAGGTTTCTTTCTTTTCTAGTCTTTGAATTCAGGCTTAACATTTGTGCTGAAATAATCACAGATCTAAAAGTTAAACAGAACCTTTATCCTTCCGTTCAGTGTCAATACGGGGTACATAGCTGAAAGCACGTTTTCTCTGGCATTTAGTGCTGCTGTAATATGTCAGAGAGATTTTAACTTTGAAGGTGTCACCTCAGAGAAATGTCTTGAACCTTTGCTGAGGGAGCAATACAGAGAAGGCTTCATCTAACAATGTGCTCTCAGGATTGATGTGTAGAAAACGTTTGGATATTTTGTTAGCACTGTATTTCAAATGACCGTGCCTTTCCCATGAGGCAAGTCAGTTCCTCTCACCTATTGTATTAATGGAATGGTAGTCCTACACATTGCCTTAATAAGAGGAGACAAAACATGTATTTCAGACCGTGTAGAAAGTCCAGCAAGAGATCAGTTTTTTTTCCAATTTAATGTAATTATTAAGGCCCCAGAGATTAATCCAGTTTGCTGTTTTTCTATAGGGCTCATAGATATGTAAGCAACAATCTACCACAGGTTTATACTGGAAAGGGAATTCTTTGCATGGCAACATACAGTATGTTGAACCCTTAAGCTGATCCAAACCAGGCATTGTGTGCAGGGAAAAAAATGGCTAATTTTATTTTATGTATCTGAAATACAGTGATCTCTACAAGGTGGCTTTTTTTCTGTCTTTTGGTTGCTCCCTTTTGGGGTCACCACAGCATATCATCACCTTATATCATGATGATCCGCATGTCAATTTGGCAAGCATTTTTACCCTTGATGCCCTTCCTGATGTAACTCTGCCAATTTATCCGGGTTGGGACCGGTACAGGCTTGTACTCCCCCTGTGGCTGGGTAACCAACATTCCAGGGATGAGCCGATACCACTTTTTCAAGTCTGATACCAATACCGATACTGTGACTTTGAATATTGGCCGATACCGATCCAAACCAAATACCGTATCTCTTATTTAAAGCAACAAAAGTACAGAAGATACTTTGGTAATGACTGGTTGCATTTTGCACACATATAAAATCATAACTCTAAAAGTCAAAGAATATATTACAAATTTGACTCAGTTTAGCAACGCTGCTGCTTTTTCTATTTTAAACTTTGTAACATTGGCAGCATTTCACTGGTCAGGACCATGTAAACAGGCATTCTGAAGTTTTAAGTGCAGGTTTATGCAAAATTTTTGTCATGAATTGCCCGTTTTACGGGTGAAAGTAGGACACCAAACGCTCTCTGTGAGTTTGCACATTTATTAACATAAAAACAGACATGAACGTTAACATACAAAAATTAAATCATGAAGTGCAAATACAAAAGACAAACACTGGAGGAGAGTGGGGCTCAGCGTCCAAGGGGACGAAAGCCAGGGAACACCTGGCCAGGGGCGGAATCCAGCCGGAGCTCTACCGAAGGCAGCGGGGCTCACGGCTGGAAATAAGGGGCAAACATACCTGGACGGAGCTCTCCTACTGTCCTCAACAGCTGGACCCAAACACACTCAGTAGACTGCTCTGCTCCTGAGGATGGGTACACGTGGTAGAAGGACATGACAACCCGCAGACGTTTGTCGTGCCCTTATATGCTGTTACATAATGAGAGGCAGATGTCATCAAGAAAATAACAGAAAGGATTACAGGTGTGCAGCTCCGACCAGTTTGACAACTGGAAGCTGCAAAGCGCTGTCAATAATAATATTGACATAATAATAATAATAATAATAATAATAATAATAATAATGATAATAATAATAAATAAAACATAACCAGAAATCATAATAAAACAACAACACAGCCCTAAAATGTAAACACTACTACAAATGCACAATGACAAAAACGAGACAAAGTAACAGAGAACCAGACAGAAAAAGACTAAACTTAAACTAGAGACTAGGCATGGCACCACCTGTGCCCAGGATCATGACATCTTTGAAGCTGAGTATTTAAGTAATCATTCAGATGAAATTCAAAGTGCCACTTTATGCATGAGGTAAAAAATGCTGTAGATCTGAAAATAAAGGAACTAGCCCTTTAAGTTGTATTTTTGCCATCTATTATTATCATAAGTATTTTCCTGGTCCTTGGTTTGCTTAGTAGTGTTTCTGATATCATTCTCTGTCCATTCTTAGATTTCAGGTTTGCTCTTATTTTGAAGTCATTCCTGTTCCATTTCATGTAGCCTTGTTCTAGTCCTGCTTCCAGTTCACGTTATGATTTGCTATTTATGTTTCTGTCACCTCCCTCTCATCAGCCGTAACTCTCCCCCGAAAGGTGAAACCATGTTATGTCTTTGTTTCCACGCTCTAGTCTGTTTTTTTTTTTGTTTAGGTTTCACTTTTAGCATCTTCCAGTGATGTATAGTAATGTAGATTATTGCTGTTTTTCCAGTTATACAAAAAAGATATAAAACAAACCAAGGATTTTGAGAATTTTTGTACACCAGCAGTATTTTACATAAATTCAATGATTAAGTCTTTGTTTTTTAATCTTAACAACTACATACTGTATATTTATCCCTTATTCTCTGGGCTAAAACAACTTTGGCCAATTTAGTGACTCTTACAAGCATGACTTTGTACTTTGCAGTTTGAATGAAATGAGTACTCAGAGAAAACCAATATAGGCACACCAAGAACATCCAAATTTCGCAGACATGTCCCTGTTAACGAGGGTTTGGAACCAGGAAGCTAATGGGAAATAAGTGAAATGAAATAAAACTCATCACAGCTGTTAAACACACACTCTGGCTGCTCAAAATCCACCTCAAAAACCAATGTATATTTCCCAAAATAGTACAGTATATTGTGGCTTTTTATAGACAAAAAAAAAACCTTTCATTGCCTTAGAATTGCTTGGAAAGAGCTTTTACTTCTTCCACCTACTTAAATATGCATGGATCTATGAATATTCTAATTAGCTCTACCCATACTCCTGCCCACCAGTAGCTGGAAGAGGATGAGGACATTGCACAAGGCTCCCAGAAGGTGATCCAACTTGAAGAATTAAAAGTCATAACAAGGTTTTCATAGGTCAACCTGCTGAAGGATCGTTCTCAGTGGAGTGGAGAGTCTCTGCCCGGCACTGCATGAAGGCTGGAGGGCTCCCTGCTGGTCTCTGGTTGCACACTCGGGCGGGTGCACCGGACCGCTGGCCCCCAGCAAGCAGAACACTGGCTGGAGGTCGGCTCGCTTGCTCACTCAGGCAAGCAATCTGCTCGCTGGGGGTGAGCTGCTCGGGCCGCCGGCCCCCAGTGAACTTGCTTCACTGGGGGACACCAGCCTGCTGTCTTTCTTTACTCCCTGTGGGCGAACTGGGGAGATCTGCAGCGAGTGAGCAACCAGAGACCAGCGAAGAGCCCTCCAGCCTCCACGCGAGGCTGGGCAGTGAATCCACTCCAACGAGAATGAGCCTTCTGCAGGTTTACCTACGATGATACTCGCCCCAGCCATTGCGCCACACACCCCAGGGCCATCTCCCCTGGCATGCAGGGTAATGCCAGGTCCCAAATCTGTGTCTTCTCTGGTATTTCAGCAGGGGCACTGAGGGTTTTCCAAATAAAATTAATCATTGCTGTCATATTTTCATGTCTGTGGGTAAGACATGTAATTTAAAAGAAGAGGATTTCTTGCTCATACAGCCAAAAACTGAACATGTATAATCTGCCATCTTTCCCAACTTGTAAAAGCTCCTGCTGCTTCTTAGCTCCTCCCTCTTCCGGAGTGGTGGCCTAGTTGGTAGAGCATCCGCCCCACACCCAGGAGGCTGGTGTTCGAATCCCGGCCGGGTCATGCCAAAGACCATATAAAAGTAGAACTTCCTGCCATCCAGCTTGGTGCTCAGCAATAATGGAACAGAGGAGGGAAATTTGTGGCGGTGCCTTGCATGGCAGCAAGCCCTCTGATTCTAGATGTGATTAACATTGTAGATAAGAGAAACATAATTTTGTTCTACTGTGCATGATTGGCTGTATGGATTGAATGACAATAAAGTTGGCTTTACCTTTACCTTTCCTCCGAGGCAGTGAACTCAGGTCCGTAGCCATGCCCAGGGCTTAGCCTGATTGGTTATAACATTTAACCAGTCAGGCTAAGCAGAAATACTTATGTAGCTAGAAACGCTCTGTCCAAACTTGCATTTCTTGGGGGGGGGGGGGGCAGGGGGGGCTTAAGTGAATCTTTACAGTAAAAAAAAAAACAATTTCACTCTTAATATGTCTTGTAAGTCACATAAAACATGTTACAGACATGTTAACAACCGAAAAAACTTAATTTTTGGCAGAGTATCACTTTAAAACAGAGAGGCTCCACATTGCACCAAGAATAAAATTAGTTGCAGAGAAATCTTATATGGAGTTCACCTTTGTTGTAAAGGCAAGACAAGCCAGTGAGTAAAAATAGTTACAGTGTGGTGACACTAGACACAGCGTGTGGACATTCTGTCACACCCAGAAGCAGGAAGAAGGGCAGAACAATGGACTGAAGGGTTAAAGTCCCTTCCGGGGGGGGGGGGGGGGTAACTAGGCCAGCTGATGAGGTGCCTTCGCCCCCTGCTGCTCCAAACTACAGTATGGAGCGCAGGGAGGCAAATGTATTGTGATGAAAGTAATATGTGTTATGATAATTGCGCCACACATTTCTTTTGTCATACCCAATACATAAGGCGCCAGCCCCAGTCTCTATGCGAGGTCAATAAAGTTATATAAAGAGAACGCAGAGAGACTGGGGAGGCTCTCCTGGGTTTCTCGTCTCTTCTACAGAGACACGGCCCCAGCGGCCACGCTGGGGGCTACAGGCTGTACATTTATGTTAGAGGGTTAATAAAGATTCTGTGTCGACCTACGCTCATGCCTCGCCTCCACATCCTTCCCTTTTACCCTCTGCAACAGAATAGTTTCAACTTGACTTCTTCAGGAGAGCTCCAACTCATTTTGGTACATATGTA
This sequence comes from Pholidichthys leucotaenia, assembly GCA_020510985.1. Lineage (NCBI taxonomy): Eukaryota > Metazoa > Chordata > Actinopteri > Cichliformes > Pholidichthyidae > Pholidichthys > Pholidichthys leucotaenia. The sequence goes on along the minus strand of CM035847.1, from coordinate 124,059,815 downwards.
CATACGTCTGTGGATGAGATCATTGGCACTCCAAAGTGTTGTCTCAAGCCTCAAATAAAAGCTTTTTCATCAATATGTCTTGTCTGTTTTTGGATTTCCAGCTTGCAGTATTTTGGTGACACCAGATGGGATTTGATACCAGATGGAAAAGAGACTCTGATCTTTGTTCAGTTCTTGGCAAGGCTGGTTTGTGTGGTGATAAACTTGGACAGAACAGGTCACTGGATTCCTCATCTTCGTATCTTTGTCTCTCCATTTCCCTCCCATTACAAATGTCCATGCAGTGAAATTATTCCATCCCCTGTCCACATTTTGGAACATAATGCCTTATAGCTTTATGCCTTCACATTTTTCTGCCTAAATAGATCTGCGCAGTTCTGCACACAAGGGAGTTGTGGGTATCTGGTGCAGCTCGTGGCCATGCTGTCTCTTCCTAAATACAGTTTCCATCTGTTAGCTCAAAGTAAACCAATGTTTCTTGAATAGGAAACAATAGTGTTTCACTAATTGTTTGACAAAGTGTTTGAGGAAAATATTTTTTATTTTGTGTGTTTCTTCAATATAAAAAGCATCAGTTGATATTCCACTGAACCTTAGCCTGTCAGTTTTTGACCAGTGTAAGGTAAGTTTCTGAAAATTAGTAACTAATTACAGTTACTAGTTACTTCTTTTCAAAAGTAGCTGAGATATTTTACCAATTACTGCATGATTTAAATAATTAGTTGCTTGGGAAAGTGTTACTTTTAAATGCATACTTATATTATTGTGCACACAACAAGATAATTTAATTCATGATTTACATTATTATTATTATTATTATTATTATTAATAATAATAATAATAATAATAATAATAATAATAATGGGCAGGATGAAAACAGAGTGTTTCAGACAGAGCTTTGTATCCAGTTTCTTATGTTGGCGTTGCTTAGCATGTGTCATTGTGTGGGACATAAAGCTGTCCATGTTTATCTTATACCTCTATGACATGGATTAATCCAGTCTGCAGTTATCCAAAGAAAATGTTCATTATCCACAATCCAAATATCTGCTGTGACAGAGACATGAGCCAGTCCCTCAAATGTTTTTTGGAGATCAAAATCTATTTTCAAATAATCTCTATCCAGGTGGCAGGAAAATGTTTTTTCTATGGTGGCTCACAGTCTCAGTTTTCTGAAGGCAAATGACTTTTGACAATGTGATAGCATTTCTTCAGATAAGATGAGCCTTTATTAGTCCCACAATGGGGAAATTCCAGAATTGCAACAGCACAGGGATAATTCTTCACTCTTTTATGACGTACTGTATCTGGCAGTCAGTAGGTTTAATTCTTGCTGGGTCTCAAACTGTGCAGATGCATACCTGTGTTTGAAAGCCAGCTGTGGGTGTTTAGATAACTTCACTTTAGTAGTGCTAGCAGCGGTGTTTCCTTAGGGATTAGCTTTGTTGGAGCATGTTGTTTAACCAGATGCTTCTGAAGGTTTGAGTTACTGCTTTTTGATGTGGAGTACATCTTCACCGGCACATAGTTTTGAAATCGCCAATATATATTTTATTGATTCACGCTATTTACGACAGATCACATCGTGTGACGACTGCTTATAAAGTAATGAATCAGTTAAAAGTTTCAGTAATTTTAATGCATTACTAAACTTTTAAAAAGTATTTTCATTACACAAGTTAGTACAAAAGTAGTGTTGTTATAATAATGTCTAACTTTGTAACGCATTACTCCCAACACTGTTTTTGACCCACAATTTTTTGAATAGGATCCCATCACCATTCCTATCACCATTCAACAGGTTCTCCAACACACAGATTGGTATATAGTGGTTTGAAAAAGTGTTTGCCCCCTTCCTGATTTCTCATTTTTTTGTATGTTTGTCACACTTAAATGCTTCAGATCATCAAACAAATTTAAATATTAGACAAAGACAACACAAGTAAACACAAAACGCAGTTTTTAAATGAAGGTGTTTATTATTAAGGGTAAAAAAAAAAATCCAGACCTACATGGGCCTGTGTGAAAAAGTGATTGCACCCCACCTTTCCTGTTAAAACATAAATTAACTGTGGTTTATCACATCTTTGGAAAGCTGAGTTCAATTTCTCTAGCCCATTCCTGATTTCTCTCACCCAGGCCTGATTACTGCCACACCTGTTCTCAATCAAGAAATCACTTAAGTAGGACCTGCCTGACAAAGTGAAGTAGCCCAAAAGATCCTCAAAAGCTAGACATAATGCTGTGATCCAAATAAATTCAAAATTACTGACCAAAATTACCCCAAGAGCACAGTGACGACTCATCCAACAGGTCACAAAAAACCCCACAACAACATCCAAAGAACTGCAAGCCTCACTTGCCTCAGTTAAGGTCAGTGTTCATGACTCCACCATAACAAAGAGACTGGGCAAAAATGGCCTGCATGGCAGAGTTCCAAGACGAAAACCCCTGCTGAGCAAAAAAAACATAAAGGCTTGTCTCAGTTTTGCCAGAAAACATCTTGATGATCCCTGAGACTTTTGGGAAAATACTCTGTGGACTGATGAGACAAAAGTTAAACTTTTGGGAAGGTGTGTGTCCCATTACATCTGGCATAAAAGTAACACAGCATTTCAGAAAAGGAACATCATACCAACAGTAAAATATGGTGGTGGTAGTGTGATGGTCAGGGGCTGTTTTGCTGCTTCAGGACCTGAAAGACTTGCTGTGGTAAATGGAACCATAAATTCTACTGTCTACCAAAAAATCCTGAAGGAGAATGTCCGGCCATTTGTTCGTGACCTCAAGCTGAAGCGCACTTGGGTTCTGCAGCAGGACAATGATCCAAAACACACCAGTAAGTCCACCTCTGAGTGGCTTAAGAAAAACAAAATGAAGACTTTGGAGTGGCCTAGTCAAAGTCCTGACCTGAATCCGTTTGAGATGCTGTGGCATGACCTAAAAAAGGCAGTTCATGCTCGAAAAACCCTCCAATGTGGCTGAATTACAACAATTCTGCAAAGATGAGTGGGCCAAAATTCCTCCACAGCGCTGTAAAAGACTCATTACCAGTTATCGCAAACACTTGATTGCGGTTGTTGCTGCTAAGGGTGACCCAACCAGTTATTAGGTTTAGGGGGCAATCACTTTTTCACACAGCGCCATGTAGGTTTGGATTTTTTTTCTCCTTAATAATAAACACCTTCATTTAAAACTGCCTTTTGTATTTACTTGTGTTATCTTTGTCCAATATTTAAATTTGTTTGATGATCTGAAACATTTAAGTGTGACAAACACAAAAAAATGAGAAATCACACCACTGTAAGTACACTGTATAGTACAAAATCTGTCATGATCTTGTTCTTGCTTTTCTTCTAAACCATTTAAGGTCAGTTATGTCAAACACTTGTTGCATTTGTTGGGACCAAACATGACAACACCAACATTTTGAAGTGTAGCTAGACGTTTTAGTCTAGTTCTTTCACTGTCCCCCACTAGAGTCAAGTCAAGGAATTTGTGTTAACGTGTGTGGGGGGAAAAAAAGTCCCCTCACTCTCCAGGAGGAAAATCCTCCTCTGGATCTGGAATTAGCTAAAAGCCATACAAAATAGCTGTTGGAATATTATTACACTTTAGGAAGTAAATGATACGTGTTGAACAGTGATATTGGAGTGAATTAATGCTACCATACTGAACAACTTGGCACCAGCCAGAGATTCATGAAAGGCACATGCCATCATTTTCCTGCTGTTAATGTTATTGCATGCATTTTGACACTTCTGCCCTTTTGAAAGTGATGTATGACTGTTACTCCCACCACCAGATTGGCATTGCACTCTTTAAAAAATACAGATGAAGGTGTTCCTTCACACGTGTGTGCGTGTGTGTGTGTGTGTGCGCGCGCGCGTGTGCGTGCATGTGTGTGTGGGGGGTGGAGGTGTGAGACACTTTCAAATGCTCTACTATTAACATAAAGAAGTGTTCATCTGTAAGGGACTTTATTTCTATTCCCTTATCTTGTCTCATCTACCTATTTTTGCTTTGTACTTTCTTCTGCCATCTGTCACTTGTACTGTTTTTTTAAAATCTTACCACCTTTCAATCTCACTTTTTTTCTCCACCATTTACCGTGCCTCAAGGCTGAGTAACAGCCTGACACTGAAACAGTAACCTCCACCCTTTGCTCCCATTTTCTCTGACTTCCTCAGCTTGTCATCACTGTAGAATTCCTACCATCGCTGTTGAGAGGAGTGTCTCATGTACTGTGTCGCACATGCTTGAAGTAAAACACTTATACCTCACATCCACAGGGTGACGAAGAAAAATGAAAGAAAAAATTAAATTCACTGCATTTTAAAAATAGCCATCAAGAAGCCCATTTAAATTCATCCTGAGTCACATGAAATGATAGAGTTCTTTGAGGCACGGAGGAAGAAGGCCTGCTCCCAAGAGTTATGTCTGCATTGGGCAGTTTTTTTTTCTTCTCATAACTGATATTTTAAACAGCGATTGTCAGCAGAGCAGTTGGTGTAGCAAGGTTCAAAGTTTTACCTATATAGGTAGGTAGTGTATTTTTTTTTCATTGTTATTATTTTGCTTGACTTAATATATGAAAGAAAAACAACCAGTACTGAAATTTGTGTGTGCATTTGGTGGGTTATTGACTGGTGGCTTTAGAAAACCTTAAAATCTGAATTACTTGCTCTTGAGTAAGAAACAGCAGCCTGGTCTTTTAGTGGTTGCAGGTTGTCAGAGGTGTTGGCATAACTACTGTATACAAAAAGGTGCCATGAGGCTTCACACAGTGAAGTGTTAGGCTGCATCATCATTAACATACTCCAGTGGTGTCAACCTAAGTGGTGCCCTCATGGTAAAGCATCTGCCCCACAGCTGGCAGGCTGTGCATTTGTGTCCTGAGTAGATCATAATGAATATTATATAAAAATGGTAATTTCTGCATTGTAGTTTGGTGCTCAGCATAATGGAATAGGGGAAAGAAAGTAAACACATAGAAATACCAGGAGACGAACCTGTAACTTCGACTGCTTACAGTAGCTGTGAGGCCTAGGGTTATGTGCTGCCCTATACACCACATGGTACCATGGTAAAGCGTCACATAGAGAATCATAGAAAATCAACAAAGAAGTGTACTGTTGTGAAGGGTTATGTTAGTTGCAAACCTAACCCTTTCCAAAGCCCAACCAAGTGCAGTAGCTTTATTTGTTGTCCAAACCAGTGAGTGAAAATGAAAATAAACCGAGATCTGAAACTAGAAAAAAAAAAAAAATCGCACATGGGCACAAATGCATCTAACCTGCATGAAAGACCCCTGATTTACACCATGACCACTGCTCCAACCTCAAATGTTGCTTCTACTTCTGTCTTTTTTTTTTAAAGTGGGTTATTATACCCCAGTGTCATTGTTCTTATATAAAAAGCACTGACGTGGTGGGTTTGCAATGGAGTCCATTATCTCCAGGACTGAAAGCATCACATGTCTTATGCTAACAGGCTCCATCCATGTATGTCCATGACATTAGCCCCGGTTCCACTACAGGAACCAGGAACCAATTTTGTCGGAAGTTCCCCAGTGGTGTGTATCTCTACTACAGGAATCTCCCTGAAAGGGGATGTTTTTAGCAAATGGTAGCGGCCAAAACACAGAGGTAGGTATTGGTCAGAGGTAAGTACTTCAGTGTGGCCTCAAAAACTGCTGGGTGGGGTTTAGGAGTGATCAGCGTTGATTGGCTTAAGCTCAGCATCAGACTAGAGTGCTTTGTGAACAAAACACAAGGAAATGACAAGCGGCAAATTTGACCAAGAAAATGTAATAGAGAAGATCTCATGTCTAAAAATGAATAATATGATGATGTGATTGTGGAGGGTCTGACGGACTGTTCAGCATATGTGGTCATGCAGCACGATCTTTGGGAGAAAACGAATACTGGCAGAATAGCAGCCCGGTGGCAGGCCACTGCCGCTTTCATTCGGCGGGCTGTGTAGTCACACAGCTGGTCAGCGGGAGTAGGAGTGCCCTCTGGTGTTCGTACAGCTATGCCGAAAAATTTAAACATTTACACTGCCGTGATTAAGGAGAGGAATGGCCAAATATACTGTATCATACGTGCCCACACATGTATCTGGGTAGCACGAACACAGCAGGGATGCAAGGCACAGGACCGGAGGCTCGTGTGCCCATAGCCAGAGAGTGGACACACACAGTCAGCCAGTCAGGGGCAAAGAATCCCTGCTGGTGCTGCTCGCACGTCTATCCTGTATATTCAATCGGTTCCTCTCCGCAATTAAACAACGGTGGGGATTCACTCCCATGCACAATCATTTCTATATGATTTCAACGTACTTTACTTTAGCACATTACATTGCGGTCAAATTGTCAAACGATTACGTCATTACAAATCTTTCATGTCTTGAGATACAGTGTCGGCCCTTATCAAGTTCCTGTCCCCTAAAACTGGTTCCTGGTTCACGTAGTGGAAACAGGCTATTGATTCCTGTGACAGAGTGACAATATATCATGCATAGAGCAAGAAAATATTAAACTGTGATAAGTCTAGGCTAGTACAATGAAAACGCTTTGCTAAAAATGTCCAGAATAAAGTTATCTCACACTTCTTGTATAAAATGAGCGGGTCAAAAGGAAAGTCCGATTGTAGTCAAATGTGTAGTCTGCAGGAGGAAAGACTACAAAACATGGCAAAGACTGAACTTATCTTAAAGTCAATGCCAGATGAATATTGTAGTCTTATACTGTTAGTGATAATAGCTGCATTTATACAGCATTGACCCTTTGAATTAAATTTAACAAAGGAAAAGAGAGTCATAAAAGAGCAGCAATCAATAAAAGTGTGAACTGCTGGGTCCATAAAGCCATGCTCCACAGAGCAGAAGTGCTGTGAAGCTATGATGATAATATTTTTATAACAATACAAACAAACATTACAAAGTCTACTTATTGAGTTTAACTACAGCTCATTGCATCCTCAAATTGAATCCGAAAGGATAAGTAATACTGTTGGCTCATTAAATACTACAGTACAATGTGGAACTGCATTTGCCAAACAAACAAATTACCAAAATGAGAGCACTAGGAGATTATCTGTTGGATCATGTTCATAAAATGAGGTTTATAATACATACATGCAAGATTAAAAAGTAAAAGTTTGCTTGTCCTCAGGCAGGGTTTTAATAAAGTTTAATAAAGTAACAGCGTTTGCCTTCATGCGTTTTTAAATATTTGTGTGTCTGGTGTGTGCGTACGTGCCTGCGTGTGTGCATGTCCGTGCAAATGTGCCGTGGCGTCCGTAGGCGGGCGGAACATTTGTTTGTTGGTGGCAACTTTCCCCTAAGTCCTGTCTAATGGGGATAAGGGAATGGCCTTTGGCAAGATAGATAGAAGGCTGTTGTGTTTATTTTGATGGGGTCCACAGGCTGCAGCCTCAACATCACAATACAGGAGGAGGAGGAGGAGGAGAGGAGGATGGTGGGAGGTGGAGGGAAGGAGAGGAATTCACCAGAGAGGAGGCATGATTAAGACAACAAGCGGGTGTGATAGGAACCACGAGTGAATACGGAGGGATTATTGGGAGGAGAAGAAAGTGCCCCTGATATTCATGATGGAGACGGCAGTGGGGACTGACAGAGGGGTTCCCAGTGTTGTTAAAAGATCCTCCTGTGCCTACTTGAAAACCTCCAGCTGGTAGATGTGATTCCCTTTCAAGGTTTAAAGTCTAAGTTGTTGCTATATGATGCATATTTGTGACTATGTAAAGACAGGAGTGCGTTTTTATGATGCTCTAGACTGTGGGGCTGATTTGTCCCATGTGTTGTGAAGATAACATTATAAAATAATATACTCAGCAAAAAGAAAGTGTTTAACAGAAAGCTATAAAAAAGCAGCGACAAGACATCTGGCAGAGGGAAGAGTGATAGTAAGCATTAGATGAGGTACTGCCTTTCATATTTTACAAGTATTCCTTGGTTTACTGTATATGCTGTGCACATAAGAGTTGTGGAAATTTCTCGATTCTTAGGTGCAATGTGATGTGGGTCTCTGCATCGATGCAGAGCATTAATGATTGAAATCTTGCCACCTGTGCAAAAACGTGAAGTGCTAATCTTGACTGTGGTCTGTCCAACCTCTGCTTGTCATTATCAGTGTTGTGAAGTTATGTCGTGATGTTGAAAACTGCCGTCGCCCACGGTCGCAGGCTTAATTGTGTGTTAACTGCATTGTGGTGGATGCAAGCGCTGCCAACTCCACTGACCAGCTCGGATTGTGTGAGGAGCGCTGGCCACTCCGAGGCTGCACTCACGGTCGGGGTTCTCCAACCTACTCTGCAACAGAGAATCCCACTCAACAAAACCAAAGAGCAGGTAACAGAGTCTCTGTATAAAACTAACCATGTAGCCATCACATTTGACTGAAGAGAAGCAACTCTTTTATATAAGCTTGCTGTCCAAGCACATTACAAATAAAGAGTTCATACACATGAGAGGGAGCACGGTATCAATGAATATAGCAACTACAGGTGTGATACATGGAGGGCATTAGAGTATCACACTCGTAGTTACTATATTCATGATACTGTCACGACCTCGAGTGTAATATTGCTGTTATACAACAGTTCAGGCAAGCACAATTTATTAAATGACAGCAATACTGGAGAAAATATAACGATTTGTTTGTTTAACCAGTTATTTTGCGCAGCTGAGAAAAAAAGTCCCTTCTAAATGTAGCCAGTAACTGTTGCTAAACATTTCAATCAGCATGAAAAAACGTCTATTGTCATTTCACACACATGTAAGCAAATTAAATATTGTAAAGTGCAAACGTAAGTTTACATACTGGTCACCTGTTGAGTCAGTACAGCAAAAGACCCGAGATCAAGATGATGGTAGGTAGCCAGTGGCTAGTCGTTAGCATGCTAGTGAGCGCATGCTTCACTCACTTTTCCTTGGCATTTTCAGATGAAATAAAGAGTCCATTGCCACAAAGACATTGTGGTTTGTTAATTGAGGCAATAAATCCAACTTTAGCACTGCCTATTTTTTAAACAGTTGCAAAATAGCTTAATGACATTTATACAAGGGCAGGCATTGTAAAAGTTTTTTTTGTTTTTTTTTTCAAAAGGGTGGAACTTCCAGGTCATGGAAGTATAATTTCTTGTCAAACAGCGTCTCACTGTGGAAATTAAGGTATCCAAAACAGTACTGCAATTTTCAAATTGATAGTAAATTACTGTTAGTAATTAATGGTTACATGAACACCTTTGAAGCAGCGTGATACATATCCAGTGAAACATTGGAGTGCAATTATCGTGGATTTTAGTAACTCCTGGAATCCCTGTTGTCCAATCAAATTGCTTGGTCAGAACTAACTTTTGTATAAATTCTGATAATTTATTAAAAAATAGTCATGTAGTAAAGCAAAGAAAATTTGCAACATGATACACACTGAAAATCAATACTTTTCCTTTCATAAATTACAAAAATAAATGCTGGGAAAAAAAATTGCACAGAAAAAAATTTTAAAAATTGAAGCTTGCAGCATAAAGCTGCATCAAGATGCACCATGAATCATTCTGTATTCATTTGTTAATGGCTGAATCATAATCGAATCAAATCATGAGACGACAGAAGATTCCCACCTCTACACATAAGCTTATGGTATGGAAGGATGGAGTGGTCTTTGTGACTAGAAAAGCGCTATATAAGTGCAGGTTAGTTAGTTAGTTAGTTAGTAATTAGTTGCTCAATTCTGTGCCAAAGTCCAGTCCTTCCTCCTCCCCTCTCCTTGCCTACTGAAACAGATTCACAAATATTACTAAATAACTCCACATTCTAGTGGATTTTGACCAACTAGAATGTGGCTCAGGAGGTAGAGCGGATCATCCAATAACCAGAGGGTTGGGGGTTTTAATCCCATTCTCCCCAGCCATCCTGTCGTTGTGTCTCTGGGCAAGACACTTTACCTACCTTGCCTCCAGTGTCCATGACACTGGGTATGAATGTGTATAAATGTTCGGTAGGGGTTGGAGAGGCCGTTGGCGCGGATTGGCAGCCATGTTTCCATCAGTCTGCCCCAGGGCAGCTGTGGCTGCAGTAGTAGCTATCAATGTCTGACTGGAGTGAATGAACAACGGACTCACTGTAAGTGCTTTGAGATGCCACTTGACATGTAAAGTCCCATATAAATCTAATCCTTTATTATTATTATTATTATTATAATAACTAACTGGCTCTGTATATTTGTCAACTACAAAACAGAAAACACTTGACCTCTGCATTACACCAAGCATATGAACCATTTGAGGCCACTGATTTGGACCAAACATGGTGATACATTACATTCACATTGCTCAGGGAGGCGGTGTTAGCAATGCAGTGACTCAAGAATGAGCAGCTGTTCTGTAACGTACTGTAGCTGAGGAAGTATTCCATTCTTGAATAATTACATGAGTAAAATGGAAAGGACTTTGGAAGTGAAACGTGCTTGAGTATGGTACAGACGGGACAGCAGTAGACTTACTGTACTTAGAGATGAAGTTAAAAACAATGACATGTTATTGACAGATCTTAACTAACAAACACAGAGATAAACAGGGCTGAAAGTATCTCCTCGGCATGTAATGCTTGTTTGCACAGTTTTAGGCAGGAAAAGGGGAGAAACTGAAGATGCTAAACTTGTACTGTAAGAGCTTTGCTATACAAAGAGGGTAATTCTTGTTACAGCCTAACATAATGAAAAGCTGTCAGCATGTCCTGAACAATAGCTGGTTCTGTGTTTAGCAATCTGATCATTTATCTTTGCTTTGCTCCTCTAATATAAGTTTCAGTGTTTGCAGAGATGTATATACAGCGGGGAAAAAAGTATTGAACACATCAACATTTTTTTCATTAAACATACAGTATTTCTGATGAAGCCATTGAGCTGAGATCTTCACCAGATATCAGTAACAACCCAAGTAATCCACACATACAGAAAAATCAAGGCAACTATTCACAAAACAAGTTATATTTAATTAAGCGGAATGACATAGAGAATAAGTATTAAACACGCTTGGTGAGATTCATTTAATATTTAGTAGAAAAGTCTTTCTTGGTAATAACACCTTCCAGATGCCTCCTGTATGGAGAAAATAGGCACAGGCATTGCTCAGGAGGGATTTTAGCCAGTTCTTCTACACAAACTGTCTCCAAATCTTGAAGGTTCCGTGGGTGTCTTCTGTTAAATCTGATCTTCAGTTCGTTCCATATATTTTCAATTGGATTCAGGTCAGGTGACTGACTGGGCCATTCTAGCAGCTTTTGCTTCCTTCTTTGGAACCAGTTGAGAGTTTCCTTGGCTGTGTGTTTGGAGTCATTGTCTTGCTAAAATGTCCACCCTCGTTTCATCTTCAACATCTTGGCAGATGGCAACAAGTTCTTATCAAGGATGCCTCTGTACATTTGTCCATTCATCTTTCCTTCAATTAAATGAAGTCTGCCTGTACCATGTGCTGAAACACACCTCCACACTACGACAGGATGTGCAGTGCCATTTCTCCTCCAGACATGCTGTGTGTTGTGGCATCTAAAGAGTTCAGTTTTCGCCTGATCTGACCAGACTGTATTCTCCCAGTATTTTACTGGCTTGCCCAAATGTAGTGCAGCAAATTTAAATGAGCTTCAACATGCTTTTTCTTCAGCAGTGTAGTCTTGCGAGGTGAGCGGGCATAGAGCCCATGTCGGTTGAGTGCATTACTTATTGTTTTCTGTGAAACAGCAGTACCTGCCAACTCCAGGTCTTTCTAGAGTGCTCCACGAGTGGTCTCTGGCTCTTGGATAACTCTTCTGATAATTCTTTTGACTCCTCTGTCAGAAATTTTGCGAGGAGCTCCTGGTCGTGGCTGGTTTAAGGTAAAATGATGTTCTTTCCACTTCCAAATGATGGCTCCAACAGTGCTCACTGGAACATTCAGTAGTTTGGAAATGCACCTGCAACCAATGCCATCGTTATGTTTTGCAACAATAAGGTTGCAAAGGTCTAGAGAGAGCTTTTTGCTTCTACGCATCATGAGTTCTTTGTGGTGTGACAATCTGATATTCACAGACCTTTTTAAAGGCTGTCAGTCAGGACTTAACCAGCTGAAATTAATTTGCACTGATGGGGGATGGGATGGCTTCCTAAATTCTGATGGATTTCAGCTGGTTTCTTGGCTTTCTATTCCTTTTTGCACCTCTTTTTCATCACGTGTTCAATACTTATTCCCTGTGCCATTCCACTTTATTAAATATAACTTGTTTTGTGAACACAGTTGCCTTGATTTCTTTGTATGCTTGATTTCTTTGTATGTATGGATTACTTGGGTTGTTACTGATATCTGGTGAAAATCTCAGGCCAGTGGCTCCATCAGAAATATGTTTAATGAGAAAAATGTTGATGTGTTAACTACTTATTTTCCCACTGTATATATTTTTTTCTTTATTCTTAAAACCTACCATAAAATGAAATTTGTCCTAGATGTATTTGAAGTGGCATTAAAAGTGAGATGATATGCTCCGTAATTATCCTAGAGCTCTTTTACTCTGAATTTAATACAGTGTATTAAATCATCCACTATGAACTTGTTTTAAGTATTACAAAAAATTCCTTGAACCCTGTACAAATAAGATGATTGCATTGTTATATCCCTGTTTGTTGCATGTTTATGTAATTATAGTTAGCAAGTCTCATCAAGAGGTAACTGGATAGGAGCTTGATGCATTTAGCTCCATTTTCTTAAATTCAGTCAAATAAATGAGTTCGTCAAAGCCAGAAAAGAAAAAAAATATGAATGCATAAAAAAGCATTTCTAATATCCTCTAACCTGTTTACTGTTACATTGAAATCTGTTACTTGATACCAGTGGTGGGGCCGTGCATTCGACCCATGGTCCTACAGTGATTTTCCACCTGACTTAGGCTGGGTGTCCACCAAACACATTTTGTCCACTCTGGGCGACTGTTTTCTATCCATTCTCTATGTAGTCCAGCATTTACAGCGCTGAGTGCCCTTGGTGCTGAAACGCTTTGAGCGGTGGCCGTTTTTTGTCATGGCCCTCAGGGCGCTCAGCGTTGAAAAAAGTTCAACTTTTCAGACTGCAGTTGAGCTCGTCAATGTCAGACCTTTCTAAGCAGCCAATCAGACTAAGGAAGGGCTGGACATAGAACGCCGGTACTAGTCTTTACTGACTCCTGCTTTCTGTGTCATCATATATTGCATCCAGAGCTACTACCAATGTTAGAATACGTTTTCTGTTCACTGTTATTTAGAGACTGCTATTAAAAAATAAGTAGAAAGTCTGACCATAAGAAAAGCGGAAGTGCTGAGCTGAGAGTGACAAGCTGTTGCTGGGAAACGGGGCACAGACTTTTTTTTTTTTTCCAGAGCACAGCACACAAATGCTGAAAATGAACACTCAGGGCGGTCGGGTGACAAAAACATGTTTGGTGGACACACAGCCTTAATGATCCACCTCTCAGTACCATTACCATGACACCACAGTTATAGAAGCATCAATACTATACAACAAACACAGCATATCAAGGAATGGCATTCCATACAGTCTTTCTCCACTATTGCTGCTCTGCGCTATGCACATCATCCCAATATTTATATAATAAAATTACAAACACATAAAAACTGTAAATAAAATGCATTTTAATCATCGGGGTCCACCAGTACAAGCTACACTGGTCATGTCTGTCCACCACGGCAGCGACGGGGAGTGTTTTATGAATCTCACTTTTTTCTCTTCTAGCATCACTTCAGAAGTAGTGTTAATCAGGCTGTTTTGTATTTTTCCTGAAGTTGTGGAGCTCTCAGGGTGATTTTCGGGAAGCCACCGTTTGTGCCTGATTGGCCGTGCCTTCTTGTCTTACTGTGCTCCTGGCAGTGTAGTTTTCCAGGCTCCTTGTCGAGCTTGGGGGTTGTGGGTGCCCGGGATGTGAACGTTTCAACCAGTGGTTGTTAATGTAAAATAACGGCTGATTCATTAACTGCACCTGCTATTTCTCACCTTAAATGTTATTAGAAATTCTTTACTGGTTTGTTTTAAAGATACTAGACAGAGTTTAATTGCAATCTGCCATGTTTTCCAGGACTGACCTCTGGTGAAAGACCGCCCACAGCAGTATGCATCTACCAATCAGGTGCATCCTTTGTGTTCTCAACAGCAGGAGCAATGAGAGTCTTATTGACTATTGGTTGCACACTATGTCAATCATTTTCTTTCACTCAGTGTTGGTTATGATTTTTTTCAAACACATACTATGACCATCTGATCAAAGTACATGAAAATGCCAACGCTATTATATGTCTGCATGATAGCCTAGTGTGGCAAACTTGAACTCTGATTGGTTAAAGCAAGAGTATCATTACAATTCACTGTGCCTGCAGTCTACATTCCTGAAGGCCTCAAGGTAGATTTCATTGACCCCGGTAGCATATGATGGCTGAAATATCATTAGACAATAACTCTATCATATACTACACTACTGCAAGCAGTGCAACCAAGAGAAACTCTATCAAATGAAGAGAATAGACTGTTGGGAATAATTTAATACATCCTCATGAAAAAAATATAAGAATGTAGGTCAGTGATTCTGATAGTGTTTAGGCCAACAGAGAAGGTTTTGCTGGCCTTGATGGCCCACTACTGCTTGACATATAACAAAATGGAAATGAAGCCTTTGGTGCAATTACAAACTGTTGCAGTATCTACATACTTTGGTTATTACAAAATAGGTCCATCCATCCCTGAAAAAAACATTGCTTTATTAAGTTGCTACTACCAATACAAACAGAATGTCTCTACTATTTTACAGTCACTGAATGCATTTTTCACCAGAAAAAAAGCTGGTTTACCTTTGTTATGTGCTAATCGCACTAATGTTTTGACTAAGAAGATGTAACTTGTTCCTTAAAAACCTGTCAAAATGCAATAATTATCTTTGATTAAGCAATATCACACAAATGGTGAATGGTAAATGGTGTCCACTTATATAGGGGTTTTTACTCATCTCTGGATGGCCAAAGCGCTTTACAGATCCTGCTATCCACCCATTGATGCACACATTCACACACTGATGGTGGTAGTGACGTTATACGGGGACTTTGGCATGGCTCTGATGAGATGTACGAGGTGAAGCTGAGTGCTGAAGCCATAAGCATGCTAATGTCCAAGTACAGTGTTACAACTGTTATACAACAGTTGTATAAGCACAGTTCATTAATTTGCAGTGATACATGACATATCATTATATTGCACAATTATATTTCTCTGCCAACAAAAAAAGACATTCCTATCCATATCCACAGTTAACTGTTCCTAAGCAAAACAATGTGTATGGTGTAGAATAGAATAGCTTTGTCATTTTACACACATGCACAAAGAAAATAGATATAGAGTGCACAGTGAAGCTATGATTATTTTATCAACACATAGGTAATACTAGTGACTGATCAGGATGGTAAATAATCCATTCTTTCCTTGGCTTGTCCACTGTTAGTGGTTAGCAGCTAATCATGATTTAGCTTTGGCCCATTTCCATGTTAGTTTCTGTGCACTTCACCCACTTTTTCTTGGTATCTTTAGATGAAATAAAAAGTCTGTCACCACATAAATATTATGAGTGGCTGATCAGAATGGTAAATCCAACCTCAGTGTGTCTGTTTTGTTGGGAACAGATGCAGCCTAATACCAGCATAATTGCTAAATGTTAAACTAACCCCATTCTGCAAGCTATGCTCACTTTTTTCTTGGCTTTTTCAGAGTAAATATAGAGTCAGATGTGTGATTTAATAGAAAATACATGCTGACACTCTAACACAATGTTTGCAGTGAAAGTGGATTATAATGAGGTGGTACTAGCTAAGATGGCTAACTGAAATGGAGAAAAAACATCCAGGTTAGGACAGTGACACCTGGCTTGTGAGGACTGTCTTTTGTCAAATGGCTCCCTTTAATGGAAAAGAAGCTACACTATACACCATAGCATTTACATTCTATTTTTTTCCTGTCCTGTCCGGCAGCTTGGCAAGCAGAACAGATATCTGCCTGCCTTAGTGTTCCAAACGCATTTACTTTTCCAAAAGGAACTCTGCTCATACTTGATATATGCTGTATATAAATAGTATTTATAGACACCTCTTGCTGTATAATAACTTTAATACTTTATTTAAATCATCTTACTTATGTAACAATGGGCCTTATGCAAGAACATTTTAGTATGTTTAAAGCACATGTACTTTCTTAGTAAGCCGTGTTAGCATGATCGAGCTACTCTAGATTCAACAAACACTCGTATGCCTTCAAAATGTGTAAACAGCATGCCTAAACATGGCACATTCTATCCATGTGTAACTGAGCATGCATTCATGAGAACTGAAGATTTGTATAATTGATGCTCTATAACTACTATATAAGGCCCCGCTTCTGTAGCATATGACAGATGGTTCATTCATAAAAATGGCTTCAAAGTCTAAGAAAAACAAAACTTCTCGAATGAAATTGAAGTTCTGTCTGAGATTAATATACAGTACATATATATATTTAATTTAACCTCTTGCGCTCCGTTGTACCACGGACGGGCAAGTCTCTGTGTCCTAGAGCGCACGAGGGCGCTCTCGTGCGCTCTAGGACGCATGATGGAGATTGTGATGTAGGTGGTGTATGGCGTCCAAGCGCGCACTGAAAATAAAAGCTACAGACACAGCCACGAACAGATTAGTTCATCTGATTGACCTCTCATTCGACTAATAAGAGCCTTGAATTGGGTTTCTGAAACCTTGAAGAACCAATGACTGAAAACCTAGCCAGAAGGACCCGCCTCCCAACGCTGTGAATGCAGTGAGCCAATTGAAGCAGAGAAGTTCGCGAGCTGTTTTTTTTAAGGCTGGGTGAAGACTGGCTGCTGCAGCGGATCAAAAAAGGACCCGCAGGAAGAACCCCACAGACCCAGCAGCACGGAGACCATCCACAAATGCAACCTGTGTGACAGGGAGTGCCATTCGCGCATCGGCATGTTCGGCCACAGGCGGTGCTTATTTTGTTTTGGTTCCAGCAGAGTAGACGTTATGATTTCTTCCATGGTCATAGACCGACGGAGGCTGACGACGAAGGCTGAGTGACACACACGCCTTCACCTGTCTTTTTTTAATTACTACTGTTATTTGTTTTGAAAAATCGTTCGCCAAAAACCGCAATCATGGAAGCACAAAACCGCAATAATGGAATTATGTTTTGATCGGGTCGCGAGACCAGAACCACGAGCGGACCAGCGTCGTGTTCGTCTGACAGTGAGGAAGAGAAGTTCGCCAGGACTCTGCTGCTGTGAAGAGGTAAGGTGTTATAAGCTAAATTATTATTTATCCCTGAAAATTGTAATCCAAAACGACTTTTGACCGATCGGTAAATTACAACTGTGTGGCACACAAAGTCTGAAGTTCATACGCCGCGGTACAAAGGGTTGTTCGCTGCGTACAGACCGTGAAGGCCGTCCCCCCACCCCCGCTATTCTTCTGTAGCGGGGGGGGGGGGGGGAAGCCGTGGTGACTGCGCTGCTGTCCCACATCGCCACATGAGGCTAATCCGTTGTGTAGCGATGGCCGATGTCCATCCTCTGTAGCGAGGGGGGGGGGACAAACCCCCCCCCCCCCACACACACAGACAGCCCTGAGTGTGACCTTTCATTAGAGCCCAAAATGAAGCTTCTACATTGAAGCATTCAAAAGTTACAGACGTTTTTCCAAACTGTGCCATTTGGCACAATTTGGCACCGTTCCAAAATGCCTGGGAACTACCTGAGTAAAAAGCTGTGTAATATATTCATTTTTTGTGGTATTGTTACAAAATTTGGACCTCAGCTGGATAACACTTGGTTCTACATTTCTGTTGCATTTTCCAGCCCGGATCTGAAGCTGTGTGTTATTTGCAAGCATTTGTATCCAAAAAAACACCCAGGCCAAATTTATTTTCTTCAAGGTCACTATGTTTAGATGACTGTAACTCAGTGGCCGGAGCACTTAGAGAGATTATGACTGTTTTGCAAAAAAATTCAAAGTGTTTTCTTTTAAATGAGACCAACCCCATGAAGATGCTGCAAAGGGTTGAAGAACAGCTTTTGATTTAATTTGGGCACGTTAATTTTTGGTGTTTTTAGGGAAATTGACCAGAGTGCAAGGGGTTAAGTAGTATCTGCAGTGGAATCAAATGACGGACAATAATGAAAAAACCCACCAGATTGCAAGAGATATTTCAGTGTTCTTGCTGCAGATGTTCCTATTGACCGTGATCGACATGAAGACCCAGGTGAGCACAATGCACTTTGCTCACTTGTGCCACCCGTGCTTGATTGTATTGTATTGAATGTGTTCCACTGTGCTTAGCAGTATGACACATTTCAACAATTTGGGTTTAAAATGTGTGTGTAAAAAAGTGGTAAAGACTTGTTAATTTTCACAGTAAAATATTTGTTTATATGAAAATACAGCCTTTCCTCAAAATCACTTATCAAAATGGCCCTGCTCTGCACCCTAACCCAGAGGCAAAGCCCGCACCTCATATTAAAGCAGTAAAAATAAGAATGATATAAACATGATTTGCATTGTGATGACTGATGAGTCACTCACTGATCAGCTTTATACGTAGATCATCATCACCTTGCAAGAGTGCATCTTCTCTGCACTGTTCTTCAGTATACAAGAGTTGTGGGCTGCCATGACAACATTTATGATCGTATATTTTACATCTGAAATAACTCTGATGTTGATAGTTTATTTATTATTTATTTATTGATTTTATTTATTGATTTTTATTTGAACATCAAGATTAAAAAAAATAAAAACAAGGAATCAAAACAAAAAAAATAAACATAAAAAAAATGCCTTGTTCAAAAGGAGTGGGAAGAAGCCAGTGCTTAGTCCCACCCCTTCTCCATACCCAATAAATTATAATATCATTCTAGTCATTATCCATCCCATAATTACATTAATTATACAGTACCATAATATACAGTATAGTGCATCTTATAATTAAATTATGCAATAGACATAATACAACAATGATAGCTTATAGTGACAAAAATACCAACATCTAATAATAATTGTAATAATAATAAATAAATACTTCTGGTATGTTTAATATAATTATAGACAATATTATCATCATCATAATCACCATATACCCCCACATGGCTTACAATACTGTAGGAACAATTAGTTCTAAGGTACAAAGATTATTTAGTTTATACCTGGAGGTGTGTGTGATGTGGAAACAGAGGTTTACTTCGTGACCATAAGCACTCACAAACAAGAGGTAAACACTTGATTTTGGGGCACCAGTCCAAAACTTGGACAATATATTAATAACTAGAAAAGCACTCATAGAGCGCATACCTCTGCCAAGGCTCCTTCCGTTTGTCATGGATCAACTCCAAAATATAATGGGTTTGTGTGTAGGCCTATAGCCACTTGTGGTGAAAATTGCATCAAAGTCTGTCCATCAGTTTTGGAGTATTGTTGCTAACACACTGTGAGAAGATAAGCGCCTTGGCTGAGGTATGCATTCTCAGATCATCACCAAAATATAATGGGTTCCTCTCTAGCCCAAGAACCACCTCTGGTGAAAATTTCATCCAAATCCATCCAGTAGTTTTTGTGTAATCCTGCTGCACAAATACAAACAAAGCCCTTGGTGGAGGTATGCACTCTCAGATCATCACCAAAATCTAATCATCTGTTCCCCGTGCCATTATACACCTTTCCTGAAAATTTCATGAAAATCCGTCCATAACTTTTTGAGTTATCTTGCTAACAAACAGACAGACAGACAAACCAACGCCGATGAAAACATAACCTCCTTGGTGGAGGTAACTAGTCTTTATACCTTCAATCAATCAGTCTCAAATATTTGTGAATTATCCTGGGTGACTTTATAAACAGACACAGGAAAGAGAAATCAAGCAGAAACTTCTATAAACCATTTACAGTTTTAATGATCAGACTCAGATTAAATGACATTACATTCAATGGACTTGTTAGTAAGGTGAAATGATCAAGTATCAAGCATCACATTTAATTTGTAACTGATTAATGAGCAAAAGAGTGTAATCACATTTGTGGAACCAAGGAAACCTTAGTATGAATTTGTAACTGTGATGAAAATGGAGAGTGAAATAACTGTAACCAAAATATGAAGAAAATTGCACACAAATTTTATGAAGAAAATTATAAAAGCTGATTATATGAAAAAAAAGAAGAAATTCTGGGTTACTTTAAAAGTAAAAATGGAATTTAATGAAAAGAGGGATACTATTTCTCTTTAATTCTATAGCTCCAATCAGAGTTATGAACTAGTTTTAAACCTGAGACAAATTATGACATACTTTAAGGCGATGGACATCACATTACTCAGCAGATGAAACAAAGGAATCTTGCTCACGTGACCTTTTTTTGCATTGGCTTCTAGCTTGATCCTTAGCTGAAGCTTTATTTGAAGATTATACTGGGGAATATCTGCCAGCAGATATTTCTTCCCAGGGACAAGCTGTCAGGATCTGAGGTCTGGCAACGATGATGAGGCTGCTGGCCATGGAGAATGTCATGTGGACAACATGAGAATGTTTCAGCCCGGCTACCTCGGGTCCAACTAAATTGGAGATAGTTCAAAGTCTGATCAAAGTCACAGAACCAAAGAAACAAACAAACAAAAAAATATTTAAGCCACAAAATCTTCAGACGTCGTGCAGATTGGTGACAACAGCTTCCAGTGTGAGAAAATGATCAGTCCACTTTAAAACACGATGAGTTAGAATCAGAATCAGAATCAGATTTATTGCCATTGTTCATGTAGTACACAAACTAGGAATTTGTCTCGGTGCAATGCTGCAACATTAAAACATGATAAGATAAAGAGATAAACTAAAAAACTTAAAGACTAAAAACATGCAATAAGTGTAGAATAATAAGTAATAATAATAATAATAATAATAATGAGTAATACTAGTCACAGCAGTTTTAAATAAATTAGCAAGTAGCAGATGATGTGGAGTACCACATAGTGCAGTCGATAATGCAACAGAAAAACAGTGATGAATGACATGAGTCTGGTTGAGCTGCTGTATATAGTGCACGAGAGTCAATAAGTCACTTAATGTTCAGCAGTCTGATGGCAGAGGGGAAAAAGCTGTTCATGTGCCGGGAGGTTTTAGTCTGAATGGACCGAAGTCTTCTACCTGAGGGGACGGTGGCAAACAGTACGTGACCAGGGTGTGAAGGATCGGCTATGATCCGGCCTGCACGCCTCCGGGTCCTGGAGATGTACAGAGAGATGGGAGCTTGCAGCCGATCACCTTCTCAGCAGTGCGCACGACGCGCTGCAGCCTTAGTCTGTCCCTGGCAGTGGCTCCTGCGTACCACATGGTTATGGAGGAGGTGAGGATGGACTCGATGATGGCCGTGTAGAACTGCACTAACATCTTGGTAGGTAGCTTGAGCTTCCTCAGCTGCCGCAGAAAGAACATCCTCTGCTGGGCCTTTTTGATGAGGGAGCTGATGGTTGGCTCCCATTTGAGGTCCCGGGTGATGGTGGTGCCCAAGAAGCGGAAGGAATCTGCAATGGTGATGGGAGAGCCTGTGATGGTGAGGGGGGGCAGGGGGGTCGTGACTTTCCTGAAGTCCACAATCATCTCCGCTGTCTTCAGAGCGTTCAGCTGCAGGTTGTTGTGGCTGCACCAGGACACCAGCTGGGCCACCTCTCTCCTGTAGACGGACTCGTCGCCGTTGGAGATGAGCCCGATGAGGGTGGTGTCGTCCGCAAACTTAATCAGCTTAACAGACTGGTGGGTGGAGGTGCAGGAGTTGGTATAAAGGGAGAAGAGTAGGGGGGAAAGTACACAGCCCTGGGGTGATCCGATGCTGATGCTAACAGAGTCTGAGACAGACTTCCCCAGCCGCACATGCTGCCTCCGGTCCGTCAGGAAGTCGGTGATCCACCTGCAGAGGGAGTCAGGCACGCCGAGCAGGGAGAGCTTGTCCTGGAGCAGAGCGGGGCGGAGTTAAGGAAAATCAATAGGAAAAGTTTAACAGAATAAAATAGGAAAACGTCTGTGAACACGGAGTTTCACTCCCTATACATATAAGAGAAGTTTGAGCTCAAAACAGAAGAAAAGGGATTTTTCCCAGACGTTTAAAGGAAAGTGAGAATTCAAGTCAGGACACAGACAACTTAGACAAAACTTTCCGAAAGAACACTCTCTGCACTGAACTAGGGTGGTTCTTACTTAAACTGAGTAAGTTTTCATGAGAAAAACTTGACTGACATGAGAGGGAACAATTGTCTTCCATCGCAGGAGAATCGAATGAACTCTGGTCCAATAGAAAACAGTCCTTTGTCTGTAACCGACCAATAGAATGAAAGGGGGAAATGTCCAACAGAGACAGTCTGGTGATTGGCTGGTGCCAGTCAGATGACTGGCATAGGTTTATAGAAGGCAAGCATATATTAACTGTGAAATTCACATTATACTTAATATAAAATTAAGCTAACTTCAGTGATTCATGACTGACTTTCAGTGAGCATGCACTTTCATAAACTTGGCCTTCTATAATTAACATGCATTAGAATAAGGTTCATTTAAGCATTTTCAAACATGCAATACATTTAAACCAATGATTAATGAAACATTTCAAACCCAGAATGGTATGTCAGAGTCCTGCTTGATTTTCCATGGTGTCCTGAAAAAGAAAATAATCTGAGAATTGAGAGTTTTTGTTAAAAGGAAGTCATTTCATTCATTAACCTAAGTTCAGCTTGTAGATGCATCAGCGAACATATTCCACAGTTGTGGAATATGTTCACCAGGGGGTGAACATACCATATCTAAATTTTTCCATATCAGATCCCGGTGCTCTATATATATAAAACTTACTATTATGTTTTTTTTTCTATTTTCCATTGTAATTTCAATTGTTAAATATTCCAACATCACCAGGGGGTAATGTTGAGCTGTGGCTAATTCCTAGAGATCTGTGGAATTCGTTCAATGTATCTGGAATGTCTCAAACAGTACTTGAAGCATAAAACTGGCTTGTTGGGGAGGAAGTTCCAGGATTAATGATTGCAGACGAAATCCGTTCCTTGCATGAAATGGGATCCTTATCGTCCCTTTTACCATGGAATGTGTTTTCAAACTGTGGTTCTTAGGTGAAGGAAACAATTCTTGACCAGACGTTTTGGGTGAAACAATTTCTTTAAGGTGAAGAGTGATTTTATAGATTGAACCAAAAGGGATTGACGCTACAATGCCTAGGTGCAATAAGTAACCATATAATAATAACATTTTAATAATATTTACAATTATAATAGGTATCCATATAGTCGTTACAATAACAATAATAATAATAATAATAATAATAATAATGATTAACAGCTGTCAGCCCCGAGGGAAAGAATACACAGAATACAATTATAACGATAAAACAAAAAATGAAGACAGGCAAACTCAAAAATACAATAAACTTTATTGATCCCCAGAGGGGGAATTGACGGCAGAAACAAATACAGGCAGGTGGTCACTAATGTCATTTATTAGTATACCACTCATCATATTATATTCAATAACATTGGTAAAAATGTTGTCTATCAAGGTAGCACAGTGTGTCGTTATTCTCGTAGGTTTTGTAATATTTGTAAATAAGGTTAAGCTATACGTTGTATCTAAGAAATCTTCAGTTGGTTTATGTTGTTTTGTTTTCATTAAATCTATATTAAAGTCACCACGAATAAAGATACAGTATATTTTTGTCTTAATTTTGTATACATTTTTTCAATACCATATCTAAATTTTTCCATATCAGATCCCGGTGCTCTATATATATAAAACTTACTATTATGTTTTTTTTTCTATTTTCCATTGTAATTTCAATTGTTAAATATTCCATAATTTCATTCATTGTTGATGTCATCCTGTCCACTTTTTTACTTTTTAAATTTCTATCAACATACAGTGCTACCCCCCCACCACCACTTTTACATTTCCTATTTTGTATATACATCTCATATCCATGTAATTCAAAATTTACATCTTTTTCTTCATTAATCCATGTTTCAGTTATTGCTATAATCCTAAATGAGGTCTTAAATTGATTTAAAAACTCCTTAATACTATCAAAGTTGGCATAGAGACTCCTACTATTAATATGTACTATTGTCAATGTCTGATCTGAGTTCATAATTCCATTTAATTGTTGTTCATCATAGTAAGTACATTTATTGTTAATATGATTAAAGTAGTTATTATTTGGGTCAATATCACCTAAAATATGTTGTGGTTGCTTTCAGTATTTACAAAAGTTTCAGCTTCAATTTCACCTAATACACTTCCATTATTAAATGAGGAAGGATGATTGGTTAAAGTGCTGATCATAAGTTGTGTCAGCAATGTACAGGAAAAAAAAAAAAACAAGAAAAAAAAACTGCAAAAATTTTCACTCATAATCTAATTGCACTGTTATTCGTGCATAAGAGCTAAGGTTTAAATTTGTCTAATTCCTCCATATCTCTAATCATTATTACTTTAGCTTCTTCTGGAGTGCCAAGCAGTTTTATCCACACCTTACAATTCTTTGTCCATGTCGATTGTATTTTTCCCTGTTTTGTGAGCACCCTGGCTTGTCTAGCTATTTCAGAGTTCTTTTTTGTTAAATATTCGTTTACATGGACAGCCGTTCCTCGCAGTTTTCTTGCTTGTCGCAGAAGATCAGTTTTTGCTTTTCTGTTGACAAATCAGATGATAATCGCTGGTTTTCCTTTACTATCTTTTCTAGGCAACGTGTGGCAAGCCGAAATAGTCTTATTGTCCACAACAATGTTTTTAGAATTGAAAAAAATTAACACCTGCTGCTCAAGAGTGTGTGATTCTGCCAATGTCTCATCCTCCCCATCCTGGTTACCAACTCCAGCTTTCACACGTGCATAGGAGCGGTGTCTGGTGTTAAGACCGCTCACAATGACATCATCCATTCATGTATATTGTTCTAATTCATCCACACATCTTTCTAAGAAATTAATTTTCTTGTCTTTTTCCATAATTTCAGCCTTTAATTCACGCACTTATCCCATTAGGCCAATAAGCAGAGTTTTGTAGAAGAGCTTGGAATAACGAGGCGATGCGACTTATAAACCAAAGTTTATTAACAGCTTCGCTCCTCTAACAAGTCTCATCTCAGTGCAGAAGCAGAAGTAGAAAGAGAGCGAACACATTCGGCTCTGCGTACTTATACTCACACATAACAAAAGACATGCATATCAAAGCTGACATCCCTCATTATCTTAATCCCCCTCCTTTGTCTTCGTACTCCTCCACCTGGCCCTGGGAGGTCAGGGCGACCTATCTGGTCTCCACCGCAGTGCCTCGGATGCTCTTTGATCTTCACTGGCGGTTGAGACCCTTTGTCCTGTTCTGAGGTGTGAAGTGGCTTTACATATGTAATCACCAAACATTCTCACATGCTTATACATATGTAGGTTATGGGATATATGATTAATATAGACCACAGCCCCCCCCCCCAAACGACTAAGAAAAGGACAATAGAAAAATTCACAGTTTAAGATAATTATTATGACATACTAACTGCTACACCCCTTGACAAAGAAGAAACTTTCCAGCAGCTATGCTCCTGTAGAGAGTTCAGTGGTAATCATAACAGCATAGTAATATCACAAGTCAGTCCTAAACTGTTACAGCACAATTAGTGAACAACTTTTGAATAGTTTGTATCAGTCTCTGTGCCGTCTGGGCTTTAATCTTCTTCCGAATCTGCTGTGGGTCCGTTTGGGCGTCCTGGTGGGACCTTCCTGTAAGGAATCTGCAGCTTGGGAAGGAGAGTGATTATTTGTTCCCTGCAGGGGGGCTGAGTCTTTTCTCTTGGGGGGTCTACCCCGCCGAGGTGCTCTCGCCAACCGTGCAGGCTCGTCTCTCAACAAGAAGGCAGGTTTAAGTCTGTCAATACTGACTGTTTCTTTTCTGTCCCCAAAATCAAGCACAAAATGCTTATCACCAGGTTCCAGCACTCTGAATGGCCCATCGTATGGTGAGCGGAAGGTTGGTTTTAAAGCTTCATGCCTAACAAAAACAAATTCAGCGTTTTTTAAAGCTTGGGGGACAAAAACCCATGGAAAAGAGTGATGTGCCGGCCCGGGGAGAGAGTCCGGTCCGTTGCTGCCTAAAAACCTCGGGGCTGGAAGATGCCCTGGCACTGGGTTCTCTGGCAAAAATTCACCTGGGAGCCTGAGAGGTTGTGCAAAAACTAATTCTGCTGGGGAGGCGTCTAGATCCTCTTTAGGTGCAGCACGCAACCCCAATAAAACCCAAGGAAGTTTATTTACCCAATTTGTATCCGTTAGTGAGGCTCTGAGGGCGGCCTTTAAAGACCTGTGAAAACGCTCGCATAACCCATTAGCCTGAGGGTGATAAGCGGTGGTGCAGTGAATTGTCACTCCTAAGCTGCTGGCCATGGCTGACCAAAGCTCCGAGACAAATTGAGGCCCCCTATCGGACGTGATGTCCGATGGGACGCCGAAACATGCCACCCAGTTTGTCAAAAAAACGCGAGCGACTTCCTCTGCTGTGGTTGACGCCAGAGGGACCGCCTCCGGCCAGCGCGTAGTACGGTCTGTCATTGTTAACAGATGTGTGAAACCTTGGGAGGAAGGTAGTGGTCCCACGAGGTCGACATGAACGTGGTCGAACCTTCTAGCAGGGATCCGAAAAGGCTCTAGAGGGGCTTTTGTGTGTTTGTGTATTTTGGCGCGCTGACAAGAAATGCAAGTCTTTGCCCATTCTTTTACGTTTTTGCGCAGACCAGGCCACACAAACTTTTCGGCGACCATTTTGACTGAAGCGCGCACACCTGGGTGCGCGAGGGAGTGAATTGAGTCAAAAATACGGCGGCGCCATGCAGCTGGGACTACCGGGCGAGGTCGGCTGGTTGAGATGTCGCATATTAGGGGGGGCAAACCGTCGCGTAAACCCCTTTCCTCCAGCCTTAACCCTGTTGGTCCAGACAGGAGTGCGCGCACGTCCGCGTCACTACTTTGCTCCTTCGCCATGGCTGCATAATCTATCCCTACGTGGATTGGGGCTGCGTATGTGTCTGCGTTGGCGAAGAGTTCTGCGGCTGAGGCAGTATAATCTGTCTCCTCGCGCTCTGGCGATGTCACAGCACGAGAGAGGCAGTCTGCTACCACATTAAGTTTGCCTGCCACATGTCGAATGTCTGTGGTGAACTCTGAAATCGCAGCTAGCTGTCTTTGTTGCCTGCCTGATCACGGTTCAGAAATTTTAGCCATCGCAAAGGTGAGCGGTTTGTGGTCTACAAAAGCCGTGAAACGCCACCCCTCCAACCAGAACTGGAAGTGGCGGATGGATAAATGAAGCGCTAGAAGCTCCCTGTCAAAGGTGCTGTATTTACGCTCAGTTTGTTTTAGCGATTTGCTGAAAAATGCCAAAGGTTGCCAGGTTCCGCCGACGTGTTGTTCTACAACCGCCCCTATGGCCAGGTCTGAAGCGTCTGTGGTTAGCACAATGCGGGCCGAGGGATCAGGGTGAACCAACAAAGTGGCATTAGCTAGGGCACTTTTTACTTCCGCGAAGGCGCGTTCGCGCTCCGGGGTCCATTCGACCGCGTTGGGAGGTTTTTGTTTTCTGAGCGCGTCATATAGGGGCTGCATGAGCCGAGCTGCGCGGGGGAGGAAACGGTTGTAAAAATTAACCATTCCCAAAAATTCTTGCAGCGATTTGACCGTTTGTGGCCGTGGGAAACTTTTTACTGCGTGAACTTTGTCTGGCAGTGGGACTGCCCCCTTCGGTGAAACTCTGTGTCCCAAAAAATCAATTTGTGACACGCCGAATTTGCATTTGGCTGGACTGATTATTAACCCGTGCTCTTCTAGTCTCTGAAAAACCATAGTGAGATGCTGTTCGTGTTCTTCTTCAGACGAGCTGGCTACCAGCATATCGTCGAGGTAGACAAACACGAACGGGAGGTCGCGTAATACTGCGTCCATCATCCGCTGAAAGGTTTGAGCAGCGCCTTTGAGGCCAAAAGGCATCCGCAAAAATTCGAAAAGACCGAAGGGGGTTATTACAGCTGTTTTAAGAATGTCTTCCGCTCGAACGGGGACTTGATGATAGCCGCGGACCAGGTCTATTTTTGAAAAAATGCGCGCACCCGCCAGATGTAGTGAAAAATCTTGGATGTGAGGAATAGGGTAGCGGTCATGCGCTGTCGCATTGTTTAATCTGCGGTAATCGCCGCACGGTCTCCAAGAACCGTCGGATTTCGGGACCATGTGAAGCGGTGACGCCCAGGGGCTTTTTGAGCGCCTGATAATGCCTAGTTTTTCAAGGGTAGTAAACTCGTCCCGAGCTATGGCGAGCTTGGTTGCGTCTAAGCGCCAGGCTTTGGCGAATACAGGTGGGCCCGTTGTGGGAATAAAGTGTTCGACCCCGTGCTTAGCCACTGTAGCTGAGAATTTGGGAATTGTGAGTGCTGGAAATTGAGTGAGGAGTTGATCAAACTTACCTCCTGCTGTAGTGACGCTGGCCTGCACGGGTGGTGGAGAAACTCGAGCTGAGCAGGGAATAGAAGCAAAGGACAATGCATTAACCAAGCGTCTGTTCGCTAGATCGACTAATAACCCATGTGCACACAAAAAATCTGCGCCCAACAAGTTAAAACTCACCGCCGCTACAACAAATGTCCATCTGTAGTTGTGGCCATGGATGCGGAGGGGCAGGTTCCTTTCGCCAAAAGTGTCGATGATGGAGCCGTTGGCTGCCACCGCTCCATTTCCCCGGGGGCCCATGGCCCGGTCTGCTTGGGAGGGCATGATAAAACTCAGTTGAGCTCCTGTGTCAATGAGGAACTGTTTGCCGGTGTGTCCGTCAGTCACATAAAGAAGTTTATTTTTTTCGCCGAGAACCGCAGCCGTTAACGGTTCTCGGTTTGGACGTTTTCCCGAACTTTTGAACTTGCAGGGGGGGAACGCATTTGTACGCCCCCTCGGCGAAACGGTGGTGGTAATAGCAGATGTCGTTCCGCCTGCTGCGTCTTGGTCGTGTTGCTGCCATGGTGGGCGGGCTCTGCTCGGTTGTCTGTGGTTCTCCGTTGCTCTGGGCATCTGCGGATGCTGCTGTGGCCACCTGTTCCCTGCAGGCGTTGGTGAGTCGCTGCGCTTCTCGGGCCAGCGCACGGAAGTCCTGCTGGGTGCTGCACCGCATGTTGATCAGCGTCCCTCTCATGTGTGGCGGCAGAGTGCTGAGGAAGATGTGTTGGAAGAGGAAGTTGTCGTTGTCCTCCTCCTTGAGCTGCAGCATGTCCTCCATGAGGGCCTTGGGTCTGCATCCTCTGTGGCCGTAGATCGCCAGGATCTTCTCTGCTCTCTCCTCGGCTGAGGGGACGAAGTTCTCGACGATAGTTGCCTTCAGCTCTCTGTATTTGTCATAGGCAGGCGGCTGTCGGATTATGCTCCACACGCATCTTGACGTGGCTGCATCGAGTTTGGTGACGATGTGATAAAACTTCGTCTCGTCCGCCGTTATGCCCGCCAGTGCAAACTGAGCCTCAGCTTGCTGGAACCATGAGCTCGGGTCTTCTTGCCAGAATTCTGGCAGCTTGACGGTGACGGCGCTTGTGTGGGCCGTCCTTGATGTGTCCGCCGGGTGAGAGCGCCTTTCTTCTGCTCTCACGGCGGGGCTGGTGCTCAGTTGAGCCCTCTCTTCTGCCATGGGGGAACGTCTTCCATCCATTCCCCTGTCTGCATGGGCGCCGGCGTGTGCCTGGGTCGCCTCAGATGAGTCAATCGCGGGGGAACGCCTCTGGTCCATCCTCACGTCAGGGTCACCAGTGTAGAAGAGCTTGGAATAACGAGGCGATGCAACTTATAAACCAAAGTTTATTAACAGCTTCGCTCCTCTAACAAGTCTCATCTCAGTGCAGAAGCAGAAGTAGAAAGAGAGCGTGACATCCCTCATTATCTTAATCCCCCTCCTTTGTCTTCGTACCCCTCCACCTGGCCCTGGGAGGTCAGGGCGACCTATCTGGTCTCCACCGCAGTGCCTCGGATGCTCTTTGATCTTCACTGGCGGTTGAGACCCTTTGTCCTGTTCTGAGGTGTGAAGTCGCTTTACATATGTAATCACCAAACATTCTCACATGCTTATACATATGTAGGTTATGGGATATATGATTAATATAGACCACAAGTTTGTTGTTTTGCTAGCTTAGATATTTCTTCAGACATAAAATTTAGTGAGAGTTTGATCTCCTCCAACTCCTCTCCATTTGTCTGATTCTTTTTCGGAGGCATAATGACTAGTCTGATTGGGATCAAAGGAGAGGCTCACCTGTTGGCTAGTACAGGAGCCGAAGTACGCCCGATGGCTAGTGGAGACCGTCAGCTGGCTTTGTCGTCTAATTATAGCTGTTATCTGGCGGTGAGGCCGAAGCTCTTCCAATGGCTAGTGAAGGCCACTAACTGGCGTCATCATCTGGTAGCTAGATCTGCCGGTGAAGCCGAGAAAGCCAAGGCTCCCTCGGTAGCTAGTGGAGGCCTCTAGCTAGCATCGTCCTATCTGGTGGTGAATCCGAAGCTCTCCCGGTGGCTAATGGAGACTGCCAGCTGGTGTCACAGCCTGATAGCGGGCATCTGGCGGTGAAGCTGAAGCTCCTTCGGTCCAAGTGGGTGCCTCCAGCTAGCGTCGTCGTCTGGTAGGCGGTATGTTCACCAGTTCTCCACAAAGTAGCTCTGTTTCGGGGAACCTTGGTTGAAAAACACTGTTCTAAGGAGTTATGACGTCACATTCTCATTCCCAGGGCATACTGGGTTGATACTCCTTTTAATTATTTGTATTTATTTTAATTTTAATTTTAATTATAACTTGAATCAATAAAATCTTGTCAACTAATTATTAAGTTTATAGGGTTTACACCCTTATACTTCATTCAGACAAAAAAAATATAGAGTCATTTTGTGAAAACTAAGGTTGGAATAAAAGCAAAATATTCACCCTAAACTCTAACAACTGGTCTGGGCCACTCGTAAATTGTTACCTGTACTAAATTTCAAGATATTAACAGATTGTTGAGTCCCACAAGTTCACATAAATTACACACTGACATTTCAAGCTTTTTCAGCTGAGCAGCATGCTTGCACTGTGGTTAGTCCTTATAAAAACAAAGGAGGAAAAAAGCACATCTGTAGTTTAATTCAGTTCCATTGTGAGTGATTTTATTTGAAGTTTGAAGTGCCGCTTGTGTTAACCTTTATCACTTTATCACCCTTGTATTTTTCATTAAGTTTATTTTAATGGAATACTCTTTTCTTTATTCAATTTTAATTCTATTCTGCAGCTATAATTCCCCCCTACCTCCTCATGCTTTCATGCACCATCACAAAAGTGTACACACATGCAAACAGATGCACAAACAGAGCTGTGATAAATGTACTCATTTCATTAAATATTGCATATGCAGAAACACTTAAGCTCCATTTACTTCTGTACCCCTGTTGCATCTGTGTTGTCAGCATCATAATCTCGCCTCCGTGATCAGAGGCGAGCAGACATGTGGAGCTAAACTGGGCTGTAACACAGTCAGGTTTATAATAATGAGGGGTGAGCTGTTGCGCGCATATCTTGTCAGATACAGATGACGGGTGAATGAACAGCTGTCGGAGCAGCACGTACGCCAGGTGAAGCGAACCGGTGCTGCATCCCAATCTGTCTACAGTGCCAACACAATACGTACACACACACACACATATACACACACACACAAAAAAAAAACCATCCATCATTAGCCCCATCATTCATCTCAGCTTGAATCTGTCCATCATTTGTTCCATCATCCGTGTGCCTCCCCATGCATCTGTTCGACCAATGCAAAACGCCCCGATTAGTCAAGTCAACATGCGCCATCAAGATCTTCTCAGTCGTTGCGTCAAATTAAAGCAGACATTGTTGCTGCTCTTTTCCCACATCGCTCGTCTTATTTAACAGCACCCTCCCTGCAGCCTCTTAAAGCATATGGTGTACTTGTCAACTTTTCCTGTTTTAATGATTTTTTTCCCCCTACATGTACTCAGATGTGGGAAAAATCACAAGAATGCATTTGGTGTTCTTCTGGGAAACATCCTGCCATTTTTAAGTTCCTGTCTGCGCTGACAGAATAACAAGCCCCGGAGCACCGAAACACCTCACAGACACATTGACATGCACAAGTACACACATCTGTCGGTGGGGGAAGACCAGTGGGCTCAGGATCACTGCTATCTAGGAGGAGGCCTTGGGCAAGTCATTCATTTTGAAGACCACCCCTGCTCAACATTCCTCCCATGAGTAAGGGGAGACTAGAAAATGTAAGTATCGCTTTACACCTATATGTTTTTAGAGGGATCCTTCTGCATATTCTGTTGGTTTTGGATGTTTCCCTCTGAGGCATTTAAAGATGCAACTTCTGCAGCAATTTTCCTGTTCTTTTTTAACCTGCAGAATCGACAGGTTTTTACCTCAATACTGAATGCTGTGGACGTGTTGTCTTGTGTGGGTTTGACAGGAGGACAAATACGGCTTAATACAAATTCAGTGATGTAACTATACTGCAATCATGAGACAGCATGGAAATTATGCTGTCACATATTTGGGGAGTTCATTTTAACGGCTGCTTCAATAATTGAGTGTCCCTCAAAATGTTGTGGGTGTTATGTAGGATAATATGGCATTTCTGATAACAGTCATTTATCAATGTCTTTGTTGCTGTCACCAGTGAAACATTCAGTTGTTTAGGGAACATGTTGATATTACTTCCTTGTGAAGAAAAGGTGACAGTTAGCTAATCTTGTTAAAAATTCAGTTGAAATGAAATATTATTAGGTTTTTCATCATATGGCACTCATACAACAATGACAATATTCATGCACTCCGGGCTTTTCAAAGTGGGTGTCTTGGACTGTTTTGAGAGAAAGAAAAGGAAGTCAGTTTGTTGCCTCATTCACCAGTATTTATTATACAACTGTTAGTTCCAACCAAGCAATTTGATTTGACAATAGGCTTGCCAGGAGGAGGTATATTCTACATTATCATAGTCAAATGTTTAACATATACAGTATCACCCTGCTTCACAGGTTTTCTAACAGGTAAGTAACTAGAGTTCATGCCTTTTATGTGCATCCATCCATCCATCTTCTACTGCTTATCTGGGGATCCAGGTCACGGGGGCACCAGTCCAGCAGCCCATATTTCCGCTCGGTTCACATAGCATGATCCCTCCTGCAGGTGGTGAGCCCACTGGAGAGTGGACCCCATGTCCCTCCTTTGGGTGCACTGGGTCCTTGATGTAATGTTTTTCATGCAGCTCTATTGGACCGCTCTTGGTCTGGCCCTTCGTCCAGGACCAGTTTGCCTTGGGAGACTCTACCAGGAGCAAGTTGACCCCAACAACATAGCTCCTGGGATCATTCAGGCACTCAAGCCCCTCTGCCACGATAAGATAAGATAAGATAAGATAAGATAAGATAAGATAAGCCTTTATTAGTCCCACAACGGGGAAATTCCAGGATTGCAACAGCACAGGGATAGCAACACTCAGAGCAACAATCAGAAGGCAAGAAAAAAAAGCAAGCAAGCAAGAGCAGCTAATATACATATGTACATATTACTATAAAATATATAT
This sequence comes from Pholidichthys leucotaenia, assembly GCA_020510985.1. Classification (NCBI taxonomy): domain Eukaryota; kingdom Metazoa; phylum Chordata; class Actinopteri; order Cichliformes; family Pholidichthyidae; genus Pholidichthys; species Pholidichthys leucotaenia. Next base: position 124,026,058 of record CM035847.1, on the reverse strand, counting down.
ATATACACACACACAGACACACAGTGCAGAGCATTGTAGCTAGATGGAATAAATATGTAGATATATAAACACCCACAGTACGGAGCATTGCAGCTAGGTGGAATAAATATGTAAATATATAAACACACACAGTGCGGAGCAATGTAGCTAGATGGAATAATATGTAGATATATAAACACACAGTGCGGAGCATTGTAGCTAGATGGAATAAATATATAGGTATATAAATATAAACACACCCAGTGCGGAGCACTGTAGTTAGATGGAATAAATATGTAAATATATAAACACACACAGTGCGGAGCATTGTAGCTAGATGGAATAAATATGTAAATATATAAACACACACAGTGCAGAGCATTGTTGCTAGATGGGATGAAACAGCACAACCGTCTACTTAGTTATCCTACATGGTATGATTATGTGCCCATACATATTCTCACCCTCCATAGCGACCGGTATTTTCCTAGTTGTATGCTGGAGGGGACCATTGTGTAAGTCTATTGCATCTTTTGCATTCAAAAAACTATTAGTTTGTTACGTCTTTTTGCTATCTCTGCAAGCAGCCCTGCTTAGGTTGTACAGTCTGACAGCCGTTGGTAGGAAGGACCTGCGAAACCTCTCGGTTGTGCACCTGGGATGATGTAGTCTGCTGCTAAATGAGCTCCTCAGTGCATTCAGTATGTCCTGCATAGGGTGGAACTCGGACTCCAGCAGAGATGACAGTTTAGCCACCGTCCTTCTCTCTCCTATCTCCTCCACCGGATCAAGGCACTGCCCCAGGACAGAGCTAGCTTTCTTGATCAGTTTGTTCAGTCTCTTCCTATCGGCTGCAGTAATGCCACTGCCCCAGCAGACCACTCCAAAAGTGATGGCTGATGCCACCACCGTGTCATAGAATGTCTTCAGCAGCGCCCCTTGTACACCAAAAGACCTGAGTCTCCTCAGCAGGAACAGCCTGCGCTGTCCCTTCTTGTAGAGTGCGTCAGTATTGTGTGACCAGTCTAGTTTATTGTTCAGATGAACACCCAGGTACTTATAGGATGTCACCATCTCGATGTCTGTTCCCTGTATATTTACTGGTGCTGTGAGGGGTTTCCCATGCCTGCGGCAGTCCACCACCAGCTCCTTAGTTTTCCTCGCGTTGATCTGGAGGCAGTTCCGATGGCACCAGTCCACGAAGTCCTGGATAAGCCCTCTGTACTCAGCTTCATCTCCATTGGAGATGAGGCCAACGATCGCAGAGTCATCAGAGAACTTCTGTAGATGGCAGTGTGTTGTGTTGTGTGAGAAGTCCGCAGTATAAAGAGTGAACAGGAAGGGAGCCAGCACCGTTCCCTGGGGGGCCCCCGTGCTACCGATGATCGTGTCGGACACACAGTCCCGGGTTCTCACAAACTGAGGCCGGTTCGTGAGTTAGTCCAGGATCCATGATGACAGGTGCTGGTCCACCCCTGCGCGCAGCAGCTTGTCCTTCAGGATCATCGGTTGGATGGTGTTGAAAGCACTGGAGAAGTCAAAGAACATGATCCTCACCGTATTCCCGGGCTTCTCCAGGTGGGACAGAGAGCGGTGAAGGAGGAAGATCACCGCATCCTCCACCCCAATGCCATGCTGGTAGGCGAACTGGAGTGGATCCATCGCTGGTTCCACCAGGGGGCGGAGGTGAGCAAGGAGCAGTCTCTCCAGGGTCTTCATCAAGTGGGACGTCAAGGCCACCGGTCTGTAGCTGTTCAGCTCTTTGGGGTGGGAAGTTTTTGGTACAGGTACCACACAAGATGTTTTCCACAGCTGTGGTACCCTCCCCAGCTTCAGGCTCAGGTTGAAGATGTACGTCACAATCCGACACAGCTGGTCTGCACAGGACTTGAGGAGCTTTGCGCTGATGCCGTCCGGTCCCGACGCCTTCCTCGCCTTGATCTTCCTCAGCTCCGTCCTCACCTGGGTCCTGGTCAGGGTCAGGATGGGGGGCTGTGTGTTGGGAGTGGGGGGGGTGTTGGTGGAGTGGGGAGTGGGCAGCAGGACTTGATTTCTTTAGAGGCAGCAGTGGTTGTTGTGCAGTCAGGGGGGAGGGCGGTTGGTCAAACCTATTGAAAAACAGATTCAGGTTGTTCGCCCACTCCCTGCCCCCCGTGGCCTGGGGGGAGGTATTCTGGAGCCCAGAGATGGTTTTGAGGTTTCTCCAGACCCCGCTGATGTCGCTCTGTTGCACCTTGTCCTCCATCTTCTTCCTGAAGCTGTCCTTGCCTTCTCTGATCTTTCTCCTCAGCTCCCTCTGTACGGACTTCAGCATCTCCCTATTCCCCAACCTGAAGATAAGGTGGCGATCCATGGAGGGGTGCCTTTTATGTGAGATTTGTAATCCTGTGTTGTATACCTTATTTTTCACAGTGAGACTCGGTTTGGAAAGAGAAAGCCTTCATGACCCATAAGATAAGATAAGATAAGATAAGATAAGCCTTTATTAGTCCCACAACGGGGAAATTCCAGGATTGCAACAGCACAGGGATAGCAACACTCAGAGCAACAATCAGAAGGCAAGAAAACAAAAACAAGCAAGCAAGAGCAGCTAATATACATATGTACATATTACTATAAAATATATATATACACACACACAGACACACAGTGCAGAGCATTGTAGCTGGATGGATTAAATATATGAATATATAAACACACAGTGCAGAGCATTGTAGCTGGATGGATTAAATATATGAATATATAAACACACAGTGCAGAGCATTGTAGCTGGATGGATTAAATATATGAATATATAAACACACAGTGCAGAGCATTGCAGCTAGGTGGAATAAATATGTAAGTATATAAACACACACAGTGCGGAGCATTGTAGCTAGATGGAATAAATATATAGATATATAAAAACACAGTGCGGAGCATTGTAGCTAGATGGAATAAATATATAGATATATAAACATAAACACACCCAGTGCTGAGCATTGTAGCTAGATGGAATAAATATGTAAATATATAAACACACACAGTGCAGAGCATTGTTGCTAGATGGGATGAAACAGCATAACCCTCTACTTAGTTATCCTACATGGTATGATTATGTGCCCATACATATTCTCACCCTCCATAGCGACCGGTATTTTCCTAGTTGTATGCCGGAGGGGACTATTGTGTAAGTCTATTGCATCTTTTGCATTTAAAAACTATTAGTTTGTTACGTCTTTTTGCTATCTCTGCGAGCAGCCCTGCTTAGGTTGTACAGTCTGACAGCCGTTGGTAGGAAGGACCTACGAAACCTCTCGGTTGTGCACCTGGGATGATGTAGTCTGCTGCTAAATGAGCTCCTCAGTGCATTCAGTACGTCCTGCATAGGGTGGAACTCGGACTCCAGCAGAGATGACAGTTTAGCCACCGTCCTTCTCTCTCCTATCTCCTCCACCGGATCAAGGCGCTGCCCCAGGACAGAGCTAGCTTTCTTAATCAGTTTGTTCAGTCTCTTCCTATCGGCTGCTGTAATGCCACTGCCCCAGCAGACCACTCCAAAAGTGATGGCTGATGCCACCACCGTGTCATAGAATGTCTTCAGCAGCGCCCCTTGTACACCAAAAGACCTGAGTCTCCTCAGCAGGAACAGCCTGTGCTGTCCCTTCTTGTAGAGTGCGTCAGTATTGTGTGACCAGTCTAGTTTATTGTTCAGATGAACACCCAGGTACTTATAGGATGTCACCATCTCGATGTCTGTTCCCTGTATATTTACTGGTGCTGTGAGGGGTTTCCCATGCCTGCGGCAGTCCACCACCAGCTCCTTAGTTTTCCTTGCGTTGATCTGGAGGCAGTTCCGATGGCACCAGTCTACAAAGTCCTGGATAAGCCCTCTGTACTCAGCTTCATCTCCATTGGAGATGAGGCCAACGATCGCAGAGTCATCAGAGAACTTCTGTAGATGGCAGTGTGTTGTGTTGTGTGAGAAGTCCGCAGTATAAAGAGTGAACAGGAAGGGAGCCAGCACCGTTCCCTGGGGGGGCCCCGTGCTACTGATGATCGTGTCGGACACACAGTCCCGGGTTCTCACAAACTGAGGCCGGTTCGTAAGTTAGTCCAGGATCCATGATGACAGGTGCTGGTCCACCCCTGCGCGCAGCAGCTTGTCCTTCAGGATCATCGGTTGGATGGTGTTGAAAGCACTGGAGAAGTCAAAGAACATGATCCTCACCATATTCCCGGGCTTCTCCAGGTGGGACAGAGAACGGTGAAGGAGGAAGATCACCGCATCCTCCACCCCAATGCCATGCTGGTAGGCGAACTGGAGTGGATCCATCGCTGGTTCCACCAGGGGGCGGAGGTGAGCAAGGAGCAGTCTCTCCAGGGTCTTCATCAAGTGGGACGTCAAGGCCACCGGCCTGTAGCTGTTCAGGTCTTTGGGGTGGGAAGTTTTTGGTACAGGTACCACACAAGATGTTTTCCACAGCTGTGGTACCCTCCCCAGCTTCAGGCTCAGGTTGAAGATGTACGTCACAATCCGACACAGCTGGTCTGCACAGGACTTGAGGAGCTTTGCGCTGATGCCGTCCGGTCCCGACGTCTTCCTCACCTTGATCTTCCTCAGCTCCGTCCTCACCTGGGTCCTGGTCAGGGTCAGGATGGGGGGCTGTGTGTTGGGGGTGGGGGGGGGTGTTGGTGGAGTGGGGAGTGGGCAGCAGGACTTGATTTCTTTAGAGGCAGCAGTGGTTGTTGTGCAGTCAGGGGGGAGGGCGGTTGGTCAAACCTATTGAAAAACAGATTCAGGTTGTTCGCCCACTCCCTGCCCCCCGTGGCCTGGGAGGAGGTATTCTGGAGCCCAGAGATGGTTTTGAGGTTTCTCCAGACCCCGCTGATGTCGCTCTGTTGCAACTTGTCCTCCATCTTCTTCCTGAAGCTGTCCTTGCCTTCTCTGATCTTTCTCCTCAGCTCCCTCTGTACGGACTTCAGCATCTCCCTATTCCCCGACCTGAAGATCCTCTTCTTCTCTCTCAGAAGTGTTTTAATCTCAGGGCTGATCCAGGGTTTGTTGTTTGAGCAACACCGTATGGTCTTGGTGGGAACGGATTTGTCCACACAGAAGCTGAGGTAGCCCGTGAAGGTGTGAATGAGGCCATCGATGTCCTCACCATGTGGATCGCAGAGCTGCTTCCAGGCGGTGGCTTCAAAACAGCCTTTTAGAGTGTCCATTGTCTCCTCAGACCATAACTCCACTGTGCGCATGGCCGGACATTGTCTGTGCACCAGGGGTTTGTACACCGGCCGGAGATGAACCAAGTTGTGATCCGATCTCCCGAGTGGGGGGAGTTGTAATGAGGTGTACGCCTCCTTAGTGTTTGCGTAGAATAAATGTGCAGTTTCAAGTTCATGCAGATAGATACCCTAGTTAGCTGTGTTGTTTGTATTTTAGTTACCCCAAAGTTTAGATTAAAGTCTCTCAGTGTGGAGTGTCTATTAAAGTTCAACTGTGCAATGCTTGTTTCTGACCTTGTACCTCATCTTAAGATGCTAATATTAAAGCAGTGAAGACAACTCAGCTAAAAGCGAAGATTTTGATGGTCTGTTATGGGCTTACAGGCTAACAGTCTAGCCTCGACACAGACAGGCCATCTCTTTACAATATTTTTGTTACAAACATAAGCAGTCTTACTGAGATGAAGGATGAGATGGGGTTCTATTTATCATACCAGTCAACCCTCAGACAATCTATTCTAGATTATGCTCATTGCATGTGTTAGTGGCAACATCCACTTACACCAGTGGTGGATTCCTCCTCTGTGGTAGAAACAAACAGGCACAGACGAAATGGTATCATACAAAAAACATCTAAAGAAAACACATCCTCACTAACACATACAAAAATGATCTCTGGTCCCAGTTATAAATGGATACTGGTTATATGGACACTGGTTGTACAAATATGAATAATGACAATTATACCACTGGACATACAGTGAAGATCATTTGACCATCTGTTGTTGAATGGAATGCATTATAAATGCTATTGGTTTAAACAGCAGTGATCCATATGTATCCATTAAATCATATGTTATGTCTGCATGTATAAAGCACACACAAAAAACCAAAAATGGTAGTTGTCCATACATAGAATTTCCAATACAATGGTTTGTAAAAGGACTATAAAATGAGATATCCTGTGGGATACTTCACTTACACAAACATTCTGACAAGGCACTTCATTAGCCAAGGACCCAAATGTCACAAGAGCCTAGGTACTGTGCTCTCTGGTTAACAAGTTCTCATTTTTCTTGTCGCCAAAAAAGGGCTCTTATACAGTTGCACTCATACGTGCATGCTCATTCACAGGCATCTGAACAATTCCATTTGTGGATGGAGAGTGGATCCCAGCATGGAAAGCTGACAGGGGCGTCAACACTCCCACCATAGTTCAATTGCCAGCGAATAGCCTCCACACTGAGAAATAGTGTCAGTGTCACCCACCTTAGAGAAACACCAGAGGGATAATTGCCAGGCTGGTTTCACCTCTCCCCCCCTTCTACTGCTACTGCTCTATAGGAGAATGCTGTTATTGCAGTGAATTGCAAGACAACCTAAAGCAATGTGTTGTCTTTCCCTGTCTTGCCTTCCTCCTCATTGAATTTATGTTCTTTCAAGAGAAAACCTTTTATCCAGTCAAAGCAAATCAGTAATTTTGCTCGCTTGTAGTTTTGGGCAAATCTGTACATTTTATGGTGTTTTAAAATCACAAATCAACATCATACAACATATTGGGCTTTAAGTATGAGATTGTTGTGGTTGGAAAGTGAGATCATGGTCACACACTCAACATTGTACTAATTAGTTCATGGCCTGCAGCTGCTCTCAATTATGCACCTGTCCTTTATTAGTGTTCTGAGTAAATACAGACCTCAGTTTCCGCCAGTCACTCGTGCACTGTAAAAACTGTTACCTAGATCTAACACGAAAAAATTAAGGCAACATTTTCCAAGCAATTTTTTTGTTGTTTAGTGAACTAACTGGTATTTTAAGGTAGGAAAACTTAATAATATGCATTTCATTTTATGTTAAAAAATTAAGTAGGCTCAAAGTGAAACAGCCAAAAAATTGACTAACACCAAAGTAGAAATGTCAGTATACTAAATGTATGAGACCTAATTAAAATAAGTAACATTTAATGTATACATTCATAATGTATGTACTTATTTTTATTAAGTTTGCCTAATTCTTTGTTTCTATGTTTTAAAACTATAGATTGCTTAAAATAATTAGCTAGCATTACCAAAAATTAATGAGACATATCTGTTTCCAACATTTATTCAGTCATTACTACACAAACATTGAACCTTTAACCCCTTGCACTCCGGTCAATTTCCCTAAAAACGCCAAAAAATAACGTACCCAAAGTAAATCAAAAGCTGTTCTTCAACCCTTTGCAGCATCTTCATGGGATTGGTCTCATTTAAAAGAAAACACTTTGAATTTTTTGGCAAAACAGTCATAATCTCTTTAAGTGCTCCGGCCACTGAGTAACAGTCATCTAAACATACTGAACTTGAAGAAAATAAATTTCGCCTGGGTGTTTTTTTGGATACAAATGCTTGCAAATAACACACAGCTGTCAGATCTGGGCTGGAAAATGCAACAGAAATGTAGAACCAAGTGTTATCCTGCTGAGGTCAAAATTTTGTAGCAATACCACAAAAAAATGAATATATTACACAGCTTTTTTCTTAGGTTGTTCCCAGGCGTTTTTGAACTGTGCCAAATTGTGCCAAATGGCACAGTTTGGAAAAACGTCTGTAACTTTTGAATGATTCAATATAGAAGCTTGATGTTGGGCTCTAATGAAAGGTGACACTCAGGGATGTGTGTGTGTGTGTGGGGGGGGGGTTGTTTATTCATTCATTCGTGAATGAATGAACAAACAAGCCCCCACACACAAAGAAGCATGCCACGTAAAAAATGTGTGGCTTTTTTTTTACAAGAAAAAATAACCTACAGTGTACTAAAAATTATTCTAAAATATCTGTAATGTAGAAGATAACAACTCCCACCCCCCACCCCCCCCACCCCGCTACAGAGGACGGACATCGCCCGGTGCGCCACGGTCACGGTGCGCCGCGGTCTACTACGCGCAGTTGTAATTTACCGATCGGTCAAAAGTCATTTTGATTACAGTTTTAAGGGATAAAGAATAATTTAGCTTATAACACTTACCTGTCCACAACAGCAGTGTCGCTGGCGAACTTCTCTTCCTCATTGTCAGATGAACATGACGCTGGTCTGCTTGTTACGGACTTGTGGTTCTGGTCACACGACCCAGTCAAACCATAATTCCATTATTGCGGTTTTGCGCTTCCATGATTGCAGTTTTGGCGAACGATTTTTCAAAACAAATAAGAACAGTAGTAAGAAAAAAAGACTGGCGAACGCGTGTGTGTCACCAAAAAAAAACAAAAACAGATTTTGCAAGGGAGGCACGCTTTCGAACTACTGTGCTTCAATTGGCTCGCTGTATTCGCAGCTGTCGGTAGGCGGGTCCTTCTTGCTAGGTTTTCAGTCATTGGTTCTTCAAGGTTTCAGAAACCCAATTCAAGGCTCTTATTAGTCGAATGAGAGGTCAATCACATCTAAACCAATCAAAGCACTCCTTTGGCTTTCTGTTCACAGCTGTGTCTGTAGTGGAAGAACGGAAATGCAGCTTTTTTTTTTCAGTGACGCCCTCGTGCGCCCTAGGATGCAGAGACGTGTCCGCCCGCGGTACACCGAAGTGCAGCAGGTTAAGTACATCAATATTCAGTACGTATCAGAACTTACAATCTCAGATTATTCAGTGCTGCTAAATATAACAAATTCATGATACATGTTTTTCACTGTGCATATAATATTAAAACATTTTAACATTACAATTACAGGCAATTTTTTTTACCTCAGCTTATAAAATACAGCTTAGTAAAACACTTTCATAGTACTGTGTACATATAATCTTAAAAGGCAAACTGCCTATTTTCAACATCACATCCATCATTCAACTAATGTGTCATCTGGCATCAGTGTTACCAGATGGGAAATAAAGAAATATCGTACTGTTGCTTTAAACTTGTTGTATTGTGACCCAAACTATCAGATGTACTAAAATAACTTGAAAAATCACAGTCTAGGACAGTGCATTTAAAAACAAAGCTATTCTATATGTATGGAACTGCAGTAACCAAAGGAATAAATGCAGAGGCTCGTCCATTTGAATGAAACAACTGCTTTATGCATTGTCACACTTAAACAGACCCACCCACACAGTGAACTGGACGTCTTTCCACAACCACTGCTTCTGTCCTTAAACGTAGGGTCTATCTCCCAGGCAGGGTGATAAAGCTGCTGTGGCCGGTGGAGTTGCTTTGTTTTCTTACGATGTTGGTGTCTGTGCTGCCGGACGCTTTTCTTTTAGTACTTTTTCCCTCCGAGTCTGAACTCATGTTCACTGATTATTTTTTTTGTTGTTTTGGTGTCAGTGCAGCTGTGCAAACAAATGTGAGCTACACACTGCTGATGTGATTGGCACATTTGGTGGTGAGGTGGAGCCAGTCAGGTATGAGCTGATCAGCTATGAGCATCAGTTTCTGGTGATGTGTGGGTGTTCACATAAATCAAAATGACTTTTTTTTTGGGGGGGGGGGTGCACAGAAATGCCAAAACTATCATATATTTAGCCTTTTTACAAACTATTTATTGTATAGGCCTTAAAACTATTGTATAAATGCAATAATCATCATATATCTGGCAACACTGATAGCAGAAGATCAGCAACAACTGCAGGGAGTTTTAGTCCACATTTCTAATTCTGACAGGGGTAAGGTTCAAAAGTGGGATTGTAAAATTTCACATACAGTAACATCTGACCTTAGACTAAAGTGGAATTTAACAGAACACTATAGTAGTGCCGGTGTGCACTGACACATCTCAGCTTAAACAATTCTCAGGCTGAAACTCAGCTGTTGAAGTGCAGCTTAGCAATGTTATGTGTATTCTAGTGTGTATAAAAATGACAATAATTTACATACCAGGAATTATGACCAGCAGTTTGAGACTCATTATAATCTGACAAATGTATACATTCTTTAACAAGATCATACAACAGCCATTCATAACTGCAGGACCAACAGTTATGACAGAAGCTTGTTTTTGAAAGTCATTATCCTGAAGCTTGGTTTTGGCCACAGTGTGTTGAGTCCCACAGAAAGTCTTTGAAAGATTTCAAAAGTTTGGCAAGTTTGGAAGGATACTGGAGGTTAAGGATGTATGTCAATGTGAGGAGTAGGCTGCATGCTTGGGCCAGATGACCAAGGTCAGTAACCACTGGAATTCCCTCAATGATGATAATGTCCTCCGCATGTGGCAAACATCAAACACAGATCTTCACACTGTACATTTTCAGGTTCTCATGCACACTGGCCTCTGTTGTTCCCTTTATAACATACAAATAATAATTAATACAAACAGTTAATTTGTGTTTGAAAGATAAAAATGCATGTGATTTAATAACTCTTGTGTAGACCATCTCGAAAATTAGACAATTACAGAACATTCCTAATTTGAGGGGGGGGGGGAATGTCTGCTCCCTGCAGTTCCACTCCCTACCACTTACCATCTGACTATAAATCTATGACAAATGTCAGATTTTGTAGAATAGCCAATAGAAAACTCTGACAAGACCTGTGATTGGACAAAGAAACTTTTGCCATGTTGAACAGAGCCCAGAGGAGACACTGTGGTGTTATTGTCTTGTCACCACTTGCATGACATATACAGCTCTGGAAAAAATTAAGAGAACAACGAGACCCCTGTAAAAGTATCACTACCTGGTTTTACCAATTATATGTGTGCGTTTGAGTAAAATGAACAATTTAGATTTATTTTCTAACCTACTGAAAACCACTCATCCAAATTTCAAGTCAAGATATCGTCATTCCAAGCATTTATTTACAGAAAATGACAACTGGCCAAAAAAACAAAAAGATGTTGATGTTAGATCAAATAAATAAAAGAAAACAAGTTCATGTTCATTCTTAAATACAATACCTTAAGTTTTAATTGAGGAAGAACTCAAAAATCTGTATTTATGAAATAACTGATTACACAACAGCATATCAAAAATAATTTTTTTGTAAGTTGTCTGTGTTGTTTCAACTGATTTAAGACTATTTTGCACCGCTGAATCTGAAAATGACATCTGTTTCTCTCGATCAATTCAGGTTTTTATGGTAAGTTGTAAGCAGTTGTACTGTAAATTGAATAATAGACACTGATAAAGGTAAGTACATGTAAATTGAATGTCGCATCATCATTGTTCAAAATTCAGAGAATTTCAGGAAATAAAAAAGAATTTTTCATCATATAATACGAAAACACCCATACATGTAAAAAAAAATGTAAAAATGTGGCCATAGTTCAAAAACTTGACCTGACTGAGCAAAACCAATGTATTTTTGGATTCAGCACATCAAAATTGTCCTAAATCAGCTAAAAAAAACTTAGACAATAAATTTGGTGTTGATCAGTGTTATTATTCACAGCTTTCATGCATCTTACCATGCTTAAACGATCTCCTAATCAGTTCCTCCTAAAGTAGATTGAGGTGTCCTTGTGTTGGAATTAAACAGATACTCAAACTGAATGGCTGCCATACATGTAGAGATGCTAATTTAGGAAAGATTTTCTTTTTTTTGGTCTCATATTTTTCTTCCAGAGCTGTATAGTGGTATGCAAATGATGTATTCTTTGATCAAAAAAGTAAACAGTTTTTGTAGGATATGAAAAAATAAGATAAGATAAGATAAGATAAGCCTTTATTAGTCCCACAATGGGGAAATTCCAGGATTGCAACAGCATAGGGACAGCAACACTCAGAGCAACAATCAGAAGGCAAGAAAAAACAACATCTAGTAAACATATGTCCATATTACTATAAATGTATATATATAGACACACAGTGCAGAGCATTATGGCTGGTGAATGTGCAGCAGAAAGTCTAAGCTCTCTCTCCGCGGATGCAGCGGGCCAGCTGGAAGTCTTTGGGCATGATGGTGACCCCCTTAGCGAAGAAGAGACCACCAGGTGGGTCTCGCTGGTCTCCTGCAGAGCCATGACGGCGAAACTCAGGAAACGCAGGACGGTCTTGAAGTCCTGAGCAATCTCCCTCACCAGGCGCTGGACGGGCAGCTTACGGATGAGCAGCTCCGTGGATTTCTGGTAGCGACGGATCTCTCTCAGAGCCACGGACCTGTGACGGCGAGGCCTCTTCACTCTGCCGGTGGCCAGAGCGCCTCTCCGAGCAGCCCTGTGGCTAGCTGTCTCCTGGGGGGTTTCTTCCTCCAGTAGATTTTACGGGCGGTCTGCTTGGTTCTTGCCTTCGCTCTTTATTATTCTGTCTTATATTTCTTTCACGCCGCCTAAACTCCAGCCCGGCACCCGCTTCGTTTTCGCTACAGCTCCCGGTATGTCGAGTTTCCCATTAGCACCGGGCGGCGGCCAAGTGCTAGCTAGCACTAGCTCCTCCCCGCTGTAACGTCTCCTGCTGCAAACCGTGGCTCCGTCCGCCGACCCGGGAGACCCCCGGGGCGATCCGTGCGTCCGTGATATACATACAGAGTGAAAGGTGTAGAAAGAAGAAGGAAGATTAAAAAAAAAGGCTGTTGCAACAGGCAGCCGACTCGTGTGGCGCCGCCGGTCCGGCGGCGCCACACGAAATACAATATTATACTGCGAAATACAATATTATACTGTACTGGAGAGGAGAGTCCGGCCGTTGGTCGAACCTTGGATTCAGGAGGAGCAATGTGGTTTTCGTCCTGGCTGTGGCACATCGGACCAGCTCTTTACCCTCTCGAGAATCCTCAGGGGTTCATGGGAGTTTGCCCAACCAGTTTACATGTGTTTTGTGGACTTGGAGAAGACATTCAACCACATCCCTCATCCTTTTTGTGGGGGGTGCTTCGGGAGTATGGGGTATCAGGCTTGTTGTTACGAGCTATTCGGTTTCTGCACAACCGTTGTGAGAGTGTGGTTCATATTGCCAATACTCGGTCGGACTCATTCCCAGTGAGAGTTGGACTCCGCCAGGGCTGCCCTGTGTCATCAATCCTATTCATAATTTTTATGGACAGGATTTCTAGGTGCAGCCAGGGAATGGAGGGTGTCATGCTTGGTGACCACAGAATCTCATCTCTGTTGTTTGCAGATGATGTTGTCCTGTTGGCTTCATCCAGCAATGACCTACCGGTCTTATTGGGATAGTTTACCACTGAGTGTGAAGTGGCTGGGATGAGAATCAATACCTCAAAGTCCGAGTCCATGGTCCTCAGCTAGAAAAAGGTGGATTGTCCTCTCCGGATTGGGGACAAGCTCCTGCCCCAAGTGGAGGAGTTTAATTATTGTGCTATTGTGCTTTAATTGCTGCTTATTGTGCGATCTCATTCTCCCACTATTTAAGCTCTGCCTTTTCATTCAGTCTTTGCGGCAATATTGGTAACTCCTGTGGACCATCCCCCTTCTAATCATAATCCTCATCTCCTCCAGAGCTAAGGTGGCTCTGGAGCGCACCTCTCTCTAAGTTATTCTTGTTTTGCATTTTTGTATTTTCTGCACTATTTTTGGACTTTTATGTTATTTTTACCTCCGCCAAGGAGGTAATGTTTTTGCCAGGGTTTGTCTGTCTGTTTGTCTGTCTGTCTGTCTGTCTGTCTGTCTGTCTGCCTATCTGTTGGTTAGCAAGATAACTCAAAAAGTTTTGGATGGATTTCGATGAAACTTTCAGGCGTTGTTGGAAATGGTACAAGGAAGAACTGATTAAATTTTGGTGGTGATCCGGATCACCGTCCAAAAGAAAACCGCCATTACGGAAAATGCCATTTTCATGAATAACTACTGAACCACTAATCCTATCATTGTCAATCCAATTGCTAGTCATATGTTTTCATGGTCAAGGAATCTGAAAACATACACACAAACACTGTATGGGGGGAACTGTGGCCGCCATTACGGAAAATGCCATTTTCCTGAATAACTACTGAACCACTAATCCTATCATTGTCAATCCAATTGCTAGTCATATGTTTTCGTGGTCAAGGAATCTGAAAACGTACACACAAACACTGTATGGGGGGAACTGTGGCCGCCATTACGGAAAATGCCATTTTCCTGAATAACTACTGAACCACTAATCCTATCATTGTCAATCCAATTGCTAGTCATATGTTTTCATGGTCAAGGAATCTGAAAACGTACACACAAACACTGTATGGGGGGAACTGTGGCCGCCATTACGGAAAATGCCATTTTCCTGAATAACTACTGAACCACTAATCCTATCATTGTCAATCCAATTGCTAGTCATATGTTTTCGTGGTCAAGGAATCTGAAAAAGTACACACAAACACTGTATGGGGGGGACTGTGGTGCTTGGCGGAGGTCTGCGCTCTCTGAGTGCTTTTCTAGTTGTTAATAAATGTCACAATTACAATTCAGTGCCTGGGTCATTTCCTCTGCCCCGAAGGGGCGTACATGACATTTTAAAAAAAGCATCAATATATGATATTTGTCAAGGAGTGGACAATTTTTTTTACATACAACCATGGCTATGAAATGATAATTAAGTTACTTTGAAATTTTAAACTCTTCTGCCTCATCCAGCTTTAATAGATAAGTTGTGTTTCCATGCAACAGAAAACAAAACTAACTAACTAACTAATTAACTAACCTGCACTTATATAGCGCTTTTCTAGTCACAAAGACCACTCAAAGCGCTTTCACTAGTACTAACCCTCTATTCTAAGGGCCTATAGGAAACAGATATCTAGGGACAATTTAGAACAGCCAATTAACCTAACATGCATGTCTTTGGATTGTGGGAGGAAACCGGAGCCCCCGGAGTAAACCCACACAGCACAGAGAGAACATGCAAACTCCACACAGAAAGGTTCCAACCCCTGCCAGCCTGGGGATTCGAACCAGGAACCTTCTAGCTGTAAGGCAACAGTGCTAACCACTGCACCACCGTGCTGCAAAACAAAAGGCAGTGATAGCAAGATGACAGGTGAAAACATTCTACAGGTGTTTCTCAATCAATTAGAATATCATCGAAAAGCTAATTCATTTTGGTAATTCAATTCAAAAAGTGAAACTCATACTATATAGATTCATTACACACTGATATAGTTCAGGTGTTTATTTCTTTTAATTTTAATGATTATGGCTTACAGCTTATGAAAACCTAAATGGCCAGTCAAGCACAGTGATACCATGGTCATTAAACTAAGTACTGGTACTTATAGCAGTGTGGGCAGGTGCCAAGTCCTGCTAGAAAATGAAATCAGCATCTCCATAAAGCTTGTCAGCAGAGAGAAGCATAGTTAGTTAGTTAGTTAGTTAATTCCCTTCACACCATGTTGGTGTATGGGGCGGCGCCTATCTCCGTTTCTCTGACCCTAGGCCACACAGCTACTGTAAGTAGTGAAAGCTACAGCGGGGGGTCAGTCCTCTGGTAGCTCTGTGCGTAACTTTACTTTCCCCGTTCCATTATGCGGAGCACCACGCTAAAAGGCAGAAAGTACCATTTTTATATGGTCTTTGGTATGACCTGGCCGGGATTTGAACCCCTGCCTCCCGGGTGTGGGGCGGATGCTCTACCAACTGAGCCACCACTGTAAAATTTCCTGTAGACTGCTGTGCTGACTTTAGACTTGATAAAACACAGTGGACAAACACCAGAAGATGACATGGCTCCCCAAATCAGGTGCCAAGTCCTGTCATGTGGAAATCAAGGTCCCAAAGTCTGGAGGAAGAGTGGAGATGCACAGAATTTGCTTGAGGTCCAGTGTAAAGTTTCCACAGTCAGTAATGATTTGTGGTCAGTCATCCCCACTGAGGAAAATAAGTACTGAAAAAAATTTCTGATGGAGCCATTGACCTGAGATTTTCGCCAGATATCAATAACAACACAAGTATTCCATACATACTAAGAAATCAAGGCAACTGTATTCACAAAACAAGTTATATTTAATAAAGTGGAATGACACAAGGAATAAGTATTGAACACATGAAGAAAAAGAGGTGAAAATGCATAGAAAGCCAAGAAACCAGCTGATATCCATCAGAATTTAGGAAGCCATCCCATCCCCCATCATTGCAAATTAATTTCAGCTAGTTAAGTCCTGACTGATAGCCTTTAAAAAGGTCTGTAAATATCAAATTTTCACACCACAAAGAACTCATGATGGGTAGAAACAAAGAGCTTTCTCTAGACCTTCACAATGTTGTTGTTGCAAAAAATGATGCATTGATTACAGGTGCATTTCTAAACTGCTGAATGTTCCAATGAGCACTGTTGGAGACGTCATTCGGAAGTAGAAAGAACATCATTTTACCATAAGCCGGCTACGACCAGGAGCTTCTTGCAAGATTTCTGACAGAGGAGTCAAAAGAAGGCAAAAACCACTTGTGGAGAGCTCCAGAAAGACCTGGAGTTAGCAGGTACAAAGAAAACAATAAGTAATGCACTAAACCGACATGGCCTCTATGCCCGCTCACTTTGCAAGACTTCATTGCTGAAAAAAAGCATGTTGAAGCTCGTTTAAAGTTTGCTGTACAACATTTCTTCAAGCTAGTAAAATACTGGGAGAATATAGTCTGGCCAGATGAGACCAAAACTGAACTTTTTGGATGCCACAACACACAGCATGTCTGGAGGAGAAATGGCACTGCACATCCCATCATGGTGTGGTTGTGTGTTTCAGCACATGGTACAGGCAGACTTCATATAACTGAAGGAAAGATGAATGGACAAATGTACAGAGACATCCTTGATAAGAACCTGTTGCCATCTGCCAAGATGCTGAAGATGAAACGAGGGTGGACATTTCAGCAAGACAATGATCCCAAACACACAGCCAAGGAAACTCTCAACTGGCTCCAGAGAAGGAAAATAGAGCTGCTGGAATGGCCCAGTCACCTGACCTGTATTCAGTTGAAAATCTATAGAACAAACTGAAGATCAGCGTTCATAGAAGACACCCACGGAACCTTCAAGAGCTGAAGACAGTTTGTGTGGAAGAATTGGCTAAAATCACTCCTGAGCAATGCCTGCGCCTAGTTTCTCTATACAGGAGGTGTCTGGAAGTTGCTATTAGCAACAAAGCCTTTTCTACTAAAAATTAAATGAATTTCACCAAGCGTGTTCAATACTTATTCCCCGTGTCATTCAACTTTATTAGATATAACTTGTTTTGTGAACACAGTTACCTTGATTTCTTTGTATGTATGGAATACTTGGGTTGTAACTGATATCTGGTGAAAATCTCAGGTCAGTGGATTCATCTGAATTATGTTTAACCCCTTGCACTCCGGTCAGTTTTCCTAAAAACGCCAAAAAATAATGTGCCCAAAGTAAATCGAAAGCTGTTCTTCAACCCTTTGCAGCATCTTCATGGGGTTGGTCTCATTTAAAAGAAAAGACTTTGAATTTTTTGGCAAAAAAAACATGATCTCTCTAAGTGCTCCGGCCACTGAGTTACAGTCATCTAAACATAGTGAACTTGAAGAAAATAAATTTGGCCTGGGTGTTTTTTTGGATACAAATGCTTGCAAATAACACACAGCTTCAGATCCAGGCTGGAAAATGCAACAGAAATGTAGAACCAAGTGTTATCCAGCTGAGGTCAAAATTTTGTAACAATACCACAAAAAATGAATATATTACACAGCTTTGTTCTCAGGCTGTTCCAGGCGTTTTGGAACTGTGCCAAATTGTGCCAAATGGCACAGTTTGGAAAAACGTCTGTAACTTTTGAATGATTCAATGTAGAAGCTTCATTTTAGGCTCTAATGAAAGGTGACACTCAGGGCTGTGTCTCTGTGTGTGTGTGTGGGGGGGGGGGGTTGTCCCCCCCCCTCGCTACAGAGGACGGAGATCAGCCATCGCTACATGACGGATTACACTCGGATGTGGCGATGTGGCCACAGCAGCGCTGTCACCGCGGCTCCCCCCCCCCCGCTACAGAATCGTAGCGGCGGGGGGGGGGGGGCGTTCACGGTCTGGAGGCGACGAACAAACCGTGTAACGCGGCGCACGCACTTCGGACATCGTGCGCTGCACAGTTGTAATTTACCGATCGGTCAAAAATTTTGACCGATCGGTCAAACCGACCGATTTTGACCGATCGGTCAAAAATTTTCAGGGATAAAAAATAATTTGGCTTATAACACCTTACCTCTTCACAGCCACATTGTCCTGGCGAACTTCTCTTCCTCATTGTCAGACGAACGTGACGCTGGTCCGCTCGTGGTTCTGGTCTCGCGACCCGGTCAAAACATAATTCCATGATTGCGGTTTTGGCGAATGATTTCCGACCTTCGTCGTCGGCCTCCGTCGGTCAATGATGACCATATAAGAGAATCCTAAACACTCTGCTGGAATTAAAAAAAAAAAATAAAGCACTGCCTGTGGCTGCTGAAGCAGTCTCTCTTCACGCAGCCTTTGTAGACAAAACAGCTCAGCGAACTTCTGTGCTTCAATTGGCTCGCTGCGTTGGTAGGCGGGTCCTTCTTGCCAAGTTTTCAGTCATTGGTTCTTCAAGGTTTCAGAAACCCAATTCAAGGCTCTTATTAGTTGAATGAGAGGTCAATCAGATGAACTAATCTGTTCGCGGCTGTGTCTGCAGCTTTTATTTTCAGTGCGCGCTTGGACGCCATACACCACCTACATCACAATCTCCATCATGCATCCTAGAGCGCACGAGAGCGCCCTCGTGCGCTCTAGGACGCAGAGACTTGCCCGTCCGCGGTACAACAGAGCGCAAGAGTTTAATGAGAAAAATGTTGACATGTTCAATACTTATCTTCCCTGCTGTATAAGACTACCCAGGTCTATATTGCAACCTATTTGTCTGTTTCACCAAAATCAGTTAACTGTGAAATAATGTATTCCATTCTATTAGCTCAGATCCTATTAGTACAGATGTACATCCTGGAAGATGGTTCAATAAATCCATTATCAACCTTGTCATTCTTTTGCCAATTAATGGCCCTGCTACCATGATCTAAAGTGCAAATTTGTGCCACACTTTGCAGCTTTTGGCAGTGATTTTGTCATTTCTGGCAGGGCATTTCCCTTTGTCATGGTTTGCACCCTCATCAAACATCCAAATAACAAATTACTTTGTGCACACTTTGGGAACCTACATAGGAGTGGTGTCTTTTAAAAAGGGTGCAGCTGTGTGCAAAATTTGTACATTGCTAGTTTACAGCAATGACATTGTACTTTTGACCAACAAAAACCACACCTGAAGTCAGTGGTGTATTTTAAAAATGTGTGTGTACACGCTGCCCATTCCAGACACAGTGACACATGAGGGCACATGAGGACATACTTGCTGCTACTTCATCCAATGCCTGCTTCACCTTAAGAGGTTTAGGTGGAGTACTGGTGTTCCTGTAAATTATGCTCTCTCTCATTTTCACTTTGCGCATAAGCATGTCCAGGTAAACATACAGTTACAAAAGCAATCCACCATAGATCATGTGAATCTTCCTGTTAAAGGGGAGATGATGAGCCACACTGATTGGTTCATTGCACGTTAAGACCAAAGCACACCTCTGAAGAATTAGAAGATTTTGGACAACCTTATGGCTCTTTTCACCAACTGCTTTTAACACTTTGACTTTGACACACTCATGAATTATGTTTACACTTTTAACTACATTGTCATAATGAGGCCCTGAGCCTTTCAATAAGAGTCATATCAGAAAAAAAAATCAGCCCTAGACTAAATCCAGCGCATCAGTGGATTGTTACAAATCTAACAATTACAGATAACCTTAAAGACAGTTTTTTCAAACAATGTGGTTATAGCGGATATTTGTAATTTTTTATACTTTAAAATATTTTTAAAAATTTAAACATTTGAGCCTGTACCAAAATAAATGCTATGGCATTATACCAAACATGCCAGGCATTCTAGACATCTGTACTGAAATAACAGTTATGGCTGATCCAGTTGTGAGTTGTGAGTGCACCAGTCCTCAGCACCATAGACTGATGTGACAGAGCCTGTTTTTGCATAGTTCTTCCTCTTACTGTTTATAGTTCGAATTGACTGAAATCTAAAAATTGCTCCTTTAAGGTCAGATAACAGAATTTCTGAATGGTTTTACACTGAAACAGCATACTTATTGGAATGGCACAATGACACCTGTGTTTAATGTTTGTGTCCTTCTTCCTTTTATACCAAGATTATATTTTGGTCTGTTGCATCAAAACTTCAAACTCCAGTTAAACTCTGATTGAGGATTACCTTTAAGCCACCAGTTTAGGAGGTTACACTTATCGAATCGCTGTATTTTCAGAATGAATTGACCAAAATTGAGTTCCTCAGAGAAAATATGGCTTTACTAAAAGGATTTTAATTTGAAACTAGAAAAGCACTCGGAGAGCTCAGACCTCCGCCAAGCGCCACAGTTCCCCCCCATACAGTGTTTGTGTGTACGTTTTCAGATTCCTTGACCATGAAAACATATGACTAGCAATTGGATTCACAATGATAGGATTAGTGGTTCAGTAGTAAAAGCATTACCTCCTTGGCGGAGGTAATAAACTGAAGTCTTGGTGTTGTGTCCATCTCCTGCATGCGCAAACTCCCAGGCTGTGGGCATTGCAATTGAATGAATGAATGAATTAATCTTTATTTCGAATAGATTAAGAGTACAGGTTAAAAGAAAGTGAATAATATAACAAAGGGGTTAATAAAATCCAACAAGGTCAAATTAGACAATAACTCCTCTGATTATACAGTTCAACATAAGTTATCCGAAATGTGTGATGGCTGAAGCCGCAGTTTATATTGCCCACCCATGTTGCATCCAAGAATTCAAAAGAAAAAACAAATGAAATCATGACACAACCGCGTAGAACCCACAGGCCAATGGGTTATGCGAGCGTTTTCATAGATCACTGAAAGCAGCACTGAGGGCTTCAGTGACGGATGCAAATTGGGTAGACAGGTTGGCATGGATTTTATTGGGGTTGCGCTCCGCGGCAAAAGAGGATTTGGAAACTTCCCCGGCAGAGAGCTTCTTTTTGCGCAGCTACTATGGCTGGCCAGGGAATTTCTGCCAAATAATTCGGCGGCGGACAGCCACCTGTCTGAGCTTTTGCAGCGTAGCGCAAAGACAGGCACGCTGCCGAGCCCTGGCCACCACTGTGTTCCGCGTGCTTTTGTGCCTAAAACTTTGAAGAAGGCGGAGTTTGTGTTCGTCAGACACGACGAGCAGCGCCCTCTATTGCCCCTGCACACATGTTGAAAATGGCCGTATCTGACAATGTTAAAGAATCCTTTAAAAAATTCCTGTATCCAGACGGTGATCCGGATCATCCCCAAAATGTAATCAGTTCTTCCTTGTACCATTTCCAGCAACGTCTGAAAGTTCCATTGAAATCCGTCCAAAACTTTTTGAGTTATCTTGCTAACCAACAGACAGACAAGCAAACAGACAGACAGACAAACGCTGGCAAAAACATAACCTCCTCCTGGCCTCCGGCCTGGCGGAGGTAATGATGCAACAGACTGGATTAACTCACATTAATCCTAGTTTTACTAAACTCTGATCGAAACTCATTTTGGATTAAATTAAATCTTGCTGATGCAATCCAGTCTATGTCTGTATCTTTAATGTTAGGAAATAGGACTGTCATTTTATGTTTAGATGTTTAATTGAAAATGGTGGAAGTTCCTGCTTCGGGCAAACAGGCTGTAATTCACTTTTATGTCCTTCCATTATTTTGGCTGCACCTTTCCTCTTTGCTTTACATCCCACTCTCATTTAATTCAATGCAAATGAAGAGAGTTGGTATGCCAGTGGGCAAACATTGCATCAGCTTCTGTTTAATTGAATATTCACCCTTTATTAATGAGATGAATAGTCAATGGATTCATCTCAGTAAAAAAGGAAAGAAAGAAACTGCAGAGTCCAGTTTTTCTTTCAAGTTCATTTTTCTCAGACAAGTATCATCCAGTCACATCTCACATCTCAATGAGCCATTCTTCCACCCACTCACTGTCAACAGTTCACAGAGTCCCACTGTAAAATGGTGGCTTTGGTTGTTCACCTTCAAAGTTTCTAACCACAAAAAAAAAATTAATGCCTCTCTACTGTGACTTTGTAACGTTCATGCATGGACCAACTGACAGCCTGCTTTAGAAGAGATTACAAACATCACTTGGTGTCACTGGTTGATGGAACAAGTGCTTTTGATTCTCAGACATCCTGGCTGAGAGCCAGGCAGCCAAAGCTTAGGCTCCCAGACAACATTAAAGCTGAACCTTTACACCCGAAGTCACATCCGAGCCTACATTTGATCGATTGGGGATCAGCCCTTGAGATGAGAATCTCCGAGCAGCTCATAATCAGTGTTTGGCTCGCCTTGATGTTGTGGTGATCAAAATAGCGATAAAGGCATAGATGAATATCACATAAGCTTTATTTGAACAGCTGTGAGCTGTATCACTGAGTTTTATCTATACACTCCAGTACACATAGGCTCAGTAATTCCTGCTTCCATGGATAACACAGCAAACATGATGTCACTCCACTTTCTGGTGCAATTATAAATAAATTCTTACAAAAAAATTCTAATTAAACATAAAAGAAAGTGTGAGAGTACTAAACATTTTTCTTTGGGATTCATTGTTGATTACCTGGGTTTTATTCAAGAGGTGTATCACACAAGCCTAAGAAGCTTTAAATACAAAGCATAGTGTGAAATAGAAGTGAACATAATTTTAGGCTGTGGTCAATAATTTGATATTACAAAATGTTTCAAAGCCCCCTCAAACCAAGGACATTCACCTGAAGCAAGAGTTCCCATCCACTACTATGTGGCATCTTAATTTATTTTAATTGATCTATTTTGTAATTTTTTGGTTTAATGTTACAGTCACAATAACACTTTGTATTTTTTTGTGTGCATTTTGTATGTGTGTATGTTTGTATTGTGTATTTGAAATCTGACTGGCCACCCCTTTGGCCACCCTTGATTTGATTTGATAGGCAGTTTTACACGTTTGCCGTAACCCTTTCAGCTTTCATTCTAGCGCACTCACTTCAATGGATTCTGAAAGTTGAGATCTTGCCCTTGCCATTGATATATGATCCATTACGGTAATTCCAGAAGTGAGGTCGTACAGCAGGCTGGAACAATACAGTGAGATCCCTTTTGAAAATGCGAATTTGTCACAGCTGCTTGCAGCAGACGGACAGACCTTCAACACGTGAGTGTTTGACTATTTTTGATTTGATTTCGGTGTTTTTACTGTGTAAATAATAGTTTAGCATAGTAAATAGTAGTTTTAGTAGTGATTGTGAGATTTTTGGAGTGTTTTTTATTTTTAATTGCTTCAAGAATGGAGGAGAAAGGAGCAGTGAGTTTGGGCATATTTGCTCCTGATTTCGGCGTTTTTAACTAATAGTTTAACACAGTAAATAGTAGTTTCAGTATTGATTTTGAGAGTTTGGGAGTATTTTATTTATTGTGTTTTTATCATTTTCTGGTTATTTCCACCCGGAGCGCGTGTCTCCGATTGTACCCAACTCAGCCCACTTACCCCATTGTGCTTTGGATAGTGGACTTTTCAACTGTAGAACACTTTTTTTTTTTTTATAGATTGTGACTTCTAATCAAAGATTTATGACTTTTCTGCCATAAATTCACTATTTATTTGAAAACCTTGCTATACGTTTTCTTGTATATTTGTTATATTTGTGACTTTACTCTTAACCAATCTGGAAAGTTCTTACATGCGTTAGTCTTTGGAAAACTGAGCAACATGTACCACATTAAACTAAATATAAAGAAGGAATAGACAAAAATTAATATTTGCTGATCCTGGATTTAACTTATGATTTTACTGAACTAAAATTAAAAATTCACTGATATTGCTAAGAATGGAGTCATTTCTGGTAAGAACAATTTATTGCAGTATAAACAAGAACATGTCTAACCCGTTTACAAATCAGTGAAATAAAATTACTCAGTGTATCACTACATGTACTTAAGTAAAAGTAGTTTTTTTTTCTTCATAAATGTAATCAAGCAAGAGTAAAAAGTGTCCCACAATGAAATTAATCAAATTACAATTTTGCACAAATGTTACTTGAGTATTATGTTCTTGAGTAAATCTAACTAATTAATATCCACTTCTGAACTTTAGCCAGAAGATTCAAATAGCTACAACAAAGAAGAACTGCAGCTGTGTTGATTTTTTTTGTTTGTATTACCAATTAGTTCTGCAGTGGCAAGAGAGCATTTTAAAAAATTGTATGACAAAATTTTTTGTTATACAATTTTTGATTTAAATGCCAGATGGTGTGACTGCAATATTTTTTTTCCATTTTTAGTATGCAGTGTTAAAAAATGATCAAGGCTGTTATTGAAGCTACCAAAACTTGTGCAAAACAAACCTGTGTAATCCTGCTTTATGCATTGTTGATTGTTAATGATTGGTATTGGGGGGGTTTTCCCAGGCATAATAGAGAAATAGACATGAAAAGGCACAGAGACATTCAAAGCTTCTTCAAAAGAAAGAAGGGAGTCAGAATCAAGTAACCAGCCTAGAGACAGTAGGGATGAAGAGCTGTCAGCTTTGTCTGCACAACATGGTAGGTTATGTTCCGATAGTTCCTGTGTGTCCTGGGTAAATATGCAGGAATATGCCATGTTCTTTTTATTCAAGGGAAACATTCTGGAGTGGCAGCCAGAATAAAAGCTGAAGCAAAACATGCAGTTTATGTACACTGTAATGCACATTGCCTCAGTTTGGTACTTGTTGATGCAGTGAAGGCAGTCCCAGAGGCTGATTGTTTTTTTGTTTTTTTTTCGTTGCTGCAGAAGATTTATGTATACATGTCTGGGTCCTATGTTCATCAGAAATGGCCGGATGTTCAAAAAGAAACGTACATTGGTCAGCCAAGAGAGTTGCAGAAACTTAGTGACACAAGGTGGGCTTGTAGATACTTGGCCTGCAAGAATTTAATGGACAGATTACCAGCTGTACCTCCTGTTCTTCATGACATTGCTACAGAAAATAGTGGTGAAAGATCTGTGGATGCCAGGGGTTTACTGTCTCAGTTACATTTAAGCTTTGTCAGTCTTCTTGCACCTTTCCAAAGGCTTCTTGGTGATGCAAAGCTGCTATCTGACATGCTCCAATCTCCTTCACTTGACCTAGCTATGGCTGTGGATTTAGTTAATGCACTTAAAGACTCATTTAAAAAGTACAGAAGTGAATCATTTGTTGACAGTCTATGGAGTGATATTGTTAACACTGCCACAAAGTGCAGTATAGCAATTGAAAATGCAGAGGCAAAAGAGGTCTCAAAAAGTCAGTTCCAGACTTGGTGGGTCTGTCATAGCATCTACAATAGGTCAGCACAAATGCAACAGTGGTGACAAGGTTGCCTTTCAGAGAGCAATCTTCTATCCTGTTGTAGACACCATCCTTGGAGAAATAGATAGGCATTTCTCTAAAGACAGTTGTGACATAATGAGAGGATTACAAGCTCTGGATTCAAAAAGTCCAAATTTTCTTCAAGAGGAAGCAGTGTTTTGCTTAGGAGGATTTCATGAAAGTGAGCTGGAAGATCTCAGTCATGAACTTCACCAAACTAGGAGGCTTTTGCAAAGAAAATCTCAAAGTGGAATGCATAAATTATCCAGTATTGCTGAATTTGCTGTGTTTCTTGAGCCTCATAAGGAGGTTTTTCATTAACTTTTTCATCTGTGCAAGATAGCTATAGCCCTACCAGTGCTGTAAGTACTGCAGCATGTGAGCAACGTTTCTCTGCTCTTAAACTGATCAAGATTCCTTTGTGTACAACAATGTCAGACAACAGACTGAGCAACCTGGGTGCTCTTAGCATTGAGGCCAGAAGAGCTAAATCACTTGACATGGATAGGTTCATAAAAGTTTTTGCAAGCCATTGCCAAAACAGGAGAATTAGTCTCTTTTAGGTGGGTTAAGACAGAGCCTGATTGTATTATAGTTTGTGACAGCACTTTGACAGGAGAAGTAATCTGGTTTGTGCAAGAGTAAAGTAAGACTGGTCATTGCATGAAATGTTTGATGAGTTCTAAAAGTGACAAAACAAACATCAAGAATTCAATAAAAAATATATTTGTTGAATGTAAACATGAGTTTGAGTTAAATTAATAGTTATAAATATGTTGAAGAAAAGCAGTGTGACTTTTAAACATAGTCACATGACAATAAACTATCAAACCTCTTCCTGACTTGGCCACCCCATATAGGCTCTGAGTCTGACCTTGGCCACCCCAGTAAAGATTTTCTGGATATGCCACTTCCTGGAAGAGAAGGTGCAACAGTAACTCCAGCTTTCTCAGTTCCAGGAAACAAAAAGTCATGGTCACCTCATACCAACTGTTCACTTTCAGCATTTATGCAAATACTGATGTACAGTGCATCCAGAAAGTATTCACGTCGCTTCACTTTTTCCACATTTTGATATGTTACAGCCTTATTCCAAAAGGGATTAATTTTTTTTTCCCTCAAAATTGAGATGGTGACATCTTACAAGTATCTGGGTGTTCACCTGAACAATAAACTGGACTGGTCACACAATACCAACGCGCTCTACAAGAGGGGCAGCACAGGCTGTTCCTCCTGAAGAGACGCAAGTCTTTTGGAGTGTGGGGGCACTCCTAAAGACCTTCTATGATTCTGTGGTGGCATCAGCCTTTAGGTATGGAGTGGTCTGCATCACGGCAGCCGACAGGAAGAGACTGAATAAGCTGATCAAAAAAGCCAGCTCTGTTCTGGGGCAACGCCTTGACCCAATGGAGGAGATAGGAGAGAGGAGGACAGTGGCTAAGCTGTCATCTCCGCTGGAGTTGAGTCCCACCCAATGTGGGACACACTGAACGCACTGAGGAGCTCATTTAGCGGTAGGCTGTGCCATCCTATGTGCTCGAGGGAAAGAGTCTGCAGTTCCTTCCTACCTACAGCCTGCCAGGCTTTATAATCTAAATACTGCTCATAGAGGCCGTATTAAACATCACAACTCTGCAAAATAGAGATTGTCCCCTCCAATACATAACTAAGACAATTACAGTTATTATTGAGGGTGGCAACAACACTGTTCGTTCAAATGTGAAATACTGTCTGGGTTCATATTTATTTTTTGACGGGTAATTTAACTAACTGTAATGCTGTTGATACCATCTAGCTGGAATGCTCTTGCACTGTGTACATAACTGTGTACATGTGTATATTTATTTACTGCTTTGGCTAAGCAATTCTTATCTTATCTTATTTACTATTGCTCTGAGTACAGCTATCCTTGTACTGCTGCAATCCTGGAATTTATCCATTATTGGACTAATAAAGGCTTATCTTATCTTATCTTATCTTATCTTAAAATTCTACACACAACATCCCATAATGACAACGTGTAAAAAAGTTTTTTTGAGATTTTTGCAATTTATTTAAAATAAAAAACAAAGAAATCAAATGTACATAAGTATTCACAGCTTTTGCTCATACTTTGTTGATGCACCTTTGGCAGCAATTACAGCCTTAAGTCTTTTTGAATATGATGCCACAAGCTTGGCACACCTATCTTTGGGCAGTGTCACCCATTCCTCTTCGCTGCTACACTTTAACCTGAAGTGTTTGCTAAGCTAACGCTATCGCTATACGCTAACGCCATAGCTAACGCCCATAGTAGTCGTAGCACCCTAACACCGACACAAAGAAGCGACTCTGTCCCCGGTGATTGGGGCTCGCCGGAGGAACTAACCGAAGGCAACAGTTGGACAGGAGACGGATCAGAGTTCAACTACAGCGGTCGGTAGGAGACGGGGACCAGTGGAGGACCACGGGGCCCCAGCCGGATAAGAGCCAGAAATCGGAGCCCCCGTTACAGCGGCGGGGCTCGGTGGAGGAACTACTGAGGAAGACGGCGGTAGGTGGCGGGGCCTCAGCGCGAGGAACTACCGGGATCCCAGCTGGACAGGAACAGGATCGGAGCCTCAGCTACAGCTGCGGGACTCGGTGGAGGAGCTGCCGGTACCCAGGCTGGACAGGAGCTCAATTGCAGCGGGACTAGCAGCGGAGGGGGCTAGCTGAGGCCCCAGCTGGATTTGAGGTCGGGTCGGATCGGATACGGCGACACCAGCAGAGATTGTTTTACTATCAACAGGTCAGTAAATAAGGCCACCAAAGAAGGAGGAAATGGATGAGATCAAAAAATCTCTGAACTATCATGTCAGAAGAACTGACCAAAGTGGCTAGTCAGCAGGCTAAACTATTCGGGCTAATGGAAGAAGTCCCGAGAATTAAAATTAACAATTAAGGAAAAAGACAAAAAAATTGCAGACTTGGAACGACGCGCGAGGATCTTGAACAATGTTCTCGTATGGATGATCTAATTATAAGTGGACTAGACATTAAATATCAATCATATGCTCATTGCTACGGCAAGAATGAGAGGCGAGGAGGCTCCCCTGAGTGAATCAGTCTCCCTGGAAAACCAGGTGCTTCAGTTCCTTGATAGTAGAAATATAAAGGTTGAAGCAAATGCAATTTCAGCCTGTCATGCTTTACCCAGAAAGGATAATAAAACAAAGAAATCAATTGTGATGCGTTTTGTGAACAGAAGGGTAAAGAATGATATACTGAGGCAGGCCAGAAAGCTATGGGGAACAGAAGTTTACCTAAATGAACATCTAACAAAAACTAATGCTGAAATAGCACGGCAAGCACGGATGTTGAAAAGACAAAATAAGATACAGGCAACATGGACAAGAAATTGTAGAGTTTGGATCAAACTAAATGGAACACCTGAAAGAGTATAATAATCAGAGATCTTACTGACTTAAATAAATATAGATGAACACTGATTAAGAAAATAAGAGACTATGATAATCCATATCCATACACACGACAAGAATACTTCTTTTGGCATACCATGTCAATGTACTTTAAAAAAAAAACTAAACAAAACAAACAAAAAAAAACTTATGACTGACTTGAGTAGACATCAGTTATCCCCAGTTGGAGGAAGTCATTTGACACAGAGTGAGGAAATTCAAACTCTGAAAATATGCCATTATGCTGAACATAAACTACAAGAGATGGAGAATGATATTGATCCTGATAACCACTTTTTCAATAATATTCATAATCATTGTGAATATTACACTGAAAAGCAATTCAAAAGTCAAGTGCAACTAGATGGTAAACTATCAATATACACTTCAACAGCAGAAGTCTTAACAAAAACTTTCCACACATCAGGACTATTTAAAACAGCTAGACAGAAAAATTTACAGCTATCGCAGTCTCTGAAACTTGGCTTAATGAAGAGCAGGCTCCCCTGATGGCAATAGAGGGATATCAGATGTTTCATATTAACAGATCTCAAAAAAAGGGTGGTGGTGTTGCACTGTATATTGATGACCTGTATAGGTGTAAACTTGTAGATGGAATATCCTTTGCACTACCAGGGATTTTAGAATGTGTTACTGTTGAGACTGACCAAGATAAAACAAAAAATCTAATTGTAAGTTGTATATATAGAACGCTGGGAACTTGCATTGAGACATTCAGAGATAAATTAGTCGAGCTGTACAATAATATTACTAGTAAGAAAATGGTCGTAATTTGTGGAGATTTCAATATTGATTTACTAAATCCATATCAACAAAATGTAATTACAAAGTTCATGAATTCTATGTACAGTATGAGTCTATATCCCACAATAACACATCCCAATAGAATCACAGTTCACACTGCTACACTTATTGACAACCTGTTTATTAATATTATTGATAAGAAAATAGAAAGTGGGTTATCGATAAATAATATAAGTGACCATTTGCCAACCTTTGCACTTATCCATGGCCACATGGGGGCCAATACAGAAAAATTTTTAAAATCGTTCAGATACAAATCACCAAATGCAATCAGTTCTTTTAAAGAAGACTTGCTGAAGCAAGACTGGACAAAAGTCTATGTATCAGATGTAAATGAAGCCTACGACACATTTATGAACATTGTAACCACTCTTCATGAAAAAAATTGTCCATTAGTAAAGAAAAAGCTTAAACCTAAATTTGTCGATAAGCCATGGTTAACCAAAGGATTACAAAAGGCGTGTAGAAAGAAAAAATTATTATATAAAGCTTTCCTAAAGAGAAGGACAAAAGAAGCAGAGCAGCAGTATAAAACATACAAAAATAAGTTAACATATATAATAAGATGTAGTAAAAGAGACTATTACAGTAAAAAACTGGAGAAAAACAGAGACAATATTAAAAATACATGGACAATACTTAACAATATTCTTGGAAATAAAAACAGAAATTCAAGCTACCCAACCAATTTTTCAAAAAATAATAAAATGACTCAGAGTGTGAATGCAGTTTCACCTGCAGATGAATTTAATAACTTTTTTGTTAACATTGGTCTTAATTTGGCTCGAGAAATATCCATTACGGCACCCACAGGTGATACAATAAGCAAAAACACTGCTATAAAAGACTCCATTTTCATAAAGAACACAGACGAGAGAGAGGTCATTGAAATTGTTAAATTGTTTAAAAGTAAAACATCTACGGACTGTGATGGTATTGACATGCTCTTAGTCAAAACTATTATTGAATGCTTAGTGAAACCACTGACGTATATTTGTAACCTGTCTCTTCAAACAGGTATATTTCCCAATGCAATGAAAATAGCTAAAGTAATTTCGATATACAAGACGGGTGACAGAGGGGAACGTTCAAACTATAGACCAATTTCACTATTGCCGCAATTTTCCAAGATACTTGAAAAAATATTCTATGAGAGAATTGACAACTTCATACTGAAGAATAATTTATTGTGTGAGCAGCAATATGGGTTCAGACACAAGAGGACAACTGCATTTGCTCTAATGGAATTTATAGAAAAAATATCAACTGCCGTTGAAAATAAAGAGTATTCAGTTGGGGTATTCCTGGATCTTAAAAAAACATTTGATACAGTGGATCATAATTTATTATTAAAGAAACTACAAAATTGTGGTATTAGGGGGGTAGCACTGTCCTGGTTATGTAGTTACTTAAAGAATAGATATCAGTATGTATGTGTTGGTCTAATTTGACCTTGTTGGATTTTCTTTCTCTCTTTGTTATATTATTCTGTTTCTTTTTTTAATCTTTACTTTTAATCTATCCAAAATAAAGATTCATTCATTCATTCATTCAGCACCTCTCAAGCGCCATCAGGTTGGATGGGAAGCGTTACTGCACAGCCATTTTCAGATCTCTCCAGAGAAGCTCAATTGGATTCAAATCTGGGGTCTGGCTGGGCCACTCAAGGACATTCACAAAGTTGTCCTGAAGCCACTCCTTTGATATCTTGGCTGTGTGCTTAGGGTCATTGTCCTGCTGAAAGATGAACCTTCGCCCCTGTCTGAGGTCAAGAACACTCTGGATCAGGTTTTCATCCAGGATGACCCTGTACATTGCTGCATTCATCTTTCCGTCTAACCTGACTAGTCTCCCAGTTCCTGCCACAGAAAAACATCCCCATAGCATAATTCTGCCACCACCATACTTCACTATAGGGATGGTATTGGCCTGGTGATTAGCGGTGCCTGGTTTCCTCCAAACATGATGCCTGGCATTCACGTCAAAGAGTTCAATCTTTGTCTCATCAGACCGGAGAATTTTGTTTCTCATGGTCTGAGAGTCCTTCAGGTGCCTTTTGGCAAACTCCAGGTGAGCTGCCATATGCCTTTTACTAAGAAGTGGCTTCCATCTTGCCACTCTACCATACAGGTCTGATTGGTGGATTGTTGCAGAGATGGTTGTCTTTCTGGAAGGTTCTTCTCTCTCCACAGAGGAATGCTGGAGCTCTGACAGAGTGACCATCAGGTTCTTGGTCACCTCCCTGACTAAGGCCCTTCTCACCTGATTGCTCAGTTTAGACGGCCAGCCAGCTCTAGGAAAACTCCTGGTGGTTCCGAACTTCTTCCATTTGTGGATGATGGAGGCCACTGTGCTCATTGGGACCTTCAAAGTAGCAGAAATTTTTCTGTACCCTTCCCCGGATTTGTGCCCATTGTCAGGGATGCTCTTACTTCAAAGTTGTAATTTAATCAAACTACAGCCTTAACCTCAGTAGAGTTTGCTTCATCCTAAACAAATAAGTTAAATAAAATTATCATTATGTTGCTCTTTAATCACAATGCATTTGACATTTGTTTTGTGTTTAAGGCTAGTGTGATAAGTATTAAAATCTGTCATTTCCCAATAGTTAAGCTATAAAGGAATCTAATATTGTGATTATAAACAGTCAGAGGAATTGTTGAAAATGGATGGATGAACGGACAGAGGGAGGGATGATAATGTCTCTGTACAGGGCAGAGTTTTGTGGAAACTGCACATGGCATCACCTAGTCTTGATTGTAAAAATAAGACTCTTTGCTTCCTGAGGTGTATTTGAGCAGAGTTTAGAGGATGCTTGTGGTTTTGTTTTCCTTTAACAATGTCTGTCAGCTTTCTTCAGTAAATGTTTTTGTTTTTTTTAATCTTACCGAAACACAATCTCTTTACACTCACAAAGAAGCTGTAGGCTTACAAAAAGAAAAGGACACAAATAAACACTGCAGATGAATAAATGACAAGTGTTAATGCTAGGATGGACAGCTAAGCTTACAGAACTGACATTTGTCTCTTAAATGTGGTGCATCATTTTTGCATGGCACTCAGAAAATTTGCAAAGCACTAAAATAACTTTCAATCAGCCTATATAGTGAAAAAAAAAGACAATGTTGTCCCTGTGTGTTAATCAGTTTATTTTATTTCTGAAGCCTCAAGACTATTGCTAGGTTTTCTTGAAGTATGCTTATACAGCAAGATTAATATTAAGCTGCAGGAAACATTTTAGATGTGTTAAGATATCATGGGTCTGTTTCCTTTCCTTACTTTGGTTTTCTTTTTTGTGCTTTGGAACTGGTTTCATAAAGAAATGCCATCTGTGTTACGATTGTGATGTCCTATGGTCATGAAGGCACCATCTGAGAAGGTCATGCAGCAGGGGCTGCAAAGCCTTTAGATGACAGTTGATCTCAAATGTGAGTGACTGTGGTGAACTCAGATGCCAAAATGTTTGTAGATAGTGATGTTAAAACTGAGGCCTCATGAAACAATGAGCAACTTTGAGACAATTGCTTCATGAGCTATGAAACAGCTAATAAAGACTGCCATCTGGTGACTGACTTAGAACTTCATCTGAGTTGAAAACCAGAAAAAGGGCAATACTCTATATCACAGGCTGCACAACACTTTTAGTTATGTCATTTTCTCAGACAGGCTTGTAAAAATTATGTCAATCTGTTATCTATCATTTTAATTGACTTTAATTAGATCACCCTCCATATAATCTGTCAAGTGATAGACAGCTTTCAGAATTTATAGTCATTGCTGGAAAAATTCTGTGGAAGGATAATTTTCAGTGAACGAAACCTCTGATAATCTATCTATCTATCTATCTATCTATCTATCTCTCTATCTCTCTCTCTCTCTCTCTCTCTGAGTGGGTGTGGTCGTGAGTGCGAGCTGAGAGCGTGTGACAGCGTGAGTGAATTATCTCAAATTTTTCTCTCTCTTTTTGTGTTTAAGGTGTTTTTTTGTTAAATAATCTTAATTTTTGTTGTTTTCTGTAGCTGGGGTGGGGTAGGCGTTTTGGGAGGGGGGTTTCTGCTGCCAGCTCTGCTGGTCAGCATGGTTTTGGAGCGAGGCTCCGGGTTTGAGAAGCTGACACGCCGGCATGCTGTCAAACTGACTCCGGCTGTCAGCTGCTCAGTGGAGGAATGTAGTCTGGCTGTGGGGGAGCTGGTCGGTTATGAAAGCGTTAGATCAACTTCTAGAATGAATAGTGCCGTAGTGATTTTCCTGGATAGTATTGAAAAAGTTAACCAGGTAGTGGAGAGCGGGGTTGTGATTAAAGACACACTGGTTCCTGTTCTGTCTCTGGTAAATCCCGCGAAGAGAATTACGATCTCAAATGTCCCACCATTTTTAAAGAATGAGCTGTTGGAGAAGGAGCTGTCGAGACACGGGCAGCTTTTGTCCCCGATTAAGCACATCCCTCTCGGTTGTAAGTCCCCGCGCTTAAAGCATGTCATGTCTTTTAGGCGACAGGTGCTCATGATTTTAAAGAAAAGCGAGGAAAGCCTCAACCTCGTATTTAAATACCGGATTGACGGCTTTGATTACACCATCCACGTTACCTCCGATAATATGAAGTGTTTCGGCTGCGGAATGGAGGGACACTTGATTCGATCATGCCCTCAGGGAATGGGGGGTGATCACTCGGGGGAGACCGCTAGTGCGGCCTCGGGGCCGTCTGGTGACGGGGCTTCGGCCGAGGCCGCGAGGCTGTCTGGCGGCGGGGCGGCTTCGCCGCCCTCCGCAGCCGGCCTGTCAATCATAAATGAAACAGCAGCAAAAGTTAAAGCACATCGCAGGGCTGCTGCACAGACCAACATTGTGGACAAGGGTGAGATTACCGAGAGGGATCACGCTGAGGATCAGACAGAGGAGCCAAATGAGGCCCAGGTAGATGGTGGGACTAGAAAAATGAATATAAAAGCACAGCACAGGGTGAGCGAAAGACAGGAAGAGACAGCTACCAGGGTGGCTGAGTCAGTGTTGGAGGATGAGGATGACATTGAAATAGATGAAGAATTATGTAAAATCTCAATCAAGCGAAAGAATTTGGAAACCAAACAGCAGAGGAGCAAAGTGAAAAGGGTTGTCAAAGACAGTTCTGAGGTTTCTCTATCTCAGCCAGATTCTTATGCTGGGTCTGAGATAGAGAGTGATGGTGAAAGCAGTGATGATGTGGCCAGTGGAGGCGGTTACCCCTTCACAAAAATACAGAAGTTTTTGCAGGACACTAAGGGATCCAGAATGGTTAAAGTTGAAAACTTCTTCCCCGATCTAAAACGTTTTGTTGACTCTGCTCGGGCCTACATGAAAAATAGGGGAGAGCTTGAGCAGGAAAGTTTTACTGATCAGGAGGTCTACAGACTAAAAAAGCTTGTGCTAAAAGTTAAGAACCAAATTGCCCAGGATGATTAGTCTTTTATCACTCATTCTTTCTTTTCTGTTTTTGTATTGGTTTTACCCTTTTATATGCATGTGCAGTTTTAATTTTGGCACACTCAACATCAATGGAGCAAGAGAAATGTCCAAGCGAGCGTGTGTTTTTACTCTTGCAGAATGCAAGAAAATTAATGTTCTGTTTGTTCAGGAGACTCATAGTTCTGAGGACAATGCTGCTGACTGGAGGAGGGAATTTCAAGGTGAAATTATTCTTAGTCATAAAAGCAGCAGCAGTGGTGGAGTGGGTATTTTATTTTCTCGAGATTTTATTCCACTTTCTTATGACATTGATGAGATAATTGCAGGCCACATTTTAAAAGTTCGAGCTGTTTTTGAGAATGTGAAAGTTGTTTTTATAAATGTGTATGCTCCAACCGAAGGCACAGAAAGATTGGCCTTTTTAAGTATTTTAGATGACACGATCAAAAATTGCAGTAATGATGACTTTTTATTTGTGGGACGTGATTTTAATTGTACAGAAAATCCTCTTATGGATAGGAATCACCCAGAGCCACATGCTGCATCCAAGAGAGTTTTAAAAGGTCTCATAGAAGCTCATGATCTGTGTGATGTGTGGAGAAATTTTCATGGCAAGGCAAAACAGTACACATGGAGCCATAGAAAGGACAACATTTTGTCCTTAGCTAGACTGGATAGAGTTTACAGTTTTAAGCACCATTTTAGCATTTTTAAAAGTGCTTTTATAGTCCCTGTTGGCTTCACAGATCATTCCCTGGTTCAGTGTTGTGTTTTTATCAAGAATATAAAGTGCAGTAGTGCATACTGGCATTTTAACACGTCACTTTTATCGGATAACAGTTTTAAAACTGCTTTTATGTTTTTTTGGAGTAATTTTAAATTAACGAAATCAAATTTTAGTTCTTTGCAGCAGTGGTGGGATGTAGGGAAGAGCCAAATAAAGAATCTGTGCCTACAGTATACTCACAATGTCTCTGGAGACTTGGCCAGGTCTGTCGGGGACCTGGAGAGAGAAGTAGTGGAGCTGCAGTCTTTGGCAGGCTCCACAGGAGAAAGAGGACATTTTGAGACCCTCAATGGCAAAAAGTTTGTTTTAACTGACCTACTGGGTGTGGCTGCCAGGGGCGCTGTGGTACGCAGTAGGTTCCAGAACATCGCACTAATGGACGCTCCATCTCATTTTTTCTTTGGTTTGGAGAGGAAGAATGGTCAGAGGAGGATGATCCACTCTCTTAGCTCCGAGGACGGGCGGCCGATCCATGAGTCTGTGGAGATCCGTCGCTTTGCAGTTGCTTTCTACAAGGATCTCTTTAAGAAAGAATTTGTTGAGAATCCACATGCACTGAGTCATTTTTTGACGGACTTGCCAAAGGTGATGGCTAGCGTGAATGCGGAGCTGGAGAGCGGGATCACTCTGCAAGAACTGGCAGTGGCTGTCCAGTCTCTTCAGTGTGGAAAAGCCCCAGGGATACCATCGGAGTTCTACAAGGCGTTCTGGTCTGAGATCTGTGAGGACTTGCTGGAAGTACTGTCTGACAGTCTGCGGAAGGGTCACCTGCCCCTAAGTTGTAGGAGAACAGTCCTCACCCTCCTTCCAAAAAAAGGCGACTTGAAAGACATTAAAAACTGGCGTCCAGTGGCCCTCCTCTGTACTGACTACAAAATTCTCTCCAAAGTGTTGGCTACCAGACTGAGGAAGGCGATGGAGCAGGTCATACATGTAGACCAGACCTACTGTGTACCTGGTAGGTTGGTTACAGACAACATTTTTTTAATTCGTGATGTTTTGGACCTCTCCAGCTCATTGGTCAAAGAACTTGGTCTTATTTCAATAGACCAAGAAAAGGCGTTTGACCGAGTTGAACATCCATACCTTTGGCAGACATTAGAGGCCTTTGGTTTCAGCTCAGGGTTCATCGCCATGATCCAGGCTTTGTATAGAGACATTGAGAGTATTCTTAAGATTAATGGTGGTTTGAGTGCTCCTTTCAAAGTTGAGAGGGGTGTCCGACAGGGCTGCCCCCTCTCAGGTATGCTGTACTCTCTTGCCATTGAGCCCCTTCTTTGTAAACTAAGGCAAGGCCTCACTGGTTTTAAAGTCCCCAACTCTGACTCTGTTTTTAAAGTGTCTGCCTATGCTGATGACGTTGTTGTTTTTACAAGAAATCAAAATGATGTAGACTACCTTTTAAGAACTGTCAATCTTTTTGGTGAGTGCTCCTCAGCGAGAGTGAATTGGGGTAAGAGTGAAG
Organism: Pholidichthys leucotaenia; assembly: GCA_020510985.1. Taxonomy (NCBI): domain Eukaryota; kingdom Metazoa; phylum Chordata; class Actinopteri; order Cichliformes; family Pholidichthyidae; genus Pholidichthys; species Pholidichthys leucotaenia. The sequence continues at coordinate 123,988,633 of CM035847.1, read as the reverse complement.
CTGTTGTGGTGGGGGGGAGACCACAAAAAATTGCCCTACCTGGTGGCCTCTCGTGGACACAAGGTGGTTTTAAATATCTTGGTGTGTTCTCAGGAAATCAGACTTTTACTGGGAAAAATTGGGAGTGTTTTTTAGAAAAAGTTGAAGGAAGACTGAAAAAATGGAAATGGATTCTGCCAAACTTGTCCTTCAGAGGTCGTGTTTTAATCATCAACAATTTGATTGCTTCGATGCTGTGGCATCGACTGTCTTGTCTGGACCCTCCACCCAATTTGCTGGCCAGAGTGCAGTCTATAGTCGTGGACTTTTTCTGGGACCGTCTTCACTGGGTTCCACAGAGCATCCTGTTTTTACCAAGGGAAGAAGGTGGTCAAGGGCTCATCCATCTGGCCAGCAGGGGGGCTGTCTTCCGCCTGCAGTTCATTCAGCGACTGCTGAGTGGCCCCCTCGACCTTGTGTGGAGACCTATTGCCAGGGCTGTCCTGGCTCGCTGTGGAGGGCTTGGACTAGAGGAGTCGCTGTTTTTAATGGAGTTAAGGAGCCAAAAACTCCCAGAACTTCCCCAGTTTTACCAAAGTGCTTTTAAAATCTGGAGACTTTTTAAAAAGAACTCTCCCCAGGCTTCCTAGTCACCTTTCTGGCTTTTAAAGGAACCACTTGTGTTCGGGACCCGTTTTGATGTGGGCAATGCTTTAGGACCTTCTGTTTTAAAAAAGTTCATTTCTGCAAAGGTCACAACGCTGGGACACTTGGTAAATTTATGTGGTCCTAACTTGGACAATGCTGTTGCCCTGTGCTCTGCTCTTGCCGTTTCTTCAGTCAGAACTATAATGAATTTGCTGAAAGATTGGAGAGACTGCCTGTCTGCAGAAGAACACTCTGCTATTGTTTTACACTGCAAAAACTCTGTGCGAACTTCTGATGAGCCTTTTCCTTTTAGTGTTTTATCCCCTGATTTTAAAGATGGCACTGGTGTGTTTTTAAACTCTGAACACATTAACATTTGTGACTCTCCGGGTAAAAAAATGTATGGACTTTTGGTGAAAGTTTTAAATGTAAATAAGTTAAAAGGTCGAGCTGATACACCATGGAGGAAACACTTGGGTTTGGGTTCAGAGGTGAGGCCTGCCTGGAGAGCACTCTATAAACCACCATTAACTAAGAAGGTTGGAGACCTACAATGGCAAGTTTTACATTGTGCTGTGGCTGTAAATGCTTTTATCTCCATTTTAAACCCAAATGTTGTTGAGGTTTGTCCTTTTTGTCCTCAGAAAGAGACTGTGTTTCATTGTTTTCTGGACTGTAACAGACTGCATTTGTTGTTTGTTTTTTTGGGGAAGCTGTTTTATCTGTTTGGAGAAGTCTTTTCCCTGCAGATTTTTATCTTGGGTTTTCCATATAGGCAGAGAACTAAGAAAAAGAGTGAACTTTTAAATTTCATCCTGGGTCAGGCTAAAATGGCTATCTATGTTAGTAGGAAAAGAAAAATTGAACAAATACTGGATTGTAATGTAAAAGACATGCTGGTTGGCATGTTTAAGGCTCGAATAATGATTGATTACAATTACTATCATCTGATGCAAAATGTTGAAACCTTTGAGGCTATGTGGTGCTTTAAGCACATCCTGTGTTGTGTTAAGGAGGGGAACATTACCTATGGTATGGTCCTGATGTAAGAAGCAAGTTTTTTGTTTTAGTTTTCCTGGTTTGGTTACTTGTGTCTTTGATTTCTTGTCAGTGAGTCATTTTTCTTTTCCATTGCTTCTTTTAGTTGTTTTAGTTGTTGTGTTTTTCTGTTGAATTTGTGACAATAAAGGTGTGTTGAAAAATCAAATCAATCTCTCTCTCTCTCTCTCTCTCTCTCTCTCTCTCTCTCTATATATATATATACAGTATATATATATATATATATATATATATATATATATATAGAGAGAGAGAGAGAGAGGTTTAAAAATCCCTTTATTGTACAATTCAAAAATGTAAGATCACCATTATACCATCATTCCACTGTCTCACATTTCAAAAGTGCAAACATAACTCATCCCCCTCCCCCACAGAACACAAAATATTCCCTACAGTCCATCTATTGGTGAATACTTCCAAATTGTCCACCATTTTATAGTAAGAATACTCCACCTGGAGTCTGACTTTTAACAAGGCCTTGAAAACAAACACAGGGTCCACATTGCCAGTGTTAATAGTCCGATTTTTTCTTGTCAGCCAGACTGTAAGTTTAGCAGTACCAGATAGGAAGTTTATCAAAGTGTGCACAGACTTCTTTGCCACTTTATACTTTGGACTAGGGATGGGCATAATTTACCGATTAACCGATAATTGATCATTAAGAATTTCACCGAGGAAGTTCATTTTCGTCGACAAACCGTTTTTTTTTTTTTAAACAATCCGATGTTATTAGGCCTAGTGCACGGCCGTCCTCAAACAATGCAATGGCAAAATTTGGGCACCAGGGGGCAACATTACACCATCGTCGTACCCTGGCGTTCCTCAGTTGATACATGCGGGCTTCCGTAGGGCAATCGCCAAATCATGAAGCGGTTAGGGCGAAGTGTTGCGTGGGACCATTTCAATTTAAAACATGACCAGGTGTACTGCAATCACTGCAATGCAGCATACAAATATACCTCATCGACAGGGTCCATGGAACACCCTTATTACGCGAAGAAACCGCCAACAGTGGTTGCGCGCTGAGTAATGGCGGTCGTGAAGATTCTTTTTTTTTTTTCAGAAACTTTATTGAGAAGGTCATGAAGATTCGGTGTACACACGTCAAGGGAAGCTGCAGGAGGCGGCGTAGTGGCTCGACGGGAAGACTATTTCGCACAAAATGGCACAAGAGAACAGCAAAAAGTTCTGCGCGGCTAGACTAAGTAACACGAGCGATAGAGCAATGAATGCGGTCTTCGTTTGTTGGGTGGCCGCTCGGCAGGGACAGAAGCTGGGTAAAACGTCTCAGCCAATCAGCTTGCGGGGTGAAACGTCTCGGCCAATCAGCTTGCGAGATTCCCGAGCCAAGCCAACACGAGAACAGAGGGAGGGCTCTCCGTGCTGATTCCTGATGTTCTAATGTAGTCGACCTGCCTTGTTACGTACCTAAAAATGTTAATGATTAACCGATTGTTAATCATTAATTCTCCCGACGATCGGTGAAGAAAATTTCACCGAATGCCCATCCCTACTTTGGACCGTAAATAAACAAACCAAAAGAAAAACATTCACCAAAATTATGAAACCACACTTTCAAAAGATCAAAAAGCCCAGATAAACGAAAACATTGAACAAACAAATGCTCCAGGGTCTCAACTTGGGAACAAAACAAACATTTCTCCCCCACATTAGGATCCAGGTGTGCTCTGTATCTATTTGTAGCTATTGCCCCATGTACAATCCTCCACTGGAGATCTGCTGTCTGTTTCTCAATAGGGAGCTTGTACATGGACCGCCAGCTGCCTTTCGGGGAGAATACCGGCCCCAAAAACCCCGCCCACCTCGACTCTTTCACGTCCGTCAGTGCGCGCAGATTCAGAACCTTCACACAGATGTGATACACCGTCTTCTTCCCTACAAACTGGAACTTGCCCAGACGAGGAGTTCTGAAGGACAGCAGGTGATCTTCTCCCTCCTGCCACTCTCCCACTGCTGGACTTATGGAAAGGGCAGGAAAGTTGGACAAAGTGTCCTCATCCCATTGATTGGAAAGAGTACAGTTTTCCGCAAAGGCTCTAAGTGGTCGTGGCAGGGCAGCAGACACTTCCTTCACCACCCTATGCACCAGTGTGACAGATGTAATGTTGGCACTCCGCCTCAGCGTTTCTATGGACGTGGTTGACATCTTCATAAGATGACCAGGCTTGGTACAGCCTGCCTCCCTTAAACAAGTTCGCAGACTAACAGACTGCAGCACTTGAGTGTCCATGAATTGATTGAAAAACAGTGGTTCCTCAAACAGCCACATGCCTGGTGTCTCCTCAGGAATGCGGGCTATGCTGAAGACTCGCCATGCATGCAAGACAGATGTATAAAAAGCAGAAAGTCCAGTAAAGTCCACCTCCCCGGATCTCACAAGGAAAAGCTGCTTATCATAGCCCAAGCGGCCAACTGTCCTCAGGAGCAGTTTTGCAGTGTCCATCCAGCAGGGGCCACATCCATAAAGAAGCCGTTGCGCAGTCTGAAGCCTAAAACAGGCGATCTTGGACTGTATGTCCACCAGGCCCTGTCCTCCCTCGGCAACAGGCAAGTAGAGAACAGCCGCACGAACCCAATGTCCACCAGACCAAAAGAAATCCACGATGATCTTCTGAACCTCCTCAACCAGGCTTCTGGGCGGTGTCAAAGCAATAAGCCTACGCCAAAGAGCCGAAGCAACCAGATTATTGGCGACCAGAACTCTTCCCCTATATGACAGCTGTGGTAGCAACCATTTCCATTTAGAAAAACGAGCACACACCTTCTCCTTAATTCCCTCCCAGTTCTTGCGTTCAAAGTCCTCAGAACCCCAAAATACCCCCAACACTTTAAGACCAGCTGTCCCCCACAGAAGACCTCCAGGTAGAGGAGGAATGTCCTGATGTGACCACTGCCCCACCAATAAACCCTCACTGTTGCCCCAGTTTACCCGTGCAGAAGATGCTTTTTCATAAATAGATAAAGTGTCCACCAAACGCTGTACATCCCTGTGGGATGTGATGAAAATGTTGACGTCATCTGCATAAGCAGACAAGACGAGTGGACGACAACTACTGGAGGGCCCCGGCAGAATCAAACCACCCAGCTGAGTGCGCAACCTGCACAGCAAACGCTCAATAGCCAAGCTATACAGTTGACCTGAGATTGGACAACCCTGCCTTATTCCCTGACGTACAGGGATTGGCCGACTCAGCCCTGCCCCCATCTTTACCAAACACTCAGCTCCAGTGTATAACAGATTGACCCATGTCAAAAACATATTGCCAAAACCAAACCCCTTAAGTGTGGAAAACAAATAAGAATGGTCAACCCTATCAAAAGCTTTTTCTTGGTCCAAAGACATAATACCGAACTTTAAATCGTAACATTAAGATGAAGAACGTCACGTACGAGAAAAATATTGTCCATAATGGTTCGGTCAGGAATACAATATGTGTGATCTCTATCTATGATTAAATCCAAGACATTTTTTCAGTCTATTTGACAGGGCTTTAGAAAGCACCTTGTAGTCTGTGCAAAGGAGAGCAACAGGCCTCCAGTTTCTAAGCAAGACCAAGTCCCCTTCCTTAGGCACCAGAGATAGTACTGCACACCGGCAGGAGACAGGTAAAGATCCATTTCTGTAACAGTGAATTAGAACGTCATAAAAGTCTGATCCAATAATATCCCAAAAATGCTTAAAAAAGTCAGAAGAAAGACCGTCAAGTCCAGGTGCACGTTCCAGAGCCATTTGATTAACTGCTACAGTTAACTCATCCAAAGTCAGTTCACAGTCCAGAGCAACCCTGTCCTCTGGGCTGAGCTTGGGAAGACCTTCAAAGAGTTGATTTTGAGGTACTATGCAACATGGTTCTGCACCAAACAGGGCCCCGTAAAAATCTACTGCATGGCTCCTCATCTCAAATGGATTTGTAGTCATTTGACCATGTGGGAGTTTTAAGCAAGTCATCAACTTCTTTTTTGCAGCAGACTTCTCCAGATTGAAAAAAAAAGATGTTGGGGCATCCATGTCCTGCAGCCGAGTAAACCGGGACCTAGCAAGTGCCCCCTTCACTCTTTCCTGCAAAAAAGAGCTCAGGGCTGATCTCTTCTCCTGCAACAAAGGACCTGAGATAGAATCCTGATCCCTAACCAAACACTCCTCCAGCCTCTTGACAGTGTCCTCAAGTTCACAAACTTTGGTTTTGATGATAGCAGTCGAGTTCACAGTATACTGTTGACAAAAAATGTGAATTTGCACCTTGCCAACCTCCCACCACTGTTCCAGGGAACTAAAACGAGGCTTTGTAGTCCTCCAGTGTTCCTAGAAGCACACAAAATATTGACAAAAAATGGTGTCTTGAAGGAGCTTATTATTGAAATGCCAATAAGATTTAGTTCTTTCCCCTGGTGAGCTAATTAACACCACAGAGGCTAGATGATGATCTGTAAAACCGACGGGACTTATGTTACTGTGGAGCATTCCCGGGCCAAAAGTTTGAGAAACATGCATTCTGTCTAATCTAGCAGCACTGACCATATCATCTGTGACTCTGACCCAGGTATACTGTCTAGTGTTTGTATGTTTAACTCTCCATATATCCAAGAGGTCGAACTGTACAGTGATATTTTTTAAAACTTGAGAAGACTGAAGATGAGGTTCTGCATTAGTGTGATCCAGAGTGAAATCCAAGGTACAGTTGAAATCACCAGCAACAATAAGTTGGTCTTGGTGATAGCTCTGCAATTCATTTTTCAGTGTATTGAAAAAGGCAACTCTTTCAGAACTCTGATTTGGAGCATAAACGTTGATCAAGCAAAACACGGAATTCCCTATTTCGGCCCTAACAAGGAGCAGCCTGCCCTTCACTACCTCCACTACAGATAAAACTGTTGCATTTACAGATTCCCCAAACAAAATGGCTACTCCTGCACTAAAATTTGTACCATGACTGAGTGAAAAAGGACCCTTCCACCACAAGCCCCAGTCCACTTCATCTGCTGAAGTTGTATGAGTTTCTTGCATAAACAAAATGTTAAGATTTTTTTCTCTAAAAAGGTCACTAATTAATCCCGTCTTATGATTGCCCCTCCCACCATTGATGTTTAAGGATCCTAATTTTATGTTTTGCATTGAGAGATAGATATTAGGAACACCGTGCTGTGCCCACGTAAGTTATTTCATCTGTCGGGTGCACTTGACCGTTTTTCCTCCTGCTGATTTACACAGGGCTGTTAGGTGCTTTTTAAGGCGAAAATGTTTTCTTTCATCCAGGAGGTCAAGACCAACCTGCCTTTTTAGCACATTAACAGACCTCATAAATTTATCAGCGTCACTGAAGTAATCAGTGACTTGAACGGCTCTGTTATAAGTTTCATCCAGAAAAACATTTATTTCTTCCAGTGAATACAAGCTCGTGTTTCTACTGCAGGTTGCTCCAATAGACACAGTGTCAGAATCAGAATCCATTCCCTCGTCAGCACAGCTTAGCTGACTGTTTGATACAGCTGGCCCAGCTGATTCATCATGAGCCACATTTTCCTGAACACCACCTACGACAGCTGACTGGCGTTGTTCCATTGGCTGCTCTGAAACGGTAGCAGCCACTGGAACCACAGCCGCTGATGTCACAAGCTCTTTCTCACAGCTAGATTCTGACGCACCATCAGTGACTGTGTGAGCATCATCACCAGCCACGCTCCCAACCGTAAGCTGGGCTGCGGGCGCCACAGCCAGGCTGTCCACAGACACAGCAGCAGGTTCTGGAGCAGGACCGGCGGAAGGCTCCGCAACGTCGCAACGTCCGCAACGTCGTCTGTAGCAGCGGCGTGAGCAGAGGCCACACCGCCGGTTTCAGCTGCGGCTTCATCAGAGCCCCCGCCCGCTGCTTGTGCGGACAAGCGAACCGTTTATGGCCCACGTCTCCACATTCAAAACACTTCATCTGTCCTGAGCTCGCATACACCATGTAGGAGCCGTCCCCATGTTTGACCCGGAAGGACACTTCTAGTGTTTGAGTGGGCGAGTCCAAAAACATGAACACCTGTCGCCTGAGTGATTTTACATGTTTAATTTGCTATCCTTGCATCCCAAACTCACAGTTCTAAACGGGCCCGCAAACTTCCCAAATCTGCGGAGCTCCGTCTCCAACTGCTCGTCAGTGATGAAAGGAGGAACACCTGAGACGGTGATACGCGTTGATGGAACAGATAAGGGGGACACCTGTACATACATATCCCCGATAACAACACCGCTCCCAATCAGACTGTGGATACACTCCTCACCATCCAGAAACACAACTACAGCTTTATTCATTCGGGACACAAAGCAGATCGCATCATGTCCCACCTTCTCACCCACAGCCAGAAGGACCTCCTCCACAGTAACGCTGCTATCCGGGGGAACGATCCTCACTCCCTGCCAGAGAGAGAGAGAATGCATGCAGGTCTTGACATTAACACTGGCCAATGGCTGGTGAATTTCAGCAGTGGCCGGTAAGACAGCTACACTCTACAGCCACTTTGGTCATGTGCAGTCATGAAGGGATGCCCCAATTCATAGGAGTAAGGGTAGTGATGTTACGCTCGACACCGCCCACTCGACACTGATTCGCGCAATATAAAGCGGGAATGTCATGACCAGTGCATCGAGCGCTGTTTCAGCACGCCCACAGTCGCATGACCATAGCAAGCGAGGCCTTGTTATATCGGTCACATCACGTGACTTGAGGGCTCGTGGGAAATTTGAGAGAGTTCTATTGGAATTAGTGTTTTTTGTTTGCTTTGTATTATTTGTTCCTGCCATCCAATTTTGAATAGACCTCGGATGGGCAAATACTCAAAAAAAAAGTATTGAGATTTTTTCAGGTTTTCTACTCATATGCAGTTCTGACACTTAGTCAGGAGATGGCGTTCTTTATTAAATGTTTATGACACTGTGTTGATCATGAAGCAATTGTCTCAAAGTTGTTCATTGTTTTATAAGGCCTCAGTTTCACCATCACTGATGTATCTATGTGTAGTATTTCAGTACATGTAATGTGTTGTTTAATGTTACTAAACCTAAACCTAATTCTAACTTGTGTAATACTGTCCCTGACTTCTACTCAAATAGCGAATGCAATGATGATAACAAAACTCCTCCTCTCAAAAAAAACCCTCAGTTTGAGTGGTGAATTAGACCCTTTTTAAATCCTTCACTATTAACTTATGTAATGCCTAGCCCTCTCAAATTTCCCGCTAGGTCTCCAATCATGTGATGTGACAACGAGGCCTCGTTCGCTACAGTCACGTGACTGTGGGCATATTGACACAGTGCTTGACGCTCTGCTCACGACACTCCTGCGTTATATTGCTCAAGTCAGTGTCAAGTGGGCGATGTTGAGCATAACATCACTACTTCTGGGTGTAATAAATCTACCATGTACTACCTACTTGGAAGCTTCAATGCCAGTGAAGGGCATGGGGGTGGGGGTGGGGGTTTTAGCGCTCCTTTGCATAAGATATTTCTGGAGTCTAACATTATAAGTGGTCAAGTAGTGGTTGTTGTTGTCCCGTCTATGCCAATTAAAGGAGTGGTCTTTGTGTTGGGTAATAATTTGGCAGGGACTTGAGTTTGTGTGACACCTGTTGTTAGCAAAAAACCATGCAAAGTCCCTGAAACTCTTGCTCTTGAAAAAGAACATCCAAAAGTGTTTACATCCTGTGTGGTGACTTGTATTCAGGCTAGAAGTGCTGAAAAAAAGAAAATCTAATGACCCTGATGAATCTATTTGTTGGCCTGGAGGACACACTTTTTGCTAAGCTAGCAGAGGTGGTTCCATGCTCTGTTTTCTCACGAAGCTCTGATTTTAGAGCAGGAAGAGGACCCTTCTGTAGCACCATTATGGCAAATGGTAGCTACTACTGAGGAACTGAAGGGTGTAGCTGAGGGATTTTTTACTTCAAGATGGAGTCTTGCTTAGAAAGTGGCACCCTCGGGATCACCCTGCTGATGAATCTTGGTCTGTACTAATTCAGATTGTCTTGCCTGCAGCCTTTACAAAGAAAGTTCTGCACCTAGCTCATGAAGCTTCCATGGCTGGGCATTTAGGTATCCGTAAAACCCAGGAGGAAATTTTTTACTGGACCCAGATGCATAAGGGCATTGTGGCATACTGTCGTAGTTGCCATGCATGTCAGGTTGTTGGAAAGCCTAACCAGTTGGTTCCAGTTGCTCCTCTTTGTCCTCTGCCAGTCATGGCAGAACCTTTTTCAAAAGTATTGATCGATTGTGTTGGCCCTTTACCAAAAACAAAGGGGAATGAGTACCTCTTCACTGTCATGGATGCTGCTATAAGGTTTCCAGAAGCAGTAACCTTAAAATCAATAAAGACTAAGGTCATAGTGGAGGCCTTGGTTCATTTCTTTTCAAGGGTTGGGTTACCCCAGGAGGTGCAGCATAATCGTGGGTCCAACTTCACTTCTGGTATACACTACTCCCAAAATTTAGGGAAATTTGGATTTTGGGTGAAATTTATGAAAATGTAAAAAGTTCACGCTACAGTGATATTATATAATGAAAGTAGGGCATTTAAGGAGAAACATGCAATGGTGATTTCCTCATCTCAAACAGTTTATTGAAACAAAAGTCAACAACAGTGGTAGGTATACCACAACAAAAAATGTCAGTGTCTCAATAACTTGTCATGTGCCCATGAGCATCAATTGCAGCTTGACAACTACGTCTCATGCTGTTCACAAGGGACTGTCTTCCCCCTTCCTTCAACCCCCACCAGTGTGCCTTCAGGGAGAACCAGTCAACGGAAGACGCCATCACCACCACACTCCACAGAGCGCTGAGCCACCTGGAGAACCCAAGGAGCGATGTAAGGATGCTCTTTGAGGACTACAGCTCAGTTTTCAACACCATCATCCCGGATACCCTGATCAATCAACTGCACCTCCTCCAGATCCCCCCCCCCCCGCCTGCTCCTGAATAAAAAACTTTCTCACCAACCACCCACAAGCAGTAAAACTCGGCCCCCACCACTTCTTCACAATGTCTCTCACCACTGGCCCCCCCAGGGCTGCGTGCTAATCCCTCTACTGTACTCCCTGTACACCTTTGACTGTATTCCAACCACTGTCATCATGAAGTACACAGATGATACCAGTGATGAGAAGACATACAGGGTGGAGGTAGACAATCTGCTGCTGTGGTACCAAGCAAACAACCTGAAAGTAAATGTCCAAAAAACCAAAGAACTCATGCTGGACTTCAGGAAGAAGAGACAGATGAAAGGACTAGCTGTAACAATCCCTGATGTTTGCACCACTTCTGAGTCCGTGGGGAGTTCTTGAGCGATAGCTGCTATAAGGTTTTACCGCCGAGACACATCGTCAGTTGTGTACCTCAGCATCACATGGTGTTTAGGCCATTTATCACAAGACACCCTCCACTGAGGCAGGCCCACCACAGGTTGATCAAGCCTGGGTGTGTCCTGCAGTTTAGCTGTTTGCCTTTGACACCCAGATGGTATCACTGCTTTTCATTCCCATCCAGCAACTGGTCGTCTCGGCGGTGTCGACCAGCTCTTGAGAGCCTATAGATCATAGGAAATGGTGATGTCCTAGACAGACTATATGATGTCATAGACATCCCATATGTCTTAGACATCCTATATGATGTCATAGACATTCCATATGATGTCATAGACAGACTATTAACCCTTTGAGTGTGTATGGTGCCAAACTGCGACATACTCCCTAGTGGTCAAGAGTGGTAAATATTTTTTTGTCAATAAAATAGTTCAGATTTCCAAGGCTATAACTTGAAAGTGGTAAGAGATAATGACTTACGGTCAATTAGAAAGATATAAAATATGATCCAAAGTTTCAGATAGGAATAAATTTATGCATCTAATCTGCATAATGCCACAGCACCTCTTTAAATTCCATAACTCAATCAAAACTGGACTTTGGACGTATTTACACAAAAAAATGGTTCAGTCTTTTGACACCGTTTTTTGTTCAGAGGTACCTCATCATCTTATCTTCAAAGTATATGAACAAGAAATCCGTACATTAAAAAAACCCAGAAATTTCTCACTTTCTTTTGACAAAGTCAGAGTGAGAAGGCAGGCGTAGTGCCGCACTCTGCTACTAGGGGCACACAAATTCTCACACTCAAAGGGTTAAATGCCGGAATCCTTTGATGTCGACAATTAAAAATTGTAGCTCTGATGCTGGAATCCTTTGATGTTGACGATTCCATGAGATGTTTTGATATAATCAAGTCAGTGGCGGTGATGCACCTGTGGGCTGGTTGCCAACCGCCAATCAAATCTGAAAGAAGAAGAGATGCTTTGATGCCAGAATCCTTTGATGTGACACCCTCCGCCGAGGCAGACCCACCACAGGTTGATCAAACCTGGGTGTGTGTCCCGTGGTTTAGCTCTTTGCCCTAGAAGCCCAGATGATGTCACTCCTTTTCATCCACAAAAAGTGACTGGGAGTTGATGGATACTCTCTTGCGCTCAAGTTTATCGGCTAGACACCTGAGGACCTGGTTGTGTCTCCATGTGTATCTACCTTGAGTGAGGCTAGTCGTGCACCCAACCAAGATGTGCCTGAGTGTTGCTGGGACTGTACACAGAGGGCAAGATGGATCCTTTCCAAGCCACAGCTGCAGATTTGTGGGAGAGGGCAGCACATCATATGTAGTTTAGATGATGAAGCTCAGCCTGTTGGATTCCATGCCCTAGAGTTCTCTCCATGTGATTTTCCTCTTTTTGACACCCTCCCACCTTGTCCATCGACCCTGTTTGGCTTGTGCTACGGCTCTGGCCTTTCTGGCTGCTTCCTCCTGTTGACACACCTCCTCTACCACCATAGTTCAGTGTTCAGCTGGAGATGCCTTTTGCCAGAGAGGTGTCACTGTTCCAAAGCCAAGGCCTCCCGTGCCTTATTGGACGTGGCCCACCACGTCACGATGGAGGAGTGTAGATTTGGCCTGTAGTACAGCCATGCTTGGGGTCCACTTCCTCCCTATTGCCGGGGTAGGAGCAGCACCTATTACTACAGGATACTGGGAGTTGGTGAGTGACATGTCCAGCCTCACCTTGGCACATTTGATTTCCTCAACCTGGCTAGACAATGGCAGCAACAGGGCTCCATCACTGTAGAGTCCAATGCTGCTGAGACATTTTTGGAGGCCAAGCCACTTCCTCACATAAGAGCTCACTGGCCTTTCCAGACACTGAACATGGGTTAGGGAGACTTCATACATGGTCAATGGCCACAGGAGTCTGGGCAGCAGCCCAAACTGGAGGCACCAGAGCTTCAGTTTCCCTGGAACTGCGGTGTTATTAATCTGCCTGAGGCCTTTAGCCGTGTCCTGCCGGAGTTGTTGAGATTGTTTGGTGTCTCTGAGGTCTGTGTTATACCATCGTCCGAGGCTCTTGATGGGCTTCTCTAAGACTGTGGGGATTGGTTCATCACTGATATGGAACCACACACCTGTTAGTTGGCCTTTAACAATGGAGATGCTGCGAGATTTGCTTGGCTTAAACTCCATTCTTGCCCACTGGATGTTCTCCTGGAGTTTCTGCAGCAAGCATCTAGTGCATGGTTTTGTTGCTGTGATGATGGTCATATCATCAATGTACGCTCTAATTGGTGGAAGACGCAGGCCACTCTTGATTCTCTCACCACCCACTACTCAATGGGATGCCCGTATGATCACTTCCATTGCCATGACGAATGCTAGGAGGGGAAATGGTGCATCCTGCCATGATGCTCCTTTTCAGGTGCTGCCAGGCTGTGGTGTTGTTCTTGGTTGTCACACAAAACTTGAGCTCCTGAAAGTAGCTCTTGACCAGCTGTGTGATGTGGTTTGGTACACTGAAGTACTCAAAGGCCGTCCACAAGATCTTGTGCGGGACTGAGCCAAAGGCATTGGCGAGGTCTAAAAAGACTACATGCAAGTCTCTCCATTCCTTCTTGGCAGTTTGGATTTGGTGCCAGAAGATATCGGCATACTCCAGACATCCTGAGAATCCCTGAATTCCTGCCTTCTGCACTGACGTATCAATGAAATTGTTTCTTTACAGGAATGTAGAGAGCCTTTGGGCCAAAACACTAAAGAAGATCTTTGCCTCCACATTCAGCAGGCTGCTCTGGTGAAACTGGCTGATGGATGAAGCGTTCTTCTCTTTGGGGATCAGGATGCCTCCCGCTCTTCGCCATGCCTTTGGTACCACTCCCTTCTGCCATGCTACCTTCATCAACTTCCAGAGGTATTTAAGGGCTCCAGGGGTGTTCTTATAGAGCCTATAGGGGATACCATTGGGCCCAGGATGATGCTTATTTTGCCTGCTTCACGGTCTTCTCCACCTCACTCCACATGGGGGGCCTTATGTCCATGTGCTGCTCGAGTGCTGGCCTTGGTGGCATGTCATTCGGGATGGTGACTGGCTCATGCCTCCGATCATCAGAGCAAGTCTTCTTCAGGTGCTCTTCTACATCTTTTATGTGCACTTGAAGGCTCCCAGTCTTCTCTCAATTAAACAGGCTTTTGACAAAGCTGTAGGGATTGCTGTAGAATAGGGTCCTTGACCGTTCTTTCCTCTTGCATTGCCATCTCAGGTGTTCTGCTCTCCGCAACTTTGTCAGTTGTTGCTTTATTTCAGTCTGCAATTCATCTAGTCCCACTCTTTCTGTCCCTGTGGCTTTCTTCTAATGCTTTCTCAGTTGCCTCCTTTCTTTCACCAATCTGTCAATTTCCCGCTGTCTCCTGGACTTCAGCTTGTCCACAGGGACTTTCTGCTGCCTCAGTGTCTTGCCCTTTACCCGAAACCTCTCTGTACCATAGCTGTAGGTGATGGATCCCATGTTCTCCAGCTTTCTTTCAACAAGACCCTTCTGTTGTTCCAATAGGAGGACCAGATCTGAGTCAGTGGTCTCCCATTCTCTTCTCTGGCTGGATTTAGGCCACTGGATCTGAGGTTTCCTTTCTTCCATCTCCCTTTCCCGTGCTGGCAGTGGTTGATTGGACTTGGTGTTGGAAACTGTTGATAAGTGTTGTGAGCTGGACTCTGGGCTGGAGACTGGTGTTGGCTGTGGCAGGCTATACTCCGGGCTGGAGACTACTACTGGCTGTAACTGGCTTGGCTCTGGGATGAAGACAAGTGTTGGATGTGGTTGACTTGGCTCTGGGCTGGAGACTGTTGCTGGCTGTGACTGGTTTGGATCCTGGCTGCAGACTGCAGGAGGGTCCATGCGAAGCTGAGCCTCATCTGAGGTGCTAAAACCCTGAGGACTGTGGGGGTTCTCCTGCCTCGGGGCTTCACTCGACTGATTTGGCTTATGTCTTAAGTAGAATTTTTCAATGCGAGGCCCCTTGCTGAGCTCTCTGAGGCATTTTTTCCTGCTTTGGTGGATTTTAAGGCCCTTCTCTGTTGTTAGCTTTGACAAGCAACATATGCAGCTATGCAGCTTTTGTCCTGCCAGTGTTAACGGTTCATCAGTTGCAGTGCTGGTTGTTGTATTCATTGTCAGTTCCATTCCATGGTCTGTTGACGTAAGATCTGTCCGTAATGGGTCATCTTGCACCCCCACTCTCGCAGACCCTGATGGTATTTTCTTACTTGAAGTTTTTGTAGCAGTGATGGGTGGATCCAAGAACACTAATCAGTGATGGGTCCTGCTGGTATGAGCCGCTAACTCACACCAGCCCCATTAGGGTCTATTCCCTCCTGTAAGCAGTCTTTCCAGGTCGTCATCAGATCTTTCCCTGATTGTCAGCTGCCCTTTCGCAGCAGTCACTGAGTCACTCCAGAAATCAAATCATAAATGGTGACCGCATGGAAAACATCCCCGCCTTCGGGTTCCTGAACAACCACATCTCCTCTGACCTCTGCTGGACTGTCAACACCAAGGCCCCGGTGAAGAAAGCCCAACAGCAGCTGCACTTCCTTCGTGTCCTGAAGAAGAACAACCTCGACCAGAAACTGCTGCTGGCCTTCTACCGCTGCTCAGTGGAGTGCATGCTCACCTCCTGTCTGGGTGTGTGATTTGCCAGCTGCATGGTCGAGACCAGGAAGGCTGTGCAGAGGGTCATCAACACCGCCCAAAAAAATCATTGGTGGCCCTCTGTCCTCCCTGGAGGACATGTCAAGATCCTCCTGTCTCAGAAAGATCAAGGCCATCACAGGAGACCCCTCACATCTCGCCCACCACCTGTTTTACCTGCTCCCCTCAGGACGACGGTTCAGATCAATCAGGTCCCACACCTCCAGACTGACAGTTTCTTCCCCTGGGCCATCCAAACTGCAAACAGTCAGAGACCCCATCCCCCTCCCTCCGAATGCTCACATGCACAGAACTGAGGACATGTTTAATTATCATAATAACATACTTGTCTTTGCACTCCGCACTTTCATGTATATTGACCCATCTGTGAAACAACTACTATGTATATTTTCCATAGTCCTTGGGCCATTTTACTCAATTGTGTGTTCAACTGTGTGTTGTGCTCTCCACACTCTTATGTACATAGTTCCATCCGTGAAGCCACTACCATACCTGTGTATATTTCCGTAATCCTCGGCTATTTTTATTTGAGTTGTGTGTTTAGTTGTCTGTTCTGTAACCGTGTTTTATTTAATCCTTCTCTCTTACTTTATTGCTGAGTACCGTGGTGAAGCACCAACAATTTTGTTGTACTGTACAACTGTACAGTGAAAATAAAGCCTATTCTATTATTGTCTGCTGAGGCATGGCATTCTACTCTTCTTGAAGGGCGGCCCTCGAGTCATTGAGGTTGTAGGGTGTAGGGTTATGAGCCTCAACACAGCGACTCAGCTGATCCCATAGGTTTTCTATGGGATTCAGGTTGGAGAAAGTGCAGGCCACTGCATTTGAGGTACCCCAGGCTCCAGCAGCAAATTTCCTAATGGTGCGACCTTGATGAGCTTGAGCATTGTTGTCCATGAAGATGAAATTAGGCCTGTGTTGTTCATGCAGGGGCACAATGACTGGATTAATGATGTTATTCAGGTAGTATCGGCTTGTCACTCTACCATTCACAAGGTGTAGGACAGTTCTGTATTGACTAGACACACCAGCCCAGACTGTAACACCACCACCACCAAAGGCTTATCTGTTGACAACAGTGGCTGATGCATAGCGCTGTCCTTGACGTCTCCAACATCATTGGCGGCCCTCATTTCTGCTCACCGTGAATTGACTTTCATCAGTGACAGCACTGAGGCCCACTGGTCCCTTGTCCAGCATAAATGCTCCCTGGCCCATGCAAGATGATGACGCCTGTGCCTGGTGGTATGGTCAGGTACTCTTGCATGTCGCCTAGCACGCAGACCTTGCTGATGTGAATGGCTTTGAATGGTCTGACATGACACTTGAGTGCCTCTCACCTCCCTTAAATGTGCCTGGAGTTGAATGGCAATCATCATCCGGTTCTGCAGGGCACTGTTCACAGTGAAGCGGTCATCAGTGTGGGATGTAGCCAAAGGATTTCCACTTCTATGCCTTTCTGTGACTCTTCCAGTCTCTCTGTATATCTGTTGCAATCTACTGATGACACTCTGTGACATGCTAAGCTCTGCGGCCACTTCCCTCTGAGAACATCCTGTTTGAAGCCTCACAATGGCAAGGTACTGCTGATCAATTGTTAGGTGTCGTCTTGGTCTCATGCTGTCAAAATGTGAACAGCATGATGAAGAGGACTGTTTAAATGCCAATTCTAATTGAACCAGAAAATTTATTGGTTCATGGCTCAAACACCTGTTGTGAATTTTGCCGTTAAGCACCTTGTTAGAGAACAGCAAGTTATGCAAAAAGTACTGAAACACTGAGATGTGCACCTGGGGGTGCACGTCGCTGAGGACCTCTCCTGGTCCAACAACACCATATCACTAGCCAAGGAGGCTCAAACTCATCTCCATTTCCTCTGCAAACTGAGGAGAGCACGAGTCCCACCCCCCATCATGTGCTCATTCTACCGGGGCACCATTGAGAGCATCCTCACCTGCTGCATCACGGTGTGGTATGGTAGCTGCATCACCTCCTGCTGGAATACACTACAACGCACTGTGAAAGCAGCCAGCAAGATCATCGGTGACCCTTTTCCCTTTCTCGGACATCTACCTCACCCGCCTCACCTGCAGAGCCATCAACATTGCAGGCAACACCTCCCACCCCTCATACTCCCTCTTCAGCCCCCTGCCCTCAGAGAAAAGGTACCAGAGCCTCTGGGCCCACTCCACAAAACTGCTAAACAGCTTTGTTCATCAGGCCATCAGGACCCTGAACTCTGCCCACCCCACCCCCCCATCCCGGACAGCAATGCACTCACCCACACAATACCTACCTCAGCTGTTGGCACAGAAAGACTGGCACACCAACAGTAATACATCTGCTGATGTATGTCTCTGCACTTTACTAAACCCATTTGCACAAATGCTATATCTGCTGCTGTCTGTTATTGCAATACTGATCATGTGCAGTCCTATCTGTCACTGTCTGCACCTATACTACTGCATCAAACTTGCAACTACGAGTATTACTGCTCTACTTTTTCTGTATATAAGATTGCTGGGTTTTATCATTTATCTTTATTTGCACTATGGGATATCTGGATCTATATTTTGTTGCTATTTGCACTACGGGTAGCATTTCTGTACATAGACTGCTGTTGTTGTTTTTCCAGCTTTAGTCCTTTTATATATATATATATATATATATATATATATATATATATACACTACCGTTCAAAAGTTTGGGGTCACCTCAGACAATTTTGTGTTTTCCATGAAAAGTCACACTTTTATTTACCACCATGAGTTGTAAAATGAATAGAAAATATAGTCAAGACATTGACAAGGTTAGAAATAATGATTTGTATTTGAAATAATAATTTTTTCCTTCAAACTTTTCTTTCGTCAAAGAATCCTCCATTTGCAGCAATTACAGCATTGCAGACCTAACATGATTGCACAAGGGTTTTCTAATCATCCATTAGCCTTCTGACGCAATGAGCAAACACATTGTACCATTAGAACACTGGAGTGATAGTTGCTGGAAATGGGCCTCTATACACCTATGTAGATATTGCACCAAAAACCAGACATTTGCAGCTAGAATAGTCATTTACCACATTAGCAATGTATAGAGTGTATTTCTGATTAGATTAAAGTTATCTTCATTGAAAAAAAGTGTTTTTCTTTCAAAAATAAGGAAATTTCTAAGTGACCCCAAACTTTTGAACGGTATATATATATATATATATATATATATATATATATATATATATATATTGTGCACACCACTGAAGAGAGAGAAATGCCATTTCAATTCTCCTGTATGTCCTGTATGTGTAGTCGTATTGACAAGTAAAATCTTTGAATCGTGAATCTTTGAACAGCTGGACATGTGCATTCAAAAGGTTAGAGAAGGTCAAATTAAGTTCACCTGTAAAGGTTATAGTGCATTTTAGGTGCATCCTGAAATTTCACCCGAAAGTCGAAAATCCCTAACTTTTTGTGAGTAGTGTATTTCAGGATGTAATGCACGAGCTGGGAATTAAGCAGATAATGTCATCAGCTTACCACTCTCAGTCTCAAGGTGCTATTGAGAGATACCGTCAGACACTGAAGTCTATGATTAAGACCTACTGTGTCATTTATTCAAATGATTCAAATGTAGCAATGCCATTTTTGTTGTTTGCCATCAGAGACTCTGGGAATGAGGCTACTGGTTTTAGCCCATTTGAGTTGGTGTATGGACATCAAGTTAGGCGACCCTTAAAAATGGTAAAAGAACAGCTGTTGCAGCCTGCTTTGTCAGCAGAAACTCCAGGTGGAGTGTTGCAGTATGTGGTTTCATTCAGAGACCGTTTACATACAGCCTGTGAACTAGCCAGGAATAATCTGCAAGCAGCCAAAGGGAAGATGGAGGCTCAGTATGATAAGAAGGCAGTGCAGCATCCCTTTAAGACGGGAGGCCACATTTTGGTGTTGCTGCCTATGGGTGGAGAGAAAATGGGGGTCAAATTTTATGGCCTTTACAAGGTTTTGAGGAAAGTGGGTGACTTTAATTATGTTGTGGAGACTCCTGATCGGAGACACAAATCATGTTTGTGCCACTTCAGCCTTTTGAAGCCTTATTATGCTTGTGACAACTCATCGGTGGTGTGTGTTGATTCACAGGTTGTAGTGGAGGATGAGAGTACATTTGAGGAGTGTGAGTCAGTTATGCCTGTTACAGCTAGGCTCAAGAATTCCACTGCCTTGGCCAGTCTTCAAGAATCCTTAGAACATCTGACCTCAGAACAAAGACAGGAAATATTAGATCTGGTGGATCAGTACAAAGCGCTGTTCAGTGACACACCTGGGTTGACAGATTTGATAATGGATGATGTAGATACTGGTGATGCAACTCCTATTAAACAGCATCCCTACTGTATTAACCCTCACAAATGGGCTCAGGTGAAACCAGAGTTACAACATATGGAAGAAATTGGTGTGACTGAACAAAGCTCAAGTGAGTGGAGCTCTCCAGTAGTCCCTGTTCCAAAACAATATATGATTGTGTGCCTTTGCATTAATTACCGGAAGGTAAATAATGTAACAAAGACTGATGCATATCCTATACCCAGGTTAGAGGACTGCATTGATAAGATCAGTAATGCATAGTTTGTATCAAAATTTGATTTATTAACAGGGTACTGGCAAGTACCACTGACAGACAGAGCAAAGGATATGTTGACATTTGTCACTCCGAAACATCTTTATTATTGCAATGTTCTTCTATTTGGGATGAAAATGCGGCAGCAACCTTTCAGAGGTTGGTGAATTTGGTAACCTCTGGACTGCAGAATACTGTAACCTACCTAGATGATGTGGTATGTTATAGTTCTTCATGGTCTGAGCAAACTGATCAACTGAGGCAGTTGTTTGAATGTTTCAAGGAAGCAGGGTTGGTCGTCAACTCGTTTTAGAGTGAGATCAGGAAGGGACAAGTTACTTACTTCGGCCACTAGGTGGGTCAAGGTTTTGTGAGGCTGAGAACAGCCAAGGTGCAAGCTATTTTAGATCTGCCTTAACCGAAATCAAAACGGCAATTAATGCGTCTGTTAGGTATATGTGGATTTTTCAGATGTTTTGTACCTAACTTTGCAGCTGTGATAGCACCCCTTACTAATTTGTAAAACAAAAAAAGGCAGTGAAATTCGCTTGGTCATCAGAGTGTCAGAAAGTTCTTGAGATGCTGAAAGCTATTTTAGCTAGTGAACCAGTGCTCGCTGCCCCAGACTTCTCAGTCCCATTTAAGCTGGCAGTTGATGCTTGTGATGTTGGAGTGGGAGCGGTGTTACTGCAGGCTGACGCCTCAGGGATAGATAAGCCTATTGCCTACTTCTCCAAAAAAATAAACCACCATAGAGAAAGAGGCCCTAGCTCTGGTTTTGGCTATAGAACATTTTCAGGTCTGTGTCTCAAGTGCAGGAAGTGATCTTTTGATTCTCACAGATCACAGTCCACTTACATTTTTGGCAAAGTTTAAAACTTCCAGTCAGAGAGTGTTTTGTTGGCGTGTGATTCTTCAGACTTACAATCTGACTGTTATGGACTTGCCAGGAAAAGAGAATGTGATTGCAGACGCACTGTCCAGAGGATGAGTGGGTCATGGGAAGATAAACCTGGCAGCAGTTGTATAAAAGGAAGTCCACGCTGTCTTAGAAATAGAGGTTGGTTATTTTCAAAATAATTTAGTGTGGTTTTAAGAAATAAAAAAGTTAAATAAAAATATTAAATTAAAAAGTTAAAAAAGGGGTCAGAGCCAACATTTTTTTTGTTTGTTTGTTTTTTTAAGGGGGGAGGAATGTTAGAATAGCACGGGTCTGTTTCCTTTCCTATTTTGGTTTTCTTTTTTGTATTTTGGAACTGGTTTCATAAAGAAATGCCATCTGTGTTGTGATTGTGATGTCCTATGGTCTTGAAGGCACCATCTGAGAAGTTCATGCAGCAGGGGCTGCAAAGCCTTCAGATGACAGTTGATCTCAGGTGTGAGTGAGTGTGGTGGACTCAGACGCCAAAATGTTTGTGGTGGGCTGCTGCATCAACATGTGCTTCTTGGATTTTGGAAGCCAGTTCACTCTTTTATTTAAAAAGGATCTGACTTTTAAAAATAAACTGAGCTGACATAACACCAGCTGATCTGGCCACTCAAGGGAGCAGAGACTGGGCTTGCAGAGGACCCTTAAGACCCACAGCATTGGTGAGCTTCAACTTTGCACAGTCTTTCTTTCATGAAAACCGTTCCATTTTCTCTTCCATTTACCTTAGAACGGAACCCAACCTTAGATCATAACACATGCACATACATGGAATCATATTTTCAAGATTCTACATAAAATTGCATGGTGTGTTTTGGAGAATTACAATCATACTCTTAAAAATATGGTCTGATGAAGTTGCAAGTGACTTTCACAATTCAAATTTTCCTAAAACTCTGCTCTTACAGCCTGTACCATCTTCTCTCACAACAAACCTTATTTGAAAGAATCCCATACAGAACAATTGTTCTGTTAACATTAAGGTCAGGTAGCTATTGAATGAATAATTCATATCTCTCAGGCAAACAGGGATGAATACTGAAGAGTTGAAGGGGAAAAATAAGTTTTAGTTTGTCATCCAGAATCTGTTGGGTATCGGTGCCCATGAAGTGTATTTTAAAAGTACCAACAAATCAATCGGAGTTGTTACCATGGTGTGATGTGAGGTAGCAGCAGGGCAAAGAGGACATGCATCTCAACAAGCCACTACCTTAGTGAAGCTAAGAATCAGTTCAGCTGATTGCCAAGTTGATTTTAAACTGACCGAGTTTCACCTTGTGCTGTTGAATGTTTTGGTGAAAATAAGCATTAATATATATTTATCTTTTGTTCATATAAAAGGCAAAAAATAAAATAGAAAGGAGATGTCTTTACCTTCTCAAGCATTAATATAACTGAATATGAAAAAAAAACAACACATCAGTGGTCATGCAGTCAAAGTGAGGTGGAGTCAAAAATGCCCTAAAAAATTCTTTGGGTCTGAGGTGGGCTGTGAATACGAAGTGCAATGAAACGACTGTTTAATCATGTCTGCAGGGCTTTGTGTGTGGGTGCACGCGCACACCAGTCACCCATTAACCAAAGTTGAATGTTGATCATTCCCCTTCAGTTACTGTCCTTTACATGCTACCACCTCACTGAAATGACAACAACAAGACTCGTAACTTCAACATTTAATTCACTTACAATTATGATGTGGTCAGTAATGACGAATATCAGAAATGCAATAGATAACCCATGAAGGGGAAACTGTTATAATTGGTACGTTCATCACAGGCATGGATTAAATGACTAATGTGCAGTTTCAAAGGGGCGTTGGAAGCGACCCTGAGAGAATTAGCTCAGTTCCACTCAGCTCTGTGCAGTTTTAAAGTGAGTTTCTGCATTTTTCAGCCATTGGTGTAACTTTAAAAAAACATGTTCCATGTTAAAACAGACCAGTGTAGCTGATAAGCACAATGTTCTCTGCGTTGTTTACTTTCATGACCGCCTACTCATTATATAGTGAGCTCATTAAAAGAAAAATAAAGTTAATTTCACCCAATTAGCAAACAGAAAGGCTGTGAGACCCTTTGTATTTTGATGCTTTCATCCTCTCATCCTCCTGCCATTTTTCCTTTAAACAAACTATCCATATTTGCATAGTGACTATAGGGTGTGCATTTTTTTTTTTTTTTTGTGAAGGCGTGTTGGATATAATTCTACTCTCTATACCTTATGGTAATACAACAAATGAGAAAACATACTGATCCACAACACAATACAGTTGGTAATGAGTGATTTTGGTCACAGCCATAATGCTGTCCAAAGATGCCAATACCTGGATTTAGCCCCTTGCACTCTGGTCAATTTCCCTAAAAACGCCTAAAAATAACGTACCCAAAGTAAATCAAAAGCTGTTCTTCAACCCTTTGCAGCATCTTCATGGGGTTGGTCTAATTTAAAAGAAAACACTTTGAATTTTTTGGCAAAACAGTCATAATCTCTCTAAGTGCTCCTGCCACTGAGTAACAGTCATCTAAACATACTGAACTTGAAGAAAATAAAGTTTGCCTGGGTGTTTTTTTTTTAGATACAAATGCTTGCAAATAACACACAGCTGTCAGATACTGGCTGGAAAATGCAACAGAAATGTAGAACCAGGTGTTATCCAGCTGAGGTCAAAATTTTGTAACAATACCACAAAAAATGAATATATTACACAGCTTTTTTTCTCAGGTTGTTCCCAGGCGTTTTTGAACTGTGCCAAATTGTGCCAAATGGCACAGTTTGGAAAAATGTCTGTAACTTTTGAATGCTTCAACATAGAAGCTTGATCTTGGGCTCTAATGAAAGGTGACACTCAGGGCTGTGTGTGTGTGTGTGGGGGGGGGTTGTTTATTCATGAATGAATGAATGAACAAACAAGCCCCCCACACACAAAGAAGCATGGCACGTAAAAAATGTGTGGCCTTTTTTTTTTACAAGAAAAAATAACCTACAGTGCAATAAAAATTATACTAAAATATCTGCAATGTAGAGGATAACCCCCCCACCCCCCCACCCCCCGCTACAGAGGAGCACGGCGCACAAAAAACGGTCTGTCATGTGGCGATGATGCACAGTTGTAATTACCGGTCAGTCAAAAGTCATTTTTATTACTATTTTCAGTGATAAAGAATAATTTAGCTTTATAACACTTACCTGTCCACAACAGCAGTGTTGTTGGTGAACATCTGTTCCTCATTGTCAGATGAACATGAAGCTGGTCTGCTTGTTACGACTCGTGGTTCTGGTCACGCGACCCAGTCAAACCATGATTCCATGATTGCAGTTTTGCGCTTCCTTGATTGCGGTTTTGGCAAACGATTTTTCAAAACAAGTAAGAACAGTAGTAATAAAAAAAGACTGGCGAATGCTACCGTTACACACAGCGGCTTACACAAAACAGATTTTACGCACGGGACGCACGCTTTCAATCGTCGAACTTCTCTGCTTCAATTGGCTCGTTGTATTCACAGTCGCTGGTAGGTGGGTCCTTCTTGCTAGGTTTTCAGTCATTGGTTCAAGGTTTCAGAAACCCAACTCAAGGCTCTTATTAGTCAAATGAGAGGTCAATCAAATCTAAACCAATCAAAACACTCCTTTGGCTTTCTGTTTGCGGCTCTGTCTGTAGTGGAAGAATGGAAATGCAGCTTTTTTTTTTTTTTCAGTGCGTACTGAGACGCACAGTTCGCACTAGGACACACAAGGACGCACTAGGACGCAGAGACGTGACCGCTCGCGGTAACCCGGAGTGCAAGAGGTTAACTAAACAAATAGGTAGGAGTCTCCCATTAGATTCTTATGGCAGTCATTTAAGTTGGTAATGCTTCACTTAAGCCTAACTGATGCTGTGAGTACTTTCTCATTTCTTATACAACCATGACTGAAGATTCTGTAGTCATGAAAAAACGATGGTACTCTGTTTCAGAGGAGTCAAATTGTTGACCTGCATGGAGCAACAAAAAGAACAACAGCATAGGAGATTGCTGAAACTGCTAAAACTTGGTTACGGCCTATTTTGGGGATTTTTGCCTTCACTGCATAGGTGCAGTAAAGACAGACAGGAAACAGGGTGGTGTTAGACCTATTAATGTGTACGTGTGTGTGTGAGAGAGAGATGTGCTACCAATTATATAAATAAAAATTACATATGAATACAACTGTTTCCGTTATTTGTGCCAAAATAATTTATTATAGTTTCCATAACGCACACATTCTTTTTATCGAGATTGACCCATATTGCTTAGCCCTAATTTTAAAACCTTATTTTAAAGTGAAAATCTTAAAACCTGGTAGGATTGTGCTGAACCATGATATATCATCATCAACTTTCAAGAAGTCTTCCATCACCAGTATAAGACCTTGGCAAACATTTCTGCATGAAACAAAATTTTGATATTGTATAAGCTTATTCAAAGGATGCTACAGTGAATCCATGCCCTAATCTAAGCTAAAAGCAAAAGTCATTTGAAGTACCAGTGTGTGTGACTTTATTTGGATTGGCAGCGTAATTCCTCCAGGAGAAGCTGGCGTTACTGTTATCAATGCCTCCCCCAAGGACATTATATTTTCTGTGACCCGACAGATTCTGTGACTCCAGGGGGCGACGCTGTATGATAGTGGCCTTAAACGGGGTGAAGAACAGCGCTTACGTTAATGGCGTAAGCTGTTTCTCAAGCAATGTTGCAAACTTTTCTGCACCCCATCAGATTCTGCCACTTGCATAAAAGTGATCGGTAACCGGCTGAAGACGAGTGCTTACTAATGGCGTCAGCTGTTTTTGCACCAGCTGCAGCTTCCAGATTGCAGCCGCTGGCCCGTGATCCTTCGGTAAAATCACTGTTTGGTGAATTGAGATGTAAAAAAGACTTTATGACCCCACTAACAACCAAAGGCGTGGATTATCACTTTGGTGTCATAGCTATAACTAAATCAACCGTGCTAAAATATTTTGGAAAGAAATGTCATTTTATTGTTAACATAATTGTGTAATTATGAACAGTTTTTAAACACACATTTCTTTGTGCCTACAGGTGCCGTTACGCTTCCCATACCTAATCTGTCAATTTTTTTAATCTTTATTTTGGCTATTGTAAGATTTATAGTAAAATTAGTATTTGATGAACTATTGTGTAAATATGTAAGATAGCTATATATGCCTAACTGTTAATTTTTTTTTTAAAATGACTTGGGCACCTTATAGAAAAATTTAGTTTTATTTTATTTTGTGCGCTGATTGTGTTATCTGGCTTAGCAAGTACACGAAATATGTAAAGCTTTTATTATGAAGACTGACGGATGGAAAGAAACTACTGAGTGTGCAGTGTTGGTTAATGGTGCTGATTGCCTTGACATTAAGTTATGATAAGAGCTCAAAATGTCTCCTTTTCCTGGAAAAATAACCACAACCTGCATCCACACAAGCTTACATTATGTTCATGTGTAAGGCTGATATTTGTTTGACAGATGCATTGTGAAGAGACCACAATCTCTGATGGCAGCTATGAGACCAACCTTCTCCTACATTTTTTTTTTTAAACAGTGATGGCTGTTTTCATGAACTCAGCTTTGCTCTCTCATTAATCTGGACACATTAGTTATATCCTGTGAACAAAGCTCCAGAAATGGGTCACCATTATTTTCTGTCACTCAACATATGTGATCCAAGTCTGGGTACAGGCACAATAATCCACTTAAACCTATATAGAAGTATTTGGAATAATGTTATCTCCCTCGCTTATCAGTCTGTGTACATTTATTGTCATCTGTAACCCTTACACCTCCAGAAAATCAGAGTTCACCATTTTTGATGGACATCAGAATCTGTGACCTTTTCTGTGTCATATTTACTTTAAACCTACTTCTACATGTTTAAATGTTTTTTTTCCCTATTCTCTCTCATTAATATGAACACAATTATAATCATCTTTTATAGTCAAACCTCCAGAAAATCAAAGGTAACCATTTATGTCTGTCAGCAGGACCTGTGACCTGCTCCTTTCTGTCATATTTATATTAAATCTGCTTGGATGAAATGACCTGCCTTGGCTTTTTAAGCAGTGGTTTAATTACAATGATTTTAAAAGCCTGCCATATGTGGCCTAATGTTAATGATAAAAGAAATAATTACGTGCAGAATTCAGCTACTAATAAATGGAAAGACAAGGAATGGAGTCTAACACGTATCTAAACAGTGTTTAAGGAAATGAAACAGACAAGCACCTGAGCATGAAAACACAGATCTCACCTCTGTTTGTTGCCAAATTTGATCAAATCTTCAACGTCAAGTAGAGAAATCCACCACATAACTCAGTGCTTTTTTCCAGGAGGAAGAAAGACTAACGTTGAACCCAAAATATGTTAAATCATGTCTGGATAATCCAAAAGCTTAGCTCATCACACCAGCCTACTGTTTTTTTTCATTATTTATTTTAACGATGAATTATTGAAGTCACTTAGGCCATGGCTAATGTTAACCCCACAAATAGGACACTTCACATTAAAACTAAACATCAGATGGCACACTTGTCCAGAATGCATTAAATTACTTTAAATCAAAGGCAAAATGGTAATAGTCTATCATACTCAAATGGTCTTGTTGTGCTTCATAGATTATTTATGTTGCTTGTAGCGCTCCCAGAAGTTTGACCATTACCTTCACAGAGCAGGTTACAGATCCTGCTGACTGACAGAAATGGTTACCTCTGATTTTCTGGAGGTTTGACTATAAAAGATGATTGTGTTCACATTAATGGCAGAGGAGGAAAAAAACTCATTTAAACATGTAGAAGTAGGTTTAAGGTAAATATGACACAGAAAGTGGTAGAAGATGGATGGATGGTTGCAGTAAGGTGCAGAGACATTCAGCAGCAGATGTATTACTGTTGGTGTGCATAGTCTTTCTGTGCAACCAGCTGAGGTAGTTGTGTGGGTGAGTGGGTTACTGTCCAGTGGGGGGGGGGGGGGGGGGGTTAGGGTTCTGATGGCCTGATGAACAAAACTGTTCAGCAGCCTTGTGCAGGGGGCCCGGAGGCTCTGGTACCTTTTCCGATTCCAGAGGGCTGAAGAGGGAGTGTGAGGGGTGGGAGGTGTCACCTGCAATGTTGATGGCTCTGTGGGTGAGGTGGGTGTGGTAGATGTCCAACGGGGGGAGCAGAAGGCCACCGATGATCTTGCTGGCTGCTTCCACTGTGCGTTGTAGTATCTTCCAGCAGGAGGCAGTGCAGCTTCCGTACCACACCATGATGCAGCTGATGAGGATGCTCTCAATGGTGCCCTGTTAGAATAAGCACATGATGGGGAGGGGGACTCATGCTCTCCTCAGTTTGCAGAGGAAATGGAGGTGACTTTGAGCCTTCCTGGCCAATGATGTGTTGTTGTTGGACTAGGCGAGAGGTCCTCAGAGATGTGCACCCCCAGGAACTTGGTGCTGCTCACTCTCTCCACAGCTGCTCCATCGATGATCAGAGGGGGATGCTGTGTGTGTCCCCTCCAGAAGTTGACCAGTCTCCTTGGTTTTTCCTACATTCAGGTAGAGATTATTGTCTTTACACCACTGAACCAGTTGGCTCACCTCATTTCTGTAGTTGACCTCTTCATTGTTTGTGATGAGGCCCACCACTGTCATGTTGTCCACAAACTTGATGATGTGGTTGGTGCTATAGGCTGGTATGCAGCCATGGGTCAGCAGGGTGAAGAGCAGTGGGCTGAGCACGCACCCTTGTGGGGCCCCTGTGCTCAGTGTGATGGTCTTGGAGGTGTTGCTGCCGACCCGCACATTCTGTGCCCTCCCTGTGAGAAAGTCTAGCACCCAGTTACAGAGAGGGGTTTTGAGTCCAAAGTGTCTGAGTTTTTGTATTGGGTGCTGGAGGGATAATTGTGTTGAATGCTGAACTGAAGTCCAAGAACAGCAATCACACATAAAAGTTCTTAGAGTTCAGGTGTGTGAGGGCTGGATGGAGAGCAGCAGTGATAACATCTTCTGTGGATCTGTTTGACCTGTATGCAAACTGAGATAGGTTGTGGGAGGGAGGTTGGACTTTGTTCTGCATGGCCAGCCGCTCAAAGCACTTCATTATGATGGTCAGTGCTACGGGCCGGTAATCATTGTAGCTGGATGGGACAGGCTTCTTTGGGACTGGTATTATGGTAGCAGTTTTGTAGCGCATGGGGACAACAGCTTGACTCAGGGAGATGTTGAAGATGTCGGCCAGGACATTCTTGAGCTCCTCCGCACAGTCTTTCAGAACGTGGCCTGGTATGTTGTCTGGTCTAGCTGCCTTGTGTGGGTTGATCCTGGAGAGGGTCCTCTTCGTGCTAGGCAGATCCAGACTTATAACCTTCTTGTCTGGGGGAGGAGTGGTCTTCTGTGCTGAAGATGGGTGTACGCATGAGGTTCAGGAAGGAACGAGTAGACATTACTGCTGACATTGAACACATGTTCCACTGTTTTGTAATAAGAGAAGACCACAGGGACTTTCTCCACTTTGTATGGTACAGGAACAACGACCTCACCTGTAATGTAGTGGATTATAGGATGCAGGTTCACCTTTTTGGGGACAGTCCCTCTCCTGCTGTAGCTGTGTATGGGTTACAGAGAGGAGCCGCAGAGGCAGACTACAGCAGTAATGCCAGGAAGTTTGTCGATCACGAGTTCTACGTGGATAATGCCTTGAAGTCCTTGAACACAGAGGAAGAGGCCACCAATCTTCTTCAGTAAGCACAGAACATGCTTGCACTTTCCAGCCTCAGGTTGCACAAAATTTCTTCAAACTAACCGGCAGTCATTAATACATTTCCACCTGAGGACCGTTCCAAAGACATTGAAAACTTAGATCTCTTTAAGATCTGCCCATACAACACAGCCTTGGGTTGTCCTGGAACATGTGCACAGACACTTTTATGTTCCAAATGGCACATGGCCAAAAGTCCTTCACACGAAGGGGAGGGCTATCGACAGTGAATAGCCTCTACGACTTTTAGGGTTCCTTGCACCGTTCTCTATCCAGGGAAAGTGGATGCTCGGAGATCACCATCCAAAGGATGGATTGGGATTCACCACTTCCTGCTGACATGGAGCCTGAATGGATCAGATGGAGAGAGTCTCTTCATGACCTGTAGGGTCTCCAGATACCACGTCATTACACATCATTCTTTACCACAGGTGCAGGAAAGAGAGAACTGTGTTCTCAGATGCGTCAGTGAAAGCCATCACATCTGTGGCCTACATTAAGGTGAAAAGTCACGATGGACAAATGACAGTTGATTTCATCTTTGGAAAGGCTAAGCTAGCCCCTCTATCTGGCCTAACTGCACCAAGATTTGAACTGTGTGCTGCTTTTCTGGCAGTGGAGATTGATGAGGTGATGGAAGCGGAAATGGATGTGACATTTAACAGTGTTACCTACTATACAGACAGCAAAGTTGTACTCGGCTACATCTCCAGTTAAACTAGGAGATTCTATGTCTATGTGCAAAATGGAGTTCAACGGCTTCAGCAGTCATCACATCCCAATCAGTGGGAGTATATTCATTCCAGTATGAATCCAGCTAACATTGGCTCAAGATTTGTACCAGCAAATCTCCTGAGCAGGTCTATATGGTGCACTGGACCTGCCTTTTTGCAGAATCCACTCTCATCTGAGCCTCAAGAGACTTACGATCTTCTCAATCCTGCCTCTGATCCTGAGGTAAGTCCCCAGGTGACAACCAACCTCACACATGTCGCCACCGGTGTAATAAGCTCCAAATGCTTTGAACGCTTCTCAAAGTATAGCACTCATCACAGCAATGGCATACCTTGTCCATGTGTCACTCCTTTTCCCATAGAATTCAAAGGATGTGCGAGAGATGACATACTGTATCTGTCGTCCTTCAGAAGAAGAGCTACACAAAGCTAAAGTGTGCATCATAAAGAGTGTACAAAACGAGTGCTATGCCAAAGAGCTCAAATGTATCGATTCATCTCGGTCACTTGTGGGTCTTTCTCGAGATCTCTTGTTTTGTATAATTCTCACATGATCTTGTATTTCAAACTCTGTTCTCATCTATGACACTGCAAAACACAAATGGATCGGTAAGGACAGACGCAAGGCTCCAGCTGCGCTGCTTCAGCAATGTACTGCACAGAGTCAGTGTAAATCCTGGGTTACGATTCTTTGCACTAAGGGGTCCAGCCAAATAGATGGGATCTGACTGGGGCATGAATTTTGTCGGTGGACAATAACAAACAGAGTTTTGATCAGGTACAGAATTACCTGGGTACACAGAGCTGCACCTGGGTGTTCAGTCCTCCCCATGCGTCCCACATGGGCGGTGCTTGGGAACACATGATCAGCATTGCCCAAAGAATTTGACAGCATGTTATTGGAACAGAAGAAGCGCTGAGGTGACAGCAATCATGAACAACAGACCCCTCATCCCAGTGTCA
The DNA here is from genome assembly GCA_020510985.1 of Pholidichthys leucotaenia. NCBI lineage: Eukaryota > Metazoa > Chordata > Actinopteri > Cichliformes > Pholidichthyidae > Pholidichthys > Pholidichthys leucotaenia. The sequence continues at coordinate 123,956,879 of CM035847.1, read as the reverse complement.
TCAGATCCAGAGTCACTTCTCGCTCTCACCCCCGCCATGCTCTTGACCCTCAAAACAAGCTCAGAAGCAGACCTATTGAAAGGAGAGCAGAAGCGAGTCCAAAGCCTGGCAGACACCTTTTGGAAAAGGTGGAAGAGTGAGTATCTCAAAGCAGTACAGCTTTGCCATAAGTGATGACGAAAAAAGACAAATCTCTGTAAAGGAGACATCATCCTCCTCAAAGACCAACTAGCCAAAAGAAATGAATGGTGTACTGGCATTACCTCAAAGGTCTTTCCTGGAAGGGATGGATTGGTCTGAAGGGTTGAAGCAGACATCAAAGATGGTGCCAAAAAGACTTTCCTGTGTCCTGTCACAGAGGTGGTTTTGCTTTCATCTTCAGAGACTGATTAATGTGGGGTCTTAGGCTGCATTCACACCAGGATAGTCCAGGAGTCTCGGTTCGGCACTGCGGGGGATGGCGAGAATTTTCACATCTTTGTTTGATTCGGTTTGCATTTACAGCACTTCTCTCAAGCAGACTAAACTGCTTGGACAACGTCACGCAGTTACAACAGCTGTCCGTTTGTGGCCCTGTAGCTGAAGCCACCACTGACCAGGAAGGAAAAATCTCATCAAAGAAGAGAAATCCAGCTCATTGATTGGCCAGGACGGGTGTTATGCCGAGAATTGCTCACTTGCCAAGAATTGCATCCCATGCACCAAAACTATAAAATGTAACACTACAGCCAGGCTTGTAACCATTTGTGCATTTTCAGAAGTACCCATTATACATTTTTAGAAGAAAAAATTATTACCTTTTGTAAATTATCTTTAAATTATGTTTATTCGATGATGGGATGCAATTCTCAGCATAACACTGTTCCTTTCAGTGGAGGTGTTTGTGCCACAAACGAATTAAAATCAAAAGCTCCGTTGTCTGTATAAACCCTCATGCCGCCATCATGTTGCCAGTTTTAAAAACATCAGTATTCTTGTGTGCAGCCACAAGCAGCTGAGAAATCTGGTTCTCAGACCAAATGTCTATCAAAGCCTGCATCTCACTCCTCACTGCTCCAAGTTCAAGAGACATATATATATATATATATATTTTTTTTTTTACTTTTCTCCTCGGCTTTCTCCGGTAAAAGTATTTCTTGGATCCACGTGCTTGACTTTATTTTCTACCCAAAATGGAGACTGAAGAATCAGGAGCTCTTCAGCTGAATCAGGATGTTGGATTTATTTATTTACCCACGGATTCCAACCACGGATGTGCTGCCAGGAAACACACACCAAGTTTTCAACAGGGGTAATTTTTTCAGGTGAGTGGGAATTTCGTCTGTCTGCATCTCACCCAGATAGTGAATTAATGTCTTCATGTATTTACGTTGAATTACAGTGTAATCGTGCCGCGCTAAAAATTTGCCCATTCACATTTGATATGAAGGCACCTTTACAGTAAACGCCATTTTCTCTTCTTACTGTGTGTTGCTGTGGTTACACAAACTCCGAGGGGCATGTCCACCCGTTGGTCCGCTGGATACTCCATTTGCATTCACACTGCAAGCAAAGCGCACCAGACTGCATTTGCAAGCAAACCGAGACCCCCCATTTTCAGGGGGACCAGAGTTCGCTTGTTTGGTGCGCACCAGAGTTCCAACACACGTTCAGACGGCACGAAACAAACTCAACTATCCACGGAATACACACTTTGGTCCTTTAGTCCGGACCAAACAGTGGCCGTGTGAATGTGCCCTTAGTGACCTCAGGTGGGGAGTGTTCTACTCTGAACTTAGAATTAGAAAGCGTTTTCATAATTATTTCATAAGACGGTGCCACCCAGTAGCGACAGATTGTAAGGATAGATAGAGAAGACATGCCCTAGTCTGAGCTGTGATTTCAGTAGCGTGTTCTGTTAACACAACAGTTGTCAGCTCTTTATCCAAATGTTCTGCTTTGTTTCCCTGCCAGATAACGCAGTGTCTGTGACTATAGTTCTCTCTGTGATGTCTTTAAGCTGCCAGTTTATATTGGAATGGGGATGCATCATTTTATTTAGCATGACTGGTTTGTTAAGCTAATGCTTAATATCATTGTGAGCATGCTGCTCAGCCTGCAATATTAATACAAACTTTATCGTCTGTTGCTGCTGTTCAATAATAGTAATTTTCCTACTCTGTACTGTTTACAGTTTCACAAAAAAGAATCCCAGTAAACTACATGAAAGGAACCTAAAGCTTTGGAGTTTTTTTCTGGGGGAATGTTTGAGCTGCTTGGATAACTAGCAGCTGCAGCTAGTGAGGCCTACACAATCAGGGTTGCGTTGTTTTTAATCCCCACTTAAATACAATGCAGAAAGACATTATGTAAGTATTAACATGCAGAATTTACAGTGCCTCCCCACCCTGGATTTGTTTTGGTTTTTTTTGATAATTGGTTAAAACAAATATTTTACAAAACAATACAAACCTACCTGAAATGTGACTGTGGTCATAATACATGATGATAAGTAATGATAAAATAAGTAATAAGCCTTTATTAGTTGTGCAGTACATAAACAAGTCCCTGAGAGACTTCTCTATAGACACACACTCAAGGGCATAGCTGGGGGCTGAGGGGGCTGCAGCCCCCCTCTCCAAAAAAAAGGAAAAAAGGGAGAAGAAAATGTAAATAAAGAGCAGGTTTTGAGTAGTTTGCATTGAAAATGTTAAATCTGTAGTTGACGGGGCTGAAGCTAAAGCTTCGCCCCAGGAGAATGCCCCAGGCGTTCAGAATGGTGGTAGTTGTGGTTCAGCCCCCACCTTCACAAATTCCTGGCTACGCCACTGACACTGGCCTGGGAGAACACCACTGCAGGCTGACCCACATGGTGCAGCCTTACTTACAGCAGCGCTCGTTCAGCTGAAGACAGTAGAACCAATGCTGCATAGAAGAAATGTGACACGCAAGACCAGAGCTGCAAGCACCCAGCACTCCACCCCCACCCACATGTGTCCCAGCTGTGGGAGAGGATTCCATGCCCGGATTGGCCTCATCAGCCACCTTCGGACACATCAAACCAGATCTTGCAACATCTAATGATGTCATTGTCCTCTTTGATTACAAAGGACAGACAACAACACATAAACAAGCCAAGAAAAGATGAAACTGGCTAATCAGTATCATATTCATTCTTTACCTTTCCTTTTCAGGAGGATTAAATACCGTCCTTATGCTGATCTTGATGAAAGGGGGTGAAAGAACTACAGTTTAGGCGAAATGCAGCAGTTGAACAGCAATAATATGTAGTGTAAACCTACATATCATTGAAATAAACCTTTTTTTTTTTAAACTGGCACATTTCTTTATATGCTGTGTATTATGTAATTAAGAAGTCAAGACATGAGTACCATATACTGTAAATTATGAAACACGTATGCATGTTGGGTAGGAAATGAAAAACATAGACCAAGTTTTTCTTATTCATGTATTTCAATAACAGTAGAGAAGAGAGCAGAGGCTGGGATTGCGGCTCTCAAGTGCTGAGGTCCTTCATGTAGGAAACAGGAAAAAAAAAAATTTCTATACACATTGGCTGAAGAGGAAAAAAAAACAGGCTAGGTTTCTAATATTCTCTTTGTGGACAGAGAGGAGGACGACTTCCAGCCAGAGGCATTTCCAGATGCAAAGAACAGTCCAGCTGTTTGGAGATTTTGATACTTTGATGACTTATTCACTAATGGGTTCTGTCGTCCCATCTGCAGTAATGTTTTCAGCCTAATTCACTGTAGGAAGTATTGTGAAGAAGATTTATCCCTCTTCTATTGTTTTAATTATGAGTCACTGTGATTCAGAGTGCCACCTGGAACAATTGCTGAATTATTTATGTGCTAGGTGTGTTTAATTAATTTGCTGATTGGGGCATCTAAATAAGTCGCCAGAGCAGTTCAGAGAATATGCCCCTTTTTCCTGGCTTCGCTCAAATATTTCCTCCGGCGTTGGATAGATTTCTGACTTGAGTGATCTGATTTGGCCATTAGCTTTCTGCCAGCACCAACTGCAGAAAAATCCCTTTGAAATTCTTTTCATAAAATGCTTGAGCTGGTCTGACACTGTGCAAATAGTTTGAGTCCAATACTACAAGCCACGCCAGACAAAGGGATTGATGTTTGGCTGTCTGTGTCTTATAGATGCTGCATCTTTGACCAACAAAACAATCTAACAAGGCAGTCAGGAACAACTTTGTACTTGCCAGTGTCTACGTCTTTGTAACTCATAGTGACCTCTTGTTAACGCGGGCTGTGACTAAAGCACACTGTTTATTTTTAGTGCTCCATGTGTCACTGCCAGTTGGTCTTTGTGTTTCTGTGGTTGGCTCCTCACTGTTGGCTGGGTGGAAGGGTTTGAAAGTAAGCACAGAATAAGAAAAAAAGCACACTTGTCAAACAAGCAATGTGCGTCAAGGCTGTCATAAGTAGCTGTCGACAAAATTAAACTCAATTTATTTCGTAATAAGGGTGGGAATTGCTAAAGGTCACAAAATACGATATCACGATACTTGGACCATGATGTAATATTTAAGTCTGCAACAAATGATTATGTTGTCAACTAAGCTAATGACAATTAGTCGCGATTTCTCCTCATGTCCATCTCTGCCTCCTGTCGGCACGGCTCTTGTTTGGGGCTCTAGTGCATGTTTTACCTCACCTCAATGGTGAACCATGTATTTTACAACTAGGCCTTCAGTGGTGAGCTACCGGATTTAAGTGCCATCCATATCAAGCCGTTCACACAAAGCATGCTAAAGATAACTTAACTATAAAATTATAGTTTTAAAAATCAAATCAAAATCAAATCAAACTTTGTCATATTGCTGTACATACAACTGTAGTGCAGGCAAGATGAAATTGTGTTTCTCTCGGCATCCGTATAAATGGAAGCAGCATGATTTAAGACACACTCACACATAGCTTCACCCCCCCACCCCCACCCCCCATCCATTCACACATCCCTGAGACATACTTGGGGAAAAACTAACTATAATATACAAATAATATACATAACGCCCATAGGTGCAGTAGTGTGTATGAGAGATTCCGGGTCAACTGTTCAGCATCCTGACAGCTTGTGGAAGGAAGCTGTTGATGAAAATGCAAAATGATGAAAATGTTGATGAAAATCATTCTAAAGGTGCGCTCAGACCAAACGTGAAGTGAATTTTTTGCACGGTGCCAATGCATGCACGCATCCGAAGGATAGCGCTAGCCAAAGCTTCTAGTTAGACCTTGAGATTCTGCTGTCACTGGAGTAAAAGTATCAAAATTGGAGCGTAAACTTGTTCAAAAATGAGACTGCCACTCATCCGCAGACTGATGGACAAGAGGCTCTGCAGCTGAATCTGACCCACGGACTCCTGCTACAGATGTGCTAACAAGGGCTAGCAAGCAAGCAGCCATCATCCAGATCTACAAATTGTAGCTGCTTAAGCAAGTCCTTGGACACATGCTTTGCTAGCTAGGATGCTCCGGGGTGTCTCCATTTCAAATGATCATGCATCACTGTAGTGCTGCTATAAGAAAAGTTTGTCTTGCAGAGTCTGCATTTTACTTGTTTTGTTTCTTTATTTTCAGTGAAATGTTCCCATACTTTAGAAAGGTTGGGTCTCACTTTTCTTAGCTCTGCTTCTACATGTTTATCCTTCTGCTTCGCCATGCTGTGCTCATCTTCTTCATTGCAAATTGTTTATGCATGCCAGACAACAGAAGCGCTGCTGCCCACAGCAGTTCCGGTCGTGCATTGCAGTTACAACTGAACATTTACGCAGCATGCCCATAAACTTTAAAATTAACTGAGGCGTCAACAATAAAATTTTGCGTCAACAAATTTTTATGATCAACATTGTTGACCATGTCGACTCATCTTTTCAACCCTAGTAATATTATCATGAACTTACGATGCATTGAGTATTGCGATGTATAGTGTGATTTCCAATTCCCCATCTTTTTCTTGACCAACTCTTGGCTATATCTTAAGTGTTCTACATCCAATACTACGCTGACCTCACCAAACACTGAGCACTTGTCACACCTCGTGGCCAGGAAAGTCAGCTGGTCTTTGTTGTCCTACTACCCAAATAGTTTTTACTTTCAGTATCTATTGACAAATTTTTAATGAAGTATCACAATACTGGCATCTCTGAATTGATAAAGTATCGCTGCTATAAAATATTATGACATTATGCTGTATCGATCCAACTCCCCCACCCCAAGGCACGAGATACGTCAAGCAATACCTATGAGCAAGCACTAGGTGACAGTGAGAAGGAAAAGTTCCCTTTTAGGAAGAAACCTCCGGCAAATCCAGGCTTATGGAAGGGGACTCATCTGCAAAGAAAAGGCTACAACCGCCAATTCAATGAAGTTGGGATGTTGTGTTAAGCGTAAATAAAAATGGAATACGATGATTTGCCAATCTTGTTGAATTGACAAGATATTTAGTGTTCAAATTAATTTTTTTTTTCCAAATATTCACTCATTTTGAATCTGATACCTGCAACATATTCCAAAAAAGTTAGGACAGGGGCAAGAAAAGACTTAATTGTATTGTGTAAAGCTGCCACATTTCAGAATACGAGTGAAACTGGATATTGTCAGTGCTGTACTGATCCACCAGTATGCTATGTCTGTAACTGAAGGTGAATGACAAGACTTAAAGTGGAACTGAACAAGACTTTATTATAGACTCACTGGTTATACAGAAGCGCTCCCACTAGGTGGTCAAAGAGACCGCCCCTCTTCCTCACAGCCCTCTTATACCCTGGGTGGTGGCAGAACCAGAAAGGTGGCTCCACCACCTGTGTCACACAATAAGACGTCCTATGAACAACATCACACAGTACTGTACTTTGCACTCACCAGATTAGAAACACAGAAGTGAGTGCAAGTGCACAAAGGTACAGAGGAACATCTGTATTATGCGCTTTTACAGTGCACATCCACACTGGTAGAAAGTAACAGTTAAATATGCTGGGTTAATTTCTCCCACTAAACCTGCCATGGCAGATGGATAAACACTTCACACCATACAGTGTGATAATCAGCACCAGATCAGCACCTCCTTGTGCATGAATAAAGGCTACAAATCTAACAACTGTTTATTTGCTTTGCTGCATGCTTGGAGATGAGTCATTCAGATGCAGTGTGCAGATGTCCACCTTTGTGGTTTCTCTGGGGAGGCATGTGTGAAGAAAGTTATTTATGAAGGGAAGGACAAGGGCTTCAAAGCTTAATTTATTGTCCGGAAGAGGTCAGAAATTTGTGGCGGGTTACCGGGGGCTCATAGTGAGACTATGAACAAACCCGTTATATCTGGTGCAATATGTAACATTTCATGAGTTATGCTGATGTTTGTTGTTTTACCATAATATACTGTAGTTGGGTTCTGTTATGAGGGCATCTGTCTGGGGCTTTACATCCTAATCGGAGAAACCCCTCTGGTGTTGTGATTTATCAAAGATTTGACTGTTATACACCTCCCCTTACACAGGAATGGAGATCTGTGAAAAATTGAGTGATTGGAAAAAATGGCCAGATCTCTCAATTATTTTCAGCGATCTCCACTGTCCTCAAAGATTTGACTCAGTCTAAAACAATCACTAAAAGGAAGCAATCTCTCAGCGAACTCTCAAGGAGCACTCAACAATCTCATTGATCTCCTAATGATTTACCCACGATCTCCACCTTGGTCTTTCAATGAACTGTATTAGCTTTGTGATTCCTCAGCTGAGATGATTGAGAGATCTCTGAAAGATCATTTTAAAATGAAATTGTTCAGTGAATGGGTCCTCAAGACATGCTAAACAAGCTCATCAGTCTTCCAATGATCATCCGAAGAAAAACAATTGGGAGATCCATCCATCCATCTTCTACTGCTTTTCCGGAGGTCCGGGTCGCGGAGGCAGCAGTTAAAGTAGAGAAGCCCAGACTTCCCTCTCCCCAGCCACCTGCTCCAGCTCTTCAGAGAGGATACCAAGGTGTTCCCAGACCAGCTGGGAGACATAGTCTCTCCACCGAGTCCTGGGTCTGCCCTGGGGTCTCCTCCCAGTGGGATGTGCCCAAAACACCTCAAGTGGGAGATGTCCAGGAGGCATCCTAATCAGATGCCCATACCACCTCAACTGACTCCTTTCAATGTGGAGGAGCAGTGGTTCTACTCTGAGCCTCTCCCGGATGACTGAGCTCCTCACCCTATCTCTGAGGGTGAGTCCAGCAATCCTACGGAGAAAGCTCATTTCAGCCGCTTGTATCCACGATCTCGTTCTTTCGATCATTACCCAAAGTTCGTGACCATAGGTGAGAGTAGGAATGTAGATTGACTGGTAAATGGACAGCTTTGCCTTGGAGCTCAGCTCCCGCTTCACCACAACAGACCGGTACAACGTCTGCATCACTGCAGATGCTGCTCCAATCCGTCTGTCAATCTCTCGCTCCATTCTCCCCTCACTCGTGAATAAGACCCCAAGATACTTAAACTCCTCCACTTGGGGCAGGAGCCTATCCCCAACCCGGAGAGGACAATCCACCTTTTTTCCGGCTGAGGACCATGGACTCGGACTTTGAGGTGCTGATTCCCATCCCAGCCGCTTCACACTCAGCGGCAAACCGTTCCAGCAAGAACTGTAGGTCATTGCTGGATGAAGCCACCAGGACAACATTATCTGCAAACAACAGAGATGAGATCCTGTGGTCACCAAGCATGACACCCTCCATTCCCTGGCTGCGCCTAGAAATCCTGTCCATATAAACTATGAACAGGATCGGTGACAAAGGGCAGCCCTGGCAGAGTCCAACTCTCACTGGGAATGAGTCCGACCGAGTGTTGGCAATACGAACCAAACTCTCACAACGGTCATACAGAGACCGAAGGGCTCATAACAACAAGCCCAATACCCCATACTCCTGAAGCACCCCCACAAAAATCCATGAGGGACGCAGTCGAATGCCTTCTCCAAGTCCGCAAAACACATGTAAACTGGTTGGGCAAACTCCCACGAACCCTCGAGAATTCTTGAGAGGGTGAAGAGCTGGTCTGATATGCCACGGCCAGGACGAAAACCACATTGCTCCTCCTGAATCCGAGGTTCGACCAACGGCTGGACTCTCCTCTCCAGTACCTTGGCATAGACCTTCCCAGGGAGGCTGAAGAGTGTGATCCCTCTAAAGTTGGAGCACACCCTCCGGTCCCCTTTTTAGAAGAGAGGAAGCACCACCCCGGTTTGCCATGCCAAAGGCACTGCCCCCGACCTCCACGCAATGTTGCAGAGGCGTGTCAACCATAACAGCTCTACAACATCCAGGGCCTTGAGGTACTCGGAGCGAATCTCGTCCACCCCCGGGGCCCGGCCACCAAGGAGATTTTTAACCGCCTTGGCAACCTCAGCCCCTGTGATAGGTGAGTCATCCCCTGGTCCACAAGCCCTGCTTCCTCTGTGGAAGGCGTATCAGTGGGATTGAGGAGATCCTCAAAGTATTCCTTCCACCGCCCGACGATATCCTCAGTCGAAGTCAACAGCACACCATACACAGTGTGGACAGGGAGCTGCTTTCCAATCCTGAGCCGCCGGACAGTTTGCCAGAATCTCTTCAAGGCCCAAGCTTTCTAATCTGGAATTGGGAGATCGATGAAATCATTGAGCGCTCTTTGACCGTTCGTCTAGAATTCACTGAGTGATTGCTTTTGTTGGGTGATCACTCAGAGATTGTTTTGTACCGAGTCAAAACTTGGAGGAAACCATAATGACCATTGAACTCACTGGAAGATCATTGAGAGATGTTTGCAATCGCTGAAAGATCATTTAAAGATCTGGCCAGTGTTTTTATCTGTCAATGATCTTTACCCCTAAGGAGGCAGAAGAGCACTAGAAACCTTTCGAACACTTGGCAACCTTCTTGGTTGCCCAAGAAACTCTCATTGATCCCTCAGTGATCTCTTCGTGATCTCTCCTTGTCTCTCAGGGTTCTTTCAAAGATCTCAAGAGATTGCCATGGAAGTTGCCAAAAATTGAATTTTTGATCTGATATTTAAATAGAAATGGCTTTATCCAGACTTTAGAGGATCAGACCAATTTTTGATCTCTGTGGTCACCCAATGATCCCCATGCTGCTTAACAGAGAACAGCAAGCTCTCATAGTGCTTTGGTGAAAAAGCTTCTATGCAGGACTCCAAACTAATCACAAATACCCCCAATAGGAAGCTGGAGAACCTGGAAGAAAATCTGACAAGGAAGTAGATGAGCTCCCCCGATTCTTGAATCATCAGGCTGAGATGTCTAAAGAAGCAAAAGTTGAAGTTGGTGCAACTCTGCAATGACTGTCAAACAACATTCTTACTTTGCCCACTCATCTGCTCCCAAAGTGTGCACTGAAGGACATGGTGGGAAATCAAATGGCCAGCCTTGCCAGTGGTGAAAAAGGACTGAAAGGTGAGCGTAGCCTGTTCAGTAGTTGGTGCACGGGTGTACGCCATTCAACTATTTTTTTTTTCCATTTTGTTGTTGACTTCAGAAAAAGAATTGAAAAATTCAAGTCTACAGAGGCGTATTATACAAAGTTTGACCCCAGGGGAGGCATGCACAGGTCAGAGGTGCAAAAACAAATCTTGAGGAAACATCTAACAGGAAAAGCTCTGAGCTGTGCAAAAAAAAAAAAATTATTACAAGAAGTAGCACAGTGACTCGGCTATATATAAAAAGTGTTCATGGCCAGAAAAAAGTCTTGATCTGACCCCAAAGGTTGGCATGAACTGTGCTACTTTTACTAAAACGCCAGCCAACTGGCTGCAGGAAAAACCTCATAAATCAAAACTGCTCACAAAAGGAAGTTCTATTCACATCTCAGGATGAGCTACTTTATCACAGAATTGTTGTTTTTCTTTTTTTTTGGTGGAACAATACTGCTCAAAAGTTGATTGTGTTTGTGTAACATGGCTCTCACCTGTCTTCGGAACCTTCAGAAGGGCGAAAACTGGCAGCTCATGGTGTGTTTGCTGTTAAATACTGTGTGTGTGTGTGGTTTTTTTTTTTTTTATGTCAAGCCCTGGCTCCTCTCTGACATTTTGAATTGAATTTGAAGCAGGCCACTGTCCAAGAGATTAATGACTCGCATGCTCAAAGACAAACACACACACAGGCCGCGTTACAGAAACGGCACCACCCTCAATCAGATACGCAGACATTCCGAGGTACGTGAAGTCCACCTTAAGCAGCTGTGTGCCTCACTTTAACACAGATTAGCATTATCACAGTTTACATGCATCCATGCTGTCTGACACATGCAATCACGCCTGCCAAAAAAAAAAACCTTTTAAAGCCACCTTTCACATGCAAATGTGGCACATAAATAGTTATCACTTTTCCTGCCGTTACAACCCCTGTGCAATCTGTCGTCCTCACTTAAACCCTTTTCCCCTGCCTGTCTGACTGCACCTCATTCAAATGTATGCACACACAGACACACACCATGCATTCCGCTCATTCTGATACTCGACACGATCAACTTGACATTCATTTGAAAAGAGCCATCAAAATGTCCACGACCACTTAAACAGCTCACACACTACAGTGAGCTCCTACTTTCACAAACCTTTAGCGGCACAATCTAAATTGAGCCCCGTTTTCATGCACGCCACAATATGTTGCTCTTTGACTACTTATTCCAACATTCTGGCAATAATTTAAGAGATGCTGCAAACCTCCATCTAAATAAATATTAGAAATTAAATAAATTTCCCTTAGATAAATGTATTAAAGTTAGTCATTGTTGTATATTTTCTAGCCTACAACTGTGGGGATGTGAAGTGATGTGCATTGCTTGATTTAAGGTGAAACTGTATAAAAGTTAGTTCCAACCAAACAATTTCATTGGACAATAGGGACTCCAGGAGTTGGTAAAATCCACGATAATTGCACTCCAATGTTTCACTGGATATACATCACTCTGCTTTAAAGTGCTGATAAATGGTAAATGGCATTCACTTATATAGCGCTTTTATTCTCATCTCTTGATGACCAAAGCGCTTTACAGATCCTGCTATCCACCCATTCACACACTGATGGCGGCATGCTACCAAACATGGCGCTTCCAGACCCACCAGGAGCAATTAGGGGTGAAGTGTCTTTCCCAGAGATACAACGGCAGGATATCTGGGGAGAGCGGGATTCAAACCGCCAACCATGTGGTTATTGGACAACCTGCTCTACCTCCTGAGCCACTGATGACACGATTTTGACATTTTTTTAGGATATTGTGTAAACCCAAAAGTCATTGTTGATGATCAATATAACATTTACAACCGCGCCTGCATAAACTAGTTATCAAAAAACAGCAGCCGCTGACTGGACTGTGGTGCCACCCACCGAATTAAGGAAGACACCCCCATGACGTAAGCGGGAGACCGAACACCGGTGTTGTTGACTGGAATGACAGCAGCTTTGTAGTTCAGTTTCTCTGGTTTCGTATTTTAATTTTATGGCTGTGCCTTCGTGTTGTGTCACAGGCTTAGATAAACATCAAACCGTGAAAGACCACATCACATGCTTCAGCTCTAACTGTTAAGTCTTCTCGTGCGCTTTTATGCAGGAGGAGCGCACAGGGAGGGGAAGGATTAATCGATTTACGCGCAGCTTTGACCTACTTTCTGTGATCCCATGCTGACATCTCACTGGTCCGTGCATTTCCCCTCTATCATTATCACCAGCTGATTCAAACTCCTGCTGATCATGTTTCCCGGTCCTCGTCCAGGTGCTTCTAATCACACCATCACCAGCAGTGCGTGTACTTCGGGGCCGTTTGCCAGTCATGCACTAATGGGCCATAGTATTATCATCAATGCTGTTTGTCTGCCAGTATTTTCAGCACTCTCACAACGCGCTAGTCACTCCATGTTCACCATGGCTCTCGTGTGTCCTTGAAGCGATGTCCTCTGGGGCGCACCTGTGGCTAACACATCTCCTCTCATTTGTTCGCTGGGCAATGTCTGCCCCCGAACACCATCAGTAAGTGTCTGTTTCTTGTACGTCTTCACCTTTCAGGAAACTGTCTCTTTCTCTATTAAATGTGCTGTGATGAACCCTGCCCGCAAAGCCTCGTTATTTCATCCTCCCTCTCCCTGCCCTGCGTGAGAGCGCACAGAGGGTCATGATGAATGGATTTAGGCGCAGAATTCACCACAGCACATGTATTGAACATAAGAATGATGACAACAGTTCCCAAAAAGGTGAAGACCCACAAAAATAAACAAACACTTACAGTTGGCATTTGGGGCCGACATCGCCCAGCGAACATGAAGACAAGACATGTTAACCACGGTTGCGCTCCAGGGCCAACATCGCTTCAAGGGTTGCAACAGAACCATGGCTGTGTGGAGCAGCCAACACGTCGTGATAGCGCTGGCAACATTGACTGGCTGACAACACGGCAGATGATGCACACAAACCATGAACAGCTGACTGTCAAAGAGAGATGGCATGTGTGTTCGGACTTGGACAGTGCCCACCTGAAAGTGGCTCAAAACACATGTACAAAACAAAAACAACAAGAACTCAAAATATAATCAATCATAAACCCGATGCCTGAGCCACAGAGAATATACTGCTATGATTTTATTGAAAAATCGGGTATAAATACACTACCGTTCAAAAGTTTGGGGTCACCCAGACAATTATTTTGTTTTCCATGAAAAGTCACACTTATTTACCACCATGAGTTGTAAAATGAATAGAAAATATAGTCAAGACATTGACAAGGTTAGAAATAATGATTTGTATTTGAAATAATTTTTTCCTTCAAACTTTGCTTTCATCAAAGAATCCTCCGTTTGCAGCAATTACAGCATTGCAGACCTAACATGATTGCACAAGGGTTTTCTTATCATCCATTAGCCTTCTGACGCAATGAGCAAGCACATTGTACCATTAGAACACTGGAGTGATAGTTGCTGGAAATGGGCCTCTATACACCTATGTAGATATTGCACCAAAAACCAGACATTTGCAGCTAGAATAGTCATTTACCACATTAGCAATGTATAGAGTGTATTTCTGATTAAAGTTATCTTCACTGAAAAAAAAGTGCTTTTCTTTCAAAAATAAGGAAATTTCTAAGTGACCCCAAACTTTTGAACGGTAGTGTAAATTATATTTATGAACAAATAATTTGTTGCAATATCTGTAACAAAAGAATATCACTAGGTGTTCCCCTGCGATGTTTGTCGCTGCTGCTGCGGCCGGCATGTGTGCCTCTCCACCAGTCACTCTGAGTGTGACTGGCTTGGCACAATGCCCGCTTGGCACGGCTCAAACCTATATGGTCTGATGCTCCCAGATTCTTCATTATCATCCCATTCTTCGGAACTATAATCGTTTGAAGATTGGATGACACAAACCAATTCCAGACTACATGTGCTGGAACCATCATGGATGTTTTCAACCGCTTCCATCCTGTGTACAATGAGCAGCCAAGCGCTGTGTTCTCCCAATGATGTGACTACATGGCAGCGGGGTTTTCCAGCCACTGACGTAACTGGTGATGTGGCACTCATGAAAACGTCGGATATTCGCGTGGAAAAAAAGCCTGTTTGACTTAGAACTGCACAGACCAACCTATTTTGTCATATTGTATTATGTGTTGAAAAATTAGATGAAGTCAAAAACGTGTCATCAGCACTTTAAAGGTGTGCATGTAACCGTTGATTACTAACACTAATTTACTGCATGCCAACTAACTCTGTGACAATTGCAATACTATGTTGAATACCTTAATTTCCACAGTGAAGCGCTGTTTGAAAAGAATTCTTACGTGACCCGGAAGTCCCACCCTTTTGAAGAAAAGCTTTATTCAGATTAGTCTGCCCTTGTATAAAAAAGGTGAAGCTATTTCATGTCTGTTTTATTAAAAAAAAATAAATAAATTAAAAAAAAAATAGGCAGTGCGAGAATTGGATTTATTGCCTCAATTAACAAACAATACCTTTGTGGTGATGGACTTTGTTTCATCTGAAAATGTGAAGAAAAGCGAGCAAAGTGTGCTAATTGCTAGCATGCTAACTACTAGCCACCAGCTAGCTACCAGCATTGGCTACGTTTTGATCTGGGGTCTTCTGCAATACAGGCTCAACAGGTATATGTTTTATAAACACTTTTCCATTTGACAGTATTGAATTTGTTTGCATGTGTGAAATGACAGGCGTCTTCATGCTGATTGAGATGTTTAGCAACAGTTACTGGCTACATTGAGAAGGGACTATTTTTTTCTCAGCTGCGTAAAATAACTGATTAAACAAACAAATCATAACATTTTGTCCAGTATCGCTGTCATTTAATAAATTATGCTTGCAGAACTGTTGTATAAAGCAATGTTACACTTAAGGTCGTTAGGTATCACACTGAGGGCATTAGACACATCACACGGTTACTATTTTCATTGATATCGTACTCCCTCTTGTGTAATATTGCTTAAATAATTGTCATGCTGGAAATTCTTCCACGTATCTTAGGATGGTTTTCACCATTCCGTAGTCACATGTAAGACTTCATTTGCTGCCAAATGTTCTATGAAAAGTTAAGACTCAGAAATCACCTCTCATGCATGAGTGCCATTGAACTTGTGGCTGAAAACAATGCTCCCCCACCCCCTTCCCTCACAGCTGTGTTCTTTGAATTAGTATGTCAGTAGTTATTTAGCCAAAGAAACTTTCCCAGAGTTCAACTTTGGTTTTCTTAGGTGAGTAAGCAGGTAATCAAAACGCCACACAGTGCTGTCTGCCCTGGATGCTCAGCTCGTTAGATGCAGGTTTCTGTGTGGGCAGATCATGCTTTGTTTGTGTGTAGGTGTGTATATACAGAATGTGCACTTAAGTGCACATCTGCTGTATTTGATGTTGCAGACAAACATTCAGGTTTATATAACCATTTGCATGAGCAGGTTCACATACTGTGTATGCTTGTCAGTTTAAAGTAGACAATTCTGAGTTGGTTCTTCCACAGTGTGTCCTGACTGGATCTAGGCAGACGGGGATCTGTGCTGATTTGCTATCTTTCCCCCACAAACTCTTTAGCCTTAAGGACTTTTCCCCTCTGACTGAACAAAGTTCTTATGAGAGGCGACAAGAGCATGTGCCTGGCACAAAGTGATTTCCTGTTTTACTGTCACTTTAAAGTGATATGCCGCACGTCGCACAGTCGATTCCCCGCTACCTGTGACAGATAGAAATTGGCCGGGCTGAGGCCCCACAAAATGGGTTTTTCCAGTCGATGTGAGCCAGAGAGCACCAAAGCAAAAGACTTGGAGGGGAATCAAAATCAGAAGGACAGTAATGGAGACAGTAATAGTGGTCAAGTGGCTGGCTAGGTGGTGTGTACTGCTGGACTGTGGCATTACTGGACGCAGGTGATTTTATAAATTCATTATCTTGTCTCTGCACATGAGAACCCTCTTAGATCTTACAGTCTGACGAGGTGCTTGTGCAGTGTGATATTACTTTTCCTCTTCTTTTTTTGCGGAAGGAAGGGTAACTATTCTGAAATAAATGTGTTGGTTTAATTGATACTCCTACACAAATAGTTGTTCCTGCTCTGTGGATTTTAAGTTGCACCCACCATGTCTCAGATGAGGGGTTTGAACATTTCCCTATGATGTCGCTCCATTTCCAAAAGCATGCTAGGTTAATTCCTGCTTGGGACCACTGTCTCACAGCTGGCATTGGTACGTAAGTTCAACACAAAGGCTGGCCAATGCTTCTGTAGTTGGCATGGATTAGTGTAGAGAATGAGCATCCTCACAGGATCCATGAAGCATATCTTATTTTTGTCTAAAAAATCAGCATGGAGCCACAAACATCTGAGCCTGAAAATAAGTTAAACAGCAGAGTTACATCTACACTGTAGGTGAAATTGGTTAAAAGGTACAAAGATTACTTAATTTATACCTATAGGTGTGTGTTTAAACGAAGGTTACACATAAAGAACTCGTTTTTGGGGGCACCAGTCCAAAACTTGAACAATTTATTAATAACTAATCTTTATACCATCGATCAATCAGTCTCTAATATTTGTGAATTCTCCTGCGTGACTTTTGAAACGGACACCAGACACAAATCAAGCAGAAACCTCCATATACCGTTTACAGTTTTGATGATCAGACTCGGATTAAATGACATTACATTCAATTGATTTGTAAGCACAATGAAATGATCAACAAGTATCAAACATCATATAAACTTGTAACGGATTATTGGGCAAAAAGAATAAAATCACATTTGTGAAACCAAGAAAACCTTAGTGTGAATTTGTAACTGTGATGAAAATGGAGACTGAAATAACTGTAATGAAAATATGAAGAAAATTGGATGCAAATTTTCTGAAGAAAATGATCAAAGCTGATTATATGGAAGAAAGAAATTCTGGGTTACTCTAAAACGTAAAAACGAAATTTAATGAAAAGAGGGATCCTATTTCTCCCTAATACTATAGCTCCGATCAGAATTATGAACTAGTTTTAAACCTGAGACAAATTATGACCTACTTTAAGGCGATGAACATCGCATTAACTCAGCAGATGAAACAAAGGGATCTGGCTCATGTGACCCGTTGCGCTGGCTTTCAGCTGGATCCTTCACTGAAGGTTTATTTGATGACGATACCGGAAATTATCTGCCAGCAGATAATTTCTTCCCAGAGGCAAACGTCAGGAGCTGAGATCCAACAACGATGTCGAGACTGCTGCTGGCTGCTGAAGCAGTATGTCATGTGGACAACAAGAGAGGGTTTTTCCAGCGGCTCTCCCGGGTCCAAATAAATTGATGAGATAGTTCAAAGTCATAGAATTGAAGAGACAAATTAAAAAGAAAATTAAGCCACGAAATCAGAGTTCTTTAGATGTGATGACTGTGATGGACTGGCGATCTGTTCAGAGTGTACCCCGCCTCTCGCCCAAAGATGCTGGGATAGGCTCCAGCCCCCCCGCGACCCGAAAGGATTAAGCGGTAGAAGATGGATGGATGGACGGTGTGAGTAAAGATAAAAACGATCAGTCCATTTTAAACATGGTGTTAAGGAAAATCAATAGAAAAAGTTTAACGGAATAAAATAGGAAAAAAAATGTCTGAGACATGGAGTTTCAATCCATATAAAAGAGAAGGTTGAGCTCAAACAGAAGGAAAAGTGTTTTCCCAGACATTTGAAGGAAATAGTAAAAAAAAAAAATAAGATTCTGCCTTGAATTATTATTATTATTAACTGAACAGGACACAAATACAACTAGACACACTTGGGCTTTTCTCCCTTAAACTGAGCACTTTCAAGGGAGAAAAACTTGACTGACATAAAAGGGAACCAATTATCTCCCATCGCAGGAGATTTGAAGGAACTCTGGTCCAATAAGAAAGCAGTCCTTTGTCTGTAACCGACCAATAGAATGAAAGGGGGCGTTGTCCAACAGAGACTGGCTGGCGATTGGCTGAGCCAGTCAGATAACTTGCATATGCTTTTGAATATGAAGAACACATACTGATTAAAAGAAAAATACAAAGAATCACTATACAGTATATATAAGCTAAACTAACTTGAGCGATTCTTAACTAATTTTCATTACTACTTCCTTAAGCATGCATTAAAATAAGGTTCATTTAAGCATATTTTCAGGCATGCAACACATTTCAAATCAATGATTAATGAAACATTTTAAACCATGATTGTTCATCAGAGTTGGTCACCTCTTCAAATAGTGTCCTGAGAATTATCCTGAGGAATAAAACCTTGAAGAGAGAGTTAATGTTCATTCAAAAAAAAAAACAAAAAACAACAGTCCAGCAGTTGACAGAAGTAATGCAAACATATTCCTGAGCTTTCCAATGGGGCAATGTTGAGCTTTGGATAATTCCCGGAAGACACTGAGGGATTTTGTTGATAGGCCTGGAACGTTTCAAACTGTTCTTGAAGCATAAAACTGCCTGGTTGGGGAGGAAGTTCTGGGATTTATGATCACAGACTAATCCATTCCTGGCACAAACAGGATCCTTTATCGTCCCTTTTACCATGGAATGTGTTTTCAAATTGTGGTGCTTAGGTGAAGAAAATGATTCTTGACCAGACTTTTGGGTGAAACAATTTCTTTAGAGAGAAGAGTGATTTTATAGATTGGAACCAAAGGGGTTGACGCTACAACACTCTGGTCTGGCATCACGATTTAAAGTGCTTTTTCCTCATAGATCTGCAATTCTTTTGATTGCAAATTTGTTACCTTTTTCTCACAAAATGGCAAACTTTTTCTTGTATGTTTAAAAAATTTTCTTTGAAAGTTTGTGTGGGTGTTTTCCTCATTAAACTGTAATGTTTTCCAAAATTTGTAATATTTTTGGTATAAATGTGTTCGGCTTTTTTCATGAATTTGCCATATTTTTCTTGCAAAATTTGATACCTTTGTCAAGTAAAATTGATGACTTTTTAGTGTAAATTTGTATCATTTTTCCCAAGAAAATGAAAAATTTTTTTCATCGATTTTGTTCTCATAAAAATGTCTTTTTTTTTGGGGGGGGGGGGGGTAAATTTATTTCTTTTTAGGTAAAAATACAGCCTTTTCATATAAAGGTGCTACAGTTTTCTAACACAAATTTGTAGTTTTTCTGGTATTTTTTTTTTCAGCAGATCTTTTGACTTTCTTCTTGCAAATTTGTTTTCCTCATAAAATTGTATAATTTTTCCTTAAATTTTTAATACTTTGGGCATAAATTTTCAGCTATTCTCATAAATTCATTACATTTTTTTGTACATTTATTACCTTTTATAAGTAAAACTAACTTTTTTTTACATGAATGTATTGCATTTTTCTCATAAAACTCTCGACTTCTCACAGTTAATTTGATTTTTTTCCAAGAAATTTTCTTTTCTTGTAAGTCATGGGTATGTTTTTGTCAGAAAATTGACATTTTGTCGAAATGTGTAAGTTTTTTTTTTTTTTTTCATAAAATTTCAGATTTTCTCATTTTCTGCCTTTAAGATATTTTTACCTCCGCCAGTTTTTATTACCTCCGCCAAGGAGGTTATGTTTTCATCGCCGTTGGTTTGTCTGTTTGTTTGTCTGTCTGTTTGTTAGCAAGATAACTCAAAAAGTTATGGACGGATTTTCATGAAATTTTCACATATTGTCAGAAATGGGGTATCCTACAGATGATTAGATTTTGGTGGTGATCCGGATCACTGTCCACAAGAAAACCACCAATGCCATTTTCGTGAATAACTACTAAACCACTAATCCTATCATTGTCAATCCAATTGCTTGTCATCTGTTTTCATGGTCAAGGAATCTGAAAACGTACACACAAACACTGTATGGGGGGGAACTGTGGCGCTAAACCGCCATTACGGAAAATGCCATTTTCATCAATAACTACTGAACCACTAATCCTATCATTGTGAATCCAATTGCTAATCATATGTTTTCATGGTCAAGGAATCTGAAAACGTACACACAAACACTGTATGGGGGGAACTGTGGCGCTTGGCGGAGGTCTGCGCTCTCCGAGTGCTTTTCTAGTTCTTCTGAATGTGCAACAGTTTTTCTTTAAAAAAAAAAAGTTGCTTCTTAGAAATTTGATTTTTTTTTTTTTCTCGAGGCTTCAGGGAGCCTTTGGTTGTGGGTAAAAGAGCTACAGGTTGCAGACCCCTGCTATAGGGGAATCGTGGTTAGCACTGTTGCTTCACCTTGAGATGGCTTCCCTTTCAACAGGTAAATCCAGGTTTATAGGGGCCTTTCTTTACACATTTCTTTGTGATGATGTGGTTACTCAGGGTCCTCTGGTTTCCTCCCACAAAGACATATTAGTTTAACTGATTATTCTAAAGTCACTCCATGGTAAAGGTTTGATATTGTGCAAAATGGTGTTTGCTTGAACTTTTTTTTTAAAATGTTTTAAAACATAGCTGTAAGTCACATGTATACTAACAAATATTAAAACGCTGCCTTTATTTAGTTGGAAAAGAAACTAGAATGTTCTCAACCTAGATGCAGAGCAGCACCTTTTGCAGGCCTAGATTCACAGAATGTGTATATAGATAACATTCAAAAGCACAATTGGAATCGATACCTAAATGTCCTTCCTTTTGGGTATCAAAAAATAACTGACAATATGGAACCTTTATGCTTATTTACCACAGGATTAGTACAGCTAGTAGTTAAAAGTACTTTAGTCATTGAGATACAATACAGGTTCTAAACTCTTACCTTTCTGTGTAAATTTAAAAAAAAAACCAAGGAAATGAATTACCATCATGATCTAATAAATTTCTCAATTTTAAACTTACAAATTTTTGAGTACACAAAACATTTCATTACCTTTTTAAAAAGATTATTTAATCTGTTACAGGTTTGGTGAACAATGCGTTTGGCATAATTATTCCTTGGATAAGCGGCAAGTACTCACTGTGTTTATGGGTCACTTCTCGCTGCTGTGCACTTGCTTTAAGTAGTAGTATGTGAAAAGACAAACAGTGAGTGGCATTTTGTTTTAATGTTCAAACCCTCTCCTAATCCTCGTTTGTGCCAGAGGCTAATTTCTCCCCGCACAGAGTCAGAGTTTTAAAACAGTGGCTTACTTTCTTTTGTTATTAAACCACCACTGTGATGAAATTCCATTCGTCTACTTGTTTATTGTCGGGAGTCTGTTGCGTATTTCAGCATGATTAGCTTCAAGCTTTTACTTGCTTTCACTCAGATATGAACAGAAGGAAGACAAAAAAGTAGGAATGACTTCAAGCCCAGAAAAAAGTAAAAAAAAAAAAAAACAAACCACAGAGGATTCATTTGCCTCCTGTTTTCTCCCACCCCCTCTCATCCTTTTCCTTGTCAGGGTTTCTTGGCATTATCAGCTGGAACACTTGCTCTGAGGAGCAACAACAAAGTCTCCTCTCCCTCCATTATTCCCACCTTCCTATTATCCCTCCGTTTCCCTTGGCCTGCACAGAAGAGAAAGCAATTAGAGGGAAATATTCTGGATTGTCTGTTTGGTATCTCAGAGAGGGTTCCCGGGCAGTTATGATAATAACACCACACTGGATCATTACCCAGAATTTTTGTTCCACTTGTGCCTCTCGGTATTTCGCTGCACAGATGAGGCCTTCGAAGTATAGCGGCTCACTGACTGCTAGAGATGACAGAGCTTAAGAGCATGAGGACTTTGATTCTACACTGCAGTTGTGGGGGACATTCAGCCCAACTTCAGCAACAGCCACCCAAATGAAAGTATTTATTCATTAATTTCAGAAAGTGCTGAATCCTCTGCTGCACTTTTTAAATGTGAACCCTCGTATATGAAAACTGTAATTTTGTGTTTGAAAATGTCATAACATGTGCATGAACATGTTATGTTACATATTATGTTTTATGTTTGAACATGTAGGAATTGAATATTACTCAGATGGGTGTACTCTGGGAAAGTACAGCAAAAGTATTGAGGGAAATGGATAGAAAGGTTTGTGGTGTATCCTCTGGACAGAGGAAGAATGACAAGAAGACTTGGTGGTGGAATGAGGAGGTACAGGAAAGTATCCAAAGGAAGAGGTTAGCACAGAAAAGGTGGGATAGTCAGGGAGATGAAGAAAGTAGACAGGAGTATTTGGAATCTAGGCGCAACGTAAAGGCATATAGTGAGTTGTATGAGAGGCTGGACACTAAGGAAGGAGAAAAGGACTAGTATCAATTGGCTACACAGAGATCGAGGTGGAAAGGATGTACAGCAGGTTAGGTTAAGGACAGAAATGGTAATGTACTAGCAAATGACGAGAGTGTGTGAAGGTGGAAGGAGTACTTTGAGGAGTTGATTAATGAAGAAAATGAGAGGGAGAGGAGGATGGATGAAGGGAAGATGGTGAACAAGGAAGTCCCGAGGATTAACAAGGCAGAAGTGAGGGCAGCTATGAAGAGAATAAAGAATGGAAAGGCGTTTGGTCCAGATGACATACCTGTGGAGGTATGGAGATGTTTAGGAGAGATGGCAGTGGACTTTTTAACCAGATTGTTTAACACAATCTTGGAGAGTGAGAGGATGCCTGAGGAGAGGAGAAAGTGTTTTGGTACCAATTTTCAAGAACAAAGATGATGCTCAGATCTGTAGTAACTAGAGGCATAAAATTGATCAGCCATACTATGAAGATATGGGAAAGAGTTGAAGCCAGGTTAAGAGGAGAGGTGACAATCAGTGAGCAGCAGTATGGTTTCGTGCCAAGAGAGTACTACAGATGCAATGTTTGCTCTAAGAGTACTGATGGAGAAGTATAGAGAGGGTCAGAAGGAGTTGCAGAGTGTCTTTGTGGATCTAACTAACTAACTAACTAACCTGCACTTATATAGCGCTTTTCTAGTCACAAAGACCACTCAAAGCGCTTTCATTAATACTAACCCTCTATTCTAAGGGCCTATAGGAAACAGATATCTAGGGACAATTTAGAACAGCCAATTAACCTAACATGCATGTTTTTGGCATGTGGGAGGAAACCGGAGAAATCCCGGAGTAAACCCACGCAACACAGGGAGAACATGCAAACTCCACACAGATCACTGTTGGTCGGGGGCTGGGATCGAACCCACGATCCCACGATCCCCACAATCCCCCGGCCAAGGGTAAACTGTGCTGCTGCAGTGCTAACCACTGCGCCACCGTAGAGAAATCATATGATGGGGTGCCAAGAGAGGAAGTGTGGTACTGTATGAGGAAGTCAGGAGTGGCAGACAAGTATGTGAGGGTGGTGCAGGACATGTATGAGGACAGTGAGACGGTTGTGAGGTGTGCTGTAGGAGTGACAGATGGGTTCAAGGTGAGGGTGGGGTTACGTCAGGGATCAGCTCTGAGCCCCTTCTTGTTTGCCATGGTGATGGACAGGCTGACAGACGAGAACAGCCAGGAGTCTCCATGGACCATGATGTTTTCAGATGTCAGTGATCTGTAATGAGAGTAGGGAGCAGGTGGAAGAGAACCTGGAGAGGTGGCAGTATGTTCTGGAGAGAAGAGGAATTAAAGTCTGTAGAATCAAGACAGAATACAAGAGTGTGAATGAGAGGGAGGCAGGTGTAAGGGTGACGATGTAAGGAGTAGAGGTAGTGAAAGTAGATGAGTTTAAATACCTGGGGTCAACCAATCAAAGCAATGGAAAATGCACAAGAGAGGTGAAGAAGAGGGTTCAGGCAGGGTGGAGTGGGTGGAGATGAGTGTCAGGGGTGATTTGTGACAGAAAGGTAGCAGGAAGAGTGAAAGAAGATTTATTAGACTGTAGCGAGACCTGCTATGAGGTATGGTTTGGAGACGGTGGTGCTGACAAAAAAACCAGAAGGTGGAGAGGGAGGTGGCAGAGTTGAAGATGCTAAGATTTTCATTGGGAGTGACTAGGAGGGACAGGATTAGAAATGAGTATATCAGAGGGACAGCTCAGGTTGAGCAGTTTGGAGACAAAGTAAGGGAGGCAAGACTGAAATGGTTTGGGCATGTGCAGAGGAGGGATAGTGGATATACTGGACAAAGGATGTTGAAGAAGGAGCTGCCAGGCAAGAGGAAAAGAGGAAGACCACAGGAGATTCATTGATGCAGTGAAGGAGGACATGGAGAGGGTTGGTGTCACAGAGGAAGATGCAAGGGGTAGGGTGAGATGGAGGCAGATGATCCGCTGTGGTGACGCCTAAAAGGCGCAGCTAAAAGAAGAAGAAATTGAATATCGCATCACTGCCATCATCAGTTCATTGTGCCCATTAAACATGTTTTGGATGAATAAAAGCTTTTTTTAATTTTCATAGTAAAAGTGTGAAGATTGTCGATAATACATGTAGCTAATTTATTTATTATTGACACGCTTTTTGCTTTTAATATGAAAGTTTAGCTTTTATTTTGAAAGTGCCTGCATTCTGCAGTCCGACAAAGAGCACAATTTAGTTTTGTTTTCATGCTTTAAGGATGGCACAGCTAAAGCAGCTCTACATTTCTGCTAGCCAAGCTGCTCTTTGGCAGTGATGGTCACTCCGTTATTCACTATCACAAAGTGCTGTTAATATTTCATACTGAATTTAATAAAGTATTTAACATCCACATACTGTATGTAAGTGGACAGTACATGACCACACAGTGGGGCAAGTATTAATATAAGGTGGAAAGAAAATCACGGACATGAGATGCGTCTATTCAAGGGTCTGAATGATAATTTTGGGTTAACAACCCACTCTAGTTTTCCACTTTTAATTTTTATTTTTACCCCCCCCCCCAAAAAAAAAAAATGTTTGACATTTTCTGTTTTCACCAGTATAGCTTCTGCTTGTGTTGTAGTCAAGACCAGAGTCTCCCAAGACCTACAAGCAGGGTGGACTTGGTCTTAGGAGACTCTGACTTCAGTCTGGTCTTGACTACAACACTGGCTTCTACATTTCTGATTGGATTGATTTCAAATTTATACAGAAGCTTTTACTTAGCAATACCTTGGATACGTTCAATTTAGAGATTAATGAGGGTTTCCATTTTTCCGGGAGGGGGACTTTTTCAGCCCATTTTAGGTTCACCTGTATAGCTTCTACATTTTGGATCAGACGGACTTCCTATTTAAAGAGAAGCATTGATTCTTTTTAAACTTTTTACTTTTGTGTTGGAATTCTGTTGGAACGAAGTGAATTTACTCAAATGCACAAGTTTAATCCGGTATCCCAGCATTGTTTAACTTGTTTCTCATCATTCTTAAAATCACTTATTTCCCCACTTGTCTCAATTTACAGTTGTGAGAATTTGCTAAAAAAGGCCACCATCTCATATTTGTTAGCCTCTGAGGCCTCTTCTTTGCAGTTGAGCAGTAATTTAAGTCAAAGATAAGATAATTTATTTGGATTTACTTTTGAATCCCCTGCTGAGTCTAAATTGTGATCTTAAATTATCATTACTTTGCGGCAATGAGTTTTGCAGCACAATTTAATGGCACTTCAGGGGCTGTGCCTTTCCACATGAACAACAGAATCAATTAATCCATAGATGTTCACTTCATTATCATCAAGCCCTGTGATCTGCACTGTAACAGCCTATAGGGAATTGCATTAGGGCAATGTGGGTAGTGAGATCAACATTTACATGTCAAACTGTGTTCGGCTCAAGCTTTTCGTGCTCTTTGATCATTGAAACGGATGCTAACTTGGCATAAAATGAGTAATTAAAGCCCATTTAAGAAAACACCGTTGAATTGAAAGTCAGAACCTTTTACATGTCAGCCTTGTGTGGGTTACAGTGGTTGTTAACATTAGTTAGCCTTGCATCTACTCTGGGGACCACTTGGATGGCTGAGTTGTCCTCGATGCTAAATGTGTGAAAGACCTTTTTATGAGCAGCGGGGATCCATGTCACACAATCTGAAATGGTTCTGTTAAAGACCTTGTATGATTACGCGACATGAAAAGAACAAAACGATTTCACCATTGTAAGACATGTAGGGATTGCATTGCATTGTTGCCATGGCTACATCATCAATCAACACCGTAATCAAACAGCAGGAAGCTGGTGTTCTCTTCTTCTGCACAGGCACTTTTGTGTGAAGGATGCAATAAAATAAGAAACCCAAATGTGTTTGTGTACTTTACTGAGAGTCTGTAGGGGTTTTGTTTACCTGCAAATCTTTCTTTGGAATTGGACAGCAATTGCATATACAGACTCAAAAGTGCTCCACACATCTTGTGTTTACTGTGTTTATTAAAGCATTTAATTCATTCTGGGAGTGTGTTGAGAGATTTTTCATATTACATAATGTGGCAAACAAACTTCTAAAAGGCCTTTGGGGAAAAAAAAAAACAAAAAACATACTTTCACACACCGCCCTCTGCTAAGGCTAAGGTTTTTTTTTTGTTTGTTTTTTTTTAACTGAAGCTAATCTTGAATCCAATCATTGGATTTGATTGGATCCGATCCAGTCATTCGTTAAGAACTGCTTTGAGTTGACATTTAAAATGACCACTGTCAGGATTCTGTTTGAGTTCTGTCGGTGAGGAATTCCACCGATTTGATCAGTGGCATGAACTACACTGCTCACAAAAAGTTAGGGATATTTGGCTTTCGGGTGAAATTTATGGAAAATGTACAGTCGTGAAAAAATTAGGACACCCCATTAAATATTCAGTTCTTTATTAAGAAATGTTCTATGTCTAACCTTGTTTTTGTTTTTATTTGCATTTTTTAACATTTAGCCACTAAGTGGGAATGAATGTGGGGGTGTCCTAATTTATTCCTTACTATTTGTTTAGAATTACATTTTACAGAAAACTTGAGAAATCTTTAATTCATTTTTAATTGTTTAGTTGTATTACATGAATCTCCCAGTGTTTTTAACATTGATATTAAATATCCATGTGTCCAAATATGTTTAAAAAAACGCACACAGGCTTATACAGGGTGTCATAATTTTTTCACATGACTGTAAAAAGTTCACGCTACAGTGATATAATATCATGAAAGTAGGGCATTTGAGTAAAAGCATGCAATGGTGATTTCCTCATCTCATACAGCCGTGGACAAAATTGTTGGTACCCCTCTGTTGATGAAAGGAAAAACTCACAACTCGTCTGGTGACGGCAGTGGCTAATGCATAGCGCTCTCCTTGATGTCTCCAACATTGTTGGCGGCCATCATTTCTGCTCACCGTGAATCAGCTTTCATCAGACAACAGCACTGAGGCCCGCTGGTCCTTTGTCCAGTGTAAATGCTTCCTGGCCCATGTAAGACGATGACGCCTGGTGGTGTGGTCAGGTACCCTTGCAGGTCGTCCAGCACGCAGACCACACTGATGTAAACAGTTTTGAATGGTCTGACATGACACTTGGGTGCCTCTCACCTCCCTTAAATGTGCCTGGAGTTGAGGGGCATTCATCATCCGGCTCCACAGGGCACTGTTCACAATGAAGCGATCATCGGCGTGGGATGTGGACAGAGGATGTTCACCTCTATGCCTTTCTGTGACTCTTCCAGTCTCTCTGTATCTCTGTTGCAACCTGCTGATGACACTCTAAGCTCAGTGGCCACTTCCCTCTGAGAACATTCTGTTTGAAGCCTCGCAATGGTTGATCAATTGTAAGGTGTTGGTCTCATGATGTCAAAATGTGAATGGCATGATGAAGAGGACTGTTTAAATACCAATTCTAATTGAACCAAAACATTTATTGGTTGATTCATGGATCAAACACCTGTTGTGAATTTTGCAGTTAACCACCTTGTTATAGAACAGCAAGTTATGCAAAATGTACTGAAACATTGAACAGTTGGACATGTGTATTCAAAAGGTTAGACAAGGTCAAATTAAGTTCACCCGTAAAGGTTATAGTGCATTTTAGGTGCACCCTGAAATTTCACTCTTAAGTCTAATATCCCTAACTTTTTGTGAGTAGTGTATATTTGTCCAAATGCAGACTTGTTAAAAAAAAAAAAAAAAAAAAAATCCTATCAGATGCTTCAGATTGCTAAACCTAAAAGTCAGAATGGAGCAGCAAGGTCACTGAGCACTTGAGGAGCCTGGCAGTACAGGTTTTTAAAAATCATTGAGATTGGCAAGCTCAATGAAAGGACTTGCTGTTACAGTCCCTGCTGTTTGCACCACTTCTGAGTCCATGGGGAGTTCTTGAGAGATGGCTGCTATAAGGCTTCACCGCCGGGACACATAGCCAGTTGTGTACCTCAGCATCACAGGGTGTTTTGGCCATTTATCACAAGACACCCTCCACTGAGGCAGGCCCGCCACAGATCGATCAAATTTGATGAAATGGTCAAAACTTGACATTTTTCAAATCATATTTAAACTTTGGCATCCCCACCAGCCTTTTTTTAATAATAAAGTATGGGTTTCATTGTGTGCAGTGGCTATCATTATGGCTCACAGTGAGAATGCCTGTTGTTCAGACCTCCTGATGTGTTGGTCCTTATGTATTTTTTGCATACAGGCCTTTGTGGGATTTCTCATCATTCAATTAATTAATCATTCTTAATTGATTGGGGTGGGGCAAAAAAAATCAGTGCAGTGTAGTGTCACAGCAATCTGTGTCTATGATACTGTATTGATTCAGAGAAACCAGTATTGCAGTACTTAAAAGTATTAAATGTTGCAAATATAAATTCAGTTTTTGGTACCAGACTAATAAAAACAATTGACTTTTCAGTCCACTAGATGGAGCTAAATGCTCACTGTCTGGTTAGGTTAGTATAGCAAAGGAGTGACTCATGTGATCGAACCAGTAGTTGAAACAAGACAGATCATGATAGGAAGTTGCAATACATCACAATACTCAGCGTATCGTAAGATGGTGATCATATCTCATCTTGGCGGAAGCATCATGATAATACATTAGTGAGGCTTCTGGTGATTCCCACCCCTATAAATTGACCGTAGGTGTGGCAGTACTGTAAGAATGCAGTTGACTTTCCTTGTCCAGTTGTTCACTGTTTCATATATACCCAACCTCTCCTTTTATGACAAAGAAAATCAGCTCCAGGCTGCCTGTGACCCTGAGCTGGAAATGGTATATGGATTTAAGCAGACATTATGATACTGATTAAATACTCATTCAAGATGTTGCACTGTGAATAAAAATGCTTCAAAGGTAAAATTTTGCAATGTTATGGCTCTGTATTCTTTGATATTTGAATGTAGCTACTCAACCCAGCCGGTTGAGGCGGATGGCAGTCCTCTATGAGCTATGGTTCTGCCCAAGGTTTCTGCCGGTTAAAGGGAAGTTTTTCCTCGCCTGTGTCGCCACAGTGCTTTCTCTTAGGGGTCTCTGCTGGGTTCTATAAACTACGAGTGTGGCCTAAACCCACTCTTTTCTGTAAAGTGCCTTGAGACGACCTGTGTTGTGATTTGGCGCTATATAAATAAAATCAAATTGAATATTGGTAAGATGTCCCTCTTCATTTTTTTTCTTAAAAATCCAGAAGTTTAATCAAAGAAAATAGCTGCTTGTACAATTTGCATCATATCCTGTCAAGCTAACTTGTCTAAGACTGCAACAGAGGCTTATACTACTGACATAAGCCAGCACCATAAAATACAGCCGGTACAGAGGAAAATTAAATTAATTTATTTTCCCTCTGTGGCTTTTTCCCCTCTCGGTACCAACTGGTCCGTGATCCAGTATTGGGTCAGGACCCGGTTGTAAGGGACAACTGCTCTGAGGTATATTTAAAACTATTGAATAAAATCTGTGATTAATTTGACATCAATTACAAGTTATTTACTGGAAATGTGCTCTTAATATTTTCATTGTTTGACAGCACTAATATAAGTTCTTAATTCACATCTAAACATTTTAAAAGAAACTCAATTTGTGATTTTTAAAATATTTTTCCGCATAATATGATCAATACTGCCCTTCTGTTTTATAACAGCATCATCTGAACTGTAACCTCATAGCATTTGGTTGAATTGTTGCTTCGTTTCAGTCTAATATGATAAAACATTGCACATCATGGTGCTGATTTAGTAGATTTGCCAAGTGGTTTACATGAGATGGATTTGAAATTAGATTTTTATGTGTAGTTGTAAATATTCACAGAGAAAAATGAATAAAAATAACAGAAAAATTAGCTGCTTCTTACATTGAGAGCAGCTGTTGCTCATAGCCTGAGGCAACTTAAGTGTTCTAAAAAGTAGAATATTTACTAGCTCAACAGACTCCACCATTAATGTTCATTTCTGGCATGTGAAAAACAAGTGATTCCTTTTTTCCGGCTGCATGCTGGCTGGAGTACAACACTCAGGCTCAAAATTGCTGCAAAAAAGCCAATAAATGGCTTTCCAAAAGCCTGCAAAATATCAGATAAACATCACGTGGCTGTCACCAGTCTTCTTCCTCCCATTGCATCGGCATGTGGATTAGCCACCCCGTCCCTGACAGCAAATCACAGAAGACCTCTCTGACCTTCTCATTCGGCACGCCACCTGTCAGTCACACGTTTGATATTCTGATCCTTCCACCGCACCCGACTAACCTTTAAAGTTGACCCCGAAATTGTTGAACATTGCTGATGCGGCATCAAATGGCTTCCCTTACAAGCCAATCACTGTGCTTTGGAAAATGAGCCTACGGGGGCAAAAGGCCTATTAGTGTGGCAACAGTGTATAAAAGCCAATTCGCACACAGGGAGCGATGATGAAACGGCCAGCACCCCAAGCTGTTATTCATACATAATTATTGGAGGCACATCTTCAGTTCAAAGTGTTACCTTTGAGATAAAGCAAGAGTACAAGCACGAAAAGGTAGCAAAGCTCCTGGCTTATGTTTGTATGGTTTTCAGAGCTTTGCTAAAGCCCTACTAGATGTGCATGGAATCTTGAGATGTAGTGCAAGGTCTCAGTTCTTTGTACATTATCAGAAGCTCTCCCATGAAACATAAATAGTGTGCCAGGCCAAGGCGTTCAAATCAGTCTATTTCATTTCAGACAGAATTTATGATGCTGCATTTCATTTTGCAGCCTAAATGGAGGCAGCCAGGTCCGGAGTATTTTAGCACTTTTAAGAGCTGTTTTTTTTTTTTTTCTCCTCCCACCTGTGCTCGTCTTCACTGGCACTGCATCATCAACTGATTCACCTCTTTCTGCCAGTAATGCACCAAAGAAGAGTGCAGTGATGGATTGCTTAAGAGGAAAATGTAGAGAGCAGAGAAATAAGGTAGTAGTTCCACTGTGTCACCCTTTGATACAAGTTCTATGTGACACCCTGCAATGGCGGGAGCAGGTTGCACGTTGCAAGGAAAATGCAGCATTAGCGACAGGGAAGGATGGAGAAGGCCAGCACTTTGGAAGTGGCAATTGTAGAGTAATGAGAACACTTTGCAGCTGCAAGAGGCAAATGGCTTACATTAGCAATAATCTCTCTCAACCCTGATATACCCAACACAAAATGGCAAAAAATACACAAGACCGATGTGGGGAAAGTCATGATGCAATTTATTGCAATGGTTTGCTTTGTTTTATACTTTTAAATTGTTTTGTTTATTATACAATACTGCTGCACAGTCAGACTAGCTGCATATGGGGACAAGGCAGACATCGACATCAGGCTTTGCCCTCAACATACTGGACCATCACGATGAATTCTTTTTCTATTTTTCCAGTGTACAGAAAGAGACTGTCCTCCAACAGAAAATGAACTATATGAGCACATTTAACAGCAGCTGAAATGGATAAAATGTCATTTTGTTCTTGCAGCCCAGGGGCCTCATGTATAAAGGATTGCACAGCTTTCATACTGAAAGATGGCGTACTCACAAAATTTGAAAAGTACGTGAGCACAGAAATTTTCAGCTGTATAAACCTGTGCACACGCTCGATTCTCCGCTCCTTTTCTTTATACATGCCACCTCACTTTGAAAACCAGTGCACGTGCACGATCTCTTTACTTTGCCTCGGTTCCTCCCACTAATAATATTAATAATAATGGATTACATTTATATAGCACCTTTCAAGATACCCAAAGCCACTTTACAATGAGTCCATTATTCATTCACTCCAAAGACAGACAATGGTAGTGGTAAGCTACTACTGTAGCCACAGCCCTGGGGCAGACTGATGGGAACATGGCTGCCAATCCACGCCAACGGCCTCTCCGACCACTACCGAACATCTATACACATTCATGCCCAGTGTCAAGGACACTGGAGGCAAGGTGGGTAAAGTGTCTTGCCTAGGGACACAACGGCAGGATAGCTGGGGAGAGTGGGGCTCAAACTGCCAACCCTCTGCTTATTGGACAACCTGTTCTACCTCCTGAGCCACTGCCACCCACATTTCCCTCTTCTGTTCCATTTTTGCTGAGCACCAAGCTGGACAGCAGGAAGTTCCAGTTTATATGGTCTTTGGCATGACTAGGCCACAACTTGAACCTCAACCTCCCGGTTGTGGGGTGGATGTTCTACCTCTAGGCCACCACTCCTAATGACTGTAAATGAAGAAAAATGCCACTTCTGTCACTTTTCTGTCAAACTATGATTGTCAATCCTGTCGGAAAGCACAACATAAAAAAAATAACGGAGTGTGATGCTGAGGTGTTGATAACGGAGGTGGAGATCAAACAGTATTTTTTGTTCTGACCCTCTGGAATCAACAATAAACGTAAGTTTACTGAGTGGACCGTGTTACAATGATGGTTCATTCATTCATTTTTTTTTTTTTATCAGATATTTCTGACAGGGTGTAGGCTGAAGCAACAGCTTGTGCCTACACCTCAGTTAATGCAGCTGGCTCAGACTGAAATAAAGTAAAACAGTCTGGCATTAAAGTTAGTCTATAGATAGATCACTACTCAGTGATGGTGTGACTGGGTCGGGGGTGCTGACACATGGGGGAAAAAAATGCTGTTAAAGCCCTCGGTAATCCTCAGACAGATGTGATGTTACTCAGTAAAGTAAATGAACACCACTGAATACCACTCCAGTCTTACAGCTGAATTTATAGTGATTACAAATCAAATCTGTCAGAATCCAAATTATGCACGACAGCCAGGGAGAAGCCTTTTATTTCCAGATTTTAATCTCCAAACAGATATTTTAGACTATGGAAGCATCTCTTCATGCCAATACAGCTGCAGATGTCACTGCTGCAGCTACCAGAGTTCACCTGCAGGGATCCACAATCCAGCTACCTCAGCACATATTGTGCTGGAACTGGGGCTCGATTAGAGTGCAGTTTGCTGAACAGAATTCCTCTCAGGGGAAATGGATCTGTGTACGCTGCCTCATGAGTCAACTGTATAGTCTCTGGTAAATTTATCATCTCTGTCATATTTACAGAGATGGTATCCAGTTTCCAGTGGTGCTGGTTTTGGATCATGAATGAGGCAAGTTATATCTGAGGGAAATTGGTTAGTAATTATCGGGGTTTCACTGCGTTCAGTAAACCGAGTTATGGAGATAAATCTTGCAATAATAATCATGTTTTTCAACCACTAATTCGTAGACAGATCCTTTTAACTGAAGCAGAAATGTTATTTTAACACATTCAGAGTTTCAGCTGTTTTGTAGTGTTACAGACCCACCTGATGGAGTCAAACAGAATTTTGTGGAGAGGCCGCAACTTCTCATGGCAGGTGAGAACTTTGTGGCTCGTCCCGCAGATTCTTGCATCACGTCACATTTGCTTTTATACATCCCACTGTGTGCATGAAAATCAGCGTACACCGTGTGTGCGTGCGCACCGTTTATACATGAGGCCCCAGGTTTGGGAGTTCCTGCAGCTTGTTCTTGACACCTCATTTGGGCAGAACTTTTTTCTTGTGTGGTGTCTGACAACTATTGTGCGATTGGTCAGAAATTTGAATTTCCCAGCAGTAATGCACTTGAGTTTCATGTCAACAATGAAATGTCCTGGCCGGAAAGAACTTTGTTCTTGTCCTTGCCGCCTCAAGAAAAAACAAAAATTCTGTTCTTGCAGATTATGTACAGGCCTTAAATCTCACTCCAAGCTTTTCTGAAAACTTTGCAACTCTGGATTTAAAGAGACATGCAGTGAAACCAGCTGTTCTCAGAAAGGCTGCAAATGAGAAAGTGAAAGTAAACACAGGGACAAAGAATCATGACCGACTATCAACTCTAGTCTCCAGGGTGGAAACAGGGATGGGTAATATGTTCTAAAAATGATATGATAGTTTTGCAAATTTTCACGATAACGATGTTGTTCACGATATCACAAATTTTATTTTTTTTTCTTTTTAATTTATAAAAAAGTTTCACAGCCCAGCATTATTTACCTTCAACAGATTGAGTAAAAACCAAACCAAAACTCTTATTTGTCCAGTTTATAAACAGCAGCTCAGGTTGAGTTTCAAATATATTTTTTTTGTTCTATATCAAATATTATAACGAACCAAAAACATGTAGGTTTAGGGCGCTCGCGCACGCAGCGACCAGCAGCCGGTGGCTTGTCACCAGACTGCAAACCAAGTCTACCTACGGGTACAAATAAGTAACAAAAAAAAAAAAAAAAAAAAGCAATATAAAACACATTGTAAGTGCACTTGAATAGTCAGGGTTTTATGCTGAATCACTTGACCTGCATCAGTCGTCTCCATTGCACAGACGTCTCCTGGGACTTTTTGGCTCTCATCCCTGTGAAGGGATGTTCTGTTTTTTCTTTTTGGTTTGGATGTTTGAATAAAATCAAACTGAAGCAATTGAAATGGAACAAAAATAAAACTCCAGACACTTCAGTTGTCAACACCACTCCAAGGCGAGCAGTGTTGTTGATATACTGTACATGTGAGAAAAAAAAATAGACAGATTATCCTTATTGCTGTGCTGTTTTTATTTTTATTTTTTTTTTAAATAACATGGCAGCAGTCTGAAAATGCCATAAAACTAAACTATTTCAACACAACTATATGCAGCCGCTCCGACCACAGAGCGGTAGCTTCCCACACCGTTTGTTTTGCCGTTTCTATTGTAACGCATAACTTCCATCAGCAGCGCAATGGTATGACATCATCACGCAGCAGGCCCCAAATATTACAATATTCATTTTTACACCAGTATCAAAATTTATGCCCGTATTAGCATGAACGATGCAATATGACACACCCCTAGGTGGAAGCATATTTTTTTCAGGGATGAAGTGACCTGTTAGTTGGAGGACTTGTTGCAAAAGACAAATGCCCAGACACATTTAACAGCATGGGTAAACACAACACACAGGCAGATGGATAGAAGGCCAGGGTGATCACAATGCTTAACCATCCCTTCTGGGGCGACGTAATAGGAGCAAACAATGGCAAAGAAAGGGCTAATGGACGAGGCAGGGAGTGATGGAAAGAAATTAGGAGTCGAGAATACATACAGGAGATAGAAAAAAGAATCACTAAAATAGACAAAAGGGGTACAAAAGAGGACAAAGATAAGGATAGAGAATGGGAGTGATACAAGGGGGAGGTTTGACAGAGGAAGCACAGCACATCTCCTGAGATTTAATAGCAGCATCCTGGCCTCGCCATAGATCCACCTGCCCACGTCTCAATGAGGCGCCATCTGTCAGGGGCTCGTTACATCCAAGCACTTCTCCCTCACATTCCTCCAGCCCTGCATAAAAGCACAACACCGTCGAAAAGGAATGAGGGAGCTGCGGAGGAGATGGCTTTAAAATAAGGATGAATGGGTCCTGGAGAGGTTAGACTGACAGAAGTGCCGGGGCTCCTGTGCCGCTGATGTACAGTGCGGAGCAAGAGTCTTGATCGGATTGGGCTCTGCCTTTTGCCCTCTTCTGCTGGCCCCAACAATCACTGCAGAGATTTATATTCTTATGCTCACACTGCGGACCCCAGCACAACATCTATTTGGTTAGCCTCAGAAACTTGGAAAAACACGACATGCACAGAAATTCAGCAGCCTTGGCACTTGCAAAGCCTCCGAGGTGAAATCACACCTGCGCCAAGCAAATTTGAATCAGGCGAACCTGCAAATTCCAGACTTGTTTGTAACCATTTTGATTAATAAATTCCCCCCGCCAGGTCGGCAGGCCAACTCTCAAAACAATCATTCCTGCTCTGATTAATGGCTTGCTCTAAGCACTGATGCATGCCAACCAAGATGGAGGGGCTTCATGAAAATTATGAGGATTTGTGGCTATCTAGAGGCTTTGGGGGTGGAGAGAGAAAATCTAGTGAGCAACAAAGGTTACTCAGCCTATTCCCCTGTGATCACAGCACTGGAGGAAGGGAAGTGGGGGGGGGGGGGGGTCCTGCAGGGATTGGCTCCGGGGCTGGGCTTTAGGGTGGGAATGATGAGGTTATCTCCAGAATGGCTGCAACTGAGAAGTTCAAAATTAAAAAAAAAAAAAAAAGCTTTGTAATGGGCTGTCTTCTTTCTCTTCATACAGAGATCTTAGGCTGAGACACGCAACGCACCACATCAACAGATAACAGTTTTACTGGATGTTTCACAGGACGGGATCCACCTCTACTTTGTTTGAAATCTCTGTTAATGAAAGGAGACAGTTTATCACCCTCTTCACATCACCTTCATCACGCCCCTCTTTAAATGCTTCGTTAAACCTCCAAAGAAAGTATCACAAACAAGCTCCCAACACTTCACACCTGCCTTTTGTAATCGCAATAATTAACGTGACCCATTTACCACTGATGTCGACACCTATTTACAACAGGAATAATGAAAAATGTACCTGCTGATTGTCAATTAACAGACAATTCCCGTCGAGACGGGCGCAAGCACACAAGCCTGCGCAGGTACAACGGGTTCACCTTGAAAATTCTGTTTATGCAAACATGTTGACGTGGTTTCATAATGCCACAGAAATATCAGTCACTCAATACATGCTAAAGTGGCATTTTTTTCAACAAATGTAAAATAAATGAATAAAGGAAGGTGAATTCTACAGTGAGACAGCACAACACTGGGTATTTCAATAAATGCTTTGTTCCACTAGGCCTTGTCCTAGGGGATAAAGTTGGACCTTACTGGAAATACATTTAACCTGCTTCTCAGAGTATCTGGGGCAAGAAACTGCTTTGAGGGCTTTAAAGGAATAACCCAACTTTGATTTGATATGCAGCTTTAGCTTTGCTCTTATCCCACCTCTCTTTCTCTCTCTTCTCATATGTTTTTCTTTTCTGGCACATTCATTCTTTTTTTCTCTTGCCGTTTGGTGGCCTAATTGGAAATCTCTCCATTTCTGCTCCCTGTCATATGCAGATAGAAGTAAAATATAAAAAGATACAGAACTCAGTGGCAAGCCCTTGCCCACCCAACTTTGCTGAGGCATATTTCTTTCAAAGCAGCCGGTGTGCCAGTCTCACCTTTACTCTTTTTATTGATTCCCGACTCTTTGACTCTTTCACAGGAAAGATTTCAAATCTGTCCATATGGCAGGTGGAACGTTTGTTGCATCTCGCCCAGAAACGCGTACAAGCACATGCATGCACACCGCTATGCCTCTGTGACAAGACACTTAGTCAATACAGGGATGAAAGGAGAGAAGGGGAGAGGGAGGGAATGAGGGAGATTCAGAAGGTTGAGAACAGAGGAGGGCAGTACACACAGGAGATGGGGGGGGGGGGGGTATTTTGTAAATGTGGTGGTGTGGTGTCAGAGAGATGGTACAAAAAGGTGGGTGAGGTGAGGACAAGGGGGTATTGATGGGGATAGCGGGTGGTATGGCCGTTCTGTCAGTCTTGGCACATCGTTCCTCTCAATACACTTTCACTCCCCGGCTCCAGTCTGCTCTTTGGTCCTCCCCCACGGCTAGCCCTGGAGCAGGGATCCATCCAGCCCAGCCCTCCTGTCAACACAAGCCCAGCTCAGCAGCTCTGGCCCAGGCATCTGTCAGCCCACACAGTCCCCCGTCAGCCATCGCCTATTGGCTCAACACAGCGGGGCAGAAAAAGAGTGTAATATAGCACAGCAGAGCATCCGTCAACAAAGCAGAGACAGACCGTCGGAGGAAATCCCCTCAGCCCCAGGATAACATCCAAACTCCACACAGAACCCGAGTTCAATCCCAGACCCTCTTGCTGTGAGGCAGAAGTGTTTTCCACTGGTCTGCTGTGCTAAAAGCATCCTCATAATGGATTTATGGTTTAAATTCAATTCAACTTTATTTATATAGCGCCATTTCACAACAACAGTCATCTCATAGCACCATCAACTGTAGGGGGGACCCCCACAGTTGCAGAAAGACCCCAGCAATCAGGCGATCCCCTGTGAGCAAGCACTTGGCGACGGTGGAGAAGAAAAACTCCCTTTTAACAGGAAGAAACCTCCAGCAGAACCAGGCTCAGGGAGGGGCAGTCATCTGCTGCAACTGGCTGGGGGGTGAGGGGACAGAAGATGAAAAGAACAGACATGTAGAGAGCAAACAGCACGGATAAATAATGGATAAATGGACAGTCCACTTCCAGATGTTATAAATATTTATAACATTTTAAGAGGTTTTCAAAACATTTCACCAACTTATTAATTGAAATCTTATTCACCCTATCTTTTAGATAGGTAATGTTAAACCAGTGTTGTTCAACCTTTTTGGAGCCACGGCACCCTTCTTACATTGGAAGAAGTCTTGTGGGATCCCACCAAACAACAATATTGCAAAATGACACATTGTAGCCTATTACAGCATATCTAATGACAAGAGTCTTGTAATTTGTTTATGCTCAGTGTGGAATGTGGTG
The DNA here is from genome assembly GCA_020510985.1 of Pholidichthys leucotaenia. NCBI lineage: Eukaryota > Metazoa > Chordata > Actinopteri > Cichliformes > Pholidichthyidae > Pholidichthys > Pholidichthys leucotaenia. Next base: position 123,917,709 of record CM035847.1, on the reverse strand, counting down.
TGATTACATATGAAGTCATTGGAAAGGCATAAACACATGTGCATTTGCTCTGGGTGTCACAAGTGGACGCAAGTTTGCATCCACGTGAGTTGTTCAGTTTGTCCAACTGAGGCCAAGAGCTCGCTTGATATGGTGTTCTGTCCCCTTGCTGGCAGAGTGAATTAGTTTGAAAACAGACCAACCACCTCTCCTCAGATGCACACTCCCGCGAAGGGGATGCCATTCTCAGCACAACACTCGGGCATGGAGTTTCTTTGATTTCTGTGGCAGATGCAGCATGACAGCTGGGGTTGTGAAGGTGGCCCCACCTTTGGGGGGGGAGGGGGGGTCCGTTGTCCATTGAAAGGAGGAAGAAGAGGTAGAAGAAGAGAGACTGTGAATTGAAAATTATTTGCAATTTTTCTTTGGACCTATTTAAAAAAAGTGAAATTAGATGATTTCTCGTGGGACCATGAACATTATCTCATGGACCCCTTGGAGTTCGAGGACTGCTGGTTGAAAAACACTGCATTAAATGTTGTATAAGTTAATTCCCTTCCACAGCATGTGGGACACCATGTGGCGTATGGTGCGGTGCCCATCTCCGTTTCTCTGACCCTAGGCCACACAGCTACTGTAACTAGTAAAAGCTACAGTGGTTGGTCAGTCCTCTGGTAGCTTTGTGCGTTAACTTTCCTATCCCCATTCCATTATACTGAGCACCAAGCTAGAAGGTGGAAAGTACCATTTTTATATGGTCTTTGGTATGACCCGGCCAGGATTTGAACCTATGACCTCCTGGTTGTGGGGCGGATTCCCTGCCAACTAGGCCACCACTCTGGTAAATGTTGTGTACTCCTGGTCAAAATCTTAAGATTGGGGTAAAAATTACAAGTATTTGCATTTCACACTGGTGGATTTTCAGATTGTAAGTAGATCTTCAAAATGCAAAATGAAGAAACCGGAGAAAGAGACAAAAAAATGGCAATTTATTGAGAACTGCAATTAAACTCAAACAGGCTGTTCATCAGCTGATCAAAAGTTTAAGACCATAGCCCCAAAAAACAAAACAGAACTGTCAGAAAAAGACTCGTTATGGAGTAGCCTCAGCTTTCTTGTTGATCACTTCAAAAATTTGTTTATTGATGTGACTGTTCCCAGGAGGTTGGTGGGAACGTTGCTCCAGGTGGTGAAGATGGCTTCATGAAGGCCATCCATGGTCTGCAACTGACATCCATTTATGTAAGCATCTCTTGCCATCCAGCCCCAAATGTTCTCAGTGGGATTTAGAACAGGGGAACATGCAGGTTGGTCCAAAAAGCAACATTATTCTTCTGGAAGAAGTCCTTCATCAAGCGGGCATTGCGAACTGCAGCGTTGTCCTGTTGAAAAACCCTGTCATTACTGCACAGACGAGGGCCCTCAGTCAAGAGGGATGCCCGGTGCAACATCTCCACATAGCCAGCCACCGTTTGACACCCCTTCACAATCTGCAGCACCATTGTTCCTTTGAAGGAAAAAGGACCCCAAATCATGATGGAGCCTTCTCCACTCTGCTGTGTCGAAAACATCTCCAGTGAAATCTCCCCGTCATGCCAGTAACGTTGGAAACAAACAGGACCAGCCAGGTTCAATTTTTTCTCGTCAGAGAATAAAACGTTCTTCCACCTTTCAGTGTCTCATGTGTAGTGCTCCCTTGCAAAGTCCAAACGGGCAAATTTGTGGCGTGGGAGGAGATGTGGCCTTTGAAGACATTTCTTGTTCTTTAAGTCCTTCTTTTGTAGATGTTGTCTTATGGTTATTGGGTCGAGGTTCAGCCTGTGTCTTGACGGACAACCTGTCGAATCATCCAGCTCAGCTTTTTTGTGTTCCACTGATCAAAATCCCATTGAGAATGTTTGGGGATGGATGGCAAGGGAAGTTTACAAAAACAGACATCAGTTTCAGACCATGGATGCCCTTCATGAAGCCAGCTTCATCACATGGAGCAAACCAAATTCCTTGGACTTGTTTTTGATAATAAGCTGTCTTTTAATAAGTTGATAATAAGTTGTCTACCAACTGAGCCACCGGAGTGGTGGCTCAGTTGGTAGAGCATCCGCCCCACACCTGGGAGGCAGGGGTTCAAATCCCGGCTGGGTCATGCCGAAGACCATTTAAAAAGTGGAACTTCCTGCCGTCCAGCTTGGTGCTCGGTAATAATGGAATGGAGGAGGGAAATCTGTGGCGGCACCTTGCATGGCAGCGACCCCTCTGATTCTATATATGGGTGTGTGTGTGTGTGTGTGATTAACACTGTAGATAAGAGAAACACAATTTCATTCTACTGTACATGATTGGCTGTATGGATTGAATGACAAAGGGTGGTTTAAGGTTTAAGTTTATTCCACACATAAAATTTCTACAAATCAGATGTTTTAAAGCCCTTGATATTAAAGTTTTGGCAAAAACTAAATAGGGTGCAGACTCTACTGTGCTGCTGCGTCTCTACAGAGCACTTGCAGGATCTCAGAGTATGGGGCATAGTTTATGGATCAGCAAGGAAATCATACATCAGGACACTGGAAACTGTCCATCACCAAGGTCTAAGGCTTGCCTTGGGAGCTTTCAGAACCTCTCCTGTTAAGTGTGTATGTTGAAGCAAATGAGCCTTCACTTCAAAACAGGCACCTGAAGTTGGCTCTTCAATATATGGTTAAACTTAAAGCAAACCATAAAAATCCAGCCTACTCTGCAGTTTTTCACCCTCGATTTTTGCAGATGTATAAGGTCAGACCTTTAGCATCACTCCTTTTGGACTCCGTATAAATCCTCACCTGGTAAAGTTAAACCCTCATATGAGCAACGTAACACAGACGGTTTTGTCCCATTCCTCCATGGAGTTTGAGGAAACCCAATATTCTGGATCTGAGCCAAAACAAAAAGACACTCATCCAGATTTGTACCAGCAGCAGATTGTAGACATAAAATGCAGTTTTCCTCACTATTTTTCCATATACTCTCATGGATCTAAAGTAGACGGCTCGGTCTCAGCTGCAATTGTCACCAGGCACAATCAGTATGGTTTGCGGATTCCCAAACAATGTTCAGTTTTTACAGCAGAAGCTCGTGCTTTGCTTCTAGCATTGGAACACACTGAAAGAACCAAACAACAGAGCTCCTTAATTTTTACTGACTCCAGATCCTGTCTTCAGGCGCTTGGGTTTTTAAAGACTGATCACCCCATTATTATCCGGATTTTAGAGAAACTAGGCTTTTTACAGAAGCATAATTTTAATATCATCTTCTGTTAGATCTCCAGCCATGTTGGCCTGTCAGGTAGTGAGCAGGCAGACAATGCTGCCAAGAGGGCCCTTACCCAAGAAGTCACTCAATGCCAGATCCCAGCCTCAGACCTCAATTCTCTAATAACCTCCTATATTTTAAAGAAGTGGCAGACTGAATGGGACACATGCACTGCAAATAAACTGCATGATATTAAACCTGTCAAAAGCCATAGACACTTGCATCACTTTCAAAATCGACATGAGGTAGTGTTCACTAGATGCCGTATTGGCCACTTAGAATCAGAATCATCAGAATCAGCTTTACTCAAGGCTCACACACAGCTTTCTATTAAAAGGTGAAGCCCCACCATCTTGTCAGTTCTTCAGAGTTTTTTTTTTTTGTTTAAATCAATTAAGCACCTTTTACTTGACTGTCATTTTTCATCCTATCTGTATATAATTTTTAACTCGATTTTCTTATTAGTTTAATTTTTTGCCAAGAAATAGCCATAGATGCTGACATGGCACTAAACAAGAAACACTCATCACATGGAGCAACGTTCCTACCAGCCTCCTGGAAACAGTCACATCAAGCATGCCTAAATGAATTTTTAAAGTGATCAACAAGAACGGTGGGGCTACTCACTAGAGAGACCTTTTTTCTAACACTTTCAGTTCTGTTTTTGTAGTTTTTTGGGGCTTTGGTCCTAAACTTTTGATCAACAGATGAACAGCCTGAGTTTAAATGCAGTTTTCAATAAATTGCCTATACTCTTTTTTTTTTTTTTTTTTGTCTCTTGCTCTTGTTTCTCCTTTCTGTATTTTGAAACTCAACTTGCAACCTGGTTATGATCCACCAGTGCAAAATGCGAATACCTGTAATTTTTACCCCAGTCTTAAGATTTTGATCAGGAGTGTATATTCGGCGCTGCTGAAGTCATTCTATGACACGGTGGTGGCATCAGCCATCACTTTTGGAGTGGTCTGCTGGGGCAGTGGCATCACTGCAGCCGATAGGAAGAGACTGAACAAACTGATTAAGAAAGCTAGCTCTGTCCTGGGGCAACGCCTTGATCCGATGGAGGAGATAGGAGAGAGAAGGACGGTGGCTAAACTGTCATCTCTGCTGGAGTCCGAGTTCCACCCTATGCAGGACATACTGGATGCACTGAGGAGCTCATTTAGCAGCAGACTACATCATCCCAGGTGCACAACCGAGAGGTTTCGTAGGTCCTTCCTACCAACGGCTGTCAGACTGTACAACCTAAGCAGGGCTGCTCGCAGAGATAGCAAAAAGACGTAACAAACTAATAGTTTTTTTTGAATGCAAAAGATGCAATAGACTTACACAATGGTCCTCTTCGGCATACAACTAGGAACATACCGGTCGCTATGGAGGGTGAGAATATGTATGGGCACATAATCATACCATGTAGGATAACTAAATAGACGGTTATGCTGTTTCATCCCACCTAGCAACAATGCTCTGCACTGTGTGTGTTTATATATTTACATATTTATTCCATCTAGCTACAATGCTCTGCACTGGGTGTGTTTATATTTATATATCTATATATTTATTCCATCTAGCTACAATGCTCAGCACTGGGTGTGTTTATATTTATATATCTATATATTTATTCCATCTAGCTACATTGCTCCGCACTGTGTGTGTTTATATACTTGCATATTTATTCCACCTAGCTGCAATGCTCCGTACTGTGGGTGTTTATATATTTACATATTTATTCCATCTAGCTACAATGCTCTGCACTGTGTGTTCATATATTCATATATTTATTCCATCCAGCTACAATGCTCTGCACTGTGTGTCTGTGTGTGTGTGTGTGTGTGTATATATATATTTTATAGTAATATGTACATATGTATATTAGCTGCTCTTGCTTGCTTGTTTTTTGTTTTTTTTTCTTGCCTTCTGATTGTTGCTCTGAGTGCTGCTATCCCTGTGCTGTTGCAATCCTGGAATTTCCCCGTTGTGGGACTAATAAAGGCTTATCTTATCTTATATGCAAAGCTGTTGATACTCCTCCAAAAATCATGTTTTGTTTTTTTCTTGTTAACATTTCTGTAACATGTTTATTATGACTTATAAGACATATCAAGAGCTAAATCACTCAAATGTCTCACATCCCTGTTTTTATGCTTTAAAGTTTTGCTTAAGCCCCGCCCCCTGGAAAAAGACAAATTTAGACGGAGCATTTTTGGTGGCGTAGATTAACACCCCGCTGCCATATCCGTAGTGTTGAGTCGATCAGGATTCTCTTGCCTAACTGAAGCTAGCCTCCATGACCAGTTAGCATTTTTGGGCTAGTTGCTTTGAAAACTTGACCCAAATTAAGATGGGTCTTACCATTAGACTTCTTTTAAGGACTGATGCACTTTTAGTCATTATCCTGGGTCACTGTGCATACAACTGGGCATGTCCTTCAACCAGTAAGTCCTTTTATCACAACATTCATGCTCTTTAATGTAGCACTAGCCACTATTAGCCTTGTGTTATGTGGGTTGGGTCTAGTCACCGATTCTGGTGTTTGGGGGGGGGAGAGATTTTGACAGACAACTGTAAAACAATGTTGTTGTTTTTGTTTTTTTGTTTTTTTCTGTAGAAAAAGGGGCATAAGATACCATTTTAGACAATGTAGATTTGTTTTTATTGGGGATACCTACCAGAGTGTGTCTTTAAAATGTTCAATTTTTTTATTTTTTTTTGCAGTGTCTGGATGGATGCAGTGTTGGATATCCAAATAAAGTGTGACCGTTACTTATTTATTGTAAACCATTAAGCTATTATAACCAGTGTTGGGCAAGTTACTAAAAATAGTAACTAGTTACTTCTTTTCAAAAGTAACTGAGCTACTTTTGAGTTACTGCAAGATTAAAGTAACTAGATACTTGAAAAGTAGCTTTCATGTTACTTTCAAATGCATACTTAAATCATCTTGCACACACAGCAAGATCAAGGGCCCCTTGTTCTCACCAGAAAAAAAGAAGAAAAAGAAAACTGATGAGAGAAAAACTGATCTTACAGAGAAAAAATGTCTGATTTCCATAAACTATTGTAATCAGTAAAAAGTCAGAAATTTACTAGAAATAAAGCTGTAAGTTCAGAGAAAACTTTGGACCCTCTGGCGGGCCGTTTTTGACCCACGAGCCATATGTTTGACACCCCTGGACCAGCTCATTAAAAATGTGTATTTACAGGATTTACTTCCATGAAATAGTTGCATATCACAACAGCGTGCAAATGAATGCGATAAAATAAATCAGAAAGCACAGATAAATGAAAGTTCACTGCTTACAAGAAGCCGAAATCAGTCACTTTTTCTCTGTGCGTAAGAAATCTAAATGCATTTAATGCGGACATTAAATGCAAGCTTCTTGCTCTAAAAATACTCCTGTTTAATCACAGAGGTAGGAGCTGTTGGGGACTACTCACCACTGGAACAACAGGTGATCAGGGCTCGATATGAGAAGCCGCCACTGGGTTGCGTGTGAACTGGGGCAGGACAGGAAGCTGACCGGCAGAGACTGACAGCTATGGTAGAATTAGTTTATTTGCGCGAAAATATTTATCCATATTAATAAAACGAGTAACGCATATGATCAAATTTCAGTAACTGTAATGCATTACTGAATTTTTAAACGGTAATTTCATTACACAACACATTACTGCAAAAGTAGTGGCGTTGCAGTAAGGCGTTACTCTCAACACCGATTAACAGAGGAGACAAATGGCATAACTGTGACTTGATTGTTGCCAAATAGTGAATTTGCACTTATTTGTTCTCTTAAATTTCAGATATCAGTTTATTTAAGTTGCTGCTTTGTCATCAGGTAGATTGTTGCATCAAATATGTCAATGAGCTGCTTACAGATAAACAATGAAAGCATTTCTAGCTACAAATCTCTTGATCTTGCAAAATTGTGAGCCTGTATTGATGTATCTAATTATATAACTTATCTATAATTGCTAAGTCATGATTTATCAAGCATTTATATTCCAAATGACCGAAATAATAACCCCTTTGTAATGGCTGTGTCATTGTAAATTGGTGTCGTTTTTTTTTAGTAATATTCATGAAAATAAAGTCACACTGGCTAAATAACAGAGCGAAGTAGCTGCATCATTGTGGGAGCTGCAGCCAGTTAATGGGATGGATTTTCATTACAAATTGCTGAACCGTGCCTTGCTTTTCCAATCAAGTAGAATTCCCTGCAACCATCATGTTGAAGCTATCTGAAATCAGACCAACCAAAGACGGCCTTTTTTCTAATTCTGGTCCACCAGGGTATTGGCACAGCCCAAGAAACCAACACCATCCATCTTCTACCACTTTTCCGGAGGTCTGGGTCACAGAGGCAGCAGTTCAAGCAGAGAAGCCCAGACTTCACTCTCCCCAGCCACCTGTTCCAGCTCTTCAGAGAGGATACCAAGGCATTCCCAGACCAGCTGGGAGACATAGGAAACAATTACATGGGCAAAATTTCATTAATCTGATTACAATTCAGATCAGAATTTTACTGTTTACATGGATGCTGAAAAAGCTGATCCAATTAGGATGTGCGTTTCCATGTGTCACACGTTTGAACGGAATAAATCATTTTGACATGCACACGTCGACATTTCGACATTCCGAAAATAGTAGAAGAAGCAACTTCCGATATTGGCAAGCCCCGCTTCGTGTCGACATTGACCTGTATTGTGTCATTCAGACTGTACTTTTGCTTCTGCTGGTCTCCGTAATGAAGCTACAAGTACATACTTGTGCATATGACGAACAGAGGGAGACAGCAGGACGATACAGACCAGTTTTGTTTTACTCCCGCTAGGTTTTCCGCTAGCTGCTGCTAAGGCAGAAATATGTCACGTCGACGTGCGGCTGGTGTACAGACATATGCAGAAAACATTTTCTGCCCTACATTCAGAATAAGTGTTTTCATGCGCGCCATTCGGATTAACAATTGGCATAACCCACCCCTCTCAATCGGAATGAAATGTTGATCCGAATGAGCATGATCGGGTTAGAATATTCAGATTGGCGTGTTTACATGAAGCATTTTTATTCCAATCAGGCTTTTAATCCGGTTACTTGTGTCCATGTAAACATAGCCCTAGTCTCTCCGAGTCCTGGGTCTGCCCCGGGGTCTCCTCCCAGATGGACCTGCACAAAACACCTTAAGTGGGAGGCGTCCAGGAGGCATCCTGATCAGATGCCCATACCACCTCAACTGGCTCCTTTCAGTGTGGAGGAGCAGCGATTCTACTCTTGAGCCTCTCCCGGATGACTGAGATCCTCACCCCATCTCTGAGGGTGAGTCCAGCAATCCTATGAAGAAAGCTCATTTCAGCTGCTTGTATCTACAGCTCATGACCATAGGTGAGGATAGGAACGTAGATTGACTGGTAAATTGACAGCTTTGCCTTAGAGCTTAGCTCCCTCTTCACCACAACAGACCTCTATGTCTGCATCACTGCAGATGCTGCTCTGATCCTTCTGTCAATCTCTGGCTCCATTCTCCCCTCACTTGTGAATAAGACCCCAAGATACTTAAACTCTTCCACTTGGGGCAGGAGCTTGTCCCCAACCCGGAGAGGACAATCCACCTTTTTCCGGCTGGGGACCATGGACTCGGAGGTACTGATTCTCATCCCAGCCGCTTCACACACGGTGGCAAACCATCCCAGTAAGACTTGTAGGTCATTGCTGGATGAAGCCAGCAAGACAGCATCATCTGAAAACAACAGAGATGAGATCCTTTGGTCACCAAACATGACACCCTCCGTTCCCTGGCTGCGCTTAGAACTCCTGTCCATAAAAATTATGAACAGGATCGGTGACAAAGGGCAGACCTGGTGGGGTCCAACTCTCACTGGGAATGAGTCCGACAGAGTGTTGGCAATACGAACCAAACTCTCACAACGGTTGTACAGAGACCGAATAGCTCATAACAACAAGCCCAGTACCCCATACTCCAAAAGCACCCCCCCACACACAAAAAAAAAAAAAAAAACCACGAGGGACGCAGTTGAATGCCTTCTCCAAGTCCACAAAGCGCATGTAAACTGGTTGGGCAAACTCCCACAAACCCTTGAGGATTCTCAAGAGGGTAAAGAGCTTGTCCGATATGCCACGGCCAGGACAAACACCACATTGTGCCTCCTGAATCAAAGGTTCGACCCTTGGTCGGACTCTCCTCTCCAGTACCTTGGCATAGACTTTCCCAGGGAGGCTGAGGAGTGTGATCCCTCTAAAGTTGGAGCACACCCTCCGGTCCCCTTTTTTTGAAGAGAGGAACCACCACCCCAGTTTGCCATGCCAAAGGCACTGCCCCCGACCTCCACGCAATGTTGCAGAGGCATGTCAACCACGACAGCCCTACAACATCCAGGGCCTTGAGGTACTTGGGCGAATCTCATCCACCCCCGGGGCCTGGCCACCAAAGATTTTTAACCACCTTGGCGACCTCAGCCCCTGTGATGGGTGAGTCATCCCCCTTGTCCACAAGCTCTGCTTCCTCTGTAGAAGGTGTGTCAGTGGGATTGAGAAGATCCTAAAAGTATTCCTTCCACCGCCCAACGATATCCCCAGTCGAATTCAACAGTGCCCCATACGCACCATACACAGTGTGGACAGGGAGCTGCTTCGCCCTTCTGAGCTGCCGGACAGTTTGCCAGAATCTCTTCGAGGCCGACCGAAAGTCTTGTTCCATGGCCTCACTGAACTCCTCCCATACCAGAGTTTTTGCTTCAACAAACACCTGAGCTGCACTCCGCTTGGCCTGCCGGTATACCTCAACTGCTTCTGGAGTCCCACAAGCCAACCAAGCATGATAGGACTCCTTCAGCTTAATGGCCTCCCTCACCACTGGTGTCAACCACTTGGTTTGGGGGTTTCCACCACGAGATGCCGCAACGACCTTGCGACCGCAGCTCTGGGTAGCCGCTTCAACAATGGAGATGGAGAACATGGCCCATTCAGACTCCATGTCTCCAGACTCCCTCAGAATGTGGTTGAAGTTCTTCCGAAGGAGGGAGTTGAAGACCTCCCGGACAGGGGCCTCAGCCAGACGTTCCCAGCACACCCTCACTATACGTTTGGGTCTACCAGGTCTGAATGGCATCCTCCCCTGCCATTGGATTCAACTCACCAGGTGGTGATCAGTTGATAGCTCTTCACCTCTCTCTACCAGAGTGTCCAAGACATACGGTCACAGGTCCAATGACATGATCACAAAATCAATCATCAACCTGTGACCTATGGTGTCCTGGTGCCAAGTGCACATATGGACACCCTTATGCTTGAACATGATGTTCGTTATGGACAAACTGTGGTTGGCACAGAAGTCCAATAACTGAACACCACTCAGGTTCAGATCAGGCAAGCCATTCCTCCCAATCACCCTCCTCCAGGTTTCACTGTCATTGTCCACGTGCGCATTGAAGTCTCCCAGTAGGACAATGGAATCTCCAAGAGGAGCACTCTCCAGCACCCCAGTCAGAGACTCCAAAAAGGGTGGGTTCTCTGAACTATCATTTGTTGCATAGGCACAAATGATGGTCGGGACCCGTTTCCTAACCCGAAGACGCAGGGAAACAACCCTTTCGTCCACCAGGGAAAACTTCAATTTTGAGGACAGCAAGGTGGGGGGGGATACAAGAATACCCACCACTGCTCGTTGCATCTCGCCCGGAGCAACTCCAGAGTAGGCCAAGCTCCAGCCCCTCTCCAGGAGACTGGTTCTGGAACCGGAGCTGTGTTTTGAGGTTCGGCCGACTATATCTAGCTGGTATCTTTCAACCTCATGCACCAGCTCAGGCTCCTTCTCCACCAGAGAGGTGACATTCCACGTCCCAAAATCCAGCTTAGGAAGCTTGGGATCAGACCACCAAGGTCTCCGCCTTTTACCGCCACCTGATCCACATAGCACCAGACTCCCATGGTCCCTCCTGCAGGTGGTAAGCCCACTGGAGGGCAGACCCATGGAACTGCCTTCGGGCTGAGCCCGGCCAGGTCCCATGGGCAGAAACCCGGCCACAGGACGCTAGCCATCAAGCCACTCCCCCAGGCCTTTCTCCAGGGTGGGGCCCCAGTAACCCCATACCGGGCGGGGTACACTGAATCTAGCATTCATCATGAGTCTGTTTGATCGTTCTTAGTCTGGCCCTTCATCTAGGACCAGTTTGTCTTAGGTGACCCTACCAGAGGCAAATTGCCCCGGACAACATAGCTCCTGGGATCACTAAGGAACACAAACCCCCCGCCACGATAAGGTGACGATCCATGAGAGGAGGCCCAACACCCTTTGACAAATTCTTTGCAAGAAAAAGGTGAGGGCTAAAGGCAGACAACTCCTCTTACAAGTGATGGAAAGTTGTCCACTTTTGAGGTAGTCGCTCATTAGTGGGAACACAAAATACCTACTAGTGAGCATGGTCCAGACTGCACCGGGGGATCCTCTGAAGGCAGGAGTAGTTCCGAAGAACACAGGCAACGCAAAGGAAAGGGCAAGAGGTGCCGAATCTGGTCCCCAGATCAGTGTGTGGCTTTTTTCCCCTTCATGCTACCCACTATGACTGCGTATAGTGCTGATGAAAAGAGAGTTGTGAGGAAAAATAGAAGGATGATGAGGGCCCGAAATAGAGACAAACTCGGTGAAACTAGGCAGAAAATGAGCTGTGCTGGGAAGGCACAAGAAGAAAATAATGAAGCTTAGATTAGGAGAATATGGCTCTCATAAAGGTCTGAATGAGGAGCAATATACTGTACCATTTAATTTTATCTACTGTATGTTGACCGATATACAGTATTGTAGCATATGGTGACTGTTAACTTTAAAGTGACAATGGAGTTAGAGACACGTGAGTGATTAATAGTTCCAGTCACCTCTGTTTACCCAGCAGCTCCCATTCATATTAATACTGTCACTCTCTCATACTGCAAGTTAAGCTTTGCCTCACTTAGGCAGGGAGTATTAATCAAGAGTTCTTTGTCCTACAGTATTTCTGCTTCAGTTTCTGTAAAAACCAGTGGTTGTCATGAGATCCACAGTCTGCTCTTAACTAAATTACCAACAAAAGGCCACAGTTCACTTACTTTGAGCAACAGCTGTGCAGAAGTTTTCTTCAGTACCCTATAATTACAATGCCACTTTACTGCCAGGGTGCACAGGCACAGCCCTCTCATTATTGTGAATTCAGTAACGTGAGAAAACAGTCCACTTTCAATTTCACTGAATCTGCTCATTGCCATTTGATACTTGTTAAACTATACAGTGCTTTCTGGAGTTTGCATGCGCCCCCATGCTTACATGTTTGTACTCCTGGTTCTCTGGTTTTGTCCCACAGTCCAAATACTGTATATCTCTTTAGGTGGTAAAATGAGTGACAACAACCACTCTAAAGTTTGGAGAAATATAACTTTCTACAGTGCACACTGTTCCTTGTTGTTTATAGACTGAATGACAATGAAGTTCACTTCAATTTCTTATCTCGTTCAAAAGAAACACTTGGCACCAGAATAATGGACAGCTAAAAGTGGTTTCTAAAAGCGCACAAAAAAGGGTTAAAAAAAAAAAGGCACGGATGAGAATACAAACCATGTACTGCTTTTACCTCACTGCATGAATATTATTATACATGCAGCATCCAATATCTTGTTTAGATTTTTTAAACTCCCCAGTTCCAAAGACATTGAAAGTAAAACCAAAATACAATTATTTGCAAATCCTTTTCAACCCATATTCAATTTAATAAATTACAAAGACAAGATATTTAATGTTCTAATGAACTGATGAACTTCATTATTATTTTCTCTTTTTGGCAAATATTCACTCATTTTGAAATTGATGCCTTCATTATGTCCCACAAAAGCTGGGACGGGGACGTGTTTACCACTGTTTCACATTATCTTTTCCTTCAACACTCAACAAGCATTTAGGAAATGAGGACACTAATTGTTGAAGCTTTGGAGGTGAAGTTCTTTCCCATTCATGATGTATGGCTTCAGTTGCTCAACAGTCCGGGGTCTGTGTTGTCACATTTTGCTCTCCATAATGTGCCACACATGTTCAATGGGAGAAAGGTCTGGACTGCAGGCAGGCCAGTCTAGTACCTGCACTATTTTACTATGAAGCTACACTGCTGTAACATGGTCAGAATGTGGCTTGGCATTGTCTTGCTGAAATAAGCAGGGATGTCCCTGAAAAGACATTGCTTGGGTGGTAACATATTTTGCTCCAAAACCTGTATGTACGTTCAGCATTAATGGTGCATTCACAGATGTGCAAGTTCCCCATGCCATGGGCACTAACACACCCCCATACCATCACAGATGCTGGTTATTGAACGTAACGCTGAAAACAATCTGGATGGTCTTTCTCCTCTTTAGTCCAGAGGATACAATGTCCATCCATCCATCCATCTTCTTCCGCTTAATCCTTTTTGGGTCGCTGGGGGGTGGGGTGGGGGGCTGGATCCTATCCCAGCATCTTTGGGCGAGAGGCAGGGTACACCCTGGACAGATTGCCAGTCCATCGCAGAGCCAACACAGAGAGACAGACAACCATTCACTCTCACAGTCATACCTAAGGACAATTTAGAATCCCCAGTTTGATGCCAATTAACCTAACTTGCATGTTTTTGGCATGTGGGAGGAAACGGGAGAAATCCCCAGAGTAAACCCACGCAGACATGGGGAGAACATGCAAACTCCACACAGAGATCACTGTTGGTCGGAGGCTGGGATTGAACCCAGGATCCCCCGGCCAAGGGTGAGTTGCTGTGCTGTCACAGTGCTAACCACTCCACCACCGTGCTGCCCGATACAATGTCCATGATTTCCAAAAACAATTTGAACTGTGGACTCGTCGGACCACAGCACACTTTTCCACTTTGTCAGTCCATCTCAGATAATTTCATCTGTAATTTCCCAGTTTGGGATCAGTAAAGTACATCTAGCTATAAATTTGGGCCCAGAGCAACTGGCATCATTTCTGGGTATTGTTGATATATGGCTTTCATTTTGCATGTTTTAACTTGCACTTGTATGTAGCGACGAATGTGTCAACTGGCAATGGTTTTCTGAAGTGTTCCTGAACCTGTGTGGTAATATCCTTTACAGAATGATATTGTTTCTTAAAGCAGTGCTGCCTGAGGGATCAACAGTCATGGGCATTCAATATTGGTTTTTGGCCTTGCTGTTTACATGCAGAATTTTTTTCCAGATTCTGTGAATCTTTTGATATTAAGTACTGTAGCTAATGAAATCCCTAAATTCCAAGCAATTGTATGTTGAGAAACATTGTTTACTCCTTAAGGATTACATTTGATTACATGATCTGCCTCTCCTGTTGCTGGTGTCGCAGATCTGTGCCTGTCACATGATTGGTCAAAAAAGTAAGGGTGGGGAAAAAAAACCCAAAATAAACCCAGATGTACCAAGCATTTCACATCACGAGATGGCAGACACATATAGCTTACTGGTCTGCACTGGAGGACTGAGTTCAGCGAAACCAGAACTGCATCAAATTTGATATCACTTCCAGGGCGCAGAAGAAGAGATGTATAAACAATTGTGCAACATATATTCCACAGGGAGGAAGCATTTGCTCCAAATTTTTCCAACTATGATTCTAAAAGGGATTATTTAGATGCTGAAGAGAAATATTTACTTTCTGGACAACACAAGATGGACCGGAGCAGAACACTTTTCGTCCGCCATTGACGAAGCTGCACATGAGGGGGAGAGGACAATACTGCCGGTTCCGCGTGGCAAACAAACCAAAATTGAGGTGGAATAAATCAGAAGATAATTGTGATTGTTTCTGGATGTGGAACAGAAAGCGAAAATGACCAACAGAAGACAAATAAGGACCAGGGTGAGCACACAGATGCATGGTGACAGATGATGAGCAGTGGGTCTGATCATGTTTTTATCAGCTTGTTTACATTCTACTAATTTTCTGGTTCATATATTATGAAGATGAAAAAAAAGCAAAAACAAAGACAAAAAAACAAAACCATCCTTTGTGTAAATATGTCCAAAGTCCACTTTGACCGAAGGTTATGTAATCTGATGTGGCTGCTGTCACATTATGCAAATTAGAGGCGTAAGTTTACTCCTATCATAAACTTTGCATCATATTCTACATCTTTCTCTTTGACAGTAAGCCATTATCTCTTACCACTTTCAAGTTACAGCCTTTGGAATTTATAATATCTAAACTGAATATTTTCTTTAAAAAAATCGCCACCAGAAGGTGCGTGATGATGGTGCGGATTTGTGACAGAAAACCTCAAGTAGTTAAACTACTGAACTATTTGCCCGTGCAGTTTTTCATAAAGTGGTGAACCTCACCCCATCTTTGCTTGTGAACAACTGAGCCTTTTGGGAATGCTCCTTTTAAACCCAGTCATGACACTCTCCTATTTCCCATTAACCTGTTCACCTGTGGAATGTTGCAAAAGTGTTTTTTTTTTGTTTTTTTTTTAATCATTCCACAGCTTTCCCGGTCTTTTCTTGCCCCTCTCATAGCTTTATGTAACATGTTGCAGGCATCAAATTCAAAATGAGTGAATATTTGCAAAAAATAAAGTTCATCATTTTCAACATTAAATATTTTCCTTGTAGTGTATTCAATTGAATATAGGTTGAAAAGGATTTGCAAATCATTGTAGTCTGTTATTTACATTTGCACAATGTTCCAACTTCATTGAAATTGGGTTTGTATAATGTTTTTCAAACCTATTTTGCATTGTGAACCATCAGATTAAATATTGTAAATTTTCTCCTCACCAAATACATTTTTCTCAGAGTATG
Organism: Pholidichthys leucotaenia; assembly: GCA_020510985.1. Lineage (NCBI taxonomy): Eukaryota > Metazoa > Chordata > Actinopteri > Cichliformes > Pholidichthyidae > Pholidichthys > Pholidichthys leucotaenia. Next base: position 123,901,625 of record CM035847.1, on the reverse strand, counting down.
TCGCCTCACAATTCATGCTGATTTCCTGTGTGTAAGAATATCAGCAACCAAGAAAAGAGGAAGAACCTGCTGTGAGTCAAATAAGACTCTGTACTTTGAAATGGGAGAAGCAGGAGGCACTGCCTTCTATTGTCTTTTAAAGGAAGACAACAAGTCATTCATGCATTAATTTCAATACTGCAATCTTTGGAAGAATGTGTTTGTATGTGATGCACATTGCTGCTTGCCACTAAGAAAAATAAATGTGCATACTTCAGTACTGCTGAAAATTGTAGAGGTGCTACAGCATTAGACTGTGCCTGAAGTACCTTAAAACAGGATATATGTTGCACTTTTTCCACAGGTTAGCAGAGTTCCCAGCAGGGCTGGATTGGGACAAAAAAAAACAAACAAAAAAAACGGCCCTGGCATTCTTGGTCCAGGTGGCCCATCATAATCAGTCAAACAACAACAGTACAGATGGTCCAGTTAAACATGTGCAAGTCTTGTGCCATTTCCCCAAAGCTGAGTAGTATTTTACATCCAAAACAAGGCAACAGAATAGTCACATGATCACATTCCTTTTTAAAAGATGTATAACTGGGAATAATTTCATAACAAAGCTTCTCTCCTTACAACAATTGCAGGGATGTGCAGAGACATTTTGAGGGGTGAAAGAAAGGGCACCCTTCCACTCTGACTCCTGTTGCTTGAGTACTTTCCAGCCCACTGTAAATCTTCTAATATTAGAAGCTTTGTTCATGGCTTCATGCCGACTAGTAAGAGTTTAAGTAGCAACCTTCAACCATCGAGAGCGAGAGAGAGAGACTTTTGCATAAATATTGTCATAATTTTAAAGTCTTAAAATTTTCCAAAGGTGGAAAACTTGGAGGAAAAAGCCACAAAATTACAAGAAAAAAAAAAACATCACAAACATAAAATAAAAGCATGTAAATGTAACAAATTTATTGGGACAAATGCACATTTATTTAAAATATGTACCAAATTCATGAGAAAAAAGTGCTAAATTACAAGAAACACAACCTTGAATTTAAAAGATTTAGTTACAAATTCTTGGCAAAAGTTGCAAATTTATGAGGGAAAAATTCACACATGTACAATTACAGTCACTGAGAATGTAAACGCAGGAAGTTATTTAAAAGTTAAATTCATTGAGAGAAAAAAGTAAATGAATAAATTGTTGAGACAAAGGTCAGAAAATCACAGAAATTGAGCTCATTTGCAAAAAAAAGAAAATCTATGAAAAGAAGGGAAAATTGAGGCAAAAGTGCAGATGGAACAAAAAATTATGCCAGTTTGATACAAAAGGTCACAAATTCTCATGTACTTTAAAACCTAAATGTTTCAGGTATGCATCATACTCTTACCAAATAAATTCAGACAGACCCAAAAGCTATTCACAGCGTTGCAGAATATTCAAGCTGAGGCTGGCGTCATACAGTATTATGAGATGTTAAGGTGTGCGTTACCTGTAGAAGAGCTGCAGGAGCCTCCTGTCTGCTCACCTTTCCCGCTGTTGGAATAGGGAGGTGTTATGTCCACAAACCTAGAATGAAGACGGACGAGGATGCTGTGCTCGAATTGAACTTTATTACACAATGTTTAATAATTACACTGCACACTTAAAACTCAGTTATATCCCTGAAGACGAGCCGTAGCACAGAGGACCATGAGATGGCAGACTCTCTCCTATATATGGAGGCTTGATGACATCACCAGCCGGCTGTGTCATCATGCTGCCCATTGTAGTAAATCCCATCACTACATTCTTTTTTTTTTCCCTTTGCAAAATACATAACACATACAAATCAGCCTTCCCCCAATTTAGTACACATACAATTGAACATTCAGAACTCCGAATTAGGGTCAGCGGGTAGACCACCGCTGGATCCAACGTGGCTGGATGGATTATTCTGCCACCTCCTCTTAGCTGTGTTCCTACCTAAACACGGTTTCTTTTTACAGTCTTCCATGGGGAAGGCGGTTCTGCCGGAGGGGCCTTGTAGCGGGCCCGCGATAGATGTGCCCCTGGAGATGCCGGGGCCAGAACCGATCTTCATAACATTGGGGCCCAGGTCCCACACTGCACCAGCTAACTCCCGTGAAACCTCGCCATCTGGAGCAGCCACCTGGACACACCGGAGTTGGTTTGTGTGCTGAACCAAACCATCTGTCAGACGAAAGCATGCCGATCCCAGTTTTGCCACAGTCCTCAGCACCATCTGCTGTCCCGTCGGCTGTGATTTCGTCAGTTGCTGTCCCAGTCTCTCGTCAGTGTGGACTCAAGCCCAGTCCATGACTTGGAGAGGCGCCTTGCTTGGCCTCACATGTCCCTGTGATTGCAGTGGCGCCGTGTCTTAAACTCCATCGTGTCGTAACAATTCTGTCATTACCGTTTGCCACAGACCCTTCACCCGACCTCACTGTTGTTGTTTCCGCAGTCCAAACTTGGTCGTGGGTACTGAAGGTATCCAGCATCTCTGTCGTTTGCTGTTGCGGACTCTTCACCTGTCAGCTTGATCGTAACCTCCATAGACTGATACTGAGCATGGATACCTTCTTCTCCCTCATCTGATGTGCTGTGTTGTTGTGCCATGTCGTAGGTAGTGTCTGTGCCCGGTTATTGTGTCCCGGGGTCCTCTGTGTGCATGGGCTCCCTGTCCTGCAATTCCGCAGCAGCCGCCTTAGTCTACGGCTGGGTGAGGATCTGCTCCCCCCCCTCCTTCCCGGCCGGGCAGCTCTCCTCCTGCACACTTGGGATGGCTTGTTCGGCATCGGTGTCACCTTTTGTAAACGCGTCTCAATTACTGTAGCTTGACAAGTTGAGGCCGTCACGGATGGTGAAGCCCAGTCAGAAGAGGCTACAGTATCTCTCATAATGTTTTCACTATGTGTAGTCACTTGAAACTTGAAATCATAAGCCATCCTCGATTTGTAGTAGTCCGTTAGCTTGATTGTCCCAGCGTTGCTAACTCTGTGACCCCCATAGCCATTAAGGGCCACCGGGTTCTTCCTAATTTTGTGGTTGGGGGAAAATTTCTTCACTGTAGCCCAATTCAGCATTGACTTAACCGCCGCAGTGTTGAGCAGCAGCAGCACAGTCATGTCATCCAATTCAACCATGCTGTATGCACGTGAATTAATTTCAGGGCTTACCGCATGGATAGTGGTTGCTGGCGGGTGGCTTTGCTTGCTTGGCGGGCTCCACGGCACCAGTGACTGGCACACTGGTGAAATGGTTAAAACGTCCACACTTGTTACAACACTGTCCTCTTGCTGGGAAAAAATGTGCTCTCATGGTGCGTCGGGGAACCACAGTTACCACATGTGGGGCTTCTCGGAGTGGTTCTCTGTTTAACGGAGTTTGCCTTGTACTCGTCTACCGTATCTTCATATTCCTCCGCTCCCACCGTGTTGGCTAACATCGTCTGTCCTGTTGGCTTTTGTTGTTGGTGCCTACCTAGCTCCAGTGCTAACTTCTCTGCTGACTCAAGCTGGAATGCTAGCTCTTATTGTGCTAGCTAGCGTCATGTCATTTGGCAGTGTTAGCATCATAGCCCTTAGCCTCGGGTTACTTGTGTTCTCCGCCAACTGGTCCCGCACCATCTCATTCTCTAACAGTCCAAAGCGGCACATGCTAGCCAGATGTCTTAAATCGGAAACAAATTGTTGGGTGGATTCACCAATTCCTTATCGCCTCTGGCGGAATAAAATTTGTTGTGCTATCATGTTGTCCGGTGTAGCAAAGTGGCTAGACAGTAGCTCAACAGCATCCACATACGAGTCCTTTGGACCAAGCGTGTGAAAAATCCTCTGACCTATGCCCAAGTTGTGGGCAAGTAGTGCCCGTTTCCTTACTTTATCCAGCTTTCCCAGGTCCAATGCTGCAATGTAGGTTTTGAGCGCGTCCAGCCAACATGGTTACGGGATGTCCGGTTCGTCTGGAGACTTGATGAAAGGCCTCAGCGGTCTTGGGCATGCTTCCATGGTTAGTAAATTCTCGTCGCCAAATGTTATGTCTACAAGCCTGAAATGAAGATGGAAGAGGATGCTGTGCTCGAATTGAACTTTATTACACAATGTTTAACAATTACACTGCACACTTAACACTGAGTTATATCTCTGAGGACGAGCCATAGCAAAAAGGACCATGAGATAGCCGACTCTCCCTTATATGTCATGGTGTGATGACGTCACCAACCGGCTGCGTCATCACGCCGCCCACTGTAGTAAATCCCATCACTACAGGATGGCCCTGATGTTGCATTCAAATACACTCAAAAGTTTGACTTTATATCGGCATTAGTAGGGTAAAACATAAAGTATGACACATAAGGCTTTGTCTGGAAGCTTTTTTAACCGACTGTCTTTTATTTTAATATATTTAGTGGTATCCAGTTCCACTTTTCCCCCCCATCTTTTCAACTCCACTTTTACACTTTTATTTTCATCAAACACTTCTGCTACCACACAGTTTTTTCCCCAGTAAACTCAGCTCTGAAAGGGGCTGGTGCACACTGGGAAGGAAGGGGTTCGGGTATTAGGGGTGCTTAAGAGATTTGATTGGGCAGTCCAGTGTCAGTAATGAAAATAAATGAATGGGCTGCTGTCAGTATTTCAAAGGCCAGTGCACAGCGGTTCTTGAAGCCACGGTTACATAAGTATATTGATGACGATGCACCAGCCCGCATGTGCGTTGGCCCGCCAGGCAAATGCCCAGTACACCATATGGACAGTCCAGCCTTGATTCCCAGAGATCTTGATGGAATGTGTCTGATGTGCTTTGGTCAAAATACATCAGGCTTTAATTATTGAAGCACCATTTTTCACCCAGTTTAAGCAGATTTTCTTTTGTAGAATGGCTCATTCCAGTGCATGCTTCTTTAAATTCTCATGAGTCTTAGTTTACCCAACCCTCCCTTTTTCATCACCACTGAGATTTTTGGTTGATGCTGGCAGACAGGTGCCCAGCATCAACCAGTTAGCTATTGGCTCTGGTGGCAAAGACGGCCATAACTAATGGATGAATACAAGAATGTGAAAGCCCAAATAAAGAGTTATCGGCATAGGGGTATCTCATGCAGTTGGTTCAAAGGACATGGCCAGTCGCTGGCACACAAAAAACACAGAAACGGCACTCAATGAGTGAATGAGTAACTCATACTAGGAGCCTAAACTTTCAGCCTCTCCTCACCAAGGTGATGTCTGATGCAGCAGACAGTCCAGCCAAGGTGCTAATGGGTTGGTCTGCTGGCCTATTATGGCCAGAATGGTGCAAGTTATACTATATTGTCAAGTGTGGATTAGTTAACCAGGTGGGAGCACAGATGTCTAGTGAGAGTAGATGGAACACATAGAAATTAAGACCTAACCATGCTCCAACATCCATGCTTACTCTAGGCAGCCTGATCTGTCGACCTTTTCCTGCTGAGGCAACCTCTAATGTGGGAGGCAGACCGACCCCAGCTAAGATAAGATAAGATAAGATAAGCCTTTATTAGTCCCACAATGGGGAAATTCCAGGATTGCAACAGCACAGGGACAGCAACACTCAGAGCAACAATCAGAAGGCAAGAAAAAACAACATCTAGCAAACATATGTCCATATTACTATAAATGTATATACTGTATATAGACACACAATGCAGAGCATTATGGCTGGTGGATGTGCAGCAGAAAGTCTAAGCTCTCTCTCCGCGGATGCAGCGGGCCAGCTGGAAGTCTTTGGGCATGATGGTGACCCCCTTAGCGAAGAAGAGACCACCAGGTGGGTCTCGCTGGTCTCCTGCAGAGCCATGACGGCGAAACTCAGGAAACGCAGTAATATGTAACATTTATTACATTATATTTATATTATATTAACATATATTTATTATATTATTATTATTATTATATTTATTCATATAAGTAATATGAAACATTTTATTGTGCCCTTTAAAAAAAAAAGATTTTTATTCAATAAAATACTGTACTTACGTTGCCATGACCGTCACCCTTTGATAAGTGGTTATGGACTCTGATCTTATTTGGCCATGCCACTATAAATGATGGGATGTGCGGGGGCCTGTAGTGAGTGATGGAGATGGTTAAAAGGCATGGATGGGGATGAGGCTGGAGAGATGGATGAACTATTTATAAAGTCAGCCTGACATTTGATCCTGCCATAGGTATAGGTGACAAATGGATGTTAATATGCTACTGAAGGAACGGTGGCTAAATGAAGACCAAAAAGAGCCACAAAACAGCCACGAAAATGATCACATCAAAGCAGCACTAAGTTTCAGCGTATTTCCTACATATCAAATTATGTCAATGCCATAAATAAATGAAAAAAAAAAAAATCACTGCAGGCTAGTAAACTGAAAAGTGAAATACCATGTAACAACTGTAATCCACATTCAGTTAACAATTTTACCCTTACTCATTAAAGTTGATCAGCCACACTATGAAGATATGGGAAAGAGTTGTTGAAGCCAGGTTAAAAAGAGAGGTGACAGTGAGCAGCAGTATGGTGTCATGCCAAGAAAGAGTGGTACAAATGCAATTTTTGCTCTAAGAGCATTGATAGAGAAGTATAAAAAAGGTCAGGAGTTGAACTGTGTCTTTGTGGATCTAGAGAAAGCATATGATGGGGTGCCAAGAGAGGAAGTGTGGTACTGTATGAGAAAGTCAGGAGTGGCCAAGAAGTATGAGTGTGGTGCAGGACATGTATGAGGACAGCAAGACCATGGTGAGGTGTGGTGTAATGGTGACAGGTGGATTCAAGGTGGGGTGGGATTACATCAGGGATCAGATCTGAGCCCCTTGTTTCCCATGGTTATGGACAGGCAGACAGACGAGGTCAGGAAGGAGTCTCCGTGGACAATGATGTTTACAGACGTCATTGTGATCTGTAGTGAGAGTAGGGAGCAGGTGGAAGACAACCTAGTCAGGTGGAAGTATGCTCTTGAGAGAAGAGGAATGAAAGTCAGTTGAAGCAAGACAGAATACGTGTGTGTAAATGAGATGTGGGCTGGTGTAATGGTGAAGATGCAAGGAGTAGATGTAGTGAAGGTAAGAGTTTAAATACCCGAGGTCACCAATTCAAAGCAATGGAAGATGCACAAGAGAGGTGAAGACGAGAGTGCACGCAGGGTGGAGTGGGTGGAGACGAGTGTCAGGGGTGATTTGTGACAGGATAGCAGCTAGAGGGAAAGGGAAGATTGACAAGATGGCAGTGAGACCTGCTATGAGGTATGGTTTGGAGATGGTGGCACTGACAGAAAGTCAGGAGGTGGAGCAGAAGGTGGCAGAGTTGAGGGTGCCAAGATTCTCATTGGGAGTGACTAGGAGGGACAGGATTAGAATCGAGTATATCAGAGGGACAGCTCGGGTTGAGCTGTTTGAAGACAAAGTAATAGAGACAAGGTTGAGATGGTTTGGACGTGTGCAGAGGATGGATAGTGGACATACTGGACAAAGGATGTTGAAGATGGAGCTGCCAGGCAGGAGGAGAAGAGGAAGACCACAGAAGATTCATGGATGTAGTGAAGGAGGACATGGAGAGGGTTTGTGTTGCAGAGGAAGATGCAAGGGATAGGGTGCGATGGAGACAGATGATCCACTGTGGCGACCCCTAAAGGGAGCAGCCGAAAGAAGACCCTCTTCATATTCTATGCGTTCACAGTGTGGTCTGGGTCAAAAATGACCCGCACCAGGAATTCCCTCATAGGAAATGTTGATACTAAATTTTTAACTACAGTTCTATTTAGAATGTCAAAATTGCCTCTCACATTGATAAATGTATGATTAATCCTTAATAAATGTTTCACAGAGCAGGGAGAGTGTATTTTTAAGTTTTAAAAGTCGTTTTTGGAGAAAAATATCTATCACCTAGTATCATGTGCTGTTTTGCATAAGACATAAAAGCTGTAATGATTTAAATATGTTACTGAATTTGAAAATGGCTAGAACATTCTGGAACTGTTGAAATTTATAATAACCACGTCTAACCATTGCAACTATTAAATGTTATCCTCGGTGCTGTATCACAAGAAATCTTCATTATCAATATTCAGCATTTACCACAAAATATGACAAAATATTGTTTCAAACTAGTCTCTGCACTTAAAGCAGTGGTAGGAAATTGCTTGTGTGGGACTTGCACATACGTTCCCCACAGTTGCAGTGGGTTGTTTCTGTTTTGCAGTGCAGAAGTTGCATCACCTTCTCTTCTGTCCCCCTGTCTTGGCTTCTTGTGACCTTTTTGAACCGGACCAGGCTCGCTCTGAGCAGCACAGTGAAACGGTGGTTAGCAATGATGCCTCACAGCGAGAAGCAGGCAGGATTGGGAGCCTTTCTGTGTAGAGTAATGTGGTGGAAACACAGACGGTTCTCGTGACGGTGTCAAGGTCCTCCTCGAACTCTGTCACCCTGTTCCATAAACACACACACACAGAAATGGCTTGTACATGTTCACAGTTTCAAGATTCCCTAAAACCACCGTTTTCCTTTATTTGGCCCACACTGGTTGATCTGAAATCCGTCTCGATAAATATGGGTCAAATTTGACCCAAAACAGCCCCGGTGTACAAACATTTGTAGCACCTGCACAAAAGTATAACATTTTAAAATATTTTCTTTTTTTTTTGTGTGCATTTTGGGTCACTTAAGGAAAAATCATCAAATTTCAGGCTAAAAGAATGAAGCTCAGGCTATTTTTACTGCTGTTAAATGTCAAAAATGATCAAATTTGACCCAAACACTTTGTAAGGGTTAACATAAAATTCCTCAGAACAATTTCCCTACAAAACGTTTGAGTGTTATTTTACATCTTACCGACATCCCCTCCATGGATCGCCACCTTGTTGTGGTGGAAGGGGTTCGAGTGCGCTCGTGATCCCAGGAGCTGTGTTGTCGGGGGCAACTTGCCCCTGGTTGGGTCTCCCAAGACAAACTGGTCCTGGGTGAAGGGCCAGACTAAAAGTGGTCCAGTAGATCCATATGAAAAGGTTACATCGAGGACCAGTGTACCTCAAAGGAGCCCCATGGGTCTGCCCTCCGTTGGGCTCACCACCTGCAGGAGGGATCATGGTGTAATGTGAAAAGAGGCTAGTCCGGGCTATGATGGATGGATGGACTTATCTACTCTAAGGCAAAGAGGGAGCTATTCTGTTTGCACACAGTCAGCTCTCAGTACAGCTAAAAACAATCGGGAGACCAAGTGCCTGAACCTAAGAGAAAATAAATTTGTCCACTAGAGGCCAACAAAAGCAAAGTATACAGGGATGAGAACAAATGTACGTATATAATCTGGAAAGTAGACTGCAGGTATTGGTTTCCACTTATATTCACTGTCATTTTGGATGTAAATGGATAAAGCTCTGACTTCCGCCCAGGAAACCGATGTTATGTGCTGTTATGACCACCTCTATCGAGCATTCGCCGGTTTTCCCTTTTCATAATTGGCAGGCACTAAAAGGACAAAAATAACAGTGAACTGTTTCTTATTGCTGCAACACATAGTAGGCTTACAGCAACAATAACACAGGTATGGATTCTGTCTTTTTTAAAATTGAAGCCAGGAAAAAATCAATAAAGTAGCAATATCAGGCTGGAAGTAGAGATATTCAGTGACCGTGATGAAATTAGAAATGCTAGCTATAGCAGCTCGCCAGAGTGGTCCTTTCCTCTGCAGGATCATGTTGTTCAAGAAAAAGATTTAGCAGCTTCACTAGGAGGGAAAAAGTCAGTCTCGAATTGAAAAGACTGGCTGGCAAAGCGATAATATGATTTAGAAGAATCTGAATGGGAATGCATTCATAATGCCTCTCTGACAAAAGCTGGCACGCAAGTTTATTTACCCAACACATCAATGTTGATTAGACAAACAGTACCTACACAGAGTATGATCAAGGCTGAACCAGGGAAGAGCAACCATGCAGAAGAATGGAAGATAGCTTGGACATCATTAAGTGAATTTATGTGTCTGGTCAATAAATGCCAAGATTAAAAGCAATCAGCCTGTTTGATGCGTCATACCATTATAAATCAGGTTGGTTGGAAAAAAATAAACATGAAATGAAATGTATTTTGTGTATCACTCAACATAAAAATAACGATCATAGTGTGATATCATTTACTGGTGTATTAAGTAAGAGTAGTCACCAAAAAACTTATGAGTCATAATAGGAAAGTAACTAGAAGAGTACTCAAAGCGCATACCTCCACCAAGGCTCCTTCCGTCCCTCATGGATCACCTCCAAAATGTAATGGGTTCATGTGTACTTCGGGTGAAAATTGCATCAAAGTCTATCCAGTAGTTTTGGAGGATTTTTCTTAACACACTGTGAGAAGATTAAGAGCCTTGGCGGAGGTATGTGTTCTCAGCTTATCAGCAAAATGTGCTGGGTTCCTCTCTAGCCCAAGGACCACCTCTGGTGAAAATTTCATCCAAATCCATCCCGTAGACTTTGTGTAATCTTGCTGCATAAATACAAAAAAGGTCCTTGGTGGAGGTATGCACTCTGATTATCACCAAAATTTAATGGGTTCATCCTGGGCCCAAGGGCTACCTCTGAAAATGTCATCAAAATCTGAGCAGTAGTTTTTGCATAACCCTGCTAACAGACAAACCACCCTGATCCCCTTACCTCCTGGGCAGGGCTAACCTGAAAGTCTGCTGGAGCTGTCAGTCATGACTTTACTTTTGCTAAATTGTGAGGTATTTCTTTCAAATATTACTTTTTTCCCCTAGTAAATGAATTAGGTTTTCCTCATATTTTTTTAAACCATTTGCCAAAATTTGCAACCCTTTTTGTCCACAAAATTTTTTTTTTTACTCAAAAATATTAACTTTTCTCATAAAATGCAACCTTTGTATTTTTTTTTTAAATAAATTTGTGGCGTTTTATTCAAAAATACAAAAGTGGCATTTTTATAAGGGAAAAGAGTTAATTAGTTACAAAAACATTTTTTGTTGGGGGGGAAAAAAAGGTGTGTTTTTTTGTTTTTTTTTAAATTGTACATCCTGCCTTCTAGCTTGGTGCTCAGCATAATAGAAAGGGGGAAGGAAAGTTGGTTGCCCAGCTACAAGGAGAGCATAAGCCAGGGTACTCTCTCTGCTGGTCCCAAGCCTGGGTAAATGGGGAGGGCTGCATCAAGAAGGGTATTTGGCATAAAAATCCTGGCCAGATCAAGATGCCACATTGCGATATCAGGTGGTTAGACGCTGACAACCCCGAAAGGAAGCAGCCGGAAAAAAAAAAAAAAAAAATTAAGACATTTTTTTTTTCCTTGGAAATGTATCATTTTTCCTCATAAATTTCTCCTTTTCTCCTCATACTTTACAATATTTTCACTGTTGGGGTGGCAGTGGCTCGGGAGGTAGAGCAGGTTGTCAAACAACTGGAGGGTTGGCGGTTTGAATCCCACTCTCCCCAGCCATCCTGCTGTTGTGTTCCTGGGCGCAAGACACTTTACCCACCTTGCCTCCAGTGTCCATGACACTGGGTATGAATGTGTATGAATGTTCAGTAGTGGACAGAGAGGCCATTGGCACGGCTTGGCAGCCACGTTTCCATCGGTCCGCCCCAAGGCAGCTGGGGCTACAGTGGTAGCTTACCGCTACCATTGACCATGTTTACATGTACACAGATAGACCAGTTATGATTGGATTTTTGGAGTTATCTGATTATTGAAGTGGCCATGTAAACAGAATAACCCAATAAAGGTCATGTAACCAGGGCCATTAATTCAAGTGGTTTACCCTCCAATAATCTCTTTATTCAGTTCATGTAAACGCAACTAAACTGATTATTGCCATCATCGGTTTATTCCCAGTAATTGGTTTATTGTGACCATGTAACCGGGGTCAGTGTGTGTCTGTTGAGTGAATGAATAATGGACTGACTGTAAAGCGCTCTGGGTATCATGAAAGCATGAAAGGTGCTATATAAATCTGTAAAGCACTTTGGTCATCTAGAGATGAGTGCTATATAAGTGAACGCCATTTACTGTAAATGCAATCCATTATTTTTATTATAAATTTGTCCTTTGTGATAAGTTTGACTTTTTTTCCATGGAGAGTTTTCAAATATTCTCATTAATTTATGTTTTTTTTTTCTCACAATGCTGTTGGTTCAAAGAAAATAAAAACTGTTGATGTGTGCCCTGATATAATCCAAAGTATATTGAGATAAATTGTAATAAATGAATTTTTCATGAGCCAGAGTAAAAGAACAATGATTTCAGTTGAGCAACAAAGTCTATGGTTGAAAATGAGTGGAAAAACATCAATAGCACTCGGTTCAAATTGGTGAGATAAAAGTAACTTGAAGACCTAAAAATATACCCAAGTAAAAGTATACATTTTTGGTAAAACGGTAAAACATATTATTCAATAAAACTACTCAGTAAAGCAAAATTTTGGTAAAAAGTTACGTATACTTGAGAAAATGGAAGTCTTTATTCGGTTGTGTGTAGGTTGAAAGCTCATTGGTTGAAACATTGGCTAGATATTTTAAAGGAATGACCTTTACAGAAATAAAGGGTTTGTCTGGATTATCTGTCACGTCGACGCTCTACCAGCTGATTACACGTCAATTCCTAAATCTTCTAAGTGCATAAACCCCAATGTGAACAACATGCATCTGACTGATGGATGTTAAACAAGAAAACAGAGCATGTGTCACTCATCACATTAAAAGCCAAGTGTCTTTTAATTTACTGCAATATTCATTCATTCATTCATTCATTCATCTTCTTCCGCTTAATCCTTTTCGGGTCGTGGGGGGGCTGGAGCCTATCCCAGCACCTTTGGGCGAGAGGCAGGGTACACCCTGGACAGATCGCCAGTCCATCGCAGGGCCAACACAGAGAGACAGACAACCATTCACTCTCACAGTCATACCTAAGGACAATTTAGAATCCCCAGTTTGATGCCAATTAACCTAACCTGCATGTTTTTGGGTTTTTGTTTTTGGCATGTGGGAGGAAACCGGAGAAATCCCGGAGTAAACCCACGCAGACACGGGGAGAACATGCAAACTCCACACAGATCACTGTTGGTCAGGGGCTGGGATTGAACCCAGGATCCCCCGGCCAAGGGTGAGTTACTGTGCTGCCGCAGTGCTAACCACTCCGCCACCGCGCCGCCCTTTACTGCATTATGTTTGAGTGAATTATTTTTCAAATATGAAACACTTCATCTCAAAATTAAATATCTCAGAAGGGTACCTCACAGCCCTGGATTGCAGTTTATTGAGCTGAATTGAGGCTTAAACCAAGGTTTTCAAGAGTCTCATCCTGTTGCTAAGCTCTGGGTTGCCCTGTTGAGTTGATGGCTAACGTCACGTTGTTGTATTACTTCCAGTTTTAGAGCAAATGGTAGTTTACAAAATGTAGTTCTCCCAGCGGTGAGAATATGTTTTGGGGGACTTTTAAATTGATCCATTCTACATTATTGAGCTCTCTTCAGTAAAATAAGTTTTGCACACATGCTTACACATTTCCTTTGAATTTTTGGCGCTACGGTGTCGTGCAATTTGTGTAAATTGCATGAATCTAGCACTATGGGCTACATCAGTAATGAATGTTTTGGAGAGGTAAAGACTCCAAAACTCCAAAGAAGTCTGACTCATAACGTGACGTATGTTCCAAGGATTTGAATATGAATCAAGCTCCACTTTAGAGCTCCAGATGTTCCCTTTGTGTTATGGACGGTTGCAGGGGGGGAAAGTTGCTCCTATAGCTCTCCACGATGACAGGAAAATGTTTTTAAATGCAGTGCACTGTTGAGTTGTCTCTTTTAATTTGATTCCTGAATACCGCTGAAACTAAACTGAATGGATGCTTTAGAGTGAGCGAAGTGGAAGATGGATGTCAGTGAGTTGTTATCTTGGCTCCACACAAAGCGAAGGAACATCAGTAGGGATAAAAGCTCTAAGTACAAGCCTTCAACAAATCTGACATCCTGCTCCCACTGTGAAACAGGCCTGGGTAGCTGCACCAACACGTTTGTTCATCACCCGGGGTCACCTACCAAAGGCGGCATCACTCCACCACTGAGCTGAGCTGCTCCCCTGCAGCCAATCTGGAGCGGCGCACAGCCAAAGGCACCGGGAGTTTCCGGAATTTGCATGCGAGGCGCATCTACTGTCTGCTTGCATTACAGCCGATATCCATTCTCATTGATTCTGACGTCTTCCTGCATTTACATTTATTCATTAGGAAGACGCTCGGCTCCCATCCCGCCCGTGCGAGACATCTCAGCTCGAGCTTACTTGGCATAATGCTCTGATGGCACACAACAAGAAGTAAACAAGAGGATACCGGTGTCCTTTCTCATCCACAGGAATAGGCTCACTGTTAAAGGAGATGTATTCATCAGAACAGAAGAAGGGACAGATTTGGGAGGCAAAGCGTGAGCTGGAGAAAGAGCCCACAGATGGGTGGGAATAAAAATATATGTTCCTCAACTTTGGGTTTTACTTCTTTTGGAAATAAAAGATAAGTGGGTTGTTGGAGATGTCTGATTAGGTTAACGGTCACGGTTGGCGAGCAGCATCAAATGGTGCTGCTGAATTGTGCTGCAATAAACACAGCTCGGAGCATTGTTTGGGGCAATGATGGCGTGTAGCAGACTTATGTATACGCCTTACTTGAAGCATATCTCACTACCATACAGCCCGCCCAAACCGCAGGAATGAATAATTGTGCCCCTTTGTTTCCTTCTCATTTATTAAATCCCCACGTCATTGCTCCTGATAAGACTGCACAACGTGAAGCAAAAAAAAAAACCATTAGATGCCCTTTCTTTTCTCACCCTTTCCCCACTGCATTCTCTAACGAGGAAGCAAATCTTTCTGCGTCTATCTCCTTCTCACCTCTCTCGCCCCCGTTGTGTCTGCAGGTGTTATGTTGACGACAAGGTGTCCAGGGTGGCTTGGCTCAATCGATCCAACATCATCTTCGCCGGCCAGGACAAGTGGTCCTTGGACCCCAGAGTAGATTTGGTCACCAAAGGACAGCTGGAGTACAGCCTACGCATACAAAAGGTAAAACGGACAACAGAAGCGAGTCCAGTCTTTCCAAACATGACCTCATCTGTGGTTGAGTGCAGATTACATTTGCATGTATAGGTGAAAGACAGTAGATTATTATTTTTTGTGTGTGTCAAGGATGTCATTCAAACTTCATGAAATATGACCCCAATAAACTATTTGACTTAAATTTATTTTTTGGTGCAGGAGCTGTGTTGTTTAAATATTAATCCATTCATTTATGCAGCAGGTTCTGTCAGAGGGATTTTTTCCCCCCCTGCTTCATTCTTTATTTTTGATATATCACTTTCTCTTTGCTTCCCCAAGCGTGAGCATAGAAAGTGACAGGGTATGAAGATAGAGGTGTTTTTACAAAACCGCATTCCATATAAATTAATGCTTAAAACCAGTCTGACATCTTGAGAAGCTTGTGTGCCAGATAGACAGAAAACTGGAGCCAGCTCGTGTTGGCATGGAATAAAGACACCAGGAGACAACAAGTCAAGTAGTTTCTGTGGAGATACTTTGCAGCATATGTTTTTAAAACTTTGTTTATTACGACTACTAAAAGTGTGAGGTAAAGATGGAATGGAAAATGTGATGTTTGCCATGTATATAGTGAAATTGTATGTATTTTGGACTGACAGGAAGACACAGTTCGGGTAAAACACGCACGACAGTTGCGCTTGTGATTACGCTTATGTATTTTTTTACAAAACAAATGTTCATGTTCACATTTTTTTAAATTGAGAAATGCTTTAGAATAGACTAACTTAAGGGGATGTCTACCATAGTAATTTCTCTTCTGCAGCCAAATGGCTGCTTTCCAGCCAGGCGTCGCATAGCTTTTAGGGGCAGATTTACTAAGGCAGCGCAAATTAGCGAGTGCGCAATTTAGACAGCGCGCCTAAAGGAGTGGCCAATTTTTGCCAGTGATCTACTATCAACACGCAGAATTATGAACTCAGACGCAGGCACTTCATCTCAATGACAACACATCCACCAAGAGCACCGCAAACTTGTGCGCAGGCACACCTGAGGGAGCGGGTCATCAACACAGGCACAGCCAGTTCAGAGGAGCATAATACAGGAGTTGTTTTTTAAAGCTTTTTTTAAGCTTTCGTTTAAGCACAAACTCCAGTAAAAGTTTTTTTGTTTGTCATATTACAAAGTTTTCATTTTCATTTCACATGGCAGACTCCTTTGTTTGAATATGTATAAATAAGTATTTGTATATAATTTTAAAAAGGACTACTCATGAATAAATTTATTTGACCAACATGTTTATTAACACATGAACCATTAAGATGGTCTGATGGAGACTCTGGGGTTTTATTATGTGAATAACTTTGTTTTAACAAAATCAACAGGTCTCCCAATCCGTGACTTTTCATAAATATGTGCAGTTTATCTTTTCTGAAGTCTGGAACAGTAATAAAATTAAACACAATTTCCCTTTTTTCTTGGACCGCAGAGATTGCTGTCATTGAGTTACGGTGTTGCAATTTCGGGGGACGTTTCTATGGATCTGTGCCATATTTGTTAATAATCTCATTGTTTTCTGTGTGTCCTGAGCTGGGAGAAAGCAATGGAGAGAAGAGGGAACTGAATTACTGTTTTATGCACAGCAAAAAGAAATAGAAATATTGATAGAGGAAAAAAACGAAGAAAATTGACAGTGTGGAAGATTTTGTTTCAAGAGCGAGGGAGAGCTGAGAGGAAAACTCCAGAGTCTGAATCTCTGCAGAAAATAGAAAAAAAAAGTCTCTATTGGCTGACACCATCTGTATGTCCACTGTAGGTAGGAAGGGCTCCTAAATCCTATTTTATGGATACAAATTCATGTAGTAGGCTATATATAAACACAGGAAATAAAAAAAAAAAAAAAATGCCGGCAGATGTCCAGTTCAGCATAACACTGATCTCTGTCAGACCGTTGATATTGTATAATCTGTTCTGTCATGCCAAATAAAGTCACACGCAGAGAGAAGCTTCTGTCTCTTTGGTTATGCTCCCTTGGTTCTCGCCAGTGTCTCCTCCTGGCAACGATTGCCATCATGTCAGGCACAGACGAATTAAGACATGGTTTTTTTTGAGGGGGGCGTTAAATCCTGGCACATTTAGCAGGAGACTGACAGCCGCAAACCTGAGTAAATCACCTTGCGCTAGTCATTTAACTACTCCCCTCCCTCAAATTTGCACGTTGACATGACAACTCCCACAAATACATATGCAACGAGGCCAGGTGCAAAATTAACATAGTCCACGCCTTTCCACCGCTAATTTTGCCCTGTGCCCTTTAGTAAATCTCAACAGGGTTTTTTTTATATGTCAAAACAGGGTTTTACAATGGCGCAGCATGTTAGTAAATCTGCCCCTTAGTGGTAGCTATATTCTGTAGTTGGTAAATGTGCTCTAGTGAACCTCTGCTCTATTCCAGTTGAAATACAAGAGCTGCTCATTAAAGATTCCCCATGACTCATTTCCCTTGGACTGAGAGTAACCAAACTTGGCACAATTATTAGTCTTTCTCTGCATAGGTACCACCAAGGGTCACGCACTTCTCCCGTCACTTAATGAAGCTGCGGAGATGTTGACTGTTGAAGTTTGTAGGTGGTGTCAGAAGCCACAACTTCATGGCCTCAGAAATCACTGTTTCACTATCTTGGAAATGCTTGCCCCTCAAAAATGACTTGGTTTGGAAAGCGGTGGAAGTCAGATGGTGTGAGGTGTGGAGGGTCAGGGGGTGATGAAGGCTTTCATAGCTGCAAGACTGTGCTTGTGTCTGGGCAACATGCACGTTGTGATCCAGGGTGTTGTCTTGCAGGAGGCAAGCCCCTTTGGTCAGCATGCCACGCTTTTTGGTTTTGATGGCCTTCTGCACTTTCTGCAGCAGTGAAGAGTAGTAAGTCCTGGCAATTGTGGTACTCTGTGCCAGGAAATCCATCATTAATACACCATGCTGATCCTAAAAGACCATGAGTATGGCCTTGCCCACCGAGGGTTGGCCATATGCCTTCTTTGGAAATGGTGAGTTGTAATGCTTCCACTGTTTTGACTGGGCTTTAGTCTCTGTATCATAGTGATAGACCCATGTTTTGTTCTCGTGTTTTAATCTGATTAGTCTGTTGAAGAAGTCCTCCTGGTTTTCTTGGCACATGGCCAAAAACACCTGGGAGCACATGACTTGTTCCTGCTTCTGGAAAGGTATAGAGAATTTCCACATGTGTAAATGGTCAAGGATGATTTTTTTTCAAAAGACCCTACGCTGATCTTGACTTCTT
Organism: Pholidichthys leucotaenia; assembly: GCA_020510985.1. Taxonomy (NCBI): domain Eukaryota; kingdom Metazoa; phylum Chordata; class Actinopteri; order Cichliformes; family Pholidichthyidae; genus Pholidichthys; species Pholidichthys leucotaenia. Next base: position 123,883,321 of record CM035847.1, on the reverse strand, counting down.
GGGCTAGTTGGCAAACAGATATGCGGTGATCCTCCAAAATGGTGGCCTCTACTTGCTAGATGGTGTCTTCATCGATGGCACATTGTGGTTGCCTGGGAATGGTTGCCGTTTCCACCGATGTCCTACCGCACTTGAACAATGTCAGTGCTTGACTATATTATATGATGAGGTGTCCTCCCTATGAGTCTCATTCAGCTCATCAAATGTTTCTTGTGGTGTACGGCCTCTCAAATACAGGAACCTGATGCCCGCTCTGCTTTCAACTGGCTCCTTTAGCACACCTTACCCCACCTTACCACCTGTAAAAGAGAAACCCTTAGGAGTTCAGAGCTGCAAATTACCACATGACCTATAGAGATATGTGCATGTGCATGTGCAGTTTCAGCCTCCTACAATAACCGCAAAGCTGCAGGTCCAGACAACATTCCGGGACATGTGCTCCGAGACTGCGCGAGCGAGTTGGCGGATGTCCTGACTGACATTTATAACATCTCCCTAGTCAGGCCATCGTTCCCAGTGCTTCAAGACCTCTATCATTGTACCGGTGGCAAAGAAACCAGTGGTGTCCTGTTTGAATGACTATCGTCCTGTTGCACTTACACCAATTGTGATGAAGTGTTTTGAACGGCTTGTCAAACCACACATCACAGCCTGCCTCCCTGCATCACACGACCTGCTCCAGTTTGCATATCGTTCAAACCGCTCCACGGAGGATGCTATAGTCACCACCCTACACTCTGTCATCACCCACCTGGACCAGAAAGACACCTACGCCAGACTCCTGTACATTGATTTCAGTTCAGCATTCAACACCATTATTCCCCAGAGACTGATAGAGAAATTACTCCTTCTCGGTCTGAACACTGCCACATGTCTCTGGATCCTGGATTTCCTGACTGAGAGACCTCAGTCTGTCCGGGTTGGAAACAACATCTCCAACTCTGTCACGCTGAGTACCGGAACCCCTCAAGGCTGTGTACTCAGTCCACTGTTGTTTACACTTCTAACACATGACTGTGTATCCAAACACGAGGGGAACCAGATTATTAAGTTTGCAGATGACACCACGGTGGTGGGACTTATTCAGAGGGATGAGGAATCAATGTACAGGGAAGAAGTGAGAGACCTGGAGGGCTGGTGCAGGGAGAACAATCTGGTGCTCAACGTGGACAAAACAAAGGAGATGATTATCGACTTCCGGCGGTCACAGCCTGAGCACGTCCCCCTCAGCATCGGCGGCCGTTTAGTGGCGAGAGTAGAGAACATCAAGTTCCTCGGAGTGCAGATCTCGCAGGACCTGACCTGGAGCAAGAATTCCTTGGAGATCAGGAAGCGAGCTCAGCAGAGACTACACTTCTTGAGGAAACTCAAACAGGCCTCTCTCCCCATCTGCATCCTCAGGACCTTCTACAGAGGTGTGGTGGAGAGTGTTCTGACGTACTGCATTGCTACATGGTACTCCAGCTGCAGTATGTCAGACAAAAAAGCCCTGCAGAGGATAGTCAAGGGGGCGGAGAGGGTAATTGGAGTCTCCCTCCCCTCTGTCCAAGAACTTTTTCAGAGCCGTTGTAGGAGCAGGGCACTGAACATTGTCAAGGACCGTTCTCACCCTCTGCATAAACACTTTGAACTTCTTCCATCTGGTAAACGATTCCGGAGCATCAGAGGCAGAACCACCAGACTGATCAACAGCTTCCTCCCACAAGCTGTCAGGATGCTGAACAGCTGACCCGGATTCTCACATACACACTACTGCACCTATGGACATTTTGTATATTATAGTTAGTTATTCTTTTTCCCCAAGTATGTCTCAGGGATGTGTGAATGGATGGGGGGGGTGGGGGGTGGAGCTATGTGGGAGTGTGTCTTAATCATGCTGCTTCTTATATGGATGCCGAGAGAAACGCAATTTCATCTTGGCTGCACTACAGTTGTATGTACAGCAATATGACAATAAAGTTTGATTTGATTTGATAACCGGAAGTGGGTCAGGGGAAATCTTCAATGTGCCGCCCTTGTATCACATGTATTCACCAGACTCACTCTCTCCCACATTGTCTCAAAACCCCACACCTAAACGTGGCATAAATTGTGCGTATCATGCATATTGGGCAATTTCAAGCGCTCACAGCATATTTGTCAGCCTGTTATTTTACAGAAGCATTGGTGTTGGGGGTTTTTTGGAGCATGAACACGATATTTGTGAAGCTAAATTCTGATATCTTTGTTTAAAAAATTGTTCAAGTGGTGATGTTCCACATTTGCATATTTTCACATATTCATATTGATTTGTTCTTATTTGTTGTCACCAACATGTTTATAATTCATTGTAAGCTTTTCAGTTGCTAATCATGGTTTGCACATTTGTAATTGTGCAAAACTAAAAATTAACATTGGCATCCATTAGGATTGAGTTACTGTTAGTGTGTCATGACCTTAGTAGAATTGTTTCTGTGCCTTTTACCTTGGCATTCATTTGGAGAGCTAAGTAAGAATTTCATTGCTCAGGAAATGTAGCATTAACTGCTGTACACAATAATAAAGACTTTGAATAATTGAATTTTAAAATGTCATTTCTTTATCTATTTAAAGTCCAGCTATTACATTTTCTGGCAGAGCATCTTCATTGAATTACAGCATTTCTAAGAAATGATCAGCTTTTTGAACTATGTATCATTGCCTCCTGCTCTCATTCCTCTTTTTTTAGTTATTCCAAGTTTTTTTTTTTCCCCCAGAGATTACCATAAGTCTGTTTTTTTTCACTGACTGTTCTTTGTTTTCTTCTTTTTGCAGCTTAAGTGCTTTATTTTCTGTTCAGCATTTCTACACTGGACTATCAAACTGCTATCACTCCACAGCTCCATTTCAAAATTCCTCAAATGCTTCCAATTCCCCAGTCCATTTATTCTAACAATGGAGATTGTTTTATATGCAAGAATGATCTTAGACCTTTAAAACTTGTACATATGGTAACTCACATTTCTCTTTTGAGCAGCTCTTTAACATCTCTACAGTGCCTGTTTACCCAACAACCCCTTTTAAGATAAATTAATCAAAATTTCTTTCAATAAAAAGTAAAACAGATGAGGCGTTGCAGAAAAATAAGCTTTAATTTAAAATTTTACAAGAGGAATGCTCTCTAATAATAACAAATGTTATGTAAAGGCTGGTCTTCAGTGTTTGGGCCAAGTCTGAAGGGGATTGAGGTAATATCGAGTGAGGATTATTCAAGCGCACAAACAGCTCTCCAATTATACTCCTGTGATGAGAGGAAAGGAACTCAAGCCGTGTGCAGAAGACAAATTACAGTAATATTGCCAATGTCATTTTACATAACTTCTTTCTCTGAAGAAATTCATTTAGGAGTCAGCCATTGTTGGTTTAAAGGTGTGAAAGACGAGAAAAAAACAATAATTCATTGTGGTCTTTGTTTAAACCTCTAAATGGAAATGAAAGAATCCAGAGTAGATTCACGACCTGCTGTTTGACCACATCGGGCTTCACTGTTACCACTTTGCTTCTAACACCTAAACAGCTGCTAATGTTCAATTCAGAGCAGCATAATGTTATACTTTTTGTTGCATGCCAATATAAAATCACCATCATCAGCAACCATGGCACCCATTATGGCGGTTATCAGCTCAGCTGTGCAGGAGATGAACAGCAGTCGGAGTCAAACTTCAGACCAGTGGAATCACAGAGTTCTGTTCACCGCTCTCGCTGATTTCCGCCAGCGTGTGTCCACACACTGAAGATGCACGTACAGGGCCATGCACCACAGCCAGCACATACCCATCAGATGCTGCCCCTGCTGGCATGCAACCATTTTGGTTTTATAGCCTTTTCTAGCTGTGAAGCAGATTACGCAAATGCAATGGACCACTTGGCCGCAACATTTTTTTTGTGGGACAATTCAACTCTTGGAAATTTGCATCTTTTTTCTCTTAAACTTGCAACTGATAAATTTGTTTTTCTTGTAAAAAAATGTTTCATCCATCCATCCATCCATCTTCTACCGCTTTTCCGGAGGTCCGGGTCGCGGAGGCAGCAGTTCAAGCAGAGAAGCCCAGACCTCCCTCTCCCCAGCCACCTGCTCCAGCTCTTCAGAGGGGATACCAAGGCGTTCCCAGACCAGCTGGGAGACATAGTCTCTCCACCGAGTCCTGGGTCTGCCCCGGGGTCTCCTCCCAGTGGGACGTACCTGAAACACCTCAAGTGGGAGGCGTCTACGAGGCATCCTAATCAGATGCCCATACCACCTCAACTGACTCCTTTCAATGTGGAGGAGCAGCGGTTCTACTCTGAGCCTCTCCCGGATGACTGAGCTCCTCACCCTATCTCTGAGGGTGAGTCCAGCAATCCTACGGAGAAAGCTCATTTCAGCTGCTTGTATCCGCGATCTCGTTCTTTCGGTCATTACCCAAAGCTCGTGACCAAATTTTTCATTGTAATTTTTTTTTCTTATTAAATTGTGGCTTTTTTAATAAATGTACAATTTTTTCATACATTTGTTTTTCTCATAAATTTGCAACTTTTTTCTTGTAACTTTCAAGCTTTTTCTATCTTGGATCTTTTTCTCGTAATTTTTTACTTTTTTCTTGTAAATTTTTACCACTTGTGTACCACACATGTGGATGTTGATTACATTTTTATTCTGTGTAACGGTTACTTTTTTTCTGTACATCTAGTCGGTTACCCATGTTATATGTTTTTGTTGGAAGGGGAGAGTTTTTTTTAAACGGCCATCACAAAAGTATAGGCCCCCAAACAGAATCTAGCATGGGACCCCAAAAAACTACAGAAACCACAGGATGTAGCACTCATGATTTACTGCCCTTCTAAACTGAGGGATAAAGGGGACATCCAGATGAAGATTCCTTTTCAGACCACCTAATATAACACAAATATTATTTTGCTTTTCTTTCTTAAACTATACATTTTAAAAAGTAAACTTGTAGTGATGTATAGTCAGGGCAAGTAGGTACTATTTTATTTTTACTGCTTTTGATTACTGTATAGATCTACTGTTTGTGTCTCACACCTTAGGAACCCCTTTAAAATGGACTCTTCCAGATACATGAGCGCATATAGAGCTTTTAATTTTATTTTGTAATATTGATTATCAGTGGGTGGGAGTGTAGCCAAAGAAGAATAATTTGGCTGTTGTCTACGTTGGTTGTAGTCCCGTGATCCATCAGTATGAAGTCAATCCTCTTTTATCTCTGCTTTAAACCTCATGTCTTCAGTCAAGTGGCCTCCATAGGTCATAAATTAAAGGGAGTTCTGAAGTGTGAACATCTGATATTGTAATTTTGAAAGGCAAAACCAAATTTAAGAAAACATGATTCGTTTTAACATACAGTACACTACTCACAAAAACTTAGGAATATTTGGCTTTCGGGTAAAAGTTATGGAAAATGTAACAAGTTCACACTACAGTGATATTATATCATGAAAGTAGGGCATTTAAATAGAACCATGCAATGGTGATTTTCTTGTCTCAATGTAGTGAAGCAAAAGCCAACAACAGTGGTGGGTATACCACAACAAAAACTGTCATTGTCTTAATAACTTGTCATGTGCCTTTGAACATCAATTCCAGCTTGACAACGTCTCATGCTGTTCACAAGTCCACTTATTGTCTGCTGAGGCATGGCATTCCACTCTTGTTGAAGGGCGGCTCTCAGGTCATTGAGGTTGTGGGGTGCAGGGTTATGAGCCTATAAACGGTGACTCAGCTGATCCCATAGGTTTTCTATGGGATTCAAGTCTGGAGAAAGTGCAGTCGACTCCATTTGAGGTACCACTGCCTCCAGCAGCCATTCCCTAATGACGCGACCTTGAGGAGCTGGAGCATTGTCGTCCATGAAGATGAAGTTAGGCCTGTGTTGTTCATGCAGGGGCACAATGACTGGATTAATGATGTTATTCAGATAGTATCGGCTTGCCACTGTACCATTCACAAGGTGTAGGGTAGTTCTGTATTGACTAGACACACCTGCCCAGACTAACACCACCAAAGGCAGATGCATAACGCTCTCCTTGACGTCTCCAACGTTGTTGGTGGCCATCATTTCTGCTCAACGTGAATCGACTTTCATCAGAGAACAGCACTGAGGCCTACTGGTCCATTGTCCAGCATAAATGTTCCCTGGCTCATGCAAGACGATGACACCTGAGCCTAGTGGTGTGGTCAGGTACCCTTGCAGGTCATCTAGCATGCAGACCACACTGATCTAAATGGCTTTGAATGGTCTGACGTGACACTTGGGTGCCTCTCACCTCCCTTAAATGTGCCGGGAGTTGAGTGGCATTCATCATTCGGCTCTGCAGGACACTGTTCACAATGGAGCGGTCATCAGCGTGAGATGGGGCCAAAGGACGTCCGCTTCTATGCCTTTCTGTGACTCTTCCAGTCTCTCCATCTCTGTTGCAACCTGCTGATGACACTCTGTGACACTCTAAGCTCAGTGGCCACTTCCCTCTGAGAACATCCTGTTTGAAGCCTCACAATGGCGAGGTACTGTTGATCAATTGTTAGGTGTCGTCTTGGCCTCATGATGTCAAAATGTAAACATGATGAAGAGGACTGTAAATACCAATTCTAATTGAACCAGAAAATTTATTGGTCGATTCATGGATCAAACACCTGTTGTGAATTTTGCAGTTAAGCACCTTGTTCGAGAACAGCAAGCTATGCAAAAAGTACTGAAACCCTGAACAGTTGGACATGTGCATTCAAAAGGTTAGAGAAGGTAAAATTAAGTTCACCCGTAAAGGTTATAGTGCATTTTAGGTGCACCCTGAAATTTTACCCGAAAGATGAATATCCCTAACTTTTTGTGAGTAGTTCATCTTATAAGATATAGATATGTACAAAGACAAAAAAGCTCGCCAGAGTTCCCCTTAGTTACCTTAAATTCTTCCCATTTAAGAAGTGATAAATCACTGGTCAACACCAAATTTATTGTCTCAAGTTTTTTTTAGCTGACTTAGGACAATTTTGATGTGCTGAATCCAAAAATCACATTGGTTTTGTTCAATCAGGTCAACTTTTTTGAACTATGGCCACATGTTTTCTTACGTTTTTGTTTACATGTACGGGTATTTTCGCTTTATGATGCAAAATTTTTTTATTTCTTGAAATTCTCTGAATTTTGAACAATGATGACGTAACATTCAATTTACATGTACTTTCAGTGTCTACTATTCAATTTACAGTACACCTGTGCAACTGCTGTACAACTGCTTATAACTTAACATAAAAACCTGACCTGATCGAGAGAAACGGATGTCATTTTCGGATTCAGTGGTGCAAAATTGTCTTAAATCAGTTGAAAAAACAGACAACTTACAAAAAAATTATTTTTGATATGCTGCAATATCATTGACAAATTGTACCATGAAAAATCAAAATCACCTTGATAATTCCTTCACTGTTCAACATCACAGACCCAGTAAGTTAGGTGAACTCTTGTCTTTTATTCACCTCAAATTATCACGTCACATTTTGGACATTGAACTTAACTATCAGGATTTAAATATGGAGTGATTCCTGGTCTTGACGAGCTGTGAGTTCATTTAACTAATTTATGTAAGCTAAACTTTAAAAAGAGAGGCGGCGAGATGAGGAGAGGTGATGCCGATAGAAGACAGGAAAGCAGCCATTATTTTTAATCAGACAAAACATCTGTTAAACAGTGCTGTAATTGTGATAACTGAGGCAGCCAGTTTTCCATTGACACTGTTATTTTATTTTGTGCAGGTGGATGTATATGACGAGGGCTCATACACCTGCTCCATACAGACTAAGCAGCAGCCCAAGACCTCACAGGTCTACCTCATTGTACAAGGTAAGCTCCAGAAAAGCTGTTTCAGAGTTTAGTTTTATTTATACTTACAGGGAAAAAGAAAATATAGAGGTATGAATGTGGAAAGATTAGATTTGTCCACCGATAAGATTTGTCACGGCCCATGTAAAGTTTTAAACCCTTGATTTCATGCAGGTACCAGACATTGATGCTAATGGACTTTAATACTTTTCTTAAACATAGTTTAAGGAGTCTGTTTTGAAAATATGTATTTTTTTAAACAAAGGCTGTATGTCACAAATGTCTCCCTAAAGAGGAGGGATTTACTTCTTTTTGCAATACATAATGTTTGTGAAAACTTTAAGTTGCAATTTTACATTTCAGAGAATAGAATCTTGCTTCTCCTAAACGGATACCTGAGAAACTTCTACATGTGCTGAAATTGTGAGAGTGTAAGTGAGAGAAGTTGCTGCAGGATTTGATCCAGTGCCTGGGGGGTGGAAAGAACACCCTCTTTGTATCTTATATATTTTTTTTCTTTTCTTTCTCCTGTGGGGTTCCAAGCGTCTAGCTCCTGAGATTAAACGGAAAACAATTCTGTAACATCATCAACTTTTGCACTCACAAGATGTAACAAAAAGGTATATGCACAGAAGCAAAGTCATGTTCAGCTGCTGCCACATCCCTGCCTCACTCCTCTGTATAATTCTGCATATTCTCGGTGGATGCAGAGGAAATGTGAAATCTGCTGACAGTCAGCTGCAGATACTAATTTCTCAAATGATTTGAAAGTAAATGCTATAAAATGGATTAATAAACTCAACATCATTGAATATATTGGTAATGTTATATAACCTACATCTGTACACGTACAGTGTTCTACCTTGAGTTATTTCTACATCATAGATCTCTTTATGCTTAAGCTCCTAAACCTAAATGATGGATAATTTGGGGTAATGTGTACTTATCTTTCTGTAGGGTAACAGCTAGGGGTGGGAATCGTGAGGGACCTCGCAACATGATACGCATCAGAATACTGGGGTCATGATACAATACTATCACAATACTATGATTCCTTAAGTATTGCAATACCATACCCCCCTCCCCCAATTTTAATGTCAGATTTTGTCCCCAAAGTACAACTGTCAATATCTGTTTCATATAAGTTTTCACTCTTTTCAACTCACTGTGGCCACTTTTGGGTTGGATGGCTGCAGGCTCTCAGGCCTCCGTGGGATGGTGTGCTGTTGTGGTCCTTTCTGTTGCTGACATCCCTGAGCTCCAGCATCTCATGTTCCAGGTGGCTTCATTTTCCACGGCAACACATCTATGCACACAGGGAGGGCGGCTGACTTTGATGTTTACTTGGCTTACTCTGAGCTGGGAGATGGCTTTGTTGCACAGGAGTTGTCCGTAGTTGGTCGTTTGCTGAGGTTGGTGCTGCTCATGGAGTGTTTTTTTTTTTTTTGCTCAGCTGTTCTCCACTAAAGCTGCTGTTGCTGAATGGCCCTGAGAGGAGTGCGCCAGCGTGTGTTCCAAGTATTTTTTTTTTCATGCAGTGCTCCTGGTGGGTTGAGTATGTCTTGTCACTCTTATCTTTGTTATAAAATTTAGAAAAGGCAAGACATTTGAATGAACTTTTCTTGTACACATGGCTGCAAATCTCACGTGATAAGCTATGACTTCACCAGACAATGTGTGCTTACTTTGTGCCTTCTAGTAGACTGAAAGTGGAATTGGTCGATTAATACCCAAGAGTTTGCAACATTTATATAAATATACAGTAATTAATAAAGGATTGGTACATGCGTTTGGGGATCAGTGCATCATCGCAAATGCCAAGTATCGCAATAAACCAGTGAATTGTTCATTTGCTCTACCCCTAGTAACAGAAGATATTTTTTTATGTAGTCTCATTCCTGTATTGTTGTTTTTTTTTTCAAGCACAGTAAATAATCGGTGTACCTAACCTTGCATAAACTTAAAATAATGTTTGTTTTTGTTTGGAATTGATAAATAAGACCTACATTCGAGCTTTAAAAATGCTGGTAAGCTGATTTGTATCGATGGTAGGCATCATATACAGCTAAATGTCATAGAAATTTACAAAGGTTTTTTTTTAAGAAATTTCTCCATGGTCACCACAGAATGTCACTCAAAGACTGCATAGACGACGCACCCCCACTGTGACATAATCCACTGTTTTGTTTTAACATCCATTTTGAAACCATCACCATTATTGTTTTTGTTGTGATGAGGGGTAACAATATTTATCCCCAAAGGTGCGGTGCTATAATCAGCACTTGTTAGCTGCACAGGTGCATCCAAAAACACAATGCGTATACCACACACTCATCTTGGAGCTAAATGGCATCTTAATGAAATGCTAGAATTTCACCCACTCTAGCTGGAGCACTTCTTGTACCTGCTGTGCCAGCACAATTCTATGAATATCATTGCAGTGATTTGAAATGTATCATTTGGTGAGAACAGTTAGCTGAGATGAACTAATATGAAACTTTAAAGCAGGGATCTTAAATCCTGTGCCATGGAAGGCCAAAACCCAGCAGGTTTTCCTTCCCAGTACCTAAACTGTTTTCACTGATCAGAAATCAGTGAATCAGGAAAAAAAACAGTGTGCAAAAGCTTGGACAAGAATGATGATGGACCATCTTAGACTTGTTAGTGGGAGCAGGGCCCTAGCCATTTTGGTGCCCTAGACAAGATTAGGGTATGTACCCCTCCCCACACACACACAAAACATTTTTCGGGACTCACCGCTCATAAAGCCTGATATTAAGACATGCTACCCTGCATTAACATAGTCATCATGTTCCCATTGTGGGACTAATAAAGGTTTATCTTATGTTGCACATCCAGACAACGGGGAGGGGGGGGATCTCGACAACAAAGTTAGAACAACAACTTCGATCTACACAAAACACAATCACAACATTGTCACAGTTTAGTAAAGCAGGACCCACTCGCAGGACTTAAATTTCACTGAATTTATTTGGAGCTGGGTACCAAAACGCAGCTCAAAGGTGAGAATACAAAATAACAGGGAGCTCATGGGCTGAAACAAAAGCAAACGGGCAAGGCAGGCAAAACGCAACACTGGAGTACACGCAGGACGGATTAGGCAGAAGTGTATAATCACGCTGACATGACTAAAGGAACCTGAACAGAACAAAGGCAGACAAGGACTTACAGACAAGGGGGCAATCAAGACAACATGGCACAGGTGGGGAGACCAATCAGGGCGAATCAAAGACACACGGGGGAAAAACGGTGACAACAGGTGTGGAGAACACGATGGGTGGGGATGTACAGACAGATGAAGTAAGACAACGAACAAAAAACGAGATAATGATAATCATAATTAACAGAGAGCTGGACAAAAACTACAGAACACACGTAGAGACATAATAGAAAACCTGATGACCAACGGAGCAAAGGCTAAGGCAGGGATAAAAAAACACAGAAACATGACCCTGACATTAATAAAACCAAATAGAGAATCTCAAAATGCAAAACTGAAGGCAAGGACATGAGCTGAGCCCATAGTCTGGTGACAAGGAAAAATGGACTAGAACTAAAATGAGGACATGGGAGACCAACCCACATCCTGACAAACATGAAGAAATTATACCTTTAAACAGCAAAAATTAGTGATATGCATTTCCATACAGTTTGTATTGGCATAATCACTTGCCCACACAAACATATTGTCTGAAACCGGAGATCCAGCAGCCAAAGAAGAGCAAAAGCAAACTTCACTTTATACAACCACCACAATAAATTTTGTCCTGCCTTTGCTGTTTTGTCATTATAAATCATATTTAAGAGGCAACACACAGGTCCGGATTCTGGAGCTGTTTGTAGCTGGTGAGTTAAGTGCACACTGTCGACCAGCCGGAGGTGGAGGTATGTTTTGGTTGTTTAAAAATTAGGCAAAACCTTCTGAATTCATTGGTTTCTTATCTGTCACTTTTTAAACAAATTCATATGATTCATACTATGACAGGCATTTATAACTGTGGCAATGCAATTCACACTGTAGGGGGACCCAATCAAGCATTTTTTTCCATAGTGTTGCTAGAATTAACAGTGACCCCCAGATAACAAGTGGAAAAGAGACTAATTGATATAGCTATCATATATAGCAAACATTTTCCAAATCGCCCCTCAGTTCAACATTGAGCCTGGGTACATGGTCACAACTGAAAATAAGCAGATAATGGTAATCAGATTTGAGGTGTTTATATGCACTAAATAAATGGATTATTGGACAATAAACCACTTGAACTAATGTGATTTCTCACAACCGGATAATGGCCTGATTGATGATTTGATAATGATCTGATTATTCTGTTTGCATGGCTACTTGAATAATCATAACAGCACAAATCCAATTATAATCAGTTCTGTGTGCATGTAAACATGGACATTAACATATTATACACTACCGTTCAAAAGTTTGGGGTCACCCAGGCAATTATTTTGTTTTTTCCATGAAAAGTCACACTTATTTACCACCATGAGTTGTAAAATGAATAGAAAATATAATCAAGACATTGACAAGGTTAGAAATAATGATTTGTATTTGAAATAATAATTTTTTCCAGATACTCAACCTGCTCAAAGGAAGGTCGGTTTTATAGCTTCTCTAACCAGCTAAACTGTTTTCAACTGTGCTAACATGATTGCACAAGGGTTTTCTAATCATCCATTAGTCTTCTGACGCAATGAGCAAACACATTGTACCATTAGAACACTGGAGTGATAGTTACTGGAAATGGGCCTCTATACACCTATGTAGATATTGCAACAAAAACCAGACATTTGCAGCTAGAATAGTCATTTACCACATTAGCAATGTATATTAGATATTAGAGTGTATTTCTGATTAGTTTAAAGTTATCTTCAATGAAAAAAACAGTGCTTTTCTTTCAAAAATAAGGAAATTTCTAAGTGACCCCAAACTTTTGAACGGTAGTGTAGATTTATATATATGTGACCTGTACTGGCGAAATGAGTCGGAATGCGCACCGGGTAATTACGAGCTACAGGCACGTGAAGTCATAAATCATGATTCTTTTTTTTTTTTTTTTGCTGGCAGCAAGTCCCGGGTAAACCCCCGTCAGTGCCTAGTATCATTGTAAAGCTTGGAACGCCTACTTTCTAAAAATACACACATTTTTGTGGAAGATGTAACTCGGGACCGATTGCGAGTTTTCAAACCAGCCAAATATAAACAAAATTGGCTTGTTGCTGGTCCGTTTTGCGCAATTCCTACAAATTAAATATCATTTTGAAGGTCTTTCAATACAGAATATGAAAAGAACATTACCTCGGTTTTGAAAATTTCCTCATTGAGAATCATTTTGCCAGCACGGGCCACACATACACACAGTGGTGTGAAAAAGTGTTTGCCCCCTTCCAGATTTTTTTTTTGCACTAGTGCATGCCCGTAGAAACGGGTATCCCAATTAGGCTTTCCAGGCCAAAATGTAGGCTGTGTTTGAAAGTAAAGAGGTGTAGCCTATATGTAAGCAATCACATGTTAGACTTTGACAAATATAAAAGAGTAAATGGCACTAAGATTTATTGGACTGTGTGAATATTAATTACAGAATACCTAAATATTGAAAATGAATGGGACATCCAACATTAGCGACTGTTTCGGATCCCTTGTTTCTTTGTCTGTCAGATCACTTATTTGTGTGATCTTTTATCACTTATATTCATAATAGTGTATCTTCACTTTGGGGAATGGGAGTTGTTCAGCCATCATTATAATTATTTTAGTTTATATCACTGGTCCGTGAAATATTCAGTGTCTTCTGTGTATTATCTATAAACTCATGCAGTACTATTACAGGACATGTTTACAAATATTTGAGACTCATTGTAGTGCATCAGTTTATATTTTAGCAACATTTTGTTATTAAAATGTTTTTTTTAAAACTAATGCTAAGATTGAGGCGATGCTTACTGAGGCCAATGATCTGAAACTTGAGGGCGTGACTGGCAAAGACTCACAATGTGAGCGCCGTGGCTCGACTGTAAGCATTTGTTTTTTATTGATGCGAAAAGATTATTATTATTCCACCTAAACAATCGCATTTTTGACCCCGTAAATGTTATCCAAAACACATTTTTTTTCACACACACCTCAGACCCGGTGAAAAATTGTATAAACTGGAAAACATATGTGCCCCATGCTGTTTTTCCCCATGTTTGTTTTTTGGGGTTTTTTTGTTTATTTGTCTTAACCTTTGGACCCACCTTTTTTTTTTTTTTTTTTTAACCAATCAGCTGATCGCTTGAACCACAGAGCTCAGCTGTTTTCCATGATAAATCAGCCTCAGGCCAAAAGCACACTCCATGCATTCTTTTTTTTTTCCCACTTTATTGAAAATAACTTTTTTTTTAATCGCCATCAGTTAGCGTGCCTTTGAGCCAAGCCGTGTAAGCCGTGTCTGAAAGTGGAATACAGAGGTGTAGCCTATATGTAGGCAATCACATGTTAGACTTTGGAAAATATGAAAGTGACTGATGTGAGATTTATTTAATTGTGTGAATATTAATTACAGAATAATTGAAAATGAATGGGACATCCAATATTAGCTGCTGTTTTTAAGAACTGCTTGTTTATTTTTTTGTCAGATCACTTATTTACCAACTGAGCCACCATCCCTGTGGTGGCCATGTGTCTCTTATCCAGGGGCATTGTTCTTAAGCTGTGGGATTTCAATTCCCAATCCTCCCCAAGAAAGTGACATGTCACCCCCAGATAAGCCTCACTAGCAATGCTTGTCAAGATGTCAGCTGAGTGCAATACTGTCAGTCTCTTGAAGGATGCTCTTTAATTTGTTTTGGGTATTATCAGTTAGTCTCTATTTTCTTAGTGAAGTAGGTTCTTGATAGAAGTGTATACTTGGGGTTGAAAATGGAAATCATATTTTTAAAGCCTTCATCCTCCACCATGGAGAGGGAGCACATGTCTGTAACAATCATATTTAAAATGCTGTTTTTGAACTCAGCTGCTTGTTCAGTTGAACATGGTGGAGTTGCCCGCACAAAGCTGCTTATACAACGGTTTCCTGAAAGATGAAATAATATTGAGCTTTACTCTCACACAGGAAAAACATTTTAAAAAAATTATCCTGTACAGTGAGATCCACTTCAAATTTTGTTGTATGGATGTAAAATGACAAAGATTTTCCTCACGTTACGTTACATCATGAAGTTCAGTTTTGTAGTGTTAGCTTCAACTTGCAACATAGAAAAAAGAAACACTGACTGGCTATTCGCATTAGCTGCTATAGTCTTTGACCATATAGGCATAAATTATTAGCGTGGGTGAGTGCTGACTAATTCTATTCAGCTTAATTTAAATTCTCAAACACGTACCTTGTCTCGTCGTGTCTGCCGTTGGTGCATAATATGGTGGTTGCTGGATGCTTTCTGCAGAGATCTGTAACATTGATGTTGTGCTGCTGTGGTACTGTAGCTCTACTTTATAATATACACACTGCACAATTTTTCCATTCGGTTTGAGCTTGAAATGATTCCAGACTTGAGATACTTTTTGTTTTTTCTGACTTTCTTTCATTTTGCAACCGTCGTTGTCTTGCTTTCCACACTGCTCAACTGAATCCATGATATGGCGCCGCTGAACAAACCCGTGTCTTGTTAGCAGGACTGGAAGAAAGTCGTTGTGACGGCCCCCTCCATGGGAAATTAGTCAGTGGTGCAGGTCATGACACCATTAGGGTATACCTCCACTCCTAGCCAAGTTGCTAGAGAAGAATTCCTCTTTGGCTCAGTGGTAGAGCAGGAGGTGGTTGGGATCCTGGTGTAATGAGTTCAATTCCCAGCCTGGGACATAAGATGTGGTCCCCCCCCCCCCTCCCCCCCGAGGGTGAAAGTGACAGGTCAGTCCACCTTGACGCCAGGGTTGAAGCGGACTTTGAAATCCCAGGATAATATATCGGCAATTCTGGCCTTGGCTCAGAAACTGGGTCGTGATACTTAAAACGAAGTCTCGAATCATAGATTTTGTGTTGAGCAATTTCTGTAGTCGAGTTATTCAAATTATTCGAGTAATACTTTGCAGCCCTACATTAAACCCTTGTACTGGTCTTTTGACTATGTTGCAGCGACTTCATGCTGTTCTGGGCCTTTAGGTCATAGCAGTCTGTCGCAGGCGACAATGACTGTCTCACTTACGGTCCGATCAGATTCCTCCAAGCAACTCCATCCCCCGCCCTCTGCCACCAGGAACTCCCCACCCTGCAAACCTGGGCGACGTCCGAGCTGGTATGAGTTGCTTTCTGACTGATCATTTCATGAAACTGCTTGCAAAGTATTTGAGTACCGCTAGCTTTTGCTGGACTAGCAGCACATTCTTGGCAGATAGAGGTATTATCAGTAGCAAGGACAGGCCAAGACAAACTGACTCCAGTATCTGTTGCAGTGACTGACCAGATGATAGGTTTATCTCTGCTCTTTGTGGAGTGCATGTCACAATGCACCGACTGGCAAAAGTCCACCACAGACCTTGAGACAGATGTGCTTATCTGCCAGGATGTCCAGTCTCACCCCGTGTAACTGGGAGTGGTCCATCACAGACCTGTGACAGATATTGTTTTTAGTTCTGCCAGGACGCCCGGTTTCACCCTCCACACCCTTGGAAGGACAGGGTTGCCGGTTGAGTCGCCAATGGCCCGACCCATGAGACAGGTAGTACCAGTTTTCATGGTTATCCGGTAGCAAACAAACCAGTGCCTGACCTGACAGGATCTGGGCCTTTAAGGGCTTTGCTAAATATCAGAAATATTTCTGCATCACTTACAAACCTCTTCGGACTGTCAATGAATGAGACCAATAAAAGAGTGAGCAATGCATCAAGGCCAAATGAGAGTTCATTATCCATCAAAATGCCATTGCCCAGCCTCAGCAGATGTTTTTCCAAAGGCACAGTTAGTTGTCAGAAATTGTTCTTAACCTGTAAGGGGAAAAAAGGCTGCCTTACTTGCACATGTGCAATATCTGAGTTCTTAGAAGTTGTACTGAATATAGATGGCTTGTTTGCTTGCTCATATGTGGAGGCGTTTATTTGTATATGCTTTGATTCCCACTATAGATGCATCAACTGCAATCCATCCAAGATCAAAAAAAATGAAAGGCAGCCTAGAGATGGGTATGTTCTGAATCCAGTCCAGTGACAAATGTAATGCTGCAGGTCAACACATTTCGTCACTATTGAGTGTTTCATCAGTCGTGTGTTTTTTTTAAACTGTCTTCTCCATTTTGAACCTTGTGACTCTGATGTGAAACCAAACCCCAGACAAATACTATAGGCTGTCAGTAAGGAAAATGTATTGCAGTGTAATACCGCTACACACTCCAGTCTACCAGAGAACTTCTCATCCTGCTATGAACTGAAGATATCATCCATTAATAGCATTTTTAAAGGTCAATATGTGAATTGATGTTGCTCTTCTGGGATTCATGGCAGCAAATTGCCTCTCCTTCCTAGAATCCATTGTGTCCGATTATTCAGTGCTTGATCATTGGAATGTCCTGCGTCAACTTCCAGAGTTTCTGACAGCGGCCTCATTTATCACAGCTAATGCGACAGTTATAGCCAAACATTGATTCTGTTGCTTTCTTTCCCTGCTATTTTGTCCTTTGCTCTGCCTCTCAAAGTCCCATTCAGTTTTGCTGCCATTGTTATGCTCATCCATTGTGTTTCTCTGCTATGTGGGTGTAATCTTCTCCTCTAGGTTCAGTTCAGCATCTTTCATCTAAATTGCCTTGCAGCGTGAAGGCGTAGGTTTCTGGCAATTACTGGGAATGTGTTAGAGGGAACAAATGACTTTTTATTTGTGACTTTTTTTTATTTACTTTTAAATGTTGGTCAGATATCAAATGCAAAACCGCACAAATAAGGCAGTGAGCGACACAGATTTGATAACAAGGATAAGTTGAATTCTGCTTTATGAAAACCTTGATGCTTAATAACTTCTTGCTTGATCTAGTTTTATCCACTTATTTTCCACTCCAGCTTATTTTTTTCCCCTTTAAAAAAAATGAAAATGTGCCTGTGTGTGGTATCACTCTTCCATCACAAAAAGCAACCTAAACCAACCCCCACAAAACCCAATCAACTCTGCAGGATAATAATTCGCCTTGCCTTCATCTTTTAATGGGTATGAAAATGTTCTAAGCATCAAACATTGCCCCTGGTTACAGACCCAAGAGCGGGTTCACATAACCAAAGCTGACAATTTTCTGCTAGGAGCGACAGGAACGTAATTGGAAAACAAATGATCAGACAAAGTAAATTTGCGGTGGATGAAAAAGTGGCAGACTCGTGGGGCTCGTGATACCAAGCGGCGAGGTCACTGCACATGACAGGAATTCCAATATAATGACAGGCTTTTCACCCCAATCCAATTTTGATATTTATGAAACACAGGCACAGAAGTTTGGCTAATGGACAAGCACAGGCCACTGTTGTAAAGAGCTGAAGTTTTCCTAGGCTATTGGAAGTTTCTTGTAATGCAAGTCAGATCATGAGTGCATGTCCATTAATGTGTACATATGTAGGTTTTAAAAGTTTATTAAACACAGACGTTATTACATAAACATCTAAAGGTTTTATATTATCATCATCCGTATTTATTTTGACAGGACACGATTAGTCCCACAGTTGAGGTGGGTCCTCCTACAATTGAACCTGTTTTTACGCCGGATGCCCTTACTGGCCCAACCCTGCCCATTTTATCTGGGCTTGGGACCGGCACAGGGAGTACACTTGACTTGTGCACCCACTGTGGCTGGGTAACCAACATTTCCCTCCTCCGTTCCATTATTGCTGAGCACCAAGCTGGATGGCAGGAAGTTCCACTTTTACATGGTCTTTAGTATGACATGGCTGGGATTTGAACCCCGTCCTTCTGGTTGTGGTGCAGATGCTCTACCCCAGGCCACCACTCCAGTGGTGAAAACATTAAAAACAAATTATTATAGTTGAGCGTTTGCATTAAGTACAAGCTAAATATTCCCACATTTGATCAACTATGAGTAAGTAGATGCTATATAGGCTTTGTGTAGTAGCGGTTGGAGTGAGCAACAGCAGTCTATCCTTTTAGGCTGATTTATTAAAGCCTGCGTGTAGTCCATATAAAGTGCTTCATTGCTATTAATGAATATTGGTCTGGCCTAAAGCACAGATTGCAAAGGCATTTTTCCAAAAGAAAGAGACAGACATTTACATAGTAAAAGGTTTAATAGCCTTTTTCTTTGTCATAAGTGCTGTTTTTTTTATGAATTTTTTTTTCTGAAGTCCTTTAACCCCTTGCACTCTGGTCAATTTCCCTAAAAACGCCAAAAAATAACGTACCCAAAGTAAATCAAAAGCTGTTCTTCAACCCTTTGCACCATCTTCATGGGGTTGGTCTCATTTAAAAGAAAGCACTTTGAATTTTTTGACAAAATAGTCATAATCTCTCTAAGTGCTCCTGCCACTGAGTAACAGCCATCTAAACATACTGAACTTGAAGAAAATAAATTTCGCCTGGGTGTTTTTTTGATACAAATGCTTGCAAATAACACACAGCTGTCAGATCCGGGCTGGAAAATGCAACAGAAATGTAGGACCAAGTGTTATCCAGCTGAGTTCAAAATTTTGTAACAATACCACAAAAAATGAATATATTACACAGCTTTTTTCTTAGGTTGTTCCCAGGCGTTTTTGAACTGTGCCAAATTGTGCCAAATGGCCCAGTTTGGAAAAACGTCTGTAACTTTTGAATGATTCAATATAGAAGCTTCATCTTGGGCTCTAATGAAAGGTGAAGGGCTGTGTGTGTGTGTAGGGGGGGGGGTTGTTTATTCATTCATGAATGAATGAATGAACAAACAAGCCCCCCACACACAAAGAAGCATGCCACGTAAAAAATGTGGCTTTTTTTTTTACAAGAAAAAATAACCTACAGTGCAATAAAAATTATACTAAAATATCTGTAATGTAGAAGATAACTCCCCCCCCCCTGCTGCAGAAGACGGACATCGTCCATCGACACATGACGGACCGCGGCCATGCGTCGCGGTCTACTACGCAGAGTTGTACTAAAATATCTGCAATCCGCTACAGAAGAGTAGCGGGGGGGGGGGGGAGCGTTCACGGTCCGGACGCGGCGCACGGACTGGGCACGGTCCGTACGCCGACCGGAGCGGTCCGGGTCCGTCATGTTGTGCACAGTTCTAATTTACCGATCGGTCAAAAGTCATTTTGATTACAATTTTCAGGGATAAAGAATAATTTAGCTTATAACACTTACCTGTCCACAACAGCAGTGTCACTGGCGAACTTCTCTTCCGCATTGTCAGACGAACATGACGCTGGTCCGCTTGTTACGGACTCGTGGTTCTGGTCACGCGACCCGGTCAAACCATAATTCCATTATTGCGGTTTTGCGCTTCCATGATTGCGGTTTTGGCGAACGATTTTTCAAAACAAATAAGAACAGTAGTAAGAAAAAAAGACTGGCAAACGTGTGTGTGTGTCACCCAGCGGCTTACGCAAAACAGATTTTAGGCAAGGGACGCACGCTTTCGAACTTCTGTGCTTCAATTGGCTCGCTGTATTCGTAGCCGTTGGTAGGCGGGTCCTTCTTGCTAGGTTTTCAGTCATTGGTTCTTCAAGGTTTCAGAAACCCAATTCAAGGCTCTTATTAGTCGAATGAGAGGTCAATCACATCTAAACCAATCAAAGCACTCCTTTGGCTTTCTGTTCGCGGCTGTGTCTGTAGTGGAAGAACGGAAATGCAGCTTTTTTTTTTTTTTTTTCAGTGCGCACTAGGACGCACAGTGTGCGTCCTAGGGCGCCCTCGTGCGCCCTAGGATGCAGAGACGTGACCACCCACGGTACACCGGAGTGCAAGAGGTTAACCTAATATTAAGGAAGCTTGAGGTCATTCAGTCATATGACATAAATGTTAACATTAGCATAGGCACAGCATAAAGAGGGAGGCAGTTGTAATATAAAGATGCAAGAAGTAGAGGTAGTGAAGGTAGATGAGTTTAAATACCGGGGGTCACCCATCCAAAGCAATGGACACTGTACAAAATAGGTAAAGATGAGAGTGCAGGCAGGGTGGAGTGGGCGGAGATGAGATTCAGGGTTGATTTGCGACTGAAGGATAGCAGCTAGACTGAAAGGGAAGATTTACAAGACAGTAGTGAGACCTACCATGATGTGTGGTTTGGAGACGGTGGCACTGACAAAAAGACAGGAAGCGGCACTGGAGGTGGCAGTGTTCTTTGCTAAGATTCTCATTAGTAGTGATTAGGAAGGACCGGGACAAATGAGTATATCAGAGGGACAGTTCAGGTTGAGCGGTTTGGAGACACAGTAAGAGAGGCAAGGCTGAGATGGTCTGAACATGTGCGGAGGACGGATAGTGGATATATTGGACAAAGGATGTTGAAGATGGAGCTTCCTCGCAGGAAGAAAAGAGGAAGACCACAGAAGATTCATGGATGGCGTGAAGGAGGACATGGAGAGGGTTGCTGGGAGAGAAGAGGATACAAGTGATAGGGTGAGATGGCGGGAGATGATCCACTGTGGCAACCCCTAAAGGGAGCAGCCACAAGAAAATTAGCATAGGTAAAAATTTAAATCTATTTGGTTAATTACTTTTTTATTTAAGGGAACACAGTGTAAGCTTTTCACCAAAAAATAATGTTTCTAAAATCAGAGTTTGCCCCATTGACCATGACTTTCACCATAGTTTGAGCATGGCCATGACAGTGGTGTCAGACAATTGCACTTCACAAATCTAATGGGTCCCCAGGGGCAATTCTTTCATAGTGTCGCTTTAAATGCATGGCCTAGAAATTTGAATTGTTGAAGAAAATGAACTATGGTGTTGATTTAAAAAAAAAAAAAAAAAGCTGCAGGCAGTAATATAGAAATAGATTTTCATAATTTAAAAGATTGAGAAATAAGATTAAATATCGTAGATTAAAGAGAAAACTGTTTAAAAATGAGGTGTCAAAAGTAATTTTGGTTGCTTTTATCATGAGTTATACAATTGGTAAAACATTTTTACACCTTCAAACTTTCTACACTCTTGAACCTTAAGTACATTTTTATATCTAATAAATCAGCCATTTGAGCTATAAATGTTAAACATCGTGATTTACAGTGAAGATCAAAATTAGAGAACAGTGTATTAATACTTGATTTATTCTGAAATAGTTATTCTTCATGGTTCAGAATTTGAGTATCAGCTGTGGCTATAGCACTGCTGTACTAGCAACTTTTTTTAATGACCAAGGCATAGCACAAACATTTATTTTGTTAAAAAATAGAACAGTGACCACTGTGTCAGAAGAAAAGATTTAAACAATTTTTTAGAGCTATAGAATTCAAAAATAATAGGAAGTGTAGAGGCCCTTGCTTTGAATGACTTCAGCACATCTGTGCCCACAGGACATCACTAGTTTCTCACACTGCTCTGGTTTGATGTTGGTCCATTCTTCTTGCAGTCTCTTCCGCAGTTCAGTAATTGTAGTGGGTTTCTTAGCCATTACTTTGTCAACAAGAATTTTCCAGAGATTCTCTATAGGGTTTAGATCTGGACTCTGGGATGGCCATTTCATTGTTTCAATATTGTTGGATCCAAGGAACTGTTTAACCTGTTTTACAGTGTGACAAAGGGCATTGTCTTGCATGGAAATTGTGGGCTGATATGGAGACAATTGCAGTGAAGGAAGTGCATAATGCCGAAGGAGGTTCACATAAACATTTGCAGTCACCCTGCCGTGTAGCTGTACAAGAGGCCCAACTCCTGCTGTTGAAAACATCCCCCAAACTATGACACTTCCTCCTCCAAATTTAACTGACTTATTTACACACTTTGGTTTCAGTCTTTCTCCAGTTTGACGCCAAACATATTGTTTCCTATCAGATCCAAATAAATTGAACTTACTCTCATCACTGAAGTGGGCTGCACGGTGGCGCAGTGGTTAGCACTGCGGCAGCACAGTTTACCCTTGGCCGGGGGATTGTGGGGATCGTGGGATCGTGGGTTCGATCCCAGCCCCCGACCAACAGTGATCTGTGTGGAGTTTGCATGTTCTCCCCGTGTTGCGTGGGTTTACTCCGGGATTTCTCCGGTTTCCTCCCACATGCCAAAAAAAACATGCATGTTAGGTTAATTGGCTGTTCTAAATTGTCCCTAGATATCTGTTTCCTATAGGCCCTTAGAATAGAGGGTTAGTATTAATGAAAGCGCTTTGAGTGGTCTTTGTGACTAGAAAAGCGCTATATAAGTGCAGGTTAGTTAGTTAGTTAGTGAAGTGCACTCTGGACCAGTTCTCTGTCCACTCAACATGCTCCTCAGCAAAGGCAAATCTAGCCTTTTGATTCTTTCTGCTGATGAGAGGTTTGGTCACTGCAGAGTGAGCTTTCAGTCTACACTGTCTTAAACAGCGACACACTGTGTGCCGAGACAGATCCTTGCCCTGTTAAGCAGAGAGCTGGTGAGTAATTCCAGCTGCAGTGTTGAACCAATTCCCTATTGAGTCTTTGCATAGTCGTGTTCCCCAAACCAAAGCAGTGTGAGAAACTAGCGATGTCCTGTGGGCACAGATAAGCACAGATAAGCTGAAGGGCACAGATAAGCTGAAGTCATTCAAAGCAAGGGCCTCTACACTTCCTATTCATTTTTTAATCCGATAACTCTCAAAACATTGTTTAAATCTGACACAGTTGTCACTATTCTCTAAATTTGCTCATTTTTTTTAACAAAATAAATAAATGTTGGTGTTGAAATGCCTTGGTTATTAAAAAAAAACATGCTAGAACAGCAGTGGTATAACCACAGTTGATATTCTGTAAAATTCTGAACAATAATGAACAATATTTCAGAATAAATTAAGTATTAATACATTGTTCTGTAATTTTGATCTCCACTGTAATTGCAATTTAAAGACCCGTTCCGGTGGCTCTAAA
Organism: Pholidichthys leucotaenia; assembly: GCA_020510985.1. Lineage (NCBI taxonomy): Eukaryota > Metazoa > Chordata > Actinopteri > Cichliformes > Pholidichthyidae > Pholidichthys > Pholidichthys leucotaenia. The sequence continues at coordinate 123,859,471 of CM035847.1, read as the reverse complement.
GCCACCTCAAAAACCAATGTGTTTTGCCCAAAATAGTATTTTGTGGCTTTTTATGCACAAAAAACTTTCATTGCCTCAGAATGGCTTGGAACGGGCTTTTATGTCTTTGACCTACTTAATTATGTGTGGCTCTATGAATATTCTAATTAGCTCCAGCAATACTCCCGCCCACCAGTAGCTGGAAAAAGATGAGGACATTGTACAAGGCTCCGAGAAGGCAATCGAACTTGAGGGAGTACCGTCGTAGGTGAACCCACGGAAGAGTCGCTGTCCGGCCCAGCATGGATGTGCAAATTTGCGCGCCTTTTTGAATGCGTGGGTATTCCATAGCTTACCCACTCACCGCGGATCACCTCGCTGGGGGCCGATGAGCAGTTCACCTTGGTACGCTTCCAAGGCGCTCCCCGGCTTCCTTCCTTTGGAGTTCGCCTTGCTTTGAGCTGCTCCAAGGTGAACTGCTTGCTGGCCCTCAGCGAGGTGATCCACAGTGAGTGGGTAACCAGAGACTGCTCCTTCGGGGGAAGAGGGAGGAGCCGAGGAGCGCTCAGTTGCTTTGGAGCGTTCTCCCCGACTTGCTCTGTGGAGAGGAGAGGTGGCTGGCGGAGCACACCGGTGGGTCCTCCCAGCAAGGTGAGGGGAGCCCTGGGCAGTGACTGACTCTCTGTTCCACGGAGAATGATCCTTCCACAGGTTCACCTATGACGATACTCGCCCCAGCCGTTGCGCCAGGCACACCAGGGCCGTCTCCCCTGGCATGCAGGCTGCAAACCTGTGTCCTCTCCGGTATTTTAGTGGGAGCACTGAGGTTTTTCCAAATAAAATTAATCATTGCCGTCATATTTTCATGTCTGTGGGTAAGACATGTAATTTAAGAGGATTTCTTGCTCACAAAGCCAAAAACTGAACACATACGCAGGGCTGAAAAGTTCATAGTGGTCAAATTTGACCAAATATGGGTTATTTTTCAACATTTTCCCTTCGGTCCACACACTTCTCCTATTGGTGTTGCAGCACTTGGATCCCTGCAGTCAAAAAATAAACCACATTTGGTCAAATTTGACCACTATGAACTTTTCAGCCCCCCTCCTCCCCCCCCCCCCCCCCGTATAATCTGCCATCTTTTCCAGCTTGTTAAAAGCTGAGCTGCTGATTGCTCCTTGGCTCCTCCTCCTTCCCCTGAGAGAGTCAAGTAGGGGTGTCGGTGCTTAGCCTGATTGATTAATGTTACAACCAATCAGGCCAAGGAGGAATACTGACGTAGCTAGAAATACTCTGTCCAAATCTGCCTTTTTTGGGGGAGGGGGTGGCTTAAGCAGACATTCACACCAAAAAACACATACTTGAGTTTGGAATGATTTTGCTCTTGATACGTCTTGTAAATCACAAGAAACATGTTAGACATTTTAACAACAGAAAAAAAACTTGATTTTTGCAGTGTCACTTTAAACAATGGTCAGTTTTAATTCTCCACAGTCATTGTGAAGAAATAAGGCAAAAAAGTAAGGATTTGAAAAAGTCATCAGTTTCTTGAAAGAAATGATCATACCTCATTCACATTGATAACACTGGTCAACACCAAATTTATTGGTTTTTTTAGCTGATTTAGGACAATTTTGATGTGCTGAATTCAAAAATCACATTGGTTTTGCTCAATCAGGTCAACTTTTTGAACTATGGCCACATGTTTTTTTGTTTTTGTTTACATGTACGGGTATTTTCGCTTTATATGATGCAAAATTCTTTATTTCTAGAAATTCTCTGAATTTTGAACAATGATGATGTAACATTCAATTTACATGTATTTACCTTTCTCATTGTCTACTATTCAATTTACAACTGCTTATAACTTAAAGACCTGATCGAGAGAAACGGATGTCATTTTCAGATTCAGCGGTGCAAAATTGTCTTAAGTCAGTTGAAAAAAACAGACAGCTTACAAAAAATTATTTTTATGTTGTGTACTGTATTTGTCTGTAAAAATGGTCCAATAATTTTCACTGATTCAAGCCTATATCTCATGCAACACAATGATCCACAATTCAGACAGCAGCATTCAGCAATATCTTCACCTTATACTAAAGTATATTATGGTAAAATTTTATTATCATTTGTTTTCCTTCAAAAACTTTGATGCTTCATTTAGCTGTAATTGATAAATGTGGATTGGATCAAAATTGGAATGGACGTCATGTCAGAGACTTTGACCTTTCTTCTAATGCCACCAAAAGCTTGGCAATTTTAGTTATAAAGTAAAATGTCCAGTTGTGCATTGATTAACACAGTTTTTAAAGGGTCATTTTAACAACTCTGGTCACTCAATACTATCATTAATTAAACATTTTAAACTGGTGTTTTGGTGTTTGGTTGGACCCAAGTTACAAAGAAACAAAAAAAACTGTCAAATGCTAGCTGGTACATGTAACCCACATGATAAAATGGGCTACATATAAGGCACTAAACATGCAGAACATCAAAGATAAAATAGTTAATTGAAATTAGTTACTCTCTTAAATCTTTTGCTAAGTGAAAAATATCAATTATTGAGCTAAGAGGGAAAGTAAATATATTTTTATTTCATTTTTATTTGCCATTAATTGTCAAATGTGAAGTTGTACATTTTCACCCAATGAACAGTTCAGAATGTAGTTGCAAGATTGGCTCGGCCAATCCGAGATGTTGCCTGCGGCAGTTAGTCCCGCCCACCTGCTAGGAGAGTGGGTAATGCTGTTGATGGGTCAGAGAGCCGTTTGGATTTCAGCAGGAGAGTACATAGTCATAGTGTACACGAGCGGGAGTACACATTAAGAAGCGGTGCGAGAGTGAAACGAGATAAACCTACAATATACTGAAGGTAAATTACTTTTACTAAAGCAGTGACTTGTGAAAAGTAACCATAAGTGAGCCAAGTCAGCTCAGTGGATACCGATTACCACTAAATGCTAAGCTAAGTCTCCATTTAACTGTCGCCCTTCGTGCAGCTGAAAAAGTGAAGCTTCCCAACGGTTTGCTACAACTTGTTCTTTACTGCCTGAAGCTGAAAGGTAACACATATGACGTTCAATTAATGTAGTTGTTTCATTTGGTCATCAGTGTGAGCTAACTTGTCTGGAAAGTAAAAGATTACACTGCTTTGTTTGTTTAGAGGCCTGTGGTTTTGCTGGGCGCCTCCATTTCGTGCCGTGTGCAAACCCCCCTAGAGAGATCGGTGAGCATGAGTTTGACTTTTCCATAGAGGGATTTCATTCACTTTGCATCTTAAGTTGTTTATTGCAAAATTCTGGATTTTTCTACTGAATTTATAGCTGTTGAATATAAGGTTTATTTGTCATGTTTGTTCAGTGAATATAGGCTATTGTATTTTTCGACTTGTTAACGGAAAAAGTTAATTCATGGTAATTAAATTGCCATATGCACTGATTTCATGGTGAAACATAAGGAAATGTAAACAGTGAAACCTTTCATGTTAATTGATGTATTTTATTGTTAAAAAGAAGTCAATCCAGATTTCATGATGTGACTGCAGTTAAAAAAAATAGAACTATTTAGATATTTCACTTACGATATTTCTCTGACCCTGTCTGTCGACAGGTCAGGGGTTTTTTTTGTTTTTTGTTTTTTTTTTGTGCCTTGATTCTACGATGATTGTTCTGCATGATTCTATCCTGTGAGGATCCACGTTTTGACCTTGATGGTGAGCCGTCTCAGTAGGATCTAGAAACAATCATCAAGATATCACTGGATGCTGGATCGGTTCTGCTGTACTCCTTGGTGTGGTAGGCCTAGTACCTGCAGACTCCTTCACAGTCAGCCCATTACACAAGTTCCCCTTTTCCCCAACATCACACACACATTTCCCCTTCTTCCCTTGGACTCTCGACACTACTGACATTTTTTCCCTTTTTTACCTCCGCCAAAGGGGGAGGTTATGTGATCATCGGCGTTGGTTTGTCTGTTTGTTTTTTTGTTTGTTTTTTTGTTTGTCTGTTTGTTTGTCTGTTTGTCTGTTACCAAGATAACTCAAGAAGTTATGGACGGATTTTCATGAAATTTTCACAGATTGTCAGAAATGGGGTATCCTACAGATGATTACATTTTGGTGGTGATCCGGATCACCGTCCACAAGAAAACCGCCATTACGGAAAATGCCATTTTCGTCAATAACTACTGAACCACTAATCCTATCATTGTCAATCCAATTGCTAGTCATATGTTTTCATGGTCAAGGAATCTGAAAACGTACACACAAACACTGTATGGGGGGAACTGTAGCGCTAAACCGCCATTACGCAAAATGCCATTTTCCTCAATAACTACTCAACCACTAATCCTATCATTGCCAATCCAATTGCTTGTCAGATGTTTTCATGGTCAAGGAATCTGAAAACGTACACACAAACACTGTATGGGGGGAACTGTGGCCGCCATTACGGAAAATGCCATTTTCGTGAATAACTACTGAGCCACTAATCCTATCATTGTCAATCCAATTGCTAGTCATATGTTTTCATGGTCAAGCAATCTGAAAACGTACACATAAACACTGTATGGGAGGAACTGTGGCCGCCATTACGGAAAATGCCATTTTCGTCAATAACTACTGAACCACTGCTTGTCATATGTTTTCATGATCAAGGAATCTCAACACTATATGGGCGGAACTGCCGCGCTTGGCGGAGGTCTGCGCTCTCCGAGTGCTTTTTTAGGTTTTTTTTTTGTTATTTTTGCTGGGAACTGTGGACTTATTTTTGTGTTTTTGACCGTTTCTGATATTCTGGACTGGCTTCAACTACTGATTGCTAAAATTGTATACTGGTGCTGAAGTGCAAGGCATCGTCTCTGTCTGAATGGTGTTTGTTTCTGATTTGTACAGTGAGCTGTGAACCTAAAACTGAATTAGATAACTTGGATTTAAGTTGCACCCGCGATCAAATTTGACTCAGCTGAGATTGAACTAATAGAAGTGAAACAAAGGTAGCAAACATTTGATTGGTTTTGACCATTCACATGGTGGATGTTCTATCCATTTCATTTGTATGTTGTTAAATGTCTTTTTGTCTTTTATTTTTCATTCTTCACTGAAGCCGGCGGCCATTATTCAACTTTATACTGCCGTCTCTGAGTCTCATTTAAATGCTCCACTTTGCTCCAGCAGCCGAACCTACTGGTCCAACTGAGTAACTTGTATTGGCTTATCACTTATTTATTTTGAGTGACACAAATTGTACACACAAGTTACATATCCGTGGTTGTTAATATATGCTACAGGTGTTATTACCAAATACAGGGTTACATATACATTGTAAAAGAAATATGTGCAGTCATTTGAAGCATTTACTATGCTGACTTTTGTCATAAGAACAACTTGACAAAGCTCCCTAAGCAGCCATGGGCTTTGTTTAAATCTTACATTATTTTGAGAACCGAGGATGGGAATGCCTTGAATCAGACTTAATGAGGAGGTGCTGTAAATTATAATGAATGCTGGGGTGGGCCCAGCTTTAAAAGGCAATATAAATGCCAACTATAGCCTAATTTTCCCACAGCCCTTCATGCAGCCACATCCAGCAGTGTTTCAGCAAATTCAGCAAATTTCAATATGCTATGCAAATGTGTTAAATAAAACGCAGAGGCTGGGGAGTGATTCCCTCCTCATGAGTTCCTCTTGTAATGCTAGTCCCCCAGGAGTGGAACTTTTAAGTTCATTTAGCCTTCACTGTAACTGACAATCTGCCAGAGGACTGCTGATCCAAGTCAGGAATGTAACAGCTTGTTGAACTCTGATTTGCACCAGTGTATCTAACTTTTGCTGTTCATTCAGCGGGTAGAAAAATAATAGCAACTGCAACCAGTAGGTGATTCAGCTTTCAGTGTGCAATGTCTCAAATCATTGGTCTGATCATTAACCGCACAGTCGATCGAAAGCCATTCCCTTGATTCGTGCGTCCCATAGTAAATGAGCCATAGTGGGTGGATGGATTTTGGCATGCGCTGCCCCAGTGTTGGTCAATGTTTTGCAATGAATGCATGTGTGTGCATGGGCATGCATAAGTGTTTGGGCCGTTTCCCATATTCCATGAAACCTGTCAATAATATTGATCCAGTGGTGGTCTCCAGCTGCAGTAGGTCACCCTCTTTGTTCCTTTTGTTTAATTTTTTTCTTCTCAGTCCTGTGATGACGATGCTTAATCGGCTGATTCAAATGACCATTGATTTTTTTTTTTGTACTGTAGTTTTTAAAGGACAGTCAGCACTATTGCATTGACATTGGCCTTTATTAAATGAGTCCAGACGCTGATAGAATGACTCTAAATTAATTTGATTTCAACATGTTATGCAATGTTTTTTTTTTTTTTAAACTTTGTTTGCCTGATGGGTTTTGGTTGGCACTGCAGCGTATCACCAATTTAGTTATGTTTGGAATGCTATATTCCATATGTCATTGCAGTATAATTTTAGTGAGGCAGTCTAGATTACATCTTCCATCTATGAAGTTACCACTCACCCCTTTGTTGTGACCAGCTTTTCTTTCAAGACAGATGCTATTATCCTTTCATAACTGTCACTGAAATAGAGCGACTATAAACTAGAAGACAAATTGATGAGTCGCATAAACACCTGCTCCCTGGCTGCCGTGGCCGCATTTCCGTATGTTCAGTCCACTGAGAAGTGGCACATGTTGATGCAGTGCAGATGTGTGCTCTGGAGCATTAAATCCTGACAGAAGCAATACAGGAACGAGATGATGTGCATTGCTTGGCCACACTTTGAAATTGGACAAATGCAGTCAAACTCTGACAGAATAGTTTTTAGTCCATTCGAAAAGATTCAGCAATGTCGGCAGCATTGCTTTCCAGCACATTGCTGTTTTAACCTTTATTTTCTATCGGTCATGAGCTCACATGCTTGTTTTTAAACAGACCGAATCTTAACCTCAGCCACATGAAACCACCTCTGCGCTCCCCATCAATGAATTTCTTACTAAAACAGATAGGAGCTGTAGAACACAGCCGCCTCCACACTTATTCAGCCTTCTTCCTTTGATTTCTCTCATCTCTGTATCACAATGCAGTGGTATTTAAAGAGCTAATCCATGGAATTCTCTAAAGGCCGCCATGCCACTCTGAAGAGCGCCCTAAGCTGGAGGGAGGGCAGGAGTGTGTGTGCAGATGCATATATGTGGGCCTGTGTGTTTGCGCATATCTTTTGCTCTCCAGTTTGGGCGAGGAGGAGGACTGACCTTTTTACAATTATCACGGGACAATCGGAACCTTTCAGTGGTGCCTGTGAAGCCATCTAGCCACTATCTGCCTCTGCGCCTCTCCCCATCTCGACTCCTCCTTCCTCCTTTCTTCCACCGCCGCACGCCCGTCTCACTCGTGCGCCTCGGACCACCCCTTATCTGCACAGTTCTCGGGATGTTTTGTTTCCCTCCTCTCACACGAACTATGGGGTTCTACGGACAGGAAGAAAGATAGGACCGGGGAAAGGGTGAGGAATTGAAAGAGATTCTTGTGGGTAAGAGTGGATTAGGTAGTGTATTGCTTTCATTAATTCTAGATATCGGCAGTCTGTCTGGCTCTACCGCTTCAGCACCATGATCACACCCACATACACATTACTGCTTGTACTGCCGCCAGCCATGGAGTGCAGACCACATTCTTTACTGCTGGATGATTCCTTCTTTAGGGGGGGGGGGGGGGGGAACAAAAAAGAATGAAGCTTCCGCTCAGGAAAGGGGAAACACATCAACTGAATTTCTGCTACATGCATGCTCCACAATTTCTCAGCACCTCTTTATTGGAGGCAAAACTATTGCAGCCTTCCTTACAATTTGGAATAACTGTGTTTAACTGTGTTTCTCAAAGGATCTGACTGATGGTCAGAAATGGCTGAAAAATACAAATGCTCTCCATGTGTTGAAATTTAATCAAGTTGAGTTGTTTTTTGTAAACTGCCTTTGCAACATTTAATTATAGAGTCTTAAAAGAAAAAAATTGTGTTTTCATCAGTGGATACCACAGATTAGAGGAAATAACTCACTCAGGAATATTCGGAAAGCCTTTTTGGGATCTGTCCAAATATTGTTTTTCCTCCGTGTTGAGAACACTGTTAGCTACAGTCTGTAGTTAAAGATTTATAGCTTTATTAGTGCTCTTCAGACTTATTAACCCTGGATATTTGCAAAACCACCAGACATGAAGCTATGTTTTAGGGACCTTATGGAGTCCAGTATCGACTGTTTTTGCTTCCTACAGACTTCTGAAACAAATATCTGGTTCAGGCTAAATCCACTGTGTCTCAAGATATTTGCCAACTTGGTGAACTCTTTGATCAAGCCATGTAGCATTTTTTTAATTAATGATGTGAAAATTTAGAGTAGGTGCCAAAATGTGACATTTTTCCAGAAGTGTGAAGGGAAACTGTAGCATCAAGAAGAAGGTAGTAGAGCTTTCACCCGATGCCTTTTATTCCTAAAACGTCCTCCGTCTGATATGTAAAAGATGATGTAAGTTCTTCACCTCAGAATATGCTCTCATGTACCCACTGTAAGATTATGATACAACTGCCTTTTACTGCAGTAGAGTTCAAATCCCCATCTTGACTCTTAATCACGGTTTACTTTCACTTCCTTTCCCGAGATTCAGTTGACGATTTTAGTCATTAACTCCATACAGTATTTTCAGATATTTAAGGCTATGGTATGGTAAGGGGTTTGGCACAAAGTATATTCTGGACACGTTTGGGGTATTTTTAGGGTTAGGGGTGGGAAAGACAAGGGTTTAACTTGGACAGATTGCAACTGTAACCCTTCACCATGTTTCCTCATCATCGTCATTATTTCACCACTAGAATTCACTGTCCACTTAATGCAAAGCATACATACAGAGTGCCACACCTGCTGGTAAATCCATTAGAAGCATTTTCTGTTGGAGGAAAGTCGTTTTATTTCACTTAAGTTGATTTTATTCCCAACCAATATTAGCAAGCATACACACAATCTAATATTGGCTACATTGGAGATTTGTTCCAAGAGATCATAAGCAGTTTGAAAAATAAACCTTAATATTGTTCATCTAGATCCCATGAGAGTCATGTTGGTGTGAGGCACAGAGCTACTCATTTTTCCATTTAAAAAAAAAACAACCCAGAGGTTTCATCTTTGAACAGAATTTCCAAAACCAGAGATAAAATTCAGGAGCGCGGGAGAACATCAAAAGAGCAAACCATCTATCACAGGTCTTGATCAGTTAGCATGGCAGACATCACAACCTTCTTTAATTTCCATAATGGTCAAAGGCATACTGAGAATAAGGGAGAAATATGACTTTTTCTTTTACAGATGCTAGTATAAAAAAGTAGCTTTTAACCACATTCTCAAACATGTGCCAAAGCACATTTCTTTTGTCCACATCACATTTTTTCCCCTCAAAACCTTCCTCTTAATAACATGAAATATCTACATTTTGAACTTTTGAACCCCCCCCCCCCCCAATAGCAAACCCTGCAGATGCGTTGAACTGGTGAAGGCAGACGGTAAGCCCCGCCACGCCTCATTATGCCTGTCGTAAGACTGGCAGTTGGACACACATGCACTGTAAGCCTTCAGGGACAAAATTACAAGTGGTCTTCACATCAGCCATTATTCCACCTCGCTGGATGAAGACGAGCAAAAGAGACTGCGAGGGAGCATGGGAGAAAGCAGCCACACACGTCTCCCTCTGCCTTTGAACCTTCATAATGAAACTGACTCCTTGAAGTTTTAATGAAAGCAACAATTTACCATCCCTTTTCCTCCCTAGGCGGCCGAGGCTTATGTTGCTTAGACCAAATCACTAAAAAATAAAAAGTTTTAAAAAAAAATAGTAAAAACTGCCGTCTCCTTTAATCTTCTTTATGCCGCCTGCAAGAGGTGTTCTCATGCATTTAAATGGGGCCATCCCATGGACACACACGACAGCTGTGGTATTGACAGGGGCTGCAGGTGAGCCAGCGAGGCCATATTTCACAGGCTAACCAGGCAAGCCAGTGGCCATCGGTCCAGAGCAGCATCCTCCTCGGCCGTATCTCTGATGTAGAGGGCCGCTATTTCTTTTCTATTACCTCCGCTCCCTGCACGCACCCCCCCATTACTTGTATCAAACCTGTCAGTATCCCCCCCACCACCACCCCTCATCCTTTTCCATCCTCGGTGTGACCTGGGCCTGTCAAATAGATGGACAGCCCTTTGGCACGGCTCCCGTTGCGCTTGTGAATGCTTCTGGAAGTGAGATTGAGTGGCACGGTTAAACCTGACCGAACTTGTTCTCTGAGAGAGTAAGAGATGAGGCCAGGTGTGTGTGTGTGTGGGGGGGGGGGGGGGGGTGTAAGTGCGCATTGGTCGTGTCACAACACAAAACGCTCATCCCCTGTAGGTAAATATATGGGCCGTGCGACTGCCTTTCAGGAATGTCACCCTCATGTGTTACAAATGTTTGCTGTTAAACTTTTCACCTCACTGCGGTTTAGTAGAATGATGTCGCCGTTTCTCTGGTGTCTGTGTCCTGCATTGCTCAGGGTCACTTGCCTGTGTATGTGCTGCCCTGGTTGAACCGTCTGCCATTAAACCCCGCTCATTGCTCCTACAGCTAAAGGCCTTGATCCCACTTTTATCACCATGGGCCAGATAAGAACAGAGGTGCAGACAGTCATTGGTTGAACACCTGTGATCTGACGGCAAAAATGGAAAGATTATGCCTAATGTGAGCAGAAATGGCTTATCTGTAGTTGTTTAGACCTGCCGCCACAGCTGGGATCCAACAAATACGTCAGTATTTTTTAGGCAAGGGTTCTTTAAACTCTGCTACAAAAAAGATGTGGTAAAAATAACATTAAGCCACAAAATGAAGGTAAACAAAGGAAATATAAACTGGCTCCTCAACATTAATAATGGACAGCTTTGTCAGGGGATTTGTAACTTTATTCCTGCAGGTTTTTTTTTATTTTGCAAATGTATTCTTGCAAGTCTGCATTTTTTCAACATTTCTTCTCATAAATCTTTTTTGTTGCCTTGAAATTTGAGACTTGCAGTGCTGTGAAAAAGTATTTGCCCCGTCCCGATTTCTTATATTTTTGCATATTTGTCACACCTAAATGTTTCAGATCAAACAAATTTTAATATTAGACAAAGATAACCTGAGTAAATACAAAATGCAGTTTTCAAATGATGAGTTCATTTATTACAGGGAAAAAGCCAACCACACCTACCTGGCCCTATGTGGAAAAAGTAATCCCCCCCCCAACTGCCCCTAAACCTAGGGGCAGTTAGGGGCACAACCCTAACTGGTTGTGCCACCCTTGGTGCCGTCAACTGGCAATGAGTCTTTTACATCGCTGTTGAGGAATTTTTTTTTATTACTTTATTTTGTACCCGTAGGTAGATTTGTTCTGCAGTCCGGTGACAAACCACCAGCTGCCGGTCGCTGCATGCGCAAGCGCCCCTTATCCCTAACCTGCATGTTTTTGGCATGTGGGAGGAAACCGGAGATATCCCGGAGTAAACCCACGCAGACACGGGGAGAACATGCAAACTCCACACAGCTCACTGTTGGCCGGGGGCAGGGATCGAACCCACGATCTCACGGTCCTCGCGATCCCCCGGCCGAGGGTAAAACTGTGCTGCCACAGTGCTAACCACTGCGCCACCCACTGCGCCACCGTGCAGCACCGTGCATTTTGACCCACTCTTCTGTGCAGAATTGTTTAAATTCAGTCACATTGGAGGGCTTCATGAACTGATGGTCAGACATTCTCTTTCAGGATTTTTTGGCAGAGAGCAAAATTCATGGTTCTGTCAATTAGGGCAAGTTGTCCAGGTCCTGAAGCAGCAAAGCAGCCCCAGACCATGGCACTACCACCACCATGTTTGACTGTTGATACAATGTTCTTTTTATGAAATTATGTCAGTTTTATGCCAGATAAAACAGGACACGTCTTCCAAAAAGTTCAGCTTTTGTCTTATCAGTCCCCAGAACATTTTCCCAAAAGTCTTGAGGATCATCTAGATGTTTTCTGGCAAATGTGAGATGACTCTTTGTTCTTTTTGTCCAGAAACAGTTTTTGCCTTGGAACTCTCCCATGGATTCCATTTATGCCCAGTCTCTTTCTTATTGTTCCATCATGGACCAGTGTCCAAACTGAGGCAAGTGAGGCCTGCAGTTATTTCAACGTTGCTCTGGTGTTTTGTTTCTCATCTGATCTTGCATTTCTTTAGATCACAGTGGGATGTGTTGCTTTGAGATCTTTTAGCCTATTTCAGGTTGTCAGACAGGTTCTATTTAATTGATTTCTTGATTCAACAAGTCTGGAAGTAATCAGGCTTGAGTGTAGCTACTGAAACTGAACTCAGCTTTCAAAAAAATATGGTTAATCAGTTAATTCATGATGTAACGAGGGGCAATTACTTTTTCACATAGGGCCAGGTAGGTTTTGATAGTTTTTTTCCTTTAATAAATAAAAATCATCATTTGAAAACTGCATTTTGTATTTATTTGGACCCGAGCCACTGACAGCATCAGTGGGTGAGAGCCCTATTGTAATTGTTGGAATTTTTTTTTCTTCTTCTCCATCTAAGATCTCATTTTTGGGGTAGTGAACGTGCACGAAAACGCACCATTTTTTGCAGGGACCTCAAGACTGGCAAAAAATGTAATATTTTGGAGGAAATATGAATGACCCCACAAAAATGGCTCTACAGCGCCAGCTAACATGTGAAGTCAATGGGGAGTGGCACACACTTTCGCATAGAAAGATAAAAATCAGGTGAGATGTTTATCATGTCAAGACATGCAAAAAAACTCCATAGAAATGATGGTTGACACCCAACAGGAAGTCTGCCATTTTGGCAGGAAGTGGCAGTGACCAGATTTCCACCTCATGCATTTGATCAAACTTTTTCTAGGGTTTTAGTCCGATTGAGCTCATTTGTGATGACAACCTTTACAAAAGCTCAACGGTTTGGCCTTAGGGGCCATGAAATTTGGAACATAGGTAGAGGGGACTGTCATCTGTAATCCCATATGGGTCATCAACACATAACGGAGAGGTAAGTGTTACCATGGTGACACGGCAAAGGTTGGCTCCTCGCCATGGAACATCAAAAAGTTGTAACTTGGACAAACAAACTGGCTGCACGGTGGCGCAGTGGTTTAGCACTGTGGCAGCACAGTTTTACCCTCGGCCGGGGGATCGCGGGGATCATGAGATCGTGGGTTCGATCCCAGCCCCCGACCAACAGTGAGCTGTGTGGAGTTTGCATGTTCTCCCCGTGTTGCGCGGGTTTACTCCGGTATTTCTCCGGTTTCCTCCCGCATACCAAAAACATGTAGGTTTAGGGCGCTCGCGCACGCAGCGACCAGCAGCCAGTGGCTTGTCACCAGACTGCAAACCAAGTCTACCTACGGGTACAAATAAGTAACAAAAAAAAAAAAAAAACTTTATCCAATTTTCACCAAATTTTCTACGATGGATAGTAGTCTGACCCCACACGCTACTACGTAAAAATGGTTGACAAAACTTATAGCACCACCTGCTGCTCACAGGAAGTACTGTGTCAAACTGTTTTCTTTATTATTCACACAGCGCATGCCGTGACGACGGGAAATTTTATGTGCTGGCTGGGTTCGACAGGCGCCAGGCTCCACGGGTGCGTAGGGGGTGAGGGCCTGCTTCCAGCTGCTTGCAGCTTTAATAAGGGCCTGAGCCACTGACGTCAGTGGGCGAGAGCCCTATTGTAATTGTTAGAATTTTTTTTTCTTCTTCTTCATCTAAGATCTCATTTTTGGGGTAGTCGACGTGCACAAAAACTCATCATTTTTTTGCAGGGACCTCAAGACTGGCAAAAAAAAAAGTAATATTTTGGAGGAAATATGAATGACGCCACAAAAATGGCTCTACAATGCCACCTAACATGTGAAGTCAATGGGGAGTGGCACACGCTTACTTTCGTGTAGAAAGATGAAAATCAGGTGAGATGTTTATCATGTCAAAACATGCAAAAAACTCCATAGAAGTGACGTCTACATCCAACAGGAAGCCTCCCATTTTGGCAGAAAGTGGCAGTGACCTGATTTCCACCTCACGCATTTGATCAAACTCGTCTTAGGGTTTTAGTCCGATTGAGCTCATTTGTGGTGACAATCAGCTATTCCCATGTGCCATTAAAAGTTATTGAAAACTTTTCATGACACTCAACAATTTGACCGTAGGGGCGTGGCAAAGTTTGATGCCTCGCCATGATCATTCTATGACCATTCTGATGGCAATAATTCTGGTATGCATTGTCAGATTTCAGCCAAATTCAGTATTATGGATATTAGTCCAATTCCAAACAGTTCTATAGAACAATATTCACAGAAGTCAACAGCGCCACCTATCAGAGGCAGAAAGTTTTGCTTCAGAAAGTTTGCATCATGTTGTTCTTTTAATACCTTGAGAATGTAATGTCGGATTGGTACCAAGATAGGTATGATGTACATGGCTGCACGGTGGCGCAGTGGTTAGCACCGCGGCAGCACAGTTTACCCTCGGCCGGGGGATCGCGGGGATCATGAGATCGTGGGTTCGATCCCTGCCCCCGGCCAACAGTGATCTGTGTGGAGTTTGCATGTTCTCCCCGTGTTTGCGTGGGTTTACTCCGGGATTTCTCCGGTTTCCTCCCACATCCTAAAAACATGCAGGTTAGGGAGTTAAGGGGCGTTTGCGCACGCAGCAACCGGCAGCTGGTGGCTTGTCACCAGACTGCAGAACAAATCTACCTACGGGTACAAAATAAGTCCAAAAAAAAAAAAAAAATGTGTATTCCTCCGAACAATTATAGCTGTGAATATTCATGAGTAGCAATAACGCCCTCTCTTGGAGACATGGTTACACCAAAGGTTTTCTTCAATATCTCTGAAATAAATAGTCTGATTGGTACCATAAATGGTACCAATCATCTATACCCATATGCCATCAAAAGTTGTTGAAAACTTTTCCAAATGCCCGACGGTTTGGCGGAAGGGGCATGGCCAAGTTTGCAGTATCACCATCACCCTTGCAATGGCTTTAACTCTGGCATACATTGACTGATTTCAACCAAATTTTGTGTGGTGAATAGGTAGCCAATACTGATAATTTCAATAATCAAGAATGATGCATAGCGACATTGCCCCCTACCGCCAATAGACAGGAAGTTGCCTTTACTCACATGTAGAATGTCCGATTGCTGCTAAACTTTATATATGATACTAGTCTGACTCAGTAAAGATTTTTGTAATGATGACAAACATGGCTATAGCACCCCCTCAGAAGAAAACAAAGCTTTATAACTCAGGCATGCTTTGTCCAAATTCAACCAAATTTTGTGTGGTGCATCAGTAGCCTACATTGAACCTTTGTATAATGAAAAATGACACATAGCTCTAGCATCCCCAAGCAGAAACACAAAGCTTAATGACTCTGGCATACTTTGTCCGAAGTCAACCAAATTTAGCGTGCTGAATATATAGCCAATGGTTAACATTTCTATAATATACAATGAGACGCAGCAGTAGCGCCACCTACCGCCAATGGACAAGAAGTTGTCATAAGTCACACATCATCCAAACGGGCCCAAACTTGATGTACATGGTACTAGTACCACCCAGAACAGATTTGACTATACCACATATAGCTATAGTGCTCCCTAGGTTAAAAAAAAAAAAAACAACACCTTTATAGCGATGGCATAGCTTGTTTAAATTCAAACAAATTTCCTTGTAAAATTTTCACCAGAAGTGGCTTCTAGGCTATGGATGAACATATTCGATTTTTTAGCTAATCCACAAGCTTATACAGTACCTCTGCCGAGGCACTCTCTTGCAATGTACAGATGGACGAACTGATGATGGATTGGAGTATGGACGGGTGGACGGGCTAATGGATTGATGGACGAATGGATGGGTGTATGATGTTATGGAAGGATGGACGGATAAAGAGCGGGAGGGAGCGAGTTGGGGAGGGAGGAATGGCGGAGTTGCACGCTCTGAGTGGCAAGGCCAAGGTCTAGCGAGGACGTGAGGGCCCGTTTATCGCTGCTCGCAGCTTTAATTCAGGTTCTTTGTCTGATAACAAAATTTGTTTAATCTGAAACATTGAAGTGTGACAAATATGCAAAAATATAAGAAATCAGAAAGAAGCAAATACTTCACCACAACACAGTAATTGTGATTTGTGAGCATTTTGTTTTTTCCTTTTGTTTTTCCACTGGCAGCCACTGGTTGAGGGCAAAGGAGCTTCATGTGGTTGCTGAGCTGCAATCTGCAGACTCCTTTCTTAGATCAATAGTATCAACAAAGGGATAGAAAAAACATGAACGCATGATTGAGCATGAAAGCAAGCTCAATCATATCAAACTCAATAATATTAGCAGATCCATTGTAGACACACATCCTTCCTGCATTTTACTGCTGTTATTGGACAATGAAAGGAAAGTTTTTTTTCATTGTATTTTCAGTGATTTGCTGGTCTGTTACAGCATAGAAAGCAGACAGGACTCATACTGTAAGCATGACTGTAAAACCAATTAGCTTTTTTTTTCCACAAAGTTTGTATGGACACCAAATCTTGGTTAAAAACTAGTGTGTGGAGACTGGTATACAACACATTTTAACCCATAAATCTTTTTTATGGGTTAAAATTTATATAGCTTTTTATATGCTGATTGAGTTTCCACAACATACAGTAGGTGTCCAATTCAATCTTGCCCATGGCCAACATAAGGGTATTGATTAAAGTTAGGGACCAGGCCTGAATTTTAATTGGCAAAAATTTGAATTAATTCTGCTGAACAAGTAGCGTGTATGAGTGTTAATGTAAGGGAGACAGGTGTAATGGTAAAGATGCAATGAATAGAGGTAGTGAAGGTAGATGAGTTTAAATACCTGAGGTCAACCATCCAATGCAATGAACAGTGTACAAGAGACATGAAGATAAGCATGCAGGGAGGGTGGAGACGAGTGTCAGGATTGATTTGCAACAGAATAGCAGCTAGAGTGAAAGGAAAGAATTAAGATGGTAGTGAGACCTGCTATGATGTATGGTTTGGAGACGGTGGCATTGACAAAAAGACAAGAGGCAAAGCTAGAGGTGTCGGAGCTGAAGATGCTAAGATTCTCACTGTGAGTGAGTAGGAGGGACAAGATTAGAAATGAGTAATATCAGAAGGACAGTTCAGGTTGAGCAGTTTGGAGACAAAGTAAGAGAGGCAAGGCCGAGATGGTTTGGACATGTGCAGTAGTCAATAGTGATTAAAAAACATTAAAACACTAATTTTCAAATGCTGGAAAATTTCTAATGACCGAAAGAACGAGATCGCGGATACAAGCGGCTGAAATGAGCTTTCTCCGTAGGATTGCTGGACTCACCCTCAGAGATAGGGTGAGGAGCTCAGTCATCCGGGAGAGGCTCAGAGTAGAACCGCTGCTCCTCCACATTGAAAGGAGTCAGTTGAGGTGGTATGGGCATCTGATTAGGATGCCTCCTGGACGCCTCCCACTTGAGGTGTTTCAGGCACGTCCCACTGGGAGGAGACCCCGGGGCAGACCCAGGACTCCGTGGAGAGACTGTGTCTCCCAGCTGGTCTGGGAACGCCTTGGTATCCCCTCTGAAGAGCTGGAGCAGGTGGCTGGGGAGAGGGAAGTCTGGGCTTCTCTGCTTGAACTGCTGCCTCCGCGACCCGGACCTCCGGAAAACCGGTAGAAGATGGATGGATGGATGGATGGAAAATTTCTTATAAAAATGCTTGAAGGTAGAATATGCAATATTTTCTGCTTTAAAATATTCCAGAAATACCTAAAAATGTAATTGAATGTAAAAAAAAAAAAAAAAAATTATTTTGCTGTCATGACAAATATGATAATTTATGATTTTACAGATTTATGAGTTCATTTGATTTTTGCCGGGCTGACAAAATAATAAATACCACTTTATACCAGCAAGGTGAGTATTGAGCCAGTTTTCATCTCGGAGTCAAAAATCCTGTCTTATAACTTACGTTAATTGCTAGAGTAGGGTAGAACATGTAATGATAACAGTTGAACGGTTCACTTTGAGTAAAAGAAGTCATTGTGGGTCATTGGTAAAAAAATACTATCAAATTTGCTTCAGCCTAGTTGATGAAGGTTCAGTACTGTCATCTGGTGTTGCCAGTAATCACCTGCAATTTTTAACATAGTCTACCTTCAAAGATGAACTGGAGTAGATGGCATTCAACCGCCACCCGGTGCTATTGGAAAAACTCGACATACCGAGAGAACTGAGGCGAAAACGCCGCGGCTGCTGGGCTGGAGTAAGGCGGAGGACAAAAAATATAAGGTACAGACCCTCCCTTCCATCTATTGTCATGGGAAATGTACGGTCGTTACTGGGAAAGGTAGATGAGCTAGCGGCTATCTGCCGTTACGATAGCACAATAGCACATACCGGGAGTGCTCTCTCCTTTTGTTTTCTGAGACGTGGCTAACTGAACTAGCAGCAGATGCTGACATTGAGCTGGAGGGTTTCCACATGATACGGGCAGACCGAACACCAGACAGTGGCAAAGCAAGGGGCAGTGGAGTGATAATGTATGTTAACAACAACTGGTGCAGACCGGGACATATCACTGTTAAACGACGACACTGCAGCAAAGACATTGAGTTGCTAGCTGTTAGCATGCGGCCTACATATCTCCCGAGAGAACACTCACACGTGATCTGCATTGTTGTTTATGCAAATCCGACGGCGAACGCTGGGACAGCGCGTGACGTCATCCATTCAGTAACCAGCAGGCTGCAGACAGAACACCCAGATGCTCTTCTCCTCATCTCAGGTGATTTCAACCATGTTTCACTGTCTCCCATTCTACCCACGTTTACCCAGTATGTCACATGCCACACTAGAGACAATAAAACACTGGACTTATTCTACGCAAACACTAAGGAGGCGTACACCTCATTACAGCTCCCCCCACTCGGGAGATCGGATCACAACTTGGTTCATCTCCGGCCGGTGTACAAACCCCTAGTGCACAGACAACCTCCGGCCATGTGCACAGTGAAGTTATGGTCTGAGGAGGCAATGGACACTCTAAAGGGCTGTTTTGAAGCCACCGCCTGGAAGCAGCTCTGCGATCCACATGGTGAGGACATCGATGGCCTCACTCACACCATCACGGGCTACCTCAGCTTCTGTGTGGACAAATCCGTTCCCACCAAGACCATACGGTGTTGCTCAAACTACAAACCCTGGATCAACCCTGAGATAAAAACACTTCTGAGAGAGGAGAAGAAGAGGATCTTCAGGTCGGGGAATAGGGAGATGCTGAAGTCCGTACAGAGGGAGCTGAGGAGAAAGATCAGAGAAGGCAAGGACAGCTTCAGGAAGAAGATGGAGGACAAGCTGCAACAGAGCGACATCAACGGGGTCTGGAGAAACCTCAAAACCATCTCTGGGCTCCAGAATACCTCCCCCCAGGCCACGGGGGGCAGGGAGTGGGTGAACAATCTGAATCAGTTTTTCAATAGGTTTGACCAACCGCCCTCCCCCCTGACTACACAACAACCACTGCTGTCTCTAAAGACATCAAGTCCTGCTGCCCACTCCCCACTCCCAACACACAGCCCCCCATCCTGACCCTGACCAGGACCCAGGTGAGGACGTAGCTGAGGAAGATCAAGGCGAGGAAGGCGTCGGGACCGGACGGCATCAGCGCAAAGCTCCTCAAGTCCTGTGCAGACCAGCTGTGTGGGATTGTGGCGTACATCTTCAACCTGAGCCTGAAGCTGGGGAGGGTACCACAGCTGTGGAAAACATCTTGTGTGGTACCTGTACCAAAAACTTCCCACCCCAAAGACCTGAACAGCTACAGACCGGTGGCCTTGACGTCCCACATGAAGACCCTGGAGAGACTGCTCCTTGCTCACCTCCGCCCCCTGGTGGAACCAGCGATGGATCCACTCCAGTTCGCCTACCAGCATGGCATTGGGGTGGAGGATGCGGTGATCTTCCTCCTTCACCGTTCTCTGTCCCACCTGGAGAAGCCCGGGAATGTGGTGAGGATCATGTTCTTTGACTTCTCCAGTGCTTTCAACACCATCCAACCGATGATCCTGAAGGACAAGCTGCTGCGCGCAGGGGTGGACCAGCACCTGTCATCATGGATCCTGGACTACCTCACAAACCGGCCTCAGTTTGTGAGAACCCGGGACTGTGTGTCCGACATGATCATCGGTAGCACGGGGGCCCCCCAGGGAACAGTGTTGGCTCCGTTCCTGTTCACTCTTTATACTGCGGACTTCTCACACAACACAACACACTGCCATCTACAGAAGTTCTATGACGACTCTGTGATCGTTGGCCTCATCTCCAATGGAGATGAAGCTGAGTACAGAGGGCTTATCCAGGACTTCGTGGACTGGTGCCATCGGAACTGCCTCCAGATCAACGCGAGGAAAACCAAGGAGCTGGTGGTGGACTGCCGCAGGCATGGACAACCCCTCACAGCACCAGTAAATATACAGGGAACAGACATTGAGATGGTGACATCCTACAAGTACCTGGGTGTTCATCTGAACAATAAACTAGACTGATCACACAATACTGACGCACTCTATAAGAAGGGACAGCGCAGGCTGTTCCTACTGAGGAGACTCAGGTCTTTTGGTGTACAAGGGGCGCTGCTGAAGACATTCTATGACACGGTGGTGGCATCAGCCATCACTTTTGGAGTGGTCTGCTGGGGCAGTGGCATTACTGCAGCCAATAGGAAGAGACTGAACAAACTGATCAAGAAAGCTAGCTCTGTCCTGGGGAAGCGCCTTGATCCGGTGGAGGAGATAAGAGAGAGAAGGACGGTGGCTAAACTGTCATCTCTGCTGGAGTCCGAGTTCCACCCTATACAGGACATACTGAATGCACTGAGGAGCTCATTTAGCAGCAGACTACATCATCCCAGGTGCACAACTGAGAGGTTTCGCAGGTCCTTCCTACCAACGGCTGTCAGACTGTACAACCTAAGCAGGGCTGCTCGCAGAGATAGCAAAAAGACGTAACAGCCTAATAGTTTTTTGAATGCAAAAGATGCAATAGACTTACACAATGGTCCCCTCCGGCATACAACTAGGAAAATACCGGTCGCTATGGAGGGTGAGAATATGTATGGGCACATAATCATACCATGTAGGATAACTAAGTAGACGGTTGTGCTGTTTCATCCCATCTAGCAACAATGCTCTGCACTGTGTGTGTTTATATATTTACATATTTATTCCATCTAGCGACAATGCTCCGCACTGGGTGTGTTTATATTTATATATCTATACTTTTATTCCATCTAGCTACAATGCTCCGCACTGTGTGTGTTTATATATTTACATATTTATTCCACCTAGCTGCAATGCTCCGTACTGTGTGTTTATATACTCATATATTTATTCCGTCCAGCTACAATGCTCTGCACTGTGTGTGTGTGTGTGTGTGTGTGTGTGTGTATATATATATATATATATATATTTATTTATTTATAGTAATATGTACATATGTATATTAGCTGCTCTTGCTTGCTTGCTTTTTTTCTTGCCTTCTGATTGTTGCTCTGAGTGTTGCTATCCCTGTGCTGTTGCAATCCTGGAATTTCCCCGTTGTGGGACTAATAAAGGCTTATCTTATCTTATTTTCATGAAAACAAATGTTTAAAAAATAATACATCAGAGTGTTCAGAAAGGTTCAGAATTAAAGCATTTATGTGTAGTAAAATATATCAATAAAGGGGTGTAACGGTACGCCTAAAATCAGGGTTTGGTACGTACCTTGGTTTTAAGGTCATGGTTCAGTTCATTTTCGATACAGTAAGGAAACAAAATGCAAAACATAAAACTGCTTATCTTTTGTATAAGCAGGAACGGCTTTTCTGACAAAACAAAAAACAAAAAAAACCCGGCAAACTGCCAGCAGTAAATTCTCCAATTAAAAAATATTCTCAAATAAACAAAATAAAATGTATCCACCTTATTCCTAGCCCCCATGAGGCCTTGCGTGAATTATGGGTGCAACTTCTGGTACTAGTTTAGAATGCATGGTTGTCACTGAAACGGGACACTTTTCCTTGTTAAAAAATAAAGACTTCGGCATCAAACATGCGGGAACGCGGCCTTTTGCACCTCAAAAATAGTAATATCATGGCACTTCCCACAACTGTGGACAGTGTTGTGTCCATAATTAGTGAAATGAGGAGTAGGGCGGAAGGCAGTTAACGGTGTTTATTATCAAACTTGCAAACAGTACAACAGTGGGCTACAGCGCTCCTTATCCAGGCGTCAACGGCGAAAGAGGACGTGCCCTTTCCAGCCGTGGCCTTTATACCCCAGCTGGCGCCACCACAGGAAAGGTGGGCCGCCAACCCCCTCTATTCCCCAGTAAATCCCAGGCCACCATCTTACCACTGTTTTTCATATGTAACAACCCCCCCTCGTAAAAAAAAAATCAGGCATACAGATTGACCCACCCAAATTTATCACCCAACTCACACGCTAACAGGGGAAAACAGTATGTACAAAACAAATAACCTATCCATTCACACAACCAAGGGTGGGGGGCCGGGTCGACTACCGGCACCCCCTACATGGCCAGGCAGATTATTCTGCTGCCAACTCCTATCAGTCCAAAACAGAAATAGCCTGTGTATCTAGAGGTGGCTCAGTTGGTAGAGCATCCGCCCCACACCCGGGAGGCAGGGGTTCAAATCCCGGCCGGGTCATGCCGAAGACCATATAAAAGTGGAACTTCCTGCCGTCCAGCTTGGTGCTCAGCAATAATGGAATGGAAGAGGGAAATCTGTAGTGGCGCCTTGCATGGCAGCGGCCCTCTGATTCTACATTTGGGGTGTGTGTGATTAACACTGTAGATAGGAAAAACACAATTTCGTTCTACTGTACATGATTGGTTGTGTGGTTGAATGACAATAAAGGATGATTTGATTTGATTTGAAATTAATCCCAGAACAGCTGATATAAACACGCATGTACAGTAATTATCAAACAATAAACAGTCCTAATGCACTGCATAACATTCCCTACTGGCGCCCCTCCCCCCCAAATAATCCAGTTTTCTCTTTTCCCTTTTTCTTTAAAAAAAAAAAAAAAAAAAAAATCAACCAAATTCACCAAATTTCCTTTCAGATACAGTATACCTAGTTACAACATTTGAATACATTTCTTAAAGGACACACTCAGGGCACAACCCAGTAAGGACAAACTATATACACAATATGTGGCAAGAAAACTTAACACACCAACTAAACAGGTCCACAGTCATTTTACACACCCCGTGGAAAGCCCCCCCCCCCAGGATTGCCATCCCGGGGTTCCCAGCCAGAATGTTTCCGTTTCTTGATTTCTGGTGATGGGCTGCGTTGTCTCCTCTTCTCCACCACCCGACCCAACTCGTTGGGGTGCCTCCACGTCTCGTCTGACAGGCCCAGATAGCCGTCACTTCGGGTCGCTTTCACCTGTAGCCACCCCTGGTCATCCTACTGCCCACGACACCTGTGGATCCCCCTCGACCGAGCTTCAACCCTAGGGCGAACCCTGTCACCGACACCCAGGGGAGCTCTAATAGGTCTCCTTGGATCCTCATCTCGGGATGGGGGGGGGGGCTTCCCATTTGGAGCTGATCTATTTACCAGCCCGGCCTGAAGCCCTTTTTGAAGGCCGTCTTCTGGTGTGTTTTAAATGTGCACCCTTTGGTCTAGCCCCGGTGCTGTTCAGCGCTGATGTCCCGGTCCCGCCTATCGACCCAGGGTCCCCACCGTGCTGCCCAGCTCCCACACCAAGGGCAGCTTGGGCTCTGGCATCGGGTCCATCCCGGAGAGGCGCTCCGTGACATTCCTCCTTGCTGTCTTCTCCCAATCCGGACCAATCAGCGTCCCACACCACATCATCATCCACATCCACATCCATCAGGGGTCGGTCCCACAAACCGCCAACCGACCACTCCTCTCCAGTGTCAATGGTGATGGAGAAGCCCAAGCTGTAAAACGTGTTGCATCCCATAATGTTCTATCCCGTAGCAGTCACCACCACCTGGACATCCGCCATGCTCCGGCAATCCTACTCCTTCCATAGCCGTAAAATGGGGCCGATGTTTTCTGGATGCGGTACCGGGGGAAACAAACTCTTCACTGTCTGTAGATTCAGTATTGAAGCCACCGCTCCTGTATCCACCTGCATCGATACCCTGACTCCGTCCAGCGATACCATGCAGTCGATACGGCCACCCGTCTCCGGTGCAACCGTATGAATAACAGTGGGAGTCTTTGTGGAGGAGCCCCCTCCCTGTTCACTTTCCCCTCGCTCAAAGTATTCACAGGACTGCGTGAAGGGGTGCAGCAGGCCACATTTCCCACAGTGCTTTCCTTTTGTCGGACACTGTCTGGACTTGTATCTATGTCTAGTGGACCCACAGCCATAACATCTTGACGTTCCCAGAGTAAACCTTATCCTGACAACGGAGGTGTATTCTTCTTCCTCAACGTCATCTTCATCAGGGCCCGCTGTCAGCACCTTTAACCGAGGCTCATTTAGCGTTGGGGAGGACTCTCCGCCGAGGTCCCTCGCTAAAACTTCAATCACCTCAAACTGCTGATCAATCTCAATAGCGGTAGCCAGCGGTAATTTGCTCAAGTAGGTCGGGAGCCGTGACCGGGCAGCAGAACAGCGAACATGCTCTGCTAACTGATCCCAGACCATCTCATCCTGTAGAGCTCCAAATTTGCACTCCGCCGCCAGCTGACGTAGGTCTGCCACAAACCTCTTCACCGACTCTCCCGTCCACTGGTGGTGCTGTTGAAACTGGATGCGCCGGACGATGACGACGTCCGGCACGCGAAAATATCCTGCCTTTAGCTCTACCACCTCCTCAAAGCTATCAGCTCCTAATGTCTTGAGGACCCTCTGCCCTTCCATGCCTAAATTATGGACCAATATTGCTCTTGCCCGCAATTTTTTCAACTCACCAAGGTTGAGGGCCACCAGGTAGTTGCTAAACGCAGCGAACCACCTAGGCCAGGACACGGGAGGCTCACCAGGGGCCTCCAGAAATGGCCGAAAACTGATTGCAGCATGCTGTATAACCGTGTTCTCCTGGTCGCCAAATGTTGTCCATGATTAGTGAAATGAGGAGCAGGGCGGAAGGCAGTTAAGTGTTTATTATCAAACTTGCAAACAGTACAACAGTGGGCTACAGCACTCCTTATCCAGGCGTCAACGGCGAAAGAGGATGTGCCCCTTCCAGCCGTGGCCTTTATACCCCACCTGGCGTCACCACCAGAGAGGTGGGCTGCCAACCCCTTCTATTCCCCGGTAAATCCCAGGCTGCTATTTTACCACCGTTTTCCATATGTAACAGAGGGATGAGAAGATGACCTTAAAAAGTGGCCTCGTAGACAGTAGCTCCATTAGTTGGCGCCGCTGCTAAGATGCTAATGCTGTAAACAAATAAAAGCTCTGAGATATATCAATGTCTCCACCGCAATAAAGTCGGATGCATTTTGATAAAAGATGTTGGACATAATCAAATTTACCTCAGAGCAGACGTAGAATCTAGTCAGAGCCACAAAGAACCACAACACCGTGCTTGGGTCTTTTAATGTCGGGGTAAATACAGACGGCTGCAGCTGTTTGTTCTACCCTGAAATTAAAATGCTCTTGCTGCTGTCATGCCATGAATGCTTGTTATTCAACTTAACATGTACAGACATTTTCTGACAGTTGTTCAAAATTGTATTGATCTATATTTTGTGATAATTTAAAAATTAATGCATGCTCAAGCTCATAGTCCATGTTGTTCCAAGGCAGTGCAACAAATGCAAAAAACCCCCAACAAACTATTTGATATCTTTCTTAAATCGTTAAGCCTTAGGAAGCAAACCGTTACTTTTTTTACTTATTATTTTACTTCATGCAGCCTTCATTCTTGTGACATATTTTACACAAACGTCAGATCTGTGACATCCATACAAGTGAAAACATACCTGCTGCGCTCTTGTCTGTCCTGTGCCGGTACCACCGATCACACCAACAGTCCTTTTTCAGTTCCAGTCCATTGTCTACGCGTTGCCAGTGAGAAGCCTCCATTTATACAGTCTGTGGAAACAACCAGGAACACCAGCAACAAGTACCAGAACTACGCCAAAACATTCAAAAAAATACAAAAACCACAAGTGCTGAAATTAGCTGCCACTTGAGTGCAAAACATGTATGTGGACTATACATTAAAATGAATTTGGAAAACTTTTAAAAACACTATTGTAAATGCCCCTGCTACTCCACTCTTACTGACTGATTTAACACTGTCAGCCGAAACCAGAAGCTCCGCCCATAATCGTTCCTACAGCGGCACCCCCAGGAATAAGGTGGATACAATAAATTCTTTTTTTAGGAAATGAACAATACAGACAAGTACAACAATAGAAGTTTGAACAGCCTATTTATAAAAAGTTCCCATAGCTAAATAAAATATTGACCCATGAAACATGAGTTGGAAACTTGAACTTGGCAGCTTAATCGAAAGTGTAGCAACACAATTAAATAACAAACATTGAAGTTTGATCTTTTAACCCAAAAACTAAAGAAATTCAAATATCAGCTTCTACTACACCATACAGGGCTGTTCTAACTCTCCTGTTCAAAACAAACTGGAGTAATAATTTTCAACTCCATTAAGTCAAAAAGAAAATAATAAACTAGTCCATCCTGTTTGAAACCTTGCTGAGTCTAGAAGTTTAAAAGTTTAATAATAATCTTCAGATGAAAATTAAAAGCTATTTCCAGTCCAAAATAAGTTTACAAATGCTTTAAGTTACAGTAGAGGAATGTGAGTCTTCACCACACATACAGTGAAATATTTGTGATGTTTATGGTTATTTTTTAATTGAATTACAAATCATGGTATTCTAATTTACTGAGATGCATTAATATTCAGAATGAGGGATGATATTACTGTGGCAATAATAGAGAAGATGAAAAAGAATAAGCTACTCATGTAATTAACTCATTTACTGCAGTTAACACGTTACCAGCAGAACTGAAACGGCTCAGCCGTCGGCAACCATCGTCCAAGAGAGGGCATTGTCTGACGGGTAATGTTAGCACATGCTAACAGTTTAATCAGTTTTCTTAAGCTGAGACAGTCGCTCATAGAAAGTAAGAAGCACTAACTTTACTTGCTAAAAACTCACCAACCTTACCAGTGCAACTTTAAAAATTTTCACAGGTCCGAAACTGGCTGCTGATAACCTATGATACCCTAGGTAGGACATGGCTAACATTTTCATGGCAAATGGAGGTCATACCTACTTTGTAGGTAATTGTAATGGTTGGCAGCACCTGCAGCATTTTAATAACAGGATACCCAAACAATTGTTCGTTGTATTCCTTTTACATGTCCTACCTAATGTTTACATATCTATGACCAGTAAGGATGTCACCACCAATCACAGCCAATGGCATGATGGGGTTGATGTCACATGTCTCTGACATCTACTGGCCAGGAGGTCAGAGTGTTGTCTGTCCCCTTCAACTACAGAATAATACAATTTTTTTTAGTTTTTTTGTTGTTGTTTTTTAAATCAAAACATGCATGTCTTCACTTGGTATAGAAGGTCTTCCTTTACAGATAATTCATTCATTTCCTTAACTGATTAATCATTTTTGTCGCACATCATTGGGTGAGAGGCGCTCTGCACTGCGGACAGATCGCCAGCACGCTGCAGGGCCAGCACAGACGAGAACCACTCACTCTCACATTCATACCTAAGGACAATTTAGAATTGCAGTCATTGCCAGTTAACCTAATGTGCCTGTTTTTGAACTGTGGGAGGAAACTGGAATGCCTGGTGAAAACCCACACAGGGAACATGTGAAGACTATACAGAAAGGTCACCGCTGGCCAGCTCTTGGGGGTTCAAACCCAGGACCTTCTCGTTATGAGGCCACAGTACTAACCACTCCTCCACTGCCTTTTTTTTTTTTAAACGGATAAACCAATGCAAAAATATAAAAAACTTTTTTCCCCCACATAGAATTAAAATGGCACACTTAACTTACCAATGGTACTTTTTTTAAATCGGCCACAAAATAACGCAGTCGCTTTCTCAAGACTGTTGAAAAACTGCTGTACAGAACCATAGTTACCCCCAAATGCAAAATATTTTTATTTCCAACATTTACAAACTTTCAGCTATTTGCTAAAATGAATCAAAAATGTTCCCTGCTTGATTTGGGTAGGCAGAGGCTACCATCTGTTTGCTGAAATGGAAGAAGCAGAAGACTTAATGATTGCATCAGTAAAATAAAAAAAGCACTTTGTGAGAGCAGGAAAAGAGAAAATTTTACTAATGCATTCCTCACATGGAAATGGGTGCAGAAAGGCAACACCAACCCTTCATCTTCTGCCTACTGGTGGTTGACTCGGAAAGATTATTTGTTCTCTTTAAAAAAAAAAAAATTATACAGTGGGGCAAAAAAGTATTTAGTCAGCCACCTATTGTGCAAGTTCTCCCACTTAAAAGATGAGAGAGGTCTCCAATTTTCATCATAGGTATACCTCAACTATGAGAGACAAAAAGGGGGGAAAAAATCCAGAAAATCACATTGAAGGATTTTTAATGAATTAATTGGTAAATTCCTCTGTAAAATAAGTATTGGGTCACCTACAAACAAGCAAGATTTCTGGCTCTCACAGACCTGTAACTTCTTCTTTAAGAGGCTCCTCTGTCCTCCACTCGTTACCTGTATTAATGGCACCTGTTTGAACTCGTTATCAGTATAAAAGACACCTGTCCACAACCTCAAACAGTCACACTCCAAACTCCACTATGGCCAAGACCAAAGAGCTGTCAAAGGACACCAAAAACAAAACTGTAGACCTGCACCAGGCTGGGAAGACTGAATCTGCAATAGGTAAGCAGCTTGGTGTGAAGAAATCAACTGTGGGAGCAATTATTAGAAAATGGAAGACATACAAGACCACTGATAATCTCCCTCGATCTGGGGCCCCACGCAAGATCTCACCCTGTGGGGTCAAAATGATCACGAGAACGGTGAACAAAAATCCCAGAACCACATGGGGGGACCTAGTGAATGACCTGCAGAGAGCTGGGACCAAAGTAACAAAGGCTATATCAGTAACACACTACGCCGCCAGGGACTCAAATCCTGCAGTGCCAGACGTGTCCCCCTGCTTAAGCCAGTACATGTCCAGGCCTGTCTGAAATTTGCTAGAGAGCATTTGGATAATCCAGAAGAGGACTGGGAGAAAGTCATATGGTCAGATGAAACCAAAATAGAACTTTTTGGTAAAAACTCAACTTGTCGTGTTTGGAGGAGAAAGAACACCACACCTACTGTGAAGCATGGGGGTGGAAACATCATACTTTGGGGCTGTTTTTCTGCAAAGGGACCAGGACGACTGATCCGTGTAAAGGAAAGAATGAATGGGACCATGTATCGTGAGATTTTGAGTGAAAACCTCCTTCCACCAGCAAGGGCACTGAAGATGAAACGTGGCTGGGTCTTTCAGCATGACAATGATCCCAAACACACCGCCCGGGCAACGAAGGAGTGGCTTAGTAAGAAGCATTTCAAGGTCCTGGAGTGGTCTAGCCAGTCTCCAGATCTCAACCCCATAGAAAATCTTTGGAGGGAGTTGAAAGTCTGTGTTGCCCAGCGACGGCCCCAAAACATCACTGCTCTAGAGGAGATCTGCATGGAGGAATGGGCCAAAATACCAGCAACAGTGTGTGAAAACCTTGTGAAGACTAACAGAAAACGTTTGACCTCTGTCATTGCCAACAAAAGGTATATAACAAAGTATTGAGATGAACTTTTATTATTGACCAAATACTTATTTTACCAAGGATTTTACCAATTAATTCATTAAAAATCCTTCGAAGTGATTTTCTGGATTTTTTTTTTCTTATTGTCTCTCATAGTTGAGGTATACCTATGATGAAAATTGGAGACCTCTCATCTTTTAAGTGGGAGAACTTGCACAATTGGTGGCTGACCAAATACTTTTTTACCCCACTGTATATACTGTATATATAGTTTGCATGTTCTCCCCGTGTCTATGTGGGTTTACTCTGGGATTTCTCCGGTTTCCTCTCACATGCCAAAAACATGCAAATTAGGTTAATTGACATCAAACTGGGGATTCTAAATTGTCCTTAGGTATGACTGTGAGAGTGAATGGTTGTCTGTCTCTCTGTGTCGGCCCTGCGATGGACTGGCGATCCATCCAGGGTGTACCCTGCCTCTCGCCCAAAGATGCTGGGATAGGCTCCAGCCCCCCGTGACCCGAAAAGGATTAAGCAGAAGATGATGGATGGATATATACACTGTATATGTATGTGGCAGAAACTTTGTCCATCAGCTAAGACGGAAGCCACTTGACTACAGACTGTCATCCCTTGCATGGTGACGTCACAATACCTGAAGAGTGCCCCTGACATGATTTTCCTGACCACTTGACCATTAAAGAGGTCAAAGGTGACCTTTTTTAACCGATTTTTACTGGTGGAGGTGTATGCTGAGGGAGGAATCCAGCGTACCTGACAGTGGAGTTTAGGATCCGTGGGTCTCTCTCCACAATACAGGCATTGTGGATTGATGGGAAGGTGTTCGTGTCAGGGTGTGATGGGGAGACAGAGGCTGGTCTACATTTAATCCACTCATTTCTGTTTGTGCACTGCTTTGAATACGTTTTTGCATTGCCAAAATGGATTTCTGCTGTGTCCAGTGATTTCTGTTCACATTGTGTCATTTTGTTAAATAGTGCCACACAAAAGCAGAGAACAACTTTTCATATGATCACTGCAACAGGGTACACCTATCACTGCGGCCATCATGTAACTATTTATGTAATTATTGCAGTTAGAATTCAGTTCAACTTTATTTATATAGCGCCATTTCACAACAACAGTCATCTCATAGCACTTTCAACTGTAGGGGAAACCCCCACAATTGCAGAAAGACCCCAGCAATCAGACAATCCCCTGTGAGCAAGCGCTTGGCGACGGTGGAGAGGAAAAACTCCCTTTTAACAGGAAGAAACCTCTAGCAGAACCAGGCTTTGGGGGGTGGGCAGTCATCTGCTGCAACTGGCTGGGGGGGAGGGGATAGAGAAGAAGAAGAAGAAAAGAACAGACATGTAGAGAGCAAGCAGCACAATGGGGACTCAATCTATGGGAGAGAACAAACAGATGTTAATGACCAGCAAAAATATTTCATTGAGAGGGAAGAAAGGAGTGAAGCCCAGTGCACTGTTGGAGGTCCCCCGGCTGTCTAAACCTATTAGCAGCATAACTAAGGGAGGGTTCAGGGGCACATGATCCCTCCGTAATTATAGGCTATATCAAAAAGGAAGGTTTTAACCCTGTTCTTAAAAACAGAGTCTAACTCCCAAATCCAGATTGACAGCTGGTTCCACAGGAGAACTACCATACAGGCATTGTGGATTGATGGGATTAGAACTGTGTGTTAACTTTCCTTTCTCCATTCTATTATGCTGAGCACCAAGCTAGAAGGCAGAAAGTGCCATTTTTATATGGTCTTTGGTATGACCCAGGCGGGACTTGAACCCACGACCTCCCGATTGTGGGGCGGATGCTCTACCAACTAGGCCACCACTTAACACACAGAGCTACCAGAGGCCTGAACCCTCACTGTAGCTTTCACTACTTACCGTAGCTGTGTGGCCCAAGGGTCAGTGAAACGGAGATGGGCGCTGCCCCATACACCACCTGGCGTCCCACATGCTGTGAAAGGGGGATTAACTAACAGAACTACTCATAAAAATGCTGTCTAACTTTCTCAATATTATTTTGAATGTGGACCGTTTATCCCACCTGCTTTGGAATTGCAGGAAATGTGAAGGACACAGTTGCCTTCTATTAAAAACAATATTAATTAATATCAATAATTATTGTGGATTTAAAATGTTTGTCAACAGACCCAGGAAGATGTCTTTTTATGAAGATCCATCCATCTAGCCACCAAAACCTTTAAAACTGATTAAAAAAAAACAAAACTTTTCCAACGAAAACAGTAAATATATAATCAGGTCATTGTCCAGAGCAGCAAAAAAATAAACCATCACATAGAACTAAACTTTAACCAGCATCCATATGAACACTGCAAATTTACAAGCAAAAGGTAACAAATTTATGAGGGAAAAAACTGAGAAGTTTGAGTGTTTTTAATTTACAAGAAAAAGCCTAATTTGGGGAAAAAAATGCAAGTTTATGAAAAAAGTTTCAAATCTATAAGAAAAATTACAAATTTACAATAAAATCTCAAATTTCAGAATAAATGTTGCAAATTTATGACTGATACAAATGTTAGTGGGGAAAGTGACATTTTTGAGACAAAAGCAGCAAATTGACAAGAAAAAGGTAGCACATTTCAGAAAATACTTTCACTAAAGTTAAACAGTAATAAAAATGAAAGGACATACAAGAGTAAAACACCGTCATGACTGAAGAATAAAAGTAGTACATTAAGTAAATGAACCGGAGTGGTGGCCTAGTGGTAGAGCATCCGCCCCATCGCTGAGAGGTTGTGGGTTCATGCCCCAGCCAAGTCATACCAAAGACCATATAAAAATGCTACTCTCCACGTTCTAGCTTGGTGCTCAGCATAAAAGAATGGGGGAAAGAAAGTTAATGCACAGAGCTACCAGAGGACTGGCCTCCCACTGTAGCTTTTACTACTTACAGTAGCTGTGTGGCTGAGGGTCAGAGAAACGGAGATGGGCACCACCGCTATACACCATATGGTGTCCCACATGCTGTGGAAGGGAATTAACTAACTATACATTAAGTAAATGAAGTAAAATGTAAATTATGTCTTTAAAGCCGTCAAACTATTATCAGCTCATGGTGCATTTTACTGTGAGCAATAAAAACCCTAGAACAAATCAATACATATTTAATGCTTTACATACCCTTGAGAACATAGTAATACTGCAGCAGTAACTTTCCTTGAATGCTGCACAAAAACAATGCATTACTGACATCTAGAAACATCAGCTTTTCAAGTAAATACTCCACATGTTATGTAATGCTGACAGTGGCCATGTTTACATGTGCATAAATACTGTAAACCTGTTATAGTTGTATTTCTGGAGTTATCTGATTACTCAAGTGGACGTGTAAACAGAATAATCCAGTAAAGACCATGTATGGAGTCATTAACTCAAGAGGTCTACCCTCCAATAACCCAGCATGTGAACGCAACAA
The DNA here is from genome assembly GCA_020510985.1 of Pholidichthys leucotaenia. Lineage (NCBI taxonomy): Eukaryota > Metazoa > Chordata > Actinopteri > Cichliformes > Pholidichthyidae > Pholidichthys > Pholidichthys leucotaenia. The sequence continues at coordinate 123,826,143 of CM035847.1, read as the reverse complement.
AACTGAATATTGCCATTATTGGTTTATTCCCAGTAATTGGTTTATTGTTACCATGATAACTGTCACACGTATGGTGCTGTCTAGGAAAGGGCTTGATTATATGGAAGTCCATCCTATTCAAAACGTTGCTGCGACATGTAGTTGCATTTCTGGAGAGGTGCACGTCAGGTCAGCATAAGCTATATAGTCACTGCAGCCCAGCTGACCTCTTGGAGGGCCGGAGGTTCTTCTGCAGGTCCTTGATATGGTCATTGTAGTACCATCAGGATTTAACACTGCATGCTGTATTCACTGGGTGTTGCCGCTAGTGCTGATGTAAACCAGCCACCATGTTTAAGCCATTTTTCACCCCGATGGCTGAGTCAGCATGAGCGTTGGCATCAATGATAAAATCCAGGTTAATGTTTTTATAGATGCTGGTGCTCAGCAGTTCAGAGACGCCAACCTGGGTGTAAGGGTACCCCAAGCAAACTTCTACTCATGGAATTATTAAGGCCAAAAGATCACAGGATCACTTAAATATCTTGTAATATTTTTCTAGTATTGTCAGATAATTACCAACTATTCCAGTGAATGGTGGAATTAGGACATGAATAATGTATTTTAGTTGTTATACTTGGTAGTTGACCTGCACACACACACACACACACACACACACACACACACACACACACACACACACATATACTGTATATATATATATATATATATATATATATATAATATAATTTTATTTTTTTTTGGCTATGATTATCCTAGGCATCTTTGTACTGAAGCTGCACCCAAGTTTGGTATGTACCGTCACGACTGGCTCAGTGGTCATGGCAAAAAAGAGGAGAGGAGCAGGATCAAGTTTAACAAATTGAATTTGAGGATATGAACTATGTACAGAAAACAAGAATGATGGTAATGTCCAGTGAAGTGCAGATTGATAACAGAGCTGCCTAGGTCAGCACCCGTGTCTGGGAAGAGTCTCAGTGAAGCAAAGAGGTGGTGAGAGCTTATAGACTGGCTCAGCACATTGTGCCCAGGTGCTCCCAGCCTATCAGAGTGGCAAACCATTCCCACCAATCACCTGAAGAGGAGGGGGAACGTACACAGTGACACGACAAACTGCCCACACAGGGGCCATCACCCCCCCCCCTTAAAAATGGAGACCAACAACAAAAAATATTGCATTGGTCGTATCCTATAATCATAACTGCAAAAACATCTAACTTCACCCCAAGTATGGCATCAGGATCCTGATGTAAGCTTACTGCCAGACCCTGGGCAAGAAGCACAAACAGCAGCTACATGGGGACTACATGGGAGGTCGTGACAGTACATCTGCCACAAAGTTCTCAGAACCCTTAATGTGTTTGATAACCTGTGCTGATAACCAGTGTCGCCACTACTTTTGAAGTAACGAACTGTGTAATGAAATTGCTGTTTAAAAATTCAGTAATGCATTAGTTACTGAAATTTGATCAGCTGCATTACTCGTTATATTAATATGGATAGATATTTTTAGTGCAAATAAATACAAACTCACCCTTCGTAGCTAACGCACCGTCAGTCAACGTTGCAAAGAGCCTCCACAGCTGCAGCCAGCAGCCACAAATGGAAAAGATGAAGCTACTTTGTTTTTTGTGGAAATGGACGGATTATTTTTCTTTTGTCACGGTTAAGGACAAAAGCATATTTGTGGGCCATGTGAGACCGACTGCAATCCTCAGAAGTGCCTGAACAGCAATAAGATCAAAACTTGTGCTATGCTAGCACCGTGTTATTAGTGGATTTTATCTGAACAGCCACGCTGGATTTCAAGCACAGGTATGGATCTGAACAGTTTGTGACCCAGCAAGAATTAAACTGACTGATTGCCAGATACATTGTTACAGAATGAAGGTCTGAAAACATTTTCCATCAGACAGCTGAGACTGTGATCCACTGAAGTTAAAACACATTTACTTGCTACCTGGATAAAGATTATTCAAAAATGGATTTTGATCTTCAAAAGGAATTTAAGGGACTGGATCATGTGTCTGTCACAGCAGACATTTGGACTGTGGATAAGACGTTTTTTTGGATCACTGCACATCGGATTAAATCCATAATCATAAAGGTAAGAAACCATTGACAGCTTTATGCAGTGTTGCCAACTAACTTTTGGAGTGATTCTCATTCTTTTTCCCTCTCTCTCATGCCACAAACCCCATTTCTCACTCCAAAATGAGGTAATTACTGTCAATTTTGTGTTGATTTTCTTCAACTATTTTCAACAGTAAGAGCTCTCAAGGCAGGATAAAGCAAACTGAACATGTTCTAAAATTTCTGACTGAAACGGTCTGTTTTCAGCCTGACATTAATAAGCCTGTAATGTAATCCATTAATTAAATTACTTTGTGTGCAAGATGATATAAGTATGCATATAAAAGTAAGATGAAAGTTACTTTTCCAAGTAAATAGTTACTTTAATTATGCAGTAACTGGTAAGTAACTCAGTTACTTTTGAAAAGAAGTAACTAGTAAGGATAACTAGTTACTATTTTTAGCAACTTGCCCAACACTGCTGATAACAAGACGACAGGACTGCAGTGCAAGAGACCAAAATATAAGTCTTTGATCTGGGTACTTTAATGAATTCAAAAATGTGAGTGGGATATGGTCAGTGAAAATTTCTACTGGCCTCCCTAACCCCACATACACATCAAAGTGGCTCAAAGCCCACATAAGTGCAAAAAGTCTCTTTTTCCTTTACAGAATAGTTTAGCTAATGTCTAAACTTTCTTGAGAAATGGCATACAGGCCTATCTATCTCACAAGAATCTGTTTGCAGCAAAACCACACCTGCTCCCACGTAACTGGCATCTACTTGTAACTTGAATGGTTGCTCCATTCGTGGGGCAGAGCACAAAAGTGACTTTACATTTTCAAAAGCCTGTTGACAAATAGAGGACCAGACAAACTCTTCTTTAGCTTTAACGGGGTTAAGGGAGCTATTACAGAGGAAAAGTTCCTACAAAAATTTCGGTAATAACCCATCAGCCTCAGAAAGCGCATTAGCTCCTTTTGTGGTGGGAGGTGGGAACTGTTGAATTGCCAGTACCTTAGAAAGGACTGGTCGGACCTGTCCATGCCCAACAACATGGCCAATGTAAGTAACTGTCACTCTGGTAAACTCACACTTTGCTAAGTTTACTGTAAGGCGCGCAGCAACCAGACGTTCAAAAAGGGACTGCATGCGTGTGATATGGCTCTCCCAGTTATCACTGTAGACCACCATATCATCCAAGTACACTGCACATCCTTCCAGATCACCCACAACCTGATTCATGAGACGTTGGAACATCGCAGGAGCATTTCGTAAACCAAAGGGCATTACCTTGTAAGAAAAGTCCTGATGGTGCAACAAAAGAAGCAATTTCTTGTGCACAGGTTGCTAATGGTATATGCCAATACCCTTTAAGCAAGTCAAACTTACGGACATATTTTGCAGAACCAACAAGGCCAATCAAGTCCTCCATTCGGGGGGTGGCTGTGGTGCAGGTGTTGTGGCCGACTACTGATCGGAGGGTCAGGGGTTCGATTCCCACTCTGTCTGCAGTCTGCATGTCAGTGTCCTTGAGCAAGACACTGAACCCCCAGTTGCTCCTGGTGGGTCAGGCTAGCGCCAGTGCATGGCAGCTCCACCGCAATCAGTGTGTGAGTGGGTGGATTGCAGGATCTGTAAAGCGCTTTGTTCATCTAGAGATGACAAAGCGCTATATAAGTGAATGCCATTTACCATTCATGGCAATGGATACGCATCTGTTTTTGTGACACTATTAACCTTGCAAAAATCTGTACAAAAACAAAAAGTGTTATCTGGTTTTGGCAGTAAAATGCATGGAGATGCCCAGGGAGAAGCAAATGGTTCAGCAATCCCATTCTTCAGCATATATTTTACCTCGGCATCAAGAACTTTGCTTTTTTCAACTGAAACCATATAAAACCTCTGTTTTGTTGGTTTAGCATCACCGACATCAATTTCATGTGCTATAAGGTGTGTCTGAGTTGGCACATTAAACAAATCAGGAAAACATTTTATTAATGAAATTAGCTCTGTGTCCTCTGATAGAGGCAAATGAGACAAGACGGTCTCCGAAGTATCGAAAGCTTAAGTATTTTTTTTTTAAACACCCACACGCCAAACCTTGGTCTAGTGGGTCCAGTCTATCCCCCCCCCTCCCCCTTATAGAAGGCAGAATCCACGCTGGCCACTGATCCCACCACACACACAGGAACACCATCTTTCCCATTTTGGAATCAATAAAGTACATCTGTCTTTGTCCCCACCTGAAGACACATGGAAATATTAAGGTTTTAAAAGATTAACATGACAAAGATGAGAAAACTTTGTTGTATGGTTCAAGATGCTCTTATTTGTGCAGTATGGGGTAGTGGCACCCACTTCCATTTCCGCCACTACACCGTGCCTATAAATAGCAGCAGGCAGGGAAGGTAGATCTCTTTGCAAAACACCCCTGCCTGGCGGTTGTAGTTTGGAGTTTGGGACTACAAAAAAACTAAGTTTGACTGTGCACCTGGCCTCGTCATTGCAAGGTATTTCCAGCCATAACATTTTGATGACGAGAATAAAAAATGGAGGCGTGTGTTTCACTGCGTCGGCCCTTCCTGGAGCTCCTGGGCGAGCCACCTGTGCCTTGGAGAAGATGGTTTGCCGCCTTTCTGAACTACATCGCGGCGCTCAACCTGGGTGAGTTAGACAGGCAGAGGGCACGTGTGCTTCTGTTGCATAATTTGGGGTTCAAGGGCCAACGCATCCTGCGTACACTCAGAGCTACTGACTTGTATGAGGATGTGGTTGAGTTGCTGGCGTGCCATTTCCACACCCCAGACAAAGTCACTGTCCGCCGAGGAGCCCAGGCCAACACCACCTGCTCGTCTGCTAATACAAGCGCGGGCTTAAGCCTGTCTATGCAGACTGATTCTCTGTGCCCCCCCCCCTCAAGTCTAACACGAAATGTTTAGCCCCAGGTTCCAACACTCTAAATGGCCCGTCGTAGGGCGGGTGCAACAGGGTCCGGTGGGCATCGTGCCTGACAAACGTGAACGACGCATCCCTCAAGGTCTTTGGGACGAAAGCGCAGGGAAAACAGTGGTGGGCCGGGCCCGGTATCGTCCCTGCCTCTGCGCTACATAGTAAAGGCGGGGATGGCTCGGTGTTAGGCGCGGGGTTGTCAGGCAAAAATTTGCCAGGGAGCCGCAGCGGCTGTGGAACAAAACAGTTCAGCTGGGGAGGCTGCCAAATCCTCATTTGGTGCGGAACGCAACCCTAACCAAACCCATGGCAGCCGGTCCACCCAATTTGCATCTGTAAGAGAATCCCTGAGCGCTGCTTTAAGCGACCTATGGTAACGCTCGCATAACCCGTTGGCCTGGGGGTTGTACGTGGTCGTGCAATGAATGTTGACGCCAAGGCTCGAGGCCATCGCAGACCAGAGGTTGGAAATGAACTGTGGGCCCCTGTCGGACGTGATGTCTGAAGGGGCACCGAAGCGTGCCACTCATGTCGCCAAAAAAGTGCGTGTGATTTCCAAAGACATGGTGGAAACTAGCGGCACCGCTTCAGCCCAGCGCGTGATGCAGTCTACCACTGTCAGCAGGTGTGTAAACCCCTGCGATGGTGGGAGGGGCCCCACCAGGTCCACGTGAACATGGTCGAACCTCTTAGTCGGGACGTGGAACGGCTCGAGGGGGGCCTTTGTGTGCCTGTGCACCTTGGCCCGTTGGCACGCTACGCAGGCCGTGGCCCACTCTTTCACCTGTTTACACAGGCGCGGCCAGACGAACTTTGATCCCACCATTTTGACTGACGCGCGCACTCCTGGGTGTGCCAGGGAGTGAACCGACTCAAAAACGCAGTGCCAAACGCGTGGAACCCTGTGGAAACCTCACAGAGTGGGGCGGGGGGGGGGTGCCCTGTCTTGCAGTACTCTTCTCTCCAGCCTTAACCCTGTTGGTCCAGACTGGAGCACGCGAACGTCCGCATCGTCGACCTGCTCTGCGGCCATGGCTGTGTAAGCTATCCCTACGTAGACTGGGGCCACTAATGCGCGCGAGAAGCAGTCTGCCACCACATTGAGTTTACTGACTACATGCTGAATATCGGTAGTAAACTCCGAGATAGCGGCCAGCTGTCTCTGCTGCCCGGCCGACCACGGTTCCGAAACCTTGGCCATAGCATACGTTAGCGGCTTGTGGTCCACAAACGCAGTGAAGCTGCGCCCTTCCAGCCAGAACTGGAAGTGGTGTATGGCCAGGTGGAGAGCCAGCAACTCTGTCGAACGCGCTGTATTGCGTGACTCATTGTCACGCAAGGACCTGCTGAAAAAGGCGAGCAGCTGCCAAGAACCTGCAACACACTGCTCCACTACAGCCCCTATGGCCACGTCTGATGCGTCGGTAGTGAGCGCTATCTGAGCCGATGGGTCCGGGTGCGCCAGTAGTGCAGCGTTCGCTAGCGCTGTTTTGGCATCAGAAAACGCCTGCTCCCGTTCCGGGGTCCAGTTGATGCTGTCCGCCGGTTTCCGTTTAAGTGCGGCGTACAACGGCTGCATGAGCTCAGGCTGCGCGTGGATCCGTGCCCTGTCGGCTTCTCTCCTCCTGTGCCATCAAGTCTGGGCGGAGAATGTAACGTCTAGGTCCCCCACAATATATATATATGACTGAGTGAAAAGAGTGTTGTTTTTTTTGTTTTTTCCCTGATAAGGGGTTTGAGGTGTAACAGAAATAATGGGAAAACCAGAGTTGTAATGTTGTGATATTAGTGGTTTTGCAATTGTTTTAAAGCAATGTTTGTATGTGTGCATGTGTTTAAAAAAAGTTTTGTTGTGCATGTAACTGTATGTAGTTCTGGGGATTATTGTATGTGTTTTGTTTGGTTTAGGAATCACGGCAGTGATTTTGTTATTGGACTATAATTATTAATTTTAAAGGTGGCAGAATAATCCACCTCGCCGTGTGGGGGCTGGACGGTAGTCCACCTGTCCCCCCCCATTTTGTTGGTTGTATGAATGTGATAGGCCCTTTAGTTATTACAGTTTAGTTTTAGTGCATGATTCGGGTCCTAAATTGGGGAGGTCTCAACTGTGTGTGTGTTTTGGACTTTTCTATGGGGGGAGGGATGTTGTACAGTTCAAGATGCTCTTATTTGTAAAGTACAGTGTAGTGGTGCCTACTTCCGTTTTCGCCACTACACCGTGCCTATAAATAGTAGCAGGCAAGGAAGGCAGGTCTCTTTGCCAACACCCCTGCCTGGCGGTTGTAGTGTGGAGTTTGGGACTACAATAAAACAAGTTCGACTGTGCACCTGGCCTCATCATTACAAGGTATTTCCAGACATGACAGACTTCCTGCGTGTTGGAGTTTAAATAAAAAAATTTTCATCCGAAACTTTTTCAAGACTGTATGACGACCAGTAAATTTGGCTTGAAATTGAGAAGTTATCACAGACAGCAGAGCAAGCACCTGATCACCTTCAACAAACTGACGCCGTTCAGCTTTTTGTTCAGAAACATTTCATCTTTATTTGAGCAGAGGTTAATTTCTGCTTTGCAACTTCCCCTGCCAAATAAAGACTGTCTAAATCCATTAATGTAGTCAATGAGATTTTGAGAAGGTCCTTCAGATTCCCAGTTGTGCCGCAATGCAAGAGGACCATGCACCTGATGACCAAAAACTAGCTCATTTGGGCTAAATCCAGTACTTTCCTGGATTACTTCCTGCGCAGCCAACAAGAGCCAGGGTAAAGCTTCCTCTCAATCTCTGTTCATCTCTACACAATATGCATGGAGCAAGGACTTAAGCGTTTGATGGAATCTTTCTAATACTCCTTGACTTTATGCATGATAAGCCGTAGATTGGACCTGTTGTACCCGTAGTAGCTTTAGAATTTGTGCAAACATGTGAGAGGAAAAATTGGTACCCTGATCACTTTGTATGACGTGGAATGCCAAAGACAGAAATGAACTGCAGTAGGGCTTTAACAACAGCTTTAGTGGTTATAGAGTGCAGTGGATACGCTACTGGGTACCTAGTGGACTGACACATCACCGTTAGGAAATATTTAGCTCCAGATTTAGAAGGTGGAAGAGGACCAACAGTCTGAGTAGGTGTGCAAAACAATTGGCTAACTGCAGGTATTGGATGCAGTGGTACAGGTTTGACTGGTTTGGTTTCCCAATAAGCTGACAAACATGGCAGGGTTTGATATATACACTGATGTCCTTCTGCAAGCAAGGCCAAAAATGATAGAGTACCCTGTCGTAAGTCTTTTTGACATCAGAATGCCCTGAGTGATCATGAGCCAACTTCATAACCAAATCTCTAAACTTGTGTGGTACTACAATTTGGAAAATGGGTAAACCAATACCATCCTCTCCGTGAGGAATCCATTTTCTCATCAAGACACCTTCCTGGATAAAATATGCATGTGCAGCATCCTTTGCTTCAGTAGTAGACATGGCACTATCAAAAAGAACCCTTAACGAAGAATCATTCTGCTGTTCAGTGACCAGATCTGTATGAGAAACAGAATGGAAAGTCAGTCAAACACACCAACTGTTCCAAAGTATCCTTTCTCTTTGCAGAATGAGCCACCATTGCTCGAGTCACAGCACATGCTGAAAACACTGGAACACTCTTCACATGATTCAGGATCACTAGAAACTGCCAGTAAGGACAAGACTATAGGATAGGGTGGCACATCAGTCCAAATGCGATCACCGGCCAAACCATTTCCTAAAATAATCTCTACTTCTACTGGCAAAGCTTGGTCATACATCCATACAAACTTCACCTTGTACCAAATCAGACCAAAGGTGTAGCCTGTGTAGTGGTGCAGAAACAACAGTCAAACCCATACCTTTGAGTAGGACTGAATTACCAATGTTTTATCTGAAAATGGTAATACTGATGACAGAATAAATGAATCCCTTTCACCAGTATCGTGAACAATTTTCAGTGGAATCCTTTCACCATGGTCTGTAAGAGAAACATAACCAGTTATAAAAGGTGAAAAAAGATTTCTCTGAAATAACTGGTGTTCAATCTTTTCCACATAAGGTAAATCCAAAGGTATATTTGAAACTGGGGCGTCAGCTGCTACATTAATATTTTGCTGTTTGTTTTTCAGTTTAAGACACCAACAGTCTGCTTTCACGTCCCCTTTTCCAACAATGAATACAGAACTTATCCTTATCATGCAACGCTTCGATTTCTTTAGATTCCACCCTAGGAGATTTGAGGGGGGGAAAAAAAAACAGATTGTTCTCCACTGTCTTTTAGCTCTTTAAAACCAAAATTGTGCAGTTTAGACTCAAAATGGGGGGCAAGAACATACTGGTCTGCCAGTCGCACAGCTTCCAAAACATTTTCTACTTGTTGTTCAGTTAAATATGTGGCAAGATGTACAGGAGCTGAGTTTTTAAACTGCTCCAGTATGACCAAGTCACACAACCCATCAAAATCATTTACCTTACAAGCAGCACACCACCTGTTAAAACTGTTAACCAAGTCACGTGCAAACTCCAAATAAGATTAGGTGTCCTCTTTTCTGCTGTTCCTAAAATGCTGTTGATAGGCCTCAGGCACCAACTCAAAGTACAGCAGCTTTAACCTTATCATAATTAAAGCTATCTGTTACTGACAGGGCAGATAATGCCTCTTGTGCTTTCCCTGTTAAGACACATTGTAGTGCTACTGTTTGGTCAGTATCAGACCAACCTCAGGCATTTGCCAATCTCTTAAACAGTGAGAAAAATGATTCTGGATCCTTTTCATTAAACTTAGGAACAAAGCGAATGCTTTTAAGCACATTGTGAGAGCCAGGTAAAGCAGATTCTTCCTCTGAGCTTTGTAAAGTATGCCCATCAGCACTCGTGAATTTCTACTAAAATGTAGTTTCTTACTCAAACCTGAGTCTTACTTGTTCCATTTCATGCTTCATTTTTTCCAACATCATTTGGTTCTCCATATCAGTCCATTTTCTCAATTTCAGTTTCTTTTTTTCAATTTCATTTGCTGTTTCAGTTTTTCTTGTTACATTTGTAGCAAAATCAACTCTTTTTGCTGCTCAAATGTTAATTGAGTGCTCTCAGTACTATGTCACAGACAAATCTGCAGGCTGAAACACATTTTCAACAGAAACTGTCAAAATGTTCATATCCAACAAATTTTTCTTCAAAATGCTTTCTATATCTTGTTTCAATCTTTTACCATCAATTTCTATGTCATAATGATTTGCTGTTTTTAGCAATTGGTCTTTACCAGAGTGGTGACCTAGTTGATAGAGCATCCACCCCACAACTAGGAGGATGGGGGTTCAAGTCCCTGGCTGCACGGTGGCGCAGTGGTTTAGCACTCTGACAGCACAGTTTTACCCTCGGCCGGGGGATCGCGGGGATCATGAGATCGTGGGTTCGATCCCAGCCCCCGACCAACAGTGAGCTGTGTGGAGTTTGCATGTTCTCCCCGTGTTGCGTGGGTTTACTCTGGGATTTCTCCGGTTTCCTCCCGCATACCAAAAACATGTAGGTTTAGGGCGCAACCAGCAGCCGGTGGCTTGTCACCAGACTGCAAACCAAATCTACCTACGGGTACAAATAAGTAACAAAAAAAAAAAAAAAAAAAAAAGTCCCGGCCGGATCATACCAAAGACCATATTTAAAAAAAAATATGGTAAAAAAAAGGTACTTCCCGCCTTCTAGCTTGGTGCTCAGCATAATAGAATGGGGGAAGGAAAAGTTGTTTGTGGCGGCGCCTTGCATGGCAGCGGCCCCTCTGATTCTAGATGTGATTAACATTGTAGATAGGAGAAACGTAATTTTGTTCTACTGTACATGATTTCCGGTTCCGGTTCCGCCGGACCGGCGGCGCCACACGAGTCGGCTGCCCGTTGCAACAGCCTTTTTTTATCTTCCTTCTTCTTTCTACACCTTTCACTCTGTATATATATCACGGACGCACGGATCGCCCCGGGGATCTCCCGGGTCGGCGGACGGAGCCACTGTTTGCAGCGGGAGACGTTGCAGTGGGGAGGAGCTGGTGCTAGCTAGCACTTGGCCGCCGCCCGGTGCTAATGGGAAACTCGACATACCGGGAGCTGTAGCGAAAACGACACGGGTGGCGGGCTGAAGTTTAGGCGGCGTGCAAGAAATATAAGACAGAATAATAAAGAGCGATGGCAAGAACCAAGCAGACCGCCCGTAACATCTACTGGAGGAAGAAGCCCCCCAGGAGGCAGCTAGCCACCAGAGCTGCTTGGAGAGGCGCTCCGGCCACCGGCGGAGTGAAGAGGCCTCACCGTTACAGGCCTGTGGCTCTGAGAGAGATCCATCACTACCAGAAATCCACGGAGCTGCTCATCCGTAAGCTGCCCGTCCAGCGCCTGGTGAGGGAGATCGCTCAGGACTTCAAGACCCACCTGCGCTTCCTGAGCTTCGCCGTCATGGCTCTGCAGGAGACCAGAGAGGCCTACCTGGTGGGTCTCTTCTTCGCTAAGAGGGTCACCATCATGCCCAAAGACTTCCAGCCGGCCCGCCGCATCCGCGGAGAGAGAGCTTGGACTTTCTGCTGCACATTCACCAACCATAATGCTCCGCACTGTGTGTCTATATATATATTTATAGTAATATGTACATATGTTTACTAGATGTTCTTGTTTTTGGTTTTTTTTGCCTTCTGATTATTGCTCTGAGTGTTGCTATCCCTGTGCTGTTGCAATCCTGGAATTTCCCCATTGTGGGACTAATAAAGGCTTATCTTATCTTATGATTGGCTGTGTGGACTGAATAACAATAAAGTTGGCTTCTTCTTCTTAGTGTAAGAATCCAACAATTCCACAGTAGGACATATGAAAAAAATCTTCAATGTGAGCCATTTTATTTTTAACCAGTCCGAGAGTGAGACCTTAAACACACCATGTGCAGTAAGAGGAGCAAATCACTCTATCTGCCTACCCCAAGATTACAAACCCATCCCCAGTCTTCTGAGAGGGTTCAGCAAGACGAGTTCTTATGCACCATTTACCAGCAATCTGACAGGCAACCTGCAATCTGTCCACAATCTTGCCGTGCTCCATGCCATGTTCCCCTCTCACTTAAAAAAAGACAAAAAAAACCCCAAACCTACCAATGATTATTCAACAAAGCGCCACAAAAAATATTACACACAGTACTCACTCTCCTTTGGATTGTGGAGACGCTCCTCAAACTTGATTAATTAAGGCAGGGATGGCAACTGGCGGCCCACCCCCTCAGCCACTGTGGCCCGCCAGTCCATTTCCAAAAATCAATTATTTATTTATATCACACTTGGAACTGCGTTCTTAAATGTACAGTGCATCCAGAAAGTATTCACAGCACTTCACTTTTTCCACATTTTGTTATATTACAGCTTTATTCCAAAAGGGATTAAATTCATTTTTTTCCGCAAAATTCTACACACAATACCCCATAATGACAGCGTGGAAAAAGTTGAGATTTTTGCAAATTAAAAGTTAAAAAAAACTAAAATCACATGTACGGAAGTATTCACAGCCTCTCCTCAATACTTTGTTGATGCACCTTTGGCAGCAATTATAGCCTCAAGTCTTTTTGAATATGATGCTATAAGCTTGGCACATCTATCTCTGGGCAGTTTCAACCACTCCTCTTTGCAGCACCTCTCAAGCTCCATCAGGTTGAATGGGAAGCGTCGGTGCACAGCCATTTTCAGATCTCTCCAGAGATGTTTAATTGGATTCAAGTCTGGGGTCTGGCTGGGCCACTAAAGGACATTCACAGAGTTGTCCTGAAGCCACTCCTTTAGTATCTTGGCTGTGTGCTAAAGGTCGTTGTCCTGCTGAAAGATGAATTGTCACCCCAGTCTCAGGTCAAGAGCACTCTGGAGCAGCTTTTCATCCAGGATATGTCTGTACATTGCTGCAGTCACCTTTCCCTCTATCCTGACTAGTCTCCCAGTTCCTGCTGCTGAAAAACATTCCCACAGCATGATGCTGTCACCACTATTGGCGTGATTATGAGCGGTTTCTGGTTTCCTCCAAACATAATGCTTGGCATTCACACCAAAAGGTTCAATCTTTCTCTCATCATACCAGAGAATTTTGTTTCCCATGGTCTGAGAGTCCTTCAGGTGCCTTCTGGCAAACTCCAGGTGGGCTGCCATGTGCCTTTTACTAAGGAGTGGCTTCTGTCTGGCCACTCTACCATACAGGCCTGATTGGTGAATTGCTACAGAGATGGTTGTCCTTCTGGAAGGTTCTCTCTCCACAGAGGAACGCTGGAGCTCTGACACAGTGACCATCGGGTTCTTGGTCACTTCCCTGACTAAGTCCCTTCTCCCCCGGTTGCTCAGTTTAGACTGCTGGTCAGCTCTAGGAAGAGTCCTGGTGGTTCTGAACTTCTTCCATTTACGGATGATGGAGACCATTGTGCTCACTGGGACCTGCAAAGCAGCAGAAATTTTTCTGTACCCTTCCCCAGATATGTGCCTCAAGACAGTTCTGTCTTGGAGGTCTACAGACAATTCCATTGGCTTCATACTTGGTTTGTGCTCTGACATGCACTGTCAACTGTGGGACCTTATATAGACAGGTGTGTGCCTTTCCAAAGCATATCCAATCAACTGAATTTATCACAGGTGGACTCCAATTAAGCTGTAGAAACATCAAGGATGATCAGTGGACACGAGATGCACCTAAGCTCAATTTTGAGCTTCATGGCAAAGGCTGTGAATACATATGTACATGTGATTTTAGTTTTATTTTTAATTGCAAAAATCTTAAAAAAAAAAAAAAAAAAACTTTTCACATTGTCATGATGGGGTATTGTGTGTAGAATTTTGAGGAAAAAAATGAATTTAATCCCTTTTGGAATAAGGCTGTACCATAACAAAATGTGGAAAAAGTGAAGCGCTGTGAATACTTTCCGGATGCACTGTAATTAGTCCGCCAGCAGAGGGAGCTCTAATTGAAACCTAGTGCCACTCTCTGCAAGAGTGAGGGCGCCACCTGCGGGAGCAGCAGTGATAGGCTGAATCTCATTTTCCTGCCTTGCAGACTCAGTGACTTTAAGCGCGTTCACGTGAAGTGAAGGTCTGTCCTAATCTTAAATCAGGAAGTGGCTGACTGCTCACTTGCTGACTTCATGAGCCCTTAAATGAGCACTTACCTTAATAAGTCAGCATAGCATGCTGACTTTAGGTAAGGGAATTACCCACAGTTCAGAGCACCATGCCGGGGTTTCTCAAGGAAAAGCTCTTGATTCATCACCTGTTCATCACTGACCAGCCCTTCACCCCGCTCCACCCCACAAAAAAAAAACAAAAAAACACAAAAGCATGGAAGGAACAACTCCAACCATCTCTAAAAAGATGTTTACATATAAGTATAATGTAGCTCACTAGTCTGCAGTGTGTCTATAGTTGCATATTGAAACATTTTTTTATTTACAAACAGGGAGCAATAAACAAACATTACAGTTTGAGCTTTGAACTGAACATGACTCCAAATTCCCGGGCCACAGAAATGCATCTGCTCAAGGTTTCAATTAAGTATTCAGCTGGTATATTGATTGATTACACTGGTCAACACCAAATTTATTTAAGTTTTTTCAGCTGATTTAGGACAGTTTTGATGTGCTGAATCAATAAATCACATTGGTTTTGCGCAATCAGGTCAACTTCTTGAACTATGGCCACATGTTTTCTTACATTTTTAACGTACAAGTATTTTCGCTTTTTATGATGCAAAATTCTTTATTTCTTGAAATTCTCTGAATTTTTTTTTTTTTTTTTTTTGTACTTACTTTGTACCCGTAGGTAGATTTGTTTTGCAGTCTGGTGACAAGCCACCAGCTGCCAGTCGTTGCGTGCGCAAGCGCCTCGTATCCCTAACCTGCATGTTTTTGGCATGTGGGAGGAAACCGGAGAAATCCCGGAGTAAACCCACGCAACACGGGGAGAACATGCAAACTCCACACAGATCACTGTTGGCCGGGGGCAGGGATCGAACCCACGATCTCTGCGATCCCCTGGCCGAGGGTAAACTGTGCTGCCGCAGTGCTAACCGCTGCGCCACCGTGCAGAATTTTGAACAATGATGACATAACATTCAATTTACATGTACTTTTATCAATGTCTACTATTCAATTTACAGTACAACTGTAAAACTGCTTATAACTTAACATAAATATCTGACCTGATCGAGAGAAACGGATGTCATTTTCAGATTCAGCGGTACAAAATTGTCTTAAATCAGTTGAAAAAACAACTTACAAAAAATTTTTTATGTTGTGTTATTGATTATTTAGTAAGCCAATGGATGACTATAATGAAGGATTTACGATACTGCATTTAACACATAATGTATAAAGGATAAATGAATAAAAAAAATATACTCTAGTACAGACATTACACAGGGTTACAAAAATATTTTTTTTGTAAGTTGTCTGCTTTTTCAACTGATTTAAGACAATTTTGCACCGCTGAATCCGAAAATGACATCCATTTCTCTCGATCAGGTGCTAAGTAAAAACATGTACTTGCTTAGTACGTACTTAGTACTGTGCATGTAAATTTAATGTTATGTCATCATTGTTCAAAATTCAGAGAATTTCAAGACATAAAAAAGAATTTTGCATCATATAAAGCGAAAATACTCATACATGTAAACAAAAATGTATAAAACATGTGGCCATAATTCAAAAAGTTGACCTGATTGAGCAAAACCAATGTGATTTTTGGATTCAGCACATCAAAATTGTCCTAAATCAGCTAAAGAAAACTTAGACAATAAATTTGGTGTTGACCAGTGTTATCATCCGGAATTTTTCTTTTCTCATCATTTTGATGGAGAGTTTTAAAAACTAGGTCATGATAAAATTTTATCCATCCATCATCTACTGCAGGGCTATTCCATTGCAAAATCAGTTGGGCCACAATTGAAATAGAGACATGTAACTGGGCTGGATATGTTCAGTGATCTGATGAATTTGATAAATTTCAAACCAACACAGATCAATAATGAAAAATATGCACTTTTTATTCATTGTCTTGGTTTTAAATGAGCGCTTGGCTCATGACAAAGGCACATCAAAGAAGAAGCCAATCATGTACAGTAGAATGAAATTACGTTTCTCTTATCTACAATGTTAATCACATGTAGAATCAGAGGGGTTGCTGCCATGAAAGGCACCGCTACAAACAACTTCTCCTTCCCCCATTCTGTTATGCTGAGCACCAAGCTAGAAGGTAGGAAGTACCATTTTTATATGGTCTTTGGTATGACCTGGTTGGGACTTGAACCCCCAACCTCATGGTTGTGGAGCGGATGCTCTGTCAACTAGGCCACCACTCCGGTGCATAAAAATACAATAACAGTGCTGGGGTTGAGCAGAACATGAGTAGTAGAAATATTTTTCCTCTTGAACAACAATTAAAAAAAATGGGGAAAAAATAGAATTCTGTAAATAACCATTATAGTGATATTTTACTCAGACATATCTCAAAGTGCATTAAAACTGAGTGTGCACTGTTGGTAGCATTACCATTTGTTTCCCTTTTGAAATAAAGTATACTACACATCCTGGTCATAACTGACCTTGGCACATCACAAACTGCATTTAGCTAAATAACAAAGAACTGTGAAACACTTGAGTGCACCCCCCCCCCAAGAAAAGATTAATAACATTGACAAACATTGCACATCCACTATTGTGGTTTGTTTTGTTTTAAATCACATGTGTGAGTAGGAACCTCGCGGTACACGCTGGACAGATTGCCAGTCCATTGTAGGGCAGATAAAACACTGAGTAGCTTTTATTTTCATTTTCAGTTTTGTGAAACTTTTAAGTTTGCAGGAAATAATACCCCCTCCCTTCCCCCGGTAGGTTTACGTGTAAATCTGGCCCTTGGGAAGTGAGGAAAAAAATTTGTGGCCCTCACTACCACCAAAGTTGCCCCTGAATGAAGGAGTATCACCAGCCCCTCTCCAATTGGATGATTCAAATACAATTAATTGTTTTCAACAAAAAAACTTACTTGTAGTTGAGCCCCCAATTGTCATGAGTGGCTCAGTGGTGATGGCAAAAAAGAAGAGGAAAAGAGCAGGTAGTGATGGGAAGGCAAGCACCTTTGCGCCGAACGGTGAGCCGATCTTATCCAGGAAATATTTGGCGAGGCGTGTTTTGAGGCGTGACTTGTGACATATGTGTTAACATCGGACCATGTGACTGGGTCAGGAGAAATGAACTGAGCAGCGCTACCCAATGGAACTCCCCGTCCCTCACGTTTTGCTTTGTCATGTTTGATTGTGTAAGGGATTTGTCACAGCCAATTTTCAGATACCTGAGCTTGTTTCTCCCATTGATGTATTTGTGACAAATAGTGGCTTTTTATTGCAACTGAGGTGATGGCTTAGTGGTAGTATACAGTATGTTTTGCAAGCAGGAGACCTGGGTTCGAATAGCAGCTGTCGTTCTTTTAATTTCATTTTTATTTGCAAGGAAGAGCTTGGATCATTATTACGCATCATTGTGCTGAGGCTCTACTGCTATTGTGCCCTGCATGAGAATAAGGCCAGAGTTAAATATACTGGGACAGTATAAGACTGTTGAAAATTTATTATTTCTTAATAAAAATGGATTAGTAGTACAAGCACACAAAGTAACAGACACATTCACTGGAGTCACCCCAGTTTTATTTCTTTTTTCCCTTATGATCGTTGATATTTCTTAAAAGACAGCACATTTGTTGAAATTGAAAAATACACATTGAAAAATCTGCATGCTGTATACTTTGTTGACTACATGGCCTAGTAGAGCAAATGAAGTTCCACATGAAGCCTCGTCTATGTGAACCATTTTGATGAAAGGCTCAAGTGTTCAAGAAAGCCTCAACTACTCATGACTAAGTAATAGCTTTGAGGTAAAATGTCTCCTGCAGTTGGGAAGCTAGGGTTCAAGTCCCAGCTGGGTCATTCTAATAATTTATTTTTATTTGCACAGTGAAGTGTCTGTTGTGTTTGAAAGAGCTTGGATACAACAATAACACAACATTATGCTGAGGCACTATTGTGCCCTGCATAACAATAAGGGCAGAGATGAATGTACTGAGACGGTATGACTGTTGAAAAGTTATTTCTTTTTTAAAAAAAATGGATAAGTAGCGCAAGCACATTCACTGTAGTCACCTCAGTTTTATTTTTCTGCCTTATGATCACTGATATTTCTTAAGACAGCATTTATTGAAATTGAAAAAATACACATTAAACCAACAGTACCCTTGTAAAAATCAGCATGCTGTATACATTTTTTCCACTAGATGGCCTGATGGAGAAAATGAAGTCCCACATGAGGCCTTGCCTATGTGAACCATTTTGATGAAAGGCCTCAAGTCCTCCAGAAAACCTCATTTGGCCATCACTAGGAGCAGGGTCAAGTTTAACCAATTTAATTTGAGGATATGAACTATGTACAGAAAACAAGAATGATGGTAATTTCCAATGAAGTCCAGATTGATAGGAGAGCTGCCTAGGTCAGCACCCGTGTCTGGGAAGAGTCTCAGTGAAGCAAAGAGGTGGTGAGAGTTTATAGACTGGCTCAGCACATTGGGTCCAGGTGCTCCCAGTCTATCAGACTGGCAAATCACTCCCACCAATCACCTGAAAGGAAAAAAAAAACTACACACACAGTGACACAGTAAACTCCCCACACGGGCCGTCACAGTACTCAGCCAAGTTATGTTATGTATAATATGTACACATAATTGGGAAATTCTTGTCAATTTAAATGTATTCATATTGGCACATTCCATACACAAAGTGACTCAATATGCTTTACAAAGTAAAAGTCATAAAATGTCTAACAGTTTAAGCAATAGAACATATACATACATGTACCTTCTACAAATTAGTAAGAGAAGATAAGAAATTGATCATTGTGTATTGTTTAAGTGTATCATAAAAGTCAACCATAGGCACGTGAAAATTAAAAACAAATGTTTTCAGTTAAGATTTAAAAATGGTTGTTTATGGAGAACATTTAAGAGATTTCTGGTAATTTATTCCAATAACGGGCAGCATATGCAGTAAATGCTGCTTCACCATAGTTAGTCCTCTGTTCCACAGGCTATTCCAAGTTCATGGATCTAAGTGCTCTAGTTGGTTCATATCTTTTAAGCATTGTTAAAATGTATGCGGGACCAAGGACATGTAAGGGTATATAAACTAATAGAATTTTAAAATGTAATATATAGCTCACTGGAAGCCATTGTGGAGCTCTTAAAACTGGGGTAATACTGTGTTCTTTGTTCTTTGAGAACCCATTAGCAATCTGGCAGCTGCACTTATGGATAAATTGCAGCTGTTTTAATGGTTTTTGGTGCAATCTGATTAAATGGCCTTGCTGTAATCCACTTTAATAGTTATAAAAGCTTGTACAAATTTTTCTTTGTCTTTAGTGGATTTTTTTTTTTAGTGCTTAATTCTGATGATTTTTTTTTTTTTTTTTAAAGGGTGACTAAAATATCACCCAAATTTCTAAAATGGTTTTTGCTACTTAAATCATGGGAAGTTAGGTGTCTGTAAACAATAGCATTTTTCTGTTCATTGCCACAACTATCTCAGTGTTTTCCTTATTTCACTTGGGAAAAATTGAGATTTGTGTATCTCTACAAAACATTGAAGCAGCTCATTGGCTGGACTGAGATAATCTGGGTCCAAAATTTCAAAACATTTATTCAGATCAGAATCTTCCTAGTATGATTTAATCCCAGAATTGCATATTTCAAAACAAAATATGTGATCTTGATTTTTAAAAGCTCACATGTTCGGCCCTGGTGGGATGCGGGGGAGAGCGCTCTCCCTCGTCCCGCCGCTTTGATTCAGCAATCCTGTGAATCAGGGCCTGATTGGCTCCCCAAGTCAGATCTGAGATTTTTGGTGTCTTGAGTGGAGAATTTTGTACACTATTCCTTACATTTGTTGGTGACTGAGAAGTCTTTTTAACATTTTTTTTTTTTTTCAGAAATTCTCTGCTTGTGCCATTACCCTCATTTTTCACTGAGCAGCGGGAGCGGCGAATGCTGCAGGGCTGACTTTGAGATCTGACTTGACTTGGAATCAGCTCCAAGATGAATTCGAGCTAAAGGCTAGGAGCTAGCCAGTTAATGTTAGCAATATGATGTAAGAGAGGGCGGAGTTGAATCCATTCTGAAGATTTAAAGGAATCCACCTTATTTCTGAGGGAACTGCTGTAGAAGCAATTATGGGCGCAGCTTCCGGTTTTGGATGAGGTACTGTTAAATCAGTCAGCAAGAGTGGAGTAGTGGGGCATTTAAAATAGTGTTTTTAAAAGTGTTTTAAATTTGTTTTATTGTATAGTCCACATACCTGTTTCGCAGTCAAGTGGCAGATAATTTCAGCACTTTTGTATTTTTGAATGTTTTTGCATAGTTATGGTATTTGCTGCTGTTCGTGGTGAGAGATTCCTTAACAGCTAAATCTGTGCTGGCCTCAACAGCAATACATAAATCATGCACTGAAAATTAAAAAGCACTGTTGGTGTGATCGGTGGTACAGACACAACAGCACCAGGTATGTTTTCACTTGTATGAATGTCACAGATCTGAAGTTTTTATATGCCACCAGATGCAAGGCTGCATGAAGTAAAATAATAAATAAAAAAATATTAACAGTTTGCTTCCTAAGGTTTAACGATTTAAGAAAGATAACAAGTTGGTGGTGGTGGGGGGGGGGGGGGGCGGGGTTGAATTCATTGCACTACCTTGGAATGATATGAACTTGATAATTAGCAGCTTCAGCATGCCTCTCGCCCAAAGATGCTGGGATAGGCTCCAGCCCCCCCGCGACCCAAAAAGGATTAAGCGGAAGAAGATGGATGGATGGATGGATGGATGGATGCATTAATTTTTAATTATCACAAAATACAGATTAATAAAACTTTGCACAATTGTCAGAAAATTGTACACGTTAAGTTAAATAACAAGCATTCAGGGCATGACGGCAGCATGAGGATTTTAATTTTGGGGTAAAACACACAGCTGCAGCTGTGTGTTTTACCCCGACATTAAAACACCCAAGCACGGTGTTGTGGTTCTTTGTGGCTCTGACTAGATTCTACGTCTGCTCTGGGGTAAATTTTATTATATCCAACATATTTTAACAAAATGCAACCAACTTTATTGCGATGGAAACATTGATATATCTGAGTTTTTATTTGTTTACAGCGTTGGCATCTTAGTAGCTCCGTTAGTTAGCTCTGCTGCTGTCTGCCAGGCCACTTCTTAGGGTCATCTTCTCACCCCTTGATGGTCGTGGGAAGTGGTATGATTTTATTACTCTTTTTAAGGTGCAAAAGGCCGTGTTCCTGCATTTTTGATGCCGAAGACATTGTTTTTTAACAAGGAAAAGTGTCCCGTTTCTGTGACAACACCACTTTTTAAACTAGTACCAGAAGTTGTGCCCATAATTCACACAAGCCATCATGGGGACTAAAAATAAGGTGGATATACACTGGCTGTTTTCAGAAAGGCTGGAAAATTTTTAAAAAGTGCGGCAATAATTAAATATTTTTTAAAAAAAATTTGAACAAAATGTCACAAATATTTCATTAAATGTGTGAGCTGTTAAAAATGTGGAAAAAGTGCAGTCAATGACCCCCTTTAAGCTAGGTTTGATGCTAAAGGGTTTTTCTAACCCCACAGTAAGGACGGGTTGAACATGGTTTCGAGATGGGTGTGGAGACATGTAGGACGTGTTGTAAATATTCAACCATTTTATTTATGTTTTCATATCAAATTGACACAAACCTTGACAAACCAATAGAGTATTTTTTTACAGCTTAACAGTTTATTCACACACACACATATCACACATTATCAACAGCATGAATGAATTACAATATGAATTAACGGAATGAGTAGTAGTATACAATAGGCTTGATTTTCACATTGATTTGGAGTGTGAACAGGTCATCCCAAGTAAACTATTTAAAGCTTTTAGTAGGGAGGCCATTTCTACAATAAAATGACAGAAATCAGTCTGATGTCTTTGCATACAGGAACAAACATATAACAGACATATAGCACAAAATCCCAGCATTTGTTTACATTGAATTAGTAGGTGAGTTCACGATACATAGTCAAGTTATTAAATACTACTGGAGTGATTATCAACATATAAAACAAAATTACAATGGAGTAACAACTCATCAGTAAGCAAGTTTTATGTAACAAATAGCAGATTAATTATATAATGATAGGAGTTGCAATTTTAGTTTTTTCTTGAAGATGGAGATGGAAGGTGATATTTTTAGATTCTCATCAAGCTCATTCCTAATCTGTGGTCCTCTGCACGCAATACTAAACCTGGTAGATTTTAGTCTTCGCTTTTTCCCAGTAATTTGTTTTTTATTTCTAGTGGTATAGGTGTGTATGGGAAGGAAGGTTGGAATGAGTTCACATAATTTGTAGTTGTTTGTGGACAGCCTGATACATCATACAGGCATTCTAGAAGAAATTATGCTCACCAAGTCTTAGGAGATTATAACGATGGAAAAGATGACTAGTAGGAGAATTATATTCAGACCATGAAAAGGCACGTATGACTTTCTTTTGGAGAATTTCTAGCTTTTTTAGGTGAGTTAGAAATGTGTTACACTATATGATATTGCAGTAATGTAAGTGAGGCTGAAATAAAGTTTTATATAGGGAAGTGCTGAAAGTGGTAGAAAATGTCTCACTTTAAAAAACGAAGCAGCGTATTTGGCTAGCTTCTTGGTTAGATAGTCAATGTGACATTTGAAATTGAGAAATTCGTCATTGAGGACCTCCAAGAATTTTATAGAGCTAACTCTTGTAATATTCTGTCCATTAATTTTGGGGCAAAGTTCCTTGGTGTCTGGCTTTTTATTGGAATGCAATATAATTAGTTTTACTGATATTAAAAGAAAGTTTGTTAGACTGAAACCAGGTGTCTATTTTCTATAGTTCACTATCTGTTCAAGTTCATTTGGATTCTGGTGAGCAGAAAACAAATTGTCATCAGCAAACAGTACTTTATGTAGTAGAGATGAGGAGTTAGCAATGTCATTTATATACAAAATGAATAGAACTGGTCCTAAAATGGAACCCTGGGGAACCCCATGATCGATGGATTTATATGATGACTTGTGGTTATTTGTATAAACATAATGAAGTCTTAGACAGATAACTAATAAACCAATCTAATGCTAGGCCTCTGATACCGTAATGTTGTAATTTAGTAATTAGGATGTCATGGTTAATGGTATCAAATGCTTTAGATAGGTCTAAAAAATGCCAATACCATAGTTGCCTCTTTCAATTGCATCACTGATTTTTTTCACTTAGGTCAAATATTGCCATATAGGTAATGTGTTTCTTTCTGAAGCTATACTGAGATGGGATAATAATGTTGAGCTTATCAAGGTAACTAGTAAGTCTGTTATAAACTACTCTTTCCAAAACCTTTGAGAGAGTAAGCAGAATGGATATTGGACGATAATTAGTCAAATCATTCTTATCACCTGATTTGTAAATTAGTATAATTTGTGCAATTTTTGCCATTTGTGGAACTACTCTGGAGATTAGAAACAGATTAATGCAGTAGGTAAGAGGTTCCAGTATGCTGCCTTGTTATTAAACAACATTATCTGTCAGTACATATAAATCTCAGGTCTTTCAGGAAAAAATGACACAGGACTGTTTATTTTATGAACTTTTAAATAATTTGTACTGTGTGTGTATGTACTGTATGTTTGTCAATACAAAATAAAATTGGTCTCAAAAAATAAAAATGCAAGGTTCCTCACTGTGGTAACTGGCCCCAGGAAGATGGCTTATTTTAGCTTATTTTTCTGTTGTCTCAGTACTTCTTTTGCGACCATAACAGTGATTTGCAGGTCATGTTGGGATCACTTTTTAGACATGGAGGCTATTTTGAGTTTTTTTTTTTAAATATTAAGTCAGTATTTCTTTTTAGCTTTCTCGAGCTTTAATGTTGATTAAAACATAGCCAGTGCCACCCCACTTCCATCATGTCACATGATCAGTCAGCTCAGACTGAGCTTTTTAAAGGGTAAAGGTTCTTGAAGAGAAAGAAGCAAAAACCTTTTTACAGAGAAAAAAGGGAATCTGCACCAGGGGTTAAACCACTTTATTTTCAGGCAATAAAGCCCTAAAGACTACAGACTTGTATGTAAGTAAGATTAATATGGAAATATTACAAGAAAATGTGCCTTTTTTGGCCATTGGAACTGGTGAATATTTAAGATTAGCAGTCAGACTGGAGATGGCTGGAAGACAGTGGCACAAGTATAAGGCAGGTGGGAGTGAATGAGTGAAATATTACAAGTCAAAGAGCTGAGAATCCATTCATCTCAGCAGTAAGTTTCATTTAGTTCTCATTTGCAAAAGGTAGAATGCTAATATGCTCATGATGAACCAGGTAAAGAATAGCATTAAAGCTATATTCTCCCTGAGAACAGACTCACACCTGCTCCATTACACACATTAAGTCACTGTTCAGGCTCAGTGTGAACCAACATTTTAAAATTCTAATTAGTTTCATCAAAATTTTAAATGTATTGCCTGACGTGAAGCCCTTTCCATGAATGTATTTCTCTTCATGCACATCCTCAGTGTTTCCTGGTGAGCGTACTTGGATGCTGCTCCCAGTCCTCACTGCCCCACCAGATGTCTGGCATGTTATTTAGTTGGGGCCATATGGTAGCTGGTGCTGATGCAGTGCTTTACATACCAAGTCTTCTGTGTGGAGGCAGAGTGCTAAACACTTGTTATGGAGCATATGTCTTGTTGGGTGTCTTTCTGATTAAGTTCGGCTCTCCATGATCTCCAGGGAGCTATGTTAAGGGTTTTGAAATCTGATGCAGGAATGCAGAACCTTGTCAGAAATATTTTCATGTAGAAAGGGATTTAAGACTGGGGAATAATGGTTAGGGATAGGTTTTAATTCTAACACCTAGATCTGTCTATAAATGCACAAAATCTGTGTGTGTGTTTGTTCCATGCATATCTCTTGAACTGTTCCTCAAACTGACCTAAGATTTTATACATGTTTTGCTGAGGTTACGAGGGTGTGTATCCCCAAGTATGGAGTTGCTCAGTCAAAATGTCATTTTTATCAATAAAAGTTTAGCCACCGCTCTGTCACTGCACTGCATCTCTTCATGCCTGGCTTCAAGGAGTGTGGACGGGGTTTCGGATTGACTCTGTGCTAATTTGATAACACGCAGCATCACGGCCATGCTGATTGGATAACGCGCGGCATCACGGCCATGCTGATTGGATAACGCGCGGCATCACGGCCATGCTGATTGGATAACGCGCGGCATCACGGCCATGCTGATTGGATAACGCGCGTCAACACGGCCATGCTGATTGGATAACGCGCGGCATTACGGCCATGCTGATTGGATAATACACGGTATCACAACCTGTCACTACAGTGTTCCCTAGACAAAACAAGGAAGTGAAAACGACAAATTTGACTAGAAAAAGATAATACTGAAGATTTAATACTTAGAAAAATTATACCATAAAGTTCCGTGATTGCATAGGTCTAAAGGATAATTCGCCATATGTGGAGAACATGAGGTGCGCAAGCAGACTGGGCGGCGCATCAGCAGTGACCGGGTCTGACAAAGAATACTGATGTATCAACACAAAACACGCCGGGAGAAGCAGCAGCCTGACCGGGTGGACCACGGTCCTTCGCAGGGAGGCATGCCCAGCCTGCCCAGTCAGTAGTAGATGGGAGTACCTGCTTTTGCTTCACCCGTGTGGTACTACTGTAGTTTGCAGGACCGCGAGTGCCCCCTCCTGCACGAGTATCTAAAAATTTAAAACTTAATACCGCCATGATTGTGGAGTGGAATGACCAGATCAACTGCATATCATATGCAGACACATATGCACACTTTGACTAAATGACAACATGATGCAAAAATGCCCAAATAACGAAATAAATCATTATTAAAATATTTGCAGAAAAATGGGCAACATTGATGCACCGGTTGCAGCCAAACGGGTCATTCTGCTATGTGTAAGAATGGTGAAGGGATTGGCGCTGTACCTTGGATGCCCAGAATTTCCCTCTGGGGATCAATAAAGTATGTAAGATACAAATCCCCCCCAAAAAAAACAATATGTTCAGTGTTTTGTACTTATAATATTACTAAAATATAAAAGGATGCACTACGATAGGTCTCAAATATTTGTAAACGTGTCCTGTTATAATAATAATAATAATAATAATAAGTTTATTTATAGAGCACCTTTCACAGACAGAGTCACAAAGTGCTTAACATGGTAAAAAACAAACTAAAAACACAGGCACATAAAACAGTAAAACAAAGTAGACAGTAAAAGCACATAAAAAATACAATCAGCACATAGTTAAAAAGCCAGGCTAAAAAGGTGGGTCTTTAGTTGCTTCTTAAAAACACCAATGGAAGGTGCAGATCTAAATTCAAAAGGCAAGGAGTTCCACAGTCTGGGAGCAACAGCAGCAAAGGCTCTATCGCCTTTGGTTTTGAGCCTAGTACTAGGAACTACCAATAGATTCTGATGAGAAGACCTGAGAGACCTGCTGGGCTGGTGTAGAGAGAGCAGGTCACGAATATAAAAAGGTCCCTCTTCATGAATGGCTTTGTAAGTAAGAACAAGAACTTGAAAATCAATTCTATAATTTACAGGAAGCCAATGCAAGGAGGCCAAAACAGGAGTGATATGACAGAATCTACTGGACCTAGTTAGTAATCTTGCAGCAGCGTTCTGGACTAACTGTAGGCGGAGCAGCGTTCTGGACTAACTGTAGGCGGTGTAAAGAGAATTTACTAAGACGTGTAAAAAGAGCATTACAATAGTCCAAACGTGAAGAAACAAAGGCATGAATAATGATTTCTAACTGAGTGTAGGAAACCAATGACCTAATTTTGGATATATTCCTAAGGTGGAAAAAACAACTCCGGGTCAGAGATTTGACATGCTGATCAAAACTCATCGATTGATCGAAAATGACACCAAGATTTTTTAGATTAGACCGTACGTTAGAGCTTAATGAACCAATGCTATTAACCAACTTAGGAATTAGATTATCAGGTGCTACAATAAGAACTTCAGTTTTATCAGCATTAAGTTGCAAAAAGTTACTAGACATCCAGTCCTTGATTGCAGACAGACAATCATGAATAATATTTAAATTGTCAACATGGTCAGGCTTAAAAGAGAAAAGTAGCTGTAAATCATCAGCGTAGCAGTGATAAGACACACCTTTAAATTTGCTGATAATAGAACCAAGTGGCAGCATATATAGGGCAAATAAAAGTGGACCCAGAATAGAACCCTGAGGCACCCCACAGGTTAAAGGAGCAGAGTCGGATGAATAAGAGCCAACCGCCACGGAAAAGCTCCTACCAGAAAGGTAGGAGAAAAACCAATCCAGAGCTTTTCCAGAAATACCTACCCAATCTCTAAGCCTTTGTAACAAAATAAAATGATCAATAGTATCAAATGCTGCAGTAAGATCTAATAACACTAAAACAGAGCATTTGCCAGAGTCTGATGACATTAAAATATCATTTGACACCCTCAGAAGAGCGGTCTCTGTCGAGTGTTTCTGACAAAAGCCTGACTGAAATTTGTCAAAAATATTATGTTCAATCCGAAAGTCAGTGAGCTGCTTGGCAACAACTTTTTCTAAAAGCTTAGAAATAAAAGGAAGCTTAGAAATTGGCCTGAAGTTTTTAAAAACAGATGGATCAAGGTTAGGTTTTTTTAAAAGTGGCTGTACAACTGCATGTTTAAAATACGAGGGTACACAACCAGATTCAAGTGAACTATTAATGATATAAACCAAAGACGTACCCACTGAGCCAATTACCTCTTTTAACATTGAGGAAGGCAAAATATCTAAAATGCAGGAGGAGGATTTCATGGAACTCACCAACACTAACAAATCCTCAAAAGAAATTGGGGTAAAATCACTTAAAAAGGCCTGTCTGTTAGGACAATCAAGGATTAGGGGAAAGGAATGAGTAAAACCAGCCCTAACAGCAGTGACCTTGTCAACAAAAAAGGAAAGAAACTTGTTACAGTCATTGCATGAATAAACAGGGGGAGCAGAACTGACAGGATTAACTATACTGTCTATTGTACTGATGAGGATCTTTGAATTGCTACTATTGGAGGAGATGATGTTGGAAAAATAAGAAGTTCTTGCCATTTTTATCATATTGTTAAATTCAATTAACAGCTCCTTAAGTAATAATAAGTAAATAATACTGCATGAGTTTGACGATACACTATAAACTACACATATAAACTAAAGCAATTATGATGGTGACTGAACAACTCCCATTCCCCAAAGTGCAAGATACAATATTTATGAATATAAATCATAAAAGATCACACAAATAAGTCTGACAAGAAAATAAACAGGCGGTTCTTAAACAGTGGCTAATATTGGATGCCCCATTCATTTTCAATTATTCTGTAATTAATATTCACACAATCAAATAAATCTCACTTCAGTCCCTGTTATATTTGTCAAAGTCTAACATGTGTGATTGCCTACATATAGGCTACACATCTCTATTCCACTTTCAAACACAGCCTATGTTTGCGCCTGGAAAGCCTGATTGGGCTACCTGTTTCAGACAGGAATACTTGCTTTCTACGGGCAACGCACTAGCATTAAAAGAAACTTATTTTAATTTTTGTCTTTTATACAGATTTCCACATGCTGTACTTTTTACTCATAATGCAAGACTTCCTGTGGCTTTGACAACAGGTAAACAGGCAGCGAAATAAATCATTTAAATAAATTAAAAGTTGAAAAAATACAACAGTAGTCAATTTCTGTGGAAAAAAGTGCCACGTTTAAATGAGAGGACACATAAGACAAAAGGAGGTTTAAAAAAAAAGTATGGGGGGAAAAAAAAAAGGTTTCATATTAACCAGTGTTGGGAGTAACATTACTGTAAGGCTGCGTGTCCACCAAACGCGTTTTTTCAACTCTGGGTGGCTATTTTCCATTTATTCTCTATGTAGTCCAGCGCTTACAGAGCTGAGCGCCCACGGCACTGAAACGCTCTCTGCGGTGGCCGTTTTTTGTCGCAGCGCTCAGAGTTGAAAAAAGTTCAACTTTTCAGAGACTGCAGCTGAGCTCGTCAGTGTCAGACCTTAAGCAGCCAATCAGAACTGCTGCGTGGGCGGGACATAGGACGCCAGTACTAGTCCGTACTCGGACTCCTGCTTTCCGTGTCATCATATTTTACATCCAGAGCTGCTAGAAAACGTTTCCTGTCCGTTGTTATTTAGAAACTGCTATTAAAAAAATCTGTAGAAAGTCTGGCAATAGGAAAAGCCGAAGTGCTGAGCTGTGAGTGACAAGCTGTTGCAGGGATACAGGGCACAGACTTTTTTCTCCCCAGAGCGCAGCATACAAACGCTGGGGGAAAAAAAACTCAGGGTGGTCGGGCGAC
Source organism: Pholidichthys leucotaenia (assembly GCA_020510985.1). Taxonomy (NCBI): domain Eukaryota; kingdom Metazoa; phylum Chordata; class Actinopteri; order Cichliformes; family Pholidichthyidae; genus Pholidichthys; species Pholidichthys leucotaenia. The sequence goes on along the minus strand of CM035847.1, from coordinate 123,796,555 downwards.
AAAAACCCGTTTGGTGGACACGCAGCCTAATGCCACTACTTTTGCAGTAACGTGCTGTGTAATGGAATTACATACTGTTTAAAAATTCAATAATGCATTAGTTACTGAAATTTGATCAGATGTGTTACTCATTTTATTAATATGGATCGATATTTTTAGCACAAACAAATTAATATAAAAACTGACCCTACATAGCTGAGACGAGCCAACAGTCAAGGTGACCTGTTTGCAAAGAGCCTGAGTCTTTGCTCCTGAGCAGAGGAAAGGATGAAATTACTTTGTTTTTGTGGAAATAGATTATTTTTCCTTTGTCGCAGTTAAAGACAAAGGCATACTGGTGGGTTGCAAACTAAGTGCCGGCTGAGACCTACGGCAATCTTCAGCTCTGACAAAGCTAGTGCTATGCTAACAACGCCGTGAAGTGGATCTACTGTATTCTGAAAAGTCACGGCTAGATGTAAAGTGGAAATACTTGTCTCAACACCCACGGCTGGATTTCAAGCACAGGTATGTATCTGGACAGTTTGTGACCCAGCAAGAATTAAACCGACTGACTGCCAGATACGTCGTTACAGACTGAAGACGTGCTAACAGTCACTTTCCATTAGACAGCTGGACTGTGAGCCACTGAAATTAAAATGCATTTACTTACTACCTGGATAAAGATTATTCCAAAATGGATTTTGATCTCCAAAAGCAATTTGAGGGGCTAGATCATGTCTCTGTCACAGCAGACATTTGGACTGTGGATAACGGACATTTTTTTGGATCACTGCGCATCAGATTAAATCCATAATCATAAAGGCAAGACAAACATGAACTTCACTTGATGAAGACCCTGGAGAGACTGCTCCTTGCTCATCTCCGCCCCCTGGTGGAACCAGCGATGGATCCACTCCAGTTCGCCTACCAGCATGGCATTGGGGTGGAGGATGCGGTGATCTTCCTCCTTCACCGTTCTCTGTCCCACCTGGAGAAGCCCGGGAATATGGTGAGGATCATGTTCTTTGACTTCTCCAGTGCTTTCAACACCATCCAACCGATGATCCTGAAGGACAAGCTGCTGCGCGCAGGGGTGGACCAGCACCTGTCATCATGGATCCTGGACTACCTCACGAACCGGCCTCAGTTTGTGAGAACCCGGGACTGTGTTTCCGACACGATCATCAGTAGCACGGGGGCCCCCCAGGGAACGGTGCTGGCTCCCTTCTTGTTCACTCTTTATACTGCAGACTTCTCACACAACACGACACATTGCCATCTACAGAAGTTCTCTGATGACTCTGCGATCGTTGGTCTCATCTCCAGCGGAGATGAAGCTGAGTACAGAGGGCTTATCCAGGACTTTGTGGACTGGTGCCATCGGAACTGCCTCCAGATCAACGCGAGGAAAACTAAGGAGCTGGTGGTGGACTGCCGCAGGCATGGGCAGCCCCTCACAGCACCAGTAAATATACAGGGAACAGACATCGAGATGGTGACATCCTACAAGTACCTGGGTATTCATCTGAACAATAAACTAGACTGGTCACACAATACTGACGCACTCTACAAGAAGGGACAGCGCAGGCTGTTCCTGCTGAGGAGACTCAGGTCTTTTGGTGTACAAGGGGTGCTGCTGAAGTCATTCTATGACACGGTGGTGGCATCAGCCATCACTTTTGGAGTGGTCTGCTGGGGCAGTGGCATTACTGCAGCCGATAGGAAGAGACTGAACAAACTGATTAAGAAAGCTAGCTCTGTCCTGGGGCAGCGCCTTGATCCGATGGAGGAGATAGGAGAGAGAAGGACGGTGGCTAAACTGTCATCTCTGCTGGAGTCCGAGTTCCACCCTATGCAGGACATACTGGATGCACTGAGGAGCTCATTTAGCAGCAGACTACATCATCCCAGGTGCACAACCGAGAGGTTTCGTAGGTCCTTCCTACCAACGGCTGTCAGACTGTACAACCTAAGCAGGGCTGCTCGCAGAGATAGCAAAAAGACGTAACAAACTAATAGTTTTTTTTTGAATGCAAAAGATGCAATAGACTTACACAATGGTCCTCTCCGGCATACAACTAGGAACATACCGGTCGCTATGGAGGGTGAGAATATGTATGGGCACATAATCATACCATGTAGGATAACTAAATAGACGGTTATGCTGTTTCATCCCACCTAGCAACAATGCTCTGCACTGTGTGTGTTTATATATTTACATATTTATTCCATCTAGCTACAATGCTCTGCACTGGGTATGTTTATATTTATATATCTATATATTTATTCCATCTAGCTACAATGCTCAGCACTGGGTGTGTTTATATTTATATATCTATATATTTATTCCATCTAGCTACAATGCTCCGCACTGTGTTTTTATATATCTACATATTATTCCATCTAGCTACATTGCTCCGCACTGTGTGTGTTTATATACTTGCATATTTATTCCACCTAGCTGCAATGCTCCGTACTGTGGGTGTTTATATATTTACATATTTATTCCATCTAGCTACAATGCTCTGCACTGTGTGTTCATATATTCATATATTTATTCCATCCAGCTACAATGCTCTGCACTGTGTGTCTGTGTGTGTGTGTGTGTATATATATATATTTTATAGTAATATGTACATATGTATATTAGCTGCTCTTGCTTGCTTGTTTTTTTTCTTGCCTTCTGATTGTTGCTCTGAGTGTTGCTATCCCTGTGCTGTTGCAATCCTGGAATTTCCCCGTTGTGGGACTAATAAAGGCTTATCTTATCTTATCTTATCTTATCTTAGCTTTATCCAGTGCTGGCAACTCTCTTTTGGAGTGATTCTCACTCTTTTTCCCTCTCTGTCTCACTTCACAAACTATTTCTCATTTCAAAATGAGGAAATTAATGGCAATATCATGTTGATTTTCTTCAGATTTTTCCCACAGTAAGAGCTCTCAAGGCAGGGTCAGGCAGACTGAACATGTTCTAAATGCTCTGCCTGAAACGGTCTGTTTTCAACCTGGCATTAATAAGCCCGTAATGTCATCTATTAATTAAATTGTCTTGCTATGTGTGCAAGACCCGTGGAATGTTTTACATTGGCTGGACACTGGCTAAAATGGTAAGGGATTTAAATCTAGAGCTGTAAGTCAGGTATGTGTCTGTTAGTATATTACCAATTTTCTCCAAAGTTTTTAGAAAAAAAAAAAAAACTGTTGCTCCAAAAATTATTGGAGTATTCGGAGTCTCATAATTACTTGCATCCTCTCTATGGCTTCTGACCAAATTATTCAGCTGAGAGTGCTAACTCATACTTGATTGACTTTGTTTTTAGTTTGTTCAATCGATCATGGTCAGATTGTGGGAGCTGTTATACTGGACCTAAAAAAAAAAAAAAAAAAAAAAAACTTTTGATGCAGTGAATCATTACATTTTAGTTACAGAAAATTATTTAGATTAATTTTTTCTAATCTGGCCATGCAATGTTTTCGTCTGACCTGTGTGACAGACAATGTGTAATGGTGAATAATGAAAGCTCTTCTTTCTTAGCCTCTTAAAATTCTAGTTTTCCACCCACAGAACGTTTCACATTGGCTGGAAATTGGCAGGAATTTCCAGCCAGGTGTTAAGTATATGATTAAAAGTAGCATGAAAGTTACTTTTCCAAGTAACTAGTTACTTTAATCATGCAGTAATTGGTAAAGTAACTCAGTTACTTTTGAAAAGAACTAACTAGTAACTGTAATTAGTTACTATTTTTTAGTAACTTGCCCAACACTGATATTAACAAAAGTAGCAAATTTCTGAAGGAAATTCTCATAGTTTATAGTAAAAGCTCTTATTACTAATGCTGCAAGATCCTATTTATAGTTGCAACACAGCTGTTTTGCCTTTATTTTAAGGCTTAAATTATATTTTGCGGCTCTAGGTAGATTTTTTTGGGGGGGGGGTTAAAAAATGGCTACAATTGGGCCTTTCCACACTGTAAAACTGAGTTAGTTCAACTCGGTGTTTGAGGAAGCCAATTGCCTTGAATCATTTAAGTTTAACTCAAACCTGGAATTTGGAATTTCCCCATTGTGGGACTAATAAAGGCTTAGCTTAAACCATTCAAACACATCTAATCTTTACAGCGGCGTAAACTGAGTTATATAAATGTATAAATGAATTAACATAAATGCATCCTTTTCAAGCTACCATTCAAGTTTTACTTACTTTATTTCTATTAAGGTTTATCACCATATTCTAGTTATGACAACTTGCATAACAACAATTGGCATAGTCGTTTCTGCCACAGGTCAGTGCACACAAACGGTATGTGCACCCGGCGGACTGAGCACCCCCTCCCCCCCCCCCCCCCCCCCCCCCCCCAAAAAGCTACAAATGTTGTCTCTGTGTTTGAGCATCTACTGCCACTGTGGTACAAGGGCGGTTGTTTGCATTACTTCCATAGCAGTTACACTCATGGTGCCAAACACAAAAGTTCTGTAAAAGTCAAATATCCCAGCAACAAAAGCTTTGACACATGTACAATACCTATCTTCATTTGATGATTGTGGTTATAACTTTTGAAATTACAATCATATTATTCAAAATTACTTTGAGACACTAGTATTTTCTGTAGGTTTAAATTGCTTGAGTCAACTTGAGATCTTTAATCTGAATTTTATATCAAAGTCTAGCCTGTTTTCTTTTGAAGTGTACCTGACTAATCCACTGACATGAAGCATCTTTCTCTGCTTTACAAAAATAAGAGCCGCCAAACGTAATCTTGCATAGAGCCCCCCCAAAAGCAGGAAACAGCCCTGCTCCTTAAATGTTTGGTTGTCAACCCATTAGAATATCGTAATTTTAAAAAACACTGGTCACTTTGGAATTCATGATGATCCTATCAAATGTTATGTCCTCCCATAATTTAAAAAAAATAACTTTAATTGTCAAAGTGGTTGATTAATTTTGTGTGTGTTGATTAAACAAGGATTATAAGACTACAACTTGTAATGTCAGTTTAAAGGATCATAAAACTCTCTGGATTATTGGAGCACAGCCTGATGATTTCAAACCCTGAATACAAAGCAAACGTCAGCAGTCAATTTTATAGCAATATTGAAGTTAACAGATTAAATGAGTAAAGGCAGCAAATTGGAATTACGTCACCAATACTTGAAATGCCGCCAAAAGGAAGGACGCCAAGAGCAACTGAGTTACTACTGCAAACATGTATTTTTGAGTAAGGTCAAATTTGTAGAAGTGAGTGACTCCATTTGTTTGAAGAATTGTTACATTTGCTTACTACTCTTATAAAGAAGTACTGTTAGATTTTACAGTGCACTGTAGAGGACACTGACCCATTATCATTAGTGACCTCAAAGGCACATGTATAAGCAGCCTAAAATGCACTGATATTGCTTAGTGAGTGTAAACTTTTTTCCATAGAAGCTGACAAATGCACTGTAATCAAATTGAATGCCCTGGGAGAGGCCAAAAATACATCCCACTAATGAGAAAAAAATTGCTTTTCATTTATGAAGGGAAAATATTTATGACTCTTCATTACAGTATGCTTCTCTCTCGTGCATAGAGGTCTCACAGCAAACAGTACCCAAGTGCTGTCAAGTATGTGCCTCTTCTCAGCACTTTGATGGCGCGCCTGTGGATTGATGAGAATTCTTTTTTTTTTTCTTTTTTTTCCTGGGAGGGTCTTTGAGAATTGGCACAGGTCGACTGCCGCAGTACCCACCGTGGTAAATAACATATGGGCTTGTTATCTCTCCTCAGAGCTAGAAAGCGTTCAGCTCCAGCCACTTGCTCATTAGACTGCAGCTCAAGGCAAAGCAGGGAAACGGAGGGAAGGAAGGAAATCGTAAGGAGGCAGAGAACAAGTGGCGGAGACCGGGTAAGAGTTGAGGTTCTGCAAGGGTAGCAGACTAAGAGGATAGATTGCATATGCATGAAAAATGGGGCAGTTTGTGTTCAAATGATAATGATCACGATTTGATAAGAAGCGTAAACACAGCATCAGTCACACTCTCAGAGATGCAGGAGAGGACGCACATGCGCCCCTCCTATCAGCTGGTGTGGCAGCTGTGAGCCCAGTCAGAGATGTGTGTGGGGGGGTGTTTGCGTAGCACTGTAGGGTGGTCTCCAGCTGAGTGTGTCAGGTGCTCTCCACTTCAACAGCTGTTCACAGCTCCTTACACAGTGAGAACCAACAAGCCGGTTTAGAACCCACGGATCTGGAACCCAATCAACACTAACACAACACTTTGTTTTCACATTTCTCCAAGCCAGTGATACACACCGTAAGTTGTGGACACTAATAGTTTTGTATGTATGTATGTGTATGTATGTATGTATGTATGTATTTTCATAACTTGGTTTAGCTTAAAAAAATTCTCAGGTGTCACTGAGAGCCAGGGGCGGTTCTAGGATCAGGGCTTTAGGGGTGCTGAGCACCCACTGAGCTCCACCACCAGTGTTGGGAGTAGCGCGTTACTGTAGCACCACCACTTTTGCAGTAACGTGCTGTGTAACGAAGTTACTGTTTAAAAATTCAGTAGTGCGTTACTGAAATTTGATCAGATGCATTGCTTGCGCTACTCGTTTTATTAATATTGATAAATATTTTTAACGCAAATAAACTGACCCTGCTGTAGCTGGTGCAGCTGTCAGTCTGCTCCACGGGTCGGTTTCCTGTCCTGCCCTGCCCCAGTTCACGCCGCAGCCCGGTAGGAAGAAATGCCATGGTGGTGGCGACTTCTCATATCGAGCCTTGATCGCCTGTTGTCCGAGCGGTGAGTAGCCTCCAACAGCTCCTACCTCTGTGGTTAAACATAAGTATTTTTAGTGCAAGAAGCTCACATTTAATGTCCGCAGTTGTGTAAGTAATTGTGTTTTCTTACGCACAGAGAAAAAGTGACTGATTTGTTGCAGTAAAGAACAGCTTCTTGTAAGTGGTGAACTTTCATTTATCTGTGCTTTTTTTTATTTTATCTCATTCATTTACATGCTGTTGTGATATGGAACTATTTCATGGAAGTAAATCCTCTAAATACGTGTTTTTAATGGGCTGGTCCAGGGGTGTCAAACATATGGCTCGTGGGCCAAAAATGGCCCACCAGGGGGTCCAACATTTTCCTCTGTGAATTCAGTTTTATTTCTAGTAACTTTCTGACTTTCTACTGATTACAATAGTTTATGTAAATCTGATACTTTTTTCTGTAAGATTACTTTTTTCTCATCAGTTTTCTTTTTTCTCATGAGAACAAGGGGCCCTTGATCTTGCTGTGTGCGCAAGATGATTTAAGTATACATTTAAAAGTAATGTGAAAGTTACTTTTCCAAGTAACTAGTTACTTTAATCATGCAGTAACTCAAAAGTAACTCAGTTGCTTTTGAAAAGAAGTAATTAGTAACTGTAGCTAGTTACTATTTTTTAGTAACTTGCCCAACACTGTCCACCACACACCCACCCTTTTCAGACACGCACGTTATTTTGTTAGATATCATCTTTCATACATCTCCCAGTGATGATACATAAAAACAGTGACCGCTTGGATTTAATATTTTGCTTATACCAAAACCACAACAGCTTCTTTCTCCCAAATTCAAACAGCATATAGTGGTTGACTAACAATGCAACTATTAAAGAAAATAGTCTGCTAGCTGTCTTAGCTGGGGCTGGAGTGGGACAAAAAAAAAGTATCATCCCTGGCAGTTTTGGTCCAATTTGTTAGAGAGAGATGCTTTACATGAATATTTTCATAATTTTAAAGTCTCAAATTTTCCAAAGGTGCAAAACTTTAAGAAAAAGCTTCACAATTACAGGGGGAAAAAAACCCCCACAAACCTATACACAATAAAAGCTTCAAATTTACTAGAATAACATAACAAATCTATTGGGACAAATACCCATTTATTTAAAATATGTACTAAATTCATGAGAAAAAAAAGACAACAAAATTACAAGAAAAACAAACTTGAATTTAAAAGATAAAAGTTACAAATTCATGGCAAAAATTGCAAATTTGAGGAAAAAAAATTTACATATCCTTGGGCCATTTTATTCAATCATGTGTTCTGCACACTGCACTCTTATTACCTCGTTCCATCCATGAAGCCACCACCATACCTGTGTATATACCTGTGGGCTATTTTTATTTCATGTATTCTGTAAAGTAAATTAAATTAATTAAATCACCCTTATTGTCATTCAACCGTACAACCAATCATGTACAGCAGAACGAGATTGTGCTTTACCTATCTACAGTGTAAATCACACACACCCCAAGTGCAGAATCAGAGGGCCGCTGCCATGCAAGGCGCCGCCACAGAGTTCCCTCCTCCATTCCATTTATTGCTGAGCACCAAGCTGGACGGCAGGAAGTTCCACTTTTTATATGGTCTTCGGCATGACCCGGCCAGGATTTGAACCCCTGCCTCCCGGGTGTGGGGCGGATGCTCTACCAACTGAGCCACCACTGCGGTGTAACTGTTTTATCTAATCCTTCGCACTTACTTTATTGCGCAGTTGCCTGGTGGAGCACCCGCAATTTCGTTGTACTTTGTTACTGTACAATGACAAAGCCTATTCTGTTCTATTCTATATGTACAGTTACAATCATTGGGAATGTAAACACAGGAAGTTATTTAAAAGATTTAATAAATTCAATAAGAAAATTAATAAACTGTTGACACAAAGGTCTAATCACAAGAGAAATGTAGCTCATTTGCAATATTTTTTTAAAAAATAAGGGGAAAAAAAAATCAGTGGAACTATGACGGAAAATTGAGGCAAAGATGGAAGGAAAAAAGATGCCAGTTTGACACAAAAGTCACAAATTCAAGAAAAAAATGTTAAAACATGAGCAAAAATTTTTCACCAAGTTTCTTAAAGTCTATAATTAAAGAATAAAAATAATCATAAAGTAGGTAATTTATGAGAACTCTCCAAATTCACATAAAAAATTTCCACATTTTCAATTCAAAAAATCTGTAATTTAGGTGGTGGAGTTGCCTGAAATTGTACACAAGTAAACGTAATTTATCTTTGTATATTATCACTCAAATACAATCGTGAAAAAATTAGGACACCCTGTAAAAGCCTGTGTGGTTTTTTTTTTAACATATTTGGACATATGGATATTTAATATCAATGTTAAAAAATACTGGGAGATTCATGTAATACAACTAAACAATTAAAAAATGAATTGAATACTTTTCAAATTTTCTGGAAAATGTAATTCTAAACAAGTATTGAGGAATAAATTAGGACACCCATCTTTTTTTGGACACCCCCACATTCATTACCACTTAAAATGGTTAAAATGTTAAAAAATGCAAATAAAAACAAAAACAAGTTTAGCCATAGATGTGTCCCTTTCTTAATAAAGAACTGAATATTTAATGGGATGTCCTAATTTTTTCACATGACTGTATACATAAGAGTTGTTACCCCAAAATAATTAAGTTACCGAGATGTGACTTTATTCTGGACAGTTGAAGTTTTTCTCCTGAATTCGTGGCAGTTTTATTCTAAATTTACTACTTTTTCCCTTGTAAATTTGAAAGCATTTTTTTCCCCCACTTAAATCAACTTTTTCTTATAATTTGTGTTTAGTACTAATTTAGGGCTTTTTTTGTTGTTCATTTGAGAATTTAGTCATAAATTTGTGAGGTTTTTCCTCGTAAATTAAAAGTCAAAAATAAAATGAGCAAAGATGCAGTATTTTCTGTTATAGGCGATTAATAGCTTATTTTCTAACCCCCACTCCAGGTGAAAACCTCATGTACTTTGAAACCTAAATGTTTCCGTATGCATCATACTCTTACCGAATAAGTTCAGAGAGACAAAAAAGTATTCATATCGTTGCAGAATATTCCAGGGACTGGTGTCATACATCATTGAGTTTGTTTTACCTGCAGAAAAGCTGTACCAGCCTCCTGTCCCCTCACTTTTCGCTGTTGGGATAGGGAGGGCGGGACCTGTGTGTGTGTGTGTAGGAACCATACTATTTGTGTGGTGGTGGGGGGCAGTTTTAAAAAGTTTAAAAGAACAAACTACTGGATATGTTTTGGATGTTATTTCAGCTTGTCAAAGACAAACTAAAATGTTTTAATCACAACATTTCTCACTCCAATTTATAGGGGTGCTGTGTTTAAATTTAAGGCTGTTCCAGCACCCCTTAAAAAAAGGCCTAACGGCGCCCATGTTCAGAGCCCTTTTAAAGTAAGAATATGTAAGATTTTCACCCTAAAATAATGTTTTCCCAAAATCATTTTGATAGTAACATTGGAAAGACAACTGGCACATCTTATGGACTAAATCCAATGACCCAATCTTAGAGCATGACTTTAACTACCAGCTAATAAAGCACTCTGATTGGCTATAGGGACATACAGTAGCTGTCACATGTGCCAGTTGTAGTCTTTTCGGTCTCCCTACCAAGTACAAAATGCTCAGTGTAATTACTAGCTACATTAAAAGAACAAGATGCAATCATGACAGCTAGCATTTCACAGTGGTACCACAGTCCAAGTCATCCTGCCCCAGTGCTCACCAAACTCTAATGCAATGACCCCAAGTTGGGTCTGTCTCCAGGTTGTGCTCAAGGTCAATGGGCAGTTGATCTTGTGGTTGTTTAATAAGGCCAGAATGAGCCATCCTTGATGGCCTTCTCCTAATATGCATGTCTTTGGAATGTGGGAGGAAGCCAGAGCACTCAGAGTAAACCCACACAGAAAGGCCATGCCAACCGTAGACTTTGAACAAGTTAGCCATCCAGTTGTGAGGCATCGGTGCTCACCACTTACCACTATGCTGTCCACAATCTCATCCTAGTTTTATGAATTTTATGACTTGACTGTTTTGAACTTGAATCATAAAAAGCCTAACTCAATAAACTGTCCACCTGTTCATTATCTTCAATTTCAGAAGCAATCGTCCACTGAGGCTCAACTCAAACATTTAAATCAGATAAACTATATTAAAATTACAGTCATCTTCTGTAACAAATTACTTGGAATATTTAGTTATGGCATTCAAATTAATTTATTCTGCCATTTCCTTTTTTCTTTCACGTTGGTACATCCTCATATACAGCATAGCTAATGAGATTAATGTAAATCTAGTGACTTTATGCATAATCAGTCCATATGAGAGACAAAGCCAGGTTGTAAGTGCTTGATTTTTGTCAGGTTTGGCTCTTAATGATGTTCCTGTGTGGAGAATTCCTCCATAAGAAAATCTCAGGCAAGCATCTGTGACTGTGAAATCGAGACATCTTATTTCCATCTAGAATCCTGATCACAGCAAGTGACATGTGAAGCTAAACACCATAATAATAATAATCATTGAAACAATCTTCTAATATCTGGGTTGATATCTAATCTAATATCTAGGGCTGAAATTTTGAATTTTCAAGTATATTAATGAGTCCCCTATAAAGGGATAAAATGGGACTGTCTATTTGACTCAAAATGGGGGTGTAGTGGAGGCACTGGTGTAATTCATTTTTATTTAACAGGATATAAAGTATGCTTTGACGTTTTGATATAAGCACATACTCTAGATGACACCACCACAAAGCATCTTTGAAACAGGGGTTCTTAAATTTTTGCAGTAAGTGTAGACCATCAGCATGTTTCTGCAGGTTGTCATTAATATGTCATAATATACCGTTATTACACATTAAGAGGAGTTCACTTCTAAAGAGTGGGGTCAACAAAGTCTGAGTAAATCCATCATTTTTTTTGGGGGGGGATGTCTAAGCATTTTCATGTGCTTGTTCATATTTAGCACATTATGTCTGTAAAACTGGAGAGACTCAGTGTTGTTGGATTGGAACACGAACTTTATTACAACAAGCTATATGACTTACGATACTGGTATATTGTTGTAGGCTGAGTCAACTGGGAAAGAGGCCGTAAGATGGCCAACCCTCATATTATATTGGCTCGGCGCGATTACGTCACCACACGGCTGCGTCATCATGCCGGTGCCAGTTAACCCTCTGGTTTCCTGTACCACATTCAACCCCCCTTGGAAAAACAGAACAGCATGCAAAATGAATCTACCCTCCCCAATTTCATGTCACCAAAACACTAAACTAGCTAGGGCTAGCTAAACAATCCTCTTTTAATTTCTCTGAGAAGGCAGTTCAGTCGGAGGGGGGCCCTGAGATGAGCTTGCGGTGGACGCGCCCCTGAAGGCACCAGTTGCAGAAGGCTTGGGTGCCTTCCCGCTAGAGCCGTAGCACGCTCGTCAACAGTGTCCTAGCCGGGATCTCACACCAGCTGGGTCGGCTCCAACGCTGCGTCTTGATCCGCGGCAGCTGCTCTCACCTTCCGCGGATGGCTGGCTTGCAATCTAGATCCATCCGCCATCTGAACAGCGGTTGGTCTCAGCTGCACGGTGATCTTCATAGGTGTCGTGGTGGTGATGATGTTGATGTTAAGGCCAACTGTGATCCTGGTCGCTTGGTTCTGCAGACCCGGACCCAGTTCATCACTGTGAGTGGCGCTCTGTTCAACTGTGTTCGGCATCGTGGTTGTGATATTATGACTCTCACATCTGCTGCGGGGAGTCCACCAGGGTGTGGTGGTTTTGCTGCATCCTGTTGGGTCACGGACTCTTCATCCTGCGTCTCAGCGGTGGCTCCTGGAGGCTTGTGCCAGTCTTGGATTTGGAAGACGTCCGTTTTTTCCTCTTTCTCACCTGGTGCTGGTTGAGGTCGGGGTGATGTGTCGTTGTTGTTGGCGATGGGACATGTGCAGGACCATCCTCGGTCACGAGTCCCCACTCTCCACGAACTCCCTCTCCTGCGGCTCCACGACGGCTGCCTGAAGCTCATGCCAGGCGAGAATCAGAGACAAGTCCGGTTTGTTCTCCCTTTCTTCTGGGAAGTCTGGTCGTGGTGATATGTTGCTATTGTCGTTGTTAGAATCTGTGCCAGGTTGTTGTGTTCTGGGTTCCCAATAGAGGAGAGTTCCCTCTCTTGCAGCTCTGCAGTGGCTCCCTGAGGCTCATGCTTGGCGAGGAACGGAGGCGAGTCCAGTCACTGCTCTCCCTCTGCGCTGTGTTCACACTCTGCTGTATTCTTCCTCTAGCTTGACACTGATCAGCTCGTCTCTTAAGGGTCCAAAGGCGCACATGCTCGCTAAGACTCGGACCTCCAAGACATAACATTGAGTTGACTCACCGGCCTTTTGGTTGCGGTTGAAGAAAGCCACTCTTCGGGCCGTAATGTTGGTCCAGCCATAGTAATGTCTCTCTATCAGGAGCATGCATTCGCCGAATGAGTCTGCTTCGCCCAGAGTTAGGAGCATGCGCCGTCCTTCCTCGCCTAGACCGAGAACCAGTACGCTCTTTAACTTTTCATCGTCAGTGCCATTCAGGTCATCTGCGTCGACATAGTCTTTAAACGTGTCAAATCAGCAGTGCCACAGGACGAGCAGCTCAACTGGGGTTTCCAGAAATGGTCGCAGTGACCCTAAGCATGCTTCCATGGTTTAACTCTCATCACCAAATGTTATGTCTGTAAAACTGGAGAGACTTATAGACAATGGTGTTTGCTTGGAACACAAACTTTATTACAACAAGCTATATGACTTACAATACTGGTATATTGTTGTAAGCTGAGTCAACAGGGAAAGAGGCCATAAGATGGCCAACCCTCATATCGGCTCAACGGGATGATATCATCACACAGCTGCATCATCACGCCGGTGCCAGTTAGCCCTGTGGTTTTCTATACCACATACATACTCTACTTTTAATAGTTTTTCATTACGGAGGGTTGGATCAACTTCAACAGATGTCAGTGTTTAAAGTGCTCTGTCAAAGAACACTCAACTATACTAGGAGAACCTTATTACCGTTAGAAGTTTGCCTTTTATTCTGTAGCTGAAGTTGAATAATAGTGTATTTTAACTCAAACTTGAACATGCAATATTCATGCTTTCTACAGACTAAACAGTTGAAAAAATATATCAAATTGCTTAAAGGGGGCTTAAAGTTGTTTAAAGGGGGCATTGACTGAAAAATTGTTTTTGTACATTTTAGCCTTCTGAAATGCCTCTATTGGTCATGTTACCAAAAAACTGTTAAAACACCCATTTCTCAAAAAAAGTATTTATCGTTTCTGTGTCCAATTAGTCTTTTTGACTCTGCCATGAGACGTCCTAAATAGTAAACCCAGCCCAGCACCACCTTTGATTGCCTGCCTGCTGCTCTGTAATTGGCCAACCTAGCTGTCTGTCATGTAGCAGTGTTACAAGAAGTTTGTTTACCAGGCACGGTTTATTTTCTTTAGATTTCAGTCACCCTAATAGACATCAACGTTTCCACCTGGCTCACTAATCCACAGTAGTCAGTATATCTTGCATCATTCTGCCTTATTTTTTTTGATTTTTCGCTGTGATGCTGCATCTATCTGTTAGCATTAGCTTGGCTGGGGAGTTGGCATTCGCATCACTAGGGAGGAAGTGACGCAGGCCGCCTGGCGTTAACCAAACTGTTAATTCGACATGTTTTTTCTATTTTCTATCAATGACACTTTACGATGCATGCCATTCTTAGGCATTATTTTAGCTTATTTTCTCGTAGTATTATGTATAGCCTGGAGCAAAGCTGGCTGAAGCTAGCAGTTTAGCCACTCGTTTATGAATGTTTCTGTCTTTGTAATACTCCAGGATCGGTCATATCCTATCGACAACTGAAACCACACACCTTTGCCCTACCAGTGATGCCTTATTTCATTCATTCTTTGAGACAAATTTGTTTGCTGGCTCAGGCTAGATCTGATCTAGCCAGCTAATGTTAGCAATGGTGATATAAGAAGGAGGGCGGAGGTGAATGTGGGCATAAAGATGCTAAAGAGCCATGCACTGAAACCAGGTGTTCTGCGAAAGACTGCAAAAAATCATTCACAAATGTGACCCGTGCTGGCAAGATGAGTCATTTTAAGGAAATTATCAAAACTGAGGTAGCGTTTTTTCCGAGTTCTGTATTGAAAGACCTTCAAAATGCTATTTAACTTGTGGGTAGTGCACAAAAACAGACGTGGAGAAAGACAGTTTGTTTATATTTTGGTTAGGTTTAAAACTCGCGTTCCATCAGTCAGGAGTTACGTCTTCCACAAAAACATGTACTTTTAGAAGGCACGTTTTCTAAGCTTCCCAATGATACCAGGCACTCATGGGGGTTTTCCCAGGACTTGCCACTAGCAAACAAACAGTCATGATTTATGACTTCTCGTGCCTGCAGCTCGTAATGACGAGGTGCGCATTCCAACTCATTTTGCCAGCATGGGTCACAAATTGTGCTACAATAAATACATTTTAAAAAATTTGCTAAAATTTGTCACAAACACTTCATTAAGACGTGTGAGCTGTTAAAATATGAAACAAATGCAGTCGATGATTGGGGTGGTGAAAAAAGATCGATTCAGCGATGGATCGTGATACTTGGCGCTGGCGACAATGCATCAATCCATAAATGCATGGATCGATCTTTTATTTAAAAAAAAAATGTGCACACATATGCTTTTGGGTTAGCAGTTAATCAATGATGTTTTCAGTCCACTAGATGGTGCAAAGTAGACACCCAGTCAAGTGAAGTCGTAGCTTGTCTCGGTAATTAGCAGCCAGCTTTGAGAATTTGGAAGCAGTTGGCTCAAAGTTAGTGGTGGTGTTAACAGTTTTGAAATGATTTATCTTGGTCTCATTTTTTTTTACGTCACAAAAACCTGGCATTTAAATGGGTGTGTAGACTTTTTATATCCACTGTATAGTGACAGAGCGCTGCACAATAAAATGGAATAAAAGGAAGCTGAACAAAAGATAAATAGGGAGCTGATAAATTTAAAAATGCAAAAAAAAGTTAAAATACAAGATTACTATAATTTAAAAATATCACTTAACATTAAAAAGCAGTTGAAACTCAACAGAAATCCTCGTTAAAAAAGTTTTCAGCTGCTTTTTAAGAGTCCACAGAGCCAGATAAATGTAGCTGGAGTGGGAGTCCATTTCAAACAGCACCCTCCACCACCCTCCCTGTGTGCAGAGACTCGTCTCCACAGAAAATGAAGCCCTGAGAACACTTTATTATATGAAAGATGTCAACAGTTTTACTTTGGGACATAATTTGAGGTTGAATAAAGTGGAAAAAATTTGAGCTATATGGGATCATGATACTTGATTATTGTGATCATCATTAAATTATGATTGGATCAAATCGTGACTCAAGAATCGCAATCCAATTCGAATCGCAAGGCTCCTCGGGATTCCCACCCCTAGTAAAAATCTTGCCAAATCAACATTCAGATCATTGCGATATCAGGTGATGCTACGCTGTGGCAACCCTGAAAGGGAGCAGCCGAAAGAAGAAGAAAAATAAATAAATGTACCAAGTAAAACTTTGGTTAGGGTTATGGAAACATAAGTACCTAGCCTGACACCTGCATGAAAGAGATATCTATATTTTACCTAACTGGTTAAAGCTTTTCTTTGTAGAAACTGGCATGTAATTACAGTGACTTCATGTGCTATAGCAATTAATTCAGATTTTAAATTTTATTGAAAGCTCTGCTTTCACCTATAATTACTGTATAATTACACATATTACTTCTCGGCCATATTTTTAATCAATCACTTTTAAATACATTTTCTTCTAGGGGGAAATTATTTGACCACAAATGACCCTGTAAAAATACCTGTAACTTGAATGTACTTAGTCAGATAATCTTATGCTTCTCATTTTATTTCCCAGCGGGCATCTGCCAAACTGTCGTGTACTCGGTTTTATGGTGTCTGCTGGGTGACTGAATTTCTTTAATTACAGATTACATCATTACGTGTCAGGTGGCTTGTGCACATCAATCCCTCTCCTCGTTTTTCATTAGAGCAGTCGAGCGAGTCCATCAACTGGGCTGCAGACTGAAATAAAGAACCTTTGGCCCCAGTCTCAGGTTAAAAGTTAATAGCAGCTAACCATTAAGTCTGGAGGCTTCGAGTTTAGGGAGGGGCCTGAATTGTTAATGGATACACGCCGACACACACTTCTTTGACATCCTGACAGATATATACACAAAGTCCCTTTCTCTCTTCTCTGCATTATGAGGTGCACTTTAATTTAGTGAACGGTAGCAAATGGGAGCAAATCAGGTAGTATCGATTGGTCGGTGCTGATTGCTGATCTGAATTCCTCATGGCCCTCTAAGGATCAGGGGAATTATGCTGAAAGGCCATCTGAATGCCACAGTAAGTCAAGCTATAATTTGATAGACCCATTTAAATGCCTGAGTGAACTGAGTGATTTGGCTTTGAAGTCCTAGTTTTACTTTGACTTTCCATAAATCAACCCGATACGGTCTTGGTTTGCAAGTGTGGTTTATCTAATTGAATCACTACATCTTTCGAGTGTATATGCACTCTGTACTATAAAAATGACCAGATAATTGATTTTATCGAGGTGTGGTGTAAATATGTATTTGCTTAATCTCTCCACAGAGGCACCCTGGATTTAGACTAGAATTTATCTGGTCAATCATGCACTTTAATTGTAATCATTTATCATTAAATCCTTAAAACGATGATCCCATCAGTGTCAAAGTCATGGAATCATAGTCACTTTGATAAATAAATGGATTTTAAAAAATAAACAAAAACTGTGGTTGAAAATAATGTCACAAATTTGTTTTTTCTGAAATAGTATAATGGCATAAACATGAAGTATATAAATAACTGATCTGCTGAGCAACCTTTAAATCTGATTCAGCAGTTCACAAGGAGATGGGAAATAGGTTTGGAATAAAAAAGTAAGGGTGACACTGGTTTCACAGGAGAGAATGGGGGTGGCATCTGATCTCAGCTGCATAGGTGTAAGGGTTGTAGGAGGGTTGGCGATCACTAGTAACTGTGATGCTGACAAAGTGACATAATGAGGAATGGTGTTTAGAAGTGGAGGAGCAAAGGGCAGGAAGTGGTATTAAAAGCTACCTGTGAAAAGGAGAGGCAGCCTTTTCCAACCTTGGATTCGGCTCTTCTAGTAAGCTTTGGGTTTTTTCTCATTATCGTGAGCGCTGTGATATCATAAAGCCTCTAAATCATCTGATGGTTTGAATGTAAAATCTTTTTTTTAATTTTTCTATTTCCTGGCAAAGTCCTCCTGCCTTTGTGGATGCCAAGTTTAAAGCACAAAGCTGTTCCTCCCGAGGGGGAGGAAGGATATACAAAGCTACCTCCACTAGGCCGAGATAAGAATTAACTCCATATGGGATATATAAACATTGTTGTTTTTCATAAAGGCAGGAGCTGCTATTAGTTGTTTTATTGGGGGGTGGGGGTGCAACTCTTCATGGCATTTTCTCTTCTTCAACCCTCCTTGGATGCATCTGTGGAGCTTGTTAGCAAAACTGCTACCACACCTCTCTACCTTCCACCTCCTGTTTTCTCTCTTTTAGTGAACAGACCAATTAACTGTTCGTGTGATTTACGAGTGGCTGCCCTGGCAGGGACCCTCATTGGAAAAACAGTTCTCAACACCAACTGAAAAACCGACTCCTTAATTAATCACCTCAGTGTCCCCCCAAGTTGCATGGGGTCTATGGAGCAGGTAGGTATGAAAAGAGGATGGGTTTCAAATACAGAAAATCCTCCTGCTTCAGAGAAAAACAAAGATGAAGCACCTTTTTCTTCAACTGCCTTCCAGTGGCTCTTCCGCAGGGCCGTTGCAGCTTTCTGCTCCCTTTGAAATTTTCACAGGCATCTTGGGTTTTTCAAGCACTGCTGCTGCTGATGGCTACATTTGCTATGAGGGAGAGGCAGTGTCTTCTTCTTCTCTCTCATCGTCTCTCATCTATCTTTTCTTCCCCTCTTCAAGACTCAAAGGGACGAGGAGGCCTGTTGGCTTCACCGGGTCACTGGAGTTTCTTCTCTTGTGGCACTGGCAGCAATGACGGCTCACTCCTCAGACCTGCGTGTTCTCTTTGAGTCTGCAGGGGCTAAACGGAGAGGAAACAATCTCTGCCTATGTGTGACACCCCAAGGTCTCAGATCAAAGACATTGGTTTGCATGCAGCAATGTTTCACGTCATGGACTATAGGCAGTATGTATTCAGGTTTGTCAAAGCATATTACAGGGACTAGGGCTGGGTGATACACCGAATATATTTGTTTTATCAATACATTCTACTATGCGCAATATATAAAATGCCTTTTATCATGGGTATCGAGCACAAATTGTCATGGCAGTGTAAGCTGTCAGCATTTTTGTTCAGCTTCTCTCTCCTCACACAGTTGCACTCAGCACCTCCCCCCCCCACCCATCCTCCCTGTACCGCATTTCATATTGGGATCGATTTTTTCTTTACAAACTGCTTTTTTTGAGCCTCTTTTCATGGAGAGACTTTTTTTATGCACAATCTGGCAACACTGGCAGTGCACTGGGAAAGGGGAAAAAATTAAATGAGGCGAAAACGACAGCTGCCGTTGTCTGGCAGTGGTTCAGACTTCAGAAGGTAGAAACTGAACAAAGCACAGTTTCATACAAATTATGTTGCAAAGCCATTGTCTTTAAATGTAGCAGCAGCACTAATTTGGGTCATCACTCAAGATGTCATTCACTATAATATGAAGAATGCATTAAAATCTGCTCTCAACATCTCAAATAGCCCCTACAAAAAATAATAATAAAGGAACCAGCCCTAAGAAAATGACTATATGGCTTCTTTCATATCATTTCAAGTCTGTATTTCGAACATGTAAGGAGAATTGAAATAAATTTAATAAATAAGAGAAAAAAACTTTAAATTTTATAACCATAAGAAAATGTGCTTGAAAAGGAATAAGGAGAAGCAAAGACTTATCTAGTCCTGCAACCCCAAAGGCCACATTTTCAAATAACAAAAACGGTCAACATCTCCTCAACATCACACTGTCGCACCAAAACACATATTTATGTTAACATGATATCCTCTGTTTTATAATTCTTCATGCTTTTTGAAAATCAAATGTAATGTTTGGACATTGTTTGACTTCTTTTAAGCTGTTCCATAATTTCACACCACATACTGAAATAGAGAAGCTTCTTTTGGTTGTCCTTGGACAATTTTGTTTAGAAAATTTATCCCAAAAAGTGCAAAATGGAAAGAAATCACAACTTCAGACACAAATTATACTGCCAAAGACATGGCCCTTATTGTTAAAAACATGACCAAACAGTTTTGTTTTGGTTTTATTACAGGCTATAATAGGAAGGCCTACTATTATTTATTCTGATTTGTTGCAAATTTATGAGTGGGGTTGTCTGACTGGTTCAATAAAGTTTGCTAAATTTAACTTGATCCCCCCCCTTCTTTTTGTATGCAATTTTTTAAAAAAGAAATGCAATACAGTCTGTTTCTATTATCATGTCAGTGTCATTTTATGCAAAGGTTTTACATTTATACAGTGTTTTGGAGGAGATCTCAAGATATCGCGATATATATTCATGATACATGTTAAAAGCCATATCGCCCAGCCCTAACGGGAACCTCTGAAATCCAGATTTTGTGGTCAGAATGCCACTTTCACATGAAGCATATTGCTTTGGAGTATGCTCCAAGCAATATGCTAACAAGAGAGTCAGTTCTGGCCCAAACCAATGCAGCTAACTATATTTTGGAACACCATGTCAATATGTTTTTCTTCTTGGAATGTAGTTAAAGAAGATCTTAACCTTAAAACAATGTGTCCAAAATAATTTTGATGGTACATCAACCTTTGACTGTGTGATTGTCCCACCCACCGCAGTGGGTCACATTGCCTGCAACAGCACTGTGTAACTTTGCTGTTCGGGTAAACTAATATCTCATAGAATGGCGAATGCTGATGAACATTGTAATTTTTGGATTGGCTAATTTCCTGATGAATGTTAGCAAAAATCAGGGTGGACCCTGTCATTAGCAATGTTTAGCAACATTTGTACAAATGTTTGCAAAAGATGGTTAGCAAATATTGGCGACTGTTAGCAAATGTTAGTGACAGTGTTTGCGATGATTAGCAACTGTTTGCCACTCTTTTGCCATTGTTTGGGACCATTTGGGATCATTTACCAACTTCAGGCAAAATACCAGGAAAATATCAAGTGAATCTTGGACCCAATCCTATAAAAAGGGTGAGCAAACGCTCCCCGGCAGTCCAATTTCAAGGCTTCGTAAAGATTCTTTAACAGTTGTTAATTTTTACGAATTTATTTTTCTGCAAACATGTTCAAATTTCTTTGCAACCTAAAAAACTGTTTACAAACTATTTTGCAACTTTTTTCAAACCTTGACAAAACCCAAAAATCAAAACGTTTGTCAACATTCGCCATGGGAATATCTTACATTGTGTTGCTTTGACATGGAAGTGATTTTGATCTAACAACTTGGCGTTCAGGCAGCGCAGTGGTGAAGTGGTTAGTACTGTTGCCTCACAGCAAGGTGGTCCACGAGTTGGCTAGCTGGGCCCGGTCTGTATGGATTTTGCATGTGCTCATTGTGTCTGTGTGGCTTCCCCTTTAGGCACTCCCATCTCCCTCGCATAATGCAAAGAAATGCCGTTAGATCAACTGACATCAACTGGGGATTCTACATTGCCTGTAGGTATGAGTGAAGAGTGACTCTCTGTTTTGGCCCCACAGTGGATTGGCAAACTGTCCCACCTGAAGAAGTTCCCAACCCTGACCCAAAAGGATTAAGCAGTTAAGAAATGAATAAACAGCTTCCAGAGGTTGTTGGAACATCTTGCATCTTTAATATCACTTTGTTTTGTAGTAAGGAGCCATATGTTGTCATTACATCAAGTTAGTGATGCCACCGTATGGCTACAGCGTCTTTGTAAGTGCACTTTCAGGTGTGTGAAATTCTGTTGAGGACCAGCCACGGCTCAGCCAAAAGGCTTTAGGCTTACTCTGCACTTTGGAGATGTAGCACTGTGATATACTGTTGGGTTCCTCATTCTTTTGATTGAGCTTCTCTCTCCTTTGGCCTTTTTTTTATTCTTAAAAAAATTGGTTAGGAAGGCATCGTATGTATAAGAGTGACTGGGGTTCTTTTTTTTTGTGTGTGTGTGAAGATTTGTTGAGGATTTCTGTGTGAATGTGGGCTTTGTACATTTCATTTTATTCAGCCTCCAATGGCCAGATCCAAGGAATAAGATTTTAGCTCTTGAATGGTCAAAATCCCCTGATTGTTTTGCTTTTCTTTTTGCAGTAACGGCTCAGAGACCGAGGTCAAGATGCAGAAAAGGGAAAATGGGGAAAAAACACCGTACATTAAGACGCAGAAGGCACTTGTTTAAAGCAACATTTTATTTCAGTCTTTTGACTGGAGAAAGTCTTGTAGCCGCCAACAGACTGGTTATAGTTTTCTTTTTCGTGGCCTTTGGAGGGGAGGCTGTCAGCTGACCTTGTTTATAGAAAGCAGGTAATTGGAAGTAAAGCTTCCAAGCGCTAAAAGCTAAAGAGCTGCAAGTGCTTTCTCCTGATTATCTTCTAATGGTTTCAAATTAGCTGAGCATAATCGCACGCCTCTTGTGCACTCCCTGCCACATCAGTCCTCCAAATGTCACATTGAGAGCCGGTGGGGGGTAAATGTCAGCGGGAGCAAAATGAGCCCAAGAGAGGGGGGGGGGAAACAGAAAGCACAAATTGTCAGTAGTTGTGGTGTACACAGAATCACTGACAATATAAATGATTTATTGCTGTGCAGTAATTTAACATCTTTAATGTAAAAGAACCAAGCTGTGCATTTGCTCTGCCTGCGAGGAGAGAAAAGAAATGCTCCCATTTTGTTCTGTTATTTTGACACAGCTCCCCCCCCCCCATCCATAAAGTCACATTTGTTGTTTTAAGCAATAGCCTGTGATGTGGTGAGGCAAGAGAATACATTTCACAGTCACAGCCCAAAGCCGTCTTGTTGTTTACACTTTCTTGTATGTGTCCTAAAGAGTGGAATGGAGTCTGGCGCCGTAATCCTTGAATTGTAATGACCAGTTTAGTAGAAATATAAAGCAATCTGACAGAATCCAGGTGGGTGAAGTTGCCTCCTGCGTTACCTCCTGCCCTCCCTGCTTTCTGTTTGGAGGCTAATTTCATGGCCTGTTCTGCTGCGTGGAGAAATGGCCAAAAGAGAATGTTGGTGTGGTGTTCACGTGCCCAGCGCGTCTTCTGTTAATCTGTAAATGTTCACGCTGACTGCCTGGCATTGTAGTATCGGCAAAAAAACCCCCCAAAAAATATATATGATCTATTATTTATTTGTTTTTATTTGCTTGCAGGTCAAACCACCTGCATTACTATCATCCTAACTGTGTTAAGCATTATGGCTGTATACTGGGACTTCTGTTAAACTGGAGAAGACAATTTTAAAAATACCAAAACACACATTTTATTTTTCTTCTGACTAAAAGATTTTTTTTTTCCTTACCCCTTCATCAGAAAAAGTTTGTATTTTTTTAATTGCTCAATTGTACAAGTTGTTCCACATTTAGAATAACAAGCAGTAGTGCTTCCTTCATTATGCATGGAAAACTGGGCACATTGTTGTTTTAAAATGGTTATAATTGAGCACATTTCTACACAAGATGTGATCCAGTTTAGTGTTGTTGACTGTGCAGTCTTATGTTTGCGTGTATGATTAACGCAGCATCATTTTGACAGCATTAATTTAGATACTGATCTACGTGTGCTTTGATTTTTCAACACGATCAACAGATATTTACATCAGTCGTGCTGCAGTGTGCTGGAGGGTCACATTTGGAGAGAACGGTTTTCGTGTCTGTACATGGCAACCTCTGTATTTTTAGACTAAATAATTCTTGTAAATGCAGCATGATGAAGAAACTGAAAGAAAACTACAACATTCAGTTGTTCCAGTCCACCCCCCCCCCATTTTTTTTTTTGCATCATTTATTTTTTTCTTATCTAAACATTTTTCATACCGGAGTGGTGGCCTACTCGGTAGGGAATCCGCCCCACAACCGGGAGGTCGTGGGTTCAAGCCCCGGCCGGGTCATACCAAAGACCATATAAAAACGGTACTTCCCGCCTTCTAGCTTGGTGCTCAGCATAATAGAATGGGGGAAAGAGAAAGATGTTTGTGGCGGCGCCTTGCATGGCAGCGACCCCTCTGATTCTAGATGTGATTAACACTGTAGACAGGAGAAATGTAATTTCCTTCTACTGTACATGACTGGCTGCATGGCTCGAATGACAATAAGTTGGCTTCTTCATGCAGAATCTCTTTACAGCTCTTACATAACATGCGTGATCCTATTGGAACCACACACAAGCATCATTTTGTGGATATAATTTTAATAAATGGGTGCCTGGCTAGTAAAAATTCTAAGTAGACTTTCAGATATTTATATTTAGATGATATTCTTTTAATATGGACCAAGGTAGAGCTAGTGCTCCGTTTTCCCTGTTCCTCTCTAAGCTAAACGGGTCCGTGCTCGATATACAAGTCTGAAAAGCAACACCGCGCTTTCCATTAATTACTCTCTCTGCCTCTCTCTCCGATCCAGCTCACTCCAACACTGTTGGCTTCCGCTCTTTCTTTGAAGTTTGAAATTAGAGTTGAAAGCAAGGTCAGTGTATTTATGGGGTTTTCATCTGAGATTTATTATTTTTGGTTGAAATCCAAGCCAAATAGGGGATCATTAGCTTGAGAGGACATGATAGTTTTGTTTGTTTTTTCCCCCCCATGGGGAAACCAGCCAAACCTGAAGAGGAAGGAAACTTTCCCCCTGTAAACTGTAACTTTTTGGTATATTTGTCAATGAAGGGTAATGAATTCTACTTTGGAAAACAGCAGTGGAAAATGCAAATTAAAAGTTGAGTGGATTTGCCAAAGGGTAGAGGTGTATTTTTTTTAAACATCTGAAAGTCAAATGCCTACATCTGAGAAGGGAAAAACAATGAATCCCCATAGACACCAGTGGTAAAATCTCCAAAACTTACTGAGCATGTCTGTTGTCCAGTACAAGGAATGGGTTTGTCCTCATTATTTTTACTCTTTCTAACAACTGGACGAGGGCTGATTTTATTCATCGCTCTTCATTACCTTTGCGAAGGAGGTAGTTGGGGTGGTTTCTGTCTGTTAGCAGGATTACGCAAAAACTGCTGTACGGATTTTGAGGAAATTCTCACCAGAGGTCGCCCTTGGCCCAAGGATGAACCCATTAAATTTTGGTAATGATCTGAGAGTGCATACCTCCACCAAGGATCTTGTTTGTATTTGTGCAGCAGGATTGCACAAAAACAACTGGATGGATTTGGATGGAATTTTCACCAGAGGTGGTCCTCGGCCTACAGACGAACCCATTACATCTTGGTGATGATCTGAGAATGCATACCTCCACCAAGGCTCTTATCTTCTCACGCTGTTAGCAAGAATCCTCCAAAACTAGTGGATAGACTTTGATGCAATTTTCACCAGAACTGGCTCCTGGTCTACACACAAACCCATTACATTTTGGAGGTGATCCATGAGGGATGGAAGGAACCTTGGTGGAGGTATGCACTCTGAGTGCTTCTCTAGTTTAAATATTATTTTCAGCTTAAAGCCTTAATTACTAGGCTGCACCGCTCCTAATTAAAGTCACTCCGTTGAACCATCAACTGTGTTTCCCATTTGCTTCTTTTGTAATGTTTAAAAGGCATTTACAAAATAATTGGTAGATTCCTGTGCTCCGTATACCACACCTGAACTTATGTAAACTTACGTGACCTCACCAGTGGTGCAGCATTTGAATAGTAGAACTGCAAACCTCACTAAACACTGAAACCAGTAAAACTGTTATAAGGCCACTGCCTCAATGAACTTACAGCTTTCTTTCTAGTAAATTTCTGACTTTTTTCTACTGATTAGAATTGTTCAAATAAATCTGAGACATTTTTCTCCTGATGATGACTTTTTTGCTCATCAGTTTTCTATACTTTCCCTTCTTTTTTTCTGGTGAAACCAGGTAGTGTCCATTTAGGTTAAATCCATCAGCAACTGCTAATGACGCAGTGCGGCCTGAAGGGGTGTCCCAATTCATAGGGGTAATTTTCAGCCCTCGAGGGCCATGGAGTAGGGGTACAGATGAGAACTGGAACGGACCCCAAATCTACCTCTGCTTCACTTCCACATTGCAAATACAGTATTTTTCTTTACTGTTTTACAGTATTTATTGCTGTTCATAAATAATTACAGTGTTTCTCTTTCTATTTTTATGTACAAGGGGGGCTGAAAAGTTCATAGTGATCAGACTTGACCAAATGTGGTTTATTTTTCAACATAGCCTCCTCTTCGGTCCACACACTTCTTCCATCAGTGTTGCAGCACTTGGATCCCTGTGTTTGAAAAATAAACCACATTTGGTCAAATTTGACCACTATGAACTTTTCAGCCCCCCCCCCCAATATGTATATGGATCATTTACATTTAAAAAGGTTGTAAATTTAGTTCAAGTAAATTCTACCATGCGATAATCAAATTTGATTGTATTAAACATAATTTTCCAACCACAAAATTGTAGCTAGTGGAAAAGCTGAGTGGCTAGAAACTTGGGAAAATCACTAGCCGCAGTGGCTGGTGAGCAAAAAAAGTTAAGTGTCAAGCCGTGATGGCAGTTGATGCAAATGTTTAGAATTCACCAAAACCTGGCCTGAGTGTGCTGTACACCACTATGGAATTCATAGTAGCTGCAGAGTTAAAATGCCTCTCTAGAAGATGCCCTTTCCAACATTGTTCGTTGAAGGCTGACCTATGACTAACATTACAATTCACTTTTCCCTTCTCCCTCTTCCCCTTTCACTGCTGGCAGCTGGACACCAAGCGCTTCATGACCACGATAGCTGAAATGTCATTCATACTTTTTTCTTTTCCTTCACTATTGTATTGCTTTGTTGAATGCTCTCCTTTTGCACTTCTCCCCCCCCCCAGTCTACGACTTCATCCCATTTATAGAGGTGGCAGGGTTATCGGAGTATGAGCAGTTGTTTCCTCCCCGATCCATTTTTTTATCTATGCCTCCGAGGATTAATTCTGCAGCCACACACATCATACTCAGCCAATCAACATCCCCACCGTGTATTGGATGTTTTTGAGGTGGAGAGAGGAAGGAGGGGGAGGAAGCCAATTGGATTCTCTGTCACCTCAATTGAGTGTCTCCACCCTGGCGTCCCCCCGTTCCATCTCACCCTATCTGAGAAACACATCTTCATTTTGTCTTGGTCATTTGACTACAGCAATAACTCTGTATGACTTCATTTAAAATGCTGCTTGGAACGACTGTGACTGCCTTGTCAATTGGTATTAGTGAGATTGTGTGTGTGTAAGGGAAAAAGCAAGAGGGAGGAAGATAGAACGATACAAAGATGTTAGTTGGGAGAAAGCTGTTAGTGATGCTGTACGGAGACAAAGCTTCAATAATAACTTTGCTCGAAAAACAATCTTGAAGATACAAACACTGAAATATTGTTTCTTGGGAAACATGGTCGATATAGCAGAGCGTGGCAGCTTCATTTCATTTCACTCCTGCAAGTCCTATCAGATTTGAATAGCATATGAACCCCAACATGGTGTACTACTTGCAAATGCATTTGCTGTTTGGGGTCCTCAGATTATTTTACTATAGATTTTCCCCATATGTGGTTTTGTTCAGCGTGTAAGCAGCAAGGCCGCGCAAAGAGCCCTGGTGGCATTCCTTTCTTTCTCTCTGCAGTAAATCAACACAGGTCTTTTGGGAGAAGCAGCAAAAATTAAAGGCATGAAACTCAAATCATGGCTCGCTGAAGCAGCAAGTCAAAGCACCCGCCAGTGTGGATGGCACCCACAGCAGGCGTGTGTGCCTGCCAGCTCTTTGTTTATTGTAGGGCCGCCGAGTAACGTTAATGAAGTGGTGGACTTAAGAGTCCTGTTTATGGAGAAATTCACAAGAGCTGCCCAAAGCTGGAAGACTCTGTTAGATATCCAAAATGGCTTTCAACACATGTTTGCCCCTTTGACACTTTTAAGCAGTTAAAAATCACAACTTTTAATACTGTTTTTAATAAACTTAGACCTGTAAGAGTAGACGTTTTGGAGACTGTTATTGGAATTGCTGCTGTCATTTGCACTCCCTAGTCTGCTGATGTAATAACATGATTAGAAAAATCTTTTCATATTTTATATTAAAATGAGGGACATCCAATAAGCAGCCGAATCTGCATGCACTCTGGTGGCTAATGGGAAGTTCTTCCATGTGGAGAACAGAACTATGACATAGTAGCCGGTGCCGGCTTCAGAAGCATCAGAAATCCATCAGAAATTGTTTTAAGTCTAATTTGCACCTCTCTGCTTTTAGAGGGTCTAGCCACAGAATTATATTTGTTCTCATAAAGGGATTTAAGCAAGAGCTGTTCTAAATTGCAGGTCACGCGTTAAGGTCAAACATAAATTGATTTTTAAATTTGGGGTGGTTATTCATAAAATGTGAGACTGTTTTGAAAAAGCAGGCGTAAAATGGAATTAATTTCCTTATGTCAAATATGCAAGTTGGGCCATTTTCACTGGCTGTTAGATAGTAAATTGATTTGATTTTTAATGAAAAATGTCAAATGAGATTGATTGTACATAGTTTTTGCTGCTTTTTGTTTCACTCTTTGTTTTTCACAGCCTTGCCTATAGACTACAAGACTGATGGAAAAAAGAAATGGAACTGATCATAAAAGCTGTGAACTACTGAGCTTTATGGGCCTTTTTGCAGTGTTTGCTACCCCTCCAGCTGAGACTCCAAGAAATCATTTTTACCATGTTATGTTATCGACTAAACAGCACTGCGAATTTCTCACCAGTGGGCATTAGAAAGAAGGCAGCTTTAAGGAACTTCCACATTGGCTTCACTTTTCTGCCTTTGGAAGTATTGTCCAAATTTGACTCCCTGGCTGTTGGGACAGAGGCCTACTGCAGAAGCAGTAAAAGGGTGGTGATTTAGCAAGCCTTTTTCTCTGTATTGTCTAACTAATGCGCATGGGTGTTGGTGAATTATTCATAAAAATGACTTTGCAGGAGAAGCTGGCTGGGTACACAGCATGGGTTGAATAGAGGTCAACGATGGGCCATAAATCTAGCTGCATGTGATGAACAATAGTTGCCCTTGAAAGAAGGAGTAAGTAAGGCCGGGGATGATAAACATTCAAAAGAGGGAGCTATGCCATTTTTTTTAAAGGCATCTGGAGATTTAAGGTCCAGATCCCACCACTTTACAATAAAACTACTGTGATAACTAAAGTTTACAAGGGAGTTATTGATTAGGTTATAAATGCTTTACAAATCATAAATAATTGTAAATAAGTTATGACATATTGCATACATTGATGAAGGTTCAATATTTTGGAAGATCAGAAGACCTTTTGGTTGGGAATGCTCAGTGCTTAAATGCTAGTAAGTTACTGACGAATATCTGATGGCGCAATGGCAAAGTAGTCAAAATCAACTGATGTCTGAGTTTTGTGAGAACAGATACAGCAGGGAAAATAAATATTGAACACGTCATTTTTCTCATTAAAAAGGTCTGTGAATATCAGATTGTCACACCACAAAACTCATGACTGGTAGAAGCAAAGAGCTCTCTCTAGACCTTCACAACCTTATTGTTGCAAACATAATGATGGCTTTGGTTACGGGTGCATTTCTAAACTGTTGAATGTTCCAGTGGCACTGTTGGAGCCATCATTCGGAAGTGGAAAGAACATCATTTTACCATAAACCAGCCACGACCAAGAGCTCCTCACAAGATTTCTGACAAAGAGTCAAAAGAATTATCAGAAGTTATCAAAGAGCCAAAGACCACTCGTGGAGAGCTTCAGAAAGACCTGGAGTTGGCACGTACTGCTGTTTCAAAGAAAATAAGTAATATACTCAACCGGCATCGACTCTATGCCCGCTCACCTTGCAAGACTCCATTGCTGAAGAAAAAGCATGTTGAAGCTTGTTTAAAGTTTGCTGAGCAACATTTGGGTAAGCCAGTAAAATACTGAGAGAATATAGTCTGGTCAGATGACACTAAAACTGAACTTTTTGGATGCCACAACACACAGCATGTTTGAAGGAGAAATGGCACTGCACATCAGCCCAAAAACACCATACCAACAGTGAAGTTTGGAGGTGGGAGCATCATGGTGTGGGGGGGTGTTTTTAGCACATGGTACAGACAGACTTCATATAATTGAAGGAAAGCTGAATGGACAAATGCACTGAGACATCCTTGATAAGAACCTGTTATCATCTGCCAAGATGCTGAAGATGAAACAAGGGTGGACATTTCAGCAAGACAATGATCCCAAGCACACAGCCAAGGAAACTCTCCACTGGCTAAAGAGAAAGAAAATAAAGTGGCTATAATGGCCCAGTCAGTCACCTGACCTGAATCCAATTGAAAATCTATGGAACGAACTAAAGATCAGAGTTCATAGAAGACACCCATGAACCTTCAAGATCTGAAGACAGTTTGTGTGGAAGAATGGGTTAAAATCACTCCTGAACAATGCCTGTGCCTAGTTTCTCCATACAGGAGGCATTTGGAAGCTGTTATTACCAATAAAGACTTTTCTACTAAATAAATGAATTTCACCAGGCGTGTACAGTACTTATTCCCTGTGTCATTCTACTTCATTAAATATAACTTGTTTTGTGAACACATTTGTGTATGTATGGATTACTTGAGTTGTTACTGATACCTGGTGAAAATCTCAGGTCAATGGCTTCCTCAGAAATGTGTTTAATGAGAAAAATGTTGATGTGTTCAATACTTATTTTCCGCGCTGTATGAGTAACAGTTTGGCGCATAGCATGTCTATCTTTTATCCCATGTATCACAACTTATTACTGCTTGATACAATGTTTACAACTTAATAACCTACTTATGAACTATTTATAAATCCTTTATTAGGGTTGTTTTATTGCAAATTACTGAAATTAAGGCCATTTTACTAGTGATGTCCCTCAGCAGAAATCGTGACTAGATAAGTTCATAGCACTCTAACATCGTATTTTTTTCAGATGTGGATGTTTTTGGTATAATAACAATTTTTCATCAATCTGGACTTTTAGGTATTCCCCCTTGTAGTTCTCTATAAGGAAATGGTTAAACTGGGTTCACATTTCAATCCATAATGTTCAGATAAGATAAGCCTTTATTATTCCGATAATGGGGAAATTCCAGGATTGCAGTAGCACAGGGATAGCAGCACTATGTGCAATAGTAAATAAGATAAAATAATTGGGAATTTTGCCAATGTGGGACTAATAAAGGCTTATCTTATAAGATTTGGTTAGCCAAAGCAGTAAATATACATATGTACACAGAGTATATACACAGTGCAGGAGCATTCCAGCTAGACTGTATCAGCAGCATTAGGGTTAGTTAAATTACCCGGCAAAATATAAAATATGGACCCAGACAGTACATTTCATATTTGAATGAACAGTGTTGTTGCCACCCTCGATAACAATTGTAATTGAGACAATTAATTGAGACAACAATTAATTTGAGACAATAAAACACTGGACTTATTCTACGCAAACACTAAGAAGGCATACACCTCATTCCAACTCCCCCCACTCGGGAGATTGGATCACAACTTGGTTCATCTCCGGCCGGTGTACAAACCCCTAGTGCACAGACAACCTCCGCCCATGTGCACAGTGAAGTTATGGTCTGAGGAGGCAATGGACGCTCTAAAGGGCTGTTTTGAAACCACCGCCTGGGAGCAGCTCTGCGATCCACATGGTGAGGACATCGATGGCCTCACTCACACCATCACGGACTACATCAGCTTCTGTGTGGACAACACCGTTCCCACCAAGACCATACGGTGTTGCTCAAACAACAAACCCTGGATCAACCCTGAGATAAAAACACTTCTGAGAGAGAAGAAGAGGATCTTCAGGTTGGAGAACAGGGAGATGCTGAAGTCTGTAGAGAGGGAGCTGAGGAGAAAGATCAGAGAAGGCAAGGACAGCTTCAGGAAGAAGATGGAGGACAAGCTGCAACAGAGCGACATCAGCGGGGTCTGGAGAAACCTTAAAACCATCTCTGGGCTCCAGAATACAGTGATCCCTCACTTATCGTGGTTAATGGGTTCCAGAACCGACCGCGAAAAGTGAAAAACCGCGAAGTAGCGTCATCCCTAATGACGTCATCCATAAATAACACGTACGTTCATTCTCTCACTCTCTCTCTCATATGATACGTGTGTGTGTGTGTAAGTGTATATACATACGTAGATGTAAATAAAGTGTACATAAATATGTTTTTAGAACTCTTTTATTTTTATAACAAGATACGTAACTCAAGATGAAGATGATTTACTGCACAGGTTAATGAGAGCTTTACTGCTCCTCGGGTGACGCCTCATCATCAGGTGCTAGAGGCGCAGGATCGTCGAGGGCAGCTGCAGGAGGCGGCGTAGTGGCTCGACGGGAAGACTATTTCGCACAAAAAGGCACAAGAGAACAGCGAAAAGTTCCACGCGGCGAGACTAACAATAAAGAACAATGAATGCGGTCTTCCTTCGCTGGGTATGGGCGCTCTGCAGGGAGAGAAGCTGGGTAAAACGTCTCGGCCAATCAGCTTGCGAGGTAAAACGTCTCGGCCAATCAGCTTGCGCGATTCCCGAGCAGTGAAGAGGTGGGCGGAGAGGAGTGGAGCGGTGGTCAGAGAGGTGGATTTTGAGTTGTGCGGCTCTCCGTGTTGATACCTGATGTTCTAATGTAGTCTCCCTGCCTTCTGCTAGCACCCGCCCATTTTTTCTCAATTTTGAATTTTTGATGAATATTTCTGAAAAATCCGCGATGCACTGAGGGCGCAAAAGGTGAAGCGCGAAGTAGCGAGGGATCACTGTACCTACCCCCAGGCCACGAGGGGGCAGGGAGTGGGCGAACAATCTGAATCTGTTTTTCAATAGGTTTGACCAACCATCCTCCCCGCTGACTGCACAACAACCACTGCTGCCTCTAAAGACATAAAGTCCTGCTGCCCACTCCCCACTCCACCAACACCCCCCCACTCCCAACACACAGCCCCCCAACCTGACCCTGACTAAGACCCAGGTGAGGATGGAGCTGAGGAAGATCAAGACGAGGAAGGCGTCGGGACCGGATGGCATCAGCGCAAGGCTCCTCAAGTCCTGTGCAGACCAGCTGTGTGGGATTGTGGAGTACATCTTCAACCTGAGCCTGAAGCTGGGGAGGGTACCACAGCTGTGGAAAACATCTTGTGTGGTACCTGTACCAAAGACTTCCCACCCCAAAGACCTGAACAGCTACAGACCAGTGGCCTTGACGTCCCACATGATGAAGACCCTGGAGAGACTGCTCCTTGCTCACCTCCGCTCCCTGGTGGGACCAGCGATGGATCCACTCCAGTTCGCCTACCAGCATGGCATTGGGGGTGGAGGATGCGGTGATCTTCCTCCTTCACCGTTCTCTGTCCCACCTGGAGAAGCCCGGGAATGCGGTGATAATCATGTTCTTTGACTTCTCCAGAGCTTTCAACACCATCCAACCGATGATCCTGAAGGACAAGCTGCTGTGCGCAGGGGTGGACCAGCACCTGTCATCATGGATCCTGGACTACCTCACTAACCGGCCTCAGTTTGTGAGAACCCGGGACTGTGTCCGACGCGATCATCGGTAGCACGGGGGCCCCCCAGGGAACGGTTTTGGCTCCCTTCCTGTTCACCCTTTATACTGCGGACTTCTCACACAACACAACACACTGCCATCTACAGAAGTTCTCTGATGACTCTGCGATCGTTGGCCTCATCTCCAATGGAGATGAAGTTGAGCACAGAGGGCTTATCCAGGACTTCGTGGACTGGTGCCATCGGAACTGCCTCCAGATCAACACGAGGAAAACTAAGGAGCTGGTGGTGGACTGCCGCAGGCAAGGACAACCCCTCACAGCACCAGTAAATATACAGGGAACAGACATTGAGATGGTGACATCCTATAAGTACCTGGGTGTTCATCTGAACAATAAACTAGACTGGTCACACAATACTGACGCACTCTACAAGAAGGGACAGCGCAGGCTGTTCCTACTGAGGAGACTCAGGTCTTTTGGTGTACAAGGGGCGCTGCTGAAGACATTCTATGACACGGTGGTGGCATCAGCCATCACTTTTGGAGTGGTCTGCTGGGGCAGTGGCATTACGGCCGCCGATAGGAAGAGACTGAACAAACTGATCAAGAAAGCTAGCTCTGTCCTGGGGCAGCGCCTTGACCCAGTGGAGGAGATGGGAGAGAGAAGGACGGTGGCTCAACTGTCATCTCTGCTGGAGTCCGAGTTCCACCTTATGCAGGACATACTGAATGCACTGAGGAGCTCATTTAGCAGCAGACTACATCATCCTAGGTGCACAACCGAGAGGTTTTGCAGGTCCTTCCTACCAACGGCTGTCAGACTGTACAACCTAAGCAGGGCTGCTTGCAGAGATAGCAAAAAGATGTGGCAACCTAATAGTTTTGAATGCAAAAGACGCAATAGACTTATACAATGGTCCCGTCCGGCATACAACTAGGAAAATACTGGTCGCTATGGAGGGTGAGAATATGTATAGGTACATAATCATACCATGTAGGATAACTAAGTAGACGGTTGTGCTGTTTCACCCCATCTAGCAACAATGCTCTGCACTGTGCGTGTTTATATATTTACATATTTATTCCATCTAGCTACAATGCTCCGCACTGGGTGTGTTTATATATCTACATATTTATTCCATCTAGCTACAATGCTCCACACTGTGTGTTTATATAATCATATATTTATTCCATCCAGCTACAATGCTCCGCACTGTGTCTATATACATATATATATATATAAATATATACACTACCGTTCAAAAGTTTGGGGTCACCCAGACAATTTGTTTTCCATGAAAAGTCACACTTATTTACCACCATGAGTTGTAAAATGAATAGAAAATAGTCAAGACATTGACAAGGTTAGAAATAATGATTTGTATTTGAAATAATAATTTTTTCCTTCAAACTTTGCTTTCGTCAAAGAATCCTCCATTTGCAGCAATTACAGCATTGCAGACCTAACATGATTGCACAAGGGTTTTCTAATCATCCATTAGCCTTCTGAAGCAATGAGCAAACACATTGTACCATTAGAACACTGGAGTGATAGTTGCTGGAAATGGGCCTCTATACACCTATCTAGATATTGCACCAAAAACCAGACATTTGCATCTAGAATAGTCATTTACCACATTAGCAATGTATAGAGTGTATTTCTGGTTAGTTTAGTTATCGTCATTGAAAAAAAGTGCTTTTCTTTCAAAAATAAGGAAACTTCACTCCATCAAGGCTCTTACAGGGTCTTTAAAAAGACCTCAGCTCAGGAAGTTCTTATGACAGCTTTTTGTTTTAAAGTTTTTTACACTATGTTCTTAATGTTTTTCTTGTTTTTAATGTTCTTTCAATTTCTGAGTAGCACAAAAGAGGGCCACCACACAGTTATACTAAACAAAACAACACAATGGAGAAACAGGGTGTAACCAAAATAATTTCATATAATGTAAAAGGACTCCTGAATCCAGTTAAAAGATTCAAGATTCTAGGCAAAATGAAAAAAGACAAAGCAGGAATAATACTTTTACAAGAAACCCACCTAACAGACGTGGAACACAACAAACTCAGTAGACAAGGGTTTAAAATGATCTCTTCATCTTCATATAAATCAGGGAGGAGGAGGGGAGTAGCGACATTGATATCAACCAAAATTACATTTGAAAAAAAATCAGAACACAAAGATAAAGAAGGGAGATACAGTTTGGTAACTGGGCGGCTAGAGGGAGAAGATATCACCCTGCTGAATGTGTATGCTCCCCCAGGGGCTAACTGGAAATTTTATAAAAATGTATTCGACCTAATGATAACTAAAGCTCAAGGTTTAGTGATATGTGGTGGGGACTTCAATCTTAGACTGAATCCATACTGGGATGCTTCTGGTAATTCCCCACATCAAAATAACACCCAAAACAGGAAGACTCGGATGCTACTAAAAGAATTGGGAATCTGTGACGTGTGGAGGGAACTCAACCCCAGTGTAAAAGACTATACATTTTACTCAACTCCACATTCATCTTACTCAAGGACTGACTATTTTTTTATGTTTAATAGAGACATTGGAAGAGTAAAAACATGTAAAATAGGACTGATGGATCTCTCCGACCACAGTCCGATCTACATGGACTTAAATATCCAAAAATACACAAATAATACATTTTCTTGGAGGTTAAATTCAAATGTCCTGAAAGGACCATTGAAAGATGAATTGGAATCAGATATTCTCAGATATTTGGAAGATAACGATAATGGAGAAGTATCCCCTTTAATACTGTGGGATGCATGTAAAGCTGTAATAAGAGGAAAGATTATTGCAAAACTGGCAACCTAAAAGAAACTAAGACAAGAAAAACTATCCACATTAGAGTCAGAACTTAGGAACCTAGAAAAAGAACACAAAGGCAACACTCATTCTACTGACTCGCTCAAGATTAAGGAAATTAAAAACCAAATAAATGAGATCTACACAATAGAAATCCAGAAGAAACTTACATTTCTGAAACAAAAATACTATGAAGCAGGCAGTAAATCGGCAAAATTGCTAGCCTATAAATTGAGGAAACATCAAACAGAAAGAGCAATCTACAAAATCAGAGACCCAGTATCAAAGGAAATAAAATTCAGAATTCAGGATATTCTTAAAAACTTCGAGAATTACTATAAGAACTTATACTCCCACAAAAAACATAAAAACGCATCCGAGGCATTCCTAAACACATTAAACCTTCCCCAACTTACGGAGTCACAAAATAAAACACTACTGTCAGAAATACATCCTAAAGAATTGGAAAAAGCAATTATGAAACTTAAAGCTAACAAATCCCCAGGAGCTGATGGCTATACAGCAGAGTGGTACAAAACCTTTAAACAGCAACTATCTCCTCTCCTCCTGAAAACATTTAATTATGTCCTCCACACAGGGGAAATCCCCCCCTCCTGGAGAGAAGGGGTCATTGCAGTTATACCTAAACCTGAAAAGGATAAACTAGAGTGCTCCAACTACAGACCAATCAGTGTACTAAATCAGGACTATAAGCTTTTTACCATTATCCTTGCCAAAAGGTTAGAAAATATACTGACAGACCTAATTCATTTAGACCAAACAGGTTTTATAAGACAAAGACAGACACAAGACAACATTCGACGCACTTTACACATAATTCATCATATAAAAAAATATAACTTAAATGCAGTCATATTGGGATTAGATGCTGAAAAAGCATTCGATTCGGTTGACTGGTCTTTTCTATATAGAATCTTATCCAGTTTCAATTTTCATAACAACTTCATTAGAACTATACAGGCATTATATAAAAAACCAACAGCTAAAATAAGGATTAACGGTAATTTATCATCATCTTTTGAACTGGAAAGAGGATGTCGTCAGGGCTGCCACCTCTCTCCACTGCTCTTTGCAATCTTCATAGAACCTCTGAGCCAATGGATAAGACAAAACCAAAAAATTCAAGGTATTACACTTGGTCAGAAGGAACATAAAATAGCACTCTTTGCTGATGACATTTTAATATACCTAGGGCAGCCGGACACTTCTTTACCAGAACTAACCTCAGTTTTTTCAGAGTATGGAGATTTATCGGGGTACAAATTAAATATGCATAAAACCCAAGTTTTAACATTCAACTATGACCCAAATCATTATTCACTAAGCAAACTCAAAACTAACTGGGAGTCGGAATCTATGAAATATCTGGGGGTCAATATCCCGAAACAACTCAACAAAATTATATCACTAAACTATGATCCACTGGTGACAAAAATAAAATCTGACCTAGCAAGATGGAATATGATACCATTCTTGGGTACTGCACAAAGAATTGAAGCAGTCAAAATGAATATACTTCCACGTCTTCTATACCTTTTCCAAACAATACCGGTAGAACCTCCCAAAAAAACATGGCAGGAGCTGGACAGAAGGATCTCAAGATTCATATGGCAGGGCAAGAGACCTAGAATCAGATATAGAACCCTACAGCTAAACAAAGACAAAGGTGGGCTCGCGCTGCCAAATATCAGGGACTACTTTAAAGCCGCACAAATTAAAACTTTAGTAGAGATATGTAACCCAGTCTACACTGCACAATGGAAGGAGATCGAATGCCAAATAACAAGTGACATCCCCCTACAGGCGATAATAGGGAACAATGTCTTACCTAAGCTTTTGAATAACACTAACCCGTGGATAGAGACCCCGCTAAAAATTTGGTTTAAGATAGTCAGAGAGAATCAAACTAAAGAGCCCTATCGACTTCTGCAATGGATCGCCTATGATCAGGACTTTACTCCTAATAAAACAGACACCAGATTTAAAAAGTGGAAGGAGAAAGGGCTGATAAAATATTACGATTTTTTTAAAGGGCAAATCTTAAGAAGTTTTGAAGATTTGAAAAAACAAGGCCTAATAAATCAAGACCTTTACAGGTTCTTCCAGCTTAGACACCACATAAACAATATACTTAAAAAGGAGGTTTTGGAAAGGGCCCAGTCAGGTGTTCTGAAGGTCTTCTTAATGGCATATAAAGGGATCCCAGGGATCAGATACATTTCTAAAATATACCAAGGTCTTCAAGACTTAAAAGGAGACAACACATCTTATATAAAAGAGAGATGGGAAAAAGAGGGGAATTTCACTTTACAACTGGAAATATGGGAAAAGCTAAATAAACAGCAATGGAAAAGTACCTCATCCCTGCAGTGGAGAGAATTTGGATGGAAAAACTTGGCAAGATTTTTCAGAACACCTGCACAAAACAAATTTACCCATAAGGGATTGAACTGTTGGCGCTTGTGTGGTGAAAAGACTGCAAATCATTTTCATGTGTTTTGGTCATGCCCAGTTATCCACCAATATTGGACCAAGGTACAGACAATATTGGGGAAAATATTCAAAATTACAGTTCCCTTTTCTTTTGTAACTTTGTATTTGGGTTTACTACCGGAATCACTGGAAAGACGAGGAGAAAAATACTTATTCAATGTTTTAATATTGGCAAGCAAAAAAGCTCTAACTAAAAAATGGATGTTTGTAGAACGGCACCGAAGGCGTTATTTCACAAATGTTTTAATTCAGCGATGCAGGAAGAAAGCAGGTGTACATACCAGTAGTCCTGGCTGTGTGTGTGTGCCACGTACGTGACGTGACGACGTGATGACATCATTCTACATCCCCCTTCTTTAGTATAGAACTTTGGTACAAAGAGAACACTATTGACTCTTGGATTGGTATGAGAAAACATGTCACATTCCTGTGAGAGTGAGTATACTGTGACGAATAAACAACTAGTAAAATAACTTTCAATGGCACCACATAACATACCTATCTTGAAAATAAACTAATGCCTGGCTTGCAAATAAAATAAACTCCCGTGACACAACATAACTGATCTAATTTGAAAATGAACTTATGCCTGGCTTGTAAATATGTCTATATTTCAACACGAAACTACAAAAACATCAGCTTCAGTAAATGTCACAATCAGTCTGTATTGTACTTGGGATTAGGCTTCAGGAGTCTACCAAACCTGGAACGGGCCAGGGGGGTCTCGGTGACTTGTGGGAGCGATGGCTCTCCGAGGAGGCCAGGCGTGTGGTCAGTGTGCGCAGCAGGAAGCCTGGGAGGAGCGTGCACAGCGGCCTGCCTGGGGGAAGTGTGCACGGCATCATGCCTGGGAGGAGATGCGGGTAGACTGGGCACAGTCTCACTGCTGGTCTTCTGTGTTGGTGAGTCTGCCGGTGAGGCTGGATCTGGTTCTGGTTCTGTTGGTGGTGGTTCTGTGACTGGCAGCAGGTGTCGCCGGTTCCGGCGGAATCCATCAGCCATGCTAGCGTTAGCTGGGGGAGGCACACGTGTACCACAGAATACGCTTCTAACGTCTGACTAAATAATTAGTTGACTTACTGGGTCTATGTAGAGTTCGGCAGGAAAATTAGTTTCCGCTGCTTTACTTCTGACACCATGTAGAACGGCACCGAAGGCGTTATTTCACAAATGTTTTAATTCAGCGATGCAGGAAGAAAGCAGGTGTACATACCAGTAGTCCTGGCTGTGTGTGTGTGCCACGTACGTGACGTGACGACGTGATGACATCATTCTACAATGTTGAAGGACTGTCCTACACCTGAAGATTGGACTAACGTGATCCAAGACATTTACTCGATGGAAAAGTTGACATTCGCACTGAGACAGGACATGGATGTGTTCATGAACTTTTGGCAACCCTGGACCGCATATGTGTCTTCCATTAGATCTAATCTTTGACAAATACCATTTCAATAATGGTTCCGCTCTTTGTTCCAACGCTACTCAGATGCTCTTTTATCTTTATTTATTTACTTTTTCTTTTGGTTTGTTTTTTACTGGTTTGTTTGGTTTTTTTTGTTATTTGTTTTTTGTTTTTTTTCTCTTTAATTTCACTTTTTCTTTCACTTTAAAAAAAAAAAAAAAAGGGGGTGTTGTAAGAATTAATCTTCCAATGTTGTCAGATATCAGAAAATAAGGGAACATGTGATGAAAATGTAAACACTGCATTGCTGTAACGACCTGTATACCCTTTACAAAAACTTAAATAAAAAAAAAAAAAAAAATAAGGAAATTTCTAAGTGACCCCAAACTTTTGAACGGTAGTGTGTGTATATATATATATATATATATATATATATATATATATATACTTGCTGCTCCTGTTTCTTTTTTTTCTCTTGCCTTCTGATTGTTGCTCTGAGTGTTGCCATCCCTGTGCTGTTGCAATCCTGGAATTTCCCCATTGTGGGACTAATAAAGGCTTATAAAGGCTTATCTTAATTCTCTTAGTTGTGTATTGGAGGTGACTATCTCTATTGTGCAGAGTTGTGAGATTTAATATGGCCTCTATGAGCAGCACCAGTTAGGTTATAAAGTCTACCAGCTGTAGGTACAAAGGACCTGCGGAACCTTTCTGTCAAGCACTTAGGATGGCACTGCTTCTGCTAAATGAGCTCCTCGGTGCGTTCAGTGTCTCCCACGTGGGGTGGGACTCGGACTCCAGCAGAGATAGCAGCTGAGCCACCATCCTCCTCTCTCCTATGTCGTCCTCTGGATCGAGGCTTCGCCCCAGAACAGAGCTAGCTTTTTTGATCAGCCTGCTCAGTCTCTTCCTGTTGGCTGCCGTGATGCCGCTGCCCCAGCAGATCACTCCAAACGTGATGGCTGACGCCACCACCAAATCGTAGAAGGTCTTCAGGAGTGCCCCTTCTTGTAAAGTGCATTGGTGTTGTGTGACCAATCCAGTTTATTGTTCAGGTGAACACACAGGTACTAGTAGGATGTCACCATTTCAATGTCTGTTCCCTGTATGTTTACCGGTGCTGTGGGGGGCTGTCTTCAGTTCTGATTTTTTTTTTTCTTTCATTCTTTTTTCCTTTATCTTTTTGTCACATTTGTATGACATGGCAGTTGACATTTATGACTTCCGCTGACTTATAACAAAATCAACTCAGAACCCATCAGTCCTCACAAATGACATGCATGCGCACATCAAAATGAAATGGCATACATACTGATGCATCATCTTATCAGCAACAAGAAAATAAAGCATTCCTACTTGGCGCACTGCATAGGTCTACCGTGTTGATGACACAGGTACAAGCTGGACTCCAGTATGGGAGTTTGAATTTAATGCCCTGTTTAGACACCATCAGCTGGGCTTGCTCCAATCACAAATATGAGGTCCAGAAGAAGGAAGGAAGCAGGGTGCTGTGCTGTGAGCTGTTTTTGCAGCAAATAATAACACAGATGCGAACAACAGAGCTAGGTGATGGGCTAAAAGTTGTATGAATTTTGACCTTACTGTTCACAATCAAGTCACATGGCCATGATCATCTGAGAGATCAGAATTTTAATCCGATTTGTGCAGTCGGACAGCCTGAAGAAAACGATGGATCTGTGTCAAATTAGGGTAAAAACTGGATTGGTGGTAGTGTGAGTGTAGTATTACTCCAATTAATCATTACAAATGGTTAGTAACTGTGGAGATATGATAATCACATATTATACAGGGTTTTTTTTTTCTTGCAGTTGACTGCGATCACTCATTACCTCTTGCTAATTGGGCTTAAGTTAACTCGAAGAGCATTCGATCAGTTAACATGCAAAGAACTGCTGCAGTTAAGCCTGAATTTTTTAATTTTTTATTTATTTTATTTTTTTTAGAAAAAAAACCCTGAAATGTGGACTGACCCCGAGTTTTCAGCATAAGCCTTAATTAGTCAGTAGATTTTTGCAGGTGTTTTCATCATCAGTTGTGATTGAGGCATGCAATAGTATTGTCTGAGAAGAATCTTACTTCTGTGCTGGTTGTTAATACATTGCCAGCACCCTTATATTAATCCTGATTAACACATTTTTATGTGATTCATGATTACAAAATGCACAGGATGTTTCCCAAAAGCAAGAATGAAAAAAGTGTGGCACTGGCTTCATCTTCCCTCTGGCCACCATGGGCTTTAATGGGAGGAAACTATAAAACTCTTTGAACAGGGTACTCCATACTACAGAAACAACAAAATTATTTCCTAAGTAGATTAGTTATGATAGAGGCCCTCACAAGCCTTAGAATTTAGTTCAAATATTTCCAGAATAAATGGAATGAGTTTCTGAATTACCATAACCTAGTATAGATGATGACTCAGGGGTGCATAGATAACCCACACCATGCGGTACCTGAAATTAGAATAACAAATCCACTTATCATAGTAAAAGAAACAAGCCACTACTTTTTTTTGCTTACATTATTCATACTCCAACATTCATCATATCCCACAGTCATTGATCTTTTTTCCCTGTATTTTTGGCCTCATACTTGCATATACAATATTTTATCTCAACCACTTCACCCTCCACTTGTTAAAAAAAAAAAAAAAAAAAAAAAAAACCAGAAGTTGATGTATGCCCTCTATAGCATTCATGATTGATTGCATTTTAGCTGCTGACTCACTTTAGAACTAACCATACCTTCTTAATCTTCAGTTTCTTTTTTGGCTGCAGTGAAGTTTTTTTTTTTCTTCCCTCCCTCTTTCCATCTCTGGGTTTCTGTTTGTGTGGGAGTGACAGCAGCCTGAGTGAGGAGTAGATGATGCCGAGGATGCAGGGTTACTTTGAGCATCAGTGTCACAGGCGTGCACATGTACGAAAGATTCTTCTTTTCACGTTTTAAATTTTGAATCGTTTATTAAATTCTGCTTCTGTTGGAGTGCTGTACGTGTCTGAACTCTGAGCATCTGGTGGGCCCCCATATGACAAGAGAAGCAATCTGTTTTCATGAGTCTAGATCCCGGGGCAGGAGATTAAATTGCTTACTTGGATACTGGGTTGGGAAAGTTTGCTTTAAGTAACTCTGAGGGCTATAACAGCAGGGAAGAAAGTGTTCTTCAAAGCTTTTTTTAAACTCTGCCTTTTCAAATAAGAGAATCAAGGTTACCTTGTTTCCATTTAACCTATGCACCCAATGCTTGCTTGGCAGATATAGCTTTGGATGTTATGGGAGTACAGTATCTACACTTGATGGCTTGTAGTGTTATTTACAGGGTGTTTAAAAGCCTGAAAAAAAAAAAAAACAATTCATTTAACCAAAACTAACCCTGGGTTTACACCGACTCCGGATGCAGTCTGTTTTGGCTGCGATCCGGACTCCACAGCAGATGCGTAGTTCCCATTCTCGTCAATTTTCTCCCCACCTGGTCCGGACCACTGCAGAACGAACCCAGCTCGTCGGATTCGGTTCTCTAATGAAGCGCAATGCGTCTGTTTTTGACAGACGGCAGATCCAATCTGCAAGGAAATGCCGCAGTCTGAGCCATTTGTTAATTAAAAACGATTTAAGGATTGTTTGTTATTTTCTGAGGTCTACTCCTCCACCACTACCTTGGCCTAGTTGGTAGAGCATCCGCCCCACAACCGGTAGGTCGTGGGTTCAAATCCCGGCCGGGTCATACCAAAGACCATATAAAAATTGTACTTTCCGCCTTCTAGCTTGGTGCTCAGCATAAGAGAACAGGGAAAGGAAAGTTAACGCACAGAGCTACCAGAGGACTG
The DNA here is from genome assembly GCA_020510985.1 of Pholidichthys leucotaenia. Lineage (NCBI taxonomy): Eukaryota > Metazoa > Chordata > Actinopteri > Cichliformes > Pholidichthyidae > Pholidichthys > Pholidichthys leucotaenia. The sequence goes on along the minus strand of CM035847.1, from coordinate 123,752,370 downwards.
ACCCCCCCACTGTAGCTTTCACTACTTAGAGTAGCTGTGTGGCCTAGGGTCAGTGAAACAGAGATGGGCGTCGCCCCATACACCACATGGTGTCCCACATGCTGTGGAAGGGATTAACTAACTCCTCCATCACTGTGTTAGAAGGTTAAAAACCTGACAACATACAAACACTTCATAGAATTAAAATTAAGGGGCTACTTATGTTTCATTTACAGCCCAAAAGTCCAGGTGGGGAGCCACTACATCACACTTCCTTGCTGTTATCACGTGATCACGATTGGCTCATCTCAGTCACTCTCTGGTCTTTCTCGAGAGCTCACGTTATTTTGTATAATTCTCACTCGATCTTCTATTTTGAACTCTGTTCTTATCCATGCCGCTGCAAAACACAAATGGAACTGGTGGGGATGAACGCAAGGGGCCATCTGCACTGCATCTGCAACAGACTGCATCCCGAGTCAGTGTAAATCCTGGGTAAGGCCTTTAAGGTCTCACTCACTTTCTTTTCCCACATTTTGACAGCTTCCGCAGGTCTTAATGAAATGTTTGTGACAAATTTTGGTCAAATTGCCTCTTGCAGCATCAGCACAAACTAGTGCACTCTTTGTACCAGTCCCAGATAAAAGGTTGAGGTGTAAAAACCCTTGGCAAATCGACATACAGACCATTGTGGTATCTGGTGTGGGTCATTGCAACATTTGATGTCGATTTGCTGTAGCGACCCCAAGAGGAAGCAGCCGAAAGGAGGAAAAAAATTTGATTTGGCAACATACATCCAGTAGAAGTTCAGATTTAATGTGAGCTGGACTGATGATGCAAAATTTGCAAAAAATTCAGTTCCAGTAAATAATTGGAAAAAAGCTAACTGTAATGTTGTCACATATAGTTTTTCCATTTCACAAATGCAAGGTTTTAAATTTGATCAAATGGCCTTAAAAAGCCGTTGAGAGTCTTGAATTTAACTTATACCTGCAGAAATCTTAAGCTCAGAATGTTTTGCGTCAATCGATGTTTTTATGCTCTTTAGCCATACCCTGCCCTCCATTTTCATGCACAGCAGTAGTCTTAATCTAACCATGATGTCACTTTTCTTGCCTTCAGTTCCAGCCAACATCTACAAGGTGTCAGACGACATTGTAGTCAATGAGGGCAGCAACGTGACGCTCAGTTGTTTGGCCAGCGGGAGGCCGGACCCTGCAATCACCTGGCGGCTGCTCAACCCCTCGGGTAAGAAACTTGCAATCAGCTCTCATTTTCATCAAAGTATTTTTGTCTGGATATCTGGCCTGTGGGGCTGCTGATTATTTTAACATGCTAATTTCTTTTTCTTTCTTTTTTTTTTTTAACTTCCTGGCATGCGTTTGTCTTAAATGCTCATGTTACATCAGCATAGTCTGAAGCTAGAGAATTCACACTCTCAAGGGTTGAAACAGGAATAAGAAACAAGAAAATAACATGTCTTATGAATCTGATGGGGGCCGATTGGCTATCAGATTGCTACAGTCACATTTTAGTTAGTGTGTAAATAATTGAAATGTGTCCTTAGCTGAAATTTTCACAACACATACAGGGAGAAGTAATAACTCTGTGATAGGCGCCGGTGCCATTATTTTTTTTGTCTGTCTTGTTGTATGCTGCTTCTTATACAAGTCTTTATTTAAGAAAATGAGCTTAAACTACAAGGGTTGCCAGGCCTGCATGATAAAACCAGCCCAATAGCCAATCAAAACGGCTCAATATCAAAACTAAAAAATGTATTTTAAAAAATTAAATTAAGGCTAAAACCGTAGATGTTGAGAATGCAGGCAATATGTTTTGATTTTTGTCTTTTTTTATGAAATGGTTATGTGAAACAGAATATTTACTTCAGTACACAACAAGTTCTCCAACTGATAAATAAAAGGTGACCGTAAGTCCTCAGTTGAGACTTTGCTCATATTTTACATCTCCAAGATGCTGTTTCCTGCTTCAGAAGACATGAAATCCATGTCAAGAGGCAGGTTTGGGGTGGCAGATGGCACTAACAACATCTTGGAGTCTCAAGTTCACGTCTCAGTCTTGACTTTCAGTCACACAATCTCTCATTTGAGACTCGCTTCCAGGTTTATGATTTGCTTGCTTTACACAATAAATTCATATTTTTAGATGGTTATGGTTAGGGTAAATGTGAAGGACTGTTTAGACTGATCCCAGCTGTAACGCTTTGCCATATTTCTCCATGTGATTATTTCTACAACCGCAAGAGGTCACTTAATCTTCAAAACCTGCATATATGGCAGATACAGCTCAGTATAGTACTGTAGTAATGCAGTATTTATACAAAATAAATATACAGTGCATCCGGAAAGTATCCCCAGCGCTTCACTTTTTCCATATTTTGTTACAACCTTCTTGCAAAATGGATTAAATTAATTTTTTTTCCCCCTCAAAATTCTACACACAATACCCGATAATGACAGCATGAAGTTTTTTAAGATTTTTGCAAACTTATTTAAAATAAAAAAAACTAAGAAATCACATGCTCATAAGTATTCACAGCCTTTGCCATGAAGCTCAAAATTGAGCTCAGGTGCATCCTGTTTCCACTGATCATCCTTGAGATGTTTCTACAGCTTAATTGTAGTCCACCTGTGTAAATTCAGTTGATTGGACATGATTTGGAAAGGCACACACCTATCTATATAAGGTCCCACAGTTCACAGTGCATGTCAGAGCACAAACCAAGCATGAAGTCAAAGGAATTGTCTGTAGACCTCCGAGAAAGGATTGTCTCATGGCACAAATCTGGGGAAGGGTACAGAAAAATTTCTGCTGTTTTGAAGGTCCCAATGAGCACAGTGGCCTCCATCATCCGTAAATTGAAGTTCAGAACCACCAGAACTCTTCCTAGAGATGGCCGGCCGTCTAAACTGAGTGGTCAGTCAGAAGCCACTCCTTCGTAAAAGGCACATGGCAACCCGCTTGGAGTTTGCCAAAAGGCACCTGAAGCACTCTCAGACCATGAGAAACAAAATTCTCTGGTCTGATGAGACAAACATTGAACTCTTTGGTGTGAATGCCAGGTGTCATCTTTGGAGGAAACCAGGCACTATTCATCACCAGGCCAAAACCATCCCTACAGTGAAACATGGTGGTGGAAGCATCAGGCTGTGGAGATGTTTTTCAGTGGCAGGAAGTGGGAGACTAGTCAGGATAGAGGGAAGGATGAATGCAGCAATGTACAGAGACATCCTGGATGAAAACTTGCTCCAGAGCGCTCTTGACCTCAGACTGGGGTGACAATTCATCTTTGAGCAGGACAACAACCCTAAGCACACAGCCAAGATATCAAAGGAGTGGCTTCAGGACAACTCTGTGAATGTCCTTGAGTGGCCCAGCCAGACCCCAGACTTGAATCCAGTTGAACATCTTTGGAGAGATCTGAAAGTGGCTGTGCACCAACGCTTTCCAACCAACCTGATGGAGCTTGAGAGGTGCTGCAAAGAGGACTGGGTGAAACTGCCCAAAGATAAGATAAGCCTTTATTAGTCCCACAATGGGGAAATTCCAGGATTGCAACAGCACAGGGATAGCAACACTCGGAGCAACAATCAAGAAGACGAGAAAAAACAAGAGCAGCGAATATACATATGTACATATAAATATATAAACACACAGTGCGGCGCATTGTAGCTAGATGGAATGAACAGCATAACCGTCTACTTAGTTATCCTACATGGTATGATTATGTACCCATACATATTGTCACCCTCCATAGCGACTGGTATTGTCCTAGTTGTATACTGGAGGGGACCATTGTGTAAGTCTATTGCGTCTTTTGCATTCAATGCTATTAGGTTGTCACGTTTTTTTGCTATCTCTGCAAGCAGCCCTGCTTAGGTTATACAGTCTGACAGCCATAGGTAGGAAGGACCTGCGAAACCTCTCGGGTGCGCACCTAGGATGATGTAGTCTGCTGCTAAATGAGCTCCTCAGTGAGTTCAGTATGTCCTGCATAGGGTGGGACTCAGACTGCAGCAGAGATGACAGTTTAGCCACCATCCTTCTCTCTCCCATCTCCTCCACTGGGTTAAGGCGTTGCCCCAGTACAGAGCTAGCTTTCTTGATCAGTTTGTTCAGTCTCTTCCTATCGGCTGCTGTAACACCACTGCCCCAGCAGACCACTCCAAAAGTGATGGCTGATGCCACCACCGTGTTGTAGAAGAATGTCTTCAGCAGCGCCCCTTGTACACCAAAAGACCTGAGTCTCCTCAGTAGGAACAGCCTACGCTGTCCCTTCTTGTAGAGTGCGTCAATATTGTGTGACCAGTCTAGTTTATTGTTCAGATGAACACCCAGGTACTTGTAGGATGTCACCATCTCAATGTCTGTTCCCTGTATGTTTACTGGTGCTGTGAGGGGTTGTCCTTGCCTGCGACAGTCCACCACCAGCTCCTTAGTTTTCCTCGCGTTGATCTGGAGGCAGTTCCGATGGCACCAGTCCACAAAGTCCTGGATAAGCCCTCTGTACTCAGCTTCATCTCCGTTGGAGATGAGGCCAATGATCGCAGAGTCGTCAGAGAACTTCTGTAGATGGCAGTGTGGTGTGTTGTGTGAGAAGTCCGCAGTATAAAGGGTGAACAGGAAGCCAAAACCGTTCCCTGGGGGGCCCCCGTGCTACCGATGATTGTGTCGGACACACAGTCCCGGGTTCTCACAAACTCTGGCCGGTTAGTGAGGTAGTCCAGGATCCATGATGACAGGTGCTTGTCCACCCCTGCGCACAGCAGCTTGTCCTTCAGGATCATCGGTTGGATGGTGTTGAAAGCACTGGAGAAGTCAAAGAACATGATCCTCACCGCATTCCCGGGCTTCTCCAGGTGGGACAGAGAATGGTGAAGTAGGAAGATCACCGCATCCTCCACCCCAATGCCCTGCTGGTAGGCGAACTGGAGTGGATCCATCGCTGGTCCCACCAGGGGGCGGAGGTGAGCAAGGAGCAGTCTCTCCAGGGTCTTCATCATGTGGGATGTCAGAGCCACTGGTTTGTAGCTGTTCAGGTCTTTGGGGTGGGAAGTCTTTGGTACAGGTACCACACAAGATGTTTTCCACAACTGTAGTACCCTCCCCAGCTTCAGGCTCAGGTTGAAGATGTGCTCCACAATTCCACACAGCTGGTCTGCACAGGACTTGAGGAGCTTTGCGCTGATGCCGTCAGATAGGTGTGCCAAGCTTGTGGCATCATATTCAAAAAGACTTGAGGCTGTATTTGCTGCCAAAGGTGCATCAACAAAGTATTGAGCAAAGACTGTGAATGTGATTTCTTAGTTTTTGATTTTTAATAAATTTGAAAAAATCTCCAAAAAAACCTTTCATGTTGTCATTATGGGTATTGTGTGTAGAATTTTGAAGGAAAAAATGAATTTAATCCATTTTGGAATAAGGCTGCAACATAAAATGTGGAAAAAGTGAAGCGCTGTGAATACTTTCTGGATGCACTGTAATTTCATGTTAATTTCTAACATATTCAACATAACTAGAAGATCAACAGCATTTTAGTGATATACTTCAAATGCAGGTTTAAACAGGACAGAATAAAATAATTTCAGCTTACCTTTTACGTGTAGATGGTGGACGCCTTTGAGGGATGAAAGGAAAAAAAATTGAACAACATACGGTTTTCAACATTATGTTCAGTCTGTCGATTCCTCCTCCTCCTGGCACTTGTCATACCTAATCTAACTTGCATGTTTTTGACCTGTGGGAGGAAACCGGAGTACCCGGGGTAAATCCATGCAGACATGGGGAGAACATGCAAACTCCACACAGAAGGGTCATTGATGGTCAGGGGGTGGAATCGAACCCACAACCTTCTTACTGTGCTGCCACTGTGCTAACCACTGCTCTGCTGAGCTGTCATACGTACTGTATCTGGTAACAGTTTAGTTGGCTTTGTATTTGATAACTTTTATTTTATAACATTAAATTCAGAGCTATTATAGAAATATGTCCAGTGTAGACAAGGTCTTCCAAACATGCAGACAGTAAAAAAAACCATAACAGCAACTCATCAGAAGTAGCCCAATTCCACAGGAAACCTGCAAACCTGGCAACAGTGGAAATGGTCACTGGGCACAAGTAATATATTTCCCAACAGGCCCCCTGCTATCAAAACATTTCAGTAAAGGCACATACAGTATTTTTAATCAGATGAAGTGTAAAGTGATTGAGAAAATCTTTGTAGCTAACATTTATTTCATGAGGAAATTTTATGCTGAAATATAGGTACACTTTGTTTATAAGGATAGAACCATGAGTCAGCCGTGTAGTGATATTTATAATCTGTCCAATTTTGCATTTAGAAGAAATTAAATATTTAATTATGTTTAGCCCATGTACCTTGGAGGGGCCATGAAGCTGCCCCCCAAATTAATCTGCATCATCCACTCCAGTTTTTAAACAGGAATGATCTTTTCTTTTTCAATTCTATTAATTTAATCCTCCCTAACTGTATTTTTTCTCAAAATACATACTTTTTAAGAATTATTCTTCTAGTTATTTTTTCTCTCCACAAGTTGCTGTGACCTTTGTGCTTTCATGAAAATATGAACGTAGTGGTATTTTCTTTTTTCTGTAATTTACAGTTATCTAGTGCACACATAGATGAGCATTATAAAAAGAAATGCATGATAATGTAACATTAGGGTGAGCCTCTGCAGCAAGTTGTCACGTATAATTGCCAGCCTGATGTTTTATACATGGCATTAAAGTGTGTACAGGGGCTGGGTTAGTGCATCTCTCCATATATTTGCATTCCTCAGATGGTGGCGATACTGTTGCTGTGGGACTTAATCCAATTTCAGTGAAAAGATAAATGCCTCCAGCGGCTGATAAGCTTGTAGTTTGATGGATGAAGATGCTCGAGTTGACAAACATCTCACTTTGATAGCAGCCGCGCGCTGATTTAGAGCCTTTCTATTTGTGTGTCGTTATCAATTACTGCATCAGTTTGTCAGCACTCCAGACACGTTTCATCAAATACATCTGTTTCCCGCACCTGGAAGATGAACAACTTGGATAGGTGTCTTCGTATCTTTTTTTTGGTCTATTTTCATCATATTATGGTCACTTTTTTAAAAAATTCAACTACCCATGCGGATCAGAATGGGGAACTTTAAAGAGCTGTGGTGAAAACTCAAAGCTCCTTCCAGTTTTCTTTTCTTTCTTCCGAACTGAAGAGGATGTTCAAAGTTCAGATGACTCACAAAGTTATTGTAGGTTAACTCCTTTATATGTTTGGAAAGCCTTTTGTTATACAAAAATGGCTGAAAACAGAAGGGAAAAGCAATATAAAATGGTAGATCCTCCAGCTTCAGTAGAGTTGGCCTTAATAACAACGCCTCTGCATGCTCTCTACATTATTCCAATAAGGTAGCTTTTTTTTTTCATTATTCACTGTTTTATTGAGGTGGAAGTAGGCAGGCCAACTTCTACAATTCGTTGTTGTTACTGAAATGGCATGATGGATGGAAAATCCTGTCAGCATCCCGGCAGGATTGGATCCTTTAAGTCTGCTCATGCACATGTGGCTCCCGAGATGGGGGTCCCACACCATTTACTGTTGTTATTTGTGTTGCTGCTTTTGCAGGCACCTTTCTCCTTGCAATCCATAAGTCTAAGCCATTTCAAGAGCACGTGGGGGACTGCTGAGGAAGATAATGATGTCTGGCGGCCTGTTGTCTCAGTGCATCACGCCTTTGCCTGACAAGGTGGTAACGCTGCTTAGCTTAGCTGGGCTCTTGATTATATGCTGGGGCCGCAGATGTTCTCAAGATGCAGAGTGCCAGCACAAGTCAGGTACTGTCAAATCAAAGTGAAATCTTTTCATTTCGAGGGTGGGTTAAAGCTTAGTGTGATGGTTTAGCAATTTCCTTGCTTAAATTTGAGTTAATGCATTCAGTTGGATGTATATTAAGACTTTGTATAGGCATCACAACCCATATACTGTATGTGAATGCATCGTTGTTCCTTTTGTGAGACGAGTCAGAATTTACACAGGCAAAATGGGAAGATGGTCTAGGTTGTGAGCAAGTGCCACTGTCTGATGAAATAGAGTAGCAGGCTGCTGAAGAACAACAACAACTCCTTAAAGATATAGAGTGATGATAATCAAGTCAGTGGCGGTAATGCACCTGTAAGCTGGTTGCCAGCCATCCATCCATCTTCTTCCACTTAATCCTTTTTGGGTCGTTGGGGGGCGGGGGGGGGGGGGGATTGGAGCCTATCCCAGCATCTTTGGGCAAGAGGCAGGGTACGCCCTGGACAGATCGCCAGTCCATCGCAGGGCCAACACAGACAGACAGACAACCATTCACTCTCACAGTCATACCTAAGGACAATTTAGAATCCCCAGTTTGATGCCAATTAACCCAACTTGCATGTTTTTGGCATATGGGAGGAAACCGGAGAAATCCCGGAGTAAACCCATGTAGACACGGGGAGAACATGCAAACTCCACACAGATCACTGTTGATAGATAGATAGATACATACTTTATTTCAAACAAAAAAGTAAAACAAAAACAAAACAAATGACAAGTGCAATAAAGTAACAGTATACAGTGTTCGAAAGGGAGAAGGAAGAAGTGAACACTTACTAATTCCAACTCCTCTTTTCCCTAAATACAACCCATGTGAAATATATACAAATTACCACATTTAAGACCCCAAGTAAACAATTAACTATATTTTGTACATATCAACATTAACACCCATCCATCCCAACATACATACAGTCCATACATCAAAACCAGCCCCAAACAACACAGATATACAAATTGCTGTCCCACCCACCATTCCATAGTTGGTCGGGGGCTGGGATTGAACCCAGGATCCCCCGGCCAAGGGTGAGTTGCTGTACTGCCGCAGTGCTAACCACTGCGCCACCACACTGCCCACCGCCAATCAAATCTAAAAGAAGAAAAAAGCGTAGCAGGAGCTGCTGTATCAACCATATCAGTGAAAAGAATAAGAGCAAACTTTACTCATGCCTTGCTGTTTTATGTGTTTATCATTGCCAGGCAATGAGGAATACGACTTGAAAGAGTGCTTGACTGTGAACTCTTGTCTGTAGCCAATGTCAATAAAAGATAAAGCACAAACAGTGACAATTTTTAGATATTTGTAGCAACTGAATGAGATTAAACCAGCTAAAGGCAGAGTGTACACATGCTCCATTTGACCATTAGCCTTCTGTAATTAATATAAGCAGCAGAAACATTTTCTCTTAAATAAGGTTTAAGTAACATGACCTTTTAAGAATCATACTAAATAATTGTGTGAAAATGAAAAATAAACTGTACTGCAGACATGGGCAGAATGACTGCTCTAGAAAAGTGAGCCTTGCATATCTTGATCGCCCTCTGGCAGGTAACTTCAGTAAGATAATAGGCTCCCCCTCCTCCCATTATTGTTAGTTGTGACTGAGAACGTTGCATATGGGCAGCTGCATAGGCCGTAATGGACAGCCACATCAGTCAGAACTTGACACCATGGCTCCTCTTTATAGTAGCTATTGTGCAGACTCTAATCTCAAAAACACAAGATGGCAGTACCCTGAGTTCAGAAAATAGAGCCAGACTTTTCTATAATGGAAGTGGTGGCAAGTCGTATGGTCTAAAGGTAAAGAACTGTAACAACATAGTTTGTTCAATGAATAGAAGCAGAACAAAAGTTTTTAGCGCATTCAAGTGAAGCCCAAAGTAGCTAATGCGATGGTACGGCATCCATCGTCTGTCAGTCTACATTTCTCGCCTGTTACTCCTGCTAGGCATTTGACTCGATGCTCACCAGACGCACACAAAGATTCTCAGGTAGGTTTGCACCCAGGTTGTGCTCAAGGTTAAGGTCAGAGGTCAGATGTTCTGGTCATTTATGTGATTTCCAAAAAATCGCTACTCCTCCTAGGCAATTGACCCAATAGTCAACAAACTCGCACACAATGATCCTCATGTGGGTCTGCGTCCAAATCATGGTCAAGGTCAAAGGTCAGGAGATCTGAGCATTCGTGCAATTTTTAGAAAAATCTCTACTCCTCGACAATTGTTCTGATCGTAACAAATCTTACACACAATGATCCTTAGGTCTGCATCCAGGTTGAGGTCGGGGTCGGGAGATCTGGGCATTTATGATTCACAAAATTTGTTACTTCTCATAGGCAATTCCCCAGTGTTCGGCAAACTCAACATAATGATTCTCAGGTGGGTCTTCATCCAGGTTGTGCTCAAAGTCAGGCCGGAATGAGTTACTCTGTAATTGACGGTCTGGGGTTTTTTTTGTTGTTGTTGGTTTTTTATTTTTTTATTTTTTTGTGACTCATTCCGGCAGAGCTCAAAGGAGCTAATGTGATGGCACATTGTCCATCCTTCTGTCCGTCTGTCCAACCCTCTGTGAGTCTGTCCCCATTTCATGAGAATTGCTACTCCTCCTAGGCAATTGCCCCAATGGTCACCAAAATCACTCAATGATTTTCAGGTGGGTCTGCATCTAGGTTGTGCTCAAGGTCAGTATTGGGGTCAAAGGTCAGGGGATCTGAGCGCTTCTATGACTTCATGACAATTGTTGCTCCTCCTAGGCAGTTGCCCCAGTTCTCAGCAATCTCAACATGATAATCCTCAGATGGGTCTGCATCAAGGTTGAGCTCATGGTCACTGTCAAAGGTCAGGAGATCTGGGCATTTATGATTTCATGAAAATTGTTACCCCTCCTACACAATAGCCCCAAGGTTTGGCACACTCAGGCATGATGATCCTCAAGTAGATCCACATCTAGGCTGTGCTCGAAGTCGAGGGGCAGGAGATCTGAACACTCTTGAGGTGATTTCATCAGTCCGGAATGAGTTACTCTGTCATTAGCCATGTTTACATGGACACAAGTAACCGGGTTAAAAGCCTGAACAGAATAAAAATGCTTCATGTAAACACGCCAATCTGAATATTCTGGCCCGATCACACTCATTCAGATCAAAATTTCCTTCCGATTGAGACGGGTGGGTTATGCCAATTGTTGATCCGATTGGTGCGCATATACTTATTCCGAAGTTTGGGTAGAAAATACTGTACGTTTACTGCGCATGTCTGTACATCAGCCACATGTCGACGTGGCGTATATCCACCTTTACAGCAGCTAGTAAAAGACATGGCGGAAGTAGAACAAATCTGGTCTGTATCGTCCTGCTGTCTCCCTCTGTTCGTCATATGCAGAAGTATGTACTGCTGGACTTGTAGCTTCATTACGGAGACCAGCAGAAGCAAAAGTACAGTCTGAATATCACAGTACAGGTCCATTTATAAAAGAGACACATGAAGCGGGTTTGTTTACATTGGAAGTTGCTTCTTCTACTATTTCCGTAATGTCGGATAATTGTGCGCATGTCAAAATGATTTAGTCCGTTCAAACGTGTGACACATGGAAATGCACGTCCTCATCGGATCAACTTTTTCAGGATCCATGTAAATAGTAAAGTTCTGATCTGAATTGTAATCAGATTGAAGAAATTTTGCACATGTAACCGTGGCTATTGATGGTCTGTTTTGTTGTTGTTGTTTTAACCAATAAAAGGAGTGAATCTGCATTAGCAATCCCAACTTAGCAACAGTTTCCTCTTGAGCAGAGAAAGACGCATGGTTATTATTAACATCCAGTCCAGGCTGTGATATTCAAAACATCCGTTCATCCTAAGCAGCAGTGCCATAAGGTCATTCCAAGCTCTAATGGCTCATTACACTGAATTTGCACCGTTGACTTGATCCTTTACACTGTGTGCTAACTCCAGTGCAGATTAGGTCAGGTCCAAAAGGAGGAATATCAACAATGCCTGATTATTTGTCAAGTAAGTTGACTCCAACTTTCCAATCAGGGCAGACAACTTTCAAGTCAGATTTTTTGACTGTGCTGCCTGAATGAGTCAACCAACTCTGGTGCCAACGTCTGGCTGAAGCCCATGCTTGCATAATCACATGAATATTCATATTCAGACTGATGACTTTGTGTGCATGTTATTGTGCGCGGATGTGTGAATATTCACTGGCATTCATCCGCTCACACAAACACAAATGAAACTTACTACATAGTCTTGTCTTTTTCTTAGTCTGGACCATCTGCATTCATGTGTGTCCCAGTCTAAAACCAATCAGTCCGTGTACAACTTCAAAAATCTCTTCATTAGGGAAAAAATGTCAGAAACTCAAGCAGATTTACACAGAATATAGATACCCAAATGTAGACATAGGCACAGAGAAAATCATCTTTGGAATGAGGATGCATTTTGAATGCAGTCTTCTTGAAGCCACATGAGACAAGTCCTCTGTTAATGACCAACCCAGCAATGCTAGTCTAACTCAATGTTTTTAAGTGGAAACTTGTTTTAGATCTGCAGAGTTTTGATATATTAAAAAAATAAATTTGCATGGCCTTGACAGAAGCTTAAATTCATAAAGAATAAAGACTCAGTGACACTATCAAATTCAGAAAAGCCTGGGTGGAAATGTGAAGCCCTTGAAGAATAGCTGCAGCTCTGGGCAAACAGCAGCTTCTTTAAAATCTTGCAAACACATGTAAACAAATTGAAAATGAAATCCAATTGTTTGTCCTTCTTTTCAAAAGCATAAACTCATGCTAGTGAGACAGAGTAAGAAGAAAACATTTTAAGCTCGACCTGTCAAACTTTACAAGTCAAAAATGCAAACTGCATACAACAACACAGGAAGTCAATAAGCCGCAGACAGGCAGTCAGCCTTAGACTGTGATGCTGCAAAAGTTTAGTTGTGAAACTTCTTTTCTCTGGGGCTCACAAATAAAACCTGAAGCAATACCATACAATTCAAATAACCTGAGTGACAAATGATGCCTCTATACGCGGAGTTGAGTGATTTCAGCTAAACGTCTAAGTTGATATTCCATCCCAGGATTTGTTTATGGAATAGTTAATAGCAGGGCTTCTCAGGGTGTCCACACTGATTACGGCTGTCATCTGTTTTCAAGGGGCCGTCCAAACTGAAATTCAGCGCTGCACAGTCGTATTCCTCTGCAACTGTTGCCTCTTTCACTCAGTTATCAGGAAGCTAATTAGATTATAAGCAATGTGTTTGGTTTATTAATTACAAAATGGCATGCAAGGCAGATTGAGAGATAAACAGAACGATATATATCCATAATTAAACCCCATCAAAGATACTGTTCATGTTTTGTCATTGAGACAAGAAGTCAGGCAGGTTATTTGCCTGTGCATCACTCTATAATTAAGGGATCGTGGATGTGAACTGAATGAATTTTCAAGAGGTCTTGTTATACATTGTGTGTTGAGTAGGTCTGTGGCAGAGATTTTTAGAGCCTCCTGGACTAAAGTGAGCCATCATATGCAGCGAGGTACACTGCGACTTGGTGAATATTACTACCCTTTGATTGTGATCTGGAATGACAATGAGGAAGGTGAAAGAACATTACTAGAATGGATACCAACTTTTGTCCAAAAAAACACCGGTGCTCATTAAAACATCATCTCACCTAAAGGGTTTTATTTGTTCTTTTTTCTTTTATAGCCAGTTTTCATGATCACAAAGGCTTTGAGCAACATTTACAGCAACATAACCAAACTTTAGTTCTCTTCCCAGAGAAATACACCATAGCACATATGCTTCACTAATTGTTTTATGAGTAATAGTGAAAGTCATTAAGACTGCTAAATGAATCCACCATAACTGCACACCATTGGGTAATACATTACTGAGGTGTTTATTTATGGGTTATCACTAGTCTATTAGCTCTTTTAGTCATTACAAAAAACATTCTGCATGGCAATAATTGTTGGTTTTAAATTAAATAAGTATCCAACTACTAATGAACTGATTGTGAACAATATATAACTTTAGAATGGAGAACATATGCTCTTTTCATTTGGAATTGTTTTCAGGTTATTAACACTTTATTTTTACCCCTCAGCCTCAAAGCCACTTTTCCACTAGCACCTACTTAGCTCGACTCGCCACGACTCTACTCACCCCGACACGGTTTAGGTCGTTTTCCATTACAACTGAGTACCACCTCAAGGTGGGTGGGTTCATTACAGGAAGGTGGTGTTGTATAGTTATTTATATGGTTTGTTATATGTTCTATGTTCTTATTTGTGTGGCACGGGGTGGTGGCTCCGCCTTCCAGGAAGCCACCACCCGTGACTATAAAAGGGCTGCAGGCAGGAGGGACGGCCTCTTGGCCATTTCCTCTGCTTGGTGGCTGTGTGGATGTTGCACGTGTGCCTCTTCAATAAACGTGTGTTCGGTTCTACATCTGGCCTCCTTGGCTACATATCAGACATAACATTTTGGCAACAAGGATTAAAGTGGAGAAAAGGTATGGAAGCGTGCCTTTCTTCAATTCGGTTGTTTTTGGAGCTCCTGGGCAGGCCACCTGTTCCTTGGCCGAGATGGTGCCCTGCCTTCCTGGCTTACATGGTGGCGCTGAACCTGGGGAGGATGGACAGGCTGAAGGTAAGCACATTATTGGTGCACACTTTGGAAACTGGAGGCCAGCAGATACCGAGCACACTTGGTGGCTCGGACGGCTTCGAGGACGTGGTCGAGCTGATGGCGCGCAATTTTCGTGCCCTGGATGACGTCACCGTCCGGAGGAGTGGGTTTCGACAGCGCTGCCAACAGGTGGACGAGCAAATTCAGCGGTTCGTAGCCAACTTGAAACTACTGGTTAGTGTGTGTCAGTTCGGACCGTTGGAGGGGGAGTTGGTTCGTGACCTGTTGAGCGAGCATTTGTCATGTTGACAGCTGGAGTTTCCCATTACCACATGAGTAGCGGACCCGAACAGTGATGGGAGTATGAAAGAAGACGCAGGAGATGCCAACACTGTGACACTGAGGTCTGCCCCGGAGGAAACCCATGCGTATAGGCTGTGGGTCCGTGAAGTACCGTGCCAAGGCAAGAGACTGCTCGGCAAGAGTGTACCTTTGCGACAGGTGTGACCGCTTCAACCCCTATGCGATGGTGTGCCGCATGTTCGAGAGATGGAGCCTGCAGAAGAAATCGACCCCTCCCGCCCTGAAGGTTGTCCATTTTGTGCCCCGAACACCAATGGGTACATGTTCTGCACGGTAGAGTTGGACAGTGTGGCGGTACCGTCGCAAACTGACATGGGGACGGAGGGCACTCTGCTGAACTGGGCTACAGTGAGACGACTCTCTCCACACTGCAGAGTGCAGGATGACGCAGTGTCGGATGAAGAGTTACCCAGCACCCTGGAAAGTGGGCAGGCCTTGTTTCGCTCAGGGTCACCGCAGGAGGGCCCCGGTGCCAGAGCCCAGGTCGCCTTGGATGAAGGTGCTGGGTGACTCAGTGGGGCAACTGCTATGACGAGCATCGCCGAGAGGATGGTCCCTGTTGTTCCTGGAGCTTGGCTAAAGTGGGCCGGTGAACTTGGGGCCACATTGGCAAGAACCGCAGCAGATTTAGAAGAGGTGGGGGAAAAACTGTCACTGAGAGAATGAGTGCCAGGCAGAAACACTGCAAGCTGAGCAAAACCCCTCTGGGAGTGGCGGACTGGATTTGGGCTCGGGAGGTGATGAAATCACAGAGAGTATGGGCCATACGGCAGGTGGAGGAGCACCAGGGACGGCTGCGTGTCGTGGCCAGACGGAGGGATGCTTGTCTCCAGCTGTCGGACGGCTCGTGGAGGCACCCGAATGAGCTGCGGCATGCCCAGGAGATGACTGTGAGAAGTGGGCCTGGACGAGCGTAGCACCCAATGGTGAGGAAGAGGAGGTGCACCGGGGCAACCTGCTGCGGCACAGGAGGCAGGCTGCCTCCAAGGGCGGACTGATGACAGGACGGTCCAGGGGGCCCATGGGGTTGTTTTCTCCAGCCGTGTGTAAGCCGTGTGTACATAAGTTGATTGTTACGTATGTATATAGGTTAACTGTTATGCATGTATTTGAATTGTTTTGTTGTTGTGTATATAGTTTGGGGTTATTTTGTGTTTTATTTTTTTAGTTCAGGAAACACGGTGGTATTTTAGTTTTATATGGACTGTTTTCTTTAACACAGACGGCAGAATAATCCATCTTGCCGTGTGGGGGGTGGGACGACAGTCCGCCTGTCCTCCTCTAGTTTTTAGTTGTTTTGTGTGACTGTGATAGGCCCTTTTTCGTCGGCCTCCGTCAGTCTATGACCATGGAAGAGAATCCTGAACGTCTACTCTGCTGGAACAGCACCGCCTGTGGCCGAACAGGCCGATGCGCACCGGTGTTCTACCTTCCAGCGTTGGGCGTTGGTAGGATTCAAGCCTGGGCAGGAAGATATGGAGGACAAGATGTTACCCATGCAGCATGTCCCCCCTCTCCACGTCACTGATGAATCCAAAGGAACAGCAGGGCTGCTATAGTTTGGCACCAGCGCCGTCGCAGGAGCTGCCAGAACGTGATTCGGGTTCTAAATTGGGGAGGGTCTCAATTGTATGTGTGTTTTGGACTTTTATAAGGGGGAGGTAGAATGTTGTATAGTTATTTATGTGGTTTATGTTCTATGTTATTTGTGTGGCACGGGGTGGTGGCTCTGCCTTCCGGGAAGCCACCACCCGTGACTATAAAAGGGCTGCAGGCAGGAGGGATGACCTCTTGGCCAGTTCCTCTGCCTGCTGGCTGTGTGGATGGTGCACCTGTGCTTATTCAATAAACGTGTGTTTGGTTCTACATCTGGCCTCGTCTTTGGCTCCATATCAGACATAACAGGTGACCCATTATGTTGTTGACATGCTGACATTTTGCTGTCAGAAGCGAATACCTATTACACAAACTCAAAATACAAGCAAAGCATGAAGTTATCACTGATGGCAAGCTAGCTAGCTAGCTCATTGTCTGCATATAGGCGACAGTGGTGATATCCTTGTTTGTTCAATGGGATAAATAACGTAAAAGATGCTTGAAATCATAAAACACTCACCATCTTCCCCGCGAGCAGCCGTCAGCTCGGAGACCTCCTGGTATAATTTTTTCATTTCGGGTCAGTCTGTCGATGGGGCTGAGAAGTTCATAGGGGTCAAATTTGACCAAATGTAGTTTTAAATGTAATTTTTCAACTGCAGGGATCCAAGCGCTGCAACACCAATGGAAGAAGTGTGTGGACTGAAGGGAGACTGCTGAAAAATAAACCACATTTGGTCAAATTTGACCACTATGAATTTTTCAGCCCCATAGCTCCCTCTGGATTCTCTCGTCAGCCACCAAGCACAGAAGAGTCCACACCTCGTCATTGGACCACTGTGTTGATTTGTGTGCAACCATTTATCTCTTTGATTACACTGGTCAACACCAAATTTATTGTCTAAGTTTTTTTTTTTTAGCTGATTTAGGACAATTTTGATGTGCTGAATCCAAAAATCACATTGGTTTTGCTCAACCGGGTCAACTTGTTGAATTATGGCCACATGTTGTTTTATACGTTTTTGTTTACATGTACGGGTATTTTCGCTTTATATGATGCAAAATTCTTTTATGTCTTGAAATTCTCTGAATTTTGAACAATGATGACGTAACATTCAATTTACATGTACTTACCTTTATATAAAGGTAAGTACATGCACAGTACTAAGTAGGTTATAAGTAAGTACAGGTTTTTACTTAGCACCTGATTGAGAGAAATAGATGTCATTTTCTGATTCAGTGGTGCAAAATTGTCTTAAATCAGTTGAAAAAACACAGACAACTTACAAAAAAATTATTTTTGTAACCTTGTATTCACAGAAATAATAAAAACTTGTGGTTGAATTTACAAATGGCAGTTCTGAATCTTGTGAAGACGTCACTCTCACCCAGTGATGTTAGGGGGGAGAGGAGGGGGAGTACAGGGCAATAGTGGACAGAGCACAATCACCTGAGGCTGAATGTCAGCAAGACCAGAGAGATGGTGATTGATTTCAGGAAGAAGAGGACGCCTTCTCAGCCATTGCAAATTAGGGGGGAGGATGTGGGGGTGGTTGAGGACTACAAATATCTGGGTGTCAGGATCAGCAATGGGCTGGACTGGAGATCCAACACCGATGCTGCACACAAGAAGGGGATGAGCAGACTCTACTTCCTGAGGAAGCTGAGATCCTTCAACATGTGCAGCAGGATGCTGGAGCTTTTCTACCACACCACTGTCGCCAGCACCATCTTCTTTGCTGCTGTCTGTTGGGGTAGCAGTACCAGGGCCAGCGACACCAACAGACTTGACAAGATTATCAAGAGGGCTGGCTCATCATGGACAATCCTGATCACCCCCTCCACCACACACTGGACAGACAGCGGAGCACTTTCTCTAGTAGACTACTACAGCTTTGCTGTCGAACAGTTAGGTACAGGAAATCTTTCCTGCCGCATGCCATTTCACTGTACAATAACTCACTCTGATGTTGTATTCTGGTCATAACTATGCTGCCATACTGCACCTTAGTCTAAATGGTACCTCACATTTCACTCTGCTCCTGATAGTCTTGCATTGTGCAGTGGGTATGATTCATGTTTATATGGGTCACCATCTATTCAGCTATGATGTGTATAGGCTTTTTATAGTAGTGTTAGTTTTACTTTCCATGGGTAATCTCTTTCTGTCATGTATGTGTTTCTGTTGTTTGGTTGTCTACTGTCATGCTGCTGTTAGACTGCAATTTCCCAGTTTGGGATCAATAAAGTACATCTATCTCTCTCTAGCCAATCAGTGGCCTGCAGTCTGACGTCACATTTTCAGCTTGCTTGGAACCCCACCAGAGTAGGTGCTAAAAAAGTACCTAGTACCAAATATTGGGTACTAATAGAAAACCCTACAAACCGAGTAGAGTCGAGGTGAGTCGGGCTGAGTAGGTGAGAGTAAATGGTAAATTATGTTCACTTATAGAGGGCATGCATTGACATCACTTCGCTTACAGCCATGCCCCCCTCCTTCCGGATTGAGTGGCAAAACAAATCAAAGATGGCTATGTGTAGCAGTAAAAACAGCAACACGGAGAGGAATACAAATGATTCTATGCTCAAACTGAAGGCAGTCGGCCTCGACAGCGACCCTCATTGCTTTCAAAAAAATCAGTGGTCTGCTAATATCCACATGTGGCCAGAAATTGGGTTTCCTGATATTTATATGTACTTAATTTTGACACCAGGAAAATACACAAAGCAGAGCCTGAAAGCATTTAAAAGCCTGGATGCTTGGTCATACTTCAAGGCAGGATTTGTAGGTGAAATTAAAGTAACAAAGACACCTACGGATATTCTGGTTGTCTGTGGACAGGTATGTACAGACGTGGACAAAATTGTTGGTACCCCTCTGTTAATGAAAGAAAAACCCACAATGGTCCCAGAAATAACTTGAATCTGACAAAAGTGGTAATAAATAAAAATTCTATGAAAATTAGCCAATGAAAATCAGACAGTGCTTTTGAATTGTGGTTCAACAGAATTATTTTAAAAAACAAACTCATGAAACAGGCCTGGACAAAAATGATGGTACCCCTAGAAAAGACTGAAAATAATGTGACCATAGGGACATGTTCAAACAAGATGTGTCCTCTAATTAACATCACAGGTGTCTACAAACTTGTAATCAGTCAGTCGGCCTATTTAAAGGGTGACAAGTAGTCACTGTGCTGTTTGGTGACATGGTGTGTACCACACTAAACATGGACCAGAGGAAGCAAATGAGAGAGTTGTCTCAGGAGATTAGAAAGAAAATTATAGACAAGCATGTTAAAGGTAAAGGCTATAAGACCATCTCCAAGCAGCTTGATATTCCTGTGACTACAGTTGCACATATTATTCAGAAATTTAAGATCCACAGGACTGTAGCCAACCTCCCTGGACGTGGCCGCAGGAAGAAACTTGATGAAAACTGGAAGAGACGGATAATACGACTGGTAACAAAAGAGCCCAGAACAACCTCACCACTGTTGAAAACAAATCATAAAAAAGCCAGACTGGAATTTGCCAAACTGCATGTTGACAAGCCACAAAGCTTCTGGGAGATTGTCCTATGGACAGACAAGACAAAACTGGAACTTCTTGGCAAGGCACATCAGCTCTATGTTCAGACACAAAGAAAAGAACACTGTCCCTACTGTGAAACATGGAGGAGGTTCTGTTATGTTCTGGGGCTGCTTTGCTGCATCTGGCACAGGGCGTCTTGAATCTGTGCAGGGTACAATGAAATCTCAAGACTATCAAGGTATTCTAGAGAGAAATGTGCTGCCCAGTGTCAGACAGCTTGGTCTTAGTCACAGGTCATGGGTCTTGCAACAGGATAATGACCCAAAACGCAGAGCTTAAAACACCCAAGAATGGCTAAGAGCGAAAGATTGGACTATTCTTAAGTGGCCTTCTATGAGCCCTGATCTTAATCCTATTGAACATCTGTGGAAGGAGCTGAAACATGCCGTCTGGAGAAGGCACCCTTCAAACCTGAGACAACTGGAGCAGTTTGCTCATGAGGAGTGGGTCAAAATACCTGCTGAGAGGTGCAGAAGTCTCATTGACAGTTACAGAAATCGTTTGATTGCAGTGACTGCCTCAAAAGGTTGTGCAACAAAATATTAAGTTAAGGGTACCATCATTTTTGTCCAGGCCTGTTTCATGAGTTTGTTTTTTTAAAATAATTGTGTTGAACCACAATTCAAACGCATTGTCTGATTTTCATTGGTTAATTTTCATAGACTTTTTATTTATTACCACTTTTGTCAGATTCAAGTTATTTCTGGGACCATTGTGGGTTTTTCTTTCATTAACAGAGGGGTACCAACAATTTTGTCCACGTCTGTATGTATCATCATTACTATTTTTTTTTTAAATTTAATTCAGTTCAGCTTTATTTATATAGCGCCACATCACAACAAAGGTCATCTCATAGCGCTACAAAATGCAGAAAAAACCCCACAATTTAAGAAAGACCCAGCAATCAGACAATCCCCTGTGAGCCCAGCCCATCTTCATTTTAGGTGTTTTTTGCTGCATTCAAATGATTCAAACAAATAAAAAAAGTGGCACACATTTTTTTTGCCACTCAGTGCTGAGTAAACACCATAGCTTCTGGGATTGTGACGTCATGCGCATGCCCTCTATATTCAATTCAATTCAACTTTATTTATATAGCACCATTTCACAACAACAGTCATCTCATAGCACTTTCAACTGTAGGGGGAACCCCCACAGTTGCAGAAAGACCCCAGCAATCAGGTGATCCCCTGTGAGCAAGCACTTGGCGACGGTGGAGAGGAAAAACTCTTAACAGGAAGAAACCTCCAGCAGAACCAGGCTCAGGGAGGGGCAGTCATCTGCTGCGACTGGCTGGGGGGTGAGGGGTCAGAAGATGAAAAGAACAGACATGTAGAGAGCAAACGGCACGATGGGGACTCAATCTATGTGAGAGAACAAACAGATGTTAATGACCAGCAAAAAAAAAAAAAAAAAATATTTCATTGAGAGTGAAGAAAGGAGTGAGGCCCAGTGCATTATTAGAGGTCCCCTAGCTGACTAAACCTATTATCAGCATAACTAAGGGAGGGTTCAGAAACACATGATCCCTCCCTAATTGTAGACTATATCAAAAAGGAAGGTTTTGACCCTATTTTTAAAAACGGAGAGAGTCTGACTCCTGAATCCAGATTGGCAGCTGGTTCCACAGGAGAGCAGCTTGATAACTGAAGGCTCTGCCTCCCATTGTACTTTTGGAGATTCTAGGTATTACAAGTAATCCTGCATTTTGGGAGCGTAGTGCTCTGTTAGGATAATACGGTAGTATCAGATCTTTTAAATAAAAAGGGGCCTGATTGTTTAGAGCTTTGTAAGTAAGAAGGATTTTAAACTTAATTCTAAACTCTATGGGGAGGCCAGAACCGGAGAGATATGATCTCTTTCTAGTACCTGTTAAAACTCTTGCTGCAGCATTTTGGATCAGCTGAAGACTTTTTAAAGATCTTTTAGGACAACCTGATAATAATTATAATAACCTAATCTCGAGCTAACAAAAGCGTGGATCAGTTTCTCAGCATCACTCTGAGACAAGATGCTCCTAATCTTGGCAATATTACGCAAATGATAGAAGGCAGTCTTAGAAACAAATTTAATATGTGAATTGAAAGACAGATCTTAATCAAAAATAATTCCAAGGTTCCTCACAGAGCTATTAAGAGAGAGTAACCGCATCCAAACTGAAAGTTTGATTTGGAAAGGTATTTCTAAAGTTTTTTTGGACCAACAAGAATGACTTCAGTCTTATCTGAATTTAATAGCAGGAAATTACAAGTCATCCAAGCTTTGATTTCCTTAAGACAGGCTTCCAACTTGGCTAATTGATTACTATCATCTGGCTTCATTGACAGGTATAATTGTGTCATCTGCATAACAATGAAAATGTATAAAGTGCTTTCTAATAATGTTGCCTAACGGAAGCATATGTAAACTAAAAAAAGTAGGGCCTAGTACAGATCCCTGTGGAACTCCATGACTGAGCTTTTGAGTTGAAAGAAAACTCATTATTGACATGAACAAACTGGAACCTATCAGATAAATAAGATCTAAACCACTGCAACGAAGTTCCATTAAGTCCAATATAGTGTTCTAATCTATCAAGTAGAATATTATGATCGATAGTATCAAAAGCTGCACTAAGGTCTAAAAGGACAAGTACAGAAACAAGTCCATTATCAGATGCGATGAGGTCGTTAGTGACCTTCGCTAAGGCTGTTTCAGTACTATGATGGATTCTAAACCCAGATTGAAACTCTTCAAGTAAACTATTTCCCTGTAGGTGGTCAAATAATTGCGTAGCAACAACTCTAAGATTTTTGAAATGAAAGGGAGATTAGAGATTGGTATATAGTTAGCTAAAGCTCCTGGATCTAGTGTTGGCTTTTTGAGTAAGGGTTTAATTACAACTGTTTTAAAAGCCTGCTGTACATGGCCTAAAGTTAATGAAGAATTGATTATATGAAGAATAAAGCTACCAATAAGTGGGAAGACTTCTTTAAATAACCTGGAAGGAATAGGGTCTAAAAGACAAGTTGAAGGCCTGGATGAGGAAACTATTTTGTCTAACTCTGAAAGGTCAATTGGAGTAAACTCATCAAGACAGATATCAGTTGAAGGAGTTGTAGCAGTTACTGTATTTAAGTTAACGGTGGGAAGAATCTGACTGATTTGATCTCTGATGGATGAAATTTTATTATTGAAAAAGTTCATAAAGTCCTGACTAGTAAGCTCTAAGGGAATGCTAGGATTGACAGAGTCCTGACTCTTTGTCAACCTGGCTACAGTACTGAAAAGAAACCTGGGATTATTCTTGTTCTCTTCTATTAATGCAGAATAATAACTCGTTCTAGCTTTTTTAAGAGATTTTTTACAAATTAAAAGATGATTTCTCCAAGCTAAATAGATTTCTTCTAAATTAGTGGAGCGCCATTTTCTTTCTAATTGCGGAGTGGTTAGCACTGCGACAGCACAGCAACTCACCCTTGGCCGGGGGATCCTGGGTTCAATCCTAGCCCCCGACCAACAGTGAGATGTGTGGAGTTTGTATGTTCTCCCCGTTTCTGCGTGGGTTTACTCCGGGATTTCTCCGGTTTCCTCCCATATGCCAAAAACATGCAAGTTAGGTTAATTGGCATCAAAACTGGGAATTCTAAATTGTCCTTAAGTATGACTGTGAGAGTGAATGGTTGTCTGTCTCTCTGTGTTGACCCTGCAATGGACTGGCGATCTGTCCAGGGTGTACCCTGCCTCTTGCCCAAAGACGCTGGGATAGGCTCCAGCCCCCCCGCGACCCGAAAAGGATTAAGCGGAAGAAGATAAATGAATGAATGACGAGTCTTCTGTTTTAAGCTACGAGTTTCTGTGTTGAACCAAGGAGTTAGAAATCTCTGATGAGACTTTTTCTTTTTTAAGGGGGCCACCAAGTCTAGAGTCTGATGCAGAGAAGCTGTAACAGTATCTACCATACTATCAATTACACAAGGAGCAAGCTGTCTATAGCTTATTTCCGTTGTGTTGACACATGGCATAGAGGAAACAATCTGCATAAATTTGGTAACAGCATCATCTGAGAGGCATCTACTGTAGTAATATTTTTCTTTAGGAGCCAAATAGTCAGAAATAGTAAAATCAAAGGTTAACAGACAATGGTCTGACAGTACAGGGTTATGAGGAGACACTACCAGATTTTCTATTTCTATGCCATATGTCAGAACAAGGTCCAATGTATGGTGGAGATGAGTAGAATTTCCTACTTTCTGAGAAAACCCAATCGAGTCTAATATTGAATTAAATGCCACATTAAGGCAGTCACTATCTACATCTACATGTATATTAAAGTCCCCTACTATAATTATTCTATCTGATTTTAGCACTAAATCAACTAAGAATTCAGCAAATTCAGATAAAAACTCTAAGTAGGTTGATGGAGGACGATAAACTATGGCAAATAAAATTGGGTTTAGCCTAAAATTGCTAAAGTGCCCAATACTGAGGACCAGGCCCTCAAAGGAATTATAACATGTTTTTTGCTTTACATTAACTAGCAATTTGGAATGGTAAATTGTTGCTACTCCTCCTCCACGACCAGAACTTCTGGGATTTTAACAGTTTAAATAACCAGAGGGAGTTGATTCATTTAAACCAACATAATCCTCTTGTCCTAACCAAATCTCTGTAAGGGATATTAAATCAATCTGATGATCAATTAACAGATCATGGACTAGCAGAGACTTGGGAGTTAGAGACCTAATATTTAACAAACCGCATTTAATTTTTAAATTATGAGGAGGAACAGAGGCCAAATCATTCAATTTAGAGGCTTCATGTTCAATTTGAGTTTTACCAACTTTTTGTTTAATCACTTTGGGATGCTTATACACTATATTTTTATTTACTTTGGAGGGAGCAGACAATGATTCTCTAATGGGGAAGACAGGGGCTAAGTTGAGGGGTGGCGGATGAAGAGGAGCCGCAGAGAGGCGTGTAAGACTGTGACTCTGCTTCCTGGTCCCAACTCTGAGTTGTCAAGATTTTGGAAATTTGGATAAAGATGCCAGATTGTTAGATAGATGAGACGCACCATTCAAAGTGGGATGGACGCGGTCTCGTCTCATAAGACCAGGTTTTCCCCAAAATGAGCTCCAGTTGTCAATGTAGCCCACGTTGTTTGCAGGACACCACACAGACAGCCAGCGGTTGAAGGATGACGAGCGGCTAAACATGTCATCACTGGTCAGATTGGGGAAGGGCCCAGAGAATACTACAGAGGCAGACATTGTTTTGGCAAAGTCACACACCGATTCTACATTAAGTTTTGTGACTTCCGATTGCCAGAGTCGGATGTCGTTAATGCCGGCGTGGATAACAATTGTGGAGTATTTACAGTTACTTTTAGCCAGCATTTTCAAATTTGACTCGATGTCGCCTGCTCTGGCCCCAGGAATGCATTTGACTATGGCCACTGGAGTCTCTACGTTCACGTTTCTGACTACAGAGTCGCCAATGATCAGTTTTTTCCACAGCGGGTGTGTCGCTGAGTGGGGAAAAACGATTAGAAACGTGAACAGGTTGGTGGTGTACCGGGGCTTTCCGGCTAGGCTTCCTTCTCACCGTCACCCACCCAGTCTCCTCGCTGCTGAGGAGGACCGGAGGACCGCTAATGGGTCGCCCTATACTAGCGAGCTCCACTGCAGCTAGGGGATGTCCGTCAAGAGTAACTGGCGCAGACGGTGTTTCAATGCAGCGGAGCCGGGATTCCAAATCAGACAACCTCGCCTTGAGCCCCTCAAAAAGACAACATTTATTACATTTACCGTTATCACTAAAAGAGGCAGAGGTGTAGCTGAACATCTGACAGAGAGAGCACACCAGAGGAGAGGAAGGAGAGCTAGTAGCCATAGCTAGTGGCTAACCCGAAGCTAACAAAAACACCGATGAAAGGTGAACAGAAGGCTAAAGAGGGTGATTAGATGACACTTATGCACACGCAGGTGCAAGAGGCTTGATAAACAGAAGTGAGAGCTAACAGTAGATGGAAAAAATGGTTAAAATACAATTAAAAGCAAAATCCTCAGAGTGAGGAGAGCTAACCACATGGACAGACAGCAATACAGGAAGTGACGATGCATTACCACAAGTGACGTGTCCTCCCTATATAGCGCTTATTCTCATCTCTAGATGACCAAAGCGCTTTACAGATCCTGCTATCCACCCATTCACACACTGATGGGGCGAAGATGCCATGCACCAGCGCTGGCCTGACCCACCAGGAGCAACTGGGGGTTCAGTGCCTTGCTCAAGGACACCTCGACATGCAGACAGCAGACAGAGCAGGAATCGAACCCCTGACCCTCTGATCAGTAGTCAGCCCCACTACAGCTGCGCCACAGCCGTAGTAGAAAAAGGCCATAAAAGGCTGAAGGAGTGTTGTTGCCCAGATGGGCTGTAGAGGCAGCAGCAGCGGCAACACCTACCTTGTGAATGCAATAACTAGAGAAAGAAATGTACAGTTTTCAAATCAATACCATAACTGTATTGAAGAAAAACCGTGCGTGGGTTTAAGTTTGGATGACCTCGGACCTTGCAGTCAAGGTCAAAATGCCATTTCAACTATATCTCAAGAATAAAAGCTGGCATCACCAAACTTGGTACACAGGTTCATCATGGGTCTGGGGTCAAAGGTCAAGGTTTTTGATTTTCATTTCAAAGCATTGTAAATATGGTAACTCACAAAGTAAATGATGTGCATGTTTTATACTGATACCATAGTTCAATCTTTGAAAAATCTGTAAGTTCAAATTCTGGCGACCTTGACCTAAGGGCAAGGTCAGAGGTCAACTCTGACAACAAAATGTGATAACTTGTGAATGAAATGATTAGGGCTACAACTAACGATTTTTTTGGTAGTCGACTAATCTCAACTATTTTTTTTTTTGATTAGTCAACAAATCAAGATTTTTTTCTGTCTGCCATCTCTGCATCCTGTTGGCACAGCTTATGTTTGGTGCTCCAGGTCATGTTTTATCTAACCTGTATAAGCCTGCAGACCTGTGAATATCACTGTTGTCAGTCTCTGCCTTAATATAATGTAGCCTATTACAACAAGTTCCCATAATCAAATACCTTGCTGGGTCTAGAAGTTTAAAAGTTTAATTAGGCTTGAGATGAAAATTCAAATAATTTCTTCCAGTCCAAAGTAAATTTACAAACACTTTAAATATCAGTGCAGAAATGTGAGCATCCACTACATTTATAGTGAAATATTTATCAAGCCATTTTTTTGTATACTTGATTGATCCCCAGAGGGAAATTCAGGGCATCCACCTGGATGGATGAGGCAGCCACAGTACAGCACCAGTCCCTTCACAATTCACACAAGCATTCACACCTAGGGCCATTTTAGAGTCTCCAATTAACCTAACTTGCATGTTTTTGGCCTGGGGGAGGAAATGTGAGGGGTCTCCTGTGATGGCCTTGAGACCCCTCACATCCCACCCACCACCTGTTTGACCCGCTTCCCTCTGGACGACGGTTCAGATCAATGAGGTCCCACATCTCCAGACTGATAGTTTCTTCCCTTGGGGGAGAAAGCAACAACCACAGACTGACCTATGGCCACTGAGCAGCTCCTCTGGAGCAGCTGGGGTTAAGCTCCTTGCTGAAGAGCACCACAGTGAGGTTTAGGAGGGTGGGGCAAACACTGCCGTGTTAACTGTCCCACCCAGATCTGATCCTGATTGAACTGGCGACCCACCGGTCACCAGCAACATCCCTAACCATTGGGCCACCACTGCCCAATAAACAACTGTCTACTAATGAATTTGCTAATAAGCACGAAATTAACAATTAATGTGTTTCCTTAACTAAAGTGTTACTTGTAATTATATGTATTCTTATATATTATATATTATGTATCTCAGTCTATACAGTACTTCCATTTTTGGTATTTTACATGGTTCATTTTGGTAACCCATCCACAGGGGGTGCACAAGCCAGTGTACTCCTAACGCCGGTCCCAAGTCTGGGTAAATGGGGAGGGTTGTGTCAGGAAGGGCATCCGACGTAAAACCTTTGCCAAATCAGAATCAGAATCAGAATCAGAATCAGGTTTATTGCCATTGTTCATGTAGTACACAAACTAGGAATTTGTCTCGGTGCAATGCTGCAACATTAAACATGATAAAATAAAAGAAATAAACTATACATGCAATAAAGTGTAGAATAAGAGTAAGTGATACTGGTCAGCAGTTAAAATATATTAGCGAGCAGCAGATACTGTGGAGAACTATATAGTGCAGTTGGTAATGCAGGAAGAAAACAGTGATGATTGACATGAGTCTGGTTGAGCTGCTGTACATAGTGCACGAGAGTCAATAAGTCACTATCAAACATGCAGATCATGAATGAGACTTTCATACTGGATCGGTCGAGGCCCGGGTTAACGACCGCCACCGGTGCTGTTAACCGACAGGGTGCCGGTGGAATTTGGGCTACTGTTGGTCGAAGATTGAGGAGGAGGAGCAGGGAAAGGCATGTTAGGAGGGAGAGAGAGAAAAGGAGAGGTAGAAGTGTGGAGGTGAGAGTAGGGATGTTAAATGTAGGGACTATGACTGCTAAATGCAGAGACTTGGCTGATATAAGATAAGCCTTTATTAGTCCCACAATGGGGAAATTCCACGATTGCAACAGCACAGGGATAGCAACACTCAGAGCAACAATCAGAAGGCAAGAAAAAAAAGCAAGAGCAGCTAGTATACATATGTACATATTACTATAAATATATACAGTATATATATATATATATATATATATATATATATATATATATATATATATATATATATATATATATATATACACAGACACACAGTGCAGAGCATTGTAGCTGGATGGAATAAATATGAGTATATAAACACACAGTGCGGAGCATATGATGGAGAGAAGAAAGGTAGATTATACTGTGTTCAAGAAAATTAGAATCATAAGTTTGAAGCTAGAAGTCAAAGGTGTGATGTTGAATGTTGTCAGTGTGTATGTCCCACAAGTTGGATGTCAGGTAGAAGAGAGAGGGGAATTCTGGAGTAAGTTGAATGAAGTGGAAGAGAGTGTTCCCAGGGGGGAGAGAGTGGTGATTGGAGTGGAATTTAATAGGCATGTAGGTGAAGGGAACAGAGGTGATGAGGAGGTCCTGGGTAGGTATGGTTTTAAGGAGAGAAATGTGGAAAGACAGATGGTTGTGGATTTTGCTAAAAGGATGGAAATGACTGTGGTGAACACATACTTTAAGAAGAGAGAGGAGCATAGGGTGACTTACAAGGGTGGAGGAAGGCACACACAGGTGGACTACATCTTATGCAGTAGGACAAATATGAAAGAGATAGGAGACTGTAAGGTGTTGTCAGGGGAGAATGTAACTAGATGGCATGGGATGGTAGTCTGTAGAATGACGTTGGAAAGCAAGAAGAGGAAGACAGTGAAGGCAGAGCCAAAGATTAAGTGGGGGAAGTTACAGAAGGAAGAAGGTCACACAAAGTTCAGGAAGGAGTTGATACAGGTGCTGGGTGGTAGGGAAGAATTACCAGATGACTGGGAAAGTACAGCAAAAGTATTGAGGGAAACTGGTAGAAAGATATGTGGTGTATCCAGTGGACAGAGGAAGGAAGACAAGGAGACTTGGTGGTGGGAGGAGGTACAGGAAAGTATTCAAAGGAAGAGGTTAGCAAAGAAAATGTGAGATAGTCGGGGAGATGAAGAAAGTAGACAGGAGTATTTGGAATCTAGGCACATGGCAAAGAGAGGTGGCAAAGGAACACGAACATAGTGAGTTGTATGAGAGGCTAAACACAGGAAGGGGAAAAGGACTTGTATCGACTGGCGAGGCAGAGAGATCAAGCTGGAAAGGATGTGCAGCAGGTTTGGCTGATTAAGGGCAGAAATTGTAATGTACTAACAAATGATGAGTGTTGAGAATGTGGAAGGAGTACTTTGAGGAGCTGATGAATAAAGAAAATGAGGGAGAGAGAGAGGAGGATGGATGAAGGAAAGATGGTGAACAAGGAAGTCCCGAGGATTAGCAAGGCAGAAGTGAGGGCAGCTTTGAAGAGGATGAAGAATGGAAAGGCGGTTGATCCAGATGACATACCTGTGGAGGTATGGAGATGTTTAGGAGAGATGGCAGTGGACTTTTTAACCAGATTGTTTAACACAATCTTGGAGAGTGAGAGGATGCCTGAGGAGTGGAGAAGAAGTGTTTTGGTACCAATTTTCAAGAACAAAGGTGATGCTCAGAGCTGTCATAACTACAGAGGTATAAAGTTGATCAGCCACACTATGAAGATATGGAAAAGAGTTGTTGAAGCCAGGTTAAGAGGAGAGGTGACAATCAGTGAGCAGCACTACGGTTTCATACCAAGAAAGAGTACTACAGATGCAATGTTTGCTCTGAGTGTTGATGGAGAAGTATAGAGGCCGGAAGGAGTTGCACTGTGTCTTTGTGGATCTAGAGAAAGCATATGATAGGATGCCAATAGAGGAAGTGTGGTACTGTATGAGGAAATCAGGAGTGGTAGAGAAGCATGTGAGGGTGGTGCAGGACATGTATGAGGACAGGGAGACAGTGGTGAGGTGTGCTATAGCAGTGAGAGATGGGTTCAAGGTGGGGGTGGGATTACATCAGGGATCAGCTCTGAATCTCTTCTTGTTTGCCATGGTGATGGACAGGCTGACAGACGAGGTCAGGCAGGAGTCTCTGTGGACCATGATGTTTGCAGATGACCTTGTGATCTGCAGTGAGAGTAGGGAGCAAGTGGAAAAGAACCTGGAGAGGTGGAGGTATGCTCTGGGGAGAAGAGGAATCAAAGTCAGTAGAAGCAAGACGGAATACATGAGTGTGAATGAGAGGAAGGCAGGTGTAACAGTGAAGATGGAAGGAGTAGAGGTAGTGAAAGTAGATGAGTTTAAATACCTGGGGTCAACCATACAAAGCAATGGAAAATGCACAAGAGAGGTGAAGAAGAGAGTGCAGGCAGGATGGAGTGGGTGGAGAGCAGTGTTGAGGGTGATTTGTGTCAGACGCGTAGCAGCAAGAGTGAAAGGGAAGATTTATAAGACTGTAGTGAGACCTTCTATGATGCATGGTTTGGTGACGGTGGTGCTGACAAAAAGACAGGAAATGGAGCTGGAGGTGGCAGCGCGGAAGATGCTAAGATTTTCATTGGGAGTGACCAGGAGGGACAAGATTAGAAATGAGTATATCAGAGGGTCAGCTCAGGTTGAGTGGTGTGGAGACAAAGTAAGAGGCAAGGCTGAGATGGTTTGGACATGTGCAGAGGGGAGGGATAGTGGATATATTGGACAAAGGATGTTGAAGATGGAGTTGCCAGGCAGGAGAAAAAGAGACCACAGAGAAGATTCATGGATGTAGTGAAGGAGGACATGGGGAGGGTTGGTGTTGCAGAGGAAGATGCAAGGGATAGGGTGAGATGAAGGCAGATGATCAGCTGTGGCGACCCCTAAAGGGAGCAGCTGAAAGAAGAAGAAGAAATGCTTCATTTTTGGTACTTTACATTTCTGGTGCATGTGGCAGAATTGACAAAATTGAGTTTACTTACTTAAGCTCATAGCTCGCCATGGAGCATAAGCCATCAACGACCCCTTGCCATCTCACTCGGTTCTGGGCTGCTCTCTCTACTCCCCTCCACTTGGTTCCCTGCTGTTTCAGCTCCGCCTCAGTGTCTCATCTCCAGCTGTTTCAAGGCCAGCCTCTCTTTCTCTTCCCCTGCGGGCTCCAGGTCAGGACTTGGCGTGTGATGCTGGATTCTGGTTTCCTGAGGGTGTATCTAATCCAGTCCCACTTCCTCCACAGAATCTGTTCTGCCAGTGATTTCTGTCCTGCTCGCTCCCACAGATCTTCATTCCTGATCTTCTCCGGCCACCTGGTGTTAAAGATGTGCCTCAGGCATGTGTTAAAGTCTGGATCTTCTGCTGCATCATCTTTGTTGTCCTCCAGGCCTCACATCCGTAGAGTAGAACAGGCTTGACGGGCTTGAAAAATTGAGTTTGATACTTTGATAAATCTGGGAGCATGTCATGGTGGATGGAGGTACAACAAAACATCTGACTTTTACATAGAAGGCACCTGTTCATTTCCTCTTTCAAGTCAGCTTTTCTTTAATAGTTTGTGTAATATTCAGTGCAACCTCGCAATGGGATTTCAGAATAATCAATTCATATTTTATTAGTCATCAACCTCTTCCTGTGTTGACTTGGAACCTGCCAGAAGCCAGTTGTGTAAATAGTTTGTTATAAGACTTGGAAAGACATTTTGGTGGTCCAAGATGGCTGCCTTCATGATTTTAAAAAAAATAAGAATAATTATAAGACAGTGAAATTCAACTATTTTTACTTTAGAGTGAAAAGATATCAATAAAAAAAAATTAAGATTTTATGCTGCAAGTTTTAAAATTCAGAATATGGCAACATGGAATGTTATTTTTTAGAAATGTGGTATCTCAAACTTTTATAAGCTTTGAAATGTAATATGAATACTTAATCAGCTGTCAGTGTTTGCTATGAGCCGTGTCAATGATTTGCTCATCTTTCTTCCTCCTGCTGCTTTGGGGCTAGTAAAAAAGTGAGTGTACATATACAGTATATCAGTACATAGGAAGGAATAAAAACAGGAATTAAATCAGCAGCTGTTGACACTTTATGGGTTATTTTGTTCAGATCAAATCATAAGAATAAACCATGCCTGCAAGTTGTTTAGTGTACACCATAGCTTGCACTAGTTTAGATTGATCTAAGAACTCTGTCCCCTCTTAATTTACTTGGTTATTTTACTTTTTCAGTTAAACCATTATATGTCTCCTGGACATTTTTAACGGAAATTTTGAAAGAAGGTTTTGTAAGGAACTAATAGACTGTTCATCTTTTACAATGGAAGTCACTTCTGATTCTTCTGGCTGCTACCTTTAGGGGTTGCCACAGCCTCCATCTCACCCTATCCCTTGCATTCTCTTCTTACACCAGTTGTCTCCATGTCCTCCTTCACTACATCATGAATCTTCTCTATTGTCTTCCTCTTTTCCTCCTGCTTGGCAGCTCCATCTTCATCATCCTTTGTCCAATATATCCACTATACCTCCTCTGCACATGTCCAAACCATCTCAGCCTTGCCTCTCTTTGTCTCCAAATCACCCAAACTGAGCTGTCCTTCTGATATACTCATTTCTAATCTGTCCTTTCTAGTCACTCTCAATGAGAATCTTAGCATCTTCAGCTCTGCCACCTACAAGTCTGCCTCCTGTCTTTTTGTCAGTGCCACTATCGCTAAATCATACATCATAGCAGGTTTCACCTACCGTCTTGTAAATCTTTGTTCACTCTAGCTGCTATCCTTTTATCACCTCTGACACTCGTCTCCACCCATTCCACCGTGCTTGCAATCTCCACTTCACCTCTTTTGTGCATTTTCCATTGCATTGAATGGTTGACCCTAAGTATTTAAACTCATCTATCTTCACTACCTCTACTCCTTGCATCTTCACCATTATACCAGCCTCCATCTCATTCACATACATGTATTCGGTCTTACTTCTACTCACATTCCTCTTCTCTCTATTGCATACTTCCACCTCTCCAGGTTCTCTTCCATCTGCTCCCTACTCTCACTACAGATCAGTGTGTTATCATGGTTCATGGAGACTCCTGCCTGACCTCGTCTGTCAGCCTGTCCATCACCACAGCAAACAAGAAGGGCTGATCCCTAATGTAACCCCACTGCCACCTTGAATCCATCTGTCACTCCAGCAGCTTACCTCACCACCATCTCACTGTCATCATACATGTCTTGCATCACCTTCACATACTTCTATGCCACTCCCGACTTTCTCATTTGGCTCTTTTCCATAGTCCCAGTTCTTTTTTACTTGTTTCGATTCTCCACTACTTCTCTCTCCCTGGGTTGTTAACCCATTACAACCCTGTAAAGCCGCGTAAACTCTGTAGTGGGCGGGATTGAGGCGGCCCCATACTCTGCTGACGTCATCTCCGGCGACCGACGTCTTCACAACAAAGAAAATGGCGGATTACGAGCGGAGGATTTCCACGTTGGTTCTTCTCTGGCTTTTGAACACAATGAATGTTTTTAAGCGGAGAAGAGAGTTTTTCAGGAGAAGACGACGTGCATTGAGAGAACACACGTTGGAGCAGTACCAGAGACTCGTTGTTGCCATTGGGGAATATGAAGCAGAGAGCTTAATTACCCAGCATATCAGGCACATGAGGAAAAAGTTTTTGGTAATTTAATGCTTTCTATTGTCATTTTATCATCATGTCATTGTTGTGTACAGCATTTTGATGTCGCCAGGTTATCAGTATTAATATGTATGCTGTGTGTGTGTTCTAGTTGGCTGCGTTGTTGCAAAATCAACGCTGCAGACCATGGACCTGGGCAGTAAACCGTAGCTCGCAGTGGTGGGAGAATGTTGTCCCCAGCTTCTCAAGCACACAGTGGTTGCAGAACTTCCTTATAACTTATATGAAGAACTTATATGTGGATACTTGTTATATTTCCAATTAATCATAGCCCTATTTTACGTACAAAATAATTTAAATTACTTTAAAAAAAGCCAATTCAACTGTAGTAAAATTCTTGTTTTTGTGTATCATTTTCCCATTGATAGTTCTTTTTAAGGGATATGTGTTCAGGGATGGGAAATTACACGCTAAAACACCGTAGAAAATGACTGCAGAAAAATGCAGCAGCTGAACAACTCCTTTTTGGTTTGATTGAATTGCCAATTGACCTTGGAATTGTATGTGGAAACTTGTTATATTTCCAGTTAATCCTCGCCCACTTTTACTTACAAAATAACTTTAAAAATTTTAAAGAAAGGCAATCCAACTGTAGCACCATTTTGCATGTTGAGTGTCATTTGAGTATCATTTTCCCATCTCTTGATATTTATAAGGCATATGTGTTCAGGGATGGGTAATTACACGTCAAAACACCTTAGAAAAATGACTACAACCAACTCACTTTTGGTTTCCACTAGAAAGAATAACATACATACTGAAATCAAAGGAAATGTGTTTGAGAATATATGGAGACCTTTCATTGATTATGTAAATTAAGTAAACATAACTTCTGAAGGTGAATGATATGTGTGGACCTTGCAAATTCCAAGCTGGTGAATGTATATTATGTATTCTAATGTAATAGATTACCTAAACAGAGGAACATTGTTGACTTGTTTTTAATGGTTTCTGTTTTTTAACCTTTTTTTCGTCATTTTATTGTTTAGTTTTTAAATTACTTTTGTGTTAGTGTCTGTGTGTGCTGTTTGTAAAAAAAAAAAAGGTTCAATAAAAATATTGTGGGAAAAAAATTGCTCTGATCTGCGTGAAAATCCTGGACTGTTGAGACATCATGGACGTACCTGCTTCAGCTGCACTGAGTCTGAGATGTTGTCATAGCAAAAAATAATCAGCTGACAACTCGATCGCCAGGTTAATAACTATATTAGCCACAAAATGTATATTCAAAAGTAAACATTACTGAGTTCGGTATAATAAGATGTTATGACAGTTATGATGCATTTTAGGCCAAAACAAACTTGATCTAGCATTAAAAGCAATTAAAATAATGCAGTCACAAGGTTACATGGAAAATGCTTGATTTACTCGATACATATACTGTAGAAATATATATTCTCTGCATCAACAATGTACTATACATGCATTCATGTAGTATTGCACTGACAAACCTCTGAAGTTTTTGCAGATGTCTTTTTATATGTGAAGGTTACCACCATGTGACATAAATGTCTTAAAAATGAGTCATTTTCAAGGTCACCCATTAATGGTTTGTACTATTGACTCTTTTCCCACCAGTGTATTAAAAGACAAAAATAGAAATCATGATGCAAACACATAAGTCACTAAATTGTTTATTACAATCAGCAGCAAATTCCAGATTATTCAGAATGTGCAAAACTCAAACTGTCAGACTGGGTCACTCAGCAGCTGGGATGTGCAGCTCACACTGGTCTCAGATCAGCAGATCTTAGGCCTGCATCTCTGTAAATAGTGACGCAAGGTCCAGTTTGGGGTGGATCGATCGTTTCCCTCTTGCCTAGACAAAAGACAGAAATGTGTGGAGGTTAAATAAATGAAGTTTAAAACATATTTGGGAAATACACTTGTTACTAAAAGCCAGTGGTGGAATGTGAATGAATGAATCTTTATTTCGGATAGATTTAAAGAAAATACAATAATATAACAAAGGGGGAAAAAAATTTAATAAGGTCGAATTAAACAATAACTCCTCTGATTACACAGTTCAACATAGGTTATCTGAAATGGGTGATGGCTGAAGATGCAGCTTATATTGCCCACCATATTCCATCCAAGAATTCAAAAGAAAAACCAAACAGCAGTGATTCCGATTCCAATGTGACAATAAAGTACTTCGTTGTTGTATTTAACCACAATTTTCATATAGCTGCACTGATGTCAAGTCGATTTTACAAGGGCTGGGTTGCATTTAAAGTCATCTGCTTTTACTGTGGCCTCAGCAATCAGAATGAATTAATACATTCAGTGGAATGGAATCTAGTACTTTAACTGAAGGTGTGCATCACAGATTATGGAGTCGCTCAGTCAAAATATGGAGTTTTTATCAATAAAAGTTTGTCTGGAATGTAAAAGTGTCTCTTCTTGCACTGGCTTCAAGTGTGGGTGGTGTTTTGTACTTGCATTGCTAAAATATAAAAGGAAGCACTACAATATTACAATATTTGTAATGTGTCCTGTTACTGCATGACTTTATTGATGATAGAGTATAAACTACACATATAAACTAAACTATATTGATGACTGAACAACTGCCATTCCCCAAAAGATACAGTTATGAACATAAACTCACAAAGGATCACACAAGTGATCTGACAAGTAAATATATTAACAAGTGGTTTATTTTACAGTTGATGCGCCAGTCTTTTTCAGTTATTCTGTAATTAATACTCACACAATCAAATAAATCTCAGTTCAGTCCCTTTTACATTAAGTGGAAATTGTGCTAATTTGGTTTTGACACTTACCTATAAAAGCAAAGGATTTCAGTACTTTCCACAGTGGCGACGTCCGTTGTTGAGCGGCTGATTCCCTCCTGCCTAGACGAATGACAGAAATGGATGGTGTTTAGTTTTTTCAAGCAAGTTCAACACTTATACAGGCACATCTCAAAAATTAGAATATCATGAAAAAGTTCAATATTTTTGTCACTCATTTCAGAAAGTGAAACCCATATATAGTAGATTCATTATAGGGACAGTGATATATTGAAAGTGTTTATTTTAATATTGATGATTATGGCTACAGCCCATATTAACCAACACCTCATCGGCCCACATTTCTATTTAAAAACTATTTTTTAAAGTTTATGTAATATTCTAATTTTTTGCCAAATGGAATTTGGGGTTTTCAGGGGCTATAAGCCATAATCACCCAAATTAAAATAAATAAATGCTTGAAATATATCATGGTCTGTGTAATGAATGATATAATATATGGATTTCTCTTTCTGACGCTTTAGAAAATTATATGAATGACTTTATAAATCACTGGTTTGAAAAAGCCCTTTTATATTGTTGTATATTGTTATATTGTGAGATATACTGTATATCTCACCAGTATCCACTATAAACAGGGAAGCTAACCCTGGCATGTGGAAACACATTCTAGCATTAAATTGCACACAATTTAATGCAAAACAAAAACCAGGACTATAACCAGGATTGATATATTTCAGCGTATTGCTCTTACAAGCAAATGTTTAGGAGAAAACAAGCGTGAATCAACAGTGGGTATTATCTAGCTACTAGCCAAAACTCGTTAGCTAAAACGAGTTAGCCAGCCAAAAAACTTAATGCGCAGCACCAAGTGCAATACAAAACAAAAACCAGGACTATAACCAGGATTGATATATGTCATCTTTTGCTCTCACAAACGAATATTTAGGAGAAAACAAGCGCGAATCAACAGTTGGTATTATCTAGCTACTAGCCAAAATTCGTTAGCTACAACGAGTTAGCCAGCACAGAACCGGGGCTGTATGGCTCAAAAGTGAGCTTACCACCAACAGGATAAATAAGCGAACAGATGCACAATATTACAAATCACTCACCATGGATGGTTCTCTCAACTTCGTATTCAGCTTGTCAGTAGTACGGTTCTATTCTGCGCAGTCATCTGTAGGGTCCGGATCACTCTTCTGACTATGGATCTGCCAGCAAGCAGAGAAAACCCCGCACCTCTTCGTTGGACCACGGTGTAGATTTCCACAAAACCTAACCTACAACGCTGTCTCTATTAATATCATATTCACTCCGTGACCGATTACAAATGGCGGTCGTGCAGCTTCAACAGAAAACTGAAAACGGACGCGCTCTCTCTGACGTTACGCGCTGACCAATCAGCGGCTAGCAGTCGATTGACGAAAAATCACACCTCGCTTTTTCTCGCTTGTCCCCTGCCCCTAAACTGGCACGAAAATCGTATCGGTTAAAGCGTGTAGGGTACTGTGGAAAGAGCGAGAAACTGAGTAAAGTAAAAGTAAGTAAAGTTAAGGTGATACTTGTGGAAAAGTGCCTATAGAGTACCACACTTCCTCTCTTGGCACCCTATCACGTGTTGTTTATGTGATGTCTGCCTGACATTTTCTAACCTCTCTTCTGGTCAGTAGCTGGAGACTGGGGCTGCTTTTGTTCCTGTTGATACTGCGGATAGCAATGAGTTGTCTTTGGAACAGCATGAAGAGTTACTGTTTCTACAGGTTGAGATGAAAAAAACTTGAACTGGAGAAGCATAAACTCATTCATTATGAGCAGTACTGATGGGTCTCAGAAAAATGACATCAGATAAAGTATGTGTCATGGGGCCTTGGTGCTGTGCTCTGCCTGTGGTGGGTTATGGGCTGAGGCTCGTGACTCGCTACTCTTGGTCTCCTGGAACCCTTGCCCCGTGGCTGCAGGTACTCTGCATGGGGGCCCCAGAGGGGTGGGGTATACCCTTCCACCTGGGGCGGGTGCCTGACTATCTTTGGACTGGGTAGCGTCAGGGCATTCTTGCAGGTTGCCCTGACGATGGGGAGTGCTGTCTTGCTTGTTCGTGGTCCCGGGTGGACGTTGCTGTGGCCCCCTACCCTCATTTTTTTGGTATTTTTCCTGGTAAACAACAAACACGCACACTCTCGCTCTCACACACACGTGAGCACACATACAGTGGATATAAAAAGTCTACACACCCCTGTTCAAATGCCAGGTTTGTGTGATGTAAAAAAATGAGACCATGATATATCATTTCAAAACTTTTTCCACCATTAATGTGACCTATAATCTGTACAACCCAATTGAAAAACAAACTGAAATCTTTTAAGGGAAAAAATAAAAAATTAAAAAACTAATAACCTGGTTGCATAAATATGCACACCCTTAAACTAATACTTTGTTGCAGCACCTTTGGCTTTTATTACAGCACTCAGTCTTTTTGGGTAGGAGTCTATCAGCATGGCACATCTTGATGTGGCAATATTTGCCCACTCTTCTTTGCATAAATGCTCCAAATCTGTCAGATTTTGAGGGCATCTCCTGTGCACAGCCCTCTTCAGATCACCCCACAGATATTCAATCGGATTCAGGTCTGAACTCTAGCTGGGCCATTCCAAAACCTTAATCTTCTTCTGGTGAAGCCATTCTTTTGTTAAATTGGATGTGTGCTTTGGGTCATTATCGTGCTGAAAGATGAAGTTGCTCTTTATCTTCAGCTTTCTAGCAGAAGCCTGAAGGTTTCGTGCCAACACTGACTGGTATTTGGAACTGTTCATAATTCCCTCCATCTTGACTAAGGCCCCAGTTCCAGCTGAAGGAGAAACGGCCCCAAAGCGTGATGCTGTCACCACCGTACTTCACTGTAGATATGGTGTTCTTTTGGTGATGAGCAGGGTTGTTTGCACCAAATATACCTTTCAGAATTATGCCCAAAAAGTTCAACCTTGGTTTCATCGGACCATAACATATTTTCCCCACGTGTTTGGGAGATTTCAAATGTGTTTTTGCAAAATGTAGCCGAGCTTGGATGTTTTTATTCATAAGATAAGGCTTCCGTCTTGCCACCCTACCCCACAGCCCAGACATATGAAGAAGACGGGAGATTGTTGTCACATGTACTAAACAGCCAGTACCTGCCAGAAGTTCCTGCAGCTCCTTCAATGTTGCGGTCGGCCTCTTGGCAGCCTCCCTGACCAGTTTTCTTCTTGTCTTTTCAGCAATTTTGGAGGATGTCCAGTTCTTGGTTACGTCACTGTTGTGCCATATTTTTTTCACTTGATTACTGTTTTCACTGTGTTCCATGCTATATTTAATGCCTTGAAAATTATTTTGTACCCTTCTCCTGACTGATACCTTTGAACAATGAGATCCCTCTGATGCTTTGAAAGCTCTCTGCAGACCATGGCTTGTGCTGTAAGATGTGACTACAAAAATGTCAGGAAAAGCCTACTAGAACAGCTGAATTTTATTTGGGGTTAATCAGAGGCACTTTAAATGGTGGCAGGTGTGTGGTGACTCCAATTTAACATGAGTTTGAATGTGATTGATTAATTCTGAACACAGCCACATCCCCAGTTATAAGAGGGTGTGCATACATATTTATGCAACCAGGTTACTGTAAGTTTATTTTTCCCCTTAAAAAAATTCTGTTTTTCAGTAGGGTTGTACAGGTTATAGGTCACATTAATGGTGGAAAAAAGTGAAATGATTCATCTTGGTCTCATTTTTTTTTTTTTACATCACAAAAACCTGACATTTGAACAGGGGTGTGTAGACTTTTCATATCCACTGTACACTCTCTCTCACACACACACACACACGCATGTCTGCTCTCTTTAAAGTGCAGACATCAGGCTCATGCTGAGATCATCTCAGAAACAGCAATTGTTTCTTTTGTTTTCTCTCCTTTGGTTTTTCTTTCTTTCCCTCACCATCCACCCACACACACCCTCCTACCACTTCATATCCCTTCAGTTCCCTCCCCCATTTCTCCATCATAAGAAAGACAATTTAAATAGGGTAACAAAGCTATTATACAGCAAGAGGAGTTTATGGTTGCTTTCACACCTAAACTCGTTTCATTTTGTCCGAATTAGTTGACAAGTTTATTTGGTATCATTTTCTCCTTGGTTTGATCCCCTTTCACACAGGCAAAAATTCAAGCAGACCAAACTGTGTCACATTAAATCCCATGAGACTTGCGTCAGAATGTTCTCTGAGAAAATAATACAAATCGTGGCATAATCTACGGGGGGTTTTCATCACCCTGGTTATCGTCTATCACATATGTGCATATACTACTTTCAGCAAATCATACAGTTTGAAAATGAAGCAAGGGTACAGATGGAAAATAACATGTTAGCATTCATTATTCCTCCAGAACCGTGACATGCTCAGCCACAGATACTTTCAAAGATCCAGCAGGTATGTACAGTGGCATAAAATGTTTTACAGTTTGCCACTGGTCCTGTTTTAGTACGGTCCCTTTCTCACCTGCAGAACTGCACCAGTGTTCGCCATTTGATTCGAATCAAGACCACTTCTTTCAGGTGGTCTCAGTTCGGTTCCTTTGGTACGCTCCTGAGTGCGATTACCGTGTTCTCACCAGACAAAACAAACCGCACTAACAGAGAAAACGAACTTGAGTTTGATTGAAACGAACTAAAGCCTGTAGGTGTGAAAGCACCCTATAAATACTACTTATATACAGCATATCAAATATGAGCAGAGCTCCTTTTAGCAAAGTAAATGTGTTTGGCACAATAAGGAAATCAGGTATCTGTTCTTCTTGGCAAGCTGCTAGACAGAACAGGTTAAAAGTCGTTTAATGTTGGAGGAGGGAAAAAATAACAAATTCCAGAAAAAATGCAAAATTAGAAAAAGAACAATGTTACATATTTGAGGGGAAAAAAATTTGCCTGAAAAGTCAGATTTACAATTTTGACTGCTGTTTATTCCACTTTACTTCCCCTTCCCCAGTGTTAAATGTTTTACAATAATATCAGTGGTATTAAGACCTTTGAAAGTCAGAGTTAAGGATTATTTGTAATTTTAAGGATAATTAAGGCCTTTATGTTGAATAAATTAATAAATGAATACGTATTAAAGATCTGTCAACACGGTCTGTTACGGCCGCTATGTTCAGTTAGTGATGCCAGGATGCAGCATTCTTCCTGCCTGAGCATGGAACTACAGCCCATGAATGTGAAGACGTCATGGGACAAAAGTCCACTCAGTTGCTGCAGTTTTACATTTGGGACGCATTCACACAGCCACTGTTTGGTCTGGACCAAAGGAACTCTGGTCCGCTTCTGCGGATAGTTTGGTTCGTTTGGTGCAGTTTGAACGTGCGTTGGAACTCTGGTGCACACCAAACAAGCGAACTCTGGTCCGCCTAAAAACGGGGGTCTCGGTTCACTTGCAAATTAACTCTGGTGTGCTTCACTTGCAGTATGAATGCAAACAAATATCCAGCAGACCAAAGGGTGGAAGTGCCCCTCGGCGTTTGTGTAACCATAGCAACACTTAGTCTGAGAAGAAGAAGTGGCGTTTACCGTAGTGTATTTTGGATAGAAAATAACAGATAGCCGCGCAAATCCAAGAAATCCTTTTACTGCAGAAAGCTAAGGAGAAAAGTTAAAAAAAAAATGTCTTGTTTGTGGCGGACAAACAACCCGGCTGAAGGGAACGGATTTCAGTTTTCAGTCCTGATCAATCGATGAGCTGGATTTTTCTTCTTTGCTGGGATTTCTTCTTCTTGGTCAGTGGTTTTGGCTACAGCTCCCCAAATGAGCAGTTGTTGTAATTGCGTGACATTGTCCAGGCAGTTTGTTCCACTGCAGTGTGAATGCAAACCAAACCAAAACCAAAGTGTGAAAATTCTCAGCATTCCACGCCCAATCGAACTGAGACACCCGGACTATCCTGGTGTGAATGCAGCCTTAGGGGCCGTCCACACGACAACGTTTTTACCCCAAACTGTGAAAGTTTGTCTCCAGTTTAGCTGGAGACAAGCTGCATACTACACTGGGTATTTGAAGGTGTGAAAGTGTAGAGATTTGAAACCAGCCTCCAGAGTGGAGAGGCTTTCCCGTGGCTGTTTAAATGTGTCCGTATCTACGAAAATAAAGAGCTACAGCCCCAGTTTACAACAGATTTCAGCCAATCCATACACCGAGGAGCATTTATTTCTCACAGAGAAATACAAATATGGAGATTTCTGTATTACTCTCAGAAATACAATACTCCATGATCAAACTTTAAGTCTGATGTGTTTATAGTGAAGATCAGGTTAAAAATGGGCTCTTAACAGTATCTATAAAACTGGGTTTTTTTACACAATAGATGCCGTCTTATATACAAAAATAATCCTCAAAATTATAACCAAGGAGGATGCCTACTGTGGTAGACTGCAAGTCTAATTTAAAACATTACTGGCACATGCCTCTAGGGGGAACTACCTGTATTGTTTAGCATTACTACTAAGGGGACACATTAGAGCAAGAGTGTGAAAACCCCGCGCAGAATCCATGTTCAGTCATATTATGTGTGTTACAGAATAAACGGCAGAGTTAGCCAAAGAAATAACTCAAGTGTGATCATTGCTACACGGTAGGATATCACACAATTGGCGACGAGGATTAAAAGAAAAAAATCAGCGGCGAGAAACAGAGAACATTGCAAGTGTGGCGAACTCAAGTGACTCCAGTAGTTCGAGTGCAAGTTCAGAGGAGGAAAAACGAGGTTTCCCCACCACGACGAGCAATGGCGGCTGTAATCGGAACGGTAACCCCTTTTGATAACTCGACTCAGTCATGGGAAGAATATAGTGAAATGTTGGACTTTTTCTTTGAAGCTAATGACATTGAGGAGCCAGACAAAAGGAAGGCTGTACTGTTGAGTGGAGTTGGTGCAACTACTTACAGCTTGTTGAGAAATTTAATAAGCCCTGCATTACCGAAAGATAAAACGTACGACCAGCTTACTGCTGAGCTTCAGAAGCACTTCAGCCCCAAACCGAGTGAAATCGTGCAACGATTCAAATTTAATTCACGCATAAGGAGGAACACTGAGTCCATAGCAGAGTATGTGGCAGAATTGAGGAAATTAGCACTGCACTGTGATTACAAAGACTCATTGGAAGAAATGTTAAGAGACAGACTTGTGTGTGGAGTGAATGATGACCGAATGCAACGGC
This sequence comes from Pholidichthys leucotaenia, assembly GCA_020510985.1. Taxonomy (NCBI): domain Eukaryota; kingdom Metazoa; phylum Chordata; class Actinopteri; order Cichliformes; family Pholidichthyidae; genus Pholidichthys; species Pholidichthys leucotaenia. The sequence goes on along the minus strand of CM035847.1, from coordinate 123,708,035 downwards.
GACTTGTATCTGAAACAAAACTCACTTTTGCGAAGGCTTTGGAATTATGCCAAGCGATGGAAACAGCATCTAAAGATGTGAGAGAGATGCAAGGGAAGCTAACAGAGGACACAGCAACGCATGTTCGTGTGCCTAAGACCCAAGTAGGTGTCCACAAAGTGTTGACTGACAAAACTCAGCACAAATTCCCCAGTTGTTATTGCTGCAAAGGCCAGCACAATGCCGCCGAGTGCAAATTTGCCACTGAGCTGTGTCATAATTGTGGCAAGCGAGGGCACATTAAGAAAGCATGTAGAATAAAGGTGGACAGCGCACAGGTGCTGAAAGCGACAGTTAATGGGCAAAAGTATGAAAACAAGGGCCCAGGAAAGGAACAGCGAGCGAATCAACTGAGAGGGGAGGGAGAAAGTGATACAGAAGACATGGGTTTTCACACAATTTACAACACGTCAGAGGAGCTGACCAAGGTAGCGCCCATCACGCGTACCATGAATGTTAATGGAATGAAAGTAACATTTGAAGTTGATACAGGCTGTGGAGTAACCATATTAAGTAAACAGCAATATACACAACTGTGGAAGAAAACAGACACAGCAGAATTAAATCCCTGTTCATTAAAATTAAAAACATACACAGGAGAGAAGCTAGACGTGCTAGGCATGGCACAAGTGAAGGTGCAACACGAAAACAAAGAAAAGGACTTACCTGTAGTAGTAGTTGGGAGCGAAGGACCAAATCTACTAGGGCGAAGTTGGCTACAAGAACTGGCCATGATTGATCAGTTGGTGAATAAAGTGGAATCTCAGCCCAAATTGCAGCTGGAGGAGATCCTCGAAAGACACGCTGAGGTGTTCAAAGAAGGCGTAGGACAGCTAAAAGGTGTCACTGCAAAGATTAATGTGGACAAGGAGGCCCAACCACGATTCTGCAAACCCCGACCGGTACCCTATGCAGTCAAGCCACTGGTTGAAAGCGAGCTACAGAGGCTGCTGGATGACAAGATCATTGAGCCAGTGCAGGTTGCAGAATGGGCGGCGCCCATAGTCCCAGTGAGAAAGCCGGATGGCTCCATTAGAATATGTGGAGATTACAAACTCACTGTCAATCGAGCATCACGGGTGGATCAGTATCCAATTCCTAAAGTGGAGGACCTCTTCGCACAGCTGAACGGCGGCCGACACTTCACGAAATTAGACATGAGTCACGCCTACCAACAAGTAGTCTTGGAAGAAGAATCAAGAAAGTATGTAACCATCAATACACACAAAGGCTTATATACCTACACACGCTTACCATTTGGAGTAGCTTCCAGTCCTGCTATATTCCAGAGAACTATGGAGGGCATCCTAGGTGGAATTCCGAATGTTGCCATTTATTTGGATGACATCCTTTGTACAGGACCAAATGAACAAGAACATCTGAAAACGCTGGAGGAAGTGCTTCAACGGTTGGAGAAAAGCGGTCTGAGGTTGAAAAGAAGCAAGTGTGAGTTCATGGGAAAAGAGGTGGTGTTCCTAGGCCACAAGATCAACGCCAGTGGTCTACACCCTCTAACAGACAAAGTGGAAGCCATTGCGGAGGCGCCTGAGCCACAAAATGTTACTGAGTTAAAAGCCTACCTGGGCTTGTTGAACTATTACCATAGGTTCCTCCCAAAGCTCTTCACGCTGCTGGCACCACTACATACCTTACTTAAGAAGGAAGAAAAATGGTCATGGGGGGTCAAGCAGCAGAAGGCGTTTGAAGAGTCCAAAGCGCTACTTCAGTCCTGTAGTGTGTTAGTGCACTATGATTCAAACAAACCACTCATCCTGGCGTGTGATGCATCACCCTACGGTGTGGGTGCTGTACTCTCTCATCGTATGGAGGATGGCTCAGAGAGACCCATAGGGTTCGTCTCAAGAACTCTTAGTGCAGCTGAGAAAAACTACTCCCAGCTAGACAAGGAGGGCCTTGCAGCAGTATTTGGTGTAAAAAAATTCCACAAATACCTGTACGGGAGACAGTTCGCTATAGTGACTGACCACAAGCCACTAATTTCACTGTTCAGTGAAATGAGAGCCATACCCCAGATGACATCTCAGAGAATTCAGAGATGGGCCGTTACATTAGCAGCGTATGAGTACACCATCGTTTACAAAGCCGGACGGGACCATACGAATGCTGACGCGATGAGTAGGCTACCCTTGGATGGAGGAAGAGACAGCACGCCTGAGGAGGAGGAGAGAGTGCTATTGTTTGAAGATATCGGCGTGCCCCTGGTGAACGCACAACAAATAAAGAAGTGGACAGACAAAGACCCTGTTCTAGCAAGAGTGCGAGAATACATCTTGCGAGGATGGCCGAAGATGAACAGTCCTGAGTTCATTCCCTATGCCCGACGACAGGATGAGCTCAGCACCCAGGAAGGTTGTATCCTGTGGGGAGGACGCATGGTTGTTCCACCACCTGGTAGGAATGCCTTACTGCAACAACTACACCAAGCACACCCTGGCATCACTCGCATGAAAGCGTTGGCGAGGAGTTACATGTGGTGGCCCAACATGGATGCAGAGGTGGAGGCGCTTGTGAAGTCATGTGCGGCATGCCAGGAGAACAGGAACAGTCCTCCAGCAGCCCCACTACATCCCTGGGAAGTTCCAGATAAACCATGGAGAAGAATTCACATTGACTACGCAGGTCCATGGATGGGAAGAAAGTTGAGGTCAACATTTGACTTAATACATCCAGACTTCAGAAACAAAGTGCATGACAAACAAGAGAAACAAAAAGGTTATCATGACATGCATGCTAGAGAGAGAATACTGAGAGAAGGAGACGTGGTCTACACCCGCAACTTTGGCTCAGGACCAGCCTGGGTACCAGGAGAAATAACAGAAAAGACAGGCCCTGTGTCATTCAAGGTGACATTAGGCCATGGACAAGTGGTGAGGCGACACATCGACCAAGTTCATGGTAGGAGCTCCATTCCCCTGCCGTTGGCACCAGAGGTGTTGTCTAACAACCATTCTGAGGAGAGCATCAACGAACCACCACTTCAGGTGAAACCTGAGGTAACCGTCTCTGCAGATTCTACGGGCAGCACTGCAGCAGCCGAAATAGTGGAGCAGTCTGAGTCTTCACCTGCAGTTGGCTCACCCGCCGTGAGAAGATCTCAGCGAGCTAGGAAAGCTCCAGACTACTTGAAGGACTATACTTAGTCAGTAGTGAGTTCCCCAGCCACAGGACAAGAATGCGTCCTGGAACCTCACTGGGATGCGGTAGTCAAACCAATTCCCCAGTTAGACTGTTATGTGTGTTATACATGTGAAAAAAAAAAGAAAAGAAAAGAAAAGAGAAAGAAATTATATGTATGGCACATGTGTTTAAGAAGTTAAAAGTAACTGTGATTGTTTAGGATTAAATGGGAGTTCCAGGATGTCTAGCATAATTGGCTAGTGTAATTAAAAGTAGTTTAATCTAGAGGGGAGGGATGTGGTAGACTGCAAGTCTAATTTAAAACATTACTGGCACATGCCTCTAGGGGGAACTACCTGTATTGTTTAGCATTACTACTAAGGGGACACATTAGAGCAAGAGTGTGAAAACCCCGCGCATAATCCATGTTCAGTCATATTATGTGTGTTACAGAATAAACGGCAGAGTTAGCCAAAGAAATAACTCAAGTGTGATCATTGCTACACGGTAGGATATCACACCTACCTTTGTTGAATGATGAACGGATCAGCGTGGAGCTGCCAGTGTTTCAAATCCAGTTTTGTGCTGCACAAATGAGATGTCGGCTGCAGCTGACATCTCATCATATCACTATTTTTCTTACTTGTAATGCTTTTGTAACAGTTATGACTGAAGACTCCTTATCAAATATTCAAACCAGCTGTCGATAAGTCAGATGTTTTTTTTTATTGCCTGCAATTATATGGATTATTTGATTCAACTTTATTTGTATAGCATCTAATCACAACAATGCACTATTTATTTATTACTCCCTTATTCTTTCAGCTTCAGGAAAATGAATATAAATATTTATTGCAGATGGAATCTGGCATTTATAGTAATAATCCAAAGTCCCTAGTAAAATTTCTACTTGTCATCTGTTAGTTCCAACAGCAGTTTTCACACCGTCGGTGGATCCGTGTGCATGCGCAATTGCTTCTGTGAGGTGTCATGCATGCAAATGTTTCTCTGTGGGTCTAAACAAAAATGCTGTCGTGTGCACCAGGCCTCAGGCAGCTTTGATTTTATAGCAAGGTTGTTACCATTTTAAAACATTATAGAAGAAAATTTAATTGAGTACTTTCAGTATGATTATTATTTTGTCTCTAAGAGACAGCAAATAGTTGAGGTAACTCAACTATTATTTGGCTGGGAGAGGTTAGCCGGCTAATAGGGTGAGGGCAACTGAGTAGAACGGTGGATGGGACCACAGAACAATCTCATGGTAGAAGATGAGCCGAACAGGTCCGGTTGTCTCATTTCTACGATTTTATTTCCTCTCCACACAATGGGAAAACACGGTCAAAGTGGAGAGGATTGGCACATTTCCATCCCGTGGGATCCTCCTGCTCTGGGTGGAAGAGCTCGGCTCTGGCACATTCTCTCGCATGTGTGCGAGTCGCCGTTTCCCAAACAGCGGGTGTGCATCTTTTTATGTGGAAAGCAGCAAGGTCAAAAATCCTCCGTTCACACTGGTGACTAATCGCAATCAAAAGTAATTGTCGGCATTTAACAGGGCGTTGCGTTAACCTGTTAACACAATCACCACTAGTTATTATCTTATAGTTTGTCTTTAATTTGTGAGTTTAAACATCCTCCACTACATCCTTTTTAAACCAATATCGGTCTCTTTTCACTAGATTAGTGCAGTTCTTCCTCTTGCACTTTTATTGCAATAAATTTAAGGTATCAGCTCCACTCACTTCATTGTGATTTTCGAAGACCAAAGGAATGAGACATCCCTCGGGTGTCTCATTAAATGAGTCACTTTGACCACAGTCACTGCAGGCAGGGAGGAAGACTTTGAAGATCTGAGACAAACGCAGTATAGCTCCTGTGACGTGGCTCACAGATGCAGTGTAGGGTACGTTTTAGCTCTGTGAGGCAGTGGGCATGCTGGAAGTAGCTCACTACTCTTGTAGTTCTTGTTCTTTTATCAAAAGCCTGTCTGTTCAGCCTTCACATGGGCACTGAAGTAAATATTGACTGAAACACTCATTGCTCAAACGCGGAGGCAGGACAGCAGAGGTGAAGGTGTAATCATTGAGAGGTGGAAGATGAAAAGGAGATAAAAGAAGAGTGAGAAGAGGATATGACGGAGACTGATGGCAAGGCACAGAATGTGTTCCAAGCTCACTGAAAGGGTTCCAGTGACATCCCTCTATTCAGAACCGCCAGCATGCAACCGTTGGTCTCCTTAGCTGACTGGATCCCTGCTTCCATCCAATCTTGTTTATTTATTTTTATTTTTTTTTAACTCCACAACAGTTAGAGGTTGTACAGGTGCGTCTCACTAAATTAGAATATCCTCAAAAAGTTGATTTCAGTAATTCAATTCATAAAATGAAACTCATATTTTATATAGTTTCATTACAGAGTGATATATTTCAAGTGTTTATTTCTTTTAATTTTGATGGTTATGGCTTGCAGCTCATGAAAACCCGAAAATCAGTTTCTCAAAAAATTAGAATATTACATAAGAGCAATTTATTTATTTTTTTAATAGAAATGTTGGCCAACAAAGTATTTCCATGCACACACTCAATACTTGGTCAGGGCTCCTTTTGCATGAATTAATACTGCATCACTGTGGCATGGCATGAAGGTGATCAGTCTGTGTTACTGCTGAGATGTTATGGAGGTCCAGGTTGCTTTGATAGCGGCCTTCAGCTCATCTGCATTGTTGGATCTGGTGTTGACGATACTTCATAGATTCTGTATGGGGTTTAGGTCAGGAGAGTTTACTGGCCAGTAAAATATGGTGATACCATGGTCATTAAACCTGGCTTTGGTACTTTTGGCAGTGTGGGCAGGTGCCAAATCCTGCTGGAAAATGAAATCAGTATTTCCATAAACCTTGTCAGCAGAGGGAAGCATGAAGTGCTCTAAAATGTCCTGGTACACAGCTGCATTGACTTTGGATTTGATAAAACACAGTGGACTAACACCAGCAGATGACATGGCTCCCCAAATCAGCTGCCAAGTCCTGTCACTTGGAAATCAAGGTCCCAGAATCTGGAGGAAGAGTGACCAGGCACAGAATCCAAGTTGCTTGAGGTCCAGTGTGAAGTTTCCACAGTCAATGATATGTGGAGCCATGTCATCTACTGGTGTTTTTCCACCATGTTAATCAAGTCCAATGTCAGTGCAGCCACCTAACAGGAAATTTTAGAGCACTTCATGCTTCCCTCTGACAAGCTGTATGGAGATGCTGACTTCATTTTCCAGCAGGACTTGGCACCTGCCCACACTGCCAAAAGTACCAATACATGGTTTAATGACCATGGTATCACTGTGCTTGATTAGCCAGCAAACTCTCCTGACCTAAATCCCATAGAGAATCTATGGTGGATTGTCAAGAGGAAGATGAAATACACCAGATCCAACAATGCAGACGAGCTGAAGGCAGCTATCAAAGCAACCTGGGCTTCCATAACACCTCAGCAGTAACACAGGCTGATCGCCTCCATGCCATGCTGCACTGATGCAGTAATTATGCAAAAAGAGCCCCGACCAAGTATTGTGTGTACATGGACATATTTTTCAATTGGCCAACATTTCTATTAAAAATCTTTTTTTTTTTAAATTAAATTTATATAATCTAATTTTTTGAGAAACTGAATATTTTTTTTGGGGGGGGGCATTTAATGCAAGCCATAACCATCAGAATTAAAAGAAATAAACACTTGAAATATATCATTCTGTGTGTAATGAATCTATAATATAATGTCTGAGTTTCACTTTTTGAATTGAATTATTGAAATCAACTTTTCAGTGACATTCTAATTTATTGAGATGGACCTGTATACCGCAGCTCCTGGGTGGCAGGAGGATGTAAGCAACCCGCTGAGCATGATGAGGGAGAAATGGAGCCACTGGTCAAGCAAAGAATCCTTTCACTGCACGCCTCCCAGACCACCAAAATAGAAGCCAGACAAGTATGAAAAATACATGGCCTCTGGCTGATTGTGGCATTCCCAGCACACACAAGGAGGCCCCACGCAGAGCTGGAAAGAGGAGGAAGTGGTGGAAGTTATGCTGTCCTCAGGGAAGGAAGGGAAAAAAGAAACAGAGGCAGGATATGTGGAGAAACAGAACTGAATATTTCTTTAGTATGCAAATGGATACTTTCATAAGATGTGCCATCATTTTTATCATTAGTTGCAGTTACCCCAGTAGTTAATTAATGTTCTTTTTATGTGTTTAGGATCGCCTCACCTCCTCTGGTGTAACGGAGTTTGTCAGTTTTTCAGCGCTGCAGGGAGAGACACCTCCATGAACCTAATCTACTCAAGAAGAGAAATACATATCTGGACATGTGAGGAGGCTGCAGTGAAACTAATAAGGCTATGATGATTTAAATTCAAGCCATAAAAAAGAGCTTTGACTTATTGATGACACTGCTCCCTGGTGGCTAAATGCAGGAAAGGACTTTAGCACAAAATCTTGTTTGCAGAAATATTTTTGCGATTTATTTTTGGGCATGTAGGCTTTTATTAGACAGAAACACCTGAACGAGAGACAGGAAATGGGAGGCTTGGACTCAAACCAGGGATCACTGCAGCTGAGTAACACCGTATGCATAATAGATCGCTAGTCCACATGACGCTAACAAAATAGCGACAGTTTAAGTTTCTCAGCCCCTATTACCTGTCCATCAGCAGTCATGTTTACTGTTTCGGTGTCCTTGAGCAACCCTTAAGGTGTTCTGCCCAATAGCCTCAGCAGACTGTAAATGGTAAGCTATGAATCTACAGCAGTGCTTTCACTGCAACAAAGACATCTGTCCAAATGAATTGATTTGGACCACAGCCCGCATTCCTGGGCTATATGATCCCCCCCCTTGAATATTGGAGTCATAACCCTTTTATTTCAGTGCTTGGCAGGGCAGCCTGTTAGCGATTTGATGCTGAGCGCCCTTGACATCCCTCCTACTCGGGCCTCGGCAGCGTCGGCCATGCTCCAAGACCAGGCTCTCCCCAAGACTGACACCTCTTCCAGAAATTGCTCTGCCTATCCCTGTTCCCCTCTGCGGGTCTTTGTCCATCCATCCCTTAGCTGTTGCCCTGTCTTCCTCTCCCTCATTTTCGCTCCCACTTTCCGTCATCCTCCTATCTCTTCCTTTGCCAGACGATGACAGTCACTTCAGTTGGCCTTCTCGCACTTCAGCTGAGGGGAGACATGGAGTTAGAGAGCACAGCAGAACACATTTGATGCACACGCTCACATATCGCTGTGTCTCATGGGGGAGGGGGAGTGAAGCAGGCAGCAGTGCAGATACACAGATGCCTCAGTAGTCTAACTCCTGTGTAGTAGGAGTGGGTGAGCAGATTAGGGAAGACATACACACACACACACACACACACACACACACGCACATCTCATTGTATGCCAAGCTGTCAGTAAGTCAGTGTTGTTGACAAGCCTGCTGATTGTGAGAGTGAAGTGTAAGGTGGTGACGGGTCCTTGTCAGAGCAACACAGGTCAAACCTCCCACTCCACGTCTCCTGCTGTGTTCAAGCACGTGTGTGTGTGTGTGTGTGTGCACGCACGTGCATGTGTGCACGTGGCCACGCACGAGCACATATCACTGAAACGCCGGCCCTTCTGGAAGCGAGGGAACAGTTGCTCATCCATCTCTCAGCGGGTCTCGGATCTGCTGACTGTCACCGCTCACTTGTTTGTTTACGACTGGCGCCGTCGGCAGCCCGGTCTGAAATCAGCCTGCCATCCCGTGGTGTCCAGGACATCATGAGCACAGCTTGTGCCCTTTGTCTGGCTGGCCTCATTACGTGCAGTCACCGCTGGGCTGACTGAACGTTGGGCCTCACACTTGTTTAAAGTTGCACCTGTACAGAAACTCAGCACTTTTTTTTTTTTCATGGCCATAAGCACTTTTTCGGAGAACCCCCAAGTCACACAGCCCCTCGGGGAGGCAGCAGCCTGAAGGAGAAATAAACTTATGATTGGATGGTTTCAGGTTTGAAACCCCACTAAGGAACTAGAACCAGGGCAGATGAATGGAGATGTGTGCTTGTCTTTGTTTTCATATGGACAGTATTCGCTTTCAGGACATTTTATAGTTTGCAATATAGCATGCAACTTACATGTATAATCTTTACAACTGACACATTAATTCACATTATTTTATGACATGCCATATAGTTTGTCCTCTGCGGTCTCCATCTCTCAACCTAATGATCACCTTTGGGAGGATTCAGAGTGGCGTGTTTGATAGGAGGGTATATACAGTGCTGCAAAAGATTGGTCGCCTCGACACTAATGTTCCAGAGCTTCTGTTCCAAGGAGGACTAGAACTCCCCAGACGGAACAATTACTTTTTAAAGCTGTTCTCACATTATTCGAGAAAAGAGAGCCATGGTGTAACAATCCCGTCTTTTGAAGCCTGTGGTCTCTGGTGTCCTGCCCTTTGGCCTGTGCTCCAATGAACATGGTGTCACCAGCTTTATTTGTGATATGGGTAACAACTGAGGGGGTACGTACTGTATATAACCCGTTTTCTCAATGTGAAAATGCAACAAGCAACAGAAAGCAAAGAGACAAGTATCTTCCACCAAACAAGAAATGAATAAAGAATCATGAACAAATTGAATAGAAAGGATTTGGGTATTATCATTCTGAAAATATAAATTATTTGCTTTCCATTTTGGGTTTGTTCATTCAATTATTTGATTTTGCATTCCCATGTGCACACCCCAGTTCCAATGGAGTTGGGATGTTGTGTAAAAGTTAAATAAAAACAAAATACAAAGACTTAAAAATCCTTTTCAACCTATATTCAACTGAATACACTACAAAAATAAGATATTTAATGTTCAAATGGATAGACTTTATTCTTGTTTTTTTTTTCCCCCAAATTTTCACTACTTTTGAATTTGATGTCTGCAACACATTCCAAAAAAGCTGGGACAGGGGCATGTTTAACACTCTGTTACATCAGCTTTCCTTTTAACAACACTCAGTAAGCATTTAGGAAGTGAGGACACTAATTGCTGATGCTTTGTAGCTGGAATTCTTCTGCATTCTTGCGAGATGTACGACTTCAGTTGTTCAACAGTCCAGGGTCTCTATCATACTTTGTGCTTCATAATGTGTTTCACATTTTCTGTGGGAGACAGGTCTAGACCACCGGCAGGCCAGTCTAGTACCTGCACTCTTACTATGAAGCCTTGCTGCTGTAACGCGTGCAGAATGTGGCTTGGTATCGTCTTGCTGAGATAAGCAGGGACATGCATGAAAAAGACGTTGCTTGGATGGTTGGTTACCCATGCCATGGGCACTACACACCCCCATACATCGCAGATGCTGGCTTTTGAACTTTGATAGCAATTTGGATGGTCCTTTTCCTCTTTAGCCCGAGGACATGACGTCCATGATTTCCAATAAGAATTTGAAATGTGGACTCATCAGACCACAGCACACTTTTCCACTTTGTGTAGGCCATCTCAGATAAGCTTGGACCCAGAGCAACTGGTGGTGTTTTTGGGTGTTGATGATACATGGCTTTCGCTTTGCATGGTGGAGTTTTAACTTGCACTTGTAGATGTTGCGATGAACTGCGTTAACTGACAATGGATTTCCGAAGTGTTTCTTAGCCTGCATGGTAATATCCTTTACAGAATGATGTTGGTTTTTAATGCAATGCCACCTGAGGGATCAAAGATCAGGGGCATTCAGTGTTGGTTTTCAGCCTTGCCACTTGCATACAAAAATTTCTCCAGATTCTCTGAATCTTTTGATGATGTTATGGACTGTGGCTTATAAAATGCCTAAATTCTTTGCAGTTGTATGTTGAGAAACGTTGCCCTTAAACTGTTGGACTATTTGCCTACGCAGCTGTTCATAAAGTGGTGAACCTCACCCTATCCTTGCTTGCAAATGACTGAGCCTTTTGGAAATGCTCCCTTTATACCCAATCATGACACTCACCTGTTTCCATTTAACCTATTGACCTGTGGAATGTTCCAAAAAGGTGTTTGTTTTTTGAACATTCCTCAAAATGTCACCACCTGAAAAGGATGAAGTAAAGTGAAGAAGATGAATGGAATTAGTTCTTAAGAAAAAGTTTTTACTATTTCACAAAAAATTAGAATGAAGCATAATTATTTTACGTGAAAGCTAAAAATCAAAACCCAGAGGATAATTCATTGTAAAGCACTCTGGGTTTCTTGAAAGGCGCTATATAAATGTAAACCATTATTATTATTATAAACTGTAAAAATGAAGATGATACTGTATGCAGTTTTGACACATAGGGCCATATTTTGACTGTCTGTTCACTCGTCTGTTGTCAGAGGCACATCGTGCATTTGTGGGTGTGGCCCAGTCTGTTTTGTTATTGTGTATTTGTTATTGTGGGGCTCCCGAAACGTTCAGGTTTCTGTGGGAAATTTTCTAATTTCACTTCTTTATTGGCCAAAAGATTTGCAAATAATCTGTCATTGTGCATGTGGTCTGTAGACACCCTTGCACAACAGCAGCAAATTATTTGCAAATCTTTGGACCAGTTAAGAAGTGAAATTAGAAAATTTCCCACAGAAACCTGAACCAGAAGCCCCAGGTTGGAGACCCCTGGCCTAAGGTGTGGGTTGGTTGTTAGATGGTGAACGACAATAAAAGTGACAGGAACACAAACTGGCAAACGTTAAGCTGCCATTGCATACCTTTCTTAAAGCTGTAAACACCACGTATCCACTGCACGTGAAAATCCTTTTTACGTGTCTGTATACGATTTCTCTGACAAAACATACAATCTGACTTTTTTTTTTTTGGTGAGACTGGGCTGAACACACTAGAGGCAAGGTGAGTAAAGTGTCTTGCCCAAGAACACAGCGGCAGGGTGGGTGGAGCAGGATTTGAACAGCCAACCCTCCGGTTATTGGATGACCTGCTCTACCTCCTGAGCCACTAGTTAGTTAATTCCCTTCACGCCATGAAGGCGCATGGGGCAGCGCCCATCTCCGTTTCTCTGACCCTAGGCCACACAGCTACTGTAAGTAGTGAAAGCTACAGTGGGGGGTCAGTCCTCTGGTAGCTCTGTGCGTAACTTTACTTTCCCCGTTCCATTATGCGGAGCACCCCGCTAGAAGGCCGAAAGTACCATTTTTATATGGTCTTTGGTATGACCCGGCCGGGATTTGAACCCCTGCCTCCCGGGTGTGGGGCGGATGCTCTACCAACTGAGCCACCACTCCGGAGCCACTGCCACCCCACATTGTCATAAAATGCACCATAATACCGATGCGCCTGAGATTACGCACTGTCACACCTCTTTGAAATGAGCCCCCTTCTCCCAGCGTAAAACCGGTGCACTGTCTACTGATAATTAGGTGGTATGACGACAAGTGTAAAAAACAGACGTGCGCTGGCAGAAACTAACAAAAACACTGGCATATGGGTGGAAGCACAGCGCAAAAGTTCGCTATTGACTGTGATAATAGGACCCATAGTGTCAGTTGCAAGTTATCACAAGTGATTTACTTATAATTATACAGACATTATGTAAATTTTTAATAAAAAGGAGTCATGGCCTTGTGAAGAGATGAGTGCTAATGAAAAGGCTAGATCATTGGCTCACTGCCCACAAATCTCTTAAATCTCTCATGCTCATACAAAGTGAAGTCCTCCTATTCCTACATTTAATGTACATACTGTACATACTGTACTTGCCTTTTGGCTGCATTAATTCCTAAAGCCATGTTTTTTGCCTTACATGTACAGTAAGAAGTTTCTCTCACTTTCATCGTCTAGTTCTCTATGTATAAATGGCCTTGTGACCCCTGGGTGCCGGTGTTTACATGGCTGGGAAATCAAAGTTGAGGGAGCAGATAGAAGCAGTGATTGAGGTGTAAGTGAACGCTCTGGGCCTGACCTGGCTCTCCTTGCTTAACACAAAGCCTTGTTTCCCATGGCAAGCATGAGCCTATTGAATCTATCCAGATTGTAATGAGAAGTCTTCCCACAACAATAGGTTGAGGAAAAGCAGACAACCTGGCTCTCCTTTAAAGGAATCCAATCACTAAACCCTATTTTGTTTTATCAACAATTTATCTCCTTTTGAAACCCTAAACTTGGATGGACCTAACAACCATGTGGGCATGTGGCCTTCTGTAACACAAACGGCACACTGAGGGGAACCTATTCAAGGTTGTTGAAAAAACAAAACAAAGGAGGGTAGGGAGCCAAAGAAGACATAGAAGAAGAAAATGAGAAGGAAAGAGGAATGGCAGTGCTGAGAAAAACAGACGGCTGCACCGCTCCACTGTGCGTGTCATTTCTTCAGCTCAAGAAGCGGCAAATAAACAGCCGTCTTGTTTTTGGCTCCGACACCTGTGTTGTTTCTGCACTGCCGGCATCAGCAGTGGCGAATGGTTTGTGAGCAGAAGTGGAAGTTCTCCTTTTGTCCTCCGACTGCGGAAAATAGATATTATTCATATAGGGCTTCTTCTTGGATGTGTGATATTGCTGCCAAGCATAATGGGACACAGAAGTCAACACATAAACAACAAGAGTTTCTAGGAAGTGTGCATACGTGTGTGTGTGTGCGTGCGCATGTGCGTGTCCTTTCATTTCAAAGAGTGTGCAGCATTTGAGGTCACATGTAATTTTCTGAACCAGAGTGAAGAAATCGGTTAAATATTTGCTGTCACTGAAGAATGTTTATTTAAAAGCTCACATCATATGCATATGAACTTCAGTCAATCAATCAATCTATCTTTATTTCGGATAGATTAATAGTACAGATTAAAAGAAACAGAATAATATAACAAAGGGGGAAAGAAAATCCAACAAGGTCATATTAGACAATAACTCCTCTGATTATACAGTTCAACATAAGTTATCCGAAATGGGTGATGGCTGAAGCCACAGCTTATATTGCCCACCCATATTCCATCCAAGAATTCAAAAGAAAAACAAAACAAGAGCGATTACAATTCAGAACAAAGCTAAGACAAAATGTGGCAAAAAGAAACTAAGCAACAACACAACATAGACTGGATATGACGATCCTTATATGATTTTTATATGTCATCTTGTATATATGTTTGGAGTATTTCTTCCTTTAGTTTTTGTTTAAATTGTCCAAGCGTTGTACATGATTTTAATTCAGGTCCAAAATCGTTCCATAATCTGACTCCTTGCACTGAAACACAGTGTTGCTTGGTGGTAGTTCTCACTGAAGGTTTTTGAAATATACATGTTCCTCTGAAATGATATTGTTTCTCCCTTATTTGGAACAACTTTTGGATATTTGCGGGCGGTGATAGATTCTTCACTTTAAACATCATTACTGCAGTTTTAAAGTCAACCAGATCTTTCAACTTGAGAGCTTTTAATTTAAGAAAAAGTGGGTTTGTTGGTTCCCTGTAAGCTGCTTTGTTTATTATTCTAATAGCTCTCTTCTGAAGCATAAAGACTGGATATATGTTTGTTTTATATGCATTTCCCCATACTTCAGTACAATATGTCATGTATGGGAGTATTAATGAATGATACAAGGTATATAGTGTGGGTTGATTCAGCAAATATTTCACTCTGTGTAGTATTGCAATTGACTTGGATATTTTACCTTTAATATAATTAATATGTGACTTCCAACAGTTTATCAATTATTACACCAAGAAATTTAGTTTTGGATACCCTTTCAATCGCTACACCATTTACACTGAGTTTAGATACTAAGTTCTTGTGATGGTTGTTAAAAACTATAAATTTTGTCTTACTTAAATTGAGCGTTAATTTGTTTGAATCAAACCACAGTTTAAGCTTTCCTAATTCCTTTCCGAGTGTATCCAAAAGTTGTTCCAAATTGCTTCCACTGCATAATAAATTAGTGTCCTCAGCAAACAATATTAAATCCATTTTTTCTAAAACTTTACATATATCATTTATATACATATTGAATAACAATGGCCCCAAAACTGAACCCTGTGGGACTCCACAAGTAACCTTCAGTAACTGAGTTTTTGTTACCAACACATGCATACTGATATCTATTCTTTAAGTAACTACATAACCAGGACAGTGCTACCCCCTAATACCACAATTTTGTAGTTTCATTAATAATAAATTATGATCCACAGTATCAAATGCTTTTTTAAGATCCAGGAATACCCCAACTGAATACTCTTTATTTTCAACGGCAGTTGATATTTTTTCTATAAATTCCATTAGAGCAAATGCAGTTGTCCTCTTGTCTCTGAACCCATATTGCTGCTCACACAATAAATTATTCTTCAGTATGAAGTTGTCAATTCTCTCATAGAATATTTTTTCAAGTATCTTGGAAAATTGCGGCAATAGTGAAATTGGTCTATAGTTTGAAAGTTCCCCTCTGTCACCCGTCTTGTATATCAGAATTACTTTAGCTATTTTCATTGCATTGGGAAATATACCTGTTTGGAGAGACAAGTTACAGATATACGTCAGTAGTTTCACTAAGCATTCGATAATAGTTTTGACTAAGAGCATGTCAATACCATCACAGTCCGTAGATGTTTTACTTTTAAACAATTTAACAATTTCAATGACTTCTCTCTCGTCTGTGTTCTTTTTGAAAATGGAGTCTTTTATAGCAGTGTTTTTGCTTATTGTATCACTTGTGGGTGCCGTAATGGGTATTTCTCGAGCCAAATTACTTTTGAAAGGAAGTTTCCCTTTACAATATTCCTTTAATGCCTCTTAGATACACATTTGCATTTCATGAGGTGTATTGGTTATGGCACTGTCACACAAAAGGAGAGGGGGGGAAAAAGTTGTACATGTGTTTAGGATTCATTTAGTTTCTGTGTCAGTCATCTTCTCAGTGTCTCCGCGGTGAAGAATGTGTTGATGAGAAGTTACTTACTCCCGACAGAAAGATGGCTGCCATGTGGTCTCATCAGATAAAGCCTGGACCAACTGTCCAAACATAAATGCACACACACACACACACACACGGACAAAGAGTTGAGCATCTGAGGGGAAGGCGATGGCAAGGTGTGCGTTTACAGGCGCCGGCACACCAACTGTCACGCTCATGCAGACAAAAGAAAATAAATGTCGCTGGGTCTTTTATGCTACTTGACTCTGAAGTTTCTTAAATCAGCTGCTTAACATAAATTAGCATTTGCAAAATAAATGTAATGTTTTGTGGCATGGTAAAGTGATGCTGATGAATGATGCATGAGGGTATGCAAATGGGTGTGATCCTGTAGAAGTTGCTGGTCTGCGATTCACACCCTTTACTCCCCCCCACCCCCCATCCATCTACCAACCACAGAGGGGGATGCAGACCTACACAATGTTTGTTCCATGCTCCCATCCCGCCACTGTCCTTTTACTCCTGCTCAGTACTTTAGTTGACATGGAAAACTTGTAGTTGTTCTCACGAACTTGAAATTACCACTGCAATGCAAATCGGTATCCAGCAGGCATCTGTAGAAAGCGTACTTCTTGCAGGCTGCTTAGCTCTTTCCCAACTCGCTTCCAAAAGCCTGCGTTGCATATCCCAAAGGCCGCAGGGCTTTCAGCAAGTAAAATATGTGCCATTATATGCATTGTCTTTTCACAGTGGCTAGTGCTAGGCTGCATAATGAATTAGAGAATGGAAAAGAAAACATTCGAGTGTCCAAAAAGAGGTTAGGTGCCTGTTTAAAGACTTCTTTTTTCAGTAATAAAACAACAACTGGCACGCCATCACTGCTCAGCTACAACCACATATACTTGATGTTTTGTGCATCAGACTTAATATCTTTTGTCATATTTTTTTCATCTAGTTCTCCAGCAAATTTCATCAGCTTTCAGATGGTAATGGCTTGGGAGACGAGTTGGCTGAAGTGCTTCATTTAGGCCATCACTTCTCGGCTGTAGGAAGCCGTAATGCAGCTTACTGTATAACTTAATCACTGCTGATGTTTCCTGTAATTCTCTGTTATTACACGATTGCCATTTACTGTATCCTGACATTTCCATGTACGTCAAAGCCCTTTGAGTCTTAAGGGGGTAGTGTCCATGCTTCTTCATACTCTGGCATCAGAGGTATTATGTTTCCACACTGTGCAAAAATAGGAATTTCCCATCAACAAAGCATCACATTCAGTTCAGTTAAAGATCCCATGAACTAAAAATTTTTTTTACCATTAAAATGTTCACTTTACAATGAAATGCACACTGTCTGTGTCTCGTTAAACTGTTAAAGAAACAAGCAGATTGTGCTTCCTCAGTTTTATTTAACAAACGAGCCCAGCCTTCACTTCTCTAAGTTAGCAAAACAAACACATCCTGAATGCCTCCTGATTTGATTGATCTACTCAAAAAACTTGTACTCAGTCAGATTAGGGGTCATTAATATTAATGACCCCTATTGACACCTCCTTGACACCTCCTTGACACTATTTTTTCAACAAGGAAAAGTGCTCCGGGGGAAGCTGTCTGCCCCGCTGGAACGGCTCCAGTGGGCTATTTATGTGACACAGGTAATTGGAAAATGCTGTGTCTCTCTAATCTCTCTATCGAAGATATTGAAGATTTGTTTATCTTCGTAATCTTGGTGATTGGGATAATTCTGATTGGGACGGGAATTGTCTTGGTTTACCGCAAATTGCTGAAGATGGATTCAACCTATCAAAATGCTGGCCAGGCGAGGTGCATCCAACAAATTGAAAAACTGGAGAAGACCCTGATAGCGACTACTGGAGAACTGTCTCGTAAGGTGGATTACATCATGGGTTCGCTCAGGTCTTTCCACGACGAATTCAAAGCTGCGCAATGAAGGATTAATGTACTGAATCTACAGAAGAAATACAAGTCTTCTCTGTGATCAGTCCTATTTGGCATTATTATTCCCCATGAAAATTCCTCCTGGCTGTCTGCAGACTGTGTTTTTTTTCAAAATCATGAGCACAAGGCCTTGGACAGCCAGCTGCAGCGCCAGATAAGACTGGGCGCCAGACAGACAAAACATCTTCTGCCAAGGGTCCTTGGGTCTTTCTTATTATCATCAACACTGCTCAACACCGCACACACATTGATTCATGAACTGAATAAAGATATACTGTACACTGCTGTCTTGTGTCTTGTGAAATTCTGAGTGTAGCGAATGTATGTGCATTGTGAGCTTTTTTTTTCCTTGAACTCTTAATATTGATTAAAGTAACCAGTATTTTGAATCAATGATTTTTTTGCTCCTTCCCATTGTATTATCTTTATGCTTCCTGTATCCTCCTGCTGATAGGCGCGTTTCAGATGCGCCGCGGCACGGAAATGCAGGTCATTACTGTGTCAAGTCAAATTCTCTCGTATGTTATCAGTGTTCTGTTAATGTACTTGGCAATAAATCCTTTTCTACTTCTACTTCTACTTCTTCTAATGGAAAGCTGACAGATGTTTTTTGAGCTGTAATATGACACAAAAATGGTTTGGGGTCTAGAAAACAACATGCAGTCATGTGAAAAAATTAGGACACCCCATTAAATATTCAGTTCTTTATTCAGAAATGTTCACATATCTATGTCTAACCTTGTTTTTATGTGTATTTTTTAACATTTATTTTAGCCATTTTCAATCAACTTTATAAAGCACTTTTAAAAACAACACTCGCTACACAAAGTGCTGTACAGCAAGAAAACATAAAAGCAGGAAGCAGGGCACTAACACAAAAACAATATAGAACTACAGTCAAAAATAAAATAAAAGGTTAAATGAATAAATGAAATCCATTTCATTCAATAAAATCAATCTCTCACACTGGGTCGAAGGCCAGGGAGTAAAAGTGTGTTTTAAGACGGGTTTTAAAAATGGACAGTGAAGGTGCCTGTCTGATGTCCAGGGGTAAGTCATTCCATAACCTGGGTGCCATGATCGAAAAGGCTCTGTCCCCTCTGAGCTTCTGCCTCGCCTTTGGCACCCCCAGAAGCAGCTGTTCAGCTGACATGAGGTATCGGGTGGGAGTGTAAGGATGCAGAAGCTCAGAGAGGTATGGCGGAGCAAGACAGTTCAAGGATTTAAAAACAAAAGAATTTTCAAATGAACTCTAAAATGCACGGGCAGCCAGTGGAGTGAAGCTAAGATGGGTGTGATCTCTTCCACGTGTGCCTGTTAAGACGAGCAGTGGCATTTTGAACCAGCTGCAGACGCAAAAGAGGTGACTGGCTGACACCGGCGTAAAGTGCGTTACAGTAATCCAGCCAAGATGAAATAAAAGCATGGATTACTGTTTCCAGGTGCGGTCTAGAGAAATGGGTTTTACTTTTGCTAAACGCCTTAGATGAAAGAAGCTGGATTTTACCACAGAGCGAATCTGAGTGTCTAATTTAAAATCACTGTCCATGATAAAACCAAGGTTCTTAACTGTGGATTTCACATAAGGAGTGAGGGGGCCCAAGTTTACTGGAGGGGACTCACAGGGGCCACTAGGTCCAAACACCGTCACTTCTGTCCTCTTATCATTACAATTTAGAAAGTTTAGGGCCATCCAAGACCTGATGTCTTCAATGCATGCCAGGAGTGGGTTTACTGATGAGGCAGCTTTTTGTTTTAGACAGGCATATATCTGACAGTCATCAGCATACAGGTGGAAGGAGATACCATGCTTTTTAAAAATGGAACCCAGCTGAAGTATGTACAGAGAAAAAAGCATGGGCCCTAGAATTGACCCCTGTGGGACCCCGTAAGGCAGAGGAGCAGAAGAGGATTCAGACCCAGAGATGCTAACTTTAAAACTCCTGTCTGCCAGATCGGACCTAAACCAGTTGAGCAGTGCCACAAATGCCCACTAGGTGCTGCAAAAGGTAAATTAAAACATGATGGTCCATTGTGTCAAAGGCAGCAGTTAAATCAAGCACCACAAGAACAGCATATTCACCTGAATCACATGCTAAGAGGATATCATTAAAAACTCTTAACAACGCTGTCTCTGTGCTATGAAGAGCTTTGAAACCAGATTGAAAAACCTCCAAAATACCGTGTTCATCCAGAAAACATTTCAGCTGCATATAGACAATTTTCTCTAAAATTTGAGAGAAATGGCAGCTTGGAAATAAGCCTAAAATTTGCCAACCTGGCATGATCGAGACCAGGTTTCTTAATCAAGGGCTGCACTACTGCATGTTTAAAATTTACAGGAACCACACCAGATGACAGGCTGCTGTTCAAGATGGTGAGAACTGACTGGCCTATACTGGGAAGCACCGCTTGAAAAAGTCTAGGAGGGACAGCATCACAGGGAGACCCTGAGGGCTTAATGTGGGTAACCACATCCTCTAAAAATGACAGAGTCACAGGTTCAAACTGATTAAAAACAGCAGAACAAGGGACAGAGACAGAGGGATCAGAGGCAGGAGCTGAGATGAGAGCCCTGGTGGTGGCCACCTTATCAATAAAAAAAGTGCATAAATTCATTACATAACTCAGGAGGCCTCCAAACAGCCAGTCTGAGGGGTATTAAGAACAGAGTCACTAGTGTTAAATAAAACACGCTGATTATGACAATGAGATAAAACGATATGAGCAAAATATTCGTTTTTTGCCTGCTTGGCAGTATTTTGATACTGACGCCAGCAGTCTTTTAAAATCTGCAGTGACATCTGCAGTTTGTCCTTCTTCCACCTGCGTTCAGCTCTGCGGCACTCCTGTCTGACTGCACGACTTCTGTCACTGAACCACAGCTCAGGTTTGGATCGAGGCTGCTTGATTTTCAGTGGCGCCACAAAGTCCAAGATGGTTTGGTAGGAGGAGTGAAACCAGGAGCTGAGTTCCTCCACAGATGAGGTGGAACCAGGAGGAACACAGAGCTGGTCAAAAGCAGCGGAGAACCGACCGGCAGTGGAGGGGTTAAAAACCCGGCAGCGCTGAGCAGGAGCGCGAGTTTTAGCTGCAGTGCGTAACAGATCAGCCTCAAATAATACAGGCAGATGGTCAGACAATACAGTGTCACAGATTTCTAAGTTAAAAACAGACAGGCCATAAGAGAGGACAAGATCTAACGTGTGTCCGTGCTCGTGTGTAGCACCACCAGTCACGGACTGCACCAGATTTAGAGAATCAGTGATATTTAAAAAGTCTTTCACCAGCGGCTTATCAGGACAACATACATGTATGCTAAAATCTCCAACAATAAGAACACAATCATAATTTCTAACAATACCAGCCAAGAAACTGGCAAAGTCATTTAAAAAGTCCTTATTATATTTGGGTGGTCTGTATATGACAGCACACAGTAGCGGGTTAGAGCAACCCACCTCAAAGAAAGTCAGTTCAAAGCTGGAGAATGGAGAAGGTAAAAAGCACTGCTTACATTTATAGTCATTTTTGTAAACAGTTGCCGTTCCTCCTCCTCGTCCTGTTGTCCGCGGGGAATTAAAATGGCAGCAACCTGGGGGTAAAACTTCGGACAGAGCAGAGAATTCACTCGCAGTCTGCCAGGTCTCCATCACAAAAAAGAAAGCCAGTTCCCAGGAGCTGATGAAATCCTTCAGGATGTAAGTTTTATTTGCCAGTGATCTGGCGTTTACCAAGCCAATCCTGGCTGGAGCTGGAGCCTGGGCCTCAGCAGAACAGGAAACGTGGCACAGCGGTCTCAGACGCCAGGGATTAACCCCACGCTGGCGAGGCCGGGGAGAGCAGCGGTGCCGGATCACCTCACCAAGGCCAGTCACAGGGACCAGGCAGACATCAACAGGATCCAGGGAACGCCAGGACACAGAAACCTGGGGATATAATCCGCTCAGAGTCCAGGGAACAGGGAAGGAATGTGCCAGGCGGGCCTTCAGTTTCACCAGCCGACTGCTGTGTTTCCCATGGCGACGGTGAGGCCTTCGCTTGGAGAGAGGGGCCGAGGCCCGATACAGGTAAGGCGGGATATCTGACAGGAGCGGAGGCTTCTGTCCACCATAATCAAACGAAATAAGAGCCTCGGCAGGAAATCTAAGATCCAACAATGTTTGGCGGTTGTACACCAGTAAGGACTTAATTTCTCGAATGCCAATGGTTAAAAACCGTATAAAAACAAGCAAAGTTGTCAGAGACAGACGGTCAGCCCCATACACTGGAGCCATCTTGTCTTCT
The DNA here is from genome assembly GCA_020510985.1 of Pholidichthys leucotaenia. Taxonomy (NCBI): domain Eukaryota; kingdom Metazoa; phylum Chordata; class Actinopteri; order Cichliformes; family Pholidichthyidae; genus Pholidichthys; species Pholidichthys leucotaenia. The sequence goes on along the minus strand of CM035847.1, from coordinate 123,685,754 downwards.
TGACTCTTGAAAAGGAAGATATTGGATTTTAAGGATTTTAAGTGGGAATGAAAGTGGGGGTGTCCTAAAAAAAAAGATGGGGAGTGTCCTAATTTATTCCCCACTATTTGTTTAGAATTACATTTTACAGAAAATTTGAAAAAAGCCTTTAATTAATTTTTAATTGTTTAATTGTATTACATGAATCTCCCAGTATTTTTAGCATTGATTATCCATATGTCCAAATATGTTAATACCCTGATCCTACCGAGCGGGGTCCGATCGGACCCCACACATATGTTCTTATGCACAACACGGACATATTATCGATCACAGCTATCATGCTTTCTGACTTTGTTTGTCATCATCTGTGAATCACAAAAAATAAATCTGATTTAAAATACAGTTTTCTTCTGTACTGTCAGTTCAGATTTTTCATTGGGGTCCGATCGGACCCCAGGGAAAAATATGATGTTAATGATATTAAATGTATGAATTTTGTTATATTTCAGTGAATGATGGCTCAACAAGGTAGACTTTGGTCAGAGAAAAAAGGAAGACCTATCTTTAGTGCCACCATGTCGCGAACTAGGTTCACCGGAACTGTTTTTCAACACTTCCGGTTGTCAACCGGGCTACTCGTGCTGAAAGGCAGGCAACCGACAAACTAGCCCCATTCCGGGATTTTTGGATCATGTTTCAAGCACAACTCTTTGTTTTAACCAAATAAAACATTTTAAGTGAAAAAAAAATACTTTGGTATTGCTTAATAATCCAATTAACAGTTAAATTTTGTGTGGGGTCCAAACGGACCCCAGTTGGTACTATTTGTATGTAAAATATGTTGGTAGGATGAGGGTTAAAACACACACACAGGCTTATACAGGGTGTCCTAATTTTTTCACATGACTGTCTGTCATGGAGAATGCCTAAACTTAATAATCCCTGGAAATAGCAAAATATGGGACCTTTAAGGATTTGGCTTTACCTTGGTATAAAATTATGATAATCAGAAAGTTGTTTCCCTCTAAAATTAGCTATACAGCCTTTTAAATTCAACCGTTAAAAAAAGGAAAAGATGCTGTAGAGTTATGTGGACATTTGAGACAAGAGAATATTTTATCAATCTAAACTCCCATATTTAGTGGCGTTGTGTGATCAAGGCTTTCTATTCCAGTTAATGCTATGCTCTGAGTGGAAACTAGCCAATGCATTTTGCGGTCTATTCCCTCTGTGCTCCTCATTGTAAATTCTATTGTTGGAGTAGCTCAAGGCTACTGACAGTTAAATGCCCCCCACTCTGATATACCAGGAGAAAAGCTGGAGAGAAACACTTGCACCAAGGAAGTGTAATCAATAGACATACAACAAACGTGCTGATCTTTGGCAGAGATTCAACTCTGGCCTGTGTTCACAGATTTACAGGTGGAAGGGCCAGTGTGGGTGTGGGTATACATGTGAATATTTATGGGTTGTTCTTTTTTTTTTTTTTCTCGTGCAGTCCAAGAGTTTCAAAGTCAAATTTTTTTTTTGTGTTCAGTCTCACACTCCTTTTTTAAAAGGGGGTGTGCTTTTGCAATTCAGTTACCTTTGATTCTGTTTGATACAGGTGTTAAAATCCTGATTCTTCGATTGAAGGATCCAAGAATAAGCCGGAGAATTCTTCAATTCAAAGATGTAACATTTATTCAGAGGTCACATGTAAAGCAAGCAGCACTGGGTTCAGCGTGATGCAACTCCCTCGGGAGCGTCGACAGACTGACCCCGACTTCCGGGTGCAACTTACATTCATCTTCTTGGGTTGGTTGGACCAACCCCGTACAATAGGATGGGCTTGTACGCAGCAGTCTGATTGGCCAGTTTAACTCTGACGTGAACAGGCCATCCGCTATTCACGTTAACTATCTCCTAAGATGTACTATAAAAAGTGTATGTGTGTGTTGGTTTGGGTGTGTAACTAATGTAATAGACCTGACTAAAAGAAGGGAGAGAGATAAGAAAGAGGGCTCTATAGCTCTGCCTGATTCCTGTTTATCATATTGTGGTTGTGTAACACTTCAGACTGTAGTTTGACACTTAACATATTTGTTCATAAGAATGTAAACAGAATATGTATAGCATATGTGTAGAGCATAATGGGAGATTACCTACAGAATTATTATTTTGGCACTCTAACTTTTCATAACCCTTTCATTCTCCCCTTTGACATGATTTTATCATGTCAACCATACATGGTGTGAGAGACACTAGCGGTTAGCAGATGGTGAATAAAGTAGGTCCCTACATTGTGTGTCAACCCAGTCAGTCAATCTAAGATAGGCTTGCACCACTGGTTCTGATACCCTTGCCTCCCCCCTTGCGGACACCCCAACTCAGTGCAGCGATGTCTAAGAGGGCATACCGAGGCAACACGTCTTTGTCCAGATGAACTACAGTCACATCATTGTCCTTGTTCACTAAGTCCTGCACCCCCACCGAGGTCTCCTCCTGATCATCATGTGAATAGTTCTTTGCCCAGTGAAATGGATCATGTGGGGGTCATAAGGTCAAGCAGGGTCAATCCACGAAGCCCACAAAACATTTTGTCCACCAGTTGACCTTTGCCAGGGCTCGCATCGTTCAGCTGCAGTCATCACACGGTTGCGACAGGGGTTTGGCCTTTCTCTGTGTCTGTTTCCTGTATCCGCAGCTGTGGAGCACAGTCCCATCTCGTAGACACACACCGGTACCATTAGAAACAAAACAACTGTGTGCCCACGCTCTGAGGCACATCTCGTCCTATGAGGTTTATAGGGCAGTCTGGTGGAGGCAGCAGAGAGTAGACAACATCCAATCCAGCCAGTGAACAGTTCAGTGATGCTGTCCCAGGGAAGCCACCCGCCGGTCTATGGTTAGTGGACAGAGGTAGAGACACTGGTGTTGATGAAGCTCGAGCCCCTGTGCCCACCGTAGCTTCCACTGTGAGGGGTAGCGTTGGAAAATGCAGTCTCCCCCGTGTGGCTGATCTGGCTCCACCCCGGGTGCTGGAGGTGCGGTGAATGCACATGGGTACCAGTCCATCCTGCTTCTATGGACTGAAGTCGTACAGTCACTGGCCCTACGACCTCCTTTTCTATGTCGCAGGCACACGTCGTGTTGGTCTGGTGGCCCCCCTGCATGCACCTTCCCTGCACCCTCCACCTTTGCTTGGATGCCGATACAAAGGGCTTGGCCGGGACAGGATCAATAATGACCTGAGGGGTCGTCACTGCAATGGCTGGAGCCTGTACCGTTTTATCCTTATTCACTACATCTGTAAATGGTAAATGGCATTCATTTATATAGCGCTTTTATTCTCATCCCTTGATGACCAAAGCACTTGACAGATCCTGCTATCCACCCATTCATACACACATTCACACACTGATGGCAGCATGCTACCTAACATGGCGCTTCCAGACCCACCAGGAGCAATTAGGGGTGAAGTGTCTTGCCCAGGGACACAACGGCAGGATATCCGGGGAGAGCGGGATTCAAACCGCCAACCATGTGGTTATTGGAAGACCTGCTCTACCTCCTGAGCCACTGCCGCCCCATCTGTAGTTGAGAGTGCTGTTGTAAGTTATCTCCCATTAGCCTTTGAGTGTATGATTGTCAGCTAACGCAGGAATACTATAAGTCTCACACCCCTACGTGTGTGTGGTGAACTATGTATGATTCATGTATTATCAGTAGCACATTGTGTTTACAAATAATCTGTAATAGCGCAATGGTCTTCTTCGTCATCATCCTCCGTCCTGGGATCTTCAGCTCCTTCTCTGGACTCAGCAATTGGTTTCTATGAGGTATGAGATGTGCAAGATTTGCGGATGACTGCCACTGTGGAAAATTGCATTTGGAGGTTTAGCGCATGTATCAATATACACTCACTGGCCACTTTATTAGGTACACCTGTCCAACTGCTCGTTAACACTTAATTTCTAATCAGCCAATCACATGGCGGCAACTCAGTGCATTTAGGCATGTAGACATGGTCAAGACAATCTCCTGCAGTTCAAACCGAGCATCAGTATGGGGAAGAAAGGTGATTTGAGTGACTTTGAACGTGGCATGGTTGTTGGTGCCAGAAGGGCTGGTCTGAGTATTTCAGAAACTGCTGATCTACTGGGATTTTCACGCACAACCATCTCTAGGGTTTACAGAGAATGGTCCGAAAAAGAAAAAATATCCAGTGAGCGGCAGTTCTGTGGGCGGAAATGCCTTGTTGATGCCAGAGGTCAGAGGAGAATGGCCAGACTGGTTCGAGCTGATAGAAAGGCAACAGTGACTCAAATAACCACCCGTTACAACCAAGGTAGGCAGAAGAGCATCTCTGAACGCACAGTACGTCGAACTTTGAGGCAGATGGGCTACAGCAGCAGAAGACCACGCCGGGTGCCACTCCTTTCAGCTAAGAACAGGAAACTGAGGCTACAATTTGCACAAGCTCATCGAAATTGGACAATAGAAGATTGGAAAAACGTTGCCTGGTCTGATGAGTCTCGATTTCTGCTGCGACATTCGGATGGTAGGGTCAGAATTTGGCGTCAACAACATGAAAGCATGGATCCATCCTGCCTTGTATCAATGGTTCAGGCTGGTGGTGGTGGTGTAATGGTGTGGGGAATATTTTCTTGGCACTCTTTGGGCCCCTTGGTACCAACTGAGCATCGTTGCAACGCTACAGCCTACCTGAGTATTGTTGCTGACCATGTCCATCCCTTTATGACCACAATGTACCCAACTTCTGATGGCTACTTTCAGCAGGATAATGCGCCATGTCATAAAGCTGGAATCATCTCAGACTGGTTTCTTGAACATGACAATGAGTTCACTGTACTCAAATGGCCTCCACAGTCACCAGATCTCAATCCAATAGAGCATCTTTGGGATGTGGTGGAACGGGAGATTCGCATCATGGATGTGCAGCCGACAAATCTGCGCCAACTGTGTGATGCCATCATGTCAATATGGACCAAACTCTCTGAGGAATGCTTCCAGCACCTTGTTGAATCTATGCCACGAAGAATTGAGGCAGTTCTGAAGGCAAAAGGGGGTCCAACCCGTTACTAGCATGGTGTACCTAATAAAGTGGCCGGTGAGTGTATATGATTCTGGCATACAACAAGCACAAAGTTAGAGCTTTGTTAATTCCTGCAAGCCCTCCGTCATCGGGGTGTTTCCTACAGGACTAATGACACTATGACAACTGCTGCTTTTAGTTTTTATGATCTGGTTAACTCCTTTCTGGGCTTCTGAATATATGGTCTATAGTGTCATACTCTGCTCCTTTTATTAGATCTACATCTTTTTAACCTTTTACCGTAACAAATTTAGAATTTGCTTCAAATTTTCTCATCCCCTCATTTGTTAATGTTTGGTCATGTAGGAGATTTCTGGGCGTCAATGTGCACAGCCTTTTGTGCTGTGGTTACTCAGTTAAGAGACAATGCATATGCTTCTAATTTAGGAGAATATTCTATGTTGAGGTCAGGTGTTGGTTTTCCATGGATGGCTACATTTCCCAGCAGAGGTGACAAAATGTCCAACATTTTCCAATCCATGTGTTTGGGTCTAATCAGCGGGATGTGTGGAACCCCCCCCCCCCCATAGGTTGAAATGTCTCTTATCCCCTTCAACTAGGACAATGGATGCTTCCACACATTTTCTTGTTTACCAGTCCAAGTTTTTTGACCAACCTGGAAGATGGGTTTGCAAATAATGGTTGTTCATAATTTGGATTAGATCCGTTCAGTTGCCTATAGTACATGGGGTACAATGCTACTTTTACAGATGTTGATAGGTATTCTACTGGTAGCTTGCCATTTGCAGAATTTAACGGTTACTTTTTCTGACTTTGAAAATATCCTCTGTGTCATTACCCGGAGTTACTACTTTACATACACCTGCACCATACGAATTTAATCGAAGTACCTTGAACCTCAGATCAGGTAAATGGAAGATGTCTGCTGTTTTCTAATAATTTAATTTTTGCTAATTTTCTGTATATATGTAGAAGTGAGTCCACTTATCTGTTTTAGTCTTAAGCATGCAGTCCAGTTTTTCCGTAGCTGGTGTGGATCATGGGTGCCTCCCCTCCCAGCGGCCACTCTCGCCATCACTGTTTCCATTGTGGGTGCATTGGCCCCTCCTGCTAAACTGCTGTCCTCCCCCTCCTCCTTTTGGCTTCCTTTTATCAAAGAAACAGATTCATGGGGAGCCTCAGGCACCCCGTCTGTCAGCCATTCCATAAATAAGTGTGGGTTTTTCCTTCAAATTTTATTTTCCTTTATCTAGATTTCCAACTTTGAGTCAAGAAAGGCTTTAACTCCATGTGTTGTGTGAATAGTGGTTTAATTGCTCATTGTCAGGTGCATTGTCTTTTCTACAGCCTTTCTTATAGCAGCTACATGTTTCACACAGGCCGGATGACCTATTCCTACATTGTCTACGGACCACAAGGTTACGAAGAAAAGACAGCTTTGTGCGCTTACTCGAGTTTTGTATTTGTTTACAATAAAACAAAATGTGATTTTTTTTTTCCATGTTTATTTTACCTTTATTTAACCAGATAAAAATCCCACTGAGATTTAAAAACCTCTTTTCCAAGGGAGAACTGGCCAAGAATGAAAATGTGGTGACTTGTGATGGTATGGAGTCCTGAAATGCCCACCAACAACTAAATAAAAGAAATATTTTAGCACCTTTCTATCTGTGCTTGTCCCACTCTCCCCCTTTTGAAACAGAACAGCTTTAACACAAAGCCGTTCTTTTCATCAGCATCCAAATGAGGACCATGTAGGGGAGGATACCCATAGTGTTGCTAATTGGGACCACCCCCCACACCAGGGTTTTACTGTTAAGATGGCCTCTGCCTCTATTATTAAACCTCTGACCATCTCCTGTGGCCCTGCAGCTGATACTGATAGGGCAGATTAGGTGGGGCGGGTCTGGGTAGGGTCCATATTGTTGTGATATGAGGCCCTGTGGTGCATAGATAGTTTGGTGGGGCATGGGTTGTTGTGGCATCTGCTTAGCAGAGGCTTTATTTTGGTTTTTACCTTATCCACGGCTTTTTCTAAAAAATACTTCAGTTTGCTCAGTATGTGATTTTGGCACCTCTGATAGGGCTTTTAGTAAAATCAGATCTGTTATATTGAGATGTGATTTTTAGCTGTAGTTTTAGGCGCCAGTTATGCAATCCTCAATTCTCGTGAACACGTGCTGACTACAGCTGATTCACGAATACTGGTTATACACACTTAGAGAACATATGAGTAGTTTGCTGAATCTGGAATGGCTTGTTAGCACCAACACAGTTCCTGGCAAAATATGTATGGCTTACGCAGACTAACACTTAAATGTTCATGAATGAGATTCAATATTTGAGACACTGTCCGAAGGTAAATGGAAAGCAACAATATAATTTATTGTACTTACGTGTGCTTAGTTGATCATCTATGACCCATCTTTCGATGTCTCTTTGTTTTATATTCTTTTACAACTATCTCTCAGAATGGGAAGAGTGAGTGCTGTGTTTGGAAACTTGAGGGGGAGACTGTGGAACAGTCGACATGTGTCTCTGTGTGAAATGCAAAGTGTACAGAGCGACAGTACTGGCTACTCTATTGTATGGTGCTGAAACTTGGACTGTCTACAGCATGCAGGTGAAGAAACTCCACGTGTACATGATGAGACACCTTCAAGCCATAATGAACATCTCATGGAAAGACAAGATAACCAACATAGAAGTGTTGAAACGAGCTGGTCTACCATCAATGGAGGACATGCTAATACAGATGAACCTGAGATGGCTCAGACATGTTGAGAGGATGGACCACCAGCGTCTCCCTCGGCAGTTACTCTACTCACAGTTATGTGAGGGCAAACGCAATCAGGGTAGACCAAGGCTCAGATTTAAAGACACTGTAAAAAACTTGGAGAAGTCGGACATAGACAGGAGTTCCTGGCAGCGGAAGGCTAAGGACAGAGCTGTGTGGAGGAATCTGATCAGACCTAAATGAAACAGTCATTGTCGCCCACGACAGACTGCTATGATGATGATGACTGTTGTTGCGGAGGGAGGAGGGGGTCACTAGGCGATGGTGTGGGGGCGGGGGGCCGCAGCCAATTCCGGCGGGCCTGAAGAGGGTCTCTCACAGTCGCTGGGGGAGGGAGGTGATCCACAGCCACGACCATCGTCTCAGATTAATAGAGAAACAGACAAGCCATTAAACGGCGTGATTTTGTCCTTTTTGATTTTTTCGCATTTGATTATTTTGCTTTTGTTCTCACCGTTGCAGCATGAGTCTCTTATTCTTATGTTTTTCTTTCCTTCTTCCAATCGTTTCTCCATATTTTCTCTTGTCCCGCACAAAACTTTAACAATTCATCAGCTTTCAATTTTTCTCTAAAATCAAACTTCCCTTTCCATTTTCTGTCCACTCTCACTTCCACAATGCTCATCTCCACAACTTCTATTTATATATTCATTTATTTTTATTTTATTTATGTAGTTATTTATTTATTCCAATTTGCAATTTTCCTTTTTTCTTTAAATTACCTCACCTTTTTATATTGTCCACCTAGGATTTTTCTACACTTTTATTGTATAAGTAGGAATAAATCTCCTTATTCTCCCCTCTGCCCAATTTAAAGTTGAACCTTTTCACTCCAGCTGATTGAGCAGGCCTTGCCTCACTACATCAAACCCACACTGGCGAGTGTGGGAGGGCCTTTTTTGCCGTGCACAGACTTAAAACTTTCCTTTCAGCCAGAGTGATAAGGTTCCAAATTTATTAGGAAGATTTGAAGCCCTATTTGGCAGTAGATTTATGAAAGAATGCACTTCCTACATTTGGCCACATGATGGAGGCACTATGCCATAGTTTAAAGGTGGTGGTTCAAGATGGCGGGCGGCGCGGTGTAGTAGTAGTAGTAGATTAGTTTATTTGACAGGGACAGTGCAATAAACATAGACAATGGTGGAATGGTTAGCACTGTGGCAGCACAGCAACTCACCCTTGGCCTGGGGATCCTGGGTTCGATCCCAGCCCCCGACCAATAGTGATCTGTGTGGAGTTTGCATGTTCTCCCCGTGTCTGCATGGGTTTACTCCGGGACTTCTCCGGTTTCCTCCCACATGCCAAAAACGTTCAAGTTAGGTTAATTGGAATCAAAACTGGGGATTCTAAATTGTCCTTAGGTATGAATGTGACAGTGAATGGTTGTCTGTCTCTGTGTTGGCCCTGTGATGGACTGGCGATCTGTCCAGGGTGTACCCTGCCTCTCGCCCAAAGATGCTGGGATAGGCTCCAGCCCCCCTGCGACCCGAAAAGGATTAAGCGGAAGAAGATAAATGAATGAAAGGTTCAAGATGGCGTTTACCCGCACATGCGCATTGAATGCCACTTGGCCGCCTCTGCCACGTGCAATTGTGAACGTGCAAGATGGCCCCGGAGCCTATTGTCCACAAACCACGACTTGTTTTTCAAAGACACTAGAGCGCTGCCTCCTTATCTTCAGCTGTAAACATGCCAGAATAACCTGACAACTTTAATTTAGCACTCCATTTTAATACTGTTACCTCAAATCTCCTCTCAGTAGCCTGTTTTAAACAATCTCAACTCCAATCAGCAGTGGGGGCAAATTCCCTCCCTCCTTTGTGGAAAAACACACACCCGCCTTTGTTTCCCACACTGCCCGAAGAGCACTGTTAGTTAAATCATACTATGGGAAAAGTTTAGTACATATTTCCAACCCCCGTTATTTCTCAAACCACACATTTATCCCCTAAAGACACAGAATTAACATAGACATCAGCATGCAGAATATAGACAATACAAAACAACTTTTTATATTATTATGAACAGTCGCTCACTAAGGAATGGTTAAGATTCTTGCACTGTACTGTAAATTATTACTATTTTTATTATCATGGGCAGTCGCTCACTAAGGATGGTTAAAAGATTCTTGCGCTGAACTGTAAATTATTACTATTTTATTTATTACGGACAGTCACTCACTAAGGAATGGTTAAAAGATTCTTGAGCTGTACCTTAAATTATTAACAAAAGGTTTTTGTTTTTTGTTTTTTTTTTCCTGTACCGGCACCAGGCTAGCCCTGGTTCCCTTATTTGGGGAGACGAACACGGGTGATTACTGATCACCGCTATTCCCTAAGTCTCGTAATTATTTCGGAACAGACTGCATCCGAAATACTTCACCCACGTGGCATTGTTCCTTAACGGCATCGGGTCAGACAGTTAAATCCCCCCGCCCCCAGCATCAGGCTAATCCTGGCTATTTTAATTTGGAAGACGGACACAGCTGTTGTCCCCTAAGTCTTATTAATTCTGGGTACAGACTGCTCCCAGAATTCCACCGACTCATCCAACTTTAAGCAGAGGGCACTTTAACTGAAGCCTCGGCAGTTCCTCCAGTACAAGCGGTACCATATCTTAAAGCTCAGTGCTATACTGATTTAAACGATCATGGCTTCGCTCCCTAGTGGCATCGGGTCAAACACTTTAAATGGCTCCCCCCGGCATCAGGCTACTAACCCTGGCTATTTTCATTTGAGGAGATGAACCTGGGTCATCATTGATCACTCCGGCTTCCTAAGTCTCGTATTTATTTTGGTTCAGACTGACTCCAAAATGCTTTATTATTTGATGGACTATACACCCGTGAACTGTATGTCCTGATCGCAACCGTCCTACCTCTAATAATAGGACATGTGCACTTTCCTTTGCGTGAAACTATTTGACTGTTTGTTTAGACTTTACATGTGACTCCAAATTAAATTAGAAAATTTAGAGATCGGATATACCCCTTAATCAGACAACTGTAAATTTAGTATGGCCAAAGTGCAGAAATTCGTGTAAGGAGGTTTTCTGCTTACCTTTCTGTTTGGGCACCAAAGTCGTCTATAAAGGGTCCTTCCGATCTGTTCCAGACTCGTCTCAGAGTAGTTCAATCTGGGTCACAGCACCAAATTGTTAAAATCCCCATTCTTTGATTGAAAGATCCAAGAATAAGCCGGAGAATTCTTCAATTCAAAGATGCAACATTTATTCAGAGGTCATGTGTAAAGCAAGCAGCGCTGGGTTCAGTGTGACTCAGCTCCCTTGGGAGTGTTGCCAGACTGACCCTGACTTCTGGATGCAACTTACATTCATCTTCTCGGGTTAGTTGGACCAACCCCTTACGATAGGATGGGCTTGTACGCAACCATCTGATTGGCCACTTTAACTCTGACTTGAACAGGCCATCCGCTATTCACGTTAACTATCTCCTAAGATGTACTATAAAAAGTGTGTGAGTGAGTGTTGGTTTGGGTGTGTAACTAATGTAATAGACGTGACTAAAAGAAGGAAGAGGGAGAGAAGAAAGAGGGCTCTATAGCTCTGCCTGATTCCTGTTTATCAGATTGTGGTTGCGTAACACTTCAGACTGTAGTTTAAGAAGAGATAAGCCTTTATTAGTCCCACAATGGGGAAATTCCAGGATTGCAACAGCACAGGGATAGCAACACTCAGAGCAACAATCAAGAAGACAAGAAAAACAAGAGCAGCGAATATACATATGTACATATCAATATATAAACACACAGTGCAGAGCATTGTAGCTAGATGGAATAAATATATAAATATATATACAGTACACACAGTGCAGAGCATTGTAGCTAGATGGAATAAACAGCATAACCGTCTACTTAGTTATCCTACATAGTATGAATATGTACCCATACATATTGTCACCCTCCGTAGCGACTGATATTGTCCTAGTTGTATACTGGAGGGGACCATTGTGTAAGTCTATTGCGTCTTTTGCATTCAATACTATTAGGTAGTCACGTTTTTTGCTATCTCTGCGAGCAGCCCTGCTTAGGTTATACAGTCTGACAGCCGTAGGTAGGAAGGACCTGCGAAACCTCTCAGTTGCGCACCTAGGATGATGTAGTCTGCTGCTAAATGAGCTCCTCAGTGCGTTCAGTATGTCCTGCATAGGGTGGGACTCGGACTCCAGCAGAGATGACACCATCCTTCTCTCTCCTATCTCCTCCACTGGGTCAAGGCGCTGCCCCAGGACAGAGCTAGCTTTCTTGATCAGTTTGTTCAGTCTCTTCCTATCGGCTGCAGTAATGCCACTGCCCCAGCAGACCACTCCAAAAGTGATGGCTGATGCCACCACTGTGTCGTAGAATGTCTTCAGCAGCGCCCCTTGTACACCAAAAGACCTAAGTCTCCTCAGTAGGAACAGCCTGCGCTGTCCCTTCTTGTAGAGTGCGTCAGTATTGTGTGACCAGTCTAGTTTATTGTTCAGATGAACACCCAGGTACTTGTAGGATGTCACCATCTCAATGTCTGTTCCCTGTATGTTTACTGGTGCTGTGAGGGGTTGTCCTTGCCTGTGGCAGTCCACCACCAGCTCCTTAGTTTTCCTCGCGTTGATCTGGAGGCAGTTCCGATGGCACCAGTCCACAAAGTCCTGGATAAGTCCTCTGTACTCAGCTTCATCTCCGTTGGAGATGAGGCCGACGATGGCAGAGTCGTCAGAGAACTTCTGTAGATGGCAGTGTGTTGTGTTGTGTGAGAAGTCCGCAGTATAAAGGGTGAACAGGAAGGGAGCCAAAACCATTCTCTGGGGGGGCCCCGTGCTACTGATGATCGTGTCGGTCACACAGTCCCGGGTTCTCACAAACTGTGGCCAGTTAGTGAGGTAGTCCAGGATCCATGATGACAGGTGCTGGTCCACCCCTGCGCACAGCAGCTTGTCCTTCAGGATCATAGATTGGATGGTATTGAAAGCACTGGAGAAGTCAAAGAACGTGATCCTCACCGCATTCCCGGGCTTCTCCAGGTGGGACAGAGAATGGTGAAGGAGGAAGATCACTGCATCCTCCACCCCAATACCATGCTGGTAGGCGAACTGGAGTGGATCCATCGCTGGTCCCACCAGGGGGCGGAGGTGAGCAAGGAGCAGTCTCTTCAGGGTCTTCATCATGTGGGACGTCAGGGTCACTGGTCTGTAGCTGTTCAGGTCTTTGGGGTGGGAAGTCTTTGGTACAGGTACCACACAAGATGTTTTCCACAACTGTGGTACTCTCCCCAGCTTCAGGCTCAGGTTGAAGATGAGCTCCACAATCCCACACAGCTGGTCTGCACAGGACTTGAGGAGCTTTGCGCTGATGCCGTCTGGTCCCGACGCCTTCCTCGCCTTGATCTTCCTCAGCTCTGTCCTCACCTGGATCTTAGTGAGGGTCATGTTGGGGGGCTGTGTGTTGGGAGTGGGGGGGTGTTGGTGGAGTGGGGTGTGGGCAGCAGGACTCGATGTCTTTAGAGGCAGCAGTGGTTGTTGTGCAGTCGGGGGGGGGGGCGGTTGGTCAAGCCTATTAAAAAACAGGTTCAGATTGTTCGCCCACTCCCTGTCCCCCGTGGCCTGGGGGGAGGTATTCTGGAGCCCAGAGATGGTTTTAAGGTTTCTCCAGACCCCACCGATGTCGCTCTGTTGCAGCTTGTCCTCCATCTTCTTCCTGAAGCTGTCCTTGCCTTCTCTGATCTTCCTCCTCAGCTCCCTCTGTACGGACTTCAGCATCTCCCTGTTCCCCAACCTGAAGATCCTCTTCTTCTCTCTCAGAAGCGTTTTTATCTCAGGGTTGATCCAGGGTTTGTTGTTCGAGCAACACCGTATGGTCTTGGTGGGTACGGTGTTGTCCACACAGAAGCTGATGTAGTCCGTGATGGTGTGAGTGAGGCCATCGATGTCCTCACCATGTGGATCGCAGAGCTGCTCCCAGGCAGTGGTTTCAAAACAGTCCTTTAGAGCGTCCATTGCCTCCTCAGACCATAACTTCACTGTGCGCATGACCGGAGGTTGTCTGTGCACTAGGGGTTTGTACACCAGCAGGAGATGAACCAAGTTGTGATCCGATCTCCCGAGTGGGGGGAGTGATGATGAGGTGTACACCTCCTTAGTGTTTATGTAGAATAAGTCCAGTGTTTTATTGTCTCTAGTGTGGCATGTGACATACTGGGTGAACATGGGTAGAATGGAAGACAGTGAAATATGGTTGAAATCACCTGAGATGAAGAGAAGAGCATCTGGGTGTTCTGTCTGCAGCCTGCCAGTTACTGAGTGGATGACATCACGCGCTGTCCCAGCGTTCGCCGTCGGATTTGCATAAATAACAATGCAGATCACGTGTGAGTATTCCCTTGGGAGATATGTAGGCCGCATGCTAACAGCTAGCAACTCCATGTCTTTGTTGCAGTGTTGTTGTTTAACCGTGATATGTCCCGGTCTGCACCAGTTGTTATTGACATACATCATCACTCCTCCGCCCCTTGCCTTCCCACTGTCTGGTGTTCGGTCTGCCCGTATTGCGTGGAAAACCTCCAGTTCAATGTTAGCATCTGTTGCTAGTTCTGTTAACCACGTCTCCATGAATAGCATCAGGCTACACTCTCTGTATATGCTCTCGTAGCGGGAGATAGCCGCTAGCTCATCTGTTTTTCTGAGTAGTGATCGTACATTCCCCATAATAACAGATGGGAGGGTGGGTCTGTACCTTATATTCCTCGCCCGCTGTCTTATTCCAGCACGACATCCACGCCGTTTCCATCTTATTTCTCCTGGTATGTCAAGTTTTTGCGTTAGCATCGTGGGCTGGTTAAGTGCTAACAGCTGGTCCCTATTATACTGCCTCCTACAAGAAACAGTGGATCCGTCCGCTGGCTCAGGAGACATTTGGGCGATCTACGTGTCTGTGATGGATCAAGGTGTCGCCGAAACAGAAAGATTAGCAAGACAGCCAGACAGTAAATAGAAATAGGAAGAAATTGATCCGCTGTTGCAAAAAGGCAGCCTACTCGTGTGGCGCCGGAAGTAGTTAGTCACTTAAGTTTGACACTTAACATATTTGTTCATAAGAATGTAAACAGAATATGTATAGAATATGTGTAGAGCATAATGGGAGATTACCTACAGAAGTATTATTTTGGCACTCTAACTTTTCATAACCCTTTCACAGGCCCTTCAGGTTAACCACCATCACCCAATCAAAAAGGAGAAACACCTTTCAATAACTTTTTTTCAGTATTTTCAAGGATATACATCACTGGATGTATTATTCTTTGGTGCCAAATGTACTGTACATGCACGCTTGACCACCGAAGTTTGTATCACCCATTGTTGAAGAAGAAAAACATATTTTAAATCTGACATTTGACTATTAAAATGTTCACTAAACTGTGCACAGCTGCTTAAGTTGCACAGTGTTGAAGGGTTTCCATTTCATGTTGCCTGTTTAAACTACCACACATCATCCATGCAGTTTAAATTTGTGCACTCGCCTTCTTTTTTTTTTTGCATTCTATCTGTATTCCAAAGGCTGCTGAGTGCGTGCGTGCGGTGTTACATGGTGAAGATGGGGAGGTCATGTAGTAAAAATGTCATAGACGAAACCAAGCTAGGACCTCAGCATTTGGGACTGATGGTTCCCCAGGAGCCTGCATACCAACAGCTGCATACAGATCATGTGTTTAAAAAAAAAACAACATTTTGGACTCTTTCACTACCAATAAAAACACTGGAATAAATGGTAAACCCTCTCAGGAAATATTAAAGCATTGAAACATGATATTGTGCCAGTAATGTGTTCGGAGTTCACTTCACATGGCAAGATGGCACCTGTGTTTGGCTTGTCTGTTGCCACTTCATCTTTCTTTTATGTACAGTATGTGTATACCTACTGTATGTTTTGCTTTGTTACTTTTTGTTGTGGTGGTACATATTTGCTCGTTACCTGTGGCCTCTGCTGACTTGGTGTACAATCGATATGCCCTTCTTAAAATTCAACAAGAAGTTGTTCCACACTCTACCTTACATGCTTGGCATTGGAGAGAGTGGGGGTGTCTTCCCCCACCCCTGCACCCCTTCCCAGCTCTAGGTTTGGGGTTTGGTTGATGGCCTGGGGTGCGGTGCTTGTGTCATCCCTGCGGACCTGCTGGTACTATGGCGATGCCTCAGTGGATTATGTGTGTGTTATTGTATGAATGGATGAGGGAGGTAGACTTGTTTTTGTTCCCTGTGTGTGTGGGTGTGTGTGTGCATGTCTGTGGTCCAGCTGTGGTCCAGCGGTGCCAGACAGATGGGTGTGTGTGGCCCCTGACCAGCTAAGGCCCCTTCCGGTGGGGCACCCTACCGTTCTCTGTTGCATCTAGGGGTGGGTTCAAAGGATTGAAGAATTGATCTCAAATCGATTTTATTTGAATAATCCAATGTTGATTCACAAAATTCTAAGATCTTTTTAATATGTCTTCATGAGTGAAACTTATAAGAGGCTTACAGGAGGTCTCTCATGTGGCTGAACTCTTAAGTTCATATAGTTATTTTTTGTTTACAGTATGGGGTCTATAAAAAATTCTTTCAGATGCAAAGAAAATATCCATTATAATAGCAAAATCCCTGACTGTATCTATATTGAATCAAATGGGATTGGATCAAAATTGAATTGAATCAGTACCTCCTGAATCAGACTTGAATCAATGCTGGAAAATATTGGTGAATCCCAGTCCTGGTCACATCCCCTGGTTGTGCGAGCCCAGCGACTCCCGGGGTGCATATGATCCTTTGTTTTAGCTTCAGTTTTTATGCTTGCATACACATATACTCAAATGTAGGCTGGATGGGAGTGTGGTATGGCCTGCCTTGGATGTGAGGATCTGTCGGTGGCTGGCCTGGTTTGGGTTGGCATCCAAGTCTTCTGGGTGGGCCTGACCTTGTACATCTGCTGGCCCTGTGGTGGCTGGCCGGTGTTCTGGTGGGTCTCCCCTCTCTTGTCCATCCCTGTGGGGGGAGTCAGTGTGCTGCAGTGGTTGGGGGTTATCCTCTCACTCTCCCTCTTTGGGTGCCTCCCGCTGGTGGCAGCCCTGCCGGTGCTGGGCTGACTGGAGGGGATGGGGTTGGCTGTGGTGGTGCAGGGCCATCTTGGTGTTGGCTGGGGGCTCCCTTGGCTGTGCCTCACATGGTGGTGGGTCATGTGCTGGTCACAGCTGGCAGGGGCGGAGCCAGAGGTTGGGTTCTCCAAGTCAGGGCTCTTCTGGATTCTTGGCTGATGTGTTCAGTTTGTGGTTAGGGTTGTTTACTGGTTCCTCCCTGTGTTGCTGCCTCCTGCACCTTCCCACCCATAGAGTGGGTTCCTGTTTGGGTGGCCTTGGTCGGGGTGGATTGCTCAACTGCCGGCACTGCCGAAGCACACTCGCCCATGGGCCAAGAGGTTGCCATTTGATTCTTTGATGTGATGTTGCTGTAACCTTTCTAATCCTTGTTGATAGATACTTGGAAAAGTAGGGGCAGCATGGACTTTCTATATGCAAGTAGAGAACTTTTATATATTCTGCATAGGTCTATGTATTTACATTTGTACATAAGTTTATGAGCATGTTTATTTGCAAACCCATTTTCCCTACAGGCTCACATGGACTCGATGGCATGCATGTACCCTCACACACACACACACTCACACACACTGTATATATTTTGTATGTTGTTGTTATTGAACTAACACTTTCAAATCAAATCAAATCAAACTTTATTGTCATATTGCTGTACATACAACTGTAGTGCAGGCAAGATGAAAATGCATTTCTCTCGGCATCCATATAAGAAGCAGCATGATTAAGACACACTCCCACATAGCTCCACCCCCCACCCCACCCCCACCCCCCCATCCATTCACACATCCCTGAGACCTACTTGGGGAAAAAGAATAACTAACTATAATATACAAAATGTCCATAGGTGCAGTAGTGTGTATGTGAGATTCCGGGTCAGCTGTTCAGCATCCTGACAGCTTGTGGGAGGAAGCTGTTGATCAGTCTGGTGGTTCTGCCTCTGATGCTCCGGAATCGTTTACCAGATGGAAGAAGTTCAAAGTGTTTATGCAGAGGGTGAGAACGGTCCTTGACAATGTTCAGTGCCCTGCTCCTACAACGGCTCTGAAAAAGTTCTTGGACAGAGGGGAGGGAGACTCCAATTACCCTCTCAGCCCCCTTGACTATCCTCTGCAGGGCTTTTTTGTCTGACATACTGCAGCTGGAGTACCATGTAGCAATGCAGTACGTCAGAACACTCTCCACCACACCTCTGTAGAAGGTCCTGAGGATGCAGATGGGGAGAGAGGCCTGTTTGAGTTTCCTCAAGAAGTGTAGTCTCTGCTGAGCCCGCTTCCTGATCTCCAAGGAATTCTTGCTCCAGGTCAGGTCCTGCGAGATCTGCACTCCGAGGAACTTGATGTTCTCTACTCTCTCCACTAAACGGCCGCCGATGCTGAGGGGGACGTGCTCAGGCTGTGACCACCGGAAGTCGATAATCATCTCCTTCGTTTTGTCCACGTTGAGCACCAGATTGTTCTCCCTGCACCAGCCCTCCAGGTCTCTCATTTCTTCCCTGTACATTGATTCCTCATCCCTCATAATTTGTTCACTGAGCAAAGTATATAATGTATGTTTCACCTGGCATTATCAGTGGTTCTTGCTAAAAATAATGATCACAAATAGTAGTCACAATAAAGCTCCTCTGACAGAAATGATGTGTTGTCTTCAGCAACGCCGACCTCATGCTGAACAAGGAGCTGTAATTACAAACTGAACCATCAAAAAAATCAACAAGAAATGGATCCAATTCCAGGATAGATGCAACAGCTTCTTTCCACCCCGTTTGTCACATTGTCAGAGACCTGGTTCATGGCTGGTTCCTGACCAAGAACTTCGCTCCTCTAATCCCAAGTGCTGGAGACAAGGCACAACAGTATATAAACAAACTAGTAGACAAACCTGTTATATGTAGACATATTACTGTCCTAATTTCATAACAATAGCGATGAGGAGAAAAATTGGCCTTTTGGATGAAAATTCAATGTTTTTCCTGGAGATGAAAGCATGCCCCCCTCATGGATCGTCACCTTATCGTGGTGGGGGGGTTTGCGTGCCCCAGTGATCCCAGGAGCTATGTTGTCCGGGGCAATTTGCCTCTGATAGGGTCTCCCAAGACAAACTGGTCCTGGGTGAAGGGCCAGACTAAGAACGATCCAACAGACTCTCATGATAAATTGTATATCAAGGATTCAGTGTACCCCGCCCGGTATGGGGTTACCGGGGCCCCACCCTGGAGCCAGGCCTGGGGGAGGGGCTCGAAGGCTAGCGTCTGGTGGCCAGGTTTCCACCCATGGGACCCGGCCGGGCTCAGCCCGAAGGAGTTACATGGGTCCGCCCTCCAGTAGGTTCACCACCTGCAGGAGGGATCATGGAAGTCCGGTGCTATGTGGATTAGGTAGCAGTCAAAGGCGGAGACCTTGGCGGACTGATCCCAAGCTTTCTAAACTGGCTTTTGGTACGTGGAATGTCACCTCTCTGGTGGGGAAGGAGCCTGAGCTGGTGTACGAGATTGAGCGATACCGGCTAGATATAGTGGGCCTCACCTCAACACACAGCTCCGGTTCCGGAACCAGTCTCCTGGAGAGGGGCTGGAGCTTGGCCTTTTCTGGAGTTGCCCCGGGCGAGAGGCGACGAGCAGGGGTAGGTATTCTTGTATCGCCCCACCTTGCTGCCTCTATATTGGAGTTTTCCCCGGTGGACGAAAGGGTTGCTTCCCTGCGCCTTCGGGTTGGGAAACGGGTCCTGACCATCATTTGTGCCTATGCACCAAATGATGTTTCAGAGTACCCACCCTTTTTGGAGTCTGTGACTGGGGTGCTGGAGGGTGCTCCTCCTGGAGACTCCATTGTCCTACTGGGGGACTTCAATGCGCACGTGGGCAACGACAGTGAAACCTGGAGGGGGGTGATTGGGAGGAACGGCCTGCCCGATCTGAACCCGAGTGGTGTTCAGTTATTGGACTTCTGTGCTAACCACAGTCTGTCCATAACGAACACCATGTTCAAGCATAAGGGTGTCCATATGTGCACCTGGCACCAGGACACCCTAGGCCGCAGGTCGATGATCGATTTTGTTATCGTATCATCAGACCTGCGACCGTATGTCTTGGACACCCGAGTAAAGAGAGGTGCAGAGCTGTCAACTGATCACCACCTGGTGGTGAGTTGGATCCGATGGCAGGGGAGGAAGCCATTCAGACCTGGTAGACCCAAACGTATAGTGAGGGTGTGCTGGGAGCGTCTGGCTGAGGCCCCTGTCCGGGAGGTCTTCAACTCCCACCTCCGGAAGAACTTCAACCACATTCCGAGGGAGTCTGGAGACATGGAGTCTGAATGGGCCATGTTCTCCACCTCTGTTGTTGAAGCGGCGGCCCAGAGCTGCGGCCGCAAGGTGGTCGGTGCATCTCGTGGTGGCAACCCCCGAACCAAGTGGTGGACACCAGTGGTGAGGGGGGCCATTAAGCTGAAGAAGGAGTCCTATCAAGCTTGGTTGGCTTGTGGGACTCCCGAAGCAGCTGAGGTGTACCGGCAGGCCAAGCGGAGTGCAGCTCGGGTGGTTGCTGAAGCAAAAACCCGGGTATGGGAGGAGTTCGGTGAGGCCATGGAACAAGACTTTCGGTCGGCTTCAAAGAGATTCTGGCAAACTGTTCGGCGGCTCAGGAGGGGAAAGCAGCTCCCCGTCCACACTGTGTATGGTGCGGATGGGACACTGTTGACTTCAACTGGGGATATCGTCGGGCGGTGGAAGGAATACTTCGAGGATCTCCTCAATCCCACTGATACGCCTTCCACAGAGGAAGCAGGGTTTGGGGACAAGGGGGATGACTCGCCTATCACAGGGGCTGAGGTCGCCAAGGTGGTTAAAAATCTCCTTGGTGGCCGGGCCCCGGGGGTGGACGAGATTCGCCCCGAGTACCTCAAGGCCCTGGATGTTGTTGGGCTGTCATGGTTGACACGCCTCTGCAACATTGCGTGGAGGTCGGGGGCAGTGCCTTTGGCATGGCAAACCGGGGTGGTGGTTCCTCTCTTCAAAAAAGGGGACCGGAGGGTGTGCTCCAACTTTAGAGGGATCACACTCCTCAGCCTCCCTGGGAAGGTCTATGCCAAGGTACTGGAGAGGAGAGTCCGGCCGTTGGTCGAACCTCGGATTCAGGAGGAGCAATGTGGTTTTCGTCCTGGCCGTGGCACATCGGACCAGCTCTTTACCCTCTCGAGAATTCTTGAGGGTTCGTGGGAGTTTGCCCAACCAGTTTACATGTGTTTTGTGGACTTGGAGAAGGCATTTGACCGCGTCCCTCGTGGATTTTTGTGGGGGGTGCTTCGGGAGTATGGGGTATCGGGCTTGTTGTTACGAGCTATTCGGTCTCTGTACGACCGTTGTGAGAGTTTAGTTCGTATTGCCAACACTCGGTCGGAGTCATTCCCAGTGAGAGTTGGACTCCGCCAGGGCTGCCCTTTGTCACCGGTCCTGTTCATAATTTTTATGGACAGGATTTCTAGGCGCAGCCAGGGAATGGAGGGTGTCATACTTGGTGACCACAGGATCTCATCTCTGTTGTTTGCAGATGATGTTGTCCTGTTGGCTTCATCCAGCAATGACCTACAGCTCTTGCTGGGACGGTTTGCCGCTGAGTGTGAAGCGGCTGGGATGAGAATCAGCACCTCCAAGTCCGAGTCCATGGTCCTCAGCCGGAAAAAGGTGGATTGTCCTCTCCGGGTTGGGGACAGGCTCCTGCCCCAAGTGGAGGAGTTTAAGTATCTTGGGGTCTTGTTCACGAGTGAGGGGAAAATGGAGCGAGAGATCGACAGACGGATTGGAGCAGCATCTGCAGTGATGCGGACGTTGTACCGGTCTGTTGTGGTGAAGAGGGAGCTTAGTTCTAAGGCAAAGCTGTCGATTTACCAGTCAATCTACGTTCCTACTCTCACCTATGGTCACGAGCTTTGGGTAATGACCGAAAGAACGAGATCGCGGATACAAGCGGCTGAAATGAGCTTTCTCCGTAGGATTGCTGGACTCACCCTCAGAGATAGGGTGAGGAGCTCAGTCATCCGGGAGAGGCTCAGAGTAGAACCGCTGCTCCTCCACATTGAAAGGAGTCAGTTGAGGTGGTATGGGCATCTGATTAGGATGCCTCCTGGACGTCTCCCACTTGAGGTGTTTCAGGCACGTCCCACTGGGAGGAGACCCCGGGGCAGACCCAGGACTCGGTGGAGAGACTATGTCTCCCAGCTAGTCTGGGAACGCCTTGGTATCCCCTCTGAAGAGCTGGAGCAGGTGGCTGGGGAGAGGGAAGTCTGGGCTTCTCTGCTTGAACTGCTGCCTCCGCGACCCGGACCTCCGGAAAAGCGGTAGAAGATGGATGGATGGATGGATGGATGGATGGATGGATGAAAGCATGCCTGTTACTCCAGTCGGAGAGTGATGTGGCTGGATGAGCCAGGCTCCGCTGTCTGGCGAGCAGGTGCAGGTTTGGACTGGCTAGCTGAGTGCACCAGCAACCCGCGGCTGCGGGCGAAGCTAATCGGGGCACTCGACAACCTACCGCTGACGAAGGCAGTGGAGTTGGTGTTCCAGTTGGAGGCCACCAAGGTGACCATTACGGGGCAATGGAACATCATGGGACACCATTCGTGCGGTAACTGTGGCTCCCCAAAGCACGGAGAGCGAGTGTGATCCTGCCCAGCCGGGGGGGGGGAAGGGGAAGGGGGCAGCGATCCAGACGCTGTGGCAAGCTCAATCACTTTGTCAAGGAATACCAATGGGCATGGCTGACATCAAGCCTGCCACCTAGTTCAAAAGAACAATCAACATCCACCATCCACGCAGAGGGCTCCAGAGGGGCAGCGTACAAGTGGTGCACGGTGAGGATGGACGACATTGGCTTACCATTGGTGAGGGACACTGCCGCTGTGAGGTCAGTGATTAACTGGGTTACAGTAAAGAAATTCTGCTCCAACCATCCTATTGAGAAAAATCCAGCGGGGCAACATGGCTATCAGGTTCAGGTTACTTTATTTGTACCTGTAGGTAGATTTGTTTTGCAGTCAGGTTACATCCATATTTACAAACCACAATTACATTCAACATAAACACAAACGCAGGCACACATGAAGCTGACTATAAACATGATAAAAATACTCAAGGCTCCATCAATCAGGACATAAGACAAAGAGATGAGAGAAAAAACGGATGAGAGAAGGATCATATTAAAAAGTTAGACTAGTCAAAGAGGTTAAAAACTCAAAAGTCTAAAACCCAATAAAAGATTTAGAACCCAAATAAAGAACCTACAAAAATAAGTAAATATAAAATGAAATTAATAAATAGGTAACTAAATTATGTGCAATATATTGTTACAACTTGTTCAACTCTTTGACAGCAGCAGGAACAAAGCTGTTTTTGTAGCGTTGGGTTTTACTTTTTGGGACAGCAAACCTCCGTCTGGAGGGAAGAAGCTGAAAGTGGCAGTGCAAAGGGTGGGAGTCATCATTTAAAATGGAGGTAGCCATCCTCTGTACCTGTCTGGTGTACAGGGATGTCAGGCTCAGCTGTGGCTCACCAAGCAAACGACTGGACCATCTAACTACCTGATCCAAGGATTTCCTCTTTTTCAGTTTTATCTGACTAATCCATGACACTAAAGAAAAGGATAAAACAGATTCAATAAAAGCCCGATAAAACATTATCATTATGGTTTGGTCAATTTGGAAGCGTGCAAGTTTCCTTAAACAATGCAAATGTTGCTGACCCTTTTTGGACACCCTTTCACAGTTCTCTTCAAAGTTTAAATTACTATCAATAATCGTCCCAAGATATTTGTAGGATTGTACACATTCAGTGGTCTGGCCTTTTAGTACAGTGACTTTGTGCCTGGGAGTTTTCCTCCTAAAGCCATTAATCGTATCTTTAGTTTTTGTTGTGTTCAGCTGCAGGTAGGAATCCTCACACCAGTGAACAAAATCTTCAACTACTGGGCCGTGGCCACTCTCACCATCCTGGAGGAGACTGACAACCACTGAATCATCAGCATACTTTATGATGTGTCTGTTGTCATGTCTGCTCCGACACATGTTTGTGTACAGGATGAAGAGTAGTGGTGACAACACACACCCCTGAGGAGAGCCAGTAGAAGAACACTTCTGGTCAGACAATGTACCATTGACCCTTACTGTGTCCTGTTGGTTAAGAAATCCAGAATCCAACCCACCAGATTATTGCTCAAATCAAATTGTTGCAGGAGCCTTTCAACTAAAATATGAGGTTGGATTGTATTAAAGGCGGAAGAAAAGTCCACAAATAAAAGCCTGGCGTGTGTCCCATTAAAATCCAGATGTTCAAAAAGCGTGTTAAACAGAATGACAGTGGCATCCTCCACTCCTCTGTGAGGCCTATAGGCAAACTGCAGAGGATCCAATGCATGGTCAGTCTGCTTTAGGACCTCAAATCTGACCAGTTTTTCAAAAATTTTCATTAAAATTGAAGTCAAAGCAACTGGTCTAAAGTCGTTGACCGTTTTAGGACAGCTGGATTTTGGAACGGGGACAACCACAGCATCTTTCCAGAGCTTAGGCACATGTGTCTGTAAGGACTTACTGAAAATGTAGTGAAATACAAGACTCAGTTCATGTGCACAGGACTTTACCAAGCGCCCACATATATTATCAGGGCCCTGACTTTTGTTCACTTTTACAGCACAGAACGCCCTTTTAATATCCTGCACCTCAATATTAAAGTGCTGATTGTCTTTGAGTTTCTGTTTCAAATCTTGGGTTTCTGTGCTAAAATCAAAAGAATCAAAACGACCATAAAAACAATTAAGAGCATTAGCCAGCTCTGTGTCTGAATTAAAACCATCTAAAAACACACGATTACTGCGCTCTGTGCTCTGAAGGCCTGCAATAGTTTTCATACTGGCCCAGGCTGAACCAAGTTTCTTTGTTGCCATCTTGCTTTCCAATTCTGATATGGCTATGGGCGCACACACATCAGCGTAGTAGGGACCGTATCGCTGGTGGTTCGCTAGAGGTCAAGAGTCCTCCCGGTGTTTTTCCAGGGGTTCTGTGGGAATGCTGATTTGGAGAGTGCAACACACCTGGACGGGGATACAGCCGCTCCAACCTTGACACTGCAAGGAGAGGACAGCGATGGAAAAAGGGCAGAAACCAGACTCATCCGTTATCCGTGCCTGGCGTCAGCAGCAAGGAGCCGCCGCAGTGCTGCGGGATAGAGAGTTTGTGGCCCAGCAGGATCCAGCGGGACCACGCCAACTGGGGGCACATCCTGCCGCCAGCATGAAAGTCACAACAGCAACCAGCATCAGGAATGAGAGCAGCAGCGCTGAGTGCAGCCGAACAGATTGCCACTCACAGTGCTCAGTTAGGTTCAGGTCCACCAATCCGAATGCCCAGATAGCCTGCAGATGTTCCTGTCCCTGCCGATACAGATCCCCATGCAGTTAGGGCCAGCCACCTTTCAGATGACCGATGGTTTGAGATGGCACCCAGGTCCTCTGCAGCCGGCGCCTCCAGGGCCACACCTACTGTGGGCTCGCCAGAGGCCCCCCTGAACTCAAACCACAACAGTGACTCTGTTTTAATTTGTTAAGCAGAGCATGACTGGTTCACGTTGGCAGAATAATCCACCCAGTGCAGGGTCAGCTAGTGGACCACCCAGTAGCCCAAAAAAAATGCTGTTGAGTTTAAATGTTAATCATGTTTTGGGCTTTTCCAGGGGGGAGGTAGATGTTATACATGGACATATTAACATCAGGCACGTCACGGATGTGGGGACGTACGCACGTTGTGACATCATCACGCCATAACTATATTAGGGGTCTGACGGCCAGAATCAGAATGAGATTTATTGCCATTGTTCATGTAGTACCCAAACTAGGAATTTGTCTCGGTGCAATGCTGCAACATTAAACATGGAGTAGCACTAAAGATAAAAAACTATGCATGCAATAAAAGGTAGAATATGAATAAGTAATACTAATCTATGCAATTTTTAAATATATTAACAAGCAGCAGATATTGTGGAGTTCCACATAGTGCAGTCGGTAATGCAAAAAGAAAACAGTGATAATTGTCATGAGTCCGGTTGAGCTGCTGTACATAGTGCACGAGAGTCTAATAAGTCACTTAGTGTTCAGCAGTCTGATGGCAGAGGGGAAGAAGCTGTTCATGTAGTGGGAGGTTTTAGTCTGAAGGGACCGAAGTCTTCTGCCTGAGGGGAGGGGGGCAAACAGTGCGTGACCAGGGTGTGAAGGGTCGGCTATGATCCGACCTGCACGCCTCCGGGTCCTGGAGATGTACAGGTCCTGGAGGGATGGGAACTTGCAGCCGATCACCTTCTCAGCAGCGCGCACAAAGCGCTGCAGTCTTAGTCTGTCCCTGGCGGTGGCTCCTGCGTACCACATGGTGATGGAGGTGGTGAGGATGGACTCGATGATGGCCATGTAGAACTGCACCAACATCTTGGTGGGTAGCTTGAGCTTCCTCAGCTGCCGCAGGAAGAACATCCTCTGCTGGGCCTTTTTGATGAGGGAGCTGATGGTCGGCTCCCACTTGAGGTCCCGGGTGATGGTGGTGCCCAGGAAGCGGAAGGAATCTGCAGTGGTGATGGGAGAGTCAGTGAGGGTAAGGGGGAGCAGAGGGGCTGTGACTTTTCTGAAGTCCACGATCATCTCCACTGTCTTCAAAGCGTTCAGCTGCAGGTTGTTGTGGCTGCACCAGGACGCTAGCCGGGCCACCTCTCTCCTGTAGACGGACTCGTCGCCGTTGGAGATTGAGACTGCCTCTTTGGTGCTCCGCCTCTAGATGTACACATAGCCTGTACCTCCTGCTAGTTAGCATACTAGCATTCTCTGTATGTTCCACATGCTACGAGCCTCTGTTCAATAAACCATCGTTCAGTTCAGCCATTGCCTCCACTGTCCTAATTTCCAAACATAACAAAACCAACATTTGACAAAGAAGTAACCTCCTTGGTGAACATAATATCTCAGCCAGAAAGCTTGATCGATCAAGCATCTGCCAAAGGAACCGATCAACCAAAAAGTTGATCTGTACCATTCTGAAGGCGATAGTCCCCTGCTCTTACATCTTCTGCTGCCCTCCACTCAAACTGTGTAGTGGCTCTGTGCAGTGCTGACATCCCTCTTTCCCTCTCCACCACTGAAGCTCAATCACCAATTTTACCAAATACTTCTGCATTGTTGCCAAATTTATCTGTATGGCTCTGTCAGTTCCTATCTGCATGAGGAAGCAGTTCACCTTTGCATCGCACCAACTTGCCACTGTTGTTGTTGAACAACTGCAGAGAGGAACAGTTAGATCAATGATACAACAAATTCAAGCTGCGCAGGCATGCAGCATGAGCAGAGGAGGGCACAAGCATTTGCATTTGTGCCACATCTAGGATTACCTCTCCCAGTTGTGCTGAGGAGGAGAAGGGTTCCATTTTTAGGAATTGTGTTTTGGGGGTCAAATATTGGTCGCTACGATACAAAAACAAACAGTGCAACCCAATAATGGGCCCTGAATGCCTTTGACACAAGTTTAATAGAACTTTAGTTAAAGTCATTTGTAATGCTTGTATTTATTTATTACTTTATGACAAAAAAGTATGCTGGTGTGATAGACCTGCAACAAAAGCATGAAAGAATTACACTTAAAATCTAAATATGTCATAGAAGTAAATTATCTACATCATTTTCAATTCATGATTAAATTTGCATTACACTAAGCTATATTTTCTATTTAGGGTCAGTTTGACTATACGAGCATGATATCACACATGATCAGCATAATCATGTTGCAGCCTATAGAAGAAGAAAGCATCTTATTTGGAGAAAATCTGTATGAAAAATAGCCTCCTTGTCCTTGCCTCATGTAATGTACTCTTCTCCTCTCTGACACCCACTCCCCCTCCTCTTTCCAGATTAGCATAGAAATCTGATGATATAATAAAGTGTAAAACCAGGATTCATGGGGCTTTTCTAAAGCTCTCACTCCCGACCAGTCGCCACACTCATGCTCCTTCAAAAACCTTTAAGGAAATCCATCTTCCCCCAAATTCATGCATTCAGGCTCCATACTCACCATGGAGGTATTACGCCTCCATGCACAGCGTGGGCATGTGCATGTTTGTGTACACACATGCTAGCATTGTGCGTACAGTCAAATCAATTCCCTTTGGACAAGATTAACCAATCTATCTTCATTATGCTTCATTAAACAGATAGCGTGTGAAGCACACGCTTTATGTGCAGCATGCTGTATTCTCCAGTGAGCACAGACAAAGATGTGAGGAATGTAATTAATTGTTTCTTTACACAATACATTGCGTTCCATTCATACTTAACGACTGAGCTTCTCTTTGCACACACCGGGTTAGACTGGTGACAGTTAATTTTTCTGTTTTAACAACCAGCCAAGCCATTTCTTCTCATCCTTCATTAAAATTCTCTCCTCTCATTTCTATTCTCTTTTCTTTGATCCTTGCAGTCACCTGCTTTTCTCTCTTCTCTTTGTGTACCCAGCACTAAAACCAAAGTGCTGAAGAAGAGATTGAGCTTCAATAGAATTTCCATGGCAACAGATTTTCAATCATACCTCTCCAATCACGCTACTCTGGCAGTTCGTCCAGGGAGAGCTGCATATGATGTGGTCCCGACTTTGATCATGATCCCACTGATCTTTCAATCAAAGTGAAATAATACTGTATCAGCTGACCTCCCTCTCCATTGTCCAATTGATTTGATCATTTAGCTTTTGGTTTTTTTCTTCTTTCAGTTTCATATACTGAGACTACAATCAGGTATTTCTCTGAAAGTAAAGGACTGATTTTGCGGTTACCTTGAGGTTTTATAATTTTTACCGCATAAAATGGTTCAGCATTTATTTGTGTATACGAAGGCAAAACTCGCTGTTGTTCAGCTACCCTCCCAGGTCAAAGTCCCCGGGGTCGTTGGATCATTTCTCACAGCACGGAGCTTTGGTTTCACAGACCCCACAGCCCCTCTTTGGAAGCATGAGCATGAAGTTGCCCACAGCTGAGACTGCTGACATTTACTGTTACTATTTCAAACTGTGCATTTTCCCCACACACCCCAGAGATCTCCTCTGTGAAATTTGTTTCCACTACCTTAAAGATTCCATCATTTCAAATTTTCTTAGATTAAGGAAAGTATCTGTCGATGTTATAGTAGTTATTACATTTGCTGGGTCCTCGGAGAGTCCCTCCTCATTTGGTACACATAATTGCATCTTTTTGAGAAATACCCTGAGATCTGAACAATTTGCGCTCCAGCTATGAGGATGATTCCTTATTAAGTTACTGCAATTTCCCCCCAAAATCATTTTTCATTAGACTGAAATGTATGTAGAATGGATGTTGAAGGCAAAGGCTCCATCTTTGCTTGGACTGCAAATGTCAGTGCAATTAAATGCATGGTCGCATTAAAAACCTATGAGTAAATTGTCACGGCACAAATAATGATGGCTTATATAGGTTATTCACACTGAGGCTATTTTCAGAGGTGATAAAAATTTAAGTGCAATTAACATGGTACACGTCAAAGAATGTGCCATTCTCTCCCCCGACTCACCCGTAGATTTTTAATAAGACATAGCAGATCTTCCCTAATGAGACGACGAGCCTGTGTTCTTTACATGGGTAATTAGCTGGATTGCTCATTAAACAATTAGATATCTGTCTGATAGTCTTCGTGGTTTCCTTGCTCTGTTTGGGTGTTTTGTCTGACATTTGCCGATATCATTCCTCTGTTAATTGAGGCTTTCAGACAAAACAATGAACATAAGTCAGTTTAACAAGTTGCTGAATATTAAATGGGCTTTTAGCTGAAGAGTCAATCCAAGTTGGAGAGTTTCAGTACGACCTCACTATGAATTTGAATTACTTCTGCTGACACGTAAGCCTTTAATGATGTCATGGTTCAAAGCAATTTTTGAACCTCTGTAAAAGCCAAAATCCAACAGGGTTAACTCCCTTAGCAACTGGCCAGGTGGGTGCAAGTGTGTGGAAATAAGCTGCATTTGAACTTTGCTCTCAAACACTTTTTGACAGTTACTTTAGATATGTGTCACATTTGCAGTCGAGTGTCACAACATAAAAGACATAAGAAAGGGACTAATGGGAAGTGCTGTTTTTATGACACGTGTCCATAGGTTTGGAAATGGTGTGTGGTTTCTGTGTGAAATGTGAAAGGCTTTGTGCAATGCTGAGAAGTCATTTTTTGTAATCGTGCACAGACATACACTATATGCCAACTGATTGTCCATTGAATTTTGACAATTACGCTTCCTCTGATGTGTGCATTATGATGTACAGTAAGTGGCAACATAATGGTAGTCAGATGACTTTGAAGTTATTTACTGCAGCAGTGGTAAATACAGTATCTCACAAAAGTGAGTAGACCCCTCACATTTCTATAAATATTTTATTGTATCTTTTCATGGGACAACACTGAAGATATAACACTTTGATACAATATAAAGTAGTCAGTGTACAGCTTCTATTTTTTTTTTTTATTACTTATTTTGTACCCGTAGGTAGATTTGTTTTGCAGTCTGGTGACAAGCCACCAGCTGCCGGTCGCTGCGTGCGCAAGCGCCCCGTATCCCTAACCTGCATGTTTTTGGCATGTGGGAGGAAACCGGAGAAATCCCGGAGTAAACCCACGCAACACGGGGAGAACATGCAAACTCCACACAGATCACTGTTGGCCGGGGGCAGGGATCGAACCCACGATCTCACGATCCCCACGATCCCCCGGCCGAGGGTAAACTGTGCTAACCACTGCGCCACCGTGCAGCCCTATGAGTGTAAATTTGTTGTCCCCTCAAAATAACTCAACACACAGCCATTAATGTCTAAACCACTGGCAACAAAAGTGAGTACACCCCTAAGTGAAAATGTCCAAATTGTGCCCAAAGTGTCAATATTTTGTGTGGCCACCATCATTTTCCAGCACTGCCTTATCTCTCTTGGGCATGGAGTTCACTAGAGCTTCACAGGTTGCCACTGGAATCCTCTTCCACTCCTCCATGACGACATCATGGAGCTGGTGGATGTTAGAGACTTTGCGCTCCTCCACCTTCTGTTTGAGGATGCCCCGCAGGTGCTCAATAGGGTTTAGGTCTGGAGATATGCTTGGCCAGTCCATCACCTTTACCCTCAGTTTCTTTAGCAAGGCAGTGGTCATCGTGGAGGTGTGTTTGGGGTTGTTATCATGTTGGAATACTGCCCTACGGCCCAGTTTCTGAAGGGAGGGGATCATGCTCTGCTTCAGTATGTCACAGTACATGTTGGCATTCATGGCTCCCTCATTGAACTGTAGCTCCCCAATGCCGGCAGCACTCACACAGCCCCAAACCATGACACTCCCACCACCATGCTTGACTGTAGGCAAGACACACTTGTCTTTGTACTCCTTACCTGGTTGCCGCCACACACGCTTGACACAATCTGAACCAAATAAGTTTATCTTGGTTTCATCAGACCATAGGACATGGTTCCAGTAATCCATGTCCTTAGTCTGCTTGTCTTCAGCAAACTGTTTGTGGGCTTTCTTGTGCATCATCTTCAAAAGGGGCTTCCTTCTGGGACAACAACCATGCAGACCAACTTGATGCAGTGTGCGGCGTATGGTCTAAGCACTGACAGGCTGACCCCCACCCCCCACCCCTTTGACCTCTGCAGCAATGCTGGCAGCGCTCATATGTCTATTTTCAAAAGACAACTTCTGGATATGATGCTGAGCACGTGCACTCAACTTCTTTGGTTGACCATGGTGAGACCGGTTCTGAGTGGAACCTGTCCTGTTAAACTGCTGTATGGTCTTGGCAACCGTGCTGCAGCTCAGTTTCAGGGTGTTGACAATCTTCTTATAGTCTAGGCCATCTTTATGTACCGCAACAATTCTTTTTTTCAGATCCTCAGAGAGTTCTTTGCCATGAGGTGCCATGTTGAACTTCCAGTATGAGAGTGTGAGAGCGATAACACCAAGTTTAACACACCTGCTCCCCATTCACAACTGACACCTTGTAACACTAATGAGTCACATGACACTGGGGAGGGAAAATGGCTAATTGGGTACAATTTGGACATTTTCACTTTGGGGTGTACTCACTTTTGTTGCCAGCGGTTTAGACATTAAATGGCTGTGTGTTGAGTTATTTTGAGGGGACAGCAAATTTACACTCTTATACAAGCTGTACACTGGCTACTTTACATTGTATCAAAGTGTCATAACTTCAGTGTTGTCCCATGAAAAGAAATAATAAAATATTTACAAAAATGTGAGGGGCGTACTCCCTTTTGTGAGATACTGTAACTGGTTGCAGTTTAGCCTCTAGGCTCCAAGCTCCACTTCTGCTTTCAGCTGCTCCCTTTAGGGGTCGCCACAGCAGATCATCGGCCTCCATCTCACCCTATCCCTTGCATCTTCCTCTGTAACACCAACCCTCTCCATGTCCTCCTTCACTACATCCATGAATTTTGTCTGTGATCTTCCTCTTTTCCTCCTGCCTGGCAGTCCCATCTTCAACATCCTTTGTCTAATATATCCACTATCCCTCCTCTGCACATGTCCAACCCATCTCAGCCTTGTCTCTTACTTTGTCTCCAAACTGCTCAACCTGAGCTGTCCTTCTGATATACTTATTTCTAATCCTGTCCCTCCTTGTCACTCCCATTGACAATGTTAGCATCTTCAACTCTGCTACCTCCAGCTCTGCCTCCTGTCTTTTTGTCAGCGCCACTATCTCCAACCAGAGATCATAGCAGGTTTCACTATCATCTTGTAAATCTTCCTTTTCACTCTTGCTGCTACCCTTCTTGTCACAAATCACCCCTGACACAGGTCTGCCTGCACTCTCTTCTTCACCTCATTTTCATTTTCCATTGCTTTGGATGGTTGACCCCAGGTATGTAAACTCATCTACCTTCACTATCACCACCCCTTGCATCTTCACCGTTACACCTGCCTCCCTCTCACTCCTCACACTCATGTATTCTGTCTTGCTTCTACTGACTTTTATTTCTCTTCTCTCCAGAGCATACCTCCACCTGTCCAGGTTCTCTTCCACCTGCTCACTACTCTCACTACATATCACAATGTCGTCTGCAAACATCATGGTCCACGGAGACTCTTGCCTGATCTCATCTTAAATGTTGGTCTCATCTGATCAGACTATGTTCTCCCAGTATTTTACTGGCTTGACCAAATGTTGTACAGCAAACTTTAAACGAGCTTCAACATGCTTTTTCTTCAGCAATGGAGTCTTGCAAGGTGAGCAGGCATCGAGCGCATGTCGGTTGAATCATTACTTATTTTCTTTGAAACAGCAGTACCTGCTAACTCCAGGTCTTTCTGGAACTCTCCACGAGTGGTCTTTGGCTCTTGATTAACTCTTCTGATGATTCTTTTGACTCCTCTGTCAGAAATCTTGTGAGGAGCTCCTGGTCGTGGCCAGTTTATGGTAAAATGATGTTCTTTACACTTCTGAATGATGGCTCAAACAGGGCTGACTGGAACATTCAGCAGTTTAAAAATGTGCCTGTAACCAATACCATCATTACGTTTTGCAACAATAAGGTTGTGAAGGTCTAGAGAGAGCTCTTTGCTTCTACCCATCATGAGTTCTTTGTGGTTTGACAATCTGATATTCACAGACCTTTTTAAAAGTTATCAGTCAGGACTTAACTAGCTGAAATTAATTTGCACTGATGGAGGATGGAATGGCTTCCTTAATTCTGATGGATTTCAGCTGGTTTCTTGGCTTTCTATGCGTTTTTGCATCTCTTTTTTTTCATGTGCTCAATACTCATTTCCTGCATCATTCCACTTTATTAAATATAACTTGTTTTGTGAGCACAGTTGCCTTGATTTCTTTTTATGTATGGATTACTTGGGTTGTTACTGATATCTGGTGAAAATCTCAGGTCAATGGCTCCATCAGAAATACGTTTAATGAGATAACTGACATGTTCAATACTTATTTTCCCCACTGTATACAGCTTTTTTTTACATGGTCACGATAAAATGATTTAAAATGTAACTGTATATTACTTTTTTGTTTCTTCATATTGATAGTTTGAATCTTAACATAGGCCTATTCATAAGGAGAGGGGTACCCTTTAGATGCACCCCTGCAGAGGATTCTCAGAGCAAATTTTGCTGCTTAAATGCCTTGGACAAACTGAAAAGATATTGCAAAACTAGCTTCTTTTTTCTGTAAGAGACGACACTGACTCATGAAAACTTGTTTCGCTCGCTCTCTGATTCCAGTGGAACATTTGTAGTTGCTAAAATACACTTACAGACCTTTGCTTTTTTAAAGTGTACGATAATAAGACACATGGTATACATGAACAAGTCTTTTTGGCAAAGTTATGCATGCAAAATCATCCAATCATCCTCAAAGACAAAAATGACTTGCATACAACTTTATGTATTTACACAGTTGAAATATTTCATTTCTAGTCTTTATTGGGAAGCTAACCAAACCGGCTGTTAACTTCTGAACTAACAGCAATGACTAAGTTGCATCTATTTGGTATTGGTATAGGCCTAGAGGTATAGGCCACCATACCTCTCGGCGAAGCATCCACCCCACAACCGGGAGGTCAGGGTTCAAGTCCTGGCTGGGTCATGCCAAAGACCATATAAAAATGGAACTTGGTGCTCAGCAAAAATGGAATGGAGGAGGGAAATGTGAGTGGCAGTGGCTCAGAAGGTAGAGCTGGTCGTCCAATAACCAAGAGGATTGGTGGTTCAAATCCCGCTCTTCCCAGCCATCCTGCCGTTGTGTCCCTGGGCATGACACTTTACCCACCTTGCCTCCAGTATCCATGACACTGGGTATGAATGTGTATAAATGTCCAGGCAGTGGTCGGAGAGGCTCTTGGTGTGGCTTGGCAGCCATGTTTCCATCAGTCTGCCCCAGGGCAGCTGTGGCTACAGCAGTAACTTACCACTATCGATGTCTGTTTGGAGTGACTGAATAATGAATTCGCTGTAAGGGCTTTGAGATGTCACTTGACATGTAAAGTGCCATATAAATCTAATTAATCTAATTTCCCCAAGATACTGATTTTTTTTTTTTCAATTCATCAGTTCATCAAATCAGAAACCAGGAATCCATTATTTAATTCTGCAGAGGATACTATAGCTTCATAAAGGTCTGTCTGCAGCTGCCAGCTCAATAAAGATATTTTGAATGAATGAATGAATGAATCTTTATATCGGATTGATTAAAAGTAAAGATTAAAAAAAAAGAAACAGAATAATATAACAAAGGGGGAAAGAAAACCCAACAAGGTCAAATTAGACAATAACTCCTCTGATTATACAGTTCAACATACAGTGGGGCAAAAAAGTATTTAGTCAGCCACCAATTGTGCAAGTTCTCCCACTTAAAAGATGAGAGAGGTCTCCAATTTTCATCATAGGTATACCTCAACTATGAGAGACAAAATGAGGGGAAAAAAATCCAGAAAATCAGATTATCTGATTTTTAAAGAATTTATTTGCAAATTATGGTGGAAAATAAGTATTTGGTCACCTACAAACAAGCAAGATTTCTGGCTCTCACAGACCTGTAACTTCTTCTTTAAGAGGTTCCTCTGTCCTCCACTCGTTATCTGTATTAATGGCACCTGTTTGAACTCGTTATCAGTATAAAAGACACCTGTCCACAACCTCAAACAGTCAGACTCCAAACTCCACTATGGCCAAGACCAAAGAGCTGTCAAAGGACACCAGAAACAAAATTGTAGACCTGCACCAGGCTGGGAAGACTGAATGTGCTATAGGTAAGCAGCTTGGTGTGAAGAAAACAACTGTGGGAGCAATTATTAGAAAATGGAAGACATACAAGACCACTGATAATCTCCCTCGATCTGGGGCTCCACGCAAGAGCTCACCCCGTGGGGTCAAAATGATCACAAGAATGGTGAGCAAAAATCCCAGAGCCACATGGGGGGACCTAGTGAATGACCTGCAGAGAGCTGGGACCAAAGTAACAAAGGCTACATCAGTAACACACTACGCCGCCACGGACTCAAATCCTGCAGTGCCAGATGTGTCCCCCTGCTTAAGCCAGTACATGTCCAGGCCCGTCTGAAGTTTGCTAGAAAGCATTTGGATGATCCAGAAGAGGATTGGGAGAATGTCATATGGTCAGATGAAACCAAAATAGAACTATTTGGTAAAAACTCAACTTGTCGTGTTTGGAGGAGAAAGAACACCATACCTACTGTGAAGCATGGGGGTAGAAACATCATGCTTTGGGGCTGTTTTTCTGCAAAGGGACCAGGACAACTAATCCGTGTAAAGGAAAGAATGAATGGGGCCATGTATCGTGAGATTTTGAGTGAAAACCTCCTTCCATCAGCAAGGGCATTGAAGATGAAACGTGGCTGGGTCTTTCCGCATGACAATGATCCCAAACACACCACCAGGGCAATGAAGGAGTGGCTTCGTAAGAAGCATTTCAAGGTCCTGGAGTGGCCTAGCCAGTCTCCAGATCCCAACCCCATAGAAAATCTTTGAAGGGAGTTGAAAGTCCGTGTTGCCCAGCGACAGCCCCAAAACATCACTACTCTAGAGGAGATCTGCATAGAGGAATGGGCCAAAATACCAGCAACAGTGTGTGAAAACCTTGTGAAGACTTACAGAAAACGTTTGACCTCTGTCATTGCCAACAAAGGGTATATAACAAAGTATTGAGATGAACTTTTGTTATTGACCAAATACTTATTTTCCACCATAATTTGCAAATAAATTCTTTAAAAATCAGACAATGTGATTTTCTGGATTTTTTTTTTCTCATTTTGTCTCTCATAGTTGAGGTATACCTATGATGAAAATTGGAGACCTCTCTCATCTTTTAAGTGGGAGAACTTGCACAATTGGTGGCTGACTAAATACTTTTTTACCCAACTGTATGTAAGTTATCCGAAATGGGTGATGGCTGAAGCCGCAGCTTATATTGCCCACCCATATTCCATCCAAGAATTCAAAAGAAAAACAAAAACAAGAGCGATTACAATTCGGAACAAAGCTAAGACAAAATGTGACAAAAAGAAACTAAGCAACAACACAGACTGGATATGACAATCCTTATGTGATTTTACATGTCATCTTGTATATATGTTTGGAGTATTTCTTCCTTTAGTTTTTGTTTAAATTGTCCAAGCGTTGTACATGATTTTAATTCGGGTCCAAAAGCGTTCCATAATCTGACTCCTTGCACTGAAACACAGCGTTGCTTGGTGGTAGTTCTCACTGAAGGTTTTTGAAATATACATGTTCCTCTGAAATGATATTGTTTCTCCCTTATTTGGAACAACTTTTGGATATTTGCGGGCAGTGATAGATTCTTCACTTTAAACATCATTACTGCAGTTTTAAAGTCAACCAGATCTTTCAACTTGAGAGCTTTTAATTTAAGAAAAAGTGGGTTTGTTGGTTCCCTGTAAGCAGCTTTGTTTATTATTCTAATAGCTCTCTTCTGAAGCATAAAGACTGGATATATGTTTGTTTTATATGTATTTCCCCATACTTCAGTACAATATGTCATGTATGGGAGTATTAATGAATGATACAAAGTATATAGTGTGGGTTGATTCAGCAAATATTTCACTCTGTGTAGTATTGCAATTGATTTAGATATTTTACCTTTAATATAATTAATATGTTGTAGCGGATAAAATAAGTGTACCCAGGGTGGAGGCACAGAATAAGTGCAGGCAGGACACGGAGAACTGAAGTTTAAAAGGGTGTTTTATTCATCCACCATCACGAGACTCACTCCAGTGCTGTGGAAGCGCGCTGGAGCAAGCCCTGCGTCTCAAGTCAGCAAACAGGCAATGCGAGTAGTCAAAAAGAGAGTGAGCCAGAGCAAGCGATATGGTTGACTTATATACCCAGCTAGACAATGCATGCATGGCACATTAGCATCACAGTAACTGCAGGAAGGCATGGACATTTGCATTAGAGTCACACATATCAATAGCAGGATTACTGGCGCAGGGATTAGACAAAGAGAGGCTGCCTATTGATATCAGTCCATACATCTCACTGCTCTGCTGATTGCTCCAGCTGAGTGCTCTGCTTGTCCGTAGGCTGTGGGGGTCGCCCACAATGTGACTTCCAACACAGTTTATTTTCAATTGTTACTCCAAGAAATTTAGTTTTGGATACCCTTTCAATCTCTACACCATTTATACTGAGTTTAGATACTAAGTTGTTGTGATGGTTGTTAAAAACTATAAATTTTGTCTTACTTAAATTGAGCGTTAATTTGTTTGAATCAAACCACAGTTTAAGCTTTCCTAATTCCTTTCCGAGTGTATCCAAAAGTTGTTCCAAATTGCTTCCACTGCATAATAGATTAGTGTCATCGGCAAACAATATTAAATCCATTTTTTCCGAAACTTTACATATATCATTTATATACATATTGAATAACAGTGGCCCCAAAACTGAACCCTGTGGGACTCCACAAGTAACCTTCAGTAAGAGAACCTTTTGTAAGAGAAACGCATGCTTTACTATTCATCAGATTCTTTTGAAATTCTGTAGGAGTGATCCTTGGGTCATGGTCTTGATACCATATAATTTCAGTCAAAAATATTTTTTTAAAAGATTTTTTCGGCCTTTTAGCCTTTATTTAGACATTAACCGCAAGAAAGAGAAAGGAGCTGGAGGAC
Organism: Pholidichthys leucotaenia; assembly: GCA_020510985.1. Taxonomy (NCBI): domain Eukaryota; kingdom Metazoa; phylum Chordata; class Actinopteri; order Cichliformes; family Pholidichthyidae; genus Pholidichthys; species Pholidichthys leucotaenia. The sequence continues at coordinate 123,647,073 of CM035847.1, read as the reverse complement.
TGCTTTTGTCCAGAACTTACACCAGTAGTTACTGTGGTATGCATCGTTAAGCATTAGGCCCTTGGTTCCTTCTTTAGTATTTTCTAAAACCCTTAGCTGCTTTATATCTCAGCATAATGGGTGCTAGGTGGCACAAGTAGGAACTCCCATGCAGGATTTCTGTTGGTGCCATTTTCAGTGTCCTCAGATGGCCTTGAAAAGTCAAACTCACTCACTCATCTTCTTCCGCTTAATCCTTTTCGGGTCGCGGGGGGGCTGGAGCCTATCCCAGCATCTTTGGGCGAGCGGCAGGGTACACCCTGGACAGATCGCCAGTCCATTGCAGGGCCAACACAGAGAGACAGACAACCATTCACTCTCACAGTCATACCTAAGGACAATTTAGAATCCCCAATTTTGATGCCAATTAATCTAACTTGCATGTTTTTGGCATGTGGGAGGAAACCCACGCAGACACGGGGAGAACATGCAAACTCCACACAGATCACTGTTGGTTGGGGGCTGGGATCGAACCCAGGATCCCCCGGCCAAGGGTGAGTTGCTGTGCTGCCACAGTGCTAACCACTCCACCACCGTGCACAAGATTTAATCTTAGTTGCTTTATATGTCAGACTATGGATTCATCATGGTCTCTTTGCCAGTTATGGCACTATCACTATTAAGCACACATAGAGAGTCACTTGTGTTTTTTCATACTATTATCTGACATGTCAGGTGCCCTTGAAAGGACCTGACAGAAGTGCACACAACTGAAAGTTTAAATTAGGATAAGATGAAGTTACAGAAGTTACATCCATCTTGTACCACTTATCCAGGGGTCCGGTTCACAGGGGCGGCAGTCCAAACACAGAAGCCCAGACTGCCACCCGGTTCACATAGCACCATGATCCCCCATGAACCGTCCTGCAAGTGGTGAGTGCGAGGGCGGACCCATGTGGCTCCTTCGGGCCACCGAACTGGGTGGAGTACACTGGACCCTTGTTGTAACACTCTTGGTCTGGTCCTTCACCCTACCAAGTTGCCCCCAACAATGTAGCTCCTGGGATCATTAAGGCACACAAACCCCTCCACCACATTAAGGTCCACAGAGGGGATTGTTGAACATATAAGAAGCCATTAATGATATCGCTGTGAGTTCGTTTGTTTGTCACTTCAGGTGATTTTGAAACGTCAGACTCTCAAAATATGAAATTTACTGCTTTATAAAATGACGGCTGTCCAAACACCAGTTTTGTCACTCTGAATATTTGGTGGTAATCCAAAGCAAATACAAAGATATTCTGTTCTGTCTTTCTTCTTCCTGAGTGGACTGCAGCAGCAGCAGAAATTTGACTTTTCATAAATTTTTTTCATGCAAATTTATTCTTTCTTCAAATTTGCACTTTTTTCTTTTTAGAAAAATGTGATTTATTTTATAAATGTGACTTCTACTTATAAATGCAACTTCTGCCTTTCTTGCTTATAAATAAGACATTTTTTCCTCAAATTTTCAGCTTTTAGATTTGTTTTTCCTCATGAAATTTCCATTTCTTCATGTAATTTTGAGATTTTTTTCTTGTATATATGCAAACTTATTCATGTAAATTTGTGGCATATTTCTATATTTCTGTTTCTGTTTCTATTCATTCTATATCATCAGTTTGCTCCTAATTTTTTTGTGTAAATTTGTGAGATTCTCTTCCAGATTTTGGCATTTTAATTTGAATATCAATGTCGCAAATGAATATCAGTATATAAATATCCTGGGACAGCCCTATAAAAATACATTACTATTTGACATAATGGGAAGCGATTACTGTATATCATGTTGGTGCTGACAATTTAACTACTCAGTCCTTATTTTGACTGCTTCATTTGCTTTACCTCTGTCCACCACTCCTTCACTTTCTGTGTTTGTGTGTCTCCACAGCGGAGCCACTGGATGGAGAAGAATACCTGGACATTATAGGCGTCATGAGAAATCAAGCGGGTCGTTATGAATGCAAGGCCAGCAATGATGTCGCCACGCCTGATGTCAAATATGTCAATGTGGTTGTCAACTGTAAGTAACAACAAACCACAGCACATCCCTCTAATCACTATTCTTTCCACATTTAATTTCAGGCATTTCACGAGATGATGCATTCAACGGGTAAAAGCATAAAAGCCGAGATTGCAATTAAACATAGAGGTATGTAGGATGTAGCCTGTCTGGGACTGAAGGATGTATAGCGTTCTGGAGCACCCTTCAATCTTGAGATGAATCCAGCTAAAAAGAGAAACATCTCGAGCATTGATTGAAACATACCTGCGGTAACTCTCGCATACCATGGTTAAAACACTCTTGGAATTTCAGAACAAGATCACATAATCACATCCTTTCAGAGGTCTATATGCAGATGAGTGTTTTACAGATATTGGACTGATGAACAGCTCATGAGACATTACCAAGTGAGTCCCCCCAGAGGAGTAACAGAATTCTTTGATCTGAATAAATCATGTATGGCTGTTTGCCCACACCACACTTAAAGCCAAGTCTGAGTGCCTGAATTACATGATAAAGATTTCTATATTAAACCATTTCTTAGAGTTTAATCCTAAATGGAAAATGGGCATCAATCCACTTGGGACAAATTTCTGGCCATTGGGATGTTTGTGGATATAATTAGGTGTAAGATGTATGCTGTTACTTGATGGTTTTCAGCTTTTTGCACCAATTAATTTCTTAAAGTCACACACTGAATAATTTATTTTACAATGGAGTTTGATGCTGGAACCAAGCCTACACACTTGATTTTAACAAAGAGAATAAACTAAAATCCCATTGCTTTGCCTGTGCTTTTATCTCCAAGACTTGATACAGAGTATTTGACATTGTATAATCACAGCTACATATAAAAGTGCATTCAGACCAAATGCAAATGCGTGGTGCAAATGTGGAAAATGTGCAAATTTGCTCATTCACATCGAAGGGAATTGATAACGCTAGCTAGTAATCAGCCTTGAGATTCTGCCGTCACTGGAGTAAAACTTATCAACACTGGAAAATAAACTAGTTTGAAAATGAGACCGACACTCACCTGCAGACAGATGGACTGGAGCTCTGGAGCTGAATCGGAGTGCTGAGTGATTATCCACACACAGCCATCTGCCAGGGATGTGCTAGTGAGGGCTACCGGGGTAAGCAACCATCATCCAGGTAAAGTTTTGAAGCAGGCAATGACAGTTTTCCAGGTGAGAACCCCACCAAGTAACACTGTAAACTTAAATATCATGGCATTTGGGGGATTTCCAGAGCAGGCACTGTAGAAAACAGCTGCAGAAGTTATAAAGGCAACTCCGCCCCTCTGCAGCTCACTCAGACATGAATTCACATGTGTTCACATGTTAACATTGAGATTAACATGTAATCGTGCCACCCGGAAAATTTGCGCTTTCGCATTTGGTCTGAATGCACCTTACTTACGTATGTCAATATTTCTGAGACATGTTTGACACTACTAGTGATTCATTTATTTATGGAGAAAAGTATTCAAGTATTTCCAAGAATAACTGACAGGAAACACCGGTGTTATAAATCTATTTGTCTGTGAGAGTTGTTGCAGGTATTTGTTTTAAGATATGCCTTTTGTCAACACTGTGTGACTGCAGATCCTCCGACAATAAAGAAAACCCAGAGCTCGGAGACTCCAGTTGGCCGCATGGGGGTGCTGCAGTGTGAAGCCACCGCTGTGCCCACACCAGAGTTTGAATGGTACAGAGATGAAAAAAGGTAAAGCAACATTCCTCACACTAATGTCACAAATGTACGCCTACATAGAGCTGAACATATTTGATTTATGGACACAACATCCAGGGCTGAAAGTTGAAGGAAAGGGGATGAGCCAAATACTGCAACTCGTCAAAAGCCCGCTGAAAGGTTGTATATTGTGCAAAATATTTTTGTGTGTTTTAACTTTATAAAATACAGCCATGGGTCACTTGTATACCATTAAATATCAAGACTCACCTGACGCAGTTAAAGCTCATAAAGAAACAAGCCAATTACGCTTCATGGATTTTATGATGTCACAAACCAACAAGCCCTGCCTTCAGTTCATGAACTTAACAAAACAAATTCACCCTAAATGCTTTTTTAATTTAATTGGCCCACTCATAAAACCTTTACCCAGTCAGATTAGGGGTTCCTTAAGAGGTAATGAGCAGCCTGAAAACTGATTCACACAAAACTTTGACAACACAGAAACAGCTATTGGTCTTTGACATGACAAAGGTAGCTCCTTAACCATGACAAAACTTTACATTTATCCATGAAAAATGTTCACCATGTGACCAAGACCAATTAAATCCCATGAAATTTTATGTTAAATGTTGTGATGTTACAACAGATACTGACAGTTTTTTATAGCTTGGAACAAAAACGGTTTTGATTTTTGAAGTTTTCACTCACAATGGTGGTTGAATTACTACCCACACCGACAGAGCTGAGGCGTGGTTAGGGCAGTCGCCGCCATCTGTCAGTTCGTCTGGACTGTAACTTGAGAAAGAATTAAGTTACTGTCACCAATCTTGGTATATGGGTGAGCCTCAGGCTTAGCAGCTGTTGCTTCTGTTTTGAGGGTTACAAGGTCAAAATTTAAGGTCACAGGGTCAACAAAAATCAAAATCAATTTGACCCAATAGTGACTTTATTATTAGAGCTAAGGGCAATTTGTGCACATATTAGAACGGTGCCTTGGCCACATACCAAATGTCAAATAACCTTGACTTTGACCTTGATAATCGAGTCTGAAGTTAGGTCACCAAGTTTCACATTTACATTCTGGCTTCTATCCTTTAAATTTGCTTTATAGTGCCTTTATTTTCAGCTTTAGTTCTAGCAGAATTTGATTATAAGCTATGATGTCATACAATATCCAGATATGAAATGACCTTGACCCTGCCTTTGACCCTGAAGATTGGTAGGGTCTGATTCTAGTTAATCTGGACATTCCCATTATAATAAGGAGCGAGAGACTAAGAATTTACCATTGACTTCCACCCAAATTAGAACAGGGCTCGAGGGCATGGGGCTGTATCTATGTTGAGTGCAATTCCAGTTGATTTTAAAATCCACGTAATACATTCTTAGACTGTCAGTTCACCAAATACATAGAACTGGTGAACAAAACTGTGCATGGGTTAACCTTCCCAAAATAGCATTCACATTTGTAGCAGAGAATCCTGTCAGAAAAGAATAAAGTAGTCTGAGAGTTGGATAACATGAGTTGTGCTCCCTGGATGAGAAACACAACTTCAGTGCACTGTTTCTGCAGTTTTCTACAACAACTAGAAGGTTTTGCGTTGGGTGAGGACTGTGGTGTGTGAGTCACTGCTTCAATGCCAGGTAAAGAAAAGCTCCCAGCACATAATGCCCCAAAGTCTCAATTACCTTAGCTGTGTCAACAGCCTTTTTGTCAGGTGAGTAAGACAGTCCAAAGTGCAACCTACATCCAGCTCCTAAGAAAAGTTTGTTCTGTCAAACTCCACAGTTTAATTATGAGACCGGTGAAGTAGAGGCAGGTGGACTTTTCACACTTTTCTTTTATAAAGACTGTGTGCCCAATGTGATGAAACCCATTTGATTTGATATGAAAAAGGGCATTCTGGACAGCCCAATGAATGTTTTAAAATTATCAAATTAACAGCAGTGTTGTCAATTTAGGATGAATCATACTTTAAAATATACAGTTGTGCTTATAAGTTTACATACTCTGGTGAAATTTGTGATTTTTTTTTTTTGGTGGGGGGCATTGTTGTTTTTTTTTTTTTTTTAGAAAATATGAATGATAATACAAAAACTTTTCTTTCACTCATACAGTAGTTAGTGGTTGGGTGAAGCCATTTATTATCAAACAATTGTTTGCTCTTTTTTTAAATCATACAGACAACAGAAACTACCCAAATGACCCTGATCAAAAGATCAAAGTGGCTCAATGATATTGAGGTCAGGAGACTGAGATGGCCACTCCAGATCCTTCACTTTTTTCTGCCGTAGCCAATGACGGGTTGACTTGGCCTTGTGTTTTAGGTCATTGTCATGTTGGAATGTCCAAGTGCGTCCCATGCGCAGCTTCCGGGCTAATGAGTGCAAATTTTCTTCCAGTACTTTCTGATAACATGCTGCATTCATCTTGCCATCAATTTTGACAAAGTTCCCTGTGAATTTGTAACTCACACATCCCCAAAACATCAGCGATCCACCTCCGTGTTTCACAGCAGGGATGGTGTACTTTTCATCATAGACCTTGTTAACTCCTCTCCAAATGTAGCGATTATGGTTGTGGCCATAAAGTTCAATTTTGGTCTCATCACTTCAAATAACTTTATTCCAGAAGTTTTGAGGCTTGTCTCTGTGCTGTTTGGCATATTGGAAGAGGGTTTCTTTGTGGCACTGGCGTAGTAATGGCTTTCATCTGGCGACTCGACCATGTAGCCCATTTTTCTTGAAGTGCCTCCTTATTGTGCATCTGGAAACAGCCACACCACTTTTTTTTTCCAGACTCCTGTATGTCAGCTGAAGTTATTTGAGGGTTTTTCTTCGCATCCCGAACAATTTTCCTGGCAGTTGTAGCTGAAAATTCTGTTGGTCTACCTGACTGTGGCTTGGTTTCAACAAAATCTCTCATGGTCCACTTCTTAGTTTGAACACTGCTGATTGGCATTCTCAATTCCCTGGATATCTTTTTATATCCTTTTCCTGTTTTATAAAGTTCAACTGTCTTCTCCCACAGGTCCTCTGATAATTCTTTTGCTTTCCCCATGGCTGAGAATCCAGCAACATCAGTGCAGCACTGGATGAAACATCCAGGGGTCTGTCAGGAGCTCAAAAACTGTTTTTATACACACACACTAATTACAAGTAAACAGATCACAGGTGAAGATGGTAACCTTTGGTAGCCATTTAAACCCGTGTGTGTCAACCTGTGTGTGTGTTATCAGACCAAAACTTCCAGGGTATGTAAACTTTTGATCAGGATCATTTGGATAGTTTCTGTTGTCATTATGATTTTTTTTAAAAAAAGCAAACACAGTTACTTGATAATAAATGGCTTCACCCAACCACTAACTATGAGTGGAAAAAAGTTTGTATTATTATTCATATTCTCTGAAAAATGGCCAAAAAAATCACAAATTCCGCCAGGGTATGTAAACTCGTGAGCACAACTGTACATATGTCCTTTTTTTTCCCCCTTGTTCTGTCAAGCAGCTAGGTAAGCAGAACAGAAATGTGCTTCCCTTATTGTGCCAAACAGATTTACTTTGCCAAAAGGAGCTTTATACAGTACATATACAGTATACTGTATATGTACTATATATTATTTATAGACTCCTCTTGTAGTAACTTTTGATATTTTATTTAAATTGTTTTACCCATGAAGGACCTGACAGAGGGGGAATGGGGAAGGGTGGGGAGGGGGGGGGGGAAGGGAGAAGAACAGGAAAAAAACAGACTGACACAACTGAAACAAACATAAGACAAACTGTTTCTTCTACTGAAAAGGTCTCATCACGAGTCTGGTATCTGCACCTGTTAAAGAACAGAGAGACATAGTCATGTGAACAAATTTGGACACCCCTTTAAATATTCAGTTCTTTATTAAGAAGATTCAAGATTCAAAGGCTTTATTGTCATGTGCACAGTTAAGAAATGCAACATTTCCTGAGCAACGAAATTCTTACTCTGCTTTCCGAACGAATGCCAAGGTAATACACATCAATACTAAGGTAATAACACACCTAATACTAATGAATACTAATAACACACATTAAGCAATTGGGACACCTTAAACACACCTTAATACTAAGTACTAATATTAATGAATACCAATGACACACATTAGACAATTAGGACAGTTAAAGCTGTTAAACTAGAGGAAACAAGAAGAATGAAAATTGAAAATTCACTAGATGACTATAATGGACAATGTTATATTAATATCAGAGATGATATGAACCTGAGATGGCGTAAGCCTACGTACAGTGTGCAAATGAGCAATGTACAATTTGGCACCCAGTGTGAGAATTTCTCTAATGATGATACCCAGTATACTGTACAATGATAATTTAGCAGCAGAGATATGAACATGAGGCGGGGTGAGATTATGCACACTGTGCAAGTGAGCAATGTGCAAATTTAGCAACCAGTGTGTGAATTCCTATTTGCAAAGCTAGGTCTGGAGTTTATTTATTCAGTAGTCTGATGGCAGTGGGAAAGAAGGAGTTTTTTTTAATCTGGATGTCCTGCATTTCACACTTCTGTACCTCTGGCCTGAGGGTAGAAGTGTGAACATTCTATTCTCGGGGCGGCTGTGGCACAGGTGTAGTGTGTCCGACTACTGATCGGAGGGTCAGGGGTTCGATTCCCGCTCTGTCTGCATGTCGAAGTGTCCTTGAGCAAGACACTGAACCCCCAGTTGTTCCTGGTGGTCAGGCTAGTGCCTATGTGTGTATGGCAGTCCTGCCGCTATCATTGTGTGAGTGTGTGCGTGAATGGGTGGATAGCAGGATCTGTAAAGCACTTTGGTCATCCAGAGATGAGAAAAAGCACTATATACAGTAAGTGAATGCCATTTACCATTTAACATTCTGTGCTGGGGGTGGGTGGGGTCCTGGAGGATGGCGGCAGCTGTCCTTTGGACTCTGCGGTGGTAGATGCTCTGCAGAGAGGGGAGTAGAGTCCTGATGATCTTCTCCGCTGTCTTCGCCCCTCTCTGCAGGCGTTTACGGTCCAAGGCAGTAGTGCTGTCGTACCACGCAGTGATGCGGTTGGTCAAGATGCTCTCTATGGTGCAGCTGTAGAAATTATTGAGGATCTTGGGGGACATGCCAAACTTCTTCAGCCTCCTCAGAAAGTACAGTAGCTGTTGAGCTCTCTTAACCAGTTCAGTGGTGTTAAGTGCCCACGTAAGGTCCTCGCTGATGTGGATGCCCAGGTATTTAAAACTGTTCACCCTCTCCACCTCAAGCTTCCGGATGAACAGCGGCCGAAGGGGTCTCCTCCTCCCCTTCCTCATCTCCACTATCATCTCCTTCGTCTTGTCTGTGTTGAGGGTGAGGTTGTTGTCCTCACACCATGACACCAGACTGGCCACCTCCCTCCTGTAGGATGCGTCATCACCACCAGTGATGTGTCCTATCACTGCTGTGTCATCCGCGAACTTTAAGATGATATTGTTCTTGTGGGAGGCCTCCCACAAGAACATTTATTCTCTCTTCCCACCTGGAAGAGAGAATAATGGAGTGCTGCAACAATGGCATCTGAGGTGGACCTGTTGGGCTGGTAGGCATACTGCAGGGGTCCAGGGTATCCAGTATGCTGTCTTAAATGAAGGACAGCACCACTCTCCCGAAGCACTTCATGATGACTGGAGTGAATGCTGCCGGCCTGTAATTATTCAGACAGGTCGGCAGGCTCTTTTTGGGGAGGGGACAATGATTGTTGTTTTGAAGCAGGAGGGGACTATGTTCTGGTTGAGAGAGAGGATGAAGATGGATGTGAGAACATCAGTCAGCTCAGCAGCGCATGCTCTGAGAACCCCTCCAGGGATGTTGTCTGGTCCTGCTGCCTTGGGAAGGGGGGGGGGGGGTGATATTCCTCAGTGCTCTGTTTACCTGGCCTGATGAGACGTTTAGTGGAGAGGGAGGGTGCGTGTGTCTCCTCTCTGCACTGTAGCTGGAAGTCTCAAAGTGGGTGTAAAAGATGTTGAGATCATCTGGCAGGTTGTCTTTGGAGCTAGTGGTGTTGCTGCTGAGAACCGGTCCCTCACTTCCTGATCTGGGTCCATTGAACGCAGCCAGGGATTGGCAGATGCGAGACGACTTGGATCAAATGCTCATTTTCCCTCCGGAGATTGCAAGGACCACCCTGCAACCAGATCTCGTCCTCTGGTCTAATTCATCTAAGCTCACCTATATTAGCGAGTTGACAGTACCCTGGGAGGATGCTGTCAAGGAAGCTTATGAGCATAAGAAGCTGCAGTATTCCAACTTAGAAGCTGAGGCAGAGGACAGAGGCTGGAAGATAAAGGTGCGCCCGGTGGAGGTGGGATGCAGGGGCTTTGTAGCCACAACAACTGCAAAGCTGCTCAGGGAGATTGGGATCAGGGGACAGGATCACAGACGGGCAATCAAAGAGCTGGTCGACACCACCGAGAGGACCAGTCACTGGCTGTGGATGAAAAAGAGTGACATTATCTGGGCTTCTACGCAAACAGTTAAACCATGGGACAAACACCCAGGTTTGATCAACCCGTGGGGGGGTCTGCCTCAGCAGAGGGTGTCACATCAAAGGATTCCGGCATCAGAACAACTCATGGAATTGTCAACATCAAAGGATTCCACCATCACAGCTACAATTTTTAATTGTCAACATCAAAGGATTCCGGCATTTAATAGTCTGTCTATGACATCATATAGGATGTCTACAACATCACCATTTCCTATGATCTATAGGCTATCAAGAGCTGGTCGATACCGCTGAGAGGACCAGTTGCTGGCTGGGAATGAAAAGGAGTAATACGATCTGGGCTTCTAAGGCAAACCGCTAAACCGTGGGACACACACACCCAGGCTTGATCAACCTGTGGTATGCCCGCCTCAGTGGAGGGTGTCTTGTGATAAATGGCTGAAACACCCTGTGATGCTGAGGTACACAACTGACGATGTGGCCCGGTGGTGAAGCCTTATAGCAGCCATCTCTCAACAACTCCCCATGGACTCAGAAGTGGTGCAAACATCAGGAATTGTAACAGCTAGTCCTTTCATCTAACGTTGGTCCTCTTGTAGTCTGTGATGTGTTGCAGGCCTTGCCACATGCGCCCCGGGTCAGGAGTGGAGTAGAGGCTTTCCAGCTTTTCCCTGTGCTGCCTCTTGGCTGTTGTTATAGCCTTCCTCAGTCCATACTTTGCAGCTTTGTACTCAACTTTGTACTCAGCTGTACCGATGATCATCACCGGGAGCGTGCGTTCCATGGGAAACAAGACAGATGAGATCACAGCGCTGGTCAGGACACAACAGGAGTATCGTGAGTGTAGTTTCATGTGTTTTACGGAGACGTGGTTAAACTCACAGATCCCGGACGTAAACGTAGAGATACCTGGCTTCAGGACTATACGGGGGGACAGAGACGTGAAAAGCAGCAGGAAAAAGAGAGGAGGAGGCGTGGTCCTTCACATAAATGAGCGGTGGTGTCATCCCAGGCACATTTATGTGAAGGAAAAGTGCTGCAGCCTGGACATTGAACTGCTGGCTGTCAGTATGAGACCTTATTATATGCCGCGAGAAATGAAGTGCACTTTAATTATCGTCTACGTCCCTCCGTCAGCTGACGCAGCGGTGGCCTGTGACGTCATCAGCTCCACTGCAGCCACATTACTGGAGAAGCACCCGGATGCATTCATGGCCATCACAGGTGATTTTAACCATGTCTCAGTGGGAAAAACTTTACCCAACTTTCACCAGTTTGTTTGACTGTCCCACCAGAGAGAACAAAACACTGGATTTTCTGTATGCCAATGTCAGAGATAAGATAAGATAAGATAAGATAAGATAAGCCTTTATTAGTCCCACAACGGGGAAATTCCAGGATTGCAACAGCACAGGGATAGCAACACTCAGAGCAACAATCAGAAGGCAAGAAAAAAAACAAGCAAGCAAGAGCAGCTAATATACATATGTACATATTACTATAAAATATATATATACACACACACACACAATGCCCCCCCATTGGTAAATCAGATCACTGCATGGTCATGTTAACACCCAAGTACGTCCCCCTTGTGCAAAGGCAGCCTGCTTATACACAAACTGTGAGGAGGTGGACACAGGAGGCTGCTGATGCACTGCAGGACTGCTTCGAGACGACAGACTGGAGCAGACTCTGTGAACCACATGGGGTGGACATAGACAATATGACCGACTGCATCACAAAATACATTAGATTCTGTGAAGACAAGACCATGCCAGCTCAGACTGTACACTGCTTCTCCAACAACAGACCATGGGTCACCAGTGACCTGAAAGCACTTCTGAACAAAAAGAAGAGAGCTTTTAGGGCTGGAGACAAGGAGAAGCTGAGGGGAGTGCAGCATGAGCTGAGAGAGATGTTGAGGAGGTGCAAGGACAATTATAGGAGGAAGTTGGAAGAGAAACTCAGGCAAAATAACACTAAAGATGTGTGGGAGGGAATGAAGCAAATAACTGGGTACAAGGGGAGAGTCAGGCAGCCATCTGGGAGCCAGGAGAGAGCTGAGGAACTGAATCTGTTTTTTAATAGGTTCAACTCACAGTCTGTCACCCAAGCAACACAACCCGACCCCCACGCACCCCTCCCCACCCACGCTCCCGTGCAGAACTCTCTCCATCTCCCTCCTCCTCCTCCTCAGGGGGCACCAGGACCTCCCCCCCCCTCACTTCACGGTGACTACAGATCAGGTGGAGAAACAGCTGAAGAGACTCCGTCAGCGGAAGGCTTTGGGCCCGGATGGCATCACCGCTAGGATCCTGAGGACCTGTGCCAACCAACTAGCTCCAGTACTGAAACACCTGTACAACCTGAGCCTGAGTCTGGAGAGAGTACCGGTGCTGTGGAAGACATCCTGCCTGGTTCCTGTCCCCAAGAAGTCATCTCCATCGGATCTGAATGACTATCGACCAGTTGCCCTCACATCTCATGTGATGAAGGTCCTGGAGAGACTGGTCTTAGCCCACCTGAAGCCGCAGGTGGAGACGTGGCTGGACCCTCTGCAGTTTGCATATCAGCCCCATTTAGGAGTTGAAGATGCTGTCATCTACCTGCTGCAACGAGCCCATCAGCACCTAGATGGTGGAGGAGATACTGTGAGAATCACTTTTTTTGATTTCTCCAGTGCCTTTAACACCATCCAGCCACTGCTGCTGGGCGAGAAACTGCGGGGGATGGGGGTTGACAGCTCTGTGATCTCCTGGATTACCGACTACCTGACAGGCAGGCCACAGTTTGTCAGGCTGGGCAATGTCTTGTCTGGAGTGGTGGCTAGTGATACGGGAGCGCCACAGGAGACTGTGCTCTCTCCTTTTCTTTTTACCTTATACGCCACGGACTTTCAGTATAACACTGAGTCATGTCACCTGCAAAAATTCTCTGACTCAGCTGTTGTTGGGCGTATAAGAGGAGGAGAGGAGGGGGAGTACAGGGCACTGGTAGACAGATTTGTGGAGTGGACGGAACAGAATCACCTGAGGTTGAATGTCAGCAAGACCAGGGAGATGGTGATTGACTTCAGGAAGAGGAAGGCTCCTTCTCAGCCACTGCAGATTAGGGGGGAGGATGTGGGAGTGGTTGAAGACTACAAATATCTGGGTGTCAGGATCAGCAGCAGGTTGGACTGGAGATCCAACACCGATGCTGCGCACAAGAAGGGGATGAGCAGACTCTATTTCCTCAGAAAACTGAGATCCTTCAACGTGTGCAGCAGGATGCTGGAGCTTTTCTACCAGACTGTTGTCGCCAGCGCCATCTTCTTTGCTGCGGTCTGTTGGGGTAGCAGTATCGGGGCCAGAGATACCAACAGACTTGACAAGATTATCAAGAGGGCGGGCTCTGTAATTGGTCTCAGACCGGAGACCTTTGAGACAGTGGTGGAGAGGAGAACACTAAATAAACTGCGATCCATCATGAACAATCCTGATCACCCCCTCCACCACACACTAGATAGGCAGCGAAGCACTTTCTCCAGTAGACTACTACAGCTTCGTTGTTGAACGGCCAGGTACAGGAAATCTTTCCTGCCACATGCAATTTCACTGTACAATAACTCACTATGATGTTGTATTCTGGTCACAGCTATGCTGCCACACTGCACCTTACAGACTAACTGGTACCTCACATTTCACTCTGCTCCTGATAGTCCTTCTTTGTGCAATGGGATGATTCATGTGTTTATACGGGTCATCATATATTAAGCTATGATGTATATAGGTTCCATAGTCGTGTTAGTTTCTTTTTTACTTTCCATGGGTAATCCCTTTGTCTGTCGTGTGTGTTTCTGTTGTTTGGCTGTCAACTGTCATGCTGCTGTTACACTGCAATTTCCCAGTTTGGGATCAATAAAGTACATCTATCTATCTATCTAACTTCATTGCCTGATTTAAATGCAAGAGAGCGAGCACGCAGCATCTGACACACCTGACTGCTGATCCAGAGCTTCTCGTTGGGGAACTTCCTGACTTTTATGGTGGGTACGATGGCATCAACACACATGCTGATGTACCCAGTCACATACTCAATGTAGTCCTATATGTTTACAGAAGAGTCCTCCTGGGTGGCTGCAGCTTTAAACACATCCCAGTCTGTTCAGGCAGGGTGCTCTCAGCCTCTGGAGTCCCACATTTAATTTGTTTAATGACAGGGCTTTTTTTATTTCAGCTTTTGTCTGTAGGCTGGGTACATAAACAGGGAGATGTGATCTGACTGTCCGAAGTGGGGCCGGGGTGCTGCTTTGTATGCAGAGTGTATATTTGTGTAAACATGATCCAGTGTGTTCTTATCGCGGGTGGGAATGTCCACATGCTGGTAACATTTGGGAAGTACAGTCCGTAAATTGCACTGGTTAAAGTCACCAGCAACAATCAAAACACGATTGGGATGGGTTGTCTCTACTGCGCTGATGATGTCATGGAGTTTGTGTAGCGCTGCTGTGTAGTTGCTTCATGGGGGAATGTAGACAGCAGCCAAAAACGCAGCAGTAAATTCCCTCGGTAGATAATAGGGACGGCATTTCAGCAGTAAAACTCCATATCAGGTGAACAGTGCTTGTAAACAGTCTGTACATCTCCACACCACGAATTGTTTATAAACACACACACGCCCCCCCCCCACCCCTAGTCTTACCCGATGCTTCAGTCCAGTCGGCCTGATGTGCTGAGTGAGTCTGTAGCTGAATGGCGCTCTCAGGGATTCTGTCTGAGAGCCAGGTCTCACAGAAAATTAGGGCGCAGCACTCTTATCTCCCACTGGTCTTCAATCCTTACTCTTAGTTCATCTAGCTTGTTTTTCAGAGACCATACGTTAGCCAGCAGGATGCTGGGTAGCAGTGGGTGGTTTGCACGAGCTTTTAGCCTAGCATCTAGCCCTACTCTCTTACTTTGCTTGCACCGCTTCCAACGCAGAAGAAATGTTCACATATCTGTGTCTAACCTTGTTTTTGTTTTTATTTGCATTTTTAACATTTATTTTAGCCATTTTAAGTGGGAATGAATGTGGGGGTGTCCTAAACAAGATGGGGGGGGGGGTCCTAATTTATTCTTCACTATTTGTTTAGAATTACATTTTACAGAAAATTTGAAAAGTCTTCAATTCATTTGTAATTGTTTAGTTGTATTGCATAAATCTCCCAGTATTTTTAACATTGATATTAAATGCACACAGGCTTATACAGGGTGTCCTAATTTTTTCACATGACTGTGTGTGTGTGCGTGCGCATATGTATGTGAGTGTGTGAGTGGTTTGCCAGGAAACCTACAAAGACGGTGGCAGGTCACAGCAATAGCCCCACCCACCCCCCAGGAGCAGGTAAGACAGTGCCACCAACCCCCCCCAGAGCACAAATGTCCCAAAGCCGACATGCATCCACCCCAGGAGAGACGGCCAAGGGAGGTTGGGCCGCCAAGCGGCCTCAAGTGCCGGCCTCCGGGTCCCAGGCACCAGAAGGCAGCTATATTACAAAGTATTACAATATGAATACAGCCTATTATCAAATGCCAGTGTAGCCTCACAGGATCTTGGATGGCATGTTAAAGGAGATGTCCATAAGTTCACTAGATCTTAGCTTAGAACATAAGAATAATGAACAAGGTTTCACCAAAGATTAATTCAACATTTACCCAGCCAGCATGTCCATGTGGGCCCCACCACAGGTTAAATCTGGGCTGTCTTATAGGTCCCATACAGGTTTGACTGCAGTTTCCATGTTAGCCCCATTTGTCTTTGCCCACATCGACTTTACCCATAGCACGGGTAAGCAGGTACTCTGCTTTACCCACTTCACCCCATCTGGGGTTTGATGCTGGTGAGCAGGTTTCAGTAAGGGTAGTATCTCACTGGACTGAGACAGCTTGCAACTAGTTGGAGATTTATTTAAAAAAAAAAAAAAGTGAGACATAGGAGGCCTGGAGTTACCAAACCTGAGACTGTATCATATCATTTCATTTGGAATTACCAAATTAGCTAAACACTTTAGCAGGCACAGTAAACTGGATTGGGTTGCCATTGAGGCTGAAATGTTCTCTCCATTTACTCCTATAGATGTTTTTTCCCAGTCTCAACATAGACCCCTGAACCCTATCTTATCTCATTCGAAAGAGGTCTGGATCAGAATACATAGGATGTTAAAGATTCCACACCTTAGCCAGTCCTACTCATCTTTATGGTATAATCCAGCAATTTTTATTGGAAAACACCATTATACTGGAAAAAGTGGCACCTTGGTGGTACAGTATATGCCAGGTGAATGACCTGTACCAAGATGGTATGCTCTTGTTTTATACATATTTGCTCAAGAGATGCACCCTTACAGGGAAAGGTCACTTTTGTAAGTATTTCCAAATTAGGAGCTGCCTGATAACAAAGAATCAGTATAAGGACTGTAACCCCATTATAGACTCTTTTTTTTTTTTAAATACTCATTGAAAAGCCTTCATGCCTTTGCTTTCTACAGAGTAATTAATGGACTTCTTAGTAACGGATGTGACAGCTTGAGAAGAATATGGCAGAAAGACCTGTTATGCACAATAACTGAAGAAGAGTTGTTAAACATCTTTTCAGATAGTGAGAAATATGTTAGGGGAAGCCAGAAGTAAACTCACCCAGTACAAAATAATGCACAGGTACTATTGGACACCAACCAGACTGCATAGGATGGGCCTGTTATTTAATAATCTGTGTTGGAAATGTGGGAAAGAAAAAGGACCTTTTTTACATTGTGTTTAGGATTGCCCACTTCAACCTTTTTGGACTAAAATTCTCAGACATATGGGTGAGTGGCTGGGCAAGATGCTCCCATTGTCAGCAAGAATGTGTTTACTTGGAGACAAAACCCAAGTACCTAATATATCGAAAGAAGAATTCTCAGTGGTTATGATTGGACTAACTATAGCAGCCAGAACGATACTCTTTCACTGGAAATCAGTCCAGCCCCCAGGAATGGAAGTATGTGAACTGCATGATAAAGACTGCCTCATATGAATCCATGTTGAATAGGAGGACTGATGGAAAGCACACTAAATGACCAATATGGGGGGACTTTTGGAGTTGTATCTCTTTGGCTAACAACCCAGTCCTTGAATGAGGGCCTGTCTTTCTTTCTTTCCCTCATTGTTCTCTCGTGTTTTATGTTCATTTTTTTTTAAATATCGCAAATTTATCACTTAACAACTTACTCAGATATTTGGGAGCAATCATAACCTGAACCCTTCCTTCACTGGTATGGTCATGCCTTGCTCTGTAATCAGCAAGTTTTTTTTCTCTTTTTGTTCTTTTTTTTATTTACCCTACTTTGAGATTGATGTGACACCTGGAAGATCAGTATATGATGTACCAACCTATATAAAGTCAATAAAAACTTGAATTAAAAAAAAACGTGAGACATATGAGAATTTGTGATCATTTTCATTTGGAATCACACTGTCTCATGAATCTTGCAATAATGTTGCACAAACTCCCAGTGAGTTTTTGGCTAAAGTTCTCTGGGTGTTTGCATACATGTCATAAAAGTGTTGCAGGACTTTCTCCCAACATGCGCGAGACAATATTTATTTTTTGCACTCGCAACAATGGCTGCCCAACACTCGATGCAGTCGAGACTGGCTTGAGACACCTGCAGTGATTTTGAGAAAAGGCTGTTGCACAAACCTTTTGAGCACATTCAAAATTCCTGCGAGACCCTGCAACTCAGGAGAGGAAAATGACAATCACCAAGAATTTTTGGAGACATTTTGGAAACTCCCTCAAGAATGCCGTTCTCCAACTAATCTCAAACTGTCTCAGCCCAGTGAATTACTACCCTAACACGGTCACCCATAGGAAAATCCATGTGGGAAACACAGATGAGACCAATGTGGAAACCCACACCGGGCCTATGCTGGCTTGGTAAGGTGAAAATTTTTCTTCTCCAGAAATTCCCATTTGAAAAGTTCACAACTCTCGCTGTGTGGAGAATGTGGAAATGACGAGGCTGAGTTTATCTCAAGAGTCAGGTTTATTCCATTCTCCAACATCATCAAAAACAGAAAAGAGAAAGAATCCCCCAACATCTGTCCCTTTTATACCCCAGGACATCAAAGCACACAGTCACATTGTCTTTTAATCCCAAGTCACAATGCGTCTTCTTCCAGGTCTTCTCACCTCCACCTAAAGCCACTGGTGGTCAGGAAATCCCTCAAGGTCATCTCTTTGCATACAAAAGGCCACATTTCACATCCTCCTGTTATCTCCTAGGAGGTTCAGTCCTTTTGTTCCTCTGAGACGTGAAGCATACAATAAGCATACAGTAATATACATGTGAAGCATATGAAACCCACATATGTGTCCCACATGACCCCCCCCCCAAACGTCTAAGATGGAACAACATAATAACAGTTTGCATGTCATAATAAAATCACTACACATCAGTCCACATGCTGCTTGGGCCTCAGTCTTCTCCTGTATTTGCTGTAAGCAGGCTTTACCGCCTCCGCGGCGCCCTCCTGCTGGGGAGCTGCTGTCTGAGGATGAGAACTGTTAGTCAATCTCTGTGGGTGTTCTGGGGAATGCTCTCTAGGGGGTCTGCCGCGCCGAGGAGCCTTAGCCAACTGCACACCTTCGTCCGCCACCACAAAAGCGGGTTTGAGCCTGTTTATGCCAATCATTTCTTTTCTGCCACCCAAATCTAGCAAAAAATGCTTATCCCCTGTTTCCAGCACTCTATATGGTCCATCATAAGGTGGTCGTAACGGTGGGCGATGGGCATCATGTCTGACAACAACAAACTCTGCATTTTTTAAAGCCTTAGGCACAAAAACGCGCGGAAAACTGTGGTGAACGGGGCCAGGTAGCGTGCTCGAGTCCGTGCTACTCTGTAACCGCTGAGCTGGGGAGCACTCTGGCGCCGGATTATCTGGGAGAAATTCCCCGGGCAGCCGAAGTGGCTGTGCGAAAACTAGCTCTGCTGGGGAGGCTTCTGAATCCTCTTTAGGTGCAGAACGCAACCCCAATAAAACCCATGGTAGCCTGTCCACCCAATTTGCATCCGTAAGCAACGCTCTGAGGGCCGCCTTCAATGACCTGTGAAAACGTTTGCATAACCCGTTAGCCTGCGGGTTGTACGCGGTCGTGCGGTGGATTGTTGCCCCCAGGCCGCGGGCCATCGCTGACCAAAGTTCAGAAACAAATTGAGGGCCTCTGTCGGACGTAATGTCCGACGGGACTCCAAAACGCGCTACCCATGCCGTTAAAAACGCGCGCGCCACCTCCTCGGCTGTGGTTGACGACAGTGGGACCACTTCCGGCCAGCGCGTGGTGCGGTCTACCATTGTCAGAAGATGTGTGCACCCCTGTGAGGGCGGGAGGGGGCCTACGAGGTCCACGTGAACATGATCAAACCTCTTAGCCGGAATGTGAAACGGCTCCAAGGGAGATCTCGTGTGTCTGTGTACCTTGGCTCGTTGACAAGCCATGCAGGCTGCCGCCCACTCTCTAACTTGTTTGCGCAGGCTCGGCCATACAAATTTCTCTCCCACCATTTTGACCGACGCGCGCACTCCCGGGTGCGCCAGGGAATGGATCGAGTCAAAAACGCGGCGGCGCCACGCGGCCGGTACCACAGGACGCGGTCGCCCAGTGGAGACATCGCAGATTAGGGGGGGGCATACCGTCTTGCAGCACCCTGTTCTCCAGCCTTAACCCTGTTGGTCCAGACTGGAGCGCGCGCACGTCCGCGTCGCTAACCTGATCCGCGGCCATGGCTGCATAATCTATCCCTACGCGGACTGGGGCCACGCGCACTTCTGCGTCGCTAACCCGATCCGCGGCCATGGCTGCAAAATCTACCCCTACGCGGGCTGGAGCCGCCACAGCACGCGAGAGGCAGTCTGCCGCTACATTAAGTTTACCCGCCACATGCTGGATATCGGTAGTAAACTCCGAGATCGCGGCCAGCTGTCTCTGCTGCCGGCCCGACCAAGGTTCTGAAATCTTGGCCATCGCGAAAGTCAGTGGTTTGTGGTCAACGAACGCGGTGAAACGGCGTCCCTCCAGCCAGAACTGAAAGTGGCGAATGGCCAAGTGGAGAGCTAATAACTCCCTGTTGAATGCGCTGTATTTTCGTTCACTATCGCGCAAGGTCCTGCTGAAAAAGGCGAGCGGTTGCTAGGCTCCGGCTACGTACTGTTCCACGACCGCCCCTATGGCCACATCTGACGTGTCAGTAGTGAGCGCCATGCGGGCCGTTGGGACTGGATGTGCTAACAACGCAGTGTTTGCCAGGGCTGTTTTGACTTCAGAGAATGCGCGCTCTCGCTCCGGAGACCATTCGATTTTATTTGTGGGTTTTTGTTTTTTTAGTGCAGCATACAATGGTTGCATGAGCTGCGCTGCGCGGGGGAGGAAACGGTTATAAAAATTCACCATTCCCAAAAACTCCTGTAACGCTTTGACCGTTTGGGGCTGGGGAAAATTTGTTACTGCGCGCACTTTGTCAGGCAGAGGAACCGCTCCTTCTGGAGAGACGCGATGCCCCAAAAAATCAATCTGCGTCACCCCGAACTGACACTTCGCTGGGTTGATTATTAACCCGTGCTCTTCCAACCTCCGGAAAACTGCCGTAAGGTGGTTTTTGTGTTCGTCCTCGGACGCGCTGGCTACCAATATGTCATCCAGGTAGACGAACATGAAGGGGAGATCGCACAACACCGCGTCCATCATGCGTTGGAACATCTGTGCAGCGCCTTTAAGCCCAAACAGCATGCGCAAAAACTCGAATAGCCCAAACGGAGTTATTACCGCTGTTTTGGGTATGTCCTCAGCGCGCACTGGGACCTGGTGGTAACCGCGTACCAAGTCTATCTTAGAAAAAACGCGCGCCCCCGCCAAATGAACTGAAAAATCTTGGATGTGCGGGATCAGGTAGCGGTCGTGCGCTGTAGCGTTGTTCAACCTGCGGAAATCACCGCAAGGTCGCCACGAGCCATCAGCTTTCGGGACCATGTGAAGCGGTGAAGCCCATGGGCTTTTCGAACGCCTGATGATGCCCAGCTTTTCCAACTTTTCCAACTTTTTAGCTGAATCCAAGCGCCGAGCTTTTGCAAAAACGGGCAGTCCGGTGGTAGTAATAAAAAGTTCCACCCCGTGTTTAGCCACGGTCGCCGAAAATGTTGGGACCGTGAGTGCTCGGAACTGAGTGAGGAGTGTGTGGAACTTGCCACTTGCAGCTGTGACGTTGGCTTGTGCTGTTGGCGGGGCCACTAGAGCTGTACAGGGAATAGAATAAAAAGAGAGTGCATTAACCAGGTGTCTGTTAGCAAGATCAACCAACAAACCATGTGAGCACAAAAAATCAGCCCCTAACATGTTGAAATTGACTGCAGCTATGACGAAAGTCCACTCGAATGTACGGCCGTGTAGGGACAGAAGCAACGTCCTCTCACCGAAGGTCTTAATCGCCGAGCCGTTCGCTGCTGACACCCCGGGACCACTGGAAGGCGCCAGCCGGTCAGCGGAGGAAGGTGTGATGAAACTCAGCTGGGAGCCTGTGTCCACGAGGAAATGCCTCCCCGAGCGCGCATCTCTCAAGTAGAGCAGCTTGTTCTCCTCTCCAAGGGCCGCAGCTGCTACCGACCCACGGTCTTGGCGTTTCCCAAGCGCTTGAAATAGCACGGTGGTATACATTTGCGTGCCCTCTCTGCGAAGCGGCGATGGTAGAAACAAAGGACGTCGTCTGCTCCGTGTTTCCTGGTCCCTGCCGCCGCCATCATCGGTGAGTCTGGTACTGCAGCCTCTGGCCCCCTGCCATCTTCGGACGTTGCGCTGAGCTCTGCTGCCGCGGCCGTGGCCGCGCACCGTTTATTGGCGTTGACGAGTCGCTGCGCCTCCTGGCCCAGCTCACGGTAGTCTCATCGGGCCAACAGTGGTGAAGTGGCCAGGGTCACTCTCGCCGCTGACGGTAGGGTCCTGAGGAAAAGGTGGGTGAAGATGAAGTGATCATCGTCAGAGTCTTTCAACCTCAATAGCTTCTCCATCAGGTCCGCAGGCCTGTCGCTTTCAAATTCAGACAGCGCCAGGAGCCCCTCTGCTCGCTCCTCCACTGAGGGGGTGAAGTAACGGATGAGTGCAGCCTTCAACGCGCTGTACTTGTCGCTGTCCGGCGGCTGGTTGATCAGGCTCTCCACCCGCTGGGCTGTGTGGTTGTCCAGCCTTGCAACCACATGGTAGAACTTTGTGTCATCTACCGAAATCCTCCGGAGGTTGAACTGCGCCTCAACCGCGTTAAACCAGGAGCGCGGATTGTTCTGCCAGAAGTCTGGTAGCTGAACTGTGGCTGCATTCGTTTGGCTGGCTCCTTGACGAGTCTGGCTCGGGAGAATTTCTTCCACTCATGATACGTCTTAGGGTCACCAGTGTGGAGAATGTGGAAATGACGAGGCTGAGTTTATCTCAAGAGTCAGGTTTATTCCATTCTCCAACATCATGAAAAACAGAAAAGAGAAAGAATCCCCTAACATCTGTCCCTTTTATACCCCAGGACATCAAAGCACACGGTCACATTGTCTTTTAATCCCAAGTCACAATGCGTCTTCTTCCAGGTCTTCTCACCTCCACCTAAAGTCACTGGTGGTCAGGAAATCTCTCAAGGTCATCTCTTTGCATACAAAAGGCCACATTTCACATCCTCCTGTTATCTCCTAGGAGGTTCAGTCCTTTTGTTCCTCTGAGACGTGAAGCATACAATAAGCATACAGTAATATACATGTGAAGCATATGAAACCCACATATGTGTCCCACAGCTGATGGATTTATTTTTTTTTTTTGATTTGACATAGACTACTTCCTGGAACTAGAGGCAAGCCCAAATTGTAGACCGGCTAATTTCTGTGGGACAAAGCCAAGTCTACAGGAGTCATGGAAACAAACTAGAGATAATTTTGACCAGAATTAAAACCATTGTTACTGGAACAACTTGCTGTGTAGGAGTCGTCCTTGCTTGCCTTTGTGTGCTGTAACTCCCATTGGTTTGTTTATGTTCTCAGTGTTGTCCTCAACTTGGCAACCTGCTTAATTCCTTGTAGAAGGGAGGAAGAGAAAAGCACTCTCCACTGTTTTGAAGTTGGAGTGCAGTACCATTTTAAAATGCTTATTGATGGGATTACATAATCTTATTTTACAAATCCCAATTCCAATAAAGTTGGGATGTTGTATAAAATGTAAATAAAAACAAATACAATGATTTGCAAATTCTTTGCAACCTGTATTCAATTAAATACACTACAACCACAAGATATTTAATGTTCAAACTGATAAACTTTGTTTTTTGAACATATTCACTCATTTTGAATTTGATGCCTGGAACACATTGCAAAAAAGCTGGGACAAAGGCAACAAAAGACTGGAAATTCAGACACAGCGATTGCAGCCTGGTTTCTGTCTCTTCACCTTCAAGCAGAGTCAGGTAGTTTAGTGTATTAAATGTCCTAAGCCTCTGCATTTTTGTGTAGCTGTTGTGAAAATACACACAGTAGGTGATTAATATTTTTTTTAACAAGGGGGATGGTGGTTGTGGGGAGATATAAATAAATTTAGCATATGGTGTAAATGTAATGTCAGTGCAAATTTACCAAAATAAAGGCGCAAAAATATGATGAAATATGCTAATTTACGATTTAAAAAGCAACAAATTTACTATGAGGCCCAAATGTACAGTAAAAATCATGAAAATTTAAGGAAAAACTTGCACATTTTATAGAAAATAGTTGCAAATTCATAAGTATATTGTAAATTTGTGTGGGAAAAATATGAATTATCACAAAACAGCAAATTTATAGGAGAAAGTATCAAATTTACTACAAAGTAATAAATTTGCAAGGAAAAAGTTGCATATGTAAATATACAGAGGTGTGAAAGTGTTTGCCCCCTTCCTGATTTCTCATTTTTTTTTCTCCTGTGTTTGTCACACTTAAATGTTTCAGATCATCAAACAAATTTAAATATTAGACAAGGATAACACAAGTGAACGAAGTGCAGTTTTAAAATGAAGGTGTTTATTATTAAGGGGGAAAAAAATCCAAACCTACATGGCCCTGTGTGAAAAAGTGATTGCCCCCTAAACCTAATAACTGGTTGGGCCACCCTTAGCAGCAACAACTGCAATCAAGTGTTTGCGATAACTGGCAATGAGTCTTTTACAGCACTGTGGAGGAATTTTGGCCCACTCATCTTTGCAGAATTGTTTGTAATTCAGCCACATTGGAGGATTTTTGAGCACGAACTTCCTTTTTAAGGTCATGCCAAAGCATCTCAATCAGATTCAGGTCAGGACTTTGACTAGGCCACTCCAAAGTCTTCATTTTGTTTTTCTTAAGCCATTCAGAGGTGGACTTGCTGGTGTGTTTTGGATCATTGTCCTGCTGCAGAACCTAAGTGCGCTTCAGCTTGAGGTCACAAACAGATGATCGGACATTCTCCTTAAGGATTTTTTTGTTGATGGCAGAATTCATGGTTCCATTTACCACAGCAAGTCTTCCAGGTCCTGAAGCAGCAAAACAGCCCCAGACCATCACACTACCACCATCATATTTTACTGTTGGTATGATGCTCCTTTTCTGAAATGCTGTTGCTTTTATGCCAGATGTAATGGGACACACACCTTCCAAAAAGTTCAACTTTTGTCTCATCAGTCCACAGAGTATTTTCCCAAAAATCTTGGGGATCATCAAGATGTGGCAAAACTAAAATGAGCCTTTATGTTCTTTTTGCTCAGCTGTGATTTTCATCTTGGAACTCTGCCATGCAGGCCATTTTTACCCAGTCTCTTTCTTATGGTGGAGTCCTGAACACTAACCTTAACTGAGGCAAGTGAGGCCTGCAGTTCTTTGAATGTTGTTGTGGGGTCTTTTGTGACCTCTTGGATGAGTCGTCGCTGCGCTCTTGGGATAATTTTGGTCAGCCAGCAACTCCTGGGAAGGTTCACCACTGTTCCATGTTTTCGCCATTTGTGGATAATGGCTCTCACTGTGATTTGTTGGCGTCCCAATGCTTTAGAAATGGCTTCATAACTTTTTCCAGACTGATAAATCTCAATTACTTTTTCTCATTTGTTCCTGAATTTCTTTGGATCACAGCATGATGTCTAGCATTTGAAGATCCTTTGGTCTACTTCGCTTTGTCAGGCAGGTCCTATTTAAGTGATTTCTTGATTGAGAACAGGTGTGGCAGTAATCAGGCCTGGGTGTGGCTAGAGAAATTGAACTCAGCTTTCCAAAGGTGTGATACCAGTTAATTTGTTTTAACGGGGGCAATCACTTTTTTTACACAGGGCCATGTAGGTTTGGATTTTTTTTTTTTACCCTTAATAAACACCTTCATTTAAAAACTGCATTTTGTGTTTACTTGTTATCTTTGTCTAATATTTAAATTTGTTTGATGATCTAAAACATTTAAGTGTGACATACAAAAAAAATGAGAAATCAGGAAGGGGGTAAACACTTTTTCACACCACTGTATATGGATTAATTTATCATCAGTAGGCATTCAGACACCACTAGAAATGATAAACAAATAGTTCACAATGTAATGAATAGGGAACATCCTAACAATATCTCTCTCTGTAGTAGTCTTCATTGACTGATGTTCTGGACAGATGGCAGACAGAGGTGGCTGAACTATTACTATGTAAGATATATTAGAAAGAATACGTGTGTTCTTATACAATAAATTGTCAGACTCATTACAGTAATGATGATCTCATGTTGTGTTTCCAAGATGAAAAATGTCTGGTCCTTTAGATGTTAAATTACTTGAAGAAAATGCAGTTTTGTCAAAAGCCTCAAACACTGTGAAACACTGTTCCTGGATGTGTCGTAAGCGTCTGATTTATGAACATTAATGATTAGTTACACTTGTGAAGTGCCGCAGGTGACAGTAATGTGATGAGAACTTACAAAAATGACTTGAAATTTCGAAATTGCCTTGGCCTGACTTGTCCTCAGGCAATCTGCATACTCAATTATTGTTGGACTCTTAGAAATAAAATACACTTGTGTTCAGTATTCTTGGGTGTAACCATGGTGACAGAAGTTGTGCAGTTCCCTTATTTACAGGATTAAAACTAAACTAATGAATATACTTTTAATTTTGTGTAGAAAGTCAATATCAAACAGAGGTCAATTATAAATTTACCCAAGGTCTTTTTTAAAAAACAGAGGACTGTTTTTGAACCACATTAGTAACTTTCTTTGTTGAACCAACTTAGCTCCCAAACGTGGCAGAGGCTTCATCATGCTCATCTTTTTATCCAGTGGTTATAATGGGTTGCTTTAATGCCCCTTGTCAAACTTGCCCTTACAAGGGAGGGGTCCTACTGTCACATCCCAGTGGTGGTGTGATGGCATCATCTGTGTGGTTTGGTAGTGACTAATCACCCACGTTATCATTCTCTAGGCTGTTATCCCATTGTTAATTGAACGTCACCATGTAAGACAAGCGCCTGCGATTTTCTTCTTAGAAATGAAAAACAAGAACAGATCGGCTGTCCTCCTGTGTGCAATTTTGGTGCTGCAGTCACAGAGAATCTGTGTAACCCTTTCCCCAAAACGGAAGTAATTCCTCTAAAATGGAGCTCAGACTTCCCACACTGTACCATCTCCTGTGACACAGATGCTTATTGAAAAGCTATCAATTTAAGTGACACGCGTGTAGCTGGAAAACACTCAGAGGATGGAAAATGTAATGGTATTCAAAGCCATTGACAACCCCAGGCCTCCATTTCAACACTTGTCATTTAATAACCTGAGAGATTTCCTCCTCTGCAGTGCATTCACCACCTGAGTCAGTGTGCCAGTGAAAGAGGCCTCAAAGAGAAAATAGCTAAAGATAAGATAATTGCAACAAAAAGAAAAATCCAGAGTGTGCAGCTCAACTCATGGCTAAACTACAGCGGCAGAAGCTTCTTAGAGGATTGGGAGAAAAATATTGGAGTAGTGTCACAAGTGTTATCACCAATATTGTCTCTAAAGTAATCGGCCTATCATGCCAGTGCTTGAAAAGAAAGATTAATGGTGGCTGAAATATTTTTGCATTATCAATTGTCTCCAACCTCCATCCATCTAAGTTGTTTTGTCCCCTAGAGGATTTTGGCTTTGTGCCTGTTCATGGCATCCCACTTCCTCTGAGCGAGTGGAGAGTCTTTCTCCTTGGATGATGACGTTAATGCACCATAATAACATCATTTATCCTTGGTTGGCTAGTTAATCTTACAGCCCCCCACCTCCTAAGCCCCCGAGATTTAAAGCTAATGCAGTGCAGCCCGTTTTCTCTTATTTACCTGATTTTTAAAGGGAGGTCCTGCTCCTGCACTTGTTTCTCTCTTAATTGGTTTAACCTATAAGCACACAGGGGTTATCAAAGAACAACCCGTTATCTAGATTGAAATTACAAGTCATGTTAAAGGTTAAGTTAAAGGTGTTTGATTCACCACTTAATATTGTTTAACAGCGGGGTCTTTGTTTCAGGAGGAAACAACAAAATGATTTCAAATTTTTAACTACAACCTTCTGATTAGTGAACACCGACAGCAAATTCAATATTTTTTTTAGCTAGCCAATTTGTCCAACCTTTACCTTTTTGAGTTACACAAAATAAATTGCCCTCCAATACAAAACATCCTATCCACCTTATTCCTGGGGGTGCCGCTGTAGGAACGATTATGGGTGGAGTTTCTGGTTTCGACTGAAGTAGTGTTAAATCAGTCAGTAAGAGTGGAGTAGCAGGGGCATTTAAAATAGCATTTTTCAAAGTTTTTCAGATTCATTTTAATGTATAGTCCACATACGTATTTTGCACTCAAGTGGCAGTTGTTGTGTCCATAACTTAGACAATAACAACAGAACGGGAGTACCGTTAACGGAGCTTTATTAACAGAACTCACTGACAAGACCGTACAGACTTTCGGCGCTCTCCTGCAGGCCAGGGCGTCTACTAGGCAAAGAGGGCGAACCCCTTCCGCCCATAGCCTTTACACTCTGGATGGCGTCACTACCAGAACCGGTAGTTCACCACCCCCATCTATTCCCCGACCAACCCTGCCACCATCTTACTACTACTAACTATTTTCATATGTAACATCCCCCCCTCTTCAAAAAAAAAAAAAATAAAAATGCAAGCACACTGGTTGGCCCACCCAAATTTATCTCCCGACTCACACTCTAATAATAAAACATATGTACAGAAATAAACAAACCACCTATCCTTTCTCTCCCGGCGCCACACGAGTAGGCTGCCCTTTGCAACAGCGGCTCGATTCCGAGTCTTTTTCCCCTCCTCTCTCTTCTTGATCCGTCTTTTTTCACTCCACTTATATCACGGACACACAGATCGTCCCAAATGTCTCCTGAGCCGGTGGACGGAGCCACTGCTTACAGCAGGATACGATACAGCAGGGAAGAGCTGCTAGCATTCAACCGCCACCCGGTCCCATTGGAAAAACTCGACATACCGAGAGAACTGAGGCGAAAACGCCGCGGCTGCCGGGCTGGAGTAAGGCGGAGGACAAAAAATATAAGGTACAGACCCTCCCTTCCATCTATTGTCATGGGAAATGTACGGTCGATACTGGGAAAGGTAGATGAGCTAGCAGCTATCTCCCGTTACGATAGCACATACCGGGAGTGCTCTCTCCTTTTGTTTTCGGAGACGTGGCTAACTGAACTAGCAGCAGATGCTAACATTGAGCTGGAGGGTTTTCACATGATACGGGCTGACCGAACACCAGACAGTGGCAAAGCAAGGGGCGGTGGAGTGATAATGTATGTTAACAACAACTGGTGCAGACCGGGACATATCACTGTTAAACAACGACACTGCAGCAAAGACATTGAGTTGCTAGCTGTTAGCATGAGACCTACATATCTCCCGAGAGAACACTCACACGTGATCTGCATTGTTGTTTATGCAAATCCGACGGCGAACGCTGGGACAGCGCGTGACGTCATCCATTCAGTAACCAGCAGGCTGCAGACAGAACACCCAGATGCTCTTCTCCTCATCTCAGGCGATTTCAACCATGTTTCACTGTCTCCCATTCTACCCACGTTCACCCAGTATGTCACATGCCACACTAGAGACAATAAAACACTGGACTTATTCTACGCAAACACTAAGGAGGCGTACACCTCATCACAACTCCCCCCACTCGGGAGATCGGATCACAACTTTTTTTTTTTTTTTTTTTTTTTTTTTTTTTTTTTGTTACTTATTTGTACCCGTAGGTAGACTTGGTTTGCTGCTCCGGTTAAACCAGCAAAGAAGGCGGCATCCAAGCCCAAGAAGGCTGGACCCAGCGTTGGAGAACTGATCGTTAAAGCGGTGACAGCTTCCAAAGAGAAGAAGGGCATGTCGCTGGCCGCCATCAAGAAGGCTCTGGCTGCCGGGGGCTACGATGTGGACAAGAACAAGTCCCGTGTTAACATCGCTATCAAGAGCTTGGTCAACAAGGGAACCCTCAGCCAGACCAAGGGAACCGGGGCTTCTGGATCCTTCAAGGTGGCAAAGGCAGAGAGCAAGGCCAAGAAGGCCGCAAAGAAAAGCCCTGCTAAAGCCAAGAAACCTGCTGCCAAGAAACCAGCAGCAGCTAAAAAGCCCAAAGCAGCAGGAGCCAAGAAGGCTGCAGCTGCTAAGAAGTCCCCGAAGAAGGTGAAGAAACCAGCAGCAGCCAAGAAGGCACCAAAGAGCCCCAAGAAAGCTGCAAAGAGCCCCAAGAAAGTGGCCAAGAAGACCCCTGCTGCCAAGAAAGCTGCACCTAAGAAAGCAGCTAAAGCTAAGAAGGCAGCCCCCAAGAAGAAGTGAGCTGTCATGGCTGACAATCACATGGAACTTGGTTCATCTCCGGCCGGTGTACAAACCCCTAGTGCACAGACAACCTCCGGCCATGCACACTGTGGAGTTATGGTCTGAGGAGACAATGGACACTCTAAAGGGCTGTTTTGAAGCCACCGCCTGGAAGCAGCTCTGCGATCCACATGGTGAGGACATCGATGGCCTCACTCACACCTTCACGGACTACCTCAGCTTCTGTGTGGACAAATCCGTTCCCACCAAGACCATACGGCGTCACTCAAACAACAAACCCTGGATCAACCCTGAGATAAAAACACTTCTGAGAGAGAAGAAGAGGATCTTCAGGTCGGGGAACAGGGAGATGCTGAAGTCCGTACAGAGGGAGCTGAGGAGAAAGATCAGAGTAGGCAAGGACAGCTTCAGGAAGAAGATGGAGGACAAGCTGCAACAGAGCGACATCAGCGGGGTCTGGAGAAACCTCAAAACCATCTCGGGGCTCCAGAATACCTCCCCCCAGGCCACGGGAGGCAGGGAGTGGGCGAACAACCTGAATCTGTTTTTCAATAGGTTTGACCAACCGCCCTCCCCCCCGACTGCACAACAACCACTGCTGCCTCTAAAGAAATCAAGTCCTGCTGCCCACTCCCCACTCCACCAACACCCCCCCACTCCCAACACACAGCCCCCCATCCTGACCCTGACCAGGACCCAGGTGAGGACGGAGCTGAGGAAGATCAAGGCGAGGAAGGCGTCGGGACCGGACGGCATCAGCGCAAAGCTCCTCAAGTCCTGTGCAGACCAGCTGTGTGGGATTGTGACGTATATCTTCAACCTGAGCCTGAAACTGGGGAGGGTACCACAGCTGTGGAAAACATCTTGTGTGGTACCTGTACCAAAAACTTCCCACCCCAAAGACCTGAACAGCTACAGACCGGTGGCCTTGACGTCCCGCTTGATGAAGACCGTGGAGAGACTGCTCCTTGCTCACCTCCGCCCCCTGGTGGAACCAGCAATGGATCCACTCCAGTTCGCCTACCAGCATGGCATTGGGGTGGAGGATGCGGTGATCTTCCTCCTTCACCGTTCTCTGTCCCACCTGGAGAAGCCCGGGAATATGGTGAGGATCATGTTCTTTGACTTCTCCAGTGCTTTCAACACCATCCAACCGATGATCCTGAAGGACAAGATGCTGCGCGCAGGGGTGGACAAGCACCTGTCATCATGGATCCTGGACTACCTCACGAACCGGCCTCAGTTTGTGAGAACCCGGGACTGTGTGTCCGACACGATCATCAGTAGCACGGGGGCCCCCCAGGGAACGGTGCTGGCTCCCTTCCTGTTCACTCTATATACTGCGGACTTCTCACACAACACAACACACTGCCATCTACATAAGTTCTCTGATGACTCTGCGATCGTTGGCCTCATCTCCAATGGAGATGAAGCTGAGTACAGAGGGCTTATCCAGGACTTCGTGGACTGGTGCCATCGGAACTGCCTCCAGATCAACGCGAGAAAAACTAAGGAGCTGGTGGTGGACTGCCGCAGGCAAGGACAACCCCCCACAGCACCAGTAAATATACAGGGAACAGACATCAAGAGGGTGACATCCTACAAGTACCTGGGTGTTCATCTGAACAATAAACTAGACTGGTCACACAATACTGATGCACTCTACAAGAAGGGACAGCGCAGGCTGTTCCTGCTGAGGAGACTCAGGTCTTTTGGTGTACAAGGCGCGCTGCTGAAGACATTCTATGACACGGTGGTGGCATCAGCCATCACTTTTGGAGTGGTCTGCTGGGGCAGGGGCATTACTGCAGCCGATAGGAAGAGACTGAACAAACTGATCAAGAAAGCTAGCTCTGTCCTGGGGCAGCGCC
Source organism: Pholidichthys leucotaenia (assembly GCA_020510985.1). Taxonomy (NCBI): domain Eukaryota; kingdom Metazoa; phylum Chordata; class Actinopteri; order Cichliformes; family Pholidichthyidae; genus Pholidichthys; species Pholidichthys leucotaenia. Next base: position 123,615,111 of record CM035847.1, on the reverse strand, counting down.
TTGATCCGGTGGAGGAGATAGGAGAGAGAAGGACGGTGGCTAAACTGTCATCTCTGCTGGAGTCCGACTTCCACCCTATGCAGGACATACCGAATGCACTGAGGAGCTCATTTAGCAGCAGACTACATCATCCCAGGTGCACAACCGAGAGGTTTCGCAGGTCCTTCCTACCAACGGCTGTCAGACTGTACAACCTAAGCAGGGCTGCTCGCAGAGATAGCAAAAAGACGTAACAAACTAATAGTTTTTTGAATGCAAAAGATGCAATGGACTTACACAATGGTCCCCTCCGGCATACAATTAGGAAAATACCGGTCGCTATGGAGGGTGAGAATATGTATGGGCACATAATCATACCATGTAGGATAACTAAGTAGACGGTTGTGCTGTTTCATCCCATCTAGCAACAATGCTCTGCACTGTGTGTGTTTATATATTTACATATTTATTCCATCTAGCTACAATGCTCCGCACTGGGTGTGTTTATGTTTATATATCTATATATTTATTCCATCTAGCTACAATGCTCCGCACTGTGTGTTTATATATCTACATATTATTCTATCTAGCTACATTGCTCCGCACTGTGTGTTTACATATTCATATATTTATTCCATCCAGCAACAATGCTCTGCACTGTGTGTCTGTGTGTGTGTATATATATATTTTATAGTAATATGTACATATGTATATTAGCTGCTTTTGCTTGTTTTTTTTTTTCTTGCCTTCTGATTGTTGCTCTGAGTGTTGCTATCCTCGTGCTGTTGCAATCCTGGAATTTCCCCGTTGTGGGACTAATAAAGGCTAATCTTATCTTATCTTATCTTATCCATTCACACAGCCAAGGCTGGGGGCACTGGGTAGACTACACGGCCAGGCGGATTATTCTGCCTCCTTGTCCCTATCAGTCAAACAAAATAAAAGAAGCCATGTATCTAAACGAAAATTAATCCCAGAACAGTCACAATATATACAGGAAAACAGTGAACAGAATAAACACAAACACATCTAACCCCCTATTGGCAGCCCCCACCCCAACACACTCACCCCACATTTGGGCATACAATATAAACGTGTTGGGCACTTCAAATAAACATTTGAAATTCCACAAAACAATACTGTACATAAGTCAAACAACTCATGTTTTCTTATTTTCCTCCAACATAGTACTTATTCTTTTCCAAAATCACACCATTTACACACAATCAAATCAATTTTGATTCCCACTTTAAAATGCTACAGTTTAACCATGAGCATACCTTAGATCCCTCTTTTTTTTAACCAATCACAATTCCCATAAAAGAGTCAATGTTTCCCCAAAATTTATCCATTAATAGTCAATCGCTAAAATATCACTTTACCTTTACTGCATATAGTCGGGGCCTACCCCAATAAGGCTAGCAACTACACACAACATGACATAGGGATAAACTCACAACATAAGAACAAACATACTCCCCAGTCATTTAACACACTCCGTGGAGCGCCCTACCCCTGGATTGCCATATCGTGGTTCCCTCCCAGAGCATCTCCTCTTCCTGGCATCTGGGCATGAACTGTGCTGCCTCCTCTTCTCCACTACGTGGCACAGTTCGTTGGGGTGCCTCCACGTCCCTTCAGACAGGCCCGAATGTCTCTCTGCCCGGGTAGCCCTGACTTGGAGTTGTCCCTGGTCCTCACGTCGTTCACGCGTCCCGTGTGCCTCTCTCCGACTAGCTTTGACTCTTGAGCAGATTCTATTCTCAACCTTCAGGGGAGGCCTGTTGTGTTAGATAGATACATACTTTATGTCGAACAAAAAAGTAAAACAAAACAAATGGCAAGTGCAATAAAGTGACAGTATACAGTGTCCGAAAGGGAGAAGGAAGAAGTGAACACTAATTAATTCCAACTCCTCTTTTCCATAAATACAACCCATGTGAAATATATACAAATTACCACATTTAAGACCCCAAGTAAACAATTAACTATATTTTGTACATATCAACATTAACACCCATCCATCCCAACATACATACAGTCCATACATCAAAACCAGCCCCAAACAACACAGATATACACAGTGCTGTCCCACCCACCATTCCATAGTGTCCCAGAGTGAGCATAGTGAATTGTACATACAGTGGGGGGAAAAAAGTATTTAGTCAGCCACCAATTGTACAAGTTCTCCCACTTAAAAGATGAGAGAGGTCTCCAATTTTCATCATAGATATACCTCAACTATGAGAGACAAAATGAGAAAAAAAAATCCAGAAAATCACATTGAAGGATTTTTAATGAATTAATTGGTAAATTCCTCGGTAAAATAAGTATTTGGTCAATAACAAAAGTTCATCTCAATACTTTGTTATATACCCTTTGTTGGCAATGACAGAGGTCAAACGTTTTCTGTAAGTCTTCACAAGGTTTTCACACACTGTTGCTGGTATTTTGGCCCATTCCTCCACGCAGATCTCCTCTAGAGCAGTGATGTTTTGGGGCTGTCGCTGGGCAACACAGACTTTCAACTCCCTCCAAAGATTTTCTATGGGGTTGAGATCTGGAGACTGGCTAGGCCACTCCAGGACCTTGAAATGCTTCTTACGAAGCCACTCCTTCGTTGCCCGGGCAGTGTGTTTGGGATCATTGTCATGCTGAAAGACCCAGCCACGTTTCATCTTCAATGCCCTTGCTGATGGAAGGAGGTTTTCACTCAAAATCTCACGATACATGGCCCCATTCATTCTTTCCTTTACACGGATCAGTCATCCTGGTCCCTTTGCAGAAAAACAGCCCCAAAGTATAATGTTTTCACCCCCATGCTTCACAGTAGGTATGGTGTTCTTTCTCCTCCAAACACGACAAGTTGAGTTTTTACCAAAAAGTTCTATTTTGGTTTCATATGACCATATGACATTCTCCCAGTCCTCTTCTGGATCACCCAAATGCTCTCTAGCAAACTTCAGACGGGCCTGGACATGTACTGGCTTAAGCAGGGGGACACGTCTGGCACTGCAGGATTTGAGTCCCTGGCGGCGTAGTGTGTTACTGATGTAGCCTTTGTTACCTTTGGTCCCAGCTCTCTGCAGGTCATTCACTAGGTCCCCCCATGTGGTTCTGGGATTTTTGCTCACCGTTCTCGTGATCATTTTGACCTCACGGGGTGAGATCTTGCGTGGAGCCCCAGATCGAGGGAGATTATCAGTGGTCTTGTATGTCTTCCATTTTCTAATAATTGCTCCCACAGTTGATTTCTTCACACCAAGCTGCTTACCTATTGCAGATTCAGTCTTCCCAGCCTGGTGCAGGTCTACAATTTTGTTTCTGGTGTCCTTTGACAGCTCTTTGGTCTTGGCCATAGTGGAGTTTGGAGTCTAACTGTTTGAGGTTGTGGACAGGTGTCTTTTATACTGATAATGAGTTCAAACAGGTGCCATTAATACAGGTAATGAGTGGAGGACAGAGGAGCCTCTTAAAGAAGAAGTTACAGGTCTGTGAGAGCCAGAAATCTTGCTTTTTTGTAGGTGACCAAATACTTATTTTACCAAGGAATTTACCAATTCATTAAAAATCCTTCAATGTGATTTTCTGGATTTTTTTTTTCTCATTTTGTCTCTCATAGTTGAGGTATACCTATGATGAAAATTGGAGACCTCATCTTTTAAGTGGAAGAATTGCACAGTTGGTGGCTGACTAAATACCTTTTTGCCCCACTGTATAAATACTACCCTTATAACATATATTCTTTCAGCAAATAATGTTTATACCTATTTTTGAACTGACTTCTGTTTGTACATAGTTTCAGTTCCGGCACCAGACTGTTCCACAAATCCACCCCACAGACAGATATGCACATACTTTTCTTAGTTGTTTGTATCTTAGGTTTTGTAACGTTTAAGTCTCCTCTCAAATTATAATTATTGTCTCTTTTTTTGAATATTTTTTGTATATTAGTTGGGAGTTGATTATTAATTGCCCTGTACATGACTTGTGCTGTCTTAAATTTAACTAAATCCATGAACTTTGACATGTGACTTTAAAAACAACGAACTGGTATGGTCTCTATATCCTACATTATTTATTATCCTTATAGCTCTTTTTTGTAATGTGCATATTGACTGTAGGTTGGTCTTGTAGGTGTTTCCCCAGACTTCTACGCAGTAGTTAAGATAAGGTAGAAACAGTGAATTGTACAGTAAGAACAATGATTTATAGTCCAAGATGTGTCTTGTCTTCCCCAGTATCCCTATACATTTTGCCAACTTGGCCCGGATGTGACTGATGTGAGGTTTCCAGCAGATTTTATTGTCTAGCCTAGCATCACCCCCAGAAACTTATTTTCCTGTACTGTTTCTATTCTGGTATCATCTATCATTACCATTATTTCATGATTTATTTTATAATTTCCAAACAACATAATCTTTGGTTGTTTTTTTTTCAGATTTAGAGAATTTATTTTTGTTGAACCACTGCGTTAACCTTTTCATTTCAGTTGTGACCACCTCTAGAACCTGCTGCAAATTCTCACCAGTGCAAAGGATATTTGTGTCATCCGCAAACAAATTTCAGAATTTTTGATATTTGGCATATGTCATTTATATACAAGATAAAGAGTTTGGGTCCCAAAACTGACCCCTGGGGCACTCCTCGGGCCACTGCAGTATATGCGAGCGTCTTCCCTAGAATCGGTCGTCATGCAGGTCCGGTTCAAAGACCTCTTGGAGGGCCGCGCTCGGAGTGCTTTCGCACTGCGCTCTGTGGTCTCGCCCCCTCCATCGTCTGCACAGGCGCCACGGGCTTACTAGTCACCCCGGGGGTCCCGTTGTGCCGTCCAACACCCACACCAAGGGTACCATGGACACTGGCATCGGGTCCTTCCCGGGGTGGCATCGCACGGCAGCGGATGTGCTTCTCCTCTGAAACGCCGGACCAATCTGGATCCCACACCTCCTCATCTTCCACACACAGATCGGGTCAGTCCCACAACCCGCAGCCCGACCACTCCTCTCCAGTGTCATTGGCGATGGAAAAACCCAATCCATAAAACCTGTTGCATTCCATTATATTGGCTCCGTAGGTGGTGACAATAACCTGAACGCTTTGCAGTGTCACAGATTTGTACTCCGCCTCCCTCTCCAAAAATCCCAAGACAGCCAGCCTGTTCATACCGTAGCCAAAATAGGGTGCGACCTGTTTATCGATGTGGTGGCGAGGAAACAGACACCTCACTGTTGCCAGGTTCAAAATGGAGATCACTGCTCCGGTATCCACCAAAAGCAGCACCTCGATGCCATCCAGCGACGCAGCACAACTGATCCGTCCATTCATCTCCAATGAGACCGTATGAACTATCGTCTGAGTCTTCGGGGAGGGAACTACTTCACGCTGTTGATCCCTCCGCTCAAAATCCTTGCAAGTCCTGGCAAAGTGAATTAACAAGCCACACCTCCCACAACACTTGCCTCTTGCCGGACATTCCCTGGACTTATAGCAGTGTTTAGGGGACCCACATCCATAACATCTGGGTGTACCTATGGCGGACCCAATCTTGACCACGGAGGCAGAATCATCATCCCCTCTGCCCTCTTCCTCCGGGTCCAAATTCAGCACCCTCAAGCGAGGCTCGTCCTGGGTCGGAGAAGTTCTCTCTGAGACCTCTTGCTATTGTCTCAGCTGCCTCAAATTGCTGTGCTAGCTCGATAGCAGCGGGTAACATCAGCAAACCTGGGTGGGTTAACAGCCTTGACCAAGCAGCAAGGACACTAGACATGTTCTGCTAGCTGGTCCCAGACCATTTCGTCCTCCAGGTTTCCAAACTTGCATTCCCTCACCAGCTAATGGAGGTCTGCAGTGAATTTTCTAAGACTCCCCTGTCCGCTGGTGGTGCTGTCAAAATTTAATGCATCGGACAGTGGCGTTTTCAGGAGCGTGAAAATAGTGTGCCATTAGCTCCACAACCTCGTCAAAACTATTGGCTCCTCCTAAGTTTTCCAAAATCCTCTGCCCCTCCATGCCCAAATTATGGATTAAAATTGCCTTCGCATGAAGCTTCTCTAGCTCGCCGAGGTTCAAGGCCACCAAATAGTTGGTAAATGCGGCAAACCACCGAGACCGCACGGTGGCGCAGTGGTTTAGCACTGTGGCAGCACAGTTTTACCCTCGGCCGGGGGACCGCGGGGATCATGAGATCGTGGGTTCGATCCCAGCCCCCGACCAACAGTGAGCTGTGTGGAGTTTGCATGTTCTCCCCGTGTTGCGCGGGTTTACTCCGGGATTTCTCCGGTTTCCTCCCGCACACCAAAAACATGTAGGTTTAGGGCGATCGCGCACGCAGCGACCAGCAGCCGGTGGCTTGTCACCAGACTGCAAACCAAGTCTACCTACGGGTACAAATAAGTAACAAAAAAAAAAAAAAAAAAATGACCACACCACGGGTGGCTCGCCTGGTGTTTCTAAAAATTGGCAACAGACCTCTCCATAAATGCTTTTACCTCATTGCCAAATGTTGTGTCCATAACTTAGACAATAACGACAGAGCGGGAGTACTGTTAACGGAGCTTTATTAACAGAACTCACTGACAAGACCATACAGACTTTCGGTGCTCTCCTGCAGGCCAGGGCGTCTACTAGGCAAAGAGGGCAAACCCCTTCTGCCTGTAGCCTTTATCTCTGGGTAGCATCGCTACCAGAACCGGCAGTTCACCACCCTCATCTATTCCCCGGTCAACCCTGCCACTATCTTACTTCTAACTATTTTCATATGTAACAGCAGCTAATTTCAGCACCTGTATTTTTTGAATGTTTTGGCATAGTTCTGGTACTTGTTGCTGGTGTTCGTGATTGTGCCATAGACTGTATAAATGGGGGCTTCTCACCGGCAATGCGTAGATCATGCACTGAACGAAAGTGGACTGTTGGTGTGATCGGTGGTACAGACACAGGACAGACACAATAGCACCAGGTATGTTTTCACTTATATGAATGTCACAGAGCTGATGTTTGTGTTATGTCACCAAAATGAATGCTGCATAAAGTAAAATAAGTTAAAAAAAAAAAATGTAACAGTTTGCTTCCTAAGGCTGAACGATTTAAGAAAGATATCAAATAGTTTTCTGGGGGGGTTTTTGCATTCGTTGCACTGCCTTGGAACGATATGGACTTCAGCATGCATTAATTTTTAAATTAATGCAAAATATAGGTCAATAAAATTCTGAACAATTGTCAGAAAATGTCTGTATGTGTTAAGTTAAATAACAAGCATTCATGGCATGACAGCAGCATGAGCATTTTAATTTTAGGGTAAAACAAACAGCTGCAGACGTCTGTATTTACCCCGATATTAAAACACCCAAGCACGGTGTTGTGGTTCTTTGTGGCTCTGACTAGATTCTACATCTGCTCTGAGGTAAATTTGATTATGTCCAACATATTGTAACAAAATGCAGCCAACTTTTTTGCGATGGAGACATTGCTATATCTCAGAGCTTTTATATGTTTACAGCATTAGCATCTTAGCAGCGGCGCTAACAAACGGAGCTACTGTCTGCCAGGCCCTTTTCAAGGTCATCTTCCTATCCTTCCGTAGTTGTGGGTAGTGCCATCCATCCATCCATCTTCTACCGCTTTTCTGGAGGTCCGGGTCACGGAGGCAGCAGTTCAAGCAGAGAAGCCCAGACTTCCCTCTCCCCCGCCTCCAGCTCTTCAGAGAGGATACCAAAGCGTTCCCAGACCAGCTGGGAGACATGGTCTCTCCACTGAGTCCTGGGTCTGCTCCAGGGTCTCCTCCCAATGGGACGTGCCCAAAACACCTCAAGTGGGAGGCGTTGTGGGTAGTGGTATGATTATATTTCTGTTTTTGAGGTGCAAAAGGCTGTGTTCCTGCATTTCTGATGCCGAGCTCATTGTTTTTTTAACAAGGAAAAGTGTCTCATTTCAGTGACAACCATACGTTCTAAACTAGTACCGGAAGTTGCTACCATAATTCACGCAAGGTATCATGGGGCCCAGGAATAAGGTGGATATGGTCACTTCTACCAGCAGGCCTTTTGACTTACACTACCGTTCAAAAGTTTGGGGTCACTTAGAAATTTCCTTATTTTTGAAAGAAAAGCACTTTTTTTTCAATGAAGATAACTTTAAACTAATCAGAAATACACTCTATACATTGCTAATATGATAAATGACTATTCTAGCTGCAAATGTCTGGTTTTTGGTGCAATATCTACATAGGTGTATAGAGGCCCATTTCCAGCAACTATCACTCCAGTGTTCTAATGGTACAATGTGTTTGCTCATTGCGTCAGAAGGCTAATGGATGATTAGAAAACCCTTGTGCAATCATGTTAGGTCTGCAATGCTGTAACTGCTGCAAATGGAGGATTCTTTGATGAAAGCAAAGTTTGAAGGAAAAAAATATTATTTCAAATACAAATCATTATTTCTAACCTTGTCAATGTCTTGACTATATTTTCTATTCATTTTACAACTCATGGTGGTAAATAAGTGTGACTTTTCATGGAAAACACAAAATAATTGTCTGGGTGACCCCAAACTTTTGAACGGTAGTGTATATATAATAATAATACTTTAGACTTGCATATAAAATGCTTTAAAAGACACTCAAAGACGCTTTACATAGGGAAGAGGAAAAAAGTGTCAATGACTAAATGCAGTGTTGAATAGATGGGTTTTTAGTGATTTTTTTTTTAATGTTGGGAGTGAGGGGGAGCTTCTGATAGGGAGTGAGATCCAGAGAGTAGGACGGGCAATGGAGAAGGCCCCGTCTCCCCATGATTTGTACTTTGTTGGGTGGTGGTGGGGGGGGCGTAGAAGGTTGACATCAGTAAAGTGGAGTGTGTGGGAGGGAGTGTATTGATGGAGGAGCTCTGAGGTATATACCTTTTAAGTGACCTCTAGTGGTTGTGGAAACAATTACATGAAGTGATAAGGCAGAGAGTTACAGTTTAGTGTGCTTAAAGGGGGTTCTTAACTTTCCTTACTTTTCATATATACAGTATACACACACACAGAGGTGCATCTCAATAAATTAGAATTTCATCGAAAAGTTGATTTATTTCAGTCACTCAATTAAAAAAAATGAAACTCCTATATTGTATAGATTCATTATGCACAGAGTGATATATATCAAGTGTTTATTTCTTTTAATTTTGATGGATATGGCTTATAGCTCGTGAAAAACCCTAATTCAGTTTCTCAAAAAATAGAACATTACATAAAATTAATTTTAAAAAAATAAATTTTTAGTAGAAATGTTGGCCGACTGAAAGTATGTCCATGTACACGCTCAATATTTGGTTGGGATGCATGAATTATTGCATTAGTGTGGTGTGGCCTGGAGGTGATCAGCCTGTGGTACTGCTGAGGTGTTATGGAATCCCAAGTTGCTTTAATAGCGGCCTTCAGCTCGTCTGCACTGTTGGGTCTGGTGTCTCTCATCTTCCTCTTGACAATACTCCATAAAATCTCTATGGGGATGAGGTCAGAAGAGTTTGCTGGCCAATAAAGTACAGTGATACCATGGTCATTAAACCAGGTATTGGTACTTTTGGCAGTGTGGGCAGGTGTCAAGTCCTGCTGGAAAATGAAATCGGCATCCCCATAAAGCTTGTCAGTAGAGGGAAGCATAAAGTGCTCTAATATTTCCTGGTAGATGACTGCGCTGACTTTGGACGTGATAAAACACAGTGGACCAGCACCAGCAAATGACATGGCTTCCCAAATCATCACTGACTGTGGAAACTTCACACTGGACCTCAAGCAACTTAGATTTTGTGCCTCTTCACTCTTCCTCAAGACTCTGGGACCTTGATTTCCAAATGAAATGCAAAATTTACTCTCATCTGAAAAGAGGTCATCAGCGTTATGGACCTGCAAATCTTTAGCTGTTTTCAAACCAAAATTGGCAAGTAGAAATCATGGGTTCCACTAACAGGAATTGACACCAAAACAACCCCCATGGCTCTGAGGGTCTGACCCCTGCAGAAAAGCTTACATTTCTCCGGAGTGTCAAGTTTTATTTCCTCACGTTGTTGATGTCACAAAAACAGTCGGTCAGCCTGGAAACTAACGGTGTTCATCTGTTACACTGCAAATCCAACAGTACCTCAAAGAAGTAAATATATGTTAATCCTTAAAAAAACAACTGGAGTCACTCATTTCTACAAATTTAACCTTACTCAATAATACATGTGTGTAGTAGTAACTCAATTGCCGTGAGTTTAATTGCATTTTGGGGCCATTTTAAGTATTGGTGACATAATTTCAGTTTGTTGCATTTACTCATTCTGACAAAGTTAACTTCAGTATTGTTATAAAAATGACTCCTGACATTTGTTTCTTATTCAGGGTTTGAAATCATCAGGCTGTGCTCTAATAAACCAGATAGTTTTATGTTCCTTTAAAATGACATCACTAAGTTATCAGCTTCAAAGAGCTGCAGTCCTGTAATCCTTGTTTAGTTAACACAAAAAAATTAATCAACCACTTTGATAACAATAATAATAATGGATTAGATTTATATGACACTTTACATGTCAAGTGACATCTCAAAGCGTTTACAGTGAGTCCATTATTCATTCACTCCAGACAGACATTGATAGTGATAAGCTACTAATGTAGCCACAGCTGCCCTGGGGTAGACTGGTGGAAATGTTGCTGCCAATCCATGCCAGCGGCCTCTCCGGCCACTACTGAACAATATACACACATTCATACCCAGTGTTATGGACACTGGAGGCAAGGATGACTGGGGAGAGCGGGATTCAAACCGCCAACCCTCTGGTTATTGGGCAACCCACTGGATAATTAAATAATAGCATAATTAAAGTATATTTTCGTATTTTTTTAAATTATGTGCAGAAATAACATTTGCCTCTCTGTAAATTTGAATATTATGATTTGTAATTTCAAAAAATAATAACCAGAATCTTCAAATGAAGATAGGTACTTTTAAATCTCTCAAAAATAATGCAGCCACATGGGCTGATGGGAAATGTTAAATGTTGGAAAATAAGCATTATCTCCTTACTGTCAGCTTACTGTGTGTTACTGTGGTACACAATATGTCAAAGCTTTTGCTGCTGAGATGCTCTGCTGTATGGAGGAAACGGTTATGCCAAATATGTTATGTAAGCTGTAATAACTAGAATGAGGTGATAAACCTTGATAGAAATAATAAAGTAAAATCTAAATGGTAGTTTAGTGTGAAGAAGATGCCTTTTAAGTTGACCCTTTTCATATAATGCAGTTTACTCACCTGAAAATTTAGATGTGCTTGAATGGTTTGAGTTAAACTTAAAAATGATTCTTCAAACACTTTGAGCTGAACTAACTCAACAGGTTTTACAGTGTACTGTTAATCATTTTAATCATTTGCCATAATAACATACTGAATAACTTTCTTTTTCATATAATCAGTGATTTGGAGGATGACAATATAAATTCTACTTTTTGAATAGAACAGACAAGCACATATTTTGTCAGCTTTTTACTTTCAGCGCCAAGCAAAGGAGATTCATGTTTTTTCAGTGTCATCGTAGGAGCACGGAGTGGTGAATCCATGTACTTTAACCAGTAGCTGCTCCCGTTTATGCAGGACCAGTAGAGATGCTGTCCTCGACCGCACCAACACATCGTCCCAGGATAATTTCATCTAAGCCCAACAGTGGCCAGTGATTGCTCCAGTCATGGAATATCTCCAATGGATTAAATGAAAAGCAATGCTCTCAAAATAAACTTTTCACACTCAGCTGCTGTGACATTTTTTTTTCCAGTTGTAGTGTGCATGTTCTTGTGGAACAGTTACAAGTTGCAATAGATCTCATCTGTCAAAATGACAGACAGCCTTCAGATTTCTTTCCTGTTTGTATCAGTGTGATGTGGACAGTGACACCCATTTTGCAGCATTTTCACCCGAGTGTAATATCCTTGTCTAGAAGAGGTGAGGTCAACCCACGTCTAACCAGGGGACAAATTCCAGGTCATCTTTTTAAACTGCCAACACACCCCAGGTGGTGGAAAGTTCTCTAGGGTTATTTGGCAAGTTTGGAAGGGGCTTAGCACACCACGTGCATCACCTGCAAATGTGATGTTGGCTGTGAAGTCGTCCCTTATTTGCAGGACTGATATTTCTTCTAACAAACAGCAGTTTAACAGTTCAGCTGTGCCACCCTGTATGCTTCCATCAGTTTAAACATGCAGACAGTCAAGGGAAGTGGACGCAAACCGACATGAGTACATTGTCACATCTAATTATTTAAGGCTGGAGCGTGAACTCTTCACTTCTAATTTCCATTTTTTAAGTACAGTTAAGTTTTTCTCAAGTTTTCTAATTAGCTGTAGTCTTCTGTTGGATTAATCCTCATTTAATCCCTTCTTCATATTATGCTTTGATAAACAAACAGAGCTGTTGTCTTTCATATTTTAACCAATAATACCATTCAGATGTAGGATTTTTTTTTTTTAAGTCTCTTAAATATTTGTTTGTTTAATTGTGGTAAACCTTAAAAATCTTTAGGCTCTGATTTCTCATTAAGGGAAGAAAAGTGTTGGGTCAAAGAAAACACAGTGCCGACTCTAGACCCAAATCGTTTTATTACACTTAAAAACTTTAACAGGCCTCTCCTCTGGTGGGTTCTTTTCCCGTGAAGAAACCGTGCAGCTCGACCCACTTTGGCTTGAACATTGCCGAGCACAGCAGCCTGAGAAAGTCAACACCAAGAACTCGGACCAACTGCCTAAGCTGAACCGCCTCGGGGAACATCCATCCTCTGTCAGTCTGGGGGAAATCATCCACCTTTTAAGCCGATGAAACACAGCTCCTGCTATGAAACCTTCATTAACACAACTTCGTCGAGTCTTTGAATCTCTGTGGTCCATTTAACCTCAAAAAGATCTGCTTGGCGCAGTGGGTGATGAATCTTAAGATTTTAAAAAAATCACCTTTATAAGTCATTTGGGATATTGGAGTTTTTAAATATAAATCAAAACTAGTAGTTTTTATATAAATGACTGTGTTGGTGAAATCAACAAGTGTTCCTACAGAAGCCCGTGTCGCTGGGTGTCGCTCTTGCTCTTCGTGCAGTAAATCAGTCGACCCCCCCCCCCCCCCCCCCGCCCGCGATGCTCGGGCGCCCGGACTGAGCTGTCGGCTAATGTGACGGACAGATGTGTTTGTTGTTTTGTCAGCTGATACACGGCTGTCACAACCGGCGGGCCGTTTTCAATCATCTCTGGGTTACAAGTCTCAGCAGGACTCTCCACTTGATTTCATTTATCATCGGCCTCAAATCATAACCGGCCTGTCACTCTCCCTGGCAGTGATAACCCACTTCAGACGCTCCCGCGTGCCGCAGAATCAAATCTGCCCTCGCAATGATTCGCTCTGGTCTTTCAATCCGTCCCGCACCGAGACCGCGGCGCCGCTCACGCGCCGCGTGCCCTCCGCCAAATACAAGGGTCAGATCATTTCAATCTAGGGTTTAATGTAGCTGTGTGCGCGCGTGTGTGTGTGTGTGAAAGACGTGCAGTGGAGCTAAGCTGCCCTCTGCCGGCGAGGAAAGGCATTGTGAAAGATCCCAATGATTTTTTATTTTAAACCGAAAAGGTTGATGTGCACAACAACTGCCAACTTTCCCGATAATATATTCCACTCCATTACAGCAGATGAAGAGGCTGGCAAAGAGACAGGCATGTTTGAGGATGAACTTGAAATCAGAAGGTTTTTTTTGTGGGCTTCATGTACCAGTGTTAAGTTACTAAGGGCAGCAGAAACCCTGAGCTCTGTAAACGCTAATATGACAGAGCTGCACATCTGAAGGGTCACATGCGAATTTGTTTCTCCAACTCTCAGCCTTTGGCACCATTTAAGCTAACTTGAAACCTCGACTGTGAAAACAAACCGGGGCATTTTGATCCGTTTTGTCCCGTTTGGGTCACTTTTCTCCCTTGCTACTGCATTACAATCATGAGCTATAATCTGCTGCAAAAATGGCCGTTTGCTCTGCAGCTCCCTGCAGCGCCGGATATTATCTGGATCTCTCAGCATGCCCCGTGGGCAGGAAGACCTTTTTAATAGTACAGTCACTTCTCATGAAGACACACTGGAGAGTATATCGGCTGCTGGCCTTATCGCCAGAGAAGCGGCAGGTGGGGTGGGGGGGAGGGCAGCTTTTAGATGGAGCAGGGATGCTGCTGGTGCTCTTGCCCTCTCTTCAGTCTCTCGCTGTCTGTCTCTCACTGCCTTGCTTTTTAGACACACGCACACTGCTCCCAAGGTGTCCCTGTGGGAAGGACCTCTCCACTTTATCAACTTCCCCCAGTGAGCCAAATTATGCTGCGCCATGGCGTGCGTTTTTCCCTTTTTATGTTAATGCTTCCTATCAGCCAAGCATGTGTCAGCACAAACTTCTCGCTTCCCTGCTCAAATTCCGATTAGCACATTACCCAGACTTAAGCAGGATTAAGTTGAGGCGCCTTGAATGAACTCCGCCTCATTCATGATATGAAAGGGCTCAATCAGCCCAGAACAAGCTGAATCCATTATGGCGTGCCACAGTATTAAAGGAGTTTTATTTGGTCGGGATGATGCAAGGAAAGTTCATCAGCAAGGTATACAGTCTGAGTCAGCAATTCGTATTGATTCATTTGCCATGGACAAGGTTCAAGGTTGATATACCTGTCAGTTTGATGGCCATTATGGTTCCCATCAGTCTGTGGGAGGACTTAAGTAGCATACCAATGTTTCATTTGAAAGCAGAGTAATACAGATAGATGCTAACAAATACAATAAAAATACACTAAATCTTGCGAGATAAAATAGCATAATGTCATATGAGCATTTGCTGGGTAAGAGCACAGAAAATAAACATATTATTTGTCACTATCCTTGGAGAAATACCCTTTTCCCACTGTGGTTTCAGTTGTTTTTCCATGTTTACAAGTTGTTACAGCCTGCAAGGCTAAATGAAAGCACATCTTTACAGCCCAGACAGTGGCATTGCCTCTCTGGTCAACTGCATCTTGTTCTTTGCTCACCACATAATCCAAAGGTCAAGGATTGCCTCCCAGTGAATGCTGCATTGTGTCGAACTGTTAATGAAAAAGGTTTGTTCCGAAATGAAAGGCTTATCTAGTGGTTCTTAGCAATAATGACGCCCACACTCAGAAACTTCCCTGGCATGACAGTGACCCCTTACTGCTGCAAAGAAATCGCCAGCAATAAAGTATAACTTGTTAAAGAACATAATTCATTTTACTGTTGGTCACGAGGTCTTTGTCTACATGTAACAGTAAACAAAACTACAAAAATCTCTATAGTGAATTATTTTGAAAGAATAAAGAAAATTGAGAATTATGACTAGAAAAGGTCATTTATGTATTGCATGCTGAAGAGATACACATCTTTTGATATTATATTATTGTTTATAAGGTACTGTATAATAGTTCAGAAATATCATAAAACAAGTAAATTGTAATCATATTAAGGTCTGTTATAAATTTCTTTCATATATTATGGTTGCAATCAAAAGCATTCAACCCCCACTGCAAATTAGGTTTACTGGCAAAATATACAAACTTTGCAACTGTTTGCAATAAACAAATCAAACTAGAGCAATTTAAATAGCTCAACACAACTAATATTACAAATGGTTTCTCCAAATTCAACACAAAATGTCACTTTCAGTGACTAATGCAGTCTCAAAATGATTCAACCCCTTTATGACAAGCATCTTTTGTACTTAGTAGAGCACCCTTTTGCTGTTATGACCTACTGCAAAGGCGATGCATAGCCAGACACCAGTTTCTGACAGCGTTCCTGAGGAGTTTTAGCCCATTCCTCATGGGCAAAGGCTTCCAGTTCACTAATATTCTTGGGTTTACATGCTGCAACAGGCTTTTTCAAATTTCACCAGAGATTTTCAATGAGGTTCAACTCGGGTGACTGTGATGGCCACTCTAGTATCTTCCAGGACTTCTTTTGAAACCAAGTCTTGGTAGACTTTGAGGTATGCCTGGGAACATTGTCCTGTTAGAAGGTCCACTGATGCCCAAGCTTCAGCTTCCTCACAGATGTCATGACATTTTCTCCCAGGATTTCCTGATACTTGATTGGATCCATCTTGCCCTCCACACACTACAGGTTTCCAGTGCCAGAGGAAGTGAAGCAGCCCCAGAGCAACACTGAGCCACTGCCATACTTAAGTGTAGGCAGGGTGTTCTTTTCAGTTTATGCTTCATTCTTCCTCCTCCAGACATACCACTGATCCATAGGTCAGAAATGTTCGTTTTGTTTCATTGCACTACAGGAAAGAATCCCAAAACCTCTTTGGCTTATTTACTATATAGTTTTGAACAAATTACAGCTGACTTTTCTTGTGCTTTTGGGTCAGTATTGCTGTATGTTGTGGAGTTTGGGCATGGAGCCTGTCAGCGTTTAGTATGCATCTACCGTGGAAAATGAAACCTCAGTGCCTGCTGCCACCAAGTCTTGCTGCTGGTCTTTTGCAGTCAGTCCAGGGTTTTTGACCATTTGCCTTCTCAGGACTCTGGTAACAGCCATTGAGAGCTTCCTCTTTCTGCTACATCCAGGTAGTGTAGCCACTGTTCCTTTAACTTTAAATTTGCGAACTATGTTTCCAACTGTATCTCTAGGAATATTCATTGCCTTCGTTATCTTTTTGTATCCTTTTCCTTGTTCATGCAAAACAGTGATCTTTTCTCTGAACTTTCTGGACAATTCTCTTGACTTTGCCATATTTCTAACATGCAATCAAATGTCACCATCAACAGTCCAGGTGTTTGAGGTGTTCTATCTCAAGCACAACTAATGCAACTAATGAAGCCCTTGATTGGTTGCATCAGGTATGCCTGAGACCACTCCTAATTTGCAAATGTGTGTTCTTATAAGGAATTTTATTCAGGGGGTTGAATAATTTTGAGACTGCAGCAGTCATTGAAAGTAGTATTTAGTGTTGAATTTGGATAAGTCTTGCAATAGTAGTTTTACTTAACTATTTGAACTGTTCATGTAATTTGGTTATTGCAAACACCTGAAAATTTTTACATTTTGCAAATAAACCTAAAATGCAATGGGGGTTGAATGTTTCTGATTGCAGCTGTACATATACATCTTTTTTTTCTTTTTTTTTTTTAACCTAAAATCATTACACCCGCTCCTTTCCCTAAGCTCAAGTATTTTCCTTTCATTTTCATTACTTCTCAATTTTCTTAAAATGGTCTCACATTTTGTGTGCTCTCTCTCCAGGCTGTCCAACACCCAGGGTATCAACATCCAAATTCTTGGCACCACCACTGTTCTCATGATTACCAATGTTACCGAAGAGGATTATGGGAACTATACCTGTGTGGCCTCCAACCGACTTGGCGTCCAAAATGCCAGCCTTTTTCTCTATAGTGAGTATATTCTACCAGTTTTTATACACAAAAGTTATTTTTCCTCATATGAAACATCCCTGTGAGGTTATAGAATCACATTCAGTCCGTGTTTAAACAAGCCCTCCTGGAAGCGTCAAGGCGAAACTGAACAACTTTGAGAAATGTTAATTCTATTAGGCAAATTTCCCACGAATCACTGGACACCGGCAGGGAGGAAATTTACTGCAGGTCTGTGTACTTTGCCTTAGGTTTGACTGGTGAGCAACTGGAAGCTGAAATGAGAAGACCTAACTGTCTTTAATTGTGTACTCAGCCTTGCATGAGAGGGAATATAGAGAGATGGTTTCTTGAAGGAAGCTGACATCAAGTATAGGAGTGAATAAAATTTTAAGACAAAGTTGGGCTTATGTATACTGTAAAGAACAATAACAAATAATAATTTTTTAAAAAAATTGTTGACATAACATTTTGGATTTTTTTCTTTATTTTATTTTTGCAGTTGTAGGAAAAAATGTTTTTTAAAAAAAACTGCACTCAACCGAGATGCAGATCCATGCCACTCCTCTCCATTTTCTTGACAGCTCTGAATAGCTTCCCAATCGCTTTCACAGCTTTCAAAAATATGAGCAGATAACACAAAGATGCATCAGTGACACTGTACTATATGTCCAAGTTGGGTGACCCCGTGACCATAACCTTTTAACCCCAAAACCACAGGGGCAAGTGAGGGCCCCAAGGTCAAACTCTGTACCAAGTATGGGTCTCCCTGATTCATTTATTCTCAGGTTAGGGAGTAAATGATTTTGTGATTTTGATCTTTTTGACCCACAAAATTGCTGAGTTCCAAGGGACCTCAAGTTTAACTCCTGTACCAAGTTTGGTGATCCTGAACTTAATAGTAATGAGTTTTTTTTTTTTTTTTTTTTCCTCCTTCGGCTGATCCCTTTCAGGGTCACCACAGCATATCATCACCTTCCTGATGCAACCCTCCCCGTTTTCCCAGGTTTGGGACCAGCACAGGGAGTACACTGGCTTGTACTTCCCCCAGAGGCTGGGTGACCAACTTTCTTTCCCCCATTCTATTATGCTGAGCACCAAGACAGATGGCAGGACGTACCATTTTACAGTGCATCCAGAAAGTATTCACAGCGCTTCCAGTTTTTCTACATTTTATGTTACAGCCTTATTCCAAAATTGATTCAATTCATTTTTTCCTCAAAATTCTACTCATGATACCCCATAATGACAGTGTGAAAAAAGTTTTTTTGAGATTTTTGCAAATTTATTAAAAATAAAAATTAAGAAATCACATGTACATAAGTATTTACAGCCTTTGCTCAAGACTTTGTTGATGCACCTTTAGCAGCAATTACAGCCTCAAGTCTTTTTAAATGTGATGCCACAAGCTTGGCACACCCACCTTTGGGCAGTTTCACCCATTCCTCTTTGCAGCACCTCTCAAGCTCCATCAGGTTGGATGGAAGCATCGGTGCACAGCTATTGTCAGATCTCTCCAGAGATATTCAATTGGATTCAAGTCTGGGCTCTGGCTGAGCCACTCAAGGACATTCACAGAGTTGTCCTGAAGCCACTCCTTTGATATCTTGGCTGTGTGCTTAGGGTCGTTGTCCTGCTGAAAGATGAACAGTCACCCCAGTCTGAGGTCAGGAGCGCTGTGGAGCAGGTTTTCATGCAAGATGTCCCTGTACATTGCTGCATTCATCTTTCTATCCTAATGAGTTTCCTAGTTCCTGCCACTGAAAAACATCTGTACAGCATGATGCTGCCACCACCATGCTTCACTGTAGGGATGGTATTGACCTGGTGATGAGCAGTGCCTGGTTTCCTCCAAACATGACGCCTGGCATTCACACCAAAGAGTTCAATCCTTGTCCCAACAGACCAGAGAATTTTGTTTCTCATGGTCTGAGAGACTCTCAGGTGCCTTTTGGCAAACTCCAGGTGAGCTGCCATGTGCCTTTTACGAAGGAGTGGCTTCCATCTGGCCACTCTACCATACAGGCCTGATTGGTGGATTGCTGCAGAGGTGGTTATCCTTCTGAAAGGTTCTCTTGTCTCCACAGAGGAACGCTGGAGCTCTGACAGAGTGACCATTGGGTTCTTGGTCACTTCCCTGACTAAGTCCCTTCTCCCCCAGTCGCTCAGTTTAGACTGCTGGTCAGCTCTAGGAAGAGTCCTGGTGGTTCTGAACTTCTTCCATTTATGGATGATGGAGGCCACTGTGCTCATTGGGACCTTCAAAGCAGCAGAAATTTTTCTGTACCCTTCCCCAGATCTGTGCCTCGAGACAATCCTGTGTCAGACGGCTACAGGCAATTCCTTTGACTTCATGCTTAGTTTGTGCCCCAACATGCACTGTCAACTGTGGGACCTTATATAGACAGGTGTGTGCCTTTCCAAATCATGTCCAATCAACTGAATTTACCACAGGTGGACTTCAATTAAGCTGTAGAAACAGCTCAAGGATGATCAGTGGAAACAGGATGCACCTGAGCTCAATTCTGAGCTTCATGACAAAGGCTGAATACTTATGTACATGTGATTTCTTCATTTTTTATTTTCAATAAATTTGCAAAAACCTCAAAACTTTTTTTCACGTTGTCATTATGGGATATTATGTGCCGAATTTTGAGGAAAAAAATGAGTGTAATCCGTTTTGGAAAAAGGCTGTAACATAACAAAATGGGGGAAAAGTGATGTGCTGTGAATACTTTCCGGATGCACTGTATATAGTCTTTGGTATGGTACAACTGGGACTTGAACCCACAACCTCCCAGTTGTGGTTCAGGTGCTCTCCCTCTAGCCCACAATAGTAATGGCGTAATAGTCATAAATGTGAAATTCTACTTGAGGTCATGTAACCTTGATCCTTGACCTTTTGAGTCCAAATCTAGATCAGGTCCAGAGCACTACAAGATCAACCACTGCTGTAGGATTGATTATCCTAACACTAATGCCAGTAGCATAATGAAAGGGAAGATTTACAAGACGGTAGTGAGACCTGCTATGATGTATGGTTTGGAGACAGTGGCACTGACAAAAAGACAGGAGGCGGCGCTGGAAGTGGCAGAGTTTAAGATGCTGAGATTCTCACCAAGAGTGACTTGGAGGGACAGAATTAGAAATGAGTATATCAGAGGGACAGCTCAGGTTGGGCAGTTGGAGACAAAGAGAGGCAAGACTGATATCGTTTAGACATGTGCGAAGGAGGGATAGTCGATATATTGGACAAAGGATGTTGAAGATGGAGCTGCCAGGCAGAAGGAAAAGAGGAAGACCATAGAGAAGATTCATGGATGTAGAGAAGGCAGACATGAAGAGGCTTGGTGATGGAAAAATGCAAGGGATAGGGTGAGATGGAGGCAGATGAGCCCCCTAAAGCAGGGATGGGCAACTTTGGTGGCAGTGAGGGCCACAAGATTTTTTCCTCACTTCCAGAGGGCCACATTTATATGTAAACCTTCAGTATTGTGTGTGGGCACAATACTGTGTGTGTGTGTGGTGGTGGTGGTGGTGGGGGGGGGGTGTTATTACTTTCTTCAAAGTCAAAAGTTTTATTAAAACTGAAATTGCAGATGAAAACAGAACAGCATTCAGAGAGTGCATACCTCCACCAGGGCTCCTTTCATCCCTCATGGATCACCTCCAAAATGTAATGGGTTTGTGTGTAGGTCACGAGTCATTTCTGGTAAAAACTGCATCAAAGTCTATTCAGTAGTTTTGGAGGATTCTTGCTAATACACTATTAGAAGATCAGAGCCTAGGTGGAGGTATGCATTCTCAGATCATCACCAAAATGCACTGGGTTCCTCTGTAGCCCAAGGACCACCTCTGGTGAAAATTTCATCCAAATCCATCCAGTAGTTTTTATGTAATCCTGCTGCACAAATACAAACAAGGTCCTTGGTGGAAGTATGCACTCTTACATCATCACCAAAATTTAATGGGTTCATTCTTGGCCCAAGGACTACCTCTGGTGAAAATTTCATCAAAATCCGTTCAGTAGTTTTTGCGTAATCCTGCTAACACAGACAAGGAGACAAATCACCCTGATTACATTAACTCCTTGGTGGAGGTAATCAAAGCTACTCAGTGTTTTATCATGTTAGAATTACAATCACTGATGAAAATATATCATGACCTAATTTTTAAAATTCTGTCCATCAAAATGACGGTCAAAGAGAAATTCCTGACGATAATTAACAAAAAAGCAGAAGCAAAAGAAGTATGACGAAGCTTAGCTTGCTCTTGGATTCATTGTGGGTGTGGAGGGGCAGAGAAAGACCTGTGTGTGTAGGTGGGCTTGGTAATCATCTGCCTCCCCAAAATGGGGAATAAAAAAAAGCTTAAGAACCACTGGTATGAATGAACAAAAACATCAGCAGATTAAAATGACCACAGTATTCTCTGAACTTTTGTTGCTGGCATGGAGCAGCTGTGATGCAGGTGTACTGGTGCCAACTACTAATCGAAGGGTCACTGGTTCAGTTCCCGTTCTCTCTGCAGTCTGCATGTCAAAGTGACCTTGAACTGAACCCCCAGTTGCTCGTGGTGGGTCAGGCGAGTGCCTGTGCATGGCAGCTCTGCTGCCATCAGTGTGTGAATGGGTGGATAGTAGGATCTGTAAAGTGCTTTGGTCATCTAGAGATGAGTGAAAAGGTGCTATATAAGTGAACGCCACTTACCATTACATGGGAGTGAAATGGTGTCAGTGCCTCAGTTGTGCTCTTCAGAGGTTTTTATGGCTTCAGTTGGCCACTTGATGTCACTGTTCTTAGTTAGAATGAAGCCTCAAAGCTTTGAATCTTTTTTTTTTAGCACAATTAGAAGGAAAGCCTCAGCTTCATCTGCCCACCGCTACTGAGGAGCATTTATTGATGTTTAAAAGCAGCCTTTCACATTTACTGCTGTTTACAGCCTGTTGATGCTAACTTTACTCCTGCTCCGATCACTAGTTCTATTCATTCCAGTCTTGGCATGCAACACATACCTTACAACACAGACTCCCGTGCACACCGCTCCTTCACTCTTGCCCTCTCACTCGACTACTCGCACAGAGTGGCATCTAGGTTTCGATTAGAGCTGCCTCTGCTGGCAAGCACTATAATTGCATGTAAGAATGCAGTTCCAAATAAGGTCAAACATGATATAAATAATTGATTTTTGGAAATAGACTGGCGGGACGCACTGAATAAGGGTGGGGGCCGCATGCGGGCCGTGAGCCACCAGTTGCCCATCCCTGCCCAAAAGGGAGCAGCTGAAAGAAGAACGATGCCAACAATATAATCACTGCAAATGTAAAATCATACAAAGAAACTTGTCTAGAAAGGTTGGTCATGTCAAGGAGACCTCAAGTTCAACCCCTTTCTTCTAAACTCCTTTCACCATAATAGCAAAATCCTAATGCCCATGTATCGAGACATGTTCAGCATGAAAAAGAAAATATAAAATTTTCTACAGTTGAAAGTGTTTTTTTCTCCATTAGTTGAATGAGATTTTTATATATTTTTAATCTGGTCTCTGTTTTTCTTTGGTCCTGTAAGATAAAGGAGCTGTTGGTAGTTTTTTAGGCATTTCCAACTATCAACATCAGGTGGCAAAATTGAGCTTAAAGTGCCTGTGCAGATCACTCTAAAGAGCTGTAACACCCTTGGCTCATCCTGCAGTGATGTTACTGTACGACCAGACTGATCCTAAAGCTGGATTTATGCACACGCCTGCTGTGTCTGTCTGCTGGTGCACAAGACTTGTGAGACATAAATTTCCTCATTCTCTCCAGTCTGCTTGGCTCCAAAGGGTCCTCTCTGGAAGTGAGCATGTACAGCCCAAATTTTGTGACAGTGTTGCTGGTGTGCACTGACTACACATGTGCAAGATCCAACCTCCCATTCAAGAGGTGACACTACCAACACAGCATAAAAAGATGAATTAAAAAGTAACATGACAAGACACAACCAGAGAAAGATGATTAGCAGTAAAAGTAGT
Source organism: Pholidichthys leucotaenia (assembly GCA_020510985.1). Lineage (NCBI taxonomy): Eukaryota > Metazoa > Chordata > Actinopteri > Cichliformes > Pholidichthyidae > Pholidichthys > Pholidichthys leucotaenia. Next base: position 123,591,711 of record CM035847.1, on the reverse strand, counting down.
AAACATGGGAGTTCATTTTCTCTCCTTTGTGCAGTTGGCATTGCTAAAAATTTGCTAAAATGCACATACTGTAGCTCTTGCTTTTCTCCTCTTTTGTATGGCCAGTGAACAAACTTTCACATCAGGCCATTAGTGCTACTTATCTGGCTGTGTTGAAACTGCAGATGATGTTTATGTGGATGCATCAAATGCTCGACCTAGTAAATGAAAAAAAAAAAAAAAGGAAGCATATATACAGTTGTGTGTGCCCCGGCCTTGTCCAAAGTGTACACGCATCAGAGATGCACAGAGCAGAAATGAGCATAAAGCCAGCTTAACTTTATATTATGGAGCTCTGTAATGCAACAAATGTTTTGGTATAGCATAACTCATTTACTTTGATTCATGATTATAGATATGTTTTAAATTGGTCACGTCTATGAAATGTTTGACTGTTCTGTTCAAATTTTCTTTATTTCATTATTGTGGAATAATTATGAATCATCTTTTGCAGCCTTTCTGCAAATGGCTGGTTCCAGTGCATGCCTCTTTAAATCTCTAAGGCTGCATTTAACTGGCCTGATCCTAGCTTGGAGCAAACGAACATAAATTTCTCTTAAAGAATGAATGAAATAATGCATCACTGGTGGACAGGGGTGTGTGGATTCATTTTGACTAGTCCCTGGAGCATATAGCATGTGGAGTATAAGCACAAACATTCACCAGAACTAGCAGCTAAACTGGCTACTAGTTTTAGTGGCTAGCTGAAGCCACCTTGGTGTTGCTAACAGTTCAATATACTGTAGTATCACGGTGAAAATCTAACAAAATAAGCAAGATTGACGCAAGATAAATTATCAACAGTGTATTTGTGAACCAGGTGGAAGCACTGATGTCTGTTACGGAGAGGCTGTGGAGCAGGTGTAGTGTGGCCGACTACTGATGGGAGGGTCATGGGTTCGATTCCCACTCTGTCTGCAGTCTGCATGTTGAAGTGTCCTTGAGCAGGACACTGAACCCCCAGTTGCTCCTGGTGGGTCAGGCCAGCGCCTGTGCATGGCAGCTTTGCCCCCATCAGTGTGTAAATGGGTGGAGAGCAGGATCTGTAAAGCGCTTTGGACATCTAGAGATGAGAAAAAGCACTATATAAGTGGTTGCCATTTATTAGGGTGACTGAAATCTGAAGAAAATAAGTTATAATAGCTTCCTAGTACTACGTTAGCTCTTAAGCTACCACTTTTGGCTCCCCGCCCGTCTACAGTTAGGCTGGCCAATAACAGAGCAGCAGGCAGTATCAAGGCTAGTGACATTCCCCATTTCTTGACATACAGGAAAATACCCAGAGGAGTTAAAATGACCTCTTGGAGAGAAAAACAAGGTAAAGGCTGTGTGTTTTTTAAGAGAAGTGAATGTTCTGATATTTTTTTGATCATCACATGACCAATAGAGGCATTTCAGAATGTTGAAACCTACAGAAACACAATTTTTCAGCCAATGACCCCTTTATTATCTTCTAAAGTAGAAAAACTACAAATGGCTAGCTTCATATGAACAATAAAGTATTATAACAAGTTATTATTCTTGGGTCTCAATGAAGGTGCAAGTGTGCATCCCTGACCATGCTCTGTTGATAAATGTCTGGATATCTCTAGGACAACTGTTTAACTTAATTTTCCGTTTTTGAGGGATAAATAAAGTTTGCATTGTCAATATCTAAGTATGACTGAAGTGTAACAGAATCAAAGTACATGTAAATAAACTCGGCTGCATTAAACTATCATTTCAGATTAAAAAATATCAAAATGAAACTATAAGAACAGCAAATATACGTATATCTGTGCTGCACTCAAGCAGGTTAATGTTTATCTATTAATTCAGAGTTTTAAAAAAATAACATGTCACATCCTCATATGTACAGGTGCATTTCAATAAATTAGAATGTCACTGAAAAGTTGATTTATGTCAGTAGTTCAATTCAAAAAATTAAACTTATATAGATTCATTACACACAGTGATATATTTCAAGTGCTTATTTCTTTTAGTTTTGATGGTTATGGCTTTATAGCTCAGGAAAACCCCAAATTCAGTTTCTCAAAAAAATTAGAATATTACATAAAATTAATTTTAAAAAATTGATTTTTAATCGAAATGTTGGCCAACTGAAAAGTATGTCCATGTACATATGCAAGTTGGGACTACTTTTGCATGAATTACTGCATCAATGTGTGGCATGAAGATGATCAGCCTGTGGCACTGCTGAGGTGTTATGAAGGTCCAGGTTGCTTAAATAAAACTTCTTAATGACATTCTAATTTACTGCGATGCACCTGTATATAGCTTACAATTTAAAAAAACACACCACTCAGCTAGAGAAGCAACATTGTTCATTTGAAGTAATTCTTAAGCTTTTAGTTGAATCCAATGTTCTCTTTCCCTTTAGATAATTAATTCTTAGCTTCCATCAACTAAATTAAGCATCAGTGTTCAGCAGCTTGGCACCACATGGCATACAGATGGGTTATCAGACTTGTTTGACTGGTAATGAGCACACGTGGGGGTTGTTTAGGACATCCAGCGCTTCACAAAACAGCAATAGGATGGCCAGAAGATGCTAAAATACCATGTAGAACTACTGAATAAGAAATCACTTTTTATTTGGTTTAGTGCTGTTTTTTTTCTTTCATATATGCAGATTTAAACTATCTCATCTGTTGCTGCATTGTACCAAAGCAGCTTGAATTACATTTTAGAGCTCAACACTAACTCCCCACAATTTTATTTTTCTATCACAATAGCACTTACAACAACACAGCCTGCTTACAGACTTCAGCTGATGGCTCCATGCGGCACAGACAAATTGCCACAAGTAGCTACATCACCATGAACAATAGTTTCCTATTTGCAGTGGCCAAACTTGAAGAAAATGTACTGTGCTGTCTCTGCCAAAACTTTAAAAAATGGTGAAAAGATGAAATTGTGCTTAAAGCCATAGCCAAATCCTAAAAGAAGACATCTGCTGTGATGGCGCTGATTGGGACGTGACCACAAAAAGCAAACAGACTTGAGAGTAATGTGGTTTTCTAATGCTAATTTTCACCTCATTCGCCAGTGAATGTGTATCAAGTGATTGTAGTGCAAAGACACCTATGTCTGTAAGATCCAGGCACTTGTTATTGGTTTGCATTGATTGCTACAATTACACCATGAAGACAAAAATGTCCAAGCAACTCAGGAAAAGGGTTACTGAACAGTATAAGTCAGGGATGAGTACAATAAAACTAGAGGGAACTCGGAGAGCACATACCTCTGCAAGATGGGGTCTTGGCAAAGGCATGTGCTCGTGGCTCACTGCCAAAATGTAATGGGTTCATCATTAGTCCAAGGGCCACCTCAAGTGAAAATTTTATCAAAATCCATTGTGTAGTTTTTGCATAATCCTGCTAACAGACAGACAAACCGCCCTGATTACCTTCCCGTGGCAGAGGTAATAAGTCCAAGTCACTGAATGCCCACTTGGGTTCAATAAAATCCAACAGCTACTCTGAAGGAGTTAAAAGCTTCACCAGCTGACATGGGAGAGACTCTCCATCCAAATTTTACTACAGTTATCGTGGCAGGAAATATCACAGTAATGGGATTATTACTGTATGTTATCACCAGGAAAAATGCATTGCAAAAAGGCAGCCAGATAACTGATAAGCAAAACCAAAACAGTGCCTGTACTGTGTGCCCATCTTAACATCTGTTATAAATACAACGAAACTCACTAGAAAACAGCAGGGGAACACTGTGTGGGTATGAGACCACAGAGTGACACCGAACCACTCTGATCCACATTATCATATCTGCATTTTTAACAATGTCAATAACTTCTTTTTAGCTCATTCCATCATAACCAACAGGATCTAATGTGATGACATGGCATCCATTGTCATCCATCTGTCCGTCTGTCCATCCACATTTCACAGTAATTGCTACTCCTCCTAGGCATTTGCCCCGATGCTCACCAAACTCACTCAGTGATCCTCAGATGGGTCTGCATCCACGTTGTGCTGAAGGTCAAAGGTCAGGAGGAATCAGCTGGAGGCTCTTCAAGTCCTGTGCAGACCAGCTGTGTGGGATTGTGGAGCACATCTTCACTCTGAGCCTGAAGCTAGGGAAGGTACCACAGCTATGGAAAACATCCTGTGTGGTATCCGTGCTGAAGATTCCGCACCTCAAGGACCTGAACAGCTGCAGACCAGTGGCCCTCGCATCACACCTTATGAAGACCCTGGAGAGGCTGCTCCTCACCCACCTCCGCCCCCTAGTGGGACCAGCGATGGACCCACTTAATTTTGCCTACCAGCATGGCATCGGGGTGGAGGATGCAGTGATCTTCCTCCTACACCGTTCCCTGTCCCACCTGGAGAAGCCTGGGAGCACTGTGAGGCTCATGTTCTTTGATTTCTCCAGTGCCTTCAACACCATCCAACCAGTGATCCTGAGGGACAAGCTGCTGTGTGCAGGGGTGGACCAGCACCTGTCATTGTGGATCCTGGACTACCTCACAGACCAATCACAGTTTGTGAGAACCCAGGACTGTGTGCCTGACACCATCATCTGCAGTATGGGGGGCCCCCAGGGAACAGTTCTGGCTCCCTTCCTGTTCACCCTCTATACTACTGACTTTTCATACAACACACCACACTGCCATCTACAGAAGTTCTCTGATGACTCTGCGATTGTCGGCTAATCTCCAATGGAGACGACGCAGAGTACAGAGGACTTTGTGGATTTGTGCCTGCAGAACTGGCTCCAGATCAGTGCGAGGAAAACCAAGGAACTGGTGGTGGACTGCCACAGGTGTGGGCAACCCCCCACAGCACCCGTAAACATCCAGGGAACAGACATTGAGATGGTAACATCTTACAAGTACCTGGGTATTCACCTGAACAAAAAACTGGACTGGTCACACAACACCAACATGCTCTACAAGAAGGGGCAGCGCAGGCTATTCTTCCTGAGGAGACTCAGGTCTTGTGGAGTGCAAGGGGCAGTCCTGAAGACCTTCTACAATTCTGTGGTGGCATTAGCCACCACATTTAGTGGTCTGCTGGGGCAATGGCATCACGGCAGCCAACAGGAAGAGACTGCACAGGCTGATCAAAAAAGCCAGCTCTGTTCTGGGGCAACGCCTCAACCCAGTGGAGGAGATAGGAGAGAGGAGGATGGTGACTAAGCTGTCATCTCTGCTGGAGTCAGAGTCCCACCCCATGCGGGACACGCTGAACACACTGAAGAGCTCGTTTAGTGGTAGGCTGTGCCATCCTAAGTGCTCAAGGGAGCGGTCCTTCCAACCTACAGCTGTCAAGACTTTATAATCTAACCTGTGCTGCTCATAGAGGCCGTATTAAACGTTGCAACTTTGCACAATAGGGGATCATCCCCTCCAATACACAACTTGTACAATTGCTATTGACGGTGGCAACAACACTGTTCATTCAAATGTGAAATATACTGTCTGGGTCCTGTGGCGTATGAATACTGGGTATTTTGGGAGTGGTGCGGCATCCTGCGGATGATGTCACCATGTCATATATATACTGGGCAGCCCGCCATCTCAGGCTAGTTATGTTAGCTGGTGACTAGGTACAATATGCTGCACGGTGGCGCAGTGGTTTAGCACTGTGGCAGCACAGTTTTACCCTCGGCCGGGGGATCGTGGGTTCGATTCCAGCCCCCGACCAACAGTGAGCTGTGTGGAGTTTGCATGTTCTCCCCGTGTTGCGCGGGTTTACTCCGGGATTTCTCCGGTTTCCTCCCGCATACCAAAAACATGTAGGTTTAGGGCACTCGCGCACGCAGCGACCAGCAGCCGGTGGCTTGTCACCAGACTGCAAACCGAATCTACCTACGGGTACAAATAAGTAACAAAAAAAAAAAACAAAAAAAAAAAAAATATGAGAGGTGGTTGGCAGCCAGCCCCATTACACACGTGCTTTGTACTTTACCATTTTACTTGTAATAAAGTTCAGTAAATGGCAGCATCCTCGTCGGTTGTCACTGCCAGGTTTGTGGACATAACATTTAGTGATGAGAGATTAAACCATGGAAGCATGCATGGAACTACCACGACCGTTTCTGACAAGGCCCAGTGAGTTGCCAGTCCCGTGGCCGAGATGGCTGGATGCATTAGAGAACTATGTTGCAGCGTTGGACCTGGGTAAACTCGACAAAGTAAGAAAACGAGCACCTTTTGTCCACAAACTCGGCATAGAGGGTCAGAGAATTTTCCACACTCTGGGTCCGATGGAGTCATATGCGGATGCTGTCGAACTTCTTGCTAGCTACTTTGCTGAGCACACACATAACTCGGGGCTACGAGCTAAGATGCTAATGGCGCCAAATGGCATGACACCAGCTAACACCATAGAGCTAGCATTCCAGCTAGAGGCAGCAGAGAAGTTAGCCACGGAGCTAAATGGGCGCCAAACACAGAAGCTACCCAGACAGACGACGCTAGCTAACACGGTGGGCATGGAGGAAGAAGAGGACACAGCAGAAGGGTATGAGACGAACACAGTTAGCCAGAGGTCCGCTCCGAGAGGCCCCATCTGTGGGAGCTGTGGGTCCCCGACGCACCAGGACAGAACATGGCTTGTCCTGGCAAGAGGACAACGGTGTATCAAGTGTGGGCACCTAAACCATTTCGCCAGAGTGTGCCAGTCGCAGACACCATGGGGCCCGCCAAGTAAGCCAGCCCGCCCGTCAACGACAACCATTCATGTGATAAGTCCTGACATCAAAGATTATTCATACAGCATGGTTGAGCTAGACGGGGTAGCCGTGCCGCTCTTGCTCGACACGGTGGCGTTGCGGTCAATGTTAAACTGGGCCACGGTAAAAAAGTTTTTCCCCAACCACAAAATCAACAAGAACCCAATGTCACTGTATGGATACAGTGGTTACAGACTGTGCAATGTCGGAACAGTGGAATTGACTGTTTACTACAAGTCCAAAATGGTGTACGACTTCACGTTCTAAGTGGCAGCACACGGTGACAACATTATGGGATGTGACCTTTTCTACAGACTGGGCTTCACTATCAGAGACGGCGCTGGGTTCGAATGGTCCGGATGCGGCAGCTTGGAGCACAGCGGACCTCGACGGTGCGGTGTGGGACGAGGCAATTAAGAACGGCACCGACCCCAAAGCATCCACCGTGCGCTATCAGGAGGAGAGCCGCCCAGAGGGGGAGCAGCAGGACTCACCTCCGTCCCTCATTCAGCCAGAACCGGAGCCACGGGAGAGGGAGCCTGAGCATGCAGAGAGCCCCGAAGAACAGCAACTGGGCACAAACACAATGCACGACGCGGCACAGCAAAGCTCTTCAGACGGAAGAGAGGAGGAACAGGACTGTTTCCCTACTCTCGCTCAACAAGCTACGGAGGTTACGACCGAGCTGACAGGTGAAGAGTCCACCTCAACAATCGACACCGGCGAGGCACCGGACACCTTCCGTACCCATGACAAGCCTCAACAGATGACGGCGACAATGGGCGAAGGGTCCCTGGCCCTGGCCCCAGGGGTCCGACAGCTCCAGGGATGAGGCCACCATGGGCCCGCTACAAAGCCCCTCAGGCAGAACTGTTCTCCCCATGGAAGACTGGCTGTAAAAGGTAGAAGCATGGCTGGCACAGTGGCGGAATAACCCACCCAGCCACGCTGGGTCCCGCAGTGGTCTACCCGCAGACCCTAGCCATTAGGTTTTGCTTATGTTCTTAAAAAAAAACCAAAAAACTATCGAGTGTTCTTTAATAAAAACAAACACTGTGTGTGTTCCATAAAAATGTTCTTTGAATAATAATAATAATAATAATAATAATAATAACAAAGTGTTCTTTACAACTGAGATGCATAAATAAGTGCGCTTGATAATTAATATGCATAAGAAGGTTCTTTGAAATATAAATAAGTTGTTTTCCATACCTGAACAGTAAGGTTAATTATTTCATATCCGCTAATATTGAGTAAGAGTGTTTAATGTGTTTCATATGTGTGTGTGTTTGAATAATAAGTATTTGCATAGTGGGAATTTGGCTATTAAATTGGGGAGGGCACACCTGCTAAAGTTAATAGATTTGTCAATTTTCGCAATGGGGTAGAATGTGGTGTATGAATACTGAGCATTTTGGGAGTGGTGCGGCATCCTGCGGATGATGTCACCACATCATATAAATATCGGGCGGCCTGCCATCTCAGGTTAGTTATGTTAGTTGGTGACTAGGTATGAGAGGTGGTTGGCAGCTGGCCCCGTTACACACGTGCTTTGTACTTTACCATTTTACTTGTAATAAAGTTCAGTAAACGGCAGCATCCTCGTCGGTCGTCATTGCCAGGTTTGTCGACATAACAGGTCCATATTTATATTTTGCCCGGTAATTTAACTAACTGTAATGCTGTTGATATCATCTAGCTGCAATGCTCCTGCACTGTATATGCAACTGTGTACATATACGTATATCTATTGGATTAAGCGGAAGAAGATGGATGGATGGATGGCTAACCAGTTCTTATTTACTATTGCTCTGAGTACTGCTATCCCTATTGTAGAAGCCTGAATTCACTTTAAGTTATTTGGTTGGGGCAATAATTTAAGTTCATGTTTCGAATGGTAATTGATGGATAAAAATGTTTGGTACAAATATAAAAGTATGTTTGTTGGAGGTTCATGTTTAGTTCATTGGAAAAATGTGTGACGATGATTTAAAATGTTTGAATAGCTTCATATATATTGCTTTGTGCAGTTAAGTAGTGCATTGTGACCTGTGGTAGTTCTGCATGTTTAACTGCTCATTATCTGAAGCTATGTAGGGGGGAGGGGAGGAGCCATGAACAAGGACAGTCAGGCATGCATGGAATGGAGCCCTGTAGTTTTGACCTCTCTCTCTATATATATATATATCTATATCACACTCATTATTTTATTGTATCCTTTTTTGTGGATTTTACGTACTTGTTTGTACCACCACTTATTTTTAAGTAAATAGTTAAATGGGTCCTGGATCGTGTGGAGTTTTTCTTTTTATTGAATTGGATGAGAAGCAGCAGAGGAGTGCCAGAGGAGCATCACACAAGGAAAATACACCTGTGCTGCTGCAATCCTGTAATTTCCCCATTGTGGGACTAATAAAGGCTTATCTTATCTGGGCATTTATGTGGTTTCAGAGAACTTGCTACTTACTCCTTGTAAGAAATTGTGGCGATGCTCGTGAAAATCACTCGCAATAATCATTGGGTGGGTCTGCATCCAAGTTGTGCTCAAGGGCAAAGGTCTGGAGATCTGGGCACTTACATAATTTTAGAAAAATCACTACTCCTCCTTGGCAGTTACCTTGATTCTCATGAAACTCACAATGACCATCGGGTAGGTCTGCACCCAGGTTGAGATCGAAGTCGAGGTCATTGTCAAAGGTCAGGAGATCTGGGCATTTATGGTTTTATGAAGAACATTACCCCTCTCAGGCCACTGACCTTAACTTTAAACACATCCTAGATAGGTGTGCATCTAGGCTGTGCTTAAGGTCAAGGTTGGGAGATCCGAGCACTCCCAGGGTGATTTTGTCAGGCCAGAATAAGCTACTCCATCACTGACGGTCTGGTTTAAATCATCAGTTATTGTCAGCACCTCTGCTCTGCATACTACAACTGTTGCTTGGGTTCTTCACCAGTCAAAATGTCTACTTTGACAGCCAGGAAGTCCCATTTTGGTTTCATCAGACCAAGGGACCTTTTTCCATTTGTGCTTAGTCTCCCACATGCCTTTGAATGAACACTAGTCCAGATTTGCATCACATTTCTTCTACAGTGACTTTCTCTTTGCCACTCTCCCATAAAGCTTTCAGTGTCCTTGGGGATTTTTACTGTTACAATCATAGAGCTGGACATCACACTCAGGACTTTTTTGCCTTCAGTAAACAGTAGGATATGGGTCCAGGGCAGAGGAGGAAGTAAGTAGTTACTTTTACACAAGTATCTTTTTCACAGAAAAGTGAGTAGTTTTGTAGCAGGAATATTTTTCACTCTTCCATGAGTAAATTAAAAAAATCTTTCACTCAAGTACATTTGTTGTATTTTTTGAGTACCTTTTGATTTTACTGATTTGAAATGAGTGTGAGTCAAGGTTTTTTCTTCAGTTTTTTAAGCCTTTAGTCTTTTATTCTCCTTCAGGATATATTTGATTTATTGCCGTTATAATTTGTGTTACAGTAGAGGGTTTCATGATTCCCCTTTTGGGCTTAATAACAGACTCAATATGTTTCCCCAATTTATTACAAATAAATATATTGTCGCCCATGGGCTGGGAAATGCAAAACGAGCCGATACGGCTGAACAACTTACAGTGGGGTGAAGGTGAGCTAATCCAAAGTGTCAGGATACACAGACGGAGGATGACCCTCTAGTTAAGACTGCCACAACATAATGTGGATGGTGGCAGTTTAGAGAACTAATAATTGCAAATAATCATAATAGACAAAACCATACCCTATGACAATAGACAGCCTAGTAGTAGTCCATTAAGCATTTTCACAAAAACAGAATATTACTCTTTTATTATGAGACGATTGACAACTTTAATTACGTGGAGAATTATCTTTTAATCTGACAAACGTGTAACATGTGGCAAAATTCAATTGGGATCAAAAGATAATTTTGCTCTTGCCATTCACTTCAGTGGCGATTCTTTCCGATTTAAGGTCCCATATGCGGAAGTAGAGGGGGTGTGACTTGAGGCCTATACATACTCTGCAAGAACAGAGAAATTTGTTCTTTCTCCCAGGACTGCAAGACAAAATGACATCATTTTGTTCTTGCAGGCCTGGTTTAGGAGTTCTTGCAGCTTGTTCTTGACACATCGTCGCGGCAGAACTTTTTTTTATTGCGTTGTCCAGGAACTATTGTGTAAATGGTCAGAAATGTGAATTTCCCAGGAGTTCTGCACTTGAGTTTCTTGTGAAGTTTGAAATGTCCTGGCCAGAAAGAACTCTGTTCTTGTTCTTGCCACCTCAAGAAAAAGAAAAAAAAAATTTCTCTGTTCAGGCCTTTAGGCTGTCTATAAAACTACAAGGAAACAAAACCAGAAGTGCTTCATAATAAAAGCACTCAAAACAACGGTAAGACATTAAACCAGAAATCAACAAAGTAACACTAAACAGAATATGAAATAATAAAACTGAAATAACCTTAAGTGTTGACAACACGACAGAGGACATGCGTAGCTAGGTTATATTCTATTCCTCACACCCAAAATGAAAATTTACTGGAAAGGAGGTGCAGATTTAAAATTAAAGTTGGAAAAGCACAAGAAAAAAATGGAAATTTATGAGAAAAGGGTCACAAATTTATGAGTAAAATGTTGCAAATTTGCATGAAAAATTCAAATTTATAACAATCACAAATCTAAGAGAAAAATGGCAAATGAAAAAAAAAATCACAAATTTATGAGGAAAAAACTCACTTATTGGCAAGAATAAAGTTGTTACTCAAGTAACTTTTTAAACCTATGGTTTCCTACAAAGTAATTTTTCAGGGGACTACTTGTACTTCGTTAATATCCTGCAGTAACGGCACTTTTATAAGTCCTGGCTACTTTACCCACCTCTGGTCTATTGGCATTATAATGTAGTTCCCCTGAAAGGTAATTATGGCTTTCTTTGTGAAATCATAACCCTTAAGATATCACAAGCTGCACTTCAAAGGAGCACTAAATGCCAGTTTCAGTCATTGGTGACATTATATTGCCACCAGATGTCGGCAAATAACCCTTGAAGGCTGCAAAAAAGTACAGCTCGGAAAGACATATGGATCGGTGTATTGCAAAAATGAAAACGTGCAGCTAAATCGTCAGCATTAAGAGCAATAAAGAAACGTACTTCAGCTTGTGCCGTCTGAAAAAGTTGCCCAGTCAAATCTGTTAACTCTCACTTTTCTGTCTCCATGCAGGACCTGGGACAGGTAGAGATATCAGCGGCTCTACCTGTGTATCTCAATCACTGTGGCTCCTGCTAGCCTCCTTCGCCTGCCTTTTCTTCAAGTGTTAATATGGCTGCCCTAATCTTCCCCCCCCCCACGCCCTGGCCTTTCCGCCGTCCCCTCCTCCATCTTCCTCGCCCTACAACTCATCGGCATCCTTACCGCCACCGCCGCACACCACCCCATCCCCCCAGACTGTCTGCATCATGATACAAAAACCTTACGTGCTCTTGGGCACTGCTTACAGATATTATGAAAAGTGATGGGTATTGAGTCAAATGTTATCGGAACTAAACAATGGGGGAGGGGGAAATGAAGGACAGAACAAGTCAACAGTGCTCTTTTGAAGAATTGCATTGTTCTTTTTAATTCGTATGCACTCCTTTGTTTCTGCTATATCTTGTCTTTGGGGTCTGGTTTGGGCGTGGGCGTTTGTTGTAATTTTTTTTTTTTTTTTTTGTCTACAAGTGAGTAAAGAGTAACAGATGGTGCCCTCAACAGGGACGCCAACAAAACAATCACTTTGTCTCTAGAGGTACTGAAGACATGAGGTGTATTTCTTCCTTCAGTCCCATACATTAAACTTCAGAATTAACCAAGTGTTTAACCATTGCATTACTGAGCAACATTCAATGTGTCTGCCAAATATACTTAGAGATTTGAAATTTGTACACACACAGAGGGAAGTCAAAGGAAAGCTGCTGCAGCCTATTTTGTGATGAGATTGGAGCTTTGTATGGATGTTGTTAGATAAACACTGATGCCGCATAGAGCAGCCGTCTCTCCAGTTTATTGATATTGTCCCCTAGATGCAGCAGTTGAGGCCAGAAATCGAGGACACGGGGAGCAGAATTGGCTTGATCCATGCAGAGAACAAAATGTTGGACATTTACATCCCCATTCGGTGGTTTTGCAAATACTCGCCTTTATTCCAAGATGAAAAAAAAGCATTTTTCTTTTACTAATGGACTCACACTTACAAAAAAAAGTACACACAGTAGGTTATAATGATGCGTACTGTACATAGTAAAATTTTGTATTACACTGATAGGAAAACCATACTGTGCAGCTTGCACCGCTGCGCCTCTTCATACACACTGAACCACAAACAGTGTTCATTTCTAGGATCATTCTTCTATACTGCTGGAATTTGGGTAAAAAAAAAATGTGTGACACCAATGAATGACTTGCTTTTTAGTTCTTTTTTTTCCTCAAAAGGTATGTGCATTTTAATATGAAATGATACAGAAAAATTCACAATATATTGATATTGAGGTTTCATTTACCATCTTTTCCGCTCTCATTTTAGTTGTGTGTAAATACTTGAATCCAATGTCCTTATATAGGAGAAAGCGAAATTGTGTCCATGTTTTCGAATAGGTAGAGATTTAAGGATTGGACTGTAGAGCTCTCTAACCGGCGACCCCACTCTATCATGTCAACTACAGCCCTGCAGATAGAGTAATTATGGTTTTAAAAAAGAATATAACGATGTGCGCTTATTATTCTACCTAATCAAGTGCTGACTTAGATAGTGTTACACAAACTGGAGTACTTTTTTTTTTTTTCCCTGCAATGCTCTTCTGTATACCTGAAATTCAGAAAGAAGAGCAGATCCAGATGAAAATTAGAGTTCCCCATCAAGGCCACATTACTCATGGCCCTCTAGCAAAAATAATCTTGTTACATCACATACCCCCACAGTGAATTTTCTTCTTTTGCCAGTATTTAGACTGAGCAGTGAACAAAATGGTGGCATGAATGCTGTATGTGTCTTTTTTTAAATCTTTCAAAGGAGACGGCTCAGAGGCCATAGTACACATAGTACACTGAGACCGGTGCAGTGTTTGCCGCCACCGCCGCCTCCTTTTGCCATTTAGTTTCACTCACAGGAAGGCGGACTAAAACATGGACTCCAGTGCCCAGCGTGGTTCCTCCGCCGGACGTGTGTTCCTCATCTCCGCTCTTCAAACGACCAAGCTGAGATAGTACTGTAACACATGTAAGTAATGTCAGCCTTGTCATGTCATTAAAAGACTTGTTCCCAGTGTTTTCATCGTCCATGCTTTCTGACGCCGTTTAACGTCGTAGCATTGGTTTAAACAGTTAATGTGGAAGTGATAAGAAAGCAGCTTTATTTACATTCATCATATGCTATTTTAATTTTTTATTTTTTTTATAACTGAGGAAGTGAATTCTGGTGGTTTCCATGACACTGGCACTTCTGCAGTCTGCATTAGCTTTTTAGCATTTCAAGGGACTTGAGACGAAAGCTTGTTTTTCATAACTAATTTATGAGAGTGCAATATACCACCGTTTCATTCCAGCATATCTGCCTGTCTGTGTTACATTAAAAGGAAACAAAAATCTCAGGGCAGAGCAAGCTTGGCCTTGGGCAGATTTGAACAAATTAAAATTTGTGTGTGTTGTGTGAGACTTATTGTCTACCAAACTGCTGGAGAGGTTTTGGATGTCTCCAAACTGAACTCCTTTCCTGCAGTTCAGGTGATTTTCGAATCCTCCCCACTGTGGATGTCCAGTGTGCATCCTTGCTGGTTTAGACCAATAAATAAACGCTGATCTGTGTGTAAAGACCGCCGACACAAAAGCCATGGAGCTCTGCCTTATTCATAAAGCAGAACATGGAAATCTGTATTTCTAACAACCCCTGCAGACAGACGTGGATATCTGCTGAAGACTGTAGATACAGCTTTCTAGTTTACTACTGAGCATTGCCTCAAGCCATCGCCAAAATGGTTCATAAACACTGTGTGTGTGCACTCATCGGTTCATGATTAACCTACCTGAGAATATACATGTGAGGCATGAGATTCACCATGTGTTGGCCCAATGGTTAACTTCTACTTTCCTTTGAGCTATGGTTACAGTGGTAACCCACTTTAAGTTTCGATGTTTCTTTTCCTCCTTTTCTGTGTATATACAGCATTTTGTTTCTACAGTAGAATGTCATAAATCAGCAAATCCATATGATCATGTTTATACAAATCCACATTTTAAAAACAAACGGCAAATGTAAGTATCATGTTTGTACTTTTTTTCCTTTTGCCATAGGGAAACAGGATTCTGTCGTGGTTCATGACAAAGCAATGTCCTGTTTTTTTATTTTACTCTGTTATGGCATAAGGTTATTGCAGTCAGTTTCTTAAAAAAATGACATGTAATGAAAGCATATGAGAAAATGTTAACAAAATAAAGTTGTTTGAATTCACTGTTCTGTATTTGGATGTGACTTAAAATGTTGGGACGAGTAACTTTATTTACCCATTTTTTTTTATTTTTTTTTTTGAAGGGTGGCTCATAATGGTACCATTATGTTAATCATCTTGTAACATGCAAATAAAATAATATATGTATTGTTTTATTCTGTCTGGAAGACATTTTTGTCCTTTTAAAAAGTGTGACTTGGCTAAAGAGTCAACAGAATGCTGAATTTGCTGACTTTATTGAGACGCTGCAGTACAATATTTTACCTCTAGGTGACAGAATAAACTAAATTATGGCTCTGCAGGGTTGTGGGGATTAAAAACAGGAACTGCAACAGTTGATTCAGATTAAGGTTGAAATTAAAATGCAGGGGGTTTGTTTATTTGTTTAATTAATAAAAGCTGCACAACTCAATGGCCAAACCAACATTTCTGAAAATCATAAGCAGAGAGAAGAGGACCCCACAATTTTTGAGGGATGTGTTGCTATCCCTATGCTGTTGCAATCCTGGAATTTCCCCATTGTGGGACTAATAAAGGCTTATCTTATCTTATCTTATAACTGTTGCAATCAGGTAAGTAGTACTAATGCCATCAAATAGAGAAAATTTATTATTCTTCTGCATGAAAGGTTGCCTGTGACTTGGTAACATTTGGAAATATATGTAAAAACTAAGGGGGCGTTCACTCCTAACCCATTTGGCCTAGACTGACATTTCAATCTGATCTGAACCAAAGTTTTAGGAGTGAAACCTCTCCCGAACCACTGTCAGGACCAAAAAGCCATAATTTGGTCTGGCAAAAAGAGGTGATCTCAATCCGGATCAAACTAAATCTTGGTCCAAAGCAAAGGTCCAGATTTTCAGACCAAACACCAGAAGTTTAGGAAGCTGAAAAGAGGGAAAATGAGCTGCACTCGGAGAGGAAGACACTTTTTTTTTTTTTTTTTTTTTTTTTGGAAGTGAAATATGGTCCATCAGCAGCATAAATAGTAAATTAAAAAAAAAAAAATCATAAAAATGCAGAGATATTTTAGGAGGGGATGTGAGAGTATATGAAAGATTGGAGAAGCAATGTCAGCTGAAAATCATCATGGCTGATGGCAAACTACAACATTCTAGCCCCATGAAACTAGTTCATAAATGATAACTGAGTCTTCCTCCGTTTCAACTTAAAGTGCAGTTACCAATGAACCCAAAGCTTAAGAAAACACCTCCAGGGGTGAGTGGCATGCTTGCTAACTGCAGCATCTGTGCTAACGGCATTAAAGTTCTCATGACAACAGGAAGTTACTCAATGTGTTACATAAAATTGTTTGGTCCAGTCAGGGCCAGTGTTATGCTGAGAATTGCTCGCTTGCCGACAATTGCATCTCATCCGCCAAAACTATAAAAGCTAACACTACAGCCAGGCTTCTAATCGTTTGTGCATTTTTAGAAGTACCCATTGTTGCATGTGGGTTTGGCCCTTGGGACTTGCCATAGCCAGCGTCGGATGTCCAATGGAGTGACGTCAGGCGGGCTGCAGCTGCTGTATATGTTTTGCCTTTTTGTAATAAAGTTCAGTTTGTTGCTCGGCATAGAATGGCTCACGGCTCGCTCATTTCGTACATAACATTTGGCGACTGAGGATTAAACCATGGGGTTGTGTGCGAGACCACCACCTCCGATCATGGAGTCACCGGATGTGCCAGCCACACCGTGGCACCGCTGGCTGGAGTCTTTCAATGTCTATATCATTGTGGCTGACCTGGACAGCACCGATGAGGAAAGACTGAAAAGCGTCCTGATTCATTGTCTAGACAAAGAAGGACAGCGAGTGCTTCGCGCTGGGCAGTACGGGCTCCTTGGACAAGTGTTTGTGCCTAATGGACAAGTTTTTTGTGAACAAGTGTAGCACCACGGCACGAAGATACAGATTCTTCGACTGCTGCCAGCAAGTGGGTGAATCCACACAGCATTATGTTATGGTGCTCCGTAACCTAGCAAGCATGTGTGCTTTTGGGCCTTTGGAAGAAGAGCTAATTTGTGACAAGCTAGCATATAGCACAAGCAACGAATGGTTAAAGGAGAAGCTACTGCTAACAAAGGACAATTTTGCACTAAGCCAGGTGATGCAGATGGCTAGCCAAATTGAATCCGCCACCCAGCTAGGGAAACAGATACTAGCTAATTAACAACTAGCCAACCAAGTTCCCTCTCCACTCCAGGCCGTAGCAACCCAGCTAGCTACTCGGGGCAGACTTCCACATGGAGGTACACCGTGGCACGAGCAGGAGTGGGAACCCAGAGACTGTGTGGTGGCTGTGGCTCCTCTCATCACCGGATAAGCTTGTCTGCCTGCCCCGCTAGGGGGAAGAAGTGCTACAACTGCGGTCAAGCTAACCACCTGGCTAGGGTGGTTAGCTAGTGCATCCACTACCTTGCCGCCAACGAGACAGTGGATGCAGGACTCGTGGGCATAGCCTCAGTATGTGTAGCAGGTGCCAAGAACTGGCCGCTAAAATGGTATGTTGTGCAACTCGACGGAGTCAACATGCTGCTCATGGTGGATTCGGGTGCTGCAAAGTCCATATTGAGTGTATCCACGGTAAGAAAACCTTTCCCCAAAAAGACAATTGTAGCAGGCGCTGATAACATGTTTGGCTATGGGCATATGAAGATTGGCATGGTGGGCACAATCAGTTTTTCTGTGGCGTGTGGACCAAAGACTATTCCTGGTTTCACCTTTCAGGTTTCACAACATGGGACTGACTTGGATATTGACTTGCTGGGTGAGTTGAGGTTCTCCATTACGGGCCCGGCAGGCTCCACAGTGCTAATAGTTTCACCAGCCTGGCATGTTCGCTGGCCAGCGCTGTTTGTGGGCCTGGGTTGCATAGCAGCTTTCAACCACCATCCGCTCATTGACCTGGGGGTGACGCCCAAGATTCAGCCTCTTTGCCGGTTGCCCCTCGCCCTGCGGGACAACGTCACAGCAGAGCTGAATAAACTTCTGAGCGCTGGCATTATTGAGAGAATAGACGCCTCGCTGTGGATCTCAAATGTCGTGGTGGCTAAAAAGAAGTCAGGTGGCATCTAACCATGCATCGACCTCAGAATGGTTAACAAAGCGATCATCCCGGATAAATACCCACGATGTTCAGCAGCTCCAGGGTGTTTCCAAAATTGGACCTCCGTCAGGGTTATCTACAGTTGCCTGTCCACCCGGCCAGCCGCAACCTGACAGCATTCATGGCCCACATGGGCGTTTTCAGATATACCCGCATACCTTTTGGCCTTAGCTCAGCCCCAAGTTGCTTCCAAAAATCATGTCCACGATTCTTGCCGGGCTCAAGGGTGTGGTGGTGTATCTGGACCACATCGTGGTGCACAGCGCGTCACAGGTGGCGCATAATGAACATTTGGAACGAGTGATGGAGGTACTATTAAATCATGGAGTCACACTGAACGAGGAAAAGTGCATCTTTACAGCCGAGGCCATCAAGTTTGTGGGATTTCATCCGTCTGCTGAGGGCCTGAGCCCTCTACACTCAAACATGGAGGAGGTCCTGTGACTTCCGGACCCCACAACGCCCGCGCAAATTTCATCGTTCCTGGGCAAGGCAGATTTCTACAGACACTTCATCCCTCATTATTCAGTGACCATAGAACCACTCCGTGCTCTCCTGAAGCAGAATGCTCCATGGCAATGGACCTTGGCCTGCTCAGCAGCCATTGCTAAACTGAAATCTCAGCTCACCTCTCCACCGATGTTGGCTCATTTTGACCCACAATGCCCCACTTTTGTGACTTGTGACGCATCTGGTTCGGCGGTGGGGGCAGTCACATGTTTCAACTCCAGAATGGAATGGAGCACCTGGTGGCGTTTGCATTGAGGTCACTCTCATTGGTGGAACAGAGGTACGCAGTGGGCGAGAGAGAAGCACTCGTGTGTGCTTGGGCGTACAAACAGTGGTACATTTACCTCTATGGATGCCACTTTACCCTGTGCGCGGACCATAGGGCGCTGACAATCCTGCTGAAAACGACCAGTTCAGGACACAGGCCCCTGCAGATCCACACTTCACTACTCAATTCACACCAGGCAGGGAGAATGTGGTGGTGGACCTCCTGTCCTGTGCCACACTTAACCCCCTGGATCCCCTGGAGGCGGACCTGATCAACACGTTGCCCGAACCCCTCCAGAATGTGATGTCCCTCCAGGAACTCCAGGCGGAGTCAGAGCAGGATCCAACTTTGTCTCAACTGCGCTCGTTCATCAGAGGGGGGTGGCCCCAAAGATGCAGGGTGATCTGGCACCTTTTCACAGGGTCAAAGACAAGCTGAGCTGCTGGAACGACGTGTGCGTGGCGAGAGGACACTGCACGGTGGTTCCGGTGTCACTGACGGCTCGCGTTTTGGCCATGCTCCATGAGGGCCGTCTGGGGGTGGTTAGGGTGAATGCTGCAGAGATTCAGTTTGGTGGCCAGGTATTGGCAAGGACATTGAGGTTATGGTAAAGAACTGTGTGCCGTGCTTGGACAGCGGGAAAACCAGGGTACCACCACCCCCGCCCCTGCGACTGTTATAGTACCCAGAGGGCCCCTGGAAGCCCATTCAACTGGACATCTGTAGCAAGTTACACACAGCCCCCGTGAACAGCCATTTCCTTTTGGTGGCCTATGATCTGTTTTCAAAATGGCCGGAGGTGTTACCCACCAGTTTGGTCACAACCGACGTGGTAATCATTTTTCTCACTTCGCTTTTCACTCAGTGGGGTGTTCCAAGCACCATTACAATGGACCATGGGCCGCAATTCATCTCTGGGGGGGTTGAGGAGTTTGAGAGAAAGGGGCGTGGAGCACATTAGAACTGCATTCTACCATCCTCAGGCTAATGGGGGGGGGGGGGGTGGAATGTTTCAACAAAACATTAAAGAATGGACTAAGAGCACACCTGGAGGATGGCTTTAAGTTCATTGACGCTCTTCAGAACATACTCCTTCATTATAGAGCGACAGCCTATGCCACAAAGGGATGTTCTCCAGCAAAGCTCATGCTGGGACGTGAATTATACCTTCCCCTGGACCGGTTGCGCCCCACCCCCACCCCCACAGCGGATGCTAAACCACCAAGGGGGCGGGTTTTTGAACAACAGTGGCAAAAGAAACAATATGCTTTGACAAGAAGCACAGGGCGAGAACTCATGGACTCAGTGTATCAGACTGGGCTAGGATGAGGTACCCCAACCGCATGCACAAGCTGCAGCTGTTCCAGATGGGACCACTGGAAATCATGGAGCAACTGGGCCCAGACACATTTCGCTTCTCGGATGGGTCATGGTGGCATTCTAGCCGCCTCAGGAAATCTTCACTGACCCAGGAGCCGAGGGCTCCAATGGACGAGACGGACACCAGCTGGAATTTGACTGACGAGGCACTTGGGGGGGGGGGGGGGGACAGCCGACAGAGCCTGTAGCAGGACCTCCACCTGTGAGGCGCTCGGTGAGAAACCATCAGTGGCCAGGGTATCTGAAAGACTTTGTTGTGGGACTTGGGTAGTCAGGACGTGTTTGCTAACAGGTGGCAGAAAAATCCACTTCAACACGTGGACATTTTGGTAGTCCACTCAAGTGCCCAGTTAGTTATTTGTGTTTCTTCATGCAAGTTGCTTATGTTATCTTTATGGGTGTTTGATATGCTCATTTTTTATTTTTTTTTTGTGGGGGCGGGGGTCATTGGCTATCGTCATTTGTGGTTCTCCAGTTTGTGAAGGGGGGAATGTTGCATGTGGGTTTGGCCCTTGGGGCTTGCCATAGCCAGCGTCGGACAGCCAACGGAGTGACGTCAGGCGGGCTGCGGCCACTGTATATGTTTTGCCTTTTTGTAATAAAGTTCAGTTCGTTGCTCAGCATGGAATGGCTCACGGCTCACTCATTTCGTACATAACACCCATTATACATTTCTAGAAGTAAAAATTGTTATTACCTCTTGGAAATTACCTTTAAATTAAGTTTATTCACCAAACGTTTTAGTGTTTCAAAAAGGGTTAGAAATCAGTGATCCAACTCCATGTTTTACAATCTTCAAAGTTGAGATTGTGCATTTATACATTGTCGGTAAAAAGGGGAATCACATTTTCAAAGTTGTATTGACTTTGACTAACACTAAACACCTGCTTGCAATGATGGGATGCATTTCTCAGCAAGCGAGCAATTCTCGGCATAACACCAATCACCATGCAGTGATTGCCTCAAAAGGTTGTGCAACAAAATATAAAGTTAAGGGTACCATCATTTTTGTCCAGGCCTGTTTGAGGAGTTTGTTTTTTAAAATAATTCTGTTGAACCACAATTCAAAAGCATTGCCTGATTTTCACTGGTTAATTTTCATAGAATTTTTATTTATTACCACTTTTATCAGATTCAAGTTATTTCTGTGACCATTGTGGGTTTTTCTTTCATTAACAGAGGGGTACCAACAATTTTGTCTACGTGTGTTTCCCCAGACTTCCTCCACAACAGAAACACTCTTTATGGCTTTTCCCCATAGCTTCTATGGTTTGTTTTAATAATAATTTACAGTGTGTAAAGTGTACCTAAGTGTCTCTGCCTTGTGCTTTTACAGCTGTTGGAATTGACATTACCTTATATGGCCCCTGCCAGGGGGCTTCTGACCAGGTCTTCTTTTAACAGTCTTTGTAAGTACTTGTTTTCCGGGTTTTATGGTGTTGATTCTTCCTGTGTTCCTTCCTAGGAAGAATAGCATGAACAGAATCTTTTGAGTCAACATTTTTAACATGTAATCTGCTAAATCACATCTCTTCATCTTCTGAGTTGAATGGTATAAGAGGGAGTACTAATTAAAGTTTTTCATATAAACTTCAAATGGAGATAAACCTTCTTTTGTAGACATTATCATCATATAAAATAGCATCAAAGGTAGCCAATAAATCCAATTCTGTCCTGTTTCTGCCATTGTTTTCTTAATCTTTCAATAATGGTCCAGTTATGTTGTTTCACAAATCCTGCAGACTGTGGGTGATATGCTGGATGGTGTTTCAAATCACTATTCAACACTTTCCCTAAATGTGAAATAATCTGTAAATATATCCACTACAACTAAACAATATCTCTTACTTTCACATTTGGTTAGCTCAATGAAGTTCATACAGATGTTCTGAAATGGGTATGTTGTTGATGGAAAACTACCCTTCTCTGGTCTTGACATTGCCCTGGATATTATTTTGTGCACAAATTATACATTAATATTGGCAACATTTTGTGGCAAAATTTTCAAACCCGTAGAATTTTCAAACCCACATAGATAGACTGTGATAACTAATAACCAGTGACACCATCCCTTCCTTGAACACATGACAGAGTCTGTGTTCAAGTAGCAGCATAGTGAAATAATTTTTGTGGAAGGATGGGTTTACCCTTTGGTCAGGTATAACTTTGGGAACCTTGATTAAACACAGCACCTTTATTTAATCACTTATAGACTCCAGCCTGCAGAGATATGCTGTTTATTGACTTCAGCTCAGCATTCAACACAGTTATCCCCTCCAAGTTGCTCACCAAACTTGGGGACCTGGGAATCAGTACCTCCACCTGCAACTGGATCATGGATTTTCTGACCATCAGACCCCAGCATGTTAGGTCAGGCCCCAACCGTTCTTCCGTCATCACACTCAACACTGGTGTACCACAGGGCTGTGTGCTCAGCCCATTCCTCTACTCCCTCTACAACCATGACTGCAGGCCTATGTATGGATCCAATTCCATCATAAAGTTCGCAGATGACACCACGGTGATTGGACTCATCAGGGACAACAACGAGTCAGATTACAGGGCAGAGGTTGAGCACTTGGCTACTTGGTGCGCTGACAATAACCTGCTCCTTAACACCAGCAAAACCAAGGAGCTCATAGTGGACTACAGGAAGGAGAGGAAAGAGACACATGACCCCATCCATATCAATGGCATAGCTGTTGAACGTGTCCCCAGCTTCAAATTCCTGGGGACCCACATCTCGGAGGACCTGTCCTGGTCAGTTAACACCACCAGCCTGATCAAGAAGGCCCATCAGCGCCTCTTCTTCTTGAGGACATTGAAGAAGAACCATCTGTCAACTGACATCCTGGGCAACTTCTACCGCTGCGTGATAGAGAGCACCCTGACCAACTGTATCACACTCTGGTATGGGAGCTGCTCTGTAGCTGACCGCAAGGCGCTGCAGCGGGTGGTGAAAACCGCCCAACGCATCACAGGGACTCCACTTCCAGCTATAGAGGACGTCTACAGGAAAAGATGTCTGCGCCGGGCACGCAGCATTCTTAGGGACTCCAACCATCCTGCTCATGGACTGTTCCAGCTTCTCCCCTCCAGAAGACGTTTCAGAAGCCTTCGGACTAGAACCAGCAGGTTTAGGAACAGTTTCTTTCCAACAGCTGTCACGTTATTAAACTTAGTTCCCCGCTGACTCTCTTACAATCATCTTTTACCATCCTCACCTGTACATAACTGCATAACTACATAACTACATCTAACTTATTGCACATTATTTGCACATAACAGTACTTTTAACTTTCTGCACTGCTGTATATATTTGCATATATTTGCTTAAATTGCACATACTGTTAATTACCGTATATACTGCACTGCTGTCCTTTGCACTTCTGATTGGATGCTAAACTGTGTTTCGTTACCTTGTATTCATACATGTGTAATGACAATAAAGTTGAATCTAATCTAATCTAATCTAATATGTTTTGTTTACATATTTCTTCATCAGGAGATGCCATCAATATGTCATAGGAGTAACTGACTCCTATTAAGAGTTGTGCACATTAAAATGTGCAAGATTTACTGACATTGCCTGAGGAAAAATTGTAGGAGACTTCCAGTACCCCTGTGGTAATCTGGTGTGTGTGTGTACTTTTTGTTTTCAGATGTGAATGGAAACCAGAATTGATGATCTGAGTATACTGGTATGCTAAAAATGCATTGCTAATGACTACTGCTGTGAAAAGTTGCATTTGGAGTTCTAATTCATTCAACAATGTGTGTGATCCTGGTACACAATGAGCATAAAGAATTATAGCGTTGTTAATTACTGCAGGTCCTGCACCATCAG
Organism: Pholidichthys leucotaenia; assembly: GCA_020510985.1. Classification (NCBI taxonomy): domain Eukaryota; kingdom Metazoa; phylum Chordata; class Actinopteri; order Cichliformes; family Pholidichthyidae; genus Pholidichthys; species Pholidichthys leucotaenia. The sequence goes on along the minus strand of CM035847.1, from coordinate 123,567,376 downwards.
GATGTTTCCCACAGGAATGGGGAGGCTGAGCATGACACTATAACATCTGCTACTTTTAACTCTTTTACAACCTGTTTAACACCTTTCTGAGCTTCTAGACGGAGAGGATATTGTGTGACTTTGATGTTATAGTGACATATTTTGCTTCCTTTTATAAGACCAACATCCATTTCATCTTTTTTACTATAATGAATTTAGAATTTGCTTCAAATTTTCTCATCCTCTCTTCTGTTAATGTTAAGATTGGTCATGTAAGAGATTTCTGGGTGTCAATGTGAACAGCCTTTTGTGCTGTGGTTTCATAGTTAAGTGACAATGCCTATGTTTCTAATTTAGGAGAATATTCTATCTTACAGTCAGATATTGGCTTCTCATGGATGGCTATATTCCTCAGCAGAAGTGACAAAACGTCCAACATTCTTCCAATCCGTGTATTTGGATCTGACCAATGAGATGTGTGGAACCCCCACTGTTTAAAATGACTCTTATCCTCATCAGATAAGACAATGGATATTCCCACACATCGCCTTGGTGACCAGTACAAGTTTTTATGACCAATCTGGAGGATGGATTTGCAAAAAATGTTTGTTCATAATTTGGATCAGATCTGTTTGTCTATAGCACAGGGTTACAAAAATATTTTTTTTTTGTAAGTTGTCTGTTTTTTTCAACTGATTTAAGACAATTTTGCACCACTGAATCTGAAAATGACATCCGTCTCTCTCGATCAGGTGTTAAGTAAAAACCTGTACTTAGTACTTACTTGGTACTGTGCATGTACTTATCTTTATATAAAGATAAGTACATGTAAATTGAATGTTATGTCATCATTGTTCAAAATTCAGAGAATTTCAAGACATAAAAAAGAATTTTGCATCATATAAAGCAAAAATACCCATACATGTAAACAAAAACGTATAAAACATGTTGCCATAATTGAAAAAGTTGACCTGATAGAGCAAAACAATGTGATTTTTGGATTCAGCACATCAAAACTGTCCTAAATCATCTAAAAAAAAAAACAAAAAAAAAACTTAGACAATAAATTTGGTGTTGACCAGTGTAGCACATGGTACAATGATATTGATTTGGAGATTGCCAATCAGTAGGAACTGTGGATATAAAATGTTGTGATACCACTCAACATGGTTTGGCCGAGACCAGGTTGAGTGAGTATCAGTATTTCAGTTTGGAAGTCTTATAAACTATGTTTACTTCTTCAATATGTGGGTAGCCTCTAACAAAATGAACCACCCTTCAACAATGTTACTGGTAGTAGGATCCTTTATTTTTACAGATTTTGATAGGTATTCTACTGTTAGTTTACTGTAACCCAGTGTTAAAAACGTGAATAAAAATATGAATGTTGATACCGCTTTAAGAAGGAGGGGGGACACTCATTTCACAATGGGAATAGATATTTTGAAGATGGGTATGTAAATACAATATAAGTTCATAAAATATGTTCATAAATAGTTAGGAACATTTTCTGGGGAGCTTTGAAAAAGTTCCAAATGGTTTCATCTGGTATGTCGAGCAACCAATGGCTGCGTCTTTTGTTTGGCAGCAACAGCCAATGCGCTCCCTCGCTCGGTCTGTGTGTAATCTGCAGAACACTGTCAGTTGCTGCTGACATCAACCGGGAGACCGCGTTCCTTTACAGAGATGGTGAGCTAGTGTGCTGATAACAGTCTTTGCCTTGGATAAATTTGAAATTGATTGGGATCCAAAGGCTGTTAACGCCGTTGAACGCGGGAACCCCCTGACACACGTGTCGCTTAGCTTGGTCAGGTTTTTTTTCTTTGGACTGGTTTGACCAGAACATGGATTCTCCAGATCTGGATGGCGAGCCGAAGCCCGAATCCTAGTGACTGGTAAAAGTGACCCAACTAGTCACTTGGACTGATACCAAGGACTGTATATATTGTAAGTATATTTTGGGGTATTGTATTTTTATTTTTCTTATTATTGTGACAAGTGTTGTGGGGTTTTTTTTTATTAAGTGTACATGTCTGTAAATAGTACACAACTTGAAAAAAATATACAGAGTTGCAAGTTAATACACCGCGTGTAAGTGTCCTCTGTTGTTACGCCCTCCAGGCTCCTACGAACCTGTAATCGGTCTGATCTGGCCCAATTATCCCTTTTGCCCAGGTAGAACCAAAAAGGGTACTACACCTAAAGTAAGTAGGTGTAGTGGGTGTTACACAAAAAAATCTGGTGAGCGCAGCCAGGAGCCTGGAGCGTTGCGACAATGGATGTGGATTCTGTTTTGACCCCTGACTAAATAGTTTATATACTATCAAAATGGATTTCGTGGAAAAACATGGCGTTAAAGTCCCTAATGCAGTCACTGTCAGTGGTGTTGTTGATAAAGAGAGAGACAGACATTTTTGAGTTCCTAGAGCAACATGGCACTATCCGTAGGGTGCTTAGCATTAATGATAACTCATCTGACTTTGACAAAAGTCATATTGTAGAGTTCGAGTCTGGATTAACCATTGAAGCATTAGCACCTACGTTGCCATGCTCCCTTCCATCCACTGATAATCCTGAGGTTAAGTACTGCATTCAAGCTCTAACTGATGTCTACACTAAAACTGTAGGGGGCAGTGTTACTGAGGCTTATCTTAGCAATCTGAGGGGTTTAGCTAAGCTAAGTGGAAAAGGTTTTGAAGAGGTGTTGCGGGAGGTCATGTCCACAATAGGGAAGTCTATTGAAGCTGCTGAGACAGCTGAAACGGTCTCTGCTGACGTTAATCTTGCTGTCCTTACTGTAGAACCCACACAAAGTGGTGTCTCTCCTCCACTCCAAGTTGAAGTGCCTCGCATCCCTAAAACCACTCAAGCACTCTTCCAAAGCCCTTTTAGACCAAACTTAACACCTCAAATGTTGATTCCAGCTGATTTTAACCCACCCGAGATTCAGAAAATCGTAGTCGAGCATGTCATTAAAAATGCAGAGAAGCCGTCAAACGCCCATTCCTCTTTGAGAATCAGAGCTTTCTCTGGCAAAACGCCGAGACCGTATACTGAAGCTGACTATGAAACATGGCGTTCACATGTTAACCTGATGATGGAAGATACTTCTTTGTCTGACTTGGAAAAATCTCGCAAGATCTTTGAAAGTCTTCTTGCTCCTGCGTCCGATGTGATTCACCCTCTTGGGCCTGAAGCCACCTCTTTTTTTTTTTTTTTTTGGACTTATTTTGTACCAGTAGGTAGATTTGTTCTGCAGTCCGGTGACAAGCCACCAGCTGCCGGTCGCTGCGTGCGCAAGCGCCCCTTAACTCCCTAACCTGCATGTTTTTTGCATGTGGGAGGAAACCGGAGAAATCCCGGAGTAAACCCACACAAACACGGGGAGAACGTGCAAACTCCACACAGATCACTGTTGGCCGGGGGCAGGGATCGAACCCACGATCTCATGATACCCGCGATCCCCCGGCCGAGGGTAAAACTGTGCTGCCGCAGTGCTAACCACTGCGCCACTGTGCAGCCCCTACTTCTGCTGACTATCTTAAGTTTTTGGACTCAGCTTTTGGGACTGTTGAAGACGGTGAGGAACTGCTTGTGTGATTCATGAACACTTTCCAAGATTATGGAGAAAAACCCTCTGCATATCTGCATCGTTTGCTGGTGGCGCTCAATCTCACAGTGCGTAGAGGCGGTCTAGAGCCACAAGAAGTGAACAAACAGCTTCTCAAGCAGTTTAACAGAGGCTGTTGGGATGATAATCTGCTAAAGGAGCTACAGCTGGAACTAAAAGATAAACATCCACCTGCGTATGCAGAGTTATTGCTTCACCTTTGCACTGTTGAAAACAGACAAGTTAAAAACACCCGCATGAAAAAACACTTGGGCGCCACAAAACCAAAAGCAGCCTCCTACGAACAGTCACCGAAACAAGTACAAATAGTGAAGTAGAGTCTGACAGTCTGAAAGAACTGAAAAAGCAAGTTGCTGATCTAAAAAGCCAATTAGCTGCTGTCGTGAAACAAAAGAAACAAGCACCACTGAAGAAAGACCCAACTAAGAAATCTGGAAATTAAGAACCTGACCATGCCAAACCTGAAAATTTACCTTCGTCCAGCCGTCACAGTACTAGGCCCAGACCATGGTATTGCTTCCGCTGTGGCGAAGATGGGCATATTGTAGCCACTTGTGAGTCAGAGCCAAACCCTGCGCTTGTGGCTGCAAAACGCAAAGAACTAAGAGTAAAAAGACAGATTTGGGACAGTCGGAACCCCCAATCTTCTTTAAAACTGAAGTCTACCCCTGTTGCAGGACAAACAGAGGCTAGTTCAAATCAAATCAAAATCAAATCAAATCAAACTTTATTGTCATATTGCTGTACATACAGCTGTAGTGCAGGCAAGATGAAATTGCGTTTCTCTCGGCATCCATATAAGAAGCAGCATGATTAAGACACACTCCCACATAGCTCCCACCCCCCCATCCATTCACACATCCCTGAGACATACTTGGGGAAAAAGAATAACTAACTATAATATACAAAATGTCCATAGGTGCAGTAGTGTGTATGTGAGATTCCGGGTCAGCTGTTCAGCATCCTGACAGCTTGTGGGAGGAAGCTGTTGATCAGTCTGGTGGTTCTGCCTCTGATGCTCTGGAATCGTTTACCAGATGGAAGAAGTTCAAAGTGTTTATGCAGAGGGTGAGAACGGTCCTTGACAATGTTCAGTGCCCTGCTCCTACAACGGTTCTGAAAAAGTTCTTGGACAGAGGGGAGGGAGACTCCAATTACCCTCTCCGCCCCCTTGACTATCCTCTGCAGGGCTTTTTTGTCTGACATACTGCAGCTGGAGTACCATGTAGCAATGCAGTACGTCAGAACACTCTCCACCACACCTCTGTAGAAGGTCCTGAGGATGCAGATGGGGAGAGAGGCCTGTTTGAGTTTCCTCAAGAAGTGTAGTCTCTGCTGAGCTCGCTTCCTGATCTCCAAGGAATTCTTGCTCCAGGTCAGGTCCTGCGAGATCTGCACTCCGAGGAACTTGATGTTCTCTACTCTCGCCACTAAACGGCCGCCGATGCTGAGGGGGACGTGCTCAGGCTGTGACCGCCGGAAGTCGATAATCATCTCCTTTGTTTTGTCCACGTTGAGCACCAGATTGTTCTCCCTGCACCAGCCCTCCAGGTCTCTCACTTCTTCCCTGTACATTGATTCCTCATCCCTCTGAATAAGTCCCACCACCGTGGTGTCATCTGCAAACTTAATAATCTGGTTCCCCTCGTGTTTGGATACACAGTCATGTGTTAGAAGTGTAAACAACAGTGGACTGAGTACACAGCCTTGAGGGGTTCCGGTACTCAGCGTGACAGAGTTGGAGATGTTGTTTCCAACCCGGACAGACTGAGGTCTCTCAGTCAGGAAATCCAGGATCCAGAGACATGTGGCGGTGTTCAGACCGAGAAGGAGTAATTTCTCTATCAGTCTCTGGGGAATAATGGTGTTGAATGCTGAACTGAAATCAATGTACAGGAGTCTGGCGTAGGTGTCTTTCTGGTCCAGGTGGGTGATGACAGAGTGTAGGGTGGTGACTATAGCATCCTCCGTGGAGCGGTTTGAACGATATGCAAACTGGAGCGTGTCATGTGATGCAGGGAGGCAGGCTGTGATGTGTGGTTTGACAAGCCGTTCAAAACACTTCATCACAATTGGTGTAAGTGCAACAGGACGATAGTCATTCAAACATGACACCACTGGTTTCTTTGCCACCGGTACAATGATAGAGGTCTTGAAGCATCTGGGAACGATGGCCTGACTCAGGGAGATGTTATAAATGTCAGTCAGGACATCCGCCAACTCGCTCGCGCAGTCTCGGAGCACACGTCCCGGAATGTTGTCTGGACCTGCAGCTTTGCGTGGGTTGATTCTGGATAGGGTCCTCCGTGTGTCCGCTGTGTTAATGGTAAAAGCTGGTCCGACCGATGGTGGGAGTGGGCCGGCCCTCCCTCTGATTGTCGAGTTTGATGCTTCAAAACGTGCAAAGAAGTCGTTAAGCCTGTCTGGAAGCGAAGCGTCATCATCATCGACCCCCTGCCTAGACTTAAAGCCCGTCAGTGTCCGAACTCCCTGCCACATCTGCTTGGTGTTCCTAGTGTCACAGAGGTGTCCCTGGATTTTCTCCGCATAGGCACGCTTTGCCACCTTAATTCCCTTTGAAAGCACAGACCTGGCTGAGCGGAGGGCAATCCTGTCCTTCGCTCTGAACACTGCATCTCTGGCTTTAAGCAGCGAGCGCACCTCTGCAGTCATCCAGGGTTCAGAGATGACCTGTCCCAAACCAAAAGCTCCATTCAAGACACGTGCTAAACTGAAGTCACACTACAAAATACACCCTTTTAACTTTCCTAATGGTCTAATTGGTACCAAAAGTACAGCACAAGTGAAAGTGAATGGCTGTACTGTGAGCTGTTTGTTAGATACAGGCTCCCAGATGACTACTGTCCCTGAGTCCTATTACAGACAGTACTTATCCAACCATGAGATTAAGCCACTTTTTGAGTTGTTAGAAGTGGAGGGAGCTAATGGTCAGAGTGTACCTTACTTAGGCTACATTGAAATGCATGTCACTTTCCCAAAAGACTTTCGGTATTGAAGCTGAAGTGCCAACACTTGCCTTAGTGGTCCCTGATGTACAGTGGGGCAAAAAAGTATTTAGTCAGCCACCAATTGTGCAAGTTCTCCCACTTAAAAGATGAGAGAGGTCTCCAATTTTCATCATAGGTATACCTCAACTATGAGAGACAAAATGAGAAAAAAAAAATCCAGAAAATCACATTGAAGGATTTTTAATGAATTAATTGGCAAATTCCTCAGTAAAATAAGTATTTGGTCACCTACAAACAAGCAAGATTTCTGGCTCTCACAGACCTGTAACTTCTTCTTTAAGAGGCTCCTCTGTCCTCCACTCGTTACCTGTATTAATGGCACTTGTTTGAACTCGTTATCAGTATAAAAGACATCTGTCCACAACCTCAAACAGTCAGACTCCAAACTCCACTATGGCCAAGACCAAAGAGCTGTCAAAGGACACCAGAAACAAAATTGTAGACCTGCACCAGGCTGGGAAGACTGAATCTGCAATAGGTAAGCAGCTTGGTGTGAAGAAATCAACTGTGGGAGCAATTATTAGAAAATGGAAGACATACAAGACCACTGATAATCTCCCTCGATCTGGGGATCCACGCAAGATCTCACCCCGTGGGGTCAAAATGATCATGAGAACGGTGAGTAAAAATCCCAGAACCACATGGGGGGACCTAGTGAATGACCTGCAGAGAGCTGGGACCAAAGTAACAAAGGCTACATCAGAAACACACTACGCCGCCAGGGACTCAAATCCTGCAGTGCCAGACGTGTCCCCCTGCTTAAGCCAGTACATGTCCAGGCCCGTCTGAAGTTTGCTAGAGAGCATTTGGATGATCCCGAAGAGGACTGGGAGAATGTCATATGGTCAGATGAAACCAAAATAGAACTTTTTGGTAAAAACTCAACTTGTCGTGTTTGGAAGAGAAAGAACACCATACCTACTGTGAAACATGGGAGTGGAAACATCACACTTTGGGGCTCTTTTTCTGCAAAGGGACCAGGACGACTGATCCGTGTAAAGGAAAGAATGAATGGGGCCATGTATCGTGAGATTTTGAGTGAAAAACTCCTTCCACCAGCAAGGGCATTGAAGATGAAACGTGGCTGGGTCTTTCAGCATGACAGTGATCCCAAACACACCGCCCAGGCAATGAAGGAGTGGCTTCGTAAGAAGCATTTCAAGGTCCTGGAGTGGCCTAGCCAGTCTCCAGATCTCAACCCCATAGAAAATCTTTGGAGGGAGTTGAAAGTCTGTGTTGCCCAGCGACAGCCCCAAAACATCACTGCTCTAGCCCTCCTGTTGTCCTCGGGTCAAAATGACCCACTACTGTGTTAAAAACCAAAAAAATCCCCCTAAACAATATTTTTTCAACTTAAAATTGTATGACTTTTCATAGATTGACCAACATTAGGATAAGTGAATTGTTGCCTTTATTCACATTTCCATGTAAGCTGTACAAAAAAAGTTGCAAAGGTCGTCTTCGGGTCAAAATGACCCGACAGTCAAATTGAGTTGAAATCGCGGTCACTGAGTTATTTACACACCACAGAATGTGAGAATGTTTTAGTTCTGTCTCAGATCAATCAGTAGCAGACATAAACAACACAATAGCAAACGTAAACAAGACAAGACAGGTGGCCTTCTCGTGGACTGCAGTGCCTTTGATCTGTCTCAGATCAATCAGTAGCAGACGTAAACAAGACAAGACAGGTGGATTTCCCGAGGTTATAAAGGTGCTGCAGATGACAGTACCCCAAATTCTCTCTGTGCTGAAGCCATGAGTGCACGTTATACCGTTGAACAGGCTATACAGCTGATTTTTTCAGATGTCCAGCAAGACAACTCTGATTCAGAAGAGGAAGTGGAGGATGTATCAGAAAAAGATGGGGAGGAATACAACCCAAGGAGCATGATGAATCATCTTCAGAAGAAGAAGAAAACCCTGAAGCTGAAAGAGACTTTCCTTTCAAAAAACGGCAAAATAACATGGTCCTCGGCAGCATATGACCAACACGGCAGGGAGGCAGAACAAAATGTCACAAAGATGACCCCAGGACCCACAAGGTATGCTGTTTCTCATGCCCATGACATTGTCTCTACATTCTACCTGTTCATCACACCAGCAATACAAAAAATAATCCTGGAGATGACAAATCTGGAGGGTTTTCGCAAATATAGAGACAGCTGGAAAAAGATGGATGAGACTGACCTGCAGGCCTACTTAGGGCTGCTAATCTTAGCAGGTGTATGCAGGTCCCGAGGTGAGGCTGCAGCTAGTCTATGGGATGCAGAGAGTGGAAGGCCAATTTTCCGAGCCACAATGCCACTCAAAGTCTTTCACACCTACTCAAGACTGCTACGATTTGATAACCGTGAGTGAAGACCAGCAAGACTTGTGTGACAGACAAACTTGCATTTTCTTGCTTAGTTTCTTCATCTTGAGCAACAATAACATCATAAAGACACATTAGTCTAGGCATGGCAAGTGATGGTCTATATGACATCATGACATCATAAAGACACATTTATCTATGAGCCATATGACATCATAAAGACTCATTAGTCTAGGCATTGTGAGTGATGGTCTATATGACATCATAAAGACACATACAGTATGTCTATGTGAAGTCATATAGACATATCTTTATGACGGCATCGCGAGTCCTATGATGCCTGAGTTCATAGGACGTCCTATGATGATCAGGCAGAGATCATAGGCCATCCTATGATGTCCTATAAACATGGCAGACACGCACACACACAGACACAAAGAAATTTCTTGCTTTAAAATTCAATTAAGCTGCTTATATTGGGGGTTTATTGAAGACGGGTCATTTTGACCCGGAGGACACGGGGTATACACAGAATATGAGGACAACAGGAGGGCTAGAGGAGATCTGCATGGAGGAATGGGCCAAAATACCAGCAACAGTGTGTGAAAACCTTGTGAAAACTTACAGAAAACGTTTGACCTCTGTAATTGCCAAGAAAGGGTATATACCAAAGTACTGAGATGAACTTTTGTTATTGACCAAATACTTATTTTACCGAGGAATTTACCAATTAATTCATTAAAATCCTTCAATGTGATTTTCTGGATTTTTTTTCTTATTTTGTCTCTCATAGTTGAGGTATACCTATGATGAAAATTGGAGACCTCTCTCATCTTTTAAGTGGGAGAACTTGCACAATTGGTGGCTGACTAAATACTTTTTTAACCCACTGTGTGTGTATATTATATATATATACACACACATACACACACACACACACAATTCCTTATGATGACACAATTCACTTACTATTTGTTTTTACTTAAGATTCTTGTGTTGTGTTATATACTGCTCAAAAAAAAAAAAATAAAAGGAACACTTTTTAATCCGAGTAAGTTTTGGAGTGTTTTGAATTCAGCCCTCTGTAGGTTGATAATTTTCATTTCCATGAAAAGATGTGGCATCTTTTCATTCTTAACACATTATCCAGTCCATATCAGTGTAGATATCCAGCTCATTTTTTTCCCATTAAAATTTGATGTGTTTTCAAAGTGTTCCTTTTATTTTTTTGAGCAGTATATATTCTTTATATTCCTTATGGTGACAATTCACTCACTATTTGTTTTTACTTAAGATTCTTGTGTTGTGTCCCCCATTTTCATTCATATATTACTCAATCGTTGATTAAAATTGATATTCTTGTAATATATAGTTTCTCTATAAAAAGTGACTCTTTAATCTGTCCCTGACATGTGAATGCATACATGCTTTCGACTCCGTGTTCTTACAATCACAAAAAATATCCACAAAATATAGCATAATCTTTATATTAAGTTTTTTCAATAGAATTTAAAAACAGGACCAAAAACTTACTTTGACTGAATGTTGCAGACAATCCTACAGAGATTTTAGAAGAGGTTCTCTCACATTCTGATCAGCGAGCCCCTGAGTGTCTGCAACATGCAGACAAAGGCCTTGTCTCCGGATGTCCATCACCTTTTATCTTCTTTTTTTCCAAAATTAGTTGGTAAACTGCTCGCATCCTCTACCATCATAAAAATTAATTTTCTGGACCCTTAGCAGAATCGTTTCAGTTAACCAACCAATAATCACAGAAGAAATACTGTTTCTCAGCTTAACTTTATTGAAACATGCAAGGAGTCCCCATGGCCACGGATCCCCCCAGCTCTTTTTCCTGGGCAGACCCCGAACAAAGGAAGTCCCTCCTACATATAGCTTCTGAGTGGGTGGGCTGATCCCAACCACTCTCCAACAATACATGTCTATTGTTTCAAACTGTCCTCTTCCACCTCCTTCCACTCAGCAGCTCTAGATGTCTTCTCTTTATGGCTTTATGGCTCCTTTTAGTCTATTTATGGCATTTATATCCCGTTTACCTACGCAACCCCCATGCCCATATGTGGATGCAGGAAAAAGACTAGAGATTTTGTGGGTGTGCATGTATGTGTGTGCGTAGAGCTAAAGCACTTTTTTGGATGTGTGTGTATATGTGTGAATCTAAGAGATATGTGCGTGCATGTGCATGCAAGCACTTTGTGTAATATCTAATTAACTAATCTTCACTATATTTTATTTATTTATATTTGTACACCGGCCGGTGTACAAACCCCTAGTGCACAGACAACCTCCGGCCATGCACACTGTGGAGTTATGGTCTGAGGAGACAATGGACACCCTAAAGGGCTGTTTTGAAGCCACCGCCTGGAAGCAGCTCTGCGATCCACATGGTGAGGACATCGATGGCCTCATTCACACCTTCACGGGCTACCTCAGCTTCTGTGTGGACAAATCCGTTCCCACCAAGACCATACGGCGTCACTCAAACAACAAACCCTGGATCAACCCTGAGATAAAAACACTTCTGAGAGAGAAGAAGAGGATCTTCAGGTCAGGGAACAGGGAGATGCTGAAGTCCGTACAGAGGGAGCTGAGGAGAAAGATCAGAGAAGGCAAGGACAGCTTCAGGAAGAAGATGGAGGACAAGCTGCAACAGAGCGACATCAGCGGGGTCTGGAGAAACCTCAAAACCATCTCGGGGCTCCAGAATACCTCCCCCCAGGCCACAGGGGGCAGGGAGTGGGCGAACAACCTGAATCTGTTTTTCAATAGATTTGACCAACCGCCCTCCCCCCTGACTGCACAACAACCACTGCTGCCTCTAAAGAAATCAAGTCCTGCTGCCCACTCCCCACTCCACCAACACCCCCCCACTCCCAACACACAGCCCCCCATCCTGACCCTGACCAGGACCCAGGTGAGGACGGAGCTGAGGAAGATCAAGGCGAGGAAGGCGCCGGGACCGGACGGCATCAGCGCAAAGCTCCTCAAGTCCTGTGCAGACCAGCTGTGTGGGATTGTGACGTATATCTTCAACGTGAGCCTGAAACTGGGGAGGGTACCACAGCTGTGGAAAACATCTTGTGTGGTACCTGTACCAAAAACTTCCCACCCCAAAGACCTGAACAGCTACAGACCGGTGGCCTTGACGTCCCACTTGATGAAGACCCTGGAGAGACTGCTCCTTGCTCACCTCCGCCCCCTGGTGGAACCAGCGATGGATCCACTCCAGTTCGCCTACCAGCATGGCATTGGGGTGGAGGATGCGGTGATCTTCCTCCTTCACCGTTCTCTGTCCCACCTGGAGAAGCCCGGGAATATGGTGAGGATCATGTTCTTTGACTTCTCCAGTGCTTTCAACACCATCCAACCGATGATCCTGAAGGACAAGCTGCTGCGCGCAGGGGTGGACCAGCACCTGTCATCATGGATCCTGGACTACCTCACGAACCGGCCTCAGTTTGTGAGAACCCGGGACTGTGTGTCCGACACGATCATCAGTAGCACGGGGGCCCCCCAGGGAACGGTGCTGGCTCCCTTCCTGTTCACTCTTTATACTGCGGACTTCTCACACAACACAACACACTGCCATCTACAGAAGTTCTCTGATGACTCTGCGATCGTTGGCCTCATCTCCAATGGAGATGAAGCTGAGTACAGAGGGCTTATCCAGGACTTCGTGGACTGGTGCCATCGGAACTGCCTCCAGATCAACGCGAGGAAAACTAAGGAGCTGGTGGTGGACTGCCGCAGGCATGGGCAGCCCCTCACAGTACCAGTAAATATACAGGGAACAGACATCGAGATGGTGACATCCTATAAGTACCTGGGTATTCATCTGAACAATAAACTAGACTGGTCACACAATACTGATGCACTCTACAAGAAGGGACAGCGCAGGCTGTTCCTGCTGAGGAGACTCAGGTCTTTTGGTGTACAAGGGGCGCTGCTGAAGTCATTCTATGACACGGTGGTGGCATCAGCCATCACTTTTGGAGTGGTCTGCTGGGGCAGTGGCATTACTGCAGCCGATAGGAAGAGACTGAACAAACTGATTAAGAAAGCTAGCTCTGTCCTGGGGCAGCGCCTTGATCCGATGGAGGAGATAGGAGAGAGAAGGACGGCGGCTAAACTGTCATCTCTGCTGGAGTCCGAGTTCCACCCTATGCAGGACATACTGAATGCACTGAGGAGCTCATTTAGCAGCAGACTACATCATCCCAGGTGCACAACCGAGAGGTTTCGTAGGTCCTTCCTACCAACGGCTGTCAGACTGTACAACCTAAGCAGGGCTGCTCGCAGAGATAGCAAAAAGACGTAACAAACTAATAGTTTTTTGAATGCAAAAGATGCAATAGACTTACACAATGGTCCCCTCCGGCATACAACTAGGAACATACCGGTCGCTATGGAGGGTGAGAATATGTATGGGCACATAATCATACCATGTAGGATAACTAAGTAGACGGTTATGCTGTTTCATTCCATCTAGCAACAATGCTCTGCACTGTGTGTGTTTATATATTTGCATATTTATTCCATCTAGCTACAATGCTCAGCACTGGGTGTGTTTATATATTTATATATCTACATATTATTCCATCTAGCTACATTGCTCCGCACTGTGTGTGTTTATATACTTGCATATTTATTCCACCTAGCTGCAATGCTCCGTACTGTGGGTGTTTATATATTTACATATTTATTCCATCTAGCTACAATGCTCTGCACTGTGTGTTCATATATTCATATATTTATTCCATCCAGCTACAATGCTCTGCACTGTGTGTCTGTGTGTGTGTGTATATATATATATTTTATAGTAATACGTACATATGTTTATTAGCTGCTCTTGCTTGCTTGTTTTTTTTCTTGCCTTCTGATTGTTGCTCTGAGTGTTGCTATCCCTGTGCTGTTGCAATCCTGGAATTTCCCCGTTGTGGGACTAATAAAGGCTTATCTTATCTTATCTTATCTTATCTTATATTTATTTATTATAATAGCCTTTCTGTTCTTTTTGCTCAGTAGTGGTTTTTGTCTTGGAACTCTGCCATGCAGGCCATTTTTTCCCCCCAGTCTTTCTTATGGTAGAGTCATGAACACTGACGTTAACTGAGGCAAGTGAGGTCTGCAGTTCTGTGGATGTTGTGGGGTCTTTTGTGACCTCTTGGATGAGTCATTGCTGCACTCTTGAGGTAATTTTGGTAGGTCAGCCACTCCTGGGAAGGTTCACCACTGTTCCATGTTTTTGCCATTTGTGGATAATGGCTCTCACTGTTGTTCGCTGGAGTCCCAAAGCTTTAAAAATGGCTTTATAACCTTTTTCAGACTGATAGATCTTAATTACTTTGTTTCTCATTTGTTCCTGAATTTCTTTGGATCGCAGCATGATGTTTAGCTTTTGAGAATCTTTTGGTCTACTTCATTTTGTCAGGCAGGTCCTATTTATGTGATTTCTTGATTGAGAACAGGTGTGGCAGTAATCAGGCCTGGGTGTGGCTAGAGTAATTGAACTCCGCTTTCCAAAGATTTGATAAACCACAGTTAATTTATGTTTTAACAGGGGGGCAATCACTTTTTCCACACACGGCCATGTAGGTTTGAACCTTTTTTTCCACCCTTAATAATAAACACCTTTATTTAAAAACTGGATTTTGTATTTACTTGTTACCTCCACCAAGGAGGTTATGTTTTCATCGGCGTTGGTTTGTCTGTTTGTTTGTTTGTTAGCAAGATAACTCAAAAAGTTATGGACAGATTTTCATGAAATTTTCAGAGATTGTCAGAAATGGGGTATCCTACAGATGATTACATTTTGGTGGTGATCCGGATCACCGTCTGGATCCAGGAATTTTTTAAAGGATACTTTTTTTTTAATTTAACATTGCAAGATAAGGCCATTTAATATTTTTTCAATATTTTTTTTGTGCATGTAACTCTGCCAAAAAAATCGTCAGAACACTTGGGAAAAAAAAAATACAGGATGAAAAAAAACTACTGTATGGGGGGAACTGTGGCGCTTGGCGGAGGTCTGCGCTGTCCGAGTGCTTTTCTAGTCATCTTTGTCTAATTCTTAAATTTGTTTGATGATCTGAAACATTTAAGTGTGACAAACAAAAAAAAAGAAATCAGGAAGGGGGCAAACACTTTTTTACACCACTGCAGATCTGGACGTGATGACGTCATCTGTGATGCCTCCGTCATCATGTCTGCACTGTCTGTTGAAATAATACCTCACAACATTCACCCCCCCCCCTTCCTGGGAAAACCAAAAAAACATTATGATCATTTATGTATTGTTGAACAGTTATGAAAATAGAGTGAACAGAACCTGTGCCACTGGGGAAACCACAGGTTGACCTTGCATGACTGAATGGGTTATTCTGAAACTTTTGAAACAGTTGTGCCCTACTAAACAATCTTCAGAGTCACTATTGTTTTTTTCAGGTCAGGGCCCTCTGGTGAGCCCACGGTGGGCATGGCACTGGAGGCACTGGATGCGGCGGACCTGAGCGTGCTGCTGCAAAGACCCAGTCCAGGTCCCACACTGGCTGGATTGGCTTCAGCGTCGCAGCTTGATCTGGGGCAGCTGCTCTCACCCTTCGCAGATGGCTGCCATGCCATTTCGATCCATCAGCTATCTGAAAGGTGGCTGTCCCCAACTGTGCGACGATTCTCATCAGTGATGAGGGGACTGTCTGTGGGTCCAGGCATTTGGATCATTAGACCCGAACCCATTCCAGCACTGCAAGTGGTGATTGGTTTGGCTGCACTCGGCACTGCTGTTGTGGTGACATGCCTTTCACGCCAGTGGCAGGATGTGCCCTCGGTTGGCATTGCTCTGCTGGGTTATGGTGGGCCATGAATTTTCTGTCTTGCAGACCTGCGGTGGCTCCCTGAGGCTGATGCCAGGCAAGGATGTGAGATGAGTCCGGTTTCTGCCCCATCTCTTCTGGTGCTGATTGTGGTCGCAGTGATATGTCGCTTTCACAGGCGACGGGTTGTCATGGTTCACTGGGGTCCCCTTTGGCAATGAACTCCCTTTCCTGCAGCTCCGCGGCGGCTCCTTGAGGCTTATGCCAGGTGAGGACCAAAGACGAGTCCAGTTTGTGCCCTCGTTCCGTGCTGTGTTCTCTCTGCGGTGTCAAGCTTGGAGTGGCTGTACACTTGTCCAGGTGTGTTGCGCTCCCATCATCAGCGGTCAAACAGAACCCAAGGTTATCATGGATGGTAAAACCCAGTTCGTAAAAAGATCATACCCTAGGATGTTGTCCCCGTGTGTGGCTACCTGGAAGACGAACGCTGGGAGGACTCTTGACCCGTAACGAACCATCGGCGATATCGTCCCTATGAGGCTGACGTGTGTGGCAATAGCCGTATAGCTCCGCTTGATTCTTCCTGATAGGATGGTTGGGGAAGAATTTTTTTCACAGTGACCCAGTTCGTCATAGCTGTCACACCGGCAATGTCCAGCAGCAACGGTAAGCTGACGTCATCTAGCCTTACTGTGCAACACTTGTATGCTGCTCTTCTGGAGCCCACTGCATGGATGATGGTTAATGGTGGCTCAGCTGAACTGGGTGGCGAGCTTGATGTTAGTCGTGTCGATCGGCACACCTTGGCCAAGTGATTAAGCTTGCCGCATTGTTGGCATAGCTGCTTCCTAGCCAGGCAGGATTGCGCTCGCTCTTGGTGCATCGAGGAGCTGCGGTTACCGCACGAATAGTGTCTTGTGGCATTCCTCGGTCCCAGAGTGTTCACCTCGGTGTACTCTGAAGGCTGCAGTGTAACCGGGTTCCTCTGCTGGGGTAACTGTGTGTGTTAGCGGGGCCTGTTGTTGTGGGTTACCTAGCTGTGATATTAACTTGTCAGCGGCCTCTAGCTGGAATGCTAACTCCACCGCCTTCACCAGTGGTAGGTCGTCCGGTGCCATCAACAACTTTACCTGCAGCCATGGGTTATTGTTGTGCTCCACTGGCTGGTCCCACACCATGTTGTGCACTAGTTGTCCAAACCAACACATGCAAGCCAGACACCAGAGGTCCGTGATGTACTGCTGGGCCATCTCTCCCACTCTCTGTCGGTGCTGGCGGAACCTTATCCTCCTTGCCAGCACGCTTTTAGGCATAAGGAAATGTCCGGCTAGCAGCGTGATACACTCCTCCGATGTGTCCACTGGTCCCATTGAGCTAAACACCCGATGTCCCTCGATATCCAGGCTGTGACTCAGGATCGCCCACAGCCGCATCTCACCAACTCTTGCTAGGTCCATAGCAGTCACGTACGTACGGAATGAATCAAACCAGCAAGGCCATAGGATGGGTGGCTCACCTGGTGTGGCGAGGAATGGTAGTGGGGGTGCCCGAGCACGCTTCCATGTCAATGTTATAAAGGTTTATTCTCGTCGCTATTGTTATGTCTGGAAAATAGGGACAGCGGAGGCAGTGGCTATGCTGAATGGTGGTTTCAGGGCATCTGAGTGTGCATGTGCCGGTGTCTCTAAACGTCTCGTCGCATCAAAGCGCTATCTTGTCCGCTTCTGTTTGTTTTTATTGACTTTGTTTTTAATTTTTTATCTCTTTTCGCTGATATTAGCTTTTTGCTTGGTGTTCGCTTAGTGTTGGCCTAGCAGAAAGCCCAATCAGACACACGGGTGGATCGGATCCAGGGCGGGGCTGTTCACCGGACTAGGCTAACCTGTTTTTAGCTGTTTTTGGCTGGCTGTTTATCCACTTCTCGCCTGGAACGTCATGGCTCCATCCCCGACGTGTGTCAGCTGTGTGTCCCTCCTTAGGAAGGTTTCTGAGTAGGAAGTGAGACTCTCCAACCTTGATAAGATTCGGGAGGCTGAAGACCACCTTGACACTATAATTCTCGGGCGAACATCGGCCCCGGCAACCGACTCGCAGCTGGCAGAGACCTGGGTGAATTCAGCACATCACCATCCACTTCCACCCCCGCTCCGGTCTCTTCAGATGTCCAGGACCCCAGCAATAAACACTGGCTTCAGCTCGGAGCTAAACCCAAAGCACCAGGTGGTTTTTCTCATCCTCAATGCACGCCCTGGACCTTGGTTGGGCCAACTAGCAAACATCGGCGATTGACCAGACAGGGCCGCGCCTCTTCTCTTCCCTTGCTACTGGAAAACAGATTCGACATCCTTTCCCTGGAAGATTTTCCCCACCTGGACATCAATCATCCTCCCATGGCCGCCCCTCCTCCTCCATCAGCAGCAGCCCAAACCTGCAAGCCCTGGATTAAAACCACTTTTGGTGTGCCAAATTATACACTAGCTCCAAAAAGAAGAGTGCACGTCACCCCGCCATCACTGCAACAACAACAGCAAAATTATCCACCACTTCAGAAACCACCAACAAAGCCCCCCCCCCCCAGGCAATGTTGGTAATTGGTGACTCGATTATGAGGAACGTCAGAAGCAGGTACTGTATCACTAAATTTTTTCCTGGGGCTAAAGTGTCTGACGTCAAGGCTCTTACCCCTGACCTATTAAATGAATTCCACCACGCTAAAACTGTCATTGTACATGTTGGATGCAACACCATCCCGGATGAAGCGTCAGAGATCTTAAAGAGTGACTTCAGGAGCTTTCTGTTCACTCTTATGAACTATGGCAGACGTGTGTTTATTTCTGGGCCTTTGGCACCTTTCAGACGAGGTTGCAATCATTTTAGCAGAACTCTCAGCCTTAATACCTGGTTGTGTTCTACATGTCCTACTTTTAACATTGGTTTTGCAGACTATTTCAACCTGTTTTGGAACTGTCCATGACTTATGAGGCCAGATGGCATCCATCCAAATAGACTTGGTGCACATGTTTTAAGGAACAATCTGTTCAACTCCATTCAGTGTTTTTTAGTACACTGACTGAAATTTGGTGCGTTAACTCACCCTTCGAAGTTCCTGGGTCTGCCAATCAGCCCTTCTTTGTTTGCACTTCTCATATTAATCCAAATAATCCTCACTGTTTAGATCAGTCTTCAATTTATAACCCCATAGAGATTGTGTCTGTCTCCCGTTACCCAAAATATTATAACCCAAGACAAATATAACTTGATAAATACACACCTTTCTGCAGCTCCTCCTCATCCGCCACCCCTCAACTTAGCCCCTGTCTTCCCCCTCAGAGAACCTTTTTTCTACTCCCCCCAAAGTGAATAAAATCTAATGTATAAACATCCCAAAGTGATTAAACAAAAAGTTGGTAAAACTCAAATTTAACATCAAGTCTCTAAATTTAACAATAACTCCCAAGTCTCTACTAGTTCATGATCTATTAATTGATCATCAGATTGATTTAATATCCCTTACAGAGACTTGGCTAGGGCAAAATGATTGTTGGTTTAAATGAATCAACTCCCTCTGGTTATCTAAACTATCATAATCCCAGAAGTTCAGGTCATGGAGGTGGAGTAGTGGCAATTTTCCATTCTAAATTACTAGTTAACGTAAAGCAAAAATCATGTTTTAATTCCTTTGAGGGCCTGGTCCTCAGTATGGGGCATCTTAGCAATCCTAGCTTAAACCCAATTTTCTTTGCCATAGTTTACAGTCCTCCCTCAGCCTACTCAGAGTTTTTATCCGAACTTGCCAAATTTTTAGCTGATTTAGTGCTGAAATCAGATAGAATAATTATAGTAGGGGATTTTAATATACATGTTGACGTAAATAGTGACTGTCTTAATAAGGCATTCAATTCTGGGGCTGCACGGTGGTGCAGTGGTTTAGCACTGTGGCAGCACAGTTTTACCCTCGGCCGGGGGATCGCGGGGATTATGAGATCGTGGGTTCGATCCCAGCCCCCGACCAACAGTGAGCTGTGTGGAGTTTGCATGTTCTCCCCGTGTTGCGTGGGTTTACTCCGGGATTTCTCCGGTTTCCTCCCGCACACCAAAAACATGTAGGTTTAGGGCGCTCGCGCACGCAGTGACCAGCAGCCGGTGGCTTGTCACCAGACTGCAAACCAAGTCTACCTACGGGTACAAATAAGTAAAAAAAAAAAAATAAAAAAATTCAATATTAGACTCAATGGGGTTTTCCCAGAAAGTAGAAAATTCTACCCATTATCTCCACCACACATTGGACCTTGTTCTGACTTATGGTATAGAAATAGAAAATCTGGTAGTGTCTCCTCATAATCCTGTACTGTCAGACCATTGTCTGTTAACCTTTGATTTCACTATTTCTGATTATTTGATTCCTAAAGAAAATTATTACAGCAGATGTCTTTCAGATGACATCGTTACCAAATTTATGCAGATCGTCTCCTCTATACCATGGGTCAACACAACGGAAATAAAAGATGGACAGCCTGCTCCTTCCGTAATTTATAGCATGGTAGATAATGTTAAAGCCTCTCTGCATCAGACTCTAGACTTGGTGGACCCTTTAAAAAAGAAAAAGTCTAATCAGAGATTTCTAACCCCTTGGGGTTACACAGAAACCCATAGCTTAAAACAGAAGACTCGTCAGAAAGAAAATGGTGTTCCACTAGATAGATGATTTCTCCACGCTAAAAAGAATTCATCTCCTAATTTAAAAAAAAAAAATCTTAGAGAAGGTAGAACAAGTTATTACTCTGCATTAATAGAAGAGAATAAGAATAATCCCAGGTGTAGAAGAGCTTGGAATAACGAGGCGATGTGATTTATAAACCAAAGTTTATCAGCTTCACTCCTCTAACAAGTCTCATCTCAGTGCAGAAGCAGAATAAGAGGTCGAACACATTCAGACCTACATATTTATACCTACACATAACAAAAGACATTGCACATCAAAGCTGACATCCCGCATTAGCTTAATCCCCCCTCTTTTGTCTTCCTACTCCTCCACCTGACCCTGGGTGGTCAGGGCGATCGATCTCCTTCATTGTCCTCTGTCTCTTCCACCTGGCCCTGGGAAGTCAGGGCGATCGATCCGGTCTCCACCGCAGCGCCTCTGATGCTCTTTGATCTTCGCTGGCGGTTGAGACCTCTTGTCCTGTTCTGAGGCGTGAGGTCGTTGTACATATGTAATCCCCAAACATTCTAACATGCTTATACATATGTAGGTTATGGGATATATGATTAATATAAACCACAGCCCCCCCCCCAAATGACTAAGAAAAGGACAATTAAAGAAAGTCCACAGTTTAAGATAATTACTATGACATGCTAACTGTTAAACCTCTTGACAAGAAAGAAACTTTCCAGCAGCTATGCTCCTGTAGAGAATTCAGTGGTAATCATAACAGCGTGGTAATATCACAAGTCAGTCTTAAAACTATCACAGCACAATCTGATAAAATAGTCAACAACTTTTGGTTAGTTTGCATCAGTCCTTGTGCTGTCTGGGTTTTAATCTTCTCCCGAATCTGCTGTGGGTTCACTTGGGCGTCCTGGTGGGACCTTCCTGTAAGGAATCTGCAGCTTGGGGAGGAGAGTGGTTATTTGTTCCCTGCAGGGGGGCTGAGTCTTTTTTCTTGGGGGGGGGGGGTCTACCCCGTCGAGGTGCTCTCGCCAACCGTGCAGGTTCGTCTCTCAACAAGAAGACAGGTTTAAGTCTGTCAATGATGACTGTTTCTTTTCTGTCCCCTAAATCAAGCACAAAATGCTTATCACCAGGTTCCAGCACTCTGAATGGTCCATCGTATGGTGGACGGAGGGTTGGTTTTAAAGCTTCATGCCTAACAAAAACGAATTTGGCGTTTTTAAGCTTGGGGGACAAAAACCCGTGGAAAAGAGTGATGTGCCGGTCCGGGGAGAGTGTCCGGTCCGTTGTTGCCTAAAAACCTCAGGGCTGGAAGATGCCCAGGCTCTGGGTTCTCTGGTAAAAATTCACCTGGGAGTCAGAGGTTGTGCAAAAACTAATTCTGCTGGGGAGGCGTCTAGATCCTCTTTCGGCACGGCACGCAACCCCAATAAAACCCAGGGAAGTTTATTTACCCAATTTGTATCCGTTAGTGAGGCTCTGAGGGCGGCCTTTAAAGAGCTGTGAAAGCGCTCGCATAACCCATTAGCCTGAGGGTGATAAGCGGTGGTGCGGTGAATTGTCGCCCCTAAGCTGCTGGCCATGGCTGACCAAAGCTCTGAGACAAATTGAGGCCCCCTATCGGACGTGATGTCCGATGGGACGCCGAAACGTGCCACCCAGTTTGTCAAAAAAACGCGAGCGACTTCCTCCGCTGTGGTTGACGCCAGAGGGACCGCCTCAGGCCAGCGCGTAGTACGGTCTATCATTGTTAACAGATGTGTGAAACTTTGGGAGGAAGGTAGTGGTCCCACGAGGTTGACATGAACGTGGTCGAACCTTCTAGCTGGGATTCGAAAAGGCTCGAGAGGGGCTTTTGTGTGTTTGTGTATTTTGGCACGCTGACAAGACATGCAAGTCTTTGCCCATTCCTTTACGTTTTTGCGCAGGCCGGGCCACACAAACTTTTTGGCGACCATTTTAACCGAGGCGCGCACACCCGGGTGCGCGAGGGAGTGAACTGAGTCAAAAATACGGCAGCGCCATGCAGCTGGGACTACCGGGCGAGGTCGGCCGGTTGAGATGTCGCATATTAGGAGGGGTACACCGTCGCGTAAACCCCTTTCCTCCAGCCTTAACCCTGTTGGTCCAGACAGGAGTGCGCGCACGTCTGCGTCACTGCTTTGTTCCTCCGCCATGGCTGCGTAATCTATCCCTACGTGAATAGGGGCCGCGTATGCGTCCGCGTTGGCGAAGAGTTCTGCGGCTGAGGTAGTATAATCTGTCTCCTCGCGCTCTGGCGATGTCACAGCGCGAGAGAGGCAGTCTGCTACCACGTTAAGTTTGCCTGCCACATGTCGAATGTCTGTGGTGAACTCTGAAATTGCAGCTAGCCGTCTTTGTTGCCTGCCTGACCATGGTTCTGAAATTTTAGCCATCGCAAAGGTGAGCGGTTTGTGGTCTACAAAAGCCGTGAAACGCCACCCTTCTAACCAGAACTGGAAGTGGCGGATGGATAAATGAAGCGCTAGCAGCTCCCTGTCAAAAGTGCTGTATTTATGCTCAGTTTGGTTTAACGATTTGCTGAAAAATGCCAAAGGTTGCCAAGTTCCGCCAACGTGTTGTTCCACAACTGCCCCTATGGCCAGGTCTGAAGCGTCCGTGGTTAGCGCAATGCGGGCCGAGGGATCGGGGTGAACCAACAATGTGGCGTTAGCAAGAGCACTTTTTACTTCCGCGAAGGCGCGTTCGCGCTCCGGGGTCCATTCGACCGCGTTGGAAGGCTTTTGTTTTCTGAGCGCGTCATATAGGGGCTGCATGAGTTGAGCTGCACGGGGGAGGAAACTGTTGTAAAAATTAACCATTCCCAAAAATTCTTGCAGCGATTTGACCGTTTGTGGCCGTGGAAAATTTTTTACTGCGCGAACTTTGTCTGGCAGTGGGACTGCCCCCTTCGGTGAAACTGTGTCCCAAAAAATCAATTTGTGACACGCCGAATTTGCATTTGGCTGGATTGATTATTAACCCGTGCTCTTCTAGTCTTTGAAAAACCATAGTGAGATGTTGTTCATGTTCTTCCTCCGACGAGCTGGCTACCAGCATATCGTCGAGGTAGACGAACACGAAAGGGAGATCGCCTAATACCGCGTCCATCATCCGCTGAAAGGTTTGAGCAGCGCCTTTAAGGCCAAAAGGCATCCACAAAAATTCAAAAAGACCGAAGGGGGTTATTACAGCTGTTTTAGGAATGTCTTCCGCTCGAACAGGGACTTGGTGGTAGCCACGGACCAGGTCTATTTTAGAAAAAATGCGCGCACCCGCCAGATGTAGTGAAAAATCTTGGATGTGAGGAATTGGGTAGCGGTCATGCGCTGTCGCATTGTTTAATCTGCGGTAATCGCCGCACGGTGTCCAAGAACCATCGGTTTTCGGGACCATGTGTAGTGGCGACGCCCAGGGGCTTTTTGAGCGTCTGATAATGCCTAGTTTTTCCAAGGGTGGTAAACTCGTCCCGAGCTATGGCGAGCTTGGTCGCGTCTAAACGCCGAGCTTTGGTGAATACGGGTGGGCCCGTTGTGGGAATAAAGTGTTCAACCCCGTGCTTAGCCACTGTAGCTGAGAATTTGGGAACTGTGAGTGCTGGAAATTGGGTGAGGAGTTGATCAAACTTACCTCCTGCTGTAGTGACGTTGGCCTGCACGGGTGGTGGAGAAACTCGAGCTGAGCAGGGAATAGAAGAAAACGACAGTTGATCTAGCAAATAGACGCTTGGTTAATGCACTAACAGCTCATGTGCACACAAAAAAATCAGCGCCCAACATGTTAAAACTCACCGCCGCTACAATAGATGTCCATCTGTAGTTGCGGCCATGAATACAGAGGGGCAGGCTCCTTTCACCTTAAGTGTCGATGGAGCCGTTGGCTGCCATCGCTCCATTGCCCCGGGGGCCCATGGCCCGGTCTGCGTGGGAGGGCATGATAAAACTCAGTTGAGCGCCGGTGTCAATTAGGAACTGTTTGCCGGTGTGTCCGTCAGTTACATAGAGAAGCTTGTTTTTTTTTCGCCGAGAACCGCAGCCGTTAACGGTTCTCGGCTTTGGCGTTTCCCGGAATCTTGAACTTGCAGGGGGGGGAACGCATTTGTAAGCCTTCTTGGCGAAACGGTGGTGGTAATAACAGATGTCGCTCCGTCTGTTGCATCTTGGTCGTGTCGCTGCCATGGTGGGCGGGCTCTGCTCAGTGGTTTGTGGCTCCCCGTTGCTCTGGGCATCAGCGCTGAGATCTGCGGATGCTGCTGTGGCCGTCTGTTCATTGCAGGCATTGATGAGTCGCTGGGCTTCGCGAGCCAGCGCACGGAAGTCTTGCTGGGTGCTTCACCGCATGTTGACAAGCGTCCCTCTCATGTGTGGCGGCAGAGTACTGAGGAAGATATATTTGAAGAGGAAGTGGTCATTGTCCTCTTCCTTGAGCTGCAGCATGTCCTCCATGAGGGCCTTGGGTCTGCATCCTCTGTGGCCGTAGATCGCCAGGATCCTCTCTGCTCTCTCCTCGGCTGAGGGGACGAAATTCTCCACGATGGTCGCCTTCAGTTCTCTATATTT
Source organism: Pholidichthys leucotaenia (assembly GCA_020510985.1). NCBI lineage: Eukaryota > Metazoa > Chordata > Actinopteri > Cichliformes > Pholidichthyidae > Pholidichthys > Pholidichthys leucotaenia. Next base: position 123,542,338 of record CM035847.1, on the reverse strand, counting down.
GTCCTGGGCAGGCGGCCGCTGGATTATGCTCCGCGCACATCTCGAAGTGGCAGCGTCGAGTTTGGCGACGATGTGATAAAATTGTGTGTCGTCAGCCGTTATGCCCGCCAGTGCAAACTGAGCCTCAGCTTGCTGAAACCACGAGCTCGGGTCTTCCTGCCAGAATTCCGGCAGCTTGACGGTGACAGCGCTTGCGTGGACCGTCCCTGATGTGTCCGCAGGGTGAGAGCGCCTTCCTTCGGCTCTTGCGGCGGAGCTGGTGCTCGGTTGAGCCCTCTCTGTAGCTTCTGCTGTGGGGGAATGTCGTCCACCTGTTCCCCTGTCTGCATGGGCGCCGGCGTCTGCCTGGGTCGCCTCTGATTAGTCAATAGCGGGAGAACGCCTCTGTTCCATCCTCGCGTCAGGGTCACCAGTATAGAAGAGCTTGGAATAACGAGGCGATGTGATTTATAAACCAAAGTTTATTATCAGCTTCGCTCCTCTAACAAGTCTCATCTCAGTGCAGAAGCAGAATAAGAGGTCGAACACATTCAGACCTACATATTTATACCTACACATAAGACATTGCACATCAAAGCTGACATCCCGCATTAGCTTAATCCCCCCTCCTTTGTCTTCCTACTCCTCCACCTGACCCTGGGTGGTCAGGGCGATCGATCTCCTTCATTGTCCTCCGTCTCTTCCGCCTGGCCCTGGGAAGTCAGGGCGATCGATCCGGTCTCCACCGCAGCGCCTTGGATGCTCTTTGATCTTCGCTGGCGGTTGAGACCTCTTGTCCTGTTCTGAGGTGTGAGGTCGTTGTACATATGTAATCCCCAAACATTCTAACATGCTTATACATATGTAGGTTATGGGATATATGATTAATATAAACCACACCAGGTTTCTTTTCAACACTATAGCCAGACTGACAAAGAGTCAGGACTGTCAATCTTCGCATCCCCCTAGAACTTTCTAGTCAGGACTTTTTGAACTTTTTCAATCAAAATTTTATCTATTAGAGATAAAATCAGATTCTTTCCACCATAAACCTAAGTACAGCAACTACTACAACTCCTTCAACTGATTTCTGTTTAGATAAGTTTACTCCAATTGACCTTTTAAAGTTAGATAAAATAATCTTCTCATCCAAGCCTTCAACTTGTCTTTTAGACCCTATTCCTACCAGGTTATTGAAAAAAGTCTTCCCATTTATTGGTAGCCGTATTCTTCAAATAATCATTTCTTCGTTAACTTTAGGTCATGCACCACAGGCTTTTAAAATTGCTGTAGTTAAACCCCTACTCAAAAAGCCAACGCTCGATCCAGGAGTTTTAGCTAACTATCGACCAATCTCTAATCTGCCTTTCATTTCAAAAATCTTAGAAAGAGTTGTTGCTATGCAATTATTTGACCACTTTCAGGGAAATGGTCTATTTGAAGAGTTTCAATCTGGGTTCAGAATTCATCACAGCACTGAAACAGCCTTAGTGAAAGTCACTAATGACCTCCTTATCACATCTGATAATGGACTTGTTTCTGTACTTGTGCTTTTAGAGCAGCCTTTGATACTATCGATCATGATATTCTACTTGATAGATTAGAACACTTTTGGACTAAATGGAACTTCGCTGCAGTGGTTTAGATCTTATTTGTCCGATAGACTTTAGTTTGTTCATATCAATAATGAGTTTTCTTCCAACTCTAAGCTCAGTCATGGAGTTCCACAGGGATCTGTGCTTGGCCCTACTCTTTTTAGTTTATATATGCTTCCGTTAGGCAACATTATTAGAAAGCACTGTATACATTTTCGTTGTTACGCAGATGACACAATTATACCCGTCAATGAAGCCCAATGATTGTAATCAATTAACCAAGTTAGATGTCTGTCTTAAGGAAATCAAAGCTTGGATGACTTGTAATTTTCTGCTATTAAACCCAGATAAGACTGAAGTCATTCTTGTTGGTCCAAAAACCCTTAGAAATGCCTTTCCAAATCAAATTCTTAATTTGGATGCCACTACTCTTACTCTGAATAGTTCTGTGAGGAACCTTGGAGTTATTTTTGATCAATATCTGTTTTTTAATTCACATATTAAATTTGTTTCCAAGACTCCCTTCTATCATCTGTGCAATATTGCCACGATTAGGAGCATCTTGTCTCTGAATGATGCTGAGAAACTGATCCACGCTTTTGTTAGCTCTAGATTAGATTACTGTAACTCGTTATTATGAGATCATATCTCTCCGGTTCTGGCCTCCCTTCATTGGCTTCCCATAGAGTTTAGAATTAAGTTTAAAATCCTTCTTCTCACTTACAAAGCTCTTAATAATAAGGCCCCCTTTTATATAAAAGATCTGATATTACCCTATCATCCTAACAGAGCACTATGCTCCCAAAATGCTGGAATACTTGTAATACCTAGAATCTCCAAAAGTACAATGGGAGGCAGAGCCTTCTGCTATCAAGCTCCTTTCCTGTGGAACCAGTTACCAATCTGGGTTTGGGAGTCAGACTCAATCTGTTTTTAAGAATAGGGTAAAAACCTTCCTCTTCAATATAGCCTACGATTAGGGAAGGATCTTGTGTCTCATAACCCCCCCCCCCCTTTGTTTAGCTGTTAATAGATTTAGTTAGTTTTTAAATGTAGTTAATAGATTTAAAAACAGATAACATTAAAAATACATGGACAATACTTAACAATATTCTTGGAATTAAAAACAGAAATACAAGCTACCCAACCAATCTTTAAAAAAAAAAAAACAAAAAAAAAACGACAAAGTGTGAATGCAGTCTCACCTGCAGATGAATTTAATAAATTTTTTGTTAACATTGGTCCTAATTTGGCTTGAGAAATACCCATTACGGCATCTACAAGTGATACAATAAGCAAGAACATTGCTATATAAGACTCCATTTTCATAAAGAACACAGACAAGAGTGAGGTCATTGAAATTGTTAAATCATTTAAAAGTAAAACATCTACGGATTGTGATGGTATTGACATGCTTTTAGTCAAAACTATCATTGAATGCTTAGTGAAGCCACTGACATATTTGTAGCCTGTCTCTCCAAACAGGTATGTTTCCCAGTGCAATGAAAATAGCTAAAGTAATTCCGATATATAAGATGGGTGACAGAGTGGAACTTTCAAACTATAGACCTACGTATTTCACTATTGCCGCAATTTTCCAAGATACTTGAAAAAAATATTCTGTGAGAGAACTGACAACTTCATAATGAAGAATTTATTGTGTGAGCAGCAAATGGGTTCAGACACAAGAGGACAACTGCATTTGCTCTAATGGAATTTATAGAAAAAAATATCAACTGCCGTTGAAAATAAAGAGTATTCAGTTGGGGTATTCCTGGATCTTAAAAAAGCATTTGATACAGTGGATCATAAATTATTATTAAAGAAACTACAAAATTATGGTATTGGGGGATAGCACTGTCCTGGTTATGTAGTTACTTAAAGAACAGATATCAGTATGTATGTGTAGGTAGGAAAAACTCAGTTACTGAAGGTTACTTGTGGAGTCCCACAGGGTTCAGTTTTGGGGCCATTGTTATTCAATATGTATATAAATGATATATGTAAAGTTTCAGAAAAAAATTGATTTAATATTGTTTGCAGATGACACTAATTTATTATGCAGTGGAAGCAATTTGGAACAAGTTTTGGATACACTTGGAAAGGAATTAGGAAAGCTTAAACTGGTTTGATTCAAACAAATTAACGCTCAATTTAAGTAAGACAAAAATTATAATTTTTAACAACCATCACAACTCAGTATCTACACTCAGTGTAAATGGTGTAGAGATTGAAAGGGTATCCGAAATTAAATTTCTTGGAGTAATAATTGATAAACTGTGTTGGAAGTCACATATTAATTATATTAAAGGTAAAATATCCAAATCAATCGCAATACTACACAGAGTGAAATATTTGCTGAATTAACCCACGCTATATACTTTGTATCATTCATTAATACTCCCATACATGACATATTGTACTGAAGTATGGGGAAATACATATAAAACATATCCAATCTTTATGCTTTAGAAGAGAGCTATTAGAATCAAAGCTGCTTACAGGGAACCAACAAACCCACTTTTTCTTTAATTAAAAGCTCTCAAGTTGAAAGATCTGGTTGACTTTAAAACTGCAGTAATGTTTAAAGTGAAGAATCTATCACTGCCCGCAAATATCCAAAAGTTGTTCTAAATAAGGGAGAAACAATATTTCAGAGGAACATGTATATTTCAAAAACCTTCAGTGAGAACTACTACCAAGCAACACTGTATCAGTGCAAGGAGTCAGATTGTGGAATGCTTTTGGACCTGAATTAAAATTGTGTACAACGTTTGGACAATTTAAACAAAAACTAAAGGAAGAAATATTACAAACATGTATACAAGATGACATGTAAAAATCACATAATTATCATATTCAGTCTGTGTTGTTGCTTAGTTTTTTTTTTTTTTAATCATGTTTTGTCTTAGCTTTGTTCTGAATTGTAATCGCTCCTGTTTTGTTTTTCTTTTAAATTCTTGGATGGAATATGGGTGGGCAATATAAGCTGCAGCTTCAGCCATCACCCATCTCGGATAACTTATGTTGAACTGTATGATCAGAGGAGTTCTTGTTTAATTTGACCTTGTTAGAGTTTTCCCCCCTTTGTTATATTATTCTGTTCCTTTCTTTTAATCTTTACTTTTAATCTATCCGAAATAAAGATTCATTCATAAAAAGACTGCCGGGTGACCTCTAATAATGTACCTGGCTTCTCTACTTTCATGTTTGCTCTCTTTATGTCTGTCCTTTTCATCTTCTCTATCCCCTCACCCCTCAGCCAGTCACAGCAGATGACTGCCCCTCCCTGAGCCTGGTTCTGCTAGAGGTTTCTTCCTGTTAAATGGGAGTTTTTCCTCTCCACCGTCGCTAAGTGCTTGCTCACAGGAGATCGTCTGATTGCTGGGATCTTTCTGCAATTGTGGGGTTTTCCCTACATTTGAAAGTTCTATGAAATGACTGTTGTGATATAGCGCTATATAAATAAAATTGAATTGAATTTTATTAACAGACACTGCTAACAGCATGTGTTACAGTAAAATAGCTGTTATGCTAACTGGGATTAACTACAGGTTGGTGTCGAGTTGAGGCGGAGCACAAAGAGGCAGTCTCCTGCCATCAAGCGCCAAGGGTGTTCAATACTTATTCCCTTTGTCAGTCCCCTTTATTAAATATAACTTGTTTTTGTGAACACAGTTGCCTTGATTTCTTTGTATGTATGGATTACTTGGGTTGTTACTGATATTTGGTGAAAATCTCAGGTCAATGGCTTCATCTGTTTAATGAGAAAAATGTTGGCATGTTAAATACTTATTTTCCCCACTGTATGTGGTGAGAATTTCTCCACAAGAGTACAAACGAGAAAAAAAAAAAAAAAGCTACTGTGGGTGACCCCCACAACAGACTGGGACAAGCAGAGCGCTCAGCTGGAGCAATAGGCAGAACAATGAGATGTGTGTATTGATATCAATAGGCAGCCTCCCTTTGTCTAGCTCTTTCCTGCCAGTAATCTTCCTATCGTTATGGGTGACTCTCAAATGCAAATGTCTTCCTGTCAGTAATCCTCCTATTGATGTGGGTGACTCTCAAATGCAAATGTCCATGCCTACTGCTGTGAATGCATTGTCTGTAGTGGGGTATTTAAACTGCATCGCTCTGCAACTCTCTCTCTGACGACTGCTCAACTGACCACACGATTGCCTGAGAGCTCGCTCCGGCGCGCCTGCACGGCGCTGGAGTGGGTGTTGTGATGGCGGTATGATTAATAAACTCCCTCAAAAACTCTCAGTTCGCTGCTTATTATTTCATGCCGCCACACTGGTGACCCTGAGAAAGCACACGCTTTGTGCAATGCAACCTTCTGGTCTGGACAGCCACACTGGTGACCCGACCCAAGAAAAGAACATGCTGGCAGCCCCCGGTGGTGACTCTCCGACGACAAGCGAACACAGCAGCCTGACGCAAATGATCTGCCCTCCCTTCTGCTACAGGGAGACCTCGACGCAGAGCCACCACCAGGCGAAACTCTCCGGAGATCACCCACGACCGGGAAAGCTGCAGAAAGCTTCATGGTGAGATATGCATGCCTGAGATCTGCACATCCACGCTGGGACCGGCCGCTCTCACAGCTCCTCCACACGAGAGCGCACGCACCTCGTCCTCTCTCCACGACGGCGACCTCCAGGGCCGACGGAGAACGCAGCGCATGGACCTGAACGCACCATGACCGAACTACAGCAACAACCTGAACAGGGATGACCATCGGCGCCGACTATGCTGATCTCCATCAAGCTCCCTGACCCTGACTCGCCTCTACAATGGTCCTGCCATGCACCGAACCCCGCACGCACACCGGGGGGTTATGAGGACAGCGCACCACGCACGGGACAATACCGGCTCCACTCAGACCGCCATCGTCCTTCGCCGCTGCACACAGAACCTTCAGGGCTGCTCACACACCTGAAGCACGCACGCAGCTCGTTCACAGGATTTTGTACGGGTCTCAGCCACGGCGCACAAGGGAATTCAGCCGTCAGCTGTTCCCGAGGGCTTTAGGGCTGCACGCGCACCTAAAGTCAACACGCCAAGTCCCTCACTGCTGCAGCTCCTTTTTTTTTTTTTTTCCTTCATAGCCGCGAGAGGAGTCAGACAAATTTTTCTTCGCACAGCCGCTGTAGACCTCCGCCACGTTCAACGGGACAGCCCCTCAACATCGCGGATCCACAGGCAATTTTTGCGCGGCCCAAACAATTTCGCTGTCCTGGGCCGGCACTCGCTACCCCCACCCCCTCCCTCCACCTGCACAGAGCTTTCCCTGCTCGCTACCAAAGCAGGGACTATCGAGGCCTCAGCTTCCCGCTGAGCCCTCTGGGGGGGGGGGGGGGGGGGGGGGGGGGGAGTACTGTGGGTGACCCCCACAACAGACTGGGACAAGCAGAGCGCTCAGCTGGAGCAATTGGCAGAACAATGAGATGTGTGTATTGATATCAATAGGCAGCCTCCCTTTGTCTAGCTCTTTCCTGCCAGTAATCTTCCTGTTATGGGTGACACTCAAATGCAAATGTCTTCCTGTCAGTAACCCTCCTATTGATGTGGGTGACTCAAATGCAAATGTCCATGCCTACTGCTGTGAATGCATTGTCTGTAGTGGGGTATTTAAACTGCATCGCTCTGTAACTCTCCGACGACTGCTCAACTGACCACACGATTGCCTGAGAGCTCGCTCCGGCTCGCCTGCACGGCGCTGGGGTGAGTTCTGTGATGGCGGTATGATTAATAAACTCCCTCAAAAACTCTGTTCGCTGCTTATTATTTCATGCCGCCACAGCTACCTTTTTTAGTGTCTGCAGGTCCATAAAATGTCTTAAATGTGATTATCTAAAATCAGTGCCTTAATTATCCTTAATGACAAAATCCTTGAATTCCTGCTCAGTGGACCTCTTGCACAATGTACTTCCACATTCCAGTCCACCTGCATTTCCGGTTCTGCTTCCATTATATTTTCCCCATTCCCTGGTCCTGTCTCATCAATAAACCAATTTTATCACTTTCACTTATTGTACATACTGGAAATGGTGTACAGGCAGATCGGTTTCTCTTTATAAAGTTCGTGTTTCACATTTTGATCATTTTTGTAACCATACTGAGCCATTTAATAGTTCCCCAGTTAGCTTAGCAGCTGTCGTGTTTGTTTATGTCTGTGCCATTCCAAATACCACTGCATGGGCTGTAATGGACATGTATTGTGCAAAGTCTTTACACGAGCTCATTCATAATCATTTGAGTCCATGCAATATTACTAGGAGTGAGTCAAAGTTTATTATGAGAATAAATAACAAGCAACTGGAAGCTAACTAAGCTAATATCAATAACAGTAATGGTAGCATCAATAACCAAGGGATTCTGCATACACAAAGTAATATTAAGAGAAGTCCGGGAACAACTGGGAGTTGAACATATGTTTCAGTAAGTTTCACAGGTCTATTACAGCCCATGCAATGGTATTTGGAATGGCACAGAAACAAACATGACAGCTTCTAGCCACTAAGCTAACTGGGGAACTATAGAGAGCCTAAGTCACGCCCCCTCTACTACCGCACATGGGACCTTAAATCGAAAAAAAATTTCCAGTGAAATGAATGGCAAGAGTGAAATCATCTTTTTGAATTTTCAAATTTTGCCACGAGTTACTCATATGTTTGTCAATTTAAAAGATAATTTTTCACGTAAATAATGATGTAGGTTGGTGTCTAACTGTTAAGGTATAAGGTTATGAAACTATGTAAATTAAAAGACTACAAACAAAGGCACCTGAAGTCACGTGTTCAAAGTGCACCCAAGGTGAAGTAACTGCAGTCCTCTGGATCAGTTGCAGCTCTCAAAATACAAAACAATACCTTTGTGTTGTTTTTCTCCTCTTTGGATCCTTCTTTCATTGGTCAGGAAACAGGAGGTGAGGTTTTAGTAATCTCCCGCCATGATCGTGTTTGGTGATGTGGGATGATGGAAGATGTCCGCTAATCATTTTAACAAAAAGTAAATACTCTATTATTATACGACAGCTGGCAACTTTATGTGGAAAATTATCTTTTAAATTGACAAACATAGGTTCAGGTTCCTTTATTTGTACCCGTAGGTAGATTTGTTTTGCAGTCTGGTGACATCCATATTTACAAGCCACAAATTACATTCAACATAGACACAAACACAGGCACACATGAAGCTGACTAAACATGATAAAAATACTCAAGGTTCCATCAATCAGGGTATAAAAAGACAAAGATGGGAGAAAAACTAGAGGTAAGAGAGAAGGGTCATATTAAAAGTTAAAAACTAGTCAAAGAGGTTAAAAACTCAAAGGTCTAAAACCCAATAAAATATTTAGAACCCAAGTAACATCCTACAAAAATAAGTAAATATAAAATGGAGTTAATAAATAGGTACCTAAATTATGTGCAATATATTGTTACAGCTTGTTCAACTCTTTGACAGCAGCAGGAACAAAGCTGTTCTTGTAGCGCTGGGTTTTACTTTTTGGGACAGCAAACCTCCATCTTGAGGGAAGAAGCTGAAAGTGGCAGTGCAAAGGGTGGGAGTCATCATTTAAAATGGAGGTAGCCATCCTCTGTACTTGTCTGGTGTACAGGGATGTCAGGCTCAGCTGTGACTCACCAAGCAAACAACTGGACCATTCAACTACCTGATCCAAGGATTTCCTCTGTTTCAGTTTTATCTGACCAAACCATGACACTAAAGAAAAGGATAAAACAGATTCAATAAAAGCCCGATAAAACATTGTCATTATGGTTCGGTCAATTTGGAAGCGTGCAAGTTTTCTCAAGCAATGCAAATGTTGCTGACCCTTTTTGCACACCCTTTCACAGTTCTCTTCAAAGTTTAAATTACTATCAATAATCGTCCCAAGATATTTGTAGGATTGTACACATTCGGTGGTCTGGCCTTTTAGTACGGTGACTGTGCCTGGGAGTTTTCCTCCTAAAGTCAATAATCATGTCTTTAGTTTTTGTTGTATTCAGCTGCAGGTAGGAATCTTCACACCAGTGAACAAAATCATCAACTACTGGGCCGTGGCCACTCTCACCATCCTGGAGGAGACTGACAATAACTGAATCATCAGCATACTTTATGTTGTGTCTGTTGTCATGTCTGCTCCAATACATGTTTGTGTACAGGATGAAGAGTAGTGGTGACACACACCCCTGAGGAGAGCCAGTAGAAGAGCACTTTAGGTCAGACAATGTACCACTGACCCTTACTCTCTGCATCCTGTTGGTTAAGAAATCCAGAATCCAACCCACCAGATTATTGCTCAAATCAAATTGTTGCAGGAGCCTTTCAATTAAGATATGAGGTTGGATTGTATTAAAGGCGGAGGAAAAGTCCACAAATAAAAGCCTGGCGTGTGTCCCATTAAAATCCAGATGTTTAAAAAGCATGTTAAACAGTGTGATAGTGGCATCCTCCACTCCTCTGTGAGGCCTATAGGCAAACTGCAGAGGATCCAATGCATGCTCAGTCTGCTTTAGGACCTCACATCTGACCAGTTTTTCAAAAATTTTCATTAAAATTGAAGTCAGAGCAACTGGTCTAAAGTCGTTTACCGTTTTAGGACAGCTGGATTTTGGAACGGGAACAACCACGGCTTCTTTCCAGATCTTAGGCACATGTGTCTTATAGGAGGAAATAGAGGATATTAATAAATAATAATATGATCAGGTATGAATTATTTAATTTATATTGATGTATTGGAATCTGAGATCAATTCTCATTTCATATACATCAGAAAGGTTAATAACACTCGTAAGGGGCACCAGCTTCTATCTGTAAGAAGCAATTTAATCTTTAATTTAACTTTATACCTGTTTAATCACTCAATAAATTAATCAATAATCAGTCTCAAAAATTTTCCGTGAATTCGATACCTGTGCTTGAACAGACTCAGAATGAAAAATTCTCAACGACTTCTCTCATTTTCAAATATTTATTAAATGAAACGATTAACAGACATTGCAGTAATTTCATTAATCATAAAAATCAATCTTGTAAATGATAGATTAACAATGTCAATATTTTCGGAACCAGGGTTAACTTGAGAAACCAATTTCTATCAGTTTGAGTTAACAGATTATTGAAACGCCGCAAATTTATGGAGAAAGTTTACCAATTATATGAAAAATCCTTGATTGATCTTAAGAAAATAAAAACGGAATTTTAATGAAAAGAAGAGTTATGTTAAGGGCTTCTTAATTTGCATCCGATTAGATAAACAAATTATTACCGAACCTCAGACGTTTAATTCAGCAGATGAATTAAAGTTTTGCAGCTCATGTGATCCTCGGTGATGATGGTTCTGGCGTCGTCCTCGAAGTTTTAAAGTGTTGTTCGGGGGCAAAACCCAGAATATTTGTCCTGCAAATATTCTCTTGACGATTAATGATATTCATGAGATCGTAAGTTGGATCTCGATGGTTGAGATGCTGCAGAAGCACGCTGATTCCTCAGCCTGCGCATGATGTGGAGAGCTGCGTCTTTTCTTCCTGGTAGACAAGCGCTGCAGGTCTTCGGGAATAATTAAAGGTATCTGATCAGATTTCAAATTAGAAGAGAGAAAAAAAACTTTCGGACTTTAGATAAAATAATAGCTTCTGGTGGGTGCTTGGTCAAGAAAAATATAAAAATAAAGTCAAGATTAAAGTTTACATTAAAATTAAACAAATTGTGATTTTACAGAAAGTTTAACAAAGAAAAAGTGATGAATAAAAATTGGAGTTCAACTCCGATTAAGAATTGGGCTCAAAGAAATAGGAATTCCTAGGTATTTAAGAGAAAAAGAAAATGGCATTAAAAATACAGAGTTACATAAACGAATTACGAGTTATCTGCTCTGTGTTCAGAAAAGCGACATGTGGTCGAGTCTTTGTTCAGACGGTCCTTTGTTCTTCCTTGCTGTGTGTAGACAATGGAGAAGATGATCAGCGAAAGGGGGAGCCGGAAAGAGGATCCGGGAAAAAGCCAAAGTGGAAGAGAAGGGAAGCAGGGGTCTCTGTTATTTATAAGTCCTGTTGAGCTTCGCGGGCTTCCGGGATCTCAGCCAATGAGCGTCCTTCCTGGCCGGGCTCGATGAACTTTTAGTCCAATGAACAAAGTCTATTGTTTGGAGTTCTTTGGGATGAAGAGTTGTCATGCAGAGGTTGGCTGCAGGGGTCACATGGTTTTAGAGGCAAAACTTTGATACATACTGGAAGTTAATATTTCCCTTTATGTATTAAACTAAGATAACTTTAGTGATTAATATAAATTATAAGCAGTGCTTCTAAATCAACATGCAGGAATAAACATTCATTTAAACATTAACATGCATATATATAAAATCACAGATTAATGCATTTCACACATATTATTGATTTTCCACATTAAAGACATCAGAGTCCATCTGCATTTTCATAGTTCTGAAAAGAATGAAGGTTTAGAATTGAGTTTATAATAATGTACTTTAAAGTTCACTGGTTAAATCCAGCGTTTCCAGAGTTTAAGGAAATTAACCAAGTTGTGGATCTGTGTAGGCCAGGTCTGTAGCATGTTTATGGGGGCAATAAAAGCAAAGCCGGACATTGGGGAAATTCCTTAGGCTGGTTTTAACAAAAGAAAGGGGATTTCAGCTGTAGCCTGGGGGAAGAAAATCCATTTCTTTGTGTTACTCCTGGATGAAACAAAATGTCTTTAAGCAGAAGAATAATTGTTGCTGAGCCAAAGTGAGATGATGCTACAGTCTGTAAGGACTTATTGAAAATGTAATGAAATATAGGACTCAGTTCATGTGTACAGGACTTTACCAAGCGCCCACATATATTATCAGGGCCCTGACTTTTGTTCACTTTTAAAGCGCAGAACTCCCTTTTAACATCCTGCACCTCAATATTAAAGTGCTGATTGTCTTTGAGTTGGTTTCAAATCTTGGGTTTCTGTGCTAAAATCAAAGGAGTCAAAATGACCATAAAAACAATTAAGAGCATTAGCCAGCTCTGTGTCTGAATTAAAACCATCTAAAAACACACGATTAGTGCGCTCTGTGCTCTGAAGGCCTGCAATAGTTTTCATACTGGCCCAGGCTGAACCAAGTTTCTTTGTTGCCATCTTGCTTTCCAATTCTGATTTATAATTCTGTTTTGTTCTTAAAATTTCGGACTTCAGCTCTTTTGTGGCAACCTGTAGCTCAGAAACAGACCCCTGTTTAAAGGCAAGTGCTTTCCTCTGTAAGCAGGATTTAACTGATTTTGTAACCCATGGCTTGTTGTTGGGATATATTTTGACACGTTTACATGGAACAATCTTATTTTTACAGAAAGCCATGCATGAGCATGTGACGTCCACCAAAGAGTCCAAATCATCCCCGCAGGCCAGTGTGAACATCTCCCAGTCTGTACAGTTAAAGCATTCCTGGAGGCCGTGCACTGAATCTTCTGTCCACACATCAGTGTCTCTCGTCTCCACCTTGCCTCTTCTGAGAGCAGTTTTATATGTGGGCAGCAAATGTACACAGTTGTGATCTGAGGATCCTACAGGAGGAAGGGGAAGTGATTTATAGGCCCTCTATGGATCCATAGCACAGGTCCAATGTCTTTTTTCGCCTGGTTGGGCAGGAGACATACTGATAAAAGTTTGTAAAAAAAAAAAAAAAAAAAAAAAAAAGTGTCTTCTTTATAGAAACATGGTTAAAATCCCCAAGAATGAAGTTTGGCGCCTCTGGAGAAATTGATTGCAGCCACTGGACCACATCAAAGACAGTGCTGGAGGTGGAGTCAGCGTCTGCCCTTGGGTGAATGTACACCGTTGTGATGAAAAGCTGGGGGAACTCGCGAGGCAAATAAAAGGGGCGTAGTGACACAGACGGCAGCTCCACATCGGGTGTACAGATGCGCTCTCTGACCGTGACAGATGTGCAGTACTGCTTATTAATGTATAAACATACGCCGCCCCCCCAAAGTTTCCCCGTTACCTCTTCCTGCCGATCCGAGCGCAGTGGGGCTCCAAAGCAGTCAATCCACAGGGTCTGCGTCTCGGTCATGCGCATTAAGCCAAGACTCTGTGAAAGCCATGACACAGCAGTTCTTAAAGTCCTTCTGGTAGCGTACATTCCCTTGAATTTCATCCACCTTGTTTCTCAGAGATTGTACGTTCCCAAAAATCATAGAAGGAAGAGGAATGTTACCAAACTGACATCTTCTCAGGCGCAATTTCACGCCTCCACGCTTTCCGCGTTTCCTTCTCCCGTCTCTTTTCACCGCTGTGTCCGTCTCTCAAAATAAAGTCCGGCAGTTGCAGCTTAGGCTCAATCACAGCCGCTGCATCAACCGTGTTTAAATGCAGCAACATGTCCCTGGAATAATGTATTCTGCCCGCCATGCTGCCGATCGCGTTTACCTCAGAGACAAAGAGCCGGAGGAAAAGTAGCAGCAGTGCAAAAAAGGGGAGGAAGTCCATATTGATGGAACCAGGGAGCTCTTCGCCATACAGTCCACAAACATTCCAGGACAAACGACAGAATTTCGTAAAAACACATTAAAGTGCATAAAAACAAGACACACAGATGACGGACTTTCACCAGCTGCTGGTCGCTGCGTGCGCATGCGCACTTTTCATATGCGTAACTCGTGGCAAAATTTGATCGTGATCAAAAGATGATTTCGCTCTTGCCAAGTAGAGGGGGCGCAACTTAGGCTCTCTATTAAATGGCTCAGTATGGTTACAAAAACGATCAAAATGTAAAATCTGGACTTTAAAGAAAAAACGATCTGCCCACACACTATTTCCAGTATGTACAATAATAAGTGAAAGTGATAAAATAAAAGAATAAAAAAGGAAGGAAGGAAAAGGGGAAGGTAACAAAGGAAGGAAATAGAGAACATGACAAAGGAAGGAAGGAAACAAACGTAACGAAGGAAGGAAGGAAACAAGGAGCATAATGTAGGAAGAAAGGAAGGAAACAAGGAACGTCATGAAGGAAGGAAGGAAATGAGGAACGTCACGAAAGAAGGATGGAATGAAAGAAGGAAGGAAACGAGGAGCGTAATGAAAGAAGGAAACGAGGAACATCACCAAGGACGGAAGAAAGGAAGGAAATGAGGAACATCAAGGAAGGAAGGAAGGAAGGGTTTACAGCTTTTGGGGGGGGGGGATCGCGAGGGACGTCGCGATTTGATTCGGGTCACGATACTTGGGTCATGATTCGATGCTACCACGATATCACAATAATGGAGTATCGCAATCCTGTATAGTTCAAATTTTTTCTTCACCTTATTCAACCTCAAATCATGTCAAAGTAAAACAGTTGGCATCTCTTTCATATAAAGAATTTTTGGGGCTTCATTTTCCGCAGAGACATGTCTCTGCACATAGGGAGGGCAGTGGACTGTTTGGAATAGACTCCCACTCCAGATAAATTTAGCAGACTCTGGACTCTTAAAAAGCAGATGAAAACTTCTTGTTTAGCAAGGATTTCCATTGAGTTTTATTTACTTTTTATTGGCAAGTCTGATATTTAAAAATTATTTCAATCTTGTGTTTTAAGTTGTTTTTGTATTTAAATTTTTTATCAACTTCCTTTCCCCCCCCCCATTTTGTTGTACAGCGCTTTGTGACCATATGTCTCTGAAAAATGCTTCATAAATAAACTTTACATGGCGATCGGAAAAAAAACAGCTCCATGCTGGTGTCTGTTTAGCTTAGCTGTTGCTAATGCTGCTCCAAGATGTGTGTGGACCAGCGTGTTCTGAGTTTTTTTTTTTTATGCAGCGTTTTTACAGGTTGTGTGTCATGTCAAGGTCTTTCCTTCCATCTTTGTTATAAAATCTAAAAAAGGCCCGACAATTGAGCTAACGCTGAACTAACTGCTTCCTAACTTTCAAAGCTGGCTGCAAGTCTGAGACAAGCTATGACTTCACTTGACTGGGTGCTTGCTTTGCACCATCTAGTGGACTGAAAAAAAACCCACTGATAACCCAATATATGTGTGCGCATTTTTTAAATAAAAGATCGATCCATATATTGTCGCCAGTGCCAAGTATCGCAATCCATCACTTAATCAGTGTTTTTTCCCCACCTGGGAAGGGGGGGGGGGGGTGAAGGTTGACAACAAACTCTTAAAGGAATGATGGCATTTATAAGTTTCTTTTAAATAACACTCTTTTATTAATGAGGTTTTTTTAATCACATCACTTATTTTAATAAGTTTATTTTATTAACAGTTTCTTTTAATAACAGCAGTCAGTATAAATAAAAACTAAAAAACAATTATAAGATAAGATAAGATAAGAGATAAGATAAGCCTTTATTAGTCCCACAACGGGGAAATTCCAGGATTGCAACAGCACAGGGATAGCAACACTCAGAGCAACAATCAGAAGGCAAGAAAAAAAAAAAAAAAAAAAAAAAAACAATCAGCAAGAGCAGCTAATATACATATGTACATATTACTATAAAATATATATATACACACACACAGACACACAGTGCAGAGCATTGTAGCTGGATGGAATAAATATATGAACACACAGTGCAGAGCATTGTAGCTAGATGGAATAAATATGTAAATATATAAACACCCACAGTACGGAGCATTGCAGCTAGGTGGAATAAATATGCAAGTATATAAACACACACAGTGCGGAGCAATGTAGCTAGAATATTATTGAACAAAACAGAATATTTGAACAACATTGAACGAAATTTCTGAACATCTGGTTATATGGCAATTATCGACAACGTGTGCAGCTTTTGTCATTGCAGTGTATTTTTCTGGACTTCTGGAAGAACATTTCAAGAGCCTCTTGATATGGGAAGTCTGACACACCTGGCCCATTTATTGAGATTCACATGCAGGCTGCAAGATGTTCTGGGTCAAAACCGGTCATCCAGTAATGAGCAGACTTTTGCTGCTTATCGGGGGCAGGGTGTGCAGTATTTGGGCTTTTTTTTCTACACTTGGACCCAGAGCAGGAGAGCTACTTCGGCTGCTACTAGCAGGAGAGCTAGTGTTGAAACCGTATGTTTACGCATGTAAATGCGATTTGATGAATGAAAGTCAACCTGTAACCAAGTGACATTGATCCTCGGGGTAGGAGCATTATACCAAATTAACCACACCTGTGGATGCACACCCTATATCTCCCTGCATCCACTCACTCTTCCTCTTTCTGATGACTGGGAGGAGCCCGTCTCCACCAACGAAGGACAATGAATGGTTACAGGTTCACTTTTCATAAAACCGCGTTTACATGCGTAAATGTACATTTTATTTCATTTCAATGAACCTGTAGCCAAGTGACACCCATATATCAAATGAGTTCTGAGGCGAAATTGGGGAAGGCGTTACCCACAGGTAGATTAGTTTGGCTCCTTGTTATACTCAGGTGAGTACGTACAAGTCAAGCTGGTTCCTACTGGTAATCGGAGCTGAAACAAACTTTGAGCACATGGCACACATGAGGGAGACTAAGAGGCAACATAACTTGTTGCAATCCCCAGAACAGATAAATTGATTCCTTTATTGTACTGAACTGGATACCTACCTTGACGCCTATTGTCGCAAATTCGCATCAAACAAAAAAAAAAAAAAAAAAAAACCATTTTCAATTATGAAAATAAAAAAAAAAAATTAACAAAATTTAACAATTGGAAATAAATTCAGGCGTCAAGGGGTTAAGCCAGCTCCTACAGGTAAGCAGAACTGAAGCAACCCTCTTTGAGCACAAGGCACACATGCCAGCTCACATGAGGGAGATTAAGATACAACTGAAGAATCTGCGACCCACAGACAGACGAGTTTGACTCCTTAATGCACTCAACTGGATACCTACAAGTCAAGCCAGTTCCTCCAGGCAAGTTCTTCTGAGCCAATAGAAGCAGGTGAATATTGAGGAAGAGGCCAGCCAGAGGCTGTGCATACATCCTCCGGGGGTGCAACCCTGAACAACGCCCACATAGTGGCCATTCCTCGAGTCGAGTGAGCCACCAGCCTATCTGGGGGTCCCTTTCTAACCTGTACCTATGCGACGCAATCAGGTCACTATCCAATGGGGCAGGCGCTGCTCAGGAATTTGCCTGCCCACCGTGGATTCGCCATAGGATACAAAAGCTCGTATGACGAATGGACAGACCTCGTCCGGTCAACATAAAGCTTAAGGGCCCCACTGGGCACAACTATGAAGTCTTTCAGCCTCTGAAGAGGTGTGCAAGGTGGGTAGAAGGCCTCAAGCACAAGAAGGTGGGAAACAACCCATTAGCCAGCGCCTTGGGCTGAAAGCTGGGTTCGGCCATAGGTGAACCTCCTGATCACCATCAAACCTAAGGCATGCTGCATCCACAGAGCGCATTCAGTTCACCAACCCTCTTGGCTGAGACAATTGCCAAGAGAACAGCCGTCTTCCAGGAGAGCAGATGAAGGTCAGCACTGGGGAGTGGCTCAAAAAAGGGGTAAGCATAGAGCCCCAATAACTGTCTGGAGATCCCAAGTGGGCAGCAATGGACGCCGAGATGGAAGGCTCCATTCCATGCCTCTTAAAACAGCTTAGCCAAGAGAAACACCCCATGAGATAAGCCATCACATTTCTCTTGGACAGTTGACACCGCCACCAGGTAGCCCTTGATAGTTGACTCTGCCCAGCTTAGGGCGAAGAGGTACTGGAGGTAAGACAAGACAACGGAGATGTGACATGACAAGGGACCCCCTTGGTCCAACACCAGTTCAAACACACTCCACTTCACACTGCATCGCAGCTGGGTAGATGGGGCCCATGAAGCCTGCGTGGTGTCTATAACCTCCTTCTCCAAGCCCAGTTTCAATTCAACTTTATATAGCGCCATTTCACAACAACAGTCATCTCATAGCACTTTCAACTATAGGGGAAACCCCCACAGTTGCAGAAAAACTCCAGCAATCAGGCGATCCCCTGTGCGCAAGTGCTTGGCAACGGTGGAGAGGAAAAACTCCCTTTTAACAGAGAAACCTCCTGCAGAACCAGGCTCAGGGAGGGGCAGTCATCTGCTGTGACGGGCTGGGGGGTGAGGAGATAAAGATGAAAAGAACAGACATGTAGAAAGCAAACAGCACGATGGGGACTCAATGGGAGAGAACAAACAGATGTTAATGACCAGCAAAAAAAAAAAAAAATAATTCATTGAGAGTGAAGAAAGGAGTGAAGCCCAGTGCATTATTGGAGGTCCCGCGGCTGTCTAAACCTATTAGCAGCTTAACTAAGGGAGGGTTCAGAGACACATGATCCCTCCCTAATTGTAGGCTATATCAAAAAGGAAGGGTTTAACCCTATTCTTAAAAACAGAGATCAAGTCTGACTCCCGAATCCAGATTGGCAGCTGGTTCCACAGGAGAGGAGCTTGATACCTGAAGACTCTGCCTCCCATTGTACTTTTGGAGATTCTAGGTATTACAAGTAATCCAGCATTTTGGGAGTGTAGTGCTCCGTTAGGATAATAGGGTAGTATCAGATCTTTTAATAAAAAAGGGGCCTGATTGTTTAGAGCTTTGTAAGTAAGAAGAAGGATTTTAAACTTAATTCTAAAGTCTATGGGAAGCCAGTGAAGGGAGGCCAGAACTGGAGAGATATGATCCCTTTCTAGTACCTGTTAAAACTCTTGCTGCAGTATTTTGGATTAACTGAAGACTTTAAAGTTGTTTTAGGACAACCTGATAAAGAGTTGCAATAATCTAATCTAGAGCCAACAAAAGTGTGGATCAGTTTCTCAGCATCACTCTGACACAAGATGCTCCTAATCTTGGCAATATTATGCAAATGATAGAAGGCAGTCTTAGAAACGAATTTAATATGTGAACTGAAAGACAGATCTTGATAAAAAATAACTCCAAGGTTCCTCACAGAGCTATTAAGAGAAAGAGTAACCGCATCCAAACTAAAAGTTTGATTTGGAAAGGTATTTCTAAGGTTTTTTTGGACCAACAAGAATGACTTCAGTCTTATCTGAATTTAATAGCAGGAAATTGTAAGTCATCCAAGCTTTGATTTCCTTAAAACAGGCTTCTAACTTGGCTAATTGATTACTATCATCTGGCTTCATTGACAGGTATAATTGTGTGTCATCTGCATAACAATGAAAATGTATACAGTGCTTTCTAATAATGTTGCCTAAGAGATGCATATATAAGCTAAAAAGAGTAGGGCCTAGCACAGATTCCTGTGAAACTCCATGACTGAGCTTTGTTCATGTCAATGAGTTTTCTTTCAACTCAAACTGGAACCTATCAGATAAATAAGATCTAAACCACTGCAACGAAGTTCCATTAAGTCCAACATAGTGTTCTAATCTATCAAGTAGAATATTATGATCGATAGTATCAAAAGCTGCACTAAGGTCTAAAAGGACAAGAACAGAAACAAGTCCATTATCAGGTGCAATAAGGAGGTCATTAGTGACCTTCACTAAGGCTGTTTCAGTACTATGATGGATTCTAAACCCAGATTGAAACTCTTCAAGTAAACCATTTCCCTGCAGGTGGTCAAATAATTGCATAGCAACAACTAAGATTTTTGAAATGAAAGGGAGATTAGAGATCGGTCTATAGTTAGCCAAAACTCCGGGATCCTGTGTTGGCTTTTTGAGTAAGGGTTTAATTACAGCCATTTTAAAAGCCTGCGGTACATAGCCTAAAGTTAATGAAGAATAAAGCTACCAATAAGTGGGAAGATTTCTTTAAATAACCTGGTAGGAATAGGGTCTAAAAGACAAGTTGAAGGCTTGGATGAGATTATTTTATCTAACTCTAAAAGGTCAATTCGAGTAAACTCATCCAAACATATCAATTGAAGGAGTTGTAGTAGTTACTGTATTTAACAGTGGGAAGAATCTGACTGATTTTATCAGTGAGATGAAATTTTATTATTGAAAAAGTTCATAAAGTCCTGACTAGTAAGCTCTAAGGGAATGCTAGGATTGACAGAGTCCTGACTCTTTGTCAGCCTGGCTACAGTGCTGAAAAGAAACCTGGAATTATTCTTGTTGTCTTCTATTAATGCAGAATAATAACTCGTTCTAGCTTTTCTAAGAGATTTTTTATAGATTAAAAGATGATTTCTCCAAGCTAAAAAGATTTCATCTAAATTAGAAAGAAAATGGTGCTCCACTAATTGACAAGTCTTCTGTTTTAAGCTATGAGTTTCTGTTGAACCAAGGGGTTAGAAATCTCAGACTTTTTTTTAAAGGGGCCACCAAGTCTAGAATCTGATGCAGAGAGGCTGTAACACTATCGACCATGCTATCAATTACAGAAGGAGCAAGCTGTCTATAGCTTATTTCCGTTGTGTTGACACATGGCATAGAGGAAACAATCTGCATAAATTTGGTAACATCATCTGAGAAACATCTACTGTAGTAATACTGTATTTTTCTTTAGGAGCCAAATAGTCAGAAATCGTAACATCAAAGGTTAACAGACAATGGTCTGACAGTACAGGGTTATGAGGAGACACTACCAGATTTTCTGTTTCTATGCCATATGTCAGAACAAGGTCCAACGTATGGTGGAGATAATGTGTAGAATTTCCTACTTTCTGAGAAAACCCCATTGAGTCTAATATTGTATTAAATGCCATATTAAGGCAATCACTATCTACATCTACATGTATATTAAAGTCCCCTACTATAATTATTCTGATTTCAGCACTAAATCAGCTAAGAATTTGGCAAATTCAGATAAAAACTGAATTTGCCGAACTGAAGTAGGCTGATGGAGGACGATAAACTATGGCAAATAAAATTGGGTTTAGCTTAAAATTGCTAAAATGCCCAATACTGAGGACCAGGCCCTCAAAGGATTGATAATGTATTTTTTGCTTTACATTAACTAGTAATTTAGAATGGTAAATTGTTGCTACTCCTTCTCCACGACCAGAACTTCGCAGATTTTGACAGTTTAAATAACCAGAGGGAGTTGATTCATTCAAACCAACATAATCCTCTTGCCCTAACCAAGTCTCTGTAAGAGATATTAAATCAATCTGATGATCAATTAACAAATCATGGACTAGCAGAGACTTGGGAGTTAGAGACCTAATATTTAACAAATCGCATTTAATTTTTAAGTTATGAGAAGGAACAGAGGACAAGTCATTCAATTTAGAGGCTTCATGTTTAATTTGAGTTTTACCAACTTTTTGTTTAATCACTTTGGAATTCTTATACATTCTATTTTTATTTGCTTTGGAGGGAGCAGACAATGATTCTCTGATGGGGAAGACGGGGGCTAAGTTGAGGGGTGGTGGATGAAGAGGAGCTACAGAGAGGTGTGTAAGACTGCAACTCTGCTTCCTGGTGTGGAAATTTGGATAAAAATTATGCCAGATTGTTGGATAAATGAGACACCATCCAAAGTGGGATGGACACTGTCTCGTCTAATAAGACCAGGTTTTCCCCAAAATGAGCTCCAATTATCTATGTAGCCCACGTTGTTTGCAGGACACCACACAGACAGCCAGAGGTTGAAGGATGACAAGCGGCTAAACAGGTCATCACTGGTCAGATTGGGGAGGGGCCCAGAGAATACTACAGAGGCAGACATTGTTTTGGCAAAGACAACGATTCCACATTAATTTTTGTGACTTCCGACTGCTGGAGTCGGACGTCGGTAATGCCGGCGTGGATAACAATTGTGGAGTATTTACAGTTACTTTTAGCCAGCATTTTCAAATTTGACTCGATGTCGCCTGCTCTGGCCCCAGGAATGCATTTGACTATGGCCGCTGGAGTCACTAGGTTCACGTTTTTGACTACAGAGTCGCCAATGATCAGGAGTTTTTTCCTCAGCGGGCGTGTCGCTGAGCGGGGAAAAACGATTAGAAACGTGAACAGGTTGGTGGTGTACAGGGGCTTTGCGACTAAGCTTCCTTCTCACCGTCACCCACCCAGTCTCCTCGCTGCTGAGGAGGGCCGGAGGACTGCTAACGGGGCCTATGCTAGCGAGCGCCGCTGCAGCTAGGGGACATCCATCGAGAGTAACTGGCGCAGATGGTGTTTCAATGCAGTGGAACCGGGATTCCAAATCAGACAACCTCCCCTCGAGTGCCTCAAAAAGACAACATTTATTACATTTACCGTTATCACTAAAAGAGGCAGAGGTGTAGCTAAACATCTGACAGAGAGCACACCAGAGGAGAAGGGGAATGAGAGCTAGTAGCCATAGCAAGTGGCTAACCCGAAGCTAACAATAACACTGATGAAAGGTGAACAGAAGGCTAAAGAGGGTGATTAGATGATGTCGAGTGTGCACACAGGTGCAGGAGGCTTGATAAACAGAAGTGAGCGCTAACCAAAGAGCAAACCACAGAGACAGCAACACAGGAAGTGATGATGCGTTACCACAGGAAGCCAACCATTCCATACACACACACACACACACACACTTTGTCCTGTCCAAGGGCCATACATGAGACCTCAGGAGCTGGAAATTCAGATGCCAACTCTCGCTCTGTGCCTGTGACAATATATCCTGTCTGGTTGGGAAAGGCCAAGGACGGCCCCTGCCAACATCTCTTGGATCTCCGCCATCCATGGTCTTGTGGTGAATTCAGGCCATCAGAATTACTTGAACAGACAGCAGTCTTGCCTCTGCGAGGAAAGCTGGCAGAAGAGGCAGTCGTGGAAATGCAAAGAGTTCACTGGAGGCCAGGCATGCTCAGAACAACTGCAGCTAGTAGACCTGGCAGGTTCGAAGCCACACAAGCAGATGACGCACCCTCTCATGGAAAGGGGAACCCCAGTTCATCCTGGTTGACGTATGACATCACAGCCATGCCATCCGTCCACACCAGAATTTTTCTGCCCTGAATGACTGGAAGAAAAAGCCCCAGAGCCAACTTTCATCTTGGGATGGTTCATATGCCAAGACTGCTGTGCTGGAGCCCAGTGTCCCTGAACAACCTGCCCTCCCAGACTGCACCCCAGCCTGCTTGGGAGATGTCAGTTATAATGGTCACCCTGTGGCCCTCTTCGCCCAGGAGAACACCATCCCGGACTGCTGGCGAGTGTCTCCACCACCTGAGAACCATCAGACTCCTTCGGAAGAACTAGCCTCCTCCTTTGTCTCTGGGCAAAACCACCGTCTGAAGTGCGAACCACTGCTGAAGGGGACGAGCATGTAAAAGACCCAGTGGCACCACCTGGGTAGCTGCAGTGAAGAGATTTAAGATCCTCTGGTACTGCTGCACTGAGACAGACCTCTCCGAGATGCAGGTCCTCATACATTCCTTGATAGTATGCCTTCCCCATGGAGCCAGGGATGCCCTCATGGCAACTGAATCCAAGGTGAACCCTAAGTACTCAACCACCCTGGTTGGAACCAGGCAGCCTTCACCACATTCAAATGCAACCTGAGTGCCACCAGGTGAGCCAATATGGTCTCCATATTGCTCCCGTTACAGCTTCTGATGGCGCACAAACCAATCGTCCAGATAATCAAACTCGACCGCCCCTCTGCCGCAGTGGGTGAGTGCAGCATACATGCATTTGGCAAACATCCGAGGACAGGGACAGGCAGAAAGACAGGACGTCATAACCGAAGGCTGTCCTGAAGAAACCCTGAGGAACTTCCTGTGGCCGGATTTATGGGAATATGGAATCAGTATTGCGAAGGTCCATTGCTGTGAACCAATTGCCTGGCACTATGGCCTGAATAATGTCCTCAGCCTGAGCACTGGACAAGGGAGCACCTTGAGACACCTGCTCAACTGTCTCGGGTCCGAAAACTGGACAGAGACCCCCAGTTTGTTTAGTTAGTTAATTCCCTCCCACAGCACATGGGACACCATACGATGTATAGGGTGGTGCTTATCCTGTTCCTCTGGCCTTGGGCCACACAACCACTGTAAGTAGTGAAACTACAGTGGTGGGTGGGGAGGGGCGGGTCAGTCCTCCGGTACCTCTGTGCGTCATGCATCAATCCACTTGGGAACAAGGAATAGGCAGTGTGAAAGCCTTGCCTCTCTTCTCCTGGAGACAGAGCCCATACCACGCTCTCTCCCAGCAGGACAGAGACTTCACTGCCCAGAACTGTGGAAGAAAGTCCTCCTTACTTCTGCTTCCAACCCCTTGAAGTTGAGAAAAGAGATCTCAATTATAGGCGGGATCCACACACCAGTGTGTCGATCACCAGACCAGAGGTGCACCGACACTCATGAGATGCACCACAGAGAAAGTTGACGTCAGGGGAAGCGTACCATCAGAGACGCTGGCGGGGCTTGGCAGAACCACAGCCTACACGCTTCCGAGAGCACGGACGTGAGAGCTGCTGAACCTGCACCCGCTGCCGATGGGCCCTCTGCTTTGGGTGACCCGAACTCTGAAATGAACCTGGCTCTGTAAATGAAGCCATTGTGGGTTTTCACACCCCTCATGAGGTCTCCAGACACTTGACGTGGGTGGTCCTGGCCAGAGACAGGACTGTGCACGCAGTCTCACCTTCTGCACCTCATCAGACACTGCCTCTGCTGTGGGCCCTGTCCACATCCACCAACCCAGACTGGCTCAGTCTCACATGCCACCGGCCATGGTCAGCTGGCCAAGGAATTCCCCAAGAGCTGTAGCTTGAAAGCTAGCTCCTTGAATCACAGCGTCCACAATCCTTACCAAATCTGGTAGATGGTTAGTTCCACTTTTGACTGTAGGTCCCTTATCAAAGCTTCTAAATACGCTAAAAAGAAGTGTATTAGCATTTGCCAGCCTCGAGGCCATAGCCACAAGCTCATAGACGCTAGCCACTAACCCATCAGTGGCATGACACTTGTCGTTAGGGTAGCGTATAGACTTGCTGCCTGTGGGGGGAGCTCACCCAAAAGGCGATGTTGATTTTCCGCTATATGCCAATGGTCTTGCACACTGATTTGCGGCCATATGTTCAATGGGCTTACGCATTGATTTGCTGCCATACGTTCAATGGTCTTACACATCTCCAATTGCCTCTGCATGAGGTCCACCATGCAGCTGACTTTCTTCAATCCGCTTCCACCTCCTGCTAGCCTTCCTGGTTCCAGATGGACCAGCTATGGCTAGAGGAATAGAGCCCTGAGCTGGTGCATACCAGTGTCCGGGCCATTTCCTCCTCCTTCACACCCGCAGAAGCTATTACTCCTCCTCCAGGAGAACATCATCATCATAGCAGTCTGTCATGAGCAACAATGACTGATTTAGGTGTGATCAGATTCCTCCACACAGCTGTCCTTAGCCTTCCACCACCAGGAACTCCTGTCTATGCCCAACTTCTTCAAGTTTCTTTTTACAGTGTCTTTAAATCTGAGCCTTGGTCTACTCTGATTGCGTTTGCCCTCGCATAACTGAGTAGAGTAACTGCCGAGGGAGACACTGGTGGTCCATCCTCTCAACATATCCGAGCCATCTCAGGTTCATCTGTATTAGCATGTCCTCCATTGATGGTAGACCAGCTCGTTTCAACACTTCTATGTTGATTATCTTGTCTTTCCATGAGATGTTCATTATGGCTCAAAGGTGTCTCATGTACACATGGAGTTTCTTCACCTGCACTCTGTAGACAGTCCAAGTTTCAGCACCATACAATAGAGTAGCTAGTACTGTCGCTCTGTACACTTTGCATTTCACACAGACACATGTCGATTGTTCCACAGTCTCTCCCTCAAGTTTCCAAACACAGCGCTCGCTCTTCCCATTCTGAGAGATGGTTCATCCTCCAGCCTAGCATTGTCTGAAACAGTACTCCCTAGGTACTTGAAAGTCTTGCACTTGACTAGTGGCTCTGTACCAATGCTGATCTCTTCTAGTAGTGATGTTGATAACTGGAACTTTGGTGGTTGATAGAGGCACTGTCTTCTTGATGTTGATTTGGAGGCTGAATTGGCTAGCTGCTCTTGCAAATTTCTCCACTAAAGATTGCATAGCTTCCACGCTGTGTGCAACTAGAGCACGGTCGTCTGCAAAGAGCATTTCTCTTACTACCTTTCTTGATGTCTTACTGTTGGCTTTAAACTGTGCCACATTGAACAAATCTGCTTCTTTCCTTGTTTGAATGTATACTCTTGAAGTGTCTTTGAAGGCCACCTCAAGCATGGCTGCCAGATATAGCGAGAAGAGTAGGTGCCAGCACACACCCTTGTTTCACCCCATTGCTTACTGAAAAGTCTTTAGATACTGAACCACTCATTGCTATATTTGCTTGCATACCTGTATGGAGTGCCTCGATCAGGCTGACAAACTTCTCTGTACAACCATATTTCTTGAGTACCTGCCAAAGTCCTTGTCGCGAAACAGTATCGAAGGCTTTACTGAAGTCTATGAAGACTACATAAAGCGGCATGTTCTGTTCGATACACTTTTCTTGAACCTGTTTCAAGCAGAAAATCATGTCCATTGTGCTTCTTCCACTTCTAAAGCCACACTGGGTTTCCGGTAGTACATTCTGCGAGATGCGTTTACTGAGTCTGTTAAGTAGTACATGTGAGAGAATCTTACCAACAGTGGCTAGCAGTGATATACCTCGGTAACTTCCACAATCTTTCCTGTCACCTTTCTTGAACAAAGGCACAATACTTGCATCCTTCCACTCTTGAGGTACTTTCTGGGCATCCCATATCTCTTGGATGAGCTTGTGCAGGCAGTTGGTCAGCTGAACACCACCAAATTTCCACACTTCTTCTGGAATTCCATCCCTTCCTGGAGCTTTACCATCCTGTGTTGTCCTGATAGCTGCCATTAGTTCATCAAAATTTGGTGGTTCATCCAGACTATACAGCTGGTCGCTGCACTAGAGCTTCTTTAGCCTCTTCAGTGAGATCTCCAGGGTTGTTTAGTAGCTGGTCAAAGTGGTCTGCAAATCTGTTCAGGATCTTGTCTTTCTCCTGCAAAACCGTTTCACCATCCATAGCCTTTAGTTGGATCAATCTTCTTGGTTTAGGGCCGTATATTTCTCTCAAACCTGTAAAGAATGTTATGTCCTTCCTGTCTGCTGCAGTTTGAAGTTTCTCCGCTTTTTCATCCCACCAGTTGGACTTCATATCTCTGGTGTACTTCTGTAGCTCACTCTGAGCCTTTGAGTATTTCATCTTTTTCAACCTTGTGTTACACTGTAGGTTTTCCTGCCAAGCTGTATTCCTCACTTCTAGTAGTTTCTTCAGGTGTTCATCATGCTCAAACCAATCTTGATGTTTCCTCTCAGGGTAGCCCAATACATCACTCGCAGTCTGATACACTGTGTCCTTTAGTGTTGCCCATTTCTCTAGGTCATTCTCTGAGTTGTTGCTGTCCCAGTCTTTCAAGTTTTCATCCATTTCCTGTGTAAGTTCTTCCTGCTTCTTTTGGCCTTTCAGTGCACTAGTGTTTAGCTTCCATGGTGGCTTCGCACCCGTCCTGCAGTACAGTTTTCATCTGCAAATCCTTAATCTAGATCTCAGCATAACATGATCAGTACCACAGTCCGCACCTCTCATTGCTCTGGTGTCCAATACATCCCTTATGTCTCTCTGCCTGACTATGATGTAGTCTAATAAGTGCCAGTGCTTGGATCTTGGGTGCATCCATGTCTTGTTGTGTGTGTCCTTGTGCTTAAATAGAGTGTTGGTTATCACAAGGTTGTACTCTGAACATAGTGCAAGTAGAAGTTCTCCATTAGCATTGCATTTGCCTACTCCATGACTGCCTAGCACTCCTTTCCATTTCTCAGTGTCCGAACCAACTCTGGCATTAAAATCTCCGAGTATCAGCCTGTTATCAGTCGGTACACGCCTGATAGTCTCACTCAAATTACTGTAGAACTCTTCCTTCACCTCCTGTGTTGGGTCATTGTTGGGGCATATACACTGAAGTGTGGCATACATCTTCTGCTGTAGTGGGAGTCTCAGTCATTATCCTGTCATTGATCGGCACCGGTTCCTCATCAAGCATTGCTTCTAACTGCAAAGCCCACTCCTGCTTCTCTCCTTTCTTGAGTTGATCTCCCACTCCAAAAGAAGATGTACCCATGGTCGTCCAAGCTGTCATATCCAGGCAATCTTTTTTCACTAAGTGCAGCTATGTCTACATTGTACCCGTTCATTTCCAGGGCCACAAGTGCGGTCTGTCTTTCTGGGCGCTGTGATGTTGTTCTGTCCAACAGAGTCTGTACATTCCATTCTGCTACACAAAAGGCTGCCGTTTTCCCTCTTGTCTTCCTGCTCCTAGCTTACTTTTCACTGCCTGTCGGAGTGTGAACAGATCAGTGCGGACCTTGTAAGCCCGGGCGACGTCCGAGCCAGTATGAGTTGCTTTCTGATTGACCATTTCATGAAACTGCTTGCAAAGTATTTGAGTACTGCTAGCTTTTGCAGGACTAGCAGCACATTCTTGGCAGATAAAGATATTATCAGTGGCAAGGACAAGCCAAGACTAACTGACTCCAGTATCTGTTGCAGTGACTGACCAGATAGGTTTGTTCATCTCTGCTCTTTGTGTAGTGCATGTCATGATGCACCGACTGGAACAGTCCACCACAGACCTTGCGACAGATGTGTTTATCTGCCAGGATGTCCAGTCTCACCCTGTGTAACTGGGAGTGGTCCACCAGACCTGTGGCAGATGTTTTTAGTTCTGCCAGGATGCCCTGTTTCACCCTCCACGCCCTTGGAAGGGCGGGGATGCCGGTTGAGTCACCGACGGCCCGACCCAAGAGACAGGTAGTACCGGTTTTCATGGTTATCCGGTAGCAAGCAAGCCAATGCCTGACCTGACACACAAGAGATCTGATACTACCCTATAATCTTAACAGAGCACTACGCTCCCAAAATGCTGGATTACTTGTAATACCTAGAATCTCCAAAAGTACAATGGGAGGCAGAGCCTTCAGTTATCAAGCTGTTCCTGTGGAACCAGCTGCCAATGTGGATTCGGGAGTCAGACTCGATATCTGTTTTTAAGAATAGGGTTAAAGCCTTCCTTTTTGATATAGCCTACAATTAGGTGTTTCTGAACCCTCCCTTCGTTATGCTGCTAATAGGTTTAGACAGCCAGGGGATCTCCAATAATGCACTGGGCTTCACTTCTTTCTTCACTCAATTTTTTTTTTTTTTTTGCTCGTCATTAACATCTGTTTGTTCTCTCCCATAGATTGAGTCCCCATCATGCTGTTTGCTCTCTACATGTCTGTTCTTCTCATCTTCTCTATCCCTCATCCCCCAGCCAGTCGCAGCAGATGACTGCCCCTCCCTGAGCCTGGTTCTCCTGGAGGTTTCTTCCTGTTAAAAGGGAGTTTTTCCTCTCCACCGTCACCAAGCGCTTGCTCACAGGGGATCACCTGATTGCTGGGGTCTTTCTGCAATTGTGTGGGTTTCCCCTACAGTTGAAAGTGCTATGAGATGACTGTTGTTGTGAAATGGTGCTATATAAATAAAGTTGAATTTAATTGAATATTTTATTCATCCCACTAGACATCCATAACACAGGGTTACAAAAATAATTTTTTTGTAAGTTGTCTGTTTTTTTTTCAACTGATTTAAGACAATTTTGCACCGCTGAATCCGAAAACGACATCCGTTTCTCTCGATCAGGTGCTCAGTAAAAACCTGTATTTAGTACTGTGCATGTACTTACCTTTAGTAAGTACATGTAAATTGAATGTTACATCATCATCATGGGCTGCACGGTGGCGCAGTGGTTAGCACTGTGGCAGCACAGTTTACCCTCGGCCGGGGGGGGGGGATCGTGAGATTGTGGGTTCGATCCCTGCCCCCGACCAACAGTGATCTGTGTGGAATTTGCATGTTCTCCCCGTGTTGCGTGGGTTTACTCTGGATTTCTCCTGTTTCCTCCTACATACCAAAAACATGCAGGTTAGGGATACGGGCCACTTGCGCACGCAGCGACCGGCAGCTGGTGGCTTGTCACCAGACTGCAAAACAAATCTACCTACGGGTACAAAATAAGTTATAAAAATCATTGTTCAAAATTCTGAGAATTTTAAGACAAAGAATTTTGTATCATATAAAGCAAAAATACCCATACATGTAAACGAAAATGTATTTAAAAAAACCCATGACCATAATTCAAATTTGGTGTTGACCAGTGTAATCACAGTTGGTTCATAAATTCACAGGTGATTTGATATCTAATGTCTTTCTGGTCTATTTTGTAATACTCTGGGCATGACTGAACATTGTCAAGGACCACTTTCACCCTCTGCATAAACACTTTGAACTGCTGCCATCTGGCAAACGATTGCGAAGCATCAGAGGCAAAACCACCAGACTGATCAACAGCTTCCTTCCACAAGCTGTTAGAGATTCCGGATCAACTGTTCAGCATCCTCATACATACTACTGCACCTTATGGACATTATTTGTATATTATAGTTCTGGTTAGTTTTCAAGTATGTCTCAGGGATGGGTGAATGGCTGTGTTGGCGTGGGGGGTGAGTGAGTGTCTTAAAGGCGTCGGCCGGACAAAAATTCAATATCGCTAAATCATATCTTAAATTTTTGTGTGAGACGAGCTAATTTGAACCGCACATGTTTTGGTGTCAACAAATGTCGCATAAGGTGACAATGCGCTCTTGAAGTACGCTGTCCTTGAGAGCTGTCTGACTCAGCCAAGCGATCAGCGGCTAAGATGGCCACTAACTGTGTGACGTCATTTCAGGAAGAGACACGCACACGCTCGGTGGACATTGCTTGTTGTTTACGTTTTAAAATCGGCAATTACGGATATTTCTCGCAGTACTTGTGGATTACAAATAGATTATTTATTAAGATTAGGATTTCAGTAATCAAATTAATTATGGTTTGGCGTAGTGTTGTCTACAGGTGCGACGGTATACCAGAGGAGCATGCGGTGAGTGTTTTTGAATTTCCCATCCCTGGGAAAATCAGAACGGCATGGGTGAAATTCGTTCAGAAAACGCGAAAAAATTGGAATGTCGTCGGTAAATCACCCAACATGTGCAGTAGACATTTCGTTGACAGCGATTTCGAGAATAAGATGCAATTTGTGTCACGACTCACCGCTCATCAGCGGCTTCAGCTGCGCGCACACCTGCGCCTCGTCAGCAGCGGGCTATTTAGCCCACCTGCAGGACGCTGTCTCCCGGGTTCGTCACCTGCCGACGCCAGTCACCTGTCCCTGCAAGTAAGCAACATTATCACTAATTATCCCCGTCTCGGTGTGGTGCCCGTTACCCTTGTCCTCTGCTTTTTTCCGGCTGAACGGCGCGCTGCTCTGCTGCCTGCGCATCAACCCAAGTACAAAGATGCAAGCACTACATACGATCCCCCAGCTCCTGAGAGACTGCAACCTAACACAAAAAACAGTTTCACACAATGAAACAACAGTGCATGTATTATATATATATATATATAAAAATTATTATCCCATTGATTTTCATCATTTTTGGTGACATATCTCACACCTACAATTTATTTATTTCAGACACAAAGGGCTGTGAAAAAGTTGTTGATATGATCAACAAAACACGGGTCCTCAGGGATGTGCGAAAGCTGAGTCCAGGGCAGCAAACTTCAAATGTGGAGGCTTTCCACAGTCTGATTATTCATTTTGCACCAAAGAGTATACACTTCTCATTCCTTGGAATGTTGACAAGGTGAGGAGATGCAATATGTGACCAAAAATATGAAATGCAATTATAATAACAGTGCCAATTACATAGAGTTTCTGCTGATAGATCACTTGTATGTCCAAAAATAAATCATTGTGATAATATTCTGATTACAGACTTTGTTTAGCTGCAATGCACTTTAATGAAAATGCAGGCCGCAAGCAGGCACAGAATCGTGATGGTGAGCCGGTCTTCATCATCAGGTACCCAAAATTCAAAAAAGGCGGATATAAACTGCAAGCAAAGAAAGTTAATCCAACTTTCAGTGAGTATAAGAAATATTAGTATCATTTTCTAGGCTTGTATATGATATTTACAGTGGGTGGAGGGTTGGTCTTCATTCAACTTTCACATTTCATAGCTTATCAAATTATGTTAATTTGGGTCAAATTTGTATTTCATACTGTAGTCAAATGGATGTCTAATTTTTATTGAATATATTTTTTTTCAGAATATGTGGATGATCTGATGAATACTCTGTTCAACAAAACCTTGGTTGATCCAACCCACTTATGGGAGCAGTGGCACTCTGTACAAGCCAGAGTTGCCGCCACATTGAGTGCCAAATTTCAGCGTCCCATCAAAGCTGATGCTGTTGAGCAACATGGATCTAGATTTTCAAAATCAAACATGTAAAAGTAGAAGAAATTTCCAATTAGCAATGAAAGTTCAGCTTTCAATTGTTAGGGAAGCAACATATTTTGCTAAGACAAACAAATATAAGCCTAAGATTTTAAGAGAAATGTGCTTTTAAAAATGGAACCCGAATTTTATACCAAAATGGTAGAAAAATTATTCAAATGTATATGACACGCGACTTTGATGAATGCTGAAATATTAGAATTATAAAATTGACATGAACATTAATAAACTCAATATATGATTTTACAAAATTTTATTTAAATATAATTTTTCACAAATCTAATCTTGGTAGGCAAAATCCCTTGTAGTGATCCGATGGGAATGTTTCTCTGTTGAGGCTCACAGCACAGGCAGGCAATATCACCCTCACTTCTTCCTGTGCTGACGTCACTGCTGCCCGCCCCTATCGACAGATGGCGGTACTGCAGCATCACTAAGTGAAAGATGGGCTATTACCAAATAAAGTCATTTATGGAGGCTGGTGACACATTAAATCACGGGAATGGCCAGAATGGAATATTTTCATACAATCAGTTTATTGGTTCAATAAAAAAATGTCACCGTCCGAGGACTTTAAATTATGTTCTTACTTATATGGATGCCGAGAGAAACGCAATTTCATCTTGCCTGCACTACAGTTGTATGTACAGCAACATGACAATAAAGGTTGATTGAATTTGATTTGATGACAGCCCAGTAATCTCACTAGTAGCTAGCCTAGCGTAGCTAATGCAGCTGGTAGGGTTGCTTTTGTGCGCGCTAAAACCCAAGGACATGTCTATCCTTTCAGTTACTCAAACCATGCAACCCTGTCCCCAAAGATGCTTTATTAAGGCTTTAACACTGACATTCAGACAATTTTATGTTGGTTCACTTAAGCTGTGTCTGACAACCAAAGCTAACCAGCCAAGCACAGCAGGGAATAAACCTAAGGGTGAGGTGAACCTGGGTTCACTGGCATTTTAGAAAAGATGCCCTCAACTGGGTTGTTGTGATGGAGGGTGTTTAATAAGCATTGGAAATTATGCTCCAGTAAAGAAATCCAAAAGTATTTTCACCAAAGCATGTCATGGACATTTCATTAATACCTCTTGGAGCCGTTTAAACGTATGAAAAAAAGACCATAATATGTCACATTTAAAAAGGAAGTTTTTCCTCCCAACTGTGGCAGTGTGCTTGCTCACAAGGGATCACATGATCGATGGCGTCTCTTTCAAGATTACAAGACCTTTACATGTGAATATGTAAAGACCTTGTTTGTTTCAGCGTCATGCTTCTGCAACAAAATGATGATGTAATGACGGCGTGGCTGGGGATCCCAACACAATAGCTACATTGTGCCCCACTACGTAGCCTGATGTGCACCTCTCCAGAAATGTAACCACACACACAGCGCTTCAGCTGCAGTGCTTTAACTGTGGTGGTTCAGTACGGCCGTGCTAAAAACATCATGAGCGCAGGACCACTTGTGGCTAAGTTTCCCGACGGCTGCACAAGTCCAGAAAGTTCTGAAGAATAGATGGAAAACCAAATTCCAAAGCTCCAGTATGGAAGCATTTCAGATTGAAGCTGAATGAGCGAGGACAGCTGCAATGAAAACTGTCAACACAACCAACCTGAAAATACATTTTAAAAAAAATAATCGACCTGTTCAGTTTTTTTCAAGTTGGAACAAAACTGCAATGAGACAGGCAGAGCCCTCCATTTCCCCACACTCTGGTATAAAGGAGCCTTTGACCACAAATGCAGATAATATAAGTGCACACTCACAGACAGTGTTGTAGCCAAAGAGATCCAACCATATATTTATTTATATTTTTCCAAATGTCAATTCAATAAATAAAAGCAGTACATGGATTGTTATTATACCACTACAACCTGGGCATAAAATGGTCTTCATGATGCCAATATCATTCATCGTGAAAATTTCTGGAAAAAAAAAAATCATCATCTGCTAAAATTTGTTATCGTTACAGGCCTACTTACATGGTGTACAAGAGGTGCCAAGAGCTCACATCAACTCTGGAAGATCCTCTGGGTTATCTGGAGGAGGGGGAAGGTGGCCCAGCAAAGGACGTTCAATGACTGGTTCCAATAGGAGAGAAAACAAGACAGTTATTATGGTCATCATAAGCAGGCCAAAGGGCTGTTCCACGAGGTACATGCGTGCTAGTCATAAGACAACATAGAAATATCAGATTTCAGCTCCCACCTGAGTGCAGTACCACTTCCCCACAAAAGGTGGCGAGAGTGCACCAAGCACAGGAGCGTTCAGTATCAAGACAAAGACGTCCCTTTTTTTTGTTTGTTTTTTTAAGACGACTGTCAGTCAAGAAAAAAAACCAATACAGAATTAATGACAAATTATATCGTGCTGTTAACTGTTAAGTAATTCCTCCTTGACGAAGGCACACATATCACATATGTCAAACAGATAAACATATCACATGCTGTTAAGCTGTAAAAACAGTTTTTCTGCCTGAAGAGAAGGCACAAAATACATCACAAACCTTAATCAGGTAAGGGTAGACGTACCTCACGCTGCTAAACTTGGCAACAGTTCCGGCTGAGAAGACGGCAAATGCATATTATATACCTCAGGCGGGCACAAACCGTGCAGGCCGTGATATACAGCCGCTGCAGAGCCTTCTCTCATTCAGCAGAAAACCGCGACTATTTTATGACACAGCCAAGGGGAACCAGAGTAAAGGCAGCCCAGACAGCACAAGCATAATGCCAAGCAAACGGTATAAGCTCTTGCCGCACCAGGAGGAAAGAAAGAGGAAGAGTGAGTGGATGCAGGGGATGTATATGGGGAGTGCATCCACAGGTGTGGTTAATTTGGTCTAATGCTCCTACCCCAAGGATCGGTGTCACTTGGTTACAGGATCACTGAAATGAAATAAAACTTGGTCATCCGGGGTGCATTTAAAAAAACACAGATTTTTTTTTCCTGCTTCTCAGTTGGCAGACACAACATGCTTTCTGATGCGCCTCTCTCCCCGTTGGTGCAAGTGTGTTCGCCTGTGCGTGCGCACCTGTCTGTGTGCGTGCACACATGCCGTGTCTGCGGCTGCGTCTCAGTTCAGGGGTTGCAGCCTCATGGACCGCGGCCCTGGAGGCCAGAGCACTCCAGGGTCGGGCAGGCTGCATCTAAAGGCTGATTTATGACTGTTAAATGAGTCGATCTAGTTCTTTGGAGGACGTATGTTTGCGTGACCACGCACTAGCCTGTTACCTAGCAACCATGACAGCATCCGTTGAGAGGTTTTTTCTGACATTTTTGACAGAGATAGAACTTTATTATTTTTTTAATCTTTTTTTATCATTGTATTTTCTTTGCCTTTTACTGGAGAATCTTCACCAGACAGAGAGAAAACCGTGACTAGGTAAAATAAGACTTGTTAAAATCAGAATCAGAATCAGATTTATTGCCATTGTTCATGTAGTACACAAACTAGGAATTTGTCTCGGTGCAATGCTGCAACATTAAACATGATAAAATAAAAGAAATAAACTATACATGCAATAAAGTGTAGAATAAGAATGAGTAATACTAGTCAGCAGTTTAAATATATTAGCGAGCAGCAGATAATGTGGAGAACCATATAGTGCAGTCGGTAATGCAAGAAGAAAACAGTGATGATTGACATGAGTCTGGTTCAGCTGCTGTACATAGTGCACGAGAGTCAATAAGTCACTTAGTGTTAAGCAGTCTGATGGCAGAGGGGAAGACGCTGTTCATGTGACGGGAGGTTTTAGTCTGAATGGACCGAAGTCTTCTACCTGAGGGGAGAGGGGCGAACAGTACATGACCAGGGTGTGAAGGATCGGCTATGATCCGGCCAGCACGCCTCCGGGTCCTGGAGATGTGCAGATCCTGGAGAGATGGGAGCTTGCAGCCAATCACCTTCTCAGCAGTGCGCACGACACGCTGCAGCCTTAGTCTGTCCCTGGCAGTGGCTCCTGCGTACCACACGGTTATGGAGGTGGTGAGGATGGACTCGATGATGGCTGTGTAGAACTGCACTAACATCTTGGTGGGTAGCTTGAGCTTCCTCAGCTGCCGCAGGAAGAACATCCTCTGCTGGGCCTTTTTGATGAGGGAGCTGATGGTTGGCTCCCACTTGAGGTCCCTGGTGATGGTGGTGCCTAGAAAGCGGAAGGAATCAGCAGCGGTGATGGGAGAGCCTGTGAGGGTGAGGGGGGGGCAGGGGGGTTGTGACTTTCCTGAAGTCCACAATCATCTCCACTGTCTTCAGAGCGTTCAGCTGCAGGTTGTTGTCGTTGCACCAGGACGCCAGCTGGGCCACCTCTCTCCTGTAGGCGGACTCGTCGCCGTTGGAGATGAGCCCGATGAGGGTGGTGTCGTCCGCAAACTTGATCAGCTTGACAGACTGGTGGCTGGAGGTGCAGGAGTTGGTATAAAGGGAGAAGAGTAGGGGGGAAAGTACACAGCCCTGGGGTGATCCGGGGCTGATGCTAACAGAGTCTGAGACAATCTTTCCCATCCGCACATGCTGCCTCCGGTCCGTCAGGAAGTCGGTGATCCACCTGCAGAGGGAGTCAGGCACGTTGAGCAGGGACAGCTTGTCCCGGAGCAGAGCGGGGCGGATGGTGTTGAATGCGGAGCTGAAGTCCACAAACAGGATCCTGGCGTAGGTTCCCGGGGAGTCCAGGTGCTGCAGGATGGAGTGGAGGGCCAGGTTGACTGCGTCGTCTACAGACCTGTTGGCTCAGTAGGCAAACTGCAGCGGGTCCAGGAGGGGAGTGGTGATGGACTTGAGGTGGGGCAGGACCAGGCGCTCAAAGGACTTCATGACTACAGAGGTGAGCGCTACAGGTCTGTAGTCGTTAAGTCCAGTGATCCGTGGCTTCTTGGGGACAGGGATGATGGTGGAGGATTTGAGGCAGGTCGGCACGTGGCATAGCTTAAGGGAGGTGTTAAAATTGTCTGTGAAGACAGGAGCCAGCTCTTTCGCACAGTGTCTCAGGGTGGAGGGAGACACGCCGTCTGGACCGGGGGCCTTGCGCGGGTTCAGTCTGGAGAACTGTTTGAGCACGTCCTGCTCACTGATGACAAGGGCAGGGGGGAGGAGGGGGGGCCGCCTTTGATGAAGTAGGGACCGTGGAGGCTGTGGAGCTGGAGGGAGGGGGGGAGTTGGACACAGCTGACGAGGTGTCAAAACGGGCATAGTGTTGGGACAGTCTTTGACAAAGGGCTTTGTCATCCTGACCTTTAGGAGCCTGAGGCCGATAGTTGGTGATTTGCCTCAGTCCTCTTCACACAGAAGCAGAGTCGTTAGCCGTGAACTGCTGCTGGAGTCTCTCAGAATACACAGATTTAGCTCTCCTCAGCTCTCTGTTAAACCGATATTTAACCTCTCTGTAGCAGTCCCTGTCTCCACTTTTCAGCGCTGCTTCCTTCTCCTTCCTGATCTGTCTGAGCTTAGCAGTGAACCAGGGCTTGTCATTGGAGTACCTCTCCCTGGTGCGCGATGGAAGAATGCTCTCCTCACAAAAGTGGATATATGAGTTCACAGTGTCCGTGTACTCATCCAAATCATGGGTGGCTCCTTTAAACATGCCCCAGTCAGTTATTTCCATGCACGTTTCCAGCTTCTCCTCAGCTTCACTGGTCCATTTCTTCGTAGTGCTCACAACAGGTTTAGTGAGCTTCAGTCTCTGTCTGTAAGTGGGAATGAGGTGGACCATCACATGATCAGATAGTCCGAGCGCAGCGCGGGGAACAGCGTGATACGCGTCCTTAACTGTGGTGTAACAGTGATCCAGCGTGTTTTTTCCTCTGGTGGGGCATTTAATAAACTGTTTGTAGCGGGGGAGATCGTGGCTCAGATTGCTCTGGTTAAAGTCGCCAACCACAATAACCAGAGAGTCCGGAAAAGTGCGCTCCGTATGTTGGATGTGATCCGCGAGCGCGCGCTGAGCTACGCGCACGTCCGCATCGGGAGGGACGTACACAGCGGCGAGGATGAATGAAGCGAACTCCCGCGGGGAATAAAATGGCTTGCAGTTAATAAAAAGAAATTCCAGGGCGGGAGAACAGTGTTGGGAGATCACCGTTACATCAGAGCACCAGCTGCTGTTGATGTAAAAGCAGACTCCTCCTCCTGTGGTCTTACCGGAGAGCTCTGTGTCTCGATCAGCACGAAACAGCTGAAATCCCTCGAGGCGCAGCGCGCTGTCCGGTGTATTTTCCCTGAGCCAGGTCTCAGTAAAACAGAGGGCAGCCGAGGAAGAGAGGTCCTTAAAACGCATCAGCAGTCTTAGTTCATCTACCTTGTTAGAGAGAGAGTTGGCATTGGACAGAAATATGCCAGGCAAAGCCGTGCGTGTGCCTCTCCTGCGAAGCCGAACGAGAGCGCCCGCTCGCCTTCCTCTCTTTCGCCGTCTCACTTTTCGAGCCAAGCAATGAACCAGATCGGCGGCAGGAGCTAAAAAAACTGGGAGTAGGTCCGTGGGAGTGAAAGTCCTGATATTTAGAAGCTCTTCACGGGTTAAAAAAGGGTTTAAAAGTTAGCAGGTTAGCAAGTTAGCACGGGTTAAAAGTTAGCAGGTAAAATTAAGGTTGTGGAGCAGGTAAATGAAGAGGCAGATTTGTCTCAGACGATTTATTACACACTCTCACATCTCAAACATAGACAGAATGGCATTCCAGCAGAAACTCCTCTCTTAAATATCATGGCATTCTTCTAGCATTTTCTAACACACAAAAGATGACCTTTGCGTCACATTACATTTAACCCCCTCATCCTTAACACCTCCCTGTTATCTCACTAGGAAACCCCTGCTCTTTGTTCCCACTGTCTCCTGTCTGAGATGGTACACAATCAGGCTCTCCCCAGGTGCCACACCACCACCCCCAGCATCTTAAATAGGACAATAGGTACCAGTCGTTCTGTTCTGACTTCCCATCGGATCTGGGATCGTCACTTCCTTATGGTAACGTATCATCACTTCCTGTTTTGCTGTCTGCCTGTGTGGTTTGCTCTCCAGCCACTAGCTAGCCACTAGCTATGGCTACTAGCTCTCTTTCCTCTCCTCTGGTGTGCTCTCTCTGTCAGATGTTTAGCTACACCTCTGCCTCTTTTAGTGATAACGGTAAATGTAATAAATGTTGTCTTTTTGAGGCGCTGGAGGCGAGGTTGTCTGATTTGGAATCCCGGCTCCGCTGCATTGAAACACCGTCTGCGCCAGTTAATCTTGACGGACGCCCCTTAGCTGCAGCGGAGCTAGCTAGCTTAGGCCCCCCTGTCAGCGGTTCCCCGGCTCTCCTCAGCAGCGAGGAGACTGGGTGGGTGACGGTGAGAAGAAAGCCTAGTCGCAAAGCCCCGGTACACCACCAACCTGTTCACGTTTCTAATCGTTTTTCCCGCTCAGCGACACACCCGCTGAGGAAAAAACTCTGATCATTGGCTACTCTGTAGTCAGAAACGTGAACCTAGAGACTCCAGCAGCCATAGTCAAATGCATTCCTGGGGCCAGAGCAGGCGACATCGAGTCAAATTTGAAAATGCTGGCTAAAAGTAACTGTAAATATTCCACAATTGTTATTCACGCCGGCATTAATGACATCCGTCTCCGGCAGTCGGAAGTCAGGAAACTTAATATAGAATCGGTGTGTGACTTTGCAAAAACGATGTCAGCCACTGTAGTATTCTCTGGGCCCCTCCCCAATCTGACCAGTGATGACATGTTTAGCCGCTCGTCATCCTTGAACCGCTGGCTGTCTGTGTGGTGTCCTAAAAATGACGTGGGCTACACTGACAATTGGAGCTCTTTTTGGGGAAAGCCTGGTCTTATGAGACGAGACAGCATTCATCCCACTTTGGATGGTGCTTCTCATTTATCTAACAATCTGGCATCTTTTTTATCCAAATTTCCAAAACCCTGACTACTCAGAGTTGGGACCAGGAAGCAGAGTCGCAGTCTTACACGCCTCTCTGCAGCTCCTCTTCATCCACCACCCCTCAGTTTAGCCCCTGACTTCCCCATCAGAGAATCGTTGTCTGCTCCCTCCAAAGTAAATAAAAATATAATGCATAAGCATCCCAAAGTGATAAAGCAAAATATTGGTAAAACTCAAATTAAACATAAAGCCTCTAAATTGAATGAATTGGCCTCTGTTCCTCCTCATAATTTAAAAATTAAATGTGGTTTATTAAATATTAGGTCTCTAACTCCCAAGTCTCTGTTAGTCCATGATCTGTTAATTGATCATCAGATTGATTTAATTTCCCTTACAGAGACTTGGTTAGGGCAAGAGGATTATGTTGGTTTAAATGAATCAACTCCCTCTGGTTATTTAAACTGTCAAAATCCCAGAAGTTCTGGTCGTGGAGGAGGAGTAGCAACAATTTACCATTCCAAATTACTAGTTAATGTAAAGCAAAAAACATGTTATAATTCCTTTGAGGGCCTGGTCCTCAGTATTGGGCACTTTAGCAATTTTAGGTTAAACCCAATTTTATTTGCCATAGTTTATCGTCCCCCATCAACCTACTCAGAATTTTTATCCAAATTTGCTGATTTCTTAGCTGATTTAGTGCTGAAATCTGATAGAATAATTATAGTAGGGGACTTTAATATACATGTGGATGTAGATAGTGACTGCCTTAATGTGGCATTTAATTCAATATTAGACTCGATTGGGTTTTCTTAGAAAGTAGGAAATTCTACTCATTACCTCCACTATACATTGGACCTTGTTCTGACATATGGCATAGAAATAGAAACTCTTGTAGTGTCTCCTCATAACCCTGTACTGTCAGACCATTGTCTGTTAACCTTTGATTTTACTATTTCTGACTATTTGGCTCCTAAAGAAAAATATTATTACAGTAGATGCCTCTCAGATGATGCTGTTACCAAATTTATGCAGATTGTTTCCTCTATGCCATGTGTCAACACAACGGAAATAAGCTATAGACAGCTTGCTCCTTCTGTAATTGATGACATGGTGGATAGTGTTTCAGCTTCTCTGCATCAGACTCTAGACTTGGTGGCCCCCTTAAAAAAGAAAAAGTCTAATCAGAGATTTCTAACTCCTTGGTTCAACACAGAAACTCGTAGCTTAAAACAGAAGACTCGTCAATTAGAAAGAAAATGGCGCTCCACTAATTTAGATTTCAGCTTGGAGAAATCATCTTTTAATTTATAAAAAATCTCTTAGAAAAGCTAGAACGAGTTATTACTCTGCATTAATAGAAGAGAACAAGAATAATCCCAGGTTTCTTTTCAGTACTGTAGCCAGGTTGACAAAGAGTCAGGACTCTGTCAATCCTAGCATTCCCTTAGAGCTTACTAGTCAGGACTTTATGAACTTTTTCAATAATAAAATTTCATCCATCAGAGATAAAATCAATCAGATTCTTCCCACAGTTAACTTAAATACTGTAACTACTACAACTCCTTCTATTGATGTCTGTCTTGATGAGTTTACTCCAATCGACCTTTGTGAGTTAGACAAAATAGTTTCCTCATCCAAACCTTCAACTTGTCTTTTAGACCCTATTCCTACCAGGTTATTTAAAGAAGTCTTCCCACTTATTGGTAGCCTTATTCTTCATATAATCAATTCTTCATTAACTTTAGGCCATGTACCGCAGGCTTTTAAAACGGCTGTAATTAAACCCTTACTCAAAAAGCCAACGCTAGATCCAGGAGCTTTAGCTAACTATAGATCAATCTCTAATCTCCCTTTCATTTCATCTTAGAAAGAGTTGTTGCTAGACAATTATTTGACCACCTACAGGGAAATGGTTTACTTGAAGAGTTTCAGTCTGGGTTTAGAATCCATCATAGTACTGAAACAGCCTTAGCGAAGGTCACTAACGACGTCCTCATTGCATCTGATAATGGACTAATTTCTGTACTTGTCCTTTTAGACCTTAGTGCAGCTTTTGATACTATCGATCATAATATTCTACTTGATAGATTAGAACACTATGTTGGACTTAATGGAACTTCGTTGCAGTGGTTTAGATCTTATTTATCTGATAGGTTCCAGTTTGTTCATGTAAATAATGAGTTTTCTTTCAACTCAAAGCTCAGTCATGGAGTTCCACAGGGATCTATGCTAGGCCCTACTCTTTTTAGTTTATATATGCTTCCGTTAGGCAACATTATTAGAGAGCACTGTATACATTTTCATTGTTATGCTGATGACACACAATTATACCTGTCAATGAAGCCAGATGATAGTAATCAATTAGCCAAGTTAGAAGCCTGTCTTAAGGAAATCAAAGCTTGGATGACTTGTAATTTCCTGCTATTAAATTCAGATAAGACTGAAGTCATTCTTGTTGGTCCAAAAAACCTTAGAAATTCCTTTCCAAATCAAACTTTCAGTTTGGATGCAGTTACTCTTTCTCTTAATAGCTCTGTGAGGAACCTTGGAGTTATTTTTGATCAGGATTTGTCCTTCAATTCACATATTAAATTTGTTTCTACGACTGCCTTCTATCATTTGCGTAATATTGCCAAGATTAGGAGCATCTTGTCTCAGAGTGATGCTGAGAAACTGATCCACGCTTTTGTTAGCTCGAGATTAGATTATTGTAATTCTTTATTATCAGGCTGTCCTAAAACATCTTTAAAAAGTCTTCAGCTGATCCAAAATGCTGCAGCAAGAGTTTTAACAGGTACTAGAAAGAGAGATCATATCTCTCCGGTTCTGGCCTCCCTTCATTGGCTTCCCATAGAGTTTAGAATTAAGTTTAAAATCCTTCTTCTTACTTACAACGCTCTAAACAATCAGAGTCCTTTTTATTTAAAAGATCTGATACTACCGTATTATCCTAACAGAGCACTACGCTCCCAAAATGCAGGATTACTTGTAATACCTAGACTCTCCAAAAGTACAATCGGAGGCAGAGCCTTCAGTTATCGAGCTCCTCTCCTGTGGAATCAGCTGCCAATCTGGATTCGGGAGTCAGACTCGATCTCTGTTTTTAAGAATAGGGCTAAAACCTACCTTTTTGATATAGCCTACAATTAGGGAGGGATCATGTGTTTCTGAACCCTCCCTTAGTTATGCTGCTAATAGGTTTAGTCAGCCGGGGGACCTCCAGGAATGCACTGGGCCTCACTCCTTTTCTCACTCTCAATGAAATATTTTTTTTGCTGGTCATTTACATTTGTTTGTTCTCTCCCATAGATTGAGTCCCCATCGTGCTGTTTGCTCTCTACATGTCTGTTCTTTTCTTCTTCTCTATCCCCTCACCCCCCAGCCAGTCGCAGCAGATGACTGCCCCTCCCTGAGCCTGGTTCTGCTGGAGGTTTCTTCCTGTTAAAAGGGAGTTTTTCCTCTCCACCGTCGCCAAGTGCTTGCTCACAGGGGATCGCCTGATTGCTGGGGTCTTTCTGCAACTGTGGGGGTTCCCCCTACAGTTGATAGTGCTATGAGATGACTGTTGTTGTGAAATGGCGCTATATAAATAAAGTTGAATTGAATTGAATTGAATTGAA
The DNA here is from genome assembly GCA_020510985.1 of Pholidichthys leucotaenia. Classification (NCBI taxonomy): domain Eukaryota; kingdom Metazoa; phylum Chordata; class Actinopteri; order Cichliformes; family Pholidichthyidae; genus Pholidichthys; species Pholidichthys leucotaenia. Next base: position 123,498,001 of record CM035847.1, on the reverse strand, counting down.
TTGAACAATAGGATAACAGTCCACATGCTGTGATAGAACAATTAAACATCAGTCCATATGCTGCTTGGGCTTCAGTCTTCTCCCGTATCTGCTGTAACCGGAATTCACCGCCTCAACGGCGCTGCCGTGCGTATGGGGGGGTCTGTTGTTTGGGGGGAAAACACTTCTGTCTGTCCGTGTGGCTGCTCTGGTGAATCGTGAGCTCTCCGTGGGGGTCTTCCACACCGAGGGGCCCTCGCCAACAGCACTTGCTCGTCCGCCACAACAAAAGCGGGTTTGAGTCTGTCTATGCCAATTTTTTCCCTCCTACCCCCCAAGTCAAGCAAAAAATGCTTATCCCCTGTTTCCAGCACTCTGAACGGTCCATCATAGGGTGGGCGCAGTGGAGGGCAGTGGGCGTCGTGTCTGACAAAAATGAACTCCGTGTTCTTTAAAGTTTTAGGCACAAAAACGCGCGGAAAACTGTGGTGGGCAGGGCCCGGCATCGTGCCTGAGTCTGCGCTACGCTGCAAAAGCTGAGACGGGCAGCTGCCCGGGGCAGGATTATCTGGCAGAAATTCCCCGGGCAGCCGAAGTGGCTGCGCAAACACGAGTTCTGTGGGGAAGCTTCCAGATCCTCTTTAGGCGCGGAGCGCAACCCCAATAAAACCCACGGTAGTACATGGGACCTGTTGGACCGGTTTTGTGACTCACATTTTAGGTTAGAACAAAGGCAGGAATCTTAGCCTTGGTATGCAAGGCTGGAGACTGTGGGGGGTCAATTAAGGGATTAAGGAAAGGATGCATGGGAGACAGTGGAAGTGATATCATGGAGAGAAATGCATTGTGACTGTCTTTATTATGCAAGGTGGTGAAATGCATTGTGACTGTCTTTATTATGCAAGGTGGTCTGTGTGACATGTGATCTATGAGGTGTGAAGTCCCTGATATTTAAGGACGAGAGTTTACTGTTTCACTCTCTTTTTTCTCTGCTTTGAAATGATGGCGATGTGAATAAAGCTGACTCTGAGAAAGAACTCTGCCTCGTCATTTTCACATCTTCCACACTGGTGACCCGAGACGTATCATGGAAGAAGAAAATTCCCTCAGGCCAGCCGCGTCAGGAGCCCCCAGCCAAGCGAATGCCGCTACAGTCCAGCTACCGGACTTCTGGCAGAACAATCCGAGCTCCTGGTTCAACGCAGTTGAGGCGCAGTTCAACCTCCGGGGGATATCGGTAGATGCCACGAAATTCTACCACGTAGTCGCAAAGCTGGACAACAACACGGCCCAGCATGTGGACAGCCTGATCGACCAGCCGCCGGAGAGTGGCAAATACGGCACGTTGAAGGCTGCACTCATCCAGCAATTCACCCCCTCGGCGGAGGAGCAAGCAGAGAGGCTCCTGGCGCTGACGGAGGGGGAAAACGACATGCCCGCGAGCCTGATGGAGAAGTTGTTGAGGTTGAAAGACTCTGACGACGATCACTTTATTTTCACCCACCTCTTCCTCAGGACTCTACCGTCAGCAGCGAGAGCGGTTCTGGCCAGTTCGCCACTGTTGGCCCTACGGGACTACCGTGCGCTGAGCCGAGAGGCGCAGCGGATTGTCAATGCCACCAAGCGGCGCGCAGCCACGGCCGCTGCAGCGGAACTCGGCGCGATGACCAGAGACGACAGGAGGCCAGAGGCAGCGGTGCCAGACTCACCGACGACGGCGGCGGCAAGGGCCAGGGAGCGTGGACCGGACGTCTTTTGTTTCTACCATCGCCGCTTCGCAGAGAGGGTACGCAAGTGTGTACTGCCGCACCAGTTCGGGCGTTTGGGAAACGCCAAGACCGGGGGTCGGTAGCAGCCGCGGCCCTCAGGGAAGAGAACAAGCTGCTCTACTTGTCGGACGCACGCTCCGGGAGGCAGTTCCTCGTCGACACAGGCTGCCAGTTGAGTTTCATCACACCTTCCTACGCAGACAGACTGGCTGGTTCCGGAGGTCCCCGGGTGACAGCGGCGAACGGCTCGGAGATTAAGAACTTTGGTGAGAAGACTCTGCTTCTGTCTCTACACGGCCGTGCATATGAGTGGACTTTTGTTGTAGCAACAGTAAATTTCAATATGTTGGGGGCTGATTTTTTGTGCTCACATGGGTTGTTGGTTGATCTCGCTAACAGGCGCCTGGTTAATGCACTTTCTTTTGATTCTATCCCCTGTACAGCGCGAGTGGCCCCGCCAACAGCACAAGCCAACGTCACAGCAGCAGGCGGTAAGTTCCACACACTGCTCACTCAGTTCCCAGCGCTCACTGTCCCCACTTTTTCGGCAACAGTCGCTAAGCACGGGGTGGAGCATTTTATTACCACTACCGGACCGCCCGTTTTTGCAAAAGCTCGGCGCTTGGACGCAGTTAAACTAGGAGTTCGCCAACCTGGAGAGGTTGGGCATTATCCAACGTTCAAACAGTCCGTGGGCTTCCCCCCTACATATGGTCCCGAAAGCTGACGGATCATGGCGCCCTTGCGGGGATTTCCGCAGGTTAAACAACGCTACAGCGCATGACCGCTACCCAATCCCACATATCCAAGATTTTTTGGTTCATTTGGCAGGGGTGCACATTTTTTCTAAAATAGACTCGGTCCGCGGTTACCACCAAGTCCCAGTGCGCGCTGAGGACATACCCAAAACAGTGGTAATAACGCCGTTTGGTTTATTCGAGTTTTTACGTATGCCATTCGGACTTAAAGGGGCTGCTCAGACGTTCCAATGCATGATGGACGCGGTGCTTCGCGATCTCCCTTTCGTGTTCGTCTACCTGGACGATATTTTAGTAGCCAGCGTGCCCGAAGACGAACACGAAAAACACCTGGCCACAGTTTTCCGAAGGTTGGGAGATCACGGGTTAATAATCAACCCAGCGAAGTGTCAGTTCGGGGTGGCGCAGATCGATTTTTTAGGACACCGCGTCTCCCCTGAAGGAGCAGTTCCGCTGCCTGACAAAGTGCGCGCTGTGGCAGATTTTCCCCGGCCACAGACAGTCAGGGCGTTGCAGGAGTTTTTGGGAATGGTGAATTTTTATAACCGTTTTCTCCCCCGCGCGGCGCAACTCATGCAGCCGCTGTATGCCGCGCTCAAAAAAAAGAAACCCGCGGATAAGGTCGAGTGGTCCCCGGAGCGGGACCAAGCGTTCTCGGAGGTGAAAGCAGCCTTGGCAAAGGCTGCATTGTTGGCACACCCAGACCCAACGGCCCGCATAGCACTCACCACTGACGCGTCAGAGGTGGCCATAGAGGCGGTCGTGGAGCAACATGTAGCCGGGGTTTGGCAGCCCCTCGCATTTTTCAGCAGGACCTTGCGCGATAGCGAACGTAAATACAGAGCGTTCGACAGGGAGCTGCTCGCTCTCCATTTGGCCATCCGCCACTTTCAGTTCTGGCTGGAAGGACGCGTTTTCACCGCGTTCGTTGATCACAAACCACTAACATTCGCGATGGCCAAAGTCTCTGAACCGTGGTCAGGCCGGCAGCAGAGACAGCTGGCCGCCATATCAGAGTTTACCACTGATATTCAGCATGTGGCGGGCAAACTCAATGTAGTGGCAGATTGCCTCTCGTGCGCCGTGGCGGCCCCAGTCAGCGTAGGGTTAGATTATGCAGCCATGGCCGCGGAGCAGGTTAATGACGCAGACCTGCGCGCGCTCCAGTCTGGACCAACAGGGTTAAGGCTGGAGAGCAGGGTGCTGCAAGACGGTATGCCCCTCCTAATCTGCGATGTCTCCACTGGACGGCCGCATCCAGTAGTACCGGCCACGTGGCGCCGCCGCGTTTTTGACTCGGTTCATTCTTTGGCGCACCCCGGAGTGCGCGCGTCGGTCAAAATGGTGGGAGAGAAATTTGTGTGGCCGAGCCTCCGCAAACAGGTCAAAGAGTGGGCAGCAGCCTGCACAGCGTGTCAACGAGCCAAAGTACACAGGCACACGAGGGCTCCTTTGGAACAGTTTCACATTCCAGCCAAGAGGTTCGATCACGTTCATGTGGACCTCGTTGGACCCCTCCCGCTGTCACAGGGGTGCGCACATCTTCTGACAATGGTGGACCGCGCCACGCGCTGGCCTGAAGTGGTCCCGCTGGCATCAACCACGGCCGAGGAAGTGGCGCGCGTGTTTTTAACAGCTTGGGTGGCGCGCTTCGGCGTTCCGTCGGACATTACGTCGGACAGAGGCCCTCAATTTGTTTCCGAGCTTTGGTCGACAATGGCCCGCAGCCTGGGTGTCACAATTCACCGCACAACCGCGTACAATCCGCAGGCTAACGGGTTATGCAAATGTTTTCATAGGTCATTGAAAGCGGCTCTCAGAGCATCACTGACGGATACAAATTGGGTTGACAAGTTACCATGGGTGTTATTGGGGTTGCGTTCTGCACCTAAAGAGGATCTAGAAGCCTCACCAGCTGAGCTCGTGTTTGCGCAGCCACTCCGGCTGCCTGGGGAGTTTCTCCCAGATAGCCCTGCGCCAAACGCCTCCCCGTCTCAGCTGTTGCGGAGTAACATAGAATCAAGCACGCTGCCCGGCCCCGCGCACCACAGTTTTCCGCACGTTTTTGTGCCTAAAACTTTGAAGAACGCAGAGTTTGTTTTTGTTAGACACGATGCACATCGAACCCCGTTGCAGCCGCCTTATGATGGACCATTCAGAGTGCTAGAAACAGGGGACAAGCAGTTTTTGCTAGATTTGGGGGGTAGGAAAGAGAAAATTGGCATAAACAGACTTAAACCCGCTTTTGTGGTGGCAGATGAGGAAGTGCTGTTGGCAAAGGCCCCGCGGCGAGGTAGACCACCACAGAGGGTTTCACACAGTAATGTTTCCCAAAGTAATGTTTCCCCAGAACACCCGCAGAGACTGACAAAGGGTTTCCGCCCCCAGACGGCAAACCCCCAGCGTGACAGCGCCGCAGAGACGATGAACCCCAGCTACAGCAGATTCGGCAGGAGGCTGAAGCCTATCCAGCATGTGGACTGATGTGTATTGATGCTATCACGGCATGCATGTGGTTATCTTCTTGTTGTTCTGTTTTTCTAAAATGCTGGGGGGGTTTGTGTGGGAACACACATGGGACCTGTTGGACCGGTTTTGTGACTCACATTTTAGGTCAGAACAAAGGCAGGAGTCTTAGCCTTGGTATGCAAGGCTGGAGACTGTGGGGGGTCAATTAAGGGATTAAGGAAAGGATGCATGGGAGACAGTGGAAATGATATCATGGAGAGAAATGCATTGTGACTGTCTTTATTATGCAAGGTGGTGAAATGCATTGTGACTGTCTTTATTATGCAAGGTGGTCTGTGTGACATGTGATCTATGAGGTGTGAAGTCCCTGATATTTAAGGACGAGAGTTTACTGTTTCACTCTCTTTTTTCTCTGCTTTGAAATGATGGAGATGTGAATAAAGCTGACTCTGAGAAAGAACTCTGCCTCGTCATTTTCACATCTTCCACAATCCCCTGTTTCCAGCACTCTGAACGGTCCATCATAGGGTGGGCGTAGTGGAGGGCAGTGGGCGTCGTGTCTGACAAAAACAAACTCCGCGTTCTTCAAAGTTTTAGGCACAAAAACGCGCGGAAAACTGTGGTGGGCAGGGCCCGGCATTGTGCCTGAGTCTGCGCTACGCTGCAAAAGCTGAGACGGGCAGCTGCCCGGCGCAGGATTATTGGGCAGAAATTCCCCGTGCAGGCAAACACGAGTTCTGCCGGGGAAGCTTCCAGATCCTCTTTAGGCACGGAGCGCAACCCCAATAAAACCCACGGTAGCCTGTCTACCCAATTTGCATCCGTCAATGAAGCCTTGAGTGCGCTTTCAATGATCTATGAAAACGCTCGCATAACCCATTAGCCTGTGGGTTGTACGCGGTTGTGCGGTGAATTGTAATACCCAGGCTGCGGGCCATCGTGGACCAGAGCTCGGAAACAAATTGAGGGCCTCTGTCAGATGTAATGTCCGACGGGACTCCAAAACGCGCCACCCATTCTGTTAAAAAAGCACAAGCCACCTCCTCGGACGTGGTTGCCGCCAGCGGTACCGCTTCTGGCCAGCACGTGGTGCGGTCCACCATAGTCAGGAGGTGCGTGCACCCCTGTGATGGCAGGAGGGGGCCCACGAGGTCCACGTGAACATGGTCGAACCTCTTAGCCGGAATACGAAATGGCTCCAAGGGAGCCTTCGTGTGTCTGTGTACTTTGGCTTGTTGGCACGCCACACAGGCTGCAGCCCACTCTTTCACTTGTTTGCGGAGGCTCGGCCACACAAATTTCTCTCCTACCATTTTGACCGACGCGCGCACTCCTGGGTGCACCAAAGAGTGAACCGACTCAAACACGCGGCGGCGCCACGCGGCCGGGACCACGGGACGTGGGCGACCCGTGGAGACATCGCAGATTAGGGGGGGCATGCCGTCTTGCAGCACCCTGCTCTCCAGCCTTAACCCTGTTGGTCCAGACTGGAGCGCGCGCACGTCCGCATCGCTAATCTGCTTCGCGGCCATGACTGCGTAATCTATCCCCACGCAGACCGGGGCCAGTATGTAGTATGTAGCCAGTATGAATGTAGTCCGCCACTACATTCAGTTTACCCGACACATGCTGAATATCGGTAGTAAATTCTGAGATCGCGGCCATCTGCCTCTGCTGCCGGCCGGACCACGGTTCTGAAACCTTGGCCATCGCGAATGTTAGCGGCTTGTGGTCCACGAACGCGGTGAAACTGCGCCCTTCCAGCCAGAACTGAAAGTGGTGAGTGGCCAGGTGGAGAGCCAGCAACTCTCTGTCGAATGCGCTGTATTTACGTTCACTGTCGCGCAAAGTCCTGCTGAAAAAGGCGAGCGGCTGCCAAGCCCTGGCGACGCGCTGCTCCACGACAGACCCTATGGCCACATCTGAAGCATCAGTGGTGAGCGCTATGCGGGCCGTCGGGTCTGGATGTGCCAGCAATGCGGCGTTTGCCAGGGCTGCTTTAACTTCCGAGAATGCCCGCTCTCGCTCCGGGGTCCATTCGACCCTATCCGCGGGTTTCTGTTTTTTGAGCACGGCATACAATGGTTGCTTGAGCTGCGCAGGGAAGGAAACGGTTATAAAAGTTCATCATTCCCAACAATTCTTGTAGCGCCCTGACCGTTTGAGGCCCGGGAAAATCCGCCACGACGCGCACCTTGTCGGACAGCGGGACCGCTCCTTCTGAAGAGACGCGGTTCCCCAAAAAATCAATCTCTGTTACGCCGAACTGGCATTTCGCCGGGTTGATTATTAACCCGTGCTCCGTCAACCTCCGGAAAACCGTCCAGAGGTGAGTTTCGTGTTCGTCTTCAGACGCGCTGGCTACCAGGATATCGTCCAAGTAGACGAACATGAACGGGAGATCGCGCAGCACTGCATCCATCATGCGCTGGAACGTCTGTGCCGCTCCTTTCAACCCAAATGGCATGCGCAGGAACTCGAATAGACCGAACAGAGTTATTACCGCTGTTTTGGGTATGTCCTCAGCACGGACTGGAACTTGGTGGTAACCACGGACCAGGTCTATTTTGGAAAAAATGCGTGCCCTGGCGAGGTGAACGGAAAAATCCTGTATGTGGGGAATCGGGTAGCGGTCGTGCGCCGTGGTGTTGTTCAACCTGCGGAAATCACCGCACGGTCGCCACGATCCCTCAGCCTTATGGACCATGTGTAGCGGGGATGCCCATGGGCTGTTTGAGCGCCTGATGATGCCTAACCTTTCCAGGTTGGCGAACTCCTCATGCGCTATGGCCAGTTTAGCTGTGTCCAAGCGCCGAGGTCGTGCAAAAACGGGCGGCCCGGTGGTGGTGATAAAATGCTCCACCCCGTGCTTAGCGATGGCTGCCGAAAACGTCGGGACCGTGAGTGCTGGGAACTGAGTGAGCAGTGTGTGGAACTTACCGCCTGTAGCTGTGACGTTGGCTTGTGCTGTTGGCTTGGTCACTCGAGCTATACAGGGAAGAGAGTCGAAGGACAGTGCATTAACTAGGCGCCTGTTAGCAACATCAACCAGTAAACCATGTGCACACAGAAAATCAGCCCCCAGTATATGGTAATTCAGTGCTGCTATGACAAAAGTCCACTGATATGTATGGCCATGTAGAGATAATTCAATTCAATTCAATTCAATTCAATTCAACTTTATTTATATAGCGCCATTTCACAACAACAGTCATCTCATAGCACTATCAACTGTAGGGGGGAACCCCCACAGTTGCAGAAAGACCCCAGCAATCAGGCGATCCCCTGTGAGCAAGCACTTGGCGACGGTGGAGAGGAAAAACTCCCTTTTAACAGGAAGAAACCTCCAGCAGAACCAGGCTCAGGGAGGGGCAGTCATCTGCTGCGACTGGCTGGGGGGTGAGGGGATAGAGAAGAAGAAAAGAACAGACATGTAGAGAGCAAACAGCACGATGGGGACTCAATCTATGGGAGAGAACAAACAGATGTTAATGACCAGCAAAAAAAAATATTTCATAGAGAGTGAGGAAAGGAGTGAGGCCCAGTGCATTACTGGAGGTCCCCCGGCTGACTAAACCTATTAGCAGCATAACTAAGGGAGGGTTCAGAAACACATGATCCCTCCCTAATTGTAGGCTATATCAAAAACGTAGGTTTTAGCCCTATTCTGTGGGTTTACTCCGGGATTTCTCCGGTTTCCTCCCACATGCCAAAAACATGCATGTTAGGTTAATTGCTCTGTCCTGGGGCAACGCCTTGATCCGATGGAGGAGATAGGAGAGAGAAGGACGGTGGCTAAACTGTCATCTCTGCTGGAGTCCGAGTTCCACCCTATGCAGGACATACTGGATGCACTGAGGAGCTCATTTAGCAGCAGACTACATCATCCCAGGTGCACAACCGAGAGGTTTCGTAGGTCCTTCCTACCAACGGCTGTCAGACTGTACAACCTAAGCAGGGCTGCTCGCAGAGATAGCAAAAAGACGTAACAAACTAATAGTTTTTTTTGAATGCAAAAGATGCAATAGACTTACACAATGGTCCTCTCCGGCATACAACTAGGAACATACCGGTCGCTATGGAGGGTGAGAATATGTATGGGCACATAATCATACCATGTAGGATAACTAAATAGACGGTTATGCTGTTTCATCCCACCTAGCAACAATGCTCTGCACTGTGTGTGTTTATATATTTACATATTTATTCCATCTAGCTACAATGCTCTGCACTGGGTGTGTTTATATTTATATATCTATATATTTATTCCATCTAGCTACAATGCTCAGCACTGGGTGTGTTTATATTTATATATCTATATATTTATTCCATCTAGCTACAATGCTCCGCACTGTGTGTGTTTATATACTTGCATATTTATTCCACCTAGCTGCAATGCTCCGTACTGTGGGTGTTTATATATTTACATATTTATTCCATCTAGCTACAATGCTCTGCACTGTGTGTTCATATATTCATATATTTATTCCATCCAGCTACAATGCTCTGCACTGTGTGTCTGTGTGTGTGTGTGTGTATATATATATTTTATAGTAATATGTACATATGTATATTAGCTGCTCTTGCTTGCTTGTTTTTTTTCTTGCCTTCTGATTGTTGCTCTGAGTGTTGCTATCCCTGTGCTGTTGCAATCCTGGAATTTCCCCGTTGTGGGACTAATAAAGGCTTATCTTATCTTATCTTATCTTATCTTAATTGGCTGTTCTAAATTGTCCCTAGATATCTGTTTCCTATAGGCCCTTAGAATAGAGGGTTAGTATTAATGAAAGCGCTTTGAGTGGTCTTTGTGACTAGAAAAGCGCTATATAAGTGCAGGTTAGTTAGTAGTTAGTTAAAAACAGAGATCGAGTCTGACTCCCGAATCCAGATTGGCAGCTGATTCCACAGGAGAGGAGCTTGATAACTGAAGGCTCTGCCTCCCATTGTACTTTTGGAGATTCTAGGTATTACAAGTAATCCTGCATTTTAAGAGCGTAGTGCTCTGTTAGGATAATACGGTAGTATCAGATCTTTTAAATAAAAAGGAGCCTGATTGTTTAGAGCTTTGTAGGTAAGAAGAAGGATTTTAAACTTAATTCTAAACTCTATGGGAAGCCAATGAAGGGAGGCCAGAACCGGAGAGATATGATCTCTCTTTCTAGTACCTGTTAAAACTCTTGCTGCAGCATTTTGGATCAGCTGAAGACTTTTTAAAGATGTTTTAGGACAGCCTGATAATAAAGAATTACAATAATCTAATCTCGAGCTAACAAAAGCGTGGATCAGTTTCTCAGCATCACTCTGAGACAAGATGCTCCTAATCTTGGCAATATTACGCAAATGATAGAAGGCAGTCTTAGAAACAAATTTAATATGTGAATTGAAGGACAAATCCTGATCAAAAGTAACTCCAAGGTTCCTCACAGAGCTATTAAGAGAAAGAGTAACCGCATCCAAACTGAAAGTTTGATTTGGAAAGGAATTTCTAAGGTTTTTTGGACCAACAAGAATGACTTCAGTTTTATCTGAATTTAATAGCAGGAAATTACAAGTCATCCAAGCTTTGATTTCCTTAAGACAGGCTTCTAACTTGGCTAATTGATTACTATCATCTGGCTTCATTGACAGGTATAATTGTGTGTCATCTGCATAACAATGAAAATGTATACAGTGCTTTCTAATAATGTTGCCTAACGGAAGCATATATAAACTAAAAAGAGTAGGGCCTAGCACAGATCCCTGTGGAACTCCATGACTAAGCTTTGAGTTGAAAGAAAACTCATTATTTACATGAACAAACTGGAACCTATCAGATAAATAAGATCTAAACCATTGCAAGGAAGTTCCATTAAGTCCGACATAGTGTTCTAATCTATCAAGTAGAATATTATGATCGATAGTATCAAAAGCTGCACTAAGGTCTAAAAGGACAAGTACAGAAACTAGTCCATTATCAGATGCAATGAGGAGGTCGTTAGTGACCTTCGCTAAGGCTGTTTCAGTACTATGATGGATTCTAAACCCAGATTGAAACTCTTCAAGTAAACCATTTCCCTGCAGTTGGTCAAATAATTGCGTAGCAACAACTCTTTCTAAGATTTTTGAAATGAAAGGGAGATTAGAGATTGGTCTATAGTTAGCTAAAGCTCCTGGATCTAGCGTTGGCTTTTTGAGTAAGGGTTTAATTACAGCCGTTTTAAAAGCCTGCGGTACATGGCCTAAAGTTAATGAAGAATTGATTATATGAATAATAAAGCTACCAATAAGTGGGAAGACTTCTTTAAATAACCTGGTAGGAATAGGGTCTAAAAGACAAGTTGAAGGTTTGGATGAGGAAACTATTTTGTCTAACTCACAAAGGTCGATTGGAGTAAACTCATCAAGACATACATCAATAGAAGGAGTTGTAGTAGTTACAGTATTTAAGTTAACTGTGGGAAGAATCTGATTGATTTTATCTCTGATGGATGAAATTTTATTATTGAAAAAGTTCATAAAGTCCTGACTAGTAAGCTCTAAGGGAATGCTAGGATTGACAGAGTCTCTTTGTCAACCTGGCTACAGTACTGAAAAGAAACCTGGGATTATTCTTGTTCTCTTCTATTAATGCAGAGTAATAACTCGTTCTAGCTTTTCTAAGAGATTTTTTATAAATTAAAAGATGATTTCTCCAAGCTAAATAGATTTCATCTAAATTAGTAGAGCGCCATTTTCTTTCTAATTGACGAGTCTTCTGTTTTAAGGTACGAGTTTCTGTGTTGAACCAAGGAGTTAGAAATCTCTGATTAGACTTTTTCTTTTTTAAGGGGGCCACCAAGTCTAGAGTCTGATGCAGAGAAGCTGAAACACTATCCACCATGTTATCAATTACAGAAGGAGCAAGCTGTCTATAGCTTATTTCCGTTGTGTTGACACATGGCATAGAGGAAACAATCTGCATAAATTTGGTAACAGCATCATCTGAGAGGCATCTACTGTAATAATATTTTTCTTTAGGAGCCAAATAGTCAGAAATAGTAAAATCAAAGGTTAATAGACAATGGTCTAACAGTACAGGGTTATGAGGAGACACTACAAGAGTTTCTATTTCTATGCCATATGTCAAAACCGGAGTGGTGGCTCAGTTGGTAGAGCATCCGCCCCACACCCGGGAGGCAGGGGTTCAAATCCCGCGCCGGGTCATGCCGAAGACCATATAAAAGTGGAACTTCCTGCCGTCCAGCTTGGTGCTCAGCAATAAATGGAATGGAGGAGGGAACTCTGTGGCAGCGCCTTGCATGGCAGCGGCCCTCTGATTCTGCACTTGGGGTGTGTGTGATTAACACTGTAGATAGGTAAAGCACAATCTCGTTCTGCTGTACATGATTGGTTGTACGGTTGAATGACAATAAGGGTGATTTAATTTAAAAACAAGGTCCAATGTATGGTGGAGGTAATGAGTAGAATTTCCTACTTTCTGAGAAAACCCAATCGAATCTAATATTGAATTGAATGCCACATTAAGGCAGTCACTATTTACATCCACATGTATATATATAGCTAAGAAATCAGCAAATTCGGATAAAAATTCTGAGTAGGTTGATAGGGGACGATAAACTATGGCAAATAAAATTGGGTTTAACCTAAAATTGCTAAAGTGCCCAATACTGAGGACCAGGCCCTCAAAGGAATTATAACATGTTTTTTTGCTTTACATTAATTAGTAATTTGGAATGGTAAATTGTTGCTACTCCTCCTCCACGATCAGAACTTCTGGGATTTTGACAGTTTAAATAACCAGAGGGAGTTGATTCATTTAAACCAACATAATCCTCTTGTCCTAACCAAGTCTCTGTAAGGGAAATTAAATCAATCTGATGATCAATTAACAAATCATGGACTAACAGAGACTTGGGAGTTAGAGACCTAATATTTAATAAACCACATTTAATTTTTAAATTATGAGGAGGAACAGAGGCCAAATCATTCAATTTAGAGGCTTTATGTTTAATTTGAGTTTTACCAATATTTTGCTTTATCACTTTGGGATGCTTATACATTATATTTTTATTCACTTTGGAGGGAGCAGACAACGATTCTCTGATGGAGAAGACAGGGGCTAAGTTGAGGGGTGGCGGATGAAGAGGAGCTGCAGAGAGGCGTGTAAGACGCTGCTTACGCTGCTCTGCTTCCTGGTCCCAACTCTGAGTAGTCATGGTTTTGGAAATTTGGATAAAAAAGATGCCAGATTGTTAGATAAATGAGAAGCACCATCCAAAGTGGGATGAATGCTGTCTCGTCTCATAAGACCAGGTTTTCCCCAAAAAGAGCTCCAATTGTCAATGTAGCCCATGTCATTTTTAGGACACCACACAGACAGCCAGCGGTTCAAGGATGACGAGCGGCTAAACATGTCATCACTGGTCAGATTGGGAAGGGGCCCAGAGAATACTACAGTGGCTGACATCATTTTTGCAAAGTCACACACCGATTCTATATTAAGTTTCGTGACTTCCGACTGCCGGAGACGGATGTCATTAATGCCAGCGTGAATAACAATTGTGGAATATTTACAGTTACTTTTAGCCAGCATTTTCAAATTTGACTCGATGTCGCCTGCTCTGGCCCCAGGAATGCATTTGACTATGGCCGCTGGAGTCTCTAGGTTCACGTTTCTGACTACAGAGTCGCCAATGATCAGAGTTTTTTCCTCAGCGGGTGTGTCGCCGAGCGGGGAAAAACGATTAGAAATGTGAACAGGTTGGTGGTGTACCGGGGCTTTGCGACTAGGCTTCCTTCTCACCGTCACCCACCCAGTCTCCTCGCTGCTGAGGAGAGCCGAGGGACCGCTGACAGTGGGACCTAAGCTAGCTAGCTCCGCTGCAGCTAATGGGCGTCCGTCAAGATTAACTGGCGCAGACGGTGTTTCAATGCAGCGGAGCCGGGATTCCAAATCAGACAACCTCGCCTCGAGCGCCTCAAAAAGACAACATTTATTACATTTACCGTTATCGCTAAAAGAGGCAGAGGTGTAGCTAAACATCTGACAGAGAGAGCACACCAGAGGAGGAGAGGAAAAAGAGCTAGTAGCCATAGCTAGTGGCTAGAGAGCAAACCACAAAGCAAACCACACAGGCAGACAGCAAAACAGGAAGTGACGATATGTTACCACAAGGAAGTGACGATCCTTTCATGAGCAATGGGTCATTGCTCATGAAAGGAGCGATGCTAGATAAGAGCAGAGTCCTCTCACCGAAGGTCTTAATGTCCGAGCCGTTTGCCGCCAACATCTCGGGGCCGCTAGATCTTGTCAGCCAGTCAGTGTAGGTCGGCCGGATGAAGCTCTTCTGGGCTCCGGTGTCCACGAGGAAATGCCTCCCCGAGCGTGCGTCCGTCAGGTAGAGCAGCTTATTCTCCTCCCCGAGGGTCGCAGCTGCTACCGATCCCCGGGCTTGGCGTTTCCCGAGCGCTTGAACTGGCATGGTGGCGTACATCTGCGTGCCTTCTCTCCGAAGCGGCGGTGGTAGAAACAAAGCGTGTCTCCCTCGCGCTCCTTGGCCCCCGTTGCTGCTGTCGTCGGTGGCTCCTCACCTCCTCTGGTCGTCTCGCTGGGCTCTGCCGCTGCCGCGATGACTGTGAACGCCCTGGTGGCAATGATGATCCGGTCTGCCTCCTGGGCTAGCGCATGAAAGTCCCGCGCGGCCAGCAACGGCGAATTGGCCAGGGCTACTCTCGCCGCTGTCGGAAGGTTCCAGAGGAAGAGGTGGGCAAACAGAAAATGGTCGTCGTCCGTGCCCCTTAACACCAGCATCTTCTCCATGAGGTCTATGGCCGAACCATCTCCTAACTTGGTCTGCGTCAGGAGCCTCTCTGCTCTCTCACCGTCCGAGAGTGTGTAGCGTTGGATGAGCGCAGCCTTGAGCGCCTCGTATCGGTTGCCGGTTGGTGGCTGATCGAGCAGGCTTACTACGTGCTGAGCTGTGCGGGCGTCGAGCACTACGACCACATAGTAAAATTTGGTGTCATCTGCCGTTATCCCCCGGAGGGCGAACTGCGCCTCGATGAGGTGGAACCAAGAGCGCGGGTTGTGCTGCCAGAAGTCCGGTAGCTTGACTGCAACCGCACATGCGTGGCTGGAGGTTCCCGTCGAGGTCGGCTCCGGGGATCTTGTCTCGTGTTCCATGATACGTCTTGGGTCACCAGTGTGGAGCGTGTAAATGAAGAGGCAGATTTGTCTCAGACGATTTATTACACACTCTCACATCTCAAGCATAGACAGAATGACATTCCAGCAGAAACTCCTCTCTTAAATATCATGGCATTCTTCTAGCATTTTCTAACACACAAAAGATGACCTTTGCGTCACATTACATTCAACCCCCTCATCCTTAACACCTCCCTGTTGTCTCACTAGGAAACCCCTGCTCTTTGTTCCCACTGTCTCCTGTCTGAGATGGTACACAATCAGGCTCTCCCCAGGTGCCACAAGGTAAATTAATTAACCACATACTAGATAAATTAATTTTTATTATTTTAAATATGTATTGTGGAGAAAAAGGAATGGGCGAGAGGCAACAAGCTGGAATGAGACAAGGCTTTATTTTCTCCAACATACTGAAAACATGTTTCGTAGCTCGTGTGAGCTACTGCGCTAGCAGGGTTTCTGTACATAGCTCTTTTACACCTGCTGCTCAGACAAAGAGAATGTGTGACACATTAGCATAGTGATTGTCAGTCAATACACATCATTAGCATAACATCAACTGGCGCCGCTTTGACCGCTGCTTCTGGTTTCCACGGCTCCTGGTTATTCTTTCTGTCCTCGGGGGGCGCTTAACTTAACAGTCCAATCTGATTGCACCCTCCCCCCCCGGGCTCTTTGTCTGTCTGTCCATTGTCCTGCCTTTCCTCCTGCCCTGATGGGTGTGAGAGGATGTCCACCCGCTGTGTCTAGTGTCACCACACAGCGCCCCCCCCCCAAAAAAAAAACACCCAGAAGGGGCTGTGACCCCCCGGTCCTTTGGGCTCAAGACGGCGCCCCTGGTGTCTGCAGCGGGGGTTTGCCGCTCCAGTTGAACTGTCCTGCTGGTGAGGAGTGTCGGAGGCAGTCAGTCTGTGGGGGGGAGGGGTGAAAAGCACTTTCTGCTCCGCTCCAAGTTCCAAAACGTGACGGCCGTGGTTCGTGGGCACACGGGGGCCGGTGCGCGTTGTGCTGACGGAACAAAGCTGGCAATCGTCAGGCTTTAAGGAGCAGAGGTGCGGGCAGAATGATGTGGAGGGGGAGGGGGAGGTGGGGGGAAACAATGGAGTACTGGCCTGGGATGTTAAAAGCATCTGGGCCGTGCAAAAATTGCGTGCAGATCAGCCACGGGCGAGAGACTTCTCCGGTAAACCCTCCGGTGAGCCGTAGCCACTGTGAAAAAAATTAAGTTCAGTCGGCTCCTCCTCAGTGCGGAGCTTCGTCCTGCAAGGATCTGGGGAAGGCAATTGGTCCAACTCCCCAAGGTTGCGTAGCGGCTGTGAAAAAACAGTATAAGTCCCGTGGGTGAGCTGCCAACTCCTTTAGGTGCGACGCGCAGAGACTAAAGGTCCCAGGAATGGTGATCGGCCATGTCCCTGGGAATGTGCAGTGGCCGAGGACCTTTATCAGTTCTTGGAGCCATGTTTGTCCCTGGTGCGTGGCGCGCGCTCTGGTGCAGTGGTCACATAGCTGTAGGGTGCCCTCCTTGTAATCCTGCAGTGTGCTCACGGGGCTTCTAGGGGAGCTTCACTGACACCACGCAGACGGTGCAGATCTTCTCCTTCCTGGCTGTTCTGTCAGTTTGCTTGTCTCGCCGATCATGGTGTGTCTTGGTCCCAGCGCCGCCGCTCTCCCGGACCCTTCAGGTAGCCAGTGTGGAGAGAGGAACAGGCGAGCGCGCTCGAGTGTGGATGAAGAGGGAGTCCACAGCGCGGTGAAAGGGAGAGATAGTCCATTTCATGTCAGGTCACCGTTGTGGAGAAAAGGAATGAGGCGAAGCATGGCGATCTTGATTCCACAGCATGATGAGAGGTAGAGACACTCCATGGCACGTCAAGGGTCACCAATGTGGAGAAAAAGGAATGGGCAAGAGGCAACGAGCTGGAATGAGACAAGGCTTTATTTTCTCCAACATACTGAAAACACGCTTCATAGCTCGTGTGAGCCACTACGCTAGCAGGGTTTCTGTACATAGCTCTTTTACACCTGCTGCTCAGACAAAGAGAATGTGTGGCACATTAGCATAGTGATTGTCAGTCAATACACATCATTAACATAACATCAACTGGCGCCGCTTTGACCGCTGCTTCTGGTCTCCGCGGCTCCTGGTTATTCTTTCCATCCTCGGGGGCACTTAACTTAGCAGTCCAGTCTGATTGCCCCCTGGGGCTCTTTGTCCATCTGTCCATTGTCCTGCCTTTCCTCCTGCCCTGATGGGTGTAAGAGGATGTCCACCCGCTGTGTCTAGTGTCACCATAGTATAGCAGTTAGCTTGAACTCTAAAATTTAATTATGTGACCAGTGGAAAATATGAAAGCTTACTGTTAAAATTTATGATCATTTACTAATATCCATCCATCCATCCATCCATCCATCCATCCATCCATCCATCCATCTTCTACCGCTTAATCCTTTTCGGGTTGCGGGGGTGCTGGAGCCTATCCCAGCATCTTTGGGCGAGAAGCAGGGTACACCCTGCTTTGATCCCAGCCCCTGACCAACAGTGATCTGTGTGGAGTTTGCATGTTCTCCCCGTGTCTGCGTGGTTTACGCCAGGATTTCTCCGGTTTCCCCCCACATCCCCAAAACATGCAAGTTAGGTTAATTGGCATCAACTGGGGATTCTAAATTGTACTTGGGTATGACTGTGAGAGTGAATGGTTGTCTGTCTCTCTGTGTTGGCCCGGTGGTGGACTGGCAATCTGTCCAGGGTGTACCCTGCCTCTCGCCCAAAGATGCTGGGATAGGCTCCAGCCCCCCCACGACCCGAAAAGGATTAAGCGGAAGAAGATGGATGGATGTTCTAAAGCAGACCACAGTCCTGTTCTGTGGGATGATGACCCTCAATGATTTTCAGCAGCAGTAGAACAGATTAAATCTTCAGTTTTCATCTAAGTTGTATCAGTGCATCTCAGTAAACTAGAAAATCAGGATTTGTCATTTAATTTTAAAAACTATAATCATTATCATCAATATTAAATCAGGTTTAAAATGTTTCACCCTGTGTAATAAATATATGAAAGTCTCTTTTAGAATTATCTTGCAAAACATAATCTTTTCCAAAAAACTACTTCACTGAAATGCAGTTTTTCTATCTATTAACAGTAAACATGCAATATTTTTATTTAGCTTGTTTCAGTTAGCAAAGTAAACTACTAAAAAAAATCACAATCATTAAAAGAATTAATCAAATCTCTTTTATTTTGTTTATTTCAGTCAAATATCAGTTTTATGAATCTTGAGTCCAGCCCGTTCTCTCCACGGCTGACCCTTGGTTCCTGCAGGATCATCACCATGGACCTCAGAAATAAACCAGAAAAAAGAAAAAAAATCAGAGAAACCTGATTATCACTTCAGATGTGATGGGCATTTTTAAGATCAGCGCAATCAAATTATTACAGATGTCATGTCCCTCCTCAGCTTCATTAACTGCTCCGTTTTCTCTAAAAATAACCTTAGATATTTTTTGTTTATATAGCACCACATAAGCAAATAAATAACATCAACTTCCCGATGTCTCTACAAGACTTTAAAAATTATCTTAAAGCAAGTTATTTCATCCACGTCATACCATATTTTTATATTACTAACAGTAGTTAATAAACTGACATTAATGGGGAAAAAAGGTTTGACTTCAGAAAAAATAATAGTTCAACATGTTTATTTCATATATTTAGCGAAGCACACAGCACATCAGAAAAAAACTAGTGCATACCCGTATAAAGCAAGTATTCTTGTCTGAAAACAGGTAGCCCAATTAGGCTTTACAGGCCCAAATGTAGGCTGTGTTTGAAAGTGGAATACAAAGAGGAGTAACCTATATGTAGGCACTCACATGTTAGACTTTGACAAATATAAAAAGGACTGAACACTAAGATTTATTTGATTGTGTGAATATTCATTACAGAATTACTGAAAATGAATGAGACATCCAATATTAGTGATTGTTTAAGAACCGCTTGTTTATTTGTTTGTCAACTTATTTGTGTGATCTTTTATGAGTTATATTCATAAGTGTTGTATCTTGCACTTTGGGGAATGAAAGTTGTTCAGTCACTGTTATGACTCGCCGCTCATCAGTGGCGCCAGCCGCGCGCACTCCTGCTCCTCGTCAGCGGCAAGGTATTTAATCCACTCTGCCCTGGGCTTCGGCCTGAAGCCGTCTCTCTACTTCGGCCCCTTTGCTACTACGGATCTCAAACCGACTAGTGAAGATATCTTGGGTAAGCTCCCCTTACCTCTCTCCTCTAGCCTTCCCCTGTGCACAGGTGGACATTCCCGGCGGCGGACTTCATCACCTCGCCGTTGGCTCTACGCTGCTGCCACAGGTACCGCAGGTCACTGTCTCCCGGGCTTCGCCCTTGTCGACGCCAGCCACCTGTCATAACCAAGTAAGCCAGCTACCATCATTGTTCCCTGTATTGGTGTGGTGCCCGTTACCCTTCTCCCTCTGCTCTCTCCCACAGGGTTGTCCGGCTGTACGGCCTCCTGCCCCCGTGCCTGACGCAGACGCCACCACCAATACATTCTTATTCCACAGACACGCAGCCATACACTTCCTTGTTGCTAATAAAGCTGTTAAATCTATCCTGAGCCTGCGTGTGTGTCTCCTGGGCCGTGCATTATGTCAGTACGGCTTCAGCAGAGCGGCTCCGCAGACAGCGGGCTCGCACGCCGTCTTTCCACCCTCGAGGCTCGGGTGGATTTAATAGCTCATCAGCAACAGGTGATATTAAATCAATTAATGATCATTACTAACCGATTAGACCGCTTGGACCCCCAGCAGCCGTTCCCCTCGGCTCGTCCGGGTGGCGTGGCTCCTGCGGCTCCGGTGGCCGTCCAGCCCGCTCCGGGTGCGCCAACACGGCTCACACCAATCCCCACTCCTGCTCGCTTCAGCAGTAAGCTGGGTGGAGCTCGGGGTTTTGTTATGCAATGTGAGTCCGTGTTTCTTCGCGTTCCCGGAGATTTTCCCTCAGACCATAGCAGAATTGGCTATATAGGTAATCTCCTTGAGGGTCATGCGCTTACCTGGGCTTACGCCATTATGGTGAAGCCCAGCTACGCCACCCTCACCTATGGCCAGTTCGTTCGACAATTTCTGGAAGTGTTCGATCATTCGCGTTTGGACAGTGTCCAGGTCGACCGCCTTCTCGGACTCCAACAGGGGAGCCGATCGGCGGCCGACTACGCGATCGACTTCCGGGTTACCGCGGAGGAAGTTGGCTGGGAAGAGCACACGCTCTGCGGCATCTTCCTCCGCAGCCTAAATTCCGGTCTGAGGGATGAGCTGGCTGGACGGGATACCCCGGAGACGCTGGCGGAGCTGATTTCTCTCACCATCAGTTTGGATAACAGGCTGCGCGAGCGCGCCTCTGAGCGGAAGCAGTCTTCTCGCTCGCGGGGCGCCTCTGCATGTCTGCCCCAAGCTCGCCACCTGGCGTTGCCGCCGCCGGAGGTCTCCGAGGAGTCGGAACCAATGGTGACGGGCCAGACAAAGCTCCCCCTGGCGGAGAAACAGCGCCGTCGTGACCTGGGCCTCTGCATGTATTGCGGAGGTAGCCAGCACACGGTGGAGCATTGTCCGGAGAAGCCAAATGAGGTGGTCCGCGACTCACTGTAGGGGGCCTCGCGGACGCTAATCGGTTAAATCCCCTCACACATTTGACGCTGCCCATCCGCTTCTGTCACAACCTCACTGGGCACCTCACACATGCACTGGTGGATTCAGGCGCGGAGGGTAGCTTTATTTCACAAAGCCTGGCAACCCGACTGGGCATCCATTGTCACTCCCTCGACACTCCTCTCGCCCTGGTTAATCTCTCCCGAGTTTTCCTGGGAAAAGTAACTCACCAAACATCCCCCGTTTCCGTGATCATCTCTGGAAACCATCGGGAGGATATCTCCTTTTACGTCCTGCCCACCTCAGTAACTCCTGTCATCCTCGGTTATCCCTGGCTCCGCCTCCACAACCCCGCCTTGGACTGGAAGACTGGGAAGGTGTCAGCGTGGAGCACTTTCTGCATGGGTACCTGCCTCCAATCCGCGGCCTGCGCCCCGTCCTCGCCTCCCACAGCTCAGGACACCGTGCCCCTGGATCTCACCCTTGTGCCCTCAGAGTTCCACGACCTGGGTGCCGTTTTCAGTAAGTCCAAGGCGATGTCTCTGCCTCCTCACCGGCCCTACGACTGTGCCATTAACATCCGCCAGGGGGCGCCCTTACCCTCAGGATGCCTCTATAGTCTGTCAGCGCTGGAGAAGGAGGCAATGAACAGCTATCTGAAGGAGTCGCTCAGTGCTGGGATCATCTGACCGTCCTCCTCTCCAGTAGGTGCAGGGTTCTTCTTCGTGGGAAAGAAGGACGGATCTCTTCGTCCTTGTATCGACTATCGAGCTCTCAACGATATCACGGAGAAGGACCGGTACACCCTGCCCCTTATGGACACTGCCTTCCACTCCCTCCAGGGGGCGACCTGGTTTACTAAGCTGGATCTTCACAGCGCTTACCACCTCGTCCGGATCCGGGAGGGAGATGAGTGGAAAACCGCCTTCCGTACCCCAAACGGGCATTTTGAATATCTCGTGATGCCGTTTGGGTTGACCAACGCTCCGGCCGTCTTTCAGCACCTCATCAATGACGTCTTCCGGGACTTCATCGGCCTGTTTGTATTCGTCTACCTGGACGACATTCTCATCTTCTCCAGGTCCAGGGATGAACACCGGGTCCACGTGAGGCGGGTCCTGCAGAGACTGCTGGAGAACCGTATGTACGTCAAGGCGGAAAAATGTGAATTCTATGCCAAAACGACTTCCTTCCTGGGGTTCGTCATCTCCCATGACCAGGTGCTCCCGGACCCAGCGAAGATCAAAGCAGTGGTGGATTGGCCCACACCAACCTCTCGGAAACAGGTTCAGCAATTCATCGGGTTTGCCAATTTCTACCGCCGCTTTGTCCCGAACTTTGGAGTCATCGTCGGGCCCCTGACCCGCCTCACCTCTCCTAAGACCCCATTTCGGTGGACTGAAGAGGCCGCTTCGGCCTTCCAGGCGCTGAAGACGGAGTTCTCCTCCTCCCGGGTCCTCAGCCAGGTCGATCCTGCGCTGCAGTGCATTGTGGAGGTGGACGCTTCGGACACGGGGGTGGGGGCGGTGTTGTCCCAGCGGTCCCCAGCCAATGGAGTCAAGTGACCCTGCGCCTTCTTCTCTCGGCGCCTGTCCCCGGCGGAACGAAACTATGACGTGGGGGACAGAGAGCTTCTTGCCATCAAGCTTGCCCTTCAAGAATGGCGTCACTGGCTGGAGGGGGCAGCCTTGCCTTTTGTGGTCCTCACCGACCACAAGAACCTGGAGTACCTGAGATCTGCCAAGCGTCTGAACGCCCGCCAGGCGCGTTGGTCCCTGTTCTTTGCAAGGTTTAAGTTCAGCATCACATCTAGGCCTGGCTCCAAGAACGGCCTGCCCGACGCCCTCTCCAGGCAGTTTGCCCCGGAGGCCGCAGAAGACGTTGCTCACACCATCTTGCCCAGGTCGTGCGTCGTGGGGGCTGTTACATGGGACATAGAAGACAAGATCCGGAGGGCGCAGGAGTCGGAACCGGACCCTGGCGGCGGACCGGAGAGGAGGCTCTTCGTGCCATCTGCCGTCCGGGGGGACGTTATACACTGGCTCCATACCTCCAAGCTCACCTGCCATCCTGGAGCTTCGCGGATGATTGACCTTCTCCAGCGATCCTTTTGGTGGCCAGGCCTGCGGAAGGACGCCGCCCGTTACGCCCGGGCCTGCCCCGTCTGTGCTACCAATAAGTCAGGTAACGCTCCCCCTGCGGGTCTGCTCCAGCCCCTGCCCATCCCTGGCAGGCCCTGGTCGCACATCGCTCTGGACTTCGTCACCGGGCTCCCTGTCTCCAACAACTTTGACACAGTTCTGACCATTGTTGACCGTTTTTCCAAGGCCGCCCACTTCGTGCCCCTACGTGGACTTCCCTCAGCCTTGGAGACGGCGGACCTCCTCATCCAGCACATGGTCAGACTGCATGGAATCCCGGTCGACGTGGTCTCCGACCGCGGCCCCCAGTTTTCTTTGGACGTCTGGAGGTCATTTTGCAACGCCCTGGGAGCCAAGGTAAGCCTCTCCTCCGGCCATCACCCCCAGTCTAACGGGCAGTGTGAGCGGACTAACCAGGAGCTGGAGGCTACGCTCCGCTGCGTTACTTCATCCAAACCCACGTCCTGGATATCTCACCTCGCCTGGGTGTAGTACGCCCACAACACCTCTCGCTCTACGGCCATCGGGATGTCGCCCTTTAAAGCATCCTTGGGCTATGATCCACCCCTGTTCCCCGCACAGGAGGGCGAGTTGGCTGTCCCCTCTGTCCAGGCACATCTGAGGCGGTGCCGCTCCCTTTGGTCCACGGCGCGTAATGCGCTTTTACGCACGGCGGAGCGCAATAAGTCTACGGCGGACCGACATAGCAGACCTGCACCTGCCTACCAGGTGGGACAGCAAGTTTGGGTATCCACACAGGACGTTAACCTAAAGGGTGAGAGGAGAAAGCTGGCCCAACGGTTCATCGGCCCTTATCCCATAACCAGAATCATCAACCTGGTGGCTGTGCGTGTGGCTATTCCCTCCTCCCTCCGCATCCATCCCACCTTCCACGTCTCCAAAATCAAACCGGTGGTCTCTGACCCCCTCTGCCCTCCACCTGCGGCGCACCCCGCTCCCCGGATGATTGGTGGCCATCCAGCCTGGACCGTCGCTGATATCTTGGACGCCCGACGCCGGGGTCGCGGATTGCAGTACCTGGTGGATTGGGAGGGCTATGGACCCGAGTGGAGACAGTGGGTGCCTTCCTCGCTGGTGTTGGACCGGTCACTCATTTCTGAGTTTCATCGAGCGCACCCGGAAAAACCATCGCCAGGAGGCGCTGCTAGAGGGGGGAGTACTGTTATGACTCGCCGCTCATCAGCGGCGCCAGCCGCGCGCACACCTGCTCCTCGTCAGCGGCGAGGTATTTAATCCACTCTGCCCTGGGCTTCGGCCTGAAGCCGTCTCTCTACTTTGGCCCCTTTGCTACTACGGATCTCAAACCGACTAGTGAAGATATCTTGGGTAAGCTCCCCTTACCTCTCTCCTCTAGCCTTCCCCTGTGCACAGGTGGACATTCCCGGCGGCGGACTTCATCACCTCGCCGTTGGCTCTACGCTGCTGCCACAGGTACCGCAGGTCGCTGTCTCCCGGGCTTCGCCCTTGTCGACGCCAGCCACCTGTCATAACCAAGTAAGCCAGCTACCATCATTATTCCCTGTATTGGTGTGGTGCCCGTTACCCTTCTCCCTCTGCTCTCTCCCACAGGGTTGTCCGGCCGTACGGCCTCCTGCCCCCGTGCCTGACGCAGACGCCACCACCAATACATTCTTATTCCACAGACACGCAGCCATACACTTCCTTGTTGCTAATAAAGCTGTTAAATCTATCCTGAGCCTGCGTGTGTGTCTCCTGGGCCGTACATTATGTCAGTCACCATTATAATTGTTCTAGTTTACATGTGTAGTTTATAGTGTATCGTGAATAAACTCATGCAGTACTATAACAGGACACGTTTACAAATATTTGAGTCCCATTGTAGTGCATCCTTTTATATTTTAGCAATATTCTAAGTACAAAACATCCAACATTATTATATTCAGCAGAATGACCTGTTTGGCTGCAACTGTTGCATCAGTGTTGCCTATTTGTCAGTAAATAAAAAATTATTTCGTTATTTGGTGATTTTTGTCAGGGTCATTGTTTAGTCAAAGCATGCACATGTGTCCGCGTATGATATGAGATGATGAGATTGAGATGAGATTCAACTTTATTGTCATTACACATGCATATGCAATTGATATATGCTATATGACATATGCAATTGATCTAGCCATTACGCTCCACAGTTATGGTGGTATTATTATTAACTTTTAATTTTTAGATAGCTGTGCCCTGGGAGAAGCGCCATGTTGAACCTGTGGTGCTGCAAAGCACAGTGGTGGCACACGGGTGAAGCAACAGTCGAGACACTGTCCCTCGGGCAAGCTGGGCTTGCCTCCCTGCAAGGACTGCGATAAGCCAGTCCAGCTAACCCCCTCCCCCCACCGCACACCTCGTGTTCTCCACATATCAATGGCCGAAATGCAAAACATCCTGTCTGAAAAATGCACCTTTTTGAGAAAACTAAAAAAAAACTTTTTGTTTTCTTGCAGAATGCTATGCCATTATTTTTTCCATCAGAATAATTTTCTGTCACAATAAAGGGCGGGACTGTCTTTCAGACAGATGTGAGCAGCCTTCCTTGTTTTCATCATCCAAAGTGAAATCCGCAAATCAGAAAATCCCGCAGATAGGTTTTGCATTTCAGCCATCGATATGCCGAATTATCCTTTAGAGCTACGCAATCACAGCAACATTATAGTATAATGTTTTAAGCATTAAATCATCAGTATTGTCTTTTTCTGGTCAAATTTGTTGCTTTTCACTCCCTTGGTTTGTTTGCGGAGCGCTCCCGTGACTGCCAGGTCGTGATGTCACGTCTGAGTCAATCCAAAGCCCTGCCTACACTTCTAGAAGCCAGGGCATGGAAAAACTGGAGCGGTGGCTAAAACTTTTATTGATAAAAATTACATATTTTCATTGAGCCACTCCATATTTGGGGATGCACACCCTCGTAACTTCAGCAAAGCACTTATAAAATCTGAGGTCAGTCTGACGAACGGTTTGGGAGATATCTGAAGAACACACACACACACACACAGACAGACACACAAACAGAGAGATATCTTGCATTTATAGATAGATAATGTAACGTAAAATTAGCTCAATGTTGCTGTTTTCTGGATGATTGGTGTTTTCATGTTTAAACCACTACATAATTCAAGCAAAAAACTTACTTTGAACTGTTTCTCACTTCGCTCC
The DNA here is from genome assembly GCA_020510985.1 of Pholidichthys leucotaenia. Lineage (NCBI taxonomy): Eukaryota > Metazoa > Chordata > Actinopteri > Cichliformes > Pholidichthyidae > Pholidichthys > Pholidichthys leucotaenia. Next base: position 123,471,857 of record CM035847.1, on the reverse strand, counting down.
ACTTCTGCCTGAGCTCAGAAAAAAAAAAGCCAGGCTGAGCCACATGCTTAATGCTGGGATATGTTAAGGCCCAGTGTGAGGACTCAAGGCCAAGGTCGGACTCAAAACCAGTTTTTCTTGGCCTCAGTCTCAGAGGGTAATGACTCAGTCTTGTCCTTGACCTCGAGACCTATGGCCTTGGTAACTCAGCTGAAGCCAGCTTGAGGCCATGCATTTTCAACATTATTTTTTAATTTTTCTAGATTCACTTCTCCTTAAATGATTTTGAGATATTGCTTCTTGATGAATATAAATTAAAATCCACCTCGTAATTTTGGGAAATGTAATATTTTTCATAATCTGAGAATACTCCCCCCCCCTTCCCGTCTCTGAAGATTTGGTATCATCCAGCCTGTTCTTTCCTGGCTCCTTACCTTCGGTCACTAGTTAAACCAGGTTTAATAGTTTCAAAAATGAATGTTACAGTCCTCATTATAGCAAAAACATTTATATTTTGTCCCGTTTCTTCAGTAAAGCCCCTCATACCGCCAGTCTCCTGCCCCTCCCCTGGCAGGTGTGTGCTGGTGTCTTGGTGTGCTGCTCCACTGAGTTCCAAAGGAGAAGCGGTTTGCTTCGGTGTGTGATCAGGCTTGGCACCTTCGTGGTATCCCAACTTCTGGGTGTGCGCTGACCATTTTGTAATAGGGTTGTAAAAATAATTGACTAATCATATTGTTGAAGAGTCTGTGATGCTCTGTGGACATTTTCACAGATTCACCTGCTCTCTGTTCTGATTAGCTCAGCTGCTACCTGCAGCACATTCACAGAGAGCTAAACACATGCACTTGTTCGTGTAATGGGACCTGTTGGAGATGGGTTCTGTCAGACCCAAATTAAGTGTAACACTTTCAACCTACAGGATATTATGAAGATCTAAATCACTGTTTAACCCTCCTTGGCCAGGTTTTTGCCTTTGATTGCAGTCTGTACTATCAGCTGTCCACACAAGCAAGACAGAAAATGGCAGAGGTATGCTCAGTGTTGCCAACTCCTCAGTAAGAAAAGTAGTTATTGGCTGTCCTAAAAGTCGCTACAAGTCGCTAAATGATGTCATTGCCTAATTTTCACAATTTGTCATTTGCATGCAATTGTAATAGACACTGTGGGAGAGAAGAAGAATGTTGTGGGAGAGACAAAAAGTGAGTAAAAAACACCCTAAATATGTTTAGAACTACAAATTAACTTTCTTCTATTGACTCTTGGTTTGTTTGTTTTAATTTAGCATTTAAATAGGCCATCACTTCTGTATCATCTCTAATAAACAGCTTCAACCAGCCTTTGAATTCAGGATTTGATTCCCACTCCTTTCTGTATTTTTGAGCGTACAGTTTAGACTGCGACATGATGAGCTACAGTGGATATAACAAGCCCCTGTTCAAATGCCAGGTTTTTGTAATGTAAAAAAATGAGACCAATATAAATCATTTCAAAACTTTTTCCACCATTAATGTGACCTATAACCTGTACAACCCAATTGAAAAACAAACTGAAATCTTTTAAGGGGAAAAATGAAAAATAAAAAACTTACAATAACTTGTCTGCATAAATATGCACACCCTGTTATAACTGGGGATGTGGCTGTGCTCAGAATTAACCAGTCACATTCAAACTCATGTTAAATGGGAATCAGCACACACCGTCAGCACCAGTTAATTATGATGGACTCCCCTTAACTGCAGTGGAGCACCCTCGCATAGGGCCTGCTAGCCGTCCCCTTGCTTCCACTTCTCCTGAGTAGCCAGGAGAAAATGGGTGGGTGAAGTTGAGAAGGAAGCATAGTCGCAATCCCCCGGTTCACCACCAACCTGTTCATGTTTCTAATCATTTTTCCCCACTCAGCGACACACCCGCTGAGAAAAAAACTCTGATCATTGGTGACTCTACAGTCAGAAATGTTAACCTAGAGACTCCAGCGGCCATAGTCAAATGCATTCCCGGGACCAGAGCAGGCAACATTGAGTCAAATTTGAAAATGCTGGCTAAAAGTAACTGTAAATACTCCATAATTGTTATCCATGCCGGCATTAACGGCATCCGACTCCAGCAGTCGGAAGTCACAAACCTTAGTGTGGAATCGGTGTGTAACTTTGCCAAAACGATGTCTGCCTCTGTAGTGTTCTCTGGGCCCCTCCCCAATCTGACCAGTGATGACATGTTTAGCCACTCGTCATCCTTCAACCACTGGCTGTCTGTGTGGTGTCCTGCAAACGATGTGGGCTACACAGACAATTGGAACTTATTTTGGGGAAAACCTGGTCTTATTAGACGAGACGGCATCCATCCCACTTTGTATGGTGCGTCTCTTTTATCCAACAATCTGGCATCATTTTTATCCAAATTTCCAAAACCTTGACAACTCAGAGTTGGAACCAGGGAGCAGAGTCGCATTCTTACACGCCTCTCTGCGGCTCCTCTTCATCCACCACCCCTCAACTTAGCCCCTGTCTTCCCCATCAGAGAATCATTGTCTGCTCCCTCCAAAACAAATAAAAATATAATGTATAAGCATCCCAAAGAGATTAAACAAAAAGTTGGTATAACTCAAATTAAACATGAAGCCTCTAAATTTAATGATTTGGCCTCTGTTCCTCCTCATAATTTAAAAATTAAATGCGGTTTGATAAATATTAGGTCTCTAATTCCCAAGTCTGTACTAGTCCATGATCTGTTAATTGATCATCAGATTGATTTAATATCCCTGACAGAGACTTGGTTAGGGCAAGAGGATTATGTTGGTTTAAATGAATCAACTCCCTCTGGTTATTTAAACTGTCAAAATCCCAGAAGTTCTGGTCGTGGAGGAGGGGTAGCAACAATTTACCATTCCAAATTACTAGTTAATGTAAAGCAAAAAATATGTTATAATTCCTTTGAAGGCCTGGTCCTTAGTATTGGGCATTTTAGCAATTTTAGGCTAAACCCAATTTTATTTGCCATAGTTTATCGTCCTCCATCAACCTACTCAGAGTTTTTATCTGAATTTGCCAAATTCTTAGCTGATTTAGTGCTGAAATCAGATAGAATAATTATAGTAGGGGACTTTAATATACATGTAGATGTAGATAGTGATTGCCTTAATATGGCATTTAATTCAATATTAGACTCGATGGGGTTTTCTCAGAAAGTAGGAAATTCTACCCATTTTCTCCACCACACATTGGACCTTGTTCTGACATATGGCATAGAAATAGAAAATCTGGTAGTGTCTCCTCATAACCCTGTACTGTCAGATCATTGTCTGTTAACCTTTGATTTTACTATTTCTGACTATTTGGCTCCTAAAGAAAAATATTACTACAGTAGATGCCTCTCAGATGATGCTGTTACCAAATTTATGCAGATTGTTTCCTCTATGCCACGTGTCAACACAACAGAAATAAGCTATGGAGAGCTTGCCCCTTCTGTAATTGATAGCATGGTAGATAGTGTTACAGCTTCTCTGCATCAGACTCTAGACATGGTGGCCCCTTTAAAAAAGTCTAATGTGAGATTTCTAACCCCTTGGTTCAACACAGAAACTCGTAGCTTAAAACAGAAGACTTGTCAATTAGAAATAAAATGGTGCTCCACTAATTTAGATGAAATCTTTTTAGCTTGGAGAAATCATCTTTTAATCTATAAAAAATCTCTTAGAAAACCTAGAACAAGTTATTATTCTGCATTAATAGAAGAGAACAAAAATAATCCCAGGTTTCTTTTCAGCACTGTAGCCAGGCTGACAAAGAGTCAGGACTCTGTCAATTCTAGCATTCTCTTAGAGCTTACTAGTCAGGACTTTATGAACTTTTTCAATAATAAAATTTCATCTATCAGAGATAAAATCAGTCAGATTCTTCCCACCGTTAACTTAAATACATTAACTACTACAACTCCTTCAATTGATTTCTGTTTGGATGAGTTTACTCCAATTGACCTTTTAGAGTTAGATAAAATAATTTCCTCATCCAAGCCTTCAACTTGTCTTTTAGACCCTATTCCTACTAGGTTATTTAAAGAAGTCTTCCCATTTATTGGTAGCTCTATTCTTCATATAATCAATTCTTCATTAACATTAGGCCATATACTGCAGGTTTTTAAAACTGCTGTATTTAAACCCTTACTCAAAAAGCCAACGCTGGATCCAGGAGTTTTTGCAAGCTATAGGCCAATCTCTAATCTGCCTTTCATTTCAAAAATCTTAGAAAGAGTTGTTGCTACGCAATTATTTGACCATTTGCAGGGAAATGGTTTCTTTGAAGAGTTTCAGTCTGGGTTTAGAATCCATCATAGTACTGAAACAGCCTTAGTGAAGGTCACTAAAGACCTTCTTATCACATCTGACAATGGATTTGTTTCTGTACTTGTCCTTTTAGACCTTAGTGCAGCTTTTGATACTGTCGATCATAATATTCTATTTGATAGATTAGAACACCAAGTTGGATTTAATGGAACTTTGATGCAGTGGTTTAGATCTTATTTATCTGATAGGTTCCAGTTTGTTCATGTCAATAATGAATTTTCTTCCAACTCAAAGCTCAGTCACGGAGTTTCACAGGGATCTGTGCTAGGCCCTATTCTTTTTAGTTTACATATGCTTCAGCTAGGCAACATTATTAGAAAGCACTGTACACATTTTCATTGTTATACAGATGACACACAATTATACCTGTCAGTGAAGCCAGATGATAGTAATCAATTAGCCAAGTTAGAGGCCTGTCTTAAGGAAATCAAAGCTTGGATGACTTGTAATTTCCTGCTATTAAAGCATGTTTCTTCCTGTTAAAAGGGGGGTTTTCCTCTCCACCGTCGCCAAGTGCTTGCTCACAGGGGATCACCTGATTGCTGGGGTCTTTCTGCAATTGTGGGAGTTTCCCCTACAGTTGAAAGTGCTATGAGATGACTGTTGTTGTGAAATGGCGCTATATAAATAAAGTTGAATTGAAATTGAATTGAACCTGCCACCATTTAAAGTGCCTCTGATTAACCCCAAATAAAGTTCAGCTGTTCTAGTAGGCTTTTCCTGACATTTTTGTAGTCACATCTTACAGCACAAGCCATGGTCCGCAGAAAGCTTCCAAAGCATCAGCGGGATCTCATTGTTCAAAGGTATCAGTCAGGAGAAGGGTACAAAAGAATTGCCAAGGCATTAAATATACCATGGAACACAATGAAACAGTCATCATCAAGTAGAGAAAATATGGCACAACAGTGACATTCCCAAGAACTGGACATCCCTCCAAAATTGATTAAAGGATGAGAAAAAAAAATGGTCAGGGAGGCTGCCAGCAACATTGAAGGAGCTGCAGGAATTTCTGGCAAGAACTGGCTGTTTAGTACATGTGACAACAATCTCTCGTCTAGGGTGGCAAGGGCAGAAGCCTTATCTTACAAAGAAAAACATCCAAGCCCCACTACATTTTGCAAAAACGCATTTGAAATCTCCCAAACGCATGTGGGAAAATGTGTTATGGTCTAATGAAACCAAGGTTGAACTTTTTGGCCATAATTCCAAAAGGTATATTTGGCGCAAACACAACACTACTCATCACCAAAAGAACACCATACCTACAGTGATGCATGGTGGTGGTACCATCATGCTTTGGGACTGTTTTTCTTCAGCTGGAACGGGGCCTTAGTCAAGGTGATGGGAATTATGAACAGTTCCAAATACCAGACAGTGTTGGGACAAAACCTTCAGTCTTCTGTTAGAAAACTGAAGATGAAGAGGAACTTCATTTTTCAGCATGACAATGACCCAAAGCACACATCCTAATTAACAAAAGAATGGCTTCACCAGAAGAAGATTAAGGTTTTGGAACGGCCCAGCCAGAGTTCAGACCTGAATCCAATTGAACATCTGTGGGGTGATATGAAGAGGGCTGTGCACAGGATATGCCCTAGCAATCTGACAGATTTGGAGCATTTTGGGGAAAAAAGAATGGGCAAATATTGCCACATCATGATGTGCCATGTTGATAGACTCCTACCCAAAAAGACCGAGTGCTGTAATAAAAGCCACAGGTGCTGCAACAAAGAATCAGTTTAAGGGTGTGCATATTTATGCTAACAGGTCATTGCAATTTTTTTTTTTCCCCTTAAAAGATGTTGTTGTTTTTTTTCAATTGGGTTGTACAGGTTATAGGTCACATTAATGGTGGAAAGGTTTTTGAAATGGTTTATCTTGGTCTCATTTTTTTACATCACAAAAACCTGGCATTTGAACAGGGGTGTGTAGACTTTTTATAGCCACTGGATATAGTATATTTGGTGAGTTTGGAATTTTTCATTTGCAATAAAGGGCAAAGCCCAACTTGGGGAAAAAAATGTAGCAGCAATTTTCTGTGATATTTAGTTTAATATTCCAGTAGTAACAGAATTCTGTGGTTCAAGAAATCTCAGTAGAAGTATTAATCGGTTCACTGGAGCAGTTGGTAGAGAAATAAGACCCAGAGTCTGATCCAGGGACTGTTTCATGTACAGTAAATATATTTTCAGAATAAACAGAAGTGAACGTGAAAGAAGTGGTGAAATAGTACTAGGATTTTCCAAATACATTATGGAGAATCAATTTATGCAGGTTTATTGTGTGATAAAGGTGGAGATTTAGAGAATACTGTTAAAATAGAATAGATGCCTGTACAGTAGAGCTTTTGGGCCAAAATTTTACCAAGAAGGCTTTTTGAGGGAAGGTTGAAGAACATTTCTCAATTACAAAAAAAAAAAAAAAAAATCCCAGGTCTATAAGAATCAAAGCAAATTTCAGCTTGGCTTTAAACAAACTCCACAGTTTGATGGTAATTGGCACATTTGCTTTATTTTGAAAACAGACATTGAAACCATTTCTTTTTTTTTCCATTTTTTTCTCACAAGTTTGAACTCCTTGATAAGTTTGAAACTGGACAATGCACTCACTGAAACATAGGAAAATGATTTTTTTTTTTTGTTTGCTCATTTGTTGGATTTCTTTTTTTAATCATTTTGTAACATCAGTGCAAGAGTAATTTTCCAATTCATATAAACTGTCATAACAACACCAAAGACATCAAAAAGAAGCCGCCACACCTCTTAAGTTTTTGTGACTGCGAAAAAGTTCCTCTCAGAGGGAGAGTTCCCATCATGCATCTGGTTCGATGGTTCATGCTACTGTTCTCACTGGTTGGTTGGCAGACGACAAATTGTTAAATATAAGAGCCAGTTACATCAATACTATAGTTGATTTCTATAGTTTATTATACGATCATGTCATTAAAATGTCAACAGGTCCTTTACTGGAAATGTGGGTAAACGGCTTGTAAAAGGGGTGTAAACCAAGCTTGAACGACTCAAGCAGAATAGAGAGAGTAATATTCTTGTCATATATGTTGTTTTGGGATAAAGCTGCCCAACTGGAGCCGCCACACATTTAATTCATACATTCTATAATCCATTCCATGTGTCAGTATGTTAGGTTAACCTGTGTTCTCAAGACAGTTGTACCGTGTTGAAAACTTGAGGTGCATTTCAGAACTTGCTTGCTTTCTTTTTTTGTGCGTGCATTTGCAAAACGGATTTTATTTGTGAAATATGTTCAAAGAAAGTGCATTACAATGCAAAAAATTGCAGTGCATTGGCAATGCGTTTTTTAAATGTGCAAGCATCCAGTTGGGAGCGCTCATTCTAGTGCTGTTACATCAAATAGTGAAGATGTACCAAAAATGAAATCACCTCATTTTCATCATCATCATCATCAAGGTAATCATGTTTCATGAACCTCATCATCATCACTTCCGCATAGTATTAGCTTGAGCCAAAAAACTTCACGCTGGAAACTCCCCCAACATGAGAAAATCATTGCCACACAAAAAATGACAAACAAATAGAAACGGAGTGCCCTCACACCGGGAAGGCAAAGAGCAACCTTTATAGATTTTTTCTTGTTGTGTTATTCGTCATACTCTTAATTCTGCTTTCGTAAGGCTCATCTTGGCCTTAGTCGTTCTTGGACTCGGTGGCCTCCGCTGCCTCATCTGCTGGGGGGGCCTCCTCTCCTTTAGACTCTTCTGCAGCATCTGGATTAAAGAGAGTGAAAAGGGGGATGTGGGAGGAGGAAATCAGCATGTGGACAGAAGATGAGGGGGGGCGGGGTGACAGATAAATGTGGGTTTGTGAGACAAGGGAGAATAAGCATGTGGAGAGGTGTTATTTTGTAAAATGAATACCGAAGCTCTTGCTGTGGCTTCAGGCATCAAGGATTGCAAACTACAATAGGGACTTTAGATGTTTCAAAACTTTAACCTTAATCAACACAAAAATGGTCAAATTGTACATTTTTTCCACAATACAAAAAGCACACAGATGGAACTTTGCAATCCAATGATGTTCACAACATGTCAGCTCCATTTAAACTGAGAGCTTGTCATTCAGAAGATGTCTAAAATCCCATATTGACTGTGTAAATAATAAAGGAAGTGAGCGCTCCTAATGGACCCATGAAGCATTTGAACTGGCATCACAAACCTAACAGCAGCATCTCTGCTTGTCACATCTGATACTGTGTGATGTCTGGAGTGTGCTACACTAAAATAACAGCCAGCGGTGGTTTGTCAAGAGGTGAACAGCTCTGAATAAAAATTCATGATGCATCGCAAAGACTAGGCTGTAAGCAGGCTCATTTTTGGTAAAGCATGATATTCATGTAGAAGTAGTAATAAATAGTTTAACGTATCTTATTATCTTACTATGCATATACAGAATGTGTCTTGCTACACTGATGTAGATAATCTTACTGTTTCTGACCAAAACTTATTCAAGAGGTCTGGTCCCAGTGATGTCACACCCCGATGATCTCATGCTCTTTTAATAGAAGGAGGAGACATCAAAGAATGACATCATTGCAATGGGGACTGGGTGTGATGGACTGCATGAGTATGTAAGGGCAATTTAGACAGAGGGAGAGAGAAGTGGGGTGATCATGTCCATGTTAGTGCTCTTACTAATGTGTGAGTGTGTGTTTGTGAGTGACTCAAGACGGCGTGACTCATAGCAGATCTTCCAGGTAAGCGGTAATTAGCTTGTTAACCACTATGACAGACTTGAGAATGTCCTTTACTGCAGCGATTGAACTGGGTGATGCAAATGCAGTTTTATGCCAATTTACAAATACAAAGCCTGTCATTTCATTCTGATGTAGCAACATCGGTGCTACTTCTACAGCAGATGTGCTACTGACTGAAATTGTTCTAACTGTGTAGAGAGACTGAACATGAGGAAACAAACCCCAGAAACTGCTTTTCGGTTATAGCCATTTAAGTGTAAGCTTATTAAAAAGTAGGTTGAAAAAGACTTTGGTTTGGGTTAAAATCATAGACATATAGGCACATAAAAGACAATGGCAGATGCTGGGATAGGCTCCAGACCCCCCGCAACCCGAAAAGGATTAAGCGGAAGAAGATGGATGGATGGATGGCAGCCAACAGGGTTAAATGTAATGCGACTACATGCAGCTTCAGCTTGTACATTGCTATCAAAGCTAATAAGCCTGCTAAACTGAATATTATTGAGAGCTCAAAATCAACTTTTTTTCTTAGTTCAATGCTTCAGATCTCCAGGGTTGTTGATAACCCTATACCAGTGTAGTAAACAAATATCCAGATAATCAAATACTGTATTTGGGTGCAGCTCTACAAATCTCATAAACTTTAATCATGCCATTGAAATAATCAAAATAATCTACCTCTTAACGTTTTCAGTTTGGTAATCTGTGATTCTGTCAGAGCTGAGCGAAGCAACCAGAAATTGTACTCAAGTAAAAGTAGTGTGATGTTGTGTTAAATGTTCTGATGTTAATTACGTTTATTCTTTTGAATGGCTCACAAACTATAAAAGCTCTGAGGAGATAAGATAAAAAAAAATCCATGTGCATACTGTAATATAATCCCAATTATATGACAATAAACAATTAAGTATTTGACGATTCTTGGATAAACAGTGATTTAAAGTGACATAATTAATTCATGCTCCAACACTACCACAAATTCCCTCAGGTTTGAGGTCATTTTTTTTTTAAATATCCACAATTTTAAGTTTACTTTTTTAAGATTTAACGTGTGATCAAGGATACGCTTCTTCAAAATTTCTCATAGCAGATTTCACCACCACTGATCTGCAACTGGGTGTAACCATGGAAACCATGAACAATGAGACTGAAAACTGAATAAACTCAATTCCAATTACAGAGATAAAGTACCTTAAAGAGTTAAACCAAATTCTTTTCTTATCTATTGCACACACCACTAAGAGGGAGAGAAACGGCATTTCAATTCTCCTGTATGTCCTGTATGTACAGAAGTATTGACAAATAAAAATCTATGAATCTTGAATCTTTGAAATGTACTGTAGTAAAATTAAAATGTACTTGACAATACTGAAAGTAGAAGATACTCTATAGTAAAACTATTCAGGAAAGTACAATTTTGTAAAAATGTAACTATATGGGCCTGGTCGACCCAGTATCATGGTCAACCATATAACTGACCCACTAGTCCATTACAGCAGTGTTTTTCAAACGGGGTGCCTCAGCACCTTAGGTTGCGATGAGAGATCGTTTGGGGTGTTGTGGGAAATTGTCTAATGCTGCTTTCAAACTACAACTGGTGAGCCACAGGTGCGAGTCCATTAACATAAATTAACACCTCAACAACTCTCCAAGCTTTTTCAAACTTTAAGGAGACATGGGTCTGATCTCCTGCAGATAACTGCATTTCTGCGGTGTATCAAGTTTCATGCCCTCACATCTCTGATGCCACACAATGTAAGCCTGGAGGCAGGTGATGCTAGCTGCTAGAGAGTAACCAGCATTTTTACAAGTCTTTTGTCACCCAATGTCAAATTCAGCACAGATCAGTGATGATTAGAATACATTGGTCTATACCTGACATTTTAAATAATCACCGTCATTTTTTTTTTCCATATCAGCAGTGAATAGCTTTCATATTTACAGGAATAGGGGGGGTAGAAATAGGGGCAGCTCAGTGGCGCAGTGGTTAACACTGTGTCAGTACAGAAGGTCACGGGATCGATTCCACCCCTGACCATCGTAGGTTTGATCCCACCCCCTGACCATTGGTGACCCTTTTGTGTGGAGTTTGCATGTTCTCCTCGTATCTGCGTTTGTTTACCCCGGGTACTCTGGTTTCCTCCCACAGGCCAAAAATATGCAGGTTAGGTTAACTGGAGTCTCTAAAGTGGCCCTCGGAGTGAATGTGTGTGAATGGTGAAGGCACTGGCGCCGTACCATGGCTGCCTCATCCATCCTGGTGGATGCCCTGAATTTCCCTCTGAGGATTAATTATACAAAATACAAAAAAAAAAAAATATATACACTGTCTGTCCCAGTGTTTGTGTGTTGCATTTCGTGTCCAATGTCGAACAAAGCGGGGTACTTTTTTTCGGAGGGGGCTGTCATGGAAAAGAGGAGCAGAGCATCACAGGGTAAAAGTTAATGTGGGGTGAACTGGGATGCATGAACGAGCACAGAGCAAAGCTGAATAGGGAGAATGTCCAGCGCCAAACTAGGACATGCTAGTGTCAGCTCCACAGCAGCCGGAGACGGTCATGCTATGTGTCCACCTAGGCATCTGTTAACGGAAGGACCCCATGCTCAGGGATCCATCAGGAGCATGAATGGGGCATAACTAGGTGACAGTCATGGAGCTCCACCGGCCATCCATCCATCTGCCCCCGGTATGTCTCGTTTTTAAACAAATTTATTCCCCTGGTAATGGCGGAATATCAATGCTGATTTGTATGTAATCACGCCACATTTTACACTGAGGATAAACAAATTACAATGTGAACACAGCAGAGTAACTCATGGCTGAGTTTTCTGACAGCTGCACAATTCCAGAAAGTTTGGAAGAATAAATGGAAAACTGAATTGTAAAACTCAGGTGTGAGAGTATTTTGGACTGATACCTAGTGAATGAGGAAAGCCCATGTGTCAGCGAGCTGGTATGTGGTCTATATTTAAAATTATAACCATCCTACTCAATTTTTAGTCTATTATGGTGTAAAACACTACAATGTGCCATTTTATAACATTTTTGTTGGTGGAGATGGGAGGAGGATGGTTGGTGGTATTAAAATGGTTTACATCCAGTTCTGTCTGTGTTTTCTCACTAATGTAAAAAATTTTAAAACTTCGCTCGCATCCAATGTATGTACCTAATTTTTCACACTATATGGCACTCTTTTCACATGCTTTTGATGTCTATCCCAACAGGAAGTAATACTGTACCAGTGAAACATGTCAATTTCACATAAAATGTTTCTTCTTGTATTTATTGGACATTTACTATGACTGTATAAATGACTTGCTACACGACACACTTAAACTTGCCATGATGCTGGCTCCTCTGGTTTCTGGCTTCCTCTGACTTGCTGCACACAGCTATGTATTCATTGGACTGTTGTCATGGTTACCAGACCTAACTACTGTTCTATGAATGTGTATGCAGCCCCCTAACAAGTTCACATATAACAGTGACAGAGTTGCTGAAATATTTAGACAGACAGACAGACAGACAGACAGACAGACAGACAGACAGACAGACAGACAGACAGATAGATAGATAGATAGATAGATAGATAGATAGATAGATAGATAGATAGATAGATAGATAGATAGATAGATAGATAGATAGATAGATAGATAGATGTACTTTATTGATCCCAAACTGGGAAATCACAGTGTAACAGCAGCATGACAATAGACAACCAAACAACAGAAACACACACAGCATAATAGACAAAGGGATTACCCATGGAAAGTCCATCCATCCATCCATCTTCTACCGCTTTTCCGGAGGTCCGGGTCGCGGAGGCAGCAGTTCAAGCAGAGAAGCCCAGACTTCCCTCTCCCCAGCCACCTGCTCCAGCTCTTCAGAGGGGATACCAAGGCGTTCCCAGACTAGCTGGGAGACATAGTCTCTCCACCGAGTCCTGGGTCTGCCCCGGGGTCTCCTCCCAGTGGGACGTGCCTGAAACACCTCAAGTGGGAGGCGTCCAGGAGGCATCCTAATCAGATGCCCATACCACCTCAACTGACTCCTTTCAATGTGGAGGAGCAGCGGTTCTACTCTGAGCCTCTCCCGGATGACTGAGCTCCTCACCCTATCTCTGAGGGTGAGTCCAGCAATCCTACGGAGAAAGCTCATTTCAGCCGCTTGTATCCGCGATCTCGTTCTTTCGGTCATTACCCAAAGCTCGTGACCATAGGTGAGAGTAGGAACGTAGATTGACTGGTAAATCGACAGCTTTGCCTTAGAACTAAGCTCCCTCTTCACCACAACAGACCGGTACAACGTCCGCATCACTGCAGATGCTGCTCCAATCCGTCTGTCGATCTCTCGCTCCATTTTCCCCTCACTCGTGAACAAGACCCCAAGATACTTAAACTCCTCCACTTGGGGCAGGAGCCTGTCCCCAACCCGGAGAGGACAATCCACCTTTTTCCGGCTGAGGACCATGGACTCGGACTTGGAGGTGCTGATTCTCATCCCAGCCGCTTCACACTCAGCGGCAAACCGTCCCAGCAAGAGCTGTAGGTCATTGCTGGATGAAGCCAACAGGACAACATCATCTGCAAACAACAGAGATGAGATCCTGTGGTCACCAAGCATGACACCCTCCATTCCCTGGCTGCGCCTAGAAATCCTGTCCATAAAAATTATGAACAGGACCGGTGACAAAGGGCAGCCCTGGCGGAGTCCAACTCTCACTGGGAATGACTCCGACCGAGTGTTGGCAATGCGAACTAAACTCTCACAACGGTCGTACAGAGACCGAATAGCTCGTAACAACAAGCCCGATACCCCATACTCCCGAAGCACCCCCCACAAAAATCCACGAGGGACGCGGTCAAATGCCTTCTCCAAGTCCACAAAACACATGTAAACTGGTTGGGCAAACTCCCACGAACCCTCAAGAATTCTCGAGAGGGTAAAGAGCTGGTCCGATGTGCCACGGCCAGGACGAAAACCACATTGCTCCTCCTGAATCCGAGGTTTGACCAACGGCCGGACTCTCCTCTCCAGTACCTTGGCATAGACCTTCCCAGGGAGGCTGAGGAGTGTGATCCCTCTAAAGTTGGAGCACACCCTCCGGTCCCCTTTTTTGAAGAGAGGAACCACCACCCCGGTTTGCCATGCCAAAGGCACTGCCCCCGACCTCCACGCAATGTTGCAGAGGCGTGTCAACCATGACAACCCAACAACATCCAGGGCCTTGAGGTACTCGGGGCGAATCTCGTCCACCCCCGGGGCCCGGCCACCAAGGAGATTTTTAACCACCTTGGCGACCTCAGCCCCTGTGATAGGCGAGTCATCCCCCTCGTCCCCAAACCCTGCTTCCTCTGTGGAAGGCGTATCAGTGGGATTGAGGAGATCCTCGAAGTATTCCTTCCACCGCCCGACGATATCCCCAGTTGAAGTCAACAGTGTCCCATCCGCACCATACACAGTGTGGACGGGGAGCTGCTTTCCCCTCCTGAGCCGCCGAACAGTTTGCCAGAATCTCTTTGAAGCCGACCGAAAGTCTTGTTCCATGGCCTCACCGAACTCCTCCCATACCCGGGTTTTTGCTTCAGCAACCACCCGAGCTGCACTCCGCTTGGCCTGCCGGTACACCTCAGCTGCTTCGGGAGTCCCACAAGCCAACCAAGCTTGATAGGACTCCTTCTTCAGCTTAATGGCCCCCCTCACCACTGGTGTCCACCACTTGGTTCGGGGGTTGCCACCACGAGATGCACCGACCACCTTGCGGCCGCAGCTCTGGGCTGCCGCTTCAACAACAGAAGTGGAGAACATGGCCCATTCAGACTCCATGTCTCCAGACTCCCTCGGAATGTGGTTGAAGTTCTTCCGGAGGTGGGAGTTGAAGACCTCCCGGACAGGGGCCTCAGCCAGACGCTCCCAGCACACCCTCACTATACGTTTGGGTCTACCAGGTCTGAATGGCTTCCTCCCCTGCCATCGGATCCAACTCACCACCAGGTGGTGATCAGTTGACAGCTCTGCACCTCTCTTTACTCGGGTGTCCAAGACATACGGTCGCAGGTCTGATGATACGATAACAAAATCGATCATCGACCTGCGGCCTAGGGTGTCCTGGTGCCAGGTGCACATATGGACACCCTTATGCTTGAACATGGTGTTCGTTATAGACAGACTGTGGTTAGCACAGAAGTCCAATAACTGAACACCACTCGGGTTCAGATCGGGCAGGCCGTTCCTCCCAATCACCCCCCTCCAGGTTTCACTGTCGTTGCCCACGTGCGCATTGAAGTCCCCCAGTAGGACAATGGAGTCTCCAGGAGGAGCACCCTCCAGCACCCCAGTCACAGACTCCAAAAAGGGTGGGTACTCTGAAACATCATTTGGTGCATAGGCACAAATGATGGTCAGGACCCGTTTCCCAACCCGAAGGCGCAGGGAAGCAACCCTTTCGTCCACCGGGGAAAACTCCAATATAGAGGCAGCAAGGTGGGGCGATACAAGAATACCTACCCCTGCTCGTCGCCTCTCGCCCGGGGCAACTCCAGAAAAGGCCAAGCTCCAGCCCCTCTCCAGGAGACTGGTTCCGGAACCGGAGCTGTGTGTTGAGGTGAGGCCGACTATATCTAGCCGGTATCGCTCAATCTCGTACACCAGCTCAGGCTCCTTCCCCACCAGAGAGGTGACATTCCACGTACCAAAAGCCAGTTTAGAAAGCTTGGGATCAGTCCGCCAAGGTCTCCGCCTTTGACTGCCACCTAATCCACATAGCACCGGACTTCCATGATCCCTCCTGCAGGTGGTGAA
The DNA here is from genome assembly GCA_020510985.1 of Pholidichthys leucotaenia. Lineage (NCBI taxonomy): Eukaryota > Metazoa > Chordata > Actinopteri > Cichliformes > Pholidichthyidae > Pholidichthys > Pholidichthys leucotaenia. The sequence continues at coordinate 123,456,003 of CM035847.1, read as the reverse complement.
CCTACTGGAGGGCGGAAAGTAAAACTTGGAAAGTAAAACCCATGGAAAGTAAAACTGCTAAAAAAAAAAAAGCAGTTAAAGTTATTTCTAAGTATTTTTTTGAATTTTTGTTTGTGTTTTTACTCTGTTCTGTTAGTTAACGAGAAGCAGCTCGTACTTGTGAAAATGATGGAGCTGCTACTGCTGCAAAACTGCAATGGTAAGCTTTTAATTCAACTAGTTTCACACTGCTAGACAATTAAGGTTAGTGTTATGGTACCCAATTTCAAGCCTCAGCCACTACGGTAAATTCAACTCATTTAGGGGTGCATGCACAGGTCTTCTTGATTGACAATAAAGCAGGGAAAATAAGTATTGAACATGTCAACATTTTTCTCATTAAACATATTTCTGATGGAGCCACTGACCTGAGATTTTCACCAGACATCGGTAACAACCCAAGTAATCCATACATACAAAGAAATCAAGGCAACTGTTCACAAAACAAGTTATATTTAATAAAGTAGAATGACAGGGAATAAGTATTGAACACAGTGAAATTCATTTAATATTAAGCAGAAAAGCCTTTGTTGGTAATGACAGCTTCCAGACGCCTCCTGTATGGAGAAATTAGGCGCAGGCATTGCTCAGGAGTGGTTTTAGCCCATTCTTCCACACAAACTGTCTTCAAATCTTGATGGTTCTGTGGGTGTCTTCTATGAGCTCTGATCTTCAATTTGTTCCATAGATTCTCAATTGGATTCAGGTCAGGTGACTGACTGGGTCATTCTAGCAGCTTTATTTTCCTTCTCTGGATCCAGTTGAGAGTTTTGTTGGCTGTGTGTTTGGGATCATTGTCTTGCTGAAATGTCCACCCTCATTTCATCTTCAGCATCTTGGCAGATGTCAACAGATTCTTATCAAGGATGTCTCTGTACATTTGTCCATTCATCTTTCCTTCAATTATATGAAGTCTGCCTGTACCATGTACTGAAAACACCTGCTCACCGAGATGGAATGTGCAGTGCCATTTCTCCTCCAAATATGCCATGTGTTGTGGCATCAAAAAGTTCAATTTTGGTCTCATCTGACCAGACTATATTTTCCCAGTATTTTACTGACTTGACCAAATGTTGTACAGCAAACTTTAAATAAGCTTCAACATGCTTTTTCTTCAGCAATGGAGCCTTGCGAGGTGAGCAGGCATAGAGTCCATGGTGGTTGAGTGCATTACAAATTGTTTTCTTTCAAACTGCAGTACCCACTAACTCCAGGTCTTTCTGGAGCTCTCCACGAGTGGTCTTTAGCTCTTGGATAACTCTTCCAATAATTCTTTTGACTCCTCTGTCAGAAATCTTGCGAGGAGCTCCTGGTCGTGGTCGGTTTATGGTAAAATAATATTGTCTCCACTTCCGAATGATGGCTCCAACAGTGCTCACTGGAACATTCAGCAGTTTAGAAATGCTCCTGTAACCAATGCCATCATTATGTTTTGCAACAATAAGGTTAAGAAGGTCTAGAGCAGGGGTCACCAACTGGCAGACTCCGGTCCAGATCCGGACCCCGAGACTCCTCTGTCCAGACCCCGAAACCTTTTGATACAATTTGGGAAAAATAGAAACTCTTTTGTTTTGATGGGAAAAAGTGGGGGAAAAAAGTGGAACCGAACTGCTGTATTGGCAACTGCCCGGACAGATTATGGCACGAGCCCTTGGGCGCTCTCCTGCTGCAGACTCCCCTCTCTGTTGTCCCATGAACGCCACTGATTCTGCGGCTCCAACCGCTCCAGAGAGTATGCAGCGAGTCATGAAACCACGGTTTGCTGCGGGCACCACACACATACACACACACACCAAGTTTGACAGCAAGGACATCCACCTCGGACAGGCACACTTCGTTTCAGGTCTGTATCCACGAAATAAAGCGCTGTTCTGAAATTAAGTATATTTACTGGGGCTGAGGGGCACTTCTTCCTCTATTCTGCCAAGAGTGGTCCATGCTGGGATGCAGAGGTTGAGTTTGCTGATATGGAGGCCCTTTTCATAGCCTCTGATATTATGTAAAAACTCAGTAAATGTTACTGAACATTGAGAAAAGCTCCACCTTCCCTTTGCATGCAATCATGGAGATACAGCTCCATCCATGCTGTAACAGAATTTACTGTTGAGATTTTTAAAGAATGTCGGGGGAATTCTGTAGTAGGGAATTATATTTTGTGTCTGTTTTTCTTTGTTTTGTCTTACAGTTCGAAACAGTTTTTCTGCACTGAAAATATTGTATAGAGGTGGACTTTTTGTTAAATTTTGTTTTTTAAATATTAATCTTTTTTTTATTATTTTAAATGCAATACAATTTAGTTTGTGTTCTCCTGAAAAACATTTTGAGGATTTTAGTTGTGGATTTTAGAATTTTAGACCTACAGTATTTATTTAGAGTCACCAAAACACATTTAGTGTTCTCCTGTATTATAATATTTTAAATTACATATTTTGTTTGAAATTGAACAAATAATTCATTTCAATTTTTTTTTTTTTTTGGTTTAAAAATTAATATAGAGCTAAAAGCAGCTAAAACATGAGCTTAATAAAATAATGCGTAAAAGCAAGTTAAAAGATACTGGCCTGTCTGCAGACAGCTGTGGTCTTCTGAAAGAATATCAGTGAAATGATGGCAGTTTTTAAAAGTACATTTTGAGATAAATTTGTCCATGTGTCAGATTTCACTTCCATTTGTTTTAATAAAAGATGTTGGAAGTAAATTCATGGGTTGTTGTAAATACTTTGCTTTGAAAGGACCAAGTTGCCACACAGTGGGAGGGAAAATCCTGAATAGAAAAAAAATGCATCAAGATGCACTGAGAATAGTTTTTGAATCAAATCAGAATTCTGAATCATAAGCGAATCATGAGGTGCCTAAAGATTCCCAACCTAGTTTGGACCTCAGCTGAGGAGGAGGACCAACTTATGGGACCTCTTGCAGTTTTAGTTGGTGACCCCTGGTCTAGAGAAAGCTCTATGCTGCTACCCATCATGAATTCTTTGTGGTGTGACAATCTGATATTCACAGACCATTTTAAAGGCAGCCAGTCAGGACTAAACCAGCTGAAATTAATTTGCACCGATAGAGGATGGGATGGCTTCCTAAATTCTGATGGATTTCAGTTGATTTCTTGGCTTTCTATGTCTTTTTACACCTCTTTTTCTTCATATATTCAATACTTATTCCCTGTGTCATTCCACTTTATTAAATATAACTTGTTTTGTGAACACAGTTACCTTGATTTCTTTGTATATATGGGTTACCTGGGTTGTTACTGATATCTGGTGAAAATCTCAGGTCAGTGGAGCCATCAGAAATATGTTTAATGAGAAAAATATTGACGTTGTGGAGAAAGAAGGCAGGCAAGGCAACGAGCTAGATGAATTTCGCCCCCACTAGCTTCACTGAAGCGCGCACCCCTGGATGCAAAAGGGAGTGGACCGACTCGAAAACGCACAGCACCAAGAGTTTGGAACCACTGGGCATGGGCGGCCAGTGGAGACGTCGCAGAGCAAGGGAGGGCACCCTTCTTGCACCACCCTGCTCTCCAGCCTTAACCCAGTTGGCACAGACTGAAGCATGCAAATGTCTGCTTCCCCGGCTTGCTCCGCAGCCATGGCGGGGAAATCTATTCCCATGTAGACCGGGGCAATTAACACACGCGACAGGCAATCGGCCACGACGTTGAGCTTACCGGCAACATGTTGAATGTCGGTAGTAAACTCCAAACTTGCGGCCAACTGCCATTGCTGCCAGGCCAACCATGGTTCCAAGACCTTGGACATCGCATACGTCAGCAGCTTATGGTCCACGAATGCGGTGAACTCGCGCCCCTCCAGCCAGAACTGGAAATGGCGCATTGCCAGGTGGAGAGCCAGCAATTCTCTATCGAACGTGCTGCATTTGTGTTCGTTGTCGCACAAAGTTTGGCTGAAAAATGCGAGCGGCTGCCACGAACCTGAGATGCACTGCTCCACCACTGCCCCAATGGCAACATCAGACGCATCCATAGTGAGCGCTATCCGTGCAGACGGATCTGGGTGGACTAGCGACGTGGCATCCGCCAGTGCCGTTTTGGCATTTGTGAAAGCCTGGTCTCGCTCAGAAGTCCAGTCGATGGTTTCTGCAGGTTTCTTTTTTTAGCGCGGCATACAACAGCTGCATCAGCTGGGCTGCCCGGGGAAGGAAACGGTTATAAAAATTAACCATTCCCAAAAACTCCTGTAGTGCCCTCACAGTCTGTGGACGCAGAAAGTCTGACACAGCGCACACCTTATCCGGTAACGGGATGCAGTGGCCCAAAAAGTCAATCACTGGCACACCGAACTGGCACTTCGCCGGGTTAACTATCAGCCCGTGTGCTTCCAATCTCTGTCAAACTGCCTTGAGATGAGCGATGTGCTCCTCCTCGGACGCGCTGCCTACCAGAATGTCGTCTAAGTAGACAAAAACAAAGGACAAGTCGCAAAGCACTGCGTCCATCATCCTCTGGAAAGTCTGTGCCACGCCTTTTAATCCGAACGGCATGCGTAAAAGCTCAAAAAGACCGAAAGGAGTTATTACCACTGTTTTTGGAACATCTTCTGTGCACACCGGGACCTGTTGGTATCCACAGACTAGATCCACTTTCGAAAAAACACGCACCCCAGCCAAGTGCACGAAAAATCCTGGATGTGCGGAATGGGATAACGATCGTGTTTCGTGGCGTTATTAAAGTGCCGGAAATCGCCACACGGTGGCCACAACCCGTCGGCTTTAGGCACCATGTGTAGTGGGGACGCCCACAGGCTGTTGGAGCACCTGATGATGCCCAACTGCTCTAAGTTGGCAAACTCCTCTCACGCGCTGGCCAGTTTAGCTGTGTCCAAGCACTGAGGTTGCGCGAACACCGGCGGGCCTTTTGTCGTTATAAAGTGCTTGACCCCGTGTTTCGTTACTGTAGCCGAAAAAGTTGGGACCGTGAGTGCTGGGAACTGTGCAAGCAAATGTTGGTACTTACCCCCTGCAGCTATAACGTTAGCCAGTGTTGTCAACCCAGCTCAACGAGCTGTGCAGGGCGGTGAGGTAAAAGAGACAGTGTCCACTAACCACCTATTAGCAACATTGACTAACAACCCATAAACACATAAAAAACCTGTGCCTAAAATGGGGCCGGAACATGCAGCTATCACAAAGTCCCACTGAAAGTTGTATCCGTGTAAGCATATTGTCAGTGTCTGCTCGCCAAATGTCCTGACGATGGATCTGTTGGCGGCCGTGATCTTGGGACCGCTGTGTCCTGCCACCCTGTCTGCATTGACCGGCAGTATGAGGCTCTTCTTGGAGCTGGAGTCCACCAAAAACCGTCTCCCCAAATGTGTGTGACATAAAGCAGTCTGTTCCTGTCACCATCAGTTGCATCTGTCACTGAATTCCGAACGTGCCGTCTTCCCGGCTTCTTGAATTGGCATGGCGACAGGCAGCATTGGGCATTCGAGCCAAAACAGCGATGATAAAAACAGATCGCCCCGTTCCTTTATCTTTTGGTGTCCGTCCCGGCTACCACGAATGGCTCCTCGACCTCGCTGGAGTCCCTCATGGATGCCGGTGCCACTGTCTGCACGCTGAGAGTTCTGGTCGCCAAAATGATGCGGTCTGCTTCCTGCGCCAGGGTGCGGCAGTCCTTAGCAACCAGCCGCGGTGAGTTGGCCAGGATCACCTTTGCTGTAGCCGGTAGGTTTCTGAGGAACAAGTGGGCGAACAGGAAAGATTCATTGTCCTTCCCCCTCAGCGCCAACATGCTCTCCATGAGCTCCACTGCTGAGCTGTCCCCTAACTCCGAACGTGTTAGGAGTCTCTCTGCCCTCTCACTGTCAGAAAGGGTATAGCGCTGGAGAAGCATCCTCTTGAACGCTTCATATTTTCCTTGGGCCGGTGGCTCCTGGAGCAGGCTCGTCACCTGTTGCATGGCGTGTGCATCCAGCACAGCGACCACGTAGTAATACCTGGTATCGTCTGTTGTTATCCCACGGAGTGTGAACTGGGCTTCTATGTGCTAGAACCATGTGGTCGGGTTGTGAAACCAGAAGTCTGGGAGCTCGAATGAGACCACGCACGCGGCGCTGGTGCTCTCCCTCCAGGCAGTCTCCGGGGTAGTGCTCGGCTCGCTTTCCATGGCATGTCTTAGGGTCACCAATGTGGAGAAAGAAGGCAGGCGAGGCCACGAGCTGGATGACACAGAAACTTTATTCTTTCTCCAACATAACTTACAGCAAAAAAGAATCCCAGGTCTTTGTGCATTCCTCTTTTATCTCTTTATTTCCATGCATCGAGACCCGGAACTTCCAACCATAATACATTGTTGTTTGAACAAAGAAATGTGTAGCACATTAACATGACATAACGCCGGTGCCGCTCCCATACACTTCTTCTCTCAGTGGCTCCGGCAGCTCTTACTCTCCCCAGGGGGCACATAGACCCAACAGTCCCATCTGATACCCCCCGGTGACACCTCCTCCTTCAGTCCATTGTTTTCCCCTTCCCCCTGCCTTCTCTGAGTGGAGAAACCCCCACACCATGCCCCCACAATGTGTTCAATATTTTCCCCGCTGTAATATTCTAATTTGTTTGAAACTAATGTTACCAATAATGGTGATCATGGATATAGATTTACACACCCATTATAGTCCTGAAATGTCTTTGTTCCTTTGGAAGCCACGAGTCAGCTTATAGGTTGACACAACGTATCTACATCAGTATGAACCACAGACACACACTGCAGCCCCCAAAAAATATCTTATAAGACTACTGGAAAAATATCAGATTTCATGCAAAACCTTTGGGCTTTACCATTTACACTGACATTGACAGTGTATACACTAATTAAGAAACTACCACTAATATAAGGCCCCCTCCAGGCATTGGCACTTTGTCATGGTGGAGAGGTTTATGCGCCCTAATGATCTCAGGAGCTATGTTGTCAGGGCAACTTGCCCCTGGTAGAGTTTCCCAAAGCAAATTGATACTGGGTGAAGGGCCAGACAAAGAGTGTTCCAGTGGATCCCCATTAAAAAAAAAGTTATAACAAGGATGCTTTATACCCCACCTGGTATGGGGTACCAGGGTCCTTCCCTGGAGCCTGGCCAAGAGGAGCTGCTTGACAGCAAATTCCTGGTGAGCAGGTTTCTACCCATGGGACCTGGCAGGGCTCAGCCCAAATGAGCCACATGGGTCCATCCTGCATTGAACTCAAACCTGCAGGAGGGATCAAGGGGACCGTGGTACTATGTGAACTGGTCAACAGTCTCAGCTTCTTTGCTTGGACTGGTGTCTCCCGGGTAAGTGGTAGAGGAAGGATGGATGGATGGATGGATGGATGGATGGATGGATGGATGGATGGATGGATGGCACTTATACAATGATCAGAGACCATTGTACCAATGGAGTCAGTGTTGTTCCCAGCTTTGCACTTCTGCATGTAATACAGTACATCCCTTTCGTCACTGTAAGCCACAATCAAAAACAGTTTTCAACAGCTTGAAATGTAGGCCAGTCTGGGCCATTTGTGCTGTTGGACAAATAAATGCAGGCGAACCTTGACAGCAAACTGTACTAAGTTAAACCATTTTTGGTCCTCTTCTCGTGCCTGCATCACTGCAATGTTTTTATGATTCTTTCATGGCTTTGATTTTTCATTAAATAATTCCATTTCCAAAAGCCAATCAGCATTTAATCTACATATAGCATTATCCATGCTGAGCTGTTGAAAGACTGTGCGGATGTGCCTCTTTTTAGACTGCTTACCCAAAAATACAGGACCCATACAAAATACATGTAAACCTATGCAAATGGGCATATTTGCTGAAGCATGAATAGGACATGACCTATGAATACATTAGGCAGATATATCCAGCATATAAAATGGGACTGGAGCATCTTTGTATAAGGATATTCTTCGGCACATGAGTTCAGAATGCTAAGCTTCAATTCTCTTTTGGATACACTCGTAGTTTTATGATAATTTTTTTTTTGTGGGGCTCACTGCTACTGACTGTTCAAAAGAAACAAAATAAAAACCTAAATAAAATCAGAGCTGTTGTATGGAACACAAAATCTGGACATGAAAACATCAAGTGAAGTTTTTCTGACGTGAAAAATTCCTTTTAGGAGGCTTCTCTATTCTTGCAGTATCCAAAGTTGCCAATAATCTCTTTTAACTTTCTAATGTACTGTATCTAAGTGCATGATAAATAACCAATGTGCAAGCTCTGTGCTCCTGTCTCCTCTATTGTACTCAGCGTCCTCGTGAATGCAACCAAGAGACTCGGTTCAAAATATTAATTTGCTCAGGAAGTCCAGCAGATTGTGGCCAGCAGTGGGTTCCTAATTAGCTGTTCTTTGTCAAGAAGTGTTTGTTTATGACAGACTTTCCCGGTGCGGATCGTGACCAGTAGGCATGATTAATCATTCATTTAAATCTGAGCACCTGTTATACCTGCTTTGCTCCATGCAGGCCAGCCAGTCCCATGGAGGTGGTAACTATGACAACAGGGAGCCAGTGCTGGCTAGATGACCTAGTTTCTGTGTAGTTCTCCGTTCGCGCTGTGTGTGTGTGTGTGTGTGTGTGTGTGTGTGTGTTTCCCACCTCACACCCTCACCAGCTCCTGATTGAGCATGCTCCATTAAGTACCTGTCTGACCCAGTCTGAGAGTCCTTGGACCAGAAATATGAGTTCATGTCAAGTGGATCTTATTGAGAGTGTGTTGTGTCAGTGTCATAATAAAACTTTATGGCTTCTCAGATGTGTGCTTCTGTTATAGCCGCTTTGAAAACAAGGCGGCGGTGTAGACGACAAAGGTAATATGAAATGTTTGGAGGTGCTATATTTTCAATACGGGCTTAATGAGGTCATAAATTCCCCCCGCAATTTGTTTTTCAACTTGAAGAAACCGTTAATATGTCATTCCTGCCGTCATGCAGTTCTTGAGACCATCATGGATGTTTGCAAACCTTTAATTAAAAACACTGCGCTTCCTTATTATGCAAACACCACAACACTATTGCTGTGATCATATCCGATATAAATCACACTGTATAACAATCGTGACCAGTGATCATCATTTTCAACACTGCCTAAACGTGACGGAGTTTCCATCTTGCTGGGGCTGAGGCACAAGGCTGTCTTGATCTAATATTGAGCTACTTCTGTGTTAACCAGTGAAGAGTGGAGCACTGCCAAAGATCTTTAAATCCCAAAGAGTCAACGAGCAGTTATGTCCTGTGTTGCCTGCCAAGCAGACTACAGAAAGGCTTACCTTGTCTTCTTTTTGAGAGTTTTACAGTAAGTAATTGCCTCTTGATTGGTGGAAGTGTCTGGAGTTATTTTTGTCTCTAAACTCAGTGCCCATACTGACATATGCTCACCTAAATATTTGATTCAGAGCTTTTTAGAAGCTGCTTGTAAAACCTTGATCCTAACCAAATGGAGCTGAGCTGAGATCAGCAATACCTTGTTTATCTTTTGTTTGGTTAGGCTCCTCCTTCTCAGCTGTCGGACTGACAGCGGCAGGCACGTCGGCTTGTCTGGCCTCCTCTTTTTTCTCTTCACTCTTCTCCTCCTTCTTCTCCTCAGCTGTGGCTGTGGTGGGGCTTTTGGCTGCTGCAGCAGGAGCCTCCACCTCTTTGGGCTTCTCCTCAGATTTCTCCCCCGCCTTTGGCTCCTCTTTCTGGGCTTCAGAGGCTGCTGTGGCGGCTGTAGGAGAGGCAGCAGCTGGGGCCGCAGCTACAGGAGACGTCGCTGTGCCTGCAGGAGAGTTACCTGGCTTGTCTGCCACTGGGCTTTTGGCTTGGCTTGTCTCCTCCTCCTTCTTCGCCTCCTCTCCTGCAGCTTCCTCCTGCTTGGCAGGTGCCTCCTCTCCCTCCTCTTTCTTTGCCTCTTCTCCCTCTTCTGCAGCAGCGGGACTCTCTCCATTCTCTTCTTTACCATCTTTAATCTTTTTCCGGGTTATGTGTCCACGGAAGCTGGCTTGTATTTTGGTGGCAGCCGTATGGGCCTTGTCCTCGGGTTTGTTAGTGGTGCCATCCTGTTCGATCTTCTGGTCAGCCTCCTCATTCTTCTCCACCTGGGAGGCAAAATGTTAAAAGAATGTTAGTATCCACTATAAGACAAAACCATTCCAAACCAGCTGTGGTATGCTGGTTGCTACAGCAAAACTGTTCATTATCCCTGTTCTGCAGTGGAATGTAGTTTGAAGGTGAGGAGGATCATTCCCAGATATCATGCTGGTATACCTTTGGATTTAAAATCCTGCCAATGTCTTTTACATATTGCAAAATTAGAATAAAACAGATCAGAGATCAGAAATGGGATTGATTATCCTACAGAGAAACTGGGAAAGGGTCAGGGTTTTCAGTAAGTATTTAGAACAGACTAAAGGTAAAGAGGATGGGGAGCAGGGTTAGGAATAAGGACAGTAAAATCGAAAATTATTCCATGATATTACCTTTGATAACTGGATCCATAGCTGTCCATCAAATAGTGGCTTGTGCTATGAGTCATAAAAATCTAATGAAAAGAAATCAAACCAAATAAAAGAATGAATGATGAGCACTTAAAGTGGCAAACAAAATGAATCAATACAGTCAAAATGAACAGGCAAACAAATCAAGGTAAAATATTCCAAAGCCTTAAATGAATGCGAATAAGCATAATGAAGCAAACACAAAATGTTAACCACATGCACGGTCTGTGGCATTGGTCTGGACAAAGAGATGTGAGAAAATACAGAATCCACATTATTCTGAATGATTGTACCCTTCCAGGTTGCTTACTCAATAGTGTAGTCTGACAATAGTATGAATCTGCAGTGGTTTTTGCTGGCTGGGGTGATTTAGTGCCATTGTGGATTGTGCACGTGTGTGGGAGAGGATCGTCTCCACGTACTAAACTGAATTCACTGAGATGTGGGAACACAACAAATGCCTCTGGGCATTTCCTTTTTTTGTGTTCAAACCAGGCACACGGTTAATATTGTCCTCTTGATAACAGCACTAAATTAGATTTAGCGAATAATTAAAGTTGAATGTGGAACCCCTCCATGGCACTCTGTTAATTTTCCCCACAGTCTCTGCTAATGATATCCACAGAACTCAAAGGAGGATTCAAAACGGAGCCAATGCCTTATCCTCCTGGTACAGTACAGCAGCACTGTGTCTGGCTGCTCAGGACCGAGCTGCCTGCTACCATCTCAGCATTCACTGCCATACCCCTCCCAACCATCAAAGGTTACCTTGACAACCAGAGTGCTAACTCATCACGGCTCCTGTCTTCTGTTTGGTGCTATGAAAGACTATATGTCACACTGATTGGCATTGCACCTGACCCCTCGGGGAGTGGACCAAATAGGAACTCGTAAATCAGGTGGAGTAATCAGCATGGCTAAGGAGGGGTTGGGGTAGGGGCATAGGGGTTTATGTGTACGCGTGTGCATTAATGTTCTGTGTCACCAAGAAGCCACGTCTTGTTTAAGGTCAGTGAATTTCAGAGTGAAAAAAGATGTCACATCCATCTCTTCCTTTCCTTCTGTCTGCGAACGTGTCACTTTATCAGATGTGAGGTTTGACTCGGACAGCTGTCCACATCAGGGATCGCGTCCGTGCAGAATGATTTAAGAGCCAGAGGCCCTAAACCAACATATCTTCTTCAGGGTCAGTGTGTCAGTGCAATATTGGAGCAGGGAGGCCAAAGTGCAGCTGTGTTGGTATATTCACCTCGTCCGCCTTCATTCCCAGGGGTTCAGGGCCGCAAATCCTACCCCAGGCCTTCCTGCAATTCCTAATATACATGGTAATCTTCAAGCAATTTTACTGCAGTGTAATATTAAAACAACAAAAGCAATGCCAGGCTCTGTAAGCTGCGAGAGTTGTACGATTTTTTTTTTCCAGATCGCTCACTTGTTTACTTAACAATCAACAACTAAGTGTGGAAATACACTTTAGCAAAAGTCCTCCTATTAAAACAGACAAGTGGATACAGACAAAGCATCCCCCACCACGCCCTCTGCTCTTAACAATATAACAGTCTCCAGTGACTTATTTGGGCTTTTATTATGTCTGATCTCATGGTTGCTTACATTTGCCAAAAATTTGACCCAGGCACTTAACTCTTAATAGAATTACTTACTGGCTGCATTTGGTGAGTCACGCAGAGAAACAGAAAGGGAATGGATGAGTGTGTTTGAGAATATGGGCAAGGGGTGGTGACATCATTATTGGAGCAGAGACAAGGGGGATGTCATTTACTTTAGACACTAGGGGGTGAATGCAATAAAGCAGAGGAAGAGTGCCAAATGATCTCATATTAGTGTGTGAGGACAGGAAGAAAGATCAACGTCATACTTCGACCGCAAGTGTAGCATCATCACCGTTTGAATTATTGATGTTTGTCTGCGCATCACTCTTGAAAAATGCTGTGCTGTCATTCTTCTTCATGGAAGAGCCATGTCAAACTTGGGCTGCAGTGTGGCATTAGCTGAAGGTTTCTGAAATCGCATATCATTTAAACAGCAACACACCCCTAAATCCTTTAAGAACTTCTTGTTGAAGACTCTTGCCATTAATTAAACCCCGGTCACGTACCCCTTCCTGCAGGCGCTCTGTGCGGCACATATTTTCATTCATAAATACAGCGGCACATCCCAAAGGCACACGACGAGAAGGTGGCTCTGTTCAAGTACGCCCTCCCCCACCCCCCAAAAGACTGCAACTCTTCCTTGATTAATTTCCAGAGTGACAACATATTTGCATTATCAGGTTAGTCAAATGGCTCATTACAATTAGCCTGCAGTGCTTCCTCTCTGAGCACATTCTTTGTGGTTGCCATAGATACAGTGCATTAACCAGTGGGGTGAAAAAAAAAAAACTGCACTTAATCTCCAGGAAAAATGTTTTGCAGGATAATAGTTCTACTCTTGCAGGATTGCAAAACAGAAAATTATGCAATCCTTGTGAAGTGTGGTATGATAGGGCAACATTAAGCGTTTGCTCCGGGACACGCTAGCGCTACGCCGCATGTGCTGGATGAGCACCGCTGAATCTAAGCACGCAGTAGCTCACGGGTTATCTAAATACAACAGTGGCATTCAGCTGAGGACAGCCTCCTCTGTCTGTTTTGTCAGGAAAGGTAATGAATGGCCGTGCTAAAATGTGCTCAGTGCATTATCTGACGTCTGGATGTGTCTATTACAGCTGCAGTCTGTGCTCACATCCTCTCTCTCTCTCTCTCTCTCTCTCTCTCTCTGTCCGCCTCTGTCCTTGGGTGGGCACTGACTGTTGTCAGAACCCCACCCCAGAGTCAATGGCTTTATCCATAACCACACACACACACACGTGCACGTTCAGTCACCATCCCCCAGCAGTGACACACAGTAACGTTCTACCACCTTGCCACTGCCTCATTTAAAGTGCCATTAGGGACTTGTTTCTGGAGAAAGGGGGAAGAGGAGGAGGAAATGGTGGAGAGGTGCAGTTAATGCTGGTTGAATAACCACAGTTTGCACTAATGCATTCACAAGACATGCACACTCTAAAATCATTGGGGGGGGGGGTAGCATTGTGGTGATATATTCAAGTGAGAGATTCTACTTCACCCAGAGAGGAGACAATTATGAAGGGTAATATATGAATTTATAATTGAGGATTTGCAGAAGAACTGTTATCACAAAGCCAACAGGTGCAGCTGTCGATTTTGGTGTAATTATTGAAGATTTGTGTATCTTAAATTATACAGCCCCATGTTAAGTGCTAACAATGATGTATAACACATTGTTTATGTTAAATAATAAAGTCACAAATCTTTGTCATATTACCAGTCCCCCAGCAGGCACACAGATAATATTAGTCAGCCTTCCAGTGGCACAATTTCTCCCTGCAGTGACAACTCTTCCCTGAAAACCCCCCAGCATGATTTCAATGGCTGTCTGCCTTTCTCCAAGCACCCACCAGACAGCAAAGAGCAAAGAGTGGCTGCTGCTGTCTGGAAGTGCTGGATATCTCCCTCATTCTCTTTCTGTCGTCTTTCACTCTCAGCGGCGAACTGCTACCCACTCACTCTCTCTCTTTCACACGCATACAGACACAGCGGAGCACCACACCCTTTCGGTTGGCAATCTCCTGCAGATGAGGGGGGGGGGGGGCTCAGGTGGTGACTGCTGCCACAGCCCCTCGCTCTCTATCCCTCTCCTTCTCGCTGGCCGACGAATTGATGGGTGATGCTTCTCTTTTTTTTCCACGATGGCCCTGGAAAAGATGCTCCACAGCAACTAATAAGCGGCCATATGCCAGCCTCATTACATCCTCTGGAGCAGCGCTTAATTCAATTTCACCGGCTTTCTGCCTGAACAAAGGCTGTGCAATCACCACTGATCTCACATGGGCAGGATCTCAAAATTACACCCTTTGTGTCTCAGTTTGATTAGAAATCTTTTTTATTTGTGATGTGGTCAGGTGAACAAACAACAAAGCCAAACGATTCTTCATATGCAACAAAAAGGCCAAAAGGGGTTATCTTAAAGAACTTTTATAACCAGACCGAGAAGAGAAAGCGAGGAGAGGGAACGGAAAGGGATGCTGAATGATGGCAACAACTTGCAGGACTTGCTGGGGCGGAGGTGGGGTGGGGGTGGATCCGGAGTAGAGATTAGCAGAGTTCAAGAAGAGACGATGGCACTGGTGGGATCAAACAGGATGTGGATCTTCTGAACTTCTGATGGACTTCCCAGAAGAGGTGACCCCCATTCTGCCCCCCCCCTTGCCCCCCCAGACCTTCAGCTCTTCAGCGTGTTTCAGCTCTATTTTCAGTCTTCCCTCTGTACTTCCTCCCCTCATTACCAAAACACAGACCTGGGTTCTGGATGGATAAGCGTGCCATCGTGTAGCCTGGTGCTGAGGGTGAGCGCCTGAGCTCAAAACTGCATAAAGCTGAGGCCTTGAGGGTGAGGTGCCGGTAGCCACTCCCATACCGTAAAGACATTTGCTACAGCACTTAGCACTCCACAACGGCGGGAACCCACACCAATATCTGCCATTGCTTTAACGAAGAATTTTGCTCTTTGCTCATCCATCCATGAAGACTGTCTGGATTAATTTATGCTTGAAGGGAGGCAGGGAAGATTAAGTGCTTGTAAAGCCAGGAGGACATTTTTTTTTCCCTCCCCCCTGTGGTACACAGCTGAGGCGGTGACAGTGTTCTGTGGGGAAAAAAAGCCTCACCCACATGGCCGCAGTGTGCATCACGCCGGTTTATTTCCCTTCACGTTTCGTCATCCCCCCCTTAATGTTCCTCACCTTTGCGCCTGCTCACCTTCTCCAACCATCACCTCCTCGCTCCTTTTCTGCCTCCCCTCGCCCTACCTTCCCCCAACACCTTGCAGCTTCCCTCAATCCTCATTTCACCTCTTCCCCCCCACCCCACCTCCTCATAAGCTTCATGTGGACCAGCAGCACTCCACCCTACAGCTCGCTATCCCTTTCCCTTTCTGTCTCCCTGCCTGCAAGCTTCTCAGCATCCTGCTCCTCCTGCATGCATTTCAACCGGCAAGCTTTTCTTTCTTTCTTCCTCTGTGGCAGAGCTGAAATGACTCATCCGCGCTGACATTTAAGAAGCAATCAAGGGCCGTCGGAATTCAGCGTCTTATGGGTCTGATAAAAAAAATAAAAAAAATAAAAAAAATCACAATCAGTGCAAGATCACAGCAGGAATGCCATCCAAGTGACGAAAGCCGCCAAAACAGGTGCTGCCTTCACTTCCATGCCGCACCTTCTCTTGGTTCTAGATCATCCAGTCCTAGTGAGGTTTCAGCTAGCATGGGTTATCGTAGACCACCCAACACCGCCCTTTCACACACTTTAAATAAGTGCTCACTTCAAAGTACCCTCCATTGACAGCATCCACTTGTAAAGCTGGAGGGCTCTGATAATCCTTTTATACTCATTTATTCCCATTGTATCCCCCCCTCCCCCCCCCGAGGCCACTGACATGATGGTGCTGCTCACTCAGTCCGTACCCCACCCTTTTTTCCCTCCTCACTGTGGAAATTTACTTCTTCTTAAAATGCCACAAGCACAAAAGGCACTAAGACACCCCCCATCCCCAAAAGAATTAAAAGAGAACCAAAGGCTGATCTGATTAATATAAGGAGGATTTTAAGTTCAGCAGAGATCAAGCAGAAATCATGGTAGGGGTTTTTTCTCCCCCCCCCCCCCCCAGCTTTGAAAATAAAGACAACGCAGGATCTATCAAAAGCCTTTCAATCATCTTTCACTTTTTTCAAGTGCATGATCAATAGGAGGGCACGCCGGCCGCCCAGGACGGCGGTGCAGCCTCCCGCCTCCCTGCCAGTGCAGTGTGAGGTCCGAGAAGCATCGCGGCGGCATCCATTCATGCAGGATAATCACGTTAACTAGGCGTGTCTGGGCCGCTCCGTGGACACGCTTCTCCAAAAACAAGTCAGGCACCTCAGTCAAAGGAAAATGACACCAACATTCGTCCTAATCCCCCCCCCCCAACCATTCTCACTGCAAACCCACAGTCACAAAGTTGAGTGCTGAAAATATCCATAAAGCAAAATCAGAGCACTTTACCGGTTTGGTTCTTCTTATGCAGCACAGCATAGTTGTGGTATCCTCCCTTTTTCTTCTCTGCTTCTTTCTTCCCTTTTTTTTCCTCCCCTTTCACTTCTTCTCTCTCACCCTCCCTCTCTCTCTCTCCCTCTCTCTCTCTTGCTCACTTTCGCACACACACACACACACACACACACACACACTCACTCACTCACTCACTCACTCACTCACACACACGCACACACACGCACACGCTTGCTGTCTCTTTTGCGCTTTCGCTCTCGCTCGCAGTCTCTCGCTGTTATCGGCGGCTCAGCTGTGCAGGACAGTCACTCATCCCAGTTTGCACACACGCGCGCGCGCTCTCCCGTCATCGGCGTGGCCGGGCGCAGCTCTCTCGCTCTTTCCTGCTCCACTGCCTGACAATGACTGCCGAGCCCACCCTTTAAAGCCCCCCCCCCTCCATCCCTCTCTCCTTCTCTCCTCCCTTCACACTGTCCCCCTCCTCTTCCGCCTCCTCCTCTCCTTGCTCATAGTGATGGAACCCCCCCCCACCCCCCCACACCCCCAAACCTCTTTCAGATCAGCACTCCTCTCTCCTCCACAGCTTCTCCTCCTCCTCCTCTTCCCGTTCAGCAGAAGCATCGGCCCCACCCAATCTGGCTGGATACCTCTGGTCAGTTTTTTTTTTCTTGCCTTTTTCTGATTTTTCTTTTTCTCTTTGTGGTGTGCAAGCAGGATGCCTGCCCCCCCCCCCCCTCCAGACTGGAAGTTGCCTCCTCAGACTGTCTGCTGTAGACTCTGCAACCAGCATCAGCATTTAGTGATGCGAGCTCTGCGCCCAAATGACCAAAGAGATGCCAGAAGCATGTTTTCTGGCACATGGCTGGGAGTAGCTTTTTTTTTTTTTTTGGCCAGGAGAGACGTGTGAAAGAGACCACGGGCGATCATTCATGTGTGTGTGCACGCGCGCGCACACACACACACACTATGTGCTTTTAGGACACGTCAGCCCGCCCGCCCCTCATACCCAGCGCGCTCTGTTCTCATGGAAACACCAGCAGATAGACTAGAAGAGCAGAGGAGGAGAGTGTGTGTTTGAGAGAGAGAGAGAGAGATGAAGGTAGGAGGAGGAAGCAAGAAGGTCCGGGTGTGGCAGACAGGCAGGCGAGGCAAACCACTTTGCTACCCCCCCCCCATCTTTTCTTCTTCTGTGTCCACATTTGCACACACTTTGGTTTAATAGAGGACAGTGGGCATACTATATCCCTGTAACTACATTTATAGCCATTAGCATGCAAGTGAGGCTTGCAGCGATGGTCACGCAAACACCCACACACTGTATTTTGTCTTTTATAATACTCACAGACACAGTTAGTGTCAGAAGAGTCCCCACCCCCGCTCTGACACCAGCGAGCACCAGCAGATGCTATACAGACACAATGAGGATGGAGGGAGGGATGGGGAGCAGGAGGATAGACAGGGTCAGGGATGGATGGAGGTATGGGGAGGAGGAAGAGGAGGAGGGAAAGACCCGAGGGGGTGCGCTCTGCTCTTCTTCTCTCTTACAGGATTATTCCGCATCCACTTCACTGAGGGGAAACTGTTAACCTGTACCGCTGAGCAACAGACTTCAACAGTGGTCTCTGATGCCAAACTGGTAAAAATCTAGCAACGACGTGTGGCACCGCTGTGTCGTCAGGGCCTATGAGCGAGCCGTGTGACACAGTCACTGTAATAATATACAGTTCTGCTGAGACTGTATATTCTGTCTCAGCATTGCCCTGCTTTACTTCTGCACAATTATGCACATTCATGCTGAGCGCTGACCACGTCACTTGGATATTCTACTAGAACAGGGGTTCTCAAAGTTCTAATGACTAGGACAAAGCTTTGACTAAATATGGAAAATGGTGAAATGAGCGGTCTGTAGGAGTAAAAACAAAGTTCCGTGTTATGAGCACAAGTCCTTCACTCTCTTTCAGATTAGCAAGCAACATATACAGTTGAGGTCACAAGTTTACAGTGGTGCTTGAAAGTTTGTGAACCCTTTGGAATTTTCTACATTAACTGCATAAATATGAGCTGAAACATCAGGTTTTCACACAAGTCCTAAAAGTAGCTAAAGAGAACCCAGTTGAATAAATGAGACAAACAATTTTACTTTTTCATTTATTTACTGAAGAAAATGATCCAATATTACATATCTGCAGTGTTGGGCAAGTTACTAAAAATAGTAACTAATTAGTTACTAAAAATAGTAACTAATTACAGTTACTAGTTACTTCATTTCAAAAGTAACTGAGTTATTTTACCAATTACTGCAGGATTAAAGTAACTAGTTACTTGGAAAAGTAGCTTTCACGTTACTTTTAAATGCACACTTAAATCATGTTGCACACATTGCAAGATGATTTAATTAATGTATTACATTAAATGGATTAATGATTGCTGTCCTACTGCTATTGTTATTGTTGTTGTATTGTGTCATTTGCTTTATCATTGTTGTATTATTTATTGTTGTTGTATTATGTTATCTGTTTTATGTGGCTGGCACTGGCTGGTCAGGGGACATGAGATGGAAATTAGCTTCAGCTATAATCTTGTATGCTGCATATTTATATGTCTTATGTTCATTAATATTCACTATCCCTTTTATAAATAAATAAACTTATAAACTTACAGTACGGGCTTATTAATGTCAGGCTGAAAACATTGTTTTAGAGAGAGCTTTTAGAGCATGTTCCATCTGCTTTATCCTGCCTTGAGCTCTTATTGTGGGAAAAATCTGAAGGAAATCAACATGATATTGCCTGTAAGTTCCTCATTTTGAAGTGAGAGCTGGCAACACTACATAAAACTATCCATGTTTATCTTACCTTTATGATATTGATTTAATCCAGTGTGCAATGATTCAAAGAAAATATCCATTATCCACAGTCCAGATGTCTGTGACATGAGGTCTGACCCAGGGGACACACCCACAGGCTCGAATGTGATTCAATAATTTTATTGTGGAGACAGCAGGTGTGTGGGTGCGTATTTGTGGGGTGGAATGTGTTGCGGGTGAACAGGATGCATCGAGGGCGAAGCAGAGCGCCGTACAGCCAGGCAACCCTAAGGGCAGAGCAGAACAGAGGTTAGCTGCCGGTGCACACCCAGCGGAATTAATGCAGTCTATGCTTACTTGCAGATAGTACAGTGGCTTGCGTTGGCTTGAGCCGCAGGTCTCTCGCCTGGAAGACAGCGTCCTTTGAGCGCGCTCGGCACAGTGAGGAGAAAGACGGTGAGGATGAGGGAGGAAATCTGCCGCCAGGGAATCCACCTGTGCACAGGGGAGAGACTGGAAACAAGGTGAGAGGATGATGAGCTTACGTGATAACGGGAAACAATCCAAAGAGCGCCGGTAATCAGAGAGTTGGTGTGCGAAGAGCGTTGAATAGCAGACGGCTCCAGGCCGAGGCTTCAGGCGGAGCGGGCTATATAGCCTGAGACTGATGAGGCACAGGTGTGCGCGCAGCTGACGCGGGAGACAGTCGAGAGCGAGTCGTAACAGTACTCCCCCCCGAGCAGCGCCTCCCAGCGCTGGCTTACCTGGGTACGCCCGGTGGAACTCCGTGATGAGGCGTTTGTCCAGTACAAACGACGGGCACACCCAGGATCTCCACTCAGGGCCATACCCCTCCCAGTCCACCAGATATTGC
The DNA here is from genome assembly GCA_020510985.1 of Pholidichthys leucotaenia. Lineage (NCBI taxonomy): Eukaryota > Metazoa > Chordata > Actinopteri > Cichliformes > Pholidichthyidae > Pholidichthys > Pholidichthys leucotaenia. The sequence continues at coordinate 123,435,685 of CM035847.1, read as the reverse complement.
AGGCCGTGACCTCGGCGGTGGGCGTCCAGGATGGAGTTGACCCCCTACGCCGGGTCAATCATCACGGGCAGGGGTGGAGCCCTAGGAGGAGGACAGAGCGGGTTAGTCACCAGGGGTTTGATTTGGGAGATGTGGAACATCGGACAGACACAGAGGGAGGGGGGGAGAGCCAGATGCACAGCCACAAGATTAATTACCTTGATGATGGGAAAGGGTCCAATGTAGCGCTGGGCCAGCTTCCTCTTCTCGGCCTTCAGGTTGATGTGCTGCGTGGACAACCATACCTGTTGGCCCACCTGATAGTGGGAAGCGGCTCTCCTGCGACGATTCGCTGTCTTGGAGATGTGCTCCGCCATGCGCAAAAGGGCCTGGTGGGTCGTGGTCCAAAGGCGTCGGCAGCGCCTCAGATGAGCCTGGATAGACGGCACTGCCACCTCCCCCTCCTCTTCAGGGAACAGCGGAGGGTCATAGCCCAGAGACGCCCGGAAAGGAGACATCCCAATGGCAGATGACAGAGTCGAATTGTGCGCATATTCTATCCAAGGCAGATGGGCGCTCCAGGAGGACGGACTGGAGGTGGTGACGCAGCGCAACGCAGCCTTCAGCTCTTGATTAGTTCACTCGCACTGCCCGTTGGATTGGGGATGATGACTGGATGACAGGCTCACTGTAGCCCCCAAGGCGTTGCAGAAGCACCTCCAGACCCTGGACATGAACTGGGGCCCCCGGTCGGCGACGATGTCCGCCGGAATCCCATGTAACCTCACGACGTGCTGGACCAACAAGTCTGCCATCTCCCACGCTGTAGGGAGGCCGTGGAGAGGCACAAAGTGGGCGGCCTTCGAAAACCGGTCCACGATGGTCAGGATAGTGTCGAAGGTGTTAGACGTCGGGAGGCCAGTGACGAAGTCCAAGGCTACATGGGACCAAGGCCTTCCGGGAACTGGCAGGGGATGGAGGAGCCCCGCTGGAGGAGAGGTCGATGTCTTTCCAGTAGCACACTGGGGGCAGGCGCGGACGTAGTTGGTGACATCATCCCGGAGGCCCGGCCACCAAAAGGACCTCTGGAGGAGTTCCACCAGCCAGGAGATCCCAGGGTGACAGGCAAACTTAGAAGTATGAGCCCAGTGGGTGACGTCACCCCGGACGGATGATGGCACAAACAACCTCCCCGCTGGACCGCCACCAGGATCCGGTTCGGCCTCCTGCGCCCTCCGGACCTTGTCCGTGATTGACCATGAGACGGCGCCCACGATGCACGAGGCCGGCAGGACGGTGTGTTCCTGTTCTTCGGGGACCTCCGGGGCAAACTGCCTGGACAGCGCATCCGGCTTGGCGTTCTTAGAGCCAGGGCGATAGGTGATGGTGAACCTGAAGCAGCCAAAGAACAGGGACCAACGCACCTGGCGGGCATTCAGGCGCTTGGCCGACCTCAGGTACTCCAGGTTCTTATGATCTGTCCAGACCACAAAAGGTTGTGCTGCGCCCTCCAGCCAGTGACGCCACTCCTGCAGCGCAAGCTTCACCGCTAGGAGTTCTCTGTCACCGACGTCGTAGTTCCGCTCCGCAGAAGGCAGGCATTGGGAAAAGAAGGCGCAGGGGCGGACCACCCCGTCCACCGGAGAGCGCTGAGATAGCACCGCCCCCACCCCCGTGTCGGAGGTGTCCACCTCGACGAGGCACTGTAGCGCAAGGTCCACCTGAGTCAGGACCCGGGAGGAGGAGAAATCCATCTTCAGGGCTGCGAAGGCGGACGCAGCCTCCTCTGTCCACCGGAACAGCACCTTGGGGGAGGTGAGGCGGGTCAGGGGAGAAGCGATGGAACTGAACTTGGGAATGAAGCGGCGGTAGAAGTTGGCAAACCCCAGGAACTGTTGGAGTTGTTTCCTGGACGAGGGAGGGGGCCAATCGACTACCGCCTTGACCTTGGCAGGATCCGGGATGACCTGGTTATGTGGCACGATAAAGCCCAAGAAGGAGGTCTTATCAGCGTAGAACTCACACTTCTCCGCTTTCACGTAGAGCCTGTTCTCCAGAAGACGTTGGAGGACCCGCCTCACGTGAACCTGACACTCCTCCCGAGACCGGGAGAAGATCAGGATGTCGTCCAGGTAGACAAAAACGAAAGCCCCCAGGAAGTCTCGAAGGACGTCGTTAATCAGCCGCTGGAAGACGGCCGGAGCGTTGGTGAGCCCAAACGGCATAACAAGGTATTCAAAATGGCCGCTGGGGGTCCGGAAACCCGTCTTCCATTCATCGCCCTCCCGGATCCGAACGAGATGGTACGCGCTGCGGAGGTCCAGCTTCGTAAACCAGGAGGCCCACTGGAGGGAGTCGAAGGCGAAATCCATCAGCGGCAACGTGTAGTTATCCTTTATAGTGATGACATTCAAGGCTCCGAAGTCGATGCACAGCCGGAGGGACCCATCCTTCTTACCGACGAAGAAAAACCCAGCTCCGACCGGGGACGAGGAGGGTCGAATGATGCCAGCGCTGAGCGACTCCTTTATGTAAGTATCCATGGCCTCCCGCTCCAGAGCCAATAAGCTGTACAAGCGGCTCGACGGTAAGGGCGCCCCCGGGCGGAGGTTAATGGCGCAGTCATCTGGGCGGTGAGGGGGAAGAGACAGCACTTTGGACTTACTAAAAATTGCCCCGAGGTCATGGAACTCCGGAGGTACCTTGGAGAGGTCTGGAGGGGAGGAGTCGGAGGAGGAGAGGGGAAGCGAAGGGGCGCAGGCAGCGGACTGGAGGCAGGCACTTAAACAAAAGGAGCTCCAGGAGAGGACACTTCCGGATCGCCAGTCAAAGGCTGGGTTGTGGAGGCGCAGCCAGGGATAATCCAGAATAATGGGGGTAGCTGAGGTGGGCAGAACAAACAGGCTGAGGTCCTCCCGGTGATTCCCGGAGACAATGACGGAGACTGGGGCTGTCCAGTGCGTAACCCTCTCCAGGGGTGTTTTAGAGAGGGTGACAAGATTGAGAGGGGCCAGCAGAGCTTGGCAGGGGATGCCCAGGCGGGTTGCCAGGCTCTTGGAAATAAAGCTCTGTTCCGCCCCCGAGTCCACCAGTGCGTGAGTGAGGTGTTCGGTGCGGTTGTGACAGAACCTGATTGGCAAGAGGCATTTTGATAGGGAGTTCGGCCGAGACGAGTCCGCGAGGCCCCCTACAGCAACTCGTGGACTCCCCCTTTTGGCTTAACCGGGCCGGACTCCACGGGGTGCTGATCGTCTCCGCAATACATGCAAAGACCCAGCTTCTTACGGCGCTGTTTCTCTGCCAGCGGAAGCTTGGCCCGCCCAATCAGCATCGCCTCTGGTTCGTCAGCGGACTCCGGCATGGGCAACGCCAGGGGGCGAGGTTGAGAGGTGCGAGGAGACACTCCGCTCGAGCGGCTGAACGACTTCCGCTCGGCGCCCCGTTCTCTCAACCTGTTATCTAAACTGATTGCTAGGGAAATTAGGTCAGAAAGCCGTTCCGGCTGATCCCGGCAGGCCAGTTCATCCCAGAGGCTAGGGCTCAGGCTACGGGCGAAAATGCTGCATAGGGCAGCATCCTCCCACCCAACTTCCGCTGCTACCACCCGGAAGTCGAGAGCGTAATCGGCCACCGACCAACTACCCTGGCGGAGGTTTAGCAGCCGGGTGGTTAGCACACTGTCACGGTCCGAATGATCGAATACTTCATGGAAGTCGCGCACGAACTGGGCATAGGTCAGGTTTGTGTAGCTGGGCCTCGCCATTACGGCGTAGGCCCAAGCTAATGCTCGCCCTTCAAGGAGGTTCGCCACATACCCGATCCGGCTGTGATCAGTCGGGAAGTCCCCGGGGACACGCTGAAACACCGACTCACATTGTAGAATGAACCCCCGAGCCTCTCCGAGCTTCCCGCTGAAGCGCGTGGGCGTGGGGATGGGGGTGAGGCGGGTGGGCGGCCCCGGGCTAGCCTGGCTAGCTGGGAGGACAATGGGAGCTGGCCCGCCGCGCTGGGCCGGATGGAACGCCTGCTGGGGATCCAGACGGTCCAACCGGCGGTTTATCAGAGTCAACTGGTTCAGGATAACCTGCTGCTGGTGAGTGATTTGATCCACTCGAGCCTCAAGAGTGTTAAGTCAGTGTGCGAGCCCATTGTTCGCTGGGTCGCTCTGCTGGAGCCGTACTGACATGAGGTCTGACCCAGGGAACACACATACAGGCTTGAATGTGATTCAATAATTTTATTGTAGAGACAGCAGGTGTGTGGGTGTGTGTTTGCGGGGTGGAATGTGTTGCGGGTGAACAGGATGCATCGAGGGCGAAGCAGAGCGCCGTACAGCCAGGCAATCCTAAGGGCAGAGCAGAACAGAGGTTAGCTGCCGGTGCACACCCAGCGGAATTAACGCACAGTCTATGCTTACTTGCAGATAGTACAGTGGCTGGCGTTGGCTTGAGCTGCAGGTCTCTCGCCTGGAAGACAGTGTCCTTGGAGCGCGCTCGGTGCGGTGAGGAGAAAGACGGCGAGGATGAGGGAGGAAATCCGCCGCCAGGGAATCCACTTGTGCACAGGGGAGAGACTGGAAACAAGGTGAGAGGATGATGAGCTTACGTGATAACGGAGAACAATCCAAAGAGCGCCGGTAATCAGAGAGTTGGTGTGCAAAGAGCGTTGAATAGCAGACGGCTCCAGGCCAAGGCTCCAGGCGGAGCGGGCTACATAGCCCGAGACTGATGAGGCACAGGTGCGCTCGCAGCTGACGCTGGAGACAGGCGAGAGCAAGTCGTAACCGTCTGCTGTGACAGAGACATGATCCAGTCCTTCAAATTCCTTTTGGAGATCCATCCATCTTCTACCGCTTTTCCGGAGGTCCGGGTCACGGAGGCAGCAGTTCAAGCAGAGGAGCCCAGACTTCCCTCTCCCCAGCCACCTGCTCCAGCTCTTCAGAGAGGATATCAAGGCATTCCCAGACCAGCTGGGAGACATAGTCTCTCCACCGAGTCCTGGGTCTGCCCCGGGGTTTCCTCCCAGTGGGACGTGCCCGAAACACCTCAAGTGGGAGGCGTTCAGGAGGCATCCAAATCAGATTTCCATACCACCTCAACTGACTCCTTTCAATGTGGAGGAGCAGCGGTTCTACTCTGAGCCTCTCCCGGATGACTGAGCTCCTCACCCTCTGAGGGTGAGTCCAGCAATCCTACGGAGAAAGCTCATTTCAGCCGCTTGTATCCGCAATCTCGTTCTTTCGGTCATTACCCAAAGCTCATGACCATAGGTGAGAGTAGGAACGTAGACTGACTTGTAAATCGACAGCTTTGCCTTAGAACTCAGCTCCCTCTTCACCACAACAGACCGGTACAATGTCCGCATCACTGCAGATGCTGCTCTGATCCGTCTGTCAATCTCTCGCTCCATTCTCCCCTCACTCATGAGTAAGACCCCAAGATACTTAAACTCCTCCACTTGGGGCAGGAGCCTGTCCCCAACCCGGAGAGGACAATCCACCTTTTTCCGGCTGAGGACCATGGACTCAGACGTGGAGGTGCTGATTCTCATCCCAGCTGTTTCACGCTCAGCAGCAAACCATCCCAGCAAGAACTGTAGGTCATTGCTGGATGAAGCCAACAGGACAACATCATATGCAAACAACAGAGATGAGATCCTGTGGTCACCAAGCATGGCACCCTCCATTCCCTGGCTGCGCCTAGAAATCCTGTCCATAAAAATTATGAACAGGATCGGTGACAAAGGGCAGCCCTGGCGGAGTTCAACTCTTACTGGGAATGAGTCCGACCGAGTGTTGACAATACAAACCAAACTCTCACACTCACCCATGGGACCCGGCCAGGCTCAGCCCAAAGGAGTTACATGGGTCTGCCCTCCAGTGGGCTCACCACCTACAGGAGGAATCATGGGGGTCCGGTGCTATGTGGATTAAGTGGCGGTCAAAGGTGGAGACCTTGGCGGACTGATCCTTTTGGAGATCAAAATCCATTTTTGAATAATCTTTATCCAGGTAGCAAGTAAATGTTTTAACTTCAGCGGATCACAGTCCAGCTGTCTGATGGAAAGTAACTATTATCACGTCTTCAGTCTGTAACGACGTATCTGGCAATCAGGTTTAATTCTTGCTGGGTCACAAACTGTCTAGATACATACCTGTGCTTGAAATCCAGCCGTGGCTGTTGAGACAAGAGTATTTCCTCTTTGCATCCAGCCGTGGCTTGTTCAGATAGCGTAGATCCATTCTTGTTAGCATAGCTAGCCGTTACTTAACACTAGCTTTGTCAGAGCTTTGTTGCTGTTCTCAGGTGCTTCTGAAGATTGCAGTAGGTCTCAACCACACTAACCCACCAATATGCTTTTGTCCTTAACCATGACAAAGAAAAAATAATCTATTTCCACAAAAACAACGTAGCTTGACCTTTTCCTCCACTCAGTAAAGACTCGGCTCTCTGCAACAGGTCACATCGACTGACAGCTGCGTCAGCTACAATAGTGTCAGTTTGTATATTCATTTATTTGCGCTAAAAATATCTATCCATATTAATAAAACAAGTAATGAGTAACGCATCTGATCAAATTCAGTAACTGTAATGCATTACTGAATTTTTAAACAGTAATTTCGTTACAGAGCACGTTACTGCAAAAGTAGTGGTGTTACAGTATCATGTTACTTTGTTAACATAACATGTTACATTATTCCCATCACTGCATATCTCTGAGTGGCAAAGGTTGAACCTTTGATTTCATCATCTGGTGTGACCTTCTTTTGCCCAAATAACTGCAACTTAACATCTCCGGTAACCATTGATCAGTCCTGCACATTGGCTTGGAGGAATTTTAGTCCATTCCTCCATATCGAACAGCTTCACCTCTGAGATGTTGGTGGGTTTCCTCACATGAACTGCTCACTTCAGGTCCTCCCACAGCATCTCAATTGGATTAAGGTCAGGACTTTGACTTGACCATTCCACAACATTAACTTTATTCTTCTCTAACCATTCTGTGGTAGAACAACTTCTGTGCTTAGGATCGTTGTCTTGCTACATGACCTACTTTCATTCATGGACAGATTCAGTTCATGGACAGATGTCCTAGCATTTTCCTTAAGTATTTGCTGGTATAATTCAAAATTCATTGTTCCATCAAAGATGGCAAGCCGTTTTGGCTGAGATGCACCAAAAACAGGCCCAAACCGTGATACTACCACCATATACATAATGCTTCTCATTCAAGCCAAAAAGTTCTATTTTGTTCTCATCCATCCACAAGACATTTTTCAAATAGCCTTCTGGCTTGTCCATGTGCTCTTTAGTAAACTGCAGAGGAGCAGCAATGTCCTTTTTGTAGAGCAGTAGCTTTCTCCTTGTAACCCTGCCATGCACACCATTGTTGTTCAGTGTTCTCTTGATGGTGGACTGATGAACATTAACATTAGTCAATGCAAGGGAGGCCTTCAGTTGCTTAGAAGTTACCCTGGGGTCCTTTGTGACCTCACTGACTCTTACATGACTTGCTCTTGGAGTGATCTTGGTTGGTCAACCACTCCTGGGGATGGTAACAGTGGTCTTAAATTTCCTCCATTTGTGCACAGTCTGTCTTACTGTGGATTGGTGGAGTCCAAACTCTTTAGAGATGGTTTTCTAACCTTTTCCAGCCTGATGAGCATCAACAACCCTTTTTCTGAGGTCCTTAGAAATCTCCTTTGTTTGTGCCATGAAACACTTCCACAAACGTGTTGACACTTTGATAGAAATAAAAGATTCTTTAAAACTGGGTACCCACTCACACCTGATTGTCATCCCATTGATTGAAAACACCTGACTCCAATTTCACCTTCAAATTACCAGCTAATCCTAGAGGTTCACAAACTTTTGCCACTCACAGATATGTAATATTGAATCATTTTCCTCAATAAATAAATGAAAAAAAGCACAGTGGCAGCACAGCAAGAAGGTCATGGGATTGATTCCACCCTTGACCATCGTGGGTTCGATCCCACCCCCCGACCATCGGTGACCCTTCTGTGTGGAGTTTGCATGTTCTCCCCGTGTCTGCGTGGGTTTACTCTGGGTACTCCGGTTTCCTCCCACGCGCCAAAGACATGCAGGTTAGGTTAATTGGCATCAACTGGGGATTCTAAATCGTCCTTAGGTGTGGATGTGACAGTGAATGGTTGTCTGTCTCTCTGTGTTGGCCCTGAGATGGACTGGCGATCTGTCCAAGGTGTACCCTTCCTCTCGCCCAAAAGATGCTGGGATAGGCTCCAGCCCCCCCACAACCCAAAAGGATTAAGCGGTAGAAGATGGATGGATGGATGGAAATAAATGAAAAAGTAAAATATTTTTGTCTCGTTTATTTAACTGGATTCTCTTTATCTAGTTTTAGGACTTGTATTAAAATATGAATTCTGAAAATTCTAAAGGATTCACAAATTTCCAAGCACCACTGTACATACACCTCTATAGAGCATGTATATCATGGCAGTCCAGAGTTCCCAAACATTCCTAGAAGTCTTCATTTTCTATGATGGAATGATTGAAACACATACTGTACGTACACTACCATTCAAAAGTTGGGAATCACTTGGAAACTTGCAAACATAACAAAGGACTGGTGGTTGCTGATAACTGGCCTCATTGTGACTGTGTGGATGTTTCTTTAAATGATTTTCCAGCTACAGTTATCACTGAAAATAATATCAACATCCGCTCTGTGTTTGTGATTAACTTGAACTTTTTGTAATGTAGAAAAATTTTGTTTTTCATGAACAACAAAGACATTTTCAAGTGATCCTAAACTTCTGAATGGAAGTGTACATCTTATCCAGAAAAAAACAAAGCATGCATTTATTATAGGTCTTCAAAAACATGACAAAATCTCCTCAGTCTAAAATACATACAACAGCTTGAATCGATTGTTTTCAAATCAAATCAAATCAAAATCAAATCAAACTTTATTGTCATATTGCTGTACATACAACTGTAGTGCAGGCAAGATGAAATTGCGTTTCTCTCGGCATCCATATAAGAAGCAGCATGATTAAGACACACTCCCACATAGCTCCACCCCCCACCCCACCCCCACCCCCCATCCATTCACACATCCCTGAGACATACTTGGGGAAAAAGAATAACTAAATATAATATACAAAATGTCCATAGGTGCAGTAGTGTGTATGTGAGATTCCGGGTCAGCTGTTCAGCATCCTGACAGCTTGTGGGAGGAAGCTGTTGATCAGTCTGGTGGTTTTGCCTCTGATGCTCCGGAATCGTTTACCAGATGGAAGAAGTTCAAAGTGTTTATGCAGAGGGTGAGAATGGTCCTTGACAATGTTCAGTGCCCTGCTCCTACAACGGTTCTGAAAAAGTTCTTGGACAGAGGGGAGGGAGACTCCAATTACCCTCTCCGCCCCCTTGACTATCCTCTGCAGGGCTTTTTTGTCTGACATACTGCAGCTGGAGTACCATGTAGCAATGCAGTATGTCAGAACACTCTCCACCACACCTCTGTAGAAGGTCCTGAGGATGCAGATGGGGAGAGAGGCCTGTTTGAGTTTCCTCAAGAAGTGTAGTCTCTGCTGAGCCCTCTTCCTGATCTCCAAGGAATTCTTGCTCCAGGTCAGGTCCTGCGAGATCTGCACTCCGAGGAACTTGATGTTCTCTACTCTCTCCACTAAACGGCCGCCGATGCTGAGGGGGACGTGCTCAGGCTGTGACCGCCGGAAGTCGATAATCATCTCCTTCATTTTGTCCACGTTGAGCACCAGATTGTTCTCCCTGCACCAGCCCTCCAGGTCTCTCACTTCTTCCCTGTACATTGATTCCTCATCCCTCTGAATAAGTCCCACCACCGTGGTGTCATCTGCAAACTTAATAATCTGGTTCCCCTCGTGTTTGGATACACAGTCATGTGTTAGAAGTGTAAACAACAGTGGACTGAGTACACAGCCTTGAGGGGTTCCGGTACTCAGCGTGACAGAGTTGGAGATGTTGTTTCCAACCCGGACAGACTGAGGTCTCTCAGTCAGGAAATCCAGGATCCAGAGACATGTGGCGGTGTTCAGACCGAGAAGGAGTAATTTCTCTATCAGTCTCTGGGGAATAATGGTGTTGAATGCTGAACTGAAATCAATGTACAGGAGTCTGGCGTAGGTGTCTTTCTGGTCCAGGTGGGTGATGACAGAGTGTAGGGTGGTGACTATAGCATCCTCCGTGGAGCGGTTTGAACGATATGCAAACTGGAGCGTGTCATGTGATGCAGGGAGGCAGGCTGTGATGTGTGGTTTGACAAGCCGTTCAAAACACTTCATCACAATTGGTGTAAGTGCAACAGGACGATAGTCATTCAAACAGGACACCACTGGTTTCTTTGCCACCTGTACAATGATAGAGGTCTTGAAGCATCTGGGAATGATGGCCTGACTCAGGGAGATGTTATAAATGTCAGTCAGGACATCCGCCAACTCGCTCGCGCAGTCTCGGAGCACACGTCCCGGAATGTTGTCTGGACCTGCAGCTTTGCGTGGGTTAATTCTGGATAGGGTCCTCCGTGTGTCCGCTGTGTTAATGGTAAAAGCTGGTCCGACCGATGGTGTGAGTGGGCCGGCCCTCCCTCTGATTGTCGAGTTTGATGCTTCAAAACGTGCAAAGAAGTCGTTAAGCCTGTCTGGAAGCGAAGCGTCGTCATCATCGACCCCCTGCCTAGACTTAAAGCCCGTCAGTGTCCGAACTCCCTGCCACATCTGCTTGGTGTTCCTAGTGTCACAGAGGTGTCCCTGGATTTTCTCTGCATAGGCGCACTTTGCCGCCTTAATTCCCTTTGAAAGCGCAGACCTGGCTGAGCGGAGGGCAATCCTGTCCTTCGCTCTGAACGCTGCATCTCTGGCTGTAAGCAGCGAGCGCACCTCTGCAGTCATCCAGGGCTTATGATTACCCCGCATAGTGATGGTCTTCACTGTAGTGAAATCCTCTGTGCACTTCGCGATGTAGCTGGTGACCGAATCAGCATACTCCTCCACATCTGTCCTGTCTTCCTGGGAGGCTGCTATTTTGAAGATCTTCCAGTCTGTGTGCTGAAAACAGTCTTGCAGTGCAGAGGTTGCACTCTCTGGCAAAATCCTGATTCGTTTCACTGCTGGCCTGCTGCGCTTCAATAAAGGTTTGTAGGCAGGCAGCAGCATCACGGACATGTGATCAGAACGGCCGAGATGGGGGCGGGGTATTGCTTTATATGCATCTGTGTTTGTGTACACTAAGTCCAACATATTCTCTCCTCTGGTCTTAAAGTCTACACATTGTTTAAACTTGGGGAGCACAGTCTTTAAGCTGGTGTGGTTAAAATCCCCCGCAACCACCACAAAACTGTCCGGGTGTGACGTTTGGATTTCACTGATCGCATTGTGCAGTACTCCGAGTGCCTTCTTAGCATTAGCTTTAGCGTTAGCGCTCGGCGCTATGTAAACACCAACTACAAACACGTTGTTGAATTCCCTCGGCAGATAAAATGGCCGACAATTAACAATAAGGAACTCCGCCAACGGAGAGCAGTGTTTAGACACTAACGTGGCATTAACGCACCAGTTCTTGTTAACATAGATGCATAGCCCACCCCCCCGGCTCTTACCGGAGCTCGCCGTTTCCCTGTCGGCACGGAACATCGCCATATCTTCCAGCTGAATGGCCTCGTCAGGAATGTTGTCGTGGAGCCATGTCTCGGTGAAAACAAACACACAGCAGTCCCTCCACTCTCTCCGGGTTTCTCTCAGCAAACGCAGCTCGTCTACCTTGTTTTCGAGGGCGCGGACGTTTGACAGAAGAAGCGACGGTACCGCTGGTCTGGAGGGGTTAGCCTTTAGCCTAGCATGGATCCCGGCCCTTTTTCCTCGCTTTTGCTTGCGTTTGCTCCGCTTCCGCTTCCTCCTCTCCCGGGTAACTTCCAGCGGGGACTCCGCCAGAATTCCGTGCTGGCGTAGGATGTCCAAATCACAACCGATCGCCGCGATTCTTGCAGCGTGCAGTACTTTGATGTTTAATAAGGTCTCACGGTTGTAAGTTTTACAGAATGTACGTCTGGGATGATTAAAACTCTCACACTCGCTGATGCCAAGAGGGGCCGCTGCGTCTAGGCGCGCCGCCATCTTTTTTTTTTTTTTTGGTGATCTAGAAAGCTGTTGTAATTCTTGGTGGCACGGCCTCTTAACCTCTCATGAATTATTACAGTGAACTACAACTGATGAAGGATCTGAGCAGATTTAAATAGAATCTCTATGATAGACTCATTAGACTCACAGGGAAAATCTATAAAGGGAAAGTTTAAGAAGCTCGGCGCAAATCTGAAAAAGTGAATCACTGACTTGAACAAATCTGGAAAGTTACTTCGGGCTATTTCAAAGCAGCTACAGGTCTTAAAACCAACTGTGTAAACAACTGGTTCTAAGCATAAAGTGCATGATTCAGTTGTGTCACTGTGATCATCAGCAAGAAAGTGCAAGTTATCACATGCCTCTGAGAGACAGTTGATCAGGGTGGTCAAGAGTCAACCCAGAATCACCAAGAAGCAGATATGTAGCATAGATCTCAGTGTCCACAGTCAAGCATGTTTTACACAAAATGTGTGGAGAGGTTGCCATTTCACAAAAAGAAGCACTTGCCCACAGGGGCGGTCCTGGCTTGTATGACGCCCTGGGCGGACTGCCCCACACACACACATATTTTTTTTTAGCTTTATTTTTACTTTGTATTTCCCTCTTAAATGTCCAAATGTTCAATTTCTCAACAATTTGTAAGGTTTTTCTTGCAACTTTTTCCTGACAAGTTTATTACTTTTTAAAACTTTTGCCATGTTTCACCTTTTTTCATATTTTCATTATTTTTCTTGTACATTTGCACATATCCTCTCACTGATAGGTGCATCTCAACAAAATAGAATGTGAAAAAGTTTATTTATTTCAGTAATTCAATTAAAAAAATAAAACTCCTATATTATATAGATTCATTACACACAGAGTGATATATTTCAGGTGTTTATTTCTTTTAATTTTGATGGTTATGGCTTACAGCTAATGAAAACCCTAAATTCAATTTATCAAAAAAATAGAATATTACAAAAAATTAATTTAAAAAAAATTGATTGTTTTAAAATTTAAAGTCAGCGCAGCCGTCTAGCAGGAAAATTTAAAGCACTTCATGCTTCCCTCTGCTGGCAAGCTTTATGGAGATGCTGATTTCATTTTCCAGCAGTACTTGGCACCTGCCCACACTGCCAAAAGTACCAAAACCTGGTTTAATGAAAGCACCCTGGTGCAGCTGCCTGGGTGTGACCTCTACTGGCCCAGCCTAGTTATTACAATACCTTTTTTCGCGTCTCCATTGAGGGTATAATGGTTCGTGAAATTAGTGTTTATTTTGAAAACAAAGCCTTTTCTCAAAATTATTGCAAATTAAAAGTCAAGAAAATATGGCAATATAATGATACAAGCCTTTAGTTCCACTTGGTTTTAACCGGGCGTGCTGAAAAGCAGGTAACGGACAGACACATACACACAACCAACCAACCAACCACACACACAACCACGCACAGACACATTGAGTGATTACTGTATGCCTCCTTTGCACCGAGACATAATGACTATGTGCTTGATCGTCCAGCAAACTCTCCTGACCTAAACCCCATACAGAATCTATGGTGTATTGTCAAGAGGAAGATGAGACACCAGACCACACAATGCAGATGAGCTGAAGGCTGCTATCAAAGCAACCTGGGCTTCCATAACACCTCAGCAGTACCGCAGGCTGATCACCTCCATGCCATGCCACATTGATGCAATAATTTATGCAAAAGGAGCCCCGACCAAGTACTGGGTGTGTACATGGACATACTTTTCAGTCGGCCAATATTTCTATTAAAAAACAATTTTTTAAACTTAATTATACGTAATCTAATTTTTTGAGAAACTGAATGTCAGGATCTAGGCATCGTCTGGGGACCATGCTCATGCTTTAAGTTTATTTTTGTTATTTTCTGTACTTAGTAAAATTATTACAGTGATCCCTCGCTATTTCGCATTTCACCTTTCGTGCCCTCAGTGCATCGCGGATTTTTCAAAAATATTCATCAAAAATTCAAAATTGAGAAAAAATGGCACGAAAGTTGCCCGGGCGCTAGAAGAAGGCGGGGAGACTACTTTAGAACATCAGGTATCAACACGGAGAGCCCGCACAACTCAAAATCCACCTCTCTGACCACCGCTCCACTCCTCTCCGCCCACCTCTTCACCGCTCGGGAATCTCGCAAGCTGATTGGCCGAGACGTTTTACCTCACAAGCTGATTGGCCGAGACGTTTTACCCAGCTTCTCTCCCTGCCAAGCGCCCATACCCAGCGAAGGAAGACCGCATTCATTGTTCTTTATCGCTCGTGTTGCTTAGTGGCACTTTTTGCTGTTCTCTTGTGCCTTTTTGTGCAAAATAGTGCTTGTGACGCCCTTGGGGGGGGATGATGCTACTTCGTGGTTTTTCACTTTTCGCGGTCGGTTCTGGTCCCCATTAAACACGATAAGTGAGGGATCACTGTATCCTGGTTTGTGTTGTATTATTTGTCTTTGCCTTGTCGTTTATTCTGTTTATCATTATCACAGTCGTGTCTATGTTGATTCTCCCTGTCCTAGCTTCTGTGTACTGGTCTTTGTTATCATTGTCCTGATCTCAGTCTTAGTCATTGTCATGGTCATGTCCCCCTGCTCCTTTGTTCATCTTTCATGTGTTTCCTCTGTTCCTGTTTACCCTACTGTCTCAGCAATTCATGTCTCCCATGCCTGTAGCCACTTCCCTGCTCTGTCCATTTGCCCTTGATTGTTCCCACTTGTTCTGTGTTTCATCGATTGCCCGGGGTGTATATATGTTCGTATCAGTCTCTGTCTGGTGTGGCATAATTAATGTTTCTGCCGTGTTCCATGTCTGTGTTCCTAAGTGAGTTATCCGTGCTGTGCTTAGTCTAGTTTCATTTCCAGCCCACTTGCTGCCTTAGTTTTTGTCTTGACTTTTGTTAAATAAATTCCCTATGAGCCTGGAGTGGGAACTCTGCAACGCACTAATTGAAATTGGCCAGCTTATTTCTGGTGCTCGCTCAGCTCTCACCCAAAAATCTGTCTTGTGGTACCTGGGACTCGCTGAGGCAGCTATTCGCCGCCATCCATGGCTCACAGAGCACACTGAGGGGGTGGAATGGATCACCCTGGTGGCTGAACTGCAGTGTGAGTTCCGCAGGATGGTGGGGAGTGCGCCAAAAAAGCCGAAGCTGATGTCGACAAAGAAGCATCCCCTGGCTCTGGCACCCCTGCTCCTCGCCATTCACCAGCTTCAGCCCCATTGCCACCTCTCAAGCAGCTGCGTGCTGCACCATGGGCACCTTGGGAGATATCCACCATTGAAAGGGAGCAGTTTCAGGGATCAAGATTAGTGTTCAGCGGTCCCGCGTGGAAGGAAGTCTCCGGGAGATGCTGCTCCTCTCAACGCAGTGCACACCACCATCTCCACCTCTCTCCATGGTGTACACATCAGCTTGCACTCCACCTGTTTCACCTGAGTGGTCCACTCCACTTTGTTTGCCTCAGCAGTGCGCTCCACCCATTTCGTCTGAGCAGTTCACTCCACCATGTTTGTCCGAGCAGTTTGCTCCATCTTTATTTCCTGAGGCCATCGTTCATGCAGCTCACCCTGAGGCGGTCATCCCAGCAGCAGAAGACCAGGAGTTAAAGCAAGTTCTTTTCACTTCATTTATAACATCAATATTAGAAAAGACTTGCCTGGCTCCTGGTGCTTTTGGTGTCGCCCCACTCACTCCCTGCCTTTCTTCCCCGTCTGAGGTGACTGCAGCGGGGGTGGCTCTCCAGGCGTCTGGGCCGGACATTCCTGCACCTCAGCTGCTGTCTCTGGTGGCCAGTGCTCCCCAGTCACCGTCTGTTCCAGAGGCCGGTGAGCCTCCAGCAGCTGTCCCTGAGGCTGGTAAATGGCGGTCACTTATATAGCGCTTTTTCTTATCTCTAGATGACCAAAGTGCTTTACAGAGCCTGCTATCCACCCATTCACACACTGACAGCGGCAGAGCTGCCATACACAGGCGCTGGCCTGACCCACCAGGAGCAACTGGGGGTTCAGTGTCTTGCTCAAGGTCACTTCGACATGCAGACTGCAGACAGAGCAGGAATCAAACCCCTGACCCTCCAATCAGTAGTCAGCCACACTACACCTGTGCCACAGCCACCCCTGTGTGCACCTCCGTCGTCTGTTTCTGAGTTCAGCGCACCTCAGTTATTAGATCCAGAGGTCAGCACGCTCCAATCGTGAGTGCCTGAGTTCAGTGTGCTCTAACCATCAGCGCCTGAGGTCAGTGCGCTCCAACCATCAGCACCTGGGGTCAGCAGGCTCCAATCATCAGCTCCGGAGGCCGGCATGTCTCAGTCATCCACTCCGGAGGTTGGTGCACATCCGCCATTTGTTCCAGAGGCCGGTGCGTCTCTGTCATTTGCTGTTGAGGCTGTTGCTCCTCCGTCATTTGCTGTTGAGACCGGTGAGCCTTCATTGTTTGCTGTTGAGCCCAGTGAGCCTTCATCATTTGCTGTTGAGGCCAGTGAGCCTCCATCATTTGCTGTCGAGACTGGTGAGCCTCCGCCATCTGTTTCAGAGGCCAGTGCACCTTCGCCATCTGTTCAAGAGATGGATGGGATGGACGACTCTGTAGAGGCTTGGAAATAGTTAATAGTTATGTAAAAGGTGCTAAAAAGACATTTGGATAAAAATAAATAAATAAAAAAAACCAGGCACCCCTACAATTTTTGTTTTATTCTTTAATTGTTTTATTTTTCTACAATGCATTTGTAATTCATCTGGTTCCATTATAACTCATGTGAGTTGAGTGCAGTTCCGTACGCCGACCAATAGATGGCGCATGTCGCACAATGATAGAGAGTAGACTCGCGCACCAGAGTTCGAAGAATAAACTCCTCTGTGTGAAGTAACGGCACGAAACGTGTTCTCTGTCTATTCTTCTATCACAGGTTGGTAAACACTAATAATTCAAGAGTGCAATATAAACTGTAAGAGTCCTAAGATGTCCGAGATTATATTGTGATAAGTGTGAGACGAAAAGCGGGTTTGTAAGGGTATTTCTGTTAAAGCTGATGTGTTGTTGTATAAGCTAACCTGCTAATGTTAATGATCGAGTGTATGGGACGTGTAGCAAGGGTGAAGTCCGCCCACATGTTAGGAACCATTTGATTACTCTATTTAAAGACAATTATGAAACAGTTTTCATACAGTATGACATTTACTGGTTTTATTTGTCACCAAGTGTACATACTTCGGGTGTATATTACCGAATACCAGGAATACTATTGTAAAAGTGTATTAGATACACAGTGGCCAGGTTAGTGCATTGTTAAGAATAATGCCACATACTGTACATTTATGACAGTGCTTAAAATGATTAATTTAAATGTAAATTCATGGGTTATTGTTTAAAATATAAATATTTGAACAAGTTAAAAGCTATATACATGGGAACGAGATAAAAACAATAATTCATTTCATGTTAAGATAATTTGTTAAAAATGTTAAGTATAGAGTTAATGTCACATTGAAAATTGTGATAAATAGACATGATTGTGTTTTGTTTAATGGTGATGTGATCAGATAATAAGAGAAAAACTATGGACTTTGATAGTAAATACTAGTCAGTTGATGTTGGTCATGTGAATGATTTGGACGAAAAATAAACTCCTCTGTGGAAGTAACGGCACGAAACGTGTTCTCTGTCTATTCTTCTATCACAGGAGAGTTGACTTCTACATACACATTGCCTCCTCCTGGGCCGCTACCCAGGGGAGCAACAACTCCAAGATTCCAGCTCCACAGCAACAGTTTTTCTGGGGGAGAATTAAAATTAACTTCAACTTTTTTTCTCTCTTAAATTGTTTCTATTCTCCTCATAATTTTTAAAGCTTTTATCTTGTAAATTTGTCAGTTTTTTGTCATAAATGTTCTCATTTTTCTCATACAACTTTTTTCTTTTTTTTTTCCTTGTAAATCTTTTTTCTCACAATTTCAACATTTTTTTTCTTGTAGATATTCAACTTTGGATCCAAAATGGATTCAACCAATCCATTTTGGAATACGGCTGTAACATAACAGAATGTGGAAAAAGTGAAGCGCTGTGAATACTTTCCAGATGTACTGTAACCCCCCCCCCCCCCCCGTTACTGTTCCCTGAGCTCTATGTCCCTGTGCTGCTTTGTTTGCTGATCTAGTGGCCCAGGGACTCTGGTGGGCCACCCAACCTGACCTGTTCTCTGCTTTGGGGGTCCGTGGACTCGGGTAGACCCTCTGACCCATCTTGTTCCATGAACTGGTGGCCTAAGGACTCTGGGAGGCCATCAGATCCATCCTGTTCTGTGGTCTGGGGACCCATGGACTTGGGTAGGCCCCCAGACCCACCTAGTTCTCCAGTCCGGTGGTTCTGGGACTTCGAGATACCACCTGACCCATCTAGAGTTGTGTTGGGGCCTTGTACTTTGTTTTGCCTCCCACGAACTGGGGTTGTGTTTGGACTCTTTGTGGGGGGGGGAAATTTGTTTTGCCTGGCCTCGTGCCCCCACCACCCACCCTGGGAGGGTGATTTTTCTTTTTTGGTGTTGTTTTGGGGTGTCTGGGTCCACCCCTTAAGGGAGGGGGGAGGCTGTATCAATGTCTGGGCATGGTCTGGGGACCATGCTTACACTTTAAGTTTATTTTTTTTAATTTTCTGTGCTTAGTATTATTATTATCCTGGTTTGTGTTGTATTATTTATCTTTGCCTTGTTGTTTATTCTGTTTATCATTATCATAGTCATGTCTATGTTGAGCCTTCCTGCACTAGCTTATTTGTTATTGGTTTTTATTATCATTGTCCTGGTCTCAGTCTTAGTCCTTGTCATGGTCATGTCCCCCCCTGGTCCTTTGTTCATGTTTCATGTGCTTCCTCTGTTCCTGTCTACCCTTCTGTCTCAGTCCTTCATGTCTCCCATGCTTGTAGCCACTTCCCTGCTGTCTCAGTTTGCTCTTGATTGTTCCCACCTGTTCTGTGTTTCACTGATTGCCCATGCTGTATATATATCCATGTCAGTCTCTGTTTGGTGTGGCATCATTAATGTTCCTGCCGTGTTTCATGTCTGTGTTCCCAAGTGAGTTATCGGTGCCTAGTCTAGTTTCATTTTCAGCCCTCTTGCTGCCTTAGTTTTTGTCTTGAGTTTTGTTAAATAAATTCACATCTTTTGCATCATACTCCTGCCTGTGCTTGAATCCTGTGCCTCCCAAACCGTGACATTGAATTTGGGGGTTTCATTAGCTGTAAGCCATAACCATCAAAATTAAAAGAAATGAACACTTGAAATACAGTATATCACTCTGTGTGTAATGAATCTATATATGAGTTTCATTTTTTTTAACTGAATTACTGAAATAAATCAACTTTTCAACGGTATTCTAATTTCTTGAGATACTGTGTTTTCCTGTATAAACTATCCTTGCAGTCTTTGTGGGGATGAAGGGGGGGCAGGTTAACAGAGGGGATGGTTTTGCCTCATTTTGCTTACTAGGCGAATGGCCTTTTTAATTTTTTGCAACAATTTAGTCATTTGAATGAAGTTTTAACAATTTATTTATTGAAAGAAAAGCTTTTTCAGATTTCTGCAAAGATGTTTTTATTTTGTGTGGAAGCTGCCTTTTTTTTTTTTTGTCATTGACCTTTACATAATTAATGATGAAGACAGTGGTCTCTGTGTGAGTTGATAATTCATAAAAATCTGCGGAGTATTAAATACAATGTGTCCATGAGTGTAAAACTGTTAAAGTAAAATAGATACCAACTAAGTAAGACATAAAGTGGACATAAATTTTTAACAAGTCTCATTTCATGTGCCCTTTTTTATTATTAATTTGCACCCCTGCCCCTCAAATGGTCTTTGTGCAGCCTGAAATTAATTCATGTGGAAAGTAAACTGAAGCCAACTACAACACACTGGAAAAAAAAAAAATGTTATATAACAAGCTGTGACAACCAAATGTTGCCATTTTATGGGTCAGTGTTTAAAAATTCAAACTACTGCATAACTTAAGAAGAAAACTCACTTTTAACGTTTTTTTTCCCCTCCTTTGCTGTGCTTTGAATGTCTGCCATACTGGAGTTTGATCTGTGGAGTCTGCAAGCCGCAGCCAGTGGGCACCGGCATCCTGCCTGTAGATGGTGTCCATTTGCGACAAATACATGCTCAGCACAAATAATTATTCATCTTTTATTATTATTTTTATTTTTCTGATTCTCGTGGTGTCCCCAAAAGAATGATGCCTTGGGTGTCCGCCCATATGGCCCATATCTGAAACCTCTACCACTTGTACAAGAAGCAGCACCTTAAAGCAACACTATGTAAGATTCACCTTCAAATAATATTTCCAAAATTTGTTTGATGGCACATTAACCTCTGACCGGATGAATGCATCCCCAATAGCCTGAGTGGACCAACATCCCTACAACAGCTCTGTTCTTGGTAGGAACACTGAAAAGACTACAACTGGCACATTTTAAAGCTTGACTCCCAACAACCATTCATAGGGTGCAGTGGAGATAGAAGGCAGTCTTAGAAACAAGTTTAATATGTGAATTAAAGAACAGATCTTGATAAAAAAAATAATAATAGATGGAACAAAGAAAGAGCATTACCTCTGAATTCTTCAGGAAGACTTTAAAATGTCAGCTATAAAATTGAATCTTGGATGCAGTTAACCTCAAGCAGACATGAAAAGTACAACAAATGGATAAATCAGGCTAGAATTAAGGTTTTAAACAGTCCTTCCCAAAGTCTAACCAAAACTGCACTGAGGATCTCTGAACTGTGCTAAAAAAAAATAAGTATGTGGTAGAAAGCCAACAATCAATCAATCAAACTTTATTTGTATAGCACTTTTCAAACATTAGATGCTGTGCAAAGTGCTTTACATAGATAAAAACAGTAGACACATTTAGTTACATATATTTACGCGATACATCCCGACCCCTTCCAACCCTCCCATAAACATACCCACAAAACACACACACACACACACACATATACAACAACTCCCTACTTCTCTTACACACATATAAAGTAAAAGAGACATTGCTAGGCACCAAGGCACCATGTGAAAGGGCAACCATCCTGTGGAGCCCCCCACACCGGGAGACCACACAGCCCATAACCACAGAGTGCACCATAAAGGCCACCCCAACCAGGACAGGCCAGAGCCCGCACTACAGCTGTAGGTAGTGGCATAACGCCCCCATACACCCAAGCTAGAGCGTCCCACGAGACCAGCACCCCTGCAGACGGGCCAGGCAGCATCCGGCATGAGGATCTCCACTGAGGAAGCACTGGAGCTAAAACACATAAAATACAAGCTTAAACTAAGAACACATAGAACAAAGGAAACTAAAAACCCATACTTATAAACTGAGCTAAAACCACATCAAAATAAGAGAATCTAAAAGCAAATAGAGCTAAGAAGAATGTAAAACAATGGACCGTAAATGACTACTTCAATAATAGTTAAACAGGTTTGTTAAAAGCCAAATTTAAAAAGGTACAGAAAGAAACTCAGAACACAAAAACAAAAGGAACTAAAAACCCATACTTAAAAACTGAACTAAAACACATCAATAAGAAAAGAGAAAATCTAAAAACAAATGGCTCCAAGAAGAACATAAAATAATGAAACATAAATGATTACTTCAATAATAATTAAACAGGTTTGGTAAAAGCCAAATTAAAAAGGTGGGTTTTGAGCCTGTTCTTAAAAACATCTATTGACTCTGCAGCCCCAAGGCTCTCTGGCAGGCTGTTCCACAGACAAGGACCATAATAGTGAAATGAAGCTTCACCAAAGGTCTTGGTCTTGACTTTGGGAACCATTAAAAGGCCGGTACCAGATGACCTCAAGGTCCGCGAGGGCTCATAAGATAAAAGCAGCTCAGATAGATAAGAAGGCCCAAGACCATTGAGGCGTTTAAAAAATACTAAGAGAACCTTTAAATCAATCCTAAAATGCACGAGGGAGCCAATGCAGTGATTCTAAAACTGGTGTAATATGCGCAGCCCCCGGTCCTTGTCAACACTCGTGCAGTTGAATTTTGGAGCAGTTGAAGATGTAATATCCTTTTTGGGGAAGACCAGAGAGCAGTGCATTACAGTAGTCTATACGACTGGTAATAAAAGCATGTATCAAGACCTCCGTGCTCGCAAGACATTGAAAAGGGCAGACTCTGGTTATATTCCTAAGATGGTAAAATCTGATTTTTGTTACATTTTTAATGTGTGAAATAAAATTAAAGTCAGAGTCTAGAAGAACGCCCAGGTTCTTGACACAATGTGTAGGTTTTAGACCTAGTAATTTGAGTAAAAGTTTCTCTCTCATGTCTTCAGGACCGATGATTAAAACTTCTGTTTTGTCCTGGTTGTGAGAGTGAATGGTTGTCTGTCTCTCTGTGTTGGCCCTGCGATGGACTGACAATCTGTCCAGGGTGTACCCTGCCTCTCGCCCAAAGACGCTGGGATAGGCTCCAGCCCCCCCCCCCCCCGCGACCCAAAAAGGATTAAGCAGAAGAAGATGAATGAATGAATGAATGAGCTGTAGGAAGTTCTCTGCCATCCATGACTTTATATCTAAAATACAATTCAAAAGGGCATTAATTGATTTTGTGTCATCAGGAGACGTGGCGATGTACAGCTGAGTATCATCAGCATAGCTATGAAAAGTGATGCCATGTCTCCTGATAACATTCCCAACTGGTAACATATAAAGATTAAAAAGTATTGGCCCTAAAACTGAACCTTGGGGTACCCCACATTTGATTTCGTGGATTGCCAAAGAATATGTATCCATACTTACAAAATAGCAACAATCTGTGAGATAGGAATGAAACCATTCAAGAACAGTACCTGAGAGCCCCACCAGGTGTTTGAATCTGCTTAATAAAATGTGGTAATCTACCATATCAAAGGTAGCGCTGAGATCCAGCAGCACCAGGACTGACAGTTTGTGGGAGTCCATGTTACACCTAATATCATTAACGATTTTTAAAAGGGCTGTCTCGGTACTGTGGTTTGTCCAATAACCAGATTGAAATTTTTCAAAAATGTTGTGGTCAATAAGGAAATTGTTTAACTGGATAAAAACAATTCTTTCTAAAACTTTACTTAAAAACGGTAAGTTGGATACAGGTTGATAGTTACTGAGAATATCAGGATCTAAATTACTCTTCTTCAAGAGGGGCTTCACCACAGCCATTTTAAAGGCAGCGGGGAAATCATCAGTCTGAAGAGAGCAATTTACAATGTTTAAAAGCTCATGTTCAAAGAATCCATAAAATGTTTTAAAAAGTGATGTGGGAATCGGATCTAAAAGGCAGGAGGTCAAGTTCACCTGGGAGAAAATTCTACCAAGCATCTTAGCATCAACCAGGGTGAAACAGTCCAGTTTCCTCAGCTAAAGGCAAGTCCAAGATTCCATTAAAGGCAGTCTTTTGGTCAGATAAAATGTTGGATCTAACAGAATCAACCTTGCACCTGAAGTGGTCTGCAAAACTCTCAGAGAGTTGGATGGCAGGTTTGTGTTTTTATTAAAATCTGGGTTGATTAAGTGATCAATGGTTGCAAAAAGAACTTTAGGGTTATTGTTATGGGTTGAGATTATGTTGGCAAAATACTCTGTTCTTGATGTTTTGACTGCATTATTGTATATTTTTAATTTATTCTGTAATAGTTGGTAACTGATAGTTAATTTGTTTTTCCCCCATTTCCTCTCAGCCATCCTGCACTCTCTATTTAGTTTTTGGATTTGGTTGTTTCTCCATGGAGGCTCTGGTTTATTCCTAACTGTCCTTGAGATTACTGGGGCAACTTTGTCAACGGTTGATCTTCATTTACTGTTAAAATTATCAACAATAAAATCACATGATGCAGATAAAATAACTGGGGGAATGTTGTGTAAGAGTTTGATAAAGTCATCAGTCACTTCAGGTGTCAGATGTCGCTTCCTCACAGTTCGCACCGAGGTCTCCCACTGCATAAAACCAGTGATATTAAAAAAACACAGTAATGGTCAGATACAGCCAAGTCAACAACAGAGGACACACTCGTGGGCAGGCCATAGAAGTTGACAAGATCCAGAGTGCGTCCCCTGTTGTGAGTTGGCTGCATGACGTGTTGAGTAAAATTCATAGACATGAGCAGGTCATTAAAATCTTCTGACATATGGTTGCCCTGCTTATCAGTGTGTAGATTAAAATCACTGGAAATGAGAATAAAATTATATGAGTAGTGGATTATTGATAAAAACTCTGAGAAAACAGGGCAGTATTTGGGTGGTCTGTAAACTGTGACGCATAAAATTGCAGGTTGCTAAAGACAAAAGCGTGGTGTTCAAATGTGGTGTATTGATTGGGTAAGATTTGCTTTACCGCAAGTGAGAAAGAAAAAATAGAAGCAGTACCTCCACCCTTCCTTCCCTTTCTTATGGAAAAAAATGAACTAAAATTTGGTGGGGAGGCCTCAGTGAGAACCGCTGGTGCATCCATGCCAAGCCATGTCTCTGTTAAAAATAAACAGTCAATCTTATTATTTAAAATCAGGTCATTGATGATAAAAGTCTTGTTGGCAAGTGACAGCATATTTAAAAGAGCCCTATTTAGGGTGGGTGGTGAGTTATTTATAGATGGGTAGTTTGTTTTCTGTGGATTATTGTTAGGAGACTGATTCACAGAAAGTAGGCAGCATGGGCGTGAGTTCTTATGAACTAAATGTTTTATGGATGGAGGTCTGTCCGTGATCAATGTCCTAATGGTTGGTCTGGTTGGTCTGTCTGTCTGTTAGCAACACACCGCGCATGTGTCGGCATCTGTAAACGTCGCGTCGCGTCAAAGCGTTAACTTGTCCACTTTTGTTTGTTTTTATTAACTTCATTTTTAATTTTTTATCTCTTTTTACTGATATTAGCTTTTTACTTAGTGTTAGCTTAGTGTTGGCCTAGTAAAAAGCCAGATTAGGCACACAGGTGATTCAGGCCCCAGGCAGGGCTGTTTCACCAGGCTAGACTAACCTGTTTTTACTTGTTTTTAGCTGTTTTTAGCTAGCTAGCTATCCACTTCTCGTCTGGAACGTCATGGCTCCATCCCCGACGTGTGTCAGCTGTGTGTCCCTCCTTAAGAATGTTTCTGAGTTGGAATTAAGACTATCCTACCTCTATAAGATTCAGGAGGCTGAAGACCACCTGGATACTATAATTCTTGGGCAGACAACGGCCCCGGCAACCGACTCCCAGCTAGCAGAGACGGCTACTTACCTGGGTGAATTTAGCACATTGCCATCCACTTCCACCCCTGCTCCGGTCTCCTCAGCTGTCCAGGACCCCAGCAATAAACACTGGCTTCAGCTCGGAGCTAAACCCAAAGCCCTGGGTGGTTTTTCACATCCTCAATGCACGCCCTGGACCTTGGTTGGGCCAACTAGCAAACATCGGGGATTGACCAGACACGGCCGCACCTCTTCTCTTCCCCTGTTGCTGGAAAACAGATTTGACATCCTTTCCCTGGAAAATTTTCCCCACCTGGGCGTCGATCATCCTCCCATGGCCGCCCCTCCTCCTTCTGCAGCGGCCCAAACCCGCAAGCCCTGGATAAAACTACTTTAGGTGTGCCAAACTATATACCAGCTCCAAAAAGAAGAGAGCGCATCACCCCGCCATCACAACAACAACAACAGCAAAATTATCCACCATTTCAGAAGCCACCAGCAAAGCCCCCCCAGACGATGTTGGTAATTGGTGATTCGATTATGAGGAATGTCAGAAGCAGGTACTGTGTCACTAAATTTTTTCCTGGGGCTTAAGTGTCAGACATTAAGGCTCTTACCCCTGATCTATTAAATGAATACCCCCACGCTAAAACTGTCATTGTGCATGTTGGATGCAACAACATCCCAGATGAAGCGTCGGAGATCTTAAAGAGTGACCAAGAGCCTTCTGTCCACTCTTACGAACTGTGGCAGACGTGTGTTTATTTCTGGGCCACTGGCACCTTTCAGATGAGGTTGCAATTATTTTAGCAGAACTCTCAGCCTTAATACCTGGTTGTGTTCTACATGTCCTACTTTTAACATTGGTTTTGTAGACAATTTCAACCTGTTTTGGAACCGCCCATCATTTATGAAGCCAGATGGCATCCATCCAAATAGACTTGGTGCACGTGTTTTAAGGGACAATCTGTTCTATTCCATTCAGCGTTTTTTAGTACAGTGACTGAAATTTGGTGCGTTAACTCACCCCGAAGTTCCTGGGTCTGCCAACCAGCCCTTCTTTGTTTGCGCTTCTCATATTAATCCTATTAATCCAAAAAATCCTCACTGTTTAGATCAGTCTTCAATTTATAACCCCATAGAGATTGTGTCTGTCTCCTGTTACCCAAAATATTATAACCCAAGACAAATACAACATAACTTGATAAATACATGCCTTTCTGCGGCTCCTCTTCATCCGCCACCCCTCAACCTAGCCCTGTTTTCCCCTTCAGAGAACCTTTGTCTACTCCCCCCAAAGTTACTAAAAATATAATGTATAAACATCCCAAAGTGATTAAAGAAAATGTTGGTAAAACTCAAATTAAACATCAAGTCTCAAAATTTAATGATTTGGCCTCTCTTCCTCCTCATAATTTAAAAATTAAATGTGGTTTGTTAAATATTAAGTCTCTAACTCCCAAGTCTCTTCTAGTCCATGATCTGTTAATTGATCATCAGATTGACTTAATATCCCTTACAGAGACTTGGCTAGGGCAAGATGATTATGTTGGTTTGAATGAATCAATTCCCTCTGGTTATCTAAACTATCATAATCCCAGAAGTGCTGGTCGTGGAGGAGGAGTAGCAGCAATTTACCATTCTAAATTACTAGTTAATGTAAAGCAAAAAACATGTTTTAATTCCTTTGAGGGCCTGGTCCTCAGTATGGGGCATGTTAGCACTCCTAGCTTAAACCCAATTTTCTTTGCCATAGTTTACCATCCTCCCTCAGCCTACTCAGAGTTTTTATCCGAATTTGCTGAATTTTTAGCTGATTTAGTGCTGAAATCAGATAGAATAATTATAGTAGGGGGTTTTAATATACATGATGATGTAGATAGTGACTGTCTTAATAAGGCATTCAATTCAATATTAAACTCGATGGGGTTTTCCCAGAAAGTAGAAAATTCTACCCATTATCTCCACCACACATTGGACCTTGTTCTGACTTATGGCATAGACATAGAAAATCTGGTAGTGTCTCCTCATAACCCTGTACTGTCAGACCATTGTCTGTTGTTAACAGACATTGATTTCACTATTCCTGACTATTTGACTCCTAAAGAAAAATACTACAACAGCAGATGTCTTTCAGATGATGTTGTCACCAAATTTATGCAGATTGTCTCCTCTATGCCATGTGTCAACACAACGGAAATTAAAGATGGAGAGCTTGCTCCATCCGTAATTGATAGCATGGTAGATAGTGTTACAGCCTCTCTGCATCAGACTTTAGACTTGGTAGCCCCTTTAAAAAAGAAAAAGTCTAATCAGAGATTTCTAACCCCTTGGTTTAACACAGAAACTCATAGTTTAAAACAGAAGACTCGTCAATTAGAAAGAAAATGGCATTCCACTAATTTAGATGAAATCTATTTAGCTTGGAGAAATCATCTCTTAATTTGTAAAAAAAATCTCTTAGAAAAGCTAGAACAAGTTATTACTCTGCATTAATAGAAGAGAATAAGAATAATCCCAGGTTTCTTTTCAGCACTGTAGCCAGGCTAACAAAGAGTCAGGATTCTGTCAATCCTCGCATCCCCCTAGAGCTTACTAGTCAGGACTTTTTGAACTTTTTCAAACATAAAATTTTATCTACAGTATTAGAGATAAAATCAGTCAGATTCTTCCCACCGTAACCTTAAGTACAGTAACTACTACAACTCCTTCAATTGATATCTGTTTGGATAAGTTTACTCCAATTGACCTTTTAGAGTTAGATAAAATAATCTCCTCATCCAAGCCTTCAACTTGTCTTTTAGACCCTATTCCTACCAGGTTATTTAAAAAAGTCTTCTCATTTATTGGTAGCCGTATTCTTCAAATAACCAGTTCTTCGTTAACTTTAGGTCATGTACTGCAGGCTTTTAAAATTGCTGTAATTAAACCCTTACTCAAAAAACCAACGCTCAATCCAGGAGTTTTAGCGAGCTATCGACCAATTTCTAATCTGCCTTTCATTTCAAAAATCTTAGAAAGAGTTGTTGCTACGCAATTATTTGACCACTTGCGGGAAATGGTTTATTTGAAGAGTTTCAGTCAGGGTTCAGAATTCATCATAGTACTGAAACAGCCTTAGTGAAGGTCACTATTGACCTCCTTATCGCATCTGATAATGGACTTGTTTCTGTACTTGTCCTTTTAGACCTTAGTGCTGCCTTTGATACTATCGACCATGATATTCTACTTGATAGACTAGAACATTATGTTGGACTAAATGGAACCTCGCTGCAGTGGTTTAGGTCTTATTTGTCCGATAGACTTCAGTTTGTTCATATCAATAATGAGTTTTCTTCCAACTCTAAGCGTCTAACTCTTATGGAGTTCCACAGAGATCTGTGTTAGGCCCTACTCTTTTTAGTTTTTTTTAGTTTAGTTTTAGTTTATATATGCTTCCGTTAGGCAACATCATTAGAAAGCAGTATATACATTTTCATTGTTACGCAGATGACACACAGTTATACCTATCCATGAAGCCAGACGATAGTAATCAATTAGCCAAGTTAGACGCCTGTCTTAAGGAAATCAAAGCTTGGATGACTTGTAATTTTCTGCTATTAAACCCAGATGAGACAGAAGTCATTCTTGTTGGTCCAAAAAACCTTAGAAATACCTTTCCAAATCAGACTCTTAATTTGGATGCGGCTACTCTTTCTCTGAATAGTTCTGTGAGGAACCTTGGAGTTATTTTTGATCAAGATCTGTTTTTTAATTCACATTTTAAATTTGTTTCTAAGACTGCCTTCTATCATCTGCGTAATATTGCCAAGATTAGGAGCATCTTGTCTCTGAATGATGCTGAGAAACTGATCCACGCTTTTGTTAGCTCTAGATTAGATTATTGTAACTTGTTATTATCAGGTTGTCCTAAAATATCTTTAAAAAGTCTTCAGTTGATCCAAAATGCTGCAGCAAGAGTTTTAACAGGTACTAGAAAGAGAGATCATGTCTCTCCGGTTCTGGCCTCCCTTCACTGGCTTCCCATAGAGTATAGAGTTAAGTATAAAATCTTTCTTCTCACTTACAAAGCTCTTAATAATCAGGCCCCTTTTTATATAAAAGATCTGATATTACCCTAGCATCCTAACAGAGCACTACAAAATGCTAGATTACTTGTAATACCTAGAATCTCCAAAAGTACAATGGGAGGCAGAGCCTTCAGCTATCAAGTTCCTTTCCTGTGGAACCAGTTACCAATCTGGGTACGGGAGTCAGACTCGATCTCTGTTTTTAAGAATAGGGTAAAAACCTTCCTCTTCAATATAGCCTACGATTAGGGAGGGATCATGTGTCTCTTAACCCTCCCTTTGTTTTGCTGTTAATAGATTTACACTGCTGGATGACCTCCAATAATGTACTTGGCTTCTCTCCTTTAATGTTTGCTCTCTTTACGTCTGTTCTTTTCATCTTCTCTATCCCCTCACCCCCCAGCCAGTCGCAACAGATGACTGCCCTTCCCTGAGCCTTGTTCTGCTAGAGGTTTCTTCCTGTTAAAAGGGAGTTTTTCCTCTCCACCGTCGCCAAGTGCTTGCTCACAGGGGATCGCCTGATTGCTGGGGTCTTTCTGCATTTGTGAGGTTTCCCCTGCATTTGAAAGTGCTATGAGATGACTATTGTTGTGATATAGTGCTATATAAATAAAGTTGAATTGAATTAATGGGGGAAGTGGGTAGTGAATGAATTTCCAGACCAGATGGTGGAGACTGACAAAAAAGGGCTGGTGCTGGATAGTAGTCTTCCTGAAGGTCAGAGATGTGAGTGTCATGAATTGCCCCTCGGGGCAGAAATGAAGACCCAAGCGCTGAACTGCAGTTTGTGGTATTTAATAAGAAAAAACACAAAGTCCAAACAGTGCACAAAATAAACTTACAAATAGATGAGACAAGGAGTAGGCGAGGTTGCCGTCAGAACAGGGACAGGGTTCTAACAGGCATGGATTCTAGATTGAGACTCCAACAAGGAGTGGATGAAACAGCCAGTCTTAAGTAAGGCAAGCAATTAATCACAACAAGTGCCATCAGGTGTGGATCACATGAGCGAGCAGGTTGACCTAATTACAGGCAGGAAAAGCTGAGGAACACATACAAGATGATAACAAGGTAGGAGTGTCTGGAAAAAGGGGTGGAGAGCTCATGTCACAAAGAGACAAAATATAAACACAATAATAAAGCAAGACCTAGATGAATAAAGGCGCCTAAAGAAACTAACAGAATAACACTAAGAGCTAGAATTACATAAACAGACAACTCAAAAACGCATTATCCACCCAGAAACAATACACAGTAAAATAATCACACAAGACTGAGAAAATGCAAGAAATAACGAGAAATAAAGTGAGAGTATGAGCCCGGTGGAACACTGTGCTCAGCCTCATGACAGAGCCCCCCCCCACCCCCAGGGGTGGATTCCAGACATCCCAGGGTAGCATCAAAGAAAACAGAAAGAAAAGAAATCCCCCCTCCCCCACAGGAGAAAAACAATAAATCGAACAGAAAGGGTGGTCCAGGGGGCAGCTGCGCAATGGGAAAAACCAGTGATGAGGAGAATGGAGGAGTAGGGGAAACCACGACGACGTCAGGTGGAAGAGAGGGAACCACGACGCCCTTGGGCAAAGGAGAGGGGACCACGACAGCCTCGGGCAGAGGAGAGGGGACCACGACGACCTCGGGCAGAGGAGAGGGGACCACGATGGCATCAGGCAGAGGAGAGGGAACCACGACGGCATCAGGCAGAGGAGAGGGGACCCCGACGGCATCAGGCAGAGGAGAGGGGACCCCGACAATGTCAGGCAGAGGAGATGGAACCCCAACACCTTCGGACTGGCCTGTAGCACCCTCGGTGACCCCGGGCTGGGATATGGCAGCACCCGCAGCAGCTCCGGGCTGGGGCAAAGCAGCACCCACGGTGGCTCCAGGCTGGAGCAAAGCTGCACCCGCGGTGGCTCCGGGCTGGAGCAGCGCAGCGCCTGCAGTGGCTCTAGGCTGAAGCAGAGTTGCATCCACGGTGAACCCAGACTGGGCCAGAGCTGCACCCACAGTGGACCCGGACTGGGTCAGAGCTGCATCCACAGTGGCTCCGGACTGGGACAGAGCTGCATCCACGGTGGTCCCAAATTCAGACAGAGCTGCACCCACGGTGGCCCCCCAGCTGGAGCATGACGCCCATGGCAGACCCAAGCTGGGGTGCAGCACCCACGTTGGTTTAAGGCTGGGGCGCAGCACCCACGACGGCGCCCGACTGGTACACAACACCCATGGAGACCCGGACTGAGGAAGAGCTGCACCCACGGAGGTCCTGGGCTGGGATGGAGCACCCGCAACAACCTCAGCTGAAGGTGGAGCAGCACCCACGGAGGCCCCAGGCTGGGACAGAGCACCCGTGACGACCTTGGCTGGAGGAGCTGGACCCACGAAGACCTCTGGCAAAGTTGAACGATCCTTGGTGTCCCTGGGGAAAGGCTTAGACAGGAGTGACAAAGACACAGGGTCAAGATCACTGGCGGCAGTGGAGCCCGGCGAGGTGAGCGCAGGCGCAATTGACGGCTGCACTTGGCTCCCCCCACCAAGAGCCAGACAAGATCTCTCCAAAATAAAAACAGTGAAAACAAAGAAGAGCACTTGCCTGAGCTCAAGTTCCACCACCGTCCACGACTCCGTCGATCCAGGCAATGACGTCTCAGGACCGTCCCTTTGGAGGTATAGCTTTGGCTCTGCTGCGGCGGCCCCTACTGCAGGCATGGTGGTAGATGCAGTCCCGGGACCCCCCAGCAAAGTGGCCCATGCCGGTGGCTTGCCCGGTGTGGACACAGGAGGTCAGCTCCCTGCTGGCGCTGGATCCTGTACTGCTGAGGCCAGGGTACGTTCCATTGTCAGCGCAGGCTTCACCTCGGTAACAGCGCCCTCCCTCCATCCAGACCATGGCTGTGGGGCTGGAACCAGGTCCTTCAGGGCCGCAAGCTCCTCCTTCATCTGGCGGCTCAATCCTGGGGCCAGCAGACACTCAAGGGGCAAAGGAGGAGACAGGGAGAGAGCAGCTGAAAGGTTTATAGCTGCAGCAGGCAGTGAGTGCTCAGAGGACTGCTCAGGCTGAGCCTCACCACCGGGAATCAGGCAAGATAATTCATGCTTTGGTGAATGAGAATGGAAACACACTTGCCTGAGTTCCCGGGGCACAATGTTCTCTGCTGCAGCTGGTCTAGAATCTGCCCTCTCCGTGGCTACAGTAGCTGTGGGCTCCTCTGAGGAATGTTGAGGAGTCGCCCCTGCAGACGCAGCGACGGGCGGAGCTGGGGGAGAGACGACCTGACCCTCAGCAGCGGAAGGAGATGCCGAGGAGACAGGGGTCGCAGCAGCAATAGGAGAAGGAGGCTGACGGGACAGCCGGCGAAGAAGAACTGAAGGAAGGAACTGCTGCGGGGACTGTCTGACTTGGCGCAGGGAGAACTGCTGCCTGAGAGGCGAAGGTGTTCCTCCAGCGGTCCGAAGATGGATGGAGGTGTCTAGGAACCTGCGGAGTGGAGGCAGGAGCAGGCGAACAGGGGAGGAGAAGGACGTCTGCCAAGGAGAGCACCTCCGCATTGGCTTGGGTCTCACTGGAGGCGGCCCCATCAGCCCGGGGAATAACCGCTGAAGCGAGGAGACTGTGGACAACAGTTCCGCAAATTGGGGATACCTTCTCAAGCTGGGATGTGCCTCCACAATCCCCACCACTCCATTTACACTCTCCCAGATCTTCTTAGGCCCGTGGGAGGCAAGAGCTTCATCCACAAAGCTCTGGATGAATTCAGCGGCCCATTCCTCCTCCAGGCTTGGGGACCCAGAAGGCCGGCATGCTGGGGACATGATAACGGCTCCGGACAAACAGGTGTGTGAAAACAAAAAACCACAAACTACAGCAACTGGGTCTTAAACCGGTCGGAGTCTACTGTCATAAATTGCCCGTCAGGTCAGAAATGAAGACCCAAGCGCTGAACTGCAGTTTGTGGTATTTAATAAGAAAAAAACACAAAGTCCAAACAATGCACAAAATAAACTTATAAATAGACGAGACAAGGAGTAGGCGAGGTTGCCATTAAAACACGGACAGGGTTCTAACAGACATGGATTCTAGATTGAGACTCCAACAAGGAGTGGATGAAACAGCCAGTCTTAAGTAAGGCAAGCAATTAATCATAGCAAGTGCCATCAGATGTGGATCACAGGAGTAAGCAGGTTGACCTAATTACAGGCAGGAAAAGCTAAGCAACACATACAAGATGATAACAAGGCAGGAGTGTCTGGAAAAAGGGGTGGAGAGCTCATGTCACAAAGATCATTGGTACCCCCCTGGCCCTGCCCCCACCCCCAGACGTCTACCCCATCCGCCTCACCCGCAGAGCCATCAGTTCCACAGGCGACACCTCCCACCCCCTAAACTCCCTCTTCAGCCCCCTGCCCTCGGGGAAGAGGTACTCAAGCCTCCGGACCCTCTCCACAAGACTGCTGAACAGCTTCGTTCATCAGGCCATCAGGACCCTGAACTCCATTCACCCCGCCCCCTCCCTGGACGGTAACACAATCACCAGCACAATAATTACCTCAGCTGTTGGCACAGAAAGACTGGCACACCAAAAGTAACACTGCTGTTTGTTGTACTTTTGCTGCTGTATGTCTCTGTACATTAACTACAACCATTTGCACAAAGGCCATATCTGCTGCTGTCTGTCTGACACTGCAATACTGACCACGTGCAATCATATCTGTCACTATCTGCACCTACACTACCGCACTGAAGTGCAATTGTGGGTATTAATCTCTAGCTGTCTGTATATAGGATTGCTGGGTTTATTATTTATTTTAGCTAATCATTTATCTCTGTGGAGATCAGGGTCCTTCTGGCTGCCATCGGCACCATGGGTTGCATTACTGTACATAGACTGTACATAGACTGCTGCTGTTGCTGTTTGTTTTTCTTTTTTCCAGCCTTATTCCTTTTCTTTTTTATAAAATGCACACCAATGAAGAGAGAAAGAAACGCCATTCCAGTTCTTCTGTATGTCCTACACCTATAGTAGTATTGACAATAAAATCTTTGAATCTTGAGATCTTGAATCTAAAGAAACTAACATAATAACACTAAGAGCTAGAATTACATAAACAGGCAACTCAAAAATGCATTATCCATCCAGAAACAATACACAGTAAAATAATCACACAAAACTGAGAAAATGCAAGAAATAACCAGAAATAAAGTGAGAGCATGAGCCTGGTGGAACACCACGCTCACTCTCATGACTGTGAGTGGATCCGGGGGGGAGGGGTCGTGGGATGTAAACAGTCAATTGCGTGTTGTGGTTTGAATGATATGCATCAGGTTTACTGCTAAAAGCCGGCTACCTGATGCATTTAAATGTATGCCGTCAGATTTATATAGAGTGTTGCGGCCCCAAAACAAGTTAAAATTGTAAATAAAATTAATGTTGCTGCCGCAGGTGGACTTGAGCCAAATTGAGAGGGGTAAAAACACAGCTAAAACGGTCTGATCTACAGCGCAGTGTGGGAATGGGGCCAGAAATAAAACCAGACTTTCCACTGTTTGATTAAATATTAAAAAGTTTGCAGAAGTCATTTTTAGTAATTTCAGACTGTCTGCAGGTGGTGTCATTAGTTCCTACGTGAATATTAATCCGTGTGATGGTGGGAGGTTGTGACTGCAGCAGATCCGGGAGCTTTTCTAACAAGTCTGGGACAGTAGCTCCTGGGAAACAGTGAGTGATACAGTTAAGGCGATGAGCAGGGCAGCGAAGCAGCGCCAGAACCGGAAGAGGGATTCCCCGACTACTCCGTGCAGTGTGGCCTCCTCGAGTGCCAGCGAACAGCCTCCCTCAGGATCATACATCAGGCACAGGGCTCTCCAGAATGGGGTCGGAGCCACCAAGGCTCGGCTGGGGCCGTGCCAGCCACCCCACTGCAGTCAGCCCTCAGTGGAGGAAAGGCTGCTAGGTCTTCCAGCGAAGGGATGGGTGCGACGTCAGCGTGGGCTGCACGTTGAGCAGAGCCCGGACGAGCTGGAACTGGTGAAGCAGGAGCATCGGTGGAAGGTGGATTATCAGCCGTTGCCAGAGCCTCGTAGCGGTTGGAGACGGACAGAGGAGGGCTGGTGGTAAACGCGTCTGAGACCCTTTTTTTGCCCTGGACCACCACTTCAGACCAGGCCACCTGATTTGGCGTTGAGCAGGATGAGGGCCGTGGACGGGCAGAGGGGTCCCAGGTGACTGTGTCTCGGAGGCCTGAGTCACTCAAGGCTGTTTTTTTTACTGCTGGGCCGCTAAAAGACTCATTGTCTGTGACAGCAGTGGAAGACGTAGGGTGAAGTTGGAGAGGAGCGTGTTTTTCTGCTGCAGTTCAGCGGAGAGCCGTCGGATAGCCTCCTCCAGGTCAGCAATTTTCTTTTGTGCTTTCTTCAGGAGAATTTTATCATCCCCAGGCACTGACATGTCCATTTTTGATTTTAAAAACTAAACAGTCCAGCCGTTGGGAGTTGTATGATCAATATAGCTGATCATTAAAGTTCTAGCTCCAGTTTAAAAAGGTAATAACACTAAGTAAAAAAGTTAATATCAATAAAAGAGATAAAAATTTAAAACGGAATTAGCAAAGTAAACAAAAACAGATAAAATAACCAGTACGTGGAAGAGCAACCGATTTTTCAAACAGACGCCAACACATGCGCAGTCCTGGAGTTACATACAGTACGTCCAAAGTATGTAACTCCAACAAATTCAGTTTAACAAGACCAGTTCCGAAAAGGGGAGTGGTCAAAGATACAACCAGTAGCTTGTAGATGGCTACGAAAAGCACTCTATTAAGGTGAAAATTGTCAAGGGAGATTTAATGTTTTTGTCAGGTCAGGCATTGGCTTGCTTGCTACTGGATAACAATGAAAACCGGTACTACCTGTCTCATGGGTCGGGCCGTCGGCGACTCAACCGGCATCCCCGCCCTTCCAAGGGCATGGAGGGTGAAACAGGGCATCCTGGCAGAACTAAAAACAATATCTGCCACAGGTCTGTGGTGGACCACTGCCAGTTACATGGGGTGAGACTGGACATCCTGGCAGATAAATACATCTGTTGTAAGGTCTGTGGTGGACTGTGCCAGTCGGTGCATTGTGACATGCACTACACAAAGAGCAGAGATAAACAAACCTATCATCTGGTCAGTCACTGCAACAGATACTGGAGTCAGTTTGTCTTAGCTTGTCCTTGCCACTGATAATACCTTTATCTGCCAAGAATGTGCTGCTAGTCCAGCAAAAACTATCAGTACTCAAATACTTTGCAAGCAGTTTCATGAAATGGTCAATCAGAAGGCAACTCATACCGGCTCGGACGTCGCCCGGGCTTACAAGGTCCGCACTGATCTGTTCACACTCCGACAGGCAGCAAAAAGTAAGCTAGGAGCAGGAAGATAAAAGAAAAGGAAAACAGCAGCCTTGTGTGTAGCAGAATGGAATGTACGCACTGGACAGAACAACATCACAGCACCCAGAAAGACAGACTGCACTTGTGGCCCTGGAAATGAACAGGTACAATGTAGACATAGCTGCACCTAGTGAAACAAGATTGCCTGGATATGACAGCTTGGAAGACCATGGGTACATCTTCTTTTGGAGTGGGAGATCAACTCAAGAAAGGAGAGAAGCAGGAGTGGGTTTTGCAGTTAGAAAGGAGATAGCAGCAATGCTTGATGAGGAACCGGTGCCAGTCAACGACAGGATAATGTCTATGAGACTCCCACTACAGCGGAAGATGTATGCCACACTCATCAGTGTATATGCCCCAACAATGACCAACACAGAGGAGGTGAAGAAAGAGTTCTACAGTGATTTACGTGAGACTATCAGGCATGTACCGGCTGATGACAGGCTGATACTCGTTGGAGATTTTAATACTAGAGTTGGTTCGGACACTGAGAAATGGAAAGGAGTGCTAGGCAGTCATGGGGTAGGCAAGTGCAATGCTAATGGAGAACTTCTACTTGCACATGTTCCGAGTACAACCTTGTAATAACCAACACTCTTAAGCACAAGGACACACGCAAGAAGACATGGATGTACCCAAGATCCAAGCACTGGCACTTATTAGACTACATCATAGTCAGGCAGAGAGACATAAGGGATGTATTGGACACCAAAGCAATGAGAGGCACAGACTGTGGTACTGATCATGTTATGCTGAGATCTAGATTAAGGATTTGGAGACGAAAACAGCACTGCAGGACGGGTGCGAAGCCACCACAGAAGCTAAACACTAGTGCACTGAAAGGCCAAAAGAAGCAGGAAGAACTTACACAGAAAATGGATGAAAACTTGAAAGACTGGGACAGCAACAACTCAGAGAATGACATAGAAGAGAAATGGGCAACACTGAAGGATCCGGTATATCAGACTGCGAGTGATGTATTAGGCCACCCTGAGAGGAAACATCAAGATTGGTTTGATGAACATGATGAACACCTGAAGAAACTACTAGAAGCAAGAAATACAGCTAGGCAGGAAAACCTACAGTGTAACACAAGGTCGAAGAAGAAATACTCAAAGGCTCAGAATGAGCTACAGAAGTACACCAGAGTGATGAAGTCCAACTGGTGGGATGAAAAAGCAGAGGAACTTCAAATTGCAGCAGACAGGAAGGACATGAAAACATTCTTCACAGGTTTGAGAGAAATCTACGGCCCTAAACCAAGAGGATTGATCCAACTAAAGGCTATGGATGGTGAAACAGTTTTGCAGGAGAAAGACAAGATCCTGGACAGATTTGCAGACCACTTTGACCAACTACTAAACAACCCTGGAGATCTCACTGAAGAGTCTAAAGAAGCTCTAGTGCAGCGACCAGCTGCAAGTCTGGATGAACCACCAAATTATGATGAACTAATGGCCGCTATCAGAACAACACAGAATGGTAAAGCTCCAGGAAGGGATGGAATTCCAACAGAAGTGTGGAAATTTGGTGGTGTTCAGCTGACCAACTGCCTGCACAATCTCATCCAAGAGATATGGGATGCCCAGAAAGTACCTCAAGACTGGAAGGATGCAAGTATTGTGCCTTTGTTCAAGAAAGGTGACAGGAAAGATTGTGGAAATTACCAAGGTATATCACTGCTAGCCACTGTTGGTAAGATTCTCTCACGTGTACTACTGAACAGACTCAATGAACACATCTCACAGAATGTACTACCGGAAACCCAGTGCGGCTTTAGAAGTGGAAGAAGCACAATGGACATGATTTTCTGCTTGAAACAGGTTCAAAAAAAGTGTATCGAACAGAACATGCCACTTTATATAGTCTTCATAGACTTCAGTAAAGCCTTCTATACTGTTTCGCGACAAGAACTTTGGCAGGTACTCAAGAAATATGGCTGTACAGAGAAGTTTGTCAGCCTGATCGAGGCACTACATACAGGTATGCAAGCAAACGTGGCAATGAGTGGTTCAGTATCTAAAGACTTTTCAGTAAGCAACGGGGTGAAACAAGGGTGTGTGCTGGCGCCTACACTCTTCTCGCTATATCTGGCAGCCATGCTTGAGGTGGCCTTCAAAGACACTTCAGAAGGAATATACATTCAAACAAGGAAAGAAGCAGACTTGTTCAATGTGGCACAGTTTAAAGCCAAGAGTAAGACATCGATAAAGGTAGTAAGAGAAATGCTCTTTGCCGACGACAGTGCTCTAGTTGCACACAGTGTGGAAGCTATGCAATCTTTAGTGGAGAAATTTGCAAGAGCAGCTAGCCAATTCAGCCTCCAAATCAACATCAACAAGACAGAGTGCCTTTATCAACCACTAAAGTTCCAATTATCAACATCACTACCAGAAGAGATCAGCATTGGTACAGAGTCACGAGTCAAGTGCAAGACTTTCAAGTATCTAGGGAGTACTGTTTCAGAGAATGCTAGGCTAGAGGATGAACTATCTCTCAGAACAGGAAGAGCAAGTGCTGTGTTTGGAAACTTGATGGAGAGACTGTGGAACAATCGACATGTGTCTATCCGTGTGAAAAGCAAAGTGTACAGAGTGACAGTACTGGCTACTCTATTGTACGGTGCTGAAACTTGGACTGTACAGAGTGCAGGTGAAGAAACTCCACGCGTACATGATGAGACATCTTCGAGCCATAATGAACATCTCATGGAAAGATAAGATAACCAACATAGAAGTGTTGAAACAAGCTGGTCTGCCATCAATGGAGGATATGCTAATACAGATGAGCCTGAGATGGCTCGGACATGTTGAGAGGATGGACCACTAGCGTCTCCCTTGGCAGTTACTCTACTCACAGTTATGTGAGGGCAAACGCAATCAGGGTAGACCAAGGCTCAGATTTAAAGACACTGTAAAAAGAAACCTGAAGAAGCTGGATATAGATAGGAGTTCCTGGCAGCGGAAGGCTAAGGACAGAGCTATGTGGAGGAATCTGATCAGACCTAAATGAAACAGTCATTGTCGCCCACGACAGACTGCTATGATGAATGTTGCTGTATATGTTTTTATCTCAGCAGATTTTGTCATACTTCAAGTAGCACTACATATAATAAATTTATGAAATAACCAAAATGTATGATTGATTTTTTGAAAAAGATGAGTTTCAATTATGCCATTATAGAAAATGAAGACTTCCAGGAATCCTTGATAGCTCAAGAGCACCATTACAGTATATACATGCTCTATAGAGATGTATGTAAACTTTTGACCTCAACTGTAACTGTGTGCTATACGGGAGTAGCTTAGGGTGACCAGGTGTCCCGCTTCTTGAAGAAATGCACAGTATTTTGAACTTTTTTCGACCATCCTGCAAATTGAGATGTCACGCATTCTGATAGCCTTGAATTTTCAAAGACTGTACAGATTTCCACAATTTCATTGTACTGTACAACCGTACAATAACAATAAAGCCTATTCTATTCTATTCTATGCCTTACAAAATGTACTTATATCTACACTGTAAAACCTAACAGTACTTTTTAAATAAAAGAAGCTGTCATGAATTGCCCTCTCTGGGCAGAGAAACAAGACCCAGGCACTGAACTGCTGTTAGTGTAATTTATTGCAAAAACAACAAACATAAGGTAGAACAAGATGCTCACAAAACAAAGTTTAACAAGGGAGAAAAACTTACAGAAGTTGCACGCCAGAGCGAGGCTGGGCTCTGGCGGAGACAAGGATAATATCCAAACAAGAACGCGACGAAGGTGAAATGACAATGGAGCCCTTAAATAGGGATCAAACCCCATTAACAAAACTGACAACAGATGTAGGTGCCTGAATGGGCAGGAGAAAGTGAAGATACATGATTGGAATCAGCTGAGGTGGTGAGAGGAGGGCAATTCCAAACTGACAGCTGATAGGGCAGGCCCATGCAAAGTTTCACACCCCTGACAGCTGTCAACAGTGAGAGGATAATACTAGGAAAACAAAATAAAATAAAATACTCAAGTATAAATATAAATAAATACAGAAATAAAAATAAAACACTGCACAAACAGGAAAATGGCAAACAAAACATTAATACATAGACCCAAAGAGGCATAAAATGCAACAGGTAGATATAAATACAGAGGAAAAGCCACGAGGCTGAGTCTGGCAAAATATCCAGAACTCAGCTCGTGACAGAGCTCCCCTCTCAAGGGGTGGGTCACAGACACCCCAGGGAAATACCAAAAAAAAAAAGCAAGAGCCCCCCCCCCCCCCCCCCGCAGAATGGGCATAACAATAACCCACCCAGGGTGGGTGGTGGGGGGGAGCAGGCTAGGAGGGAACGAAACAAAAAGACCACTCAGGACCCACACCAGAAAAACACAGGAATAGGCCCCCAGTGCTAGAGAGTTTAGGGGGGCGACAAAAGTCCCAGGCCTGGCGGACGGTGAGGTGGCCCGAGTCAAGTAGCCTCCCAGAGAACATTGGCCACTCCACTCTGTGGCACTGCCTGTTGGGTGGTCTGCCTGAGTCTTTCAACCACCCAAACTGGAGGGGTGGTTCAGGAGGCGGCCACCCGACGAGAAGGGCAAGCACTGGGCAGGATGAAGAAGCCGGGGGAACCATGATGGCGTCAGGCAGAAGACGAAGGGGAACCACGACAATGTCTGGCAGAGGAGGAGGGGAATCCATGACGGCATCTGGCAGAGGAGGAGGGGAAACCATGACGGTGTCCGGCAGAGGAGGAAGGGGGACCATGATGCCCTTAGTTTGGCCAGCAGCACCCTCTGGAGTGCCAGATTGGGATGAAGTTGCACCCGCGGTGGCTCTGGGTTGGCGCAATGCAGCACCCACGGTGGCTCCGGGCTGCAGCAATGCAGCACCCACGGTGGCTCCGGGCTGCAGCAACACAGTACCCGCGGTGGCTCCGGGATGGAGCAACGCAGCACCCGTGGTGGCTCCAGGCAGGAGCGGAGCTGCACCCTCGGTGGCTCCAGACAGGAGCGGAGCTGCACCCTCGGTGGACCTGGACTGGGCCGTGGCTGCACCCACGGTGGCCCCCGGGCTGGAACATGACGCCCACGGTGGGCCAACACTGGGACACAGCACCCAAGTTGGTCTCAGGCTGGGGCGCAGCACCCATGACAGTCCCCGACTGGGACACAGCACCCATGGCGACCCGGACAGCAGAAGAGCTGCACCCATGGAGGTCCCAGGCTGGGACAGGGCACCCGCGACGACCTCGACTGCAGGGGGAGCAGCATCCACGGAGGACCCGGTCTGGGCTGAAGCTGCACCCACAGAGGTCCCGGGCTGGGACGGAGCATCCTCGACGACCTCGGTGGGAGGAGCAGCACCCACGGAGGTCCCGGGCTGGGACGGAACATCCTCAATGACAGCGGCAGGGGGAGCTGGACCCACGGCTATTTTGGGTGGCAAAGCTGGATCCACGGAAACATCTGGTGCTGGATCAGGGTCACCGGCAGTGGCGGAGCTCGGTGAGGCAAGCTAAAGTGCAGCAGACAGTTGCACCCAGCTCTCCTCACCAAAAGACCAGGCAAGATCTCTCCAAAACTGACACAAGAAAAACAAAAGAGAGCACTTGCCTGAGCTCAAGCTCTACCGCCATCTAGGACTCTGTCGATCCAGGCGATGATACTCCGGGCTCGGCCTTCTGGAGGTCCAGCTCCAGCTCTGCTGCAGCGGCTCCTGCAGCAGGTATAGTGGTAGGTGCAGTCTTTCTGGCCCCAGGTGAAGTGACCCATGCAGGAGGCTCATCCAGCATGACGGCTGGGGTACGGCTCACTGCTGGCACTGGACTCCGCGTAGCCGAAGCCAGGGGATGCTTTGTCATCGGCACAGGCTCCGAGTCGCAGAAGGCACTCTCCCACCGTCCATGGTGTGGCTGTGGGGCTGGAATCTGGTCCTCAAGGACCACAGGCTCCTCCATCGTCTGGCAGCCCAGTTCCAGGGCTGGCGGACACTCAGGGACAACAGGAGGAGACACGGAGAGGGCAGGTAAGGATTTATTAATTACAGCAGGTGGAGAGAGTGCACACCCTGAGTCTCTCTACTGGGAATCAGGCAAGGCATGTCATGATAAATTGAAGAGGAATAAAATGGCACTTGCCTGTTTTCCCAGTGTTTGCTGTTGCATGCTGTAGCGGGTGAAAAGTCATCCCTCTCCACGACTATGGTGAACATGGGCCCCTCTGAGGATTGTGGAGGAGCCGCCCCTGTAGTCACGGAAGCGGACGTAGCCGGGGAACCAACAGAGGACCTCTCGGCAGCGGGAGCGGACACTGAAGTGGAGTGAGAAACAGCAGCTACAGGCCCAGGAAAAGCTGATGATTCAGCCGGAGAAGAGAGAATCGGGGGCTGTACTGCTGAGGGGGGCTTCTGCTTTGGCATCGAAGAAATGGCTGTCGGAGAGGCGGGAGGATTCTTCCGGCAGTCCAGAGCGGGACGAAGGTGCTGCCGTGGAGCTGGCAACGTGCATGTTGGAGCTGGAGCTGGTAAATTGGGAGAGGAGGCGGACATCTGCTGAGGAGAACACCTCCGCGACGGCTTTGTTTCAGTGGGAGGCGGCCCCATCATCAGCCTGGGGAATGACTGCTGGAGCGCAGAGACAGCAGTTCTGTGTACTGAGGATATCTCCACAAACCGGGATGTGCCTCCACAATGCCCACTGTTCCATTCACGCTTTCCCAGGCCTTTTTGGGTCCACAGGCGGCGAGAGCTTCAGCCACAAAGCTTTGGATAAAGTCCGCCGCCCACTCTTCCTCCAAGCTCGGGGACCCCGCTGCCAATCTCCCTTTATCTGCATGAGGTTGGCGAGCCGGGGACATAATGAGCTCCAGGTGAGTGAAACGCAAAAAGCAGAAAAAAGGCGAAAACCACTAACGACAGCAGCTGGGTCTCAACTGGCCGTGTTCTTTTGTCATGAATTGCCCTCTCTGGGCAGAGAAACGAGACCCAGGCACTGAACTGCCGTTAGTGTAATTTATAATATCCAAACAAGAACAAACCCCATAGGGATCAAACTTCATTAACAAAACTGACTACAGATGTGGGTGCCTGAACGGGCAGGAGAAAGTGAAGATACATGATTGGAATCAGCTGAGGCAGTGAAAGGACAGCAATTCCAAACTGACAGCTGACAGGGCACGCCCACGCGAAGCTTCACGCCCCTGACAGCTGTCAACAGTGGGAGGATAATATTAGGAAAATAAAATAAAATAACATACTCAAGTATAAATATAAATAAATACAGAAATAAAAATAAAACTCACCGTTACAGGCCCGTGGCTCTGAGAGAGATCCGTCGCTACCAGAAATCCACGGTGCTGCTCATCCGTAAGCTGCCCATCCAGCGCCTGGTGAGGGAGATCGCTCAGGACTTCAAGACCGACCTGCGCTTCCTGAGCTTCGCTGTCATGGCTCTGCAGGAGGCCAGTGAGGCCTACCTGGTGGGTCTCTTCTTCGCTAAGAGGGTCACCATCATGCCCAAAGACTTCCAGCTGGCCCGCCGCATCCGCGGAGAGAGAGCTTAGACTTTCTGCTGCACATTCACCAACCATAATGCTCCGCACTGTGTGTCTATATATATATATATATATATTTATAGTAATATGTACATATGTTTACTAGATGTTCTTGTTTTGTCTTGCCTTCTGATTGTTGCTCTGAGTGTTGCTATCCCTGTGCTGTTGCAATCCTGGAATTTCCCCATTGTGGGACTAATAAAGGCTTATCTTGTCTTATCTTATCTTAAAACACTGCACAAACAGGAAAATGGCAAACAAAACATTAATACATAGACCCAAAGAGGCATAAAATGCAACAGGTAGATATAAATACAGAGAAAAAGCCATGAGGCTGAGTCTGGCAAAATATCCAGAACTCAGCTCATGACAGAAGTAAAGACACCTTAATCCTTCAGAAAAGAATTGGAGTCACTC
This sequence comes from Pholidichthys leucotaenia, assembly GCA_020510985.1. Lineage (NCBI taxonomy): Eukaryota > Metazoa > Chordata > Actinopteri > Cichliformes > Pholidichthyidae > Pholidichthys > Pholidichthys leucotaenia. The sequence goes on along the minus strand of CM035847.1, from coordinate 123,390,899 downwards.
ATTTCTACAAATTTTACTTTACTCAAAAACACACACAAAAAACGCTGATTCAAGCAATTTAAACCTACAGAAAATAATACTCAAGCCTCTAAATAAATTTGAAAAATATGATGCATTTTAAAAATTATAGTCATAATCATCAAATGAAGATTGGTCCTTAAATGTCTCTCTCAAAAACAAATGCAGCTGCAAATCAAATCAAATCAAATCAACTTTTATTGTCATATTGCTGTACATACAACTGTAGTGCAGGCAAGATGAAATTGCATTTCTCTCGGCATCCATATAAGTAAAAGAACATGATTTAAGACACAATCACACATACCCTCACCCCCCACCCCACCACAGCCATTCACACTTCCCTGAGACATACTTGAAAACTAGCCAGAACTATAATATACAAATAATATACATAATGTCCGTAGGTGCAGTAGTATGTATGAGAGATTCCAGATCAACTGTTCAGCATCCTAACAGCTTGTGGAAGGAAGCTGTTAATCAGTCTGGTGGTTCTGCCTCTGATGCTCCAGCATCGTTTGCCAGATGGCAGAAGTTCAAAGTGTTTATTCAGAGGGTGAGAACTGTCCTTGACAATGTTCAGTGCCCTGCTCCTACAACAGTTCTGAAAAAGTTCTTGGACAGAGGGGAGGGAGACTCCAATTACCCTCTCAGCTCCCTTAACTATCCTCTGCAGGGCTTTTTTGTCTGACATACTGCAGCTGGAGTACCATGTAGCAATGCAGTGCGTCAGAACACTCTCCACCACACCTCTGTAGAAGGTCCTGAGGATGCAGATGGGGAGAGAGGCCTGTTTGAGTTTCCTCAAGAAGTGCAGTCTCTGCTGGGCCCGCTTCCTGATCCCCAAGGAATTCTTGCTCCAGGTCAGGTCCTACGAGATCTGCACTCCGAGGAACTTGATGTTCTCCACTCTCTCCACTAAACGGCCGCCAATGCTGAGAGGGGCGTGTACAGGCTGTGACCGCCGGAAGTCGATAATCATCTCCTTTGTTTTGTCCACATTGAGCACCAGATTGTTCTCCCTGCACCAGCCCTCCAGGTCTCTCACTTCTTCCTTGTACATTGATTCCTCATCCCTCTGAATAAGTCCCACCACCATGGTGTCGTCTGCAAACTTAATAATCTGGTTCCCCTCATGTCTGGATACACAGTCATGTGTTAGAAGTGTAAACAACAGCGGACTGAGTACGCAGCCTTGAGGGGATCTGGTGCTCAGCGTGATAGAGTTGGAGATGTTCTTTCCAACCCGGACAGACTGAGGTCTCTCAGTCAGGAAATCCAGGATCCAGAGACATGTGGCAGTGTTCAGACCAAGAAGGAGTAATTTCTCCATCAGTCTCTGGGGAATAATGGTGTTGAATGCTGAACTGAAATCAATGTACAGGAGTCTGGCGTAGGTGTCTTTCTGATCCAGGTGGGTGATGACAGAGTGCAGGGTGGTGACTATAGCATCCTCCGTGGAGCGGTTTGAACGATATGCAAACTGGAGCGGGTCATGTGATGCAGGGAGGCAGGCTGTGACGTGTGGTTTGACAAGCCGTTCAAAACACTTCATCACAATTGGTGTCAGTGCAACAGGACGATAGTCATTCAGACAGCACACAACTGGTTTCTTTGCCACCGGTACTATGGTAGAGGTCTTAAAGCATCTGGGCACTATGGCCTGACTCAGGGAGATGTTATAAATGTCAGTCAGGACATCCGCCAACTTGCTTGCGCAGTCTCGGAGCACACGTCCCGGGATGTTGTCCGGACCTGCAGCTTTACGTGGGTTGACCCTGGTTAGGGTCCTCCATGTGTCCGCTGTGTTGATGGTGATAGCTGGCCCAACCGATGGTGGGGATGGGCCAGCCCTCCCTCTGTATGTCGGGTTTGATGCTTCAAAACGTGCAAAGAAGTCGTTGAGCCCGTCTGGAAGTGAAGCATCATTATCATCAACCCCCTGCCTAGACTTATAGCCCGTCAGTGTCCGAACTCCCTGCCACATCTGCTTGGTGTTCCTAGTGTCACAGAGGTGTCCCTGGATTTTCAAGGACTGGTGGGAAATGTTAAAGCTGGAAAATAAGCATTTATCTCCTTAGTTAGACTGTTAGTTTACTGTGTGTTACTGTTGCATGTATGTCAAAGCCTCTGTTGCTGGGATATTTGAGTTTTACATAACTTTTGTGTTTGGCACAATGAGTGTTATAGCAGTGAGGCCCCTCAGTCACCGGGACCCATAACATTTGTGTACATTGCCCTGTGGAGGAAGCAGCTCTGCCAATTGTGTTGTTATGTAAGCTTTCATAACTAGAATGTGGTGATAATCCTTGATAGAAAGAATAAGTAAAACTTGAATGGTAGTTTAGTGTGAAGAAGATACATTTAAGTTAACTCTTATGATTCAAGGCAACGGGTTTCCTCAGACACTTTGAGTTGAACTAACTCATTAGGCTTTACAGTGCAAAAACGGTGAGGAAAGTAGGGCAGGCTGTCATCTCAGGGGCTGTGACTGATGTCAGTCAAACTGTGCCATGTGTATGAGTCAATCACAGGTTAATTTATCACCGTATCAATTCACCTCCCAAGCCAGCGGCAGCAAAGAAAGGAAGGTTGATTAGGAAAACTGAGAACCCAAAGCGGAATGGACAGAAAAACACATGCCAACACAAGACAAAGAATGGCCACCATGAACAGTACCATCCACAGAACACCAAGGTGAGGAGACAAAATCATTTCATCACATCGCATCTACTCTCCTTTTTCTAATAAATTTGTCAGTTTTTCCTATTAAATTTACCTCTCTTTTTCCTCTCATAAATTTGCAGCTTTTTTTTTTAGTCAGCTTGACTTTTGGTAAATTTGCAACTTTTTCTTGTAAATTTGCATTTTTTCTGGACCTCCCAGGGAGATGAGGAGGATGTGAGTGTTGACCTTTGGATATGCAAAGAGATGGACATGAAGGATTTCCTGACCACCGAGGTTTGGGTGGAAGAGAGGAACTGCAGGGGGGATGCATTGTGTTTGGGATTTAAAGACAATGGGATTTTGTGCTTTGATGTCAGGGGTATAAGACTGGCAGAGGTTGGGGGTACTGCCTCTTTTCTGATTTGTATGTTGGAGAGTGTGTCGAGAATAAAATGGAACTTGAGAAATAACTCAGCCTCATCCTTTCCACACATCTCCACACTGGTGGCCTTGGTATCCACTCTGAAGAGCTGGAGCAGGTGGCGGGGGAGAGGGAAGTCTGGGCTTCTCTGCTTGAACTGCTGCCTCCGCGACCCAGACCTCCGGAAAAGCGGTAGAAGATGGATGGATGGATGGATGGATTTGCATTTTTTTACATAAACGTGACTTTTTAAAATTTGCTTTTTTCCCATAAGTGTAATTTTTTTTCATACAAATTTGTGACTGACTACAGTAACAATTAGTGTCCCCTCAATATTTACTCTGGAGAAAATGTTATGTTTATTGTCTCTCCCCCCCCCCCCCCAACAAGGAAATGAAATTTCCACCCATGCAGCATGTTGGCACTGCTCCGTAAAAAAACAAACACACACCCCTTGTAAAAAAAAGTTTTAGTACCCCTGACCTATTCTATGCATTAATGTTTTTAATCCAGGCAAACCAAAATGTGACACCACTTTGAGAGCTGATAACATGTCCCACATTGCCCCACTCAAACATGATCTTTGTCCCTCATTTGTTTGATTGGGACCTGGCCGGCCTAGAGCAGTGACACACTTACAGTAATAAAGAGGCTGTTGGTTGATTATCATTATCATGTTGCACAGAATTATAATTTTTTCTATACTGCCATAAGTTTGGCTCTCCTCTAAAACAGCCTTATGTGAACTAGGTTTACTTTGTTTAGATTGCTAGAGAAGACTTGAACTTGAAGACAAATTTTTGTTACTATGACCCTCCACTGGCCCATAGGCCCCACTGTGAGAACCATGGCACTTGAAGCTTTAGCAGATATTTACACTGCTGAGGGGATGTGGACACAGACACTCCAGCTACACCAACAGGTGAAACATGACATAACAGCAGTTTGAGGAGTCATTTGGTGTGGTTTGCATCAGTCGCCAGAGTAGCGATGAAATGATTATGGGAAAAAGAGCAAAGCCAAATGAGAGTAAATGGTAACAGCTATGATGATAATTTCATTTCTTCACTCACAGGTTTTAGCAAAAAAAAAAAAAAAAAAAAAACAATCCAGAAACCTCACTGTCACCTGTCATTCTTCATATTCATTTATGGTGAACATGATACAGTATCCTAGCTGAACATGAACCTTCAATGAAATAATTATTTTTTGTCATCTATTGGTATACAGCATGTTTTATTCTGTCTGACATGATTTCTGTCCAGCCATCATAACATTCACAGTTTGAGTATTTTCAAATGACTGCACACTGGTAAACATCACCAACACTTATGCATCAAGTGACTCTTCAAATCAAAGCCCCACTGGGAGCACAGCCACACATCATTTTAGGACCGAATACAAAACGCAATCATGAGCTCCTATTGTAAATAATGAGGTTATTTGAATAAAAAATGAAAATCTAAGCAATCAAATTCCCAAGGGCCAAATTAAGCAAAGGCAAGGGTATGGAAAAAGAGTGGGATGGTCTTTAAAAAAATTCATAGTTGCAACTGATAGAGCAGCGGTGGATAGCAGGAGCACACACAGTAAACTGGATTGTTCTGTTAAGCAGCTGGACTTGCTACCCTACTGACCACAGGGCTCAATAATGACACACTGTGCTGCCGCTATTGTCAAGTAATGTTCTGCAAACAATTTAAGATACACTAACTACAAGAAATATTTTTATTAGTTTATCTTTAAATATTACATTTCAATAGTAAGGTAACCTTTTTACACTGTGTTGTAACTTATATTTGTACTGGCTTCTAAGTCTAATTGAGTATATAAGCTATATAAGCTGCAACATAAAGCTGGAATTCCACTAGAAAATCATCAAAAAAATTATTTAACCCAAGACATTTTTTACACTTTTTATACTGGATATTCTTACCTATCTTTAACATAATACTTTTAATAAAGAAAAAACTAAAGTACATAAATGATGCCTGCTTGTTTCTTTATGCCTCAACAATGCAGTCTATCCTTTCAGACTGGACAGTGATGACATACCCCATCTGCAGTATGAAAGGTCACAGCATCTTTGAAAGACAATGAGATTCACATTCAATATACCCACAGCAAGTAACCTTCTGGATTATTAAGGCAAACGTCAATTACATGAAACTGCTCTAATCATTATCATTAATTAAATTTCTCTAGGGTGATAACACAAATGTCAAAACTTTGCGAGAACAATGACAGTACATAACGAGTAACATTTAAAAAATCATTGCAGCATTAAGACACATATGGGAGAATTTGGAAGATAATCAAAGCCTGAATAAAGTGCATTTATGTTTGATTGAATGTTCTGCTTTAAAGCTAGGGTGTACATTTTTTCTACAAACCCCAATTCCAATGAAAGTAAACAAAACAGAATGCAATGATTTGCATATCCTTTGCAACCTATATTCAACTGAATACACTACAAAGACAAGATATTTAATGTTCCGACTGATAAATGTTATTGTTTATTTGCAAATATTCACTCATTTTGAATTTGATGCCTGCAACACATCCCAAAAAAGCAGAGACGGGGGCAAGAAAAGACTGGGAAAATTGAGGAATGCTCAAAAAGCACCTTTTTGGAACATTTGACAGATGAACAGGTTAAGTGGAAACAGGTGAGTGTCATAATTTGGTATAAAAGGAGCATCCCAAAAAGACTAAGTCATTCACAAGCAAGGATGGGGTGAGGTTCATCACTTTGTGAACAACTGTGTGGGCAAATAGTCCAACAGTTTAAGAACAATGTTTCTCAACCTACAATTGCAAGGAATTTAGGGATTTCATCAACTATAGTCCATAACATCATCAAAAGGTTCAGAGAATCTGAAGAAATTTCTGCATGTAAGTGGCAAGGACAAAAACTGATAGAAAAATTCCATATTATTCTGATATTATTCCATGTCTTTTATATTCTCATATGTGCATTTTATATATGGCCTTTGGGCAGCTTCATTCTGTGTGTAAGAATGCATGAGTTAGCAATTTTTTCATTGTAATAAGAATGTCCAGTTTGTGAGTGATTGTGGTGAGAATGTTCAGATATTTTTCTAAATGACTGCAGATCTTTTCAATTAGTCATGTTCAGTTCTGTGTGGCAGAGAGTGTATTTTTCTCCCTGTTTTCTGTGAGTACAGAAGATAAGGACTATGCTTCATGGACTCTCAAGGACAAGACTGTATGTCTTGCAGGACATTAATCTCTGTCTTCCGTCTTCCCATTGATAAAACAGCTTTACAAACCTTGAGCGAGGAATGCTTGATTCAGGAGTATGGATGGTCAGACTTTGTACTCTGCCTCTGTATTTCTCCCTCATTGGCCATGAGGAAAATAAATCTACTTACAGTACATTTAAATATTCTGCCTGATTTTTTGACTCAGAATGATTATGCTGAAAAATAATCTAACAAAAACCAACATTGAATGCCCATGACCTTCAATCTCTCAGGCGACACTGCATTAAAAATCAACATCATTCTGTAGAGGACATTACCACATGGGATCAGGAGCACTTTGGAAAACCATTGTCAGTTAACACAGTTCATCACTACATCTTCAAGTGCAAATTAAAACTCTACTATGCAAAGCAAAAGCCATGTATCAACAACACCCAGAAATGCCGGCGCTTGCTCTGGGCCTGTGTGTTATATAGTTCTTTTACTGTGAAGTGCTGGGTGGTGATGCTCACCTCCGGTGAGCACAGGGCTGCCCTATGTAAAGCCGGGGTCAGCCATCTTACAGTCTCTTATCTCACCTGGAGCTTAGCTAGTGATCTGTCAGTAGCTGTCAAAGTGAGTAAGCAATAAAAGCTGTGTTCCAAGCCACCTCACCTCGTTTGTGAACCATGAATAATTGCACTGTGTTCATCTGAGATGGTGTGGTCTGATGAGTCCACATTTCAAATAGTTTTTGGGAACTCATGGATGTAGTGTCCTCCGGGCTAAAGAGGAAAAGGACCATCCAGATTGTTATCAATTCAAAAGTTCAAAAGCCAGTATCTGTGATGTATGGGGGGGTGTTAATGCCCACAGCATTGGTCACTTGCACATCTATGAAGGCACCAATAATGCTGAACAGTACAGGGGGGCTGAAAACTTCATAGTGGTCAAATCTCACCAAATGTGGTTTATTTTTCAACATAGTCTCCCCTTCGGTCCACACACTTCTTCAATGGTGTTGCAGCGCTTGGATCCCTGCGGTTGAAAAATAAACCACATTTGGTCAAATTTGACCACGATGAACTTTTCAGCACCCCTCGTACACACAGGTTTGGTAGCAGCATATGCTGCCAACCAAGCACTGTCTTTGTCAGGGACGTCCCTGCTTATTTCAGCAAGACAATGCCAATCCACTGTCTGCACGTGTTACAACAGCATGACTTCACAGTACAAGAGTGCCGGTACTAGACTGGCCTACCTGCAGTCCAGACCTGTCTCCCATTGAAAATGTGTGGCACATTATGAAGCCCATAAAATGTCAGAGACCCCGGACTGCTGAGCAACTGAAGTCATAAATCAAGCAAAAATGGGAAAGAATTTCACTAACAAAGCTTCAACAAATAGTGTGCTCGGTTCCTAAACGCTTATTGAGTGTTGTTAAAAGGAAAGATGATGTAACACAGTGGTAAGCATGTCCCTGTCCCAGAGTTTTTGGAATGTGTTGCAGGCATCAAAATTCAAAGTGAGTGAATATTTGCAAAATATACATAAAAAACATAATGCAATGATTTTAAAATCCTTCTCACCCCTACAGCGGGGAAATAAGTATTGAACACGTCAACATTTTCGGACGGCGGAGACATTAAACCTCCCACTCCCTCCAGAGGAGGGAGGTCAGTTGGCCATTGTTTAGCAAAACAGTCTTCGGTGTTCTCAGGTCAGGGGAGAGAGAAGAGCTGGCCTTGCAGCATACGGCTACTGGTGGGTGGGAGTATGGGTGGAGCTAATTAGAACATTTATAGCTTTGCACATACTTAAGTAGGTGGAAGATGTAAAAGCTCTTTCCAAGCAATTCTAAGGCAATGAAAGGTTTTTTGTGGGTAAAAAGCCACAATATACTATTTTGGTGAATATACATTTGTTTTTGAGGTGGTTTTAGAGCTGCTGGAGTGCATCTTTAAATATGTGTGTGTGTGTGGGGGGGGGGGTTATAATTTAAAACTTTTTCTCATGAGCATTTTTGTGATAAAATTGTCACTATTTTTGTACAAATTTACAACTTTTTCTCATAAATTTGTATGTATATGTGTTAGTCTGAAGATATATTAATATAAATTAGCCACATCTACCCTCTCATATAATCTAAATTATATGAAAGAAACAGAAATAAATCAGTATTTCCTGAGCCAGAATTGAAGGAACAATGATTTCATACCTAATGTGAGAAAAACTCAACTCACACTTAATTCATATCACAAGTAATTCACAGAATATGACCAAATGTGCTATGGCAAAGGTGCATTTTTTTCTATATAAATGGAGTTAAGTAAGAGTAAAAAGTATCCTGCAATAAAACTACTCATGAAAGAACAGGTATGAAAAAGTTATCCAGTAATAGCATCAACAATACTCCCAAGTGGTAAAACCAGCATCTAGGGCTACTTTTCATAAAATCTCCCAATAGTGAGCATCACACTAACTTAAATACCTGTATATAGGCTAATTAGAAAAAAAAAAAAATAATATTCCGGCAGAAAACACCCTATTGTGAGTACAGGCCTCAGAGGGCTATTAAATATCTAGCCACTGAAATGCCACTGATGTTTATTACAGAATTTGTCATATTACAACAGGAAGCATAAATGTCCTGCTTACATTAAACAGTATTATTACCTCACAAGGTGACCTGCTCTAATGTCTTTCTTCATGCTAGGTGATGCATTAGGGTGTGGTGAAAATTCAATATCAGAGCAGGGAGAACAGCCACATGTCACACATTATAAATGACTTGTACACTTCATTTACCATCATTGGTGAAACTGACCATCAACGGAAAAAAGATATTGAAGATACTGTGATGATGTAAAAATGGGTAGCCTTACTGGTTAGTGCAGTCATAGAGGGACTTTTTTATTTATTCCTCAGCCTAATTACAGTATGTATCGTGGTGGTAAAATAATAGTCTTGTATCATATGAAATTACACATAATGACTACATTATTCTTAGTAAAAGAGTATTTCGGCTTTAGGGTAAAACATATCAAGCAGACGTTACCCTAGCTAAAACAATCTTTAAGTCTAAACTGAATACTGGTGTAACCAGAAATTCCCGTGATCCAACATTTTCTGCTTTTGTCAGTTCAACCCAAAAAATGTTTTCCTTTTCTTTCAAAATATGAAAAATATGCAGAGTGGTGTGTTGCATTTAAACACAAGTTTTAAATAATATCAATTATTTTCAATTTAAGTATTAACAATGCTTCACATTAGGATAAAACGGTAAACAGGAGTCACTTACACACAGTTCCGGAACAAAGACGACAGGTTTCAAATTCAGGGCTTGTTGAGGTGATGGCACCAAAGAGGCTAACCTTTTGGTTTAGTGGCCTTTATCAGGTTCTGAGAAAGAACTATAATGTTCATGAACGATTTGTTCAAATGTACTAGTACTTATGGGTGAATGTACTGTACTGAATCACTTACCATAACTGTACTGAATCACTTATGAAAATGCAGATCCAGTGGTGTTCTGGATCCACTGTTTCTGAATCTCATACATTTCATTGTCTGACAGCACCCCTAGCAAATCTACAGCCTTCTGCAGTTGTGCAAACCCGGAGCTGCTTTTATTGAATTACTTCCACTAGAACAGGGATGGGCAACTTTGGTGGTAGTGAGGCACACAAAATGTTTTCCCCACTTCCCAACGGCCAGATTTACATGGAAACCTTTTTTTTTTTTTCGGGAGGGGGGGGGGGGTTCCAGCAAAGTCAATAATTTCACAATTGAAATTCAAAATGCAAATGAAAATAAAAGCTACTCAGTGTTTTATCATATTATTATTATTATTATTATTATTATTAGCAGTAGAAGATAGATAGATAGATGGATAGATGGATAAAATTATATCATGACCTAATTTTTAAAACTCTCATCAACAAAATGATGAGCAAAGAGAAATTCTAGACAATAATTAACAAAAAAGCCAAGAAGAAAAGGAAATATGATGAGGCTTAGCTTGCGCTTGGATTCACTGTGGGTGTGGAGGGGCTGGGAAATAGCTGTGGGTAGATGGGCTTGCACTCGGAAAGGAATTAGGAAAGCTTAAACTGTGGTTTGATTCAAACAAATTAACGCTCAATTTAAGTAAGACAAAATTTATAGTCTTTAACAACCATCACAACAACCCAGTACCCAAACTCAGTGTAAATGGTGTAGAGATTGAAAGGGTATCTGAAACTAAATTTCTTGGAGTAATAATTGATAACAAACTGTGTTGGAAGTCACATATTAATTATATTAAAGGTAAAGTATCCAAATCAATTGCAATATTACACAGAGTGAAATATTTGCTGAATCAACCCACACTATATACCTTGTATCATTCATTAATACTCCCATACATGACATATTGTAATGAAGTATGGGGAAATACATATAAAACAAACATATATCCACTCTTTATGCTTCAAAAGAGAGCTATTAGAATAATAAACAAAGCAGCTTACAGGGAACCAACAAACCCACTTTTTCTTAAACAAAAAACTCTCAAGTTGAAAGATCTGGTTGACTTTAAAACCGCAATAATAATGTTCAAAGTGAAGAATTTATCACTGCCCGCAAATATCCAAAAGTTGTTCCAAACAAGGGAGAAACGATATCACTTCAGAGGAACATGTATATTTCAGAAGCCTACAGTGAGAACAACCACCAAGCAACACTGTATTTCAGTGCAAGGAGTCAGATTATGGAACGATTTTGGACCTGAATTAAAATCATGTACAACGCTTGGACAATTTAAACAAAAACTAAAGGAAGAAATACTCCAAACATATTTACAAGACGACATGTAAACTCACGTAAAGATAGACATATCCAGCCTGTGTTGTGTTGTAGCTTAGTTTTTTTTTTCTCTTTTTTTTTCTTTTTTTTTTTTGTGACATTTTGTCTTAGATTTGTTTTTGAATAGTAACCGCTTAACTTAGCCTAGCTTAGTTTTCTTTTTTCTCTCAGTCATATTTTGTCTTAGCTTTGTTTTAAATTGTAATCGCTCTTGTCTTGTTTTTCTCTTTTTTCTCTTTTGAATTCTTGGATGGAATATGGGTGGGCAATATAAGCTGCGGCTTCAGCCATCACCCATTTCGGATAACTTACGTGGAATTGTATAGTAGGAGGAGTCTTTGTCTAATTTGACCTTGTTGTTATACAGTTTCTTTTAACCTGTACTGTACTATCCGAAATAAATTCATTCATTCATTCATTCATTCATTCAATTCATTCATTAATGGCTCCCCAAAATGGGGAATTAAAAAAAAGTTTAAGAGCCACTAGTATAAATGAACCAAAAAAAAAAAAAAATCTGCAGATTACAGCAACCACAGTCTCTGAACTTTTACTGCTGACATGGGATTGAAACTGTCAGTACCTCAGTTGTGCTCTTTAGAAAGAAATCTCAAAGATTTGAATCTTTTTCTGAACAATTAGAAGAAACGCCTTCGAGCTGCATCAGGCTTCACATGCCAAACATGAATAAATGCTACAGCCCCTCAGCAGTATTTATTCTTGTTTAAAAGCAGCCTACTTTGTACAGTTACTGCTGTTTACAGCCTATTAATGCGGTCTTAGCAGGCAACATACCTTAAAAACACATTCTCCTCTGGTGCACTGTTCCCTCTGTGGCTCCCTCACTCTTGCTCTTTTACTTGACCATTTGCACAGAGCAACACCTTGGTTTTGATTAGAGCTCCCTCTGCTGGCAGACCCTATAATTACATTTAAGAATGTGGTTCCAAATATGGCAAACATGGCATAAATAGTTGATTTTTGGAAATGGACTGGCGGGCCATAGTGGATGAGGGGGCAGGTCACCAGTTGCCCTGCACTAGAAGGTGGGTGCAGCAGGATGTTAAAGTAATCCAATGTGGCACTTTCTTGACAGTAAACTTTCTCCAATGTCTTGAAAACGAAGCAGCAGAAAGGGATTCTCAAAACATCTGAAGCAAGAAATATGCTATAGTTTCTGAATCTGCTTTTATTTGACAGGTACATCTGCTTGTTTAAAAGTTTTTAGTTGGTTCAATCCGAAAGCAGCCAAAAAAAAAAAAATGCTCTGCAAAGCATTTAACCTAGACAGTGAATGGGAAACTGAGGGGAGAAACCACAAATCAGTAGAAACTTACTGAATGCATACTAGTACACAATGAACATACACTACAAATGCACCCACCCACTCCATTCAGCCTTGTGTTTCAGTTCAGTGAGTGATAGACAGATGGAACTCCAGTACAGTACTGAATGATTCGGTGAACAAATATTTCAAACTAATCTTTTAAGTGAATGAACTGAACTAGTATGTTTTGGTGAACCATGGATCCCATCGCTGGAAAGAACTGAGAGCTTCATCAGGCTAAGATGAGAAGTACTTTGATTTAATCATCTCATGTCTAATATCATGAGATGATCGTCACTTCCTGTATTGCTGTCTGTCCGTGTGGTTTGCTCTCCTCACTCTCCTGAGGTTTTTGCTTTTAATTGTATTTTAACCACTTTTTTCCATCTACCGTTAGTTCTCATTTCTGTTTTTCAAGCGTCTTGCACCTGTGTGCGCACTCCATGTCACATAATCACCCTCTTTAGCCTTCTGTTCACCTTTCATCGGTGTTTTTGTTAGTTTCGGGTTAGCCACTAGCTATGGCTACTAGCTCTCCCTCCTCTCCTCCTCTGGTGTGCTCTCTATGTCAGATGTTTAGCTACACCTCTGCCTCTTTTAGTGATAACGGTAAATGTAATAAATGTTGTCTTTTTGAGGCGCTCGAGGGGAGGTTGTCTGATTTAGAATCCCGGTTCCACTGTATTGAAACACCATCTGCGCCAGTTACTCTCGATGGATGTCCCCTAGCTGCAGCGGCGCTCGCTAACATAGGCCCCGTTAGCGGTCCTCCGGCCCTCCTCAGCAGCGAGGAGACTGGGTGGGTGACGGTGAGAAGGAAGCTTAGTCGCAAAGCCCCTGTACACCACCAACCTGTTCACGTTTCTAATCGTTTTTCCCCGCTCAGCGACACACCCGCTGAGGAAAAAACTCCGATCATTGGCAACTCTGTAGTCAGAAACATGAACCTAGAGACTCCAGCGGCCATAGTCAAATGCATTCCTGGGGCCAGAGCAGGCGACATCGAGTCAAATTTGAAAATGCTGGCTAAAAGTAACTGTAAATACTCCACAATTGTTATCGATGCCGGCATTAATGACATCCGTCTCCGGCAGTCGGAAGTCATGAAACTTAATGTAGAATAGGTGTGTGACTTTACCAAAACAATGTCGGACTCTGTAGTATTCTCTGGGCCCCTCCCCAATCTGACCAGTGATGACATGTTTAGCCACTCGTCATCCTTCAACCACTGGCTGTCTGTGTGGTGTCCTGCAAACAGCATGGGCTACATTGACAATTGGAGCTCATTTTGGCGAAAACCTGGTCTTATGAGACGAGACAGCATCCATCCCACTTTGGATGGTGCGTCTCATTTATCTAACAATCTGGCATCATTTTTATCCAAATTTCCAAAATCTTGACAGCTCAGAGTTGGGACCAGGAAGCAGAATTGCAGTCTTACACGCCTCTCTGCAGCTCCTCTTCATCCGCCACCCCTCAACTTAGCCCCTGTCTTCCCCATCAGAGAATCACTGTCTGCTTCCTCCAAAGTAAATAAAAATATAATGTATAAGCATCCCAAAGTGATTAAACAAAAAGTTAGTAAAACTCAAATTAAACATGAAGCCTCTAAATTGAATGATTTGGCCTCTGTTCCTCCTCATAATTTAAAAATTAAATGCGGTTTGTTAAATATTAGGTCTCTAACTCCCAAGTCTCTGTTAGTCCATGATCTGTTAATTGATCATCAGATTGATTTAATATCCCTTACAGAGACTTGGTTAGGACAAGAGGATTATGTTGCTTTAAATGAATCAACTCCCTCTGGTTATTTAAACTGTCAAAATCCCAGAAGTTCTGGTCATGGAGGAGGAGTAGCAACAATTTACCATTCCAAATTACTAGTTAATGTAAAGCAAAAAACATGTTATAATTCCTTTGAGGGCCTGGTCCTCAGTATTGGGCATTTTAGCAATTTTAGGCTAAACCCAATTTTATTTGCCATAGTTTATCGTCCTCCATCAACCTACTCAGAATTTTTATCCAAATTTGCTGAATTCTTAGCTGATTTAGTGCTGAAATCAGATAGAATAATTATAGTAGGGGACTTTAATATACATGTAGATGTAGATAGGCAGGCTGCAGACAGAACACCCAGATGCTCTTCTCCTCATCTCAGGCAACTTCAACCATGTTTCACTGTCTCCCATTCTACCCACGTTCACCCAGTATGTCACATGCCACACTAGAGACAATAAAACACTGGACTTATTCTACACAAACACTAGGGAGGCGTACACCTCATCACCACTCCCCCCACTCGGGAGATCGGATCACAACTTGGTTCATCTCTGGCCGGTGTACAAACCCCTAGTGCACAGACAACCTCCGGCATGCGCACAGTGAAGTTATGGTCTGAGAAGGCAATGGATCCTTGACTACCTCACAAACCGGCCACAGTTTGTGAGAACCCGGGACTGTGTGTCCGACACAATCATCGGTAGGACAGGGGCCCCCCAGGGAACGGTTTTGGCTCCCTTCCTGTTCACCCTCTATACTGCGGACTTCTCACACAACACAACACACTGCCATCTACAGAAGTTCTCTGACGGCTCTGCGATCGTTGGCCTCATCTCCAATGGAGATGAAACTGAGTACAGAGGGCTTATCCAGGACTTTGTGGGCTGGTGCCATCGGAACTGCCTCCAGATCAACGCGAGGAAAACTAAGGAGCTGGTGGTGGACTGCCGCAGGCAAGGACAACCCCTCACAGCACCAGTAAATATACAGGGAACTGACATCGAGATGGTGGCATCCTACAAGTACCTGGGTGTTCATCTGAACAATAAACTAGACTGGTCACACAATACTGACGCACTCTACAAGAAGGGACAGCGCAAGCTGTTTCTACTAAGGAGACTCAGGTCTTTTGGTGTATAAAGGGCACTGCTGAAGTCATTCTACGACACGGTGGTAGCATCAGCCATCACTTTTGGAGTGGTCTGCTGGGGCAGTGGCATTACAGCAGCCGATAGGAAGAGACTGAACAAACTGATCAAGAAAGCTAGCTTTGTCCTGGGGCAACGCCTTGACCCAGTGGAGGAGATGGGAGAGAGAAGGATGGTGGCTAAACTGTCATCTCTGCTGGAGTCCGAGTTCCACCCTATGCAGGACATACTGAATGCACTGAGGAGTTCATTTAGCAGCAGACTACATCATCCTAGGTGCACAACCGAGAGGTTTCGCAGGTCCTTCCTACCTACGGCTGTCAGACTGTACAACCTAAGCAGGGCTGCTCGCAGAGATAGCAAAAAGACGTGACAACCTAATAGTATTGAATGCAAAAGACACAATAGACTTACACAATGGTCCCCTCCGGTATACAACTAGGAAAATACTGGTCGCTACGGAGGGCGATAATATGTATGGGTACACAATCATTCCATGTAGGATAACTAAGTAGACGGTTATGCTGTTTCATTCCATCTAGCTACAATGCTCCTGTGTTTATATATTTATATATTTATTCCATCTAGCGACAATGCTGTGTGTGATTATATATTTATATATTTATTCCATCTAGCTACAATGCTCCGCACTGTGTGTATTTATATATTTATATATTTATTCCATCTAGCTACAATGCTCCGCACTGTGTGTCTATATATTTATATATTTATATGTACATATGTATACCCGCTGCTCTTGTTTTTTCTTGTCTTCTGATTGTTGCTCTGAGTGTTGCTATCCCTGTGCTGTTGCAATCCTGGAATTTCCCCATTGTGGGACTAATAAAGGCTTATTTTATCTTATCTTAATATTAGACTCAATTGGGTTTTCTCAGAAAGTAGGAAATTCTACTCATTATCTCCACCATACGTTGGACCTTGTTCTGACATATGGCATAGAAATAAAAAAATCTGGTAGTGTCTCCTCATAACCCTGTACTGTCAGACCATTGTCTGTTAACCTTTGATTTTACTATTTCTGACTATTTGGCTCCTAAAGAAAAATATTACTACAGTAGATGCCTCTCAGATGATGCTGTTACCAAATTTATGCAGATTGTTTCCTCTATGCCATGTGTCAACACAACGGAAATAAGCTATAGACAGCTTGCTCCTTCTGTAATTGATAGCATGGTAGATAGTGTTACAGCTTCTCTGCATCAGACGCTAGACTTGGTGGCCCCCTTAAAAAAGAAAAAGTCTAATCAGAGATTTCTAACTCCTTGGTTCAACACAGAAACTCGTAGCTTAAAACAGAAGACTCGTCAATTAGAAAGAAAATGGCGCTCCACTAATTTAGATGAAATCTATTTAGCTTGGAGAAATCATCTTTTAATTTGTAAAAAAAAATCTCTTAGAAAAGCTAGAACGAGTTATTATTCTGCATTAATAGAAGAGAACAAGAATAATCCCAGGTTTCTTTTCAGTATTGTAGCCAGGCTGACAAAGAGTCAGGACTCTGTCAATCCTAGCATTCCCTTAGAGCTTAGTAGTCAGGACTTTATGAACTTTTCAATAATAAAATTTCATCCATTAGAGATAAAATCAATCAGATTCTTCCCACCATTAACTTAAATACAATAACTACTACAACTCCTTCAACTGATGTCTGTCTTGATGAGTTTACTCCAATTGACCTTTATGAGTTAGATAAAATAGTTTCCTCATCCAAACCTTCAACTTGTCTTTTAGACCCTATTCCTACCAGGTTATTTAAAGAAGTCTTCCCATTTATTGGTAGCTTTATTCTTCATATAATCAATTCTTCATTAACTTTAGGCCATGTACCGCAGGCTTTTAAAACGGCTGTAATTAAACCCTTGCTCAAAAAGCCAACGCTAGATCCAGGAGCTTTAGCTAACTATAGACCAATCTCTAATCTCCCCTTCATTTCAAAAATCTTAGAAAGAGTTGTTGCTACGTAATTATTTGACCACCTGCAGGGAAATGGTTTACCTGAAGAGTTTCAATCTGGGTTTAGAATCCATCATAGTACTGAAACAGCCTTAGCGAAGGTCACTAACAACCTCCTCATCGCATCTGGTAATGGACTGGTTTCTGTACTTGTCCTTTTAGACCTTAGTGCAGCTTTTGATACTATCGATCATAATATTCTACTTGATAGATTAGAACACTATATTGGACTTAATGGAACTTCGTTGCAGTGGTTTATGTCTTATTTATCTGATAGGTTCCAGTTTGTTCATGTCAATAATGAGTTTTCTTTCAATTCAAAGCTCAGTCATGGAGTTCCACAGGGATCTGTGCTAGGCCCTACTCTTTTTAGTTTATATATGCTTCCGTTAGGCAACATTATTAGAAAGCACTGTATACATTTTCATTGTTATGCAGATGACACACAATTATACCTGTCAATGAAGCCAGATGTTAGTAATCAATTAACCAAGTTGGAAGCCTGTCTTAAGGAAATCAAAGCTTGGATGACTTGTAATTTCCTGCTATTAAATTCAGAGAAGACTGAAGTCATTCTTGTTGGTCCAAAAAACCTTAGAAATACCTTTCCAAATCAAACTTTCAGCTTGGATGCGGTTACTCTTTCTCTTAATAGCTCTGTGAGGAACCTTGGAATTATTTTTGATCAAGATCTCTCCTTGAATTCACATATTAAATTAGTTTCTAAGACTGCCTTTTATCATTTGCGTAATATTGCCAAGATTAGGAGCATCTTGTCTCAGAGTGATGCTGAGAAACTGATCCACGCTTTTGTTAGCTCAAGATTAGATTATTGTAATTCTTTATTATCAGGTTGTCCCAAAACTGTCACGACTCGCCGCTCATCATCTGCCTCAGCTGCGCGCACACCTGAGCCTCGTCAGCCACGGGCTACTTAGCCCACTCAGCCCAGTGCAGCGGTCTGGAGCCGTCTGTTCGCATCGGCACATCTTCGCAGCTGGATTGTCTCCAAACGACAGCTAAACTACGCTTCAACGTAAACATCTTACTCCTTACCTTTGCAAGTCTTCTCCCCTGTGCACAGGTGGATTCCTTGGCAGCTGATACCCCGTCATCGCCATCCAACCCTCACCGTCGTCACAGGCTCTACAGGACGCTGTCTCCCGGGCTTCTCCCTTGGCCAACGCCAGCCACCGGTCTCCTACAAGTAAGCAGCACTCTGCTCATTATACCTGTCTAGGTGTGGTGCCCTTTACCCCTGTCCTCTGTTCTCTCCATAGGGTTTCCCGGCTGTACGGCGCTCCGCTCTGCTTCCTGTACATCGGCATTCACCCTCACTAAATATTCATATCTCACACATCCATCCATACATGCCTGCTTGTTGAATAAAGCTGTTAAATCTACCCTGAGCCTGCGTGCGTGTTTCCTGAGCCAGACATTATGTCAGTACAGCTCCAGCAGAGCGGCTCAGCAGACAGTGGGCTCGCACGGCGTCTTTCCACCCTTGAGGCTCGGGTGGATTTAATAGCCCACCAACAGCAGGTGATTTTGAATCAATTGACTAACATCACTCACTGGTTAGACCGCTTGGACCCCCCGCAGGTGTTCCCCCCGGCTCGTCAGGGAGGGGTAGCTCCTGCCGCTCCTGTGGCCGGCCAGTCTGCCGCGGGAACGCCAACCCGACTCACGCCAATCCCAACCCCAGCCTGCTTCAGCGGTAAGCTCGGCGGAGCGTGGGGGTTCATCATGCAGTGCGAGTCAGTGTTCCTGCGCGTTCCCGGGGATTTTCCCTCGGACCACAGCCGAATTGGCTATTTTGGCAATCTCCTGGAGGGGCGAGTGCTGACCTGGGCTTACGCCGTCATGGCGAAGCCCAGTTACGCGAACCTCTCCTACAGCCAGTTCGTGCAGAGCTTTCTCGAGGTGTTCAATCATTCCCGGCGTGATAGCATCCTCACTGACCGTCTCCTTGGTCTCCAACAGGGAAGCCGGTCAGCGGCGGATTACGCTATCGACTTCCGGGTCGCAGCGGAGGAGGTGGGCTGGGGTGAGGCGCCACTCTGTAGCATCTTCCTCCGCAGCCTCAGCTCTGGTCTGAGGGATGAGCTGGCCGGTTGAGATCTTCCGGAGACGCTCTCAGAGCTAATCTCCTTAACAATTAGCTTGGATAAAAGGCTGCGTGAACAGTCCACTGAGCGGAAGTTAATCGGCCGCTCGCGTGGAGGTTCCGTCCGCACGCCTCAAGTCCGCCCCCTGGCGTTACCTCCTCCGGAGTCTCCCGAGGAGTCGGAGGCAATGGTAGTTGGTCGGTCAAGGCTCCCCCTAGCGGAGAAACAGCGCTGCCGGGAGCTGGGCCTCTGCATGTATTGCGGAGGCGATCCGCATTCCGTGGAGCATTGCCCGGAGAAGCCAAACAGGGGGGTCCGCGAGTCACTGTAGGGGGCCTCGCGGACTCTAATTGGTCGAATCCCCTCACAAGTCTATCTCTGCCCATTTGATTCTGTCACAATGCCACGGGGCACCTCACACACACACTGGTGGACTCAGGAGCAGAGCAGAGCTTCATTTCAAAGAGCCTGGCAACCCAATTGGGCATCCCCTGCCACCCTCTGGCCACTCCTCTCAGCCTGGTCACCCTCTCCCGTGCGCCCCTTGGACAAGTGACTCATCGCACCCAGCCGGTCCCTGTAATAATCTCAGGTAATCACCGGGAGGATCTCACCTTGTATGTCCTATCCTCTTCTGTGTCGCCTGTCATCTTAGGCTACCCCTGGTTGCGCCTGCACAACCCAGTGCTGGATTGGCAGACAGGAAGAATCGCTGCCTGAAGCTCCTTCTGCATGGCCACCTGCCTTCAGTCCGCAGCCTGCGCCCCGTCTTCTCCCCCTCCGGCCTCGGACGCCGCGCCTCCGGACCTCACCCTGGTGCCCTCGGAGTTCCATGACCTGAGCCTTGTGTTCAGTAAGTCCAGGGCAATGTCTCTTCCTCCTCACCGGCCCTATGACTGCGCCATCAACATCCACCCGGGGGCGCCCTTGCCATCCGGACGTCTTTACAGCCTGTCAGCGCCAGAGCGGGAGGCCATGGACAGCTACATCAAGGAGTCGCTCAACGCTGTAATCATCCGCCCTTCTTCGTCTCTGCTTGGCCCAGGGTTTTTCTTTGTTTCGAAGAAGGATGGGTCACTCCGCCCCTGTATTGATTTTCGGGCCCTTAATGACATCACGGAGAAGGACCGTTACACCCTGCCATTAATGGACACCGCTTTCCACTCCCTCCAGGGGGCGACCTGGTTCACCAAGTTGGATCTCCGCAGTGCTTACCACCTCGTCCAGATCCGGGAGGGGGATGAGTGGAAGACGGCCTTTCGAACACCTAGTGGTCACTTTGAGTATCTGGTAATGCCGTTTGGGCTGACCAACGCCCCCGCTGTGTTTCAACGCCTCATTAATGACGTCCTACGTGATTTCTTAGGCCTCTTCGTGTTCGTGTACCTGGATGACATCCTCATCTTCTCCAGGTCACGGGAGGAACACCAGGTCCACGTGAGGCGGGTCCTACAACGGCTGCTGGAGAACAGGCTGTATGTCAAGGCCGAAAAGTGTGAGTTTTACGCCAAGACCACCTCCTTCCTAGGATTCGTAATCTCGCACAATCAAGTCCTTCCCGACCCCGCGAAGGTCAAAGCAGTGGTCGAGTGGCCCACGCCGACCTCCAGAAAGCAGGTGCAGCAGTTTATTGGGTTTGCCAACTTTTACCGCTGTTTTGTGCCCAATTTCGGTGCCATCGTTACCCCTTTGACCCGCCTCACTTCTCCCAAGACCCCCTTCCGGTGGACCGAAGAGGTTGCAGCGGCTTTTCAGGCATTGAAGACGGAGTTCTCCTCCTCCCGGGTCCTGACCCAGGTTGACCCCGCGCTGCAGTGCTTGGTAGAAGTCGACGAGTCTGATACAGGAGTGGGGGCGGTGCTGTCCCAGCAATCACCCACCGATGGGGTCAAGCGACCCTGCGCCTTCTTCTCTCGGCGCCTGTCTCTGGCTGAGCGCAACTACGATGTCGGGGACAGGGAGCTTCTCGCCATCAAGCTCGCCCTGCAGGAGTGGCGCCACTGGTTGGAGGGGGCTGCCTTGCCGTTCGTGGTGTTAACGGACCACAAGAACCTGGAATACCTAAGATCTGCCAGACGACTGAATGCCCGCCAGGCGCGCTGGTCCGTGTTCTTCGCCCAGTTCCGTTTTACCATCACCTACCGCCCTGGTTCTAAGAACGGCCTGCCCGATGCCTTGTCCAGGCAGTTTGCCCCTGAGACTTCGGAGGAGCTGGGTCATACCATCCTGACCAGCTCGTGCGTTGTGGGGGCGATTTCCTGGTCCATCAGGGACAAGATCCGGAGGGCGCAGGAGACCGAACTGGACCCTGGCGGCGGACCGGAGGGGAAGCTGTTTGTTCCATCAACTGTCCAGGGGGAGGTCATCCATTGGGTTCACACCTCCAAACTCGCCTGTCACCCTGGTGTCTCCCGGCTAGTGGATCTCCTCCAGCATTCCTTTTGGTGGCCGGGGCTTCAGAAGGACGCCACCAACTACGTCTGGGCGTGCCCTGTGTGTGCCACCGGCAAGTCAGGTAATTCTCCCACCGCGGGTCTGCTCCAGCCCCTGCCGGTCCCTGGCAGGCCCTGGTCTCATATAGCCCTCGACTTCGTCACCGATCTTCCGGTCTCCAACACCTACGACGCTGTGCTGACCATCGTGGATCGGTTCTCCAAGGCTGCCCATTTCGTGCCACTCCGGGGCCTCCCTACAGCGTGGGAGACAGCGGACCTTCTAGTCCAGCACGTGGTCAGACTGCATGGGATACTGGTGGACGTCGTCTCTGATCGAGGGCCCCAATTTGTCTCTGAGGTATGGAGGTGTTTCTGCAACGCTCTGGGGGCCACGGTAAGCCTCTCCTCCGGCCACCACCCGCAGTCCAATGGGCAGTGTGAACGTGCCAACCAGTAACTGGAAGCTGCCTTACGCTGCGTCACCTCCTCCAACTCGTCGTCCTGGAGCGTGCACCTGGCCTGGGTGGAGTATGCTCACAACACGGCATGGTCTCCTTGGGGTACGACCCACCCTTGTTTCCGGAGCAGGAGGGCGAGCTGGCCGTTCCTTCCATCCAGGCGCACCTGAGACGCTGTCGGAGTCTGTGGACCAGAGCGCGCTATGTGCTATTACGCACGGCAGCGCGCAACAGCTCCACGGCGAACCGCCACAGGAGACCGGCCCCTGCCTACCAGGTGGGCCAACGAGTCTGGTTAGCCTCTCAGGATATTAACCTCAAGACTGAGAAGAGGAAACTGGCCCCACGCTTCATTGGCCCTTTTACCATCTCAAAAATCATCAACCCGGTGGCTGTGCGTCTGGCCCTCCCCCCCTCCCTCCGCATATGTCCCACCTTCCACGTGTCCAAGATCAAGCCCGTGGTCTCCGATCCTCTCTGTCCCCCGCCCGCGCCTCTGATGATCGACGGCCATCCGGCCTGGAGAGTCGCCTCCATCATGGACTCCCAGCGCCGAGGTCGCGGGCTGCAGTACTTGGTGGACTGGGAGGGATTCGGTCCTGAGTGGAGGTCTTGGGTGCGCTCTTCCTTGGTGTTGGACAGAAGTCTCATCACGGAGCTCCACCGGGCGCACCCTGACAAACCAGCGCCAGGAGGCGCTGCTGGGGGGGGGAGTACTGTCACGACTCGCCACTCATCATCTGCCTCAGCTGCGCGCACACCTGTGCCTCGTCAGCCACGGGCTACTTAGCCCACTCAGCCCAGTGCAGCGGTCTGGAGCAGTCTGTTCGCATCGGCACATCTTCGCAGCTGGATCGTCTCCAAACGACAGCTAAACTACGCTTCAACGTAAACATCTTACTCCTTACCTTCGCAAGTCTTCTCCCCTGTGCACAGGTGGATTCCTTGGCGGCGGATACCCCGTCATCGCCATCCAACCCTCACCGTCGTCACAGGCTCTGCAGGACGCTGTCTCCCGGGCTCCTCCCTTGGCCAACGCCAGCCACCGGTCGCCTAAAAGTAAGCAGCACTCTGCTCATTATACTTGTCTAGGTGTGGTGCCCTTTACCCCTGTCCTCTGTTCTCTCCATAGGGTTGCCCGGCTGTATGGCGCTCCGCTCTGCTTCCTGTACATTGGCGTTCACCCTCACTACATATTCATGTCTCACACATCCATCCATACACGCCTGCTTGTTGAATAAAGCTGTTAAATCTCCCCTGAGCCTGCGTGCGTGTTTCCTGAGCCGGACATTATGTCAAAAACATCTTTAAAAAGTCTTCAAAAGTACAATGGGAGGCAGAGTCTTCAGTTATCAAGCTCCTCTCCTGTGGAACCAGCTGCCAATCTGGATTTGGGAGTCAGACTCGATCTCTGTTTTTAAGAATAGGGTTAAAACCTTCCTTTTTGATATAGCCTACAATTAGGGAGGGATCATGTGTTTCTGAACCCTCCCTTAGTTATGCTGCTAATAGGTTTAGTCAGCTGGGGGACCTCCAATAATGCACTGGGCCTCACTCCTTTCTTCACTCTCAATGAAATATTTTTTTCTTTTGCTGGTTATTAACATCTG
Source organism: Pholidichthys leucotaenia (assembly GCA_020510985.1). Classification (NCBI taxonomy): domain Eukaryota; kingdom Metazoa; phylum Chordata; class Actinopteri; order Cichliformes; family Pholidichthyidae; genus Pholidichthys; species Pholidichthys leucotaenia. The sequence goes on along the minus strand of CM035847.1, from coordinate 123,366,903 downwards.
TTTGTTCTCTCCCATAGATTGAGTCCCCATCGTGTTGTTTGCTCTCTACATGTCTGTTCTTTTCATCTTCTCTGTCCCCTCACCCCCAGCCAGTCGCAGCAGATGACTGCCCCTCCCTGAGCCTGGTTCTGCTGGATATTTCTTCCTGTTAAAAGGGAGTTTTTCCTCCCCACCGTCGCCAAGTGCTTGCTCACAGGGAATCGCCTGATTGCTGGGGTCTTTCTGTAACTGTGGGGATTCCCCCTACAGTTGAAAGTGCTATGAGATGACTGTTGTTGTGAAATGGCGCTATATAAATAAAGTTGAATTGAATTGAAATTGAATTAATATATCACCAGTGATGACAAGTGAGAAAAAAATATTTTTTATAAAACCGTTGCAAATTATTTAAAAACAATAGGCCTGATGTTGCACAGGACAAGTCTCCCATTGTTGATGGTGACAGGCATGTTTATTCTCAACTTTTATGGCTCATGCAGATGATTAGTTGCTCGCAGACTTTTTTTTTAATGATGTCTTACACCTCAGATAATTGAGTCGTTGCATGTGTTAAGTCATTTGGCTTTATTCATTCATTCATTCATTCATTCATCTTCTTCCGCTTAATCCGTTTCGGGTCGCCGGGGGGGCTGGAGCCTATCCCAGCATCTTTTGGGCGAGAGGCAGGGTACACCCTGGACAGATCGCCAGTCCATCTCAGGGCCAATACAGAGAGACAGACAACCATTCACTCTCACAATCCCAGCCCCCGACCAACAGTGACCTGTGTGGAGTTTGCATGTTCTCCCCGTGTCTGCATGGGTTTACTCCGGGATTTCTCCGGTTTCCTCCCACATGCCAAAAACATTTGGCTTTAGCAAAGATTAAACCTTAGTATTATAGCAAACCTTATTATTATTCTCAAGGGATTTAATAATGTACCACTATTTTTGGCCCAATTTGGGAAGAGCTTTTCTCCATGAAGTAAACAACTGGTACAAATGTATGTAGGGTAATTCCCAACATTTGGGATTTGGTCACGCCTGACTGATTATTGTGAGTAGTCCTGTATCTCAAAACACAATTTTATTTTATTTATTTTTTATTTAACCTTTATTTAACCACCAAGTCCCTTGAGTTTGCCATCTCTTTTTCGAGGGAGATCTGGCCAAGATGGCACACCAGTACACAGAACCATAGGACAACAAAAGTCAGCACATTTAAAACAATTCAAAACAATAAAACTAACAAAATAATAGAACAATTAAGTAAAAACCAATAAAAACATTACCAAAAGCTCAGGAAAAGCATTTACAATCCTCTGTAATATATCTCCTTATCAAGGTTTTGTATCTGTTAGGTTCAACCAGTTCATTTAATTGTAATGTTTTCTGAAGATCATTACAAGACCTAGGAGCATTATAAGAAAATACTGTTTTTCCAAGTTCACTGAACACTCGGGGAATGTTATACAGCAGCCACTTAGAGGAACCAGAGTTATAACAGTTGTTTATAGGAAATAAAAGATTACAGAGTAAATAAAAATGAACCAGTGCTGTTTTCTCCTTATGCTGAGAGAAGGCCAGGAGACAAGATTATACAGAATACAGTGATGTGTATGAGACTGTAAGTTGGTTATGAACCGTAAAGCACTGTGATAAACAGAATCCAAGCATCAGAAAACAGAGGCAGCTGAATGCATGTATATAATGTCCCCATAATCCAAAACATTTAAAAAAGTAGTCTGCACCAGAATTTTCTTAGCATCAGAATTAAAGCATATCCTATTTCGGTAGTAAAAACCCAACTTAACCTTAAGTTTTTTTCACCAGTTTTTCAATGTGTACTTTAAATGACAGCTTATCATCCACCCAGATTCCCAGGTACTTGTAGGATGACACCTGTTCGATTGACTCCTTCCCTACAGTGAAGATTGACATGTCAGAGTGCTGTAACCGAGCTCTGGAAAAAGCATACATTTAGTCTTTTTTGCATTAAGAATGAGTTTTAAGTTACCTAAAGAAGTCTGTAGCTGTTCAAAGGCTGTCTGCAGCTCCTCAGCAACTTGTTGCAAGGAGGGTGCAACTATATAAATCACTGTATCATCAGGATACAGGTGTATCTTAGCTGTTGCCTGGTCTTTTCCTATATCATTAATAAGAATAGAAAACAACACAGGTGCTGAAACTGAGCCTTGTGGGACCCATGAAGAAATTTCCCTGAAACTAGACTTGTAGCCATCACAGTACAAGCATTGAGTTCTGTCTGTCAAATAGTTTCTAAACCAGTTTACCGCCTTGTCACTTATCCCAATATCTAAAAGTCTTTATCAATAGTGGATGAGCAACAGAATCATAAGCTTTAGATAAATCCACAAATACTGCAGTACAGTGTTGTTTTTTATCCAAAGCGTTAGTAATATCATTTAATACTGCTATAGATGCAGTCAAGGTTCTGTGACCTGCTCTAAACCCTGACTGAGTCTCACATAGTATGTTGTTGTCAGCCAAAAACTGTTTCAACTGTGAATTTACTTGAGATTCAAATATTTTAGCCAAAATACACAGCTTAGATATAGGACAATTGTAGAAGAGCTTGGAAATGATGAGGCAATTTGATTTATAAACCAAAGTTTAATAATCAGCTCTCCTAACAAGTCTCATCTTGTGCAGAGTGGCAGAAGGAAAAAAGAGACAGAATGTCTCCAGCTCACTGGCTTTATACTTGCACACAACAAAAGACATGCATAACAAAGGCTGACATTCCTCATTATCTTAATCCCCCCATTGTCTTGGTATTTCCTCTCCTCACCTTAGGGGGTGAGGGTGGCTCCTCCAGTCTCCTCCGCCGTGTCTGGGAACGTCTTTGTTCTTCACCCGGCGGTTGAGAGCCTTTGTCCTTTCAGAGGTGTGAAGTTCTTTACATATGTAATAACTAAACATTTCCACATGCTTCAACATATGTAGGTTATGGAATATATGATTAATATAGACCACAGGCCCCCCAAACAACTAAGAAAGGACAATAGAAAGGTTCACAGTCTAAGATAATTACTATGACATACTAAGTGTTACATCTCTTGCCACAGAAGAAACTTTCCAGCAGCCATGCTCCTAAGAGAGTTCAGTGGTAATCATAACAGCATAGTAAAATCATAAGTCAGTCCTAAACTGTTGCAGCACAATTAGTGAACAATTGTGGAGTGGTTTGCATCAGTCCCTGTGCTGTCTGGGTTTTAATCTTCTCCCAAAACTGCTGTAGGTTGGTTTAGGCGCCCTGCTGGGACCTTCTTGTGAGGAATCTGCAGCGTGGGAAGGAGAGTGGTTAATTGTTCCCTGCAGGGGGGCTGAGTCTTTTCTCTTGGGGGGTCTACCCCGCCGAGGTGCTCTCGCCAACTGTGCAGGCTCGTCTTTCAACAAGAAGGCAGGTTTAAGTCTGCCAATGCTGACTGTTTCTTTTCTATCCCCAAAATCAAGCACAAAGTGTTTATCACCATGTTCCAGCACTCTGAATGGCCCATCGTATGCTGGGCGGAAAGTTGGTTTTAAAGCTTCATGCCTAACAAAAACGAACTCAGCGTTTTTTAAAGCTTGAGGGACAAAAACCCGTGGGAAGGAGTGATGAGCTGGACCGGGGAGAGAGTCCGGTCCGTTGCTGCCTAAAAACCTTGGGACTGGAAGTTGCCCTGGCTCTGGGTTCTCTGGTAAAAATTCACCTGGAAGCCTGAGAGGTTGTGCAAAGACTAATTCTGCAGGAGAGGCGTCTAGATCCTCTTTAGGCGCAACACGCAACCCCAATAAAACCCAGGGAAGTTTATTTACCCAATTTGTGTCCGTTAGTGAGGCTCTGAGGGCAGCCTTTAAAGACCTGTGAAAACGCTCGCATAACCCATTAGCCTGAGGGTGGTAAGCGGTGGTGCGATGAATTGTTGCCCCTAAGCTGTTGGACATGGCTGACCAGAGCTCTGAGACAAATTGAGGCCCCCTATCGGACATGATGTCCTATGGGACGCCGAAACGTGCTACCCAGTTTGTCAAAAAAACGCGAGCGACTTCCTTCGCTGTGGTTGCCGCTAGAGGGACTGCCTCTGGCCAGCGCGTGGTGCGGTCTATCATTGTTAACAGGTGTGTGAAACCTTGGGAGGAAGGTAGTGGCCCCACGAGGTCGACATGAACGTGGTCGAACCTTCTAGCAGGGATTGGAAAAGGCACCAGAGGGGCTTTTGTGCGTCTGTGTATTTTGGCGCGTTGACAAGAAATGCAAGTTTTTGCCCATTCTTTTACATTTTTGCGCAGGCCTGGCCACACAAACTTTTCGGCGACCATTTTAACCGAGGCGTGCACACCTGGGTGCGCAAGGGAGTGAATTGCGTCGAAAATGCGGCGGCGCCATGTAGCTGGTACTAACGGGCGAGGTCGGCCGGTTGAAACATCGTATATTAGGGGGGGCACGCCGTCGCGTAAACCCTTTTTCTCCAGCCTTAACCCTGTTGGTCCAGACAGGAGTGCGCGCACGTCCGCGTCATCGCTTTGTTCCTCCGCCATGGCTGCATAATCTATCCCTGCATGGATAGGTGCTGCGTATGTGTCTGTGTTAGTGAAGAGTTCTGCTGCTGAGGCAGTATAATCTGTCTCCTCCCGCTCTGGTGGTGTCACTGCGCGAGAGAGACAGTCTGCTACTACGTTAAGTTTGCCTGCCACGTGTCGAATGTCTGTGGTGAACTCTGAAATCGCAGCTAGCTGTCTTTGTTGCCTGCCTGACCATGGTTCTGAAATTTTAGCCATAGCAAAGGTGAGCGGTTTATGGTCTACAAAAGCCGTGAAACTCCACCCTTCTAACCAGAACTGGAAGTGGCGGATGGATAAATGAAGCGCTAGCAGCTCCCTGTCAAAAGTGCTGTATTTACGCTCAGTTTGGTTTAGCGATTTGCTAAAGAATGCTAAAGGTTGCCAGACCCCGCTGACAAGTTGTTCTACAACTGCCCCTATAGCTAGGTTGGAAGCGTCTGTGGTTAGCGCGATGCGGGCCAAGGGATCTGGGTGAACTAACAATGTGGCGTTAGCTAGGGCGCTTTTTACTTCCGCGAAAGCGCGTTCGCGCTCTGGGGTCCATTCAACCGCGTTGGAAGCTTTCTTTTTTTGGAGTGCGTCATATAGGGGCTGCATGAGCTGAGCTGCGTGGGGGAGGAAGCGGTTGTAAAAATTAACCATCCCTAAAAATTTCTGTAGCGATTTGACCGTTTGTGGCCGTGGGAAACTTTCTATCGCGTGGAACTGCCCCCTTCGGAGAGACTTTGTGTCCTAAAAAATCAATTTGTGACACGCCGAATTTGCATTTGGCTGGATTGATTATTAGCCCGTGCTCTTCTAGCCTCTGAAAAACCGTAGTGAGGTGCTGCTCGTGTTCTTCCTCAGACGAGCTGGCTACCAGCATGTCGTCGAGGTAGACGAAGACAAAAGGAAGGTCGCGTAGGACCGCGTCCATCATTCACTGAAAAGTTTGAGCAGCGCCTTTGAGGCCGAAAGGCATTCGCAGAAATTCAAAAAGGCCGAAAGGGGTTATTACCGCTGTTTTAGGAATGTCCTCTGCTCGGACTGGGACTTGGTGATAACCGCGGACTAAGTCTATTTTTGAAAAAATGCGCGCACCCGCCAGATGTAGTGAAAAATCTTGAATGTGAGGAATTGGGTAACGGTCATGCGCTGTAGCGTTGTTTAATCTGCGGTAATCTCCGCACAGTCTCCATGAACCGTCGGATTTCGGAACCATGTGAAGTGATGAGGCCCAGGGGCTCTTTGAGCGTCTAACAATGCCCAATTTTTCAAGGGTTGTAAACTCGTCCCGTGCTATGTTGAGCTTGGCCGCGTCTAAGCGGCGAGCTTTGGCAAATACAGGTGGTCCCGTTGTGGGAATGAAGTGTTCAACCCCGTGTTTAGCCACAGTGGCTGAGAATTTGAGAATTGTGAGTGCTGGAAATTGGGTGAGGAGTTGCTCAAACTTACCTCCTGCCGTGGTGACGTTGGCCTGCACAGGTGGTGGAGAAACTCGGGCTGAGCATGGAATAGAAGCAAAGGACAGTGCATTAACCAGGTGCCTATTTGCTAGATCCACTAATAACCCATGTGCACACAAAAAATCTGCGCCTAATAAGTTAAAACTCACCGCCGCTACAACAAATGTCCATCTGTAGTTGCGGCCGTGGATGAGGAGGTGCAGGCTCTTTTCGCCGAACGTGTTGATGTTAGAGCCGTTGGCTGCCACGGCTCCGTTGCCCCAGGTGCCCGTGGCTTGATCTGCGTGGGAGGGCGTGACGAAACTCAGCTGAGTTCCTGTGTCGATGAGGAACTTCTTGCCTGTGTGTCCATCTGTCACGTACAACAGCTTATTCTTCTCGCCGAGAACCGCTGCCGTTAACGGCTCTCGGCTTCGGCGTTTCCTGAAATCGCAAATTTGCAGGGGGGGAACGCATTTGTGGGCCTTCTCGGCGAAGCGGTGGTGATAATAACAGACGTCGCTCTGTCTGTTACGTTTTGGCCGTGTTGCTGTCACCGTGGGCTGGGTCTGCTCAGTGGGTTGTGGCTCCTCGTGGTTCGGGGCGTCAGCGTTGAGGTCTGCGGATGCTGCTGTGGGTGTCAGCTCCTTGCAGGCATTGACGAGCCGATGAGCTTCGTTGGCCAGTGCGCGGAAGTCTTGGTGGTTGTTGCATTTCATGCTGGCGAGTGTCCCTCTCATGTGTGGCGGCATCGTGCTGAGGAAAATAAATTGGAAGAGGAAGTTGTCATTGTCCTCTTCTTTAAGCTGTAGCAAATCATCCATGAGGGCCTTCGGTTTGCACCCTCTGTGGCCGTAGACCGCCAGGATCTTCTCGGCTCTCTCTTCCGCTGATGGGACGTAGTTCGCCACGATGGTTGCTTTGAGCGTCTCATATTTGTCCTGGGCCGGTGGCCGCCGGATCATGCTCCGCACACACTTCGAAGTGGCGGCGTCGAGTTTGGAGACGATATGGTAGAATTTGGTATCGTCAGCCGTGATGCCCGCCAGTGTAAACTGGGCTTCAGCCTGCTGAAACCACGAGGCGGGGTCTTCTTGCCAGAAGTCTGGCAGGTTGACAGCGATGGCATTCGTGTATACCATCACTGCTGTGTCCGCCGGGTGAGAGTGCCTTGCCTCGGCTCTCACGGCGGTGCTGGTGCTCGGTTGAGCCCTCTCAATCTCTTCTGCCGGGGGGAACAGTTGTCCATCTGTTCCCCCGTCTGCGTGGTCGCTGGCGTCTGCCTGGGTCGCCATGGATGAGTCGATTGCGGGGGTACGCCTCAGGATCATACTCGCATCAAGGTCACCAGTGTAGAAGAGCTTGGAAATGATGAGGCGATTTGATTTATAAACCAAAGTTTAATAATCAGCTCTCCTAACAAGTCTCATCTTGTGCAGAGTGGCAGAAGGAAAAAAGAGACAGAATGTCTCCAGCTCACTGGCTTTATACTTGCACACAACAAAAGACATGCATAACAAATGCTGACATCCCTCATTATCTTAATCCCCCCATTGTCTTGGTATTTCCTCTCCTCGCCTTAGGGGGTGAGGGTGGCTCCTCCGGTCTCCTCCACCGTGTCTGGGAACGTCTTTGTTCTTCACCCGGCGGTTGAGAGCCTTTGTCCTTTCAGAGGTGTGAAGTTCTTTACATATGTAATTACTAAACATTTCCACATGCTTCAACATATGTAGGTTATGGAATATATGATTAATATAGACCACACAATAATTATTTAGATCTAAGGGTCCCCCCCCCCCCCTTCAGTAGAGGGAGGACATAAGCTACCTTCCAAACTTTAGGAATGTAGTTAGTCTGGAGGCTATGATTGAAAATGTGTGTGATAGGCTCTGCAATGAGATCAGCTGACAATTTTAAAAGGCAAGGATCCAGTTTATCTGGTACAGGGGATTTTTTGGTATTGTGGAGGTAGAAGATCAAGGCAAGCTGCGACGTGCTGGAAGGTTGCAAAGTTTTATTTCCTCCAACATAATGAGACACACATTGTAGCTAAGTGAGCTACTGTGCTGCTGAGGCATGTATAACAAGCTCTTTTATACATGTTATACAAACAGAGAGAGAATGCATGGCACATTAGCATAGTGATATACATATCAGTCAATACCTATTATTAGCGTGACCAACTGGCGCCCAGATGTCTTCTCCCTAATCCGGGGATGTATAAACAACAGTCCATTGTTCTGGTTGTCCTCCAGGGGCTCTCTGTCCGTATGTGAATTGTCCTCTGTATGTAAATGGTCCTCTGCTTCCTCCAGACCTGCTGAGTGTGAGGAATATCCGTGTAGAGTGTGGTGGGTCTCTACAGTATTGATAAATTTTAAGATTTTATAAATCTCTCCACTGGAAATTGGTTTAAAGTGAAAAAAGGCTGCTAGAAAAGATGGTACACAATGGATTTTTTTTTTGTATACTTTATTGATCCCCAGAGGGGAAATTGAGGACATCCACCTGGATGGATGAAGCAGCCACGGTATGGCGCTATCCCTTAACCATTCACACACACATTCACACCTAGGGCCACTTTAGAGTCTCCCATTAACCTAACCTGCACGTTTTTGGTCTGTGGGAGGAAACCGGAGAAATCCTGGAGTAAACCCATGCAGATACGGGGAGAACATGCAGACTCCACACAGATCATTGTTGGTCAGGGGCTGGGATCGAACCAGGGATCCCATGGCCAAGGGTGAGTTGCTGTGCTGCCGCAGTGCTAACCACTGCTCCACCGCACCACCCGTTGGAGATAATAAAAAAAAAACAAATAAAACAAATAACACCATGGGTTGTTATTTGTCCCCAATTTTTGATTTTTGATTTTGATTTTGTATACTTTATTGATCCCCAGAGGGGAAATTGAGGGCATCCGCCTTGATGGATTTGGGAGTCAAACTACCAGCACTTGCAACACAATTGTTATAAGCAGATCCAACTGATAAAAAAATGCTTCTTGAATTGACTAACAATATCTTCTTCTTTGTTTATTTCAGTCGAATGGACAACAATGCAGTCAGGAAGGCCTGAATTGACATTGGAACAAGATAAAGATTTTATCTGTGTCCAAAATTTAGCTGGATTGTTGAGGTTTTCTGCAATAGATTTTAGATAATATTGTGATTTAACTATCCTGATCTGTTTTGTACATTTGTTTCTTAAAATTCTGAAAGCAGTCCTATCAGCAGGAGTGTTATTGACTGGCTTTAGCCCAGGAGGCATTTCTGTCTCTAATCACGTTAGATAAGTCTTCTGTAAACTATGGGTTGTTACACCCTGAAATTCGAGTTTTCTTCATTGCGGTGTGCTTATTGCATATTGATGTAAAAGAGTCGTAGAAACATTCCCAAGCACACTCCACATCGTCAGTTAAGCAAACTTTTTTTTTATATCACTGTGGTATAAATCATGCCGGAAGGCTTGTTCGTCAGATTTTTTAAAATGCCTTTTAAACATATGAGTCTTGTTTTGGGGAATTTTTACATTTCTAACACATGCAATCGCACAATGGTCACTAACATCATTACAGAACACTCCAATTGTATTATATTTATCAGGTGCGTTTGTGAGAATGAGATCTAGAAGTGTTGATTTATTTTGATCTTTTGAATTTATCCTAGTTCGAACAGTAATAATTTGTGTCAAAGTCAAGGAGTCACACAAATCCTTAATTTCACCTGATCTAGGGGAGAGCCAGTCCCAGCTTAAATCACCCATAATGATGAGTTCAGAGTCATTTAGATGCAGCAGGGCATCAGAGAGGGAGTGGATGGAATGTTTTATGGCTGATGGTGGTCTTTAACAGCCAACTACAGTGAAATACAGGTCTTTTGTAATAATCACTTTAATAGCAAGAAGCTCCAATTGTTTGGGTATAGTTATGGATTGTAACACAGAACTGTAAAATTTGGAATTAACATAAATTGCCACTCCCCCACCTTTGTCTCCACAGTCTGCTCTGAAGACATTATAGCCATCAATTGCAATCATATCAGATACTGATTTCTTTAACGAAGTTTCTGATAGAACCATGATGTCCAAATCTGAGACAGTAACCCAGAGTTTCATTGTGTCCATTTTGGGAAGGAGACTTGTCACATTGAAGTGTATAAGGCCCAAGCCTGAGCTACATTTAAAGTCTTCAGGTGTTCTGCACAGGATTTGGTTGTACATTTCCTAATAATAATAGCAGCAAGAGTATCACACAGTTAAGATTCCCATTATGTCTCTTATTAATATACTTTGTGTATCTATTGGTGTCACTCGTAGAGTTATTTAACATCAAAATAATCTCATTTAAAAGATTCAAAGATTGTAGTAACAGAGTGTTCGTTTGATTATGATAACTGTAAAGATTTTACTGTTGATTAGGGTGGATTTCTTGATGGTAGTTGAGTAAATCATTGGTCACAGAGTTTGGAAAAATCAAGGAGCCAAATAATGAGTGCCCAATCACCCTGTCTGGGCCATAGGGTCCAGCAAAACATTGTGACAGTTTTACCATCAGAGACTGTTTTTACACTATCTACCTTATTCCTAGGCCCCATGATGCCTTGCGTGAATTATGGTAGCAACTTCCGGTACTTCCGGTACTAGTTTAGAACATATGGTTGTCACTGAAACGGGTCACTTTTCCTCATTAAAAAACAATGACTTTGGCATCAGAAATGCAGGAACACGGCTTCTTGCACCTCAAAACAGTAATATAATCGTACCACCTACCACGACTATTGAGGGATGGGAAGATGACCTTAAAGTGGCCTCGTACACAGTAGCTCCATTAGTGCCGCTGCTAAGATGCTAACAGTGTAGCATTAGCTCCACTAATTTAGATGAAATCTATTTAGCTTGGAGAAATCATCTTTTAATTTATAAAAAATCTCTTAGAAAAGCTAGAACGAGTTATTATTCTGCATTAATAGAGGAGAACAAGAATAATCCCAGGTTTCTTTTCAGCACTGTAGCCAAGTTGACAAAGAATCAGGACTCTGTCAATCCTAGCATTCCCTTAGAGCTTACTAGTCAGGACTTTATGAACTTTTTCAATGATAAAATTTCATCCATCAGAGATAAAATCAATCAGATTCTTCCCGCCGTTAACTTAAATATAGTAACTACCACAACTCCTTCAATTGATAACTGTCTTGATGAGTTTACTCCAACTGACCTTTTAGAGTTAGACAAAATAGTTTCCTCATCCAAGCCTTCAACTTGTCTTTTAGACCCTATTCCTACCAGGTTATTTAAAGGAGTCTTCCCACTTATTGGTAGCTTTATTCTTCATATAATCAATTCTTCATTAACTTTAGGCCATGTACCGCAGGCTTTTAAAACGGCTGTAATTAAACCCCTACTCAAAAAGCCAACGCTGGATCCAGGAGCTTTAGCTAACTATAGACCAATCTCTAATCTCCCTTTCATCTCAAAAATCTTAGAAAGAGTAGTTGCTACCCAATTAGTTGACCGCCTGCAGGGAAATGGTTTACCTGAAGAGTTTCAATCTGGGTTTAGAATCCATCATAGTACTGAAACAGCCTTAGCGAAGGTCACTAACGACCTCCTCATCGCATCTGATAATGGACTTGTTTCTGTACTTGTCCTTTTAGACCTTAGTGCAGCTTTTGATACTATTGATCATAATATTCTACTTGATAGATTAGAACATTATGTTGGACTTAATGGAACTTCATTGCAGTGGTTTAGATCTTATTTATCTGATAGGCTCCAGTTTGTTCATGTCAATAACGAATTTTCTTTCAACTCAAAGCTCAGTTATGGAGTTCCACAGGGATCTGTGCTAGGCCCTACTCTTTTTAGTTTATATATGCTTCCGCTAGGCAACATTATTAGAAAACACTGTATACATTTTCATTGTTATGCAGATGACACACAATTATACCTGTCAATGAAGCCAGATGATAGTAATCAATTAGTCAAGTTAGAAGCCTGTCTTAAGGTAATCAAAGCTTGGATGACTTGTAATTTCCTGCTGTTAAATTCAGAGAAGACTGAAGTCATTCTTGTTGGTCCAAAAAACCTTAGAAATACCTTTCCAAATCAAACTTTCAGTTTGAATGCAGTTACTCTTTCTCTTAATAGCTCTGTGAGGAACCTTGGAATTATTTTTGATCAAGATCTGTCCTTCAATTCACATATTAAATTCGTTTCTAAGACTGCCTTCTATCATTTGCGTAATATTGCCAAGATTAGGAGCATCTTGTCTCAGAGTGATGCTGAGAAACTGATCCACGCTTTTGTTAGCTCAAGGTTAGATTATTGTAATTCTTTATTATCAGGTTGTCCTAAAACATCTTTAAAAAGTCTTCAGCTGGTTTATGAAATACTCAAGGCTCCATCAATCAGGATATAAGACAAAGAGATGAGAGAAAAACCAGAGATAAGAGAGAAGGGTCATATTAAAAAGTTAAAGACTAGTCAAAGAGGTTAAAAACTCAAAGGTCTCAAATCAAATCAACCTTTATTGTTATATTGCTGTACATACAACTGTAGTGCAGGCAAGATGAAATTGCGTTTCTCTAGGCATCCATATAAGTAGAAGAGCATGATTTAAGACACACTCACACATATCTTCACCCCCCCACACACACCCCCATCCGTTCACACATCCCTGAGACATACTTGAAAAAAACTAACTATAATATACAAATAATGCACATAATGTCCGTAGGTGCAGTAGTGAAAATGACAGATTCCGGGTCAACTGTTCAGCATCCTAACAGCTTGTGGAAGGAAGCTGTTGATCATTGTTGTAGCAATGCAGTACGTCAGAACACACTCCACCACACCTCTGTAGAAGGTCCTGAGGATGCAGATGGGGAGAGAGGCCTGTTTGAGTTTCCTCAAGAAGTGCAGTCTCTGCTGAGCCTTGCTCCAGGTCAGGTCCTGCGAGATCTGCACTCCGAGGAACTTGATGTTCTCCACTCTCTCCACTAAACGGCCGCCAATGCTGAGGGGGGCGTGTTCAGGCTGTGACCGCCGGAAGTCGATAATCATCTCCTTCGTTTTGTCCACGTTGAGCACCAGATTGTTCTCCCTGCACCAGCCCTCCAGGTCTCTCACTTCTTCCCTGTACATTGATTCCTCATCCCTCTGAATAAGTCCCACCACCGTGGTGTCGTCTGCAAACTTAATAATCTGGTTTCCCTCGTGTCTGGATACACAGTCATGTGTTAGAAGTGTAAACAACAGTGGACTGAGTACGCAGCCTTGAGGGGATCCGGTGCTCAGCGTGACAGAGTTGGAGATGTTGTTTCCAACCCGGACAGACTGGGGTCTCTCAGTCAGGAAATCCAGGATCCAGAGACATGTGGCGGTGTTCAGACCAAGAAGGAGTAATTTCTCCATCAGTCTCTGGGGAATAATGGTGTTGAATGCTGAACTGAAATCAATGTACAGGAGTCTGGCGTAGGTGTCTTTCTGATCCAGGTGGGTGATGACAGAGTGTAGGGTGGTGACTATAGCATCCTCCGTGGAGCGGTTTGAACGATATGCAAACTGGAGCGGGTTGTGTGATGCAGGGAGGCAGGCTGTAATGTGTGGTTTGACAAGCCGTTCAAAACACTTCATCACAATTGGTGTTAGTGCAACAGGACGATAGTCATTCAAACAGGATAGAACTGGTTTCTTTGCCACCGGTACAATGATAGAGGTCTTGAAGCATCTGGGAATAATGGCCTGACTCAGGGAGATGTTATAAATATCAGTCAGGACATCCGCCAACTCGCTTGCGCAGTCTCGGAGCACACGTCCCGGGATGTTGTCCGGACCTGCAGTTTTACGTGGGTTGACCCTGGTTAGGGTCCTCCATGTGTCCACTGTGTTGATGGTGATAGCTGGCCCAACTGATGGTGGGGATGGGCCAGCCCTCCCTCTGTATGTCGGGTTTGATGCTTCAAAACGTGCAAAGAAGTTGTTGAGCCTGTCTGGAAGCGAAGCATCGTTATCATCAACCCCCTGCCTAGACTTATAGCCCGTCAGTGTCCGAACTCCCTGCCACATCTGCTTGGTGTTCCTAGTGTCACAGAGGTGTCCCTGGATTTTCTCCACATAGGCGCGCTTCGCCGCCTTAATTCCCTTTGAGAGCGCAGACCTGGCTGAGCGGAGGGCAATCCTGTCCTTCACTCTGAAGGCTGCATCTCTGGCTGTAAGCAGCGAGCGCACCTCTGCGGTCATCCAGGGCTTGTGGTTTCCCCGGATAGTGATGGTCTTCACTGTAGTGACATTCTCTGTGCACTTCGCGATGTAGCTGGTGACCGTTTCAGCATACTCCTCCACATCTGTCTTGTCTTCCTGGGAGGCTGCTATTTTGAAGACCTCCCAGTCTGTGTGCAGAAAACAGTCTTTCAGTGCAGAGGTTGCACTCTCTGGCCAAATCCTGATTTGTTTCACTGCTGGCATGCTGCGCTTCAATGAGGGTTTGTAGGCAGGCACCAGCATCACGGATATGTGGTCAGAAAGGCTGAGGTGGGGGCGGGGTATAGCCTTATATGCGTCTGTGTTTGTGTACACTAAGTCCAACATATTCTCTCCTCTGGTCTTAAAGTCTACACATTGTTTAAACTTGGGGAGCACAGTCTTTAAGCTGGTGTGGTTAAAATCCCCCGCAACCACCACAAAACTGTCCGGATGTGAAGTTTGGATTTTACTAATAGCATCGTGCAGTTCCCCGAGTGCCTTCTTAGCATTAGCGTTAGTGCTCGGTGCTAAGTAAACAGCCGGTACAAACACGTTGCTGAATTCCCTCGGCAGATAATATGGCCGACAATTTACAATAAGGAACTCTGCCAACGGAGAGCAGTGTTTAGATATTAATGTGGCGTTAACGCACCAGTTCTTGTTAACATAGATGCATAGCCCCCCCCCCCCCCCAGCTCTTACCGGAGCTCGCCGTTTCTCTGTCTGCCCGGAACAATGTCGTATCTTCTAGTTGAATGGCCTCGTCAGGGATGTTGTCGTGGAGCTATGTCTCCGTGAACACAAGCACACAGCAGTCCCTCCACTCTCTCCGGGTTTCTCTCAGCAGACGCAGCTCATCCAGCTTGTTGTCGAGGGAGCGGACGTTAGAGAGAAGGAGCGACGGTACTGCTGGTCTGGAGGGGTTAGCCTTTAACCTAGCATGGATCCCGGCCCTTTTTCCACGCTTTTGCTTGCGTTCACACCATCTGCGCTTCCTCCTCTCTCGGGTAGCTTCTAGCGGGGACTCCGCCAGAATTCCATGCTGGCGTAGAATGTCCAAATCACAACCGTGCGCCGTGATTCCTGCAGCGTGCAGTACCTTGATGTTTAATAAGGTCTCACGGTTGTAAGTTTTACAGAATGTAAGTCTGGGAAAACACTCAAAACTTTCACACTCGCTGATGCCAATAGGGGCCGCTGCGTCCATGTGCGCCGCTGCCAACACCCATATGATGGTGTCACGGGGAGTTGGCAAGAAGAGGGAGACGGGAGTTCAAGGGGAATGTATTGTGTTGTTAGATGTCAGGCAGTGTGATGTGAAATGTCACGCAGATGTGAGATGATCCGTGATCTGTTGGGATATAAGGAGAGACTGTGCTTGGCTGTATCATGCTTTTCCTGCGTATGACTGATGTGAGAGTGTTAATAAACTTCGTCTGTTCGTAAACCTGCCTCCTCATTTCCCACACTCTCCACACTGGTCTAAATCCAATCTTTTATTGGGTCTAAAACCCAATAAAAGATTTAGAACCCAAATAAAAATCCTACAAAAATAAGTAAATATAAAATGAAATTAATAAATAGGTAACTAAATTATGTGCAATATATTGTTAAAACTTGTTCAACTCTTTGACAGCAGCAGGAACAAAGCTGTTTTTGTAGCACTGGGTTTTACTTTTTCGGACAGCAAACCTCCGTCTTGAGGGAAGAAGCTGAAAGTGGCAGTGCAAAGGGTGGGAGTCATCATTTAAAATGGAGGTAGCAATCCTCCGTACCTGTCTGGTGTACAGGGACGTCAGGCTCAGCTGTGACTCACCAAGCAGACGACTGGACCATCTAACCACCTGATCCAAGGATTTCCTCTGTTTCAGTTTTATTTGACCAAACCATGACACTAAAGAAAAGGATAAAACAGATTCAATAAAAGCCCGATAAAACATTGTCATTATGGTTCGGTCAATTTGGAAGCGTGCAAGTTTCCTTATACAATGCAAATGTTGCTGACCCTTTTCACACACCCTTTCACAATTCTCTTCAAAGTTTAAATTACTATCAGTAATCGTCTCAAGATATTTGTAGGATTGTACACATTCAGTGGTCTGGCCTTTTAGTAGGGTGACTTTGTGCCTGGGAGTTTTCCTCCTAAAGTCAATAATCGTATCTTTTTAGTTTTTGTCGTATTCAGCTGCAGGTAGGAATCCTCACACCAGTGAACAAAATCATCAACTACTGGGTCGTGGCCACTCTCACCATCCTGGAGGAGACTGACAATAACTGAATCATCAGCATACTTTATAATGTATCTGTTGTCATGTCTACTCCAACACATGTTTGTGTACAGGATGAAGAGTAGTGGTGACAACACACACCCCTGAGGAGAGCCAGTAGAAGAACACTTTTGGTCAGACAATGTACCATTAACCCTTACTCTCTGTGTCCTGTTGGTTAAGAAATCCAGAATCCAACCCAGCAGATTATTGCTCAAATCAAATTGTTGCAGGAGTCTTTCAACTAAAATATGAGGTTGGATTGTATTAAAGGCGGAAGCAAAGTTCACAAATAAAAGTCTGGCGTGTGTCCCATTAAAATCCAGATGTTTAATAAGCATGTTAAACACAGTGACAGTGGCGTCCTCCACTCCTTTGTGAGGCCTATATGCAAACTGCAAAGGATCCAATGCATGTTCAGTCTGCTTTAGGACCTCAAATCTGACCAGTTTTTCAAAAATTTTCATTAAAATTGAAGTCAAAGCAACTGGTCTAAAGTTGTTTACCGTTTTAGGACAGCTGGATTTTGGCACGGGGACAACCACAGCATCTTTCCAGATCTTAGGCACATCTTGTGTCTGTAAGGATTTATTGAAAATGTAATAAAATACAGGACTCAATTCACATGCACAGGACTTTACCAATCGCCCACATATATTATCAGGGCCCTGACTTTTGTTCGCTTTTACAGCACAGAACTCCCTTTTAATATCCTGCACCTCAATATTAAAGTGCTGATTGTCTTTGAGTTTCTGTTTCAAATCTTGGGTTTCTGTGCTAAAATCAGAGGAATCAAAACGACCATAACAACAATTAAGAGCATTAGCCAGCTCTGTGTCTGAATTAAAACCATCTAAAAACACACGATTACTGCGCTCTGTGCTCTGAAGGCCTGCAATAGCTTTCATACTGGCCCAGGCTGAACCAAGTTTCTTTGTTGCCATCTTACTTTCCAATTCTGATTTATGATTCTGTTTTGCTCTTAAAATTTCGGACTTCAGCTCTTTTGTGGCAACCTGTAGCTCAGAAACAGACCCCTGTTTAAAGGCAAGTGCTTTCCTCTGTAAGCAGGATTTAACTGATTTTGTAACCCATGGTTTGTTGTTGGGATATATTTTGACAGGTTTACGTGGAATGATCATATTTTTACAGAAAGCCATGTATGAGCATGTGACGTCTACCAAAGAGTCCAAATCATCCCCGCAAGACAGTGTGAAAACCTCCCAGTCCTTACAGTTAAAGCATTCCTGGAGGTAGTGCACTGAATCCTCTGTCCACACATCTATGTCTCTGGTCTTCACCTTGCCTCTTCTGAGAGCAGTTTTATATGTGGGCAGCAAATGTACACAGTTGTGATCTGAAGATCCTAAAGGAGGAAGGGGAAGTGATTTATAGGCCCTCTCAATGGATCCATAGCACAGGTCCAATGTCTTTTTTCGCCTGGTTGGGCAGGAGACATACTGATAGAAGTTTTTTTTAAGTGTCTTCTTTAAAGAAACATGGTTAAAATCCCCAAGAATAAAGTTTGGAGCCTCTGGGGAAATTGACTGCAACCGCTGTACCACATCAAAGACAGTGCTGGAGGCGGAGTCACCGTCTGCCCTCAGGTGAATGTATACAGTCGTGATGAAAAGTTGGGGGAACTCGCGGGGCAGATAAAAGGGGCGTAGTGACACGGACAGAAGCTCCACATCGGGTGTACAGATGCGCTCTCTGACCATGACAGATGTGCAGTACTGTTTATTAATGTATAAACATACGCCGCCCCCCTGATGTTTCCCCGTTACCTCTTCCTGCCGATCCGAGCGAAGTGGGGCTCCAAAGCTGTCAATCCACAGGTTCGCATCCGGGTAATGCACCGTAAGCCACGTCTTCGTGTAAGCCATGACACAGCAGTTCTTGAAGTCCTTCTGATATCGTACATTCCCTTGAATTTCATCCACTTTATTTCTCAGGGATTGTACGTTCCCCAAAATCATGGAAGAAAGAGGAATGCTGTTAAGCTGATGCCTCCTCAGGCTTAATTTTACGCCTCCATGCTTTCCGCGTTTCCTCCTCTTGTCTCTCTTTTCATCGCTGTGCCCATGAACATCTCTTAAAATAAAGTCCAGCAGTTGCGGCACAGACTCCATCACAGATGCTGCATTATCCATATTATCCATATGCATTATCATATTATTATATGGAATACTGTATTCTTCCCGGCATGATCGTGATCGTGCTTACCTCAGAGGCAAAGAGCCAGTGGGAAAGAAACAGCAGTGCAAAAATAAGGAGGAAATCCATACTGATGGAACCAGGGAGCTCTTCGTTATATAGTCCACAAACATTCAAGGACAAAAACGACACAGAGAATTTCATTAAAACACATTAAAGTGCGTAAAAACAAAGACACAGATGTCTGACTTTTTTCACCAGCTGCCGGTCGCTGCGTGTGCATGCGCCCAACAGGGACTGGGGGTTGGGACTTAGAGCAGACGTATGCCACAACACCGTGCTTGGATGTCGTCTGTCACCATGTGGTGAGAAGCCTCCATTTATCCAGACTATTGGCACAACCACGAACACCAGCAAGTGCCAGAACTACGCAAAAACATTCAAAAAATACAAAAACTAGAAGAGGTGAAATTAGCTGCCACTTGAGTACAAAACACGTATGTGGACTGTACATTAAAATGAATTTGAAAAACTTTTAAAAACCCTATTTTAAATGCCCCTGCAACTCCACTCTTACTGACTAATTTAACACTAGGTCAGCCGAAACCAGAAGCTCCGCCCATAATCATTCCTACAGCGGCACCCCCAGGAATAAGGTGGATAGAGCAACATGCAAGCTAATACCTTCTAGTAGTAGTCTTAGTTAGCAGGCCTCCAATAAGAGGCTTCAGCTAACAAGGCTTGCCTCAGTTAGCAAGCCGGTTGAATAAGCAGGGCAAACTTCAGCTAACAGAGAGGTTAAATGAGCAGAGCTCACCTTGAATAAGCAAGTAGATTGACTGAATAGAGCAGTCTCAGCTACCAGGTGGGCCAGGATGGCAAATCAGTCCTCAGTTAGCAGGTGGGTTATAGGATCAGACAGACCTCAGTGAACAGGCAGGTTGAATAAGCAAACAGTCCCCAGCCAACATGTAGGTTTGATGAGCAAAGCAGGCCTCTAATATGAAGATCAATGATAGGTTGGGGAAACAAAGCAGGTCCCAGTTAACAGGCAGGTTGGATGGGCTGAGCAGGGTCCAGCTGACAGGCAGGCTGGATGAATAGACAAGGCCCCAGTTAGCAGGCAGGATGGGTGGGCAGCGCAGCCTTCAGTTAGAAGACAAGATCGATGAGCAGAGCAGGTCCAAGCCAGCAGGCAGGTTGGGTGGACAAAACAGGGCCCTGATAGCAGCTAGGTTGGATGTGCAGAGAAGTCTCCAGCCAGCAGGCAGATCAAGTGAGCAGAACAGGGCCCAGCTTGCAGACAGGCCGGGCAATCAGAACATGCCTCAGCCCACAGGCAGGCTCCAACCAGCAGGCAAGCTCAGCAGTCCAGCCAATCAAAAGCAGTTTCTTTGATATAAATAACAGTTCAGAGAGATCAGGTATGCACCCAATATTTACATAGTTATGAATTTGCTTTTCCTGGTTGAAGTTCTCCTCAAAAAACAAAACAAAATCAGGACCAGCATGCAGACAGACAGTGGCCGAATCTCAATCTCCTCCCGAAGCCCTCAAGCCCTGAGCCCTTGTGGACTTGGGCAGTAGCCATTAGTAGTGTGTGAGTGTGCGAGTCTGCGAGGGCTTGAAATGGTACAAAAGGAATGGGACATTTTGACATGTCATCATACCTTGTCAACGGTGTATGACAAACTATTGTGGGATTCTGACTTTTTATTTTCAATTCAATTCAACTATATTTATATAGCGCCATTTCACAACAACAGTCATCTCATAGCACTATCAACTGTAGGGGGAACCCCCACAGTTGCAGAAAGACCCCAGCAATCAGGCGATCCCCTGTGAGCAAGCACTTGGCGACGGTGGAGAGGAAAAACTCCCTTTTAACAGGAAGAAACCTCCAGCAGAACCAGGCTCAGGGAGGGGCAGTCATCTGCTGCGACTGGCTGGGGGGTAAAGATAAGATAGTGAAGGTGAAGATAAAATCATTTTAAGAATGATTTTATCTTCAAGGCCAAAGAACAGAAGGAATCAATACCCTGATCTAAATATCTTGCAGGCACTAGCATTACAGACTGAAAAATAGGTAATTATGAAAATAATAATAATTTTACTTTTTTATGAAAATTACACAAAATAGTTGCTAAATAATGTCTGCAATATAGAATGTTTATTTTTTATTCATTTATCCTTTATTTATACGTTATATGTTAAATGCAGTATCTTAAATCCTTAGTAATAGTCATTCACTGGCTTACTACATAATTATAATCAATAATCAATCAATATACCAGCTGAATACTTACTTGAAACCTTGAGCAGATGTGTTTCTCTGGCCCGGGAGTTTGGAGTCATGTTCACTACAAAGCTCAATAAACTGTAATGTTTGTTCATTGCTCCCTGTTACGCAACTATAGACACACTGCAGACCAGTGAGCTTCATTATACTTACATGTAAACATTTTTTTAGAGATAGTTGGAGTTGTTGAATGAATGAATGAATGAATGAATTTATTTCGGATAGTACATTACAGGTTAAAAGAAACTGTATAATATAACAACAAGGTCAAATTAGACAAAGACTCCTTCTACTATACAATTCCACGTGAGTTATCCGAAATGGGTGATGGCTGAAGCCGCAGCTTATATTGCCCACCCATATTCCATCCAAGAATTCAAAGGAGAAAAAAGAGAAAACAAGACAAGAGCGATTACAATTTAAAACAAGGCTAAGACAAAATATGACTGAGAGAAAAAGAAAACTGAGCTAGTCTAAGTTAAGCGGTTACTATTCAAAAACAAATCTAAGACATAGTGTCACAGAGAAAAAAGAAAAACTAAGCTATAACACAACACAGGCTGGAAATGTCAATCCTTATGTGAGTTTACATGTCGTCTTGTAAATATGTTTGGAGTATTTCTTCCTTTAGTTTTTGTTTAAATTGTCCAAGCTTTGTACATGATTTTAATTCAGGTCCAAAATCGTTCCATAATCTGACACCTTGCACTGAAATACAGTGTTGCTTGGTAGTTGTTCTCACTGTAGGCTTTTGAAATATACATGTTCCTCTGAAGTGATATCGTTTCTCCCTTGTTTGGAACAACTTTTGGATATTTGCGGGCAGTGATAGATTCTTCACTTTGAACATTATTATTGCGGTTTTAAAGTCGATCAGATCTTTCAACTTGAGAGTTTTTTGTTTAAGAAAAAGTGGGTTTGTTGGTTCCCTGTAAGCTGCTTTGTTGATTATTCTAATAGCTCTCTTTTGAAGCATAAAGAGTGGATATATGTTTGTTTTATATGTATTTCCCCATACTTCATTACAATATGTCATGTATGGGAGTATTAATGAATGATACAAGGTGTATAGTGTGGGTTGATTCAGCAAATTTTTCACTCTGTGTAATATTGCAATTGATTTGGATACTTTACCTTTTATATAATTAATATGTGGCTTCCAACACAGTTTGTTATCAATTATTACTCCAAGGAATTTAGTTTCGGATACCCTTTCAATCTCTACACCATTTACACTGAGTTTGGGTACTGGGTAGTTGTGATGGTTGTTAAAGACTATAAATTTTGTCTTGCTTAAATTGAGCGTTAATTTGTTTGAATCAAACCACAGTTTCAGCTTTCCTAATTCCTTTCCGAGTGTATCCAGAAGTTGTTCCAAGTTGTTTCCACTGCATAGCAGGTTAGTGTCATCAGCAAACAATATTAAGTCCATTTTTTCTGAAACTTTACATATATCATTTATATACATATTGAATAATAATGGTCCCAAAACTGAACCCTGTGGGACTCCACAGGTGACCTTCAGTAGCTCTGAGTTTTTGTTGTTAACACATACAAACTGATATCTATTCTTTAAGTAACTTCTTAACCAGGACAGTGCTACCCCTCTGATACCACAATTTTGTAGTTTCTTTAATGTAGTAGTTGGTTTGTAGTTGTAGTTTGAGTTTGTAGTTGGAGTTGTTCTTTCCATGCTTCTGTGTTTGCATGTTTTTTTTTGTTTGTTTTTAGTGGGGTGGAGCAGGGGTGAACAGGTGACGAATCAGGAGCTTTTCCTTGAGAAACCGCAACATGTCGCTCTGAACTGAGGGTAATTCAGTTCAATTCAATTCAACTTTATTTATATAGCGCCATTTCACAACAACAGTCATCTAATAGCACTTTCAACTGTAGGGGAAACCCCCACAGTTGCAGAAAGACCCCAGCAATCAGGTGATCCCCTGTGAGCAAGCGCTTGGTGACAGTGGAGAGGAAAAACTCCCTTTAAACAGGAAGAAACCTCCAGCAGAACCAGACTCAGGGAGGGGCAGTCATCTGCTGCGACTGGCTGGGGGGTGAGGGGATAGAGAAGATGAAAAGAACAGACATGTAGAGAGCAAACAGCACGATGGGGACTCAATCTATGTGTTGCTCCCCTGGGTAGCGGCCCAGGAGGAGGAAACGTGCATGTGGAAGTTAACTCTCCAACCTGTGATAGAGAATCAGCAAAACACGTTCGTTATTTCACACAAGGAGTTTTATTCTTCGTTCAAGTCATTCACATGACCAACATCAACTGACTAGTATTTACTATCAAAGTCCATTTATCACAATTTCCGATTTGACATTAACTGTATACTTAACATTCTTAACAAATTACTCTAACATGAAATGAATTATTGGTTTTATCTCCTTCCCATGTATATAGCTTTTAACTTGTTCAAATATTTATATTTTAACAATCACCCATGGACTTACATTTACATTAATCATTTTAAGCACTGTCATAAATGTACAGCATGTGGTGTTATTCTTAACAATTCACTGACCTGGCCACTGTGTACCTAACACACTTACAATAGTATTCCTGGTATTCGGTAATACACCCGAAATATGCACATTTGGTGACAAATCAAACCAGTAAATGTCGTACTGTATGAAAACCGTTTCATAACTGTCTTTAAATAAAGTAAGCAAATGGTTCTTAACGTGGGCGGATTTCACTGTTGTGATTTCACACTCAATCATTAACATTAGCAGGTTAGCTTATACAACAACACATCAACTTTAACAGAAATACCCTTACAACCCCGCTTTTCGCCTCACACGTATCACAATATAATCTCGGACATCCTAGGACTCTTACAGTTTATATTGCACTCTTGAATTATTAGTATTTACCAACCTGTGATAGAGAATCAGCAAAACACGTTCGTTATTTCACACAAGGAGTTTTATTCTTCGTCCTCCAGTGCGTGAGTCTACTCTCTATCACTGTGCGACATGCGCCATCTATTGGTCGGCGTATGGAACTGCACTCAACTCACATGCGTTATAATGGAACCACGTGGATTACAAATGCATTGTAGAAAAATAAACAATTAAGGAATAACATAAAATTGTAGGGGTGCCTGTTTTTCTTAAATTTTCTTATCCAAATGTCTTTTTCACCTCTTACATAACTATTAACTATTTCCAACCCTCTACACTCTCCCCCACTTCAAATAAATGTCTCCCGACATTTCATGTTCTAGGGTGACTTAATGCATGAGAGTGTACCAATTATAACCATGGGACTGAGGTTGGATGAGGTAGTGGAATGGCATATAGTTTTGAGTTAGCGGCACAGGGGTAGGGAGTAGGACAGGTCTTACGTCTGCAGTCCAAAGCTGGTACGATGGCTGTCCCAGGACGTCGTAGGTCAGTCTCTCTACTGGCCTTGCTCTCCGCTGTGACCTTCTCAGTTCCTCCTGTTCTCTATCCATCACCTCCACTTGTCCTTGACGTTCTTCCTGCAGCAAAGCTGGTCCATCCATTTGCTCCTCAGCATCCCGCTGAACGGGGACCGGTTCCTGCCTTACTGGTGGGCAGAACTCTCTAGCTGTCGCTCGAAGCCTTTGCTGATTTTGAGGATTTTGCTCTGGCATGACAGGTACTGGTTGCTGAGTGTTTTGGTCTGGGAGATTTGAGGCATTTTGCTGACGATTTACGGGTCTGTAACATGGGATTTGGCTACGGAGGTTGTAGCGGTAAGTATTTTCCTCTTCTTCCTCCGAGCTGTCATTGTCTGTGTTGTCACTGTTAGGATTTGTCTCTGTCCTCTTCTTCCGTTTCTGTTTTGTCTTTTCTTTTGCAGGCAGTTCTTCTTCTAAAGGCAAGTCATTTACAGGCAACAGCAGGTTTCTGTGTAACACTCGCATCACTTGGCTGCCTCTCTCTGCTTGTACTTTATAGACTGGTCCATCTCCCACTCTCTCAACTACGCGATGTACTGCTGACTCCCAGTAAGCGCGCAGTTTCCCTGGGCCTCCTCTTTCAGAGAGGTTTCTGACCAACACCCTGTCGCCTGGTTGGAGTGTGACACCTTTTAAGCGTTTGTCGTACTGCTTTTTGCCTTTATCTGAAGACTTTTGACTGTTTTCTGCAGCGATTTTGTAAGCAACACGCATCCTATCAGCCCATTTTTTAGCGTAGGTTTGATGGCTGTGTGTGTCAGTGTCTTTTGTCTGGTTCAATAGTAGATCTACAGGCAACCTTGGGACTCTGCCATATAAGAGGAAAAATGGAGAATAGCCTGTTGACTCGTGTCTTGTACAATTGTAAGCATGTACAATTTGGGGTAGGTGATCCTTCCATTCACTTTTTTTCTCCTCCTGTAGGGTACGAAGCATTTGGAGTAGTGTACGATTCAGGCGCTCCACGGGGTTGCCCTGCGGATGGTATGGAGTGGTTCGTGAGTGAGAAATTCCAGACAGTTGTTGTAATCTGTGGAAGAGACTGTTTTCAAACTCACGTCCCTGATCGTGATGCAACTTCTCAGGGTACCCGAAACGAGGAATAAAATCCTGAAATATCTTTTCTGCAGCTGTTTTGCCTGATTTATTCCTTGTAGGGTATGCCTGTGCGAAACGAGTGAAATGGTCCACTAGTACGAGGATGTACTCATACCCTCCTTTACTTGGCTCAAGGTGTAAGTAGTCGATGGAGATTAACTCAAAGGGAGCACTGGTTGTGATAGAGCCCACTGGAGCTCTCTGGGGAACATTTGGGCGTTTTTGTTTGATGCACGGACATTTTTTTGTTACATAATCTTCAACATCTTGTTGCATACATGGCCAATAGAAACGCTCACGGGCCAGATGTATCACCTTATCACACCCTATATGACCCATGTCATTGTGTAAACTCTTTAACACCATCGGCTTTAGCTGTTCAGGTAGGACAAGTTGTTTGCTGTGCTCTGTCTTTCTGTACAATAATCCATTGTCAACTTCCAACTTGTTCCACTCATACAGTAGTCTCCGTGTCCGTTTATTCATTGTCCGTCTATCTTTATCGTTTGGTGTCCATCCTTTGAGTTTGAGTGAGATTACTTCTCTAATTGACTCATCGTCTTGTTGAGCAGCATTGATGTCTTTAGGCGTCATGCTCAAAACACTGTCAGTTGGCACATTGTTGTCATTAGAACTCAGTTGTAACGCAGCTATCCATGGCACATCACTGTTTTGTGCTGCCTTGCTCCCTTGCCACACTGCGGACACTACTTCCGGTAAAACTGTCTCTGTGAACTCATTCATTTGCTCTTGCAGATCTAATGGGTGCCTGGATAACATATCTGCATCTGCATTCCTTTTCCCTGGCCTATACTTGATATCAAAATGGAAGTCAGCCAACTCCCCGACCCACCTATGACCCACTGCATTCAACCTGGCTGAACTGAGGACATAGGTTAAAGGATTGTTATCTGTATAGATAGTAAAAGTCGGTGCATAATACAGATAGTCACGGAATTTGTCGCAGATGGCCCACTTGAGAGCTAGAAACTCTAGTTTACCGGAATGTAAGTGATAATTCTTCTCGGCCGGTGTGAGAGTTCTGGATCCATAGCCAATCACCTTAAGTTTGTTTTCTTGTTTTTGATACAAGACGGCTCCCAGGCCTTTGTTTGACGCATCTGTATGCAATACAAATGGAAGGTCCAAATTGGGATAGGCTAGAATGGGAGGATTGGTCAGAATGTCCACAAATCTTGACACAACTTCCTGATGTTCACTGGTCCATATTATTGGTGTGCGAGAAGAAAGCTGGTTTCTGTCCCCTTTCTTTGTTTGTCCTTTACTCCTTTTTGGTGCTGGTTTATTGTCATTGCTTGTTTCATTAGTGCTCTGGAGGAGTTCGAACAAGGGTCTCGCCAGACGTGAAAAATCTTGAATAAATGATCGGTAATAACTGAGAAAACCCAGTAACGTTCTGAGTTCTCCGACTGTGCGAGGGTTCTTGTCTTTCAGAGCGAACACAGCATCCAAGTCTTTTGGGTCAATCTGGACTCCTTCTCCCGACACTAGCCTACCCAGGTAGCGTACTTGGTTTTTGAACAGTTCACATTTGGCTGGCCGAAGTTTTATGCCGTGTTGTCGCATTTTGCACAAAACCTGTTTAAGGTGTTCTACGTGCTCATCAAAGGTTTTGGAGTAACAGTACATCGTCCAAGTAAGGCACGCAACACTCGTCTCTGATCCCTTCTAACACCCCCTCCATACACCTTTGGAATGCGGCCGGAGCGTTTGACAACCCGAATGGAACCCGCACCCACTCGTATAGTCCCCAGGGTGTGCTAAAAGCAGTTAAATGCCTTGACTCCTCACTTACAAAACCCTGATGGTAGGCACTTCCCTGATCCAATATGGAAAACCAGGAATTACCCCCAAGACTGTCCAGTAGATCTTGTATCCGTGGTAACGGATGCCTGTCAGGTATGGTTTTTCGGTTCAGCTCACGAAAATCAACACACAAGCGCAAAGTATTGTCCTTTTTACGCACACACACTACTGGCGACGAGTTGTTTGACACTGATTTCCTGATCCAGCCCCTGCTTAAAAGGTTTTGAACATACTCCATCACCTCTTTATACAGTGGTCTTGGAATGGAGTTGTAACTTTTCTGCACGGGTGTGTTGTCAGTGGTGTTGATTTTTAGCTGTAGTCCAGGAATACATCCAATGTCTCCTTCATCATGAGCAAACACATCAGACTGTTCATAGAGCATCTGCCGAACCACCTCCCGATCACCCTCTGAGATATGGTCTAAATTGACATTAGGGTGCCATCTCAGGTGTGAGGGGGCAGTGCTTAATGTTTCTTCACCCTCACCTTGACTGTCACATGTCACTTGAGCAGAGTGACAAAATGGCTTGTCTGTAGTTTTGGCTGCATTTTAAGATAAGATAAGATAAGATAAGCCTTTATTAGTCCCACAACGGGGAAATTCCAGGATTGCAACAGCACAGGGATAGCAACACTCAGAGCAACAATCAGAAGGCAAGAAAAAAAAAAAAAAAAAAAAACAAGCAAGCAAGAGCAGCTAATATACATATGTACGTATTACTATAAAATATATATATATACACACACACACAGACACACAGTGCAGAGCATTGTAGCTGGATGGAATAAATATATGAATATATGAACACACAGTGCAGAGCATTGTAGCTAGATGGAATAAATATGTAAATATATAAACACCCACAGTACGGAGCATTGCAGCTAGGTGGAATAAATATGCAAGTATATAAACACACACAGTGCGGAGCAATGTAGCTAGATGGAATAATATGTAGATATATAAATATATAAACACACCCAGTGCTGAGCATTGTAGCTAGATGGAATAAATATGTAAATATATAAACACACACAGTGCAGAGCATTGTTGCTAGATGGAATGAAACAGCATAACCGTCTACTTAGTTATCCTACATGGTATGATTATGTGCCCATACATATTCTCACCCTCCATAGCAACCGGTAAGTTCCTAGTTGTATGCCGGAGGGGACCATTGTGTAAGTCTATTGCATCTTTTGCATTCAAAAAACTATTAGTTTGTCTTTTCAGCACTGGAACAAACATTTACAGGTTTGTATTCAGTGATCTCTGAAATAAGTCCTAAAACAGTCTTTGGATTTAGAAAAATGTTGTGCTTTGTTGAGTTTTGGATTGGGATTTTGACAGTTTTTGAAGCACCACCGGGTACATCAATAAGAGCTGGGAATAACTCCAACCCATCAGGTAAGTTACATTTCACAGCTGGCTCGAACAACATTCCTCCTCCTCCGGGAAATGCTCTGATGTGACATTTTACCATACAGATTTGGCTACTGTGAACAGTGAGTCCTTTTTTTCCAACTCTCACCACTGGACTTTCTGGTTCATTTTCTGTTGACTTGGTGTGGACAACAGAGATGAGTGACTCAACATTACCTTTCTGGACCTTTAAAGTCTCCGACAGTAAGCCCACTAAGCTAATATCGTCACTTTGTTCACTGTTTGCCATTATTATCTCTTGGATCACGTTAAAGCCCAGCAGCGGAGTGCTTAAATGCTGCTGACTGACAAGCATTGGAACATACAAGGATACAGAACCATACTGTGAACTTGTGATCTCGAGCAGGACATCTATCCACCCCTCGAACGGAACATCCGTCCCATTGGCTGCGGTGATTTCGAGTGGATGGCCTGGGAGTAGGCTCTCGAGTGGCTGTATTTTCACATTTGGTAAGGCTGCTTGTACCCATGACTTTTCAACAATGCTTACTTGTGCCCCACTGTCCAATAACATCTGTAGGTTTACTCCATTTAACTGGCAACTGATCATACACCTACCGCCAATGAGCTGTGCCACACGCTTTGTGTTGGGTGACTTTTGGGACTTGGCAGTAGTCTGTTCGGAGTTCAGTCTTTTAGTGTTGTGGGACTCTGCCGGTGGTTCAGTCACTGGTGGTCCCTCCCCAGCGACCTCCTCCAGTTTCCCGACACATTGCTTTTCCTGCAGGCACCCTATAGCTCTGTGCCCCTCCTCTCCACATCGAAAACAGTGTGTGCAGCGCTCAGTGTCTTGGGCGATACACTTTTGACATTTTCCTTTCACTGCGGGTTTCAGTGCTGGCTGTTTAGGGACAGGTGCTGTGGGACTGGTGTTTACTGTATTTACCATTGGGGTTAGGGCCTTTTCTAAACTCTTGGTTAGGGAGGAGACCTGTGCCGTCAGCTCCTGGATAGCTACACGATTAGCTTGGACTTCAGTGTGCATTTTAATCGAGCTCTGATCTGTCTCTACCTGTGCTGCATTAACACTGGTGACTTTGTGTTTGTGGCTTTGTCCCAACCTACTCAATCTCTCTGTCTCTTCACTAACAAAATTTGCTATGAGCTCCAGGATGGAGTCATCTGTGACACTGGTGTTGGAGATGTGAGGTTTAAGGTCTCTCCTAACATAAGAGTATTTTTCATTCAAACCCTGATACAGTGAATGGATAAACACACCTTGTACCAACTTGTCGTCATAATGAAACCCACTACTGTTTTTAGATGCAACCAACACACGCTGTTTTAGCCCCATTAGTCTATACATAAACTGTTGTGGTGTTTCTTTGTCATTTTGCTTAGCATTACTCAGCTCCTGAAATAATTCAGTGCTGCTTTTCTCGCGTAGATGTGTCCTTAAGAGACGTTCTAACTCAGCTACAGTAAGGCTATCCTTGGTTACAAGCATATCTTTAAAGGTACCAGGCTTAATTATCTTAAACACCGTTCTGATAATCTCAGCCTCTGTGAACCCTTCATTTAGCCCTTCATCAAGCTGTTTGCACAAGTTATTGTAACTCAAATCAGAATCAAAATCAGAGATTTGACCACCATAAATCTTGTACTCTCTACGTGGCAACAGTGACGTAAGTTCAGTCAGTCTGACTAACCCTGGGTCAGGAACTACAGATGGTGATGTTGGATGGTTCTTCCCTGATGGTGCTGCAGCTCCAGTGGTCACAGGAACCACTATGACCGGATCATCGTCGGGTGACACCTCTGCATCCACTTCTCCAGCTGTTGTGGGCCGTTGTAGTTCAATGATGAGGTCACAGAAAGCAAGCAGGCGAGACATCCCCTGGTCCTCAAGGCTCTTCAGTTGTGGACTTCTCAGCGAGTCAACAATGAAGTCGAAGAGTTCCACTTCGGTCGATTCTGCGCCTGGCAAATCTTCTCCCACCTCATCCTTGAACGACTCAGCCAGCTTGTAAAGGACGTTTCTGCAGCGGGCAATGGTCAGCTGGCGAAGCTCTTGCTGGATTTCCCATCTCAGGTCATGTAGAGCAGACATGGCTGTGGTCTCCTGTAGTCAGTCGCTTAGGTCAATGGCTCAGGAACAGGTGGTCAGCATCCCTTGGTTCTTCAATGATTAGTGCCAGACCAGTAGGTGGCGCTAATCCCGGACGAGCCCCCAAAATTGTTGCTCCCCTGGGTAGCGGCCCAGGAGGAGGAAACGTGCATGTGGAAGTTAACTCTCCAACCTGTGATAGAGAATCAGCAAAACACGTTCGTTATTTCACACAAGGAGTTTTATTCTTCGTTCAAGTCATTCACATGACCAACATCAACTGACTAGTATTTACTATCAAAGTCCATTTATCACAATTTCCGATTTGACATTAACTGTATACTTAACATTCTTAACAAATTACTCTAACATGAAATGAATTATTGGTTTTATCTCCTTCCCATGTATATAGCTTTTAACTTGTTCAAATATTTATATTTTAACAATCACCCATGGACTTACATTTACATTAATCATTTTAAGCACTGTCATAAATGTACAGCATGTGGTGTTATTCTTAACAATTCACTGACCTGGCCACTGTGTACCTAACACACTTACAATAGTATTCCTGGTATTCGGTAATACACCCGAAATATGCACATTTGGTGACAAATCAAACCAGTAAATGTCGTACTGTATGAAAACCGTTTCATAACTGTCTTTAAATAAAGTAAGCAAATGGTTCTTAACGTGGGCGGATTTCACTGTTGTGATTTCACACTCGATCATTAACATTAGCAGGTTAGCTTATACAACAACACATCAACTTTAACAGAAATACCCTCACAACCCCGCTTTTCGCCTCACACGTATCACAATATAATCTCGGACATCCTAGGACTCTTACAGTTTATATTGCACTCTTGAATTATTAGTATTTACCAACCTGTGATAGAGAATCAGCAAAACACGTTCGTTATTTCACACAAGGAGTTTTATTCTTCGTCCTCCAGTGCGTGAGTCTACTCTCTATCACTGTGCGACATGCGCCATCTATTGGTCGGCGTATGGAACTGCACTCAACTCACATGAGTTATAATGGAACCACATGGATTACAAATGCATTGTAGAAAAATAAACAATTAAGGAATAACATAAAATTGTAGGGGTGCCTGTTTTTCTTAAATTTTCTTATCCAAATGTCTTTTTCACCTCTTACATAACTATTAACTATTTCCAACCCTCTACATATGGGAGAGAACAAACAGATGTTAATGACCAGCAAAAAAAAAAAAAAAAAAATTCATTAAGAGTGAAGAAAGGAGTGAAGCCCAGTGCATTATTGGAGGTCCCCCGGCTGTCTAAACCTATTAGCAGCATAACTAAGGGAGGGTTCAGAGACACATGATCCTTCCCTAATTGTAGGCTATATCAAAAAGGAAGGTTTTAACCTTATTCTTAAAAACAGAGGTCATGTCTGACTCCCAAATCCAGATTGGCAGCTGGTTCCACAGGAGAGGAGCTTGATAACTGAAGGCTCTGCCTCCCATTGTACTTTTGGAGATTCTAGGTATTACAAGTAATCCAGCATTTTGGGAGTGTAGTGCTCTGTTAGGATAATAGGGTAATCTTTTAAATAAAAAGGGGACTGATTATTAAGAGCTTTGAAAGTGAGAAGAAGGATTTTAAACTTAATTCTAATCTCTGTGGGAAGCCAATGAAGGGAGGCCAGAACCGGAGAGATATGATCTCTCTTTCTAGTACCTGTTAAAACTCTTGCTGCAGCATTTTGGATCAACTGAAGACTTTTTAAAGATGTTTTAGGACAACCTGATAATAAAGAGTTACAATAATCTAATCTAGAGCTAACAAAAGTGTGGATCAGTTTCTCAGCATCACTCAGACAAGATGCTCCTAATCTTGACAATATTATGCAAATGATAGAAGGCAGTCTTAG
This sequence comes from Pholidichthys leucotaenia, assembly GCA_020510985.1. NCBI lineage: Eukaryota > Metazoa > Chordata > Actinopteri > Cichliformes > Pholidichthyidae > Pholidichthys > Pholidichthys leucotaenia. The sequence goes on along the minus strand of CM035847.1, from coordinate 123,334,215 downwards.
AAACAAATTTAATATGTGAATTGAAAAACAGATCTTGATCAAAAATAACTCCAAGGTTCCTCACAGAGCTATTAAGAGAAAGAGTAAACCATATCCAAACTAAAAGTTTGATTTGGAAAGGAATTTCTAAGGTTTTTGGGACCAACTAGAATGACTTCAGTCTTCTCTGAATTTAATAGCAGGAAATTACAAGTCATCCAAGCTTTGATTTCCCTAAGGCAGGTCTCTAACTTGGCTAATTGATTACTATCATCTAGCTCCATTGACAGGTATAATTGTGTGTCATCTGCATAACAATGAAAATGTATACAGTGCTTTCTAATAATGTTGCCTAACGGAAGCATATATAAACTAAAAAGAGTAGGGCCTAGCACAGATCCCTGTGGAACTCCATGATTGAGCTTTGAGTTGAAAGAAAACTCGTCATTGACATGAACAAACTGGAACCTATCAGATAAATAAGATCTAAACCACTGCAACGAAGTTCCATTAAGTCCAACATAGTGTTCTAATCTATTGAGTAGAATATTATGATCGATAGTATCAAAAGCTGCACTAAGGTCTAAAAGGACAAGTACAGAAACAAGTCCATTATCAGATGCGATAAGGAGATTTTTGAAATGAAAGGCAGATTAGAGATTGGTCGATAGTTAGCTAAAACTCCTGGATCCAGCGTTGGCTTTTTGAGTAAGGGTTTAATTACAGCAGTTTTAAAAGCCTGTGGTACATGGCCTAAAGTTAATGAAGAATTGATTATATGAAGAATAAAGCTACCAATAAATGGGAAGTCTTCTTTAAATAACCTGGTAGGAATAGGGTCTTAAAGACAAGTTGAAGGCTTGGATGAGGAAACTATTTTGTCTAACTCTAAAAGATCAGTTGGAGTAAACTCATCCAAACAGATATCAATTGAAGGAGTTGCAGTAGTTATTGTATTTAAGTTAACGGTGGGAAGAATCTAACTGATTTTATCTCTGATAGATGAAATTTTATTATTAAGTTCATAAAGTCCTGACTAGTAAGCTCGAAGGGAATGCTAGGATTGACAGAGTCCTGACTCTTTGTCAGCCTGGCTACAGTGCTGAAAAGAAACCTGGGATTATTCTTGTTCTCTTCTATTAATGCAGAATAATAACTCATTCTAGCTTTCCTAAGAGATTTTTTTTTATAAATTAAAAGATGATTTCTCCAAGCTAAATAGATTTCATCTAAATTAGTGGAGCACCATTTTCTTTCTAATTGACGAGTCTTCTGTTTTAAGCTACGAGTTTCTGTGTTGAACCAAGAAGTTAGAAATCTCTGATTAGACTTTTTTCTTTTTTAAAGGGGCCACCATATCTAGAGTCTGATGCAGAGAAGCTGTAACACTATCTACCATGCTATCAATTACAGAAGGAACAAGCTGTCTATAGCTTATTTCCGTTGTGCTGACACATGGCATAGAGGAAACAATCTGCATAAATTTGGTTACAACATCATCTGAGAGGCATCTACTGTAGTAATATTTTTCTTTAGGAGCCAAATAGTCAGAAATAGTAAAATCAAAGGTTAACAGACAATGGTCTGACAGTACAGGGTTATGAGGAGACACTACCAGATTTTCTATTTCTATGCCATATGTCAGAACAAGGTCCAACGTATGGTGGAGATAATGTGTAGAATTTCCTACTTTCTGAGAAAACCCCATCGAGTCTAATATTGAATTAAATGCCATATTAAGGCAATCACTAGCTACATCTACATGTATATTAAAGTCCCCTACTATAATTATTCTATCTGATTTCAGCACTAAATCAGCTAAGAATTCAGCAAATTCGGATAAAAACTCTGAGTAGGTTGATGGAGGGCGGTAAACTATGGCAAATAAAATTGGGTTTAGCCTAAAATTGCCAAAATGCCCAATACTGAGAACCAGGCCCTCAAAGGATTTATAACGTGTTTTTGCTTTACATTAACTAGTAATTTGGAATGGTAAATTGTTGCTATTCCTCCTCCACGACCAGAACTTCTGGGATTTTGACAGTTTAAATAACCAGAGGGAGTTGATTCATTTAAACCAACATAATCCTCTTGCCCTAACAAAGTCTCTGTAAGGGATATTAAATCAATCTGATGATCAATTAACAAATCATGGACTAGCAGAGACTTGGAAGTTAGAGACATAATATTTAACAAACCGCATTTAACTTTTAAATTATGAGGAGGAACAGAGACCAAATCATTCAATTTAGAGGCTTCATGGTGGCTCAGTTGGTAGAGCATTCGCCCCACACCCGGGAGGCAGGGGTTCAAATCCCGGCCGGGTCATACCAAAGACCATACAAAAATGGTACTTTCTGCCTTCTAGCGTGATGCTCCGCATAATGGAATGGGGAAAGTAAAGTTACACACAGAGCTACCAGAGGACTGACCCCCCGCTGTAGCTTCACTACTTACAGTAGCTGTGTGGCCTAGGGTCAGAGAAACGGAGATAGGCGCCGCCCCATACACCAACATGGTGTGAAGGGAAATAACTAACTATGTTTAATTTGAGTTTTACCAACTTCTTGTTTAATCACTTTGGGATGCTTATACATTATATTGTGGAGCGTGTAAATAAAGAGGCGGATTTGGCTCAGATGATTTATTACACATCTCACACAAGAAGCATAGACAGAATGACATCTCAGCAGAGACTCTTCTCTTAAATAACATGGCATTCCTCTAGAAGCTTCTAACACACAAAAGGTCACATTGCATTCACTTCCTTCATCCTTCACCATTCCTCTAGAAGCTTCTAACACACAAAAGGTCACATTGCATTCACTTCATTCATCCTTCACACCTCCCTGTTATCTCACCAGGGAACCTCTGCTCTTAGTTCTTGTCTAAGATGTTACACAATTATGCTCTCCCCATGTGCCGCCATACCACCCCCCCGAGCATCTTGGATAGAACAATAGAATAACAGTCTGTATGCTGTGATAGAACCATTAAACATCAATCCACATGCTGCTTGGGCTTCAGTCTTCTCCCGTATCTGCTGTAACCAGGATTTACCGCCTCCGCAGCGCTGTCATGCTGGGGGGTTGATGTCTGGGGGGAAAAACTTTTTGTCTGTCCGTGTGGGTGCTGTGGGGAATCTTTTCTCTGGGGAGCTCCCCGTGGGGGTCTTCCACGCCGAGGGGCCCTCGCCAACAGCACTTGCTCGTCCGCCACCACGAAAGCGGGTTTGAGTCTGTCTATGCCAATCTTTTTCCTCCTACCCTCCAAATCTAGCAAAAAATGCTTATCCCCTGTTTCCAGCACTCTGAACGGTCCATCATAGGGTGGGCGCAATGGAGGGTGGTGGGCGTCGTGTCTGACAAACACGAACTCCGCGTTTTTCAAAGTTTTAGGCACAAAAATGCGTGGAAAACTGTGGTGGGCAGGGCCCGGCAGCATGCTTGTGTCTATGCTACGCTGCAACAGCTGAGACAGGGAGCTGCCCGGCGCGGGATTATCTGGCAGAAACTCCCCGGGCAGCCGGAGTGGTTACGCAAAAACGAGTTCTGCCAGGGAAGCTTCCAGATCCTCTTTAGGCGCGGAACGTAACCCCAATAAAACCCATGGTAGCTTGTCTACCCAATTTGCATCCGTCAGTGAAGCCCTGAGAGCCGCTTTCAATGATCTATGAAAACGTTCGCATAACCCATTGGCCTGTGGATTGTATGCAGTTGTGCGGTGAATTGTGACACCCAGGCTGCGGGCCATTGTTGACCAGAGTTCGGAAACAAATTGAGGGCCTCTGTCGGACATAATGTCCGACGGGACTCCAAAACGCGCCACCCATGCTGTTAAAAACGTGCGCGCCACCTCCTCAGCCGTGGTTGCCGCCAGCGGAACCGCTTCTGGCCAGCGCGTGGTACGGTCCACCATTGTCAGGAGGTGCGTGTACCCCTGTGATGGCGGGAGGGGGCCCACGAGGTCCACGTGGACATGGTCGAACCTCTTAGCCGGAACGCGAAACGGCTCCAAGGGAGCCTTCGTGTGTCTGTGTACTTTGGCTCGTTGGCACGCCACGCAGGCTGCCGCCCACTCTTTCAATTGTTTGCGAAGGCTCGGCCACACAAATTTCTCTCCTACCACTTTGACCGACGCGCACACTCCTAGGTGCGCCAAAGAGTGAACCGATTCAAACACGCGGCGGCGCCACGGGGCCGGGACCACGGGACGTGGGCGACCCGTGGAGACATCGCAGATTACGGGGGGCATGCCATCCTGCAGCACCCTGCTCTCCAGCCTTAACCCTGTTGGTCCAGACTGGAGCGCGCACACGTCCGCATCACTAACCTGCTCCACGGCCATGGCTGCGTAATCTATCCCCATGCAGACCGGGGCCACCATGGCGCGCGAGAGGCAGTCTGCCACTACATTCAGTTTGCCCAACACATGCTGAATATCGGTAGTACACTCTGAGATCGCGGCCAGCTGTCTCTGCTGCTGGCCCGACCACGGCTCTGAAACCTTGGCCATCGCGAACGTTAGCGGCTTGTGGTCAACGAACGCGGTGAAACTGCGCCCTTCCAGCCAGAACTGGAAGTGGCGAATGGCCAGGTGGAGAGCCAGCAACTCTCTGTCGAACATGCTGTATTTACGTTCACTGTCGCGCAAAGTCCTGCTGAAAAAGGCGAGCGGCTGCTAAGCCCCGGCAACGCGCTGCTCCACGACAGCCCCTATGGCCACATCTGAAGCGTCAGTGGTGAGCACTATACGGGCCGTTGGGTCTGGATGTGCCAGCAATGCGGCGTTTGCCAGGGCTGCTTTGACTTCCGAGAACGCCCGCTCTCCCTCCGGGGTCCATTCAACCCTATCTGCGGGTTTCTGTTTTTTGAGCGCAGCATACAGTGGTTGCATGAGCTGCACTGCGCGGGGAAGGAAACGGTTATAAAAGTTCACCATTCCCAAAAATTCTTGTAGCGCCCTGACCGTTTGCGGCAGGGTAAAATCTGCCACTGCGCGCACTTTGTCAGGCAGCGGGACCGCTCCTTCGGGAGAGACGCCGTGCCCCAAAAAATCAATCCCCGTCACCCTGAACTGACATTTCGCTGGGTTGATTATGAACTCGTGCTCTTCCAACCTCCGGAAAACCATCGTGAGGTGGGTTTCATGTTCGTCTTCAGACGCGCTGGCTACTAAGATATCATCCAGGTAGACGAACACGAAAGGGAGTTCGCGCAGCACTGCATCCATCATGCGTTGGAACGTCTGTGCAGCCCCTATAAGCCCAAATGGCATGCGCAAAAACTCGAATAAACCGAACGGAGTTATTACCGCTGTTTTGGGTATGTCCTCAGCACGCACTGGGACTTGGTGGTAACCGCGGACCAGGTCTATTTTAGAAAAAACGCGCGCTCCTGCAAGGTGAACGGAAAAATCCTGAATGTGAGGAATTGGGTAACGGTTGTGCACTGTGGCGTTGTTCAACCTGCGGAAATCCCCGCAAGGTCGCCACGAACCCTCAGCTTTAGGGACCAAGTGTAGCGGGGAAGCCCATGGGCTGTTTGAGCGTCTGATGATGCCCAACCTCTCCAGGTTGGCGAATTCCTCGCGCGCTATGGCCAGTTTAGCTGCGTCCAAGCGCCGAGGTCTTGCAAAAACGGGCGGCCCGGTGGTGGTGATAAAATGCTCCACCCCGTGTTTAGCGATGGCTGCCGAAAACGTCGGGACAGTGAGTGCTGGGAACTGAGTGAGCAGTGTGTGGAACTTACCGCATGTAGCTGTGACGTTGGCTTGTGCTGTTGGCCAGGTCACTCAAGCTGTACAGGGGAGAGAGTCAAAGGACAGTGCATTAACTAGGCGCCTGTTAGCGACGTCTACCAACAAACCATGTGCACACAGAAAATCAGCCCCCAGTATATGGAAATTCAATGCTGCTATGACAAAAGTCCACTCAAATGTACGGCCGTGTAGAGACAAGAGTAGAGTCCTCACTCCAAAGGTCTTAATCTCCGAGCCGTTTGCTGCCGCCATCTTGGGGCCGCTAGATCCTGCCAGCCGGTCAGCGTAGGTCGGCCGGATGAAACTCTTCTGGGCGCCGGTGTCCACGAGGAAATGCCTCCCCGAGCGTGCGTCTGTCAAGTACAGCAGCTTGTTCTCCTCCCCGAGGGTCGCGGCTGCTACTGACCCCCGGTCTTGGCGTTTCCTGAGTCGCTTGAATTGGCACGGTGGTATACATTTGCGTGCCCTCTCTGCAAAGCGGCGGTTGTAGAAACAAAGCGTGTCTCCCCCGCGTTCCTTGGCCCCTGCTGCTGCTGCCGTCGGTGGCTCTGCTGCTGCCGTCGATGGCTCCTCGCCTCCTCCGGTCATTGCGCCAAGCTCCGTCGCTGCCGCAATGGTCATGAACTCCCTGGTGGTGACGATGATCCGGTTTGCTTCCCGGGCTAGCGCACGATAGTCCCGCTTGGCCAGCAACGGCGAATTGGCCAGGGTCGCTCTCGCCGCTGACGGAAGGTTCCGGAGGAAGAGGTGGGTAAAAATAAAATGGTCGTCGTCTGTGCCCTTTAACCTCAGCATCTTCTCCATCAGGTCTATGGCCGACCCGTCTCCCAACCTGGTCCGCGTCAGGAGTCTCTCTGCTCTCTCACCATCCGAGAGTGTGTAGTGCTGGATGAGCGCAGCCTTCAGCGCGCCGTACTTGCCGTCAGTTGGTGGCTGATCGAGCAGGCTCTCTATGTGCTGAGCCGTGCGGGCGTCGAGCGTTGCGACCACATAGTGTAACTTTGTGTCATCCGCCGATATCCCCCGGAGGGCGAACTGCGCCTCGACTAGGTGGAACCAGGAGCGCGGGTTGTGCTGCCAAAAATCCGGTAGCTTGATCGCAACAGCACATGCGTGGCTGGGGGTTCCCATCGAGGTTGGCTCCGGGGATCTTTCATCGTGTTCCATGATTCGTCTTGGGTCACCAGTGTGGAGGGTGTAAATAAAGAGGCGGATTTGGCTCAGACGATTTATTACACATCTCACACAAGAAGCATAGACAGAATGACATCTCAGCAGAGACTCTTCTCTTAAATAACATGGCATTCCTCTAGAAGCTTCTAACACACAAAAGGTCACATTGCATTCACTTCATTCATCCTTCACATCTCCCTGTTATCTCACTAGGGAACCTCTGCTCTTTGTTCTTGTCTAAGATGTTACACAATTATGCTCTCCCCATGTGCCACCATAATATTTTTATTTACTTTGGAGGGAGCAGACAATGATTCTCTGATGGGGAAGACAGGAGCTAAGTTGAGGGGTGACGGATGAAGAGGAGCTGCAGAGAGGCGTGTAAGACTGCATCTCTGCTTCCTGGTCCCAGCTCTGAGTTGTCAGTGTTTTGGAAATTTGGATAAAAATGATGCCAGATTGTTAGATAAATGAGACGCACCATCCAAAGTGGGATGGACACCGTCTCGTCAAATAAGACCAGGTTTTCCCCAAAATGAGCTCCAATTGTCTATGTAGCCCACATTGTTGGCTGACTTAAGGTAACTCCCTTACGGTAAGGGCTCATTTAAGGGCTCATGAAGTCAGCGAGTGAGCAGTCAGCCACTTCCTGATTTCAGAATGGGCCAGCCCTTCACTTCACATGAACGAGCCTAAGGTCAAAGAGTCTGCAAGGGGGGAGAGTGAGATTCGGCCAAACAAACAAGGGACCAAACTCGCTGGCAACCATCTTGGGGCTCATATACAGAGGTGTGAAAACATGTTTGCCCCCTTCCTGATTTCTCATTTTTTTTGTATGTTTGTCACACTTAAATGTTTCAGATCATCAAACAAATTTAAATATTAGACAAATATAACACAAGTAAACAGAAAATGCAGTTTTTAAATGAAGGTGTTTATTATTAAGGGTAAAAAAAAAAAAAAAAAAAAATCTGGTTCCAAGGTTGTCATAGCCAGGAGCGGCACTGGGGTTAAGCTCCCAGTGCTCATAAAATGCTTCTTACGGCGTGCTGACAACTAAGTCCAACTCCTAGCCTTCCCGTGTGGTTTAGTCTCTAAGCCTGGCGGAACTGCTTTTACTAATAGGAGAAGGGGCGAGGGCAGATCTCTGGCGCCTTAAAACCAGATGCTTCGGGTAGATGGTGGCTCGTCAACCTGGGAAGGTAGCCCATCTATCTTCCCGGGACTGTGTTTCCGACACGATCATCAGTAGCACGGGGGCCCCCCAGGGAACGGTGCTGGCTCCCTTCCTGTTCACTCTTTATACTGCGGACTTCTCACACAACACAACACATTGCCATCTACAGAAGTTCTCTGATGACTCTGCGATCGTTGGTCTCATCTCCAACGGAGATGAAGCTGAGTACAGAGGGCTTATCCAGGACTTCGTGGACTGGTGCCATCGGAACTGCCTCCAGATCAACGCGAGGAAAACTAAGGAGCTGGTGGTGGACTGCCGCAGGCATGGGCAGCCCCTCACAGCACCAATAAATATACAGGGAACAGACATCGAGATGGTGACATCCTATAAGTACCTGGGTGTTCATCTGAACAATAAACTAGACTGGTCACACAATACTGACGCACTCTACAAGAAGGGACAGCGCAGGCTGTTCCTGCTGAGGAGACTCAGGTCTTTTGGTGTACAAGGGGCGCTGCTGAAGTCATTCTATGACACGGTGGTGGCATCAGCCATCACTTTTGGAGTGGTCTGCTGGGGCAGTGGCATTACTGCAGCCGATAGGAAGAGACTGAACAAACTGATTAAGAAAGCTAGCTCTGTCCTGGGGCAGCGCCTTGATCCGATGGAGGAGATAGGAGAGAGAAGGACGGTGGCTAAACTGTCATCTCTGCTGGAGTCCGAGTTCCACCCTATGCAGGACATACTGGATGCACTGAGGAGCTCATTTAGCAGCAGACTACATCATCCCAGGTGCACAACCGAGAGGTTTCGTAGGTCCTTCCTACCAACGGCTGTCAGACTGTACAACCTAAGCAGGGCTGCTCGCAGAGATAGCAAAAAGACGTAACAAACTAATAGTTTTTTGAATGCAAAAGATGCAATAGACTTACACAATGGTCCCCTCCGGCATACAACTAGGAACATACTGGTCGCTATGGAGGGTGAGAATATGTATGGGCACATAATCATACCATGTAGGATAACTAAGTAGACAGTTATGCTGTTTCATCCCATCCAGCAACAATGCTCTGCACTGTGTGTGTTTATATATTTACATATTTATTCCATCTAGCTACAATGCTCAGCACTGGGTGTGTTTATGTTTATATTTATATATCTATATATTTATTCCATCTAGCTACAATGCTCCGCACTGTGTTTTTATATATCTACATATTATTCCATCTAGCTACATTGCTCCGCACTGTGTGTTTATATACTTGCATATTTATTCCACCTAGCTGCAATGCTCCGTACTGTGGGTGTTTATATATTTACATATTTATTCCATCTAGCTACAATGCTCTGCACTGTGTGTTCATATATTCATATATTTATTCCATCCAGCTACAATGCTCTGCACTGTGTGTCTGTGTGTATATATATATTTTATAGTAATATGTACATATGTATATTAGCTGCTCTTGCTTGCTTGTTTTTTTCTTGCCTTCTGATTGTTGCTCTGAGTGTTGCTATCCCTGTGCTGTTGCAATCCTGGAATTTCCCCGTTGTGGGACTAATAAAGGCTTATCTTATCTTATCTAGGGGAAGGTAAACCCTGATTTCAAACCTCCGCTGCCTTGCGGCACACCCGGTCACAGGAAAGGCTTCGGGAGTCAACCCTGAGGAAAAATCCGGAGTCGGAGCCCCTAAGGCAGTTCTCTGTTGTGCTCAACATCGTTCTGGCAGCTCCTGCGACGGCGCTGGTGCCAAACTATAGCAGCCCTGCTGTTCCTTTGGATTCATCAGTGACGTGGAGAGGGGGGACATGCTGCATGGGTAACATCTTGTCCTCCATATCTTCCTGCCCAGGCTTGAATCCTACCAACACCCAACGCTGGAAGGTAGAACACCGGTGCGCATCGGCCTGTTCAGCCACAGGCGGTGCTGTTCCAGCAGAGTAGACGTTTAGGATTCTCTTCCATGGTCATCATAGACTGACGGAGGCCGACGGACGAAAAAAAAAATCCAAACCTACATGGCCCAATGTGAAAAAGTGATTGCCCCCTAAACCTAATAACTGGTTGGGCCACCCTTAGCAGCAACAACTGCAATCAAGCTTTTACGATAACTGGCAATGAGTCTTTTACAGTGCTGTGGAGGAATTTTGGCCCACTCGTCTTTACAGAATTGTTGTAATTGAACCACAATGGAGGGTTTTTGAGCATGAACATCTTTAAGGTCATGCCACAGCAGCTCAGTCAGATTCACGTCAGGACTTTGAGTAGGCCACTCCAAAGTCTTCATTTTGTTTTTCTTAAGCCATTCAGAGGTGGACTTGCTGGTGTGCTTTAGATCATTGTCCTGCTGTGGAGAATGTGTTCAAGGATGAGGCTGAGTTTGTTCCTCAGATTCAGCTTTATTCATAGAGCACATCTCCAACAAATCTCAAAGCAAATCAAGAGGCAGTTTTCATCTCACATCAGGGGTTTTATACCCTGGGCACGAAACAGCAGTCACATGGTGTTTAATCAAACATACAGTCACATGGTACTTAATTTCAATCACAAAGTAACCCCTTTGATCTCACGCCATTGTCCTCTAGTCTCTGTGGCCCGGAAATCTTCCCCGGTCGTCTCCCAGAAACAAAGGCCGAATCTCACACTCCTCTGCTGAATCCCAGAGTCTCAGTCCTCTTTGTTCCATGAGACGTGAAGCACACAATAAACATACAGCAACACATTTGTGGGGAATATGTAACCAACATATGCGCCACAAGACCCCCCCCCCCAAACGTCTAAATGGGACAAACATAACCAGAGACACATGACATCATAACATTACTACACATCAATCCACCAGTTGCTTAACTCTCAGTCTCCTGCCGTATCTGCTGAAAGCCGGCTTTGCTGCTGTCTGCACCTGTGGATTAGAACTGTTAGTCGATCTCTGTGGGAGTCCTGTAGAATGCCCTCTAGGGGGTCTACCGCGACGGGGGGCTCTCGCCAACTGCACCTCCTCATCCGCCAACACAAAAGCGGGTTTGAGTCTGTTAATACAAATCAATTCTTTTCTGCCTCCCAAATCTAGCAAAAAATGCTTCTCTCCTGTTTCCAGCACCTTGTACGGCCCATCGTAAGGCGGACGCAGGCTGGGGCGACAAGCATCATGTCTCACAAAAACAAACTCCGCATTTTTTAAAGCCTTTGGCACAAAAACGAGTGGGAAACTGTGATGAACTGGGCCAGGAAGCGTGTTTGATCCTGTGCCGCTCTGCAACAGCTAAGCGGGGGGGGGGGCAATTTGGGGCAGGATTATTGGGGAGAAATTCCCCTGGCAAACGGAGAGGCTGTGCAAAATCTAATTCCGCTGGAGAGGCTTGCAAATCCTCCTTAGGTGCAGAACGCAACCCCAATAAGACCCATGGTAACTTGTCAACCCAATTTGTATCCGTAAGTGACGCTCTGAGGGCCGCTTTCAATGACCTGTGAAAACGCTCGCATAAACCGTTAGCCTGGGGGTTTACGCGGTGGTGCGGTGGATCTTTACCCCTAGGCTGCGGGCCATCGACGACCAGAGTTCGGAAACAAATTGAGGACCCCCGTCTGACGTTATGTCCGACGGAACTCCAAAACGCGCTACCCAAGCTGTTAAAAACACGCGCGACACTTCCTCCGCTGTGGTTGACGCCAGAGGGACCGCTTCCGGCCAACGCATGGTGCGATCCACCATCGTCAAAAGATGTGTGTACCCCTGTGACGACGGAAGGGGGCCTACCAAGTTGACATGCACATGATCAAAGCGCTTAGCAGGAATGTGAAAAGGCTCCAAAGGAGCTCTAGTGTGCTTGTGTATTTTGGCTCGCTGACACGCTACGCAGGCTGTCGTCCATTCCTTGACCTGTCTGCGCAAGCCCAGCCATACAAATTTCTCCCCCACCATTTTGACCGATGCGCGCACCCCCGGGTGCGCCAGAGAATGGATCGAGTCAAAAACGCGGCAGCACCATGCAGCTGGTACCACGGGGCGCGGCCGTCCCGTGGAGACATCGCAGATTAGGGGAGGCATACCCATTTGCAGCACCCTGTGCTCCAGCCTTAACCCTGTTGGTCCAGACTGGAGCGCGCGCACGTCCGCATCGCTAACCTGCTCCGCGGCCATGGCTGCATAATCTAACCCCACGCGGACCGGGGCTGCGCACGCTCCCGCGTCGCTACCCTGGCCCGCGGCCATGGCTGCAGAGTCTGCCCTCACGTGGTCTGGCGCCGGCACAGCACGTGAGAGGCAGTCTGCCGCTACATTATGTTTACCTGCGACATGCTGGATATCGGTGGTGAACTCTGATATCGCGGCCAGCTGTCTTTGCTGCCGGCCCGACCAAGGTTCAGAAATCTTGGCCATCGCAAAAGTCAGCGGTTTGTGGTCCACGAACGCGGTGAAACGGCGCCCTTCCAGCCAGAACTGGAAATGGCGGATGGCTAAGTGTAGGGCCAACAACTCCCTGTCGAACGCGCTGTATTTTTGCTCGCTATCACGCAAGGTTTTGCTGAAAAACGCGAGCGGTTGCCAGGTCCCCGCTATCAACTGTTCAACAACCGCCCCTACCGCTAAATCGGACGCGTCAGTGGTGAGGGCCATGTGGGCTCTTGGAACTGGATGTGCCAACAAAGCCGCGTTTGCCAGCGCTGTTTTGACTTGAGAGAATGCACGCTCCCGCTCAGGAGACCATTCGATTTTATTTGTGGGTTTTTGCTTTTTTAGTGCCGCGTACAATGGTTGCATGAGCCGCGCTGCACTTGGGAGGAAACGGTTATAAAAATTAACCATTCCCAAAAACTCCTGTAACGCTTTGACCGTTTGAGGTTGGGGAAAATTTGTTATTGCGCGCACTTTATCGGGGAGAGAGACCGCTCCTTCCGGCGAAACGCGATGCCCCAAAAAATCAATCTGCGCTACCCCAAACTGGCACTTCACTGGGTTAATTATTAACCCGTGCTCTGCCAGCCTCTGGAAAACTGCCGTGAGGTGGTTTTCGTGTTCGTCTTCGGACGTGCTGGCTACCAAAATGTCATCCAAGTAGACAAACGCGAAAGGGAGGTCGCGCAGCACCACGTCCATCATGCGTTGGAACGTCTGCGCGGCCCCCTTGAGTCCAAAAGGCATGCGCAAAAACTCAAAAAGCCCGAAAGGAGTTATTACCGCTGTTTTGGGTATGTCCTGGGCGCGCACTGGAACCTGATGGTAGCCGCGCACTAAATCTATTTTAGAAAAAATGCGCGCTCCCGCCAAATGAACCGAAAAATCTTGAATGTGTGGGATCGGGTAGCGGTCGTGTGCGGTGGCGTTATTCAACCTGCGGAAATCACCGCAAGGTCGCCACGAGCCATCAGTCTTTGGGACCATGTGCAATGGTGAAGCCCAGGGGCTTTTCGGACGTCTGATGATGCCCAGTTTTTCCAGGTTGGCAAACTCCTCATGCGCTATGGTCAGTTTAGCTGAGTCCAGGTGCCGAGCTTTCGCATAAACGGGCGGCCCGGTGGTAGTGATATAATGCTCCACCCCATGTTTGGCCACTGTCGCCGAAAACGTTGGGACTGTTAGTGCTGGGAACTGAGTGAGGAGTGCGTGGAACTTACCACCCACAGTAGTGACGTTGGCTTGTGCAGTTGGCGGTGTCACTCATGCTGTGCAGGGAATAGAGTGAAAAGACGTCTATTAGCAAGATCAACCAATAAACCATGTGAGCACAAGAAATCAGCCCCTAACATGTTGAAACTGACTGCAGCTACCACAAAAGTCCACTCAAATGAACGACCCTGCAAAGACAAAAGCAGAGTCCTCTCACCGAAGGTCTTAATAGCTGAGCCGTTCGCTGCTGACACTGACACCCGGGGAACTTTGGACGGCATCAGCCGGCCCGCGTAGGAAGGCATGATGAAGCTCATCTGGGAGCCTGTGTCCACGAGGAATCGTTTCCCCGAACGTGCATCCGTCAAGTAAAGCAGCTTGTTCTCTTCCCCGAGGGCCGCAGCCGCTACCGACCCTCGGTCTTGGCGTTTCCCAAACGCTTGAAGTGGCACGGCGGGAGGCACTTGTGTGCCCTCTCTGCAAAACAGCGATGATAGAAGCACATGACGTCGCCCGCTCCGTGTCGCTTGGTGCTGACTGCTGCCGTCGTCGGCGCGTCTGGTGCTGCAACCACTGGCCCCATGCCGTCTCCGGGCGTCGCTCCTAGCTCCGCTGCTGCAGCCGAAACTGCGCTCCGCTTGTGGGCGTCAACGAGTTGCTGCGCCTCCTTGCTCAGCCCGTGGTAGTCTCGCTTGGCCAACCGGGGTGAATCTGCCAGAGTAACTCTCACTGCTGGCGGCAGGGTCCGGAGGAAAAGGTGGGCGAAGATAAATTCGCAGTCCTCGGAGTCTTTCAGCCTCAGCATTTTGACCATCAGGTCTACGGGTCTGTCGTTCTCCGACTCCGTCAACGCCAGGAGCCCCTCTGCTCGCTGTTGCACGGAGGGGGTGAAATGACTGATAAGCGCAGCTTTCAAGGTGCCGTATTTGTCGCTGTCCGGTGAGTGGTTGACCAGATCTTCCACCCTCTGAGCTGTGTGGCTGTCCAGCTTCGCCACAACATGGTGGAATCTCGTGTCGTCCTTCGAGATTCTCTACAGGTTGAACTGCGCCTCGACCGCGCTAAACCAGGAGCGTGGGCTATGCTGCCAGAAGTCAGGCAGCCGGAGTGTGGAAGCAGCCATCAGGCTGGCTTCTGCCGAGCCCCGCTCGGGAGAATTATTTCTGCTCATTCTGAGTCGTAAGGTCACCAGTGTGGAGAATGCGTTCAAGGATGAGGCTGAGTTTGTTCCTCAGATTCAGCTTTATTCAAAGAGCACATCTCCAACAAATCTCAAAGCAAATCAAGAGGCAGTTTTCATCTCACATCAGGGGTTTTATACCCCGGGCACGAAACAGCAGTCACATGGTGTTTAATCAAACATACAGTCACATGGTACTTAATTTCGATCACAAAGTAACCCCTTTGATCTCACGCCATTGTCCTCTAGTCTCTGTGGCCCGGAAATCTTCCCCGGTCGTCTCCCAGAAACAAAGGCCGAATCTCACACTCCTCTGCTGAATCCCAGAGTCTCAGTCCTCTTTGTTCCATGAGACGTGAAGCACACAATAAACATACAGCAACACATTTGTGGGGAATATGTAACCAACATATGCGCCACACTGCTGCAGAACCTAAGTGCGCTTCAGCTTGAGGTCACGAACAGACGGCCAGATATTCTCCTTCAGGATATTTTGGTAGACAGCAGAATTCATGGTTCCATTTACCACAGCAAGTCTTCCAGGTCCTGAAGCAGCAAAACAGACACAGACAATCACACTACCACCACCATATTTTACTGTTTGTATGATGTTCCATTTTTGAAATGCTGCGTTACTTTTATGTCGGATGTAGTGGGACATACACCTTCCAAAAAGTTCAATTTTTGTCTCGTCAGTCAGTCCACAGAGTATTTTCCCAAAAGTCTTGGGGATCATCAAGATGTTTTCTGGCAAAACTGAGACGAGCCATTATGCCCTTTTTGCTCAGCAATGGTTTTTGTCTTGGAACTCTGCCATGCAGGCCATTTTTACCCAGTCTCTTTCTTATGGTGGAGTCATGAACATTGACCTTAACTGAGGCAACCGAGGCCTGCAGTTCTTTGGATGTTGTTATGGGGTCTTTTGTGACCTCTTGGATGAGTCGTTGCTGCACTCTTGGGGTAATTTTGGTCAGCCGGCCACTCCTGGGAAGGTTCATCACTGTTCCATGTTTTCGCCATTTGTGGATAATGGCTGTCACTGTGGTTCACTGGAGTCTCAAAGCTTTAGAAATGGCTTTATAACCTTTTCCAGAGTGATAGATCTCAATCTTTGTCTCATATTTAAATTTGTTCCTGAATTTCTTTGGATCGCAGCATGGTGTCTAGCTTTTGATAATCTTTTGGTCTACTTCACTTTGTCAAGCAAGCCCCATTTAAGTGATTTCTTGATTGAGAACAGGTGTGACAGTTATCAGGCCTGGATGTGGCTAGAGAAATTGAACTCAGCTTTCCAAAGACATGATAAACCACAGTTAATTTATTGTTTAACAGAGGGGGGCAATCACTTTTTCACACAGGGCCATGTAGGTTTGTATTTGTTTCTACCCTGAATAATAAACACCTTCATTTAAAAACTGCATCTTGTGTTTACTTGTTATCTTTGTCTGATATTTAAATTTGTTTGCTGATCTGAAACGTTTAAGTGTGACAAATATGCAAAAAAAATGAGAAATCAGGAAGGGGGCAAACACTTTTTACTAACTTATCACTATAGCTAATCAGCAGGTGTAATTTGGAGGAAGAAGTCACATTACCTCAATGTATGGGGCTTGTGTTTCTTGGCAATTTTGTTTGTTTGTTTGTTTTGCCACTAATTAAATTAGGATATTCATTAAAAGGTAATGAGAAGCAGTATACAAGTAGTCATTTGCATACAACACAAACTACACCAGTGAATTTACAAATAAATGTAGTGGTGCATTATTAAATCCCTTGAGTGTATATACTGATTTATTGAATCATCTAGAACAGAAAGCAGAAAAAAAGTTTTCTTATACTTTTTGTCTTGGGATCACTTCACATGCAAGAAATAAATCAGTAACTATTTTGCACTTTGTTCCATGATGCATAAATCTTAAATAATGTATCAATGGTATAGCGTGAGAATTAAATTGTTTCTTCTTGAGCCAGGAAAGATTTTGACATCCAGTCTATGGTCTACTGATCTCTTCTCTTTCTACTCTAAAATAGATAGAGGGCACCTGAGCCTGGAGAAAGTCAGACAGCAGGTCAAAACAAAATAAAGATGGCCTAAGTGTCCTCCCCTTAACGTCGACATGACACCAACACTAAAGAGGTACTACAATAACAATCTACATTTATATAATTTGAAATCATTTTTATGACATTTATATTTTATATTCATACTGACAGCAGTTTCCATTGTATTTTTTTTAGCTGAGAGTATGTCATCCACCTCCTTCACCATGAGCCAATGCAAAATGTTGTTCAATTTGCATCATTTGGTAGCTTGAATGACAAACTATCCATCCATCTATACACTTAAATGTTCTTCAGTTGGTTCCGAACTTTGCAGTGACTATTTAATCTTGAAGATCTCCATCCAGTGATTTTCTTTTCAAATTAATAGTGCCACTTAAACTGCATCATTTATGACCACCAGTTGATGTTATTAAAGCCAATGCTGACTTACACTGAGAAAGTGTTTTCCATGAGTGACATGGCACATTCAAATTGGCCCATTATTGTTCTTATGCTGTACATGCTGTTCTATTTCACGAGACTACCCAGAGCTCTATCTGGTGCTCCTGTTCATCATAAGCAGAACATTCTAGTTTTATTTCCCTCAAAGAACTTTGGAGGTGCTGATCCCCATGAAAAAACTTTTTTTTTTCATTCATTCATTCATCTTCTTCCGCTTAATCCTTTTCGGATCGCGGGGGGGCTGGAGCCTATCCCAGCATCTTTGGGCAAGAGGCAGGGTACACCCTGGACAGATCGCCAGTCCATCGCAGGGCCAACACAGAGAGACAGACAACCATTCACTCTCACAGTCATACCTAAGGACAATTTAGAATCCCCAGTTTTGATGCCAATTAACCTAACTTTTCTTTTTCTAAAATGTTTAATAACTTTTGAACTGTTGTTCATATCAGTGTGATTTTAAAAGTAATGTAACATGGATGTTCTAAGCTTTCCAGTGATACTCTTCTTGTTTGGAGTTTTGTTGCCACTGCATGGAACTTGATAACCTCATCGAATTCTGCAGCGCTGATTGTAAGGCTGCTGACATTTAGTCCAACCCATGCAACAGTAATGCTTTTAATGTGGAGGGAGGAATAACCAGGCAGAACAGTCCAGAGCAAAGCAGTCTTTTTTAATTTCTCTCTCTCACATCATCCAGAATCACAAGCATCAGAAAAAGTCACAGGTCGCAGGCATATCTCCTTTTATAGCCTATAACCCGCTCAGTCAGCTATGGTGCTGCAGTAACATGAAAGACTTTGCAATTACCATTCTCTTTGCCACTGTTTGCATCAACACACCAACCCCCCATGACCATTCCGTCTGAGTAAAAACATACTGAATGGCTCCCCCCGCCCCCCCAGAAACTCAGACTGAGCCTTAACCCTCATGTCCTTTGGGCTTCAGCCTACGTCCGTAGCGGCTGTAACAGGGGGGCTGCGGCTCTGAGGCGCTGCTGTGCCGGTGGGGGGCTCCTGGGGGTGTGTCCATCTGTGGGGGGGCATTGGGAGGGGTGGAAACATTTTTAGCATGCCATTGTGACTGATCTGACGAGTCATTTACCTGGGGAGTTCTCAGTGGGGGTCGTCCACGCCGAGGAGCCCGGGCCAACACCACCTGCTCGTCTGCTAAAACGAAAGCAGGCTTAAGCCTGTCTATACAGATTGTTTCCCTGCGTCCCCCCAAGTCTAACACAAAATGTTTCTCCCCGGGTTCCAGCACTCTGGTATGGGCCATCGTAGGGCGGGCGCAAGGGGGTCCGGTGGGTATCGTGCCTGACAAATACAAACACCACGTCCTTCAAGGCCTTTGGCACAAAAGCGCATGGAAAACAGTGGTGGACCGGACCAGGTACTGTCCCTGCCACTGCGCTATGCGGTGAAAGCGGGGATGGATCGGTGTTCAGCGCGGAGCTGTCCGGCAAAAATTCCCCTGGGAGCCGCAGCAGCTGGGAAAAAAACAGCTCTGCTAGGGAGGCCGCCAAATCCTCCTTCGGTGCTGAACGCAACCCTAATAGAACCCACGGCAACCGGTCCACCCAATTTGCATCCGTAAGCGAAGTCCTGAGCGCTGCTTTAAGTGACCTATGGAAATGCTCGCATAACCCATTGGCCTGGGGGTTGTGCAAGGGATAAGGGATAAGGGATAAGGACCTGTACTTATATAGCGCTTTTCTAATCTCAAAGACCACTCAAAGCACTTCACTAGCACTAACCCTCTACTCTAAGGGCCTGTAGGAGACAGATATCTAGGGACAACTTAGAACAACCAATTAACCTAACACGCATGTCTTTGGATTGTGGGAGGAAACGGAGCCCCCGGAGTAAACCCACACAGCACAGGGAGAACATGCAAACTCCACACAGAAAGGTTCCTACCCCTGCCAGCCTGGGGATTCAAACCTGGAACCTCCTAGCTATAAGGCAACAGTGCTAACTACTGCACCACCGTGCTGTATGTGGTCGCGAATTGTGATGCCCAGTCTCCGGACCATGGTGGACCAGAGGTCGGAAACAAACTGCGGGCCCCGATCGGACGTGATATCCGAAGGAGCGCCGAAACATGCCACCCATGTCGTCAAAAAAGCGCATACAACTTTTGCGGACGTGGTGGAAGCTAGCGGGACTGCTTTGGGCCAGCGCGTGGTGCGGTCTACCACTGTCAGGAGGTGCGTGAACCCCTGCGATGGCGGGAGTGGGCCCACAAGGTCCATGTGAACGTGATCGAACCGCTTAGCCAGGATATGGAACGTCTCCAAGGGGGCCTTTGTGTGCCTGTGCACTTTGGCTCGTTGGCACGCTATGCAGGCTGCAGCCCACTGTTTCACCTGTTTGTGCAGGCTCGGCTAGACAAACTTTGCTCCCATCATTTTGACTGACGCACGCACTCCTGGGTGCGCCAGGGAGTGAACTGACTCAAAAACACGACGGCACCAAGCACGTGGGACCAGCGGGCGCAGGCGGCCCGTGGAGACGTCACAGATTGGGGGGGGGCCGTCTTGCAGTATTCTGCTCTCCAGCCTTAACCCTGTTGGACCAGACTGGAGCACACAAACGTCCGCACCGCCGATCTGCTCAGCAGCCATGGCCGTGTAATCTATCCCCACGTAGACTGGGGCCACTATTGCACACGAGAGACAGTCCGCCACAACGTTGAATTTACTGGCCACATGCTGAATGTCGGTCGTAAACTCTGAGATCGTGGCCAGCTGTCTCTGCTGCCGGCCCAACCATGGTTCTGAAACCTTGGCCATAGCGTACATTAGCGGCTTGTGGTCCACGAACGCAGTGAAGGTGTGCCCTTCCAGCCAGAACTGGAAGTGGCGTATGGCCAGGTGGAGAGCCAGTAACTCCCCGTCGAACGCATTGTATATACGCTCACTGTCATGCAAAGACCTGCTAAAAAAAGCAAGCAGCTGCCAAGAACCGGCGACACGCTGCCCCTATGGCCGTGTCTGACGCGTCAGTAGTGAGCGCTATCCGAGCCGCCGGGTCCGGGTGCGCCAGTAGTGCGGCGTTCACCAGGGCTGTTTTAACCTCAGAAAACGCCTGCTCTCGCTCAGGAGTCCAGTCGACTCTGTCCGCCGGTTTCCATTTCTTAAGCACGGCGTACAACGGCTGCATGAGTTGGGCTGTGCGGGGGAGGAAATGGTTGTAAAAGTTAACCATCCCCAAAATTCCTGCAGCGCCCTGACCGTCTGAGGCCGGGGTAAATCTGCCACTGCACACACTTTGTCCAGTAAGGGTATCGCGCCCTCCGGTGAGATGCGGTGGCCCAAAAAATCGATTCCCGTCACCCCAAACTGGCACTTTGCCAGATTGATTATTAATCTGTGCTCCTTCAACCTCTGGAAAACTGTTCTGAGGTGGGCTATGTGTTCGTCCTCGGACGCGCTGGCCACCAGGATGTCGTCCAGGTAGATGAACACAAACGGCAGATCGCGCAACACCGCATTCATCATGCCTTGGAATGTCTGCACCGTGCCTTTTAACCCGAAAGGCATGCGTAAAAACTCAAAAAGACCAAACAGGGTTATTACTGCCATCTTAGGTATGTCCTCAGCGCGCACCAGGACCTGGTGGTAATCGCAGACCAGGTCTATCTTGGAAAAAACCCCGGTGAGGTGGACGGAAAAATCCTGAATATGCGGGATTGGGTAGCGGTCGTGCGCTGTGGTGTTGTTCAATCTGCGGAAATCTCCGCACAGTCGCCACGATCCCTCAGCTTTAGGAACCATATGTAGCAGGGATGCCCATGGGCTGTTTGAATGTCTGATGATGCCCAGCTTTTCCAAGTTGGCAAACTCCTTGTGCGCTATGGCCAGTTTAGTTGCGTCCAGGCGCCAAGGTCTTGCGAAAACGGGCAGCCCCGTGGTGGTAATGAAGTGCTCCACCCCGTGTTTAGTGACGGTCGCCGAAAAAGTCGGGACCGTGAGTGCTGGGAACTAGGTGAGTAGTGTGCGGAACTTACCCCCTGGAGCTGTGACGTTGGCTAGCATTGTGGGCCCAGCTCCTCTAGCTGTATAGGGGAAAGAATCAAAAGACATTGCGTTAATCAGGCATCTGTTAGCTACATCGACTAGTAGACCGTGTGCACACAAAAAATCAGCGCCCAAAATGGGAAAGCTGCATGCCGCTATGACGAATGTCCATTGGCATACCATTGGCACGGTGACACGCATCAGCGTGCGTCCTCTCCAAAACGGCGGTGATAGAAGCAGAGTGTGTCTCTCCGGTGCTTCTTGGCCTCTGCTGCAGCCACCGTCGTTGGCTCCTCGCCCCTGCTGGCCGTCTCACTGGGTTCCGACGCCGCTGCTTTCACTGCGAGGGCTCTGGTGGTGAGAATAATCTGATCGGCCTCGAACTGGGCCTCGGTGTGGAGGAACCAAGACTTTGGGTCGTGTAGCCAAAAGTCTGGGAGTTTGACCGCAATGGCGCACACGTTGCCGGCACCTCCAGTCCGGGTCGTCTCCGGGGTGTTCGCCTCGAGTTCCATTGTGCGTCAAGGGTCACCAGTGTGGAGAGAGGAATAACCAGGCAGAGCGGTCCAGAACAAAGCAGGCTTTATTAATTTCTCTCTCTCACATCATCTAGAATCACAAGCATCAGAAAAAGTCACAGGTCGCAGGCACCTCTCCTTTTATAGCCTAAGACACGCTCAGTCACCTGTGGTGCTGAAGTAACATGAAAGACTTTGCAATTACCACTCTCTTTGTCACTGTTTGCATCAACACACCAACCCCCCCCGCATGAGCACATAAACCCCCCATGACCATTCCGTCTGAGTGAAAACATACTGAGTGGTTTCCCACATTAACACTGTTCAGCCAGCTAACATAATGGGCTAACATTCTCTTGGTGTTGGTGGTGGGGGCTGAAGTGGTTACATATACACACGTGGACAAAATTGATGGTACCCCTCTCTTAATGAAAGAAAAACCCACAATGGTCACAGAAGTAACTTGAATCTGACAAAAGTGGTAATAAATAAAAATTCTAGGAAAATTAACCAATGAAAATCAGACAATGCTTTTGAATTGTGGTTCAACAGAATTATTTTAAAAAACAAACTCATGAAACAGGCCTGGACAAAAATGATGGTAGCCTTAACTTAATATTTTGTTGCACAACCTTTTGAGGCAATCGCTGCAATCAAACGATTTCTGTAACTGTCAATGAGACTTCTGCACCTCTCAGCAGGTATTTTGGCCCACTCCTCATGAGCAAACTGCTCCAGTTGTCTCAGGTTTGAAGGGTGCCTTCTCCAGACGGCATGTTTCAGCTCCTTCCACAGATGTTCGATAGGATTTAGATCAGGGCTCACAGAAGGCCACTTTAGAATAGTCCAATGTTTCGCTCTTAGCCATTCTTGGGTGTTTTTAGCTGTGTGTTTTGGGTCATTATCCTGTTGCAAGACCCATGACCTGCGACTGAGACCAAGCTATCTGACACTGGGCAGCACATTTTTCTCTAGAATACCTTGATAGTCTTGAGATTTCATTGTACCCTGCACAGATTCAAGATGCAGCAAAGCAGCCCCAGAACATAACAGAACCTCCTCAATGTTTCACAGTAGGGACAGTGTTCTCTTCTTGGTATGCTTCATTTTTGCGTCTGTGAACATAGAGCTGATGTGCCTTGCCAAAAAGTTCCAGTTTTGTCTCGTCTGTCCATAGCACATTCTCCCAGAAGCTTTGTGGCTTGTCAACATGCAGTTTGGCAAATTCCAGTCTGGCTTTTTTATGATTTGTTTTCAACAGTGGTGTCCTCCTCGGTCGTCTCCCATGAAGTCCACTTTGGCTCAAACAACGACGGATGGTGCGATCTGACACTGATGTACCTTGACCTTGGAGTTCACCATGAATGTGTTTAGAGGTTGTTCTGGCCTCTTTTGTTACCATTCGTATTATCCGTCTCCTCCTGCAGCCACGTCCAGGGAGGTTGGCTACAGTCCCGTGGATCTTAAATTTCTGAATAATATGTGCAACTGTAGTCACAGGAACATCAAGCTGCTTGGAGATGGTCTTATAGCCTTTACCTTTAACATGCTTGTCTATAATTTTCTTTCTAATCTCCTGAGACAACTCTCTCCTTTGCTTCCTCTGGTCCATGTTTAATGTGGTACACACCATGTCACCAAACAGCACAGTGACTACTTGTCACCCTTTAAATAGGCTGACTGACTGATTACAAGTTTGTAGACACCTGTGATGTTAATTAGAGGACACATCTTGGTTGAACATGTCCCTATGGTCACATTATTACCTCCGCCAGGCCGAAAGGCCAGGAGGAGGTAATGTTTTTGCCGGGGTTTGTCTGTGTGTTTGTCTGTGTGTTTGTCTGTTTGTCTGTCTGTCTGTCTGTTTGTCTGTTGGTTAGCAAGATAACTCAAAAACTTTTGGACGGATTTCAATGAAACTTTCAGGCGTTGTTGGAAATGGTACAAGGAAGAACTGATTAAATTTTGGGGATGATCCGCATCACCGTCTGCATACAGGAATTTTTTAAAGCATTTTTCCACACTGTGACATACGGCCATTTTCAACATGTGCGCAGGCGCAATGGAGGGCGCTGGGCGTCGTGTCTGACCAACACAAACTCCGCCTTCTTCAACGTTTTACCCACGAAAGCATACGGAAAACACTGGTGGCCTGGGCCCCCCAGCGTGCCTGTGCCAGCCATAGGCGCTGCGCACATTGCGCTGGTCGTCGTGTCTGACCAACACAAACTCCGCGTTCTTCAACGCTTTAGGCACAAAAGCACACGGAAAACACTGCTGGCCTGGGCCCGCCAGCGTGCCTGTTTTTGCGCCACGCTGCAAAACCTGACACGGTCACCTGTCCGCCGCCCGATTATTTGCCACTAATTCCCCGCCCAGCTATAGGCGCTGCGTAAAAACGACCTCTCTGCCGGGGAAGATTCTAAATTCTGTTTTGCCGCGGAGCACAACCCCAATATAATATAAAACCCACGGCAACCTGTCTAACCAATCTGCATCCGTCAGTGGAGGAGATGGACACACCAACACTTCAGTTTATTACCTCCGCCAAGGAGGCAATGCTTTTACAACTGTAAAACGGGGCTATAAGGGACGGCGGGGTAATGTGGGACACTTTTCTACATGTAATTCTGCTTTTTTAATTTTGCTTCCGCCTAGATTTGATCAGAATCAGAATCAGAATCAGCTTTATTGGCCAAGTATGCACAACACATACAAGGAATTTGACTTTGGCTAAAAACTTGCTCTCATTGTTCAGGTGGAGGATTTAAATAAGGATTCAATGACAACAGAGTATGTACAGTAAATTACAGTCTGTCCACGTTTCTATAAAAGGATGCAAATATATACAGGAATATATGCAGTTATTTACTCAGACTAACCACACTTTGCAGAAATATATGAAAAAATATACAGTCACACAGTATTTCATTGTGAACTCAGATTCAGTGATATAATGTGAATGAAGTAAAAAGCAGTGTGAGAGTTATGTGCAATGTAATAATGGATGAAAAGTCATGAGTACAGCAACGGGTAGGACTAGGTGAATGTTAGGAGTTCATCAGAGTGATGGCTTGAGGAAAGAAACTGTTCCTGTGACGGGTGGTTTTGACCTTCAGTGATCTGTAACGACGACCAGAAGATAGAAGTTCAAACAGTTTGTGGCCGGGGTGTGATGGGTCAGCACAGATGTTTCCCGCCCGTTTCCTGGTTAAGGACCGATATAAGTTCTCAATGGAGGGTAGGTCAGTACCAATGATCCTCTCCGCAGACTTAATGATCCGCTGCAGTCTGGTCTTGTCCTGTTTAGTGGCAGATCCAAACCAGACAGTGATGGAAAAGCAGAGGACAGATTGGATGATGGCGGTGTAGAAGACAACCAGCAGCTCCTGAGGCAAATCAAACTTCTTGAGCTGACGCAGAAAAAACAACCTCTGCTGGGCCTTTTTCCGGATAGTGTCTATATGGGAGGACCACTTCAGGTTCCGGGAGATTGTGGTTCCCAGAAACTTGAAGGAGTCCACAGTGGACACTGTGCTGTTGAGGATGGTGAGTGGGGGGAATGAAGGGGGGTGTTGCCTGAAATCCACAGTCATCTCCACCGTTTTGGCTGGGTTAAGTTCAAGATGGTTCTGGCTGCACCAGAGGATCAGCTGCTCCACCTCCCGCCTGTATGCAGACTCATCATCATCCCGGATCAAACCGATGACTGTGGTGTCGTCCGCAAACTTCAGGAGCTTCACCGAAGGGTCCTCTGATGAAGGATTCATGGATATTTGACAATAACAACACAACTCAGCGTCCTGCTCAAAATAAAAAAAGCAGAATTACATTTAAAACATTTCCCAGAAAAGTGTCCCTTATTAACCCGCCGTCCCTTATAGCCCCGTTTTACACTACTGAACCACTAATCCTATCACTATCACATTGATTGTCATTCATTAATTGTCTGTTTATTGCACTGTCCATGTCAAATAAACAAATAATCATTGTGAATCCAATTGCTACTCATATCTTTTCATGCTCAGGGAATCTGAAAACGTACACACAAACACTGTATGGGGGGAACTGTGCCGCTTGGCGGAGGTCTGCACTCTCCGAGTGCTTTTCTAGTTTTCAATCTTTTCTAGGGGTACCATCATTTTTGTCCAGGCCTGTTTCATGAGTTTGTTTTTTAAAGTAATTCTGTTGAACCACAATTCAAAAGCACTGTCTAATTTTCATTGGTTAATTTTAATAGAATTTTTATTTATTACCACTTTTGTCATATTCAAGTTATTTCTGTGACCATTGTGGGTTTTTCTTTCATTAATAGAGGGGTACCAACAATTTTGTCCATGGCTGTAGTAACTCAAATGATCAAATAATGACCACAAAGTAAACATCAAGGATCCACAACCAAAACAAAGGTAGCAGGTAGCAGACAATGGGATCAGCTGGTTTGTTTATCTTTCTGATTGTTAGCTGGATTACACAAGAACTACTCGAAGTATTTTGATGAAATTTTCACCAGAGGTGGCCCTTGGGCAACAGATAAACCCATTACATTTTGGATGAAATCCGTGCATCCATCTGTCCATCTGTCAGCAAGATTACTCAAAAACTACTGGAGCAATTTGGAGGTATGGACAGAGGAGCGGATGGATGGCTGGAGGGAGGGGGGAACAGATGGGTGGACAGATGGAGCCTTGGCAGAGGTATGTGCTCTCTGAGTGCCCTCTAGTTTGTGACTGAAGTAACTCTCAGAACAGTCGACAATGTTCACATTTCATTTAAAATTAAATTGACAACCTCTTCAAAACATTAATTTTACTTACTCACCAGAATAACAATAGAATGGAATTGTTATTTTTGTATTGAACGTGTGACATGTAAAAGATGTACTGTAGGTAGCACATTCAGTTATGAGATTTAAGTACAATGCATCCGGAAAGTCGTCGTCGGCCTCCGTCGGTCTATGATGACCATGGAAGAGAATCCTAAACGTCTACTCTGCTGGAACAGCACCGCCTGTGGCTGAACAGGCCGATGCGCACCGGTGTTCTACCTTCCAGCGTTGGGTGTTGGTAGGATTCAAGCCTGGGCAGGAAGATATGGAGGACAAGATGTTACCCATGCAGCATGTCCCCCCTCTCCACGTCACTGATGAATCCAAAGGAACAGCAGGGCTGCTATAGTTTGGCACCAGCGCCGTCGCAGGAGCTGCCAGAACGATGTTGAGCACAACAGAGAACTGCCTTAGGGGCTCCGACTCCAGATTTTTCCTCAGGGTTGACTCCCGAAGCCTTTCCCTTGACCGGGTGTGCCGCAAGGCAGCGGAGGTTTGAAATCAGGGTTTACCTTCCCCTAGATGGGCTACCTTCCCAGGTTGATGAGCCACCATCTACCCGAAGCATCTGGTTTTAAGGCGCCAGAGATCCGCCCTCGCCCCTTCTCCTATTAGTAAAAGCAGTTCCGCCGGGCTTAGAGACTAAACCACACGGGCAGGCTAGGAGTTGGACTTAGTTGTCAGAGGCTTTTCGAGACGCACGCCGTAAGGAGCATTTTATGAGCACTGGGAGCTTAACCCCAGTGCCGCTACTGGCTATGACAACCTTGGAACCTTGGATCCGGAAAGTATTCACAGCACTTCACCTTTTCCACATTTTGTTGTGTTACAGCCTTAATCCAAAATGGATAAAATTTATTTTTTCCCCTCAAAATTCTATACACAATACCCCATAATGACAAAATGAAAAAAGTATTTTTAAGATTTTTGCAAATTTATTAAAAATAAAAATCTAAGAAATCACATGTACATAAGTATTCACAGCCTTTGCCATGAAGCTCAAAATTGAGCTCAGGTGCATCCTGTTTCCACTGATCATCCTTGAGATGTTTCTGCAGCTTAATTGGAGTCCATCTATGGTAAATTCAGTTGATTGGACATGATTTGTAAAGGCACACACCTGTCTATATAAGGTCCCACAGTTGACAGTCCATGTCTCAGCACAAACCAAACATGAAGTCAAAGGAATTGTCTATAGACCTCTGAGACAGGATTGTCTCGAGACACAAATCTTTGGAAGGGTACAGAAAAATTTCTGCTGCTTTGAAGGTCCCAGTGAGCACAGTGGCCTCCATTATACGTAAATGGTAGAAGTTTGGAACCACCGGGACTCTTCCAAGAACTGGCCAGCCATCTAAATTGAACGATCGGGGGAGAAGGGCCTTAATCAGGAAGGTGACCAAGAACCCAATGGTCACTCTGTCAGAGCGCCAGCGTTCCTCTGTGCAGAGAGGAGAACCTTCCAGAAGGACAACCATCTCTGCAGCAATCCACCAATCAGGCTTGTATGGTAGAGCGGCCAGACAGAAGCTACTCCTTAGTAAAAGGCATAAGCCCACCTGGAGTTTGCCAAAAGGCACCTGAGACCATGAGAAAAAAATTCTCCGGTCTGATGAGAGAAAGTCTCTCATCTCTTTGGCATGAATGCCATGCGTCATATTTGGAGGAAACCAGGCACTGCTCATCACCAGGCCAATACCATCCTTACAGTGAAGCATGGTGGTGGCAGCATCATGCTGTGGGGATGTTTTTCAGTGGCAGGAACTGAGAGACTAGTCAGGATAGAGGGAAAGATGAATGCAGCAATGTACAGAGACATCCTGGATGAAAACTTGCTCCAGAGCGCTCTTGACCTCAGACTGGGGTCACGGTTTATCTTTCAGCAGGACAACAACCCTAAGTACACAACCAAAATATCAAAGGAGTGGCTTCAGGACAACTCTGTGAATGTCCTTGAGTGGCCCAGCCAGAGCCCAGACTTGAATCCAATTGAGCATTGCTGGAGAGATCTGAAAATGGCTGTGCACCGATGCTTCCCATCCAACCCAATGGAGCTTGAGAGGTGCTGCAAAGAGGAATGGTCGAAACTGCCCAAAGATAGGTGTGCCAAGCTTGTGTCATCATATTCAAAAAGACTTAAGGCTGTAATTGCTGCCAAAGGTGCATCAACAAAGTATTGAGCAAAGGCTGTGAATACTTATGTACATGTGATTTCTTACTTTATTTATTTTTAATAAATTTGCAAAAATCTCAAAACTTTTTTCACATTGTCATTTTGGGGTGTTGTGTGTAGAATTTTGATGAAAAAATGAATTTAATCCATTTTGAAATAAGGCTGTAACACAACAAAATGTGGAAAAAGTGAAGCGCTGTGAATATTTTCCAGATGCACTGTAAATTAAATGCAACTTCTGTGATAATAAATTTAAGTGGCATGAAACACTTTACTGTAATGCAGTAATATAAAGTAGTTAATAACCAGAGTGGTAGCCTAGTGGTACAGCATCCACCCCACAGCTGGGTCATACCAAGCACTACATAAAAAAAAAATGGTACTTTCCACCTTCTAGCTTGGTGCTCAGCATAACAGAATGGGGAAAGGAAAGTTAAGCACAGAGCTACCAGAGGACTGACCTCCCACTGTAGCTTTCACTACTTACAGTAGCTGTGTGGCCGAGGGTCAGAGAAACGGAGATGGGCGCTGCTCCTATACACCAGCGGTCCCCAGCCTTTTTTGCACCACGGACCGGTTTAATGTCAGACAGTATTTTCAGGGACCAACCTTTAAGGTGTAGCGGATAAGTACAACAAAAGAACATGATACGACTGGCATAAAAACTGTGGTATTTTCTAAATATAATAATAAACGTGAATCCACTGCGTACTCATTTGCAACTTTATTAACAGTGTCCTCTTAACATCGCAACAACAACAACATAACATGAGTAACATCCTCTCTGCCCACAACACTCTCTGGTCGCCCTTTAGTGACTAAAGGGCTCACACAATAACATGCAGCGAGCAGACCACAGTGCACAGTGGCCAAAAAACTGACAGTACACAATAACGTAAATAGCTCGGGTTAACTTAGAGTCCTCCAGGACGCGCTACTGACTCGGGAGAAAGCAACTGGGTAAAGTGCCACACCGTAGCAGCACCGCTGCAAGGGGAAACGCTAACAGTTTGTACTCACAGAACAGGAGCAGTCCGAGTAGTCCAAGCATATCCCGTGAGCACACACACAACCAGAAACCACACTGAGGGGAGTAGTGACAGTGCGGCTTCCGACTCCCTCGTTAGACAGTACATTCATATGACGATTGTCTGTTAAATGCAGCTTTCTTTTTCTTGGAAGTCATAGGCTCTTCTTCTGTCTCCTCACTGGGCCTTTTCCCCTTCGCAAAGAAACTTTCCAAAGACATTTGTTTTTTACTCATTTTGCTAGCTCGTGGGTTTAATTTTAGTGGTAACATATCACGTGACCCAGACAAGCGTCTTGACATGCGTCAAGAGTGAGCCATAGACAGATGTAACGGAGAGAATCCGGTAAGTTTTCAAAATAAAACATCATTCAGACTCAGGTAATACATAAAACGGACATTATGTAAGTTATTTATTCTTTCCGTGCAGCCCGGTACCAAATGACCCACGGACTGGTACCGGTCCGCAGCCCGGGGGTTGGGGACCGCTGCTATACACCACATGGTGTCCCACATGCTGTGGAAGGAATAGCTGTCACTGCCTATTGTCGACAATCCAACTTCCCATCGTGCAGTCAGAAAATGGTGGAAAACCCTTATCATCTGACACCGGTCACTGCCCAGCAGTAAAGGTGGTGCCACAAAAGGGTGCAACACACAAATCAGTCACCAGATTAAATATGGACCAAGAACATAGATATAAATGACTCATTCTGACAGAGTAAACCAAGATTGATTAGTAACACAGGTTTTAATATGTTGGATTTTTTTCCTCAGACCTTTGTTTTTGGTTATTTACTGCATTTTTCATTTTAATAAAGCCTGATAGCACCACATTCTGAGAAATGTCTTGTTTCACTGAACCTGTGATGCGGAAGTCCAAAAAAAAATGTCATGTAACTGATCAACTGAGGTGACCCCAACACAAGTATCAATTTTCCTCCATTCTCTCCACCTTGGTTGTCTTGTCTAACAATACCCAAAAAGAGGCCTCAAGTATTATTTTTAACTCTGAAATGTCCTTTGATGCTAAGGTGACTGAAGTGGTTCACTGGTGCTTTGAGACAGCTCAGGTCACTTCTCCCTTTTCCTCTGCAGACGCAGAAAAGGTCATAGATGCTTTTATCTCTGCTCCACTATTGGATTGCGCTTTACTTTGGGATCAGCAAACAAAACACTCAAAGAGTGCCGTTTTCAAAATGCCAGTGCCATGCTTTGTACACATTTCATTTACTTTCATTTATTTGCACAGATTTAAAATGATCCCATTACATCTATTTTTGCTGTTCTTCGTCAGCTACATGCAAGTTTGATAATTTATTTAAAGCTTTTGAAACCTAGAGATTCAATCATATTGTTTTAGTTCAAGCTGGCAAGTTTTTTTTTTTCAGTTTTAGAATGTCACTTTAACCATATTACACAGTAAGTTTGCCTGCTACAATGCAGCGTTACATTTTAAGGCCTAATGATGTACATTTTCCAGGGATCAATTTTAAGTTTCCTCAAGAGCACAGAAAAATAGTTTTAAAGACCAAAAACATTTGTTTTACAGCTCATGGTGGTATAAAGAACCAGCTGTTTTACTCTCCAAACTTCCTCTGACGGGGCTGCAGCTAGTTGGAGACTGAGCCATGTTGCTTCCATTTAAGGGAGCTTTATATTTCATTTAAATTGCTCTTGATTTTTCAGCCAGTAACTAAACCTGACAGCTGTAATAGATTTGGGTAAACAAGGGAAATCTGCAGCACTTCCATGGGAGGAGAATTAAATGAGAATCTCTGTTAGGCCCAAAGGCAGATACTTGATTAATAAAACAGATGTGCTAAATGTGACTCTAACAAGAACATTTAGCCGTGAAGAAGCAAAATCTGATTTTTTTTTATGTTATAATCTGACCTCATCAGCAACAGTTTATTAATAATAAATAAAGTCGACAATAATCATATCAGTGTATTCTGCATTCAATTTTCTATTTTTTATTTTGTCCTGCCTGACACGGGTAAGCTGTTGCCATGGTAGTTCAGATGAAGCACGAATGATAATTGTTTCACCAAAGCAGTGTGTGAATTATTAAAACCTTGAGGGCATGAATGAGCAGACTGAGAAAAAGAAAAGAAATGAGACATAATTGGGACTTATCACTCTGTCTTCATTGGCAAGTGTTTGTCTTTTTTTTTTTTTTAACACGTTTCGGAGGCTCACAGCTGTGTAGATAGCAGAGATGATACAGCAATTTGCAAGTGAATCCGAGAGGCTCCAGCCTGTCCTGAGAGTTTTTAAAGGAATATCTAAGTAGCTTCATGAATAGTAGAGGAGGTAGAGTGCAGCAGATTAACCAAAGAGAGCCAAGGAGGAAATGGTGCCTGCATCCCATCAGCTTTAGCAAGGAATTGTCTTTGTTTACTATTAAATACATCAATTTCTTTAGGTTACATTTATATTCGCTGGAAGCCAGGCCTTAAAAAAAAAAATCATTCCCACAGAAAAGCCAATAGAATCAGCTCATTAACAATTTATTTAGGAAAATGGTGGTGGGAAAATTCACAAACAAAAAGCAAGCGCTGCATCAAAATCCAAAATTATGTTTTATTATATCTCACACAAAATAACCACATTAATAATAATAAAAAAGAAAAAACTACAATCAAACAGGCATGTCCAAAAACACACAGACAAGTTCTGTGCACTCACTTACTCCGAACATGGAACACAAAGGGACTCCAAAATAGAGGGTACGCATATGATGTCACCGAACGGAACTCATGTCAGTTAAAGAACACTGTGGGGCAAAAATGAGTGGCAGCATTAAGGTGCCTTCACACCAAATGCAAACGGGCGGTGCAAATGCATACAAAGTCAATGGAAAGAGGTGAGCACACGCAAAATCGTGCATTCACGTCCATGGGATAGCACTAGCTTTGAGATTCTGCCGTCATCGTAGGAAAAGTATCAACACTGGAGAGTAAACTAGTTTAAAAATGAGACTGAGACTCACCTGGAGACAGGTGGACCGGGAGCTCTTCAGCTGAATCGGGATGTTGGAGTTGTTTACCCACAGATTCTTGCCACTGACGTGCTAATAAGGCAAGCAAGC
The DNA here is from genome assembly GCA_020510985.1 of Pholidichthys leucotaenia. Classification (NCBI taxonomy): domain Eukaryota; kingdom Metazoa; phylum Chordata; class Actinopteri; order Cichliformes; family Pholidichthyidae; genus Pholidichthys; species Pholidichthys leucotaenia. The sequence goes on along the minus strand of CM035847.1, from coordinate 123,301,167 downwards.
AAGCAATGTAAACACCCATCAAGTTTTGGAGGCAGGGACAACTTTTTTCAGGTGAGCCCCCCTCCCCCCCCCGATAATGTAAACCTAAGCATGACATTTTTGGGGGGATTTCCACAGCAGGTTGAACACTGCTGCAGAAATTATAAAGGCAATTTCACCTGCCTGCAACTCACCAGAGGGTGAATTCAACAGTTTACATTGAGCTATAATGTAATCGTGCTGCGTGAAAAATTCGCCCGTTCATGTTTGGTTTGAAGGCACCTTTAGGGTATATGCAGTAAAACACAAAAATACTCTCATCATTCTATCTTGATTAATTGGCAAAAAAATTAAATTGTGGAGAGTGTGAAATGAGGAGGCAAGGTTACGAGCAGACGAAGTTTATTACACTCTCCCATCAGTCATACACAAAAAGCATAAACAGTTAAGCACAGCTTCTCCTTTTATATCCACAGCTCGACTCACCTCTCCACGGCACTTCACATCACAAAGCATGACATTTCACATCACAATACATTCACCCTTGACCCCCCACAGCTCCTTCTTCCTGCCAAACTCCCCATGATCTCCTTGCTATTGTCCACCTCTCTTTATTCACTGCATCCTGACTGGGACGCTGTCTGCCGACTCACCCAAGGTCCTACACCACCACCCCCAGACAGAGTTTCAGTCCACATGCCTTTTGGGCTTCAGTCTCCTCCCATATCTGCTGTAACCGGGGTTTCTGTGCTGGCGGGGGGCTGCTGGAGGTGTGTCTGACTGCGGGTGGGCCGTGGCGAGGTGGGGGGGAAACTCCGCTTTGCCCGTGTGGCTGTCCTGGTGAATCGTTTGCCTGGGGAGCTCTCCGTGGGGGTCTTCCACGCCAAGGGGCCCGAGCCAGGAGCACTTGCTCGTCTGCCACCACAAAGGCGGGCTTAAGTCTGTCTATGCATATTTTCCCCCGACGCCCTCCAAAATCTAACAAAAAATGCTTGTCCCCTATTTCCAGCACTCTGAACGGGCCATCATAGGGTGGGCGCAATGGAGAGCAATGGGCATCGTGCCTGACGAACACGAACCCCTCGTTCTTCAAAGTTTTCGGCACGAAAGCGCATGGAAAACAGTGATGGGCCGGGCCGGGCCGGGCAGCGTGCCTGTGTCTGCACTCTGTTGCAAAAGCTGAGACGGGCAGTTGTCTGGTGCGGGATTATCTGGCAAAAATTCCCCGGGCAGGCACAGCGGCTAAGAAAAAACAAGCTCTGCCGGGGAAGCCTCCAAATCCTCTTTCGGTGCGGAACGCAACCCCAATAAAACTCACGGCAACTGGTCTACCCAATTTGCATCCGTAAGCGAAGCCCTGAGCGTTGCTTTCAGTGACCTATGAAAACGCTCGCATAACCCATTGGCCTATGGGTTGTACGCGGTTGTGCAATGAATTGCAACACCCAGGCTGCGGGCCATCGCGGACCACAGGTCGAAAACAAACTGAGGGCCCCTATCAGACGTGATGTCCGACGGGATTCCAAAACGCGCCACCCATGTTGTCAAAAAAGCGCACCCCACATCCGCGGACGTGGTTGCCGCCAGCGGGACTGCTTCTGGCCAGCGTGTGGTGCGGTCCACCACTGTCAGGAGGTGCGTGCACCCCTGCGACGGCGGGAGGGGGCCCATGAGGTCCGCGTGAGCGTGGTCGAATCTTTTAGCCGGTATACTAAACGGCTCCAAAGGAGCCTTCGTGTGTCTGTGTACTTTGGCTCATTGGCACGCTACACAGGCTGCAGCCCACTCTTTCACTTGTTTGCGCAGGCCTGGCCACACGAATTTCGTTCCCACCATTTTGACTGACGCGCGCACTCCTGGGTGCACCAGAGCATGAACTGACTCAAACGCGCGGCGGCGCCACGCAACCGGGACCACCGGGCGCGGGCGTCCCGTGGAGACGTCGCAGATTAGGGGGGGGCTGCCGTCTTGCAGTACTCTGCTCTCCAGCCTTAACCCTGTTGGTCCAGACTGGAGCGCGCGCACGTCTGTATCGCCAACCTTCTCTGCGGCCATGGCTGTATAATCTATCCCTACGCAGACCGGGGCCACCACCGCGTGCGAGAGGCAGTCCGCCACCACATTCAGTTTACCTGACACATGCTGAATATCGGTCGTAAACTCCGAGATCGCGGCCAGCTGCCTCTGCTGCCGGCTCGACCAAGGTTCCGAAACCTTGGCCATCACGAACATCAGCGGCTTGTGGTCCACAAACGCGGTGAAGTTGCGCCCTTCCAGCCAGAACTGGAAGTGGCGTATGGCCAGGTGGAGAGCCAGCAACGCTCTATCGAACGCGCTGTATTTACGCTCACTGTCGCGCAAAGCCTTGCTGAAAAAAGCAAGCGGCTGCCAAGAACCAGCGACACGTTGCTCCACGACGGCCCCTATGGTACGTCCGAGGCGTCGGTGGTGAGCGCTGTCCGGGCTGCCGGGTCTGGGTGCGCCAACAGTGCGGCGTTTGCCAGGGCTGCTTTAACATTAGAGAACGCCTGCTCTTGCTCCAGAGTCCATTCGACTCCCTCTGCGGGTTTCCGTCTCTTGAGCGCGGCGAACAATGGCTGCATGAGTTGAGCTGCGTGGGGGTGGAAATGGTTATAAAAGTTAACCATCCCCCAAAATTCTTGCAGCGCCTTGATCGTCTGAGGCCGGGGAAAGTTCGCTACAGCGCGCACCTTATCGGGCAAGGGTATCGCTCCCTCCGGTGAGACGCGGTGCCCCAGAAAATCAATCTGCGTCACGCCAAACTGGCACTTCGCCGGGTTGATTATTAACCCGTGCTCCTCCAACCTCTGGAAAACCGTCCTGAGGTGGGTTACGTGTTCGTCCTCAGATGCACTGGCTACCAGGATATCATCCAGGTAGACGAACACAAACGGGAGATCGCGCAGCACCCCGTCCATCATGCGTTGGAATGTCTGTGCCGCTCCTTTTAACCCGAATGGCATGCGCAGGAACTCGAACAAGCCGAACGGAGTTATTACCGCCGTTTTGGGTATGTCCTCCGCGCGCACTGGGACCTGGTGGTAACCGCGGACCAGGTCTATTTTAGAAAAAATGCGTGCTCCGGCGAGGTGAACGGAAAAATCCTGAATGTGGGGAATCGGGTAGCGGTCGTGTGCTGTGGCGTTATTCAACCTGCGGAAATCCCTGCACGGTCGCCACGACCCCTCAGCCTTAGGGACCATGTGTAGCGGGGATGCCCATGGGCTGTTCGAACGCCTGATGATGCCCAACCTTTCCAGGTTGGCGAACTCCTTGCGCGCTATGGCCAGTTTAGCTGCGTCCAAGCGCCGAGGTCGTGCGAAAACGGGCGGCCCAGTGGTGGTTATAAAGTGCTCCACCCCGTGTTTAGTGATGGCCGCCAAAAACATCGGGACCGTGAGTGCTGGGAACTGAGTGAGCAGTGTGTGGAACTTACCGCCTGGAGCTGTGACGTTGGCTTGTGTTACTGGCCTGGCCCCTCGAGCTGTACAGGGGAGAGAGTCAAAGGACAGTGCATTAACCAGGTGCCTGTTAGCAACGTCAACCAGTAAACCATGTGCACAAAGAAAATCAGCCCCCAGGATATGGTAATTCAGTGTTGCTATGACAAAAGTCCACTTGTACATACGGCCATGAAGAGATAATGTAGCTGTCACAGTGAAAAGGTTTATGTATCTTTGGTTCTTTTTCTGAAATAATGTTTGTTTATGGGTGTGTGCGCCAATGTTGCGGACGTTAGCGGTGTCCTTTTCTCCGCCTTCAATCCCTCCATATTGTGGCGCAAATGCGCTCGTGCTGCCGAGCTCGCGGGTGAGTCGGAGAGCTCATGAAGGGGGCTCGTGCAGGTGTCTCGCCCCGCCTATCAGCGCCATTGTCTGAGCGAGTGTCGGGAGAGAGGACAGAGTGTTTTTCTGCAGGCAGTCGGACTGTTAAATGTTCTCAACATGTTTGTGAGGAAACCAGCAGCGGGCCTGGACCTGATATGGTGCAAAAATGGGTGGTAGGCATGCGCTATTCACATGCCTGATTAGAAGAGTAACACGGCTGCTGGAGGCTGTCCACAATCAGATGCAGAGAGAGGACTTTGTTTGGGAAATTTGTGACATGACTAACAACTCCTAAATTCTAGGCAGAAGGCACACACGGTATGTGATTATTTTTGTTTATGAACATTTGTTAAGTGTTATAATTTATTTTGTATTCATGTTTTTTATGTCTGTATTTTTAGTTTTTCCCGGTGTTTAAGGGCGAAGATTTGCTGTGGCAAAATAAACAAAAAACTTGTCAACATCAGTTGGAGCGTGGTTTTCTGACCTAGAAGAAGACTTTGGGAGCGGTTACAGTGAAAAACGTGCCTAATCCAGGAGCAAGCAGCAAGATTCCTGCAGGGCCATGCTTCAAGGACTTTGTTTGCTGCCCAAATAAAAGACTTGCATGCTTCTTCCCACATCCGTTGGACATTCAGCCGGACAGAAGAGGTGCCAGAGCGACATTTATGGACAATGCAGTTTGCAAAAGGTCACAACACCTTTAAGGTACCAGGTTAGATGGTATATTTTCAGTTTGGAACCTTTTAATTCCTAAGTTAAATTGAGAAAAGAAACATAAGTAAAAGCTATTCTTGAAGTGTTGTAAATTACTGAAGAGTGTCACTTGTTTCCTATTGTATGTTCTCCCAGCAGTTTTCTAACTTTCCTTTCACTGTAAAATTCCAAAAGTGTTAGTTCAAATCATTTTTGAAAATGGAGCAGAGCACAAGTGAGTTTCGTACATTAGAGGAAATACTTGCAGCTCTAGAAGATAAGAAAGTAAAGTTGGAAGAGAAATTAAAAACTGAATCTGTCGACTTAAAAAGACGAGAAATTGAGACACGGATAGGAGAAATAATTGGAGATCTTGAAATACACAAGATAGGGTTACCATCATCATCTCAAGTCGAAACGCAAGTGAGATGATCAGAAAGGAAGAGATGCCCTACAGAAAAAAATCGTTGAGTTTAAAAGAAAGGAAATAACAGAGAGAGAAACAAAGTTTATGTCGACGTATCTTAACTTTAAAGCAGAGATTCAACTAACAAGATCTAAACTTAAGGAAGAGTGCTCTAAAACTGAGTTGGGTGAAATGATCCATTCAATAGAAAAGTGTGAGTCAGAACTAAAGCAAAGGTATGAGAGTTTACGTGCACTTACTTTACCATCTCAAGACATGAGAAGGAAGTTTGATAGCTGCACTTCAGTTACAACTGAAATAATCCTACTCCTGCAAAGACGGTATGCAGATGTTGATACTAAGGAATTTGATGCAGTAGCTGTGAAGGAATCTCTCAGTTACTCCAAAGAGAAGATGCAAGGTCAATTTATGTTTCAACTGTGTCTAGAACTAGTCAAAGCAGTCAGTCAAGTCATAGTCAGCAGGGAAGTCATGTATCGGTGAAAAAAGCAGATGCAGCTGCACGTTTGGCATCAAAACGGGCTGAAATAAACAGGGAGATGGAAATATCTGCCCAGAGAAAGGAGATTTTGGCTCAGCAAGAAAAACTAAAATGGCTGGAAGATCAAAGGGATCTTGAAGTCATAGAGGCTGAATACAATGTGTATGCTGAAGAGGAATCAAGGTTTAATGCTAAAATAAGGGACGTTGAAGTAAAAAGTACTTTGCCTCCAAGTCAGCTTCCAATGCAGCATAGTAGCCCTCCATGCACTCAAGTTCCACAAAATGTATCGGCCCCTCCTTACTCTGAGAGTAAACGCATCAATATTCCCCACAGTGCATCAGTCCCACACAACTCTGGCAGGATATCTGAGCCCAGAGAGAGCGAAGTCTCACTAGTCCAAGCGTTCAAGGAATCCCTTGCTATGACAAGACTTCCGGCACCAGAGCCTTTCGTGTTTACAGGAGACCCACTTAAATTCACAGAGTGGAGCGCTTGCTTCAAGGCTTTGATAGAAACAAGCTGTATAGATCCAGCACATAAGCTGTTCTATTTGAAAAAATACATAAGTGGAGAAGCGCTTTCAGTGTTAGAAGGAACCTTTTATCGTAGTAATGAAGAAGCATACACACAGGCTTGGGATGCCTTAAACAAGCGCTATGGCCACCCCTTTGTAGTCCAAAGAGCTTTCAGGGGAAAACTGAGTTCTTGGCCAAAGATTGGACCAAAAGACTCCCTTAAACAAAGAGAGTTCAGTGATTTCCTCATCTCTTGTAAAAATGCCATGCCCCATGTGCAAGGACTTGGAGTTTTGGATGATTGTGAGGAAAATCAAAAATTACTGCTGAAACTTCCAGACTGGGCAACAACTCGCTGGAACAGACATGTCACTAAAACACTGGATGAAGGGAAGGCATATCCAGGTTTCGAAGAGTTTGCACACTTTGTGGCAGAAGAAGCGCGCATAGCATGCAATCCTATTTCTTCCCTTTATGCGCTAAAGCATACAAGTGAAAAACTAGAGAAGGAACAAAAATGTGTCAAGGCCAGTGTCCTGGTAGCTTCAACAAATGTACCCAATTATCCAAAACAAACCTCAAAGGCCACATCCCAAAGTGGCAAAGGTTCCAAGCCCAGCTCTTTAGCATCTCAGAATAAGAAGCAGATTAACTGTATTTGCTGTCAGCAAGATCACTTTATCTATAGGTGTGACAAGTTTGCAGCAATGCCTCTCAAAGCCAGGAAAAAATTTGTCATTGATAATAACATGTGTTTTGCTTGCCTTAGAGTTGGTCACATCTCCAAAAACTGTGGACAGAAGGTCACTTGTAATATTTGCAGGCGAAGCCACCCCTCTCCACTTCACGAGGAACGTCCTCAAGGAGAAAAGCCAGAAATGCCACCACAAGAGGAAAGCACTTCCACAGTTGCATGTATTCACATGATACGAGCTGACCGAACACCAGACAGTGGCAAGGCTAGGGGCGGTGGAGTGATAATGTATGTTAACAACAACTGGTGCAGACCGGGACATATCACTGTTAAACAACGACACTGCAGCAAAGACATTGAGTTGCTAGCTGTTAGCATGAGGCCTACATATCTCCCGAGAGAACACTCACACGTGATCTGCATTGTTGTTTATGCAAATCCGACGGCGAACGCTGGGACAGCACGTGACGTCATCCATTCAGTAACCAGCAGGCTGCAGACAGAACACCCAGATGCTCTTCTCCTCATCTCAGGCGATTTCAACCATGTTTCACTGTCTCCCATTCTACCCACGTTCACCCAGTATGTCACATGCCACACTAGAGACAATAAAACACTGGATTTATTCTACGCAAACACTAAGGAGGCGTACACCTCATCACAACTCCCCCCACTCGGGAGATCGGATCACAACTTGGTTCATCTCCGGCCGGTGTACAAACCCCTAGTGCACAGACAACCTCCGGCCATGCACACTGTGGAGTTATGGTCTGAGGAGACAATGGACACCCTAAAGGGCTGTTTTGAAGCCACCGCCTGGAAGCAGCTCTGCGATCCACATGGTGAGGACATCGATGGCCTCATTCACACCTTCACGGGCTACCTCAGCTTCTGTGTGGACAAATCCGTTCCCACCAAGACCATACGGCGTCACTCAAACAACAAACCCTGGATCAACCCTGAGATAAAAACACTTCTGAGAGAGAAGAAGAGGATCTTCAGGTCAGGGAACAGGGAGATGCTGAAGTCCGTACAGAGGGAGCTGAGGAGAAAGATCAGAGAAGGCAAGGACAGCTTCAGGAAGAAGATGGAGGACAAGCTGCAACACAGCGACATCAACGGGGTCTGGAGAAACCTCAAAACCATCTCGGGGCTCCAGAATACCTCCCCCCAGGCCACAGGGGGCAGGGAGTGGGCGAACAACCTGAATCTGTTTTTCAATAGATTTGACCAACCGCCCTCCCCCCGACTGCACAACAACCACTGCTGCCTCTAAAGAAATCAAGTCCTGCTGCCCACTCCCCACTCCACCAACACCCCCCCACTCCCAACACACAGCCCCCCATCCTGACCCTGACCAGGACCCAGGTGAGGACGGAGCTGAGGAAGATCAAGGCGAGGAAGGCGCCGGGACCGGACGGCATCAGCGCAAAGCTCCTCAAGTCCTGTGCAGACCAGCTGTGTGGGATTGTGACGTATATCTTCAACATGAGCCTGAAACTGGGGAGGGTACCACAGCTGTGGAAAACATCTTGTGTGGTACCTGTACCAAAAACTTCCCACCCCAAAGACCTGAACAGCTACAGACCGGTGGCCTTGACGTCCCACTTGATGAAGACCCTGGAGAGACTGCTCCTTGCTCACCTCCGCCCCCTGGTGGAACCAGCGATGGATCCACTCCAGTTCGCCTACCAGCATGGCATTGGGGTGGAGGATGCGGTGATCTTCCTCCTTCACCGTTCTCTGTCCCACCTGGAGAAGCCCGGGAATATGGTGAGGATCATGTTCTTTGACTTCTCCAGTGCTTTCAACACCATCCAACCGATGATCCTGAAGGACAAGCTGCTGCGCGCAGGGGTGGACCAGCACCTGTCATCATGGATCCTGGACTACCTCACGAACCGGCCTCAGTTTGTGAGAACCCGGGACTGTGTGTCCGACACGATCATCAGTAGCACGGGGGCCCCCCAGGGAACGGTGCTGGCTCCCTTCCTGTTCACTCTTTATACTGCGGACTTCTCACACAACACAACACACTGCCATCTACAGAAGTTCTCTGATGACTCTGCGATCGTTGGCCTCATCTCCAATGGAGATGAAGCTGAGTACAGAGGGCTTATCCAGGACTTCGTGGACTGGTGCCATCGGAACTGCCTCCAGATCAACGCGAGGAAAACTAAGGAGCTGGTGGTGGACTGCCGCAGGCATGGGCAGCCCCTCACAGTACCAGTAAATATACAGGGAACAGACATCGAGATGGTGACATCCTATAAGTACCTGGGTATTCATCTGAACAATAAACTAGACTGGTCACACAATACTGATGCACTCTACAAGAAGGGACAGCGCAGGCTGTTCCTGCTGAGGAGACTCAGGTCTTTTGGTGTACAAGGGGCGCTGCTGAAGTCATTCTATGACACGGTGGTGGCATCAGCCATCACTTTTGGAGTGGTCTGCTGGGGCAGTGGCATTACTGCAGCCGATAGGAAGAGACTGAACAAACTGATTAAGAAAGCTAGTTCTGTCCTGGGGCAGCGCCTTGATCCGATGGAGGAGATAGGAGAGAGAAGGACGGTGGCTAAACTGTCATCTCTGCTGGAGTCCGAGTTCCACCCTATGCAGGACATACTGAATGCACTGAGGAGCTCATTTAGCAGCAGACTACATCATCCCAGGTGCACAACCGAGAGGTTTCGTAGGTCCTTCCTACCAACGGCTGTCAGACTGTACAACCTAAGCAGGGCTGCTCGCAGAGATAGCAAAAAGACGTAACAAACTAATAGTTTTTTGAATGCAAAAGATGCAATAGACTTACACAATGGTCCCCTCCGGCATACAACTAGGAACATACCGGTCGCTATGGAGGGTGAGAATATGTATGGGCACATAATCATACCATGTAGGATAACTAAGTAGACGGTTATGCTGTTTCATTCCATCTAGCAACAATGCTCTGCACTGTGTGTGTTTATATATTTACATATTTATTCCATCTAGCTACAATGCTCAGCACTGGGTGTGTTTATATATTTATATATCTACATATTATTCCATCTAGCTACATTGCTCCGCACTGTGTGTGTTTATATACTTGCATATTTATTCCACCTAGCTGCAATGCTCCGTACTGTGGGTGTTTATATATTTACATATTTATTCCATCTAGCTACAATGCTCTGCACTGTGTGTTCATATATTCATATATTTATTCCATCCAGCTACAATGCTCTGCACTGTGTGTCTGTGTGTGTGTGTGTATATATATATATTTTATAGTAATACGTACATATGTATATTAGCTGCTCTTGCTTGCTTGTTTTTTTTCTTGCCTTCTGATTGTTGCTCTGAGTGTTGCTATCCCTGTGCTGTTGCAATCCTGGAATTTCCCCGTTGTGGGACTAATAAAGGCTTATCTTATCTTATCTTACTGTAAAGGTGGGCAACAGTGATCGCACCAGTGATTGTTCCAGTATGGCTCTCTTGTGCAGCAGAAAACAGTCCAGAGACCTTGGTGTATGCACTTCTGGACACTCAAAGCAGCAACACATTCATTGATCAAGATATTTGTGAGAAAATTCATGCAAAAACAGAACCTGTTAAGTTAAGGTTGACAACAATGACTGACCGGGGTTCAATTGTACATTGCCAAAGAGTAGATGGGCTCAAAGTAAGAGGTTACCATTCACAAGAGTATGTTGTCTTGCCACCTACTTATACAAGAGAATACATTCCACTTGAGAAAAACAGTATCCCAACTCGTGAGACAGCGAAAGAGTGGACTCACCTTCTAAGCATTGCAGAAGAGATGCCAGATCTGTTAGATTGTCCCGCAGGGCTCCTGATTGGCTATGACTGTGCAAGAGCATTTAAACCAAGGAAGGTCATACCAGGAAATGATTATGATCCATATGCAGTCAAAACAGACTTAGGCTGGACTATCGTGGGTTCCATCAAACCATGGACTGGTCTAATGGAGGTAATAGGAGTCTGCAATCGTGTCTCTGTGAAGGAGTTTCCATCCATCACACCTTCCTCTGTGATCAAAGTCCTGGAATGAGATTTCTTGGACACAAATCCAAAACAAGGAAAAAATCCCAAGTACAAAGAGGTCCTGGAGGTGATACCAGAAACAGAACATGCAAGTGAGAAGAAAGATGTAAATCTGAATTACACTGAGGTTCCAATGCAGAGTGTACTAGGGATAAAGTGGAATGTGGAAGCTGATGTGTTCTCATTCAGTGGTATCCTCAAAGAAAAACCAGCCACAAGAAGAGGAATTCTAGCAACAGTTGCGAGTGTGTATGACCCACTAGGATTTCTCTCTCCTTACATCTTGACTGGCACACAACTGCTGCAAGACATGTGCAGGAGGGGTGTTAGATGGGATGAGCCTGTTTCCCCTCAAATCCAGGCCAAGTGGGAAATATGGCTCCAGGATTTGGAAAATCTTCAAAACATTAAAATACCAAGATGCCTCAATCCTGAATACCTCGGCACAATCCAAAAAATTGAGTTGCATCACTTTTCAGATGGTAGCAGCAGTGGTTATGGATAGTGTTCCTACATCAGGATTGTTTCTGATGTGCAAGTTCATTGTGCTCTTGTCATGGGTAAGGCCCGAGTGGCACCCACAAGCATAGTCACCATCCCGCGTCTTGAGCTGACTGCTGCAGCAGTTTCAGCTGGTGTGAGTAACTTTCTCAGAGCAGAGCTCAAGCTGAAGATCGACGAAGAGGTTTTCTGGACAGACTCTCAAGTGGTGCTTGGGTACATCAAGAATGAAGCCCGGTGATTCCATGTGTTTGTTGCCAATCGCGTCCAGAAAATAAGAAACACTGCAGATCCAAAGCAATGGTTCTACGTTGAAACCAATCAAAATCCAGCAGACCATGCTTCTAGAGGTCTCAAGGTGGCAGAGCTGATTGACTCAAACTGGCTCACTGGGCCTGAGTTTTTATGGGAATGTGAAATTGTCACAGTTCAACATTCACCAGAGCTTCTCGTAGGTGACCCTGAAGTAAAGGTTTTGAACACAGATGCTGTTGAAAGAGACAACTTTCTTGAAAGGTTTTCAAGATTTTCTGACTGGAATACAGACATCAATGTTGTAGCAAGGATTAAAAGACTGGCAAAAGAAGACAGGTCAGGTCCAATTAGTGTAGAGGAGAGAAGAGTTGCCTCTCTCACACTCATTTGGGCAGCACAAAAGGAGGCATTTGAAGATGAGCTGAAATGGTTCAGTCAGAAATCAGCTAAACTACCAAAAACTCACAAAATGCATCAGCTTGATCCTGTCCTTGTAGATAACCTCCTTAGAGTTGGAGGGAGGTTAAGAAAGTCATCTGCATCCTTTGAGCTGAAACATCCAGTAATCCTTCCCAAAGAAGGCATTGTAACACAACTAAGATCTAGTACGAAAGTTTAAAGTTCAAGTTGGAACAAGAGATCTAGGGAAAAAAGGTGAACGCTTAAAGCAAGTCTCAGTTCTTGAGAGACCTGTTCAGAAACTAATAGTTCTAGTTGAAAATGAGTCCTAGACTACAAAGGGAGGACATAATAAAACTAAAGTCAGATGATACAGTAATGACAAAGAAACGCTTAAGTCTAGAAAGTGAATAATATCAATGCTATTAAAGCAACATGTGATTTGAAGGTTTACATTTATTTCAAGGAAAATTACAAGATTTAATTTTGTTTGTTAAAAGTTGAGTGAATATAAATCTTTGTAATTTTGGTGGCAGTGTAGCTGTCACAGTGAAAAGGTTTATGTATCTTTGGTTCTTTTTCTGAAATGTTTGTTTATGGGTGTGTGCGCCAGTGTTGCGGACGTTAGCGGTGTCCTTTTCTCCGCCTTCAATCCCTCCATATCGCAGCGCATATGCACTCATGCTGCCGAGCTCGCGGGTGAGTCAGAGAGCTCGTGAAGGGGGCTCATGCAGGTGTCTCACCCCGCCTATCAGCGCCATTGTGTGAGCGAGTGTCGGGAGAGAGGACAGAGTGTTTTCCTGCAGGCAGCCGGACTGTTAAATGTTCTCAATATGTTTGTGAGGAAACCAGCGGCGGACCTGGACCTGATATGGTGCAAAAATGGGTGGTAGGCATGCGCTGTTCACATGCCTGATTAGAAGAGTCACACGGCTGCTGGAGGCTGTCCACAATCAGATGCGGAGAGAGGACTTTGTTTGGGAAATTTGTGACATGACTAACAACTCCTAAATTCTAGGCAGAAGGCGCACATGGTATGTGATTATTTTTGTTTATGAACATTTGTTAAGTGTTATAATTTATCTTGTATTCATGTTTTTTATGTCTGTATTTTTAGTTTTTCACAGTGTTTAAGGGCAAAGATTTGCTGTGGCAAAATAAACAAAAAACTTGTCAACATCAGTTGGAGCGTGGTTTTCTGACCTAGAAGAAGACTTTGGGAGCGGTTACAGATAAGATCAGTGTTCTCTCACCAAAGGTCTTAATTTCTGAGCCGTTTGCTGCAACAGCCCGGGGCGGCAAGGTCCTGCCAGTCGGTCGGTGTAGGTCGGCAGGATGATGCTCTTCTGGGCTCCGGTATCCACGAGGAAACGTCTCCCTGAGCGCGCGTTCGTCATGTAGAGCAGCTTGTTCTCTTCACCGGCGGTCGCAGCTGCTACCAACTGCCGGCCTTGGCGTTTCCCGAGCGCTTGAACTGGCACGGTGGGGCACATCTACGTGCGTTCTCTCCGAAGCGGCGGTGGTAGAAACAGAGCGTATCTCTCTGGCGCCCCTTGGACCCCGCTGCCGCTACTGTCGGTGGCTCCTCGCCTCCTCTGGTCGTCTCGCTGGGGTCCGACGCAGCCGCATTGACTGTGAGGGCTCTGGTGGTGAGGATGATCCGGTCTGCCTCCTGGGCTAGCGCACGGTAGTCACGCACGGCCAGCGACGGCGAATTAGCCAGAACCGCTCTCTCCTCTGTTGAGAGATTCTGGAGGAAAAGGTGGGCAAACAGGAAATGCCCATCGTCCGTGCCCATTAACGCCAACATCTTCTCCATCAGATCGGCAGCCGAACCATCTCCCAACTCGGAACGCCTCAGGAGCCTCTCTGCTCTCTCGCAGTCCGAGAGTGTGTAGCGTCGGGTCAGCGCCGTCTTGAGAGCTTCATATCTGTTGGGGGCTGGTCGAGCAGGCTTGCTACCTGTTGGGCTGTGCGAGCGTCCAGCGCTGCAACCACGTAGTAAAACTTGGTTTCATCTGCCGTTATTCCCCGGAGGGTGAACTGAGCCTCGGTGTGGTGCAACCAAGAGCGCGGGTTGTGTTGCCAAAAGTCCGGTAACTTGACTGAAACAGCGCACGCGTTGCTGGGGGTTCCCGTCGGGGCCGACTCCAGGGTTCCTGCTTCATGTTCCATCATACGTCCAGGGTCACCAGTGTGGAGAGTGTGAAATGAAGAGGCAAGGTTACAAGCAGACAAAGTTTATTACACTCTCCCATCAGTCATACACAAAAAGCATAAACAGCTAAGCACAGCTTCTCCTTTTATATCCACAGCTTGTCTCACATCTTCACGACACTTCACATCACAAAGCAAGACATTTCACATCACAATACATTCACCCTTGACCCCCCACAGCTCCTTCTTCCTGCCAAACTCCCCATGATCTCCTTGCTATTGTCCACCTCTCTTAATTCTCTGCATCCTGACTGGGACGCTGTCTGCCGACTCACCCAAGGTCCTACAAAATAAATAAATAATTAAAGGCTCTGAATCAGCTCTTCACTTACCATGTGCTCCTTGGTCTTAACCCACACATCACTACAGTCAAGTGAATTGTGTGGCATTAGCATCTAAAGTAAAAAAAAAAAAAAAGACTGTGCACTGCTGTGACTAAATATTTTGTGTGATTTTTGTTTTGCTGCATACAAAATAAAGCTGTCACATGTGATTGCCACTCAGTGCTGTGTAACTATGGTAACTGTCATAACTGCCAAGACTTCTGTTCACTGTACTCAGTTGCACAGAGTACTTTTTTAAATTTTAGATGGTAAAATGGTAAATGGCATTCACTTATATAGTGCTTTTTTCTCATCTCTATATGACCAAAGTGCTTTACAGATCCTGCTATCCACCCATTCACACACTGATGGTGGTGTAGTGGGTTTACTCCGGGGGCTCCGGTTTCCTCCCACAATCCAAAGACATGCATGTTAGGTTAATTGGTTGTTCTAAATTGTCCCTAGATATCTGTTTCCTATAGGCCCTTAGAATAGAGCAGGGGTGTCCAACCATGTGCCATGGAGAGCCAAGACCCTGCAGGTTTTCTCTTCTACCCAGTCTCTTCAGCAGGTGTTTTCACTTATCAGCAATCAGTGGGAAGAAGTTCACAGAAATCTGCTGTTGAAGACACTGGTTGGAGGTAAAACCTGCAGGGTCTTGGCTCTCCATGGCACATGGTTGGACACCCCTGGAATAGAGGGATAAGATAAGATAAGATAAGATAAGCCTTTATTAGTCCCACAATGGGGAAATTCCAGGATTGCAACAGCACAGGGATAGCAACACTCAGAGCAACAATCAGAAGGCAAGAAAAAACAAGAACAGCTAGTATACATATGTATATATTACTATAAATATATATATATATAGACACACAGTGCGGAGCATTGTGGTTGGTGAATGTGCAGCAGAAAGTCTAAGCTCTCTCTCCACGGATGCGGCGGGCAAGCTGGATGTCTTTGGGCATAATGGTGACCCTCTTAGCGTGGATGGCGCACAGGTTGGTGTCCACGAAGAGAAGAGACCCACCAGGTAGGCCTCGCTGGCCTCCAGCAGAGCCATGACGGTGAAGCTCAGGAAGCGCAGGTCGGTCTTGAAGTCCTGAGCGATCTCCCTCACCAGGCGCTGGAAGGGCAGCTTACGAATGAGCAGCTCCGTGGATTCCTGGTAGCGACGGATCTCTCTCAGAGCCACGGCCCTGTAACGGTGAGGCTTCTTCACTCCGCCGGTGGCCGGAGCGCTTTTTCCGAGCAGCCTTGGTGGCTAGCTGCTTCCTGGGGGGCTTTTTCCTCCAGTAGATTTACGGGCCGTCTGCTTGGTTCTTGCCATCGCTCTTTATTATTCTGTCTTATATTTCTTGCACGCCGCCTAAACTCCAGCCCGGCACCCGCGTCGTTTTCGCTACAGTTCCTGGTATGTCGAGTTTCTCCATTAGCACCGGGTGGCGGTTGAGTGCTAGCTAGCACTAGCTCTTCCCTGCTGTATCGTCTCCTGCTGTAAACAGTGGCTCCGTCCGCCGACTCAGGAGACCTTTGGGGCGATCTGTGTGTCCGTGATATACTGTATATATAGAGTGAAAGGTGTAGAAAGAAGGAGGAAGATAAAAAAAAAATGCAGTTGCAAAGGGCAGCCAACTCGTGTGGCGCCGCCGGTCCGGCGGAACCGGAACCGGAAAGCATTAGTTAGTACTAGTGAAAGCACTTTGAGTGGTCTTTGTGACTAGAAAAGCGCTATGTAAGTGCAGGTTAGTTAGTTAGTTAGTTAGCTAGCTAGCTGGCATACATTGGCGCTGGCCTGACCCACCAGGAGCAACTGGGGGTTCAGTGTCTTGCGCAAGGACACTTCGGGCTCTGGCTGGCGGCTGCCTGTGGTAACATATCGTCACTTCCTGTGTTGCTGGCTGTCTGTGTGGTTTGCTCTGTGGTTAGCTCTCCTCATTCTCCTGAGGATTTTTGCATTTAATTGTACTTTAATCACTTTTTTCCATCTACCATTAGCTCTCACTTCTGTTTATCAAGCCTCTTGCACCTGTGTGTGCACTCAGTGTCATCTAATCACCCTCGTTAGCCTTCTGTTCACCTTTCATCGGTGTTTTTGTTAGCTTTGGGTTAGCCACTAGCTATGGCTAATAGCTCTCCTTCCCCTTCTCCTCTGGTGTGTTCTGTCAGATGTTCAGCTACACCTCTGCCTCTTTTAGTGATAACGGTAAATGTAATAAATGTTGTCTTTTTGAGGTGCTCGAGGCGAGGTTGTCTGATTTGGAATCCAGGCTCCGCTGGATTGAAACACCATCTGCACGAGTTAATAATGACGGACGTCCCTTAGCTACAGCTGAGCTCCCTAGCATAGGGCGGCCTGCTAGCTGTCCTCCGGTCATCTTTAGTAGCGAGGACAATGGGTGGGTGACGGTGAGAAGGAAGCCTAGTCGCAAGGCCCCGGTTCACCACCAACCTGTTCATGTTTCTAATCGCTTTTCCCTGCTCAGCGACACACCCGCTGAGGAAAAAACTCTGATCATTAGCGACTCTGTAGTCAGAAACGTGAATCTAGAGACTCCAGCAGCCATAGTCAAATGCATTCCTGGGGCCAGAGCAGGCGACATTGAGTCAAATTTGAAAATGCTGGCTAAAAGTAACTAAGTACTCCACAGTTGTTATCCACGCCGGCATTAATGACATCTGACTCCGGCAGTCGGAAGTCATAAAACTTAATGTGGAATCGGTATGTAACTTTGCCAAAACAATGTCTGCCTCTGTGTTATTCTCTGGGCCCCTCCCCAATCTGACCAGTGATGACATGTTTAGCCGCTTGTCATCCTTCAACCGCTGGTTGTCTGTGTGGTGTCCTGCAAACAACGTGGGCTACATAAACAATTGGAACTCATTTTGGGGAAAACCTGGTCTTATTAGATGAGACGGCGTCCATCCCACTTTGGATGGTGCGTCTCATTTATCTAGCAATCTGGCATCATTTTTATCCAAATTTCCAAAACCTTGACAACTCAGAGTTGGGACCAGGAAGCAGAGTCGCAGTCTTACACACCTCTCTGCAGCTCCTCTTCATCCGCCACCCTTCAACTTAGCTCCTGTCTGCCACATCAGAGAATCATTGTCTGCTCCCTCCAAAGTAAATAAAAATATTGTGGAGTGTGTAAATGAAGAGACAGATTCATGACAGATGATTTATTACACACTCACATCTCACAAGCACAGAATGGACTGACTGGTTACAGCAAGCTCTCCTCTCTATATCCAAGTTACACTTCACAAGTTTCACGGCACTTCACATCACACAGCATGATATTTACTCTACACTGCATTCAACCCTCTCTGTCCTTCCTGGGCATTGTTCTCCCATGCTTATTCCCTGTCTCTGTCTGAGGTGCTAAATAACCTGACTTCCCCAAGGTCCCAAACCGCCCCCCCCAGCATCTAAGACAGAACATCATTCCACACTCGCTTTTGGCTTCAGTCTCCTCCCATATCTGCTGTAACTGGGGTTTACCGCCTCCGTGGCGCTGCTGTGCCGGTGGGGGGCTGCTGGGAGTGTGTCTGACTGCGGGTGAGCCGTGGTGGGGGGGGGGGGGAACTTCGCTCTGTCTGTGTGGCTGCTCTGGTGAATCGTTTCCCTGGCGAGTTCTCCGTGGGGGGTCTTCCACGCCGAGGGGCCCTAGCCAACAGCACTTGCTCATCCGCCACTACAAAGGCGGGTTTGAGTCTGTCTATGCCAATTTTCTCCCGTCTACCCCCCAAGTCAGGCACAAAATGCTTATCCCCTGTTTCCAACACTTTGAACGGTCCATCATAGGGTGGGCGCAATGGAGGGCGGTGGGCGTCATGTCTGACAAACACGAACTGCACGTTCTTCAAAGTTTTAGGCATGAAGGCACGCGGAAAACTGTGGTGGGCAGGGCCCGGCAGTGTGCCCGTATTTGCGCTACGCTGCAAAAGCTGAGATGGGCAGCTGCCCGGCGCGGGATTATCTGGTAGAAATTCCCCGGGCAGCCGTAGGGGCTGCGCAAAAACGAGCTCTGCCGGGGAAGCTTCCAAATCCTCTTTTGGCGTGGAGCGCAACCCCAATAAAACCCACAGCAACCTGTCTACCCAATTTGCATCCATCAGTGAAGCCCTGAGTGCTGCTTTCAGTGATCTATGAAAACGCTCGCATAACCCATTGGCCTGTGGGTTGTACGCGGTTGTGCGATGAATTGCAACACCCAGGCTGCGGGCCATCACGGACCAGAGGTCGGAAACAAATTGAGGGCCCCTGTTGGACGTAATGTCCGACGGGACTCCAAAACGCGCCACCCATGCTGTTAAAAAAGCGCATGCTACGTCCGCGGACGTGGTTGCTGCCAGCGGGACTGCTTCTGGCCAGCGCGTGGTGCGGTCCACCACTGTCAGGAGGTGCGTGCACCCCTGTGATGGCGGGAGGGGGCCCTCGAGGTCCATGTGCACATGGACGAACCTTTTAGCCAGTACCGGAAACGACTCCAAAGGAGCCTTCGTGTGCCTGTGTACCTTGGCTCGTTGGCACGCCACGCAGGCTGCAGCCCACTCTTTCACTTGTTTGCGTAGGCTCGGCCACACGAACTTCTCTCCCACCATTTTGACTGACGCGCGCACTCCTGGGTGCGCCAGAGTGTGAACCGACTCAAACACGCGGCGGCGCCACGCGACTGGGACCACCGGATGCGGACGTCCCGTGGAGATGTCGCAGATTGGGGGGGGCGCCATCTTGCAGCACCCTGCTCTCCAGCCTTAACCCTGTTGGTCCAGACTAGAGCGCGTGCACGTCTGCATTGCTAATCTGCTCCGCGGCCATGGCTGCATAATCTATCCCCACATAGACCGGGGCCCACCACGGCGCGCGAGAGGCAGTCCGCCACCACATTCAGTTTACCCGACACATGCTGAATATCGGTAGTAAACTCTGAGATCGCGGCCAGCTGTCTCTGCTGCCGGCCCGACCATGGTTCTGAAACCTTGGCCATCACGAACGTTAGTGGCTTGTGGTCTACGAACGTGGTGAAGCTGCGCCCTTCCAGCCAGAACTGGAAGTGGCGTATGGCCAGGTGGAGAGCCAGCAACTCTCTGTCAAATGCGCTGTATTTACGTTCGATGTCGAGCAAAGTTCTGCTGAAAAAGGCGAGCGGCTGCCAAGCCCCGGCGACGCGCTGCTCCACGACAGCCCCTATGGCCACGTCTGAAGCGTCGGTGGTGAGCGCTATCCAGGCCGTCGGGTCCGGATGCGCCAGCAGTGCGGCATTTGCCAGGGCTGCTTTAACCTCCGAGAACGCCCGCTCTCGCTCCGGGGTCCATTCGACGAGGAAGCGTCTCCCCGAGCGCGAGTCCGTCACATAGAGCAGCTTGTTCTCTTCACCGAGGGTCGCAGCTGCTACCGACTGCCGGCCTTGGTGTTTCCTGAGCGCTTGAACTGGCACGGTGGCGCACATCTGCGCGCGTTCTCTCCGAAGCGGCGGTGGTAGAAGCAGAGCGTGTCTCTCTGGCGCTCCTTGGCCCCCGCTGCCGCTACCATCGGTGGCTCCTCGCCTCCCCGGTCGTCTCGCTGGGCTCTGCCGCTGCCGCGTTGACTGTGATTGCCCTGGTGGTGAGGATGATCCTGTCTGCCTCCTGGGCTAGCGCATGGTAGTCACTCGCGGCCAACAATGGCGAATTGGCCAGAACCGCTCTTGCCTCTGTTGGAAGGTTCCGGAGGAAAAGGTGGGCAAACAGAAAGTGCCCGTCGTCCGTGCCCACCAACGCCAGCATCTTCTCTATCAGGTCGACGGCCAACCCATCTCCTAACTCGGTCCGCACCAGGAGCCTCTCTGCTCTCTCACATTCTGAGCGCGTGTAATGCCGGGTGAGCGCAGCCTTGAGCGCCTCGTATTTGTTGCGGGCTGGTGGCTGATCGAGCAGGCTCGCTACCTGCTGGGCTGTGCGGGAGTCCAGCGCTGCTACCACATGGTAGAACTTGGTGTCGTCTGCCGTTACTCCCCGGAGAGCGAACTGGGCCTCGGTGTGGTGGAACCAAGAGCGCGGGTTGTGCTGCCAGAAATCTGGTAGCTTGACTGAAACCGCACACGCGTTGCTGGGGCTTCCCGACCGGGCCGGCTTCTTGGGTTCTTGCCTCGTGTTCCATAATACGTCTTGGGTCACCAGTGTGGAGTGTGTAAGTGAAGAAACAGATTCATGACAGACAATTTATTACACACTCACATCTCACAAGCACAGAAGGGACTGACTGGTTACAGCAAGCTCTCCTCTCTATATCCAAGTCACACTTCACAAGTTTCATGGCACTTCACATCACACAGCATGATATTTACACTACACTGCATTCAACCCCCTCTGTCCTTCCTGGGCATTGTTCTCCCATGCTTATTCCCCGTCTCTGTCTGAGGTGCTAAATAACCTGACTTCCCCAAGGTCCCAAAATATAATGTATAAGCATCCCAAAGTGATTAAACAAAAAATTGGTAAAACTCAAATTAAACATGAAGCCTCTAAATTGAATGATTTGGCCTCTGTTCCTACTCATAATTTAAAAATTAAATGCGGTTTGTTAAATATTAGGTCTCTAACTCCCAAGTCTCTGCTAGTCCATGATCTGTTAATTGATCATCAGATTGATTTAATATCCCTTACAGAGACTTTGTTAGGGCA
The DNA here is from genome assembly GCA_020510985.1 of Pholidichthys leucotaenia. Classification (NCBI taxonomy): domain Eukaryota; kingdom Metazoa; phylum Chordata; class Actinopteri; order Cichliformes; family Pholidichthyidae; genus Pholidichthys; species Pholidichthys leucotaenia. Next base: position 123,280,110 of record CM035847.1, on the reverse strand, counting down.
AGAGGATTATGTTGGTTTAAATGAATCAACTCTCTCTGGTTATTTAAACTGTCAAAATCCCAGAAGTTCTGGTCGTGGAGGAGGAGTAGCAACAATTTACCATTCCAAATTACTAGTTAATGTAAAGCAAAAAAACACATTATAATTCCTATGAGGGCCTGGTCCTTAGTATTGGGCATTTTAGCAATTTTAGGCTAAATCCAATTTTATTTGCCATAGTTTATCGTCCTCCATCAACCTACTTAGAGATTTTATCCGAATTTACCAAATTCTTAGCCGATTTAGTGCTGAAATCAGATAGAATAATTATAGTAGGGGACTTTAATATACATGTAGATGTAGATAGTGATTGCCTTAATATGGCATTTAATTCAATATTAGACTCGATGGGTTTTCTCAGTGTAGAACGGCACCGAAGGCGTTATTTCACAAATGTTTTTAATTCAGCGATGCAGGAAGAAAGCAGGTGTACATACCAGTAGTCCTGGCTGTGTGTGTGTGCCACGTACGTGACGTGACGACGTGATGACATCATTCTACATCCCCCTTCTTTAGTATAGAACTTTGGTACAAAGAGAACACTATTGACTCTTGGATTGGTATGAGAAAACATGTCACATTCCTGTGAGAGTGAGTATACTGTGACGAATAAACAACTAGTAAAATAACTTTCAATGGCACCACATAACATACCTATCTTGAAAATAAACTAATGCCTGGCTTGCAAATAAAATAAATTCCCGTGACACAACATAACTGATCTAATTTGAAAATGAACTTATGCCTGGCTTGTAAATATGTCTATATTTCAACACGAAACTACAAAAACATCAGCTTCAGTAAATGTCACAATCAGTCTGTATTGTACTTGGGATTAGGCTTCAGGAGTCTACCAAACCTGGAACGGGCCAGGGGGGTCTCGGTGACTTGTGGGAGCGATGGCTCTCCGAGGAGGCCAGGCGTGTGGTCAGTGTGCGCAGCAGGAAGCCTGGGAGGAGCGTGCACAGCGGCCTGCCTGGGGGAAGTGTGCACGGCATCATGCCTGGGAGGAGATGCGGGCACAGCGGCCTGCCTGGGGGAAGTGTGCACGGCATCATGCCTGGGAGGAGATGCGGGTAGACTGGGCACAGTCTCACTGCTGGTCTTCTGTGTTGGTGAGTCTGCCGGTGAGGCTGGATCTGGTTCTGGTTCTGTTGGTGGTGGTTCTGTGACTGGCAGCAGGTGTCGCCGGTTCCGGCGGTATTCTTTTCCTCCTGATTCCACCACGTAAGACCGTGGCTCTGCTGCGATTCTTTTGATGATGCCAATTTTGTCATGTCCTTTCTCTGTTTGCAGGCGTACTACTTGGGAGCTTTGGAGCGGGGGAAGTGGCCGGCTGCCACGATTGTAGAATCCTTTTTGTGCTTGCCTCTTCTTTGACAGGTGGGTGTGGATCGACTCTGGATTCTTGGACATTGGCTTAAGCAGGTGCCTGCTGATGGGAATATTTGTGCGTGTCTCTCTGGACATCAGTCTTTGTGCAGGTGAGCCCAGCGTGCCGTCTCGTGGGACATTTCTGATGCTCAGAAGATTGAGGAACAGGTCAGTACCGTCTCTTTTGGATGTTTCCAACAGTCGTTTTGCACTCCGTACGGCTCTCTCTGCCAGCCCGTTTGCTTGATGATACTCAGGGCTGCTGGTGACATGAGTGAAATCCCAGCTTTTCGCAAAGTCTTGGAACATCTGACTAGTGAATTGTGTTCCACAGTCTGACAGCAGCTTGTGGGGGACTCCGTGGACTGAGAAGTGACGTTTCAGCTTGTTAATTACACATTGTGATGTGATTTTCTTGACTGGATCCAGTTCATACCATCCTGAATAGGAGTCTACCAGGACCAGGTAGTGCTGGCTGTTCCATTCGAACAGATCTGTTGCCACTGTTGACCACGGGAGCTCTGGGACTGTGTGTGGTTGCATTGGCTCCTTTTGCTGATGTGGTTTAAGGGCATTGCAAGTGCTGCATGACTGTACAAAATTGTCAATGTCTCTCGTCATTGTGGTCCAATAGACTATGTTGCGTGCTCGCCGCTTGGTGGCTTCAGCACCGGGGTGTCCTTTATGGAGCAGCAGGAGATATTCTTTGTGCAGCGTTTGTGGAATTGTTGCTCTTGTACCTTTCATGATTATTCCATCTTCCACACAGAGCTCATCACGGAACGGGAAGAATTCTTTCACTGTGTCGGGTACTTTGCTCAACCTATCTGGCCATCCATGCTTGATGATGTTGCTCAGGGCCTGGAGGGCGGTGTCTTTCGCTGTATGTGTGCGGAGTTCTTCCTGACGACTGGATGAGATGTGCTGCACCGTCATTACCTCGAAGTCCTCACGTTCAGTGGCATGTGAGGCTATGGCGTTGCTCGGTGCACGGGACAGCATGTCTGCCAAGTGCAATTCCTTTCCTTTCTTGTAAACTAGCGTGAGGTTGAACTTGTGCAGCTTCAGCATCATGCGTTGTAAACGCGCAGGCGCTGTGTGGAGAGGTTTCTTCAGGATGGAGACCAGGGGCTGATGGTCTGTCTCCACGATCACTGGTTTTCCGTATATGTAGTCATAGAATTTGAAACAGGTGAAAACGACAGCAAGCAGCTCTTTTTCAATTTGTGCATATTTTCTTTCTGTTTCAGTAAGAGTGCGAGAGGCATATGCGACAGGACTGCCATTCTGGAGACATGCACCACCAAGGCCATACTGCGAGGCGTCACATGTCAGAGTGACTGGTGTTTGTACGTCATAGTACCGGAGTACTGGAGGTGACGTCACACACTGTTTCAGAGTGTCAAATGCATTTTGTTGTTGTTCAGTCCAAGTCCATGCTGTGTCTTTATGCAGGAGCTGGTGGAGAGGTGCTGCAATGTTGCTGTGGTTTGGAATGAACTTGCCCAGGTAATTTATCGTACCCAGGAAGCGTTGTAGAGCAGCTTTGTCCTGGGGGGCCAGGATGTCAGTGATCGCTTGGATCTTTGCTGGATCGGGTTTCAACCCTTGTTCAGTGAAGACATGGCCCACGTAGCTGACTTCCTTTAGCTGGAATCTGCATTTTTGGGGGTTCAGCCTCAATTTCACGTTCCTTGCCCTGTTGAGCACTTTTTGAAGGTTCTCGTCGTGCTCTTTAAGATTTCTTCCACCGATTATGATGTCATCAACAATTATTGCGCAAGGGAGGCCGGCAAATATTTGCTCCATGGATCTCTGGAAGACCTCAGACGCTGCATTGATACCATATGGCATTCTCAGGTATCGATATCGCCCAAATGGAGTGGCGAAAGTGGTGAGGAATGATGACGTTTGGTCCAGTTTGACCTGCCAAAAGGAGCTCTTGGCATCAAGCACAGAAAACACGGTTGCGCCTGCCATTTGTGCAGCAACTTCCTCGACTGTGCGCATGGGATGATGGGGGCGCATAATTGCTTCATTTAGGTCTCTTGGGTCGATGCACACACGGATCTTGTCAGTGTCCTTTTTGTGTGTCGCTACCATTGAGGATACCCATTCAGTGGGTTCTGAAATGGGTGTGATGACTCCTTGCTGCACCATGTTTTCCAGTTCTGCTTTCACTTTGTCCATCATGGCAACTGGAATGCGGCGAGGGGGCCGGATGACGGGTGTCACATTCCGGTCCAGTTTCATGTGGTAGGTTACTGGGAGTGAACCTAGTTCGCCATTGAAAAGCTCAGCATAGTTATTAAACCACTTTTGAGAGGAGCTCGGTTCGGTCACGTTCACCTGGAAAACCTGGTCTTTCAGAGTCATCAGGTCCATCTTCATGCAGTCCGGGAGCCCTAGCAGTGGTTGCACTTTGCCGTTTACTACATGGAAACGCAGGTTGTAGGATCTTTGGTCACTGGTCTGGCACTTGAACAACACAGTCCCCTCAGTGTTTATCACCGTGCCTCCATAAGCGATGAGCCTGGCCTTGTTGTCTTTGTTTATTTTTTCTGTGTTTCTCACATACCTGAATGCATCCAGGGAGATTACGTTACACTTTGCGCCAGTGTCTACTTTCAGTTTGAGTGTCTTGCCATTGAGTTTTACATTGCAGTGTAGTTCTTCTTTCACATCATCAGTAGACAGTGTGTTTATCTTATTTGCGGCTGGTGACAGCCCGTTGATGTCGAATGATTCAGAGTCCTCGCCGTCACTGTCGGAGTCTGCTTGGGCTATTTGGTTGACAGGTTTGTACTGCTTGTTTCTTGCTGCCGATCTGCAGTAGTTTTTGAAATGGTTGGGCTTTTTGCAGTAATTGCATTGCTTCCCATATGCCAGACAGAGTTCCTTCTTCGCTGGATGTTCATGTCCACAGTTGGTACAGCTTATGTAGTCTGATTTGGGACTGTAATGTTCTTTGTACTGCTTGTGGTGAACTGTTTTTTGCATTCTGCGGTCTTGGCGTATTGCATCCACATTTGTTGAACTACGTGGTGTTGTTGCTAGAGTTTTAGTATGTTGTTCTGTTTGTTCATTGATTTGGCATATTTTGATGGCCTTTAGTAGTGTTAAATCACTCTCTCTCAGTAGTATCTTCCTCACGCTATCGGAGCTGATACCAACAACCAGCCGGTCACGAATTAAGTCGTCATGCAATGCTCCAAAGTCACATGTTTTAGCCTTGTTTCGGAGTGCGCTTACATAAGCCTCTATGGTCTCACCGGGTTTTTGGTTCCTTGTATTGAATGCATGTCTCTCCATTGTGATGTTTGTCTGTGGACTGCAGAGGTATCTGAACTTTCTTTTTAGGCATTCTGGATCCTCCCGTGACTCTGCCGGACGGATCTCCTCCCCCTCGTTATTCCGTTGAGCTGGTGCATAGGTGAACGTGCGTTCCCTTTCAATAGCCTCGCTACCTGCCAAATTGAGGAGTATGTAGGCTTTGGTTCGGTCGGGCTTGTCATTGTGGGCAGCCGCGATGAAAATGTCGTATTCTTGTTCGAACACTCGCCAGTTTTCTGCAATTTTGTCGTTGAACACAAGCGGGTCCGGATGGCGGAATCCATCAGCCATGCTAGCGTTAGCTGGGGGAGGCACACGTGTACCACAGAATACACTTCTAACGTCTAACTAAATAATTAGTTGACTTACTGGGTCTATGTAGAGTTCGGCAGGAAAATTAGTTTCCGCTGCTTTACTTCTGACACCATGTAGAACGGCACCGAAGGCGTTATTTCACAAATGTTTTTAATTCAGCGATGCAGGAAGAAAGCAGGTGTACATACCAGTAGTCCTGGCTGTGTGTGTGTGCCACGTACGTGACGTGACGACGTGATGACATCATTCTACACTCAGAAAGTAGGAAATTCTACCCATTATCTCCACCATACATTGGACCTTGTACATATGGCATAGAAACAGAAAATCTGGTAGTGTCTCCTCATAACCCTGTACTGTCAGACCATTGTCTATTAACCTTTGATTTTACTATTTCTGACTATTTGGCTCCTAAAGAAAAATATTACTACAGTAGATGCCTCTCAGATGATGATGTAACCAAATTTATGCAGCGCGTTTCCTCTATGTCATGTGTCAACACAACAGAAATAAGCTATGAAGAGATTGCTCCTTCTGTAATTGATAGCATGGTAGATAGTGTTACAGCTTCTCTGCATCAGACTCTAGACATGATGGCCCCTTTAAAAAAGAAAAAGTCTAATCAGAGATTTCTAACTCCTTGGTTCAACACAAACTCGTAGCTTAAAACAGCAGACTCGTCAATTAGAAAGAAAATGGCGCTCCACTAATTTAGATGAAATCTATTTAACTTGGAGAAATTATCTTTTAATTTATAAAAAATCCCTTAGAAAAGCTAGAACAAGTTGTTATTCTGCATTAATAGAAGAGAAGAATAATCCCAGGTTTCTTTTCAGCACTGTAGCCAGGCTGACAGAGACAGGACTCTGTCAATCCTAGCATTCCCTTCGAGCTTACTAGTCAGGACTTTAACTTTTTCCAATAATAAAATTTCATCTATCAGAGATAAAATCAGTCAGATTCTTCCCACCGTTAACTTAAATACAGTAACTACTACAACTCTGGTATTGGCGGTGCAGTGGCGCAGTGGTTAGCACTGCAGCAGCACAGCAACTCACCCTTGGCCATGGGATCCCTGGTTCGATCCCAGCCCCTGACCAACAGTGATCTGTGTGGAGTTTGCATGTTATCCCCGTGTCTGCGTGGGTTTACTCCGGGATTTCTCCGGTTTCCTCCCACATGCCGAAAACATGCATGTTAGGTTAATTGGCATCAATCTGGGGATTCTAAATTGTCCTTAGGTATGACTGTGAGAGTGAATGGTTGTCTGTCTCTCTCTCTCTCTCTGTGTTGGCCCTGCAATGGACTGGCAATCTGTCCAGGGTGTACCCTGCCTCTCGCCCAAAGATGCTGGGATAGGCTCCAGCCTCCCCGCGACCCAAAAAGTATTAAGCGGAAGAAGACGGATGGATGTTTTTTTTAGCTGATTTAGGACAATTTTGATGCGCTGAACCCAAAAATCACATTGGTTTTGCTCAATCAGGTCAACTTTTTGAATTATGCCCACATGTTTTATACGTTTTTGTTTACATGTATGGGCATTTTCCCTTTATATGAATCAAAATTCTTTGTCTTGAAATTCTCTGAATTTTGAACAATGATGACATAACATTCAATTTACATATATTTACCATTATATAAAGGTAAGTACATGCACAGTACTAAGTAACTACAGGTTTTTACTTCGCACCTGATCAAGAGAAATGGATGTCATTTTCGGATTCAGCGGTGCAAAATTGTCTTAAGTCAGTTGAAAAAACACAGACAACTTACAAAATAATTATTTTTGTAACCCTGTGCAGTGAGTTTTCTTTCAACTCAAAGCTAAGTCATGGAGTTCCACAAGGACCTGTGCTAGGCCCTACTCTTTTTAGCTTATATATGCTTCCGTTAGGCAACATTATTAGAAAGCACTGTATACATTTTCATTGTTATGCAGATGACACAATTATACCGGTCAATGAAGTCAGATGATTGTAATCAATTAGCCAAGTTAGAAGCCTCTCTTAAGGAAATCAAAGCTTGGATGACTTGTAATTTCCTGCTATTAAATTCAGATAAGACTCAAGTCATTCTTGTTGGTCCAAAAAACCTTAGAAATACCTTTCCAAATCAAACTTTTAGTTTGGATGTGGTTACTCTCTCTTAATAGCTCTGAGGAAACTTGGAGCTAGTTTTGATCAAGATCTGTTTTTCAATTCACATAAATTCGTTTCTAAGACTGCCTTCTATCATCCGTGTAATATTGCCAAGATTAGGAGCATCTTGTCTCAGAGTGATGCTGAGAAACTGATCCATACTTTTGTTGGCTCTATATTAGATTATTGTAACTCTATGATCAGGCTGTCCTAAAACATCTTTAAAGTGTCTTCAGTTGATCCAAAATGCTGCAGCAAGAGTTTTAACAGGTACTAGAAAGACATCTTTCCGGTTCTGGTCTCCCTTCATTGGTTTCCCATAGAGTTTAGAATTAAATTTAAAATCCTTCTTCTCACTTTCAAAGCTCTAAACAATAAGGCCCCTTTTTATTTAAAAGATCTGATACTACCCTATTATCTTAACAGAGCACTACGCTCCCAAAATGCTGGATTACTTGTAATACCTAGAATCTCCAAAAGTACAATGGAAGGCAGAGCCTTCAGTTATCAAGCTCCTCTCCTGTGGAACCAGCTGCCAATCTGGATTCGGGAGTCAGACTCGAGCTCTGTTTTGAAGAAAAGGGTTAAAACCTTCCTTTTTGATATAGCCTACGATTAGGGAGGAATCATGCATCTCTGAACCCTCCCTTAGATTTGCTGCTAATAGGTTTAGACAGCCTGGGGACCTCCAATAATGCACTGGGCTTCACTCCTTTCTTCACTCTCAATGAATTTTTTTTTTTGCTGGTCATTAACATTTGTTTGTTCTCTCCCATAGATTGAGTCCCCATCGTGCCGTTTGTTCTCTACATGTCTGTTCTTTTCATCTTCTCTATCCCCTCACCCCCCAGCCAGTCACAGCAGATGACTGCCCCTTCCTGAGCCTGGTTCTGCTGGAGGTTTCTTCCTGTTAAAAGGGAGTTTTTCCTCTCCACCGTCGCCAAGCGCTTGCTCACAGGGGATTGCCTGATTGCTGGGGTCTTTCTGCAGTTGTGGGGGTTTCCCCTACAGTTGAAAGTGCTATGAGATGACTGTTGTTGTGAAATGGTGCTATATAAATAAAGTTGAATTGAATTCAACATGCAGACAGAGCGGGAATCGAACCCCTGACCGTCTGATCAGTAGTCGGCCACAGCCGCCCCCAAGATGTTACTACAACACCATTTACTTGGCTGTAGTGATGTGTGGGTAAAGACCAAGGAGCACATAAGTGACTGACTGATTCAGAGCCTTTAATTATTTAATGTTTTGCCAGGGGCGGCGCGGTGGCGGAGTGGTTAGCACTGCGGCAGCTCAGCAACTCACCCTTGGCCGGGGGATCCTGGGTTCGATCCTAGCCCCCGACCAACAGTGATCTGTTTGGAGTTTGCATGTTATCCCCGTGTTTGCGTGGGTTTTCTCCGGTTTCCTCCCACATGCCAAAAACATGCAAGTTAGGTTAATTGGCATCATACTGGGGATTCTAAATTGTCCTTAGTTATGACTGTGAGAGTGAATGGTTGTCCGTCTCTCTGTGTTGGCCCTGCGATGGACTGGTGATCTGTCCAGGGTGTACCCTGCCTCTCGCCCAAAGATGCTGGGATAGGCTCCCCCCGCGACCCGAAAAGGATTAAGTGGAAGAAGATGAATGAATGAATGTTTCGCCACTTATTCAAGATAGAATAAGATTAGCTTTCCACAATGCAAGCAGGTACTCTGTGTACTGCTGTGACTGAATATTGTGTGTATTTTCAGTGTTTTACTGTATACACCCTAGTGCTGCCATTCATTTTTGCCACTCAGTTTAACTGATATGAGTTCTGTCTGGTGACACCCTACACATACCCTCTATACACTGAAGAGACAGCATCTTCTATAAATAATGTCAATCAAGTGGTCAAAACAAATGCTGCACATCATTTATTCTCTTAACAAATGTGTCAAACAATATCAGAAATGTTCCACTACAGCTCAGAACAGACAAACAGATTTTTAGAGAAGCAATAAATTAAGACAAAATATTTCCATCTCCTTCAAAATAACAACGTGGCGCATATTTTAAAAATATATACATTAATAAGTGCTTAAGTTGTTTGCATGTCCATGGCATGTTCTACCAGCTATTGTACACACAGAATAAACAGAACATAATAATCACACTGCAGCCTTGTGGGTCCTCCTTTTCCACGCCTCACTGGTATGAAAGAGCATCAATTTTGTGGGAGCTTGCAGGAAAAATGGAAATCTAATTATGTACAGTGTTGAATATAATGCTGGAGTATTTTCAGAGAGTAAACCTCATCACCTAAGTGAGTGGCTGAGTGGTGGACTGTGGCACACACAATATAAATCCAAGCACTGATTCCCATTCAGCAGCTCCTTGATCTGCTGTTACACTTCTTGACCACCAGGGTTCTCTAGCACAGAGACTCAGCATAGCCTTCATCTAAGGGAGGCCTCTTTTTTAGGCTGTAGTACTCTGCCTCATCCTCCGAGTCCTGTGAGGAAACAACAAGGAGGCAGTTCAATAAAACTACTTGCAGAGAGGCACCCACCACCAAGATACAAAACAACTATATTGGAAAGAGAATCGATATTTTACAAACCCTGAAGTCCTGTAGTCAGACATGGAGTGCATGTAAAATTTATCATGTGAAACGTATCTGGCGGACATGACTCATTAAATTATTTATGGGGTTGGAAGTCTGGGTTAGAAGAAAAGATTCTGTACTGTACCATCAGATATAGGTCACAGCATGTGGGCATTTTTTCTTTGGTCGATGCAGCATGTACACCGTATTCTTCTCTGTTAGATGGAGAAAGAACAAGAAAGATTGTTAGTAATGATAATGTAAACTTACGTGGAAAAAAACCCACTGTTGTGATGATAAAGCATTTACAGATTTAAAACAGTAAATATAAAGAAAAGCTCATTCAATGACACTTTTGAATAAAGTGATACTTTTATTACCTCCGCCAGGCCGAAAAGGCCAGGAGGAGGTTATGTTTTTGCCGGAGTCTGTCTGTCTGTCTGTCTGTTGGTTAGCAAGATAACTCAAAAAGTCTTGGGCGGATTTCCATGAAACTTTCAGGTGTTGTTGGAAATGGTACAAGGAAGAACTGATTAAATTTTGGGGGTGATCCGGTTCACCGTCTGGATACAGGAATTTTTTAAAGCATTTTTCAACACTGTGACATACAGCCATTTTCAACATGTGCGCAGGCGCAATAGAGGGCGCTGGTCGACGTGTCTGATGAACACAAACTCCGCCTTCTTCAAAGTTTTAGGCACAAAAGCACACAGAAAACAGGGCTCGCCAGAGTGCCTGTGTTTGCACTACGCTGCAAAAGCTGACACGGGCAGCTGTCCGGCGTCGGATTATTTGGCAGAAATTCCCCGGCCAGCCATAGGGGCTGCGCAAAAACCAGCTCTCTGCCGGGGGAGGCTTCCAAATCCTCTTTTTTCCGCGGACCGTAAACCCAATAAAACCCACACCAACCATTATCGCACCTTCTTTTGTCCAGCGGCTCCGGAACAGAGAGGAATCCCGGCGCCAGTAATGCTGCGCCTGATATGTCTCACTCTAATGCTAAAAGTGACTGCATCAGGGATTTACCACCTTGAATGAATGAATGAATGGCCTGGGCCCGCCACAAAACCTCACACAGGCAACTGTCCGCCGACGGATTGTTTGGCAGAAATTCCCCGGCCAGCCATAGGAGCTGCGCATTTGGCACAAATTCACCGGCCAGCCATAGGCGCTGCGCAAAAACGACCTCTCTGCCGGCGAAGCCTCTAAATTCTCGTTTGCCGCGGAGCGCAACCCCCCAAAAAATAATATTGTAGCGAACTCAATATGAGCACCCTACTTGGCTTGCCAAGTGGCTTGACCCTATTGGCGACACAGGTACAGTGTGGGACTCCGGAGCGTGAGTTCGAACCTCCCGGTGGGACGTCGCCATGTCGAGCAGCACGTTACAATATAATATAAAACCCACGGCAACCTGTCTACCCAATTTGCATCTGTCAGTGGAGGAGATGGACACAACAGCAACACTTCAGTTTATTACCTCCGCCAAGGAGGCAATGCTTTTACTACTGAACCACTAATCCTATCACTATCAGATTGATTGTCATTGATTAATTGTGTGTTTATTGCACTGTCCCTGTCAAATAAACAAATAATCATTGTGAATCCAATTGCTAGTCATATGTTTACATGCTCAAGGAATCTGAAAACGTACACACAAACACTGTATGGGGGGAATTGTGGCGCTTGGCGGAGGTCTGCGCTCTCCGAGTGCTTTTCTAGTTTCTCATAAAGTCAAAATTAATTAAATTTGGTACCACACCAGATTTTTTATTTTTAAAATAATTTTATGTTTTGATAGTTGTGGTCATTTGCTGTAAAACAGAATGCTGAGCTCTCCAGTGAATACATCATTTGTCAGTGTAAAATACAGGAAAATACAGCGCTGTGGACAAAATTGTTGGTACCCCTCTGTTAATGAAAGAAAAACCCACAATGGTCACAGAAATAACTTGAATCTGACAAAAGTGGTAAATAAAAATTCTAGGAAAATTAACCAATTAAAATCAGACAATGCTTTTGAATTGTGGTTCAACAGAATTATTTTAAAAAAACAAACTCATGAAACAGGCCTGGACAAAAATGATGGTACCCTTAACTTAATATTTTGTTGCACAACCTTTTGAGGCAATCACTGCAATCAAACAATTTCTGTAACCGTCAATGAGACTTCTGTACCTCTCAGCAGGTATTTTGGCCCACTCCTCATGAGCAAACTGCTCCAGTTGTCTCAGGTTTGAAGGGTGCCTTCTCCAGACGGCATGTTTCAGCTCCTTCCACAGATGTTCAATAGGATTTAGATCAGGGCTCATAGAAGGCCACTTTAGAATAGTCCATTGTTTCGCTCTTAGCCATTCTTGGGTGTTTTTAGCTGTGTGTTTTGGGTCATTATTCTGTTGCAAGACCCATGACTTGCGACTGAGACCAAGCTGTCTGACACTGGGCAGCACATCTCTCTCTAGAATACCTTGATAGTCTTGAGATTTCATTGTACCCTGCACAGATTCAAGACACCCTGTGCCAGATGCAGCAAAGCAGCCCCAGAACATAACACAACCTCCTCAATGTTTCACAGTAGGGACAGCGTTCTTTTCTTGGTATGCTTCATTTTTGCATCTGTGAACATAGCGCTGATGTGCCTTGCCAAAAAGTTCCAGTTTTGTCTCGTCTGTCCATAGGACATTCTCCCAGAAGCTTTGTGGCTTGTCAACATGCAGTTTGGCAAATTCCAGTCTGGCTGTTTTATGATTTCTTTTCAACAGTGGTGTCCTCCTTGGTCGTCTCCCATGAAGTCCACTTTGGCTCAAACAATGACGGATGGTGTGATCTGACACTGATGTACCTCGACCTTGGAGTTCACCATGAATGTGTTTAGAGGTTGTTCTGGGCTCTTTTGTTACCGTTCTTCATCAAGTTTCCTTCTGCGGCCACGTCCAGGGAGGTTGGCTACAGTCCCGTGGATCTTAAATTTCTGAATAATATGTGCAACTGTAGTCACAGGAACATCAAGCTGCTTGGAGATGGTCTTATAGCCTTTACCTTTAACATGCTTGTCTATAATTTTCTTTCTAATCTCCTGAGACAACTTTCTCCTTTGCTTCCTCTGGTCCATGTTTAGTGTGGTACACACCATGTCACCAAACAGCACAGTGACCACTTGTCACCCTTTAAATAGGCCGACTGACTGATTACAAGTGTGTAGACACCTGTGATGTTAATTAGAGGACACATCTTGGTTGAACATGTCCCTATGGTCACATTATTTTCAATCTTTTCTACGGGTACCATCATTTTTGTCCAGGCCTGTTTCATGAGTTTGTTTTTTAAAATAATTCTGTTGAACCACAATTCAAAAGCATTGTCTGATTTTCATTGGTTAATTTTCCTAGAATTTTTATTTATTACCACTTTTGTCAGATTCAAGTTATTTCTGTGACCATTGTGGGTTTTTCTTTCATTAACAGAGGGGTACCAACAATTTTGTCCACATTTGTAAAAGCGGAAAAACAATGGCAGTGTTCCCACTGTGACATCAGGAAAAACGGAGTTCAAGATATTGGCTTTTCTGAGGCCACATTAAATATAACTAACCACTGACTTTAAAATGGTAAATGAGCAGGAAAACTCTCAAAATCGGGATTTATGCCATGATCTCAGTGATTCTTCACAACTGCAGTTAGAAAATCATAAGGCTGCCAGCTCCATTTGATCCAGTTTCTCTTTCTGATGCTGTGCATGGTCGTCTTATACACTCCCTGGGTAGAAAAAAAGTCCCTACCTGGATTTAACTAAACAGTGAGATTAGAACTTGGGTATGACTGTGAGAGTGAATGGTTGTCTGTCTCTCTGTGTTGGCCCTGCGATGGACTGGCGATCTGTCCAGGGTGGACCCTGCCTTTTGCCCAAAAGACACTCAGATAGGCTTCAGCTCCCCCGCGACCCGAAAAGGATTAAGCAGTAGAAGATGAATGGATGGACAGATTAGAGCCCTCCACTTGACAATTCCTGCAGTCATAAACATGCTACAGCTTCAACAAGTTATTTCACCCCAACTTTCATTTCTTGAAAAACCATGTGTGAAGTGCATATCTATAGTCATGGAAAAGATGTTGCCCTGTTTTATAAGGGTCAAACCACTGATCTGCATAAACCATCCATCCATCCATCTTCTACCGCTTTTCCGGAGGTCCGGGTCGCGGAGGCAGCAGTTCAAGCAGACAAGCCCAGACTTCCCTCTCCCCCGCCACCTGCTCCAGCTCTTCAGAGAGGATATCAAGGCGTTCCCAGACCCAGCTGGGAGACATAGTCTCTCCACCGAGTCCTGGGTCTGCCCCGGGGTCTCCTCCGAGTGGGACGTGCCTGAAACACCTCAAGTGGGAGGCGTCCAGGAGGCATCCTAATCAGATGCCCAAACCACCTCAACTGACTCCTTTCAATGTGGAGGAGCAGCGGTTCTACTCTGAGCCTCTCCCGGATGACTGAGCTCCTCACCCCATCTCTGAGGGTGAGTCCAGCAATCCTACGGAGATAGGATAAACTTAAAACAAAATTTGGATTAACCTGGAAGGACAATGGTAAATAATCATCTTCAAAGGAGGAAATGTGGTTGGAAAAAATACAAGAACAATTCAAGATCTCTGCAAAATTAATGTAACTCTTGGTGGAAATACATAACTCCAGGCACATAACTCCAGAAGCAGCGCAGTCAAGGCTGTTCAGACACAGAACACGAGCAGAACAATTAGACAGCTTGTAATGAAAACAGACGCGGTCTTCATCTACATAGTATGTCAAGACTCTTTATTTCATCTGAAGATGCCAACACTAAAAGCAGCAGAAAGTAAGTTGCCATCAGCATCATCTCAAGCATTTTACAGACAAGCTAAGGCTGTTTTAAGAACCCAGTAAGAGACTCATGATCACTATGTGGTGGTAACACAATCATAAATGTGTACAGGACTCTGCCAACGCAGCTAACAAGCTAATTAGCCACTACGCATGTGACATGACCCACAAACCCTCAAGAGGCATGTGATGTAGGCACTGGACAAAGTTTATTTTGTGTAACATTGCTTAATTCTGAGCCTTTTTGGTAAGAAGGAGGGAGGGGAAAAAGAAAAAAAAAACTGACATGAAAGGTTCAATTAACAGTGATGCTGATTTCAGGTCAAATTGCCCTGCCCTAGTATCCGTCTAGTTTTTTGAGGAAGAAGGGACAAAGTTCCAAGTAAAGACAAAATTGAAAAGCAAACAAAACTAGAAATTCAATGACAAAGTAACTCATGCCAGCCTGTGAAACCACTGAGAGTGCCCAGATCTCCTGACCTTTGACCTTGATTTTAAGCGTAACCTGGATGCAGACCCTGCTGAGGATCTGCAGGTGTATGCGTTTGGTGAGCACTGGGCCAATTGCCTAGTTTTATAGAGAAGTGCTTTCTGTGAAATGTGGAAGGATGGATGAACCAGCATCACATTCTCCTTTTCACTCTGTCAGAATGAGCTTAAAAAATGCTAACAGTGATATGAACAACTTATAGTTATAACAGTTATAACAACTGAATAACAAAACGAAGAATCTTAACTCCCCTAATAATTAACAACCACAGATTACAAAGACAACGATGACAATGACCAACAGCATTGTACTGGTAATCAGCTGGTAGATTGGTTCTTTCTTCACTAGCCCTTATTTGCATTTTCAATTAACCTTCATTTACTACCTAGACACACATCCCATAACCACCAAAACCTGAAATGACCGATTATCCCCAGAGACCCTCAGCAAGATTGGTGGATTAAACCTACTCACCCTTCTGTGACCTCTATAGGTGATCTCTGTGTCTTTTTCTTCTTGGGACAGAGCATCCGCCCAATCAGAATGAGGGTGATGACGGCAGAGGGGAGTAGGATGAGGAAGAGGAGGACTGCAACATCAGAGAAGCGAATGCTGGGCGCTGAGGAGGAGAATGTGAGGTCATTAGACGTTCATCATCTCGCATACACAGGACGTCATTCCATCTGCAGTTTGCATTCATCACACAGATGCACTCTGTCACACAGACGATAAACCTCCCATGCTGTATACACACAGGAGCTCTACAAGTGTTACCTGTAGAATGTTAACGCTAATGGAAATGTGACATCCACTGAAACACCAAACAATGATGAATTTGCGCAACAAGTCTGATTAAATTCACTTAATATTTTGGGAAATATAATTAATTCCTTTCTTATTGAAGGTCATACATAAAGACAGCTCTGACACCACTCCAGCATCTGTACAATAAATATGCATCTGGATCCAGCAGCATGTTAGAAACAGCTTCCTTGCTCTGCCCAAGGGTTTAAAATAAAATCCATTAACCATCACCTCCAGCACTCACTGATTAAGCATATCTTTTTTAATCTGTGCAAAACCAGAGCAGAAAAACAACAGTCTGCCATTAAACGGGGGGCTATGTGCCAGACTCTTTCTTGGCAGAGACCAATGACTTCCTGGTTGCCTGGCAGCTGCTCTCACATAGGAAATAAACAAAATGCAGCGAGTAAGTGAGCTTAGGGAGTTTTTTTGTTTTGTTTTTTTTTAAGGCATGAGTTACTCATTGAACAGATGAAAGTATTTTAAATGTTCCAATCTAACCAGGGGCATGTGGGTTCCTTGAATTATTGCATTACCCTCCAGTTATCCGCTATCCATCTACAGTCAACTTACAGCCGAGGCAGACTAGAATATGAGTTGAACTAACACAAACACATCAGAATGTTTGGATTAGCATGCCATCTACAAAATTATGCTGCTGGCAGCGGAAATTTTAAACCTCGTCTCACTCAGCTCCATGCACCCTGTAACCATCTAATTATCATTATGAGAAACACCATATTCAGACACCCGAGATGGAGTCAGGACAAACTGACAACGTTTTAAAATCATCAGTGTCTTAAGCGATAAATGTGATTTGACTCTTGTTGCTCAAAAGAAGAAGAAAATCAAACTACATGGATGAACAGGCTTAGTTTCTCATCTATGAGCATATAGGATGTAGTTACCCTTTGGCGTGACAGTCAGCACAGTGTGGGAATTTGGTGAGCCATGCACATCAGGAGGGTTTCTGACTGAACACGTATAGGTCCCGTTATCGTGCAGCGTAGCGTTGATCAGCGAGATCGAGGCGTCACCTTTAGCTGGGGTTCCGGTCCACCGGATACGACCAAGGAACTGACCGTCTTCTGGAGGGAACGCCCGTGAAGAGAAGTGGAAAAACTGGAGGGGAAAAATGAGAAAGAAAAAGATCAGTTACAACTTTTGAATTAAACACAATGGGATGCGCAAAGATGAGCTAATGACTATTTTTGCTTCAATGAACACAGTAAGACTGGGTGATGTGACCTCAGATGAACATCATGGTTGATTATAAGTTCTGTTACAGATTTTATGTTTTATTTTGTGTGTATGAAAATGTGGCAAATAAACTCCAGTTATCAACTGCATTTATTACTGACAATCTCACATTTATTGTGAAAGTTCAGCTGTTATTTTGAAAGTTTCAGCTTCCTGAAATCAAACAGGAGCAGACTTTAGTTTCATTTTCATTCAGCAGCACAGTGATTTTCAACTGGAGTGCCACAACACTCTAGGGTGCCATGGGAAATTGTTTAATTTCACTTAACTGATCAAAAAAAAACTGCAAATAATTTGTCTTTGTGCGTTGGTGACTGTAGTAGCTTTTTCATGTCAGTGGGTGGCAGTATTAACACAATCTTTGTGCTTCTTGATGAAAAATTTGCCCTGTGAAGAGGCAGGGTCACCTTCATAACATCTGCAGCCACTTTGTACCTGCTGTGGAAATCCCAGAAAAGCACTGTGAACACTTGAGTTCACAACGACACCATCAAGAGGGGCACAAAAGTTGGGAAAATGTCACTACCTCCTCCAGAAGCCGCGTCTTAATGTTGGCCAGAATCAGAATCAGGTTTATTGCCATTGTTCATGTAGTACACAAACTAGGAATTTGTCTCGGTCCAATGCTGCAACATTAAACATGATAAGATAAGAGAAATAATCTATACATGTAATAAAGTGTAGGATAAGATTAAGTGATACTGGTCAACAGTTAAAATATATATTAGCCAGCAGCAGATACTGTGGAGAACTATATAGTGCAGTCGGTAATGCAGGAAGAAAACAGTGATGATTGACATGAGTCTGATTGAGCTGCTGTACATGGTGCACGAGAGTCAATAAGTCACTTAGTGTTCAGCAGTCTAATGGCAGAGGGGAAGAAGCTGTTCATGTGACGGGAGGTTTTAGTCTGGATGGACCGAAGTCTTCTACCAGAGGGGAGGGGGGCAAACAGTACGTGACCAGGGTGTGAGGGATCGGCTATGATCCGGCCAGCACGCCTCCGGGTCCTGGAGATGTACAGATCCTGGAGAGATGGGAGCTTGCAGCCGATCACCTTCTCAGCAGTGCGCACGACGCGCTGCAGCCTTAGTCTGTCCCTGGCAGTGGCTCCTGCGTACCACACGGTTATGGAGGTGGTGAGGATGGACTCGATGATGGCTGTGTAGAACTGCACTAACATCTTGGTGGGTAGCTTGAGCTTCCTCAGCTGCCGCAGGAAGAACATCCTCTGCTGGGCTTTTTTGATGAGTGAGCTGATTGTCAGCTCCCATTTGAGGTCCCTGGTGATGGTAGTGCCTAGGAAGCGGAAGGAATCAGCAGTGGTGATGGGAGAGCCTGAGAGGGTGAGGGGGGGCAGAGGAGTAGTGACTTTCCTGAAGTCTACAATCATCTCCACTGTCTTCAGAGCGTTCAGCTGCAGGTTGTTATTGCTGCACCAGGACGCCAGCTGGGCCACCTCTCTCCTGTAGGCGGACTCGTCGCCGTTGGAGATGAGCCCGATGAGGGTGGTGTCGTCCGCAAACTTGATCAACTTGACAGACTGGTGGCTGGAGGTGCAGGAGTTGGTGTAAAGGGAGAAGAGTAGGGGGGAAAGTACACAGCCCTGGGGTGATCCGGTGCTGATGCTAGTATAGTCTGAGACAGTCTTTCCCAGCCGCACATGCTGCCTCCGGTCCGTCAGGAAGTCGATGATCCACCTGCAGAGGGAGTCAGGCACGTTGAGCAGGGACAGCTTGTCCCGGAGCAGAGCGGGGCGGATGGTGTTGAATGCGGAGCTGAAGTCCACAAACAGGATCCTGGCGTAGGTTCCCGGGGAGTCCAGGTGCTGCAGGATGGAGTGGAGGGCCAGGTTGACTGCATCGTCTACAGACCTGTTGGCTCGGTAGGCAAACTGCAGCGGGTCCAGGAGAGGGGTGGTGATGGACTTGAGGTGGGACAGGACCAGGCGCTCAAAGGACTTCATGACTACAGAGGTGAGCGCTACAGGTCTGTAGTCATTAAGTCCAGTGATCCGTGGCTTCTTGGGGACAGGGATGATGGTGGAGGATTTGAGGCAGGACGGCACGTGGCATAACTTAAGGGAGGTGTTAAAAATGTCTGTGCGGAACAGCTGGCTCCTGTATTCACAGAGTCTCAGGGTGGAGGGAGACACGCCGTCTGGGCCGGGGGCCTTGCGCGGGTTCAGTCTGGAGAACTGTTTGAGCACATCCTGCTCACTGATGATAAGGGGAGGGGGGGAGGAGGGAGGGTTGCCTTAAATGAAGTAGGGAATGTGGAGGCTGTGGAGCTGGAGGGAGGGGGGGAGTTGGACACAGATGACGAGGTGTCAAAACGGGCATAGTGTTGGGACAGTCTTTGACAAAGGGCTTTGTCATCCTGACCTTTAGGAGCCTTAGGTCGATAGTTGGTGATTTGCCTCAGTCCTCTCCACACGGAAGCCGAATCATTAGCAGTGAACTGCTGCTGGAGTCTCTCTGAGTATAGAGATTTAGCCCTCTTCAGCTCTCTGTTAAACCGGTATTTAACCTCCCTGTAGCAGTCCCTGTCTCCACTTTTCAGCGCTGCTTCCTTCTCCTTCCTGAGTTTTCAGCACTAAAAAATCCGTGGATACAAACAAACTGTCATGGAGCTCCACTGGTGTTTGTGCCAAGAAAAGCACATCTGCCGTGAAAAGCACCACCTTCGCAGGCGCACGTCTGTCTTTGGTAAGTGGCAGACTAATTTAGTCTCCAGGTAACAATCGAATATCAACACTGACTGGCTATTGCAACCAAGTATCAAGTGAATTTTTAGCCTGAGTTGAACAAAATTAAACTTGTGGATGGGAATTTGCATCAACCGGCGCAAATGCATGTGCTTGCGTCTTTCCACCGACTTTGTATGTAATCATGCTGCATTTTTCACTGAATATAAAATTACAAGATTAAATTTTCATTATACATGTCCTAAAAAGCTATAATGTGTCCAGTGTTTCCTCTGGTTTAAAGACCTTGGCGCGGTGGCAACATATTTTTTTCCGGGGGGGGGGGGCAGTAAACATACCAGAATATGTTAATTTTATACTATTTATTTATTTTCAAAATTTTACACAGTAATGTTGCATATGGAACTTACCATATGAAGTATTGTACAACCAAGGCTTGAATATTGGGCCAGTTGGGGTCCCACCCAGACATCCTGTGTTTAAACTTTTTAGTGGTGTTATCCTTCTCTCCTTCCTCTGCCTGAACACTTTCCTCTCCTTGGCTCCTCTCTTCTGTCTCATCTTGCCCTCTCAGAGCTCTGTCTAATTCAGGTTTTCTCTCTGTGTATGGTGGTATACAAACAGGTTAGAAAATATCAAGTGTCATGTTTTGTCCTGCAGGATTTTTTTTTGTCCTGGTTTACATAAATGACAAAAATGTGTATTTTTGTATTTTTATTCTAGTGTTTCTTTTTTCCATTGAGAGAGTAGGGAAGGGAAAGAAACATTCATAATATTAATGTACTCATGCATACTTAAATTATATGATCAGGTGGGTATAGTAACCAGAAATTCTACTCATGTAAAAGCAGTGCTCTGAAATTAATAATTAAAAGTAGACAACCAAAAATTTCTAGTTGAGTTAAGGGTACAAAGAGCACCTACTTAAAAACTTGAGTAATGACTTCAGTCTTGAAGGTTTGAGGTTTTTCTCAAAAATTTATAACAATTTTCTTATAGTTTTCTACTTTTCTCTGTAAATCTAAAGTTGAAACCATGTTCCTCAAATTTGTAATTGACTTTTCTTGTACACTTGAAACTTTATTATAAATTTGTGGATTATTTTATGACTAATTTTTGTCTGTTTTTTAAAATAAAATTACTAGGTTTTTTAGATAAATTTGAAACAGACTGTGGTAATATTTTTCCCCCTTTTTCCTTATAACAATTTACATTTTTGACCATAATTTTGCAGTCAGAACAATTAGAACAATTTAACAATTTTATTAATATTTTAATATTAATAAAATTGTATTTAATGAAATAACTTAAATAACCAAGGATGACGTTATTTCTGTTATAATATTTCTTTATATTTATAGTTTTGTTTTGTTTTGTTTTTTTAGAAATCTCCTCACCACCCAGACAGCAGGAAAAACCTCCCTTATTTTGAAATCAAATGTTGGCACATTTAGTTTGTCTGAAGGCTGCTGACAGATTAAAGTCAATGACTTCGTGAATTCCGGTCATCTTAACCTGTCAGGTACACAATAGGGAAATGTAGTGGACTCTGAAGATATAATTCACTACAATATGTGTTCATGTACAGAATGATCTGTTTAGGCAGTTATAGTTGTGCTCTCAGGCTTTCTCATCAGGCAACTCTCTAGGCAGCTGCTGAAGGACCTCAGTTTAGAGTGAAAAGACAGCTAGCATTTTTAGCCGTTTCTTTTTGTCACTGCCGCTGGAGAATAAAAACGGCACGCCTGCTCGTGCGAGAAAAGAGAGAAATTGCCAGTCTCTTCATTCCTGCATTTCCTACAGAACATAACTTAATATTGTAGTGGCTGGTGAAATATATCCTCAGCAATTCATCAGTCCCCCTTGCCTTTCCCTTCATATGAAGCCGGCTGCATATGAATTCTAACCACATCTCTTAGCTAAGCGACTCTTCCATTACTGCTCCCGTTTCCAGCGGGTTAAAACCATGATAAATGCCTCCAGTGCTTACATACCTTTTCTGATTTTTTTCCACGTTTAAAGTACTTTAACAAACTCATGTTTCTGTCGGGCAGTCACACTTAGCGAGACACTGCCTGCTGACTGAATGGAAACCTGCGTGGGCGGGGTATTTCTAAACTCCGCGTGGATGACGGCCATGCGCGTTGTTCGTGTGCGCGCTTGCGGAGAGTCATTGCTTCATATACAGTATTTTTCTTAATAAATTCATATGTCCTTGGCGTGGTGGTAAAATTTCTGGTGAGGCCCGCCACCAAGAAATGTTACCAGAGGAAACCCTGGTGTCATCTTATAATATAGTTTGGGCTGGTGGTGTGCCATGGGAGTTTCCCCCCCACCCCAATGTAAAAAGGGTGCCATGATTCAAAAAAAGTTGGAAAAAACTGCAGTAGCATATAGTTCATTATTTTTAAATCCATGACATGAAGCTGAAATAACCATTGCTAACACTAAAGTAGCTCCACATCACTGTGAATGAGTTTCTGCTAGCCTAGCCTAGCATTAGCAGGTTTGGTCTTAGCAGGATTTTAGCTAAGGGAAAAGCTGCCACTGCTTATTGCTCAGATTGTACCCATTTATTACTCCATTATTTACTGTCACAAAGCACTTATATTTCATGCTCAATTTAATAAAGTGTTTGAGCATCCGTATATATAAGTGGACAGTGTTGTGATGGGTTTTAGTGTAATATGCAGCGTTATGACGCAGCCGGCTGGTGATGTCATCATGTCGGCATATATATGGGCGAGTCCGCCATTACAGGGCTCTCTTGCCCTGGCGACTCAGTGCAGTAACAGCGTGTAGTGTATTATCAACCAGTTCTGTAATAAAACAGTTCCAGTGCAGCATCCTCATCCATCTCTTTACTGCCAGGTTTGTGGACATAACATTTGGCGACAGAGAATTAACCATGGAGGCGTGTGCAACAAAGCTGTGGCCTTTCCTTGAGCTCCTGGGGGAACCACCAGTTCCATGGCCACATTGGCTGAAGGCGCTTGAAACATATTACAGCGTTGGACCTGGGAAAGCTGGATAAGGTGAGGATACGAGCGTTACTTGTCCACAACCTAGGCATAGAGGGCCAAAGGATTTTCCGGACGCTCGGTGCTACGGACTCGTATGAGGAAGTTGTGAAGCTGCTAGCTAACCATTTCACCATGCCGGACAGCGTGACGCTGACGGATTCGCTTTTGCCAGAGATGCTAAAGGGTCGGTGAGCCAATACAGCAGTTCCTCGCTGACCTGAGACAGTTAGCTAGTGTGTGCCGTTTTGAGCCGTTGGAGGACAAGATGGTGCAGGACCAATTGGCTGAACACATATGTAACGCTGGGCTATGAGCTAGGTTGCTCACAGCGCCAAATGACCTGATGCTAACTAGAGCAGTCGAGCTAGCACTCCAGTTGGAGGCTGCAGAAAAGTTAGCCTTGAAGCTAAATTGGCGCCAGTCACAGAAGTTGCCCGAACAGACAACGTCGGCCAATGCAGTGGACTCGGAGGACAGAGAGAGCACGGCAGAAGAATACAAGGCTTATGCAGTGAACTGAAGATCCGCTCCGAGAGGCCCCATCTGCAGGGGTTGTGGGTCCCTGACGCACCAAAGAAGAGTGCAAGTTTGCCCGGCAAGAGGAAAATGGTGCAGCAAGTGTGGGAACATGAACCATTTTGCCAGGGTATGCCGGTCGCCAGCACCGTGGAGCTCTCCAAGTAAGCCAGCCCGCCCGCTGACAACTACCACCCACTCGGTGAGTCCCGACTTCAACGGTTACTCATACTGTATAGTTGAATTGGATGGAGTAGCTATACCACTCCTGCTTTACACGGCGGTGGCGCAGTCGATGCTAAACTGGGCCACGGTGAAGAAGTTTTTCCCCTACCACAGAATCGGAGAAAACCCAATGCCACTGTATGGGTACAGTGGTCACAGACTGTGCAATGTCGGGACAGTGGAAATGACTGCTCGCTACAAATCTGAAGCTGTGCACGACTTCACGTTAAAGGTGGCAGTGCATAGTGACAACATTATGGGGTGTGACCTTTTCTATGGACTGGGTTTTGCCATTAGGGACAGCGCTGGGTTCAAGTGGTCTGGGTGCAGACGTTGGAGCTTGCAGGACCCGGAGGACGACATTGTAGTGTGGGATGATGTACCTACAGATGGTACCGACACCAAAGCGCTCATTTAACACTCTCGGGAGGAGAGCTGCCCAGAGCGGGCACCGGACACCTTCAGTACCCACAACCGACAAAAGGAGACAACAGGTGAAGGGTCCGCTGCGAACATGGTTGCTGCAGAGCCACCGGGAGTACAGCAGCACATAAAGCCAAGCAAGGTACCACTCCAGGTCATGGACTGGGTTTGAGTTCGTGCCAACGAGAGACTGGGGTGACAACTGGCCGGGCAACAGCCGGTGAAACAACAAGCACCACTGAGGATTGTGGCGAAGCTGGGGCCAGGGTGTTTCTGGTTGATGGACGGTTCGACACATGAACCAGGTGCGGCGTGTCTAGGTGACTGCTCCAGGTGACAAGGCTATGCAGGAGTCAGCAGATGTGGTGTGGAATCCGGGCTCCTGCGTTATGAAGACTGGCCCTTGTCCCAGGGGTCTGGCACCACCAGGGGCTCATCCCCCCCCCCCCCCCGGTAGACCTACCCTTACCATGGGAGACTGTAAAAAGAAAAAGACTATTTAGTTAGGAGCAAGGCTGGAACACCACAAGTGGCAGAATACCCCACTTAGCCGTGCCAAGTCTTGTGGTAGTCCACCCACGGACCCTAGCTTTAGGTTGTTGATATGCATTAACATTTTAGTGTGTTTGTTGGGGGTTTCAGTATACCAAATTGGGGAGGGTCTTAATTAGACGCGTTTTGCAAATGTTGTGATGGGCTTTAGTGTAATATGTGGCGTGATGACGCAGCCAGCTGGTGACATCATCACACCGGCATATATATGGGGGAGTCCGCCATTACAGGGCTTTCTTGCTATGGCGACTTGGTGCAGTAACGGCGTGTAGTGTATTATCTACCAGTTCTGTAATAAAGCTCAGTTCCAGTGCAGCATCCTCATCCGTCTCTTTACTGCCAGGTTTGTGGACATAACAGACGGTATCTGAAAACACAGCAGTAGTCTAATGTACTGTATGTTTAGTTTCATTTTCAGTTAACCACCCAGCCCTAGAACACAACATGCTGGTGTTGTAATTCATGATGAAAAATTTTATACAAACCCTTTCAGATAATTTATTCATCTCAAGTTATCCGTGTGAAACAAATGTTGATGTGTGCCGTATTTGTGACTTGCTGACTCCTTAAAACACAGCTGTATTCTAATGGATGGTATGCAGTCCCATGGTTGAGTCAGAGTGCAATTAGCCAGAAAGATGTCAGACAGAATGGCCTTTACATGGTGAAAGTTATGTTGTTCCAGGGCGATAATGAATGTATGCCAGTTTCTAAGGAGCTCAGCCTACAGTGTGAGAAGACATCTTCAAGGTCCACTGAGCAAAAAGAATCTAAGATTTCTCAGTGTGACTGTGATGAAACTGTACCACAACTAGAAAAGTAAGATTTTTAATCCACTATTTCTCACAAGTAGAGTAAAACACAAAACTGTAAATTAGCAGTTTTTCCTGTTTGGAGAGCACAAAATAAGACAAATCACTTCTGAATTTGACTGCTCTGGAGCAGCAGATGGTGGAGGAACATTTTCATTTTGGCAATGTAGTAAACTGTATAATCAAAAAATAAATAAATCAGAATCTAAATTTAACTGAATGGTGGCCACAGTAAATTCAATTCAAGCCTGTGGTTACATCTGCAGGCATCTGAAAAACTGAACTGGCCTTTCAGTCTGTAGTGTTTAGCACATCAGTCTGTTTTCAATAACAAGCTCAGTCCCTTCCTTACTCCCACACCAAGCTGACCCAGACCTGTCCCCACACACACACACACACACACACACACACACACACACACAGAGTGTCTTCATGTAAATATGAGATTCAGTGCTGATATAATGAAAAAAAAAATGTCTGTAATTATGTAAAATGTTGGGTGCATTTTGCAACTCTGCCCACTCAAAGGGAGGACAGAGCAACCACTGAACTATATAGACCGATGTATTCTAATCAACTACTGATCTCTGCTGTTTGACACGGAGTGATAAAAACCATGTAAAAATGCCAGTGACTAATTAGTAGTGGCCAGCATCACCAGCTTCCAGGCTTGCATTGTGGTTGTGTGACATCAGTGATGTCACACACACTGTGTTGAGAGTCAGTCTTGAGAGCACCCTGACCAACTGTATCACAGTCTGGTATGGGAGCTGCTCTGTCGCTGACCGCAAGGCGCTGCAGCGGGTGGTGAAAACCGCCAAACGCATCACAGGGACTCCACTTCCGTTTATAGAGGACGTCTACAGGAAAAGATGTCTGCGCCGGGCACGCAGCATCCTTAGGGACTCCAACCATCCTGCTCATGGACTGTTCCAGCTTCTCCCCTCCAGAAGACGTTTCAGAAGCCTTCGGACTAGAACCAGCAGGTTTAGGAACAGTTTCTTTCCAACAGCTGTCACGTTATTGAACTTAGTTCCCCGCTGACTCTCTTACCATCATCTCTTACCATCCTCACCTGTACATAACTGCATAACTACATAACTACACTACCGTTCAAAAGTTTGGGGTCACCCAGACAATTATTTTGTGCTTTCCATGAAAAGTCACACTTATTTACCACCATGAGTTATAAAATTAATAGAAAATATAGTCAAGACATTGACAAGGTTAGAAATAATGATTTGTATTTGAAATAATTTTTTCCTTCAAACTTTGCTTTCGTCAAAGAATCCTCCATTTGCAGCAATTACAGCATTGCAGACCTAACATGATTGCACAAGGGTTTTCTAATCATCCATTAGCCTTCTGACGCAATGAGCAAACACATTGTACCATTAGAACACTAGAGTGATAGTTGCTGGAAATGGGCCTCTATACACCTATGTAGATATTGCACCAAAAACCAGACATTTGCAGCTAGAATAGTCTTTTACCACATTAGCAATGTATAGAGTGTATTTCTGATTAGTTTAAAGTTATCTTCATTGACAAAAGTGTTTTTCTTTCAAAAATAAGGAAATTTCTAAGTGACCCCAAACTTTTGAACGGTAGTGTACATCTAACTTATTGCACATTATTTGCACATAACAGTACTCTTAACTTTCTGCACTGCTGCATATATTTGCATATATTTGCTTAAATTGCACATACTGTTAATTACCGTATATACTGCACTGCTGTCCTTTGCACTTCTGATTGGATGTTAAACTGTGTTTCGTTACCTTGTATTCATACATGTGTAATGACAAAGTTGAATCTAATCTAATCTAATGTGAACTTGAAACTACACCGGAGAAATGAACCGTTACTCAGCAGGAGATCAGAGCCGTAAAGCGCCTTAAAATTTGAAAAAGCCATGGAGGGTCGTTGAGGTGTTAACTTATACTAATGGAACCCGTGCCTGTGGCTCACCAGTTTTAGTCTGAAAGCGGCATTAGACAATTTCCCACGGCACCCTGGTTGAAAAACACTGCAATAAGGCAAACTCACAAAAATCTTATCAATTGTGTATGCCTACAGTTTTAGGAGTGTATTGTCTGATAATGCGACAATAGTAAGGTACCATGATTGGTAATAAGGCTGTGCGAGATGACAATATATTTTGGATGACAATATAAAAACATCTATCATTTCATAGAATACTCTTATCATTTATATTGTGATTTAAAATGCACATACTCCCGTTTCTTGAACAAAGCTGCTTACGCACAACTTGTCAGCACCCCACCTCTCCCCCGCAGTACGCAGCGGAACAGGTGTGTGGTGGGTGGCTAGGCTTCAGTCCAGTGGTTGCTAACTCCAAACTACCAGTTTGGTCAAATAGCTGCTACTCCTGTTTGCCAGGGATGTGGGACCGTTTTCCATCATGCTGCGTCAGAGAGGATAGTCCACTAACCTTGTTTTAATAGGAGATAAGTAACGTTAACACTGTGTCTAATTATAAAACAGCAAATGCTAAATGATGATGCCAAGTTCTGCTACTTGGAAACAGTGTATTAGACCATCGTTTCTTTGGTTTAAATTACTGCCGAGTTTTAGTTTTGTCTGAAAAAATTTTTATTAAAGCTGCAAAAGTGCATGATGGTGGCACATACATGCAAAAATAAATAAAATTAAAATGGTCGGAGGAGCAAGTTGGCTCTTAATATGATTTATTTGATTTCTAATAATTTTAATTAGTCAAGTAGTGATGATGGGTAAAGTTCAAGTCATCACATGTATTTTATTACATTACCCTTTTTGTCTTTGATTTCCAGATCATGACCAATCTGAAATACTTTTATTAAAAAGCAAACTGGTTAAAATCAGGCCAGAATGGCATCCTCAGGCTGTAGAGCTACACTTAAATTTTCATTGATTTAAATTAACAGCTAATTTATATCTGTAAATGGCAGGGATGGGCAATTTTCCCCATTTTCAGACATTTTTTATGTGAGGTTTTTCTTTTTTTTTTTTTTGCTTTTCTCCTCTGGCTCAGGAAATATTTAACTTATTGATGCTTACTTCCAGCACCACACGAGTTGGCAGCCTTTTTACAGCAGTTCTGAGTTTTCTCATTTTTATTTACCATTTTCTTTGCTACATCTTTTTTTTTTTTTGTACTTATTTTGTACCCGTAGGTAGATTTGTTTTGCAGTCTGGTGGCAAGTCACCAGCTGCCGGTCGCTGCGTGCGCAAGCGCTCCGTATCCCTAACCTGCATGTTTTTGGCATGTGGGAGGAAACCGGAGAAATCCCGGAGTAAACCCACGCAACACGGGGAGAACATGCAAACTCCACACAGATCACTGTTGGTCGGGGGCAGGGATCGAACCCACGATCTCACGATCCCCGCGATCCCCCAGCCGAGGGTAAACTGTGCTGCCACAGTGCTAACCCACTGCGCCATGGATCTTGTTGCCCCATATCCATCACAAACACTATGGACACCAATATCGCTGTACTGGCATCGATATTAGCAGTCTTTCTACTCATATCGTCAATGATTGCTGATCTGGTGAGTGGCAGAGCCACTGTTTACAGCAGGAGTCAATTGTTCGCATTGCGCCCTGTGATGCTAATTGAGAGACCCGATAACCCTCGAGAAATCAGGTGAAAACGACGGGGATGTTGAGTTGGAGTGAAGCGACATGCGAGGAAGACAAGGTTCTACCATCCATTATTATGGGAAATGTGAGATCGCTACTTAACAAGATGGATTTCAGAGAGGTTAGCATCATGCTATTCACTGAAATGTGGCTAACCGAGCCAACAACAGACGCCTACATCGGACTGGAGGGTTTCCACTTAATACAGACAAATCGGACACTAGATAGTAGCAAGAACAGAGGCAGGGGGCAGGCAGTGTTTGTGAACAACGATGGCGTTATCCTGGGCACATCACAATTAAAGAAAAACACTGTAGCAAGGACACTGAGCTGCTAGCCATTAGCATACGACCAGCATACCACCCCAGAGAGTTCTCACACATCATCGTGATTGCCATTTATGTACGCCCCTCCGCAAGCGCTGCGGCAGCATGTGACGTCATCCACACAGTTACCAGCAGGCTGCAGTCCCAGCACCCAAATGCTCTCCAGCTCATCTCTGGGGATTTTAACCATGCCTCCCTGTCCTCCATCCTGCCCGCTTTCACCCAGTATGCCACATATCACACCAGAGACAATAAAACACTGGACTTATTTTATGCAAGCACCAAACAGGCTTACACCTCATCACCCCCCCCCCCCCCCGGAAGATCTGATCACAACCTCGGTCACCTCCTGCCTGTGTACAAACCCCTGGTACACAGACAGCCTCCTGTTACCTGCACAGGGACGATATAGTCCGAGGAGGTGGAAGACACTCTGAGAAACTGTTTTGAATCCACAGCATGGAAGCAGCTCTGGGATCCACATGGTGAGAACATAGACGGCCTCACACACACACACCATCAAAGATTACATCAACATCTGTGTGGAGAACACCGTACCCACCAACACCATACAGTGTTTCTCAAACAACAAGCCCTGGATTAACCCTGAGTAAAGACACTGCTGAAGGAGAAGAAAAGGATCTTCAGGTCGGGAAATAGCGAGGAGCTGAAGTCCGTACAGAGGGAGCTAAGGAGGAAGATTAGAGAGGGGAAGGACAGTTGCAGGAAGAACATGGAGGTACAAGCTGAAGCAGAGTGACGTCAGTGGTGTCTGGAGAGGCCTCAAAACTATCTCTTTGCCCAGAACACCTACTCCCAGGCCGTGGGGGGTAGGGTGTGGGTGAACGACCTGAACCTGTTCTTTAACAAGTTTGACCAACCGCCCTCTTCTCCGCCTGCCCACCAACCCTGCTGCCGCCACCTTCATCTAGTCCCGCTGTCCACTGCCCTCCCTCCACCCCCCTCTTACATCCCCCAGCTGTCAGTGCACATCCCCTGCTGTTTTTTCCTTCACAGACCCAACCCCCACCTCCCCTCCCAGCACACAGCCCCCCTGCCCCAGTCTGTCCCTCACTTAGGGCACATTCAAGCTGCATTCACACCAGGATAGTCCAGGGGTCTCAGTTCGACCCAGTGGGGAATGGCGAGAATTTTCACACTTTCGTTTGGTTTGCATTCACACAGCACTTCAGTCAAGCAGGACCAAACTGCTTGAACAACATCATGCAGTTACAACAGCTGCTCGTTTGTGGCGCTGTAGCCGAAACCACCACTGACCAGGAAGAAAAAAATCTCGGTGAAGAAGAGAAATCCGGCTCATCGATTGGCCAGGACCAAAAAGGGAAATCTGGTGTTCCATCCATCCATCCATTCATCCATCATGGATGGATGGACGGAAATTGTTATTACCTCTTGTAAATTATCTTTAAATTATGTTTATTTGCCAGACGTTTTAGTGTTTCAAAGAGGGTTAGAAATCAGTGCTCCAACTCCACGTTTTACAATCTTCAAAGTTGAGATTTTGCATTTATGCATTATCGATAAAAAGGGTAATTACTTTTTCAAAGTTGTATTGACTTTGACTAACACTAAATACCTGCTTGCGACGATGGGATGCAATTCTCAGCAAGTGAGCAATTCTTGGCATAACACCATTCCTTTCAGCCAGGTTGTTTGTCCGCCACAAACAAATTGAATTAAAAAGCTCCGCTGTCTGTATAAACCCCCGTGCCGCCATCATGTCGCTAAACATTTTAAAAACATTGGTATTCTTGTGTATAGCCACAAGCAGCTGAGAAATGTGGTTCTCAGACCAAATATCTATCAGAGCCTGCATCTCCTCACTACTCAAGTCTGTCCGTGAGACTTTTTTTTTTTTACTTTTCTCCTCAGCTTTCTCCGGTAAAGGTATTTCTTGGATGCGCGCAGTTGTCTGTTATTTTCTACCCAAAATGGAAGCAGAAGGACCAGGAGCTCTTCAGCTGAATCAGGATGTTGGATTTATGTAGCCACAGATTCCTGCCACAGACGGGCTAGCAAGCTAGCAACAGAAACGCACATCAAGTTTCCAAGGAAGGGACAACTTTTTCAGGTGAGTGGCAACTTCGCCTGTCTGCATCTCACCCAGACGGTGAATTCATCTTTTCATGTATTTACATTGAGTTATAATGTAATCGTGCTGCATGAAAAATTTGCCCATTCGTGTTTGATGTGAAGGCACCTTTACGGTAAACACCACTTTCTCTTCTCACTACGTGTTGCTGTGGTTACACAAACGCCAAGGGGCACGTCTGCACTTTGGTCCGCTGGATACTCTGTTTGCATTCACATGGAAAGCGAAGCACACCAGACTTTGAGCTATCCATGGAATACACTCTTTGGTCCTTTAGTCTGGACCAAACAATGGCAATGTGAATGCGCCCTCAGACGTCCACTGTTTGGTCCAAACCAAAGGACCAAACTGTGGCTTCCACGGATAG
This sequence comes from Pholidichthys leucotaenia, assembly GCA_020510985.1. Classification (NCBI taxonomy): domain Eukaryota; kingdom Metazoa; phylum Chordata; class Actinopteri; order Cichliformes; family Pholidichthyidae; genus Pholidichthys; species Pholidichthys leucotaenia. The sequence goes on along the minus strand of CM035847.1, from coordinate 123,248,232 downwards.
TTTGATTCTTTTGGTGCTGTCTGAATGCATGTTGGAACTCTGGTGTGCACCAAACAAGCGAAGTCTGGACCTCCTGAAAATGGGGGGGTCTCAGTTCTCTCACAAACGAAGTCTAGTATGCTCGGCTTGCAGTGTGAATCTAAACAGAGTATCCAGCGGACCAAAAGGCGGAAGTGCCCCTCGGCGTTTGGGTAACCATAGCAACACACAGTCTGAGAAGAGAAAATGGCATTTACTATAGTACATTTTGGGTATAAAATAACAGACAACCATACAAATCCAAGCAATCCTTTTACTGGTGAAAGCTGAGGAGAAAAGTTAAAAAAAAATGTCTCGTTTGTGGTGGACAAACAACCCGGCAGAAGGGAACAGATTTCCATTTTCGGTCATGGGCAATCGATGACCCTGATTTTTCTTCTTTGCCAATATTTTTTCTTCCTGGTCAGTGGTGGTTTTGGCTAAAGCGCCCCAAAGGAGCAGTTGTTGTAATTGCATGACGTTGTCCAGGAAGTTTGGTCTGCTGAAGTGAGAATGCAAACCAAACCAAATGAAGGTGTGAAAATTCTCGGCATTCCCTGTTCAGTCAAACCAAGACCCCCGGACTATCCTGGTCTGAATGCAGCCTAAGATTCAGGTGAGAGCTGAGCTGAAGAAGATCGGGGCGAGGAAGGCTACAGGTCCAGACGGCACCAGCTCGAGGCTCTTCAAGTCCTGTGCAGTCCAGCTGTGCAGGATTGTGGAGCACATCTTCAGTCTGAGCCTGAAGCTAGGGAGGGTACCACAGCTGTGGAAAACATCCTGTGTGGTACCTGTGCTAAAGACTCCACATACCAAGGACCTGAACAGCTACAGACCAGTGGCCCTCACGTCACACCTAATGAAGACCCTGGAGAGACAGCATCTCGCCCACCTCCACCTCCTGGTGGGACAAGCAATTTACCCACTTCAGTGTGCCTACCAGCATGGCATCAGGGTGGAGGATTTAAAACCTTTTTTAAAGCCGACTCTGCTATGTAGGGTTTTAAATCCAGATTGGAACACCTCCAGGACACCATTTTCATCCAGAAAGGCCTTTAACTCAGAGTAAACTATTTTCTCTAATATTTTCAAAAGAAAAGGCAGCTTTGAAATAGGCCCAAAATGAGCCTACACAGTCTGATCAAGACCAGGTTTCTTTATAAAAGGTTTTACTACTGCATGTTGAAAATGTGCAGGAACCACAGTGGAAGACAAACTGTTGTTTAAAATTGTTAAAACTGACTGACCTATACTAGATAAAACCTCTTTAAAAAAGCTTGGAGGGAGAGCATCACAAGGAGAACCTGAGGGCTTAATATGACCAACTACATCCTCTAATTGCTACAGGGTCACAGGCTCAAACTGATTAAAGACAGCAGAGCAAGGGTCAGACAGAGGGATCAGAAGCAGGAGCTGGGATGAGAGCCCTAATAGTGGTGACCTTATCAATAAAGAAGTGTAAAAAGTCATTGCACATTTCAGATGATGGTTCCATAATGACAGTCGGTGAGGCAGTAAAAACAGAGTCAATGGTCTAAAATAACACACGTGGATTATGTCGGTTAGATGCAATAATATCAGACAGATGTTCCCTTTTAGTTTCTTTAACAGCACTCTGATAACAATGCCAACAGTCCTTTAAAATTTGACCAGATACCTGCAGCTTATCCTTCTTCCACCTGCGCTCAGCTTTGCGGCATTCCCTTCTGACTGCCCGAGTTCTGTCATTAAGCCATGGCTCGAGTTTGGCTCTGGGTTGCTTAATTATTAATGGAGCCACAGAGTCCAGGATGGCTTGGCAGGAGGAATAAAACCAGGAATTTAGCTCCTCTGTATCAGAGAGAATGTCGGGAGGAGCACAGAGCTGGGTAAAAGCAGACGAAAACTGATCAGCAGTGGAGGGGCTAAAAATACGACAGTGCCAAGCAGGAACACAGGTTTCAGCTTTGGTACAGGAGAAGGTCGCATCAAATAAAATCAACATATGATCAGAGAACACACTGTCACAGACCTCCAAGTTAAACATAGAAACCATGCAAGAGAACAAGATCTAATGCATGTCCGTGTTCATGTGTCGGACCACCAGATAAAAACTGTTCCAGGTTAAAAGAATAAATAAGCCACTGGTGAATGACTTTTTAAACCTTATCTGGACAGCACACATGGATATTAAAATCTCCAGCAATAAGGACTAGGTCATACTTTGGCATAATTTCAGCCAGAAAATTGGCAAAGTCATTCAAAAAATCGTTATTGTATTTTGGGGGGGGGGGGGGGTCGATAAATGACAGCGACCAGCACCAGGTCAGAGCGACCCACCTCAAATGAAGTCATTTCAAAGCTGGAGAAAGAAGAGGATAAAAGCACTGCTTATATTTAAAATCATTTTTATAAATATTCGCCGTTCCTCTTCCTCGACCAGACGCCTGCAGGGAATTAAAATAAGAGCAACCAGCTGGTAAAAGTTCAGAAAAAGCACTACAGTCACCAACACTCAACCGAGTCTCACATATGCAGAGGAAATCCAGACCACGGGAGGTGAAGAAATCCCTGAGGATAAAAGTTTCATTTACCAGTGATCTGGCGTTTACCAGGCTAATCCTAGCAGGAGCTGGGGCCTGTGGAGGAGCGGACCAGGGAGCCCGGCACAGCGGCCTCAGGTCCCAGAGGTTCACACTGTGCTGGTGGAACCGGGGAGGGCAGGGGCGGAGGGGCCGGAGCACCTGGTTGAAGCCGGCCACAGGTATCAGGCAGGCATCAACGGGATCCAGGGAGCGCTGAGACACCAAGAGATGAGAAAATAATCCATACGCCATTTGAGAAACAGCAGCGCATGCCAGGGAGAGTTTAGTTTCACCAGCCGACCACCGCGTTTCCCTCGGCAACGGTGACGCTTCCGCCAGGAAGGTGGAGCAGCCGGGACCCAGTAAAGGTGAGCTGGGATTCCCTATAGGAATGGCAGCAAAGCTTTCTGTCCACCATACTCAAATATAATGAAGTTTTCAGCAGAGCTCCAAAGATCCAGAAGAGTTTGACGATCACAAATCAACAGTGCTTTGATTTGTAGCGTGCCATAGGTTAAAAACAACAAATATACAAACACAAGTGTCAGTGACAAACAAGCAGCCACACACACTGGCACCATCTTGTCAGACAAACCTTCAAGATTTGAAGACAGTTTGTGAGGAAGAATGGGCTAAAATCACTCCTGAGCAATGCCTGCACCTAGTTTCTCCATACAGGAGACGTCTGGAAACTGTTATTACTAACAAAGGCTTTTCTACTAAATATTAAATGAATTTCATCAAACGTGTTCAGTACTTACTCCCTGAGTCATTCCACTTTATTAAATATAAACTTGTTTTGTGAACACAGTTGCCCTGATTTCTTTGTGTGTATGAATTACTTGGGTTGTAACTGATATCTGGTGGAAATCTCAGGTCAATGGCTCCATCAGAAATATGTTTAATGAGAAAGATATTGATGTGTTCAAAGTTTATTCCCCCCCCCCCAGCTATATATTGTTATCGTGATATAACATTACTTATATCGCGATATAAAATTTTGGTCAAATCGCACAGCCCTAATTGGTACTGGGTCTTGTCATGGATGGTGGTGATTTCTCATTACTTTTTTTTTGTTGTTGTTTTTTCCAAGTTTTGTGACACAAGTCTCAAAACTTTACTTTCTGGGAAAAAGTCATGTTTTCACATTTTCATTCCCCCGTCTCCACAGACGCACACACCACCAGATTGTGTGCATGTCTCTGTGTGTGTGTACGCATGCTTGCACCTTTATTTTGTGGGGCTGTGCGTTTGTCACATTTCATGTCCAGCGCCACACAAATGGTAAATGGCAGTCACTTATATAGCACCGTTTACTCATCTCTGGATGACTAAAGCATTTTACAGATCCTGCTCTCTACCCATTCACATACAGGCACGCACTGATGGCAGTGGAGCCGCCATGCAAGGCACTGAAGGGGAGCGGTGAAAAGGTTTTTTTTGTTTTTTTTTTTTTAAAGCAAAAAGATTTCTCCAAGAAAAAACACAGCTGTCACTTTCTTCCATGCCAGGTCTACTTGACAAAAACTTCAAAAGAGCAAATGCAAGGTCATAAAAACAGAAATGTTTTTCCAAGTACTTAACAGAGATTTTTGATTTTGTGTACTTTATTGATCCCCAGAGGGGAAATTCAGGGCATCCACCTGGATGGATGAAGCAGTCACAATACGGCGCTATCCCTTCACCATTCACACACACATTCACACCTAGGGCCACTTTAGAGTCTCCAATTAACCTAACCTGCACGTCTTTGGCCTGTGGGAGGAAACCGGAGAAATCCCGGAGTAAACCTATGCAAACACGGGAAGAACATGCAAACTCCACACAGATCACTGTTGGTCAGGGGCTGGGATTGAACCCAGAATCCCATGGCCAAGGGTGAGTTGCTGTGCCGCCACAGTGCTAACCACTGCTCCACATGTAGACTCTCCTCTGCATTTTAAAGCAGCGTTTCAGAGTAGCTCTTTAATTTCTTTCTCGTCTTTCATAAAGTACAAGAAAATGTACATAATGCAAGGTAAGGCATCAGTGACATACATATGTCCTTGACCTTTTAACCTCAAAACCACAGTCATGGGTGAGGGTCCTAAAACCAACCTGTGTACCGAGTTTAGTAATCTAAGCTTTTACCAAGAAGTGAATATGGACCAAAACAGATTAAGATTTTTTTAAATCTGTGATTTGGCTCTTTGACCATTTGACCCTTAAAATTTAGCCACAGGTGCTAGTTCCAAGGTCAACCTGTGCTCAACGTCTGGCAACCCTAACTCCATCAATTCTCGAATTAGAGTGTGGATGGACAGACTGATGGAAACGATCCCCTACCCATGCCGGAGTAGCCCAGCCAGCTCTGAAACAGCATTCTTTGGACAGGTGGTAGTGGGATGGAAACAGGAGAGGCAATGAACTCTTTAAACCAAACATGCATCCTCTAACTGCTTCCACTGTGATGTACAAATGGAATAAAAGTCAGGAGATAAGGACAGGCCAGATCTAAGCAAATACAGTAAAGGTGATAGACGGTACTTCAGAGCGCAGAGCCAAAACCATGCTGTGAAAAGCAATTGGCTCGTGTTGAAGATAAAAGTGTGTAGTAAATCAAGATCAGCATTTCACTAACTCATTATGTGCCAAACAGATTAAACTGTGTTAAATCTGTATCACAGTACTATTAAATCACGATCCTGCAATAATTATGCATTTATTCCTTGGCATTTATTGGGGGGGAGGGGGTGAAAAGTTCATAGTAGTCAAATTTGACCAAATGTGGTTTATTTTTCAACATAGTCTCCCCTTCGGTCCACACACTTCTTCCATTGGTGTTACAGTGCTTGGATCCCTGCGGTTGAAAAAACAAAACACATTTGGTCAAATTTGACCACTAAGAACTTTCCAGACCCCTCATATATTTACAACTTTGAGTGTGTAAAATACTAGCAACACTGTCAGTAAGAATGACTTTACATGGTGTTAAATGTAGTGAGGGAAAAAACAAATAGACACAGTCCCCTGAACAAACAATGATTAGATTTTTATGGTTTTACAGCAGCACGTCTATTAGCTACACTTCTTTGACAGACTGATAGTAGACTTGGCAGAGATAAAGCTTGTCGTATCCGTGCAGTTATTCATCCACAGTTGATCATTTCAGAACCTGGCAGAGTTCAGCGTACATAACTGCCGTTTGAAATCAGTTACTACACAAGTCTGCTCAGTCTGGAGACAAATATTAGGCTCAGTGGTACTTTTAAATTCCAAAGAGATGCTGCTAAATGACTACGAATGGGGGGGGACTATTTTCACATGAGACCACAAATGTCAATAATAATTTTAGACAACATTACCGGCTTGGCCAAGCTAACAGCAACTAGCGACAAGTTGTTTTTAAGGAGATCTGAATTCCATTATTTATAATTTTTTTACACCAAATATAAATAATGGAATTCAAAATACAATTATTATTGAGCAGAACCCAAATGCAAATATTTTACAATCACCATCAGGTTTTACCGATATTTGACTGAAAGTCAAGCCTCTCCTCTCCAATCTACAAAATGAATTCTCATCAGGACTGAGGTAATTATACAAGCCACTGAAGCACTGCAGCAATTCAGATTGACACTAAAGCTTTGGCAGCAAAAATATATTTTCTGATAGAGGTTTTCACATGCTTATTCATGGCCTCTCCCAGAGTGATGTACGAGCGGGTTCACGTGGGCCAATAAACCAGCCAAAAACTGCAAATGAAATTAGATGGGAAGTAAATGAATCCTGAGAAACAGAAATTAGAAACTTCCAGACTTGGTTTCATCTATGGGTGGCATCGAGAACCTGACATCTATTATTTGTGTGCAATAAAGAGAACAAGGGAGTGAGATTGGGCTGAAGGAAAAGTGAGCACAGCCTTTAGGGGTATCACAATATACCAGGGGTCTGCAACCTTTGCCAACCAAAGAGCCATTTTGTCTGTCTCCGACTAAAATAGAAGTGGCTGAGGGCTGCAATGGCAATTTGACCTTAAAATACAGATTATGCAGATTATGAAGTTTTTTTTATATGTACACAGCTCTGAATATCATGTGGCAGTAATGAATTCATACTACAACAGTGGAAAAAAACTGTCAAGCTTTATATACAGCTTCATTTGTGAAATAAATGTATTAGAAATATATTACAAATTGTTTTGTGCTGAAAAATAAATTTCTGAATATCTGACTATAATTTTTTGCACAGTTTTTTTTTTAATCATCAGCACATTCATAAATTTAAATCTGAAAAATGTCATCCATCTACTTTCAACGGTGATCACACAGCTTTAGTTACTAATATTTTAATAAAATAGAGATGAACATTTTATTTAGAAGCTACTTTTCATCCTTTTTACGTTTCCTCATAATGTTCCTTATTCAGATGTATTAATATAACATACTGTAAATCTGTATCCTTCACCTGTTCTCCAGACTTTCAATTTGACAACTAGTGGATTGGTTGTCTGATAGTCTTCTTTATTTTGGAATAAAACAAAATTCTAAACAACTTTCTAAATAATATAACTTTAAAAATCATTTGGTGCAAATTAAGTCGATTAGAAATAATTACAGCAGAGTGGAAAAACGTTTTTAAAAACAACATCTTCCACTGAGCTAAATATTGGTTATAATTTTTTTTTTTAAATGTGTGGCACTGCCAGACAGTCTGCACATATAATTCACTATCTAAAACCCCCACAGATAGCAAACTAGCAGTTATCCTACAGAGAAAAAGCTGAAAACATCCTTAAAAGAAAAGGCTCACCGCTACATCACTGTCACAAAATCTTCTCTCCTCTTTTTTTCTTTTTACCTCCGCCAGGCCGAAAAGGCCAGGAGGAGGTAATGTTTTTGCCGGGGTCTGTCTGCCTGTCTGTCTGCCTGTCTGTCTGTCTGTCTGCCTGCCTGTCTGTCTGCCTGCGTGTCTGTCTGTCTGTCTGCCTGCCTGTCTGTCTGTCTGCGTGTCTGTCTGCGTGTCTGTCTGCCTGCCTGTCTGTCTGCCTGCGTGTCTGTCTGTCTGTCTGCCTGCCTGTCTGTCTGCCTGTCTGTCTGCCTGCCTGCCTGTCTGTCTGCGTGTCTGTCTGCGTGTCTGCCTGCGTGTCTGTCTGTCTGCCTGTCTATCTGCCTGTCTGTCTGTCTGTCTGCGTGTCTGCCTGTCTGTCTGCCTGTCTGTCTGCGTGTCTGTCTGCGTGTCTGTCTGCGTGTCTGCGTGTCTGTCTGCCTGTCTGTCTGTCTGTCTGTCTGCCTGTCTGTCTGCCTGTCTGTCTGCCTGTCTGTCTGCCTGTCTGCCTGCCTGTCTGCCTGTCTGTCTGCCTGTCTGTCTGCCTGTCTGCCTGTCTGCCTGTCTGCCTGCCTGTCTGCCTGTCTGCCTGTCTGTATATCTGTCTGCCTGTCTGTCTGCCTGTCTGTATATCTGTCTGCCTGTCTGTCTGCCTGTCTGCCTGTCTGTCTGCCTGCCTGTCTGTCTGCCTGTCTGCCTGCCTGTCTGCCTGTCTGCCTGTATATCTGTCTGCCTGTCTGTCTGCCTGTCTGCCTGTCTGTATATCTGTCTGCCTGTCTGTCTGTCTGCGTGTCTGTCTGTCTGCCTGCCTGTCTGTCTGCCTGCGTGTCTGTCTGTCTGCCTGTCTATCTGCCTGTCTGTCTGTCTGTCTGCGTGTCTGTCTGCGTGTCTGCGTGTCTGTCTGCCTGTCTGTCTGTCTGTCTGTCTGCCTGTCTGTCTGCCTGTCTGTCTGCCTGCCTGTCTGTCTGCCTGTCTGTCTGCCTGTCTGCCTGTCTGCCTGTCTGTCTGCCTGTCTGTCTGCCTGTCTGCCTGTCTGTATATCTGTCTGCCTGTCTGTCTGCCTGTCTGTCTGCCTGTCTGCCTGTCTGTATATCTGTCTGCCTGTCTGTCTGCCTGTCTGTCTGCCTGTCTGCCTGTCTGCCTGCCTGTCTGCCTGTCTGTCTGTCTGTCTGTCTATCTGTCTGCCTGTCTGTCTGCCTGTCTGTCTGTATATCTGTCTGCCTGTCTGTCTGTCTGTCTGTCTGTCTGTCTGTCTGTCTGCCTGCCTGCCTGTCTGTCTGTCTGTCTGTATATCTGTCTGCCTGTCTGTCTGTCTGTCTGTCTGCCTGCCTGTCTGTCTGTCTGTCTGTATATCTGTCTGCCTGTCTGTCTGTCTGTCTGTCTGTCTGCCTGCCTGCCTGCCTGTCTGTCTGCCTGTCTGCCTGTCTGTCTGCCTGCCTGTCTGCCTGTCTGCCTGTCTGTCTGCCTGCCTGTCTGTCTGCCTGCCTGTCTGTCTGCCTGCCTGCGTGTCTGCCTGCCTGCGTGTCTGCCTGCGTGTCTGCCTGTCTGTCTGTCTGTCTGCGTGTCTGTCTGTCTGCCTGCCTGTCTGTCTGCGTGTCTGTCTGTCTGCCTGCCTGTCTGTCTGCGTGTCTGTCTGTCTGCGTGTCTGTCTGTCTGCCTGCCTGTCTGTCTGTCTGTCTGTATATCTGTCTGCCTGTCTGTCTGTCTGTCTGTCTGTCTGCCTGCCTGCCTGCCTGTCTGTCTGCCTGTCTGCCTGTCTGTCTGCCTGCCTGTCTGCCTGTCTGCCTGTCTGTCTGCCTGCCTGTCTGTCTGCCTGCCTGTCTGTCTGCCTGCCTGCGTGTCTGCCTGCCTGCGTGTCTGCCTGCGTGTCTGCCTGTCTGTCTGTCTGTCTGCGTGTCTGTCTGTCTGCCTGCCTGTCTGTCTGCGTGTCTGTCTGTCTGCCTGCCTGTCTGTCTGCGTGTCTGTCTGTCTGCGTGTCTGTCTGTCTGTCTGTCTGTCTGTCTGCCTGTCTGTCTGCCTGTCTGTCTGTCTGCCTGCCTGTCTGTCTGCGTGTCTGTCTGTCTGCGTGTCTGTCTGTCTGTCTGCCTGTCTGTCTGCCTGTCTGCCTGCCTGTCTGTCTGCCTGTCTGCCTGTCTGTCTGCGTGTCTGCCTGCGTGTCTGCCTGCGTGTCTGTCTGTCTGCCTGCCTGTCTGCGTGTCTGCCTGTCTGCCTGCGTGTCTGTCTGTCTGCCTGCCTGTCTGCCTGTCTGCGTGTCTGCCTGTCTGCCTGTCTGCCTGTCTGCCTGCCTGTCTGCCTGCCTGTCTGCCTGTCTGCCTGTCTGTCTGCCTGCCTGTCTGCCTGCCTGTCTGCCTGTCTGTCTGCCTGTCTGTCTGCCTGCCTGTCTGCCTGTCTGCCTGTCTGCCTGTCTGTCTGCCTGCCTGTCTGCCTGCCTGTCTGCCTGTCTGTCTGCCTGTCTGTCTGCCTGCCTGTCTGCCTGTCTGTCTGCCTGTCTGTCTGCCTGTCTGCCTGCGTGTCTGTCTGCCTGTCTGCCTGTCTGCGTGTCTGCCTGTCTGTCTGCCTGCCTGTCTGCCTGTCTGCCTGTCTGTCTGCCTGTCTGCCTGCGTGTCTGTCTGCCTGTCTGCCTGTCTGCCTGCGTGTCTGTCTGCCTGTCTGCCTGTCTGCGTGTCTGCCTGTCTGTCTGTCTGCGTGTCTGCCTGTCTGCGTGTCTGCCTGTCTGTCTGTCTGCGTGTCTGCCTGTCTGTCTGTCTGCCTGCCTGTCTGTCTGCGTGTCTGCCTGTCTGTCTGTCTGCCTGCCTGTCTGTCTGCGTGTCTGTCTGTCTGCCAGTCTGTCTGTCTGCCTGCCTGTCTGCCTGCCTGCCTGCCTGCCTGTCTGTCTGTCTGCGTGTCTGTCTGCCAGTCTGTCTGTCTGCCTGCCTGTCTGCCTGCCTGTCTGCCTGCCTGTCTGCCTGCCTGTCTGCGTGTCTGTCTGCGTGTCTGTCTGTCTGCGTGCCTGTCTGCCTGTCTGCGTGTCTGTCTGCGTGTCTGTCTGCGTGCCTGTCTGCCTGTCTGCCTGTCTGTCTGCCTGTCTGCGTGTCTGTCTGCGTGCCTGTCTGTCTGTCTGCGTGCCTGTCTGTCTGCGTGCCTGTCTGTCTGTCTGCGTGCCTGTCTGTCTGCGTGCCTGTCTGTCTGTGTGCCTGTCTGTCTGTCTGCCTGCGTGCCTGTCTGCCTGCGTGCCTGTCTGCCTGCGTGCCTGTCTGCCTGCGTGCGTGTCTGCCTGTCTGCCTGTCTGCCTGTCTTCGTGTCTGCGTGTCTGTCTGTCTGTCTGCCTGCCTGTTTGTCTGCCTGCCTGTCTGTCTGCCTGCCTGTCTTCCTGTCTGCCTGTCTGTCTGTCTGCCTGTCTGTCTGTCTGTCTGCCTGCCTGCCTGCATGTCTGTCTGCCTGTCTGCGTGTCTGCCTGTCTGCGTGTCTGTCTGCGTGCCTGTCTGCCTGTCTGCGTGTCTGTCTGCCTGCGTGTCTGTCTGCGTGTCTGTCTGCCTGCGTGTCTGTCTGCGTGTCTGCGTGTCTGTCAGCGTGTCTGTCTGTCTGCGTGTCTGCGTGTCTGCCTGTCTGCGTGTCTGTCTGTCTGCGTGCCTGTCTGCGTGTCTGTCTGCGTGCCTGTCTGCGTGCCTGTCTGCCTGTCTGCGTGTCTGTCTGCGTGCCTGTCTGCCTGTCTGCGTGCCTGTCTGTCTGTCTGCGTGCCTGTCTGTCTGTCTGCCTGCGTGCCTGTCTGCCTGCGTGCCTGTCTGCCTGTCTTCGTGTCTGCGTATCTGTCTGTCTGCGTGTCTGTCTGTCTGCCTGCCTGTTTGTCTGCCTGCCTGTTTGTCTGCCTGCCTGTCTGTCTGCCTGCCTGTCTGCCTGTCTGCCTGTCTGCCTGTCTGCCTGCCTGTCTGTCTGCCTGTCTGTCTGTCTGCCTGCCTGTCTGCGTGTCTGTCTGCCTGCATGTCTGTCTGCCTGTCTGCCTGTCTGCGTGTCTGTCTGCGTGCCTGTCTGCGTGTCTGTCTGCCTGCGTGTCTGTCTGCGTGCCTGTCTGCCTGTCTGCCTGTCTGCGTGCCTGTCTGCGTGTCTGCGTGCCTGTCTGCGTGTCTGTCTGTCTGCGTGCCTGTCTGCGTGTCTGTCTGCGTGCCTGTCTGCCTGTCTGCGTGTCTGTCTGCGTGCCTGTCTGCATGCCTGCGTGTCTGTCTGCGTGCCTGTCTGCGTGTCTGTCTGCGTGCCTGTCTGCGTGTCTGTCTGCGTGTCTGTCTGCCTGCGTGCCTGTCTGCCTGCGTGCCTGTCTGCCTGCGTGCCTGTCTTCGTGTCTGCGTGTCTGCGTGTCTGTCTGTCTGTCTGCCTGCCTGTTTGTCTGCCTGCCTGTCTGTCTGCCTGCCTGTCTGCGTGTCTGCCTGTCTGCGTGTCTGTCTGCGTGCCTGTCTGCCTGTCTGCGTGCCTGTCTGCCTGTCTGCGTGTCTGTCTGCCTGCGTGTCTGTCTGCCTGCGTGTCTGTCTGCGTGTCTGCCTGTCTGCCTGTCTGCGTGTCTGTCTGCCTGTCTGCCTGTCTGCGTGTCTTTCTGCCTGTCTGCGTGTCTGCCTGTCTGTCTGCGTGTCTGCCTGCCTGTCTGTCTGCCTGCCTGCCTGTCTGCGTGTCTGCCTGCGTGTCTGTCTGTCTGCGTGTCTGTCTGCCTGCGTGTCTGTCTGCCTGCCTGTCTGTCTGCGTGCCTGTCTGCCTGTCTGCGTGCCTGTCTGCCTGTCTGCGTGCCTGTCTGCGTGCCTGTCTGCGTGTCTGCCTGCCTTTCTGTCTGCCTGCCTGTCTGCCTGCCTGTCTGCCTGCCTGTCTGCCTGCCTGTCTGTCTGTCTGCGTGTCTGTCTGCCTGTCTGCCTGTCTGTCTGCGTGTCTGCCTGTCTGTCTGCCTGTCTGTCTGCGTGTCTGCCTGTCTGTCTGCCTGTCTGCGTGTCTGTCTGCCTGCCTGTCTGCCTGCCTGTCTGTCTGTCTGCCTGCCTGTCTGCGTGTCTGTCTGCCTGCCTGTCTGTCTGTCTGCGTGTCTGTCTGTCTGCGTGTCTGTCTGTCTGCGTGTCTGTCTGCCTGCCTGTCTGTCTGTCTGCGTGTCTGTCTGCGTGTCTGTCTGTCTGCCTGCCTGTCTGTCTGTCTGCGTGTCTGTCTGCGTGTCTGTCTGTCTGTCTGCGTGTCTGTCTGCCTGTCTGCCTGTCTGCCTGTCTGCGTGTCTGCCTGTCTGCGTGTCTGCCTGTCTGCGTGTCTGTCTGTCTGCGTGTCTGTCTGTCTGCGTGTCTGTCTGTCTGTCTGTCTGTCTGCCTGTCTGCCTGTCTGCCTGCCTGCCTGCGTGTCTGCCTGCCTGCGTGTCTGTCTGTCTGCGTGTCTGTCTGCCTGCCTGTCTGTCTGCCTGTCTGTCTGTCTGTCTGCGTGTCTGCCTGTCTGCGTGTCTGTCTGCGTGTCTGCCTGTCTGCGTGTCTGTCTGCGTGTCTGCCTGCGTGTCTGCCTGTCTGCGTGTCTGCCTGTCTGCGTGTCTGTCTGCGTGTCTGCCTGTCTGCGTGTCTGCCTGTCTGCGTGTCTGTCTGCCTGTCTGTCTGTCTGTCTGCCTGTCTGCCTGCCTGCCTGCCTGCCTGCCTGCCTGCCTGCCTGCCTGTCTGCCTGCCTGCCTGTCTGCGTGTCTGTCTGTCTGCCTGTCTGTCTGCGTGTCTGTCTGTCTGTCTGCCTGTCTGTCTGCCTGTCTGCCTGCCTGTCTGCCTGCCTGTCTGCCTGCCTGTCTGCCTGTCTGCCTGCCTGCCTGCCTGTCTGCCTGTCTGCCTGCCTGCCTGTCTGTCTGCCTGTCTGCCTGCCTGCGTGTCTGTCTGCCTGCGTGTCTGTCTGCCTGCGTGTCTGTCTGCCTGCGTGTCTGTCTGCCTGCGTGTCTGTCTGTCTGCGTGTCTGCCTGTCTGCCTGTCTGTCTGCCTGCGTGTCTGTCTGTCTGTCTGTCTGCCTGCCTGCCTGCCTGCCTGTCTGCCTGCCTGTCTGCCTGCCTGCCTGTCTGCCTGTCTGTCTGCCTGCGTGTCTGTCTGTCTGTCTGCCTGCCTGCCTGTCTGCCTGCCTGCCTGTCTGCCTGTCTGCCTGTCTGTCTGCCTGTCTGCCTGCCTGTCTGCCTGCCTGTCTGCCTGTCTGCCTGCCTGTCTGCCTGCCTGCCTGCCTGTCTGTCTGCCTGTCTGCCTGCGTGTCTGTCTGCCTGCGTGTCTGTCTGCCTGCGTGTCTGTCTGTCTGTCTGCCTGTCTGCCTGTCTGTCTGCCTGTCTGCCTGTCTGTCTGCGTGTCTGTCTGCCTGCGTGTCTGTCTGCCTGCCTGCCTGTCTGTCTGCGTGTCTGTCTGTCTGTCTGTCTGTCTGTCTGCCTGCCTGCCTGTCTGCCTGCCTGCCTGCCTGTCTGCCTGTCTGCCTGCCTGCCTGCCTGCCTGTCTGCCTGCCTGCCTGTCTGCCTGCGTGTCTGTCTGCCTGCGTGTCTGCCTGTCTGCCTGTCTGTCTGTCTGCCTGTCTGCGTGTCTGTCTGTCTGCGTGTCTGCGTGTCTGCCTGTCTGTCTGTCTGCCTGTCTGCCAGTCTGTCTGTCTGCCTGCCTGTCTGCCTGCCTGTCTGCCTGTCTGCCTGTCTGCCTGTCTGCCTGTCTGTCTGCCTGCCTGTCTGTCTGCCTGCCTGTCTGCCTGTCTGCCTGTCTGTCTGCCTGTCTGCCTGCCTGCCTGTCTGTCTGCCTGCCTGTCTGTCTGTCTGCCTGCCTGTCTGTCTGTCTGCCTGTCTGCCTGCCTGTCTGCGTGTCTGTCTGTCTGCCTGCCTGTCTGTCTGCCTGCCTGTCTGCCTGCCTGTCTGCGTGCCTGTCTGCGTGCCTGTCTGCCTGTCTGCCTGCCTGTCTGCCTGTCTGCCTGCCTGTCTGTCTGTCTGCGTGTCTGTCTGTCTGTCTGCCTGCCTGCGTGTCTGCCTGTCTGTCTGCCTGCCTGTCTGCCTGCCTGTCTGCGTGCCTGTCTGCGTGCCTGTCTGCCTGTCTGTCTGCCTGCCTGTCTGTCTGTCTGCGTGTCTGTCTGTCTGTCTGCCTGCCTGCGTGTCTGCCTGCCTGTCTGCCTGCCTGCGTGTCTGCCTGCCTGCGTGTCTGCCTGTCTGTCTGTCTGCCTGCCTGCGTGTCTGCCTGTCTGTCTGTCTGCGTGTCTGCGTGTCTGCCTGTCTGTCTGCCTGTCTGCCTGTCTGCCTGTCTGCCTGCCTGTCTGCCTGTCTGTCTGTCTGCGTGTCTGCCTGTCTGCCTGCCTGTCTGCGTGTCTGCCTGCCTGTCTGCCTGCCTGTCTGCCTGTCTGTCTGTTGGTTAGCAAGATAACTCAAAAAGTCTTGGACGGATTTCCATGAAACTTTCAGGCGTTGTTGGAAATGGTACAAGGAAGAACTGATTAAATTTTGGGGATGATCCGGATCACCGTCTGGATACAGGAATTTTTTTATAGCATTCTTCAACACTGTGACATATGGCTATTTTCAACATGTGCGCAGGCGCAATGGAGGGCGCTGGTCATCGTGTCTGACCAACATAAACTCCGCGTTCTTCAACATTTTAGGCACAAAAGCACGCGGAAAACACTGGTGGGCTAGGCCCGCCACCGTGCCCGTGTTTGTGCGACGCTGCAAAAGCTGAGACGGCCAGCTGTCCGCCGCCAGATTATTTGGCAGAAATTCCCCGACCAGCCATAGGCGCTGCGCAAAAACGAGCTGCTCGGCAGCGTGCTGTGTGCCTGTGTTTACGCAACGCTGCAAAAGCTCAGACGCCCAGCTGTCCGCCGCTGGATTATTTGGCAGAAATTCCCCGGTCAGCCATAGTAGCTCCGCAAAAAGAAGCTCTCTGCCGGGGAAGTTTCCAAATCATCTTTGGCTGCGGAGCGCAACCCCAATAAAGACAAAGATTAGATGTACCACGAAGGTCGAGTGCAAGCAAGATGTTTGTGTCTGTGAACATTCCGTCTTTTGGCGAGTTGATACGTAACAATGTTTACAGTTTGATGAGAAGGTTGCTGCCATGTAACAATCATCTTATATCAGCAATTGTCAACTCGTCACTCACACTTCACTCCAGCATTTGGAAGTGGTGGCGTTCCATTTTATACTGAGTCCAATATTGTATGTTATTGTTGTTACAAGACCGCCGACTGTCTGCTGATCTGTATATACTTTTATTTATTTTCTACTCCTTTTAGTTCTGCATTTAATATGAACCCCGAGTTTGAAATAAACGTTTGAATTTTGAATAAAACCCACGCCAACCCGTCTACCTAATTGGCATCCGTCAGTGAAGCCCTCAGTGCTGCTTTCAGTGATCTAAAACGCTCACATAACCCATTGGCCTGTGGGTTGTACGCAGTTGTGTCATGACTTCTTTTGTTTTTTCTTTTGAATTCTTGGATGGAACATGGGTGGGCAATATAAGCTGCGGATTCAGCCATCACATATTTCGGATAACTTATGTTGAACTGTATAATCAGAGGAGCTATTGTCTAATTTGACCTTGTTGGATTTTATCACCCCCTTTGTTATATTATTCACTTTCTTTTAACCTGTACTCTTAATCTATTCGAAATAAAGATTAATTCATTCATTCATTCAATTGCAACGCCCCCAGCCTGGGAGTTTGCAGATGCAGGACATGGACACAACACCAACACTTCAGTTTATTACCTCTGCCAAGGAGGTAATGCTTTTACTACTGAACCACTAATCCTATCATTGTGAATCCAATTGCTACTCAGATGTTTTCATGGTCAAGGAATCTGACAACGTACACACAAACACTGTATGGGGGGAACTGTGGCGCTTGGCGGAGGTCTGCGCTCTCCGAGTGCTTTTCTAGTTTATATATGAATTGTGAGGAAAAACTGTTGGCTGTGATTTCGGACAAGTATATCCGGTTAACAGCATTTCATAATAAAAGCACATAACAAAAACAACCATTCTGAAAACTGAATCACTGTAGAGGGCTTTTGTTTTTACATCACTCAGGAAGTATTAAGCTGTGACGGTGAAAATAAATTTACACCAATTCAGACTTCGGTCATGTCTGGTGAATCCAGCATTTATAGCACAGGCTATTTTAAGGTTATTGAGCAGGAATTCAAGAATTGTTTCACATTTTTAAGGGTAATTAAGGTGTTGATTTTAGATTATAACATTTAAGAATTTTTATGGCCCTGTAGACACTAATGACGCGGCTGTTTCTCATGGAGAAATTCTCTCCACAACAACCATACATGAACACAAATGAGTCTGTCCACACAGAATTAAACTCTAGTTTCCTCTGTGATTTTACTTTTTCTGGATCTGTTCATGTCTTACCAAGAGTGGCAGGAAGCTGCTGCTGTCTGTACTTCTCCACATGCACCGAGGGTGGAGAGGCTGAGCGGCTCTCTGTGCAGCCGCCGTCAGATGTGACACAGTTACGCATGGTTGACAACATAATAATACATCATTTAAAAAATATATATACTGTATTTTACATTCATAAAAGTATGCATTTCCATTGAGAAATGTATCCAATTGCAATAAACAATAATTTAAAAAATAAAATAATTAAAATGAGCTTCATTAATTACCATGTGTTTTGAGATATAAATGCAGGGAGCCACAGCATGGGGGCTGAAGGGCCGCATGTGGCCCCGAGTTGCCGACCCTGCAATATACCATTATTGATAACAACTGTGACATTAAAAATTGTGATAACTGATACAGTCTTAATATTAAGATAAGCCTTTGTTAGTCCCACACTGGGGAAATTCCAGGACTGTAGCAGCACAGGGATAGCAGCACTTAGAGCAATAATAAATAAGATACTAAGATAAGAATTGGTTAGCCAAAGCAGTAAATAAATATATATATATATACAGTATATACAGCATTATACAGTTATATACACAGTGAAGGAGCATTGCAGCTAGATGGCATCAACAGCATTACAATTAGTTAACCTCTTGCACTCCGTTGTACCGCGGGCGGGCAAGTCTCTGCGTCCCAGAGCGCACGAGGGCGCACAAGAGCGCCCTCGTGCGCTCTAGGACGAATGATGGAGATGCTGATGATGGAGATGGAGATGGTGATGGCGTCCAAGCGCGCACTGAAAATAAAAGCTGCAGACACAGCCACGAACAGATTAGTTCATCTGATTGACCTCTCATTCGAATAATAAGAGCCTTGAATTGGGTTTCTGAAACCCTGAAGAACCAATGACTGAAAACCTAGCAAGAAGGACCCGCCTACCAACGCAGTGAGCCAACTGAAGCACAGAAGTTCGCTGAGCTGTTTTGTCTACAAAGGCTGGGTGAAGAGAGAATTTTTTAATTCCAGCAGAGTGTTTAGGATTCTCTTATGGTCATCATAGACCGACGGAGGCCGACGACGAAGGTCGTAAATCATTCGCCAAAACCGCAATCATGGAATTATGTTTTGACTGGGTCGCGAGACCAGAACCACGAGCGGACCAGCGTCGCGTTCGTCTGACAATGAGGAAGAGAATTTCACCAGGACAATGCTGTGAAGAGGTAAGGTGTTATAAGCTAAATTATTCTTTATCCCTGAAAATTGTAATCCAAAATGACTTTTGACCAATCGGTAAATTACAACTGTGCGGCGCACGATGTCCGAAGTGCGTGCGCCGCGGTACACAGGTCGTTCGTCGCGTCCGGACTGTGAACGCCCCCCCCCCCCCCGCTACCATTCTGTAGCGAGGGGGGGGGGGGGCCGCGGTGACTGTGCCGCGGTCGCGACATCGCCACATGAGTGTAATCCGTCATGTAGCGATGGCCGATCTCAGTCCTCTGTAGCGAGGGGGCCCCACACATACACAGTAGCGAGGGGGGAAGCCGCAGTGACTGCGCCGCTGTGGCCACGAGTGTAATCCATCATGTAGCGATGGCCGATCTCCGTCCTCTGTAGTGGGGGGGGGGGACAACCCCCCCCACACACACACACAGAGCCCTGAATGTCACCTTTCATTAGAGCCCAAGATGAAGCTTCTGTATTGAATCATTCAAAAGTTAGACGTTTTTCCCAAACTGTGCCATTTAGCACAATTTGGCACAGTTCAAAAACGCCTGGGAACTACCTGAGGAAAAAGCTGTGTAATATATTCATTTTTTGTGGTATTGTTACAAAATTTTGACCTCAGCTGGATAACACTTGGTTCTACATTTCTGTTGCATTTTCCAGCCCGGATCTGAAGCTGTGTGTTATTTGCAAGCATTTGTATCCAAAAAAACACCCAGGCCAAATTTATTTTCTTCAAGTTCAGTATGTTTAGATGACTGTAACTCAGTGGCCGGAGCACTTGGAGAGATTATGACTGTTTTGCCAAAAAATTCAAAGTGTTTTCTTTTAAATGAGACCAACCCCATGAAGATGCTGCAAAGGGTTGAAGAACAGCTGTGGATTTAATTTGGGCACGTTATTTTTTGGCGTTTTTAGGGAAATTGACCGGAGTGCAAATGGTTAAATTACCCGGAAAAATATAAATATGGACCCAGACAGTACATTTCACATTTGAATGAGCAGTGTTGTTGCCACCCTCGATAATAATTGTAATTGTCTTAGATGTGTATTGGAGGGGACGATCTCTATTGTGCAAAGTTGTGATGTTTAATACAGCCTCTATGAGCAGCACTGGTTAGATTATAAAGTCTGACAGCCATAGGCAGGAAGGACCTACAGAACCTCTCACTCAAGCACTTAGGATAGCACAGCCTACTGCTAAATGAGCTTCTCAGTGCATTCAGCGTGTTCCACATGGGGTGGGAATCATTAATATGATTAATAATAATAACATACATACATATACAATATGATTTATCTTGAAAGTAATCCAGTCCCTCTTAACTTACTTTCATTTTCTGTTCTTACTTTGTCTTGTTGCATTCAGAAAGAAAAACAGACCGGACAACAGATCAAGCAGACCATTCATATTTACCAGTTCTGCTTATTTCCTATGATTTCATTTCTTTTGAAGTTGCTTGTTTTAGGCTTGTTTTCACAAATAGTTACTTGCTTGTCAGACAAAAACTGTAAACAGGCACAGCAGAAGTGAAACTTAATGTCACAATTGAAGGTATGCCCAAGCTGCCACAAAACAAAACTCAAATACAGCACTGAGTGCCAAAAAAAAAAAATTTGTGGCACCTTTAGTTTGCACACACCAAAACACACAATATTCTGTTGCAGCAGTACACTACAGTGCCTACCTGTGTTGCAAAGATCCTTCTACCATTCCGCTTTGTATTAAGAAAAAAGCCCACAGAAAACTCAGAACCAGCCCTTCAGTTATGAGTGCTCCTTGTGTGATATTTTTTCTTGTTAACATGTCTGTAACATGTTTTTTAATGACTTACAAGACATATCAAGAGCAAAATCACTCAAATGTCTCGTCTTTTTTTTTGCTTTAAAAAGTTTCCCTTAAGGCCCGACCCCTGAAAAAAGGCGTGTTTAGACGGAGCGTTTTTGGTGATGCAACTATATACAGCCCTGGCACGTCCATAGTGTTGAGCCAACCAGGACTTTCTGGCCTAACTGAAGTTAGCCTCCAGGGCCAGTTAGCTTTTTTGGACAGCTCCTCTGAAAGTTTGACCCAAATTATGGGTTTTACCATTAAACTTCTTTTACGGACTGATGCAGTTTTAGTCATTATCTTGGGCCACTGTGCATACAACTGGGCATGTCCTTCAACCATCAAGTCTTTTTATCACAGGATTTATTCTGTTTAATGTAGCACGAGCCACTATTAGCCTTGTAGTACGTGGGTGGGCCTAACCACAGAACCTAGCGTTTGAAGGAGGAGGAAAAGTGAAAAGATTTTCACAGGAAACAGACAATGAAAGGTTTTGTTTGTACAAAAATGGGCATACCATTTTAGACAACGTAGATTTGTTTTTATAGGGGATTTATATCCACCAAAGTGCATCTTTAACATTTATGGTAATATTAACTTAATTTGCTGTCACTGTGAAACATGTCTCTAACAGACATCAGTCATATAAAAATAGGGCCATTAAACATTAACACCGTTAAGAAACGAAATTCATTGTTAGTAAATCAACACAATGGAGAATGATAGGAGGACTTTCAACACAGTCCATGTACTGCTGTGACTCAATATTGTGTGGTTTTTATGTTTTGCTTCATACTAAACCTGTCACTCATTTTTGCCACCCAGTACTGCATAACTGCCATGAGTTATGTTCTTTGGCATCATGTAGATATCCTCTATTCCGTTGTTTTTAGCCAGGTGTTATTAGACTTCAGGGGGTCCGTGAGAGAATGTTCAGGCATCCACGAGAAACTCCCCAATTTCACTTCTTAATTGGTCCAAAAACTACAAACAACTGGCCATTGTGCACTGGCACCTGCAGTGGCTACTCCACGTCAGCAGCCAGAAGCATGAGCAGAATCCCTCTTCTTCCTCCTCTTGAAGGAAGCTGAGGCCGAGTTGGAGATTCCTGCACAACCAAAGGCAGCAGTTTCTGAACCACAGTAGTTTCAGGACCCTCGGGTATACGACTGCTGAGCTCACAACTTTATCCGGATGGAGAAATTGTCACCACCTCCCCTAGGGACACAGCCTTCAGGGCCGGTGACACTGCAGGACTAACAATTGCTAGGGCCAAACTGTCCCGTAGTATCAAGGAGGCAAAACGACAGTACAGCAAGAAAAAAATCCAGCCACTTCAGCAACACCAGAGATACACGTTCTCTCTGGTGTGCCATATAGACCCTCACCAACTACAAACCTCCACCTCAGACCTGTGCGAGTGACATCACTCTGCTTAACAATCTAAATGACTTCTTTGGCCACTTTGAAGAACAAAACAGTACATCAGCAGAGAAGACCACTCCACCCCGGACGAGCAGGCTTTAAGTCTGAACCTGGCTAGTGTGAAGAGGACCCTCTCCAGATCAATGAACGCAAGGCAGCTGGACCAGACAACATACCAGGTCGCGTTCTGAAGGACTATGCGGAGGAACTCAAGAATGTCCTGGCCGACATCTTCAACATCTCCTTGAGTCAAGCTGTTGTTCCCACATATTTTAGAACTGCTATCATAATACCAGTCCCAAAGAAGCCCATCCCATCCAGCCATGACAATTACCGGCCCGTAGCACCGACCTCCATCATAATGAAGTGCTTCAAGCAGCTGGTCGTGCAGAACATCGAGTTCACCCTCCCTCCCTCCTACAACCCATCCCAGTTCACATACAGGTCAAATAGATCCACAGAAGATGCCATCACTGCTGCTCTCCAACCAGCCCTCACCCACCCGGACTCAAAGAACTCCTATGTGCGAATGCTGTTCTTGGACTTCAGTTCAGCATTCAACACCATCATTCCCCAGCATCTAATCAGTCCCTCCAGGATTTTGCGGGATGTTTTTATGATTGTTGCAGCCCTAAAAGCCTGAATTCACGGGAGCTTTTTTAAAAAGTTGTGATAAAAATTGCAGTGTTTTGAGAGGTTTTTTTGGACTAAAAGTTTTGGGAAGAATTACAAATTTGGGAAGAATTACAAATTTTAAAGCAAATGTTTTTTTTTCCCCAGTTTACTGCAATGATGTTCTATATAACAATACAAGAAAAGCACAGGGTAGTCAAAAATTTCCTATAACAGTGATCTGTAAATTAAGCAGAAACTTCTGCTATACAGAAAAAACTCTTGTGCAACAGCAAATACAGACTTTAACACAATATCCATTACAACAGCTAAATTGCACTGAATGCATGTTAAAGAGTATAGATTTAAAAATTATTGGCAGCACCTTCATTTGAAAACTCCCTATGGTCCCCAACCACTCGATACCGAACGGAGAGGAAAAAAATCAATTTATTCTGTTGCTCTGTATTGTCGATTGGAGTCTGTGTTTTTCTGATTAAAAAAAAAAAAAAAAAAAAAAATTACAGACAATATTCTCTCCCTTTCCATGCTTAACTCCTACCTGTCCATCTGCTGCACATCTTGACACACACACTTGTCTCTTCAGACACACATCTTTCATTTACAAGCGTTTGTCCATGTCCAGACGGGAGATACACAGCTTTAAAGCTCATTGACAAGATGTATTAATGATTTTACCTCTAAAGATGTATAAAATGTTAAAAACACTGGCTAAGTCCGCCGTCATGTAGCGATGGCCGATCTCAGTCCTCTGTAGCAAGGGGGGGGGGGACAACCCCCCACACACACACACGCGCACACAGTAGCGAGGGGGGAAGCCGCAGTGACTGTGCCGCTGTGGCCACATGAATGTAATCCATCATGTAGCGATGGCCGATCTCCGTCCTCTGTAGCGAGGGGAGGGGGGGGGGACAACCCCCCAGGCGGACGTTTTTCAACACAAACCCCTCACTTCATACATACAGTCAGGACGGAGACGTGGAGAGACATCCACCAGCAGGCTGGAGGAGACAGAGTAAGGGAAGGTGTTGAAATCTCATGTGTGAGTTTTAAAAAAAAAAAAAAAAAAAAAATCATACGTTGTTTTTTGCTGATGTGTTCCATTAACCACTTGCGCTCCGTTGTTCCGCGGGCGGGCAAGTCTCTGCGTCCTATGACGCACGAGGGCGCGCGAGAGCACGCTCGTGCGCCCTCGTGCGCATAACGCATGATGGTGGTGATGGTGATGTAGTAGCGTCCAAGCGCCACTCAAAAAAAAAACTGCAGAGACAGCCGCGAACAGATTAGTTCATCTGATTGACCTCTCATTCGACTAATAAGAGCCTTGAATTGGGTTTCTGAAACCTTGAAGAACCAATGAATGAAAATCTAGGAAGGAGGACCCGCCTACTGTGAACGCAGGAGCCAATTGAAGCACAGAAATTCTGGCTGGGTGAAGCGATATTTACTGCTGCCACAGATGAAAACAAAGGACGCTGGACAAATCTCCTACAGACCCAGCCTCACCCAGCAGCATGGAGAACACCCACAAGTGGGACCTGCACTCATTCCAGCAGAATAGACGGAGGCCGACGACAAAAGTCGTAAATCATTCGCCAAAACGGCAATATGTAATGGAATTATGTTGATCGGGATCCACGAGCGGAGCAGCGTCGCGTTCGTCTGACACGTGGGAAGAGCTGTTCGCCACGACTCTGCTGCTTTGAAGAGGTAAGGTGTTATAAGCCAAATTATTATTTATCCCTGAAAACTGTAATCCAAAAATGACTTTTGACCGATCGGTAATTTACAACTGTACTGCGCACGAAATACGAAGTGCGTGCGCCGCGATAAACGGTTCATTTGCCGTGTTCGGACCGTGAACGCCCCCCCCCCCACCCGCTGCAGAAGAGGAGAGGGGGGGGGCACGGTCCGAACGCTCCTCGGTCGGTGGGGGGAAGCTTATCAGTCTATTCCATCATGTAGCGATGGCCCTCTTCTGTACCGAGGGGGGGGGGGGCGTTCACAGTCTGTTCACGGTCCCCCCCCCCCCCCCCCCACACACACACAGTAGCGAGGGGGGGGGGAGCCGCTGTGAAAACATGCAAGGAAAAAAAAAAAAAAAAGTGTATTCCGTCTTGTAGCGAGGGCCGAATTTGGTCCTTGGTAGCGGGGGGGGGGGGAACGACCCCCCGCCCACACACACACACACACACACACAGACACAGCCCTGAGTGTGACCTTTCATTAGAGCCTAAAATGAAGATTCTACATTGAATTATTCAAAAGTTACAGACGTTTTTCCAAAGTGTGCCATTTGGCACAATTTGGCACAGTTCCATAACGCCTGGGAACTACCTGAGAACAAAGCTGTGTAAAATATTCATTTTTCGTAGTATTGTTACCAAATTTGGATCTCAGCTGGATAACACTTGGTTCTACATTTCTGTTGCATTTTCCAGCCGGATCGGACAGCTGTGTGTTATTTACAAGCATTTGTATCCAAAAAAACACTGTGTCCAAATTTTTTTTCTTCAAGTTCAGTATGTTTAGATGACTGTAACTCAGTGGCCGGAGCACGTAGAGAGATTATGTTTTTTTTGCCAAAAAATTCAAAGTGTTTTCTTTTAAATGAGACCAACCCCATGAAGATGCTGCAAAGGGTTGAATAACGGCTTTCGATTTACTTTGGGCACGTTTTTTTTTGGCATTTTTAGGAAAATTGCCCGGAGTGCAAGTGGTTAATACTCACTGTAAACATGGAAGTGAATGCGGTGCAGCAATGCATTTGTTTGGTTAGATTGTGTTTGCACACCACTCAAAG
Source organism: Pholidichthys leucotaenia (assembly GCA_020510985.1). NCBI lineage: Eukaryota > Metazoa > Chordata > Actinopteri > Cichliformes > Pholidichthyidae > Pholidichthys > Pholidichthys leucotaenia. The sequence goes on along the minus strand of CM035847.1, from coordinate 123,223,618 downwards.
ACAAATTTGATTGGTGAAATTAGCGGAAGTTGACGAGGATTGGCCAAAATTGTGGGAAAGTTGCGGTGATTGGACAAAGTTGCAAGGTCGCGCAATAGTCACGCTGATTGGCTGATTTTGCAAAAATTAACGCGATCGCAACATAGCAAAATCCTGGAGGGACTGCCTAATACAAAACCTCAGACACCTGGGACTCGAAACTTCTCTCTGTAACTGGGTGCTGGACTTTCTCACAGGGAGGCCACAAAACATGCGGGTTGGCAGCAACACCTTCAAGACCATTACATTGAGCATAGGCACCCCACAAGGGTGCGTGCTCAGCCCACTGCTCTTCACTCTGCTGACCCATGACTACCAACCTACAGCACCAACCACATCATCAAGTTTGCAGACAACATGACAGTGGTGGGCCTCATTACCAACAATGAAGAGGCCAACTACAGAAATGAGGTGAGCCAACTGGTCCAGTGGTGTAAAGACAATAATCTCTTCCTGAACATGAGAAAAACTAAGGAGACTGTGGTCAACTTCATGAGAAGGGATACACAGCATCCCCCTCTGATCATCGATGGAGCAGCTGTGGAGAGGGTGAGCAGCACGAAGTTCCTGGGGGTGCACATCTGAGGACCTCTCCTGATCTAAAAACACCACATCACCAGCCAAGAAGGCTCAAACCCACCTCCATTTCCTCCGCAAAACTGAGGAGAGCACGAGTCCCCACCCCCATCATGTGCTCATTCTACTGGGGTACCATTGAGAGCATCCTCACCAGCTGCATCATGGTGTGGCACAGAAGCTGCACCACCTCCTGCCGGAAGACACTACAATGCACAGTGAAAGCACCCAGCAAGATCATCGATGCCCTCTGCACCCCCGTCTCGGACATCTACCACAACCGCCTCACCTGCAGAGCCATCAACATTGCAGGTGACACCTCCCACCCCTCACACTCCCTCTTCAGCCCCCTGCCCTTGGGGAAAAGGTACCAAAGCCTCCTGGCCTGCTCGACAAGACTGCTAAATAGCTTTGTTCACCAGGCCATCAGTACCCTGAACTCTGCCCACTCCCCCCATCCTTGGACCGTAATACACTCACCCACACAATAACTACCTCAGCTGTTTGCACAGAAAGACTTGACACACCAACGGAAATACATCTGCTGCTGTATGTCTCTGCACCTTACTGCAACCATTTGCACAAATGCCATACCTGCTGCTGTCTGTTATTGCAATACTGATCATGTGCAGTCCAATCTGTCACTGTCTACACCTACACTACCACATTGAACTTGCAATTACGGGTATTACGACTCTACTTTTTTCTGTATAGATAGATGTACTTTATTGGTCCCAAACTGGGAAATTGCAGAATATATAGGATTGCTGGGTTTTATCTTGTATCTTTATTTGCACTACAGGTAGCATTACTGTGCATAGACTGCTGCTGTTGTTTTTCATCCTTATTCCTTCTTTTCTTATATATTTTGCATACCACTAAGAGAGAGAGAAACGGCATTTCAATTCTCCTGTATGTTCTGTACATACAGAAGTATTGACAAATAAAAATCTTTGAATCTAGAAACCGTGTCTTGGCATCAGCCAAATCCAGCACCAAACAAGCAGTAGATATGGAGGCCCGCCTGTGTTGAGACAAGAAAAGCATGTCTGCCTTGAAAACAACCCTCTTTGGAGGAGCTCGCATCTAACGAGAGATATCTCCAGTAAATGGCCTTCTCATTTTCCAACTAATTCCAACACCAAAAGCATCAAGCAAAATCCTGGACCAAGTTGAACAAAATTCAACTCACACGGATGCGTTTTTTCATTGAATTTATATGTAAATCGTGCCATGTTTCACACCGAGTATAAACAAATTACAAGACTACATTGTTACTAGATATGCCATAAGAGGCTACAATGTGCCATTTTACAACATTTTAGATTTTTGGGGTTCTCCACTGCCCTATTCTATAAAATGAAGGACTATGAAATGAAGCCGTGAACCACAGCAGCCATCCGCTCCAACACAGAGGAGGGAAAATGAGTGTCCAACAGGAAATGGGCTATGTGAGCATTTTTACAACAGGTGATGCATCCAATATACAAGTTTTAGCATTAAGTGGACATTTGTCTTTGCTGGAATAACCAAATTTTTAGAGCCTATCCAACATTTTTACACCAGTAATAATATGCATTTAATGCATAAAAGAAATTAATTGGAAGTGAGTCATAAACATCAAAGTGAAAGTAAGTGCACAGACAGCAGTGAAAAAGCCACAACAGAAAATCCAATTTGACTCTACAGGATAGAGGCATTTTTTAAATTTTTTTTTAAAATTTAAAATCTGGCGATCATCATAAATCTGATACCGTCCCAACCCTACCCATTATGGCTTTCTAATAATCAGCTGGCACATGTGTAGTAATTGTGGTCTATATTAATCATATATCCCATAACCTTCATATGTATAAGCATGTGAGAATGTTTGGCGATTACATATGTAAAGCGACTTCACACCTCAGAACAGGACAAAAGGGTCTCAACCGCCAGTGAAGATTAAAGAGCATCCAAGGCGCTGCGGTGGAGACCAGATGGGTCGCCCTGACCCCCCAGGGCCAGGTGGAGGAGTACAAAGACAAAAGAGGGATTAAGATAGTGAGGGATGTCAGCTTTTGATATGCATGTCTTTTGTTATGTGCGAGTATAAGTTCGTAGAGCCGAAGGTGTTCGCTCTCTTCCTTCTTCTGCTGCTGCACCTAGATGAGACTTGTTAGAGGAGCTGATAATAAACTTTGGTTTATGAATCACATCGCCTCGTTATTTCAAGCTCCACTACACTGGTGACCCTGACGCGAGGATGGACCAGAGGCGTTCCCCCGCGATCGACTCATCTGTGGCGACCCAGGCAGACGCCGGCGCCCATGCAGACAGGGGAACAGATGGACGACGTTCCCCCACGGCAGAAGTGATAGAGAGGGCTCAACCGAGCACCAGCGCCGCTGAGAGAGCCGAGGGAAGGCACTCTCACCCTGCGGACACATCAGTGACGGTCCACACAAACGCCGTCACCGTCAAGCTGCCGGACTTCTGGCAGGAAGACCCCGCCTCGTGGTTTCAGCAAGCTGAAGCCCAGTTTGCACTTGCGGGCATCACGACTGACGATACAAAGTTCTATCTCATCGTCGCCAAACTCGACGCCGCCACTTCGAGATGTGCGCGGAGCATAAGCCAGCGGCCGCCAGCCCAGGACAAATATAAAGAACTGAAAGCGACCATCGTGGCAAATTTCGTCCCCTCAGCCGAGGAGAGAGCCGAGAGCATCCTGGCGGTCTACGGCCACAGAGGATGCAGACCCAAGGCTCTCATGGAGGACTTGCTGCAACTTAAAGAAGAGGACAATGACAACTTCCTCTTCCAATTCATATTCCTCAGTACGCTGCCGCCACACATGAGAGGGACGCTTGCCAACATGCGATGCAGCACCCAGCAGGACTTCCGCACGCTGGCTCACGAAGCTCAACGGCTTGTCAACGCCTGCAAGGAACAGACACCCACAGCAGCATCCGCAGACCGCAACGCTGATGTCCGGAGCCACGAGGAGCCACAAACCACCGAGCAGAATCAGCCCGCGGTGACAGCAACACGGCCAAGACGTGACAGACGGAGCGACGTTTGTTATTACCACCACCGCTTCGCCGAGAAGGCTTACAGATGCGGTCCCCCCTGCAAATTCATGATTTCGGGAAAACGCCAAAGCCGAGAACTGTTAACAGCGGCGGTTCTCGGCGAAAAAAGCAAGCTTTTATATGTGACAGACGGACACACCGGCAAGCAGTTCCTTATCGACACGGGAGCTCAACTAAGTTTTGTCATGCCCTCCCAAGCAGACCGGGCCATGGGCACCCGGGGCAATGGAGCGGTGGCAGCCAACGGCTCCATCATCGACACTTTTGGCGAAAAGAGCCTGCCCCTCCGCATCCACGGCCGCAACTACAGATGGACATTTGTTGTAGCGGCGGTGAGTTTTAACTTGTTGGGCGCTGATTTTTTGTGTGCACATGGGTTATTAGTTGATCTAGCGAACAGACGCTTGGTTAATGCACTGTCCTTTGCTTCTATTCCCTGCTCAGCTCGAGTTTCTCCACCACCCGTGCAAGCCAGCGTCACCACAGCAGGAGGTAAGTTTGAGCAACTCCTCACCCAATTTCCAGCACTCACAATTCCCAAATTCTCAGCCACAGTGGCTAAACACGGGGTAGAACACTTTATTCCCACAACGGGCCCACCCGTATTCGCCAAAGCTCGGCGCTTAGACGCGACCAAGCTCGCCATAGCTCGGGACGAGTTTACCACCCTTGAAAAATTAGGCATTATCAGGCGCTCGAAAAGCCCCTGGGCGTCACCACTTCACATGCTCCCGAAATCCGACGGTTCTTGGAGACCGTGCGGCGATTACCGCAGATTAAACAATGCGACAGCGCATGACCGCTACCCAATTCCTCACATTCAAGATTTTTCACTACATCTGGCGGGTGCGCGCATTTTTTCAAAAATAGACCTGGTCCGCGGCTATCACCAAGTCCCAGTTCGAGCAGAGGACATTCCTAAAACAGCTGTAATAACCCCCTTCGGTCTTTTTGAATTTTTGCGGATGCCTTTCGGCCTCAAAGGCGCCGCTCAAACCTTTCAGCGGATGATGGACACGGTATTACGCGACGTCCCCTTCGTGTTCGTCTACCTCGACGATATGCTGGTAGCCAGCTCGTCTGAGGAAGAACACGAACAGCATCTCACTATGGTTTTTCAGAGACTAGAAGAGCACGGGTTAATAATCAATCCAGCCAAATGCAAATTCGGCGTGTCTCAAATTGATTTTTTAGGACACAGAGTTTCACCGAAGGGGGCAGTCCCACTGCCAGACAAAGTTCACGCAGTAAAAAGTTTCCCACGGCCACAAACGGTCAAATCGCTGCAAGAATTTGTGGGAATGGTTAATTTTTACAACCGTTTCCTCCCCCACGCAGCTCAGCTCATGCAGCCCCTATATGACGCACTCAGAAAACAAAAACTTTCCAACGCGGTCGAATGGACCCCGGAGCGCGAACGCGCCTTCACGGAAGTAAAAAGTGCCCTAGCTAATGCCACATTGTTGGTTCACCCCGATCCCTCGGCCCGCATTGCGCTAACCACAGACGCTTCAGACCTGGCCATAGGGGCAGTTGTAGAACAACATGTCAGCGGAATCTGGCAACCTTTGGCATTCTTCAGCAAATCGCTAAACCAAACTGAGCGTAAATACAGCACTTTTGACAGGGAGCTGCTAGCGCTTCATTTATCCATCCGCCACTTCCAGTTCTGGTTGGAAGGGCGGCGTTTCACGGCTTTTGTAGACCACAAACCGCTCACCTTTGCGATGGCTAAAATTTCCGAACCGTGGTCAGGCAGGCAACAGAGGCAGCTAGCTGCGATTTCAGAGTTCACCACAGACATTCGACATGTGGCAGGCAAACTTAACGTGGTAGCAGACTGTCTCTCTCGCGCTGTGACATCGCCAGAGCACGAGGAGACAGATTATACTACCTCAGCCGCAGAACTCTTCGCCAACGCGGACACATACGCGGCCCCAATCCATGCAGGGATAGATTATGCAGCCATGGCGGAGGAGCAGAGTAGTGACGCGGACGTGCGCGCACTCCTGTCTGGACCAACAGGGTTAAGGCTGGAGGAAAGGGGTTTACGCGACAGTGTGCCCCCCCTAATATGCGACATCTCAACCGGCCGACCTCGCCCGTTAGTCCCAGCTACATGGCGCCGCCGTATTTTCGACTCGATTCACTCCCTCGCGCACCCAGGTGTGCGCGCTTCGGTTAAAATGGTCACCGAAAAGTTTGTGTGGCCTGGCCTGCGCAAAAATGTAAAAGAATGGGCAAAGACTTGCATTTCTTGTCAGCGCGCCAAAGTACACAAACACACAAAAGCCCCTCTAGAGCCTTTTTGAATCCCTGCTAGAAGGTTCGACCACGTTCATGTCGACCTCGTGGGGCCACTACCTTCCTCCCACAGTTTCACACATCTGTTAACAATGATAGACCGTACTACGCGCTGGCCTGAGGCGGTCCCTCTGGCGTCAACCACAGCGGAGGAAGTCGCTCGCGTTTTTTTGACAAACTGGGTGGCACGTTTCGGCGTCCCATCGGACATCACATCCGATAGGGGGCCTCAATTTGTCTCGGAGCTTTGGTCAGCCATGGCCAGCAGCTTAGGAGCGACAATTCACCGCACCACCGCTTATCACCCTCAGGCTAATGGGTTATGCGAGCGTTTTCACAGATCTTTAAAGGCCGCCCTCAGAGCCTCACTAACGGATACAAATTGGGTAAATAAACTTCCCTGGGTTTTATTGGGGTTGCGTGCTGCGCCTAGAGAGGATCTAGACACCTCCCCAGCAGAATTAGTTTTTGCACAACCTCTCAGGCTCCCAGGTGAATTTTTACCAGAGAACCCAGAGCCAGGGCATCTTCCAGCCCCGAGGTTTTTAGGCAGCAACGGACCAGACTCTCTCCCCGGACCGGCACATCACTCTTTTCCACGGGTTTTTGTCCCCCAAGCTTTAAAAAAATGCTGAATTCGTTTTTGTTAGACATGAAGCTTTAAAACCAACTTTCCGCCCACCATACGATAGACCATTCAGAGTGCTGGAACATGGTGATAAGCATTTTGTGCTTGATTTTGGGGATAGAAAAGAAACAGTCAGCATTGACAGACTTAAACCTGCCTTCTTGTTGAGAGACAAGCCTGCACGGTTGGCGAGAGCACCTCGGCGGGGTAGACCCCCCAAGAGAAAAGACTCAGCCCCCCTGCAGGGAACAAATAATCACTCTCCTCCCCAAGCTGCAGATTCCTTACAGGAAGGTCCCACCAGGACACCCAAGCGGACCCACAGCAGATTCGGGAGAAGATTAAAACCCAGACGGCACAGAGACTGATGCAAACTACTCAACAGTTGTTCACCAATTGTGCTGTAACAGTTTAGGACTGACTTGTGATATTACTATGCTGTTATGATTACCACTGAACTCTCTTAGGAGCATGGCTGCTGGAAAGTTTCTTCTGTGTCAAGAGGTGTAGCAGTTAGTATGTCATAATAATTATCTTAAACTGTGAATTTTTCTATTGTCCTTTTCTTAGTCGTTTGGGGGGGGCTGTGGTCTATATTAATCATATATCCCATAACCTTCATATGTATAAGCATGTGAGAATGTTTGGTGATTACATATGTAAAGCGACTTCACACCTCAGAACAGGACAAAAGGGTCTCAACCGCCAGTGAAGATTAAAGAGCATCCCAGGCGCTGCGGTGGAGACCAGATGGGTCGCCCTGACCCCCCAGGGCCAGGTGGAGGAGTACGAAGACAAAAGAGGGGATTAAGATAGTGAGGGATGTCAGCTTTTGATATGCATGTCTTTTGTTATGTGCGAGTATAAGTTCGTAGAGCCGAAGGTGTTCGCTCTCTTCCTTCTTCTGCTGCTGCACCTAGATGAGACTTGTTAGAGGAGCTGATAATAAACTTTGGTTTATGAATCACATCGCCTCGTTATTTCAAGCTCCACTACAGTAATACCATGCTATCTGCACCTGACACAGCAGGAATACACAGTCCAACCATCTATCAATAGTATATGCACCTCCCACTGCACACACAACTACATGTTTATGACTAAACCAGCAGCACTCTGCATCAGCAGAGCCACAAAACATTAGTCTCCACTTACTTTGAGTGTTCCTATAGGAAATGGTTGCATATAGGGTTGCAGCTGGCTACCACACTATGGATCCCTACGTTCTAAATGCAATTACACAGAACCACACTTGATGGGTACCTACAAGTACAAATGGAGCTGCTTAAATTATGTGGTGCATTTTGAGAAGACTGGTCAGTGAAACTCAAGCTGCACCATGTAGGGTTAGAAGATTGAGTGCAGTTATGGGCTAGGAGTGATGTATACAAATGCATTTTGAACAAGACCACAACATCATTGCAGAGGAAGGGATAAATAACCACAAGGGATTTACTGAGGGAAACTCAGAAGGAAAGGAGAGACATATGGATCAAACTTACAGGTACAAAGACTAAATACTTTATAGGTAAGAATTAAATGATTTCATATCAGAGCGTTATTTTATCAATAAGTGTGCAAGTGGGTTCACAAATTAAGAGAAGTCATGTGGGTGAAGAATGCAAATAAAGGAGCCACATTTCAAACAAGTTGCTGTCGCATTCTTGTCACTAATAATTGTGTGTGTGTGTGTAAAGTCTTAAAAAGAAACTGAAATAACACGATGACTGACAGCTTCTTACTCATTAGCTCACATGATCTTATTCATAAATTAAGATTTAACTTAGTTTAATTTGAAATTATGGCCAAAATGATTTTGAAAACTGCATTCATCCTGTCCTTGAGATTCACGTTCAGTCCTCAGACTCTTATTTGATTTATTTATGGTCAGATGAGTTATACACTCCTAAACAAAATCTTAAGACCGGGGAAAAAATTACAAGTATTCACATTTCACACTGGTGGATCATAACCAGCTTGCAAGTAGAGCTTCAAGATGCAAAAAGAACAAACGGGAGCAAGAGAAAAAAAAATAGAGAATAGGCAGTTTATTGAAAACTCTGATTAAACTCAAACAGGCTGTTCATCAGCTGATCAAAAGTTTAAAACCATAGCCCAAAAAACCCAAAGACAGAAGGAAAAGTGTCAAAAAAAGGATTGAGTAGTGAGTAGCCCCACCGTTCTTGTTAATCACTTCAAAAATTTGTTTAGGCATGCTTGATGCGAGTGTCTCCAGGAGGCTGGTGGGAACGTTGCTCCATGTGGTGAAGGTGGCTTCACGAAGGGCATCCATGGTCTGCAAATGACATCTGTTTTTGTAAACTTCACTTGCCATCCATCTCCAAACGTTCTAAATGGGATTTAGAACAGGAGAACAGGGAAGAAGTCCTTCGTCAGGCGGGCGTTGTCCTGTTGAAAGACGCGTCTTCACGACCACCTTCACCACATGGAGCAACGTTCCCACCAGCCTCCTGGAAACATCAATTATGCCTAAACGAATTTTTGAAGTAATCAGCAAGAATGGTGGAGCTACTCACTTTTTTTTTTTTTTTTTTTAAACTACACTTTTAATTCTGTTTTGTTTTTTTGGGCTATGATCTTAAACCTTTGATCAGCTGATGAACAACCTGTTTGAGTTTAAATGCAGTTTTCAGTGAATTGCCTGTGCATGATTTTTGGTCTCTTCTTTTTGAATTTTGAAGCTTTACTTACAACCTGGTTACAATCCACCAGCGTGAATGTGAATACTTGTAAATTTTCCTCTGCTTTTCACATTTTGTTCAGCAGTGTACCTAAGAGCAGAGAGAAATGTTAAAGTCAGTAAGTAAATCAAATAAAATAATCATAATTTCAATGTTAAAATGTTATTTGTAATGTTTTCATCACAACCAGAAGTCTAAAATGTTTATACATATACTATAGAGACGTTTTTGGCAGATGAGGATCCAAAGTATTATTCAACAGATTTTTCTGTTAAAAAAAATAAAACAAAAAAAAAACGACATTTTCTGTCACACAACCAACTAACTGAATGATGCAGTAGGTCCTCCATCTATACTTCTATGGAGATGACAAAAAGATTCATTTTTCTGCTGTTTAAATTAATATAATGATATTTTAATAGAATTGATTTAATAGTGGGCAGCGCGGTGGCGGAGTGGTTAGCACTGCGGCAGCACAGCAACTCACCCTTGGCCGTGGGATCCTGGGTTCGATCCCAGCTCCGACCAACAGTGATCTGTGTGGAGTTTGCATGTTCTCCCCGTGTCTGCGTGGGTTTACTCCAGTTTCCTCCCACATGCCAAAAACATGCAAGTTGGGTTAATTGGCATCAAAACTGGGGATTCTAAATTGTCCTTAGGTATGACTGTGAGAGTGAATGGTTGTCTGTCTCTCTCTGTTGGCCCTGCAATGGACTGGCGATCTGTCCAGGGTGTAGCCTGCCTCTCGCCCAAAGATGCTGGGATAGGCTCCAGCCCCCCCGCGACCCGAAAAGGATTAAGCGGAAGAAGATGAATGAATGAATGATTTAATGGTTCATTTGCCAAAAACACATTGTCCTTGTTGATTCAATAATTCTGATCCCTGATTCATTTCAGCAGCCATCTTGCACAGTGTGAACATTCATCTGTTGCAGTACAGTGTCTGTCCACATGTCCTCTCAAATATACAATGCCTATAGAAAGTATTCCCATCTTTGATTTTCCTTATATTGCTTTAATAAATTGAATCATGGTTGACATAATTTCAATTTTTTTTGCATGAATTTACAAAACAAAATCTCCAATATCAAATGAAGACATATCTATAGCGCAATGTCATTTAAATAAAATATGATACAAGTGACTGCACTAACATTTAATCCCTTCAGGTCAGTATTTAGCAGATACATCTTTGACCGCATTCAAAGTAATGAGGTCTCAATCAGGCTTGCACATCTGGACACTGCAGTTTTACTCCAATCTTCTCTCCTAAACTGCTCAAGCTCTGTCAAATTAAGCAGGGATTGGGCATGAATAGCTATTTACAAATCCAGCCATAAATTCTCTGTTGAAGTCTGGTCCTCGACTCGGCCACTACAGAACATTCTCTTTTTAGTCATTAAAACATTTCTGTGTGGCTTTCACTATGTTTCAGGTCAGTGTCTTACTGTAAAATAAATCTACTAAGTTGTAGTTCTCTTCCAGACTGACTCAGACTTCTAGGATTTCCTGTTATCTTGTAGCATTTAGCACCCTCACCCTTTATAAGCCTTTCTGCTGCCAAGAAGCATGCCCACATCATGATGCTGCCACCGCCATGCTTCATGGTGGGGATGGTGCATTCCTGGTGATGTGTAGGACATGCACACAGAATCTAGTCTGATGGCCATCCAGCTCCATTTTGTTCCCATTAGACCAGAGAACATTCCTCCAGTCAATCCACAGTCGTGGAACAGTTTGGGTGAATATTATTTTAGTTTTAATAATAATAGCTTTCTTCAACAGTGGCTACCTCTTTGCCACTCTCACACAAAGATTTGACTGGTTAAGTCAATAAGTCCTTTTAAAACATAAATATTGTAAGGGGGTGAATCCTTTGCTGTAGTCAATGTACATATATGTAAAATACAAAAAAAAAAAAAAAAAAAAAAAAAAAGACACATTACATGTAGTCATAAAATTGTATGAAAGGGTGTGATAAGTGGCTTCATGGTTAGGGACAGAAACCATAAAGAGCATGTCAACGATCTCTGGTTCCAGTCCTGGTAAAAGTGATCCTTCCTGCATGTCTCCATCCCCGTTCTTCCCCCCACTTCTTGTCTCGCTTCACTGTTCTTGTCTAAATAAAGGCTCAAAGTCCAAAAAGAAAAATATTTAAAGAAATTAATATGCTGAAAATGGCTATAAAAAGCATACGTTCTAACAGAATAATTACACTACTCACAAAAAGTTAGATATTTGGCTTTCAGGTGAAATTTATGGAAAATGTTAAAAGTTCATGCTACAGTGATATTATATTATGAAAGTAGGGCATTTACGTAAAAGCATGCAATCGTGATTTCCTCATCTCACACAATTTATTGAAACAAAAGCCAACAACAGTGGTGGGTATAACCCAACAAAAAATGTCAATGTCTCAATAACTTGTCATGTGCCCTTGAGCATCTGTTACAGCTTGACAACAGCGTCTCATGCTGTTCACAAGTCGACTTATTGTCTGCTGAGGCATGGCATTTCCCTCTTCTTGAAGGATGGCCCTCAGGTCATTGAGGTTGTGGGGTGCAGGGTTACAAGCCTCTACACTGCGACTCAACTGATCCCATAAGTTTTCTATGGGATTAAGGTCTGGAGAAAGTGCAGGCCACTCCATCTGAGGTACCCCAGCTTCCAGCAGCCGTTCCCCAATGATGCAGCCTTGATGAACTGGAGCATTGTCATCCATAAAGATGAAATTACGCCTGTGTTGTTCATGCAGGGGCACAATGACTGGATTGGTGATGTTATACAGGTAGCATCGGCTTGTCATTGTACCATTCACAAGGTGTAGAGCAGTTCTGTATTGACTAGATACACCTGCCCAGACTAACACCACCACCACCACCACCACCACCACCCAAGGCTTGTCTGGTGACAACAGTGACTGATGCATAGCGCTCTCCCTGACGTCTCCAACAACGGTGGGGGCCATCATTTCTGCTCAACATGAATCAACTTACATCAGAGAACATCACTGAGGCCCACTGGTCCCTTGTCCAGCGTAAATGCTCCTTGGCCCATGCAAGACAATGATGCTTGTGCTTGCTGGCATGGTGAGGTACCATTGAAGATCATCTAGCACGCAGACCACGCCGATGTAAATGGTTTCGAATGATATGACGTGACACTTGGGTGCCTCTCACCTCCCTTAAATGTGTCTGGAGTTGAGTAGCATTCATCATCCTGTTCTGCAGGGCACCGTTCACAATGAAGAGGTCATCAGAGTGGGATGTGGCCAAAGGACATCCACTTCTATGTCTTTCTGCAAATCTTCCACTCTCTATCTCTGTGACACTCCAAGCTCAGTAGCCACTTCCCTCCGAGAACATCCTGTTTGAAGCCTCACAATGGCGAGGTACTATTGATCAATTGTTAGGTGTCGTCTTGGTCTCATGATGTCAAAATGAACAGCATGATGAAGAGGACTGTAAATAGCAATTCTAATTGAACCAGAAAATTTGTCAATTCATGGATAAACACCTTGTTAGAGAACAGCAAGTTATGCAAACAGTACTGAACATTGAACAGTTGGACATATGGATTCAAAAGGTTAGCAGTCAAATCAAGTTCACCTGTAAAGGTTATAGTGCATTTTAGGAGCATCCTGAAATTTCACCTAAAAGCCAAATATCCCTAACTTTTTGTGAGTAGTGTATAGTGCAAGAGAAAGAAACATGCACCCACTTGTGTACATTTTTTTGCACAGGGTGCTTATAAAGAGGTGTGCCAAGATTTCTCAAAATAACTATTAAATACAACTATATTAGGAGCCTCCCCTGCAAGTCTTCCACAGGGGAACTCTGACACCGCCACCTTGACAATCAGCTGTTAGTTACAGACATGGACCAAATTGTTGGTACCCCTCTGTTAATGAAAGAAAAACCCACAATGGTCACAGAAATAACTTGAATCTGACAAAAGTGGTAATAAATAAAAATTCTATGAAAATTAACCAATGAAAATCAGACAATGCTTTTGAATTGTGGTTCAACAGAATTATTTTAAAAAACAAACTCATCAAACAGGCCTGGACAAAAATGATGGTACCCTTAACTTAATATTTTGTTGCACAACCTTTTGAGGCAATCACTGCAATCAAACGATTTCTGTAACCGTCAATGAGACTTCTGCACCTCTCAGCAGGTATTTTGGCCCACTCCTCATGAGCAAACTGCTCCAGTTGTCTCAGGTTTGAAGGGTGCCTTCTCCAGACGGCATGTTTCAGCTCCTTCCACAGATGTTCAATAGGATTTAGATCAGGGCTCATAGAAGGCCACTTTAGAATACTCCAATGTTTTGCTCTTAGCCATTCTTGGGTGTTTAGCTGTGTGTTTTGGGTCATTATCCTGTTGCAAGAGCCATGACCTGCGACTGAGACCAAGCTGTCTGACACTGGACAGCACATTTCTCTCTAGAATACCTTGATAGTCTTGAGATTTCATTGTACCCTGCACAGATTCAAGACACCCTGTGCCAGATGCAGCAAAGCAGCCCCAGAACATAACAACCTCCATGCTTCACAGTAGGGACAGAGTTCTTTTCTTGGTATGCTTCATTTTTGCGTCTGTGAACATTGAGCTGATATGCCTTGCCAAAAAGTTCCAGTTTTGTCTCGTCTGTCCATAGGACATTCTCCCAGAAGCTTTGTGGCTTGTCAACATGCAGTTTGGCAAATTCCAGTCTGGCTTTTTTTTGATTTGTTTTCAACAGTGGTGTCCTCCTTGGTCATCTCCCATGAAGTCCACTTTGGCTCAAACAACAACGGATGGTGCGATCTGACACTGATGTACCTTGACCTTGGAGTTCACCATGAATGTGTTTAGAGGTTGCTCTGGGCTCTTTTGTTACCATTCGTATTATCCGTCTCTTCCATTTTTCATCAAGTTTCCTCCTGCGGCCTCGTCCAGGGAGGTTGGCTATAGTACCATGGATCTTAAATTTCTGAATAATGTATGCAACTGTAGTCACAGGAACATCAAGCTGCTTAGAGATGGTCTTATAGCATTTACCTTTAACATGCTTGTCTATAATTTTCTTTCTAATCTCCTGAGACAACTCTCTCCTTTGCTTCCTCTGGTCCATGTTTAGTGTTGTACACACCATGTCAACAAACAGCACAGTGACTATTTGTCACTCTTTAAATAGGCCGACTGACTGATTACAAGTTTGTAGACACCTGTGATGTTAATCAGAGGACACAGCTTGGTTGAACATGTCCCTATGGTCACATTATTTTCAATCTTTTCTAGGGGTACCATCATTTTTGTCCAGGCCTGTTTCATGAGTTTGTTTTTTAAAATAATTATGTTGAACCACAATTCAAAAGCATTGTATGATTTTCATTGGTTAATTTTCCTAGAATTTTTTATTTATTACCACTTTTGTCAGATTCAAGTTATTTCTGTGACCATTGTGGGTTTTTCTCTCATTAACAGAGGGGTACCAACAATTTTGTCCATGGCTGTAACTAAACCCTGTTGTGCTCTGGACATCTTTTGCCTCATCCTTCATATGTGAAGTTCACGAGCCCTACAACACCATGATCTAAACCCACTTCTGTCTCTTGCCTTTCATTCTACTGATGTAAGATTAGTATTAGTGTGGACATCTACTGTGGGTTAAACCTGCATGATCTGTTCATATGCTGTTCTACAAAGCTGGAATTCTTCTGCAACAGACTTCCCCGAGAGGCTTCTGAATGATATCCTACATGATATAATAGTAACCTAGTCAGCCTGCCAATAAGGAAACACGAGATGGGAAGGGCAGGGCCTGGACAATAAATCGACTGAAAGTGGCGTCAGTTTTTTTGGAATGGAAAAAAAAAAAACATCAAAATGAGGCAGCTTTTAACATACCTGAAGCCCCCTGATTGAATGAATGGCATTTTCACACACAAAGACAAAAAATGACATCAGGATTAATAATTCTAATAAATTACACTTACTGACTGTGGTAGACCTCCAGTCTGGGGCCGATAGGACCAGTCGACACTCATCTTACTGGTTGGCCGACTTGTGGAGGTAAATGAGCAGGACAGTCTGACAGTCTCCCCTTTAGATGCATGGAGTTCTGCTGGAGTAACCACTTTGATGGAGGAGACAAGGGAAGGGGCTGAGGGAGAAGATGAAAAATCATTAAACAAATGAAAGATCACAGATTTATGATTTAGGTAATTTAGCAGAAGAAATCTTGACATTTTACCCCTAAATTATAATACAAAATACAAAACCTGACCACATCTACAAATGCCCCCACACCATGGTGATGTAAAAATGTCAACAAAAATCCTCTGGGTAGACACAGAACTGAGTGACTCTTGTACACAAGTATTTGACCAGCCTTCCTAGCTGAATTTGACAGACTACACATCTCTCTTCAAAAACCTTCAGCTGCAGATAAGGCTTTGTGTCTGTCTTTTTGTCCTGCCATTGTTGCCACTTCACAGAAAATGCCAAGGGAGTCCTCCCATAGCACTGTCGGCAACAAAATGCTACTCTGGAGCCTGTTCAACTGAAAACCAATGGCTTCTTCTTATACAATAAAACATTTTGCACCAATCTGTCACAAACCTATCACAAAGACTTAATTTAAATATTTACTTGAGGAATATGGGACATTTTTGATAACAAGACTGTGTTTTGAGCTACATATGTGCATGTGATATAATCCAATTATCTATCTTTTAGATGCATGCTGTATTTGACATCCATTTTTTTCCAAATTGGCATTTGATAAAAAGTTGTGTCACCAGTATTGGTCACATCCATCTTTATGGCCCTTTGAGATCAGTTAGGAGTTAGCTTAGCAGACTGACTAAGGCTTTTAAGGCTACAGACAGCGTAAGTCACAGCCCCTCTACTTCCACATATGAGACCTTAAATCGGAAAAATCTCCATTGAACCGAATGGTAAGAGCAAAATTATCTTTTGATCCTGATAGAATTTTGTCACAAGTTACACATATGATGTTTGTCAATTTAAAAGCTAATTTTCCACGTAATTAAAGTTGTCGGCTGTCGTATAAGAGTAATATTCAGTTTTTGTGAAAATGCTTAGCGCACTACATCTTCCGTCATCCCACATCACCAAACAAGCATGGCGGGAGATTACTAAAACCTCACCTCCTGTTTTCTGACCAATGAAAGAAGAATCCAAAGAGGAGAAAAACAACACAAATGTATTGTTTTGTATTGTGAGAGGTGCAGCTGATCCAGAGGACTGTTAGTTACTTCCCCCTGGGCGCTTTTTGAAAACGTGACGTAGCTTAACATGTCTGTGTTTGTAATATTTTAATTTACATTTTTTCACAACCTTATACCTTAACATTAAGACAACAACTTACACCATTATTTTTTTTTCCACAATATTTTTATTGAACCTTTTTTTAACAAACATGACACCAACAATCAAACCCTAACACTAAAGTAAATTAAAAATAAATGTTCTAAAAACACCAACAACCATTAACAAAACAAGTCAAACAATGCTCCTCTGTTTAGCCTAGGTAATCCTTTGCATAAGTATACATATTATACATTCACCAATTGGAATTTACAAGGTCCACACATATCATTCACCTTCTTCTTCAGAAGTTATGTTTAGTTTCTTTACATAATCAATGAAAGGTCTCCATATATTCTCAAACACATTTTCCTTTGATTTCAATATGTATGTTATTCTTTCTAGTGGAAGGTTTGTTAACATCCGTCTTAACCACTGAGTCACATCTGGTCTATGAGTCTTTTTCCACAGTAGTGCAATACATTTTTTGGTGTTAAGCAAACTGAGGTCTATGAATGTTCTTTCACTCTTATTAAAGTTATGCTTTTCTGGATACAGACCCAACAAAAACAATTTAGGATTCAATATGAGTTGTTTTGAAGTTATTTTTTCAATTGTTACCCTCACCTCTTCCCAAAACATTCTAATTTTTCTACATTCCCATAAACAATGAAATAGAGTTCCTTTACTTTCCATACATTTTGTGCATATATCTAGTATGTTTTTGTTATATCTATTTAACTCCACCGGTGTAACATACATCCGCATTAACCATTTAAAATGTATCAATTTAAGACATACATTTATTGATTTGGTTTGAGCTTCTGTGCAAGCCAATTCCCATTGTTCCTCTGAAATTTCAATTTGCAGGTCTTCTTTCCAATAATTCATTCTTTTCTGTGAGTTTTCAATTGAGGATAATATCAGTGAGTTATAGAACTCTGAAATAATACCCTTTCTCTTACTATTTTTCGTCAAAATTTTTTCCAAGTATGAATAGGTAGGTCGGGTGAGAGCGTTATTTTGATTTGAACTTACACCATTATTACTTTTAAATTGACAAACATCACATGTGTAACTCGTGGCAAAATTCAATCAGGATCAAAAGATAATTTCACTCTTGCCATTTATTTATACCGGAGTGGTGGCCTAGTTGATAGAGCATCCGTCCCACAACCGGAAGACTGGGGGTTCAAGTCCCGGTGGGGTCATACCAAAGACCATATATTTAAAAAAAAAAAAAAAAAAAAAAAAAAAAAAAAAAAAAAAAAAAAAAAAAAAAAAAAAAGTACTTCTCACCTTCTAGCTTGGTGCTCAGTGTAATGGAAGGAGAAGTTGTTTGTGGCGGCGCCTTGCATGGCAGCAACCCCTCTGATTTTAGATGTGATTAACATTGTAGATAGAACAAAATTACATTTCTCCTACTGTACAGGATTGGCTGTATAGACTGAATGACAAAGTTGGCTTCTTCTTCTTCTCTTATTTCAATGTAGATTTTTTTCCGATTTAAGGTCCCATGTGTGAAAGTAGAGGGGGCATGACTTAGGCTATTCTTCCTATTCTCTCTTAAGGCTATTCTCTATTTTACTCACCCCATTAAACATTTATGTTCCCTGCTGGTTCATTAATCCATAGTTCAGAGTTACAGCGGGGAAAGTAAGTATTGAACACATCAACATTTGTGACCCGTGCTGGCAAAATGAGTCACTTTGAGGAAGTTGTCAAAACTGAGGTAACGTTTTTTTTCCCCCCATATTCTGTATTGAAAGACCTTCAAAATGAGGTTTAATTTGTAGGAAGGGCGCAAAAACGGACCTGGAAAAAGCCAATTTGTTTATATCTTGGCTCGGTATAAAACTCACGTTTGATCGGTCGGGAGTTACATCTTCCGCTAAAGCGATTGTATTTTTAGAAAGTACGATTTCTAAGCTTTACAATTATACCAGGCACTAGGGGGTTTTCCCAGGACTTGCTGCTAGCAAACAAAGAAAGAGTCATGATTTATGACTTCTCGTGCCTGCAGCTCGTAATGATGCGGTGCACATTCTGACTCATTTTGCCAGCACAGGTCACAGTTTTCTCATTAAACATATTTCTGATGGAGCCATTGACCTGAGATTTTTACCAGATATCAGTAACAACTCAAGTAATCCATACATACAAAGAAATCAAGGCAACTGTGTTCATAAAACAAGTTATATTTAATAAAGTGGAATGACATGGGGAATAGATATTGAGCACGCTTGGTGAAATTTATTTAATATTTAGTAGAAAAGCCTTTGCTGGTAATAACAGCTTCCAGCCGCCTCCTATATGGAGAAACTAGGCACAGGCATTGCTCAGGAGTGGTTTTAGCCCATTCTTCCACACAAACTGTCTTCAAATCTTGAAGGTTCTGTGGCTGTCTTCTATGAACTCTGATCTTCAGTTCGTTCCATAGATTTTTAGTTGGATTTGGGTCAGATGACTGACTGGGCCATTCTAGCAGCTTTATTTTCCTATTCTGGAGCCAGATGAGAGTTTCCTTGGCTGTGTGTTTGGGATCATTGTCTTGCTAAAATGTCCACCCTCGTTTCATCTTCAGCATCTTGGCACAAAAGGTTCTTATCAAGGATGTCTCTGTACATCTGTCCATTCATCTTTCCTTCAATTATAGGAAGTCTGCCTGTACCATGTCCTGAAAAACACTCCTACACCATGATGGGATGCGCAGTACCATTTTTCCTCCAAACATGCTGTGTGTTGTAGCATCCAAAAAGTTCAATTTTGGTCTCATCTGACCAGACTATATTCTCCCAGTATTTTACTGGCTTGCCCAAATGTTGTGCAACAAACTTTAAACGCACTTCAACATGCTTTTTCTTCAGCAACAGTGTCTTGCAAGGCGAACGGGCATAGAGCCCATGTCGGTTGAGTGCATTACTTATTTTCTTTGAAACAGCAGTACCTGCTAACTCCAGGTCATTCTGGAGCTCTCCACAAGAGGCCTTTGGCTCTTGGATAACTCATCTGATAATTCTTTTGACTCCACTGTCAGAAATCTTGTGAGGAGCTCCTGGTCGTGGCCGGTTTATGGTAAAATGATGTTCTTTCCACTTCTGAATGATGGCTCCAACAGTGCTCACTGGAACATTCAGCAGTTTAGAAATGCACCTGTAAGCAATGCCATCATTATGTTTTGCAACAATAAGGTTGGGAAGGTCTAGAGAAAGCTTTTTGCTTCTACCCATCAGGAGTTGTTTGTGGTATGACAATCTGATATTCACAAACCTTTTAAAAGGCTATCAGTCAGGACTTAGCCAGCTGAAATTAATTTGCAATGATGGGGGACAGGATAGCTTCCTAAATTCTGATGGATTTCAGCTGGTTTCTTGGCTTTCTATGCCTTTTTGCACCTCGTTTTCTTTATGTGTTCAATTCTTATTCCCTGTGTCATTCCACTTAATTAAATATAACTTGTTTTGTAAACACAGTTGCCTTGATTTCTTTGCATGTATGGATTACTTGGGCTGTTACTGATATCTAGTGAAAATCTCAGGTCAATGGCTCCATCAGAAATATGTTTAATGAGAAAAATGTTGGCATGTTCAATACTCATTTTCCCTGCTGTATATATCGTTACCAGGCATCATTTTGGCTTTTTTTTATTTTAAATTTTGTCCAAGATAGCCCTGTAATCACACCAGTACCTAGCCTAGCTTAGTTACCACTTCTGGCTCCTCTTGACATAACTCACCCACTCTATCCATCATTTATGATCCCACCAGATCATCAACACCTGACGATATAGCTCATTCCTAGACTTCGTTTTAGATTACTATGTCTACTATACCCTGGTCATGATGACTCTTCCATATGCAACAGTTGGTTGCTGTTAGCTGAGTTAGCCATTCAGACATTCAGGGTTGCTTCTGCATTTATTTTACCCCAAAAACTGATCATATCCTTTCTACCATACAAACCACACACTGCAGTCTCTGATGATGTCACAGTCACTTGAAAAACATATCAGGTAACTGTCAGCATGTTGGGTTTAAAAAAAAAAAAGTTTTCAAGGTCACTTAACTGGGTCATTGACTGAAAAATAGTGTGTTTTTAGGTTTTAACCAAAGTGTGTCTACCGGTCACATGATTATTGAAAAAATATCAAAACACTCTGTACTCTTTAAAAAAAAAAAAAAAAAAAATCCTTCATCTCCTTTTTTCCTCTCTAAGCCACTTCGACTCTTCTGGGGTTTTTACTCTACATCAGGAAATGGTAAACCCAACCCAGCAGCATCAGTGATACGCACCCACTGCTCTATTATTAGCCAGCATAGCTGTCTGTCATATAGATGGAAGGGGAACTAAAGTATTAGCCCCCGAGCTAACACTGGTACTAGGAGGCTCATATTCTCATTTTCTTCAGACTTTAGCCACCCAGATAACCATCCCTGCGACAACCTTGTTCACTAATCCACACCAGTTTATACTATACAAATAATTTCTCTCATCATCTTGGCTTATTTTGTAATAATTTTGTTGCAATTCTACACTGAACTGTTAGTACTAGGGTGCTAGGCGGTCAGCATTGATCACTGTAACAGAATAATTTTGCTCGGTAGTGGGTCAGGTTGGCTTTAAACTGTAAGGATAATCAGGGACTAAGTTTGGATAATTTTAAGTCTTTAAGAAACTGCAAACTCTTAGACACTTATTGAAACCAATCACTGAAAGGTCTCAGTTCCCTATAAAATTAACATCTGTTAAATGAAATTGTTCCAGCTGCTTTTCTTTTAAAGCCACATGAAAACCACAATAATGTAAATGCAGCAGTCAGCAGCACACCCTGCTACACTGACACCACTGGTACCGTCAGAGTGATAACGCCACAATAAGGACAAAGTTCATCTTAGTTAAGAAATCCCATGTGATCAGCCCGATTCATCTACAAAGAGTTCAGGGTGAGGGAGTCAACAACTTGAATGAAATTATCACTCAAAAGAGGAACTCAAGCTAAGGGGCCTTGGAGGCTCAACCATGGAAGATGAATGATGCTGACAAGCTCGTAATTAGAGCTGGGATGGAAAAGATGGTCATGATTACACCTGTTTTTGCACATTTATCTGAGAGATTAAAAAAATGTGTGAGAAGGAAAACATGTCTTATGTGACCCAGGATGGGGGGGGGGGTGCTACATTTGTTTATAGAAACTTACAGATTATAGCAATGATCAAGTACATGAAATTATTTTTTTCACAGTTTGTGAGGAGTTTTATACAGGGTACTTATTATTGTAAAGAAAACCTGTACTTTAACTCAAGTACATTATGTCATACTCCGAGTTACTTTTAATTAAACCAATGTGAAATTAATGTGATCATCTGAAATCATTGTTCTTCCATTCTGGTTCAGGAAATATTTTATTTATTACAATTTCTTCATATAGCTTGGACTATATTAATGGGAGTAGTTTCAGACAAACATGTAAGAGAAAATCCTCATAAATGAGTAATAGTAAAAGTCACAAATTTACAAATGAAAAGTTGCTATTGTACAAGAAAACAGTTGCCAAATTAATAAGGAAAAAAGTCACAAATTTGCAAGAAAGAATGTTCCAAATCTTATATGTAAAAAGTTGTCATTTTGACTGAAAAATATCACAAAAAACTGCATTTTTTTTATCCAGATTTGTCACAAAAATTTGTAACATAAAAATTCAAAATTTTGTGTAAAAAGACGCAGATGTGACTGGAAAAACTCAAAATTTATAAAAAAAAAAACTTGCAAATTTATAAGAACAAGTTTTAGATGTGTTAGGAAAAAGTCTCAAATTCATGAGAACAGTCAAAAATTTATATGACAAAGTGGTAAATTTTAAAAAGTTATATTTACACAAATTTTTTAATAGCAAACATAAAGGTGTTACTACTGAAGTGATTTTTTTAGCTAATATTTTTTTTTTTTTTTTTTTACTATTCTTACTTAATCAGAAGAGCACACACCCAGCATGCTCCCCTGACCATCAATGGTGCTGCTGTGGATAGGGTGAGCAGCACCAAGTTCCTGGGTGTGCACATTACAGAGGACCTCTCCTGGATCACCAACACTGTATCACTGGCCAAGAAAGTTTGGCAGCATCTCTTCTTCTTCCACAAACTGAGAAGAGCCAAAGCCCCGGCTCCTATCATGTGTACCTTCTACAGAGGCACCATCAAGAGCATCCTGACCAGCTGCATCACCATGTGGTACGGCGCCTGCACCGCGTCCTGCCACAAGACCCTCCAGCGCATAGTGAGAACAGCTGAAAAGACCGACAGTGCCTCTCCCCCCTCCCTTGAGGCCATCTACAGCACCTGCCTCACCCGCAAAGCCATCTGCATTGCAGATAATTCCACCCACCCATCATCACAGCTGAGCCTGACATCCCTGTACACCAGACAAGTACAGAGGATGGCCGACTCGATTTTAAATGATGACTCCCACCCTTTGCACTGCAACTTTCAGCTTCTTCCCTCCAGACGGAGGTTTGCTGTCCCAAAAAGTAGAACCCAGCGCTACAAAAACAGCTTTGTCCCTGCTGCTGTCAAAGAGTTGAACAAGCTATAAAAATTATATTGTACATATTTTATATTTACCTATTTTGTAAGATGTGTGCCTGTGTTTGTGTCTATGTTGAATGTAATTAGTGGCTTGTAAATATGGATGTCACCAACTGCAAAACAAATCTACCTACGGGTACAAATAAAGTAACCTGAACCTGAACCGCTTCTTCAGTCTGCTGCCATCAGGGAGGAGACTGCGGCGTCTCTGGGCCAGGACCAGCAGACTCAAGGACAGCTTCATCCACCAGGCTGTCAGGAAGTTCAACTCTCTCCCCGTTCTGTCCTCTCTGCCCCTTCTGCCCCCCCCCCACACACATGAATCCTGGACTCTGACTCCACCCCTTTCAACAACTGAACTCTGCCATCCCCAGGTACTGTTCACTCCCGCACACGCCAATTTCAAGAGCTTCAAAAACTGCACTCTGTCATCCTGGAACTGTTCACTTCTACACATGTGCACACACACATGGGTTGCACCAGTCACTTCACGCAGCAACAGACTGCTCCCTTTGCACTACATGCCACTTTAACCCTCTATGTGCCCTGATACGTGCCTTAAGTCACTACATGCCGCCTTAATTTTCATCATATTATTTTGCACACCCTTAGTATTTTTAGTTAGCTTCTATTAAGGGGTTTGTTTTCTTCGATGTTATACTTTATATATTTTCTACTTAGTGTTTACCTTGCTGCACCGTGGGTCTCACAGTAACGCAATTTCAATTCCCTGTATGTGCTGTACATATAGCAGAATTGACAATCAAGTTGACTTTGACTGCTTACTGTATATCCATTTGACTAAATATGTTAGCGTGACACCACCTTTACCCGAAGACCATTTCTGATTGTTCTTCCCACCTCAGGCTATTCTATACATGAGAAAAATATCAGATGACATGACAGAGAGGCTGTTCACAGTTTATGTGCAGTCTAGTATTTACTTGGCACAGAAACACAAGGGCTCTTACCCAACTGCATAACAACTGAATCTTTCACAAGCCTGGATTCTTCCCCAGGCCTGTCTTTACTTGAGCTGCCCCAGCAGTCGCCCTCGCAGCTACAGCAAAACTCCATGTTATTTTTTAAATAATCCCCCAACATTAAATCAAGTGGCATACATACATACATACATAAGATTTATAATCTATTAGAGAAGTTAACTGCCTATTCACCGTGATAGTGGGAAAATATGCCGTATTTGCTGAATTTGGAAATTGAAATCACAATATGCACATAAAAAAACAGCCTTTTAGAAAGCGTTTCTTCATAATAAAACATGGCCTTTTTAGGGTTTTCAGGACTGCAGACATTTTATTGCAGGCCTGCCGTCCTTCGAAGATATAACGTGGCTTTTAAAAGGAATTTATGGCCAATCAAAAAAAAAAAAATACACTATACGTTTTTGAAACGTTTAAAGCAAAATTCATAAGGTTAAAACAACAACTGTGTAGCCATAACTTCAAACACGGCTCACGTCCTCTGTGTCCAAACACGTTACTCACCGAAAACACTGACCACACACAGCAGCAGCACCGCACGAAGGGCCACATTTCCTCGGAGCCGTCGACGCATTATAAAGTTGTGGGGGGAAAAAAAAAGGAGTCAATGAACGCTGTGTCGGAAAAATAACAATCTAAAGCCGCGTCAACACGGTTTCGGTAAAATTCCGTCCATAGTCGCTGCAACCGTGACTCAGCGGCTGCGCTGCACCCAGACTGGATCCGTACCTGCCAAACAGGTGGATCAGGAAGTGCATTTAAGGATCAGCGAACAAACTACAGCTTATTTGCTGGATGTAAATTATTTAGATGCAGTGCATTGGTGCCATAGTAACTCTATGAGTAGTCAGACTGGCTCATACCGCCTAAAGAGAAATTCCATCAGTTTAATCTGTTACTTATTTCACAGACCCAACCCTAAACCTGTCAAAAAAAAAAAAAAAAACAACTCTGAAGTTCTTAAGACTCTTTTTTAAATCAAAGATACTAAAAAGGTAAAGGAAAAAAAGAAAGGAAAAACACTATGACTTCAGCACATGTGTTAAAGTCCCATTGTGTGTATTTTCAGCTGATTTATTTTGGGTTTTGAGACATCCTCATAGACATACATATCTAGTTTTAAAGGCCAAAACCCTTTTCTGTGTTGTTTTACAGCTCATCAAAAAACTGTCTAATGCTATATCTAAAACAGTATGAATGATTTAATAAACCCCCAACTGGATAAAGTCTTTGACTGGACTAATCACAAGTGAGGAGGCAATCAGGGTGTGTATGTTTTGTTAGCTTAGACAAATGAAGGTGAGCCCAAAAGTATAATCCACCCCTTCCTTTAAAGAAGCACTCCAGCAGCTCTAAAACCACCTCAGAAACAAATGTGTATTGCCCAAAATAGTATATTGTGACTTTTTATCCACAAAAAACGTTCATTGCCTTAGAATAAGCAACTTTCGCGTTACGAGTGCGCATGTGCGGACTATGTGAGTTCAAAGTTCACGACTACCAAACATTCCGGTAGCCGCCTTGCTTTTGTATAGAGACAGTACTGTCACACCTGAACAATTGCCGTTTAAAGTCTGCTTCTGTAGAGAGCGTGAAATGAAGAGGCTGAATTTATTTCTCAATTCGGGTTTATTAAAGACCTCGGACAGACGAAAATTCAATATCGCTAATTCATATCTCAAATTGTTGTCTGAGACGAGTTAAGGCGAACCGCACATGTTTTGGTGTCAACGAATGTCGCATAAGGTGACAATGCGCTCTTGAAGTATGCTGTCGTCGAGAGCGGGCGGACCCAGCCAAGCGATCAGCGGCTAAGTAGGCCACTGACTGTGTGACGTCACCCCAGGCAAACACGCGCACATGGTCGGCGGACATTGCTGTGTTTTGCTTCATGCAACACTTGATGTTTACGTCTTAAAATCGGCGATTACGGATATTTCTCGGAATACTTGTGCTAATAAGTCCCACGTGCTACATTGTAATCATGGCAAGTTATTGCTATTGGTTGCTAAAATATGTATGCCGTGTGTGTGTGTTTCAGATGGCTCTCTTGTGGCAAAATAACTGCTTCAAACCGTCGGTCTGGGCGTTCAACACAGCCTCTCAGTGGTGGGATGTCACCCCAGCTTCACAAACTGCAGTGATTGCAGAGCTTCAGAATGTCTGTAGAAACGTTTAGCTTCCTATGCTACAAACTGCTCTGATCTGTGTAAAAATCATGGAGAGACTGCTGAGACGTCATGGGATGTAGCTGCTCCAGTCTGTGGTGTCGTGGCAAAAAGTGATCAGCTGCCAAAAATTGATCGCCAGGTGCCATATTGTAGTTATGGGGTTATATTAGCCATAAACTATATATTTCAACAGGTAAACAGTACTGTTAGGTATAATAGAATATATTTAACAATTATGATGTATTTTTAACCCAAAACAAACTTCATCTAGGATTAAAAGCAATTAAAATAATACAGTCACAAGGTTACATGGAAAATACATGGATTTACTGGATATATACATGTACAGTTAGGCCCAGAAATATTTGGACAGTGACACAATCTTCATGATTTGGGCTCTGCATGCCACCACATTGGATTTGAAATGAAACAGCTACAATGGAATTGAAGTGCAGACTTTAAGGTTTAATTCAAGGGGTTGAACAAAAATATATGATTAAACATGTAGGAATTGTAGCTATTTTTATACAAACACTCCTCATTTCAGGGGCTCAAAAGTAATTGGACAAATAAACATAACCCTAAGTAAAATGTTACTTTTCAATATTTTGTTAAAAATCCTTTGCAGGCAATGACTGCCTGAAATCTGGAACCCATGGACATCACCAAACGCTGGGTTTCCTCCTTTGTGATGCTTTGCCAGGCCTTTATTGCAGCGGTCTTCAGATGTTGCTTGTTTGTGGGTCTTTCTGCCTTAAGTTTTGTCTTGAGCAAGTGAAATGCATGCTCGATTGGGTTGAGATCTGGTGACTGACTCGGCCATTGCAGAATATTCCACTTCGTTGCTTTAAAAAACTCCTAGGTTGCTTTTGCAGTATGTTTTGGATTATTGGTGAAGCACCGTCCAATCAACTTTGCTGCATTTGGCTGAATCTGAGCAGAAAATATATCCCTATACACTTCAGAATTCATCAGGCTGCTTCCGTCTTTTGTCACATCATCAATAAACACAAGTGACCCAGTGCCATTGGAAGCCATGCATGCCCATGCCATCACACTGCTTCCACCATGTTTTACAGAAGATGTAGTGCTTTGGATCATGAGCTGTTCCAGTTCTTCTCCCCATCATTCTGGTACAGGTTGATCTTAGTCTCATCTGTCCAAAGAATACTGTTCCAGAACTGGGCTGGCTTCTTCAGGTGTTTTTTGGCAAAGTCAATTCTGGCCTTTCTATTTTTGAGGCTGATTCATGGTTTGCACCTTGTGGTGAATCCTTTGTATTTACTCTCATGAAGTCTTCTCTTTATGGTAGACTTAGATACTGATACACCTACTTACTGGAGAGTGTTCTTCACTTGACTGGATGTTGTGAAGGGGTTGTTCTTCACCATGGAAAGGATTCTGTGATCATCCACCACTGTTGTCTTCCGTGGACGTCCAGGCCTTTTTGAGTTCCCAAGCTCACCAGTGCACTCTTTTTTTCTCAGAATGTACCAAACTGTTGATGTGGCCACTCCTAACATTTCTGCTATCTCTCTGATGGATTTCTTCTTTTTTTTTTTCAGCCTCAGGATGGTCTGTTTCACCTCCATTGAGAGCTCCTTTGACCGCATGTTGTGTGTTCACAGCAACAGCTTCCAAATGCAAACACCACACCTGGAATCAACTCCAGACCTTTTAACTGCTTAATTGATGACAGGTTAACGAGGGAAGAGCCCATGCAGCCTTGTTATTTTTTTTTTTTTTTTTTTTTTTTGCAGCCTTCTGAGTCAATTGTCCAATTACTTTTGGTCCCTTGAAAAAGAGGCGGCTATGTATTAAAGAGCTGTAATTCCTAAACTCTTGCTATAATTTGGATGTGAATACTCTTAAATTACAGCTGAGAGTCTGCACTTTAAGCCCATATTGATTATATAATTGTATCCTGAATATGTTTTCGTAAACAGCTAAAATAACAAAACTTGTGTCACTGTCCAAATATTTTTGGGCCTAACTGTAGATACTGTATAAATATATATTTTATGTGTGACTAATGTACTATGTACTCCTTTTGTATTGCACTAGGAATTTTTACAATAAACTTTTGTGCCTTTTGCCGATATGTATCCACTTTTGTTTATGTTTTATTTGTGAAGGTTACCAAGATTTAGTGACATAAATTAAATGCTAAAAGATTAGAAAAGCTATCTAAATAATCCAGCAGTTTGAGAAATCACTTTTGGTTTGGTGTAAGTCTGTCAACAGAATTATGAACCATAAAGTAGTTTGTGTTAAAACATGTTAAATCCCATTAAACCCTAACTCATTATTATGAAATACAGATGCTAATATGGCCCAGAATTCCTCCATATACTGGTACTATCACTAAAGTGTGCAGCATCTTCTGCACTCGCACATCCAACAATACAGTCTTCAGTAAATAAAATAATTGAATCGTTGAATTCATAAAGGGCCCAAGTCCACACTTTTTCAATGGGGACTTGTGCCCTTTTTGAATTCACCGATTCAATTGTTTTTGGTTACTCTTTCTTAAAAATGAGCCATTATTTTCAACGCCATTGATAAGTGTTTGGTTTGTACTGTTGACTCTTCCCACCGGTGTCTTGACAGACAAATAGAAAATCATGAAGCAAACACATAAGTCACTAAATTGTTTATTACAATCACCAGCAAAATCCAGATTATTTAAAACGTGCAAAATTCAAACTTTAAACTGTAAAAAAAACTCAGAAAGGGTAACACACGCCGGCTACACACACTGACTCCTCGCCTTTACAAAGTGGCCCAGCACACCAAGGAACGTTTGATTGAAGGCAGCATTCTGAGCCATCTCCTCCCTTCACAAGGTAGTTTCATGGGATCCAGGTCAAGTGGACCCCTGACCAAGTGAGCACCCCAAGTGGACGCCAGGATCCAATCTGTACAATTACATTCTCAATCCAGTGATTTGTGAACATGACGAAGGAGAACAACAACAAGAATTTGTGTAAAACTGTTGGAAAGATTTTTCCCAGTCATCAAGAAGTGTAAAAAATATATATATATATATGTAAGATGACAACTAAGCTGACCCGGAGAAGGTTTTGGCTCCGTTTCTGCTTTCAAGACTTTTCTTCTCCACCGCTGCTGCTCGTCACCGCTGGCTGCCGCAAAATAAAAATCCACAGAATAGGTATGTGGGACTATAATGTTCACATAGATTATCCATTTATTTCGAATGAAAATGTTTCTAAGTCGCCAAATAAGGCAGCAAGTGACCAGTTGGTAGTTTTAGTTTGAAAATTAAGTGTGTGACCATGCATGTCGCCAAAAAAAAATATTTCTAAGCATCTTTTACCAAGATAAATCTTCGAGCCGATCGTCGTCAACTTGGTCTGTTCCCGTCTCTGTTTCGTCTTCCTCCTCTCCCTCTGGCTCGAACAAATAAGGCTGAACACCCCCCTCAGTACCACCCAAAACTTTTTCATCATCCGATTCTTCATTTTCAATCTCATCATTTATATTGAGGTCGTCAAACTCGACAAAATAATCACTGTCCGAATCACTTTGCTCTTGTTCTGCCATTTTCTTTGTAATCCTGGGGTGACGTCACTAATGCCCGCACCTATCGAGAGATGGCGGTACTGCAGCCTCACTAAGTGAAGGCTGGGCTATGACCAAATAAGGTCATTTATGCAGGCTGGTGACACATATTAAATCGCTGGAATCGGCAGAATTGAATATTTTCATACAATCAGTTGATTGGTTCAATAAAAAAATGTGACTGTCCGAGGTCTTTAATCATTCACGTATCTCCAACATCCTCTCAATCAGAAAAGAGACAGATTATCCCACATCTCCCTTTTTTATACCCGGGACATCAAAGTACAGCATCACATTGTCATTCAATCCCCCGAGACAATACATCACCCCCCAGGTCTTCTCTCCTCCACCTAAAAGCCTGGTGGTCAGGAAGTCTTCTCAGAACCATTTCTAAAGACAGATTTCACACCTTCCTGTTACCCCCGGAGGACCAGACTTATTGTTCCTTCTAAGACGTGAGGTAGCAGTAATATACATATGCAGCTTAAGCATCTCAAATATGTGAGCCACATGACCCCCCCCCCCCCCCAAACGTCGAAGATGAAACAATACAACATAGTCAACACCACATGATAAAATCACAAATATCAGTCCATAGGCTGTCTGGGCTTCAACCATCTTCCAAACTTGCTGTAAGCGGGCTTAGCCGCTCCCGCGGCGCCGTCCTGCAGTGAATCCGATGAGAACTGTTAGACATTCTCTGTGGGAGCTCTGGGGCATGCTCCCTGGGGGGTCTGCCGCGTCGAGGAGCCCTCGCCACTTGCACCGCCTCATCAGCCATCATAAAAGCAGGTTTAAGTCTGTCTATACAAATTGTTTCCCTCCTGTCCCCTAAATCTAGCAAAAAATGTTTATCACCTGTTTCCAGCACTCTATATGGGCCATCGTAAGGTGGTCGCAGGGTGGGACGCTGAGCGTCATGTCTGACAAAAACAAACTTGGCGTTTTTTAAAGATTTAGGTACAAAAACACGTGGAAAAGTGTGATGAACGGGGCCCGGAAGCGTGTCCGCTCCCATGTCGTTCAGTGACCGCTGAGCAGGGGGACGTTCTGGCGCCGGATTATCAGGAAGGAACTCGCCTGGCAGCCGGAGTGGTTGCGCAAACACCAACTCAGCTGGGGAGGCTTTTAAGTCATCTTTAGGTGCAGAACGCAACCCTAATAAAACCCATGGTAGCCTGTTTACCCAATTTGCATCCGTAAGCGACGCTCTGAGGGCTGCTTTCAATGACCTATGAAAACGCTCGCATAAACCATTAGCCTGGGGGTGGTACGCGGTAGTGCGGTGAATTGTTGCTCCAAGGCTGCAGGCCATCGCTGACCAAAGCTCAGAAGCAGATTGAGGTCCCCTGTCAGACGTAATATCCGACGGGACCCCAAAACGCGCTACCCAAGCCGTTAAAAACGCGCGGGCCACCTCTGCGGCTGTGGTTGATGCCAGTGGGACCACTTCAGGCCAACGCGTGGTGCGGTCCACCATTGTCAAAAGATGCGTGTACCCCTGTGACGACGGTAGGGGGCCTACGAAGTCGACATGCACATGATTGAACCTCTTGGCCGGGATGTGAAATGGCTCTAAGGGGGCTTTAGTGTGCCTGTGTATTTTGGCCCGCTGGCAAGCCATGCAGGCTCTTGCCCACTCTTTAACGTGCTTGCGCAGGCTCGGCCAAACAAACTTCTCCCCTACCATTTTTACCAACGCGCGCACCCCCGGGTGTGCCAGAGAGCGAATCGAGTCAAAAACACGGCGGCGCCATGTGGCCGGCACTACCGGGCGGGGTCGTCCGGTAGAGACATCGCAGATTAAGGGGGGCATTTTTTTTTTTTTTTTTTTTTTTTGTTACTTATTTGTACCCGTAGGTAGACTTGGTTTGCAGTCTGGTGACAAGCCACCGGCTGCTGGTCGCTGCGTGCGCGAGCGCCCTAAACCTACATGTTTTTGGTATGCGGGAGGAAACCGGAGAAATCCCGGAGTAAACCCGCGCAACACGGGGAGAACATGCAAACTCCACACAGCTCACTGTTGGTCGGGGGCTGGGATCGAACCCACGATCTCATGATCCCCGCGGTCCCCCGGCCGAGGGTAAAACTGTGCTGCCACAGTGCTAAACCACTGTGCCACCGTGCAGCCCGGGCATGCCATCTTGCAGCCTCCTGCTCTCCAGCCTTAACCCTGTTGGTCCAGACTGGAGCGCGCACACGTCCGCATTGCTACCCTGATCTGCGGCCATGGCTGTATAATCTATCCCCACGAGGACTGGGGCCGCATACGCTTCCGCGCCGCTATTTTGCTCCGCGGCCATGGAAGTATAATCCACCTCTGTGCGAACTGGAGCGGTTACGGCGTGAGAGAGGCAGTCTGCCACCACGTTAAGTTTACCCACTACATGCTGAATATCAGTAGTAAACTCTGAAATTGCAGCCAGCTGCCTCTGCTGCCGGCCCGACCATGGTTCCGCAACTTTGGCCATCGCAAAAGTGAGCGGTTTGTGGTCGATAAACGCAGTGAAACGCCGACCTTCTAGCCAGAACTGGAAGTGACGAATGGCTAAGTGGAGCGCTAACAGCTCCCTGTCGAACACGCTGTATTTTCGCTCGGCCTCGCGCAAGGTCCTGCTAAAAAAGGCCAGCGGCTGCCAAGTCCCGGCAACATGTTGCTCCACTACCACCCCTATGGCCACGTCTGACGCATCAGTGGTGAGCGCTATGCGGGCCGTTGGGTCTGGATGAGCCAACAACGCAGCATCTGCAAGGGCTTTTTTGACCTCTGAGAATGCGCGCTCCCGCTCTGGGGACCATTCGATTGCATTTGAGGGTTTTTGTTTTTTAAGCGCGGCATACAATGGTTGCATGAGCTGCGCTGCGTGGGGGAGGAAACGGTTATAAAAATTCACCATTCCCAAAAACTCCTGTAGTGCTTTGACCGTTTGTGGCTGGGGAAAATTTGCTACTGCGCGCACTTTGTCTGGCAGCGGAACTGCCCCCTCTGGGGAGACGCGGTGCTCCAAAAAATCAATCTGCGCCACCCCGAACTGGCACTTCGCTGGGTTGATTATTAACCCGTGCTCTCCCAACCTCCGGAAAACTGCCGTGAGGTGCTTTTCGTGTTCTTCTTCGGACGCACTGGCTACCAAAATGTCGTCCAGGTAGACGAACACAAAAGGGAGATCGCGTAACACCGCATCCATCATGCGCTGGAAAGTTTGCACGGCGCCTTTAAGCCCAAATGGCATATGCAAAAACTCAAAAAGTACAAACAGAGTTATTACCGCTGTTTTGGGAATGTCCTCAGCGCGTACTGGGACTTGATGATAACCGCGGACCAAGTCTATTTTAGAAAAAATGTGCGCCCCCGCCAGATGAACCGAAAAATCCTGAATATGGGGGATTGGGTAGCGGTCGTGCGCTGTGGCGTTGTTCAACCTGCGGAAATCACCGCAAGGTCGCCACGAGCCGTCAGCCTTAGGGACCATGTGGAGCGGGGAAGCCCATGGGCTGTTCGAACGACGGATGATGCCCAAGCTTTCCAGGTTGGCGAACTCCTCGCGCGCTATGGTCAGTTTAGCTGCATCCAAGCGCCGAGCTTTTGCAAAAACGGGGTGACCAGCAGTAGTGATAAAGTGCTCCACCCTGTGTTTAGCAACGGCTGCTGAAAACGTGGGGACCCTGAGTGCTGGAAACTGAGTGAGGAGTGTGTGAAACTTACCGCCTGCTGTGGCGACGTTGGCTTGTGCTGTGGGCGGGGACACTCGAGCTGCACAAGGGATAGAGTAAAAGGAGAGTGCATTAACCAAGCGTCTATTGGGAAGATCAACCAACAACCCATGTGAGCACAGAAAATCAGCACCTAACATGTTGAAACTCACCGCCGCTATAATAAAAGTCCACTCATATGTACGGCCGTGCAGGGACAGAAGTAGAGTCCTTTCACCGAAGGTCTTAATGCTCGAACCGTTCGCCGCTGATGCTCCGTGACTCCCGGGGCCAGCCAGCTGGTCAGCGTAGGTTGGCATGATGAAACTCACTTGGGAGCCTGTGTCCACGAGGAAATGCCTCCCGGAACGCGCATCCGACAGGTAGAGCAGTTTGTTCCGTTCACCGAGAGCCGCAGCTGCTACCGACTCTCGGTCCTGGAGTTTCCCGAGCTCTTGAACTGGCACGGCGATATACACTTGCGTGCCCTCTCTGCGAAACGACGATGGTAAAAACAGAGGTCGTCTCCTCCGCGATGTCAGGGCTTCGCCACTGCCGTTGTTGGTGTGTCTGCCTCCGTCGCCTCTGGCCTTTTGCCGTTCCCGGTCGTCGCGCCGAGGTCTGCCGCTGCTGCGGCGGTCGTGTGCTGTCCGCTGGCGTCAAGGATCCGTTGCGCCTCCTGGGCCAGCGCGCGGAAGTCCCGCTGGGTCACGAACTGAGAGCCCGCCAGGGTCGCCCTCGTCTGCGATGGTAGAGTTCTCAGGAAGATGTGAGTGAAGAGGAAATCGTCGTTGTCTGAGCCTCTCAGCTTCAGCATGTCTTCCATCAGGTCAACAGGCGTGCTTTCTCCCAAGTCGTGCAGGGCCAGGAGTCTCTCGGCTCTCTGCTGGGCTGAGGGAGTGAAACGCTGGATGAGAGCAGCTTTCAACCCGCTGTATTTGTCGCCAGCGGTTGGGCGCTGCACCAGGCTCCGCACATGTTGAGCTGTGCGGCTGTCGAGTTTGGCGATGACAGGGTAGAACTTTGTGTCATCTGCAGTTATTCCCCCGAGGGCGAACTGGGCTTCGGCCAGGAGGAACCATGAGTCCGGGTTGTCCTGCCAGAATTCTGGTAGCTTGACTGAGACTGTGCTTGCCCGGCTGGTCCCTGGCGAGTCTGGTTCGGGGGAATTGTCTCTGCCCATTATACGTCTTAAGGTCACCAGTGTAGAGAGCGTGAAATGAAGAGGCTGAATTTATTTCTCAATTCAGGTTTATTAATCATTCACGTATCTCCAACATCCTCTCAATCAGAAAAGAGACAGAATATCCCACATCTCCCTTTTTTATACCCGGGACATCAAAGTACAGCATCACATTGTCATTCAATCCCCCGAGACAATACATCACCCCCCAGGTCTTCTATCCTCCACCTAAAAGCCTGGTGGTCAGGAAGTCTTCTCAGAACCATTTCTAAAGACAGATTTCACACCTTCCTGTTACCCCCGGAGGACCAGACTTATTGTTCCTTCTAAGACGTGAGGTAGCAGTAATATACATATGCAGCTTAAGCATCTCAAATATGTGAGCTACACTTCAAGCTTTAAATCGCCATTATGCCAGGTGCACATTGTGCCGTAGTGAAGTGTGGGGACGGCGTGTATCATCTAGAGCAGTTGAAAAAGCAACCTTGTATCATACATGCGTGTAACTTCGGGACCAGGGTGTGTACATGTCCGCCACCATTCACGTTATATACATTCCCCACGGAGCTGAAGGATCCGGACGGACGTAATTGTTGGATTAAAGCACTAAGTCTATATTATAACATAATTAAACAGTGTTGTGTATTGTTCAACTTCTAGCCTAATTGACACGAGTCTAAATCCTGAAGTAGTAGGTACAGACAGGCAGGCCTGGATCTAGGATATAGTTCTTTGTATATTGGTAATGAAGCCTGATCTACACACACATGTAATTAAGGCCATTGATAAGTAGGCTGGTATAAAATAAAATTGCAAATCACTGAAAACGTGTGGTACTTAAACTATAGTAGTATTGGCCTATAGATCTAAGTAAGCAGGCTATGCCTTGTAGTGAAATTTACTCAAAATGACAAAACCAAAGTTGAGCTGTCAAACCACTCGCTTACCTTCTTTGTAGTCGTTTTGGAGTCTCGCAAGAAAGAGTGCTTGGTCCTTTGACAACAAAAAATCTGCTATGTCAGCGTACATACAGGGGGCAATTTTGGCCAATTTCTGCAACGTGACTGCGAATGCAAGTGCAACTAGTTCATCCTTGTGTTTGCAGGTACAACCGGGAAGACCCCTACACGTACAATATGCTCGTAGATCAGGAACTTTCCATAAATTAAATGTATCGATAGAGCATGTTTGGAAGCCACGTTCCCATGATGCTTTGCACGAGCCGAGATGCAAAAGTCGCTTATTGCTTAGAAATACCTTCTTCTTTTCTCGGTTACTGGCGGAAAGCAAACAACTGAAAGGTGCATACCGCCACCTACTGTACAAGCGTGTGTAACATTATGTCATCTGAGCCTGACCCCTAAATTCTATGACTTAATCCTGTGTTATTTAAAAAAGAGAAAAGAGCCCTTCTCGTGATTCTTATTCTCTTATCCTCTCCATCTCTATCTGTTCCCAGAATCCCAGTTAAATCCCATTCCCTACCGGCCTCTCGAACTTCATTTTTCATTATCTGTCTTTCATTTCCATATTTGTGACAGTGTAATAAGATGTGCTCGACATTTTCTTTTACTCCACATTCTCTACATTTGTCACTTTTGCTTTTCCCCATGGTGAATAAAGTGTTGTTTAAACCTGTATGATCCAGTCTGAGTCTTGCCATAATGATGTCTTCCCTGCTTTTGGTTGTTATGTAATTATTTATTGCAATAGATTTTTGTATTTTGGAATACGATCTACCTTTATGATCTTCATCCCATCTTTTTGCCATAGCTCAAATCCTTTTTTCTTGATTACTGCTTTCCCTTCACCTTTTCCAAGAGACAATGGTATACTTATCTCTTTCCCAAGAGCGCTTTTTTGCTAATTTGTCTGCACAGTCATTCCCTTTCAACCCTTCATGTGCAGGAACCCAACAAAACTGAACTTCTCCACCACTCCTGTGTACCCTAAATAAACTGTGATATAGCTCAATCACCAAGTCTTCCCTTGTAGATTTTCGTGTCTGTATGGTTTTTAACGCTGCAAGTGAATCCATGCACACCACCACCCGGTCGGTCTGACCTCCTCCACCCACTGCAAAGCAATAATTATTGCCACCATCTCTGCTGTAAAAACGGATGTATTGTTGGAGAGTCTTTTTGCGATGGTCACTTTAAACTCTGGAATGTATACTTCAACTCCAACAGAGCCCTCTTTGTTCTTTGAACTGTCAGTATAGAGCTGTAAGAAGTTATAGTAATTGTTCCTGAGGTTAATGCTTGTTTTAACACCAACTTCACTCATATGCCAATCCTTTTTCCTCATTAGCAGACTAGTGTCTACTTCTATTCGTGGAAACAGCCAAGGAGGAACATTACTCACTGGACTGGTGTTAGCTATATCAATAGTGTGTAGCTCATACAGTCTGGCTTTTCTTTCAATTGTCCACCCAAACCTGTGTCCCTGGAAGTTAGTATTCCCAGCAGTCTTGTAGTGTTGCTTTTGAAATATTCACTTCATCACTTCCTTTCAGATTGACCCAGTATGTTAATGCGAGTTTATCTCTTCTCAAATCCATTGGCATTTCTCCTGCTTCGATTAAAACTGCATTGTTTGGTGTTGTTTTGACAGCTCCAATGCACAGGCAAAGCGCTCTATGCTGCGTTCTGTCTATTTTTTCCAGTTGTCTTTGCCACTGCTCCATAAATCATGCATCCATAGTCTATTGTTGATCGCATTAGTGCTCTGTAAATGTCAATTAATGCCTGTTTATCTGCATCCCATTCATGTCCAGCTACAGCTTTTATGAGATTAATGACTTTTTTGCACTTTGTCTCCAGATTTTCAACATAAACTCTCCATGTGTATGCACTATCAAACCACAATCCTAGATATTTAAACTCACTGACTTTCTCTATTGGTTGATTATATAATGTCAATGGTTCTGTGCCAGTTCTGCATTTTTTTAAATTTTTTTTAAATTTTTTTGTGAAAGTCATATAGCAGGTTTTACTGTTTGAAAATTTAAATCCCCATTCATATGACCACTTTTCTTCTTTCTCCATTGCTTTCCTGAAGTTTTTGAACACAAATTTCTCATTTCTTCCCCTCGTCCATATGGCTCCATCATCTGCATATAGTGCTGTTTTGATGGATCACTCTTGATCCTCAAGCATGTCATTAATCATTATATTGAATAAAACAGGGCTTATCACACTCCCCTGAGGAACACCATTTTCTATTTCAAAGTTATTAGAAACTTCTGATCCTACTTTAACCCTAATTGTCCTGTGTTAAAATCTATTATCCAGTTATACATCCTACCACCAATGCCCATTTTATTCAATCTGATAAGAAGTCCATCCCTCCACAGTGAGTCATAAGCCTTTTCAATATCCAGATAAACTATAGCCATTACTTCTTTCATTTTGAGTCTTTTCAATATCACTACTTACCCTAACTTGAGCATCCACTGTGGATCTTCCTCTCCTAAAACCATTCTGATAGTCATTTATTAATTGTTTTTACTCTAGTACATATGAGAATCTGTAAACTAACACCTTCTCCATCCATTCCCCTAAGTGTGATGATAATGCTATCGGCCTGTAGTTGCCTGGATGAGCTGGATCTTTCCCTGGCTTATTAAATGGTAAAATTACAGCCTTTTTCCACCCACCTGGGATAACCCCCTCCTTCCATATTCTGTTAAACAATTTCAGCACCAGTTGCATTGATTGTGTATCCACTATCTTGCAAAGCTTTCTTAAGCTCTGACATTGTGAGCTCGAAGTCTAACGCAGTCATGTCTTCTTTCACGTCATTTTTTAAGTTTGCATTTTCTCTGAGTTTATGCTCCCTTTGCTGTCTATGACTCTCACCAAGATGGTCTCCTCTATGCACTGCTGCAAATGCTCTACCTAGGACTTCTGCCTTTTCCTTGTCTGATACAGCCATCTTGTCCTCATCCACTAAAGCTTGAATTTTAACTGATACCCTTTTCCCACTCATTTTTTTAAATATACCCCAGACATCACCTAGTTCTCTTTTCCTACCAAGGGTGGAACAAATTTCTCTCCATGTTGACCTTTTCTTGTTTTTAATAATCTTTCGAGCTACTGCCCTTTTCTTTTTGTACTATATTAAGTTTTCACTAGTCATATTCTTCCTCAGCTCTCTGAATGCCTTGTTTCGCTCTTTTACTGCAATACTACATTCGTCATTCCACCAGGGTACAACCTTCTTCCTACCCTGTGTTGTTTTCTTAGGTATACTTGCTATTGTAGCATTCAGAATATGATTGGTTACCTGACTTGAACTCTCTTCTATGCCACCTTCTAATCTTACCAAATGACACGATTGAACACAGTGTAGCTGTCGCAGTAAAGAATGTTTTTCTTTTACTGTTTGTTTGTTTATATATATTGTAATACCCATCTAAGAGTTGATTTACACCTGTGTTACGTTACTGCTGCCATCTAGTGGATGGCAAATGACATGCAACCCAGTGGTAGGAGAGAGCGTGTAAACTAGCATACAGTGCTCACGTGCTCAGTTAGCAGAGAGAGAAGCTCAGAAGCTGCAGACTCGGGCACAGAGAGAAGAAGCTCCAAAAGCCCTGAGTAAAACTAAAGAAAATGGACTCTAACCACTCCTAAATGTTTGGACAGAAGGCGCACACGGTATGTAATGTGTATTTGTGAGAATGTGGAGGTATTATTTTTGGTTGTGATAAATTTCAAAATGTATTTTTTGTTTTGTTCTTTCACCGTAGTTTTTCACGGTGGTTGGTCGGAGGTCCAGCTAAGAAAATGTGCTTGCTGTGACAAAATAAATCCTGGCTAAACATCAGTTGGAGCGTGGCTTTATCTGTTTCAAACAAAAAACCTTTGGGAGCAGTTATAGTGAAAAACGTGTCCCGTTGGTGCCATGTGGTCTGCATGCTGCCGGTGAAGGAGCACGTGTCTAATGCTGCTGACAACAAGGGAACAACGCGGAGGCCAGTCGGCGACAGAGCGGCAACATAACAACGAGAGAGCGGGGTGGCTTCGGTGAGACCATGCTCTGAGGGAACAAGACCCACATGGAAGTCAGCCTCTGGGATCCTGCAGAAGCTGGACACCCAAACTTCTACAGCCTTTCCAGTTGAATATGGAAGAAGGCCTAAAGCTTCAGCTCAACACCACGCAAGTTTTCAGTAAACTACAGTGTCTCTGGGATACCAGGTCAGACTGTATCTACAGAGTTTAATATATCAACCATAATACCAAGAAAACGAACATTGAAGAGAAGAGTTAAAGTAAAAGGTTGTGAATATGTTTTAAGTTCATTCTGTGCTGTGACACTGATTGTTTATTTTCATTGTGAAATATTTCAGATTTACTGTAAAATAATACTTCGATATGGATCCAAGTATTCCAGACACTCGTGTTTTGGAGGAAGTTATTGAAGCTTTAGAAAGGGAAAAGGCTCAGTTAGAAGCTACACTACAGACTGATCTTGAAGATGCACAAAGAGAACAACTTGAAACACGTTTAGGGGAGATCTGTGCAGATCTTGAAATACACAAAATAGGTCAACCCCAACCCGTATCAGAAGTTGAAACAGAATTGAGGCGTTCAGAAAGAGATAGACACCTAACTGAGAAAATGTTAGAGCTTAAAAGGGATGACATAATGAGTAAAGAAAGAAAGTTTATGTCAACATATTTGCACTTTAAAGCAGAGGTTCAACTCGTAAGGTCCAAACTGAAAGTACACTGCGCTAAAGCTGAGTTGGGCAACATGATTCAAAAGGTTGAAAATTGTGAGTCAGAGTTAAAACAAGACTATTTAGCATTGCGTGCACTGACCACACCATCTCAGGATCTAAGGAGAAAAATGGACAACTGCAGTTCTGTCTCCACTGAGATCATTGTACTTTTGAAAAGGCGTTATGCAGATGTGGATAAGGAGTTTGATGCACAAGCTGTAAAAGAATCACTCTGTCTATTATTGCAACGAGAGGACGCAAAGTCAATATACGGATCAACAGTATCAAGAGCTGAAAAGAGCCAATATAACAATATCAGTGAACAAGGGACTCTTGTATCTGCAAAACGAGCAGAAGCAGCGGCGCGCTTAGCGTCAAAACGAGCTGAAATAAATAGAGAAAGGGAAATCTCAGCCCAGAGACAAAAGATTGTAGCTCAGCAGGAAAAGCTAAAAATGTTGGAAAGTCAAAGAGATCTGGAGGCAATAGAGGCAGAATACAATGTATATGCTGAAGAGGAATCAAAGGTGAATGCTGAAATAAGAGAAAGTGAAATGAAGGTCACTTCAAGTCAGCTTCCTATACAGCAATACAGCTTCCCACGCCCACAAGTTTTCCAAAATTCTGCTCCAGTTACTTTCCCTGTGATTAGTAAAAGGACTTCTCAAAACATGTCAGTCCCGCAGAGCATAGACAACAAGATACTGCCAAATGATAGTGAAGTTTCTCTAGTTCAAGCGTTGAAAGAGTCGTTAACTATGACTAGACTTCCAGCACCTGAACCATTTGTGTTTAGTGGGGACCCGCTCAAGTTCCTGGAGTGGAGCACTTGCTTCAAGGCTCTCATAGAGACAAGTTGTGTAGATCCAGCACATAGACTCTTCTATTTAAAAAGGTATATAAGTGGAGATGCACTTAGTGTATTAGAAGGGACGTTTTACAGAAGTGATGAGGAAGCCTATACACAGGCTTGGGAAGCTTTGAGCAAACGTTATGGCCATCCCTTTGTAGTTCAGAGAGCTTTCAGGGGAAAACTAAGCAGTTGGCCGAAGATTGGGTCAAAGGATTCATTGAAATTGAGAGAGTTTAGCGATTTCCTCATTTCATGTAAAAACGCTATGCCCCATGTACAAGGACTCAGGGTCTTAGATGATTGTGAGGAAAATCAAAAAATACTCCTCAAACTTCCAGACTGGGCAACAACTCGATGGAATAGACATGTGACCAAACTACTGGATGAAGGAAACGAATATCCAGGTTTTGCTGAATTTGCTGAGTTTGTGGCTGAAGAAGCACGCATAGCATGCAACCCAGTCTCATCCCTGTTTGCATTACGTACATTTGACAAACCAGACAAAGAACAAAGACGTCTAAAGGCTAGTATCCTAACTACTACAACAGAAGTGACCAAAAATACAAAGACTGCAAACACAACTCCGAGTCACAAGAGATTCAAACCTAATCCTGCAGCTCAGAGTAAAAGGCAAATCGAGTGCATTTGTTGTAAGCAAAGTCACTTTATTTACAAATGTGATAAATTTTCTGAGATGCCTCTAGAGGAGAAGAAAAGGTTCATTACTGAAAATAACATGTGTTTTAGTTGCCTTAGAGTTGGCCACTTCTCAAAAAATTGTCGTCAAAAGGCTACTTGTAATGTTTGCAGGAAAGGTCATCCTACACCACTTCATGAGGATCGTCCACGAGTAGACAAACTGGAAACGCCACTAACAGAGGAAAACGCTTCTGCGGTGTCAAACAATGTGACAGTGGACAGTAGCGATCGGACTTCGATGATTGTACCAGTGTGGCTATCTTGCACAGAAGGTAATGGACTTGAAATCCTGGTTTACGCACTGCTAGACACTCAAAGCAGCAACATGTTTATTGTCCATGATGTTTGTGAAAAGATTCAAGTGTTCACAGAACCAGTCAAGTTGAAACTGACAACAATGACAAACAGAGGAACACTCGTACAGAGTCACAGAGTGGATGGACTGAAAGTAAGAGGGTATTATTCACAAGACTACATTGAGTTACCCCCTGCTTACACTCGTGAGTACATTCCTCTTGAACGAGACAGTATTCCCACTCATGAAACTGCCAAAGCTTGGACACATCTCCAAAGTATCACAGGAGAGATGCCAGAGTTGCTAGATTGTCCTGCAGCACTTCTGATTGGTTACGATTGTGCGAGAGCTCTGAAACCAAGAAAGGTAATACCAGGCAATGACTATGATCCCTATGCAGTTAAAACAGACTTAGGTTGGAGTATTGTGGGATCTATTAAGCCTTGGACAAGTTCAGCAGAGGTGGCGGGAGCGTGCCATCGTGTTTCTCTCAAAGAGTTGCCATCTATCACACCTTCCTCGGTGATTAAAGTACTGGAAACAGATTTTAAGGACACAAATCCTACAGAAGGAAACATATCACAAGAGGACATTCAGTTTTTGCAGATGTTGCACAAAACCATACATTTTAATGAAGAAGGCCATTTGGAAATGCCTTTACCTTTCAGAGAACGTCCACAGCTTCCAAATAATAAACAGCTTGCAATAACACGGCTGAGACATCTGATAGCAAAGATGGAAAGAATTCCAAAGTACAAAGAAGACTGTGAGATTCATGAACAGTGTCTTTGAGGATGGTGATGCGGAAGAAGCAGTTGGCACACCTGCAAATGGTTACACATGGTATATACCTCACCATGGGGTATATCATCCGAGAAAGTCAGAGAAAATAAGAGTCGTGTTTGACTG
Organism: Pholidichthys leucotaenia; assembly: GCA_020510985.1. Taxonomy (NCBI): domain Eukaryota; kingdom Metazoa; phylum Chordata; class Actinopteri; order Cichliformes; family Pholidichthyidae; genus Pholidichthys; species Pholidichthys leucotaenia. The sequence goes on along the minus strand of CM035847.1, from coordinate 123,180,282 downwards.
CTCTGCAAAATTTGAGAACACCTCTTTAAATGACCACCTCCTCACTGGCCCAGACTTGACCAATGCTCTCACAAGCGTACTCTGCAGATTTAGAGAACACCAGATCGCCATTACATGTGATGTAGAGAAAATGTTCCACCGCTTCCACGTCACTCCTGAAGATAGGGATTTCCTAAGGTTCTTGTGGTGGCAGGACGGGGACACTAGTACAGAGCCCAAAGAGTATCGCATGCGTGTTCACATTTTTGGAGCAGCATCTTCGCCAGGATGTGCGAACTATGGCATGAAATATCTTGCTCATGAACATGAAAGGGACTATCCATTGGCAGCCAGCTTCATTTACAAAAACTTTTACGTGGATGACGGGTTAATCAGTGTCGACTCAGTCCAAAGGGCAAAACAGTTGGTCGTTCAGGCACAAGAGCTCTGCGCAAAAGGCAAGCTGCGGCTTCACAAATTTGTGTGCAACAAAAGGGAGGTCTTGGAAGTTGTACCAGAGTCGGAGCGTGCTAGTAATGGCAAAGATGTGAGCCTAAACTACTCTGACATTCCAATGCAAAATGTTTTGGGGGTGAAATGGGATGTTGAGGCAGACATGCTCTCTTTTAATGTCATTCTCAAAGAAAGGTCAGCTACACGACGAGGAATCCTGGCAACGGTTGCAAGCGTTTATGATCCATTGGGATTTCTCTCTCCGTACATTTTAACTGGAAAACAAGTGCTACAGGAAATGTGCAAATGTGGCATAGGATGGGATGAACCTATTCCCCCTGCATTGGAGGCCAAATGGAAAGCATGGCTAAATGATTTTGAAAATCTACCAAATATTCAAATACAAAGATGCTTCATTCCTAAGAACACAGGCACGTTGCAAAAGATCGAGCTGCATCATTTCTCAGATGCAAGCAGCAGTGGCTATGGACAATGTTCATACATAAGGATTGTTGCAGAAGACAAAGTACACTGTGCTCTGGTTATGGGAAAGGCTAGAGTGGCCCCCACTAGAGTTGTCACAATACCGCGCCTTGAGCTTACTGCAGCAGCAGTTTCTGCCGGAGTAAGTAACTTTCTAAGAGCAGAGCTTGAGCTGAAGATAGATGAAGAGTTTTTCTGGACTGATTCCCAAGTAGTGCTCGGGTACATTAAAAACGATGCTCGGCGCTTTCATGTCTTCGTCGCCAACAGAGTTCAGAAAATCAGAGACTTTACAGATCCAAAACAATGGTTCTACATAGAAACTGATCAGAATCCAGCAGATCATGCTTCTAGAGGTCTCAAGGTGGCAGAACTCATAGATTCAAACTGGCTCAAAGGACCGAGATTTCTGTGGGAACGAGAGCTTGTCACACAACCACATTCCCCAGAGCTTTTAGTAGGAGACCCTGAAGTTAAAGTTTTAGCAACTACTGCCTTAGAGAGTGAGGTTTTTCTTGAGAGGTTCTCTAGGTTCTCAGACTGGAACACAGCAGTTAATGTTGTTGCAAAGATAAAGAGACTTACTAAAAGAGACAAATCAAAGCCCATTAGTGTTGAGGAGAGACAAGCAGCTTCTTCAGCGCTTATTCGGACAACACAGAGACAAGCTTTTGAACAAGAGATTAAACAGTTGTGTACTAGAGCAAACAAATTGCCCAAGAGTCACAAGCTGTACCAACTTGATCCTTTCGTTGAAAATGACTTACTTAGAGTAGGAGGCAGGTTGAGAAAATCCTCAGCGTCATTTGAACTGAGACACCCAGTCATTCTTCCTAAGGAAGGCATTGTCACACATCTGATTCTTGATCATTGTCACAAGAAAACACAACATCAAGGTCGAGGCCAAACACTGAATGCACTCAGAGCCAGTGGTTATTGGATTGTAGGTGCCAGTAAGGTAGTGGCCAGACACATCAAAGGTTGTGTTGTATGCAGAAAGGTACGAGGGCCAACAGAAGAACAGCGTATGGCTGACCTGCCGGCTGACAGAGTAGATCCCTCGCCCCCTTTCACACATACAGGGTTAGATTGTTTTGGTCCATTTTACACGAAACAAGGTCAAAAAGAATGTAAGCATTATGGTCTTTTGTTTACGTGTTTAAGCTCCAGAGCTATTCACATCGAGATGTTGGAAGATCTCACCACTGATGCGTTTATAAATGGATTGAGATGTTTTATAGCGATCAGAGGAGCAGTGAGACAAATTAGATCTGATCAAGGTACAAACTTTGTCGGAGCTAAGAACGAGTTTGAGAAAGGTCTCCTTGAGCTTGACAAAGACAGGATAGGGGTTTATCTTGCTAACAACCAATGTGATTTTCAAATGAACGTTCCTGAAGCGAGTCACAGAGGCGGTGTTTGGGAACGCCAAATCAGAACTGTCAGAAATGTTTTGAGTTCTGTTCTTACCCAAGCCGCAGGAAGACTTGATGACACCTCCTTAAGAACCTTCTTTTATGAGGCCATGTCTATCATTAACAGTCGTCCGCTTACTACCAACACTATAAATGACCCAAAAAGTGCAGAACCTCTGACGCCCAATCATTTACTCACAATGAAAGAGTCAGTGCCACTACCACCTGCAGGCAATTTTGTTAGAGAGGATTTGTACGCCAGAAAGAGATGGCGGAGGGTACAGTTCTTATCGGAACAATTCTGGCACAGATGGCGCAAAGAGTACTTAACCAACATAAGCCTAAGACAGCAGTGGCATTTGCCCAAAAGAAATGTACAAGTTGGAGATGTAGTGATAGTTAAAGAAGAGAATATTCCCAGAAATGAATGGAAACTGGCAAGGGTTGTAAAAGCGAAAGAAGATGATGACGGATTGGTTCGAAAGGTTAAGATTCAAATGGGACAAAGAGATTTAGGGAAGAAAGGTGAACGTGTGAACCAGTTATCTTTTCTTGAGCGTCCGGTTCAGAAGCTAGTGGTACTAGTGCAAAATGAGTCCACTTAAGTAAAAGGTTTCTGAGATGTGAAACAAGGATATGGTTCCAAGGTTAATGTTTTTGGAAAATTACAAGTTTTATTTTGTGTGTAAAATTAACCTTTGTAATTTTGGTGGCAGTGTAGCTGTCGCAGTAAAGAATGTTTTTCTTTTACTGTTTGTTTGTTTATATATATTGTAATACCCATCTAAGAGTTGATTTACACCTGTGTTACGTTACTGCTGCCATCTAGTGGACGGCAAATGACATGCAACCCAGTGGTAGGAGAGAGCGTGTAAATTAGCATACAGTGCTCACGTGCTCAGTTAGCAGAGAGAGAAGCTCAGAAGCTGCAGACTCGGGCACAGAGAGAAGAGGCTCCAAAAGCCCTGAGTAAAACTATAGAAAATGGACTCTAACCACTCCTAAATGTTTGGACAGAAGGCGCACACGGTATGTAATGTGTATTTGTGAGAATGTGGAGGTATTATTTTTGGTTGTGATAAATTTCAAAATATATTTTTTGTTTTGTTCTTTCACCGTAGTTTTTCACGGTGGTTGGTCGGAGGTCCAGCTAAGAAAATGTGCTTGCTGTGACAAAATAAATCCTGGCTAAACATCAGTTGGAGCGTGGCTTTATCTGTTTCAAACAAAAAACCTTTGGGAGCAGTTATACACAGTATTGCCTAAATTTTCCCCAATCTGCCTTGTCAAAACATCATTTTGTAAAACATCTTCCCTCTTGTATACATACTTCAGTTTTGATGACTCTAAGTATTGGGAAGTGATCACTTCCCATAGTTGTCCCGTTCATAACTGTCCATTCACAGGTGCTCACTAAAGACTCAGATACCAGAGTCAGGTCAATACATGATGTTGTGCCCCTATGAACATCCACCCTGGTACCTTCACCACTGTTTAGACAAATTAACGATCTTTCATCTAACATCTCTTCCACAACATTTCCATTGTTATCTGTATGTGTGCTTCCCCACAAGCTATTGTGGGCATTAAAGTCTCCACATCATACCTCTTTCATATGCCCTTCCCCTGCCATAACACTGAAAATATCTGCTGTTAACTTCCTACATGGGTTGTAATAATTAATCAGCTTAATATTTCCTTGTCCATTTGGCCTACATATTTCAATAATATTACACTCTATATCCTCAGGGGAGGGAATCACCGTATACGCCTGGCCATCTTTAATGAAAGTGGCACATCCTCCTCCATTTACAATATTAATTCTATCCTGTCTGATTGAACTGTATCCTGGAACAACAAAATCTAAGTAAGGTTGAAGCCATGTCTCCTGTACACACACTACCTGTGGAACAACTTCTAGTTCATAACAATACTTCTTGAGTTCTTGTCCGTTTGCTATAAGACTCCTCACATTCCACTGTAGTATGTGCAGTACCATAATTAAGGTCTTGTTTCAGCATGTGCAGTCTCCCCAGTTTCAGCTTTCAATAAAGCATGAGTCTGGTCGGCTGTGATATCTTTCACATCTAGGAAGCTTCCTGCTGCTTCCACAATGGTTTTGATTCTTTCACTTTTCTTCTTTAGCTGTGCAGCAACATTTATGGCATGGCAGATAAAAGCTATAAAGTTTGTCCTCTTAACTATCAATGTGTCATCATCCATTTTGCATTTGTGAACACAAACATTCCTTGCAGCAGCATGACCCTGTGCTTGTGCGAGACCCGTTGATTGCTGGTCTTCCATTTGAACTGAACTTCTTTGAGGAAGGCCTGCTGTGTTTCTGACTATTCCTGCCTCTCTAACTGTCTTTAGAGCGTCTGCATACAAGATTTTCTTAGTTATTCTGATTTCCTGGGCTTGTCTAGCTTCCCTTTGCACAACACATCCTCCATATACAGCACTGTGCTCACCTCCGCAGTTGCAACACTTTACTTTGGCGTCCTTGTCACATTTACCATATTCGTGCTCCCCTCCACATCTAGCACATTTTAGCTTTCCCTTACATTGCTGAGCAGTGTGACCCATCCTTTGACATTTGTAGCACCTGAGTGGCTTTGGGACATATTCTCTGACACTGTAATACATTTATCCTATTAGGACTGATTTAGGGAGTGTTTCCTCAAACTGAATCATGACAGACAGTGTGTCCTTCAGTGAACCTTCTCTTTTACTCTTTAGCCTTTTCCACACCCTTCACCTTTCCTCCTTGAATCTCGTTTTTCACTTCTTCCATAGACATGCACAAAGGGACACCTGATATAACTGCCCTCAAGTTAGCTGTCACGCCAGAAACATGCACCTTCACTTGTTCTCCATTTAGACATGTCATTGCCAGTATTTTCTGTTGCTGTTGTTTACTTGTGGCATGAATTAACAGCCGGTTATTATTCAAGAACTTTGCAAAGTTAACTCTCCCAATTTCTTTCTCAGTTGCTTTTGTTAACTTAACCGGGTGATAGTGCCCCCCTCCCCCCCCGATTGAACTCAATGACAACCTTCCAGTCATTCTCTACATCCTCAAAATGACATCCATTTTGGCTAGTTCGTGTTTTCTTCACATTGTTACTTCGTCCAGCATCACTCTCATCTGACCCGCTTCTAGGTCTTGTTGCCCCCCCAGCTGCCCTTTTCTGCCCACCAAACCTGGATAGTGTCCAGCCCACCTCATCTTTATTGTACCTGTCAGAGCTAGATGCCATAATGTTACAGACAGTGTACAGTTTTTGCTATCCGCCACAAACAAATCACTCCTACCTCCAGCCGAACACAGACATAAATGCGGTCCCAACCTTCTTCTTCTTCTTCTTCTTCTTCTTCAAACAGTCCAACTCAATCAGCTGTCATTTCTCTCTCCACAGGCCACTTCCTCTCGACGGTACACCTCCTAAGTAGCTTCACGGGATCTTTCCTCGACTGTTCTTCTTCTTCTTCAGGAGCTGTCTTGGAAAGACTTTTTAAATCTTCAAACTACTTAAGTATATGCTGATCTATGAATATTCTAATTAGGTCCACCCATACTCCCACCCACCAGTAGTGGATGCTGCAACTAAGGCCAGCCTATAGTGTTGGTGTTTGACACCTTATAGGCCAGCCTGTAGTGTTGGTGTTTGACACCTTATTGTGAAGTGTGGTGTAGTGGTGGGCACTTCCTGTTCTGCCACTGCACCGCCCTATAAATTCAATTCAATTCAACTTTATTTATATAGCGCCATTTCACAACAACAGTCATCTCATAGCACTATCAACTGTAGGGGGGACCCCCACAGTTGCAGAAAGACCCCAGCAATCAGGCGATCCCCTGTGAGCAAGCACTTGGCGACGGTGGAGAGGAAAAACTCCCTTTTAACAGGAAGAAACCTCCAGCAGAACCAGGCTCAGGGAGGGGCAGTCATCTGCTGCGACTGGCTGGGGGGTGAGGGGATAGAGAAGAAGAAAAGAACAGACATGTAGAGAGCAAACAGCACGATGGGGACTCAATCTATGGGAGAGAACAAACAAATGTTAATGACCAGCAAAAAAAAAAAAAAAATATTTCATAGAGAGTGAGGAAAGGAGTGAGGCCCAGTGCATTACTGGAGGTCCCCCGGCTGACTAAACCTATTAGCAGCATAACTAAGGGAGGGTTCAGAAACACATGATCCCTCCCTAATTGTAGGCTATATCAAAAAGGTAGGTTTTAGCCCTATTCTTAAAAACAGAGATAGCAGAGGGCATGCATGATGCAGCCTCTTCGACTGGTGCCCTCTGCCTGGTGCCTACTGTGTGTCCGCTGTGTTACCAACGTTCAATAAAGCTGAGTTCATCCAGCCATCTGGCCTCATCCTTTAAGATAAGCCTTTATAAGATAAGATAAGCCTTTATTAGTCCCACAATGGGGAAATTCCAAATTCCCTTTACAGAGGTATTTTACATGCATAACATTTAGCGATCGAGAATTAACTAATAGAGGCGTGTATTACACCACTTCGCCCCTTCCTCGAGCTCCCAGGTGAGCTGCCCATTCCGTGGCCGAGATGGTTTGAAGGTTTCCAGACCTACATCACCGCGCTCAACCTGGGTAAGCTCAGCAAGTTAAGAGCACGTGCGCTGTTTGTTCACAACCTCAAGGTTGAGGGCCAGTGTGTCCTGCACATGCTCGGAGCTTCAGACTCTTTTGAAGATGTCGTCGAGCTGCTAGCAAGACACTGTCATACCCCGAATAGCATGACTGTCTGGAGGATTTGCTTTCGGCAGGGATATCAACATGTGGGTGAGCCTATACATCAGTTTGTCACTAACTTGAAGCAGTTATCTAGCAAGTGTCATTTTGGGCCGTTGGAGGATGAATTGGTACGTGACCAGCTTGTGGAGCACACAAGTAGCGCCGCTATACGGGCTAGGCTACTCACAGCATCGAGTGACCTAACGCTAGCCAGGGCTGTCAAGCTACCTCTCCAGTTGGAGACCGCAGACAAGCTAGCTTCAGAGCTAAACAGGTGCCAGTCACAACGGCCACTGGAGCCTCCCGCCGCGGCAAATGTAGTGGACTCGGAGTGCAAAGATAGCTTGGACGACGACACTACGGAAGCCAATGCTGCCAGCCGAAGGTCTGCCCTGGGAAAACCCCTTTGCAAGGCTTGTGGGTCCACAATACACCGAAATAAGGCTAAGGACTGCCTGGCTAGAGGGAAGTGTTGTAGCAGATGTGGATGCTTGAACCATTATGCTAGAGTGTGCTGTGTATCTGAGCCGGGGAGCCCATGAAAGAAATCACTCTGCCTGCCCCCGACAACCATCCATATGGTGTCTCCCAGTACCAACGGATACACTTTCTGTGCAGTGGAACTGGACAGCGTGGAGGTACCACTGCTGCTCGACATGGGGACAGAAGGGTCAATGCTGAATTGGACCACGGTGAGGAAGTGCTTTCCCCACAACAGAGTAAGAGGTAACCCAGCGCCACTTTATGGTTATGAAGGTGGCAGGCTGTGCACAGTTGGGACGTTGGAGTTAATGGTTCGGTATAAGTCTGTGACGATAGTTGACTTCACGTGCCACGTGACGGCCCAAGGTGACAACATCACGGGCTGTGATTTGTTTTACGGACTGGGTTTTGCCATTAAAGATGATGCTGGGGAAGAATGGTGGGGTTGTGGTCAGTGGAACCCTCCGGTTCCGGTGGTCGATGATGACGTTGTGTGGGACGAAGAATTAACGGATACCACGACAGTCAAACAGGACCAGGCTCACTCAGGTTCAGCGCAAGACGGTCTCAGTCCCGGCGCTCAGGAAATGGTAGAGGGGGGTACCATGGTAGCAAGGCACCTGCACTGGCCAGTGACGCCAATGTGTTAGCCCCAGACTCCTCCGGAGCTTGGCTGCAGTGGGATGGAGGATCTGCAGCTATGATGGCAACAGCTATGACAGCTTCAGAATCAGAATCAGAATCAGAATCAGAAAAGATTTATTGCCAAGTACATTAACAGATCACTGATAACATACGAGAGAATTTGACTTGACACAGAAAATGAACCTGCATTTCCAGTGACGCGGCAGCATCAGAGACGCGCCTGCCAACAGGATAGTGGGTACAAGCATGAGAATAAGAATAATACGAGGAACAATAGGAAGGAGCAAAAAAATCATTGATTCAAAATACTGGTTACATAATTAATCAGTATTAAGATTTCAAGGAAAAAAAAAGCTCTCGATGCACATTTGCTACACAGGATTCACAAGACACAAGAGAGCAGTGTGTGTATCTTTATTCAGTTCATGGATCAATGTGTGTGCGGTGTTGAGCAGTGTTGATGATAATAAGAGAGACAACAAGGACACTTGGCAGGAGATGTTTTGTCTGGCTGCCGCCGAGTCCTTATCTTGGCAGAGTCCTGATGGCTGTCCAAGGCCTTGATGCTCGATGATTTTGAAAACACAGACTGCAGACAGCCAGGAGGAATTTTCATGGGGAAATTGAGCCAAATCGGACTGATCACAGAGAAGGCTTTTTATTTCTTCTGTAGATTCAGTACTTAATCCTTCATTGCGGGGCTTTAAATCCATCGTGGAAAGACCTAAGCGAGACCATGATGTAATCCACCTTCCGAGACAGTTCTCCATTTGTCGCTATCAGGGTCTTCTCCAATTTTTCAATTTGACAGATGCACCTCGCCTGGCCAGCATTTTGATAGGTTGTATCCATCTTCAGCAATTTGCGGTACACCAGGACAATCCCAGTTCCAATCAGAAAGATCCCGATCACCATTACCACGAAGACATACAAATCTTCAATATCTTCGATAGAGAGATTAGTGAGACACAAGATTTTCCAATTACTTGTGTCACGTAAATAGCCCGCTGGAGCCGTACCTGCGGGGCAGACAGCTTCCCCCGGAGCACTTTTCCTTGTTGAAAAAATAGTGTCAATTGTGTTCAAAGCCCAGCTTATTAACTCCATAATTTCTTTCTTTCGACGGTCGCAGTTAGACGCAGACAGACAACAGCAAGCTGGGATCCAGTAGTTGGGGGGGAAGGAAAAAAAAGTCAGAGCAGGAGAGGAGGAAAAAGCGTCTACTCTCTTGGGAGGGCGGAAGTGAAGAGGAGGACAGGGTCAGACCAACGAGCATGGGAAAACCGCATGCTCAGCAGCACCATTTCAGGCCGAGCCGAGCCCCTCTTAGGGTTATGAACTTGATTAGAGTTCGAGGAGAGGAACGTCCACGGCGAAGATGGGCCAGACGACAGCCAGCGAAACATCAGGAGTGTCTGCATATAGTGGCTAAACTGGGTGCAGCATACTTCCAGTCTGATGGCTTGGCGAATCACGCCAATCAGCTTCAGTGTGAACGGCAAGAGCTTCTGGTGACAGGGCTGGACGAGAGCGGGAGTCAGTAGTGATGAGGAGAGGCGCTTTCGTCCAGGAGAGCAGTCATTGTCCCCGGGGCGTACTGCTTCCAGGAGCGCACTTGCTGAGGGGCTGCCCTGGGCCCCCCATGCCGGTTCTGCTCATCTTGCCCAAGGCACAGTGCTGTAAATTTTGTGTTAATAGTTCTGATATTCTAATGTTCATGTACTGTATGTTGTAAAATGGGATTGTTTTGTGTGTTTCTATTAGTTTAGGAACATGGCAATGATTTTAGTTTATTAATGGACTTTTCTTTTAGCTTATCAGGTGGCAAAATAATCCAGCGTGCCATGTGGGCAGGATAGTAGTCCACCCATCCGCCCTATTTTAGGTTTTGTTGTATGAATGTGTTAGGCCATTTATATACATCAGTTTTTGTTTTGTTGGTGCCTGATTCGGGTCCCAAACTTTTTATTTTTTTTTTTTTTGGGGGGGGGTGTAATTGAGTTAGTGGTTTTGGACTTTTCTAATAGGGGGGAAGTGGTGTTGGTGTTTGACACCTTATTGTGAAGTGCGGTGTAGTGGTGGGTCCTTCCTGTTCCTCCACTGCGCCGTCCTATAAATAGCAGAGGGCATCCATGAGGCGGCCTCTTCGATCAGTGTCCTCTGCCTGGTGTCTACTGTGTGTCCGCTGTTACCAACATTCAATAAAGCTGAGTTCGTCTAGCCATCTGGCCTCATCCTTTACAGAGGTATTTTGCATACATGACACAGCCTTCCACTGTCCTCTGACCTGAAAACACCGAAGACTGCTTTGCTAAACAATGGCTAGTGAAAACACTGGAATGATTCAGCTATATATGTGCACGCCGCTGACCCCCACCAAAGCAAGTTTGTTCTCGGCAATGCACCTGGGGGCTGACAGGTACCTGCTGGGCAGCTCTCTGTGGGCCAGTAGTCCAGTGCGCCAGCCTGCCGCCGTGGACCCACGACCTCAGCGCAGCGCATGCGGCCTCGACTCAGCCATTGCGCCACACATCCCCCGGTTACCCAACTCGCCTTCCTTCTCTGGAGGGAGCGGGGGGATTAATGTCTCCTCCTCCAGCCTCCCTGGCGGGGACGGAATGAAGCACCTGGGGGGTTTTGTGCCCCCCCCCCCAAAAAAAACCTTCACTGAACCAAGTCAAACAAATGCAAAACGGATGGGTGGGGGTCTTGGTGCCTTCATCTCCCTAAGAGCAGAGATCTGTCTCTGGTTTGGCCTCCCGACCGTGTGCCTCTCATTCCCCCATAGGCGCCTACAGGACCCCACACGTGCAGGCACGGCAGCCGGTAGACTGCACCCCGCATGTTCTACGGGGTTCCAGAATACGGTAGCCCCAGCAGTGGAAAACTACGGGCAGCCCCAGTTGGTTTTGCGCCGTCCCTGGGAAGGGATGCTAACTGTTAGTGGGGTAAGGGGTAGGTAGACCATGAGCCTCCATCCATGGAGCCACTTAGGCTTTTCCCTCTTCCTCTGGGGGAGTGAACTCAGGTCTGTAGCCATGCCCAGTGCTTAGTCTGATTGGTTAATGTTATAACCAGTTAGGCTAAGTACGAATGCTTATGTAGCTAGAAACGTTCTGTCCAAAGTCACCTTTTTGGGGGGAGCGGAGCTTAACTGGACATTCACAGCTAAAAAACACAGACTTGGGTCTGATTTTACGCTTGATATGTCTTGTAAGTCACAAAAAACATGTTACAAACATGTTAACAACAGAAAAACGTGATTTTTGGCAGAGTGTGTATTTCTTTGTGAAGTGTTTTATTTAACAGTGAAATACATGTGACCCATTAAAAGGTCCCATTCACTGGAAAAAAAAAGGTTTGAACCTTCTGAAATGTGTCTATTGGTCAAGAGATTATTGAAAAAACTATCAAAATGCTCACTTCTCAAAAAAAAACCACTCAGCCTTTAAATCTTTTCTGTGTCCGATTAGCCGTTTTAACTCTTCCAGGATTTTTTTCCTCTACATGAAAGAAAGGTGAGTCCAGCCTTGATATGTGCTGCAGTGTCACCAACTTGGCACTTTTGTCATTAAATCTGGCGATTTTTCAGCCCCCGTGGACAATTTTTTTGTCAAATGCGACTAGCGACAAATCTGACTTAACCTCATGTTCTCCACATATGCCGAATTATCCTTTAGACCTACGCAATCACGGCAACTTTTGCCAAGAATTTTCCTTCTTGCCTTGAGAGAGAGCAGTCACATTTTTCTTCCCTCCTCCCCTGCCTTCCTGATCTATTCCCAGCTTTTGCAATGTTGCGTTTTTGTCTGTGTTTAGTCGCTCTTCTTCTGCTGAATCTTAATCTAAACGGAAATTATGAATTTGGAAGCGGCTTAAATGTGCTATTGTCACTATTTTTCAACAAGAATTGGGGCAAGGGGGAGCCCAAGAATTGGAACCTACGAGAGACTCATGGACATTGGAATCCATGCGTCTATGGAAACATTATTGGTTATGATCTCAGGACTTCTATTTTTGGCTGTGGAGTTCCCTGATGCATCAGAAATTGAAGGAAAGTGAGAGAGCTGTTCAAAGCGGACCCGGCCAGCTCCTTCATTAAATTCGACCAGTTGGGGAGGGCACGAGTAGCGGCAAACGGTGAACTGAATGACAGTGATTCAGTGAAGGAATACATCAGAAGCCCTGTGCTCTCTATGGAAAAACAGTTTAAGCCTGCATATATAATGGAAGCACAGAATTACACGGGTGAGGACAAAATTCTACTCTCTGAGTGCACTGTGCTGATTTGATTTGATTTGACCTTGTTTGCCCCGTGTTTACATTCCTCCTGACTGAGATTAGCGGAAGAACCGGCTCTTATGTCTACCCATACAATCAACAATCAGTTGTTTGTCGTCAGCGGATTGGACTCTCAAGGACAATGCCCATGTGCCTTCTGCAAGCAAGAGAGAGAGAGAGATAGACTCTGGACTCTGGACTTGTTTATAAGTCACATGATTATATCATCTATCCACTGCCAGGAGGCGCCCTCTGCTGCTCACTAACAACTGTTACATTTACACTACACAATGCATACAACACTACATGCATATATACACACACTGCTCTCCCTCTGCTGTGTGATTTGTCCACTAAATGTCTGCTAAATATGCATTGAGGGTTTTTTTGCCTGCAATCAAAATTTCGCTTACTCATTAAGCGTCAATTTGATAAAACATGTTTTTTTCTCTCGCCTATTGTGTCATATCATTTCTTTTCTTTTTTTCCTTTCTTCTTTATGACTGGCGCCTAGCGGCTGCCCCGGCCTTGGATGCGCTCTGCAGAGCGTGCCCAAATGCCAAGTCACGTTTCGTTACCTTGTATTCATACATGTGTAATGACAATAAAGTTGAATCTCAATCTCAATCTCAACTTCAGTATTATCTTTTTCTAGTCAAATTTGTCATTTTTCACTTCCTTGTTTTGTCCAGGGAACACTGTGATGACTGACAGGTTTGCGGCACCACGGGTCCCCAGCAGCGGGTCCCCGGCAGTCCCCCCTCCGCACCTTGTGTTCTCTATGGCGAATATATCCATTAGACCTACGCAATCACAGCAACTTTATGGTATATATTTTGACTGAGCGGCACCATACTTGTGGATGCACACCTCAGCAGCAAAGCACTTCTAAAATCTTTGTTTGCAAAGCGTTGTGGTGACTGACAGGTCATGATGCTGTGCTATCCAATCAGCATGGTTGTGATGCAACATATTTTTCAAGGAGCACAGAGTCAATCTGGGGGGGGTGAGAACAGAGTGGTCACACAGAGGTGGCTAAACCTTTATTGATAAAAATTACATATTTTGACCGGGTGACTCCATTTTCGGGGATGCACACCTTCAGCAAAGCACGTTTAAAATCTTAGGCGAGTGGGACGAACGGTTTGAGAGATATCTGAGGAACATACACACAGACAGACACACAAGCAGACAGAGATACCTTGATTTTATAGATAGATGCAACTCTGTTTCTGACCATAATTTCAGCAAAATAATAAAAAAAAGGAGAAAATACTGATGCCATATAATTAATACATGAACATTATCAGATAAAACAGTAGCATATTCCTTTATTTCCTATAATCAAAACATCTAGAAAACATGAAAATATGATGCCTTCCCAGTGCATGTTGTGAAATGTGGGTTTGGCCCTTGGGGCTTGCCGTAGCCATCTGGAGGGATGACGTCAGGCAGGCTGCGGCCGCTGTATATATAGTGTTCTGTGTAGTCTCTCAATAAAGGCAGTTGGATGTTTGGCAAAAGACAACTCGTGTCTCGCTCATTTCCATACATAACATTGGCAACTGAGGATTAACTCATGGAGGCGTGTGGGGCACCTCTACGGCCATTTCTGCAGTATCCAGGAGAACCAGCAATTCTGTGGCCTCGCTGGTTGGCCATACTTGAGGGTAACATTGCGGCGTTGGGCCTGGGTAAAGTCAACAGAGTGCAGAAGCGAGTGCTTCTGGTTCGCAGTCTTGGCGTAGAAGGTCAAAAAATTTTCCACACGTTAGGGGAGACGGAGTCTTATGCAGATGCTTTCGGGCTGCTTGCTGACTACTTTGCCAAACACACATGGAGCACGAAGCTGCGGGTTTAAAGACTGTTGGCACCAAAAGACGTTAAGCTAGCTGGCTCGGGGGAACTAACAGCCCAGCTAGTAGCAACGGAGAAATTAGCCACAAAGCTAGGTGGGCATCAAACACATAAGCTAGACGCTACAGGGTACAAGCTAAATAACATGATGGAATTGAAGCCACAGGAGAGGGACCCCGTGTCCATCAGGAACGACAAGCCAGCCGAAGAGCACAGCACTAAGGATGACTACAGCACGAAGGATGAGCAGCAAACAAACTTGGCTCAGTTTTCCCCGCAACCAGAGCTGGAGCAGCGGGAGGGGGAGCGCAAGCATGCTGAGAGCCCCGAAAAACAGCAGCGACAGCCGGGCATAGAGACAGCACAGCAGAGCACCTCGGACGACAGAGAGGAGGTACTGGACTGTTTTTGTACCCAAGATGAGCCACAGTCGAAAACGGACCCTGGGACCAAACAGTACGAGGAGCTGGCAGACACCATGGTGGCCAAGTGGGACCAGTTTTACTTAAGTTTGGCACAGGGGGGTCTCAGTCCCGGCGCTCGGGAAATGGCGGAGGGAGCCACCAAGTGCGATGGCAAAGCACCTGCACTGGTGAGTGGCACCGATGTCTCACCCCCGGATGCCTCCGGAGTTTGGCCGTAATGGGACGGGGGGCCTGCGACTATGAGGACGCATGCTACAACAGCCTTAGAGGAAGTCGGGGCAAGACCAATGAGCATGGGGATCAGCGTGCTCGACAACAATGTCTCAGGCCGAGCTGGGCCCTGTTGAGGATCCTGGATTGGGTTCGGATTCGAGGTGAGGAGCGTTTGTGGCAAAGATGAACTGGATGACAGCCAGCAAAACACTAGGTGTCACGGTGGCCCTCGCGAGCCACCATAAGACGCCACAAGTCACCGGTGAGTTTGCAATGATGTTTTATTAAAGGGTAAGGGAACAGGGGATAACACAAAGTAACGAAAGGAATGAGCCTCGATGGGCTAAAAAACACTATAACAAAGGCAGGATTACAACAGGGTAAACTTACGATCATAGATGATGAATGGACAGCGTCTGAGCCGGGGGATGCCCAATGCGTCAGACAAAGAGGACTCTTTGACGGGGCTCAACAGAGACTGCTGCATCGGGCTGCATTCAGCGTCCGCTTTTAATGCCGGACACTAATGACCCCGAATGCAGCACAGCTGTTTGGCTTTGACAGCGGGAAGCTCCACCGGGCGCTGTCACAATAAGAGCCCGGGGAGCCAGATGGGAAATACTGCTGTCAAAGCCTGAAAGAGAAGATGTATGACCCGAGCGCGGACGAGATCAGCGCTCGGATCATGACACTACGAACACCTGCGCATTGTGGCTAAGCTTGGCACAGTGTGCTTCAGGTGGTTTGATGGCTCGTTGAGGCATGCCAATCAGTTTCAACGTGCCCAGGATGATGCTCCAGGTGGCGAGGCTGGACGGGAGTCAGTGATGGCAGTGTTGGATCCAGGCCCCGCCATCCAGAGGTTCGGCCATCGCTCCGGGGATCTGCAGTCTCCAGGGGCGCGCCTGCTGAGGGGCTGCCCTGGACCCCCATGCAAGTTCCAGTTTTTCTTCACATAAATGACTGTGCAGTAGCACTTTGCTCATAGTTTTGTGTGTGTTTTCTGTCACGAACCCTCCCGTGCGCTTTTGCAATGCGTGTGGTGAGGGGTGAAATAATGAGGATTTACGCGCAGGTTAACACCACACACATTTATTAATACGACAAACTGACAAACAGTTACAGTTATTGTTTCCTCAGAAGCTTAAGGAGTCCTTCTGGACACTCTACAGTCTACAGGGGAGAGTGACTGGGAAAAACACACGCAGTAATTACTCACAGAGCTGGAGCAGTCCAGTTAGTCCAAATAAGCCCCGAGAGAAACCGTCCTTGACCTTGACTTCACTAGACGATGAATGATCAGATGAAGCACAATGATCGGGCAATGCATGACTGGAAAAAGGCTCTTTAAGTACATGCATTGCTGGCTCCACAAATTGGGCACACCTGGGCGAGGAGCAGGGAGATGGCACACGGGAGTGGGAACAGCTGGCAGTAATAGAGAGGGGGCATGGTCAGACCGGCAGACAGTTAGACAGCGCTCACTCCAGCGTGAGCCCAAGAGGCTGCCTCACACCGCTGCCTGCCAGAAAGCAGTGGCTATGGGTACGGCAAAGTACATACTCCATACTCGGATATATTTATTTATTTTAATTTTGCTGATTACGGCTTACTGCCCCTGAAAACCCCAAATTCTATTTTGCAAAAAATTGGAATATTACATAAAATTAACTTTAAAAAAATAGTTTTTAAATATAAATGTTGGCCGTTGAAGTGTTGGTTAATATGGGCTGTAGCCATAATCATCAATATTAAAATAAACACTTTCAATATATCACTGTTCCTGTAATGAATCTATATATGGGTTTCACTTTCTGAAATGAGTGACAAAAATATTGAATTTTTTCATGGTATTCTAATTTTTGAGATGTGCCTGTATGTGTTGAACTTGCTTTAACTAACCAACATCCATTTCTGTCGTTCATCTAGGCAAGACGAAATCAGCCGCCCCACAACTTACCTCGCCACTGTGGAACGTACTGAAATCCTTTGCTTTTATAGGTAAAGTGTCAAAAGCACAATTTCCACTTAATATAAAAGGGACTGAACTGAGATTTATTTGATTGTGTGAATATGGCACATCAACTGTAAAATAAACCACTTGTTAATGTATTTATTTTTTTGTCAGATCACTTGTGTGATCCTTTGTGAGTTATGTTCATAACTGTATGTTTTGGCAAATGTGAGATGTTCAGTCGTCGATATAATTTACTTTATATGTGTAGTTTATAGTCTATCATCAATAAACTCATGAATGTATTAATTCATTCTGATTGCTGAGGCCAAAGTAAAAGCAGATGATTTTAAATGTAACGCAGCCCTTGTAAAATCTACTGAAGCGCAGCTACATGAAAATTGTGGTTAAATACAACAACGAAGTACTTTATTGTCACATTGGAATTGTAATCCCTCCTGTTTTGTTATTCTTTTGAATTCTTGGATGGAATATGGGTGGGCAATATAAGCTGCAGCTTCAGCCATCACCCATTTCAGATAACCTATGTTGAACTGTATAATCAGAGGAGTTATTGTTTAATTTAACCTTGTAAGATTTTTTTTCCCCTTTGTTATTAAATATAAATGTTGGCCGCTGAGGTGTTGGTTAATATGGGCTGTAGCCATAATCATCAATATTAAAATAAACACTTTCAATATATCACAGTCCCTGTAATGAATCTATATATGGGTTTCACTTTCTGAAATGAGTGACAAAAATATTGAACTTTTTCATGACATTCTAATTTTTGAGATGTGCCTGTATAAGTGTTGAACTTGCTTGAAACTAACTACCATCCATTTCTGTCATTCGTCTAGGGAGGAGGGAATCGGCCGCTCAACAATGGACGTCGCCACTGTGGAACGTACTGAAATCCTTTGCTTTTATAGGTAAGTGTCAGAACCAAAGTAGCACAATTACCACTTAATATAAAGGGGACTGAACTGAGATTTATTTGATTGTGTGAATATGGCGCATCAACTGTAAAATAAACCACTTGTTAATGTATTTATTTTTTTGTCAGATCACTTTTGTGATCCTTTGTGAGTTATGTTCATAACTGTATGTTTTGGCAAATGAGAGATGTTCAGTTATCAATATAATTTACTTTATATGTGTAGTTTATAGTCTATCATCAATAAACTCATGCAGTAAAAGGACACATTACAAATATTTGAGACCAACTGTAGTGCTTCCTTTTATATTTTAGCAATGCTAGTGCAAAACACCGCCCACACATGAAGCCAGGGCAAGAAGAGACACTTTTACAGACAAGACAAACTTTTATTGATAAAAACTTCATATTTTGACTGACCGACTCCATACTCGGTGATGCACAACTTCAGTTAAAGTACTAGATTCCATTCAAGTGAATGTATTAATTCATTCTGATTGCTGAGGCCACAGTAAAAAGATGATTTTAAATGTAACTCAGCCCTTGTAAAATCTACTGAAGTGCAGCTACATGAAAATTGTGGTTAGAGGAGTTATTGTTTAATTTGACCTTGTTAGATTTTTTCCCCTTTGGTATATTATTCTATTTTCTTTTAATCTTTACTTTTAATCAATCTGAAATAAAGATTCATTCATTAATTCACATTCCACCGCTGGCTTTTAGCAACAAATGTATTTCCCAAATAAGTTTTAAACTTGCTTTAATTAACCACCACCCATTTGTCTTTTGTCTAGGCAAGAGGGAAACTGTCACCCCAACTGGACCTTGCCTCACTATTTACAGAGATGCAGGCTGTAGATCTGGACCAGTACAGACCGATCCAGTTGCTTCTCAGTGAGGCAGCGTGTGACCATTCCAGTTTTTTTTTTTTTACAGTTTGAATTTTGCACATTCTGAATAATCTGGAATTTGCTGCTGATTGTAATAAACAATTTAGTGACTTATGTGTTTGCATCATGATTTTCTCTCTTTATTTTCTGTTTTGTCTGTTAAGACACCGGTGGGAAAAGAGTCAACTGTACAAAGGATTAATCGGTGACCTTGAAAATAATGGCTCATTTTTAAGAAAAAGTAACCAAAACAATTACATTAACTGAAGACTATATTGTTAGAAGACTGTACAGAAGACCCTGCATACTTTAGTGACAGTACCAGTATATGGAGGAATTCTTGGTCATATTAGCATCTGCTCTTCATCATAATGGGTTTGGGCGGGGGTGTCTAATCATGTGCCATGGAGGGCCAAGACCCTGCAGGCTTTACCTCCAACCAGTGTCTTCAACAGCAGATTCCACTGAACTTCTTCCACTGACTGATCAGTGAGATCACCTGCTGAAGAGACTGGGTAGAAGAGAGAACCTGCAGGGTCTTGGCTCCCCATGACACATGATTCGAAGCCCCCGGATTAGGTTTAATGGGATTTAACATTTTAACACAAACTGCTTTATGGTTCATAATTCTGTCGACAGACTTACACCAAACCAAAATGATTTCTCAAACTGCTGGATTATTCTTAGCTTTTTCAATATTTCAGTATTTAATTTATGCCACATGGTGGTAACCTTCACATATAAAAAAAGAGACATCTGCAACAACTTCAGAGGTTTATTGTCAGTGCAATTCCCAGTGCAATACGACATGATTGCATGTATAGTACACTGTTGATGCAGAGAATATATATTTCTACAGTACATGTATCTAGTAAGTATTTTCCATGTAACCTTGTGACTGCATTATTTTAATTCCTTTTAATCCTAGATCAAGTTTGTTTTGGCATAAAATGCATGATAACTGTCAAATATATCTTATTACACCTAACTCAGTAAAGTTTACTTTTTGAATATATATTTTGTGGCTAATATAGTTATTAACATGGCGATCAAGTTGTGTCAGCTGATCATTTTTTTCTATGACACTACCTCAGTGCTGCAGAAGCAGGTACGTGCATGATGTCTCAAACTGTCAACAGTCTCCATGATTTTCAAGCAGATCAGAGCAATTTGTTGCAAATTTGTTGCACAGGAAATAAATGTTTCTACAGATATTCTTAAGCTCTGTAACCACTGATCGTTTGTGAAGCTGTGCTGACAATAGTGACAGGCTGATGAAATCCGTGACAGGCTGTGCTGAACGCCCAGAGCGAATGAAGCAGTAATTTCCCCACAACAGAGCCATCTGAAACACACACAGCGTACATATTTTAGTACCTAACAGCGATAAATTGCAGACATTAAAGTGTAGTACGACGTACTTGTAGCAAACTAGCATTAGCAAAATTAGCTTACCGTCATATATGACCTAGTTTGTATCCTCACGCCTTTGGCTCTCCCAGAAGCTGCAGAACTATTTCCAGAGTGTTTCATCTCGCTGTCTGTACCCTTGTCTAGCGGTCCTTTTTGGTGTTTATGGTGAAAAAAGCCACAGACCGAGGAGTCGCCTTGTACAGCTGTATGTGTTATGTTTTGGTTGGGTCGCGTGTTCTACGTCACGGGAGTGTGGCGCCACCTGCTGTTATAGAAATCCCACCCACCCAAGCTCAACACGGTTGTAATGCGGTTGTAGTGCAGACAAAAGCGTACCGAACCATGTTGAAGTAAATCATGCTGTACCGAAGTGTGCTGGGCTAGTGCAAAAGTGGCTTAATAGGCTATATCAAAAAGGTAGGTTTTAACCCTATTCTTAAAAACAGAGCTCGAGTCTGACTCCCGAATCCAAATTGGCAGCTGGTTCCACAGGAGAGGAGCTTGAGAACTGAAGGCTCTGCCTCCCATTGTACTTTTGGAGATTCTAGGTATTATAAGTAATCCTGCATTTTGGGAGCGTAGTGCTCTGTTAGGATAATAGGGCAGTATCAGATTTTTTTAATAAAAAGGGGCCTGATTATTTAGAGCTTTGTAAGTGAGAAGAAGGATTTTAAACTTAATTCTGAGCTTAGAGTTGGAAGAAAACTCATTATTAACACGAACAAACTGAAGCCTATCAGACAAATAAGATCTAAACCACTGCAGCAAAGTTCCATTAAGTCCAACATAGTGTTCTATTCTGTCAAGTAGAATATCATGGTCGATAGTATCAAAGGCTGCACTAAGATCTAAAAGGACAAGTACAGAAACAAGTCCATTATCAGATGTGATAATGAGGTCATTAGTGACCTTCACTAAGGCTGTTTCAGTACTATGATGGATTCTGAACCCAGATTGAAACTCTTGAAATAAACCATTTCCCTGCAAGTGGTCAAATAATTGCATAGCGACAACTCTTTCTATGATTTTTGAAATGAAAGGCAGATTAGAGATTGGGCAATAGTTAGCTAAAACTCCTGGATCCAGCGTTGGCTTTTTGAGTAAGGGTTTAATTACAGCAGTTTTAAAAACCTGCGGTACATGGCCTAAAGTTAATGAAGAATTGATTATTTGAAGAATACGGCTATCAATAAATGGGAAGACTTCTTTAAATAACCTGGTAGGAATAGGGTCTAAAAGACAAGTTGAAGGCTTGGATGAGGAAATTATTTTGTCTAACTCTAAAAGGTCAATTGGAATAAACTTATCTAAACAGATATCAATTGAAGGAGTTGTAGTAGTTACTGTCCTTAAGTTTACGGTGGGAAGAATCTGACTGATTTTATCTCTAACAGTTGAACTTTTATGATTGAAAAAGTTCATAAAGTCCTGACTAGAAAGCTCTAGGGTGATGCGAGGATTGACAGAGTCCTGACTCTTTGTCAGCCTGGCTACAGTGCTGAAAAGAATCCTGGGATTATTCTTGTTCTCTTCTACTAATGCAGAATAATAACTTGTTCTAGCTTTTGTAAGAGATTTTTTATAAATTAAAAGATGATTTCTCCACGCTAAATAGATTTCATCTAATTTAGTGGCGCTCCATTTTCTTTCTAATTGATGAGTCTTCTGTTTTAAGCTACGAGTTTCTGTGTTAAATCAAGGGGTTAGAAATCTCTGATTGGACTTTTTCTTTTTAAAGGGGCCACCAAGTCTAGAGTCTGATGCAGAGAAGCAAAGAACATGATCCTCACAGTGCTCCCAGGCTTTTCCAGGTGGGACAGGAAAGGATGTAGGAGAAAGATCACTGCATCTTCCACCCCGATGCCATGCTGGTAGGCAAACTGAAGTGGGTCCATCGCTGGTCCCACCAGGGGCCAGAGATGGGCGAGGAGCAGCCTCTCCAGGGTCTTCATCAGGTGTAATGTGAGGGCCTCTGGTCTGTAGCTGTTCAGGTCCTTGGGGACGGAGTCTTCAGCTCAGGTACCACAAAGGATGTTTTCCATAGCTGTGGTACCCTCCCCGGCTTCAGGCTCAAGCTGAAGATGTGCTCATCTTCCTCAGACCATGTCTTCACTATGCAGGAAACAGGAGGTTGTCTGTGTACACAGGCAAGAGGTGAACCAAATTATTATTGGATCTTCTGAGGGGGGAGGGGGGAGTTGTATGCTTCTTTGGTGAGGCATAAAATAAGTCCAGTGTGTGAGTCCTCACAATAACACACATTCACACATCAGTGTGTGAATGTGTGTGTGAATGGGTGGATAGCAGGTTTTGTAAAGTGCTCTGGTCATTTAGAGATGAGAAAAACGCTATATAAGTTAACGTCACTTACCATTCTATTGTCCCTGGTGTGGCATGTAACATACTGGGTGAAAGTGGGTAGAGTGGAAGAGAAGCATGGTTAAAATCACCAGAGGTGAGCTGGAGAGCACTGGGATGTTGTGTCTGCAGCCTGCTGGTGACTGACTGGATGGCGTCACATGCTGCATCAGCATTAGCAAAGGGGGGTATGTAAACAACAGTCACAACAACGTGGGAAAACTCCCTCGTTAGTCGGCC
Source organism: Pholidichthys leucotaenia (assembly GCA_020510985.1). NCBI lineage: Eukaryota > Metazoa > Chordata > Actinopteri > Cichliformes > Pholidichthyidae > Pholidichthys > Pholidichthys leucotaenia. The sequence goes on along the minus strand of CM035847.1, from coordinate 123,157,494 downwards.
TCATGCTAACGGCTAACAACTCATTGTCCTCGCTACAGTGCTCTTTAATCATGATTTGCCCAGGGTTATACCATCTGTCATTCACAAATACTGCCAGCCCACCTCCTTTGTTCTAAAAAAAAATGAATATATTGTTGAAAAACTATTTTGCTTGGATGTGAGATAATATCACATTTCTGTTGATAAAACATGCTCTTTTTATTAATTGAAAAAAAATGTAAGCAATTTTATTGCACATGACAGTTTAAACTTTTCTCAGAGGATAGGCTGTTTTAGAGGTAGTGGGACAACAATAAGTGTCATAATTTAATATAATAGTGATTAATTCAAATTGAAAGGAATAATTGTGCTCACTGCATTCTATAGTATGATATCTCCTGTGATGATCAGACGAGCGTGCTCCCCCTCCCCTCCTGTTCCTGTCTTCCCGGCTCAGGAGTATTACCCACACCTGCGTGATTACACACGTGCTGCTTCCTAATTACCCAGCATATTTAAGAGCCAGCGTGTGAAGAGCTCACCGCTGGACGTGAGGAGGACCTGGTGACTGCAGGAAGTTTGAGCATCTGTTGCCCGGTGCACAATGCGTTACTGATAGAATTGACTTGTTTGTTCGGGTTTATTGACATTGAATTTTGAGTTCGGACTGGGTATTGTTTGACTTAAGTGAGTCTTGGTTGAGTGGAGGGATAGAGTCAGCCGACGGCCTGTATAGGCCTGATAAGATGGCGATATTGTTCTGCTTTCCCTTGACTGGAATGTCATGAAGGAAAGGAAGGAGTATGACAGTATGAACTGTAATGAGGGAGAAGTTGGTGACATGGACGGGAGTGAGTGGCAGGAGGTGGGGAAATGGAAGGCTAGTGAGAGAAAAAGAAAAAAGCTGGGGAGTAGTTCTGGAGGGACAGAGAGTGAAGGAGCAGATGCGAGAAAGAAATCTGAAGATGTCTCCCTCAGTGTTGTTGTGCGGTTTGAGAAAGGAGGGGTAAAAAAGATGGATCCTTTGAAACTCACAAAGCTCATTCGAGATAAGATTGGTGACGTTAAATATGCCCGAGTGCTTATCAATGGCAGTTTGTTGGTTGGATGTAGCTCTGAGTCTCAGGTTAGAAAGGCAAGAGAGTTAAAGGTGGTTGGAAATGCTAAAGTCATAAGTTCTGTGAGAGCTGGAGAACAGAGGTGGAATGGGAGTAGGTGAGTGATATCTGGGGTGCCTCTAAGCGTCAGCATGGCAGAGCTGGTGGAAAATCTGAAAAAGAGTAACAGATTGGTGAAGCATGCAAAGAGATTGTCCGGAGGTGCCCAGAAGATTGAAACTGAGACTGTATTGGTTGAGTTTAATGCTAAAAAGGTACCTAAGGAGTTGTACCTTGGATTTATTAAGTATACAGTGAAGGAATTTGTCCCAAAACCATTGAGGTGTTTTAATTGCTAGGAATTTGGACATGTCGCAAATATCCATCCATCCATCCATCCATCTTCTACCGCTTTTCCGGAGGTCCGGGTCGCGGAGGCAGCAGTTCAAGCAGAGAAGCCCAGACTTCCCTCTCCCCAGCCACCTGCTCCAGCTCTTCAGAGGGGATACCAAGGCGTTCCCAGACTAGCTGGGAGACATAGTCTCTCCACCGAGTCCTGGGTCTGCCCCGGGGTCTCCTCCCAGTGGGACGTGCCTGAAACACCTCAAGTGGGAGACGTCCAGGAGGCATCCTAATCAGATGCCCATACCACCTCAACTGACTCCTTTCAATGTGGAGGAGCAGCGGTTCTACTCTGAGCCTCTCCCGGATGACTGAGCTCCTCACCCTATCTCTGAGGGTGAGTCCAGCAATCCTACGGAGAAAGCTCATTTCAGCCGCTTGTATCCGCGATCTCGTTCTTTCAGTCATTACCCAAAGCTCGTGACCATAGGTGAGAGTAGGAACGTAGATTGACTGGTAAATCGACAGCTTTGCCTTAGAACTAAGCTCCCTCTTCACCACAACAGACCGGTACAACGTCCGCATCACTGCAGATGCTGCTCCAATCCGTCTGTCGATCTCTCGCTCCATTTTCCCCTCACTCGTGAACAAGACCCCAAGATACTTAAACTCCTCCACTTGGGGCAGGAGCCTGTCCCCAACCCGGAGAGGACAATCCACCTTTTTCCGGCTGAGGACCATGGACTCGGACTTGGAGGTGCTGATTCTCATCCCAGCCGCTTCACACTCAGCGGCAAACCGTCCCAGCAAGAGCTGTAGGTCATTGCTGGATGAAGCCAACAGGACAACATCATCTGCAAACAACAGAGATGAGATCCTGTGGTCACCAAGCATGACACCCTCCATTCCCTGGCTGCGCCTAGAAATCCTGTCCATAAAAATTATGAACAGGACCGGTGACAAAGGGCAGCCCTGGCGGAGTCCAACTCTCACTGGGAATGACTCCGACCGAGTGTTGGCAATACGAACTAAACTCTCACAACGGTCGTACAGAGACCGAATAGCTCGTAACAACAAGCCCGATACCCCATACTCCCGAAGCACCCCCCACAAAAATCCACGAGGGACGCGGTCAAATGCCTTCTCCAAGTCCACAAAACACATGTAAACTGGTTGGGCAAACTCCCACGAACCCTCAAGAATTCTCGAGAGGGTAAAGAGCTGGTCCGATGTGCCACGGCCAGGACGAAAACCACATTGCTCCTCCTGAATCCGAGGTTCGACCAACGGCCGGACTCTCCTCTCCAGTACCTTGGCATAGACCTTCCCAGGGAGGCTGAGGAGTGTGATCCCTCTAAAGTTGGAGCACACCCTCCGGTCCCCTTTTTTGAAGAGAGGAACCACCACCCCGGTTTGCCATGCCAAAGGCACTGCCCCCGACCTCCACGCAATGTTGCAGAGGCGTGTCAACCATGACAACCCAACAACATCCAGGGCCTTGAGGTACTCGGGGCGAATCTCGTCCACCCCCGGGGCCCGGCCACCAAGGAGATTTTTAACCACCTTGGCGACCTCAGCCCCTGTGATAGGCGAGTCATCCCCCTTGTCCCCAAACCCTGCTTCCTCTGTGGAAGGCGTATCAGTGGGATTGAGGAGATCCTCGAAGTATTCCTTCCACCGCCCGACGATATCCCCAGTTGAAGTCAACAGTGTCCCATCCGCACCATACACAGTATGGACGGGGAGCTGCTTTCCCCTCCTGAGCCGCCGAACAGTTTGCCAGAATCTCTTTGAAGCCGACCGAAAGTCTTGTTCCATGGCCTCACCGAACTCCTCCCATACCCGGGTTTTTGCTTCAGCAACCACCCGAGCTGCACTCCGCTTGGCCTGCCGGTACACCTCAGCTGCTTCGGGAGTCCCACAAGCCAACCAAGCTTGATAGGACTCCTTCTTCAGCTTAATGGCCCCCCTCACCACTGGTGTCCACCACTTGGTTCGGGGGTTGCCACCACGAGATGCACCAACCACCTTGCGGCCGCAGCTCTGGGCCGCCGCTTCAACAACAGAGGTGGAGAACATGGCCCATTCAGACTCCATGTCTCCAGACTCCCTCAGAATGTGGTTGAAGTTCTTCCGGAGGTGGGAGTTGAAGACCTCCCGGACAGGGGCCTCAGCCAGACGCTCCCAGCACACCCTCACTATACGTTTGGGTCTACCAGGTCTGAATGGCTTCCTCCCCTGCCATCGGATCCAACTCACCACCAGGTGGTGATCAGTTGACAGCTCTGCACCTCTCTTTACTCGGGTGTCCAAGACATACGGTCGCAGGTCTGATGATACGATAACAAAATCGATCATCGACCTGCGGCCTAGGGTGTCCTGGTGCCAGGTGCACATATGAACACCCTTATGCTTGAACATGGTGTTCGTTATGGACAGACTGTGGTTAGCACAGAAGTCCAATAACTGAACACCACTCGGGTTCAGATCGGGCAGGCCGTTCCTCCCAATCACCCCCCTCCAGGTTTCACTGTCGTTGCCCACGTGCGCATTGAAGTCCCCCAGTAGGACAATGGAGTCTCCAGGAGGAGCACCCTCCAGCACCCCAGTCACAGACTCCAAAAAGGGTGGGTACTCTGAAACATCATTTGGTGCATAGGCACAAATGATGGTCAGGACCCGTTTCCCAACCCGAAGGCGCAGGGAAGCAACCCTTTCGTCCACCGGGGAAAACTCCAATATAGAGGCAGCAAGGTGGGGCGATACAAGAATACCTACCCCTGCTCGTCGCCTCTCGCCCGGGGCAACTCCAGAAAAGGCCAAGCTCCAGCCCCTCTCCAGGAGACTGGTTCCGGAACCGGAGCTGTGTGTTGAGGTGAGGCCGACTATATCTAGCCGGTATCGCTCAATCTCGTACACCAGCTCAGGCTCCTTCCCCACCACAGAGGTGACATTCCACGTACCAAAAGCCAGTTTAGAAAGCTTGGGATCAGTCCGCCAAGGTCTCCGCCTTTGACTGCCACCTAATCCACATAGCACCGGACTTCCATGATCCCTCCTGCAGGTGGTGAACCTACTGGAGGGCGGACCCATGTAACTCCTTCGGGCTGAGCCCGGCCGGGTCCCATGGGTGGAAACCTGGCCACCAGACGCTAGCCTTCGAGCCCCTCCCCCAGGCCTGGCTCCAGGGTGGGGCCCCGGTAACCCCATACCGGGCGGGGTACACTGAATCCTTGATATACAATTTATCATGAGAGTCTGTTGGATCGTTCTTAGTCTGGCCCTTCACCCAGGACCAGTTTGTCTTGGGAGACCCTATCAGAGGCAAATTGCCCCGGACAATATAGCTCCTGGGATCACTGGGGCACGCAAACCCCCCCACCACGACAAGGTGACGATCCATGAGGGGGTGTCGCAAATATGCGTTAAAAAAAAAAAAAAAGGTGTGCCAGGTGTAGGGATGAGCATGAGTATGGTAAATGTGGAGCAGGTGTTAAACCCAGGTTCTGCAATTGTGGTGACGAACATAGTGTTGCTTACTGGGGGTGTGAGGCAGTGAAGAGAAAGGCAACAGTGCAGCAGATAAAAGTAAGGGAGAAGGTTACCTACGCAGGAGCAGCAAAATTGGCAGGAGAGTATAGGGCACCAGTAAGTCAGAGAGGCTCAGAAGAGCAAGCGGCTACTGCACGGATGGTTGAAATGACAATTACAGTGGTGACATTTATTGCAGGAGTCATAAATGTAACATCAGATGTAAAGTCAAAAACTAAGAGAAAGAAGCTGTTCACCATCTTGACAAGAGGGGAGTGAAGTGGGAGGAGGTTAGGGATGAGCTAAATATTCAGGCAAGCCAGGAAACACAATGTATTGGTTAATATTAGTGATGATTTTAATCCTCCAGTGGAATACGAGAAGCCTGATTTCCAATGGGCAGGATTTTAAACAGTTTGTGTATAGTCAACAGTCCAAACCAGATGACTGGCACATAGCGGCTGCCCCGGCCTTGGTTGCGCTCTGCAGAGCGTGCCCAAATGCCAAGTCACGTTTCGTTACCTTGTATTCATACATGTTGTAATGACAATAAAGTTGAATCTCATCTCATCTCATCTCAGATAGAGTGTGTGTGTGTGCAGGAGTCATGGTGGCGTCACCTGGAGTATATAAACCTCGAGCGGGAGACATATTTTCTCTTTGCTGGGACTCCTGTACTCGCGGCAGGGTCTCCCCATGTGTACATAGTTCTTGATAATAAACATTATAAAACGTCACCTCGCCTCCTCGTTTATTCGGACACAACATTTGGCGACAAGGATGAACGGAGATGGAGAAGGATGCTGCTGCGCTTCACTTTGTGTTGCAGGCTCCGGGTGAGCCGCTGGTCCTGTGGACCAGGTGGTGGGCGGCCTTCGGATACTATCTGTTGGTGTTAGACCTCGGCGACCTTGATAAATTATGGTCCATTAAGGTCCATAACCTCGATGTGGAGAGCTGGAGGGTCCTGAGCACGTTTGGAGGAGGTGACCTATTAGGCCATGTGGCGAGGCTCATGGTGGGCTACTTTCGCGCCACTGAAAACATCATAAGGCGGCGCATGCAAGTCAAGCAGAGGAACCAGCGCCCTGGAGAGTCAGTTTGACGGTTTGTGGCGGACCTTCGGCAGCTGGCGAGTGAGTGCAGGCTTGGGACTTTGGAGGAGTTGGTCCGCGACAAGTTAGCGGAACACGCGGCCGGCTCCTCTGCAAGTGTTCGCCTGCTAACTCGCACTGGTGAGCTAGCACCATTAGCAGCCATGGAGCTAGCACGACAAAACGAGGCAGCGGAATGGCTGGCAACGCGTCTTAAGGACAGCGAATCCCTGCCAAAGAACGACACAAACGGGATGACCCTGGCCTTGGATTCCGACGATTGAAGCGACATTGACCGCTTGGTCATCGTGAAGTTGAGGTCCACCCCAGGGACACCAAGAGGCTACGGCTGTGGATCCAGCTGGCACCACTATCGAGCCAGGGAGTACACAGCGGAGGGCAAGCGTTGTGGATGGTGCGGTCTGCCCCATCACTTCACCAGAGTTTGCTGCATTTTTGACAAGGAAGAACGGAGGTCTGCTAGGGACCGTGGAAAGAAGAAGGCACCCACAGTGGTCCACACTATCTCTCCCAACATGGACGGGATGCCAGTGCCGATGTTGGTGGACACGGGGTTGGCAACCTCCATTTTGAACTTGGAAATTGTAAGATGGTGTTTTCCCCACTACAATGTGAGTAAAACGTGCATTGCCCGTCGTGGTTATGGTAATGATCCGCTTGACATCTCGATGTCTCGAGAAGGTATTAATCTGATGGGTAGTGACTTGTTTTATGGGTTCGGTTTTGCCATCACATGCGTAGATATGGAAGAGTAGGTAGGTGGTGGTCTGTGTAACCGGCCATTTTAAGTGGGAAGTGTTGGACTTTGGGTGGCCCATTCTCTGTGAAAAGGGACACCGCCAGCACCTTAGTATGCCAACAAGGCGGGGGTCCTGTGCCAGTGTTTGTGGTCGTATGGACGGTGGACTCAAACAGCATGGTTTGACCCCTGCGGTGGAGGAAAGGTCCAAAGAGCATGAGCTACAGGGCTCCAGTGGCCGACGAATTCCGGCTGCTGAGCCAACAGTGACTGGTGCCGCTCCCACGCCAGATCATCTGGTATCCGGGGTACCACCAGATGGCACGAACCCTGGCTGTGCTGATACCAAAAGTAAGGGACATGGCTCAAGTCAACTTGGCAAACCGCTGAAGAGTCATAAGGGTGCCAGATCGCGACGCAGATGACGGAGAAAGCCAGTGAGCGCTCCCCTGGGTGAGGGTGATGATGTGCACCCTAGGGTCGAGCCTCGGCTTGGTCGGGTGCGCAGTTCCAGGAAACTGACAGCTGGACAGGATAATCTGCGGGTGGTCCAGTCCGGCGGCGACGGCTACCTGAGTTTGGCTGATGGGTCGAGATGGCATCCCAACGAGCTGCGAGATAGGAGCAGAAAAGGGTGTCTATGCAGTCCGTCTCCTGTCACAAAGAAACAGAGACACTCTGGAAGTGGGCCACGTGACGGACACGCCGGGGCGGCCTTCGGGAGACCCAGGTTGAATGTGTGAGGGCTAACGGTGTGTCTGATAATGTGCATTTATTAATAGATGTGTTTGGTTTATGGTTATTATGTTCAATATATTCTGACTGTATTCACATGTTGAAGTTGTTATGGAAAGGGATGATGAGAACCATGTGGGTAATGTGAAACATATAAGTTGGTTCTTATGTTCATTTATCCTATTAGTGGTACAACTTAGGAGTGTGGCATGTGGATATCGGGTTTGTTTTGTTAAAAAAAAAGAGAAATGTTCATAGATTTGTGTTGCCACCTCTTTGTAATAGTAACTACTTACAGTATTTTTGCAATGTTGTGTTTTATTACTATTTCCAGCACTTAATGCTGTGTTTTAATTTCCCTGTCTGTGGTGTGGTCTTAATGGGCGTTTACGTTCTTGAAAGTAAAAGGAATGTCTGCCACTGTAATGGGGTGTTTAAGGGATTTGAGGCACAAGACCACCGTTGTGTGACTGTTTAGTGAGTGTGAGGTGTAGTAGCACCTGGGTGTGAATGGGTATGTTAATTGCCCTATAGTGTGAATACTTGTGTTTTTTATTGTGGGGAGTTCTCTGTGTGTACTTATGTGTATTCTGCGAGTTTATGGGATCGGGTACCGCCATTGTGTATGTCTATGATTGTTGTGTGTATATGTTTAGCTTTAACGGGATTGATTTAGTTTGGTGAGTGGCGCTTTTTCTTTTCTAGGACTGTTGTTTACATAGCGGAGAGCTCCGCTGGGCCAGTGTGGTGTGTGAATGAGTAGGCCTATACCCTCTTGTATTAGTGTGTGAATCAGGTGTAAATTATTTGGTTGGGTAACTTGTGTGCTTGCATTTTTTTCAAGGGGGGTGAATGTAGGATCATAATAGATAGATAGATAGATAGATAGATAGATTATTAGTATGGCGGTGCCCTAGGCTAGGGAGGGGTGATGCCCCACCTTTGGAGGGTGGCGTCATCTGGAGTATATAAGCCTGGCGTGGGAGACATATTGTCTCTTCGCTGGGACTCCTGTACTCACAGTAGGGTCTCCCCGTTTGTATATAGTTCTTGATAATAAACATTATAAAATGTCACCTCGCCTCCTCGTTTATTCGGACACAACAATGTGGACACAAGGCAGCAGCCTAGTGGTCATAAATTTCTATAATCCATGCAAGAAATTAATTAATCAAAGCCTCGAGGAGATAGGGAGAGCTAATGTTAATACAGTGTGGTGTGGGGACTTCAGTGCACATAATAGGCTATGGGGAAGTAACAAAGCGGATTACAATGGCCAGATAATGGAGGAAATGGTGGAAGAGAGACAATTGGTGTGCTAAATGATGGCAAGAAAACAACGATAGATGTTAATTCTGGCAAAGAATCTGCAGTGTGACATAGTAGAATTGGGCCTTGGGGGCTACCGTAGCCTGGCCGGGGGCGGGGTGAAGTGATATCAGGCGGGCTACGGCCGGGTATATAAATATAAGTGAACTGGACTTGAATAAAAAGAATGTTCCTTCCAGTTTCCTCCTGACTCTCCATTATTTTAGATATAACATTTTGCTGATGAGGTGTACAATGGCGGCGTACATAGGGCAGATGCCTGTGTTTCTGGAGCACCCTGGCTTGCCGGCAGTTCCATGGCCTCGATGGAAACAGAGCTTCGAAGCGTACATGACAGCAGCGGGTCTGGGGTCGGTCAGCGAGGAGAGACAGAGGAGTGTCTTAATCCAGCATCTTGGCACTAAGGGGCAAAGAATTTTTTTCAGGCAGTTTCCGGGGTGGCTCACTGAAGGAAAGTGTGAGGGTCATGGACGATTTATTTGGTGACACCTCCACGGTCTCGAGGAGTCGGTGGGAGTTCTATGAGAGACGGCAACGAAAGGGTGAGTCACTAAGCTTGCTGCTATTGGAACTCCTTATCCTAGCATGGAAGTGCAACTTCGGAGCGGAAGCTTATGGACTTGTTAAGGACAAGTTAGCACATGGCGCCAGTTGCTCGTAGCTAGCGGCTAGGTTGCTAGTGGCTATGGAGCCGACATCATGGGAGGAGGTGTTGGAATTGGTAAAGAGGGAAGAGTCTGTGGCCCAGTTGGAGCAGGTGGCTAAAACTAGCGAGGGGCCACCCAAGCACGGTTTCCCGCTGAGCGCAGAGGTTGGTGCGCTGGCAGGGTGGTGTAGTGGAAATAAGAAGAGGAAAAAGAAAAAGCGAATGAAAAAGAGAGCGACATTACAGGTGGAACGACCCGGAGGCCTGACTCAGGGCCACGCTGCACGTATGGGGAAAGGCGCGCTGAAGTGATACGTCCTCCAACTGGACGGAGTTGGCATTCCGCTCTTGGTAGATTTGGGGGATGGGAAATCCATCCTGAGTCTACCAACGCTGTGACGACTGCTCCCCACGAACCAGATTAATGGTGGAGCGGTGAGACTTTTTGGCTTTAGCCATGTGCAGATTGAAATGGCGGGCACAGCAGACTTTGAAGTAACCTGCGGGTCAAAGAGAGTCCTTAGCTTTACTTTTCAGGTAGCGCATCAGGGAACTAACCTACTGGGAGTTGACCTGTTGGGACAATTGGGTTTATCCATAATGGACCCGGGGGATTCACGGGTGCTGTCTGCGGGTTTGGACTGGTGCCTCCGCTGGCTGATGCTGTTTTAGGGCTTGGGCCACATTGATGCATTTTATCATAGGCCTCTTGTGAACGAGAACACCATGCCAAAGATACAGCCTTTGAGGCGCCTTCCACTGGCGCTGCGGGCTGAGGTGTCGGCGGAGCTAACCAGACTGCTGAAGTCAGGAGTCATTGAAAGGGCTGACGCTTCCCTGTGGATTTCCAGTCTGGTGGTGGCCCAAAAGAAAGGTGGGGGCATTAGACCTTGCATCAACCTCAGGGTTGTGAATAAGTATAATAATATACTTATCCCAGATAAGTATCCGCTGCCCACTATGGAGGAACTCATGGCGACATTCAGCGGGGTGAAAATATTCTCAAAACTGGATCTGGGGCAGGGTTACCTGCAGGTGCCGCTACACCCGGACAGCAGGAACCTGACGGCCTTCGTGACCCACATGGGGGTGTTCCGTTATACCAGGATGCCTTTCGGGCTGAGCTCAGTGCCGAGCTGCTTCCAAAAGGTTATGGCGACCATGCTAGCCAGCCTAAAGGGAGTAGTTGTGTACTTAGACAACATTGTGGTGCATGGGACGTCGAGTGAAGAACACGACGAGAGATTGGAAAGAGTCTTGGAGACGCTGCAAGAAACACGGGGTCATGCTGAACGGCGAAAAATGTGTCCTGGTGGCAGAGGCAGTGGACTTTGTGGGGTTCTGGCTGTCTGGAGATGGGTTGAAGTCATTGGGTTTGAACATGGAGGCGGTGCTCCGCCTTGCAGACCCCTCCTCGTCGGCCGAGATCTCTTCATTCCTGGAGATGGTGAACTTTTATGGACAGTTTATTCCCAGGTACTCAGAGACAATTGAGCCACTCAGGGTGCTGCTGAAGCAGGACACACCTTGGGTCTGGATTCCGGCCTGCTCAGTGGCAATGGAAAAGCTAAAATGGCAGCTCACCTCACCTCCAGTTTTGGTTCATTTTGACCCTGACTGTTCTACGATAGTGACCTGTGACGCATCTGGTTCCACCCTGGGGGCAGTGATGTCGCAGGTGCAGGATGGTATGGAGCGTCTGGTTGCATTTGCGTCAAGATCTCTGTTGGAGGCTGAGAGGAAGTATGCTGTTGGTGAAAGGGAGGTGCTGGCCTGTGTTTGGGCCTGTGAGAAGTGGCATATATACCTCTATGGGCGGCGCGTCACATTGAGAACGGATCATCGAGCACTAACAACTCTGCTGGAGACTTCGGGGTCGGGCCACAAGCCGCTAAGGATCCACAGATGGTCAGAGAGACTGAGGGCTTACAATTTTGAGATGAAATACACTCTGGGCAAGGACAACATCGTAGCGGACTTCTGTCTAGGGCCCCGACGTGTGCTTTGATATCGGATGTGGGGGGCGGTGGACTCAGTCGAGATGGAACTGGTCCACGCCCTGCATGGGGCACTCCAGGACATTGTGTTTCCTCAGGAACTTAGAGAAGTTTCAGAGAGCAAACGGGGGATGAGAAGATTGCACGAGGCAATCGGGGAGGGCTGGCCAACAGGAGCATTTGGAGAGCTGGCCCCGTTTCATCACTTTAGGGACGAGTTTAGCTGCTGGGACAAGGTGTGAGTGGCTAGAGGTCATTGTGCCGTCGTCCCAGCGGCTCTGAGAGGTTGAGTGCTGGACATGCTACATGAGGGTCATCTTGGGGTGGTCAAGGTCAAGCAGCATAGCAGGGACATTGTTTGGTGGCCAGGGATTGACAAGGACATGGAGACAATGGTCAAGAACTGTGTGCCGTGCTTGGAGAGCAGGAAGACTGGGAGACCTCCTCCGCCTCCCCTGCAGCCGGTCACGTTCCCTGCTGGACTCTGGGATCACATTGAAATGGATATCTGTGGTGAACTGCACACACCCCACCCTACCCCCCCCCACACCCGGTAGCAGGTTCCTTATGGTGGTGTATGGCCTGTTCTCTAAATGGCCAGAGGTGTTCCCGACTGGCTCGGTGACAACTGAGGTGATCACAGGTTTCCTGTCATCGTTGTTTGCCTGATGGTGGACTCCGACTTCAGTCACCACTGACAATGGCCCACAGTTCATTCCGGGGGGCTTTTGAGGAGTTCTTGAGAGCCAGAGGGGTTGAGCACATCAAGCAGTGTATCACCCGCAGGCTAATGTGTGTGTGTGTGTGTGTGGGGGGGGGGGGTGTTAGAGAATAAACAGGATGCTTAAGAATGGTCTGAGGGCTCACTTGGCAGATGGGTTTACGTTCGCCGATGCTCTGCACAACACCCTGCTCCATTATAGAGCATCGGTGCGCACCATGACAGGCCGCTCTCTGGCGGCGCTGATGCTGGGATGGGAGTTGCCGCTTCCGGTGAGACAACTGGGGCTGGCACAGGGTGAGTGCAGTGAGGACTCGAGGGCGCTGAGGCACCGGGTCATGGAACGTCAACAGAGGATGAGGGAATTGTTTGACAAGAAACATCGCGCAAGAGTGCATGGCCTGGAAGTGGCGGATTGGGTCTGGATTATGTACCCGGTCTGCGCTCACAAGCATCAACCGCTGTGGGTTGGACCGCGTACAATTGTGAGACGGAGAGGACCTGACACTTTCAAACTGGATGATGGGTCCCGTTGGCATACAAGTAGGCTGCGGTGGTCCCCACCGGAGGTGGCGAGTGACCTTGCCTTGGACTGCTTGAGTGACAGTTTGGACTGGAGGGGTTGGACGGAGGCCGACCCTCAACCTGAGCCGACGGTGCCAGTGGCAGAGTGTCCCTGTGAGGGGTGCCTGGCTAGAGAGCATCAGCAACCCAAGTACTTGGATGATTTTGTTACCAGTGTGGTTGAGAATGGGTCTGCCGTGTGAGGAGTAGACTGGAGGTTTGACATGGTTGGACTCACTGGTCTAATGTGTATATAGTTGGGGGGTTTTCTGTTTGCATGTTTCGTTGGTGTTCTTGATTTTTCCGGGGGGCGGGGTGTGTGAAATAGTAGAATTGGGCCTTGGGGGCTGCTGTAGCCTGGCCAGGGGCGGGGCGGAGTGATGTCAGGCGGGCTACGGCTGGGGATATAAATATAAGTGAACTGGACTTGAATAAAGAGAATGTTCCTTCCAGCTTCCTCCTGACTCTCCGTTATTTTCAATGTAACACACTGGACCTGACCATAGTGACCAATATCTTGGCCCCGTTGTGTGACTGGCAAGTACATTAAGAAGGCACTATTGGTAGTAATCACTATCCAATATTCACCTAAATAAATGTAGGTAAAAGACGAACTGTAGAACACAGAGGGGGTAAATGGATTTTTAAAAGGGCAAACTGGGTGGAATTCATGAAGGAAAGTGACAGATTGATGTAGCAGGTTAATGAAAGTATGAGTATATAAATGGTTAATTCCCAAATAGCAGAAGGGATGGTGCAAGCAGCAGCAAAAACTATTCTTAAACGCAAAGGAAGAGGGCTGAAGAAGGTAGTGCCATTTTTAGGATGATAAATGAAAAGAGGCAGTAAAATGCAGAAATAGGGCATTTAGACTGGTTTAGAGAACTCATAATTTCCAACATTTAATTTTATACAATCAGGCACAAGCAATGGTCAGAAGAACCATAAGGCGAGCTAAAAAGAGCATATATTGGAGGGGTTTCTGTGAAACAACAGGAAAGCCCCTGTCTTCCCCATCAGAGAATCATTGTCTGCTCCCTCCAAAGTAAATAAAAATACAATATATAAGCATCCCAAAGTGATTAAGCAAAATACTGGTAAAACTCAAATTAAATATAAAGCCTCTAAATTGAATGATTTGGCCTCTGTTCCTCCTCATAATTTAAAAATTAAATATGGTTTATTAAATATTAGGTCTCTAACTCCCAAGTCTCTGTTAGTCCATGATCTGTTAATTGATCATCAGACTGATTTAATATCCCTTACAGAGATTTGGTTAGGGCAAGAGGATTATGTTGGTTTAAATGAATCAACTCCCTCTGGTTATTTAAACTGTCAAAATCCCAGAAGTTCTGGTCGTGGAGGAGGAGGAGCAGCAATTTAACATTCCAAATTACTAGTTAATGTAAAGCAAAAAACATGTTACAATTCCTTTGAGGGTCTGGTCCTCAGTATTGGGTACTTTAGCAATTTTAGGTTAAACCCAATTTTATTTGCCATAGTTTATCATCCCCCATCAACCTACTCAGAATTTTTATCCGAATTTGCTGATTTCTTAGCTGATTTAGTGCTGAAATCTGATAGAATAATTATAGTAGGGGACTTTAATATACATGTGGATGTAGATAGTGTAGATAGTGACTGCCTTAATGTGGCATTTAATTCAATATTAGACTCGATTGGGTTTTCTCAGAAAGTAGGAAATTCTACTCATTACCTCCACCATACATTGGACCTTGTTCTGACATATGGCATAGAAATAGAAATCTTGTAGTGTCTCCTCATAACCCTGTACTGTCAGACCATTGTCTGTTAACCTTTGATTTTACTATTTCTGACTATTTGGCTCCTAAAGAAAAATACTATTACAGTAGATGCCTCTCAGATGATGCTGTTACCAAATTTATGCAGATTGTTTCCTCTGTGCCATGTGTCAACACAATGGAAATAAGCTATAGACAGCTTGCTCTTTCTGTAATTGATAACATGGTGGATAGTGTTACAGCTTCTCTGCATCAGACTCTAGACTTGGTGGCCCCCTTAAAAAAGGAAAAGTCTAATCAGAGATTTCTAACTCCTTGGTTCAACACAGAAACTCGTAGCTTAAAACAGAAGACTCGTCAATTAGAAAGAAAATGGCGCTCCACTAATTTAGATGAAATCTATTTAGCTTGGAGAAATCATCTTTTAATTTATAAAAAATCTCTTAGAAAAGCTAGAACGAGTTATTATTCTGCATTAATAGAAGAGAACAAGAATAATCCCAGGTTTCTTTTCAGCACTGTAGCCAGGTTATCAAAGAGTCAGAACTCTGTCAATCCTAGCATTCCCTTAGAGCTTACTAGTCAGGACTTTATGAACTTTTTCAATAATAAAATTTCATCCATCAGAGATAAAATCAATCATTCTTCCCACAGTTCACTTAAATACTGTAACTACTACAACTCCTTCAATTGATGTCTGTCTTGATGAGTTTACTCCAATCGACCTTTGTGAGTTAGACAAAATAGTTTCCTCATCCAAACCTTCAACTTGTCTTTTAGACCCTATTCCTACCAGGTTATTTAAAGAAGTCTTCCCACTTATTGGTAGCTTTATTCTTCTTATAATCAATTCTTCATTAACTTTAGGCCATGTACCACAGGTTTTTAAAACGGCTGTAATTAAACCCTTACTCAAAAAGCCAACGCTAGATCCAGGAGCTTTAACTAACTATAGACCAATCTCTAATCTCCCTTTCATTTCAAAAATCTTAGAGTTGTTGCTACGCAATTATTTGACCACCTGCAGGGAAATGGTTTACTTGAAGAGTTTCAATCTGGGTTTAGAATCCATCATAGTACTGAAACAGCCTTAGCGAAGGTCACTAACGACCTCCTCATCGCATCTGATAATAGACTGGTTTCTGTACTTGTCCTTTTAGACCTTAGTGCAGCTTTTGATACTATCGATCATAATATTCTACTTGATAGATTAGAACACTATGTTGGACTTAATGGAACTTCGTTGCAGTGGTTTAGATCTTATTTATCTGATAGGTTCCAGTTTGTTCATGTAAATAATGAGTTTTCATTCAACTCAAAGCTCAGTCATGGAGTTCCACAGGGATCTGTGCTAGGCCCTACTCTTTTTAGTTTATATATGCTTCCATTAGGCAACATTTTTAGAAAGCTCTGTATACATTTTCATTGTTATGCAGATGACACACAATTATACCTGTCAATGAAGCCAAATGATAGTAATCAATTAGCCAAATTAGAAGTCTGTCTTAAGGAAATCAAAGCTTGGATGACTTGTAATTTCCTGCTATTAAATTCAGATAAGACTGAAGTCATTCTTGTTGGTCAAAAAAACCTTAGAAATACCTTTCCAAATCAAACTTTCAGTTTGGATGCGGTTACTCTTTCTCTTAATAGCTCTGTGAGGAACCTTGGAATTATTTTTGATCAAGATCTGTCCTTCAATTCACATATTAAATTTGTTTCTAAGACTGCCTTCTATCATTTGCATAATATTGCCAAGATTAGGAGCATCTTGTCTCAGAGTGATGCTGAGAAACTGATCCACGCTTTTGTTAGCTCGAGATTAGATTATTGTAATTCTTTATTATCAGGCTGTCCTAAAACATCTTTAAAAAGTCTTCAGCTGATCCAAAATGCTGCAGCAAGAGTTTTAACAGGTACTAGAAAGAGAGATCATATCTCTCCAGTTCTGGCCTCCCTTCATTGGCTTCCCATAGAGTTTAGAATTAAGTTTAAAATCCTTCTTCTTACTTACAAAGCTCTAAACAATCAGGCTCCTTTTTATTTAAAAGATCTGATACTACCGTATTATCCTAACAGAGCACTACGCTCCCAAAATGCAGGATCACTTGTAATACCAAGAATCTCCAAAAGTACAATGGGAGGCAGAACCTTCAGTTATCAAGCTCCTCTCCTGTGGAACCAGCTGCCAATCTGGATTCGGGAGTCAGACTCGATCTCTGCTTTTAAGAATAGGGCTAAAACCTACCTTTTTGATATAGCCTACAATTAGGGAGGGATCATGTGTTTCTGAACCCTCCCTTAGTTATGCTGCTAATAGGTTTAGTCAGCCGGGGGACCTCCAATAATGCACTGGGCCTCACTCCTTTCTTCACTCTCAATTAAATATTTTTTTTTGCTGGTCATTAACATCTGTTTGTTCTCTCCCATAGATTGAGTCCCCATCATGTTGTTTGCTCTCTACATGTCTGTTCTTTTCGTCTTCTCTGTCCCCTCACCCCCCAGCCAGTCACAGCAGATGACTGCCCCTCCCTGAGCCTGGTTCTGCTGGAGGCTTCTTCCTGTTAAAAGGGAGTTTTTTCTCTCCACTGTCGCCAAGTGCTTGCTCACAGGGGATCGCCTGATTGCTGGGGTCTTTCTGCAGTTGTGGGGGTTCCCCCTACAGTTGATAGTGCTATGAGATGACTGTTGTTGTGAAATGGCACTATATAAATAAAGTTGAATTGAATTGAATTGAAATGCGATGCATATACACTACCGTTCAAAAGTTTGGGGTCACCCAGAGAATTATTTTGTGTTTTCCATGAAAAGTCACACTTATTTACCACCATGAGTTGTAAAATGAATAGAAAATATAGTCAAGACATTGACAAGGTTAGAAATAATGATTTGTATTTGAAATAATTTTTTCCAGATACTCAACCTGCTCAAAGGAAGGTCAGTTTTATAGCTTCTCTAACCAACTAAACTGTTTTCAGCTGTGCTAACATGATTGCACAAGGGTTTTCTAATCATCCATTAGCCTTCTGACGCAATGAGCAAACACATTGTACCATTAGAACACTGGAGTGATAGTTGCTGGAAATGGGCCTCTATACACCTATGTAGATATTGCACCAAAAATCAGACATTTGCAGCTAGAATAGTCATTTACCACATTAGTGATGCATATTAGATATTAGAGTGTATTTCTGATTAGTTTAATGTTATCTTCATTGAAAAAAACAGTGCTTTTCTTTCAAAAATAAGGAAATTTCTAAGTGAACCCAAACTTTTGAACGGTAGTGTAGGTGAGAGGAGACAGGAGAGAGATGAGCTACCCTCTCTTGAATAGCGGCATGGAAACAACAGTGACAAATGAGGAAAAGGTTAAAGTAATGATGGAGACCTTTGTTAGGGTACATAGCCATAACAATTTAGATGAAGAAGGGAAAGCAGGGAGAGAAGCTACGAGAGAAGAAAAAGGAGAATCTGCTGGGCAGGAAGAGTCGAAGTGGAAGTTTGATGGATTTACCATTCTCTATGGCAGAGTTAAGATAAGATAAGATAAGATAAGCCTTTATTAGTCCCACAACGGGGAAATTCCAGGATTGCAACAGCACAGGGATAGCAACACTCAGAGCAACAATCAGAAGGCAAGAAAAAAAAAAAAAAAAAAAAAAACAAGCAAGCAAGAGCAGCTAATATACATATGTACATATTACTATAAAATATATATATACACACACACACACACACAGACACACAGTGCAGAGCATTGTAGCTGGATGGAATAAATATATGAATATATGAACACACAGTGCAGAGCATTGTAGCTAGATGGAATAAATATGTAAATATATAAACACCCACAGTACAGAGCATAAAAAGAGCACTTGCTAAGATTGGGCAGACAGCACCAGAGAAGGATGATGTGTGCTATGTAATGATTAAACATCTAAGTGAAGTAGCACTGGGAAAAATATTAATGTTATATAACAAAGTGTGGGAGGAAGGGGTAATGCCAACCAGCTGGAAAGAAGCAATCATTGTTCCAATCCGGAAACCTGGGAAAGACCCTAGTAAGCCTGGTAGTTATAGGCCAGTAGCGCTATCATCAAATATATGCATACTAATGGAAAGGATGGTGAATGGGAGGCTGATGCATTTCCTGGAGTCAAAGGGATTAGTTGCAGAACATCAGAATGGGTTTAGGAGAGGGAGAGGAGCAATGGATTCAGTATGATGTTTAGAAGATGACATCAGGAAAGCACAGGTTACAAAAGGGATGGTAGTAGCAGTGCTCTTTGATGTGGAAGAGGCATACGACATGATGTGGAGACAGGGACTATTGATCAAGTTGTATAGGTTAGGCCTAGG
This sequence comes from Pholidichthys leucotaenia, assembly GCA_020510985.1. Lineage (NCBI taxonomy): Eukaryota > Metazoa > Chordata > Actinopteri > Cichliformes > Pholidichthyidae > Pholidichthys > Pholidichthys leucotaenia. The sequence goes on along the minus strand of CM035847.1, from coordinate 123,138,577 downwards.
TGGAAGCATGTACAAATTGGACAGTAGAGTTTCTAAATGGAAGGAGTATTCAAGTTAAAATAGGGTCTGATGTTTCAGAAAAGTATGTGGTGGAAAATGGAACCCCACAGGGAAGTGTGATTAGTATAACCCTGTTCTCAATTATGATAAATGATATATTTGAGGGTGTGCCTTTGGGTATGGGGAGGTTGCTTTTTGCGGATGATGGAGCATTGTGGGTCAAAGGAAGGAATATAGACTATATTACAGCAACATTGCAAGAAGGAATAGACAGTGTGCTGAATTGAGAAAAAGAGTGGGGCTTCAAGTTTTCTGTAGAAAAAAAAAACTAAAGTAATGTTTTTCACAAGGAAGAAAATTAATGAAGGGAAAAAGTTCAAACTTTACAAGAAGGAGTTAGAAAGGGTTGAGTGTTTTAAGTCCTTGGGAGTTCTTTTTGATGCCAGGTTAACATGGAGGAGTCATGTAAACAGTATTGTGGAAAAGTGTAGCAAATTGATTAATGTAATGAGATGCCTTGCAAGACATAGCTGGGGAGCAGATGTAAATTCACTTAAGTGTATTTATGGAGCACTTGTTAGGTCAAGGACTGATTATGGGAGTGTTGTATATGGATCTACAGTGAAGTCTTCTTCTTCTTTTAGACTTGATTGGTGGTTGGCAACCAGCTTACAGGTGCATTACCGCCACTTACCATACTGCCACCAACTATTCTAAAACTAAATGTGTCAGATCAGAGGAGCCTTTCAGTAAATTCTGTCCTAGCTCAGGTGGATGTTATTCAGGCTCGTGCTCTTCAGCTGTGCATAGGAGCAGTGAAGATGGCACCAGTATGTGCATTGTAAGTTGAGGCAGGGGAACTGCCCCTATGGTCGAGGAGGAAACAGTTAATGGCAAATTATCTGGTTAACCTGAAAGGGCATAAGTTGACACATCCAATTCAGAGGGTAATAGAAGAGCGCTGGGAAAGAACAAAAGTCTAGCTTTGGGTGGGTAGCTAAAAATATTGCAAAAGAGATGAATATAGAGAGAGGGCAGTTTTGCCAAACTGTGTTATGGCCTAGGCAACTGTGTTGGATGTTTGAGGGTATTTATGTTGACATGGAGTTGAATAAGATTAAGCATGGCAGGAGGTCAGCAAATTTGTGTGAGAAATTCAATTGGTGTATTGAAAGGAAATATGAACGATATACCAAGGTGTTTACCGATGGGTCCAAGGATTCGCAGACACAGATCACAGGGGCTTCAGTAGTGACACCCAGCCACAGGGTGGAGTTCTGTAAGAGGCTGACAGATAACCTGAGTGTGTATGCAGTGGAACTAGTTGCTGTATTGCTTGCAGTGCAGTGCAGTGCAGTGGTTGAAGGAGGTGCCTGAAGTTGATGTACTTATTTGCAGTGACTCACTATCAGCTTTGTTAAGTCTACAGTCAGGAGAAGCAAAGAATCATCAAGATCTGTTGTATGAGATAATGCTCACGTTGTTAAGGCTTCGAAATCAGGGGAAAGCATTAAATTTATGTGGGTTTCAGCACTCCATGGAATCTGAGGGAATGAGAGAGCAGACAGGCAGGCAAAAATTGCAATCACAAAAGACAATATTGACATGGTTATTAAGTTGTCCAAATCAGAAGGGAAGAGTACTGTGTGGAGGAGTATCATGGCACAGTGGCAACATTACTGGGACGAGGAGGTGAAAGGGAGGCATTTATATGCAATAAATAAGAACGTTGGAAGAGTAAATAAAAGAAAGAGAAATAGGAGAGAGCAAGTCGCAATGAGTCGGTTAAGAATTGGTCACTGTAATTTAAAAGGCACACTTGCAATTATAGGAAAAGCATCCAACTGGCCATTGTGATCAGTGCCATGTGAAAGAAAAGGTACAGTATGTGCTTATGGAGTGCCAAGAATATGAGCAAGAGAGGGAGGAGATGATGAGTGGGCTAAGGAGACTGAATATAGGTGGTACATTTGTGGATATAGTTCAAGCTGGTGACACAGTGAAGGGGGGGATGGGTGTTAGTACGATTCCTCTCCTTCACTGGAATCATAAATGCATTTGAAGTTGTTATAGGGATGTACAGTAGAAAAGGGAACCCAGCAGGAGGCAGTAATGCACCATTGAGGATGCCAGTTGCCAGAAAAACCCGAGGAGGAGGAAGAAGAAGAAGAAGAAGAAGAAGAAGAAGAAGAAGAAGAAGAAGAAGAAGAAGAAGAAGAAGAAGAAGAAGAAGAAGAAGAAGAAGAAGAAGAAGAAGAAGAAGAAGAAGAAGTAGTTCACTGCTGGATCGTTAGGTTTGCTACCTGGAAGTCTAAGTCACGTTGATTCATTTTCTCTCGGTTGACTTATGTTTTCACATCCTGTGTCCTTCTGTCTCCTCAGGTTTGCTGCCACCTTAGCGGTGTGTATTCCGGGGCTGATCACACTTGCCTGACCAAAAAGACGTTGGACGTCCACTCAGGTCACCATCTTCCCCCTGTTCCCCTGGTCCACGCAGGAGTTCCCTGCCGGGCTCCTCTGCTCACTGAGTAAGAGTGCTCTCCTAGTCTTATTCTCCCCTTGTGGAGATTCTGTCCCTAATAATCACTTTTCTGCTGTCCTCCCATAAGCTGCATGCGCTCCAGCGGGCACCACTTTTGTGTGTAAATTTAAGTGTGTGTTTTTGTTTTTGCTCTTTTCTGTAGTTGTGCACTTTAATTTAGAGTTGTGTGTTAGGTTTTGGTTTTTACAATAAACTGGTGAACTTCTATATCTGAGTCTGAGTGTTCGTTGTGGCAGCTCTGCGTTTGAGCCTCTCTTGTCCTGAATCATGACAGCTCCAGTATTTCAGTTTTTTGTCCAACATGGTTTGTGCTTTCTGAAGAATCAGTGATTTGTTGTGGTAAATTTGCATAGTTTTTCTTATAAATCTGCACCTTTTGTAATTTAATTTGTGACAAGTTTCTCATAGATTTGTATCTTGATTCTAGTAAATTTGCAGTGTTTATACATTTTTGTTGTAAATATTTATTTATTGGTTTATTTAGCAGGGATAGTGCACATTAATAATCAGTTTTGTAAATGTGCCAGAGTTAGTCAAAAGGTTATTTTTCATCTGTAGTCCCTGGACAGCCGTTACAAGTCACCCTAAAAATTAGAACCAATTCTCAACTGTCATTGTTTCTTTGTAAATATGAAAATGTTACACATAAACATGAAATTCTTTTTGTGAATTTGTAACTTTTCCTCATAAGCCTGTTTAGGTTAATTGGAGACTCTAAAGTGGCCCTAGGTGTGAATGGTGAAGGGATTGGTGCCTTACCATGGCTGCCTCATCCATCCAAGTGTTGTAACTTATTATAAAAGGGGATATTTTTAATTTTCATGATTGAAATTTTATTTTTGGCAGTTTAATTTCCAAATTGGGGTGGCGATTATGACCACGGGAGTTAGTAAAACCAGTCTTGACTATAGAATTTGTGCTCTGATTTTAGCCAAAATAATCCATCTAAACGTGGCATCTGCAAAATAAACAGCATGATCATTGCTCAGGTGTACCTTGGGCTGGCCACAATAAAAGCTCACTCTAAACCAATTAGTTATTATTTATTTTCCATTCCCTTATATGACCCCACTCTGCAGGGAACCTTATCTCCCCACTTCAGCCAAAACCACAGATGCTCTATTGGGACTCTCCTGGTATTTGGAAGCATGTTAGTCCACTATCCTTGTCCCTGATCTCCTGTCTTCACTGTAGTAATTTTCTCTAATGGGAGAAGGTATTTGTTTTTCTAGCCTCGGAGCTTGGCTACAATGTGTTATCTCCCAACTCCATGTTTGTGCAGAGCTCTTTTGATGTTTATTTATGCCTTTATTTGGTCTGGACTGTCAGCTCCAGTCTTGCATCTATCTGTTCTGCCAGGGGCATTTCTTCTAATCTGACAACAGTGATGATGCAGTGTAGCTGTGCTGCATAATTTCATTTTATGACACATCTGAGTGAGAGCAGCATCCTCTATTACTATGGCTCTGGCTCTCTAATATACTGCATGGATCAGATCTGTGCAGTAATGTGATTCTGAGTTTGTTATACTTCCATAAGTGTGACTAGATATCACTTATGGTAAGAGATGGAGATATCCACAAGGCCATTGGAAGAACAAAAAACATGCTCCATACAAATAACCCCCTGTTCTGGATATCATATAGTAACTAGCTGAGCTGCAAGTTAAAACTTTTTGATGTCTAAGATATAACAATAACAACCAGTGGTCAACAGTCTCTATTGATATGTCATTGTCATCCATTTTTGTTAAAAAAAAATCCATATAACCACAAAACATACAATATAAAATAAAGTAAAACAGCCATATTATCAACATAAACTGGCTTGTCAACATAGGTTAACAGGAGAATATTTACTTCAAGTATTTCAACTCTTTACTCATTGATTTGTAAGTTGCTTTTTTATTGCATTTGTGACAAATTTTGATATTTTTTCTTGTAAATTTGTAGGGAAAAAACATAAATTTGCAAGTCAAAAGGCTACAAATTTATGAGTAAAAAAGTCTATAGAATTGTAATTTTTTTTAGTTATTTTCAAATTTGTTCTTGTAAAATTGTAGTTTTTTTACTCAGAAATTAGGAGATTATTTTACACATAAACATGCCATAATTTTGTAATAAATTTACCATTTTTTTTCTCATAAATATGCAAAAAATATTCTCAAAACTGAAACTTTCTCACATACATTTTTGATTTTTCTTGTGTAAATTATGAGTTTTTCCTCATATAGTGTATGTGTGACTTTTGACAGAAATTTGGTAAGTTTTTCCTCTTGAATTTCTCACTTTTTCTGATAAATTAAAGAAATGCATATTTAGTTTTTAATAAATATAGATTTTCTAACCATCTTCTAGATTCACAAAGGACAAGGGGTTAGAGTTAAGACCCAGCCCTAAAAAGCCTTATACCTTTGTTGATTAAGAAAGGTAAAGTTAAGGGTAAACATTTTTATTTAGTTTTATTCAAATAAGAGAAAAGATAGTAAAGGCAACAGTGGGGGCTCATGGAAGGGGGCAAAGAAGGCGGAGCTTCCTCAGAAATTTGAGAGGAAAAGGAGAAATGATTCAGACATTGTGATAATAAATCTATTTGATATTATGTATATGTATAATATTGTGTAATATGCAGTCAGAACCCTGTCAGACGTCTGCAGGAGTTAAAAACGGGCTTGTCATGGTGGGAACATTAATCAGCCAATCAGAAATTAGTTTGTTTTTGTAACTAAGGAAGCAAGAATACTTTCCGAAATTATTTAGCCAATCAGAAATCAGTTTATATTTGTTGCTATAGAAAATTCACTATCTCCTTGCAGTGAATAAAGACACCCGGAAGAAGGTGAACCTCTAACCAATCACAATCCATCTTTTGACAATGTCCCTATATGACGTATTTCAACGTGTTGAATACAACATATGTTCAAATCCAGCAGTACTGTTTACTTTTTAACAAGTTTAGGAAACTACAATTTGAATACCAGCTTTGGATAAAAACAGTCCAAGGCCTTCACCTAAACTGGACATTATAAAGAAGTCAGGGTGCAGCAGGACGGCACTCAGGAAGATACCTGGAGCTAACCTGCTTAGCAATGCTCTGCTAGCATTGGCTTTGCATTTTGCAACCACTAATTTAAAGCTGGATTTGATGACAGGAAGATTTACCCAGATCCATGTAAAGACATGGTAACCGGTGAGTTAAAATCAGTTTCTCTCCTGGATGCTGTTTTATTTTCAACTCTTTAAATGATTGTAGGAAATATTTTTCATTGGTGCTCAGTTTGACTATAACGCTCCCAAAAAAAAAATCAAATCATTTTTATGTTAATATGTCAATTTTTCTTACAGCGGTGGATGAACTAGAGGTAAAATCTGTTGTTGAAAAATGTAAAAATAAATTATCTACTGACTGTGATGGTATTGATATGGCACTAATAAAAAGAACTGTTGAAGGTATATTAAAACCATTCACATATATTTGTAATTTATCATTTCAAACTGGTTCATTCCCACAGAAAATGAAAATAGCAAAAGTAATTCCATTATTTAAGCAGGGAAATAAACACCAATACACAAACTACAGACCAGTATCACTTCTCCCACAATTTTCAAAAATTCTGGAAAAACTTTTCAACAACAGATTAGAAAACTTTTTAAACACACAGGATGTGCTGAATCAGAACCAGTATGGGTTTAGAGCCAAGAGTACAACATTGTTGGCGATAATGGATGCAACAGAGGAAATAATAAATGCATTAGATCAAGGAAAATATGCAATTGGTGTGTTTATAGATTTTAGAAAAGCATTTGATACAATAAATCATTCAATACTTCTTAATAAATTGCAAATGTATGGTATTAGGGGAATTGCTCTGAAATGGGTTACAAGTTATCTATTTGAGAGACAACAATTTGTGAAAATGGGAGAATATCTGTCTGGGTGTATGGGAATTGCCTGTGGGGTCCCCCAAGGGTCAGTATTGGGCCCCAAATTATTTAACATATATATATAAATGATATATTCCAAGTTTCTAAATTATTAAAAATAATATTATTTGCTGATGATACTAATTTATTTTATTCTGGAAATAATTATAATCAACTAATCCATACTCTAAATAATGAATTAAATAAGCTAAAAAAAATGGATGGATTGTAATAAACTATCACTAAATATAGATAAAACTAAGGTAATGATATTTGGTAATTGTAAAAATAAAGAGGATATACACATTCATATAGATAATGTAGTTATTGAAAAAGTTAAGGAGATCAAGTTTTTGGGTGTAGTACTGGATGATAAAATTAGTTGGAAACCACATGTCAGATACATACAAAATAAAGTTGCAAAAAATATTGCAATTATAAATAAAATTAAGCAGGTCCTAGATTATAAATCACTTCATATTTTGTATTGTTCATTAGTACTTCCATACTTGACTTATTGTATAGAAGTTTGGGGTAACAGTTATAAAAGTAAACTTAATTCATTGTTAATATTACAAAAAAGGGCAGTCCGTGTTATACACAAAGTCGGGTACCTCGAACATACTAATTTATTGTTTTTACATTCGAAGTTATTGAAATTATGGGATCTGGTTCATTATTACACAGCACAATTAATGTTTAAAGTTAGTAAAAACCTCTTGCCACACAATATACAGAATCTATTCAGGGAGAGAGAAGGGAAATATAATTTACGGGGGAATACAAAATTTAAAATTCACTTAGTAAGATCTACACGGAAGAGTTTTTGTGTGTCTGTGTGTGGGGTAAAATTGTGGAATGGGTTGGGGGAGAAACACAGGCAATGTCCCAACATCCATATATTTAAATCAACATATAAAGAAATGATTTTGAGCAGTATGAGAATGAAGGGCAGTGATGTTACATTGTGTCTTCAGTGAGGGAAGGTTGTTGTGTGTTATGGTGATTGTGAAGGTGATGGTGTTGTTTGTGTTTGCATTGAACATGCCAGAATTGTATGTTTATTGTTGTTGTAATATTGTTGGATATGGACTGTCATTGTTGTGTCATTTTTGTTGTATAAATTGACTATGGGTGTATTAAGGTGAATGTGGTTGTGGGATAATGATGATTATGAGTAATACTGTAATTTGTTTGGTGTGGAGAAGGGGTGGGACTGTATAAGCCTTGGCTTCTTCCCACTCCTTTTGAACATTTTATTTTGGTTTGTTTTTTTGTTGTGTTTTGAACTCTCTTTTTTCTTTTAACAATGTTCAAATAAAAATCAATCAATCAATCAATCAATATGTAACAACAAATAGCCATTCTTGTAGTAACTAGTGAGGCACACAACTCCTAAATAGCACATTAAATCATATTGAACAGGATCAAGTGACATCAAATCAACAAACGGGACACTTTTACAAATACTTGTAACACTTTTATAAAATACTTGCAAAGCATTACTTTTAATTTGATGTCATTATTTTGGCTTTTTAGTCTCCCATTTGATCCCATTTTTTGTTGGTGCTGGGGTGAGGACAGGTCGTCATCTGTTCTTGGTCAGATTTTTTTCATGCTGAGTGAGGCTGGTGTAATGTTGTCTTGAATAACATGTTGGTCAACATAGTGATGTTTTTTGGGGCTTTGCAAAAGCTGCATTTAACCCTCTGAGTGTGTATGGTGCAGAACTGCGACATAACCCTTAGTGGTCAAGAGTGGTAAATATTTTTTGTCAATAAAATAGTTCCGATTTCCAAGGCTATAACTTGAAAGTGGTAAGAGATAATGGCTTACTGTCAATTAGAAAAATGTAAAATATCATCCAAAGTTTCAGATAGGAATACATTTATGCAGCTAATTTGCATAATGTCACGGCACCTCTTTAAATTCCATAACTCAGTCAAAACTGGACTTTGGATGTATTTACACAAAAATGGTTCAGTCTTTTGACACCATTTTTTTGATAAGATAATGAGGTACCTCATTATCTTATCTTCAAAGTATATGAACAAGAAACCAGTACATTTAAAAAAAAAAACCAACAGAAATTTCTCACTTACTTTTAACAAAGTCAGTGAGAAGGCAGGCGCAGTGCCGCGCTCTGCCACTAGAGGCACGCAAATTCTCACACTTAATTAATATCTGTGGAACTAAAGACTTGAGGTCATCGCAACTGTAGGTGTGTGTCTGTTCATGATTAACTTGCCTCCTCGGTGGGATCACCCATGAGCCTCTACTGAAAGGCAATGAAATCCCTCCATCCATCCATCCATCCATCTTCTACCACTTCTCCGGAGGTCCTGGTCGCAGAGGCAGCAGTTCAAGCAGAGAAGCCCAGACTTCCCACTCCCCAGCCACCTGCTCCAGCTCTTCAGAGAGGATACCAAGGAGTTCCCAGACCAGCTGGGAGACATTGTCTGTCCAGCGAGTCCTGGGTCTACCCCGGGGTCTCCTCCCAGTGGGATGTGCCCTAAACACCTCAAGCGGGAGGCATCCAGGAGGCATCCTGATCAGATGCCCATACCACCTCAACTGGCTCCTTTCAATGTGGAGCAACAACAGTTCTACTCTGAGCTTATCCCGGATGACTGAGCTCCTCACCCTATCTCTAAGGGTGAGTCCAGCAATCCTACGAAGGAAGCTCATTTCAGCCGCTTGTATCCGTGATCTCATTCTTTCAGTCATTACCCAAAGCTCATGACCATAGGTGAGGGTGGGAACGTAGACTGACCAGTAAATCGACAGCTTTGCCTTAGAGTTTAGCTCCCTCTTCACCACAACAGACCGGTACAACATCCACATCACTGCAGATGCTGCTCCGATCCGTTTGTCAGTCTCTCACTCCATTCTCCCCCAACTTGTGAATAAGACCCCAAGATACTTAAACTCCTCCACTTGGGGCAGGAGAGGACAATCCACCTTTTTCTGGCTGAGGACAATGGACTCGGACTTAGAGGTATTGATTCTCATCCCAGCCACTTCACACTCAGCGACAAACCATCCCAGTAAGACCTGTAGGTCATTGCTGGATGAAGCCAACAGGACAGCATCATCTGCAAACAACAGAGATGAGATCCTGTGGTCACCAAGCATGACACCCTCCGTTCCCTGGCTGCACCTAGAAATCCTGTCCATAAAAATTATGAACAGGATCGGTGACAAAGGGCAACCCTGGCGGAGTCCAACTCTCACTGGGAATGAGTCCGACAGAGTGTTGGCAATACAAACCAAACTCTGACAACGGTCGTATAGAGACCGGATAGCTTGTAACAACAAGCCCGATAACCCCATACTCCCGAAGCACCCCCCACAAAAAACCACGAGGGACGTGATTGAATGTCTTCTCCAAGTCCACAAAACACATGTAAACTGGTTGGGCAAACTCCCTGTTGTGATCCCGAGTGCGGTTCTGTGCCGTGCTGGGGTCTCCTGATTATTATCCTTTTTCTGTATATGTATTTAGTCCTGTTCATCTGTCTTTATGGTTTGTGCTTTTATTTTGACAGCACCGCAGCAGAACTTCCGCCTGTCAGTCTGTTCGCGGCCTGTCACAGCTGTTTATGTTCTACTGATTGCATTCACTCCTCACCTGTTGGTTTTCTGTAGTATTATTTAAGTTCACTAGCAAGGCTCATTCTTCGCTGTGACCTCACCCAACCTAGGCTGGAGTCCCCAACCCTGACTCCAGTCCATTCTTCAGCGTCAGGTTTTGCCCTCGCTATTTGTATGTAAGTGTTTGTATTGATTCTCTTTATTTCTCCTGTTATTCACCCTTCAAGGTCGTGCATATAGTTGTTTGTGTTTTGCCCCTCGTGGCACATTCTTTTGTTCTTTTTCATTAATAAATAACCAAACTCACTGCTGGCAATTGGTGCCTCATTTATGCCCTGAAAGGGGCATACATAACACTCCCACGAACCCTCGAGGATTTTCGAGAGAGTAAAGAGTTGGTCTGATGTGCCACGGCCGGGACGAAAACCACATTCCTCCTCTTGAATCCGAGGTTTGACCAACGGCCGGATTCTCCTCTCCAGTACCTTGGCATAGACCTTCCCAGGGAGGCTGAGGAGTGTGATCCCTCTAAAGTTGGAGCACACCCTCCGGTCCCCTTTTTTGAAGAGAGGAACCACCACCCCGATTTGCCATGCCAAAGGCACTGTCCCCAATCTCCACGCAATGTTGCAGAGGCGTGTCAACCATGACAGCCATACAACATCCAGAGCCTTGAGGTACTCAGGGTGGATCTCATCCACCCCCGAGGCCCAGCCACCAAAGAGATTTTTAACCACCTTGGCGACCTCAGCCCTGTGATGGGCGAGTCATCCCCCTCATCCACAAGCCCTGCTTCCTCTGTGGAAGGCGTGTCAGTGGGATTGAGGAGATCCTCGAAGTATTCCATGGCCTCACCGAACTCCTCCCACACCCAAGTATTTGCTTCAGTAACCACCCAAGCCACACTCCACTTGGCCTGCAGGTACACTTCAGCTGCTTCGGGAGTCCCACAAGCCAACCAAGCTTGATAGGACTCCTTCTTCAGCTTAATGGCCCCCCTCACCACTGGTGTCTACCACTTGGTTCGGGGGTTGCCACCACAAGATGCCCCAACGACCTTGCGGCCGCAGCTCTGAGCAGCCGCTTCAACAATGGAGATGGAGAACATGGCCCATTCAGACTCTATGTCTCCAGACTCCCTTGGAATGTGGTCGAAGTTCTTCTGGAGGTGGGAGTTGAAAACCTCCCAAACAGAGGCTTCAGCCAGACATTCCCAGCACACCCCCACTATACGTTTGGGTCTACCAGGTCTAGTGTCCAAGACATACTGTCGCAGATCTGATGACACGATAACAAAATCTATCATCGACCTGTGACCTAGGGTGTTCTGGTGCCAGGTGCACATATGAACACCCTTATGCTTGAACATGGTGTTTGTTGTGGACAAACTGTGGGTAGCACAGAAGTCCAATAACTGAACACCACTCGGGTTCAGATCGGGCAGGCTGTTCCTCCCAATCACCCCCCTCCAGGTTTCACTGTCATTGCCCACATGTGCATTGAAGTCCCCCAGTAGGACAATGGAGTCTCCAAGAGGAGCACCCTCCAGCACCCCAATCAGAGACTCCAAAAAGGGGGGGTACTCTGAACCATCATTTGGTGCATAGGCGCAAATGATGGTCAGGACCGTTTCTCACAACAACCCTTTCATCCACTGGGGAAAAGTCCAATATAGAAGCCGGAAGGTGGGGAGGATACAAGAATACCCACCCCTGCTTGACGCCTCTCACCCTGGGCAACTCCAGAGTAGGCCAAGCTCCAGCCCCTCTCCAGGAGACTGGTTCTGGAACCGCAGCTGTGTGTTGAGGTGAGGCCGACTATATCTAGCCAGTATCTCTCAACCTCATGCTCCAGCTCAGGCTCCTTCCCCACCAGATAGGTGGCATTCAACGTCCCAAAAGCCAGTTTAGGAAGCCTGGAATCAGACCGCCAAGGTCTCCGCCTTCGACCGCCACCTAATCCACATAGTACTGGACCCCCATGGTCACTCCTGCAGGTGGTGAGCCCACTGGAGGGTGGACCCATGTAACTTCTTCAGGCTGAGCCCGGCCGGGTCCCATGGGCAGAAACTCGGCCACCAGGTGGTAGCCATCAAGCCCCTCCCCCAGGCCTGGCTCCAGGGTGGGGCCCCAGTAACCCCATACCGGCTGGGGTACACTGAATCTTTGTTTTAGCATTCATCATGAGAGTGCAATGAAATCCATTCAGTGTAAAATCGTACCTCCTACCTATCTACAAGTTATGTTTATGTGAACCTCTGAATCTAAAAACTTTGTGTTGATCCATTTCACAGAGTGCAGATACTCCGACTCCCACATCCATTCACAAGTACAGTGTTTGTGTTGTATCCGTTAGCAATATTATGTAACAGTTCCCACACTGAGGCCGGGATACCGCTTCCCTCCCTGAATAGATGCTGAGCAGCAGGGAATTTCTTCACCAGATCACAGCTCATGGTTTCCACAGAACTACTTTGTGTTAAAGTATCTTATCATCTGCTTGAAGTCCTATGCCTCTTACCTGGGTATGGCCACACATATACACACACTATCACTATTGTGTTATGTATTGTGCGTGTGAATACAAGGCCTCTCTGTGTGGATACAGTAGCATGGTCTCAGTTTCAGCTGAAATCGTCTCAGTCACAATGAAGGCTCTCCCCGCTCTGTGGCTTTCTGGCGTCTCTGCTGGACAAGAGGCTCGTTCTTCTGTTGTCAGCACTGGATGGGACCTAATAAAGGTGGTTTAAATTGTTATGCACCAGAAGCAGCATGTAACCGCTATCCATCACCCCAAAAATGGGACATTGCTGCAGCCTTTCAGAAGTGCTGGGTAGGGAAGGAAGAGTCGGGTCGGCTGCACTCTGATAGTTTTCATGCATTTTAAAAGTTTCACATACAGATGCATTTTTCTCAAGGCTGACACAAACCTGAACAACATCATTACTCAGAAGTGTACAAAATCCTTTTGAATACAGTGAATACACTAGGAATAAAGCTGACTCTCCACCTTCAAAGTGAATGCATAATAAACTGGTATACATTAACAGCTGGTGTATTTGAGTGAATGTGTATGTCATAGGTCTGCAACGTATACTAAAAAAACTGTTTTTAAAAAATCTGCAGGGCCATAAAACCTATATAGTATGACCCAGATTATAAGAATAAATTGGCTCATCAGAATTCGTAATAAGAGGGATTTTCCTCAAAAATATGCAGTTATTCTTGTAAACAATTTTTCTTTTCTTGTGAATCTGTGTGTGGACTTTTCTTGTGAATTTTTTTTCATATGTACCTCATAAAGTTTAAATTGTTTGCTGAAATTTATGATTTTTGACAACAGCAACTCCTACATCTGTGACTTTTAACTTGTAAATCCCTTGCTTGTTTTCTTGTAAGTTTGTAAGGTTTTTAGATTAAATTAGTAGGTATTTTTTCCATAAAATTAAGAATTGACATATAAATTTGCAACACTGAAATGACCAAGAGTTCATTAGTTCATTTATCAAAGTCACAGGGAGTGAGTGATTGCAGGCAAAAAGAACTTATTTGGAGCCACAAGTTGAGAGCTCCTGCTGCATGTAGTCACCTGTAGCAACATGAATAGAAGTCAGTCTAACATTTGGTTGTAAATTACATAACAGTGTGTTTCTATCTCTGTATGCTGTGGGTGTGCTTTATGTGTGTGCACATATGAGTCCAAAGACATCTTACCACCTCACATTACCAAGTCAGGTACAACCCACCACAGGGTGTGTAATGCAGGCTGAAATGAGACACAGAAATGAAGCAAGACAGGACATAAGTACAAAAATAGGCTACCATACTGATTTAAAAAAAAAAAATCTTTGTTCACAATGCCTCCATTTTTCTATATTAAACACAACCTAGTATATACAGTAGAATGCTGATCAGAGTTTAGAGATGTTCTGTGTATGTTGCAAAACTGAACACCATACAATAAAGGATTGCTCGCAAAATGAGTTATTAACAAGGAATGGTTAACAAAACCTCTCCCTGGAGTTCACATTAACTACAGTGGCAATAGACAGATACACAAAAGGTCAGGATCAACAGCTGCTATATATGCATTTCCCTCCCTTGTGTTTCTGTTTGCTTGGCTGGAAAAATTGATAGCACTGATGATAGCTCGATGCAAGTGAATGGAAAAATTGTGTCATACCCTTTGCTTCAAAATGCAAAGCATTCTCATTATGTTCTTGGGATGCTTCCAGTTGAGAAAAGTGGTGTTATGTACAGTATATGGTAATCAAAGTCAATGGGCCTCATGCAGGAACATGTTCGTATTAAGAATGGGCGCATGACGTCACCCGACGGAAAAACTGCAAGGAATTGTGGGAAAAGTGTTCTGTCTGTCTGTGCTTAGTAGTGAGCAACGGATGTGGTTAACCTGAAGATTTTGAGAGGTTGTTTCAGTCTGTTATTTATTTATTTTTTTATTTATTCAGGTAAAAATAACATTGAATATGTTATTCAAACACAGGAAATGTAAATATACATATAAAAAGTCATACAAAATCCAGGATGACACATGAAAGTGAAAACACTTATTTCCAATGTGGTCCTTTCAGTCACATTATTATTCATCTGAATACCATACAACATTAGGATGGGGAAGTTTTGCTGCATTATCAAATGCAGCAACTGCTCTCATGATTGGCATGGAAAAAGATTGATAATGGCGTACACTTTTTTTTAGCTTCCCAACTTGGAAGAAAAGTGGAGAGTATCGGGTCTCAGAGCTAACAAAGAGACATCGGATGGAATGGACTGTAGCGGTCAGAAGGAAAGACATCAGCTCCAACAATATTCTTGCACACATGGTTGTGTGTTCACGGCATTTTCACCAAGGAAAGTTGTGATTTAAAAAATATTTAGAAGTGCAGAAAGCCGTCCCCTCTCCAGAGCAGCTGTCTTGTGCACCGTGCACATTGGCTGCACCTCAGCCACAGTTCTCCGTCATCTCTCAATAGTGTGTAAAAACACACAGGACAAAATCAAATAATTTCCCCACATCATCTCTGCTATTCCGAATTTCTCTTGCCAATCTGGAGCAGTGTTTTGTTTTGTTTTTTTAATGGCAACTTTTCAGTGTTGCTGATTTTCTTTGATTTTTCTTTAAGTTGTGATTACTTGTTGCCTTCATTACGCATGGATTTAATATCAACTTGGGACTGACGTCCATAGACTGTTTGGTATCATTAAATTAAGCAGATTCTTCTCTTTCAGATAGATAGATAGATAGATGTCATAAACAGCCCTCGCCAAGGGCAAACAGGTCGCCAAATGCTGACTGTGAGTTTGCAAATTTATTAACTAAAAGAAACACAAAATACAAAACATGCATGAACTAAAAACTCAGCTCTGAGGCTGGGGCTGAGAACACCAAGAAAAACAAAAGACATGAGCAAGACAGGTAAATAATAACTTAGCTGTTAAGTCGCCCAGGGGTTTCAGACTGGAGAGAATTTTTGCCACTGCACCAGGAAAGTGGTGCCAGCGGCTTAAATAGGAAACCCCCCGGATTGGCAACACCTGTGGGGTCATGAGTGGTGATCATTACTGGCAGCCGTGACAGCCAGCGAACAGAATCTGACAGTCGGAAGTGACACGCGAGCTGTCACAGCGCCAGCAATGATCAAACCAACAAAGGAAATACAGAAGCTAATAATGAACTGATCAAAAACAGAAACCTAATACAGCGAACAAGGAAAACAGAAAAATAAATAAACAGAAAAAAAAAAAACTAATCTGACAGCTAGGCACAGCCCCCCGCCCGTGCTCAGGATCATAACAATAGATAGATAGATAGATAGATAGATAGATAGATAGATAGATAGATAGATAATGTGTATATACTTATGAACGGTGTCGGGCAAATTACTAAAAAATAGTAACTAATTACAGGTGCTAGTTACTTCTTTTCAAAAGTAACTGAGTTACTTTACCAACTAGAAAAGCACTCGGAGAGCGCAGACCTCCGCCAAGCGCCACAATTCCCCCCATACAGTGTTTGTGTGTACGTTTTCAGATTCCTTGAGCATGTAAACATATGAGTAGCAATTGGATTCACAATGATTATTTGTTTATTTGACAGGGACAGTGCAATAAAGACACAATCAATGACAATCAATGTGATAGTGATAGGATTAGTGGTTCAGTAGTAAAAGCATTGCCTCCTTGGCGGAGGTAATAAACTGAAGTGTTGCTGTTGTGTCCATCTCCTCCACTGACGGATGCAAATTGGGTAGACAGGTTGCCGTGGGTTTTATATTATGTTATTCTGGGGTTGCGCTCCGCGGCAAACGAGAATTTAGAAGCTTCGCCGGCAGAGAGCTCGTTTTTGCGCAGCGCCTATGGCTGGCCGGTGAATTTCTGCCAAATGCGCAGCTCCTATGGCTGGCCGGGGAATTTCTGCCAAAGAATCCGTCGGCGGACAGCTGCCCGTGTGAGGTTTTGCAGTTGCGCGCAAACACAGGCACGCTGGCGGGCCCAGGCCAGCAGTGTTTTCCGCATGCTTTTGTGCCTAAAACGTTGAAGAACGCAGAGTTTGTGTTGCAGACACGACGACCAGCGCCCTCCACTGTGCCTGCGCACATGTTGAAAATGGCCCTATGTCACAGTGTTGAAAAATGCTTTAAAAAATTCCTGTATCCAGACGGTGAACCGGATCACCCCCAAAATTTAATCAGTTCTTCCTTGTACCATTTCTAACAACGCCTGAAAGTTTCATGGAAATCCGTCCAAGACTTTTTGAGTTATCTTGCTAACCAACAGACAGACAGACAGACAGACAGACAGACAGACAGACAGACAAACAAACACACAGACAAACCCCGGCAAAAACATAACCTCCTCCTGGCCTTTTCGGCCTGGCGGAGGTAATTACTGCATGATTAAAGTAACTGGTTGCTTGGAAAAGTAACTTTCACATTGCTTTTAAATGCATACTTAAATCATCTTGCACACATAGCCAGATAGTTACCTCCGCCAGGCCGAAAAGGCCAGGAGGAGGTTATGTTTTTGCCGGGGTTTGTTTGTTTGTCTGTCTGTGCGACTGGTCTGTAGTCGTTGAGGCTAGAAATGTGAGGTTTCTTGGGTAAGGGGACTATGGTGGAGGACTTCAGGCAGGATGGGACAGTGGACTGTGCCAGGGATTGGTTGAAAATCTTAGTAAAGACTCCAGCCAGCTGATCTGCACAGTCCCTCAGCACACGTCCTGGGACACCGTCCGGACCCGCTGCTTTTCTTGGGTCAATGGACCGCAGGGTGCGCCTCACCTCATGTTCCTCCAAAGCGAGAAACGTACTGCTGTGGGCCTGGTGTAGGTTGGCCGAGACAGGTGCAGCGACCTCAAAGCAGGCAAAGAAGATATTCAGCTCCTCCGCCAGTGTGAGGTCACCTACCATGGTTCCCGGATTTGTTCGATAGTTAGCCAGGTGCTGGATGCCCCGCCACACCTGCCGGCTATTATTGCTGTCCAGATGGTCCTCAATCCTCCTCCTATAGTCTGCCTTAGCCTCTCTGATGCCCCTCTTCAGGTTGGCCCGAGCTGTGCTGTAAAGTTCGCTGTTACCAGACCTGAAGGCGATGTTTCTCTCCCTCAGCAGTTGCTGGACCTTCCGGTTCATCCAGGGCTTCTGGTTAGAGAAGATAGATGTACTTTATTGATCCCAAACTGCGGATCTGTTTGTTCACTGTGATAGTGTCTATGCAATTTTTGATATAGCACAGCACACTATCTGTGAACAGCTCCAGGTCCTGATGTTCAAAGACTTCCCAGTTGGTCCTATCGAAGCAATCCTGCAGCTGCTGGGAAGCATCCTCCGGCCGATATGGCAACAGTCCTAGAGATGATGGGAGCAGTTTTTCTGAGGGGGGCGTATGCAGGAATTAATAGCATAGACAAATGGTCAGACTGGCCCAGATGTGGTAATGGTCTAGCCCTATAGCCCAATTTGATGTTTGAATAGACCTTGTCCAGAGTGTTCACTCCCCTAGTAGCACACTTGACATGCTGATGGAATTTAGGGAGTGCTGCCTTTAAGTCTGCATGATTGAAATCCCCCGCTATAACTTGCACGGCGTCAGGGTAAATACTCTGTGTATGGCTAATGCTAGCATGAAGCAATCCGATAGCTAAGTTAGCATTAGCATCCGGTGGAATGTACACAGCCGTTGCCAAAACTACAGTAAACTCCCTCGGGAGATAAATAGGTCTGCACTTAACAGTCAGATACTCTATGTCCAGTGAGCAGTGACTTTCCATGATCACTGAATTAGTACACCAGCTGTTGTTTACGTACACACAGAGCCCTCCTCCTCTGCTCTTACCGGAATCCGCTGTTCGGTCATAGCGCTGTGTAGAGTACCCCGCTAGCTCGATAGCCGAGTCCGGGATAGATGGTTGAAGCCAGGTCTTGGTGATAAGAAGAATGCATGCATCCCTGGCACAGTTGTTTACCTTAATCTGTAACCTTAGCTCCTCCATCTTGTTCACGAGAGATCTGGCGTTTGAGAGAAAAAGGCTGGGAAGCAGAGGTTTGAATGGCTGCTTCCGTAGCCTTACTAGCGCGCCAGCTCTACAGCCCCGCTTCTGCTTCCTCTCCCTCCACCGCCTGCGCCTCCTCCCCGCTGGGATGGTAATCCACGGAGAGCCGGGACTCCTCGCTACTTCCACCGGGATCTTGTGTAAGCGGAGAAACTCACTTGTTACTTTCCCCTCGTAGCATATTCCGATCTTCAGAATATCATGCCGGCTATAGGTGAAATTCGCTCGGCAAAATGTGCACAAAACAAACACGTAAAACAAAAAAAAAACATCCAAATACCGCTCCGACCGGTGAACCATTTAGCCGCTGCAACTATGTGCGCCGCCATCTGACATCTGACAGTTATTATACTGCCTTCCATTTTCCTTGTTTATGTTCAGTCTGTTTTGGTTATGTTTTGTTTCATTTGCAATTAATTTCCGCTCTGTTTCTGAGTGTTTATTTCTTATATTGATCCTGTGGGCTGGCAGCAGGCAGGCTGCATTTCTGGGTCTGCACTTTGCGTGGGTGTTTCCTGTCTCACTGCCAGTCCAACTACTCCCCTCTCATCATCACCAGCTGATCCCAATTACCATTATGATTCTCTCTTTCCCCTTGCTCAGGTGCACCCACACTTGTGGCCATTTACATTGTTGCCTACGTGTATTTAGTCTGCTTCAGTTCATTCACTCATCGCTGCACTATTGATTGTCAACTTGGACTCTCATCTGTATCCTCTTAAACTACTCTCGCATTCACTGGGGGATGCCGGCCCAGGGACGCCAGCTGTAAGTTTTTCCTTGTTTGTATTTTGGTATGTTTGCACAGTTTTTGGACTCCTGTTCTTTTCTTTAATAAATGCCATGAGTGTAATTCAGCGCCTGAGTCTGTCTTCCAGCCCCGTAGGGGCCAGTACATGACTCTTTCTTTCTTTCTCTCACTTTCTTCTCTCTTCTTATCTCTTTTCTCTCTTTCTTTCTCTCTTCATTTCTTCTCTTTCTTCCTTCCTCTTTCTTTTTTCTTTCTTCTTCTTTCTTCTCCTTTCTTCCTTTCTTTCTTTATTCAAAACCACAGAGATTCACTTGTTAAGGGCAAAAGTAGGATAATTCTGTCCTCTGTTAGACCATTAAGTGTGATGGTTGAATATTGCTACTTAACAAATTGGACCAAAAATGCCAGGGCCAATTTTTTTTTTTTTTTTTTTTTTGTCCCAGTCCAGCCCTGGCTAAGACAGCTAGTCGCAGATGTTTTTCTTTAATTGTTAATGTTTTTCTTTAAATCTTCAATCAACCACTGTGCGCTGTTTGAATTTGAGAGAAAGAAGCTGTTGTCGTTTTGGAATAAGCAAAATATTAAATCCAAGCTGTCACTGTTTTTATGTATCATCAGGTACCATGTTCACTATAGAAGCCAGGGAGGAGATGTATGAAAGATAACTAACAAAATAGTGTGTGGTGTTTATGTGTGTGTGTGGGGGGGGGGGGGGGGTGAAAAGGGTGGGTGCTCAGCACTGTTACATCCATAAAAGGTGGAACGATGATGAGGCGAGCGGTGAACTATACAGGACTTTATTAATGACTCACAGTATTTACAGAGACGCTCCCGTCAGGCTGATAGGTGGTCGAAAGAGACCGCCCCTCTGCTGCACAGCCCTCTTATACTCTGGGTGACGTCAGCACCCGTGTAACACTGTAATGTGTCCTATGAACAACATCACATTTTCCCCCTCTCTTAAAAAAAAAATGGGCAAACACACAGAATTGGAACCCTCCCAAATTTGGAACCTGAATCACACACTAAAGTGAACAGAAACTCATTAGGGCCTACCTCATTCACACAAAACAACTAAAGCTAGGGGGAGACGGATGGACTACTGTCCCACCCCCTACGTGGCCAGACAGATTATTCTGCCGTCTCTGCTACCAAAATAGTCCATAAAAATAAAATCTGCCGTGTTCCTAATATAAGGCATTAAACAATCCCATTAACATAACAAACATATATACAAACAAACCATACTCTTATAAACACACTCAATAAACCATGATTTTCATTTCAACCCCATGCAGAAGAACCACAATCTGGGCAATTTTATACCAACAATATATATTAAACACATTGCCCCCATTATCAGTCAATCACAGTGGGGAGCCCACCCCCCAGAGACCTGTCAGGCGGGTCCCGACCTGAGCCTTTTCTTCTCTTGGCGCCCGGAGATGACCCATGTCGACGCCGAGACATCCCCCCCTCATCATCGGCGTGCCGCAGCTCGTTAGGATGCCTCCATGTGCCATCAGACAGCTGTAGGTAACCATCCTCCCGAACAGCCACCACCTGCACCGCCCCTGGTCCTCCAGTCGCTGTCGCTTTCTGCGAACCCCTCTCGACCAGGTCTCCTCTCTGGGCCAGACCACATCAGCAACCCCTAGAGGAGCCCGACTCGGCTTCCAGTGTTCCTGAGTGGCACGTCGTTTCACCGTGCCAGCCGATCCTGCCCCGGTTGCTTTCATTTTAGACGCTGGCAGGGCCGTTGTGGCCCCCTGCTTCTCGGTACCTCCCAGCCAAACTCTGGAAGCAGTATGGGTCATCCACTCTGCTCCATCCGCCATCACGGGCATCCCACAGCGCCGCCCAGTTCCCTCAGCTAGGGCAACTTGGGCTCTGGCACAGAAACCCTCCCGCAATGGCCCTGGATGGGGTCAGTCCCGCTCACTTCCCAGACTGCTAGACCAAGGTTCGTCCCATACTTCAGCATCCACCACTCATGGCACCGGTTGGTCCCACAAACCACAGCCCTACCACTCCTTATCAACACCGCTGATGGAAAACCCCAGTCCATAGAAGAGGTCACAGCCCATCACATTCTCGCCACCACCAGTCACTATAAATTTCAGGTTAGCGACCACTGCCGACTTGTATTGGGCTGTCAGCTCCACCGAACTCACGATGGGAAGCCTCCTACATCCATAATCACACAACGGCTTTAAATGACCTCTCAACTGATGGTATGGGAAGAAACTCCTCATGGTGGGCCAAGTCAACACCGAACTCACTGCGCCCGAGTCAACCAGTAATGGTACCTCCACTCCATCCAGTTCCACTGTACAATACACACGGCCATTGGTGTCCGGGGAAACGGTGTGGATAACCGCAGGAGTTGGAGCAGGGGTGTCCACTTTATGTTGCCGTTCCCCTCGCTCGAACCTATTACAGGCCCTGGCAAAGTGATGCAGAAATCCGCACTTGCCACAGCATTTGCCTCTCGCCGGACACTCTCTAGCCCAGGGGTGGGCAATCATGTGCCATGGAGGGCCATTCCACTGCAGATTTTCTGTTCCACCCAGTGTCTTCAGCAGGTGTTTGCTCTGATCAGCTTCAAGGATTGCTAATAACTGAAAACACCTGCTGAAGACACTGAGTGGAACAGAAAATCTGCACTGGAATGGCCCTCACTGCCCACCCCTGCTCTAGCCTTATATCGGTGCTTAGTGGACCCACAACCCGAACATTTGGGTGATCCCTGGGCGGGCCTCATCTTTACAGCTGCAGCACATTCCTTTTCTTTGCTGTCTTCGCTGCCCGGATCCACAGCCTGTGTCGTTGAATAGGAGTCATGGCAGCATTGCGTAGCTCTCTCATCGAGGTCGTGTAACAGCTTGTCCGCTGCCTCACACTGTTGAGCTATCTCCACAGCCGTGGCTAGAGTCAGTTCGCCGGAGTGTGTTAACATCCTCAACTGTGCTGATGAGCACAACGTGTGCTCCCCCAACTGGCCGCGGACCAATTCTTCCTCTAAATCACCAAATTGGCAGTGTCCAGCCAGCTGCTGCAGGTCTGCAACATAGTGTTGTACCAACTCCCCGATCCACTGGTGGCGCTGCCGAAACTGGATCCTCCTGACGATGACATTTGCAGGTGCGCGAAAATGTCGCACCATTAGGTCAACCACGCCGTCAAAGCTATCGCTAGCCCCCAAGGTGGCAAGGATATGCTGTCCTTCCATACCCAAATTGTGGACCAAAATCACCCGTGCTCATACCTTCTTCAATTCGCCAAGGTTCAGTGCCACCAAATAGTTCTGAAAAGTGGCGAACCACCTCGCCCAAGGCACCAGAGTCTCTCCCGGAGGCTCCAAAAACGGCCGAAAAGAAGACACACCAGCATCCATAACTTTATCCTCATCGCCAAATGTTATGTCCGTAAAAGGTGGAACAATGATGAGGCAAGTGGTGAACTATACAGGACTTCATTAATGACTCACAGTATTTACAGACATGCTCCCGTCAGGCTGAGAGGTGGTCAAAAGAGACCGCCCCTCTGCTGCACAGCCCTCTTATACTCCGGGTGACGTCACCACCCGTATAACACTATAATGTGTCCTATGAACAACATCACAAGCACCCCTAAAGCCTTATTCATGCTGCATTCCCTCACTGGTCCGCATGCGCTTTGGATGAGCCCGCATGCACGCGGCGTTGTACATGCTCACTTCTTTCGTTTACCAGGCCAAGCAGTTGATGCATGCGCACAACTGATATTTGTAGTTTCACCCCATCCCTATGGGGAGTGCAAATGCGCTAACACGCTACTTTGTTCACTGGCTATAAAACACGAGAGTGACGCACATTTTTTTTTTTTTGTAGCAACAACAATGGCGTCATTTCAAGGAAAAGGAGGAATTACCATTTTCCAATGCTCTTCTCTGTTCAAGCTGCTGCTGCTGCAGCAAAAGAATTCATGTATGTTTATACTCACCTTCCGCCTCCTCATTGTCTTCCTCCTCTACTTTGTGTTTGTATGCTGTGTTGGTAGCGCCATCTTGTGAATGGGACTTTCAGTCTTGCACATGTTCTGTCAACGCGTTCAGATCGTGGGCAGGCCGCTTGGTCACAAAATTTGGACTGCACATGGTCGTCTGCAGTATAGCCCTGCGTACACTAGCAGAGTGGAGACGATGACGTAGATTTCGTTACACAAGGTTTCCGGTTGCACGTACACGGACAGCGGAGGTGCAGCATGAATCCAGTTTAAAGCTCTGATCCTAGAACCACCCCTGTATCACTGTATCCTAACCTTTAGCAATATGCATAACAGCAACACAGAGCACACTGTAAGGAGGAGAAGCTAATTTTAAAACATTTAACATGTCCCATCAGCTGCAAGGGCTGCTGAGAAATGTGAAGCCTATCCCTGGAGGCTATCCCAGCATCTTTGGGTGAGAGGCAGAGTCCACCCTGGACAGATTGCCAGTCCATCACAGTAACTTCAATCAAAGTATAGAATCTTGTCGACTAATTATTAGTTTATGGGGTTTACACTCTTATATGTGATTCAGACAAATAAGATATAGAGCCATTTAGTGAAAACTAAGGTTAGAATAACAGCAAATTATTTACTCATAACTCTCAGCTGGTCTTGACCACTCGTAAATTTTGTTTGTAAATGTACTAAATTTTAAGATGCTAATAGGCTGGTGAATCTCAAAACTTCACGTAAATTGATGGTACATCACATTTACAAACAAATCTGTCAGTACTAAAGGTTCTCGCATGACGCCCAATGGCTGTTCAAACACTAAAATAGAAAAATCAACATCAACATAGCCTCATTATCATTCACAACTGATATGACGATGTCAACATCTACAGTTGGCCATTAAATTAAATTCATTGAAAGATTATGTCAGATAAAACATCTGCTGTGACTGTCCTATTGCTTTGCTTGGATGAGCACACAAGCACAGAGTGACACTTCAGGAAACCTCTAGTACATTTACTATGAATTTTTACAGGTTCAGAAGTGCTGTGAGACAACTGCTGGTGTGAACTGGCACTATAAATAAAGCTGAACTGAGCTGAGTTAATGATATCGTAAATACACAGTTATTGTGTTCACTACTAGACACAATGCTAAATTCTTTCATAGTATTTGAATAACTATAATAATGGGTTCAATTGGCACAAGGGCTACCTCTGGTGAAAATTTCATCCAAATCAATCCAGTAGTTTTTGTGTAATTCTGCTGCACAAATACAAACAAGGTCCTTAGTGGAGGTATGCAGTCTCAGATCATCACCAAAATTTAATGGGTTCATCCTTGGCACAAGGGCTATCTTTGGTGAAAATGTCATCAAACTCCATCCAGTAGTTTTTGTGTAATCCTGCTAACAGACCGACAAACAAACGGGCAGACGGACAAACACACAGGCAGACAAGCCACCCCGATTCCATTACCCCCTTAGTGGAGGTAATTAGCATCTCTACAGGTATGGCAGCAATTCCATTTGAGTGTCTTGAATTCCAACACAAGGACATCTCAGTCTAGTTAAGGAGGTAATGATTAGGTTGCCATCTAAGCATGGTAAGATGCATGAAAGCTGTAAATAAAAACCAGTTATTACGCAAATACAGATTTCCAAGTTCTTTCCAAGTTAAAACTTAAACTTCACTTAAACTTACTTTTCTTTGCATTATTTGATCTAAAAGCAACCTCTTTTTTATTTGTTTTGGCTAGTTGTCATTTTTGCAAATAAATGCTCTAAATGATGATATTTTGATTTGGAATTTGGGTGAGTTGTTTTCAGTAGGTTGGAGAATAAAATAAAATTGTTCATTTTACTCAAACGCATATTTAAATAGTAAAACCTGATACATGTAAAGTGATAATTTTGCAGTGGCCTCTATGTGTTTTAATTTTTTTCCTGAGCTGAATGTGAATTTCAGTATAACTGTTTCTGAATGGGCAACATACTCCCATCTCAATGGGATGTCTTGGCAAAATAAAAAAAGAAGAGATACTAGAGCTGTCAATAGAGAGGGTTGCTTCTAAAACTAATAATGTGAAATGTATTGATTTTCAAATTGTTCTATTTTGTGTGGGGGGGGGGTAAGAGAAAACAACTCAGACAACAGAAAGTACACTGCTGTAGACTGTCAGAAGAATTGTTTTAGCCTCTTAAAAAAGACTCTATGGGTTCAAGTGTTCTTTGCTTTTAAGAGAAAATTGATAACCATTGAACAGCACCAAAAATTTTAATAAAAAGTGAAGTCCCAAATTATGCTGCAGACTGTAGTTTGGATGTGAATTTAACATAATTGTTTTAAGTAGTGTGATGGCTTTTAAAACAGGGGTATATTTCTTAATAGTCATTTCCACTCAATAAATACCATCCATCCATCCATCCATCTTCTTCCATTTAATCCTTTTCGGGTCGTGGGGGGGGCTGGAGCCTATCCCAGCATCTTTGGGCGAGAGGCAGGGTGCTCAGAGGAGCTCTGACTCTGTTGGCAGTGGGGGAGGCGTTCCACTGCACTGGAGTCATCAGGCTTTGCTTTAATAAGAAGACTGCTGTTGTAACTCAAAATTGTAATCGTAAACACCAAATTATATACAATATTCATTCACTGGCCACTTTAACAGGTACACCTGTCCAACTGCTTGTTAATGCAGTTTTCAAGTCTCTAGATTTTAAAGGTCTCTGCTGTAGGTACACAGCTAACAAGCTTTCATGCAAAGTTTGTGGGCAGTCCCTAATTTCTGCCCCATAGCCAAGACGCTAAAATTTTTGTTACAAACACCAGATCCTGGAACTTGCTTTACACTTCATGAAGCCTTTTTGGTTTGTATGAAAGCACCATTGCATTAACAAAGGCATATGTAGGTGTGGAAGCACAGCTTCGGACGCAGACCTTTTTCTTCTCTCTCCTGACTTTTAGAATTGCTCAACTTTGCTTCGCCCTGATCTGGACACGCGTGCCACCTCTTGAGGTCTGTCATTCTATAACTAATGCTACACCCAGAGGGGCAGACTTTGATCATTGCACTCAAACAGCCTGACACACACACACACATGGACACAGTTGTGTTGGGTAACATATTCGTAGTAATGAACAATCAAGACTTAAGAAACGAACCCATACTGAAGTGGCAAAGGCAGGAATAAGCATATCGACAAACAATGATCAGGTGCAATAATGTTTACAGATAAGAAAGTTAGAACCTCCACGGAGACACACTATACCCACACTACTCTTGGCAGTGCACTAAAGATAAACGATGAATAACAAATGCTGCATAGTGAGAATTAGTCTCTTACATAACTAGAAAAGCACTCGGAGAGTGCAGACCTCCGCCAAGCGCCACAGTTCCCTCCCATACAGTGTTTGTGTGTACGTTTTCAGATTCCTTGACCATGAAAACATATGACTAGCAATTGGATTCACAATGATAGGATTAGTGGTTCAGTAGTAAAAGCATTACCTCCTTGGCGGAGGTAATAAAGTCAAGTGTTGGTGTTGTGTCCATCTCCTGCATCTGCAAACTCCTAGGCTGTGGGCGTTGCAATTGAATGAATGAATGAATTAATGTTTATTTCGAATAGATTAAGAGTACAGGTTAAAAGAAAGTGAATAATATAACAAAGGGGGTAATAAAATCCAACAAGGTCAAATTAGACAATAACTCCTCTGATTATACAGTTCAACATAAGTTATCCGAAATGTGTGATGGGTGAATCCGCAGCTTATATTGCCCACCCATGTTCCATCCAAGAATTCCAAAGGAAAAACAAAAGAAATCATGACACAACCGCGTACAACCCACAGGCCAATGGGTTATGCGAGCGTTTTCATAGATCACTGAAAGCAGCACTGAGGGCTTCACTGATGGATGCAAATTGGGTAGACAGGTTGGCGTGGGGTTTATTGGGGTTGCGCTCCGCGGCAAAAGAGGATTTGGAATCTTCCCCGGCAGAGAGCTTCTTTTTGCGCAGCTACTATGGCCGGCCGGGGAATTTCTGCCAAATAATCCGGCGGCGGACAGCTGCCCGTCTGAGCTTTTGAAGCGCTGCGCAAACACAGGCACACAGGCACGCTGCCGAGCCCTGGCCAGCACTGTGTTCCGTGTGCTTTTGTGCCTAAAACTTTGAAGAAGGCGGAGTTTGTGTTCGTCAGACACGACGAGCAGCACCCTCCATTGGGCCTGCACACATGTCGAAAATGGCCGTCTCTCACAATGTTAAAGAATCCTTTAAAAAATTCCTGTATCCAGACGGTGATCTGGATCATCCCCAAAATGTAATCAGTTCTTCCTTGTACCATTTCCAACAACGCCTGAAAGTTTCATTGAAATCCGTCCAAAACTTTTTGAGTTATCTTGCTAACCAACAGACAGACAAACAAACAGACAGACAGACAAACGCTGGCAAAAACATAACCTCCTCCTGGCATCCGGCCTGGCGGAGGTAATTAATGAGTTCCATCATATAACACCAAGTTGCTGTATGTGACTATTCATATGCACTCCTATATTATGAAGTGGAATCTAGAATAGAAAATGAGGGAAACGTTTGAATGTATTTTATTAGAAATTTTTATTATATTTTTTAATAAAAGTTCTATAAGAAATATACAAAAAGTGACTCTGTAATAACATGATAAAATGTTTCTGGCTTTATCTAAAAAAAATAATAAAAAATATCTATAAACATCTGACATACAAGGACAAAAGATAGGCAGTATAATCAGCTGTTAACAGACAGTGACGCACGCAGGATCAGAGGGGAAAAAACTGACTCTCAAGGATATTTTGCAGTCAAAACAGGTTTTCAGATCTGACTGTGTGCTTCCGTGTAACATTTAAGGCAGGTGCGTGCATGTACTGTAGTTGCCTTCTCACTCATCAAGTATTTAGCCTTTAGAAATGATGACATCACATGAGTTTTTATCCAGCCACCTACAGTATAGCAACACATTGTAATCACTCCATTTTTTGTGGGTACAATAAAACTACGCAGAAGCTCAGAGTACGGTGAGGCTTGTATAATGAGCTACATTATCTGTCATCACGACTGTGGGCATTTTTAGGCTACTATAAAAGCTCAGTGCATTTGTGGGGGTTTGCAACTGTGGGGGGTTCCCCTACAGTTGAAAGTGCTATGAGATGACTGTTGTTGTGAAAGGGCGCTATAGAAATAAAGTTGAATTGAATTGCATGGCTCACTGTGACTGCACACTTCCTCACTGTGCCGGCTGCACATAGCAGTAACGTCCATGATGTGCTCTTTAGCGAAATCAATTGCTCACTGTAGCTGATTTATGTAACTTTTATGTTTATACCAACAGACTGAACAAGAATTGACTTTTCAGGATGGCGACCAGTCCAGTTTCATGATTACACATCGTCCCATTTAATGCAGTGGAGTCTTGTACATGTTTTTTGTCTCTGCTCTTCACTGGAGGTATCGCTCTTTACTCTTGTATGGGAAGTTTCAAACTCCCACACTGAATCAAAATTTTTGAAACCGTGAGCTTGCTTCCATCGCAACTTTCTTCATCTAGCCTCCACTTGGCCACACGGATTCATGGGTGCCATCCGGGCATCACTCCATCGAGCTTCCTGACTGGCTCCACCACAGCATTCCAACTCTGCCATCTAATCAGAGTCGTCGTCGTCGTCGTCGTCGTCATCCGAGCTTGGGCCCTCGTCTTCCGAGGAGCTCGGGTCTTTGGTGCTGGCGTCTGAGATCATGCCGTCCGAACTGTCAATCTCTATGGACGTCATTGACAAGTAGAGATGGACGGCCCTCGATGGGTGGCTGAGACACGCACATGTACAGGCAGAGGGGACAGGGTGACATCAACAAAGGGGATATGCATTCATGCATGACACAATCATGAATCATTTATGCATGCGTGTGCCGTGCACACTGAGAAAAGGACAAAAACGGGCAGACACCAACACAGCAGCAGGGACACAGGATTAGAATCAGATATGGCAAAGTATTACACTATTATTCTGCTTCATCTGATGAAATAGTTTAATTATTCCTCCCAAAGTGTAATTAAATTTGAGGTTCTGTGTGAGTCATGGAAACCAGTTACTGCACCTTTCACAGAGAGATCTGAAAACCCAAGAGAGAAGCAAAGAAGCCTTGCGTGCCCAGGGGAAAAAAAAGATATTTGTTTGAAACAGACAACCTGTCATTGTAAACTGTAATTTAGCATTAATATTTCTGCTGTTTCTGGATTGTGTTGATTGTCTGTTTCCAACAAGTGCATACCATCAGGTTGTGATTTAATGATAGCGCCGTAATTGTTTCACAACAGTCACACAATCAGTCCAATAACAACAGGGGATCGCAGGAAAAATACAGCAGTTTAACTTCAGTAGTGAAACAAAACAGAAATGTAAACCAGCACCCTTTTACAGACTCAGACTACAGTGAACAGGATGGGACAGCCGACAAATATAGGATGCCCACTAAAATAATTGCTCATGTTTGCACCAGGTGGAGAGCAATCAATGTCTGGAAATGTTGCCGTAGTGTATTCTATTGTCTGCTGAAGTGCGTTGGTATGTTGGAATTTGAAATATATTACAAGGGGAATAAACAACAGGAATACATAATTGTTAAACGTCTACATCATCCAACATTTACACAAAACAGGAAATGTGTTTGGGAGTGCTTTTAGCTGAGTGGAAAAAGGTGTAATGATAAAAAAAATAAAGTGGTTCTTCCAAAGAACTGAGGCACATATTACAAAAGCTTAAGTTCACAATCTATAACTATCTACTGTACACAAAGGCGCATTCTTCATTTATTGCTGAATAATGGCACCTGCTGGTTTCTGATTTAAATCTGGGATCCAAAGACTGCAGTATGGGAGGCAGTAAGAAAGCGAAGCGTCCAGTAGAAAAAGAGCCCCCACAGGCCCCAAGAAGGAGCACCATGCACCCTGATTCCCAGAGTCAGATGGAGAACGAGAGAGAAAGTGTGCCATTCTTCTGTTCCTCTTTCTATCCCCCCGCTTTCCATTAGTCTCTCTTACCACGCAGTGGGGTCTTTTCTCTCTTTGCGGGGAGCCTCCTCACATCCTTCCAGCTGCCTTTGCCTGTTCTTCTTGCACCTCCTGCAGGACACGATGAGGAGGAGGAGCAGGACCATGGCGGTGATACCACCTCCAATGCACAAGGCCAAAAAGACAAGTCCATTGAAGGAGGCTGAAGGTGGCAAACACAACCGGTGTTAGAAAAGCAGAACAAAATATACAGACTCAGGATCATGCATGATTTATTTGTCAGCCTTTTGAAGCACAGTCGTTTCATGTAGTGAAGCATTACAGAACTCTATCAATAAAGACTACAGAGGAGGGATACTTAATTTGGCCACTTGTAAGTTGTAAACTGAGTGACTGTTCCAGGCTCTGACCCAAATGCAGAGATGCTTGTTCAGAGCAAACCTGTGTTGCCAAGGATGACCTATGCTGTTAATGAACAGCACTCTTTAGTTTCACTCCTCTGCAAGTTCCAAGCGCAAAGGTGACATATCAGGTGCGGAATCACCACTCATGTACAGTGGTGTGAAAAAGTGTTTGCCCCTTCCTGATTTCTCATTTTTTTGTGTGTTTGTTACGCTTAAATGTTTCAGCTCATCAAACAAATTTAAATATTAGACAAAGATAACACAAGTAAACACAAAATACAGTTTTTAAATGAAGGCACTTATTATTAAGGGTTAAAAAAAAATCCAAAACTACATGACCCTGTGTGAAAAAGTGACCCCCCCTTCCCCGTTAAAACATAAATTAACTTTGGTTTATCACATCTTTGGAAAGCTGAGATCAATTTCTCTTGCCACACCCAGGCCTGATTACTGCCACACCTGTTCTCAATCAACAAATCACTTAAATAGAACCTGTCTGACAAAGTTAAGTAGACCAAAAGATCCTCAAAAGCTAGACATCATGCTGCCATCCAAAGAAATTCAGGAACAAATGAGAAACAAAGTAATTGAGCTCTATCAGTCGGGAAAAGGTTATAAAGCCATTTCTAAAGCTTTGGGACTCCAGTGAACCACGGTGACAGCCATTATCCACAAATGGTGAAAACATGGAAAAGTGGTGAACCTTCCCAGGAGTGGCCAGCTGATCAAAATTACCCCAAGAGCAAAGCAACCACTCATCCAAGTGGTCACAAAAGCCCCCACAACAACATCCAAAGAACTGCAGGCCTCACTTGCCTCAGTTAAGGTCAGTGTTCATGACTCCACCATAAGAAAGACTGGGCAAAAATGGCCTGCATGGCAGAGTTCCAAGATGAAAACCACTGCTGAGCAAAAAGAACATAAAGGCTCGTCTCAGTTTTGCCAGAAAACATCTTGATGATCCCCAACACTTTTGGGAAAATACTCTGTGGACTGATGAGACAAAAGTTGAACTTTTTGGAAGGTGTGTGTCTCATTACATCCGGCATAAAAGTAACACAGCATTTCAGAAATGGAACATCATACAAACTGTAAAATATGGTGGTGGTAGTGTGATGGTCTGGGGCTGTTTTGCTGCTTCAGGACCAGGAAGGCTTGCTATGGTAAATGGAACCATGAATTCTGCTGTCTACCAAAAAAATTCTGAAGGAGAGCATCGACCAACTACCCCATACTTTAATTCCTAACCCTAACCTCACAGGAATCTTTCATTAGTGGAGTGAAAAACAAAGTAAGGAAAAAAAAAAAAACAAAGAAAAAAAATCAGTCACAGACGAGAGTGGGAGTCAAACTCAAGTGTTTTTGTGTCTGTTGCCTGAACGGCTGTGTACTTAACCATCCACCATCCCCCTCCCACCAACCAAATGAGCGTTGGGAAACCAAAGTAAAAGGTGCGTTGTTCTGCGCATGTGTGGTGGGAGTGTATGCGCAGTAAGTGAGCTTGTAAAAATGTATCGAGGCACGTTTTGGGGGGGGATTTAACGTGCAAATGTATGTTTTTAGAGGGGTGGGAAAACATTTCTTAGATACGTTTTTTACTGAGACCGGGTTGGTTCTGCAGCAGGACAATGATCCAAAACACACCAGCAAGTCCACCTCTGAATGGCTTACGAAAAACAACATGAAGACTTTGAAGTGGCCTAGTCAAAGTCCTGACCTGAATCTGATTGAGATGCTGTGGCATGGCCTTAAAAAGGCGGTTCATGCTCTAAACCCCTCCAATGTGGCTGAATTACAACAATTCTGCAAAGATGAGTGGGTAAAAATTCCTCCACAGTGCTGTAAAAGACTCATTGCCAGTTATCACAAACGCTTGATTGCAGTTGTTGCCGATAATAGTGGCCCAACCAGTTATTAGGTTTAGGGGGTAATCACTTTTTCACACAGGGCCATGTAGGTTTGGATTTTTTTTTTCCTTAATAATAAACACCTTCATTTAAAAACTGCATTTTGAGTTTACTTGTGTTATCTTTGTCTAATATTTAAATTTGTTTGATGATCTGAAACATTTAAGTGTGACAAGCACACAAAAAATGAGAAATCAGGAAGGGGGCAAACACTTTTTCACACCACTGTAACTTATGTTTATATCCATGGGGATGTGCACAATCTGTACACCTCTTATCACATCACATCCTGAAATTCATGAAGAAGAAAGTTTGGCGCAAGCAGCCCAAACTGACTTGTATTCGGGCAAGTTTTAAGGACACGATGGGCTTCATGCATGAACCATTAGCACTAACAGATTTGTTTGTAAATGTGATGTAAAATCAATTTACATGAACTTGTGGGATCCACCAGTCTGTTAGCATCTTAAAATTTAGTACAGATACTAACAAAATTTACGAGTGTATAAGAGTTTACTTTGATTCAAGTTATAATTAAAATTAAAATTATCAAAAAAAAATATTAAAAACAGTATCACTCCATCAACGTCAGAGTCATATCAGATTACACAATATAAGCTTCTAAACATTGCCAGGGCAGCGCATGGTGTCATTATACCGAAGAACAGCGCAGTGGGGAGTGTCTCACGCAAGGCGGAGGTGATGGCTGGCTGATCAGTAAGTGACTTATCAGTTATCACTATACAAATCACATGGAAATCATTCTGATTTATACTGCTTTCATAGGAGGTCTGGGCTTCGCCTCTGGGTTAGGGCGCAGAGCAGGGTCTATTTTTGAAAATGATTTTGAGAAAAGGGTAGGCTGTGTTTTCAAATGAACATCATTTTACTGTGAAAATTAACACATCAGGGTTTTTTTTTTAATCGCTTTTTTCCATACATTGTAAGCCCAAATTGTTGAAATGTGTCCTACTGCTCAGCACAGTGTGACAGTTTCAGTACAGTGTTCACAGGTGGCACAAATGACCAAAGTGCACTGCGCTCACCTGAATCTTCATGTCGGTCACTTTAAAGAGGAACATCTGCAGCAAAAGCACACTAAAATATCTTATATAATCTGATGGATTCTTTCATTCTGCGATGGACTGGCGATCTGTCCAGGGTGTACCCTGCCTCTTGCCCAAAGATGCTGGGATAGGCTCCAGCTCCCCCGCGACCCGAAAAGGATTAAGCGAAAAATGATGGATGGATGGATGGATTCTTTCATTTTTGGCGGTGCTTTGATTCCATTGTTGATGCTACTTAAAATTATATGTTTTTTGATTTTTTTTGTATCATGAGAACTTCAGTTTTACTTAAGAATTTATTTTTTTCTTAGACTTTGTAGTCATTTCTGTGAATGAAACTGCTGGTCATAGGCTATGGAAGCGTGGCCTTATATACGTAGTGGTTTTAGGGCTTCAATTATGCAAATCTACAATACTCGTGAACACTTGCTCACTTTCACACAGGTGGAATTCACCATTTTTACATATGCTGCCATTTGGCGACATACTGTATGAGTATTTATTGAATCTGAAGTGGTTCCTTCGTACTAACACGGCTTACTAACAAAGTGCGCATGATTTACACACACTAATACTAAGATGTTCTTGCATGAGACCATATGAAGCTTAAAATGGTGAGATCCAATTTCCCATTGCATCATAAACCTACTTAGTCTTCTGTATATCTCATGTGAATGAAAATGTCTGAAAGTCAGTATGCTGACCTGTGTAGACGACGCGGAGTCGAATCTCACCCACTTTGCCGTGCACATCAGGTGGATTCTTGACTTGACAGGTGTAAGTGCCATTGTAGATGAACTTGACCTCTCGGATTATGATGGAGGCATCATAGCTCAGGACATCACCAGCCCAAACAACCTTCTTCTTGAAGATGCCATCTGGAACAGGATATGCTTTCTTGTGGTAGTATAGCACCTACAGGTAAAAATTTGATGGATACATTCAGTTAGAGCAAAGAAGGGGCAGATTTAATGGATGGCCTCATTTGGTTATAAAACTGATTCAACTGGGGCTACTGATACTTCTATAAGTATTCTATTCAAACAGTTAAAGAAAAGCAAAAGCCCAGAATTCGTTTGCCACTTCTTATTCTGTCTACTCTGAAAAAGCACACACAGACACAGGCTGTGTTAGATGGTCCATAGGGAGCTCAGTGACTCACCAGCTCTTCTCTCAGTTGGCTGAGGGGGTGGATGTTCTCTGACACAGTGAGGAATGCTTAAAATCTGTTCTAACTTTTTTGTAAATGCACAGACACTCAGGCACTCACCGACTCCTCTCGGCCCTTCAGCAAGGGTCTGAATGTCCAGGAGACTATAACGTTATCAGGGTTGACTGGAGCAGAAGTCTCAAACGTGCACTTCAGACGAGCATCTGTCCCGTTCACCGCCTCAACATCCCCAGAGGTGTGTATATGTATCCCACTGACCTGCAGCATGCCTGCAACATTCAAGAAAAAGGTGAAGCAGAGAAGTTAGTTCAAAAACAGAATACAGGATATGCAGAGTAAACTCAGTGTGTACATACTTAAAAGGTTTGTGGGAAAACAAACACATAGATAAGATAAGATAAGATAAGATAAGATAAGATAAGATTAACTTTATTGTCCTTCAAGGGGAAATTTGTCTTGGGTTTGTCACCCATGTGACGTGATGTGCAAAAGCACAGCCCAACTGCTGTGGGAATCCACCATCATCAGTAAATTTCTGCTTCCTGCTTGCATGCTGTGTACTCAGTGACCCCACCTCAGCCTACGCAGTGCTGCAGTGAGGAAAATCACAGATTTTAACTTGTCACTACAGCTGTGCTTGATACACTGAGCTGTACATTGTGCAGTGTAATCCTTCAAACGCAATTCAAAAGCTAAATGTAGGAGATTAAAAATGCAATCAGTTAATTAACTGCCCTTAAAGGCCTTCATTTTATTTTGAAAGTCCAACTGACTCCAGATCAGTCGGTTAAATCTGTGACACCTTGTGAGTAATAGCCACTTTAGCTGTTCTACTGCAGCCCAGAGAGGGCTAAAACTGAGAGTACAGTATATACAGTGGGGTAAAAAAGTATTTAGTCAGCCACCAATTGTGCAAGTTCTTTCACTTAAAAGATGAGAGAGGTCTCCAATTTTCATCATAGGTATACCTCAACTATGAGAGACGAAATAAGAAAAAAAAAATCCAGAAAATCACACTGAAGGATTTTTAATGAATTAATTGGTAAATTCCTCGGTAAAATAAGTATTTGGTCAATAACAAAAGTTCATCTCAATACTTGGACCTCTGTCATTGCCAACAAAGGGTATATAACAAACGTTTTCTGTAAGTTTTCACAAGGTTTTCACACACTGTTGCTGGTATTTTGGCCCATTCCTCCATGCAGATCTCCTCTAGAGCAGTGATGTTTTGGGGCTGTCGCTGGGCAACACAGACTTTCAACTCCCTCCAAAGATTTTCTATGGGGTTGAGATCTGGAGACTGGCTAGGCCACTCCAGGATCTTGAAATGCTTCTTACGAAGCCACTCCTTCGTTGCCCGGGTGGTGTGTTTGGGATCATTGTCATGCTGAAAGACCCAGCCTCATTTCATCTTCAATGCCCTTGCTGGTGGAAGGAGGTTTTCACTCAAAATCTCATGATACATGGCCCCATTCATTCTTTCCTTTACACGGATCAGTCGTCCTGGTCCCTTTGCAGAAAAACAGCCCCAAAGTATGATGTTTCCAACCCCCATACTTCACAGTAGGTATGGTGTTCTTTCTCCTCCAAACACGACAAGTTGAGTTTTTACCAAAAAGTTCTATTTTGGTTTCATCTGACCATATGACATTCTCCCAATCCTCTTCTGGATCACCCAAATGCTCTCTAGCAAACTTCAGACGGGCCTGGACATGTACTGGCTTAAGCAGGGGGGCACGTCTGGCACTGCAGGATTTGAGTCCCTGGCAGCGTAGTGTGTTTCTGATGTAGCCTTTGTTACTTTGGTCCCAGCTCTCTGCAGGTCATTCACTAGGTCCCCCCATGTGGTTCTGGGATTTTTAATCACCGTTCTCGTGATAATTTTGACCCCACGGGGTGAGATCTTGCGTGGAGCCCCAGATCGAGGGAGATTATCAGTGGTCTTGTATGTCTTCCATTTTCTAATAATTGCTCCCACAGTTGATTTCTTCACACCAAGCTGCTTACCTATTGCAGAGTCAGTCTTCCCAGCCTGGTGCAGGTCTACAATTTTGTTTCTGGTGTCCTTTGACAGTGCTTTGGTCTTGGCCATAGTGGAGTTTGGAGTCTGACTGTTTGAGGTTGTGGACAGGTGTCTTTTATACTGATAACGAGTTCAAACAGGTGCCATTAATACAGGTAACGAGTGGAGGACAGAGGACCCTTTTAAAGAAGAAGTTACAGGTCTGTGAGAGCCAGAAATCTTGCTAGTTTGTAGGTGACCAAATACTTATTTTACTGAGGAATTTACCAATTAATTCATTAAAAATCCTTCAGTGTGGACTTCCGGTTATGGCTGCCACGTAGGACGGACGTGTCTCGCTCTGCTCTGCTCCTGGAGAAAAAAAATCGGCAAATAACTCTCTCATTTGGGACAGAACGTATCCCAGCATTTGGGTGAGGATATGTCGGCGAAGCCTAAGGCTGGAAAACCAGGAAAAGGAAAAAGCGAGCCGCCGAAACAGTCCAAATTAACGGACTTTCAGTTCTGTGACGCAGCAAACAAAACTCCATATATGGCGGAGGAGGCTGGCGGCGGTGCGATGTCTGCGGGGAATGGCGCAGATGCGCTGATGGCTGCCATGAGTTCAATGAGAGCGGACTTTTCCTCTAGATTTGATGGGATTATGACAGCGTTGGAAGGAATAAGAAAGGAATTGGGTGACTGTGTAGAACGAACGGCGCAGATGGAGCTCCGTCTCGCTAGTGCTGAAGATGACGTCACCCGTCTTCAATTAAAGGTGCGCACTTTGGAAAAAAAAAATAAATCTCTGGAAGATAATATTTTGGATTTGGAATCTCGGTCGAGACAGAATAATTTGAGGCTGGTGGGTCTTCCAGAGGAATCAGAAGGTCGGGACGTATGTTCCTTTCTGGAAAAGTGGATTCCGGAGGTGCTGGGCAGCGAGGAGTTGCAATCAGCAGTGGTTCTGGAAAAAGCACATCGTATTGGCCCACGGAGAGATAAGGGACCGCCGAGGACCTTAATTATGAAGTTTCTTAGCAACAGAGACAGGATGAAGATCTTCAACGCTGCACGTGCTAAAGGAGAGATTAAACACCAGGACCAGCAGGTGCGGTTCTACCCAGATTTGGCCACAGGAATCCAGCAATTGAGGAAGCAGTTTGATCCCATACGTAAGGAGCTGCGCAACCTTGGGATTCGTCATGGTGTAATCTATCCTGCGAGACTGCTGACCACGTATGAGGGCAGAACCCACATCTTCAAGACCCCAGAGGAGGCGCAGGAGTTCATCAAGAAGATCAAAGAAGAAGAAGAGACTGGTGGGAGCTAAGCATGAACAAAATATAAGGTAGAATAATTAAGCATTTGCACAGGCATCTGACTGACTTGAAGTAAATAGTAAGTTTACAAAATATAGATTGTATTATATATTAAAAAAACAAAACAAAAACAAAACAAACAAAAAAAAAAAACTATGATGTACAAAGTTGTTAAAAATTTTGGAGTTAAGTTGGAAAACTACAGAGGAGAGTTAATGTTACGTCATTAAAAGCAGTAGAGTTAGGGTGATTGGGAGGATGAAGAAGGAGTGGCTTAGGCTGTTCCCCGTGGGTGTGGAACGGTCGATGGCTATATCGGGAGACAGAATTTTTCTTTTGATTTTGGGGGGTTTGCCACAAGTGTGGGAAGGGGAAATTTGTTTGTGTGTAGTTTGTAGGATGAATGTTCAACCACTCATGTTTTTGCTTCTCTGTATGAGCATGTTTACACTGCAAGGTAATCCTAAACTCTCTATTGATCATGGACCAAAGTGTTAATCTTAATTTAACTTCATGGAATTGCAGAGGTCTACAAAATTTAAAAAAACTTAAACAAGTTATGAATAAAATAAAGGACATGGGTTCAAGAATTGTGTTTTTACAAGAAACTCATCTGATAGAGGAGGATGTTAAAAGAATTAGGAGTAGATGGCAGGGAAGTGTATTCACCTCTTCATTTTCATCCCGAGCCAGGGGAGTTATGACTCTCATACATAAATCAGTTCCTTTTCAGGTGAAAAATGTAATTGGAGACAAATTTGGAAGATATGTAATCATTCAAGGTTCTTTGCTATTAGAAAATATAAATCTTGTGAACTTATATGGTCCCAATATAGATGATCAGAAGTTCTTTGCTAATTTATTTCTCATCTTATCATCACTTACAGGGCAACATATAATAGCAGGGGATTTTAATTGTACATTGAATCCAGGTGTGGATAGATCAACAGGACTGGATTGTACGCACATTGGATGTAGGATGACTATTAATCATTTTATGAAAGAATTGAGATTGTTAGATATATGGAGAGAAATGAAACCACAAGTTAAAGCCTATTCTTGTTATTCCAGTACCTACAAGACATTCTCACGTATTGATTATTTTTTGATTTCCACAGAATTAAGGTCCAAGATTCAAAACTGCTTTTATGATAACATCGTGATTTCTGATCATGCACCCTGTTGTCTAATATATGTAGATAAAAAATTGACAAAGGAATCAGGTAGATGGCAATTTCAGCATAAATGGCTTCAGGATGAGGAATTTGTCAAGTATATAGAAAAACAGATAGACGAGTTCTTTGACATCAATACTACACAAACATCAGCATGTGTAAAGTGGGAGGCTTTCAAAGCTTTTATTAGGGGACATATTATTAGTTATACAGGATCAAAATCTAAGAAGACTCGAGAGGAGAGAGCTAAATTGGAACATAAAATAAAAAGTCTTCAGGAAAAAGTGTATGCAGGAAGTGACCCAAGGTTGGAGAATGAATTACTGATTTTGAGAGCTGAATACGACAAAAAATCAGCGAATAGAGCTGCCTCGAGTCTTCTAAGATTGAAACAATCTTTTTATGAACAAGGTGAAAAATCAGGAAAATTATTAGCATGGCAGATTAAACAATTGGAAATTAAAACACCAATTACCAGTATTATAAGTAATGGACAGGTAGTTATAGATCCTTTAGAAATTAATAGAGCCTTTAGAGATTACTATGAAAAATTATATGATACCAAAAATGAACCTGATTTAACAAAACTAAATGGGTTTTTGAACGAACTATCTATACCGTGTATTCCAAATGAAAACAGGGAGATATTGGAGTCTAAAATTAGTCAAGAAGTTGGGCTAGCCATTGATAATATGAAATCAGGAAAAAGTGCAGGACCAGATGGTCTTCCAGTTGACCTTTATAAAAAATTTAAGAATAAATTAATAAAACCTTTTTTGGAAATGGTTTTAGAAGCATTTCAAAATAATAATTTACCATCATACATAAATAATGCCTTAATTATACTGCTGCCAAAACCAGGTAAGCCCTCTAATAAATGTGAAAATATGAGACCAATAAGCCTATTAAACGCCGACCTTAAGATAATCTGTAAAATTTTAGCAAGACGAATACAAGAAATTTTACCAAATATTATTAATCGAGATCAGAATGGCTTTATAAAGGGTAGACAAGGCTTCCATAATGTAAGAAGACTATTTAATATTATTTATTTTAATAAAGAAGCACCGGATACAGCTCTCCTATCATTGGACGCCGAAAAGGCCTTTGATAGAGTTGAATGGCCCTTTCTTTTTGAAGTCCTACAAAGGTTTGGACTTGGAAATAATTTCATAAAATGGGTTCAAATAATATACAATAATGCTACAGCAGAAATCCTAACAAATAACAATATTTCAAAACCAATAAAAATCAATAGAGGATGTCGACAAGGCTGTCCACTTTCACCTTTACTGTTTACTATGGCAATTGAACCTTTAGCGATAGCGATACGTTTACATTCACAAATATATGGAATTAAAGTTGGACCAACAGAACATAAAATCTCCCTGTATGCCGATGATATAATTTTGTTTATGTCGAATCTAAAAAAATCAATTCCAACCTTGTTGAATTTAATAAAGAATTTTGGGGAAATATCAGGATATAAAATAAATAAAACTAAATCTTCAATATTAATGCTAAATGAGACCCAGAGAAATTACCCAGCCCCTGAGGTAAATCAATTCAATGTTGTAAATCAGTTTAAATATTTAGGAATCCAAATTATGCCTAAGCTAGAATCAGTCGCCAGTGTCAACTATGAAGCCTTAATGTCAGATATCAATGAGTTAACTCAGAGATGGATGTCACTACCAATGTCGATGATCGGGAGAATCAATATACTTAAAAGTAATATTTTACCTAAAATACTTTATTTATTTCAATACATTCCCTTATCACCACCTTTAGATCTATTCTCAAGAATAAAAAAAAAGTTAGTGGAATTTATATGGAACAACAGGAGGGCTAGATTACGTTTGTCTTTATTATATTTACCATTTGATCGTGGAGGTCTGAAATGTCCAAATTTTATGTTGTATTATTGGTCGGCACAACTGAGGTCTATGACATATTATTTTTCATCAAATGATCTCCCTCACTGGACTGAAATGGAATCATACAATTTACCTTTACCTCTTCCCATATTCATATACTCAGATTCGGCAAAAAAATTACAAAAACAAGTTAAAAATCCATTTGTAAAGCATATGATCAAAATATGGTGTGAAGCTAAAAACTATTTAAAAGAACCACAGTTATTGTCACAATTTAGTCCAATATGGGGTAATCAATATTTTAAACCAGGGAGAGCGGACGCTGTATTTAAAGTATGGAATTTAAAAGGGATACAAAAGATTCAGGATTTATATTTGCCATGTGCAGACAACATAATGTCTTTTGAAGAGCTGAGGATCAAATTTAATCTCAATAGAACACATTTTTTTAAATATCTTCAACTTAGAAACTTTATTCGATCAAATCAAAATAAAGCTCTCACTCGACCTATTTATTCATCCTTGGAAAAAATGATGATGAAAGATAGTAAAAGAAAGGGTATTATTTCAGAGTTTTATAACTCATTGACACTATCTTCAAGTGAAAATTCACTGAAAAGATTAAACTACTGGAAAGAAGATCTGCAAATTGAAATTTCAGAGGAACAATGGGAATTGGCTTGTACAGAAGCTCAAACCAAATCAATAAATGCACGCCTTAAATTGATACATTTCAAATGGTTAATGCGGATGTATGTTACACCGGAGGAGTTAAATAGATATAACAAAAATATACCAGATACATGCACAAAATGCATGGAAAGTAAAGGAACCCTATTTCATTGTTTATGGGAATGTAGATTAATAAGAATGTTTTGGGAAGAGGTGAGGGTAACAATTGAAAAAATAATCTCAAAACAAATCATATTGAATCCTAAACTGTTTTTGTTGGGTCTGTACCCAGAAAAGCATAATTTCAATAAAAGTGAAAGAACATTCATAGACCTCAGTTTGCTTAATGCCAAAAAATGTATTGCACTATTATGGAAAAAGACTCATAGACCAGATGTGACTCAGTGGTTAAGACAGATGTTAACAAACCTTCCATTAGAAAGAATAACATATATACTGAAATCAAAGGAAATTGTGTTTGAGAATATATGGAGACCTTTTATTGATTATGTAAAAAATTTAAACATAACTCTTGAAGAAGAAGGTGAATGATGTGTGTGGACCTTGTAAATTCCAAACTGGTGAACATAATATGTATACTAATGTATTGGATTGTCTAGACTAAACAGAGGAGCATTG
The DNA here is from genome assembly GCA_020510985.1 of Pholidichthys leucotaenia. Taxonomy (NCBI): domain Eukaryota; kingdom Metazoa; phylum Chordata; class Actinopteri; order Cichliformes; family Pholidichthyidae; genus Pholidichthys; species Pholidichthys leucotaenia. The sequence goes on along the minus strand of CM035847.1, from coordinate 123,095,933 downwards.
TTGAAGACTTGATTTTGTTGGTGGTTGTTGGTGTTTTTAGGGCATTTTTTTTTTTTTTTGTAGTACTTTAGTGTTAGTGTTTGTTTGTATCATGTTTGTTAAAAAAAAAAAAAAAAGGTTCAATAAAGATATTGTGGAAAAAAAAAAAATCCTTCAGTGTGATTTTCTGGATTTTTTTCACCCTCATTTTGTCTCTCATAGTTGAGGTATACCTATGATGAAAATTGGAGACCTCTCTCATTTTTTAAGTGGGAGAACTTGAGCAATCGGTGGCTGACTAAATACTTTTTTGCCCCACCGTATATTCAGTATATTACATGGATATGGACCATATCCATCTTTACAGAACAGTAGAACTATCAGATATTGGCAACAACTTGGCTCGTCTCATATAATGTTGGCTACAAAGTCAGAGCTGGTATACACATACGTACAGCCGTTGACAAAATTGTTGGTACCCCTCTGTTAATGAAAGAAAAACCCACAATGGTCACAGAAATAACCTGAATCTGACAAAAGTGGTAATAAATAAAAATTCTATGAAAATTAACCAATGAAAATCAGACAATGCTTTTGAATTGTGGTTCAACAGAATTATTTTAAAAAACAAACTCATGAAACAGGCCTGGACAAAAATGATGGTACCCTTAACTTAATATTTTGTTGCACAACCTTTTGAGGCAATCATTGCACTGAAATGATTTCTGTAACTGTCAATGAGACTTCTGCACCTCTCAGCAGGTGTTTTGGCCCACTCCTCATGAGCAAACTGCTCCAGTTGTCTCAGGTTTGAAGGGTGCCTTCTCCAGATGGCATGTTTCAGCTCCTTCCACAGATGGTCAATAGGATTTAGATCAGGGTTCATAGAAGGCCACTTTAGAATAGTCCAATGTTTCGCTCTTAGCCATTCTTGGGTGTTTTTAACTGTGTGTTTTGGGTCATTATCCTGTTGTAAGACCCATGGCCTGCGACTGAGACCAAGCTGTCTGACACTGGGCAGCACATTTCTCTCTAGAATACCTTGATAGTCTTGAGATTTCATTGTAACCTGCACAGATTCAAGACACCCTGTGCCAGATTTTTTTTTTTTTTTTTTTACTTATTTTGTACCCGTAGGTAGATTTGTTCTGCAGTCCGGTGACAAGCCACCAGCTGCCAGATGCAGCAAAGCAGCCCCAGAACATAACAGAACCTCCACGTTTCACAGTAGGGACAGTGTTCTTTTCTTGGTATGCTTCATTTTTGCATCTGTGAACATAGAGCTGATGTGCCTTGCCAAAAAGTTCCAGTTTTGTCTTGTCTGTCCATAGGACATTCTCCCAGAGGCTTTGTGGCTTATCAACATGCAGTTTGGCAAATTCCAGTCTGGCTTTTTTATGATTTGTTTTCAACAGTGGTGTCCTACGTGGTCGTCTCCCATGAAGTCCACTTTGGCTCAAACAACGACAGATGGTGCGATCTGACACTGATGTACCTTGACCTTGGAGTTCACCATGAATGTGTTTAGAGGTTGTTCTGGGCTCTTTTGTTACCATTCGTATTATCCGTCTCCTCCTGCGGCCACGTCCAGGGAGGTTGGCTACAGTCCCGTGGATCTTAAATTTCTGAATAATACGTGCAACTGTAGTCACAGGAACATCAAGCTGCTTGGAGATGGTCTTATAGCCTTTACCTTTAACATGCTTGTCTATAATTTTCTTTCTAATCTCCTGAGACAACTCTCTCCTTTGCTTCCTCTGGTCCATGTTTAGTGTGGTACACACCATGTCACCAAACAGCACAGTGACTACTTGTCACCCTTTAAGTAGGCCGACTGACTGATTACAAGTTTGTAGACACCTGTGATGTTAATTAGAGGCCACATCTTGGTTGAACATGTCCCTATGGTCACATTATTTTCAATCTTTTCTAGGGGTACCATCATTTTTGTCCAGGCCTGTTTCATGAGTTTGTTTTTTAAAATAATTCTGTTGAACCACAATTCAAAAGCATTATCTGATTTTCATTGGTTAATTTTTATAGAATTTTTTATTTATTACCACTTTTGTCAGATTCAAGTTATTTCTGTGACCATTGTGGGTTTTTCTTTCATTAACAGAGGGGTACCAACAATTTTGTCCACGGCTGTACATACGCTGCACAGACATACTCTCTACAAGAATGCACAGTACCAGTAAAGACACATGCTCAGTGCTGCGTTCCTGCCTGGCAGCTGGCCAGAACTGCACAGTGAACCACCTGAGTACACCTCCCCCTCTGTGAGATCGTAGAGTCTTCCTTATGAAGGCAGATTTTTAATAAAGCAGCCCAGTGAGTACATCTGCGTGATTCTAAATCTCTGTGGAAGCTTATGTGGAAGCTGTCTAGTCAAAATTACCTGGGCTATTTAGAGAGATACATATATTCTAATAATAATACAAGCCATATCTAGCCTTATTAAAGTCGACACCCAGGCACATTACAGAGCACAAAGAAGAACACTCCATATGAGAACCCTGCAGAACAAGACAAACACTTGATGAGTGTTCTTGACTGCAGATGACACTTGTCAGACTGTCTATTGCTCCATAGATCAACTGAGTTCATGTGTCATACCAGACTACAGTTTTATGCCTTACATAATTACCTCTGCCAAGGAGGTTATGTTTTCATCGGTGTTGGTTTGTCTGTCTGTCTGTCTGTTTGTTTGTCTGTCTGTCTGTTTGTTTGTTAGCAAGATAACTCAAAAAGTTATGGACGGATTTTCATGAAATTTTCACAGATTGTCAGAAATGGGGTATCCTACAGATGACTAGATTTTGGTGGTGATCCGGATCACCGTCCACAAGAAAACCACCATTACGTAAAATGCCGTTTTCGTGAATAACTACTGAACCACTAATCCTATCATTGTCAATCCAATTGCTTGGCATATGTTTTCATGGTCAAGGAATCTGAAAACGTACACACAAACACTGTATGGGGGGAACTGTGGCACTTGGCGGAGGTCTGCGCTCTCTGAGTGCTTTTCTAGTTTTTTAAGTAGTCACCTACAAATAAATTAGTAACAAAGAGGAAGGCATGATCCTAACCTGTTCATTTACTACAAAGTCCACAAAACACCACAAAGACAACACTTACAATTAGAAGCACTCAGAGAGCACAGACCTCTGCTTAGGCATTTCCCTCTTTCAGAGCATATACGTAAATAAAGTTCCTGAAGCTCGATCATCATCCAGATCACCAACAAAATCTAATGGATTTTTCCTTACTACTCTACTCATCCCTCCCAAAAAACCCAAAACTGCATCTACAGTATCTATCTATCTGTCTGTCTGTCTGTCTGGGCATGGGTTGGAGCCATGTCTTCACCTTGTGTTATAGTTTATATTTCTTGTCACCAGAACATGGTCTCCAACCCACATCCTTGCTTTAAGTTAATTTTCTGGGATTTTCTGTATTTAGTTCATCCTCTCCTTTAGTTTGCATCTTAGGATTTTCTGCATTTATTGTTGTTGGTTATTGTAGTCATGATTCTGTTCTTGTTTTATATTTCCTTCTGCTTCGCCTTGGTTTTCAGTAATTATTGTTTTTATTATTATTATTATGATCAGAGGTCAGTTCAGTCATTATTTACATTATGATTATCAAGGTCTTGTCTCCAGTGATACTCTGTTCATGATCTGTGTATCCTCTGTCTGTGATTGTGTTTGTGTAGCCCCGCCCATCCTGTCATCTCTGTTTTCCTCATGTGTCAGCTGTCAGTCATGATTGGTCTCCCCACCTGTGCTGTGTTGTCTTGATTGTCCTCTTGATTATTTAAGCTCTGTTCCACTTCTGTTCTGTTCGGGTTCTTTTAGTCATATGGCGTGAATGACACGCTCCTGCCTTGTCATGTCTGTCCTGTTTTGCCTCAGCTTTTTGTTCCAGCTTCCGAGCTGTGTGTTATTTTCTGTTTAAAGCCCTCAAGCTGCGTCTGGGTGACCAGCTCCCAATAAAACTGTTAAAACTCACGTCCAGCCATTGGGTCCAGTCTCTACAACTATGACACTATCTATAGAGAGAAAGAAATGGCATTTTAATTATCCTGTATGTCCCATATGAAGTATTGACAAATAAAAATCACTGAATCTTTTTTGAATCTATCTATCTATCTAACTATGTATCTATCTATCTATCTATCTATCTATCTATCTACTTAGATCACTTAGATTACTTAGATTACATTTAATTAAACATTGAAATGAGCGACTGCAGGGAATTAATCCCTTAACCGAGCTCGGTCTGCTAATGGGAAGTTAGCATCAGGAGTTAGCATCACCATAGAGTTACAGTGGAATGGACTGGTTCTGAGCAACTTTCAAGGGGTAAGATGTTTAAAGTTTACAATTTTATATTATCAGCACATCAGAACCAAATGGCCATGAGCAGTTTAGTATGTTTTTTGAATAGTTCCCATTGAGTTAGTAAATTTAGGCAACATCAACAAATAAAATATTAAACTAGGATACTGTGTACAGTTAGCAACACTATACTAACCACCATCAGTTTATTATTTGTAATTCTGTTAATGCAAAAGTGCTCACCCAAACCTTTTTGATTCTGTTATTATCTTTCTGGCCTTATAACATTTTGCCTCACCTACTTAGATCTATGTGGGTAGGAGGATATCATTGAAGGCCCAGGTGTAAAATACACATAGGATTGCCAACCATCCTGTTTTAGCCGGGACGTCCCATTTATTGGGCTAAATATGCTTGTCCCAAGCGGGCTGTGCATTGTCCTGTGTTCAAGGCCGCCTTAGTGAACGGGCTAGGCTAGGCTGAAGCCCAGGGGACTACGAAGATCAGAGCCTATCATGAGCCAATGAAAAAGATCACACTGTTGTTAACTGGTCAAAATCTATGTCCATCACTTGATATTCATGTGTGGCTGCTGACTGGTCTAATTTACAAGTGCCCCACATGGGTAGCACGTAACAATAGCCTATCAGAGGAATTGTTTTGACATGTGACTATGCAAGCGCCAGTGAGAGGTAAGAAGTAATTAGCTTGGTCAGAATGTCTGGAAAAAAGTTTGAAAGTGGCACTCATAAAATTATTGAGAGGAAAAGAGCTTAGGGAAAATGAATTGCTCAAAAATCCCCAAGTGTAAAGGATTTTTCTAAGCTGGAGCATCGACTGGAGGAGGCTGCTACTGCACTGAGGAGACAGGTGGGCCATTAAAGCACTCACCTGGAGGAGAAGGGTAAAGGGAGAAGAAAGGCCATCAGACAGCTGTGTGTGTGACAGTGGACTCCAAACTTGTTAAAGAGTAGACTGGATCAAGCATGCATGCATAGAGTATGACGATATTCATGAGCTGGACTTAAAGAATTTTTCTTTAAAGAAGTCCAGAAGAAAGCACTTCTAAAAAAGGTAAGACATGCTATTTGCAGTGCTTTCCATCCACCTGTGCAGGTTTTTCATTGCTGCTGTTGTGCATTGCTTGAATCAAGAATACTTAACTGATGCAATTTTATGCCGAAGGCAGTATCTGTCACACTGTAAAAAGGGAAATCTCAGTATGATAATGTGTCGGCCCCCTCCATGAGTAATTGGTCAGTGGTGCAGGTCCTGATGCCATAGAATACACCTCCGCTACTAGCCAAGCGCTAGTGAGGAATTGCTCTTTGGCTCAGTGGTAGAGCAGGAGGTGTTAAGATTATAGCGTCATGGGTTCAAATCCCAGCCTGGGACATAAGGTGTAGGTCTGCCTTGCTGTGAGCAAGAATCCAGGTGAATGTCTACCTTGCCTAAGAAAAGGGTGAAAGTGACTACGTTCGTACACCTTGGCATAGGAGCCAAGATGAACCCAAATGATCCCAGGCTGAAATAGGCTATTCTGACCTTGGCCCAGAAAATGGGTCGTAACAATAAAATATCCTAAATCAAAGCTTTATGCTTGTTTTTCTCTCACAAGATAATTGTGACAAGACAAGAATTTCTTTTTGTTGTGCAGTTTTCTGTAAGATTTTATTTGCTTTACAAAAGTTTTTACTTGTTTTAAACAATCTTACTTTGTTGGCAGATATTTTTTCTAATTTTAACTAGAATTATCTATTGCTGGAATTTTTTTTGTTTAAGTAAAATTATCTGCCAACAGAGCAAGAAAAGTTGACATCAAATTGCGTGAAACAAGTTAAAACTACTGGAAAGCATGTAAAATTTTCTTAAACATAAACTGCACAGCAAGATGGACATATGTTTACTAGATGTTGTTTTTTCTTGCCTTCTGATTGTTGCTCTGAGTGTTGCTATCCCTATGCTGTTGCAATCCTGGAATTTCCCCATTGTGGGACTAATAAAGGCTTATCTTATCTTATCTTATCTTAAGAATAAATATCTTGTTGGACAAAGAGAAAACAAGCATAAACAGCCTTAATTTATTTCATTTTACTTATATTTGATTTTTTTTTGCAGTGTATTTATGTTTTCTAGCTCAAAGTTGCATTATTTCTCAAAGACAAACAAAAATGAGGCCATAGTGGATCAAAAGGTAGAGCAGTGGTTCGAATCCCACTACACCCATCTTGCTGTTGTGTCCATGGGCAAGACACTTTACCCACCTTGCCTCCAGTGTGTTCATGGTTCATGACACTGATGTATGAATGTGAATAAATGTTCAGTGGTGGTCGGAGAGGGTACGGGCATGGATTGGAAGCCATGTTTCCATCAGTCTGCCCCACGGCAGCTGTGGCTACTGAGGTAGCTTACCACTTCATTCTCTGTGGAGTGAATGAATAATGGACCCATTGTAAAGTGTCTTTGGGTGTCATGAAAAGTGCTATATATTGTAAATGCAATCCATTATTAAAAACATACGTAGCTATTACACATTTTAAACTGAGATTCTGTATTCTGTAAAATCTGAAATTTCTAGGTATACAGTGTATTTTTTTTTCCTTGTAGTATTAAACATGACATTGAATATAAATATTTTTTAAGGTATTACCAAGGTAAAAAAAATCCCAGTATTATGACAACACTAATGTCCACAACATTGTCGCACCGAGCAATAGTTAAAACCCTCTGTCCCTCTTTTGGCTGTGAGAAAGTTGGCAACCCTAAATACACAGCCCACCACTGCATTAAGCATATGTGTATATTACTGTAAATTTTCAGTATCTAGTGTGGATTTAAATGGTATTCACTTATATAGCACTTTTTCTCATCTTTAGATGACCAAAGCACTTTACAGATCCTGCTATCCTATCCACCCATTCATACACTGATAGTGGCGGAGCTGCCATGCTAAGGCACTGGCCTGACCCACCAGAAGCAAATGGGGGTTCAGTATCTTGCTCAAGGACACTTTGCATGCAGACAGAGCGGGAATCAAATCCCTGATCCTCCGATCAGTAGTCGGCCACACTACACCTGCACCACAGCTGCCCCTTAACTTAATTATGCTAGCTGTTCACTATTCAATCTATTAGACCCGACAATAATTTTGTTGCTGTTGTTTTCCTAGTTTTTGCCCACCTAGGCTGACAAGGGTTTTAAAGGTGGACTATGTAGAAATTGCAGGTGATTACTGCAACACCAAATGGCAATAATGAACCTTCATCCACTAGACTGGAGCAAATTCGATAAAGTTGTTTTTGGGGTTTTTTTACAGATGACCCATGATGACTTCTTCAAGTTTGTCTACTCCAAGTGAACCCATAATTAACTGCTATCGTTACATGTTCTGCCCTACTCTAGAAATTAACATCATTAAGTTACAACACAGGATTTTTTACTCTGAGTTGAAAACTGGCATAATACTCACCCTGCTGGTGTAACATGGTATTTATCACTTTGTCAGCCTGGCAAAAGTCATAAATGATTTCATAGCTCTGCAATATCATAAATTATCATATTTCACACATATTTAACAGCAAAAGAAATATTTATTTACATTCTAATTACATTTTTATATATTTCTGGGATACCTGAAAGTAGAAAATATTGCATATTTATACATACTGTATGTACTGCATATTTAAAGGTATTTAAAGGCAAAATCTGTAACAATTACTGAAATCCAGCAGTCAAGGTGGAGATACACTAGCAGCCACCCTTCCCCCTCCAAGATCTGTTGTGGAAGGATGGTGGCTATTATTTACCTTTTGTTCTTATTAAAGACAAAAATAGAAAAGAGATGTTTTTACCTTCTTTACATGTTTCGACTGTTCACTGCAGCCTTCGTCAGAATGCTCCTTTCTATTTTTGTCTTTAATAAGAACAAAAGGTAAATAATTAAAAGAAGACCAAATGAACCTACTTGAGCAAGGATGGTGGTTGTTAGGTGGCAAAATTCTTCCAAGTATAGAAATTTGCTAATATGACTTTATCTGTGACTGGATACAGTAACCTTCTTTCCAGCAAGGATTTTTTTTCCTCCCTGCGTCAAAAAAAGGCTCTCAATAGATACACTGTGCTGTTTACTCGAATATGGGCATTCCTTGGTGTATATGGACCGATTATGGCATAGATATAAATAGTTCATTCTGAGAAACTAAAAACGTAACAATTAATTTAGCAAAGTGACTGAATAGGAATAGAAATGTATATTTTAATAGCAGGCAGTTTTTTTAGGTTTATTTTTGTTGATACACTGTACCCTTAAAATAAAGAAAATCTTTAATCTGTATCATGATAAGGATCAACTTCAAAATTTAACAATTTCAAGCTGGGGCCAGCCGCATCTCTGGTAAAAGTTTCATGCAAATCTGTCAGTTAGCGTTTCTGTAATCCTGCCAAAAGACAGACAGACAAACAACACACACAAACATAACCTTCTCGGTAGAAGTAATGACATAAATCAGTTCCACCATGCCACATTTAGACCTTCAGCTGGCCAACAAAGGAGGATGAAACTGTAATCTACAATTTAATGATTTATTTTCCTAAATGGTGATATAAGGCTCCAGGCATGGAAGTGTGAAAAGTCCAGTGAAGAAGGAAAATTGAGACATACAGCAGGGAAAATAAGCTCTGAACACATCAACATTTTTCTCATTAAACATATTTCTGATGGAGCCAGAGACATACAGTATCATTCCCCATGCTTAATAATCACAGCGAGCGCCGAGGCACTGGCTTGCTGGGAAAATATCAGCAGGGGCTTAACTCATTGGGCAGTGTGTTTTGTTCCTTATCAGGCTGGAGAGGGTTTCCTGTGGGCTGAGATGAGACTAGACGGGGCCTTCACAGCATTTAGCAGACGGGTTTTTCTTTCATCGCCAAGCTCTGACAGCATTTAATAGCTTAATGTGTTTTAAAAGAGCTTGATGAAACCTGGGACTGGTATGTAAGAGTGATTGAAATAGGCTTATGTTGTGGGGTGGGGGTGAGCAGTTTTTGAAATGCTTTACTTGATGGACTTCAAAGTTGTAGTGAATTTTTAACACTGCTTTGCTACCTCTGTGTATGTGGAAAATATGAAGTTATAAACTGCTTATGCTTTGGATGTTCATGAGGCAGACAGCACAATCACGGACTGAATCAGCACGGATAGCAATGGTTTCCTCTATTGCTTGATCACAGGTGCTTATGAGTGTTTCCCAAATTGCTGCAGTTGAGCCCAAGTTCTAAGAAATTCTGGATCTATCATTGGGCTGCTACACCAACAACACACCAACATAGTTTGTAAACCAATATATCATCCATTTTTCATTCATTCTGAAGAAATCATTTGCATTTGTGAGCTTCTAAGTGTCTGATCTGTGCTGGTCTCTGTGTCTCCCCCACACAGGCTGTCTCTGTCTCTATCACTAACTAGTAATCAAGCCCGGAACATTTTTAATTAATGCTGTAGTGTAACAACTGACTTCATCAACTCTTGTCCAAGGATTCTTGACAATTTACCAAATTTACTTTCTTTAACATTTTCATGTAATTTCAGCATGTCTGTATTTAGCTGTTTTCACTGTCAGTCAGTTCCAGCCTAGCCAGCTGTCCATGTGTGACCCACTACACATTAAATCTGGGCTGTTTTATGGGTTCCATGTGGGTTTGTCCACAGTTTCCATGTTGGTCCCATCTGTGTTTGCCCACATGGACTTTACCAGTGGCACAGGTAAGCAGGTAATGTGCTTACCTGCTTTAATTCCATCTGAACCACACACGGGTTGAATGTGGGTGAGCAGGTTTCAGTAAAACTGGCTGTAGTGGGGCCCACATGGACATGCTGGCTGGGAACCAACAATATGGCGTGCATGATGAACGTCACCCCGTGGTCATCAGAACATCCAAAACTTCCACCCGGCTCCAACAATGCTTCCAAACTGTGTAAACCTTAAACATTATGCTATTAAGAGGAAGGAAGTTCACGAAAAGGCATGAAGACATAATGTGTTCAGTGTTTCCTGGATCTGGTCTTGAGTTCTCTCCTGCCTGGATGAGCCCAATGCCAATGCCCAACACCTTGGCTAGAGGGAATCCTGCTCATAGCACCCCAAACCAAGAGCAGCAGCTCCACACTGAGCCTATGCCTTCATGTGCAGCACTCTCTTTACCATAGAGTCCTGCAGGGTCCTCATTGCTCTGGATGCTGCAGCAATTCATCAATCTCATTCATTCATTCATTAATCTCATGCTGAAATGATTCCCCATGTTTTAATAACTGAAAGAGAAAGAAGGTCCTCCAGGCCAGAACACCATATTCCACATTTCTACCTTTAACCAAACTTATTTAGAATCCATGAATGTAAATGAGCATCACTAATCTCTCAAAACAACAAAAAAGTAAAGCGCTTTCAACTATGAGCTGATTAAGGATTAAGGTTAATTACTTATTTTTCAGAAATGGATATTAGCAAAATGACAGCACCGTGAGGGCTACATAGAACTCCTCAAACATTAATTTACCCCTGCAGTTGAAAGTACATGATCAGTATTTAATCTGCCATTAGCAGGCACTAATTGGTGAGGAAGATGTGTGCCATTACATGAGCAAAGACATTAGGAGTGTTGAATTTGGCTCATTTAGACACTCAGACAAGAGATAAAGAAACAGAGACAAGAGAGGGCTTAAGTGATGAAGAAGGGCAGGATGATGGAATAATTGAGAATGGTATAGGAGTATAGCTTGAGCTGGAAGATAACACAATTCTGGACAATACAATTTACATTATTGCTATCTACAAAGTTGAGAGAAGCTAATGCTGCTTGTTTGTTTGTTCGCCTGTCCATTTCCCAACTCCATCCATGAGTTTCTTTGCTGTGTAAGTTACTTGTTTATCTCTGAACATCCTGTGCGGTCAGTGCTGACCACACCCAGCATCCAGAGACACAGAATTTGCTTTCACAGTTTATTTAGCTGCAGCTATGAAGCCTACACACAGGAGCATGCCACAAATACAGACAGATATATGCATTAATCTAGATTTTGTTGTGTGGCCAGGCGTAACTCACCCTTGGCCGGGGGATCCCAGGTTCACTCCCAGCCCCCAACCAACAGTGATCTGTGTGGAGTTTGCATGTTCTCCCCGTGTCTGCGTGGGTTTACCCTGGGATTTCTCCAGTTTCCTCCCACATGCCAAAAACATGCAAGTTAGATTAATTGGCATCAACTGGGGTGTCCTTAGGTATGACTGTGTGAGTGAATGGTTGTCTGTCTCTCTGTGTTCGCTTTGCAATGGACTGGCGATCTGTCCAGGGTGTACCCTACCTCTCGCCCAAAGATGCTGTGATAGGATCCAGCCCCCCCACAACCCGAAAAGGATTAAGCTGAAGAAGATGGATGGATGGCCAGGCATTAGTCCATATGCCTTTACTTTATCATGTTGAGTTACGCACCCAAGAAGCAAGAAGGGTCGAGTTTGGTATGGTTTATTCCTCAAAATATCAACACAAGAAGAGAACAGATCATTGGAAACATCAATTAAACCCTAAATCAATATGGATGCAAGTTTGTTTTCCTCCTCTATATTTCTCCCATTGAAGTAATTAAATACTGTGGAAACATCTGAAGAAGATCCATCACACTCTTCACTGGTAATTAAAAAGACAAAAACACTCTTTGTGTGAAGTGTGCTGACACTTGGCTGCCTGATTGTTTTAACTTGAAGCCACTGTAGCAAAATTGAAAGACTTTTTCCACATGGGATTTCCCCTCAGGACGGCTTCTTATCTGACACAAACTTCTGGAGTAAAATGCTTATGTGCATGCTTGGTGTGCGTTTGCATGTCCTTGGGCATATTTTTGTCAATGTAAACTCCAGATGCTTGCATAGCTGGAATAGGTCATAAAATATTGTTGTGTCAATGTGTTATTTAACGTGTCTGTGTGTTTGCCAGCTATAATATCTGTGTTGGCTAAAGTCCACACGCTCATACAGCTCCACTGGATATACTGGTGTATATCTATCAATGTGTCCAATACATCACAGTAAGCTGAACTTCCTGAACCTTAAATGCACTTTATTCCACCAGTCAACACGTCATCTCGGAACAAACTGCACTTGTCCACTGGCCTATCTGCAGCCAGCAGGAGTAAATACTTTCATCCACTATAATAATAATCAAACCAAGTCCACTCGAGTTTGATTTGTTTTGCTTGGCTGGACACACAACCCAAGACAGTAACGGCCTTCCACATATGTAGAAAAATAACAAATTTGACTTAATGCATAATGTTTCAGTCTTAGCTTGTATTAAAGAGCATAACTCCAATCACAAATCCTATATGGGTTTAGTCTCCTATTTTCATATACATCTGTGCATGTGCTGTATTAAGGTCTGGACACTGAAGTTTTTTTTATTCTGTTAGACTTAAGAAATATGTTATTAATTTTTTTGAATGATTAAAAAAGTTTCACACTCTGTACAAAATTATTCACAATTATTATATTCTGTATAAAGTAGCAGATAGATATAGCATATACTGTATATATAAAGATATTAAGGGTAGGGGTGTGCAATATCATGATGTCAGATTGTAAAACATCAGAATATGTCCACGATCTCTCATCACAGGAAAATTGTTGGATCATGGAAGAATACATATTTTATGTACTGCAGATCTACGATCACATAAGCAGTGATTTCAAAGTTGTTCAAAGCACACTATAGTCTATTTTATTGAACAGACTGGTTTTGCTAAAGATCTGTGTTTAATAAGCTACTTGGTAGTCGTAGCTGTTATGTACCTTAACCTTCTGAAACAAGTTTTGTCTTTTTAAATTATGAAAAATTGTACACACAGATTAAAATCTGTTAAAAGGGTATTTTGGTTTAAATGGTTTGTTATTCTTTATCCTTTTTAGTACTGGCGGTTTTAAATGGAGAGATTAGATTGGTTATAGTGTTTAGTCAGTCAGTCAGGCTAATTTCCCCTCCTGGGGCATCAACAACTGCCCTCCAGCATCTATCATCCTGGGCCATCCTTTCCAGTTCCTTCCAGCTGTAGCACATCTGTTTGATTTCTCCTTCCAGATCCCTTCTCCAGGTGTTCTTAGATCTTTTTCTCGTCCTCTTGCCTTGGGGGTTCCAAGTCAAGGCCTGTTTGTTGATGCTGTTTGGTGACTTTTGTAAGGTGTGTCCAATCCAACTCCAACTTTTCTCTTTATTTCTTGCTCAGCGGGTAATAGGTCGGTTCTCTGCCACAGGTTACTGTTGCTGATGGTTTCTGAATCTGAAGGATCCAAAAACCATCAGGATAACGTCTACAAACAGTTATTGATGAACGTCTGGATCTTTCTGGTGGTCGCTTTGGTTGTTCTCCATGTTTCAGCTTCATAGAACAGACCTGATGCTTGAGTTAAACAGACGGATTTAGGCATTGGTGGTTATTAGTTGAGACTTCCAGATGTATAGTGTTCAGTAACTTGGAAAAAAAATGTATTAAAAGGAAACATGAAAAACAACTGTGATAAAATTGTAATTGTGGCCCAACCAAATTAACCATCTCTAGTTAGGTGTGATGAATGGCCATCCCCGAGGGCAAACAGGATGCCAAACGCAGACTGTGAGTTTTTGCAATTTTATTAAATAAAAATAAACTCAAGACACAAAACACAAACCAACGGAAAACACAGCTCTAAAGTTGGAGCAAAAATGTCAGACAAAAACAAGGACGTGAGCAAACAGAAAGATGACTTAGCTTAGACAAGGTGTCCAGGGGATGTCCAGGGGATTCTTGACTCAAAGGTTTGACGCCGCTGCACCAGAGAAGTGGTGTCCACGGCTTAAATAGACAACCCCCCTAATTACAAACACCTGTGGGACCATGAGCGGCAATCATTGCTGGCAGCGTGACAGCCAGAAGTGACACGCGAGCTGTCACAGCACCAGCAGTGATCAACATAATAAACCAGAAAGGAAATACTGAAACCAATAATGAACTAACCAAAAACAGGAACCAAATCCAGCAAGCCAGGTGAACAGAAAATTAACAACCAGAAAAGGGCAAAATTAACCAGACAACTAAGCACGGCCCCCACCCGTGCACCGGATCAAAACAGTTAAGGGTCTGTATTCAAGTAACTGTCATGGGCAGCGAGAGTGCGCCCCCTCTTTCCCGTTTATCTCTCCTCAGGTCATCACCGCACCTGAGTGAGAGGACGCACCTGCACCCTCTCATCAGCCAGCGTTTAGAAGGAAGCACTCTTCAGCGACTCAACACTGGGTCGTCTGGGTATACTGCCTAACAAAGACAACAAGAGTATGATTCACACCAGTGAAGAAAGTATTAACCTGTGTGCTTTTTCTTTTCTTAAGGTTGCTGCCATCGTGCAGGTGTGTCACCGGGACTGTGCGCGCTCTCCTGCCACATCACCAGTCATCCACAGCATTCAACCTCCACCCGATCAGGCACCACCAGCTACTCTCCCCTCACCCTGCTGGTTCGTCTATTCCCCGCTGGGGCCCTGCTGGTTCTTAGTGGAGCAGACAACTAAAAAAATCCTTCAAATGGTGACACAAGCATGAAATTTTGCACAGATACCCTCCTGGATATACTCTTTCAGATTAGGGTCCTGGCCACGTGAAAATTCAAGATGGCGACCTTTTTTCAAGATGGCCGCCATCAGTATCTGGCAATCTCACACCGAGACCATATATCTGTTGAAATAAACATGCTTTTTTCATTTAAATGAACTTTAAATCATGGGATTGTGATCATGAACTGTTTCTCACAAGAGAGAGAGACTGTCAGGAGAATAACTGACAGTCTTCTTTCAATAGCCTTTCAATAGCCTTTCAAGAGTTTGTACAAGCTGGAGGCTGTCACTTGGTGCATCTGTCGCGTCCTGGTAACACTTGCAGCTGACAGGAAGGACTCTGCAGTGCCAGATGAAGCCACACCAGCTTCAACTAGAGCTCCTGTCCATCCACTGGCTTGGAGGATAGTACCCAGCGACTTCAGTGCTGCCATCTCAATGTGCAGACCACCAAACATGACCAGGTACTTGTCCTCACCATACTGACCTGGCCACTGCCACTGCACCTGCTTTGCTATGGCGTAGATTGGCTGGTCAGCTGTGATGACAGGTACCTGGCCAGGGTTGAGGAAATCAACAACATCTTTTACTTTGTTCATTACATGTTTGACTGTAGCAACTGAATGAGCTGGATCCCGCAGGAGAGGAAGCAAAGAAGTAATGGTAACTTCAAATTCAGGGCTTCTCTTCATTGAAGCATGATGTGCTGACCATGTTAGGTTCAATGCATCATCAACTTCTTGTGTCACTGAGACCTTGTCCAGCCACTGGTACTCTAGTGCTAGTTGTGGCCCCAGAATATCTGTGGGTGGTTTTGGCATTGCAGTACCTGGTGGAACAGGATCTGTTGTCCGGAAGGAAGCTGGAGAGATATTTGTGAATGTATCAGGAAGTTCAGGAACTGACTTTACTTTCTCAGGCCCAAACCTGAGTTGCCCTCGTTCCTGTCCACTGTTATCCTTTGTGGGATGTTGGAACAGAGAGATGCTTGTGCCATGAAAGGAGGCAGTTGCAGTTGTTGCAGAGGGATTGTGATCAATGTTATCCATCACTGCAGTAGTGAACAACCCTTTCCGCAGCACTGGAGGACAAACCACACCCTCCTCAACATACTTGCTGACTGTTGCATCTCCAAGTTGAGCAGAGATCTCCAGCACTCTGTCATAAGAGATACTGAGACCATGATCGAACAACATCTCAACCAGATTCCTCTTTCTGGTTTTGGCATAAACAGAGAGCCCCATGTACACGGGAAATGGGGTCTCTCTGTCTTTAGAATGCCTGTGAGTTGCTGCTCCTTCCTTGTAGCGGGTGTAGCAGTTGAATTGCATGAGCTGAGCAATTGCCTGGTCTGACTTTGATGCCCCGAATCTCAGCTGTGATTTTATGTCAGCACCATGCTCAACCATCCCCACAAATTGAAGCAGAAGGGGAGGTATAGCATTTTGCACACAACCCTGAGAAAATGTACCTTCAAATCTAGACTTGTGGTCAAGTATACATCTTCTGAGGATCTTTGCTGCTTTAGCAATGATAAGTGCATCTGAAAGATCTGTGGATTGAGCAAGCGCTTTGCCTACATCTTCCTGAAATGTAAGTATCACTTCTCTATGATCTGCGCCAGATCTGTGAGCCTCAAGTCCTGGAATTTCAGCCAATAGCTTTTCTTTCAGTCTAGTGGAATTCACATTTGGTGAGTCCACCCCCAGCTGTTCCAGACGCTTTTGGTACATGTGGCAGATATCTGGCATGCGAAATGTAACTGGTCCTTCTGAACATAGGTTGCTTTCAACAAGGTATGCAACCAATTCTGAGATCACCATTGGATACACATCTGGTTGTGACTTAGTGTCACGTTTCTCAAGGTTCCTCAGGTGCGCCCTTTCCCTGTTGTAGAGAGCCCGAAGGCAAACATTATGGTACTTGAACTCCTGTGCAATGACATCACCACCAGTCAATCTTGCAAGAAGCTTACTGTAGCTGTCGCAGTAAAGAATGTTTTTCTTTTACTGTTTGTTTGTTTATATATATTGTAATACCCATCTAAGAGTTGATTTACACCTGTGTTACGTTACTGCTGCCATCTAGTGGACGGCAAATGACATGCAACCCAGTGGTAGGAGAGAGCGTGTAAACTAGCATACAGTGCTCACGTGCTCAGTTAGCAGAGAGAGAAGCTCAGAAGCTGCAGACTCGGGCACAGAGAGAAGAGGCTCCAAAAGCCCTGAGTAAAACTAAAGAAAATGGACTCTAACCACTCCTAAATGTTTGGACAGAAGGCGCACACGGTATGTAATGTGTATTTGTGAGAATGTGGAGGTATTATTTTTGGTTGTGATAAATTTCAAAATGTATTTTTTGTTTTGTTCTTTCACCGTAGTTTTTCACGGTGGTTGGTCGGAGGTCCAGCTAAGAAAATGTGCTTGCTGTGACAAAATAAATCCTGGCTAAACATCAGTTGGAGCGTGGCTTTATCTGTTTCAAACAAAAAACCTTTGGGAGCAGTTATAGTGAAAAACGTGTCCCGTTGGTGCCATGTGGTCTGCATGCTGCCGGTGAAGGAGCACGTGTCTAATGCTGCTGACAACAAGGGAACAACGCGGAGGCCAGTCGGCGACAGAGCGGCGACATAACAACGAGAGAGCGGGGTGGCTTCGGTGAGACCATGCTCTGAGGGAACAAGACCCACATGGAAGTCAGCCTCTGGGATCCTGCAGAAGCTGGACACCCAAACTTCTACAGCCTTTCCAGTTGAATATGGAAGAAGGCCTAAAGCTTCAGCTCAACACCACGCAAGTTTTCAGTGAACTACAGTGTCTCTGGGATACCAGGTCAGACTGTATCTACAGAGTTTAATATATCAACCATAATACCAAGAAAACTAACATTGAAGAGAAGAGTTAAAGTAAAAGGTTGTGAATATGTTTTAAGTTCATTCTGTGCTGTGACACTGATTGTTTATTTTCATTGTGAAATATTTCAGATTTACTGTAAAATAATACTTCGATATGGATCCAAGTATTCCAGACACTCGTGTGTTGGACGAAGTTATTGAAGCTTTAGAAAGGGAAAAGGCTCAGTTAGAAGCTACACTACAGACTGATCTTGAAGATGCACAAAGAGAACAACTTGAAACACGTTTAGGGGAGATCTGTGCAGATCTTGAAATACACAAAATAGGTCAACCCCAACCCGTATCAGAAGTTGAAACAGAATTGAGGCGTTCAGAAAGAGATAGACACCTAACTGAGAAAATGTTAGAGCTTAAAAGGGATGACATAATGATTAAAGAAAGAAAGTTTATGTCAACATATTTGCACTTTAAAGCAGAGGTTCAACTCGTAAGGTCCAAACTGAAAGTACACTGCGCTAAAGCTGAGTTGGGCAACATGATTCAAAAGGTTGAAAATTGTGAGTCAGAGTTAAAACAAGACTATTTAGCATTGCGTGCACTGACCACACCATCTCAGGATCTAAGGAGAAAAATGGACAACTGCAGTTCTGTCTCCACTGAGATCATTGTACTTTTGAAAAGGCGTTATGCAGATGTGGATAAGGAGTTTGATGCACAAGCTGTAAAAGAATCACTCCGTCTATTATTGCAACGAGAGGACGCAAAGTCAATATATGGATCAACAGTATCAAGAGCTGAAAAGAGCCAATATAACAATATCAGTGAACAAGGGACTCTTGTATCTGCAAAACGAGCAGAAGCAGCGGCGCGCTTAGCGTCAAAACGAGCTGAAATAAATAGAGAAAGGGAAATCTCAGCCCAGAGACAAAAGATTGTAGCTCAGCAGGAAAAGCTAAAAATGTTGGAAAGTCAAAGAGATCTGGAGGCAATAGAGGCAGAATACAATGTATATGCTGAAGAGGAATCAAAGGTGAATGCTGAAATAAGAGAAAGTGAAATGAAGGTCACTTCAAGTCAGCTTCCTATACAGCAATACAGCTTCCCACGCCCACAAGTTTTCCAAAATTCTGCTCCAGTTACTTTCCCTGTGATTAGTAAAAGGACTTCTCAAAACATGTCAGTCCCGCAGAGCATAGACAACAAGATACTGCCAAATGATAGTGAAGTTTCTCTAGTTCAAGCGTTGAAAGAGTCGTTAACTATGACTAGACTTCCAGCACCTGAACCATTTGTGTTTAGTGGGGACCCGCTCAAGTTCCTGGAGTGGAGCACTTGCTTCAAGGCTCTCATAGAGACAAGTTGTGTAGATCCAGCACATAGACTCTTCTATTTAAAAAGGTATATAAGTGGAGATGCACTTAGTGTATTAGAAGGGACGTTTTACAGAAGTGATGAGGAAGCCTATACACAGGCTTGGGAAGCTTTGAGCAAACGTTATGGCCATCCCTTTGTAGTTCAGAGAGCTTTCAGGGGAAAACTAAGCAGTTGGCCGAAGATTGGGTCAAAGGATTCGTTGAAATTGAGAGAGTTTAGCGATTTCCTCATTTCATGTAAAAACGCTATGCCCCATGTACAAGGACTCAGGGTCTTAGATGATTGTGAGGAAAATCAAAAAATACTCCTCAAACTTCCAGACTGGGCAACAACTCGATGGAATAGACATGTAACCAAACTACTGGATGAAGGAAACGAATATCCAGGTTTTGCTGAATTTGCTGAGTTTGTGGCTGAAGAAGCACGCATAGCATGCAACCCAGTCTCATCCCTGTTTGCATTACGTACATTTGACAAACCAGACAAAGAACAAAGACGTCTAAAGGCTAGTATCCTAACTACTACAACAGAAGTGACCAAAAATACAAAGACTGCAAACACAACTCCGAGTCACAAGAGATTCAAACCTAATCCTGCAGCTCAGAGTAAAAGGCAAATCGAGTGCATTTGTTGTAAG
The DNA here is from genome assembly GCA_020510985.1 of Pholidichthys leucotaenia. Classification (NCBI taxonomy): domain Eukaryota; kingdom Metazoa; phylum Chordata; class Actinopteri; order Cichliformes; family Pholidichthyidae; genus Pholidichthys; species Pholidichthys leucotaenia. The sequence goes on along the minus strand of CM035847.1, from coordinate 123,076,121 downwards.
CAAAGTCACTTTATTTACAAATGTGATAAATTTTCTGAGATGCCTCTAGAGGAGAAGAAAAGGTTCATTACTGAAAATAACATGTGTTTTAGTTGCCTTAGAGTTGGCCACTTCTCAAAAAATTGTCGTCAAAAGGCTACTTGTAATGTTTGCAGGAAAGGTCATCCTACACCACTTCATGAGGATCGTCCACGAGTAGACAAACTGGAAACGCCACTAACAGAGGAAAACGCTTCTGCGGTGTCAAACAATGTGACAGTGGACAGTAGCGATCGGACTTTGATGATTGTACCAGTGTGGCTATCTTGCACAGAAGGTAATGGACTTGAAATTCTGGTTTACGCACTGCTAGACACTCAAAGCAGCAACACGTTTATTGTCCATGATGTTTGTGAAAAGATTCAAGTGTTCACAGAACCAGTCAAGTTGAAACTGACAACAATGACAAACAGAGGAACGCTCGTACAGAGTCACAGAGTGGATGGACTGAAAGTAAGAGGGTATTATTCACAAGACTACATTGAGTTACCCCCTGCTTACACTCGTGAGTACATTCCTCTCGAACGAGACAGTATTCCCACTCATGAAACTGCCAAAGCTTGGTCACATCTCCAAAGTATCACAGGAGAGATGCCAGAGTTGCTAGATTGTCCTGCAGCACTTCTGATTGGTTACGATTGTGCGAGAGCTCTGAAACCAAGAAAGGTAATACCAGGCAATGACTATGATCCCTATGCAGTTAAAACAGACTTAGGTTGGAGTATTGTGGGATCTATTAAGCCTTGGACAAGTTCAGCAGAGGTGGCGGGAGCATGCCATCGTGTTTCTCTCAAAGAGTTGCCATCTATCACACCTTCCTCGGTGATTAAAGTACTGGAAACAGATTTTAAGGACACAAATCCTACAGAAGGAAACATATCACAAGAGGACATTCAGTTTTTGCAGATGTTGCACAAAACCATACATTTTAATGAAGAAGGCCATTTGGAAATGCCTTTACCTTTCAGAGAACGTCCACAGCTTCCAAATAATAAACAGCTTGCAATAACACGGCTGAGACATCTGATAGTAAAGATGGAAAGAATTCCAAAGTACAAAGAAGACTATGTGAGATTCATGAACAGTGTCTTTGAGGATGGTGATGCGGAAGAAGCAGTTGGCACACCTGCAAATGGTTACACATGGTATATACCTCACCATGGGGTATATCATCCGAGAAAGTCAGAGAAAATAAGAGTCGTGTTTGACTGCTCTGCAAAATTTGAGAACACCTCTTTAAATGACCACCTCCTCACTGGCCCAGACTTGATCAATGCTCTCACAAGCGTACTCTGCAGATTTAGAGAACACCAGATCGCCATTACATGTGATGTAGAGAAAATGTTCCACCGCTTCCACGTCACTCCTGAAGATAGGGATTTCCTAAGGTTCTTGTGGTGGCAGGACGGGGACACTAGTACAGAGCCCAAAGAGTATCGCATGCGTGTTCACATTTTTGGAGCAGCATCTTCGCCAGGATGTGCGAACTATGGCATGAAATATCTTGCTCATGAACATGAAAGGGACTATCCATTGGCAGCCAGCTTCATTTACAAAAACTTTTACGTGGATGACGGGTTAATCAGTGTCGACTCAGTCCAAAGGGCAAAACAGTTGGTCGTTCAGGCACAAGAGCTCTGCGCAAAAGGCAAGCTGCGGCTTCACAAATTTGTGTGCAACAAAAGGGAGGTCTTGGAAGTTGTACCAGAGTCGGAGCGTGCTAGTAATGGCAAAGATGTGAGCCTAAACTACTCTGACATTCCAATGCAAAATGTTTTGGGGGTGAAATGGGATGTTGAGGCAGACATGCTCTCTTTCAATGTCATTCTCAAAGAAAGGTCAGCTACACGACGAGGAATCCTGGCAACGGTTGCAAGCGTTTATGATCCATTGGGATTTCTCTCTCCGTACATTTTAACTGGAAAACAAGTGCTACAGGAAATGTGCAAACGTGGCATAGGATGGGATGAACCTATTCCCCCTGCATTGGAGGCCAAATGGAAAGCATGGCTAAATGATTTTGAAAATCTACCAAATATTCAAATACAAAGATGCTTCATTCCTAAGAACACAGGCACGTTGCAAAAGATCGAGCTGCATCATTTCTCAGATGCAAGCAGCAGTGGCTATGGACAATGTTCATACATAAGGATTGTTGCAGAAGACAAAGTACACTGTGCTCTGGTTATGGGAAAGGCTAGAGTGGCCCCCACTAGAGTTGTCACAATACCGCGCCTTGAGCTTACTGCAGCAGCAGTTTCTGCCGGAGTAAGTAACTTTCTAAGAGCAGAGCTTGAGCTGAAGATAGATGAAGAGTTTTTCTGGACTGATTCCCAAGTAGTGCTCGGGTACATTAAAAACGATGCTCGGCGCTTTCATGTCTTCGTCGCCAACAGAGTTCAGAAAATCAGAGACTTTACAGATCCAAAACAATGGTTCTACATAGAAACTGATCAGAATCCAGCAGATCATGCTTCTAGAGGTCTCAAGGTGCCAGAACTCATAGATTCAAACTGGCTCAAAGGACCGAGATTTCTGTGGGAACGAGAGCTTGTCACACAACCACATTCCCCAGAGCTTTTAGTAGGAGACCCTGAAGTTAAAGTTTTAGCAACTACTGCCTTAGAGAGTGAGGTTTTTCTTGAGAGGTTCTCTAGGTTCTCAGACTGGAACACAGCAGTTAATGTTGTTGCAAAGATAAAGAGACTTACTAAAAGAGACAAATCAAAGCCCATTAGTGTTGAGGAGAGACAAGCAGCTTCTTCAGCGCTTATTCGGACAACACAGAGACAAGCTTTTGAACAAGAGATTAAACAGTTGTGTACTAGAGCAAACAAATTGCCCAAGAGTCACAAGCTGTACCAACTTGATCCTTTCGTTGAAAATGACTTACTTAGAGTAGGAGGCAGGTTGAGAAAATCCTCAGCGTCATTTGAACTGAGACACCCAGTCATTCTTCCTAAGGAAGGCATTGTCACACATCTGATTCTTGATCATTGTCACAAGAAAACACAACATCAAGGTCGAGGCCAAACACTGAATGCACTCAGAGCCAGTGGTTATTGGATTGTAGGTGCCAGTAAGGTAGTGGCCAGACACATCAAAGGTTGTGTTGTATGCAGAAAGGTACGAGGGCCAACAGAAGAACAGCGTATGGCTGACCTGCCGGCTGACAGAGTAGATCCCTCGCCCCCTTTCACACATACAGGGTTGGATTGTTTTGGTCCATTTTACACGAAACAAGGTCGAAAAGAATGTAAGCGTTATGGTCTTTTGTTTACGTGTTTAAGCTCCAGAGCTATTCACATCGAGATGTTGGAAGATCTCACCACTGATGCGTTTATAAATGGATTGAGATGTTTTATAGCGATCAGAGGAGCAGTGAGACAAATTAGATCTGATCAAGGTACAAACTTTGTCGAAGCTAAGAACGAGTTTGAGAAAGGTCTCCTTGAGCTTGACAAAGACAGGATAGGGGTTTATCTTGCTAACAACCAATGTGATTTTCAAATGAACGTTCCTGAAGCGAGTCACAGAGGCGGTGTTTGGGAACGCCAAATCAGAACTGTCAGAAATGTTTTGAGTTCTGTTCTTACCCAAGCCGCAGGAAGACTTGATGACACCTCCTTAAGAACCTTCTTTTATGAGGCCATGTCTATCATTAACAGTCGTCCGCTTACTACCAACACTATAAATGACCCAAAAAGTGCAGAACCTCTGACGCCCAATCATTTACTCACAATGAAAGAGTCAGTGCCACTACCACCTCCAGGCAATTTTGTTAGAGAGGATTTGTACGCCAGAAAGAGATGGCGGAGGGTACAGTTCTTATCGGAACAATTCTGGCACAGATGGCGCAAAGAGTACTTAACTAACATAAGCCTAAGACAGCAGTGGCATTTGCCCAAAAGAAATGTACAAGTTGGAGATGTAGTGATAGTTAAAGAAGAGAATATTCCCAGAAATGAATGGAAACTGGCAAGGGTTGTAAAAGCGAAAGAAGATGATGACGGATTGGTTCGAAAGGTTAAGATTCAAATGGGACAAAGAGATTTAGGGAAGAAAGGTGAACGTGTGAACCAGTTATCTTTTCTTGAGCGTCCGGTTCAGAAGCTAGTGGTACTAGTGCAAAATGAGTCCACTTAAGTAAAAGGTTTCTGAGATGTGAAACAAGGATATGGTTCCAAGGTTAATGTTTTTGGAAAATTACAAGTTTTATTTTGTGTGTAAAATTAACCTTTGTAATTTTGGTGGCAGTGTAGCTGTCGCAGTAAAGAATGTTTTTCTTTTACTGTTTGTTTGTTTATATATATTGTAATACCCATCTAAGAGTTGATTTACACCTGTGTTACGTTACTGCTGCCATCTAGTGGACGGCAAATGACATGCAACCCAGTGGTAGGAGAGAGCGTGTAAACTAGCATACAGTGCTCACGTGCTCAGTTAGCAGAGAGAGAAGCTCAGAAGCTGCAGACTCGGGCACAGAGAGAAGAGGCTCCAAAAGCCCTGAGTAAAACTAAAGAAAATGGACTCTAACCACTCCTAAATGTTTGGACAGAAGGCGCACACGGTATGTAATGTGTATTTGTGAGAATGTGGAGGTATTATTTTTGGTTGTGATAAATTTCAAAATGTATTTTTTGTTTTGTTCTTTCACCGTAGTTTTTCACGGTGGTTGGTCGGAGGTCCAGCTAAGAAAATGTGCTTGCTGTGACAAAATAAATCCTGGCTAAACATCAGTTGGAGCGTGGCTTTATCTGTTTCAAACAAAAAACCTTTGGGAGCAGTTATACTTACCATCACCAAGCATCTCTGCAATGTCGCGCAGCCTCTTGTCTAGGCCCGTTGTACTGGCCTCTCTGAGGTCTGATGCAGGTGCCACTTTTTCACAGAAAATGCATGTCTGACTGTCATGACTTTTTCGCCGCAGTTTTGACTGACAAGCTCCAGTCTCAGTTTCACTGGTTTGACTACTGGAATGGCGCTTTTGTGCCCGTTGCAATTTAGTGTTGTTGAACAACAAGCGACAGCTCACATGGTATTTTGCCATATTTTTCCTGAGTGTGGCTTCTATGCCATCATCTTCATCCAGCCTCGTTGGATCTATTCTCAATGGCATGTCATTGATTTCGCTGAACATGGGAATGTTCCTTGCCAGCATTTTGTATCCATCATGTTCTAGGGAATGATGACTTGGAGTGGATGTCAGGCCCTCACCTATTTTGTCCTTCTGGCAAAGGCAACACAAGCTCCAATTTGTTTTCCGATTGGCAGATATCACATTCGCTTCTGCCATGATGTGTCTTGATTAAGGCCGAGGGGCTATCCTTTTACCACCCTAATCAAATTGTGCACACATTACTGTATGGGATTCAACTAGGTTCGGTTGCCCTACACCTAGCCCGATCATTCATCCAGTGCCATTTAAGTCCCGTGTGATCTGTACACCATCCGGGTAAGTACATGAACATTTGGCGAGACATGCATAACCCCCTTACCCTTGGCTCGGCTCTCCCGCGCTGGCACATCCTGTCAATTCAGGTGCGACTCTCTAACTAGTATCTAATAACTAAAAAACTACAGTTTAGTAGCTACATGATATGGGGCTGTTAGAAAGCATTTGGGACACTAAACTATGCATATACTACTACAACTAGTCTAATACTGCAGTGTTAGTAAAGCTAGATCAGTTGACACTGAACCCCATGCCGAGTTACACAGCAGTGATTGACACCAGTGTGCCCTGGTTGTGTGCTGACAATCACTCTTGTTTTTTTTTAATTGCAATCACAGTCACAACTGTAGTTTATAAAAATGGTTGAATGGGATCTGCACCACACCAACCAAGATCCACATCCAGAAACGATTACATGTGTGTGTTAAATATGCTCAATTTACGATGGATAAATCATAATTTTCAAGGAGTAGCAGCCATTTTGGGCACCACATTGAAGGCTAACCTTCTTAAATTTATATCAGAGACAACAAAATCTGTAAAATTAGTATATAAGAGCATAAACATGGTTCACTTGGAAAATTAAATTAAGAAAAGAGGAAAAATAACAAAAAATTGTCACATTCTGGCAGCCATCTTGGAAAATGGTGGCCATCTTGAATTTTTGGCGTGGCCAGGACCCTTTTCTGAAAGAGAGGACATTAAAGCATATTTGTGGAGAATTTCATGCTTGTGTCACCATTTGAAGGATTCTTATGAAATATGCAATTAACCGCTGCACTATCTCCCTTGGAGCTCCTCACAGCTCTCGTCTTCTCTCCACAGGCTGTTTCCTCTGGCGAGTGACCATTTCTGTAGCTGTGCATTTATTTGATATTAATAAAGATCTCAAACGTGTTTGTTGTTTGATTGCTCCTTTTGTTGCTGCATCGCGCACGTGGACTGATCGTTATCACAATCATGACAGTAACAAGCAATGTAAATACTCATAGCTGCTATATGACAAGAAAAGAACAAAACTGTATGCACATTAAAGAAGTCATCTGTGCTTCCCACATATCACGATCCAACCAGTAGTAGATTATGGATTGTACTGAATTGTTATTTACAGTCCTTTCCTGCCTCAGAGGACCTCTACTGGTATCTTCTATAGGTCTGCTGGCTATGTAGAAACTTGCAAACCTGGGTCCCCCTGCATTAGTGCTTTACTATCATCACAGAGCAAAGAAAAAAGTGCATTGCAGCATATTCTTGGTTTATGTTTAAGTGCTACTTTTAGTTTATCTTCTGGAAACAAATGAAGTCAAACTTCTGACATTTAAAGTCAAGCAGCTATACCTGAACTGGTGAATCTAGCAGGATTCAATACACTCATGCAACACATATCAACAAGTTGTTAAAATGTACAATTTATTAGCACTTCTGTTTTAAATGTATGAAACAGTGATCTTTATATGAGCATCACCTGATGCTGATGTCAGCTGACCTGTGCTGAGTATTTGTTTGCTAAAGTAAACCTAAGTTAGCAACAGCTACACATATGCTAGCCTAAACTGGCAAAAGTTTGCCAACGCTGAATGCAACGCTGGCAAATGCTAGCAAAAGTTTGCAAAAGATGGTGTGCGCTGGATTAAAAAAAAAACCTGCTCACAAACGTAATTTCACCAACGTTTGGACTAATTTCTCTGATTTTTCAAAACATCTGTAAAAGTCAGTCCAAACGCTATACTGTGAGCCTAGCTTTAGGAGGAGTTGGGAGCACTGCAGAAATAATCAAGCAGGAGGCAAAATCAGGAAATGGGTTTCATTACATGATTTCCTAGACATTGCACTGGTGCCTTTCCTCTCTTCATTACTGTATGACTCTGAAACAAAGCCGCAACAGAAGGAAACCTTATTTTCTGTTGCTCTGGTTTTGGAGGAAACACAGGATAGGAGAGAACACACAAAGAGCCCAAAGGAACACAAAGAAGCTCTTCGCTTCTTTGTGAGGGCTTTCACAAGCCCAGGTTAGTTTTCTGTGCCTTTAATAAGGCTTGTCTTTCATGACTGGCTTGACTGAGGGGCTGGGAATGGCAGGTTCAGGTGACAGTGTGTCCACAGAGGAAGAGGGCACAGAGTTGAGGGAAAGAATATGTGTTGAGAGGTTAAACTGGGGGGGAAGCCCCTGAAATGGGCACAAATGTAGATTTTCACTACTTGTTTTATATTCACTCATGAACAGGGAACTGTACCCAAACCAACTTATGTATCATCACAGTATGGACACATGTTTAGATGCACATTTGAGGAAGGTTCAATATCACTTCAGCACTGGAAAGCAAATAGTTTAGTTAGAAAGAACTTGATCTCTATTCAGCATCTATACATGTAAATGCTGACTGTAAATGAAAGCACCAAGGTGCTGATGCCTCGGTGCCAGAGTCTTGGCAGAGGTATGCGTTCTCGGATCATCACTAAAATGTTATGGGTTCCTCTCTAGCCCAAGGACCACCTTGGGTAAAAATTTCATTCAAATGCATCAAGCAGTTTTGGCGTATTCTTGCTAACACAATGTGAGAAGATAAGAGCCTCGGTGGAGGTATGCCACCAAAATGTTATGGGTTCTTCTCCAGTTCAAAGACCACCTGTGGCAAAAATTTCATCCAAATCCATCCAGTAGTTTTGGAGTATACGCATGTGCAGTGAAAATAATCTGCAGTTCACATGCCCGTACTGTTGGCGGCAGCCAAGAGCCACCAAACTGATTTGAGCAGCTGCAATCCAAACATAAAAGAAGAGCACGGTGGCAGACATTTTAAATGGCGGAAGCGATGCTGGTACGTGAATACAATGACAATCAAGACGAACAGGAGCTTTTGCTGTTAAGTGGCAGAGGAAGAAAACTGATGGGCAAAAAGATGGGTATTTGTTCACCCAGTATTGGCGGATTGCTCAGTACTTCCCTCTGGCGGGAGTTTCCGGGCACATGCGCAATTCACTGCAACCATTTGCGGGCGAGGAATGTTGGGACTTGTAGTGTTTACCGAGTTTTTAACAAGTTTTACCTTGTCCTTCCTCTGCAAAACTAAACAGCAAAACCAGTGTGAAAACAATCAATGTGATGAATAAATGGTGTAGTTGCTGAATATGTGTGTGTGGGGGGAGGGGGGTTCAGTAACACTTTATAACAGTTCAGCTCTGCATGCTGTAAAAAAAAAAAAGGTGCTGTGTTGTGCTGTAAAAATGTCGCCTTTTCCCCCAGTTTCATTGAGGTTAAAGGTGAGTTAAATTTGTGTTTATTTCAAAAACAAAGCCTTATCTCGGAATTCTGGCAAATTAAAAGTCAAAAAAATATGGCGATACAATGATACAAGCCTTTAGTTGCACTTAATTCTGAGTGGGCGAGCTGAAAAGCTGGTAACAGACAGATACACACATAGACACATTAACTGATTACTGTATGCCTCCATTTTCACCGACTCATAAAAAGTCTACTTTGCCAAACATCAATGCTTCTATTTGTAATGAAAGTGTTCTAAGAACTTGTTCAGGGATTGGAAACGTTGAGACACAGTCTAATATTCAGGCATCCACCAGTGATGGGTTATCAGGGCCAGCAAAGCCTCCTCTGCTGGCCTAAACACTACATTTATACCTAGTCTATTCTCTTCATTTCCTATCCATCTCTTGGTTGCACTGCTTCCAGTAGTGTGATGCATGTCAGAATTTTTGTCTAATCAAATTTCAATCAACATGTTTTGCCAAGGGTCAAAGAAACCTGCCTTGGGCCTTCAGGAATGGAGTGTGCAGTCATCATATATTCAGTCACCATTACAATACATTGTAATGAAGACTATTGTGTTTTTGTTGATTGTTTTTCTTATTTTAGATAAGGATCCTTGTAATAATAATATAAATAAATATAAATTGTAATAATAAATAATATACCACCTGCAACCAGAGAAGGTACCACACTAAACATGACTCATTGTAAAAATTGGCTTTTAAACAACCAAAACCGTACCCATAACTAGTGGTTGCTCTGCAGCATACGCATATACAGTGGGGGAAAAAAGTATTTAGTCAGCCACCAACTGTGCAAGTTCTCCCACTTAAAAGATGAGAGAGGCCTCCAATTTTTATCATAGGTATACCTCAACTATGAGAGACAAAATGAGAAAAAAAAATCCAGAAAATCACATTGAAGGATTTTTAATTAATTAATTGGTAAATTCCTCGGTAAAATAAGTATTTGGTCAATAACTAAAGTTCATCTCAATACTTTGTCATATACCCTTTGTTGGCAATGACAGGTCAAATGTTTTCTGTAAGTTTTCACAAGGTTTTCACACACTGTTGCTGGTATTTTGGCCCATTCCTCCATGCAGATCTCCTCTAGAGCAGTGATGTTTTGGGGCTGTCGCTGGGCAACACAGACTTTCAACTCCCTCCAAAGATTTTCTGTGGGGTTGAGAGCTGGAGACTGGCTAGGCCACTCCAGGACCTTGAAATGCTTCTTACGAAGCCACTTCTTCGTTGCCCGGGCGGTGTGTTTGGGATCATTGTCATGCTGAAAGACCCAGCCACGTTTCATCTTCAATGCCCTTGCTGGTGGAAGGAGGTTTTCACTCAAAATCTCACGATACATGGCCCCATTCATTCTTTCCTTTACACGGATCAGTCATCCTGGTCCCTTTGCAGAAAAACAGCCCCAAAGTATGATGTTTCCACCCCCATGCTTCACAGTAGGTATGGTGTTCTTTCTCCTACAAACACGACAAGTTGAGTTTTTACCAAAAAGTTCTATTTTGGTTTCATCTGACCATATGACATTATCCCAATCCTCTTCTGGATCATCCAAATGCTCTCTAGCAAACTTCAGACGGGCCTGGACATGTACTGGCTTAAGCAGGGGGACACGTCTGGCACTGCAGGATTTGAGTCCCTGGCAGCGTAGTGTGTTTCTGATGTAGCCTTTGTTACTTTGGTCCCAGCTCTCTGCAGGTCATTCACTAGGTCCCCCCATGTGGTTCTGGGATTTTAGCTCACCGTTCTCGTGATAATTTTGACCCCACGGGGTGAGATCTTGTGTGGAGCCCCAGATCGAGGGAGATTATCAGTGGTCTTGTATGTCTTCCATTTTCTAATAATTGCTCCCACAGTTGATTTCTTCACACCAAGCTGCTTATCTATTGCAGATTCAGTCTTCCCAGCCTGGTGCAGGTCTACAATTTTGTTTCTGGTGTCCTTTGACAGCTCTTTGGTCTTGGCCATAGTGGAGTTTGGAGTCTGACTGTTTGAGGTTGTGGACAGGTGTCTTTTATACTGATAACGAGTTCAAACAGGTGCCATTAATACAGGTAACGAGTGGAGGACAGGAGTCTCTTAAAGAAGAAGTTACAGGTCTGTGAGAGCCAGAAATCTTGCTTGTTTGTAGGTGACCAAATACTTATTTTACTGAGGAATTTACCAATTAATTCATTAAAAATCCTTCAATGTGATTTTCTGGATTTTTTTTTTTCTCATTTTGTCTCTCATAGTTGAGGTATACCTATGATGAAAATTGGAGACCTCTCTCATCTTTTAAGTGGGAGAACTTGCACAATTGGTGGCTGACTAAATACTTTTTTGCCCAACTGTACATATATGTGCCCGTGCGTCACAAACATATGCCGCGCCTCTTTTTGTTGCCATTGTTTGTTGTTGCTGTGAGGTACTTGGGTGCATGTGTGTGTACGCATTCACAGCACTTCACTCATGTGACATTTGAATGTTTTGTTTGTAGCACCTTTACTCTTGCACTTTAGCATGTCCATTTTGTACAGTTTAATTGCAGATGTTCTTCTTGTGTATGATTGTTTGTTTGTGTGTTTTTGTGACCCAGATTACAGATGCAAATTAGCAGTATTGCTAAATCTGGCATACTTACATTTGTATTAATGTTCATTAGTATGGAATGTCCATTTCAAATAAACATTAAACTTAAACTTGTCTGAAATAAGAAAAACAACAAATTAATAATTGAAAAAGAAGGCAGAATGAACCTTCTTGAACTACTGTAATGAAAACTGTTCCTTTAACCAATCAGATTTTGAGTTTGCCACATGGGGGCATGCATACAAGGCATTCCGTAACATCGGCATTTTTACATCCTTTGATTGGATGGTCACAGTTATGTGTCCACTGGTCCAGGTCTACTCAAGACTCTCACAGAGAACACAAAGGCTGTACCTGAATGGTCAATGCAACCAACCGTGGGCAGTCTTTCATCAGAACTTCAGCTCCGGGACAAGATGGCAGATAAAATCTATGGTAAACTCTGTTACTCTTTACTTTGTCACATCATGCCATGTTAAGTCAAGTTATGCCACGTCTGCTAAGTGTTGTCACATCTGGTTTGTTTTTGGTTTAAAATAAACCACTGCAAAACTCAGCTCCAGCAGATGGGTCCAGTTAATCCTGCTTGTGCACCATGAAGAGGCGCAATTCATTACAAAAACAGTCACGTTTCCAGTCACTCACTCACTCTCGCTGTCGCTATCTGATTAGGAGCACGCCACTGATCTCTATAGAAAAACTGGATGGATCTTGGCTGCCAGAAGTGAAGCCACCTGGCCGCCATATTAGTACAATCAAAACACTCAGTGAGTCAATGGAGAATGAATGGGTTTAGTAGTAAATGGTGCCATTTTTACCTCGATAACATTCTAGAAAAACAGATTTTGAACTTCTTGGCATGGCGACACAGCTTATAATCTTGCGCGATCACTAAACATAATGTCAACTCAATTCCCTCCACAATATGGCGGCCAGGTGACTTCACTCGGCTCTGTACTCACTAATGGGGTGTGAGCTACCCAGGTTTTCTATAGAGATCAATGAAGCACGCAAGCTCAATACGTTCCGCCATCCCAAATACTATATTCACTGTTCTCAATATCTTAAAAGAACTGCAAACTGTGCAGAACTGACTGTTTATTTTGAGCATTATTCATCCACCATTGCAGATAGCTTGGACAGAAAGTGTTTCTGTGTACAGAAATAGGAAGTAAATTTCTCCACAGCCAAAAAAAAAAACCAAAAAATTGCACACACCGGAAATCCGGCACAGTGCCGGAAAACCTTAAGCCCTGCGTGTTTTATGCCTCTTCTCAAGTTGGCTCTGGCAGTGCTGTACAGAGAGCTGTCCCCCTGCCTGAAGGCTGAGTTGCGAGCTGTGATCAGAGCCTGGACCTCACTGGTCATCCAGGATTTCTGGTTTGGAAAGACCTGGATGTGTTTGGTGACTGTCACATTTTCTACACAGCATTTAATGTAGAAGAGGACAGACTCGGTGTAGGAGTCCAGGTCCTGCTGTTCAGAGATGTTCCAGTCTGTGCAGCTAAAGCAGTTAATATGTATTTTTGCCCCACAGACTGAATATACATTAGTGGCCTAGCCATTCTGATGTGAGCTGTGAAGATTTTTAAAGTTGGTCATTAAAGAGTCCTAATAATCTTGGATTATTAAAACCACATAGGATGGAGTGGCACTAACGTTAGCAGGCTTAGTTAACAAGGAGCATCCAGACTGTGGCTGACACTGGTTAACAGCTTACAGTAGCAAGTTACATTTACTCAAGTGCATGTACTCAAGAAATTTTTTCACAAAAATATACTTGACTGACACTGTTTACTCTTATATGATTACCTTTGCAAGCTGCACAAATGTACTTGAGCACATTTGGTCATACTCTTTGACTTACTTTTGAGGTCACTGATTAGGTCTGGTCAGACAAGTTCTTGTTTATACTGTAGTTGTTCTTACTAGAAATGCATCTCCCGTCATTATAGTGAATTACAATTTTATTTCAATCAAATCAGAGTTGTAATCATTGTTCTTATATTCTTTATAATTATTTAATGTTTAATTTATGTGAAAAAGTTCAAATTTAAGAGAAAAATAGCAAACTTGTTAGAAAGTCACAAATTCATGAAAAAAAGCCCTTTAAAATGGGTGTGAGTAAATCCACTACCACTACTTGGCTAACTTTTTAGTAGATGCTTTCTTATTCTTACTGAATTAAGTTTTCATTTTGAGTAATTAAATTCATCCAATACCACTACTTTTACTTGTGCACAATTTCAGGCTACTCTGCCCACTGTGCTGTGCAACAATAATTAAAATACTGAACTTTCCTTTACCAGAAAGTGCACAGGCTTCTCTTGCAGCCCAGTTCGTTGATACAAATAAGCTGAGGTGAAGCATTTAGCATCCTAGTTGTCAATCACCTCTCTCACATCCCAAATAAACTTTGTGTTGATAATATTTACACAGTTGTCTAATACATTATTCCCTTTTCATCAATATCAAATTATGTACCATAAAGACCCAAACTACTTTTGGACAGAACACTACACACACTTTTACTTTTCTATTCCTCCAAGTAATCACCGCCATGTAGCTATGAGATGTTTGGAGCCTCAATCTAAGAGGTTTCATCTTGTTGGTTTTAAAGAGATTTGCACCTTGCTGATTTGTTTTTGGAAATGCTTCAAAACTGCTCTTTTTCATGGCACATTTATTAGTAATTTTCTGTTTTAACTCTATAGATCGATGAACTATGCCCTACAAATGTATGTGAATACACTCTAAAGGTCAGTCCCTACAGAGTCCGTGCATCAATCGCTCTCTGAACACTTTCTTCCTCTGTGTTGCTCCTACTCCCCCTCCTGCTTCCTTCAGCCCAATTGTAATTCATCAGGCGACGGTGTCCTGAGGAAACATGAAGTGGGTGAGTGAGGATAAGAGTTTAATCCATCAAACCTCTTCCACTCCCACCATGCGGCTGACTCAACAACTTCTCCTTAGGATTACAAACTCCTGAGATGGTGGGGAGGGGGTCTAATGTGTATACTTCGATCCAGCTCACCCACAGGCTTCTGTTGGGCAAACAATCCAAGTCTCAAAAGGCAGCCTGATAGTTTCACATATTTACTAAGAAGCTAGACAGATCTAGGTTTTGTGTGGCATGAGACAGAAAGGACTCAGTCCCACTGTGACTTCCACCTCCACTTTTCAGCAAATGCATTAGTAAGTCGATGACAATATATACAGAGAGCAGAAAGAATGGTGTGGAGGAAGAACAGAACCTCAATTCTGCTCTATGCCTTAAAGGGGAGCACCAATTAAACAAAAAGATTGCTTCACTTGTCAAACAGAGAGCTACATTTTGAAAAGACATGTTTCATCTGCCTGCAACTGGTTTAGATTTATAACTAGATATCTTTACTAAAGAGAGAAGAAACGGCACATCCCTAACTATACAGTCTTCACCTGAAATGAAAAAGTGTCATCATTAAATGCATCTACACACCACAGACACAGCCCTTCAGACATGAGCTTGTCTCTGTTAATTTGTCTGCAACTGAAGAGGTCAATGTCAAGTGTGAGGAATGCATCCTGGTGATTTTTTTAGTATATAATATATACAAAAAAATAAGTGTATATATCAGATAAGCCTACTATGATAAGATGGCACAGAACTGAGCCATGCAGTCAGTCACATGTAGGTAGGCCTATGCTCAAGATAGCAACTTGCTGATCTAGGCTGCTGTTACATTCATGGATGTGTGTAGGAATTAATGAAGTTATAACCAAGACATAACCCACTTAGAAGCTGTCAGCATAAAAACTCCAGCTACTAGTGTAATCTCTTTTATTCAATACCCAGAACAGAATCCAGCCCAAGTGTAAAGAGGGGGCATTTAGGTATCCGTGGGGTGGGGCAGGACGGGGGGCACCAAATGCTGTTCTTAACACCTAAAAGCTTGATAATGTGTTTGACATCAAAACATAGAGCCATAGAACTCAGTTCCAGTTTCAATGCATGCTTCATTAGATCATAAATAAATAAAGAACACATCCTCTAATACACGGCAACATTGTTTCTCCAGAAAAACTACCATAACTCAAAGTTGTCAAATCTTCTATTCAACACAACCTCTACACACAGCCAACAGACTGTACATAATATTCATCCATCAGATCTGGCAACTCACAAACTAAGGTGCTCAACTGCTGGACAGGATAGGACGGTGCTCAGCCAGCGAAGAGTAAGAAAACCACACATGAATACTGTTACGCACCGCTCCATAGGGAATTAGTCAGTGGTGCAGTCCCTGACACCTTAGAGTACACCTCTGTTACTAGCCAAGAGCTAGTGAGGAATTCCTCTTTGGCTCAGTGGTAGAGGAGAGGTTTTCAGACTATGGTGTCATGGGTTTGAGACTTCGCCTGTGATATTTGTAGGTGTTAAGTCTACCTTGCGTAAGTGCAGTAAAGACTTATTAGGCGCTAGTCTTCCTTGCCTGCAGGGTGAAAAATGACTTAGGTCTGTCCACCTTGACTGAGCGTTGAAATGGACTTTGTGATTTGTGATCCCAGGATTAGTAGGCAGTTCTGGCCTTGGCCCAGAAAGTGGGCTGTAACAAATGCTAAGACCAAGATGGTTTTATTTCTTTGAGAAATTACAACCTCCTTGGTCAGATTCATTTACACACACACACACACACACGCGCGCGCGCGCGCACGCACACACACACACACACACACTAATTATACAGTCCATTTTCTTGTAAATTTACAACTTTTCTCTTGTAAATGTAAAAGATTTTTTGCAACTTTTTTCCTCAATATTATTTGTGTTTTTGTCCTTGTAAATTTAGGACTATTGTACATTTGAGACGTCTCATAAATTTGTGAGGTTTTTCTAAAAAAAAAAAAACAAAAATTTTAAAATTTTTATTTTTAAAAAGATGGGGGTTTTTTGTACCAAAAGCCAGTTTAGAAAGCTTGGGATCAGTCCGCCAAGGTCTCTGCCTTTGACCGCCACCTAATCCACATAGCACCGGACCCCCATGATCCCTCCTGCAGGTGGTGAGCCCACTGGAGGGCGGACCCATGTAACTCCTTCGGGCTGAGCCCGGCCGGGTCCCATGGGTGTAAACCCGACCACCAGACGCTAGCCTTCGAGCCCCTCCCCCAAGCCTGGCTCCAGGGTGGGGCCCCGGTAACCCCATACCGGGCGGGGTACACTGAATCCTTGATATACAATTTATCATGAGAGTCTGTTGGATCGTTCTTAGTCTGGCCCTTCACCCAGGACCAGTTTATCTTGGGTGACCCTATCAGAGGCAAATTGCCCCGGACAACATAGCTCCTGGGATCACTGGGGCACGCAAACTCCCCCACCACGATAAGGTGACGATCCATGAGGGGAAAGCAGCGTTCCCAGACCAGCATTCCCAGCTGGTCTGGGAACGCCTTGGTATCCTCTCTGAAGAGCTGGAGCAGGTGGCTGGGGAGAGGGAAGTCTGGGCTTCTCTGCTTGAACTGCTGCCTCCGCGACCCGGACCTCCGGAAAAGCGGTAGAAGATGGATGGATGGGTTTTTTTTTGTAAACATTACTTTTTTCCTCATCAATTTGTGTTTTTTACTCCTAAATTTATCTCTGTTTTAAAATGAATTTATTATGTTTTTCCTTGAAAAGTTTGTAGTAAAACTGTGATTTTTTTTTTCACCTATAGTTGAACATTATTTTTCCTTCAGGCTGACACCAAAATATTCACCAAATTAACAAAAATTATCCTTAGCTGCATACATCGTATGTCACTGGATGCGCATTTTGACCTTGTGTGAATTGAGGTTGTGGTTAAGAGCCAGTTTGTTCCTCAAATATGTTTTAACTTATTTATTATTTATTATTAGCGTGGGTTTACTCCGGGATTTCTCCGGTTTCCTCCCACATGCCAAAAACATGCATGTTAGGTTAATTGACTGTTCTAAATTGTCCCTAGATATTTGTTTCCTATAGGCCCTTAGAATAGAGGGTTAGTATTAATGAAAGCGCTTTGAGTGGTCTTTGTGACTAGAAAAGCGCTATATAAGTGCAGGTTAGTTAGTTAGTTAGTTAGTTAGTGTATATGCGGCTGCTGTCATGCACTTTTGCAGCTTTAGTAATATTTTTTCAGACAAAGTTAAGAAATTCGGCAGTAATTTAAACCAAAGAAATAATGGTCTGATACACTATAATGTTTCCTAATAGCAACAAGTTAGCATCATCATTTAGCATTTGCTGTTTTTTAATTAGAGATAGTATTAACGTTACTTACGTACCTGCAATTAAAACAAGGTTAGAGGACTATCCTCTCTGATGCAGCACGGTGGGAAAAAGTCCTACATCCCTGGCAAACAGAAGTAGCGGCTATATGACCAAAACATTAGTTTGCAGTGAGTGGCTGTGCTAACCACCGGAAGCCACATACCTGGGACACTGCGGGGGGAAGCAGGGTAGTGACAAGAAGAAATGGGGTATGTGTCTTTTAAATCCCAATATAAACGATAGTTTTTTATGAAACGGTAGACATTTTTTATCGCGTCACCGATATACAGTATATTGTCATATCACACAGCCCTAACTTCCGCCTTATGAGCGTCTCACTACTGCCTTATGCATGCTGTACGAATCTCTATATGACCAGGGATTCGTACGGCATTTCCTACTACCGCTGTAAAGGGCCCTCAAGAACAACTTAAGGTGTTCTTGAGGCATACTTACCCTGGATTTACATCATCATCATCATCATCATAGCAGTCTGTCGTGGGCGACAATGACTGTTTCATTTAGGTCTTATCAGATTCCTTCACACAGCTCTGTCATAGCCTTCTGCTGCCAGGAACTCCCGTCTATGTCCAACTTTTTCAAGTTTCTTTTTACAATGTCTTTAAATCTGAGCCTTGGTCTACCCTGATGGCGTTTGCCCTCGCATAACTGTGAGTAGAGTAACTGCCGAGGGAGACGCTGGTGGTCCATCCTCTCAACATGTCCAAATCATCTCAGGTCCGTCTGTATTAGCATGTCCTCCACTGATGGTAGACCAGCTCGTTTCAACACTTCTATGTTGGTTATCTTGTCTTTCCATGAGATGTTCATTATGGCTCGAAGGGGTCTCATCACGTATGCGTGGAGTTTCTTCACCTGCACTCTGTAGACAGTCCAAGTTTCAGCACCGTACAATAGAGTATCCAGTACTGTCGCTCTGTACACTTTGCATTTCACACGGATAGACACATGTCGATTGTTCCACAGTCTCTCCCTCAAGTTTCCAAACACAGCGCTCGCTCTTCCCATTCTGAGAGATAGTTCATCCTCCAGCCTAACATTCTCTGAAACAGTACTCTCTATAGGTACTTGAAAGTCTTGCATTTGACTAGTGGCTCTGTACCAATGCTTATCTCTTCTGGTAGTGATGTTGATAATGGCACTCTATCTTCTTGATGTTGATTTGGAGGCTGAATTGGCTAGCTGTTCTTGCAAATTTCTCCACTAAACATTGCATTATCTTCCACGCTGTGTGCATCTAGAGCACTGTCGTCGGCAAAGAGCATTTCTCTTACTACCTTTATCGATGTCTTACTCTTGGCTTTAAACTGTGCCACATTGAACAAGTCTGCTTCTTTCCTTGTTTGAATGTATACTCCTTCTGAAGTTCAATTCAATTCAACTTTATTTATATAGCGCCATTTCACAACAACAGTCATCTCATAGCACTATCAACTGTAGGGAGGACCCCCACAGTTGCAGAAAGACCCCAGCAATCAGGCGATCCCCTGTGAGCAAGCACTTGGCGACGGTGGAGAGGAAAAACTCCCTTTTAACAGGAAGAAACCTCCAGCAGAACCAGGCTCAGGGAGGGGCAGTCATCTGCTGCGACTGGCTGGGGGGTGAGGGGATAGAGAAGAAGAAAAGAACAGACATGTAGAGAGCAAACAGCACGATGGGGACTCAATCTATGGGAGAGAACAAACAAATGTTAATGACCAGCAAAAAAAAAAATATTTCATAGAGAGTGAGGAAAGGAGTGAGGCCCAGTGCATTACTGGAGGTCCCCCGGCTGACTAAACCTATTAGCAGCATAACTAAGGGAGGGTTCAGAAAACACATGATCCCTCCCTAATTGTAGGCTATATCAAAAAGGTAGGTTTTAGCCCTATTCTTAAAAACAGAGATCGAGTCTGACTCCCGAATCCAGATTGGCAGCTGATTCCACAGGAGAGGAGCTTGATAACTGAAGGCTCTGCCTCCCATTGTACTTTTGGAGATTCTAGGTATTACAAGTAAACCTGCATTTTGGGAGCGTAGTGCTCTGTTAGGATGATACGGTAGTATCAGATCTTTTAAATAAAAAGGAGCCTGATTGTTTAGAGCTTTGTAAGTAAGAAGAAGGATTTTAAACTTAATTCTAAACTCTATGGGAAGCCAATGAAGGGAGGCCAGAACCGGAGAGATATGATCTCTCTTTCTAGTACCTGTTAAAACTCTTGCTGCAGCATTTTGGATCAGCTGAAGACTTTTTAAAGATGTTTTAGGACAACCTGATAATAAAGAATTACAATAATCTAATCTCGAGCTAACAAAAGCGTGGATCAGCTTCTCAGCATCACTCTGAGACAAGATGCTCCTAATCTTGGCAATATTACGCAAATGATAGAAGGCAGTCTTAGAAACAAATTTAATATGTGAATTGAAGGACAAATCCTGATCAAAAATAACTCCAAGGTTCCTCACAGAGCTATTAAGAGAAAGAGTAACTGCATCCAAACTGAAAGTTTGATTTGGAAAGGAATTTCTAAGGTTTTTTGGACCAACAAGAATGACTTCAGTCTTATCTGAATTTAATAGCAGGAAATTACAAGTCATCCAAACTTTGATTTCCTTAAGACAGGCTTCTAACTTGGCTAATTGATTAGTATCATCTGGCTTCATTGACAGGTATAATTGTGTGTCATCTGCATAACAGTGAAAATGTATACAGTGCTTTCTAATAATGTTGCCTAACGGAAGCATATATAAACTAAAAAGAGTAGGGCCAAGCACAGATCCCTGTGGAACTCCATGACTAAGCTTTGAGCTGAGAGAAAACTCATCATTTACATGAACAAACTGGAACCTATCAGATAAATAAGATCTAAACCACTGCAACGAAGTTCCATTAAGTCCAACATAGTGTTCTAATCTATCAAGTAGAATATTATGATCAATAGTATCAAAAGCTGCACTAAGATCTAAAAGGACAAGTACAGAAACTAGTCCATTATCAGATGCAATGAGGAGGTCGTTAGTGACCTTCGCTAAGGCTGTTTCAGTGCTATGATGGATTCTAAACCCAGATTGAAACTCCTCAAATAAACCATTTCCCTGCAGGTGGTCAAATAATTGCGTAGCAACAACTCTTTCTAAGATTTTTGAAATGAAAGGGAGATTAGAGATTGGTCTATAGTTAGCTAAAGCTCCTGGATCTAGCGTTGGCTTTTTGAGTAAGGGTTTAATTACAGCCGTTTTAAAAGCCTGCGGTACATGGCCTAAAGTTAATGAAGAATTGATTATATGAAGAATAAAGCTACCAATAAGTGGGAAGACTTCTTTAAATAACCTGGTAGGAATAGGGTCTAAAAGACAAGTTGAAGGTTTGGATGAGGAAACTATTTTGTCTAACTCACAAAGGTCGATTGGAGTAAACTCATCAAGACAGACATCAATAGAAGGAGTTGTAGTAGTTACAGTATTTAAGTTAACTGTGGGAAGAATCTGATTGATTTTATCTCTGATGGATGAAATTTTATTATTGAAAAAGTTCATAAAGTCCTGACTAGTAAGCTCTAAGGGGATGCTAGGATTGACAGAGTCCTGACTCTTTGTCAACCTGGCTACAGTACTGAAAAGAAACCTGGGATTATTCTTGTTCTCTTCTATTAATGCAGAGTAATAACTCGTTCTAGCTTTTCTAAGAGATTTTTTATAAATTAAAAGATGATTTCTCCAAGCTAAATAGATTTCATCTAAATTAGTAGAGCGCCATTTTCTTTCTAATTGACGAGTCTTCTGTTTTAAGCTACGAGTTTCTGTGTTGAACCAAGGAGTTAAAAATCTCTGATTAGACTTTTTCTTTTTTAAGGGGGCCACCAAGTCTAGAGCCTGATGTAGAGAAGCTGAAACACTATCCACCATGTTATCAATTACAGAAGGAGCAAGCTGTCTATAGCTTATTTCCGTTGTGTTGACACATGGCATAGGGGAAACAATCTGCATAAATTTGGAAACAGCATCATCTGAGAGGCATCTACTGTGATAATATTTTTCTTTAGGAGCCAAATAGTCAGAAATAGTAAAATCAAAGGTTAACAGACAATGGTCTGACAGTACAGGGTATGAGGAGACACTACCAGATTTTCTATTTCTATGCCATATGTCAGAACAAGGTCCAATGTATGGTGGAGGTAATGAGTAGAATTTCCTACTTTCTGAGAAAACCCAATCGAGTCTAATATTGAATTAAAAGCCACATTAAGGCAGTCACTATCTACATCCACATGTATAATAAAGTCCCCTAATATAATTATTCTATCAGATTTCAGCACTAAATCAGCTAAGAAATCAGGAAATTCGGATAAAAATTCTGAATAGGTTGATGGGGGACGATAAACAATGGCAAATAAAATTGGGTTTAACCTGGAATTGCTAAAGTGCCCAACACTGAGGACCAGGCCCTCAAAGGAATTATAACATGTTTTTTGCTTTACATTAACTAGTAATTTGGAATGGTAAATTGCTGCTACTCCTCCTCCACGACCAGAACTTCTGGGATTTTGACAGTTTAAATAACCAGAGGGAGTTGATTCATTTAAACCAACATAATCCTCTTGTCCTAACCAAGTCTCTGTAAGGGAAATTAAATCAATCTGATGATCAATTAACAGATCATGGACTAACAGAGACTTGGGAGTTAGAGACCTAATATTTAATAAACCACATTTAATTTTTAAATTATGAGGAGGAACAGAGGCCAAATCATTCAATTTAGAGGCTTTATGTTTAATTTGAGTTTTACCAATATTTTGCTTTATCACTTTGGGATGCTTATACATTATATTTTTATTTACTTTGGAGGGAGCAGACAACGATTCTCTGATGGGGAAGACAGGGGCTAAGCTGAGGGGTGGCGGATGAAGAGGAGCTGCAGAGAGGCGTGTAAGACTGCGACTCTGCTTCCTGGTCCCAACTCTGAGTAGTCAGGGTTTTGGAAATTTGGATAAAAAAGATGCCAGATTGTTAGATAAATGAGAAGCACCATCCAAAGTGGGATGAATGCTGTCTCGTCTCATAAGACCAGGTTTTCCCCAAAAAGAGCTCCAATTGTCAATGTAGCCCACGTCATTTTTAGGACACCACACAGACAGCCAGCGGTTCAAGGATGACGAGCGACTAAACATGTCATCACTGGTCAGATTGGGGAGGGGCCCAGAGAATACTACAGTGGCAGACATCGTTTTTGCAAAGTCACACACCGATTCTTGACCAGCACACACCCTTGTTTCACCCCGTTGCTTACTGAAAAGTCTTTAGATACTGAACCACTCATTGCCACATTTGCTTGCATACCTGTATGGAGTGCCTTGATCAGGCTGACAGACTTCTCTGTACAACCATATTTCTTGAGTACCTGCCAAAGTCCTTGTCGCAAAACAGTATCAAAGGCTATGAAAACTACATAAAGCGGCATGTTCTGTTCGATACACTTTTCTTGAACCTGTTTCAAGCAGAAAATCATGTCCATTGTGCTTCTTCCACTTCTAAAGCCGCACTGGGTTTCCGGTAGTACATTCTGCGAGATGTGTTCACTGAGTCTGTTAAGTAGTACACGTGAGAGAATCTTACCAACAGTGGCTAGCAGTGAT
This sequence comes from Pholidichthys leucotaenia, assembly GCA_020510985.1. NCBI lineage: Eukaryota > Metazoa > Chordata > Actinopteri > Cichliformes > Pholidichthyidae > Pholidichthys > Pholidichthys leucotaenia. Next base: position 123,052,870 of record CM035847.1, on the reverse strand, counting down.
ATACCTCGGTAATTTCCACAATCCTTCCTGTCACCTTTCTTGAACAAAGGCATAATACTTGCATCCTTCCAGTCTTGAGGTACTTTCTGGGCATCCCATATCTCTTGGATGAGCTTGTGCAGGCAGCTGGTCAGCTGAACACCACCAAATTTCCGCACTTCTGCTGGAATTCCATCCCTTCCTGGAGCTTTACCATCCTGTGTTGTCCTGATAACTGCCATTAGTTCATCAAAATTTGGTGGTTCATCCAGACTTGAAACATCTGGTCGCTGCACTAGAGCTTCTTTAGCCTCTTGAGTGAAATCTCCAGGGTTGTTTAGTAGTTGGTCAAAGTGGTCTGCAAATCTGTCCAGGATCTTGTCTTTCTCCTGTGAAATCATTTCACCATCCATAGCCTTTAGTTGGATCAATCCTCTTGGTTTAGGGCCGTAGATTTCTCTCAAACGTCTGAAGAATGTTTTCATGTCCTTCCTGTCTGCTGCAGTTTGAAGTTTCTCCGCTTTTTCATCCCACCAGTTGGACTTCATCTCTCTGGTGTACTTCTGTAGCTCACTCTGAGCCTTTGAGTATTTCTTCTTCTTCGACCTTGTGTTACACTGTAGGTTTTCCTGCCTAGCTGTATTCCTCGCTTTTAGTAGTTTCTTCAGGTGTTCATCATGCTCATCAAGCCAATCTTGATGTTTCCTCTCAGGGTAGCCTAATACATCACTCGCAGTCTGATACACCGTATCCTTCAGTGTTGCCCATTTCTCTTCTATGTCATTCTCTGAGTTGTTGTTGTCCCAGTCTTTCAAGTTTTCATCCATTTCCTGTGTAAGTTCTTCCTGCTTCTTTTGGCCTTTCAGTGCACTAGTGTTTAGCTTCCGTGGTGGCTTCGCACCCGTCCTGCAGTGCTGTTTTCATCTGCAAATCCTTAATCTAGGTCTCAGCATAACATGATCAGTACCACAGTCTGCGCCTCTCATTGCTCTGGTATCCAATACATCCCTTCTGTCTCTCTGCCTGACTATGATGTAGTCTAATAAGTGCCAGTGCTTGGATCTTGGGTGCATCCATGTCTTCTTGTGTGTGTCCTTGTGCTTAAATAGAGTGTTGGTTATCACAAGGTTGTACTCTGAACATAGTGCAAGTAGAAGTTCTCCATTAGCATTGCACTTGCCTACTCCATGACTGCCTAGCACTCCTTTCCATTTCTCGGTGTCCGAACCAACTCTGGCATTAAAATCTCCAACGAGTATCAGTCTGTCATCAGTAGGTACATGCCTGATAGTCTCACGTAAATCACTGTAGAACTCTTCCTTCACCTCCTCTGTGTTGGTCATTGTTGGGGCATATACACTGATGAGTGTGGCATACTTCTTCCGGCTGTAGTGGGAGTCTCATAGTCATTATCCTGTCGTTGATTTGCACCGGTTCCTCATCAAGCATTGCTTCTATCTCCTTTCTAACTGCAAAGCCCACTCCTGCTTCTCTCCTTTCTTGAGTTGATCTCCCACTCCAAAAGAAGATGGACCCATGGTCTTCCAAGCTGTCATATCCAGGCAATCTTGTTTCACTCAGTGCAGCTATGTCTACGTAGTACCTGTTCATTTCCAGGGCCACAAGTGCGGTCTGTCTTTCTGGGAGCTGTGATGTTGTTCTGTCCAACAGAGTGCATACATTCCATTCTGCTACACACAAGGCTGCTGTTTTCCTCTTCTTTTGTCTTCCTGCTCCTAACTTATTTTTCACTGCCTGTCGGAGTGTGAACAGATCAGTGCGAAGCTTGTAAGCCCGGGCGACGTCCGAGCCGGTATGAGTTGCTTTCTGATTGACCATTTCATGAAACTGCTTGCAAAGTAGCTTTTGCTGGGCTAGCAGCACATTCTTGGCAGATAAAGGTATTATCAGTGGCAAGGACAAGCCAAGACAAACTGACTCCAACATCTGTTGCAGTGACTGACCAGATGATGGGTTTGTTTATCTCTGCTCTTTGTGTAGTGCATGTCACAATGCACTGACTGGCACAGTCCACCACAGACCTTGCGACAAATGTGTTTATCTGCCAGGATGTCCAATTTCACCCTGTGTAACTGGGAGTGGTCCACCACAGACCTGTGACAGACATTGTTTTTAGTTCTGCCAGGATGCCCTGTTTCACCCTCCACACCCTCGAAAGGGCGGGGATGCCGGTTGAATCGCCGACGGCCCGACCCAAGAGACAAGTAGTACTGGTTTTCATGGTTATACAGTAGCAAGCAAGCCAATGCCTGACCTGAAACAAGGAGGTCAAGAAACGAGATAAGGAAACCTAAAATGTACTACAGACAGAAAATAGAGGAGCAGTATAGTAGGGGTGATCTGAAAACAGCCTGGCAGAGACTCAAACACATGGCCAATGTGACTCAACATTCCTGTAATACCAGGCAGCCCATTTATGTAAATAACGTGGTTGATTTTAATTTGTCAAATGCTTTTAACTCATTTTTTGCACGCTTTGCAAGCTCCAACTTTCTCAAGGATATTTCTTCACTAAATCTCTTGAACCAAAAACAGTTATTTTAGTAACACAAAACAAGTGACATCCTTGTTAAAAAAGGTGAACATTACAAGGGCTGCTGGCCGTTGTAGATGCCATATGTGGACATGCACTGCATTACTGTACAGACCAGTTGAGTGAGATTTTTCCCCACTTTTTCAAATGTGTGCAGATAGTGGCCAGATACCAAAAATATGTAAAACATCTACTGTAATACCAGTCTGTAAAACAAGAAAGAAGATCTGAATGAATTCTGACCAGCTGCACTTACATCTCTTGTGATAAAAACCTTTGAGGAGATCCTGAAAGATAATGTGGTTTCCTTAATCAGTGACCAGCTAGATCCACTGCAGTTTGCATATCAAGTTGGCAAAGGGGTGGACGATGCAAAGCTTTTTTATTTTAGATTGAGCACACAAAAACCTTGAGCAGCCGAAATCTCATGTCAGGCTTTTATTTGCAGACTTTTCTTCTACTTTTTTTTAAGATGCAGCCACATATTTTAATTGATTGATTGACTTGCTATTTTAGGTTACCTGATCAAATTTCAATATTGCTTTTAAACTTTTTAACTGACAGGGTTCAGCGGGTCTGTGTTAACAGTCTTATGTCTGATCTTACCATTTCAAATACACGTTCCCCTCACACTGGCTCCGAATACAGTACGTCACAGCTGTGATCTGGCCTCTGCAGCAAATAGTTCCCATTCTCATCAATTTTTTAATCCCCACCTGGTCCAGACCCCTGCAGAACAAATCCAGCTCATCAAATCTGGTTCGCTAATGAAACGCAACAAGTCTGTTTTTGACAGATGCCAGATCCAATCTGCAAGAAAATGCCACGGTATCTTGTAGTATTTAATAGCTGTTTGATCATTAAAAGCGATTTAAGGATTGTCTGTTATTTTTCTGAGGTATTCTCCTCCACCACTGTGTCAGAGAAAGTAAAAACTTGATTTAACATACGAACACTTCATAGAATTAAAATTAATGGGCTACTTACATTTTATTTACACCCCAAAAATCCAGGTGGAGAGCCACTACACACACACTTACTTGTTATTATCTGATCGCAATCGGTTACTTTCAGTTACTCTTGGGTCTTTCTCAAGATCTTGCATTATTTTGTATAATTCTCGCGCAATCTTGTATTTCAAACCTCGTTCTTACCCATGCTGCTGCAAAACACAAACGGAGCTGGTAGGGATGAACGCGAGGGAACATCCGCACTGCATCTGCAACAGACTGCATCCGGAGTCAGTGTAAATCCTGGGTTATGGCCAACATCTTGTGTAGTTCTTATGTTGTTCCTATGGCATTCGTATGGCTGCCGATGAAAGGTTTTCATGGGCCGTTCGTTGACATCTTGGACAAGACCATCGACCTGGCCACGAACTTACAGTCTACGAATGCTGGATTCTCCACCTTAAAAGAAGGCCGTAAAGCGTCTTTGAGCGTTTATGAAAAGAGCTATATTAATCTGATGTATTATTATTATTATTATTATTATTATTATTATTATTATTATTATTATTGCATGAAATGGTCCAAAAATCATTCATATGGTGTTCGCAGCCATATGACCATATGACTGTAGCTTGACATGGTGCAGTGGCAGGTGATGCAGCCCTCACAGGTTATGGTAGAAGTGACATTGATCCTGTCAAAAGGTTGATGTTCCATTAAAATGATTTTGGAAACATTTTTTTTTAATGTGAAAATCTTACATAGTCTTGCTTTAAGCCTGGGTCACAACTGGACATACAAATTTAGATATTGTAGTATACATCAACTGTGATTTTCTTGGGCCGTGGATGTCACAGAGGTATTGGACAGGCTGCAAGGAGTTCTTGAGACAGTCTTAAGTCATGGAATTCGTACTCACTTCTTGAGATAGTCTTACTACCTGCATAAATCACACACACTCACCACATACGTGGGAGACGGGATGCACGGCACAAGTAAGCCATACTTGCATCACACATGAGATGTTTGTACAGACCACGTGGACAACGTATGTTGTTTTTTCCATGGGTGTATATACGTGCCAGACGGAGGTTGCGTTAACCGAGAATTCACTGTCATTGACCGCTAATGTTTAGCAATCAAGGAAAATTTCCAGAGCAGTGACGGATTGCACTGATAGTATTTCACTGTAATTCCCACCTCATCTGTGCACACCCAGAGGAAGATTTGAACTCAAGCCTATAGACAACATAAAAGTCGACTGAGATCAGGCTGTGTTCATTTTTACACATTTAATATTTTTGTTATAGTTTTATCTTCTAATATTGTGTTGTTCATCTGTGTAATCAGAAACAACTGTTTAATCTGTATTTTTGTTCTTAAAGTTAAAGATTTAAAATCAAAACGTGAATGAAAACACTCAGTGTTTATTAATATCATGTTGATGTGGTTTCTCTTTTATTAAGTAGAACTGGCAGACCAGTTTAATTGAAATTTAATGCTTTCTAATTAATCGGCTAACTAGTCAAACAATACTGTCTTGAAGGTTTTTATTAATCTTGTGCATCTTAACAAACTTGCCTGAGAAGCTTCAGGTAGGAAAAGGACAATGGGATAATTCAGTATTTTCTCACAAATTCTGGCCAAACCAAAGTAGGGAGGTGGGGGAAAACAACAGACAGACATATGTTGCCTGCTTCTGTGGCAAATCAGAGGTTTAAATAGTTAGGCCTACACTTTCGTGGTGGGAATTATATATTAACTATTTTTTTACATGATTTACAAGTATTTTCATGAGAAAAATATATTAATATATGAAATATATTGATATATTAAACAAAAAGATCATTTTGTGTCAGATATTATCATATAATAACCATTGCCCTTTTTATCACATTGATTAATTGGCAACCTCAGCGGTGACCTGCATCAAAGTGCCACTGCAGCAGTGTTGCCAGATATACAATAATTATCGTACATATACAATATGGACACCGGTAAGAAAACAAAGCAACTCCGCCGGGCACAACAGCTTCATCACCCTGCCTGGGAGTTAGACCTTCATTTGAGGATGGAAGCAGTGATTCATTGTGTGGGTGGGTGTGTTTAAGTTTGACAATGAATAAAGTAGGGATGGGCGATACCAGCATTTTTCCTTTCGATACGATGCCATTAATTTATGGGACTGTTTCTTCGATACTGATACTTTTTGCCCCTTAAAGAAAAATCATGATTGTAATTTCATTAACAACTTTATTGCAAGGGCAATATGAAATATGAATAAAATTCATGATAATAAGATAGAACGATGAAGTCAATAAAAATAAAATGATTTTTTTTTTCAATTATAATAAAAACTAGAAAAGCACTCAGAGAGCACATACCTCCGCCAAGGCTCCTTCCATCCCTCATGGATCACCTCCAAAAAGTAAAGGGTTTGTGTGTAGGCCTAGAGACACTTCTGGTGAAATGGTGAAAATTGCATCAAAGTTTGTCCATTAGTTTTGGAGTATTGTTGCTAACACACTGTGAGAAGATAAGAGCCTTGGCTGAGGTTTGCGTTCTCAGATCATCACCAAAATGAAATGGCTTCCTCTGTAGCCCAAGAACCACCTCCAGTGAAAATTTTATCCAAATCCATCCAGTAATTTTGGAGTATTGCTGCTAACGCTCTGTGAGAAGATAGGAGCCTTGGCGGAGGTATGCATTTTCGGATCATCATCAAACTGTAATGGGTTCCTCTGTAGCACAAGAACCACCTCTGGTGAAAATTTCATCCAAATCCATTCAGTAGTTTTTTTGTAATCCTGCTGCACAAATACAAACAAAGCCCTTGGTGGAGGTATGCACTCTCAGATGATCACCAAAATCTAATCATCTATTCCCCGTTCCATTGCACACCTTTCCTGAAAATTTCATCAAAGTCCGTTCCAAAATTTTTGAGTTATGTTGCTAACAAACAGACAAACCAACAAATCAGCACCACCAAAAACACCTCCTCCCTTGGAGGAGGTAATAATTAAGACTTAAAGTGAATGCAAAATTAATTCAGTTTCTTAAGTTGGTGAAGATTCTCAGTGATCCAGGCGGGTAAGTATGCTGTATGAAAGCTCAGTCAAGTCAACTGGATTCAAATATTTTTTACTCCTGAAATGTTTCACCATTCATCCAAATTCCATGTTAATACCAAGCAGCATATATGTGTAATTTTTTTCACAATGCAGTTTTTTTATTTTTATTTTTATTTTATTATTTATTTATTTATTTTTTATTTTTAAACCATTATTTTACAAACTTAAATAGTGCTTATTTTGTTTATTTTTCAAAATTATGCTGCTTGGTATCACCATAGAATTTGGATGAACGGTGGAACATTTCAGAAGTAATACTTCTTCTGCCGCCCGCAACGCTGCTGAGCTCACTGTGTGTGGGAGTCAGTAGCCACGGTTACATGTGCAAAATTTCTTCAATCTGATTACAATTCAGAGCACAACTTTACTGTTTACATGGATCCTGAAAAAGTTGATCCAATTAGCGCACAATTAGCCGACATTCAGAAATAGTAGAAGAAGAAGCAACTCCTGATATAAACAAACCCCACTTTGTGTCTTTCTCATTTTGAAATGGACCTGTATTGTATTATTCAGACTGTACTTTTGCTTCTGCTGGTCTCCGTAATGAAGCTATAAGTCCAGCAGTACATACTTCTGCATATGATGAACAGAGGGAGACAGCAGGACGATACAGACCAGTTGTGCTTTACTCCCACCATGTCTTCCGCTAGCTGCTGTAAAGGCGGAAATACGTCACATTGACATGTGGCTGACATACAGACATGCACAGTAAACATATTTTCTACCCAAACTTGGGAATATGTGTTTATATGCGCACCAATCGGACTAACAATCGGCATAACCCACCCGTCTCATTCGGAAGGAAAGTTTGATCCAAATGAGTGTGATCGGGTCAGAATATTCAGATTGGCGTGTTTACATGAAGCATTTTTATTCCAATTAGGCTTTTAATCCAGTTACTTGTGTCCATGTAAACATGGCTAGTGAGTGCTTGACTGAGGCTGTGCAGTGAGTCTTTGGCTTTGACACCTGATAAGCTGTCATAATCATGTGACATGGCAGACTATCTCTAAAATATGCCTGGGCTGGTTTTTCACTGGTTTTCACACATAAATTTAATGCCTAAAACTCTCAGAAGTGAAAACAAATTGCACGCTTTGTATTAACACAGTGATATCGCAATATTTTAAAAAGTATTGATTCTAAAATATCAACCAGTGTCGATACGCCAGTTGCAGGACTGGTGTGTGTGTCCCTTTAAGGAGGTGAGCGCTGCATGAGAGGTGAGCGAGAGCATTGGTAAGAGAGCGGCCTATGAGAGAATGTTGGCGGTTAGGCCATGTTGAGACTGGGAAAGTATAGAGCTGGTGTTCGGAGCAGAAGAGTAATTAGCAGTAAATGTACAGTGTATGCTGCATAAATGTCACAGCTCTTAAGGTGAGCCACCATGTCCTGTCCTCTGCTTTCCACTGCTGTTGTGAGTAAAAAGAAGGGCGCTAACCCCGGAGCTAATGCTAGCTTCGGCCCTGGAGGATCATCTCCGCTGTGCTTCTCGACCACGGTCTGGAAGCTGAAGCAGGAAAGGTTAACACACCCATCCCTAGAATAAAGCAGTTGTTTCATCCAAATGGCCGAGCCTCTGCGTTTATAGTTCCATACATATAGAATAGCTTTGTTTTTAAATACCCAATCCTAGCCTGTGATTTTTCAAGTTATTTTTGTACATACGATAGTTTGGGTCAAAATACGATAATTTTAAAGCGACAGCATGATATTTCTTCATTTCCCATCTGCCAACACTGCGCTGCAGGGGCTTCAGCTTTCAATGTGGCCAGTAAGCCTTATAGATAAAAAATAGTCATCAAATTTTTAACCAAGGAGGTTTTTACAGACTGAAATACATCCCTAAAATGGTGCTTACCTTAGCTGAATGATGAAAAAAGTGCACTGTGGAGCTGCTCAAATAAAAATGTTTTAAATCCAGTTTTGCTCAGCTCCTCAGCCTGCAACATCACATCGCCTTTTTTTCTTAGTTGTAGGCTAAACCTTTTCTAAAAGTTTTGACTGAAGACTCCTTCTCAAATATTCTAACTAGCTGTCATTAAGTCTGATTTTTTTATTGCCTGCAGTGCACACAGGTTATTTATTTATAACTTGCTCATTCTTTCAATTAAAAAAAAACTGTGGTTATTTGGCCAGTATGAGACACTCTTCCATGAGCTAGACAGCGAATGTCAGAGACTTCATGGTCTTCATCCAGATGGACTACAACCTCTTTGCTGAGCTGCTATAGCGTGTCTCATCCAGCATAACAAAGGGAACAATGTTAGTAGTATAATATTATTTCAACTTGATTTCGGTGTTGTCACTTTTAGAATTTAGAAAAGTATTACAATGATGTATTGTACACTCATAGTATTATATGTTATAGTATTAAAATACATATAGTATTATGGTGTTATACCACAATTTTTTTCCCCAGGGGTCTTAAAAATCATACGTCTAACATGCAAAGTCCTTGCGTTTGAAGCACATCACACTTGTGACGTCTTGCTCACAGAGAATTTGTGGAGTTTGTTGAACATGTCCACCATCCTCTGTACGTGCTTACATGCTGTAAAAATTAGCAAGAAGCACGTGACTCGACCCAAAATCTGCATGTAACCAGGCCGTAGCAGCCCGTACTGTTATGTCCTAATAACTGGAGACCTGAGCCATGTTGAACGGAGCAACGAATTGAACTTTGAGATTCACACTCAGTATGTATACTGGCCGTAGCCCACCTGATATCACCACGTCGACTGCCTGGCGTCGGCTGCAGCAAGTCCCAAAGGTCAAATCCCTTTACAACATTCCCCCCCTTTACAAAACATGAAAGCACCATAAAGAATATATATACAGTATATGTGTGTGTGTGTGTGTGTGTGTGTGTGTGCATATATGACAATATGTATGGGTACATATTCATACTATGTAGGATAACTAAGCAGACAGTTATGCTGTTTATTGCATCTAGCCACAATGCTCAGCACTGTGTATATATATTTATATATTCATGTGTACATATGTATATTCACTGCTCTTATTTTCTTATCTTCTAAATTATTGCTCTGAGTGTTGCTATCCCTGTGCTGTTGCAATCCTGGAATTTCCCCATTGTGGGACTAATAAAGGCTTATCTTATCTTATATATACACAAAATGCCCCCCCCCTTTAAATTTAGCAAGAAAAACCCCTTAGAACACATGCAATATAGACAGTTTTTTGGGGGGGGGATGTTGTTTTTTTTACATTGCCTTCTTTCTTTTTTTTTTGCAGCACACAGAACAAGGCTAGCTAAATGGGCACCTGGGTAGACTGCCAGGGTACCCTCCCGTGCTGGGGCGGATTACTCTGCTGCCCATTCCCAACACGCTTCAGCTAAAGCTGCTTTAACGCAAAGACATCAAGGTATTTGGGCCTCTGACATGTCCTAGCCGAGCGCCTCACCATAGGAGGACCTGCTCCAGGCTCCGTCGGCCACACCTGAGAGTCCCCAACACCCCCATCAGATAAGTCCCAACCCTCATCAGTCTGCTCTGCCGCAGCTCCCGGACCCTGTGCAAGCAACGACTTCCTGAGTTGGCTGGAATGCCACCGTGACCAGTCCGAGAGCTGGAACGCGTCCCGGCCCTGCCGCCTCACGATCTGTAGTGGCCCCATCCAGAAAGCCTGCAGTTTATGTGTGCTGTTGGGATGCTTAATCCAGACCTGGTCTGACACATCGAGTCTGTGGGCCTTCGCCCTGTGCTTCCTGTCGAAACGTCATTTCATCTTCCACTGTTAGGTGACGACCCGGTCTCGTGGAGGGTCTGTGTTCCCTGGAGGGGAGGTTGTGGGGGGCCTCAGTCGGTCCAGGTGCAGGTGGAATTCACGCCCCAGCATGAGTTTCGCCGGGGAGCACCCTGTCGTGGCGTGGGCCGTTGCCCTGTAGTGGAGGAATGTGCTCTGTAGGGTGTCAGGGAACGTGAAGCCATCCGCCAAATGGGCTCTCAGACCATTTTTCAGAGACTTGTTGAAATGCTCCACGCCCCCATTGGCTTGGAGGTGGTAGAACATGGTTTTACTGTGTTCCACGCCCCTGACACTCAAAAACTCCTCAAACCCCCCCAGAGGTGAACTGTGGGCCATTGTCTGTAGTGATGGCATCCGAGACCCCCCATCTGGTGAACAGTAATGAGAGGAAACCCGTAACCACATCTGTCGTGACCAAATTAGTGGGTAACACCTCTGGCCATTTGGAGAACAGATCGTAGACCAGTAGCAAAAAACGGCTGTTCGGGGGTGCCGTATGTAGTTCACCGCAAATATCCAATTGGATGTGCTTCCAAGGGCCCTCTGGGTACGGTAATGGTTGCAGGGGTGGGGGCGTGGCCCGCCAGTTTGTCCGCTCTCCAAGCACGGAACACAGTTCTTTACCATAGTTTCAATGTCCTTATCGATACCAGGCCACCAAACTGAATCCCTGCAATGCTGCTTCCCCCTGACCACACCCAGGTGACCCTCATGGAGCATTGTCAGAACTCATGATCTCAGAGACACCGGGATCAATGTGCAGTGTCCCGTTGCCACACACACCCTGTTCCAGCAACTCAGTTCATCTCTGAACCAGTGAAAAGGTGCCAGATCGCCATGTACTTTTGTGGGCCAACCCTCCCTGATGACTGAGCATAGTTGTGACAACGTGGGGTTGAAGCGGTGGAATACACGCCTCCATGGTTTATCCTCTTCGCCAAAATGTTATGTGTCATGAATCTGGGTTTGGTAGTTCCAAACCCAATTCTGACTTATTATTGTTTTGTCCTATTTTCTATCAGGCGCGTCAGGCAGTTGTTTGGGTCCTTCGCTCCCTGACAGCTTGGGCACACCCCCGCCTCCTGTCAAGTGCCATCAGCTGTGCCTTGTTACGGGTGTTCACACACACACACACACACACACACACACACACACACACTCTCCATTTATTCCTATTCACACGCTCATACACTCACCCATGCACACCAGGGATCAATTATGTCCAGCCCACGCATTCTCACACCGGCGATCTCTTCCCTCGTTAGGATTATTATTATTTAAACGAGGGGTTAGTAGGAAGAGTTCGTCAGGGCATTCACCTCCATATGCGGCAGCTAGTTTCTCCACGTATGCATTTATCACCTTCGTATTTGTTCAGCCTGTCGTTGCAAGTACGGTTAATCCCTTGATGTCCGTGGCTGACCCAGCTTACTTCCTCATCCTCCAGACTGCATGGGCAGCCCCGGATCGCTGTGGTCCCGTAAGTTTAATGTTTGCCTTTCTCCTTGTGCCGGCAGCAGCCTTGCAGCATTAGGCAATTCCCCCGCCGGGCCGTAGAGCATCCGGGTGGCGTTCCTGCATGTTTGGTGGCTTTATTTCATCATTTCAATTCTCTGTATTTTCATGGTTGACTGGACTTGTTATTTTTGTGGGAGTTTATGTTAATAAATGGCACGCTCTACTCCAGCAATTGAGTTTTTCATTCCCTCCCTCGTGCGCCGCATTATGGCGCACGAGGAATTATGACATTATGTCCTAATAATGGGAGACCTGAACCATATTGAATGGAGCAACGAACTGAACTTTACTGAGTTTCACACTCAATATACATACTGGCCGTAGCCCGCCTGATGTCACCACGTCGACTACCTGGCGTCGGCTACAGCAAACCCCAAAGGTCAAATCCCTATACAACACGTATGGCCTGTTGTGACGGAGGCTTTAAAGTGACACTCTGCCAGAAATTAAGTTTTTTTCTGTTGTTAACAAGTCTGTAACATGTTTTTTTGTGACTTACAAGACATATCCAGAGCAAAATGACTCAGATGTCTCATATTTCAGTTTTTTTTTTTTGCTGTAAAGTGTCACTTAAGCCCCCCCAAAAATACGAGTTTGGACAACACATTTCCAGCTACGCAAGTATTCCTGCTTAGCCTGATTGGTTATAACATTACCCAATCAGGCTAAGCACTGGGCACGACTACAGACATGAGTTCAATGCCTCGGGGGAAGAGGGAGGAGCCGAGGAGCAGCAGGAGCTTTTACAAGTTGGGAAAGATGGTAGATTATACGCGTTCAGTTTTTGGCTGTGTGGACAAGAAATCCTCTTCTTTAAATTACATGTCTTGCCCACAAATATGAAAATACGACAGCAATGAAATGTACTGTATATTCCATGTCTGAAAAGGGCCTTTTTTAATTCTAGGTGTATGCACTAGCTGTCTGTTATACTTTACTTCTGCTAATTCAAGTCACCTTTTAGAATGTCTTTAATGGAGTTACTTGGCAAGTAATATGGCTTGCTATAGCACTCTTTTCAAGGTGTCCACTATTGACGTGTGAAATTCTATTAATTTATTGCCTTAATTAGTTAGTTAATAATTATCAGTTTTCTACTTGCACATATTTTGCTAATTAAGCTTTTCCCATATCAATCTAATTCCTCTGCTAATTGTGGTCAGAACCATCAGAGTAACATCCAGAAAACTGCAGGCTTCAAAAACTGCACTTTATGACTCATTCGGTGAGTCATTATGAATTCATGCATCTATAGAAATTCTATGGTATTTCACTTTAAAGGTACAGAATAATAAGAAATAATCAAAAGGCTCCTTTTTGAAGAGGTACCCATAGGATTATTTCTATTTTTGAAGAAAGTAAAAGTGTGACAGAACCTTGAAGCTTGTCCTTCACCTGCTTTATGAAGCCCTATGTCTCCTCATTTGCATACCCATTCCTTTAAACTGCTGAGTACTATGTCAGATAATTGTGCATATGGCTGCCTCTGAATCTTAAAGAGTAACTCAAATGGCGACTTGATAAAGGGGAACATGTGAAAGTCAGATACTAAACCAAAGGAAAGGAAATTACTCTGCATCGCCATGAAACTCCTGGAGAATACAGTAATCACAACTGCTCTGTTCGGCCACAAATTATTCACAAAGTCCTGCAGATAAGATGACTCAGAGAAAAGTTGTTGATATTATGTGGGGACTGGTGAGTTAGGGTATGCTGTAAACCTTCAGGGCGGTTGTTTTAACTTGTAAGTTTGTTTGTCATATTTTCCAAACAGCTTTTAGAACAAGTGTCCAGCCAACAGAGAGCATGTAAGAAACTACATGAACAGAAACGCACTCAGCGAAAAAAATGCAGCAATTGCATTTGCGCAACGTGAGCGTTGACCATGTTTGTACTGTATGTTGGCAGACTCTCAAAGCTTGGATAAAACTGCAAAAGAAAACACTTCGTGTTCAGTCATAAGTGAATTCCAAAGCCCTGTTTACATTGGGAGCCGAGCACAAATGTACGATTTAAACGCCACGTGGGGAGTGGCGTGTCGTCATCCTCAAACACTTTGCAGACGCACCTCTAAACCCTCTTGTGTTGGGGATTAGTGTGTCCTTGCATATGCATTGTCAACACACACACATACCTCCCCTCTAAGGCAGTCCCATCAACCAAACACAAAGGCCAGTCATGCTCCGAGGTGTGTCAGCATAGTACGGCATGTGACAAACCACAGCCGTGCTCTGTTACGCTGACCTATTACTGTGGGGGGATTAGAGACACCGTGATGAAGAGATAACCATTACATCCCAGTAAACACAAGCTTCTCGACTGTAAACCTGGCAGAATTATACTGAAGTTATAAACAACTGGTGTAAGCATCTGATAACACAACAGTCAACTCTGGCTATTTACTGACATATGCGTTCCAAAACCTGTAGGTTGGGGCAGGCTGGTACATGTCAGATCATGAGCATTTCTTCATCCCGAGAAACATTTATTATCAACAGGAAAAAAAGAAAAGCAAATATAAAAGGGACATATTGTCTGAAGAAAGACATGGAAAAACATCCTGCCTGCACATGATCGAGACAATGAAGAAGAGAGAAATTTGATCTATGAAAAAAGCAAGTTTTTTAGTTCAGTTTTTCTGAAGTTGATTTTCTATATTGCTAAATTGAAATCAAAATGACTGAGTATGGTAAAAATAAGAGAAAAAGTACATTGCTTTTTTCTTGATTAAAAACAATATAGAACCACACAGAATCTCAACATTATGTCTGTTTAATCTGACATTTTCTCACACATTAACCATTTTATAAAGGAAATCTGGCCACAGCAAGATTGCAGCTTAAAATTCAAACATCACCTTCTCCCGTTGAGGATGTCTTCATCTGAAAACTTCCGGTTTTTGAACATGGTGGTGATGACCGCATAAACTCCAGTACTCCCGATAACCTACATGAAAACAGCCCCGATGATTTGAACTGTTTCTAATGGGAGAAAATCAGTGGGGAGAGAAGAAATAAGGGGCTTAAGACTAGGAACAACCAATTTAAGTTGACTGCAAAGGTAGAAAATGAAGACGCTTCAACTCACCACGACCCTGAACAAGATGACCGTTTGGAAGAGAGCCTGGGAAACTTCATTACAGAGGTTCACAAGGGTTTTGAAAATATGAGAAAAGAGATGAAAGCACTGAAAACTGATACGAAAAGTGATTTTTGTTTATTTGGGGAAACCCTGAGAAGAAATGAAGATGGATCTGGAGCAGTTTAAAAAGGAGCTTAACCAAAATTTCGCTCAAATTTATAATGAATTGCAGCTGCAGAGCAGAAGAATTGGGGAAGTGGAAACACGCGTGGAAAAGCAGGAAACTTGGGCTCAAGAAGCAAATGAAGCCCTTATTCTCACCTTACAACATCAAAAAGTTCTGCAAGAAAGACTCACAGACTTGGAATCAAGATCGAGAAGAAATAATATTCATATCTACGGAGTAAAAGAAGGTGAGGAAGGCGACTCGGTCATAAAGTTTGTGGACAGTTTGCTTAAATGGGAAATATCACTGACGGAGGATTTTAATTTCCTAATTCAACAAGCCCACCAGTCTTTGTCACAGAAACCAAAGGAAGGAGCCCTACCGAGACCCATTATTTTTAATTTTCTGGAATTTACCACTAAGGAGAGGGTCTTGAGGGAAGTGTGGAAAAAAGAAAATTAAGCTGGGGGACAAAACTGTGTCATTTGACCATGATTACGCAACGGAAATTGTCTAAAAATGTAAAGAATTCAATCCTGTCAAAAGAATTTTGAAGTAGAAAGGGATTAAATTCCAGAAGCCATACACCAAGATGCAGATTCATTGGAATACCAGCACTCGAACTTATAACGATGCAGGACAGGTGATGGAGGAGTTGGTGAGACTTGGACTTGCGGCTGCATATGATATGCAGTTGATCTGGGCATTCTGCTCCACAATAAAAAAAAAAAAAAAAAAAAAAAATAATGGTGGTATTATTATGAACTTTTAATTTTTAAATAGCCGTGCGAGCACACTGAGGGGAGTCCCATCGGTGATGGTAAGTCATGGTCCTGCAAAGGGACTCCCATCTACCGCTGACCGGGCGGGCTGGGCTTACTTCAATGCAAAGGACTGCATTCCGCCCGCTGCTTCTCCAACATCGGTGCTCTTTAGGCAGACCCCAGGTCCCTGCTGGCATTCCCCCAATTATCCTTTAAACATTTTTTAAGCATTACATCTTCACTATTCTCACTTTCTTGTCAAACTGGTCACTTTTCACTTCCTTTTTTGTTTGCAAAGCATTAACTCTCTCCCTTAAATGGGATTTGAAATTGTACTCTTAAATTGTTTTTATGTGTGCCGTTCCTCTTATCTTTTTACCTTTTAAACTTACTTCCTGCTTGTTTCAGGGTCAACAGTTTCTGAAACCAGACCTGAATTCCTTTCTATATGTGCTGTTTTTCTTTTAATATCTTCCTGCCTGCCTCAGGGACTACAGATGGAAATTAGTGAGAATGTTATAATCTGGTACAGTGCATCTTTACCCTCTATTTAATGTTTTTTTTTTTTTTTCTGTACACGGTCCCAGACAAATAAACCAATAAACTAAACTAAACTAAACTAAACTAAGCACTGTGGTGACTGACTGGTTGTGATGCTGCGTATTATCCAGTCAGCATGGTTGTGATGCCGTGTATTATCCAATCAGCATGGCAGTGATGCCACGTATTATCCAATCAGCACAGAGTCAATCCGAAACCCCGCACACACTGAAGGGCATGAAGAGACAGAGCAGTGGCTAAACTTTTCTTGATGAAAATTGCATAGGTTGACTGAGTGACTCCATACTCCTCGGGAATGCACACCCTCGTAACCTCAGCAAAGCACTTACAAAATCTGAGGCCAGTCTGACGAACAAGTCAAGAGATATGCGTGGAACAGACACACACACACACACACACACACACACACACACACAAACAGAGATTTTGTGCATTTATAGATAGATTACAGTATGCAGCATTATTACTGGCACACACCATCAGTGTGTGAATGTGTGCGTGAATGGGTGGATAGCAGGATCTGTAAAGCGCTTTGGTCATCAAGAGATGAGAATAAAGCGCTATATAAGTGAATGCCATTTACCATTTACTGCTGGAGTTGTTAAGCACCACATTGCCTCACCTGAGCTTACACCTGACAACTTTAGTTTAAGTGTTTTCATGTGTCTTTATATCTGCAATCATATTAGCATACATTCCCTGTGAACATACAGTACAAGTATACCACTTGTGTGTGCTAAATATGCATTTATGCAATCACCACATCTGTCCATCTGCATCCATGTCTACAGTATCACCGGGTGCAGAGATATTATATGTGTGTAACTGGAGCTTCTTCCCCTTTAAGGCTACTACATATCCAAGCCAGCTTGATTCTGATAGGCCATCACATGCAAACAGACCACTGGTGTGACGTGGTTGTTTTGCTTACATTTGTGTTCTTGTTAACGTCAGGCTCTCAGATGCTCAGCACTGTTTAAAATTTGAGTGTAGGGAGCAGTTTGAAGCCTGAGCTTTAGAGAATTACTGATTAACTTTGGTTATGTTTAAAATGAATGTTTACCATTGTTAAAGCATGGAGATGTAATACAAAACCAGTAAACAGTTTTAAATATAGAGGATGTTCTGCTCATTCTATGTTGGATGCATTTTAACCCCACCCCCTTCATGTGCATGAAAAGTCTGTTTACTGATCAAACGTCAAAGGAAAAATATCGGGGGGAAATCTAATCTGGTACAAATTCTGAAAGTATTATGTGGTGTTTTGGACGTGGTTGCTCGCCGTAGGTGACGTCATCATGTGGTGAACTGGCCGTGGCGGGATGCGGCACCACCCTTCTGTATATAGTCAGCTGTGTGATGAAAAAAGAGAGTTCGGTTCACGTCTGTTGTCAGCATCTCATTTCCAGACATAACAAATGGCAACGAGGATAAACCCTAATAATGTCGAAAGCGAGCTTGACTCCGCCACAGCTGTTCCTCACTCTACCAGGTGAGCCACCGGTCCCCTGGACCCACTGGCACGGGATATTTCAGAATTTTATTGCTGTTGCAGGTCTAGACAATGCTAACAGCAAGAGGCAAAAGGGGTTTCTAGAATGCAATCTTGGTGCCAGGGGGCTGCATGTGCTTCGATGCTTGGGCTCTGCAGATGCATACAAGGACTGTGTGGCAGTGATGGACAGGCTTTTTGCTGATAGATGTAGTGTAATGGCATGTTGAGCAGTTTTCAGATGATGCCGTCAGCGAGTGGATGAGACAATCTGGCAGTTTGCTACAGCGCTCTGGGCCCTAGCGAGCAAGTGTGCTTTGAGTCATTTAGAAGATGAACTAATACACGATAAGCTGGCAGAGAATGCTAACAACAAGTGGCCACGGGATAAGCTATTTTGGGCAGGCTAGAAGAAGACAAGCTAAAACTAGATGAGGTTGTCAGAATGGCTTCCCAAATGGAAACGGCCGACCAGCTAATATCGCAACTAACGCCGCCTAGCCAACAAGCCCTTCATCCGGCTCCATGAGCACAGGCCGTTACTGCCGCCGCCCAGCGTACCGGCTCCACTTCTCCTCACTACAACCAGAAGAAGAAGGGTAGGAGGCAGGACAAAGCAGGTGAGCACCTGCACTGCAACGGCTGTGATTCATCCTGACATCAGACCCAATCAACCGCCTGCCCAGCTAGGTGGATGAAATGCTACCGCTGCAAGAAGTTAAACCATTTTTCCAGGGTCTGTCGCTCAACCTTCACAAACTCAATGGCCCTCTCACCAGGCTTAGCCGCCGTTCACTCAGTTAGCACCAAAAACTGGTCATTCAGGTGGTGCACAGTGAAGCTGGACGCCATCAGTGTGCCACTGCTCCTGGATATGGCGGCCTTGAGGTCCCTTCTGAACATGTCTATGGTCAGGAAGCTGTTCCTTCAGAAAACCATCACAGCTAATGCGGAGGACTTGTTCAGTAATGGCCACGCCAGAATCGGTATGGTAGGGACGGTCAGTTTTTCTGTGCGATACGACTCTGAGGCCATTCCATCTTTCACCTTCCAAGTGACGCATCAGGGGGCCAATCTGTTGGGCATTGACCTGATCAGCGAGCTGGGTTTCTCCATCACCGACCCAATGGGCGCCACCATTCTGGCAGTCGTCTCATCCTGACAACACCGTTGACCAGCGCTTTTCACAGGGCTAGGCTGCCTCACCTCTTTCAACCACCAACCACTCACTGACCCAACGGTGCCCCCGAAAATTCAGCCTCTGCACCAGCTAAACCTTGCACTACGGGGCGACGTCACAGCAGAGCTGCAGAAGCTGTTGGACGCCGGCATCATCGAGCGGGTCGACGCATCTCCCTGGATCTCAAACTTGGTGGTGGCAAAGAAGAAGACGGGCGGCTTACAACCGTGTATCGACCTCAGAATGGTGAACAAGGCAGTGATCCCTGACAAATATCCACTGCCTGCAACAGAGGAGCTGACGGCGGCATTCCCTGATTCAAAGGTTTTTTCAAACTGGACCTTCGCCAGGGTTACCTACAGGTTCTCCTTCACCCGGCCAGCCACAATCTAACAGCCTTCATCGCCCACATGGGAGTGTTCAAATACACCCACATGCTTTTTGGCCTTAGTTCCACCCCGAGCTGCTTTCAAAAGATCATGGCTACCATCTTCGCCAGTCTCCCAGGGGTGATGGTGTACTTGGTCGATATCATGGTGCATGGCGTAACATCGGCCTCCCACGACGCCTGCCTTGATAAAATTATGGAAGTGCTAATGAGACACAGCCTCACACTTAATGAAGAGAAATGCATCTTTGGAGCAACAACCACTGAGTTTGTGGGTTTCCGCCTGTCTGCCTACACTCAAACGTCAAGGCAGTACTGCAGCTACCCAAACCATCATGCCCCGCACAGCTCTCATCTTTTTTGGGCATGACAAATTTTTACAGCTGTTTCATTCCCCAGTACTCGGAGATGATAGAGCCGCTATGCACCCTCCTGAAGCAGGATGTGCCCTGGGTGTGGACCCCGGTGTGCTCCGCCACCATCAGCCAGTTGAAGACACAGCTTACCTCCCCACCAGTACTCGCCCACTTCGACCCACAAAGCCACACATTCGTGACATGCGACACCTCCAACACATCAGTAGGAGCTGTTTTGCCACGACTACAAGGAGGAACTGAGTGCCCAGTGGCATTCACCTCGAGGTCACTTACTTCAGCCAAGCAGAAGTACTCAGTGGGAGAAAGGGAGGCACTGGTGTGCGTTTGGGTGTGTGAACGCTTGCACATGTAGCTATATGGATGACACTTCACACTGCGGACAGACCACAGAGCCTCATGGCACTGCTGGAAACATCGGGGTCGGGGCACAAACCTCTGTGCATCTACAGGTGGACAGAAAGACTTCAAGCATATAACTTTAACACCCAGTTCACGCTGGGCAGAGAAAACGTAGTGGCAGACCTCTTGTCCCAGGCCACACCTAAGCCCACTCCAAACAGTGACCAA
The DNA here is from genome assembly GCA_020510985.1 of Pholidichthys leucotaenia. NCBI lineage: Eukaryota > Metazoa > Chordata > Actinopteri > Cichliformes > Pholidichthyidae > Pholidichthys > Pholidichthys leucotaenia. The sequence continues at coordinate 123,032,385 of CM035847.1, read as the reverse complement.
GACCCCTTGGAGCAGAGGTGATCCACATGCTGCATAGACCAATCCAAAACACTGTCTCCCTGCAAGTGCTCCAGGCGGCATCTGAGCAAGACCCAACTCTGACCCAGCTGTGCACCTTTATTCGTGAGGGCTGGCCTCCCAATGTGTCGGGGGAACTGGCACCCTTCCACAGAGTCAAGGATGATTTGTCATGCTGGAATGACATCAGTGTGTGAATGTGTGTGTGAATGGGTGGATAGCAGGATCTGTAAAGCGCTTTGGTCATCAAGAGATGAGAATAAAAGCGCTATATAAGTGAATGCCATTTACCATTTACCATCTGTGTGGCAAGAGGTCACTGCACGGTGACTCCAGAGGTGCTAAAAGGCCACATCCTGACCATGGTGCATGAGGGTCACCTGGGTGTCGTCAGAGTCAAACAACGGTGTAGGGGCTCAGTCTGGTGGCTAGGCATCGACAAAGAGACCATGGTGAAAGACTGTGTGCCTTGCCTAGTCAGCAGGAAAACTGGCGTGCCACCACCTCCACCCCTACAACCACTGCCATGGCCATCGGCCCCATGGAAACATGTCCAATTGGACATATGTGGCTAGCTACATAGTGCCCCCCCCAGCACAAACACTTTCTATTAGTGGCCTACGACCTCCACTCGAAATGTCCCAAGGTGTTGCCCACTGGTTTGGTTACCACAGACGTAGTCACCGATTTCCTCAACTCCCTCTTCGCCCGCTGGGGTGTGCCAGATGCCGCCACAATGGACAACAGACCACAATTCATCTCAGCAGATTTTGAGGCATTCATGAGAGAAAGGGGCATCAAACACATTAAAACTACCTTCTACCACCTGCAGGTTAACGGGGTGGGGGGTGGAGATTCAACCAGACCCTTAAGAATGGTCTCAGGGCACACTTGACAGATGGGCTCTCACTCTCAGCCGCACTACAGAGCACCCTGCTACATTACAGAGTGACGCCTCATGCCACAACGGGCTGCTCCTGGGCCCCACTAACGCTAGGATGTGAAATGTGCCTTCCCCTGGACTGACTATGTCAACCATGGGAGGCTACCCCGACAGAAAGGCCCTCACCTAGGGGGAGGGTGGTTGAACAACAACAACGAATGAAACAGAGGTATGAAAGGAAACGCTGGGCAAAGCGACCCGGACTCACAATACTGGATTGGGTTCGGATCCAGCATCCCAACCGCGCCCACAAGCTGCACTTGTTTTGGACAACGCCAATGCAGATCACAGTGCAGCAGGGCCCAGCCACCTTTTGCTTTGCTGACGGGTCATGATGGCACGCCAACCACCTCAGGAAAGTGGCACTGACTGCTGCCCCGGATCAGGAGACAGCTGCGGACACGATGAGATTAGGCTGGGACTTTGGCAACACGGGACCCGCAACTTCTGAGGAGCAACCGCTGGAGCCGGTGGCGGCAGCACAGCTCAAGCGCTGTTTGGCCCAGGTTTAGCAGAGACCCCGCCTCCTAAAGGACTTTGTGACTAACTTTTGAGTATAGCAGGATTGTGACTAACTTTTGAGTATAGCCAGGATGTGACCGACGACAGTGGCAGAATAATCCACTCGATCACGTGGGCATACCGGTAGTCTACCCGGGTGCCCAGGTAGTCGTACAAAGTTCTTTGGGATTTTTCAAGGGGGGGTAAATGTGGTGTTTTGAACGTGGGGCTCACCATAGGTGATGTCATCACGTAGTGAACTGGCCGTGGAGGGATGCGGCACCACCCTTCTGTATATATTCAGTTGTGTGTTGAATAAAAGAGTTCAGTTCTCGACTGTTGTCAGCGTCTCATTTCCAGACATAACAGACATAAAATCTGATTTTGCATTGTTAACCTGCTGCCACACGTGCTTTACAAAGACACACAAAGGAGAAGAAGAGCATTTATCTTTGAGGGCAGTGATGGATTGTTTTTACCACTGCCACATCGGCTCTTATGACTTTTCCAGCAGTGGGACAGGGGGACAGATTATTCTGTTTGTAACATCAGTATTTCCTGTAAAATATGTTCTTTTGCATACAATAGTAACTGCCTTTGATCAGTGTAATGAATGTCAAAACACTAGTGGGCTGATGTTGGTAGTGCTGTGTGCTGTCTCTGTGTCAGTGTGCCTGCAGTGGGAGCAGGGATGTGGAAAAGTTAAATCCTTTTATTTGCAATTTTACGCCACATGTGTCCCATGAAAGTGAAACGCTGGCTTATTTCTTCATGTCTGCTTCTTAAACATGCCAAAGGCAGTGGTAGTGATTACAGCATCACAGGCATGAGAGCTGGGATGCTGCTGAGCTATAATCAGTCGCAACATGTTGGGGTTTTTTTCTTTTTCTGCATCCTCCTGCTGCTGTTTAATGATCTGTCCGTCTGCATCCAAGCAGTGCAGTATTTTCAGTCATCCTGCTGCTCTGTCTGTGTCAGCATGTTGAGAGTGATCTGCGGGCACATGCCCATTGTAGACATAAGCCGCTTGCCACGACAATGAATCCCCTACATGGTGCTTTGGCAGTGGATGGACACGTCCAATCAATATAATCCACTTAACTGGGATGGACACAGACTGCTTCGAGGTTAAACAGCCTTTCATACAGGAAACTTCCTGTATGAAATGCCCCCCTATTATGGCAGTTCGTCATATTAAAACACGTTCAATTACTGGAGCCATTAGGAGCCATTAGGGCATTTGGACGCCAGCAGCGGATAAGCATCTATTGTTAGGTATTTCCACGTGCAGCCGACAAGTTGTTTTGATCCACGTTACGTGTCCCGGACAGACCCCCTCAACGGGAAGCAGGTGGACTTATCAGCGGCCAGCGGGCCACTTTACAGCCTTTGTGAACGCACGCACGCACGGACGCACATTAATAGGCAGGAAAGGAGGACACAAGAAAGCACAAACACAATGGGTTTGATTACTGTAAACCCATTATCTTGTCAGAAGTCCGCCCCCCTTCCATAGAACTCTTCAGCGGCCCACCCGGTGCCACTGTGCCAAGTCCTCCACTTCCCAATGACGCACGACTCCGCGTTCAGGTGGAGGTTACAGGTCCCCGTGTAGCTTTTTCTGAGGAACAATCGGAACTTTGAGACTCCGTTTGTAGGTCATAGTGTTGTGAATTAATATCACTCCTGGGATGCCACATGATCTTAAGTTTTTTTAAAAGCCCAGACGGCGCAAAAACGCACTCACATGTTGGCTTTGCTAGATATCAATAATAATAATAATAATAAACTTTAAGTTGTATAAAATAACAGACAAAGTAAAACTTAAATCACTCAAATCAAACTCACCTGAAGCTGCGAGCGCAGACAGGACGGTAAAGAAACAGAGCCCCTTTACGCGCATTGGATGGACTGTGGGTGAAACACCGGGATCCTAAAAAATAATAATAATAATAATAATAAAAAGACCTGATTACTCCGCAGACTCCACACGAGGACTGGGAAAACCGGGCCACGGGGTCAGTGGACCGCCGTCAGTGGAGGGTGAAAAGACACGCAGTTGTCCACGGAGGTAAGTCCTCTCTTCTTCTCCGTCTCCAAAGACGCGTCCCAACTCGCCGCTGGCCGCATACGTTTCACTCCAGCACCCTCCCTCTAACATTTGCGGGCGGAGTAAAGTCATCCACTTTCCTTCCTCGCCGCCCTCTCCGTCACCCTCACAGGTTAGACAATGTCTGCACATTCCTGACGGCCATCCAACCTGCTCCGCAGCCGCCGCACGGTGCGTCACGCCAAAAAAAGCAGCTGCGCCAAAACAAAACTGACCTTAAAGTTTTATCGCTATTAGATATCGTGTGTGTTTGGGTGGGTGGTGGGGGGGATTATATAATCTCTTTATGATCTAATCTTAGCCCCTAGGATTTGTTGTATCAGTAAAAAAAACTCGAAATGCTAAAGATAGACGCACTGCGTAAGTGACCCAATTAAAGCTGTGGGGGCTGTTTGAAGTCTTTATTTTGAATCTGAAGTATTAGCAAGTCAACTTAGTATACAGATTTAACAAGACAGTGGAAGCGTTTACATATAAGACACTCATATATTTTTGTCAAAAGTATTTTTTCCCCCAAAAAAAGTACAGTAAGGTTCTTAAAGTGCGCACATATAAACAATTCTGCGTGCACCTTGAATTAGCGCAGGCTAGTTTGATTAAATTATTTTTCTTGGTTTTGATTAACAAAAAGAAGCTTCGATCCTCATTTTATTCACTTCTTGAAACTGTCGTCTTACTGGGTTGAACCACTTGGGGGCAGAGTTGCTCTTTCATGTAATCGACCGCTGTAATTCTAGTCTAAACGATAAGATCAGCATTTTTATGGTTTTCATGCACATTAGCTTGAAGTGAAGGTTTTTTTTAAAAAAATGAAATATGGAAAGTATATTTAAATCTACTACACTTGTGTAACTTGGTTAAAAAATACATTAAACCTCCAAAACCAGTGATATATTTAGACATTGTATTAAGTGCCATAGGTCAAGATGCGAGCAGGTTTGCAAACTGAGATAAACCGATGAACTGGAAATGCAGTGACCACCTCCTATGAATGGAGGCAGGCAGAGTAACCAGAAATTGTACTCAAGCAAAAGTTTTGTTACTTTAAGTTCATTTTTAGTCAAATAAGTGTACACAGTAACCAGGAAAGACTTATAAAGTGTTTGATGAAAATAAATACCAAATTAGCAACATGTAATATAACCTTAATCATACCATTTAAAGAACTGGTAAACAGTAATAAATTAAATATATCTTGCAACAGAAACCAAATCATAAATCCATTCAAGTGACTAAAGATGCAATTATTTCTGGTAATATCAACTTTGAATTTTTGAAATTTCTATCTGGTTTTCTCTATGCACGACATTTTCATGAATAACCATGTTAACATGAGCATTCAAGTCTGCTGTAAAACAGAGGAAATGCATATGAGCCTTTTGGTGCACAGGATTTTGCTCGCATTCACTGGCCACTTTAATAGGTGCACCTGTTCAACTGCTTGTTAGTGCAACTATCCAATCAACCAATCACATGTCAGTAACTCAGTATGTTTAGGCATGTAGACATGGTCAACATGCCTAACATGGTTACAGCCGAGGTATACAGAAGATCATCTCTGAAAACACACCACACTGACCCTTGAAGCAGATAGGCTACAGCAGCAGAAGACCTCAGCTGGTTACACTCCTGTCGGTTAAGAACAGGAACCTGAGGCTACAGTTCACACAGGCTCACCAAAACTGGACAATAGAAGGTTGGAAAAACTTTGCCTGGTCTGAGTCTCAATTTTTGCTGCAACATTTCGATGGTAGTGTTCAGAATTTGGCACAAACAACATGAAAAAATGGATGCATGCATGAAGCATTTCAGATGTACAGCCAACAAATCAGCAAATCTGTAACTACGTCCCTACTCCCTGATCCATTCTCAGGGAATATCAGTTAAGTGAACTCCCCTTCACAAAATTTATCCATTTGAAACACCCTGCAACATCTCTTCCTTCCTCTGTGCGTTACCACGGTAACCATGCTAGGGATGAGCCGATCCAATCCGTCGTATCGGTATCGGGTTCGATTCAGGCAAAATGGCTGGATCGGTATTGGTAAGGAATAAAAGTAATTTACCAATCTGATACATTAATAATATTAAAATGAAGGCGCGATTACGTTCTCAGCCGCGCTCTGCACGGCTTCTGTAAACAGACACAACGAGTGTCACATCACTGGAGCTTGTCTGTGGGACTCACCTCAGCATGTTGTTGTGTGGTACCAACATTTACAATTTTACAACACCAACTTGATAAAACACTTGCAAAAGTATCATGGCAAAGGAGTCAGCAAAGGAGTACGTATGCTGAATTCTGTCAAGAACCGAGCAGAAGGACATGTGTCGCGCAGCAGCAGCCGCTGCTTTTCCAGCTCAGGAGGCTGGATGCTAAAAGTGAAACCTAAAAAGAACGAAACGGGAAAGTAAAAACCAGACTGGAGCATACCTTTCGGGGGAGAGTCTTACAGTTGATGAGAGGTAGGTGACAGAGGCATAAAGAGCATTTTTTTTGGTATTTTGTATACTTTATTAATCCCAGAGGGTGCAAGGCTACATGAACATGGGACTGTGCAATATGACAAAAAATTCATATCACGACATGTCATCTTACTGTATATCATCACTATAATGATATATAACATGATATGCATTTTCTGTAAATTCTACAGTTTAGATAATCACATAAAAAGGACCATATTTTTTTTTTACTTTTTTATATGTATTGTTTTCCCTCATAAATTTGCAGTGTTATAAAATATTTTTTTAATGTGCATTTTAGACGTGGTTCTCATAAATGTCAGATTTTTCTTCTAAATCATATATGAATTAAAAGTAAACATCAGTAAGTTAAATATTTCCTGAGCCAGAGGAGAATAGCAAAAAAAAAGGGAAAAAAAAATAGATAACATAAAAAAAGTGTGAAAATGAAAAAAAATTCCCCTGGCTATCACCTACAGAAATAAATTAGCTGTTAGCTTAAATCAGTGGAAAATTTAAGTGTAGACCTGCTGCCTGCCATTCTGGCTTGATTTAAGCTGGGTTCACACTAACGTTTGAACCGACTTTTACTGACGTTTTGAACTATCAGAGAAATCAGTCCAAACATTGGTGAATTACGTTAGTGAGCACACACCAACTTTTACGAACTTTTACGAACTTTTGTAAACTTTTGCTAGCATTTGCCAGCTTTGCATTCAGCGTTGTCAAACTTTTGCCAACTTAGGCTAGCATATGTGTAGCAGTTGCCAACTTAGGTTAACATAAGCAAAGGAATACTCAGCGCAGTTCAGCTGACATCAACGTAAGGCAACGCTCATATAAAGATCAGCGTTTGTGGAGGCTTCCTGCCATCCTGGACCTGCTTTTTTCGGTGGACTCACACTACAACGTTTGGGCCAACTTTTACTGACGTTTTGGCAAACGTCTGGTTCTGCTGGCAAAAGTTGATAAAAGTTAATGATAGTTGGTGTTTGTTGGCAAACGCTGGCAAAAGTTGTATTCACTGAGAATTTTCAGCATGCTGAAAATTTGCTAACATTTGGAAATAAACGTTAGTGAAAGTTGTGCTCAATTTGTAATAGTTCCTGAGCACTGGGCTAAGTTATACAGAGTACGCCTAAGTCAGCCTAATTTAAGCTCCACTGGCAAATGTTGCCTGAAATGCTGGTGGAAGCAAATGTTTTTAGATCAAAACTCAGTTCAGACATGCAGAAACGAAAGAGAAGTAGAGAGAAGGGGGAGTTAAAAAAAAGAAGAAAATATACATGTAAAAGGACAATATAGCGTATTTGTTTGGTGATAACATGGTGTGTATGACGTTTTTTAAATTTTTTTTAATTTATGGGATATATATATAAATATATTACAGACATTTGTGGGTTTGTTTGCAGGTGATGGGTATGGTTTCGTGGGTGGTTTTGTGTCTTTGCAGTGTTATTTTTCTACCACTAGGCTGTGCTGTTGTGCAAACGTGTCTTTTGCCAGTACAGATTACTGGTTGCCTTGGAAACAACAGTTGTTTTTTTGGGGGGGGGGGGGGTTGCTGACTGAAAAAACGTTTTCTTGGTCCATGGAATAAAGGTTTTTCGTGAAATTTTCAGTCAGAGTCTGTCTACTCTCTGCCTGCTACATAAAATCTCCCAAAAATGTGACAGTGTGGTGGACACAATACACATGGCACTCCACCCAGGACAAGGGGGTTGGAAGGGGAAAATAATGGACTGAAGGGGGAAGTGTCACCAGGAGGTTTCAAACGGGACAGTTAGATCTATGCACCCCCCGGGGAGAGGAAGATTACCGGAGCCACAGAGAGAAGAAAGGTGTCAAAGCGACACTCGTGTATGTTATGTTAATGTGTCACACATCCTCTTTGTCCATACAGCAATGTATGCTGGTCGGAAGCTCTGGGTCACTACACATGGGAATAAAGATGACCAAGACGCACCATGGAGAGCAAGACGAGCAACGCCATGGAGAATACCGGGAGGGAGAGCATCAGCGCTGCCTGCGCTGTTTCAGTCAAGCTCCCGGACTCTGGCTTCATGACCCGACAGCGGGGTTTTAGTGCATAGAAGCCCAGTGTGCACTCTGTGGGATAACAAAGGATGGCACAAAGTACGACTAAGTGGTCGCTGCGCTGGACGCATGTGCCACACAACAGGTGACAAGCCTGCTTCAGGAACCTACCGGCTACAGCGGGAGCAAACCTGGCCAACTCGCCATTGCAGGTGACTAAGGGCTACTGCGTAATGGCGCAGGAAACGGATCCACCATCTGGCTCAAACGTCCAGCAATGCGTGCCGCCAGGCCAAATCAAGAAGTCGGGAAATAGCACGGCCAGCAGCCATTAGCAGTTGCAACGGCTAGCGAAAGAAACAAGCTGTTTTGTCTCACAGACACACGTTTGGGGAGATGGTTTCTGGTGGACTTCCACAGCCAGAAGAGCATCCTGCTGGTCAACGCAGACAGGGTGGCAGTGGGCAGCGGTCCCGAGCTTACGGCCGCCAACAGATCCACCATCAGGACATTTCGCCCACTGACACAATTGGGTTGACCGCCTGTCCAGAGTTCCTTTAGGGCTGCGCTCCGCACCTAAAGAAGATTTGGCAGCCTCCCCGACAGAACTTTTTTTTTTTTTCTCAGCCGCTGCAGATCCCTGGAGAGTTTTACCAGAAAATCCCGCACCTGAGGCTGATCCGCCCACACAATTTTTGCGCGGCTCGGAGGCTTTTAACGTACTGGGCCAACCCACCATTGTTTTCCCCACTCCTTCATCCCAAAAAGCTGGCAGAATGCTGGTTTTGTTACGTCAAGCACGATGCGCACTGGACCCCGCTGCACCCATCGTACTACGGACCGTTCAACGTGCTGGAACCTGGGGTGAAGCATAAGGTGTTTTCTTCCCCTCCCTTTTTTTTCCCACCACAGACTGATGTGCCCTCCTGCACACCTCGCCAGTAGGGCAGTTTGACTGGACCAGCGACCCCCCGCCACAGCCGCTATGTGCGCCAGCTCAAGCCCAAAGGACGGGGGGGGGGGGGGGGGTAGTGCCCCTTCTGGGTGTTGGGGGGGCTGTGTGGTGGACACAATACACATGGCACTCCACCCAGGACAAGGGGGTTGAAAAGGGAAAATAATGGACTGAAGGAGGAAGTGTCACCGGGGGGTATCAAACGGGACAGTTAGATCTAGGCACCCCCCGGGGAGAGGAAGATTACCGGAGCCGCAGAGAGAAGAAATGGTCACCAGCTACATCGCGAAGTGCGCAGAGGATGTCACTATAGTGAAGACCATCACTGTACGGGGAAACCATAAGCCCTGGATGACTGCAGAGGTGCACTCGCTGCTCACAGCCAGAGATGCAGCCTTCAGAGCGAAGGACAGGATTGCCCTCCGCTAAGCCAGGTCTGCGCTCTCAGAGGGTATTAAGACGGCGAAGCGCGCCTATGCGGAGAAAATCCAGGGACACCTCTGTGACTCTAGGACCACCAAGCAGATGTGGCAGGGAGTTCGGACATTGACGGGCTATAAGTTTAGGCAGGGGGTCGATGATGACGACGCTTTGCTTCCAGACAGACTCAACGACTTCTTTGCACGTTTTGAAGCATCAAAACCCGACAATCAGAGGGAGGGCTGGCCCATCCCCACCATCGGTTGGGCCAGCTATCACCATCAACACAGCGGACACACGTAGGACCCTAACCAGGGTCAACCCACATAAAGCTGCAGGTCCAGACAACATCCCGGGACGTGTGCTCTGAGACTGCGTGAGCGAGTTGGCGGATGTCCTGACTGACATTTATAACATCTCCCTGAGTCAGGCCATCGTGCCCAGATGCTTCAAGACCTCTACCATAGTACTGGTGGCAAAGAAACCAGTTGTGTCCTGTCTGAATGACTATTGTCCTGTTGCACTGACACCAATTGTGATGAAGTGTTTTGAACGGCTTGTCAAACCACACATCACAGTCTGCCTCCCTGCATCACATGACCCGCTCCAGTTTGCGTATCATTCAAACCACTCCACGGAGGATGCTATAGTCACCACCCTGCACTCGGTCATCACCCACCTGGATCAGAAAGACACCTACGCCAGACTCCTGTACATTGATTTCAGTTCAGCATTCAACACCATTATTCCCCAGAGACTGATGGAGAAATTACTCCTTCTTGGTCTGAACACCGCCACATATCTCTGGATCCTGGATTTCCTGACTGAGAGACCTCAGTCTGTTCGGGTTGGAAATAACATCTCCAACTCTATCACGCTGAGCACTGGATCCCCTCAAGGCTGCGTACTCAGTCCACTGTTGTTTACACTTCTAACACATGACTGTGTGTCCAGACACGAGGGGAACCAGATTATTAAGTTTGCAGACGACACCACAGTGGTGGGACTTATTCAGAGGGATGAGGAATCAATGTACAGGGAAGAAGTGAGAGACCTGGAGAGCTGGTGCAGGGAGAACAATCTGGTGCTCAACGTGGACAAAACAAAAGAGATGATTATTGACTTCCGGCGGTCACAGCCTGAACACGTCCCTCTCTGCATCGGCGGCCGTTCAGTGGAGAGAGTGGAGAATATCAAGTTCCTCGGAGTGCAGATCTAGTAGGACCTGACCTGGAGCAAGAATTCCTTGGGGATCAGGAAGCGGGCCCAGCAGAGACTGCACTTCTTGAGGAAACTCAAACAGGCCTCTCTCCCCATCTGCATCCTCAGGACCTTCTACAGAGATGTGGTGGAGAGTGTTCTGACGTACTGCATTGCTACATGGTACTCCAGCTGCAGTATGTCAGACAAAAAAGCCCTGCAGAGGATAGTTAAGGGAGCTGAGAGGGTAATTGTAGTCTCCCTCCCCTCTGTCCAAGAACTTTATCAGAACCGTTGTAGGATCAGGGCACTGAGCATTGTCAAGGACCGTTCTCACCCTGTGAATAAACACTTTGAACTTCTGCCATCTGGCAAACGATTCCAGAGCATCAGAGGCAGAACCACCAGACTGATTAACAGCTTCCTTCCACAAGCTGTTAGGATGCTGAACAGTTGATCCGGAATCTCTCATACATACTACTGCACCTACGGACATTATGTATATTATTTGTATATTATAGTCCTGGTTAGTTTTCAAGTATGTCTCAGGGAAGAGTGAATGGCTGTGGTGGGGTGGGGGGTGAGGGTATGTGTGTCTTAAATCATGTTCTTTTACTTATATGGATGCCGAGAGAAACGCAATTTCATCTTGCCTGCACTACAGTTGTATGTACAGCAATATGACAATAAAGGTTGATTTGATTTGATTTGACTCGCGATGCCTATATGACGGCACATAGACAAATGTGTCTTTATGATGTCATATACATCAAGCCCACGGCACATAGACAAATATGTCAAGCCTGCCTTCATGTCTTTATGATGTCATATACAGTGACAGACATCAGGCAACATGTCTTTATGATGTCATGTACATCAGGGCTGCCTTCATGTCTTTGTGATTTCATATACAGTGAGTCCATGCCGGAACACCTCTTTTTGCTCAGATCTATTTTCATGATCCTGTCCATGAACTAGAATTACGACGCACCTATCCCTCAACCAGTGGTCTCAACGAAGAAGAAGAAGAAGAAGAAGAAGAAGAAAACCCACCAGATGGAGAGCAATAGAATGACGACAACTGCAGCACGTCAGAAAAGATGCCATGAAGATGAAACACCTGAGGCTCCAGCAGTACATCACACCCATCTGAGACAGGAGGACACCCTTCACCAGCATAGGGTACAAAAGACTTTAAAGCACATTTCTAGGACATCATAGGACGGCTAATGATCTCTGCCTCATCGTCATAGTGCGTCCTATGAACTCAGGCATCACAGGACGACTCCCCATGCCTACATGACGGCAAATGTGTAACCTTGATGACTGCCAGTCTACACTACAAATGTGTAAAATGCCAAGCAAAGCGTTGATTTTCTCCAGGTGCTCCAGTTTCTTGGTTTCTACGGGCATGCATGAGCTTTCCTGAACAAGGTCGAAAGCCACTTTTTCAGGATCATGCCCATGAACTGGAATTACGACGCACCTATCCCTCAACCAGTGGTCTGAATGAAGAAGAAGACCCACCAGATGGAGAGCAATAGAATGAGGAGAACTGCTGCACATCAGAAAGGATGCCGTGAACATGAAACACCTCATGACAATAAAGGTTGATTTTGATTTTTGATTTCTTTTTTTTTTTTTTTGAAGAAAGGTGTCAAAGCGGCGCCCATATATGTTATGTTAATGTGTCACACATTCTCTTTGTCCATACAACAATGTATGATGGTCAGAAGCTCCGGGTCGCTACGCGTGGGAATAAAGATATAAAAGGGTAATGCACAGCGACCCAGGAGTTCCTCTTTTGCAGCCGTTTGCTATACATGATGTTGGAGAAAGAATAAGGTCTTGTGTCGTCCAGCTCGTTGCCTCGCCTATCCCTTTCTTCTCAACAGCCCAAAAGAAAAAAATCTCATTGAGAAATTTACTGTTCTTAATTTTCTGCTCCATGTGTAATCATTCTCCAGGGGATTTATTGGTTCATTTCCATTGGGGGAATCTAACAGCGCTGATGTGGTGTCAAAAAGTAAATTGTATTTAACAAGATTTTATGTTATTTTAATGGAGAGAGTTGTAACAGTCAAAATATAATCACCCGTCATTTTATTTATATGATGATTCATTAATAGTTTTTTAATCCATCCACATTCACATTTTAATTGCGGACTTACTGTTGGAGTCTATAGCATTATTTTATTATTTTTTTAGATGAATGAATGAATGAACAAGGGAAAAGGGTATGCAGAAGTAACTACATAGGGATATAAAAAGAAAATAAATACTGAAACATACAGTGGTGTGAAAAGTGTTTGCACCCGTTCTGATTTCTCATTTTTTTGTATTGTAGCGAACTCAATATGAGCACCCTACTTGGCTTGCCAAGTGGGTTGACCCTATTGGCGACACAGGTAGGGTGCGGGACTCCGGAGCGGGAGGCGTGAGTTCGAATCTCCCGGTGGGACGTCGCCATGTCGAGCAGCACGTTACAGTATGTTTGTCACATTTAAATGTTTCAGATCATCAAACAAATTTAAATTTAAGCCAAAGATAACAGCGCAGTGGTGGAGTGGTTAGCACTGCGGCAGCACAGCAACTCACCCTTGGCTGGGGGATCCTGGGTTCGATCCCAGCCCCCGACCAACAGTGATCTGTGTGGAGTTTGCATGTTCTCCCCGTGTCTGCATGAGTTTACTCCGGGATTTCTCCAGTTTCCTCCCACATGCCAAAAACATGCAAGTTAGGTTAATCGGCATCAAACTGGGGATTCTAAATTGTCCTTAGGTATGACTGTGAGAGTGAATGGTTGTCTGTCTCTCTGTGTTGGCCCTGTGATGGACTGGCGATCTGTCCAGGGTGTACCCTGCCTTCCGCCCAAAGACGCTGGGATAGGCTCCAGGCGCCCCCCCCCCCCCCCCCCGCAACCCGTAAAGGATTAAGCGGAAGAAGATGGATGAATGGATGTACAAAGATAACACAAGTAAACACAAAATGCAGTTTTTAAATGAAGGTGTTTATTATTAAGGAAAAAAAAATCCAAACCTGCATGGCCCTGTGTGAAAAAGTGATTGCCTCCTAAACCTAACAACTGGTTGGGCCACCCTTAGCGGCAACAACTGCAATCAAGAGTTTCCAATTGCACATCGGAAGGTTTTCGAGCATGAACTGCCTTTTTAAGGTCATACCACAGCAGCTCAATCGGATTCATGTCAGGACTTTGACGAGGCCACTCCAAAGTTTTCATTTTGTTTTTCTTAAGCCATTCAGAGGTGAACTTGCTGGTGTGTTTTGGATAATTGTTCTGCTGCAGAACCCAAGTGCGCTTCAGCCTGAGGTCACGAACAGATGGCCTGACATTCTCCTTCAGGATTTTTTGGTAGACAGCAGAATTCATAGTTCCATTTACCTCAGCAAGTCTTCCAGGTCCTGAAGCAGCAAAACAGCCCCAGACCATCACACTACCACCACCATATTTTACTGTTGGTATGATGTTCCTTTTCTGAAATCCTGTATTACTTTTACGCTGGATGTAATGGGACACACACCTTCCAAAAAGTTCAATTTTTGTCTCGTCAGTCAACAGAGTATCTTCCCAAAAGTCTTGGGGATCATCAAGATGTTTTCTGGCAAAACTGAGACAAGACTTTATGTTCTTTTTGCTCAGCAGTGGCTTTCGTCTTGAAATTCTGCCATGCAGGCCATTTTTGCCCAGTTTCTTTCTTATGGTGGAGTCATGAACACTGACCTTAACTGAGACAAGTGAGGCCTGCAATTCTTTGGATGTTGTTGTGGGGTTTTTTGTGACCTTTTGGATGAGTCGTCGCTGTGCTCTTGGGGTAATTTTGGTGGGCTGGCCACTCCTGGGAAGGTTCACCACTGTTCTATGTTTTCGCCATTTCTGGATAATGGCTCTCACTGTGGTTCGCTGGAGTCCCAAAGCTTTAGAAATGGCTTTATAGCTTTTTTCAGACTGATAGATCTCAATTACTTTGTTTCTCATTTGTTCCTGAATTTCTTTGGATCACAGCATGATGTTTAGCTTTTGAGGATCTTGTGGTCTATTTCACTTTGTCAGGCAGGTCCTATTTCAGTGATTTCTTGATTGAGAACAGGTGTGGCAGTAATCAGGCCTGGGTGTGGCTAGAGAAATTGAACTCAGTTTTCCAAAGATGTGATAAACCACAGTTCATTTATATTTTAACGGGGGGGGTCACTTTTTCACACAGGGCCATGTAGGTTTTTTTTACCCTTAATAATAAACACCTTCATTTAAAAACTGCATTTTGTGTTTACTTGTGTTATCTTTGTCTAATATTTAAATTTGTTTGATGATCTGAAACATTTAAGTGTGACAAACATACAAAAAAAAATGAGAAATCAGGATGGGGCAAACACTTTTTCACACCACTGTATCTATGTCTAACCTCGTTTTTGTTTTTATTTGCATTTTTTAACATTTATTTTAGCTATTGTAAGTGGGAATGAATGTGGGCGTGTCCTAAAAAAGATGGGGGGTGCTCTAATTTATTCCTCACTATTTGTTTAGAATTACATTTTACAGAAAATTTGAAAAAGGTCTTTAATTCGTTATTAATTGTTTAGTTGTATTACACAAATCCGGTATTTTAAACATTGATATTAAATATCCATATGTCCAAATATGTTAAAAAAAACACACAGGCTTACACAGGGTGTCCTAATTTTTTCACATGACTGTATGTCAAGAAAAATTAAGGCAGTCCTTAATTACTAAAGTTGTACCGCTGGGATACAACTTTAGCAGAGTGTACCTAATAAAGTGGCTGCTAAATGTATTCATAGCTTTAATATGATGTCACATGGCTGCCAGTCACTATATAGACGGCCATGTTGAGAGAGAAACTGCGGGGGTAATTCAAGTCAAAGTCAACTTTATTGTCAATTCTGCCATATGTACAGCACATACAGAGAATTGAAATTACGTTACTCTGAGACTCACGGTGCAACAATATACTGTGTGCATGCCTGCATATGTGTATATGGACATGCACCACATCTTTATCTTTATTTTTATCTTATTTCTATTCTATAATATTGTTGTGTTTGGTCTTTGCTGTCTTGAATGTACCTTTTTTCTTGATGGCCTGTTTCCCCTAAAGGCTTGGTCTTCTCCAGGCGGCAGGAGTAGACCAACCCCTTTTGGAAAGAATGATTTATCTTCTCATATACACATACTTGCTGTTAAACATACCATATACTGACTTTCATATTCTATCCCAATTATGCACTTAAGCAAATATGCGCTTTGCAAATTATGTACAGTATTTTATAGGCCCGCTTGTTGTTATGGATGAATGTGTGTTGTCTGCGTTGTTTGTCAGAATATGTGTTTTTTGTCTTGTGTTGTTGTTTAAATCACTCTGCTTATTTGTAGCATATTTTTGTTGTTTCACCTGCCAAAGGGACTCCGCATGTAAATTAGCTTCTGCTAACTTCGATACATTTACATCTGTTTTTTACTGATGTTCATTAATGTCCACTGTCCCTTTTAACTAACTAACTAACTAAATAAATAAATAAAAACAAGGTAAACACTAAATAAGAAATATGAATATAAAGTATAACATCTAACACCAAACATTAAACGTTGAACATCAAACAACAGTGCAAAGAAAATCAACCCACCAGCCATAAACTAACTGAAAATGCTAAGGGTGTGCAAAATAACTAATTACAATAAAAATTTAGACAGCATGTAGTGACTTAAGGCACATATCAGGGCACATAGTGGCATGTAGTTAAAGTGACATGTAGTGCAAAAAGTGGCTTGTGCAGCCCTGAGATCAGTGTGTGTACGTGTGTTGGAGTAGGCAGCTCCTAGATGACAGAGTTCAGTTTGCAGCACCCGAAATCAGTGTATGTGTGCATGTGTGGGCGTGAACAGTACCTGGGGATGGCCGAGTCCAGTTGTTCGGGGGAAGTCCAAGATTCGAGTGGTGGGGGAGGGCGAAGGGGGATAGGGGGCAGAGCAGGGAGAGAGTTGAGTTTCCTGACAGCCTGGTGGATGAAGCTGTCCTTCAGTCTGCTGGTCCTGGCCCGGAGACTCCGCAGTCTCCTCCCTGATGGCAGCAGACTGAAGAAGGTGTGTAATGTGTGAGTGGGATCACCTGCAATGCATAGGGCTTTGCAGATAAAGTATGTGCTGTAGATGGCCTCAAGGGAGAGAAGAGAAGCACCGCCGATCTTTTCAGCTGTTCTCACAATGCGCTGGAGGGTTTTGTGGCAGGACACAGTGCAGGTGCTGTACCACACAGTGATGCAGCTGGTCAGGATGCTCTCAGTGGTGCCTCTGTAGAAGGTACACATTTTCATTAGAGTCAAAAATTATGTAATGCACTACTGTGCCATAATTGGTTGTACAAACACTGGTGGGAAGGACAACGTGTTGTTTTATCGATTACCTGCAATTATTTTGAACCAAGGTGAGTCAACTCAGGACTCCACGCCTTCCTCGTATCCCAACTTGCGGGTGTGCTCTGACCATTTTGTAATAGGTTTGTAGAAGTAATTGACTAATAATATTGTCGAAGAGTCTGTGATGCTCTGTGGACATTTTGACAGATTCACCTGCTCTCTGTTCTGATTAGCTGAGCTGCTGCATGCAGCACATACACACTCACAGATAGCTAAACACACATACTCGTATGTTTAACGGGACCTGTCGGAGTCAACTTAAGTGTAACACTTTCAAGCTACAGGATATTATGAAGATCCAAATCACTGTTTAGCCCTCCTTGCCATGTCTTTGCCTTTGACTGCAGTCTGTACCATCAGCTGTCCACATAGGCAAGACAGAAAATGACAGAGTAGTCACCCGAGGTATGCTGTTCTGATAGTTGTGCCAAAATGAAAGAACACCGGCTAATTAGCCTTTGGTTTTGAGGATTATTATAAGTACCCGGGAGTCTACAAATCAACTGCTTATTGCTAACAATGAGGATAACGATTAGACACCAAGACAACGATGTCTAACTTCATCTGAAAACACGTTGACAGATGAGTGCTGAAGCTAGCCTTTAGCTAACACTAATTCAAATTAGATCACATATCAAAAATTGGAGGTTAATTGGAGACTCTAAAGTGGCCCTAGGTGTGAATGTGTGTGTGAATGGTAAAGGGATAGTGCCGTACCGTGGCTGCTTCGTCCATCCAGCTGGATGCCCTCAATTTCCTCTCTGGGGATCAATAAAGTATACAAAATCCAAAAAAATCAAAAATCAAAAAAACTGAGAGCAAAAACAGAGAAAAACAAACAGCAGAAATTAAGTTGAGCACTCTGTGACTAATTTACGGGCTGATATTGTCATGAATGCTTCTACGAGGCAGGAGAGAGACTCAGGCACTGAATTGTGTTAGTATCATTTATTAACAAAAGGAACATAAAAGTCAAAAAAACTGTGCTGAGCATACAAAAATACAAATGAGGAAAAACTTACAATTGGCATTTCAGAGCTGGCTTTGCTCTGCAAACGCTGGAGAGGATGTGGAGGAATACGGATGAACTAACATGGGAAAGTCCATTCAATAGTGCCGCAATGATAAAGTGAATGGACAGTCTTTAAGTAGTGGGGAATGAGATGGATCAATAAGCAGCAGGTGCAGGGAACCAGAGCAGGCTGGTGACCTAATTACACAGCGCTTGCAGCTGAGATGACAGAGAGAGCAGTCAGTGAGCAACTAATGAGGTGGGGATGTCTGGAAGGAAAGAAATACTGGGCCTGACACAAGAAAAACCAAAATACAATCCTAACCTACAAAAATTGACAACATAATAATAATACTGGAATATAAGTAACAAAGAGGACAATAAATCATCAGAAATCAGTACACAGAAAAATACACAAGGAGAAAATACAGAGAACTGACAACAATAATAATGACCGACATACAAAACTCAGAAATAACTCGAGTCTGAGCTCAGAGGGAAAATAAGAGCTCAGACTCATGACAGATATATGGAAAAACATGCACGATAAGAGAATATTTTACTGTTTTTACAAATATTGCTCTGGTTTTTAAAACTATATTGACTAGCCTACAGAAGTATGATAGAGTCCCATTTTAATTTGACTTTTTTTCTCAATTTTTACACATTTAGCATTTAAAAAAAAAACACACAACAGGTGCTTAGGCCCCAGTTTTATAACCTTTAAGTATTTTGTGTAAAGCTTTACAAAATATTTGCAAGGGAACAATCAAATTCTTTCTACTTTTTCATCCCAAAAAATCAAATTTGTTTACCTTGGCTACAGGCACACAAAGGTTGTTGATTTCACACACTGCCAGGTCTCAGACCCAGATGCTTACAAATTGACTGTAAGCTTCTAGACCTTTGTAAGATCTTAGTTGTTTAAGAGTGTAAACACTGGTACAGTAATAAATTAAAGATGTCTGGATAGGTGATGCTGGCCCACTTCTCCATGTCTTTTGACCAGTTTTGCTTTGGAATGAGATAGGGGCCTGTTATGTCTGGAAATAGGACAGCGGAGACAGGCTTTGTACTGAAGGAGAACTTTATAAACAAAATACTATTAATACACATGCTGTATCAGATAACATACAAGCTAACCTCTAACTGACACAGGCTCTGACTGTGTGGGAGATGGCGCGCCAAAGAGCCCGTCTCCTGCCAACAGTCCCCTTATGTAGGCAAGGCGTGATGACGTCACCCGTGCATCCGACGTCACGTCCACACTCTGTTGTGATATTTCCAATATGCCACATCTACCGCCCCCCCCATCCCCCCGGGAAAAACCAGAACCTTCCTGGTGATGGTTAACCTTAGCTGGGTGACACTGTAGTGGCATACAGTTAACACAACCCATACAGCATAACATTAAGCACGATATTTAACAAATGTTTAACCAGCGTTTGGGTACACATATTTGCCTGTTGTTAAAAGCACAGTATGGTTAATTAGTTTCCAGACCCAAACCATAACTCACTGAAGGTTCCATACACCACAACCTATTATTATGAACCATTATTTTAAACCATCATGAACCTGGGTACCCGGCGTAACACCCTGCATAGTTGAGTGGGTTATTCTGCCACCATATTGCAACCATGCTCTGCCTAAACATTTCACAACAGTCATTTTAACAGTTCACCTTCAGGGGCCTCAGTCAAGCCTGCAGCGGGCGCCTCCCTGGACGCTGCAACAGACCTGGGAGCCATCTCACTAGAGTCATGGCTCGCTTGTCAGTAATGTCCCAGCCCAGGTCCCACACCAGCTGGGTCGGCTCCAGCACTGCGTCTTGATCCGAGGCAGCTGCTCTTACTTTCTGCAGACGGCTGGCATGCCATCTTGAACCATCGGCCATCTGGACGGCGGCTGGTCTTTTTTGTGCAGTGATTCTCATCTGTGATGACGGGACCATCTGTGGGTTCAGGCGGTCGGATCGTTGGACCTGAATGTTATGTATGAAATCAGAGACTGGAGTCGTCTTATGCCAAGCAACGAACTACCCTTTATTGAGAACACACAGAACTATATACACCATGGCCGCAGCCCGCCTGACGTCATCCCGCAAGGCAGGTACGGCCCCAAGGGCCAAACTTATACACAGTATCCCCCCCCCTTTAGAAAAGTCCAAACACACACACACAGTTAAAACCCTCCCCTCTTTAGGAACCGAATCACACACTAAGAAACTGAACTGAAATCACTAAAGGGCATATCACATTCACACAACAAACTAAAACTAGGGAGGAAGGTGGACTCCCATCCTACCCCCACACGGCCAGGCGTATTATTCTGCCGCCAGTACTAAATAAAAGAAAGTCCATTTATAAACTAAATATTGCCATGTTTCCTAAACTAAATAAAATACATAAAACAATCCCATACCACAACATAAACATATTGTGGAGGAAAAGTAAGTTCAGTCGAGATGCGGCGAGCTGAAAGGTTGCAGAGTTTTATTTTCCTCCAACATCATGAGACGCACTTGTAGCTCTGTGCGCTACAGTGCTGTGTTGTGTGTCTGCTGTGAAGCATGTATTGTAAGCTCTTTTATACAGATAGAGAGAATGCATGGTACATTAGCATATTGGTATACATATCAGTCAGTACATATGATTAGCATGACCACTGGCGCCCGGATGTCCTCTCCTTAATCCGGGGATGTATAACAATAGTCCATTGTTCTGATTGTCTCCTAGGGGCTCTCTGTCCATATGCAAATTGTCCTCTGCTTAGTGCAGGCTAGCTGAGTGTGAGGATTGAATGTCCATGTAGATTGTGGTGGGTCACCACAGGGCTCCCCCCAGAACACTCAGCAGGGGTTGTGACCCCCCCTCCCCCCATCATTTGGCTCCAGCTCCGGTAGAACTGTTGGAGGGCATGTCAGTCCGTGAGGGGGACGGGGGAGGGGTGGAAAAAAACAGTGTGCTCCACTCCGGGTTCCAGCACGTTGAACAGCCGTGGATCGTGGGTGCATGGGCCGGTGCACTTCGTGCGTAATGGAAAAAGATGGCGATCGGCCGGCTTTAGGGAGTGAGGTGCGTAAAAGCGCTGTGGAGGAGGAGGGGGAAGGGGGTGGGAGTAAGTGAGTGCCGGCCCAGGACGTCAAAAGTGTCTGGGCAGCGCAAAAATTGCGTGTGGATCCGCGATGGTGAGGGACTTTCCCGGTAAACCTGGCGGAGATCCACCGCGGCTGTGAAAAAAACATTTTATCTGACTCCTCTCGCGGCTCGATCCAGCGAGGATGCGGGGAAGGCGAGCGGCCAAATTCCCCGAGGATGCGTAGCAACTGTGAAACAACTGCAGCTGTGTGAGAGTGTGAGGCGGTTTGGCTTTTAGGTGCGGAAGCAGCCCTAAAGCCATCGGGGACAGCAATCGGCTAAATTCCCCTTGTGCGCCGTGACTGAGAAACCCATACAATGTCCTGTGTGCAGGCTGCATGTCTGCTTCAGGTGCGTGAGCAGCCCTGAAGGTTCCGAGGGTGGCGATCGGCCGTGTTTCTCAGGCATGTGCAGCGGCGGAGAACGCTGTATCAGTCTGTGGAGCCGTTTTTGTCCCATGCGTGGCGTGCGTTTGGCGCAGTGACCACATAACTGGCAGGTGCGCTGTCCTCGTAATCCTGCGGTGTGCGTGTGGGGCTTCTGTGTGCGGGAGGTCCACTGTCGTGTGAGTCAGGGTCGGGGAGCTTGGTGGAAATCAACGCAGTCGGCGTCAATGATTTCCCCGTTCAAGCTGCTTCCTTCGTTTCGCTCGTGTCGCGGTTCATGGTGCATGTCGATCCAAGCGCTGCCCACTCCGGGGCGCGCGGTCCGGTGAGGATGAAGAGGTTGCAGGCGTTCTCTGGTCCTCTGCTGTCCACAGAGCGGTGAGAGGGAGCAGAAGGTCATTCTCTCTCGTCAGGTCTCCAGTGTGGAGGAATAAGATCAGGCGAGGGGCGCACCATGACGCGTGCTGGGGCTTCCTGTCCGAGTCATCTCCGGGGTGTTCACCTTGTGTTCCATTCTGCGTCAAGGGTCACCAGTGTGGAGGAAAAATAAGTTCAGTCGAAATGCGGTGAGCTGAAAGGTTGCAGAGTTTTATTTTCCTCCAACATCATGAGACGCACTTGTAGCGCTGTGCGCTACAGTGCTGTGCTGTGTGTCTGCCGTGAGGCATGTATTATAAGCTCTTTTATACAGACAGAGAGAATGCATGGTACATTAGCATATTGGTATACATATCAGTCAATACATATGATTAGCATGACCACTGGAGCCCGGACGTCCTCTCCTTAATCCGGGGATGTATAACAATAGTCCATTGTTCTGATTGTCTCCTAAGGGCTCTCTGTCCATATGCAAATTGTCCTCTGCTTTGTGCAGGCTAGCTGAGTGTGAGGATTGAATGTCCATGTAGATTGTGGTGGGTCACCACAATGTGAGCATTAGAACTATTTTCACGTTACATCACTGTTCTCAGGCAGAAAAGGGTAGAACCTGCTTGGGGGCCCTAGGAAGCCCCTCGGTAGGCACGCCCCTGGAAGCAGCCTGCCCCCAGGGTTGTAACCAAACTCACAGACAAGAGTGTCTCTCCTTATCATCATCGAGCACCCCTCTCGTCCGGACCTGCTATCTGAAGCCTTCTCCCGGACACGCCGCAGCTCGTTGGCGTGCCTCCACGAACCATCCGACAGTTGAAAATAGGCTGTACCTCATTTAGCCACGATGCGCAGCCACCCCTGGTGATCCTCAGGCTGTCGTTTGGTCCGTGTTTGCCGTGGTTGTCCATCCTCACAAACCCGAACCCGGTCCGCAACTCTCAGTGGAGTTTTGCTCGGCTTGTAGTGTTGCTGCTTGGTACGCGATTTCTCCGTGTATGACTGTCCAGCCTCGACTGCTGTTAAAACTGCTGAAGCTGTTGCTGTTGTAGTCCCAGATCTTCTGGCCCACTATGGCTGAGCTCCGGGGAAAACCGAAGCTCGCTCATCGGCGTCACTCGTCAACCCTGGGGCCTTGCCATTATGCCCAGCACCCTCGTCCAAGGCGTCCTGAGCTCCGGCACCAAGATCCTCCCATGCCGAACCCAAGCGAGGTCGGTCACGCTCGACCTCCGTGATGCCCGGCAATTCCTCGCACTGCTCGCTCCCGGTGTCCGTCTCCGACTGCGGCTCATCTCATGTACAAGAACAGTCCAGTACCTCCTCTCTGTCATCCAAGGTGCTCCACGCCGCATGCTGTGTTTATGCCCGGTCTCCACTGCTGCTCTTCGGGGCTCTCAGCATGCTCACACTCTCCCTCCCGCTGCTCCAACTCTAGCTGCAGGGAAAACCGAGCCGAGTTTGGTTGCTGCTGCTGCTTTTCGGGGCTCTCAGCATGCTCGCGCTCTCCTTCCCACTGCTCCAACCCTAGCTGCGGGGAAAACTGAGCCTTCTGGTCGCTGCTCTCCCACTGTGCCATCTTTGCTCACCGCGCTGTGTTCACCTCCAGCGCTGCGGTCACTCACCATGTTGTGCTTTTCGGCTGGCTTGTCGTCTTTGGTGGACACGGGCTCCCTCTCCTGTGGCTCTGACTCCACTGCGAAAACTAGCTTATAGCTTTTAGCTAGTGTTTGGCACCCACCTAGCTCCGTGGCTAACTTCGCCGTTGCCACTGGCTGAGCTGTTAGCTTCTCCAAGCTAGCTAGCTTAGCAACTTTTAGCACCAACAGCCTTTCCACCCACAACTTCGTGCTCCTTGTGTGTTCGGCAAAACATTCAGCCATCTGTCCGACAGCATCTGTATAAGACTCCGTCTCCCCCAACATGTGGAAAACTTTCCGACCTTCTACGCCGAGATGGGGGACCAGAAGTGCGCATTCCATCAAGTCTGCTCAGGCCCAACACTGTGATGTACAGTATTCCTCAAACATGGCCAACCAGTTATGCCAATGGATCACTGGCTCTCCCGGATACTGTAGAAACGGTGATGGAGGTGGCCCATACACCTCCATAGTTTCTCCTCGTCGCCAAAATGTTATGTATGAAATAAGAGACTGGAGTCGTGTTATGCCAAGCAACGAACTGCCCTTTATTGAGAACACGCAGAACTATATACACCACGGCCGCAGCCCACCTGACGTCATCCTGCAAGGCAGGTACGGCCAGCCCCAAGGGCCAAACTTATACACAGTACTGAACCCAACCAAGTAGTGCATGCAGCAATCTGTTCGGCTGCACTCGGCGCTGCCGCTCTCTCATCCCTGATGCTGGTTGTTGTTGTGGCGGTGTGCCATCCACACCGGCAGCAAGACGTGCCCTCGGTTGGCAATGCTATCCTGGGTCTTGCCGGGCCACAAACTCTCTATCCTGCTGTGCTGCGGCAGCTCCCTGAGGCTGATATTCAGCGAGGGTGCAAGATGAGTTCAGCTTCTGCCCTCTCTGTCCTGGTGCTGGTTGTGGTCGCCGTGATGTGTCACTGTCATCGGCGACAGGACCCACGCAGGGTTGTCGTCATTAACCAGGGTCCCCTTTCTCCACGAACTCTCTCTCCTGCGGTTCCACAGCATCTCCTTGAGGCTCATGCTGGGCAAGGATCAGAGGTGAGTTCGATTTGTGTTCTCTGTCCATGCTCTGATCTTCAGCTGTACCCACATCCGTGAAATCATACTCTCCCTCCTGCGATGATGCTGCAGATTGAGAGCGCTCGTGCTGCGTGGGGACCACCTCCAGGTCCCATGCAGCTGCAGACTGGGATTCCTGTGGGTGCTCCAGTTCTGCTGGGATCTGCTTGGCATGCGGTGCAATGCAGGAAGTGGCTGCGTCCACATCTGAGTGCAGCAGACTCAAGTCATCATTGTCCAAATTGAGTTTAATGCTGGGTCATTGCACTGTGGTGTCCTGCTGTCCTGCGGTGTCTACCTCGGGGCCCTCCCGAAAAGGTGTGGGGTCAGCGGGCTCAGCAACCAGGGCAACCGTCCGTGCCAGCAGAGCTGAATGTGGGGAACGCGGTCGGAGACCCGCCAGCCACGATGCTACCTGGGCCGTCATCTCCAACTGGGCTGCTAATTCCATCCCATTCGTCTCCAATAGGCAGTGCAGCATCCCCAACAGCGCCACCCGCAGCTGTTTCGCCACGTCTGCCACTGTCTACCTGTCCGACTTCTCCAGCAACATGCACTGTATGATCGGATTCGTGGTGTACTCCTCCAACTGTGTCTGTATCAGCCTGTCCTCCACATGCCCGAACTCACAGATGCTAGCCAAATAGCGAAGGGCGTCTACATACTGTATAAACTACTCATCCGGCGCTGGTAAAACATGAACCTCTGGGCCATCACGTTCTGTGGGGCAGTGAAATGCTCGGCCATCAAGGCAGCACATTCATTGGAGGTCTCCGCAGGGCCCAGTGCATACAACACCCAGTGTCCTTCGGCACCGAGACAGTATTCTAATATCCACTTTAGCGTCCTGTCGCTAATATCGCTCAAGCCAGCAGCGGCGATAAAACACTGGAACATCTCATGCCAGAAGGGCCAGGGGATAGACGGCTCACCTGGCAGAGCGAGGAACGGTGGCAGGGGTGATATGCACGCTTTCATGTCAAAGTTATCCGGGTTTATCCTCATCGCCATTTGTTATGTCTGGAAATAGGACAGCGGAGGCAGGCGCTGTACCGAACAAGAACTTTATCACAAAATACTATTAATACACATGCTGTATCAGATAAAATACAAGCTAACCTCTAACTGACACAGGCTCTGACTGTGTCAGAGATGGAGTGCCAAAGAGCCCGTCTCCCGCCAATAGTCCCTTTATGTAGGCACAGCATAATGACGTCACCCGTGCATCTGACAACACATCTGCACAGTCTGTTGTGGTATTCCCAATATGCCACAGGGGCCTGCTTCTCAATTAAAACTAATTTGTCTTCATACACTGTCTGCTATCAATATCAAGAGTTTCATAATAAATTTAAGACATTTTCACATTTTTTTGCTCCATTTTGCTCCTGCGATTATCCCCCAACATGGCCGCCGATCTTATTTGACCCTGCTAAAAGTCACGTGATCGAAAACTATGAATATGTCACAGTTCTGATGTCATTTTAATATTATTTAACAAGCTCCAATAGTTGGACGTGCACATGACTGAAATCAGTGAAATCAAAAGTATCTTCAAAAAGTGTAAAACTACAATTGTCTTAATAAATGTAGTTGGAAAGTAAAAGTAGTATCCTGTGATAAAACTGCACTGCATAGTATAATTTTGCGATAAAGTTACTTGAGTGCATGAAACTGAGTAAATGGGACTAGATATTAGACACCACTGCCTGTTATATGCATTCTAAATTAGATTAAGTTGGCCGGTCTGGAGGCATGGGCCTGCCGCACCAGCCGCTTGGCAGCCCGGTCCCCCTCGGCCATCCTTCCTGGGGCGGATGCCTGACTGTCCTTAGGCTTGTTTGCCTTGGGATGTCTGTACCCGGTGGGGGTTTGTGGTGTTGTCCTGCTTGCTCGAGGTTTCCGGGAGGGAGGAGTTGCTGTGACTGGCCACCCTCTTTGTATGTTCCTTGACAAACTACTCACATGCACACACTTATTTATACTTAGTTACTCTCATACACACATACACGTATGCACACACAGTATATGTCTCTCCTTTAACAGGTGCAGATACCAGACTCGTGTTGAGACCTCTTCAGTGGAAGAAACAGTCTGTCTTCTGTTTGTTTCAGTTGTTAATTTGTCTTCATTGTTTGTTCCTGTCATGATCCAGGGGGCCATGCCCAGTTCAATCAATCAAACTTTATTTGTGTAGCACTTTTTAAACATTAAATGCTGCGCAAAGTGCTTTACATAGATAAAAACAGTAGACACATTTAGTTATATATTTTACACAATACATCCCCACCCCTTCCAACCCTCCCATATACATACCCACAAACACACACACACACACACACACTCACAGAGGCACATACATCACCCCCTATTTCTCTTACACACATATAAAATAAAAGAGACATTGCTTGGCACTGAGGCACCACGTGAAGAAGCAACCATTCTGTGGAGTCCCCCACACCGGAAGACCACACAGCCCATAACCACAGAGGACGCCACAACCAGGACAGGCCAGGGCCCGCACCACAGCTGTAGGCAGTGGCATAAAGCCCCCACCCACCCAAGCTAGAGTGACCCATGAGACCAGCACCCCTGCAGATGGGCCAGGCAGCATCCGGCATGAGGGGCCCCACTGAGGAAACACTGGAGCTAAAACACGTAAAATACAAGATAAAACTAAGAACACATAGAACAAAGGGAACTAGAGACCCATACTTAGAAACTGAGCTAAGAACACATCAAAATAAGTAAATCTAAAACAAATGGAGCTCATCATCATCATCATAGCAGTCTGTCGGAGGCGACTGTTTCATTTTGGTCTGATCAGATTCCTCCACACAGCTCTGTAATTCGCCTTCCGCTGCCAGGAACTCCTGACCTTGTTAACCCGGGCGACGTCCGAGCTGGTATAAGAATATAAAACAATGGAGCATAAATGACTACTTCAGTAATAGTTAAACAGTTTGTTAAAAGCCAAAATTTAAAAAGGTACAAAAACAAACTAAGAACACATAAAAACAGAAACTAAAAACCCATACTTAAAAACTGAATTGAATACATCAATAAGAAGATGAGAAAATCTAAGAACAAATGGTGCCAAGAAGAACATAAAACAGTGGAACATAAATGACTACTTCAGTAATAGCTAAACAGGTTTGTTAAAAGCCAAATTAAAAAGGTGGGTCTTGAGCCTGTTCTTAAAAACATCTATTGACTCTGAGGCCCTGAGGCTCTCTGGCAGGCTGTTCCACAGGCAAGGGCCATAATAGTGAAAGGAAGCTTCATCAAAGTGTTGTGTGTAGTAATATGGCGGCTGGGGCACCCTGGGTGTAGTGGGAGGTGACAGCCCGCCTTTCTGGTAGTGGCGTCACCCGGGGTATAAAGGGCCTAGGCGAAAGAGACCTGGTCTCTTCGCCGTCGACCCTTTGGCCTGTACGGAGCGCTGTGAGTTTGTTGTTTTATTAATAAAGCTACGTTCACTGTACCTCCAGCCTGCTTATTTGTATATTGAGTTATGGATATAACAATTGGTGACAAGGAGAAAAAAGGTATGGAGCAAGCTGTCACCAATTTTTGGCCATTTTTGGAGGCCCCGGGTGAGCCGCCCGTACCCTGGGCTAGGTGGTACGTGGCCTCCCAGAACTATCTGGTGGCCCTTGACCTCGGTGAACTCGAAAAGCTCCATGTGAGGGCTATTCTAGTCCATAATCTTGGCATGGAGGGCCAGAGAATCCTCACTACTTTAGGAGGAGCCGATAGCTTTTAGGATGTGGTGGAGCTAATGGTGCACTATTTTCGCGTCCCAGAGAATGTCATTGTCTGACGTATTCAGTTTCGGCGGGGCCACCAACAGACGGAAGAGTCAGTGCAACGCTACGATCCACACCTACATCAGCTGGCGGGAGAGTGCCAGTTTGGAGCCCTGGAGGACGAGATGGTCCGTGATCAACTGGCAAAGCATGTATGTTGTTCTGCGGCACAGTCGAGGATCCTAACCTACCTGGGTGAACTGACGTTAGCCACAACTATCAAGGTAGCACAACAGTTCAAGGCAGCTGAAGCGATAGCGAGGAATCTCAGTGAGAGGACCACGCTGACTCAGGACAAATCACATTTAAAAGCGCTTGCTGTGGACCCCGAGAGCGAAGACAGCGAGGACGAAGAGGAATATGCTTCCGCTGAGAAAATTAGGTCCACTCCGGGTACGCCGAGATGTTATGGCTGCAGGTCCACCAGGCACCACTACAAGTCAAGAGAGTGTCCGGTGAAGGGCAAGCACTGTGGCAAATGTGGTCTGGTACACTATTTTGCCAGGGCCTGCAAGAATTTTGAGCGGGGGTACCGAAGACCAGAAGCAGGCTCCTCTGCTTAGACTCCTACGGTCATTCATGCAATCTCCCCGAGCACGGATGGATGTATTTATTGCAATGTTTTGCTGGACGGCATGGAAGTCCCATTGATGGTGGACACCAGAGCAGTGGCCTCAGTGTTAAACTGGTCCACCGTGAGGAGTCTGTTCCCACATTATCACTTGAGGGACCTGACAACGCCCTACTTTGGTTACGGGGGAAACAAGTTAACCATTGTGGGCTCACTAGAACTAACAGCCAGGTATAAGTCAGCAATGATGGCAGGCGTCCAGTTCGTGGTGACTGCTACCAGGTCAAACATCTTGGGGTGTGATATGTTTTATGGCCTGGGATTTTCTATCACCAGCAGCATCAGAGAACAGTGGTCGGGGTGCGGGTTGTGGGACCGACCTGCTCTGCATGTGGAGGACGACGCAGTTTGGGACGTGGATTGGCCTGGTATTATGGGAGGAGTACAAGACCAGCACCGTGGAGCACCACCTCGGGATGGTCCTGATGCCAGTGTCCAGGTTGCCCTGGATGTGGGAAATGGATGGCACAGTGGGAATCTCGGGGTGGCAGCTGGAGCCAAGGTGTTGGCTCGCTCGTCTTCCAGAGTATGTCCTGGTGATACCGGTGAGCGAGGAGCGACAGGGGCTGTGCCGGCACTGAAGGGGAAGGACAGTGGAACAAGACCAGCTGGTGCGCTTCTGTGGCGCGCTGAACATCAACATTCGAGGAGGACTTCGGACCAGGTCAGCGGAACACCCCAACCCAGTAAGGAGGCCCATTCACAACATGGTGGACTGCAGAAGCAAACTAGAGCTCCCCTGCGTATTGGTGACGAGGTCCGTCCAATGGTAGAAGCTCGGCTGAGGGGCGTCCACAAGATTCGCCAACAACGAGATGACCAGGGGTGGCTGCGAGTAATGACTGCCCGGGAGGATGGCTATTTGGGGTTGTCTGATGACTCATGGAGGCACCCCAACGAGCTGCGGCGCATGGAGAAGAAGAGACAGCGGCGCAGCTCATCTTCAGAGGCCAAGAAGTGGAGGTACTTTTGGCGGGATCCACCAGATGGTAATCCAAAGGGTGGCCCCTCCAGCGGGTCTGTAAAGTGACTGGGGTGGTTTTAGTGTGTATTTGTTTGGTTTTACCCCGAGTCATATTGTATATACAGTAGTTTTACTTGGACTTATGGTGTGTGTTCCCTGTGTGTTATGAAAAAAAAAAAAAAAAAAAAGGAAGAATCAAAGAGAGAAGTGATGTCCCCATCACTGTTTGTTTGACTAGTTGTGATGTGCCCGGGATGTAGGGTGGGTGTGTTGGGGTGGGGGTGGGGGTGCCAATAAGAATGTGAATGTTATTTGTTGCTGTTTAGTGTGCTATAGGTAATTTGGTTGTATATACTGTATATCTTGTTATGGGGTTATTTTGATTTTGGGAACACGACTGTTTTTTATTTTGGACTGGTGTGAATAAAGCGGCAGAATAATGCGCCTGGCCATGAAGGGGTAAGACAGCACTCTACCTGGCCCCTCTAGTTTGTGTTGTGTGAATGGATAAGCATGCAATTTATTTTCGTACATACAGTATGTGGTTTTACTGTTAGTGCATGAATCAGGTTTAAATTTGAGAGGGCCTATTCTGTGTGTTTGGCATTTTTCTACGGGGGGAGGGAATGTTGTGTGTAGTAATATGGTGGCTGGGGCGCCCTGGGTGTAGTGGGAGGTGACAGCCCGCCTTTCTGGTGGTAGCATCACCCGGGGTATAAAGGGCCTAGGCGGAAGAGACCTGGTCTCTTCGCCGTCGACCCTTTGGCCTGTACGGAGCGCTGTGAGTTTGCTGTATTATTAAGATAAGATAAGATAAGATAAGCCTTTATTAGTCCCACAATGGGGAAATTCCAGGATTGCAACAGCACAGGGATAGCAACACTCAGAGCAATAATTTAGAAGATAAGAAAATAAGAGCAGTGAATATACATATGTACACATAAATATATAAATATATTCTGCTCAAAAAAATAAACGGAACACTTTGAAAACACATCAGATTTTAATGGGAAAAAATAAGCTGGATATCGAAATTGTGGCAGGCTAGTCCAGCTTACTCAGATTAAAAAGTGTTCCTTTAATCTGAGTAAACTGGACTAGCCTGCCACAATTTCGATATCCAGCTTATTTTTTCCCATTAAAATCTGATGTGTTTTCAAAGTGTTCCCTTTATTTTTTTGAGCAGTATACAGTATATACACAGTGCGGAGCATTGTAGCTAGATGGAATAAACAGCATAACCGTCTATTTAGTTACTCTACATGGTATGAATATGTACCCCTACATATTGTCACCTTCCATAGCGACTGATATTGTCCTAGTTGTATACTGGAGGGGACCATTTGTGTAAGTCTGTTGCATCTTTTGCATTCAGTACGATTAGGTCGTCACGTTTTTTTTGCTATCTCTGCAAGCAGCCCTGCTTAGGTTATACAGTCTGACAGCCGTAGGTAGGAAGGACCTGCAAAACCTCTTGGTCGCATACCTAGGATGATGTAGTCTACTGCTAAATGAGCTCCTCAGTGCATTCAGTATGTCCTGCATGGGGTGGGACTCGGACTCCAGCAGAGATGACAGTTTAGCCACCATCCTTCTCTCTCCTATCTCCTCCACTGGGTCAAAGTGCTGCCCCAGGACAGAGGTAGCTTTCTTGATTAGTTTGTTCAGTCTCTTCCTATCGGCTGCTGTAATGCCGTTGCCCCAGCAGACCACTCCAAAAGTGATGGCTGATTCCACCACCGTATCGTAGAATGTCTTCAAGAGCACCCCTTGTACACCAAAAGACCTGAGACTCCTCAGTAGGAACAGCCTGCGCTGTCCCTTCTTGTAGAGTGCGTCGGTATTGTGTGACCAGTCTAGTTTATTGTTCAGATGAACACCCAGGTACTTGTAGGATGTCACCATCTCAGTGTCTTTTCCCTGGATGTTTACTGGTGCTGTGAGGGATTATCCTTGCCTGCGGCAATCCACCACCAGCAACTTAGTTTTCCTCGCGTTGATCTGGAGGCAGTTCCGATGACACCAGTCCACGAAGTCCTGGATAAGTCCTCTGTACTCAGCTTCATCTCCGCTGGAGATGAGGCCGACAATCGCAGAGTCGTCAGAGAACTTCTGTAGATGGCAGTGTGTTGTGTTGTGTGAGAAGTCCGCAGTATAAAGGGTGAACAGGAAGGGACCCAAAACCATTCCCTGGGGGGCCCCTGTGCTACTGATGATTGTGTCGGACACACAATCCCGGATTCTCACAAACTGTGGCCGGTTAGTGAGGTAGTCCAGGATCCATGATGACAGGTGCTGGTCCACCCCTGCGTACAGCAGCTTGTCCTTCAGGATCATCGGTTGGATGGTGTTGAAAGCACTGGAGAAGTCAAAGAACATGATCCTCACCGCGTTCCCGGGCTTGTCCAGGTGGGACAGGGAACAGTGAAGGAGGAAGATCACTGCATCCTCCACTCCAATGCCATGCTGGTAGGCGAACTGGAGTGGATCCATCGCTGGTCCCACCAGGGGGCGGAGGTGAGCAAGGAGCAGTCTCTCCAGGGTCTTCATCATGTGAGACATCAGGGTCACTGGTCTGTAGCTGTTCAGGTCTTTGGGGTGGGAAGTCTTTGGTACAGGTACCACACAAGATGTTTTCCACAACTGTGGTACCCTCCCCAGTTTCAGGCTCAGGTTGAAGATGTGCTGCACAATCCCACACAGCTGGTCTGCGCAGGACTTGAGGAACTTCGCGCTGATGCCGTCCGGTCCCGAAGCCTTCCTCGCCTTGATCTTCCTCAGCTCCGTCCTCACCTGGGTCTTAGTGAGGGTCAGGTTGGGGGGCTGTGTGCTGGGAGTGGGGGGTGTTGGTGGAGTGGGGTGTGGACAGCAGGTCTCGATGACTTTAGAGGCAGCAGTGGTTGGTGTGCAGTCGGGGTGGGGGGAGGGCAGTTGGTCAAACCTATTAAAAAACAGGTTCAGATTGTTCGCCCACTCCCTGCCCCCCGTGGCCTGGCGGGAAGTATTCTGGAGCCCAGAGATGGTTTTAAGGTTTCTCCAGACCCCGCCGATGTCGCTCTGTTGCAGCTTGTCCTCCATCTTCTTCCTGAAGCTGTCCTTGCCTTCTCTGATCTTCCTCCTCAGCTCCCTCTGTACGGACTTCAGCATCTCCCTGTTCCCCGACCTGAAGATCCTCTTCTTCTCTCTCAGAAGTGTTTTAATCTCAGGGTTGATCCAGGGTTTGTTGTTCGAGCAACACCATATGGTCTTGGTGGGTACGATGCTGTCCACACAGAGGCTGATGTAGTCTGTGATGGTGTGAGTGAGGCCATCGATGTCCTCACCATGTGGATCGCAGAGCTGCTCCCAGGCAATGGTTTCAAAACAGTCCTTTAGAGCGTCCATTGCCTCCTCAGACCATGACTTCACCATGGGCATAAGCGGAGGTTGTCCGTGTACTAGGGGTTTGTACACCGGCAGGAGATGAACCAAGTTGTGATCTGATCTCCCGAGTGGGGGGAGTGGTGATGAGGTGTACGCCTTCTTAGTGTTTGCATAGAATAAGTCCAGTGTTTTATTGTCTCTAGTGTGACATGTGACATACTGGGTGAATGTGGGCAGAATGGGGGACAGTGATATATGGTTGAAATCACCTGAGATGAGGAGAAGAGCATCTGGGTGTTCTGTCAGCAGCCTGCCAGTTACTGAATGAATGGCGTCACGCGCTGTCCCCGCGTTCGCCGTCGGATTTGCATAAATAGCAATGCAGATCACGTGTGAGTATTCCCTCGGGAGATAGGTAGGCCGCATGCTAACAGCTACAACTCAATGTCTTTGTTGCAGTGTTGTTCCTTAACCGTGATATGTCCCGGTCTGCACCAGTTGTTATTGATATACGTTATCACTCCTCCGCCCCTTCCCTTCCCACTGTCTGGTGTCCGGTCTGCCCGTATTGCGTGGAAACCCTCCAGTTCGATGTTACATCTGTTGCTAGTTCTGTTAGCCACGTCTCAGTAAACAACATCATGCTAATCTCTCTGAAGACCCTCTCGTAGCGGGAGATAGCCGCTAGCTCGTCAGTCTTATTATTTTATTTTATTTGTTTATTTGACAGGGACAGTGCAATAAACATAGACAATTAATCAAATGACAATCAATCTAATGTGTTGCACAAAGAGTGTATAGCTATTAGCTAATTTGCAACTCTTGTCCCTAGATGGGCTTTAAAAAGAAGAAACAGGTAAAACGAAAGAAGGATAAGGAAAAGTAAAAATGAAAACAGAATAAACAATAACCACATACATCAATGCAAACAAGATTATAAATACACAATATAAAAACCTGGTTCACATTTGCCTATTTCAGGTCTCCCTCCCTTCGTCACTCACTATAAACAAACACATTCATTCCTTCCCTTCATTCACTCTCACCCTGCAGTCAATCATTTCATACATGGGTACATTCTTGTTTATTTTTCAGCCAGTTTTTAACCTTTGTAGTAAATGTTTTAAAGTCCGTTATTATTTTAATTTCATTTGGCACTGTGTTCCAGATATGACTGCCCTTTATAGAGAAAGCTGTTTGTCCAAATGTGGTTCTGCAGTGGGATATTTTACAGTTATTGTTAACAGAACTCCTGGTGGCTCTGCTGCTGTTCTGTCTTTGGATGAAACCAGCAAGTGGCTCTGGTGCTGATTTATGGAAACATTTGAAAATTAATTTCAGAAAACAGAGGTCAATGAAACTCTCAAAACTCAATAGATTGTATTTTTTTAAAATATAATAGTGATGCCACCTAATGGGCTTTTTATCCAAGATTTTTAGAGTTTGATTATATAATGAACCTATATGTTTTATTGTGGAAGGAGCTGCTTGAGCCCAGACTGTCAAACAGTATGATATATGAGAAAAAACCATAGAATGCATATACAGTACAGCTGCTTGGTATGGTATGTAATATCTAATTAATTTAAAGCAGTTCAGATTTTTTTTTACTGTTTTAGAAATTTTCTTTATATGAAGATTAAATTTGAATTGAGGATCTAGTACAATGCCAAGGTATTTGAATTCTGTAACTAAACTGATGTCTTGATCATGTATATTAACTTTAAAATGCTGCAGGTTACATTTTTTGATTGAAAAGCACATTGAAACTGTTTTCTGAAGGTTCAGCAATAGATGGTTCTGGAAGAGCCACTCTTGGACATCAACCATACTTGTAGACAGTACATCTGCAGCCTGTGCTGGAGTCTTGGCAGCTGTGTAAATAACTGCATCATCGGCATAAAGCTGACATGTTGCAGCTGAGCAGTGTAGTGGCAAGTCATTAATAAAAATGCTGAAAAGTAAAGGACCAAGAATGGACCCTTGTGGGATACCCATACGGTTGTTTAAAAATAAGGATTTATCCTGGTGAACTTTTACACACTGTTCTCTATTCTGGAGATAAGATGTAAACCATTCTAATGTGTCTGGAGAGAAGTTAAAAGATACCATTTTGGATAAAAGCAAACTGTGGTTTACAGTATCGAAAGCCTTTTTGAGATACAGAAAAACAGCCCCTACCACATTACCCCTGTCCAAGGACTGTTTGACATTTTCAATAAGGCAACAATTTGCTGTTTCTGTTGAGTATCCTGGTCTAAAACCATATTGATGTGGATGAAGAAGTTGACTGTCTTGTAAATAGTCTATCAGCTGTGTAGCTACAACTTTTTCAAGAACCTTAGACAGGACTGGTAAAATAGAGATTGGGCGGTAATTGCATATATCGTCTTTACTGCCTGATTTATAAACTGGTATGACGACAGCTTTTTTCCAACCAGATGGAAATGTACTAGACCTAATGGAGAGATTAATGAGATGAGTCAGTGGTTTGATTAATAGTTTGCTGTGCTTTTTGAGAAAGGAAGTGCTCATATTGTAGATATCATTAGTTTTTGAGTTTGACAGTGTTTTAACAATACCAGCAATTAACTCCTCATTTACCTCATCGATGTGAAAAGAAACTGTTGAAAGTATTGATTTTGTGTTGTTGAGCACATTTTGGCAGCACAAAGTTTTTTGTTAATTCTTCCACAGAGTCCACAAAATATGAATTAAATTCATTTGCCAATATAGCCTTGTCACTGATGGTCTTGCCATTGATTCTAAGTTCCTTTACCCCCTTCTGAACATTTTTTTTATTAGTTAAGTTATTTAAATGCCTCCATAGGGAACTGTTGTTACCCTTTGCATGATCTATCAGTTTATTGTAATAAGATACTTTTGATTTTCGCAGCTCTTGTACCACTTTATTTCTTAAACTTTTTAAACGAGGTGATCATTTTGTAATTTAGAGGTTAATGATGTTTTCAATGCAGAATCTCACCTCTTCATAAGTTTTCTTATTTCATTATTTAACCATGGTAGGTTAATCTTCTGTTGTCTACTTTTAATTTGCTTTGTAAATTTTTCTATAGACTTTGTAATTGTTGCAGTTATAAAATTACAACAATCATCTACTTCATATATTGACATGAGCTGCTCCCAGTTTTGATTCTCTAAGTAATGTTCAAACTCCGCAGTTTTTGATTTGGGAATAATAAAATTTACTTTGTCAATATCAACTCCCCCAAAATACTGTAGTCGCTTTTTAGTAAGTTTTCTGACAGCAAGAACCATGTTATGATCTGAGAGACCGGTTACAAGATTATAGGTTCTGGTTATTCGTTCTGGTTTATTAGCAAATACCATGTCAATAAGTGTTCTAGATTGTTTGGTTATCCTGGGGGGTCCTTTGATCATTTGTTGGTAATTAAATTTAGTCATGAGGCTTTTCAATTTCTTGAGTAGCGATCATACATTGAGTACATACATTGAGTAGCGATCATACATTCCCCATAATAACAGATGGAAGGACGGGTCTGTACCTTATATTTCTCGCCCGCCATCTTGCTCCAGCACGGCATCCACGTCGTTTCTGTCTTATTTCACCCGGTATGTTGAAGTCTTGCGCTAGCATCTTGGTCCGGTTAAGTGCTAACACCTGGTCTCTGCCGTAACATATCCTGCTAAAAACAGTGGCTTTGTCTGCCGGCTCAGGAGACATTTGGGCAATCCGTGACCGTCCGTGATGGATAAGGTGTCGCCGGATCAGAAAGATTAGCAAGAGAAGCCAGATAGTAAATAGAAATAGGAAGAAATTGATCCGCTGTTGCATAAAGGCAGCTTACTAGTGTGGCGCCGGATTGCTTCCAGCGCCACACATTAATAAAGCTACGTTCACTGCACCTCCAGCCTGCTTATTTGTATATTGAGTTATGGACATACAGACGTGGACAAAATTGTTGGTACCCCTCTGTTAATGAAAGAAAAACCCACAATGGTCACAGAAATAACTTGAATCTGACAAAAGTAGTAAAAAAATAAAAATTCTATGAAAATTAACCAATGAAAATCAGACAATGCTTTTGAATTGTGGTTCAAGAGAATTATCTTAAAAAACAAACTCATGAAACAGGCCTGGACAAATAGGATGGTACCCCTAGAAAAGATTGAAAATATTGTGACCATAGGGACATGTTCAACCAAGATGTGTCTTCTAATTAACATCACAGGTGTCTACAAACTTGTAATCAGTCAGTCGGCCTATTTAAAGGGTGACAAGTAGTCACTGTGCTGTTTGTTGACATGGTGTATACAACACTAAACATGGACCAGAGGAAGCAAAGGAGAGAGTTGTCTCAGGAGATTAGAAAGAAAATTATAGACAGGCATGTTAAAGGTAAAGACTATAAGACCATCTCCAAGCAGTCTGATGTTCCTGTGACTACAGTTGCACACATTATTCAGAAATTTAAGATCCACGAGACTGTAGCCAACCTCCCTGGACGTGGCCGCAGGAGGAGACGGATAATACGAATGGTAACAAAAGAGCCCAGAACAACCTCTAAACGCATTCATGGTGAACTCCAAGGTCAAAGTACATCAGTGTCATATCGCACTATCCGTCGTTTGTCACGCCGCGCCATTCATCAGCGGCGCCACCTGCTCACGCACCTGCTACTCGTCAGCGGCGAAGGATAAAAGCCGCCTCGCCCTGAGCGTCGGCCTGAAGCCGTAGACTTCATTTCCTTGTATGGACTTCTACCACATTCTCTTCAGCATCCTCATCTCCGGTAAGAAGTTCACTTACCTCATCTCTCCAGTCTGCTCCCCTGTGCACAGGTGGATTCCTCGGCGGCGGACAATCCCGTCCCTCGTCTCTCCTCGCTGCTGCACCGAGCCCTGCAGGTGGCTGTCTCCCGGGCTTCCATCCTTGAAGCGCCAGTCATCTGCCAAAACAAGTAAGCTTCTCTCCCTCGCCTATTCTCCTCCCGTGTTGGTGTGTGCTCATCACCCTGTGTCTGATTTCTCCCATAGGGTTGCCGGCTGAACGGTCTCCTGCCTCTGGGTCCGAAGCAGACGCCACCACCAACACATTAACATTCTGCAGACACGCACCCAAACATCCCTGTTGTTAATAAACAGTTTGAACTACTCTGAGCCTGTGTGTGTGCGTCTCCTGAGCCGAACGTTATGTCAGTACGGCTTCAGCAGAGCGGCTCGGCGGACGGCGGGCTCGCACACCGGTTTACCATCCTCGAGGCTCGGGTGGATCAGATTGTTTATCAGCAACAGGTGGTTCTTCATCAATTATTAGAACTGACTAACCGATTGAACCGCTTGGACCCCCAACAGCCGTTCCTCCCGACTCACCAGGGTGGCGCGGCTCCTGCTGTTCCAGCGGCCGTCCAGCCGGCTCCAGTGGCACCGGTTCGGCTCACGCCGATTCCGACCCCCGCCCGCTTTAGCGGTAAGCTCGGCGGAGCGCGGGGGTTTATTATGCAGTGTGAGTCCGTGTTCCACCGTGTGCCCGGAGATTTTCCCTCGGATCACAGCCGAATTGGTTACATAGGGAATCTTCTGGAGGGGCGTGCGTTAACCTGGACCTACGCCGTAATGGCGAGGCCCAGTTATGCCACCCTCACCTATGACCAATTCGTGAGGCGCTTTCTGGAGGTCTTTGACCACTCACAAACCGAAACGGTCCAGGTCGATCGGCTTCTTGCTCTCCAGCAGGGAAGCCGGTCGGCAGCGGACCACTCGGTCGACTTCCGGGTAGCGGCGGAGGAATTGGGCTGGGAGGAACGCTCCCTCTGTGGCCTGTTCCTCCGCAGCCTCAATAGTGATCTGAGGGATGAACTGGCTGGTCGGGATATCCCTGGGACGCTAGCGGAGCTGACATCCTTAGCGATAATTCTGGATAACAGGCTGCGCGAGCGCTCCTCGGGGCGGAGGTCTTCTTCTTCTCGCCCTCGTGGAGCCTCGCCGCACCTGTTCCAAGCTCGCCCCCTGGCGGCGCCGCCAGCATCGCGCCCCGAGGAGTCGGAGCCGATGGTGACGGGCTGGACTAAACTTTCCCCTGTGGAGAAACAACGCCGCCGTGAGTTGGGCCTCTGCATGTATTGCGGAGGCGACCAACACACCGTGGAGCGTTGTCCACGGAAAGCCAGTCGGTGGGGTCCGCGAGTCACTGTTGGAAGCCTCGCGGATGTCAATCGGTTAGGATCACCTTCTCAATTGAAGCTGCCCATCCGTTTCTGCCATAACCCTACTGGGCACCTCACCCACGCACTGGTGGATTCGGGCGCAGAAGGCAGCTTCATTTCACAAAGCCTGGCAACCCGATTGGGCATCCGCTGCCGGGCACTCAACACTCCCATCTCCCTAATCCACCTCTCCCGTGCCACCCTCGGGAGAGTGACGCATCAAACTGTTCCCCTACCGGTCATCATCTCGGGAAACCACCGGGAGGAAATGACCTTTTACGTCCTTCCCAACTCTGTGTCGCCCGTCATCCTGGGGTATCCCTGGCTCCGCCTTCACAATCCGGTCCTGGATTGGAAATCAGCTGGGATCTCGGCATGGAGTACGTTCTGTATGGGCACCTGCCTTCAGTCCGCTGCCTGCTCTCCGTCCGCTCCTCCCCCTGCTACGGACGCTGCACCCCCGGACCTGTCTCTGGTGCCCCCAGAATTTCACGACCTGGGTATAGTGTTCAGCAAAGCGAAAGCTATGTCTCTTCCCCCTCATCGGCCCTATGACTGCGCCATCAACCTCCGCCAGGGGGCTCCCTTACCTTCTGGTCGCCTTTACAGCCTGTCTGCGCCGGAGAAGGAGACGATGAACGCCTACCTGAAGGAATCATTAAGTGCTGGGATTATCCGCCCATCATCGTCACCCGTGGGGGCAGGGTTCTTCTTCGTGGGGAAAAAGGATGGGTCCCTCCGCCCTTGTATCGACTACCGGGCCCTCAACAATATCACGGAGAGGGACCGTTACACCCTGCCTCTCATGGACACTGCCTTCCACTCCCTCCAGGGGGCGACCTGGTTCACCAAGCTGGACCTACGCAGCGCTTACCACCTCGTCCGGATCCGGGAGGGAGATGAGTGGAAAACGGCCTTCCGTACCCCGAACGGCCACTTTGAATATCTGGTGATGCCGTTCGGGTTGACCAACGCTCCTGCAGTCTTCCAGCGCCTCATTAATGACGTCCTCCGGGACTTCATTGGCCTTTTCGTGTTCGTCTACCTGGACGATATTCTCATCTTCTCCAAGTCCAGGGATGAGCACCAGGTCCACGTGAGGCGGGTCCTCCAAAGGCTGCTGGAGAATCGTCTGTACGTTAAGGCGGAAAAGTGTGAATTTTACGCCAGGAGTACATCCTTCCTGGGGTTCATCATCGCCCACGATAAGGTGCTCCCCGACCCAGAGAAGGTAAAGGCGGTGGTGGAATGGCCCACACCTGCATCTCGGAAACAGGTGCAGCAATTTGTTGGCTTCGCCAATTTCTACCGCCGCTTTGTCCCCAACTTCAGTGCCATCGTGGGACCACTGACCCGCCTCACGTCCCCGAAGGTCCCGTTCCGGTGGACCGAAGAGGTCGCTGCCGCCTTTGAGGCGCTGAAGGCGGAATTCTCCTCCTCCCGGGTCCTTCGCCAGGTCGACCCCGCGCTGCAGTGCATTGTAGAGGTAGACGCCTCGGACACGGGAGTGGGAGCAGTGCTGTCCCAGCGGTCACCGGACGATGGCGCCAAGCGACCGTGCGCCTTCTTCTCCCGGCGCTTGTCCCCGGCGGAGAGAAACTACGATGTGGGGGACAGAGAGCTCTTGGCCATCAAGCTCGCCCTGCAGGAGTGGCGCCACTGGTTGGAGGGGGCAAGCCTGCCGTTTGTGGTCCTCACGGACCACAAGAACCTGGAATACTTACGGTCTGCCAAGCGCCTGAACGCCCGCCAGGCGCGCTGGTCCCTGTTCTTCGCCAGGTTCCAATTTTCCATCACCTTCAGGCCTGGCTCTAAGAACGTCCTGCCTGACGCCCTCTCCAGGCAGTTCGCCCCCGTGGAGTCGGAGGAGGCGCCCCACTCCATCCTGCCCAGGTCGTGCGTCGTGGGAGCCATCTCGTGGGACATTGAGAGCAAGATCCGGAAGGCACAGGAGGTGGAACCTGACCCTGGCGGCGGACCAGAGGGGAGGCTGTTCGTGCCATCCGCGGTCCGAGGAGAGGTCATCCACTGGCTCCACACCTCCAAGCTCACCTGTCACCCTGGCACCTCCCGGATGATAGATCTCCTCCAACGGTCCTTTTGGTGGCCAGGCCTGCGGAGGGATGCAGCCCGCTACGCCCGGGCTTGCCCAATCTGTGCCACCTGCAAGTCGGGAAATGCCCCTCCAGCGGGTCTGCTCCAGCCCCTGCCCGTCCCTGGCAGGCCCTGGTCGCACATCGCTCTGGATTTCGTCACCGGACTCCCCATCTCCAACTCCTATGACACCATCCTGACCATCGTGGACCGCTTCTCCAAGGCCGTGCACTTCGTCCCCCTGCGAGGCCTCCCTACTGCCCTGGAGACGGCGGACCTCCTCGTCCAACACGTGGTCAGGCTGCATGGGATTCCGGTGGACGTGGTCTCGGACCGGGGCCCCCAGTTTTCATCTGAGGTTTGGAGGTCTTTCTGCAACGCCATCGGAGCCAAGGTGAGCCTCTCCTCTGGCCATCACCCCCAATCCAACGGGCAGTGTGAGAGGACCAACCAGGAGCTGGAGGCTGCGCTCCGCTGTGTGTCCAGATCCAAACCCGCGTCCTGGAGCAACCATCTTGCCTGGGTTGAATATGCCCACAACACCGCTCGCTCTTCTGCTACAGGGATGTCCCCCTTCA
This sequence comes from Pholidichthys leucotaenia, assembly GCA_020510985.1. NCBI lineage: Eukaryota > Metazoa > Chordata > Actinopteri > Cichliformes > Pholidichthyidae > Pholidichthys > Pholidichthys leucotaenia. The sequence goes on along the minus strand of CM035847.1, from coordinate 122,990,031 downwards.
AAGCGTCCCTGGGTTACGACCCCCCGCTGTTTCCGGAGCAGGAGAGTGAGGTAACTGTCCCGTCAGTTAGGGCCCATCTCAGGCAGTTCCGCTCCACCTGGGCTGCCGCGCGCCATGCGCTATTGCGCACAGCGGAGCGCAACAGGACTGTGGCGGACCGGCGTAGGAGACCTGCCCCGGCGTACAGAGTTGGGCAGCTTGTTTACATTTCCACCCAGGACGTCACTCTAAAAGGCGAGAGGAGAAAGCTGGCACAGCGCTTCATGGGTCCCTACCCCATCACCCGGATCATCAACCCGGTGGCTGTGCGCGTGGCTATTCCCCCCTCCCTCCGCATTCATCCTACTTTCCACGTGTCGAAGGTGAAACTGGCGGTTACTGACCCCCTTTGCCCTCCTCCTGCAGCGCAACCCGCGCCCCGGATGATTGGTGGCCATCCGGCCTGGTCCGCCTCCTCCATCCTGGACTCCCGGCGCCGGGGTCGTGGGTTGCAATACTTGGTGGACTGGGAGGGCTATGGGCCCGAGCATCGACAGTGGGTGCCCCCGTCGTTTGTGTTGGACCCATCGCTCATCGCGGACTTCCACCGAGCGCACCCGGATAAGCCATCGCCAGGAGGCGCTGCTAGAGGGGGGAGTACTGTCACGCCGCGCCATTCATCAGCGGCGCCACCTGCTCACGCACCTGCTACTCGTCAGCGGCGAAGGATAAAAGCCGCCTCGCCCTGAGCGTCGGCCTGAAGCCGTAGACTTCATTTCCTTGTATGGACTTCTACCACATTCTCTTCAGCATCCTCATCTCCGGTAAGAAGTTCACTTACCTCATCTCTCCAGTCTGCTCCCCTGTGCACAGGTGGATTCCTCGGCGGCGGACAATCCCGTCCCTCGTCTCTCCTCGCTGCTGCACCGAGCCCTGCAGGTGGCTGTCTCCCGGGCTTCCATCCTTGAAGCGCCAGTCATCTGCCAAAACAAGTAAGCTTCTCTCCCTCGCCTATTCTCCTCCCGTGTTGGTGTGTGCTCATCACCCTGTGTCTGATTTCTCCCATAGGGTTGCCGGCTGAACGGTCTCCTGCCTCTGGGTCCGAAGCAGACGCCACCACCAACACATTAACATTCCGCAGACACGCACCCAAACATCCCTGTTGTTAATAAACAGTTTGAACTACTCTGAGCCTGTGTGTGTGCGTCTCCTGAGCCGAACGTTATGTCATCGTTGTTTGAGCCAAAGTGGACTTCATGGGAGACGACCAAGGAGGACACCACTGTTGAAAAGAAATCATAAAAAAGCCAGACTGGAATTTGCCAAACTGCATGTTGACAAGACACAAAGCTTCTGGGAGAATGTCCTATGGACAGACGAGACAAAACATTTTGGGCAAGGCACATCAGCTCTATGTTCACAGATGCAAAAATGAAGCATAGCAAGAAAAGAACACTGTCCCTACTGTGAAACATGGAGGAGGTTGTGTTATGTTCTGGGGCTGCTTTGCTGTATCTGGCACAGGGTGTCTTGAATCTGTGCAGGGTACAATGAAATCTCTAAGACTATCAAGGTATTCTAGACAGAAATGTGCTGCCCAGTGTCAGATAGCTTGGTCTCAGTTGCAGGTCACGGGTCTTGCAACAGGATAATGACCCAAAACACACAGCTAAACACCCAAGAATGGCTAAGAGCGAAACATTGGACTATTCTAAAGTGGCCTTCTATGAGCCCTGATCTAAATCCTATTGAACATCTGTGGAAGGAGCTGAACCATGGCATCTGGAGAAGGCACCCTTCAAACCTGAGACAACTGGAGCAGTTTGCTCATGAGGAGTGGGCCAAAATACCTGCTGAGAGGTGCAGAAGTCTCATTGGCAGTTACAGAAATCATTTGATTGCAGTGATTGCCTCAAAAGGTTGTGCAACAAAATATTAAGTTAAGGGTACCATCATTTTTGTCCAGGCCTGTTTCATGAGTTTGTTTTTTAAAATAATTCTGTTGAACCACAATTCAAAAGCATTGTCTGATTTTCATTGGTTAATTTTCAAAGAATTTTTATTTATTACCACTTTTGTCAGATTCAAGTTATTTCTGTGACCATTGTGGGTTTTTCTTTCATTAACAGAGGGGTACCAACAATTCTGTCCACGTCTGTAACACAAAGGTCTTGGTCTTGACTTTGGGAACCATTAAAAGGCCAGTACCAAAGGACCTCAGGGTCTGCGAGGGCTCATAAGATAAAAGCAGCTCAGATAGATAAGAAGGCCCAAGACCATTGAGGCATTTAAAAACTACTAAGAGAACCTTAAAATTGATCCTATAACGCATGGGGAGCCAATGCAGCAATTCTAAAACTGGTGTAATATGAACCCGCCCCCTGGTCCTCATCAGCACTCGTGCTGCTGTCATGTGCAGGCGAGCGCTCGCCCCTTCCATCCTGTTGAACTTTCCCCTAGTACCGCAAGCAATCAGCTCACCTGCGGGATTGGACACACCTGTCACCTCTTCCCTGCCAGCGCTTAAATAGACCATCTCTTCAATGCCTCAGCGCTGGCTCATTGGGTAAACTGCCTGTGCAACGAGTAAGTGTTTTGTTTTGTTTTGAGGGAATTATTTCTCACATTTCCTCTCCTTTTCTCTGTTTTCAGGTTGCTGCCATATGTGCGGTGTGCTTCTGGGGATTGTTGTGTGCTCACCTGCTCCATCATCCTCATCCTGCCTCAGCTTCTTCACTTCACCCGGTCAGACCACCATCTACCCCCGACCAGCTTCATCCTGCTGGCTCGTCTAATCCTGTTGGTGCTCTGTCGGGTTCTTTGCTCGGTTCATGTAAGTTGCCTATTTGGTTTTCCACATCATCTTATCCCTGCTCTCATTAACCTCTCCTGTCCTCCCCACAGGCCCAGCTTTCCTCTGGTGAGTGATGTTTTCTCGACAAGGGCTCTTTTTGAAATTTATCAATAAACTGTTTAAACTTGTTTCTCTGTGTGTTGGGTGTTTTCCCTTGTGTTGCTCTCTACACGTGAGCTGTTCCTTCTATCAGTATGACAGCTGCTGAATTTTGGAGCAGTTGGAGATGTGATATTCTTTTTTGAGGAAGACCAGAGAGCAGGGCATTACAATAGTCTATACAACTAGTAATAAAAGCATGCATCAAGACCTCCGTGCTGGCAAGAGAGAGAAAAGGGCGGACTCTGGCTATATTCCAAAGATGGTAAAATCCAATTTTTGACACATTTTTAATGTCCATCCATCCATCCATCTTCTACCGCTTTTCTGGAGGTCCGGGTCGCGGAGGCAGCAGTTCAAGCAGAGAAACCCAGACTTCCCTCTCCCCAGCCACCTGCTCCAGCTCTTCAGAGAGGATACCAAGGCGTTCCCAGACCAGCTGGGAGACATAGTCTCTCCACCGAGTCCTGGGTCTGCCCCGGGGTCTCCTCCCAGTGGGACGTGCCTGAAACACCTCAAGTGGGAGGCGTCCAGGAGGCATCCTAATCAGATGCCCATACCACCTCAACTGACTCCTTTCAATGTGGAGGAGCAGCAGTTCTACTCTGAGCCTCTCCCGGATGACTGAGCTCCTCACCCTATCTCTGAGGGTGAGTCCAGCAATCCTACGGAGAAAGCTTATTTCAGCTGCTTGTATCCGCGATCTTGTTCTTTCGGCCATTACCCAAAGCTCGTGACCATAGGTGAGAGTAGGAACGTAGATTGACTGGTAAATCGACAGCTTTGCCTTAGAACTAAGCTCCCTCTTCACCACAACAGATCAGTACAACGTCCGCATCACTGCAGATGCTACTCCAATCCATCTGTCAATCTCTCGCTCCATTTTCCCCTCACTCGTGAACAAGACCCCAAGATACTTAAACTCCTCCACTTGGGGCAGGAGCCTGTCCCCAACCCAGAGAGGACAATCCACCTTTTTACGGCTGAGGACCATGGATTCGGACTTGGAGGTGCTGATTCTCATCCCTGCCGCTTCACACTCAGCGACAAACCGTCCCAGCAAGAGCTGTAGGTCATTGCTGGATGAAGCCAACAGGACAACATCATCTGCAAACAACAGAGATGAGATCCTGTGGTCACCAAGCATGACACCCTCCATTCCCTGGCTGCACCTAGAAATCCTGTCCATAAAAATTATGAACAGGATTGGTGACAAAGGGCAGGCCTGGCGGAGTCCAACTCTCACTGGGAATGAGTCCGACCGAGTGTTGGCACTATGAACCAAACTCTCACAACGGTCGTACAGAGACTGAATAGCTCGTAACAACAAGCCCAATACCCCATACTCCCGAAGCACCCCCCACAAAAAAGCCAGAATCTCTTCGAGGCTGACCGGACGTCTTGTTCCATTGCCTCACCGAACTCCTCCTATACCCGGGTTTTTGCTTCAGCAACCACCCGAGCTGCGCTCCGCTTGGCCTGCCGGTACACCTCAGCTGCTTCGGGAGTCCCACAAGCCAACTAAACTTGATAGGACTCCTTCTTCAGCTTAATGGCCCCCCTCACCACTGGTGTCCACCACTTGGTTCGGGGGTTGCCACCACGAGATGCACTGACCACCTTGCGGCCGCAGCTCTGGGCCACTGCTTCAACAATAGAGGTGGAGAACATGGCCCATTCAGACTCCATGTCTCCAGACTCCCTCGGAATGTGGTTGAAGTTCTTCCGGAGGTGGGAATTGAAGACCTCCCGGACAGGGGCCTCAGCCAGACGTTCCCAGCACACCCTCACTATACGTTTGGGTCTACCAGGTCTGAATGGCTTCCTCCCCTGCCATCGGATCCAACTCACCACCAGGTGGTGATCAGTTGACAGCTCTGCACCTCTCTTTACCCGGGTGTCCAAGACATATAGTCGCAGGTCTGATGACACGATAACAAAATCGATCATCGACCTGCGATCTAGGGTGTCCTGGTGCCAGGTGCACATATGAACACCCTTATGCTTGAACATGGTGTTCGTTATGGACAAACTGTGGTTAGCGCAGAAGTCCAATAACTGAACACCACTCGGGTTCAGATCGGGCAGGCCGTTCCTCCCAGTCACCCCCCTCCAGGTTTCACTGTCGTTGCCCACGTGTGCATTGAAGTCCCCCAATAGGACAATGGAGTCTCCAAGAGGAGCACCCTCCAGTACCCCAGTCACAGACTCCAAAAAGGGTGGGTACTCTGAAACATCATTTGGTGCATATGCACAAATGATGGTCAGGACCCGTTTCCCAACCCGAAGGCGCAGGGAAGCAACCCTTTCATCCACCGGGGAAAACTCCAATATAGAGCCAGCAAGGTGGGGGGATACAAGAATACCCACCCCTGCTCGTCGCCTCTCGCCCGGGGCAACTCCAGAAAAGGCCAAGCTCCAGCCCCTCTCCAGGAGACTGGTTCCAGAACCGGAGCTGTGTGTTGAGGTGAGGCCGACTATATCTAGCCGGTATCTCTCAACCTCGTACACCAGCTCAGGCTCCTTTCCCACCAGAGAGGTGACATTCCACGTACCAAAAGCCAGTTTAGAAAGCTTGGGATCAGTCCGCCAAGGTCTCCGCCTTTGACCGCCACCTAATCCACATAGCACCGGACCCTCATGATCCCTCCTGCAGGTGGTGAGCCCACTGGAGGGCGGACCCATGTAACTCCTTCGGGCTGAGCCCGGCCGGGTCCCATGGGTGGAAACCCGGCCACCAGGTGCTAGCCTTCGAGCCCCTCCCCCAGGCCTGGCTCCAGGGTAGGGCCCCGGTAACCCCATACCGGGCGGGGTACACTGAATCCTTGATATAGAATTTATCATGAGAGTCTGTTGGATCGTTCTTAGTCTGGCCCTTCACCCAGGACCAGTTTGTCTTGGGTGACCCTATCAGAGGCAAATTTCCCCGGACAACATAGCTCCTGGGATCACTGGGGCACGCACACATTTTTAATGTGTGAAATGGGCTGCACGGGCTGCACCACCATGGGCTGCACGATGGCGCAGTGGTTAGCACTGCGGCAGCACAGTTTACCCTTGGCCGAGGGATTGTGGGGATCGTGGGATCGTGGGTTCGGTCCCAGCCCCCGACCAACAGTGATCTGTGTGGAGTTTGCATGTTCTCCCCTTGTTGCGTGGGTTTACTCCGGGATTTCTCCGGTTTCCTCCCACATGCCAAAAACATGCATGTTAGGTTAATTGGCTGTTCTAAATTGTCCCTAGATATTTGTTTCCTATAGGCCTTTAGAATAGAGGGTTAGTATTAATGAAAGCGCTTTGAGTGGTCTTTGTGACTAGAAAAGCGCTATATAAGTGCAGGTTAGTTAGTTAGTTAGTTAGTTAGAAATAAAGTTAAAGGCAGAGTCTAGAAGAACGCCCAGGTTTTGACACAATGTGTAGGCTTTAGACCTAGCAATTTTGGTAAAAGTTTCTCTCTCTTGTCTTCAGGACCAGTGATTAAAACTTCTGTTTTGTCCTGGTTGAGCTGTAGGAAGTTCTCTGCCATCCATGACTTAGTATTTAAAACACAGTTCAAAAGGGCATTAATTGGTTTTGTGTCATCAGGAGACGTGGCGATGTACAGCTGTGTATCATCAGCATAGCTATGAAAATTGATGCCATGTCTCCTGATAACATTCCCAACTGGTAACATATAAAGATTAAAAAGTATTGGTCCTAAAATTGAACCTTGGGGTACCCCACACTTGATTTCATGGATTGCCAAAGAACGTGTATCCGTACTTACAAAATAGCGATGATCTGTGAGATAGGAATGAAACCATTCAAGAACGGTACCTGAGAGGCCCACCAGGTGTTTGAGTCTGCATAATAAAATGTGGTGTGAGCTACTGTATCAAAGGCAGCGCTGAGATTCAGCAGCACCAGGGCTGACAGTTTGTGGGAGTCCATGTTACACCTGATATCATTAACGATTTTTAAAAGGGCTGTCTCGGTACTGTGGTTTGTCCTAAAACCAGATTGAAATTTCTCAAAAATGTTGTGGTCAATAAGAAAATTATTTAACTGGAAGAACACAATTTTTTCTAAAACTTTACTTAAAAACGGTAAGTTGGATACAGGTCGATAGTTACTGACAATATCAGGATCTAAATTACTCTTCTTCAAAAAGGGCTTCACTACAGCCATTTTAAAGGCAGCAGGGAAAACACCAGTCTGAAGAGAGCAATTTACAATTTTAAAATCTCATGTTCAAAGAATCCATAACATGTTTTAAAAAGTGATGTGGGAATCGGATCTAAAAGGCAGGAGGTCAAGTTTACCTGGGAGAAAACTCTACCAAGCATCTTAGCATCAACCAGGGCAAAACAGTCCAGCGTTTCCTCAACTAAAGACGAGTCCAAGATTCCATTAAAAGTAGTCTTCTGATCAGATAAAATGTTGGATCTAATAGAATCAACCTTGCACCTGAAGTGGTCTGCAAAACTTGGATGGCAGGTTTGTGTTTTTTTTTTAAATCTGGGTTGATTAAGATTAGATTAGATTATTTGTTTATTTGACAGGGACAGTGCAATAAACATAGACAATTAATCAAAAGACAATCAATCTGATGTGTTGCACAAAGAGTGTATAGCTATTAGCTAATTTGCAACTCTTGTCCCTGGATGGGCTTTAGAAAGGAGAAACAAGTAAAAAGTAAAAAAGGATAAGGAAAAGAAAAAATGAAAACACAATAAACAATAACCACATACATCAATGCAAAAAAGATTATAAGTACATTATAAATACACAATTATACATATTATGAATATTATAAATATTATAAATATTATAAATACACAATATAACAACCTGACTCACATTTGCCTATTTCAGGCCTCTCTCCCTTCGTCACTCACTATAAACAAATACATTCATTCCTTCCCTTCATTCACTCTCACCCTACAGACAATCATTTCATACATGGGTACATTCTTGTTTATTTTTCAGCCAGTTTTTAACATTTTTAGTGAATGTTTTAAAGTCCGTTATTATTTTAATTTCATTTGGCATTGTGTTCCAGATGTGACTGCCCTTTATAGAGAAAGCTGTTTGTCCAAATGTGGTTCTGCGGTGGAATATTTTACAGTTATTGTTTACAGAACTCCTGGAGGCTCTGCTGTTGTCCTGTTTTTGGATGAAACCAGCAAGTGGCTCAGGCGCTGATTTATGGAAACATTTGAAAATTAATTTCAGAAAACAGAGGTCAATGAAACTCTCAAAACTCAATAGGTTGTATTTTTTTTAAATATAACAGTGATGTCACCTAATGGGCTTTTTGTCCAAGATTTTTAGAGTTTGATTATATAATGAACCTATATGTCTTATTGTAGAAGGGGCTGCTTGAGCCCAGACTGTCAAACAGTATGATATATGAGAAAAAACCATAGAATGCATATACAGTGCAGCTGCTTGGTATGGTATGTAATATCTAATTAATTTAAAGCAGTTCAGATTTTTTTTTTTACTGTTTTTGAAATTTTCTTTATATGAAGATTAAATTTGAATTGAGGATCTAGTACGATGCCAAGGTATTTGAATTCTGTAACTAAACTGATGTCTTGATCATGTATATTGACTTTAAAACGTTGCAGGTTACATTTTTTGATTGAAAAGCACATTGAAACTGTTTTCTGAAGGTTCAGCAATAGATGGTTCTGGAAGAGCCACTCTTGGACATCAACCATACTTGTGGACAGTACATCTGCAGCCTGTGCTGGAGTCTTGGCAGCTGTGTAAATAACTGCATCATCTGCATAAAGTTGACATGTTGCAGCTGAGCAGTGTAGCGGCAAGTCATTAATAAAAATGCTGAAAAGTAAAGGACCAAGAATGGACCCTTGTGGGATACCCATACGGTTGTTTAAAAATGAGGATTTATCCTGGTGAACTTTTACACACTGTTCTCTATTCTGGAGATAAGATGCAAACCATTCTAATGTATCTGGAGAGAAGTTAAAAGATACCATTTTGGATAATAGCAAACTGTGGTTTACAGTATCGAAAGCCTTTTTGAGATCTAGAAAAACAGCCCCTACCACATTACCCCTGTCCAAGGACTGTTTGACATTTTCAATAAGGCAACAATTTGCTGTTTCTGTTGAGTATCCTGGTCTAAAACCAAATTGATGTGGATGAAGAAGTTGACTGTCTTGTAAATAGTCTATCAGCTGTGTAGCTACAACTTTTTCAAGAACCTTAGACAGGACTGGTAAAATAGAGATTGGGCGGTAATTGCATATATCGTCTTTACTGCCTGATTTATGAACTGGTATGACGACAGCTTTTTTCCAGCCAGATGGAAATGTACTAGACCTAATGGAGAGATTAATGAGATGAGTCAGTGGTTTGATTAATATTTTGCTGTGCGTTTTGAGAAAGGAAGTGCTCATATTGTAGATATCATTAGTTTTTGAGTTTGACAGTGTTTTAACAATACCAGCAATTAACTCCTCATTTACCTCATCAATGTGAAAAGAATCTGTAGAGAGTATTGATTTTGTGTTGTTGTCAGTGTGTTTTGTTTTGTGTTGTTGTCAGTGGTCAGTGGTTGCAAAAAGGACTTTAGGGTTATTGTTATGGGTTGAGATTATGTTGGCAAAATACTCTGTTCTCGATGTTTTGACTGCATTATTGTATATTTTTAATTTATTCTGTAGTATTTGGTAATTGATAGTTAATTTGTTTTTCCTCCATTTCCTCTCAGCCATCCTGCACCCTCTTTTCAGTTTTTTGGATTTGGTTATTTCTCCATGGAGGCTCTGGTTTATTCCTAACTGTCCTTGTGATTATTGGGGCAACTCTGTCAGTAGTTGATCTTCATTTACTGTTAAAATTATCAACAATAAAATCACACGATGTAGATGAAATAACTGGGGGAGTGTTGCGTAAGAGTTTGATAAAATCAGCAGCCACTTCAGGTGTCAGATGGCGCTTCCTCACAGTTCGCACCGAGGTCTCCCGTTGCATAAAACCAGTGATGTTAAAAAACACACAGTAATGGTCAGATCAAGGTCATGGTTGACCAAGTCACCAACAGAGGACACACTCGTGGGCAGGCCATGGCTAGTGACAAGATCCAGAGTGCGTCCCCTGTTATGAGTCGGCTGCATGACATGTTAAGTAAAATTCATGGACATGAGCAGGTCATTAAACTCTTCTGACATATGGTCGCCCTGCTTATCAGTGTGTAGATTAAAATCACTGGAATTGAGAATAAAATTATATGAGGAGTGGATTATTGATAAAAACTCAGAGAACTCATTAATAAAAACAGGGCAGTATTTGGGTGGTCTGTAAACTGTGACGTATAAAATTGTGGGGCTGCTAAAGACAAAAGTGTGGCGCTCAAATGCAATATATTGATCAGGTAAGATTTGCTTTACTGCAAGTGAGGAAGAAAAAAATAGAAGCAGTACCCCCACCCTTCCTGCCCTTTCTTATGGAAAAAACTGAACTAAAATTTAATGGGGAGGCCTCAGTGAGAACCGCTGGTGTATCTGTGCCAAGCCACGTCTCCCTTAAAAATAGACAGTCAATCTTATTATCTAAAATCAGGTCATAGGTGATAAAAGTCTTGTTGGCAAGTGACCGTATATTTAAAAGAGCCGTATTTAGGGTAGGTGGTGAGTTATTTATGGATGGGTAGTTTATTTTCTATGGATTACTGTTAGGAGACTGATCCACAGAACATAGGCAGCGTGGGCGTGAGTTCTTGTGAACTGTATGTTTTATGGATGGAGGTCTGTCCATGATCAATGTCCTAATGGGCAAAGTGGGTAGTGAATGATTTTCCAGACCAGAAGGTGGAGTCTGACAAAAATGAGACTGGTGCTGGATAGTCTTCCTGGGGGTCGGAGACGTGAGTGGATCCAGAGGGGAGGGGTCGTGGGATGTAAGCAGTCAATTGCATGTTGTGGTTTGAATGATATGCATCAGGTTTGCTGCTAAAAGCCGGCTACCTGATGCATTTAAATGTATGCCGTCAAATTTATAGAGAGTGTGGTTGCCCCAAAAACAAGTTAAAATTGTCAATAAAATTAATGTTGTTGCTGCTGCAGATGGACTTGAGCCAAGTTGAGAGGGCAAGAACACGGCTAAAACGGTCTGATCTACGGCGCAGTGTGGGAATGGGGCCAGAAATAAAAACAGACTTTCCGCTGTTTGATAAAATATCAAAAAGTTTGCAGAAATCATTTTTAGTGATTTCAGTCTGTCTGCGGATGGTGTCGTTAGTCCCTACTTGAATAATAATCTGTGTGATGGAGGGAGCTTGTGACTGCAGCAGATCCGGGAGCTTTACAGTAGCTCCTGGGAAACAGTGAGCGATAGAGTTAAAATACCTGACGTGCCTTATGATGAAGTCACCGACGATCATCGTGGTTGGAGGAAAAAGCGGGCAGGATGTTGATGGTTGCAGGGTCCCTCGGCGAGAGTCAGTGCAGTGATGTGGCGGCAGAGTGGGGGTCCTGTCATTGGGAGAGATAGGACCTTGTACCTCACCGGCCAACAAGCAGGGCAGTGAAATGGCGTCAGAACCGGAGGAGGGATTCCCCGACTGCTTCATGCAGTATGGCCTCCTGGTGTGCCAGCGAACAGCCTCCCTCAGGCACAGCACTCTCCAGAACGGGGCTGGAGCCACTGTGGCTCGGCTGGGGCCGCGCTAGCTGCCCCACTGCTGTCAGCCCTCAGCGGAGGAAAGGCAGCCGGGTCTTCTAGCAAAAGGATGGGTGCAACATCAGCGGGGGGACTGCGTGCTGAGCGGAGCCTGGGCAAACTGGAACTAGTGAAGCTGGAGCATCGGTGGAAGGTGGATCATCAGCCGTTGCCAGAGCCTCATAGCAGTTGGAGATGCATCTGAGGCTCTTTTCCTGTCCCGGACCATCATCTCAGACCAGGCCATCTGATTTGGCGTTGAGCAGGACGAGTGCCGTGGGCAGGCGGAGGGGTCCCAGGCAGCTGTGTCTCGGAGGGCTGAGTCACTCAAGGCCGTTTTTGTGGGCTCCTGGGCCGCTAAAAGACTCATCATCTGTGACAGCAGAGGAAGACGTAGGGTGAAGTTGGAGAGGAGCGTGTTTTTCTGCTGCAGTTCATCAGAGAGTCGTCGGATATCCTCTTCTAGGTCAACAATTTTTTTTGTGCTTTCTGCAATAGAATTTTATCACCCCCAGGCATTGTCATGTCCATTTTTGTCTTTAAAAACATAAACGGTCCAGCCGTTGGGAGCTGTATGGTCAATATAGCCGATCAATAAAGTTCTAGCTCCAGTTTAAAAAGTTAATATCACTAAAAAGAAAGTTAATATCAATAAAAGAGATAAAAATTTAAAACAGAGTAGGTAAAATAAATAAAAACAGATAAAATAACCAGTATGTGTAAGAGTGACCGAGGTTTCAGACAGACAACGACACATGCCCAGTTCAGCGGTTCACCAGTTGTCAGATTAGTTTTGTTTTTCTGTTTGTTTATTTTTCTGCACACCTTGTTTGCTGTATTTGGTTTCTGTTTTTGGTTAGTTCATTATAAGTTTCTGTGTTTCCTTTTTTGGTTTATTGTTTTGATCTTTGCTGGCGCTGTGACAGCTCGCACGTCACTTCTGGCTGTCAGACTTTGCTCGCGGGTTGTCACGACTGCCAGTAATGATCGCCACTCATGACCCCGCAGGTGTTGCCAGTCCGGGGGTTTCCTATTTAAGCCGTGGGCACCACTTCCCTGGCGCAACGGCGAAAATCTCTCCAGTCGGGAAATCCCTAGACGTCTTGCCAAGTTAAGTTATTATTTGTCTGTCTTTACTCTCGTCTTTGTTTATCCTGGCATTTATCGCTCCAGCCTCAGTTCTGTTTTTCATTGGTGTGTGTTTTGTATTTTGTGTTTCTTTTAGTTAATAAATTTGCAAACCCACAGTCTGCATTTGGCGTCCTGTTTGCCCTCAGAGAGGGCCGTTCATGACAGTTCGCTGCTGCCAGTGTGTGACGCCAGCAGCTGTGGGTTTTGCCGTTTTTCCTTACCCTCTCAGTTACTTTGTTTAGCTTGTTTTTTCCCACTGACATGGCAGCATACCCGGACTTTAGTCTGCCCGGGCTAAACGAGAATGAGTGCAGGGCGATACAGTTAATCCAAGTTTTCATCTCAGACACCAGCACCTCCTGAACTCCCAAAGAGGCTCAGAGATGGCTGAACTATGCGGTGGAGATGGTTGAGGTGATCCCCAGCCTGTGGACTTATCCCGAGCTCATGAACTTACTTCTTTCAATAGTTAACCACCAGTTCACACTCAGCGGGCGGGAGGAGACTTTTTCCGCATCCGTGCCAGTGCCCATGAAGAAATGGCACTGTGAACGGAGGCTCCGAGCCTCTTGCCACGCTCCAGCAGCAGCAGCCCCGCCTTCTCCTCTCAGACAGTGGCCCACACCATCGCCGGAGGAGCAGGAGGAATGCCAGCAGGTTTTGGAAGCGGAGGTGGAGTTACTCTTGGAGTATAAGCCTTGGCTATTCCCCAAACTTGCAGCCCAAGTAGGGGGGGGAATGCCCAGCTCCGCTCATCACCTTGCCTACAGGGCCGGATTGACCAGTAGCTGCATTTGTGCCCTCGCCTGCTACAGCCACAAGGGAGGAGTCCTCGGGGTCATCTGCAGCAGCCACCACCACAGCATGGGAGCAAAGGCAAGTACCTTTTCATTTTACCACTCCTGAAAATGAATCGTCTTGCTTTGTTCCCGCTGGGGGGGCTCAGCTGCAGTTACCCGCTAAGGCTGAGCCTCCCCCGCCTGCTGCTGCAAGTCTGTTCCCATGTTCACCTGCCTCTCTCAAGTCCTCCCCTGTTCCTCCTGTCTGTCTGCCAGTCCTGGGAGGGAGCCGCTGGACAAAAAAGAGGTCAGCAATTCTGGAGGATCTGGTCCCTGCCATGCCGCTGTACCCTGGGCGGAAGAGGAGTGCCGCCCGTGGCCCAAAACCTGAGCCGGCTTGAAGCCCCCTGGTTTCGGCATCACGGGATCTTGTACCTTCAGTGAAGCGAGTCCTGGTTCCGTCACGCCGTGCTGGAGTTCCCCCTGCTTCAGTCACCCCCTGCTTCAGTCACCGTGTCAGAGGGTCCGTTAGTGGTGGCCACCATGCCAGGAGGTCCACTAGTGCCCGTCACCTCATCCGGGGTCCTGCCAGTGGCAGCCGCCATGCCAGGAGGGTCGCCAGCTTCCCCCACCACCATGTCTGCTGCCTGGGCCGCCGCAGCAGGTTCGCCACGGTCCTGGACGGCGGTGGATCTCAAGTCCAGGCAAGTGCTCTGTTCTGGTTTAACATCTTCAGATTCAGAGAATTCTTGTCTGGCTCGGGGTGGGGAGATTCAGTTGCAGATGACCTTTCTCCTGAGCTCTCCTCACTGGGCTCCACTGCCGCCGGTGACTTTTCTCCGGTGTTTGTTGTTTCTCCTTCTCCCGAGGTGGCCACATCGGGAGAGGTTGCCCTGACGGTGGAGGTCGAGACGTTCCGGTGGAGGTCGAGACGTCATTGGGTGGTGCTACGCCTGAGGTTGCCGTGGGTCCCTCGCCTTCGCTGGAGCTCGTTGAGGGTTATCGGACAGCACTTGAGGTTCCCCCTGGTCGGCCATCCATCTCAGTGGGAGGCCGCCTCCCGGCTCCCATGGTCCGTGAGGGGTGCTACCACCCCCCGGGGGGGTGGGGGTGTTAACGGTCTGCAGGATCAGGGATGCTGGGAGGCCACCTGATAGATGGGGTCTTCTGTTAGGGTGGTTCTGGGACTGTGGGAAGCCACCTGACGGGCCAGACCATCCGTGTAGGTGGCTTAAAGGGCCTATATCATGCTAAATTGACTTTTTTGAGCTTTTAAGCATGTTATAATGTTAATTCCTCACCAAAAACACCCCAAAGTGGTATTTTGCTCCATTCACGCATCTCTGAGTATTCCTCCTCAACCCTGCTCTCTGAGCTGCTGCTCCGCCCTGTCCCTGATAATGACTGGGTCCCCACGTTCATACTTATGAACGTGGGTGAGCTGCCCACTCCAGGAAGTACCTGTGCTGCCAGCACCGCCCCCAGGCTAACGCACACACCCACTTTCTCCGTGCAGCTAACGGAGCAGTGATCGGCAAAACTCTTTCACTTTAGCACTGACGCTGTGAAGAAGTAGTTCCTCTCGTACCTAATCTGCTCAGTGACAACAACTGTTTGCTTTTTTACATAAGACAATGTCTTCTAAGTGGTGTAAATGTGTCTTTGGCTGTGAGAGATTTAGGAGTTTGTTCAGCCTTCCTAAAGAAGAGCCTACTCGTCAGAAATGGTTGGAGTTTATTATCGTCATGAAATGGGTGGCAGCCACAAGAAGGAGAGGTGGAGCCTCAGAGACCGAGGCATCTTACTTCCGGGTTGGAAAAGTAGCTCGCGAAAATAACTCATATTTCATAAGAAATTCATTCTCCAGTGTACCAAAGGTAATATACTATCACATACATGCATATAGTTTACTCTGAAAGGCTTAAAATAGCATGATATAGGCCCTTTAAGAACTCTGGGCGAGCACCAGATGCTTTGGACCGTATGCTCCGGTGGCCCTGGGACTCAGGCAGGCCGCCTGAGCTGCCTCGGTTTCTCTCCTGGGGCCCTTGAGTCTTCGCCACCTGTCATACTGTGTTGGGGATCGTGAGTGTTTTCTTTTTGGAGTTTTTTTTACTTGTTTTGTCTCTGTCCCCCCTTGCCTGGGTCCCCCCCCCCCGAGGTGGGTTGTTTTTATTGTTGGGGGGGGGGCCTTCTGTGTGTGGGGGGTTTGTTTTTCTGTGATGTTACCCTGGGGTGTCTGGGTCCCCACCGCTTGAGGAGGAGGCTCTGTCATGATCCAGTGTACGGGTGGGGGCCGTACCCAGTTGTCAGGTTAGTTTTGTCTTTTTCTGTTTGTTTATTTTTCTGCACACCTTGTTTGCTGTATTTGGTTCCTGGTTTTGGTTAGTTCATTATTAGTTTCTGTGTTTCCTTTTTCGGTTTATTGTTTTGATCATTGCTGACACTGTGACTGCTCACGCGTCACTTCCAGCTGTCAGACTCTGTTTGCGGGCTGTCATAGCTGCTAGTAATGATCACCACTCATGACCCCGCAGGTGTTGCCAATCCGGGGGTTTCCTATTTAAGCCGTGGGCACCACTTTCCTGGCGCAGCTGCAAAAATCTCTCCAATCGGGAAATCCTTAGACATCATGCCAAGTTAAGTTATTATTTGTCTGTCTTTACTCTCGTCTTTGTTTATCCTGGCATTTATCACTCCAACCTCAGCCTGTGTTTTTCGTTGGTGTGTGTTTTGTATTTTGTGTTTCTTTTAGTTAATAAATTTGCAAACCCACAGTCTGCGTTTGGCATCCTGTTTGCCCTCAGAGAGGACCGTTCATGACAGTTCCTCTCCCTTTTCTTTCTCCCTCCCCACCCCTGTGCTGCTCACCTAGCTGCCTGACAGGACGGGGGGGGGGGGGGATAATTTTTTTTTTTTTTTCGAAATGGCATTATTGGACTGATCTGAATGTAACTGTGAATTGCAGATGTAGCAGGATGGATTTTTCTTCCTTCTTTGCTTTCCCTCTCTACGCCCTTGTCTGTCAAGGCCCTTTAATTGTTGGGCGGCGTTGTAGATGAACGT
This sequence comes from Pholidichthys leucotaenia, assembly GCA_020510985.1. Classification (NCBI taxonomy): domain Eukaryota; kingdom Metazoa; phylum Chordata; class Actinopteri; order Cichliformes; family Pholidichthyidae; genus Pholidichthys; species Pholidichthys leucotaenia. The sequence goes on along the minus strand of CM035847.1, from coordinate 122,973,450 downwards.
GGCGTATTTGGGATGCTAGCCCTCACCTGCGGGCTACTTCCTTCCGCCTTCCTGGGATAGTTGCTCACTGGTGTGAGGCTTTGTTGGTCTGTGAGATCCTTTTGGTGCACTTCTCTAAATAAGAAACGAGGTAAGTTTTCCACGTTTTGTGCTTTGCTGACGACTGGCATCTGGGTTGACATGTTTGCTGTGCTTGCAGTACGTTGGCTGTGGGCCCTGTTGTGCGGCGGTGTTGCTCTGCTCCGCTCGGGTCAGCTCTCCCTTGTTAAGGTAGGCAGTTTAAGTCGCTGAGCACCGTTGTGTGCTGTGGCCGTGTATTAAGTGATTTCTCTGCTTCCACTAGCTTTTTGTGCCTTTGTGGATGAGCCACTGTACCTCCCACGTCCAACTGTGTAGGCCAGGGGTGTCCAATCATGTGCCATGGAGGGCCAAGACCCTGCAGGCTTTACCTCCAACCAGTGTCTTCAACAGCAGATTTCACTGAATTTCTTCCCACTGATTGCTGATAAGTGAAAACACCTGCTGAAGAGACTGGGTAGAAGAGAAAACCTGCAGGGTCTTGGCCCTCCATGGCACATGACTGGACACCCCTGGTGTAGGCGAACCATCGTGCTTCAGTATGTAGCTGCTCCCAATTGTCTTTCACTAGCAGTCTGATTTATGTTGCCCTAACGGAAATTGTTTTTTGTTTTAGGTGATCAGCGCTGCGGTCTGCGCTCGTTTTCAGCGGCCGCCACTCGCTCCCAAAACTGCTGTCTTGTTTACACTCCCAACACTGCTGTTTTGTTCTGTTTGTCTATTTTGACAGCTCGTCTGTTGTGACAGTTGGTCTTGTTTTATCCGGTTTTGCTCATTCTGTCAGTTTTTGACCTGTCTGTCTTAATTTGTACGCTCTTGTTGTCCTTTTTTTTAAATCTACTTAAAACTTTATAAGGACACAAGAAAATCAGAACATTATGCAGTGCTTTGTTTTATCCCATTAACGGGGTTTATTTTGTTTGTACATTTGAGTGTGTGTGTGTGTGTGTGTGTGTGTCCTTTTTAATGGTTAACAACTTTGCTTTTATTGCCCTGAGTTTTAGTCTTTATGGTGTAACACTGAATGAATTTCTTTGGTTGCAGGACAGGAGCTGTGGGCCTGAGGTGTGTGGCAGCTGGTCCCCTCTGGTGATGTTTTTTTTTCTTCAGACTCCCTCTGAAGTGCACGCAGGGTGTTTATCTGGTTGGTGTGCATGTTATGTCCATAATCACTTAAATAACTAGGCTGGAGGTGCAATAAGAGGGGTTTATTAGTGAATACAATGTTAACTCACACAGAACCGATAACGCTCCGTACTAGCCAGGGGTCGACGGCAAAAGAGACGGAGGCTCTTCCGTCTTTTCCTCTTATACCACCTGGTGACGTGCCACCGGAAAGGCGGTCGCCACCACCCTCTAAACCCCGGTAGTCCCAGCCACCATCTTACTGCTTACTAACAACTAGTATATAACACCCCTCCCCACCCCCCCCACCCCCCGTAGAAAATGCCAAACACAGAGAGTAGGCCCTTCCCAAAATGTATAACCCGATTCACATACTAGCAATCAAACTTGTATGTACAAAAATAAAATGCAATCCTATCCACTCACACAACAGAAACTAGGGGCTCAAAAATAAAAATGGCCATGTCTCTAAACACAAAATAATCCTAGAGTAATTGGTCACACATATACATAACAGAAAATATACAACAATCAGACACCACAACCTGATGGCGGCCCACGCCACGGACACCTCACCACCGCGTACAATTACAAGGCCAGTGTTAGGGCTTCCATGCCAGTCATTCTAACCTTTTTTTTTTTTTTTTTTTTTTTTAAACACGTACACACAGGGCACACTCCCAAAAGGTACATGTGGTAACTATATACAGTACAGACTCAGGGTGATCCTACTTGAACCTTCAAAAGAAAAAAAATTTAAGCTACAAAGATTAACATTGAATTACCACTCAGAGTCCACCCCAGTCACTTCACAAAGTCGGTGGAGGAACCACCCCATGGATTACCAACTCATGGATCCTGCCCCGGTCGCCTCCTCTTCCTAGCCTCGGGAGATGAGCTGCGCTGCCGCCTCTCTCACCACACGTCGCAGCTCATTGGGATGCCTCCACGACTTATCAGACAGCCTGAGATAGCCGTCCTCACGGGCAGCCAAGACCTTCAACCGCCCCTGGTCATCTTGCTGCTCACGACGTTTATGGATGCCCCTCAGCCGAGCTTCTACTCTCGGGCGGACTTCATCACCGATGCGCAGGGGAGCTCTATCCTGCTTCTGCGATCCACCATGTCATGTGTCGGCCTCCTGTCCTTGGACGGGATGACCCACCGGTCCGAAGCCCTCCATCAATGTCAATGGTCGGCGCATTTTAATATGGTGCCCTCAGGTCTCGCTCCGTCATCATTATTCTTCTGCACTGGCACAGCCTCTGCAGCTCCTCACCCACTGGTACCACTCGGACCCGCTTCAGAGGACGAGTGAGCTGACACCCTGGCTCCAGTCGCCGCCCCGGGGGTCCCGCTGTGCCGTGCCATCCCGTTCCCACATCCAGGGTAACTGGGGCACTGGCATCAGGAGTCTCCTGGGTCCCTTGATGCTGGACCCGAACACCACCCACCACACCAGGCCAATCGTCATCCCATTCAGCGTCATCCTCCACGTTTGCAGGGGTTTGGCTCCACAATCCACCTCCTGACCACTGTTCTCCGGAGTCTTTGGTAACTGAGAACCCCAGGCCATAGAACATGTCACAGCCTAGAATGTTGGACCCGGTAGCCGTCACCACAAACTGGACACCTGTCATCACCGCCCTTTTGTATCTCGCCATCAGCTCAATAGAACCCACGATTGCCAACTTGATACCACCATTGCCATAATATGGCTCCTTCAAGTCCCATAGGTGATGATGTGGGAACAGGCTTTTTACTGTGGCCCAATTCAGCGTCGAGGCTACTGCTCCAGTGTCCACCATCAACAGTTCTTCCATGCCATCCAACACGTTACAATAAATGTGCCCAGTTGTGCTTGGGGAGACGATATGAATGACTGTAGGATTTCTCGGGCAAGAGCCCGTTTCTTCTCGATGTTCTCTCCGTTCAAAGTTTCTACATGCTCTGGCGAAATGGTGTAACAGTCCACATTTACCACAGCGTTTGGCCTTTGCCGGATACTCTCTCAACTTGTAATGGTGTCTGATGGACCCACAGCCGTAACACTTCGGCGTTCCTGGAGTGGACCTAGCTCTTATAGCGGAGGCAAACTCTTCATTTTCATCGCTGTTTTCTTTTTCGGGGTCCACCGCCAGCGCTCTCACCTCTGGCCCTCCATGCCCAAGTTCTGGACCAAAATAGCCTTAGCGCACAGTTTCTCCAGCTCACCAAGATTAAGGGCAACTAGATAGTTGCAGAAAGCCGCATACCATCTGACCCAAGGAACGGGCGGCTTGCCCGGGGCCTCCAGAAATGGCCGAAAGCTGGTGGCAGCACGCTCCATGCCGCAATTTACCTCATCGCCAAATGTTATGTCCATAATCATTTATAATAAGTAAACTGGAGGTGCAATAAGAGGTTTATTAATGAATACAATGTTAACTCACACAGAACCAATAGCGCTCCATACTAGCCAGGGGTCGATGGCAAAAGAGACAGGGGCTCTTCCACCTTTGCCTCTTATACCACCTGGTGACTTGCCAACGGAAAGGCGGTCCACCACCACCCTCTAAACCCCGGTAGTCCCGGCCGCCATCTTACTACTTACTAACTACTATTATTATATAACAGTGCAGTCACTTGGTGTTTAGTTTAAGACCCCTTTTTTTCCCCCTTCTCCGGCTAGCCTCCTGGTAAGCCCAGCCCTGGTCCTTGGCAAGCTTTTGCTTAGTAATCTATTTTAAGCTAAAACTCATTTTAGGCAACAAGCTGTTGTTATGGTTTTAATTAGCAACTTATGATTGCTTTGTTCTTTTTTAATAAAAATGATTTGTTACTAATGGAATCATGTCTATGGCTCCATGTGTGTAATGAACCTGTGTGACCTTATAGGTCTTGGGTAGAGAACCATTTCCTGGGGCAAAATCCCCCAGGTGGCATTGTCATGCTTTTTGTAAAAACCCACCGTCCTGCCACACAGAGAAAGACTGAATCAGAATCAGAATCAGGTTTATTGCCATTGTTCATGTAGTACACAAACTAGGAATTTGTCTCGGTACAATGCTGCAACATTAAACATGATAAGATAAGAGAAATAAACTATACATGTAATAAAGTGTAGGATAAGATTAAGTGATACTGGTCAACAGTTAAAATATATATTAGCCAGCAGCAGATACTGTGGAGAACTATATAGTGCAGTCGGTAATGCAGGAAGAAAACAGTGATGATTGACATGAGTCTGGTTGAGCTGCTGTACATGGTGCACGAGAGTCACTTAGTGTTCAGCAGTCTAATGGCAGAGGGGAAGAAGCTGTTCATGTGACGGGAGGTTTTAGTCTGGATGGACCGAAGTCTTCTACCAGAGGGGAGGGGGGCAAACAGTACGTGACCAGGGTGTGAGGGATCGGCTATGATCCGGCCAGCACGCCTCCGGGTCCTGGAGATGTACAGATCCTGGAGAGATGGGAGCTTGCAGCCGATCACCTTCTCAGCAGTGCGCATGACGCGCTGCAGCCTTAGTCTGTCCCTGGCAGTGGCTCCTGCGTACCACACGGTTATGGAGGTGGTGAGGATGGACTCGATGATGGCTGTGTAGAACTGCACTAACATCTTGGTGGGTAGCTTGAGCTTCCTCAGCTGCCGCAGGAAGAACATCCTCTGCTGGGCTTTTTTGATGAGTGAGCTGATGGTCAGCTCCCATTTGAGGTCCCTGGTGATGGTAGTGCCTAGGAAGCGGAAGGAATCAGCAGTGGTGATGGGAGAGCCTGAGAGGGTGAGGGGGGGCAGAGGAGTAGTGACTTTCCTGAAGTCTACAATCATCTCCACTGTCTTCAGAGCGTTCAGCTGCAGGTTGTTATTGCTGCACCAGGACGCCAGCTGGGCCACCTCTCTCCTGTAGGCGGACTCGTCGCCGTTGGAGATGAGCCCGATGAGGGTGGTGTCGTCCGCAAACTTGATCAACTTGACAGACTGGTGGCTGGAGGTGCAGGAGTTGGTGTAAAGGGAGAAGAGTAGGGGGGAAAGTACACAGCCCTGGGGTGATCCGGTGCTGATGCTAGTATAGTCTGAGACAGTCTTTCCCAGCCGCACATGCTGCCTCCGGTCCGTCAGGAAGTCGATGATCCACCTGCAGAGGGAGTCAGGCACGTTGAGCAGGGACAGCTTGTCCCGGAGCAGAGCGGGGCGGATGGTGTTGAATGCGGAGCTGAAGTCCACAAACAGGATCCTGGCGTAGGTTCCCGGGGAGTCCAGGTGCTGCAGGATGGAGTGGAGGGCCAGGTTGACTGCATCGTCTACAGACCTGTTGGCTCGGTAGGCAAACTGCAGCGGGTCCAGGAGAGGGGTGGTGATGGACTTGAGGTGGGACAGGACCAGGCGCTCAAAGGACTTCATGACTACAGAGGTGAGCGCTACAGGTCTGTAGTCATTAAGTCCAGTGATCCGTGGCTTCTTGGGGACAGGGATGATGGTGGAGGATTTGAGGCAGGATGGCACGTGGCATAACTTAAGGGAGGTGTTAAAAATGTCTGTGAATACAGGAGCCAGCTGTTTCGCACAGAGTCTCAGGGTGGAGGGAGACACGCCGTCTGGGCCGGGGGCCTTGCGCGGGTTCAGTCTGGAGAACTGTTTGAGCACATCCTGACTGAAGTGTGTTTGTCCACATAATTAGAGTAGTGACAGCATTAATGTATCCCGATGAGTCCTCAACAACAGCACTGCTACAGGTGTAACTGTAGGACACACTGGCCTCTCCTCTTGAGGATTTAGTGGCTCACTGAATGACATTGCCCTGCAAACTTCACCGACTGTGGGTGCATGTTATTGTCTGAAACACTTTGTTTTCTTTGCTAACCCTCCCTAAACAGCTCTGGTGCTGGAATGGTAACGGGCAGAAGTAATTCTGTGTATGAGCCCTGTGAACATCTTTGGGGTAAAGACAGTTGCTAAACAAGCACCTTTTTTGTCAGTTTTACATGTGGAAGGTACCGGTATAAACTGGTGTGTCTCAGCTTTATCCTGACCTTGATAATAAGAGAACAGTTAAAATGCATGATTTAGAAAATGTATCATCTGGCTGCTGTTGAAAATTAGCTTTTCTTTTTTGCACAATTTCTAGACATATTACCGTGAAAGCTTTTTCCTTTTAAAAAGAGCATATTTGGCTCCTTAAAGTTGATGGTTGTCATTGTCTGCTCGAACTCAAATTTGGGGTTGTGGTAGTTTTATGGCAAACAGCCCATCCTATCGCATTCCCAGAAATATTTGTTAGACGTTTCTTTAATCAGTGGATGATACATAACTACATAACTGAAATTAGTCATCTAATTTTAAAACATATGGTCATGGTGTACAATTATGTTATCATTTAATGAATTAATCCCAATTTAATGCAGGTTGTCAGCAAAGTGGCAACATATCAGAGGTAAGATAAGATAAGATAAGCCTTTATTAGTCCCACAGTGGGGAAATTCCAGGATTGCAACAGCACAGGGATAGCAACACTCAGAGCAACAATCAGAAGTCAAGAAAAAAACAAGAGTAGCGAGTATACATATGTATATATAAACATAAATATATAGACACACAGTGCGGCGCATTGAAGCTAGATGGAATAAATATGTAAATATATAAACACACAGTGCGGAGCATTGTGGCTAGATGGAATAAATATATAAACACACACAGTGCGGAGCATTGTAGCTAGATGGAATAAATATGTAAATATATAAACACACAGTGTGGAGCATTGTCGCTAGATGGAATAAATATATAAATATATAAGCACACACAGTGCGGAGCATTGTAGCTAGATGGAATGAAACAGCATAACCGTCTACTTAGTTATCCTACATGGTATGATTATGTACCCATACATATTGTCACCCTCCGTAGCTACCGGTATTTTCCTAGTTGTATACTGGAGGGGACCATTGTGTAAGTCTATTGCGTCTTTTGCATTCAATACTATTAGGTTGTCAGGTCTTTTTGCTATCTCTGCGAGCAGCCCTGCTTAGGTTGTACAGTCTGAAAGCCATAGGTAGGAAGGACCTGCGAAACCTCTCGGTTGTGCACCTAGGATGATGTAATCTGCTGCTAAATGAGCTCCTCAGTGCATTCAGTATGTCCTGCATAGGGTGGAACTCGGACTCCAGCAGAGATGACAGTTTAGCCACCATCCTTCTCTCTCCCATCTCCTCCACTGGGTCAAGGCGCTGCCCCAGGACAGAGCTAGCTTTTTTGATCAGTTTGTTCAGTCTCTTCCTATCGGCTGCTGTAATGCCACTGCCCCAGCAGACCACTCCAAAAGTGATGGATGATGCCACCACCATTTCGTGGAATGTCTTCAGCAGCGCCCCTTGTACACCAAAAGACCTGAGTCTCCTCAGTAGGAACAGCCTGCGCTGTCCCTTCTTGTAGAGTGTGTCGGTATTGTGTGACCAGTCTAGTTTATTGTTCAGATGAACACCCAGGTACTTATAGGATGTCACCATCTCGATGTCTGTTCCCTGTATATTTACTGGTGCTGTGAGGGGTTGTCCTTGCCTGCGGCAATCCACCACCAGCTCCTTAGTTTTCCTCACGTTGATCTGGAGGCAGTTCCGATGGCACCAGTCCACAAAGTCCTGGATAAGCCCTCTGTACTCAGCTTCATCTCCGTTGGAGATGAGGCCAACAATCGCAGAGTCATTAGAGAACTTCTGTAGATGGCAGTGTGTTGTGTTGTGTGAGAAGTCCGCAGTATAAAGCGTAAACAGGAAGGGAGCCAAAACCGTTCCCTGGGGGGACCCCCGTGCTACCAATGATCGTGTCGGACACACAGTCCCGGGTTCTCACAAACTGAGGCCGATTTGTGAGGTAGTCCAGGATCCATAATGACAGGTGCTGGTCCACCCCTGTGTACAGCAGCTTGTCCTTCAGGATCATTGGTTGGATGGTGTTGAAAGCACTGGAGAAGTCAAAGAACATGATCCTCACCGCATTCCCGGGCTTCTCCAGGTGGAACAGAGAACAGTGAAGGAGGAAGATGACTGCATCCTCCACCCCAATGCCATGCTGGTAAGCGAACTGGAGTGGATCCATCGCTGCTCCCACCAGTAGTAGTAGTAGTAGTAGATTAGTTTATTTGACAGGGACAGTGCAATAAACATAGACAATTAATCAAAGACAATCAATCTGATGTGTTGCACATAGAGTGTATAGCTATTAGCTAATTTGCAACTCTTGTCCCTGGATGGGCTTTAGAAAAAAGAATCAAGATAAAAAATATACCAGGGGCGGAGGTGAGCAAGGAGCAGTCTCTCCAGGGTCTTCATCATGTGGGACATCAGGGCCACTGGTCTGTAGCTGTTCAGATCTTTGGGGTGGGAAGTCTTTGGTACAGGTACCACACAAGATGTTTTCCACAACTGTGGTACCCTCCCCACCTTCAGGCTCAGGTTGAAGATGTGCTCCACAATCCCACACAGCTGGTCTGCACAGGACTTGAGGAGCTTTGCGCTGATGCCGTCCGGTCCCGATGCCTTCCTCGCCTTGATCTTCCTCAGCTCCGTCCTCACCTGGTGTATTGATATGTGAAGTGTCATATGGAGTCACCACTAGAGGGCAGTATGACCCCGGCCATGACCTGACTATAAAAGGAGTTGTACTTGAGTCACTGTGTGGTTAGTTGTTAGTTGCACTTGAAGTGACAAGTAAAAAGTCCTAACTGACACCCGGTGTGTGCGCCTCGTCATTACATGTTCCAGGAGAACATTACATGGTACCAGGAGTAAATTACATGATACCAGGATAAAACTACGAACCGACGACGAAGATGAACGCTCTTCGACAGCCGGACGAGTTAAAGTTGACCGGTAACGTCAACGAGAACTGGAAAGTATTCAAACAGAGTTTTGAACTTTATTCGCTTGCTATCGGTCTCCGTGACGAGGAGAGGAAAATAGCATTACTGCTGACAGTAGCAGGGCGAGCGGCGCTAAATGTGTTTAACACATTCATCTTCACGGAAGAAGAAAAAGGCAACTTCGACGCCGTGATGAAGAAATTTGACAATTATTGCACACCGAGAAAGAATGAAACGTACGAGAGGTATGTGTTCAGAAAAAGACTTCAGAAAGAGTCAGAGTCCATCGAGCTGTATGTCACAGACCTACGGTTGAAATGTCAGTCATGCAACTTTGGAACATTGAGTGAGTCAATGATACGGGACCAAATTGTAATAGGGGTCCAGGACAACAAATTGCGGATGCAATTACTGAAAGAGACTAACTTAACGCTGGAGAAAGCGATACAGATTTGCCAAGCGTCTGAGAGTATAAAGGCACAATTAAAGACTTTTAGCAGCAAGGAAAAAGAGACTGCTGAGGTCGGTGCAGTGCAGCGCGCGAAGCCGAAAGGAACGTTGCAGGCAAGAAAAAGGGAGGCAAACCCAGAGCGCGCGCGCGGGAACTGCGAGCGGTGTGGAAGGCAACATGCGCTGAAACAGTGTCCAGCATTCGGGAAGGAATGTTGCAAGTGTGGCGGAAAAAATCACTTCGCAAAGACCTGCTTCTCAAAGAGGAGGGTGCAACTCGTGGAGAAAAAGAGCGACAGCGAGGAGGATCAGTTTTACGTGGACGCCATCGAGGGAGAGACGAGCGCTGACGAATGGATAGTGTGCCTGGAGATGAATGGCACGGACATGTCACTGAAGTTCGACACAGGTGCGCAGGTAAACATCCTGCCAATGAAAGAATTTAAAAGACTAAAAAACAAGCCGAAAATAAGAAATAAAAAGATTAATCTGAGAACATATGACGATAAGCCAATACCCACTAAGGGAATGTGCAGGGTTACACTGTCAAACAAAGGTAAAACAGTGAATGCATTGTTTGTACTTGTTGATGGAAATAGACAAGCAATTTTGGGTTTAAAAACATGCGATCAGCTAGGTCTGATCAAAAGGGTGAATGTCATTGATACAGACAAAGTGACAACACGAGAAAATACAGAGGCTACAATAAGTAAGCACAAACACACTGACTGGGTGAAAGAATACAAAGAGGTGTTCAAAGGAATAGGCCGCCTACCAGGCAAACAAAAAATTAGGCTGAAAGAGAATGCAGAGCCAGTCATACATGCAGCAAGAAAAGTGCCAATAGCTCTTAAAAAGAGGCTGAGAGAAACACTAGACTCACTGATAGCAGACGGAGTGGTCAGAAAAATAGAGGAACCAACTGAATGGGTTAACTCACTAGTTATAGTGGAGAAGCCAAATGGAGATTTGAGATTGTGCATAGATCCAAAAGATCTAAATAAAGTAATACAGCGGGAGCATTACAGGCTACCAACAAAATCTGACATAACCAGCACAATGAGTGGAGCAAATTACTTCACAAAATTAGATGCCAAATCTGGGTTTTACCAAATAGTGCTAGATGAGGAAAGCGCTAAATTGTGCACATTTAATACGCCATTCGGAAGGCATTGCTTTCTACGAATGCCGTTCGGGATTAGCTCAGCCCCTGAAATTTTCCATAGAACTGTGCAGCAAATGTTTGACGGAATAGAAGGGGTGGGAGTTTTTCTTGATGATGTGGTAGTCTGGGGAAAAACAAAAGAGGAGCACGACGAAAGGTTGGCTAGAGTTCTCACACAGGCGCAAAAGTCAGGTATGAAACTGAATAAGAGTAAGTGCCAATTCGGGGTACGGGAGATTACATACCTGGGAGAGAAATTATCTGGGGCAGGCGTGCAACCAGATCCGGAAAAAGTGCGGGCCATAGCAGAGCTGCCAGTACCGCAGGACAAAAATGACTTGCAAAGAGCCCTAGGGCTAGTCAATTACATGGGGAAATTTATCCCAAATTTATCAGCTAACACAATAGCTCTTAGAAGCTTGTTAGAGACCAATACAATGTGGCAGTGGATGGCAGAGCATGCCAGAGAATGGGAGTGGCTCAAAAGCAGTCTAATAAAGGAGCCAGTGTTAAAATTCTATGATCAGGACAAACTGCTAAAAGTGTCCACAGATGCGTCCAAAGCCGGCCTAGGAGCTGTGCTATTGCAAAAACATGACACAGAGTGGTATCCAGTCGCATACGCATCGCACACCATGACAAGCGCAGAAAAAAATTACGCGCAAATAGAGAAAGAGACTCTAGGTGCAGTGTTTGGATGTGAGAAGTTTCATGAATATGTGTATGGACGGTCAGTAATACTAGAAACAGACCACAAACCACTGATTGCGATCTCACAGAAGCCACTGGGTGACGCACCACCGTGCATCCAGCGTCTAATGTTAAGATTACAGAAATATGATTTGAAATTTGAGTTTACACCAGGCAAGCAACTAATTGTAGCCGATGCGCTGAGTAGGGCTAGCTTGAGCAACACCAGCAGCACAACAGAGGAAGCTGTGCAAATACATGTAGACTCTATTAAGGCACACATGCCAGTGTCAGATGCAAAATGGACGAAGATAGTGAAAGAAACACTAAAAGATGAGAAACTAAAAAGAGTAATGGAACAGATACATCAGCCAGGACAGGTTATGATTGACAAGCCTTACCAACACTTTAAAGGTGAACTGTCTGTGTTAGATGGGGTTCTGTTAAAAGGTACAAGGATAGTCATACCTACCTCCATGAGATCAGAAATGGTTAAATTAGTGCATGAGGGGCATTTGGGTATTGAAAAGTGCAAAAGACGTGCACGTGATGTTTTGTATTGGCCCAACATGCACAAGGACATTGAGGCATATGTGCAGCGCTGTGACATTTGCCAGCGCCACAGGTATCAACAGCCAAAGGAGCCTATGAGGCCCCATGAGAAGCCTCAAGGGCCATGGAGAAAAGTGGGCATGGATCTATTTCAGCTTAAGGGCAAGGACTATCTGTTAGTCATGGACTATCATTCCACCTACCCAGAGTTTGCAGGGTTGAGTGACACAACAGCAGAAAAGGTGATTGCACATACAAAGACAATGTTCGCACACCATGGAATTCCAATGACTGTTGTAAGTGATAACGGACCACAATTCACGAGTCAGTGCTTCAAAGACTTTGCAGACACATATGGGTTCAAGCACGTGACCTCAAGCCCTCTGTACCCACAGTCGAATGGGTTAGCAGAGAAAGGAGTGCAAATTGTGAAGCGCATACTGAAAAAGGCTGCAGACAATGCAGAAGACCCACATCTGGCGATCCTGAATTACCGAGCATCACCACTGGAGAATGGACTGTCCCCAGCAGAAATGCTCATGAACAGAAAACTCAGAACGCGACTTCCATCAGCATCTCAAGTGATGGAAAAGAGAGATGTGAGGCGTGATGAGAGGCAAACTGAACTGTACAACAGAACAGCACGACCTCTGAGACCACTTGCACATGAGGACATAGTGCGAGTGAGATGTGATGGAGAATGGGGACCGCTGGCAAAAGTGGTCAAAGAAACAACTCCCAGATCATATAGAGTCATCACAGAGCATGGAAAAACAATGAGGCGAAACCGACGTCACTTACTGAAAGTGCCTCAGACAAAAATGAGAGTCACAGACAGTGAAATAAGCGACATGCTAATTTACAGCCAAACCGAACAACCAGAAATGGCTGAGAACCAAAACTTAGAGACAGACAATAACGAACAGACTGAGGTGACACAAATCAGAAGATCACAAAGGCAAATTGTGAAACCGAAAAGACTGATTGAGGAAATGTAAGGAGTACTGAAATGAAAAAAAAAAAAAAAATGTGTTGATATTGAATTGTAAACAGAGGAAAAAAATGTGTTGATGTTGAATTGTAAACAGAGAAAAATTGAACTTGTGATTCAGAGTACAAGGTTGAAAAAAAAAATGTAAATAGAAATGGAGTTTATTTTGTATATAGAAATTTGAGAAAAAGTTTATAGTAGGACGACCTTTTACTTGAAAAAAAAGGGAGATGTATTGATATGTGAAGTTCATATGGAGTCACCACTAGAGGGCAGTATGACCCCGGCCATGACCTGACTATAAAAGGAGTTGTACTTGAGTCACTGTGTGGTTAGTTGTTAGTTGCACTTGAAGTGACAAGTAAAAAGTCCTAACTGACACCCGGTGTGTGCGCCTCGTCATTACATGTTCCAGGAGAACATTACACCTGGGTCTTAGTGAGGGTCATGTTGGGGGGCTGTGTGTTGGGAGTGGGGGGGGTGTTGGTGGAGTGGGGAGTGGGCAGCAAGACTTGATGTCTTCAGAGGCAGCAGTGGTTGTTGCGCAGTCGGGGGGGAGGGCGGTTGGTCAAAGGTAATATGCAATATTGTATGAACTGTGCTATAGGAAATGTATCAAAGGGAGTCATTTATTGGACACATATAGAGATCTGCTGCATCATCGTGTGAATTCCAGTTGCTCTATATCACAGAATATATACATGAACTATGAGCCAGTTCATATATTTTAGTTCAGTAAATGAAGATTGTCAACTCGGAGCACAGTCTTCATAATTAATATATCAGTATAAACTTAAAAACAACACACAGATAAACTCTCTACTTAAAATGAGTCTGAAAAACTGTTAATTTAAAACTTTTAACACTTAAAGAATGAAACCAACAGTACTTGTGTGTTATTTAAGCTGTTGTTATAGTAGTTTTTCTTTATTCAGATGCACCAGTCAGGGAAATACTGCTATAGAATTCACTTTACTGCCTTCATTTTGAGGTTTAACCGTGAATTCATGTTGAAAAAAGTCACTTCCTGTGAGGTGCAGCTTGTGTTGGTGCGACCGAGCATCAGAGAAGCGCTGAGGGAGTCAGACACAGCTCCATCTGCTCCAACCTGTAGCCTTAGATAAAAAACAGTCAGCTTGATGTGGAATATATCCTGGTTGAAACGCTGAATATTCTTTCACCCATATAGTAGAACAATTTACCTGGTCAGAAAACAGCGAGCAGTGTTGGGAAAATGGGCTGCACGGCGGTTCAGGCCGCGCTCGGCGTCGTCCTCCTGTTCACAGCTGCGGCCAAGGCTGCTGAGGGTAATTATCAAAGGAATTATTTTTACTTCACACTTTAAAGATGAGAATAGGTGCTGTGCTCATATCGTGAAAACGCACATTACATCAAGAAACAGGTGCAAGTGGTGGCAGGAGAGCCATGCACGGAGAAACTTACTGGATTTCCTGTATGTTGTTGTTGCTGCATTTCAACAGTAATTATACAGTATTTACTCTCATCTGTGCTGTAGTGTATGAGCACATTTACCGACCACAGTTTTTTCTCTGTTTTGAGTTAGAAATAAGTCAATAGAAATGCTTTTTTTCCTGTATAAGAAATATGAATAATGAAATGGCACAAAATTCATGTTGAGTAGTGGGTAGATATCAGCTATTTTCTTTCTTGCAAATGCAAAAGTAAGAAGGAAATCGTGAATCCAACATAGGTAATATATGTCTGTCTTTCTGATTTTAGGAGGTGCTACATTCTGGAGAGAAGAGGTCACACTGACCTGTCCAGAGAAAGGAACATGGTATGGTAAAGAGAGAGACTCCTCGCTTACAGGCAGTGAAGGAAAAGAAAACTATGTATTCAAGTATGCAGGCAAAGCCAGATTCCGCTGTGAGTACCCACTAGAGGATAATGGGGAAAAAAAGAAATATTTCTTCTATGTGGAAGGAAAAGGTAAGAAAAAAAGTCCTGATGTCCACTGTCTGTGTGTGTTGGCTGCTCTGGTCTAACGCTTGCTCTGCACCCTGTAGCGTGTAAAAACTGCATTGAGCTGGATGCACGCTTATTTTGGCTGGTCGTCTTTGTGGATATGTTGGGGACGGCCATTGTGATGATGATCATCTACAAGTGCAACAAGAAGAAAAGCCCGAGTGGACCTCCACGCACAACCAAACGTGAGGGATCAACCAAGCATTTAACAGTGTTTGGCATATACATTTACACATCTGACTGAGTAAAACACTGCTGTGTACCACCTGTACTGCAGAAGAAGGGACATGTTTTAGTCTTGATAATAACAATAATGATAATAATAATAATGTGCACACTGATTCTGTCATTTTCTTCCAGAACCTGGACGATCAGGAGGCCACGCTCCACCTGTTCCATCTCCTGACTATGAGGTACTGCTTACAAAGTTACACAGTGCTACATTTCACTGGGCTGCTATCACATTATTGCCTTCCATTATATTTACATCAAAAATGTGAATTAAAGTGTAAGTAATCCAACATATGTGGCTCAAAAACAGTTGCAGTGAATTTTAGTGTCCACAGCTGGCAAAAGTCTGCTGCCTGTGTTGGCCCTAAAATTTGGAGCTAGAGCCACAGGCGAGGACTGGACAGCTGGCTGGTGACTAGAGGACTCCAGCTCACTCTGGTTTTCCAAGCACCCCCCAAAAAACATCTACAGCGTTCAGAATTTTCAGACCAGCATGAAGCCACTGAGTCACTGCTGAGAAATAATCCAGTCAACAATCTAACTATGGGTATCAAAAGTTACACCGAGTGTCCATGTTAAGTATTTGTAGCTGATATAGAATTTTCAGCGTTGCATCCTTTATTTAATAATCAGGTATAAGTCTGATAGACATAGGAAATAATGTCTTTTTTTTTTTAAAGTGAAATGATGAAAGATGGCAGCAGAAATAATCACAGTTATGAGCACAAATGAACACACAAATATAAATAAAATGAGTCAAGATGGCATAAACATTCACATTGGCCAAGTGTGTTTTTTTCCTTCAAATATAAGATTATCAAAAAAAAAAATTCAAACGTCTACCAACATGAGATTCAGAAGGAAAGGTTTTACGTAAGTGCTATTTTACCAATGATACAGCAGCTAATTTAGGAAACACAGATATTTTGGAAAGCCAAAGCCTTAGTTTTTAACACAACTTTCCTTCTGTTACGAGTAGAGAGATGAATACTGCAGATAATATTGCCTTATACATATTGGTAAAATGGTACAACCTGGATTCTCCAAACAGCAATGCACTAAATTAATAACACATCAGTTTTGTAATATTCTGTTTTATCATATTTTGCATTTTTGGTTGTCGTTGTCAAATTAAAAAAAAAAAAGACAGAAAATATACTGACAGAAAATGAAGAGAAAATGACCATCACATTTTTCATCAATTTTCATAAGAAAAGAAAATGAGCTACGCTCTTAATTCCACTGTTTGAGAATTATTTATTGCCAACATAAGTCAGTAAAAAACTGCATGGATGGATGGATTTTGTAAATGGGTCTTGAATGTGTTTTACTAGCTGCTAACACTCATTACATGATACAGCATGGACGTATATTAACTCACAAGCAATTTCTTTAGAACTTATTTTTATTCTTAAACAAGGTGCACGATGGAAACGCCTGTAGTTTAATATTCTCTAACATCTCCACTAAAGTGAAAAGGGAACTTCATCTCTGACAGATAAAAATCTAATAGGGACCCATATAGATTTGTGCTTAAGTCAATACGGCCAGTTAGCTCACTTTTAGAGACATTTACAAATGCTCTAAATTGCGCCACTAACAACAGCATTTAGAGCACACATTTAATGGCATCAGCACATTAATGTCTTTATATTAGCACCGGCCCAACAGCCAAATGCTGGAAAATTCCAACACTTTTCTGTAGATTGGTCACACCTTATAGCCCCTACAGAATACTGTTGAAGAAAAAGTAGTAAATGTATGATAAATTTGCATTGTTTATTATAACAAAGTCACAAATTTATCATAAGCAAGATGAAAAATTCAGCAACAATTTTAAGGACATTCATCATTCATTCATTTTCGACCGCTTAATCCCTTTTGGGCGTGGCGGGCTGGAGCCTATCACAGCATCTTTGGGTGAGAGGCAGGACACACCCTGGACAGATGGCCAGTTCATCGCAGGAACTTTATAAGGATAAAGCTGCAAATTCATTACAAAAATAGATGCAAATTTACAATCACTTTACAAGTTTATTGTAAGTAATTTGCAAGCCTGTAAGAAAGAAAGCAAATTTATGAGTAAAGTCGGCTATGCATCAATTTAACACGTTGCTAATCTATCTATAAATGCAAAAAATCTGTCTGTCTGCCTGTTCCTCACACATCTCTCAAACCGTTCATCAGACTGACCTCAGATCTTATAAGTGCTTTGCTGAGGTTGGGAGGATGTGCATCCCTGAGTATGGAGTTGCTCAGTCAAAATATGTAATTTTTATCAATAAAAGTTTAGCCACTACTCTGTTTCATGCCCAGGCTTCTAAAAGTATGGGCAGGGTTTTGGATTGATTCCGTACTGATTGGATAATATGTGGCATTACGGCATCAGTAACCACAGCGCTGTATGAGCAAAACAAGGAAGCAAAAAGTGACAAATTTGACTAGAAAAAGGTAATACTGAAGAATTAATGCTTAAAAAATTATACCATAAAGTTGCCGTGATTGCGTAGGTCTAATGGATAATTCGGCATATGTGGAGAACACGAGGTATGCGGGTGTGCTGGGGGGAGGGCGGGGGTCGCTGGTGGGGACCCATGGTGCCGCAAAGGACAGCGATGGCAGACAGGTGAAGCAGCAGCCGAGACTCCCGTTAACCGGGCCGGCTGGGCTTGGCTTCCTGCGAAGGACTGCGATCCACCGGTTCAGCTGCTGCTTCTCCAACACCGGTGTCTGACTGGGTGGACCACGATCCTTTTTGCGGGGAGGCCCAGCCTGCCCTGTCAATGGTGGACGGGAGTCCCGACTGCTGCTTCACTCGTGAGGTACCACTGTCCTTTGCAGGACTGCGAGTCCCCTCTCCTGCTCGAGTATCTAAAAATTAAAAACTTAATACCGCCATGATTGTGGAGCAGAATGACCACATCAATAACATATCATATGCAGACACATTTTTTTTTTTTTTTTTTTTTTTTTTTGTTACTTATTTGTACCCGTAGGTAGATTTGGTTTGCAGTCTGGTGACAAGCCACCGGCTGCCGGTCGCTGCGTGCGCGAGCGCCCTAAACCTACATGTTTTTGGTATGCGGGAGGAAACCGGAGAAATCCCGGAGTAAACCCACGCAACACGGGGAGAACATGCAAACTCCACACAGCTCACTGTTGGTCGGGGGCTGGGATCGAACCCACAATCTCGTGATCCCCGCGATCCCCCGGCCGAGGGTAAACTGTGCTGCCACAGTGGTTTTTTTTTTTTCAGAGTCTGAATCCCAACACTCGCTCCAGTGACGTTTATGCAAGCTCTGACGACGACAAGACACAAAAAATGCCCAAATAACGAAATAAATCATTTTTATTTAAATATTTACATACAAATGGGCAACACTGATGCAACAGTTGCCGCCAAACAGGTCATTCTGCTGTGTATAATAATGTTGGGTGTTTTGTACTTATAATATTGCTAAAATATAAAACGATGCTCTAGAATGGGTCTCAAGTATTTCTAAACATGTCCTGTTATAGTACTGCATGAGCTTATTGACGGTACACTATAAACTACAGATATAAACTGAAACACTTATAATGGTGACGGAACAACTCCCATTCCCCAAAGTGCAAGATACAACACTTATGAATATGTCATGAAAGATCGCACAAATAAGGGACCTGACAAACAAATAAACACGCAGTTCTTAAACAGCGGCTAATATTGGATGTCCCATTCATTTTCAGTTATTCTGTAATTACGATTCACACAATCAAATAAATCTCAGGTCAGCCCCTTTCATATTTGTCAAAGTCTAACATGTGTGATTGCCTACATATAGGCTACACCGCTGTATTCCACTTTCAAACACAACCTACGTTTGGGCCTGTTAAGCCTGCCCTACCTGGTTCACACAGGAATACTTGGTGTCTATGGGCATGCACTAGTTTATGGTAAAGGAAAAACACAAGAATATAATTACAAATTTACAAGAAACAAACTTCCTTTACATCTACAAATTCAGAAATAGAGAATAGAATAGAACAAAGTGTTCAGGCACAACAAATCTGGAAGAAAAAACTTGCAAATTTAAAAGGAAAAACTCCATCACTATTGCTGATAGGACGTAGATTCTTTAACTTTATTTTATCTTAATGTAGAGGCTCCAATATGTGTTGTGGCTCCATGCAGATTTTTTTTTTTTTTTTTTTTTTTTTTTAGAAGAAACGCTCAAAATGGCTCTTTCCACAGTAGAAATTGTCAACCTTTTGGCTAAGGGCTGAGTGGCTGCTGACTTTGATAAACTAATAGCCATGGTGGCTGAAGAAAACAAAGTTAATGCCAAACCCTGTTTTGTTTTTTTTTTGTTTTTTTAAGATCATTTGCGATCCAACTGTGTGACAGGATTTCGGTCTTCTGTGTACAGCGGTCAAGTCATGTTAAATTTCTGTTTCTGTTTTTTTTTTTTTTCAGAGTCTGAATCCCAACACTCGCTCCAGTGACGTTTATTCAGTGGCCAACAGGATGGGATAGGTACAAGTCATCTGACCATCCCTGGATTAAAGACAACATGGACGAAGAAATACAGGAAATAAAAAAGAGAGCAGTATCGATCGTGTTCCTAGTAATGAAATCAAGTATCACTTATTTTTAAAAAAAGCACAAAAAGAATAACAATATACAAAATATATACTTGGAATCGCAGAGCAGGAACATTTTAGCTTATTAGAAATTTATGCCAGAGACAATTTCAGAACTTGTTTGTACTGGTGAAATAACCCAAGTTCAACCCAAGTTATTAAAGGTGATTAGTCAGAGAAATGGGGACATTATTTGAATTGCAGATTGGTTCCAACTTACCTCGGATCCAGGACACGGATCCTGTTCTAGCAAAGTGGATGTTGATCCTCAGCTAAACTGTTCTTTAATAAATTAGCTGGACAGCAAAATTTCCAGCGTCTCTATGTGGCCACGCTTTTGATGTGTTGAATATCACACACTTGATTAAACAGAGCAAAACTGCCAGAGTTCATTAAAAACTGGGAATTTAATACTAGAAAAGAGTTGACACATAGAGACACGTTTCAGTGTTAATTTGAAATTGGCGGTTGCGTTGTGTACAATGTATTTACTATTTGTACACAAAAAGCTACAGACAAATATAAACAAAGTAGCACAGAAATGATTAAAAATATCATAGTTACTGTATGTGTTTGTTACATTAAAAGAATCATTCATTTATTAACTCAACATGAATCCCTGTAGAAAAGAACGAACAATCAGGAGTTATCATAGCTGTGATAATTAGATCATACAAAGCTTTGCGTGTTAGAATGTTCCGGTTAAAAGTGTTGCCTTTAAATGTTTTAATACGCAAATAGAAGACATGGGGATCTGGATGAATAACAAAGTATTACTGTATATTGTAATATGAAATGTTAAGCTGTTTTCATGCTGAGATACAAATACAGAAGATGAAAAATAGTGTTGGTCTAATGCACAAATTTGTAGTACAATTTTTATTGCTCTTCTATGCATATTTTTTTTGTTTTTTTGTTTGCATTTGGTTTTTGCTACTGTTTTAGTTGTGATTGTTTCGTTCTGTGACGTGTTTTACTGTTTAATTCATTTATCTCTTTTGTTGCAATGCATGAACTTTACGTTGTGTTTTTTAATGTGAAAATGCAACAGTTTTTGCTCTGTAAAACAGAATTCAGAGCAGAGCTGTTGCGTTTGATGACATTTGGGTGTCCGGGTGTTGCCTAATAATACAGATACTTAGGATATAATTGGCCTCATGTAAGTGATTAGGATATTAATTTTTGCATGTAAAAAGTTTCTAAAAGTTCAATATCATAAGTAGAAGTAAGTTATATGATCATTTCTAATGCATACAGTATACATTCGTATTTTGTGTATATACTATATTGTTCCACATTGTTACATTTTACTTCTTTTTTATGGTAATCCATTGTGTCAGTCTTCTTGTAATTGCAACAGACAAAGTATGTGTCACTAATAAATGTAACCGCAGTCAGGACCTTGTTCTCATTCTTCTGTTCATGGTTGAAAACAAAACCAAGATAGAACCATGCGAGATGTGACGAGGCCTCAAAGCCGCAGCTCATATCCGCCTCGGCCCTCCCGAGTACGCGCAGTCACCACTGACATGTCCGCATCTCTCTGCGTCTCTCTGCACTCGTGTAGCTCTACTGTGTGAGCGAAACACCACGCACTCTCAGGAAACATCTGACTTATTTATGTGAAAAATTTCTCACTGCGTATGCATAAGATTGATTGTGTGTGGAAATGTTGTGTCACGCCTTGTTTTGGCCTTCAGAGCATCTTTTTACCGGCAGTGACTGATGTGCACCGATGGAAACAAAAATGCAATATTTTCTCTCTCTGCGGCCCGCTAATGATTGATAAGTCTATTACGCCGTACGCGGCTCCTGACATGCAGCGTTCAGTGGAAACACTCCCACACTTCAGCTGAATGTTTATCTTCATTTGCATCTGCTGTATGCTTGTGTGCGAGAGAAAAAAAAGTAAAGAGGTTGGTGGAGTGGGGGTGTTGGTGTGTGTGTGTGTGTGTGGGGGGGGGGTTCTTCTGTCTGATTGTGTTAAGTCAAACCGCTCCCACACACAGCCCTACATCTGCTCATCTGTTTGTGTGAGCGAGCATCCGCGCATGTTCACAGTCGTGATGAGCGAGAGCATTTAAAAGTGTGTCTGAGTCAAAAGTTTGTGTGTGTGTGTGTGTGTGTGTTTGTGGGACAAGCCCATCTTAATGCTTCATTGTTTGATCTCTCTGCTTCTTCTTCATCTTCAGTTCCGGTAGAAAGCTATAGTTTGTAGCTTTGTCTCAGCAGAGGTGAGGAGAAACAGAAGAAGAAGACGAGAAGCAAACAAAGAACTGGAGCTTTCAGATTTTCAGACATGGGGAAGCTTCAAATGAAATCATCTAGCTTCTCTCCTTCTTCTCCATTTCCTGTTGTTCTTCTTTGTTACTATTTTTTTACATTCTTTGCCTTTTCAACCCTTCTGTCTGCACTGGTCTTTTCCGTTGTGTAATTCTTTCTATACCTGATCGCTGCACCGACATTATGAGCTGTTCCTGCCTATCACAGTACATTGATAACTCAGCCATAATTCTAAACTACATGTATTTCATCATAACAGTGTAGGGCATTGCTAGAGATCAAACTAACAGTATACTGTACAGTATATAAGATACACACCAGTGTTCATGATTGTACAAGCTATATTATTTACGTAGCTCCTGCATGTCAGCAATGAGCTGTTAAGAGAATAAACTGTCAAGAAGATCGCAACTAATGCAATTCTCACATATTTTTGAGGGTGTTTTAGTGGGTTATTACAGTGTTTTTCAACCAGGGTGTCCTGGTATGTTCAGGTTTCTGTGGAAAATTATCTCATTTCAATTGTTAATTGGTCAAAAAAAAATGCAAATAATTTGCCGTTAACCATGGGTTATTATACGCTTACTTTAACTACTCTGAAATTTTAAATCAATGTTGTGCGTTACTGTTTAAGTTCATGTTTTTGCTGGTGTAGCTAGTTGAGATGAGAGTATAGTTTAAAGATCTGGTTTTGGCTTTTATTCAGATAGAAGCAGTGAAGAGGGACAGGAAATGCGGTTGAAAAGCAAGCAGAGACATTAACACTGCAAACCTGGAATAGGTCGATTTTTTGTAACCAATTACTTTTAAAGCAGAACATGTTAATGCTTTTTTTTTTTTTTTTTTTTAGTTAAGTGAAAATTCTGAAAATATATTTTCATCTCTCCTCAATACTAATTTAGTATCTGGGCTTATTTGTATGGCCTTAACCTCTCCCAAGGACATCCACAGAGCTCTGGAGATGTTATTCAGTGGTCAGGGTATTTATTCTGGCCTGGATTCAAATCACAGCCAGGCTGCTTCAAAACAAGTAGCTCATTAGGTTGTTGTCAGGTATCTTCCCTGTGGTTGAAAAACGGTGCGGCCTGGAAATGACATGCTTTAACTAGGATGGACCCACATGCAGACACAGAGAGAACAGTCTTTGTGCAAAAGTGAAAATGAATTTATTGAATAAAATATGAAGTGGCTGGTGCTGGCAACCCTAGGGAGACAGAGAGGAAAAAGGCCAGCATGGTAATTGCCAACCAGTATCGAACTTTAAGAGGCATCCTTTTACAGGTGCGGTACAAGATGGTGAGAATTTAGCTGGCGCCAGCCTGCTTCTTGCAGCAGTGATCTTTAAATGATTAGGGCAGTAGAACCACAGGCGAGGAGACTTAAGGTTTGAATTTTGCTCAAGAGTTACAGGAGATGATGTGGATCCAAGTGAGGAAGGTGGCCCACCAGAGTGAGCCTGATGTCCGCCCACAGGAGTCCTAGGTCTGCTTCAGAGAAGGTCCAGGTAGGGAAAATCCTAAGACAGATGACTTGGTAAGACTGTTTGTGAGCAGAAACAATAATTAGGCTTACTTGACATTCCATGGAGGGAGAAGGCAGGTGCACAGTAATTGGAGACCCTGCTCAGGTTGAGTATTCACCCTGACAGCACAGTGTGAAGTCCAACCATCGTACAATAAGAGTGAGAAGTGAATCGTCATAAATACCCTCAAAATATGGTTCCAATTTAGACAAAACTTTGGGTTTAAAAATCTTCTACATCCAAGTCCCATACACAATAATCATTTTCCCCCCCGGCTGGATTAGACTCTGAATTTATTCTCTGGCAAAGACAAAGCATTTAAAATTTAAAGATACATACATAAAGTACATTTTTGCGAGCTTTGATGAATTATCTCATAAATTTGGGCTCTGTAGCTCATGTATTTTTACCTACATATGTATAAGCACTATGGGATGCTTGTGATTGCATGTGTGGATTGACCTCACGTCTTAGAGGGGACAATATGTCTGGACCGCCTGGGGATAAAAACAAGAAGACGGAGGTACGGCGAGAAGGAGCTGAAAGGACTTCCTGACCTCCTGGAGCCCAGGCGGAGGACTGAAGGGCGCGGGGGGAGAGTTATTGTCAATAGGGGGTTTTGACGGTGATATGTGATTCTTCCTTTGTCCTTGGCTGTATAAAAGAGAAGGTTTTGACTCAGCTCTCTCTCTCGTGTTCTTGAGAGATAGCTGGGGATGTGAACACGACATTAAAACCTGAACTGAGAAATGATTCAGTCTTGTTATTTCACGCTCCCCACAGGCTCCCTCAACCTAGCTTATTTCGATACTTCCAAATCCTCTTTTTCCTTCACCATCAAGACCCCAGCTTTTCACACATACCATCACATTCTGGTTTGGACAATTTGTTAGAAATCCCGTTCAACTCCAAATGACTCATTTCAAGAACTAGAAAAGCACTCGGAGAGCGCAGACCTCCGCCAAGCGCCACAGTTCCCCCCATACAGTGTTTGTGTGTACGTTTTCAGATTCCTTGACCATGAAAACATATGACTAGCAATTGGACTGACAATGATAGAATTAGTGGTTCAGTAGTTATTGACGAAAATGGCATTTTCCGTAATGGCGGTTTAGCGCCACAGTTCCCCCCATACAGTATTTGTGTGTACGTTTTCAGATTCCTTGACCATGAAAACATATGACTAGCAATTGGATTCACAATGATAGGATTAGTGGTTCAGTAGTTATTGACGAAAATGGCATTTTCCGTAATGGCGGTTTAGCGCCACAGTTCCCCCCATACAGTGTCTGTGTGTACGCTTTCCAATTCCTTGACCATGAAAACATATGACTAGCAATTGGATTCACAATGATAGGATTAGTGGTTCAGTAGTTATTGACGAAAATGGCATTTTCCGTAATGGCGGTTTAGCGCCACAGTTCCCCCCATACAGTGTTTGTGTGTACGTTTTCAGATTCCTTGACCATGAAAACATATGACAAGCAATTGGATTGACAATGATAGGATTAGTGGTTTAGTAGTTATTCACGAAAATGGCATTTTGCGTAATGGCGGTTTTCTTGTGGACGGTGATCCGGATCACCACCAAAATCTAATCATCTGTAGGATACCCCATTTCTGACAATCTGTGAAAATTTCATGAAAATCCGTCCATAACTTTTTGAGTTATCTTGCTAACAAACAAACAGACAAACAAACAGACAGACAAACCAACACCGATGATCACATAACCTCCCCCTTTGGCCCCCTTTGGTGGAGGTAATTAATGACTGTATAATCCCCTTTAAAAATACAACCCTTGAAAAGATTAGGACGGAATGGGTGGAGGACATAGGGGGAGGACCTGGAGGATGACATCTGGAGTAGCACTTTACAAAGAGTAAATGACAGCACCTCATGTGCCAAATTAAGCATAATACAGTTCAAGGTCTTACACTGCATCCATTACTCCAAAGCAAGACTGGCAAAAATATACCCCAACACAGATGCAAGTTGTGACTCCTGCCGATTTAACCCATATGTTCTGGTCATGCTCAGCTTTAATGCAACACTGGTCTGTGATCTTTAAACACTGTCAGAGGGACTCAATATCAATCTCCAACCCAATGCAGCAATGGCTATATTTGGTATTGCAGATAGAGGACATTCAACGATAAGGAAAAGATATAAAAACATCATTGCTTTTACAACACTACTTACACAGAGAATAATAATATTATTATTACTGTATTATTACATTGGAAATCTAAAAACACATTCCGAGGGAGTCTGGAGACATGGAGTCTGAATGGGCCATGTTCTCCACCTCTGTTGTTGAAGCGGCGGCCCAGAGCTGCGGCCGCAAGGTGGTCGGTGCATCTCGTGGTGGCAACCCCCGAACCAAGTGGTGGACACCAGTGGTGAGGGGGGCCATTAAGCTGAAGAAGGAGTCCTATCAAGCTTGGTTGGCTTGTGGGACTCCCGAAGCAGCTGAGGTGTACCGGCAGGCCAAGCGGAGTGCAGTTCGGGTGGTTGCTGAAGCAAAAACCCGGGTATGGGAGGAGTTCGGTGAGGCCATGGAACAAGACTTTCGGTCGGCCTCAAAGAGATTCTGGCAAACTGTCCGGCGGCTCAGGAGGGGAAAGCAGCTCCCCGTCCACACTGTGTATGGTGTGGATGGGACACTGTTGACTTCGACTGGGGACATCGTCGGGCAGTGAAAGGAATACTTCGAGGATCTCCTCAATCCCACTGATACGCCTTCCACAGAGGAAGCAGGGTTTGGGGACGAGGGGGATGACTCGCCTATCACAGGGGCTGAGGTCGCCAAGGTGGTTAAAAATCTCCTTGGTGGCCGGGCCCCAGGGGTGGACGAGATTCGCCCCGAGTACCTCAAGGCCCTGGATGTTGTTGGGTTGTCATGGTTGACACGCCTCTGCAACATTGCGTGGAGGTCGGGGGCAGTGCCTTTGGCATGGCAAACCGGGGTGGTGGTTCCTCTCTTTAAAAAAGGGGACCGTAGGGTGTGCTCCAACTTTAGAGGGATCACACTCCTCAGCCTCCCTGGGAAGGTCTATGCCAAGGTACTGGAGAGGAGAGTCCGGCCGTTGGTCGAACCTCGGATTCAAGAGGAGCAATGTGGTTTTCGTCCTGGCCGTGGCACATCGGACCAGCTCTTTACCCTCTCGAGAATTCTTGAGGGTTCGTGGGAGTTTGCCCAACCAGTTTACATGTGTTTTGTGGACTTGGAGAAGGCATTTGACTGCGTCCCTCGTGGATTTTTGTGGGGGGTGCTTCGGGAGTATGGGGTATCGGGCTTGTTGTTACGAGCTATTCGGTCTCTGTACGACCGTTGTAAGAGTTTGGTTCATATTGCCAACACTCGGTCGGAGTCATTCCCAGCGAGAGTTGGACTCCGCCAGGGCTGCCCTTTGTCACCGATCCTGTTCATAATTTTTATGGACAGGATTTCTAGGCGCAGCCAGGGAATGGAGGGTGTCATGCTTGGTGACCACAGGATCTCATCTCTGTTGTTTGCAGATGATGTTGTCCTGTTGACTTCATCCAGCAATGACCTACAGCTCTTGCTGGGACGGTTTGCCGCTGAGTGCGAAGCGGCTGGGATGAGAATCAGCACCTCCAAGTCCGAGTCCATGGTCCTCAGCCGGAAAAAGGTGGATTGTCCTCTCCGGGTTGGGGACAGGCTCCTGCCCCAAGTGGAGGAGTTTAAGTATCTTGGGGTCTTGTTCACGAGTGAGGGGAGAATGGAGCGAGAGATCGACAGACGGATTGGAGCAGCGTCTGCAGTGATGCGGACGTTGTACCAGTCTGTTGTGGTGAAGAGGGAGCTTAGTTCTAAGGCAAAGCTGTCGATTTATCAGTCAATCTACGTTCCTACTCTCACCTATGGTCACGAGCTTTGGGTAATGACCGAAAGAACGAGATCGCGGATACAAGCAGCTGAAATGAGCTTTCTCCGTAGGATTGCTGGACTCACCCTCAGAGATAGGGTGAGGAGCTCAGTCATCCGGGAGAGGCTCAGAGTAGAACCGCTGCTCCTCCACATTGAAAGGAGTCAGTTGAGGTGGTATGGGCATCTGATTAGGATGCCTCCTGGACGCCTCCCACTTGAGGTGTTTCAGGCACGTCCCACTGGGAGGAGACCCCGGGGCAGACCCAGGACTCGGTGGAGAGACTATGTCTCCCAGCTGGTCTGGGAACGCCTTGGTATCCCCTCTGAAGAGCTGGAGCAGGTGGCTGGGGAGAGGGAAGTCTGGGCTTCTCTGCTTGAACTGCTGCCTCCGCGACCCGGACCTCCGGAAAAGCGGTAGAAGATGGATGGATGGATGGATGGATGGATGGATGGATGGATGGATGGTTGGAAATCTAAAAAAAACACCTAATTTTCTGTCTGGAATCCAGTGCCGACATACTTGAATAAACTTAAAACTGTACCCACTTAGCAGCCCTCTTACACTTACATTTGTGATACTAGTACATGCCCGTGCATACTCATCCATGCCCGTAGAAACCAAGTATAAGCAAGTATTTCTGCATGCCCGTTGCTGAAGGGTCTCCTCCTGTCTCAGACGGCTGTGTTGTTCACAGTCATGCCTGCGACGTACTGCTGGAACCTGAGGTGTTTCATGTTCACTGCATCTTTTCTGACGTGCAGCAGTTCTCCTCATTCTATTGCTGTCCATCTGGTGGCTCTTCTTCTTCTTTGTTCAGACCACTGGTTGAGGGATAGGTGCATCGTAATTCCAGTTCATGGGCAGGATCATAAAAATAGATCTGAGCAAAAAGTGGCTTTCAACCCTGTTCAGGAAGGCCCGTCCATGCCCGTAGAAACCAAGAAACCAGAGCACCCGGAGAAAATCAGCAATTTGCTTGGCATTTTACACATTTGGAGTGTAGACTGGCATTCTTCAAGGTTACACATTTTTGCTGTGTCAGCACCTCTTTAAAAACGACATTGCTGAGAAAGTGACGCTTTTGCTTTGTTTCTTCATCTTGAGCAAGAATACGAAGACTGCTTGATCTGGCAACTCTGCTCACAATTTTGAGCCATCTAACATCATAAAGACACATTTGTCTATGAGCCATATGACATCATAAAGACACATTTGTCTATGTGTCGTCATATAGACATCATATCTTTATGACGGCATCGCGAGTCCTGTGATGCCTGAGTTAATAGGACGTCCTATGATGATCAGGCAGAGATCATAGGCCGTCTTATGATGTTCTATAAACATGACAGACACAGACACACAGAGATTTCTTGCTTTAATAGAGTGATGAAGGGTGTTGTGCCCATATGAACCATAGAGGACAGTCCACAACTCTAGCAATGGTGAGCCTATGTATGTTTTTTTTTTCTTTGTAAGGTGTCTTGTCTGTTCTGGGTGGGGGGTTGGTTTTTTTTTTTTTCTAAAAAGGGAAGTGAAAATGTGTTAATGATACATGGGCACTGTTCTAAGAATATTTCTGACTTCTAATATTTGTATGTTTGTATTGTTGATGTTCAATAAAAATAATTTTTTGAAAAAGAGTGAGAAGTGAGCTCCTTCTTATAGGCAGGACTGATGAGGCACAGGTGTTAGTAATTGGTGCAGCTGGAAATAATCAGACAGGTAATCAGCAGTGCATTGAGGTGAGAGCATGCGCTCCTATCTGAAATACTACAGGAAAGATGTTGAGGAGATCGTCATTGATTACTCATAAACTTCAACTCAGATAGAATTAAAACATTATTACTAGGTTGAAAAATATCAAGTGTTTTAACTGAATAACTGGTTTTGATTGTAATGTTTTTAGGTTAGTAGTAATAGTATTTAAGGTTAAATGTGTGGGAAAGACTGCCAGTACTAAAAACAGGAATCACTGCAGAAGACTGACATGTGTCCTTAATGACCAGGCCAATGGGCACCCTAGATGAGAGTAATTTTATTTGACTGCTTATTAGTGTAGTTCAGTGGTTTCTCCAAAGAGTCACAAGGTGATTCAGAGGATTCATGAAATAATTAAATGTATAAAAATGGAAAATAAGTCTAGGATCTCTTCTTAAATCTATTTTTGTTGTTGGACTTTTCTGATATTTTGTGTTTGTTTGTGTGTCTTGGGGAGAGGGTGCTATGATTGTCTTAAACACTCAGTGGCCACTTTAATGTAAATATCAAATCAGCCAATCACATGGCAGCAGCTCAGTGCATTTATGCATGTAGACATGGTCAAGAAGAGCTGCAGAAGTTCAAACAGAGCATCAGAATGAGGAAGAAAGGTGATTTAAGTGATATGGAATGTGGCATGGTTGTTGGTGCCAGACAGGCTGGTCTTTTCAGAAACTGCCGATCTACTGGGATTTTCATGCTCAACAATCTCTAGAGTTTACAGAGAATGGTCTTAAAAAGAGAAAATATTGAGTGAGCAGCAGTTCTTTGGGCCCAAATGCACTGTTGATGCTGATTGCTGAGGTTAGAGGAGAATGGTCAAACTGACTTGAACTGACAAAGAAGCAATAACGTAACCACTCATTATCACTGAGGAAGCGCATCCATGAGGACAGTGCATTAACCCTTGAAGCAGATGGGATACAGCAGCAGAAGACCTCAACTGGTGCCACTCCTGTCAGCTAAGAATAGGAAAGTGAAGCTACAGTTCACACAGGTTTATTGGACAATAGAAGGTTGGGAAAATGTTGCCTAGTCTGTCAATATTTGCCACATCATTCAGATACTATTGTCATAATTTGGCATCGACAGCATGAAAGAATGGATGTATGCATGGAGTATCATAGTGTAGATGTGGAGCCAATAGATCAGCAAAATGGTGTGATGCTAGCATGTTTATAATGATAGAGATATCTGAGGAATGTTTCTAGCACCTTGTTGAATCTATGCCATGAGGAATAAAGGCTGTTCTGATGGCAATAGAGATCCAACTCAGTGCTAGCAAGGTGTAACTATTAAGGTGGATTCATGCTGCATTTCCTCTCTGGTCCGCTTTGGTCCACGTCTGCTTTGGATGAGGCGGGCGCACACGCGATTCTGTATATGCTACACTTTTTTCGTCTACCAGGCCAAGAGGTTGACACATGCACACAACTGTTATTACCTCCGCCAAAGGGGGAGGTTATGTGATCATCGGCGTTGGTTTGTCTGTTTGTCTATTTGTTTGTCTGTTTGTTAGCAAGATAACTCAAAAAGTTATGGACGGATTTTCATGAAATTTTCACAGATTGTCAGAAATGGGGTATCCTACAGATGATTAGATTTTGGTGGTGATCCGGATCACCGTCCACAAGAAAACTGCCATTACACAAAATGCCATTTTCGTGTATGACTACTAAACCACTAATCCTATCATTGTCAATCCAATTGTTGTGAATCCAATTGCTAGTCATATGTTTTCATGGTCAAGGAATCTGAAAACGTACACACAAACACTGTATGGGGGAACTGTGGCGAAAACCGCCATTACGGAAAATGCCATTTTCGTCAATAACTACTGAACCACTAATCCTATCATTGTGAATCCAATTGCTTGTCACATGTTTTCATGGTCAAGGAATCTGAAAACGTACACACAAATACTGTATGGGGGGAACTGTGGCCGCCATTACGGAAAATGCCATTTTTGTCAATAACTACTGAACCACTAATCCTATCATTGTGAATCCAATTGCTAGTCATATGTTTTCATGGTCAAGGAATCTGAAAACGTACACACAAACACTGTATGGGGGGAACTGTGGCCGCCATTACGGAAAATGCCATTTTCCTGAATAACTACTGAACCACTGCTTGTCATATGTTTTCATGGTCAAGGAATCTGAAGACTGTATGGGGGAAACTGTGGCGCTTGGCGGAGGTCTGCGCTCTCCAAGTGCTTTTCTAGTTTGTAGTTTTGCCCCAGCTCTATGGGTAGCACAAATGCAGTAACGCCAGTTTGTTCACCGGCTATAAACGTGAGAGTGACGCACATTTTTTTGTAGCAACGACAATGGCATCGTTTCAAGGAAAAAGAGGAATTACCACTTTTCAATGCTGTTCTCCACTCAAGCTGCTGCTGCTGCAAAACAACTCATGGATGTTTATTCTCATCTTCATCTTCCTCTTTGTCTTCTTCATCTGCTTTTACTTTGTATGCTGTGTTGGTAGCGCCACCTCGGGAATGAGAGGTTCAATCTTGCACATGTGCAGTCAATACGGTCAGGTCGTGTGGTCAGAAAATTTGGGCTGCACGCGGACATCCATGGACTGGAGACCATGACGTAAATTTTGTCACACAGGCCTCGTGGTCAAGTGGACGCAGACAGTGGAGGTGCGACATGAACCCAGCTTTAAAGTAACCAGTAAGCGATGGTGGTTTCAGATATGGGTGACATAGGCAGTTGCCCAGGGCAGCATCCTCTAGGGGGCACCACGAGAATGAGGAGGAAAACAAGGTTCAGATTCACTGTGCTCAGCTTATTTGTGGTAAATGGGCACCCTCTAGAAGCGGGACGCTCCTCTCCCTGTTTGCAGAGCAATCACCCTTCTCCTCCTCCTCTCTTCTCGCTTTATCCCACAATTTAGTTGTACTGCACAACTGTGCAATGACAATAAAGCCTATTCCATTCTGTTCTCCCTCAGATCACATAACTGGCCCCTCCCACACCTGCTCTGACTGGTGTGCAGCTAAACCGTTTTTCCTTCACAGAATTTTAACAAGTTTTTTTGTTTGTTTGGTTTTTTTAATATGCGTGTTTGTGTGTGCATGCTTGCACTTTTTATTTGGTTGGGCCATGTGTTTTTGTGTGGCATTTCATGTTCAGCCACACGCCACACAAAATGGGATAGGTTTTGGGGGGGTTTTTTTCATAGGGGCTGTTATGGGAAAAGGCAGAGCATTAATGTGGGGCCAAGATGCACAAACAAGCATATAGTGGAGCTGAAGGGAGACCTGAACCAGGACAGGACGATGTCGCTCCTCAGCTGCCAGAAATGGTAGTACTGTGTGTCCACATAGGCGTCTGTTAATAGAAAGTTCCCGGACCTCCTCCGCATCAGGGATCCTGCGGGAGTGGGGCGAAATCAGGCAAGAGTCAATGAGGTGAGCCAGCCCATCCGTCTATCAGCCCCCGGTAAGTCTCATTTTCAAACTAATTTAGTCTCCAGGTAACTGTGGAATATCAATGCTGATATGTATGTAACTGTGCTGTGTATGAAATAAATAGAAATGTGTAATCATACAGCAAACACTGCTAAAACTAAACGTTAGTTCCATAAACTGTCAGACCAATTAATGTGCGTGTGAGACAGAGAGAGATGTGTGTGCAATCTACTATATAATTATGAATTACATACAACTGCTTCAGTTCTATATATTTTAAAAAGCAGCTGAAAAGATTTGTGTTTAATAAGGCTTTCTGTTTCAAATCAACTGCTTTTTAATAGTCTCATATGTTTAAATTATTTTAATCTTTTATTTTAACTTGGTTTTTGTATTTTTTCAAACTTTGTTTTTATTTCTATTTTTATTGTGTCGCTATGTAGTTCTTTTTTATTCTGTTTTGTTATACAGTGCTTTGTCAATATGTCTACTAAAAGCATTTGCATTAAATGAGCTGCAGTTCACACCACCTTTCCTCTGTGGTGCAGTGGTGGCCTAATGGTTAGGGATGCGGCTTGGTAAGCAGGAGATCATCGGTTCAATCCCTGGACTGGTGGGATCAGATCTGGGTGGGAGAGATAATGTAGCAGTGTTTGCCCCACCCTTCTTAGCCCCACTGTGGTGCCCTTGAGCAAGGCCATTAACCCCAACTGTTCTGATTGAGCTGCTCAGTGGCCACAGGTCAGTCTGTGGTTGTATTGGGCAGCTTCCAGGTGTGAATGTGAACAGGGCATCCTTGGAAAAAGAAAGGCTGCCACTCAGTGGAACTCCCCTGTGTTTTTTAAATTTTAAAAAGAGGTTTCAACTTTACTTACTTTGAAAAAAAAAAAAAATATATATATATATACAGTATATATATATATTCATAACTGATCGATACAGTAATTCAGTGTTTTTTCTTTCATAAATTACAATAATAAATGCTGAAATCTAAAAAAAATTACATATATATATTTTTTTTAAATGAAGGCAACATAGAAATGCATCAAGACACATTATGAATCGTTTTGCATTTGCTAGTACCTGAATGGTAATCTATTGTGAGACCACTGAAGATTCACCCCTTTAGAACCTGGGGGAACCGAGGGTCAGCACTGACGTGGACAGAACAGGGCTGGACTCAAAATTAATAAAACAAAACTGGTATTTGACTGAAATAACAATAATAAAAATAAGTTGATGAATTGTTTTATTGATTGTGCTTTGTGGTAGCCCACAGTTTGTTTTGTAAGCGGTAACAAGCTAAATAGGAGTATTGCATGGTTACTGTTAATAGAAGAATTATTTCAATAAAGTAGTTTGTTGAAGAATTTAATCTAGTCTTTTTGCAAGATAATTCAATAAGCATTCTCAATATTCACTACAGGCAGAGTGAAACATTTCAAACTCTTCTGATTTAATATTGACAATTATGATTATAGAGTTTAAAAATAAATTGTAAATCATGAGATTGATTGATTGATTGATTGATTGATTGATGAAGAAGAACCTGTTTACTGGTCTTACAGTCATTAGTATTAACCACACCATTGCTGAGCAACTTATATAATGGGGGGGAGGGTCTGCCCAGGGTGCCATACGAGCCAGGACTGCCACTGCCAGTAAGTGTACGTCTATTTCAGAAATTACATTAACTGAAAATTGTCTTTCATTGACGGACTTTTTTTTTCCCACCAGTGAGAGAAAAATCTGAAAGCTGTCTGTCATTTTTACAGAATACACTGAAGGTGATCTAATTAAATTAAAATGCCAAGTAATAATAGATTATGACAACCCTGAGAACCTTATTTGTCAAAATGATAGATAACAAAATACGTAAGTCTAGTGCCACTTCTGCTCTATGGTCTGTTTCTATTGAGGTGTCTCATCATTTAGTGACCATGAGGCATAGTTTGAAGTCCAGTGCTATTTTGCTTTTCTTCCTTGATACAAGGCTCAGCAGGTAATAGATAGATATACAGTGGGGCAAAAAAGTATTTAGTCAGCCACCAATTGTGCAAGTTCTCCCACTTAAAAGATGAGAGAGGTCTCCAATTTTCATCATAGGTATACCTCAACTATGAGAGACAAAATGAGGAAAAAAAATCCAGAAAATCACATTGAAGGATTTTTAATGAATTAATTGGTAAATTCCTCAGTAAAATAAGTATTTGGTCACCTACAAACAAGCAAGATTTCTGGCTCTCACAGACCTGTAACTTCTTCTTTAAGAGGCTCCTCTGTCCTCCACCTGTTACCTGTATTAATGGCACCTGTCTGAACTCGTTATCAGTATAAAAGACACCTGTCCACAACCTCAAACAGTCAGACTCCAAACTCCACTATGGCCAAGACCAAAGAGCTGTCAAAGGACACCAGAAACAAAACTGTAGACCTGCACCAGGCTGGGAAGACTGAATCTGCAATAGGTAAGCAGCTTGGTGTGAAGAACTCAACTGTGGGAGCAATTATTAGAAAATGGAAGACATACAAGACCACTGATAATCTCCCTCGATCTGTGGCTCCACGCAAGATCTCACCCCATGGGGTCAAAATTATCACGAGAACGGTGAGCAAAAATCCCAAAACCACATGGGGGGACCTAGTGAATGACCTGCAGAGAGCTGGGACCAAAGTAACAAAGGCTACATCAGAAACACACTACGCCGCCAGGGACTCAAATCCTGCAGTGCCAGATGTGTCCCCCTGCTTAAGCCAGCACATGTCCAGGCCTGTCTAAAGTTTGCTAGAGAGCATTTGGATGATCCAGAAGAGGATTGGGAGAATGTCATGGTCAGATGAAACCAAAATAGAACTTTTTGGTAAAAACTCAACTTGTCGTGTTTGGAGGAGAAAGAACACCATACCTACTGTGAAGCATGGGGGTGGAAACATCATACTTTGGGGCTGTTTTTCTGCAAAGGGACCAGGACGACTGATCCGTGTAAAGGAAAGACTGAATGGGGCCATGTATCGTGAGATTTTGAGTGAAAACCTCCTTCCACCAGCAAGGGCATTAAAGATGAAACATGGCTGGGTCTTTCAGCATGACAATGATCCCAAACACACCACCCGGGCAACGAAGGAGTGGCTTCGTAAGAAGCATTTCAAGGTCCTGGAGTGGCCTAGCCAGTCTCCAGATCTCAACCCCATAGAAAATCTTTGGAGGGAGTTGAAAGACTGTGTTGCCCAGCGACAGCCCCAAAACATCACTGCTCTAGGGGAGATCTGCATGGAGGAATGGGCCAAAATACCAGCAACAGTGTGTGAAAACCTTGTGAAAACTTACAGAAAACGTTTGACCTCTGTCTTTGCCAACAAAGGGTACATAACAAAGTATTAAGATGAACTTTTGTTATTGACCAAATACTTATTTTACCGAGGAATTTACCAATTAATTCATTAAAAATCCTTCAATGTGATTTTCTGGATTTTTTTTTTCTTATTTTGTCTCTCATAGTTGAGGTATACCTATGATGAAAATTGGAGACCTCTCTCATCTTTTAAGTGGGAGAACTTGCACAATTGGTGGCTGACTAAATACCTTTTTACCCCACTGTAGATGGATGTACTTTATTGATCCCAAACTGGGAAATTACAGTTACAATTACAGGTAAATCTTGGTATAAAAAGTTTAGGTTACTACCAACCATTGGATCAGTGCAATAAAATGGCAAATTAGAGGGGAACTCAGAGAGCGGATACCTCTGCCAAGGTTCCCTCCCTCTCTTTGTCCATTTGACCGATGGTATCTCCATCTGTCTTTGCATTGCAAAATAGGTCCTTGGTGGAGGTATGCATTCATGGATCACCTACAAAATCTTTTGGGTTCATCTGTAGCCCAACGGCCACCTCTGGTGAAAATTTAATCAAAAAGTGTCCAGTAGTTTTTGTGTAATCCTGCTAAAGCATTGTGAGAAAATAGAGCCTTGGCAGAGGTGTGCACTCTCAGATCACCTCCAAAATCTAATGAGTTCATCCTTAGGCCAAGGGGCCTAGTTTTGCTTAATTCTGCTAACCACCCCGATCACATTATGCAAGTACACAAATCTATGCATATTTAAACCAAATAGAAAAATAGAAATAGTGTAGAGCACTAATTAATTAATCACATTGAACTAAAATCCTGACATGACTATTTTTTAAGCTGAGCAGAAAAGGGTTTCAATTAGAAACACTTACATGTAGTAACAGTGGACAGTGACTGTTTTCTTTATTAAAATTCTGTCATGTAGTTTGTGTGTACGTGCATTTGCACCTTAAAATTGTGTATTTTTAGTTTGCTTTTGGTATTGTCCCTATAAGGCGTTGAGTTGTTTATTTAATGTGTTTTCTCCACATGCAGGGAGTAGTGCACATTAGTTTGGTTTAAAATTTGACTCATGCTAGTAATGGGGGGGGGGGGGGGGCTTAACTTTAAAAATACCGATAAGAATAAATATAATGACTGGTCTGAAGTTAAATTTTAATGTAAAGGCCAATAACTTACACGTAAATGTTTGAATTAAAAGGGGATATTCAACAACACAATATTATGAAATTTATTATAATTGAAGTATAAAGAAGTAAGTACAGTAAACTGAAAAACACCAAAATATCACCTCTGGAACCAGCTAGCGAAGATGGCACATCATTTTTCATGCATATTTGTTACAGTACAGTAAGAGATAATTGTAACTAAGCAGAAATGTTGAGATTTAATTGATACACATGCGTCTAAATAAAAGACAGCGTCATTTTAGCATGGTGAAAAATAAAGCTGAAACTGGCTTTACATTGGGATGAACTGGACTACAAATCATTTAGCCACTGATGTACAGTATTGTTGACAATGGTAAAACACATATTTCCACGGCAGTAGAAAATCAGCAGTTATAATGGTTCTGTCATAGCCACCACCTCCCATCTATGCTCAGTCCACAGGACATCTCAGTCTCGCACAGCTGAGGTGAGAAAAAGAAAACAATGAATGTCAGTATGATTTATTAATTAATATTTTACTTTAAGGCTGATTCATCTTACCTGATAATTAATTAACATAAACTGCCTCTGTTGGTTAAATAACTATCCCAAAAATAAACTTCCTTTAAAATATTTTTAAAAAAAAACTTGGGGCAAAATAGCTGAATATTAGGCCCATCTTCTTTTCAAACACAGAAAGATAATAGTCATGCTTTTTTTTTTTTTTGCCCCTGCCACACTGCACTCAGACCACAAATGTTTATCATTACTTTATTCTGCAGCAGAACCTTTTTTAAAGACGCCATTATTATATAAACAGTGTTTTATCATTATTTATAATTTTTGGTGCCTACTTATGTATTCTGCTGAACATGGAAAAAATAATTTTCAAAAGATATTTAGCCCATAATATATTAAATATTTTTTTATCAGAAGTATATAATATAAAATGTGTATAATTTTTTTCAGTGCTGTAGTGTTAATTTGAAATATTATAAATATAGATAGATGAGTGTCTTTCATCCGGCGTTCCCTGGGTCGTTCTAGGTTCCATGGGAAATTGTCTTATTTCACTTATTTTATATAATTGATCCAAAAAATTGTGAATAATTTGCTATTGAGGCACCCATGGATACATAGATAGATAGACAGATAGATAGATAGATAGATAGATAATACTTTACCTTTATTTTTCCTGGCTGGCCTGATCGGGCCACTCCCAGCTTGAGAAGCTACAAGATAGACACTGACTCCCACCACAATGGTAGCCACGACGTCTCCTATCACGATCCCAATCATCGAAGTCAGGTCGAGCTCTATACAGTTGTCACAGGCTGGACACACACACACGCACACACACACACATTAGCAGTATATAAACATAGTGCATTGAAAATTATTATGGGGGTGTACACCTTTTTGTCTTTTTCAAAGACAAGAAAGCTCGACAACGCATGTACCTGTTGAGGAGTTCTAATGTCAGCAAGGTGATTTTAACCTACAACTGTACAACTAACTGAATCTGTTCTGACCTTCAATATTTTTGGCCTGGTACAATAGTTGCACTATAAAACACAAGACAAAACTCTCTCCCTCTCACCCTCTTCATAAGGCCTTTCAGCCATTACCATCAGGCTGACAGTATAGGGTACCACAGGCTAAGACGTCTTTTATTCCCTCAGCTTTCAAGATGTCATTATGAGTATTTTATAAATCACCATCTCTTCTTAACATGTTCATAATTTTTAAGCCACAGTTTTTATATCTTAGACTGTGAAATTTAATTTTACGCCTTTGTTTGAGGTTGTTATTTGTTTTACCTCTTTTTTGCAGAGCCATGTCAGAGATTAACTTCTGTTACTTTGTGACAATCACATTATTCTGTTCTGTTCTATTCGAAAAAATAAAATGCACAAATAAGCAACTTTTTTTTTCCTTTAGGACTTACTGCGAAATTTCACAAAGATTTTTGATCCTTGTTCTTCATCAACAGCGTCCTTACATACGTACTCCCCCGTGTTATTATCCATGTATCTCAGCACCATTTCTTTTCTGGACTCCCTTTCAGATGTAACATTATGGTCATTGTTTGTACACTCCAGCTTAATTCCGTCAGAGCACTCACTCAGCTTTATGTCTACAGTGTAGAGGAAAAAGGGGAAAAAAACAAACTCAAAAACCATATTCCACGAGTTCATCAATTAAATTGCTATTATAAATGACCATAAACTGTATTTCATGTTATTTCATAGACGTCTTCACTAGTCTGCAAACTCCAAGAAAAGGAAGAAATAATATTCTTACTAGTATCTCGCCAGTAAGAATCTTGCGCCTTGCATTTCTCTTCATTACCGTTGACAAAAACTGCAAGAGAAATTGATAAATACTGTGACTATCAAAGCATCTCTTTAAACAAAAACACAAAGTTGCACAATTTGCCAGACATTTATGAAATACCCCCCTCATAAATGTGAGATGTTTCCACTGTAATTGTGAAATCGTAGTAGAGGCCTACCTGTCAGGGTCAAAAGAAGCAGCACCCAGGTGGGCGAAACTAAGTTGTATTTCATTGTGTGTTTACTCCTCTGAGGTCTGCTGGCAACAGGATGAACTACTTCTGATCAGTGAGAGTAAAAGTGAGCTCATTACAGAACAGGAAGGACACTGCTGATCAGTGTACTTCAGTGGTTCCTCACCAAGAGGTCAGATCTACTCCAAAGAGTCACAAGATGATTCAGAGGACTCGTGAGACAATTAAAGGTGGAAAGTGACAAAAAATGCAGCAACTGCTTCACAACTCTGTTTTCGTTTGTTGGACTTTTTTGTGATGTGTGTTGATTATCTTAAAGCGCAAAAAGACACCTAGGGTCTATTTCTTCTGTGGTGTCTCATCATTTAGTGACCATGTAGCATGATTTGAAGTTCTCCGTCAAGGTCCGGTATCTCCAGGTCTCACAACAAGGCATTTTGTTGTCACCATCACAGCCTAGTTGTACAATCTTTGTTTTTAGTGAGTTTGTTCACCGCCTGTCACAGCTGTTCGGCGGAAGGATACAGCGCACATGTCCACCATGCAATGCTGCTGAGCAACACAGATGTTCTTCGGTTGAAAATATAGTGTTGAAACAAGGCGGAGTCTGATGCAGCCATGAATTGGTATGAGTAAGTTTGAGACAGAGCTCTCTCAAATCAGTGTGACAACTCTGAATTTCCAGTATTTTTGGATGGTGAAAACAAGCTCTGAAAAAAGTCCAGTACACTCCACTGCAGCCCTGACTCTCTGGTAAGCCAAAAGTTATTCTTTCTCATAACGGTGAGCAGACAGAGAACCGACTACTAAGGGTAGTTTACTAGCTACTCAGAAGTATTTTACGTAATCCTTCTTCAAAAAAATGGAACTATCCATTATTATTTATCCTTGTGTGCATAATGTACTGTGCTCTGTAGCATTATTGAACAAGTGTAGTTTGATCTTGTATAACTCCACTAAAGTTGAAAACACTTCTAAAAATAATTACAGAACTCCTGGATCCATATCACGATTCAGATTGACTCGGAAAGATTTTCATGATGCTTGTAGAACAGCTATACGCTTGTTTTTGTCCTAGCAGAAAAAAAAGAGTTTGTTTTTGTTTGTTTTTTTAAAGGCAGAAAACAGCATTTTGGAACATTCTCATAAATTTCTACTTTTTTATTGTCATTATGAAATGTCACTTTTCACAAAATTGTTTAACTTTGTGAGAATTTGAGGCTTTTTCCACTCATGAATTTTAAATATTTTTTTCTTTAATATGTGATTTGTGATGTCATAAATTCACTTTTTTTCTTCCAGCTTGTACCCTTTTGTCAGTATTTCCCCTCATGTTTTTCCCATTGCTTTTTTTCAGACTTTTCCTTGAAGTGTTATTTTTTTCTTGCAATTTTGTGTTTTCTTAAAAATGTAGAACTTTTTTCACAAAATTTGTGCATCTTTTTACTAAATATTGTGTTTTCTTATGTATTCTCTGTGATTGTTATTGTACATACCTGACTTTTTTCCTCATAAATTTGCAACCTTTCTCATGAACTGGTAAATGGTAAATGCCATTCACTTATATAACACTTTTTACTCATCTCTAGATGACCAAAGCACTTTACAGATCCTGCTATCCACACACACATTCACACACTGATGGTGGCAGAGCTGCCATGCACAGGCGCTTGGTGACTTTTATCTTACACATTCACATGAGTTTTTCTTGTAATTTTTCCC
The DNA here is from genome assembly GCA_020510985.1 of Pholidichthys leucotaenia. Lineage (NCBI taxonomy): Eukaryota > Metazoa > Chordata > Actinopteri > Cichliformes > Pholidichthyidae > Pholidichthys > Pholidichthys leucotaenia. Next base: position 122,932,093 of record CM035847.1, on the reverse strand, counting down.
TTGTTTCAGGTTACAGTAACAAGCCCTCCTAATGTGTGTGCCTGTACCTGTTTTCTGAGTTTGTCATACACGATAGTAGAGTGAGCTTCAGTTTTAAAAAAATGTCAAGGTCTGGGGACCATGCTCAAGCTTTAAGTCTATTTTGATTATTTTCTGTGTTTTCCTTGCTTCACCTCTGTTTGGTTGTGTTTGTTTTCATTGTCATGTCTCTTGTGTCCCACAGGATTTGTCCCTGGTCGGTTTTCAGTTGTTTAGTAGTAGTAGTAGTAGTAGTAGTAGTAGTAGTAGTAGTAGTAGTGTCATGGTCTTGTCTCCCCCGATCCTCTGTTCATGTTTCTGTGCAGCCCTGCCCATCCTGCTTCCCATGCCTATCATCATTGTTCTCCCAAGTCTCTGTTAGTCATAATTGGTCTCCCCACCTGTCCGGTGTTGCTGTGATTAACCTCTGTCTATATACGTATGCCTGTGTTAGTCTGTGTCAGTTGTGGCATCCTTACTCCTGTTGGCATTATTTCACGCTTCTGCCTGTTACTGTCGTAGTTATTTATTTCAGTCCTCTGATCGTCTCATGCCTGAGTTCTCTGCCAGTGAGTTTTGTTCTGTCCAGTTCGGTTTTGAGTTTGTTTCCAGCCCATGCGCTGTGCTTTAATTTGTGTTAATAAATCTGCAAACTTAAGTCTCGCACTTGGATCTTATATCCTGCGCTCCGTGGGAGTGCTACACTGTGACAAAAAAATACATTTTAATAACAACTTGCAACAATCAAATTGGAATTAGCAGAGGTCAGACATCAGTACAGCCCAATATTTATTACATTCTATGGTGTATGTTTTTCACACACATAAAATTCTCCCATCTTTCAAGCTTGTGTTTGCATAGCAATCACTTCCAGAAGTGTATTTATTCAGTATTCGGTTAACTGAGCCCAGGAGGGCCCCCCAAATGTTGAGGCCCCACTGAAGTGGGGGCAACCTAGTGGTTAGGGATGTGGAATGGTGAGTGGAAGGGCACCAGTTCAGTCCCTGGACTGGTGGGATCAGATCTGGGTGGGACAGATAACGTAGCAGGGTTAAGTAACTGCTACGGTGGAGCTGCTCAGTGGCCACAGGTCAGTCTGTGGTTGTACCAGGCAGCTTCCTGGTGTGAATGTGAACAGGGCATCCTTGAAAAAGAGAGGTTGCCTCTCAGTGGAACTCCCCTGTATAAATAAAGGTTAAAAAAAGTACAGGGCTGAGGTGCTGTTAAACACCTCCAATAACATCACATCTTTGGTGAAGATAATAATCTGTGCAGTAGCATCTGCCACAAGAAAGCTGCTTATGATTCTAGAAGACAAGTTCAACTTTTCAGAAACAATTGAATTAATAAATCTGTCACAACTCGCCATCCCCAGTCATCTGCCTCAGCTGCGCGCACACCTGCGCCTCGTCAATCACAGACTATTTAACCCACTCGACCCAGAACATCAGCCTGGAGCCGTCTGTTAATCAACGCTCTCAATCCCTCTGCAGGATCGTTCCTTCCCGACCTGCAGCATCTCCTACCAGCAAGTAAGCTGTATTTTCACTCACCTGTCTTCCAGTCTCTCCCCTGTGCACAGGTGGATTCCCTGGCGGCGGATTCCTCCCGTCCTCGCCACCTCCTCTTCCTCCTCATCCACTCCTCGTCGAGCGCGCAGCAGGGCACTGTCTCCCAGGCAAGAGTTCCTTTGCCAACGCCAGCCACCGTAACATCTGCAAGTAAGCAACACTCGGTACATTAACCACACATGGTGAAGGTTAACTCATATTCCTGTCTCTGCTCTGTCCATAGGGTTGCCTGGCTGCACGGCGTGTCATTCTGCCCCCGGTGCTCCTCGTTCACCCACAGACCATTCACATTCCGCATACACACACCCATACATCTCTTGTTGTTGAAAAAAGCCTTTGAATCTCACCTGAGCCTGCGTGCGTGCTCCCTCGGCCGGTTATTATGTCAGTACAGCTCCAGCAGGGCGGCCCAACGGACAGCGGGCTCGCACACCGTCTTTCCACCCTCGAGGCTCGGGTGGACTTGATCGCTCATCAACAACAAGTTATTCTCAATCAATTAACTACAATTACTCACCGGCTGGATCGCCTCGACCCCCAGCAGGCGTTCCCCCCAGCTCATCTTGGCGGGTCAGTTTCCGCCACTCCCTCGGCTAGCCAGCCTAGCTCGGGAGCGCCAACCCGGCTCACTCCAATCCCCACACCCACACGCTTTAACGGGAGACTCGGTGAAGCGCGGGGGTTCATTCTGCAGTGTGAGTCGGTATTTCAGCGCGTTCCCGGGGACTTTCCCTCAGACCACAACCGGATTGGTTACGTGGCTAACCTCTTGGAGGGGCAAGCGTTAGCTTGGGCTTACGCTGTCATGGTAAAGCCCGGCTACGCGAACCTTTCCTATGCTCAATTCGTGCGAGATTTCTTTGAGGTTTTTGACCACTCGGATCGTGACAGCATTCTTGCCGATCGGCTCCTTAACCTTCGCCAGGGTAGCCGGTCGGCAGCCGATTACGCTGTTGACTTCCGGGTGGCAGCGGAAGAGATTGGCTGGGGTGAGGCATCTCTCTGCAGCATCTTCCTCCGCAGCCTCTGTTCTAGTCTGCGGGATGAGTTGGCTAGCCGGGATCTTCCGGGACAGTTATCTGAATTAATCTCCCTAACTATCAGTTTAGATAACAGGCCGCGAAAGCGGGCCGCCGAGAGGAAGTCCTACAACCACTCGCGCGGAACTCCCGCCCGCGCCTCTCAGTCTCACCCCCTGGCGTTACCCGCTCCGGAGTCCGCAGATGAGCCTGAGGCGATGTTGGTCGAGCGAACCAAGCTCCCCCTAGCGGAGAAACAGCGCCGCCGGAGCTGGGCCTCTGCATGTATTGCGGGGGCGACCAGCACTCCGTGGAGCATTGTCCGATCAAGCCAAACGGGGGGGTCCCCGAGTCACTGTAGGGGGCCTCGCGGATGCCAACCAGCCAAATCCCCTCTGAAATTGTTCACTGCCCATTAGGTTCTGTCACAATTCCACCGGGCACCTCACTCACGCACTGGTAGACTCGGGGGCAGAACAAAACTTTATTTCCAAGAGCCTGGCAACCTGCTTGGGCATCCCTTGTCAAGCATTACCAGCTCCCCTCAACCTCGTCACTCTCTCTCGTTCTCCCCTGGGAGTAGTGACGCATTGCACCAAGCCGATGTCAGTCATTGTCTCTGGCAACCATCAAGAGGACCTCAGTCTGTTCGTCCTGTCCACCTCGGCTTCCCCCGTCATCTTGGGCTACCTGTGGCTGCGCCTCCACAACCCTGTGCTCGACTGGCAGTCCGGCAGCGTCCTCTCGTGGAGCTCGTTTTGCATGGGCACCTGCCTCCAGTCTGCGGCTTGTGCCGCATCCTCTCCTCTTCCTGCTCCTGACTCATCTCCCCCGGACCTCACCCTGGTGCCTCCGGAGTTCCACGATCTGGGGCTCGTCTTTAGCAAGTCCAAGGTGATGTCTCTTCCCCCCCCCACCGCCCGTATGACTGCGCCATAAACCTCCGCCCAGGGGCGCCGTTACCATCGAGTCACCTCTACAGCCTGTCTGCCCCAGAGCGGGAGGCCATGGACACATACATCAGGGAGTCGCTCAGCACCGGCATCATCCGCCCCTCCTCATCTCCACTTGGAGCTGGGTTTTTCTTCATCTCCAAAAAGGATGGATCCCTGCGGCCGTGCATCCACTTCCGGGCCCTGAACGACATCACGGTGAAGGACAGATACACCCTTCCGCTCATGGACTCTGCCTTCCACTCCCTCCAGGGGGCCACCTGGTTCACCAAGCTGGACCTCCGCAGCGCATACCATCTCGTTCGGATCCGGGAAGGTGATGAGTGGAAGACAGCATTTCGGACGCCCAGCGGCCACTTCGAATACCGGGTCATGCCGTTTGGGCTCACCAATGCTCCTGCCGTCTTCCAACGGCTCATCAATGACATCCCGCGAGACTTCCTGGGGGTCTTCGTATTCGTATACTTAGATGACATCCTGATCTTCTCCAGGTCTCGGGAGGAGCACCAAGCCCACGTGAGGCGGGTTCTGCAGCGGCTTTTGGAAAACAGACTGTATATTAAGGCAGAGAAATGCGAGTTCTTCGCCAAGATGACCTCTTTGCTGGGTTTTATCATCTCCCACGATCAGATCCTCCCCGACCCCGCCAAGGTCAAAGCGGTGGTCGAGTGGCCCACCCCTTCTTCCAGAAAACAGGTGCAACAGTTCATTGGTTTTGCTAATTTTTACTGCCGTTTTGTGCCTAACTACAGCTCCATCGTCACCCCCCTGACCTGCCTCACCTCTCCCAAGGTGCCCTTCCAGTGGACCGAGGAGGCAGCAGCAGCGTTTGAGACCTTGAAGACAGAGTTCTCCTCCTCCCGGGTCTTGACCCAGGTTGACCCCGCGCTACAGTGCTTGGTTGAAGTGGACGCGTTCGACACAGGGGTGGGGGCAGTTTTGTCCCAACGTTCTCCGGTGGATGGGGTGATGCGCCCCTGTGCCTTCTTCTCCCGGCGCCTGTCTGCGGCTGAGCACAATTATGACGTCAGTGACAGGGAGCTTCTGGTAGTAAAGCTCGCGTTGCACGAGTGGCATCACTGGCTGGAGGGGGCAGCGCAGCCTTTTGTGGTCTGGACGGACCACAAGAACCTGGAGTACCTGAGGTTGGCCAAGCGCCTGAATGCCCGCCAGGCGCACCGGTCTCTGTTTTTCGCACGCTTCAGGTTCACAATCACCTACCGTCCAGGCTCCAAGAATGAGAAACCCGACGCGCTGTCCAGGCAGTCTGCCCCTGAGACCCCGGAGGAGCGGGACCACACCATCCTGCCCGACTCGTGTGTTGTGGGGGCGGTTTCCTGGTCCATCAGGGACAAGATCCGGAGGGCGCAGGAGACCGAACCGGACCCTGGCGGCGGCCTGGCAGGGAGGCTCTTCGTGCCATTGGTGGTTCGGGGGGATGTCATCCATTGGGCCCACATGTCCAGTCTTGCCTGTCATCCTGGCATCTCCCGGCTGGTGGACCTCCTTCAGCGCTCTTTCTGGTGGCCCAGACTTCAGAAGGACATCGTCAATTACGTCCGGGCTTGCCCCCAGTGCGCTACGAGCAAGACCCCGAACTCACCTCCTGCAGGGTTGCTCCATCCCCTGCCGGTCCCAGGCAGACCCTGGTCACATATAGCAATGGACTTCGTTACTGGCCTCCCCGTTTCTAATTCATACGACACCGTCCTGACTATTGTGGACCGATTCTCCAAGGCCACTCACTTTGTGCCCCTCCATGGTCTCCCCACGGCACGGGAGACGGCCGATCTCCTAGTCCAACATGTGGTCAGACTGCACGGGATCCCAACGGACGTCATATCTGATCGGGGGCCCCAGTTCGTGTCCCAAGTATGGAGGTGTTTTTGCAACGCCCTGGGGGCCATGGTGAGCCTCTCCTCCGGTCACCACCCCCAATCCAACGGGCAGTGTGAGCGCGCTAACCAGGAGCTGGAAGCTGCCCTGCGCTGCGTCACCTCCTCCAACCCATCCTCCTGGAGCTCTTTTCTGGCCTGGGTGGAATATGCCCACAATTTAACTCTGTCTTCGGCTATCGGGATGTCCCCCTTCCAGGTGTCATGGGGCTATGATCCCCCTTTGTTCCCCGAGCAGGAGGGCGAGGTAGCAGTTCTATCCATCCAGGCACACCTGAGGCGCTGCTGGAGCCTGTGGACCAGGACGTGCGAGGTGCTTTTACGCACGGCGGCGCGCAACAGCACTACGGCTAATCGCCACAGGAAGCCTGCTCCCGGTTACCAGGTGGGCCAACAGGTCTGGCTATCGCCCAGGACGTCAATCTCAAGGCCGAGAAGAGGAAGCTGGCGCCACGCTTTATCGGTCCCTTCACCATCTCTAAGGTAATTAACCCGATGGCTGTGCGTTTGGCCCTCCCCCCCTCCCTCCGTGTTTGCCCCACGTTTCACATTTCCAAGGTCAAACCCGTGATCTCTGACCCACTCTGTCCTCCTCCTAGGGCACCTCCCCCTCCCGTGATGATCGACAGCCACCCGGCATGGGGGTCACCTCCATCCTGGACTCCCGGCGCCGAGGTCGTGGGCTGCAGTACCTGGTGGATTGGGAGGGGTATGGCCCTGAGTGGAGATCCTGGGTGCGCTCTTCCTTTGTGCTGGATCTTATCACGGAGTTCCACCGGGCGAACCCGGATAAACCAGCGCCAGGAGGCGCTGCTCAGGGGGGGAGTACTGTCACAACTCGCCGTCCCCAGTCATCTGCCTCAGCTGCGCGCACACCTGCGCCTCGTCAATCACAGACTATTTAACCCACTCAACCCAGAACATCGGTCTGGAGCCGTCTGTTAATCAACGCTCTCAATCCCTCTGCAGGATCGTTCCTTCCTGACCTGCTGCATCTCCTACATCTCTTGTTGTTGAATAAAGCCTTTGAATCTCACCTGAGCCTGCGTGCGTGTTCCCTGGGCCAGTTATTATGTCAAAATCTCTTTTACTTAAAATCTTGAAACATTTTTAAACTTGAGCAAGAAGTTTTTAAGTAGAGTCATATAATCAAAGTGAGGGCAGCTATGAAGAGGATGAAGAGTGGACAGGTGGCTGGTCCAGATGGCATACATGTGGAGGTATGGAAATATTTAGGAGAGATGGCAGTGGACTTTTTAACCAGATTGTTTAACACAATCTTGTAGAGTAAGAGGGTGCATGAGGAGTAGAGAAGAAATGTTTTGGTACCAATTTTCAGTAACAAGGGTGATGCTCTGAGCTGTAGTAACTACAGGGGCATAAAGTTGATCAGCTGCACTATGAAAATACGGGAAAGAGTTGTTGAAGCCAGGTAAAGCAGAGATGTGACAATCAGTGAGCAACGGTACGGTTTCATGTCAAGAATGAGTACTACAGATGCAATGTTCGCTTTAAGAGTGCTGATGGAGAAGTATAGAGAAGGTCAAAAGGAGTTGCACTGTGTCTTTGTGGATCTAGAGAAGGCATATGGTAGGGTGCCAAGAGAGGAAGTGTGGTACTGTATGTGAAAGTCAGGAGTGGCAGAGAAGTATGTGAGGGTGGGACAGGACGTGATGGTGGTGGTGAGGTACACTGTAGGAGTGACAGACGGATTCGGGGGGATTAAATCAGGAATCAGCTCTGAGCCTCTTCTTGTTTGCCATGGTGATGGACAGGCTGACAGATAAGGTCACTCAGGATTCTCCCACACTATGATGTTTGTGGATGACACTGTGTAGTGAGAGTAGGGAGAAGTGGGGAAAACCTGGAGGTGGAGGTATGCACTGGAAAAAAGAGGAATTGAAGTCAGTAGAAGAAACATAGAGAGTAGGGAGGTACTGTAGGTGTAACAGTGAAGGTGCAAGGAGTAGAGGTAGTGAATGTAGATGAGTTTATATACAGTACCTGGAGTCAACTATCCAAAGCAAGGGAAAATGCACAAGAGATGTGAAGAAGAGAGTGCAGGCAGGGTGGAGTAGGTGGAGATGAGTGTCAGGTGATTTGTAACAGGATAGAATCTAGAGTGAAAGGTAAGATTTACAAGATGGCAGTTAGACCTGCTATGATGTATGGTTTGGAGAAGGTGGCACTGACAAAATGACAGGAGGCGGAGCTGGAGGTGGCACAGTTGAAGATGCTATGGTTCTCAGTGGGAGTGACTAGGAGGGACAGTATTAGAAATGACTATATCAGAGGGACCACTCAGATTGAGCAGTTTGAAGACAAAGTAAGAAGAGAGGCAGGGCTGAGAGGGTTTGGACATGTGCAGAGGAGAGATAGTGGATATATTGGAGAAATGATGTAAAAGATGGAGCTGCCAGGCAGCAGGAAATGAGGAAGACCAAGGAGAAGACTCATAGATGTAGTGAAGAAGGACATGGAGAGGGTTGGTGTTACAGAGGAAGATGCAATGGATAGGGTGAGATGGAGGCAGACTGTGGCGACCCCTAAAGGGAGCAGCCAAAAGGAGAAGTGTTATGTCTCTGTTTTGTCATGATTGTCCTAGACAGGAACCCACTTGCAAAGCACAGACACCAGGGGGAAGAGATCAAAGCAAAGGAGTTATTTTTATTTGAACGGGTAGGAGGTAATGGTTGGAAACCGCACCATAGGATTTTAGCCTGCAGGGGAAAGGAGAAGGAGAACGTGAGTATAATGAACACAAGAATGGTAACTGTTTGTGATTATCAAGGGCTTACTTGCTGTAGGTAGGCACAACAGCTGGTGTGCGTTCACAGCAGGTGGACAAGAGGCCAGAGTTGTATAGTTGTCAAGGGGGTTCAGCAAAAAGATCCAGGCTGGGATAGAGAGCACAGAGGGTTTCCAAGTCTGAGCACTGAGTTTGTCCAGTGAGGTGAGTTGATCCTGTGATTGAGGGTCACTTATGGTATATTTGAATTGTGAAGTTGAGCTAACACAATTTCCATGGAGCAGAAGATGGAGGGGAGACCAGCTAGATTTTCCAGATTTGGGAGATAAGTGGCAGATTGTTTGCTGAGCATGCACAAACCAAGGAGGGTGCATCAGCAGAATGGCAGAACAGGAGGTTTTCCCAAAGGCAAAGGAGCAGAAAGGCAGGTGAGCAGGAGTCGTGGGCAAAAACACCAGAGGCTTGATCACAGTGTTTTATTTTATTTCAGTGAATCTGTAACCAGGTGACACCAATCCTCGGGGTAGGAGCATTATATCAAATTAACCACACCTGTGGATGCATACCTGTGGATGCAGTGGCTGTATACCGTGGCCTGCACGGTTTGTGCCCACCTGAGGTATGTAATATACACTTGCCATCTTTTCAGCCAGAACTGTTGACAAGTTTAATGGCGTGAGGTATGTCTACCCTTACCTGCTTAAGGTTTGTGATGTATTTTGTGCCTTCTCTTCAGGCAGAAGAACTGTTTTTACAGCTTAACAGCATGTGATATGTTTATCTGCTTGAGATATGTGATATAATTGTGCCTTCGTCAAGGAGGAATTGCTTAACAGTTAATGGCATGGTATAATTTGCCATTTATTTCTTTTTTCTCGATTAACAGTCGTCGTCTTAAAAAAAAAATAGGAGACGTCGTCTTTGTCTTGGTACTCAGCGCTCCTGTGCTTGGTGCATTCTCGCCACCTTTTGTGGGGGAGTGGTACTGCATTCAGGTGGGAGCTGAAATCTGATATTTCTTTGTCTTATAACTAGTACGCTTGCACGGAACAGTCCTTTGGCCTGTTTATGATGGCAATAATAATAATAATGAGAATAACTGTCTTGTTTTCTCTCCTATTGTTCTCATGGAGAAGTAATAGCTTCTGCGGGAGTGAAGGAGGAGGAAATAGCCCAGACGCTGGTATGCACCAGCCCAGGGATCTATTCCTCCAGCCTTAGCTGCTCCAACTGGAACCGGGAAGGCCAGCAGGAAGCGGAAGCGGATTGAAGAAAGCCAGCTGCATGGCCCACGGGTGGACTTCATGCAGAGGCAATTGGAGTAGATGCATAAGACCACTGAACATATAGCAGCAAATCAATGCATAGGACCATTAAACATATGGTGGCAAATCAGTGCATAAGACCATTGGTATATGGCAGCAAATCAACATCGCCTTTTGGGTATGCTGCCCAGGCTCCCGTATGTGCCCGGGACTGCATCCTGATGCAGTATCCCTCACGGCCTCTGATAGCTTGGTAAGATCATCAGCTCCGGCTGTGGCTCCAATGGGCGGCTGGATGTCTCTGAGGATGAGGATGACAGTGACCATCCGGTCAAGAAGGACCCTCCGGAGCCCTATGAGGTGTCTCTCAGGGCACTGCTCTCTAGAGCAGCATCAGGTGCTGGGCCTCCTCTTCCATCTTCTCTACCTAGGGCTTCAGCTTTGGACAGGGGTCCTGCAGCCTGCAGGCAGGACTTCTTGCCAATTATCTTGACTTTGTGGGTTGTCTGCAGAAGTCGTGAGTTCGTCCAAGGGAGGCTGCTGCTCCTCGCTCTGGACTCAGTGTTCTGAGTGGTGCTGCAGAGTATGGCTTGGAGGGTGCATTGTAGGTGTGCCCTACCTTTGCATTGCTGGCAGGAGCCCCCCCCCCCACCACGGGCAGCTAGTCTATACGCCACCCTAACGACGAGTGTTGTGCCACTGATGGGTTAGTGGCTCATGCCTACCAGCCTGTGGCTATGGCCTCTAGGCTGGCAAACATTAATACACTTCTTTTTAGTGTATTTAGAAGGTCTGATAAGGGACCCACAGTCAAAAGCGGACGTGACCTCCTACCAGAGTTTTTAAGGATTGTGGACGCTGTGTTTCAAGGAGCTAGCTTTCAAGCTACAACTCTTGGGAATTCCTTGGCCAGCTGACCATGGCCGGCGGTGTGTGTAGCTGAGCCAGTCTGGATTGGTGGATAAGGACAGGGTATGTAGCAGAGGCAGTGTCGGACGAGGTGCAGAAGGTGAGACTGTGCACGCAGTCTTTTCTTCGGCTTGGACCACCCAGGTCGAGTGGCCGGAGACCTCTTGAGGGGTGTGAGAACGCCCAATGGTTTTGTTTACAGAACCAGGTTCCTTTCAGAGCTCGGGTCAACCGAAGCAGAGGGCCCCTCGGCAGCAGATGCAAGTTCAGCAGCTCTCACGTCCGCGCTCTTGGGAGCGTGTAGGCCGTGGTTCTGCCAAGCCCCGCCAGCGTCTCTGATGATATGCTTCCCCTGACATCAGTTTTCTCTGCAGCACGCCTCATGAGTTGGCGTCAGTGCACCTCAGATCCATGGGTGATCAATGCACTGGTGTGTGGATACCGCCGACAATTGAGATCTCCTTTCCCAACTTCAGGGGTTTTGGAAGCAGAAGTAAGGAGGACCCTCTTCGGCAGTTCTGGGCAGCGAGGTCTCTGCCCTGCTGGGAAAGAGCGTGGTACGGTCTCTGTCTCCAGGAGAAGAGTGGCGAGGCTTTTACACTCCTATTCTTTTCTCCCAAGCGGTTTGGTGCATAACGCACAAAGTTCCCGGAGGACTGACCCCCTACTGTAGTTTCACTACTTACAGTGGCTGTGTGGCCTAAGGTCAGAGGGATGGGATAGGTGCCACCCTATACACTGTATGGTGTCCCACGGTGGGAGGGAGTTAGCTAACTAACTAAGCAAACCGGGGGTCTCTTTCCGGTTTTGGACCTGAGACGGTTGAGCAGGTATCTCAAGGCGCTCCCTTGTCCAGTGCTTAGGCTGAGGACATTATTCAGGCCATAGGGCCAGGTGATTGGTTCACAGCAATGGACCCTCACGATACTGATTCCATATTCCCATAAACCCAGCCACAGGAAGTTCCTCAGGGTTCCTTCAGGACAGCCTTCGGTTACAACATCCTGCCTTTCAGCCTGTCCCTGTCACCTCGGACGTTCACCAAGTGCATGGATGCCGCACTTGCCCCACTGCGGCAGAAGGGCATTCGAGTCTTCAGTTATCTGGACGACTGGCTGGTTGTGAGCCATCAGAACCCATAGCAAGGAGCCATATGGAGACCATACTGGCTCACCTGTCGGCACTTGGGTTGCATTTGAATGCGGAAAAAAGTTGCGTGGTTCCAACTAGGGTTGTCGAGTACTTGGGGCTCACCCTGGATTCAGTTGCCATGAGGGCATCCCTGACTCCGAAGAGGAGGCATGCTATCAGGGAATGCATCAAGAGCTGCATCTCACAGAGGACTGTGTCAGTGCAGCAGTGCCAGAAGGCCTTGGGTCTCTTTGCTGCAGCCGCCCAGGTGGTGTCGCTGGATCTTTTGTATACTCGTCCCCTTCAGCGGTGGTTTGCACTTCAGAAGGTGGTTTTGCCCAAGAGACAAAAGGAGGAGGCTAGTCCTCTCCGATAAGGGCCTCAAGGTTCTCAGGTGGTGGAGCCACTCCTCAGCTGTCCAGGTTGGTGTTCCCCTGGGCCAGGTGGGCTGCAGGGTGACCATTACAATTAACACCAGTGGATTTATTCCCACCCTCTTGTGCTTGAGGCTTTCTACCCTCCCCTGCACACCTCTTCAGACCCTGAGAGGCTTCATAATTGATGAAGCGTGCTGCCACAGCACTGAGTGAGCCTCGTGATGGAGGATGAATAAAGCACCCTTTTAACCTTCAGTTCGCCGTGTCCGCCTGCACTTATTTGAGCCTTGCCTCCACAATGATAACCCTTATTCGTATCCTCCACACTGGTGGAGGATCCTGGAATTTCCCCATTGTGGGACTAATAAAGGCTTATCTTATCTTATCTTAATTTGTGCCCAGTGAGGGCCCTTAAGCTTTATGTTGATCGTATGAGGACTGTCCGTTCTTCAGACAAGCTGTCTGGGTCCTATGGGGACTCCACTTTGGGCAGGCCTATCTCTAAGCAGTGCCTGTCCCATTGGATAGTTGACCTGATTGTTTTTGCGTATGTACAGGTTGGAGCAGAACCACCAGAGAGGCTGGTGGCTCACTCAAATCGGGGAATGGCCACTACGTGGGCATTGTTCAGGGGTGCACCCCTAGAGGAGGTTTGCGCAGCCGCTGGCTGGGCTTCTTCCTCAACATTCACCCGCTTCTATAGGCTCAATCTGGCCTCACCAGTCATCCCCTCATCTGTTCTAGGGGTCGCAACAGATTCTTAGTGTGTCTTAGTTTTTCCCTTGTTGAGCCAGCAGGTGTGCCTGGTGCTCGGAATGGTTTTGTTCAGCTCTGATTGCCTGGAGGAACTGGCTTGACTTGTAGGTATCCAGTTGAGTGCAATAAGGAGTTGAACACATCTGTCTGGGAGTCACAGCAGATTCTTAAGTTGTATCTTAATCTCCCCCATGTGAGCCGGCATGTATGCCTTGTGCTCAAAGAGGGTTGTTTCAGCTCCAGTTACCTGTGGGAACTGGCTTAACTTGAAGGTATTCAGTTAAGTACAATAAAAGAATCAATTCATCTGTTCCCGGGATCGCAGCAGGTTCTTGAGTTGCATCTTAAGATGCGTTCACACCAAATGCGAACAGGCGGCGCAAATCCATACAAAGTGAATGGGAAGACGTGAGTACGCACAAATTTGTGCAGTCACGCGTTTGTATCCCAGGCTAGCTAGCTAGCTAGCTGCTACTTTGAGATTCTGTCGTCACCGGAGTAAAGGTATCACTGTTGCAGAGTAAACTAGTTTGAAAATTTGACTCACTCACCTGGAGACTCAGGAGGACCGGGAGCCCTTCAGCTGAATTGGGATGTCGTTGTTATTTACCCATGGTTTCCTGTCACGGACAAGCTAGCAAGCTAGCAACATAAACACCCCTCATCTTGTGAACTTTTGGAGGCTTGAGACAACATTTTCAGGTGAGCCCCCAGTTGGATAATGTAAACATAAGCATGACGTTATTTTGGGAATTTCCACAGCACGTTGAGCACAGCTGCAGAAGTTTTAAAGGCAACTTCGCCTGTCTGCATCTCACTCAGAAGGGGGATTCATGTCTGTTCGCGTGTTTACACTAAGTTATAATGTAATCGTGCCGCGCGAAAAATTCGCCCGTTTGCATTTGGTGTGAACGCACCTTTAGTCTCCCTCATGTGAGCCGGCATGTGTGCCTTGTGCTCAAAGAGGTCTGTTTCAGCTCCGGTTACCTGTAGGAACTGGCTTAACTTGTATGTACTCAGGTAGTACAATAGGGGAGCCAAACTCATCTGACTGTGTTGTGCATTGTGCTCCTTCGACCTGTGGGTGACGCCCTCCCCATTTCGCCTCTGGACTCATTTGGTATACGGGTGTCACTTGGTTACAGGTTGACTGAAATGAAATAAAACGTACGTTTATGCATGTAAATGGGGTTTTATGAATGAAAGTGCACCTGTAACCATTCATTGTCCTTCGTCGGTGGAGGCAGGCTCCTCCCAGTCATCAGAGAGAGGAAGAGAGAGTGGATGCAGGGGATATACAGTATATACAGGGTTTGCATCCACAGGTGTGGTTAATTTGGTATAATGCTCCTACCCCAAGGATCGGTGTCACTTGTTTACAGGTTCACTTTCATTCAAAAAACCACGTTTACATGCGTAAACGTATGTTCTTCAGGAGGTTTACCATGTCACAATCCCACAGCTTGCTGATGTCATCTGAGACCTTTTATACTGGAGCTGTAATCCAACATAGGTGGGATCACTCAGCCCTCCTTTGTTCTGTGGAGATAGGTTATGCAGCTGCATAGATCTAGATATGAACACTAGACTGAGCACACTCACCTGTCCACTACATGCTTGTACCTTAAAGGGGTCATGACTGCACTTTTTCCACATAGCTCAGACATGTCTTAATGAAATGTTTGTGACATATTTTTGTTCACATTTTTTATTATTTTTTTTTTTAAATTATTGAAGCAAATTTGTTTTTTATTTTTCCTGGCTTTTTTGAAATGCTCTGATTTAAAGCCTGTCACTTTAAGAACCATCCTTCATCATTTCAACTCCGCCCTCCCTCTTAAGTCAGTTAGCCATTATAGCTGACTAGCTTCTAGCCTCCCAGCAGATGAGCAGTCCTCTGGTTCACTGATCCACAGGTGATGGTGTATCTTGCGTCAGTCCAGCCTATCTCCCAATAATTTTGCTGTGATTCCACAACAAATCACCAGTACCACGCCCTTGATGGCTAACCCGATTGCTGCAACCTGGCCCGTGACCCGAAGCGAAGTACAGAGCCAAGGGATCTCAAAGGGCAGTGTGGCTCTGTGGGACTCCACTCTGCTTTCACAGCCAGCTGAAAGCTGGAGCCATTGGGCTGCTCGCGAGAGCAGCGTGGATCCACAGAGGACGGTGGGGGAGCCAGTAACCTCCAGCCAGCAGCATCTGGTCCTGGGACATTTTGATTGCAGCGAGCCGGAGGCTCCATTGTGATTCCACAGTGGATCACCTGCACTGTACCAGCTTGTGGCTCACACGGCCAGCTAAAGGCTAAAGGTAGCCTATTAGCCCACGAGCTAACACTGCTACCAGGACACTCGCTGTAAGCGCGGTTGATGTTATTTTCTTCAGATCTTAGTCGCCCTAATAGCCATCCTGTCATGTCCGCTGCGTAACTTCACGACAGATAATTGAATTAATACGAGCCCGAAACACAGATGACGTGAACGTGTTTATAAACAGAAAGGGGAAACTCATAAAATACACAACATACAAGAAAATGTGCAATGGTTGCACAGTCTGGCACACAAGCAATGGATGTCCGAGCTCAGTTGGTAAGGGAAGGAGCCCCATTTGCTCCCAGGGCAGAAATGGGCAACGGGAAAGAAGGGCAGTTAATAACACAGGGTTACAAAAATAATTTTTTTTTAAGTTGTCTGTGTTTTTTCAACTGATTTAAGACAATTTTGCACCGCTGAATCCGAAAATGACATCCATTTCTCTCGATCAGGTGCTAAGTAAAAACCTGTACTTACTTAGTGCTGTGCATGTACTTCCCTTTATATAAAGGTAAGTACATGTAAATTGAATGTTACATCATCATTGTTCAAAATTCAGAGAATTTCGAGACATAAAAAAAGAATTTTGCATCATATAAAGCAAAAATACCCGTACATGTAAACAAAAACGTATAAAACAACATGTGGCCATAATCCAAAAAGTTGACCTGATTGAACAAAACCAATGTGAGTTTTGGATTCAGCACATCAAAAACTGTCTTAAATCAACTAAAAAAAACTTAGACAATAAATTTGGTGTTGACCAGTGTAATGGAAGAAGACTTACATAGGCGTCGGAGCTCAGCGGGCTCTGGGAAGAAACAGCACCGTAGCAATCCAAAGGGAAAGGTAACCCAACAGCTCCAGGACATCAACAAAGGCAGGTGACTACAGGCTGACTGTGTTTGCTGACTTATGCCACAACACTGAATGCCCCCACTGTCACCCAATAAATACCAAGCAGGCTAATGAGTGACAAGTGGACACAGGTGTGTGGCGGGAGTCTGTGTATGAGTGCGCGTCAGGATGAGTGTACGTGAGTGTGCATGCATGTGTGTGTGGACAGGAACAAATGAGAAAATAACTAACAGCTGGTGAGTGTCTGGCAGAAAGGGGTGTGGCTGCAGACTGGCAAGGGCCTAAGATCAGGGCTCAACCTGCCAGCTGGAAACAATTAACAACAAATCAGAAGCTACAGCCACAAATCATGGGCGGAGCCGAAACACCAGCTCCGCACATGACACATCCCTGTTATCACCTGGCTCAGTAGTGTGCCTCGCGTTACTGCGGCCCATCTCTCAGTGGTTTCATGGTGATTCTGCGGTGGCTTGCCCGTACCAGTGTTAAGCCGAGAACTGCCCTGCCCATCCAGGGGAGTTCTTGGCATAACACCGGCCAGTAGCCCTGGTCCCGGGCCACTGCAGCGACTGGTGTGCCCGTATGGGTGATCCGCCAAGGAATCATGACGAAACTACTTGGAGATGGGCCGGAGTGAACCAGATGGTAACAGGGATGGCAATTAGATTCAAGATTTAAAGGCTTTATTATCATGTGCACAGTTAAGAAATGCAACATTTCCTGAGCAATGAATTAGGGTGACTAAGATCTGAAGAAAATGACATTATAAGCCACACTTGGTTCGAGCTTCCTGGTAAAACCTTGGAGGTAATAGCTCAGGGGCTAATAGGCTACCTTGAGCATCCCTTCATCTACATGACGGACATACAGTGCATGACAGATAGCTAGGCGGGCCAATAATAGAGCAGTGAGCTGGTCTCAAGGATGGCGGTGGGTTGGCTTTTTCTAAACGTGACGTATGCGATCTCCTCAGAAAAGTCAAGAACGTTTCTGGCGTTTCTAGGAAAGAAAAATGAGAAAAAAGGCTGTTTGTTTTTTTAAGAGAATTGACTGTTTTGAAAACTTTTGGCAAATTATGTGACCAGTTGACACATTTGAGACATTTAAAACCTACAAACACACCATTTTTTCAATGGCCCCTTTAAATGTGTGTAATAGTACTTAAATTTGTTTTTTGTATTGTCCCTATGTGTTGTCATTGATTTTAATTGTTTTCTCTACATGCTTAGGCTATTGCCAAAATTAATTAAAAAAAGTTTTGACTTCAAACATATTGCCATGAATAAACAGAACGATTGGTCTGAAGTCAAACTTTATTGCAAATGTTGACAACATACAATATGCAGTATATAGGTAACTATATATTTGAATAAAAACATTCAGTCACACAATGATATAAAAATGATTGGAAATGAAGTATAAAATAGTAAATACAAGAAACTAAAAACTGTCTGCAAGTAACATTAAAAATATTATTATCTCTTGAAAAAGCTCAATGTTTGTTTATTTTTCATCAATATGGTACAGTATAGTGACAGATAATTACTACAGTTAAGCCAAAATCTTCAGATTTAATCAGTATATACAGACAGAACAGGAAACATATGGACAGCAATAGCATCATCATACAGGCATGGTGAAAAATAAAGCTTAAACAGGTTTTACATTAGGATGAACTGGGCTACAAATTATGTAGCCCACTGATGTACAGTATTGCTGACACTGGGAACATGTAAAACACCTTTTCCTCCTGCAGTCGAAACTCAGCAGTTATAGTGGACCTGGTCACAGCCACCACCTCCCGTCTATGCTCGGTGCAACAGTTGATCATATGGCTGTTCACTTCTGTATCTCAGGGGCTGAGACAGAAAAAAGGAACAACAGACAATGAATGTAAATGAGATTTATTACTTAACAGTTGATTTTAAAGCCGTTTAATCTGACCTGATATTGGCTGTCGGTGGGTTGTGGAACCAGATGCTGTTTATCAGAGCCTGAGGATACAGATTAAAGAAAACATTGTTACAGAAGAGCCTAACCTGCCCATGACTCTTTTATTCAATCTTTTATCTAGAACTATATGACTCATTATTTAACCTTAGTTAAATGCATTTTTCTGTTTGGCTTTCCTTAACTAAACAATCTGAATTGGATATACAGTATTGGTTCTCTTTAAATTCTGGGATTGATCTCATTCTTGGATTCAAGACATTTTTGAAGGAATTTAGAGAAAAGACTCATGACGTTCTCAAGAAAATATCGCAAACTAGTGATTACTTTACTATTGTTAATACAATGTTAATATGAAAGACTGATGAATATAAATCTGTGATGGCCTGAGCACTGATCCCATCCGCGCTCGGGTAGTCCAGTATTTTCCCTGTTCTATCTTATTTCGGGTCTTGTCATGTGGCCTTCTCCAGGGCTTTTATTTCGACAGCGTCACGGTGGGACATCCGGCTGTCAAAGCCAAGTCGGCGCGATGACAGCTATTTGTCATTTCACTAATTACTTTTCCCTTCTTTGATTGGTTTGTGTTCTACTTTTAAGGAAGCAGCTGAGGCTCACTCCTCGCTGCGACCTACATCTCTGTGCACCTCCGTGTACGCGGCTGGAGCCCCTATCCTCGACTCCAGTCTCCTTTGTGATTCATCTTCGTTCGTCCTCCTGTGTCTACTGTTCAGCGCAGGCTCCGACCTCACTGCCGTTCATAGTTAATATTCAGAGTCAGTTATCTCGTGTCTTAGTTTATGTTTGTGTGTTTGCCCCACGTGGCTGTTTATTTTGTCATTTTGTCCTTTTGTAAATAAACTAGCAAACTTACTGGTTGGTCTCTGCTGTCAAATTGATGCCCTGCAAGGGGCATCCATAACAGTAGGTCATAGCCAAGCGAGACGCCAGCCTCAGTAATTTTGTTTCGGCTTGAGTTTTTCCCTTCTTTGGGTGCCAGTATTGTTTGGTGAAAGATGTCAGCATTCGAGTGTGGGTTTTGCCCCGAGTGATTGTGGGAAGTGGATGATCACCTGTTCAAAGCCTGTCTGCTTATGCCCACCCACGCTGCATATTGGCACCTGGACTCCAGGCAGAGTACGCTACTACGCTATCACCTGACCTCCTTTCTGGAGGGTAAAGAGAGAGTGACGGTGATAGTGGCGCTACGGGAACAAATAGAGAGGGCGGCTGAGAAGCGTCCACTTCCTCTCCGGGACACGGTCCCCCAACGAGGGAGAAGTCTCCTTAGCGGGCCGCTCTTCCACAAGGTTCCCATCCGCAGCAGAGGAAGAGGACAGCCAGGACCCCCCGTGAAGAGACACAGTGGGTAGCTGAGCTCATCAGGGGCCGCTTGGCTGAAGCTCGCTCTTCCTCTCATCCCAGCCAGATCTTAAAGCATGTGGTGGCGGCAGTTAGACTGGTGGAGATCAATCCTGAGCTTTATCGTTATCCTGAGTACGCCGAGCTGCTAACCTCTGTTTCAGCGCAGTAGCGGCATTTCCCAGATCTGAACCTAGCCTCGCCCTCTGCCGGCAGACGTCATCACCCTGACTGCAATCAGCCTCAGCAAGATCCCCGTCCGGATCCTGTTCCGGGCCGCCATGAGAACTCTGCCTCCTAGCCAGCTGTTACCCCTGCATCATGATGGAAGAGACAGACAGCAGCCTCAGCCTCCAGGTCATCCATCCCCGCTGTTCCGTCAGCTCCTCATCCCTGGACTGCCTCGGCTGCTCCTCCCTCCTCCTCGGTGCTCTCTCCAGCTGCTGTGAGCTCAACGAGTCCTGCTCTGGCTACGCCCGTCTCTGGTCCAGTGAGAGCGTCTTCTCTTCGTCTTCCCGGGGGGCCATCCGTCACCATCCATAGGGGAAAGGGGAGAACCAAGCCCGCTACAGCAGCCACCACCATCCCTCGGGGGAACAGGCAAGTGTTGTTTCATTCTCACACTCCGTACAATGAATTGCCTTGTCTGACTCCTGGGGATGGAGCTCGGGGCTCACAGTCCCCTGAGCTCCCTCCACCTGCTGCAGCCATAAACATTGAACCTGCATCCTCTGTGTCTCCTTACCCTCTCTATGAGCGTCCCCCGGTGTCAGGAGTAGACCGCCGGACAAAGGAGGAGCCTGCGGCCCTGGAGAGCCTGGTGCCAGCCCCGCAGCCGCATCACAGGCAGAGGAGGAGATCGGACTGCCGTTCGGAGCCCGTGCCGATGATCAAGCGTCCCCGGGTCTCCATGGAGGAGCAGTCAGACCCAGCAGGTCATGGATCCCCTGCCACCACGCCGTGCGGGCTGTCGGCATGGGCTTCAGTGTCGGGGGGTTCCCAGACTGTGACGACCATCATGACGGCTGTGGAGCCCGCCGCAGTCGAGTCTGAGCCAGGAATGGACCTCCAGATCATCAAGCCTGGATCGTTGGAGTCCTGGACGGCGGTAGAGCCCGAGATCAGGCAAGTGCTCTATTTTGTCTTCTTATTCTCCGTTCTAGAGCATTCTTGCCTGTCTCTCAGGGAAATGAGCTGGGTGCAGCCGACCGCTGCATCCGAGCTCGTCTCGTCGGGCTCTGTCGCTGCCAGTGATCCTGAACACGGTTCTCTTTGTTTCTCTGAGCCTTCTCTCAGGGTCACTGGAGACAAGTCAGCTCCGGTCGTCGTCATGGAGGCCCCAGGTTCATGTTCGGAGGTCATCTCTGGTGCTGCGCTGGCCCAATCTGGGTCCGTCGTGGGTGCTGCGCTGGCCCAATTTGGGTCAACCAAGGGTGCAGCGCTGGTTCGGTTCGAGGTCGATGAGGGAGCTGCAGATCCTCTGCCGTCTGACGCCGGACTGGTCCTTCATCTTCCCCCCATCTTCCTCCATCGGGTGCCGCTGGGGTACCCTGTCTTTGACTCGGCTTCCCCTCGCTGTCCCTCTCAGTAGGGAGGCCGCCTTCGAGCTTTCCCCTCCGGTCCTGGTGGTCTAAGGACGCGAGTCGGCCACCCAGGAGACTGCTTCGCTGGTTCGGCGTTCTGGGTCGGCCGCCCGAAGGACTGCTTTGTTGGTTCGGCGACCCGGTCCGGCCGCCTGAGGTACTGTTTCTCCGGGTCTGGGACTGGGGTAGGCCGCTCGAACTGCTTTTTTTTTCTCCCAGTTATGTCGAATCTGGATGCGGGTAGACTGCCTGAACTGCCTTTTTTTTTCCCCTCTCCACGCTCTACCTGCCGGCATCCCTGTAGTTGTTTTTTTCATGTGGGTTTGAAGGGATGCTGTCTTTTTTTCTTTGCCTGGATGATAGTGTTGGACTATGCCTATAGTGTTGTTTGCCCATTCTGTAGCTTTTGAGTTTTTTCTTTTCTCCTTAGTATTTACAGGGTGCTTATGTATTTGGAAATGTACCTGTATTTTGGTTTTCTTGCTCTTGAGGTTTTTTTGGGGTTTTTTTTCTTAGTGTTTATATGGTACCTGTGTATTTTTGAAATGTACCTGTATTTTGGTTTTCTCGTTTCCTTACCGGGCAGTATGTTACATATATTTTTGTTTATTCATTCCATTGTACCTGAGTATTTCTTGAAGTGTTGTCTAGTTTTGGTCATTCCAGGGTTTTAGCCACGCCATTTTATGTTCATCCATGTTACCCGTCCCTTGTGGGTTTTTTTTTTTTTCTTTCTTTTTTCCTCTGTGTCACGGTAGCCATTTTTTGATTTTTGGTTCTCTCCCTCCTGGCCTATTTCCCCCTCCGCCCTCCCTGGGTCGGTCCTGGTAGCCTTCTGGTGGGGGTGGGTGGGGGGTGGGCGCTTGGATGTTACGTTGCACCTGGAATGCGCCTTGTGAACGGGGAGTACTGTGACGGCCTGAGCGCTGATCCCATCCGCGCTCAGGTTGTCCAGTATTTTCCCTGTTCTATCTTATTTCGGGTCTTGTCATGTGGCCTTCTCCAGGGCTTTTATTTCGACAGCGTCACGGTGGGACATCCGGCTGTCAAAGCCAAGTCGGCGCGATGACAGCTATTTAAAACATTGTTACAGAAGAGCCTAACCTGCCCATGACTCTTTTATTCAATCTTTTATCTAGAACTATATGACTCATTATTTAACCTTAGTTAAATGCATTTTTCTGTTTGGCTTTGCTTAACTAAACAATCTGAATTGGATATACAGTATTGGTTCTCTTTAAATTCTGGGATTGATCTCATTCTTGGATTCAAGACATTTTTGAAGGAATTTAGAGAAAAGACTCATGACGTTCTCAAGAAAATATCGCAAACTAGTGATTACTTTACTATTGTTAATACAATGTTAATATGAAAGACTGATGAATATAAATCTGTGATGGCCTGAGCACTGATCCCATCCGCGCTCGGGTAGTCCAGTATTTTCCCTGTTCTATCTTATTTCGGGTCTTGTCATGTGGCCTTCTCCAGGGCTTTTATTTCAACAGCGTCACGGTGGGACATCCGGCTGTCAAAGCCAAGTCGGCGCGATGACAGCTATTTGTCATTTCACTAATTACTTTTCCCTTCTTTGATTGGTTTGTGTTCTACTTTTAAGGGAGCAGCTGAGGCTCACTCCTCGCTGCGACCTACATCTCTGTGCACCTCCGTGCACGCGGCTGGAGCCCCTATCCTCGACTCCAGTCTCTTTTGTGATTCATTTTCGTTCGTCCTCCTGTAAGTGTCTACTGTTCAGCGCAGGCTCCGACCTCGCTGCCATTCATAGTTAATATTCAGAGTCAGTTATCTCGTGTCTTAGTTTATGTTTGTGTGTTTGCCCCACGTGGCTGTTTATTTTGTCATTTTGTCCTTTTGTAAATAAGCTAGCAAATTTACTGGTTGGTCTCTGCCGTCTCATTGATGCCCTGCAAGGGGCATCCATAACAAAATCACCATTACTTGTTTGTATGATAAACAAGCAGCTACAATCTAAAAATGGCTAGTTGGGTTTCTTTCTACATTTTGAAACGGTTCAACATCATCAATATTATTAATTACCTGAAAATATTTGTTTGATTACAGGCTTTAACTTTTGCGGTTTTCTTGCCTTAAATTTTCTTTAAACTCAATGCTTTTCATATTCCCACAGATTTACTGAGCACCACAATGAATTAATGAATGAATAAATAAATGAATCTATCTATCTAGCTATCTATCTATCTATCTATCTATCTATCTCACAGAATTACATTTTAAGTTCTACTAGTGCATACCCGTAGAAAGCAAGTATTCCTGTCTGAAACAGGTAGCCCAATCAGGCTTTACAGGCCCAAATGTAGGCTGTGTTTGAAAGTGGAATACAGAGGTGTAGCCTATATGTAGGCAATCACATGTTAGACTTTGACAAATATGAAAGGGACTGAACACCACTGAGATTTTTTTGAGTGTGTGAATATTAATTACAGAATCACTGAAAATGAGTGGGGCATCTAATATTAGCCACTGTTTAAGAACCCTGGTTTATTTGTTTGTCAGATCACTTATATGTGTTATCTTTTATGACTTATATTCGTAAGTGTTGTATCTTGCACTTTGGGGAACGCAAGTTGTTCAGTCACCATTATAATTGTTTTAGTTTATATGTGTAGTCTGTCGTCAATAAACTCATGCAGCACTATAGACACGTTTACAAATATTTGAAACCCATTCTAGTACATCCTTTTATATTTTAGCAATATTATAAGTACAAAACACCCAACATTATGACACACAGCAGAATGACCTGTTTGGCTGCAACTGTTGCATCAGTGTTGCCCATTTGTCTGTAAATATTTAAATCATCATGCGGTCAATCGGTTTCGACTATGACTGTTCAGTTGGTTTTGCTTTGGACAAGTTCCTCCATAGTGGATGGTTGTCTGCATGGGCTTGCCATCTCTTGTGATCTATAGCCTTCCATTTCATGTTTCTTTTAGCACAGTCCTTGAATCTCAGTCGAGGTCTTCTTCGGTTTCTTTTGCCATTGCATAGTTGTGAGTACAAGAGTTGCCTTGGCAAATGACTCCTATCCATCCTATGGACATGACCCAGCCAGCGTAGATTACGCTCTATAAGAGCGTCCATCATAGATGGTAGACCAAACCGTCTGAGGATAACCATTGGTCACTGAAAATTCCTTTGAACATTCGTTCCCATATGACACGAATGCCTGCATACCTGTTATAAATATCTAAATATATCAATAAAAATTATTTATTTCGTTATTTGGGCATTTTTGTGTCTGGTTTGGTCACGGTAGTTGTTTAATCAAAGCGTGCATATGTGTCCGCATATGATATGGAGTTGATCTGGCCATTCCGCTCCACAATTATGCCGGTATTATTATTAAGTTTTTAAGTTTTAGATACTCGCGCAGGAGGGGGAACTCGCAGTCCTGCAAAGGACAGCGGTACCACACGGGTGAAGCAGCAGTCGGGACTCCTGCCTACCACTGACTGGGCAAGCGGAGCGTGCCTCTCCACGAAGGATTGTGGTTCGCTTGGTTGGATACCAGTGTTGGAGAAGCAGCAGCTGTACTGGTGGATTGCAGTCCTTCACAGGAAGCCAACCACAGACTGCCCGGTTAACGGGAGTCTCGGATGCTGCTTCATCTGCGTGCCATCGCTGTCCTCTGTGGCACCACGAATCCCTGTGCCCCCCCCCCCCGCACGCACCTCTTGTTCTCCACATATGCCGAATTATCCTTTAGACCTACGCAATCACAGCAACTTTATGGTGTTATTTTCTAAGTATTAAATTCTTCAGAATTATTTTTTTTCTAGTCAAATTTGTCGCTTTTCATTTCCTTGTTTTGCTCACAGAGCGCTGTGGTTACTGATGCCGTGAGGCCGTGTATTATCCAATCAGTACAGAGTCAATCCGAAACCCCGCCTACACTTCTAGAAGCCAGAGCATGAGGAGAGAGCATGACTAAACTTTTATTGATACAAATCACATATTTTGACTGAACAAGCCCATACTCAGGGATGCACACCCTCGTAACCTCAGCAAAGCACGTATAAAATCTGAGGTCAGTCTGACGAACGGTTTGAGAGATATATGAGGAACAGACAGACACACATACACACACACACACACAGAGATTCCGTGCATTTATAGATAGATTTGCAAATTATTCTTTTAAAACATACTTTAAATATTGTGGGGAAAATAACTTAAAAATTATCTTTAATTTTAAGATTTGTGGATTTGTAAATTCTGTATTTTTTTATTAAATGAATTTAAATACTTGGTTTTTACTTATGGATTATTTTGCCCCATTAAGTAGAATAAGCAGGCACCAAGAGTTATGAGTAATAAAGGAAACATAATCTGTTTATAATAATAGTCATCTTTTTTAAGCATCATGTTAATTGCTAAAGTAGAATAACAGTAAGTAAACAGAGTAACACTTCTGAGCCCAAAAAGCTGTGTCAGAAAAAAGAAAACAAATTTGCTTTAATAGTATCATGCAGCATTTTTAAAAAATGATAATATTTAATCATATTGACCCCTTTTTCCAAGGGAAATTACTTAGCTAACTGCAGCAGTTGGTTTTATTAAGAAGGAAAGTAGAAACAACCTGAAACACCAGAAAACTCATGTTGGGGGTATGTTATTCCCTTTAGAAGCTCGTGCAGTTGGCTCAGTTTTTTGTTAGTTTGCCAATAAAAAGTATTTCTCAGAGAGATAAGGATAGATTTACATGCAAAATGGAGCTTAGCCACTTTTGAGATGAAATTAAAACTGTTGTAGGTCTGGACTGAGCAATTCAAAATAAAACATTTAAAAAAGTTAAACTTTTTTGGATGTTAGCCAGAAAAAAAAAAAATCAGAAATGTTTAAGATCCATTGCTCTTTTTGGAATCAGGAGCTGCCCCAACGTCTTGTTATTTTTCATTAGTTTGCAATACATTTTGTTACCTCACAAGATTTTCTTTATTTCATTTCATTTATGAAAAGTGTTTTGTGTTTTACCTTAATCAGTCAGCAAAGGAAACAAAATTTAACTGTATCCTACATACAAAATAGGATCCATCATAACAGGCAAACGACAATTTCTATTCATATTCTTCAATTTTGGGCAGCACGGTGGCGGAGTGGTTAGCACTGCGGCAGCACAGCTAACTCACCCTTGGCTTGGGGATCCTGGGTTCGATCCCAGCCCCCGAACAACAGTGATCTGTGTGGAGTTTGCATGTTCTCCCCATGTCTGTGTGGGTTTACTCCGGGATTTCTCTGGTTTCCTCCCACATGCCAAAAACATGCAGGTTAGGTTAATTGGCATCAAAACTGGGGATTCTAAATTGTCCTTAAGTATGACTGTGAGAGTGAATGGTTGTCTGTCTCTGTGTTGGCCCTGCGATGGACTGGCGATCTGTCCAGGGTGGACCCTGCCTCTGGCCCAAAGATGCTGGGATAGGCTCCAGCCCCCCCCCCCCCCCGCGACCCAAAAAGGATTAAGCGGAAGAAGATGGATGGATGGATGGATTCTTCAATTTTTCTATCATCTATCTCATTAGCGAGATGGATGGATGGATTACTTACTTTTACTTTTCTTGTTTGGCACAACCAGGCCAGTCCGAGTTTGAGAAGCAGCTAGATAGACGCCCACTCCCACCATAATGGTAGCCACTATGTCTCCTATCACCATCCCTACTACTGACGCCAGGTCCAGCTCTACACAGTTGTCACAGGCTGGAGATACACACACAAACACACAGAGGGAGACACATTACCAGTATATAAACACAGTACATTGAAAATGATTGTAAGATGTACAAAGAGAAATGAAATATAAGTCACACTTTTTCCCTTTAAGACTTACTGCGAAATTTCACAAAGATTTTTGTCTTTGGTACTTCTTGACTTTCCTCTTCACCACAATAGTACTCTCCCGTGTTCTCATCCAAGTATTCCAATTTTAACTCCTTTGTGGAGTTATTTCTTTTAGGAATTACATTGCCCCTTGTACATTTCAGTTTAATTCCATTAGATTCATCAATTACTTCTATATCTGAAGAAATGAACAGAAATTATACATTTATCATTGAACTGGAACAGTAAATGCAGTAAAAAGTACCATATAGTGTAGTGTCTTCACTACTACATAAACTCCAAGTAAATCAAAAATAGAATTGTTACCGTCATCACTGCTGACAAAAGCTGCAGGAGAAAACAAGAAATATAGATAAGAAAACAACTAATTTAATAAAGTTGTTAACCAAATAGCCATTTATGCAGTAAATAAATGTGAGATGTTTCCGCTGTAATTGTGCAATTGCAGTAGAGACCTACCTGTCAGGGTCAAAAGAAGCAGCAACCAGTTGGACAAAACTAACTTGTATTCCATTGTGTGTTTACTCCTCTGAGGTCTGCTGGCAACAGGAGGAAATACTTCTGATCAGTGAGTAAACACGAGTTCTCTACAGAACAGGAAGGACGCCATTTTCTTTTTATGCCTACATTGACCTTTTTTGTTCAGCTAACTGCAACAAATCACTACCAATAAAAGAAATACATATAGAGATGCATATTGTCATTTCAGCTAATAAAACACTTTCATTTTGAGAGTAGTTAAAAGAAATATAAAAGAAATTCCATTATTAACTGGATCATGATGAGATCGTTGTCTATAGAAAGCACAGGATAAATGTCAAAATGCATCCTAATATCTACTTTTTAAATCAAAGATACCGACCATGACATGGAGTTGTGCTGCACTTCAGCTGTCGAGCATCCAGCTTCTGTAGAAGTCTCAGTGCGTGTGTGTGTGTGAGAGAGAGAGAGAGAGAGAGAGAGAGAGAGAGAGAGAGAGAGAGAGAGAGAGAGAGAGAGTGGTGAACATGATTGGTTTATTTCCAACTCATCATGCTTTGTTGATGTGGAAGACTCTGACTTTTGATTTAGATGTGTTTGAATGTTGTTTCCAGTAAGAATTCACTTTCACAAGTGTGAATTCAATTTAATGAATGACTGTATCTGGCATCAAAACTGGGGATTCTAAATTGTCCTTAGGTATGACTGTGAGAGTGAATGGTTGTGTGTCTCTCTGTGTTGGCCCTGCGATGGACTGGTGATCTGTCCAGGGTGGACCCTGCCTCTCGCCCAAAGATGCTGGGATAGGCTCCAGCACCCCCCCCCCCCCGCAACCCAAAAAGGATTAAGCGGAAGAAGATGGATGGATGGATGTATCTCATTTTGCCAGAACAGTCACCCTTCTCTCTCTAAATGGCGCATATTCCTTGAAATGATTTGTCGCCTGTAGAATCCTTATGTGTCTTTCTCCACCTATGCATGTGAGAGACTTCATTCCCTGTTCTGGTGAAGAAGAATAAGAAGAAGCAGCAGCAGAGAAAGAAAAGAAAGATGGCTCCCACTAAACAACACAGCTTCCTGTTTGACGAAAAGCCACAACAGCCTGTGACCCAGAGCTAACACCTGGCTGACACACACGCACTGCACCTGCTACTGCAAAGTAACAAAGCACACATCTTATTTCTCGATCACCCACTGCAACGCTGCCTTCACCTCGCTCACCTCATCGCCCTCATTTTAAACCTCCAGAGCGCCCCCTGCTGTGTGGAAAACACAACTCCAGCTTTTGCTTCCACACTTCCTCAATTTTATATTTATTATTAGACATCATCTTTTATACACATATACATATGCATACAAATATACATTACATGACATACTGCATGTCCATAGACAATTATATATTCTGTATTTACGCACCATCTTTTGCAGGAATTAGTGTTCTGGTGTTAGCGTAGCATAAGACAATCAATGCATTCCAGTAATGCAACGGGGGGGGGGGGGAGGTTATAAGCACATGGTTACAGGAAATCATGTCAAAAACATGGACTATGAGCAATTTATTTTGAGTTCGAACAAGACATCTGCAGCATAAATACCTGAGCACTTTAGCTTCATGGACAAAACATCAACAGTATTGTGTTTTGGATGGGGAGACAGGTGTTGATGAGGTTCAGCCCAACGGTTTGTTGTTCTCTGGGTTTACTCTTCGACACCTGCTCCATTTTTAAGTAGTTATACATGCATTTGAGGTCCTTCAGAGCCAGATCTCCTCACTACTTGTGCTGTTCACCTTGTAGATGTAGCCTACCATCGGGTATCTGGCAAAACCTGGAGCCATCAGGGGAAAACGGAAGAAAAGCAAAATGAGACATGCTTTTCTTCCTCTGCACCAAAATGTAAGTAAAAATGACAGAATAGGCAACAAGACTTGACTCTGTTTCTCTGACCTCTGGCAGCATAGACTAAAGACAGATCTTCCTCCTCCTCTTCCTCTTTCTTCTCTCCCACACTGTTTTGCTGGGCGGCCTCTCGGGCTATAAGGCGTGAAGCAAAAACAAGCGAGCATAAGGTACAGTGAAGGATATAATATTATCAGCTACAGTAAATATGAAAATTATTGCTATTAAAATATTTATACGTTGCATAGAAAGGATACAGTAGTTGGGACATCACTCTTTATCCTCTCTATTGAATGTTACAGTTTGGTGAACATTTTGCACTGCTTTGTAAAAGCTGACTACTTTTGGACATGCAAAACCCACTTCAAAGGCAAATACAGCACTACTGAAAAGTAGGTGGACACATTGTTTGTTATTTCATCTTTCTTATCCTGAAGTTTTGTCATATTTTATGGGTCAGAACAAAATGTATCTGATGAGTTCCAGCAGCATTCTATGCAACTGTCAACTTCTGCCAGGCCCAGAGTGGCCCATAGGGGCAGTCAGGAGGATTCCTGGTAGGCAGCTTCTGTGTTCTAGTTGGAAGGAAAATTAATTGATGTAAATATCATTATACTCTGTGGTGGCCGCACTGTTAGCACCATCCAGATGTTTTTTTGGAATAGCCCTAAATGTGCTTGACTGAGCTACACACCAGAGCATCCCTCATAATTTGGAGCCAGTAATGGCTGGTCCGTCTGAAAGACAGACTAACTGCATTCAACAAGATGAGGGACTCCAGAAGCTGTGTTCATATTTGGGTGGTTAAAGGCAGAAATGGATATAAGAGGCTATTTTTCACAGAAAGAAAAATGAGTCAGAAGGCACAGGTGAAGTGAGAGGAGGTAGCGGAGAAGTGTGTTCGTGCTACAGCAGAGGACATGAGATTTCCAGTACCTCAGGTTAGTGAATTAAGATAAGATAAGATAAGATAAGCCTTTATTAGTCCCACAATGGGGAAATTCCAGGATTGCAACAGCACAGGGATAGCAACATTCAGAGCAATAATTTAGAAGATAAGAAAATAAGAGCAGTGAATATACATATGTACACATAAACATATTTAGATTTAGATTTAGTATACTTTATTAATCCCCAGATGGGGAAATTGATAAATATATATACACAGTACGGAGCATTGTAGCTAGATGGAATAAACAGCATAACCGTCTATTTAGTTACCCCACATGGTATGAATATGTACCCATATATATTGTCACCCTCCATAGCGATTGATATTGTCCTAGTTGTATACTGGAGGGGACCATTTTGTGTAAGTCTGTTGCGTCTTTTGCATTCAATGCTATTAGGTCGTCACGTTTTTTTGCTATCTCTGCGCGCAGCCCTGCTTAGGTTATAAAGTCTGACAGCTGTAGGTAGGAAGGACCTGTGAAACCTCTCGGTCGCGCACCTAGGATGATGTAGTCTACTGCTAAATGAGCTCCTCAGTGTGTTCAGTATATCCTGTATAGGGTTGGACTCAGACTCCAACAGAGATGACAGCTTAGCCACCATCATTCTCTCTCCTATCTCCTCCACTGGGTCAAGGCACTGCCCCAGGACAGAGCTAGCTTTCTTGATCAGTTTGTTCAGTCTCTTCCTATCAGCTGCTGTGATGCCACTGCCCCAGCAGACCACTCCAAAAGTGATGGCTGATGCCACCACCGAATCGTAGAATGTCTTGAGGAGCACCCCTTGTACACCAAAAGACCAGAGCCTCCTCAGTAGGAACAGCCTGCGCTGTCCCTTCTTGTAGAGTGCGTCGGTATTGTGTGACCAGTCTAGTTTATTATTCAAATGAACACCCAGGTACTTGTAGGATGTCACCATCTCAATGTCTGTTCCCTGGATGTTTACTGGTGCTGTGAGGGGTTGTCCTTGCCTACGGCAGTCCACCACCAGCTCCTGTTTTCCTCATGTTGATCTCGAGGCAGTTCCGATGGCACCAGTCCACGAAGTCCTGGATAAGTCCTCTGTACTCAGCTTCATCTCCGTTGGAGATGAGGCCAACAATCGCAGAGTCGTCAGAGAACTTCTGCAGATGGCAGTGTGTTGTGTTGTGTGAGAAGTCCGCAGTATAAAGGGTGAACAGGAAGGGAGCCAAAACCGTTCCCTGGGGAGCCCCCGTGCTGCCGATGATCATGTCGGACACACAATCTCGGGTTCTCACAAACTGTGGCCGGTTTGTGAGGTAGTCCAGGATCCATGAAGACAGGTGCTGGTCCACCCCTGCGCACAGCAGCTTGTCCTTCAGGATCATCGGTTGAATGGTGTTGAAAGCACTGGAGAAGTCAAAGAACATGATCCTCACCGCATTCCCGGGCTTCTCCAGGTGGGACAGAGAATGGTGAAGGAGGAAGATCACCGCATCCTCCACCCCAATGCCATGCTGGTAGGTGAACTGGAGTGGATCCATCGCTGGTCCCACCAGGGGGCGGAGGTGAGCAAGGAGCAGTCTCTCCAGGGTCTTCATCATGTGAGACGTCAGGGCCACTGGTCTGTAGCTGTTCAGATCTTTGGGGTGGGAAGTCTTTGGTACAGGTACCACACAAGATGTTTTCCACAACTGTGGTACCCTCCCCAGCTTCAGGCTCAGGTTGAAGATGTGCTCCACAATCCCACACAGCTGGTCTGCACAGGACTTGAGGAGCTTTGCGCTGATGCCGTCTGGTCCCGAGGCCTTCCTCGCCTTGATCTTCCTCAGCTCCATCCTCACCTGGGTCTTAGTGAGGGTCAGGCTGGGGGGCTGTGTGCTAGGAGTGGGGGGGGGTGTTGGTGGAGTGGGGTGTGGACAGCAGGTCTCGATGACTTCAGAGGCAGCAGTGGTTGTTGTGCAGTCGGGGGGGAGGGCGATTGGTCAAACCTATTAAAAAACAGGTTCAGATTGTTCGCCCACTCCCTACCCCCCATGGCCTGGGGGGAGGTATTCTGGAGCCCAGAGATGGTTTTAAGGTTTCTCCAGACCCCGCCGATGTCGCTCTGTTGCAGCTTGTCCTCCATCTTCTTCCTGAAGCTGTCCTTGCCTTCTCTGATCTTCCTCCTCAGCTCCCTCTGTACGGACTTCAGCATCTCCCTGTTCCCCGACCTGAAGATCCTCTTCTTCGCTCTCAGAAGTGTTTTTATCTCAGGGTTGATCCAGGGTTTGTTGTTCGAGCAACACCATATGGTCTTGGTGGGTACAGTGTTGTCCACACAGAAGCTGATGTAGTCTGTGATGGTGTGAGTGAGGCCATCGATGTCCTCACCATGTGGATCGCAGAGCTGCTCCCAGGCAGTGATTTCAAAACAGTCCTTTAGTGCGTCCACTGCCTCCTCAGACCCTAACTTCACCGTGCGCATGACCGGAGGTTTGACATAATATTCAGCCCAGGAAACACGCACGCAGGCTCAGGTAGATTTGAAAGCTTTATTTCAACCAATATAACGTGTTTGGATGCGTGTGTGTGATATGTGAATGTGTTGTGGGTGGAGGATGAAGGCAGGGATAGAGCAGCGCGCCGTGCAGCCAGGCAACCCTATGGATGAGACGAGAGCAGGGGGTTAGCTGGGCAAACCACACAGGAGAGTAATAAAGCAATGTGCTTACTTGCAGTAACCGAGGTGGCTGGCGTTGGCAAGATCCCAAGCCTGGGAGACAGCGTCCTGCTGTGCGTCCTTGGAGGAGCAGTGTTGCAGAGGAACGATGAAGACGAAGGAGAGGATGTCCACCGCCAGGGAATCCACCTGTACACAGGGGAAGGCTGAGAGGACAGGTGAGACAAATAGACAGCTTACGTGTCGTTGTGATGATCAGCAGGCCTGGAGGAAGGAATCCGCTGAGGGTTAGAGCACGAAGGAAAACAGACGGCTCCAGGCCGATGCTCAGGGCGAGGTGGAATAAATAGTTGCGCACTAACGAGGTGCAGGTGTGCGCGCAGCTGAGGTGGATGCCCGTGAGCGGCGAGTGGTGACAAGGTTGTCTGTGTACTAGGGGTTTGTACACCGGCAGGAGATGAACCAAGTTGTGATCCGATCTCCCGAGTTGGGGGAGTGGTGATGAGGTGTACGCCTCCTTAGTATTTGCATAAAATAAGTCCAGTGTTTTATTGTCTCTAGTGTGGCATGTGACATACTGGGTGAACGTGGGTAGAATGGGGGACAGTGAAATATGGTTGAAATCACCTGAGATGAGGAGAAGAGCATCTGGGTGTTCTGTCTGCAGCCTGCCAGTTACTGAGTGGATGACATCACGCACTGTCCCAGCGTTCGCCGTCGGATTTGCATAAATAACAATGCAGATCACGTGTGAGTATTCCCTCGGGAGATATGTAGGCCGCATGCTAACAGCTAGCAACTCGATGTCTTTGCTACAGTGCTGTTCCTTCACCGTGATATGTCCCGGTCTGCACCAGTTGTTATTGACATACATTATCACTCCTCCGCCCCTTGTCTTCCCACTGTCTGGTGTTCGGTCTGCCCGTATTGCGTGGAAACCCTCCAGTTCGATGTTAGCATCCGTTGCTAGTTCTGTTAGCCACGTCTCGGTATACAACATCAAACTACTCTCTCTGAAGACACTCTCGTAGCGGGAGATAGCCACTAGCTCATCAGTCTTACTGAGTAGCGATCGAACATTCCCCATAATAACGGATGGGAGGACGGGTCTGTACCTTATATTCCTCGCCCGCCGTCTTACTCCAGCTCGACATCCACGCCATTTCCGTCTTATTTTTCCCGGTATGTCGAGCTTTTTCGTTAGCATCATGGGCCGGTTAAGTGCTAACAGCTGGTCTCTATTGTACTGCCTCCTGCGAGAAACAGAGGCTCCGTCCGCTGGCTTAGGAGACATTTGGGCAATCTACGTGTTCAGATGGAATAAAGGTGACACTGGATCATAAAGATTGGCAAGAGAGCCAGATAGTAAATAGAAATAGGCAGAAATTGATCCGCTGTTGCAAAAAGGCAGCCTACTCCTGTGGCGCGGGAAGTAGAAGTGTTTGGCTCACTGTTTGCGTTCAGCTGAGTGTTCGCCATTTCTCTCCGTCTCCTCCCCTCCGGCCAAGCCGCCGGATCTCAGCCTCGTTCCCCGAGCTTATCACAATTTGGGAGAGGTTTTCAGCAAGTTGAGAGTGCTGTCGCTTCCGCCTCACTGCTCTTACGACTGCTGTGGACCTCATCCCAGGGGCGAAACTGCCATCTAGCTGGCTCTATAACATTTCTGGCCAGGAGAGGGAGGCAATGGAGAGATACATAGAGGACTCGCTGAACGCCAGCCTGATTCAGCCTTCTTCAGCTCCACTCGAAGCCAGGTTCTTCTTTGTTGGTAAGAAGGATGGCTCATTGCGCCCGTGTATCGACTACCGGGAGCTGAACGCTATTACCATTAAGGACAAATATCCTCTGCCCTTGATCAATTTCGCGTTCGAGCTCCTTCAACGCTCATGGGTATTTACCAAATTAGACTTACGAAATGCATTTCATCTCATACGCATTTGCGAGGGGGATTTATTTTATTTATTTATTTTACCTTTATTTAACTAGGAAAAAAACCCGTTGAGATTAAAAACCTCTTTTTCAAGGAAGTCCTGGCCAAGAGGCAGCAAAAAAATCACAAATACACTTACAATGACATACAAATCATATAAAACAGTTACAAATTAGTGAGGCCATCTCAAGTGTTCTCAATCTGGATTTAAAGTCGTTCAATGAAACAAGTTCCGTTAGTTTCCAGTCTTTTTGCAACATTCTGGGTTTAGAATCCATCATAGTACTGAAACAGCCTTAGCGAAGGTCACTAACGACCTCCTCATTGCATCTGATAATGGACTAGTTTCTGTACTTGTCCTTTTAGATCTTAGTGCAGCTTTTGATACTATTGATCATAATATTCTACTTGATAGATTAGAACACTATGTTGGACTTAATGGAACTTCGTTGCAGTGGTTTAGATCTTATTTATCTGATAGGTTCCAGTTTGTTCATGTAAATGATGAGTTTTCTTTCAGCTCAAAGCTCAGTCATGGAGTTCCACAGGGATCTGTGCTAGGCCCTACTCTTTTTAGTTTATATATGCTTCCGTTAGGCAACATTATTAGAAAGCACTGTATACATTTTCATTGTTATGCAGATGACACACAATTATACCTGTCAATGAAGCCAGATGATACTAATCAATTAGTCAAGTTAGAAGCCTGTCTTAAGGAAATCAAAGCTTGGATGACTTGTAATTTCCTGCTATTAAATTCAGATAAGACTGAAGTCATTCTTGTTGGTCCAAAAAAACCTTAGAAATTCCTTTCCAAATCAAACTTTCAGTTTGGATGCAGTTACTCTTTCTCTTAATAGCTCTGTGAGGAACCTTGGAGTTATTTTTGATCAGGATTTGTCCTTCAATTCACATATTAAATTTGTTTCTAAGACTGCCTTCTATCATTTGCGTAATATTGCCAAGATTAGGAGCATCTTGTCTCAGAGTGATGCTGAGAAACTGATCCACGCTTTTGTTAGCTCGAGATTAGATTATTGTAATTCTTTATTATCAGGCTGTCCTAAAACATCTTTAAAAAGTCTTCAGCTGATCCAAAATGCTGCAGCAAGAGTTTTAACAGGTACTAGAAAGAGAGATCATATCTCTCCGGTTCTGGCCTCCCTTCATTGGCTTCCCATAGAGTTTAGAATTAAGTTTAAAATCCTTCTTCTTACTTACAAAGCTCTAAACAATCAGGCTCCTTTTTATTTCAAAGATCTGATACTACCGTATCATCCTAACAGAGCACTACGCTCCCAAAATGCAGGATTACTTGTAATACCTAGAATCTCCAAAAGTACAATGGGAGGCAGAGCCTTCAGTTATCAAGCTCCTCTCCTGTGGAATCAGCTGCCAATCTGGATTCGGGAGTCAGACTCGATCTCTGTTTTTAAGAATAGGGCTAAAATCTACCTTTTTGATATAGCCTACAATTAGGGAGGGATCATGTGTTTCTGAACCCTCCCTTAGTTATGCTGCTAATAGGTTTAGTCAGCCGGGGGACCTCCAGTAATGCACTGGGCCTCACTCCTTTCCTCACTCTCTATGAAATATTTTTTTTTTGTTGGTCATTAACATTTGTTTGTTCTCTCCCATAGATTGAGTCCCCATCGTGCTGTTTGCTCTCTACATGTCTGTTCTTTTCTTCTTCTCTATCCCCTCACCCCCCAGCCAGTCGCAGCAGATGACTGCCCCTCCCTGAGCCTGGTTCTGCTGGAGGTTTCTTCCTGTTAAAAGGGAGTTTTTCCTCTCCACCGTCGCCAAGTGCTTGCTCACAGGGGATCGCCTGATTGCTGGGGTCTTTCTGCAACTGTGGGGGTCCCCCCTACAGTTGATAGTGCTATGAGATGACTGTTGTTGTGAAATGACGCTATATAAATAAAGTTGAATTGAATTGAATTGAATTGAACATGTTCCATGTAGAGGGGGCTGAGAACATGAAAGCTCTTTTTCCCAGCTCAGTACGGGCAAATGGAACAGAAAGCAGCAAATGATCATTAGAACGCAAACCAAAAGAATCAACACTTCTCAGTGTGATCAAATTACAAATGTAAGGGGGCAACAGTCCAAGCATGGCCTTGTAAATAAAAATGTACCAGTGAGTCAACCTCCTGGTGGATAAAGAGGGCCATCCCACTCTAGAATACAGTTCACAGTGATGGGTCAAGGCTCTACAGTTTGTAACAAACCTCAAAACAGCATGATATACAGAGTCAATCTTACTCAGAGACTGAGCTGAAGCGTTCATATACAAGAGGTCTCCATAATCTAAAATAGATTAAAAAAAGTTGCAGTACAAAGACGCTTTTTAACCTCAAAAGAAAAACAACATTTATTTTGAAATAAAAAACCCAGTTTCAGTTTAAGTTTTTTCACAAGATTTTCAACATGGGGTTTAAAAGTCAGAGCATCATCAAGCAAGATACCAAGATACTTGTACGAGTGAACCACCTCAATTTCATTTCCCTCAAAAGTGGACACTGTGGGAAAAATTTGTGGACTCTTCCTAAAATTTGAAAACCACATCAGTTTAGTTTTGTCAGCATTAAGGACTAGTTTTAGCTGCAGAAGTGTGTGCTGCACCACATTAAAAGCTTTCTGCAGAGAAGCAACAGCATTAGCAGGGGAAGAGCCAAAGCAGTAAATAATTGTGTCATCAGCATAAAAATGCAAACTAGCATCAGACACATTTTGTCCTAGATCATTAATGTACATAATGAATAGGAGGGGTCCTAATACAGAACTATGTGGCACCCCCTTGTGAACACTGACAATTTCAGAACACAAACCATCATATTTAATACATTGGGTCCTGTCACTCAAATAATTTGCGAACCAGGAGACTACATGTTCCGACAGTCCAAAACTGATGAGTCTTTGCTTTAAAACTGTGTGGTCCACAGTGTCAAAAGCCTTTGACAGATCAATGAAAAGTGCAGCACAGTGCTGCTTTTTATCAAGAGCAACAAGTATATCATTGACCACTTTTGTAGCAGCAGTAATAGTGCTGGGATGAGTGGAAGACAGCGTTTAGGACACATCAGGGGCAGTTTGAATATCTAGTCATGCCATTCGGGCTTACCAACGCCCCCGCCGTCTTCCAGCGGCTCATTAATGATGTCCTTCACGATATGCTTTATCAGTTCATATTCATCTATTTGGATGATATTCTCATTTTCTCCCGCTCGCCATGAAGTCCATGTGAGAGCTGTGTTACAGCAGCTTTTAGAGAACCAGCTCTACGTTAAAGCCGAGAAGTGTGAGTTTTCCACCACATCTACCACCTTCTTGGGCTTCATAGTGGCTGAAGGAAGACTGATTGCCAACCCAGCCAAGGTGAAGGCAGTGCTTGATTGGCCAACTTCCCACTCCTGGAGGGAGCTCCAACATTTCCTCGGGTGTGAAAATTTTTATCGCAGGTTCATTCGGAACTATAGTGGGATTGCACTGCCTCTCACGCAGCTGACCTCTGTTAAGGTCCCCTTCCGGTAGACAAAGGCAGCTGAACAGGCCTTTGCTAAATTAAAGGGCCTGTTCACGGAAACATCCATCTTGGCTCAGATCAACACGCAGCTCCAGTTCGTCCTCGAGGTGGATGCTTCTGATTCAGGGGTAGGCACTGTCCTCTCACAGCGCTCGCCCTCTGACCAGAAGCTCCACCCATGCGAGTTTTTTTCTCGGCAGCTCATGCCAGCCGAGAGAAATTACAACATAGGGGCAGAGAGCTTCTCGCCATTAAGTTGGCATTGGAGGAGTGGAAACATTGGCTTGAGGGGGCTATTCACCCCATTGTCGTGTGGACTGATCACAAGAACTTAGAGTACTTGCAGTCGGCCTGCTGACTTAATGCCAGGCAGGATCGTTGGGCCTTATTTTTCCAAAGGTTCAACTATAGATAAGATAAGATAAGATAAGATAAGATAAGATAAGATAAGATAAGCCTTTATTAGTCCCACAATGGGGAAATTCCAGGATTGCAACAGCACAGGGATAGCAACACTCAGAGCAACAATCAGAGGGCAAGAGAAAAAAAGAGCAGCGAGCATACATATGTACATATAAATATATATATATATATATACTGTATATATATATATATATATATATATACATATATATATAGACACAGTGCGGAGCATTGTAGCTAGATGGAATAGATATATAAATATATAAACAGTGCAGAGCATTGTAGCTGGATGGAATAAATATATGAGTATATAAACACACAGTGCGGAGTATTGTAGCTAGATGGAATAAATATATGAATATATAAACACAGTGCGGAGCATTGTAGCTAGATGGAATAAATATGTAGATATATAAACACACAGTGTGGAGCATTGTAGCTAGATGGAATAAATATGTAAATATATAAACACACAGTGTGGAGCATTGTTGCTAGATGGAATAAATATATAAATATATAAACACACACAGTGCGGAGCATTGTAGCTAGATGGAATAAATATGTAAATATATAAACACACACAGTGCGGAGCATTGTAGCTAGATGGAATAAATATGTAAATATATAAACACACACAACGTGGAGCGTTGTTGCTAGATGGAATAAATATACAAATATATAAACACACACAGTGCGGAGCATTGTAGCTAGATGGAATGAAACAGCACAACCGTCTACCTAGTTATCCTACATGGTATGATTATGTACCCATACATATTCTCACCCTCCATAGCAACCGGTATTTTCCTAGTTGTATACCGGAGGGGACCATTGTGTAAGTCTATTGCGTCTTTTGCATTCAATACTATTAGGTTGTCACGTCTTTTTGCTATCTCTGCGAGCAGCCCTGCTTAGGTTGTACAGTCTGACAGCTGTAGGTAGGAAGGACCTGCGAAACCTCTCGGTTGTGCACCTAGGATGATGTAGTCTGCTGCTAAATGAGCTCCTCAGTGCATTCAGTATATCCTGCATAGGGTGGAACTCGGACTCCAGCAGAGATGACAGTTTAGCCACCATCCTTCTCTCTCCCATCTCCTCCACTGGGTCAAGGCGCTGCCCCAGGACAGAGCTAGCTTTCTTGATCAGTTTGTTCAGTCTCTTCCTACCGGCTGCTGTAATGCCACTGCCCCAGCAGACCACTCCAAAAGTGATGGCTGATGCCACCACCATGTCATAGAATGACTTCAGCAGCGCCCCTTGTACACCAAAAGACCTGAGTTTCCTCAGTAGGAACAGCCTGCGCTGTCCCTTCTTGTAGAGTGCGTCGGTATTGTGTGACCAGTCTAGCTTATTGTTCAGATGAACACCCAGGTACTTGTAGGATGTCACCATCTCGATGTCTGTTCCCTGTATATTTACTGGTGCTGTGAGGGGTTGTCCTTGCCTGCGGCAGTCCACCACCAGCTCCTTAGTTTTCCTCGCGTTGATCTGGAGGCAGTTCCGATGGCACCAGTCCACAAAGTCCTGGATAAGCCCTCTGTACTCAGTTTCATCTCCGTTGGAGATGAGGCCAACGATCGCAGAGTCGTCAGAGAACTTCTGTAGATGGCAGTGTGTTGTATTGTGTGAGAAGTCCGCAGTATAAAGGGTGAACAGGAAGGGAGCCAAAACCGTTCCCTGGGGGGCCCCCGTGCTACCGATGATCGTGTCGGACACACAGTCCCGGGTTCTCACAAACTGAGGCCGGTTTGTGAGGTAGTCCAGGATCCATGATGACAGGTGCTGGTCCACCCCTGCGCACAGCAGCTTGTCCTTCAGGATCATCGGTTGGATGGTGTTGAAAGCACTGGAGAAGTCAAAGAACATGATCCTCACAGCATTCCCGGGCTTCTCCAGGTGGGACAGAGAACGGTGAAGGAGGAAGATCACCGCATCCTCCACCCCAATACCATGCTGGTAGGTGAACTGGAGTGGATCCATCGCTGGTCCCACCAGGGGGCGGAGGTGAGCAAGGAGCAGTCTCTCCAGGGTCTTCATCATGTGGGACGTCAGAGCCACTGGTCTGTAGCTGTTCAGATCTTTGGGGTGGGAAGTCTTTGGTACAGGTACCACACAAGATGTTTTCCACAGCTGTGGTACCCTCCCCAGCTTCAGGCTCAGATTGAAGATGTACTCCACAATCCCACACAGCTGGTCTGCACAGGACTTGAGGAGCTTTGCGCTGATGCCGTCCGGTCCCGACGCCTTCCTCGCCTTGATCTTCCTCAGCTCCGTCCTCACCTGGGTCTTAGTGAGGGTCAGGTTGGGGGGCTGTGTGTTGGGAGTGGGGGGGTGTTGGTGGAGTGGGGAGTGGGCAGCAGGACTTGATGTCTTCAGAGGCAGCAATGGTTGTTGTGCAGTCAGGGGGGAGGGCGGTTGGTCAAACCTATTGAAAAACAGATTCAGATTGTTCGCCCACTCCCTGCCCCCCGTGACCTGGGGGGAGATATTCTGGAGCCTAGAGATGGTTTTAAGGTTTCTCCAGACCCCGCCAATGTCGCTCTGTTGCAGCTTGTCCTCCATCTTCTTCCTGAAGCTGTCCTTGCCTTCTCTGATCTTTCTCCTCAGCTCCCTCTGTACGGACTTCAGCATCTCCCTGTTCCCCGACCTGAAGATCCTCTTCTTCTCTCTCAGAAGTGTTTTTATCTCAGGGTTGATCCAGGGTTTGTTGTTTGAGCAACACCGTATGGTCTTGGTGGGAACGGTGTTGTCCACACAGAAGCTGATGTAGTCCGTGATGGTGTGAGTGAGGCCATCAATGTCCTCACCATGTGGATCGCAGAGCTGCTCCCAGGCGGTGGTTTCAAAACAGCCCTTTAGAGCGTCCATTGCCTCCTTAGACCATAACTTCACTGTGCGCATGGCCGGAGGTTGTCTGTGCACTAGGGGTTTGTACACCGGCAGGAGGTGAACCAAATTGTGATCCAATATCCCGAGTGGGGGGAGTTGTGATGAGGTGTACACCTCCTTAGTGTTTGCGTAGAATAAGTCCAGTGTTTTGTTGTCTCTGGTGTGGCATGTGACATACCGGGTAAACGTGGGTAGAATGGGAGACAGTGAAACATGGTTGAAATCGCCTGAGGTGAGGAGAAGAGCATCTGGGTGTTCTGTCTGCAGCCTGCCAGTTACTGAGTGGATGACGTCACGCGCTGTCCCAGCGTTCGCTGTCGGATTTGCATAAATAACAATGCAGATCACGTGTGAGTATTCCCTCGGGAGATATGTAGGCCGCATGCTAACA
This sequence comes from Pholidichthys leucotaenia, assembly GCA_020510985.1. Classification (NCBI taxonomy): domain Eukaryota; kingdom Metazoa; phylum Chordata; class Actinopteri; order Cichliformes; family Pholidichthyidae; genus Pholidichthys; species Pholidichthys leucotaenia. Next base: position 122,890,395 of record CM035847.1, on the reverse strand, counting down.
GCTAGCAACTCCATGTCTTTGCTGCAGTGTTGTTGTTTAACAGTGATATGTCCCGTTCTGCACCAGTTGTTGTTAACATACATTATCACTCCACCGCCCCTTGTTTTGCCACTGTCTGATGTTCGGTCTGCCCGTATCGCGTGGAAACCCTCCAGTTCAATGTTAGCATATGCTGCTAGTCCTGTTAGCCAAGTCTCTGTGAACAGGAACAGGCTACACTCCCAGTATATGCTATCGTAGCGGGAGATAGCCACTAGCTCATCTACCTTTCCCAGTATCGATCGTACATTCCCCATAACAACGGATAGGAGGGTGGGTCTGTACCTTATATTTCTTGTCCGCCGCCTTACTCCAGCACTGCACCCACATCGTTTTCGCCTCAGTTCTCCCGGTATGTCGAGTTTTTCCGTTAGCACCAGGTGGCGGTTGAGTGCTAGCAGCTCTTCCCTGCTGTGCCGTCTCCTGCTATAAACAGTGGCTCCGTCCACCGGCTCGGGAGACATTTGGGGCGATCTGTGTGTCCGTGATATATATGGAGTGTAAGGTGTCGCCGGATCAGAAAGTTGTCACCGGATCAGAAAGAGAGAGGAAGAAAAAAAAAAACTCAGAATTGAGCCGCTGTTGCAAAAGGCAGCTGACTCGTGTGGCGCCGGAAGTGAAAAAAAAAATAAATACCATCACGTACTGGCCAGGCTCTCGAAATACTAAACCAGATGCACTATCGCGCCAGTTTGTTTCCAAGCAGGTAGCGCCTACATCCCATCCTCAACCTATTCTCCCCCACTCATGCATCCTCGGAGCCCTTACCTGGGATACTGAGTGGACAGTCCACCAGGCCCAGTCTCAGGAGCCCGTACCAATGGAGTGCCCCCCAGAACCACCTGTACGTCCCTCCAGGCCTCCGCAGCGACGTAATCCATGGGGTCACACCAGCTGTTTTGCCTGCCATCCTGGGATCACCCGCACCTCCAACCGGATTCGGCGGGTGTTCTGGTGGCCCACGCTGCAGCGGGACGTGCAGGAGTACGTGCGGCCCTGCCACATCTGTGTTCGGGGCAAGTCCGATTCCTCCCCTCCTGCTGGACTCTTCCATCCCCTACCCATCCCTGGCTGTCTGTGGTCCCACATCACCATGGACTTCATCACCAGACTTCCTCTCTCATGGGAAGTCGGTCATCCTAACTATCGTTGACCACTTCTCAAAGGCTGTTCATCTCATCGCCCTTCCTAAACTCCCCTCGGCCATGGAGACTGCGGACCTTCTCACCACCTACGTCATCCGTCTCCATGGTATCCCTATTGACATCGTGTCTGACCGGGGTTCCCAGTTTACGTCACAGGTGTGGAGGGCCTTCTGCAGGACGCTTGGGACAACCATCAGCCTGTCTTCGGGTCATCATCCTCAGTCTAACCGGCAGGCCGAGTGCGCCAACCAGTCTTTGGAGGCCACCCTGCGGTGCTTAGCAGCCAAAAATCCCTCTCCGTGGAGCATGCATCTGACCTGGGTGGAGTACGCTCTGAATTCTGCCGTCTCTGCAGCTACGGGGCTCACCCCCTTTGAAGCCTCATTGGGGTATACCACACCTTTGCTACCCATGGCCGAGAGGGAGGTCGCGGTGCCATCCATGGGGTGCCATGCTTGATGTTGCCGACGGATCTGGAGGGCTACCCATGCTGCCCTTGGCCGCTCCCCTGAGCGCAACCGCCTGATGGCTGACAGGAAGCGGGTCCCTGCTCCCAAGTACACAGTGGGCCAGCAGGTCTGGCTGGCAGCGGACTAGATTCCGCTGAAGACAGACTCAAAAAAGCTCTCCCCCCGCTTCCTGGGACCCTACACCATCTCCGGGGTGATGAACAATGTCACGGTCCGTCTGAAACTTCCAAGGACCCTGCGGGTGAACCCGACTTTCCACGTCTCTCACATCAAGCCCCTCTCAGTCAGCCCCCTCTGCCCTCCCCCCACCCCACCCCCGAAGCCTCCTCCTCCTCCCCGGATGATCAATGGCCAGGCTGCCTACACTGTGCAGTGGATGTTCGCCGTCAGGGCCGGGGCCTTCAATACTTGGTCCATTGGAAGGGCTACGGTCTGGAGGAACAATCCTGGATCCCCAGATCACATGTTCTGGACAAGGGGATGCTCCGGGCCTACCATCAAGCCCATGCCGACAAGCTCAAGGGACCGCCAGGAGGCACTCCTTGGGGGGGGGGGGCAATGTCATGGCTGTGAGCGCTCGCCCCCTCCTTCCCGTTGTTTCCCTTCTCAGGTCATCAACACACCTGGGTGAGGAGACGCACCTGCTGCCTTTCATCAGCCAGCGTTTATAAGGAGCATCTCTTCAGTGTGCTGACGCTGGCTCTTCTGGGTATACTGCCGTAGCAAAGTACTTCTGTAGCAAATGTTATTTTTTGAAAGGTGTAGCTTCCGCACTCACCTGTCTCTCTTCTCTTCTCCAGGTTGCTGCCACCGTGCGGGTTCGTCTCCGGGGACTGCGTGCGCTCACTGCCCCATCATCTCTGCTCTCCTGCAACCATCCTTCACCCGGTCAGACACCACCGACTCCACCACCTTCATCCTGCTGGTTCGTCTCCATCCCCATTCGGGGTTTTGCCAGTTCTCCCTATTATCCCATGTAAGTGGCAATTTGGCTCGCCCATTTTCCCAGTCTCCATTTCTCCACTCACAGCTCTCGTTCTCTCTCCACAGGCTGTTTCCTCTGGCAAGTGACATTTTCCCTAAGCTGTGCTTCATTTTGATATCTAATAAATCTCTCAAATGTGTGTTTGATTGTCCCTTTGTTGCTGCATCATGCACGTGAGCTGTTCCTAATTGGTAATCATGACAGAATTTAAAACAGATTGGACAGATTTATAACAAATGCATGAGCCTGCTACAAGGAATTTGTATTGACCTAGCTTTATTTGTGAGATTGCATATTTATTATATTTATGCAATTTATGTTTGACAAATGGACATCACATTAACAGTACATTTCCACAGGATCCGTCGTTTTCTGCTTCTCATTCAGTGTCTACATGAAACGGAATGAGATTCAGGCTGCAGTGTGTCCAGTAGCCTGTACTTCACCCCACCTCTCATTTGCATATAGTTGACCTTTTTTAACTTTATGCAAATGAGGTCTGGCACCCGGCATGCATCGGCTGCAGTGATGTTCTGCTGAACGTTTAAACCGCAGATTGTTATGGTGCGGCCCTCACGGACCGCTAATGAGACGCTGCAGCAGCCATTGAGTTTGTACATTTATTCAATAAGGACAGAATGACAAAATAATGAGCCTCGTGGGGCAAAACACAAATAAAGACAAGACACGACACTTACATATAAACAGCAAGGACGGAACCTGAACGCTGGGAAGAACTGGCTTCGGGGTTAGGGAAACCAGACTGGAAGGCAGTAGGGATGTAATGATATCAAAATCTCACGGTACGATACGATTTCAATATTGATCTCATGGTACGATATTTGTTGTGATATTGTGGAGAGGCTCACGGTATTGTAAAATAGCTCATAATATTGTGTTTGTGATGATAATAACCAAAAACTGCCATTAAATCTGTTTTTGCCAGTCACCAGGCCATTTATTTTTATATTTATGGATCATGACAACATAAAATGCTGATCACTTAGTGCTTTTAAAGTGCAAGTTCAAGTCAGGAACATCAATATACCATTTGGTAATATTTGGTCACATAACTGATTCTTCTTATGTGCAAGGATCATACTAAGCAGCAACTAGAACAACTGTAAACAACAACAGGGAATTCCCTTTCAGCGCAAACGAAGATCAAGTTAAGCCAGGTTCAATGTGTAAAGTAAAATTAATCATAAATGTGCTAGGCAAATAAAAACAGCCTGTTGAAACAATTAAGTCAGGCAAAAAGTCTACTGGAAAACATTGACCTATCCTTTAGCTTATGTTCAAGTTTTTCTTCAGAAAGATCAAAAGATCTACATTGCAAGGGAGAAGACGAGACCTCTGGGCATTTACAATATCCCCTGCTGTAGAAAATACTCTCTCACTGGGCACTGAGGTAGCGGGTATACACAGGTAGGTCTTTGCTAATGAGGACATTATCTTTGCTAATGAGGCCATTGTCTGTCCCCCACCCTCTCTCCTTTAGTGTTTTTAGACACGGCAAAACCAAAATGCCTCCACACATCTGATTTAAAAGTTGCTGGGGCTTGCACAATCTCAACTTCGGGGGTGTTTTCTTCAGTATTTACTTGAGCCGAACTTTGTCCGCCGCTGTCCGCCGCCATGTTTGTTGTGTGGACAGCATGCAGCATGCACTCCTATTGGCTCAACAACAGTTCTTGTGACAATGCAGTGCAAAGGATCATGGTCTGTGCAGTTTACAATGCTTTATTGCGCGGGAGCCTGCTTATTTCTTGTTGTTTTTTGACAGATACCCACCCTCTTAATATCGTAACACGACCACGATGGTATCAAGACACTTTTATTACCGCGATATCGCGATAACGTCAATATCGTTACATCCCTAGAAGGCTGACGAGGTTGCAGCCCCGAGCAAACAGAGCTGCTCCCTTAAATAGGGCATGACATATTAACAGATTAATCAGCTGATGAAAGATCATCAGCTGATTGGAATCCAGCCGTCCAGCGGAGCTCCGCTCCTGACAGCCGGAAGCACCGCCGAGATGCTGTCATAATAAAAGCCGAGGCCAAAGAGGTGCACCGGAGGAGAGAACGGGGAACTACCGCACAACCCGAGTGCAAACAGAGTCAGCACACGGACCATGACAGTTGCCCCCGTTCACGAGGCAGATTCCAGACGCTGTGTAACATCGAGCCCCCCCACCTGGAAGGTCAACAGGACCACCCCAAGGAGGGAGGAGGGGGAAAAAGGCCAAGGAGGGCCAGAGTCCAACCTCATCTCAGAGGAAACAAAATAAAGGAAAAACAAGCTACCACAATCAGAACAGAATACGGAATACAGGGGCCAAAAAAACCCCCCAAAAAACCAAACAGGCATATACACTGCACTTAAAGAGAACCTATGAGGAGAAGACAGCAAAAACCCAAATGGCTACAAACAGAACACTACAAGCAGTCCAACAGAGAGCCACAGGAGGAAAAAAAAAACAAACAAACATCTTCACACCTCACAGAGACAACAGGAACTCAATTATATGCACAAAATGCAGCGTACACCCAAAATACCAGGGACAAAAAAAAAAACTTGTGCTACAAAGCAGAGATCAATATAATTCATCTTAGTCCAGGTAATGGGCAACCAACAAAGAAACAACCCCCAGGCTACAGAGGCGGGAGAGAGAGAGAATAAAAAACACGCGCTAAGGAGCGGCGAAATCAGTTCAAATACACACACACCAGCGCATCCCAAAAGATACAGATGAGCAGAAAAAACAAAAAAACAGGGATGACAGCAGGCAAAACACATTAGCATGGAAGCAAACAGTTCAGGGGGCAGCCCTGCGTCTAGCGTCCAAATCGCTGGCAGGGGGAAAAGGAACAGTTCGGGCGGTCTACCCCAGTCCCAGGCCAGGAAACACAGTATCTCAGGCAGCCGGACCAGGTCGCCGAACAGAAAGTTCAGTTTGTCGGGTGGCCGACCCAGAACGCCAAACCAGCGAAACAGTCTCCTAGGCGGCCGACCCGGGTCATCATGCCACCAGGACCACAGGGGAGAACTTGGAGACGGCCTCCCTATGGCGAGGAGTGGCGAGGGAGAGCCAAGCCGATTACGGGGAAACCCAGCGGCCCCAGGTGGAAGGGAAAACGGGACGGGAAGAGGGGAAGGGACCAGTCCGGCGCTGATCGGTGAAGAATCTGCAGCTCCTTCTCTGAACCCCACATGGACTGGCGCTGCGCTCACGTTGGGTCCCAAGCAGGACTGTGCCACCCCCACGACGGACCCCGACTGGGTCAGCATATCACCCACGTCGGACCCCGACTGGGTTAATGCTGCACCCGCGATGGACCCCGATTGGGTCATGGCTGCACCCACGTCGGACCCCGATTGGGTCACGTCTGCACCCGCGATGGACACCGACTGGGCCGGGACCACACCCATGACGGACCCTGACTGGGTCGGCGTAGCACCAGGGACGGCCTCCAAACCCAAACCCGGAACCTCCAGCACAGCGACCGGGATCGACTCTGCACCGGTGACCCTGGGAGAAGGCTCAGGAGAAGAAAAAGAACCGGGATCAGGATCACCGGCAGTGACAGATCCCAGCGAGACAAGCTCGGATGCAGCGGACGGCCGCACCCGGCTCGTCTCCCCATCAGACAAGCAAAAATGTTCAAGAATTGAGAGGATAAAGACAAAGTAGAGCACTTGCCTGATCTCGAGTTCTGTCACCATCCAGGACTTCGACAATCCAGGTTCCGATGGAAGAAGGTCGTCATCTGGTTCCCACTCGGCTACGGCGGGCTCCGCAGCCAGCATGATGGAGTCCACAGTCTGGAGATCCCCTGACGCAGATGTCCAGGCCGAGGGCCCGCACGGCGTGATGGCAGGGGCTCCGTGACCTGCTGGGTTGGACTGTCCCTCCGTGGAGCCCCGGGGACGCTTGCTCGTCGGCGCAGGCTCCAATCCGCAGTCCGCCCTCCTCCTCTGCCCGTGTCGTGGCTGCGGGGCTGGATCCAGGCTCTCCAGGCCCGCAGGCTCCCTCCTCATCCAATGGCGTAGTCCACGCTCAGGGGAAGGAGACACAAAAGGTAGCAGGTTCATAATTAATTTCTGCAGCAGGTGGAGGGAGCTTGGGGGACTGTGAACCCCGAACTCCAGCCCCAGGAATCAAACAAGGCAGCTCATTCAGTGAAGGAAAAGAATGAAGAGACACTTGCCTGATCCGCTGAGAGCAGCCGGAACCCGCTACAGTGGACTTGGTTCTCCCCTTCCCCCGCTGGATGGAGACAGAGGACCCCCCGGGAAGACGAAGAGGAGCCTCTCACACCAGATCAGGAACGGGAGCAGCCGGAGATGGACTCATGGAATTCACAGCAGCTGGAGGGGGCGTCGAGGAGGGGAGAGGAACAGCCGAGGCGAACCGGGATTGAGGAGCTGACAGAACAGCGGGGACAGATGACCCGGAGGCGGAGGCGGCTGTCTTACTCCTCCAACGAGGCACGGAGGCTGCAGCTGGCTGGGAGACAGAGTTCGTGCGGCTACCAGGAACTGGATCCGGACGGGGTTCTCACTGAGGCTTGCAGTCAGCACAGTGACAACATTTACCGGCAGAGGATGAGGCGAAGGTGAGGTCAGGGCAACGCTACTCCTGCACGGAAACCGAGGCGAGTAGGTCAACGTATTCGGGGTCCTCATACAGTTCTGGATTCCTATCCGACAGCCTAACCACCGCCGTCACATGCTTCATGATTTGTGTAGGATGGAAGGCAGAGTGAGCTGCAGTCACTCGGTCCCTGATGGAAGCTGCTACCAGCTGTAAGTCCTTCGAGGGAATCCCGACTGACGTCTCACTCCGGCGGGGATGACCTCTGGGCGGTGCAAACTCCTGGACTGGATGAGGGACAGGAATAGGGTCCCGACGCGAGGATGCCTAATCTTCGGCTTCCTACCGGAGTTTCCCTCCAGCCCACGGAGCTTCTCTCGTTGAGCAGAGATGTCCGCCTTCCTTGCCGTGATCTCAGGGTGGTTGGCGTAGCGAGGATGGTGGTTAATTGTTGCCTCAGCGAGGTCCAAGTACCAGCGCGAGCCGCTGGGGACGGGATGGTTACGAGTGTTGGAGAGGATCCCATCGATCTCGATGACAGCCATGACTAGCTCGTAGCCCAGGCTCATAGCGTAGCCCTTGAGCGGCGACGCCGTCTCCCAGCACACTGGTACACTGAACAGGAAAACTACAAGTCCAATTAAGCAAACTTACGGTCACCGGCGTCTTTTTTTGGCTGCAACCTACTGTTATGGTGCGGCCCTCATGGACCACTAATGAGACGCTGCAGGCAGCCGTTGAGTTTGTACATTTATTCAATAAGGACAGAATAACAAAATAATGGGCCTCGTGGGGCAAAACACAAATAAAGACAAGACACGACACTTACATATAAACAGCGAGGACGGAACCTGAACGCTGGGAAGAACTGGCTTCGGGGTTTGGGAAACCAGACTGGAAGGCAGACGAGGTTGCAGCCCCGAGCAAACAGAGCTGCTCCCTTAAATAGGGCATGACAGATTAATCAGCTGATGAAAGATCATCAGCTGATTGAAATCAAGCCGTCCAGCAGAGCTCCGCTCCTGAAGCACCGCCAAGACGCTGTCATAATAAAAGCCGAGGCCAAAGAGGTACGCTGGAGGAGAGAACAGGGAACTACCGCACAACCTGAGTGCAGACAGAGTCAGCACACGGACCATGACACAGATGTTGATGTCCAAAGAATGACGGATTGATTAACTGCTGTTCACTGCATCAAGTGTTGTTAGAAACACTTTTCGCTGGTTTGTTTTAAAGACATTAGATTTGTAATCCGCCATGTTGTCTGGGAGCCTCAGTCTGTGGAAGATCACCCATGGACAGATCCGTTGACCAGTCAGGTGCAGCCTGCGTGTTCTCATCAGCAAGATCAGTGAGAGTCTTTCCCCCTCAACAGAGCTCTTTTGACTATTGGTTTTCCAAAATGTCAGTTATTTTCTGTCACTCCACCTGGTTACACCTCATCCCCACACCACAACACAACCCCGATGCGATGCCTTCCGACAAAAAATGGACCAATGGATACGTACCATAACATTATTAGTAACTTTTATATGAAAACTCTTAAATCCAAATGGATGAAAAAAATGTTACGTGGATCAAATGGATAAAGTATTGAAAATTTCCTCTTTTTTAATGCATGAAACCAACATATCAGTGGCTGCAGGAACTACACACGTGGACAAAATTGTTGGTACCCCTCTGTTAATGAAAGAAAAACCCACAATGGTTACAGAAATAAACTGAATCTGACAAAAGTGGTAATAAATAAAAATTCTATGAAAATTAACCAATGAAAATTAGACAATGCTTTTGAATTGTGGTTCAACAGAATTATTTTAAAAAACAAACTCATGAAACAGGCCTGGACAAAAATGATGGTACCCCTAGAAAAGATTGAAAATAATGTGACCATAGGGACATGTTCAACCAAGATGTGGCCTCTACTTAACATCACAGGTGTCTACAAACTTGTAATCAGTCAGTCAGCCTATTTAAAGGGTGACAAGTAGTCACTGTGCTGTTTGGTGACATGGTGTGTACCACACTAAACATGGACCAGAGGAAGCAAAGGAGAGAGTTGTCTCAGGAGATTAGAAAGAAAATTATAGACAAGCATGTTAAAGGTAAAGGCTATAACACTATCTCCAAGCAGCTTGATGTTCCTGTGACTACAGTTGCACATATTATTCAGAAATTTAAGATCCACGGGACTGTAGCCAACCTCCCTGGACGTGGCCGCAGAAGGAAACTTGATGAAAAATGGAAGAGACGGATAATACGAATGGTAACAAAAGAGCCCAGAACAACCTCTAAACACATTCATGGTGAACTCCAAGGTCGAGGTACATCAGTGTCAGATCGCACCATCCGTCGTTGTTTGAGCCAAAGTGGACTTCATGGGAGACGACCAAGGAGGACACCACTGTTGAAAACAAATCATAAAAAAGCCAGACTGGAATTTGCCAAACTGCATGTTGACAAGCCACAAAGTTTCTGGGAGAATGTCCTATGGACAGACGAGACAAAACTGGAACTTTTTGGCAAGGCACATCAGCGCTATGTTCACAGACGCAAAAATGAAGCATACCAAGAAAAGAACACTGTCCCTACTGTGAAACATGGAGGAGGTTCTGTTATGTTCTGGGGCTGCTTTGCTGCATCTGGCACAGGGTGTCTTGAATCTGTGCAGGGTGCAATGAAATCTCAAGACTATCAAGGTATTCTAGAGAGAAATGTGCTGCCCAGTGTCAGACAGCTTGGTCTCAGTCACAGGTCATGGGTCTTGCAACAGGATAATGACCCAAAACACAAAAACACCCAAGAATGGCTAAGAGCGAAACACTGGACTATTCTAAAGTGGCCTTCTATGAGGCCTGATCTAAATCCTATTGAACATCTGCGGAAGGAGCTGAAACATGGCGTCTGGAGAAGGCACCCTTCAAACCTGAGGCAACTGGAGCAGTTGTCTCATGAGGAGTGGGCCAAAATACCTGCTGAGAGGTGCAGAAGTCTCACTGACAGTTACAGAAATTGTTTGATTGCAGTGATTGCTTCAAAAGGCTGTGCAACAAAATATTAAGTTAAGGGTACCATCATTTTTGTCCAGGCCTGTTTCATAAGTTTGTTTTTTAAAATAATTCTGTTGAACCACAATTCAAAAGCATTGTCTGATTTTCATTGGTTAATTTTCATAGAATTGATGTAGTATGGTTTTGTGAACTGCATTAGCCTTAAAATAAAAATAATAGCAGTTTAAAAGGTGAAATGTCAGCATCCACATGTATGCTAAGAATTAATACATAATTCTAATATTAATCTTTGAAACTAATGGAGAGATCAACACCAGAACCAGCTTTAGAAAGTTTCTGCATTCTTTCATCTTTGTATTTTTACAATGTCTGTATTTTTGTTTAAAGGCAAGAAATAATTAGATACCCTTCAAAATAAAACATGGATGCTTTTCATTCTATTGTACATTCATGTAGGGCCACAATTTATTATTTCTTACTGTAAAAATGTTATATTTAGGCTGCCATTACAGGGACAGTAAAATGTATTTCCATGCATTCCATTTCCATACATTTCCATGCAAAATATACTCAAAAAGACAATAGAATATAAAGGGCAATATACAGTAAATATAATATATACAACCAATAGAATATACAGTATTTGTAGTGATCACACTTAAAGCTTTTAAATCCTTTAATGCATGCTTTATCATCTCACTAGAGGGCAAGGTTTACCATCTCTTCTAATACCTCTGAATCCTCTGATTTTGATGGGGGTTTTTTTTTAATAAAATCATTCTAAAATTCCTTGATTAGCAATAAGTCACGTATACACCCTCCATCTATCAGTGTTTGAGGTGAGGATGTTTGTGGAACTCTTACCTTTCCTCAAAGTGCTGAGGTCGTTGAGCTGCATGTTGGAAGGCAGGGACATGTTCTCTCGGGGGATGTGGGTCTTATCCGCGTTCTTTGTCTTCAGATTGGCTGAGTCACTGTGTGGATGGCGTGGAGAGATATCAGACTTGGATTAGCGGTGTTATTGATTTCTATGATGGACAGAAAAGTGTTAGAAATGCTCTCACTAGTGTTCTCTTTCTAGCGTGCTAAATGTGTGTGAATGTGTGTGTGAACGGTGAAGGGATTGGCACCGTACTGCGGCTGCCTCATCCACCCAGGTGGATGCTCTGAATTTCCCTCTGGGGATTAATAAAGTATACAAAATACAAAAAAGAAAAATAATAAAGTGCTGAGGTGGAAAGTATTAGGTGAGATGTGGAACAGAAACAGTGTTGCTGTGGTGTTATTGAAGGGCAGAAGAATATTGGGATGACTGAATATCTCTCACTTGATATGCAGACAAAAAAAAAAACAACTTCAGAACTATTCATTATCCAAAACTAATGTCTAGTGTTTGCTGGTCTCATGAGAGGTTTTTTCTAGCTAAGAATGTCACCTGGTTTTGAGTTTCTATTTCCATTTCTTTTTTAATTCTAGTTTTATCATTCCACTTCATTTTTATACCATGTCTGTGTCATCTTGGCAAATTACTTGTGGCACTATGCAGGAAATACACTGGCTCACCGTCACCCTAATATCCTATTATGTTATTAAAATAAAGAAATAAATAATAAAATAAAAATAATATCCTATTACACAAGTCAGATTACTTTACTTACCTCCTCTTTGTCATCAGAATCTCCACTGTCTCATCTGTAATATAACACAAGTATTTATGTTTGCCAACAAAACACTACAATTCAGGCTACAGCAGTAATTACTTTCAACTCTTTTTCCAAGTATATTAAAGCCTTACCGATGGACTTGCTATTATTCTTCTGCATGAGGCAGAGAACGATCAGACTGAGGATGAGGAGGGCCATGAAGGCCATGGCTCCTCCAGTCACTATTCCCAGCATGGGCACCTCCACTCTAGACTGTAGGAACTCTGAAGAGAGAAGAGAAATGGACTTAGCACTATAATATCTGACGTTTAAAATGAACCGTATATACGGTAATGTCATCTCATTAGTCTCCATGCATATTGCTTCCTGAGCTAAATCTAATTTTGTATGCCGGCAGGTAAGGCAGGCAAATGCTTGGGGCCTCAGGCCTGAAGGGGGCCCCCGAGGACTGACTAACTTTGACTCACTACAGCAATGACAATGTGGAGAGTTTGCAATGACATTAGTAGGCCAGCACAGAATTCCCAAAAGGGGCCCCACCCCCACCTCTCACTCTGGCCAGTACCGGTGCATGTCTTATGTAAACAAATGAGTGAGAGTGGCTGTATTAAAATGAAGCAAAGTTATCCATCTGGCAGTGACAAAAGAAAGAAGAAAATAGAAAGAGGCGAAAAGAAAGCAAGACAGTAGTAAGTAGTGCGAATAATACAGCAGTTAATTTAGCTCAGAGCAGCTTAGTGTGTCCTGCCTCTGGTGGTCCTGATGTGACCGTAGTGAGTACCTGGGTGTCGTGGTAAGGACACGGGTACTTATCTTGTTTGCTCAGCTATGTGTAATGACAATAAAGTTGAATCTCATCTCATCTCAGCAGGCTGCAAATAAAACAGCTAACTTGGACAATACTTTTTCTTTAGTTAAAAAATGAAAGTTGTGTCCAGCCAAGCTGAACTGTCAAGCTAAGCATGCTAAATTATAGAATTTATATGCAAGAAATTTGGATAATGTGCTACTAAGATGCATTGACGGAAGTTATTGTGTGCTGTGTGTTTATGATACAATATTTATATAATATTTGCCCTGTATATTTATATTGTGTCCACTTTGTACGTTGCACTTGTTTTCTGAAGTTCTTTTGATATTTAAAGTTATTTAATTATGTTTTTATTGTTCTGGTTTTCATTTTTCTGGTTTTTATTCTTCAGAATTCTGTTTTTGAATTGAATGTTTATATTATTTTAAAAAGATACTAATGCACACTTCTGAAATTAAAAAAAAATGTTTACATTTCACATTTTTTGTTAATGTCAGAATATTAATTATATAAGGGTGATGAACGCTGATTGGAGGGGCCCCCTGTGAATTTTTGCCTAGGGCCCCAAGACTATAGAACCGCCTCTGGCCTTTGTGTAGCTTTGAAAAGAAAACTGCCGGATCACATCCCATCCTTGCATTCTTCTACTACATGCTTGAGTCTGGACTCGGAAGGCAGTGCTATGGTAAGAATGGCCACTTTAGAAACAGACACACATCTACTTACAGTATATCATTTTCGTGTATGTACAGTCTATAATTCTACTCTGTAAATGTGTTGAAAAGACTGACCAGGGTTGAATAATGACTTTTCCAGATTTCTCAATATCTAGGCATCATGTCTGATTATTGAAAGGATAACAAGAATCAAATATCAAGCTGTATACAACGGACAAGTGCTTTAGTTTCTCTCTTTGCTTTGTAGTCTTGGTTATATCTGTAATTTCCACATTGTGGGACTAATAAAGAATTATCTTATCTAATCCTGAGTGATCACTTGTGAATAGGCTTGGCTACATAAATTTAAACAGTCTGCCTAAACAAAAGAGAAGGAATCACACCAAAATTTCATTATCCACTATTATCCCATAACAGTTAGGCTTTTAATTGGTTCTTTTTAATTAATTCATGTGCATTTTTAACAGTCAGCAGTAGGTGCAACAAAAATTCTTGGTCTAGATCAGGGGTGTCAATCATGTGCAATGGAAGGCCAAGAACCTGCAGGCTTTACCTCCAACCAGTGTCTTCAACAGCAGATTCCACTGAATTTCTTCCCACTGGCTGCTGATAAGTGGAAACACCTGCTGAAGACACTAGGTAGAAGAGAAAACCTGCAGGGTCTTGACCCTCCATGGCACATGATTGGACACCCCTGGTCTAAATAGATGCTAGCTCCACACCAAATATCAACCCAAGGCTTTTAACCAATGGGTTCCAGACTAAACATAAAGATTAAAATTAGTGACCCAAAAATCAGAATCAGAATCAGAATCAGAATCAGGTTTATTGCCATTGTTCATGTAGTACACAAACTAGGAATTTGTCTCGGTACAATGCTGCAACATTAAACATGATAAGATAAGAGAAATAAACTATACATGTAATAAAGTGTAGGATAAGTTACTTAAAACTACCTAAATCCTACTTTTCAACAGTTACTTGTCCATTTCTAAAAACAAGCTGCAGATGATGAAGATGTTTATGTAATGACGTATTTTTTTGGTAGTCAAGTTCCTGGGCTGAAAAATATTTCCAACAAAAAATTGCAAGACTAAATGCACTGGGTATAAAAAGCCTTAGAGGTGATTCTGATGTTCATTTGCAGGTCGCCCAGCTACCTCTTCACCAGTCTTGTGGAGGGCTACCCTTTATGGTAAACTAATCTAACCAGTTAGCCCAAGTATTTTAAACAGACTTTCACTAAGAATGTGAAACCTGGATTGGTTGCCTTTGTGATGGAATTTCCCTTTTCTGGTTACCATCACTGACCTGCCAGTGTGAGATTGCTCTGCACAGTTCCCACACTGTTGCTTGCATTCAGCGAGACATTCCCTGAAAGGCTGCTGAGGGTGACCCTCAGCGTGTGATTGGTCAGCCAGGGGTAGCTCTGTGAGTCCAGTATCAGGAAGTCAGAAGTGTTGGTCACCAGCTGGCCAGACTGGTCCACAAAGGTGATGGTGGCTGGAGGGTTTGACCTCACCAAGGCGAAGAGCACCAATGAGAGACCAGGGTCTGAGCTTTGACTGTAATGGGCTTTCACTCTGAGGATCTCAGGCTGGACTGGGACACAAATAAGACAAGCAAGTCATCGATTGCACTTACCTTAAACACACAACTCTACTTACAATTCCTGAAATACTCACACTGGACATTGAGTGTGACGGTGGCGTTATAGCTCTCCCCTGTCCTGGGGTTTGAGGCGACACACACTAGCTCTCTGTCCCATTTCTTTGCCCGCAGAGAGAACGTGCTGTTGTGATTAGTGCCCGGTCTCATGATTTCAGAATCCTTTTGGGATGTCATCACCAGACGTCCACGGTTTGGCGATTTCTCTCTCTGCTGTTCCCCATTCAAGTACCATGTCAGCAGGGGAGGGGCATGGGGATCAAAGCCGTCTGATTGGCAGTTGAACCTGTGTGTCATGTTCTCTTTCAGTGTCAGAGCTGCCTGGTGTCGTCCATCAATTTTTGGGATGGGCTCAATTGCACCTGTGGATACAAGAGCAGCAATAATGGCAGTACCTAATGGTGATGTGTTAATTTGTATAATCCAGTGACTTTGAAGGAAACACTAAATAATTAGCAGAAGAGATGAGGGATTAATTCACTTCAGCTATGGCAGAACTACAAGTCATCTTACCAGTCCAGGACAAGGCGAGCGTGTGAAGGAACACAACTGCGGAGCCTGATATCCACCTCCTTAGACACGCACACCACATGATAGCCCAGGGGAGCACCACTCACACTTGATCACATCTACCTGGTCAAATAAAGCAATAACCATTATTTCAATCAAAAAAGGCATCTCATACTTCATCATGAAATATCTGCAAAATGTCAATGTTCACTCCCCAACTGGTAATTTCAGTGGCCGTAATATCTTGTAATAATGTTATAATAAGGATAGTAACAGCAGTCATTGAGGTTAAGACTACTTAAAGACTACTTTAAATTCCTGTGGTCAAATTAGCATCTCTTTACAACATAATATATAACAAGAATTTAGACAAAACAATAAACACTTAAACATACTATAAAAAAAGCATAAAACAAAGTAACAAAAACAGGTAAAATGCATAACGAGGTTAAAATATCTGAGGATTTTATAGATGTGTTGAAGAATAATTACAGTACCTAAGAAAATTTTAATCTCTTGTCATACAATCTGATTGCTGTAGGCACAAATGACTTATTGTACCTAATTTTTCCTCTGCGGAATTCTGCCATTTGATCTGTTGCGTCTCAAAATTTACAAATAAAGAGGAAGTGTAGAATCACTAAGGATTTGGTCTGTCTTTTTTTAGGATGCCCTTCCTAATGCAACCCTCTCCAATTTACCTGGGTTTGGAACTGGCACAAGGAGTACACTGGCTTGTGCTCCCCTCATTGATGGGAAACCAACTTTCCTTTCCTCATTCTGTTATGCTGAGCACCAAGCTAGAAGGCAGAAAGTGTCATTCTTATAGGGGTGGGTTCAAAAGCTTGAAGAATCAATATCAAATCAATTTTATTTGAATGATCCAATATCAACTAACAAAATCCTAAGATCAATCTTTTTAATATAATGCATTTTCATGTGTGAAACTTATAAGAGATTTACAGGAGATCTCTCATGTGGTTGGACTAACCCAGCCACAGTGGGGTGCAGAAGCCAGTGCACTCCTAGTGGGAGGGCATCTGGCGTAAAACTTTTGCCAAATCAAACATGCGGATCATGACAAATGAGCCTTCTATACCAAATCGGTTGAGGCACAGGTTAACGACCGCCACCGGTGCTGTTGGCTGACAGGGTACCAGTGGAAATTGGGCTACTGTTGGTTGAAAATTGAGGAGAAGGAGGAGAGGTGTAGCTAAAGTCTTGCATTCATTAGGGGTGGGAAAAAAGCTTGATTCAGTGATGGATCACAATACTTGGCACTGGCGACAATGCATTGATCCATAAATGCATGGATCAATCTTTTATTTTTTTTAAAAATGTCCACACGTATACTTTTGGGTTATCAGTTATTCAGTGGCGTTTTCAGTCCACTAGATGGCAAAAAGCAAGCACCCAGTCAAGTGAAGTTATAGCTTGTCTCGAAGACTTGCAGCCAGCTTTGACAGTTAGGAAGCAGTTACCTCAATGTTAGCTCAAATGTTGGGTCTTTTTTGGATTTTATAACAAAGATGGAAGGAAAGACCTTGACATGACACACAACCCGCAAGAAGCATTGCACGAGAAAAAGAAAAAACACTCGGAACACAGCGGGCCAGCACACATCTTGGAGCAGCATTAGCAACGGCTAAGCTAAAGAGGCACCGGCATGGAGCTTTTTCGCCAATTGCCAAGTAAGTAAAGTTTATTTATGAAGCACTTTTTGGAGACATACAGTCACAAAGTGCTGTACAATAAAATGGAATAAAAGGAAATTGATAGATTATGGTGCACATATGTGGTTTCATATGCTCACATGTATATTACTTTTCATATGCTCACATATATATCACTGTATGTTTATTGTGGCTTCACGTCTCAAGAGGAACAAAGGGTCTGAGCCTCCTGGGGATAAGAGGAGGATGTGAGAGTTGGCCTTCTGATATGCAGAGAGGTGGTCGTGAAGGATTTCCTGACCACCGGGATTTTGGTGGAGGCGAGAAGGCCTGTAGGGGGATGCATTGTGTTTGGGATTTAAAGACAATGTGATTTTGTGCTTTGATGTCCGGGGGTATAAAACGGACAGCTGTTGGGGGTTACGTTCTCTTTCTGCTTTTGAATGTTGGAGAATGTGTTGTGAATAAAACTGAACCTGAGGAATAAACTCAGCCTCATCCTTTCCACACATCTCCACACTGGTGACCTTAAGACGTATTATGGCCGGAGACGATTCTCCTGGGCCGGACTCATCAGGAGCCAGCCAAACTAATGCAGCCACAGTCCAACTACCAGACTTCTGGCAGAACAGTCCGCGCTCCTGGTTTAACGCAGTCGCGGCACAGTTCCATCTTCGGAGGGTTTCGACAGATGCCACAAAGTTCTACCATGTGGTTGCAAAGCTGGACAACCACACAGCCCAGCGAGTGGAGAGCCTGATCAACCACCCGCCAGACGACGACAAGTACGGCACATTGAAGGCCGCTCTCATCCGTTTTTTCACCCCCTCGCTGGGAGAGCGAGCAGAGTGGCTCCTGGCGCTGACTGAAGGTGAAGGCGACAGACCTGCAGACCTGATGGCGAAGATGGTGAGTTTGAGAGACTCCGAAAATGATGGCTTCATTTTCACCCACCTTTTCCTCAGGACCCTACCGTCAGCGGGGAGAGTTACCCTGGCCAGTTCACCGCTGCTGGCCCGGCGAGACTACCACGAGCTGGGCCAGGAGGCGCAGCGACTCGTCGACGCCAATAGACGACATGCGGCCACGGCCGCAGCAGCAGAGCTGGGCGCAACGTCCAGAGATGGCAGGGGGCCAGAGGCTGCAGCACCAGACTCACCGACGACGGCGGCAGCGGGGGCCAGGAGACGTGGAGCAGACGACGTCCTTTGCTTTTACCATTGCCGTTTCGCCGAGAGGGCACGCAAGTGCATTCCACCGTGCCATTTCAAACGCTCGGGAAACGCCAAGACCGGGAGTCGGTAGCAGCTGCGGCTCTCGGAGAGGAGAACAAGCTGCTCTACTTGAGGGACGCGCGCTCGGGGAGGCACTTCCTCATCGACACAGGCTCCCAGCTGAGTTTCATCACACCTTCCTACGCCGACTGGCTGGCGCCTTCCAGTGGCCCCGGAGTGTCAGCAGCGAACGGCTCGGCGATTAAGACCTTCGGGGAGAAGACTCTGCCTCTGTCTTTACACGGTCGTGTATTCGAGTGGACTTTCGTCATAGCAGCAGTCAACTTCAACATGTTAGGTGCTGATTTTTTGTGCTCACATGGTTTGTTGGTCGATCTTGCTAACAGACGCCTGGTTAATGCACTCTCTTTTTATTCTATTCCCTGTACAGCTCGAGTGGCCCCGCCAACAGCACAAGCCAACGTCACAGCCGCAGGTGGTAAGTTCCCCACACTCCTCACCCAGTTTCCAGCACTCACGGTGCCAACGTTTTCAGCGACCGTGGCTAAACACGGGGTGGAGCATTTTATTACTACCACCGGACCGCCCGTTTTTTCAAAAGCTCGGCGCTTGGATTCAGCTAAACTGACCATAGCGCGCGAGGAGTTCGCCAACCTGGAAAAATTGGGCATCATCAGACGTTCAAAGAGCCCATGGGCTTCACCGCTTCACATGGTCCCTAAAGCTGATGGCTCGTGGCGGCCTTGCGGTGATTTTCGCAGGCTGAACAATGCTACAGCACACGACCGCTACCCAATCCCACATATCCAAGATTTTTCAGTTCATTTGGCGGGGGCGCGCGTTTTTTCTAAGATAGACTTGGTACGCGGCTATCACCAGGTCCCAGTGTGCACTGAGGACATACCCAAAACAGCGGTAATAACTCCTTTCGGGCTTTTTGAGTTTTTGCGCATGCCGTTCGGGCTTAAAGGCGGAGCGCAGACCTTCCAACGCATGATGGACGCGGTGTTGCGCGATCTCCCCTTCGTGTTCGTCTACCTGGACCACATTTTAGTGGCCAGTGCATCCGAAGACGAACACGAAAACCACCTCACGGCAGTTTTCCGGAGGTTGGCAGAGCACGGGCTAATAATCAACCCAGCGAAGTGTCAGTTCGGGGTGGCGCAGATTGATTTTTTGGGGCATCGCGTCTCTCCCGAAGGAGCGGTTCCTCTGCCTGACAAAGTGCGCGCGGTGACAAATTTTCCCCAGCCACAAACGGTCAAAGCGTTACAGGAGTTTTTGGGAATGGTGAACTTTTATAACCGTTTCCTCCCCCGCGCAGCGCAGCTCATGCAACCATTGTACGCTGCGCTTAAAAAACAAAAACCCACAAGTAAAATCGAATGGTCTTCGGAGCGGGAGCGCGCATTCGCTGAAGTCAAAACAGCCCTGGCAAACACTGCGTTGTTAGCACACCCAGTCCCAACGGCCCGCTTGGCGCTCACTACTGACGCGTCAGACGTGGCCATAGGGGCGGTTGTGGAACAGTATGTGGCTGGAGCCTGGCAGCCGCTCGCGTTTTTCAGCAGGACTTTGCGCGATAGTGAGCGAAAATACAGCGCATTCGACAGGGAGTTGTTAGCTCTCCATTTGGCTATTCGTCACTTCCAGTTTTGGCTGGAGGGACGCCGTTTCACCGCGTTCGTTGACCACAAGCCACTAACTTTCGCGATGACCAAGATTTCAGAACCTTGGTCAGGCCGGCAGCAGAGACAGCTGGCTGCGATTTCGGAGTTCACTACCGATATCCAGCATGTAGCGGGTAAACTTAATGTAGTGCCAGACTGCCTCTCGCGTGCCGTGGCGGCTCCAGCCCGCGCAGGGGTAGATTTCGCAGCAATTGCCGCGGACCAAGGTAGCGACGCGGAAGTGCGCGCGGCCCCAGTCTGCGTAGGGATAGATTACGCAGCCATGGCCGCGGAGCAGGGTGGCGACGCGGACGTGCGCGCGCTCCAGTCTGGACCAACAGGGTTAAGGCTGGAGAACAGGGTGCTGCAAGATGGTATGCCCCCCCTAATCTGCAATGTTTCCACCGGGCGACCCCGTCCGGTGGTTCTGGCCGCGTGGCGCTGCCGCGTTTTTGACTCGATCCATTCTCTGGCGCACCCGGGTGTGCGCGCTTC
Source organism: Pholidichthys leucotaenia (assembly GCA_020510985.1). Taxonomy (NCBI): domain Eukaryota; kingdom Metazoa; phylum Chordata; class Actinopteri; order Cichliformes; family Pholidichthyidae; genus Pholidichthys; species Pholidichthys leucotaenia. Next base: position 122,869,741 of record CM035847.1, on the reverse strand, counting down.
GGTCAAAATGGTAGGAGAGAAATTTGTATGGCCGAGCCTGCGCAAGCAAGTTAGAGAGTGGGCGGCAACCTGCATGGCTTGTCAGCGGGCTAAGGTTCATAGACACACGAGAGCTCCCTTGGAGCCGTTTCATATCCCAGCTAAAAGGTTTGATCATGTCCACATGGACATCGTAGGCCCCCTACCGCCCTCGCAGGGCTGCACGCATCTTCTGACAATGGTTGACCGCACCACGCGCTGGCCGAAAGTGGTTCCCCTGTCGTCAACCACAGCCGAGGAGGTAGCGCGCGCTTTTTTAACTGCATGGGTAGCGCGTTTTGGAGTTCTGTCGGACCCGCAATTTGTTTCCGAACTTTGGTCAGCGATGTCCCGCAGCCTGGGGGCAACGATCCACCGCACAACCACGTATCACCCGCAGGCTAACGGGTTATGCGAACGTTTTCACAGGTCGCTGAAGGCGGCTCTCAGAGCGTCGCTTACGGACACAAATTGGGTGGACAAATTACCATGGGTTTTATTGGGGTTGCGTTCTGCACCTAAAGAGGATTTAGACGCCTCCCCAGCTGAGCTGGTTTTCGCTCAGCCACTTCGGCTGCCTGGAGAATTTCTCCCGGACAATCCAGCGCCAGAGTTCTCCTCGGCTCAGCGGTTACAGAATAGCATGGGCCCGAGTACCCCACCTGGCCCCGTACACCACAGTTTTCCGCGTGTTTTTGTGCCTAAGGCTTTAAAGAATGCGGAGTTTGTTTTTGTCAGACATGATGCCCACCGCACAGCTCTGCGACCGCCTTATGATGGACCATTTAGAGTGCTAGAAACAGGTGATAAGCATTTTTTGCTAGATTTGGGGGGCAGAAAAGAGATGATTGGCATAAACAGGCTCAAGCCCGCTTTTGTGATGGCTGACGAAACTGTGCAGTTGGCTAGGGCTCCTCGGCGGGGCAGACCCCCTAGAGAGCATTCCCCAGAACACCCACAGAGATTGACTAACAGTTTTAATCCTCAGACAGCAGCTCCACAGCAGGAGGACGCCGCGGAGGTGATTAAGCCCACCTGCAGCAGATACGGCAGAAGACTGCGGCCAAGACAGCATGTGGACTGATGTGTAGTGATTTTATTATGACATGCAATCTGTGGTTATGTTGTTCCATCTTAGACGTTTGGGGGGGGGGGTGTTATATGTGGTGCACATATGTGGTTTCATATGCTCACATGTATATTACTTTTCATATGCTCACATGTATATCACTGTATGTTTATTGTGGCTTCACGTCTCAAGAGGAACAAAAGGTCTGAGCCTCCTGGGGATAAGAGGAGGATGTGAGAGTTGGCCTTTTGATATGCAGAGAGGTGGTCGTGAAGGATTTCCTGACCACCGGGATTTTGGTGGAGGCGAAAAGGCCTGTAGGGGGATGCATTGTGTTTGGGATTTAAAGACAATGTGATTTTGTGCTTTGATGTCCAGGGGTATAAAACGGACAGATGTTGGGGGTTACGTTCTCTTTCTGCTTTTGAATGTTGGAGAATGTGTTGTGAATAAAACTGAACCTGAGGAATAAACTCAGCCTCATCCTTTCCACACATCTCCACAAGATAAAAATATTTCAAAAAATATTAAAACAAGTTAAAACACAAAATTAAAATAATTTTTAAATATCAAACTCACCATTAAAAAGCAGTTGAAACTCAACAGAAATCCTCAGCTGTTTTTTAAAAGAGTCCACAGAGTCAGATAAACATATCTGGAGTGGGAGTCTATTCCAAACACCGTCCACCACCCTCCCTGTGTGCAGAGACATATCTCCCTCGAAAATGGAGCCCCGAGAATATTTTATTATATGAAAGAGATGTCAGCAGCTTTATTTTGGGACATGATTTGAGGTTGAATAAGGTAAAAAAATTTGAAATATATGGAATTGTGATACTCAATTATCATGAGTATCATAGGATCGAATCGTGACCCAAGTATTGTGATCCAAATCGGATCGCGAGTTCCCTCGCAATTCCCACCCCTAGTGTTGATGTTTATTTTACATTTACAGCAGTGAATCTCTAAGAAATTCTTTCAAATGCAAGGAAAATAGTCCGACTATTGGCAGAATTCCTGACTGAATTGATACTGAATTGAATAGGATCGGACTGAAACAAATACTGATGATTACCAGCCCTACATTTTTATATGGTCTTTGATATGACCCTGCTGGGGTGTGAACCTACAAGATGTTCTACCACTAGGCCACTACTGGAGTGGAGTTCTTTTTTTGAAAACTGCCACCAACAGTGCCTGGTAGTCCTGCAGTGAGAACAAAGAACAGTCTTAAGTGACAACCTCTGGCTCAATGGCTCGCAAACTGATCTTATTTTTAGTGCACTGATCTTGTTTTTCTCACTTATGCTGCTTTTTGTTACTAGGTTGCAAAACAGACTAAGATACAAACAAAAAAACAAAGTTAGACTGTGAATAACTCACAGCTACAGTAGTATCCCTATGTCATCAGCTGCTCCTTCATTTTGACTGGCCAGGGACAGAGCAGTGACATCATGCACGGCAGTATTTCAAATGGTGAATTATTTGATTGAGAAGTACTGTGATCAGTCTGTCTGTGTGTCCCTGGCTCTGCACCAGTAAAGACAAGTAAATTAATATATAAAATTTTAGAAAATAAAACAAAGCAGGTGTCTAGAAGGTAGTGAACTCTGTCTTGGTTCCACGCAGATCAGTTCAGATTATCTTGGGCATACACTATATGTTCATTGGAGTATTTCTGTGCCTAAGGCTTTTTCAGGGATCTGAGTTTTGTAGGATTTATAATAAACCCAGATTCTGCCACTTTGAAGGGCTGCGAATTAAACGTTTGAGCAACTGTGCAGCTGGGTGTCTACAGCAGTTCAGCTGTGTCCAAAGCCCAATTGAATAACCCGCAATGTAGTCATTTGAGTCTGCATTTAAGGTTTGGGGTTAGAAATTGTTTGCACCATGTCTTGTAGCTGTAAGGCTAGCAGCTGGAGGGACCACAATTAGGCTTATTACATTCAACCCAGCAAAAAAGACATTTTTAAAACAGATGTCCATCTCAGGCTTAAGCTGAGGCAGTAAGATGTTTTTACTGAGTCATTTAGGAAAAATACAGGCAATGATTTGACATTTGGTTCATTGTGCATCTATTGGCAGCTGGTGTCTAGTGGGTTATCACACTTGAAGACTGCGCTGAGGGTCAATGGATCTTTTTCACAAGAACAAAGAATGTGTTTTGTGTGGTGTCACATACTGTAAGGGAATAATGGTCATCATGTAACGGATGCCAACTAGCACTGTTCGGCGTAGAACGTTAGTAAACCTCCCTCCCGAAAAGCCTCATACAGTGTCGGTAGCGCTGAGCTATCGGTCGGACCTTTAGCTCAGCGCGATCGTGCTGTGTCTCCCATGCTCGAACTGTGTAGTTGACTGAGAGGTCGCGGGTTCGTGTCCCGTGTGGGGCGAACTGCGCAGGATGATCTCAGTCACAATGGTGCCGTGAACCCGGGATGGGAGTGAGGTTTAAGGGGGAGAGTGTAACGGATGCCAACTAGCACTGTTCGGCGTAGAACGTTAGTAAACCTCCCTCCCGAAAAGCCTCATACAGTATCGGTAGCGCTGAGCTATCGGTCGGACCTTTAGCTCAGCACGATCGTGCTGTGTCTCCCATGCTCGAACTGTGTAGTTGACTGATAGGTCGCGGGTTCGTGTCCCCGAGTGGGCGAACTGCGCAGGATGATATCAGTCACAATCACATACTTTTACACCATAAACAATGAAGAAACAGTGCATACTATCTGTATTGATATGTGAAGTTCATATGGAGTCACCACTAGAGGGCAGTATGACCCCGGCCATGACCTGACTATAAAAGGAGATGTACTAGTGTCACTGTGTGGTTAGTTGTTAGTTGCACTTGAAGTGACAAGTAAAAAGTCCTAACTGACACCCGGTGTGTGCGCCTCGTCATTACATGTTCCAGGAGAACATTACATGGTACCAGGAGTAAATTACATGATACCAGGATAAAAACTACGAACCGACGGCGAAGATGAACGCTCTTCGACAGCCGGACGAGTTAAAGTTGACCGGTAACGTCAACGAGAACTGGAAAGTATTCAAACAGAGTTTTGAACTTTATTCGCTTGCTATCGGTCTCCGTGATGAGGAGAGGAAAATAGCATTACTGCTAACAGTAGCAGGGCGAGCGGCGCTAAATGTGTTTAACACATTCGTCTTCACGGAAGAAGAAAAAGGCAACTTCGACGCCGTAATGAAGAAATTTGACGATTATTGCACACCGAGAAAGAATGAAACGTACGAGAGGTATGTGTTCAGAAAAAGACTTCAGAAAGAGTCAGAGTCCATCGAGCTGTATGTCACAGACCTACGGTTGAAATGTCAGTCATGCAACTTTGGAACATTGAATGAGTCAATGATACGGGACCAAATTGTAATAGGGGTCCAAGACAACAAATTGCGGATGCAATTACTGAAAGAGACTAACTTAACACTGGAGAAAGCGATACAGATTTGCCAAGCGTCTGAGAGTACAAAGGCACAATTAAAGACTTTTAGCAGCAAGGAAAAAGAGACTGCTGAGGTCGGTGCAGTGCAGCGCGCGAAGCCGAAAGGAACGTTGCAGGCAAGAAAAAGGGAGGCAAACCCAGAGCGTGCGCGCGGGAACTGTGAGCGGTGTGGAAGGCAACATGCGCTGAAACAGTGTCCAGCATTCGGGAAGGAATGTCGCAAGTGTGGCGGAAAAAATCACTTCGCAAAGACCTGCTTCTCAAAGAGGAGGGTGCAACTCGTGGAGAAAAAGAGCGACAGCGAGGAGGATCAGTTTTACGTGGACGCCATCGAGGGAGAGACGAGCGCTGACGAATGGATAGTGTGCCTGGAGATGAATGGCATGGACATGTCACTGAAGCTCGACACAGGTGCGCAGGTAAACATCCTGCCAATGAAAGATTTTAAAAGACTGAAAAACAAACCGAAAATAAGAGATAAAAAGATTAATCTGAGAACATATGACGATAAGCCAATACCCACTAAAGGAATGTGCAGGGTTACACTGTCAAACAAAGGTAAAACAGTGAATGCATTGTTTGTACTTGTTGATGGAAATAGACAAGCAATTTTGGGTTTAAAAACATGCGATCAGCTAGGTCTGATCAAAAGGGTGAATGTCATTGATACAGACAAAGTGACAACACGAGAAAATACAGAGGCTACAACAAGTAAGCACAAACACACTGACTGGGTGAAAGAATACAAAGAGGTGTTCAAAGGAATAGGCCGCCTACCAGGCAAACAAAAAATTAGGCTGAAAGAGAATGCAGAGCCAGTCATACATGCAGCAAGAAAAGTGCCAATAGTTCTTAAAAAGAGGCTGAGAGAAACACTAGACTCACTGATAGCAGACGGAGTGGTCAGAAAAATAGAAGAACCAACTGAATGGGTTAACTCACTAGTTATAGTGGAGAAGCCAAATGGAGATTTGAGATTGTGCATAGATCCAAAAGATCTAAATAAAGTAATACAGCGGGAGCATTACAGGCTACCAACAAAATCTGACATAACCAGCACAATGAGTGGAGCAAATTACTTCACAAAATTAGATGCCAAATCTGGGTTTTACCAAATAGTGCTCGACGAGGAAAGCGCTAAATTGTGCACATTTAATACGCCATTCGGAAGGCATTGCTTTCTACGAATGCCGTTCGGGATTAGCTCAGCCCCTGAAATTTTCCATAGAACTGTGCAGCAATTGTTTGACAGAATAGAAGGGGTGGGAGTTTTTCTTGATGATGTGGTATTCTGGGGAAAAACAAAAGAGGAGCACGACGAAAGGTTGGCTAGAGTTCTCACACAGGCGCAAAAGTCAGGTATGAAACTGAATAAGAGTAAGTGCCAATTCGGGGTACGGGAGATTACATACCTGGGAGAGAAATTATCTGGGGCAGGCGTGCAACCAGATCCGGAAAAAGTGCGGGCCATAGCAGAGCTGCCAGTACCGCAGGACAAAAATGACTTGCAAAGAGCCCTAGGGCTAGTCAATTACATGGGGAAATTTATCCCAAATTTATCAGCTAACACAATAGCTCTTAGAAGCTTGTTAGAGACCAATACAATGTGGCAGTGGATGGCAGAGCATGCCAGAGAATGGGAGTGGCTCAAAAGCAGTCTAATAAAGGAGCCAGTGTTAAAATTCTATGATCAGGACAAACTGCTAAAAGTGTCCACAGATGCGTCCAAAGCCGGCCTAGGAGCTGTGCTATTGCAAAAACATGACACAGAGTGGTATCCAGTCGCATACGCATCGCGCACCATGACAAGCGCAGAAAAAAATTACGCGCAAATAGAGAAAGAGACTCTAGGTGCAGTGTTTGGATGTGAGAAGTTTCATGAATATGTGTATGGACGGTCAGGAATACTAGAAACAGACCACAAACCACTGATTGCGATCTCACAGAAGCCACTGGGTGACGCACCACCGCGCATCCAGCGTCTAATGTTAAGATTACAGAAATATGACTTGAAATTTGAGTTTACACCAGGCAAGCAACTAATTGTAGCCGATGCGCTGAGTAGGGCTAGCTTGAGCAACACCAGCAGCACAACAGAGGAAGCTGTGCAAATACATGTAGACTCTATTAAGGCACACATGCCAGTGTCAGATGCAAAATGGACGAAGATAGTGAAAGAAACACAAAAGGATGAGAAACTAAAAAGAGTAATGGAACAGATACATCAGCCAGGACAGGTTATGATTGACAAGCCTTACCAACACTTTAAAGGTGAACTGTCTGTGTTAGATGGGGTTCTGTTAAAAGGTACAAGGATAGTCATACCTACCTCCATGAGATCAGAAATGGTTAAATTAGTGCATGAGGGGCATTTGGGTATTGAAAAGTGCAAAAGACGTGCACGTGATGTTTTATATTGGCCCAACATGCACAAGGACATTGAGGCATATGTGCAGCGCTGTGAGATTTGCCAGCGCCACAGGCATCAACAGCCAAAGGAGCCTATGAGGCCCCATGAGAAGCCTCAAGGGCCATGGAGAAAAGTGGGCATGGATCTATTTCAGCTTAAGGGCAAGGACTATCTGTTAGTCATGGACTATCATTCCACCTACCCAGAGTTTGCAGGGTTGAGTGACACAACAGCAGAAAAGGTGATTGCACATACAAAGACAATGTTCGCACGCCATGGAATTCCAATGACTGTTGTAAGCGATAACGGACCACAATTCACGAGTCAGTGCTTCAAAGACTTTGCAGACACATATGGGTTCAAGCACGTGACCTCAAGCCCTCTGTACCCACAGTCAAATGGGTTAGCAGAGAAAGGGGTGCAAATTGTGAAGCGCATACTGAAAAAGGCTGCAGACAATGCAGAAGACCCACATCTGGCGATCCTGAATTACCGAGCATCACCACTGGAGAATGGACTGTCCCCAGCAGAAATGCTCATGAACAGAAAACTCAGAACGCGACTTCCATCAGCATCTCAAGTGATGGAAAAGAGAGATGTGAGGCGTGATGAGAGGCAAACTGAACTGTACAACAGAATAGCACGACCTCTGAGACCACTTGCACATGAGGACATAGTGCGAGTGAGATGTGATGGAGAATGGGGACCGCTGGCAAAAGTGGTCAAAGAAACAACTCCCAGATCATATGAAGTCATCACAGAGCATGGAAAAACAATGAGGCGAAACCGACGTCACTTACTGAAAGTGCCTCAGACAAAAATGAGAGTCACAGACAGTGAAACAAGCGACATGCCAATTTACAGCCAAACCGAACAACCAGAAATGGCTGAGAACCAGAACATAGAGACAGACACTAACGAACAGACTGAGGTGACACAAAGGAGATGCTCACAAAGGCAAATTGTGAAACCGAAAAGATTGATTGAGGAAATGTAAGGAGTACTGAAATGAAAAAAAAAAAAAAAATGTGTTGATGTTGAATTGTAAACAGAGGGAAAAAAAATGTGTTGATGTTGAATTGTAAACAGAAAAAAAAAATTGAACTTGTGATTCAGTGTACAAGGTGAAAGAAATGTAAATAGAAATGGAGTTTATTTTGTATATAGAAATTTGAGAAAAAGTTTATAGTTGGACATGACCTTTACTTGAAAAAAAAGGGAGATGTATTGATATGTGAAGTTCATATGGAGTCACCACTAGAGGGCAGTATGACCCCGGCCATGACCTGACTATAAAAGGAGATGTACTAGTGCCACTGTGTGGTTAGTTGTTAGTTGCACTTGAAGTGACAAGTAAAAAGTCCTAACTGACACCCGGTGTGTGCGCCTCGTCATTACATGTTCCAGGAGAACATTACACTATCCAGGAACAACATTTGAATTCCATTGTGTAATTACCCTTTTTTTGGTTTACTTTTTAAATAGAGGCCCACTGAAACCAAAGTTTAAGTACAATGTCATGGATTCATTATTTAAAAAAAAAAAAACACTCAAAGACCATGCACACCTTTCACTTTTCAATAATTTACTACCGGTCTAGGTTTGACTTGCAGACTTACTCCATCACATACTAACAATCATAATCTAGCTGGATCAATGCACACACACTCACAGAATGAGTAATATAGAATGCTTGCTTTCTGGGGTGGAGGGGTCATATGATCTGTGTGAGCAACCTGGATGACAGCTGGAGCTGAGACAACACGGAAGCACATACTGTATAACCCTACATACATGGGGACGGCCAAGTGAATTCTTTGAACACATGCACTTGACAGGAAGGAGCTGACAGCCCTGTGCGCTCCGGGTGAAGATGCTCTGCACCGACAATCAAGGCAACCCGATAGCTGACAAGAGGGCCACACACACACACACACACACACACACACACACACACACACACACACACACAATGCACTATATGATGCCGCATGCAGATGTGAACACCTAAATAGAAAAAGAAAGACCCCGGAGCATTACCTCAGCCCTTCCTGCAGTCTCCGCTGCGATTCAGCCTGCTGGAGCTCCATGGCAGCAGAGGAGAGGATGGCGATGACAGCGGAGACATGAGAGCCAGCCCTGCCCGCTTCAGTTCCTGTCCCATCCGCATGCACTCACATGCACTTGCGCACACGCTAACACAGTGCTCTCTGCAGGATATGCCAGCCTAGCGTAGCAGCGTTCACAGCTGGCGAGAGCCGGCTGACGGTGTCGCCACTGCCAGGAGTGGAGAGTAGGAGGGAGGGGAACCAAGAGCAGGGCAGAGGGAGCCGGGGAGAGGGGTAAGATAAGGAGAAGAGCAGAGGATGGAGAGGAGACAGGCTGCAGAAGACTTGGAGCTCCATTAGAAACACCAATCTATTTAAGGGTAAAGACAAACATCTTTTTTCTGTCCGCCATTACCACCCACCTTCTTGTATATTAATGGAGCATGATGTTGTACAAACACAGACAGGCTTCACACTTTCTGAGCTCAACTAAGTCAGACTGGAAATCTTCTGCAGTGCAGCTACACAGACCAGAGCAGCAGCAGGCAGAGCACTGCAGCCTGAAGGCAGACAATAGAAATGGGCTCACAGAGTAGGTTTATTCCCATGTGGCCTGCTTTATGGAGAGTGTGTAACTAATGAACATAGCTACATTCGCTTCAGTTTGTAATCCATTTGAGTAATCATTTTGTTTAGGGCTTTGAATAATAAGCACTTTATTCCCTTTGGGGAGATTGGTCCCAGCATGGAAAGGTTCTGTGAAGAACCCAATTAGCTGTGCAGCTTGTAAATACCTTATTCTGGTCTTCAGTTTTATCGGTGGAGCATCTGGAGATGGATGGGAAACATCCAATTCATGAATTTAATTAAACATGAGAATGTGCAGAAAACTAGACACATTTCTTCATTTATTTAACTGGTGAGGCCAAAGAGGAGGAAATCCCAGATATTTTAAGCAACCTGGATATCGACAATTGTCCTTTCACTATGGACAAGTATGAAGAGGTGAAGAAAACACTCTCTCAGAAAGAACACAGGTGCAGAAAACATCCCCCCACGGGTCTGTCACATGACTGAGCACGGGTGGTACCGAGCTCAGTCTCTCAATTCATTTATGTATATTTTCCTGTGTTTTCTCCAAGCTTTGTGGCATCTTTTTGTGTTTTGTTTCCTGATGATTTATCGTCCTATTTATTATTTATGTTATTATGTTGTCTATTCATGTACTTTGGGACTGTTTTGCCTTCCTCTGTGGCAGAGCCATTATTTTCTACTGCTCCCAGACACACCTTCCTCTCACAGCCTGTTTCCCAGATTACCTCAACTGTGAGAGATTTTGGAATTAGGTCTCTGCCCACTCCTGGCCACACCTACTGCTCATCACTCCCCATTTACCTCTTGTATTTAAACCTTGCATTTTCATGGTGCGGTGCGGCTAAATTGGATTGTCTTGCATTGTCTTTAATGATCTCCTCTCTACACGTTGGCAGCCTCTGAAGTTTTTTCTTCTCCAGAGCGCGTCTTGCTCTGAGGCACCTGTGTGTTATTCTTGTTGCATTTTTGTATTGTGGGCACTTTTTGACATTTACGTTGATTTTGTCAATAAATGTCTTTAACACAACCCTGGACTTGGATCTGTCCTTCCGCTCCAAAGAAGCACACCTGACAGAATTTAGCCGCCAGGTAAAAGATCCAGCGGTTGTGTTTGTGCCCTTCTTCCCTCTTTTTGTCTTTTTCACTTACCTGCTCGCTGGAGCTGGATGGATTCGGCAGGCGGACGCAGTTATCTGATGCACCTGTGCTGGGAGTGCTGCCGCGCCCTTATGGAGACGGTCTCATCTCTTTGGCATGTACTTATTCCACCCTGGAGGACATACAGTGGTATCTGGAGCTCGCGGAGGCAGCAGCTCGCCGGTGCCCTCAGCTGATGGAGTGCACTGAGGGAAGAGAAAGAATTTCTCAGGTGGCTGCGCTGCCAAGCGAGAATGGCGGGAGGATGAAGATTTCCTCGGGGAAGCCAGGGCATGCGCTGAAGGGGAGGAGCTCCTGGGGATCCGTTACTTCTACTCTCCGCCAGCCTCCGGTGTCCATTCCTCTTCCGTCTACTCTGCGAGGCCAGTGTTGCCCTGCCCCAGACCGCCAGAGAAACGCCTTTCCTTCTCAGCCAGCTGTATTTCCTATGTTGAGCCAGACTAATCCCACAGCAGCCCCATCTTCTTGCTCTTTTCCACTGGCTGTTCTGCCAGCCTCCACCTCCTCCTCTGCTGCGGCAATCTCTGTTTCATTGACGTATCCTCCTGCTGCCGAGAGGTCCTCCAGGCTTTCCCCAGCTACGCCCACCTTCATGCCTACAGGAGCAGTTCCTCAACAGTCCTCAGAGGGGCCCACATTCATCATAGCCACAGAGAGGGATGACACTCCACCCGCTGCAGCAGGCAACATCCTATACCGGGAAAACAGGCAAGTGTAATTTTTTCCTTCTTCTATATATGAAGATATGTCTTGCCTGATTCCCGGTAGGGAGGCTCAGGCTATGCAGTCCCCTGAGCTCTCCCCACCTGTTGCAGCAATTAACTACTCACCAGTCCTCCCCATGTCTCCTCCACCTTTCCCTGAGTGTCCACCGGCCCCAGAGCAGAACCACTGGATGATGGAGGAGCCTGAGGCCCTGGAGGATCTAATCCCAGGGCCAGGGGTGAGGCAGCCCCCAGCCGCCACATTGGATGAGTCACCAGCATGGGGAACATCGCCTGGGGGCCTTAGGACTGCTACCAACATCATGCCTGCTGTGGAGGCCACCGCAGGGCTGAGCCCGAAGTGTCATCTTCGTCCAGATCGTCGGAGTCCTGGACGGCGATGGAGCTCGAGCTCAGGCAAGTGCTCTCTTTCATCTTCCTTCTCTCTGTTTTGGAGCAATCTTGCCTGGGTCTTGGTGAGGAGAGCCAGATGCAGCCGCCTGCTGCACCTGAGCTCGCCTTGCCGGGCTCCACCACTGCCGGTGACCTTGAACCACCTTTTCTCTGTGTGTCTGAGCTCTCTCCCAGGGTCACCGGAGATGCACCAACTCAGCTGGAGGTCTCCATCGGTCCAGGCTCACCAGTGGAGGTCATCAGAGGTCCAGCTTTCCCCGCTGTGGAGGTCACCGTGGGTGCCGCTTCAGCCTAGGCTGGGTTCACCGTGGGCGCAGCTTCTCCCTTGCCCGAGGTTCCCCTGATTGACCGTCTTCTTGGTCTGGTGCTCTCACGGGTTGGCTGGTCTACTGTGAGGGCAGTGTTGGCCCAGCCAGGGTCCACCGAGGGTGCAGCGTTGGCCCAGCTGGGGCCCACCGAGGGTGCAGCATAGGCCCAGCCGGGCCCCACCATGGGTGCAGCGTTGGTTCAGCTGGGGTCCACCGCAGGTGCTGCTAAGCTGCAGCCCAGAGCCACAGCAGGTGCTGCTAAGCTCAAGCCTGGAGCCACCCGGATCCACTGACGCTGTCGTGGAACCTCTTCTTCCTCTGCCAGACACTGTTGGGGTTCCCCTTTTTCTTCTACCTGACGACATTGTGATGTCCTCACCTCCATTTTCCTCTCCAGTAGTGGGTCTTCCTGTGGGGGGCCGCCTCTCGGGCCGCCTCTCCTGAGCTGGTGGCTGAAGAACTCAGGCTGGCCACCTAATAGACTGAGCCATTGGGTTGGGTGGCCAGTTTTCTATGGCAGGCCACTTGACTCATTCTACCTGGCCGTCCGGCTGGTCTGGGACTTTGGCAGGCCGCCAGACCGGTGGCACCATGCCGTCCACTGGGCCTGGGACTCTGGGCAGCCTCCCGAGCCATCTAGCTCCTGAACTTGGGGGGTTTAATTCTGTGTTTTGCAGGTGTGGGTCCTGAGCGGGCCTTGTAGTTTTGCTCCCTCCGTACCTGTTTCCCCCACCTCCCACACCTGCTATGTTTTTTTGTTGTTCCTTTCTTAGGGGGGGAGGGGAGGGGGCTAATTTTGGTGTTACCTTGGGGTGTCTGTGATCCACCCCTTAAAGGGGGGGCTCTGTCACATGACTGAGCACGGGTGGTACCGAGCTCAGTCTCTCAATTCATTTATATTTTCCTGTTTCTCCAAGCTTTGTGGTGTCTTTTTGTGTTTTGTTTCCTGATGATTTATCGTCCTATTTATTATTTATGTTATTATGTTGTCTATTCATGTACTTTGAGATTGTCTTGCCTTCCTCTGTGGCAGGGCCATTATTTTCTACTGCTCCCAGACACACCTTCCTCTCACAGCCTGTTTCCCCAGGTTACCTCAGCTGTGAGAGATTTTGGAATTAGGTCTCTGCCCACTCCTGGCTGCACCTGCTGCTCATCACTCCCCATTTACCTCTTGTATTTAAACCTTAAATTTTCACGGTGCGGTGCGGCTAAATTGGATTGTCTTGCATTGTCTTTAATGATCTCCTCTCTACACGTTGGCAGCCTCTGAAGTTTTTCTTCTCCAGAGCGCGTCTTGTTCTGAGGCACCTGTGTAAGTTATTTTTGTTGCATTTTTGTATTGTGGGCACTTTTTGACATTTACGTTGCTTTTGTTAATAAATGTCTTTTACACAGCCCTGCGCTTGGATCTGTCCTTCCGCTCCGAAGGAGCGCACATGACAAGGTCTTCAAAACCTGTGACCTGGATGATATCTTTTCTGGCCTTCTGCAATCCCAGCAGTAGCAAGCTCCATTTGCAGCATAAGCAGCTGCCGCGACACCTCCTACCTACTTCCGGGAGCACATGTCACACATGCCACACATGTCACGCTAGCTGCCACACATACCATGCATGCAGAGCCTCACGTCACACATGCCACGCATGTTGCATATGCCGCGCTATCCCAGCCAGCTGCCTGACATTTTGCACACTCACAGAGATATGTGGAGGCATGCAGAGTGAGTTTGGGACAGATGGTACAAGTTTTCAGCATATGGTGCCGGATCACCGGAGAATACCTGATAGAAAAATTCCATATTATCTACATTATTATTGATATTAATAATGTATTATTATATTTGAGAAGTATCATACCTTTCATATGCCATGTTTAATGTTTATATGTGCATTCCATATAGGATAAGTTTATATATTCTTGGCATGTTTCTGTGAGCAATTTCAGAGAGTTCAGACTGAAGATCAGTACAGGGTCAGTACATGCGTAAGGAATGATCTAAGCCACTTTTTATAATCTCTCTGACATGTCCTGTTTCGGGTCACAGGAATGCACAGGAACTCCTCAGCTTATATAGATTAGTGTTTTATGGACGTTCTGTTAGATTTACATTCTTGTCTCCAGAGTATCTGTGACGTCTGCCCGGATAAGCTTTGATTATCAGGACTGTCCCATTCTGTCCTTTCCCTTTACCTCATCCTCCCTCTCATTTCTCCTACCTATATATATCAGACGTAGAAGAATGGATCCTTTAGAGATTCTAGGTGTGTCTGAATGCCATGCTTTGTAACCTCTCCCCCAAAGTGGCCATTGGGGTGACTATTTATATTTTTGTAATAAATGTACATAAATCCAACTTTCTGCCTGATTTTTTTTCTTTGAATAATTTAAGCTCAAACTTATTCCAACATTTTGGTGCTCCGAACAGTGGATCTGCATATCTCTGTCTTTCTGGTGCCTCTGCTTGATTTCAGCAAGTGTACAGCTGAAAAAAGACCTTCCCAGGCTGAGTGGAAAAAAAAAAGGCTCAGTGTTCCTGTAGTGAAGGCATTTCAGACCGGGGCACTGGAATTGACTGGGTGATGGATCTGAGAATCCTACAGGCGGCTTGGATGTAAGTACATTTGTTGTTGTTTATGGATAAAAGATAGTGAGATTGCCCAGACCAGTTGTACATTGCGGATGCTGTCTAAGCCATTTATTATAATCTCTTTGACATGTCCTGTTTCAGGTCACAGGAATGCACAGGAACTTCTCATCTTATATAGATTAGTGTTTTATGGACGTTCTGTTAGATTTACATTCCTGTCTCCAGAGTGTCTGTGACATCCGCCTGGATAAGCTCAGTTATCAGGACTTTCTGTCTGTCCCTCTCCTTTCCTCGTCTCATCCCATCCTCCCCGTTTTCTCCTACCTATATATATCAGACTTAGAAGAATGGATCCTTTAGGGATTCTAAGCGTGTCTGAATGCCATGCTTTGTAATTTCTCCCCCAAAGTGGCCATCGAGGTGACTCCTTATATTTTTTTTTCCACAATATCTTTATTGAACCTTTTTTTTTTTTAACAAACATGATACAAACAATCAAACACTAACGCTAAAGTACTACAAAAAAAAAAAAAAAATGCACTAAAAACACCAACAACCACCAACAAAATCAAGTCTTCAACAATGCTCCTCTGTTTAGTCTAGACAATCCAATACATAAGTATACATATTATGTTCACCAGTTTGGAATTTACAAGGTCCACACACATCATTCACCTTCTTCTTCAAGAGTTATGTTTAAATTTTTTACATAATCAATAAAAGGTCTCCATATATTCTCAAACACAATTTCCTTTGATTTCAGTATATATGTTATTCTTTCTAATGGAAGGTTTGTTAACATCTGTCTTAACCACTGAGTCACATCTGGTCTATGAGTCTTTTTCCATAATAGTGCAATACATTTTTTGGCATTAAGCAAACTGAGGTCTATGAATGTTCTTTCACTTTTATTAAAATTATGCTTTTCTGGGTACAGACCCAACAAAAACAGTTTAGGATTCAGTATGATTTGTTTTGAGATTATTTTTTCAATTGTTACCCTCACCTCTTCCCAAAACATTCTTATTAATCTACATTCCCATAAACAATGAAATAGGGTTCCTTTACTTTCCATGCATTTTGTGCATGTATCTGGTATATTTTTGTTATATCTATTTAACTCCTCCGGTGTAACATACATCCGCATTAACCATTTGAAATGTATCAATTTAAGGCGTGCATTTATTGATTTGGTTTGAGCTTCTGTACAAGCCAATTCCCATTGTTCCTCCGAAATTTCAATTTGCAGATCTTCTTTCCAGTAGTTTAATCTTTTCAGTGAATTTTCACTTGAAGATAGTGTCAATGAGTTATAAAACTCTGAAATAATACCCTTTCTTTTACTATCTTTCATCATCATTTTTTCCAAGGATGAATAAATAGGTCAAGTGAGAGCTTTATTTTGATTTGATCGAATAAAGTTTCTAAGTTGAAGATATTTAAAAAAATGTGTTCTATTGAGATTAAATTTGATCCTCAGCTCTTCAAAAGACATTATGTTGTCTGCACATGGCAAATATAAATCCTGAATCTTTTGTATCCCTTTTAAATTCCATACTTTAAATACAGCGTCCGCTCTCCCTGGTTTAAAATATTGATTACCCCATATTGGACTAAATTGTGACAATAACTGTGGTTCTTTTAAATAGTTTTTAGCTTCACACCATATTTTGATCATATGCTTTACAAATGGATTTTTAACTTGTTTTTGTAATTTTTTTGCCGAATCTGAGTATATGAATATGGGAAGAGGTAAAGGTAAATTGTATGATTCCATTTCAGTCCAGTGAGGGAGATCATTTGATGAAAAATAATATGTCATAGACCTCAGTTGTGCCGACCAATAATACAACATAAAATTTGGACATTTCAGACCTCCACGATCAAATGGTAAATATAATAAAGACAGATGTAATCTAGCCCTCCTGTTGTTCCATATAAATTCCACTAACTTTTTTTTTATTCTTGAGAATAGATCTAAAGGTGGTGATAAGGGAATGTATTGAAATAAATAAAGTATTTTAGGTAAAATATTACTTTTAAGTATATTGATTCTCCCGATCATCGACATTGGTAGTGACATCCATCTCTGAGTTAACTCATTGATATCTGACATTAAGGCTTCATAGTTGACGCTGGCGACTGATTCTAGCTTAGGCATAATTTGGA
This sequence comes from Pholidichthys leucotaenia, assembly GCA_020510985.1. Classification (NCBI taxonomy): domain Eukaryota; kingdom Metazoa; phylum Chordata; class Actinopteri; order Cichliformes; family Pholidichthyidae; genus Pholidichthys; species Pholidichthys leucotaenia. Next base: position 122,852,802 of record CM035847.1, on the reverse strand, counting down.
TTCCTAAATATTTAAACTGATTTACAACATTGAATTGATTTGCCTCAGGGGCTGGGTAATTTCTCTGGGTCTCATTTAGCATTAATATTGAAGATTTAGTTTTATTTATTTTATATCCTGATATTTCCCCAAAATTCTTTATTAAATTCAACAAGGTTGGAATTGATTTTTTTAGATTCGACATAAACAAAATTATATCATCGGCGTACAGGGAGATTTTATGTTCTGTTGGTCCAACTTTAATTCCATATATTTGTGAATGTAAACGTATCGCTATCGCTAAAGGTTCAATTGCCATAGTAAACAGTAAAGGTGAAAGTGGACAGCCTTGTCGACATCCTCTATTGATTTTTATTGGTTTTGAAATATTGTTATTTGTTAGGATTTCTGCTGTAGCATTATTGTATATTATTTGAACCCATTTTATGAAATTATTTCCAAGTCCAAAACTTTGTAGGACTTCAAAAAGAAAGGGCCATTCAACTCTATCAAAGGCCTTTTCGGCGTCCAATGATAGGAGAGCTGTATCCGGTGCTTCTTTATTAAAATAAATAATATTAAATAGTCTTCTTACATTATGGAAACCTTGTCTACCCTTTATAAAGCCATTCTGATCTCGATTAATAATATTTGGTAAAATTTCTTGTATTCGTCTTGCTAAAATTTTACAGATTATCTTAAGGTCGGCGTTTAATAGGCTTATTGGTCTCATATTTTCACATTTATTAGAGGGCTTACCTGGTTTTGGCAGCAGTATAATTAAGGCATTATTTATGTATGATGGTAAATTATTATTTTGAAATGCTTCTAAAACCATTTCCAAAAAAGGTTTTATTAATTTATTCTTAAATTTTTTATAAAGGTCAACTGGAAGACCATCTGGTCCTGCACTTTTTCCTGATTTCATATTATCAATGGCTAGCCCAACTTCTTCTTGACTAATTTTAGACTCCAATATCTCCCTGTTTTCATTTGGTATACACGGTATAGATAGTTCGTTCAAAAACCCATTTAGTTTTGTTAAATCAGGTTCATTTTTGGTATCATATAATTTTTCATAGTAATCTCTAAAGGCTCTATTAATTTCTAAAGGATCTATAACTACCTGTCCATTACTTATAATACTGGTAATTGGTGTTTTAATTTCCAATTGTTTAATCTGCCATGCTAATAATTTTCCTGATTTTTCACCTTGTTCATAAAAAGATTGTTTCAATCTTAGAAGACTCGAGGCAGCTCTATTCGCTGATTTTTTGTCGTATTCTGCTCTCAAAATCAGTAATTCATTCTCCAACCTTGGGTCACTTCCTGCATACACTTTTTCCTGAAGACTTTTTATTTTATGTTCCAATTTAGCTCTCTCCTCTCGAGTCTTCTTAGATTTTGATCCTGTATAACTAATAATATGTCCCCTAATAAAAGCTTTGAAAGCCTCCCACTTTACACATGCTGATGTTTGTGTAGTATTGATGTCAAAGAACTCGTCTATCTGTTTTTCTATATACTTGACAAATTCCTCATCCTGAAGCCATTTATGCTGAAATTGCCATCTACCTGATTCCTTTGTCAATTTTTTATCTACATATATTAGACAACAGGGTGCATGATCAGAGATCACGATGTTATCATAAAAGCAGTTTTGAATCTTGGACCTTAATTCTGTGGAAATCAAAAAATAATCAATACGTGAGAATGTCTTGTAGGTACTGGAATAACAAGAATAGGCTTTAACTTGTGGTTTCATTTCTCTCCATAAATCTAACAATCTCAATTCTTTCATAAAATGATTAATAGTCATCCTACATCCAATGTGCGTACAATCCAGTCCTGTTGATCTATCCACACCTGGATTCAATGTACAATTAAAATCCCCTGCTATTATATGTTGCCCTGTAAGTGATGATAAGATGAGAAATAAATTAGCAAAGAACTTCTGATCATCTATATTGGGACCATATAAGTTCACAAGATTTATATTTTCTAATAGCAAAGAACCTTGAATGATTACATATCTTCCAAATTTGTCTCCAATTACATTTTTCACTTGAAAAGGAACTGATTTATGTATGAGAGTCATAACTCCCCTGGCTCGGGATGAAAATGAAGAGGTGAATACACTTCCCTGCCATCTACTCCTAATTCTTTTAACATCCTCCTCTATCAGATGAGTTTCTTGTAAAAACACAATTCTTGAACCCATGTCCTTTATTTTATTCATAACTTGTTTAAGTTTTTTTAAATTTTGTAGACCTCTGCAATTCCATGAAGTTAAATTAAGATTAACACTTTGGTCCATGATCAATAGAGAGTTTGGGATTACCTTGCAGTGTAAACATGCTCATACAGAGAAGCAAAAACATGAGTGGTTGAACATTCATCCTACAAACTACACACAAACAAATTTCCCCTTCCCACACTTGTGGCAAACCCCCCAAAATCAAAAGAAAAATTCTGTCTCCCGATATAGCCATCGACCGTTCCACACCCACGGGGAACAGCCTAAGCCACTCCTTCTTCATCCTCCCAATCACCCTAACTCTACTGCTTTTAATGACGTAACATTAACTCTCCTCTGTAGTTTTCCAACTTAACTCCAAAATTTTTAACAACTTTGTACATCATAGTTTTTTTTTGTTTGTTTGTTTTGTTTTTGTTTTGTTTTTTTAATATATAATACAATCTATATTTTGTAAACTTACTATTTACTTCAAGTCAGTCAGATGCCTGTGCAAATGCTTAATTATTCTACCTTATATTTTGTTCATGCTTAGCTCCCACCAGTCTCTTCTTCTTCTTTGATCTTCTTGATGAACTCCTGCGCCTCCTCTGGGGTCTTGAAGATGTGGGTTCTGCCCTCATACGTGGTCAGCAGTCTCGCAGGATAGATTACACCATGACGAATCCCAAGGTTGCGCAGCTCCTTACGTACGGGATCAAACTGCTTCCTCAATTGCTGGATTCCTGTGGCCAAATCTGGGTAGAACCGCACCTGCTGGTCCTGGTGTTTAATCTCTCCTTTTTTAGCTCGTGCAGCGTTGAAGATCTTCATCCTGTCTCTGTTGCTAAGAAACTTCATAATTAAGGTCCTCGGCGGTCCCTTATCTCTCCGTGGGCCAATACGATGTGCTTTTTCCAGAACCACTGCTGATTGCAACTCCTCGCTGCCCAGCACCTCCGGAATCCACTTTTCCAGAAAGGAACATACGTCCTGACTTTCTGATTCCTCTGGAAGACCCACCAGCCTCAAATTATTCTGTCTCGACCGAGATTCCAAATCCAAAATATTATCTTCCAGAGATTTATTTTTTTTTTCCAAAGTGCGCACCTTTAATTGAAGACGGGTGACGTCATGACTCCTTATATTTTTGTAATAAATGTACATAAATTCAACTTTCCACCTGATTATTTGACTTTGAATTATTTAAGCTCAAAATTATTCTAACATTATCCTTTTGAGAAGTGTTTAAAATTATAGGTGTCGAGGTGAACGGACGTGAGTTTCCTCGTATCCGCACTGGATTGCCAGAAATGTAAATTTAATCATATTTTACCGGTGAAATTTCATCTTGAAGACACCTATAATGTCATTGGATAATTTTTTTACACAGTCTGGATCAACTAAGAAGAAAGAAATGCGGAAAAGAGGAGGAAAAGCCAGTGCTATTGCTAGCGACGCAGGTGTTAGCCATAGCCTTGATGAAGACACAACAGATGTAGCTAATGCTAACACTGTGGACGAGGAAGACCTAAACGCACAGCGAGATGACTCGATAGTGGAGCGAGTGTCTGCTAACATAGCGAAGATGTTGGACAGCAAGCTGGCCGACATAATTACACCGGTCACTGAGCTGTCTGAGAAATTTGACAGTCTAATTGAAAGGCTGGGAACGGTGGAGCAACGGGTCTCTGACCTGGAGGACGTCGCGGCTACTAACACACTGCGGGTGGAGGCGCTGGAAACCCAGCTGAAGAAAGTGCAAGACCGCTTGGAAAGTTTTGAAAATCAAAGTCGACGGCAGAACGTGAGAATTGTTGGGCTGAAGGAGGGAATGGAGGGCCAAACACCAGTCGATTTTTTTGAAAAACGGATTCCAGAAGTTTTGGCTATGCAAAAGGACAGAATCATGATTGACAGAGCCCATCATACTGGACCTCCAATGAGACTGGCTGGAAAAGAGGGACCGTGGGCCGTCTTGGTAAGGGTGCTCAACTACACCAACAAGCAGACGATTCTGTATGCAGCAAGGGATAAAGGAACAATTAGCGCTGAAGCGGGGAAGGTATCCTTCTATCCAAGATTTTTCTGTGGAAGTTGTAAGGAGGAGGAAGGAGTCCGCAAATGCACGTAAAGTTTTAAGGAATGCCGGAATACGGTACTCCTTTCTGTATCCGGCGGTAATAAAAATTTTCCATCCTAACGGTTCCAGCACTTCACTCATAAACATGGAACAAATCAATGACTATGTGAACAAACTACAAGCTTCAAAGTAACGTATTGAACAGAAATTCTGATTGGCTAAGGCATGACTGTTAAATCCAGGTGGATGTGATTTAGAAATTTGGGGTGGTTTTGTTCTTTGGTATTCTTCTCTTTGTAATGAGTTCAATTATATATACACCGGTATTTTAATAGAGGCTTTCCAGTAAGGGGGAACTTGGCTTCTTTTTTTTCTTTTTCTTGTTATCCCCTATAGGTGTGCTTTTTCTAGTTATGTGCAGCTAAGCATAGTTGATTTTTTTTTTCTTGTCTTTTATTTTAAGTTTTCAGTGATTCCGAGCTTGTGGTTCTGGTTTTGTTCGGAATACATGTTATTATTTTTGTTTTTTGATATGGTTATTGAAGACATAGACTGGTCTACTACATGTTTTTTGGTCAAAGTTGGCAGCTCACAATTTATAATGCAGCCTACTTCTGATGTCGTTTAAGATTAGTACATGGAATATTCGGGGATCTAATAATGTGGTTAAAAGAAAATCTGTTTTGAACTCTCTTAAAAAAGATAGAGTCCAGATAGCTTTTTTACAGGAAGCACATCTAAAAGATGATGAGCATAAGTATCGTAGAGAATGGGTAGGTCAGATCTTTTTTTCATCCTTTTCAACTAACAAGAGAGGGGTAATTATTTTAGTACATAAAAATTTGCCATTTACTCCCACAAACTTTTACAAAGACACAGAGGGAAGATATGTCCTGGTTAAAGGGGTGCTATATGGTGAAGATATTTTACTGGGAAATGTGTATGCCCCTAATGTCCAAGATGAAGAATTTTATGCATCCTTATATAGTCAACTTGGTAATTTGGACTGCACTAATATTATCTTAGGGGGGGATTTTAACTGTACATTGTGTCCCAAGGTGGATAGACACCCATCACAAATAGCTCAATCTAAAAATGCTAAGAATCTGTTAAATATTATGAAGGATTTTGATCTCGAAAAGGATTAAGCGGAAGAAGATGGATGGATGGATGGATATGTGGAAGTACAGTATCACAATCCCCTTGCAAGGCAATATACATTTTATTCTCAACCACATTTATCAGCATCATGTATAGACTATATCTTTGCCTCTAAACACCTTAATTGTTTAGTTGAACAGGTAGACATAGGTACTATTGCTCTTTCGGACTACGCGCCAGTGGTTTTGTCTATGCAGCCCCTTAGACCCTCTGAAAGTTCATTCTCATGGAGAATGAATGTGTTATTGCTTTTTGGATGAAGAATTTGTTAGGTTCTTGGCGGGACAAACAGATTTATTTTTACAGTTAAACGATAAAGATGACATTGACCCCAGAATCCTGTGGGATAGCTACAAGGCCTATATGAGGGGTGTGGTTATCTCACAAACATGTTATATAAAAAAAAACAGCGAATAGCAAAGCAACTGGAGTTGGAAAAGAAAATAAAACAATTAGAAAAGACTTATTATGCAACAAAATCTGAGGCGACATTAGCCGAACTTAAAAATACTAGAAATACATTACATGACTTGATAACTAGGAAAGCTGGAAAAGATATATTGTTTGCTAAGCAAAAAATGTTCGAAATGGGTAACAAACCCAATCATCTTTTAGCACGGCTGGCAAAGAATGCTCCAGTGAAATCTTTTATTCCAGCTATATTAAATGACAATAATCAGAAACAAGTTAGTAATCGTCAAATCAATGAGAGCTTCAAAGAATTTTACGCTAATTTATATAGATCACAGGCTGATGAGGAGAGGCTCGGATCAGGTTTCTTTTTAAATAATTTAAGTTTCCCGCAGTTAGTAGAGGACCAAGTTAAATTTTTTGGAATCACCGATATCCCAACTTGAGATAGACATGGCTATCTCAGCACTTCAGTCAGGGAAATGTCCAGGAGCAGACGGCTTTCCTGTTGAGTTCTTTAACCTGGCTTGCTTGTTCCTCCACAGAAAAGATGTTAAGGAACTGTTAAGAGTAGCAAGTAATTTTCTTGTTAAGAGAGCTGGGATCATCTGGAAGGGATACAATAACCAAGGAAGTATAACCATTTTGACAAGGTTGACCCTTCCTAAGAGAGATAGCGGCAAGGCCATCCAATGGGCCAAATCCTCCTTTATTCTACAAATTGCAGGGACAAAGTTGGCTTTGTATAGGCCAGAAAGAGAGGGAGTAATGTGTATGCCCAGATAAACAAAACCTGAAGGGGACCAGCGGAAGGGAGTAGAGCATAGTGGAGACCAAGATATCTGAGGGGTAAGGGGCATGGCTTCAGATTTAGAGTAGTTAATCTTGTAACCTGAGAAATGGCCAAAAGAATTAATTATTTCAACAACTCTTGTAATAGAAGATTCTGGGTTACTTAGATAGAGAGGACATCATCACAATAAAGGGAAATTTTATGATTTGTGGACCCCACGTGGCCCCGCGACCTGAAAAGGATTAAGCGGAAGAAGATGGATGGATGGATGGATGGATGGATGGATGGATGGAACCCACGTCTATGCCTGTTACCAAGGAATCACATCTAATGGCCTCTGCTAAGGGCTCCATAGCAAGGGCACACAGAAGCGGTGAGGCCGGGTAGCCCTGTCTAGAGCCACGTCTCACTGTGAATGCGGAGAACCTCAGGCCATTTGTAATAACAGAGACACGAGGGGCTGCATATAGCAGAGATATCTACCTAATGAAGTTGTCACCAAGATTGAATTTTGAGAGGACAGCTAGGAGATAAGGCCACTCAATCCTATCAAAAGCCTTTTCTGCATCAAGGGAGACAACAAGCGATTTGACCTTTGACCTTGATCCATTCTGAATAAGATTTAAAGAGTCTCCTTACATTATGAAGGGAATTACGACCTTGTGGGGAACCCACTCAGTAGTTTTCCCTCAGACTGAAGTGGCAGATCAAAGGTGGGGAGTGTGGGGAATGATGTGTTAATGCAGCACCCCACGTAGCAGAGAAGTGTTAGTGCTGTGATATAAAAGAGAGTGCCTGCAACCTGGTGGTATGTTTTCTGATTCTGGTGAATGTGAGAGAGGGTGGAATAAAGTTTCATCTGCTCGGAAAAGTTTGGCCTGGTTATTCTCTCCACACTGGTGACCCTTGACGCACAATGGAGCGCGAGGCGAACACCCCAGAGATGACCCGGACGGGAAGTGCCAGCAGCGCATACGCCATTTCGGTCAAACTCCCAGACTTTTGGCTACACAACCCGAAGTCTTGGTTCCTTCACACCGAGGCCCAGTTCGCGCTCTGGGGAGTAACAGCAGATGACACCAGATATTACTATGTGGTCGCAAAACTGGACCACACACAACTCAGCAGGTGGTGAGCCTGCTCCAACAGCCCCCAGTCCACAACAAATACGGTGCTCTCAAAACCGTGCTGACCCGGCGCTACACGCTCTCGGACTGTGAGAGAGCGGAGAGGCTCCTGACGCGCTCCGAGTTAGGAGACGGATTGGCGGTCGAATTGATGGAGAAGAAGTTGGCATTGATGGGCACAGATGACGGGCATTTTCTCTTTGCCCACTTTTTCCTCCGGAACCTCCCGACAGCAGCCAGAGCGGTCCTTGCCAATTCGCCGCTGCTGGCTGTGCGCAACTACCGGGCGCTAGCCCAGCAGGCAGATCGGATCATCCTCACTACCAGAGCCCTCACACTGAACGCAGCAGCGTCAGAACCCAGCGAGACGGCCAGCGGAGGCAAGGAGCCAGCGATGGTGGCTGCAGCAGGGGCCAAGAAGCACCGGAGGGACACGCTCTGTTTCTACTACCGCCGTTTTGGAGAGGACGCAGGCCGATGCATGCCACCGTGCCAATTCAAGCGTTCGGGAAACGCCAGGACCGGCAGTCAGTAGCAGCTGCGACCGCCGGTGAAGCAAGCAAGCTGCTCTATGTGACAGACTCACGCTCAGGGAGACGGTTCCTCATGGACTCCAGCTCCCAAAAGTGCATCATCCTGCCGTCCTACGCCAACCGGCCGGCAGGAACTAGCAGCCCCGAGCTGACGGCTGCAAACGGCTCAGACATTAAGACTTTTGGAGAGAGGACACTGACTGTATCCTTGCATGGCCATACATATCAATGGACATTCACAGCGGCATGCAGCTTCCCCATTTTAGGTGCTGATTTTTTGTGTGCATGCGGACTACTAGTCGATGTTGCTAACAGACATCTGATTAACGCAGTATCTTTTGATTCTCTCCCCTGTACAGCTCAAGGAGCTGGGGCCACAACACTGGCCAACCTCACAGCTCCACGGGGTAAGTTCCACACACTACTCAACCAGTTCCCAGCACTCACGGTCCCGACGTTTTCAGCAACTGTCACTAAACACAGGGTGGAGCACTTCATTACCACTACGGGGCCGCCCATTTTCGCACGACCTCAGTGCCTGGATGCAACTAAACCGGCCATAGCGCGCGAGGAGTTTGCCAACTTGGAAAAGTTGGGCATCATCAGGCACTCAAACAGCCCATGGGCATCCCCGCTACATATGGTTCCTAAGGCCGAGGGATCGTGGCGACCTTCCGGAGATTTCCGTAGATTAAACAATGTCACAGCGCATGACCGCTACCCCATCCCTCATATATTCAGGATTCTTCCATTCACCTCACTGGGGCACGCATTTTTTCCAAGATAGACCTGGTCCGCGATTACCACCAGGTCCCGGTGCGCGCTGAGGACATACCTAAAACAGCAGTAATAACCCCGTTTGGTTTGTTTGAGTTTTTACACATGCCTTTCGGGCTAAAAGGCGCGGTGCAGACATTCCGATGCATAATGGAAGCGGTGTTGCACAATCTGCCGTTTGTGTTCGTTTACCTGGACGACATCCTGGTGACCAGTGCGTCCAAGGACGAACACGTAGCCCACCTCAGGACAGTTTTCCAGAGGTTGGAGGAGCACGGATTAATAATCAACCCAGCGAAGTGCCAGTTCGGGGTGACGGGAATCGATTTTTTGGGCCACCACATCTCACCGGAGGGCACGATACCCTTGCCGGACAAGGTGTGCGCCGTGGCAAATTTTCCCCAGCCTCAGACGGTCAGGGCACAGCAGGAGTTTTTGGGGATGGTTAACTTCTACAATCGTTTCCTCCCCCCGTGCAGCCCAGCTCATGCAGCTGTTGTACGCCGCGCTTAAGAAACGGAAGCCGGCGGACAAAGTCGACTGGACCCCTGAACTAGAGCAGGCGTTTTCCGAGGTTAAAACAGCTCTGGAGAATGCCGCACTACTGGCGCACCCGGACTCAGCAGCTAGGATAGCGCTCACTACCGACGCGTCAGACATGGCCATAGGGGCCGTCGTGGAGCCGTGCGTCACTGGTTCTTGGCAGCCGCTCACCTTTTTTAGCAGGTCTTTGCGCGACAATGAGCATAAATACAACGCGTTCGACAGGGAGTTACTGGCTCTCCACCTGGCTATACGCCACTTCCAGTTCTGGCTGGAAGGGTGCACCTTCACTGCGTTCGTGGACCACAAGCCACTTACGTACGCGATGGCCAAGGTTTCGGAACCATGGTCGGCCCGGCAGCAGAGACAGCTGGCCGCGATCTCGGAGTTTACGACCGACATTCAACATGTGGCTGGTAAACTCAACATTGTGGCTGACTGCCTCTCGCGCGCATTAGTGGCCCCAGTCTACGTGGGGATAGATTGCACGGCCATGGCCGCTGCGCAGATCGGCGATGCGAACGTTTGCGCGCTCCATTCTGGACCAACATGGTTAAGGCTGCAGAGCAGAGTGCTGCAACATGGCCCACCCCCCCAGTCTGTGACGTCTCTACAGGCCGCCTGCGACCGGTGGTCCCATGTGCTTGGCGCCGCCATGTTTTTGAGTCAGTTCACTCCCTGGCGCACCCAGGAGTGCGCGCGTCAGTCAAAATGGTGGGCACAAAGTTCGTCTGGCCGAGCCTGCGCAAAAAGGTGAAAGAGTGGGCCGCAGCCTGCGTAGCGTGCCAACGAGCCAAGGTGCACAGGCACTCGAAGGCCCCTTTGTAGTCATTCCATATTCCGGCTAAGAGGTTTGACCACGTTCACGTGGACCTCGTGGGCCCCCTCCCGCTATCGCAGGGGTTCACGCACCTCCTGACAGTGGTGGACCGCACCACGTGCTGGCCCGAAGCAGTCCCGCTAGCTTCCACCGCATCCACAGAGGTGGCACACACTTTTTTCACAACATGGGTGGCACGTTTCGGCGCTCCTTTGGACATCACGTCCGATCAGGGCCCGCAGTTTGTTTCCGACCTCTGGTCCACCATGGTCCGGAGCCTGGGCATCTCAATTCATCGCACGACCGCGTACAACCCACAGGCCAATGAGTTATGCGAGCGTTTCCATAGGTCACTTAAAGCAGCGATCAGAGCTTCGCTTGCGGATGCATATTGGGTGGACCGGTTGCCGTGGGTTCTATTAGGATTGCGTTCCGCACCGAAGGAGGATTTGGCTGCCTCCCCAGCAGAGCTGTTTTTTTCCTAGCCGCTGCTGCTCCCCGGGGAATTTTTGCCGGATAACCACGCGCCAAACACCGATCCATCCCCGCTTTCAAGACATAGCGCAGAGGCAGGGACGCTACCCGGCCCGGCCCACCACTGTTTTCCACACGCTTTTGTGCCAAAAACCTTGAAGGACACGTCGTTCGTATTTGTCAGGCATGATGCCCACCGGACCCTATTGCGCCCGCCTTACGATGGCCCGTTCAGAATGCTGGAACCCGGGGACAAACATTTTGTGTTAGACTTGGGGGGGTCACCGGGAGACAATCTGTATAGACAGGCTTAAGCCCACCTTTGTTTTAGCAGATGACCAGGTGGTGTTGGGCTGAGCTCCTCGGCGCGGAAGACCCCCACGGAGAACTCCCCAGGTAAATGAATCATCAGATCAGTCACACTGTAGAGACTGGGTGAATCATCTCAGACTGGATGTAGAGGGTAAACAGAGAAGGACAATGGCTATGGAGATTATGGTGAGGTAGCAGGAAGAAGGAGGTGCGGGGAGAAGGGATGACTGTATTGTGATGTGAGATGTCATGCAGATGTGAGATTGGTTGGTATAAAAGGAGAACCCATGGTGTATTGAGACATGCTTTTTCTGTGTGTGACTGATGTGAGAGTGAATAAAGTCGTCTGCTGTATGAACCAGTCTCGTTATTTACACTCTCCACAACACGAGCATGCTGAAGGTGTCCCCCCCCCCCCATTGTCCCCCCACAGATGGACACACCCCCAGGAACCCCCCACCGGCACAGCAGCGCCTCGGAGCCGAAGACCCCCCGTTACAGCAGCTATGGACGGAGGCCGAAGCCCAAAGGACATGGGGGTTAAGACTCAGTCTGAGACTCTGGGGGGGGGGGGGGGCACTTAGTAGTTACTCAGTAGTTTTCCCTCAGACTGAAGTGGCAGATCAAAGGTGGGGAGTGATTTGTTAATGCAGCACCCCAGGTAGCAGAGAAATGTTAGTGCTGTGATATAAAAGAGAGTGCCTGCAATCTGGTGGTATGTTTTCTGATTCTGGTGAATGTGAGAGAGAGCGGAATAAAGTTTCATCTGCTAGGAAAAGTTCGGCCTGGTTATTCTCTCTACAACCTAATATAAATCCAGTTTGGTCTGTTGAAATTAAATCTGGCATAACATCTTCAAGTCTCTTCGCCAGTATTTTAGCCAATAATTTTCGGTCAACTTCCAGTAAGGTAATCAGCCTGTAGGATGTGCATTCATCTGCAGGTTTGCCCTTCTTTAGAATTAGAGAAATGTTTGCATCCATCATAGTGTCAGCGAGAGCCCCAGAGTCAAAGGAGTAAGACAGCATATTGAGAAGGGGATCAATTACAGAAGTTCTCTGACGACTCTGCGATGGTCGGCCTCATCTCCAAAGGAGATGAAGCTGAGTACAGAGGACTTATCCAGGACTTTGTGGACTGGTGCCATTGGAACTGCCTCCAGATCAACGTGAGAAAAACTAAGGAGCTGGAGGTGGACTGCCACAAGCAAGGACAACCCCTCACAGCACCAGTAAACATCCAGGGAACAGACATTGAGATGGTGACAGCCTACGAACACCTGGGTGTTCATTTGAACAATAAACTAGTCTGGTCACACAATACCGATGCACTCGACAAGAAGGGACAGCGCAGGCTGTTCCTACTGAGGAGGCTCAGGTCTTTTGGTGTACAAGGGGCGCTGCTGAAGACATTCTATGATTCGGTGGTGGCATCATCCATCACTTTTGGAGTGGTCTGCTGGGGCAGTGGCATCACATCAGCCGATAGGAAGAGACTGAACAAACTGATCAAGAAAGCTAGCTCTGTCCTGGGGCAGTGCCTTGAGCCAGTGGAGGAGATAGGAGAGAGAAGGATGGTGGCTAAACTGTCATCTCTGCTGGAGTCCGAGTCCCACCCTATGCAGGACATACTGAACGCACTGAGGAGCTCATTTAGCAGTAGGCTACATCATCCTAGGTGCGCAACCGAGAGGTTTCGCAGGTCCCTTCCTACCTACGGCTGTCAGACTTTATAACCTAAGCAGGGCTGCTCGCAGAGATAGCAAAAAAACGTGACAACCTTGTTATGACCCGAGCGCCGGTTCTGATCGTGCTCGGGTTAAAGTTATGTTTCGCTGCCGGCCTTGATAGCTGCGGGCTGTATTCTGGCCTCACCGGGCTCTTATTGTGAAGGTGCTCGGTGGGGCTTCCGCCTGTCAACGGTCGGTCAGCTGAGTGTCATTACCGTCGTTAGTGTTTCGCTATATAAGCCCAGCACTGGCGACGGTATGACGCAGCAGTGTCAGTCGTTATACGTCTGAGCTACGGATGACTTGGACCATTATCTACCTTGTCTGCTTGTGGTTGACCGTCACTTCTCCGGCACCAGTAAGTGAGCTATTAGCCTTACCCCTTCCGGAAAGTAGACCTTTGTGTGTCTTTGCTTCAGCGGCTTGTGTAGGCAATTATTTAAACAACCGTTGCCTGTGTATGACTGTCTCCTCCTATGGACTCGTAAGTGAGCTGTCTAGCCTTATGCCTCCGGAAGTGCGGAGACTCATGTGTCATTGCTCCTGCATCTTGTGTTGTTCACTTTTCACCGTAATAAAACTCACTGAAAACTCACTGGTGACTCTGTGCGTCTCTAGCTGGCTCGCGAGGGCCAGCGCATGACAGTACACTGCTGCCAAAACAGCGTTACGGTGACGCCAACCCGAGACGCTATTCACCAGTGAGTTTGAGTTTTTTGGACATTTGCTTTTTCCTGTCTGGGTACCGTGTATGTGAAGAATGCCGTCGCGGAGGAACCGTGTGTGGAGTCCGAGCCACGAGCTGACTGATGTGCTGGAAGTGGTGGATGAGCTTCTCATCTCCGCTTCTCTGCTAGACTATGACCACGGCATACACTGGAACCTGGACGCCGCCGAGGATATACTTTGTCATCTCTCTCCCCGCTACGCTGACCACCCGGAAGTCGACGCGAGGAGGGAGGACATCGCTGCGCAACGCAAGATTTACCTGATGATGGAGGAGGAATGCGGCATGAAGCAGGAGAAGAGGCACTCCTGCTCTTTGCTCATGGATCCTGATCCTTTCCTCGATCCGTTCTGGGAGTTCGCACCGTCTGGGGGCCGGCGAAGGCGTCGGTGCCGCGGCCGGGCGCATCCTCGGCAAGCTCCTGCTCCGGATCCAGTTCCGGGCCGCCGGGATGACCCCCTCAACCAGTCGGCTGCTGTGAGTGAGCTGAGTCCTGTGCCGGTGGGCTCCGTCCATGGGTCCGTTTTTACCACCCAGCGAGCGAGGGAAGGAGCGATGTCCGCTACAGCTGATACCATCCTCCCCCCAGGAGACAGGCAAGTTCAAGTTCACTTACCTATCGATCATAGTGATCTGTCTAGTCTGACTCCTGGGGGTGAAGCTCGGGGTTTGCAGCTCCCTGAGCTTCTTTCCCCAGCTGTAGCCATTGTTATTAAACCTGCTGCCTCTGTGTCTCCTCCTGCGGAGCGGTCCTCGGCGTCAGTCCCACGCCATCGAACGAGGGGGAGTCCTGCAGCTCTGGGCAATATCCCAGCCCTGCAGCCGCGCTTTGGACAGAGAAGAACGGACTGCAGTGAGGAGCCAGAGCCGACGAGAGAGCGTCCCCAGCGTTCTTCAGGGATGCAGTCCGAGTCAGCAGGTCCAGGGTCCTCTGCCCCCACGCCATACGGGTTATTGGCGTGGACGCCAGCGCGTGAGGATCCAGCTGCAGAGACCATCAGGCCGGCTGTGGAACCCGACGCAGCCGAGTGGGAGCCCGACGACGAGCTGCTTCTTGAACCTGGATCGGCAAAGTCCTGGACGGCTCCAGAGCCCGAGTGCAGGCAAGTGCTCTTTCTTGTTTTCCTGTATGGTGTGTTAGAGCATTTTTGCCTGCCTCATGGGGAGGCGAGTGAGGGGCAGCCGTCCGCTGCACCCGAGCTCGTCTTGCTGGGCTCTGGCGCTGCCGGTGGAACTGATCCCGGTCCTCTCTTGTTTTCTGAGCACCTCCACAGCGTTACCGGTCCGGAGCCAGTCAAGGTCACGGGACCGGGGGTTCCAGGTTCGGAGATGGAGGTCGTCGCCGGAGCAGTCCTGACCCAGTCGGGGTCCGACGTGTGGGCCGAGGTGACCCAGTCGGGGTCCGACGTGTGGGCCGAGGTGACCCGGTCAGGGTCCGACGCGTGGGCCGAGGTGACCCAGTCGGGGTCCAACGTGGGTGCAGCGGTGACCCAATCGGGGCCCGTCCTGACCCAATCGGGGCCCGTCCTGACCCAGTCGGGGTCCGACGCATGGGCTGAGGTGACCCAGTCGGGGTCCAACGTGGGTGCAGCGATTACCCAATCGGGGTCCGACGAGATTCAGTCGGGGTCCGACTCAGGTGTGGCTGTGACCCAATCGGGGTCCGACGAGGTCCAGTGGGGGTCCAGCGCAGGTGCGGCTGTGACCCAATCAGGATTCGAGGGGGCCCAAGGTTTTGGTTGTCCCCCTCTCAGGAGCCACCAGCTGGGGTCCGTGAGAGGGCTCTGTTTGACGGTCTGGCGCTCCCCTGTCTTGTTCTGTTCAGGTGAGCGGCTGCATGCAATCCCTCCACGGTCCTGGTGGTTGTGGGATACGGGTCGGCCACCTGAGGAACTGCTTGGAGCATTCGGCGTCTTGGGTTGGCCACCCAATAAACTGTGTGTGTTACGGGGTGACCTGGTTCGGCCACCAGAGGACTGGTTTCTGGGGGCATGGGACTGGGGCAGGCCACCTGATTATCATGTACTGTGGGACTATCTGTGGGCCCATAAGGGGCCTGGTCATGTGAAGTACGTCTTGAGATTTTTTGTTGTTTCTCATAGTCTTAGTCAAGTCTGAGCAATTTTTAGATTGCCTCTTGTTTTCTTGTAAGCCTTAGTCTTAGTCAGGTCTGAGCAATTTTTAGATTGCCGCTTGTTTTCTTGTAAGCCAAAGTCATAGTCCTAGTCAGGTCTGAGCAATTTTTGATTGCCTCTTGTTTTTTTTCCTTCTTTGTAAGCCACAGCCTTAGTCACTGTCTAGTTCTGAGCAATTTTTGATTGCCTCTTGTTCTTGTTTTTTTGGAAAACCATAGTCATTGTCATAGCCAAAGCTTAGCAATTTTAGATTGCTCCCTGTGTGTTGGTGTGTATTTTTTTGGTTTTGTTCGTGTTTTGAAAGCCATAAGTCAGGTAAAGCAATCTATATTGCCTTTTGTGTTTTGTATTCATAGTTTGGTCAAGTCTTGTCTTTGTTTTGTTCTCCCCTCCTTTCTTGAGGGGCTATTGTATGAGGATTTTGTTCTTTGTTTCCAGGAATTTTCATGTATTTTTTTTTGGTTTCGTATGTTTTTTTTTGTCTGGTCATGGTCTTGTTCAGGGGTTGGTTTCTCTCCCTCCACACCTGTCCTCCCACCTCCCACCCTGGGGGGGCGGGGGGGGCAGGGTGGTTCCTTGGGGCGTTCAGAGTCCGCCCGTGGAGGAAGGGTACTGTTATGACCCGAACGCCGGTTCTGATCGCGCTCGGGTTAAAGTTATGTTTCGCTGCCGGCCTTGACAGCTGCGGGCTGTATTCTGGCCTCACCGGGCTCTTATTGTGAAGGTGCTCGGTGGGGCTTCCGCCTGTCAACGGTCGGTCAGCTGAGTGTCATTACCGTCGTTAGTGTTTCGCTATATAAGCCCAGCACTGGCGATGGTATGACGCAGCAGTGTCAGTCGTTATACGTCTGAGCTACGGATGACTTGGACCATTATCTACCTTGTCTGCTTGTGGTTGACCGTCACTTCTCCGGCACCAGTAAGTGAGCTATTAGCCTTACCCCTTCCGGAAAGTAGACCTTTGTGTGTCTTTGCTTCAGCGGCTTGTGTAGGCAATTATTTAAACAACCGTTGCCTGTGTATGACTGTCTCCTCCTATGGACTCGTAAGTGAGCTGTCTAGCCTTACGCCTCCGGAAGTGCGGAGACTCGTGTCATTGCTCCTGCATCTTGTGTTGTTCACTTTTCACCGTAATAAAACTCACTGAAATCTCACTGGTGACTCTGTGCGTCTCTAGCTGGCTCGCGAGGGCCAGCGCATGACAAACCTAATAGTATTGAATGCAAAAGATGCAACAGACTTACACAAAATGGTCCCCTCCAGCATACAACTAGGACAATATCAATCACTACGGAGGGTGACAATATGTATGGGTACATATTCACACTATGTGGGGTAACTAAATAGACGGTTATGCTGTTTATTCCATCTAGCTACAATGCTCCACACTGTGTATATATATTTATATATTTATGTGTACATATGTACACTACCGTTCAAAAGTTTGGGGTCACCCAGATAATTATTTTGTGTTTTCCATGAAAAGTCACACTTATTTACCACCATGAGTTGTAAAATGAATAGAAAATATATTCAAGACATTGACAAGGTTAGAAATAATGATTTGTATTTGAAATAATATTTTTTTCCAGATACTCAACCTGCTCAAAGGAAGGTCAGTTTTATAGCTTCTCTAACCAGCTAAACTGTTTTCAGCTGTGCTAACATGATTGCACAAGGGTTTTCTAATCATCCATTAGCCTTCTGACGCAATGAGCAAACACATTGTACCATTAGAACACTGGAGTGATAGTTGCTGGAAATGGGCCTCTCTACACCTATGTAGATATTGCACCAAAAACCAGACATTTGCAGCTAGAATAGTCATTTACCACATTAGCAATGTATATTAGATATTAGAGTGTATTTCTGATTAGTTTAAAGTTATCTTCATTGAAAAAAACAGTGCTTTTCTTTCAAAAATAAGGAAATTTCTAAGTGACCCCAAACTTTTGAACGGTAGTGTATATTGACTGCTCTTATTTTCTTATCTTCTAAATTATTGCTCTGAGTGTTGCTATCTCTGTGCTGTTGCAATCCTGGAATTTCCCCATTGTGGGACTAATAAAGGCTTATCTTTTCTAATTATTCATCCATCCATCCATCCATCCATCTTCTACTGCTTTTCCGGAGGTCCGGGCCGCGGAGGCAGCAGTTCAAGCAGAGAAGCCCAGACTTCCCTCTCCCCAGCCACCTGCTCCAGCTCTTCAGAGAGGATACCAAGGCGTTCCCAGACCAGCTGGGAGGCATAGTCTCTCCACTGAGTCCTGGGTCTGCCCCAGGGTCTCCTCCCAGTGGGACGTGCCTGAAACACCTCAAGTGGGAGGTGTCCAGGAGGCATCCTAATCAGATGCCCATACCACCTCAACTGACTCCTTTCAATGTGGAGGAGCAGCGGTTCTACTCTGAGCCTCTCCCGGATGACGGAGCTCCTCACCCTATCTCTGAGGATGAGTCCAGCAATCCTACAGAGAAAGTTCATTTCAGCCGCTTGTATCCGTGATCTTGTTCTTTCGGTCATTACCCAAAGCTCGTGACCATAGGTGAGAGTAGGAACGTAGATTGACTGGTAAATCGACAGCTTTGCCTTAGAACTAAGCTCCCTCTTCACCACAACAGACCGGTACAATGTCCACATCACTGCAGATGCTGCTCCAATCCGTCTGTCAATCTCTCGCTCCATTTTCCCCTCACTCGTGAACAAGACCCCAAGATACTTAAACTCCTCCACTTGGGGCAGGAGCCTGTCCCCAACCCAGAGAGGACAATCCACCTTTTTTCGGCTGAGGACCATGGACTCGGACTTGGAGGTGCTGATTCTCATCCCAGCTACTTCACACTCAGCGGTAAACCGTCCCAGCAAGAGCTGTAGGTCATTGCTGGATGAAGTCAACAGGACAACATCATCTGCAAACAACAGAGATGAGATCCTGTGGTCACCAATCATGACACCCTCCATTCCCTGGCTGCGCCTAGAAATCCTGTCCATAAAAATTATGAACAGGATCGGTGACAAAGGGCAGCCCTGGCGGAGTCCAACTCTCACTGGGAATGACTCCGACCGAGTGTTGGCAATACGAACCAAACTCTCACAATGGTCGTACAGAGACTGAATAGCTCGTAACAACAAGCCCAATACCCCATACTCTATATCAAGGATTCAGTGTACCCCGCCCGGTATGAGGTTACCGGGGCCCCACCCTGGAGCCAGGCCTGGGGGAGGGGCTCAAAGGCTAGCGTCTGGTGGCCGGGTTTCCACCCATGGGACCCGGCCAGGCTCAGCCCGAAGGAGGGACTGATCCCAAGGGATGAAGTGGAGCAGAGAAAATAATCTGCTGTTTAACATCTCAAAGACCAGAGAGCTTATCGTGGACTACAGGAGAAAGAAAATGGACATTCCACTGTTAATCATGGGCGGGGATTGTGTGGACAGGGTGTCAGACTTCCGCTTTTTGGGAGTTCACATTGAAGAGGGCCTGACCTGTAGTGTAAATGCCACTGAGCTGCTGAAAAGGGCACAGCAAAGACTGTATTTCCTGAGGGTTCTCAGGAAAAACAACATCACCCAGAGACTGCTGATGTCCTTCTACAGATGCACTATCAAGAGTTTAATGACATACTGTATGTGCGTGTGGTACACCAGCTGTACAGCAGCTCAGAGAAAAACACTCCAGAAAGTCATTAGGACAGCTCAGAAGATCGGTGGCTGCCCCACTCCCCACATTGGAAGACCTACACAGTTCCCACTGTCTCACTAAAGCTTGGAAAATAATAAAGGACACTTCCCGCCCTGGCCACTCCTTGTTTGAACTGCTGCCATCAGGCAGACAATACAGGCAAATTAAAATGAGAACAAGCAGATTCAAAAACAGTTTTTTTTCCAACTGCAATAAATGTAATAAATGCAGTTGGATGTTGAAGGCGTATGAGGGGACTGTGTAATGGCAGAAATGTGTGTTTGGAGGTGTGCATTGTGCGGACTGTATGCATGTGCGTTTGTATGTTTATGCTGTTTTTATACATTTTATACAGACATTTTATACATTTTGAGTTTTACATATTTATGAATGATGCTCTGACTGGTTGGGCATTTTTAAATTTCATTGTTTATGTGACAATGGCAATAAAGCTTATTCTATTCTATTCTATGTTCCGGCCCCATTTTAGGTGCAGATTTTTTATGTGCTTATGGGTTGTTAGTCGATGTTGCTAACAGGAGATTAGTGGATGCTGTCTCTTTTACCTCACTGCCCTGCACAGCTCGGGGAGTTGGGTTGACAACACTGGCTAACGTTATAGCTCCAGGGGGTAAGTACCAACATTTGCTCGCACAGTTCCTAGCACTCACGGTCCCGACTTTTTCAGCTACGGTAACGAAACACGGGGTTGAGCGCTTTATAATGACAAAAGGTCCGCTGGTGTTTGCGCATCCTCGGCGTTTGGATCCAGCTAAACTGGCCAGCGCGCAAGAGGAGTTTGCCAACTTAGAGCAGCTGGGCATCGTCAGGCACTTCGTCAGTCCGTGGGCATCCTCGCTACACATGGTGTCTAAAGCCGACAGGTCATGGTGACCGTGCGGCAATTTCCAGCGCATGAATAACGCCACGAAACATGATCGTTATCCCATTCCGCACATCCAGGATTTTTCCATGCACCTGGCCGGGGCGCATGTTTTTTCGAAAGTGGATCTGGTCTGTAGATACCATCAGGTCCCAGTGCGTGCGCAAGACGTTCCAAAAACAGCGGTAATAACTCCTTCTGGCCTTTTCCAGTTTTTGCGCATGCCGTTCAGATTAAAAGGCGCGGCACAGACTTTCTAGAGGATGATGGATGCAGTGCTTTGTGACTTGTCCTTCGATTTTGTCTACTTAGACGACATTCTGGTAGCTAGCACGTCCAAGGAGGAGCACATCGCCCATCTCAAGACAGTTTGCCAGAGGTTGGAAGCGCACGGGCTGATAGTTAACTCGCTGAAGTGCCAGTTCAGCATGCCAGAGATTGATTTTTTTGGGCCACCGCATTTCGCTGGAGGGCGCGATTCCGTTACTGGATAAGGTGCACGCTGTGGCAGACTTTCCACGCCCGCAGACCGTGAGAGCACTACAGGAGTTTTTGGGAATGGTTAATTTTTATAACCATTTCTTTCCCTGGGCAGACCAGCTGATGCAGCCGTTGTATGCCGCACTTAAAAAAAAGAAGCCCGCAGAAGCCATCAACTGGACTTCCGAGCGTGTGCAGGCTTTTACTAATGCCAAAACAGTGCTTGTGGATGCCACGTTGTTAGCCCACCCGGATCCGTCTGCATGGATAGCGCTCACGACAGATGCATCTGATGTTGCCATAGGGGCAGTGATGGAGCAGTGCGTCTCAGGTTCGTGGCAGCTGCTCGCATTTTTTAGCCGGACTTTGCGTGACAACGAACCAAGTACAGCACATTCGATACAGAATTGCTGGCTCTCCACCTGGCAACGTGCCATTTCAAGTTCTGGCTGGAGGGGCGCGAGTTCACCGCGTTCGTGGACCATAAGCCGCTGATGCACATGATGTCCAAGACCTTGGAACACTGATCGGCCCGGCAGCAACAGCATTTGGCTGCAATTTTGGAGTTTGCTACCGACATTCAACACGTTACTGTAAATTCAACGTCGTGGCCGATTGCCTGTTGCGCGCGTTAATTGCCCTGGTCTACATGGGAATAGATTTTCCTGCCATGGCCGCGGAACAAGCTAGGGGCGCGGACATTTGAGCGCTCCAGTCTGCGCCAGCTGGGTTAATGCTGGAGAACAGGATGGTGCAAGAAGGGTGCCCTCCCTTGCTCTGTGACGTCCCCACTGGGTTCCGAGCTCTTGGCGCCGTCGCGTTTTTGAGTCAGTCCACTCCCTTTTGCATCCGGGAGTGCGCGCTTCGGTGAAGCTAGTGGGGGTGAAATTTGTCTGACCGCGCTTGCGCAAAGACGTGAAAGAGTGGGCTACAGCTTGTGTCGCGTGCCAGCGGGTCAAAGTGCACAAGCACACCAGAGCCCCCCTCGAGCCATTCCAAATCCCGGCCAGGAGGTTCGACCATATCCACGTTGGATTTGGTGGGACCCCTCCCGCCGTCGCAAGGTTTTACGCACCTCTTAACAATCGTGGACCTCATCATGTACTGGCCTGAAGTGGTGCCGCAGGCTTCTACCACATCTGCAGAAGTAGCTCACGCTTTTTTGTCAGCTTGGGTTGCATGTTTTGGATCTCCATCGGACATCACATCCGAAAAGGGTCCACAATTCGTTTCAGAACTCTGGTCCACTATGGCCCAGAGCCTGGGGGTCAAAATTCTCTGCACTACTACGTACAACCCCCAGGCTAACGGGTTATGCAAGCGTTGTCATAGGTCTCTTAAAGCAGCGCTCAGAGCTTCGCTCATGGACAAAAGTTGGGTCGACCGCCTGCCCTGAGTTCTTTTGGAGTTGCGGTTCGCACCTAAGGAGGATTTGGCAGCCTCCCTGGCAGAACTCGTTTTTTCTCAGCCACTGCGGATCCCCAGAGAGTTTTTACCAGAAAACCCCGCGGCCGAGGCTGATCCACCCACGCAATTTTTACATAGTACAGAGGCTGTGAGCATACCGGGCCCGGCCCACCATTGTTTTCCCCGCACATTTGTCCCAAAAAGCTTGCAGAACACCAGTTTTGTTTTTGTCAGGCACGATGCGCACCAGACCCCACTGCGCCCACCATACGACGGACCACTCAGGGTGGTGGATCCTGGGGAGAAGCATTTTGTGTTAGACTTGGGGGGGGGGGTGTAGGGAGACCGTCTGCATCAACAGGATGAAGCCCACTTTTGAGTTAACCGGCCAGCTGGTCGACGCTGCCAAGGACACAGTCCAAGGATGGATAATTTTTTCACACATAAGGAGTTGTTCAGAACTCCTTATAAGAACTCCTTATACAAAAAATATAGAGTGATGATAATGAAGTCAGTGGCGGTAATGCACCCGTGAGCTGGTTGCCAACCGCCAATCAAATCTAAAAGAAGAAGAAGAAGAAGAAGCTCACTTTTGTGTTGGCAGATGAGCAGGTGGTGTTGGCCAAAGCTCCCCGGTGCGGACGCCCACCATTTTTGGCTCCACAAAGTGGTGATCCCTCGGCAGGAACCTGTGCTCGATGTGTTTTCTCCCCCTCCCTTTTTCCCTCCACAGACTGATGTGTCCTCCTGTACACCCTGCCAGCAGGGTGGTTCGACTGGATCGGCGACCCCCCGTTACAGCCACTATGGGTGCCAGCTCAAGCCCAAAGGACGGGGGGGGGGGGGGGTTAGTGCCCTTTCTGGGTGTTCGGGGGGGCTGTGTGGGGGCATGGTGTTGGACTTCTCCACCCAGGGCACAAGGGAACGAAAGAGAAGGTGTCACTGGGGGGTGTCAGACAGGACAGTAAGAACTATGCACCCCCTAGAGAGAGGAGTAAATGCCAGAGCTGCTGGGAGAAGAAGGGTGTGATAGGGGCACTGGTGTTAAGTCATGTTAATGTGCCACACAGCTCTTTGTGCAAATAACAATGTGTTATGGTCGGAAGTTCCGGGTCTCGATGCATGGGAATAAAGAGATAAAGGAGGAATGCACAGAGACCCGGGTTTCTGGTTTGCTGTAAATTATGTTGGAGAAGGAATAAAGTTTCTGTGTTATCCAGCTCATTGCTTTGCCTGCCTCCTTTCTCCACAAGAGGAACTTTTAAAACAAAATACTCCTTTTTAAAAAAAACAAAACAATAACCAGTAACATGACCATTGATATTACCTCGACTCACCACATTCAAACCTGCACAGTGAAGCCGCTTATAGTGGAGTAAAAAGTCCATAAAGTGGGACTTCCGGTTATGGCGGCCATGTAGGAAGACGTGTTACACACTGCTCTGCTCCTGAAAATAAAAAGTTGGCTAAAACTCTCTTAATTGGAACAAAAACCCATCCCAGCGTTTAGGCGCGGATATGGTAAAGACCAAGGCTGGGAAATTAGGCGGAGGAAAAAGTAATTTGACAAAACAATCCAAACTAACAGACTTCCACGCTCGTGACGAAGCAGAAAAAACTCCAGAGACTATGGCAGAGGATGGAGCCAGCGGCGGAGCGGGAACTGCTGAGGAGGGGACAAGCGCAATGCTCACTGCCATCAGCTCCATGAGAGCAGACTTTTCGTCTAAATTTGATGGGATTATAGCAGCGATAGAAGGAATGAAAAAGGAAATAAGCGACTGTATGGAACGAGTATCGCAGGGGGAGCTCCGAATTTCAAGCGCTGAAGATGACGTCACCAGCCTACAATCAAAGTTGCAAACACTGGAATTAAAATGGAAACGTCTGGAAGATAACATTCTAGATTTGGAATCCCGCTCGCGACGGAATAATTTGAGGCGGGTGGGTCTCCCGGAGGAAGCGGAGGGACGGGACCCACGTTCATTTTTGGAAAAGTGGATTCCAGAAGCGCTGAACAACGCAGACCTGCAGTCATTGGTCGTTTTAGAGAGAGCTCACCGAATCGGCCCACCGAGAGATAATAAGACACCACCGAGAACGCTGATTATGAAGTTCCTCAACTTCAGGGACAAGATGACAGTCACCAACGCGGCACGAGCTAAAGGGGAAATTAAATACCAGGATCAACAGGTGCGGTTCTACCCAGATTTGGCCACAGGAATTCAACAATTAAGGAGGCAGTTCGACCCCGCCCGCAAAGAGCTGCGCAACCTCGGGATTCGTCACGGAGTGATTCATCCGGCAAGACTGCTGGTCACATATAAGGGCAGAACCCATATCTTCAAGACCCCTCAAGAGGCGCAGGAGCTCATTAAGCAGATCCAAGAGGGGACTGGTGGGAGCTAAGCATGAACATGATAAAGGTAGAACATTTAAGCATTTGTACAGGCATCTGATTGATCTGAAACATATAACATGTCTACAAAATACAGACTGTATTATAAAAAAAAAAAGCTATGATGTACAAAGTTGCTATAAAACTTTGAAGTTATGTTGAAAAAACTACAGAAGAGAGTTAATGTCATTAAAAATAGTAGTAGAGTCAGGGTGATTGAGAGGAGAAAGAGAGAGTGGTTTGACTGATCCTTGCAGGTGTGGAACAGTCACTAGCTATAACGGGAGACGGAATTTTTTTGATTTTGGGGGGATTACCACGAATGTGGGGAAAGGGAATTTGTTTTTGTGTAGTTTGTAGGATGAATGTTCAACCATCCATGTGTTTGCTTCTCTGTATGAGCATGTTCATATTGCAAGGTAATCTCAAACTCCTTATTGATCATAGATCAAAGCGTTAATCTTAATTTAACTTCATGGAATTGCAGAGGTCTACAAAATCTAAAAAAAACTTAAACAAGTTATGAATAAAATAAAAGACATAGATTCAAAAATTGTATTTTTACAAGAAACTCATCTAATAGAGGAGGATGTAAAAAGAATTAGGAGAAGATGGCAAGGAAATGTGTTCACCTCATCATTTTCATCCCAAGCTAAGGGAGTTATGATTCTCATACACAAAACAGTCCCATTTCAAGTGAAAAATGTAACTGGAGACAAATTTGGAAGATATCTAATCATCCAAGGATCTTTGTTATTAGAAAATATAAATCTGGTGAACTTATACGGCCCCAATACTGATGATCAAAACTTCTTTGTTAATTTATTCCTTACTTTATCATCACTTACAGGGCAACATATAATAGCAGGGGATTTTAATTGTACATTGAATCCCAGTATAGACAGATCAACAGGACTGGACTGTATGACATAATGTCTGGCCCAGGAAACACGCACGCAGGCTCAGGATAGATTTAACAGCTTTATTCAGCAAGCAGGAGAAAGGTAAGGTATGCTTACGTAGGATTGAAGTCTCGCTGGTAATCAGGGGTTGATACACAAGCGAAGAAGTGCCGATGCGAACAGACGGCTCCAGACCGCTGCACAGCGCTGAGTGGGCTAAATAGCCTGCTGCTGACGAGGCGCAGGTGTGCGCGCAGCTGAGGCAGCTGATGAGCGGCGAGTCATGACAGTACTCCCCCCTCCAGCAGCGCCTCCTGGCGCTGGTTTGTCCGGGGGCGCCCGGTGAAACTCCATGATGAGACTCCTGTCCAACACCAAAGAAGAGCACACCCAGGACCTCCACTCAGGGCCGAATCCCTCCCAGTGCACCAAGTACTGCAGCCCACGACCTCGGCGCCGGGAGTCCATGATGGAGGCGACTCTCCAGGACGGGTGGCCGTCGATCATCATAGGCGCGGGCGGCGCTGTGGGCGGGGGACAGAGGGGATTGGAGACAAAGGGCTTAATCTTGGACACGTGGAAGGTGGGACAAATGCAGAGGGAGGGGGGGAGGGCCAGACGCACAGCCACCGGGTTAACAATTTTAGAAATGGTGAAGGGGCCAATGAAGCGTGGGGCCAACTTCCTCTTTTCAGCCTTAAGATGGATGTCTTGAGAGGCCAACCAGACCTGTTGACCCGCCTGGAAGGCAGGGGCCGGTCTCCTGTGGCAATTTGCCGTGGTGCTGTTGCGTGTCGCCGTGCGTAAAAGCGCGTTGCGCGCCTTGGTCCACAGACCCCGACACCGTCTCAGGTGCGCTTGGATGGAAGGAACTGCCAGCTCAGCCTCCTGCTCCGGGAACAAAGGTGGATCATAACCCAAGGACGCCTTGAAGGGGGACATCCCTGTGGCGGAAGACCGAGCCGTGTTGTGGGCGTACTCTACCCAGGCCAGGTGCGTGCTCCAGGAAGACGGGTTGGAGGAAGTGACGCAGCGTAGGGCAGCTTCCAGCTCCTGGTTGGCCCGTTCGCACTGCCCGTTGGATTGCGGGTGGTGACCGGAGGAGAGGCTAACTGTTGCACCCAAGGCGTTGCAGAAACACTTCCATACCTCTGAGACAAACTGGGGCCCCCAATCTGAGACGACGTCCACCGGTATCCCGTGCAGCCTGACCACGTGTTGAACCACAAGGTCCGCTGTCTCCCGTGCCGTTGGAAGACCCCAAAGTGGCATGAAGTGGGCGGCCTTGGAGAATCGATCCACGATGGTCAAGACGGCGTCATAGGTGTTAGAGGTCGGGAGACCAGTGACGAAGTCGAGGGCTATGTGAGACCAGGGCCTGCCAGGGATCGGCAGGGGCTGGAGTAGACCCACGGGGGGAGAATTTCCTGACTTGCCGGTGGCACACACAGGACATGCCCGGACATAGTTGGTGGCGTCCTTCTGCAGACCTGGCCACCAGAAGGAACGCTGGAGGAGATCCACTAGCCGGGATACGCCAGGGTGACAGGCGAGTTTGGAGGTGTGGACCCAATGGATGACCTCCCCCCGGACAGAAGATGGAACGAACAGCCTTCCCTCCGATCCGCCGCCAGGGTCCGGTTCGGTCTCCTGCGCCCTCCGGATCTTGTCCCTGATGGTCCAGGAAATCGCCCCTACCATGCACGAGCTGGGCAAGATGGTATGACCCAGCTCCTCTGACGTCTCAGGGGCAAACTGCCTGGAGAGGGCAGCGGGCAGGCCGTTCTTGGAGCCAGGGCGATAGGTGATGGTGAAGCGGAACCGGGCAAAGAACAAGGACCAGCGCACCTGGCGGGCATTCAGACGTCTGGCAGATCGAAGGTACTCCAGGTTCTTGTGGTCCGTCAGCACCACGAATGGTAACGCAGCCCCCTCCAGCCAGTGGCGCCACTCCTGCAGGGCGAGCTTGATGGTGAGAAGCTCCCTGTCCCCGACGTCGTAGTTCCGCTCGGCCGGAGACAGAAGCCGTGAGAAGAAGGCGCAGGGTCGCTTGAACCCATCGGTGGGTGATCGCTGGGATAGCACCGCCCCCACTCCCGTATCAGATGCGTCGACTTCCACCAAACACTGCAGTGCGGGGTCGACCTGGGTCAGGACTCGGGAGGAGGAGAACTCCGTCTTCAACGCCTGGAATGCCACAGCGACCTCTTCGGTCCAGCGGAAGGGGTTCTTGGGGGAAGTGAGACGGGTCAGCGGGGCAACGATGGCACCGAAATTAGGCACAAAACGGCGGTAGAAATTGGCAAACCCAATAAATTGCTGGACCTGCTTCCTGGAGGTCGGCGTGGGCCATTCAACCACCGCTTTAACCTTAGCGGGGTCAGGTAGGACCTGATTGTGTGAGATTACAAATCCTAAGAAGGAGGTGGTCTTGGCGTAAAACTCACACTTCTCGGCTTTGACGTACAGCCTGCTCTCCAGCAGCCGCTGTAAGACCCGCCTCACATGGACCTGGTGTTCCTCCCGTGACCTGGAGAAGATGAGGATGTCATCCAGGTATACGAACATGAAGAGGCCAAGGAAATCACGCAGGACATCATTGATCAGGCGTTGAAATACAGCAGGGGCGTTGGTCAGTCCAAAGGGCATCACCAGGTACTCGAAGTGCCCACTAGGCGTTCTAAAGGCCGTCTTCCACTCATCCCCCTCCCTGATCCGGATGAGGTGATATGCACTGCGGAGATCCAATTTGGTGAACCAGGTCGCCCCCTGAAGGGAGTGGAAGGCAGTGTCCATTAGTGGCAGGGTGTAACGGTCCTTCTCTGTGATGTCATTCAAGGCCCGAAAATCGATACATGGGCGGAGTGACCCATCCTTCTTTGACACGAAGAAGAACCCTGCGCCGAGCGGAGACGAGGAGGGACGGATGATTCCCGCGTTGAGTGACTCCTTGATATAACTATCCATAGCTTCTCGCTCCGGCGCTGACAAGCTGTAGAGGCGTCCGGAAGGCAGGGGCTCCCCCGGGCGGAGGTTGATGGCGCAGTCGTAGGGCCGGTGAGAAGGAAGAGACATCGCCCTGGACTTGCTGAATACGACACCCAGGTCATGGAACTCCGAGGGCACCAGAGAGAGATCCGGAGGCGCGGCATTCTTAGCTGGGGGACGAGAAGACGGGGTGCAGGCTGCGGATTGTAAACAGGTACCCATGCAGAAGGAACTCCAGGCGGTGACTCTTCCTGTCTGCCAATCCAGCACGGGGTTGTGCAGACGCAACCAGGGGTACCCAAGGATGACAGGCGACACAGAGGAGGACAGGACGTACAGGGTGAGGTCCTCTCGGTGGTTACCAGAGATTATGACAGGGACTGGTTGCGTGCGATGAGTCACTTGTCCGAGGGGCGCACGGGAAAGGGTGATCAGGCTGAGAGGAGCGGCCAGAGGGTGGCAGGGGATGCCCAATTGGGTTGCCAGGCTCTTTGAAATGAAGCTCTGCTCTGCTCCTGAGTCCACCAGTGCGTATGTGAGATGCCCCGTGGCATTGTGACAAAATCGGATGGGCAAGGATAGACTTGTGAGGGGATTTGACCGGTTAGAGTCCACGAGGCCCCCTACAGTGACTCGCGGACCTCCCCGTTTGGCTTCTCCGGGCAATGCTCCACGGTGTGTTGATTTCCTCCGCAATACATGCAGAGGCCCAACTCCCGGCTGCGCTGTTTCTCCGCTAGGGGGAGCTTTGACCGACCAACCACCATCGCCTTCGATTCCTCGGAAGACTCCGGTGGAGGTAACGCCAGGGGGCGGCCTTGAGGCGTGCGGACGGGGCCTCCACGCGAACGGCTGATAGACTTCTGCTCGGTGGACCGTTCACGCAGCCTGTTATCTAAACTAATGGTTGTGGAGATCAGCTCCGCAAGCGTCTCCGGAAGATCTCGACCGGCCAGCTCATCCCTCAGACCAGAGCTGAGGCTGCGGAGGAAGATGCCACAGAGTGCCGCCTCACCCCAGCCAACCTCCTACGCTGCGACCCGGAAGTCGATAGCATAATCCGCCGCTGACCGGCTTCCCTGTTGGAGGCCAAGGAGCCGGTCAGTGAGGACGCTATTGCGCCGGGAATGATCAAACACCTCGAGAAAGCTCTGCACGAACTGGCTGTAGGAGAGGTTTGCGTAACTGGGCTTCGCCATAACGGCATAAGCCCAAGTTAGCGCTCGCCCCTCCAGAAGGTTACCAATGTAGCCAATTCGGCTGTGGTCCGAGGGAAAATCCCCGGGAACACGCAGAAACACCGACTCACACTGCATAATGAACCCCCGCGCTCCGCCGAGCTTCCCGCTGAAGCGGGCGGGGGTTGGGATCGGTGTGAGTCGAATGGGCGTCCCCGTGGCAAACTGACCGGGCACCGGAGCGACAGGAGCTACCCCCCCCCCCCCCCGGTGAGCCGAGGGGAACGCCTGCTGGGGGTCCAAGCGGTCTAACCGGTGAGTGATGTTGACCAACTGGTTCAAAATCACCTGCTGTTGATGGGCTATTAAATCCACCCGAGCCTCGAGGGTGGAAAGACGGCGTGCGAGCCCGCTGTCTGCTGAGCCGCTCTGCTGGAGCCGTACTGACATAATGTCTGGCCCAGGAAACACGCACGCAGGCTCAGGATAGATTTAACAGCTTTATTCAACAAGCAGGCGTGTCTGAATGGATGTGTGAGGTATGTGTATGTGATGGGGGTGAACGCCAATGCGCAGGAAGCAGAGCAGTGCGCCGTACAGCCGGACAACCCTATGGAGAGAGCAAAGGACAAGGGTAAAGGGCACCACACCTGGACAGGAGTAATGAGTAGTGCGTTGCCTACTTGTGGGTGCAGGTGGCTGGCGTTGGCCAAGGGAGAAGCCCGGAAGACAGCGTCCTGCAGAGCCTGCGACAATGGTGAGGATTGGGTGGCGATGACGGGGGAATCCGCCGCCAGGGAATCCACCTGTGCACAGGGGTGAAGACTTGGAGAAAGGTAAGGTATGCTTAAGTAGGATTGAAGTCTCGCTGGTAATCAGGGGTTGATACACGAGCGAAGAAGTGCCGATGCGAACAGACGGCTCCAGACCGCTGCACAGGGCTGAGTGGGCTAAATAGCCCGCTGCTGATGAGGCGCAGGTGTGCGCGCAGCTGAGGCAGCTGATGAGCGGCGAGTCGTGACACTGTACGTACAATGGATGCAGGATGACCATTAATCATTTTATGAAAGAATTGAGATTGCTAGATATATGGAGAGAAATGAAACCACAAGTCAAAGCCTATTCTTGTTATTCTAATACCTATAAGACATTCTCACGTATTGACTACTTTTTGGTCTCTACAGAATTAAGGTCCAAGATTCAAAACTGTTTCTATGATAACATTGTGATCTCTGATCATGCACCCTGCTGTCTAATATATGTAGATAAGAAATTGACAAAGGATCCAGGTAGGTGGCATTTTCAGCATAAATGACTTCAGGATGAGGAATTTGTTAAGTACATAGAAAAACAGATGAGTTCTTTGATATTAATACTACACAAACAACGGCATGTATAAAGTGGGAGGCTTTCAAAGCTTTTATTAGGGGGCATATTATTAGTTATACAGGTTCAAAATCTAAGAAGACTCGAGAGGAGAGAGTCCATTTGGAACGTAAAATAAAAATTCTTCAAGAAAAGGTGTATGCAGGAAGTAACCCACAGTTAGAGAATGAATTACTGATTCTGAGAGCTGAATATGACAAAAAATCAGCGAATAGAGCTGCCTCGAGTCTTCTAAGATTGAATCAAACTTTTTATGAACAAGGTGAAAAATCAGGAAAATTATTGGCATGGCAGATTAAACAATTAGAATTTAAAACACCAATTACCAGTATTATAAGTAACGGACAGGTAGTTATAGATCCTTTAGAAATTAGTAGTGCCTTTAGAGATTATTATGAAAAACTATATGATACAAAAAATGAAACTGACTTAACAAAACTAAATGGGTTTTTGGGTGGATTATCTATACCGTGTATTCCAAATGAAAACAGGGAGATACTGGAGTCTAAAATTAGTCAAGAAGAAGTTGGGCTAGCCATTGATAATATGAAATCAGGGAAAAGAGCAGGACCAGATGGTCTTCCAGTTGACCTCTATAAAAAATTTAAGAATAAATTAATAAAACCACTTTTGGAAATGGTTTTAGAAGCATTTCAAAATGGTAATTTACCACCATACATGAATAATGCCTTAATTATACTGTTGCCAAAACCAGGTAAACCCCCTAATAAATGTGAAAACATGAGACCAGTAAGCCCATTAAATGCTGATCTTAAGATAATCTGTAAAATTTTAGCAAGACGACTACAAGAAATATTATCAAATATTATTAACCGAGATCAGAATGGCTTTATAATGGGAAGACAAGGCTTCCATAATGTAAGAAGACTATTTAATATTATTTATTCCAATAAAGAAGCACCGGATACAGCTCTCCTATCATTGGACGCCGAAAAGGCCTTTGATAGGGTCGAATGGCCCTATCTTTTTGAAGTCCTACAAAGGTTTGGACTTGGAAATAATCTCATAAAATGGGTCCAGATAATATACAATAATGCTACAGCAGAAATCCTAACAAACAGCAATATCTCAAAATCAATAAAAATCAATAGAGGATGTCGACAAGGCTGTCCACTTTCACCCTTATTGTTTACTATGGCAATTGAACCTTTAGCGATGGCAGTACGTTTACATCCACAAATATATAGAATTAAAGTGGGACCAACAGAACACAAAATCTCCCTGTATGCCGATGACATAATTTTGTTTATGTCAAATTTTAAAAAATCAATTCCGACCTTGTTAAATTTAATAAAGAACTTTGGGGAAATATCAGGATATAAAATAAATAAAACAAAATCTTCAATATTAATGCTAAATGAGACCCAGAGAAATCACCCAGCTCCTGAGGTAAATCAATTCAATGTTGTAAATCAGTTTAAATATTTAGGAATTCAAATTTTGCCTAAGCTAGAATCAGTCGCCAGTGCCAACTATGAAGCCTTAATGACAGATATTAATGAGTTACTTCAGAGATGGATGTCACTACCAATGTCGAAGATCGGGAGAATTAATATACTTAAAAGTAATAGCTTACCAAAAATACTTTATTTATTTCAATACATTCCTTTACCACCACCTTCAGATCTATTCTCAAGAATTAAAAAAAAGTTAGTGGAATTTATATGGAACAATAGGAAGGCTAGATTACGTTTGTCCTTACTATATTTACCATTTGATCGTGGAGGTCTGAAATGTCCAAACTTTATGTTGTATTACTGGTCAGCACAACTGAGGTCTATGACATATTATTTTTCATCAAATGATCCTCCTCACTGGACTGAAATGGAATCATACAATTTACCTTTACCTCTTCCCTTATTCATATACTCAGACTCGGCTAAAAAATTACAGAAGCAAGTTAAAAATCCAATTGTAAAGCACATGATCAAAATATGGTGTGAAACCAAAAAATATTTAAAAGAACCACACTTATTGTCACAATTTAGCCCAATATGGGGTAATCAATATTTTACACCAGGGAGAGCGGATGCTGTATTTAAAGTATGGAATTTAAAAGGGATTCAAAAGATTCAAGACTTATATTTGTCACGTTCAGATAACATAATGTCTTTTGAAGAACTGAGGATTAAATTCAATCTTAATAGAACACATTTTTTTAAATATCTTCAGCTTAGAAATTTTATTCGATCAAATCAAAATAATGCTCTCACCCGACCTACTTATTCATCCTTGGAAAAAATTTTGACGAAAGATAGTAAGAGAAAGGGTATTATTTCAGAGTTTTATAACTCATTGACACTATTCTCAAGTGAAAACTCACAGAGAAGACTGAATTATTGGAAAGAAGACCTGCAAATTGAAATTTCAGAGGAACAATGGGAATTGGCTTGTACAGAAGCTCAAACCAAATCAATAAATGTACGTCTTAAACTGATACATTTTAAATGGTTAATGCGGATGTATGTTAAATAGATATAACAAAAACATACCATGCACAAAATATATGGAAAGTAAAGGAACCCTATTTCACTGTTTATGGGAATGTAGAAAAATCAGAATGTTTTGGGAAGAGGTGAGGGTAACAATTGAAAAAATAATTTCAAAACAATTCACATTGAACCCTAAACTGTTTTTGTTGGGTCTGTATCCAGAAAAACATAACTTTAATAAGAGTGAAAGAGCATTCATAGACCTCGGTTTGCTTAATGCCAAAAAATGTATTGCACTATTGTGGAAAAAGACTCATAGACCAGATGTGACTCAGTGGTTAAGACAGATGTTAACAAACCTTCCACTAGAAAGAATAACATACATACTGAAATCAAAGGAAAATGTGTTTGAGAATATATGGAGACCTTTCATTGATTATGTAAAGAAATTAAACATACAGTAGGGTAAAAAAGTATTTAGTCAGCCACCAATTGTGCAAGTTCTCCCACTTAAAAGATGAGAGAGGTCTCCAATTTTCACCATAGGTATACCTCAACGATGAGAGACAAAATGAGAAAAAAAAAAATCCAGAAAATCACATTGTCTGATTTTTAAATAATTTATTTGCAAATTATGGTGGAAAATAAGTATTTGGTCAATAACAAAAGTTCATCTCAATACTTTGTCATATACCCTTTGTTGGCAATGACAGAGGTCAAACGTTTTCTGTAAGTCTTCACAAGGTTTTCACACACTGTTGCTGGTATTTTGGCCCATTCCTCCATGCAGATCTCCTCTAGAGCAGTGATGTTTTGGGGCTGTCGCTGGGCAACACGGATTTTCAACTCCCTCCAAAGATTTTCTATGGGGTTGAGATCTGGAGACTGGCTAGGCCACTCCAGGACCTTGAAATGCTTCTTACGAAGCCACTCCTTCGTTGCCCGGGCGGTGTGTTTGGGATCATTGTCATGCTTAAAGACCCAGCCACGTTTCATCTTCAATGCCCTTGCTGGTGGAAGGAGGTTTTCACTCAAAATCTCACGATACATGGCCCCATTCATTCTTTCCTTTACACGGATGAGTCGTCCTGGTCCCTTTGCAGAAAAACAGCCCCAAAGCATGATGTTTCCACCCCCATGCTTCACAGTAGGTATGGTGTTCTTTGGATGAAACTCAGCATTCTTTCTCCTCCAAACACGACAAGTTGAGTTTTTACCAAAAAGTTCTATTTTGGTTTCATCTGACCATATGACATTCTCCCAATCCTCTTCTGGATCATCCAAATGCTCTCTAACAAACTTCAGACAGGCCTGGACATGTACTGGCTTAAGCAGGGGGACACGTCTGGCACTGCAGGATTTGAGTCCCTGGCGGCGTAGTGTGTTACTGATGGTAACCTTTGTTACTTTGGTCCAAGCTCTCTGCAGGTCATTCACTAGGTCCACCCGTGTGGTTCTGGGATTTTTGCTCACCGTTCTCGTGATCATTTTGACCCCACGGGGTGAGATCTTGCATGGAGCCCCACATCGAGGGAAATTATCAGTGGTCTTGTATGTCTTCCATTTTCTAATAATTGCTCCCACAGTTGATTTCTTCACACCAAGCTGCTTACCTATTGCAGATTCAGTCTTCCCAGCCTGGTGCAGGTCTACAATTTTGTTTCTGGTGTCCTTTGACAGCTCTTTGGTCTTGGCCATAGTGGAGTTTGGAGTCTGACTGTTTGAGGTTGTGGACAGGTGTCTTTTATACTGATAACGAGTTCAAACAGGTGCCATTAATACAGGTAACGAGTAGAGGACAGAGGAGCCTCTTAAAGAAGAAGTTACAGGTCTGTGAGAGCCAGAAATCTTGCTTGTTTGTAGGTGACCAAATACTTATTTTACTGAGGAATTTACCAATTAATTCATTAAAAAATCCTTCAATGTGATTTTCTGGATTTTTTTTCTTCTCATTTTGTCTCTCATAGTTGAGGTATAGGCGAGTCATAGTCGAGTACCTCAAGGCCCTGGATGTTGTTGGGTTGTCATGGTTGACACGCCTCTGCAACATTGCGTGGAGGTCGGGGGCAGTGCCTTTGGCATGGCAAACCGGGGTGGTGGTTCCTCTCTTCAAAAAAGGGGACCGGAGGGTGTGCTCCAACTTTAGAGGGATCACACTCCTCAGCCTCCCTGGGAAGGTCTATGCCAAGGTACTGGAGAGGAGAGTCCGGCCGTTGGTCGAACCTCGGATTCAGGAGGAGCAATGTGGTTTTCGTCCTGGCCGTGGCACATCGGACCAGCTCTTTACCCTCTCGAGAATTCTTGAGGGTTCGTGGGAGTTTGCCCAACCAGTTTACATGTGTTTTGTGGACTTGGAGAAGGCATTTGACCGCGTCCCTCGTGGATTTTTGTGGGGGGTGCTTCGGGAGTATGGGGTATCGGGCTTGTTGTTACGAGCTATTCGGTCTCTGTACGACCGTTGTGAGAGTTTAGTTCGTATTGCCAACACTCGGTCGGAGTCATTCCCAGTGAGAGTTGGACTCCGCCAGGGCTGCCCTTTGTTACCGGTCCTGTTCATAATTTTTATGGACAGGATTTCTAGGCGCAGCCAGGGAATGGAGGGTGTCATGCTTGGTGACCACAGGATCTCATCTCTGTTGTTTGCAGATGATGTTGTCCTGTTGGCTTCATCCAGCAATGACCTACAGCTCTTGCTGGGACGGTTTGCCGCTGAGTGTGAAGCGGCTGGGATGAGAATCAGCACCTCCAAGTCCGAGTCCATGGTCCTCAGCCGGAAAAAGGTGGATTGTCCTCTCCGGGTTGGGGACAGGCTCCTGCCCCAAGTGGAGGAGTTTAAGTATCTTGGGGTCTTGTTCACGAGTGAGGGGAAAATGGAGCGAGAGATCGACAGACGGATTGGAGCAGCCTCTGCAGTGATGCGGACGTTGTACCGGTCTGTTGTGGTGAAGAGGGAGCTTAGTTCTAAGGCAAAGCTGTCGATTTACCAGTCAATCTACGTTCCTACTCTCACCTATGGTCACGAGCTTTGGGTAATGACCGAAAGAACGAGATCGCGGATACAAGCGGCTGAAATGAGCTTTCTCCGTAGGATTGCTGGACTCACCCTCAGAGATAGGGTGAGGAGCTCAGTCATCCGGGAGAGGCTCAGAGTAGAACCGCTGCTCCTCCACATTGAAAGGAGTCAGTTGAGGTGGTATGGGCATCTGATTAGGATGCCTCCTGGACGTCTCCCACTTGAGGTGTTTCAGGCACGTCCCACTGGGAGGAGACCCCGGGGCAGACCCAGGACTCGGTGGAGAGACTATGTCTCCCAGCTAGTCTGGGAACGCCTTGGTATCCCCTCTGAAGAGCTGGAGCAGGTGGCTGGGGAGAGGGAAGTCTGGGCTTCTCTGCTTGAACTGCTGCCTCCGCGACCCGGACCTCCGGAAAAGCGGTAGAAGATGGATGGATGGATGGATGGAGTTGAGGTATACCTATGATGAAAATTGGAGACCTCTCTCATCTTTTAAGTGGGAGAACTTACACAGTTGGTGGCTGACTAAATACTTTTTTGCCCCATTGTATGCTTTCCTGGGTCATGGCAGTAAAAGAACTCACTAAATTTTGAGACTGAATTCATTAAGTAATTGAAGGTACGGAAATTAATTAATTGAAATTAATTAATTAACAATTCGTTCTTTTAGAACTGGTGCCCCCTTTTTATGGGTGCTTTTGGGTGACTGTTTAACTCTGTCCCCTCACACACCCACTATTAAATAAAATAAATAATAATAATAATGCATCAGATTTATATAGCGCTTTATCATAGACACTCAAAGACGCTTTACAAGTAGATATATTATTCATTCACTCCAGACAATGGCAGTGGCAAGCTACTACTGTAGCCACAGCTGCCCTGGGGCAGGCTGACGGAAGCGTGGCTGCCAATCCGCGCCAACGGCCTCTCCGGCCACCACCAAACATTTATGCATTTATACACATTCATACCCAGTGTTATGGGCACTGGAGGCAATGTGGGTGAAGTGTCTTGCCCAGGGACACAACGGCAGGATATCTGGGGAGAGCGGGATTCAAACCGCCAACCATCGGGTTATTAGACGACCTGCTCTACCTCCTGAGCCACTGCCGCTAGTGTAATAAAGTAATTCCTGTACCCTATTACACTATATTTTATTAAATATCGCTACACCCACCATCTCGGTGCAGAGGGCTGAAGAATTCTCAGTAAGTTGGGTGAGACAGAATGCTATGAGGATGCTGTTGAGCGACTGGCCGAATTCTTCGCCGGGCAGACGAGGACCACAAAGCTGTGGATGGTGGGAGTGTTGGCACCAAATGAGGCTAGGCTAGTTAGCTTGGAGAAGCTAACGGCACATTCAGTGTCTATGGATAAGTCAGCCATAAGGCTAACTGCGCGCCAAAAGCGGGCTCCAAGCTACCAGCTAGGCATCGAGGTGGGACTGGGGCCTCAAGTGGGGGAGTCCCAGATCATTGGTGATGGCGGGCCAGCCAAGAAGCGCAGAAAGGTAAAGGACCATAGTGGTGGTAAGTTTGATGGCGCAGTGTGTGACGACAGCGGAGAGGGAGAACAGCATCAGGAGTCATCCCCACGGCTGGAGGCTAGGCAGCGGGAGAGCGGAACCATGAAGGCTGAGAGCTCCAGGAGGCAGCAGTGGCAGTCGGGTGCAGAGATGACGCAGCGGAGCACCTTGGATGAGGGTGCTGGGAGTGGCGATGAAGCGCCTGAGTCGGAGAGTGACGCCGACGAGAGCTAAGCTGAGAGCCCTGGGGGAGAACAGTTGCAGCCGGACATGGAGGCAACACAGCAGGGCGCCTGGAACAAGGGTGCTGAGAGCAGTGATGAAGTGCCTGGGTTGGCGAACGACGCTGACGAAAGCGGTGCTGTGAACCCCAGGAGTGAGCAACAGCAGCCATACACCATGGAGGTCAGGCAGTGTCTCAGTGTCGGCGCTCAGGCAACCTTGGACGTGGGTGCTGGGTGTTATGACAAAGCACCCGGGTTCGCAAGCGGTATCGACGAGCAGGCTTCAGTTTTCCCCAGAGTGCGGCCACAGGGGGCCAAAGTGGTTGGAGCCACGGCGGCATTGTTGAATGCAGTCGGAGGGAGACCGAAAAGCATGGAGGGACGGCACGCCGGTCAGCAGCACTGCGAGTCCTGAGAAAAGAAGCAGGCGATGGTGAAGAGAAACTCTTGCTGGAGAGATTGTTTTTGATCCCGGAGGCAGACGGCGGCCAGGGACGCACGTCTGCTTTGGGGCTCCCCTGGGCCCTCGGGCCAGTTTTACCCCTGGCTCCTGACGGACATTGGTGTCACATAAACATTACAGTGGAAATATGTACATATTCTGTTGGTGCGCATGTGAGTATGGATGTTATGGGATTATTTTATATATTTTGAGAGACATGGTCCGATTGTTTTAGTTGTTTCATGTGAATGTGAAGGTATTTTACTACAGTTCATGTCCTTGCTTTCTTAGTGCATGATTCAGGTCCTAAATTTTGGAGGGTCTCAATTGTGTGTGTGGTTTTGCATTTTTGTAAGGGGGAGGGGAATTGTGGTGTAGTGAGTGTGGTATGTGTGTGTGTTGCCGTACCCGCCCCTGGCATGATGCCAGGTGGGCACGGCCCCCTGTATATATAATTCTGTGTTCATAATAAAGTGTGGTTGGTTCCCTGCATGGAGAGAGACTCCAACTCCCTTTCTCATACATAACAGATATGACCGTTGCAAGAGTTTGGTTCATATTGCCAACACCCAGTCAAACTCGTTTCCAGTGAGAGTTGGACTCTGCCATGGCTGCCCTTTGTCACTGATCCTGTTCATAATTTTCATGGACAGGATACCTAGGTGCAGCCAAGAAATGAAGGGTGTTATGTTTGTTGACCACAGGATCTCATCTCTGCTGTTTGCAGATGATGTTGTCCTGTTGGCTTCATCCAGCAATGACCTACAGGTCTTGCTGGGATCGTTTGCTGCTGAGAGTGAAGCAGCTGGGATGAGAATCAGCACCTTCAAATCCGAGTCCATGGTACTCATCTGGAAAAGGGTAGGATTTCTTTCCGGGTTGGGGACAAGCTCCTGCCCCAAGTGGAGGAGTTTAAGTATCTTGGGGTCTTATTCACGAGTGAGGGAAGAATGGAGCGGGAGATCGACAGATGAATCGGAGCAGCATCTGCAGTGATGCGGATGTTGTACCGATCTGTTGCGGTGAAGAGGGAGCTGAGCTCTAAGGCAAAGCTGTCAATTTACCATTCAATCTATGTTCCTACCCTCACCTATGGTCATAAACTTTGGGTAATGACCGAAAGAATGAGATCGCGGATACAAGCAGCTGAAATGAGCTTTCGCCGTAGGATTGCTAGACTCACCCTTAGACATAGAGTGAGGAGCTCAGTCATCCGTGAAAGGCTCAGAGTAGAACCGCTGCTCCTCCACATCAAAAGAAGTGGTTTGGGCATCTGATCAGGATGCCTCCTGGACACCTCCCACCTGAGGTGTTTTGGGCACGTCCCACTGGGAGCAGACCCAGAACATGCTGGAAAGACTATGTCTCCCAGCTGGCCTGGGAACATCTTGGCATCCTCTCTGAAGAGCTGGAGCAGGTGGCCGGGAAGAGGAAGTCAGGGCTTCTCTGCTTGAGCTGCTGCCTCCACGACCCAGATCTCTGGAAAAGCAGGAGAAATTGGATGGATGGACTTTAAACAGCACCACTGTGAAAGCTTGCTTATTAAGTTTACGAGAAGGAAAATGGCAGCAATGTTAATTTTTATATTCAATTCCATCTTTTTGGAGAATACCGTTTTCTTCCTTGAAAGAATGGGATGCAGCAGAGGAGGGGAGAACTGGAGAGGGGGGAAAACTGAAAAAAGGGAACATAAGTAATGGAATTGACATGAGGAGTTTAAACAGAGAAAGGCAGATTTTTGAGTATACTCTGCAGTCATGCACTGTTGGCAAACAACCATTATAAGCAAGTTCATCAACTTGCAGGTGTGCATTAAATGGTTTTAAGGCAATTTGCAGAGGAAGCCAGTCTCCTTCCTTCCCCTCCATGTACAGCCTTAAAACTGTTTTTAAATTCATTAACTAATTCATTAACTCTTACATAGATGTCCTCTGGAGACCTTGAGAAAACCCAACATGGAAAACATCACAGTAGGCTGAAACCAAAGAACAGAACAGCTCCTAGGTAGTGTTGAAAATGGGCTAAAAACTATAGTCGTGGAGAGAAAAGGGTAAATTAATAATGAAAGCCTCTATTATTCTATATACAATTTACTACTCGCCCTCCCACTCAACTACCTGGTAAAGCACAGTGGTGGAAGCATTATTTTATACTGCTGCTTCTCAGTGGCTGATTTTGGACAGTTGAACAAATACTTTCTTCCAAATAATTAGAAAAATTTTTAAGAGTATGCAAAGCTAGAATAAGTTTAATTCAAACAAGCCACAATACACAGTAGTTAATACATGAACGACTGCAGGGCACATTTCTGACCAAACATTCATAAAAAGCCGAGACTTGAACCTGGAACATGTGGAAAATGGTAGGTTTTCCTGGTTTAAAAAAAAAAAAAAGTTTTAAATTCAGAACAACTGTGAACCTACATATTTTTAAGAGTATGCACACTGATATACAACCAATGATTATGTTTATCCAGGAGTTCAGAAGTGACCACAGTAACCACACAGATTGTTTTTAAATTCTTTATTTATATATATTTATTTATTCATCTCAGTTTGGTTGATATTCTTTTTAATTGTTGTTGCACTTTAGTATTTTTGTACTCAACAGAAATGAACATAAAAACAACAGCAAGAAAAGACATTTAAAAAAAAATTGAACCAACAGAAAATAAAATGAACCTAAATAACAGGAGTGGAGCAGAGAGCTGGCTTGCTGGGATACAGAGGAAAAAGACGTCAGGGATGAAGGAGGGGGTCAAACTGATATTTGTGAAGAAGGGCTTTCAATTACTTTGAGCAGTGTGTGCATATGTTCCCTCAATTTATCCCAACATCTGAAAAAGCTCTGGTCTTGGTAAAACACAGAAGACAAAGCACTGCTTTTCAGGGGAAACGAGATACTGTATGCAATGCCTTCCATTCTAATCAGGTCCCAACAAGTCCTCAGTCCTTTTCTTCCAGCTCTTGGTTTTGGCTTGGTGTAAACAATAAGGAAAAATAAACACAGAGATGGACCTGAAAGTGAAATGAATGAGCTCTGAAGGGAGCTGGAATGGAAAAAAAAGGCATCTTGGAAAGGAACAGAATGCACATCCCATGTCACATTTCTATTTGCACCAAATCTGATTTCAGATTTACTGCTAAGGTTTAGTCCAAATGAGCCTGAACACAAGCGAATGATGGTGAATAGGAAGTGACATACTGCAAATGGAAATCACAAGCCGCTGCACGACGCCAGTCTGCGGCTCTCAGGTGTAGATCACACTGTGAGCTCTTAACTGTGCATCCAGGTACTATGATAGCCTGTACAAACACACACAGGTGGAGCAAGGATCTATGTGCCTCTTGCTGGCCTGATATGGATTTAGGTCATTTTAGAGGGGATAAAGGAAAGAGCCAGGAGAGTGGAAAAAAAAACCCACATACACAAAGGAGGGGTCCAGTCCTCTGCTGTGGTCCCCAGTGTGCTGTGAGTCTCCATTTGGCTGTGCCTTACTCAGCATCGTGCACAGGCATGGGAGACACGTTTTAAGGTGAGCATACCCTGACCAGAGTCCACAGTCTCCTTTTTTGTTGAAGTATTTGAAGAATCAATTCCAATGGTGATAACCTGAAATGTTTCCCTTGTTTATTTCTTTACAGTGTAGAGGCCCATCCAGGAGTGTCCAGGGTCTAGTAATTGTTCATGTAACACAGCCGTCATGTTCCAATCCAGGCTGAAATTAAAATGTACATAGATGAGGGGCAAAAAAGAAAGAGGGAGTAATGGTAGCTGAAGGTTGCCTCCTTGGTTATGATCAGAAGCTGATGTAGCAAAAGATGGTGGAAGGAATCACAGCTGACTGGCAGGGCAGCAAGAGGGAGGAAAAGACACGGCTTCTGTCTGTGACCACATTTGGGAAGTTTTGGATGATATGTCAACTATTGTACAAGTTTTTTTTCTCATTTTGTCTGTTTTTTCTGAAAGAGTCTTTGTAGCACCCGAACCAACCCAGACAAAGCCTGAAGCCTGACCCTGTATAAACTGTCACATCTACCCCGCCGTCAAAATAAAAGACAAAAAAAATAAAAATAAATAAATAACAGCTCCCATCCCCTACCCCACGCCAACATTGACAAGAATGACAGTCACAACATCAATTGAAACAATTGAAATGATACTTTAAAAAGCAACACAAAATAATTACTCTCCTCTTATTCAAGTGTCTCAATATAATAATATTAAAACAAATAAGAACAATCGTTTTTAGTGACAGAGAAAGAGAACCGTTTCTCTCTTGTCTCTGTCCTCTTTTGGCTAGAAATCTCAAGATTCATAAGACAAAAGAAAAAAAAATGACATCCAAAAAAGAAAAATACAAATTATAAACAATACCAATATATAAAAAAATCCTCCCCGACAACATCTAAAATTAAACCAAAAAAAAAAAAAAAAAAAAAAGGAAAAACTGATACAGAAATTGCAACAGCATTCTATACATGGCATCACTGTACAAGGAAAGGATCAAATGTCCGGTACACACAATGCAATAGATCGTCACTGACGTGGAGGGAAAAAGATGGAGAACACAAGGTGGGATTTGGGGGCGGGGCAGGGTGGAATCAAAAAGCAGGCAAACGGTATGACGGAGAGCAGGGAACTGTGAGGAGCGAGGTTGAAGCAGACAGGATAGTTTAAACCCAAAGTGCAGAATTACTTAAGTCAAAGAACAATGTTGTCTTCCTTGCAACACAGAAATGTTTTCCTTTAATAATAATAATAGCAATAATAATATTCATCATAATAAAACTTCTTTTACAGAAAACAGTAACAACAATAAGTAACAATATTGACCAGAATGCCGACATGGACATTAGCTGTAAAAATAAAAGTTTAAAGTAAAACAGAAAAAAAAACAAAAAAAACAAAACAAAACAGAGCTGGTTTGTCCTGTGCGGTGTAACTGAGCTCCATCTTTGGATAGAGCGGTTTTGTTGCCTGACCCAAAACACCCACCAGCCCAGCAGAAAGGGGCTGCCGATGTTGGGATTTTCAGCCCGCTCCGGAATGAACTGCTGCAGCAGGAGTGGGAAGGAGGAAGGGAGGAGCGGACCGAACTTCCATCATTTCCCGCCGTCCCCTCTCAGTCACGCACACAGACACACATTCACACTCGCTCTTGAAGTGAATACTTTGGGTTTTGTGGCAGCTGTGTGTGTGTGTGTGTGTGTGTGTGTGTATGTGTGTGTGTGTATTTCCTTGTGTCGTCAGACTTGTTATTACTGTATCAATGCACTGGCCAGTGAGGCACATAATGAAGTACACCAACCGGTTGGGGTGGAGAGAGGAAGTTTAGGTCAGGGCCGCAGATGAGTGTGGGGGGTGGTGCGAAGAGAGGGGAGGAGAAGTGGAGCCCCCCCCCCCCCCCCCCAATCAGGAGAGGAGGCGACAACCGGCAGAAATGGATGCTGGATGTCTGTGCAGAGAATGCTGGCACTTGAACCCTGACGCCCCACCTATCACCCACGTCCACCCCTCTACACCCACCCACACTCCCCCTCTCTCGTGCAGACTGCCCTGGCAGGCAGAGATGGAGACAGACAGATGGACACAGAGCGCCGCCGTTTGGGCAGATGATGTCGGTTTGGCGTGATGCTGCTCAACTCAACACAACTCAGGATGGCTGATATGGATCGATGCACACAGGATCCGCCCCTTCCTACAGGAAGAGAGAAGGAACGAACAATTAATCCATTCTTGTCTCTTTGCACTAAATCTTAATTATGAATGTGATGATCTCATATGGTGGGAGCTTACATGCATCACTCTCACGCTTTAAATTTCATTAATTCTGTAAAGCTGCCCAAAGGCTAATAAAAAGGGTTGAGAAATACAGAGCGTGTGTCTGGCACTTGATTCATATAACAACATTTTTTTCCATAGATTTAAAAAGAAATGCTCATAAGTTTAGAAAAAGGGACTGTTAGTTATTAATTTGTTATTATCACAAAAAAGATGCAAAAATTAAAATGAACTGAAATTAACAACTTGCAG
Source organism: Pholidichthys leucotaenia (assembly GCA_020510985.1). Taxonomy (NCBI): domain Eukaryota; kingdom Metazoa; phylum Chordata; class Actinopteri; order Cichliformes; family Pholidichthyidae; genus Pholidichthys; species Pholidichthys leucotaenia. Next base: position 122,807,967 of record CM035847.1, on the reverse strand, counting down.
CACTTGTAGTTTCTCATTAGCAGACTTGACTGCAACAACTTGTACACACATCACCATATTTTAGTTCAGAATCAGAATCAGAATCAGAATCAGGTTTATTGCCATTGTTCATGTAGTACACAAACTAGGAATTTGTCTCGGTACAATGCTGCAACATTAAACATGATAAGATAAGAGAAATAAACTATACATGTAATAAAGTGTAGGATAAGATTAAGTGATACTGGTCAACAGTTAAAATATATATTAGCCAGCAGCAGATACTGTGGAGAACTATATAGTTGTGTAAAAGCATACAAATAAACATCCCAAACACGTGTAGGCAGTTTAATGAAATGAAACAATATTACCCTGCTAAGGTGGCTAAGAGTTCCCTTACAATTAAAGTTTAGTTTTTTATATTGTTTGACATTGTGAATCAGGTGAAATATCTCTATGCTTGCTAGATGGCTGGGGAAAAAACAGAAGAATTGGACACATTTTCCTTTTTTTGAAGAATACAGCTTCATTTTATAAATTAAGCCAATTATTCTGCGTACTCAATAGCTAATAATCATGGACCTTTAAGGGTCCATTGTTCAGATTTGACTGGTTGTCTTACATGGGCGAACACTGGATTCATTTGAATTCACAAACATAACTAGACTGTCAATGACGGAGTAGCTTATTCTGGCCTGACCTTAAGCACAGCCTGGATGAAGACCCACCTGAGGATCAGTGTGAGTGAATTTGCCAAACACTGGGGTAATTGCCTATGAGGAGTAATGATTTTTGTGAAATCATAAATGCCCAGATCTCCTGACCTTTGACTCTGACCTCAAAGTCAACCTGGATGCAGACTCACCTAAGGATCATTGCGTGCGAGTTTGGTGGCAATCGGGGCAACTGTCTAGGAGGAGTATCAATTTTTCTAAAAATCATATGTGGCCAGATCTCCTGACCTCTGACCTTGAGTGCAAGGTTGATGCTGACCCATCTGAGGATCACTGTGTGAGTGTGTCTGCATTAGGGCCTTTCACCTTTGTTGGAATGAGCTAAAAACCAGACCATCAATGATAGAGTAGATCATACCAGCATGATGAACACACCCTAAGATCACTACAAGAACATGATACACTGTACGCCCGTCTAGGGGTTGGGTGACATAGCTAAAAAATCTATCGCGATATAATTTCTCTACATTGTGATACACGATACATATCGCGATATGTATATGTATTTGATATGTATTTTGTGATATATAGTCATTTCACTTATGAAAAAGCTGAATAATAAAATAAAATGAAAACCTGTCAGAGAACATTCTTCATAACAATATGTAACAGAGCAAAGTGTCTTTTTTCCTTTGCTTAACAGAATTCACATTATCAAATAATCAAGTTTATCCACATGGGTAGAAATGTTTTAGTTTACTACACATAGCCAATACTTGGCAGTCTAATAAGTGGCAGGAAGTATAATTTGTCACATTTTTGTTTTTTTATGTGTCTACATTGCATCTGTTCTTTATATGGCGATCCACTTGCTCTTATTTTGAAGTGTTGCAAGACTGGATAGGAGCTCTTATTTTGAAAGTTCATTTGCTACATGAGCTTGATTTTACACCTGCAGAGCCGAGCCTGGAAATGTTCATCTTCTTCTGGCTGCTCCCGTTTCCTGTGCTTAAGGTGGGCCTAGTTTTATTCTTTTATCTTCCTTATTCTTTTTATCAGGGGGGCAAGGGGGCTATTAGCACTGCCCAGCAGCAGCAGCTGGGGAGAGCACCAACTCACTGCTCATATGAACATGACAAATACTCAAATATGCGTGATACAACCATTTTATGTATCGCGGGCAGCCAAATGTACCGATACAACAAATATACTTGCCTCCATTAGAAACGCACCCCCCATACACATATGGTACAATGTGCATTAATGGTATTACCAATTTTTATTTTGTATATTTTGATTTAGAAATGGGAGGTCTGATTGCTAGGGTGTTTTGATTTTCTTTCTAAGTACAGAATTCTGTGTACAGGCCACACCTTAAAATTTGAGTGTTGAGCAGAATCCCATACTCAGAGTCATGCTTGACTGAAATTTTGAGTTGTGGTGAATAGCCTATATAAGGCCAGTATAAAAAACGCCAAAAGGTTTCATCCAGCTAGAAATGCCGAGACTCACGATGCAGCAGAGAGAAGGTGCCATTGGCATGTTAAGGGCGGGTCTCAGTCATAGTGCAGTTGCCCGGCAAATGCGCTGTCATCACACAACAATCAGTCGTCTGGGTGTCAGAGAGAACGAGACAGGCAGTGTTGCCGACCGACCACGCCCAGGACAGCCCAGAGTTACGACGGAAGCACAAGATCGCTACATCTGGTTACAGCACACAAGGGACAGATTTCGTACAGCTTCACAGACAGCACGTGAGACAAGGGGTAGGAGAAGGGTGCCAATACCATCCGGCGCCGTCTGCATGCGAGAGAGATGCATGCACACATCCCTTATCGAGGGCCTATTTTGACACGTGCTGCCCATCAAAACCGCCTACGTTGGGCTACACAACACAGGAGATGGCGCCAAAATGACTGGAATACTGTTCTTTTCTCTGACGAATCACGCATATGTGTAGATCGGCCTGACACTGATGACACTGATGATTAAACTGTGGTCCGCCAGTCCATTTCCAAAAATCACTTATTTATATCATGTTTGATTGTGTTTGGAACTGCAATCTTAAATGCAATTATAGAGTAAGCCAGCAGCAGCAGGCGTTCTAATCGAAACCTATGTGCCACTCTGCCAGTCGTGGAGCGAGAGTGAGGGAACCACAGAGCTATAGAGAGCAGTGTGCACCAGAATGCTGTACGGTATGCATGCTGAGATAGCATTAATAGGCTGTAAACAGCAGTAAATGTACAAAGCAGGCTGCTTTTAAACAATAAATGCTACAGCTTCTCAGCAGTGATGAGCAGGTGAAGCCTCATGGAGCTCAGCTTTTCTTCTAATTGTGCTGAAAAAGATTCAGAGGTTCCTTTCTAAAGAGTGTGACTGAAGTACTGACACTGTTTTAAACCCATGTCAGCAATAAAACCTCAGAGACTGTGGTTGTTTTAATCTGCTGATCTTTTTGTTGATTGTAGTGGCTCTAAAATGTTTTTATTCCCTACTTTGGGGAGCCACACAATTACCAAGCCCACCCACACACAACTATTTCTCTGCTCCTCCACACCCACAATGAATCCAAGAGCAAGCTAAGCCTAGCCATATTTCCTTTTCTTCTTGGCTTTTTTTTTTTTTGTTAATTATCGTCTGGAATTTCTCTTTGCTCATCATTTTGATGGAGAGTTTTAAAAATTAGGTCATGATATATAATTTTAATCCATTCATCTTCTACCACTTAATCCTTTTCAGTTGGGGGGCTGGAGCCTATCCCGGCATCTTTGGGGGAGAGGCAGGGTACACCCTGGACAAACTGCCAGTCCGTCGCAGAGGGGCCGATATAATTTTATCAGTAATTTTAATTCCAATATGATAGAACACTGAGTAGCTTTTATTTCATTTGCATTTTCAGTTTTAATTGTGAAACTTTTGACTTTGAAGAAAACAACCACCAAAAAACAAAACAAAAAAGACACCACCACCACGGAAGGTTTACAAGTAAATCTGGCCCTCGGGAAGTGAGGAAAAAATTTTGTGGCCCTCACTACCACCAAAGTTTCCCAACCCTGATCTAGATGGACAATAAATCTTACTCAAATGGCTCTATTGGACCTTTTGCAATAAAACTGGACCATATTTGTTGGACTGTGGAGGAATAAGATCAGGCGAGATGGGACAAGCTGGAAGGCGACAGGGTTTTATTTTCATCCAACATAATGAGACGGACTTTGTAGCTCTGTGCTCTACTGTGCTGCTGAGGCATGTATCATAAGCTCTCTTATAGATGTTATACAGACAGAGAGAATTCATGGCACATTAGCATATTGATATACATATCAGTCAATACATATCATTCGTGTGACCAACTGGCGCCCGGATGTCCGCTCCCCCATCCAGGACTATGATTAACTGTAAAACTCCAAGAAAGTTTCATTGGTGAGTAAATGTTATGTTGCGCTAACTCATTTGATGCTCCATTTAATTCCAGTATTATGAATTATCTCAACTCTGTTTTAATAACCAAATAGATGAAATTTGAAGCTTTCAAATGATGCAAGGCATGACTATCCACTCTGAACATATTTACCACACTTCACTGTATTGCAGCAGAAATATTAAAACACCTGAATGTTAAGGGGTTAAGTGAAGGGTGTCCAATCATGTGCAATGGAGGGCCAAGACCCTGCAGGCTTTACCTCCAACCAGTGGCTGTGTTCGCAATGTTCACCGACTCCCTCCCTCCCTGCGCACTATATAGTAAACGCAATATAACAATAAAATTAACAGCTATCGGACACTACTGGGCTTGTTTCCGCAGCGCGGTTAATGATGTCATCATAGCGAGACAGTAAAAATGTAACAGACCAACGGTGGTAAAAAATGAATACCTGCATGTAATTTGTAGTAAATATGCATTAAATCAAATAGTGTTTGCTGAATTAATAAATATAAATACCTTAAGGTAGTTTAAGTTGTGATGTGAAGCTCTCCTCTCACTGCTCCGCTGGCTGCGCATTGCATGATGGGATATATTGGCTAATGTAGTGACCATCTGTTGTACACTGCTTTCAAAATGCATTGTGGGATATTTTGAGTGTACTATATAGTTAATAAAATTTTCAGTTAATATTTCGAACAGCACTACAAAATGGCTGATTCACTATATAGTACACTATATGGGGGACGTGTGAACATTTCAAACACAGTCAGTGTCTTCAACAGCAGATTCCACTGAATTTCTTCCCACCGATTGCTGATAAGTGAAAATACTTGCTAAAGAGACTGGGTAGAAGAGAAAGCCTGCAGGGTCTTGGCTCTCCATGGCACATGACTGGACACCCCTGGGTTAAGCAAATCAAACAATCCACAATTCAAAGTGGAACACATTTAGAGAACGTATCAGAAAATCATTTAACCCACTGTCAGGATTCCCACTCTTTTCTTTAAATTATTTTCCAGGACATTTTCAACTGCTACAGTATGACAAATAACTTATTACATCATACACTAATGCATTCCCCTGCCCCACCATGCATAGTAGAGGTGTTCTTCTCTCCATAGATTGCTTCTGTTTATTCCTCTTCTGCACCGGAGGTCTGATTTAAAAGATGTGCAGTCTATGTCTATAACTCATCTATGAAATAATCTCTTACATTCTTAGAAATTATGATAAATTTATCATAAAATAATGCATTACAGTGTCACACTTAATATTGTATCATCAGTTGGTTATGCTAATTGTTTTGAGCAATTCTCACCTCAGCTTTTCCTTTTCTCTTACCTTCTCTCCTGTACTTTCTCTAAAAACATTTTTATATTTTCTACATAGCTTCAGTGACGCCCATTGAAGATTGCATGACAACAGACATAGATGCACTTAACTTTTAACCCATTTACATTCACTCACAAGGCAGAGAGGAGCAGAGGGAGGAGAAATAACTTTCCAGGACAACTTAAGCTTTAACTTAAACCCTCGAGGATTCTCGAGAGGGTAAAGTGCTGGTCCGATGTGCCACAGCCAGGCCGAAAACCACACTGCTCCTCCTGAATCTGAGGTTTGACCAACGGCCAGACTCTCCTCTCCAGTACCTTGGCATAGACCTTCCCAGGGAGGCTGAGGAGTGTAATCCCTCGAAAGTTGAAGCACACCCTCCAGTCCGCCATGTTGAAGAGAGGAATCACCACCCCAATTTGCCATGCCAAAAGCACTGTCCCTGACCTCCACGCAATGTTACAGATGTGTGTCAACCATGACAGCCCTACAACATCCAGGGCCTTGAGGTACTCAGGGCGAATGTCGTCCACCCCCGGGGCGCGGCCACCAAAGAGTTTTTTAACCACTTTGGCGACCCCAGCCCTTGTGCTGGGCGAGTCGTCCCCCTCGTCCACAAGTCCTGCTTCCTCTGTGGAAGGCGTGTCAGTGGGATTGAGGAGATCCTCGAAGTATTCCTTCCACTGCCCGACAATATCCCCAGTCGAAGTCAGCAGTGCCTCATCCACACCATACACAGTGTGGACAGGGAGCTGCTTCCTCCTCCTGAGCCGCAGTTTGCCAGAATCTCTTCGAGGCAGACTGAACGTCTTGTTCCATGGCCTCACTGAACTTCTCCCACACCCGAGTCTTTACTTCAGCAACCACCCAAGCTGCACTCTGCTTGACCTGCTGGTACACCTCAGCTGCTTCAGGAGTCCCACAAGCCAACCAAGCTTGATAAAACTCCTCCTTCAGCTTGATGGCCCTCCTCACCACTGGTGTCCACCACTTGGTTCTGGGATTGCCACCACGAGATGCACCAACACCCTTGCGGCCACAGCTCTGGGCAGCTGCTTCAACAATGGAGGTGGAAAAGATGGCCCACTCAGACTCCATGTCTCCAGACTCCCTCGGAATGTGGTCAAAGGTCTTCCAAAGGTGGGAGTTGAAGACCTCACCGGACAGGGGCCTCAGCCAGACATTCCCATCACACCTTCACTATACATTTGGGTCTACTGGGTCTGAATGGCATCTTCCCCTGCCATCGGATCCAACTCACCACTAGGTGGTGATCAGTTGACAGCTCTGCACCTCTCTTTACCTGAATGTCCAAGACATACGGTCGCACGTCTGATGACATGATAACAAAATCGATCATCGACCTGCGACCTAGGGTGTCCCGGTGCCAGGTGCACATATGGACGCCCTTATGCTTGAACATGGTGCTTGTTATGGACAAAGTGTGGTTGGCACAGAAGTCCAATAACTGAACACCACTTGGGTTCAGATAGGGCAGGCCGCTCCTCCAAATCACCCCCCTCCAGGTTTCATGGTCCTTGCCCACGTGCGCATTGAAGTCCCCCAGTACGACAATGAGGTCTCCAAGAGGAGCACCCTCCAGCACCCCAGTCAGAGACTCCAAAAAGGGTAGGTACTCTGAACCATCATTTGGTGCATAGACACAAATGATGGTCAGCACCCATTTCCCAACCCGAAGGCGCAGGGAAATAACCCTTTCGTCCACCGGGGAAAACGCCAATATAGAGGCAGCAAGGTGGGGGGATACAAGAACACCCACCCCTGTTCGTTGCCTCTCGCCCGGGGCAACTCCAGAGTAGGCCAAGCTCCAGCCCCTCCCCAGGATACTGGTTCCAGAACCAGAGCTGTGTGTTGAAGTGAGGCCAGCTATATCTAGCTGGTATCTCTCAACCTCATGCACCAACTCAGGCTCCTTCCCCACCAGAGAGGTGATATTCCGTGTCCCAAAAGCTAGTTTAGGAAGCTTGGGATCAGACTGCCAAGGCCTCTGCCTTCGACCGCCACCTAATCCACATAGCACTGGACCCCCATGGTCCCTCCTGCTGGTGGTGAGCCCACTGGAGGGCGGACCCATGTAACTCCTTTGGGCAGAGCCCGGCCAGGTCCCATGGGCAGAAACCCGGCCATCAGGCACTCGCCACCGAGCCCCTCCCCCAGGCCTGGCTCCAGGGTGGGGCCCTAGTAACCCCATACCGGTCGGGGTACACTGAATCCTATCCTTGTAATATACATCTTCAATACATGTACAGACACTGTGTAACAAAAAATGTCCTCGCTTGGAAACTGTGGGATGAGTTCGCTGGTCAACTTGCATAGATGAGTCAGTCCCTTCTTTAGCAGGGACATGGTGGTACAGTGATTTGCACCCTTCCCTCACAGCTAGAAGGTTCCAGGTTCAAATCACCAGGCTGGCAGGAGTGGGAACCTTTCTGTGTGGAGTTTGCATGTTCTTGTTGTGCCATGTGAGTTTACTCCAGGGGTTCAGGTTTCCTCCCACAAGCCAAAGACATGCATATTATGTTTACTGATCACTCTAAATTGTCCCGAGGTATCTGTCTCTGATGGCCTCTTGGAATAGAGGGTTATAGTGTGGCTACTGGTTAAGCACTAGTAAAGTGAGGTCCTCATCCCCTATAAAAAAGGTTTGAAGTAGCTCACTTAATGTCAGAAAAATGGAGAAAATATGAAAGTTTATCTTTTCCCCCAAATGAACTGTATAATTTTTTTTTTCATAACATTCTTATTTTGTGGAGGAGTGGAGTTTAAGTATCTTGGGGTCTTGTTCACGAGTGAGGGGAAAATGGAGCGAGAGATCGACAGACGGATTGGAGCAGCATCTGCAGTGATGTGGATGTTGTACCGGTCTGTTGTGGTGAAGAGGGAGCTTAGTTCTAAGGCAAAGCTGTTGATTTACCAGTCAATCTACGTTCCTACTCTCACCTATGGTCAGGAGCTTTGGGTAATGACCGAAAGAACGAGATCACGGATACAAGTGGCTGAAATGAGCTTTCTCTGTAGGATTGCTGGACTCACCCTCAGAGATAGGGTGAGGAGCTCAGTCATCCGGGAGAGGCTCAGAGTAGAACCACTGCTCCTCCACATTGAAAGGAGTCAGTTGGGGTGGTATGGGCATCTGATTAGGATGCCTCCTGGACGCCTCCCACTTGAGGTGTTTCAGGCACGTCCCACTGGGAGGAGACCCTGGGGCAGACCCAGGACTCGGTGGAGAGACTATGTCTCCCAGCTGGTCTGGGAACGCCTTGGTATCCCCTCTGAAGAGCTGGAGCAGGTGGCTGGGGAAAGGAAAGTCTGGGCTTCCCTGCTTGAACTGCTGCCTCCGCGACCCGGACCTCCGGAAAAGCAGTAGAAGATGGATGGATGGATTCTTATTTTGACATGCACTAGAATGGACCTACTCAAAGCTGAAGACATGAAACCATATTCTGTGAACGTCTGACCTTGAACATGCCCTGGATGCAGACCCAACTGAGGATCACTGTGTGTGTTTGGGGAACATCTGGACTACTGCCTAGAAGGAGTAGCAATTCCAGCAGATTGACAACAGATAGATGAACAGACAGACGGAATAAGCTAACAGAATGTGAACAGTTTAATATTATTAAGAACCAGTGATTAACTTCTATGCATATTAAATCTAAAGGATTGCCATAAAACAAACAGATAACATATGCTGAGAGTAAACCTTTTAACCCTCTGAAGCCTGCTTCATGCTCCATTTCCCTCTATTCCGCTGTGGTCCGCGTACGCTTTGGATGAGCCCAGCACGCACATGGCGCTGCTCATGCTCACTTTTTTCATCTACCCAGGCCAAGTGGTTGACGCATGCGCACAACCATCGTTTGTAGTTTCACTCCCGCCCAATAGGTAGTGCCAAGGCGCTGATGCGCCAGGATTTTCACCAACGAAGAAACGGCGGACTTCTTCACAAAGTTTCTCTTCAAATGTAGAGTCCATTTCTGCTGTTTGACTTCCCGGTTTTCACTCCTTTTCCACGAAGATGCTGTTGCCGCTGTGAAAGAAAGTATGTATGTGTGATTTATGTATGTTTTTATTCTCGTTTTTCGCCTCCTCGTTGTCTTCTTCGTCTACTGATGTATGCTGTGTCAGTATCGCCACCTCGTGAATGGGACGTTCAGTCTTGTGCATGCGCTTTTCAATGCATTCAGGTCGTGGGCAGGCGGCGCGGTCACAAAATTTGGGCTGCACGCGGTCGTCCACGGTCGAGCACTGCGGACACTAGCGGAGTGGAGACAATGACGTAAATTTCGTCACATGAGGTTTCCGATTATGCATTCATGGACAGCAGAGGTGTAGCATGAAGCAGGCTTTAGTGTGTGAATTTGCGTGCCCCTAGTGGCAGAGCGCGGCACTGCGCCTGTCATCTCACTCTGACATGATCGGCTGCATTGGGGATTTGTACTGATTTGCCAGTTTCAGAAGGTGGCAGACATCTGTTGGAGGACTCAATGGATGAAACGTAATACACCAAAGAAGAAGAACTCCTAATTTCCTTTTCCTGTTTTTAGCATTTTAGCCCAGAAAGCTAATATGGCCACGATCGGTCATCATCACCGTCACTTTCTCGGCTTTGTACGCGGAAAATAGCCGCGGGATACAAGTGAAATTTATGTGGGATAATCATAAGACTTTGTAGATGTGGTAGAGACTTAAAATGACCGAGAGAATGCAAAATAACAACCACGGTGGGTGAAAACGCAGTGACCACGCCAGCCAGCCAGCCCCTCTTTGTCAAAAGTGAGGAATTTCTGTTTTTGTTTTTTAATTTTAATGTACTGTTTTCTTGTTCATACACTTTGAAGATAAGATGGTGAGGTACCTCTGTACTAAAACAGTGTCAAAAGACTGAACCATTCTTTGTGTAAATACGTCCAAAGTCCAGTTTTGACTGGGTTATGGAATTTAAAGAGGTGCCGTGACATTATGCAAATTAGATGCGTAAATTTATTCCTATCTGAAACTTTGGATCATATTTCACATCTTTCTAATTGACAGTAAGCCATTATTTCTTACCACTTTCAAGTTATAGCCTTGGAAGTCTGAACTATTTTATTGACAAAAAATATTTACCACTCTTGACCACTAGGGGCTATGTCACAATTCGGCGACAGACACACTCAAAGAGTTAATTAGGAGCTGAAGAACAGGCAGCTAGAACATTCACACTACAAAACTGAGTTTCTCTCAGTAGTTTTGAGGGTGATAAGGACCCTTCTGGCTACCATCCTAACAAATCATAACTGTATAAAATAGGTGATAAGGATGGAAAATTTAAAACTATGAGATTCTTAATGTGAATCTGTTTTTTGGGAGATGCTAGTCCAAGCCAAAGCAATGCCAAAAGCATTGCAATAAAATTATGTGGGGTCAAATTTTAATCAAGCGTAATACACATTTTTAATTACATAAGAACAACCAAGGGAAATTATCACTTTTTAGGGGAGCAATAATACAGGTACATCTCAAAAAATTAGAATATCATGAAAAAGTTCAATATTTTTTGTCACTCATTTCAGAAAGTGAAACCCATATATTATATAGATTCATTACACAGAGACTGATATATTTCAAGTGTTTATTTATTTTAATTTTGACGATTATGGCTTACAGCCCATTAAAAACCCAAATTCAGTTTCTCAAGAAATTAGAATATTACATAAAATTAATTTTAAAAAATAGTTTTTTAATAGAAATGTTGGCCGACTGAAAAGTAAGTCCATGTACACACAATACTTGGTCGGGGCTCCTTTTGGATTAATTACTGTGTCAATGTGGCGTGGCATGGAGGTGATCAGCCTGTGGCACTGCTGAGGTGTTATGAAGGTCCAGGTTGGTTTGATAGAGACCTTCAGCTCATCTGCATTGTTGGGTCTGGTGTCTGTCATCTTCCTCTTGACAATACTCCATAGATTCTCTATGGGGTTTAGGTCAGGAGAGTTTGCTGGCCAATCAAACACAGTGATGCCATGGTCATTAAACCCCGTGTTGATACTTTTGGCAGTGTGTGTGTGTGTGTGTGTGGGGGGGGGGGTCCTGCTGGAAAATGAAATCAGCTTCTCCATAAAGCTTGTCAGCAGAGGGAAGCATGAAGTGTTCTTAAATTTCCTGGTAGACGACTGCGCTGACTTTGGTATTGATAAAACGAAAGTGGAAAAACACCAGCAGATGACCTCTGTTCAGATAAAAGTAAATTTTGCATTTCATTTGGAAATCAAAGTCCCAGAGTCTGGAGAAAGAGCGGAGAGGCACAGAATCTAAGTTGCTTGAGGTTTAGTGTGAAGTTTCCACAGTCAGTGATGATTTGAGGAACCATGTCATCTGCTGGTGTTGGTCCACTGTGTTTTATCAAGACCAAAGTCAGCACAGTCGTCTATCAGGAAATTTTAGAGCACTTCATGCTTCCCTCTGCTGACAAACTTTATGGAGAAGCTGATTTAATTCCCCAGCATGACTTGGCACCCCCCAACACTGCCAAAAGTATCAAAACCTGGTTTAATGACCATGGCATCACTGTGCTTGATTGGCCAGCAAACTCTCCTGACCTAAACCCCATAGACAATCTATGGAGTACTGTCAAGAAGAAGACGACAGACACCAGACCAAACAATGCAGACGAGCTGAAGGTCACTATCAAAGCAACCTGGACCTTCATAACACCTCAGCAGTGCCACAGGCTGATTACCTCCATGCCACGCCACACTGATACAGTAATTAATCCAAAAGGAGCCCCGACCAAGTATTGAGTGTGTACATGGACATACTTTTCAGTTGGTCCACATTTGTATTAAAAAACTATTTTTTTAATTAATTTTATGTAATATTCCGGTTCTAATTTTTTGAGAAACTGAATTTGGGGTTTCCATGGTCTGTAAGCCATAATCATCAAAATTAAAATAAATAAACACTTGAAATACACTACCGTTCAAAAGTTTGGGGTCACCCAGACAATTATTTTGTGTTTTCCATGAAAAGTCACACTTATTTACCACCATGAGTTGTAAAATGATTAGAAAATATAGTCAAGACATTGACAAGGTTAGAAATAATGATTTGTATTTGAAATAATAATTTTTTCCTTCAAACTTTGCTTTCATCAAAGAATCCTCCATTTGCAGTAATTACAGCATTGCAGACCTAACATGATTGCACAAGGGTTTTCTAATCATCCATTAGCCTTCTGACGCAATGAGTAAACACATTGTACCATTAGAACACTGGAGTGATAGTTGCTGGAAATAGGCCTCTATACACCTATGTAGATATTGCACCAAAAACCAGACATTTGCAGCTAGAATAGTCATTTACCACATTAGCAATGTATAGAGTGTATTTCTGATTAGTTTAAAGTTATCTTCATTGAAAAAAAGTGCTTTTCTTTCAAAAATAAGGAAATTTCTAAGTGACCCCAAACTTTTGAACGGTAGTGTACATCAGTCTCTGTGTAATGAATCTATATATGGGTTTCACCTTCTGAAATGAGTGACAAAAAATATTGAACTTTTTCATGATATTCTAATTTTTTGAGATGTACCTGTATATGCATATTTACTCACAAATGTTGAGCCAGAATATTAAAACAAAACCTTTAGTGTGTGTGCACCTGTGCTAGACCCCAGCCTGCTCCATGCTGTACTGCAGGTCGGGGGGCTTGTAGCTAAGGAGCATGTCACTGGTGCAGGAAGAGGGATAGCAGGCTGCCGCATGAAGCTCCCCTTCAACGTCACACACTGTAAGAGATGCATGTTTTGGTTTTTTTAATACAACTGTGGAGAGACAGAAAAAAATGTTGTGTATTTTCATGACTCATACTAACCTGAATCTTCTCGATGGTGTAGCTGCTGGCTTCCAGTCAGGGATGTCTGGCTGAGGATGTCCGACATGCGAGCAGAGCTTAGAGCCTTCCCAGCTAACAGACTCATCCCAGACATGGGATCTGCCTGATCCTGACAGGGAGAGAGCAACAGAAAAAGACTCAGCTAAAACCAACAAACAAACAATATCTTTAAAAAAAAAAATTAAAAAGCCAACTACTGACACAGTGACTGTGATACATGGACTCCCTACAATGTTCAAGTTCATCATCATCATCATAGCAGTCTGTCGGGGACGACAATGACCATTTCATGGACCGTTTCATTTCAGGTCTGATCAGATTCCTCCACGCAGCTCTGTAATTCGCCTTCCGCTGCCAGGAACTCCTGACCTTGTTAACCCGGGCGACGTCCAAGCCGGTATGAGTTGCTCTCTGACAGACCATTTCATGAAACTGCTTGCAAAGTATTTGAGTACCGTTAGCTTTTGCTGGACTAGCGACACATTCTTGGCAGATAGAGGTATTATCAGTGGCAAGGACAGGCCAAGACAAACTGACTCCAGTTTCTGTTGCAGTGACTGACCAGATGATAGGTTTGTTTATCTCTGCTCTTTGTGTAGGGGCAGCACGGTGGTGCAGTGGTTAGCACTGTTGCCTTACAGCCAGAAGGTTCCTGGTTCAAATCCCCAGCCTGGCAGGGGTTGGAACCTTTCTGTGTGGAGTCTGCATGTTCTCCCTGTGCTGCGTGGGTTTACTCCGGGGGCTCCGGTTTCCTCCCACAATCCAAAGACATGCATGTTAGGTTAATTGGCTGTTCCAAATTGTCCCTAGATATCTGTTTCCTATGGAGTATTTGCGTAGGGTCGTAAAAATCACGTGACTCGCGGGGGTAAACATAAACACGCCGTAGGTGCCGCCATTTTGGATGGCAAGAGCAGCAGTTGCACTGTGACAACCCAGGCGTAACTTGTACTGTTTAGCGATCAGAATGAGTGAGGAGAACACACAGTCACAATCTGACATAATAACATCCTATCATCCTCTTCAACAGCTGACACTATGGCCTCTGAAACTGTGTCTGCGATGTCTGTCACATTCAGTGGAGTCATTGTCAGCATTCATAACAGCAGACAAGTGTTTTTAATTTTGCTCCCGTGCGCTCCTCTGGTGTGCTGAAATGCCTCAGTTGAACGGAGGTGACGGGTGTGGGGTAACAGCTGCAGCAATTAGCAGAACAATGACTGCCGGTAATCTGCTCAGCGGGGATGATTTGGGGGCAAACGATGAGATGATATCTTTCAAAGACGAAGGGGAGCAGGAGGAAAAAATATCGGAAAACGTGTCAGCGGAAAGGGATGTGGATGATGTGAAGTCTTGGCTGTTGAACGAGTCGGAAAACAACAGCAGCTCCTCACTCAGAGGTGAGTGAAGCGCGCTGCGTGTTTTTTTTTTTTTTTTTAAAGGCTCTCCACGGCGCGCCGCGTTAAAACGTACCTGATTTTATGCACATGTACAATAGTTTTCTCCCCTTTCATGTGTGCATCGTAGCAAGCAGAGAGGCGCCCCCAAACTACAAAGTTTTTTTTTTTTTTGTTACTTATTTGTACCCGTAGGTAGATTTGGTTTGCAGTCTGGTGACAAGCCACCGGCCGCTGCGTGCGCAAGCGCACTAAACCCACGGTCTCATGATCCCCGCGATCCCCCGGCCGAGGGTAAACTGTGCTGCCACAGTGCTAAATCACTGCTCCACCTTGCAGCCCGTTATGACAAAGCGAGAGATTACGTCAGTGAAGGTAATTATTCAAAAATCCAACTTTTTTTTTTTTTTTTTTTTTTGCATTTCACACCGGCCATTTAATTCCCCGCTTATCCCCTTATCAGGGGGAACAACAGGAGTACACCATTTTGCGGAGTTTGTAGATACACGTGAGCTATGTGGTTTATTTCACCCTGCTGCTGCTGTTTCTTGCCATCCAAAATGGCAGCTCACTCTAACGGGCCAGTGCGGCACGCCCCCTGACGTCATATGCAAAAACCTAATAGGCCCTTAGAATAGAGGGTTAGTACTAGTGAAAGCGCTTTGAGTGGTCTTTGTGACAAGAAAAGCGCTATATAAGTGTAGGTTAGTTAGTTAGTGCATGTCACGATGCACCGACTGGCAAAAGTCCACCACAGACCTTGCGACAGATGTGCTTATCTGCCACGATGTCCAGTCTCATTTACCCCACTCTCCCAGTGCTATACTGGGAAGGGCTAGGGATGGGAATTGAAAACGGGTTCCTGCTGAGAACTGGTTCAAAATTTCTCAACCCTCCGGAATCGTACATCTCTGATGTTATCAACTCCTGTTATCGATGCTACGGGTTTAAACACTTTGGTGTCTTTTTTTTTAAAAATCTGCTATGGAAGGATGATAAATGGGAGTTTTACCAAATGTGAACACAGACTTGTGAGAATCAAAAATATGTTGGACAATTGGTAGTGCATATACTGTTTAAGTCTGGGCTCCTCCATTTCCTTTACCATTGTTACTGCTGTGGGGAAAACAGAAGCATCCCCCTCAAATGAGTTTTCAATAATGGCTTTTTATTCGGGTAACATCACATTTTTCCTACTCGGAACTGGCTTTTAGGAGGGGATCTATTTTGATCAAGAGTAGACTTTTACTCACGTAAGCATCATCACAGGTCTGGATGGTATGGTGGCGCTGTAGCTGCCCTCTGGATCTATAAGCATCACCTTGGGAACCTCGCGCATAGCCCACACCATTATGATCAGGTACCTCCATGGCCTGTCCTTGGGGCCTGCACTCAACATGTTCTGATTCTGAGAGGAAACATTTGGAACAGATACAGACTGTGTATTAAAAATCCAAGAAAACTTTAAAATTATTTTAATATATGATTAAATATGAAGAGAAAAATATCAGTAAGAAAAGACAGTGGTTACTAAATGACTTGAAGCAGATTTGATCATGTCTGAGAAGCTCTCACCTCTGGTTGCTGAAGGACTCCTTACATAGGCCCCATGTCGGTGTGTGGGCGAGTTATAGGGTGGGGTGCCTCCTCGTGGAGGCCCCAGGAGCTCATGTCCTTCTCCTGCCTTGGCTAGCAAGCCCTCGTGTGGGTGGTGATAGGCGGCTGGCACCTCGTCCTCCTCCATGCTCTCTGAGTGGGGTAAGCTTGGGCACGGCGCCTGGGGTGGGTGCGGCTGTGGAGGGACGTCAGGGGGTCGGATCTGGAGCAGGTGGTGGTAGTGTTGCCCTCCGGAGGCACCCTGAGGTGCTGGTGATTCCAAGTTCTCCCCTTGGTTCAGTTGGCGGAGAAGCAGCATGTCTCCAAAGTCTTGAGGAGTACCGCTGGGAGGTGTTGGGGGCGCTGGGCACGGTCGGGGATTCTGCCTCTTCAGTAGGGCGGCCAGGTCTTGCGGTGGAAGCCTGGGATCGGCATGGCCTGTTAAAGAGTGGCGAGGAGACAGAAGGCCCTGCAAGGTGGGAGTAACGTGCTGCTGTGGGGGGCGGTAGTCCAAAGGAGTTGGGGAGAGGAGGGCCTGCTGTAGTGTGGAAGGGGCTCCATAGCCGCTGGTCCCCACCGCTCCACTCTGGTAACCCTCCAGGCCGGGGACTTTAAGTGAGGCCCCCTGAAGATATGGGCTGTAGGAACCGACCACACCAGAGGCTCCCCGGGAGGCAGCATCACCAGAAAAAAGGTGCGGGTTAAACTGGGCCTGGTCGTAGCCTGAAGTGAAGCGGCCAAGGCTGCGACTAAACCGGAGTGAACAGAGAGGACAATTAATTAGCTGCCGTCTAAAAAAATAAAATAAAAAATAAATCCAAAAGCTATGTTCAGAGTGGTTTTTTTTGCCCATATCTATTTTTTATGACAGTCTGAACAAAATGAAATGTTATGAAATCTGAATTTTTCAATTTCTACCTGGGCCACTTTCATACGTGGTCCAAATTCAGATACAGATTCATGTCTTTACAGGGTGACCTTGGTCTAAACAGTTATGTCACAACTCATTTGATGTTTCTGTCACTATAACAAGAAATTTGTGACTTTTTTCAAACGGGACTTTCTTCATAAAAATTTAAGTTTTTTCTTGTTATTTTGAAATTTTTTTTACTGTGATTTTTCTTCTCATAAATGTTTGCCTTTTTTCTCACTGACAACTTTTTAATTGTAAATTTTTGACATTTTCTGGGTAACTTTACAACATTTTAGTTTTTGTTAAAATCTGTATCTGTTTGCTGCAAAATCTGGAACTTCTTCCATATAAATGAGTGACATTTTGTGCAAATTAGATTTTTTTTTGGTAAATATACAAATCTTTCACTTTAAATGTGAACCTTTTTTGTATCTTCAAATGTGCACTTTTTAAAAATAAATATATAAAAGGAATGTCTGTTTTACTTCCATATGCACAACATGCTGCACATGCATGTGACATCATGTTACTGTTCTTCTGTGCACAAGAGTCATTTCAGGGTTGTGGCCAGTTCCCACTGGGGTCTGATATACGGTGGGGCAAAAAAGTATTTAGTCAGCCACCAATTATGCAAATTCTCCCACTTAAAAGATGAGAGAGGTCTCCAATTTTCATCATAGGTATATCTCAACTATGAGAAACAAAATGAGGGGAAAAAAATCCAGAAAATCACATTGTCTGATTTTTAAAGAATTTATTTGCAAATTATGGTGGAAAATAAGTATTTGGTCACCTACAAACAAGCAAGATTTCTGGCTTTCACAGACCTGTAACAACTTCTTTAAGAGGCTCCTCTGTCCTCCACTCGTTACCTGTATTAATGGCACCTGTTTGAACTCGTTATCAGTATAAAAGACACCTGTCCACAACCTCAAACAGTCAGACTCCAAACTCCACTATGGCCAAGACCAAAGAGCTGTCAAAGGACACCAGAAACAAAATTGCAGACCTGCACCAGGCTGGGAAGACTGAATCTGCAATAGGTAAGCAGCTTGGTGTGAAGAAATCAACTGTGGGAGCAATTATTAGAAAATGGAAGATATACAAGACCACTGATAGTCTCCCTCGATCTGGGGCTCTACGCAAGATCTCACCCCGTGGGATCAAAATGATCACGAGAACGATGAGCAAAAATCCCAGAACCACACGGGGGGACCTAGTGAGTGACCTGCAGAGAGCTGGGACCAAAGTAATAGAGGCTACCATCAGTAACACACTACGCCGCCAGGGACTCAAATCCTGCAGTGCCAGACGTGTCCCCCTGCTTAAGCCAGTACATGTCCAGGCCCGTCTGAAGTTTGCTAGAGAGCATTTGGATGATCCAAAAGAGGATTGGGAGAATGTCACATGGTCAGATGAAACCAAAATAGAACTTTTTGGTAAAAACTCAACTTGTCGTGTTTGGAGGAGAAAGAATGCTGAGTTGCATCCAAAGAACACCATACCTACTGTGAAGCACGGGGGTGGAAACATCATGCTTTGGGGCTGTTTTTCTGCAAAGGGACCAGGATGACTGATCCGTGTAAAGGAAAGAATGAATGGGGCCATGTATCGTGAGATTTTGAGTGAAAAACCTCCTTCCATCAGCAAGGGCATTGAAGATGAAACGTGGCTGGGTCTTTCAGCATGACAATGATCCCAAACACACCGCCCGGGCAACAAAGGAGTGGCTTTGTAAAAAGCATTTCAAGGTCCTGGAGTGGCCTAGCCAGTCTCCAGATCTCAACCCCATAGAAAATCTTTGGAGGGAGTTGAAAGTCCGTGTTGCCCAGCGACAGCCCCAAAACATCACTGCTCTAGAGGAGATCTGCATGGAGGAATGGGCCAAAATACCAGCAACAGTGTGTGAAAACCTTGTGAAGATTTACAGAAAACGTTTGACCTCTGTCATTGCCAACAAAGGGTATATAACAAAGTATTGAGATGAACTTTTGTTATTGACCATATACTTATTTTCCTCCATAATTTGCAAATAAATTCTTTAAAAATCAGACAATGTGATTTTCTGGATTTTTTTTTTCCTCATTTTGTTTCTCATAGTTGAGGTATACCTATGATGAAAATTGGAGACCTCTCTCATCTTTTAAGTGGGAGAACCTGCACAATTGGTGGCTGACTAAATACTTTTTTACCCCACTGTAGGTCTCACTGAAACAATGTTAACAGCTGCAGAAAAAAAAAATGGATTTGAGCAAAATAAATAAACAGAATTTAGCATTAAAAAAATGCAGTGTGAACGTAGCCAAAGTGAACACAGTACATCACCAAGGTCTACCTAGCAAACACTTCAATCAGGTCCAGGTGTAAGTATTCACTGAGAGACATTTCCAAAATGTTATGATCAGAGTTTAAGGCACAGGTGTCAAACTCATTCCATGGAGGGCCAAGACCCTGCAGGTTTTTCCTCCACCCATTGTCTTCAACAGGTGATTTCACTTAATTGCTTCCCACTGATTGCTGCTCATTTAAAACACCTGCAGATGAGACTGGGTGGAAGTAGAACATGCAGGGTCTTGGCCCTCCATGGAATGAGTTTGACACCCCTGGAAGGTGTTCTCTCAGTGAAAGCTGTCCTGGCTATAAGGGACAGTTTATATGGGTAGGTGATGATGTTGGGGGGTCACAGGGCAACCCACTCCAGCACTGGGAACACCTGCATGATGTAACTTACCCAGATACACCAAGCTGGAGAGTTAGTTGAGGATGCCGTCTCACCAACAGACAATGGCGGATTCAGAATAATGGTAAAACAAGTCTGTTCCCTTGCACATTAATCGCTCAACTGAATACATGAGGTTGTTAAATGACATATATAGTAGCTATATGGAAGTGGCAAAAATACAAAAAATAAAACGGTGAAAAATACAAGTAGAGGGAGTGAATGAATGAAAAAAAAAAACAAAGGCAGAGTGTGAAGAAGATAAGAGATAGTCCACTGGCACTGGTGGTGGCTGGCAGGATGTGGATGAGGATCACCTGTGCGTCTCGGCATTGTCTGCGCTGAGCTGCTTCCCGAGGACTCTGTGTCCCCCTGGTGTGGATAAAAAGTTGCCCTGTCTCTGTGCGCCACCTCCAAGCTCCACATCCTGCACCTGAATGGTCACCTGTGCGATCAGTGAAATTATTCATGATTATACACTAGTACAGAATATATACATTCTCTTCTACTTTTTTTCAAGGATGCCTTGTTCACAGTTGCACATTCACACCTGGAAGCTGCCCAGTACAACCACAGACTGACCTGTGGCCACTGACCAGCTCCACTGTAGCAGCTGAGGTTAAGGGCCTTGCTCAAGGGCACTGCAGTGGGGTTAGAGAGGGTGGGGCAAACACTGCTATGTCATCTGTCCCACCCTGATATGATTCTGCTGGTCCAGGGATTGAACCGGCAACCTTCTGCTCACCAGTCCACATCCCTAACCATTAGGCCATCACTGGTCCATGTCAGAATTAATAACGGAAAGAAGCAGCAGTTCATGGTGTTGAAAAATGAAGCCAATGCAACCTGCAGTTTGTCACATCGTCACTTGAGTCCCCCACCGCCAAAAAAAGTTAATTTTCAGAAAAAAAGTAGCAAATTCCTTAGAGAATCTGTAAATTTGAAAAATTTTCACATTAAGAACTAGACCGTCAATGATGGAGTAGCTCATTCTGGCCTGACGTCATCACCCCGAGAGTAGGGGTAGGAGAAATTTTTCTGATGCATCTTGTTTTGGACGTCAACAATTCTGAATCGATGCATATATGTCAAGATTACGATTCTCAAATATTAAGATAAAGTGTACATAATTTTGACATAATGAAAAAAGCGAAACCCGGAAACACAAAACTGTAGAGTTGGACAGTTTATAGTGTAACACGCAACATTTCCGGCCCAGCACTGAGTGTGACTGCAAGCAAGCAAGCCAATCTAAAGCTCCAAAACCAGAATCAGATGCCCCCTGGCCTTCGGTGTCCTCGGGACTGGTGCCACTGGCTGCTGCTTGCAGTGTCCCGGCTTTGGTGGGAAATCCAGTGGTTCATCTGGCTATGAGGAGGACTAGTTGAGCCAGTGATAACGCATCCCTCAGCACCCTGCCCGAGGTTTGCCTTACCTTGTGGAGGAGATTGCTGTGGGAGCCAGGGCATGGTTGAAGCTGAATGATGGGATGCTCAGCAGCCCGGGAGGACTGCTCGCTGCACAATCTTTGCCTTTACGTGCTTGGGGGAGATTGGGGTAAAAGCTGGTGGAAACGAAGCCGGCTGATGTTACACTTCAGCAGCCTGGGAGGACTGCTTCCAATGACACAGCGATCACGGGTGAATTGAGCATATGTGCCGAACAGGGTGCGACTAATTATATAAACGTTGACTACCAATTTAGCTATCTGCTAACTTCGCTTGTTTGGCTAATTTTCTCCTGGTTTTACAAAGAATTGCACAAATGCTGCGCAAGGTGCTCTTTTCATGCCGGTTTATTTTAAGTGGAATACAGTGCATCCGGAAAGTATTCACAGCGCTTCACTTTTTCCACATTTTGTTATGATACAGCCTTATTCCAAAATGGATTAAATTCACTTTTTCCTCTAAATGCTACACACAATACCCCATAATGATAATGTGAAAAAAGTTTTTGGGGATTTTTGCAAATTTATTAAAAATAAAAAAAAAATAAATCACACGTGCTTAACTTGCCAGGTACAGAATAATGAACATAAATTAGTTAATTAATATTAACTAAGGTAAAGGTTAAAACAACTCCTTTTTATTCTTGGCTGAAATAACAAAAACAAAAAACTAACCACACCTGTTAGCTAAGCGACTCTTCCATTATTGCTCCCGTTACCAGCGGGTTAAAACCATGATAAATGGCTTCACTGCTTACATACCTCTTCTGATTTTTTCCGTGTATAAAGTACTTTAATAATAAGCTCATGCTTATCTCGGACAGCGACGCTCATAGTGAGACACTCTGCAGGGATCAGCAGCTGAATTGTGTACCTGAGCAGCAAACAAGCCCCGTCCACTCGGTTCAGCCGACTCTCAGTTCAGTGAGTGGTAGACAGTTGGAGCTCCAGTACAGTACAGAGTGATTCGGTGTACAATTGTTTATAACGGATCTTTTTAGCTTGACTTGGCATGTTTCAGTAAACTGTGGATCCAATCACTAACCTCCATCCGAGGCTGCCTCTCTGCTACTACAACATGAGTCTTCCTCTACTTTTCCACACAGCCCGCGCACGTGAGATGAGTAAAAACAAGCGTAGTATGTATGCGCAGGATCCATATTCTGATTGTGTTTGCTAATGTATTAAGGCAGCCATGTAATGAAGGGGTCAAATTATTGTACATTTGTTTTGGTTTTTTTAATTATTGATCGTACAGAGGGCAAAATTATCGTACATCTGGCAACACTAACTCTACTTACTGACTGGAACACACGGGCGAGGTGCTTCTGAAGTCCACACGGATGACGGTCACTCGCGTTGTTCGTGTGCGTGCTTGCGGACCATCATTGCTTCATATATTTTTCTTAAATTTATATTTCCTGATAGAGAGGTGGAAATTTTCAGGCGTGGCAGGCCGCCACCCAGAAATGTTACCAGAGGAAACCCTGCTATAGTATGATGCTGCCACCACCATGCTTCACTGTAGGGATGGTATTAGCCTGGTGATGAGTGGTGCTTGGTTTCCTCCAAACATGACACCTGGCATCCATGCCAAAGAGTTCAATCTTTGTCTCATTAGACCTGAAAATTTTGTTTCTCATGGTCAGAGTTCTTCATGTGCCATTTGGCAAATTCCAGGTGGGCTGCCATGTGCCTTTTACTAAGGAGTGGCTTCCGTCTGGCCACTCTACCATACAGGCCTGATTGGTGGATTGCTACAGAGATGGTTGTCCTTCTGGAAGGTTCTCTCTCCACAGAGGAACACTGGAGCTCTGACAGAATGACCATCGGGTTCTTGGTCACCTCCCTGACTAAGGCCCTTCTCCCCTGATCGCTCAGTTTAGATGGCTGGTCAGCTCTAGGAAGAGTCCTGGTGGTTCTGAACTTCTTCCATTTATGGACGATGGAGGCCACTGTGCTCACTGGGACCTGCAAAGTAGCAGAAATTTTTCTGTACCCATCCCCAGTTTTGTACCTCGAAACAATCCTGTCTCAGAGGTCTACAGGCAATTCATTTGACTTCTTGCTTGGTTTGTGCTCTGACATGCAATGTCAGCTGTGGGACCTTATATAGACAGGTATGTGCCTTTCCAAATCATGTCCAATCAACCGAATTTACCACAGGTGGACTCCAACTAAACTGTAGAAACATCTCATGGATGATCAGTGGAAACAGGATGCACCTGAGCTCAATTTTGAGCTTAATAGCAAAGGCTGTGAATACTTATGAGCATGTGATTTCTTCGTTTTTTATTTTTAATACATTTGCAAAAATCTAAAAAAAAAACCCAAACTTTTGTCATGTTGTCATTATGGGGTATTAAGCATAGAATTTTGAGGAAATAAAAAAGAATTTAATCCATTCTGGAATAAGGCTGTAGCATAACAAAATGTCGAAAAGGTGAAGCGCTGTGAATACTTTCTGGATGCACTGTAAGGTGGAAAATGTAACATTCCATGTAACTTGCTACATTTCCGTTCCATTTGTTTCATTCAAATACTGTATATTAGAAGTCAATTCATGGGGTCATTGCAAATATTTGGCTTTAGAAGTACCAAGTTGTCACATATAGAGGGGCTAGAGATGACAAAATGAAATGAATGGTAAACGCGTTCACTTAGCGCTTTTTACTCATCTCTGGATAATCAAAGCGTTTTACAGATCCTGCTATTCACACATTCCCACACAGATGGCGGCGGAGCTGCCATGCACCGGCACTGGCCTGACCTACCGGGAGCAACTGGGGGTTCAGTGTCTTGTTCAAGGACACTTTGACAAGCAGACTGCAGACAGAGTGGGAATTGAACCACTGACCCTCCGATTAGTAGTTGGCCACACTACACCTGCACCACAGCAGCCCCATACATACACTATTTATGAGGCTGACTGATGAAATAAATCCATGAACACACTGAAGCAAAGGGACCATGAAATAATTAAACATATATAGTGTAGGGATGTTAATGATTAATTGAATTTCGATTAATTGTCGATAAGAATTTAGTTGACCAAATTAAATTAGTTGTCAATTGATAACTCAGCAGTCCTTTTCAATGGGAGCTTCTTCTATGAAATGTAGTGGCATCGCCATCCAGGTGGGGGTGCATGCGGTCACCCACTGCTGCCTTTCAACTGAAACTAAAGAAAAATCAAAAGAAGATGCCAAGCCCCCAGAGTGCATGCGTTGTGCAGAGCAAAAAAACTCACCCTTCGGGGTTACATCGGAGAGCCACAACAAGTTACAATGGCACGCGAGCTTGAAGATCCACCTTCCTGCTTCAAATCAGCAGGGCGGAGAAACGGACTGGAGCAAGGAAGAAACTACACAAGTACACAAACCCATTCCCACTGCCTTCAACCCGCCACTAGACAGGAAAGCAGACTGGACTCAAGTTACCACTGAGGTAACAGACAAGAGAGGGAGCCCCAGATTATAATGGGTTTGCCTGGATTTCCGGGGTACTGTGATAACACTGGCCAACACCAAATTTATTGTCTAGGTTTTTTTTTTAAGCTGATTTAGGACAATTTTGGATGTGCTGAATCCAAAAATCACATTGGTTTTGCTCAATCAGGTCAACTTTTTGAACTATGGCCACATGTTTTCTTACGTTTTTTACATGTATGGGTATTTTTGCTTTAAATGATACAAAATTCTTTATTTCTTGAAATTTTCTGCATTTTGAACAATGATGACGTAACATTCAATTTACATGTACTTACCTTTATCAATGTCTACTATTCAATTTACAGTGCACCTGTACAACTGCTGTACAACTGCTTATAACTTAACATGAAAACCTGACCTGATCAAGAGAAAAGGATGTCATTTTTGGATTCAGCGGTGCAAAGTTGTCTTAAATCAGTTGAAAAAACACAGACAGCTTACCAAAAAAATTATTTCTGTTATGTTGTGTAATGTTTAATATGCAACAGATGAAGCAGCTCACAGTTATTTTCATGTTAAAACAGTCTAATCGTGCATGTCAGTAAATTAGAACGTGAAAATTATTTTTTGTAATATAACTAAAAAAAGATAAATTTTATGATATTAGTAATCATTTTTAAAATAAATTAAAAATGATGACATTTGTAATTTACTGAGAAGTACCAGCACATACTACACACTATAAAGTACAGAATTTAATAAACTACAAAAAATGCCATTGTCTGCAGTAAAAAATGCAAATGGTACAATAAATCATTGAGGAATATGATGTTCATGTTTTATTCAAATCACTGTTTAATCGGAAATTTTTGGCAATCCTGTGGTTTTCTTGTATACAGTCATGTGAAAAAATTAGGACACCCTGTAAAAGCTTGTGTGTTTTTTAACATATCTGGACAAATGGATATTTAATATCAATGTTAAAAATGCTGGGAGATTCATGTAATTCAACTAAACAATTAAAAATGAATTAAACACTTTTTCCAAATTTTCTGTAAAATGTAATTCTAAACAAATAGTGAGAAATAAATTAGGACACCCCCCCCCATCTTTTATTAGGACACTCCACATTCATTCCCACTTAAAACGGCTAAAATAAATGTTAATAAATGCAAATAAAAACAAAAACAAGGTTAGACATAGATACGTGAACATTTCTTAATAAAGAACTGAATATTTAAAGGAGTGTCCAAATTTTTTCACATGACTGTATAGAATGTCACTGCAGTAAACTGGAAAAAAAACCCATCTGATTTAAAATTTGTAATTCTTCCCACAACTTTTAGTGAAAAAAAACCCCTCTCAAAACATTGCAACTTTTATCGCAACTTTTTAAAAAAGCTCCCACGAATTCAGGCTTTTTGGGCCGCAACAATCATAAAAACATCCCGCAAAATCCTGGAGGGCCTGTCTAATATAGTGAAATAATTGTGTTTAAATGAATTAAACAATAATTTAACATACTTATACAAGTATTTAATAAATTAGATATTTCCAATTTTAAATGTGTGACACTTGTTTTATGAAAGATCTTCGAATTTCCAATTATAAATAATTCATCACACTTTAGTGTAATTAATTAATGGTGTACTTTATGGCTGTGTAGTTGTGCATGTACATGTTGGACATATGAGAGATATGCTGACAGCACATATGTGATTTAACCTCACGATGAAGGAGACACAGAGTCTAGGACACGAGACGCAGTCTAGGACACCTGCAGTGGACAGTGAGAGAAGACAATAGGTGTGGACAGTAGACTCCCTGACCTCGGAGGCTCGAGAGGAGAGAGGGGGGAGTAATGTAAATAAAGGGATTATGAATGTGAATAAAGGGATTATGATGGAGATGTGTGACCTCCCCTGCGAGGGAGATTTCTTTATGTGAGAATGTTTAAAGGCGAGGACTTTGGTGTGTTTCCTCCTCTTTGTTCGTTGCTCAAGAATGAGAGCAGACTGTGGGAATGGTTGCTTGAAATAAACTTGAATTAAATGCAATTCAGTTTCGTTATTCAAGGCTCCCCACAATTGGTGACCGACGACGTTGAGAATGACCGGAGAAGGTCTCAGGGTCCCGGACTCACAGAGTTCGGTTCTGGCGAGCGCAGTGGCCGTCAAGCTGCCTGATTTCTGGCAGGATAACCCACGGTCGTGGTTCCTGCAAGCGGAGTCGCAGTTCGCGCTCGCAGGAGTAACGGTGGATGACACTAAGTTCCACCATGTCATCGCTAAACTGGATAACCACACATCTCGATGCGTGCAGAGCTTGGTGGAGCAGCCACCCGCTACCGGCAGGCACGACAAGCTGAAATCCACCCTCGTTAAGTTTTTCACCCCCTCGGCCGAAGTGAGGGTGAGGAGGATCCTGTCTTTGCTAGACCAAGGAGGACACAGGCCGAGCGCCCTGATGGAGGATATGATACAGCTCAGAGGGTCGGACAACGATGATTTCCTCTTCCAGTTCATCTTCCTCTCCAACCTCCCGACGCATGCGAGAAGCACGCTGGCCGGCAAGAAGTGTCACACCCCGGAGGAGTTCCGGGAGCTGGCCCAGGAAGCAGACGGGATTCTGGACGCCTGCGGCGGGCAGGCAACCCCAGCGGCGACCCAAGACAGCGGAGAGCCAGAAGTGGCAGACCCAGGCTGACCGACAACGGCGGCAGCACGGCCGCGACGAGGTGGAGCCAATGTTCCGGTGGCAGAGGCGCGGCCCCGACACAGCGGAGGAGAGGATCTCTGCTTTTACCATCGGAGGTTCACTGATAGGGCACGCAGGTGCGTGCCGCCCTGCAACTTCAAGAGTTCGGGAAACGGCAAGACTGGGGGTCGCTAGCAGCTTCGACTCTCGGAGAAGGCAACAAGCTGCTCTACATCACGGATATGAGCTCCGGACGAGAGTTCCTCATAGACACCGGAGCCCAAGTGAGCTTCATCACCCCAACATACGCGGACCGGGTGGCTGGACCCCGCGGTAGCGGAGCTACGGCGGCAAATGGCTCGAGCATCAACACCTACGGGAAAGGACCTTGCCTTTATGCTTACATGGCCGCACATATGAATGGACTTTTGTAATAGCGGCGGTGAGTTTCAACATGTTGGGCGCGGATTTTTTGTGCTCACACAATCTGTTAGTTGATCTTGCTAATAGACGGCTGGTAAATGCACTCTCTTTTTACTCTCTCCCCTGTTCAGCTCGAGTGTCCCCGCCACCAGTACAGACCCACGTCGCTACAGCAGGTGGTAAGTTTCACACACTCCTCACCCAATTTCCAGCACTCACTGTGCCCACTTTTTCAGCGACGGTCGCGAAACACGGGGTGGAGCATTTTATCCCTACATCTGGTCCTCCCGTGTTTGCAAAGGCTCGGCGCTTGGATGCACTTAAGCTCGCTATAGCGCGCGAGGAGTTCGCCAGCCTAGAGAGGCTGGGCATCGTTCGTAGGTCAAAAAGCCCGTGGGCTTCGCCGCTGCACATGGTACTGAAAGCCGATGGCTCCTGGAGACCGTGTGGCGATTACCGCAGACTAAACAATGCTACGGTGCACGATCGTTATCCCATCCCGCACATTCAGGACTTTTCGGTGCACCTGGCGGGGGCGCGTATTTTTTCAAAGATTGATCTGGTTCGCGGCTATCACCAAGTCCCAGTCCAACCGGGGGACATTCCTAAAACAGTGGTAATAACCCCGTTCGGACTTTTCAAATTTTTACGCATGCCGTTTGGTCTCAAAGGGGCGGCGCAAACGTTTCAGCGGATGATGGATGCCGTGTTACGCGATCTCCCTTTCGTGTTTGTGTACCTCGACGACATTTTGGTCGCGAGTACTTCAGAGGACAAACACGAAAAGCACCTCACAGCAGTTTTTAGGAGGCTGGGAGAGCACGGCTTAATAATTAACCCAACCAAGTGTCAGTTCGGCGTCGAGCAGATCGATTTTTTGGGTCACCGTGTCTCCCCAGAGGGAGCGGTTCCGTTATCAGATAAAGTACGCGCGGTAGCGGATTTTCCCCGGCCACAAACGGTCAAATCACTGCAGGAATTCTTGGGGATGGTGAATTTTTATAACCGATTCCTGCCCCACGCAGCTCAAATCATGCAACCGTTATATGCCGCGCTCAAAAAGCAAAAACCAACCCAGGCGGTCGAATGGTCCCCAGAGCGGGAGCGCGCGTTCACAGAGGTAAAAAAAAGCCTTGGCTGACGCTGCGCTCCTGGCCCACCCAGACCCGGCAGCACGTATCGCGCTGACGACAGACGCTTCAGATTTAGCCATAGGGGCCGTTATTGAGCAACAGGTCGCCGGAGTTTGGCAGCCGTTGGCTTTCTTTAGCAAATCCTTAAGTGCGGGTGAGCGAAAATACAGCACGTTCGACAGAGAACTGTTGGCGCTGCATTTGGCTATTCGTCATTTCCAGTTCTGGCTGGAAGGACGGTGCTTCACCACTTATGTGGACCACAAGCCGCTCACATACGCCATGGCCAAAATTTCAGACCCGTGGTCAGGCAGGCAGCAGAGGCAGCTGGCCGCGATCTCGGAATTTATCACTGACATTAGGCACGTTGCGGGCAAATTCAATGTAGTAGCAGATTGTCTCTCACGCGCGGTCACGACTCCACCGCGCGCAGAGGCAGAACGAGCCACCGTGACCGCGCCGCAGGAGAGCGGTGCAGCCCCGGTGCACGTGGGTATAGATTACGCAGCCATGGCAGCGGACCAGGGGGCGGACGCAGACGTGCGCGCGCTCCAGTCTGGACCAACAGGGTTAAGGCTGGAGAGCAAGTGTTTACAAACCGGTATGCCCCCCCGATCTGCGATGTGTCGACGGGGCGCCCGCGTCCGGTGGTTCCAGCCGCGTGGCGCCGCCGTGTTTTTGACTAGGTCCACTCACTGGCGCACCCGGGGGTGCGCGCGTCGGTGAAAATGGTAGCGGAAAAGTTTGTTTGGCCGTGCCTGCGCAAGCACGTGAAGGAATGGGCAAAAACCTGCATGTCCTGTCAACGGGCCAAAATTCGCAAGCACACAAGAGCCCCGTTAGAACCGTTTCGCATTCCAGCCAGAAGGTTCGACCACGTGCACGTCGACCTCGTGGGCCCCCTACCGGCATCACAGGGGTTCACGCATCTTTTGACAATGGTGGACCGAACCACACGTTGGCCGGAAGTGGTCCCGCTGGCGACGACCACGGCCGCGGAGGTGGCTCGCGTTTTTTTAACGGCTTGGGTGGCGCGCTTCGGGGTTCCGTCGGACATTACGTCCGATAGAGGACCTCAATTCGTCTCTGAGCTGTGGTCAGCGATGGCCAACGGCTTGAGAGCCAAAATTCACCGCACTACGGCTTACCACCCTCAGGCTAATGGTTTATGTGAGCGTTTTCATAGGTCTTTGAAGGCAGCACTCAGAGCGTCGCTCACGGATGCAGATTGGGTAAATAAACTACCATGGGTTTTATTAGGGTTGCGTTCTGCGCCCAAAGAGGACTTAGACGCCTCCCCAGCGGAGCTGGTGTTCGCACAACCTCTTAGGCTGCCAGGCGAGTTTTTACCAGAGCACCCGGAGCCC
Source organism: Pholidichthys leucotaenia (assembly GCA_020510985.1). Taxonomy (NCBI): domain Eukaryota; kingdom Metazoa; phylum Chordata; class Actinopteri; order Cichliformes; family Pholidichthyidae; genus Pholidichthys; species Pholidichthys leucotaenia. The sequence goes on along the minus strand of CM035847.1, from coordinate 122,777,535 downwards.
CCACCTCTCCCGGCTTTTGGACCGTTAGTTGGCACGGCAGCAGACACACTTCCGGGTCCGGTTCATCACGCTTTTCCACGAGTTTTCGTCCCCAAAACTTTGAAAAATGCTGAGTTCGTTTTTGTCAGGCGCGAAGCCCTAAAAGCAACACTCAAACCACCTTACGAAGGGCCATTTCGAGTGCTGGAGGCAGGTGATAAGCAATTTGTGCTAGATTTTGGAGACAGAAAAGAGACAGTCAGTATTGACAGACTAAAACCTGCTTTTGTCATGAAGGACGGGTCTGTACCGGTCGCAAGGGCGCCTTGACGAGGCAGGCCCCCGCAGGGGGCAAATAATCACTCTCTCCCTCAGTCAACAGAGCCGGAGCAGAAAGGCGCCGCAGGCAAGGCAGGGCCAACTCACAGCAGATTCGGCAGACGGTTGAAGCCCAGGCGGCGCACAGACTGAATGTTGATGTTGATTATACAGTAGTCAGTAACATGTTATTGAATTTTAGGGAATAGTCCGTTCTTCATCGTTTGGGGTGGGGGTTATATGGCTGTGTAGTTGTGCATGTACATGTTGGACATGAGAGATATGCTGACAGCACATGTGTGATTTAACCTCACGATGAAGGAGACGCAGAGTCTAGGACACGAGACGCAGTCTAGGACACCTGCGGTGGACAGCGAGAGAAGACAATAGGTGTGGACAGTAGACTCCCTGACCTCGGAGGCTCGAGAGGAGAGAGGGGGGAGTAATGTAAATAAAGGGATTATGAATGTGAATAAAGGGATTATGATGGAGATGTGTGACCTCCCCTGCGAGGGAGATTTCTTTATGTGAGAATGTTTAAAGGCGAGGACTTTGATGTGTTTCCTCCTCTTTGTTCGCTGCTCAAGAATGAGAGCAGACTGTGGGAATGGTTGCTTGAAATAAACTTGAATTAAATGTAATTCAGTTTCGTTATTCAAGGCTCCCCACATACTTATTTATTTCAGTTAGTCATTGCTGACCTTCAACAGTCACACAGTGGGATGAAAAAAAAATCCAGAATAGAAAAAAAAGATGCACCAAGAATTGGATTGAATTGGAGTCCCCTGAATTGTAACCAGCTCGAATCGTGAGGTGCCTAAAGATTCCCACCCCTTTCCGAGAGTGCTCAGATTTTCTGATCTTTGACAATGAGTACAACTTGGATGCAGACCCACCTGAGGATCACTGTGAGTGAGTTTGGTGAGCATCGGGGCAAATGCCTAGGAGGAGTAGTGATTCCCGTGAAATGTGAAGAGACGGATGGACAGACAGATGACACGTCATCGCATGAGCTCCTTTTGGCTTCGCCGGAATGAGCTAAAAATGGAGCAAATTTATATGAAACGGGTTGTAAATGTAGTCATAAATTTATGAGATAAGCACTCTGAGACAACTGTAATATCCCCCACCTCTGTTTTCACTGAAGATCCCAAAATGTTACTGAAGGAGAGCAGTTTTCAACTTTTCCATATCATTGGTGCAGAAATAAATTACTATAAGCCTATCATCCATGAATATGCAACAAAATAATTTTATACAACCCATAGGTGTAGGTCAGGATCCCAAGGTAACAAATAAGTGTAGCAAATAAGTGACCCCAAAGAGCTGTACCCATTCTTATAGCAGGAGGGCGAAGGGAATACTACCCTTGACCTTTAACCTTTCGACCCCAAACCCACAGTCAGATGTCATAGTCTCAGGGTGAAGGACAGCAGCAGAGCCACCAGGAGTTCTGTTAACAATAACTGTAAAATATCCCACCGCAGAACCACATTTGGACAAACAGCTTTTTCTATAAAGGGCAGTCATATCTGGAACACAATGCCAAATGAAATCAAAATAATAACGGATTTTAAAACATTTACTACAAAGGTTAAAAACTGGCTGAAAAGTAAACAAGAATGTACCCATGTAGGAAATGATTGTCTGCAGGGTGTGAGTGAAGAAGGGAAGGCAAATGTGTAACAGGCATTTTACTGTAACAGGCAAATGTGAATCAGGTTTTTATATTGTGTATTTATAATTTTGTTTGCATTGATGTATGTGGATAATGTTTATACTGTTTTCAATTCAATTCAACTTTATTTATATATCGCCATTTCACAACAACAGTCATCTCATAGCACTATCAACTGTAGGGGGAACCCCCACAGTTGCAGAAAGACCCCAGCAATCAGGCGATCCCCTGTAAGCAAGCACTTGGCGACGGTGGAGAGGAAAAACTCCCTTTTAACAGGAAGAAACCTCCAGCAGAACCAGGCTCAGGGAGGGGCAGTCATCTGCTGCAACTGGCTGGGGGGTGAGGGGATAGAGAAGATGAAAAGAACAGACATGTAGAGAGCAAACAGCACGATGGGGACTCAATCTATGGAAGAGAACAAACAAATGTTAATGACCAGCAAAAAAAAAATATTTCATTGGGAGTGAGGCCCAGTGCATTACTGGAGGTTCCCCGGCTGACTAAACCTATTAGCAGCATAACTAAGGGAGGGTTCAGAAACACATGATCCCTCCCTAATTGTAGGCTATATCAAAAAGGTAGGTTTTAGCCCTATTCTTAAAAACAGAGATCGAGTCTGACTCCCGAATCCAGATTGGCAGCTGGTTCCACAGGAGAGGAGCTTGATAACTGAAGGCTCTGCCTCCCATTGTACTTTTGGAGATTCTAGGTATTACAAGTAATCCTGCATTTTGGGAGCGTAGTGCTCTGTTAGGATAATATGGTAGTATCAGATCTTTTAAATAAAAAGGAGCCTGATTGTTTAGAGCTTTGTAAGTAAGAAGAAGGATTTTAAACTTAATTCTAAACTCTATGGGAAGCCAATGAAGGGAGGCCAGAACCGGAGAGATATGATCTCTCTTTCTAGCACCTGTTAAAACTCTTGCTGCAGCATTTTGGATCAGCTAAAGACTTTTTAAAGATGTTTAAGACAGCCTGATAATAAAGAATTACAATAATCTAATCTCGAGCTAACAAAAGCGTGGCTCAGTTTCTCAGAATCACTCTGAGACAAGATGCTCCTAATCTTGGCAATATTACGCAAATGATAGAAGGCAGTCTTAGAAACAAATTTAATATGTGAATTGAAGGACAGATCTTGATCAAAAATAATTCCAAGGTTCCTCACAGAGCTATTAAGAGAAAGAGTAACCGCATCCAAACTGAAAGTTTGATTTGGAAAGGTATTTCTAAGGTTTTTTGGACCAACAAGAATGACTTCAGTCTTATCTGAATTTAATAGCAGGAAATTACAAGTCATCCAAGCTTTGATTTCCTTAAGACAGGCTTCTAACTTGGCTAATTGATTACTATCATCTGGCTTCATTGACAGGTATAATTGTGTGTCATCTGCATAACAATGAAAATGTATACAGTGCTTTCTAATAATGTTGCCTAATGGAAGCATATATAAATTAAAAAGAGGAGGGCCTAGCACAGATCCCTGTGGAACTCCATGACTAAGCTTTGAGTTGAAAGAAAACTCATCATTTACATGAACAAACTGGAACCTATCAGATAAGATCTAAACCACTGCAATGACGTTCCATTAAGTCCAACACAGTGTTCTAATCTAACAAGTAGAATATTATGATCGATAGTATCAAAAGCTGCACTAAGGTCTAAAAGGACAAGTACAGAAACCAGTCCATTATCAGATGCGATGAGGAGGTCGTTAGTGACCTTCGCTAAGGCTGTTTCAGTACTATGATGGATTCTAAACCCAGATTGAAATTCTTCAAGTAAACCATTTCCCTGCAGGTGGTCAAATAATTGTGTAGCAACAACTCTTTCTAAGATTTTTGAAATGAAAGGGAGATTAGAGATTGGTCTATAGTTAGCTAAAGCTTCTGGATCTAGTGTTGGCTTTTTGAGTAAGGGTTTAATTACAGCCGTTTTAAAAGCCTGCGGTACATGGCCTAAAGTTAATGAAGAATTGATTATATGAAGAATAAAGCTACCAATAAGTGGCAAGACTTCTTTAAATAACCTGGTAGGAATAGGGTCTAACTGGTCTATAGGGTCTGTTTTCATTTTGTTTTTTCTTCATCTTTTTCTCTTTTTATCTGTTTCTTTTCTCTAAAGCCCATCCAGGGACAAGAGTTGCAAACTAGCTTAATGCTATACACTCTCTGTGCAACACATCAGATTTTCTTTTTTGTCTATGTTTATTGCACTGTCCCTGACAAATAAACAAATAATATAAAATAAAAAACCTGCGTACCAGGTTTGGTGACCATAGCTGAACTCTTTCTACAGTAATAGTGCAAAGGGAATTTTAGCATTGACCTTTTCACCCCAAACCCATAGTCAGAGGTCAGAATCCCAAGGTGAACCAGTGTACCAAGTTTGGTGACCCTAGCTTTCTTTATTGATGAGATATAGTTTATTTGGTATTTTGACACTGACCTTTGAGCTTGCAATGCCAAAACTATAGTCACACTTTAAGGTCACAGGATGAACCTGTGTATAAAGTTTGGTGACCCTAGCTTTACTTGAAGAATAGTAATAGGGCATAGGAAATGCCAACCTTGACCTTTTGATCGCAAACCCATGGTCACAGCGTGAACCTGTGTACAAGGTTTGGTGACCATAGCTTTACTCATTTTATAATAATAGTAGAAATGGAACATTAACTTGGACTTTTTGTAAGTCGCCCAAGATTTGTCTTTGAAACAACTACGGTATGGCTTTGAAAAGCCTACATCATTTCTATCAATAGTTATTGCGTTGACAAGATTCAGGGAAAAACTGACCTCTGACCTTGCTCTCAATCTATAATTCCTGCAAAGATCAGAGTCAAATTGCATTATGCGAATCCTCAGTGTACCCTGGTACCAAGTTTCAAAATATTTGGAACAAAACTGTAGGACGAGTTGATTTCACAAAAGTGGGACAGACAGATGGACAGATAGCCGGATGGTAGGGGTGGGACAAAAGATCGAGTCAGTGATGGATTGCGATACTTGACACTAATGACAATGCACCAATCTGATCACGCGTTTATGGATGATCCATAAATGCATGGATTGATCTTTTATTAATTATCACAGTAAAACATTGCATACTCTCTTGGGTATTCAACCAACTGTGTTTTCAGTCCACTGGATGGCACCAAGTAAGCACCCAGTCAAGTGAAGTCATAACTTGTCTCGGAGGTTTGCAGCCAGCTTTAAAAGTTAGGAAGTAGTTAGCTCAAATGTCGGGCCTTTTTTGGATTTTATAACAAAGCTGGAAGGAAAGACCTCCACATGACACACAAACCGCAACAAGTGCTGCACAAGAAAAAGAAAAAAAAAATGTTTGAAACACGCGGGCCTCACACATCTCGGAGCAGCATTAGCAGCGGCTAAGCTAAAAACATACTGGTATGGAGCTTTGTTTTTTCTCTGGGCACCAAGTAAGTAAAGTTTATTTATGAAGCACTTTTCACAGACACAATCACAAAACACTACAATAAAATGGAATAAAAGGAAGTTGATGGATAAAAATAATTTTAAAAATACAAAAACAAGTTAAAACACAAGATTAAAATAATTAAAAAATATCACACTGACCATTAAAAAGCAGTTGAAACTCAACGGAAACCCTCGTTAAACAAAAGTTTTCAGCTGCTTTTATCTCCACAGAGTCAGATAAACGTAGCTGGAGTGGGAATCTATCCCAAACACCATCCACCACCCTCTCTGTGTGCAGAGACCTGTCTCTGAGGAAAATAAAGCCCCGAGAATACTTTATTATATGAAACAGATGTCAACAGTTTTACTTTGGGACATGATTTAGGTTGAATAAAGTGAAAAAAATTTGAAATATACGTATGGGATCGTGATACTTGATATCGTGTTATCTTGATTATCACTGAATTGTGATAGGATCGTATCGTGAACCAAGTACTGCGATCCGAATTGGATTCCCACCCGTACCGGATGAACAGACAGACCACCCCATACCATACTCCTCTTTTGGTGTTTGCCCAAAGGGGTCTTCGACTGGTGGGGGATTAAAAAGTTGACAATTTACAAGAATAAAGTTGCTAATTCACAAATTTATGAGAAAAAAGTTGCTGTTTAAGAGGAAAAAACACATTTTTAATACTGAACTTGCTTTTTGACCTTTACCTTAAGGATCACATGTGCTGCAAAGTCCATGGAGACCCCCCCCTCCCCCAAAAAAAGTGCTCACAATGGCCCTTTTGATAGAAAGGGTTAGGGGTGTGCCATATTGTGCCATGATAATACCGGTATAAATTTTAATATCGGTGTACAGGGCTGCAACGATTACTCTAATAATTTGAGTAATTCAATTACAAAAATTCATTCATCTTCCGCTTAATCCTTTTCGGGTTGCGGGGGGGGGGGGGGGGGGGGGGGGGCTGGAGCCTATCCCAGCATCTTTGGGCAAGAGGCAGGGTACACCCTGGACAGATCGCCAGTCCATCGCAGGGCCAACACAGAGAGACAGACAGCTTCATCGAGTGAAAATCTATGCTTCGATGCATCGTTTAATATTAACACTTCTGGTCTATATGACCTTCTTCCGGTATGACCTTTCGGTCACGCTACGTAAACAAGACACAGCTTTGTATAATGGCTCCATGCCAAAGTGACATTGTGACAGCAAAAAGGAAGAAAGTCAGAAAAAAACAAAAAGTATCTCACGTCTGGGATCATTTCAAGCTCAAACTGAAGGAAACAATTGTGCAGTATGTACATGGTAAAGCAGAGCAGCAAGCTAGCATCCTACAACGTCAATGTTACAGTGTCTTGGCAGAAAGCATCCCACATCGTGCATGGCCAACGCACCTGAGACAAGGTACGCGATTGAGATTTTAAATTAAAATGAATAGAATGGGACTTCTGGTTATGGCGGCCACGTAGGAAGACGTGTTTCACACTGCTCTGCTCCTAGAAATAAAGAGTTTACTAAAACTCTCTTAATTGGAACAAAAACCCATCCCAGCGTTTTGGCGCGGATATGGTAAAGACCAAGGTTGGGAAATTAGGTGGAGGAAAAGGCAACTCGACAAAACAACTCAAGCTAACAGACTTCCACGCTCGAGGCGAAACAGAAAAAACTCCAGAGACAATGGCGGAGGAGGGAGCCAGCGGCGGAGCGGGGACTGCTGAAGAGGGGACAAACACAGTGCTCACGGCCATCAACTCCATGAGAACAGAATTTTCGTCTAAATTTGATGGGATTATAGCAGCGATAGAAGGAATGAGAAAGGAAATAAACGACTGTATGGAGCGAGTATCGCAGGCGGAGCTCCGAATTTCAAGCGCTGAAGATGACGTCACCAGCCTACAAACTAATCTGCAAACACTGGAATTAAAATGTAAACGTCTGGAAGATAACGTTCTGGACTTGGAATCCCGCTCGCGACGGAATAATTTGAGGCTGGTGGGCCTCCCGGAGGGAGCGGAGGGACGGGACCCGTGTTCCTTTTCGGAAAAGTGGATTCCAGAAGCGCTGAATAACGTGGATCTGCAGTTATCGGTCGTTTTAGATAGAGCTCACCGAATCGGCCCACCGAGAGACATTAAGACACCACCGAGGACGCTGATTATGAAGTTCCTCAACTACAGAGACAAGATGACAGTCACCAATGCGGCGCGAGCTAAAGGGGAAATTAAATACCAGGATCAACAGGTGCGGTTCTACCCAGATTTGGCCACAGGAATTCAACAATTAAGGAGGCAGTTCGACCCCGCCCGCAAAAAGCTGCGCAACCTAGGGATTCGTCACGGAATAATTCATCCGGCAAGACTGCTGGTCACATATAAGGGCAGAACCCACACCTTCAAGACCCCTCAAGAGGCGCAGGAGCTCATCAAGCAGATCCAAAAGGAAACTGGTGGGAGCTAAGCATGAACATGACAAAGGTAGAACTTTTAAGCATATGTACAGGCATCTGATTGATCTGAAGCATATAACATGTCTACAAAATACAGACTGAATTAAAAAAAAAAAAAAAAAAGCTATGATGTACAAAGTTGCTATAAAACTTTGAAGTTATGCTGAAAAAACTACAGAAGAGAGTTAATGTCATAAAAATAGTAGCAGAGTCAGGGTGATTGAGAGGAGAAAGAGAGAGTGGTTTGACCGATCCTCACAGGTGTGGAACAGTCACTAGCTATAACGGGAGATGGAATTTTTTGATTTTGGGGGGGATCGCCACGAATGTGGAGAAAGGGAATTTGTTTTTGTTTAGTTTGTAGGATGAATGTTCTATCATCCATGTTTTTGCTTCTCTGTAAGAGTATGTTCATATTGCAAGGTAATCTCAAACTCCTTATTGATCATAGATCAAAGCGTTAATCTTAATTTAACTTCATGGAATTGCAGAGGTCTACAAAATCTTAAAAAACTTAAACAAGTTATGAATAAAATAAAAGACGGATTCAAAAATTGTATTTTTACAAGAAACTCATCTATTAGAGGAGGATGTAAAAAGAATTAGGAGAAGATGGCAAGGTAATGTGTTCACCTCATCATTTTTATCCCGAGCTAGGGGAGTTATGATTCTCATACATAAAACAGTCCCATTTCAAATGAAAAATGTAATTGGAGACAAATTTGGAAGATATCTAATCATCCAAGGATCTTTGTTATTAGAAAATATAAATCTGGTGAACTTATACGGCCCCAATATTGATGATCAAAACTTCTTTGTTAATTTATTCCTCACTTTATCATCACTTACAGGGCAACATATAATAGCAGGGGATTTTAATTGTGCATTGAATCCCAGTATAGATAGATCACGAGGACTGGACTATACGCACAATGGATGTAGGATGACCATTAATCATTTTATGAAAGAATTGAGATTGCTAGATATATGGAGAGAAATGAAACCACAAGTCAAAGCCTATTCTTGTTATTCTAATACCTATAAGACATTCTCACGTATTGACTATTTTTTGATCTCTACAGAATTAAGGTCCAAGATTCAAAACTGTTTCTATGATAACATTGTGATCTCTGATCATGCACCGTGCTGTCTAGTATACACTACCGTTCAAAAGTTTGGGGTCACTTAGAAAGTTCCTTATTTTTGAAAGAAAAGCACTTTTTTTCAATGAAGATAACTTTAAACTAATCAGAAATACACTCTATACATTGCTAATGTGGTAAATGACTATTCTAGCTGCAAATGTCTGGTTTTTGGTGCAATATCTACATAGGTGTATAGAGGCCCATTTCCAGCAACTATCACTCCAGTGTTCTAATGGTACAATGTGTTTGCTCATTGCATCAGAAGGCTAATGGATGATTAGAAAACCCTTGTGCAATCATGTTAGGTCTGCAATGCTGTAATTGCTGCAAATGGAGGATTCTTTGACGAAAGCAAAGTTTGAAGGAAAAAATTATTATTTCAAATACAAATCATTATTTCTAACCTTGTCAATGTCTTGACTATATTTTCTATTCATTTTACAACTCATGGTGGTAGAGAAGTGTGACTTTTCATGGAAAACACAAAATAATTGTCTGGGTGACCCCAAACTTTTGAACGGTAGTGTATGTAGATAAGAAATTGACAAAGGACCCAGTTAGGTGGCATTTTCAGCATAAATGGCTTCAGGATGAGGAATTTGTTAAGTACATAGAAAAACAGATAGATGAGTTCTTTGATATCAATACTACACAAACAACGGCATGTATAAAGTGGGAGGCTTTCAAAGCTTTTATTAGGGGGCATATTATTTTTTTTTCTCCACAATATCTTTATTGAACCTTTTTTTTTTTTTAACAAACATGACACAAACAATCAAACACTAACACTAAAGTACTCCAAAAAAAATGCACTAAAAACACCCACAACCACCAACAAAATCAAGTCTTCAACAATGCTCCTCTGTTTAGTCTAGACAATCCATTACATAAGTATACATATTATGTTCACCAGTTTGGAATTTACAAGGTCCACACACATCATTCACCTTCTTCTTCAAGAGTTATGTTTAAATTTTTTACATAATCAATAAAAGGTCTCCATATATTCTCAAACACAATTTCCTTTGATTTCAGTATGTATGTTATTCTTTCTAATGGAAGGTTTGTTAACATCTGTCTTAACCACTGAGTCACATCTGGTCTATGAGTCTTTTTCCACAGTAGTGCAATACATTTTTTGGCATTAAGCAAACTGAGGTCTATGAATGTTCTTTCACTTTTATTAAAGTTATGCTTTTCTGGGTACAGACCCAACAAAAACAGTTTAGGATTCAATATGATTTGTTTTGAGATTATTTTTTCAATTGTTACCCTCACCTCTTCCCAAAACATTCTAATTATTCTACATTCCCATACACAATGAAATAGGGTTCCTTTACTTTCCATGCATTTTGTGCACGTATCTGGTATGTTTTTGTTATATCTATTTAACTCCTCCGGTGTAACATACATCCGCATTAACCATTTAAAATGTATCAATTTAAGACGTACATTTATTGATTTGGTTTGAGCTTCTGTACAAGCCAATTCCCATTGTTCCTCTGAAATTTCAGTTTGCAGATCTTCTTTCCAGTAGTTTAATCTTTTCTGTGAGTTTTCACTTGAGGATAGTGTCAATGAGTTATAAAACTCTGAAATAATACCCTTTCTTTTACTATCTTTCATCAACATTTTTTCCAAGGATGAATAAATAGGTCGAGTGAGAGCTTTATTTTGATTTGATCGAATAAAGTTTCTAAGTTGAAGATATTTAAAAAAAAATGTGTTCTATTAAGATTAAATTTGATCCTCAGCTCTTCAAAAGACATTATGTTATCTGCACATGGCAAATATAAATCTTGAATCTTTTGAATCCCTTTTAAATTCCATACTTTAAATACAGCGTCCGCTCTCCCTGGTTTAAAATATTGATTACCCCATATTGGGCTAAATTGTGACAATATGTGTGGTTCTTTTAAATAGATTTTAGCTTCACACCATGTTTTGATCATATGCTTTACAAATGGATTTTTAACTTGTTTTTGTAATTTTTTTGCCGAATCTGAGTATATGAATATGGGAAGAGGTAAAGGTAAATTGTATGATTCCATTTCAGTCCAGTGAGGGAGATCATTTAATGAAAAATAATATGTCATAGACCTCAGTTGTGCCGACCAATAATACAACATAAAATTTGGACATTTCAGACCTCCACGATCAAATGGTAAATATAATAAAGACAGACGTAATCTAGCCCTCCTGTTGTTCCATATAAATTCCACTAACTTTTTTTTAATTCTTGAGAATAAATCTAAAGGTGGTGGTAAGGGAATGTATTGAAATAAAAGTATTTTAGGTAAAATATTACTTTTAAGTATATTGATTCTCCCGATCATCGACATTGGTAGTGACATCCATCTCTGAATTAACTCATTGATATCTGTCATTAAGGCTTCATAGTTGACACTGGCGACTGATTCTAGCTTAGGCACAATTTGGATTCCTAAATATTTAAACTGATTTACAACGTTGAATTGATTTACCTCAGGGGCTGGGTAATTTCTCTGGGTCTCATTTAGCATTAATATTGAAGAGGGGGCATATTATTAGTTATACAGGTTCAAAATTTAAGAAGACCCGAGAGGAGAGAGTCCAATTGGAACGTAAAATAAAACTTCTTCAAGAAAAGGTGTATGCAGGAAGTAAACCACAGATAGAGAACAAATTACTGACTCTGAGAGCTGAATATGACAAAAAATCAGCGAATAGAGCTGCCTCGAGTCTTCTAAGATTGAAGCAAACTTTTTATGAACAAGGTGAAAAATCAGGAAAATTATTGGCATGGCAGATTAAACAATTAGAATCTAAAACACCAATTACCAGTATTATAAGTAACAGACAGGTAGTTATAGATCCTTTAGAAATTAATAGTGCCTTTAGAGATTATTATGGAAAACTATATGATACAAAAAATGAAACTGACTTAACAAAACTAAATGGGTTTTTGGGTGGATTATCTATACAATGTATTCCAAATGAAAACAGGGAGATACTGGAGTCTAAAATTAGTCAAGAAGTAGTTGGGCAAGCCATTGATAATATGAAATCAGGGAAAAGAGCAGGACCAGATGGTCTTCCAGTTGACTTCTATAAAAAATTTAAGACTAAATTAATAAAACCACTGTTGGAAATGGTTTTAGAAGCATTTCAAAATGGTAATTTACCACCATACATGAATAATGCCTTAATTATACTGTTGCCAAAACCAGGTAAACCCCCTAATAAATGTGAAAACATGAGACCAGTAAGCCTATTAAATGCTGATCTTAAAATAATCTGTAAAATTTTAGCAAAACGACTACAAGAAATATTACCAAATATTATTAACCGAGATCAGAATGGCTTTATAATGGGAAGACAAGGCTTCCATAATGTAAGAAGACTATTTAATATTATTTATTCCAATAAAGAAGCACCGGATACAGCTCTCCTATCACTGAATGCCGAAAAGGCCTTTGATAGGGTCGAATGGCCCTATCTTTTTGAAGTCCTACAAAGGTTTGGACTTGGAAATAATCTCATAAAATGGGTCCAGATAATATATAATAATGCTACAGCAGAAATCCTAACAAACAGCAGTATCTCAAAATCAATAAAAATCAATAGAGGATGTCGACAAGGCTGTCCACTTTCACCCTTATTGTTCACTATGGCAATTGAACCTTTAGCGATGGCAGTACGTTTACATCCACAAATATATGGAATTAAAGTAGGACCAACAGAACATAAAATCTCCCTGTATGCCGATGATATAATTTTGTTTATGTCGAATTTTAAAAAATCAATTCCGACCTTGTTAAATTTAATAAAGAACTTTGGGGATATATCAGGATATAAAATAAATAGAACAAAATCTTCAATATTAATGCTAAATGAGACCCAGAGAAATCATCCAGCTCCTGAGGTAAACCAATTCAATGTTGTAAATCAGTTTAAATATTTAGGAATTCAAATTTTGCCTAAGCTAGAATCAGTCGTCAATGCCAACTATGAAGCCTTAATGACAGATATTAATGAGTTACTTCAGAGATGGATGCCACTACCAATGTCGATGATCGGGAGAATTAATATACTTAAAAGTAATATCTTACCAAAAATATTTTATTTATTTCAAAACATTCCTTTACCACCACCTTCAGATCTACTCTCAAGAATTAAAAAAAAAGTTAGTGGAACTTATATGGAACAATAGGAAGGCTAGATTACGTTTGTCCTTACTATATTTACCATTTGATCGTGGAGGTCTGAAATGTCCAAACTTTATGTTGTATTATTACTGGTCAGCACAACTGAGGTCTATGACATATTTTTCATCAAATGATCTTCCTCACTGGATTGAAATGGAATCATACAATTTACCTTTACCTCTTCCCTTATTCATATACTCAGACTTGACTAAAAAACTACAGAAACAAGTTAAAAATCCAATTGTAAAGCACATGATCAAAATATGGTGTGAAACCAAAAAATATTTAATAGAACCACACTCACTGTCACAATTTAGCCCAATATGGGGCAATCAATATTTTACACCAGGGAGAGCGTATGCTGTATTTAAAATATGGAATTTAAAAGGGATTCAAAAGATTCAAGACTTATATTTGTCACGCTCAGATAACAATGTCTTTTGAAGAACTGAGGATTAAATTCAATCTTAATAGAACACACTTTTTTAAATATCTTCAGCTTAGATATTTTAGTCGATCAAATCAAAATAATGCTCTCACCCGACCTACTTATTCATTTTTGGAAAAAAATTTGATGAAAGATAGTAAGAGAAAGGGTATTATTTCAGAGTTTTACAACTCATTGACACTATTCTCAAGTGAAAACTCACAGAAAAGACTGAATTACTGGAAAGAGGACGTGCAAATTGAAATTTCAGAGGAACAATGGGAAATGGCTTGTGCAGGAGCTCAAACCAAATCAATAAATGTACGTCTTAAACTGATACACTTTAAATGGTTAATGCGGATGTATGTTACACCAGTGGAATTAAATAGATATAACAAAAACATACCGGATATATGCACAAAATGTATGGAAAGTAAAGGAACCCTATTTCACTGTTTATGGGAATATAGAAAAATCAGAATGTTTTGGGAAGAGGTGAGGGTAACAATTGAAAAAAATAATTTCAAAACAAATCACATTGAACCCTAAACTGTTTTTGTTGGGTCTGTATCCAGAAAAACATAACTTTAATAAGAGTGAAAGAGCATTCATAGACCTCAGTTTGCTTAATGCCAAAAAATGTATTGCACTACTGTGGAAAAAGATTCATAGACCAGATGTGACTCAGTGGTTAAGACAGATGTTAACAAACCTTCCACTAGAAAGAATAACATATATACTGAAATCAAAGGAAAATGTGTTTGAGAATATATGGAGACCTTTCATTGATTATACAAAGAATTTAAACATAATGTCTGAAGAAGATGAATGATATGTGTGGACCTTGCAAATTCCAAGCTGTTGAATGTATATTATGTATTCTTATGTAATAGATTACCTAGACTAAACAGAGGAGCATTGTTGTTGACTTGTGTTTGTTAATGGTTGTTGTTGTTTTTATTACACAATTTTTTTTTGTTATTGTTCTTATTAATTTTTAAATTACTTTTGTGTTAGTGTCTGATTGTTTCTGCCATGTTTGTAAAAAAAAAAAAAAAAAGGTTCAATAAAAAATATTGTGGGAAAAAAAATGAATAGAATGTAGTCAGCTACACTAATCATGCTTATATGGCCAAAGAACATACAGCCACTGCCGCTAGCATCCACTAGCTGCTGCCACTGCTACGTTGCGATTTGAACCTAACACTGCAAAATGGAACTTTATGGTGTAACATAACATTTAAAGTTACATTCTATGCAATAAACATTGCAATAAGCATTGCAATAAATGTGTGCCTGTGTTATTGAGTGTTTGGTACAATTACTACTACTCTTTAGGAAAGAAAGTTCCGCACATGTTGGTCAATGCAAGTTTCTTAAAAAAAAGTATCCGATTACTTGAGTAATTGCCGATTAGAGTGGTTGATTACTCAAGCGGGAAAATAGTCATTAGCTGCAGCCCTACCTTTGTAAAAATGAATCTCACAATATTTGGAGTCTGCTGTGTGATGACATCATACAGTTATGCTGGTGATGCAAGCAGTGGGGATGGGTTTTTGCACTCATGACAGTCTTTTTCCTTGCTCCGGTCTGTTTCTCCACCCTGCTGATTTGAAGCAGGCGGGTGGATCTTCAAGCTCGCATACCCTTGGAACTTGTTTTGACTCTGTGATGTACCTCGGAAGAACGAGGCATTTCTCTCTGCACAGCGCATGCGCTCTGGGGACTTGGCATCTTCTTGTGATCCTTTTCTTTAGTTTCAGTTGAAAGGAGGCAATGGGTGACCATGTGCGCCCCCACCTGGACGGTGATGCCACCACATTTCATAGAATAAACTCCCACTGAAAAGGACTGCTGCATTACAATTGACAACTAATTTAATTTAGTTGACTAAATTCTTATTGACAATTAATCGGAAGTCAATTAATTATTAACATCCATAGAACCAAGCTTCTCCATTTGAGTATTATGGATGTCACTATGCTCTTGGAAATCTTCAGTGCAACAGAATTTTTTTTTTTTTTGGTAGCCTTATCCAGATCTGTATTGCAACAATCCTGTCTCTGAGCTCTGTAGTTCCTTAGACCCCATGGCTTGGTTTTTGCTCTGATATGCATTGTCAGCTGTGAGACCTTCTATAGAGGGGATGCATTGGAACAGAATTGTTGGCAGTTACATGACAGTATTGACACGTGTTACATGTGACAGCTTCATTACCTCCGCCAAGGGAGGAGGTAATGTTTTTGCCAGCATTGGTTGGTTGGTTGGTTGGTTTATTTGTTGGTTTGTCTGTCTGTTGTCTTGTCTCCAAAAGTTATGAATGGATTTTGATGAAGTTTTCAGGAAAGGTGTGTAATGGCATGGGAAACTGATGATTAGTTAATTGATTAGAATAAGAATAAGTTAATTAGAGAAACTAGAAAAGTACTCAGAAAGCCCATACCTCCACCAAGGCTCCTTCTGTCCCTCAAGGATCACCTCCAAAATGTCATGGGTTCATGTGTAGGCCACGAGCCAGATCTGGTGAAAACTACATCAAAGTCTATCCACTAGCTTTGGAGGATTCTTGTGAATACACTGTGAGACGATAAGAGCCTTGGCGGAGGTATGCATTCTTTGATCGTCACCAAAATTATGGGTTCCTCTCTAGGCCAAGGACCACCTCTGGTAAAAATTTCATCCAAATCCATCCAATAGTTCTTGTGTAATCCTGCTGCACAAATATAAACAAGGTCCTTGGTGGAGGTATGCACTCTCAGATCATCACCAAAATTTAAAGGGTTCATCCTTGGCTCACGGGCTACCTCTGGTGAAATTTTCACCAAAATCTGTCCAGTAGTTTTTATGTAATCCTGCTAACAGAAAGAGACAGACAGACAGACAAACCACCCCGATTACATAACCTCATTGGCGAAGGTAATCAAGAGGTTTTTTTTTTTGCTTTTACTGAATATGTTGAAGTTAAATAACACTGGCCTGTGAAACTGTCATTTATAAATCAAAAAAAGAATACAGCATTTTGTGATAACGTTAAGAATACAGTTATGAAAATTATGATTATAATAATTATGGTTTTTGGCCATATTGCCTACCCCTAGTGAAGGTTGCTGAATCCTATTCAAAAAGTCCTGCTTTATCAGTGCCTGTGAAACGCAGCTATACATTCTATGGATTCTGCTAAGCAGACTACTTGGCAGCATCCACTTATAACTTAGCTCACACCGTGAATACAGCCTACCTACAGCATTTAGTCAGTTCTGTTTTTTTCTCCCTTCTGTAACAACTCATACAAAAACAAAACAGGTGGATTGGTTCCTTGCAATCACCTGCTGCTGCTGAGGTACACCCTGTGCCAATGGAACAGTGGGGCGTGCAGACGCTGCTTGCTGATTGGTAGGCAGAGAGACTCGAGGAAGGCCTGTGGGTGGGGGACTACCACTCTGGCCCTGGTACATAGCTGGAGTGCCATGTGGGTACTGCACTGATGACTGACCTAAGACAGGATAGGACGAATGAGAGCAGAACCACAGATGAATTTTTATTTATCCGATAACCCAATAAACTTTAAAAGCTTTTCTTTTACATCTTTTTTGTTGACAAGGTTCATAATTTCAAACTCTTCTCACAAAACCTTTGACTCATTTTGATTATGACAGCCCATGAAAGATTTCCCCTGACCCATTTCCTGTTATTGTAGGAGGCTGAAATTGCACATGTACAATAACACATCTCTCTACAGGTCACATGGTAATTTACAGCTCTGAACTCCTAAGAGTTTCTGTTTTACAGGTATAAGGTGGAGTAAGGTGTGACAATGAAGCCAGGTGAATGCAGAGCGGTCATCATGTTCCTGTACTTAAGAGGCTGCACACCATGGGAGACGTTTGATGAAAAGAAAAAAACTAATGGGGAGGATGCCCCATTGTATAATGTAGTCAAGCACTGGTATTGATATTTCAAGTATGGTTTGACATCAGTGGAAACAGCACCCATTCCTGTGTGACCACAGTGCAACAGTGATGAAGACACCCTCCGGCAAGTGGAGGCCACCATTTTGAAGGGCTTCAAAATACAGTGGATATAAAAAGTCTACACACCCTTGTCCAAATGCCAGGTTTTGGTGATGTAAAAAAATTAAACTACGATAAATCATTTCAAAACTTTTTCCACCATTAATGTGACCTATAACCTGTAAAACCCTATTGAAAAACAAACTGAAATCTTTTAAGGGGAACCCCCCCCCCCCCCCCCACTAACCTGCTTGCATAAATATGCACACCCTTAAACTAATACTTTGTTGCAGTACCTTTGGCTTTTATTACAGCACTCAGTCTGTTTGGGTAGGAGTCTATCAGCGTAGCACATCTTGACGTGGCAATATTTGCCCACTCTTCTTTGCAAAAATGCTCCAAATCTGTCAGGTTGCGAGGGCATCTCCTGTGCACAGCCCTCTTCAGATCACCCCACAGATGTTCGATCAAATTCAAGTCTGGACTTCCAAAACCTTAATCTTCTTCTGGTGAACCCATTCTTTTGATGATTTGGATGTGTGCGTTGGGTCATTGTCGTGCTGAAAGATGAAGTTCCTCTTCATTTTCAGCTTTCTAGCAGAAGCCTGAAGGTTTTGTGCCAACACTGAATGGTATTTTGAACCGTTCATAATTCCCTCCACCTTGACTAAGGACCCAGTTCCAGCTGAAGAAAAACAGCCACAAAGCATGATGCTGCCACCACCATGCTTCACTGTACGTACGGTGTTCTTTTGGTGATGAGCAGTGCTGTGTTTGTGCCAAACATACCTTTTGGAATTATGGCCTCAAAGTTCAACCTTGGTTTCATCGGACCATTAACACATTTTCCCATATGCGTTTGTGAGATTTCAAATGTATTTTTGCAAAATGTAGCCGGGCTTACTCTCCTCACCCCCCTTGCTCTACTGAAACTGCACCATCTGACTTCCACCTCTTTCCAACCATGAAGTCTTTTGACACAAACTGCAGTCGACAGTCGAAACATGTAAAGGTAAAAACATCTTTTTTTATCCTTGTCTGAAATAAGAAAAACAAAAAAGCAGGCTTGAAAGTTTTTCTTCATAACATAAGGCTTCCGTATTGCTACCCTACCCCATTACCCAGACATATGAAGGGAACGGGAGATTAGTGTCACATGTACTAAACAGCCAGTACTTGCCAGAAATTCCTGCAGCCCCTTCAATGTTGCCATTGGCCTCCTGGAAGCCTCCCTGACCAGTTTTCTTCTTGTCTTTCCATCAATTTTAGAGGGATGTTCAGTTCTTGGTAATGCTACTGTGTTTCTACACTGTTGTGACAAGGAAATGAACTTGGAAATGCTCATAAATGCGTTTTGCACCAGTGACAACTGACAACTGGCCGCGTCGTTGTAATACAGCCCTTCATATTTACTTATCTTTCCACTGGACTGAAATAATTGTTTTTCTCCTCTGGCTTAAAAATGTTTTTGGTTCAGTACCGTTTCTTCATATAATTTTGATTATATTACAGGGTACATGAGGGTAGTTTATGTTTACTCAGACTAACATCCAAGAGAAAAACCTCAGGAGTAGACAGTAAGGAACTAGTTTTTATATGTGAGCACCGGACGGGTCATACCAAACACCATATAAAAATGGTGCTTTTCGCCTTCTAGCTTGGTACTCAGCATAATAGAACGGGGAAAGGAAAGTTATCGCACAGAGCTACCAGAGGACTGACACCCCCCCCCCCCCCAACTGTATCTTTCACTACTTGCAGTAAGTAGCTGTGTGGCCTTGGGTCAGAGAAACAGAGATGGGCGCCGCCCCTATACACCACATGGTGTCCCACATGCTGTGGAAGGGAATTAACTAATTCTTATAAGGTAACAGTACTTTAACTTGAATATAATTTCTGGCTTCTCTGCCAATTTCTGTCATTAAGTGACAAACAGTCATGTGAAGTATTCCGTTAGCTCAACTAATCACTGCATTTCTGCTTTTATGACAGTACCTACTCAGAAATTTTTTTTACAAATTATTTAAGCACTGGAACAAAGCCATTACACTAACCATGCCCTTGCATCATGCCAGCAGAGCCAGGCGGAGGACTCTGATTGGGCTGTCTGAAGAGATGGTTGCTGGGATGTGTTGGTGGAGGGCTGGGGGGCTGGATACGCAACCTAAGGGAAGACAGGACAGCGGAAATGAGAAGAGAGATTTAATGCTTCGGTCAATAGCACTGCACCACAAGTAGCATCTTCATTGTTCAATATCTGATGTGTAGTGTGCGCTTGCATGCTTGTTTCACCTTTGCAGCTGGTGGGTTAGGTGGCTCGGCTGGCTTTCTCCGTGGCCTAAAGACAGACCCTAGACCAACAGAGAAATTCACAAGACTAAATCAGTCTCTGATACAAAATCTGCATCAACTTCAATAAAAGGCATTTAATCAGTGATACTGGTCTGACAATTAAACTGAAGACATGCTTTCATTTTGCACTTGACAAACAAAAGTAGCTTGATTCAACCCAAACTCATCTCAAAACGCGTGAACTTAATTTGACCTTCTCTAACCTTTTGAATGCACATGTCCAATTGTTCAATATTTCAATACTTTTTGCATAACTTCCTGTTCTTTAATAAGGTGCTTAAGGGCAAAATTCACAACAGGTATTTGATCCATGAACCAACAAATACATTTACTGGTTCAATTAGAATTGCCATTTAAACAGTCCTCTTCATCATGCTGTTCACATTTTGACATCATGAGACGAAGACGAAACCTAACAATTGATCAACAGTACCTCACCATTGCAAGACTCCAAACAGGATGTTCTCTCAAGGAAGTGGCCACTGAGCTGAGAGTGTCACAGAGTGTCATCAGCAGGTTGCAACAGAGATACAGAGAGACTGGATGAGTCACTGAAAGGCATAGAAGTGGACGTCCTTTGGCCCCATCCCACACTGATGACCGCTTCATTGAGAACAGTACCCTACGGAACCGGATGATGAATGCCACTCAACTCCAAGCACACTTAAGGGAGGTGAGAGGCACCCAAGTGTCACGTCAGACCATTCGAAACGGTTTACATCAGCGTGGTCTGGATGCTAGACAACCTGACCACACCTCCAGGCACAGGCGTCATTATCTTACAAGGGCCAGGGAGCATTTACGCTGGACAAGGGACCAGTGGACCTCAGTGCTGTTCTCTGATGAAAGTCGATTCACGTTGAGCAGAAATGATGGCCGCCAATGATGTTGGAGATGTCAAGGAGAGCGCTATGCATCAGCCACTGTTGTCATCAGACAAGCCTTTGGTGGTGGTGGTGGTGTTACAGTCTGGGCAGATGTGTTTAGTCAATACAGAACTGCCCCACACCTTGAGAATGGTACAGTGACAAGCCGATACTACCTGAATAACATCATTAATCCAGTCAATATGCCCCTGCATGAACAACACAGGCCTAATTTCATCTTCATAGACAACAATGCTCCAGCTCATCACAGTTGCATCATTAGGGAACGGCTGCTGCAGGCCGGGGTACCTCAAATGGAGTGGCCTGCACTTTCTCCAGACCTGAATCCCATAGAAAGCCTATGGGATCAGCTGAGTCGCCATGTAGAGGCTCGTAACCCTGCACCCCACAACCTCAATGACCTGGGAGCCGCCCTTCAAGAGTGGAATGCCATCCATCAGCAGACAATAAGTCGACTTGTGAACATCATGAGACGTTGTTAAGCTGTAATTGATGCTCAAGGGAATATGACAAGTGAGTGAGACACTGACATTTTTTGTTGTGATATAGCCAACCACTGTTTGCTGATGTGTTCACACTCTGACAGGCAGCGAAAAGTAAGCTAGGAGCAGGAAGACAAAAGAAGAGGAAAACAGTAGCCTTATGTGTAGCAGAATGGAAAATACGCACTCTGTTGGAGAGAACAACATCACAGCGCCCAGAAAGACAGACCGTGCTTGTCGCCCTGGAAATGAACAGGTACAATGTAGACATAGCTGCACTTAGTGAAACAAGATTGCCTAGATATGACAGCTTGGAAGACCATGGGTACATCTTCTTTTGGAATGGGAAATCAACTCAAGAAAGGAGAGAAGCAGGAGTGGGCTCTGCAGTTAGAAAGAAGATAGCAGCAATGCTTGATGAGGAACCGGTGCCAATCAACAACAGGATAATTACTATGAGACTCCCATTACAGCGGAAGATGTATGCCACACTCATCAGTGTATATGCCCCAACAATGACCAACACAGAGGAGGCAAAGGAAGAGTTCTACAGTGATTTACGTGAGACTATCAGGCATGTACTGACTGATGACAGGCTGATACTGACAGGCTGATCTCGGAGATTTTAATGCCAGAGTTGGTTCAGACACTGAGAAATAGAAAGGAGTGCTAGGCAGTCATGGAGGAGGCAAGTGCAATGCTAATGGAGAACTTCTACTTGTACTATGTTCAGAGTACAACCTTGTGATAACCAACACTCTATTTAAGAACAAGGACGCACACAAGAAGACATGGACGCACCCAAGATCCAAGCACTGGCACTTGTTAGACTACATCACAGTAAGGCAGAGAGACATAAGAGATGTACTGGACACCAGAGCAATGAGAGGTGCGGACTGTGGTAGTGATTATGTTATGCTGAGATCTAGATTAAGGATTTGCAGACGAAAACAGCACTGCAGGACGGGTGCGAAGCCACCACGGAAGCTAAACACTAGTGCACTGAAAGGCCAAAAGAAGCAGGAAGAACTTAAACAAAAAATGGATGAAAACTTGAAAGACTGGGACAGCAACAACTCAGAGAATGACACAGAAGAGAAATGGGCAACACTGAAGGATACGGTGTATCAGACTTCGAGTGATGTTTTAGGCCACCCTGAGAGGAAACATCAAGATTGGTTTGATGAGCATGATGAACATCTGAAGAAACTACTAGAAGCGAGGAATACAGCTAGGCAGGAAAATCTACAGTGCATACCTGCCAACTACTCTGGTTTTTCCGTAATGGTTACGGTTTTCAAGACTCCATTCCGGGTTACAGCTTTATTAATAAAAATTACGGTTTTTCACTAAAAATTCAGTCAAAAATTTTAAATCGTAAAAAAAAACCCACGAAAGCAATTCCAAACACGAGATCGCTAGGAATCGTATCTAAATTCACCTGAAGCGTTTGCTAAGCTAATGCTATAGCTAACGCCATAGCTAGTCGTAGCACCTAACACCGATACAAAGAAGCGACTCCGTCCCCGGTGATTGGGGCTCGCCGGAGGAACCAACCGAGGCAACAGTTGGACGGGAGCCGGATCGGAGTTCAAGTACAGCGGTGGTAGGAGACGGGGATCAGTGGAGGAGCAGCCGGGGCCCCAGCTGGATAAGTCGACTGTAGCTGCAGCCCAGCTACAGCGGCGGGGCTCGGCGGAGGAACTACTGAGGAAGATGGTGGTAGGTGGCGGGGCTCAGCGGAGGACCTACCGGGACCCCAGCTGGACAGGAGCAGGATCGGAGCTCAACTACAGCGGCGGTGGGTGGCGGGACTCGGTGGAGGAGCTGCCGGTACCCCGGCTGGACAGGAGCTCAATTGCAGCGGGACTAGCAGCGGAGGGGGCTAACTGAGGCCTAGCTGGATTCAAGGTCGGTCGGATCGGATATCGGCGTCACCAGCAGAGATTGTTTTACTTTCAACAGGTCAGTAAAAATGCCACCAAAGAAGGAGGAAATGGAAGAGATCAAAAAATCTCTGAACTAAATTCAGAGATTTTATCTTGGAACATAAGTCAATATTATACAGTAATAAGTGGCATTCAGCTGTTTGTTTTATGTCATTTAAGCACAGTTCTGGTACTTAAAAATCATAAAAACCCAGGAGTCCCCCAGACCCCCTGCTAAATTTTCAGATAATTTCCCCAAACCCAAATCACAACCCTGGGTAAAGAATGACGTACTGAGGCAGGCCAGAAAGTTACGGGGAACATAAGTTTACCTAAATGAACATTTAACAAAAACTAATGCTGAAATAGCACGGCAAGCACGGATGCTGAAAAGACAAAATAAGATACAGACAACATGGACAAGAAATTGTAGAGTTTGGATCAAACTAAATGGAACACCTGAGGAAGCAAAAGAGTATAATAATCAGAGATCTTACTGACTTAAATAAATATAGATGAACACTGATTAAGAAAATTAAGAGACTATGATAATCCATACCCACACACAAGGCAAGTCTTTTCGTGAGGAATACTCCAAAGCATTTCCAGGAATTATTACTGCGGACTGTAAGCGCATATTCAGCCATGTGAACAAGAACAAATCTGAGTACAGGTCCAGTCTGTCAACTAAAGTTCTGGGCAACCTCATGACCAGGAAAATGATGATGACAGCTTCGGGTAATAAGTGCCACAGTGTGTTCCATTCAAAAGACCAACTGAAGAAAGCTAAGAGGTGCCTTGTGTGTGGATATGGATTATCATAGTCTCTTAATTTTCTTAATCAGTGTTCATCTATATTTATTTAAGTCAGTCAATTGCAGCGGTGGTAAGCAGCGGGACTAGCAGCGGAGGGGGCTAACTGAGGCCCAGCTGGATTCAAGGTCGGTCGGATCGGATATCGGCGTCACCAGCAGAGATTGTTTTACTATCAACAGGTCAGTAAAAATGCCACCAAAGAAGGAGGAAATGGAAGAGATCAAAAAATCTCTGAACTAAATTCAGAGATTTTATCTTGGAACATAAGTCAATATTATACAGTAATAAGTGGCATTCAGCTGTTTGTTTTATGTCACTTAAGCACAGTTCTGGTACTTAAATATCATAAAAACCCAGGAGTCCCCCAGACCCCCTGCTAAATTATCTGAAAATTTAGCAGGGAGTCTGGGGGACGCAGTCCCCCAGCGGGGTCCGGGGCAGAGCCCTGTTGGGGGGGCAAGCTCCTGGGTTTTTATGATTTTTAAGTACCAGAACTGTGCTTAAATGACATAAAACAGATGACAAAACAGCTGAATGCCACTTATTACTGTATAATATTGACTTATGTTCCAAGAAGATAAAATCTCTGAACTTAGTTCAGAGATTTTTTGATCTCTTCCATTTCCTCCTTCTTTGGTGGCATTTTTACTGACCTGTTGATAGTAAAACAATCTGCTGGTGACGCCGATATCTGATCCGACCGACCTCGAATCCAGCTGGGCCTCAGTTAGCCCCCTCCGCTGCTAGTCCCGCTGCTTACAGCCGCTGCAATTGAGCTCCTGTCCAGCCGGGGTACCGGCAGCTCCTCCACCGAGTCCCGCCGCCCACTGCCGCTGTAGTTGAGCTCTGATCCTGCTCCTGTCCAGCTGGGGTCCCGGTAGATTCTCCGCTGAGCCCCGCCACCTACCGCCGTCTTCCTCAGTAGTTCCTCCGCCGAGCCCCGCCGCTGTAGCTGGGCTCCGATTCCGGCTCTAATCCAGCTGGGGCCCCGGCTGCTCCTCCACTGGTCCCCGTCTCCTACCACCGCTGTACTTGAACTCCGATCCGGCTCCCGTCCAACTGTTGCCTCGGTTGGTTCCTCCGGCGAGCCCCAATCACCGGGGACGGAGTCACTTCTTTGTGTCGGTGTTAGGTGCTATGACTAGCTATGGCGTTAGCTATAGCGTTAGCTTAGCAAATGCTTCAGGTAAATTTAGATACGATTCCTAGCGATCTCGTGTTTGAAATTGCTTTTGTGTTTTTTTTACGACTTAAAATGTTTGACTGAATTTTTAGTGAAAAACCGCAATTTAGATTAATAAAGCCGTAACCCGGAATGGGGTCTTGAAAACAGTAACCATTACGGCAAAACCGGAGTAGTTGGCAGGTATGGGATTGCAACAGCACAGGGATAGCAACACTCAGAACAATAATTAAGAAGATAAGAAAATAAGAGCAGTGAATATACATATGTACACATACACTACCGTTCAAAAGTTTGGGGTCAGCCAGACAATTATTTTGTGTTTTCCATGAAAAGTCACACTTATTTACCACCATGAGTTGTAAAATGAATAGAAAATATAGTCAAGACATTGACAAGGTTAGAAATAATGATTTGTATTTGAAATAATAATTTTTTCCTTCAAACTTTGCTTTCGTCAAAGAATCCTCCATTTGCAGCAATTACAGCATTGCAGACCTAACATGATTGCACAAGGGTTTTCTCATCATCCATTAGCCTTCTGACGCAATGAGCAAACACACTGTACCATTAGAACACTGGAGTGATAGTTGCTGGAAATGGGCCTATATACACCTATGTAGATATTGCACCAAAACCCAGACATTTGCAGCTATAATAGTCATTTACCACATTAGCAACGTATAGAGTGTATTTCTGATTAGTTTAAAGTTATCTTCATTGAAAAAAAGTGCTTTTCTTTCAAAAATAAGGAAATTTCTAAGTGACCCCAAACTTTTTAACGGTAGTGTAAATAAATATATATACACAGTGCAGAGCATTGTAGATAGATGGAATAAGATAAGATAAGCCTTTATTAGTCCCACAATGGGGAAATTCCAGGATTGCAACAGCACAGGGATAGCAACACTCAGAGCAATAATTAAGAAGATACGAAAAATATAAATAAGAGCAGTGGATATACATACGTACACATAAAAATATAAATATATATACAAAGTGCGGAGCATTGTAGCAAGATGGAATAAATAGCATAACTGTCTACTTAGTTATCCTACATAGTATGAATATGTACCCATACATATTGTCACCCTTCGTAGCGACTGATATTGTCCTGGTTGTATACTGGAGGGGACCATTTGTGTAAGTCTGTTGCGTCTTTTGCATTCAATACTATTAGGTCATCACGTTTTTTTGCTATCTCTGCGAGCAGCCCTGCTTAGGTTATACAGTCTGACAGCCGTAGGTAGGAAGGACCCGCGAAACCTCTCGGTTGTGCACCTAGGATGATGTAGTCGACTGCTAAATGAGCTCCTCAGTGCGTTCAATATGTCCTGCATAGGGTGGGACTCGGACTCTAGCAGAGATGACAGTTTAGCCACCATCCTTCTCTCTCCTATCTCCTCCACTGGGTCAAGGCATTGCCCCAGGACAGTTCTAGCTTTCTTGATGAGTTTGTTCAGTCTCTTCCTATCGGCTGCTGTAATGCCGTTGCCCCAGCAGACCACTCCAAAAGTGATGGCTGATGCCACCACCGTGTCGTAGAAATGTCTTCAGCAGTGCCCCTTGTACACCAAAAGACCTGAGCCTCCTCAGTAGGAACAGCCTGCGCTGTCCCTTCTTGTAGAGTGCGTCGGTATTGTGTGACCAGTCTAGTTTATTGTTCAGATGAACACCAAGGGACTTGTAGGATGTCACCAGCTCAATGTCTGTTCTCTGTATGTTTACTGGTGCTGTGAGGGGTTGTCCTTGCCTGCGGCAGTCCACCACCAGCTCCTTAGTTTTCCTCGCATTGATCTGGAGGCAGTTCCGATGGCACCAGTCCACGAAGTCCTGGATAAGTCCTCTGTACTCAGCTTCATCTCCGTTGGAGATGAGGCCGACGATCGCAGAGTCATCAGAGAACTTCTGTAGATGGCAGTGTGTTGTGTTGTGTGAGAAGTCTACAGTATAAAGGGTGAACAGGAAGGGAGCCAAAACCGTTCCCTGGGGGGCCCCCGTGCTACCGATGATCGTGTCGAACACACAATCTTGGGTTCTCACAAACTGTGGCCGGTTAGTGAGGTAGTCTAGGATCCATGATGACAGGTGCTGGTCCACCCCTCCGCACAGCAGCTTGTCCTTCAGGATCATCGGTTGAATGGTGTTGAAAGCACTGGAGAAGTCAAAGAATATGATCCTCACTGCATTCCCGGGCTTCTCCAGGTGGGACAGAGAACGGTGAAGGAGGAAGATCACTGCATCCTCCATCCCAATGCCATGCTGGTAGGCGAACTGGAGTGGATCCATCGCTGGTCCCACCAGGGGGCAGAGGTGAGCAAGGAGCAGTCTCTCCAGGGTCTTCATCATGTGAGACGTCAGGGCCACTGGTCTGTAGCTGTTCAGATCTTTGGGGTTGGAAGTCTTTGGTACAGGTACCACACAGGATGTTTTCCACAACTGTGGTACCCTCCCCAGCTTCAGGCTCAGGTTGAAGATGTGCTCCACAATCCCACACAGCTGGTCTGCACAGGACTTGAGGAGCTTCGCGATGATGCCGTCCGGTCCCGAGGCCTTCCTCGCCTTGATCTTCCTCAGCTCCGTCCTCACCTGGGTCTTAGTCAGGGTCAGGTTGGGGGGCTGTGTGCTAGGAGTGGGGGGGTATTGGTGGAGTGGGGTGTGGACAGCAGGTCTCGATGACTTTAGAGGCAGTAGTGGGTGTTGTGCAGTCGGGGGGGAGGGCGATTGGTCAAAACTATTAAAAAACAGGTTCAGATTGTTTGCCCACTCCCTGCCCCCCGTGGCCCGGGGGGAGGTCTTCTGGAGATGGTTTTAAGGTTTCTCCAGACCCCGCCGATGTCGCTCTGTTGCAGCTTGTCCTCCATCTTCTTCCTGAAGCTGTCCTTGCCTTCTCTGATGTTCCTCCTCAGCTACCTCTGTACGGACTTCAGCATCTCCCTGTTCCCTGACCTGAAGATCCTCTTCTTCTGTCTCAGAAGTGTTTTTATCTCAGGGTTGATCCAGGGTTTGTTGTTCGAGCAACACCGTATGGTCTTCGTGGGTACGGTGTTGTCCACACAGAAGCCGATGTAGTCCCTGATGGTGTAAGTGAGGCCATCGATGTCCTCACCATGTGGATCGCAGAGCTGCTCCCAGGCAGTGATTTCAAAACAGTCCTTTAGCACGTCCATTGCCTCCTCAGACCATAACTTCACCGTGCGCATGACCGGAGGTTGTCTGTGTACTAGGGATTTGTACACCAGCAGGAGATGAACCAAGCTGTGATCCGATCTCCCGAGTGGGGGGAGTGGTGATGAGGTGTACGCCTTCTTAGTATTTGCATAAAATAAGTCCAGTGTTTTATTGTCTCTAGTGTGGCATGTGAAATACTGGGTGAGCGTGGGTAGAATGGGGGACAGTGAGATATGGTTGAAATCACCCGAGATAAGGAGAAGAGCATCTGGGTGTTCTGTCTGCAGCCTGCCAGTTACTGAGTGGATGACGTCACGCACTATCCCATCGTTTGCCGTCGGATTTGCATAAATAACAATGCAGATCATGTGTGAGTATTCCCTCGGGAGGTATGTAGGCCGCATGCTAACAGCTAGCAACTCGATGTCTTTGCGACAGTGCTGTTCCTTAACCGTGATATGTCCCGGTCTGCACCAGTTATTGACATACATTATCACTCCGGCCCTTGTCTTCCCACTGTCTGGTGTCCGGTCTGCCCGAATTGCGTGGAAACCCTCCAGTTCGATGTTAGCATCTGTTGCTAGTTCTGTTAGCCACGTCTCGGTAAACAACATCAAACTACTCTCTCTGAAGACGCTCTGGTAACGGGAGATAGCTGCTAGCTCATCAGTCTTATTGAGTAGCGATCGAACATTCCCCATAATGACGGAAGGGAGGACGGGTCTGTACCTTATATTCCTCGCCCGCCGTCTTACTCCAGCTCGACATCCACGCCGTTTCCGTCTTATTTCTCCCAGTATGTCGAGTTTTTGCGTTAGCATCGTGGGCCGGTTAAGTGCTAACAGCTGGTCTCTATTGTACTGCCTCCTGCAAGAAACCGTGGCTCCGTCCACTGGCTCAGGAGACATTTGAGCGATCTACGTGTTTGGATGGAATAAAGGTGACGCTGAATCAGAAAGATTGGCAAGAGAGCCAGACAGTAAATAGAAATAGGCAGAAATTGATCCGCTGTTGCAAAAAGGCAGCCTACTCGTGTGGCACCAGAAGTAGATGTATAAACAGCATAACCGTCTATTTAGTTACCCTACATGGTATGAATATGTACCTATGGCCCTAAACCAAGAGGATTGATCCAACTCAAGGCTATGGATGGTGAAACGGTTTTGCAGGAAAAAGACAAGATCCTGGACAGATTTGCAGACCACTTTGATCAACTACTAAACAACCCTGGAGAGCTCACTGAAGAGGCTAAAGAAGCTCTAGTGCAGCAACCAGCTGTATTGAGTCTGGATGAACCACCAAATCTTGATGAACTAATGGCAGCTATCAGGACAACACAGGATGGTAAAGCTCGAGAAAGGGATGGAATTCCAGCAGAAATGTGGAAATTTGGTGGTGTTCAGCTGACCAACTGCCTGCACAAGCTCATCCAAGAGATATGGGATGCCCAGAAAGTACCTCAAGACTGTAAGGATGCAAGTATTGTGCCTTTGTTCAAGAAAGGTGACAGGAAAGATTGTGGTAATTACCGAGGTATATCACCGCTAGTCATAAGATTCTCTCACATGTACTACTGAAAAGATTCAATGAACACATCTCGCAGAATGTACTACCGGAAACCCAGTGCGGCTTTAGAAGTAGCAGAAGATCAATGGACATGATTTTCTGCTTGAAACGGGTTCAAGAAAAGTGTATCAAAGCTTTATGTAGTCTTCATAGACTTCAGTAAAGCCTTCAATACTGTATCGCGACAAGGACTTTGGCAGGTACTCAAGAAATATGGCTGTACAGAGAAGTTTGTCAGCCTGATTGAGGCACTCCATACAAATATGCAAGCAAACGTGGCAATGAGTGGTTCAGTATCTAAAGACTTTTCAGTAAGCAACGGGGTGAAACAAGGGTGTGTGCTGGCGCCTAAACTTTTCTTGCTATATCTGGCAGCCATGCTTGAGGTGGCCTTCAAAAACACTTCAGAAGGAGTATACATTCAAAAGAGGAAAGAGGCAGACTTGTTCAATGTGGCACAGTTTAAAGCCAAGAGAAAGACACCAATAAAGGTAGTAAGAGAAATGCTCTTTGCCGACGACAGTGCTCTAATGGCACACAGTGCGGAAGATATGCAATCTTTAGTGGAGAAATGTGCAAGAGCAGCTAGCCAATTCAGCCTCAAAATCAACATCAACAAGACAGAGTGCCTTTATCAACCACCAAAGTTCCAGTTATCAACATCACTACCAGAAGAGATCAGCATTGGTACAGAGCCACTAGTCAAGTGCAAGACTTTCAAGTATCTAGGGAGTAATGTTTCAGAGAATGCTAGGCTGGAGGATGAACTATCTCTCAGAATGGGAAGAGCAAGCGCTATGTTTGGAAACTTGAGGGAGAGACTGTGTAACAATCGACATGTGTCTATCCGTGTGAAATGCAAAGTGTACAGAGCAACTGGCTACTCTATTGTACGGTGCTGAAACTTGGACTGTCTACAGAGTGCAGGTAAAGAAACTCCACGCGTACATGAAGAGACACCTTCGAGCCATAATGAACATCTCATGGAAAGACAAGATAACCAACACAGAAGTGTTGAAATGAGTTGGTCTACCATCAATGGAGGACATGCTAATACAGACAAACCTGAGATGGCTCGGACATGTTGAGAAGATGGACCACCAGCGTCTCCCTCGGCAGTTACTCTACTCACAGCTATGCGAGGGCAAACGCAATCAGGGTGGACCAAGGCTCAGATTTAAAGACACTGTAAAAAGAAACTTGAAGAAGCTGGATATAGACAGGAGTTCCTGGCAGCGGAAGGCTAAGGACAGAGCTGCGTGGAGGAATCTGATCAGACCTAAATGAAACAGTCATTGTTGACCACGACAGACTGCAATGATGATGATATTGTTGGCTTTTGTTTCAATAAAATGAGATGAAAAAATCACCATTGCGTGCATCTACTTAAATGCCCAACTTTCATTATAAAATATCACTGTAGAGTGAACTTTTTACATTTTTTAGAAATTTTACCCATCCATCCATCTTCTACCGCTTTTCCGGAGGTCCGGGTCGCAGAGGCAACAGTTAAAGCAGAGAAGCCCAGACTTTCCTTTCCCCAGCCACCTGCTCCAGCTCTTCAGAGAGGATATCAAGGTGGTCCCAGACCAGCTGAGAGACATAGTCTCTTCAGCAAGTCCTGGGTCTACCCCGTGGTCTCCTCCCAGAGGGTCGTGCCTGAAACACCTCAAGTGGGAGGCGTCCAGGAGGCATCCTGATCAGATGCCCATACCACCTCAACTGGCTCCTTTCAATGTGGAGAAGCAGCGGTTCTACTCTGAGCCTCTCCCGGATGACTGAGTTCCTCATCCGATCTCTGAGGGTGAGTCCAGCAATCCTATGAAGAAAGCTCATTTCAGCCACTTGTATCTGCAATCTCGTTCTTTCAGTCATTACCCAAAGCTCATGACCATAAGTGAGGGTAGGAATGTAGATTGACTGGTAAATCGACAGCTTTACCTTAGAGCTTAGCTCCCTCTTCACCACAATGGACCGGTACAACGTCCGCATCACTGCAGATGCTGCTCCGATCCGTCTGTCAATCTCTCACTCCATTCTCCCCCCACTCGTGAATAAGACCCTGAGATACTTAAACTCCTCCACTTGGGGCAGGAGCTTGTCCCCAACCCAAAGAGGACAATCCACCTTTTTCCGGCTGAGAACCATGGACTCGGACTTCGAGGTACTGATTCTCATCCCAGCCGCTTCACACTCGGCGGCAAAGGACTCCTTCTTCAGCTTAATGGCCCCCCTTACCACTGGTGTCCACCACTTGGTTCGGGGGTTGCCACCACGAGATGCACCGACCACCTTGTGGCCACAGCTCTGGGCAGCCATGTCAACAATGGAGGTGGAGAACATGGCCCCTTCAGACTCCATGTCTCCAGACTCCCTCGGAATGTAACTTTCGGAATGAAAGTTCTTGCAAAGGTGGGAGTTGAAGACCTCCCGGATAGGGGCCTCAGCCAGACGTTCCCAGCACACCCTCACTATATACATTTGGGTCTACCAGATCTGAATGGCATCCTCCCCTGCCATCGGATCCAACTCACCACCAGGTGATGATCAGTTGACAGCTCTGCACCTCTCTTTACCCGTGTGTCCAAGACATACGGTCGCAGGTCTGATGACACGATAACAAAATCAATCATCGACCTGCGACCTAGGGTGTCCTGGTGCCAGGTGCACATATGGATACCCTTATGCTTGGACATGGTGTTCGTTATGGACAAACTGTGGTTAGCTCAGAAGTCCAATAACTGAATACCACTCAGGTTCAGATCGGGCAGGCTGTTCCTCCCAATCAACCCCTCCAGGTTTCACTGTCATTGCCCACGTGTGCATTGAAGTCCCCCAGTAGGACAATGAAGTCTCCAAGAGGCGCACCCTCCAGCACCCCAGTCCGAGACTCCAAAAAGGGTGGGTACTCTGAACCATCATTTGGTGCATACGCACAAATGATGGTCAGGACCCGTTTCCCAACCCGAAGGCGCAGGGAAAAAAACCCTTTCGTCCACCGGGGAAAACTCCAATATAGAGGCAGCAAGGTGAGGGGATACAAGAATACCCACCCCTGCTTGTCACCTCTCGCCCAGGGCAACTCCAGAGTAGGCCAAGCTCCAGCCCCTCTCCAGGAGACTGGTTCTGGAACCAGAGCTGTGTGTTGAGGTGAGGCCGACTATATCTACCCGGTATCTCTCAACCTCATGCACAAGCTCAGGCTCCTTCCCCACCAGAGAGGTGACATTCCACATGCCAAAACCCAGTTTAGGAAGCTTGGGATCAGACCGCCAAGGTCTCTGCCTTTGACTGCCACCTGATCTACATAGCACCAGACCACCACGGTCCCTCCTGTAGGTGGTGAGCCCACTGGAGGGCGGACCCATGTAACTCCTTCGGGCTGAGCCCGGCCGGGTCCCATAGGCAGACACCCGGCCACAAGACACAAGCCATCAAGCCCCTCCCCCAGGCCTGGCCCCAGGGTGGGGCCCCGGTAACCCCATACCGGGCGGAGTACACTGAATCTTTGTTCTAGCATTCATCATGAGAGTCTGTTGGATCATTCTTAGTCTGGCCCTTCACCCAGGACCAGTTTGTCTTGGGTGACCCAACCAGAGGCAAATTGCCCCGGACAACATAGCTCCTGAAAAATCCTGAAATTCCACCTGAAAGCAAATATCCCTAACTTGTTGTGAATAGTGCACACACACACATACACACAACGACTATAAAAAGACACATAACTTCAGGATACAACTGTATCCCCGGTTCTTCAAGCAGTTTGAGTGAGATGTCTCACTATGGGATACACCCCTCCTGCGTATACCTCAGAAGCATTTATTTCATTACGCCAATCCTGACTGGCAGATGATTACGATACCACGCCTCGCATAAGCTAGTGGCTATCTCCCGCTACGATAGCATATACCGGGAGTGTAGCCTGTTCCTATTCACAGAGACTTGGCTAACAGGACTAGCAGCAGATGCTAACATTGAACTGGAGGGTTTCCACGCGATACAGGCAGACCGAACATCAGAAAGTGGCAAAGCAAGGGGCGGTGGAGTGATAATGTATGTTAACAACAACTGGTGCAGACCGGGACATATCACTGTTAAACAACAACACTGCAGCAAAGACATGGAGTTGCTAGCTGTAAGCATGCGGCCTACATATCTCCCGAGGGAATACTCACACGTGACCTGCATTGTTATTTATGCAAATCCGACGGTGAACGCTGGGACAGCGCATGACGTCATCCACTCAGTAACTGGCAGGCTGCAGACAGAACACCCAGATGCTCTTCTCCTCATCTCAGGCGATTTCAACCATGTTTCACTGTCTCCCATTCTACCCACGTTTACCCAGTATGTCACATGCCACACTAGAGACAATAAAACACTGGATTTATTCTACACAAACACTAAGGAGGCATACACCTCATCACAACTCCCCCCAGTTGGGATATCGGATCACAATTTGGTTCACCTCCTGCCGGTGTACAAACCCCTAGTGCACAGACAACCTCCGGCCATGCGCACAGTGAAGTTATGGTCTAAGGAGGCAATGGACGCTCTAAAGGGCTGTTTTGAAACCACCGCCTGGGAGCAGCTCTGCGATCCACATGGTGAGGACATCGATGGCCTCACTCACACCATCACGGACTACATCAGCTTCTGTGTGGACAACACCGTTCCCACCAAGACCATACGGTGTTGCTCAAACAACAAACCCTGGATCAACCCTGAGATAAAAACACTTCTGAGAGGGAAGAAGAGGATCTTCAGGTTGGGGAACTGGGAGATGCTGAAGTCCGTACAGAGGTAGCTGAGGAGAAAGATCAGAGAAGGCAAGGACAGCTTCAGGAAGAAGATGGAGGACAAGCTGCAACAGAGCGACATCAGCGGGGTCTGGAGAAACCTTAAAACCATCTCTGGGCTCCAGAATACCTTCCCCCAGGCCACAGGGGGCAGGGAGTGGGCGAACAATCTGAATCTGTTTTTCAATAGGTTTGACCAACCGCCCTCCCCCCTGACTGCACAACAACCACTGCTGCCTCTAAAGACATCAAGTCCTGCTGCCCACTCCCCACTCCACCAACACCCCCCCACTCCCAACACACAGCCCCCCAACCTGACCCTCACTAAGACCCAGGTGAGGACAGAGCTGACGAAGATCAAGGCGAGGAAGGCCTCAGGACCAGACGGCATCAGCGCAAAGCTCCTCAAGTCCTGTGCAGACCAGCTGTGTGGGATTGTGGAGTACATCTTCAATCTTAGCCTGAAGCTGGGGAGGGTACCACAGCTGTGGAAAACATCTTGTGTGGTACCTGTACCAAAGACTTCCAACCCCAAAGATCTGAACAGCTACAGACCAGTGGCCCTGACGTCCCACATGATGAAGACCCTGGAGAGACTGCTCCTTGCTCACCTCCGCCCCCTGGTGGAACCAGCGATGGATCCACTCCAGTTCGCCTACCAGCATGGCATTGGGGTGGACGATGCGGTGATCTTCCTCCTTCACCGTTCTCTGTCCCACCTGGAGAAGCCCGGGAATGCGGTGAGGATCATGTTCTTTGACTTCTCCTGTGCTTTCAACACCATCCAACCGATGATCCTGAAGGACAAGCTGTTGTGCGCAGGGGTGGACCAGCACCTGTCATCATGGATCCTGGACTACCTCACAAACCGGCCTCAGTTTGTGAGAACCCGGGACTGTGTGTCCGACACGATCATTGGTAGCACGGGGGCCCCCCAGGGAACGGTTTTGGCTCCCTTCCTGTTCACCCTTTATACTGCAGACTTCTCACACAACACAACACACTGCCATCTACAGAAGTTCTCTGATGACTCTGCGATCGTCGGCCTCATCTCCAACGGAGATGAAGCTGAGTACAGAGGGCTTATCCAGGACTCCGTGGACTGGTGCCATTGGAACTGCCTCCAGATCAATGCGAGGAAAACTAAGGAGCTGGTGGTGGACTGCCGCAGGCAAGGACAACCCCTCACAGCACCAGTAAATATACAGGGAACAGACATTGAGATGGTGACATCCTATAAGACCCTGGGTGTTCATCTGAACAATAAACTAGACTGGTCACACAATACTGACGCACTCTACAAGAAGGGACAGCGCAGGCTGTTCCTACTGAGGAGACTCAGGTCTTTTGGTGTACAAGGGGCGCTGCTGAAGACATTCTACGACACGGTGGTGGCATCAGCCATCACTTTTGGAGTGGTCTGCCGGGGCAGTGGCATTATAGCAGCCGATAGGAAGAGACTGAACAAACTCACCAAGAAAGCTAGCTCTGTCCTGGGGCAGCGCCTTGACCCAGTGGAGGAGATGGGAGAGAGAAGGATGGTGGCTAAACTGTCATCTCTGCTGGAGTCTGAGTTCCACCCTATGCAGGACATACTGAATGCACTGAGGAGCTCATTTAGCAGCAGACTACATCATCCTAGGTGCACAACCGAGAGGTTTCGCAGGTCCTTCCTACCTACGGCTGTCAGACTGTACAACCTATGCAGGGCTGCTTGCAGAGATAGCAAAAAGACGTGACAACCTAATAGTATTGAATGCAAAAGATGCAATAGACTTACACAATGGTCCCCTCCGGTATACAACTAGGAAAACACCGGTCACTATGGAGGGTGAGAATATGTATGGGTACATAATCATACCATGTAGGATAACTAAGAAGACGGTTGTGCTGTTTCATTCCATCTAGCTACAATGCTCCGCACTGTGTGTTTATATATTTATACATTTATTCCATCTAGCAACAATGCTCCGCACTGTGTGTGTTTATATATTTACATATTTATTCCATCTAGCTACAATGCTCCTCACTGTGTGTTTATATATTCATATATTTATTCCATCTAGCTACAATGCTCCGCACTGTGTGTGTTTATATATTCACATATTCCTTCCATCTAGCTACAATACTCTGCACTGTGTGTTTATATACTCATATTTATTCCATCCAGCTACAATGCTCCGCACTGTGTTTATATATTTATATATCTGTTCCATCTAGCTACAATGCTCTGCACTGTGTCTATATATACTGTATATGTACATATGTATACTCGCTGCTCTTGTTTTTCTCTTGCCTTCTGATTGTTGCTCTGAGTGTTGCAATCCTGGAATTTCTCCATTGTGGGACTAATAAAGGCTTATCTTATCTTACAGGGAGCCCATGCTATGACGTAGCATTATTCAAGATAAGCACCTCTTCTCACTTCGCCCAGCAAGAAGGGTTGTCTGATGAGACATCTCACTCATACTACTTGAAGAACCGGGGCTACAGCCATATCCTTAAGTCCTTCTTCATAGCACTTGCTTTGATGTCTCACTATGGAATATGGAGACTCCCGTATTGCCAGACGAGCCTATCTTCACAATAAACAGCACTGAGCAGCAACATGGATGCCTAGAGGTCCTGGAGTGAGCATTGCCTGAGCCATGCTCAAAGCAGAGACATTCATCCTATAAAACTGAACAAAAGTAAGAGGCGAGGACCAACTCACCGCCTCACAAATGTCTCCTCAGGAAACCCCCTTAAATAGAGCCCACAAGGCCACCAAGGCCCGAGTGGAGTGAGCCCTCAGGCCCACTGATGCCTGAAGGCCCTGTGCCGAGCATGCCAGAGTGACTGCCTTCACAATCCAGTCGGCGAGCCACTGCTTAGTGACTGGCCTACCGGTCTTAGGTTTGGCCCAGGAATTGAAGAGCTGGTCACTCTTTCTGAGCCCCCTTGTCCTGTTCATATAAGCATGTAAGGCATGGACAGGGCATAAGTGTGACTGATGTTCTTCAGAAGAAGAGTTTGAAGAAGAAAATGCCATCAAGATGATGGGCGTACATGAGCCAACCACCTTAGGGTATCACTGATACCCAACCTGGCATTTGTACCTAACACCTTCTGGGGCAAACTGAGTGCACGACAGGTGTACTGAGAGAGCATGAATATCATTGACACGTTTAGCTGAGACTAAGGCCTTTAATAGCACCGTTTTCAATGACAGGTGCTTCATGCTGACCTCCCCCAGAGGTTCGGTGGGGGGGGGGGGGGGGACAACCCACCCAGGACCACCACTAAATCTCAAGGGGGGACCATGTGTCTGGAAACAGGGCGGAGTCTACACGGTCCTTTCATAAAATGACACACCAGAGGATGCTGACTAGCCGTCTGATCTCCAAAACCTACATGACAAACAGAAATAGCAGCTAAGTACACCTTAATGCTGAAGAAAGCTTTCTGCTTGTCGATGAGATCTTGTAAGAATGAAAGGATCACACCTACTGAGCACTGAAAAGAGATGTGACCTCTGTCAGGGCACCACTTTTCAAACACCCTCCACTTGTAATCATAAAGAGAACTAGTAGAGGACACGCTAGCGCTCTGAATGGTGTTAATCATGCTCCGAGGAAGACCCATTGCTTTCAGGGTGTCCCACTCACAGGCTAGGCCCACAATGCAAGGCACTCTGGTTGGGGGTGAAATAGTGTTCTCCCCGCCTGTGACAGCATGTCTCCATGGACTGGAAGCTGCTATGGCTGCCCGTGGAGAAGCTGATAAATTTCCACTAGCCAGTGCATTGCTGGCCAGTGAGGAGCTATCAGGATTAGCCTGTGGTGGTGCTCCCTCACCCTGGTTAGGGTTGGGGAAATCATCTACCCTGAGAGGCGTGCTCTGATCATATATGGAGAAGAAGAGTGGATACTGCGCATTTTTTTCTGACGTGAACAGGTCCACCTTGGCCCGACCAAACCTCTTCCAAATCTGCTCCATTATCATGGGGTGGAGCCCCTACTCCCCGAATATAGGAGCGCCCCTGGAAAGGAGATCAGCTCCACGATTCAAGACACCTGAGATGTGTGTGGTCCTGAGAGACAGGAATTGGTCGCTGCTCCACAGGCTCAATCTGCATGCCAACATGTGCAGCTGTCTGGACCATAGAGCCCCCTGACTGTTGATGTAAGACACCGCAGTCGTGTTGTCCGTCCTCACTAAGATATGATGTCCGCGGAAGAACAGCAGGAAGTGCTTCAGTGCAAGAAACACCTCTAAAAGCTCCAGATAATTTATGTGTGCTCACTGCAGGGCATCCCTCCAGAGACCCCTTGCAGCACGACCCTCATGTATTCCTCCCCAGCCCGTCAAGCTCGCATCTGTGGTGATGACCTTCAGGGCTTGGACTGTACCAAGCGGCACCTCCTGTATCAGGAAGGATGGGTGCCACCAATGGTGCAGCACTATTACGCATTCCATATTCACCGGCACCCTGTGTGCGCCATGACGCCCAGGATCCAATCTGAGGGAGGGCACCCAGCGCTGGAAATACCTCATATACAGGCGACCGAGCCAAATCACCAGGATTGCTGAGGCCATCAGACCCAGCAGTCGGAGGCACAGTCTGAAAGCGACACGTGCGCGAGGTTGGAAATGAACGAGGCCCGCTCTGAACGATTCCATTCGCTCCGCTAAGAGGCGGGCTGTGAAAGACACAGAGTCTATTGATAAAACCAGAAAGTTTATTCTCTGTGTCGGAGAGATCACACTTTTCTCTCTGTTTATCACAAACCTCAGATCGGCCAGGCACTGGATGACAATTTCAATTTTTTCAATTCAATTCAGCTTTATTTATACAGCGCCACATCACAACAGAAGCCGTCTTGCGGCGCCACAAATGCAGAGAAAACCCCACAATCTCAGAAAAACCCAGCAATCACATGATCCCCTATGAGCAAGCACTTAGCAACAGTGGAGAGGAAAAACTCCCATTTAACAGGAAGAAACCTCTAGCAGAACCAGGCTCAGGAAGGGGCAGTCATCTGCTGCGACTGGCTGGGGGTGAGGGGATAGAGAGGGTGGAGAGGACAGATATAAGGAACATGACAGTGAGAAGCCAAGAACATTATTGGAGGTCAACCAGCAGTATGAATCAAATAACAGCAGAACAAAAATGGGGTTAAGAGACACAAAATCCATCCTTAATCGTAAGCTATATTAAAAAGGAAGGATTTTACCCTGTTCTTAAAAACAGAGACCGAGTCTGACTCCCGGACTCAGAGTGGTAACTGGTTCCAGAGAGAAGGAGCTTGGTAGCAGAAGGCTCTGCCTCCCACTGTACTTTTGGAGATTCTGGGCACCACAAGTAATCCTGCATTTTGGGAGCGTAATGTTCTATTAGGATGATAAGGTAATTTCAGATCCTTCATATATATATATAGGGGGGCCTGATTATTAAGAGCTTTGAAAGTGAGAAGAAGGATTTTAAACTTGATTCTAAATTCTATTGGAAGCCAATGAAGGGAGGACAGAACCGGGGAGATATGATCTCTTTTTCTAGAACCAGTTAAAACTCTAGCAGCAGCATTTTGAATCAACTGAAGATTTTTTAAGGATATTTTAGGACAACCAGATAATAGCAAATTACAATAATCTAATCGAGAGCTGACAAAGGCGTGAATCAATTTCTCAGCATCATTCAGAGACAAGATGCTCCTAATCTTGGTAATATTGCGCAGATGATAGAAGGCAGTCTTAGAAACAAATTTAATATGTGAATTAAAGGACAGATCTTGATCAAAAATAACTCCAAGGTTCCTCACAGAACTATTCAGAGTGAGAGTGGCGGCATCTAAATTAAGAGCATGATTTGGGAAGGAATTTCTAAGATGTTTTGGGCCAACAAGAATGACTTCAGTCTTATCTGAATTTAATAGTAGAAAATTACAAGTCATCCAAGCTTTGATGTCCTTAAGACAGGCATCTAACTTGGCTAATTGATTACAATCATCGAGCTTCATTGACAGGTATAGTTGTGTGTCGTCTGCGTAACAGTGAAAACGTATACAGTGCTTTACAGGTAACGAGAGGAGGACAGAGGAGCCTCTTAAAGAAGAAATTACAGGTCTGTGAGAGCCAGAAATCTTGCTTGTTTGTAGGTGACCAAATACTTATTTTACCGAGGAATTTACCAATTAATTCATTAAAAATCGTTCAATGTGATTTTCTGGATTTTTTTTTCTCATTTTGTCTCTCATAGTTGAGGTACAGTGATCCCTCGCTACTTCGCGCTTCACCTTTTGTGCCCTCAGTGCATCGCGGATTTTTCAAAAATATTCATCAAAAATTCAAAATTGAGAAATAATGGGCGGGCGCTAGCAGAAGGATATACCTAGTATACCTATGATGAAAATTGGAGACCTCTCTCATCTTTTAAGTGGGAGAACTTGCACAATTGGTGGCTGACTAAATACTTTTTTGCCCCACTGTAGATTCA
The DNA here is from genome assembly GCA_020510985.1 of Pholidichthys leucotaenia. Classification (NCBI taxonomy): domain Eukaryota; kingdom Metazoa; phylum Chordata; class Actinopteri; order Cichliformes; family Pholidichthyidae; genus Pholidichthys; species Pholidichthys leucotaenia. The sequence goes on along the minus strand of CM035847.1, from coordinate 122,736,236 downwards.
TTACACAGAGAGTGATATATTTCAAGTGTTCCTTTATTTTAATTTTGATGATTATGGCTTACAGCCCATGAAAACCCCAAATTCATTTTCTCAAAAAATAGAATATTACATAAAATTAATTTTAAAAAATAAGTTTTTTAATACAAATGTGGACTGACTGAAAAGTATGTCCATGTACACTCAGTACTTGGTTGGAGCTCCTTTTGGATTAATTACTGTATCAATGTGGCGTGGCATGGAGGTGATCAGCCTGTGGCACTGCTGAGGTGTTATGAAGGCCCAGGTTGCTTTGATAGTGACCTTCATCTCGTCTGCATTGTTGGGTCTGGTGTCTCTCATCTTCCTCTTGACAATAATCCATAGATTCTCTATGGGGTTTAGGTCAGGACAGTTTGCTGGCCAATCAAACACAGTGACGTCATGGTCATTAAACCAGGTTTTGATACTTTTGGCAGTGGTGGTGGGGGGGGGGGGGTGCCAAGTCCTGCTGGAAAATGAAATCAGCTTCTGCATAAAGCTTGTCAGCAGAGAGAAGCATGAAGTGTTTTTAAATTTCCTGGTAGACGACTGCGCTGACTTTGGTATTGATAAAATACAGTGGACAAACACCAGCAGATGACCTCTGTTCAGATGAAAGTAAATTTTGCATTTCAATTGGAAATCAAAATCCCAGAGCCTGGAGAAAGAGCGGAGAGGCACAGAATCTAAGTTGCTTGAGGTTTAGTGTGAAGTTTCCACAGTCAGTGATGATTTGAGGAACCATGTCATCTGCTGGTGTTTGTCCACTGTGTTTTATCAAGACCAAAGTCAGTGCAGTCATCTAACGGGAAATTTTAGAGCACTTCATGCTTCCCTCTGTTGACAAGCCTTATGGAGAAGCTGATTTAATTTTCCAGCAGGACTTGACACCTGCCCACAATGCCAAAAGTACCAAAACCTGGTTTAATGACCATGGCGTCACTGTGTTTGATTGGCCAGCAAACTGTCCTGACCTAAACCCCATAGAGAATCTATGGATTATTGTCAAGAGGAAGATGACAGACACCAGACCCAACAATGCAGACGAGCTGAAGGTCACTATCAAAGCAACCTGGGCCTTCATAACACCTCAGCAGTGCCACAGGCTGATCACCTCCATGCCACGCCACATTGATACAGTAATTAATCCAAAAGGAGCCCCGACCAAGTACTGAGTGTGTACATGGACATACTTTTCAGTTGGTCCACATCTGAAATAAAATTAATTTTATGTAATATTCTAATTTTCTGAGAAACTGAATTTGGGGTTTTCATGGGCTGTAAGCCAAAATCATCAAAATTAAAATAAATAAATACTTGAAATATTTCACTCTCTGTGTAATGAATCTATATATGGGTTTCACTTTCTGAAATGAGTGACAAATATTGAACTTTTTCATGATATTCTAATTTTTTGAGCTGTACCTGTATGCAAGTGTGTATGTTGGTGAAGGTCCAAGACTGCATACCTCCGCCGAGGTTCTATCTTCTCACAATATGTTGGCAAGATTATTCAAAAACTACTGGACTGGGCTTGATTAAATTTTCACCAGAGGTGGCTCTTGGGCTACAGACGACTCCATTATGAGTTTGGAGGTGATCCATGAGCACATACCTCCACCAAGACCCTATCTTGCAATGTACGGAAGGATGGCGTTAGGGAGGTACGGACAGATGGATGGACAAAGGGAGGGAGGGAAGGCGCTTTTGTGGAGGTGTGCACTGTGAGTGTTTTTCTAGTTCCACATAGGGCTGTGCTATATGACCAAAACTTCATATCACGATATAAGTAATCTTATTTGACGATAACGATATATATATCACGATATACATTTTCTGTAAATTCTATAGTTTATATATAATAACCAATAAAAAGGAGCATCTCTTTTTCTACATTTTAAATTACATACTAAAAAAATCAATTGTACAAATTCATCTGTCATTAATTTTAGCCACTTTTTTCCCTCTCAATTTTGCAGTGTTGTTAACAAAAAAAAATTTAATTTGCATTTGAGATTACTTCAAATTTATTATTTATCGCTACTGGACTAATTAAAAATGATTAGAAATCAAGTTACATTATGAGCCAGTTTGTTCCTCCGACACATTTTAATTAATTTATTTATTTAGTGTGTATACAGCTGCTGTCACGTACTTTTGCAGCTTTAGTAATGTTTTCTCAGACAAAATTAAGAAATTTGGCAGTGATTTAAACCAGAAAGATGGTCTGATACACTACAATGTTTCCTATTAGCGACAAGTTAGCATCATCATTTAGCATTTGCCGTCTTGTACTTAGAGAGAGATGGTGTTAATGTGACTTGCCTCCAGTTAAAACGCGGTTAGAGGACTATCCTCCCTGATACAGCACGGTGGAGAAAAGTCCAACATCCCTGGCTGGCACAGAAATAGCGGCTCCACAGAAGCAGTGGCAAAACATTAGCTTGCTGTTAGCTGCTGTGGTGCATCTACCTGGCACACTGCCAGGGAGAGGCAGCAGGGCGGTGACAAGTAGAAACGGGTATGTCTCTTAAATTCCGATATAAACGATAGTTCTATATGAAACGGTAGACATTTTTTATCGCATCACCGATATATATCGTCATACCGCACAGCTCTAGTTCCACATAATATTATTTCCTCATGATCTATTTTGTGAAGTGCACTAGTCCCTCCTGCAGCAAAACACTTACACAGCATGATCCTGCCACCCTCACACTACACATTTGGGATGGTGTTCTCAGGTTTGCAAGCTTCCCCCTTTTTCTTCCAAATGTAACGATGGTCATTATAGCCAAACAGTTCAATTTTAGTTTCATCAGACCACAGGATATGTTTTTATTTGCAAAATGTAATCTGTTTTGTCATATGTCTTCATGTTGCTTTTGGAGTAATGACTTCTTCCTTGCTGAGTGGCCTTTCAGCCCATGTCAGTACAGGACTCGTTTCACTGTGGATAATAATACTGTTTTACCAGCTTCAGCCAGCATCTTCACAAGATCTTTTGCTTTTGTTCTGTGTTTTTTTTCCCCGTTGTCCTGTTAGGCAGCTAGGTGAGCAAAACAGAAATCTGCTTCCCTTGCTGTGCCAAACAGATTTACTTTGCCAAAAGCAGCTTTATACAGTAGGCTACATACAGTATATATGTACTGTATATTATTTATAAACTCCTCTTGTAATAACTTTTAATACTTTAAGTTGTTTTACCCATGAAAGATCCGACGAAGAGGAATGGGGAAAAGAGGGGAGGAGGAAAGGAAAGGGAGAGGACCTGTACTGACAAGGTCTCATCATGAATCTGGCATCTGCACCTGTTAAAGGGGAGACGTGTGTGTACATGTGTGTGCATGTGTGTGACAGCGTGCGCGAAGTAAGTGTGTGCGTGTGAGTGGTTTGCCAGGAACCCCCCCCCCCCCCCCCCCCCGGAAACCTAGAGCAAGTAAGGCAATGCCACCAACCCCCACAGAGCACAAATGTTCCTGCTGGCCCGCCCCTACCCCAGCACTACTGGCACACACTCCTGGAACCTCCATGCCCAAGGAAGGCAGCAGCAAGGCACAGGAGCCCCACAGGGGGCCAGCCCCCCTGTCCAAAGGAGCCCACGCAGCCAGGAGGTGCCACCCCCTCAATCCAGCACCCCCCCAACCAGCACATACACACACCCTCATGCTCTCATATGCACCCACTCACTCATTCTCACACCCCCTCTCCCCCACACAACCCCACACTCACACTCCGAGGCCCACCTACTCTCACCCACAAAAGTACCCACTCAATCTCAATCCCACTCGCCTGCACCCGATCACACTCACCCATACACACACACATTCGCACTCCGACTCACTCACATCCACTCATGCTCGCCCCCACATACTCACCCACACTCATTACTTGGGGTGGCCGTGGCGCAGATGCAGCAGGCATGAATGCACACCAATGCCTGACAGTGGCTGGGAAAAATGCCAACGTGGACCGGCAGCCCCACCCCCACCAACTCACCCCAGAGCAGCCGCGGCCACAGAAGCAGACCACCCCCCCAATGTTCACCCAGAGCGACTGATCAATCGACCACCACAAGCACCCCGAGATGCCACCCAACACGCAAAGTGCCACACAAATCCAACCCACCACCACCATCACCATCTCCACTCATCACTCCCTCACTCTTGCTTACTCACTTGTTCACTCACTCTCTCGCTCTCTTGCTCACACCTATTCATTCGGCAGCACCCAGGGATTTTGACAACATGACAGGCCCCAGGCAACCAGCCGGGTCCCCAAGCCCCTGGCTGGGGGAGGGCAGCAGGGGTGGGGGAAGACCCCCAACCCCCATCATGATGGGTGAGTGTTAGTTGTGTGGTGTGATTGTGTGCAGATGTGTGAACTACCAAAGTGCAGTTAAAATTAGGGGGATGGTGTGTTGGAGCACCGCTAGCCACTGCAGCATCTTCACAAGATCTTTTGCTTTTGTTTTGTGTTTGATGCACACATTTCCCACAAAACATGTTCATCTCTGGAACACAGAATCCGCCTCCTTCATGAGCAGTATGATAAGCAGTATGATGTATCATAAGCAGTATGATGGCAGGACATTCCCATGATGTTTATACTTGCATATAATTGTTTGAACAAATGAATATGGCACATTCAGGCATCTGGAAATGGTACCCAAGGATGAACCAGACCCGTGGCAGTTTACAATTCTCTTCCTGACATTAGTGTATGTAAACTTCTGACTTTGAAGAAAGTAATAAAAAAATTTCTAAAAAATGATTTAGCAAATTTAAAAATTATTGAGCAAACAGAAGTAATTTTGATAATCCTAACTGACCTAAAACAGAAAAAGTTTAGTCTGATTTAATATCAGACAGTGAGGAAAAAAAATAAGGTTATCCATCCATCTTCTACCACTTAATCTTTTTCAGGTCGCGCACGTGGGGGAGGGGGGGGGGAGTACCCGGAGTAAACCCATGTAGACATGGGGAGAGCAGCTCGGTGGAGCTGTGGTTAGCACTGTGGCAGCACAGCAAGAAGGTCATGGGATTGAGTCCATCCCTGACCATTGTGGGTTCCATCCCACACCCTGACCATCGGTGATCCTTCTGTGTGGAGTTTGCATGTTCAAAATAAGGTTATGTATCACGTCAAACAGGTTCATTTTGTCTTCTTTCAATTATTTTTCCTTTTTTTTTTTTTTGTTCCTTTGAAAGACAAAAGTAAAATAGAAAGAAGGCTGCAGTGCAGTTGAAACATGTAAAGAAGGTAAAGACATCTTTCTATTTTACTTTTGTCTTTCAAAGGAAAAAAAAAAAGGAAAAATAAGGTTATGTATCTTTTTATACAGTGCATGTAAACATCTGGTTTCAACTGTATGCACGTGCACACACACATAACTTATTTATTCTTTGGCGAAAACTAGACTCCCCAGAAAAAAAAAGCAGTTTTTAATGCTTGTAGTGCATGAATGACCCAGCAGGGGAAAGAATATTGCCACTGCTTTAAAAGGGAAGGGTTTTTTTTGTTTTGGTTTTTTTGGTTTTTTTTTTTTTGAGTTTTCAGGCATATAATGATCATACTGATGATGTGGGAGTTTCAGAAACTCATCTACCAAATATATTATAACACTGCAGGGTTAATATACACAAACTCATCTGATTTACTGTACAATGCACAACACCAATGGTGCTAATGCCCATGCACCCGGCAGGGTGATAACAATACTCCTTCAGCCTTTTACCCCTCAGCCTTTAGAGGCTGAGGAGTAAAAAGATTGGTACTAATGCGGGCTGGGGGAATATTCCGTCTTTTGTGTATGCAGTTGTACAGGAAAATTACAAAGAAATCTTGAATTTTATCCAAGTGTATTTTAGCTTAAGTTTGACAATGGAGACAAAGCTGTACACACCGCTTCAACTTGCATATCTCATTTCATTAAGGATACTGCTGTTATGTCATGTTTTCTGAGGGTGTGCTGGTGTAGAGACTAGTTTTGGCGTGTAGTGACCACTTTATGACAGTTTATTTGTCTGCCCCAAATACCTGGATTTGCTGGTGGATGATTTGTTGCTCTTGCTGGTACAGGACATGCTGCTGCTGCGTCTGCTCCAGGAGTCGCTCATCCTGCTGGGCAGCGTACTTTTTCTGGAGCTGCTCACACTCCTGTTTGACAGTAGATATTAACAACAAAAACAGTGCCACATTAATGGTTATCGATGACAAAGATTGCAAGCCACTACACACAGTAAATGAATCAGAAGTTAGAACCAAAATGATGCCACATGTGAGAATCTGTTTTGTGGCAAATGTCAAGAAAACACCAGTACTGTCAGCTTTTACAGTAAAAGCAGTTGCAACCTGCAACTCATTGTGATGCATTTCTAATATCAATTTTCACCATCCATGAAGGATTTTTTAGAGGGGTTCTTTTGTAAACATGGGTGAAAAAAATATGGAAACCTCTGTAACCCTCCTCCCACCTGAGCATAATAATAACAATCTCTGTGCTTATGTGCATGCCTAAGATGAGGTGCCCACTGTGAAAATGATTATTATCCCTTTCCCTACCCAGGCCTCCCAGTGGGTGAGGTAATCCCATTGCATGGATATGGTAGATGATGTGATGTCTCAAGAAGAATCTGGTGGATTTTCCTCAGGTCAGAGGCTCAGTTTGATCTCATCTTAAGAAATACTGTATTGTGTCATTTTTGGAAATCACCTTTCAACTACAAGAGCACTCCAAGGTGAGTGCAATATCCCCTGCCTCCGTTTTCTTTGAAGATCCCGATACTTACTGACGGAGAGCAGTTCTCAACTTTTCGATATAATTACTGTGGCAGAACCAAATTATGATAAGCCCATCATCCACCAATATACAACAAAGTATACAACCCATAGTTGTACAGTGGATACAAAAAGTCGACACACCCTGTTCAAATGCCAGGTTTTTTGTGATGTAAAAAAAAAATGAGATCACGATAAATGATTTTAAAACTTGTTCCACCATTACTGCGACCTATTACCTGTACAACCCAATTGAAAAACAAACTGAAATCTTTTAAGGGAAAAAATAAAAAATGAAAAACTTACAATAACCTATTTGCATAAATATGCACACCCTTAAACTAATACTTTGTTGTAGTACCTTTGGGTTTTATTACAACACTCAGTCTTTTTGGGTAGGAGTCTATCAGCGTGCACATCTTGGTGTGGCAATATTTGCCCACTCTTCTTTGCAAAAATACTCCAAATCTGTCACACTGCGAGAGCATCTCCTGTGCACAGCCCTCTTCAGATCACCACACAGATGTCTGATCGGATTCAGGTCTGGACTCTGGCTGGGCCATTCCAAAACCTTAATCTTCTTCTGGTGAGGCCATTCTTTTGTTGATTTGTATATGCAGTGTTTCCTCTAGCTTAAAGATCTTGGCATGGTGGCAACATATTTTTCCGGTGGGGGGGCAGAAAACATGACACGATTGTAACCGGAATAAGTTAGTTTTACACTATTTCTATTTTTTTTTTAAATTTACACAGTAATACTGCATGATGGACCTTACCATTTGAAGTATTGTACAACCATCCATCCATCTTCTTCCGCTTAATCCTTTTTGGGTCGCGGGGGGGCTGGAGCCTATCCCACACAACCAAGGCTTGAATATTGGAATATTGGGCCAGTTGGGGTCCCACCCAGATGTCCTGTGTTTGGACTTTTTACTGGTGTCATCCTCCTCTCCTTCCTCTGCTCTCACCTCTCCTGGACCCTCTGCCTAAACACTTTCCTCTCCTTGGCTCTTCTCTTCCGTCTCATCTTTCCCTCTCTAAGCTCTGTCTAATTCAGGTTCTCGCTCCGTCTATGGTGGTATACAAACAGGTTAGTAAATACCAAGTGTCATTTTGTCCTGCAGGATTTTTTTTTCATGGTTTAACATAAATGACCAAAATGTGTATTTTTTTTTTGTATTTTTATTCTAGAGTTACTTTTTTCCATTGACAAAGAGTAGGAAAGGGAAGAGAAAAAAAATTCATAATTGTAATTTACTCATTCATACTTAAATTATATGATCAGAGGTGAGTATAGTAGCCAGAAATTCTACTCATGTAAAAACAGTACTATGAAATTAATAATTAAAAGTAGACAACCAAAAATTTCTAGTTGAATTAAGGGTACAAAGAGCACCCACTTAAAAACTTGAGTAATGACTTCAGTCTTAAAGGTTTTTCTCCAAAATTTATAACAATTTTCTTATATTTTTCTACTTTTCCTCTGTAAATTTATCTAAATTTGCAACACTTTTACTCAAATTTGTAATTTTCTCTTGTAAAATTATGACTTTTCTTGTACATTTGAGACTATTATAAATGTGGATTATTTTATGGCTAATTTTTTATCTTTTTTAATCCAATCCAACTTTATTTATAAAGCTTTGTAAAAACGACAGTTGACACAAAGTGCTGTACATCAATGATAAATAAAACATAAAATCAATAAAATACAGCTAAAGTACAAACAGTACAAACAAAACAACAGTCATACAATAAAGACAATAAGAACAAATAAAATCAATGTCTCAAACTGGGTCAAAAGCCAGAGAATAAAAATGGGTTTTAAGAGGAGTTTTAAAACTGGACAGTGAAGAGGCCTGCCTGATGGACAAAGGCAGGTTTTTATAAAATTACTGTTTTTCTAATAAATTTGAAACAGAATGTGGCAATTTTTTTTTTTACTTTTTTCCCTCATACAATTTAAACTTTTGACCATAATTTTGTAGATCCAGAAGAGAACAATAACTTTAACTCTGAATTCAAAGAAATAGAATTATTAAAATTATATTTAAAGAAATAAATTAACTTAAATGACCAAATATGCAGTTATTTCTGTTATAATATTTCTATGTATTTAGAGTTTTTTACAAATCTCCTCACCAACCCGACAGCAGGAAAGCCCTCCCTTATTTTAAAATCCAAATGTTGGCACATTTAGCTTGTCTGAAGGTTGCTGATGGATTAAGGTCATTGACTTCATGAATTTCAGTCATCTTAACTTGCCAGGTACATAATAGGGAACATAACTTAATATTGTAGTGGCTGGTGAAATATATGCTCAGCAACTGATCAGGCCCCCTTGCCTTTCCCTTCATATGACGCCGGCTGCATATGAATTCTAACCACATCTCTTAGCTAAGCGACCCTTCCATTGTTGCTCCCGTTTCCAGCAGGTTAAAACCATGATAAATGCCTCCAGTGCTTACATACCTCTTCTGATTTTTTTTCCGCATTTAAATTACTTTAATAAAATGTTTCTCTTGGACAGTCACGCTAGCGAGACACTCTGCCTGGTGACTGACTGGAAAGCTTGCGTGGGTGGGGTGCTTCTAAACGCCGCGCGGATGATGGCCACACGCGTTGTTCGTGTGTGTGCTTGCGCAAAGTCATTGCTTCATAAGTTTTTCTTAAATTCATATCTCCTCATTAGTGTGGCGGTAATTTTTCTAGCGAGGTGGGCCGCCACCCAGCAATGTTACCAGAGGAAACACTGATATGTGCTTTGGGCCACTGTTGTGGTGAAAGATGAAGTTCCTCTTCATCTTCAGCTTTCTAGCAGAAGCCTGAAGGTTTTGTGCCAACACTGACTGGTATTTAGAACTGTTCCTAATTCCCTTCACCCTGACTAAGGCCCCAGTTCCAGCTGAAGAAAAACAGCCACAAAGCATGATGCTGCCACCACCGTGCTTCACTGTAGGTATGGTGTTCTTTTGGTGATGAGCAGTGTTGTGTTTGTGCCAAATACACCTTGTGGAATTATGGCCAAAAAGTTCAACCTTGGTTTCATCAGACCATAACACATTTTCCCACATGTGTTTTTGCAAAATGTAGCCGGGTTAGGATGTTTTTCTTTGTCAGATAAGACTTCCGTCTTGCCACCCTAGACGGGAAATTGTCTCATGTACTAAGCAGCCAGTACTTGCCAGAAATTCCTGCAGCTCCTTCAATGTTGCTTTCGGCCTCTTGGCAGTCTCCCTGACTAGTTTTCTTCTCATCTTTTCATCAATTTTGAAGGGACGTCCAGTTCTTGGTAATGTCACTGTTGTGCCATATTTTCTCCACTTGATGATGACTATCTTCACTATGTTCCATGGTATATTTAATGCCTTGGAAATTCTTTTGTACCCTTCTCCTGACCAACACCTTTGAACTGTGAGATCCCTCTGATGCTTTGGAACCTCTCTGCGGACAAGAACTTGTGTTAAGATGTTACAACAAAAATGTCAGGAAAGGCCTACTAGAACTTAATTTGGGGTTAATCAGAGGCACTTTAAATGGTGGAAGGTGTGTGCTGACTCCCATTTAAGATGAGTTTGAATGTGATTGGTTAATTCTGACACAGTCACATCACCAGTTATACGAGGGTGGGGATATTAATGCAACCACATTATGGTAAGTTTTTTATTTTTTCCCCTAAAATATTTCAGTTTGTTTTTCAATTGGGTTGTACAGGTTATAGGTCACATTAATGGTGGAAAAAGTTTTGAAACGATTTACCTCGGTCTCATTTTTTACATCACAAAAACCTGGCATTTGAACAGGGGTGTGTAAACTTTTTATATCCACTGTAGGTCAGGATCCCAAGGTGAACCTGTGTAGGTTCACCTGTGTAGGTGACCCTAGAGAGCTTTACACATTCTGTAGTAAGAGATCATAGGGAGTCCCAACCTTGAGAGGTTGTGGTCTCAGAGTGAATCTGTGTACCAGGTTAGGTGACCTTAGCTTTCTTTGTTGTTGGGACAAACTTTATAAGGCATTTTGATGTTGACCTTTGACCTTGCGATCCCAAAACCACAGTCAAACTTCAGGGTCACAGGGTGAACCTGTGTACCAAGTTTGGTGGCCCTAGCTTTACTCGTACAGTAGTAAGGCATAAAGAATGTTAACCTTGACCTTTGACCCCAAACCCATAGTCAGAGGTCAGGATCCCAAGATGAGCCTGTGTACCAAGTTTGGTGACCCCAACTTTACTCAGTGTATGGAATGTTACCCTTGACCTTTGACCTTATGACCCGAAACCTATAGTCAAAGGCCAGGATCCCAAGGTCAACCTGTGTAGCAAGTTTGGTAACCCTAGCTTTCTTTGTTGTTGAGATACAGTTTATAAGCAATTTTGTAATTCATATTTTTATTAATTTTTCATTTTAGAACAAGTTAAAAACATAAAATAATGCACAGTGAACCCATTAACAGTCTGGGGAGTCCAGCGAATAAAAGGGGGCAGTTGTCCTTTAGGTTGACCTTTATATAGCTCATAAACTCAGACCATGCTTCCTGAACCTTCCTTGGTTGTGACTAGTCCTTGCCACCAATGCTTCAAAGGAAGCAGTGTTCATCATCAGTCTTAACCATTCTTTGAACTCAGGTTTAGTCCAACTCCTCCAGTGGCACAGAATAACCCGAGAGGCAGATATGAACCCCACCAGTGCCAAGCCATCCTGTTGTTTTGTTGTGTCTGGAGGTAAGAGAGTTTGGTCTCCTAATAGGCAGAGCTGAGGAGATGCTGGCAGAGGTCTATGAAGCCATTCCCCAGCACACTGTATTATTTGTTTCCAAAAGGGTGCCACAAAAGAACAGTCACGTCATAAATGAAGAAATGTACCCAATGCTGATCCACATTTCCAACAGTAATTGTCAGGTAACAGACCCATTCTATGAAGTTTTACAGGTGTATAATAATACCAATGAACAATTTTGTAATGAATGAGTTTGCCCACTATATCTCTGATTGACCATCCAACATTTACAACAACGTTACTCCATTTGTCCATTTCTATCTTTCCATTCAAATCTTTTTCCCACAATTTTTCTTGGGTTTTCACACCCCTCATACAAACAGTTTCCCATCATTCTGTAAAATACAGAAGCTGACTGAGCATTCTGGGGTAACTTAAAGTAAGATGATAATGTGTTTTCTTGATTTTCCATTACTCTCAGACTTTTCATGCAACTTCTTAGTTGTAAATAATTTGAGAATTCTCTCTTCTCCAGGCCAAAATTATCCTTAAGTTCTTGAAAAGATTTGAATGTATTTGCCCTATACAAATCACCAACTCTTCTGATGCCCTTGTCCAACCAAGTTTTCCACAAAAAGGATTCCTTCCCTGTATGAATTAATGGATTATTCAAAATTATTGAGAATGCTTGAATATATAGAGACATTATTAACATTTATTATTTATTATTAACATAATCCTTCTTCTTACTTACAAAGCTCTAAACAATCAGGCTCCTTTTTATTTAAAAGATCTGATACTACCGTATTATCCTAACAGAGCACTACGCTCCCAAAATGCAGGATTACTTGTAATACCTAGAATCTCCAAAAGTACAATGGGAGGCAGAGCCTTCAGTTATCAAGCTCCTCTCCTGTGGAATCAGCTGCCAATCTGGATTCGGGATTCAGACTCTACCTCTGTTTTTAAGAATAGGGCTAAAACCTACCTTTTTGATATAGCCTACAATTAGGGAGGGATCATGTGTTTCTGAACCCTCCCTTAGTTATGCTGCTAATAGGTTTAGTCAGCCGGGGAACCTCCAGTAATGCACTGGGCCTCACTCCTTTCCTCACTCTCTATGAAATATTTTTTTTTTGCTGGTCATTAACATTTGTTTGTTCTCTCCCATAGATTGAGTCCCCATCGTGCTGTTTGCTCTCTACATGTCTGTTCTTTTCTTCTTCTCTATCCCCTCACCCCCCAGCCAGTCGCAGCAGATGACTGCCCCTCCCTGAGCCTGGTTCTGCTGGAGGTTTCTTCCTGTTAAAAGGGAGTTTTTCCTCTCCACCATCGCCAAGTGCTTGCTCACAGGGGATCGCCTGATTGCTGGGGTCTTTCTGCAACTGTGGGGGTTCCCCCCTACAGTTGATAGTGCTATGAGATGACTGTTGTTGTGAAATGGCGCTATATAAATAAAGTTGAATTGAACATTTTATGTGCTCTTTTCCACATCTCCTTCGAATGCTCCACAACTGGGTTAGCATTGTCACCTAGTCTCTTTTTATGCATCAGTTCTTCTAATGGTCTCAAGGGGGCAGTGAGGTCCCTTTCTATTTCCATCCATACAGGTTGCTTAGTGTCCCCATCTAGACAGTAGCTGGCTATTTTTGTCATTTCAAATGCCATCTCATACAACACAACATTTGGTAAACCTGGTCCTCCTAAACTTTTGGGTGAATATAATTTTGTGATTTTAAATCTTTGCTTCTTCCCATTCCACACAAAATCTTTTATTAATGGAGCATCCATCCATCCATCCTCTACCGCTTTTCCGGAAGTCCGGAATGTGGAGGCACTAGCTCAAGCAGAGAAGCCCAGACTTCCCTCTCCCTGACCACCTGCTTCAGCTCTTCAGAGAGGATGCCAAGACGTTCCCAGGCCAGCTGGGAGATGCAGTCTCTCCAGCGTGTCCTGGGTCTGCCCCGAGGTCTCCTCCAGGGGTGTTGGGGAGGGGGGAGAGGAAAAAAAAAAAAAAAAAAAAATCGATTCACATAGGAACCTAGATTCTCATTTTAAACGATCCAGAACCGATTCACCAAACTTAATCTTTTTTTAGACAGTAAAAAAAAAAAAGTTGATGGTCTAGTGTTTGGATGATGTTTGTTTGCGTGACCTAACCCATTGCCCAGCAACCCTGACATTTGAGGGTTTTTTTCTAACATTTTTTGACAGCGATGGAAGCAGTGTTCTTTTCACTGAATAAAAACCAAATCTTGTTATTGACTAAAAGTAGACAAAAACTATTGATAACAGACTAAAAATAAAAAATAAAAAAATAAAATCATCACAATAAATCTGGACTCAAATTAGGTGTCAAAAGTAAAAAGCATAAATGGTAAATTTTTGCTTAATTTCTAGCTTTAATGGATGAAAAAAAGACAGATAATAGCTTCAGTTGACAAAATTAACACTGGATGGAAGTTTATTTTTGTTTGCTTGTTTGTTTTAAATTACTGCATTTACTTTACCTTTTACTGGAGAAGCTTCACTAGGCAAAGGACCATGACCAGATAATCACTCGGAGTTGAAAGAAGTGGAAACAGTTCTAAGTCCTCCTGCTGAACAACACACACTGCACCACTTCAACAAACTTCCAGCAAATTCTGAACGGGCAAAAAAAAAATCACAAAAACTTGAAACAGCACTTTATTTTGTTTTATTACTGTAATTTCCCAGTTTGGGCTCAATAAAGTACATCTATCTAATCTGTTTAAGTCTTCAAAGAATTTAGATACTTAAGTTTACATTTGTACAGGTTTAAAATTTATACTACTTATCTTATGCATCAACTGCATGCAGTTCTTATTGAATTTGTTCATTGCATTAAGTTGCTGTATAGGTAACTGTACATTGACTGCATACAGTCAGGTACTGGATATTCAAAGTATTGGCGATAGAATTTACTTTTGTTTTTAAATGAATAGCCTATATTTCTAGAAAGCTGGAGGGCAACCAAACCTACACACTCTGTCAAAGCTGTTAGGAACTGTGATATGCTGAAAAGGAAAATTTTCAAAATTTATTTCACTTGCATACAATTTCCTTTTTGAAACACAAGTTTTCAAGAAATAAAAAAGCAGTTATTAACCTACTTTTTTCATTCAACAGTATTTTATTGCAAATCAGTTGATGTAATTTAAAAAAAAAACAAAATTATATATATATATATATATATATATATATATAAAAAACCCAGAACATCAACACACTGTACTCTGCTTTCAAGCTTACCTCAGCATTTTTTGCAGTGCAGTGGATTTTTTCTCCCCGGAGATTAGTGGGTTTTTGTACTGAACTGAGAGGCAAATCTGAATCGAAAAACGTTGTGAATCGAAAATGGATTCGGAATCGAACAGTGACCCTCAAAATCGGAATCGAATTGTGTGACTTCTAAAGATTCACAGCCCTGGTCTCCTCTCAGAGGGACGTGCCCGAAACACCTCAAGTGGGAGGTGTCCAGGAGGCATCTTGATCAGATGCTCAAACCACCTCAACTGGCTCCTTTCGATGTGGAGGGGCAGTGGTTCTACTCTGAACCTCTCCCGGATGATTGAGCTTCTCACTCAGGGTGAGTCCAAAAAGCTAATTTCAGCCGCTTGTATCTGCGATTTCATTCTTTCGGTCATTACCCAAGTTCATGACCGTAGGTGAGGGTAGGAACGTAGATCGACAGCTTTGCTTTAGAGCTTAGCTCCCTCTTCAACACAACAGACTGGTACAATGTCCGCATCACTGCAGAGGCTGCTCTGATCCATCTGTCAATCTCTCGCGCCATTCTCCCCTCACTCGTGAATAAGACCCCGAGATACTTAAACTCCTCCACTTGGGGCATGAGCTTGTCCCCAACCCAAAGAGGACAATCCACCTTTTTCCAGCTGAGAACCATGGACTCAGACTTGGAGGTACTGATTCTCATCCCAGCCGCTTCACACTCAGCGGCAAACCGTCCCAGTAAGACCTGTAGGTCAATGCTGGATGAAGCCAACAGGACAACATCATCTGCAAACAACAAAGATGAGATCCTGTGGTCACCAAGCATGACACCCTTTGATCCCTGGCTGCGCCTAGAAATCCTGTCCATAAAAATTAAGAGGCTGCTCTGATCCATCTGTCAATCTCTCGCTCCATTCTCCCCTCCCTTGTGAATGACACCCCAAGATACCTTAAGTCCTCCACTTGGGGCAGGAGCCTGTCCCCAACTCGGAGAGGACAATCAACTTTTTCCGGCTGAGGACCATGGACTCAGACTTGTAGGTGCTGGCTTTCGAAACTGGCTTTTAACTGAGTATAATGTTAAAAAATTTCTGGAGGAATGCCTACTGGCAGCATCATTGAGATATAATTAAACTGGGGTGCCACTACCACTTTTATTACATTAATTCTTCCCCACAAGCTCAGATTCAACAGTTTCCACCTATCTAGTTTTGTTTTTACCTTTTAGAGCAATGGAGACATACTGACTTGCATTATGCTTGTCAAGTCTGAATTGAGAGTTATCCCTAAATATGACATTCCTGTGGCCATCCATTTAAATGGCAAAGAACCGATGTTTCCCCTATGACAAGTTCTTAGCTGCGTTCCGATCGCCCAATAGTATATTGCGAACTGGACTGCACAGGGTATCCGCCATATTAACTGAGATTCCAAACCGAAGGGAGTGAATGGCCTTCAGTTCAAAGGGAACTAAGAACTGTGCAGGGAAGAAGTGAACAATGGTACATCACTTCACCGGAAGTTGACAAGAAGATTACCCATAAACCATTGTGCCTCAAATACGAGTAAAACAAACTATTGTTGCTAATGTTATTAACGAGTTAAATTGATGTTAGTTATTGTTTAGATCATCTGATTGTAATAAAAATATATTTGTATTAATATTTTATTGAAGAAATATAAATTATCCACCATGGTATCAGTATGCGTCTATGGTTACCGTAGTAACACACGGAGGAGGGCGCGAACGGTTACAGGGTGCTTCAAATGGAGAAATTTTGTGAAGGGCAGTTAACTTCACTGATATTCCCTGAGAACGGAGCAGGGGGTAGGGAATACAGCAGAAGTACACTGTGGATCAGAACGTAGCGCTTGACACCGGCATTCCCTCAGATTTAGACCAATTAATTTTGTACCCTGAGATTTTTGAGTATTTTCCAAATAAGTCTAAATCTGGGTACAGAAGAGGCAGGATTGGTGGACAGCCATAAAATGTCATCAGCATACAGAAACAGCTTGTGCTTGTTTCCCCCAGCTCTAATTTCTGGTTCTGCTCTTATGGCTACTGCCATTGGTTCTAAAAATATAGTGAACAATAATGGTGAGAGTGGGTCTCCCTGCTTTACATCCCGTGAAAGCTTAAAGAATGACAAAATCAAGCCAATGGTCAGAAGTGATGTGTATGGATTTGAGTATATTACTCTAGTCCACTTTAAAAAGACCTCCCCGAATCCAAAGGCTTTCATAGCATATAACAAAACCCCCCATTCTACCCTATCAAAGGCCTTTTCTGTGTCGAGGGAAAAGGCTGCCACTGGAGTGTCCTCCTCCCTACTTAGCCACATGAAATGGATCAGTCTCCTAAGATTTTCAGATGAAGTTCTTCCTTTTATAAATCCAACCTGGTCTGGGTGTGTAATATCTGGGAGAACCTTCTCTAGGCGTGTAGCCAGTACTTTAGTTAAAATTTTATAATCTACCCCTGCCAAACTGATGTGTCTATAGCTGGCTTGTAGTAGATCATTGTCTTTTTTAGGGATAAGTGAAATCACAGCTTGAGTCAATGTGTTGGGTAACTCCCCTATTTCCATGGCTTCTGAAAATACCTTAGTCAGTACCGGCACCAAGATATCACTATAATTCTTACAGTACTCCAGAGGGAAACCATCTAAACTTGGGCTGTTCCTACTTTCATTAATTTAAGAGCAGCACTGACTTATTTTTCCATAATTGGAGCTTCCAAAATTTTCACTTGAGCAGATGACAATTTGGGAAGTTCAATTTTGTGAAACCAATCATCCAATTCATCAATTTTAGCCAAAGTTTCCAATGTGTAGAAATGAGAATAAAAATTGGGAAAACTTTATTAATCTCTTGAGGTGTAGTCACAACTTGTCCAGCGTTATCCTTTATGCCAGAGATAATATATGAGACTTCCTTCTGTTTTAATTGTCTAGCCAATAATTTTCCTGCCTTTTCTATACTCTCATAAAAATTTAAGCCTGAACATGGCAAATTTGGCTTTCTTATTATACATCTCATTTGACTCAAGTTTAATATTACACACCTGTTTCAATAGTGTGTCATATCTACTGGCTAGTTTTCTTTCCATTTCTTTTAACGTCTTTTCTAAGTTGCTAACTTTTTCTACATTCTCTTTACTGTTTTGTTGTATGGCCTATACCCCTGATAAATGCCTGAAAGGCCTCCCAGACAGTACCTATCCTTTCAGTAGATCCGATGTCGAGTTGGAAAAACTCAAGTTCTTCAGCTATTCTTTGTTTGAAACTTGGATCCTGAAAGAGGTATTGAATCTCCATCTGCCTCTTCACAATTTCTGACATTCCATAAAAACGCATAACTCAACTGTAGCATGGTCAGTTAAAGCTATTATTCCCATTTTACCATCTGCCACAGACTTAACCAGGTTTCTGGATATTAAAAAATGATCAATTCTCAAATACTGTATTTTATGCTTATGTGAGTAAAATGTATATTCCCTTTCTTTAGGGTTAGTCAGCATCCAAATGTCCACTAGACAGATTTTTTTTTTTAAATAAATTGATGTATTGCTAGTCTGTCCGTTGGAACTTGACTTGAGTATGTTGGCTTATCTAATATCACATCTAAAATTTGGTTAAAGTCTCCCCCTCGTTTTGTCTGTCCTGTCTCCACTGCTCCATCTTATTGACTTTGTGGAAAAGGAAAGGGTCCTCATAACTGGGGGCATATGTCAGCCACCACGTCCCCGCTGAGGGTTGTGAGCTCATTGTGCTTTAATCAAGGTGTGGGTAGTTTGCCAACTCCACCCTCTAATGCCAACTTTTTGGGAGAAGTCACAAATAATTTGACAGAGGTGATCCCATTATGTTTCAAATGTCTGCTCGTACCCTCCTGTGAATTTAACCAAAATAGCCTAAAAAATGATTTAAGCAGAGTGCACTGAAAGCGGTACTGGAACCATTAAGACTAAAAACATTGTTTTGCTCTATTTTACACGGTACCCCCCTCACACACACACACAAACACATTCATTCATTATCACTCTATAAATTCAAGAAATCACTGTGTGTCACAATCACAGGACATCATGGGATGGCCTAAGATGTGCCTATGATGTCCCTATGATGTCTGCATCATAGCACAGCCTATGATGCGCCTATGAATCACAAGGTCTGTGGTGGACTTTTGCCAGTTGGCGCATCGTGACATGCACTACACAAAGAACAGAGATAAACAAACCTATCATCTGGTCAGTCACTGTAACAGATACTGGAGTCAAGTTTGTCTTGGCCTGTCCTTGCCACTGATAACACCTCTATCTGCCAAGAATGTGCTGCTAGTCCAGCAAAAGCTAGCGGTACTCAAATACTTTGCAAGCAGTTTCATGAAATGGTCAGTCAGAGAGCAACTCATACTGGCTCGGACATCGCCCGGGTTAACAAGGTCAGGAGTTCCTGGCAGTGGAGGGTGAAGGACAGAGCTGCATGAAGGAATCTGATCAGACCTAAATGAAACAGTCATTGTCACCCCCGACAGACTGCTATGATGACGATGATGATACTGTATATTGAATAAGTTAATCTTGACTCTATGCCAATTATTGTCCCTTCATTATCCTTATGCTTTTTGAGTAAAAGTTTAACTTTTTATGCACCAATACAGCCACTCCACATTTTTTACTGTTAAATGAGCTGCTATATACAGTGCGTCCGGAAAGTACTCACACTTCACTTTTTCTACATTATGTTATGTTACAGCCCGATTCCAAAATGGATTAAATTAATTTTTCCCTCAAAAATCATGGTGAGCAGACCCACCTGACTCATTTATAAGTCATTTTGATGTTGACCTTTGACCTTGCGATCCCAAAACCAGTACCTTTGACCTTGCGATCCCAAAACCAGTCACACTTTAGGGTCACAGGGTGAGCCTGTGTACCAACTTTGGCGACCCTAACTTTACTTGTTGTACAGTAATAAGACACAGGGAATGTTAACCTTGCCCTTTGACCACAAACCCATAGTCAGAGGTCTGGATCCCAAGGTGAACCTGTGTACCAGGTTTGGTGGCCCTAGCTTCACTCATTGTACAGTAATAAGGCATAAGAAATGCTAACATTGACCTTTGACCTTTTAACCCCAAACCCATAGTCAGAGGACAGGATGCCAAGGTGAACCTGTGTAGCAGGTTTGGTGACCTTAGCTTTCTTTGTTGTTGAGATATAATTGATAAGACATTTTGATATTGACCTCTGACCTTGCAATCCCAAAACCGTAGTCACACTTCAGGGTCACAGGATGAATGTGTGTACCAACTTTGGTGACCCTAACTTTACTTGTTGTACAGTAATAAGGCATAGGGAATGTTAACCTTGACCTTTGGACCCCAAACCCATAGTCAGAGGTCAGGATCTCAAGGTGAATCTGTGTAACAAGTTTGGTGACCTTAGCTTTCTTTGTTGTTGAGATATAGATTGAGATGTAGATTATAAGACATTTTTATGTTGACCTTTGACCTTGTTATCCCAAACCCATAGTCAGAGGTCAGGATTCCAAGGTGAACATGTGTACCAAGTTTGGTGGCCCTAGCTCTATGCTTTGTATGGTAATAAGGCATAAGAAATGTTAACCTAGACCTTTTGACCCTGTTTTTCTAATAAATTTTAAATAGCTCATGGTAAAATTTTAATTTTTTTGTGATAATTGAAGCTTTTGATCATAATTTTGCAGAGCCAGAATAGAACAATAAATTAAAATCTGATTTCAAAGAAATATAAAAGTATTAATTAAATTTTATTTAATTAAATAAAATTAACTAAAATGACCTTATATTTTTACATATTCACAATTTTTAGAACACTCCTCACCAACCAGACAACAGGAAAAACCTCCCATATTTTGAAATCTAAATGCTGGCAGTTCTTCTTTA
Organism: Pholidichthys leucotaenia; assembly: GCA_020510985.1. NCBI lineage: Eukaryota > Metazoa > Chordata > Actinopteri > Cichliformes > Pholidichthyidae > Pholidichthys > Pholidichthys leucotaenia. The sequence continues at coordinate 122,715,534 of CM035847.1, read as the reverse complement.
TAGTACTCATTTCGATGTGTCACTATGGGATACGCCCCTCCTGTATATACCTCAGAAGCATTTATCTCATTACGCCAATTCTGATTGGCAGATGATTGCAATGCCACGCCTCACATAATCACCTCTTATAAGAAGCTCATGCTTCGACGTGGCTTTATTCAAAAACCTCTTCTCGCTTTGGAGCATATCTCAACCTTGGGCTAGCTAGCTTAACAGTCCATAGACTGGAGTTTGGTTTTCACTCTGTCGCCGGGCGCTAGCAGCTGCTTCCACTTAGCAAGCGACTCTCTAGTCTTAACCATAGGCTAGAGCAGGAAAATAGTGACTTAACTTCGGTGAAGTCATCTCTTTTTCCCTACTTGCACGGTTTTTAGTACATCAGCTAACACCGCGCTCAAAGTTAGCACACCAGCTAACTTGGCGCCCACAGGCTAACACACCAGCTAAGCCGTTATCCTACAAGTTAACACCCCTGTTAATGACGATAGATCCCAGTCTTGCACACACCAGAGAAGACTGTGACTCGGAGGCTTGTCTCTGTAATTGCAGGAATAAGATCTCGAGTAAAGACACATACCAGATCTGCTTATTTTGCCTTGGACTTGAACACGTCCAACTTGCAATAGAAGCACCGGGTTGATTCGGACATTGAGCCTGTTTCACCCTGAAGAGTCTCCGCCGACGACTCGCTCACGAAGCCAGCTTGTTGGGGAAGGACCCTTACCTGTCCACAACCAGCGAACTGTTGTGTGGTGTAGGGAAAGAGGGGCTCAATGTGGTTGCTGAAGTGCGCTCTGGAGCCAGCTGGGGTTCTCAGTTGGACATGAGAACGAATGCCCCGCAAATGGAAGACATTTTGGAGTTGGATTATGAAGAGGAGGATGAAGATGACTCGGAGCTCCTCATATCCAAAGACGACAAGGATCATGATTTCTTCATCCCGCCGGCTCAGGCTGCAAAACCTGAAACTGTTTTTGCCTCCCGGGGCGAGCAGGGTGGTTTACGGGAACCCCCTTCTCTCAGCATGGACATGCAGGATGTGTGCAAACGTGCCACAGCCAGGCTGAATATCCCCTGGCCTGAAGCAATGGCAGAGACCACCAAGTCCCTTTACGAAGGGAAGAAATTACCCCAGGCATCCAGGAAGCCAAAGCAGCTACTCCCTGTTTTCCCTTAGCTGCTAGAGGAGCTGTTGGCCACTTGGACCGACCGCCCATTAACCCCTTGCACTCTGGTCAATTTCCCTAAAATCGCCTAAAAATAACGTACCCAAAGTAAATCAAAAGCTGTTCTTCAACCCTTTGCAGCATCTTCATGGGGTTGGTCTCATTTAAAAGAAAACACTTTGAATTTTTTGGCAAAACAGTCATAATCTCTCTAAGTGCTCCTGCCACTGAGTAACAGTCATCTAAACATACTGAACTTGAAGAAAATAAAGTTCGCCTGGGTGGTTTTTTTTGGATACAAATGCTTGCAAATAACACACAGCTGTCAGATCCGGGCTGGAAAATGCAACAGAAATGTAGAACCAAGTGTTATCCAGCTGAGGTCAAAATTTTGTAACAATACCACAACAAATGAATATATTACACAGCTTTTTCCTCAGGTTGTTCCCAGGCGTTTTTGAACTGTGCCAAATTGTGCCAAATGGCACAGTTTGGAAAAACGTCTAACTTTTGAATGATTCAATATAGAAGCTTGATCTTGGGCTCTAATGAAAGGTGACACTCAGGGCTGTGTGTGTGTGTGTGTGGGGGGGGGGGGGTTGTTGATTCATTCATGAATGAACAAACAAGCCCCCACACACAAAGAAGCATGCCACGTAAAAAATGTGTGGCTTTTTTTTTTTTTTTACAAGAAACAATAACCTATAGTGCAATAGAAATTATACTAAAATATCTGTAATGTAGAGAATAACAACTCCCCCCCCCCCCCCCCCGCTACAGAGGACGGACATCGTCCATCGCCACGACGGACCGCGGCACATGCCGCGGTCTACTACGCACAGTTGTACTAAAATATCTGCAATATATCTGCAATCCGCTACAGAGGAGTAGCGGGGGGCGGGGGGGGGGGGCGTTCACGGTCCGGACGCGGCGCACAGTCCATCATGTGGCGATGACGCACAGTTGTAATTTACCGATCGGTCAAAAGTCATTTTGATTACAATTTTCAGGGATAAAGAATAATTTGGCTTATAACACTTACCTGTCCACAACAGCAGTGTCACTGGCGAACTTCTCTTCCTCGTTGTCAGACGAACATGATGCTGGTCCGCTTGTTACAACTCGTGGTTCTGGTCACGTGACCCGGTCAAACTATGATTCCATTATTGTGGTTTTGCGCTTCCATGATTGCGGTTTTGGCGAACGATTTGTCAAAACAAATAAGAACAGTAGTAAGAAAAAAAGACTGGCGAACGCGTGCGTGTCACCCAGCGGCTTACACAAAACAGATTTTACGTACGGGACGCACGCTTTCAATCGTCGAACTTCTCTGCTTCAATTGGCTCGCTGTATTCGCAGCCGTTGGTAGGCGGGTCCTTCTTGCTAGGTTTTCAGTCATTGGTTCTTCAAGGTTTCAGAAACCCAATTCAAGGCTCTTATTAGTCGAATGAGAGGTCAATCAAATCTAAACCAATCAAAGCACTCCTTTGGCTTTCTGTTCGCGGCTGTGTCTGTAGTGGAAGAACGGAAATGCAGCTTTTTTTTTCCAGTGCGCTCTGAGATGCACAGTGTGCGTCCTAGTGCGCACGAGGACGCGCTAGGACGCAGAGACGTGACCGCCCGCGGTATCCCGGAGTGCAAGAGGTTAAGCAGCAAGAACCCCATTCCAGGGGCTTCCTCCTTGGACTTCAAGGGTATGGAAAAGCATGGTGTGCTCGGTATGCCCCAATGGAGTCGTTAGTAGCAGCCCACCTCCACCTGCGGCTGTCGGCAACCTCCAGAAGTCCCACACTTCCATCAAAAGCTGATCGTTTTCAGTCCGCCATGACTGAGCGAGCCTCCAAAGCGGCAGCTTTGGTGGCTAGAGCCCTCAACGTTTCATCCGTACTCGCCGCTTATCAAGCCAAGTTATGCAAGGACGTCGTGGCCAAGCCGGATCCGAATGTGTGGGAAGAGATTTCTGTGATTACGGACAACTGCCTCAGTGTACAGTGCTGTGCGGTCCAAGCAACAGGGAAATCCATGGGAATGATGGTGTTGCAGGAGAGAGCAAGATGGCTTAACCTGACAAACTTGTCTGAGAGGGAGGAAGGAGGAAATTTTGGACAAGCCGGTCATTCCAGACAGTATTTTCGGTGCAGCTCTCACTTCAATGCAACAACGTTGCGAGGCAAGGAAAAGAGACGATGAAGTGCCCCAACTCTGCCTCCCCCGCAAACCCAAGTCCGCTCCTCCACCAGCCCCAAGACACATCTTCACACAGGCTGTCTCATGGCCCCTTCCCCAATTCAAAATTCCCAAATGGCCTAAGCCTCAAACTGTTCCAGCTACAACTCCTACACAGCAGGTAAAAGGAGGCTGGCCCAGGAACATTCCAACTTAGACCGCCACTCCGCCGGGACCCCCGCACAGACCGCCGGTCAGCAGGCCAAGAAGAAGAAGAAGGCAGCCTGACAACCTCCCATCTTCCTGCAGGAGAAGCAGCATGTTCCCCGTTCACCAGCTTCCCTGTTTTGTGTGCACACTCCCGCTGCAACATGTAACGGAAGAACAACATCCACACGTCCCAGCTCAGGAGGGAGAAGGCTCTGTTGTGGAAATGTCTGCCCCATTTTCCACACAGAGTTCACTAAAATGTTTATGTAGAATAAAACATTTTCCTCTGTCACATCCAGACCAAAGGTCGAGGGCGCAGATAAAATCAGTGAGCAAGAAATCAATGAACCGCCGTCTGGCTGCGCATTTTCGGGGGGATTTCCCCCCCCAAGGACGAGCATGGTTGGGAAAGGTGTCAAAATACGATCACCTGGCACATGTGCAGTGTCGATCAAGGTACACAACCATGCCCCACCACTAGCTGGCCCCATAACACACAATTGGAGGCTCACAGTGCAGGGAGCTTACAGGAGCCTACTTCATGTGTCTCACCAATGAGAGAAAAATGGGCTGCGCTCACAAGTTCAGCCTGGATAATAAAAAAAATTACACAGGGCGACAGCCTGCCATTTGCTGTCCCTCCACCTCGCTTCTCAGGAATAATTTACTCCCAGGCGAGGGGGGAAAGTGCTCTGATTCTGCAAGAAGAAATCAATTCTTTGTTAAAGAAAAGAACGATATGTGTTGTACCTCCCAATCAGAGGTGCGCCGGCTTTTATTCCAGGTATTTTCTGGTTACCAAACGGGGAGGGAGCGGAATTCACCCTATCGTGGATCTGCGGGCTCTGAACAAACACCTCAGAAAATACAAATTCAGGATGCTTACACATGCATCCCTGCTGCGTCTAATTTGACGAGGGGATTTCATGACCTCAATCGATTTGGCAGATGCATATTTCCACATTCAGATTTATCCTCCACACAGGAAAAATCTGAGGTTCGCATTTCAATGTGTTTATTATGACTTTATATTATGTTTGTTCGCTGTATGAAGGCTGTAATAGCCCCGTTAAGGTAACAGGGCATCCGTCTGGCAACGTATTTTGAAGACTGGCTCATCCTGGTACGATCAGGTCAGGAGGCTGTGACGCACACGGCTGTTGTCGTCCAGCACCTGACTGATCTGGGGTTTGTGATAAACAGAGAGAAAAGTGTGATCTCTCCGACCCAAAGAATAAACTTTCTGGGTTTATCAATAGACTCCGTGTCTTTCACAGCCCACCTGTCAGCGGAGTGAATAGAGTTGTTCAGAGCATGCCTCATTCGTTTCCAACCTTGCACACATGTCCCTTTCAGGCTGTGCCTCCAATTGCTGGGTCTGATGGCCTCAGCAATCCTGGTGATTTGGCTCGGTCACCTGTAAATGAGGGATTTCCAATACTGGGTGGCCTCCCTCAGGTTGGCTCCTGTGCGTCATGGCGCACGCAGGATGCCGGTGAATACGGAATGCGTAATAGTGCTGCATCATTGGCGGCATCCATCCTTCCTGGTACAGGGGGTGCCGCTTGGCACAGTCCAAGCCCAAAAGGCCATCACCACAGATGCGAGCTTGACAGGCTGGGTGGAATACACAAGGGTCGTGCTGCAAGAGGTCTCTGGAGGGACGCCCCGCAGCAAGCGCACATAAATTATCTGGAGCTTTTAGTGGTGTTTCTCACGCTGAAGCACTTCCTCCCATTCCTCCACAGACACCATGTCTTGGTGAGGACAGACAACACAACTGTAGTGTTTTTACATCAACCGTCAGCGGGGCCTACGGTCCAGACGGTTGCACATGTTGGCACGCAAACTGATCCTGTGGAGCAGCGACCAATTCTTGTCTCTCAGGGCCACACACATCTTGGGTGTCCTCAATTGCGGAGCGGATCTCCTTTCCAGGGGCGTTCCTACATTCGGGGAGTGGGGGCTCCAACCCATGATAGTGGACCAAATTCAGAAGAGGTTCGGCCGGGCCGAGATGAACCTCGTCGTGTCAGAAGAGAATGCACAGTGGTGCCTTGACAGATGTCACATCTCTTTTCAGTGCTCAGTAGGTGTGATCCTTTCATTCTTACAAGATCTCATCGACAAGCAGAAAGCTTTCTCCATCATTAAGGTGTACTTACCTGCTATTTCTGCTTGTCATGTAGGTTTTGGAGATAAGACGGCTGGTCAACATCCTCTGGTCTGTCGTTTTATGAAAGGAGCGTGTAGACTCCTCCCTGTTTCCAGGACCATGGTCTCTCCTTGGGATTTAGCGGTGGTCCTGGATGGGCCATCGGGCCCCCCGTTCGAACCTCTGGGGGAGGTCAGCATGAAGCACCCATCATTGAAAACGATGCTATTACTGGCTTTAGCCTTGGCTAAACGTGTCAGTGATATTCATACACTCTCAGTACACCTGTCGTGCACTCAGTTTGCCCCAGGGGATGTTTGGGTGTCACTGTTGCCCAACCCAGCATTTGTGCCTAAGGTGGTTGATTCATGTACACCCATCATCTTGATGGTATTTTCTTCTCCCGACTCTTCTTCTGAAGAACGGCAATCACACTTATTATGCCCTGTCCGTGCCTTACATGCTTATATGGACAGGACAAGGGGGCTCAGAAAGAGTGACCAGCTCTTCGTTTCCTGGGCCAAACCTAACACCGGTAGGCCAGTCACCATGCAGCGGCTCGCCCACTGGATTGTGGAGGGGATTGCTATGGCATACCCAGCATGGGGCCTTCAGGTTCCAGTGGGCATCAGAACTCACTCCACTCGGCCTTGGCGGCCTCGTGGGCCCTATTTAAAGGGGTTTCCTTCGGAGACATTTGTGAGGCGGTAAGCTGGTCCTCGCCTCTTACTTTTGTTCGGTTTTATAGGATGGATGTCTCTGCTTTGAGCGTGGCTCAAGTAGTGCTCACTCCAGGACCCCTTGGCAGCCAGGTTGCTGCTCAGTGCTGATGATTGTTGAGATAAGCTCGTCTGGCAATATGGGAGTCTCCATATCCCATTGTGAAACATCGAAACGAGTGCTATGAAGAAGAACTTAAGGATACGGCTGTATCCCCGGTTCTTCGCATTGTATGAGTGAGATGTCTCACCAGACAACCGTTCTTGCTGGGCAAAGCGAGAAGAGGTGCTTATTCAATTCAATTTTATTTATATAGCTCCATTTCAGAACAACAGTCATCTCAGCACTTTCAACTGTAAGGGAAACCCCCACAATTACAGAAAGACTCCAGCAATCAGGTGATCCCCTGTGAGCAAGCGCTTCGCGACAGTCATCTGCTGCGACTGGCTAGGGGGTGAGGGGATAGAGAAGATGAGAAAAACAGACATGTAGAGCACAAACAGCACAATAGGGACTCAATCTATGGGAGAGAACAAACAGATGTTAATGACCAGCAAAAAAAAATATTTCATTGAGAGTGAAGAAAGGAGTGAAGCCCAGTGCATTATTGGAGGTCCCCCGGCTGTCTAAACCTATTAGCAGCATAACTAAGTGAGGGTTCAGAGACACATGATCCCTCCCTAATTGTAGGCTATATCAAATAGGAAGGTTTTAACCCTATTCTTAAAAACAGAGATCAAGTCTGACTCCCGAATCCAGATTGGCAGCTGGTTCCACAGGAGAGGAGCTTGATATCTTGAATAAAGCCACATCGAAGCATGGGCTTCTTAAAAGAGGTGACCATGGGAGGCGTGGTATCGTAATCATCTGCCAATCAGAATTGGTGTAATGAGATAAATGCTTCTGAGGTATACGCAGGAGGGGCATATCCCATTGTGAGGCATCTTACTCATACTACTCAATAACCGGGGATACAGCCGTATCCTTAAGGTTTAGTTTGTCTTAAGGCTGGAGGATGTTAACGGATTTAAGCCACTGACTTTGTAAATTCTGGTCATTATAACTTGCCAGATACATAAAAATGAACATATTATTTAATATTGTAGTCGTTGGTGAAGAGACTACAGTCACAGCACAGCGACAGAGTGGAAATGAATCTGCCAAATTAGATTAATTCTAAAGCTGCAACAGACACACATGTATGCCACAATTACAAAAATATCGGGAGCATCTGAGAGCGAGACGAAAAAGAGCACTTTTTTTACTCACCCCTGCACGGAGTCTGCAGGGCTTTGACCTGCTGGAGACAACGATTTGGCACGATCCTTATTCAGCGCCACTCTGTGCTTGTTTCTACATCCCTGGTTCACCTCGCATTCACGGGCACCTCTGCTACTCTTTTTGTCCATGAAAGCTCCCGCCGAAAAAAAATTTAACACACACACTACACTTAATTCCAAACTCCCGCTAATACCCATCTGTTGAAGTCACGAAGTAACGGCGGCAAAAGATGTGAACGAAGACAGAAGATGACGCAGTTATCTTGACTGTGACTGGCCAAATGACAACACGTGGTGCATTCCACCAAAGATGTTTTATTGTGAAAAAGATGACTGTCCCTTGTTGTTTCTGAAAGCCCCATCTCTGGGAAACTGCCGGCGGTCGAGTGGGCCAGTGGAGATAAGTTGTTTCAGAAATACTGATCTAAAATGTTTGTCACACTCGGGAAAATAGTGAAGGGATGCAGATGTGATTTTTTTTTCCATTAGATATTTGATCCTCAAACAGTGAAAGCTGCAGTAAAAAAAAAAAAAAAAAAATGCTCAACAGCTTTTTGTGATCTGAATTTTCCCTCCAGCCACTGATAATACTTATATCCTAGAATATAACCAAAAAGAATCTTTAAGAACCAGGGGTGACCAGTGAGGACACTGGCTCAGGGTGCACATCAGAAATTTGCAGAGAGATGGAGAATTCACACGCATCAAATGGCTGTGATATATAATCACAATTTCTGTACTGTTTATCAGATATGTTGCACATCTAAAAAGTAAACAGGAACAGAGGAGGAATGTGAGATCACAGCACCAGCTGAATTTATTGTTGAGTCACTGTTGTTGATTTATAATGATAACAGCCCTATTGAGAAATGCTGCAGCTTTATTTTCCTCATACAGAACCTGGAAAATAAAATTCATTTATTAATTATCCACCACTAGTAAGGTAAGAAAAGCACCATCATTTTAAAAAGATCTGTCAATGTTTCACTCTGAACGCAAATTTTAATCAACTCACTCCCTGATTTTCCAAATTTATTTTTTCAAATATCTTATTTAAGTGAAGGCACTGAAAACCATGTCTAGTTGTGGCCATAGAATTTTACATAATTTATCAGCGCCAAGTTTGGATGGCTGAAAATATTTTAGATTTTTCTTTTCTGGTGGTGAAACAATTTCTCTTCTAGTTTGTTACATACACTTGCTGACTAAATGTTTGTCCTGATTTAACCTCCGGTATCCCTGCATAATGAGCAGACTAATGTACCTGTTTGAGTTGCTTAATGAGGCTGCTGTTCTCCAGATGAACTTTGAAGGCCTGAATGGTGGCAGCACCGTCAGAGAACCTTCTGACGGGAGAGAAGCGCTCCATGGGGAGATGAAGGGTGTTACAGTCCTTGTAGCTGGATCTGAAAACGGGGGGACGATGGGGAGCAGACATAGACAAGAATGTACACAGATACACGCGCCCATACACAGCATGACAGGCAGATTGACACATGCACGCACGCAACCAGAGTGACACAGATGAAACACAGAAACATACACATTAGAAGCATGAAATCTTCAAATCTGGACAGGATGACAAAATTCAAGATGCAGAAAACAAGGGATCCTGACAATTCACACAAATATGTCAAAAAGAAGTCAGGAAATGCTACAATGTAAAAGATGTAATTCACTATGGAAATACAAGAGCAGTAGAAATGACTATATATACACAACTGTTCATCTCAGGCCAACACTGGCAAATATGACCCCCCCCCCCCCCCCCCCCCCCCATCTACAACATTAAAACCACTGGTGAAGTAAACATCGATCATTTCATTTCAATGGGACACTGTGCTGAGAAAGAAAAAAAAAAAAAAAACTTGGATCATGGCAATCAAGTGCTGCTTTTGCTGCATCCGTCTTTAGAGTGATGAACTGCAGTACAACAACATTCCCCTCAAATCTGACAGGCACTTGACCAATCAAAAAGTCTTTTGTGCAGTATGACTTGTAGCTTTCTGACAGCAAGTATCCACCTTATTCCTGGTGCTGCTGCTGTAGGAACGATTATGGGCGGAGCTTCCGGTTTCGGCTGCAGTTGTGTTAAATCAGCCAGTAAGAGTGGAGTAGCAGGGGCATTTAAAATTGCGTTTTTAAAAGTTTTTCAAATTCATTTTAATGTATAGTCCATATACGTGCGTTGCACTGAAGTGGCAGCTAATTTCAGTACTTGTAGTTTTTGTATTTTTTGAATGTTTTGGCATAGTTCTGGTACTTGTTGCTGGTGTTCCTGGATGTGCCATAGACTGTATAAATGGAGGCTTCTCACCGGCAATGTGTAGATGATGCACTGAAAATGGAAAAGGACTGTTCATGTGATCGGTGGTACAGACACAGGACAGACACAAGAGCACAGCAGGTATGTTTTCACTTGTATGGATGTCACAGATCTGACGTTTATGTGTTATATACACTACTGTTCAAAAGTTTGGGGTCACTTAGAAATTTCCTTATTTTTGAAAGAAAAGCACTTTTTTTCAATGAAGATAACTTTAAACTAGTCAGAAATACACTCTATACATTGCTAATGTGGTAAATGACTATTCTAGCTGCAAATGTCTGGTTTTTGGTGCAATATCTACATAGGTGTATAGAGGCCCATTTCCAACAACTATCACTCCAGTGTTCTAATGGTACAATGTGTTTGCTCATTGCGTCAGAAGGCTAATGGATGATTAGAAAACCCTTGTGCAATCATGTTAGGTCTGCAATGCTGTAATTGCTGCAAATGGAGGATTCTTTGACAAAAGCAAAGTTTGAAGGAAAAAAATATTATTTCAAATACAAATCATTATTTCTAACCTTGTCAATGTCTTGACTATATTTTCTATTCATTTTACAACTCATGGTGGTAAATAAGTGTGACTTTTCATGGAAAACACAAAATAATTGTCTGGGTGACCCCAAACTTTTGAACGGTAGTGTATCTCACCAGAATGAAGGCTGCATGAAGTAAAATAATAAATAAAAAAAAATCGTAACAGTTTACTTCCTAAGGCTTAATGATTTAAGAAAGATAAACAGTTTTGGGGTTTTTTTTTTGCATTCGTTGCACTGCCTTGGAACAATATGGACTTCAGCATGCATTAATTTTTAAATGATCACAAAATATAGGTCAAGAAAATTCTGAACAACCGTCAGAAAATGTCTGTATGTGTTAAGTTAAATAACAAGCATTTATGGCATGACAGCAGCATGAGCATTTTTAATTTCAGGGTAAAACGAACAGCTGCAGCTATCTGTATATACCATGACAGCCAAGCACGGTGTTGTGGCGTACGTCTGCTCTAAGGTAAATTTGATTATGTCCAACATATTTTAACAAAATGCAGCTGACTTTATTGCGATGGAGACATTGATATATCTCAGAGCTTTTATTTGTTTACAGCATTAGCATCTTAGCAGTGGCGCTAACAAACGGAGCTACTGTTTGCCAGGCCACTTTTTAAGGTCACCTTCCTCTCTCTCCATAGTCGTGGGAAGTGGTATGATTATGTTACTGTTTTTGAGGTGCAAAAGGCCGTGTTCCTGCATTTTTGATGCCGAAGTCATTATTCTTTAACAAGGAAAAGTGTCCCGTTTCAGTGACAACCATATGTTCTAAACTAGTACCAGAGGTTGCTACTATAATTCACGCTAGGCATCATGGGGCCTAGGAATTAGGTGGATAAAACGTAGGGACCAATGATTCCATCAATAAACCAACAAAAATAAGCTCAACATATAGGCTGTTTCACATATTTCTAACACTGAGTGCAACCCAAAGACATACAACTACAACATGTGGCTGGCCTGTGTGGCATCAATGCGCTATGACTTTAGAACCTTGAGGCCACCTCCAGCAGGACAATGCATCCAACAACATCCAAGAACTGCTCAGAACTGTCTTGAAGAGCTTAATGTAGAACAGAGGTCTAAATTATGTCCCAGTATTATCAGATATTGAGCCCAATATGACTCAAGTTGTGAGACTAGGATCCTTAACAGTGCAGACAAACCAGCATAGCAATTTTTTTCAAATTCAGCTCCTCTTGAGTCTGTTAACATTTCTAACATTTAGTCAGTGCCTGAAGACATCATATGATACACCAGAGGACCACACTGAGCCAAGTTTAGCTTAGAATGGAGGGACTATTAAATATTGAGTCACTTAATGTTTTCAAGTCAGGTGCAAAGACTCAATAAAGCCTCGTTCACACAACACTGCTTTCACTGAAAACAGAAAAAAAGAATCCATGTTCAAAGCACACAGATGAATTAAACAATTCTTTATGTAACCACAAAAGCTGTAGTACACATTCCAGGCCAGTAGATAGTGGTGTGCTTTATTTGTACCAGAAATTATTTTTATAAAAACTGTGTGGCTCTGGTTCATGGGAGCAGGGGAAAAAATACAATATGTGACAGCTGGTGCAAAGTTTTTTTCTTCCTAGATACCTGCTGAAACTTTTTTTAAACTATAAACACATCCAGCCTAAAAAGATGTGAGTCAGAGTTGTATGTGGACTGGCTAAAATCTGTGTGTGAAGTGGGGCTGTGAGTAGGCCTGCAATGATAATGGTTAACTCGATTAATTGTATGATAAGAAAAAATGTTGATAAGTTTTCTGGCCATTATAAGTCACAATTTACGTGTGCGTTTCTTTATATAATCCACCAACATTTCAGCCGCTTGCACTGCTCCCGTCCCTCTGTACATTCCCTGTGGGAAGTGGAGCCGATGCTCACACCGTGAGGACAGCCAGAAAAAGTGAAGCAGGGACAGCCCTGTATCATTGAGCTCCCTAATCGGTGCCCCACTACCACTGAGCAAGAAATTGATTGGCCACTACCCTGTAACACAGGGAACACTTAGGATATGGAATCAGTTGAAAATCCATTTTGGATGTAGACAGGGTCTTGCTATAGCTCCCATCTCAGCAAACACCCTTATCCCACTGTCCCATATGGACCCAACTTTCCAACTCTGGGCTAAAAAAAGGGGTGGGCTTAGTTAGGGACTTCTTCTGTGAAGGCCAATTTATATCATTTCAGCAACTAAGAACCAAATTCAACATTCCACAATCGCATTTTTTCAGATATTTGCAGGTATGGAGCTTTATTAGGAAACACTTTTCTCCCTCTCTTCAAACTCCACAAAGCAGCAGGTCAGAGGAATACCTGAGGGTAGAGCCACTTCGGGAAGGGGGGGGCAGTATCTGCTATATATGAATTGATACAGGGAACAACGACTCCCTCATCAGAAAATCGAAACAGAAACTCAAAGACAATCAGCACTTTAATATTGAGGTGCAGGATGTCAAAAGGGCATTCTGTGCTGTAAAAGTGAACAAAAGTCAGGGCCCTGATAATATATGTGGGCGCTTGGTAAAGTCCTGTGCACATGAACTGAGTCCTGTGTTTCACTACATTTTCAATAAGTCCCTATAGACACAACATGTGCCTAAGATCTGGAAAGATGCTGTGGTTGTCCCTGTTCCAAAATCCAGCTGTCCTAAAACGGTAAATGACTTTAGACCAGTTGTTTTGACTTCAATTTTAATGAAAATTTTTGAAAAACTGGTCAGATTTGAGGTCCTAAAGCAGACTGAGCACGCATTGGATCCTCTGCAGTTTGCCTATAGGCCTCACAGAGGAGTGGAGGATGCCACTGTCACTCTGTTTAACATGCTTTTTAAACATCTGGATTTTAATGGGACACACACCAGGCTTTTATTTGTGGACTTTACTTTCGCCTTTAATACAATCCAACCTCATATTCTAGTTGAAAGGCTCCTGCAACAATTTGATTTGAGTAATAATCTGGTGGATTGGATTCTGGATTTTTTAACCAACAGGACACAGAGAGTAAGCGTCAATGGTACATTGTCTGACCAAAAGTGTTCTTCTACTGGCTCTCCTCAGGGGTGTGTGTTGTCACCACTACTCTTCATCCTGTACACAAACATGTGTCGGAGCAGACATGACAACAGACACATTATAAAGTATGCTGATGATTCAGTTGCTGTCAGTCTCCTCCAGGATGGTGAGAGTGGCCACGGCCCAGTAGTTGATAATTTTGTTCACTGGTGTGAGGATTCCTACCTGCAGCTGAATACGACAAAAACTAAAGATATGATTATTGACTTTAGGAGGAAAACTCCCAGGCACGAAGTCACTGTAGTAAAAGGCCAGACCACTGAATGTGCACAATCCTACAAATATCTTGGGACGATTATTGATAGTAATTTAAACTTTGAAGAGAACTGTGAAAGGGTGTGCAAAAAGGGTCAGCAACATTTGCATTGTTTAAGGAAACTTGCACGCTTCCAAATTGACTGAACCATAATGACAATGTTTTATCGGGCTTTTACTGAATCCGTTTTATCCTTTTCTTTAGTGTCATGGTTTGGTCAGATAAAACTGAAACAGAGGAAATCCTTAGACCAGGTAGTTAGATGGTCCAGTCGTTTGCTTGGTGAGTCACAGCTGTGCCTGACATCCCTGTACACCAGACAGGTACAGAGGATTGCTACCTCCATTTTAATTGATGACTCCCACCCTTTGCACTGCCACTTTCAGCTTCTTCCCTCCAGACGGAGGTTTGCTGTCCCAAAAAGTAAAACCCAGCGCTACAAAAACAGCTTTGTTCCTGCTGCTGTTAAAGAGTTGAACAAGATTTAACAATATATTGCACATAATTTAGTTACCTATTTATTAATTTTATTTTATATTTACTTATTTTTGTAGGTTTTTTTATTTGGGTTCTAAATCTTTTATTGGGTTTTAGACTTTTGAGGTTTTAACCTCTTTGACTAGTCTTTAACTTTTTAATATGACCCTTCTCTCTTATCGCTGTTTTTTTCTCTCATCTCTTTGTCCTATGTCCTGATTGGTGGAGCCTTGAGTACTTTTATCATGTTTATAGTCAGCTTCATGCATGCCTGTGTTTGTGTTCATGTTGAATGTAATTGTGGTTTGTAAATATGGATGTCACCTGACTGCAAAACAAATCTACCTATGGGTACAAATAAAGTAACCTGGACCTGAACCTGATTGGACCGTACTAAACAGCAATGGGAGGTTGCGTTAGGCTTTGGTCTCTCTGCATCAGTGTGGAAGAGGGCAATCGAAAGGATGCATAGGCTACTCCAGTTCAAGGTTTTCCATAGGCTCCATCTATCGAATAGCAGACTTGCTAAAATATTTCCAGGGACCAACGAAAACTGTCCAAGGCGTAAGTGTGACCCAGGTACTCTTACCCATATGTTCTGGGATTGCCCAATGTTGACGGATTTCTGGGAGGGTTTTTTTGATACCATCACAACAGTCTGGGGAACACAAATCCCCCCAAACCCCTATCACAGCTCTATTTTTGGTGGTGCCACAAGATTGCAAAACCTCAGCTACTCATGTCACAGTTGTGGCCTTCACCACACTTCTTGCAAGACAGCTTATTTTATTTAGATGGAAAAAGGCTTTACCCCCCTCCCATAAACGCTGGGTGCTGAATCTGGCAGCACATCTTAAGTTGGAACATTTCAGATACATAACTCAAGAATCGGAAAGGAAGTTCAAAGAGCTTTGGTAGCTATTCTTACTGTACTTTGAGAGACTTTCAGTAAAATGAACAAATGGGAATAACCCCCCCCCCCTTATTTTTGCTTTTTTTGTTGTTCTGTTTTTTTGTCTGTGGTTTTTACAGTTGTATGCAATGTGTTAGAGTTGCGTGATGTTATGCTTTGTATAAATATGTGAAAATTCAATAAAAACATCCACACAAAAAAAAGTAAAGCGAGGAGCTTAACGTCTCCATTCAAAAAACAAAGGTTGTCCCAACTGAGCCTAAAAGTCTGCTTCTTTTTAACAGCGCGATTGCGTTGCTAAGCAAAGCCCTCGGTTTTTGCCTGATTGGAGATGTCGGTTTCAACTCTGGCTTGTTTATACATATAACACCCATGTTTACACTACGGCAGTATGATTGGGGTGACCATTTTATTGTTGTCGTTTCATTTATTTAGACTATTTTAAATATTTTTTCCACATTTCTATTCCAGTGTTTAATATGGTTCATAAATAAAAGTTCAAAGCTCTTTGAAAAGTTGTGCACAAACTATTATCATTATATCACTATATCCTGGGCATAAAATGGTCTTCATGTTGTCAATGATAATATCATTTATTGCAAGAAATTTTCCCCCAAAATTATCAACCATCAAAATTTGTTATCATTACAGGCTTAGCTGTGAGATCACCATTTCCCCTGCGACCACGTCTCCGCCAGATCACATTATGCCAGTGCGGGAGGCGGGAAGAGAGATATTTCACTCTGGAGCCTGATTACAATTTTTTACACTTTCACACCTTGAAACCTTGCATAATAAGGACAAATACGCCTGGTGTACACAACGTTTTCATTGGCTGCAGCTGACATCACATCATTTGCGCAGCAACGCAAAACTGGATTTGAAACCTCGGCAGCTCCACAGCAAAAGACAAGGATCCTCTTTGGTTATAATTTTGATGATTATTTTTCTATATAAGGCTGCATCTACTGTGTAAAAAAGTGTTTTACAGATACCATTAAGGGCCCTTTTTTTAACCTAATCCTAACTATAAACAGATCAGGCTTAAAGTTTAACCACAGAGCTTTTATTTCTGTGCGAAATACAAGTTCCGTATTTGTATTTCTCTGTGAGAAATAAATGCTCCTTGGTGCATGGATTGGCTGAAATCTACTGTAAACTGGGACTCTAGCAGGCCATAGCTCTTTGTGTCTGTGCACAGCAAAATGCAAAATCAGCGCCGACAAAACCTCTCCACTCCACTTCAAATCTCTACACTGTCACACCTCCAAATACCCGGCGGTAGTATGCACGGACAGCTATACTGTAGAGGAACTTCCACGGTTTGGGATAAAAAAATGTTGTGTGCACAGTTCCAGAGTGTAACCGCAACAGAAGCTTGCTGGGTTGGACTGAATCTGTTGTCGTTGAATGAGATCTACACTTCACAGATGGGATTTTTTTTGCTCTAACCCTAATATAAATGCTCCCAAAAGAGGTAGCTGAAAAAGACACAGTGATCAATTATTATGATGACCATTTTTGCAAAAATATGGTTGCATATGAAGAGAGGTAGACAAAGATCTGGTACAGTGGACCGTTACCACAATAGGTCTTCCACAGGTTTTGTTTTTTGTTTTTTTTACAAAAGATATCGTGTACTCATAATGGTTTCATGGTAAAGTGGAAACTTCCTCACATGACAACAACAAAATGCACACAACCTTCATGAAACTCATCAGGAATTTATCTGTAAATAATGTGTGCAAGTGAGTATCTTTGTGCGAGAGTGACGGCATCTTAATCTGCCACTTATTTAAGGAGTCTGGATGTTTGTGTGTGAGGGTGTTTGTGCAGATACAGCTCAGAGTGGGAGCGTCCCCTCACCGGGTGTGTGTGTCGGGGGCCCAGCACCCCCTCTGGCGGGGGACTTGGGGCCGCTGAGACTCTGCCGAGGGCTCGCCATGCGACGTGCTCGTGAGTGCGTGCGTCGTGTGCCGCTTGGAGCTTTTCGCCAGGTACCTGGGCCGCAGGGAGGGGGGAAGGGCAGGGGTGAGGGTGGGAGACAGGAAGCAGCGCTGGTCAGCTCTCTGTCCTTGTTGGATAATGGAGATGGAGGGAAGGCCTGCCCCTTCCCACCTCTGCCAATAGGTGCCATCATTCATCTTAGCCAATCGGAAAGCATAAAAAGAATTACATCGGAGATGGATGTTACAGATTATGGCTATCCCACAATCCCCCTCCCCCAGCATTCACTTTTAGGATTGGATTGATTGTCATTGGTTTTGCAAGCTTTAGAGTTAGCAAAGCTGTGTGAGAAAGAGTGAAAAGGCCCAGAGAATAATTTGGCACCAAATGAAATGAGAGAGACAAAGGAAACTCTTGGTCAAAGAGTCTTGAGTGATAGGAGGGCTGTATTTGGCCACAAATTGCGTTTAGGCGGTGGCAAAAGGCACTTGCGCAATGGAGAAAGGAGACAAGATGGGATAAGCACCAAGAGCGAAGTGGCCACCTCCCATGGGGAAAAGCAGAGCAGCCTAGAGGCACTCACTCCCCGCAACCCAGGACACCAGCGAAGTCTGCAAAATGTGCCGTCTGAAAAGGATCAAGCAGGGAGCCCTCACCTGCACCCTTAAGTCTGTATACCTACTTGGTCCTCACCCTTAACTTGATTTAGTTTTTTTTTTAACATAAAAGTTCTTATTTTATTTAATAAAGATGCTTATAAATCTTCAGAGATTCTGCATTTAGTTGCATAAGCCCACCATATTTTTGGATTTCTTTACTCTAGAATTACCTTATTTCCTGTATAGAGGTTTTATTTGTGACTAACACTAAGGGGATGAGGAAAAAACTTGCACCAATGCAGTGCCCGCTGACTTCCTGTTACAGGTTTTGTGACTACCGCATCATCCAGTTCAGACGGCCCCTGTGCACACAGTCTAGCCGTGCAGCAAAACTGTGCTGGTGGGTTACCTCTGTACTGCCTCCTGATCTGGCTCTCCATCTGAACCCTCTTCATCCACCGGAGCTACTGCAGGGATAGGATGCTGAGAGAGGCAAAGAGTTCACTGGTCAACACGGGTGAGTTCACCACACGGGGAGAATACACAGGTCGGACATGTCTGGTAATCGGGATCCTCACCGGGCTGGCAACAAGTGGCGAGGGCCCTCGTGGCCTCTTTAGGAGCTGAGCAGTTAACTGGATGTTGGCCCCGCCATCAGAAGCTCGTCGACCCAGAGGCCCCATGCCATTAAGCAGCTGCAGGGTGGGTGGTTGCAGCAAGGATTGCTCCTGGAGAGTGACAGGGAGTCCAACATGAGAGAAAAATGAAGTAAACTGGTGGCTTCGAGAAGCCTTCCGTTGCAACTGATGGTACCTTGTATTCCAGCTGCTGTGTTGGCTGTAAGCTCTGTGTGGGCATGAGAGTGTGCATTTGACCCATAGTGGGGACAAGTGGGGGGAAGGGTGGTTGAGGTAATGCACCACGAGGGAAACCAGGGGGCAGTTTCTGTAGATCCTCCTGCATCTCTGTCCTGTTGCACAAGTAATGACAAAAGTTAGTTCACATACCAGAAATCAACTGTAAACAGGAGCCATATTTTCAGTCTCATATTTTATTCATCGATAAAATGTCCCTGAATTATTCACAACAAATTATACTGTGTCATTCGTTTGTCCTTGGTGCGACCCTTCAGTTTAACCACCAAAAAAGAACACACATACACCATCACCCCCGTTTCAACACATCTTCAAATAAGCACTTGCCATTTGTGATCCAGTGGCTGATATAAATAACTACCAGCTATTACATTTGATTGCTTTAGAACCTGACACCAGACTATCTTGGCTGTCCCTGTGATTCCCTTTTTTTTTTTAGAAAGTGGAATCCTGGGACAAAATATAATCTTTCAAAAAAATTAATTTGGGATTTTATTTCAATAACTGCATAAGTCTAGTTAAAATCTAGGCATAAGGTTCTGAAAGCACACACACAAATCACCCCACATACTATATGCATAATGCACAGCCATGGATGACAACTTTCTTAGGTTTTCTTTTTGGATTTACAGCTCAGCAGAATTTTTAAATGTATTTATGTAATCCATTTTATTGCAATCCCATTTGAGACTAAAGCTCAAATAAGCTTATTCACACCTTTGATCCTTCCTATGACGCAAGTTCAACATAAACGGGATTTCTCTTTCTTATCGGGGCTCAATGACCTTAACATGAAAGATCAGGATAATCTGTCAAGTCCTAAATCCTTCTTCGCATTACACACTTCTCACTTTTTGTTGCAATAAGGGAATAATATTGTGACTGTCAGTGGGTGATTTACTGTTTGATGATGAGCAGCACTGCTCAAAACATTTCATTTTAATTAGCCATAATCTATAAACAGTAGTGTGGAAATGACTATTTCTTAATTTCATAATCAAGCACATACAGTAGATTACTAAAGCTTGTGATGTCAGTAAGGCCTGTCAAAAATAAAGCAAATGAATATTCTTATTTTCACAATATGTCTGAGTGTACTAATTAAATGTGTTCTAAAACTGTCCAACAAAATCCACCTTTGGTCTGGTACCCCCACAGTGTGTCGCCTCATTGAAAGGTAGCGAGCCATGGCCTCAGGAGATGGCTCCTCCCCTTCGTCGCTGTCGAGGGTCATGCTGCCATCAGGCTAAAAATGAAATACAGAGTTCAATCATAAAAAGGACCATGCTGGCAGTATGAGTTAGATTAAAAAAAAAAATTCAAAATTATTTGAATTTCTTCTTGCTTTTATGGTACATGCACTGCTGTTTTCTATTAGACTATGGGCTTGATGCCTTGTCATAGGTTCAAATAATGTGTTGACGTCCACATTTTAGCTTTCATTTAGCCTAGGGTCCATCTGATAGGCTGACATAGGAACAGCAACCAAACACAAATAATAGATATGCACTTACTGAGTAAAGAGTAAAAGTAAAAGACTAATAACATCAGTCAAACTATTAGTTAGGAGTAGTTCAGGTTCAAAACCAATGAATAGAAACAGAGATTGTAGTTTGTGCATAATTCCTGATGAAACCAACAACCACTTACACAGCCATTGTTGACTCACCTCAACAATCTGGTTCTCTGGGTTGATCAGCTGGACGTGGGGTACGGTTATGCTAACAGGATTACCTTGTGGGTCTGTCTGCTGAGCACAGAGAGAGAGAGAGAGAGAGAGAGAGAGAGAGAGAGAGAGAGAGAGAGAGAGAGAGAGAGAGAGAGAGAGGTCATATAAGGATTGTACTAATTTGAAGCAATCTTCTTACTACAGTGTGATTGGCAGATGTGGGCTAAAAGCCAATCAGCTCCATTCAGAGGATGAAACGAGGGCTACGTATGAAAGTCAAGCGGATGATTCAATGGAGGCTTTCGGAGACAAAGTCAAGTTATTCTTTTAAGGCACAATGAGTGAAAGCATTGTTCCAAAATGTAACATTAACAAATGCACTGTTGCTCTTCTACCATTACCCTCACCTTTAAAGCAGATCAAAAAAAGATTTAAACTCTTGAGTTAAACATACACACACACACTACATACACTAAAGCTAAGGTTGGTAAGTTTTATAAAAATTGCTTTGCCATGTTTGCTGAAACTGTCACTATGTCCTGACAGCAGCACACGAGACATGTGATTGTGCATCAGTCTGGTTGAACTGAATGTGAATGTTCAATGACAGCCAATGGGAGTAAGTGCAAACTGTCAATCATTACTCATGCACACACTGTGTGGTAGCAGACAGGGATGAGGAGGTGCCTCAGAGCTGTGCCAAAGATCATCTACTGTTGTATTTGTTGAAATTCACTTGGCTTTCAAAGTTAATGACTTCAGCTTTAAAGGTACTGGATGAGAGTTTAGAAACTGTGGCTTTAGTGACATGATGTGCTTACTAAGTGAACCGTCACCCCATTCATATAGATTAAATGAAGTGAATGGTGTTGCAGTTCACTCAGTGTCCCCAGATGGCACTAAAAATGTTTTTAACAATTTCAGTGATTAATATAATAACAACACTGATGGCGAATGAATCACCTGCACAGGATTTAGAGGATAAGTAATGGGGCGCGGGAGAGGAGGACCAACACGCAGCGTCTTGTGTTTCTTGAGGCGGTCAGCCAGGAGACTGTAGATGGCACTGAAGTGATCATATGCATCTGTTTGTAGGGACTGGAGGGGACAGAGTGGGATAAGCATGAGTTAATCAGATAAAGAAACTCAAAAGGCACTTTTCCACTTGGAACCCAAAGGCCTCGTTTGGCCTTGGACCGAACAGTCCTGTTCCGGCACCGGTGGTTTTCCACAGCACAAGGCTCACTGTAGTATGGGTGGGAGAAGGAGGGAGTTGGAGGCGGGGTTTTGAGGGAGTTGGAGGCGGTGCTACATTCCCCTTGAGGCTGCGCCATTTTCCCTGGACCAATTAGTAGTCCAAGAGCTATTTAATATAATTTTGGTGGTGAGGCTGCTGTGTATTATTATGCATTACTCATCTCATGTAACCTTGTGCCATTGCAATGACGCAATTTTTTCGTATATTTAATGTGGACGTGTGGATCTTTAATATCACAGTTACAAGTACTGGGACAGCCATCTAATAAAAAATATCTTACAAAATTACAAGTCCACATTTTCTTTAAAGTGTACTTGTTAATGCTGAGTACAGAATTGGGTGAGGCGCACCAAAACAGTTGTTGCTGTACACCCCACACTCACCCGTCCTTACAATGGCTAAGTTGAATATTTTGTGCAGATAAAACCATTACCTGGGTTGGCAATATGAACGTTTCCAAATACAGAACTTAAAAGATTAGGTGTCCCTGTTGTTGCACATGGATATAAAGCTTGGTCAGTACTGGCTGGCTTTTAATGTATGTGTCAGCAGTTATTGGACTCCATAACGCACTGCAATGACAAATTTTTCCCAACCTTTTTAAGGGTTTTAAGACAGTGTAAAACTTAGTAGTAACAGACAACACATGATGTCAACAGTCACGGGTTTATTCAACATTATTAACAATGGTCATTGATTAATGTACAGTATATACATAATAATGGTTGGGAAAACGGGTCACACAAGCCGTGCGAGGGTTTCAAAGACTGCCATGAGAGTATTATTGAGGGCAGCATTCTGCGCAATTTCCTCCCTTCGTACAGCAACTTCGGCTTCCCTGGACTGACGGACCTCATCCACAAGCAGTGAATTGAGTTCCAACTGTTGCCGCTGGAGCTCCCTCTGCTCACAGTGCTGTTCCCTTTCTGCTTCTTGCATTGATGCAAAAATAGTTGAAAGGTCTTGTTTTGTGTTGCTCCGCTTCCTCTTACCTACAAGACAGAAATGTGAGCTGGTGTCAGTAAAATCAACCTCAAAACATGTAGCAGTACATCCCCAAAAATTAATACAAAAGTTAAATATTTTTGGACACATGTCAGAACTAACTAACTAACTAACCTGCACTTATATAGTGCTTTTCTAGTCACAAAGACCACTCAAAGCGCTTTCACTAGTACTAACCCTCTATTCTAAGGGCCTACAGGAAACAGATATCTAGGGACAATTTAGAACAACCAATTAACCTAACATGCATGTCTTTGGATTGTGGGAGGAAACCGGAGCCCCCGGAGTAAACCCATGCAGCACAGGGAGAACATGCAAACTCCACACAGAAAGGTTCCAACCCCTGCCAGCCTGGGGATTCGAACCAGGAACCTTCTAGCTGTAAGGCAACAGTGCTAACCACTGCACCACTGTGCTGCCCAAAAAGTGAGACCCATATATTATACAGAATCATTAATCAGACAGTGAAGTATTGTTACATTTTAATCATTTATTGGCTCACAGCGCATGAATATCCAAAATTACTTTTCTCGAAAAATCGATGGTTATGTTAAAAATAGATATTAAAAAAAGAGGAGTGTTCTCAAAAGTATGAGGATTTATGGAGAAACGGATTTCATTTTCCAGCTGGAGTGACCATCGCCCCACAGTGCCTAAACAATCAAAACCTGGTGTAATGGACAAGGCATCACTGTGTTTGATTTTGCCAGGAAACTCTCCTGACATAAAACCCATATGGATTGTCAAGATTATGACAGATACCATCTTATATGACTTTAACTGTCTTTTGTGAGTCACAAAAAACACACTGTACCATGACATTGCAGTTATTTTGAGATGTACCTGTACAAGGGACACACACTGGTGAAAGTCAAGTGCTGGGTTTGAAAAAATTACTTTTTTTTATGAGTATCACAACTGTGTATTTTATACAATACATTTAGTAAAAGCTGGGTTTATGTTTCAAATGCCTAGCTTTTTATGGTGGTCAAAAAATTCTAGAGGTGACCCAAATTCTATGGTGGAGAGACCCAGCTGGTCTATCATCTCTGAAGAGTTGGAGCAGGTGGCTGGGGACAGGGAAGTCTGGGCTTCTCTGCTTGAACTGCTGCCTCCGTGATGCGGAGAAGCGGTAGAAGATGGATGGATGGAAAAAATTCTGAATGCATTTATACAGTAGGCTCAACTGAATCATGAAAATGAAGCACGCTGACTTTCAAATAATGAGTTTTGTGCTACAACAGCTCATTAGCTTTTCCATGCCTGTGATTAAATATGCAATTGCATTGCTGGACTTTTTTTGATATGCTTTACATGAAACAATAAACTGTACCGTGAGTATTACATTACTACAATATAATTATATTATTTGACTATTGGGCTTTACCTGTGCGTGAAAGTGTTGACGGTGCCAAACTGTGAGCGAGCTGGACTTGGTTCTGGTGCCGGATGATCTAGATCCGTAGCAAGAGAAGCCGGGTGCTCGTATCGCGGGAGGTGGGCTCCGTCGGTGTGGAAGCATAATCTAAAAAAAAATAAAATAAAATAAAAAACTTTTAACCAGGATTACAACTAACTATTTCATCAGATATTGTCAACACAAAAAACAACATACAAGGACGGACATAGCATTAAGCTAGGTCATCGTTTAAACACGATTAAGTTTTCGTCTGTCCTAAGTGAACTTTCCACTGTTGGAAAAAATAACATAAAGCATGAATATCAGATCACTTACCGTCCTGTATATCACAATATCACGGGTTCAACTGCTGAAGTTGGGTGCGTTGTGGCTGCACATTCAATTCAATTCAATTCGGGTGGCTGGGTCTAATTCCCGGTGCGTCTCCGTGTAATTTCTGGTGCGTCTGTTTGTGCGCCCCACTGCAGGCTTAGTCTGCTTCCCTCTGCATTCTCTCATCAGCCGAAACGCACAGGAAACTCTGCTGGACTGCGGTGTTGGATTTCTGCTGATTTCTGTGAAGCCATTCTCTCGTTGTGGTTTATAATATCACTTGTTCGCGGGCTCACTGATGAAAAATTGCAAATGGCGACCAGCAAGCGATTCTGGAAAGTCAGTGTAACGCCCACTCTCATGATGCTACGCACAGACCAATGAATGACCAGCAGTGGCGTGACGAAACGGGGCCGGGAGCCTTCGGACCTGCTTTTTACGGTGCCGAAAAAAGTGTCAGTTAAACTGGAACTGTTCCGAAAAAGGGAACTGTGAGGCCTTTGGGTTCCGAGTGGGAAACCGGACAATGGAGGCCGATCGGGGCCAAACGGGGCCTTTGGGTTCCAAGTGGAAAAGCGCCTAAAGGGACATCTATCATTTGTTACCAACCTGAAGCGTGCGTTCGCGGTCCAAACCCATCTCAGACATGGCTATCAGCACCTGCTCGTTGATGATCTCCAACTCCCTCTCGGTCTTTACCTGCTCGCACTCTGCTATCAACTGGAATGTAAGAGAAACAGGATAAATTTAAAAAAAAAAAACCTGAAGTAATAGTTGCACAGGTAGAAAATTGCGGGATAACAGAGCCTCCTTCAGAACTAGGTTGTGATTTTGTTGGTCAAATTTATGGTCAAAAAGTGCATGTGAAATGTTCAGGTTAGTAGAAAAAAACAACACCCTTTATAACAACAATGAGAAAACATTTCCTCGATGTGGACAAGGGTCTAATTTTCACTTTGTTAAAGGAGTATTATGCAATCCTGACAAAGTGTTTTATAAAATGGTACTACAGTCCATATTCAAAACAGGTGGAGAGTGATGTTCCTGCCCTCCCTCCTTACTAGAATTCATACAAGTTACCAAGTTGAGGACCACAATGAGAACATACAAGGACACACAGTGGCAAGCAACAGTGACTCCTACACAGTAAGTTAACTGGTAATTTATCATTTGCAATGTTTTTAGTTGTGCAGAAATTATCTCTGGTCCTGTTCAGTTGCTCGTCTCCATAACTACAACAAATGGTGTCCAACAACAGTGTTCTGTTGGAGAAGCCAGTATTTCAGCTTAAATTTTGAGTCTCAGGTGACACTTGATGGATATCTCTATGATTCATTAGTATTAGCGATCATATTGATATCTCTTAAGGGCAGCCAATTAGAAGAAAGATGTCAGCAAGAAAAAAAAATTATAAAAAAACAGTGAAATCAGACACAGAAAGAATGACAATATGAAGGTGAAATAAGAACAGCAGGTAGACTTTAATGCAACACATACACATGTAGAGTGGGAGGACTTCTTAAGGTACGTGTCCACTGGTTCCGTCGTTTTTCCGCTTCCCATTCATTGTGTATTGGAAACAGCGGAAAGCATTTGGGTGCAGAGCAGTCAAAAACCGTACTGTGGTGTGCCGAGTCACCCGTGGGTACCCTACAGCTCATTTGCATAAAGATTTCCATCGGTCATGATTTTTTTTTTTTCCCATACGGTCATGAACCGGAGGCAGCACTCTCGTCCTGAACTTTTAAACCAGCAGTTTATGATGTCAAATAACGACGGATTCATTAACTGAACCTACTATTTCTCACACGAAATGATGTTAGTAACACTTTTCGCTGGTTTGTTTTAAAGATATGGAGACCAAGGACGCCATATTGCCCGGTAGCAGTGGAGTGCTGAAGACTGCCCACAGCTGGACCCATTAACCAATCCAGTAAACCAGCCAGTTGGAGGAGAAGACAGGGGGGGGGGGGGGGGGGGGGGGGAGAGAAGCAGTCTGTACGTTACCTGTTGTTGTGAAGACATGAAGGAGAACTTAATAACCGCTGTTTCAAGCAATCCGATACTATCCACCTTATTCCTAGGCCCCATGATGCCTTGCGTGAATTATGGTAGCGACTTCTGGTACTAGTTTAGAACGTATTGTTGTCACTGAAACAGGACACTTTTCCTGTTAAAAAACAATGACTTTGGCATCAGAAATGCAGGAACACGGCCTCTTGCACCTCAAAACAGTAATATAATCATACCACTTCCCAGGACTATCGAGGGATGGAAAGATGACCTTAAAAAGTGGCCTCGTACACAGTAGCTCCATGTGGACTATACATTAAAATGAATTTGAAAAACTTTTAAAAATGCAATTTTAAATGCCCCTGCAACTCCACTTACACTGACTGATTTAACACTGCAGCAGCCAAAACCGGACGTTCCGTCCATAATCGTTCCTACAGCAGCACCCTCAGGGATAAGGTGGATGCGACCAGTCCTTGCCATCATATAGAAACAACATACAAAGGAATGAGGCATGAAGAGCAGTGGAACATGGGCTTATCCAGCTGAAGCTCACAAACCAGGCGGTCAAATTCGACATGCATTGTGCGGGTCTGTAGGATTGGGTGAACCCAAAACCAGCGGCGACGACGACAAAGTCACCTTTTGTAGCAAATATACCAGCACTATTAAAACAATCTGTTCATGGTTATTAACGACTATTCCAGTACTTTCTCCCACATTGCTCAACATCGCCAAGCCGAGAACTATGCTAGACACCCCTTTTCCGCGCCTCACAGGTTGCAGATTCCTTTCCGAAAAATCCTGACCAGCGGACACGTACCATTATACATCTCCATCAAATCCTCAGGCTGGCAGAGGTAGGGGCCTTTCAGGTTGGAACTTGTATGTGCTGTGCGGGTTTACTCTGAGTACTACGGTTTCCACCCCCAATCAAGACATGCATGTTAAGTTATATAGACGTGGACAAAATTGTTGGTACCCCTCTGTTAATGAAAGAAAAACCCACAATGGTCACAGAAATAACTTGAATCTGACAAAAGTGGTAATAAATAAAAATTCTATGAAAATTAACCAATGAAAATCAGACAATGCTTTTGAATTGTGGTTCAACAGAATTATTTTAAAAAACAAACTCATGAAACAGGCCTGGACAAAAATGATGGTACCCTTAACTTAATATTTTGTTGCACAAACTTTTGAGGCAATCACTGCAATCAAATGATTTCTGTAACTGTCAATGAGACTTCTGCACCTCTCAGCAGGTATTTTGGCCCACTCCTCATGAGCAAGTTGCTCCAGTTGTCTCAGGTTTGAAGGGTGCCTTCTCCAGACAGCATGTTTAAGCTCCTTCCACAGATGTTCAATAGGATTTAGATCAGGGCTCATAGAAGGCCACTTCAGAATAGTCCAATGTTTCGCTCTTAGCCATTCTTGGGTGTTTTTAGCTCTGTGTTTTGGGTCATTATCCTGTTGCAAGACCCATGACCTGCGACTGAGACCAAGCTGTCTGACACTGGGCAGCACATTTCTCTCTAGAATACCTTGATAGTCTTGAGATTTCATTGTACCCTGCACAGATTCAAGACACCCTGTGCCAGATGCAGCAAAGCAGCCCCAGAACATAACAGAACCACCTCCACGTTTCACAGTAGGGACAGTGTTCTTTTCTTGGTATGCTTCCTTTTTGCATCTGTGAACATAGAGCTGATGTGCCTTGCCAAAAAAGTTCCAGTTTTGTCTTGTCTGTCCATAGGACATTCTCCCAGAAGCTTTGTGGCTTGTCAACATGCAGTTTGGCAAATTCCAGTATGGCTTTTTTATGATTTCTTTTCAACAGTGGTGTCCTCCTTGGTCGTCTCCCATGAAGTCCACTTTGGCTCAAACAACAACGGATGGTGAGATCTGACACTGACGTACCTTGGCCTTGGAGTTCACCATGAATGTGTTTAGAGGTTGTTCTGGGCTCTTTTGTTACCATTCGTATTATCTGTCTCCTCCTGCGGCCACGTCCAGGGAGGTTGGCTACAGTCCCGTGGATCTTAAATTTCTGAATAATATGTGCAACTGTAGTCACAGGAACATCAAGCTGCTTGAGATGGTCTTATAGCCTTTACCTTTAACATGCTTGTCTATAATTTTCTTTCTAATCTCCTGAGACAACTCTCTCCTTTGCTTCCCCTGGTCCATGTTTAGTGTGGTACACACCATGACAACAAACAGCACAGTGACTACTTGTCACCCTTTAAATAGGCCGACTGAATGATTACAAGTTTGTAGACACCTGTGATGTTAATTAGAGGACACATCTTGGTTGAACATGTCCCTATGGTCACATTCACATTATTTTCAATCTTTTCTAGGGGTACCATCATTTTTGTCCAGGCCCGTTTCATGATTTTGTTTTTAAAATAATTCTGTTGAACCACAATTCAAAAGCATTGTCTGATTTTCATTTGTTAATTTTCATAGAATTTTTATTTATTACCACTTTTGTCAGATTCAAGTTATTTCTGTGACCATAGTGGGTTTTTCTTTCATAAACAGAAGGGTACCAACAATTTTGTCCACGTCTGTATGTGATTCTAAATTGGCCCTAGGCATCTGTCTCAGAAGGTTAACAAAGTTAAGCACTTTGAGTGTGTAAGTATGCCAGATTTAGCAATACTGCTAATTTGCATCTGTAGTCCCCCAGCGGGTCACAAAAACACACAAGCAATCATATAGGAGAAGAACAACTGCAATGAAACTGTACAGAGTGGATATGCTAAAGTGCAAGAGTTAAGGTGCTACAAAACAAAACATTCAAATGTTACATGAGTGAAGTGCTGTGCCAGATTTAGCAATACTGCTAATTTGCATCTGTAGTCCCCCAGCGGGTCACAAAAACACACAAGCAATCATATAGGAGAAGAACAACTGCAATGAAACTGTACAGAGTGGATATGCTAAAGTGCAAGAGTTAAGGTGCTACAAAACAAAACATTCAAATGTTACATGAGTGAAGTGCTGTGAATGCGTACATTCACCCAAGCACCTCACAGCAACAACAAACAGCAACAAACAAGAGGCGAGGCATATGTGTGTGACGCACAGGCACATATACAGTATAGAGTCATATGAAAAAATTAGGATACAGTGTTTCCTCTGGCTTAAAGATCTTGGCGCAGTGGCAACATATTTTTCGGGGGGGGGCAGAAAACACATGACACAATTGTAACCAGAATATGTTAATTTTACACTATTATAGTATTGTACAACTGAGGCTTGAATATTGGAATATTGGGCCAGTTGGGGTCCCACCCAGAAGTCTTGTGTTTAGACTTTTTTTGTGGCGTTATCCTTCTCTCCTTCCTCTGCTCTCACCTCTCCTGGACCCTCTGCCTGAACACTTTCCTCTCCTTGGCTCCTCTCTTCTATCTCATCTTGCCCTCTCTGAGCTTTGTCTAATTCAGGTTCTCTCTCTGTCTATGGTGGTATACAAACAGGTTAGAAAATACCAAATGTCATGTTTTGTCCTGCAGAATTTTTTTTTCATGGTTTACATAAATAACCAAAATGTAAATTTTTTGTGTTTTTATTCTAGCATTTCTTTTTTTCCATTGACAAAGAGTAGGAAAGGGAAGGGAAACAAACATTCATAATAGTAATTTACTCATTCATACTTAAATTATATGATCAGAGGTGGGTATAGCAGCCAGAAATTCTACTCATGTAAAAGCAGTACTATAAAATTAATAATTATAAGTAGACAACCAAAAATTTCTAGTTGAGTTAAGGGTACAAAGAGCACCCACTTAAAAACTTGAGTAATGACTTCAGTCTTGAAGGTTTGAGGTTTTTCTCCAAAATTTATAACAATTTTCTTATAGTTTTCTACTTTTCTCTGTAAATTTATCTACATTTGCAACACTTTTACTCAAATTTTTAATTTTCTCTTGTAAAATTATGACTTTTCTTGTACATTTGAGACTATTATAAATGTGGATTATTTTATGGCTAATTTTTATCTTTTTAATCCATCCATCCATCCATCTTCTTCCACTTAATCCTTTTTGGGTCGCAGGGGGGCTGGAGCCTATCCCAGCATCTTTGGGCGAGAGGCAAGGTACACCCTGGACAGATCGCCAGTCCATTGCAGGGCCAACACAGAGAGACAGACAACCATTCACTCTCACAGTCATACCTAAGGACAATTTAGAATCCCCAATCCAACTTTATTTATAAAGCTTTTTAAAAACAACGACAGCTGACACAAAGTGCTGTACATCAACGATAAATAAAATATAAATTCAATAAAATACAGCTAAAGTACAAAACAGCACAAACAAAACAACAGTCATACAATAAAGACAATAAGGACAAATAAAATCAATGTCTCAAACTACGTCAAAAGCCAGAGAAAAAAAAATGGGTTTTAAGAGGAAAAAAAATCAATTGACTGGAATGAAATTGACATGACAATAGTGAAAAAAGTAATTGAAGGAATTGTTAAACCACTCACCCACATCTGTAACCTGTCATTTCAAACTGGTAAATTTCCAAACAAAATGAAAATAGCAGAAGTAATACCACTATACAAAACAGGAGACAGTCATTATTTCACAAATTACAGGCCGGTCTCTTTACTCTTACAATTCTCCAAAATACTTGAAAAAAATCTTCACTAAAAGACTGGATGATTTCATTGAAAAACACAACCTCCTTACAGACAGCCAGTATGGTTTTAGAGCAGATAAATCTACATCTTTGGCACTGATCGAACTTATAGAAGAAATTACTAGTTGTATAGATAAAAAAAAAGTTTGCTTTAGGAGTATTTATAGATTTAAAGAAAGCTTTTGACACCATTAACCACAGAATTCTACTGAGGAAATTGGAAAGGTATGGGATAAGAGGGGTCGGACTGAGTTGGGTGGAAAGTTATTTAAGTAACAGACAACAATTTGTACAAATTGTTGAGCACAAATCACCCTTCATGGACATCACTTGTGATGTGCCCCAGGGGTCAGTTTTGGGACCCAAACTCTTTATCTTGTATATAAATGACATATGCCAAGTATCAAAAATTCTAAAATTTATTTTGTTTGCGGATGGCACAAATATCCTTTGCACTGGTGAGAATTTGCAGCAGGTTTTAGAGGTGGTCACAACTGAAATGAAAAGGTTAACGCAGTGGTTCAACAAAAATAAATTATCTCTAAATCTGAAAAAAAACAAAGATTATGTTGTTTGGAAATTATAAAATAAATCATGAAATAATGGTAACGATAGATGATACCAGAATAGAAACAGTACAGGAAAATAAGTTTCTGGGGGTGACGCTAGACAATAAAATCTGCTGGAAACCTCACATCAGTCACATCCAGGCCAAGTTGGCAAAATGTATAGGGATACTGGAGAAGACAAAACACATCTTGGACTATAAATCATTGTTCTTACTGTACAATTCACTGTTTCTACCTTATCTTAACTACTGTGTAGAAGTCTGGGGAAACACCTACAAGACCAACCTACAGCCAATATGCACATTACAAAAAAGAGCTATAAGGATAATAAATAATGTAGGATATAGAGACCATACCAGTTCGTTGTTTTTAAAGTCACATGTCATAAAGTTCATCGATTTAGTTAAATTTAAGACAGCACAAGTCATGTACAGGGCAATTAATAATCAACTCCCAACTAATATACAAAAAATATTCAAAAAAAGAGACGATGAGTATAATTTGAGAGGAGACAAACTTTACAAAACCTAAGATACGAACAACTAAGAAAAGTATGTGCATATCTGTCTGTGGGGTGGATTTGTGGAACAGTCTGGAGCCGGAACTGAAACTATGTACAAACAGAAATCAATTCAAAAATAGGTATAAACATTATTTGCTGAAAGAATATACTGTATGTTAGAGGGGTAGTATTTATATGTACGATTCACTATGCTCACTCTGGGACACTATGGAATGGTAGGTGGGACAGCACTGTGTATATCTGTGTTGTTTGGGGCTGGTTTTGATGTATGGACTGTATGTATGTTGGGATGGATGGGTGTTAATGTTGATATGCACAAAATATAGTTAATTGTTTACTTGGGGTCTTAAATGTGGTCATTTGTATATATTTCACATGGGTTGTATTTATGGAAAAGAGGAGTTGGAATATTAATAAGTGTTCACTTCTTCCTTCTCCCTTTCGAACACTGTATACTGTTACTTTATTCCACCTGTCATTTGTTTTGTTTTTGTTTTCCTTTTTTGTTTGAAATAAAGTATGTATCTATCTATCTATCTATCTATGAGGAGTTTTAAAACTGGACAGTGACGAGGTCTGTCTGACGGACAAAGGCAGATTATTAAAAAAAATACAGTTTTTCTAATAAATCTGAAACAGAATGTGGCAAATTTTATGCTTTTTTTCCCTCATACAATTTAAACTTTTGACCACAATTTTGTAAAGCCAGAACAGAACAATAACTTTAACTCTGAATTCAAAGAAATATAATTATCAAAATTATATTTAAAGAAATAAATTAACTTAAATGACCAAGGATGCCATTATTTCTGTTATAATATTTCTATATATTTATAGGTTTTTTTTAGAACTCTCACCACCACCCAGACAGCAGGAAAAACCTCCCTTATTTTGAAATCCAAATGTTGGCACGTTTAGTTTGTCTGAAGGCTGCTAACAGATTAAAATCCCTGACTTTGTGAATTTCGGTCATCTTAACTTGCCAGGTACATAATAGGGAACATAACATAATATTGTAGTGGCTGGTGAAATATATCTTCAACAATTCATCAGCCCCCCTTGCCTTTCCCTTCATATGAAACCGGCTGCAATAATCACTTAGCTAAGCGACTCTTCTATTGTTTCTCCCGTTTCCAGCGGGTTAAAACCATGATCAATGCCTCCAGTGCTTACATGCCTCTTCTGATTTTTTTCCGTGTTTAAAGTACTTTAATAAACTCATGTTTCTCTCGGACAGTCACGTTAGCGAGAGACTCTGCCTGACTGGAAAGCTCACGTAGGCGGGCGCTTCTAAACTCTGCTAGGATGACAGCCACGCACGTTGTTTGTGTGCGCGCTTGCGGAAAGTCATTGCTTCATACATTTTTCTTAAATTCATATCTCCTCATTAGCGTGGTGGTAATTTTTCTGGGGAGGTGGGCCGCCACCCAGAAATATTATCAGAGGAAACCCTGGGATACCCTGTATAAGCCTGTGTGTGTGTTTTGTTTTTTTTACATATTTGGACATATGGATATTTAATATCAGTGTTTAAAATACTGGGAGATTCATGTAATACAACAATTAAAAATGAATTAAAGACTTTTCAAATTTTCTATAAAATATAATTCTAAACAAATAGCGAGGAATAAGTTAGGATACCCCCATCTTTTTTAGGACACCCCCACATTCATTCCCACTTAAAATGGCTAAAATAAATGTTAAAAAATGCAAATAAAAACAAAAATAAGGTTAGACATAGATATGTGAACACTGCTTAATAAAGAACTGAATATTTCATGGGGTGTCCTAATTTTTTTACATGACTGTATATGTGTATGCCGCAGAGCAACCACTAGTTATGGGTACAGTTTTGGTTGTTAACCTCTTGCACTCCGGTGTACCGCGGACGGGCACGTCTCTGCGTCCTAGAGCGCACGAGGGCGCTCTTGTGCGCTCTAGGACGCACGAGGGCGCTGCGTCCAAGTGCGCATTGAAAAAAAAAAGCTGCATTTCCGTTCTTCCACTACAGACACAGCCGCGAACAGATCAGATATGATTGACCTCTCATTCGACTAATAAGAGCCTTGAATTGGGTTTCTGAAACCTTGAAGAACCAATGACTGAAAACCTAGCAAGAAGGACCCGCCTACCAACGCTGTGAATGCAGCGAGCCAATTGAAGCACAGAAGTTCGCAAGCTGTTTTGTGTAAGGCTGGGTGAAGGCAGACTGCTGCAGCAGATGAAAAAAGGACCCGCAAGAAGAACCTGCCACAGACCCAGCAGCACGGAGATCACCCACAAGTGCGACCTGTGTGACAGGGACTGCCATTCGCGCATCGGCCTGTTCAGCCACAGGCGGTGCTTTTTTTTTTTTTATTCCAGCAGAATAGACGTTTAGGATTCTCTTCCATGGTCATCATAGACCGACAGAGGCCGACGACGAAGGCTGGGTGACACACACGCGTTCGCCAGTCTTTTTGAATTACTACTGTTATTTGTTTTGAAAAATAGTTCGCCAAAACCACAATCATGGAAGCACAAAACCGCAATAATGGAATTACACTACCGTTCAAAAGTTTGGGGTCACTTAGAAATTTCCTTATTTTTGAAAGAAAAGCACTGTTTTTTTCAATAAAGATAACTTTAAACTAATCAGAAATACACTCTAATATCTAATATACATTGCTAATGTGGTAAATGACTATTCTAACTGCAAAAGTCTGTTTTTTGGTGCAATATCTACATAGGTGTAGAGAGGCCCATTTCCAGCAACTATCACTCCAGTGTTCTAATGGTACAATGTGTTTGCTCATTGCGTCAGAAGGCTAATGGATGATTAGAAAACCCTTTTGCAATCATGTTAGCACAACTGAAAACAGTTTAGCTGGTTAGAGAAGCTATAAAACTGACCTTCCTTTGAGCAGGTTGAGTATCTGGAAAAAATTATTATTTCAAATACAAATCATTATTTCTAACCTTGTCAATGTCTTGACTATATTTTCTATTC
Organism: Pholidichthys leucotaenia; assembly: GCA_020510985.1. Taxonomy (NCBI): domain Eukaryota; kingdom Metazoa; phylum Chordata; class Actinopteri; order Cichliformes; family Pholidichthyidae; genus Pholidichthys; species Pholidichthys leucotaenia. The sequence continues at coordinate 122,680,387 of CM035847.1, read as the reverse complement.
ATTTTACAACTCATGGTGGTAAATAAGTGTGACTTTTCATGGAAAACACAAAATAATTGTCTGGGTGACCCCAAACTTTTGAACGGTAGTGTATGTTTTGACCAGGTCGCGAGACCAGAACCACGACTTGTAACAAGCGGACCAGCATTGCGTTCGTCTGACAATGAGGAAGAAGTTCGCCAGCTATGCTGCTGCTGTGAAGAGGTAAGTGTTATAAGCTAAATTATTCTTTATCCCTGAAAATTGTAATCAAAAATGACTTTTGACCGATCGGTAAATTACAGCTGTGCGTCATCGCCACATGACGGACCGCTGCGCAACGGGCGATGTCCGTCCTCTGTAGCGAGGGGGGGGGGACAACCCCCCCCACACACACACACACACAGCACTGAGTGTCACCTTTCATTAGTGCCCAAGATGAAGATTCTATATTGAATCATTCAAAAGTTACAGACGTTTTTCCAAACTATGCCATTTGGCACAATTTGGCACAGTTCAAAAATGCCTGGGAACTACCTGAGAAAAAAGCTGTGTAATATATTCATTTTTTGTGGTATTGTTACAAAATTTTGACCTCAGCTGGATAACACTTGGTTCTACATTTCTGTTGCATTTTCCAGCCCGGATCTGAAGCTGTGTGTTATTTGCAAGCATTTGTATCCAAAAAAACACCCAGGCGAAATTTATTTTCTTCAAGTTCAGTATGTTTAGATGACTGTTACTCAGTGGCCGGAGCACTTAGAGAGATTATGACTGTTTTGCCAAAAAATTCAAAGTGTTTTCTTTTAAATGAGACCAACCCCATGAAGATGCTGCAAAGGGTTGATAGAACAGCTTTTGATTTACTTTGGGCATGTTATTTTTTGGCATTTTTAGGGAAATTGACCGGAGTGCAACGGGTTAAAAAGCCAATTTTTACAATGCGTCTTAAAAATGTTTAGTGTGGTACGTTCTCTGATTGCAGGTGGTATGTTATTCCAGATCTTGGTGTCCCTCACTGATAGCACAGATTGAGCAAATGTGGTGCGTCTGTGGGGGATCTCACAGTCTCCTCTAGTGATTGCTCTGGTGGTTGTACCGGTGACAGTTCTCAGTTTGACATATTCTCCCAGGGCGGGTGCATAGCCATTTCATATTTGTGACCCGTGCTGACAAAATGAGTCACTTTGAAGAAATTATCAAAATTGAGGTTACGTTTTTTTTCCATATTCTGTATTGAAAGACCTTCAAAATGATATTTGATTTGTAGTAAGTGCACAAAAACGGACCCAGAAAAAGACGATTTGTTTAAATTTTGGCTAGGTTTAAAACTCGCGTTTGATTGGTTGGGAGTTAAGTCTCCACCAAAACATATGTATTTTTAAAAAGTAGGATTTCAGGCACTCACAGGGGTTTTCCCGGGACTTGCCGCTAGCAAATAAAGAAAGAGTCATGATTTATGACTTCTCGTGCCTGTAGCTCGTAGTGACGCAGTGTGCATGCCGACTCATTTTGCCAGCACGGGTCACATTTTATTAATTGAACAGGCAAATTTGAGAGCTTTATAATTTTCAAAAGACAGTAAATTGTATTTCTTGTAAATGTGACAGCAATGATATGTGGTATCTTTCTTATCAAGGATTTTATGGCTTTTTTTGTATAAAGATTCAGTGGGTTTGATTATGGTTATACCAGTGAGTGACCAGTTGATAAACCAGTAATCGATGTGTGAGAAGATCATTGCATGCAGAAACATTTTGGCCACACTATCTGTCAGCAATGGTCTCATTTGTTTAAAATTTCTTAAGACTGAATTTGATCATGTTTGAGATTTTTTTGATGTGTTTTTTAAAGGTTAATGAGTCTAAAACATGCCGAGGTACTTAAATTCCTCGACTAGTTGCAGCTCCTCCCCTTTTAAGAAAATGTTTGGTTTGTAATATTTGATCGTTGTTTGGTAAACATAAAGCCAACTTTTTTTTTTAGATAGCTTACCACTATCAGTGTCTGTCCTGAGTGAATGAATAATGGACTCACTTTAAGCGCTTTCAGATGTCACTTGACATGTAAAATGCCATATAAATCTAATCCCTTATTATTATCATCCATCTTCTTTCGCTTAATCCTTTTCGGGTCGCAGGAGGCTGGAGCCTATCCCAGCATCTTTGGACGAGAGGCAGGGTACACCCTGGACAGATTGCCAGTCCATCGCAGGTATTATTATTATTATTATACATTCAAAGATTCGTCAACTTCTACTGAAAAGACTAAGTATAAGAAATAAATACTTAAACAAAAAAACAAGGATTCAAGACACCTGAATCACTTTTTAAAGGTAATGATATGCTCACCCTGTCAAACTCCGGGTCTGGGTCTCCTTGCCTCATCCACTTGTTCTTACAGATCTGCTCCATAGTCAACCGCCTACTGGGCTCCAGCACCAGCATATGCCTAATTAGGTACTCACAGTCTGCAACAACACAGACAACAGCAGTGTCTCAGATGTTACACTTTAAACAAAAACATAGTCAATATTACAGGAGTGTACGTAGTATATGAACAACCTAACATCTCACATGGTTTTTAAATAATGTCAAACTAATGCTAACACACCTTAACTGCAAACATGCATATACATCATCTGTCAAAATAGGATGTGTCATTTTTATTTATTTTTGCAACAAGAATCATGAACAAATAAACAGGGAGGAAAAGTGGAAAAAATTAAAAACTTGTGAAATTGGGTTTGGAGACATAAGAGCTGAGTAGGTTTCTACCTGTGGACATGAAGAATGGGATGCGGAATTTTCCACTGAGGACACGTGCCCGCAAATTTTGTAGTGTGCTGCCATCAAAGGGCAGCGCACCACACACAAGAACGTATAAAACAACACCTAAACTCTAAGCACAAGAAGGAAACAAACTGTTAATACATTGCTGTCACATACAGTTTCTACAAATTATTTTTAAAACTGAAAGAACACTAAAAACATTCATTCAATCAATACTGTATTAGTTTTTCAAGTAACAGTTTCTGAAAAGTTCAAACTAGCACTCTACCCAAGAGAGACCTGCTACAAACCTACAAATGGACTCACCCATATATCTACTTTAGGTCCATCATACTCCTTCCCCTCAAACAATTCTGGCGCAGCATAGGGAGGGCTGCCACACCATGTCTTCAACAGCTGACCTCGAGAAAACAGGTTGCTGAAGCCAAAATCTGACCGGAAAGAGAAGCTGATTTAATGTCATCAGGAAGGAAACGCAAGCTAAAATACTTGAAAACATCCATAATCATTAACCAAGCAAGTACCAAACCAATATGATTCTAAAGGTGCATTCAGACCAAACACACAAAACGTATTGGTTTTGTTGTTATTGCACAGCTCCACTGAGCCTTTTAAATTGCCCCTCGGGGATAAACTTTTTTTTTAGTTGAACTGAATTTGAACTGGACTGTACTGAAACACAGAAGTGCACCGCAAATACATGTAAAGTTAATGTAAACATGTGGAAAACGTGAATTTGTGTTTTCGCGTCAGAGGGATTTGGTAGCGCTAGCTAGTAACCAGCCTTAAGATTTTGCCATCACTAGAGCAAAAGCATCTACACTGGAGAGCAATCTAGTTTGAAAATGACACTGACACTCACCTGCAGACAGTTGGACCAGGCGCTCTGGAGTTGAACCAGAGTGTCGGGAGTTATCCACCCATGGACTCCTGCTATGGATGCAGTTAGCGGGACATTGCTTGCGGCACTGCGATTTGTCTGCACACAGTCTTGTACTATGGGAGCCCAAGCATGGTCAAGCTCTCCATGTTGGCCAGAGGCTAACCTACGTAGACCAGCTCAGGAAGGACACTGGCCTCCAGTCAATTGACAATAAGACCCATCATGCTGGACAGACCATCATGGCATGTTGTCGCTGGCCAGTCTCGAGGAGACTCGACCTACTAACTAACTAATGGATGTGCTAACGAGGAGCTGTAGAAGTTGTAAAAGAAGCTGTAGCAGCTGTAGAAGTTATAAAGGCAATCCCACCCCTCTGCAACGTGAATTTAAGTCTGCTCACTTGTTTACATTGAGTTACCATGTAATCACGCAGTGCAAAAATATCTGGTCTGAAGACACCTTTAGGGTTCTTAGTACTGCACCATTAACACACCAGCAATTTTAATGTTAAGGTTGTGGTCCAGTAGCAGATTCTCAGCCTTCAAGTCTCTGTGGACGATGTTGCGGCAGTGACAAAAATGGACTGCTGCCACGATCTGCTTGAACTTCTTTCTGGCATCCTTTTCTGCCATACGCCCATGAGCCACTAGGTGGTCTTCAAGGAAAAAAAACAAAAAAACAAAACAAGAGTCAATATTTGGAGGATTATGAAAATGTCATCAGCACATAACCAAGTAGTCTATCTGCTACGTACCCGTTTAGGGACAAGAGCTTTTGTTTCATTAAATTGAAAGCCTGCTGAAACAAAGACTTGTTTGGTCTATATAGAATTGGTAATGCTTCTGATTCTGTCTGGAATTAATCTATGAAGACAACATTTTAGCAAGAAAGAAAAACAGAATGAAAGCACAATGGAATCAACGAAGTTGTAAGTAGGGTGAAAGATCACAGGAAAAAAGAAACCATTATGAATTAAACAATGAATTGTATGGAAAACTTAACTATTTAAGTTAAGGAAATAATAGTACTACTCTCACTGGCCACTTCACTAGGTATACTTGGTTAACTGCTAATTTACACACTTATCTAAGGCCATCTCAAATACCAGTTTTGGGGCTCTAAATAGCAATCCAGAACAGAGCCACAAATATTCAGTACAGAATTGGACTGCATGAGCATCACTGTCTTATCAGGAATGTGGTTTATTTTAATTTAGATTTTTTTAAAATGTAAATTTATTGGATTCATCCTATATTTTCAGCTTTTCTTGTAAATTTGAGACCTTTTATCTCATAAAATCGTGAATTTTTTCATATATGCTTTTTCCCCGTATATTTTTATTATACATTATATAGGTAACATTTATTTTTAAATTTGTCATTTTTTTCTTATAAATTTACAATGTTACTCAGGTAAATTTGTGACTTTTTTTGGTAAATATCATCACCATCAAGTTGGGTTTTTTTCTTGCAAATTTGTGAGTTTTTTTTGATAAATTTGGAAGAGGTAAATTTGTAATTTAGCAGTTACAGAGAAGAAGTGAATATCCAAATACCAAAGGTGTGTTCCAATTGTCCAACAGTGTACTCCAAAGTGGACTGCACAGGGTATGCTGCCATACTAAGTGAGACTCCAAACCAAAGGAAGTGAACGGTCTTCAGTTCAAAGGGAACTGAGAACTGAGCAGGAAAGAAGCGAACAACAGTACGTCACTTCACCAGAAGTTGACAAGAAGATTACCCATAAGCCATTGCACCTCAAATACAAGAAAAACAAACTATTGTTGCCAACATTATTAACAAGCTAAACTGATGCTGGTTATTGTTTATATCAACTGATAGTAATAAAAAATATTTGTATTAATATTTTATTTAATAAATATAAATTATCCACCATAGTATCAGTACGTGTCCATGGTTACCGTGGTAACGCACAGAGGAGCGGGTGACTGTTGCAGGACGTTTCAAATGGAGAAATTTTGTGAAGGGCAGTTAACTGATATTCCCTGAGAATGAAGCAGGGAGTGGGGAATACAGTTGGAAGTACACTGTGGATCGGAACGGAGCTCAAATGTGAAACCCAATACCAGTGTAGTGAATTAATAACCAAATAAAGAGGAAACTATCCAGTGAGAAGCAGTTCCCTAGCCAAAATGCCTTGTTGATGCCAGAGAGGTATTGACAATGTTGGAGCTCATAGAAAAACAAGAGTGACTAAAATAATTACAAACAACGTATACAGAAAAGCATTTCTCAACACACAACATGTCCAACCTTGGAGCAGATGGGCTACAGCAGCAGAAGTCCTCAACTCGTGCCACTCCTGCCAGCTAAGAACAAGAAACTGAGGCTACAATTCAAGCAGGCTGACCAAAATTTGATAATGGAAGACTGGAAAAATGTTGCCTCGAATGATGTGTCTTGAATTCTACTGTGACATTTGAACGGTAGGGTCAGAATTTGGTGCAGGCATGATAAAAGAAATTACGCATGCATGGATGTGCAGCCGACGAATCTGCAGCAAATGCATAATGCTGTCATGTAAATGTGGAACATTATTTCTGAGGAGTGTTTCCAGCACCTTGTTAAATCTACTAAGCCACAAAGAATGAAGGGATTCTAATTTGGTACTTAAAAGGTGCATCTAATGAAGTAGTTGGCTGAGTGTATAATGTAATCTAATAATAATGAATATTAACATAGTGCGGGGCAATAAAACAATCACGATATTTTAATCGAAGGGGGAAAAAATGACAATGATAAACGTAAGCTTTAAAATTCAATCATGTGCCCCATCACAGAGCACGCATGCTTGGCCTAACACCAGCTAAACAGCTAATCACAGTCAACATGTTGCCCGCTCCTGAGAAGACGAAACTTAACATTACTATTGTGGTAGTGTGAAAGAAAAAAATGTCAGCAACCAGGATGTCCTGGTGAGTGAAGCAGATGAGCGAATTCTCACATCTCCGCAGGGACAAAGTGGTACAGTGGTGGACTGGACCGCCCCAGCGAAATCACAGGTTGCTGAGGGTGTCTCGCACACCTGGAGGATGACAGAATGAATATCCAACCCAGAAAAGAACCCCTTCCCTAATGTCTCCTTCTCCACTGGACCAAGCGGAATGAAGCGCTGTTGCAAGAATAAATTCACTGATTCTACTGCAGCTGGGCCCATCTCCGACTGCGCCAAGAGCAGTCCATGCTATGGCTTCCTCCCAGGACTCCATTGGGCCAGCATGATGCTGGTTATAGTGATCCCCTCTGCTTTGAATAAAAGTGACCCACCATCATCCTCTCCTCTCCCTGTGACAATGTGACCCAAATGGACGGACCAATAAGTTCAGTGTTCTCCTGTATTATTATCGTCAGAATTTTGTGTTAGCCATTTTATTTGTTTGGAATTGACCGAAGAATTCATCTGTTTTTGTTTGTATTCCGCTACGCTTGTCAGAATTACAGTTTTATTGAAATTATTACATTTATTTGAAATACAGATGTATAATGTTCTCAAGTACATCTGTCATGTTCAGTGCTCCCAGATGGGAAATGAAGAAATATTGTACTGTCGCTTTAAAATTATTGTATTTTGACCCAAACTATCGTATGTACTAAAACAGCTTGAAAAATCACAGGCTAGGACAGTGCATTTAAAAACAAAGCTATTCTATATGTATGGAAGTGCAGTAATTTAAGGAATAAATGCAGAGGCTCAGCCATTTGAATTAAACAACTGCTGTATGCACTGTCACACACACACACACACACACCCACACAGTGAACTGTACCTTTTTGCACAACCACTGCTTCCATCCTTTTTTCCCCCTTGTCCTGTCAAGCAGCTAGGTAAGCAGAACAGAAATCTGCTTCTGTTATTGTGCCAAACAGATTTACTTTGCCAAAAGGAGTTTTATACAGCACATCTATGTACTGTATATTATGTATAGACTGCTCTTGTAATAACTTTTAATACGTTATTTAAATTGTTTTACCCATGAAAGACCCAACGGAGGGAATGGGGAAGGGAGCGGTGGAAAGAAAAGAAAGAGAAACAAACAGAAAACAAAAACTGACAACTGAAACAAACAGCAACGCAACCCCACCCCCCACCACCCCCGGAAATGCCAAGCAAGCAAGACAGCGCCACCAACCCCCAAAGAGCACAAATGTCCCAAAGCCAGCAAGCCCTAGGACCACCATGCAACCACCCCAGGATGAATGGCCAAGGGAGGCTGGGCCACAAAGCAGCCGGCATGGCGCACCCCCAACAGGGCCAACACCAGCCCCTGGGCCCCAGAAGGCCAACAATCCACCCCCCTTTCCGGGCCGGAAACTGGCTCACGTCCCCAACACGGGCCCCCGGGCCCCCAGACCCTTGGAAGGCAGCAGAAAGACATGGGGAATCCTACGGGGGGCCAGCCCCCCCCCGAGTCAAAGGGAGGCCATGTGACCAGGAGGCACCATCCCCTCAGTCCAGCACCCCCTACCAGCACATACACTCACTCTCATGCACTCACACGCACTCGCTCACTCACTTTCACACAATTTTACACTCTCACTCCCACACTCATTCACTCTCACCCACTCCCATACTTGCTCAGTCCTGCTCCCATTCCCACTCGCCCTCACAGTCACTCTCGCTCACACATGCTTCCTTCCACTCACGCTCACTCTTGTATACACTCTCATTCCAGCTCTGACTCAATGACACTTATTCACCCTTAACACTTGGGGCAGCCACAGTGCAGATGCAGTGGGCACGAATGTGCACCAATGCCCGGCAGCAGCCGGGAAGGCTGCTGGTGCGGACCAGCAGCCACACCCCTGCCAACCTGCCCCAGGACAGCTGCGGCCACAGAAGCAGCCCACTGCCCCCAACACCCACCTGGAGCAAACGATCAGTGGACCCACCGCAAGCACTCAGAGATGCCACCCGACATTCATAGCACCACACAAATCCGACCCACCATCACTACTCATCACTCCCTCACTCTCTCTCTCTCTCCCCCCTATTCACTTGCGGTAGCGCCTTGGGATGACGACAGCATGACAGGCCCCAGGTCACCAGCCAGGCCCCCGGCAGAAGACGGGCAGCAGGGGTGTTTCCATCCTTAAACGTAGGGTCTAACTCCAGGCAGGGTGATAAAGGTGCTGTGACTGTTGCTTTGTTTTCCTACCAGTGTTCGTGTCTGTGAGGCTGGACTCTTTTCTTTTAGTGACTCTTTTCTTTCAGTATTTTTTTCTTCTGAGTCTGAACTCATATTCACTGATTTTTTAAAAATTTGTTACTATGTCAGTGCAGCTGCCCAAACAAACGTGAGCTAAGCGCTGCTGATGTGACTGGCACATTTGGCGGTGAGGAGGAGCCAGCCTGGTATGAGCAGGCATCAGTTTCTGGTGATGTGTAGGTGTTCACATAGATCAAAATGACTTTTTTTTTTTTTTTTTTTGGGGGGGGGGGGGCTGAAATGCCAAAACTATTGTATATTTGGCCTTTTTTAAAACTATTGATCGTATAAGCCCTAAAACTATCGTATAAATATGATAATTATTGTATATCTGGCAACACTGGTCATGTTCAACTTTGACAGAAAATAAATAATATTTAAACCAAATTTAATTATGATATTACTTTAATTAATTATGATATTACTTATGATATCTTCACATCTCAAGAGTAAAAAGGAGCCTGTAAGCTTGACAGAAATTTACTTTGATTTAATTTGACTATCCGAATAATTTCTGGCCATATTGCCCAGCTCAACATTAAAATAATTCAAACATGATTATAAATCTACTGTACATAGGGCTCGGCAATTTGACCTTAAATGAACATCAAGATTAATTGAACCTTTCATGTCGTTTTCCAGTTTTTTGGCATCATTTTCTTCCTTCCTTCTTCTTACTGACAAGGCTCATAATTAAGCAATATTACACAACAGTGTGTGTGGTATCATATCACTGAAGTGCAGCAGTAAATGAGCATTATATGAAAGAACAGGCCTATTGTCATTTCACAAAAAAATAAACATTGTCCATTGTTTAAAACACATACCTCTTGAGGGTTTGTGGTTCACGTCACGTGAGCAGTTAGCTTGCTTGGTGTGTTGGGGGAGTCTTTTACGCACCCATGATTGTGTTACCACCACATAGTGATTATGAGTCTCTTATCTGGTTCTAAAATATAGCCTTAGCTTGTCCATTCCCTCTGCAAAACGGTTGAGATGACGCGAATAGTTGTCAGAGGCTAATAGCGACTTTGCTTCTGCTCCTTTCAGGGTTAGTGTCCACACACTTTGTTCACACAATCATCACATACTGTGTAGATGGAGACTGCATTTGTTTTGTTACAAGCTGTTTTTAATTGTGCCGCCCATGTTCTGCTATATCTGATAATATAAAAATAATAATTTATTATAATAATTTATATCTGATAATAAATACTATATGCCTGTGCCTGTAACTCCACGGGGCATGTCTTAAAGGGGAAGTATATGAAAAGCTCTCACATACATGCAAACAACATCAAGAGGGGAATAACTATAAAAACCGACACGAGCAAAATTATGTCAGTTTGACACTCTGAACGTCGGTTCAGGTTTTATTTTGGTAAATCGCCCAGCCCTAATTGTACGTAAGCAAATGTCCTTTTCATTTAGATATACACACTCAATTTTTTTTTGCACATGTTGCCCCATGTTAAAAACAAAAGGAAACCAGAAACAAAGTAAAAAAAGATCTGTCAGATAATTTACGTTAAAGTGTCAGTGGGGAACTCCCTTACCAAATATCTCTCCACCACTGGCGTACTCTGTTACCAGATAGATCATCCTCTCCGTTTCCATCACCTAAAGATATAAACACATCACTATGAGGACCTGCAGACCCTCTAACAGGCCAGTATCTAGTGATGGGCGGTTTGCCCGTTACACAACAGAATGAGTAAGCATTGTTTGGCATACAAACAAGAAAGATTTAAATAGAATAAAAAATGCCATGTGGTTAAGGGTGCTGCTCAGTCTCTGTATGTGCAAGAATTAAACTGATTTATGACAAAGGGACTAAAACTGGTTTAAAATGATGGGGATTATTTAAGATAACATACTAGAAAAACTGTGTGGTGCTACAATTGCTATATGCATAGAAAAGTTTAATGTAAAACCAATTTCAAAAAATCTAAACTCCTAGCAGCACAGTGAGGTTGCTTGAAGACGACTGCAGTATCTTCATACAAAATTCACAGGGGGATTATACATTATCTCACAAAAGTGAGTACAACCTACACATTTTTGTAAATATTTTATTATATCTTTTCATGGGACAACACTGAAGATATGACACTTTGATACAATGTAAAGTAGTCAGTGTACAGCTTGCATAACAGTGAAAATTTGCTGTCCCCTCAAAATAACTCAACATACAGCCATTAATGTCTAAACCGCTGGCAACAAAAGTGAGTACACCCCTAGTGAAAATGTCCAAATTGTGCCCAAAGTGTCAATATTTTGTGTGTTCAAAATTATTTTCCAGCACTGCCTTAACTCTCTTGGGCATGGAGTTCACTAGAGCTTCACAGGTTGCCACTTGAATCCTCTTCCACTCCTCCATGACAACATCATGATGTTAGAAACCTTGAGCTTTTCCACCTTCTGTTTGAGGATGCCCCACAGATGCTCAGTAGAGTTTAGGTCTGAAGACATGCTTGGCCAGTCCATCACCTTTACCCTCAGTTTCTTTAGCAAGGCAGTGGCCGTCTTGGAGGTCTGTTTGGGGTGGTTATCATATTGGAATACTGCCCTGCGGCCCAGTTTCCGATCATGCTCTGCTTCAGTATGTCACAGTACATGTTGGCATTCATGGTTCCCTCAGTAAACTGTAGCTCCCCAGTGCCAGCAGCACTCATGCAGCCCCAAACCATGACACTCTCACCACCATGCTTGACTGTAGGCAAGACACATTTGTCTTTGTACTCCTCACCTGGTTGCCGCCACACACGCTTGACACCATCTGAATCAAATAAGTTTATCTTGGTCTCATCCGACCACAGGACATGGTTCCAGTAATCCATGCCCTTAGTCTGCTTGTCTTCAGCAAACAGTTTGCAGGCTTTCTTGTGCATCATCTTTAAAAGGGACTTCCTTCTGGGACGACAGCCATGCAGACCAATTTGATGCAGGGTGCAGCATATAATCTGAGCACTGTTAGGCTAACCGTCCCCCCCCATCCCTTCAACGTCTGCAGCAATGCTGGTAGCGCTCATACATCTATTTTCAAAAGACAACCTCTGGATATGACACTGAGCAAGAGCACTCAACTTCTTTGGTTGACTATGGTGAGGCCTGTTTTGAGTGGAACCTATCCTGTTAAACTGCTGTATGATCTTGGCCACCGTGCTGCAGCTCAGTTTCAGGGTGTTGGCAATCTTCTTATATATTTTGAGGGGACAGCAAATTTACACTGTTATACAAGCTGTACAGTGACTACTTTACATTGTTTCAAAGTGTCATATCTTCAGTGTTGTCCCATGAAATGATATAATAAAATGCTAACAAAAATGTGAGGGGTGTACTCACTTTTGTGAGATACGGTATAATTGAGCCTTTAACACATCAGTGTAGTACCCCACAAATGAAAGTCGTGTAACATATGGCTAAGGCTGAGCCACTGACTTGGGTATAAGATGGGAGCAGAGAGGCATTCTAGGCTTTGTGGGTGAGTGCGAGTGAGTACCTGGTAGAGGCGGATTATGTGGGGGTGCTTCAGCAGCTTCATGATTTGGACTTCTCGGAAGATCTTTTTCAGGTTCTCATCGTCCAGCTGGGTCTTATCCACTATTTTTATCGCCACCTGGAGACAGAAAGCCCAGAAAAGGATGGAAGGAGATATAAGGATGAATGATGAGAAATGGGGAGAGGGTTAGAAGGTGAAGGGAGAAGGAGCGATTCAAGGAAATCGAGGGAGAGAATAAAGAAGGAAAGAGTGAAGAAACAAAAAAGTAAAGTATTACATTCACTCTGTTGGCATTTGGATGACACTTTATTACATCCGACACTACTACACACGCTAGGTCTCAGTGACTTAGCAATAGTACCATAATACAATGATTAAACAGGAGTGATTACAAACTTAAAACCATAAAGAACTCTAACGCTTCTGATGGTGATGAGTGGCCAATTTGTGTATTCAAGCAGTGCTTTCTTTGAATTTCAGTATGTTTGGACAACCTGACCTACACCATGACCTTCGAGAGGCAAGCATACCTCTTGCATAACTGCTAAGTCGTCAACAATAGCTCCAGCAAAGTGGACTGTGATGGTGTGTGACAGGAGCTTTGTTCTGCCACTCAGGATCAGGTAGATAACTAATAGCTAAATCAAGTGGTGCTAATGGGGATGCCCCAAAACCCAACTTCTGCCAAGATAGATAAAGGACAGGAAAAAAAAAGAAAATAATCCAGCACACAGACAGAATCTTATCAAAGCCCATACAGTGCCATACCAAACATTATTTTCCCTGACAAACATGAAGAAGACAGGGCCATCTGAAGCCCAACCTGGCCAGCTTCCTGTTGCTGGCAGGAAGAGGAAGTGAGGAAGACCAAATTGTGTGTGTGTGGGGGTGGGGGGGTCCTGAGAGAGCACATAGCAGTAATAGTGGCTTTAATCCAGTTCAATGTGTGTCTTTGTGAATAGTTTCCCTTCAAGGCCATTGCACAGTGTGGAAAACAAGTACAGAGTTCACATCTTCCCTACATGTGGAAATTTACCAAACCTACCAGGGTACTCAAGTTGAAGTTTTGCATTTATCTGACACCTGTTCATGTGATAGTTTTTGTGTTTGAATGAAAATGGATTCTTAAGGTTTCTTCAGAAATGTATTGGGTCTCATGCAAGAACATGTTAGAATTAGTATGTGTAAATCACTCGTACTTGGTTAGTAAGCCACATTAGTACCAACAAGCCACTGCAGATTCAACAAACTCTCATGTTCTCCAAATGTGTGTAAACAGTACGCATAAAAACGATGAATCTCACCTGTGTGTAAGTGAGCGCACGTTCACGAGAATTGAAGATTTGTGTAAATGACGTTGCAAAACTACCATATAAAACTAGGGCTGTGTGATATGACGATATATATCGGATGACTATAAAAAAAACATTTATTGTTTCATAAAATACTCTATCATTTATATCGTTATTTAGATTAGATTATTTGTTTATTTGACAGGGACAGTGCAATAAACACAGACAATCAAATGACAATCAATCTGATGTGTTGCACAAAGAGTGTATAGCTATTAGCTAATTTGCAACTCTTGTCCCTGGATGGGATTTAGAAAGGAGAAACAAGTAAAAAGAAAAAAGGATAAGGAAAAGAAAAAGGAAAAGAAAAAGAAAAAGAAAAAGAAAAAGAAAAAGAAAAAAAGAAAACAGAATAAACAATAACCACACACATCAATGCAAAAAAGATTATAAATACACAATATAAAAACCTGATTCACATTTGCCTATTTCAGGCCTCCCTCCCTTCATCACTCACTATAAACAAACACATTCATTCCTTCCCTTCATTCACTCTCACCCTGCAGACAATCATTTCATACATGGGTACAGTCTTGTTTATTTTTCAGCCAGTTTTTAACCTTTGTAGTGAATGTTTTAAAGTCCGTTATTATTTTAATTTCATTTGGCATTGTGTTCCAGATATGACTGCCCTTTATAGAGAAAGCTGTTTGTCCAAATGTGGTTCTGCGGTGGGATATTTTACAGTTAATGTTAACAGAACTCCTGGTGGCTCTGCTGCTGTCCTGTCTTTGGATGAAACCAGCAAGTGGCTCAGGCGCTGATTTATGGAAACATTTGAAAATTAATTTCAGAAAACAGAGGTCAATTAAACTCTCAAAACTCAATAGATGGTATTTTTTTAAAATATAACAGTGATGCCACCTAATGGGCTTTTTGTCCAAGATTTTTAGAGTTTGATTATATAATGAACCTATCTGTATTATTGTGGAAGGGGCTGCTTGAGCCCAGACTGTCAAACAGTATGATATATGAGAAAAAAACCACAGAACGCATATACAGTACAGCTGCTTGGTATGGTATGTAATATCTAATTAATTTAAAGCAGTTCAGATTTTTTTTTTACTGTTTTAGAAATTTTCTTTATATGAAGATTAAATTTGAATTGAGGATCTAGTACAATTTAAAATGCACATACTCCCATTTATTCAGTAAAGCTCCTCACCACTACTTGTCAGCGCCCTGTCTCTCTTCTGCAGTACGCAGAGCGGAACAGGTGTGTCGTGGAGTGGCTAGGCTTCAGTCTGGTGGATGCTAATGCTAACTCTAAACTACCGGTTCAGATAGCTGTTACTCCTGCTTGCCAGGGATGTGGGATTGTTTTCCATCGTGTTGCGTCAGAGAGGATAGTTCACTAACCTTGTTTTAATAGGAGCTAAGTAACATTAACACCATGTCTAATTATAAAATGTAAAGGACGATGCTAAGTTGTGCTAACTGGAAACCGTAGCAGACCATCGTTTTTTTGTTGCTGTTGTTGTTTAAATTACTGCAGAGTTTCTTAGTTTTGTCTGAAATTTTTTTTTTTTAAAGCTGCAAAAATGCGAGATGGTGGCACATACAGTACAAGCAAAATAAATAAATAAATTAAAACGGGTTGGAGGAGCAAGTTGGCTCTTAATGTAATTTATTTGATTTCTTATCGTTTTAATTAGTCAACTATTGATAATGAATAAAGTTAAAGTCATCACATGTATTTTATTACATTACTTTTAGTGTCTTTGATTTTCAGATCATGACCAATCTGAAATAATTTTACTAAGAAGCAAACGGGTTAAATCAGGCCAGAATGGCAGACTGCACGTCTACACTTAAATTTTCACTGATTTAAACTAACAGCTAATTTATATCTGTAAGTGACAGCTATAGGTAATTTTCTCATTTTGAGACATTTTTTTAATGTCATCTGTTTTTGCTTTTTTTTGTTTGTTTGTTTTTGCTATTCTCCTCTGGCTCAAGAAATATTTAACTTATTGATGTTTACTTTTTATTCACATATGATTTAGAAGAAAAACCTGAAATTTATGAGAATCAAGTCTCAAATGCACATTAAAAAACTATTTTATAACAGCACTGCAAAATTATGAGGGAAAATGGTACATGTAAAAAAGTTAAAAAAAAGAGATGGTCCTTTTTATGTGATTATCTAAACTGTAGAATTTACAGAAAATGCATATAGTGATTATATCGTTATCGTGATATAAGATGACTTATATCATCATATTAATTTTTTTGACATATCGCACAGCCTACTAGATACATCATAAATACAGTCTTGCATATGAGTTGCACATCATCGATGCAATGATAGTGGACACTGGGCCTGAAAGTTAAAATTAAGTTAAAATAAAAAAAAGATCCATGAAGCATATAATAATGACAATAATAATAATAATAATAATTAAAGCTGCAAGTGGGTCTTCGCCCCCCGCACGCCCGCGGAACCCGGCGCCCGTCGTACCTTGCTGGCTCGGAAAATTTCCCGTCATCTCTGCAAGGGCTGCATGAATAATAAAGTAAACCATTTGGCGCATAACTTCCTGTGAGGAGTTAGTGGCACTATAACTTTTGTCAAATATTTTTAAGTAGGAACATCTGGAGTGGGACTAATCTCCATCATAGCAATTACGGTGAAAATCTGACAGTCTGTCCAAGTTACAACTGTCCAACGTATTGCGATAAGATAAACTTGGACATGTGGCCATTGCAACACTTACATTTTAGGTACATGTTGTACCCCATACAGAACTACAGAAGAGAGTCACCTTGACTTACGCTCTACATTTGGTGACTCTTGGACTTCCAACCCTCCAAAGTTTAAAACGTATTGAATGGCAAGGAGTGGGTTTCCATGGCAACTGTGGTTATTCCAGGACAAAAGTGACTTCCACTGAGGGTAGTCCAATGCACTCTGAGAAACCACTGAAAATGTCTCGTCATTCTGACAACTGGTTTTTGAGCAAAATTTGATACAATTTTGTGCAGTACCTCATGTAGGTGGTGGTGTGAGAGTTTTGTAAATATTGATATGCAGACGTGTTCAGAGAGGGATTAGTATGATTTGTGCAAAGTTTGGTCCAAATCAGACGAGGATTGTCTGAGCTGTAAATGTCATGTTTTGCATGGCAAGGAAGCCATTGAAGCATGTCGGTCACCATGGAAACAGTTCTGTACAATGTACATGTACTGTCAATGAGCCGTAGTCATTCCTTCATGTCATTTTTTTCACCTGACGAGAGAAAAATAAAAAAGTTTTCAGCAATTCTTCCTTTAATCACTGGGGGCGCTATAACTTTTGTTTATTATTTAGATAGACGCATTCGGGGCGGGACCAATATCGATTGTAGAAAATTTGGTGAAAATCGTACAAAGTTTGTCCAATTTACAAGTGTCCGTTGTTCCAACCACAAGGTGGCATTATAAGTTTGGAAATTATTTTTACATCGGAGCGTGCAGGATGGGACTAATATGAATCATAGAAAATTTGGTGAAAATCATATAAAGTCTGTCCAATTTACAAGGTTCCATTGGTCTAACCACTAGGTGGCGCTATAACTTAAGTATTTTTATAGAGGAGCGTTCAGGATGGGACGAATATCCATTGTAGAAAATTTGGTGAAAATCAAAGTTTGTCCAAGTTACAACTTTCCAATATTCCACGGCGAGGAGTCAACCTTCGCCATGGCAACACTTCCCTGTCAGTTACGTGTTGTCCACCCATATAGGACTACATTTGACAGTCACCTCAACCTATGTTCCAGATTTCAGGAATCCAGGTCATTCCCAACCCTCCTAACAAGATCACGGATTGAATGGAAAAGAGGGCATATCCATGGTAACAGCAGTGATGCCATGGTAAAGCTGATGCGCAGTTATGATCAAACAGGTGGTCTGATAACCTTCAGAAAATTTCCCGTCATTCTGGCAAGCGGCGTGTGAGTAATAAATAAAATAGTTTTCAGCAATTCTTCCTTTAACCATTCGGGGCGCTATAACTTTTGTTTATTATATTATATACACGCGTTTGCAGTGGAACTAATATCGATCGTGGAAAAGTTGGTAAAGATCGTAAAAAGTTTGTTCAATTTACAAGTGTCTGTTGTCCTAACCCCAAGGTGGCGCTATAACTTTTGTAAATTATTTTTACATAGACACGTTTGGGGTGGGACTAATATCCATTGTAGAAAATTTGGTGAAAATCAGATGAAGTTTGTCCAAGTTGCAACTTGTTGATGTTCCATGGCGAGGAATCAATCTTCGCCATGGTAACACTTACCTATCAGTTATGTGTTGCTGACCCATATAGGACTACCAATGACAGTCACCTCTATGTTCCAAATTTCATGACTCCAGGACCTTCCCAATCCTCCCCACAAGCTCACGGATCGAATGGCGAGGAGGGCGTGCCCATGGTAACAAGTGTGACCTCATGCTAAAGTTGATGTGCAGTTATGATCATCCCTGTGGTCTGATGAACCTCAGAAAATTTCACGTCATTCTAGCAAGTGGCGTATGAGTAATAAATAAAACTTTTCAGTAAATTTTCCTTTAACCACTAGGTGGCGCTATATCTTTTGTCAGGTATTTTTATGTAGATGTGTTTGGGGTGGGACTATTTTCCATCATGGAAACTTTGGTGGACATCGGACAAGTTTTGCTCGAGTTACAGCTGTTTGACGTTGTAAGGGGAGGAGTCAAATTTCGCCATGGCACTCTGGCCACAACTTTTGAGATTTTGACTTACGTTATGCACCTTTTTTTTTTTTCCACAATATCTTTATTGAACCTTTTTTTTTTAACAAACATGATACAAACAATCAAACACTAACACTAAAGTACTACAAAAAAAAAAAAATGCACTAAAAACACCAACAACCACCAACAAAATCAAGTCTTCAACAATGCTCCTCTGTTTAGTCTAGACAATCCAATACATAAGTATACATATTATGTTCACCAGTTTGGAATTTACAAGGTCCACACACATCATTCACCTTCTTCTTCAAGAGTTATGTTTAAATTTTTTACATAATCAATAAAAGGTCTCCATATATTCTCAAACACAATTTCCTTTGATTTCAGTATATATGTTATTCTTTCTAATGGAAGGTTTGTTAACATCTGTCTTAACCACTGAGTCACATCTGGTCTATGAGTCTTTTTCCATAATAGTGCAATACATTTTTTGGCATTAAGCAAACTGAGGTCTATGAATGTTCTTTCACTTTTATTAAAATTATGCTTTTCTGGGTACAGACCCAACAAAAACAGTTTAGGATTCAATATGATTTGTTTTGAGATTATTTTTTCAATTGTTACCCTCACCTCTTCCCAAAACATTCTTATTAATCTACATTCCCATAAACAATGAAATAGGGTTCCTTTACTTTCCATGCATTTTGTGCATGTATCTGGTATATTTTTGTTATATCTATTTAACTCCTCCGGTGTAACATACATCCGCATTAACCATTTGAAATGTATCAATTTAAGGCGTGCATTTATTGATTTGGTTTGAGCTTCTGTACAAGCCAATTCCCACTGTTCCTCTGAAATTTCAATTTGCAGATCTTCTTTCCAGTAGTTTAATCTTTTCAGTGAATTTTCACTTGAAGATAGTGTCAATGAGTTATAAAACTCTGAAATAATACCCTTTCTTTTACTATCTTTCATCATCATTTTTTCCAAGGATGAATAAATAGATCGAGTGAGAGCTTTATTTTGATTTGATCGAATAAAGTTTCTAAGTTGAAGATATTTAAAAAAATGTGTTCTATTGAGATTAAATTTGATCCTCAGCTCTTCAAAAGACATTATGTTATCTGCACATGGCAAATATAAATCCTGAATCTTTTGTATCCCTTTTAAATTCCATACTTTAAATACAGCGTCCGCTCTCCCTGGTTTAAAATATTGATTACCCCATATTGGACTAAATTGTGACAATAACTGTGGTTCTTTTAAATAGTTTTTAGCTTCACACCATATTTTGATCATATGCTTTACAAATGGATTTTTAACTTGTTTTTGTAATTTTTTTGCCGAATCTGAGTATATGAATATGGGAAGAGGTAAAGGTAAATCGTATGATTCCATTTCAGTCCAGTGAGGGAGATCATTTGATGAAAAATAATATGTCATAGACCTCAGTTGTGCCGACCAATAATACAACATAAAATTTGGACATTTCAGACCTCCACGATCAAATGGTAAATATAATAAAGACAAACGTAATCTAGCCCTCCTGTTGTTCCATATAAATTCCACTAACTTTTTTTTTATTCTTGAGAATAGATCTAAAGGTGGTGATAAGGGAATGTATTGAAATAAATAAAGTATTTTAGGTAAAATATTACTTTTAAGTATATTGATTCTCCCGATCATCGACATTGGTAGTGACATCCATCTCTGAGTTAACTCATTGATATCTGACATTAAGGCTTCATAGTTGACACTGGCGACTGATTCTAGCTTAGGCACAATTTGGATTCCTAAATATTTAAACTGATTTACAACATTGAATTGATTTACCTCAGGGGCTGGGTAATTTCTCTGGGTCTCATTTAGCATTAATATTGAAGATTTAGTTTTATTTATTTTATATCCTGATATTTCCCCAAAATTCTTTATTAAATTCAACAAGGTTGGAATTGATTTTTTTAGATTCGACATAAACAAAATTATATCATCGGCGTACAGGGAGATTTTATGTTCTGTTGGTCCAACTTTAATTCCATATATTTGTGAATGTAAACGTATCGCTATCGCTAAAGGTTCAATTGCCATAGTAAACAGTAAAGGTGAAAGTGGACAGCCTTGTCGACATCCTCTATTGATTTTTATTGGTTTTGAAATATTGTTATTTGTTAGGATTTCTGCTGTAGCATTATTGTATATTATTTGAACCCATTTTATGAAATTATTTCCAAGTCCAAACCTTTGTAGGACTTCAAAAAGAAAGGGCCATTCAACTCTATCAAAGGCCTTTTCGGCGTCCAATGATAGGAGAGCTGTATCCGGTGCTTCTTTATTAAAATAGATAATATTAAATAGTCTTCTTACATTATGGAAGCCTTGTCTACCCTTTATAAAGCCATTCTGATCTCGATTAATAATATTTGGTAAAATTTCTTGTATTCGTCTTGCTAAAATTTTACAGATTATCTTAAGGTCGGCGTTTAATAGGCTTATTGGTCTCATATTTTCACATTTATTAGAGGGCTTACCTGGTTTTGGCAGCAGTATAATTAAGGCATTATTTATGTATGATGGTAAATTATTATTTTGAAATGCTTCTAAAACCATTTCCAAAAAAGGTTTTATTAATTTATTCTTAAATTTTTTATAAAGGTCAACTGGGAGACCATCTGGTCCTGCACTTTTTCCTGATTTCATATTATCAATGGCTAGCCCAACTTCTTCTTGACTAATTTTAGACTCCAATATCTCCCTGTTTTCATTTGGAATACACGGTATAATAGTTCGTTCAAAAACCCATTTAGTTTTGTTAAATCAGGTTCATTTTTGCTATCATATAATTTTTCATAGTAATCTCTAAAGGCTCTATTAATTTCTAAAGGATCTATAACTACCTGTCCTTTACTTATAATACTGGTAATTGGTGTTTTAATTTCTAATTGTTTAATCTGCCATGCTAATAATTTTCCTGATTTTTCACCTTGTTCATAAAAAGATTGTTTCAATCTTAGAAGACTCGAGGCAGCTCTATTCGCTGATTTTTTGTCGTATTCAGCTCTCAAAATCAGTAATTCATTCTCCAACCTTGGGTCACTTCCTGCATACATTTTTTCCTGAAGACTTTTTATTTTATGTTCCAATTGGGCTCTCTCCTCTCGAGTCTTCTTAGATTTTGATCCTGTATAACTAATAATATGTCCCCTAATAAAAGCTTTGAAAGCCTCCCACTTTACACATGCTGATGTTTGTGTAGTATTGATGTCAAAGAACTCGTCTATCTGTTTTTCTATATACTTGACAAATTCCTCATCCTGAAGCCATTTATGCTGAAATTGCCATCTACCTGATTCCTTTGTCAATTTTTTATCTACATATATTAGACAACAGGGTGCATGATCAGAGATCACGATGTTATCATAAAAGCAGTTTTGAATCTTGGACCTTAATTCTGTGGAAATCAAAAAATAATCAATACGTGAGAATGTCTTGTAGGTACTGGAATAACAAGAATAGGCTTTAACTTGTGGTTTCATTTCTCTCCATATATCTAACAATCTCAATTCTTTCATAAAATGATTAATAGTCATCCTACATCCAATGTGCGTACAATCCAGTCCTGTTGATCTATCTATACCTGGATTCAATGTACAATTAAAATCCCCTGCTATTATATGTTGCCCTGTAAGTGATGATAAGATGAGAAATAAATTAGCAAAGAACTTCTGATCATCTATATTGGGACCATATAAGTTCACAAGATTTATATTTTCTAATAGCAAAGAACCTTGAATGATTACATATCTTCCAAATTTGTCTCCAATTACATTTTTCACTTGAAAAGGAACTGATTTATGTATGAGAGTCATAACTCCCCTGGCTCGGGATGAAAATGAAGAGGTGAATACACTTCCTTGCCATCTACTCCTAATTCTTTTAACATCCTCCTCTATTAGATGAGTTTCTTGTAAAAACACAATTTTTGAACCCATGTCTTTTATTTTATTCATAACTTGTTTAAGTTTTTTTAAATTTTGTAGACCTCTGCAATTCCATGAAGTTAAATTAAGATTAACACTTTGGTTTATGATCAATAGAGAGTTTGGGATTACCTTGCAGTGTAAACATGCTCATACAGAGAAGCAAAATCAGAATCAGAATCAGAATCAGGTTTATTGCCATTGTTCATGTAGTACACAAACTAGGAATTTGTCTGGATACAATGCTGCAACATTAAACATGATAAGATAAGAGAAATAAACTATACATGTAATAAAGTGTAGGATAAGATTAAGTGATACTGGTCAACAGTTAAAATATACAGTATATTAGCCAGCAGCAGATACTGTGGAGAACTATATAGTGCAGTCGGTAATGCAGGAAGAAAATAGTGATGATTGACATGAGTCTGGTTGAGCTGCTGTACATGGTGCACGAGAGTCACTTAGTGTTCAGCAGTCTAATGGCAGAGGGGAAGAAGCTGTTCATGTGACGGGAGGTTTTAGTCTGGATGGACCGAAGTCTTCTACCAGAGGGGAGGGGGGCAAACAGTACATGACCAGGGTGTGAGGGATCGGCTATGATCCGGCCAGCACGCCTCCGGGTCCTGGAGATGTACAGATCCTGGAGAGATGGGAGCTTGCAGCCGATCACCTTCTCAGCAGTGCGCACGACGCGCTGCAGCCTTAGTCTGTCCCTGGCAGTGGCTCCTGCGTACCACACGGTTATGGAGGTGGTGAGGATGGACTCGATGATGGCTGTGTAGAACTGCACTAACATCTTGGTGGGTAGCTTGAGCTTCCTCAGCTGCCGCAGGAAGAACATCCTCTGCTGGGCTTTTTTGATGAGTGAGCTGATGGTCAGCTCCCAAAAACATGAGTGGTTGAACATTCATCCTACAAACTACACACAAACAAATTTCCCCTTCCCACACTTGTGGCAAACCCCCCAAAATCAAAAGAAAAATTCTGTCTCCCGATATAGCCATCGACCGTTCCACATCCACGGGGAACAGCCTAAGCCACTCCTTCTTCATCCTCCCAATCACCCTAACTCTACTGCTTTTAATGACGTAACATTAACTCTCCTCTGTAGTTTTCCAACTTAACTCCAAAATTTTTAACAACTTTGTACATCATAGTTTTTTTTTGTTTGTTTTGTTTTTGTTTTGTTTTTTTTAATATATAATACAATCTATATTTTGTAAACTTACTATTTACTTCAAGTCAGTCAGATGCCTGTGCAAATGCTTAATTATTCTACCTTATATTTTGTTCATGCTTAGCTCCCACCAGTCTCTTCTTCTTCTTTGATCTTCTTGATGAACTCCTGCGCCTCCTCTGGGGTCTTGAAGATGTGGGTTCTGCCCTCATACGTGGTCAGCAGTCTCGCAGGATAGATTACACCATGACGAATCCCAAGGTTGCGCAGCTCCTTACGTACGGGATCAAACTGCTTCCTCAATTGCTGGATTCCTGTGGCCAAATCTGGGTAGAACCGCACCTGCTGGTCCTGGTGTTTAATCTCTCCTTTAGCTCGTGCAGCGTTGAAGATCTTCATCCTGTCTCTGTTGCTAAGAAACTTCATAATTAAGGTCCTCGGCGGTCCCTTATCTCTCCGTGGGCCAATACGATGTGCTTTTTCCAGAACCACTGCTGATTGCAACTCCTCGCTGCCCAGCACCTCCGGAATCCACTTTTCCAGAAAGGAACATACGTCCCGACCTTCTGATTCCTCTGGAAGACCCACCAGCCTCAAGTTATTCTGTCTCGACCGAGATTCCAAATCCAAAATATTATCTTCCAGAGATTTATTTTTTTTTTTCCAAAGTGCGCACCTTTAATTGAAGACGGGTGACGTCATCTTCAGCACTAGCGAGACGGAGCTCCATCTGCGCCGTTCGTTCTACACAGTCACCCAATTCCTTTCTTATTCCTTCCAACGCTGTCATAATCCCATCAAATCTAGAGGAAAAGTCCGCTCTCATTGAACTCATGGCAGCCATCAGCGCATCTGCGCCTCCCCCCGCAGACATCGCACCGTTGCCAGCCTCCTCCGCCATATATGGAGTTTTATTTGCTGCGTCACAGACCTGAAAGTCCGTTAATTTGGACTGTTTCGGCGGCTCGCTTTTTCCTTTTCCTGGTTTTCCAGCCTTAGGCTTCGCCGACATATCCTCACCCAAACGCTGGGATAAGTTCTGTCCCAAATGAGAGTTATTTGCCGATTTTTTTTCTCCAGGAGCAGAGCAGAGCGAGACACGTCCGTCCTACGTGGCAGCCATAACCGGAAGTCACGTTATGCACCTTTTAATGGCCAATGCCTATAGATGCCGCCATGTGAAAATGAGCTCAATCAGAGCAGGCCCCTAGGACTAGTTTGTTCAAATGCAAGGTGTGATTTTTGGCCGAACTGGAGGTGGGGTGACTTTGAGGCAAGATGTCGGCCTTCCTGTTGGCGGTGTGTAAGGACCACAATTGTGTTTTTAGCATATCTTGAAGTGATACACACCTCACCCAAATTTTATGTCTCTACGGTAAAGTTTACGGTCACCAGTGTCCATAGACATTGTACGTTTGTCCCCGCCCACAAAAATTTGGGGCGGAGGGGCACATATCTTTTCCAGTTTATCAAATTTTTCAGCGGGTCTGAGGGGTTTGCCAAAAAAATTGTGTTTTGGTTAACGTTCAGAGGGTGAAAAATGTGATCATTTAGGTGGAAGAATAAGAAGAAGAAACAGCAATTACAATAGGGCTTTCACCAACTGACACCAGTGGCTCAGGCCCTAATTAACTCATTTTTAGCCTTTGCGAGTCACGTGTAGGGACGGGAATGATAAAATTTTATCAATATCAATGGCACTGTTGATTCTGCTTATTGAGCCGATTCTTTACCGATTTCCTTGCCAATTATCAGTTTTCGTATGGAAAAAAGCAGGCTTTCACAGGATTCAATGCAGTTTTATTGAACAGTGCGTGTTCGCTTAAAAAGAAAAAAGAAAATCAAATATAAAAGACTGTAAACATGCTTTCTTTAGAAAAGCAATAAATGGAATCAATTATAAACGGAATACTGAAGTGATCAGAAACAATTGCACAATTATGTCAATTTTTTTCCCACAATATTTTTTATTGAACCTTTTTTTTTTTTTTTAAACAAACATGGAACAATCAGACACGAACACAAAAGTAATTTAAAAATTAAAAAGAACAATAACACTTCCGGTTATGGCTGCCACGTAGGACGGACGTGTCTCGCTCTGCTCTGCTCCTGGAGAAAAAAATCGGCAAATAACTCTCTCATTTGGGACAGAACGTATCCCAGCATTTGGGCGAGGATATGTCGGCGAAGCCTAAGGCTGGAAAACCAGGAAAAGGAAAAAGCGAGCCGCCGAAACAGTCCAAATTAACGGACTTTCAGGTCTGTGACGCAGCAAACAAGGCTCCATATATGGCGGAGGAGGCTGGCGGCGGTGCGATTTCTGCGGGGAATGGCGGAGATGCGCTGATGGCTGCCATGAGTTCAATGAGAGCGGACTTTTCCTCTAGATTTGATGGGATTATGACAGCGCTGGAAGGAATAAGAAAGGAATTGGGTGACTGTGTAGAACGAACGGCGCAGATGGAGCTCCGTCTCGCTAGTGCTGAAGATGACGTCACCCGTCTTCAATTAAAGGTGCGCACTTTGGAAAAAAAAAATAAATCTCTGGAAGATAATATTTTGGATTTGGAATCTCGGTCGAGACAGAATAATTTGAGGCTGGTGGGTCTTCCAGAGGAATCAGAAGGTCGGGACGTATGTTCCTTTCTGGAAAAGTGGATTCCGGAGGTGCTGGGCAGCGAGGAGTTGCAATCAGCAGTGGTTCTGGAAAAAGCACATCGTATTGGCCCACGGAGAGATAAGGGACCGCCGAGGACCTTAATTATGAAGTTTCTTAGCAACAGAGACAGGATGAAGATCTTCAACGCTGCACGTGCTAAAGGAGAGATTAAACACCAGGACCAGCAGGTGCGGTTCTACCCAGATTTGGCCACAGGAATCCAGCAATTGAGGAAGCAGTTTGATCCCGTACGTAAGGAGCTGCGCAACCTTGGGATTCGTCATGGTGTAATCTATCCTGCGAGACTGCTGACCACGTATGAGGGCAGAACCCACATCTTCAAGACCCCAGAGGAGGCGCAGGAGTTCATCAAGAAGATCAAAGAAGAAGAAGAGACTGGTGGGAGCTAAGCATGAACAAAATATAAGGTAGAATAATTAAGCATTTGCACAGGCATCTGACTGACTTGAAGTAAATAGTAAGTTTACAAAATATAGATTGTATTATATATTAAAAAAAACAAAACAAAAACAAAACAAACAAAAAAAAAAAAACTATGATGTACAAAGTTGTTAAAAATTTTGGAGTTAAGTTGGAAAACTACAGAGGAGAGTTAATGTTACGTCATTAAAAGCAGTAGAGTTAGGGTGATTGGGAGGATGAAGAAGGAGTGGCTTAGGCTGTTCCCCGTGGGTGTGGAACGGTCGATGGCTATATCGGGAGACAGAATTTTTCTTTTGATTTTGGGGGGTTTGCCACAAGTGTGGGAAGGGGAAATTTGTTTGTGTGTAGTTTGTAGGATGAATGTTCAACCACTCATGTTTTTGCTTCTCTGTATGAGCATGTTTACACTGCAAGGTAATCCCAAACTCTCTATTGATCATGGACCAAAGTGTTAACCTTAATTTAACTTCATGGAATTGCAGAGGTCTACAAAATTTAAAAAAACTTAAACAAGTTATGAATAAAATAAAGGACATGGGTTCAAGAATTGTGTTTTTACAAGAAACTCATCTGATAGAGGAGGATGTTAAAAGAATTAGGAGTAGATGGCAGGGAAGTGTATTCACCTCTTCATTTTCATCCCGAGCCAGGGGAGTTATGACTCTCATACATAAATCAGTTCCTTTTCAAGTGAAAAATGTAATTGGAGACAAATTTGGAAGATATGTAATCATTCAAGGTTCTTTGCTATTAGAAAATATAAATCTTGTGAACTTATATGGTCCCAATATAGATGATCAGAAGTTCTTTGCTAATTTATTTCTCATCTTATCATCACTTACAGGGCAACATATAATAGCAGGGGATTTTAATTGTACATTGAATCCAGGTGTGGATAGATCAACAGGACTGGATTGTACGCACATTGGATGTAGGATGACTATTAATCATTTTATGAAAGAATTGAGATTGTTAGATATATGGAGAGAAATGAAACCACAAGTTAAAGCCTATTCTTGTTATTCCAGTACCTACAAGACATTCTCACGTATTGATTATTTTTTGATTTCCACAGAATTAAGGTCCAAGATTCAAAACTGCTTTTATGATAACATCGTGATCTCTGATCATGCACCCTGTTGTCTAATATATGTAGATAAAAAATTGACAAAGGAATCAGGTAGATGGCAATTTCAGCATAAATGGCTTCAGGATGAGGAATTTGTCAAGTATATAGAAAAACAGATAGACGAGTTCTTTGACATCAATACTACACAAACATCAGCATGTGTAAAGTGGGAGGCTTTCAAAGCTTTTATTAGGGGACATATTATTAGTTATACAGGATCAAAATCTAAGAAGACTCGAGAGGGGACTTCCGGTTATGGCTGCCACGTAGGACGGACGTGTCTCGCTCTGCTCTGCTCCTGGAGAAAAAAATCGGCAAATAACTCTCTCATTTGGGACAGAACGTATCCCAGCATTTGGGCGAGGATATGTCGGCGAAGCCTAAGGCTGGAAAACCAGGAAAAGGAAAAAGCGAGCCGCCGAAACAGTCCAAATTAACGGACTTTCAGGTCTGTGACGCAGCAAACAAGGCTCCATATATGGCGGAGGAGGCTGGCGGCGGTGCGATTTCTGCGGGGAATGGCGGAGATGCGCTGATGGCTGCCATGAGTTCAATGAGAGCGGACTTTTCCTCTAGATTTGATGGGATTATGACAGCGCTGGAAGGAATAAGAAAGGAATTGGGTGACTGTGTAGAACGAACGGCGCAGATGGAGCTCCGTCTCGCTAGTGCTGAAGATGACGTCACCCGTCTTCAATTAAAGGTGCGCACTTTGGAAAAAAAAAATAAATCTCTGGAAGATAATATTTTGGATTTGGAATCTCGGTCGAGACAGAATAATTTGAGGCTGGTGGGTCTTCCAGAGGAATCAGAAGGTCGGGACGTATGTTCCTTTCTGGAAAAGTGGATTCCGGAGGTGCTGGGCAGCGAGGAGTTGCAATCAGCAGTGGTTCTGGAAAAAGCACATCGTATTGGCCCACGGAGAGATAAGGGACCGCCGAGGACCTTAATTATGAAGTTTCTTAGCTACAGAGACAGGATGAAGATCTTCAACGCTGCACGTGCTAAAGGAGAGATTAAACACCAGGACCAGCAGGTGCGGTTCTACCCAGATTTGGCCACAGGAATCCAGCAATTGAGGAAGCAGTTTGATCCCGTACGTAAGGAGCTGCGCAACCTTGGGATTCGTCATGGTGTAATCTATCCTGCGAGACTGCTGACCACGTATGAGGGCAGAACCCACATCTTCAAGACCCCAGAGGAGGCGCAGGAGTTCATCAAGAAGATCAAAGAAGAAGAAGAGACTGGTGGGAGCTAAGCATGAACAAAATATAAGGTAGAATAATTAAGCATTTGCACAGGCATCTGACTGACTTGAAGTAAATAGTAAGTTTACAAAATATAGATTGTATTATATATTAAAAAAAACAAAACAAAAACAAAACAAACAAAAAAAAAAAAACTATGATGTACAAAGTTGTTAAAAATTTTGGAGTTAAGTTGGAAAACTACAGAGGAGAGTTAATGTTACGTCATTAAAAGCAGTAGAGTTAGGGTGATTGGGAGGATGAAGAAGGAGTGGCTTAGGCTGTTCCCCGTGGGTGTGGAACGGTCGATGGCTATATCGGGAGACAGAATTTTTCTTTTGATTTTGGGGGGTTTGCCACAAGTGTGGGAAGGGGAAATTTGTTTGTGTGTAGTTTGTAGGATGAATGTTCAACCACTCATGTTTTTGCTTCTCTGTATGAGCATGTTTACACTGCAAGGTAATCCCAAACTCTCTATTGATCATGGACCAAAGTGTTAACCTTAATTTAACTTCATGGAATTGCAGAGGTCTACAAAATTTAAAAAAACTTAAACAAGTTATGAATAAAATAAAGGACATGGGTTCAAGAATTGTGTTTTTACAAGAAACTCATCTGATAGAGGAGGATGTTAAAAGAATTAGGAGTAGATGGCAGGGAAGTGTATTCACCTCTTCATTTTCATCCCGAGCCAGGGGAGTTATGACTCTCATACATAAATCAGTTCCTTTTCAAGTGAAAAATGTAATTGGAGACAAATTTGGAAGATATGTAATCATTCAAGGTTCTTTGCTATTAGAAAATATAAATCTTGTGAACTTATATGGTCCCAATATAGATGATCAGAAGTTCTTTGCTAATTTATTTCTCATCTTATCATCACTTACAGGGCAACATATAATAGCAGGGGATTTTAATTGTACATTGAATCCAGGTGTGGATAGATCAACAGGACTGGATTGTACGCACATTGGATGTAGGATGACTATTAATCATTTTATGAAAGAATTGAGATTGTTAGATATATGGAGAGAAATGAAACCACAAGTTAAAGCCTATTCTTGTTATTCCAGTTCCTACAAGACATTCTCACGTATTGATTATTTTTTGATTTCCACAGAATTAAGGTCCAAGATTCAAAACTGCTTTTATGATAACATCGTGATCTCTGATCATGCACCCTGTTGTCTAATATATGTAGATAAAAAATTGACAAAGGAATCAGGTAGATGGCAATTTCAGCATAAATGGCTTCAGGATGAGGAATTTGTCAAGTATATAGAAAAACAGATAGACGAGTTCTTTGACATCAATACTACACAAACATCAGCATGTGTAAAGTGGGAGGCTTTCAAAGCTTTTATTAGGGGACATATTATTAGTTATACAGGATCAAAATCTAAGAAGACTCGAGAGGAGAGAGCTAAATTGGAACATAAAATAAAAAATCTTCAGGAAAAAGTGTATGCAGGAAGTGACCCAAGGTTGGAGAATGAATTACTGATTTTGAGAGCTGAATACGACAAAAAATCAGCGAATAGAGCTGCCTCGAGTCTTCTAAGATTGAAACAATCTTTTTATGAACAAGGTGAAAAATCAGGAAAATTATTAGCATGGCAGATTAAACAATTGGAAATTAAAACACCAATTACCAGTATTATAAGTAAGGGACAGGTAGTTATAGATCCTTTAGAAATTAATAGAGCCTTTAGAGATTACTATGAAAAATTATATGATACCAAAAATGAACCTGATTTAACAAAACTAAATGGGTTTTTGAACGAACTATCTATACCGTGTATTCCAAATGAAAACAGGGAGATATTGGAGTCTAAAATTAGTCAAGAAGAAGTTGGGCTAGCCATTGATAATATGAAATCAGGAAAAAGTGCAGGACCAGATGGTCTTCCAGTTGACCTTTATAAAAAATTTAAGAATAAATTAATAAAACCTTTTTTGGAAATGGTTTTAGAAGCATTTCAAAATAATAATTTACCATCATACATAAATAATGCCTTAATTATACTGCTGCCAAAACCAGGTAAGCCCTCTAATAAATGTGAAAATATGAGACCAATAAGCCTATTAAACGCCGACCTTAAGATAATCTGTAAAATTCTAGCAAGACGAATACAAGAAATTTTACCAAATATTATTAATCGAGATCAGAATGGCTTTATAAAGGGTAGACAAGGCTTCCATAATGTAAGAAGACTATTTAATATTATTTATTTTAATAAAGAAGCACCGGATACAGCTCTCCTATCATTGGACGCCGAAAAGGCCTTTGATAGAGTTGAATGGCCCTTTCTTTTTGAAGTCCTACAAAGGTTTGGACTTGGAAATAATTTCATAAAATGGGTTCAAATAATATACAATAATGCTACAGCAGAAATCCTAACAAATAACAATATTTCAAAACCAATAAAAATCAATAGAGGATGTCGACAAGGCTGTCCACTTTCACCTTTACTGTTTACTATGGCAATTGAACCTTTAGCGATAGCGATACGTTTACATTCACAAATATATGGAATTAAAGTTGGACCAACAGAACATAAAATCTCCCTGTACGCCGATGACATAATTTTGTTTATGTCGAATCTAAAAAAAATCAATTCCAACCTTGTTGAATTTAATAAAGAATTTTGGGGAAATATCAGGATATAAAATAAATAAAACTAAATCTTCAATATTAATGCTAAATGAGACCCAGAGAAATTACCCAGCCCCTGAGGTAAATCAATTCAATGTTGTAAATCAGTTTAAATATTTAGGAATCCAAATTATGCCTAAGCTAGAATCAGTCGCCAGTGTCAACTATGAAGCCTTAATGTCAGATATCAATGAGTTAACTCAGAGATGGATGTCACTACCAATGTCGATGATCGGGAGAATCAATATACTTAAAAGTAATATTTTACCTAAAATACTTTATTTATTTCAATACATTCCCTTATCACCACCTTTAGATCTATTCTCAAGAATAAAAAAAAGTTAGTGGAATTTATATGGAACAACAGGAGGGCTAGATTACGTTTGTCTTTATTATATTTACCATTTGATCGTGGAGGTCTGAAATGTCCAAATTTTATGTTGTATTATTGGTCGGCACAACTGAGGTCTATGACATATTATTTTTCATCAAATGATCTCCCTCACTGGACTGAAATGGAATCATACAATTTACCTTTACCTCTTCCCATATTCATATACTCAGATTCGGCAAAAAAATTACAAAAACAAGTTAAAAATCCATTTGTAAAGCATATGATCAAAATATGGTGTGAAGCTAAAAACTATTTAAAAGAACCACAGTTATTGTCACAATTTAGTCCAATATGGGGTAATCAATATTTTAAACCAGGGAGAGCGGACGCTGTATTTAAAGTATGGAATTTAAAAGGGATACAAAAGATTCAGGATTTATATTTGCCATGTGCAGACAACATAATGTCTTTTGAAGAGCTGAGGATCAAATTTAATCTCAATAGAACACATTTTTTTAAATATCTTCAACTTAGAAACTTTATTCGATCAAATCAAAATAAAGCTCTCACTCGACCTATTTATTCATCCTTGGAAAAAATGATGATGAAAGATAGTAAAAGAAAGGGTATTATTTCAGAGTTTTATAACTCACTGACACTATCTTCAAGTGAAAATTCACTGAAAAGATTAAACTACTGGAAAGAAGATCTGCAAATTGAAATTTCAGAGGAACAATGGGAATTGGCTTGTACAGAAGCCCAAACCAAATCAATAAATGTACGCCTTAAATTGATACATTTCAAATGGTTAATGCGGATGTATGTTACACCGGAGGAGTTAAATAGATATAACAAAAATATACCAGATACATGCACAAAATGCATGGAAAGTAAAGGAACCCTATTTCATTGTTTATGGGAATGTAGATTAATAAGAATGTTTTGGGAAGAGGTGAGGGTAACAATTGAAAAAATAATCTCAAAACAAATCATATTGAATCCTAAACTGTTTTTGTTGGGTCTGTACCCAGAAAAGCATAATTTTAATAAAAGTGAAAGAACATTCATAGACCTCAGTTTGCTTAATGCCAAAAAATGTATTGCACTATTATGGAAAAAGACTCATAGACCAGATGTGACTCAGTGGTTAAGACAGATGTTAACAAACCTTCCATTAGAAAGAATAACATATATACTAAAATCAAAGGAAATTGTGTTTGAGAATATATGGAGACCTTTTATTGATTATGTAAAAAATTTAAACATAACTCTTGAAGAAGAAGGTGAATGATGTGTGTGGACCTTGTAAATTCCAAACTGGTGAACATAATATGTATACTTATGTATTGGATTGTCTAGACTAAACAGAGGAGCATTGTTGAAGACTTGATTTTGTTGGTGGTTGTTGGTGTTTTTAGTGCATTTTTTTTTTTTGTAGTACTTTAGTGTTAGTGTTTGATTGTTTGTATCATGTTTGTTAAAAAAAAAAAAAAAAGGTTCAATAAAGATATTGTGGAAAAAAAAAAAAAGAAGACTCGAGAGGAGAGAGCTAAATTGGAACATAAAATAAAAAATCTTCAGGAAAAAGTGTATGCAGGAAGTGACCCAAGGTTGGAGAATGAATTACTGATTTTGAGAGCTGAATACGACAAAAAATCAGCGAATAGAGCTGCCTCGAGTCTTCTAAGATTGAAACAATCTTTTTATGAACAAGGTGAAAAATCAGGAAAATTATTAGCATGGCAGATTAAACAATTGGAAATTAAAACACCAATTACCAGTATTATAAGTAAGGGACAGGTAGTTATAGATCCTTTAGAAATTAATAGAGCCTTTAGAGATTACTATGAAAAATTATATGATACCAAAAATGAACCTGATTTAACAAAACTAAATGGGTTTTTGAACGAACTATCTATACCGTGTATTCCAAATGAAAACAGGGAGATATTGGAGTCTAAAATTAGTCAAGAAGAAGTTGGGCTAGCCATTGATAATATGAAATCAGGAAAAAGTGCAGGACCAGATGGTCTCCCAGTTGACCTTTATAAAAAATTTAAGAATAAATTAATAAAACCTTTTTTGGAAATGGTTTTAGAAGCATTTCAAAATAATAATTTACCATCATACATAAATAATGCCTTAATTATACTGCTGCCAAAACCAGGTAAGCCCTCTAATAAATGTGAAAATATGAGACCAATAAGCCTATTAAACGCCGACCTTAAGATAATCTGTAAAATTTTAGCAAGACGAATACAAGAAATTTTACCAAATATTATTAATCGAGATCAGAATGGCTTTATAAAGGGTAGACAAGGCTTCCATAATGTAAGAAGACTATTTAATATTATCTATTTTAATAAAGAAGCACCGGATACAGCTCTCCTATCATTGGACGCCGAAAAGGCCTTTGATAGAGTTGAATGGCCCTTTCTTTTTGAAGTCCTACAAAGGTTTGGACTTGGAAATAATTTCATAAAATGGGTTCAAATAATATACAATAATGCTACAGCAGAAATCCTAACAAATAACAATATTTCAAAACCAATAAAAATCAATAGAGGATGTCGACAAGGCTGTCCACTTTCACCTTTACTGTTTACTATGGCAATTGAACCTTTAGCGATAGCGATACGTTTACATTCACAAATATATGGAATTAAAGTTGGACCAACAGAACATAAAATCTCCCTGTACGCCGATGATATAATTTTGTTTATGTCGAATCTAAAAAAATCAATTCCAACCTTGTTGAATTTAATAAAGAATTTTGGGGAAATATCAGGATATAAAATAAATAAAACTAAATCTTCAATATTAATGCTAAATGAGACCCAGAGAAATTACCCAGCCCCTGAGGTAAATCAATTCAATGTTGTAAATCAGTTTAAATATTTAGGAATCCAAATTATGCCTAAGCTAGAATCAGTCGCCAGTGTCAACTATGAAGCCTTAATGTCAGATATCAATGAGTTAACTCAGAGATGGATGTCACTACCAATGTCGATGATCGGGAGAATCAATATACTTAAAAGTAATATTTTACCTAAAATACTTTATTTATTTCAATACATTCCCTTATCACCACCTTTAGATCTATTCTCAAGAATAAAAAAAAAGTTAGTGGAATTTATATGGAACAACAGGAGGGCTAGATTACGTTTGTCTTTATTATATTTACCATTTGATCGTGGAGGTCTGAAATGTCCAAATTTTATGTTGTATTATTGGTCGGCACAACTGAGGTCTATGACATATTATTTTTCATCAAATGATCTCCCTCACTGGACTGAAATGGAATCATACAATTTACCTTTACCTCTTCCCATATTCATATACTCAGATTCGGCAAAAAAATTACAAAAACAAGTTAAAAATCCATTTGTAAAGCATATGATCAAAATATGGTGTGAAACGTCAAACAGGTTCATTTTGTCTTCTTTTAATTATTTATCCTTTTTTTTTTTTTTTTTTTTTTTTTTTTCCTTTGAAAGACAAAAGTAAAATAGAAAGATGTCTTAACCTTCTTTACATGTTTCAACTGCACTGCAGCCTTCATCAGGTGTGAAGCTAAAAACTATTTAAAAGAACCACAGTTATTGTCACAATTTAGTCCAATATGGGGTAATCAATATTTTAAACCAGGGAGAGCGGACGCTGTATTTAAAGTATGGAATTTAAAAGGGATACAAAAGATTCAGGATTTATATTTGCCATGTGCAGACAACATAATGTCTTTTGAAGAGCTGAGGATCAAATTTAATCTCAATAGAACACATTTTTTTAAATATCTTCAACTTAGAAACTTTATTCGATCAAATCAAAATAAAGCTCTCACTCGACCTATTTATTCATCCTTGGAAAAAATGATGATGAAAGATAGTAAAAGAAAGGGTATTATTTCAGAGTTTTATAACTCACTGACACTATCTTCAAGTGAAAATTCACTGAAAAGATTAAACTACTGGAAAGAAGATCTGCAAATTGAAATTTCAGAGGAACAATGGGAATTGGCTTGTACAGAAGCTCAAACCAAATCAATAAATGCACGCCTTAAATTGATACATTTCAAATGGTTAATGCGGATGTATGTTACACCGGAGGAGTTAAATAGATATAATAAAAATATACCAGATACATGCACAAAATGCATGGAAAGTAAAGGAACCCTATTTCATTGTTTATGGGAATGTAGATTAATAAGAATGTTTTGGGAAGAGGTGAGGGTAACAATTGAAAAAATAATCTCAAAACAAATCATATTGAATCCTAAACTGTTTTTGTTGGGTCTGTACCCAGAAAAGCATAATTTTAATAAAAGTGAAAGAACATTCATAGACCTCAGTTTGCTTAATGCCAAAAAATGTATTGCACTATTATGGAAAAAGACTCATAGACCAGATGTGACTCAGTGGTTAAGACAGATGTTAACAAACCTTCCATTAGAAAGAATAACATATATACTAAAATCAAAGGAAATTGTGTTTGAGAATATATGGAGACCTTTTATTGATTATGTAAAAAATTTAAACATAACTCTTGAAGAAGAAGGTGAATGATGTGTGTGGACCTTGTAAATTCCAAACTGGTGAACATAATATGTATACTTATGTATTGGATTGTCTAGACTAAACAGAGGAGCATTGTTGAAGACTTGATTTTGTTGGTGGTTGTTGGTGTTTTTAGTGCATTTTTTTTTTTTGTAGTACTTTAGTGTTAGTGTTTGATTGTTTGTATCATGTTTGTTAAAAAAAAAAAAAAAGGTTCAATAAAGATATTGTGGAAAAAAAAAAGAACAATAACAAAAAAAAATTGTGTAATAAAAACAACAACAACCATTAACAAACAAGTCAACAACAATGCTCCTCTGTTTAGTCTAGGTAATCTATTACATAAGAATACATAATATACATTCAACAGCTTGGAATTTGCAATGTCCACACATATCATTCACCTTCTTCTTCATACGTTATGTTTAAATTCTTTACATAATGAAAGGTCTCCATATATTCTCAAACACATTTTCCTTTGATTTCAGTATATATGTTATTCTTTCTAGTGGAAGGTTTGTTAACATCTGTCTTAACCACTGAGTCACATCTGGTCTATGAGTCTTTTTCCACAGTAGTGCAATACATTTTTTGGCATTAAGCAAACTGAGGTCTATGAATGCTCTTTCACTCTTATTAAAGTTATGTTTTTCTGGATACAGACCCAACAAAAACAGTTTAGGGTTCAATGTGATTTGTTTTGAAATTATTTTTTCAATTGTTACCCTCACCTCTTCCCAAAACATTCTGATTTTTCTACATTCCCATAAACAGTGAAATAGGGTTCCTTTACTTTCCATACATTTTGTGCATGTATCTGGTTTTTGTTGTATCTATTTAATTCCACTGGTGTAACATACATCCATATTAACCATTTAAAATGTATCAGTTTAAGACGTACATTTATTGATTTGGTTTGAGCTCCTGCACAAGCCATTTCCCATTGTTCCTCTGAAATTTCAATTTGCAGGTCTTCTTTCCAGTAATTCAGTCTTTTCTGTGAGTTTTCACTTGAGAATAGTGTCAATGAGTTGTAAAACTCTGAAATAATACCCTTTCTCTTACTATCTTTCATCAAAATCAATTGTCATTTTAGCGATCAGAAAAAAATGCATGCTTTACTTGGGTGGAATTTTTGCATGTCTGTTTTTTTAATATACAGTGGGGAAATAATTTCTATTTGATCCCCTGCTGAATTTGTAAGTTTACCCCCTTACAAAGAAATGAACGGTCCATAATTTTTATGGTAGGTTTATTTTATAAGGGTCATAAATTAATCTGCATTTGATCAAGGGAAGTAAGTATTTGATCCCCTACCAACCAGCAAGAATTCTGACCCACACAGACCAGTTATGTGTCCACGAGGCACATAAATTAGTCCTGTACCTTTAGGAAAACATCCCTAATCTCAACTCGCCATGTGTATAAAAGACTCCTGTCACAGAATCAATCTCTTCAAACTTCTCCACCACCATGGGCAAGACCTAAGGAGCTGTCAAAGGATGTCAGAGACAAGATTGTAGACCACACAAGGCTGGAATGAGCTACAAGGCCATCAGCAAGAAGCTTGGTGAGAAAGAGACCATTGCTGGTGTGATAATTTGAAAGTGGAAGAAATACAAGATAACAGTCAATTGCCCTCGCTCTTGAGCTCCATGCAAGATCACACCTCATGGCGTAAGGATGATTCTGAGAAAGGTGAGGGATCAGCCCAGAATTAAACAGGAGGAGTTGGGACCACAGTCGCCAAGGAAACCATTGGTAACATACTTCACCATAATGGATTGAGATCCTGCAGTGCTCGCAAGGTCTTCCTGCTCAAGAAGGCACATGTACAGGCTCATCTGAAGTTTGTCAATGAATACCTGAATGATTCAGAAAAGGCTTGGGAGAATGTGGTGTGGTCAGATGAGACCAACATTGAGCTCTTTGGCATCAACTCAACTTGCTGTGTTTGGAGGCAGAGAAATGTCAAATATGACCCCAAGAATGCCATCTCCACTGTCAAACATGGAGGTGGAAACACTGTGCTTTGGGGCTGTTTCTCTGCTCAGGGTACAGGGAGACTTTACCACACTAAGAAGACGATGAACAGGGCCATATACCGTAGAACCTTGGATGAGAACCTCCTGGCCTCAGCCAGAATACTGATGATGGGTCGTGGATAAGATAAGCCTTTATTAGTCCCACAATGGGGAAATTCCAGGATTGCAACAGCACAGGGATAGCAACAATCAGAAGGCAAGAAAAAACAAGAGCAGCTAGTATACATGTGGACATATTAATATATATATATATATATACTGTATATATATATATATATATATATAGACACACAGTGCGGAGCATTGTGGTTGGTGGATGTGCAGCAGAAAGTCTAAGCTCTCTCTCCGCGGATGCGGCGGGCCAGCTGGATGTCTTTGGGCATGATGGTGACCCTCTTGGCGTGGATGGCGCACAGGATGGTGTCCTCGAAGAGACCCACCAGGTAGGCCTCGCTGGCCTCCTGCAGAGCCATGACGGCGGAGCTCTGGAAGCGCAGGTCGGTCTTGAAGTCCTGAGCGATCTCCCTCACCAGGCGCTGGAAGGGCAGCTTACGGATGAGCAGCTCCGTGGATTTCTGGTAGCGACGGATCTCTCTCAGAGCCACGGTACCGGGCCTGTAACGGTGAGGCTTCTTCACTCCGCCGGTGGCCGGAGCGCTTTTCCGAGCAGCCTTGGTGGCCAGCTGCTTCCTGGGGGCTTTTCCTCCAGTAGATTTATGGGCGGTCTGCTTGGTTCTTGCCATCGCTCTTTATTATTCTGTCTTATATTTCTTGCACGCCGCCTAAACTCCAGCCCGGCACCCGCGTCGTTTTCGCTTCAGTTCTCCCGGTATGTCGAGTTCCTCCGTTAGCACCGGGTGGCGGTTGAGTGCTAGCTAGCTCTTCCCTGCTGTATCGTCCCCTGCTGTAAACAGAGGCTCCGTCCACCGACTCGGGAGACTCTTTACACTGCGGACTTCTCACACAACACAACACACTGCCATCTACAGAAGTTCTCTGATGACTCTGCGATCGTTGGCCTCATCTCCAATGGAGATGAAGCTGAGTACAGAGGGCTTATCCAGGACTTCGTGGACTGGTGCCATCGGAACTGCCTCCAGATCAACGCGAGGAAAACTAAGGAGCTGGTGGTGGACTGCCGCAGGCATGGGCAGCCCCTCACAGTACCAGTAAATATACAGGGAACAGACATCGAGATGGTGACATCCTATAAGTACCTGGGTGTTCATCTGAACAATAAACTAGACTGGTCACACAATACTGATGCACTCTACAAGAAGGGACAGCGCAGGCTGTTCCTGCTGAGGAGACTCAGGTCTTTTGGTGTACAAGGGGTGCTGCTGAAGTCATTCTATGACACGGTGGTGGCATCAGCCATCACTTTTGGAGTGGTCTGCTGGGGCAGTGGCATTACTGCAGCCGATAGGAAGAGACTGAACAAACTGATTAAGAAAGCTAGCTCTGTCCTGGGGCAGCGCCTTGATCCGATGGAGGAGATAGGAGAGAGAAGGACGGTGGCTAAACTGTCATCTCTGCTGGAGTCCGAGTTCCACCCTATGCAGGACATACTGAATGCACTGAGGAGCTCATTTAGCAGCAGACTACATCATCCCAGGTGCACAACCGAGAGGTTTCGTAGGTCCTTCCTACCAACGGCTGTCAGACTGTACAACCTAAGCAGGGCTGCTCGCAGAGATAGCAAAAAGACGTAACAAACTAATAGTTTTTTGAATGCAAAAGATGCAATAGACTTACACAATGGTCCCCTCCGGCATACAACTAGGAACATACCGGTCGCTATGGAGGGTGAGAATATGTATGGGCACATAATCATACCATGTAGGATAACTAAGTAGACGGTTATGCTGTTTCATTCCATCTAGCAACAATGCTCTGCACTGTGTGTGTTTATATATTTACATATTTATTCCATCTAGCTACAATGCTCAGCACTGGGTGTGTTTATATTTATATATCTACATATTATTCCATCTAGCTACATTGCTCCGCACTGTGTGTGTTTATATACTTGCATATTTATTCCACCTAGCTGCAATGCTCCGTACTGTGGGTGTTTATATATTTACATATTTATTCCATCTAGCTACAATGCTCTGCACTGTGTGTTCATATATTCATATATTTATTCCATCCAGCTACAATGCTCTGCACTGTGTGTCTGTGTGTGTGTGTATATATATATATTTTATAGTAATATGTACATATGTATATTAGCTGCTCTTGCTTGCTTGTTTTTTTCTTGCCTTCTGATTGTTGCTCTGAGTGTTGCTATCCCTGTGCTGTTGCAATCCTGGAATTTCCCCGTTGTGGGACTAATAAAGGCTTATCTTATCTTATCTTTGGAACGATCTGTGTGTCCGTGATATATATATATAGAGTGAAAGGTGTACCGGATCAGAAAGTTATCACCGGATCAGAAAGAAGGAAGATGAAAAGACTCAGAATTGAGCCGCTGTTGCAAAAGGCAGCCAACTCGTGTGGCGCCGGTACCGGAAGAATGGATGGATGGATATTCCTGTATGACAATGACCCAAAACATACCACCAAGGAAACAAAGGCGTGGCTCAAGAAGAAGCACAATAAGGTCCTGAAGTGGCCTAGCCAGTCTCCAGACTTGAATACCATACAAAATCTGTGGGAGCTAAAACTTCAAGTTGCCAAACAACAGCCTCAACAGCCACTTTACAGATTTGGCAAAAAATCTGTAAAGTGGAGTGGACCAAAATCCCTCCTGAGATGTACGCAAACCTGGTGACCAACTACAAGAAACGTCTGACCTCTGTACTTGCCAACAAGGATTTCTCCACCAAGTACAAAGTCACATTTTGCATGGGGATCAAATACTTATTTCCCTCGATCAAATGCAAATTAATTTATAACCCTCATGTATTATTTTTTTCTGGATATTTTTTTTGTTGACCTTCTGTCTCTGTTAAAATGAACCTACCATAAAAATTTCGGACTGTTCATTTCTTTGTAAGGGGGTAAACTTACAAATTCAGCAAGGGATCAAATAATTATTTCCCCCACTGTATATAGTATTGTAGTGATATGTGATTTATAATTATGATCAGGCATAAAGATTATTTAATTTGAATTAATGTATCAGGACCTCAGATTTACTCCGGGTCCATACACACAGAAAAAGTTTAACACTTGTAGGGGCACCAGCTCACCTCTTTGGTGAACAATTTAGTCATTAATTTCACTTTATACCCGTTTAATCACTCAATAAATTAATTAATAATCAGTCTCAAAATATTAGTGAATTCGATACTGGGGCTTCGAAACCAGACTCAGAATGGAATAAATTCCCAACAACTTCTCTCATTATTACAGATTTATTTAAATGAAATGATGATTAAAGGACACTGAAATGATTTGCATTAGCCATCACATTAAACTTGTAACTAAGGATAAACAATGTGAGCATTTGCAGAACCAGGGTGAAGATGTAAGCTGAATTTAGATCAGTTTGAAGTTGACGGATTATGAAAAACTGAACGCAAATTTATGGGGA
Organism: Pholidichthys leucotaenia; assembly: GCA_020510985.1. Taxonomy (NCBI): domain Eukaryota; kingdom Metazoa; phylum Chordata; class Actinopteri; order Cichliformes; family Pholidichthyidae; genus Pholidichthys; species Pholidichthys leucotaenia. Next base: position 122,638,189 of record CM035847.1, on the reverse strand, counting down.
AAATTAAACTAATTATATGGAAGATTCTGGATTACTCTTAAGAAAGTAAAAATGGAATTTTAATAAAAGAGTTATTACTTTCTCTTTTAATTTTGTATCTGATCAGACGCTGAATTATTCTCAAATCTCAGATGATTTATTCAGCAGATGAACGAAGAATACAGCTCACGTGATTCCTTGCGTGGTGGTCCAGTTGTTGAGGCTCCTTCTGAAGTTTTATTTGAACATGGCACCAAAACCAGAATATCTTGCCAGCAGATATTCAGACAAGTTACAGTAGCTTCTCAGGTCTACAGTCACAAGATGAGATTTTGACTGTATCAATCAGTTACGCTGAGGTTCAGCAAAGATGGCGACGGTGTTTCTTCAGTGGTGTGTAATGGTGAGCTGCGTCGAGGCTTTCATGGATCAGCGGCTTCTCCCAAGGGAATTTGAGAATAATTACAAAATCTGATCCCAATAGCAACATTAAAAGATTTTTCAGACTTTGTGGAGTTGAAATTAGCTTCTAGTATGGAGATGGTCAGTCCTTGGAAAAACAAGGTGGATTTAAAGAAAGTTTAGCAATATAAAAAGTTAGAAAAACAGAGACGTCTGTGAAGCATGGAGTTTCACTCCATATCAAAATATGAGCTCAGGAAAGAAAGAATTAATTCCCAGACATTTAAAGAAAAACATTAAAATACACAGATGTTTACACAAACACAATATTCCATGTTCTCTGCTCTGAAGTGCTCTGGTCTGCAGTCTGTAGCGTTCAGTGAGAAGTGGAAAAAAAAAGCTCTGAAGGAGGGCGTCTCCCCTCTTTTTAACTGCGGAAAACTTTCGCGGGCGTCCGGGGATTGACAGAAGCCCAAGCCAATAGTCTTCCTTCGTGGGCGGGTTTTATGAACTTTAGTCCAATGAACAGTCTTTTGTTTGTAACAACCAATAATATTGAGAGAGCTGCTGCTAAGCAGAGACTGGCGGTGACCAGTCAGATGACTTGAGGGACGTTCTGGCAACCTGATACACACATCTTAATACTGAAAATTCATCAACACATCATCATCATAGCAGTCTGTCGTGGGCGACAATGACTGTTTCATTTAGGTCTGATCAGATTCCTCCACACAGCTCTGTCCTTAGCCTTCTGCTGCCAGGAACTCCTGTCTATATCCAACTTCTTCAAGTTTCTTTATACAGTGTCTTTAAATCTGAGCCTTGGTCTACCCTGATTGCGTTTGCCCTCGCATAACTGTGAGTAGAGTAACTGCCGAGGGAGATGCTGGTGGTCCATCCTCTCAACATGTCCGAGCCAGCTTAGGTTTGTCTGTATTAGCATGTCCTCCATTGATGGTAGACCAGCTCGTTTCAACACTTCTATGTTGGTTATCTTGTCTTTCCATGAGATGTTCATTATGGCTCAAAGGTGTCTCATCATGTACGCGTGGAGTTTCTTCACCTGCACTCTGTACAACACACTTATGTATAAAATCTAACCAACTTCAGTGATTCATGCAACTTTATAACTAGTGCTTTTAAATTAACATGCAAGAATAAACATTCATTGAAACATTTTAACATGCACATATTTAAAATCAAGGATTAATATATTTCAAACCCATTATTGATTGTCCATAGAATATCAGAGTCCCACAGAGGCAGTGATCTTCAACAAATAGTGTCCTTAGAATTGTCCTGAGAAATGAAACTTGAAGAGTTTAATGTTCAGTCAAAAACTTGGTTTCCGCATTTAAAGTCAACAGTAAATATCTATCCCAGAGACGTCCACCAAAGGTAGAGTTAAGCTGTAGATAATCCAAGGCCTTAGGAAATGCCTTTAAAATTTTATGGTATGCCTGTTGAATATAAACCTGTCTTAGTTGAGGAAGTTCCCAGTTTATTTATGATGCGAGTTAATACACTGAAAGCATTCCTTAGGGTTGCTTAACAAAGGAATGTTGGTTCAGCTGCGGTCCTGGGATGAAGAAGCAATTCTTGACTGGTCTTTTCCTCGGTGAAACAATGTCTTTAAGATGCAAAGTCTATTTTATTCAATTCAATTCAATTCAACTTTATTTATATAGCGCCATTTCACAACAACAGTCATCTCATAGCACTATCAACTGTAGGGGGAACCCCCACAGTTGCAGAAAGACCCCAGCAATCAATTATTGATGAGCCAAAGCAAGATGATGCTACAGTATATACATACAGTACATAAGATAAGCCTTTATTAGTCCCACAATGGGGAAATTCCAGGATTGCAGCAGCACAAGGATAGCAGCACTCAGAGCAATAGTAAATAATACGATAAGAATAGGTTAGCCAAAGCAGTAAATAAATATACATATGTACACAGCTGTATACACAGTGCAGGAGCATTGCAGTTAGATGGTATCAACAGCATTACAGTTAGTTAAAGTAGAACTGAACTGAACGGCATTGAACGGCACTGGGTGATAGTACATACAATTATAAAGATAATTTATCATTGGCACCCCCTCCACAAATCCCGGAATCTTGGAGAAAATCGCGATTTTGAATTTCCCGCCCTGAAAAATCAGACAAATCCGCCGAAGTGCAGCCGGAGTTCCGCGTGACGTCACGAGTGTGACACAGTCCTCCATGTTTACCATTGCGAGCACGTCGACACTGGTTGTTTTTGGTGCATTTTGTCGTGATAGTCGACTACAAAACACTTCCAACACCTGGGAAGATCTGTTCAGTGGCCAAGGAAAGCTGTCATGGCGACGAAAGAAAAGAAAGGGGGAGGAAAAGCGACCGGGAAGCGATGCGTTTCTAGATATACAGTGATCCCTCACTTATCACGTTTAATGGGGACCAGAACTGATCGCGAAAAGTGAGAAACCGTGAAGTAGCGTCACCCCCCCCCCCCCCAGGGCGTCACAAGCAATATTTTGCACAAAAAGGCACAAGAGAACAGCGAAAAGTGCCACTAGGCAACACGAGCGATAAAGAACAATGAATGCGGTCTTCCTTCGCTGGGTAAAACGTCTCGGCCAATCAGCTTGCGAGGTAAAACGTCTCGGCCAATCAGCTTGCGAGATTCCCGAGCGGTGAAGAGGTGGGCGGAGAGGAGTGGAGCGGTGGTCAGAGAGGTGGATTTTGAGTTGTGCGGGCTCTCCGTGTTGATACCTGATGTTCTAATGTAGTCTCTCTGCCTTCTCCCTGCCTTCTACATTAGAACATCAGGTATCAACACGGAGAGCCCGCACAACTCAAAATCCACCTCTCTGACCACCGCTCCACTCCTCTCCGCCCACCTCTTCACCGCTCGGGAATCTCGCAAGCTGATTGGCCGAGACGTTTTACCTCGCAAGCTGATTGGCTGAGACGTTTTACCCAGCTTCGCTCCCTGCCGAGCGCCTATACCCAGCGAAGGAAGACCGCATTCATTGTTCTTTATCGCTCGTGTTGCTTAGTGGCACTTTTCGCTGTTCTCTTGTGCCTTTTTGTGCAAAATAGTGCTTGTGACGCCCTTGGGGGGGGGGGGTGACGCTACTTCGCGGTTTTTCACTTTTCGCGGTCGGTTCTGGTCCCCATTAAACGCGATAAGTGAGGGATCACTGTAATAAGTTGGAAAAATGCTGATGGGTTTTTTTCCCCCTTTCTTTTTTATTGTTAATTTTCCTTATCCTGACACCCCAAACATGCCAAAGTCAAGACTCACCATTCTGTATTCAGTAAGCGACTCTCCTCCCCATCACTGCTGCAGTCTGAGTCGGTGCCGGAATCCCCCGAAAATTCTGGCTCTAATCTGTACGGTTCGATGCCTCCCTCGCTCTCTGCCTGTTCACTTAACACTCCTGCATCCTCCTCTGTCTTGTCACCGATCCTGAATGCCTCTTCACTCCGAAAACTCTGGTGTTCTTGACTGCTGGAACTGCTATCATCTGCCATTGTTGTTTTGATAAGGGTCACACTCGTGACGTCACGCAGCATCGTCTGCACTACTTCCGGTTTGTTTGGCACTGCCAGCCAGAGGCAAAAGTTTATCGGCTTATAGCTTGGCCATCGCACGGCCTAAAAATTTCTTTTATGTGTTGAAAAATACAATAGGTAATAAGGAATTAATCTGCTATTCTACTTTTTTGGCAAAAAGGTGAGTTCAGTTCTACTTTAAACTACCTGGCAAAATATAAATATCAACCCAGACAGTGTATTTCCCACTGAATGAACAGTGTTGTTGCCACTCTCGATAATAACTGTAATTATCTTAGTTGTGTATTGGAGGGGACGATCTCTATTGTCCAGAGTTGCAACATTTAAGATGGCCTCTACGGGCAGTATTTAGATTATACAGTCTGACAGCCATAGGTAGGAAGGACCTGTGGAATCTCTCCCTCAAGCACTTAGGCTGGCACAGCATCCCGCTAAATGAGCTCCTCAGTGCGTTCAGCGTGTCCCACATGGGGTGGGACTCTGACTCCACAAATATTTTTATTGTCGACAAATCGTTTAATTATAATGTTTATACGCATGCTGCAATAACGGCAATGCACAACTGGAACTGCTGAGGGCAGTAGCGCCTCTGTTGGCCAGCATGCGTGAACAATTTCCAACGAAGAAGAAGAGGAGCACAGCATGGCGAAGTGGAAGGATAAACATGTAGAAAGTGGAGCTAAAAAAAAAAAAAAAAAAAGGCAGACCCAAACTTTTTGTTGTTTGGGAACATTTTACAGAAGACAAAAAACAAAACAAGTAAAATGCAGACTTTGCAAGGCAGACCTTTCTTAACATAGCAGCACTACAGTGATGCATGCTGTTACCAACTTTGCCTGTCCTTTTAAGAAAGTGAACATCTCCGCAGATCCACGGTGTGCACGTCCTTATGCCGTTATGCTGTGTTGCGTTTTGTTTTGGCAGCTGTATGTGTCTCTCCAACACAGAGAAAGAAGAATGAAGATCCACTGTTGTGAAGGTATTAACGTGTGCTCCGTGTCTAACTGGCTGCAGAACCTACCTAGAGCAAAGCCTGTTACCAGCTAATGAGCCAGGCTAAAATACAGACATTTTAGCTTTACTTCACAGGAGTCCATACTACAGTTAGGAACAGCCAAGCTGTGAAAGTCAAGAAGGTAACAATGAGGATCTGAAACAATGGCGCCCAGGAGTCACGACATTACTGTCTGCAAGGGTAAGTTTTCGCGAGTAAAGAAAGTTAGTGCCGCTTATTTTCAATGGCCAACTGTTTCAAGCTTTAGAAAAATGACAATACTATTAGTATGTGCTGTTAACGATGGTTTACCTGTTTGACAATAAGTTCTCTGGTTGCTGAGGGTTGAGCTGTCATGGCTAACGTGTTGAATGCAGTGACTGAATTACCAGAGTCGCTATCGCTTTTTCATCTTTGTTAATACTAGCCCTCATTCTGAATATTAGTTGCACTGTATCCAGCTGAGACAAAATGGCATTTGAATGCCTCCCGTCCACGGGAGACAGAGCATTAAGAGGTTTTCAACAGCGGCTGAGGTAAGATATGCAGCCCCAACAAGAAGCAGAGATGGTGGACATGAGAAGAAAAAAAAAAAAAAAAAAAAAGGCGATTAGTCGACTAGCTGAAAAAAATAGTCGTTAGATTAGTTGACTACTAAAATAATCTTTAGTTGCAGCCCTATCAAAAATGTAATTATTTCAGTAATTCATTTCAAAAAGTGAAACTCATATTATATAGATTCGTTACACACACACACAGAGATTTCAAGTGGAAAAAGGGAGTTTCTGCACTTCCTACCCAAACATCTAAAGCTGTAGCAGGTGCCTCTCAGCAAGGACATCAGAATCATTAAGGAAAAAGTCTGGAGCACACTGCCCAATTCAGAGCCTTTATTAGTGCAAGGACTGATGTTTCAACACTATCTGTGTCTTCTACAGAATCACATTAAACTGAACAAAATGGGTGCCATTACACATAGGCTTGATCCTTTTCCTCTTTAGCCCGGACGACATAACGTCCATGATTTCAAAAAACAATTTGAAATGTGGACTCATCAGACCACAGCACACTTTTACCACTTTACGTCAGTCCATCTCAGATGAGCCTGCGCCCAGAGCAACCAGCACCCTTTCTGGGAGTTGCTGATATATGGCTTTCACTTTGCATGGTAGAGTTTTAACTTGCACTTGTAGATGTAGTGACAAACTGTGTTAACCAATAATGGTTGTTCCAAAGTGTTCCTGAGCCCACATGGTAATATGCTTTACAGAATGATGTCAGTTTTTAAAGCAGTGTGTCCTGAGGCACTGAAGTTCACAGGCATTCAGTGATAGTTTTTAGTCTTGTCACTTAGGTGCAGAAATTTCTCCAGAGTCTCCAAATCTTTTGATGATATTATGGACTGTAGTTCAAATTCAAAATAAGTGAATATTAGTTTAAAAAAAAAAAAAAAAAAAAAAAAGTTCATCAGTTTGAACATTAAATATCTTGTCTTCGTCATGTATTCAATTAAATATACTTTGAAAAGGATTTTTAAATCATTGTATTTTTTTTTAATCTGTTTTATACAGCGCCCCAACTTTACCGGAATTGAGGTTGTATATGCAAAATCAAACACAAGGGGGGAAAAACTTCCCTGGATGAAAGCATCAACTAAAATAAAAAATTTATAAAATAAATTCATTCTTTTCATCTAAGGTGCACATTTTAAATTTATAAACACTACAAATTAACTCATTTACCCTTTAAATGGTTCACCATTTTATTAGCATTTTGCTTTGCAAACAAAAGAAACACATTTTGCAGTGCACATTTTTATTGAATATTACATTCCATTACAATGTAATATATGCTTAAATCCAATAATAATGAAACCCTTGGTTTACAGTTCTAAATGGCACCATTAATGTCCTTTAAGTCCCCTGCTATCACGCTGACATTTCTTTTGGATTGACTGCAACACAGGTAAGCCTGTAAGGAGCTTATGCAAATTAATGACATGGAGACACTTAAATATCCCATGGCATAAACATGATATAAATAAACAAGGGCAGATGGAAGAACTAGTTGTCTGAGGTAGATACTGCAACATTAACAATGCTAATAATGCATTATTTAATTTAATGCATTATTTAATTTATTGCAACAACCCCTGCCCTCATCAAAATCTGTTTATTGTTGCTGTGAGACAGTGATGTTTCAGTGTCCTAGGTTAACACTTCCTGTAAATATGTAAAAAAAAAAAAAAAAAACCCTGCATTTTCAGCACATATGTATTTTTGTAAAAACTATACACTGTCTGAAGAGGATGTGGCCTAGGGCCATAGTACTCACTTCTAAAAAAAATGTTTACAAAAAACAGCAGATAATCATTTCCTTTGAACAATTTTACAATTTGTCATTAAGACAAATCATAGATTTGTCAAAACTTGGGGTGGGCAATATGGCCTAAAAATGATTTGTTTTTATTTTTTATTTTTTTTTTGTATTTTGTATATTTTATTAATCCCAGAGGGAAATTCAGGGTATCTACCTGGATGGATGAGGCAGCCACAGTATGGCGCCAATCCCTTCACCATTCACACACACATTCCCACCTAGGGCCACTTTAGAGTCTCCAATTAACCTAATTTGAATGTTTTTGGCCTGTGGAAGGAAACCGGAGTTTTTGGCCGGGGTGGGAGGAAACTGTGCCAGCCCGCACAGTCACCTTTCCATTGGGCCACGATTCGTTGTCCCGACTCCGCCTGGCAGACCCACCCCGCCAGGTAAGCCGCTGCACCATCAACATCCCAGGTGTCCGGGTCGGTGCCGACCTCTGACCACCAGATGCCGTGCTATCGGCCTGGGTCTGCTGAAACAGTCGCTGTTCCTGTACTGGTGTTTGAAGGGACCATGTGCTGTAGATTCCAATGTAAACAGTTTAGCTGTGACTGCCGAGTTAGCCACTTTAGCTGCTGTGCTGGCTGCAGGGGCCAGGTTGGCCAAATTAGCTGAAACTGTCGTTCTGGCTGCGGTATTCAGGATTTCCAGTTTAGCTGAAGTTGCTCGGCTAGCTGTGGTGGCCAGGTTGACCAGTTTAACAGCAGTTGTTGGGCTAGCCGCGCTGGCCCAACCAGGCTTCCATTGTCCAAAGGCTGTGGGCCTGGGTTCGCCTCCACATCTCCCACTAATAATATCATAGCTGCCAGGCAGATTGACCCCGAAGCTCTACTTCCAGGGCTAACTTGTACCCGTTTCGCAGAAAGCACCCGGGCACAGCCATTGTCCAGAAATGTGGAGTACAGCAAAGGTTGTTGATGAGTGACCGTAGCATTGTGGCTTTCAGTTATGAGGCACCACCGCACTGATAGTAAAAGTAGACAGACAGTCAAAGCAGCACCAACTATCCAGTGTTCTGGTGGTAGGTGAGTCGGTTTTGTGAATAAAGTAGATCTAAAATATACAGGTTGAGGAGATTTACAAGGAGATTTAAAGGGCCTGTATCATGCAAAATCGACTTTTTTTGAGCTTTTAAGCATGTTATAATGTTAATTCCTCACCAAAAACACCCCCAAAGTGGTACTTTGCTCCATTCACGCATCTGAGTATTCCTCCTCAACCCTGCTCTCTGGGCTGCTGCTCCGCCCTGTCCCTGATAATGACTGGGTCCCCACATTCATACGTATGAATGTGGGTGAGCCGCCCACTCCAGGAAATGCCTGTGCTGTCAGCACCGCCCCCAGGCTAACACACACACCCACTTTCTCCGCGCAGCTAACGGAGCGGTGATCGGCAAAACTCTTTCATTTTAGCATTGACGCTGTGAAGAAGTAGTTCCTCTCGCACCTAATCTGCTCTGTGACAACAACTGTTTGTTACGACTCGCGCTCGCCTGTCTCCCGCCTCAGCTGCACGCACACCTGTGCCTCATCAGTCTCGGGCTACATAGCCCGCTCCGCCTGGAGCCGTCTGCTAATCTTCGCTCATCGTCTCAGCGCACGCCAATTCCCTGACAGCCTGCGCTCTCTGGATTGCTTCTCGTCTGCACGTAAGCTCATCATCATCTCACCTTGTCTCCAGTTTCTCCCCTGTGCACAGGTGGATTCCCTGGCGGCGGATTTTGTCCCTAATCCTCGCCATCACTCTCCTCACCGCGCCGAGCGCACTCCTAGGACACTGTCTTCCAGGCGGGAGACCTGCGGCTTAAGCCAACGCCAGCCACATTACCATCGGCAAGTAAGCACAAGACTGTGTATTAATTCCGCTGGGTGTGCACCGGCAGCTAATCTCTGTTCTGCTCTGCCCTAAGGGTTGCCTGGCTGTACGGCGCTCCGCATCGCCCTCGACGCATCCTGTTCACCTGCAACACATATCACTCCACAGACGCGCACCCATACACCTGCTTTTCTCACAATAAAATTATTGAATCACACTTGAGCCTGTGTGCGTGTTCCCTGGGTCAGACCTTATGTCATTGTTTGCTTTTTTATGTAAGACAATGTCTTCTAAGTGGCATAAATGTGTCTTTGGCTGTGAGAGATTTAGGAGTTTGTTCAGCCTTCCTCGTTTTCGTGGGCGGAACCCAGCGACACGCTGCAGCAGCCGGCTCAGGGGTTACGTCATGAAATGGGCGGCAGCCACAAGAAGGAGAGGCAGAGCCTCAGAGATCGAGGCATCTTACTTCCGGGCTCGCGAAAATAACTCGTATTTCGTAAGAAATTCATTCTCCAGTGTACCAAAGGTAATATACTATCACATACATGCATATACAGTTAGGCCCAAAAATATTTGGACAGTGACACAAGTTTTGTTATTTTAGCCGTTTACGAAAACATATTCAGGATACAATTATATAATCAATATGGGCTTAAAGTGCAGACTCTCAGCTGTAATTTGAGAGTATCCACATCCAAATTGGAGCAAGGGTTTAGGAATTACAGCTCTTTAATATGTAGCCGCCTCTTTTTCAAGGGACCAAAAGTAATTGGACAATTGACTCAGAAGGCTGCAAAAAAATATAACAAGGCTGCATGGGCTCTTCCCTCGTTAACCTGTCATCAATTAAGCAGTTAAAAGGTCTGGAGTTGATTCCAGGTGTGGCGTTTGCATTTGGAAGCTGTTGCTGTGAACACACAACATGCGGTCAAAGGAGCTCTCAATGGAGGTGAAACAGACCATCCTGAGGCTGAAAAAAAAAAGAAGAAATCCATCAGAGAGATAGCAGAAATGTTAGGAGTGGCCAAATCAACAGTTTGGTACATTCTGAGAAAAAAAGAGTGCACTGGTGAGCTTGGGAACTCAAAAAGGCCTGGACGTCCACGGAAGACAACAGTGGTGGATGATCACCGAATCCTTTCCATGGCGAAGAACAACCCCTTCACAACATCCACTCAAGTGAAGAACACTCTCCAGGAAGTAGGTGTATCAGTATCTAAGTCTACCATAAAGAGAAGACTTCATGAGAGTAAATACAAAGGATTCACCACAAGGTGCAAACCATGAATCAGCCTCAAAAATAGAAAGGTCAGAATTAACTTTGCCAAAAAAACACCTGAAGAAGCCAGCCCAGTTCTGGAACAGCATTCTTTGGACAGATGAGACTAAGATCAACCTGTACCAGAATGATGGGAAGAAGAAAGTTTGGAGAAGAATTGGAAAAGCTCATGATCCAAAGCACTATAACTTCTGCAAAACATGGTGGAGGCAGTGTGACGGCATGGGCATGCATGGCTTCCAATGGCACTGGGTCACTTGTGTTTATTGATGATGTGACAAAAGACAGAAACAGCCGGATGAATTCTGAAGTGTATAGGGATATACTTTCTGCTCAGATTCAGCCAAATGCAGCAAAGTTGATTGGACAGCGCTTCACCAATGATCCAAAACATACTGCAAAAGCAACCCAGGAGTTTTTTAAAGCAACGAAGTGGAATATTCTGCAATGGCCGAGTCAATCACCAGATCTCAACCCAATCGAGCATGCATTTCACTTGCTCAAGACAAACCTTAAGGCAGAAAGACCCACAAACAAGTAATAACTGAAGACAGTTGCAGTAAAGGCCTAGCAATGCATCACAAAGGAGGAAACCCAGCGTTTGGTGATGTCCATGGGTTCCAGACTTCAGGCAGTCATTGCCTGCAAAGGATTCTCAACAAAATATTGAAAAATAACATTTTACTTAGGGTTATGTTTATTTGTCCAATTACTTTTGAGCCCCTGAAATGAGGAGCGTTTGTATAAAAATAGCTACAATTCCTACATGTTTAATCATATATTTTTGTTCAATCCCTTGAATTAAACCTTAAAGTCTGCACTTCAATTCCATTGTAGTTGTTTCTTTTCAAATCCAATGTGGTGGCATGCAGAGCCCAAATCATGAAGATTGTGTCACTGTCCAAATATTTCTGGGCCTAACTGTAGTTTACTCTGAAAGGCTTAAAATAGCGTGATATAGGCCCTTTAAGAGAAGTACATGCAGAGCCTGCCAGTCTGCATTCAGTAGCCATCTTGCCAACTTGTATGCCAACTTGCCTACTTAAAGTGGCACACAAGTGAAAAACAAGTTTCCTTTTTCTTGTTTATATGTCTCTAACATGTTTTAATGACTTACAAGGAATATCAAGAGCTGTCATGTCTGTGTTTTTCTGCTGTGCAAGTTCAGTCAAACTCCTCCCCTTATTAACCGCTTGAGTGTGACTGTCGCCAAACTGCGACATAACCCCTAGTGGTCAACAGTGGTTAAGATTTTTTTCAAGAAACTAGTCATATCAGATGTCAGAATTTTCCAAGGCTATAACTTTAAAGTGGTCGTGAAGACGCATTTGACTTGAAAACATTATGAAAAAGTATTTCTTATTTTGGTAAATAATTCTTGCCAGCCATATACCACCAGACATATATTCAAATAGGACCTTGGCCATGGGCAGCCAATGAAAACTGTGGGCACAGCCATGACACATGCGGATGTGACGTCACTTCGTTGATACTCAACAGTCAATGCTCCGCCTGTATGAGAGACTAGGGTGCTGTTGTGAGTGTTTTTATTCGATTATGGCTGAATTGTCGGACTCTGAGGAAGAATCTGTCCAACATGGCTACAGGTTTGAGCCAGAAAGGTCTTCTGCGGGTTAAAGTGACGAAGTGGTCCTCACACACAACGCAATTTTGTCTGAAATTATTCGTCTGTGCCCTGTTTCCGCTCCAATCTTCTGACAAGGTGAGCTGGGTTTGGGTACACAAAAAAAGTGTTTCTTTGTTTTTTTCGCTTATTATTCAGACATCCAAAGGCTTTACATTCCGCCATGTTGCGATATCCATATTGCATTGTATGTTTTTGTTTTTACAAGAGCACCGAGTGTCTGCTGCTCTGTATATAGTTGTAGAATCATCTTCCGTGTTGCGGCAGTTACGAGATCAGAGGAGACAAGCAGCTGAATTTAAGCATTTATTTATTTTCTACTCGTTTCAGTTCAGCATTTAATATGAACTAGGGATGGGCATTCGGTGAAATTTTCTTCACCGATCGTCGGGAGAATTAATGATTAATAATCGGTTAATCATTAACATTTTTAGGTAGGTAACAAGGCAGGTAGACTACATTAGAACATCAGGTATCAACACGGAGAGCCGCACAACTCAAATCCACCTCTCTCTCTCAAATCCCTCTCTCTCTGTTCGCTGTTCTCGTGTTGGCTCGGCTCGGGAATCTCGCAAGCTGATTGGCCGAGACGTTTCACCCCGCAAGCTGATTGGCCGAGACGTTTTACCCAGCTTCTCTCCCTGCCGAACGGCCACCCAACAAACGAAGACCGCATTCATTGCTCTATCGCTCGTGTTGCTTAGTCTAGCCGCGTGGAACTTTTTGCTGTTCTCTTGTGCCATTTTGTGCGAAATAGTCTTCCCGTCGAGCCACTACGCCGCCTCCTGCAGCTTCCCTCGACGATCCTGCGCCTCTAGCACCTGAGGAGCAGTAAAGCTCTCATTAACCTGTGCAGTAAATCATTTTCATCTTGAGTTACGTAGCTTGTTATAAGAATAAAAGAGTTCTAAAAACATATTTATGTACACTTTATTTACATCTACGTATGTATGTACACTTACACACACACACGTATCATATGAGAGAGAGAGAGTGAGAGAATGAACGTACGTATTATTTATGGGTGACGCAATAAGTGAGGGATCACTGTACTCTTATGTATTGAGAATAATAATAAAAAAAATACAGAGTGTTTTTCTTCGAAGATGAATTTATTAAGACAAGTTTGCAGTAAAACGTGAACACACGCATTGCGCACTGCGTCTCGTCACGGTGCGTCTTGACGCCATGGTGTATTCCGGTTCCAAAAATTTGATTAATTCCTGAAAACCTTTGCCCTCCACGGCACTGACAGGGAGCATGTCTATTTCGACCATCTTCACTATCAGTTCGGTGACCTTCTCTGCTCGTTGAGCACTGCAGCTCCTCCGTGCTAGCATCGAGTCCAGGCTAGCCTGGGTTAGAGATGAACCGCCGCCACCGTCTTTTATCAGGCTTGGATGAGTGGTGTTCAAATGATACATCATTTGTGTTGTCGATGAGGTATATTTGTATGCTGCATTGCAGTGATTGCAGTACACCTGGTCATTTTTTAAATTGAAATGGCCCCACGCAACACTTCGCCGCAACCGCTTCATGATTTGGCGATTGCCCTACGGAAGCTCGCATGTATCAACTGAGGCACGCCAGGGTACGGCGATGGTGTAATGTTGCCCCCTGGTGCCCAAATTTTGCCAGTGGCACAGTTAAATGCATTGCATTGTTTGAGGACGGCCGTGCACTAGTCCTAATAACCTACATTCGGATTGTTTAAAAAAAAAAAAACGGTTTGTCGACGAAAATGAACTTCCTCGGTGAAATTCTTAATGATCAATTATCGGTTAATCGGTAAATTATGCCCATCCCTAATATGAACCCTGAGTTTGAAATAAACGTTTGAATTTTGGTCCTCACACAACGCAACGCGGTGTCTGCCGCTCTTTATAGCGGCGAGGGAGGACCGAATTATCTGCCGTGTTGCGGCTGTTAACGACCTCAGATCAGACAATAGGACCCGCCGAATTTAAGCATTTATTTATTTATTTTCTACTCGTTTCAGTTCTGCATTTAATATGAACCCTGAGTTTGAAATAAACGTTTGAATTTGAATATCCCCAAAGCCGCTGCACATCCGGGTACTCAAGGCTCAACCAATACTGATCCAGATCGCGGTAGCCACGAAATTACGTCACAGGAAGCGTCCCGGAAGGCCATGTAGCCGCTAGTATGGCTGTACCCATGTTTTGCTGACATAGCTGAACCAGCACATCAGCAATGGATTTATATCAGATTGCTTTGAACGTGAATTTCAACTTAAACTTGAACTAGAACGTGAGACAGGGGCTCAATATAATATCTTTTTTTTCACGACCACCATAGGTACGCTTTAAGGAATCATAGCATCGTCATATTATTGCATCGTGATTCAAGTATCACAACAGTAGGGTATCATGAAGTCTCGGCAATTCCCACCCCAAGCATATCATCACTCTATATATAATTCAAGAAATCTCTGTCTGTGTGTCTGTCATGACCATAGGACTTGCTAAAAGATCACAGGATCGCCTATGATGTTCCGATGATCTCTACATGTCTATATAATGTCAAATAGATCATAGCACTCGCTAAAAGATCAAAGGACTCACTATGAGATCAAAGGCAGGCATCACACTATCACAGGACTCGCTATGACATCATCAAAGAGCGCAGGCAGGCATCACTCACGTTCATAGGACTCGCTATGACATCTTCAAAGGTCAACGGCAGGCATCACTCATGATCACAGGACTCAGGACTTGCAGTGACATCTTCAAAGACCAACGGCAGGCATCACTCATGATCATAGGACTCGCTATGACATCATCAAAGATCAAAGGCAGTCATCACTGAACGAGTGGTGACATCAAAGATCAAAGGCAGGTTTCACCATGGTTACTGTTGCCATGGTAACAGTAACTGTCTACGGGCATGCAGAAATGCTTACACTTGCCTTCTATGGGCATGCACGGGTGTGCACGGGCATGCACAGGTATGCACTAGTATAAAACAACATACAGTATATGTAGATAATCATATAGGCTAATATAGGTTTTCTTTCATCATCATTTAGAATGCCAATGAACAACTTGAAAATATCTGTGAGAAAGTGTACGTTCTAGTGTTACACACAAGCGCACGCATGCACACACACAGAGCCTTCAATAATAGCACAGATTGCAATGCCACAGACCACCTAATGCTTAGGCTTAACCAATATCAACATGAAAAGTAGTGTATCACACACAAGCACAAACATCTCTGTTTAAGCTGTGAATATGCCCTGAAAACTCACTTTTACAACTACTACCAAGAAGCTTCTTAGTATGGGCTTTAAACTGTGGCTCTGGTGTGTGCATGTATGAAATCAGTAAGACATCACATACAATAAGGTTACATCAGGTCAACACAAATTGCTATACTCCAACTATACTGAGTGCATGGACACGGACACACACACACACACACACACACACACACTAAATGGTACAGGAGCTGTGAGTCAGCAGCACGGTGCTTTTTAGAGGTATTTTACTTGTGTGTTGTGCACTTGTATGAGTAAATGTGTCGAATGACTCAGCTGAGTATGCTGAGCTTAAAGTACAAGACTGTGGACATGCTGCAGTGCAGAAAGCCTGGACATCACAGCCGCTGACAGTTTTGCTGGATGATCCTCACACAGATGAGCACGCACACACATATGCAAGCAGGCTGGTGCACAAATTAATCAGAAATCAGAGTTTTCACTAGTAACATTTCTGTGTGGCGGTCATCCAAAAAACTAAGCTGCTACGTGAAGAAAAATTTAGGCCTATAATTTAAAAAAAGGCCGCACAGGAACTAACTTAAAAAAAGAGAAAAGAGCCACACACGGCTCAAGAGCAGTAAGTTTGTCACCCCGACACACACACATTTATACATGTATATATATTTTTTTGCTAAGAAAATAAATGAAGGGATGTCACTCCGCAAGCGAACAACGTACATCAAAAACAGTCACTCACGACATCGGGAGTTCGGAAGCCTGCTGCCATTGTGACAATTTCTGCAGCCAGCCAAGTCTATATACGTAGCATCACTGTCAGAGGAAAAAAATGAATCTGCAGCCTTTCCGCTATCATTATATTAGGGTAATGTGTCACAGCAATCACCTAAAACACAGACAAAAATGTCTGCATTTTTTGAACTGTCCCGGGTGATGAAGATGGCAGCAGTAGCTCTCCTGCTCCAGGTCCGAGTATGTAAATACATGAACATCAATGATGAAAATCAACCATGAAATGAAAATCAACCATGTCACCAAACAGCACAGTGACTACTTGTGACCCTTTAAAATAGGCCGACTGACTGATTGCAAGTTTGTAGACACCTGTGATGTTAATTAGAAGACACATCTTGATTGAACATGTCCTTATGGTCACATTATTTTCAATCTTTTCTAGGGGTACCATCATTTTTGTCCAGGCCTGTTTCATGAGTTTGTTTTTTAAAATAATTCTCTTGAACCACAATTCAGAAGCACTGTCTGATTTTCATTGGTTAATTTTCATAGAATTTTTATTTATTACCACTTTTGCCAGATTCAAGTTATTTCTGTGACCATTGTGGGTTTTTCTTTCATTAACAGAGGGGTACCAACAATTTTGTCCATGTGTGTAAATTGTCCTTAGGTATGGATGTGAGAGTGAATGGATGTGAGAGTGAATGGTTGTCTGTCTCTCTGTGTTGGCCCCGCGATGGACTGGCAATCTTGTCCGGGGTGTACCCTGCTTCTCGCCCAAAGATGCTGGGATAGGCTCCAATACGCCCCCCCCCCCCCGAAAAGGATTTAACAGTAGAAAATCGATGGATGGATGGATGGATGGATGGACAGACAAACTACAGCCACCATAACAGCTAGTGTCTCATTACGGGTCCATAAATCAATTAACGTTAGCGTTCGTAGCTCGAATGTCTCTGCTAAGCACTGTAGCCTTACTGACAATTCCACAGGCAGGCACAGGAAGCAAAAACAAAACCACCGTTATCAAAATAAAAGCCTGCTTTTTTACTTCAGTGTATAGGATGGCATAAGGCCTCTGTACTTTGTAAAATTAACTACTAACAGGAAAAAATTTATGGAAAGATCAAAAAATACATATCTCGGAATTACTGATCAGGTAATTAAGCTAAAATAATAAACCTTTCGGGGGTTATACACCGCGGATGTTGCAGTTGCTCGTTATCCTCTGCGGCAGACTTGTCAATAAAGTGGTACTACATAATTGCAGTTATCGCCACAGCCCTACCCCAAACCCATAGTCAGAGTTCAGGATCCCAAGGTGAACTTGTATACCAGGTTTGGTGGCCCTAGCTTTACTCATTTTATAGTAATAGTAAATGTAGAATTTACCATAGTGCAACTGCAATGTTAACTTTGCACGTTTGACCCATTGACCCCAAACCTATAGTTAGGGGGGGTGTAAGTCATCCAAGATGTGTATTAGATACAACTACTGTGTCAATTTGAAAAGCCTACATCATTTCTTTCAGTAGTTACTGTGTTTAGAAGATTTAGGGAAAAATCTGACCTGACCTTTGACCTCAAGTTCCTCCAATGAGAGTGAAATTGCAATATAAGATAAGATAAGATAAGATAAGCCTTTATTAGTCCCACAACGGGGAAATTCCAGGATTGCAACAGCACAGGGATAGCAACACTCAGAGCAACAATCAGAAGGCAAGAAAAAACAAGCAAGCAAGAGCAGCTAATATACATATGTACATATTACTATAAAATATATATATACACACACACACACACAGACACACAGTGCAGAGCATTGTAGCTGGATGGAATAAATATATGAATATATGAACACACAGTGCAGAGCATTGTAGCTAGATGGAATAAATATGTAAATATATAAACACCCACAGTATGGAGCATTGCAGCTAGGTGGAATAAATATGCAAGTATATAAACACACACAGTGCGGAGCAATGTAGCTAGATGGAATAATATGTAGATATATAAAAACACAGTGCGGAGCATTGTAGCTAGATGGAATAAATATATAGATATATAAATATAAACACACCCAGTGCAGAGCATTGTAGCTAGATGGAATAAATATGTAAATATATAAACACACACAGTGCAGAGCATTGTTGCTAGGTGGGATGAAACAGCATAACCGTCTATTTAGTTATCCTACATGGTATGATTATGTGCCAATACATATTCTCACCCTCCATAGCGACCGGTATGTTCCTAGTTGTATGCCGGAGAGGACCATTGTGTAAGTCTATTGCATCTTTTGCATTAAAAAAAAAACTATTAGTTTGTTACGTCTTTTTGCTATCTCTGCGAGCAGCCCTGCTTAGGTTGTACAGTCTGACAGCCGTTGGTAGGAAGGACCTACGAAACCTCTCGGTTGTGCACCTGGGATGATGTAGTCTGCTGCTAAATGAGCTCCTCAGTGCATCCAGTATGTCCTGCATAGGGTGGAACTCGGACTCCAGCAGACATGACAGTTTAGCCACCGTCCTTCTCTCTCCTACCTCCTCCATCGGATCAAGGCGTTGCCCCAGGACAGAGCTAGCTTTCTTAATCAGTTTGTTCAGTCTCTTCCTATCGGCTGCAGTAATGCCACTGCCCCAGCAGACCACTCCAAAAGTGATGGCTGATGCCACCACCGTGTCATAGAATGACTTCAGCAGCGCCCCTTGTACACCAAAAGACCTGAGTCTCCTCAGCAGGAACAGCCTGCGCTGTCCCTTCTTGTAGAGTGCGTCAGTATTGTGTGACCAGTCTAGTTTATTGTTCAGATGAATACCCAGGTACTTGTAGGATGTCACCATCTCAATGTCTGTTCCCTGTATATTTACTGGTGCTGTGAGGGGCTGCCCATGCCTGCGGCAGTCCACCACCAGCTCCTTAGTTTTCCTCGCGTTGATCTGGAGGCAGTTCCGATGGCACCAGTCCACAAAGTCCTGGATAAGCCCTCTGTACTCAGCTTCATCTCCGCTGGAGATGAGACCAACGATCGCAGAGTCATCAGAGAACTTCTGTAGATGGCAATGTGTTGTGTTGTGTGAGAAGTCCGCAGTATAAAGAGTGAACAGGAAGGGAGCCAGCACCGTTCCCTGGGGGGCCCCCGTGCTACTGATGATCGTGTCGGAAACACAGTCCCGGGTTCTCACAAACTGAGGCCGGTTCGTGAGGTAGTCCAGGATCCATGATGACAGGTGCTGGTCCACCCCTGCGCGCAGCAGCTTGTCCTTCAGGATCATCGGTTGGATGGTGTTGAAAGCACTGGAGAAGTCAAAGAACATGATCCTCACCATATTCCCGGGCTTCTCCAGGTGGGACAGAGAACGGTGTAGGAGGAAGATCACCGCATCCTCCACCCCAATGCCATGCTGGTAGGCGAACTGGAGTGGATCCATCGCTGGTTCCACCAGGGGGCGGAGATGAGCAAGGAGCAGTCTCTCCAGGGTCTTCATCAAGTGGGACGTCAAGGCCACCGGTCTGAAGCTGTTCAGGTCTTTGGGGTGGGAAGTTTTTGGTACAGGTACCACACAAGATGTTTTCCACAGCTGTGGTACCCTCCCCAGTTTCAGGCTCATGTTGAAGATATACGTCACAATCCCACACAGCTGGTCTGCACAGGACTTGAGGAGCTTTGCGCTGATGCCGTCCGGTCCCGACGCCTTCCTCGCCTTGATCTTCCTCAGCTCCGTCCTCACCTGGGTCTTGGTCAGGGTCAGGATGGGGGGCTGTGTGTTGGGAGTGGGGGGGGTGTCGGTGGAGTGGGGAGTGGGTAGCAGGACTTGATTTCTTAGAGGCAGCAGTGGTTGTTGTGCAGACAGGGGGGAGGGCGGTTGGTCAAATCTATTGAAAAACAGATTCAGGTTGTTCGCCCACTCCCTGCCCCCCGTGGCCTGGGGGGAGGTATTCTGGAGCCCCGAGATGGTTTTGAGGTTTCTCCAGACCCCGCTGATGTCGCTCTGTTGCAGCTTGTCCTCCATCTTCTTCCTGAAGCTGTCCTTGCCTTCTCTGATCTTTCTCCTCAGCTCCCTCTGTACGGACTTCAGCATCTCCCTGTTCCCCGACCTGAAGATCCTCTTCTTCTCTCTCAGAAGTGTTTTTATCTCAGGGTTGATCCAGGGTTTGTTGTTTGAGTGACGCCGTATGGTCTTGGTGGGAACGGATTTGTCCACACAGAAGCTGAGGTAGCCCGTGAAGGTGTGAATGAGGCCATCGATGTCCTCACCATGTGGATCGCAGAGCTGCTTCCAGGCAGTGGCTTCAAAACAGTCCTTTAGAGTGTCCATTGTCTCCTCAGACCATAACTCCACAGTGTGCATGGCCGGAGGTTGTCTGTGCACTAGGGGTTTGTACACTGGTCGGAGATGAACCAAGTTGTGATCCGATCTCCCAAGTGGGGGGAGTTGTGATGAGGTGTACGCCTCCTTAGTGTTTGCGTAGAACAAGTCCAGTGTTTTATTGTCTCTAGTGTGGCATGTGACATACTGGGTGAAAGTGGGCAGAATGGGAGACAGTGAAACGTGGTTGAAATCGCCTGAGATGAGGAGAAGAGCATCTGGGTGTTCTGTCTGCAGCCTGCTGGTTACTGAATGGATGACGTCACGCGCTGTCCCAGCGTTCGCCGTCGGATTTGCATAAACAACAATGCAGATCACGTGTGAGTGTTCTCTCGGGAGATATGTAGGCCTCATGCTAACAGCTAGCAACTCAATGTCTTTGCTGCAGTGTCGTTGTTTAACAGTGATATGTCCCGGTCTGCACCAGTTGTTGTTAACATACATGATCACTCCACCGCCCCTAGTTTTGCCACTCTCTGGTGTTCGGTCAGCTCGTATCGTGTGAAAACCCTCCAGCTCAATGTTAGCATCTGCTGCTAGTTCAGTTAGCCACGTCTCAGTAAACAAAAGGAGAGAGCACTCCCGGTAAGTGCTATCATAACGGGAGATAGCCGCTAGCTCATCTAACTTTCCCAGTATTGACCGTACATTTCCCATGACAACAGATGGAAGGGAGGGTCTGTACCTTATATTTTTTGTCCTCCGCCTTACTCCAGCCCGGCAGCCGCGGCGTTTTCGCCTCAGTTCTCTCGGTATGTCGAGTTTTTCCAGTGGGACCGGGTGGCGGTTAAATGCTAGCAGCTCTTCCCTGTTATATCGTATCCTGCTATAAACAGTGGCTCCGTCCACCGGCTCAGGAGACATTTGGGATGATCTGTGTGTCCGTGATATAAGTGGGGTGAAAAAAAAAAGTGATCAAAAGAGAGAGGAAGGGAAAAAAAAACTCGGAATCGAGCCGCTGTTGCAAAAGGCAGCCGACTGGTGTGGCGCCGAGAGGAGAAAAAAAAAAAAAAAAAATATAAATTTATAATATAGTAATATATTAATATAGTAATATAGTAATATAGTAATATATAAAATTAGAGTATATCAAACCATGGTACCAAGTTTCATCGGAACAAAACTGTAGAAGGAGTTGATTTCGCAAGATAGTTACTGTCTATGAAGTGAGGTGAAACAGGAGGTCATAGTTCAGGGGTTATAATTCCCACAAAAATCATCCGATCAGAACCAAATTGAAATATGCGCAACCTCAGTGTATATCAAGCCATGGCACCAAGTTTCAAAACAATTGGCTCAAAACTGTAGGAGGAGTTGATTTCACAAAAGTGGGACAGACGGACTGACTCATAACATAACCTCCCTTTGGGCTTCAACCAGCAGGGGATTAAAAAAAAAAAAAAAACAAGTTAAAACAAAAGATTAAAATAATTTAAAAATATGAGCCCATTAAAAAGTAGTTGATCTGAAACAACAGAAAATCTGACTAAGCAAAAATGCTTTCAGATGCTTTTTAAATATATATACAGTATATAAATAATTGAAACAGTGTATACATATGTCACTTAAATTTATACAGTAGGTAGCACACACATTAATAGGTCTGATAGTTTATGAACTAAATTTTAGTTTCAGCAGTGGTCACTGCATAAGATTACATATTTCTATCCATTTCATACTCTGCATGATTACATACAAATCAGTAGCCATGTCTGCATGGACACAAGTAACCGGATTAAAAGCCTGATCGGAATAAAAATGCTTCTAAATCTAAACACGCCAATCTGAATATTCTGTCCCGATCA
Organism: Pholidichthys leucotaenia; assembly: GCA_020510985.1. Taxonomy (NCBI): domain Eukaryota; kingdom Metazoa; phylum Chordata; class Actinopteri; order Cichliformes; family Pholidichthyidae; genus Pholidichthys; species Pholidichthys leucotaenia. The sequence continues at coordinate 122,615,975 of CM035847.1, read as the reverse complement.
CACTCATTCGGATCAAAATTTCATTCCGATTGAGACGGGTGGATTATGCCCATTGTTATTCCGATTGGTGCGCATATAAACACTTATTCTGAAGCTTGGGTCAAAAATATGTTTACTGCGCATGTCTGTACGTCGGCCACACGTCGATGTGACGTATTTCTGCCTTTACAGCAGCTAGCGGAAGCATGGCGGGAGTAAAACAAAACTGGTCTGTATCGTCCTGCTGTCGCCCTCTGTTTGTCACATGCTGAAGTATGTACTTGTAGCTTCATTACGGAGACCAGCAGAAGCAAAAGTACAGTCTGAATAACACAATACAGGTCCATTTCAAAAAGAGAAAGACACAAAGCGGGGTTTGTTTACACCGGAAGTTGCTTCTTCTACTACTACTTTCGGAATGTCAACGAGCGCATGTCAAAATGATTTAGTTTGTTCAAACGTGTGACACATGGAAACGCACATCCTAATCAGATCAGCTTTTTCAGGATACATGTAAACAGTAACGTTCTGATCTGAATTGTAATCAGATTGAAGAAATTTTGCCCATGTAACCATGGCTAGTGTTGCTATTCCACCATGGTCGGCTCCATTCACGCTCCCGATGGATCTCCGATGCGGAGGAGGCACAGGAACTTTCCATTAACAAACACCTAGGTGGACATATAGCGTGACCGTCTCTGGCTGCTGGGGAGATGATGCCAGCCTGTCCTGGTTCGGTGCTGATTCTCCCTTCAGCTCCACTCTGTGTTTGTTCGTGCATCACGGCCCTGCATTAACTTTTACCCTGTGACACTCTGCTCCTCATTTCTGTGACAGCCCTCCGGAAAAAAAAAAAAGACGTATGCTGCTTTGTGTGGGGCTGGACATTAAATGCAACAAAAAAACATGGCCCCACCAAATAAAAGTGCAAGTGAGCACACACAAAACTGTTACCGGTCTTTGAAGCAAAAAGGGTTGGGGACCATTCTATAAAGTGAATTCTCCCAGCTGCACACCAGTCAGAGCAGGTGTGGGAGAAGCCATTATGTGTTCGGAGGGAAAGAAGGCAGAAGGTGGAGAAGGGTGAGAGTGCACTACAGACAGGAAAAGGAGAAAAAAGTGAACTGTGTGCACGATGAGTTGTGTGTGCATGCGTGTTTTTGTGTGTGGGCAAGATCTTGATCAGTAACAATCTGCATTGATGAAAAGTCCCGTATCACGATACATCCAAGAATGGAGAAATTTCCACACCTCTAATAGACAGTAGGGCTGGGTGATTAACTGAAGAGAACCAAAAACTACCATTTTGCATGTGAACTGACCTAATTTTGTTAATGTTGGTTCATTTGTTTTTTCCCCTCTCCCTGTTGTGGGAGTGTGTATAGAGAGCTTTTAAACTACTTCCCCTTTAAGACTAGGGATGAGCTGATACCACTTTTTCAAGTCCAATACTGATACTGTGACTGAGTATCAGCCGATATCGATCCAAACCAGATACCGTCTCTCTTATTTAAAACAACAAAGTACATAACATACTTTAGTAATGACTAGTTGCATTTTGCACACATATAAAACCACAAATCTAAAAGTCAAAGAATATATTACAAACTTGACTTGTTCAGTAATGCTGCTGCTTTTTTTAATCTTAAAACTTTGCAACACTGGCAGCATTTCACTAGTCAGCCCCATGTTTACATGCATTGTGAAGTTTTAAGTGCAAGTTCATGCACAACTTCGAAGTAGGGTTGTCGTGATAACCACAGTTATGTAGTACCATGCTATGGACAAGCCTACCGCGGACGATAACAAGCAACCGCAACAACTGCAGTATTCACTTTTTTGTGTGTGTAGCTATATCTCATCGTTCACTTACGTGCCCCTATTGATAATTAAATAAATTGTTTAATGTTAAGTGTATTTTTATTGCCAACAGCATGTTTGCACCTGGTACTGTGGGAGCTTCCATAGCACCGGATACTGGCGGCAGCAGCACCGTGTGGGGCACTCTCTCTCCAGCTGGACTCCAGCAGGCAGTTAGTGGCGGAAGCGTTTGATCGAACTGCTAAATACAGCTGTGACAGTGAGCAATGAAAGGGCATGTTGTGTCATTTCGTTCTGAGCGGAGTGTTTATGATCCTGACAATTGAGCTCAGACAGCGAAACAACTACTACGTAGTGCATTGCTTGTTTGAACGTGATTTTTCGGACAGAGGAAAAAAATCCAAAAATCATGGTAACAAGAGCCACACAGGGTCCTGTACGGAGGCTGTCCTGTTTAAATAAGCTGAATATCACTGCAGTCTCCAGTCCACCCTGTAGTTGAAACACTGGAGTTACTGCCACTGCTTTATGAAAATTATCTTCTCCCCCCCCCCCCCCAACAGAATCAGCAGCTCATGCCAAGGAAGACCAGAGCTCCACACAATTGTCACGTACAGCCGTGGACAAAATTGTTGGTACCCCTCTGTTAATGAAAGAAAAACCCACAATGGTCACAGAAATAACTTGAATCAGACAAAAGTGGTAATAAATAAAAATTCTATGAAAATTAACCATTCAAAATCAGACAATGCTTTTGAATTGTGGTTCAACAGAATTACTTTAAAAAACAAACTCATGAAACAGGCCTGGACAAAAATGATGGTACCCCTAGAAAAGATTGAAAATAATGTAACCATAGGGACATGTTCAACCAAGATGTGTCCTCTAATTAACATCACAGGTGTCTACAAACTTGTAATCAGTCAGTCGGCCTATTTAAAGGGTGACAAGTAGTCACTGTGCTGTTTGGTGACATGGTGTGTACCACACTAAACATGGACCAGAAGAAGCAAAGAAGAGAGTTGTCTCAGGAGATTAGAAAGAAAATTATAGACAAGCATGTTAAAGGTAAAGGCTATAAGACCATCTCAAGCAGCTTGATGTTCCTGTGACTACAGTTGCACATATTATTCAGAAATTTAAGATCCACGGGACTGGAGCCAACCTCCATGGACATGAAACTTGATGAAAAATGGAAGAGACAGATAATACGAATGGTAACAAAAGAGCCCAGAACAACTTCTAAACACATTCATGGTGAACTTCAAGGTCAAGGTACATCAGTGTCAGATCGCGCCATCCGTCGTTGTTTGAGCCAAAGTGGACTTCATGGGAGACGACCAAGGAGGACAACACTGTTGAAAACAAATCATAAAAAAGCCAGACTGGAATTTGCCAAACTGCATGTTGACAAGCCACAAAGCTTCTGGGAGAATGTCCTATGGACAGACGAGACAAAACTGGAACTTTCTGGCAAGGTACATCAGCTCTATGTTCACAGACGCAAAAATGAAGCATACCAAGAAAAGAACGCTGTCCCTACTGTGAAACATGGAGGAGATTCTGTTATGTTCTAGGGCTGCTTTGCTGCATCTGGCACAGGGTGTCTTGAATCTGTGCAGGGTACAATGACATCTCAAGACTATCAAGGTATTCTAGAGAGAAATGTGCTGCCCAGTGTCAGACAGCTTGGTCTCAGTCGCAGGTCATGGGTCTTGCAACAGGATAATGACCCAAAATACACAGCTACAAACACCCAAGAATGGCTAAGAGCGAAACATTGGACTATTCTCTAAAGTGGCCTTCTATGAGCCCTGATCTAAATCCTATTGAACATCTGTGGAAGGAGCTGAAACATGCCGTCTGGAGAAGGCACCCTTCAAACCTGAGACAACTGGAGCAGTTTGCTCATGAGGAGTGGGCCAATATACCTGCTGAGAGGTACAGAAGTCTCATTGACAGTTACAGAAATCGTTTGATTGCAGTGATTGCCTCAAAAGGCAACAAAATATCAAGTTAAGGGTACCATCATTTTTGTCCAGGCCTGTTTCATGAGTTTGTTTTTTAAAATAATTCTGTTGAACCACAATTCAAAAGCACTGTCTGATTTTCATTGGTTAATTTTCATAGACTTTTTATTTATTACCACTTTTGTCAGATTCAAGTTATTTCTGTGACTATTGTGGGTTTTTCTTTCATTAACAGAGGGGTACCAACAATTTTGTTCACGTGTGTATGCACATGAAGTTGAGAGCGGAGCTGCAGCGAGTTTCTCACAGCTTCCATTGTTTGCCACCTAAGTATGAACCCTGTTTAAACTGCGATACCACAGGGTCCTAAAAACATTAGCAATACTACTACTACTAATAATAATATTGCAGTGCTGAGCTATCTACCATCACCGCAGGGGAAATTCCTCCACCGTGACAGCCCTACTTTGAAGCTGAGTATTTAAGTAAATATTCAGATGAAATTGAAAATGCCACTTTATGCATGAGGTAAAAAATGCTGTAGCTCTGAAAATAAAGGAACTAACCCTTTAAGTTGTATTTTTGACTTTTATTATTATTATTATTATGATCATTATCATCGTCATCATAAGTATTCTCCTAGTCTTCGGTTTATTTACTAGTGTTTCTCATATTATGCTCGTTATTGTCTAATTTGACCTTGTTGGATTTTCGTTCCCCCTTTGTTATATTATTCTGTTTCTTTTTTTAATCTTTACTTTTAATCTATCCGAAATAAAGAAAGATTCATTCATGCTCTTATTTTGAAGTCATTCCTGTTCTATTTCCTGTAGCCCTGTTGTTCTAGCCTACTTCCAGTTCACTGTTATAATTTGTCATTTATGTTTCTGTCACCTACCTCTCATCAGCTGTAACTCTCTGTTGAAAGGCAAGCCCATGTTATGTCTTTTGTTTCCACGCTCCAGTCTGGTTTTTACTTTGTTTCGTCCTTTTGTTTAGGTTTCACTTTAGCGTCCAGCCTCTGAGCTGGAAAAGCAACAGCAGCTGCTGTTGCTGCGCAACACGCTTCCTTCTGCCTGGTTGTTGACAGAATTCAGCATACTCTTTTACCGTGATACTTTTGCAAGTGTTTTATCAAGTTGCTGGTGTTAAAATTGTAAACGCTTATACCACACAGCAACATACCGAGGTGAGTTCCACAGACAGGATCCAGGGACACTCGCTGCCTCTGTGTACAGCAGCCATGTGCAGCATGGCTGAAAACATGATCGCGCCTTTATTTTTTTTTTAATATTATTAATGTATTGGCTCGGTAAATTACTTTTATTCCTTACTTATACTGATCCACTTATACTGCCTGGATCGAGCTCGATATGGTGGATCGGATCGGCTCATTCCTATTTAAGACATGCACGTGGCGCACTTCCAGCACTGAATGGAAGCAGGAAAACACTGTAGAAAAAGTAAAACGGCTTGTAATGAAAAGAAATGTGGTCTCCGTCCACATAGTATGTTTAGTTTAGTTTATTTGAAAAGGGACAATGCAATTTCATAAAACACATGATTACACATGGTTAAAAAAGCCAGAATTAGCCAAAAGGCTAGTTTTCATCTGTAGTCCACTGGCCAAGATGTAAAAAAGCATCATGTGACGACCGACACTTTATTTCATCTGAAGACGTCAAGAAATCGAGGTGGACAACCACATGGACAAGCTAAGGACACCATCGTAAGTGATGTGATTCACACCGTACATAAACACACTGACTTCAACACTGGACAATATTTAATTTGTGTGTGAAATGACAATAGGTCTATTCTATTATCCTCATTTACTGCACACTGCAGTGATATGATGCCACACTGTGTTGTGTAATATTGCTTAATTATGAGCCTCGTCAGTGAACAATAACAAGAAAGGACAAAAAAAAAAAAAAAAAAAAAACGACCTGAAAGGGTCAATAAACCATGATGCTGATTTAAGGTCAAATTGCCCATGCCTAAGAGCGAGCATAGCCTGGAGGTGAGATGAGTTGAGTAAAATCAAGCAGATATTACTTGTGAAGATGGCAATGTGTTACCTGTGTGTAACACTTAAACAAAGATGCTTAAAAGTTCCATGTCACACTTGGTTCATTGGTACAATTTCATTTATAAAGCCATACTCAGTAACCTTCCTTACCACGTTTGTAAATATATTACGTGGAAGTCACTGCCTTGTTATAATCTTCGATCAGATAATTCATATTTGTTGGCTGTCCAAAATATCAGGACAGAGATGGGGAAAAAAGCTTTTATGTACTCTCCCCCAGTCACCTGGAATAGCATACAAAATAACTTTAATTTACACAGTTCAGTAAAAATGCCTGAATTTAAGTCTACTAGTGCATGCCCACAGAAAAAGTATTCCTGTCTGAAACAGGTAGCCCAATCAGGCTTAACAGGCCCAAATGTAGGCTGTGTTTGAAAGTGGAATACAGAGGTGTAGCCTATATGTAGGCAATCACACGTTAGACTTTGACAAATATGACAAGGACTGAAGTGAGATTTATTTGATTGTGTGAATATTAATTACAGAATAACTGAAAATGAATGGGACATCCAACATTAGCTGCTGTTTAATGACACCTGAATTTATGTCCAACTGTGAACAAATTTTTTTTAATTTTTTAAAAATTTTTTCATAATTGAAAATCGTTGTTTTTTTGTTTTTTGTTTCTTTTTTTTTTGGATTGATGCGAATTCGCGACAATAGGCGTCAAGGGGTTAAGAACCGCTTGTTTACTTTTTTGTCAGACTTAGTTGTGTGATCTTTTATGAATTATATTCATAAATGTTGTAACTTGCACTTTGGGGAATGGGAGTTGTTCAGTCACCATTATAATTTAGTTTATATGTGTAGTTTATAGTCTATCATCAATAAACTCATGCAATACTATAACCAGACACGTTTACAAATATTTGAGACCCACTGTGGTGCATCCTTTTATATTTTAGCAATATTATAAGTACAAAACACCGAACATTATTTATTTATTTATTTATTTTTTGTATTTTGTATACTTTATTGATCCCCAGAGGGAAATTCAGGGTATCCACGTACGGCGCCGGTCCCTTCACCATTCACACTCTCTCTCTCTCTCTCTCACTGGCAATGTGGATCCTGTGTTTGTTTTCAAGGCCTTGTTAAAAGTCAGACTCCAGGTGGAGTATTCTTACTATAAAATGGTGGACAATCTGGAGGTATTCACCAATAGATGGACTGTAGGGAATATTTTGTGTTCTGTGGGAGAGGGGGATGAGTTATGTTTGCACCTTTGAAATGTGAGACACTTGGTGGGATGATGGTATTGGTGATCTTACACTTTTGTATTGTACAATAAAGGGATTTTTTAAAACTCAAACTCTCTCTCTCTCTCCTTATATCCATCTCTCCATGCAAACCATACAATTAGGATCCTTAAACATCAATGGTGGGAGGGCTAGTCATAAGAGGGGATTAATTAGTGACCTGTTCAGACAAAAAAAATCTTAACATTTTGTTTTTGCAAGAAACTCACACCACTTCAGCAGATGAAGTGGACTGGGGCTTGTGGTGGAAGGGCCCTTTTTCACTCAGTCATGGTACAAATTTTAGTGCAGGAGTAGCCATTTTGTTTGGTGAATCTGCAAATGCAACAGTTTTATCTGTGGTGGAGGTAGTGAAGGGCAGGCTGCTCCTTGTTAGGGCCGAAATAGGGAATTCCGTGTTTTGTTTGATCAATGTTTATGCTCCAAATCAGAGTTCTGAAAGGGTTGCCTTTTTCAATACACTGACAAAAGCATTGCAGAGCTATCACCAAGACCAACTTATTGTTGCTGGTGATTTCAACTGTACCTTGGACTTCACTCTGGATCGCACTAATGCAGAACCTCATCTGCAGTCTTCTCAAGTTTTAAAAAATATCACTGTACAGTTTGACCTATTGGATACATGGAGAGTTAAACATGCAAACATTAGACAGTATACCTGGGTCAGAGTCACAGATGATATGGTCAGTGCTGCTAGATTAGACAGAATATATGTTTCTCAAACCTTTGGCCCGGGAATCCTCCACAGTAACGTAAGTCCCGTCGGTTTTACAGATCATCATCTGGCCTCTGTGGTGTTAATTAGCTCACCAGGGGAAAGAAATAAATCTTATTGGCACTTCAATAACAAGCTCCTTCAGGACACCACCTTTTGTCAATATTTTGTGTGTTTCTGGGAACACTGGAGGACCACAAAGCCTCGTTTTAGTTCCCTGGAACAGTGGTGGGAGGTTGGCAAGGTGCAAATTCGCATTTTTTGTCAACAGTATACTGCGAACTCGACTGCCATCATCAAAACCAAAGTCGGTGAACTTGAGGACACTGTCAAGAGGCTGGAGGACAGTTTGGTTAGGGATCAGGATTCTACCGCAGGTCCTTTGTTGCAGGAGAAGAGATCAGCCCTGAGCTCTTTCCTGCAGGAAAGAGTGAAGGGGGCACTTGTTAGGTCACGGTTTACTCGCCTGCAGGACATGGATGCCCCAACATCTTTTTTCTTCAATCTGGAGAAGTCTGCTGCAAAAAAGAAGTTGATGACTTGCTTAAAACTCCCAGATGGTCAAATGACTACAAATCCATCTGAGATGCGGTGCCATGCAGTGGATTTTTACGGGGCCCTGTTTGATGCAGAATCATGTTGCATAGAATCTCAAAACCAACTCTTTGAAGGTCTTCCCATGCTCAGCCCAGAGGACAGGGCTGCTCTGGACTGTGAACTGACTTTGGATGAGTTAACTGTAGCAGTTAATCAAATGGCTCTGGGACGTGCACCTGGACTTGACGGTCTTTCTTCTGACTTTTTTAAGCATTTTTGGGATATTATTGGATCAGACTTTTATGACGTTCTAATTGCCTGTTACAGAAATGGAATTTTACCTGTCTCCTGCCGGCGTGCAGTACTATCTCTGCTGCCTAAGGAAAGGGACTTGGCCTTGCTTAAAAACTGGAGGCCTGTGGCTCTTCTTTGCACAGACTACAACGTGCTTTCTAAAGCCCTGTCAAATAGACTGAAAAATGTATTGGGTTTCATCATAGATAGAGATCAAACATATTGTATTCCTGACCGAACCATTATGGACAATATTTTTCTCGTACATGACGTTCTTCATCTCAGTAAATGTTATGATTTAGAGCTCGGTATTATGTCTTTGGACCAAGAAAAGGCTTTTGATAGGGTTGACCATTCTTATTTGTTTTCCACACTGAAGGGGTTTGGTTTTGGCAATATGTTTTTGAGGTGGGTCAATCTGATATATACTGGAGCTGAGTGTTTGGTAAAGATGGGGGCAGGGCTGAGCTGGCCAATCCCTGTACGTCGGGGAATAAGGCAAGGTTGTCCAATCTCAGGTCAACTGTATAGCTTGGCTATTGAGCCTTTGCTGTGCAGGCTGCGCACTCAGCTGGGTGGTTTGATTCTGCCGGGGCCCTCCAGCAGTTGTCGTCCAATCGTCTTGTCTGCTTATGCGGATGACGTCAACATTTTCATCACATCCCACAGGGATGTACAGCGTCTGGTGGACACTTTATCTATTTATGAGAAAGCATCTTCTGCACGGGTAAACTGGGCCAAGAGTGAGGGTCCATTGGTGGGCCAGTGGTCACATCAGGACATTCCTCAGCTTCCTGGAGGTCTTCTGTGGGGGAAAGCCGGTCTCAAAGTGTTGGGTGTATTTTGGGGTTCTGAGGACTTTGAACACAAGAACTGGGTGGGAATTAAGGAGAAGGTGTGTGCTCGCTTTTCTTAAATGGAAATGGTTGCTACCACAGCTGTCATATAGGGGAAGGGTTCTGGTCGCCAATAATCTGGTCGCTTCAGCTCTTTGGCGTAGGCTTATTGCTTTGACACCACCCAGGAGCCTGGTTGAGGAGGTTCAGAAGATCATCGTGGATTTCTTTTGGTCTGGTCGACATTGGGTCCGTGCGGCTGTTCTCTACCTGCCTGTTGCCGAGGGAGGACAGGGCCTGGTGGACATACAGTCCAAGATCGCCTGTTTTAGGCTTCAGACTGCACAACAGCTCCTTTACGGATGTGGCCCCTGCTGGATGGACACTTCAAAACTGCTCCTGAGGAGAGTTGGCCGTTTGGGCTATGATAAGCAGCTTTTCCTCATGAAGTCCGGGGAGGTGGACCTTACTGGACTTTCTGCTTTTTACACATCTGTCTTACATGCATGGCAAGTCTTCACTGTAGCCCGCATTCCTGAGGAGACACCAGGCATGTGGCTGTTCGAAGAACCACTGTTTTTCAATCAATTCATGGACACTCAAGTGCTGCAATCTGTTAGTCTGCAAACTTGTTTAAGAGAGGCATGCTGTACCAAGCTTGGTCATCTTATGAAGATGTCAACCACGTCAATAGAAACGCTGGGGCGGAGTGCCAACATTACATCTGTCAGACTGGTGCATAGGGTGGTGAAGGAAGTGTGTGCTGCCCTGCCACGACCGCTTAGAGCATTTGCGGAAAACCGGACTCTTTCCACTCAATGGGATGAGGGCACTGTCCAACTTTCCTACCCTTTCCACAAGTCCAGCTGTGGGAGAGTGGCAGGTGGGAGAGGATCACCTGCTGTCCTTCAGAAATCCTCGTCTGGGCAAGTTCCAGTTTGTGGGGACGAAGATGGTGTATCACATCTGTGTGAAAGTTCTGAATCTGCGCTCTCTGACGGACATGAAAGAGTCGAAGTGGGCGGGGTTTTTGGGGCCGGTATTCTCCCCGAAAGGCAGCTGGCGGTCCATGTACAAGCTCCCTATTGAGAAACAGACGGCAGATCTCCAGTGGAGGATTGTTCATGGGGCAATAGCTACGAATAAATACAGAGCACACCTGGATTCAAATGTGGGGGAGGAATGTTTGTTTTGTTCCCAAGTTGAGACCCTGGAGCATTTGTTTGTTCAATGTTTTCGTTTATCTGGCCTTTTTGATCTTCTGAACGTGTGGTTTCATGATTTGGGTGAATGTTTCTCTTTTGGTTTGTTTATTTACGGGCCAAAGTATAAAGTGGCAAAGAAGTCTGTGCACACTTTGATGAACTTCCTATCTGGTACTGCTAAACTTGCCATCTGGCTGACAAGGAAAAATCAAACTACTAACACTGGCAATGTGGATCCTGTGTTTGTTTTCAAGGCCTTGTTAAAAGTCAGACTCCAGGTGGAGTACTCCTACTATAAAATGGTGGACAATTTGGAGGTATTCACCAATAGATGGACTGTAGGGAATATTTTGTGTTCTGTGGGAGAGGGGGATGAGTTATGTTTGCACTTTTTAAATGTGAGACACTTGGTGGAATGATATTGGTGATCTTACATTTTTGAATTGTGCAATAAAGGGATTTTTTAAAACTCAAACTCTCTCTCTCTCTCTCTCTCCCTTCTTCTTTTAGATTTGATTGGCGGTTGCCAACCAGCTTACAGGTCCATTACTGCCACATACTTCACTCTCTCTTGTTTTCTACTTAAAAGTCACCCTCTCTCTCTCTTGCTCTCTCTCTCACACAGGAGAATGGGCCGTTTGGCAGCAACTTTTGCACCACTGTTGCCCATTTGTCTGTAAATATTTCAATAAAAATGATTCATTTCATTATTTGGGCATTTTTGAGTCTTGCCGTTTAGTCAAAGCATACATATGTGTCCACATGTAATATGCAGTTGATCTGGCCATTCCGCTCCACAATGAAGCAGCAGTCGGGACTGTCGTCTACCACTGACCGAGCAGGCTGACTGTGCCTCCCCGAGAACGATCGTGGAGCGCCTGGTCAGACACCGGTGTTGGAGAAGCAGCAGCTGAACCGGCGGATCACAGTCCTTCGCAGGGAGCCAAGCCCAGCCTGCCCAGATAACGGGAGTCTTGGCTGCTGCTTTACCCATGTGCCAGTGATGTCCTTTCTGGCACCTCGGGTCCGCGGGTCCCCGCCTCTGCCCCACACCTCAAGTTCTCCATGCCAAATTATCAATTAGACCACCGCAATCACAGCAACTTTAAGGTATAAATTTTGACTGAGCAACTCCATACTCAGGGATGCACACCCTGTAACCTCAGCAAAGCAGTTATAAAGTCTTTGTTTGCAAAGCACTGTAGTGACTGACAGGTCGTGATGCTGTGTGTTATGCAATCAGTATGGCCATGGTGCTGCATATTATCCAATCAGCATGTAGTCAATCCAAAACCCTGCCAACACTTCTTGAAGCCAGGACATGAAGAGACAGAGCGGTGACAGAGCGGTGGCTAAACTTTTATTGATAAAGATTATATATTTTGACTGACTCCATATTCAGGGATGCACACCCTTGTAACCTCGGCAAAGCACGTTTAAAATCTTAGGCTAGTTTGACGAATGGTTTGAGAGATATCTGAGAAAAACACACACAGACAGAGACATCCTGCTTTATAGATAGTGACTGCACAAATAAGTGAGTCCTTCAATGTTTGTGCCATTTAGGTGGCCTGCTAGATACCAATTTTTTTTTTTTTGTTGTTTTTACAGCGTTATTATCTTTTTGTTTGTTTGTTTTATATTTAACCTCTGTGGTGTTTCATAATTAGTTGGTTATAAAAATGCTACCATCTTGGCCAGGGCACCAATGTAAAAGAGGTCCTTACCTCTATTGGTTTACCCCTGGTAAAATAAAGGTTAAATAAACAAGAGCACTCTGAGGTGAGTGCAATATCCCTCACCTCCGTTTTCTTTGGCAATACCAACATGTTACTGAAGGAGACCAGTTTTCAACTTTTTCCATATAATTATTGAGGCAGAACTAAATTACGATAAGCCCATCATCAGTGGCAGACTCAGATATGTGCCATGTGAGCGGGCGCCCAGGGTGCTATTCTTTTGAAGGCACCATGAGAATCAGAAAAATAAAAATAATTATAAAAGATTCATAATTTTGTGTGCTGAGCATGTATTTGTGGCAAATGGGCACCCTCTACAGGCAGGATGCTGATGCCCTCTGGCTGCGGCTGGCAGACTCCACACATCAAATGGCGAAAATTCAAAGCGGAGCAAAGGAAGGAAAAAATGTTAGGGATTTTTTTCTTAAATTATGCAGCGGTTTGAATTTCAAAACACTGAGACTTAAAATGGCAACATTTGCTTATCACAGCTTATGTTATGCAACATAATTTTTCTCCAATGTGTTGTAGTCGGCTTCAGTTTAGTGACCACATGAAGTCATTTCAGGACTGTGCAGAGACCATTTGAGAGGCAGGGGTGCAATTTACTTTTAAAAAAAGGGGCACATGGAATGAGATTTGTTAAAAAATATATGTCAACTTTATGTTATTTAGGCAGTATCCATTTTACTTTAATACAGTGGTGTGATAAAGTGTTTGCCCCCTTCTTGATTTCTCATTTTTTTGTATGTTTGTCACATTTAAATGTTTCAGATCATCAAACAAATTTAAATATTAGACAACGATAACACAAGTAAACACAAAATGGAGTTTTTAAATGAAGGTGTTTATTATTAAGGAAGAAAAAAAAATCCAAACCTACATGGCCCTGTGTGAAAAAGTGATTGCCCCCTAAACCTAATAACTGGTTGGGCCACACTTAGCAGCAACAACTGCAATTAAGCGTTTGAGATAACTGGCAGTGAGTCTTTTACAGTGCTGTGGAGGAATTTTGGCCCACTCATCTTGGCAGAATTGTTGTAATTCAGCCACACTGAAGGGGTTTTGAGCATGAACCGCCTTTTTAAAGTCATGCCACAGCATCTCAATCGGATTCAGGTCAGGATTTTGACTAGGCCACTCCAAAGTCTTCATTTTATCGTAGCAGCACTGAATTACCATATACTGGGGGCTGATTTTCTGTGTGCAAATGGTTTACTGGTTGATGTTGCTAACAGGTGCCTGGTTAATGCACTGTCCTTTGACTCTCTCCCCTGTATAGCTCAAGTGACCCAGCCAACAGCACAAGCCAACATCACAGCTACAGGCGGTAAGTTCCACACACTGCTCACTCAGTTCCCAGCACTCACGGTCCCGACGTTTTCCGCGGCCATCGCTAAACACGGGGTGGAGCACTTTATCACCACCACCGGGCCGCCAGTTTTTGCAAGACCTCAGCGCTTGGACGCAGCTAAACTGGCCATAGCGCGCGAGGAGTTCGCCAACCTGGAAAGGTTGGGCATCACCAGGCGCTCGATCAGCCCATGGGCATCCCCGCTACACATGGTCTCTAAGGCTGAGGGATCGTGGCGACCGTGAGGGGATTTCCGCAGGTTGAACAACACCACAGCGCACGACCGCTACCCAATTCCCCACATACAGGATTTTTCCGTTCACCTTGCCAGAGCACGTATTTTTTCCAAAATAGACCTGGTCCGCGGTTACCACCAAGTCCCAGTACATGCTGAGGACATACCCAAAACAGCGGTAATAACTCTGTTCGGTCTATTCGAGTTCCTGCGCATGCCATTCGGGTTAAAAGGAGCAGCACAGACGTTCCAGCGCATGATGGATGCAGTGCTGCGCGATCTCCCGTTCGTGTTCGTCTACCTGGACGATATCCTGGTAGCCAGTGCGTCCGAAGACGAACACGAAACCCACCTCACGACGGTTTTCCGGAGGTTGGAGGAGCACGGGTTAATAATCAACCCGGTGAAATGCCAGTTCGGCGTGACGGAGATTGATTTTTTGGGGCACCGCGTCTCTCCGGAAGGAGCGATCCCACTGCCCGACAAAGTGTGCGCCGTAGCGGATTTTCCCCGGCCTCAGACGGTCAGGGCGCTGCAGGAATTTTTGGGAATGGTGAACTTTTATAACCGTTTCCTTCCCCGCGCGGTGCAGCTCATGCAACCATTGTACGCCGCTCAAGAAACAGAAACCCGTGGATAGGGTCGAATGGACCCCGGAGTGAGAGCGGGCGTTCTCGGAAGTTAAAGCAGCCCTGGCAAACGCCGCAATGCTGGCGCATCCGGACCCGACGGCCGGCATAGCGCTCACCACCGACGCTTCAAACGTGGCCATAGGGGCTGCCGTGGAGCAGCGTGTCGCCGGGGCTTGGCAGCCGCTTGCCTTTTTCAGCAGAACTTTGCGCGACAGCGAACGTAAATACAGCGCGTTCGACAGAAAGTTGCTGGCTCTCCACCTGGCCATACGCCACTTCCAGTTCTGGCTGGAAGGGCGCAGCTTCACCACGTTCGTGGACCACAAGCCGCTGACATTCGCGATGGCCAAGGTTTCAGAACCGTGGTCGGGCCGGCAGCAGAGACAGCTAGCCGCGATCTCAGAGTTTACTACCAATATTCAGCATGTGTCGGGTAAACTGAATGTAGTGGCGGACTGCCTCTCGCGCGCCGTGGTGGCCCCGGTCTGCGTGGGGATAGATTGCGCAGCCATGGCCGCGGAGCAAATTAACGATGCAGACGTGCGCACGCTCCAGTCTGGACCAACAGGGTTAAGGCTGGAGAGCAGGGTGCTGCAGGATGGCCCCCCCCCCCCCCCCACAATCTGCGATGTCTCCACGGGTCGCCCGTGGCGCCGCCGCGTGTTCACACTCCGGCGCACCCAGGAGTGTGCGCGTCGGTCAAAAATGGTGGGAGAGAAGTTTGTGTGTCCGAGCCTACGCAAACAAGTGAAAGAGTGGGCTGCAG
Source organism: Pholidichthys leucotaenia (assembly GCA_020510985.1). Classification (NCBI taxonomy): domain Eukaryota; kingdom Metazoa; phylum Chordata; class Actinopteri; order Cichliformes; family Pholidichthyidae; genus Pholidichthys; species Pholidichthys leucotaenia. The sequence continues at coordinate 122,600,541 of CM035847.1, read as the reverse complement.
CCTGCGTGGCGTGCCAACAAGCCAAGGTACACAGACACACGAAGGCTCCCTTGGAGCCATTTCGTATTACGGCTAAGAGGTTCGACCATGTTCACGTGGACCTCGTGGGCTCCCTCCCGCCATCACAGGGGTGCACGCACCTCCTGACACTGGTGGACCGCACCACGCACTGGCCAGAAGCGGTCCCGCTGGCGGCAACCACGTCCGCAGACGTAGCGCGCGTTTTTTTAACAGCTTGGGTGGCGCGTTTTGGAGTCCCGTCGGACATTACGTCCGACAGGGGCCCTCAGTTTGTTTCCGAACTCTGGTCCGCGATGGCCCGCAGCCTGGGTGTTACAATTCACCGCACAACCGCGTACAACCCACAGGCCAATGGGTTATGCGAGCGTTTTCATAGATCACTGAAAGCAGCACTCAGGGCTTCATTGACGGATGCAAATTGGGTAGACAGGCTGCCGTGGGTTTTATTGGGGTTGCGCTCTGCGCCGAAAGGGATCTGGAAGCTTCCCTGGCAGAGCTCGTTTTTGCGCAGCCACTACGGCTGCCCGGGGAATTTCTGCCAGATAATCCCGCGCCGGGCAGCTCCCCGTCTCAGCTTTTGCAGTGTAGCGCAAACACAGGCACGCTGCCGGGCCCTGCCCACCACAGTTTTCCGCGTGTTTTCATGCCTAAAACTTTGAAGAGCGCGGAGTTCGTGTTTGTCAAACACGACGCCCACCGCCCTCCATTGCGCCCACCCTATGATGGACCATTCAGAGTGCTGGAAACAGGGGATAAGCATTTTTTGCTAGACTTGGGGGGTAAGAGGGAAAAAATTGGCATAGACAGACTCAAACCCGCTTTCATTGTGGCGGATGAGCAAGTGCTGTTGGCTAGGGCCCCTCGGCGTGGAAGACCCCCACGGAGAGCTTCCCAGGGAAACGATTCACCAGAGCAGCCACACGGACAGACCGAAGTCCCCCCCAGCCACAGCCCACCCACAGTCAGACACACTACCAGCAGCCCCCCACCGGCACAGCAGCGCCGCGGAGGCGGTAAACCCCAGTTACAGCAGATACGGGAGGAGACGGAAGCCCAAGCAGCATGTGGACTGATGTTCTATGGTTCTATCACAGCATGTGGACTGTTATTCTATTGTTCTATCTAAGATGCTGGGGGGGTAGTGTAGCACCTTGGGGGAGCCAGATTATCTAGCATCTCAGACAGGAGACAGTGGATAAGCATCGGAGAACAAAGAGCAGGAGGTTCCTGGTGAGATAGCAGGAAGGAGTCAAGGATGAAGGGGGCTGAATGCAGTGTGATGCAAATGTCATGTTGTGTGTGATGTAAATGCCATGAAACTTAAGAGGAGAGTTTCTGCTTAAATGTTCAGTCTGTTCTTTGCTTGTGTGATGTGAGTGTGTAATAAATCGTCTGAAATGAATCTGCCTCTGATTTCACACACTCCACAACGTGTTCAATACTTATTTTCCCCACTGTATATATGCTGCAATGTGTATCATCCATAGAGAATAAAGCGAAGTCCAAATGGGACTTTCTGTATGACTAAAGGTGTGTTCAGACCAAATTCGAAGCGAGTTTTCCGCGCAATGCGAATACATACAGAGTCAATGGACAAAGGCGAGAATACGCAAACCTTGTGCCTTCACGTGTTCAAGTCCGAGGGATAGCGCTAGCTAGTAATGGCATTGAAATTCTGTCATCACCAGAATAAAAGTGTTAACATTGGAGAGTAAACTAGTTTGGAAGTAAGACTGACACAGTCGTGAAAAAATTACGACACCCCATTAAATATTCAGTTCTTTATTAAGAAATGTTCACATATTGATGTCTAATTGCTGTAATTACCCAGATTGGGAGCAATAAAGTACATCAAGCTATCCATCTAATCTTGTTTTTATTTATCTCTGGAAAAGGTGATTTAATTGCAGGTAAATAACAAAAATTCACCTTATTTTACTCATTAAACAAAAATGAACATTCTAACTGAGGAAAAAGTTAAGACACCCTACTGCCTAATAGCTAGTGTTACCCCCTTTGGCTGAAAAAACTTCAGTGAGACACTTCTTGTAGTCATCTATCAGTCTCCGACATCGGTCTGAAGAAAGTTTGTCCCACTCCTCAACGCAGAATTCTTTCAGCTGTAAGATGTTTGAGGGGTTTCTTACATGTACAGCCTGTTTCAAGTCACCCAACACTGTGCGATATGACGATAAATATGGATGATGATATAAAAACATCTATCGTTTCATAAAATACTCTATCGTTTATATCCATCCATCCATCCATCCATCTTCTTCAGCTTAATCCTTTATCGTTATTTAAAATGCACACACTCCCGTTTATTCAGTAAAGCTCCTCACCACTACTTGTCAGCGCCCCATCTCTCCTCTGCAGTGCACACTGTGGAACAGGTGTGTCGTGGATGGCTAGGCTTCAGTCCAGTGGATGCTAATGTTAATTCCAAATTACCGGTTCAGATAGCCGCTACTCCTGTTTGCCAGGGATGTGGGTCTGTTTTCCATCGTGCTGCGTCAGAGAGGATAGTTTGCTAACCTTGTTTTAATATGAGCTAAGTAACATTAACACCATGTATAACTATAAAATGCTAAATGACAATGCTAAGTTGTGCCAACTGGAAATGGAATGTAGCAGACCATTGTTTCTTTGGCTTAAATTACTGCTGAGTTTCTTAATTTTGTCTGAAAAAAATTTATTAAAGCTGCAAAAGTGTATGATGGTGGCACATATACACAAAATAAATAATAAATACATTAAAATGGGTCGGAGAAGCAAGTTGGCTCTTAATGTAATTTATTTGATTTCTAATCATTTTAATTAGTCAAGTAGTAATAATGAATAAAGTTAGTCATCACATGTGTTTTATTACATTGCCTTTTGTGTCTCACTTTCAAATCATGACCAATCTGAAATATTTTTACTAAGAAGCAAATATGTTAAATTAGGCCAGAATGGCAGGCTGCAGGTCTACACTTAAATTTTCACTGATTTAAACTTACAGCTAATTTATATTTGAAGGTGACAGCCATGGGTAATTTCCTCATTTTCAGACATTTTTTTATGTTATGTTTCTGATTTTTTTTTTTTTGATTTTTTTTTTTTGCGATTCTCCTCTAGCTCAGGAAATATTTAACTTACTGATGTTTACTTTTTATTCATATATGATTTAGAAGAAAAACCTGAAATACATGAGAATCAAGTCTCAAATACACGACAAAACTATAACACTGCAAACTTATGAGGGAAAACAGTACATGTAAACAAAAGTTTAAAAAAAGATTATCCTTTTTATGTGATTATCTAAACTGTAGAATTTACAGAAAATGTATATCGTGGTATATATCTTTATCATGATATAAGAGGACATATCATATGAATTTTTTGTCATATCGCACAGCCCTACCCCACATCATCTCAATAGGATTGAGATCTGGGCTTTGCTTCTGCCATTCCAGGACTCTTCATTTCTTAGTTTTTAGCCAGTCCTTGGTGGATTTACTGGTGTGTTTTTGGTGATTGTCATGTTGCAGGGTCCAGTTCCACTTCAGCTTTAATTTTTTTTTTTTTTTTTTTTACAGATGGTCTCATGTGGTCCTCAAGCACCATCTGATACACGGTAGAATTCATGGAGGATTCTATAATGGTGAGCTGGTCAGGTCCTGCTGCAGCAAAGCATCCCCAAATCATGACATTTCATCTCCATTCTTCACAGTTGGAGTGAGGTTCTTTTCCTGGAATGCTGTATTTGGTCTACGCCAAACACGTCCTCTGTTCTAGTGACCAAATAATTCAATTTTAGACTCATCTATCCAAAGAACATTATTTCAGAAGTCCTGGTCTTTATCTTTGTTCTCTCTGGCAAAATTCAGTCTGGCCTTCATGTTTCTCTTAGAGAGCAAAGGTTTCCTCCTTGCACCCCCCCCATGCAAGTTAAACTTGCGCAGTCTCTGATTGTAGAGGCATGCACTTTCACATCAACAGTAGCAAGAGCCTGCTGTAGGTCCTGTGATGACATTTTAGGGTTTTTGGAGACTTCTCTTAGCATTTTGCGGTCTGCTCTCGGGGTGAACTTTGTTGGACGGCCAGACCTGGGCATGATGACAGTTGTTTTGAATGTCCTCCACTTGTAGACTATTTTCCGGACAGTGGAATCGCTGATTTCAAGTTCTTTTGAGATCTTTTTAAATCCCTTACCACACTCATAAGCTGCTACAATCTTCTTTCTTAAGGCCTCAGACAGCTCCTTCAATCTCACCATGGTGTTCACACTCACTTCAACAGTCAGGAGTACACCAAACTAAATGTCTGAGGTTTAAATAGGACAAAACTCCTTCAAAATGCTAAGTAACTATGTTCTAATCATGTGCACCTGTCGTGACGCACCTGTTCAGGTTCAGGTTACTTTATTTGTACCCGTAGGTAGATTTGTTTTGCAGTCTGGTGACATCCATATATACAAGCCACAAATTACATTCAACATAGACACAAACACAGGCACATATGAAGCTGACTATAAACATGATAAAAATACTCAAGGCTCCATCAATCAGGGTATAAAAAGACAAAGAGATGGGAGAAAAACAAGAGGTAAGAGAGAAGGGTCATATTAAAAGTTAAAAACTAGTCAAAGAGGTTAAAAACGCAAAGGTCTAAAACCCAATAAAATATTTAGAACCCAAGTGACATCCTACAAAAATAAGTAAATATAAAATGGAGTTAATAAATAGGTACCTAAATTATGTGCAATATATTTTTACAGCTTGTTCAACTCTTTGACAGCAGCAGGGACAAAGCTGTTTTTGTAGCACTGGGTTCTACTTTTTGGGACAGCAAACCTCCGTCTTAAGGGAAGAAGCTGAAAGTGGCAGTGCAAAGGGTGGGAGTCATCATTTAAAATGGAGGTAGCCATCCTCTGTACTTGTCTGGTGTACAGGAATGTCAGGCTCAGCTGTGACTCACCAAGCAAACGACTGGACCATCTAACTACCTGATCCAAGGATTTCCTCTGTTTCAGTTTTATCTGACCAAACCATGACACTAAAGAAAAGGATAAAACAGATTCAATAAAAGCCCGATAAAACATTGTCATTATGGTTCGGTTAACTTGGAAGCGTGCAAGTTTTCTCAAGCAATGCAAATGTTGCTGACCCTTTTTGCACACCCTTTCACAGTTCTCTTCAAAGTTTAAATTATTATCAATAATTGTCCCAAGATATTTGTAGGATTGTACACATTCGGTGGTCTGGCCTTTTAGTACGGTGACTTTGTGCCTGGGATTTTTCCTCCTAAAGTCAATAATCATGTCTTTAGTTTTTGTCATATTCAGCTGCAGGTAGGAATCCTCACACCAGTGAACAAAATCATCAACTACTGGGCCGTGGCCACTCTCACCATCCTGGAGGAGACTGACAATAACTGAGTCATCAGCATACTTTATAATGTGTCTGTTGTCATGTCTGCTCCGACACATGTTTGTGTACAGGATGAAGAGTAGTGGTGACAACACACACCCCTGAGGAGAGCCAGTAGAAGAGCACTTTAGGTCCACACACACCTGTGTGTGATTTTAGCAATTTTAAGTGGAAATAAATGTGGGGGATGTCCTAATTTATTCCTCACCAGAAACTGCATGTTTTTAGGATTACATTTTACAGAAAATTTTAAAAAGTCTTTTCTTCATTTGTAATTGTTTACTTCAATCTTGCAGTATTTTTAAAATTCATATTAAATATCCTTATGTCCAAATATGTAAAAAAAAAAAAAACACAGGCTTTCATAGGGTGTCCTAATTTTTTGTTCACATGACTGTGTCTGCTCACTGTACAGCAGAATGGACTACAGAGTATGGATTTTTGAGGGCTTCTGAACATGGAGTGAGGGACTTCTGTGTATCCTTTTTACAGAGAGGCTTAACCAGAATATCACATACTGTACATCACAAGTTAAGGGCTAAATGGAGTTTGCTAGCCAGTAAGCTAAGGAGAACAACATGCTATTGGTGTGGTCCTTGTACATCTGAGACTGAAAACCAGCTGTCAGAATAACAATGTCATATTCGAATCACAGTTTGCGCTTGACTTTTTTGTCATCTGTCATTTTGACATACGGGGTTGTACAAATTCTGTTATTATAATTCTGTCATTATTTATTATACATCAGGGTTTCCTCTGGTAACATTTCTCCATGGCGGCCCACCTCGCCAGAAATCGTACCACCACACCAAGCCGATATGATTTTATTAATAAAAATATATGAAGCAATGACTTTCTGCAAGCGCACACACGAACAACACGCGTGGCCGTCATCCGCATGAAGTTTAGAAGTGCCCCGTTCACACGAGTTTCCAGTCAGTCAGCAGTGTCTTGCTAAGCGTGACTGTCCGACAGAAACATGAGTTTATTAAAGTACTTTAAACGCGGAAAAAAAATCATAAGAGGTATGTAAGCACTGGCATTTATCATGGTTTTAACCCGCTGGAAACGGGAGCCATAATGGAAGAGTCGCTTAGCTAAGAGATGTGGTTAGAATTCAAATGCAGCCGGCTTCATATGAAGGGAAAGGCAAGGGACTGATGAATTGCTGAGGATATATTTCACCAGCCACTACAATATTAAGTTATGAGACTGTCAATTTCTCTCTTTTCTCGCACGAGCAGGCGTGCCCTTTTATTCTCCAGCAGCAGTGACAAAGCAACAGCTAAAAACGTTAGCTCTAAACTGAGGTCCTTCAGCGGCTGCCTACAGAGGTGCCTGATGAGAAAGCCTGAGCGCATAACTATAACGGCTGGCCATTTATGTCTGCGCTACGTTGCCAGGAGCCACTTAGTGAATCAAAAACCCACATGCAGGAGTGGTTTTGTGCATTGTATTGAACAAAACCCCAAAAGGTGTTAATGGGAATGAATGAACCGTGGATGTGTATGTGTGTGAAACACCCGAGCTGCCGAGTGCCCAAGCTGTCGGACCCAAAGGGCTCCCTGACACGCCTGATGGAAAAGAAATAAATATGTGCATTTTTTTAACCTAATAGCCAAATTAGGAGGTATTTACTTGTATTATTAGCATATTTGTAATTTGTGTGTATTGTGTGTATTTTCTACTATTGAATTAAAAAAAAAAAAAGAATTGAACTGTAGGCGCTTCCCGCCCAAATATTGTGATACTAGGAGACCGGCTCCCGGCCGTGTAGTCACTTCGCAACTTATAACTGCCTAAACAGATCATTCTGTACATGAACACATATTATGTCTTTAGAGTCCGCTACAGTTCCCCATTATGTACCTGGCAGGTTAAGATGACCGAAATTCACGAAGTCAATGACTTTAATCCGTCAGCAGCCTTCAGACAAACTAAACATGTCAACATCTGATTTCAAAATAAGGGAGGTTTTTCCTGCTGTCTGGGGGGTGAGGAGATTTATAAAAAAAAACAAAACAAAAAAAAATATAAATATAAAGAAATGTTATAACAGAAATAACAGCATCCTTGGTCATTTAAGTTAATTTATTTCATTAAATACAATTTTATTAACATTTTTTCTTCGTTATCAGAGTTAAATTATTGTTCTGTTCTGACTTCAAAATTATGGTCAAAAATGTAAATTGCTATAAGGAAAAAGTAAAAAAAAAAATTACGACAGTCTGTTTCAAATTTATCTAAAAAAAAAAAAAAAAACCCTATCATTTTATTTTAAAAAACAGACAAAAATTAGTCATAAAATAATCCACAAATTTATAATAAAGTTTCAAATGTACAAGAAAAGTCAATTTTACAAGAGGAAATTACAAATTTGAGGAACATGGTTTCAACTTTAGATAGATTTACAGAGAAAAGTAGAAAACTATAAGAAAATTGTTTTAAATTTTTGAGAAAAACCTCAAACCTTGAAGACTGAAGTCATTACTCAAGTTTTTAAGTGGGTACTCTTTGTACCCTTAACTTAATTAGAAATTTTTGGTTGCCTACTTTTAATTATTAATTTCAAAACACTGCTTTTACATGAATAGAATTTCTGATTACTATACCCACCTGATCATATAATTTAAGTATGCTTGAGTACATTACTATTATGAATGTTTCTTTCCTTTCCCTACTCTCTCAATGGAAAAAAAGAAACACTAGAATAAAAATACAAAAAATACACATATTTCATACCTGCCAACTTTTCAAACCTGAAAAGCCTAGTAGCTAGCCAAGGTCCAGGGGCCGATGCTAATGCTAATGCTAATAATGCTAATATTTGCCAAACAAATATTAGCATTAAATCTAGTTAAATGTAGCTAACAACCTCATATTTCTTCAACTTTCAAACCTGAAAAGCCTAGTAGCTAGCCGGGGTCCAGGGGCCGCAGGCCCCGGTAGGTTCAGGACGAAGTCCTGGTGGGGGGTTCAGGGGGGGTTCAGCTAGCCAAGGTCCAGGGGCCGATGCTAATGCTAATGCTAATAATGCTAATATTTGCCAAACAAATATTAGCATTAAATCAAGTTAGAATGTAGCTAATAACCTCATATTTCTTCAACTTTCAAACCTGAAAAGCCTAGTAGCTAGCCGGGGTCCAGGGGCCGCAGTGTCAAACAAATATTAGCATTTGACATAGAAGTCACATATTAATTATATTAAAGGTAAAATATCTAAATCAATTGCAATACTACACAGAGCGAAATATTTGCTGAATCAACCCACATTATATACTTTGTATCATTCATTAATACTCCCATACATGACATATTGCACTGAAGTATGGGGAAATAAGAAAAGATAAGATAAGATAAGATAAGCCTTTAATAGTCCCACAATGGGGAAATTCCAGGATTGCAACAGCACAGGGATAGCAACACTCAGAGCAACAATCAGAAGGCAAGAAAAAAAAAAACAAGCAAGCAAGAGCAGCTAATATACATATGTACATATTACTATAAAATATATATATACACACACACAGACACACAGTGCAGAGCATTGTAGCTGGATGGAATAAATATATGAATATGTAAACACACAGTGCGGAGCAATGTAGCTAGATGGAATAATATGTAGATATATAAACACAGTGCGGAGCATTGTAGCTAGATGGGATAAATATATAGATGTATAAACATAAACACACCCAGTGCGGAGCATTGTAGCTCAAATAAATACATATAAAACAGTATATCCAGTCTTTATGCTTCAGAAGAGAGCTATTACAATAATAAATAAAGCTGCTTACAGGGAACCAACAAAGCCACTTTTTCTTAAATTAAAAGCTCTCAAGTTGAAAGATCTGGTTGACTTTAAAACTGCAGTAATAATGTTTAAAGTGAAGAATCTATCACTGCCCGCAAATATCCAAAAGTTGTTCCAAATAAGGGAGAAACAATATCATTTCAGAGGAACATGTATATTTCAAAAACCTTCAGTGAGAACTACCACCAAGCAACACTGTGTTTCAGTGCAAGGAGTCAGATTATGGAACGATTTTGGACCTGAATTAAAATCATGTACAACGCTTGGCCAATTTAAACAAAAACTAAAGGAAGAAATACTCCAAACATATATACAAGTTCACATGTAAAATCACATAAGGATTGTCATATCCAGCCTGTGTTGTGTTGTTACTTAGTTTTTTTTTTTTGTCACATTTTGTCTTAGCTTTGTTCTGAATTGTAATCGCTCTTGTTTTGTTTTTCTTTTGAATTCTTGGATGGAAAATGGGTGGGCAATATAAGCGGCGGCTTCAGCCATCACCCATTTCGGATAACTTATGTTGAACTGTATAATCAGAGGAGTTATTGTTTAATTTGACCTTGTTGGATTTTTTCGCCTTTGTTATATTATTCTGTTTCTTTTTAATCTTTACTTTTAATCTATCTGAAATAAAGATTCATTCATTCATTAAATTTGCATTCAAAAGACTATCTTAACACTGCATAGAACTTCGAATAGGCCAGATGTGATGTATTATGAATACTAGAAAAGCACTCGGAGAGCGCAGACCTCCGCCAAGCACCACAGTTCCCCCATACAGTGTTTAACATCATAACTAAAATATTGAAAATGGCCCTATCTCGCAATGTTAAATTAAAAAAAAAAAGAATCCTTTAAAAAATTCCTGGATCCAGATGGTGATCAGGATCACCACCAAAATCTAATCATCTGTAGGATACCCCATTTCTGACAATCTGTGAAAATTTCATGAAAATCCGTCCATAACTTTTTGAGTTATCTTGCTAACAAAGAAACAGACAGACAAACCAACGCTGATGATCACATAACCTCCTTGGCGGAGGTAATTAGAAGACTAGAAATATCAGCAGGGACACGTGTGTAAATGACAGCAAAATCGCTCTGATATTTTATGTGTTTACATGATACACCAAGCATGACAAGGCTTGCAATTACACAGCACATGTTCTTCAGAATCTTAGGCATTATATAAAATGTATTCTCCCTTTAGATGTCGAATCCATGGTCCATTTGCCAGGGTTGAAGTGCAGTCGCGCGAACGTCTCCAGCAGTTTACATCGTGTTTACATCTCGCCATGTACGCACGCCTCTCCGGGATTTCGCGCGAGAATAGAAACCTCAATACCCTCAATAGCGATAGCGTTAGCTTAGCAAACGCTTCAGGTAAAGCGTAGCAGCGAACCACGAGAAGAAACGCTACTCAGTTTACTCACAGAGCCCAGTGAAAGGCGAATAAAGGGGTATTTCTACTTCAAAAGCTGGTTCAACCAAGGTGGAAATTCAGCCTGTGCGTGTGCGTCACAAATGTTGATCCGATATTCGCTGTTGGTTAGTGATTTTAGTGGCAAAATCAGCAACTTTGTCTCAGCACTGAAAAAGTGACCATCCCGGCCGCCATCACGTGTTGCTATGTTCTAAATTTAGATACAATTCCTAGCGATCTCGTGTTTGGAATTGCTTTCGTGTTTTTTTTTACGATTTAAAATTTTTGACTGAATTTTTAGTGAAAAACCGTAATTTTGATTAATAAAGCCGTAACCCGGAATGGGGTCTTGAAAACCGGAACCATTACGGCAAAACCGGAGTAGTTGGCAGGTATGATATTTGTGTCATTTATGTAAACCATGACAAAAAAATCCTGCAGGACAAAATATGATACTTGATCGTTTCTAACCTGTTTGTATACCACCATAGACAGAGAGAGAACCTGAATTAGACAGAGCTCAAAGAGGGCAAGATGAGACAGAAGAGAGGAGCCAAGGAAAGGGAAGTGTTCAGGCAGAGGAGGGAGAGGATACTGTAACACCACTAAAAAGTCTAAACATAGGATGTCTGGGTGGGACCCAACTGGCCCAATATTCAAGCCTCGGTTGTACAATACTTAAAATGGTAAGTTCCATATGCAACGTTACGGTGTAAAATTTTAAAAAGAAATAAATAGTATAAAATTAACATATTCCGGTATGTCGCCCAGACATAGAACAAATATGTTGCCAGAGCGCCAAGGTCTTTAAGCCAGAGGAAACACTGTACATTATATTTATTATTGATTTTAATGAGCTCACAATCAGTGTAATGTGTCAGATGACAGTTTTTAGATTTTTCTGTCGCTGCTGAGAAAAAAATATGTCAATGAAGGACAATTTTCAGTTATCGCAACTTCTGGTCTGAATTGACTACGTTCCAGGATCACAAGTCAGAAAACAAAGACTCTGTTAGCCATTGTTAACAACTGATACCAGATTTTATGTTTGCTTGCTGCTGAGCTCAGGTGAACCTCTTATAACCCAGGATCACATCTGGCATTCCTAAAACCAGAATCCAGAATACCTAAAGTAGTCAATATGCATACCTTCGATACTTTATTGCTTCTTCCTTATTTTGCAGATAAATTCATCAGATTGACTCGGACATTGCTCCGATGGAACAAATCATACTTTAATGGGTATACTCAGCAAAGCCAATGGACACCACAAACTGCCTGTATAGATACCCAATAAAAGATAGCAGGAAGTACCATTACTATTCTGTCTACAATCAATCTTTTTTTTTTTTTTTTAAAGATCACTGATTGAACATTGATAATTAATATATTCCAACACTGAACAGTGGACAATTGGAGTACCATATGCTAATGACTAATGCCTAATCCTCACAGGCCAACAGTAAATGTCAACTCACTAAAAAGGGAAAATGGACAACAGATTTAGGAAGGGCTCTCAATACAAGGTGGAAGAAGGCTGCGTCTTTTTTTTTTTTTTCCCCCCAAACAGACCTGGCTTAACCTGCATACTAAAGACCATGATTCAACTAGAACTAGGCAAATTCCACAGAGCAAATAGCATAACTTTGCTAGCTAATCCCCTTAATAGTCTTCCTTCAGGAAACGGTTTCAGTGCAAAAAATTACAAGTGCAATTTTTGGTTTGATTAATTTGTCACAACACATAAGGCCCTTTTCCACTAGCACGCTTTAGCGCGACACGGGACGGCTCAGCACGCTTTGTACGCTTTTCCACAAGCCCCAACACGGTTTAACAGCCGCGATTCTCAGCCCTGCTCCAGGGCAGGGTACAGCAGTGCTGAGCTGTGCCGTGTTGTGACGTTAACAGACTGGTCGCCGCTGATTGGTCAGGTCGTAACCGGCGCTGATTGGTCAGGTTGTAACCGCCCCTCTCCTCCTCCTCTTCTACCGAATCTTCACAACCTTCTCAATAAAGTTTTTGAAAAAAAAAAAAAAAAAAGAATCTTCACGACCCCCTTTACTCAGCACGCAACCACTGTTGGCGGTTTATTTTCAGTGTATTGCTGTGCTATTTTCATTTATTCTCTATCAAAAATGGCTTCGCGTAATAAGGGTGTTCCATGGACCAATAAGGAGGTGCAGTGTCTGCTCACTGCATTGTCAGACGAACGTATCCAGCGCGAGTTAGACGGGAGCCGCCCAGAATGAAAAAATATACCGGGAGGTCTCGACATCGGAGTCCTTTAACGGTGAGTTTTAATTTTTTTTTTATTGTGCGTTTTTTCGCAAATATATTCGGTAAGACGCTCAGTTTATTTATGCAATAAAAAAGCTGTTCATTTGTGGATGATGATCGCTGCTTTATTGCAGCACACTGCGGACTAAAGCTTTTATTTTAATTATTCATGTGAACAATACGCTGAAATAAGCTTATGTAATCTTGTTAAAAACTATTGTCTTTTCTGTATATCTTGCACTTTCGTGCTGTATTTTATTATGTGCATTTTCCTTGTAGAATCATCCCACGCGTCCGCCGCGACAGCCCGCACGGATTAATTCAACCGAGCCTTCCTGACCCAGAGCTGGCAGAGACGGATTCATTCAGCCGAGCCTTCCTGACCCAGTTTGGAAAGCTGGTGTAGACACTCAGTGGTCGGCGTGTATAAAATGTCGATTAACCTTCATGTTGTGTTGCAAAGTTTTTTTTTTATTTTAATATTTTGTATATAATAAAATGGAATTGTTTTGGAAAGTGTGGTTTGTCTGTTATAACACTGAATTATAAAACAGTATAATTACATAGAAATTCCATTGCCTAGTCTGATGAAAATGATGCTGATCATCCTGTCAGGGGTCAACCATTGTAAAGGTAATGTAATTTTTAACTAGACCAAAAAACAAATGTTTTTGTAAGCTTTCTGTTCTTTTTATTGAAATATCATAAAAAAAATTAGCACCAAGTCAAAGTAGGTACAAGTATATGTAAATTGAATGTTCTATCGGCATTCCAAATTCAGAGAATTACAATACTTTAGAAGGAGTGTAGCATCATCTAAACGGAAAATAATAATACTGTTGTTCCAAACGTTGACCTGAAGGTGAAAAACATGAATTTTTTTAATTCAGTACATCCAAAATGCCCTAGGATGTAAAAAAATAATACAATTTGGTGTTGGCCAGTGTGCTACTGTCTCATTATTTAATACGAATAAAAACAAGTTTCAGCTCATTATTTCTAGGTCATTTGGCAGTTAATTCAAAACAAAAGTGACTTGTGTTGTTGCAGCTTAATTATGAGATAAAATTAATTGTGAGATAAAACCACTGAGCGAGCAAGGCAATAATCCTTGGATCCTCCATTTTTTGTCTCGTGTAAATAAGGACTCAGTCGGGCGCGTAACGTCACGGGAGTGTGGCCCCGCCTCGCTGGGAATCTGCTGCTGCCTCGCTTCTAAAACCTCCGAACACAAACCATCACAGCACAAGCACAACACCGTACTAATGGAGACAGAAGCATTCCGAGCCGTACTGAAGTGAATCGAGCCATACCGAGGTGTGCTGGGCTAGTGGAAAACAGGCTTTAAACACACGCAGGGCTGGATGGCTAACATAAACCATTTTTTAGAGCGCTTTTCATGTACTTCCCCTTTAAGAGATGCCTGCAGAGTTGCGTGCACAGGCATGTGCCTCCGCACCCCGGAAGAAGCCCACTTCAAAAGCTGTTTAAAGCCAGCAGGAAAAAAGTGAAATGGCTTCTAACAAAGAGAAATGTGGTCTCCACCCAAATAGTATATGATGGCTGACTTAATTTCATTTGAAGATGCCAAGAAAAATGAGCAAAGTGCATGGATACAAAGACGTAGACGCCTGAAGCTAAGTTGCTGTTAGCCTCTGACAACTATCCACGTCATCTCAACCATTTTTTTTCCTGCCGGGATGGACGACCATAGTGGACAAGCTAAGGCCGTCGTCGTGAGTCGCATGACCAACACAGTATGTTAACACACCAACTTCTGCACTGGATAGTGTTTAATTTTTATGTGAAATGACAATATACCCATTGTGTAATATTGCTCAATTATGAGCCTTGTCAGTGAACTATAAGGGAGAAGAAAGGAGGAAAAAAACAAAACCAACCTGAAAGGGTCATTAAACTAAAGTGCTGATTTAAGGTCAAATTACCCAGCCCTACATACACATACTAGTTATCCAACAATATAGTAGCCATGAAGCTATGATAATGGTGTATTGAAAAGGTGATTACACCCAAAGCACTGCTTTTCCAATGGAAGAAAGTGGCTGTTGAAAAATCGGTCATCACAACCATCAAGGAGCACTACACAGCGGAGACAGCATTCACCACAACATTATAACTGTTATGCACAAGTATTTCTAGCTAATGCATCCCAGAGCTCAACAGCAACATGTGCAACAAAGTACCATGCTGTTTAACGGAACCAAGTATGACAGTAAGCCAGACCGTGATCAGTTTAGTAATAGATGAAACTAAAATCTGTCAAGTGTGAGTACACACTTGACACTGGCCATGATGATGACCAACATAAAGCAGGCCTCTCTTTCGCTCTTCTCTCTCTCTCATTACACCCCCACCCCCCAGGCTCACTTTCTGTGTTATATATCAGTCTCCCAGTCATCTGTTCTGTGAATTGCTGTGGCTGAATCAAACACGAAGCTTCTATTGTCTGCTGCAATAAAACTCTTTTATTGTGCCCTGCAGTTTATTATCTGTATATATTTATATCATTCTTACAAGAACATTCAGTTTTGGTTTGAAGAGGGCACAGCTGGAGAGGCTACCTCCTTGAGTGGCAATTTGTTATGAGAATAAATTACATTTACTGCCTTGCTAAAATATGTCATTAAAAAATGGACACAAAAATTTTGTACTGGAATGGGAAACCTGGCTAAATGAATTAAGCACTGGTGAGATAAATGTATCAAAGTAAACGGTTAGTCTTGATCCCTGCATGAAGTATTAGAATTATATTTGCTGAATATTTATTAGACACAAAGTTTAAATTAATGGCAATAAAATTCCCAGTTAGACAACTGATGCTACTTTTAGGTGACCATAAAATTAAAACACATACAAAGCAAATCATTAAGCAGACTTTTCTTGCCTAATCAGTACCCCACTCTCTAGGGCTGTCGCAATAACCGCAATTATGTAATACTGCGGCTATGGACACGCCTACCATGGAGGAAAACAACCAACCGCAACAACCACGGTGTTCACGCGTGTGGCTCCATCTCATTGTTCACTTATGTACCCCTATTGATTATTAAATAAATTGCTAAATGAAGTGCATTTTTATTGCCAACAGCATGTTTGCACCCGGTGCTGCCGCCGTTTGGGGCGCTCTCTCCAGACAGACTCCAGCAGGCAGTTAGTGGTGAAAGCATTTGAACTCCTTGTTAAATACAGTCGTAACAGTGAGCACTAAAAGGGCACAAAGCGTGTTATTTCCTTCTGAGCAGAGTGTGTATGATCCTGACTGTGTATGCTCTTTGTATGAGCTCAGAGAGCAGCTTGTTTGAACGGCATTTTTCGGACAGTGGCAAAAATCACGGAGACAAGACCATGCAGGGTCCTGTATGGAGACTCTCCTGCTTATAAGCTGAGCGTCGCTGCATTCTCCAGTCCACACACCCCTTAGTTACCACCACTGCTTTATGAAAATGATCTCTTTTTTTTTAACAGAATCAGCAGTTCATGCCTGTAGAAAGAGCAGAGCTCCGCACAATTGTGACATACGTACATAAAGCTGAAGACAGAGCTGCAGCGAGACTCTCACAGCTCCCCTCTTTTACCACATAAGTTATAAACCCTGTTTAAGTTATGAATCCACAGGGTCCTAAAAACATTTTCAATAATACCGCATACCGCGGTGTTGAGCTGCCCACTGTCACCGCAGGGGAAATTCCTATAACGCGACAGCCCTACCACTCTCACATGCTAATATAAAATATTCAACGGCTTGTGATGCACTTCCTTAATAAGCTTTATATCTAAAGCCCAATTCATAGTTACTAAAACACACTGGTATGCGAGTGAGCGCAATGGACGCATCTGTGCGCAAACCCTCTGCGTAGGGTTTGCGCTGACCGAGCACATGCAGGCCCCAAAAAGTGATCGCACGTACAAGAACACAGTGGTCGCAGTGAACTGCACATGCACTAGGAAACTTGGGGATGGCAGGACCTTGAAATAAACATTGTGCATTCTTCTACCATTCCTCCACTGAGAAGTGGCTCATCTGTCAATTTTTCACCCATAACAGCACAACAGTAAATTATATTCCTACCCGTTTCGTTGCTTTGTATTTGTCCATAGCTTGTGACAGCAGCTGCTGCAGGTGTGGTTTGGGAAAATCGTTTCAGTCACTTTTTGGCAAATATAAACAGTATGTAAGACATTTAATCCACAGATTACTAAAAGTTACAAAAAAAACCCTCCGCCACTGAGCTCTTCTTTTGTGTTTCGACTGCAGCCGTTAAAAAGTTTAAATTTAATTTTCACTGCGCATGCGCGAAACACGGCTGCTGAATGGTAGCTGCAGTGTCTCAAAAATAACTCTGAATATTGCCGTGTACGCAAACTTTATCTCCTCGGAGGGACTCTGAACAGCCCTTAAGTCACACAAATACACTGACGGTCTCCCAAGTGTATTTTCATAATTCAAACTTTGTGTCCATGATACCTTATCAATTAAGAGAAAAAAGTATTGTGATACTTTAAAAGTATTAATAAATGTTGCAAATACAAATTCAGTTTTTTGAGTACCAAAGTAAGGAACAACAGATTTTTCATTCATTAGATGGTTCTAAATACTCACTGTCTAGTTAGGTCAGCAATGCGAAGGAGGGACTCATGAGACCTAGGTGGGAGTTGTACAAGACAGGGATCAGGATGGGGAAATCGCAATACGTGATAGTACTCAGCAGACAGACAGTACTCAGTCCTCGTGATAATATAGTGATAATACTGAGCATATTCCAAGATGGTGATAATATATTGTACAGTGGTGCCTCTGGTGATTCCCATATCTACACTAGGGCTGCAACTAACGATTATTCTGATAGTCGACTAATCTAACAACTACTTGTTTCGAATAGTCGACTAATTGTGATTATTTCTCTCATGTCCACCATCTCACCTTCCTGTTGGCACGGCTCCTGTTTGGGGCTCTAGGTCATGTTTTACCTCGCCTGTTTAAGCCAGCACACCGGTGAAAATCACTTTGTGGTCAGTCTCTGATTTAATATAATGTAGCCTATTATAAAACATTCCCATAGTTAAATAAAATAATGACCCATCAAACTTGAGTTGGAAACTTGAACTTGGCAGCTTAATCAGAAGTGTTTGTAGCAATACAATAATAGATTCTAAAGGGCAGCCTTTTAACCCACAAAATAAAGTGAAAAAACTCAAACAGCAGCCTCTGCTGCTCCACAGAGGGCTGTTGTAACTCTGCATGTTAAAAAAAAAACTACAGTAATATTCAACTCCATTAAGGTAAAAAAAACAAAATAAAAAAAATAACAAGCTAGTCCATCCTGTTTGAAACTTTGCTGGGTCCAGAAGTTTAAAAGTTTAATTAGGCTTCAGATGAAAATTAAAATAACTTCTTACAGTCCAAAATAAATTTACAAACACTTTAAATATCAGTGCAGGAATGTGAGCCCTCACTACACATACAGTGAAATATTTAAGTCATTTTAATTTATTTGTGATGATTACGGCTATCGTTGCTTAATTAAATTACAAATAATGGTATTCTAATTTACTGAGATGCACTCATATTCAGAACTATTTAAACTATTTAAACAGCACGTACTAATAGTGTGGTCAGTTTTCTAAAGCTGAGTGTCGCTCATTGAAAATAAGAAGCGCTAACTTTACTCACTAACCTTACCAGTGAAGTGTTTACAAGTGGCCCGACTTCATTCATCACCAGGGCGGAGCACTGCGGAGTTCCGCTGACTGTTGGCTGGAGACGAGGAATAGAGTGGAGGAGGGTTGGAGGCATGGATGCATCGCTGTAGTGCAGCTGTGAGATAACATCTCTGCTTTACAGTCTATACTTAATTTTTTTCATTTATTTATTTTCGGTAAAATCCTCCCATACTTTGGAAACTTCCGGCCTTCTCCATGATTTCCTCTCTGTGTCGCCATGATGCAGTCCTCTTCTTCTTCACCGGAACAGTTAAACTGAATATTTCCACAGAATGCACAAACTTTAAAATTAAATGACTCATTGACAATAAAAAATCTGCATCGACAAATTTTTATAGTCAACGTTATTTTTATCGTCAACTAATCGTTGCAGCCCTAATCTAAATGATAAATGGCGTTTACTTATATAGCGCTTTTTCCCATCCATAGATGACCAAAGGGCTTACAGATCCTGCTATCCACCCATTCACACACACATTCACACACTGATGGCGACAGAGCTGCCATACACAGGCGCTGGCCTGGCTCACCAGGAGCAACTGGGGGTTCAGTGTCTTGCTCAAGGACACTTCAACATGCAGACTGCAGACAGAGTGGGAGTCAAACCCCTGACCCTCCGATCAGTAGTCGACCACACTAACCCTACGTCACATCTACACAACAAAAATCCACACTAGATACTACTAAATGCTCTCTGTCTGGTAAAGTCAGCACAGTAAAGGAGTAACAAGGAGTTGAACAAAAAACAGACCAGGGGCCTCATGTATAAAGGACTGTGCAGCTTTCATGCTGAATGATGATGTATTCACAAAATTTGAAAAGTACGTGCACAGAGAAATTTTCAAATGTTGTATAAAACTGTATATCCCACTTCACTGTGAAAACCAGCGCACATGCACAAGCTCTTTATTCCATCTCGGTTCTTCCACTAATGACTATGTAAATAGCTAAAAACGGCACTTTTGTCATTCTTGTCAAACAATGATTGTCAAACCCTGCAGAAAAGCACAACATAAAAGTAATACCTTCACAGATTGTGACACTGAGGTGTTGATAACGGAGGTGGAGGTCAGAATTTTTATTTTTTTTTTTTTTGTTATTTGTTCTGACCCTCCCGAATCAACAATAAACGCAAGTTTGCCGAGTGGACCGTGTTACAATGGCTGTTAATGTAGCTGACTCAGCCAAATAAACTTATAAATAAAATAAAATGCTCTGGCATTAAAGTTAAAGTCAAGGCAGAGCACTGCTCATAGAGTGGTGGTGGGGTGACTGGGAGGAGCCAGTGCTGACACATGGGGAAAAAAATGTTGTGAAAGAAAACTCTCAGCAACATGCACATGAGGGACAGGAGGACAGACAGACAGTTGTGACATTAGTAAGTAAGTAAATAAAGTAAATAAACAGCACTGAATACCACTCCAATCTTACAGCTGAATTCAGACCAGGGTTTCCTCTGGTAACATTTCCCGGTGACGGCCCACCATGCTTGAAAATATCCCGCCACTCAATGAGGAAATATAAATTTAAGAAAAAAATATGAAGGAATGACGGTCTACAAGTGTGCACACGAACAACGCGTTTAGAAGTGTTGTTCGTGTGCAGAACAAGTTCAGAAGCACCCCGCCCACGTGACCGCTCCAGATTAGGGATGGGCATAATTTACCGATTAACCGATAATTGATCATTAAGAATTTCACCGAGGAAGTTCATTTTCGTCGACAAACCGTTTTTTTTTTTTTTTTTTTAAACAATCCGAGGTTATTAGGCCTAGTGCACGGCCGTCCTCAAACAATGCAATGGCAAAATTTGGGCACCAGGGGGCAACATTACACCATCGCCGTACCCTGGCGTGCCTCAGTTGATACATGCGAGCTTCCGTAGGGCAATCGCCAAATCATGAAGCGGTTACGGCGAAGTGTTGCGTGGGACCATTTCAATTTAAAAAATGACCAGGTGTACTGCAATGCAGCATACAAATATACCTCATCGACAGGGTCCATGGAACACCCTTATTACGCGAAGCCATTTTTTTTTTTGTAACTTAGATTTTTATTCATTTTTCATCATATATAATGCATTCAGATCACATTCTACATTTAAAAAACAAAGGGGTTAGGGTAGGGAAAAATAAAAAAAAATTAAAAAAAAAAAGGGGGGGGGCAAATGTTGGAGCATCAAGTTTTTAGTTTCCATCTCTTAATTCTTCTGGTTTTTTCAGTGTCTTTGGTTATTCTTTCAATTTCTGCCTCGTTGTTGCACTTTGTAGTGTGTCCATTTCCGCCATTTTTTCTCCCATATTCCTTCTTGCATTCTTCGTCGATATGTTAGTTTTTCCATCATACGTATGTCCTCAACAATGTCAGTCCATTGTTCTTGGTCAGGAAGAACTTCTGATCGCCATTTTTTTGTGATAGTTTTTTTACATGCAATCAACAAGATTTTAACTAGATATCTGTCCTCAGCCTGTATAACACTGTCTTTTTTAAGATCACATAAGTACATCAGGTTACAGTTCATTGGTATATTATATCCTAATATCCTCTGTATTGTCACATGCATAGATTTCCAAAATGATGATATTTTGTAGCATTTCCAAAACATATGTGAGTGGTCTGCATTTTGAGCCCCACATCCCCTCCAGCATAAAGATTGGGTATTTGTATATTTTCCTTGAATCTGTGGTGTAATGAAAAAGCGAATCAGGTTTTTCCATCCAAATTCCCTCCATGCCCTTGAATTTGTTGATGTGTGTTGTGTTTTCCATATTTCCTGCCAGCTTTCTTCTGTTATGTTTAAATTGAGCTCTTTCTCCCATTTCTCCTTTATATAGTTACTTGTATGATTGTTTGTCATAAGTTTCTGATATAGTTTTGAAATAATTCTTACTTTATTTCCTGCATATGAGCTTAAAATAAGTTGTATAATCTTGTTCACATCTGTTTGGAGGTTATGCCTAATCTTCTTCATATAGTAATCTCTCATCTGCAGATATCTGAAAAATTCCGATCTTTCTAATTTAAATTTTCTCCTGATATTTACAAAGCTCCCGAGATCTTTTTTTCCGATATTGCCCCATGCTGTGATTCCCTTGTTCACCAGATTTTTGTATCCCCTATCTTGTTTTGCCGGTTCAAACTGACTGTCAAATGCTACCCATTTCAATAGTTTTATGTCTTCCCTTATATTATATTTTTGTACTATTTTATACCACAGTTCTAAAGTAAATTTAGTGATTGGGTCTATTTGTTTGATTTGCTTATATGCATCTTTATCCCCTATTATGCTTTGTACTGGGAGTCCCTCAATTTCCTTTTCCATTTCTTTCCATTTTGCCTCATATCCCTCGTCGCACCAACATATGATATATCTTATTTGTGCTGAGTAGTAATATTCCTTTAGACTCGGTAGGCCCATGCCTCCTTTCTCTTTTGGTAATTGGAGGGTTTTATATTTCACTCTTGGTTTTTTTACCTCCCCAAACAAATCTCGATATCATCCTGTCCCACTTTGAGAATTGGGCATCTGGAATCTCTGTTGGTATAGCCTGGAAGAGGTAAAGTAATCTAGGTTGTATGCTGATTTTGACTGTCTCAATTTTTGAATTCAGATCCATATTTAAGATTGACCATCTATCAATATCTTTTTTTATTTCTTGTTCCAACCTATCATAGTTTGCTTTATATATTTTGCTTAGGTCTTTAGGTATGTTCACTCCAAGGTATTTTATTTCTTTTTGGTTCCAGTTTAGTTTGATCTTATCAGTTATCTGGTTTAGAGGGTTATAGTGGAATGTCAGTATTTGTGTTTTTGTTATGTTTATCTTGTATCCTGATAATTTTCCAAAATTTTCTATCAAGTTCATCATTTCCATTATTGATTTATCTGGTTGTTCAAGGTAAACTATAATATCGTCTGCAAATAGCCCAATCTTGTGTTCCGCCCCCTTTATTGTTACACCTTTTAATTTCTTATTTTGTCGTATCGCTTGAGCCAATGGTTCTATGAACAGAGCAAACAAGGTGGGCGATAAGCAGCATCCCTGCCTAGTTGATCTTTGTATATTTACTTTGTCTGTTAAGCTACCGTTTATCTTGATTCTTGCCACAGGTTCTTGATATAGCGTCCTTATGCATTGTACTGATTTTTCGTTAAATCCAAAGCGCTCCAGTACACTATATAGGAATTTCCAGTTAACCCTGTCAAATGCTTTTTCTGCGTCTAAACTCATTATTACTGCGCTTTTCTTTTCTTTATGTATTTGGTTAATTATATGTATTGTTCTCCTGATATTGTCATGTGTTTGGCGTCCCTCTATGAATCCAGTTTGATCATCTTCTATCAATTCCGTCAAGAATGTCTTTATTCGTTTACATATAATTGTTGTGTATATTTTATAATCTACATTTAATAAAGAGATTGGTCTATAGTTTCCGCATTGTTCTTTATCTTTCCCAGGTTTTAAAATAACTGAAATGATTGCTTCGTTCCATGATGGAGGTATTTTGTTGTTGTTCAGCGTCCAATTAAATGACTTTAGGAGTTGTGGCGTGAGTTCTTCTATAAACAGTTTATAAAACTCAGATGGGTATCCATCACTACCTGGTGATTTACCGTTTTTAAGTGACTTAATCACATCTCTGATCTCTTGTGTTGTTATTTCTGCTGTTAGTTTTTCATTTTGTTGATTTCCTATTGATGGCAAGTCCAATGTGTCTAGAAATTTTTTGATATCTTTAGTATTTGTTTCTTCAGGTTGCGAGTATAGTTCTTGGTAGAAATTATGGAAAATTTCTTCGATGTTTTCTGGGTTAACTGTGGTTTTATTTGTGGTGGGGTCTTTAATCTTGTATACATTATTCATTGTTTGTTGTTTTCTTAACCGTTTTGCCAGCAGTTTTGTGGCTTTTGGCCCCATTTCATAATATTTTTGCTTTAGATATCCATTTTTCCTTTCAATTTCATCCATTTGTGTTTCTTTTATCTTTGTTTTTTCTTCTTTAATTTCTTGATATATTTTTGGGTCATTTGTGCTTTGATGTTTACGTTCTAGTTCCCTCAGTCTCTCACATCTTTGTTCATACGCTTCCAGTTTAGTCTTATTTGCTTTTCCTGTTTCAACAATTAATTTACCCCTTAACACGGCTTTTAGTGTGTCCCATAGTATTGTTGGGTCCACTTCTTCATTGTCATTCTCTTGGATATATTCGTTTATGTTTATTTTTATTCTTTCTTTCATTTTCTCATCATTTAACAGTCCTACGTTAAGTTTCCATGTTGTTTGTCGTTTTCTATTGTTCAAATATATTTCCATGTATATAGGATTATGATCTGATATTTCTGCCCCTCCAATCCAACAATTTCTCACCCTGTGTCTGTCACCTTCATTCATAAGGAAGTAATCTATTCTAGAGTGTACTTTATGGACTGCTGAATAATGTGTATAGTCTTTTTCGAGTGGGTGCAGGTCCCTCCATATGTCTACCATACCCATTTCTGCCAGTGAGGTTCTTATGAACTTTGTTACATGTTTTTTTGTCTTCTTAACACTTGTTGTGTCAACTTCATGATCCATGACAGCATTTAAGTCTCCTCCACAAATTAGGACTCCTTCACTGTGTGTTGTTATGAGATCAAACAGTTGTTGAAAAAAACCCTTGTCACTTTCTGGTGGGGCATAGATGTTCACTAATGTAATCTGCATACCATCTATTCTTCCCTTTATTATTACATACCTGCCTTCTTTATCCTGGATTTCCTGTTCACTTTCAAATTGTATTTTATTTGAGATTAGTATCATAACCCCCCTTTTTGCTCCTCCCTTAAATGAACTGTAGTAGGAGTTCTTATAGCCAAATCTCTTTAGTTTCACATGTTCTGTCTTGCTCAAATGTGTCTCTTGCATAAATATAATTTCAGCTTTTTCCTTCTTGAATTTTCTTATTATTCTTTCCCTTTTAACAGGTGAGTTCAGACCATTCACGTTTAATGTCATTATCTTAAGATTTTTACCCATATTCATGTTTTTCCATTTTTTTAACTTGTGCTCCTAGCCCCTTTAACAACAAAAATAACACATATTTATATAAAAACACATTAAAAAATCTCGACCTCCGTACTTTGGGCCTTTCTTCTGCCCACTGGTCCCTGTTGGTGGGTGGGGGGTTTGTCTTCACAGAGTGAAGGGCCCTCCCTAGACTTCTAATTACTATCAAAGTAATAGTCATAAGTCTAGAAATGTCCAACAAATATCACTTAAACCTCTCCTAGCCGTCTGTTTCTCTTTTACCTTGTCTTCTTGGCCTTCATTTCTTCTGTGCCTTTCTTAATCTTTGTTATGATCTAGGCTTTCAGTTGAAAGCCTTGTAGCTTGTCCTGGGCCCGCTGCTCTACGTCTCTCCCCCTTCTTCCGCCGTTCACTCGTCTCCACTCCGTCTGTCGTGGTGCGTTCAGGGCCGCCGCTGCTCCAGCCGTCTCCTTCGGCACGCTCACCTCAAGGCCCTGCTCCATCATATCCCGCGCTGCCTCTTCGGCCGTGTTGTAGGTTCTTGTGCCTTCCTCCCAATGAATCCTCATTTTCGTTAGCGGCGTTTGGAATCTAATTTTTTTCTCTTTCAGCGTTTTTTTAATATTGGCATATTTCTTCCGCTGCTGCACGATTTCTGTCGGGTAGTCGTGGTCAAAAAATACCTGTTTGTCACCGATTCGTATCTTTTTTTTCCATGCTTGCGTCAGGATTCTTTCCTTTATGTCATATTTCACAAAGTTTACCACAACTGACCTGGGTGGAGAGTTTGTTTTCGGGTTCTGTGCCGGTGCTCTGTCGCCCGTTGAATCTGCAGATCCGTTTCTCCGGGTATTTCCAGTTCTTTTTTTAAGAACTGATCCATGAATTTTGTCATCGAGTTGCCTTCAATGCCCTCCGGAATTCCAAAGATGCGCATATTGCTTCGTCGGGATCTGCTCTCCAAGTCGTTTATTTTCTCCTGCATCCTCTGCGTTTGCGTCGTCAGGGTCTGTAGTTGTTCGTTTGCCTCGCTTTTCCAATCTTCTAGTTCCGAAATTCGGGTCTGCGCTTCTGTCATACACGCCCGCTGGGAGCGCAGCTCCTCCATGTTTTCCGTTAATTTACGCTCCATTTCTCTTCGGAGGTCCATGATTTCCTCCTTAATTTCTTTTTTCAGTTCCTCCTTAAGAGCCGCTAAATCCTGTTGTAGCTGTCGCTTGAATTCTCTTAACTCTTCACCCAAACTGGCGATGCCAGCGTTCATGTTGTCGAGTCTGGTGTCTTCCATTTTCTCTGCTGTAGACACCTCGTTTTTTTGGGCTTTGCGTACAGCGGTTTTTCCTGCGTTGTTGGAGAGGAATTCTTCAATTTTACCCTGTTTTTGTCCTTGTGCCCGGTTCCTTCGTGTTTTCATCCCTTAGTTTATTGATTCGTTTATGTCGAGTTGGCCATTTACCGATGATTTTTAATCCGGCTAGGGAGAGCTCTTTGTTTAAGTGTTATGTCTCTCCGCCATCTTCCCGGAAGTCCGCACGCGAAGCCATTTTTGATAGAGAATAAATGAAAATAGCACAGCAATACACTGAAAAGAAACCGCCAACAGTGGTTGCGCGCTAAGTAATGGCGGTCGGTGAAGATTCTTTTTTTTTTTTTTCAGAAACTTTATTGAGAAGGTCATGAAGATTTGGTAGAAGACACACACACACGTGTGTGTGTGTGTGTGTAAGTGTACATACATACGTAGATGTAAATAAAGTGTACATAAATATGTTTTTAGAACTTTTATTCTTATAACAAGATACGTAACTCAAGATGAAAATGATTTACTGCACAGGTTAATGAGAGCTTTACTGCTCCTCAGGTGCTAGAGGCGCAGGATCGTCGAGGGAAGCTGCAGGAGGCGGCGTAGTGGCTCGACGGGAAGACTATTTCGCACAAAATGGCACAAGAGAACAGCAAAAAGTTCCGCGCAGCTAGACTAAGTAACACGAGCGATAGAGCAATGAATGCGGTCTTCGTTTGTTGGGTGGCCGCTCGGCAGGGACAGAAGCTGGGTAAAACGTCTCGGCCAATCAGCTTGCGGGGTGAAACGTCTCGGCCAATCAGCTTGCAAGATTCCCGAGCCGAGCCAACACGAGAACAGCGAACAGAGAGAGAGGGATTTGAGAGAGAGAGGTGGATTTGAGTTATGCGGCTAATGTAGTCTACCTGCCTTGTTACGTACCTAAAAATGTTAATGATTAACCAATTATTAATCATTAATTCTCCCGACGATTGGTGAAGAAAATTTCACCGAATGCCCATCCCTACTCCAGACGCCGGGCAGAGTGTCTCGCTACTAGCGTGACTGTCCGAGAGAAGCATGAGCTTATTAAAGTAGAACTGAACTGAACGGCATTGAACGGCACTGGGTGATAGTACATACAATTATAAAGATAATTTATCATTGGCACCCCCTCCACAAATCCCGGAATCTTGGAGAAAATCGCGATTTTGAATTTCCCGCCCTGAAAAATCAGACAAATCCACCTTAGTGCAGCCGGAGTTCCGCGTGACGTCACGAGTGTGACACAGTCCTCCATGTTTACCATTGCGAGCACGTCAACACTGGTTGTTTTTGGTGCATTTTGTCGTGATAGTCGACTACAAAACACTTCCAACACCTGGGAAGATCTGTTCAGTGGCCAAGGAAAGCTGTCATGGCGACGAAAGAAAAGAAAGGGGGAGGAAAAGCGACCGGGAAGCGATGCGTTTCTAGATATAGATATTACAGTGATCCCTCACTTATCGCGTTTAATGGGGACCAGAACCGACCGTGAAGTGAAAAACCGCGAAGTAGCGTCACCCCCCCCCCCCAAGGGCGTCACAAGCAAGCTGATTGGCCGAGACGTTTTACCCAGCTTCGCTCCCTGCCGAGCGCCTATACCCAGCGAAGGAAGACTGCATTCATTGTTCCTGATCGCTCGTGTTGCTTAGTAGCACTTTTCGCTGTTCTGTGTCTTTTTGTGCAAAATAGTGCTTGTGACGCCCTTGGGGGGGGGGGGGGGGGACGCTACTTCGCGGTTTTTCACTTTTCGCGGTCGGTTCTGGTCCCCATTAAACACGATAAGTGAGGGATCACTGTAATAAGTTGGAAAAATGCTGATGTTTTTTTTTCCCCTTCTTTTTTATTGTTAATTTTCCTTATCCTGACACCCCAAACATGCCAAAGTAAAGACTCACCATTCTGTATTCAATAAGCGACTCTCCTCCCCATCACTGCTGCGGTCTGAGTCGGTGCCGGAATCCCCCGAAAATTCTGGCTCTAATCTGTACGGTTCGATGCCTCCCTCGCTCTCTTCCTGTTCACTTGACACTCCTGCATCCTCCTCTGTCTTGTCACCGATCCTGAATGCCTCTTCACTCTGAAAACTCTGGTGTTCTTGACTGCTGGAACTGCTATTATCTGCCATTGCTGTTTTGATAAGGGTCACACTCGTGATGTCACGCAGCGTCGTCTG
This sequence comes from Pholidichthys leucotaenia, assembly GCA_020510985.1. Taxonomy (NCBI): domain Eukaryota; kingdom Metazoa; phylum Chordata; class Actinopteri; order Cichliformes; family Pholidichthyidae; genus Pholidichthys; species Pholidichthys leucotaenia. The sequence continues at coordinate 122,572,346 of CM035847.1, read as the reverse complement.
CACTACTTCCGGTTTGTTTGGCACTGCCAGCCAGAGGCAAAAGTTTATCGGCTTATAGCTTGGCCATCGCATGGCCTAAAAATTTCTTTTATGTGTTGAAAAATACAATAGGTAATAAGGAATTAATCTGCTATTCTACTTTTTTGGCAAAAAGGTGAGTTCAGTTCTACTTTAAAGTACTTTAAACATGGAAAAAAGCAGAAGAGGCATGTAAGCATGTATCATGGTTTTAACCCACTGGTAACGGGAGCAATAATGGAAGAGTCGCTTAGCTAACAGGCATGGTTAAGCGCTCGAGTTGGTTCATTTTGTCTTCTTTTTAATTATTAGTTTTTTTTCTTATTTCAGACAAGAATGAAAAGGAGCTGTTTTTGCCTTCACCTTAGGTAATATTAACTAATTAATGTTCATTATTATGTACCTGGTAAATTAAGATGACCGAAATTCATGAAATCAGTGACTTTAATCCGTCAGCAGCCTTTAGACAAACTAAACGTGCCAACATTTGGATTTCAAAATGAGAGGTTTTTCTGGCTGTCTGGGTGGTGAGATTTCTAAAAAAAAATATATATATATATATATAAATATGGAAATATTATAACAGAAATAACTGCATTTTTGGTCATTTAAGTTAATTTATTTCATTAAATTTTAATATTTTTTCTTTGAAATCTGAGTTAAATTATTGTTCTGTTCTGGCTCTGCAAAATTATGATCAAAAATGTAAATTGTTATAAGGAAAAAGTAAAAAAATTACCAGTCTTTCAAATTTATTAAAAAAAACAGTAATTTTATTTTAAAAATAGATAAAAATTAGCCATAAAACAATCCACAAATTTATAATAAAGTCTCAAATGTACAAGAAAAGTCAATTTTACAAGAGGAAATTATAAATTTGAGGAAAATGGTTGCAAATTTAGATAAAATTACAGAGAAAAGTAGAAAACTAAGAAAATTGTTATAAATTTTGGAGAAAAACCTCAAACCTTCAAGACTGAAGTCATTACTTAAGTTTTTAAGTGGGTGCTCTTTGTACCCTTAACTCAACTAGAAATTTTTGGTTGTCTACTTTTAATTATTAATTTCAAAGCACTGCTTTTACAGTGCTTTGAAATTAATAATCCCCCTCATGGATCGTCACCTTATCGTGGTGGGGGGGTTTGCGTGCCCCAGTGATCCCAGGAGCTATGTTGTCCGGGGCAATTTGCCTCTGATAGGGTCTCCCAAGACAAACTGGTCCTGGGTGAAGGGCCAGACGAAGAACGATCCAACAGACTCTCATGATAAATTGTATATCAAGGATTCAGTGTACCCCGCCCGGTATGGGGTTACCGGGGCCCCACCCTGGAGCCAGGCCTGGGGGAGGGGCTCGAAGGCTAGCGTCTGGTGGCCGGGTTTCCACCCATGGGACCCGGCCGGGCTCAGCCCGAAGGAGTTACGTGGGTCCGCCCTCCAGTAGGTTCACCACCTGCAGGAGGGATCATGGAAGTCCGGTGCTATGTGGATTAGGTGGCAGTCAAAGGCGGAGACCTTGGCGGACTGATCCCAAGCTTTCTAAACTGGCTTTTGGTACGTGGAATGTCACCTCTCTGGTGGGGAAGGAGCCTGAGCTGGTGTACGAGATTGAGCGATACCGGCTAGATATAGTCGGCCTCACCTCAACACACAGCTCCGGTTCCGGAACCAGTCTCCTGGAGAGGGGCTGGAGCTTGGCCTTTTCTGGAGTTGCCCCGGGCGAGAGGCGACGAGCAGGGGTAGGTATTCTTGTATCGCCCCACCTTGCTGCCTCTATATTGGAGTTTTCCCCGGTGGACGAAAGGGTTGCTTCCCTGCGCCTTCGGGTTGGGAAACGGGTCCTGACCATCATTTGTGCCTATGCACCAAATGATGTTTCAGAGTACCCACCCTTTTTGGAGTCTGTGACTGGGGTGCTGGAGGGTGCTCCTCCTGGAGACTCCATTGTCCTACTGGGGGACTTCAATGCGCACGTGGGCAACGACAGTGAAACCTGGAGGGGGGTGATTGGGAGGAACGGCCTGCCCGATCTGAACCCGAGTGGTGTTCAGTTATTGGACTTCTGTGCTAACCACAGTCTGTCTATAACGAACACCATGTTCAAGCATAAGGGTGTCCATATGTGCACCTGGCACCAGGACACCCTAGGCCGCAGGTCGATGATCGATTTTGTTATCGTATCATCAGACCTGCGACCGTATGTCTTGGACACCCGAGTAAAGAGAGGTGCAGAGCTGTCAACTGATCACCACCTGGTGGTGAGTTGGATCCGATGGCAGGGGAGGAAGCCATTCAGACCTGGTAGACCCAAACGTATAGTGAGGGTGTGCTGGGAGCGTCTGGCTGAGGCCCCTGTCCGGGAGGTCTTCAACTCCCACCTCCGGAAGAACTTCAACCACATTCCGAGGGAGTCTGGAGACATGGAGTCTGAATGGGCCATGTTCTCCACCTCTGTTGTTGAAGCGGCAGCCCAGAGCTGCGGCCGCAAGGTGGTCGGTGCATCTCGTGGTGGCAACCCCCGAACCAAGTGGTGGACACCAGTGGTGAGGGGGGCCATTAAGCTGAAGAAGGAGTCCTATCAAGCTTGGTTGGCTTGTGGGACTCCCGAAGCAGCTGAGGTGTACCGGCAGGCCAAGCGGAGTGCAGCTCGGGTGGTTGCTGAAGCAAAAACCCGGGTATGGGAGGAGTTCGGTGAGGCCATGGAACAAGACTTTCGGTCGGCTTCAAAGAGATTCTGGCAAACTGTTCGGCGGCTCAGGAGGGGAAAGCAGCTCCCCGTCCACACTGTGTATGGTGCGGATGGGACACTGTTGACTTCAACTGGGGATATCGTCGGGCGGTGGAAGGAATACTTCGAGGATCTCCTCAATCCCACTGATACGCCTTCCACAGAGGAAGCAGGGTTTGGGGACGAGGGGGATGACTCGCCTATCACAGGGGCTGAGGTCGCCAAGGTGGTTAAAAATCTCCTTGGTGGCCGGGCCCCGGGGGTGGACGAGATTCGCCCCGAGTACCTCAAGGCCCTGGATGTTGTTGGGTTGTCATGGTTGACACGCCTCTGCAACATTGCGTGGAGGTCGGGGGCAGTGCCTTTGGCATGGCAAACCGGGGTGGTGGTTCCTCTCTTCAAAAAAGGGGACCGGAGGGTGTGCTCCAACTTTAGAGGGATCACACTCCTCAGCCTCCCTGGGAAGGTCTATGCCAAGGTACTGGAGAGGAGAGTCCGGCCGTTGGTCGAACCTCGGATTCAGGAGGAGCAATGTGGTTTTCGTCCTGGCCGTGGCACATCGGACCAGCTCTTTACCCTCTCGAGAATTCTTGAGGGTTCGTGGGAGTTTGCCCAACCAGTTTACATGTGTTTTGTGGACTTGGAGAAGGCATTTGACCGCGTCCCTCGTGGATTTTTGTGGGGGGTGCTTCGGGAGTATGGGGTATCGGGCTTGTTGTTACGAGCTATTCGGTCTCTGTACGACCGTTGTGAGAGTTTAGTTCGCATTGCCAACACTCGGTCAGAGTCATTCCCAGTGAGAGTTGGACTCCGCCAGGGCTGCCCTTTGTCACCGGTCCTGTTCATAATTTTTATGGACAGGATTTCTAGGCGCAGCCAGGGAATGGAGGGTGTCATGCTTGGTGACCACAGGATCTCATCTTTGTTGTTTGCAGATGATGTTGTCCTGTTGGCTTCATCCAGCAATGACCTACAGCTCTTGCTGGGACGGTTTGCCGCTGAGTGTGAAGCGGCTGGGATGAGAATCAGCACCTCCAAGTCCGAGTCCATGGTCCTCAGCCGGAAAAAGGTGGATTGTCCTCTCCGGGTTGGGGACAGGCTCCTGCCCCAAGTGGAGGAGTTTAAGTATCTTGGGGTCTTGTTCACGAGTGAGGGGAAAATGGAGCGAGAGATCGACAGACGGATTGGAGCAGCATCTGCAGTGATGCGGACGTTGTACCGGTCTGTTGTGGTGAAGAGGGAGCTTAGTTCTAAGGCAAAGCTGTCGATTTACCAGTCAATCTACGTTCCTACTCTCACCTATGGTCACGAGCTTTGGGTAATGACCGAAAGAACGAGATCGCGGATACAAGCGGCTGAAATGAGCTTTCTCCGTAGGATTGCTGGACTCACCCTCAGAGATAGGGTGAGGAGCTCAGTCATCCGGGAGAGGCTCAGAGTAGAACCGCTGCTCCTCCACATTGAAAGGAGTCAGTTGAGGTGGTATGGGCATCTGATTAGGATGCCTCCTGGACGCCTCCCACTTGAGGTGTTTCAGGCACGTCCCACTGGGAGGAGACCCCGGGGCAGACCCAGGACTCGGTGGAGAGACTATGTCTCCCAGCTAGTCTGGGAACGCCTTGGTATCCCCTCTGAAGAGCTGGAGCAGGTGGCTGGGGAGAGGGAAGTCTGGGCTTCTCTGCTTGAACTGCTGCCTCCGCGACCCGGACCTCCGGAAAAGCGGTAGAAGATGGATGGATGGATGGGAATTTCAAAGCACTGCTTTTACATGAGTGGAATTTCTGGATACTATTACCCACCTCTGATCATATAATTTAAGTATGCATTAGTAAATTACTATTTTGAATGTTTTTTTCCCCTTCCCTACTCTCAAACACTAGAATAAAAATACAAAAAAAATACACATATTTTTGTCATTTATGTAAACCATGACAAAAAAAAAAATTCTGCAGGACAAAACATGACACTTTATTTTCTAACCTGTTTGTATATCACCATAGACAGAGAGAGAACCTGAATTAGACAGAGCTCAGAGAGGGCAAGATGAGACAGAAGAGAGGAGCCAAGGAGAGGAAAGTGTTCAGGCAGAGGGTCCAGGAGAGGTGAGAGCAGAGGAAGGAGAGAAGGATGACACCAGTAAAAAGTCCAAACACAGGACATCTGGGTGGGACCCCAACTGGCCCAAAATTCCAATATTTAAGCCTCAGTTGTACAATACTTCAAATGGTAAGTTCCATATGCAAAGTTACTGTGCAAAATTTAAAAAAAAGAAATAAATGGTATAAAATTAACATATTCCGGTCACAATAGTGTCGTGTTTTCTCCCCCTTCCCCCCCACCCCCCCGAAAAATATGCTGCCACCACACCAAGGTCTTTAAGCCACAGGAAAACACTGATTTAGACTAGTTACAATTAGGGCTGTGCGATATGGCAAAAAATTCCTATCACGATATAAGTCATCTTATATCATGATATATATCATGATATGCATTTTCTGTAAATTCTACAGTTTAGATAACCACATAAAATGGACCAGCTCTCTTTTTTACAAGTACCATTTTCCCTCATAATTTCGCAGTGTTATAAAATAAATAGTTTTGTAATGTGCACTTGAGACTTGATTCTCATAAATTTCATGTTTTTCTTCTAAATCATATATGAATAAAAAGTAAACATCAATAAGTTAAATATTTCCTGAGCCATAGGAGAATAGCAAAAAAAAAAAAAAAAAAAAAACCATATAAAAAATGTCTGAAAATGAGAAAATTACCCATGGCTGTCGCCTACAGATATAAATTAGCTGTTAGTTTAAATCAATGAAAATTTAAGTGTAGACCTGCAGCCTGCCATTCTGGCTTGATTTAAGCTGTTTGCTTCTTAGTAAAAATATTTCAGACTGGTCATGATCTGAAAATCAAAGATTATAATAATGTTATATTTATGTCCCTGTATTTTCTTTTCATGTTACAGATCTCATAGTTAATATTAGAACCAACTGCATGCTCCCCATTGTCCCTTATCTTGTGTAGCATATCGCTAAATAAAGTAATTACACATCATGAAAAGAATCCCCGCTGAAAAAAAGGCATACATCTGCATCTAGGGCTGGGTGATAAAATGATAATGATAATTATCGCGAAATAACTTTTTCTCGATAGAGACATTTTCGATAGAACGTCAACAGAAGTCATTCACTCTGTGTTTTGAAAGACAGTATGAAAAGCCAATGAAAATGAGAATACACCGCACCAAACCAATCATGTGGCTGGAAGTCATGTTGGACTGACGCACACGACAGCGTGCGTAGGCGCGTAGGACCAATAGCCGAGGCTTAGCACACCTGCTAATGTTTGGCCAGCTGTGTTGAAGTTGGAGCATGGTTAAAAAGAAAATGACAGAAAACGTTAATGAAAAGTCCAGTGGCAGCATTACCAAAGAAGACACCGAAACAGACACCGCCCAATGCTCAATAGACGAGGAGACTGCTGAAAAGAAGGATCCGAGGAATTCAGCAGTGCAGACAGAATGTCGGATTTAAGCGGCTGATTAAAGTAAATGACGCTCGTTACCAACTCCTTGGCTTAAATATTTCTCCCAGATGGCACTTTCCCAGCTGTACACAGAATGTAGAGAAACAGTTGAAAATGAGCTGCAAAGTCTGCCATACTTCGTAACTACGTCAGATTTGTGGTCAGGTGGCACATTTGAACCATATATGAGCCTCCCTGCCCACTTCGTTGATCAAGATTGGAATTTGAAAAGCACATTTCCTGAAGACCATACAGGTTAAGTCGTTTAGGACTGACTTGAAGCACTTGCATCCTGGAGACTTAGTGAAGACAAACAAGTCTGCATCACAACAGACAGTGGGACAAAGGCTGCAGTGCTTAGGGCATGTACTTCATTCAGCTATCGGTAAGTTGATAAGCAGAATATTATAAAATATTTATATTTTATGTTTTATAATTATGTTTTATTTGAAATATAGTTGTGTAATGTTCTACACTACATCCGTCAAGTTCAACTTCTGACAGAAAATAAATATTCAAAATTAATCTCATTATGGCTTCACATCTCACTTAGGAGTAAAAAAGGAACCTTTAAGCTTGACAGAAATAGTAATTTGATTCATATTGCAATATACTGTATATCGATATCAATCAATATGGAAAAAATTTATCATGACTGGAATTTTTTCATGCTTTTCAGGTCGCGGGGGACTGGAGCCTATCCCAGCATCTTTGGGCAAGAGGCAAGGTATACACAGAGAGACAGACAACCATTCACTCTCAAAATCATACCTAAGGACAAGCAGAAGAAGATGGATGGATGGAATTTTTTCATAATGCCCAGCCCTACCTGCATCAGACCAGCACCAAAACTGTTCTGTGTTTTATGTTTGGAGCAGCATCTTTTTTCCATATTGTTCATCTTTTTCTGCTTCAGTTCTTGTTTTTATAGATTTTTTTTTGTAATAAGTTGTAAATAGCTTAGTTATTATTAAATATAGCTTGTTTTGTAAACACAGTTGCCTTGATTTCTTTGTATGTATGGATTACTTGGCTTGTTACTGATATCTGGTGGAAATCTCAGGTCAATGGATCCATCAGAAATATGTTTAATGAGAAAAATTTGGGGGGCAGCGTGGTGGCAGAGTGGTTAGCACTGCGGAAGCACAGCAATTCACCCTTGGCCGGGGGATCCTGGGTTCGATCCCAGCCCATGACCAACAGTGATTTGTGTGGAGTTTGCCATGTCTGCGTGGGTTTACTCCGGGATTTCTCCGGTTTCCTCCCACATGCCAAAAACATGCAAGTTAGATTAATTGGCATCAAACTGGGGATTCTAAATTGTCCTTAGGTATGACTGTGAGAGTGAATGGTTGTCTGTCTCTCTGTGTTGGCCCTGCGATGGACTGGCGATCTGCCCAGGGTGTACCCTGCCTCTCATCCAAAGATGCTGGGATAGGCTCCAGTCCCCCTGTGACCCGAAAAGGATTAAGCGGTAGAAGATGGATGGATTATGTCATAATTTTAAAGTCTCAAAATTTTGCAAAGGTGCAAAACCTTGAGAAAAAGCTACACAATTACAAGGAAGACATCGCAAACATATATACAATAAAAGCTTCAAATTTACTAGACAAACGTAAATTTGTCTGCTGGGATAGCCCCTCCTCCTCCTTCACCAACCATAAATGCAAGAAATCCAAGGACTTAACAGAAGAGGGGCCCCTCCAGCCCCCCTGCGACCCAAAAAAAGGATTGAGCGGAAGAAGGTGGATGGAGAAAAATTTTGATGTGTTCAGTATGTATTTTCCTCGCCGTATGTCTTGTAAGTCATTAAAAAAAACACGTTATAGACATATTAACAAGAACAAAAAAAAAATTTTGGGTGGAGTGTCACCTCAAGGATAAATCACCCAGCCCTAGTTGACGAGCTCAGTTACTAATGAACGATTGCCAGACAGACAGACAGACAGACAGACAGATAGATAGACAGATAGATAGATAGATAGCCACACCACAATTTTAACTTTAGGAATTACAGAAATGGCAGGTACACCTGCAATTACACAAGATTACAAGAGGTCCACATACAGCTATGTATGAGAAAAAGACAAGAGCTGCCTACCATCGAAGACAGAGACAAGCCTTACGTCTGTAACAGTGAGCACCATCCCTCTTGTTCCTACTTGCCCATTTATTCCCAGCTTACTGCTATGTGAATATATCTTGAGTGAGTGTATCAGAGCTCTTGTTTTGACTTCAACTTTTATAACTGATCTTTGCCCAGTTTAAGAAGACTCCAACAAACATTTTGCTGTATGAAGCATTTATGTTTGTGAGAATATGTAACACCCCACTTCCCAAAACCAAGCAAAACGCAAGGGTGAAATGCTAGCAAATACTGGGGAAATAATGTGCATGCTGAAATGCTCATCAAATTTTCTCTCATATGTTGAATACAATTCTCAGTCCTTTCTGGTATTCTGAACTGCCAAGCATAAATACCCAGATCCTATTCTGTGTGACTGAACTGCAGGATATCAACCAGCTTCATCTAAGAACGGAGAGAGTTGTATGGCTATATTTGACTACTCAGCATTTCTCTGTGGATCATTATTAAAGAGTGGACACAAGAGAGGGCTATTGGGACACATTTCAGCTGACAACTGACCATCATATCCATATTCATGATATCTTGGGGTACATAAACGCATACTCTTATTCGTGATATTCATGAGCAACTGGAGGAAGTTGAAAACCCTGCTCTTGTCAATAGAAATTAGCAGCTGACTAGGTCTCTCTGCACTCACCATCAATAGATGAAAAGAAGAAAAAAGAAGCGGCCTCTCTCAATCTATTAGACCATATCATTTCTATCTTCAGCTTTTCTTTCATAGACAGACCCAAGGCCACACATGTCCAAGCACACAAAAACAGAGATATCTGTAAAGCTTATATCGTCATTCTAAAACTTTTGATTTTATAATGCTTATAATTGGCATTATACAAAAATTGCATCAACAGTGGTAAAACCCTTCAAACAGCATCTTCTCCACCACTGAACACTTCATGCCTCATTGAGCTAGATTTTGGCCTCATGACACTTTACGGAAGCTTCTCTCATCTATGTAGTGCAAAGCATCTGAATGACTGGTGTCTGCCTTTCTGTGTGCATGTCAACAATGGCACACAGATAAAGCAACACACTCAGCAGCCTCAGCACACCTTTATTTATGGCATCTTAACTAAAGGCTCTCTGGCATATACTACAGAAGCTGTCAGCAAGCAAATGTTTCGGTAAACATTATTTGTTCTCAGCCTTCACCTGTCCATCCATCAGAAGGGGAGTGGATACTAACATGAGAATTCTATTACTGTGAAAATAAGTTCTTAAAAAGGGTGTTGATTAAAGTTGCTATATTCCAGTCAGAATAAATCTTTGGATGCTAAATGGACCAAAAATGGGGTTGCGGGTTTTTGATGGGTTGGACTTTGTTCACTACAATGCCTGACATGAGATGGCAAATCAACAGTGAGGCCCCTCATTCAGTCCTCTGGCAGAAGTAAAAACATTACAGGGGATATTTAAGCATGTAATGCCTCAAATTTATGCTTTGTCACATACAACAACAAACCCATTATAATAACTGAACTGCCCTGTGGACAACCTCAATGTAAGGCATCTACTAATAATTACATCGTCCTGTATTCATACAGTTAACAAAACAATGCTACTTAATATGTCATTTATCCAGTACAACTGACGGCCACTCTATGCAAATATATTGAAGTTCACTCAAATCGTGTGGTGTCAGTTGATGTCCACTTGCCCAGGGGGATTCTGTTCAATTTTACTGGATACACACAGCTCCAAAAAGACTGTTGAGTTTGTATTGAAAACCACAGTAAACTTTAATCAAGAAAAATAATCTGAGAAGTAGTTCGTTCATTGTAAATTAATTTCAAACAGCTTGATAATTTAAAATACAGCTTTGGGGTTTTTTTTCTATGGTATATACTGGGGTCGTTTTGTTAAATTTAGAAGAGGGCATTTAATACGTTTATAACCTGAACCTATCAAATTCAAAAGTTTTCAGTTATTTCAGTTGGGCAGCAAAAGCCATTTTTAAGACCTGAGCCTCGAGCCTGGGCATCATTAGCCGACATTTAAACCGTACTCAAAGCAAATTAGCTCTTAAGCTAAGCTAGCTACTAAAGGATCAGTGTTTCTTTTTTTCCATCTCCGTCTATATACCCTTCTCTATGTCCTCTGCAGTTGCCACATATTCACCCTGGGCCTTTCTAGTCTTCTGTTAAAAACAATCTGATAGCCGCTAGATGTAAAATCTCATCTGTTGGGTGATTAAACTATTTGGATCCCGGAGCTGAAAGTGATGCGCTGCTTTGAGCGCATAACCGAGCAGCGGTGTCACCACAGCGGGCTGCCCGCTGTGTCTCCGGAGCTAAAGGCCCCGGCGTCATTCTAATAGCACAGTCCAAAGCCTTAAAATTATACACTGACAACTTTTAATTATTCACCTTTAAGACTCAGACATTTGTGCCCTTACCTTCGCTTTAGTAATGATGTGTGTGGCTAGTTTAACAACCGCGAAATTTCCCTTGCCGATGGTCCGCTCGATTTCGTAGTGGCCCACTCGGGCTGGGGGGGGCCTGGTGGCCGAAGTGTGGCCGGGATTAGTGATGCACCCAGCGGCCGTGCTGGTACGACTGGGGTGGCTGATCCCAGAGGACGGCTGGGCTCGATTGTGGGAGCCCATGGCTGCGTGGGTCGGTCGGGCAGAGTGCGTAATCCCGGCCGCAGCGGACCCAGCAGCACCTCCGCTTGACACGGCCGCCATCTTCTCGCCTCTCTGCGGGAACAACAAGCAGCCTAGCGCAGCGCGTACCGCGGGCACGCCCCCGCCCTGCGTCATTTCACGTAGAAAGCTCTTCCGCAGCGCCCTCTCTAGGTTGTAACCATAGCGACGAGCGGCGTAACAAATGACTTCATCCAGGGTAACGTATTGTGGTTACCTTGGTGACAAAGAAGTGCGCATTATCACTCCGGTTCCCGTGATTCAAGTGATTCCTTCCGAACTGCTGCGTATGGTCTGGGTTTAAAGGTATATGGCGCTCTCCCTATGCACCATCAGTTTTATTTAAAAGGAAACAAACGCAATGGCACCACAGTAGTAATAACATATACTTGTAAATCATTTTAAATATTAAAAAAAATGTGACAGCTTAGGCTAGGTGTCCAGTGCCACCAGACTAAATTATCCCCATTATGGCGCCCTTCTATTCCGGTACATAGCTGAATGTTGTCATTCTCTAAAATAATACCTTTGTGTCATTATTATAGTCCTGTTTACAAAACCTTTAACCCATAGCGACTCCTCGTCAGGCGGGTAATGTCAGTGTTGTGTCGCCCTGACCTTCTGATAGGACGGCTACACTAATGGACCTGTTGCCATGAAAAGCAGTGATTATGTGCCGAAAAGACACATTTTCACACCGAAGGACATCGCGCAGGCAGAATTATCGAAGACTGAGATTAAAAACAGAGACACTGCTTTTATCTCGCAACCACGCACGCGCGTGTGCGCACGGACACTTGGTAAAACGGTCCTCCGAACCGCAGATTTCAGTGCATGTTTTAAGCGCATTTACATATCGTGCAAATGAATGCATGTACGCTGTGAATGAACTGATGATTTCACATCACGTTGCAGGCTCGTTTCATTCCAGCATCTGTTTCAGGATACCGTGGCTCACCAGGATGTAGACAGCGCCGCTTGACGGTACAGAGGAGTCCTTGAATCCAGCCGGATACGCATGCGTTTTTGGATCAGACGAAATGTTGAGCAGTTTTGTGAAAGAAAGGTGGAAGAAAAACAGCGTTGGAACAATAAACAGCTATTCTTTCATACACTGAAGTTTGTGTTGATTACACTGATGGCACTAAGACACTCAAGCATTCTCAAACATCAGTTGGATTTGAACCTTAATTGGAGCTATACTTGCCATTTTGTTAAATAAAAACTATTTTATTCACAATAGAACACAGAAAACATCAAATGCTGAAAGTGAGACATTTTGCTATTTCAAGCCCCCCCCCCCCCCCCCCAGCATTTTATGTATTAGTTTGTTGGGCATATCCTGTTGAACTACCCAAAATTGTTAAGAATGTTTGAGAGATTGCTTTGTTTCTTTTATACGGGTCTTTCTGTGAACATTAGCTGTTACTGGCATGATAGCCCTGTAGTATAACTGCATAGACTAAACAAATTCAGACATTATTAAACAACTTTTGTACAACATGCCTCCTCCACCAATTTGGAATCAAACTTACTGCCCAGCATCAAAATTTTCCATGTCTTGTTTTGTTTGTTTTTTTTTTAAACTTCTCAGACCTGTGGTGTTTTGGAAATGACTTGGACTGATTTGCTAGAGATATTAGAATGAGTGTTAATTTGCATGCAACAGTGCAGGTGCAGCTCAGGGAAAAAAAAAGCCAATATTGTGAAAATTTTCAAAAATAATCTTTCCAATAGTCTTCATTCCTTACTAGGGAAACATTTCCAGCCTTTTATTTTTGGTGATTCTGATTTACAAAAAATGAGAATCTTGAATCTCAAATTATTAGCATATTCCCTAAAATCAATCTAAAATAAGGATTTACAGCAAAGTCTCTGCCAGATTTACAATAAAGCCACTGGGGCAGCAGTGGCTCAGGAGGTAGAGTGGGTTGTCCAATGACCGAAAAGTTTGGCGGTTTGAATCCCGCTCTCCCCAGCCATCCTGCCATTGTGTCCCTGGGCAAGACACCTTACCCACCTTCTCTCTAGTGTCCATGACTGACATGATTTCAGAAACACCCAGAAGCAGACACAGGCTCAACAACAATCATGATCTTTTATTGAATGAAAGTGAAGGTGTGTGTGCGTATGGTGTTGTATGAGTGTAGTGTAGCGGGAGCAGGAGCGTGAACAGCGGGACAGGTCTGGCAACCCTGGAATAACAGCAGAGATGGAGAGATTAGACTCAGGCTGACAGATAATGGTATTAGCAGAGATTTTAAGATAAGATAAGATAAGATAAGCCTTTATAAGTCCCACAACGGGGAAATTCCAGGATTGCAACAGCACAGGGATAGCAACACTCAGAGCAACAATCAGAAGGCAAGAAAAAAAACAAGCAAGCAAGAGCAGCTAATAAACATATGTACGTATTACTATAAAATATATATATATACACACACACACAGACACACAGTGCAGAGCATTGTAGCTGGATGGAATAAATATATGAATATATGAACACACAGTGCAGAGCATTGTAGCTAGATGGAATAAATATGTAAATATATAAACACCCACAGTACGGAGCATTGCAGCTAGGTGGAATAAATATGCAAGTATATAAACACACACAGTGCGGAGCAATGTAGCTAGATGGAATAATATGTAGATATATAAATATATAAACACACCCAGTGCTGAGCATTGTAGCTAGATGGAATAAATATGCAAATATATAAACACACACAGTGCAGAGCATTGTTGCTAGATGGAATGAAACAGCATAACCGTCTACTTAGTTATCCTACATGGTATGATTATGTGCCCATACATATTCTCACCCTCCATAGCGACCGGTATGTTCCTAGTTGTATGCCGGAGGGGACCATTGTGTAAGTCTATTGCATCTTTTGCATTCAAAAAACTATTAGTTTGTTACGTCTTTTTGCTATCTCTGCGAGCAGCCCTGCTTAGGTTGTACAGTCTGACAGCCGTTGGTAGGAAGGACCTACGAAACCTCTCGGTTGTGCACCTGGGATGATGTAGTCTGCTGCTAAATGAGCTCCTCAGTGCATTCAGTATGTCCTGCATAGGGTGGAACTCGGACTCCAGCAGAGATGACAGTTTAGCCACCGTCCTTCTCTCTCCTATCTCCTCCATCGGATCAAGGCGCTGCCCCAGGACAGAGCTAGCTTTCTTAATCAGTTTGTTCAGTCTCTTCCTATCGGCTGCAGTAATGCCACTGCCCCAGCAGACCACTCCAAAAGTGATGGCTGATGCCACCACTGTGTCATAGAATGACTTCAGCAGCGCCCCTTGTACACCAAAAGACCTGAGTCTCCTCAGCAGGAACAGCCTGCGCTGTCCCTTCTTGTAGAGTGCATCAGTATTGTGTGACCAGTCTAGTTTATTGTTCAGATGAATACCCAGGTACTTATAGGATGTCACCATCTCGATGTCTGTTCCCTGTATATTTACTGGTACTGTGAGGGGCTGCCCATGCCTGCGGCAGTCCACCACCAGCTCCTTAGTTTTCCTCGCGTTGATCTGGAGGCAGTTCCGATGGCACCAGTCCACGAAGTCCTGGATAAGCCCTCTGTACTCAGCTTCATCTCCATTGGAGATGAGGCCAACGATCGCAGAGTCATCAGAGAACTTCTGTAGATGGCAGTGTGTTGTGTTGTGTGAGAAGTCCGCAGTATAAAGAGTGAACAGGAAGGGAGCCAGCACCGTTCCCTGGGGGGCCCCCGTGCTACTGATGATCGTGTCGGACACACAGTCCCGGGTTCTCACAAACTGAGGCCGGTTTGTGAGGTAGTCCAGGATCCATGATGACAGGTGCTGGTCCACCCCTGCGCGCAGCAGCTTGTCCTTCAGGATCATCGGTTGGATGGTGTTGAAAGCACTGGAGAAGTCAAAGAACATGATCCTCACCATATTCCCGGGCTTCTCCAGGTGGGACAGAGAACGGTGAAGGAGGAAGATCACCGCATCCTCCACCCCAATGCCATGCTGGTAGGCGAACTGGAGTGGATCCATCGCTGGTTCCACCAGGGGGCGGAGGTGAGCAAGGAGCAGTCTCTCCAGGGTCTTCATCAAGTGGGACGTCAAGGCCACCGGTCTGTAGCTGTTCAGGTCTTTGGGGTGGGAAGTTTTTGGTACAGGTACCACACAAGATGTTTTCCACAGCTGTGGTACCCTCCCCAGTTTCAGGCTCATGTTGAAGATATACGTCACAATCCCACACAGCTGGTCTGCACAGGACTTGAGGAGCTTTGCGCTGATGCCGTCCGGTCCCGGCGCCTTCCTCGCCTTGATCTTCCTCAGCTCCGTCCTCACCTGGGTCCTGGTCAGGGTCAGGATGGGGGGCTGTGTGTTGGGAGTGGGGGGGTGTTGGTGGAGTGGGGAGTGGGCAGCAGGACTTGATTTCTTTAGAGGCAGCAGTGGTTGTTGTGCAGTCAGGGGGGAGGGCGGTTGGTCAAATCTATTGAAAAACAGATTCAGGTTGTTCGCCCACTCCCTGCCCCCTGTGGCCTGGGGGGAGGTATTCTGGAGCCCCGAGATGGTTTTGAGGTTTCTCCAGACCCCGCTGATGTCGCTCTGTTGCAGCTTGTCCTCCATCTTCTTCCTGAAGCTGTCCTTGCCTTCTCTGATCTTTCTCCTCAGCTCCCTCTGTACGGACTTCAGCATCTCCCTGTTCCCTGACCTGAAGATCCTCTTCTTCTCTCTCAGAAGTGTTTTTATCTCAGGGTTGATCCAGGGTTTGTTGTTTGAGTGACGCCGTATGGTCTTGGTGGGAACGGATTTGTCCACACAGAAGCTGAGGTAGCCCGTGAAGGTGTGAATGAGGCCATCGATGTCCTCACCATGTGGATCGCAGAGCTGCTTCCAGGCGGTGGCTTCAAAACAGCCCTTTAGGGTGTCCATTGTCTCCTCAGACCATAACTCCACAGTGTGCATGGCCGGAGGTTGTCTGTGCACTAGGGGTTTGTACACCGGCCGGAGATGAACCAAGTTGTGATCCGATCTCCCGAGTGGGGGGAGTTGTGATGAGGTGTACGCCTCCTTAGTGTTTGCGTAGAATAAATCCAGTGTTTTATTGTCTCTAGTGTGGCATGTGACATACTGGGTGAACGTGGGTAGAATGGGAGACAGTGAAACATGGTTGAAATCGCCTGAGATGAGGAGAAGAGCATCTGGGTGTTCTGTCTGCAGCCTGCTGGTTACTGAATGGATGACGTCACGTGCTGTCCCAGCGTTCGCCGTCGGATTTGCATAAACAACAATGCAGATCACGTGTGAGTGTTCTCTCGGGAGATATGTAGGCCTCATGCTAACAGCTAGCAACTCAATGTCTTTGCTGCAGTGTCGTTGTTTAACAGTGATATGTCCCGGTCTGCACCAGTTGTTGTTAACATACATTATCACTCCACCGCCCCTAGCCTTGCCACTGTCTGGTGTTCGGTCAGCTCGTATCGTGTGAAAACCCTCCAGCTCAATGTTAGCATCTGCTGCTAGTTCAGTTAGCCACGTCTCAGTAAACAAAAGGAGAGAGCACTCCCGGTATGTGCTATCATAACGGGAGATAGCCGCTAGCTCATCTAACTTTCCCAGTATCGACCGTACATTTCCCATGACAACAGATGGAAGGGAGGGTCTGTACCTTATATTTTTTGTCCTCCGCCTTACTCCAGCCCGGCAGCCGCGGCGTTTTCGCCTCAGTTCTCTCGGTATGTCGAGTTTTTCCAATGGGACCGGGTGGCGGTTGAATGCTAGCAGCTGTTCTCTGCTGTATCGTATCCTGCTATAGACAGTGGCTCCGTCCACCGGCTCAGGAGACATTTAGGACGATCTGTGTGTCCGTGATATAAGTGGGGTGAAAAAAAAAGACGGATCAAAAGAGAGAGGAAGGGAAAAAGACTCGGAATCGAGCCGCTGTTGCAAAAGGCAGCCGACTCGTGTGGCGCCGAGAGAAAAAAAAAAAAAAAAAAAAAAAAAATGGTTTTACAGTCTTACTGCAGCAAAGCGTTAATGTGGCTCCGAAAAGATGATTATCCAACACCAGTCCAGTGTTCCGCTGTGCTGCAGGTGCTGAATATTTATAGTGCAGCTTTGAGTGAAGAATGCGTGCTGCGTACTCCAGCTCACCGATAGCAAGAAGACGGAAGTTTCTGTTCAGACAAGGTCCGGTCCGCCGCCAGGAGGAAGGAAAGGTCCGCCTGTGCACAGGGAACAAAGGGAGAATAGGGGGTTGCAGAAAAACACTCTGTGAAAGCCTACGTGGCGTTGGGGAGACGGAACTCCCATGAGGCGAGAAGCAGTTGAGAAGAGATGAAACTTGTTGAACTGTGGAGGAAGACTCTAGGAAGGAGTTCTTGGGAGAGAGCGTAGATGTCTCCATACTGCCTTCTGGACAGTGTTCCTTATAGAGGGTACTTAATGAGGGGATGCAGGTGTGCCCGCAGCTGTGAAAGATAATTAGAGCAAAGGGCACACACAGAGTGCAGATCGCCACAGTAAACCCCCCCCCCCCCCACAGGACATCTCCCGGTGACCATTATAACCTGTGTGGGGGCATCCGGTGGAACTCCCTGATGAGTTGAGGATCCAATACAAACAAGGGACACACCCGGGATCACACATCAGGTCCATACCCCTCCCAGTCCACCAGATATTGCAGACCGCGCCCCCTGTGGCAGACATCCAGGATGCGATTGACCTGGTGTGCAGGACCACGATCAAATATGACGGGTGGGGGTGGAGGTCTGGGTGGGGGACACAGCGGGCTGGACTCGAACGGCTTAACCTGAGAGACATGGAAGGTAGGACAGATGCACATAGAGGGAGGAAGAGCCAGGCGCACAGCAACTGGGTTGATGATGTCAGTTATAGCAGAAGGTCCAATGAAACGCTGTGATAACTTCTTGGTCTCACCCTTCAGGTTGATGTTTTTAGTGGAAAGCCATATCTGCTGCCCCACACAGTAGGAGGGAGCCTGGGTCCTGTGGCAGTTGGCGATCACCGTATTGCGGGCCACTATGCATCGCAGAGCAGTCTTGGTGGACTTCCAGAGTCACCGACAACCCCTGATGTGAGCCTGGACCGAGGGAACAGCGATCTCCTCCTCCTCCAGGAACAGCGGGGGATTGTAACCTAGTGAAACCTCGAAAGGGGAGAGACCAGTGGCAGAAGAGACAGCAGTGTTATGCGCATACTCAGTCCAAGGTAGGTGTGTACTCCAAGATGCTGGATTGGAGGCTGTGATGCACCTCAGGGCAGCTTCCAACTCCTGATTATTGTGCTCACACTGGCCATTGCTTTGAGGCTGATATCCTCAAGACAAGCTCACCGTAGCCCCCATAGCCTTGCAGAAGGTCTGTCAGACTTGAAACAAATTGAGGTCCATGTTCTGACATGATGTCCGCCGGGATGCCATGAAGCCGGACCACGTACATGACCAGCAGATCCGCTGTCTCCTTGGCTGCTGGCAGCTTCTGCAAAGGAATCAAATGAGCTGCCTTGGAGAGCCTGTCTAATGGTAAGGATAACATGTGGCCTGCAGAGGGGGGCAGACTGGTTACAAAATCCAGCACAACATGGGACCAGGGTCGGCTGGGGATGGGGAGAGGATGCAACAGGTCTGCCGGTGGAGAAGAGGATGATTTGCAGGTTGCACACTGGGGACAGGCACGGATGAATTCACCCACATCCTTCCGCAGAGAGAACCACCAGAAGGACCTTTGCAATTGGGCCACAATGAGCACTACCCCAGGATGGCACATAATCCTTGAGGAGTGCAGCCAGTCAGTCACCTCCCCCCAGACAGCAGAGGGCATGTACATCCATCCTGCTGGCCCTCCACCTGGGTCGGGCTCTGTCTCCTGTGCTCTCCTAACCCTCTCCCTAATGTCCCAGGATAGCATGCCCACAATGCAGGAAGGAGGAACAATAGGGTGCGATGTCATCTTGGCAGCCTCAGGTGAAAACTGTCTACAGAGCGCATTGGGCTTGGTATTCTTCAAACCCGGGCGGTAGGTGATTGTGAAGTTGAATGCCCTGAAGAACAGGGACCAGCGGGCTTGTCTGGTGTTCAACCGTTTGGTAGTCCGGAGGTACTCCAGGTTCTTATGATCCGTCCAGACGATGAACAGCAGTGAAGCGCCCTCTAACCAGTGGCACCACTCCTCCAAGGCCAGCTTCACAGCCAGCAGGTCCCTGTCCCCCACATCATAGTTCCTCTCAGCAGGAGACAGCCGGTGGGAGAAGAACGCACAGGGGCGGACCTTGTTGTCAATGGGGGAGCACTGGAAAAGCACCGCTCCCACCCCAAAATCTGAGGCGTCCACCTCCAAACACTGCAGAGAGGGGTCAACCTGGGCCAGAATGGGGGGGGGGGGGGCTCAGCCTTAAGCTTAGAAAATGCCGCCTCTGCCTCCTCAGTCCAGTGGAATGGCACCTTCGTGGAGGTCAGGCGAGTGAGAGGTAAAGCAATAATGCTGTAATTTGACGAAACGGCAATAGAAGTTAGCAAAGCTCAAAAACTGTTGGAGTTGTTTACAGGAAGAGGGAACAGGCCACTCCACCACTGCCTTTACCTTCTCCGGATCAGCAATGATCTTCTTATGCAAGATCACAAATCCCAGGAACATGGTGGAAGAGACATGGAACTCGCACTTCTTGGCCTTGACATAGCTGGTTTTCCAGTAGGCGCTGCAGGACCCGTCTGACATGAATACGGTGTTCCTCCAGAGAACAAGAGAAGATCAGGATATTGTCAAGATAAACAAACAAATGCATCCAGAAAATCCCTCAGCACATCATTAATAAGCCGCTGGAAAACGGCAGGAGCATTGGTTAACCCAAAAGTCATCACTAAATACTCAAAATGGCCACTAGGAGTGCGAAAACCAGTCTTCCACTTATCCCCCTCCTTGATGCAGACCAAGTGGTAAGCATTTAGCAGATCTAATTTGATGAACACCCTGGCTCCCTGGAGGGAATCAAAAGCCATATTGATAAGGGGAAAGAGTGTACTTGTCCTTAACAGTAATACTGTTAAGCTCCCTAAAATCAATGCATGGCCTGAGTGAACTGTCTTTCTTACCCACGAAGAAAAATCCCACCCCCACCGCTGAGAAGGATGGCCTGATGATACCAGAACTCAGGGACTCCTTGATGTATTTATCCATGGCCTCACGTTCCGGAGCAGAGAGGCTGTAGAGCCGACTCGAAAGCAAAGGAGCTCCCAGCAGGAGATTGATGGCACAATGGTATGGGCAGTGGTGGTGGGGTGGGGGTGATAGGGCTTTGGCCTTTTAAAACACCACCACCAGGTTGTGGTACTCTGCGGGTACAGACGAGACATCCGGTGGAGGCGAATCCTGAGAACAAAGGGGTACAGAGGGAGAACGGGCAGCAGATTGCAGGCCTGCACCCAGACAAAATATACTCCATGACAAAATCCTTCCTGATTGCTAATCAATAGAGGGATTGTGTAGGCTTAACCACAGGAATCCCAAGATAACAGGGGAAGCGGTGGAAGAAAGCACAAAAAATCATGTGCTCACGATGATTACCTGAGACCAGCACGGAGACGGGTGCTGTCTGCTTGGTGACAATGGCAAGGGGAGAGAGCGATCAACTTGAGGTCTCTCCAGGTTGTAGCATGGAAGCCCCAGGCAGGTTGCCAGACCTTCCGAAAGAAAGCTTTGCTCAGCACCAGAGTCAATGAGTGCATGTGAGGATATTTCAGTGCGTGTGTAGGTAGCACGGTGGTGCAGTGGTTAGCACTGTTGCCTTACAGCTAGAAGGTTCCTGGTTCGAATCCCCAGGCTGGCAGGGGTTGGAACCTTTCTGTATGGAGTTTGCATGTTCTCCCTGTGCTGCGTGGGTTTACTCCGGGGGCTCCGGTTTCCTCCCACAATCCAAAGACATGCATGTTAGGTTAATTGGCTGTTCTAAATTGTCCCAAGATATCTGTTTCCTATAGGCCCTTAGAATAGAGGGTTAGTACTAGTGAAAGCGCTTTGAGTGGTCTTTGTGACTAGAAAAGCGCTATATAAGTGCAGGTTAGTTAGTTAGTTAGTTAGTAGTGTATTGAAAATGAACAGGTAACACAAGGCGTGTAAGGGTTTTAATGCTACCACCATCTGTTAGTCCCCTTACTGTGACTAACAGACTCCCCCTTTTACCAGATTAGGACAGGACGCAACCTCATGCTCAGCGCTGCCACAATATAAACAAAGCCCCAGGTCATGGCGGCGCTGCCGGTCCGCCGGGCCAATTTGGACCGGCCAACAAGCATGGGCTCATCCTCCCCTGGGGACGCAGAGGGAGGGCCTTGAGGGGGGGACTGCAGGGAGCAGCAAGGTTGAGCGCCCAAGCAACGCTCACTAGCCCGTTCCCTTAATCTGTTGTCAATGGAGATAGCTAGGGAAAGGAGCTCATTAAGCTTAGCCGTTTCTCCCCCCGGACCAACTCATCCCTCAAACTGGGACTAAGGCTCTGGCGAAAAATGCTACACAATGAGGCATCTTCCCACCTCACCTCAGTAGCTACTACCCGAAAATCCACTGAGTAATCAGCCACCGATTTAACCCCGTCTCAAATTAAGGAGGCGAGAACACTATCCCAATCTGAATGGCCAAAAACTTCAGAAAATTCAGCCACAAATCAGTCATACGTGTAGTTAGCATAATTTGGTCAGGTCATAATGGCAGTAGCCCACGCCCAAGCCCGTCCCTCCAACAAATTCATCGCATAAGTAATTTGGCTATGATGAGTGGGGAAATCCCCTGGCACACGCTGAAATACTAAGCTGCATTGTAACAAGAAACCCCGTGCCTCCCCTAACTTACCACTAAAATGGGTGGGAGTGGGGACGGGGGTTAACTGGAGATGAGGAGGTGGAGACTGAGAGGAATTGGCTGACCCGGCCAGATCCCAAGAAGCAGGTGGAGGAGACTGCAGCGGGAAGAGCTGGTTGAGCCATGACTTAATGTGCATGAGTTGGGTTAAGATCACCTGTTGCTGGTGTGTTAATTGATCTAAGCAAGCCTCCATGGTGTTAAGTTTGTGTGCCAAAGCACTGTATGCTGGGGTTTCTTGATAGAGATGTACTGACATGATTTCAGAAACACCCAGAAGTAGACACAGGCTCAACAACAATCATATTTTATTGAATGAAAGTGAAGGTGTGTGTGTGCGTATGGGGTCATGTGAGTGTAGTGTAGCGGGAGCAGGAGTGTGAACAGCAGGACAGGTCTGGCAACCCTGGAAGAACAGCAGAGATGGAGAGATTAGACTCAGGCTGACAGATAATGGTATTAGCAGAGATTTTACAGTTTTAGGGCAGCGAAGAGTTAATCCGTCAGCTAAGAGTTAGTCTGGCTCCGAAGAGATGATTATCCAATACCGGTCCAGCGTTCGGCTGTGGTGCCATGGTGCAGGTGCTGAATATTTACAGTGCAGCTTTGAGTGAAGAATGTGTGCCGTGTGCTCCAGCTCACCGATAGCGAGAAGAGGAAAGTTGCTGTTCACAGACGAGGTCTGGTCCGCCTGGAGGGTGGTCCACCTGTGCACAGGGAATAAAGGGAGAATAGGGGGTTGCAGAGAAACACTCTGTGAAAGCCTACGTGGCGTTAGGGAGACGGAACTCCCGTGAGGCGAGAAGCAGTTGAGAGGAGCTGAAACTCGTAGAGCTGTGGAGGAAGACTCTATGAAGGAGTTCTTCCTGGGAGACAACGTAGACGTCTCCGTGCTGCCTTCTGGGCAGCGTTCCTTATAAAGGGTGCTTAATGAGGGGACGCAGGTGTGCCCGCAGCTGTGAAAGATAATTAGAGCAAAGGGCACACAGCAGGGATCACCACAATGAAACTGGGTATGAATGTATTTAAATGGTCAGAGAGGCCATTAGCACGGATTGGCAGCCATGTTTCTATCAGTCTGTCCCAGGGCAGCTGTGGCTACAGCAGTAGCTTACCATTGTCTGTCTGTAGAGTGAATGAATAATGGACTCATTGTAAAGTGCTTTGGGTATCATGACAGGCGCTATATAAATGCAATCCATCATTATAATACAGAAATGTTAAACTCATCTGTTTCATTAGGCCTTTTTTTAAAGGTCTGATGACACGATTCTGACTTCATCTAATTTTGCAACACATAATTTCAATATGACAAAATAGGTTGGTATGTGCAGTTCTAAGTCAAACATCCTTTTTTTCACGTGAATATCCAACGTCTTCATTAGCGTCACATCACCAATTGGGTCAGTGGCTGGAAACCCCCCCGGCCATGTTGTAACGTCAGTGATAGAACACAGCGCTTGGCTGCCCATTGTACACACAGGATGGAAGCGGTAGAAAACATCGACAATGGTTCCAGCACATGCAGTCTGGAATTGGTTTGTGTTGTCTAATCATCAGATGATTATAGTTCAGAAGAATGGGATGATAATGAAGAAGCTGGGGGCATCAGACCTTATAGGTTTGAGCCGTGCCAAGCAGGCATAGTGCCTAGTGAGTCAGACTCAGAGAGTGACAGTGGAGAGGCACACATGCCCACCACAGCAGCAGCGACAAACACATGTCAGGGGAACACCGAGTGTTATGCTTTTGTTACAGATATTGCAACAAATTATTTGTTCATAAATATAATTTATTTAAACCTGATTTTTCAATAAAATCATAGCAGTGTATTCTCTGTGGCTCAGGCATCGGGTTTATTATGTATTATCTTTTGAGTTCTTGTTGTTTTTATGTTTTATACATGTGAATAATGTGCCGTTTTGACCCACTTTCAGGTGGGCACTGTCCAAGATTCGCCGGTCTGACCACGCCCCCTCTCTCTTTGACAGTCAGCTGTTCATGTTTTGTGTGAATCATCTGCCGTGTTGTCAGCCAGCCAATATTGCCAACACTATCACGACATGTTAGCCACGCCACACAGCCGTGGTTCTGTTGCACCCTTGTAGCGATGTCAACTCTGGGGCACAACCATAGTTAACACGTTTCCTCTCCATACGTTCGCTGGGCAATGTCGGCCCTGAACGCCAACTGTTTGTGTTTCTGTGTATTTTTGTAAGTCTTCACCTTTGGGGTCAGTCTTTATGTTCAATACATGTGCTGTGATGAATCCTGCGCATAAATCCATTCATCATGGCCCTCTGTGTTCTCTTCTGCAAGGCACGGAGAGGGAGGATGAAATAACGAAGATTTACGTGCAGGGTTCACCACAGCACATTTAATACAGAAAGACAGACAATTTCCGAAAAGGTGAAGACGTACAAAAAACACAAACACACTTACTGATGGCGTTCGGGGGCTGGCATCACCCAGCAAACGAATGAGAGGAGAAGTGTTAGCCACAGGTGTGCCCCAGAGCCAACATCGCTTCAAGGAGGCACAAGAACCACGGCGAACATGGAGTGACTAACACGTCGTGAGAGTGCTGAAAATACTGGCAGACTAACAGCACAGATGACAATACTATGGACCAGCAGTGCGTGACTGGCAAACGGCCGCTAAGTACACGCACTGCTGGTGATGGTGTGATGAGAAGCACCTGGGTGAGGCCCGGGAAAGATGATCAGCGGGAGTTTGAATCAGCTGGTGATGATGATAGAGGGGACGTGGCCGGACCGGTGAGCGTCAGCATGCGCTCACAGAAAGTAGGTCAAAGCTGCACGTAAATCCATTAATCCTTCCCCTCCTCGTGTGCTCCTCCTGCGTAAAAGTGCAGGAGGAGCGCACGAGGAGGCTTATGACAGTTTGAGCTGAAGCATGTGATGTGGTCTTTCACGGCCTGCTGTTTATCTAAGCCTGCAACACAACGCAAAGGCATAGCCATCAAATTAAAACAAGAAACCAGATAAACTGTGAGCTACAAAGCTGCTGTCATTCCAGTCAACAACACCAGCATCCGTTCTGTCGCCTATGTCATGGTGGTGCCGCCCTTCATTCGGAGGGCGGCACCACAGTCCAGTCAGTGGCTGCGGTTTTTTGATGATAACTAGTTTATGCAGGCGCGGTTGTAAATATTATATTGATCATTGACAGTGACTTTTGGGTTTACACAACATGCTAAAAATTGTCAAAATCGTGTCATCAGACCTTTAAGGGTGCTGTAACATCCGTAAGTTTAAATTCAGCACCCCCTAAAAACTGGAATGAGAAAAGTTGTCATTACAAAATTTTAGTTCATCTTTGACAAGCTGAAATAACATCCAAAACATATTCAGTAGGTTGTCATTTAAACTTTTTAAAAATGAAAATGAAAACACCCCCCACTACACAAATGGTATTATCCCTCCTCTCACACACGTTCTCTCCCCTGTACCTGCATGCGCTGTACTGAAGCCCTGGCACACACACACAGAGGTCCCTCCCTATCCCAACTGTGGGAGGCTGATGCAGCTTTTCTACAGGTAACAAACTCATAAAGATGTATGACACCAGTCTCAACTGGAATATTTTGCAACTTTATGAATAGTTTTTGGGTCTGTCTGAATTTATTTGGCAAGAGGATGATACATACCTCATAACAGTTAGGTTTCAAAGTATGTGAGGTTTTCACCTGGGGTGGGGGTTGGAAAATAGGCTATGATTGTAATAGACTATAAATATCCTATAACAGAAAATACTGCATCATTGCTCATTTTATTTTTGATTTATGAGGAAAAAATCTCAGAAATTTCTGAGAGTAAAGTCTCACATGTACAAGAAAAAAAATTAGCATGCTAAATTAGCACTAAATGTCATGTGCGGCGAGCGCTCGCCCCCTCCTTCCTGCTCACCGGCTCTCTCATCAGACGCACATCTCCGGATGTTGCGCCCAGCTCCACTGCTGCGGTCGTGGCCGTGTGTTGTCTATGGGCGTCGACGAGTCGCTGCGCCTCCTGGCCCAGCTCGTGGTAGTCCCGGTGGGCCAGCAGCTGTGAACTGGCCAGGGTAACTCTCACCGCTGACGGTAGTGTCCTGAGGAAAAGGTGGGCGAAGATAAAACCATCATCTTCGGAGTCTCTCAAACTCAGCATTTTCGCCATCAGGTCTGCAGGTCTGTCGGCCTCGCACTCAGTCAACGCCAGGAGCTTCTCTGCTCGCTCTCCCAGCGAGGGAGTGAAAAAACGGATGAGAGCAGCCTTCAATGTGCCGTACTTGTTGTCGTCTGGCGGGTGGTTAATCAGGCTCTCTACCCGCTGGGCTGTGTGGCTGTCCAGCTTGGCAACCACATGGTAGAATCTTGTGGCGTCTGCCGAAACCTTCCGCAGATGGAACAGTGCCTCGACTGCGTTAAACCAGGAGCGCGGGCTATTCTGCCAGAAATCCGGTAGCTGGACTGTGGTAGCTGCATTAGCTTGGCTGGCTCCTGATGAGTCCGGTGCAGGAGAATCGTCACCGGCCATAATACGTCTTAAGGTCACCAGTGTGGAGATCGTGTTGAAAGGATGAGGCTGAGTTATTTCTCAAGTTCCATTTTATTAACAACACACTCTCCAACATTCAAAATCAGAAAGAGGCAGAACCCCCAACATCTGCCAGTCTTATACCCCTGACATCAAAGCACAAAATCCCATTGTCTTTAAATCTCAAACACAATGCATCCCCCCTGCAGTTCCTATCTCTTTCACCCAAACCTCGGTGGTCAGGAAATCCTTCATGTCCATCTCTTTGCATATCAAAAGGCCGACTCTCACATCCCCCTCATATCCTTAGGAGGTCCAGACCTTTTGTTCCTCTTCAGACGTGAAGCCAACATAAGCACACAGGAATATACATGAGAGCACATGAACTGTCATATACATGTGAGCCCGTGAAACTACATATGTGCACCACATTTCATTGTTATGCAGATGACACACAATTATACCTGTCAATGAAGCCAGATGATAGTAATCAATTAGCCAAGTTAGAAGCCTGTCTTAAGGAAATCAAAGCTTGGATGACTTGTAATTTCCTGCTATTAAATTCAGATAAGTCTGAAGTCATTCTTGTTGGTAAAAAAAAAAAACCTTAGAAATACCTTTCCAAATCAAACTTTCAGTTTGGATGCAGTTACTCTTTCTCTTAATAGCTCTGTGAGGAACCTTGGAATTATTTTTGATCAAGATCTGTCCTTCAATTCACATATTAAATTTGTTTCTAAGACTGCCTTCTATCATTTGCGTAATATTGCCAAGATTAGGAGCATCTTGTCCCAGAGTGATGCTGAGAAACTGATCCACGCTTTTGTTAGCTCGAGATTAGATTATCGTAATTCTTTATTATCAGGCTGTCCTAAAACATCTTTAAAAAGTCTTCAGCTGATCCAAAATGCTGCAGCAAGAGTTTTAACAGGTACTAGAAAGAGAGATCATATCTCTCCGGTTCTGGCCTCCCTTCATTGGCTTCCCATAGAGTTTAGAATTAAGTTTAAAATCCTTCTTCTTACTTACAAAGCTCTAAACAATCAGGCTCCTTTTTATTTAAAAGATCTGATACTACCGTATTATCCTAACAGAGCACTACGCTCCCAAAATGCAGGATTACTTGTAATACCTAGAATCTCCAAAAGTACAATGGGAGGCAGAGCCTTCAGTTATCAAGCTCCTCTCCTGTGGAACCAGCTGCCAATCTGGATTCGGGAGTCAGACTCGATCTCTGTTTTTAAGAATAGGGTTAAAACCTTCCTTTTTGATATAGCCTACAATTAGGGAGGGATCATGTGTTTCTGAACCCTCCCTTAGTTATGCTGCTAATAGGTTTAGTCTGCCGGGGGACCTCCAATAATGCACTGGGCCTCACTCCTTTCTTCACTCTCAATGAAATATTTTTTTTGCTGATCATTAACATCTGTTTGTTCTCTCCCATAGATTGAGTCCCCATCGTGCTGTTTGCTCTCTACATGTCTGTTCTTTTCATCTTCTCTGTCCCCTCACCCCCAGCCAGTTGCAGCAGATGACTGCCCCTCCCTGAGCCTGGTTCTGCTGGAGGTTTCTTCCTGTTAAAAGGGAGTTTTTCCTCTCCACCGTCGCCAAGTGCTTGCTCACAGGGGATTGCCTGATTGCTGGGGTCTTTCTGCAACTGTGGGGGTTCCCCCTACAGTTGATAGTGCTATGAGATGACTGTTGTTGTGAAATGGCGCTATATAAATAAAGTTGAATTGAATTGAATTGAATTGAATGCTTAACACCTAGTTAGAATACACGAAGGGGACGAGAGGAAAATGGCGTTCAAAACTCATCTGGGGCGTTTTGAACATTTAGTTATGCCTTTTGGTCTATCTAATGCCCCTGCCGTTTTCCAGCGTTTAATCAATGACGTCCTCCGCGACATGCTTAACCGGTTTGTTTTTGTCTATTTAGATGACATTCTGATTTTTTCTCGTACGCCAGAGGAGTACGAGACCCATGTTAGAGCCGTGTTACAGCGGCTCTTAGAGAACCAACTGTACGTCAAGGCAGAGAAGTGTGAATTTTCTACATCTTACACTTCTTTCTTTGGCTTCATTATAGCGGAGGGAGAGCTGAGGGCTGACCCAGCCAAGGTGAAGGCTGTGCTTGATTGGCCAACCCCCCACTCCTGCAAGGAGCTGCAACACTTCTTGGGGTTTGCAAACTTTTATCGCAGGTTTATTCAAAACTATAGTCGGATAGCACAGCCTTTAACTGAGCTGACCTTTGTTAAGGTGCCATTTGTATGGACCGAGGCAGCTGAGCAGGCCTTCAATAAATTAAAGGTCCTGTTCACTGGCGATCAAGTCTTGGCTCAGGTCGACCCTCAGCTCCAATTCACCCTGGAGGTGAATGCTTTAGAAACGAGGGTGGGCGCTGTCCTGTCCCAGCGCTCTTCCCCAGACTTGAAGCTCCGCCCATGTGCGTATTTCTCTTGGCGGCTCGCCCCATCCGAGAGGAATTATGACGTGGGGGATCGCGAGCTGCTGGATATTAAATCGGCATTTGAGGAATGGAGACACTGGCTGGAGGGAGCTGCTCACCCGGTAGTCATGTGGACTGACCACAAGAACTTCAGGTATCTGCGGTTGCCCCGCCGGCTTAATCCTAGGCAGGCTTGCTGGGCCTTATTTTTTCAGCGCTTTAACTTTACTGTCACCTATAGGCCCGGCTCCCGTAACAGGAAGCCTGATGCTCTCTCCAGGCAGTTCAGTCAGGACGTGGCTGACCTCCCTTCCCGCCCCCAGTCCATTCTCCCTCCTTTGTGCGTCCTGGGAGCCCTCACCTGGGAGATTGAGAAGCGAGTCCGCCAGGCCCAGTCCTCAGAGCCCATACCAGTGGGATGCCCCGCCAACCACCTATATGTCCCGGTTGCTCTCCGCAGCGAAGTTATCCAGTGGGGACACACTGAACATTTTGCCTGTCACCCAGGGGTGGTACGGACCATTGACATCATCAGGCGAGCGTTTTGGTGGCCTACGTTATGGCGGGACATGCAGGAGTATGTTAAAGCCTGTCAGACGTGTGACCGAAACAAATCCTCCTCCACTCCCCCCCGCTGGTCTTCTTCACCCCCTTCCCATTCCCAGTCGTCCTTGGTCCTGCATTGCCATGGATTTTGTCACTGGTCTTCCCCCTTCCCACGGCAACACTAATTTTGACCATCGTGGACAAGTTCTCCAAGGCCGTACACCTGGTTCCCCTTCCAAAGCTGCCGTCCGCCGCCAAGACAGCGGAGCTCCTTCCCTACCACGTCGTCAGGCTACACGGCATCCCTACGGACATTGTGTCTGACTGGGGTCCACAGTTCACTTCACGGGTCTGGAAGTCCTTCTGCCATTGTCTTGGTACCACTGTCAGCCTCACCTCCGGCTATCATCCTCAGTGCAATGGGCAGGCTGAGCATGCCAACCAGTCCCTGGAGGCCGCCCTTCATTGTATGGCAGCCAAAGACCCCGCTTCATGTAGCTCCCATCTCACTTGGGTGGAATATTCCCTTAATTCCACGGTCTCCTCGGCTACTGGTTGGTCACCATTCGAGGCGTCCGTGGGCTACAACCTCCCCCTGCTTTCTATGGTCGAGAGAGAGGTTGCAGTGCCGTCTGTGGGGGCTCACTTCCATTGCTGCCGCCGGGCCTGGAGATCCACCAGAGCGGCACTTCAGCGTGCCACCGAGCACAATCAGCGTTACACTGACCACAAGAGGGTTCCAGCGCCGAGCTACAGAAAGGGACAGCAGATCTGGGTAGTCACGGACCAGGTTCTGCTGAAGATGGAGGGTCGCAAACTCGCCCCCCAGTTCGTGGGTCCCTTTCCTGTCACTGAGAACGTCAGCGACTCTGGTGTTCGGCTCCAGCTCCCACGGACGCTCCGCGCGCACCCTACCTTCCATGTCTCCAAGGTTAAGCCTCTCTCTTCCAGCCTTCTCTGCCCTCCCCCGAAGCCTCCTCCTCCCTCCAAGGTCCTGGATGGATACATCACTCACACCGTGAGGGAGATTTTGGACATACGACATCGGGGTTTCCAATACTTGATTGACTGGGAGGGCTATGGCCCGGAGCATCATTTATGGGTCCCTTGGTCCAAGATTCACGACAAGGGGATGGTCCGGGACTACCATCGCGCTCACCCGGAGAAGACTGGGCGACCGCCAGGAGGCGTTCCTTGAGAGGGGGGGCACTGTCATGTGCGGCGAGTGCTCGCCCCCTCCTTCCTGCTCACTGGCTGTCTCATCAGACGCACCTGCTGATTCTTGCCTGCCAGCGTTTATAAGGAAGCAATCATCAGTGATTCATCACTGGCTCGTTTGGGTATACTACTCAAATCAATGGCTCATCATATGCGGTGCTTGTCTTATGACATCAGCTAATGATTTTGTCTCTTCCATCTTTTCCAGGTTGCTGCCAACAGAGCGGTGCGTCTGCGGGGATTTGGTGCGCTCGCCAGCCAATTGCTCCTTCTCAAAGCAGCCTTCCCTCTTCACCCGCTCAGACCCATTCATCTCACCTGTCCGGCAGTTCCGCCTGCTGGTACTTCTCCTTCACTGGGTTCTGTGCTGGTCTCCTCCCATCTTCCACGTGAGTGGCATTATCTGTTTTCCCATCTTATCTCCATTCCTCTCTAATCAGCCTCGTTTGTCCTCCGCAGGGCTCCTGCTTATCTGGCGAGTGACTGACGTTTTTCTCCTCAAGTTTGCTGTATTGAACATTACGATAAAAGGTCAAACTGTGGAAAATGTGAAAATGATGAGGCAGAGTTCATCTCACGAGTCAGGTTTATTCACATCTTCCAACATCAAAAACAGAAAGAGGAAGAAACCCAGACATTTGTCCTTTAAATACCTCAGGACTTCAAAGCACACAGTCACATTGTCAAAACACACAGTCACATTGTATTTAATCCCAAGTCACAATGCATCTTCTTTCAGATCTTAACACCTCCTCCCAAAGCTTCTGGCGGCCAGGAAAATCCCCCCAGGCCGTCTCTTTGCATACCAAAGACAAAACTTTCACATCCTCTTGTTATCTCCAAAGAGACCCAGTTCTTTGTTCAATCTAAGATGTGAAGCCTAAAGTGGTATACATATGGAGCATGAAGTGATATACATATGTGCATATGTGTGCCACATGACCCCCCCCCAAACGTCTAAGATGGAACAACAGAATAACAGTCTGCATGTCATGATAAACCATTACACATCAGTCCACGTGCTGCTTGGGCCTCAGCCTCCTCCTGTATCTGCTGTAAGCGGGCTTTACCACTTCCGCGGCGCCGTCCTGCTGTGGAGCTGCTGTCTGAGGGTGAGAACTGTTAGTCAATCTCTGTGGGTGTTCTGGGGAATGTCCCTTAGGGGGTCTGCTGCGCCGAGGAGCCCTGGCCGACGGCACATCCTCGTCCGCCACCACAAAGGCGGGTTTGAGCCTGTTTATGCCAATCTTTTCTTTCCTGCCCCCCAAATCTAGCAAAAAATGCTTATCCCCTGTTTCCAGCACTCTAAATGGTCCATCATAAGGTGGTCGCAACGGTGGGCGATGAGCATCGTGTCTGACAAAAACAAACTCCGTGTTTTTTAAGGTCTTAGGCACAAAAACGCGCGGAAAACTGTGGTGAACGGGGTCAGGCAGCATGCCCGATTCCGTGCCACTCTGCAACCGCTGAGCCGGGGAGCATTCTAGCGCAGGATTGTCTGGGAGAAATTCCCCAGGCAGCCGAAGTGGCTGCGCAAAAACTAGCTCAGCCGGGGAGGCTTCTAAATCCTCTTTAGGTGCAGAACGCAACCCCAATAAAACCCACGGTAGCCTGTCCACCCAATTTGCATCCGTAAGCGACGCTCTGAGAGCCGCTTTCAATGACCTATGAAAACGTTCGCATAACCCATTAGCCTGCGGATTGTACGCGGTTGTGCGGTGGATCGTTACCCCCAGGCTGCGGGCCATTGCTGACCAAAGTTTGGAAACAAATTGAGGACCTCTATCGGACGTAATGTCCGACGGGACTCCAAAGCGCGCTACCCATGCTGTTAAAAATCTGCGCGCCACCTCCTCGGCTGTGGTTGACGACAGTGGGACCACTTCCGGCCAGCGCGTGGTGCGGTCTACCATTGTCAGAAGGTGTGTGCACCCCTGTGACGGCGGGAGGGGGCCTACGAGGTCCACATGAACATGATCGAACCTCTTAGCCGGAATGTGAAATGGCTCCAAGGGAGCTCTCGTGTGTCTGTG
The DNA here is from genome assembly GCA_020510985.1 of Pholidichthys leucotaenia. NCBI lineage: Eukaryota > Metazoa > Chordata > Actinopteri > Cichliformes > Pholidichthyidae > Pholidichthys > Pholidichthys leucotaenia. The sequence goes on along the minus strand of CM035847.1, from coordinate 122,539,643 downwards.
TACCTTGGCTCGTTGACAAGCCATGCAGGCTGCCGCCCACTCTCTAACTTGTTTGCGCAGGCTCGGCCAAACAAATTTCTCTCCCACCATTTTGAGCGACGCGCGCACTCCCGGGTGCGCCAGAGAATGAATCGAGTCAAAAACGCGGCGGTGCCACGCGGCCGGTACCACAGGATGCGGTCGCCCAGTGGAGACATCACAGATTGGGGGGGGCATACCATCTTGCAGCACCCTGTTCTCCAGCCTTAACCCTGTTGGTCCAGACTGGAGCGTGCACACATCCGCGTCGCTACCCTGATCCGCGGCCATGACTGCATAATCTATCCCTACGCGGACTGGGGCCGCCACGGCGCGCGAGAGACAGTCTGCCACTACATTCAGTTTACCCGCCACATGCTGAATATCGGTAGTAAACTCTGAGATGGCAGCCAGCTGCCTCTGCTGCCGGCCTGACCACGGTTCTGAAACCTTGGCAATTGCGAATGTCAGCAGCTTGTGGTCAACGAACGTGGTGAAACGGCGTCCCTCCAGCCAGAACTGGAAGTGGCGAATGGCCAAGTGGAGAGCTAACAACTCCCTGTCGAATGCGCTGTATTGTTCACTATCGTGCAAAGTCCTGCTGAAAAAGGCGAGCGGCTGCCAAGCCCCGGCTACATGCTGTTCCACGACCGCCCCTATGGCCACATCTGACGCGTCAGTAGTGAGCGCTATGCGGGCCGTTGGGTCTGGATGTGCTAACAACGCAGCGTTTGCCAGGGCTGTTTTGACCTCAGAGAATGCTCGCTCTCGCTCCGGAGACCATTCGATCTTATTTTTGGGTTTTTGTTTTTTTAGTGCGGCATACAATGGTTGCATGAGCTGCGCTGCGCGGGGGAGGAAACGGTTATAAAAATTCACCATTCCCAAAAACTCCTGTAACGCCTTGACTGTTTGCGGCTGGGGAAAATTTGTTACCGCGCGCACTTTGTCAGGCAGCGGAACTGCTCCTTCTGGGGAGACGCGATGCCCCAAAAAATCAATCTGCGTCACCCCGAACTGACACTTCACTGGGTTGATTATTAACCCGTGCTCTCCCAACCTCCGGAAAACTGCCGTGAGGTGGTTTTCGTGTTCGTCTTCGGACGTGCTGGCTACTAAGATGTCGTCCAGGTAGACGAATACGAAGGGGAGATCGCACAACACCGCGTCCATCATGCATTGGAACGTCTGCGCAGCGCCTTTAAGCCCAAACGGCATGCGCAAAAACTCGAATAGGCCAAACGGAGTTATTACCGCTGTTTTGGGTATGTCCTCAGCGCGCACTGGGACTTGATGGTAACCGCGGACCAAGTCTATCTTAGAAAAAACACGCGCCCCCGTCAAATGAACGGAAAAATCCTGGATATGCGGGATTGGGTAGCGGTCGTGCGCCGTGGCATTGTTCAACCTGCGGAAATCTCCGCAAGGTCGCCATGAGCCATCAGCTTTCGGGACCATGTGAAGCGGGGAAGCCCATGGACTGTTCGAACGTCTGATGATGCCCAACTTTTCCAGGTTGGCGAACTCCTCGCGCGCTATGGTCAGTTTAGCTGAATCCAAGCGCCGAGCTTTTGCAAAAACGGGCGGTCCGGTGGTAGTAATAAAATGTTCCACTCCATGTTTAGCGACGGCTGCTGAAAATGTGGGAACCGTGAGTGCTGGGAACTGAGTGAGCAGTGTGTGGAACTTACCGCTTGCCGTTGCGACGTTGGCTTGTGCTGTGGGCGGGGTCACTCGGGCTGCACAGGGAATAGAATAAAAAGAAAGTGCATTAACCAGGCGCCTATTAGCAAGATCAACCAACAAACCATGTGAGCACAGAAAATCAGCCCCCAACATATTGAAACTCACTGCAGCTATAACAAAAGTCCACTCAAATGTACGGTCGTGTAGGGACAGAAGCAGGTTCCTCTCACCAAAGGTCTTAATCTCCGAGCCGTTCGCTGCTGACGCCCCGTGACCTCCGGGACCCGCCAGCCGGTCAGCGGAGGTAGGCGTGATGAAATTCACTTGGGAGTCCGTGTCCATGGGGAACTGCCTCCCCGAACGTGCATCCGTCAAGTAGAGCAGCTTGTTCTCTTCACCGAGGGCCGCAGCTGTTACCGACCCCCGGGCTTGGCGTTTCCCGAGTGCTTGAACTGGCACGGTGGTATACATTTGCGTGCCTTCTCTGCAAAGCGGCGATGGTAGAAACAGAGGGTGTCTCCTCCGCGATCCTTTGCCCCCGCCGCCGCCGTCGTCGGTGGGTCTGCTACCGCCGTCTCTGGCCCCTCGCCATCTTCGGCCGTCGCGCCGAACTCTGTCGCTGCCGTGGTGGCCGCGTGCTGTTTGCTGGCGTTGAGAATCCGGTGCGCCTCCTGGGCCAGCGCGTGGAAGTCCCGCTGGGCCAACAACGGCGAACTGGCCAGGGTCGCTCTCGTGGCCGAAGGTAGGGTTCTCAGGAAAATGTGGGTGAAGATGAAGTCGTCGTTGTCTGAGCCCCTCAAGCTCAGCATGTTCTCCATCAGGTCAACGGGCATGTCATCTCCCAATTCGTTCAGAGCCAGGAGCCTCTCCGCTCTCTCCTGGACTGAGAGAGTGAAGCGCTGGATGAGCATAGCCTTCAACCCGTCGTATTTGTCGTCGGCCGGTGGCTGCTCCACAAGGCTCTGCACATGCTGCGCCGTGCGGTTGTCGAGCTTGGCAATCACATGGTAGAACTTCGTGTCATCTACCATTATTCCCCGGAGGGCGAACTGTGCTTTGACCAAGTGGAACCAGGAGCGCGGGTTGTCTCGCCAAAAGTCCGGTAGCTGGACGGTAGCGGCATACGTTTGGCTGGGAGCTCCTAACCCGGCTGGCTCGGGGGAATTTCTTTCACTCATGATACGTCTTAGGGTCACCAGTGTGGAAAATGTGAAAATGACGAGGCAGAGTTCATCTCACGAGTCAGGTTTATTCACATCTTCCAACATCAAAAACAGAAAGAGGAAGAAACCCAGACATTCGTCCTTTAAATACCTCAGGACTTCAAAGCACACAGTCACATTGTCAAAACACACAGTCACATTGTATTTAATCCCAAGTCACAATGCATCTTCTTTCAAATCTTAACACCTCCTCCCAAAGCTTCTGGCGGCCAGGAAAATCCCCCCAGGCCGTCTCTTTGCATACCAAAGACAAAACTTTCACATCCTCTTGTTATCTCCAAAGAGACCCAGTTCTTTGTTCAATCTAAGATGTGAAGCCTAAAGTGGTATACATATGGAGCATGAAGTGATATACATATGTGCATAAGTGTGCCACAAAATGTTTCTTTTGTGTTTGCTTGGTGATTGCACGCTGCACTCAGGTGGCTTGTCCAGCCAATATGACACTAAACACAAATAATGAGAAAAGGTTGATTTAAGTGGGAAAAAAATATTTCAAATTTACAAGGAAAAAGTAGTAAATTTAGAATAAAACTGCCATAAATTTAGGAGAAAAACCTTAAAACGTCCAGACTAAAGTCACATCTCAGTAACTTCTTAACTATTTTGGGGTAACTACTCTTATGTACATTTGAGTGATAATATACAGAGATAAACTGCATTTACTTGTGTACCGTTTCAGGCAACTCTATCACCTAAATTTTTAATTGAAAATGTGGAAAATTTTTATGTGAATTTGGAGAGTTCTCATAAATTACCTACTTTTTCTTATGATTATTTTTACTCTTTTTGAATTATAGACATTTAAAAAAACTTCATGAAATCTGAAACTTTGTGAAAATTTTTTGTTCATGGATTGACATATTTTTTCTTGAATTTGTGACTGTTGCATCATGATCTGGCATCTTTTTTCTTCTGTCTTTGTATTTTCGCCTCGATAATTTTACGTCATCTTTCCATTGATTTTTTTCCCTTAATTTTTTAATTACTGCAAATGAGCTACATTTCTCTTGTGGTTTTCTGACCTTTGTCTCAACAATTTATTAATTTACTTTTTCTTAATGAATTTATTAAATCTTTTAAACAACTTCCTGTGTTTACATTCTTAATGACTGTAATTGTATATGTGAATTTTTTCCTCATAAATTTGCAACTTTTGCCATGAATTTGTAACTTTTATCTTTTAAATTCAAGGTTGTTTTTTTTTTGTAATTTTGCATTTTTTCTGTCATGGATTTAGTATGTATTTTAAATAAATGGACAGTCATCCCTATAAATTTGTTACGTTAGTCTAGTAAATTTGAAGCTTTTATTGTATATATGTTTGTGATGTCTTCCTTGTATTTGTGTAGCTTTTTCTCAAGGTTTTGCACCTTTGCAAAATTTTGAGACTTTAAAATTATGACAAAACCCATCCATCCATCTTCTACCACTTAATCCTTTTCGGGTCGCAGGGGGGCTGGAGCCTATCCCAGCATCTTTGGGCGAGAGGCAGGGTACACCCTGGGCAGATTGCCAGTCCATCACAGGGTCAACACAGAGAGACAGACAACCATTCAGTCTCACATTCATACCTAAGGACAATTTAGAATCCCCAGTTGATACCAGTTAACCTAATCTTCATGTCTTTGACCTGTAGGAGGAAACCGGAGCACCTGGAGTAAACTCACGCAGACACAGGGAGAACATGCAAACTCCACACAGAAGGATCACCGATGGTCAAGGGGTGGGATTGAACCTATGATGGTCAGGGGTGGAATCCATCCCGTGACCTTCTTGCTGTGCTGGCACAGTGCTAACCACTGTGCCACCGTGCTGACAAAAATATTTATGCAAAATAGACAATAAAGTTTCTTTCTTCAAAACCACAGGTATTCACTTGTTAAGGGCAAAGGTGGTATATTTCTGACCTCTGTTAGACTGGGGTGTCCAATCATATGCCATAGACGGCCAAGACCCTGCAGGCTTTACCTCCAACCAGTGTCTTCAACAGCAGATTTAACTGAACTTCTTTCCACTGATTGCTGATCAGTGAAAACACCTGGTGAAGAGAAGAGAAAACCTGCAGGTTCTTGGCCCTCCATGACACATGATTGGACACCCCTGTGTTAGAGACCATTAAGTGTGATGGTTGAATGTTGCTGCTTAACAAATTGGACCAAAAATGCCAGGGCCGATTTTTTTGTCCCAGTCTAGCCCTGGCTAAGACAGCTAGTAGCAGACGTTTTTCTTTCATGGTTGCATTGTCAATCAACCACTGTGCACTGTTTGAATTTGGGAGAAAGAAGCTGTTGTCGTTTTGATATAAGCAAAATATTAAATCCAAGCTGTCACTGTTTTTATGTATTATCAAGTACCATGTTCACTAACTAGAAGCCAGGGAGATGTATGAAAGATGACAACTCTAACAAAATAATGTGTGTGTGTGTGTGTGTGGTGGAGCTCATTGGGTGCTCAGCATCCCTAAAGCTCTGATCCTAGAACCGCCCCTGGTTAAACTTCTGGAAAGTGTGTTCATTTACACACTCATGTTGGTGCTTCTTTACTATGAATTAATGCATTGATGCAGTATGCCTTGCAGCTGAGGTGTTATTAAAGCCCATGTTGCTTTGATAGCAGCTTTTAGCTCATCTGGGTTTTTTTTGTTTTTGTTTGTTTGGTTTTTTTTGTCTTTCAGCTGCTCCCTTTCAGGGTTGCAACAGCATATCATCAACTTATATCGCAATGATCCGCATGTTGATTTGGCAAGGATTTTACATAGGATGCCCTTCCTGACACAACCCTGCCCATTTATCCAGGCTTGGGATCAGTACAGGGAGTACACTGGTTTGTGGACTCCCTGTGGTTGGGTAACCAGTTTTCCTTCTTCTGTTCTATTTTTGCTGAGCACCAAGCTAGAAGGCAGGAAGTACCATTTTTATATGGTCTTTGGTATGACCCGGCCAGAACTTGAACCCATGACCTCCCAGTTGTGGGGTGGATGCTCTGCCACTAGGCCACTACTCAGGTAGCTCATCTGTATTAATAGGTCAGGTGGTTCTCATCTTTCTCTTGACCATACCTCATCGAGATTATATCAGGTTCAGGTCAGGTGAGCTGGTTATGGCCAGTCAAGTGGTAGTATTATGGTCAGCAAAAAATTTACAAGTAGTTTTGTGTACTGTGGGCTAGTACTAAGTCCTGCTGGAAATAGAAATCTCCATAAAGTTTTTCAGCAGATGGGAGCACACAATCCTATAAACTTCATGGTAGACAGTAGCTTTGACTTTAGATTCAATAAAACACAGTGGAACAATGCCAACAAATGGCATGGCACCCCAAATTATGGCAGATTGGATACTTTACACCCTGGGTGAGTTTCACCACTTTTCCTCTCAACTCTGGCACATGGATTTTCAAATGAAATGCAAAATCTGCTTTCAGAAGAAAAGGAGACTGTTATGTCTTAACAGAGCAAGACGTGAACCATGCTGTGCCAAGCAATGAACTGAACTTTATTGAGCATTTGCCTCAATATACACACTGGCTGTAGCATGCCTGATGTCACCACATCGACTGCCTGGCGTCGGCTACGGCAAGTGCCAAGGGCCAAATCCCCACACAACAGAGACTTTAGACCACTGAGCAACAGTTCAGTTCTTTTTTTCTTTTTTACCACAGTCAGAGTGATGTGGTATCTGGCTTAGTATTAGGAATATATCAGTTGTATCCCCTTTTCTGAAGAAGTCTTTGTGTGATAGCTCTTAATGTATTGACACCAGAATCAAGCCACTCTTTTTGAAGCATCCATTGAGTTTCTTAATCAACTTTTCTTGACAATTCTCTCCAGGCTACAGTTGTCCCCATTGCTTGTGTGCCTTTTTCTATCACATTTTTAAAAAAAATCCCAATTAACATTCCGTTAATATGCTTTGATACAGTATTCTATGGTCAGCCAGCCTTTTCAACATTTACCTTCTGTAGGTTGCCCTGTGGAGCATTTCTATTATTGTCTTCTGTACAACCTTTTTTTTGTCTTTTTTTTTTGTATACTTTATTAATCCCAGAGGGAAATTCAAGGGCATTCACCTGGACGAGGCAGCCATGGTGCAGCACCAATCCCTTCACCATTCACACACACATTCACAGCTAGGGCCACTTTAGAGTCTCCAATTAACCTAACTTGCATGTTTTTGGAATGTGGGAGGCAACCAGAGCTCCCGGGGTAAACCCACGTGTTATGTCTGAAATAAGCAAGCCCTGAGCCATCTTTCACCGAGCAACCCTCTTTTATTATTTACACTTAACTATATACAAAATGCTGCTCCTGCAAAAATTTGATTTGAGTAATAATCTGGTGGTATGGCGCACATTTAGGGCGCATATATGGCATGCTTGTATGGTACGCATTTTCTCTCACATGTATTTAGTAGGCATGACGGTGCATACTCTAGAGACTTCAAACGTCCAAAAGGACCTGACCCGGCAGAGACCTCGGCAGGTGTGAAGTGGTTTCTGGAGAGACGGGAAGTCAGAGAGAATGTCCCAGTAGGAGCCCCTGAGGCGGAAGAGACAATAGAGACGCCAACGAGCCTCGGAGGCTATATGTTTACTGAAGGACTGTGGGTTGAGGGTGTGATATTTGATGTTGGGGGTTTTGTGTCTCTGGGGGTATAAGAGCTGTGAGGAAAGATTGTCCTGTCTCTTTTGTTGAGATACTTGCTTGTTAGAGGATGAGACTGCAAATAAACCTTTCCTGAGAAATAAACTCAGTCTCGTTTGTGAAGGCATCCTCTACACTGGTGACCTACAACAAACCATGGCCGGTGACGGCGAGCTTTCCGCACCGGACTCTTCAGGAGCCAACCGGGTTAACGCAGCTACCACACTACAGCTGCCCGATTTCTGGCAACATAACCCGCGCTCCTGGTTTACCACTGTAGAGGCACAGTTCCACCTTCGGGTAATCTCAGCGGACGCAACGAAGTTCTACCATGTCGTCGCGAAGCTGGACAGCCTCACAGTGCAGCGGGTGGAGAGCCTGACCAACCACCTGCCCCGAAACGACAAGTATGGCGCACTGAAAGCCGCCCTCATTCGAGCCTTCACTCCCTCGCTGGGGGAGCGAGCAGAGAAGCTCCTGGCACTGACAGAAGGGGAAGCAGACAGGCCGACAGATCTGATGGCGAAGATGATGAGCCTGAGAGGCGAGGATGACGACAGCTTTATCTTCGCCCACCTCTTCCTCAGAACGCTCCCGCCAGCAGTGAGAGTCACCCTGGCCAGCTCACAGCTACTCAACAACTGTGACTACCACGAGCTGGGCCAGGAGGCGCAGCGGCTCGTCGACGCCCATAGACGGCATGCAGCCACGACGGCAGCGGCAGAGCTGAACGCCCCCCCGCGAGACGAGGGGAGACCAGAGGCTGCGGCACTGGATCCACTGACGGCAGCAGCGGCAGAGGCCAGGAGAAGCGGGGCTGACAACACCCTCTGTTTCTACCATCGGCGCTTCACCAAGAGAGTGCGCAGATGCGTCCCACCGTGCCGGTACCAGCGCCAGGGAAACGCCAAGACCGGGAGCCGGTAGCAGCTGCGACTCTCGGCACGAAGAACAAGCTGCTTTTCGTGACAGACGCGAATTCAGGGAAAGAGTTCCTGGTGGACACAGGCTCCCAGCTAAGTTTTGTCAAGCCTGCCTACGCGGACATGCTGACGCCTGCCAGCGGACCCCTGGTGTTAGCGGCGAATGGCTCCACGATCAAAACCTATGGGGAGAAGACGCTCCTCCTGTCCCTCCACGGGCGCACCTTCGAGTGGACCGTCGTTGTAGCTGCAGTTAACAACAACATGCTAGGTGCTGACTTTTTATGCTCAAACAGTTTATTAGTTGATCTTGCTAATAGACGTATTGTAAATGCACTGTCTTTCTACTCTATCTCCTGCACAGCTTGGGTGGCCCTGCCTTCTGCACATCCCAATGTCACAGCTGCGGGTGGTAAGTTTCATGCATTACTCAACCAGTTCCCAACACTCACGGTCCCAACATTTTCAGCGTCAGTTGCCAAACACGGGGTCGAGCATTTCATAACTACCACTGGCCCCCCTGTTTTTGCAAAAGCTCGGCGCTTGGACCCAGCTAAACTGGCCATCGCGCGCGAGGAATTCGCCAACTTGGAAAAACTGGGCATTGTTAGACGCTCGAACAGCTCTTGGTCGTCACCCCTGCACATGGTCCCCAAGGCTGACGGCTCGTGGCGCCCTTGCGGTGATTTCTGCAGATTAAATAATGCTTCAGCACACGACCGCTACCCGATTCCGCACATCCAGGATTTTTCGGCACATTTGGCGGGGGCGCGCATCTTTTCCAAAATAGATTTGGTGTGCGGTTATCACCAAGTTCCAGTCCGCGCGCAAGACATACCCAAAACGGCAGTTATAACCCCTTTCGGGCTTTTCGAGTTTTTGCGCATGCCTTTCGGCCTCAAAGGCGCCGCGCAGACGTTCCAACGCATGATGGATGCAGTGCTGTGCGGCCTCCCTTTCGTGTTCGCTTATTTGGATGATATTTTGGTAGCCAGTGCATCCGAAGCCGAGCACGAATGCCACCTCACAGCCGTTTTTCAGAGGCTGACAGAGCACGGGCTGATCATTAACCCAGCGAAATGCCAATTCGGGGTAGCGCAAATCGATTTTTTGGGACACCGTGTGTCTCCAGAGGGCGCGGTCCCGCTGCCGGATAAAGTGTGCGCGATAACGGATTTCCCCCAACCGCAGACAGTTAAGGCACTGCAAGAATTTTTGGGGATTGTCAATTTTTATAACCGTTTCCTCCCCAACGCGGCACGGCTCATGCACCCATTGTACGCGGCATGAAAGAAACAAAAACCTACAGCTAAGGTCGAGTGGTCCCCGGACCGGGAGCGCGCTTTCTCACAGGTCAAATCGGCCCTCGCAAACGCTGCGTTATTGGCACACCCGGTGCCAGCAGCTCGCATGGCGCTAACCACGGACGCTTCCGACGTGGCAGTGGGAGCGGTTGTCGAGCAACTGGTAGCAAGGAGCTGGCAACCACTTGCATTTTTCAGCAAAACATTGCGCGACAACGAGCGTAAATACAGCGCGTTTGATAGGGAGCTTTTAGCCCTGCATTTGGCCATCCGCCACTTCCAGTTCTGGTTGGAAGGGCGCCGTTTCACCGCGTTTGTAGACCATAAACCATTAACTTTTGCAATGGCTAAAATTTCAGAGCCTTGGTCGGGCCGACAACAGAGACAGCTGGCCGCAATTTCGGAGTTTACCACCGACATTCAACACGTGGCGGGTAAACACAATGTAGTAGCAGATTGTCTCTCGCGCGCAGTTGCACTGCCAGGCCCCCAGGGGGCAGACTCGGCGGCTGTAGACTCGGGCCAGGCTTGTGGCGCGGAAGCACTCACAGCCCCGGTCTGCGTTGGGTTAGATTATGCAGCCATGGCCGCCGAGCAGGTTAACGATGCGGACGTGCGCGCGCTCCAGTCTGGGCCAACAGGGCTAAGGCTGGAGCACAGGGTGCATCAAAGAGGTATGCCCCCCCTAATCTGCGATATCTCCACGGGGTCCCGGCTGCATGGCATCGCCGTGTTTTTGACTTAATACATTCGCTGGCACACCCGGGCGTTCGCGCATCGATCAAAATGGTGGGAGAGAAGTTTGTTTGGCCGGGGCTGCGTAAACAGGTCAAAGAATGGGCTGCAGCCTGCGCAGCGTGTCAAAGAGCAAAGGTACACAAGCACACGCGGGCCCCTCTAGAACCTTTTCACATCCCAGCCAAACACTTCGACCACATGCATGTCGACTTGGTGGGACCCCTCTCGCTGTCACAGGGGTTCACACACCTTCTAACTATGGTGGACCGCACTACGGGCTGGCCAGAGGTGATTCCCCTGGCGTCAACCACAGCAGCAGACGTTGCGCGTGCTTTTTTAACGCCTTGGGTCGCGCGCTTTGGAGTCCCGTCAGACATAACGTCTGACAGAGGACCCCAATTTGTTTCCTAGCTCTGGTCGTCCATGGCACTCAGCCTGGGAGTGAAAATTCATCGCACAACTGCGTATAACCCCCAGGCCAACGGTTTGTGCGAACGCTTTCACCGGTCATTGAAAGCAGCCCTCAGAGCGGCTCTCACGGACACAAATTGTGTTGATAAGCTTCCATGGGTTTTATTAGGGTTGCGTTCAGCACCTAAAGAAGATTTGCAGGCCTCTCCGGCCGAACTTGTTTTCGCCCAACCTCTCCGGTTACCGGGAGAATTCCTTCCTGAGAACCCCGCACCAGATCGCCCCCCCGCTCAGCTGCTGCAGAGCGACGCGGGATCAAACACCCTCCCCGGTCCAGTTCATCACAGTTTCCCATGCGTTTTTGTGCCTAAAGCCTTAAAGAATGCAGAATTCTTTAAGTACAATGGGAGGCAGAGCCTTCAGTTATCAAGCTCCTCTCCTGTGGAATCAGCTGCCAATCTGGATTCGGGAGTCAGACTCGATCTCTGTTTTTAAGATTAGGGTTAAAACCTACCTTTTTGATATAGCCTACAATTAGGGAGGGATCATGTGTTTCTGAACCCTCCCTTAGTTATGCTGCTAATAGGTTTAGTCAGCCGGGCGACCTCCAGTAATGCACTGGGCCTCACTCCTTTCCTCACTCTCTATGAAATATTTTTTTTTGCTGGTCATTAACATTTGTTTGTTCTCTCCCATAGATTGAGTCCCCATCGTGCTGTTTGCTCTCTACATGTCTGTTCTTTTCATCTTCTCTGTCCCCTCACCCCCCAGCCAGTCGCAGCAGATGACTGCCCCTCCCTGAGCCTGGTTCTGCTGGAGGTTTCTTCCTGTTAAAAGGGAGTTTTTCCTCTCCACCGTCGCCAAGTGCTTGCTCACAGGGGATCACCTGATTGCTGGGGTCTTTCTGCAACTGTGGGGGTTCCCCCCTACAGTTGATAGTGCTATGAGATGACTGTTGTTGTGAAATGGCGCTATATAAATAAAGTTGAATTGAATTGAATTGAATTGAATTCGTCTTTGTTAGACACGACGCACAGAGGTTAGGTTTAAGACCACCTTACGATGGACCGTTCAGAGTGTTAGAAACCGGGGGAAAGCATTTTTTGCTCGATTTGGGAGACAGGAGGGAATTAGTCTGCATTAACAGACTCAAACCTGCTTTTGTGTTAGCTGATGAACAGGTACAGTTGGCCAGGGCCCCCCGCCGCGGCAGGCCGCCGGGGAGACATTCTGCTAAGCTTTCACAACGATGTGCTAATGACTCTGATCCACAGGTGCAAGAGACAGCCACAGGCAGAGCAAGACCTGCTCACAGCAGATATGGCAGGAAGTTGAAGCCCAAGCAGTTGGGTGTATGACCTGTTGTGCCAATTTTTTTCTCGTTCTGTGTGATATGTCATGATTCTGTGCATTTGAGGTGTAACTTGTCCTTATTTAGACGTTTGGGGGGGGTTATATGGCGCACATTTAGGGCACATATATGGCATGCTTGTATGGTACGCATTTTCTCTCACATGTATTTAGTAGGCATGACGGTGCATACTCTAGAGACTTCAAACGTCTAAAAGGACCTGACCCGGCAGAGACCTCGGCAGGTGTGAAGTGGTTTCTGGAGAGACGGGAAGTCAGAGAGAATGTCCCAGCAGGAGCCCCCGAGGCGGAAGAGACAATAGAGACGCCAACGAGCCTTGGAGGCTATATGTTTACTGAAGGACTGTGGGTTGAGGGTGTGATATTTGATGTTGGGGGTTTTGTGTCTCTGGGGGTATAAGAGCTGTGAGGAAAGATTGTCCTGTCTCTTTTGTTGAGATACTTGCTTGTTAGAGGATGAGACTGCAAATAAACCTTTCCTGAGAAATAAACTCAGTCTCGTTTGTGAAGGCATCCTCTACAGTGGGTTGGATTCTGGATTTTTAAACCAACAGGACACAGAGAGCAAGGGTCAATGGTACATTGTCTGACCAAAAGTGTTCTTCTACTGGCTCTCCGCAGGGGTGTGTGTTGTCACCACTACTCTTCATCCTGTACACAAACATGTGTCGGAGGAGACATGACAACAGACACATTATAAAGTATGCTGATGATTCAGTTGTTGTCAGTCTTCTCCAGGATTGTGAGAGCGGCCACGGCCCAGTAGTTGATGATTTTGTTCACTGGTGTGAGGATTCCTACCTGCAGCTGAATACGACAAAAACTAAAGATATGATTATTGCATTTAGGAGGAAAACTCCCAGGCACGAAGTCACTGTACTAAAAGGCCAGACCACTGAATGTGTACAATCCTACAAACATCTTGGGACAATTATTGATAGTAATTTAAACTTTGAAGAGAACTGTGAAAGGGTGTGCAAAAAGGGTCAGCAACATTTGCATTGTTTAAGGAAACTTGCACGCTTCCAAATTGACTGAACCATAATGACAATGTTTTATCGGGCTTTTATTGAATCTGTTCTATCCTTTTCTTTAGTGTCATGGTTTGGTCAGATAAAACTGAAACAGAGGAAATCCTTGGATCAGGTAGTTAGATGGTCCAGTCGTTTGCTTGGTGAGTCACAGCTGAGCATGACATCCCTGTACACCAGACAGGTACAGAGGATTGCTACCTCCATTTTAAATGATGACTCCCATCCACCCTTTGCCCTGTCACTTTCAGCGTCTTCCCTCCAGACGGAGGTTTGCTGTCCCAAAAAGTAAAACCCAGTGCTACAAAAACAGCTTTGTTCCTGCTGCTGTCAAAGAGTTGAACAAGTTGTAACAATATATTGCACATAATTTAGTTACCTATTTATTAATTTCATTTTATATTTACTTATTTTTGTAGGTTTTTTATTTGGGTTCTGAATCTTTTATTGGGTTTTAGACTTTTGAGTTTTTAACCTCTTTGACTAGTCTTTAACTTTTTAATATGACCCTTCTCTCTTACCTCTTTGTTTTTTCTCTTATCTCTTTGTCTTATGTCCTGATTGATGGAGCCTTGAGTACTTTTATCATGTTTATAGTCAGCCTCATGTGTGCCTGTGTTTGTGTTCATGTTGAATGTAATTGTGGTTTGTAAATATGGATGTCACCTGACTGCAAAACAAATCTACCTATGGGTACAAATAAAGTAACTTGAACCTGAACCTGGTGCTGCCCAGCGTCATCCATCACCTAAGTCATGATGCCGACTACTGCAAGCCCCAATGTCCAACACCCCCCACCCCCACCCCCACCCCAGTCCACACTCTACATTTACACCCCCTCCCCCAAAAAAACCCCCCAGAAACCATAAACATAATTTGCCTAATTTGTCTCACCTGGCATTTCTTGTCAAACCTTAGTTTCAACTGTCGTTGCTACTCGACCACCCTCCCCCTTGATGACGGCTTCTTCGCTGAAATGGCTCCCTTTTGGGGGTGTAGGTGGTCCAGGGGAAGGCACATTTCATGTCCCAACATCAACACTGCCAACGAGCAGCCCATCGTGCCGTGAGGTGTTGCTCTGTAGTGCAGCAGGGTACTCTGTGGTGCGGCCGAGAATTGGAGTCCATCTGCCAGGTGTGCTCTGAGCCCATTTTTCTGGGTTTTGTTGAATACCGCCCCCACCCCCCGGTTTGCCTGTGGATGGTAAAATGCAGTCTTTATGTGTTTGATGTCTCTCTCACTCATAAATGATTCAAAACCCACCAAGATGAATTGTGGGTCGTTGTCCATCGTAATGGCATCCGGTGCACCCCAGTGAGTGAAGAAGGAGGTGAGGAAGTTGGTGACCATGTCGGTTGTGACTGAGCCAGTGGGCATCACCTCTGGCCATTTTGAGTGGAGGTTGTAGGCTACCAGCAGGAGCCGCTGGTGCACAGGAGCAGTATGTAGTTTGCCACATATGTCCAGTTGAATATGTTTCCAAGGGGCTGATGGGTGTGGTAGCGACTGCAGCGGCGGGTGCGGGGGTACCCCAGCTTTTCCACTTTCCAGGCAGGGCACACAGTCTTTCACCATAGTTTATACATCTTTATCAATGCCTGGCCACCAGACCGAGCCTCTGCACCATTGTTTCACCCTGACCACGCCCAGGTGACTCTCGTTCAGCATGGTCAAGATGCAGCCTTTTAGCGTTTCATGGATTATTGTGCAGTGTCCTCTTCCCCCACAGATGTCATTCCAGCATGCCAGGTCATCCTTAACTCTGTGAAACAGTGCCAGCTGTGTTAGGGTCGGGTCCTGTTCTGACGCCACCTGAAGCTCCTGGAGAGAGTCTGTGTTCTGAAGAGGCCCATGTAACATGTTGATCAGCTCCGTCTCCAGGAGGTCTCGATCACCATTCAGGTTGGTTTTAGGTGTGGCTCGGGACAAAAGGCTGCCACCACATTCTCTCTGCCCGGCGTGAACTGGGTAGTGAAGTTATATGCTCGCAGTCTTTCAGTCCACCTGTAGATGCACAGAAGATTGTGTCCTGACCCCGACATTTCCAGCAGTGCTGTGAGGGCCCTGTGATCCTTTTGTCACATGAAGTGTTGTCCATACAGGTACATGTGCCAATGTTCGAACACCCAGATGTTCGAACACCCAATGTTCGAACACTCTTCCCCACTGAATACTTCTGTTTGGCCGGTGTATATGACCTCGATACGAACACCACTGGGTGTTCAGTTCCACCTTGAAGCTGTGACAGGATGGCTCCTACTGCAGAGCTGGATGCGTCACACGTCACGAAGGTAAGGCTTTGTAGGTCGAAGTGGGCCAGCACAGGTGGAGAGGTGAAATGTGTCTTCAGTCATTTGATGGCGGCTGAACATGCCAGGGTCCACTCCCACGACACGTCCTGTTTCAGGAGGGCGCTCAGTGGTTCTATCATTTCGGAATAGCAAGGGATGAAGCATCCGTAGAAGTTCGCCATGCCCAGAAAAGACAAGATTTGTGCCGGGGTTGTAGGCTCTGATAGCTGCAGGACCACTTCCACGTTCAAATGCAGGGGTCTCAGGCCCTCAGCGGTCAGCCGAAACCCCACAAACTCAGTAGTCTCCACTGCAAAGATGCATTTGTCTTCGTTGAGTGTCATGCCGTGGCTTGCCAGTACCTCCATGACATTCTCGAGATGGGCATCGTGGGTGGTCAGTGTTGCACCAAGCACCACAATGTCATCGAGATACGTACACAACTACTCCCTTGAGGCTGGCCAGGATGGGGGCCATAATCTTCTGAAAGCAGCTCGGGGCAGAGCTAAGGCCAAAGGGCATGGATATGGATCTGAAAAGCCCCATGTGTGTAACGAAAGCTGTCAGGTTGCAGCTGTCGGGGTAGAGTGATACCTGCAAGTAGCCTTGAAGGAGGTCCAGCTTTGAGAAAATTTTTGAACCACTGAAGATCGTCATTAGCTCCTCCATCGTGGGCAGGGGATATTTATTGGGGATGATTGCTTTATTAACCATCCGGAGGTCGATCCATGGTCGTATGCCACCAGACTTTTTCTTTGCCATGACGATGTTCGAAATCCACGGGGATGCATTGACCCGCTTGATGATGCCGGCGTCCAGGAGTTTTTTAAGCTCTGTCATAATGTCATCTTGTAGGGCAAAGGGCAGTCAGAGGAGCAGTTGAATTTTGGGCGCCACTTCTGAACTAGTGAGTGGTTGGTGGTTGAAAGCGGCAATGCACCCTAGTCCCGTAAAGAGCACCAGTCAGCGGCACTGCCAGGATGACGAGACCGTTAGGATGATGGAGCCCGTTGGGTCTGTGATGGAAAACCCCATTTCGCCTGACAGGTCAATTCCCAGCAGGTTAGCCCCCTAGTGCATCACCTGAAAGGTGAACGACAGGATAGTTTTCAGGCCGCAGGTCACTGAAAAGTCAATTGTCCCTACCATGCCAATCTTGACATGCCCATATCTGAACAAATTGTCCGCCTTCGCTGTAATGGTCTTTTTGGGGAAGAGTTTTCTGATTGTGGCTACGTTTAGTAGGGGCCATGAAGCACCTAAGTCCTTGTTTTCAGGCCGCAGGTCACTGAAAAGTCACTTGTCCCTACCATGCCAATCTTGACGTGCCAATATCTGAACAAATTGTCCGCTTCGCTGTAATGGTCTTTTTGGGGAAGAGTTTTCTGAGTGTGGCTACGTTTAGCAGGGGCCATGAAGCACCTAAGTCCTTGTTTTCAGGCTGCAGGTCACTGAAAAGTCAATTGTCCCTACCATGCCAATCTTGACGTGCCCATATCTGAACAAATTGTCCGCCTTCGCTGTAATGGTCTTTTTGAGGAAGAGTTTTCTGAGTGTGGCTACGTTTAGTAGGGGCCATGAAGCACCTAAGTCCAATAAAAGCGGCACGTCAACGCCATCCAGCTGGATGGTGCGCCATTTGAGCGGCCAATTCCTAGCGCCCACTGTGCAGACTGTGGGTGGGTCCGGTGAGCGAACTTTGTTTTTTACGGGGCTGAAGTGGCAGACCTTGGCAAAGTGGTTAGCTTGTTTGCAGTGGTGACATCTCTTCCCTCTAGCAGGACAAGTAGGTGAGAGAGCCTGGTGTTTGGATGAACTGCAGTTAGTACACGATGGCCACTCACCTGCTTTGGTCTGTGTTCCGCTCGACCTCTTTATGTTGTCCCATGGTTGTGTGTCTTTGGACCAGCTAATGGTATTACTAAAAAACCTGCTCACGTGGAGTCGGTTGAGGGGCCTGTCGGCTAGGTGTCACTAGCTGTTCTGCTAGCTGGGTGGCTGCCTCCATCTGGGTCGTCATCCTCACTACTTCGCTCAGCTTGAGATTGTTTGTTGTTAACATTAGCGCTTCTCTTAGGCACTTGTTGCTCATGCCTTCTGCTAGCTTGTCACGGGTTAGCTCGTCTTCTAAGTGCCTGAAGGCGCACATACTCGCCAAGACTCGGAGTTCTGTGGCGTAACGTTGAGTTGACCTACTCACATGCTGTTTGCGGCGGAAGAAAGTGGCTCTTCGGGCTGTAACATTGCTTGCGTCTGTGATGTATTAAATATTATTTATATTATACTACTGTGTGTTATCGGTGGTGGCTCCACTTTTCCAGTTCCGCCGTCACCCACAGTATAAAGGGCCGATGTGGAAGAGGCACTGCCTCTTCGACCACCTCTCTGTCTTGCGAGAGCATCTGTCTGTACACAGTGAGTCTGTTAATAAAGTCCTGTTCAGTTCACCACTCGCCTCGTTATTGTGCCACGTTTTACGGACATAACAGCATCGTTGTAATATTTCTCCATCAGAGTCACGCATTCACCGAATGAGTCTGCTTGACCCAGAGTGCGGAGCACACGCTGCCCTTCTTTGCCTAGACTGAGAACCGGCACACTCTTCAGCTTCTTGTCATCAGTGTCACTTTCGGCTTTAGGACTGTGACTAGGATTCTTCTTTGACTTGGCACAGAGGCGTCGTCTCTTCGAATTTAGTCTGCTGGTAGGATCATTAGCTTCCCCAGGCGAGCCCGGGTACTGGCGGAGGGCGCGACGAGAACGCTGATCCATTGCCCCCAAATCATGGAGCAAAATCATGGAGCGCCTAATACTGCAACGCATTTCCCCAGAAATAGAGGATATTCTAAGTGTGGATCAAGCAGGTTTCCGCAAGGACCGCAGTACAGGAGAACAAGTACTGGCCCTAACCACCTTCATCGAAAATGGCTTCGAGAGCAGACAGGGGCTGTGTTTCTCGATCTTACAGCCGCCTATGATACGGTCTGGCACAAAGGCCTCCTCCTGAAACTTATAAAGGCGATCCCTGCTTGGGCAACAGCAATTATAAAAACCCTGCTGACCAACCGAAGGTTCAGAGTCCACCTCAGTCAGAACACAAGTGCATGGAGAATGCAGAAAAACGGACTCCCACAAGGCTCAGTTCTAGCTCCAACTCTGTTCAACCTCTACATAAACGACCTGCCTACTACAAAATCCCGCAAATTCATCTATGCAGACGACATCTGTTTGGCATTCCAAGCACCAGACTTTGAACCACTGGAACGGGTGCTCACGGAAGATCTTGCCAAACTGGACCAGTTCTGCAAAATCTGGCGCCTAAAACCAAGCCCAGCAAAAACCGTCTCCAGTGTATTCCATCTCCACAATGCAAAAGCTGCCAGAGAACTAAACATCCACCTGAGCGGACTCAAGCTTAAGCATGCCCCAAATCCAACTTATCTTGGAGTGACCCTTGATAGGACCTTATCCTTCAAGGAACATCTAAAGGGGACGGCTGCTAAGGTGAAGGTACGAAACAACCTGCTCTGCAAGCTCGCTGGTGCAAAATGGGGGGCGGCAGTCTCCACCCTGCGCACCTCAGCACTGGCCCTTTCATACTCTGTAGCAGAATATTGTGCCCCTGTCTGGTCCAGGTCATCTTACACACACCATGTAGACACCCAGCTCAACTCAACCATGAGAACTATAACTGGAACAATCCGCTCAACACCACTCCCCTGGCTCTCTGTACTGTCAAACATAGCCCCTCCACACATCCGGCGAGCAGCATTAACTCAAAGGATGCTCCAAAAAGTTAAAGATTCTCCTCACTTACCAATCCATGCAGATATCTACACCCCACCCACTGCCCGACTTTCATCCAGACGGCCGATTTGGAAAAACCCTCCCCCAGCTGACTTTACCATCCAGACAGCTTGGCAAGAGGAATGGGAGACCAAGGAGGTCCCAAACAAACAGCTGGTGATAAACCCCAACCAACAGGTCCCGGGCACCAACCTCCCAAGGAGACAGTGGTCTACACTCAATCGCTTCAGGACTGGACATGGCCCCTGCTTGGCCAGCCTTCACAGATGGGGCAGTAGCCCTAGCCCACTGTGCGCATGTGGAGAGGAGCAAACAATGGAACACATCATAGAGGCTTGCCCGCTCCAAAGACTGGAAGGAGGATTACACACCCTCCATACAGCAAACCAGGAGGCAACTGCTTGGCTTAAGGACTTTGCATTCGCTAAATAAATAAATAAAATCAGTGTCACTCAGGCTAGCTGCGCTGACATAAACTTTAAACATGTCGAACCAACGGCGCCATGGGATCGGTGGTGAATGTTATATATTAATTATTATTATTATTATTATTATTATTATTGTGTTATGGGTGATGGCTACACCTTTCCGGTTCCGCCACCACCCAGGGTATAAAAGGCCTACCCGGAAGAGGCACAGTCTCTTTACGACCAACACCTCTGTCTTGACGAAAGCGCCTTCGTGTTCTGTGAGTTCCCTAATAAAGCTACGTTATACTGCACCTTTGGCCTCATCATTGGAGCACTGGTTATGGACATAGCATTTGCCGACGAGGATAAAGTGATGGAAAAAGGAGTTTCTAGTATTCGGCCATTTTTGGAGCTCCCAGGTGAGCTGCCAGTTCCCTGGGCGAGGTGGTTTGCACCGTTCCAAAAGTATTTGGTGGCATTGAACCTCGGCGAATTGGAGAAACTACGTGCACGAGCGACACTGGTCCATAATCTTGGCATGGAAGGGCAACGTATTCTCAGCACACTGGAAGTGAGTGATAGTTTTGAGGATGTGGTTGAGCTAATGGTGCGCTACTTTCGCGCTCCTGAGAACGTCATCGTCCGACGGATCCAGTTCCAACAGTGACGCCAGCGGCCGGGAGTGTCGGTGCAACGGTACGTTGTGGACCTGCGCCAGCTGGCTGGGGAGTGCATGTTCGGGGCTTTGGAGGAAGAAATGGTCTGCAATCAGTTAGCGAAGCACATGCTATGTTCTGCAGCACGGTCCAGGCTCCTCACCCACTCTGGTGAACTGACGTTGACTGCAGCTGTGGAGATAGCTCAACAGTACAAAGCAGCAGATAAACTATCAAAGGACCTTGGTGAGAGAACAACGTTGAGGCAGTCTGACTCACAATCAGCGGTGCAGGCTGTGGACCCAGGTAGCGATGATTGCGCAGAAGATAAAGAAGACTACGCTACCGCTATTAAAATTAGGTCTGCCCTGGGGTCGTCCAGATGTTTGGGCTGTGGGTCTACGAGGCACCGATACAAGGCAAGAGAGTGTCTGGCGAGGGGCAAACTCTGTGGCAAGTGTGGTCTCCTACATCATTTCGCCAGGGCCTGCAAAAAGTTTGAGCGAGGGGAACGGTGACAGAGAATGGATTCCCCCGCCACAACTCCTACAGTTATTCACACCGTCTCCCCAAGCACAGATGGGTGGATTTACTGTGACGTGATGCTGGACAGCATGGAAATGCCATTGTTGGTGGACACAGGCGCAGCAGTGTCCGCGCTGAACTGGCCTACTGTGAGTTTGTACTCGTATTACTGTGTGAGAGGACAGTTGACGCCATATTGTGGCTACGGAGGTAACAGACTGGCCATTGTGAGTTCGCTGGAGTTGACGGCGAGGTACAAGTTGGCTGTGGTTTCAAACATCCAGTTCATGGTGACTGTCAAGGGGTCAAATGTGATGGACTGTGACCTGTTTTACAGACTGGGCTTTACAATCACCAACAGTTTCAGAGAGTAGTGGTCGGGCCGTGGTTTGTGGGACCAACCGGTTCCGTACATGGTGGACGATGCGATATGGGACGAAGATTGGCCTAGTATTCTGGGAGATGGACAGGATCAATCCCACCCAGGGCCATCGCAGGAGGGTTCCAGTACCAGGGCCCAAGTTACCCTGGATGTGGGAACTGGGTGGCACGGTAGAACGTCCGCAACGGTGGGTGGAGCTGTGAGGACGGCTCCCTCTGCTTCCGGAGTTTGGCCTGGAGATACCGAGAAGCAAGGGGCTACAACGGCTTTGCCGGCGTTCAAAATGAAGGAGAGTGGGGCAGGACCGGCTGGCATGGTGGACAGACGTGCCACACAGCAACACTGGAGGCCGAGTTGGGCTTCGCATGGGGTCGGTGGAGCGGTTTGGCCCAGAGAGGAAGCCCACTCTAGACGTCACGGACATTTGAAACCGAATCGAGCTCCCCTGCAGGTCGCTGACGTGGTTCGACCCAGGGAGGAGGCTAAACTAAGGGGGTTTCATGGCAAGAGAAAACCTCTTGCCATGAAACGGCCACCACCTGCAGCCGACCAGGGACGGCTGCAGGTGGTGGCCGTTCGGGAGGACAGTTATCTTCAAACGTCCGATGGTGCATGGAGACACCCCAACAAGCTGAGACGTGCCGGTGAGGAGAAGGAGGTGTCGGGACGCCGACGTGATTCATCTCCGGGGGTGAAGCGTTGAAGAAGTTCTGGTCGGAACCCGCCAGACGGGTCTCCAGGGGTGTTCCCCCCATCGAGACTGTATGGTGGCAAGGGGGCAATATGTTTTGGGGTTGACCTATTAACATGTCAATGTTTGAAATGTCAATGTGTGCTCCACCAGGGCTGCATTATTGTTGTCTTAACGTGGTATATACATAAAAGTGGCTGGGTTGAGTGCTCATTAAAAAAAGAAGAGAGTGTGGGCTACTTTTATGGGGGTGGGGGGGTTGTGCAGAATTTGTTAATAGGTGTGTATTGCCCGAGCCATGGGGGTGATATGTTTCACTCTTACTTGCTGTGGGATTGCCCTGTATGTGTGTCAAAAAAAAGGCCCAACACTGTTTGTAATGTTGCATTTGCTTGCATGTGTGATGTGTAATTTGCCCGAGTTGTGGGGTGAGGGTGTTGGGTGGGGGGCTGGCACAGCGGAATGTGGATGCACATATTGTCTGTTTGTAGTGTGTTTTGGAAAAGTCTGGATTGTACGTATGTTCGGGGATTAATTTTTACATGTTATATTAGGAACACGGCAGCATACTTTGCCTTATGGACTGTTTATGATAGAGACAGCAACCATCTCTATTATAAAACAGTCCATAAGACAAAGTATGCTGCCGTGTTCCTAATATAACATGTAAAAATTAATCCCAGAACATATGTACAATCCAAACTTTTCCAAAACACACTACAAACAGACAATATGTGCATCCATAGAGACGGCAGAATAACCCATGGCAGCGCGGTGGCGGAGTGGTTAGCACTGCGGCAGCACAGCAACTCGCCCTTGGCTGGGGGATCCTGGGTTCGATCCCAGCCCCTGACCAACAGTGATCTGTGTGGAGTTTGCATGTTCTCCCCGTGTCTGCGTGGGTTTACTCCGGGATTTCTCCGGTTTCCTCCCACATGCCAAAAACATGCAAGTTAGGTTAATTGGCATCAAAACTGGGGATTCTAAATTGTCCTTAGGCTTGACTGTGAGAGTGAATGGTTGTCTGTCTCTCTGTGTTGGCCCTGCGATGGACTGGCGATCTGTCCAGGGTGTACCCTGCCACTAGCTCAAAGATGCTGGGATAGGCTGCAGCTCCCCCGCGACCTGAAAAGGATTAAGCGGAAGAAGATGGATGGAGAATAACCCGTCCGGCCGTGTGGAGGTGAGGCAGTAGTCCACCTGTCCCCCTCTAGTTTTCGTTATGGGTGTGCATGGATAGGCCCAGGCCTATCACACAATACCGACGCACTCTACGAGAAGGGACAGAGCAGGCTGTTCCTACTGAGGAGGCTCAGGTCTTTTGGTGTACAAGGGGTGCTCTTGAAGACATTCTATGACACGGTGGTGGCATCAACTATCACTTTTGGAGTGGTATGCTGGGGCAACGGCATTACAGCAGCCGATAGGAAGAGACTGAACAAACTAATCAAGAAAGTGGTGTTTTTATACCTGTAAATTACAGTAACTCTCAACGGTTTCTTATATGTGAGGATTCTAGTGTGTACCTTTATTTTCACAATGAGGTGCTATTTGAAAAGAGACACACTTTATAACCCAGAAACTATGTTGTTGTGTTCCTGGTTCATGCCTACTGTTAGCGTTATTAGCTGCGTCATTTCATTTTTAAAATAGGTTACTCCAAAGTTCAGAATAAAACGTCACAGTTTCTAATGAAGGCTCAAAACATAATGCATGTTTCTGATTCTATTTCATCTGAAGATGTCAATAAGAAAGCAGCAAAGATGATGTAAACAAAAGTGAAAATATAAATCAAGTACTATTGTATTTCCCGTGTGGGGCAGTGCGGTGCCTTGCGATGGACTGGCGATCTGTCCAGGGTGTACCCTGCCTCTCGCCCAAAGATGCTGGGATAGGCTCCAGCCCCCCCGCGACCCAAAAAAAGGATTAAGCGGAAGAAGATGAATGAAAGAATTTTTGAGTTGCACCTGTAGAAGTCTGATCTGCTAAAAAAGGACGATGAACATCAATGAATCCAGCTGAGTGGGCTGTAATGGATGTTGAAACCTGGAATAGAGCTGCATATATGACATAAAGATAATGCGATGTTACACTTTTTACTATACTAGAAATGTGCAGCGCAGAGGCAGCGGCTGAAAAAATACAAGCGGGTGATGTCGTGCTGTCATGACGTCATGACGCCGTGCGTTGGTTTGTTTATTGTTTGAGCGTGGAGGGGCGCTAGTCGTACAGATTTTTCAAACGGTAAACACAGAACTCTGCACCCTCCGGACAATAAATATTTGCAGGATGAAGTGGAATATTGATACCGGCTACTCTTTGTTGTGGATAAAATAACTTAAACAAGACTTTTGCAGTTTTATTCTTAAACACAGAGCGTCGCTGGTACCCAGCATTGACATGACAACAAGGACCAGCAAAGCTAATGTTAGCAAAGCTAAGCCTAACAGTACTAAAGCTTTCAGACACAGTTCAGTCGGAGTAATTGTGCTGTTTTGGAAATCTGACACTGAGACTATAGCTGACAGCTGCGACTCTGTCACGAATGTTGACAAAGAACAAGTCGGTCGCAATTGTTAACACATCGCTGCGTTTGTATCTTATCTGATAGCACCTACTGTCATTGGTGTAAGTGGCACATAGTCAAGCTAGCTTGAGTGCTTGATCCGACTATTTCACAAACTGTATGGGGTGGAGTTTGGCTAAGGATCGCCTTGTAGGGTAGATCGACGTTAGGTATCAGTTTCCAGTTGAGGAAGAGGGTGCCAGGCGAGATGGGTTTTAGGACTTGCTGGAAATCTCGACATAAAAACGGTCCCATGTCCCGCTCGTATCGGTGGGTCCGTCCAGGATTGGCAGCCCTGCTCTGGATGTGTATGATTCTTTTTGCTTGCGGCACCGAGGCGGTGGGGGAGACCAAACGTGTGATCCAGAAAGATGGGGAATTTGATGTCACCTATAATGACACGGTTACGAGTGAGAACCAGACCATCTATGCTTTCAATCACACCATTTCTCGAAATAAGGTAAGTTTGCATCGTCGCACCAATGCATTAGCTGTTCTTTTAATACCTAATGTGGATTCAGTGTCGCACTTTTCTTGTCTTTAGACGGAAGGAGTGCGTGTGTCTGTGGACGTATTGTCTGACAGGTTGGACAGTCCCATTCTGTTTGTGGTGCGACAGAAGCAGGCTGTGCTGTCTTTCCAAGTCCCACTGATTCTGAGAGGCCTGTGAGTAGTCCCACATAAATCTGTGTTTAATGTAAACTGGAATCACTATGATATAGTTTGGTACGTTCTCTGCTTCCCCCTGGTCCCACAAAACTACACTGAAATACTTTTGTTTAAAAAACAATGACACCACTAATCACTGTTTTTGTTCTCTTTATACTGTGGGGAAAAAAGTATTTAGTCAGCCACCGATTGTGCAAGTTCTCCCACTTAAAAGATGAGAGAGGTCTCCAATTTTCATCATAGGTATACCTCAACTATGAGAGACAAAATGAGAAAAAAAATAATCCAGAAAATCACATTGAAGTATTTTTAATGAATTAATTGGTAAATTCCTCGGTAAAATAAGTATTTGGTCACCTACAAACAAGCAAGATTTCTGGCTCTCACAGACCTGTAACTTCTTCTTTAAAGGCCAAATGTCACGTAATCTTTTTTTCTAAATGACAACAAATTTAGATAAAATACACATAGCTTAAACCAAATATTCATACCGGAGACCATATCACCCGCCTGTATTTACATAATTGCACAAAATACACCAGGTGAAGGCCCCACCTTGCTCGCTGGCTTGTGACAGCCAGTCCAGACCACACCCATGTTTTTGACATCACCAGTTGTACCCTGGCTGCCCTGCCTATCCACATTCACACTTATCAACATTGGACAATCATGACGGAAAGTGACAGCGATTGTGAACAAATTAGTTTAGTTTTGTCTTCTTTTTTTTTTGTCAGTGGTTCAGACAGTGACAGAGGCATAGAACCTTACAGGTTTGAGCCGTCCGAGACGGAATCAGATGCTTTGTCTGATGACAACAGTTCCGACGATGACCAGAGAGCAGAACCAGTAGAAAATGTCATTGAACTGGACATTAATCGCCTCCAGAATTGGGAAGCCGAAGGGGGTCTGTCGAAGGCGCCCCATAAATATTGATTTTTCGGAAGCCATTATTATTACAGTGGAGGAGAGCCGCTGCTGTCAAGAAATTGACCAGATCAATATGAAAATGGAGGCGCATACCTGTCAAGTGAGACGTTTTCGCCGTATTTTAATACCGTAAAACGCGGCTATAAGGGACGGCGGAGTAATAATGGACATTTCTCTGGGAAATGTTTTCATACCCGTCAAGTGAGACGTTTTCGCCGTATTTTAATACCGTAAAACGCGGCTATAAGGGACGGCGGAGTAATAAAGGACACTTTTCTGGGAAATGTTTTAAATGTAATTCGTGTTGTTATTGTCAAATATTTTAAGGAAAATACGGGGAAAATGCAATTTTAGCAAAAACAGGCGTATTGCCATTTCTGTACGCCCAAAAGAAAAATATACAGGAAAAAAAATTGAGTGTGTTGAGGAGCACGTCGTGTGTGTGATCCCCCACAGCTAGGGTGCTGGCAGATGGCTCAGCCTGAGCTATTCGCACTACATTGAGAAGTGTGGACTCAATCATTAGTCTGATTGTCGGGGCAGGCAGATCGCTCAGCGGGAGCTATTATCACTACAATGAGAAGTCATTAGGATAATGGTTTAACACTTTCAGCTGTGCTGCGGCTGCGGAACAGAGAGGAATCGCCTTACAAATACAGAATTCTGCTTTTTTTTATTTTGCACCGGACGCTGAGTTGTGTTGTTATTGTCAAATATCCATGAATCCTTAAAATATTTGACAATAACAACACGAATTACATTTAAAACATTTCCCAGAAAAGTGTCCCTTATTACTCCGCCGTCCCTTATAGCCGCGTTTTACGGTATTAAAATACGGCGAAAACGTCTCACTTGACAGGTATGAAAACATTTCCCAGAGAAATGTCCCTTATTACCCAGCTGTCCCTGATAGTCCTGTTTTAAGGTATGGGTGAAATATCCAATTTTTTCTTTCTTGCTGCTCACTTCAATCTTCCAGTCTCCATATAAACAATCAATTGAAATACCCCAAGCATCAAACTAGGGTACAATCTATTTCGTCACTTCTGCCTTCTTCCCCAGGCGATTCCAGGGGCCGTGAGTAGGAATGTCAGGCCAAGCGCGGCAGTTTTAAATTAACGAATATTCCGGCGTTACTGAAGCATATGCACCAAGACCCGAACGGATCGGTTCCCTTTTATATCTAGTTTCAAGACATTTAAAGTACCCTGTTACGTGACATTTGGCCTTTAAGAGGCTCCTCTGTCCTCCACTCGTTACCTGTATTAATGGCACCTGTTTGAACTCTTTATCAGTATAAAAGACACCTGTCCACAACCTCAAACAGTCAGACTCCAAACTCCACTATGGCCAAGACCAAAGAGCTGTCAAAGGACACCAGAAACAAAATTGTAGACCTGCACCAGGCTGGGAAGACTGAATCTGCAATAGGTAAGCAGCTTGGTGTGAAGAAATCAACTGTGGGAGCAATTATTAGAAAATGGAAGACATACAAGACCACTGATCTCCCTCGATCTGGGGCTCCACGCAAGATCTCACCCCGTGGGGTCAAAATGATCACGAGAACGGTGAGCAAAAGTCCCAGAACCACACGGGGGGACCTAGTGAATGACCTGCAGAGAGCTGGGACCAAAGTACCAAAGGCTACCATGAGTAACACACTACGCCGCCAGGGACTCAAATCCTGCAGTGCCAGACGTGTCCCCCTGCTTAAGCCAGTACATGTCCAGGCCTGTCTGAAGTTTGCTAGAGAGCATTTGGATGATCCAGAAGAGGATTGGGAGAATGTCATATGGTCAGATGAAACCAAAATAGAACTTTATTGTAAAAACTCAACTTGTCGTGTTTGGAGGAGAAAGAACACCATACCTACTGTGAAGCATGGGGGTGGAAACATCATGCTTTGGGGCTGTTTTTCTGCAAAGAGACCAGGACGACTGATCCGTGTAAAGGAAAGAATGAATGGGGCCATGTATCGTGAGATTTTGAGTGAAAACCTCCTTCCATCAGCAAGGGCATTGAAGATGAAACGTGGCTGGGTCTTTCAGCATGACAATGATCCCAAACACACTGCCCGGGCAACGAAGGAGTGGCTTCGTAAGAAGCATTTCAAGGTCCTGGAGTGGCCTAGCCAGTCTCCAGATCTCAACCCCAAAGAAAATCTTTGGAGGGAGTTGAAAGTCCCTGTTGCCCAGCAACAGCCCCAAAACATCACTGCTCTAGAGGAGATCTTCATGGAGGAATGGGCCAAAATACCAGCAACAGTGTGTGAAAACCTTGTGAAGACTTACAGAAAATGTTTGACCTCTGTCATTGCCAACAAAGGGTATATAACAAAGTATTGAAATGAACTTTTGTTATTGACCAAATACTTATTTTACCGAGGAATTTACCAATTAATTCATTAAAAATCCTTCAATGTGATTTTCTGGATTTTTTTTTCTCATTTTGTCCCTCATAGTTGAGGTATACCTATGATGAAAATTGGAGACCTCTCTCATCTTTTAAGTGGGAGAACTTGCACAATTGGTGGCTGACTAAATACTTTTTTGCCCCACCGTAGTCACAGACATTGACATATTTCTGAAATATCTTTTTTAGTTAGAATAGCAATTGTGGGACACGTGACATTCTGTTTCACTGACTATATGATATTTCAACATGTTTCATCGGTGTTTCCAGCACAGTGGGTTTTTCAATGCGAATAAACTGCTGCACCAAGTGTGTCGGTATAAAAAGGGAGAGATGTGGGAAAATTTTGAAATCATGTCATCACATAATTGGGTTTGGCTCTGATTACGTTGTTTACAACACCCAATGGTGTTTGCAGTACATTCAGCCAGGGCTTGACTTTAACTGTTTTGCTCACCGGCTACTGTGGCTAGTGATTTTTCAAAGTTACTAGCCACAATTTTGTGGTTGGAAAATTATGTTTAATGTGATCAAATTTGAGTGTCGCATGTTAAAATTTACTTGAACTAAATTTACAATTACTTTAAATGTGAATAACCCTTATACACTCATAAAAATAGCAAGAGAAACACTGTTGAATTATTTATTAACAGCAGTAAATGGTGTAAAACAGTCTAGAAAAATATTTGCAATATGAGAGTAAAGTACAGGTAGATTTGGGGTCCATCCCAATCCTCATTTGTATCCCTACCCCTTCCCCTTTGCCTATTCCTACTCTGACCCCTTGACCCTAGATCGAGGTTGAAAATTACCCCTGTGAATTGGGACACCTGCTCAGGGCTGCACAAGGTCATTAGTAGGTGCTGATAGATTTAATCTACATCGACACTACCTGTTTTCACCAGAAAAAAAGAAGAAAAAGAAAACTGATGAGGAAAAAAGTCTTCTTAAGGAGAAAATGTCTCAAATTTGCATGAACAATTCTAATCAGTAGAGAAAGTCATAAATTTACTACAAAGAAAGGTGTAAATTCAGAGAAAACCTTGGACTCCCTGGCAGCAGTTTTTAGCCCACGGGCCAAATTTTGAAAATGAGTGATGTGCAATGTGCTGCTGCTGCTGAGAATTCCCATACACAGTGTGTTTTCAAAACTGGTCCTACTTAACGTGCAAAGTGATGTCGTAGAAAAACGAATAAGAAAACTAACTTCAAACGGGATTTTAATGTCATGTCTGTTCTTTTCTTCTTCTTCTCTGTCTCCTCACCCCCCAGCCTGTCGCAGCAGATGACTGCCCCTCCCTGAGCCTGGTTCTGCTGGAGGTTTCTTCCTGTTAAAAGGGAGTTTTTCCTCTTCACTGTAGCCAAGCGCTTGCTCACAGGGGATCGCCTGATTGCTGGGGTCTTTCTGCAATTGTGGGGGTTTCCCCTACAGTTGAAAGTGTTACGAGATAACTGTTGTTGTGAAATGGCACTATATAAATAAAGTTTAATTGAACTGAATTGAATTAATGGTTATTGAATAACTGCAAAAGGAAAGCAGTGATCATTTTAAACAAGCAAGCAAGTTAAAGCCTAAAATCACCTCTCTTTTGTCTTCAAATACAAATTTCTGTGCAGTGCAAGAACAGTTAAAAGCCTTTAACGTTGTGTGAAAATGCTACTGAAGTACACAATACATTGCTGAATTTCCTTTACCTGAAGAGGATCAGAGAAAGCAGGAAGCATGGTTTAATCCAAAGTGGCTGTTAATACTGTGTTTACTGAGGAAATATCTGCCTGGTTAACACAAAATGAGACTGCAAGTAAAAGCAATGAGCCTGAAAATGATAACATTTGTGCTGATTGTGATGAGGTTGCCAAAGTTAACTCTGTGTGCCAAGATGATGTTCGTCCTGAGGACAGTGTGTCAGATATATCAAGTAAAATGTCAAGCAGAAGAAGTCATTCCAGTACATCTGCATCTAGCATCTTATCAGCACAGTTAAAAGCAAAGGCAGAGAGAGCAGCTTTGCTGGAGCTCGCTGCTGCTATACACAAAAAACATGAGTTGGTGGCTCAAGACGGGATCGTTGAATAAATGGGAACATCATCCAAAAGTAAATGCGATGCTTGGCGTTTCTTTGGAAGTGCGTCAAAAACAGGTCTCCTCCCATCACCCCACGAGTGTCTAAATGCCAATAGTCATTACAGTTGAAATTAAACAGGATTTGAGATGCACACAACTTACACATTTGTAGTAGGCAGTGGCTATGGATACGGAACCGTGAATTCATGCGACAGATACAGCTTGAAACTGATTGGCCAGTACGTTCTATTAATGTGCATCCTAAAGGCCGCAGACTACAGGTGTCATATGTCTGAGCTCAGGTTTTCTCTGAGCTCAGACCCTCACTTTATTCCAAGTATTGTTTGTCTGATTAGTTTGACTCTGTTAGTTTCTTGTATGTATTTTTGGGTTTGTTTACACATGTGCCTCCCCTTTCCCAGACGCTCCCTCCCACTGCTCACAGCCTGCCTTCTCTGCTCAGCTGTGGGCAGTCGGTTTAATTAGGCTCCTGCTCGCTTATTGATTCACACCTTCTGCACAGAACCTCTTTGTATTTAAGCCTTGCATTTTTGCTGTGTAGTGTGGCTAAATTACATTGTCTTAGATTGTCTTCACTCTGCATGTTAGCCTCTGAAGTTTTCCCTTCTCCTGAGCGTGTCTCGCTCTCAGGAATCGTGTAAGTCTTTCTTGTTTGCATTTTTGTATTGTGGGCACTTTTGGATGTTTATGTTGCTTTTGTTAATGAATGTCTAACACAATCCAGCGTTTGGATCTATCCTCTATGCGCCTCGTAGGGGCACACATGACAACAGGTGTGGAAATCTGAGGCATTTATTTGTTTCAAAATTTTAATTCATATTTTAACCCTACCCACTCCCAAATCCTAAGGCTAACCTCTGAATTTTAATTCTAAATTCCACCTCATATCAAGTAAAATATTATGGGCAAGGCACCAAAAGCAGGATGCGAACCAGCAACTTTCTAATCAGAGGTCCACCATACTATTTACCTAAGCCACAGCGGCAGCTGTCTTGGAGTTGATCTGAAAAGGTTTTGTCGATCAACTCTTCTGTAGCAATAGATAATGCATATTGCGCTACTGCTTACGTATCACATTGATAGTATCAATAGTCACTTCCTTTTTAGTATTACTTTTTATCTGTGCTATTCCCACAGTGCCAATTATGATTAGATTTGACATCTCCACAACAGGCTGTAGATCTGTGTATTGAGCTCAGCTTTTATACTACACCTCTAAGCAGACTCTACATAAAGAAATTATCCTGGTTTTCCCTGCCTCAGGGGTGTGAGACTGTTTAAAGGGGTCATTGACTGCACTTTTCCCACATTTTAACAGCTCACACCTGTCTTAATGAAATGTTTGTGACATATTTTGTTCACATTTTCTTTCACTTTTTAATTATTGAAGCAAATTTGTTTTGTATTTTTCCTTGCTTTCTTGAAACGCTCCTATTTAAAGCCTGTCACTTTAAGAGCCCTCCTTCACCTACTCAACTCCGCCTTCCCTCTTACATCAGTTAGCCATGAGCTGACTAGTTTTTTAGCCTCCTAGTTTGGATGAGCGGCTCTGGTTCACTGATTCACATTCGGTGGTGTATCTCACATCACTCTGGCCCGTCTCCCAATAATTTTGCTGTGATTCCACAACAAAACACTAGCACCATAGGCCGGACCCCCCCCCCCCCCCCAATTGCTCTGTGGGACTCCGCTCTGCTTCCACGGCCAGCTGGGGGACACCCTGTCATGAGGCGGTTCTCCTACACTTCCTGCAAGAGCGGAGCCCCGGAGGACGGTGGGGGAGCTGTCCTTCGAGTTATTTAGAACTGGGTTCTCCACGAATATGCGTCCATGTTTGGGGAGGGGCGGCTGCCTTCCGGCCGTCCCCTAGCCCAGTCACGAGAGACGTTCTACCCAGAGATTCACAGCACTACGGTATTGCAACGTCTAGGCAGTATTCTGATTTAGAGTCATTCAGTCATAATCCCACAGATGGTAGCTTTGCACCAGTGGCTACTCAGCCAAGTTAAGTTAATCCCTTCCACAGCATGTGGGGACACCATGTGGTGTATGGGGCGGCGCCTATCTCCATTTCTCTGACCCTAGGCCACACAGCTACGGTAAATAGTGAAAGCTACAGTGGGGGTCAGTCCTCTGGTAGCTCTGTGTGTTGACTTTCCTTCCCCCATTCTATTATGCTGAGCACCAAGCTAGAAGGTGGAAAGTACCATTTTTTTTTTTATATGGTCTTTGGTATGACTCGGCCGAGATTTGAACCCACGACCTCCCAATTGTAGGGCAGATGCTCTACCAACTAGGCCACCACTTCAGTATTCAGCCAAGCACATACACCAAATGTCTGAACCTGCCATTCCTCTCGTACTG
Organism: Pholidichthys leucotaenia; assembly: GCA_020510985.1. NCBI lineage: Eukaryota > Metazoa > Chordata > Actinopteri > Cichliformes > Pholidichthyidae > Pholidichthys > Pholidichthys leucotaenia. The sequence goes on along the minus strand of CM035847.1, from coordinate 122,506,510 downwards.
AGCGGAATTCCTGTTGCAACAACACATCATCAGTGGAGTAAAAGTCACCTGTCTTACAACAGTCTAATCCCAGCTCACGTTCCCTATTAGTGTTTATAAAGTTGTTTGAATTGAAATTAGTGGGTGAACAATCCAACGCTTGGTGAATTCTGCTTCACAGTGACAGGAAGAGCCAACATCAAAGGATTAAAAAGCGGCATCGCTATGAACGCTTGGCTGCCACAAGCCAATGCTTGGCTGCCCTGTGGTAAAAGTCTGAAAAAAGTCAAAAGACAAAAAGTCAGAAGGGTCATGAGGCCCCACTTTCGTGGTCTGTATTCATACTGAAAATGAAGGTCAGGTGAGCTTTTGCCCTTATGCTCCACGGGAAGTTTCTGTCTTCCCTGAGCTCGTTAGGACACCTGTATTACAGTGAGCATCCTGGTAACAGTGCTAGCTCGGGGGCTTATAGGCTACCTTTAGCCTCTCCCTTCCATCTACTTGATGGACAGCTAGGCGGGCCAATAATAGAGCAGTGGGTGGGTCTTTAGGATGGCAGTGGATTGGCTTTTTCTAGACTTGACGTATATGATTTACCTGGAAGAGTCAGAAACATTTCTGACATTTCTTGGGAGACGAAAATGAGATAAAAGTTGTGTTTTTTAAGATAATTGTGACTTTTTTTGATAATAACCAGTAGACTCATTTCAGACAGTTCAAACCTACAAACACACCATTTTTCAGTCAATGACCCCTTTAAACGGTAAACAGTTATGACTGCAGGTCACGAGATTAATCTTTTTGTAAATGTGGATGTGGTGAAGTAAAGGACACCGGGTTTATCAACTGTATTAAGATACACTGACATTATTATGGTCTAGGTTGGATTGCCTGGTTATAGAATTTTGTAACTTGGCTTAGTCAGGTGGTATTTCATTGCAAGTGTGGAGTTTTTCAGTTTATGTGTGACGTGATCTGTGCCTCTCCCACAGAGGTTACACAACACCACAATCATGTCACCGTAGTCTTTGCTTATGAAGTCTTGTGGTCATGTATTTTACTGAATCTTTGTACTCCTACTTCCTTAAAGAATTTCCTGTAAAGCTATAGAAAACCTATTGTTACTGTTCACTTGCTGACTTTAAATAATTTACAGCTTTAAAAGTTTTTGGCAACAATAGATATCTGCCAGGAGTTGGACTACCACTGATTCTAGTTAAAAAAAAATCAGAATCATCTGTTACTGAAAGAAGAATTGGTTTGATGTTACTAAATCTCTTTCATAGTAAATATTTCTGGTAAGAGAAAAAAATATTGAAGTAAGAAAACAAGTCTTTTCTTATTTCTTTCCACATCATCCATTGACCCTTTTGGATATCCTGTTCAACAGGATATCCTTCTGAAGTTTACTTGTTACAAGCTCATCCTCCCCTGTGAAAGAGAAAGTTGGGATGTTTGATTTTTACGTGTTGTTTGTCATGTTGTGTATATTTCTCCTCAGTTACCAGCGGAAATACCCTTACTATCATGTGGGAAGGACATTGTGCCAACCTCCAACTCTCGCTGCTTCAGAGACTCAGTACTTCTTCGTTGACGTGTCTACTCTGTCCAGCCAGGGTACAAACTACCAGCTCAGAGTCAGCCGTGTGGAGAGCTTCACCCTGCAGTGAGTGATATCTGACATGATAACATGAGCACACTGTGCACCTGCTCTCTAAATGTTCAACCTAGTGCATATTACGTATGTGTGTGAATGGGTGGATAGCAGGATCTGTGAAACGCTTTGGTCATCTAGAGATGAGAATAAAAGTGCTTTATAAGTGAATGCCATTTACCATTTATTACGTATGGCTGTTTACATTCAGCAGACTTGGCAGGTATGCGTGACATGTTATGTTTAACCTATTTACAGGACAGACAAGAAATTCAGCTTCACTGCATCGCCATCCCAACCTCAGGTAACCTTTAATAATAATAATAATGATAAAAAAACAGTGATAGAGGAAGGTAGTGAGAAGAAGTATAAACAAAGCAAAGCAGAGGAGCCCCCCCCCCCCGTAAAACTGGAAGTTATGCATGGAGGGGATTTCTAATTTTATACAGTTTTTGTATGTTTATTTATTTTTTTTTCCACAATATTTTTTAATTGAACCTTTTTTTACAAACATGGCACAATCAGACACTAACACAAAAGTAATTTAAAAATTAAAAAGAACAATAACAACAACAAAAAAATGTGTAATAAAAACAACAGCCATTAACAAACACAAGTCAACAACAATGCTCCTCTGTTTAGTTTAGGTAATCTGTTACATAAGAATACATAATATACATTCACCAGCTTGGAATTTGCAAGGTCCACCCATTTCATTCACCTTCTTCTTCAGATGTTATGTTTAAATTCTTTACATAATCAATGAAAGGTCTCCATATATTTTCAAACACATTTTCCTTTAAGATAAGATAAGATAAGATAAGATAAGCCTTTATTAGTCCCACAACGGGGAAATTCCAGGATTGCAACAGCACAGGGATAGCAACACTCAGAGCAACAATCAGAAGGCAAGAAAAAACAAGCAAGCAAGAGCAGCTAATATACATATGTACATATTACTATAAAATATATATATATACACACACACACACACACAGACACACAGTGCTGATTTGATTTGATTTCAGTAAAGATGTTATTCTTTCTAGTGGAAGGTTTGTTAACATCTGTCTTAACCACTGAGTCACATCTGGTCTATGAGTCTTTTTCCACAGTAGTGCAATACATTTTTTGGCATTAAGCAAACCGAGGTCTATGAATGCTCTTTCACTCTTATTAAAGTTATGTTTTTCTGGATACAGACCCAACAAAAACAGTTTAGGGTTCAATGTGAATTGTTTTGAAATTATTTTTTCAATTGTTACCCTCACCTCTACCCAAAACATTCTGATTTTTCTACATTCCCATAAACAATGAAATAGGGTTCCTTTACTTTCCATACATTTTGTGCATATATCTGGTATGTTTTTGTTATATCTATTTAATTCCACTGGTGTAACATACATCCGCATTAACCATTTAAAATGTATCAGTTTAAGACGTACATTTATTGATTTGGTTTGAGCTCCTGCACAAGCCATTTCCCATTGTTCCTCTGAAATTTCAGTTTGCAGGTCTTCTTTCCAGTCATTCAGTCTTTTCTGTGAGTTTTCACTTGAGAATAGTGTCAATGAGTTATAAAACTCTGAAATAATACCCTTTCTCTTACTATCTTTCATCAAAATTTTTTCCAAAAATGAATAAGTAGGTCGGATGAGAGCATTATTTTGATTTGATCGAATAAAATTTCTAAGCTGAAGATATTTAAAAAAGTGTGTTCTATTAAGATTGAATTTAATCCTCAGTTCTTCAAAAGACATTATGTTATTTGAACGTGACAAATATAAGTCTTGAATCTTTTGAATCCCTTTTAAATTCCATATTTTAAGTACAGTATCTGCTCTCCCTGGTGTAAAATATTGATTACCCCATATTGGGCTAAATTGTGACAGTGAGTGTGGTTCTTTTAAATATTTTTTAGTTTCACACCATATTTTGATCATGTGCTTTACAATTGGATTTTTAACTTGCTTCTGTAATTTTTTAGCCGAGTCTGAGTATATGAATAAGGGAAGAGGTAAAGGTAAATTGTTTGATTCCATTTCAGTCCAGTGAGGAAGATCATTTGATGAAAAATAATATGTCATAGACCTCAGTTGTGCTGACCAGTAATACAACATAAAGTTTGGACATTTCAGACCTCCACGATCAAATGGTAAATATAGTAAGGATAAACGTAATCTAGCCTTCCTATTGTTCCATATAAATTCCACTAACTTTTTTTTAATTCTTGAGAATAGATCTGAAGGTGGTGGTAAAGGAATGTTTTGAAATAAATAAAGTATTTTTGGTAAGATATTACTTTTAAGTATATTAATTCTCCCGATCATCGACATTGGTAGTGACATCCATCTCTGAAGCAACTCATTAATATTTGTCATTAAGGCTTCATAGTTGGCATTAGCGACTGATTCTAGCTTAGGCAAAATTTGAATTCCTAAATATTTAAACTGATTTACAACATTGAATTGGTTTACCTCAGGAGTTGGATGATTTCTCTGGGTCTCATTTAGCATTTGCAATACTACACAGAGTGAAATATTTGCTGAATCAACCCACACTATATACCTTGTATCATTCATTAATACTCCCATACATGACATATTGTACTGAAGTATGGGGAAATACATATAAAACAAACATATATCCAGTCTTTATGCTTCAGAAGAGAGCTATTAGAATAATAAACAAAGCTGCTTACAGGGAACCAACAAAGCCACTTTTTCTTAAATTAAAAGCTCTCAAGTTGAAAGATCTGGTTGACTTTAAAACTGCAGTAATAATGTTTAAAGTGAAGAATCTATCACTGCCCGCAAATATCCAAAAGTTGTTCCAAATAAGGGAGAAACAATATCATTTCAGAGGAACATGTATATTTCAAAAACCTTCAGTGAGAACTACCACCAAGCAACACTGTGTTTCAGTGCAAGGAGTCAGGTTATGGAACGATTTTGGACCTGAATTAAAATCATGTACAACGCTTGGCCAATTTAAACAAAAACTAAAGGAAGAAATACTCCAAACATATATACAAGATGACATGTAAAATCACATAAGGATTGTCATATCCAGCCTGCGTTGTGTTGTAGCTTAGTTTTTTGTCACATTTTGTCTTAGCTTTGTTCTGAATTGTAATCGCTCTTGTTTTGTTTTTCTTTTGAATTCTTGGATGGAATATGGATGGGCAATATAAGCTGCGGCTTCAACCATCACCTATTTCGGATAACTTATGTTGAACTGTATAATCAGAGGAGTTATTGTCTAATTTGACCTTGTTGGATTTTCTTTCCCCCTTTGTTATATTATTCAGTTTCTTTTAACCTGTACTTTTAATCTATCCAAAATAAAGATTCATTCATTCATTCATTCATTCATTCATTCATTAATATTGAAGATTTTGTTTTGTTTATTTTATGTCCTGATATATCCCCAAAGTTCTTTATTAAATTTAACAAGGTCGGAATTGATTTTTTAAAATTCGACATAAACAAAATTATGTCATCGGCATACAGGGAGATTTTATGTTCTGTTGGTCCCACTTTAATTCCATATATTTGTGGATGTAAACGTACTGCCATCGCTAAAGGTTCAATTGCCATAGTAAACAATAAAGGTGAAAGTGGACAGCCTTGTCGACATCCTCTATTGATTTTTATTGATTTTGAGATATTGCTGTTTGTTAGGATTTCTACTGTAGCATTATTGTATATTATCTGGACCCATTTTATGAAATTATTTCCAAGTCCAAACCTTTGTAGGACTTCAAAAAGATAGGGTTGAATGGCCCTATCAAAGGCCTTTTCGGCGTCCAATGATAGGAGAACTGTATCCGGTGCTTCTTTATTGGAATAAATAATATTAAATAGTCTTCTTACATTATGGAAGCCTTGTCTTCCCATTATAAAGCCATTCTGATCTCTGTTAATAATATTTGGTAATATTTCTTGTAGTTGTTTTGCTAAAATTTTACAGATTATTTTAAGATCAGCATTTAATAGACTTATTGGTCTCATGTTTTCACATTTATTAGGTTCAGGTTCAGGTTACTTTATTTGTACCCGTAGGTAGATTTGTTTTGCAGTCTGGTGACATCCATATTTACAAGCCACAAATTACATTCAACATAGACACAAACACAGGCACACATGAAGCTGACTATAAACATGATAAAAATACTCAAGGCTCCATCAATCAGGGTATAAAAAGACAAAGAGATGGGAGAAAAACCAGAGGTAAGAGAGAAGGGTCATATTAAAAGTTAAAAACTAGTAAAAGAGGTTAAAAACTCAAAGGTCTAAAACCCAATAAAATATTTAGAACCCAAGTAACATCCTACAAAAATAAGTACATATAAAATGGAGTTAATAAATAGGTACCTAAATTATGTGCAATATATTGTTACAGCTTGTTCAACTCTTTGACAGCAGCAGGAACAAAGCTGTTTTTGTAGCACTGGGTTTTACTTTTTGGGACAGCAAACCTCCGTCTTGAGGGAAGAAGCTGAAAGTTGCAGTGCAAAGGGTGGGAGTCATCATTTAAAATGGAGGTAGCCATCCTCTGTACCTGTCTGGTGTACAGGGATGTCAGGCTCAGCTGTGACTCACCAAGCAAACGACTGGACCATCTAACTACCTGATCCAAGGATTTCCTCTGTTTCAGTTTTATCTGACCAAACCATGACACTAAAGAAAAGGATAAAACAGATTCAATAAAAGCCCGATAAAACATTGTCATTATGGTTCGGTCAATTTGGAAGCGTGCAAGTTTTCTCAAGCAATGCAAATGTTGCTGACCCTTTTTGCACACCCTTTCACAGTTCTCTTCAAAGTTTAAATTACTATCAATAATCGTCCCAAGATATTTGTAGGATTGTACACATTCGGTGGTCTGGCCTTTTAGTACGGTGACTTTGTGCCAGGGAGTTTTCCTCCCTAAAGTCAATAATCATGTCTTTAGTTTTTGTTGTATTCAGCTGCAGGTAGGAATCCTCACACCAGTGAACAAAATCATCAACTACTGGGCCGTGGCCACTCTCACCATCCTGGAGGAGACTGACAATAACTGAGTCATCAGCATACTTTATAATGTGTCTGTTGTCATGTCTGCTCCGACACATGTTTGTGTACAGGATGAAGAGTAGTGGTGACAACACACACCCCTGAGGAGAGCCAGTAGAAGAGCACTTTAGGTCAGACAATGTACCATTGGCCCTTACTCTCTGCGTCCTGTTGGTTAAGAAATCCAGAATCCAACCCACCAGGTTATTGCTCAAATCAAATTGTTGCAGGAGCCTTTCAACTAAGATAGGAGGTTGGATTGTATTAAAGGCGGAGGAAAAGTCCACAAATAAAAGCCTGGCTTGTGTCCCATTAAAATCCAGATGTTTAAAAAGCATGTTAAACAGAGTGACAGTGGCATCCTCCACTCCTCTGTGAGGCCTATAGGCAAACTGCAGAGGATCCAATGCATGCTCAGTCTGCTTTATTAGGGGGTTTACCTGGTTTTGGCAACAGTATAATTAAGGCACTGTTCATGTATGGTGGTAAATTACCATTTTGAAATGCTTCTAAAACCATTTCCAACAGTGGTTTTATTAATTTAGTCTTAAATTTTTTATAGAGGTCAACTGGAAGACCATCTGGTCCTGCTCTTTTTCCTGATTTCATATTATCAATGGCTTGCCCAACTTCTTCTTGACTAATTTTAGACTCCAGTATCTCCCTGTTTTCATTTGGAATACATGGTATAGATAATCCACCCAAAAACCCATTTAGTTTAGTTAAGTCAGTTTCATTTTTTGTATCATATAGTTTTTCATAATAATCTCTAAAGGCACTATTAATTTCTAAAGGATCTATAACTACCTGTCCGTTACTTATAATACTGGTAATTGGTGTTTTAGATTCTAATTGTTTAATCTGCCATGCCAATAATTTTCCTGATTTTTCACTTTGTTCATAAAAAGTTTGCTTCAATCTCAGAAGACTCGAGGTAGCTCTATTCGCTGATTTTTTTTTGTCATATTCAGCTCTCAGAATCAGTAATTCGTTCTCTAACTGTGGGTTACTTCCTGCATACACCTTTTCTTGAAGAATTTTTATTTTACGTTCCAATTGGACTCTCTTCTCTCGGGTTTTCTTAGCTTTTGAACCTGTATAACTAATAATATCAGAATCAGAATCAGAATCAGAATTCTGATTTTTTTTCAAAGCTTTTATTAGGGGGCATATTATTAGTTATACAGGTTTTCTTAGCTTTTGAACCTGTATAACTAATAATATGCCCCCTAATAAAAGCTTTGAAAGCCTCCCACTTTATACATGCCGTTGTTTGTGTAGTATTGATATCAAAGAACTCATCTATAGTTTTTTCTATGTACTTAACAAATTCCTTATCCTGAAGCCATTTATGTTGAAAATGCCACCTAACTGGGTCCTTTGTCAATTTCTTATCTACATATACTAGACAGCAGGGTGCATGATCAGAGATCACAATGTTATCATATAAACAGTTTTGAATCTTGGACCTTAATTCTGTAGAGATCAAAAAGTAGTCAATACGTGAGAATGTCTTATAGGTATTAGAATAACAAGAATAGGCTTTGACTTGTGGTTTCATTTCTCTCCATATATCTAGCAATCTCATTTCTTTCATAAAAGGATTAATGGTCATCCTACATCCATTGTGCGTACAGTGGAGTCCTGTTGATCTGTCTATACTGGGATTCAATGTACAATTAAAATCCCCTGCTATTATATGTTGCCCTGTAAGTGATGATAAAGTGAGGAATAAATTGACAAAGAAGTTTTGATCATCAACGTTGGGGCCGTATAAGTTTACCAGATTTATATTTTCTAATAACAAAGATCCTTGGATGATTAGATATCTTCCAAATTTGTCTCTAATTACATTTTTCATTTGAAATGGGACTGTTTTATGTATGAGAATCATAACTCCCCTAGCTCGGGATGAAAATGATGAGGTGAACACGTTACCTTGCCATCTTCTCCTAATTCTTTTTACATCCTCCTCTAATAGATGAGTTTCTTGTAAAAATACAATTTTTGAATCTATGTCTTTTATTTTATTCATAACTTGTTAAAGTTTTTTAAGATTTTGTAGACCTCTGCAATTCCATGAAGTTAAATTAAGATTAACGCTTAGATATATGATCAATAAGGAGCTTGAGATTACCTTGCAATATGGACATACTCTTACAGAGAAGCAAAAACATGGATGATAGAACATTCATCCTACAAACTAAACAAAAACAAATTCCCTTTCCCCACATTCGTGGTAATCCCCCCAAAATCAAAATATTCCGTCTCCCGTTATAGCTAGTGACTGTTCCACACCTGCGAGGATCAGTCAAACCACTCTCTCTTTCTCCTCTCAATCACCCTGACTCTACTACTATTCTTATGACATTAACTCTCTTCTGTAGTTTTTTCAACATAACTTCAAAGTTTTATAGCAACTTTGTACATCATAGCTTTTTTTTTTTAAAATACAGTCTGTATTTTGTAGACATGTTATATGTTTCAGATCAATCAGATGTCTGTACATATGCTTAAATATTCTACCTTTGTCATGTTCATGCTTAGCTCCCGCCATTCTCCTTTTGGATCTGCTTGATGAGCTCCTGCGCCTCTTGAGGGGTCTTGAAGGTGTGGGTTCTCTCTTTATATGTGACCAGCAGTTTTGCCGGATGAATTACTCCGTGACGAATCCCTAGGTTGTGCAGCTCTTTGCGGGCGGGGTCGAACTGTTTTCTCAATTGTTGTATTCCTGCAGCCAAGTCCGGATAGAACCGCACCTGTTGGTCCTGGTATTTAATTTCCCCTTTAGCTCGCGCCGCGTTGGTGACTGTCATCTTGTCTCTGTAGTTGAGGAACTTCATAATCAGCGTCCTCGGTGGTGTGTTATTATCTCTTGGTGGGCCGATTTGGTGAGCTCTCTCTAAAACGACCGATGACTGCAGATCCGCGTTATTCAGCGCTTCTGGAATCCACTTTTCCAAAAAGGAACATGGATTCTGTCCCTCCGCTCCCTCCGGGAGGCCCACCAGCCTCAAATTATTCCGTCGCGAGCGGGATTCCAAGTCTAGGACGTTATCTTCCAGACGTTTGCATTTTAATTCCAGTGTTTGCAGTTTAGATTGTAGGCTGGTGACGTCATCTTCAGCGCTTGAAATTCGGAGCTCCGCCTGCGACACTCGCTCCATGCAGTCGTTTATTTCCTTTCTCATACCTTCTATCGCTGCTATAATCCCATCAAATTTAGACGAAAGCTCTGTTCTCATGGAGTTGATGGCAGTGAGCACTACGTTTGTCCCCTCTTCAGCAGTTCCCGCTCCGCCGCTGGCTCCCTCCTCTGGCACTGCCTCTGGAGTTTTCTCTGTTTCGACTCGAGCGTGGAAGTCTGTTAGCTTGGGTTGTTTTGTCGAATTACCTTTTCCTCCACCTAATTTTCCAACCTTGGTCTTTACCATATCCGCGCCAAAACGCTGAGATGGGTTTTTGTTCCAATTAAGAGAGTTTTAGTAAAAATTTTATTTTTACGAGCAGAGCAGTGTGTAACACGTCTTCCTACGTGGCCGCCATAACCGGAAGTCCCGCTTATTTATTTTTAGTTTATTTTTTTTCAGCGAGGTCTGCTTTTGACTTCAACTCATAATAGCATTTTTTGGACTACTTATGATATACAGTAGTATGAAAAAATTTGGTCATCCCTTGACGAGTCACATATTCTGATGTTTTCTTTTTTTAATCAGTCTAAGTGTATAGTGTTCCCACACTTAAGCACATGCAGTAACTGCTTATTGATTTATTTTACATTTTGTTAAATTTATGAAATGTAAAGTAAATATAAATGGTAGAAAATGTAAATTTGGTCCAAGCTAGAGATTTTGATTGTATCTCTCAACTGCAGTAGTTTGGAAAAATTGTGTGCATTTGACATTTATGTTTATAATTTAGAGTTATTACAGCAGCCTTGGGGCAGCAGCACCTTTCTGCTGCACCAGAGATGGAGGTCCTCAGAGTTTGGAGGTTATTAATGTTACAGTTGCATATTCACAATTGTCAGTTATTAGAATGGAAATGATCATCAAGAAATGAACTGCTCTTTTCAAAGCCACCAGACTGCTTTAAACAGCAGTTTTAACTCCTTTTTACCTTTAATTTCTGGTGTTGTCCAGTGCCTGTTAGCTTGTCAGCAGGTATTGTTGAAAATGTTTTAAATACAGCATACCTTTAAACCCATATATTTTTTTTTTTAACAAATCAAATTTTTCTAATATCAACCTGGGCTGTCAAAAGCAGTGTATTTTCTGTTTTCTGAGGTGTGTAGTGTGTATGGAAAGCTGTTTTAGTATTTATTCCATAGGTGCACCATATGCGTTCTAAGAGCATTCAAGGCCAAAGCCTTGGAGCAGGAATGGGCGATACCAGTATTTTTCCTTTCGCTATGATACCATTAATTTATGGGACTTTTTCTTTGATACTGATACCGATACTTTTTGCCCAAAATCACATGATTGCAGTTTCATTAACAACTTTATTGCAACTTTTTTATGAAGTATGAGTAAAACTCATGAACATAAACACTTTAATGAAATGCTTATAAAATGATAATAAAATGGAACAATGAGCAAAGTAAACATAATTTTTTTTTTTCCAGTTATAATAAAAACAAGCCTTAAATGAATGCAAAATTAATTTGATTTCTTCATTTGGTGAAGATTCTCAACTGGATTCACGTATTTTTTACTTATGAACTGTTTCACCATTCATCCAAATTCTATGGTAATACCAAGCAGCATATATGTGCAATTTTTTTCACAATGCAACTTTTTTTTTTTTTAAACTATTTATTTTTTACACTATTATTTTGAAAACGTAAATGGTGCTTATTTTGTTTGTTTTTCAAATTTTATGCTGCTTGGTATCACCATAGAATTTGGATGAATGGCGAAACATTTCAGAAGTAATATTTCTTCTGCCACCCCCAATGCTGCTGAGCTCACTCTGCACAGGAGTGAGTGCTTGGCTGCAGTGAGTCTTCGGCTCTGACATCTGATAGGCTGCCATAATCATGTGACACGGCAGACCATCTCTAAAATATGCTTGGGCTGGTTTTTCACTGGTTTTCACACATAAATTTAAAGCCTAAAACTCTGAGAAGTGAAGACAAATTGTACGTTTTGTATTAATGTAATGGTATTGCGATATTTTAAAAAGTATCAACTCCAAAGTTTCGATCAGCTGGTATCGAAGTATCGATACTTGAGTATTGATATGCTAATCCCTACCTTGGAGGCCATGGGCAGCAGTGAATTTGGTCCCCTCATAACCAAGGCCCCCACCCAAAAATAAAATCAGAATAAAAGATAAATTAAAAAAATGAATTTTATGGTAGTAGTTTTAGAAGCCTAACCTAACCTAACTGTTATGTATGAATATGGAGCCAAGGACGAGGCCAGGTGTTGAACTGAACACATGTTCATTAAGGAGGCACTATGCAGCACACAGGTGCATCCACCAGCAGAGAGGTGGCCAAGAGACCGCCCCTCCTGCACACTGCCTTCTTATAGCCGCGGGTGGTGGCGGAACCGGAAGATGGAGCCGCCACCCGTACCACCCCAATAAAATCTCAAACTCTAACACAACACCCTCCCCTTCACAAAAGCCCCCCCCCCAAAAAAAGACACGCACAATTTGGACCCACCCCAATTTGGAACCCGATTCACGCACTAAAAGTAATGCGATAACACAATATAAATGGCCTAACACAGTCATTCCAAAATAACTAAAAGTAGGGGAGATGGGTAGACTGCTACCTCACCCTACACGGCGAAGCTGTTATTCTGCTGCTTGTGCTTCACACAAGTCTACTTAACACAAAATACCACCGTGTCCTAATCTAAACATAACATCAAATTAATTCCCATGAACATATACAAATATACACACGTACAACAATTAACCTATACAAAAATGGCTGGAGAACACAAGTCCGTGGACCCCTGGACCGCCCAGTCATCAGTCCGCTCCTGGAGACAGCTAGCCTTCCGGGCTGCAGCAGGTCTCTTCAGCACCGGTGCGCCTCCTCTTCATCACCACCAGCCGCTCCGCTCATCTAGGCCCACGTTCCACAGTTCCCTCCTGGGCACACTGCAGCTTGTTCGGGTGCGCCATGAACTGTCTAGCAGCTGGAGATGAGCGCCCTTCCATCCGGCCACGACGCGTGACCGTCCTTGGTGCTCCCTCGACCGCAGACCGGCCCGTACCTGCCGTGGTCACTCTCCTCCTGAATCCAGTCCTTGACCCCCAGAGGGATCCCACTCGGCCTGCAGGGTCTCTGCTTGGCATGTTGTTCTACCGTGCCTGACGGTCTGGCCCCGACCTCTTTTAACTCCGCTGCCGCTATTGCCGCTGTGGCCCCCTGTTCACCAGCCCACTTCAGCCGAAATCCGGGAAAAGGTGAAACCAGCCTCTCGATGTTGCCCGTCATCACAGGCGTCCTGTTGTGCCACCCAATAACCTCGTCCAGGGTGATTTGAGCTCTGGCACAGGGACCCTCCTGTGATGACCCTGAATGATATTGGTCTTGCTCACTCTCCAGGGTGCCAGGCAGTTCCTCATCCCACACTGCACTGTCTACCACTCCCAGGATCGGATGGTCCCACATCTCAGCCGATTTGCACCGAGTCGTCAGTTCCCACATTCCCACTGTGGCCAGCCGTCCTCCTCCACAACCACAAAGCGACGCCGGGTCACTCTCAATCCCGACGTACGGGGAAAAACGTCTCACAGTCGTCCAATCCAGCACAGAGCCCACCGCTTCCCTGTCGATCCATAAAAGCACTTCCACCCGTCCCACTCCACCATACAATACGTGTGCCCGTTGGTACTCGGGGACACAGCATGGACAACCGTGGGTGCGTGAGAGTCCTCTTTGTGCCACGGACTTCCTCGCTCGGATCTGTGGCATACCCTGGTGACATGAAGCAAGTGGCCACACTTGCTGCAGCGCTCCACTCTTGCCGAACAACTTCTGGCTTTGAAAAGGTGCTTCGGGCACCCACAGCCCTCATCTTTGGGCTTTCCCTGGGCGGACCTCACATTCCCAGTGTTAGCATCATCCTCCACGCTTTCCACGCTGACCGGGTCCACTGCATGTGCGATCGACTGTGATCCCAGATGTCGGTGTGACAAGCTCTCACTCAGCTCCCGTGACAGTTTATCCACAGCTTCCAGTAGTTGACCTAACTTGATGGTTGTGGGCAGTGTCAGTTCGCCCGAAAACATAAGCAGCTTCGACCTAATTGAAGTGGCGTTGGTGTACTCCACCAACTGATCACGAATCATCTCCTCTTCCAATAGTCCAAGCTGGCACCCGCTGACCAACAGCCCCAAGTATGCCATGAACTGCCGAGTAGACTCGGCCACCCGTTGATGGCGCTGTCGAAACCGAATTTTGCGAACCATGACGTTTTCCAGGGCACAAAAATAGCGCGCCATTAGCTCTACCACTCTGACACATAACTATCACAGCCACCCAGTGTGCTCAGAACACGCTGTTCCTCCACCGCAAAATTGTGCACCAACAACTCACATACCGTCAACTTCTCCTGCTTCCCAAGGTTCAGTGCCACCATGTGTGTCCGGAAAGCGGCGCACCACCTCAATCAGGGAACCGATGGCTTGCTGGGGGGCTCCAAAAACGGCCGAATTTCAGACCCACATGCTTTTATACCTCGTTTTAATCTACTTTTATTCTCGTTGCCAAATGTTATGTCTGAATATGGAGCCAAGGATGAGGCCAGGTGTAGAACTGAACACACGTTTATTAAGGAGGCAGCACACAGGTGCATCTGCCAGGCAGAGAGGTGGCCAAGAGACAGCCCCTCCTGCCCACTGCCCTCTTATAGCCGCGGGTGGTGGCAGAACCGGAAGATGGAGCTGCCACCTGTACCACCCCACTAAAAACCCAAACTCTAACACAACACTAACCTGCATGTTTTTGGCCTGTGGGAGGAAACTGGAGTACCTGCAGAAAACCCACGCGGACACAGGGAGAACATGCAAACTCCACACAGAAGGGTCACCGATGGTCAGGGGGTGGGATCGAACCCACGATGGTTAGGGGGTGGATCCTGTGACCTTCTTGCTATGCTGCCACACTGCTAACCACTGTTCCACCGATCTGCCCAAGGTTCATTGGCGTCAACTGGGGATTCTAAATTGTGCTTAAGTATGAATGTGAGAGTGAAGGGTTGCCTGTCTCTATGTGTTGGCCCTGTGATGGACTGGTGATCTGTCCAGGGTATACCCTGCCTCTCACCCAAAGACGCTGGGATAGGCTCCAGCCTCCCTGCAACCCAGAAAAGATAAATCAGTAGAAGATGGATGGATGGATAGTTTTAGAAGCCATGCTTTCCATTGAAGGTGCTACAATTTTTTTTTAAACATTTATTTATTTTTTTATTTATTTATTTTTTTTTTTGTAACTTAAGATTTTTATTCATTTTTCATTATATATATTGCATTCAGATCACAGTCTACATTTAAAAAAAAAAACAAAGGGGCTAGAGTAAAAAAAGAAAAAGGAGAAAAAAAAAAAGGGGGGGGGAGACAAATGTTGGAGCATCAAGTTTTTAGTTTCCATCTCTTAATTCTTCTGGTTTTTTCAGTGTCTTTGGTTATTCTTTCAATATCTGTCTCGTTGTTGCACTTTGTAGTGTGTCCATTTCCGCCATTTTTTTTCCCATAGTCCTTCTTGCATTCTTTGTCGATATGTTAGTTTTTCCATCATACGTATGTCCTCAATAATGTCAGTCCATTGCTCTTGGTCAGGAAGAACTTCTGATCGCCATTTTTTTGTGATTGTTTTTTTACATGCAATCAACAAGATTTTAACTAGATATCTGTCCTCAGCCTGTATAACATTGTCTCTTTTAAGATCACATAGGTACATCAAGTTACAGTTCATTGGTATATTATATCCTAATATCCTCTGTATTGTCACATGTATAGATTTCCAGAATGATGAGATTTTGCAGCATTTCCAAAACATATGCGAGTGGTCTGCATTTTGAGCCCCACATCCCCTCCAGCATATAGATTGGGTATTTGTATACTTTCCTTGAATCTGTGGTGTAATGAAAAAGCGAATCAGGTTTTTCCATCCAAATTCCCTCCATGTTCTTGAATTTGTTGACGTGTGTTGTGTTTTCCATATTTCCTGCCAGCTTTCTTCTGTTATGTTTAAATTGAGCTCTTTCTCCCATTTCTCCTTTATATAGTTACTTGAATGATTGTTTGCCATAAGTTTCTGATATAGCTTTGAAATAATTCTTGTTTTATTTCCTGTATATGAGCTTAAAATGAATTGTATAATCTCGCTCACATCTGTTTGGAGGTTATGCCTAATCTTCTTCATATAATAGTCTCTCATCTGCAGATATCTGAAGAATTCCGATCTTTCTAGTTTAAATTTTCTCCTGATGTTTACAAAGCTCCCGAGATCTTTTTTTCCGATATTGCCCCATGCTGTGATTCCCTTGTTCACTAGATTTTTGTATCCCCTATCTTGTTTTGCCGGTTCAAACTGACTGTCAAATGCTACCCATTTCAATAGTTTTATGTCTTCCTTTATATTATGCTTTTGTACTATTTTATACCACAGTTCTAAAGTAAATTTAGTGATTGGGTCTATTTGTTTGATTTGCTTATATGCATCTTTATCTCCTGTTATGCTTTGTACTGGGAGTCCCTCAATTTCCTTTTCCATTTCTTTCCATTTTGCCTCATATCCCTCGTCGCACCAACATATGATATATCTTATTTGTGCTGAGTAGTAATATTCCTTTAGACTCGGTAGGCCCATGCCTCCTTTCTCTTTTGGTAACTGGAGAGTTTTATATTTCACTCTTGGTTTTTTACCTCCCCAAACAAATCTCGATATCATCCTGTCCCACTTTGAGAATTGGGCATCTGGAATCTCTGTTGGTATAGCCTGGAAGAGGTAAAGTAATCTAGGTTGTATGCTGATTTTGACTGTCTCAATTTTTGAATTCAGATCCATATTTAAGATTGACCATCTATCAATATCTTTTTTTATTTCTTGTTCCAACCTATCATAGTTTGCTTTATAGATTTTGCTTAGATCTTTAGGTATGTTCACTCCAAGGTATTTTATTTCTTTTTGTTTCCAGTTTAGTTTGATCTTATCAGTTATCTGGTTTAGAGGGTTATAGTGGAATGTCAGTATTTGTGTTTTTGTTATGTTTATCTTGTATCCTGATAATTTTCCAAAATTTTCTATCAAGTTCATCATTTCCATTATTGATTCATCTGGTTGTTCAAGGTAAACTATAATATCGTCTGCAAATAGCCCAATCTTGTGTTCCGCCCCCTTTATTGTTACACCTTTTAATTTCTTATTTTGTCGTATCGCTTGAGCCAGTGGCTCTATGAACAGAGCAAACAAGGTGGGCGATAAGCAGCATCCCTGCCTAGTTGATCTTTGTATATTTACTTTGTCTGTTAAGCTACCGTTTATCTTGATTCTTGCCACAGGTTCTTGATACAGCGTCCTTATGCATTGTACTGATTTTTCGTTAAATCCAAAGCGTTCCAGCACACTATATAGGAATTTCCAGTTAACCCTGTCAAATGCTTTTTCTGCGTCTAAACTCATTATTACTGCGCTTTTCTTTTCTTTATGTATTTGATTAATTATATGTATTGTTCTCCTGATATTGTCATGTGTTTGGCGTCCCTCTATGAAACCAGTTTGATCATCTTCTATCAATTCCGTCAAGAATGTCTTTATTCGTTTACATATAATTGTTGTATATATTTTATAATCCACATTTAATAAAGAGATTGGCCTATAGTTTCCGCATTGTTCTCTATCTTTCCCTGGCTTTAAAATGACTGAAATAATGGCTTCGTTCCATGATGGAGGTATTTTGTTGTTGTTCAACATCCAATTAAATGACTTTAGAAGCTGTGGTGTGAGTTCTTCTATAAACAGTTTATAAAACTCAGATGGGTATCCATCACTACCTGGTGATTTACCGTTTTTAAGTGACTTAATCACATCTCTAATCTCTTGTGTTGTTATTTCTGCTGTTAGCTTTTCATTTTGTTGATTTCCTATTGATGGCAAGTCCAATGTGCATAGAAATTTTTTAATATCTTTAGTATTTGTTTCTTCAGGTTGCGAGTATAGTTCTTGGTAGAAATTATGGAATATTTCTTCGATGTTTTCTGGGTTAACTGTGGTTTTATTTGTGGTGGGGTCTTTAATTTTATATACATTATTCATTGTTTGTTGTTTTCTTAACCGTTTTGCCAGCAGTTTTGTGGCTTTTGGTCCCGTTTCATAATATTTTTGCTTTAGATATCTATTTTTCCTTTCAATTTCATCCATTTGTGTTTCTTTTATCTTTATTTTTTCTTCTTTAATTTCTTGATATATTTTTGGGTCATTTGTGCTTTGATGTTTATGTTCTAATTCCCTCAGTCTCTCACATCTTTGTTCATATGCTTCCAGTTTAGTCTTATTTGCTTTTCCTGTTTCAACAATTAATTTACCTCTTAACACGGCTTTTAGTGCATCCCATAGTATTGTTGGGTCCACTTCTTCATTGTCATTCTCTTGGATATATTCATTTATGTTTACTTTTATTCTTTCTTTCATTTTATCATCATTTAACAGTCCTACATTAAGTTTCCATGTTGTTTGTCGTTTTCTATTGTTTAAATTTATTTCCATGTATATAGGATTATGATCTGATATTTCTGCCCCTCCAATCCAACAATTTCTCACCCTGTGTCTGTCATCTTCATTCATAAGGAAGTAATCTATTCTAGAGTGTACTTTATGGACTGCTGAATAATGTGTATAGTCTTTTTCGAGTGGGTGCAGGTCCCTCCAAATGTCTACCATACCCATTTCTGCCAGTGAGGTTCTTATGAATTTTGTTACATGTTTTTTTGTCTTCTTAACACTTGTTGTATCAATTTCATGATCCATGACAGCATTTAAGTCTCCTCCACAAATTAGGACTCCTTCACTGTGTGTTGCTATGAGATCAAACAGATGTTGAAAAAAACCCTTGTCACTTTCTGGTGGGGCATAGATGCTCACTAATGTGATCTGCATTCCATCTATGCTACCCTTTATTATTACATACCTGCCTTCTTTATATCCTGGATTTCCTGTTCACATTCAAATTGTATTTTATTTGAGATTAGTATCATAACCCCCCTTTTAGTTCCTCCCTTAAATGAACTGTAGTAGGAGTTCTTATAGCCAAATCTCTTTAGTTTCACATGTTCTGTCTTGCTCAAATGTGTCTCTTGCATAAATATAATTTCGGCTTTTTCTTTCTTGAATTTTCTTATTATTCTTTCCCTTTTAACAGGTGAGTTCAGACCATTCACGTTTAGTGTTATTATCTTAAGATTTTTACCCATAATCATGTTTTTCCATTTTTTTAACTTGTGCTCCTAGCCCCTTTAACAACAAAAATAACACATATTTATATAAAAACACATTAAAAAATCTCGACCTCCGTACTTTGGGCCTTTCTTCTGCCCACTGGTCCCTGTTGGTGGGTGGAGGGATTGTCCTCACCGAGTGTAGGGTCCTCCCTAGACCTGTATTTACTATCCAAGAAATAGTCATTAGTCTAGAAATGTCCAACAAATATCACTTAAACCTCTCCTAGCCGTCTGTTTCTCTTTTACCTTGTCTTCTTGGCCTTCATTTCTTCTGTGTCTTTCTTAATCTTTGTTATAATCTAGGCTTTCAGTTGAAAGCCTTGTAGTCTTTCCTGGGCCCGCTGCGCCACGTCTCCCCCCGTCTTTTGCCGTTCACTCGCCTCCACTCCGGCTGTCGTGATGCGTTCAGGGCCTCCGCTGCTCCTACCGTTTCCTCCGGCACGTACACCTCAAGGCCCCGCTCCATCATGTCCTGCGCTGCCTCTCTGGCTGTGTTGTAGGTTCTTACGCCGTTCTCCCAATGAATCCTCATCTTCGTTAGCGGCGTTTGGAATCTAATTTTTTTTTCTTTCAGCGTTTTTTTAATGTTGGCATATTTCTTCCGCTGCTGCACAATTTCCGCCGGGTAGTCATGATCAAAGAATATCTGCTTGTCGCCGATTCGTATCTTTTTTTTCCACACTCGTGTCAGGATTCTTTCCTTTACATCATATTTCAGAAAGTTTACCACAACTGACCTGGGTGTAGAGCGTGGGTTCGGGTTCTGTGCTGAGGCTCTGTGCGCTCGTTGAATCTGCAGATCCGCTTCGCTGGGCAGTTCCAGCTCTTTTTTTAAGAACTGATCTATGAATTTCGTCATCGAGTTGCCTTCAATGCCCTCCGGGATCCCGAAGATGCGTATATTGCCCCGTCTGGACCTGCTCTCCAAGTCGGTTACTTTCTCCTGCATCCTCTGCATTTGTGCCGTCAGGGTCTGCAGCTGTTCGCTTGCCTCGCTATTCCAATCTTCCAGCTCTGATATTCGGGCCTGCGCTTCTGTCATACACGCCCGCTGGGAGCGCAGCTCCTCCATGTTTTCTGCTAGCTTGCGCTCCATTTCTCTTCGGAGGCCCATAATTTCTTCCTTAATCTCTTTTTTCAGCTCCTCCTTAAGAGCCGCTAAATCCTGTTGTAGCTGTCGTTTGAAGTCTCTCAACTCTTTACCCAAACTGGCGATGCCAGTGTTCATGGTATCGAGTTTTGTGTCTTCCATTTTCTCTGCTGCGGTCACCTCGTTTTTTTGGGCCCCGTGTTCAGCGGTTTCTCCTGCGTTGTTGAAGAGGAATTCTTTAATTTTACTCTGCTTTTGTCCTTGTGCCCGGCTCCTTCGTGTTTTCATCCCTTAGTTTATTGATCCGCTTATGTCGAGTTGGCCATTTACCGATGATTTTTAATCCGGCTAGGGAGAGCTCTCTGTTTAAGCGTTATGTCTCTCCGCCATCTTCCCGGAAGTCTCTTAAACATTTATTTTAACAGGAAGTCCCATTGACAGAGTTATACAGTTGACAGAATTATGAACCCCCCCATGAAAATGTCTTTTTTAAAAAAGTATTTGTGCTGATAAAGAGCGCAAATAATTTTTAACGCAGCTTTTCCAAACATCCTAGTTGTCTTTAGAAAGCATAAATTATTTTACTTTTCACACCGAAACAAAATAATTTCACAAAAAACAAAAACTACCGGGGTCAATATTATGAGCCTCTTAAAAAACTGACTTTTTTTTATTGAGCCGCAGCACAAACCACTGCTGTGCAGTGATGCACTTTAACTTTGTAATGCTCAAAACTTGTAAAATCAAGTTAAAACTGAGGGTTATCTTCCAATTTACACACAGTATAAAAACTTCAGAAAGGGCTTGAGCTGTCACTTGAGAAAGCATCATTCCAAAAACAAAAAAAATTAGTTTAGACTTGAGAAAAAGAATTGTTGATGCTCACAAAGCTGGAGATGGATATACAAAGTTTTACAAAGTTCAAAGTGTCAAGAACTGGAGTGCGAAGTATGATCAAGAAATTCAAAGAGAGCCACACAGTACAGAACAAGCCTAGCCAGAGGTAGGAAGTGAAAGACTTCAAAGACTCTGGAAAGAAAAATAGTGAGAGACATGTCTAAAGGCCCCAGAAGAACTGCTGAGACACCAGTGAATGACTTAGCGAAGTCGTGAATTGTCATTTCAAAGAAGATGATTACTAGAACCCTGCACAGGAATGGACTGCGAGGTTGCAGACCAAGAAAAACTCCACTTCTGCAGAAGAGACACCTTCAACCCAGACTGAAGTATGCTAAGGACAAGTGGAGAAAGATTATGCATACCGGAACTATGTCCTTTGGTCAGATGAGATGGAACTAGAGTTCTTTGGTCATAGAGACACTGCTGATGTTTGGAGAACGAAGGGAGAGAACACCGTCCCCACAGTGAAACACGGTGGTAGGAGTATTATGCTGTGGGAATGTTTCTGTGTGTCTGGAACTGTGTGAAAGGAATCTTGAAGAAAGGATAGACAGTGGATATAAAAAGTCTACACACCCCTGTTCAAATGCCAGGTTTTTGTGATGTAATAAATGAGACCAAGATAAATCACTTAAAAAATTTTTTCCACCATTAATGTGACCTATAACCTGTGCAACCAAATTGAAAAACAAACTGAAATCTTTTAAGGGGAAAAATGAAAAACTCACAATAACTTGTTTGCATAAATATGCACACCCTCTTATAACTGGGGATGTGGCTGTGTTCAGAATTAACCAATCACATTCATACTCATGTTAAATGGAAGTCAGCACACACCGGCCACCATTTAAAGTGCCTCTGATTAACCCCAAATAAAGTTCAACTGTTCTAGTAGGCTTTTCCTGACATTTTTGTAGTCACATCTTACAGCTCAAGCCATGGTCGGCAGAGAGCTTCCAAAGCACCAGAGGGATTGTCAGGAGCCAAGCTGGCTTGGTTTCCCTGGCTCGGTCCTGAACTCCCTGTGGGTTTAGGTGCCGCTGTTTATGTATTTATTATGTATTTCATTGTGCTTCCTTATCCCTAGTCACTGCCCTCTGGCCAGCAGCTGTGAGGCAGCTCTCTTTGGCTCACTCTTCTGTGAGCACTGGCTGACAGCCTGCCGGTCCGACCACGCCCCCTCACTCATTACCATCAGCTGTTCCCAGTCCCGTTTGCCATCTCCCTGCTTCTCGCACAGGTGCTCGCAATCACATCACCAGCAGTGCGTGTGCTTAAGCAGCCTTTTGCCAGTCACGCACTGCTGGGTATTTGACTGTATGTATTGTCAGTGAACTGTCAGTGCATTGTCTGTGAGTTGTTTATTGTCAGCTCTATTACCACGTGTAGCCACTCTGCATTTGTCGTGGTTCTCTCGCGTCCTTATAGCAATTCCGGTTGTGGGACGCCAGTGTGGCTACACGTGTCTCTTCATGCGTTCGCTGGGCGATGCCGGCCCCCCGAACGCCAACCGTGTGTTCCTTTGTATTTTTTGTAAGTCTTCACCTTTGGGAACTGTTTGTCATCAGTCTTTATGTTCAATAAATGAGTTGTGGTGTACCCTTGCATGTAAATCCTCATCATTTACCTTTCACTGTGCACTGCATAAAAGCGCACGGGGAGGTCCATGACAGGGATCTCATTGTTCAAAGGTATCAGTCAGGAGAAGGGTACAAAAGAATGGCCAAGGCATTAAATATACCACGGAACACAGTGAACACAGTGAACACAGTCATCATCAAGTGGAGAAAATATGGCACAACAGTGACATTACCAAGAACTGGACGTCCCTCCAAAATTGATGAAAAGACAAGAAGAAAACTGGTCAGGGAGGCTGCCAAGAGGCCAACAGCAACATTGAAGGAGCTGGAGGAATTTCTGGCAAGCACTGGCTGTTTAATATATATGACACCAATCTCCTGTCTAGGGTGGCAAGATGGAAGCCTTATCTTACGAAGAAAAACATCCAAGCCCAGCTACATTTTGCAAAAACACATTTGAAATCTCCCAAACGCATGTGAGAAAATGTGTTATGGTCTGATGAAACCAAGGTTGAACTTTTTGGCCGTAGTTCCAAAAGGTATATTTGGCACAAACACAACACTGCTCATCACCAAAAGAACACCATACCTACAGTGAAGCATGGTGGTGGCAGCATCATGCTTTGGTGCTGTTTTTCTTCAGCTGGAACTGGGGCGTTAGTCAAGGTGGAGGGAATTATGAACAGTTCCAAATACCAGCCAGTGTTGGCACAAAACCTTCAGGCTTCTGCTAGAAAGCTGAAGATGAAGAGGAACTTCATCTTTCAGCATTACAATGACCAAAAGCACACATCCAAATCAACAAAAGCGTGGCTTCACCAGAAGAAGATTAAGGTTTTGGAATGGCCCAGCCAGAGTCCAGACCTGAATCTGATCGAACATCTGTGTGGTGATCTGAAGAGGGCTGTGCACAGCAGATGTCCTCGCAATCTGACAGATTTGGAGCGTTTTTGCAAAGAAGAGTGGGCAAATATTGCCACATCAAGATGTGCCACGCTGATAGACTCCTACCCAAAAAGACTGAATGCTGTAATAAAAGCCAAATGTGCTGCAACAGAGTATTAATTTAAGGGTGTGCATATTTATGCAAGCAGGTTATTGTTTTTTATTTTTCCCCTTGAAAGATTTCAGTTTGTTTTTTGATTAGGTTGTACAGGTTATACAGTGGGGCAAAAAAGTATTTAGTCAGCCACCAATTGTGCAAGTTCTCCCACTTAAAAGATGAGAGAGGTGTCCAATTTTCATCATAGGTATACCTCAACTATGAGAGAAAAAATGAGAAAAAAAAAATCCAGAAAATCACATTGAAGGATTTTTAATGAATTAATTGGTAAATTCCTTGGTAAAATAAGTATTTGGTCACCTACAAACAAGCAAGATTTCTGGCTCTCACAGACCTGTAATTTCTTCTTTAAGAGGCTCCTCTGTCCTCCACTCGTTACCTGTATTAATGGCACCTGTTTGAACTCGTTATCAGTATAAAAGACACCTGTCCACAACCTCAAACAGTCAGACTCCAAACTCCACTATGGCCAAGACCAAAGAGCTGTCAAAGGACACCAGAAACAAAATTGTAGACCTGCACCAGGCTGGGAAGACTGAATCTGCAAAAGGTAAGCAGCTTGGTGTGAAGAAATCAACTGTGGGAGCAACTATTAGAAAATGGAAGACATACAAGACCACTGATAATCTCCCTCGATCTGGGGCTCCACGCAAGATCTCACCCCGTGAGGTCAAAATGATCACGAGAACGGTGAGCAAAAATCCCAGAACCACACGGGGGGACCTAGTGAATGACCTGCAGAGAGCTGGGACCAAAGTAACAAAGGCTACATCAGTAACACACTACGCCGCCAGGGACTCAAATCCTGCAGTGCCAGACGTGTCCCCCTGCTTAAGCCAGTACATGTCCAGGCCCGTCTGAAGTTTGCTAGAGAGCATTTGGATGATCCAGAAGAGGATTGGGAGAATGTCAGATGAAACCAAAATAGAACTTTTTGGTAAAAACTCAACTTGTCGTGTTTGTAGGAGAAAGAACACCATACCTACTGTGAAGCATGGGGGTGAAAACATTATACTTTGGGGCTGTTTTTCTGCAAAGGGACCAGGACAACTGATCCGTGTAAAGGAAAGAATGAATGGGGCCATGTATCGTGAGATTTTGAGTGAAAACCTCCTTCCATCAGCAAGGGCATTGAAGATGAAACGTGGCTGGGTCTTTCAGCATGACAATGATCCCAAACACACTGCCCGGGCAACGAAGGAGTGGCTTCGTAAGAAGCATTTCAAGGTCCTGGAGTGGCCTAGCCAGTCTCCAGATCTCAACCTCATAGAAAATCTTTGGAGGGAGTTGAAAGTCCGTGTTGCCCAGCGACAGCCCCAAAACATCACTGCTCTAGAGGAGATCTGCATGGAAGAATGGGCCAAAATACCAGCAACAGTGTGTGAAAACCTTGTGAAGACTTACAGAAAACGTTTGACCTCTGTCATTGCCAACAAAGGGTATATAACAAAGTATTGAAATGAACTTTTGTTATTGACCAAATACTTATTTTACCGAGGAATTTACCAATTAATTCATTAAAAATCCTTCAATGTGATTTTCTGTATTTTTTTTTCTCATTTTGTCTCTCATGGTTGAGGTATACCTATGATGAAAATTGGAGACCTCTCTCATCTTTTAAGTGGGAGAACTTGCACAATTGGTGGCTGACTAAATACTTTTTTTTTTCCCCACTGTAGGTCACAGTAATGGTGGAAAAAGTTTTGCAATGATTTATCTTGGTCTCATTTTTTACATCACAAAAACCTGGCATTTGAACAGACAGGGGTGTTTAGACTTTTTATATCCACTGTAGAAAGATTTTGAATTAAAACCTCAAGCAGTCAATGGCAAAACTGGGTCTGGGTCGTCGTTTTGGCTCCCAACACAACAACGCTGCTCCTGGAGAAGAGCTACCGCCAGAAGACCACAGTCAACGTTATTGATTGGCCCACGCAAAGTCCTGACTTGAATCCCATTAAAAATCTGTGGGGTGAACTGAAGATCAAGATCCACACAAGAAGACCATCAAATCTGGAGGAGATTGAGAGATTCACCAGCAGAGCAGGTAAAACAGCAGAAAAGAAAATGCAGAGCAGCAGAGAAAAGACGGAGAAAAACAAAATTAACTTCACTACCATACTCTATGTGAACAATTGAAAATACTGTATGTAATAACATGGTCAAACAAACCAGAAACTCCTACTTCACCAAAATAATAAATAATCACAAAAACAGTCCTAGAATCCTTTTCTCCACTATTGATGACCTGATCAACCCTGATTTTAAGAAGTCCACCATGATGCCTGCAGACTCACTATGTGAGGACTTTGCAGATCACTTCAGAAGTAAAACAGATGTTATTAGATCTAATCTTTTTTCAACGAGTTCAATGTCTAAAACTGTATTTTAGACATTAAATGATGGATGGCAGCAAACTTTCTTCAGCTTAACCAGGACAAAACTGAAGTTTTAGTCACCGGTCCTGAAGCTCAGAGAGAGAAAATTTCATTAGAATTATGTAGTTTGTCCTTTACCCCATCCCAACATGTTAAGAATTTGGGTGTCATATTGGACTCAGAGCTTGGCTTTACTCCACATATTAAAAATATAACACAGACAGGATTCTACCACCTAAAGAATTTTGCCAGAGTTTGCCCACTTCTCTCTCAAGCAAACACAGAGATACTGGTGCATGCTTTTTTCACCAGCTGTATTGATTACTGTAATGCCGTGCTCTCTGGTCTTCCCAAAAAGACAATTTCAAATCTGCAGTTATTACAGAATTCAGCTGCATGTGTTCTGGCAGACACCAGACAGCAGGCTCACATCGTGCCGGTTTTGGAATCACTGCATTGGCTCCCTGTGTCCTTCAGGATTGATTTTAAGGTTCTTTTACTGGTTTATGAATGTCTACATGCTCTTGGGCCTTCTTATTTGTCAGAACTACTTTTGACATATGAGCCCCCACTGCCCTTGAGGTCCTCTGGCACTGGTCTTTTAATTATTGCTACTGTCAGAACACGCACCCACAGTGAGGCGGCTTTTAGTTACTACGGCCCACGTCTGTGGAACAGCCTGCCGGAGAACATCAGGGCTGCCGAGAGTGTTCGTGTTTTTTAAAAGCAGGCTCAAGACCTACTATTTTAACCTTACTTTTGATTAGTTTCCCATTTTAATTTTCTTAATTTCTGATTTTAAACTTATTTTATGTTATTCGTGTTATAATTATTCACTTTGTTATTAAATACTATTACATTTTGAACTGTTTGAATTTAAATGAGTGTGTGTGCTTATGATTATCTTTTTATTAACAAATTCTGTATTTTATTATTATTTATTATTGATAGTTTTATTCCTCTTATTATCCTGTCCTAACTCCATTGTTTCCTCATGGGGGAGCCCTCCCATTGGGAGTTGCCTGGTTCTGGCTGCAGGGCGCTGGCCTGTTACTGCCCTGGCCCACCCAATGACTGGTCTTTAGCGGTGGCAGAGGTTGTGTCCCTGTGGCTATGGACTTGGCGCTTCCCTCGTGTTGATGGCTCCCTAAGATGGTGCTTGTACACCTGGATCCTCAGCGCTTGGCCATGTCTCACATTGATGAGTGTGTGTGTGTGTGTGTGTGTGTGCCTGCCTGCCTGCCTGTATGGGGTGGGAAGGGGGTGTAATTGTGTTATATTTTTAATTTGTAAAGCACTTTGTGCTACAAATTTTTGTATGAAAAGTGCTATATAAATAAAATTTTGATTGATTGATGGACCAAAGAAGAATGGGCTGGGATTGCTCAGGAGACATGTGTGAGACTTGTTGAACACTACAGCAAATGATTGCAGGCTGTTATCCAGCAAAAAGGATTCACAATTGACTGTTAGTATCAGGGGGCTCATAATTTTGACTCTGGTAGTTTTGGGGTTTTTTTTGTGAAATAATTTTGGCTCTGTGTGCAAAGTAAAATAAGCATCAAAAATAAAACTAGGATGTTTGGAAAAGCTGTGTTTAAAAATTCTTGGCGCTGTTTAGCAGCACATGGGAAATAATATTTTTTTAAAAATGAAAATTTCAAAGGGGGGCTCATAATTCTGTCCTCAAGTGTATATATTTCAAATTTATATACTGAAGAATATATTACAGTATATACTTTGAACATCTATGCTTAAAATTATACCTCAGTATGACTTTTATTCAGACTGTCCAGCCCTGCATAATGTTGTATTTTTTTCCATGTCATATGGAGAGTCTGTGTTTACATCATTTCCTTTAAAGAATATATAGAGTGGCCAAATTTCTGCATACCACTGTAGTAGTTATAGTCATAACTGTGCTCCTGAGTGCATCTGCTTTTATTGTGTTATTTATCTGTCTTATTGAGCCTCATATTACACCCCCATGCATGCACATCCACCTTTTTAACTGTTCTCTCCTTTCTTGCTTCTTCTCCACAGTATTTCAAGTATGTTTTTCCAGACGGAGTGGATACTGTAATCGTCAAGGTCAACGCTGATAACAAGTTCCCCTGTTCTGTTATGTCCATTCAGGACATCCAGGTACACTAAGGACACAAGTTATTTTAGACCACATTATTGTCATTATTCACATATGTACCACAAAATTGCAATTCCTTAAGAAAGCTACATTGAGACATCAATGACTTAATGGTAACAGTGCATACTACAAGAGCATATTGTTCAACTGCAGTGATTCCTGATTCAATTTCAAGCTTGAGCATTTTTAAAATGGATAAAATGAAAACAAATCATAATTAATTTTTCTTTTTTTTATCAGACAAAAAGGTAGAAGATTTTTTTTTTTTTTACTTTGACATGTTTCAACTGACACCTGCAGGTTCTTCAGAAGTGTCAGCTGCTTTCTGTGACGTGTCGTTTGATCAGCAGTTTTCCTTAGGCATGGCCAGCCTGATGGACCTGACAGATCCACCACGCTGTCTATCATCCTATGTTTATCACCCTCACTCAGGCGGGCTGATCAGTTTATGGGCAGACCAGCACGACAGCTTTCAGGCAGCTGTCTGCTACAGGCATGCTTGCACACGAGCTATGGCGTTGCTCAGTGCTGAAATGTTCAATCACATTGGTAGCACTGCAGAGTTGGTCCTTGTGCTTTGTTTACCATGCTCCACCTCCACTCTGCGTGTACCCTTTGGACAAGTCCGGTCTGTATGGGGTTGTAATGTGGCGTGTGTTTGGGTCTGGACTTGTTGTTGATCAACCTATAAGCATCTCACGATCGACTGGTGTGGCACCCCTGTCCTACCGCATATATACACATTATGTCAGTTCTTAATGCATGTTGTCTCACATTCTAACTGCACCAGTAATGTGAATTGGCGCTGCATCCATTCATCCATTCACATTTTGCAGGAATGTCTACTCCTCCTTGGCAATTGCCCCGATGCTCACCAAACTCACCCATATTGATCCTCAGATGGGTCTGCATTCACATTGTGTTCAAGGTCAGGGTGAAAGATCAGGAGACCTGGGCACTCCCAAGGTGGTTTAATCAGAATGAGCTATGCCATCTGATTCTCTTTTCCCATACAGAGCACAGTATCCACTGTTACTCTTTTCACTGAAGCAAACTGCTGCCATCATTACAGTGGAACTTTTTGTGTTTCCTTATTGTCATACTGTGAACAGCATACTGTATGTATTCACCATGGGAGATGCTCATAATACAAATGTCTAAAGTTTGCATGTGTTTGATATCAAAGAGAAATCAAATCTAGACCATGAACCGTTAAGTGTCAAAGGGATGTCCAACCCTTGAATGTTTGAATGATTCATATTTCTCCCCCCTTTCCTTTTTTCTCTATTCAGTGCCCTGTTTATGACCTTGACAACAACGTGGCCTTCATTGGCATGTACCAGACTATGACAAAAAAAGGTGCCATCACTGTGCAGGTAAATCATCACACTCTGACAGCAGTGTTTCCCCTACCATTAGGTGGATGCTCCACCCCCCTAACGGCAACCCCTGCCCCCCTTTGAAGGTCAAGTTGATTTTATTTTCTGTATAGTACCAGATTACAACAGAATTCATTTAAGGTTACCTTTCTTGCAGAATAGTTCTATACCTTCTTCTTTTATTAAATAAACCAAATAGCCTTATGTTATTTCTGTCTATAAATGGTCGGATGTTTACAATTCTACTCTCTCTACTCTGTGTCGTGCGCACATGGTGGAGTTACGCCCCGATGCATACTAGTAATGTCGATCATAAAAATTCCTCGTCAATGAGTTTATCTATTTCTTTATTTATTCCACAAATTTTTTACTGTCAACACGTTGTTTAATTTAAAAGTTAATGGGTATGTTAAGTTATAACTGTTTAAGTGAAGAAAGAGAGAAACGCATGATGGTGAAACGGAGAGAAAATCACAGAAAAGAAGAGACCAAAAAAGCAAGACTTGGCTTTCCAAAGTATGGGAGCAGCTTACTGAAAATAAATAAATGAATGAAGTTAAATGTAGACTCTGTAAAGCAGAGTTGCGATATCACAGCAGCACTACAGTGAAGCATCCATCCGCCCTCCTCCCCCTCTCCCTCTGCTCCGTTGCCCTGGCTCTGGCCACCTGTCAGCAGCCTCCGCTGCACTCTGTCCCAGTGGTGAATGGCCAAAGTTGGGCACCTCTAAACACCACACTGGCACGTTTAGTGAGTAAAGTTAGAGCTTTTTATTTTCAATGACCAACTTTCTCAGCCTGAGAAAACTGAAACACAGTTAATATGTGCTGTTTATGATTACCTATCGGGCAATAATCTCTCTTGGAGGATGGTTGCTGATGACTGAGCTGTTTCAGTTATGCTGGCTAAGGTATTAAGTGCAGTAAATTAGTGAATTGCAGGAGTAGCTTACTCTTTTTCATCTTCTCCATAATTCTCACTGTAATATTAGCCCTCATTGTGATTATTAGTGCATCTCAGGAAATTAGAATACCATAATTTGTAATTTAATTAAAAAATAACTTGTAACCATAATCACTGAAAATAAATTGAAATGGCTTAAATATTTCACTGTATGTGTAGTGAATGCTCACATTCCAGCACTGCAGTTTAAAGCGTTTGTAAACTGTTATTTTGGACAGGAAGAAGTTCTTTTAATTTTCATCTGAAGCCTAACTGAATGTTTAAACTTCTAGACACAGCAAAAGTTCAAATAAGATGGATTAGTTTGTTTTTCTTTTTTTTTTTTTAATCTTTTTTACTTTTACGGACTTAAGTGTTACTCTAGTTTGTTTTGAATATGCAGAGTTACAACAGCCATCCATGCCGCAGCAGAAACTGATATTTGAGTTTTTGCACTTTATTTTTTGGGTCAAAAGACTCCACTTTAATGTCTGTTATTTAATTGTGTTGCTATAAACACTTTTGATTAAGATGTCAAGTTCAAGTTTCATGGGTCATTATTGTATTTAGCTATGGAAACTTTTTATAATACGCTACATTATACACTGCCTGGCCAAAAAACCCCCAAAAAACCTCAAAGTCACTACCATCAAAAAAAAAAAAAGGCTTCAATTTGCTACGGAGCATAAAGATTGGACTCTGGAGCAATGGAAGGTCATGTGGTCTGATGAGTCCAGATTTACCCTGTTCCAGACTTATGGGCGCATCAGGGTAACAAGAGAGGCAGATGAAGTGATACACCCATCATGCCTAGTGCCTACCATACAAGCCTGTGGGGCAGTGCTGTGATCTGGGGTTGCTGCAGTTGGTCAGGTCTATGTTCAGCAACGTTATGTGCCCAAAGAATGAGGTCAGCTGACTACCTGAATATACACTGCCTGACCAAAAAAAAAAAAGTTACACACTCTAATATTTCGTTGGACCACCTTTACCTTTGATTATGGCATGCATTTGCTGTGACATCATTTCAGTAAGCTTCTGCAGTGTAACAACATTTATTTTTGTCGAGAGTTGCATTCATTTTTCACCAAGCTCGTGTATTGATGATGGGAGAGTCGGACTACTGTGCAAATTCTTCTCCAGCACATCCCAAAGATTCTCAATGGGGTTAAGGTCTGAACTCTCTGGTGGCCAATCCATGTGGGAAAAAGATGTCTCATGCTCCCTGAACCACTCTTTCACAATTCGAGACCGATGAATCCCGGCATTGTCTTTGAATATGCCCGTGCCATCGGAGAAGAAAAAATGCATTGATGGAATAACCTGGTCATTCAGTATATTCAGGTAGTCAGCTGACCTCATTCTTTGCGCACATAATGTTGCTAAACCTAGACCGGATCAATAGAAGGCTCTTACCTAATATTTGCTTAGTTAAATCCAGGTGGTGACTCTTTTTTTGGGGCCAGGCAGTGTATTAAGGTAGAGGCGGACGACAAGGTGATTTTCACAGGTGTGCAGACTTAAACAAGTGAAGTAAAATATACACTGGAGCCCCGAACAGGAGGTGTGCCAATAAGGAAGCAGAGATGGTGGACATGACAGAAATAATAGTGATTAGTCAAAAATAGTACTTTATAAGTCGGTGTCTGTTCTTTCCCCCCAAAGCTGTAAAGCTAGGGCAAACACTGGACGGATTTATTTATGTAGGTGAAATACAGACCATGGTCACAGCTTTGCTCACAGTAGCCATTTTGACAAACTGGCAAGAACATTGTGGGGATATTAATCATATTAACAAATGTTGTGTTCCATGTTGTCACATAGCATTAAACAAACTGGTTAGTAAGATCACTACCACTATTTTATCTCAGTGTATCGGTTGTGAAATGGGCCTTTTGGATGTCAGAATGACAAAGCCTGGTATAGATTTGTGCACAGACGCTATGTTTTTTCTTATCTTGTGTCTCTTTGTGTTGCTCAGAGAAAAGATTTCCCCAGCAACAGTTTCTATGTGGTGGTAGTAGTAAAAACAGAGGACGAAGCATGTGGAGGTCCGCTGCGCTTCTACCCTCTGCGACCTGATGAGATAATTGACGCTGGCAACCGTACCAAGACCCTCGACGTGGTGGTCTCTCCTGCCATCAATTGTAAGTCACATCTGTACAGATATGAAAAGCTCAGACTAGTATACTATAACCCATATGAGGTTGCTGTACACTATGAATGTTATCCTAAAATAACCTGGAAAAATTATTACAAATTATTTATAATCACTTTGCAGGTCTGCTTATTGATTTAAGTATATTGAGAGGCATAAAAAAGACAACATTATATCACATTGTGTATCAAGTGGTGTAAGTTGTCACTGAATAAAACAGAAATGAAGATACACTTCATATTGTTTATTAGCTAATGGATATTAGTGCACAGATTCACATATGCAACTAAACTTAATCCTTAATCATTTCTGTTGATTTTATCATTCATTAATACCATGTGCATGACCTCCATTTGCTGTCAGCAAAGCCTCAATTCTACATGGGATTGGTGCAACAATGTTGTCAATTTGATGCTGAGGAACGTGGTCCCATTCGACAAGCAGCGCCGCCTCAAGCTCAGCATGATTTGTTGGTGCAGGATCCCAACTGTGTACACGCTCGTCCAGAATGTCCCTGATGGGGAGGTGTATGTATTGAGATGACAGACAGGGATTATTTTATTGCACATGCATTATCATTTGTAAAAATTCATTAACTGTTTTAAAGCGCATAATTATTATAAACATGCAGAGGATTTAGTTTTGTTTGTATTTTGCTTTTTTAATGCCTCTGAGTATATTTCTAATTAAAAAGCAGGACTGTCTCCCTTTTAGACTTATTGCTTTTAATTCCAGTCTTGCACATAGTTGTAGTATGACTTGAATTACAGTCATGATATCTTTCTTCACAGCTGAAGTCTACGTGATCGGCATGCTCTTCTGTTTGGGTATCTTCCTCTCATTCTACCTACTTACGTTGCTGTATGCCTGTCTGGAAAACAGACGGTAAGATTTTAAAATTGACCGAAACATCGCTTGGCATGTACATAATATGACACATATCCAAATTTAAGTAAGCTATTCACATAGCTAAGTGGTTTTCTACGAGAAAAGACTGACTATGTAAGGTGTTATGTGCCACCATAATGTTAAAGGGTCATTGACTGAAAAATGGTTTTTGTAAGTTTTAACCTTCTGAAGTGCATCTATTGATCACATGATTATCAAAAAAAAACCCCTTACTACTCTTAAAAAAACATGTAGCCTTTATCAGATTTTTCTCTCTTGTTTTTACTGTTCTGGGATTTTCTTGTACCCCAAGAAATGAGACATGTCGCTAAAAGGTAAACGTCACTAGTCTTGATACCTGCCCATGGCCAGTCTGCCATATAGATGGGTGGGGAGCCAAAGGTGTTAGCTTTTGAGCTAACAGTGGTACTAGGAAGTTCACACAAAGTGCAGTTTATATTGTTATTTTCTTCAGATTTCAGTCACCCTAATAGACATCCCCATTTCCACCCGGTTCACTAATCCTCTGTCGATGATATATCTTGTGGCATTCTGGCGTATTTTGTTATATTTTCACCATGCTGCTTCAGCCAGCTTTTAGCATTAGCATGCTAGGCGGTCTGAGTCAGTCCATGTAACTGGATATCATTCGCCTCGGCGGAGAGGAGGTGACAGACAGGCTGCCTAGCGTTACCTGTCGATCTGGTTGGTTTTGATTTCTATTTTCTATAAATTCTTTTCACCCCCAGTGGAATCCCTGTTCATTTAACAACACTTGACCATGTATGCCATTCTTAGACGTTATTTTAACCCCTTGCACTCTGGTCAATTTCCCTAAAAACGCCAAAAAATAACGTACCCAAAGTAAATCAAAAGCTGTTCTTCAACCCTTTGCAGCATCTTCATGGGGTTGGTCTCATTTAAAAGAAAACACTTTGAATTTTTTGGCAAAACAGTCATAATCTCTCTAAGTGCTCCTGCCACTGAGTAACAGTCATCTAAACATACTGAACTTGAAGAAAATAAATTTCGCCTGGGTGTTTTTTTGGATACAAATGCTTGCAAATAACACACAGCTGTCAGATCTGGGCTGGAAAATGCAACAGAAATGTAGAACCAAGTGTTATCCAGCTGAGGTCAAAATTTTGTGACAATACCACAAAAAATGAATATATTACACAGCTTTTTTCTTAGGTTGTTCCCAGGTGTTTTTGAACTGTGCCAAATTGTGCCAAATGGCACAGTTTGGAAAAACATCTGTAACTTTTGAATGATTCAATATAGAGGCTTCATCTTGGGCTCTAATGAAAGGTGAAGGGCTGTGTGTGTGTGGGGGGGGGGGTTGTTTATTCATTCATGAATGAATGAATGAACAAACAAGCCCCCACACACAAAGAAGCATGCCACGTAAAAAATGTGTGGCTTTTTTTTACAAGAAAAAATAACCTACAGTGCAATAAAAATTATACTAAAATATCTGTAATGTAGAAGATAACAACTCCTCCCCCCCCACCCCGCTACAGAGGACGGACATCGTCCATTGACACATGACGGACCGCGGCCATGCGCTGCGGTCTACTACGCACAGTTGTACTAAAATATCTGCAATAATATCTACAATCCGCTACAGAAGAGTGGGGGGGGGGGGGTGTTCACGGTCCGGACGCCGTGCGCCGCGGTCTTCATGTTGCGATGACGTACAGTTGTAATTTACCGATCGGTCAAAAGTCATTTTTATTACAATTTTCAGGGATAAAGAATAATTTAGCTTATAACACTTACCTGTCCACAACAGCAGTGTCGCTGGCGATCTTCTCTTCCTCATTGTCAGATGAACATGACGCTGGTCCGCTTGTTACGGACTCGTGGTTCTGGTCACGCGACCCGGTCAAACCATCATTCCATTATTGCGGTTTTGCGCTTCCATGATTGCGGTTTTGGCGAACGATTTTTCAAAACAAATAAGAACAGTAGTAAGAAAAAAAGACTGGCGAACGTGTGTGTGTCACCCAGCAGCTTACACAAAACAGATTTTACGCAAGGGACGCACGCTTTCGAACTTCTGTGCTTCAATTGGCTCGCTGTATTCGCAGCCGTTGGTAGGCGGGTCCTTCTTGCTAGGTTTTCAGTCATTGGTTCTTCAAGGTTTCAGAAACCCAATTCAAGGCTCTTATTATTCGAATGAGAGGTCAATCACATCTAAACCAATCAAAGCACTCCTTTGGCTTTCTGTTCGCGGCTGTGTCTGTAGTGGAAGATTTTTTTTTTTTTTTTTGCAGCTTTTTTTTTTCAGTGCGCCCTAGGACGCAGAGACGTGACTGCCCGCGGTACACCGGAGTGCAAGAGGTTAAGTTATGTTCTTGTAGTATTATCTATAACCGTGATCAAAGGCAGCAATCTAAAGCTAGCACTTTAGCCACTCATTCATGAATGTTTGTGTTTACTGTACTCCAGGACTGGTCATATCCTATCAACCACTAAAACCACACATACCCCTGTCCACCAGGGATGCTTTATTTCATACATTCTTTGAGACAAATTTACATTAGTTGGCTCTGAGCTAGGCAGCTACAAGCAGATAATGTTAGCAGTGGTGAATGGTGATGTAATGTGGTCATTGTTTTTGTTTTTGTTTTTTTTTTAAGTGACAGCACTGAATCGAAGCGTTCTGAGAAAGCCTGGAAAAAAACCCAAATTTGAACAATGTTACGAACCTTTCATTAAGATGTGAGCTGTTAAAATGTGGAAAAAAGTGCAATCAATGACTCCTTTAAATCACAGATGGTTATGCCATTACTTGTGTTTACAATGTTAAAACTTGTATACCTTAAACTATATGCTCAGTTTCTATCCCACAAGGTTGAGTCTCTAATAGAAAAATATAGATTCATACAGCTATACTGCAGAAACAACTGTGTACTAAACACTGATTGTGTTCCTTTTTCCCCTTCTATTTGTGAAGAATGAAGAAAAAGAGAGAGGTGTTTCAGAATCCCGCTGACATGTCGCCCGCTGAGACAGGTAACCCAGCAACAGCTTATGATGGACTGGCCCATAAAGGGGCCGAGGGAGTGTGCAGTGGATCCAGTGATTTAAAATTTTTAAAAAAGAAAAAACTACCAGACATACAAGCTGTGTGAATTTACTCGATGAGATGTTATCCTATGCTTCACACGTTCTATTTTTGTGTATGGTTGTGTGTACTGAATGTGTATCTTTCACTCTCTCTCTCCCTCATGCTAATATGTGGCTCAGCTTCTCTGCTCGGGAAGAACGGAGATGGTATTATGACACAGATACTCCTCTTGTACACTTGCTGACCTCTGCTTGTCTGCATAAACACACTGCATGCAGTAGTTTGCACACTTTGACTCTTTTGCCATAGAAACGTCATTCACAGCAGGATACAGAGCTTTCATTGGGTGCAGTGCCTCGAGGACTATGATAGAGAGATGCACTCACCTGGGTGCTTGTTAAAGTTCAGCTAATGATGCTGTTGTTTTACAGTTTCCTTCAGTGCATTAGCCTTTGTACTAACAGCTAAAGAAACACAGAAGCAGTAATACTACCAATAAAAAGATAAAGACATTTTTTTTAAGATAAATATGCTTACTGCTGATTTGTTTCTTTAGCTGAAGGCTGCCTCTTGGTGTGCGTCTGTTCACTGCAGCACTGTGCTGACATGATTTGATTTTTAACAACCAGACCTCGGCAGTTTTGATTCACTGCGACTGCAGCAGTCACTGTGCTGCACAACAAGTCCTTCAGCATATTTTAGCTGTATTAAATGTCAGTGAATCCTGTTTTTGTGGTGTTTGCAGCTTAAAAAAGGCTTTCACGGACCAGTTGTGTCAGTGAAACTGCATGTGTCAGTACCTCCCTCGCCTCTCTGTGCTTGTGGTCTAACTCGTCGCATGCATTGTTAAAGTGTTCAGTTTTGTAATTACTAATGAGTTTCTATGATGGTGCTTGTTTTTTATGACATTTGTAAATGTTTGTCTCCGCAGGCAAGATTCCAGCCTCACCTCATGAATATGGCTCCATTGGTGAGTGTTAGTCAGCGTTTTATTTGTTAATGTCTTCTTATAGATTAGGGGTCTGCAACCTACAGCTCCATATGTGAGTCTTTTGGCCATAGTTTGTGGCTTTGAGGAAACTAAAAGAAACAAGAAAGCAGTCAAAGAGTACAACATCTGGCAAGGCAGTTAATTTTTTCTCTCATATTTTCAATATGCCAGTATTTTCCCCTTTTAATATGTACATATGATGTTATTGTCATTAGTAGTAGAAGTACTAGTGACCTAATAAAGTATATGGGACGTGCATGTCTTTTTAAAATTGACTCAAAATAAGGAGCATTTTCATGTCAGTACTTTGGATGCACAGCTTTAGTCACAAATGACTAAAGCTGTCCTGCAGTGATTCCATAGAGCCTCCCTTGTTTGTGTCCATGATAAGTCAACCCTCCCCGCCCCTGCCCACACACACATACCAAAAGAAAAAAGTGATTAATTACAACATGTAAACTTGAGGACATAATTATGAGCCCCTTATGAAAATTTCATTTTTTAGCTCATTCCAGCAAAGCCGAAAGGAACTAATGCGATGATGTTCCGTCTGTCCGCACATCCACATTTCATGAGAGTCGCTACTCCTCCTAGGCATTTGCGCCGATGCTCACCAAGCTCACACACAATGATTCTCAGGCCAGTCTGCATCCAAGTTGAACTCAAGATCGAGGTCTGGGCACTTCTGTGATTTCAGAAAAATCACTATTACCTCAATTAGCACCAAACTTACTCATGATGGATGACCCACAGGTAGGTCTGCATCCAGGTTGATGTCAATGCCAAAATGTTACTCTTCCTAGACCACTGACCTTGGCTTTAATAAGTACATCCTAGATGGGTCTGCATCTAGGATGTACTTAAGGTCAAGGTCAATGGTCAGGAGATCTGAGCACTCCCAGGTGATTTGTCATGCCGAAATGAGCCACTCCATCATTGAAGGTCTGGTTTAAAAAGTACTTCCCAAGTGCTGTTAAACAGCACAAAGATTTTTTTTAACACAACCTTTCCAAACATCCTAGTTGTCTATAGAAAGCATAAATTGTTCTACTTTCCACACAGGACCCAAATTATTTCACAAAAACCAAAAATTACCAGGGTCAGTATTCTGAGCCCCCTGAAAAACTGACTTTTTTATTGAGCCATTGCACAAACCACTGCTGTACAATGATGCACTTTAACTTTGTAATGCTCAAAGCCTGTGAAATCAAGTTAAAACTGAGGATTATTTTCCAATTTACATACAGTGTAAAAATGTCAGCAAGGGTTTGAGCTGTCATTGGAGAAAGCATTACATCAAAAACAAAAGAAATCAGTTTAGACTTGAGAAAAAAAATGTTGCTGCACACAAAGCAGGAGATGGATATAAAAAGTTGTCACAGCATTTCCAAGTGTCAAGAAGTGGCGTCAGAAGTATGGTCAAGAAATTCAAAGAGGTACACACAGTACAGAACAAGCCTGGCAGAGGTAGGAAGTGAAAGCTTTCAAAGATTCTGGAAAGAAGTAAAATGGTAAAAATGGTAAATGGCATTCACTTATATAGCGCTTTTATTCTCATCTCTTGATGACCAAAGCGCTTTACAGATCCTGCTATCCACCCATTCACACACACATTCACACACTGATCGAGATGTGTCAAAAGGTGCCAAAAGATGCCAGAACAACTGCTGAGACACGAGTGAATGACTCCAAATCAGGAATTGTCATCTCTGAAAAAAAAACAAAAAAAAAAAACCTCCACTTGGCCTGCACAAAGCCCTGACTTGAATCCCATTGAAAATCTGTGGGGTGAACTGAAGACCAAGGTCCATGCCAGAAGACCAAATCTAGATGAACTTGAGCGATTCTGTAGGAGAAATTAAGTGTTCTAAGTGTGATAAGGTACAAGGATTATTCAATTTATACATAGAGGGGTGTGTGTGTGTGGAAACGGAGGTTTACTTCGTGACCACAAACCCTCACAAACAAAAGGAAAACGTCTTGTAGGGGCACCAGTCCAAAACTTGGACAATTTATTAATAACTAATCCTTGTACCTTTTATTAACCAGTCTCAATGATTCGTGAATTCTTCTGCCGTGACCCAGGAAAGCAGACAGAAAAAAAAAATCAAGCAGAAACTTCTGTATACCATTAATAGTTTTAATGATCAAAGTTAAATGACATTACATTCATTTGATTTGTAAGCAGGTGAAATGATCAACAAGTATCAAACATTATATCAACTTGTTATGGATTAATGAGCCTAAAGTCTATAGTTAAACCTTGGTGGAAACAAGAGAAACCAGATTTTGAATTTGTAACTGTAATGGAATGGGAGACTGTGAAGTAACTAACAAAATATGCATAAAATTGGATGCAATTTTATGGAGAAAATGATAAAAGCTGATTATATGAAAAAGAAAATTCTGAGTTACTCTACAAAAAAACGGAGTTTAATGAAAAGAAGAATATTATTTTTCCTTCAGCTTTATAGCTCCTATCATAGCTTATGGACTAACTTTTATCATGAAAAATTAGTCATATTCAATTAAAATTACACATCACCTTTAGCCCAGCAAATATAAAGTTGGAGTCTAGT
Organism: Pholidichthys leucotaenia; assembly: GCA_020510985.1. NCBI lineage: Eukaryota > Metazoa > Chordata > Actinopteri > Cichliformes > Pholidichthyidae > Pholidichthys > Pholidichthys leucotaenia. Next base: position 122,466,191 of record CM035847.1, on the reverse strand, counting down.
TTACGACCCGCTGTGTCTTCAGAGCCCAGCGATGATCTTTAGTGAACGCCAGTAGATGGCAAAGGGGGAAGACTGCCCGCAGTCCTTCCCAACTGGTTCAGCGGTTGCTCAGAATCAGCAGCAGGGCGACAGTGGAGCCGGCAGTAGAGTGGGTGGCTCGCCCTTGGGGCAGGTGACGTCTTCTCCTAAGCAACAGATCCTTCCCTGGTCCACAACTTTGGGATGCCCATGGGCCGACAAGAACCACAGGACTGAAGTAAAAATGAATGTAAAACAGTTCCACCCACGAAATCCTACTTCTGATGTCGTGGTATGTGGGTGAGACAGTCTCGAGGAAAAACGTTCAAAAATCACTGTCAGTCCACTTTAACGGCGAGAAGGAAAATCAATAGAAAAAGTTTAGCAGAATAAATGCGGTGTCTGAAGAGAGGTTTGGAGTTTTACTCCAAGTAAGAGGGGTTGAGCTCAACAAGAAAGGATGATCTGTCCTCAGATACCAGAGAAAAACTAGAAAAGCACTCGGAGAGCGCAGACCTCCGCCAAGCGCCACAGTTCCCCCCCGTACAGTGTTTGTGTGTACGTTTTCAGATTCCTTGACCATGAAAACATATGACTAGCAATTGGATTCACAATGATAGGATTAGTGGTTCAGTAGTAAAAGCATTACCTCCTTGGCGGAGGTAATAAACTGAAGTGTTGGTGTTGTGTCCATCTCCTTCATGTGCAAAGTGCCAGGCTGCGAGCGTTTTCATAGATCACTGAAAGCAGCACTCAGGGCTTCAGTGACGGATGCAAATTACGTAGACAGGTTGCCGTGGGTTTTATTACCTCCGCCAGGCCGAAAAGGCCAGGAGGAGGTTATGTTTTTGCCGGGGTTTGTCTGTGTGTTTGTTTGTCTGTCTGTCTGTCTGTCTGTTGGTTAGCAAGATAACTCAAAAAATCTTGGACGCATTTCCATGAAACTTTCAGGCGTTGTTGGAAATGGTACAAGGAAGAACTGATTAAATTTTGGGGGTGATCCGGTTCACCGTCTGGATACAGGAATTTTTTAAAGCATTTTTCATTCAACACTGTGACATACAGCCATTTTCAACATGTGCGCAGGCGCAATGGAGGGCGCTGGTCGTCGTGTCTGCAACACAAACTCTGCGTTCTTCAACGTTTTAGGCACAAAAGGACGCGGAAAACACTGCTGGCCTGGGCCCGCCGCAAAACCTCACACGGGCAGCTGTCCGCCGACGGATTCTTTGGCAGAAATTCACCGGCCAGCCATAGGAGCTGCGCATTTGGCACAAATTCACCCGCCAGCCATAGGCGCTGCGCAAAAACGAGCTCTCTGCCGGCGAAGCTTCTAAATTCTCATTTGCCGCGGAGCGCAACCCCTCAAAAAATAATATTGTAGCGAACTCAATATGAGCACCCTTCTTGGCTTGCCAAGTGGGTTAACCCTATTGGCGACACAGGTAGAGTGCGGGACTCCGGAGCGGGAGGCGTGAGTTCGAACCTCCCGGTGGGACGTCGCCATGTCAAGCAGCACGTTACAATATAATATAAAACCCACGGCAACCTGTCTACCCAATTTGCATCCGTCAGTGGAGGAGATGGACACAACAGCAACACTTCAGTTTATTACCTCCGCCAAGGAGGCAATGCTTTTACTACTGAACCACTAATCCTATCACTATCAGATTGATTGTCATTGATTAATTGTGTCTTTATTGCACTGTCCCTGTCAAATAAACAAATAATCATTGTGAATCCAATTGCTAGTCATATGTTTACATGCTCAAGGAATCTGAAAACGTACACACAAACACTGTATGGGGGGAATTGTGGCGCTTGGTGGAGGTCTGCGCTCTCCGAGTGCTTTTCTAGTTGGGTTTGCGCTCCGCGGAAAAAAAGAGGATTTTGAATCTTCCCTGGCAGAGAGCTGGTTTTTGCGCAGCCCCTATGGCTGGCCGGGGAATTTCTGCGAAATAATCCGGCGGCGGACAGCTGCCTGTCTCAGTTTTTGCAGCGTAGCGCAAACACAGGCACGCTGGCGGGCCCGGGCCACCACTGTTTTGACGGATGCAAATTGGGTAGACAGGTTGGCGTGGGTTTTATTGGGTTTGCGCTCCGCAGGAAAAAAGGAGGATTTGAAGCTTCCCCGGCAGAGAGCTGGTTTTTGCGCAGCCCCTATGGCTGGCCGGGGAATTTGTGCCAAATAATCCGGCGGCGGACAGCTGGCCGTGTCAGCTTTTGCAGCGTGGCGCAAACACAGGCACGCTGGCGGGCCCTGCCCACCACTGTTTTCCGCGTGCTTTTGTGCCTAAAACTTTGAAGAAGGCGGAGTTTGTGTTCGTCAGACACGACGACCAGCACCCTCTATTGCCCCTGCACACATGTTGAAAATGGCCGTATCTCACAATGTTAAAGAATCCTTTTAAAAATTCCTGTATCAAGACGGTGATCCGTATCATCCCCAAAATTTAATCAGTTCTTCCTTGTACCATTTCCAACAACGCCTGAAAGTTTCATCGAAATCCGTCCAAAACTTTTTGAGTTATCTTGCTAACCAACAGACAGACAAACAGACAGACAGACAAACCCCGGCAAAAACATAACCGCCTTCGGCCTGGCGGAGGTAAAAACGCACACAGAAGAGACAAAAAGACTTAAGAGAGAACTGAACTGAACTGAAAGACAACTGAAAGAATGCAGTGAACTACTAGGGCGTTTCCCTCTTGTAAATGAGAGCAATTCTTTGGCCATAACATGACTGGCAGCAAGAAGAACCAATTATCGGCTATTGTGGGAGATTTGAATGGACTATGGTCCAATAAGAAAGCGGTCCTTTGTCTGTAACCGACTAATAGAATGAGAGGGGGCATCATCCAACAAAGACGGCCTGGTGATTGGCTGATACCAATCATATGACTTATGTAAGATTTTCAGAAGAAAAACACATTAGCTGTGAAATTCACATTACATACTTGTATATAAAATCTATGTTAACGTCGGTGATCCTTGACTAACTTTCATGACTACTTCCTGTGAGCGTGCACTTTATAGCTTGTTTAAACATATTTCAGACATGCATTACATTTAAAATCAATGATTAATGAAACATTTCAAACCATCAATGTTCATCACAGGGACGGTCATCTTCAACAGTGTTCTGAGTGGTATTTCCTGGAAAAATATCAGTCTTGAGGAGAGAGGATTATTTTAGGCAGAAAAACACAGTCCAATGTTGATTAGAGTATGAGCAAACATGTTCATGAGTTGAACAGAAAGGGGCACAGTTGGGCTTTGGATAATGGTAGAAGGCTCCAGGAAGGTGTTTTGACTATTCTGGTTTGTATCAAAAGGCTCTTAGCACATAAAACTGTATGAGGGTAAGTGTCATTAGGGGATTTATGATAACAGTCCAGGCGTCTTCAAGGCACGAAGCGGATCCTGGGGTCTTAAGTCAAGCAAGAAATGTGGTGCTTCAATGCTTTATTTAGGAAACAGGGTGAGTTGGAGGTCTCCTATTCACAGAGACTGTTCATGTAGATTGGAACTCAGATGTAACCTTACATTTGCAAAATGAGAATGTACTGGGATTGCTCGGGAGACATCTGTGACACTTGTTGAACACTACAACAAATGACTGCAGGGTGTGATCCAGCAAAAAGGATTCACAGTTGACTATTGGCATCAGGGGGCTCATAATTTTCACCCTGGTAGGTTTTTTTTTTTGTTTGTGAAATAATTTTGTTTCTGTATGCAAAATAATACAACACTAGTCAACACCAAATTTATTGTCTTAAGTTTTTTTAGCTGATTTAGGACAATTTTGATGTGCTAAATCCAAAAATCACATTGATTTTGCTCAATCAGGTCAACTTTTTGAACTATGGCCACATGTTTTTTATGTTTTTGTTTACATGTATGGGTATTTTCGCTTTATATGATGCAAAATTCTTTTTTATTTTTTGAAATTTTTCGAACTCTGAAGAGTTTTCGTGCGCCAATTTATGACATGATGTCATAATTTGTCATGATGGCTGATTACTGTTGGACTCTGAAGAGACATCCCTGCCGCTGAGCATTCTAGAGGTTTGAATAAATGGAAGTTGAAGCTCGGAATTTTGAACAATGATGACGTAACATTCAATTTACATGTGCTTACCTTTATCATTGTCTACTATTCAATTTACAGTAATCGAAGTTTGTAACATTTAATCAATAAATTGTGCTAGAAAATGATTTTTTCTCTTAAAAATCTATTTTGGATGAGAAATACTAACAAAAATCAACCGATAATGTCACAAAAATGTAATCGATTTAGTCAGAAGATCAGATTTTTTAAAAGTCAACTTAGTATAAAAATCTGACCTGAGCGAGACAAACGGATGTCATTTTTGGATTCAGCGGTGCAAAATTGTCTTAAATCAGTTGAAAAAACACAGACAACTTACAAAAAAATTATTTTTGTAACCTTGTGTTATATAAGCATCTAAAATTGCAAAAAAAAAAAAAAAGTGCTATTAGACAGCACTTGGGAAATACAGTAGTTTTTGAAAAATGAAATTTTCATGGGGTGGGGGGGATCATAATTCTGTCCTCAAGTGTATATGTAAAACAAAAATATGTTTTAAAAGTATTTAAGAAGGACTGTACTCAAATTGGATTATTGGGACATTAGTTGTTACATTAGTACTTGGTTTTCAGAATCTGAATTTGCATATTCACTTTTTAAAATTTTTTTATTACCCTTAACTACTTGATTTTAATAAAGGTAAATTAAAATTACAAATTAACCTTCATCAAATTTACAACAATAAGTCCTGCAAATTTAGGACAAAAATCTCACAAATTCACAAGAAAAAAAGCAACTTGATAGAAAATTGGAAAAGAAAACCTTAAATTTAAAGGTATAAACTTGCAAGTATTGAGGACTCAGATTTACATGACAAACTGCATAAAAAAATGCATATTATTGATACAAAAATATTGTAAATTTATGACAGAAAGTGGTCTCGAGCTTACAAGAAAAGCTGCAAATTTATGATAATATCTTGAAGACTACTTTTTAACCCTTTCCAGTTTTATGCAATCAACAGTTCTTGATCGAAAGTCTCCTCATGGCTTTTGTTGAAGACATTAGTACAGGGGTGTCCAACCATGTGTCATGGAGAGCCAAGACCCTGCAGGTTTTACCTCCAACCAGTGTCTTCAACAGCAGATTTCTGTGAACTTCTTCCCACTGATTGCTGATAAGTGAAAACACCTGCTGAAGAGACTGGGTAGAAGAGAAAACCTGCAGGGTCTTGGCTCTCCATGGCACATGGTTGGACACCCCTGCATTAGTATAAGCAGGGTTTGACATTAACTTTTTTGCTGACTGGCTACTGTGGCTAGTGATTTTCCAAAGTTACTAGCCACTCAGCCTTTTCACTAGCCACAGTTTTGTGATTGGAAAATTATGTTTAATATGATCAGATTTGACTATTGCATGCTAAATTTTACTTGAATTAAATTTACAAGCTTTTTAAATGTAAATGACCCATACACATACATAAAAAATAGTAAGAGAAACACTGTTTAATTATTAACAGCAGTAAGCACTGTTGAACAGTCGAGAAAGATACTTGCAATATGAGAGTGAAGTACAGGTAGATGTGGGGTCTGTCCCACTTCTCATCTGTACCTCTTCCCCTTTGCCTACTTCCTCCCCTTAGCCCTTGAAATCAAAGGCCAAGGGGTAGGGGTTGAAAATTACCTCTATGAATTGGGACACCCCTTTAGGGCTGTATGACGTCTTTAGTAATTGCTGCTGGATTTATCTAAATCTACACTACCTGTTTTCACCAGGAAAAAAGAAGAAAAAGAAAACTGATCAAAAAAAAAGTCTCATCTTAAGGAGAAAAATGTCTCAAATTTACAGTAACCATTCTAATCAGTAGAAAAAGCCAGAAATTTACTAGAAAAAAACCCTGTAAATTTAGAGAAAAACTTGGACCCCCTGGGGGGCCTTTTTTGGCCCATATGTTTGACACCCCTGGACCAGCTTATTAAAAACACATAATTAGATGTTTTACGTACATGAAAAAGTTGCAAATCACAGATAATCACAGATAAACGAAAGTTTACCCCAGAAGAAGCTTCATTTGCTCTTTACAGCAACATAAAGTTTAGTCACTTTTTCTCTCCATCATACGAAAAAGTTAAATTTGCATGACTAACAGGAGGTTCTTGCTCTAAAAATAATCATATTTAACCACAGAGGAAGACGCTAATGTGGGGGAGAGAGCAGAGGTTATTCTCACCACTGGGCGGGGGATCAGGGGCAGTTATCCCGTGATCTGATTGCTGAGAGCAGCTGCTGTCTGTTCATCACCGTTTCTCCAGACTGGCTGTAAAATGAACCAAACTGCGGGGCAGACCGTCCGCACCTTCACCTGTACCCAGCACGCTGAGCACGGACTCCGTCCTGTGTACTGGGCTGCGGCTGGCGACAATGGACCAATGAGAATACACTGTGTGTGCACAGATGGTGCTTATGGGAGTTGTAGTTTCGTAGTCTCAAACTGCAATACGCTTATTATTTAGATGTCACTTGAGAAAACTACGTACGCCAAAGTGGCTAGTGGGAGTTGCTGTCTCACCTGCCACCGGTGAAATCCACCCGCCAGTGGCAGGTTGGCAGGTGTTAATGTGAAGCCCTGAATATAAGGGTTCACTTACTTTGTCCACCAGCACTGTGAATGTTTAATGGATGTGCCTAGTAAAGACGTAAAATAATAAAATTGTGTGATATTAGGTTAACCCCTTGCACTCTGGTCAATTTCCCTAAAAACGCCTAAAAATAACGTACCCAAAGTAAATCAAAAGCTGTTTTTCAACCCTTTGCAGCATCTTCATGAGGTTGGTCTTATTTAAAAGAAAACACTTTGAATTTTTTGGCAAAACGGTCATAATCTCTCTTAAGTGCTCCTGCCACTAAGTAACAGTCATCTAAACATACTGAACTTGAAGAAAATAAATTTCGCCTGGGTGTTTTTTTTGGATACAAATGCTTGCAAATAACACACAGCTGTCAGATCCGGGCTGGAAAATGCAACAGAAATGTAGAACCAAGTGTTATCCAGCTGAGGTCAAAATTTTGTAACAATACCACAAAAAATGAATATATTACACAGCCTTTTTAGTCAGGTTGTTCCCAGGTGTTTTTGAACTGTGCCAAATTGTGCCAAATGGCACAGTTTGGAAAAACGTCTGTAACTTTTGAATGATTCAATATAGAAGCTTGATGTTGGGCTCTAATGAAAGGTGACACTCAGGGCTGTGTGTGTGTGTGTGGGGGGGGGGTTGTTTATTCATTCATGAATGAATGAATGAACAAACAAGCCCCCACACACAAAGAAGCATACCACATAAAAAATGTGTGGCTTTTTTTAACAAGAAAAAATAACCTACAGTGCACTAAAAATTATACTAACATATCTGTAGAGGATAACAACTCCCACCCCCCACCCCCGCTACAGAGGACGGACATCGTCCATCGCCACATGACGGACAGCGGGGACGGTGCGCCGCGGTCTACTATGCACAGTTGTACTAAAATATCTGCAATATATCTGCAATCCGCTACAGAAGAGTAGCGGAGGGGGGGCGTTCACGGTCCGGACGCGGCGCAGGGATCGGTCCGTCATGTGGCGATAACGCACAGTTGTAGTTTACCGATCGGTCAAAAGTCATTTTGATTACAATTTTCAGGGATAAAGAATAATTTAGCTTATAACACACTTACCTGTCCACAACAGCAGTGTCGCTGGTGAACTTCTCTTCCTCATTGTCAGACGAACATGACGCTGGTCCGCTTGTTACGACTCGTGGTTCTGGTCACGCGACCCGGTCAAACCATGATTCCATTATTGCGGTTTTGCGCTTCCATGATTGCGGTTTTGGCGAACGATTTTTCAAAACAAATAAGAACAGTAGTAAGAAAAAAAGACTGGTGAACGCGTGTGTGTCACCCTGCGGCTTACACAAAACAGATTTTACGCACGGGACGCACGCTTTCAATCGTGGAACTTCTCTGCTTCAATTGGCTCGCTGTATTCGCAGCCGTTGGTAGGCGGGTCCTTCTTGCTAGGTTTTCAGTCATTGGTTCTTCAAGGTTTCAGAAACCCAATTCAAGGCTCTTATTAGTCGAATGAGAGGTCAATCAAATCTAAACCAATCAAAGCACTCCTTTGGCTTTCTGTTCGCGGCTGTGTCTGTAGTGGAAGAATGGGAATGCAGCTTTTTTTTTTTCCAGTGCGCTCTGAGATGCACAGTGTGCGTCTCAGCGCCCACTGAAAGCGCACGAGGGCGCGCTAGGACGCAGAGACGTGTCCGCCCGCGGTATCCCAGAGTGCAAGAGGTTAAGTACATTGTGTTTCTCTATACTTGGGACTTGGGTGTAGAGCAGATCACATTTTATGACAAATTAATGCAGAAAACCACTCAAACTTTTTCTTACCACTGTGTATCACATGGACAAACGTATCAATACATTAAAGCACCCACATTTGAGCACAATTGAGCACCCACAATTTCGTTGTACTGTTCAGCTGTACAATGACAAAGCTTATTCTATTCTATTCTATTCTATTCTATTCTATCCTATCACAATATTTTAGGCCATGACAATCTTGTTGTGAATACATGATATTGTGCCAATAGCTGAATTACAATATTTCTTGCCTCCAGCCGACAATGCCAGTACACTGAGTTCAGAGCCCATCACTGACAGTGCCACGTCGACTGATAACAACTATGGCTACATGGGTATGAACACACACGCGCACACACACACACACACACACACACACAGCATCTGTGACTCACCACTGGTGTGCGGTTCACTGCGAGCAGCTCCAGTCCTTCATTTGCTTTCTGTTTCTTTGTTCATTAGGACAGGAGCCTTTCAAACGTCGGCCAGTCCTCAATCACCTTCACCGCGTAGCCATCCATATTGGTGACACACTGCCACATAATTAGACCAATCAGTTGCCAGATTTGCTTGAAGCCAATCAGCACAATATTGATCATGTCAGTGAAGCGTAGATGCCAGCAACTGGCCCGACTTCTCTTCTGATAGTGCTGAAATTAACAGCAGAATTAACAGCAACATGATCAGCAGCCAAAACTTTTGTGTATTTTGTTAAATACTCGTACTGTGGGTGTTTATATATTTACATATTTATTCCATCTAGCTACAATGCTCTGCACTGTGTGTTCATATATTCATATATTTATTCCATCCAGCTACACTGTGTGTCTGTGTGTATATATATATTTTATAGTAATATGTACATATGTATATTAGCTGCTCTTGCTTGCTTTTTTTTTTCTTGCCTTCTGATTGTTGCTCTGAGTGTTGCTATCCCTGTGCTGTTGCAATCCTGGAATTTCCCCGTTGTGGGACTAATAAAGGCTTATCTTATCTTATCTTAAATTCAGCTTTAATAAAGTGATTGTTTAAACACCTTTGCATCATTCTGCCACTCTTCTAAAGCCAGTCGTCGTCTGTATTGCTACTGACCTGAACAAATTGGCCTCCATAAACTGAAAGCCTCTTCTCTCCTCTTCTCCAATCAGAGCGATCGTTGGACAGCATTGCACGAAGTAGGCAGGAGTCTCTGAGCTCTGTGGAAGAAGAGGACTACGACACTCTGGACGACATAGACTCGGACAAAAACATAGTCCGCACAAAGGTACCCGTCATCCTCTGTTTAATGTGTTATGTTTCTGAAAGTCATTCTCTTTCTGTTGGTTTAAAGCATGTGTTTATTTTTTCTTAAACTGATAGTGTCTTAAGTGAGACCCTACTTATTTATTTGTTCTTTTCTAAATGGAAGGAGAGGCCCAGTCTTTATTTTGCAAATAAGGAAGCCAAGACCGGAGTATGTATGAGAGGGTTTGAGTTAAGGTGTCAAATGCAATTAAAAATTACTGAGGGTTCCCACATGTCCTGGAAAACCTGGAAAATTATTGACCAATTTTCCAGTCATGGAAGATGTATGCAAATAAGAAAAAAAAGTCAAATGTCCTGGAAAAGCTTAAGTTGTTCTGGAAAATTATTTCTCCTCCCTCTGCTTCTCTCTGCCTTTTGAGTGAATGCAAATTGGTTAAAAGTTATGCGCACGCATATCTGTTGTCACGCTATCTTCAACAGGCATCATTGAGGCACAGCGCATCTGCGCTTCTATAGATATGGACACTAGATCTCGCCTAAGCTATTGCATTGGAGCGAATGCCTCAGTGGAGCTGCCATCTTGGTATGGGGTAACCACTCCTATTTAGTGCATGAAGGTCAATCAGGGTCATGGTCTACCCAGAATTAAATCACCATAAATCGCCAAATTTACAAGCGTTTTTTTTTTTTAAAACTCTTGCTTTGTTACAAATGTCAGACATGTACAGTGGGGAAAAAAAATATTTAGTCAGCCACCAATTGTGCAAGTTCTCTCACTTAAAAGATGAGAGAGGTCTCCAATTTTCGTCATAGGTATACCTCAACTATGAGAGACAAAATGAGAAAAAAAAATCAGAAAATCACACTGAAGGATTTTTAATGAATTAATTGGTAAATTCCTCGGTAAAATAAGTATTTGGTCAATAACAAAAGTTCATCTCAATACTTTGTTATATACCCTTTGTTGGCAATGACAGAGGTCAAACGTTTTCTGTAAGTCTTCACAAGGTTTTCACACACGGTTGCTGGTATTTTGGCCCATTCCTCCATGCAGATCTCCTCTAGAGCAGTGATGTTTTGGGGCTGTCGCTGGGCAACACGGACTTTCAACTCCCTCCAAAGATTTTCTATGGGGTTGAGATCTGGAGACTGGCTAGGCCACTCCAGGACCTTGAAATGCTTCTTACGAAGCCACTCCTTCATTGCCCGGGCAGTGTGTTTGGGATCATTGTCATGCTGAAAGACCCAGCCACGTTTCATCTTCAATGCCCTTGCTGATGGAAGGAGGTTTTCACTCAAAATCTCACGATACATGGCCCCATTCATTCTTTCCTTTACACGGATCAGTCGTCCTGGTCCCTTTGCAGAAAAACAGCCCCAAAGTATAATGTTTCCACCCCCATGCTTCACAGTAGGTATGGTGTTCTTTCTCCTCCAAACATGACAAGTTGAGTTTTTACCAAAAAGTTCTATTTTGGCTTCATCTGACCATATGACATTCTCCCAGTCCTCTTCTGGATCATCCAAATGCTCTCTAGCAAACTTCAGACGGGCCTGGACATGTACTGGCTTAAGCAGGGGGACACATCTGGCACTGCAGGATTTGAGTCCCTGGCGGCATAGTGTGTTACTGATGTAGCCTTTGTTACTTTGGTCCCAGCTTTATGCAGGTCATTCACTAGGTCCCCCCGTGTGGTTCTGGGATTTTTGCTCACCGTTCTCGTGATCATTTTGACCTCACGGGGTGAGATCTTGTGTGGAGCCCCAGATGGAAGGAGATTATCAGTGGTCTTGTATGTCTTCCATTTTGTAATAATTGCTCCCACAGTTGATTTCTTCACACCAAGCTGCTTACCTATTGCAGATTCAGTCTTCCCAGCCTGGTGCAGGTCTACAATTTTGTTTCTGGTGTCCTTTGACAGCTCTTTGGTCTTGGCCATAGTGGAGTTTGGAGTCTGACTGTTTGAGGTTGTGGAGAGGTGTCTTTTATACTGATAATGAGTTCAAACAGGTGCCATTAATACAGGTAACGAGTGGAGGACAGAGGAGCCTCTTAAAGAAGTTGTTACAGGTCTGTGAGAGCCAGAAATCTTGCTTGTTTGTAGGTGACCAAATACTTATTTTACCAAGGAATTTACCAATTAATTCATTAAAAATCCTTCAATGTGATTTTCTGGATTTTTTTTTCTCATTTTGTCTCTCATAGTTGAGGTATAACTATGATGAAAATTGGAGGCCTCTCTCATCTTTTAAGTGGAAGAACTTGCACAATTGGTGGCTGACTAAATACTTTTTTTCCCCACTGTATTTACAATCGAGTCGTGAGTAAAATTAAAGAGAAATTGTTTTATGTTAATATAACCTACTTCAGATTTTACGCTCTGCACTGCTCATAGACTACACTTAACACTACTTCTTTGCACTAATAAGGAACGTTGTGAACGTACTGTACTCATTCAACTGTGAAATATATCCATCCATCCATCTTCTACCGCTTTTCCGGAGGTCCGGGTCGCGGAGGCAGCAGTTCAAGCAGAGAAGCCCAGACTTCCCTCTCCCCCGCCACCTGCTCAAGCTCTTCAGCGAGAATACCAAGGCGTTCCCAGACCAGCTGGGAGACATAGTCTCTCCACCGAGTCCTGGGTCTGCCCCGGGGTCTCCTCCCAGTGGGACGTGCCTGAAACACCTCAAGTGGGAGGCGTCCAGGAGGCATCCTAATCAGATGCCCATACCACCTCAACTGACTCCTTTCAATGTGGAGGAGCAGCGGTTCTACTCTGAGCCTCTCCTGGATGACTGAGCTCCTCACCCTATCTCTGAGGGTGAGTCCAGCAATCCTACGGAGAAAGCTCATTTCAGCCGCTTGTATCTGCGATCTCGTTCTTTCGGTCATTACCCAAAGCTCGTGACCATAGGTGAGAGTAGGAACATAGATTGAGTGGTAAATCGTAAGCTTTGCCTTAGAACTAAGCTCCCTCTTCACCACAACAGACCGGTACAACGTCTGCATCACTGCAGATGCTGCTCCAATCCGTCTGTTGATCTCTCGCTCCATTCTCCCCTCACTCGTGAACAAGACCCCAAGATACTTAAACTCCTCCACTTGGGGCAGGAGCCTGTCCCCAACCCAGAGAGGACAATCCACCTTTTTCCGGCTGAAGACCGTGGACTCGGACTTGGAGGTGCTGATTCTCATCTCAGCCGCTTCACACTCAGCGGAAAACCGTCCCAGCAAGAGCTGTAGGTCATTGCTGGATGAAGCCAACATGACAACATCATCTGCAAACAACAGAGATGAGATCCTGTGGTCACCAAGCATGACACCCTCCATTCCCTGGCTGCGCCTAGAAATCCTGTCCATAAAAATTATGAACAGGATCGGTGACAAAGGGCAGCCCTGGCGGAGTCCAACTCTCACTGGGAATGACTCCGACCGAGTGTTGGCAATACGAACCAAACTCTCACAACGGTCGTACAGAGACCGAATAGCTCGTAACAACAAGCCCGATACCCCATACTCCCGAAGCACCCCCCACAAAAATCCACGAGGGATGCGGTCAAATGCCTTTTCCAAGTCCACAAAACACATGTAAACTGGTTGGGTAAACTCCCACGAACCCTCAAGAATTCTCGAGAGGGTAAAGAGCTGGTCCGATGTGCCACGGCCAGGACGAAAACCACATTGCTCCTCCTGAATCCGAGGTTCGACCAACGGCCGGACTCTCCTCTCCAGTACCTTGGCATAGACCTTCCCAGGGAGGCTGAGGAGTGTGATCCCTCTAAAGTTGGAGCACACCCTCCGGTCCCCTTTTTTGAAGAGAGGAACCACCACCCCGGTTTGCCATGCCAAAGGCACTGCCCCCGACCTCCACGCAATGTTGCAGAGGCGTGTCAACCATGACAGCCCAACAACATCCAGGGCCTTGAGGTACTCAGGGCGAATCTCGTCCACCCCCGGGGCTCGGCCACCAAGGAGATTTTTAACCACCTTGGCGACCTCAGCCCCTGCGATAGGCGAGTTATCCCCCTCGTACCCAAACCCTGCTTCCTCTGTGGAAGGCGTATCAGTGGGATTGAGGAGATCCTCGAAGTATTCCTTCCACCGCCCGACGATATCCCCAGTCGAAGTCAACAGTGTCCCATCCGCACCATACACAGTGTAGACGGGGAGCTGCTTTCCCCTCCTGAGCCGCCGGACAGTTTGCTAGAATCTCTTTGAGGCCGACCGAAAGTCTTGTTCCATGGCCTCACCGAACTCCTCCCATACCCAGGTTTTTTCTTCAGCAACCACCCGAGTTGCACTCCGCTTGGCCTGCCGGTACACCTCAGCAGCTTCGGGAATCCCACAAGCCAACCAAGTTTGATAGGACTCCTTCTTCAGCTTAATGGCCCCCCTCACCACTTGTGTCCACCACTTGGTTTGGGGGTTGCCACCACGAGATGCACCGACCACCTTGCGGCCGCAGCTCTGGGCCGCTGCTTCAACAACAGAGGTGGAGAACATGGCCCATTCAGACTCCATGTCTCCAGACTCCCTCAGAATGTGGTTGAAGTTCTTCCGGAGGTGGGAGTTGAAGACCTCCCGGACAGGGGCCTCAGCCAGACGCTCCCAGCACACCCTCACTATACGTTTGGGTCTACCAGGTCTGAATGGCTTCCTCTCCTGCCATCGGATCCAACTCACCACCAGGTGGTGATCAGTTGACAGCTCTGCACCTCTCTTTACTCGGGTGTCCAAGACATACGGTCGCAGGTCTGATGATACGATAACAAAATCGATCATCGATCTGCGACCTAGGGTGTCCTGGTGCCAGGTGCACATATGGACAACCTTATGCTTGAACATGGTGTTCGTTATGGACAGACTGTGGTTAGCACAGAAGTCCAATAACTGAACACCACTCGGGTTCAGATCGGGCAGGCCGTTCCTCCCAATCACCCCCCTCCAGGTTTCACTGTCGTTGCCCACGTGCGCATTGAAGTCCCCCAGTAGGACAATGGAGTCTCCAAGAGGAGCACTCTCCAGCACCCCAGTCACAGACTCCAAAAAGGGTGGGTACTCTGAAACATCATTTGGTGCATAGGCACAAATGATGGTCAGGGCCCGTTTCCCAACCCGAAGGCACAGGGAAGCAACCCTTTTGTCCACCGGGGAAAACTCCAATATAGAGGCAGCAAGGTGGGGCAATACAAGAATACCCACCCCTGCTCATCGCCTCTTGCCCGGGGAAACTCCAGAAAAGGCCAAGCTCCAGCCCCTCTCCAGGAGACTGGTTCCGGAACCGGAGCTGTGTGTTGAGGTGAGACCGACTATATCTAGCCGGTATTTCTCAACCTCGTACACCAGCTCAGGCTCCTTCCCCACCAGAGAGGTGACATTCCACGTACCAAAAGCCAGTTTAGAAAGCTTGGGATCAGTATGCCAAGGTCTCCGCCTTTGACCGCCACCTAATCCACATAGCACCGGACCCCCATGATCCCTCCTGCAGGTGGTGAGCCCACTGGAGGGCGGACCCATGTAACTCCTTTGGGCTGAGCCCGGCTGGGTCCCATGGGTGGAAACCCGGCCACCAGACGCTAGCCTTCGAGCCCCTCCCCCAGGCCTGGCTCCAGGGTGGGGCCCCGGTAACCCCATACCGGGCGGGGTACACTGAATCCTTGATATACAATTTATCATGAGAGTCTGTTGGATCGTTCTTAGTCTGGCCCTTCATCCAGGACCAGTTTGTTTTGGGAGACCCTATCAGAGGCAAATTGCCCCGGACAACATAGCTCCTGGGGTCACTGGGGCACGCAAACCCCCCACCACGATAAGGTGACGATCCATGAGGGGGACCTGTGAAATATACTGCTGAATAATTTAACTGCTTACTAGTACTGTAGATACTACTTATCTTATGGTCGGCACTTGCTCCAAATTTGCTCAGCTACTGGTTAAAAAAAAACTTAGTCATGTGAAAAAATTAGGACACCCTGTATAAGCCTCTGTGGTTTTTTTTGTTTTTTTTTTTGTTTGTTTTTTTACTTACGTAATTGGACGTATGGATATATCAATGTTAAAAATACTGGGAGATTCACATAATACAACTAAACAATTAAAAATGAATTAAAGACTTTTTTCAAATTTTCTATAAAATGTAATTCTAAACAAATAGTGAGGAATAAATTAGGACACCCCTCGTCTTTTTTAGGACACCCCCACATTCATTCCCACTTACAATGGCTAAAATAAATGTTAAAAAAAATGCAAATAAAAACAAAAACAAGGTTAGACATAGATATGTGAACTGAATATTTAAAGGGGTGTCCAAATTTTTTCAAACGACTGTATAAATGCTATTAAAAAAGGACATTATGTCTCTTGTCAGCGGAAAAATGGAAGGTGGTGGTAGTGCTAAAACCCCCGAAAAGAGTAGTGGAGAGAGAGTGAATTAAAAGGAGAAAAGCCCTTACCACAGATGCAACAAAATGCAGTAAAATCAATGAAATATTTGGAACTAAAACAGCAGGCCAGTCAAGAAAACTGACTTTTACAAAGGCTAAAGAGGCAATTGTAGTTATTTCATCTGTTTTCTGATCTTTGTATTTGTGTTATTAATGCCGTATTTTTTTCTTTTCTTTTTTGCCTCTGTGTAACTCATTGAAAAAAGTCCTTTTACTGGTTCTGAGCATTTAGTAATAAGCCAATTAAGTTTTACAAAATAAAGCCACACACCGTGAGTAAATATATTTTTTTCCATTTTATGCTCTGTCAACCCTTTTTTAATCTAGTGTTTTCAAGTGCATGCAAGTTTTTATTATTAAGTATAGTCCTCTGTTTTCTGTAATCACTGTGTTTCTTCTTGATTCTAATGTGTGAATTTTCTGTGCAGGGAATTTTAAGGTGTTTCAATCTTTAAATTGTTTTAACATAGAAAGTAGTGAACTATTGTGTAATAAGATGGGGCTCAACTATGATAATGGCTGTTATACAGTATTTGATGATGGCAAGCTTGCTATCATAGTCATTAGAATTATAATCATGCATGTACAGTATGATTATAACAGCCCCTGGCTCTTATTAGAGAGCATCTGTACCAAACAAACAGTTAAAGGAGACACATTTTCATATTTAAATCTTTACATATTTATTTTAGAGCATTTTTACAATTGGTAAAATCTCACCTATGATATATTATGCCTTGTTTTTTAGTTTTCCTTGTACGTTCATTACAAAAGCTGCAAGCAGCACAAAAGTCTGACATCTTGATGGATGACCGATTTGAGCTTGGAACCCCGTACCAGTATGGTGGCAATTTTGATGCATGCTGAAAAGCTGAATGCAAGGTCTATGCTTCGCCTCTAGCTGGTGCAGCACCGCACGTGATGCTACCAGCCAATCAAATTTGCATGTCCCCTCAGAGCAGATTATTTCATAGATAAGTTATAGCCATAGACAGCACATCTTTTAAATCTCTGGGGGCAGAAGAGGAATGAACATAGAAGCAATCTGGGAAAATGTACAAAATGTGAGGAACAATATAGGAACACTTATGCAGTGCAGGGTGGGGTGGGAGAATGCAAGAGTGTGTGACGTGATAAGTTGTCTGTCATACTGTAGCAGCTGAAAATGTCATGGAAAAGTCCTGGAAAATAATTTCAAGAAAAGGGTGGGGACCCTGATACAGGACAAAGCTTGGGTAACAGGTAACTGATAAAACTTTTGCAAGTTTGTTTTATTGCAATATGACGAGACATAAATTTATACAAGTGCACATTTTTACTGCTCAGGCATTCTGAATATGAGTTGCTAATCTAACTTAAATTATGTTCTGAATCACACTGTGTTGATTTTCTCTTCATATCCTCACAGCTACCAACAAATAAAATAGCGTAAAAAGAGAAATAAAAGTCCATCCTGTGGGGCATTTTCAGGACTGTAGACACATCAGCCCATCATTGCATTTGGGCTGAGTGAAATGCTTGGCTGTTCTTCTTGTTTACCTCCCCCCTTGCACATGCTCTGGTTGTGAATTTGTTGCTTGTATCCACTGAATCTGTGGGTTTTTTTTTTTAACTTTGTAAAAATTTCCAAATAATGATTTCACGTTCCAATAGATGTACCATAAACAAAACAAGCAGTTAACACCATCATTCGTCATTTTTGTTTTAGAAGTCCAGTACCAGTGATTCTAAAATTCCTCCCAGATTCCTGGATTGTCCAACATGAAGGCTCATCAGTAAACTTTTTGATATCTCGAGAACAGAACAAGGAAAAGTGTTTCTGAAAATATCTGAGGCAAGAAACTAGCTGTTTCGCTGCTGAATTTTGTTTGACATAAATAACTGCTGGTTTAAACGTACTTAAGGAATCCTGCTGCTCCACACTCAGAATGCAATGTGAAGTGTTTTACAAAGACAATGAATGGGAAGCAGGGAAACCTGATACTGTGTTCTTTAGAGGTCTTTTTAATCATCCTTTATTCTGTGTTTGCTGATCTTCCTCTTTTTACAGAAATTTCTGTGTGTCTCTGACTTGGCCCGCAAAGATAAGAGGGTCCTCAGCAAGAAATACCAAATCTACTTCTGGTGAGGAGACTGAGAATAGCAAAAATGTCCTTCAGAGCATTTCAAACATTTAAATCACGGGTGTTAAATTCAGTTTTAATGAGAGCTAACAACAGTGTCACAAAAAAAAAACAACCAAAAAAAACAACAGGAGTGTGCCTTCATATTTTTAAAAGCTTTTTCTTTTAAATGAAAAAATATTGTACCTTAATTTAAAAAAAACCCAAAAAACTAGCATGCATCCAGAATAAAGTTTCCAGTTTACAAGATGGAAAAAGGAAATTACAAAGATATGAAAAAAGCACATTTATGAGAAGGGGGAAAATGGCAAATTTAGGAAAAATGTAGCAAAATTACAAGATTAGGGTAAAATTTGCAAATGTACAAGGAGGATGAAAAGTCACATTTAGGGAAAAAGTCACACATTTACAACACTCTGGGGAAAAGGGTTCAAATTTTGTGGGGGCTCAAAGATGCTGGGGTAGGCTCCATCCAAGATGGATGGATGGGGGGGGGGGGGGGGGTCAGACAGCTGAACAGTAAATTTACACGGGGGGAGGGGGAGTTTCAAATTGGGGAAAAGTTGCAATTTTACAAGACTGTTGGGGGAAGTGGCAACTTTATGAGAGGGGGGGAAAAGAAATCACAATTTACAAAAGTTGCAAAATTATTAGCTGACCGGTCATAATATACTGGAGGGCTGCATTTGACCCCTGGGCCTTGATATTGACATGTGTTACTTAAATTATTAAATGACAGACATGTCTTTTTTTAACATCTTAGTCCAGATCATAATTATCTTCAAATGTTAAACAATAAATGGTAAATGACATTTTGTGACTATAAAATCTCATAAGAAATTGTCACGATTGTACTCTGTTCAGGAACATTGCCACCATCGCTGTGTTCTACGCTCTGCCGGTCATCCAGCTCGTCATCACCTATCAGACGGTATGCGCCTTGACACTGTTTATATCAGAAAACAGTTGCCCACTATGAAAAAAATATGTGAATTCCTTTTCAGGTTGTCAATGTCACAGGAAACCAGGACATCTGCTACTACAATTTCTTGTGTGCCCATCCTCTAGGAGTTGTGAGGTGTGTTGTCTGGCATCTTTTCACATATTAGTAACTGGTGAAGAACTATGCCACCATTAACTTGTAAACGTTGGTCCACACAGTGCATTCAACAACATCCTCAGTAACCTTGGTTACGTGATGCTGGGGCTGCTCTTCCTCCTCATTGTCCTCAAGAGAGAGATTGTCCACAAACGAGCACTGGAACGTAATGATATCAACGCACTGGTGAGGCTCATTTACAGTGAAGTCAAGTTTCTTAGTAAATGCTTCTTCCTCATTGATTACTCAACTGATTGAAATAAATTGTGACTGAGCACTGAAGGCGTCTTATTTATCCTAATATTATATACTGATTTTTGCTGTATGCAGCCTTTGGAAATATTTAAAGTGTGTATTTCCAGTTGCTGCGGTCGTCTCTTGTTTTGTCTTCCTCCCACATCTTTTTCTTCTTCAGGAGTGTGGCATCCCAAAACATTTTGGTCTGTTTTATGCCATGGGAACTGCTCTGATGATGGAGGGTTTTCTCAGTGGCTGTTACCATGTCTGCCCCAACTACACCAACTTCCAGTTTGGTAAGACTGCTGCCTTTTGTTTTCCATTTACAGTTGAAACCAAAAGTTTACATACACTGTATGTGTATCAGGATTATGACGTTTCAAGTGTGTAAAAACCTTAGACCTCTTAATTGGGCTACCCATTCCACGGATGTTCCAACTAAGAAATCGAACAGGAGAACCTGATCCAAGAGTGCTAGATTTGAAGTCAGAGGACATGAGTCCAAGCATAAAAACAAGAGGACACAAATACAACTTGAAGGAGCCAGGGCAGATCCCTTCCCAAAAAACCCCAAACGATAAAGAAAAATAAGCAAAAAGCCTCCAAAAGGGAGACAGCAGTTTGTAGAAAAACAAGAAAACAATTGTTGCCACATTATAATGACCACAAGTTGGTGAAGCTGAGTTAGCTAGATAAAGGCTGCTCCTGCTGACATAATATAAACAGAACTGGGACATATGATAACACAGGGTTACAAAAATATTTTTTTTGTAAGTTGTCTGTTTTTTTTCAACTGATTTAAGACAATTTTGCACCGCTGAATCCGAAAATGACATCCATTTCTCTCGATCAGGTGCTAAGTAAAAACCTGTACTTACTTAGTACTTACTTAGTACTGTGCATGTGCTTACCTTTATATAAAGGTAAGTACTTACATGTACATGTACTTACATGTACTTGCCTTTATATAAAGGTAAGTACATGTAAATTGAATGTTACGTTATCATTGTTCAAAATCCAGAGAATTTCAAGACATAAAAAAGGATTTTGCATCATATAAAGCAAAAATACCCATACATGTAAACAAAAAGGTATAAAACAACATGTGGCCATAATTCAAAAAGTTGACCAGATTGAGCAAAACCAATGTGATTTTTGCATTCAGCACATCAAAACTGTCCTAAATCAGTTAAAAAAATTAAACAATAAATTTGGTGTTGACCAGTGTAATCACTTCCATCCATCCATCCATCTTCTACCGCTTTTCCGGAGGTCCGGGTCGCGGAGGCAGCAGTTCAAGCAGAGAAGCCCAGACTTCCCTCTCCCCAGCCACCTGCTCCAGCTCTTCAGAGGGGATACCAAGGCGTTCCCAGACTAGCTGGGAGACATAGTCTCTCCACCGAGTCCTGGGTCTGCCCCGGGGTCTCCTCCCAGTGGGACGTGCCTGAAACACCTCAAGTGGGAGGCGCCAAGGCGGAGACCTTGGCGGACTGATCCCAGTGTAATCACTTACCCTACAAATTAGAGTTGATGAAATAACTATAAATGTTAATGTAAAAATGAGGCAGCATGTAGCCTATTCAAACTTGCTTGGAAGAAGAAAAAAAAATATACATATACTGTATATGCAGAATGAAAAAATACCATTGTGCATTTAGTACATCAACCAAGTTAAGCTCACTTATATGATACTATCACTGATGGCCAAAGAGAGAGAGTAAAGTAATGACACGTTAATTTATTTACACTGTTAACGACGAGCAACTTTGGCCGTGTAGTCGGGGAAGATAGAGAGAGATCTGTGATGACCAGGCGACAATCCATTGTTGTTCTCTGGCACTCCACAAAGCATCGATGTAGAGATTGTAGTAGTGAAATCTGACAATAATAGGACGTGGTTGTTCACCAGGTCTTGGTTTGGGCTGGAGTGACCAGTGCGGTCCAATAGTGGCTCCTTGTCTAACTTCAGCACCTCTTTAAGCATGGCCGCCACCGAAGCGTTAGATGTAGTTTCCTCTTCAGAAACACCAACGATCCTGATATTGTTGCTGCGCATCCTTGCTTCGAGGTCTTCACATTTATTTTTGAGCTTTGCAAACTCAGAAGTTAGGCTATCCAGATTAGCCTTGTAATGGTTAGGCGTTGGTACAAATATTAATATAAATATACACTACCGTTCAAAAGTTTGGGGTCACCCATACAATTATTTTGTGTTTTCCGTAAAAAGTCACACTTATTTACCACCATGAGTTGTAAAATGAATAGAAAATATAGTCAAGACATTGACAAGGTTAAAAATAATGATTTGTATTTGAAATAATAATTTTTTCCAGATACTCAACCTGCTCAAAGGAAGGTCAGTTTTATAGCTTCTCTAACCAGCTAAACTGTTTTCAGCTGTGCTAACATGATTGCACAAGGGTTTTCTAATCATCCATTAGCCTTCTGACGCAATGAGCAAACACATTGTACCATTAGAACACTGGAGTGATAGTTGCTGGAAATGGGCCTCTATACACCTATGTAGATATTGCACCAAAAACCAGACATTTGCAGCTAGAATAGTCATTTACCACATTAGCAATGTATATTAGATATTAGAGTGTATTTCTGATTAGTTTAAAGTTATCTTCATTGAAAAAAACAGTGCTTTTCTTTCAAAAATAAGGAAATTTCTAAGTGACCCCAAACTTTTGAACGGTAGTGTACATATGAGTAGGAATGAAGATTTCTTTTCATTATCACACACATATAAACTCGTTGGGGCACCAGTCCAGAAAAATTGACAATTTTATTAATAATTCAATATTTGTAGCAGCGATGAATCAGTCTCAAAAACATGAGTTCTTTTCCGCTTTTAATCAAGAAGATGGACGTGAAATCAAACAAAAACTCCAGTATGCCTTTTTAACAGTTTAATAGGAAATTTCAGGATAGGTGAACACATTCAGATGACTTTAAGGCAGTGAATTCAACATGTATCATGAGCACATTAAACCTTTAATGGATTACTGAACATAACTTGTATTATCAAACATTTACAGAACCAGAGAAAAGCATAGCTTACATTGGCACTGTAATGAAAAATGAAAAAAAGCATAAAATAGCTTTAAAGCAGAATGATTAGGAAAAATGGATGCAATTTTATGAAAAAATGATGATTAAACTAGTTCATAAAAAGGAAGATTTGTGTTACTCTGAAAAGTTAGGGAGATTAATGAAAAGATAAATGTATTTGAAGTTCTGAAAGAAGTTCGAAGATGTTAGGTTTATAGAACTTATACAAGGAATATTCTGAATAATTAAATTTAATTTGGACAACAGACCTTAAACACAGTAGATGAAGTCAGATTGTGTCTTGGTAGCAGGCCTTCAGGTACCAACCTTGGTCCAGATGAATATTTGTTGCTGAAGTGGAGAGAAAAGGGCAGGTTCTACCACAAAACGGAACTGGCATTGCTCCTTTGAATCACAACTGTAGAAGCTGAATGCTCATCGCACTGGTCATTGTCTCAGTTTATACACAGAAAAAGGAATGTGACATTTGGCCAGGTTGTCAAATTCCAGATAATATTTGTTTATTGTTCAAAGTCCGATCAGAAAATCAAACTTGATAAATAAAAAACAATCCCACAAATCCATTTCTTCCAATGTGTTGTGGTCAGAACAAAGTCGACTTAAGCTTGGTGAAAATCAAGACAAAATCTTCGTAGCACAGTAATTTAAGAAAAAAAAAATGTAAAAGTTGGAAAAAGGTGAATTCTAAAGAAAAAAGTTGAAAGGATTACAGATAAGGAACATGGAGCTTACACTCTGGGTCTGCTTAGGAAGAGGGGCAGAACATGACTTTCCCCAGACTTCTTCAAAACTCAACTGACAAAAAAATGAATGAAAGTTTTCCAACTTGGAGGGATGGCCCAGTATTTCTGAATGACAACTGAACCTGACCAATTGCATTCAGTGATCAGGATTGGATCTGCCCATTAGTGTAAACTTTTGACCAATTGCACTGAGTTCCTTTGTTTGAACCGAGAGTCGTAACGTTTCCAAGAAGGAGATGCATGGAGACTTGGAAGCTGATTGGTCAGTTCACAGTTTTGGAATGTGAGCCTCACACAGGGAAGGAGAAGGAGTGCATCGTATTTTATATGAGAAGTAATCTTAGAGAAATAATCTTAAAAACACATCTCTCTGGCACCCTCGTCTTGAAGAGACGATGGTTAGCACGTTAGGGGTTGGAGCAGCGCCTGGAATGACTATACAGCCCAATCCTTGAGTGGCAGTCTTTGGAGCAGATGGCGCAGATGAAGATTGATGGTGCACGTGCTGATGCTGGGCGTTCTTTCCTTGCCGCACGCTTTGTCGCCATCTGGACTCTCGTGTTCGCTTCCATCTTGAGAACACCCTCTTTGACACTGTGGCGCCAGGTGGCTCGATCTTTGGCAATAACCTCTCAGTTATTGGCGTTGATCTGTGCACACCGCATGTCATGTTTGCAGACATCTTTAAAACGCAACAGTGGTCAGCCCACACGGCGGATGCCCACCCGCAGTTCTTCGTAAAGGATTTCTCTTGGTAGACAGTCAGGCTCCATGTGGTGCACGTGGCCGAGCCACTGGAGTCGTTTCTGGGTGAGAAATGCAGGGATGCTTGGCAAGTCAGCGCGCTCAAGGATCTCGGTGTTGGGGACTCTGTCCTGCCACATGATGTGCATAAGGTGCCGAAGACAGCGGAGGTGGAACCCGTTTAACCACTTCTCCTGCCTGGCATAGGCTGTCCAGGACTTGCTGCCGTACAGGAGAGTGGACAGGACACAAGCTTGGTATACGAGTAGCTTGGTCTTCAAACTCAGCAGATTGCTGTTCCACACACGCTTGTTGAGTTTGGCCATGACAGCAGCTGCTTTGGCGATTCTGGAGCTGATCTCGGTGTCCAGCGAGAGCGTGTTTGAAACAGTGGACCCTAGGTAGGTGAAGGTGTCCACAACCTCCAACTGTGTGCTGCCAATGGTAATGACAGGAGACAGCATTTTGCACCATGATGTTGGTTTTCTTAAGGCTGATCATGAGCTCAAACTCTTTGCAGGCATGGGACAGTTTGTCAACCAGGTGCTGCAGGCCCTCCTTGCTGTGCAATGCTAGAGCAGCATTGTCTACAAACAGCAGCTCACGTATGAGGACCTCATAGACTTTGGTTTTAGGACGAAGTCTTGTGATGTTGAGGAGTTTTTAATCTGATTTCGTGCGGATGTAGACACCTTCAGGACAGTCGGCGAAGGTGTAGTGAAGGAGCATTGAGAAAAAAATCCCAAAGATAGTCGGTGCTAGAACGCAACCCTGCTTCACTCCACTGCTGACTGGAAAGGCATCTGAGGTGGCTTCATCAAAGCAAACAGTACTGTGCATGTCCATGTGGAAGGAGGAGATGATTGCAAGGAGCTTTGGGGGACAGCCAATCTTTTGTAGGATCTGGAAGAGCCCGGTTCGACTAACTTAAGTCGAAGGCTTTGGTCAGGTCCACGAATGCAAGGGACAATGGCTGCTGCTGCTCTTGACACTTCTCCTGCAACTGACGGAGGGAAAAGATCATATCCACTGTGGACCTTCTGGCTCTGAAGCCACACTGGGACTCGGGATAGACTCGCAAAGCGAGGCTCTGCAGGCAGAACAGGGTGACCCGGGTGGAAACTTTGCCAACTATGCTGAGAAGAGAGATGCCGCGGTAATTGTTGCAGTCACTGCGGTCACCTTTGTTCTTATACAGCATGACTATGTTGGCATCTCTTATATCTTGGGGAATGTGACCTTGCTCCCAGCAAAGGCAGAGGAGATCATATAGTGGTTGTAAGATGGCTGTTTTCACGTGTTTCAGAACTTCTGGGCGGATACCATCTTTCCCTGGAGCCTTGCCACAGGCGAGGCAGTCTATGGCTTTGCTGAGCTCTTCCAGCGTGGGCATTTCGTCAAGCTCCTCCATGACTGGTAGGCCAGGCAAGGCGTCGAGGGCAACGTCTGTCACGATGTTCTGGGTTGAGTACAATTCAAGATAATGCTCGACCCAACACTGGAGTTGCTTGCGCTTGTCGGTGATGGCTTTGCCAGTCTTAGCTTTGAGCAGTGCTGTTTTGATGCTTGTGGGGCCGATAGCTGTTTTGATGCCCTCATACATTCCTTTGGTGTATCCGCAATCGGCAGCTACCTGAATGTTGGTGCACAGGTTCTGCCAGTACTCATTGGTGCAATGGTGGGCAATCTGCTGGGCCTTGCTCCTTACTGCTCGAAGGGCGTCGTGTGTGCCAGGGCAAGGGTTCTGCTTGTGAGCCAGTAGTACTTCTCTTTTGGTCTCTGTGACTGGCTGCATTTCGTCCCAGTGAGCCTCAAACCAGTCTGCATTCTTGTGTTCTTTCTTTCTGAATGCAGTCATGGCTGAGTCGTAGATGGCGCCATGAAGGTGGTTCCATTTGGCGTCCACGTCGCCTGGGATATCAGACTGGAGGTAAGCTTCAAGTTTCCTCTGAAAGCTGTCAGCAAAAGTCTGAGCCTTGATCGGATCGGAAATTCCGCAAGTGTTGGTGCGGGGGCGACCCTTAGTCTTGGCATGGTGGATCTTCCTTGGCTTCAGTCTGACCTTACTGGCAACAAGGGAATGATCTATATCACAATCAGCGCTGTAATAGCTTCTCTTGTGAAGAACACTGCTGAGGTCCGCTCTTCTGGTGATGACAAGATCTAGCTGGTGCCAGTGACAGGACCGGGGGTATCTCCAAGACACTTTCCGCAGCTCTTTACACTTGAAGTAGGAGTTTGTAATGCAGAGGCCTTGATGACAACAGAATTCCAACAACCTCTGTCCGCTCTCATTCATCCTGCCTATGCCAAAGTGGCCAAGACAGGATGGCCACACTTGCCAGTCTGCTCCGACGCGAGCGTTGAAGTCGCCGAGCAAAAATAAGCCTTCAGAGCAGGGGATTCTAGGTAGCACTTCCTCTAGAGCCTCGTAGAACTGATCTTTGGCTTCTGGAGTGGACGTGAGGGTCGGGGCATACACAGAAAGGATTTTCACAAAGCCCGACGATGTCTTCATGGGGAGGGCGAGGATTCTTTCGGACCCTCCTGTAGGGGTTTCTGTGGTGACAATCAGCGAGTTCCTCACTGCAAAACCTACACCATGCTGCCTGGACTCGTCCTGGGACAGGCTTGCCAATAAAAGGTGTAGTCTGATTCTCTAGGAGAGCCGCTGTCAACCAGGTGGGTTTCCTGAAGGCAGGCAACATCTATGTTAAGTGGTGCCAGTTCCTTATTGACGATGGCGGTCTTGCGAGAGTCATCCATTTGTTGGAGATCAGCGGTAAGTCCGTGGCACATGGTGCGAACATTCCAGCTTGCAAATCGAAGAGCTGGAACTGCCTGATGCAGATTGACGCTTGCTTGTCGGGAGAGACCCCTAAGCTCTATGCACCCAGTAGAGCAGGCAAGCCATGGCGGGGCGGCACCTTACTGGCTGGGGGCTGCCCAGCTTGAGGTGGGCGGTAGCTGCCCAATTAAGCTGCAAAGGTTTGTCCCACCTTTGGGCGAGACCCCTGGCACTCCTCCCTATGCCAGTCGGTTGAAGCTTATAACCGGTAACTGCCTCGTCCCGTGTTGTGCCGGAATCTTGCGACGCCGCTGGAGTGGCCTCTCCAGTTTGTGCTAAAAAGCCTGGGCGGGGTAGTATGGAGACACTGGGCTGCCCATACGTCAGTGTTCCCCTCTCGGTGTCACTGGCTGAGTCCAAAGGAAAGGATGATCCAATACAGTTTGGGATCAGTTCCACTGCAGGAGTTGCCGGAAGTAGTGCTGAGCATCTGCCAACCGCCTTAGGGCTCCACTCCGGATTTATCCTCGAGGTTTACTCCTGAAGCCTTTCCTGTAATCAGGTGTAGCCGCAAGGCAGCGGAAGTTTGGAATCAGAGTTTACCTTCTCCTAGGTAGTTTGCCGGCCAAGGCTAACGGGCACCACCTGCCCATATTTGAAATCAGAGTGGTCCTTCTCCTAGGTGGACTGACACCCAAGTCTGACGAGCTCCACCTACCCGGAGCAACCTGGTTATAGCGCTAAAGCCTTGCTGACACCCTCTGTCATTTAGTGAAAACAGGGTTGGCACGAGAAGCCAGACAGTAGGAGTTGATTAGGAGAGGCTATTGGAGGGACGCTGTGCTATGAGTGGGGTATTTCAGTGGAAATGTAGGTGCTCATTTCTGCATTCCACCCCAGCACGTTCTAACCCATTTAGACCCCTTAAAAACATATAAGCTGCCTATTGACCTGTTGCACTTCGGTGTACCGCGGGCGGACACGTCTCTGCGTCCTAGGGCACACGAGGGCGTCCTCCTAGGAGGCACTGACAAAAAAAAAAGCTGCATTTCCGTTCTTCCACTACAGACACAACCACGAACAGAAAGCCAAAGGAGTGCTTTGATTGGTTTAGATGTGATTGACCCCTCATTCGACTAATAAGAGCCTTGAATTGGATTTCTGAAACCTTGAAGAACCAATGACTGAAAACCTAGTAAGAAGGACCCGCCTACCAACGGCTGCGAATACAGCGAGCCAATTGAAGCACAGTAGTTTGAAAGCGTGCCTCCCTTGCAAAATCTGTTTTGTTTTAGCCGCTGGGTGACACACACGCGTTCGCCAGTCTTTTTTTCTTACTACTGTTCTTATTTGTTTTGAAAAATCGTTCGCCAAAACCGCAATCATGGAAGCGCAAAACCGCAATAATGGAATTATGGTTTGGCCGGGTCGCGTGACCAGAACCACGAGTCCGTAACAAGCGGACCAGCGTCATGTTCGTCTGACAGTGAGGAAGAGAAGTTCGCCAGCGACACTGCTGTTGTGAACAGGTAAGTGTTATAAGCTAAATTATTCTTTATCCCTGAAAACTGTAATCAAAAATGACTTTTGACCGATCGGTAAATTACAGCTGTGCGTAGTAGATCGCGGCGCACCGTGACCGCGGCGCACCGGGCGATGTCCATCCTCTGTAGCGGGGGTGGGGTGGGACAACCCCCCCCCCCCACACACACCCACACACACAGCCCTGAGTGTCACCTTTCATTAGAGCCCAACATCAAGCTTCTATATTGAATCATTCAAAAGTTACAGACGTTTTTCCAAATTGTGCCATTTGGCACAATTTGGCACAGTTCAAAAACGCCTGGGAACAACCGAAGAGAAAAGCTGTGTAATATATTCATTTTTTTGTGGTATTGTTACAAAATTTTGACCTCAGCTGGATTACACTTGGTTCTACATTTCTGTTGCATTTTCCAGCCAGTATCTGACAGCTGTGTGTTATTTGCAAGCATTTGTATCCAAAAAAACACCCAGGCGAAATTTATTTTCTTCAAGTTCAGTATGTTTAGATGATTGTTACTCAGTGGCCGGAGCACTTAGACAGATTATGACTGTTTTGCCAAAAAAATCAAAGTGTTTTCTTTTAAATGAGACCAACCCCATGAAGATGCTGCAAAGGGTTGAAGAACAGCTTTTGATTTACCTTTGGAACGTTATTTTTAGGCGTTTTTAGGGAAATTGACGAGAGTGCAAGGGGTTAAAGTATAAATTCTTTAAAACTTTAGTAAGATATTCTACTTTATGAAGGAACAAAATGTGTCTACATTGTAAATATAATAATTTTTTTTATAGTACACATGCAAAATTAATTCTTCCTGAAAATAAGGAGACATATATCCAAATCATATCAATGAAAGCGTTTCAAACCCATTAAGAGTCCAATATAGGGTCCAGCTATTATCTTCAAAAGTGGATGTTGTCTGTGGAGAATGACAAGTTAGTTCATTGTTCACAATTCATAGTTTTAAGCATCACAGAGACAATCTTCAGTCCTCAGGAGAAATATTCCTGTGTTATCCATTGGAGGGCAATGTTGGACTTTTGAGTTTTAATGAAAGGAATCTTGCTGGTCAAGAGTCTGTGGAACATCAGGTCATCAACGTGCCACTTTGGCATTCTTTTGGCAAATGGATTTGAGAGGAAATGACTTCAGATCTTGAGCAGGGAATAACTTATCCACTTTATGGCCGATGGCATAGGGCTTCATAGCTCTGGTCTTGGAAAGGAGGGGCTTTCAACTAGACTTTTGGGTGAAACAATTTCTCCTCAGCAAGGAGTAATTTTATAAATTTGGATCCAGCTGAGGATGCTACAGCCTTCAATTCCAGAACGTTGTCCATGCAGGAAGATAAAGACTGCCCAATATCTTCCATGGTGCCGCAGAGACTTGCTAATTCAGCATCAGTAGCAGCTTTGTCACTCATCAATTGTGCTTTAACCGCATGAAGGTCAGATCTAATGGTGGACAGATCGTCTCCTAAAACAACACGAAGTTCGACTTTAAATATTTGGGCAATGTCCACTCGCAGTGTGGCTAGCAGCTCTAGCCTCAGGGCTTCAGTGATAGCACACTGTTGTTCCCCTCCAGGTGAAGCGCAGCCGCGGGGTGGAGTCAGTGTACCCGAAGCTGAAGGTTCCACCTGCACTGTAGGCCTTTGCTGGTGTGACGCACCTTGAGGTTTAGCTCCCTTGTTGGTCATAGTAAATAATTCCACTGAGTCACAAGGGGTAGAAGAATGATTAAAAACACCTCAAAATTATTGTGACATTTCAAGGGTTCACACAATAATGAGAGGATTTGTGACATATAGGCATTTATTCTTCACTGACTAATTACACAGAGGGGAGATCATTCACACAGACACTCATCTCACTCAGGGTGACGCAGACACATCATCTATCACACACAGGGAAAACAACACTATAGATTAGATTAGAATAGTATTTATTGTCATTGTACAGTTGTACAGCACAACGAAATTGTGGGTGCTCCACCAGGCTACTGCACAATAAAGTAAGTGAGAAGAATTTGAAAATACAGTGGGGCAAAAAAGTATTTAGTCAGCCACCAATTGTGCAAGTTCTCCCACTTAAAAGATGAGAGGTCTCCAGTTTTCACCATAGGTATACCTCAACTATGACAGACAAAATGAGAAAAAAAAAATTCAGAAAATCACATTGTCTGATTTTTAAAGAATTTATTTGCAAATTATGGTGGAAAATAAGTATTTGGTCACCTACAAACAAGCAAGATTTCTGGCTCTCACAGACCTGTAACTTCTTCTTTAAGAGGCTCCTCTGTCCTCCACTCGTTACCTGTATTAATGGCACCTGTTTGAACTCGTTATCAGTATAAAAGACACCTGTCCACTACCTCAAACAGTCAGACTCCAAACTCCACTATGGCCAAGACCAAAGAGCTGTCAAAGGACACCAGAAACAAAATTGTAGACCTGCACCAGGCTGGGAAGACTGAATCTGCAATAGGTAAGCAGCTTGGTGTGAAGAAATCAACTGTGGGAGCAATTATTAGAAAATGGAAGACATACAAGACCACTGATAATCTCCCTTGATCTGGGGCTCCATGCAAGATCTCACCCCGTGGGGTCAAAATGATCATGAGAACGGTGAGCAAAAATCCCAGAACCACACGGGGGGACAAAGGCTACATCAGTAACACACTACGCCGCCAGGGACTCAAATCCTGCAGTGCCAGACGTGTCCCCCTGCTTAAGCCAGTACATGTCCAGGCCCGTCTGAAGTTTGCTAGAGAGCATTTGGATGCTCCAGAAGAGGATTGGGAGAATGTCATATGGTCAGATGAAACCAAAATAGAACTTTTTGGTAAAAATTCAACTTGTCGTGTTTGGAGGAGAAAGAATGCTGAGTTTTTCTGCAAAGGGACCAGGACGACTGATCCGTGTAAAGGAAAGAATGAATGGGGCCATGTATCGTGAGATTTTGAGTGAAAACCTCCTTGCAAGGGCAATGCAAGGGCATTGAAGATGAAACGTGGCTGGGTCTTTCAGCATGACAATGATCCCAAACACACCGCCCGGGCAACAAAGGAGTGGCTTCGTAAGAAGCATTTCAAGGTCCTGGAGTGGCCTAGCCAGTCTCCAGATCTCAACCCCATAGCAAATCTTTGGAGGGAGTTGAAAGTCTGTGTTGCCTAGCAACAGCCCCAAAACATCACTGCTCTAGAGGAGATCTTCATGGAGGAATGGGCCAGAATACCAGCAACAGTGTGTGAAAACCTTGTGAAGACTTACAGAAAATGTTTGACCTCTGTCATTGCCAACAAAGGGTATATAACAAAGTATTGAGATGATCTTTTGTTATTGACCAAATACTTATTTTCCACCATAATTTGCAAATAAATTCTTTAAAAATCCTTCAATGTGATTTTCTGGATTTTTTTTTTCCTCATTTTGCCTCTCATAGTTGAGGTATACCTATGATGAAAATTGGAGACCTCTCTCATCTTTTAAGTGGGAGAACTTGCACAATTGGTGGCTGACTAAATACTTTTTTACCCCACTGTAAAACGGTTAACAGGACACACAGTTAATCATCTGACTGAAGTAAAATTAAAATAAAAGTAAAAAATAACAAATAGCCCATAGGTACATACACAGGTACAGTAGTGGCTTCACGGGTGGAACTATGTGCATAAGAGTGCAGAACACATAATAGAGTAAAATGGCCCAAGGATTATGGAAAATATGTACAGTAGTGATTTCACGGATGGGTCAATATACATGAAAGTGAGGAGTGCAAAGGCAGGCGAGTTACAGTGATAATTAAAAGGTCCTCAGTTCTGTGCATGTGAGCGTTCGGAGGGAGGGGGGTGGGGCCTCTCACTGTTTACAGTGCGGATAGCCCAGGGGAAGAAACTATTTGTTACTCTGGAGGTGTGGGATGTGATCGATCTGAACCGTCATCTAGAGGGAAGCAGGTCGAACAGGTGGTGGGCGGGATGTGAAAGTCTCCTGTGATGGCTTTGGTCCTTCTGAGACAGGAGGATCTGGAGATGTCTTCCAGGGAGGGCAGAGGGCTGCCGATAATTTTTTGGGCGGTGTTGATGACCCTCTGCACGCCTTCCTGTTCTCAGCTGTGGAGCTGGTGTACCATATTCCCAGACGGCAGGTGAGCACGCTCTCCACTGAGCAGCAATAGAAGGCCAGCACCAGCTTCTGGTCCAGGTTGTGCTTCTTCAGGACACGAAGGAAGTGCAGCCGCTGCTGGGCTTTCTTCACCAGGGCGTTGGTGTTGACAGTCCAGGAGAGGTCAGAGGAGATGTGGGTGCCCAGGAACCTGAAGGCGGGGACGTTTTCCATGCGGTTGCCATTTATGGGGTGGGGGGGTCCTGTTTGTTCTTCCTGAAGTCCAGAATCATTCAGTTTCAGGTTGTTTGCTTGGCACCACAGCAGCAGATTCTCTACCTCTGCCCTGTATACCTTCTCATCGTCGTCGGTGATGAGCCCAACCAAGGTGGTGTCCTCTGCATATTTCATGATGACAGTGGTTGGGTGGGTTGGAATAAAGTCAAAGGTGTACAGGGAGTATAGTAGAGGGCTTAGCACGCAGCCTTGGGGGGGAGCCAGTGCTGAGGGACAGTGTGGGGGAGTGGTGGGGGCCAAGTCTGACTGTTTGTGGGCAGTTGATGAGAAAGTTCTTTATCCAGGAGCAGGTGGGGGGGGGGTCTGGAGGAAGTGCAGTTTGTTGATCAGGATGTCTGGGATGATGGTGTTAGAAGCTGAACTGTTGTCCACAAAGAGCATTCTCACCGAGCTCCTTGGGTTCTCCAGGTGGCTCAGCACTCTGTGTAGAGTGGTGGCGATAGCATCTTCTATAGACTGGTTCCCCCTGTAGGTGAACTAATGGGGGTTGAAGGAGGGAGAAAGACAGTCCTTGATGTGCTGGGACACCAGTCGCTCAAAACATTTCATGACTACAGACATGAGTGCTACAAAAATCTACAAACTGTAACTAGAAAACGCAGGCAGTCGCCTGGGCAGAAAAACTTAAAAGAGAAGAGAGATGCAGACAGATTGTGGCAAAATAAGAGACGTGAACGCAACCGGACTTACAACACAATTATAATGGGACAACAATAACGCTCAGAACACAAGAATAATGATAGTCTTTGAATCCCCCGTAGCGCAAAGCATGCTGAGAGCATCCCCCGCCCTTTAACAGCCCCAACGTTACATTACTTTCCCATGGAATAGGTGTGAAAGTGTGCCAAAAAAATAACAATTTTGCACAAACTTTGCAGGAGACATGCCAAACACGTCCTACTCCATTGTCAGCTCAACAGCGCCCCCGTCTTCAAATCTTGAAGGTTCTGTGGGTGTCTTCTATGAATTCTGATGTTCAGTTCGTTTCATAGATTTTCAATTGGATTCAAGTCAGGTGACTGACTGGACCATTCTAGCAGCTTTATTTTCCTTCTCTGGAGCCAGTTAAGAGTTTCCTTAGCTGTGTGTTTGGGATTATTGTCTTGCTGAAATGTCCACCCTTGTTTCATCTTTAGCATTTTGGCAGATGGCAACGGATTGTTATCAAGGATGTCTCTGTACATTTGTTCATTCATCTTTCCTTCAATTATATGAAGTCTGCCTGTACCATGTGCTGAAAAACACCCCCACATTATGATGGGATGTGCAGTGTTATTTCTCCTCCAAACATGCTGTGTGTTGTGGCATCCAAAAGTTCAATTTTGGTCTCGTCTGACCAGACTGTATTCTCCCAGTATTTTACTGGCTTGCCTAAATGTTGTACAGCAAACTTTAAACAAGCTTCAGCATGTTTTTTCTTCAGCAATGGAGATGAGCGGGCATGGAGCACATGTTGCTTGAGTGCATTACTTATTGTTTTCTTTGAAACAGCAGTACCTGCTAACTCCAGGTCTTAATGGAGCTCTCCACGAGTGGTCTTTGGCTCTTGGATAACTCTTCTGATAATTCTTTTGTCTCCTCTGTCAAAAATCTTGCAAGGAGCTCCTGGTTGTGGCTGGTTTATGGCAAAATGATGTTCTTTCCACTTCTGAATGATGGCTCCAACAGTGCTCACTGGAACATTCAGCAGTTTAGAAATGCACCTGTAACCAATGCCATCATTTTGTTTTGCAACAATAAGGTTGTGAAGGTCTACAAAGAGATCTTTGCTTCTACCCATCAGGAGTTCTTTGTGGTGTGGCAATCTGATATTCACAGACCTTTTTAAAGGCTATCAGTTGGGACTTAACCAGCTGAAATTAATTTGCACTGATGGGGAATGGTATGGTTTCCTAAATTCTGATTTCAGCTAGTTTCTGGAATTTTTATGCCTTTTGCACCGCTTTTTCTTCATGTGTTCAATACTTATTCCCTGTGTCATTCCACTTTATTAAATATAACATGTTTTGTGAACACAGTTGCCTTGATTTCTTTGTGTGTATGGATTATTTAGGTTGTTAATGATATCTGGTGAAAATCTCAGGTCAATGGCTCCATCAGAAATATGTTTAATGAGAAAAATGTTGACGTGTTCAGCACTTATTTTTCCCGCTGTATGTTCATCAAAGTTTCTCAGCAGGTTTTAAACCAAACGTAAAAGAAGTCCTAGTTAGAAAGAGAAGCTGGCTTGGAAACCATTTCACATGTTATTTGATGCCCAAACAGTAATTACACTGTGTTTACGCTTGTTCTAATGTTTTTTGTTTTTCAGACACCTCCTTCATGTACATGATTGCTGGGCTGTGCATGCTGAAGCTCTACCAGAAGAGACACCCCGACATCAATGCGAGCGCTTACACTGCCTACGCCTGCCTGGCCGCTGTCATCTTTTTCTCTGTGCTGGGAGTGGTATGAACATACACACAGAGACAATGCCTGGCTTACGTTTAACACTCCAGAACACATGCTTCATACTGATAATACTGATGGTGTCTTGTTTTCAGGTGTTTGGCAGAGGAAACACAGCCTTCTGGATCGTGTTCTCAATTATCCACATTCTGGCCACGCTCCTCCTCAGCACACAGCTCTACTACATGGGCCGATGGAGGCTTGGTAAGACAGAAACAGGCTGCAGTGTTCATGCCGAAAGCAGCTGAATGTTGCTTTAACTGTGCATTTAAACTGTGCATTGAAATTCAGAACTGCAAAACATGCCTGCTTCTGTAAAACAGAGACTCTGACATTCTCTTCATTTTATTATCCTTGTTTCTGTATTTGTGTGTCAGATGCTGGGGTTATGCGCAGGATTATATACGTCATCTACACAGATTGCATCCGACAGTGCAGTGGACCTATGTACATTGTAAGTAAAGATCAAAGTAAATAAATATTTAAATTATAATTATAAATCATTATATTGAAGGCATGAAGTAGCATACAATCCCCATTATTTTTTGTTACAATTAGGCAATATTTCACCATGATGAAAATATAATAATTATTAATCCTCTGACCAGTCCAGACTGTTTTATTTTCTCCTGTTGTATGTTTTGTAGGACCGAATGGTTCTGCTGGTCATGGGAAACATAGTCAACTGGTCATTGTAAGTTTGCACATTGGATTTTTTTTCTTTTTTCGGTTGTTCTCATTTTAGAATTCAGAAACGGGTGATGGTTATCTTTTCAATATTAACTCTTTGTCCTGCTTCCTCTACAGGGCTGCCTATGGCCTCATAGAGAGACCTAATGACTTTGCCTCCTACCTGCTGGCCATCGCCATCTGCAACCTGCTGCTCTACTTTGCCTTCTACATCATTATGAAGGTGCATGTTTTTTACACTTACCAATAATGTATAGCTACCCGTGCTGACAGTGAAGTCAGGTAGGGTTATAACAGTTTCTCCAGTCTGTTGGCATGTCCATGCGTTTGCAGCTTTCACTTGAGAACCAAAGGGTTAGGATCACTGATCTTCATACAGGGGTTAAATTTTAGGTCCCCTTGGCATGACCTATTTTTATTGGGTCAAAAACTCATAGGGGGCCAGTTGCACCAACTGGTCTTACGTGCTAAATTGGTCATAGTTAAGACCATTCGTTAGAACAGACCTGAAGCCAGTTGCACCAATCAGACTTAAGACCAGTTTCAACTATGATGGTCTAAAAGTGCACTCAGACCAAACACAAAGCAATTTTTTTTTGTGGCGCATTTACATATAAAGTCAATGTAAAGACACAAATTTGCATCCAGGCAAGTTGGTTGCAATAGTAAATCAGCGTTGATATTGTACAGTCCCCAGAGTGAGCATCAACAATGGAGAGTAAACTAGTTTGAACATGAGATTGCCACTCGAGACAGATGGACCATCTGAGACGGAGTGTCTGTAGTTTTTATCCACCCATGAACTCCTGC
Organism: Pholidichthys leucotaenia; assembly: GCA_020510985.1. Taxonomy (NCBI): domain Eukaryota; kingdom Metazoa; phylum Chordata; class Actinopteri; order Cichliformes; family Pholidichthyidae; genus Pholidichthys; species Pholidichthys leucotaenia. Next base: position 122,429,327 of record CM035847.1, on the reverse strand, counting down.
TACTGATGTGCTAATGAGAGCTAGCAGCACCTGAAACTGGACACCGGCCAGCTTCAGTTTAGTGCTGAAAACAACTGTCATCCGGGTGGTGTTTCTGGAGGAGGCAGTGACATTTTCCCAGCTGACCCACCAGGAGCAACTGGGGGTTCAGTGTCTTGCTCAAGGACACTTCGACATGCAGGCTGCAGACAGAGCATTTTTGGGATTTGGGAAAGCAGCTGCAGCAGTTATGAAGGCAACCCTGCCCCTCTGCAAGGCTTTATTTGTGCTAGTAGAGGGGCACAAATTTTCGCTTTGCATTTGGTCTGAGCAGAACTTTAGTGATCTGCATTTATGTGAATAATCATGAGACTATAGCCTCTACCTGGCAATGTGTGATGTTTTGTTTGATATGGTAAAATTACCAGAGTGTATTTTGCCAATATTTAAATAAAAAATAGAGATTTCCACAGTTAGCAAAAATATGAATATGCTTATAATAATGATAATAATAATAGTAATGAAAAAATAGCTGCTAGAAAGTTAATAAAACAGCACTTTGAGCTTAAACATTAAAAAGACACCATATAATAACTACAAAAAAACAGCTGATAGAAAATAAAATAGCGCTCTCACCTTGACAGTTTTCCTAAAAAAAAAGATGAAGAAAAAAGAGGAAACGTATCAGCTCTGTTGAAAAAAAGGAGGGGGGTTACAGTTGGGTCCATATGTATTTGGACACTGACATGGGTTTTGTTATTTTAGCTGTTTATATAACTATCTTGAATATGTTTTGGTAATCAGTCGTCTTCTTCTTCTTCTTCTTCTTTTGGCTGCTCCCTTTAGGGGTCGCCACAGCGGATCACCTGTCTCCATCTCACCCTATCCCTTGCATCTTCCTCTGTAACACCAACCCTCTCCATGTCCTCCTTCACTACAACCATGAATCTCCTCTGTGGTCTTCCGCTTTTCCTCCTACCTGGCAGCTCCATCTTCAACATCCTTTGTCCAATGTATCCACTATCCCTCCTCTGCACATGTCCAAACCATCTCAGCCTTGCCTCTCTTATTTTGTTTCCAAACTGCTCAACCTGAGCTGTCCCTCTGATATACTCATTTCTAATCCTGTCCGTCCTAGTCACTCCTAATGAGAATCTTAGCATCTTCAACTCGACCACCTCCAGCTCAGCCTCCTGTCTTTTTGTCAGTGTTACCGTCTCCAAATATGGCCTCAAAATGCAGATTCTCAGCTTTAATTTGAGGATATTCACATCCAAATTAGAGAAACAGTTTAGGAATTACAACCCTTTTTATACAAAGTCTCCTCATTTCAGGGGCTCAGAAAGTAAATGGACATATTAACATTACCATAAAGAAAATGTTCATTTTTAATACTTTGTTGAGAGCAGCCCCTCCATGGATTGCCACCTTATCATGGTGGAGGGATTTGCGTGCCCTAAAGATCGCAGAAGCTTTATTGTTGCAGGCAACTTGCTGGTGGTAGGGTCTCCCAAGGCAAAGTGGTCCTGGATGAAGGGCAGTCCAGTAGATCCCTATGAAAAAGTTACATCAAGACTCCAGTGTACTCAAAGGAGCCACATGGATCTGCCCTCCAGTGGGCACACCATCTGCAGGAGGGATCATGATGGTCATGGTGCTATGTGACCTGGGCGGCAGTCTAGGCTTCCCTGCTTGGACTGCAGCCTCTGTGACTCGGACCCCCGGATAAGCGGTGGTGGATGGGTAGATGTTGGGAATCATTTGCAGACAATGACTACCTGAAGTCTGGACATCACCAAATGCTGTGTTTCCTCCTTTGTCATTATTTGCCAGGTCTTTGCTGCAGCCATCTTCAGTTGTTGCTTGTTTGTGGGTCTTTATGCCTTAAGTTTTGTCTTAAGCAAGTCATATGCATGTTCGATCGAGTTGAGATCTGATGATTGACTCAGCTATTGCAGAATATTCCACTTCTTTGCCTTAAAAAACTCCTGGGTTGCTTTCGCAGTATGTTTTGGGTCATTGTCCATCTGTATTGTGAAGTGCTGTCCAATCAGCTTTGCTGTATTTGGCTGAATCTGAGCTGGTAGATCCCTATACACTTCAGAATTTATCCGGCTGGTTCTGTCTTCTGCCACATCATTGGAAACCATGAATCACACTGCCTCCATCATGTTTTACAAATGTGGTGCACTTTGGGTCACCTTGGTTTCATCTGTTCAAAGAATGCTGTACCAGAACTGGGCTGGCTTCTTTAGATGTTTTTTTTTTTTTTTGGCAAAGTCTAATCTTGCCTTTATATTTTTGAGGCTGATTAATGGTTTGCACCTTATGGTGAACCCTCTTTGCTCTTGTGAATTTTTCTGTTTATGATAGACTTTATACTGATATGCCTACATCCTGGAGTGTTCTTAACATGGGTGGATGTTGTGAAGGGGGTTTTCTTCACCATGGAAAGGATCCTGTGATCATCCACCACTGTGGACTGAGTTCCCAAGCTCACCAGTGCAACCTTTTTTTCTCAGAATGTACCAAACAGTTGATTTGGCCACTCCTAACATTTTTGCTATCTCTCTGATGGATTTCTTCTTTCTTCAGCCTAAGGATGGTCTCTTTCACTTCTATTGAGAGCTCCTTCAACTTCATGTTGTGGGTTCACAGCAGCAGCTTCCAAATGCAAATGCTACACCTGGAATTAACTCCAGACCTTTTACCTGTTTGATTGATAATGGATTAATGAGGGAATAGCCCAGGCAGCCCATGTAATAGCTTTTGAGTCAGTTGTCCAATTACTTTTGAACCCCTGAAATGAGGAGTTTTGTATAAAAGTAGTTGCATTTCCTAAACTGTAACTCTAATTGGGATGCAAATACTCTCAAATTAAGGCCGAGAGCCTGCACTTTAAGGCCATCTATAGAAATAAAAGGGATTCTGCAGTGTGGGTATGTATGTATGTGCCAGAAACTTTGTCCCCCTGCTAACTGAGAGGGCACTTGACCTGTGGACTCTCATCTCTTGCATGGCAATGCTACAATACCTGAAGTGTGCAGGTGACATGGTTTCACTGACTGCTTGACCATAAAAGAGGTCAAAGGTGACCTTTTTTGACCGATCAGTACTGGTGGAGGTGTAAGCTGGGGGAGGAATCAAGCGCAGCTGACACAGTTGGTAGAGTTTAGGATCAGCAGGTCTCTCTTCACATTATAGGCATTGTGGACCGACGGGGAGACAGAGGTACAGGTTACCACTGGGTCCTGGGACACCAAAATAATGTTTACATTTAACTACACTACTCACAAAAAGTTAGGGATATTTGGCTTTCGGGTGAAATTTCTGGAAAATGTAAAAAGTTCACACTACAGTGATATTATATCATGAAAGTAGGGCATTTAAGTAGAAGTATGCAATGGTGATTTCCTCATCTCAAACAATTTATTGAAACAAAAGCCAATGACAGTGGTGGGTATACCACAACAAAAAATGTCAGTGTCTCAATAACTTGTCATGTGCCCTTGAGCATCAATCACAGCTTGACAACGACATCTCATGCTGTTCCAAGTTGACTTATTGTCTGCTGAGGCATGGCATTCCACTCTTCTTGAAGGGTGGCTCTCAGGTTATTGAGGTTGTGGGGTGCAGGGTTACGAGCCTCTACACGGCGACTCAGCTGATCCCATAGGTTTTCTATGGGATTCAGGTTTGGAGAAAGTGCAGGACACTCCATTTGAGGTACCCCGGCCTGCAGCAGCCCTTCCCTAATGATGCAGCTGTGATGAGCTGGAGCATTGTTGTCTATGAAGATGAAATTAGGCCTGTGTTGTTCATGCAGGGGCACAATGACTGGATTAATGATGTTATTCAGGTAGTATCAACTTATCACTGTACATTCACAAGGTGTAGGGCAGCTCTGTATTGACTAGACACACCTGCCCAGACTGGAAACACCACCACCACCACCAAAGGCTCGTCTGGTGACAGCAATGGCTGATGCATAGCGTTCTCCTTGATGCCTTCAACATCGTTGGCGGCCATCATTTCTGCTCTACGTGAATCAACTTTTATCAGAGAACAGCACTGGGGCCCACTGGTCCCTTGTCCAGAGTAAATGCTTCCTGGCCCATGCAAGATGATGACACCTGTGCCTGGCGGTGTGGTCAGGTAGCCTTGCAAGTCATCTAGCACACAGACCACGCTGATGTAAACAGTTTTGAATGGTCTGATGTGACACTTCTCACCTCCCTTAAATGTGCCTGGAGTTGACTGGCATTCATTATCTGGTTCCGCAGGGCACTGTTCACAATGAAGCGGTCATCAGCGTGGGATGTGGCCAAAGGACGTCCATTTCTATGCCTTTCTGTGACTCTTCCAGTCTCTCTGTATCTGTGACACTCTTCTGTGGCCACTTCCCTCTAAGAACATCCTGTTTGAAGCCTCGCAATGGTGAGGTACTGTTGATCAATTGTTAGGTGTCGTCTGGGTCTCATGATGTCAAAATGTGAACAGTATGATGAAGAGGACTGTTTAAATACCAGTTCTAATTGAACCAGAAAATTTATTTGTTGATTCATAGATCAAACACCTGTTGTGAATTTTGCCATTAAGCACCCTGTTAGAGAACAGCAAGTTATGCAAAAAGTACTGAAACATTGAACAGTTGGACATATGCATTCAAAAGGTTTGAGGAGGTCAAATTAAGTTCACCTGGAAAGGTTATCGTGCATTTTAGGTACATCCTGAAATTTCACCCAAAAGCTGAATATCCCTAACTTTTTGTGAGTAGTGTATATTCATTTTATTTACTTTAATCCACTCATATAACCCCCATTGAGGTGTACGCTGGTGATAGAATCGAGCACACCCTAACTCAGGGGTCCCCAAACTTTTTCCTGTGAGGGCCACATAACTTTTGCCTTCTGTGATGGGGGCCGGGGTCAGTTTGTAACAGAAAAAGTGTGACGATTGCAGGGGTGCCTAAACGTAAACATTTATTGTTTTCCAGAAAGTCACACATAACCAAATATTAATAACCCTTTCCGGGATCGTCACAGGAAAAAAAGTCAGAAAATAAATAATAACACTATTAATGAAATAAATAACACTATTTATGAAATAAATAATAACCAAATAACCCTCTCTGGGTTCTTCACAGAAAAAAAAGTCCATGGAACATTAACTTTCTGTTGTGCCGTGCACAATCTTAACAGGTAACATCTCAGCAGAATACATTTGTACGCCAAGCTCAGCTGAACCAGTCATCCGTTCGGGCCAGCTTTCGGGTTGCTCAACTGATAGCAAGCAGCGGTAAAACTTTCACTGATGGAGAATTTGTCAATAAATGTTTGAATGCTGTCGCGGAGGAGGTGTGTCCCGAGAAGAAAGATGTCTTTAATGCCGTGAGTCTGTCGGCGAGTACAATCACCAGCCGAGGCGCGCCCCCGTGTGAATGGCCCCACGGAGCGGACGGTATGTGTGAAGTGTGCGGGTGAGTAGAGAGAGAGGCGACTGGAGCAGGTAGCGAACTAGAATTGCTGTTATTAACGGTGCAGTCTGATAATAAAGCCCCGTTCTTTGGTGTACCACCATATTGTTGTTAACAACCGTGAGGTTTACTCGGGAGTTAACCCCGGAGGAAAAGCTGCCTCCGGCCCTGGAGAAGACAGATCTCCCCTGCGTCCCCCAACCACGGTTAGGAGACCAAAACAGGAAAGGTTAACACTAGGATTTTTTTTTTTTCTGAGGAAGGGGGGGGGGGTTCAGATAGGGGCACAGACTGCAGAAGGGTGGAATAGAATGTCACGTTCTATGCGTGTATTAGTCTCGATCGCGTGGCCAGACTGAAAAGAAAAAATCACAATGCGTCTCTGGTATTGTTCAGGAGGCCGGGCCAAATGTGGAGGTGGGCTGTATCCGGCCCGCAGGCCGTAGTTTGGGGACCACTGCCCTAACTGATCGTATGGGGTGTGAATGGAAGATGGGAGCTGGAAGCTGGGAGACTGACCTACATTTAATCCACTCATTTCTATTTTTGTGCTGCTTTGAATGCGTTCTTGCATTGCCAAAACAGGTTTCTGCTGTGTCTAGTAATTTCTGTTCACATTATGTCTTTTTGTTTATTAATGCGATGGACAAGAGCGGAGAACAACTTTTCATGCAATCGCTGCAACAGGGGAAAAAAAGACAAGACGTGACAGAAATCGGAATGTGCACCTGCTGCCGTCATCTAATTTAACAATGTTTGTACTGATAGAAAGTGTGAAGTATTGTGGAGGTAAAATGTTTGTAAAAACACCCAGGAAAGTCTTTTTATGAAAATCTATCCATCTGTCCACCAAAACCTTTAAAATGGACCAAAAACACCAAAACACTTCTTTTCTAACAAAAACATTCAAAAAATTTGATCATTGTCCAGATCTGCAGAAAAAATAAACTTTTATAAACTAAAGTTTATAAGAAAAGTTTCAACTCTGTAAGAAAAACTGCAAATTTACAAGGAAAAAGTCAAATTTGAGGAAAAAATGTTGCCAATTTATGATAGACAAATGTAAGGAAAAAAGTCTTTGAGACAAAACAGCAAATTTACAAGAAAGATGTAGCTAATTTCAGAAAATAAATTAATTTCACTAAAGTTGAACAGTAGTAAAAATGACAACATGAAACACTATATATCACGACTGAAGAATAAAGTGATGCATTGAGTAAATGAGGTAAATAAATGTAAACTGACTACATGCTATTATCATCCTGAGGTACATTTTACTTTGTGCAATAAAAAAACCCAACTAATATTAAAAACATTAGTACATGTTTACTGTTTTATATACCCTTGAGAATGTAGGAGTGCTGGAACAATAAATCTCCTTGAATGGTACACAGAAACACTGCATTACCGACATTTGGAAACATCAGCTTTTCAAGTCACGCTGACACACGACATTATGTAATGCCGACATTGTTGCATGTAGGGTGCTGTCTAGGAAAGGAACCAATTATATGGAAGACCATCCTATTCCAAGCATTGCCACGACGTCGTTATATTTCTGGAGAGGTGCATGTCAGGTCATATACAGTAAGCTATATATTCATTGCAGCCCAGCTGAGCTCTGTATTCACCAGGGATTGCTGCTAGTATTGATTATGTAACTATCTCGAATATGTTTTGTTATACAACAGTTAGTTCCAACCAAGCAATTTGATTGGACATTAGGGATTCCAGGAGTTACTACAGTATGTTCCACAATAATTGCACTCCGTTTCACTGGATATGTATCACTCTGCTTCAGAGATGTTCTAGTAACCGTTAATTACTAACAGTAATTTACTCTCAACTCTATCTGTGAGAATTGCAATAGTGTGTTGGATACTTTAATTTCCACAGTGGGTGCTGTTCCAAAAGAAATGTTACCTCTGTGACCCGGAAGTCCCACTCTTTTGGAAAAAAAAAAACAACTTTATTCAGTTTACAAAGTCTGCCCTTGTATAAACATCATTAAGCTATTTCACATCTGTTTAAAAAAAAAATAGGCAGTGCTAGAGTTGGATTTATTGTCTCGATTAACAAACCACAATACCTTTGTGGTGATGGACTCATTGTTTCATCTGAAAATGCCAAGATAAAGTGAGCGAAGTGTGCCAAAGCTAAATCGCTAGCATGCTAACTAGCCATCGGCATTGGCCACTTTTCAATCTTGACCCTTCTGTGGTACCGACTCAACAGGTGACCAGTATGTACTATAAACACTGACTTTTGCACTTGACAATGTTTAATTTATTTACATGGGTATGAAATGACAATAATGCATCGGATTTATAGCGCGCTTTTTCATGACATTCAAATATGCTTTACAATGGATATATTATTCATTCACTCCACAGACAAAGGTAGTGGTAAGCTACTACTGTACCCACAGCTGCCCTGGGGCAGACTGACAGAAACGTGGCTGCCAATCCGCGCCAACGGCCTCTCTGACCACCACCGAACATTTATACACATTCATACCCAGTGTCATGGACACTGGAGGCAAGGTGGGTAAAGTGTCTTGCCCAGGGACACAATGGCAGGATGGCTGGGGAGAGCGGGATGTGAACCCCCAACCCTCTGGTTATTGCACGACCCGCTCTACCTCCTGAACAATTGCAGCCCCGGCAATAGACGTCTTCATGCTGATTGAGATGTTTAGCAGCAGTTACTGGCTACATTTAGAAGGGACTGTTTTTTCTCAGCTGTGCAAAATTACTGTAAACAAACAAATCATAATATTTTGTCCAGTACTGCTGTCATTTAATAAATTGTGCTCACGGAACTGTTATATAAAAGCAGTATTACACTTGAGGTCATACGGTATCAATGAATTTAGTAACTACGGGTGTGATATGTCATTTACCTTCGCTACGAGTCGGGCATATCATGTATCACACCTGCAGTTACTATATCCATTGATACTGTGTGACCTCAAGTGTGATATTGCTTAATTAAGCAGCTAAAATAACAAAACTTGTCAGAGTCCAAATGTATATGAACTTAACTGTATGTTCATATGTCCACACAAGTCTAATGATAACCATCCAATGTTTTTGTTTTTTAGAAAAAGCTCTCACTTTACTCCTTATCATTGTTTGTTTCCAATAGATTGTTTTTGTCAATATCCTCAGTCTGCTTATTTTAAAATCATACTTGCCAGATTGCTGTAAGGTTGTTATTAGCTGTAAAGAAACTAGCTTTGTTTGACTTCATGCCTCCTGCAGGGCCCTGTTCCAGAAATCAGGTTTAGTGGCTTACCTGGGTAAGTTAACTCAGCGTTTGTGGTAATAGTTTTCGATTCCAAAAAGTCAGAGTATGTTTGTAACTATGGTAACAAAGGCTGTGACCATAACCTGCTCCTGACTAGGTTATGTTCAGGTTATATTGGGAGTATGTTCAGAATATTTAAACTGAAGAGGAACCACATCCACAAATAGAAGTGTGACGGCAGAGAATCAGATAACTTGTCACTCCCCCAAAAAATTAATAAAATACACCATCACTAATTTGGTTTTAATGTGGCTGTATTTCCTGAACAAACATCATTTTCCCTCTATCTTTACATGCAGATATTTAATCTCCAAATCTATTTTCTGATTTTTTTTTTCCCTATTGCGATAGATTTTGTACATTTCCTTTGCTGGTAACTGCAATGAAATTCTTACATTTAGCAATCTTAAAGGTAAAATATTCATTTCTGTTTAGCAGTAATTTGTCTCACATTAAGATCAATAAAATCAATTTCTTACATTCTCAAATTGCTGCACAGATTTTGCAGGAGGATCCGCTACACTGCCCTGTTCAGTCTCTTATGGAACAAATAAGTTCTGCTGCAGATCCTCCATCTTCAAACACTACAGTCACATATTGGATGCTTGCCATATATTGTCCATATAGTTTAGTGGACCCTCTGTGTCCACTTCTGTCACAGCTGATGAAGTCTCCTCTTCGTCTCTTAATTGCATTAACAATCTTATGAAGGATAATTTGCTAAAAAGGGAGGGGGACTATATTTAGATTACAAGACTAGGACACCATCTGGCACTGTGAAGGTGATAAAATTGTCAAAAAAAGTTAAAATAAAAAGTGAGGGAAATTGGTTGACTAGAAAAACCGCTTAAGGTTTGTATAAATTAACACAACAGTAAGGTTTGCATAGTGTTGTTGCCTTAATGTAATTGCAATATGGGGAAAAAAAATTAAATCCATACTGTATAATCTGATCATCTAGGTATGTGGGGAAAGTTAAAAAGCCTTAACAGAGCTTCACAAAATAAACAATGAAGGATGGAGTCATCAGACTTACATTTTACCACAGCAGAACCCAAATATTCTCTTATCTAGATATCTGTTCATGACAGTGGGATTCATTTTTTAAATTTGGTATTTGGATATTTGCTCCTTCACCCAAACTGCTCAATTTTAACTATGCTAATTCTGATTTACTATATTTCCCCAAAAAAGTCACAAAATTACATGAATAAATTTAGAAATATATAAAGAAAAAACTTCAACTTCATGTGACAAAAATTGCAAGCTTATGAACAAAAAATTTACATTTACAAAGAAATGTGCAAAAAAATATCTTTGGGAAAATTATTTCAAATTATATGGAAAAATTGCACATTTACTATAAAAAAAAATAGCAAAATCACAAGAAAAAAAGCTCTCAAATTTGCACGAAAAGCTGCGAATTTATGAAAAAAGCTACAATTTACATGAAACAAAATCGTTATAGCAAAAGTCATGACATCTGAATGCAGTGATTCATGTAAAATAGCCTACTGCCTTGCAATGCACTTGATTTATAACATCGCATTATTCTGAATACAGTTTTGTTTTAAAATGGAAAATAAATTTGACCCACGGGACATCCAAGCGGGGCTCAGACTCAGCCTCTCATAACAGTCTGACCCTCTACTTATGTCTCTAAGAGGCTTGACCACCTGGTAAGTCAAGTACAAATGCTTATATAAACTATATAGATTGTCCACTGGTGAAGAATCCATAAAACTCACTTCATGCAGTGGGCAGTGTGAAACTGAGCTCCCTTTGACTTGATCTAATTTTTGGGTTAAAAAGGTCAAAATCACAAGGTCATGCTCTTTCCACTATCAGAGCAAATGAAGCTAGGGTCACCAAACTTTTTACACAGGCTGACCTTGGGAGTCTCACTTGGGGCTATGTTTTTAAGGTCAAGATGTCCAGGTCACACAGTCAGCCAGCATGGACATACGATATGTCACTGGTGCATATGGCTTCATTTTGTGTGTCTGCTCATGTTGTTTACAAAGATGAGAAAGAGGTGATGACGCTGCTCAGAGCTGTTGTAGGAGAACGCATCTGTAGTTCAACCTGATTCTTTTGTGTTTTGTTCAGTTGCGGAGTGGTGAGAGGATCAAGTGTCTGGCATTTGCGTGTATTCTCTTCACTGCTGTCATTTGGGGCTTCGCGCTCTATTTCTTCTTCCAGGGTCTGAGCACCTGGCAGGTCAGCAACTGGCACACATCTGACTTTGGCACATAGGAGCACATGTTTGTTTTCTGTATGTAATTTTCAGAACTTTTAAGGTTTTCTTTCTTGCATTTCAGAAAACTCCAGCAGAATCTCGTGAGCACAACAGGTACTGTGTGCTGCTGTCATTCTTTGACGACCACGACATTTGGCACTTCCTGTCCTCCATCGCCATGTTTGGATCCTTCCTGGTATGATGACGGTGTTTGACGTGTGTTTGTGTGCAATATAATGTTCAGCATACACACATGTGAATGACTGGAGTCTGTATATTAGCACCAATAAGGTCTCCTGTTTCCTCTAAGGTCCTCCTGACTATGGACGACGACCTTGACACCGTCCAGAGAGACAAGATCTACGTCTTCTAGATCTGTCCGGTCTTCCTGCAGGAGCTCAGCTCTTCCTCTCTGCCTTATCGCTCCTCTTTGTCTCCAGTTGTCATTCTGTTCACGTTTTTTAAAGAAAGCACAGCCAGTAGCCTGTCGTCAGGTTGTGGATGCACGTGTGTGGTTCCTCTGGGGCAGTGGCCCCTCCCTCCTCCCATATGGACACTACTATGCCAATGAGAAGCTGCGTTGACGTCAGTTGATGCTGAAGTGTTTTTGTCCGCTCATTGCCATCATCGATGTAACCATCGTAATCAACATTTACCTACTGCTGACAGTGAAGATAACAGTGTGCACACTTGCTAAAGGAAACATCAGTTGAACTTATTTTATATCGTCCGTTTCTCATTTGGCCTTCAGATCAGCACTATTTAAATGACTGTTTGTAGGTTCTTTGTATTCTGCGTGTTTGTACAGGTGTGTGCGTGTATGTGTTTACGAGCATAATTGTGAGAACATGAATCCTGTCCAGTCTGTCAGTGGCCTTCAACGTTTTAATCATGTTAGTCACATACTGTGCTCAGATTGGTCTGATCTTTGAACCGCCCGTCTCCATAGGACAACACTGATGAACGCATGATTGTATTTAATTTAGGCTTGGGTAGTATCTTTTCCCCCTACAGATCCTTTTGACTTTTTTTTTTTAACTATATGAGCATATATTTGCATTTTTAAAAGGTAAATAAATGAGATAAGGGAGCTGTAGCCATGGATGAGCAGGATTAGCCAAATAACCACTAAAACGCTGTTACCACTGCTACTTCGAATGCTAGTATTTCAATCTGGAAAATGAGCTGTGTCACAGGTGTAGTGTGGTTGACTACTAACCGGAGGGTCAGGGGTTCGATTCCCGCTCTGTCTGCAGTCTGCATGTCGAAGTGTCCTTGAGCAAGATGCTGAACCCCCAGTTGCTCCTGGTGGGTCAGGCCAGTGCCTGTGCATGGCAGTTCTGCTGTCATCAGTGTGTGAATGTGTGTGTGTGTGTGTGTGTGAATGTGTGGATAGCAGGATCTGTAAAGTGCTTTGGTCATCTAGAGATGAGAAAAAGCGCTATATAAGTGAACGCCATTTACCATTTAAGTTGTATCAGAACAAGCTAGTGTGTATCCACTATCAGATCATTGCATAACACATTTTGTGCAGTCATGTCAAGATTTACCTTCAAGGAACAGAATCTGCTGTCCCTAAAATTGTAAAATTTAGCAACTGTTTTGAGAAATGCTATGAAGACTAATTTATTCATCTTTTTGCCCCTCGGGGTATTGTCATCACCCCGCTGGGCAGTTGCGCAGCGTTGTCAACACCTACCTTTTGAATGCTGTAACTAGAGAAGGAAATGACGTGGGCTTTTCAAATTGATACCATGGGTGTATCTATGAAAAATGTCAGACGAGTTCAAATTTGGATGACCTCTGACCTCAGGTCAGTTTTCTTTACATTCTCTAAGGTGATAACTGCAAAAAGGAATGATGTAGCCTTTTCAAATTGATATCATGTCTCAGAAGTCTTGGATGGCTTAGACCCTGCCCTCTGACTTTGATTGCAAACATTCTCTATGCACTCTTACTATAGAATGAGTACAGCTGGGGTCATCAAACAGGGTACACATGTTCACCCTGAAACCATGACCTCTGACTATGGGTTTGGGGTCAAAAGGTCAGAGGTCACAGTTAGCTTTCCCTATGCCCCATTACTATTGAATGAGTAAAGCTAGGGTCACCAAACTTGGTTCATATGCTCACCTTGGGACCCCAACCCACAGTTATGGGTTTAGGGATAAAAGGTAAAGGTCAAAATGCCCTATAAACTGTATCTCAACAACAGTGACACCTAGGCTCACCAACCTTTGTACACATGTTCACCCTGACCTCTGTGGGTTTGGGGTCAGAAGGTCAAAGGTCACAGTTAACCTCCCCTGTGCCCTATATACACATGTATGTACACAGTTTCACCCTGTCACCATGACATCTACCTATGGGATTGCAAAGTCAAAGGTCAAGGTCAAAATGTTGTATAAACTAAATCTCATCAACAACCAGGGGCTGAGGGGTACCACTGGCTGCTGCCAGTATTTTTTATATTGTGATTTAAACTGGCAGGAAATTGAGGAAAATAATGCACACCAGTGTGTGCTTTATCACTAGTACAAAACCCTAAATATGAAGTAAACAGCGTTCTGTTTACAGCCGGCTGTTGCTATATTTCACAGGTCACAGAGCTCACCTGCTTGTTTATTAGTAGAGACTGAGTGATGTTTTGTTGCGTGTGTGTGTGTGTAGCCCTTTGTCACATGACTTCCGTACAGCATTACTGTAATCATTTTAATAGACTGCATTCATCTTGATTTTTTTAAACATCTTGGTGTACTGTAATACTTGGACACCACCCAAGCCTAATTTACTTTTTAACTGCCCTCAAGTGTGACTCTGAAAGTATTTTTTGCACAGCAGTTCATAAAAAGTGAATTTTAATGTTAGACATTGCAAAGAGAAGTTACTAAATAAAGATCTCCTTTTTAAGAAATGCGATGGAAGTTTGCTGTTTTGTGTGTAGTCGAGGACAGTGTGGCCAACTGTCACATATTGGGTAGGACGTCCCTTATTTCAACCCAGTTTGCTTTGTCCTTTAAGAGTGGTCCCCAACTTTTTTTTGCCTCATAGACTGGTTACACACACAAAAAATTAATTTGACTCATGTGGCACGCTCCTACAAAGGTCACGGATGTACTCCTCCACTCTGCTGAAAGCGAAGATACAGCAGGTGACCATACACCAGCTGGCAGAAGGAAGGCCCAAACTGGCAAGTCACTTTGCAGGTTCAATTCTTGAGCCACATGGCACGGGAAGAGAGAATATCCAGTAATTCACCAGAATAAAACAGTCGGCAGACTTGCTCAATACAGAGGAATAGAATAAATTGATCTTTTTCTCTGTGGATCGGTGATTGGGGACCACTGATTTACAAGACATCCCTCATTCTGCATTTTTGCTTCAGTTCAAGCTGACAACCACCAAGAAGCAGATGTTTGCAGGGGGAGAATGATCACCCAGAATTTAACACATCGGTCGAACATGTAGAGAACTTCAGCAAGCAGTAAGGATAAAACACTGTGAATCAGTCAAGAGCAAGAAGAATTATCCATGGAAAATGTGAAGCTGGTGAGTGTGGGTGTACCAGTTTCCTCATTTCATAAAAAATACCTTCTGTGACTCACTTATTACTGACAAGTGAGATTTTTAGCTCATTCCAGCGAGGCTGAAGGGAGCTAATGCTATGGCCCAGTGTCCTTCCTAGGTATCTGCCCCACTGCTCCCCAAACTCACAGCGATATTCTGGTTTGTCTGCATCCGGGCTGTACTCGAGGTCAACAGTTAGAAGATCTGAGCATTCTCTGGGTCATTCCCAGAGGCCGTAATGAGCTACTCTGTCATTGATGGTCTGGTTCTTCCTAAAAAGTTTTTCTTCGAATAAATTTCGATAAATATTAATGTACCATTTTTCACTTTTAAAGTTGATGCTTTTCTGACTTTATTATAAATTTGCATTTATCATATTTTGCACCTTTATTCTAGGAAATTTGCGATTTCTCATTTCTGCTTGCATCTTGCTTAAGCTAAATTAGTAAATAGCCCTCTCCACCACCATGTCTTATTTCAATTGCACAGACCAGCTGAAAAGCAGATTTTCTGGAGTCTGAAGAAAATGTGGTAACCACTAATATACAGTATAAAAGTTTACATTTATTAAAATACCTGATAGAAAAATACAGTATTATTTACACCAATTTATAGGCACAACTATTCGACAGCTGAACTATTACAAACAGAGCGGGGTGTGTGGAAAAGCCCTCAGGGCCCAACCACCAAAGAGTTTTTTTAACCACTTTGGCGACCTCAATCCCTGTGATGGGCGAGTCGTCCCCCTCGTCCTCAAGCCCTGCTTCCTCTATGGAAGGCCTGTCAGTGGGATTGAGGAGTTTTATAAAGTTTTTATAGTCATCTTATATTCAGTCGATTCTCATGTTGTAAGGATCAATGTCCGGAGCCCTCTATGGCATGTGGACCCCTGGTAGCTGTGTCCTCTGGTCATCTCATCAGAGAAGGCTGAATGATCCATGAAAACCTTTGGACGGGGAGTTTAAGACAAGAATGTAAACATGCCACATGTCACTAACGCTCCAAAGTCCTCTGTGACAGTCACGGTAAACTCTGACTGAAGTGTGCTGGTGCTCTCAGTAATGATAGACCCTGATCTGGTTATTATTGTCCAGGCCCAGCTGGACCAGGCCGCTCTTCGATGATTGAGCCGGATAGCGGGTGAACAGAGGTCTGGAGGGCAGAGTTAAAGACAATGGCCTGATAACCAATGGTGGACTTCAGACTGTTAACACATCACAATAACATTCAATAATGAGGGGGTATTAGACAAATGGGAAGGGGGGGAAATAAACAGGCAGGTTTTCGATGAAGTGAGCCAGTGGAGGAGAAACAAAAGGAAACAACTGTGGTATATGGCTTTTTTTTTTTTTTACTAATTACTTTTTTTCTGTGACGGAAGGATACATGCTGGTGTCTTTCTTGCGCATCTCCAGCCACCTCTTGTTGCTGTCAATCAGCCCCTGCAGCCTCTGTCCATCCAGTTCTGCTGATTTTTGAACGCTGCCGCCGAGTTCACTTTAACATACAAGCACACTGTTTTAAATTTGTTTAATGGTACCGTATGGATCCTTTGAAAACTTAGTGACACTTTATGCTTTCTAAGTGAACTGCAGCTCAATTCAGCCCACCTCTGGGGGGGTGAAATTATACTTAAATGAATAGTTTTATCACAGGATTTGTTTTACTTGAAAATATTTTTGAAGAAAAAAAATGTACTTCACCAAAATATTTATGCACATTTGGTCATACTGACTTACTTTTTATTTCCCTGATTTGTAAGCTAGATATGTGTGTACTTATGTTCTGATGTTATTCTCATGAAAAACAGCTGGATCTTTAGTAATTTTAGTACATTTAAAACCTTAGTTCACTAAGATCAGCATTTGATTTTTCTTCTACTTGGCCCCAGCTGCAAAAGGAGCAAGGAGGAAAACAAAGCTACAAGTTCATGAGAAAAACATCAAAATTGTGAGAAAATGTGTAAAAGAAATTCATGTTACCAAAAAAACGGGGAGGGAAAACGTAATGAATTTAAAAGAAAAAAAAAATGTCTGAAATGTTTCAGGGAAAAACTCCCAAACTTACAAGGGATACAAACCTGAGTTAAAAAGTTGCAAATTTATAAGGTAATAAAACTCCCAAATGTATGTGCAAAAAAAGACTTTTCAAATGTATGAGGGAAAAAACAAACAAACTGTTGATTTACAGGAAAAAGGTCCAAAATTTATGAGGACAAAAAATAAATGCAAATATATGAGAAAAGAATCACAAATTTAGAAGAATAACTTTGCAAATGATAACGGTTGTTACTCACTACTTAAAGTGTTTAGTAGATATTTACTTACTTTGACCCATGTAGTTTTCTTGGTGACTTGAGTAATTAATTTCATAAGATAACACTACTTCCACATGAGTTCAGTTTCTGGCGAATCTACCCACCTCTGTCCATTTCTGAGGAGGACTGTGGATACAGTCCTTGTGCCAGGTGTGCATTAATTTGATACTGATTATTATAGAGAGATCAGACGTCTACTGAGGGTTGCAGTACCTCAAAGGAGGATTTGATGAGTAAGCTGAGGTGGACTTCGTGGTGCTGGAAACAAACGGGTCAACAGCTGCTCCTGGAGAACAAAGCAACAGCTCAGGACCATCCACATGTTCAACTAGCGGGCACCCAGAGAGCACATACATCTGCCAAGGCAGTCTGTCTGTTGGTTTGTTTGTGAGCAGGATTATGCAAAAACCACTGGATGGCTTTCGATGACATGTTCATCAGAGGTGGCCTTTCTTTAACGCTGTGAGACAGGGCCTTGGCAGAGTGGAGCAGGGCCTTCTGCCCTATTTCGCAATGTTAAAGAAAGTGAAAAAGTGATCCAGAATCTGCATCCTGACCCAGATCACCTCCCAAATCTAATGAGTTCATCTGTAGCCCAACGGCCTCCTCTGGTGAAAATTTAGTCAAAATCCATCCAGTAGTTTTTGTGTAATCCTGCTCACAAAAAAAAAAAGGCAAACCAACAAACAAACTACACCGATCTCATTACCTCCTTGGTGGAGGTACGCATTGCTGCTCCATTTACTGGCTGGCATACCTGGGAAAATCTGGTTCCACTGACTTTTCATGAGGTCCTCAGAGGCCCTCAACCCACTGCTGATGGGCGTGCTGAAGAGAGGGGAGGCTGCAAAGCCCCCCTGGGGCGCCCAGCTCCAGAGTGGCTCTGAGAGCCTCCCAGGAGAAGCTGAGCTAGGCCCCGGGTTGTGCGTCTGAGGAATGGCAGAGGAGGAAGGGGGAGGTAGGGTGGAGTGGGGCTGAGGCAGATGGAACGCTGTGTAAGGAGTGGTGCTTCTCCCCTGAACCAGTGAACCCAGCACACTCACGACGGTGTTGAGCTGGCCAGAGATGTGCTGCAGGGACTCGGCTAATTCCTGAACTTTGGCCGGGACGGTGGGAGGATCTGATGACAGAGAGAGAAGTAACATGGGTGGAGGTGAGAGAAAAGGCTGAGAAATGTAAGGTTTTCCTACAGTGAAGAGTGGTGTGCATGTGTGTGTGAGAGAGAGAGAGACGGTGTGTGTGTGTGTGTGGGGGGGGGGGGGGGCTCAAAGGCAGAGACATAAAATGGAAATAAAATGAAAACGAGATGCATGCAGGAGGTCTGCCTTATTTGTCCAGTTCTTAAGCCCAGGCAGCAGCTTCAGCACCTGTGGCTGTGACTCTGAAGGAGACAATGAAGGTCCTTTAAAAGCCCAACCTTTGATTAGTACCAAATACATTAAGAACTGAAAAATACGGTAACCATTTATTTCTTAATCTTGACCCTCATAAATACAAGATCACATCTTTACTGTGATTCCATTTCTTTAATCACCGTGTAGGAATGAGCCTTTCTGACACATTTGGGAAAGGTTAACTAGCGTTTAAACAGAATTTATAACACATGCAAACACATTTCCTGTTCACTGAGCACAATTAAACTGAATAATCACAATTAACGGAAAAATGTACTAATTGTAAAGTTGAAAAAAAAATATCAGTATTCATTTATGGCCATGACTCACTGACCAATGAATTTTACTCAAAATTAATTTACAGCAAAATAATGCTCTGTTGTGGTGCTTTAGTTCAGGTCCTCTGTTCATGTTACTGCAAGCTAAATTGTGCTTGGTAATCACCATTATCTGATGATTCAACATTTATACTATAAAGATGATCTACACAGATACAAGA
This sequence comes from Pholidichthys leucotaenia, assembly GCA_020510985.1. NCBI lineage: Eukaryota > Metazoa > Chordata > Actinopteri > Cichliformes > Pholidichthyidae > Pholidichthys > Pholidichthys leucotaenia. The sequence continues at coordinate 122,410,547 of CM035847.1, read as the reverse complement.
ATTAAATGAACAGTTTGATGAGAAACTTAAAGAAAACAATGGGAGTCATATGCCATGACCCTCAAAAGTAATGAGTCGCTGTGGCTTTTGCTAATTTTTTAAACAAAATTATGAGGCTCAATTTAAAAAAAAAAAAGAATATTTTAAATTTACATCAGAAGCTGTAGATTAGGAAAAAAAACCACAATTATATAATGGTAAAAAATGGTAAATGGCATTCACTTATACAGCGTTTTTTCTCATCCCTGAACGACCAAAGCGCTTTACAGATTCAGCTACCAACCCATTCACACACTGATGGTAGCAGAGCTGCCATGCGAGGCACTGGGATGTAAGAAATAAATGGAAAAATCTATAATGATGCAAAGTAATAAAGACTAAAAATTAACATGAAAAAAAGTCACACACTTACAAGACAAAAAATGCAAATTCACTAAAATCTGAAATTTATCTGAAGAGCTGCAAATTTACAAGATCAATGTGTCCAAATTACACAAGAAGCTGCAAGAGAAAAAAATAAATGTACGAGAAAATTTACAACTATAATTCATATATACCTGTGAAATTTACCTAATTTGGAAGAAAAAAAAGAGAATTAAGATGAAAAGACACAAATTTGCAAAATTTTGCAATTTTCCAAGAAAAGTCAGAAATATACGTATGTGAAAAATTATGACTCTTTAAGAGGAAAAAAACCTCTCCTTTGCTAATGTTGACAGGGCAGTGTATATACAAGGCTGTGAAAGTATTTGCCCCCTTCATAATTTGTTATATTTTTGGATATTTGCCACACCTAAATGTTTTGGATCATCAAACAAATTTTAATATTAGACAAAGATAACCTGAGTAAATACAGAACACAGTTTTTAAATGATGGTTTCATTTATTAAGGGAAAAAAGCTATCCAAACCTACCTGGCCCTATGTGAAAAAGTAATTGCCCCCTAACTGCCTCCTAAACCTAATAGCTGGTTGTGCCACCCTTGGTGCCGTCAACTGGCAATGAGTCTTTTACATCGCTGTTGAGGAATTTTGACCCACTCTTCTGTGCAGAATTGTTTAAATTCAGTCACAGTGGAGGGCTTCATGAACTGATGGTCGGACATTCTCCTTCAGGATTTTCTGGCAGAGAGCAAAGTTCATGGTTCTGTCAATTTGGGCAAGTTGTCCAGGTCCTGAAGTAGCAAAGCAGCCCCAGACCATGGCACTACCACCACCATGTTTGACTGTTGATACAATGTTCTTTTTATGAAATTCTGTTAGTTTTATGCCAGATAAAACAAGACAGATGTCTTCCAAAAAGTTCAGCTTTTGTCTCGTCAGTCCCCAGAATATTTTCCCAAAAGTCTTGAGGATCATCTAGATGTTTTCTGGCAAATGTGAGAAGAGTCTTTGTGCTCTTTTTGTCCAGCAGCGGTTTTTGTCTTGGAACTCTCCAATAGATGCCATTTATGCCCAGTCTCTTTCTTATTGTTCCATCATGGACCAGTGTCCAAACTGAGGCAAGTGAGGCCTGCAGTTCTTTAGACATTGTTCTGGGTTTTTGTTTCTCATCTGTTCTTGAATTTCTTTAGATCACAGTGGGATGTGTTGCTTTTTGAGATCTTTTAGCCTACTCCAGTTTGTCAGACCAGTTCTATTTTAGTCATTTCTTGATTCAACAAGTCTGGCAGTAATCAGACTTGGGTGTAGCTACTGGAACTGAACTCAGCTTTCCAAAAAACGTGGTTAATCACAGTTAATTCATCATGTAACACAGGGGTAATTACTTTTTTCACATAGGGCCAGGTAGGTTTGGATAGTTTTTTTTTCCTTTAATAAATGAAATCATCATTTGAAAACTGCATTTTGTATTTATTCAGGTTACCATTGTCTGATATTAAAATTTGCTTGATGATCTGAAATGCTGAAGTGTGACAAATATGCAAAAATATAAGAAATCAGGAAGAGGGCAAATACTTTTTCCCAGCACTGTATGCAACTTGGGTGCTTTAAATTAATGCTCACCAAAATATGTTTTGAGAAAAGACTATCTGAATAATAATTAGGATTGTTCCCAAATATTTGGAATCTAAGAGCTGGTATTTGGGACAGCCCTAGCTTTTGGAAAGCCATGCTAAACAGAGTTGTCAGCCAACATCAATATGATACTGAATGAGGAGATATTTTGGAAGAAAAATATTCACCAATCCATAATGAAGCTGTTCTAGTGACACATGGCTGCCCAACAATAAGACTACATATTAGATCACCTCATACTTGTTTTCTTTTAATGAGTCATGCAACATGTTGAAAATCTAACCATTTGTAATGCTGATGCTGGAAAATCAAAGGCCACACTATCAGACAGTGAAATCACCATCAGTAAGTTGAATCTGCTGTAATCTTGATGATCCTCCTATTGTTACCTGTCCCATCCGGCAGCTCCACGGCGCTACTGAGGTCTGACTCTGTCACATCGAAGGTCACCTTCCTCTCTGCTGCCAGACGAGGAGACAAATCCCAAAATACTGGCTAAAATGAAAAAAAAAATCATACATAAAAAAATAGTGGTTTGGATTTTAAGTTTTAATGGAAACTTCCTCATCTAAAAAAAAAAATTAAAAAAATCCCAAATAAAGTTAAAGGCGCGCTACTTGTCCTCAGAGATTTAGTTTGTAAATGGCGTGGAATCCAAAATGCAGGGTAACATATCACTGTTTGCTGAAGGAAAACAGATAACGGCAGATGCTTTCTCCTGACCTCCTCAGCTATGGAGCTCTTCAGATGCTGAAGCTCCTCCTCCTTCCTCCGCAGCAGAGTGTTCCCCCTCTGAACCGTCCGGTGTAGCTCTGCCACATTTTTGGCCTCCTAATAGAGCAAAGGAAAGTTATCCATAAATACTTTAGCGCTTGTTTTATATCTGACCCACTCACCAACCATCTGCCCTTGTAGGATCCTACAGGAGGTGGGTCACTTCCTACCTGCTGGAGGTTTCGTATCATCTCCTCTGTGAGCTGCTCCTGGCTAGAGCTCTGGGCTGCCTGCAGAGCTGCCTGACGCTCAGTCAGCCGACTGCTCTCCCTCTCCAGAAAGAGTTTGGTCTTCTGAATGGAGGCACTGTGTGAGGAGATGTACTGCCTGAACCTGGGCAGGTATAGGAACTGGAGTTAGGAACCAGACATGTTTTTAACATGGATGTACACAAGTTTAATAGCTGTGAAGTCACCTGCATTCCTGTGCATGTAGAAACTGAGAAATACTAAACACAACTAACAATACATCAATCTAGGCTTTTTTTTTTTTTAGCCACCCATCCAATTAAGAATGGGCGCGTGACGCCACCCAACCGAAAAACCGCAAGGAATTGTAGGAAAAGTGTTCTGCCTGTCTGTGTGTAGTAGTGAGCAACGAACGGTGGTTAAGCTGCAGTTATTGAGAGGGTTGCTTCAGTCTGTTATTTATTCGCATAAAAATGACACTGAATACGGTATACAAACATAGAAAATGTAAATATACATATAAAACGTCATACAAAATCAAAAAACACTTATTTCCAATGTGGTCCTTTCAATCACATTATTATTCATTCAAATACCAAACAACATTAGGATGGGGAAGTTTTCGCGATTGGCGCGGAAAAAGATTGACAATGGCGTATGCTTTTTTTTTTTTTTAACTTCCCAACTTGGAAGAAAAGTGGAGAGAATTGGGTTTCCGAGGTAACAAAAAGGTGTCGGGTGGAATGGATTGTAGCAGTCAGAAGGAAAGACAACAGCTTCGACAATATTCCTGCACACATGATCGTGTGTTTACGGCATTTTCATGAAAGTAAGTTGTGATTTAAAAAATAATAAAGGTGATACAAACATCACACAGTCCACCTAGTTGGGTGCCGGACCCCAAAAAACATATCAGAAAAATCAACAACGAGCCACACACCGAAAAACTCCCATTAAGTATTTATTATTCATCAGTAACGTTTCGGGCCACCTGCCCTTCCTCAGACCAGTTGGACTAAACAGTGAACGGGAAAATGCCCAAATGGCACATTAAATTATATCTAATGGGACCAAGTGACATCAAGTCAACTAACGGGACACGTTTACAAATATGCCAGACCTACTGTAATATATTCCTTGAAATTTAATTTAACAATTTTGGCATTTTGTGTCCTGTTCGGACATGTTCATTGCTTAATCCAAATACTAACCGAACATTTACAAAGCCATCATTACATCTCGGTCATGAAGTAAAAAAACGCACACTGAGCAGTCAGACTGAAGTTGCATCACCAGCTGTTGCTGAGCAGAGCTCACAGGTACGTACAGCAACGCTGCATAAAACTATCACAAACAAAAAAAAAACCTGGACACAAACCGCCACACGCAGTGCTGGGGTTCCCCTTCTGTGCACACTGGAAGGGCGCACGTTGCCTTCATTACGCATGGATTTAGTATCAGCTGGGGACTGAAGTCCATAAAATGTTTGTTATCATTAGATTCGGCAGCTTCTCCTTTTTCAGGTGACTATGAAAATGTCACTGTCCTGATTTAGTAGGTTTTTATAGTGGCTAATTATACCGGTAATTTTTTTTCGAGGTGCCAGCACAAGCGTCAAGTTTAACCACACTGCTGGAGTAGTATTTCATGTCCTGTTGGTAATAAAGTGTATATACTTATCAAGCATCATATTACAAATCTGATCAGAAATCCAGCATTTCACCGCTGGGACCTGAAAATGCCTGTAGTTGCAGAGACACATGCTTCAGAAAACTGTAGGAACAACGACTGTTTACTGCAAACGACGGTTTTCTGGTCATTAACCCGGAATATCTGAGGCGGCTGGATCATCCACTGGTGAATTGAACATCAGGCTCTAATGATTCATGGTTTTTAAATTGCTCATGGGTTTATGTGCTCACCCCACAAACCAGGTAGGCAAACACAACTGACAGCATGACTCCAGGCAGTTGGTTGAGATCCGTGGTCCATTTCTTGTGCTCATATGGATGGATCCTGTTTATTTCTTAAATTTTTTGGAGGTAGCACTCCTTTGCTTCCTTATTCAGCTTCTCTGAATAAGGAATTTTAATTTTCTGTTTGCTCCGTTCCATTGCACGTATATCTGTTCCTGTTAGCAGCTGCCTAGACCACAGGTAAACAAAGAAGCCAGACCATGACGATGATGACAACGGCCCAGAATGCAGTGCGGCATGACGTCAATGCCCATTCTCTACACCGACATCTCTGCCTCGATATCTGCTACCGATGGTATTGGATACTGATCTGAAATTTACTGCTTTACTATAATTATTTACTATTAGTGCTCATTGTGAGGAAGAGGCTGGGGTACATTCTAGCAACATCTGGCCTAAATTTAACAACAATTTATAACTTTGTAATATGAAATTTAAAAAAGAAAAACATTTAACTTCACAGGAAATATATTGCACTTTTTAAACATTCCTCAAAATGAGAAACAATTCCATTTTATACATAACCGCCCTCCATTATGACGGAACTGTAACTTTATTTTCTCAATTAAAACAAATTTTAAAAAGGTCTTACCTGTCTGTACCTTCATATTTTTTCTGTCTTTATAGAGTATCTGTGTTCAACATTCTACTGGGGGTCATCCACACTGTGCAACACTGTCTAATGATGCTAGCTAAATGTTAAAAAGATTAGCAGGATGGAGCAGAACTGAATTTGAATGGTTCCAATTCTAGACTGGTGACTCCAGTGATCAGTCATACTGGACCGATACCAATACTGCATCAGTGCATCCATAAACACTACTGTCATATGTCATATCCATGTTAACTAAATTAAGGAGAGACATATTGCAACAGTGTTTTATTTGGAAAAAATTACTGCATGCCATGCTGATTTGGGTCAGTGGTGACTCTCTTGTTGGCTAGCGTGACAGAAATGTGACAATGCAGCACATGGTTATTTACACATAAAAACAGTGCGGGGTTATGATTTGCTGGAATGCAGCTAACATGGAAGCAATGTCATTTTTAACCTCATTACGGAGACGTCCGATGTTCCTGGAAGGCAGCATTTAATGCAGCTCAACAGTTTGAGATTCATCATTCATACTGAAATGGAAGCTTGTGGGACATGGTCATCCTGTACCACAACTAAAATGTCAGCCTGAAATTTGTCTAAAATATATTAAATGAGTGAAAAAGTTTATTAATTTGGTTACATGAAAATACAAGGGGGGGGGGGGCTGAAAAGTTCATAGTGGTCAAATTTGATCAAATGTGGTTTATTTTTCAACATTGTCTCCCTGCGGTTGAAAAATAAAACACATTTGGTCAAATTTGACCACTATGAACTTTTCAGCCCCTCCTCATAAAAGCAATGTTCCCAGTAATCAGTACCCCCCCCCCCCCAAACAAACAAACAAAGAACAACAGCTATCTCTGAAATAACTTGAAACTGACAAAAAGCTTAGTGGCATTTCTTACTGTTTACATCATATTTAACATAAATCCGATTTTGTTTTTGATTATTGATTCAGTTGAATATTTTATGTAAATAAAGTAAAATGGCATGGAGAAAAAAAGATGGTACCCTTAAATTTAATATTTTGTGGCACCATTTTTTGTAGCAATCATTAGTATCATTGTGGGCACCACACTCAACATGGACCAGAGAAATCAAAGGAGGGAGCTGTCTGATGAGCTCAGAAAGATTATTGATAACCATGATAAAAGTAAAGGCTATAAGACCATTTCCAAGCAGCTTCATGCTCCTGTGACCACAGTTGCCAATATTATTAAAAAGTATAAGGTTTGTGAAACTGTAGCCAACCTCCCTGAACAGTATGTTTCCCTCCAGGACGCCTTGGTAGTCTTGAGACTTTATTGTGCCCTGCACAGATACCAAGGTTCCCCATGAGAGAAGCAGCAAAGCAGCCCCAAAACAAAACCAAGCCCCCTCCATGTTTCATGGTAGGCATAGTGTGCTTTTCTTTAAAAGCTTAATTTTTCCTTCTGCAAACACAGAGCTGATGTGACTGGCCAAAAAGCTCCAGTTTTAGCTCATCAGTCCAAAGGACACTGTTCCAGAAACTTTGGGGCTTGTCAGCACGCATTTTGGCTGGCTTTTTTATGTTATTCTGTCAGTAGTGGAGCCCTCCTGGTCTTCTTCCATGGAACCCATTATTGTTCAAATGCAAACCATGGTGCAATCAGAAAGTGATGTACCTTGATCTTGGAGTTCAGCTTGAATGAATTTGGATGGTTTCCTATTCTCTTTTTCTACAATGCACATTATCCTTCTGATCAACCTGGGGTTGTATTTCCTCTTGTGTCCACGTCCTGGGAGGTTGGCTACAGTCTCATGAACTTTATACTTTTTAATAATATTGGCAACTGTGGTCATAGGAGCATGAAGCTGCTTGGAAATGGTCTTATAGCCTTTACCTTCATCATGGTTATCTAAAATCCTCTTTCTGAGCTCCTCAGACAGCTCTCTCCTTTGCTTTCTCTGGTCCATGTTCAGTGTGACGCACAAAATGACACCAGACTACACAGTAGTAGTAGTAGTATGTTTTGCATGTTTTTGAAGGCACCTGTGATACAAATTACGAGCACTTTTTGGCAGTGATTGATGCAAAAAAATAGTCATCATCATCCTCATCATATCTGTTTAACATCACTCAATCCACTGTTTCGTGGGTGTGATGCTGCATGGCTGTGTTCAGCTCTCTTCTCCAGATCACTCAATCCATCATATCCTCAGGGTTAAGCCCAGTTAATCTTTAGTCCTCAATCAGCACTTCATGCCAGCTTTTGCGGAGCCTACCCTTCCCTCTTCGTCCGGCCACATGGAAGGAGCAGATCTTCCTTATCCAGGACTGACTCCACTGTATGTGACCAAACCATCTAAAGTGTTTCCGTCTTAAGGAAGTATCAAGGTCTACAATGTTGAGTCACAGAGGCAGGTCATGTGAACTGATGTTATCTGTGGGTGTAACACCGCACATCCATAGGAGCAGGGCCCTCTCATTCCTTTCAAGCTGTGCCAAGTCAGACCTCTTCAGTGGCCAGCACTCACAAGCAGAGCATAGCTCTCCTGACACAGCTAATATACATCTTTCCACGTGTATGAAAGGTGCCACTAAATATTCATTTAAGCGTACCACATTTGTTAACACAAAAGGCTTATTTTTGTGAGGAAATTGCATCTTCAGCGATGACTTTTTTCAAAGGTTTCTCAAGACATTTAAGAAAGACCAGTACTAGTGCATGTATGATCACAAATGTATATACAGCATATCTTTTTCTACTTACTCATCCAAGCTGCTGTGGCTGTCTGGTGTCGGGGACAGAGGGGGCTCATCCTGCTCCTCTACATGTAGTGATGTGTCTCTGGTGTCACTGGAGGGTGCTGTCACTTTCTCTGCCTTCTTCTTGTCCAGTTCAGTTCTGGGGGTGGCACTCACTCCTTCACGTTGTTCCAGCTCACTGCCAGTAAAGGCAAGGGATGCTAATGATTAATTGACTTTTGATTAATTGTTGATAAGAATTTAGTCAACTAAATTAAATTAGCTGTCAACTAATTGATAACTCAGGAGACCATTTCAATGCGAGTTTATTCTATGAAGTGCAGTGGCGTTGTTGTCCAGGCGGGGGGGGGGGGGACCCATTGCCACCTTCCAACCAAAACATAAAGAACAGAAGAACACGCCAAGCCTCAAAGCGCATGCGCTGTGCAGAGAGGAACGCCTCATCCTTCCGGGGTACATCGATGTGTGAGCCTGAAGAATTCATTTTGTTGAAACAACAAAAAAATAAAGCCATTGTCTGTAGAAAACCCCCCGCAAATGGTATAATAAATCATTGAGAAATATGAAGTGCATGTTTTATTCAGTATTGTGGTAACCCACCCCAATCTACATGGACATTCAATCCTCACACTCAAGCGGGCCTGCAGGAAGCAGAGGACAATTTGCATACGGACAGAGAGCCCCTGGGGGACAACCAGAACAATGGACTATTGTTTAGACATCCCCGGATTGAGGAGAGGACGTCCAGGCGTTGGTCATGCTAATCATGTGTATTGACTGATATGTATACCAATATGCTAATGTACCATGCATTCTCTCTGTCTGTATAAAAGAGCTTACTATACATGCCTCAAGAACACAGTAACACAGTAGCTCAGAGCTACGATTTGTGTCTCATTTTGATGGAGGGAATAAACTCTGCAACCTTCCAGCTCGTCGCATCTCGCCTGATCTTATTCCTCCACACTGGTAACCCTAAACGTGTCATGGTGTGCCCCTCGCCTGATCTTTTACCTCCACACTGGTGACCTGACGAGAGAGAATGACCGTCTGCTCCCTCTCACCGCGCTGTGGACACAGAGGACCAGAGAATGCCTGCAACCTCTTCATCCTCACTGAAGCGCGCTCTCTGGAGCGCAGCGCTGGGACTGACACGCACCATGAACGGCGACACAAGCAAAACGAAGGAAACAGCCTGAACGGAGACGATCACCGGCGCCAACTGCGTTGATTTCCACCAAGCTCCCCAACCCCGACTCAGCTCGCAACAACGAAGCCCCGCACGCACACCGCAGGATTACAAGGACAGCGCAACTGCCAGTTATGTGGTCACTGCGCCAAGCGCGCGCCACGCACAGGGACAATTCGGCTCCACACACTGATACATCGTCCTCCGCCGCTGCACATGCCTGAGAAACACAGCCGGTCGCCAGCCTCGGAACCTTCAGGGCTGCTCACGCACCTGAAGCAGACGTGCAGCCCGCACACAGGACTTTGTATGGGTTTCTCAGCTGAAACCCACTGAAACCCATTCTCATAATAGCAGTGTATTATGTCACTCCTATTGATGCCTCCCACTTGAGGTGTTTTGGACACGTCCCACTGGGAGGAGACCCCGGGGCAGACCCAGGACTCGGTGGAGAGACTATGTCTCCCAGCTGGTCTGGGAACGCCTTGGTATTCTCTCTGAAGAGCTGGAGCAGGTGGCTGGGGAGAGGGAAGTCTGGGCTTCTCTGCTTGAACTGCTGCCTCCGTGACCCGGACCTCCGGAAAAGCGGTAGAAGATGGATGGATGGATGGATTCTCATAGTTTCCTGATAGTGGTTGATAGGGGAATAGGAGTGACATAATACACTGCTACTGAAAAAGAAATTCATCACAATGGTATGGTTTTAATGTGGTCAGTTATTTAAAATACATGAAATGGCAAAATTGTGCCTAAAATGAATGATGTAGGAATCCAGATGCACCGCAGGGAGAGGGAATGCACATTTGAGGGACATTTTAAAAACTATGTTGGTCTTGTATAGACAGCCACAGGGGGATTACAAGCCAGTGTACTCCTAGTGCCAGTCCCAAGCCCGGGTAAATGGGGTGCATTGTGTCAGGAAGGGCATCCAACGTAAAACCTTTGCCAAATCAAACATGCAGATCATGACGAACGAGACTTTCATAATGGATTGGTCGAGGCCCAAGTTAACGACCGCCACCAGTGCTGTTAACAGACAGGGTGCCGGTGGATATTGGGCTACTGTTGGTCGAAGATTGAGGAAGAGGAGAAGGGGAAGGCATGTTAGGAGGGGGAGAGAGAGGAAAGGAAAGGCAGAAGTGTGGAGGTGAGAGGAGGGACGTTAAATGTAGGGACTATGACTGGTAAAGGCAGAGAGTTGGCTGATATGATGGAGAGCAGAAAAGTAGATATACTGCGCATCCAGAAAGTATTTCCAGCGCTTCACTTTTTCCAAATTTTGTTATGTTACAGCCTTATTCCAAAAGGGATTAAATTAATTTTTTTCCTCAAAATTCTACACACAATACCCCATAATTGTCACCTTATCGTGGTGGGGAGTTTGCGTGCCCCAGTGATCCCAGGAGCTATGTTGTCTGGGGAAATTTGCCTCTGATAGGGTCACCCAAGACAAACTGGTCCTGGGTGAAGGGCCAGACTAAGAACGATCCAACAGACTCATGATAAATTCTAGATCAAGGATTCAGTGTACCCCGCCCGGTATGGGGTTACCGGGGCCCCACCCTGGAGCCAGGCCTGGGGGAGGGGCTCGATGGCTAGTGTCTGGTGGCTGGGTTTCCACCCATGGGACCTGGCCGGGCTCAGCCCAAAGGAGTTACATGGGTCTGCCCTCCAGTGGGCTCACCACCTGCAGGAGGGATCATGGGGGTCCGGTGCTCTGTGGATTAGGTGGCGGTCAAAGGCGGAGACCTTGGCGGACTGATCCCAAGCTTTCTTTCTAAACTATGAGAATAAGTGACAAATTTCATTTTGAAGAATGTTACTCTCCAAGTGCAGAGGAAAGCTCTACCTGACTTTGCAGCTGAGCAGGTCGCATCTCTCCTGCAGCAGTGCCACCTTGCTCTCCAGTTGCTCCTTCTCCTCCTTGGCTCTCCTACTCTTTTCCCTGACTCTGTCTAACTCCTCCATGAGCCCCCGCTCCTCTTCTTTCGCCTGACTTCTCTCCTGCTGGGCTATTTGGATGAGTTCTCGAGCTTGGGTTTTCTCCTCCCTCATCCTCTTCAGCTCATCCTTCAGCTGGTCTCTTTCATGGATCAGCCGAGGTAAGGTCTGCAGGTGGGGAAGTAAAACGTTGACAGATGGTGGAAGAAATAAATGTAACATAATGTAACATAAACTCAGACTTCACACCTCTATTTGTCTATCAACTTCCTTCTCCTCTTCTCCGAGTTTCAGTCTCTTTTTCTTCAGATCTGCCATCTGGTTGTGGATAGATACTGTTAAGTCTACATATGTGGTGTAGATGAGTGTTAACAGGGTATATGGTATGGATAGACCTTGGTCTGCAGCACGGTCTCCTGGTTCTTTAGCTCTTTCATCTTCAGCTCTAACTGATCAGACAAATCCTGCAGCTCCGACTCCTACAACAAAAATGAGAGAGAACCATTTACATTTTTTTCCAGCATCATCAGACTGTACTTAAATATTTTTAGAAAACAGACTACGGTGGTATCTGTTTTTTCATATTTACTTGACATTTCATCTGGGTATCTGATGCTGTTTGTGATAAACAACAACAAACCATAGATGGTAATAAAGCATGCCAAAGCTCGTTTGAATAGCCTTCAACCCTGACTGAAAATTCACAATCAAATTAGGCATTGTAGCACAGTGATGCACAGACACAACTATCAAGACTCCTCTGACCTCTCCTGGACTGTCAACACCAAGGCTCTGGTGAAGAAAGCCCAGCAGCAGCTGCACTTCCTCCATGTCCTGAGGAAGAACAACTTGGACCAGAAGCTGCTGGTGGCCTTCTATTGCTGCTCAGTGGAGAGCGTGCTCACCTACTATCTGGGTGTGTGGTACGCTGGCTGCACAGCTGAGAACAGGAAGGCTGTGCAGAGGGTCATCAACACTGCCCAAAAAAATCATCGGTGGCCCTCTGCCACATCATCTCCAGATACTCCTGTCTCAGAAAGACCAAGGCCATCACAGAAGACCCCTCACATCTTGCCCACCACCTGTTTGACCTGCTTCCCTCTGGATGACAGTTCAGATCAACCAGATCCCACACCTCCAGACTGACAAACAGTTTCTTCCCCTGGGCCACCCGGACAGCAAACAGTCAGAGGCCCCGCCCCCTCCGTCCGAACGCTCACATGCACAAAACTGAGGACCCTTTCAATCATCATAACAATCACACCTGTCTTTGCACTCCACACTTTCATGTACATTGATCCATCCGTGAAGTCTCTACCATACCTGTGTATATCCCATAATCCTGGGCTATTTTATTCAATCGTGTGTTCTGTTACTCTGTGTTTTATTTATATCCTTCTCTCATACGTAACTGCACAGTAACCTGGTGGAGCACCCACAATTTCATTGTACTGTACAACTGTACAATGACAATAAAAGCCTATTCTATTCTATTCATTGTCTGATGTTGTGTCTTCTATTTTGCTAGATCTGTCCCACCCAGATCTGATCCTCCTGGTCCAGGGACTGAACCGGCGGCCCTCCAGTCACCAGTCCACATCCCTAACCATTAGGCCACCACTGCCCCCTGTCTTCAAAATCAATGCACCTCTAGAACTTTGCACATTATATTCCTACCCCAGGTATGGTATTATCTATTACTGTTCTTGATTTAAAGTTGGGAAAATCAGACAAACACTCGTTAACCTTGTGACCTTAAATTTTGACCTTCTGACTTAATAAAAATGAATGCATGAGTAGAACTTTGTACGTATTATTCCTGCTGCAACTTTGATTTTGATATCTGCAGTTGTGATTATTTACCAGTCATCTATTGTATAAAACCTGGACCTTAACATTTTCCCTTGCTGACTCCAAGCCAAACACATACAGTAAGCTCATGAGCAAGTTGAGCAAGCTGCAGCTGTGGATGTGATGGTAATGCACTTTATTTCAGCCACATCTTTCTAGAGCAAAGTAGTGTGAACACTTCTGTCTCTAAACAAAAGATTAATAGTAAACACTTCACTACTGGCACTTGCCAGTTTGTCACAGTTCAAGGAGCTCAGCTCATTACTGACAGTTTTCTACAGTCCATGATTTAATGACAGTACTTAAAGTCATCCCTTCAGGACTTCTAAACACACCAGTGTACTGTAACACCAGTATTACCCTAGCCTAGCCTGAATATGCACATACTGTATGTGTGTCTCATGTTACCTTGCGTGAGTGTGCCAGCTGAATTTTCTGCATCTGAGCATCAAGCTGCAAGCGGAGTTTCTCCAGCTGGAGCGTGTGTGTGGCCTGGAGGCGCTCTCTGTCCTCCTGCAGAGACAATAGCAAGTGCTCCCTCTGTGCAGTTTCCTGGAATACAGAAAAACAGAGATGAGTGAGAAATAGTAGTGAACTGAGAATGAACTGAGGGGTGAAAATATTACCACAAAAGCTGCCATAAAGAAAAACTGGGTGGATAAAAGGAAAATAGCTGTGCTCATTTTTACAGCTCTACTTCTATTTTTCAACTTTCCCAAAATTTGTATGCACAGTATGTTACAGCAGTCCTTCAGTTCAGTAGATTCTTATCTCTTCTTCCATTTCTTCTAAGTGGCTGCTTCTCAAACACACAAATATTGGACAGTAGGTGGAGCTACTGTTCTTACAGCCAAAGTTGTGTGTCTGATATTACCAAAAAGTGTCCCTACAGTCTAAAACATACTAAAGTCTGAATATTTGGCTCATTGGTATGCCTGTATATACTGGCCTCAATATTTTAAATTTTTGTATTTTTTAATAGGCATACACAATTCCATCCATTCCTTTTCCAGCTCAGAGTCCCAGGGCTGAGGCACAGGCTGCCAGAGGTGGGTGGTAGCTTGTTACATTTATTCAAGCACATGGACTTAAGTAACTTTTTCACAAAATTGTACTTTTGTGAGTAGTTTTTTGTAAGATGCTTTTTATTCTTACTTGAGCACTTTTTTTTTTTACTTTTTTTTTTAGAAAAACCTGTACTATTACTCAAGTGTATTTGGTCATACTCTTTGAGTTACTTTTGATGAACTAATTGTGCTTGTTTATGATATGACTGCATCTTTACTCATTTCAGTGAATTTCATTTCACCTATATGAAAATGTATTTATATTTTCATATAGGTGTGGACAAGAGCTACTTTGATAAAAAACACTCAAAGTTTTGAGTTTGCTCCACACAAGAAGAATATGCTCATGCCAGCCATGCTTCACTAAAAAGAGCTTTCAGAGTATCTAAGATAAGATACTTCATATAAATTTCAGATATAATTATTTGATTTTATTAATCCCAGAGAGAAATTCAAGGGCATCCACCTTGATGAGGCCAGCTGCGGTGCAACGCCAGTCCCTTCAACATTCACACCCAGGACCTTTTTAGATTCATCAGTTAACCTGACTTGCATGTTTCTGGACTGCCAGAGGAAACTGGGGCACCCGGAGTAAAGCCATGCAAGCATAGGGAGAACATGCAAACTCCACAGAGATAGGCCCTGCTGGTTGATGGATATGAATCCATGACCTTCTTACTGTGAGGCAATAGTGCTAACCACTACACCACGCTGCTGCCCATGTAAATATACATACATTTAGGAATTAAAAAATCCACAAGTTTGTAAGAAAAAAGTAATAAATTTACATGACAAATGTCTGAAATTTATTCAAACAAAATCATTAATTATGACAATTAAGTCTCAAATGCTCAAAAAAATTATTCATAGTCATATATATTTACTGGGGAAAAATGAATTTATGAGGCAAAAAAATTGCAAATTTATGTGTACAATCTTTCAAATATACAATGACAACATACTGTAAGTGATAAGGATAAGAGCCTGTATCTATATAGCACTTTTTCTAGACTAAATGACCAATCAGAGCACTGCAGTAAAGTTGTAAATTTTCAAGTAAAAGGTCAGAACTCAAGGAGAAAAAAACATCTCAGATTGGTAAAAGTCGTTACTCATTACTTAAGTAACTTTTTAAACAGATACTTTCTTATTCAAGAAATTTTGTGGGAACTACTCTTGCTTGTACTTGAGAAATTAATAATATAATGTATTACTATGAGCTTTCTCCGTAGGATTGCTGGATTCACCCTCAGAGATACGGTGAGGAGCTCAGTCATCCGGGAGAGGCTCAGAGTAGAACCGCTGCTCCTCCACATTGAAATGAGCCATTTGAGGTGGTATGGGCATCTGATCAGGATGCCTCCTGGATGCCTCCCACTTAAGGTGTTTCGGGCACGTCCCACTGGGAGGAGACCTTGGGGCAGGCCCAGGACTTGCTGGAGAGACTATGTCTCCCAGCTGGTCTGGGAACGTCTTGGTATCCTCTCTGAAGAGCTGGAGCAGGTGGCTGGGGAGAGGGAAGTCTGGGCTTCTCTGCTTGAACTGCTGCCTCTGCAACCCGGACCTCCAGAAAAGCAGTAGAAGATGGATGGATGTATTACTACTTTCACTTGAGTACACTTTCTCTCTTCTCTACCAACCTCTGGGTTCTGCTATGTAAAACATTTCCATAGACACATTTGTGATTTGATGTCACATGCCAGAGACCTGTACTATGAAGCAGGTTCAACATACCCAGGGTGTCTCTCAGTTATCTGGCTTCACTAACCCAGACATTCTGGCTCAGGATTATTTGCCCTACGAACGCGGTTATCAATTTACAAAGTGACCCCTGGGTTGTTCAATCTTGCTGTGAGCATGTTCACATAAAAGAGGTGGTGATCTCAGAAGATGACCAACAGGGGAATGGACAGGCCATTCTGCCGCAGAGCAGAGTACTTCAATAATAAAGTGTTATATTAGCGTTATATTAAATAAATATGAAGAGTACCTACATGTAATACAGACAAAAAAGAAAAGTCCTCAAACCCCAAGGGAGATGGATGTAATTTTCCAAAGTACTTTACTGACCAGAAGGTGGTGCTTACGTACCCTCTGAGCTCTTCCCTGAATCTCAGCTTGCCCCAGAGCAGGTTAACTTTAGAGCATCAGTTACCATGGTGATCTACTCTGGTAATAAGTGAACTAGCTTCGTAGTAAAGAAAACCCTTGGTTAACCCCAAAGTTACCTTGCTAAGCTCAAATCCCTGTCCATGGTACAGGTCTTGGGGGTGCAATGACCTTGATCTGAACGACTGGTAAAATGTGGCTACTGCATGCACACAGTGGAAATTCTATAAAATCGGGCTAATTATTGTAATGAATGTCAACATTTCATGACAGGCAGAGGCACCATAAGGGTTCTGAGTCATGGTACACATGACACCCCCCACCGCCACCACAACCAGAGTGACTGAAACACAATACAGAGATCCGAACCTTTTGTAACTTGATGTGTCTGGTGACTTTCTGTGCTGTTCAACTAATGTGATTTTAACAATGGAGAATAGACGAATTCATTTGCCTCACCCTTTTAGTGCTCATACCTCCATAACACCTTTTCAACACATCAACAGGCTGTTCAGACACTTCCCTGAACCCAGGGAAGATGCAGGAAGGTCAAACTAACTAGGCAGTAGTTTGCAAGAATCATGAACGATAAACAGCCACAGAAACAATAAAAGAGATAAAACAAAATGAAATATTGTTCCTACCAATTCAAAGTTAGTTCTTAATCCAGGGACTGAACAAGTTCTGAATTACTGCAAACAGTTATGAATCCCACATATCTCTCATGTCAAAGTCCCATTAGATCCTTGTTAGCCTACGTGTTTATGCTATATGGATTGGGCAGTTGTTCATCTCCCACTTTAAGCTTTGGTGTACAACTTACCACCACAGTTTTGTACATATTTCTGAATTATTCTGGGGACATCACTGTTTTCTCTTTTGGGTCCATTAGCTTTTTGCAAACTAGCCTGATGGGCATGTGCAAAACAGACACATGATTATATGAGTCTATTTTAAGCCTGAATTTTTGTGCTGATGATGAATTACAGATTTTTTTTTTGTTTTTTTTTTGTTACTTATTTGTACCCGTAGGTAGATTTGGTTTGCAGTCTGGTGACAAGCCACCGGCCGCTGGTCGCTGCGTGCGCGAGCGCCCTAAACCTACATGTTTTTGGTGTGCGGGAGGAAACCGGAGAAATCCCGGAGTAAACCCGCGCAACACGGGGAGAACATGCAAACTCCACACAGCTCACTGTTGGTCGGGGGCTGGGATCGAACCCACGATCTCATGATCCCCGCGGTCCCCCGGCCGAGGGTAAAACTGTGCTGCCACAGTGCTAAACCACTGCGCCACCGTGCAGCCCATGCAGCAACCGTGCAGCAACATTTATAGAAATACAGTGGCAAGAAAAAGTATGTGAACCTTTAGGAAGTTCATGGTTTTCTGCATTAATTTGTCATAAAATGTGATCTGATCTTCATCTAAGTCAAGGGTGTTGATAAATATAATGTGCCTAAAATAATAACACAAAAAATTCTGATCTTTCATGTCATTAATGAGAACAACCATAAAAACCTCAGTGCTGGTGGAAAAAGTATGTGAACCCTTGAGTTAATGACTTCAAAAAGCTATTTGGAGTCAGGTGTTGGCATACCTGGACTCTTGTTAAGAAAATGAGTTTGGAGGTGTGGACGAGAGCTACTTTGACTGATAAAAACCACTCAAACTTTTTGAGTTTGCTCCATATAAGAATACACTTACGTGAGCCATGCCTCGCCAAAAAGAGCTTTCAGAGTATCTACGATCAATAATTGTCGATTTACATAAAGCTGGGAAGGGTTACGAAGTGATTTCAAATATGGAAAGAAATATAGAAATTCACCAGTCTACAGTTAGACAAACGCTCTACAAATGGAGACACTTTGCGACTGTGGCTACTCTACAAAGTGGGGACCCAATCAAATTGACCCCAACAGCACAACGAAGACTCACCAGTGAGGTAAAGAAGCAACCCTGAGTGACAGCCAAAGATTTGAAGGCATCACTGGAACTGGCCAACATCTGTAACAGTACCTAAAGCACTGAACAAGCAGGGTGTCTATGGCAGGACACCATGAAGGAAGTCGCTGCTTACTAAAAAGAACATTGCTGCATGCCTTAAGTTTATGAAAAAGCACACTGACACTCCGCAGCAGTATTGGCAAAAAGTTTTGTGGACTGATGAAACTAAGATCGAACTATTTGAAAAGAACAAGCAGTTCTACATCTGGTGTAAAAAGGACACTGCATATCATCATGAAAACATCATCCCAAATGTAAAGTATGGTGGATGAAACGTCATGATTTGGGCCTGCTTTGCTGCATCAGGGCCTGGCCAGCTTGCAATCATTGAGGGGAAGATGAATTCCCAAGTGTGTCAAAAAATTCTTCAGGATAATGTGAGAATGTCTGTACATCAACTGAAACTCTGTAGAAGTTGTTTATGTTCTGCCAGGAAGAATAGGCTAAAAATCCTCCTGAACAGTGTGCAGGTCTTATCCACAGCTGCAGGAAGAACCTGGCTGAGGTTATTGCTGCCAGGGATGGGGTCAACCAGTTATTAATTCAAGGGTTCACATACTTTTTCCCCACCAACACTATGAGGTTTATATGGTTGTTCTCCGTAAAGACATGAAAGATCATAATTTTATTTGTGTGGTTTTATTTTAGGCACATTATATTTGTCAATACCCTTGACTTAGATGAAGATCAGATCACATTTTATGACAAATTAATGCAGAAAACCATGAAATTCCAAAAGGTTCACATACTTTTTCATATCATGCAGGATAATGGTGTGCACTCTCATTTGAACCACCTTCTGACCTCATCAAGGTATTTCTCTCTTATGCTGTCCATTTCTCTTCTGTGGTCGTCCTTCAGCTGCTCCAGCTTTCTCTCATGATCCCGCTGCACTTCCTCTCTCACTTCTTGGAGGACATCAGACAACTGGACAATGGTGTGCAGGAAAAAAATTATATCTACTGATGTTACTTTGTATAAAAGTGTATTGTCACATCTATAAAGGTGCAGACATGATGATGCAATGTTGTACATGAATTAGTTACCTCTCTGTGGTACTCTGCCAGTTGGTGTTCAGGCCGAGGACTCATCATCAGCTCCCTCCTCCTCTCCGTGCTTTTGACCTTTGTATAGACAAACAAGAGCAAACACAGAGTCGGATCATTGCACAGAGTTCCTCGGGGGCCACTGACACCACGTTCCCTGAACACTGAACTATCACAAATATTTGGTTTGTATAATGTCTCCATTTGGGCTTGCCCCTTATATAAAGACATCACATTTTTTAAAAAAAGAAAGTCATTTACTGCTGCAACTACAGTGCTGTGAAAAAGTATTTGCCCCCTTCCTGATTTCTTTTTTTGTCACTTTGATTTTTATTAGTTTTTCAGCTTAAATCATCCACAAAAAAAGTGTATATAAAAGAAGAAAGAAACCTGTAACAGCACCATCAACAAAAAAACAAAACAAAAACAAATCAATAACATCCACTGCTCAAGTCTGACATTAGCTCTTGTTCCCCCCCATAGTCCACATTATTTCCTTGAAGTCCAGTTATTTATCACCATTTTGGGATTTGTAGATTGTCCATTTTCCCCCACTTTTCATCAAATTCTGTTTCTTGTAGTCGTAGTTTGTGTGTCAGTTTTTCCATTATGTAAATGTCTTCTATAATAGCCCAACATTAGTCCTTTGTAGGTGGTTCTTTCTTCAACCAATTCCTTGTTATGGCTTTTTTACTCGCTACTAACAATACTTTGACAAGATATCTATCACTCCCCAAGATGTTTGCCTTTGTTAGATCACAAAGATAAAGTATCTTACAGGTCATAGGGATCTTGTATCCTATTATCCTCTGTAACATTTCACTTATCATTTCCCAAAATACAGTTATTCTCTTACACTTCCAAAAAACATGTGTGCGATCCACATCGTATTCTCCACATTCTCTCCAACATTTCTGAGGTTGGTTGAGTTGTTTATTTTTCATCTTTGGTGTGATAAAGTAATGCACAAAGTTTTTCCAGGCAAATTCCCTCCAAATCCGCGAACTGGTGGATGAGTGGTGAGTCTTGCATATATTTTGCCATTCATCTTCTGTGATTTCTATGCCAATTTCTTTCTCCCACTTCTTTTTTATATACTTGGTTGTATGTTTATTATTTAGATTTAATGCTTTATACAGTGATGATATAAATTTCTTTTAGTTTCCTTTATATGCTTTAATTGTGACTTTTATCACATCATTCACTTCTTTGGAGGGATCCACCCAGATTTCTTTTGTGTACTAGTCTCTTAGTTGGAGATATCTGACAAAGTCAGAGCTCCCCAATTCATATTTTTCTTTTAAATTCTGATAACTCTCCAACTTTCCTTTCTTTTCTAGAACACACCAAGCTGTGGCTCCTTTTTCTGTTCATCTTTTAAATCTCTGGTCATATTGATTTGGTTTAAAATTTTTATCATATCCTACCAAATTCAGAATTTTTGTCTTCCTTAATCTTGTATCTTTTTGAGATTTTAAACCATGTGTCTAATGTATGCTCACTGACTGAATCCATTTCATGCTTGAATTTCTTATATAGGTTATTATCTCCAATCACAGTTTGAATCGGAATATTTGATATTTCTTTTTTTATATCTTTCCATTTTGCTACAAAATTTGGATTGCAGCAACAGTACAAAGGTCTTAATTGAGCAGCATAAAAATATTCCTTTAATTTTGGTAATGCCATTCCGCCTAGGTCTTTGGAAAGCTGGAGAGTTTGAGATCTAACTCTGGGTCGTTTACCTCCTCAAATGAACCTGGATATTGTTTTGTCCCACTTTATAAATTGGTCTGGAGAGGATCTCTACAGGTAACAATTGGAACAAATAGAGAAATCTGGGTAGTATACTCATTTTAACTATTTTGATTTTTGAATTAAAGTCCAGTAGGGTTGCCCATCTTTCTATATCTTTCTGTATATCTTGATATACCTTTTCATAATTTATACTGAATAGTGCAGAGAGGTCTTTTGTTAATGTTACTCCCAAGTATTTAATTTGCCTCATACTCCAGTTAAGTTTATAAGATTTCTGAATTGTTATTGAGGGTGTATAATTAATTGTAAGTATCTGAGTTTTAGGAATATTTATTTTATATCCTGATAAATGGCCATATGTTTCAAGGAGTTTCATCACTATGGGAAGTGTTGTGTTTGGTTGTTCGAGGAAGACCATTACATCATCAGCAAAAAGTCCAATTTTGTGTTCTATTCCTTTGATTGTGACACCTTTAAGTTTCTCATTTTGTCAAACCGCTTGGGCCAATGGTTCAATGTAAATGGCAAACAGAGCCGGTGATAGGCAGCATCCTTGTCTTGTGGACCTTTGCAGATGTATTTTACTAGTCAAGCTTCCATTTAGTTTTATTCCGGCTGTAGGCTCTTTGTAAAGTGTTTTAATCACCTGCATTGATTTTTCATTAAATCCTAACCACTCTAGTACCAAATATAGATATCTCCAATTCACACAATCAAATGCCTTTTCGGCATCTATACTCATCAAGACTGTACTTTGTTTTTTCTTTTGTGCCTGTTCTATGATATGTAAGGTTCTTCTAATATTGTCCTGGGTTTTACGTCCCTTTATAAACCCTGTTTGAGCTTCATCTATTAGTTCTACCAGAAATGTGTTTAATCTTTTGGCTATTATTTTTGTATATAGCTTATAATCTATGTTTAACATTGAGATTGGTCTATAGATGTGGCACTCGTTCTTATCTTTATCCATTTTGGGAATGACTGTTATTATTGCTTCTGACCATGTTGGTGGGATTTTATTTTTTGAGTGTCCAATTAAAGGATGTCTGGAGCAGTGGAATTAGTTCTTCTTTAAACAGTTTGTACCATTCTGCTGGATATCCATCACTCCCTGGGGATTTATTATTTTTTAATGAATTTATTGCTTCTTCTACCTCTTTTTCTGTAATTTTGGCTATTAATCTATCATTTTGTGAGGTGCCAATTGCTGGTAAATCCAAATCATTTAAAAAGGATATCATTTCATCCTCCTCTGCAGCAGGTGGCTGCATATATAATTTTTTATAGTACTGATAGAATATTCTTTCTATCTCTTCTGGATGATCAATTATCTCCTTAGTTAGTGGGTCTTTAATTTTGTGTATTGTATTTAACGCCTGTTTTCTTATAGGTTTTGCTAATAATTTTGTAGATCTCGAGCCCGTTTCATAATAATTCTGTCTTAAGAATAAGTTTCTTTTCTCAATTTCATTCAGTAGTATATCATCTATTTTCTTTTTGGTATCCTTGATTTGTTGAAATACCCCCTGATTGTTTGTGTCTTGATATTTCTTCTCACATTCCCTTAACTTTTCTGAGTATTTCTTATAAGTTTCCAATCTTGCTCTTTTCAATAATGCCATTTTTGCTATTAGTTTTCCTAGAATAACTACCTTCAAAGCATCCCATAGTATGGTTGGATCCACTTCCCAGTTATTGTTTTCTTTGATATGTTGTTTGATTTCTTTTTTATATCCTCTACCAGTTCTTTGTTGTTCAGTATTCCCACACTGAGTCTCCAACACGTTTGTCTCTTTCGGGCATTTAACTGAATCTTTAAATATACAGCACTGTGATCTGAAATATCAGCTCCTCCTATTTTACATTCATCTACCCTGTACCTATCACCTATATTTATGAAGAAGTGATCTATCCTCGAGTGGATCTTGTGGGTGGCCGAGTAATGAGTATAATCTTTTTCATATGGATTGAGATTCCTCCAAATGTCAATCATACCCATCTCTTCTAGTTGCAGTTTTAAAAATTTTGTCAGATGTTTTTTTTATTTCTCTTTAAACTTGTTGTATCCAGGCTATGATTCATAATTATGTTAAAATCACCTCCACAAATTAGAATTCCCTCTGTTTCTGTTGCAATGTTGTCAAAGAGAGTTTTGAAAAAATGTTTATCACTTTCTGGAGGAGCATAGACATTTACCAGAGTGACAGGTTCATTTTCCAGCTTCCCTTTCACCAGTATATATCGTCCCTCTTTATCCCTGATTTCTTTTACAAATTCAAACTTAGTTGTATTTGAGATTAATATCAAGACTCCTCTTTTACACCCCTGTTTGCATGAGCTGTAATATGACTTTCTAAATCCTAATCTTTTAAATTTTTCATGCTCTTTTTGGGATAAGTGAGTCTCTTGCAGAAATGTAATTTCCACCTTTTCCTTCTTCACTTTTGTTACAACTTTTGCTCTCTTTACAGGAGTATTTAGACCATTTACATTTAGCGATATAATCTTAAGACTATTTTTTATCATAACACTTAAACCATGTTTTCATATGCTTCCCCGAGCAGTTTGAACCAGAACTATGCACACATTTGAACATCACAATAAAAACATAAGCCATAAGCAACTTCCACCTGGGGGTCTCTCGATTTCCCCCCGTCCCCCTGTTGGTAGGTGGATAGGAAATCCTCTTCTTCAATAAGGGCCCACCCCTAGACTGAGAAAACCATTCTACTGATGGATCCCCCCTCTGTCTAATTAAGTCCAACATTTACACATGAACTCTCAGTCTATGATGAATTTAAAAACAAAAACCATAAGCATAAGGCCATACAGTATTACAAAAATCCTATTATATATTCGTAACAAAATTTATTCCCTTGTTTTTATGAGTTGAGTCTATATATCAGTGGTTGAGAACGCTGTTCTTTTATCCCATTTGGAGATTTCGACTCTTCATCTCCAACTTTTACACACGAGTCTTACCATTGTAGTTCGTTACTTAACCCCTAAAGTTCTCCGTCTTCCTCGTTGCTATTTCCTTGAAAATTCACGCAGTTTCTCCCTCACTCGGTGTGCTGTATCCCGGCTCCGGGACAAAGCTGTCCCACCGCCTCTCTTCATCTCTCTGCCTCTCACTCGTTGCCATCCCAACGCTCTGCGGTTCCCTCCTTCACTGTCGCCATCAGTGTTATTCGGCATGTCCAGCTGGAATCCCCTCGCTTTTACGTCCCATGCAGCTTCCCCAGCGTCGTCGTAACTCTTTACTCCATCACTCCAATGAATTCGTATTTTCGTGTATGGGGTTTGGAAGCATATGTTCCTGTCTTTTAGCGTCTTCTTTACGTCACGATATGCTCTGTGTTTCTGTACAATTTCAGCAGGATAATCATGGTCAAACTGAATGTGTGTATCACCCACTTTAATTTTCTTCTGCCACGCTTTTTTTTAGCACCATGTCCTTGATTTCGAATGTCTGAAAATTAACCACTATTGCCCTTGGTTGAGCACCTGCCCTCAGTTTCCTGATTTCTTATATTTATGCATATTTGTCACACTTAGATAATCCAAGATAATCCAAGTAAATGCAAAATGCAGTTTTTAAATGATGATTTATTCAGGGAAACAAAGGTACAAAAAACTACCTGGTCCTATGTGAAAAGGTGATTGCCCCCCTTTGTTACATCATGAATTAATTGTGATTAACCACACCCAGGCCTGATTACTACCAGACCTGATGAACCAAGAAATTACTTAAATAGAACCTGTCTGACAATGTGAAGTAGGCTAAAAGATCTCAAAAAGCAACACATCATGCCGTGATCTACAAAAATTCAAGAACAGATGAGAAACAAAAACCCAGAACAACATCTAAAGAACTGCAGGCCTCACTTCCCTCAGTTTGGACACTGGTCCATGATGCAGCAATAAGAAGGAGACTGGGTAGTTCAAACAGTGGTCCCATAAAGGTATCACAGTCCACTGTCTTGCTTTGGATAAAGATGAATTACACAGCTATTAGGTTTAATGGGGGAAGTACTTTTTCCACATAGGGCCAGGTAGGTTTGGATAGCTTTTTCCCCCTTAATAAATTAAATCCTCATTTAAAAATACTGGCGGTGGCCAGTGGTAGCCCTCAGTCTCTGTTTGTTGTTGAGATGTAGTTTATATGGCATTTTGACCTATACAGTACCTTTGACCTTGCAATCCCAAAACCATAGGCAGAAGTCAGGGTGACAGGGTGAACCTGTGTATAAAGATTGGTTACCCTAGTTTTATTCATTCTATAGCAATGGAGCATGGGGAAGCTAACTGTGACCTTTGACTTTTTGACCCCAAACCCATAGTCAGAGTGCAGGGTCTAAGTCACCCAAGACTTGTCTTAGACATGATGATATCTATTTGAAAAGGCTACATCATTCCTTTGTGTAGTTATCGTGTTCACAAGATTTTGGGAAAACCAACATCTGACCTTGACCTTACAGAGGTCACCCAAATTCACACTCATCTGAGACATTTCATAGATACAAGTATGGTATCAATTTGAAAAGGCCATGTCATTTCTTTCTCTAGTTATCATGTTCACAAGATAGCATTGACACGACTGCCACTGCTGCCCATCAAAGAACTTTATTCTGTGATGAGTTCGTTCAAGGTTATGTGTAAAAAAGGTAAATCATTGTCTTGAAAAAAGTTTGACTAAAACTGTGTGCACAGGCAGCCTCCCACAAAATCAGGTTCATCAGTCCCTTGGGCTACACAGCTGCCCTTTGTATTTTACTGTTTACTTGCATTGATTTCTTCTGAGGGGGCAAATGCAAATATCCGTCCCTGCCGTGCTTTTTTAACACTTTGTGTGGTAATTGTGGATATGTGCTTATCTCCTACCAAATGGACAGATGCCAACATTTTTAAAAACTAAACATCACTGAAATAAAATGAATCTCATTCTTAGTCACCTCCTGTTTCAGAGAGTTCAGCTTGTCCTCCCTCTCAGTCTGGAGCCTGCTCCTCTCAGCCTGCAGCTCCTCTTCTGACTCGGCCTTCAGACGGTCGATCTCCTGCCTCTTCTCGACCTCTAGCTTGTCCCGTGCTGCAGCTCTTTCTTCCTCTAGAGTCACCCGTAACTTCTTCAGCAGCACTTCACTCTCCTCCCTGAAGATTTAACAAGGCAGCGATTAGGCGTGGCTTTAACCCCAGCTTGAAAACACTGCTCTTATGCACATTTCTTTGATGCATGTTTATGTGTGTGACCTGAGTTTTTGTTGCTGTGTCTCCCTCTCCTCCTTAAGTGACTCCCTCACTTCCTTCAATGTTTCCTCTGACTCCTCATTCAGTTTGGCCTCCTCTTCTTTTCTCCTCATCAGGAGATGCTGCCGCAGAGTTCTGTTGAGATGCACATGGATACACACAAAAAAAATCTGTTGAAAATATATGTCACAGTTAAATATATCTGCTTAAGAAACACTAAGTCAGTGGAAAGAGCAATTTTGAACAAAACATAAAGCCTTAAAATGAGGGTAAAACAGCTGAGTTCTACATTTAAACTGGTTTGTCAACATTAGTAATAGGTGTTTTTTTTCCCCTCATATATATGAAACTTTTTTCTCCCAATCTTGTTTCTCAGAAATCTGTGACTTGCTGCTGCGTGGTGTTCATCTGCAGGAGCATATCCTCTATTTCTGGGAACATTCCCAGTCCTCCTGGAAAGCAAATGGTGTGGCTGGGGCTGCAGTTCACGTTGTGACCACAAGGTGTCAATAAAATTCAAATGTCTTAAAGTTCCATAAAGTTTTCTGACATGACAAAATGCTGTATTGTAACAAGAGTTTTGTGAATAACATGGTGATCCTACCTGATTCTTTCCTCACTTTCTTCCTTTAATTTCCTCTCCTCCTTCTCTTCTTCCCTCCTCAGCTCTTCCTGCAGAAGACACATCCTTTTCTCCTTTTCCTTCAACAAACGCTCCCGCTCTTCCTGCAGCTCTTGTTCAACCTTCTTCCTCATCCTCTCCATCTTCTCCTCTTTGTCCTTCTCCACTCCACTGTGGGTTTTCCAGCTTATCTGTTCTTCTAATGAGTCCTCTTTGTTTTTTAAGGGCCGCTCAACACCTCCAGTGTTCGTGTTCAAAGTCTGTACCTGCCGACCTCTGGAGGTCTCAGGCCTCTGCAGCTCCAGAGGAAGGACGAGGCCTGTGGCTTTATCCTTGCCTTGCTCTGAGTGAGAGGAGCTGGAGAATGAGGGTGTAGGGCTGCACTGGTGAAGGACGAGCCGGTCAACTTCATGGACTGGGAGTTTGACTTTGGCCAGCCTAAAACAAGAGAAAGAAGTGAGGTTTCAAGGACAAAATTGTACAATTGCATTAAACTTTTGTCTAATGAAACGATAACTGTAAACTATTTCAATAACTGATGTTTTTTTTAGACATACAGTAGAAGCTGCTGCACCCTTTGACCAAAATTGTTATCAACATAATTAGCAGTAATTAAAAATATTTGCAGCTTAATATACCTTCTGCAACACCATGAACAGTGGATATAAAAAGCGTACATACGTATCCCTGTTAAAATGCAAGGTTTTGTGATTTAAAAAAAAAATCACACCATGATAAGTCATTTAAAAAATGTTCCCACCTTTAATGTGATGCATAACCTGTACAATTCTACTAAAAACAGTAAAATATGCAAAGGGAGAAAAAAACATTTTTTTTTAAAGTACAATAACCTAGTTGGATAAGTGCATACATCTTTAATTTGTTAAAGCACCTTTTGATTTAATTAAAGTTTTCAGCCTTTTGGGGAACACACCAGACATCAATAAAAGTGACTGTGATTAACCCTAAATAACGTTCAGCTGTCACAGTAGGGTTACCCTGATATTTACTCAGTTGCATCCATCAGCAAAAGCCATGGTTCACAAAGAGCTTGTAGTGCTGTGAAAAAAGTATTGGCCCCTTCCTGATTTGTTATATTTATCACACTTAAAGGGGTCATTGACTGCACTTTTTACACATTTTAACAGCTCACTCATGTCTTAATGAAGTGCTTGTGAAATATTTTGTTCACATTTTCTTTAATTTTTTTCATTATTGAAGCAAATTTGTTTTTTTTTTAATTTTTCTTGGCTTTCTTCAAATGATCTGATTTATAGTCTGTCACTTTAAGAAAAAGACTTCAGCTGTTCAGCTCCACATTCCCTCTTATGAACAACAGACCATGGGTCACAAGTGACCTGAAAGCACTTCTGAACAAAAAGAACAGAGCTTTTAGGTCCGGAGACAAGGAGAAGCTGAGGGGAGTGCAGCATGAGCTGAGAGATGTTGAGGAAATGCAAGGACAATTATAGGAGGAAGTTGGAGAATAAACTCAGGCAAAACAACACTAAAGATATGTGGGGGGGAATGAAACAAATAACTGGGTGCAAGGGGGAGAGTCAGGGAGACATCTGGGAGCCTGGAGAGAGCTGATGAACTGACTCTGTTTTTTAATAGGTTCAATTCACCGTCTGTCACCCCAACAACACAGACAGACTCCCACACACCCCTCTCCACCCACCCTCCTGTGCAGAACCTCCCTCCTCCTCCTCAGGGGACACCAGACCCCCTCCCTCACATCACTGTGACTACAGACCAGGTTAAGAAACAGCTCGAGAGACTCCGTCAGTGGAAGGCGGCGGGCCCTGACAGCATCTCCGCCAGGATCCTGAGGACCTGTGTCAACCAGCTAGCTCCGGTACTGAAACACCTGTACAACCAACAATCCAAGAGTGGCTCCTCAAGAACCCTCTATTGCTGAACCTTCAGAAAACAGTCTCAATGTGCTTTTCAATCAAAAAATGTAACCTGCAACATTTTAAAGTTAATATACATGATCATGACATCAGTTTAGCAACAGAATTCAAATACCTTGGCATTGTACTAGATCCTCAACTCAAATTTAATCTTCATATAAAGAAAATTTCAAAAACAGTAAAAAAAAATCTGAACTGCTTTAAATTAATTAGATATTACATACCTTACGAAGCAGCTGCACTGTATATGCATTCTATGGTTTTTTCTCATATATCATACTGTTTGACAGTCTGGGCTCAAGCAGCCCCTTCCACAATAAGACATATAGGTTCATTATATAATCAAACCCTAAAAATCTTGGACAAAAAGCCCATTAGGTGGCATCACTGTAATGTTTTAAAAAAATACAACCTATTGAGTTTTGAGAGCTTCATTGACCTCTGTCTTCTGAAATTAACGTTCAAATGTTTCCATAAATCAGCACCCGAGCCACTTGCTGGTTTCGTCCAAAGACAGGACAGCAGCAGAGCCACCAGGAGTTCTGTTAACAATAACTGTAAAATATTCCACCGCAGAACCACATTTGGACAAACAGCTTTCTCTATAAAGGGCAGTCACATCTGGAACACAATGCCAAATGAAATTAAAATAATAACGGACTTTAAAACATTCACTAAAAATGTTAAAAACTGGCTGAAAAATAAACAAGAATGTACTCATGTATGAATTATTTGTCTGCAAAGTGAGAGTGAATGAAGGGAAGGAATAAATGTGTTTGTTTATAGTGAGTGACGGAGGGAGGAAGGCCTGAAATAGGCAAATGTGAGTTATATGTGTTAAATGTGAGTCAGGCTGTTATATTTGTGTATTTATAATATTTATAATATTTATGTTAAATGTGAGTCAGGCTGTTATATTTGTGTATTTATAATATTTATAATATTTATAATTGTGTATTTATAATTTTTCTGCATTGATGTATGTGGTTATTGTGTATATTTTTTATCTTGATTCTTTTTTCTAAAGCCCATCCAGGGACAAGAGTTGCAAATTAGCTAATAGCTATACACTCTATGTGCAACACATCAGATTGATTGTCTTTGATTAATTGTCTATGTTTATTGCACTGTCCCTGTCAAATAAACTAATCTACTACTACTACTAACCTGAGTCTGAAGAGAGTACCGGTGCTGTGGAAGACGTCCTGCCTGGTTCCTGTCCCCAAGAAGTCATCTCAATCGGACCTGAATGACTATCGACCAGTTGCCCTGACATCTCATGTGATGAAGGTCCTGGAGAGACTGGTCTTAGCCCACCTGAGGCCGCAGGTGAAGACATGGCTGGACCCTCTGCAGTTTGCATACCAGCACCATTTAGGAGTTGAAGACATTGTCATCTATCTGTTGCAACGAGCCCATCTGCACCTGGATGGCGGAGGAGACACTGTGAGAATCACATTTTTTGATTTCTCCAGTGCCTTTAACACCATCCAGCCACTGCTGCTGGGTGAGAAGCTGCGAGTGATGGGGGTTGACAGCTCTATGGTCTTCTGGATTACTGACTACCTGACAGGCAGGCCACAGTTTGTTCGGCTGGGCAATGTCTTGTCTGGCGTGGTGGTTAGTGATACGGGAGCTCCACAGGGGACTGTGCTCTCTCCTTTTCTCTTCACCTTATACACCACCGACTTTCAGTACAACACTGAGTCATGCCACCTGCAGAAATTCTCTGACAACTCAGCTGTTGTGGGGTGTATAAGAGGGGGAGAGGAGGGGGAGTACAGGGCACTGGTAGACAGATTTGTGGAGTGGACAGAGCAGAATCACCTGAGGCTGAATGTCAGCAAGACCAGAGAGATGGTGATTAACTTCAGGAAGAAGAGGACGCCTTCTCAGCCATTGCAGATTAGGGGGGAGGATGTGGGGGTGGTTGAGGACTACAAATATCTGGGTGCCAGGATCAGTAATGGGCTGGGCTGGACTGGAGCTTTAACACTGATGCTGCACACAAAAAGGGGCTGAGCAGACTCTACTTCCTGAGGAAGCTGAGATCCTTCAACGTGTGCAGCAGGATGTTGGGGCTTTTCTACCAGACCACTGTCGCCAGCGCCATCTTTTTTTCTGCTGTCTGCTGGAGTAGCAGTACCAGGGCCAGAGACACCAACAGACTTGACAAGATTATCAAGAGGGCTGGCTCTGTAATTGGTCTCAGGCCGGAGACCTTTGAGACAGTGGTGGAGAGGAGAACACTAAATAAACTGTGATCCATCGTGGACAATCCTGATCACCCCCTCCACCACACACTGGACAAACAGCGGAGCACTTTCTCCAGTAGATTACTACAGCTTCGCTGTCGAATGGCCAGGTACAGGAAATCTTTCCTGCTGTATACAATTTCACTGTACAATAACTCACTATGATGTTGTATTGCTGTCATAACTATGCTGTCATACTGCACCTCACATTCTAACTGGTACCTCACATTTCACTCTGCTCCTGATAGTAATGCATTACGCAGCAGGTACTGTATGATTCATGTGTTTATACAGGTCACCATCTATTCAGCTAGGATGTATATAGGCTTTTATAGTAGTGTTAGTTTTACTTTCCATGGATAATCCCTTTGTCTGTCATGCGTGTGTTTCTGTCGTTTGGTTGTCTACTGTCATGCTGCTGTTACACTGCAATTTCCCAGTTTGGGATCAATAAAGTCTGTGTGTGTGTGTGTGTGTGTGTGTGTGTGTGTGAGAGTTAGCCATTAGCTGAGTAGCTTCTAGCTGGCTCCTTTCAACTTCGATGAGCAGCGCTGCTTCACAGATCTGCAGTCGTTTGTGCATCTCGTGTCATCCTGGCCCACCCCCTAACAACCCCACTGAGCACTGTGCACTCCCCGATCGCCCAAACCAAAGCCAGTGGCTGAGCCACTGGATCTCAAAGGGCAATGTCTCACTCCACAGTACTCCACTCCCCTCTCAAGGGCAGCCGGGGGGATCTGCCCCATCACAAAGCAGTTCCCCCATGCTACCCGTGAGAGAATGCCCGAAGGATGGTGGGGGAGCTGAGCCAGCAGCTCCAGGCAGCATTCCCGGGTCACAGCAACTGCCTGCTCTACGCTGCAGGTGCCGCTGTAGGCAGGTGCCGCTGTAGGCAGTTGCCGCGAGCCGGGGATGCTGCCTGGAGCTGCTGGCTCTCAGCTCCTCGTGACTGGCATGCCGGCGCCCTGCTGCAGAATCATGGCAAAACCACCGGGAGACAGGTCGGAGCGACTCGGGGCACATTGCTGTCCAAGGACCAGTAAACCAGGTGGTAACTTGGATGGTTATTAGGGTGACTAAGATCTGAAGAAAATAACAATATAAGCCGCGCTCGGTTTGAGCTTCCCATTACCAGTGTTAGCTTGGGGGCTAATAGCTCAGGGTCTAATAGGCCACCTTTAGCACTACTTCCATATACATGACAGACAGCTAGGCAGGCCAACAATAGAGCAGTGAGCTGGTCTCAAGGTTGGCTTTTTCTAAATGTGACATTAGTGATTTCCACAAAAAAGTCAAAAACGTT
The DNA here is from genome assembly GCA_020510985.1 of Pholidichthys leucotaenia. Lineage (NCBI taxonomy): Eukaryota > Metazoa > Chordata > Actinopteri > Cichliformes > Pholidichthyidae > Pholidichthys > Pholidichthys leucotaenia. The sequence goes on along the minus strand of CM035847.1, from coordinate 122,377,956 downwards.
TCTGGGAGAGAAAAACGAGATAAAGGCTGTGTGGGTTTTTTAAGAGAGTTGACTGTTTCGAAAATTTTTGGATTAGGTGACCAGTAGACTCATTTCACACAGTTAAAACCTACAATCACCATTTTTCAATCAATGACCCCTTTAAATGTTTCAGATCATCAAACATATTTTAATATCAAAGACAACCTGAGTAAAAACAAAATGCAGTTTTTAAATGATTATTTCCTTTATTAATGGAAAAAAGCTACCCAAATCTACCTTGCCCTATGTGAAAAAGTAATTGCCCCCTTGTCACATCATGAATTAATTGCGATTAACCATATTTTTTTGAAAACTATGTTTAATTTCACGAGCTACGTCCAGACCTGATTACTGCCAGACCTGTTGAGTCAAGAAATCACTTAAATAGAACCTCAGTGACAAAGTGAAGTAGGATAAAAGATCTCAAAAAGCAACACATCATGCCACGATCTAAAGAAATTCAAAAACAAATGAGAAACAAAACCCCAGAATCTCTAAAGAACTGCAGGCCTCCCTTGTGTGTGGACACTGGTCCATGATTCAACAATAAGAAACAGACTGGGCAAAAATTACATCCATGGGAGAGTTCCGAGGCAAAAACCTCTGCTGAACAAAAAGAACACATTGGTTCATCTCACATTTGCCAAAAAACATCTTGATCCCCAAGACTTTTTGGGAAAATATTCTGCGAACTGACGAGACAAAAGTTGAATGTTTTGGAAGGTGTGCATCTTGTTATACCTGGCGTAAAACTAACACCATTTCATAAAAAGAACATCATACCAACAGTCAAACATGGTAGTGGCAGTTTGATGGTCTGGGGCTGCTTTGCTGTTTCAGGACCTGGACAGCTTCTGCTCTCTACTGAAAATCCTGAATGAGAATGTCCGGCCATCAGTTCCTGACCTCAAGCCCTCCAGTGTGGCTGAATTAAAACAATTCTGCAAAGAACAGTGGGCTACAATTCCTCAACAGTGATGTATAAGACTTACTGCCAGTTACTGCAAATGCTTGATTGCAGGTGTTGCTGCCAAGGGTGGTACAAGCAGTTATTAGGTTTAGGGAGCAATTACTTTTTCACATAGGCCAGGTAGGTTTGGATAGCTTTTATCCCTTAATAAATGAAATCATCATTTACAAAGTGTATTTTATATTTGCTCAGGTTATTTTTGTCTAATATTAAAATTTGTTTGATAATATGAAATATTTAAGTGTGACAAATGTGCAAAAATATAACAAATCGGGGGGGTACTTTTACATAGCACTGTACAAAGCAAGAAATACATTTCATTACTGCAATATGTCAGTCAGAAAAAGGGGTACAAAAAATCTTCATGGCTCCAGAAAAACCATGGAATGAAGTAAAGACACTTGTCAAAAAGCGGAGAAAATTTGAGATAACTGTGACGTTACAAAGAATTGGCTGTCTCTACAAAATTGATGAAATGACATTTATGTTTGGCACAAAAACAACACTACACATCACCAACAGAACACTATGACATGGCGAAGCATGGTACTGGCAGCATCATGCTTTGGGGTTGCTTTTCTTCAGGCTTTAGTCAAGGTTAAGAGAATTATAAACAGTTCCATATACCTGACAGTTTTGGCCTTGGTCTGGAGCAGTCCGGGCAGAGCCCAGACCTAAATCCAACTGAAAACCCATGGAGTGGCCCGTAGGGGGGTGCACACAAGAGATGCCCTCGCAATCTGACAGATTTGGAGCACTTTTGCAAGGAGTGGGCAAATATTGCCACGTCTAGATATGGCATGTTGACAGAGTCCTACCCAAAAAGACTGCTGTAATAAAATCAAAATGTACTTCAACAAAGCATTTTTGTAAGCATGTGCACACTTACAGTATATAAATAGCTTATTGATTGTTTTTAATTGTTCATATTTTCCACTTAACAGGTTATGTTTATCTGTCAATTCAATTGTACAGGTCATAGATCCTATTAAATGATTTATCATGGTCTCATTTTTTTACATCAGAAAACCTGGCATTTTAACAGGGGTGTACACACTTTTTATAGCCACTGTAGCAACATTTATTTTTCTGGACAATATTAGAACAAGATACCCCTGGTTGGTCTTTTCTTCCACCTCATTCCCCAGTTTTTCTCTTGGCTTTTCATCTCCATCATGTTTCTCCAGTTGACTGACTGGACTTGGCAGGTCAATGTCAAGAAGCTTCTGTGGAAAATCAAGTATACAAAATGAGAACGATCAAGAGGCAGGATCACAATAAAAAGCTGAATGGATGAGTCATAAGTGGCATCGTGCATGATCAGAGTACCTTGCCAGCTATTGATGGTGGTGCCTCCTCAATGTTTCTGCTGGCCTCAGGCTGCTGCAGTGACACACAGTCAAAGGCATTCAATGATGAGGGTATAGTTCAAAATGACAAATTACTTCACATGGACACGTGCACACAAGCAAGCTGCTTGCAAGTAACAGACAAAAACAAAGTATGCCAGAGTAACACTTAAAGATAGTGATGGTAAGGCGGGCACAAACACAACCCAGTCCAGGGTGCAGGCAGGTGTACTGTAAAAGCAGATGCCAAAGTACTGTGTAATTAAAGCAAGCAAATGCTAAATACTGGGGTGCTGGTAGAGAGGAGCGTCTCACATCCCATCAAAATGGCTACAAATCCAAACTGCCAATTCAACAGAAAAAAATGGCAAAGAGGAACCCAAATGTTCCAATCCAGTCCTCAGGGGCTCACATGGATCACTTTTTTTTTAAAAACCAATTTCAGATCCAGTGTGCAACTGATGACATCCAGGTTGGAAACTGCAGTGTATGAGACAGCCCCTAAGGCAGAGGAGTTGGACTGAAGGATCTACATGCACCTGCTTGCAGAGAGCTCAGGCAGGGCTGATGTGGAATGGTGCTGAGTGAAGGGCACACAGAGGCAATGCCAGACCCTACCTCCACTGAGAGGGGGCAGTTTTTGGTCTCCTTATCGGGCCTCTTCTGGCCTAGTTGAGCTGGCTGAGCAGTTTCCGCTTTAAAAACCTCGATGACTTCCTCCTCACTCTCAGATGCTCTTTGGGTCTTTTGGCCGCCCGACTCCTCCTCAATCTCTGGCCCCTCCCTCTCTGTGTCCTCTCCTTCACTCTGCACATACCTTTCAAACACCTCGTCGCTCTCGGTCAGCTTCCTCTGACTCAGGGAGCACCTCTCCAAAGCCTCATCACTCTCTCCCTCCTCTTGTGCTCCTTTCTCGTTTATCTCCCCCTCATCTTTCTCGCTCTCACTGTGCCCTCCATCACTGACGCTCTTCTGCAGCTCGTCCCTCACCCTGTCAAAGACATCAACCCCCTCCTCCTCATTTCCTCCAGCTTCATCACTTTTACAGCACTTCTCCTCAGCTCCATGACCATTTCTGAGTTCCTCTTCCTCCACTTTTTGCACCTCATCCATCACCTTGGCAACATCATCTGCAGCTTCTACCTTCTTTACAGTGACCGCTCTGCTTTTGGTCTCATCATACTGACTTTCGTTATGCCTTTTTGACTCCTTACTGCTAACATTTTTACTGTGTTTTACATTTTCTGAGATTCCTCCTTCCCCTTCACCTCTTTCTTCATCCTCTGCTTCACAGCATTCTTCTTCTACCTCATCACTCTCTCCCTCCTCTTCTTTCTTGCACGCATTTACTCGTTTCCCATCTTTCAACTCAGTTCTAGTCTCTCCTTTCATCTCCACCTCTCCCTTATCAGTGTTTCCTCTTTTTTCACCGTCTCTCCTATCTTTCTGAATCTCTTCAGATTCTTCTTCCCTCTCTTCTGTCGGCTTCTCATTTACCCCCTCTTCCGACTGTTCGGCACCGTATCCGGGTTCATGGGTAGCAGCGCCGGCACCTTCCTCACTGACATGGCTTCCACTTCCAGCCTGGGGAGAGAGGCGGATGTGGCGGCCCTTTAAAGAGTCCTTTAGGTGAAGGTTAATGGGAAGAACCGTACCCAAATGGAAATATAAAGGCAGGTGTGCAGAGACACAAGGGAGAGAAGGGGAAAGGGAGGAGGGTAGGTCAGGGAGAAGCAAGACAAAAGATCTGTGACCACCGCTGAAAGATGGCAGAGGTGTAGTGTGTTTTAGGGACAGCTGCATGCAAAACTGGAAAGTCGTGCATTCAACAAGAAATAATCATGAATCAGCGGTAAATGACTAGTGCATGGTGATAAAAACACACAAAACATGCATGTATGCACAAACAAAATCTGCAAATTTTCTTGTACTGAAATAATCTTGTAATCAGCACGGTGGTGCAGTGGTTAGCACAGTGGCAGCACAGCAAGAAGGTCATGGGATCGATTCCACCCTTGACCATCGTGGGTTCGATCCCACCCCCAGACCATTGGTGACCTTTCTGTGTGGAGTTTGCATGTTCTCCCCGTGTCTGCGTGGGTTTACTCCGGGTACTCCAGTTTCCTCCCACAGGCCAAAGACATGCAGGTGAGGTTAACTGGCATCAATTGGGGATTCTAAATTGTCCTTAGGTATGACTGTGAGAGTGATTGGTTGTCTGTCTCTCTGTGTTGGCCCTGCGACGGACTGGCGATCTGTCCAGGGTGTACCCTGCCTCTCGCCCAAAGATGCTGGGATAGGCTCCAGCCCCCCCGCGACCCGTAAAGGATTAAGCGGTAGAAGATGGATGAATGGATGGATGGATGGAAATAATCTTGTATCTTATAACTAACTATGCACCCAATTTGCCATTATGTGAATTCCATAATGGCTATATTTGGCTTAGATAGACCACACTGATGTACTGTTATGGGAATAGATCCATGAACAGTAACTGGATAGGATCATAAAAGAATATGATGAAGAAACCCTTGCAAAAATATCTTTCTTTGGTCAAGATCATGAATAGATCCTGCTGGATTATGGTGATCAAGGTGTGTAATAAACAAAGAGGAAATGCTTAAAAAAACATTTCTGATAACAACAAATTATATTCATCTCATCCTGTTACCAAAAGTGAGATCACATTCATTATACCCCATTTACACAGGTGTGGACATCACTAAAAGATCATTGAGTGATAATAAAATGGTCACATCTTTCAAAGATATTTCAATGATCTCTCAACGATTGCCAAGAACTCTCAATGATCTCTTAATGATCTTCATTGATCTCCATGGTTCTCAAAGTTTTGACTCAGCCCAAAACAATTCCTCAACAATCACCAAAGGGAAGAAAACTCTCAACAAACTCTCAAGGAGTGCTCAATGATCTCCCAATGATCTCTCAGCAATCTTTCAATGAACTCCAAATCTTTCCACTATGAAGGTAGAGATCATTAAAAGATCATTGGGAGATCATTGAGCACTCCTTGAGGATTTGCTGAGAATTCACTGCAAGATTGCTTCACTTTGGTAGTAGTAGTAGTAGTTTAGTTGTGATTGTTGAGAGACTGTCTTAGACTGAGTCAAAACTTTGAGGAGACTGTGGCAACTTTGGAGATCACTGGAAGATCATTGAGAAATCACTGATAAATCTTGGTGATCGCTCAGAGGTCACTGAAAGATCATTGAGAGATCATGGCCATTTATTCCATCGCTCAATGATCTCTCAACCCTGTGTAAAGGGGTAGAAGAGCACTAGAAATCTCTGAAATGCCCAGCAACCTCCTTGGTTGCCCAAGAAACTCTCAAAGATCCCTCGGCTATCTCTCCTGGCCTCAATGATCTCTCAAAGATCTTTCAAAGATCTCACTAGATTGCCATGAAAGCTGCCAAAAACTGAATTTTTGATCTCCCAAACATTTACACAGAAACTGCTTTTTCAAGGCTTTAGGAGATTGTTGAGAGATTGGGCCAACTTTTGATCTCTCAATGGTCACCCAACGAACTCTATGCTCTTTAAGGGAATGCTTACAAATGATTCTATTTAATCTAACCTGTCACACACTGGCTTCAGTGGAAGACCTTTTTTGAATGAATGAATGAATCTTTATTTCGGATAGATTAAAAGTAAAGCTTAAAAGAAAGGAACAGAATAATACAACAAAGGGAAAAAAAACATCTTATAAGGTCAAATTAAACAATAACTCCTCTGATTATACAGTTCAACATAAGTTATCCGAAATGGGTGATGACTAAAGCCGCAGCTTATATTGCCCACCCATATTCCATCCAAGAATTCAAAAGAAAAAACAAAACAAGAGTGATTACAATTCAGAACAAAGCTAAGACAAAACGTGACAAAAACTAAGCAACAACACAACACAGACTGGATATAACAATTCTTATGTGATTTTACATGTCATCTTGTATATACACTACCGTTCAAAAGTTTGGGGTCACCCAGACAATTATTTTGTGTTTTCCATGAAAAGTCACACTTATTTACCACCATGAGTTGTAAAATGAATAGAAAATATAGTCAAGACATTGACAAGGTTAGAAATAATGATTTATATTTGAAATAATAATTTTTTCCTTCAAACTTTGCTTTCGTCAAAGAATCCTCCATTTGCAGCAATTACAGCATTGCAGAGCTAACATGATTGCACAAGGGTTTTCTAATCATCCATTAGCCTTCTGACGCAATGAGCAAACACATTGTACCATTAGAACACTGGAGTGATAGTTGCTGGAAATGGGCCTCTATACACCTATCTAGATATTGCACCAAAAACCAGACATTTGCAGCTAGAATAGTCATTTACCACATTAGCAATGTATAGAGTGTATTTCTGATTAGTTTAAAGTTATCTTCATTGAAAAAAAGTGTTTTTCTTTCAAAAATAAGAAAGTTTCTAAGTGACCCCAAACTTTTGAACGGTAGTGTATGTTTGGAGTATTTCTTCCTTTAGTTTTTGTTTAAATTGTCCAAGCGTTGTACATGATTTTAATTCAGGTCCAAAAGCATTCCACAATTTGACTCCTTGCACTGAGACACAGTGTTGCTTGGTGGTAGTTCTCACTGAAGGTTTTTGAAATATACATAAGATAAGATAAGATAAGATAAACTTTAATGTCCCTCAAGGGGAAATTTGTCTTGGGCTTGACACCCGTGCTGCAACCACGCAATCCACACATACACAATGGATGTAGTACATAATAAATGAAATAAAACCCAATAAATAATACAAGTACATACATACATAAATATATAACAGCAGTCATTAAAAACAGGAGTTATAAGTGTCCCTGACCTATTTATCTGAGTTTAAAAGTTTTACTGACGTTGGGATAAATGAGTTCTTGTATCTATTGACCTTGCACTTGGGGACTCTGTATCTCCTCCCTGAGGGCAGCCGCACATATTCATTGTTTAGTACATGGCTCATGTCACTGATTATTTTTTGAGCTTGTCTACAGGCTGCCTGGTCGTGTAAGATCTGCATGGGTAAATACTCTTTAACTCCAATAATTTTCCATGCTGTATGAATTAAACGCAACACTCTGTTCTTTAGTTTCACAGAGAGTTTGCCAAACCAAGCTGTAATGCTGTATCTAATACAGCTCTCCAACACAGCCTGGTAAAATATTACCATAATCCTTTTATCAACGCCATGTATTCTTAATCTACGCAAGAAATGCAGCCGCTGTTGTAGTCTACTACAGAGGTAATCAATATGTGTGCTCCAGGTTAATGAATTGTCAATAAATACTCCCAAATATTTATAGGAACTAACCTGTGTTATAGTGTGGTTGTGGATGACCACAGGCCTGTGGTCACCAACTCCCCGAGGGTCAAACACCATCTCCTTTGTTTTATCAGTATTCAAAATGAGATGACTGTCATGACACCAATTGACAAACCTCTGAATTTCTATAAAATAGCTTGACAGATCATGAGTCTTTTGAAGTAGTGATAAAATAGCAGTGTCATCAGAAAATGTAATAATTTGATTGCCCGGATAGACACTTCTGCACTCATCAGTGTACAAGGTGAACAAAAATGGTGAACTAACACAGCCTTGGGGAGCTCCTGTCCTGAAGGTTCTGGATTTAGATAAAGTTCCATTTACACTAACTTGCTGTTTACGATAAGTTAAAAATGAGTGGTACCATTTAATAATGACAGGATGCACTTTAAAATTACTTAACCTCTTAATTAAAAGGTGTGGCTGCAGTGTGTTAAAAGCTGAACTAAAATCAACCAATAAAAGACATGCATATGAGGTTGTCTCTGAAATGTTCCTCTGAAATGATATTGTTTCTCTCTTATTTGGAACAACTTTTGGGTATTTGCGGGCAGTGATAGATTCTTCACTTTAAACATTATTACTGCAGTTTTAAAGTCAACCAGATCTTTCAGCTTGAGAGCTTTTAATTTAAGAAAAAGTGGGTTTACTTGGTCCCCTGTAAGCAACTTTGTTTATTATTCTAATAGCGCTCTTCTGAAGCATAAAGACTGGATATATGTTTGTTTTATATGTATTTCCCCATACTTCAGTACAATATGTCGTGTATGAGAGTATTAATGAATGTGATTCAGCAAATATTTCACTCTGTGTAGTACTGCAATTGACTTAGATATTTTGCCTTTAATATGATTAAAATGTGACTTCCAACACAGTTTATTATCAATTATTACTCCAAGAAATTTAGTTTCGGATACCCTTTCAATCTCTACACCATTTACACTGAGTTTAGATACTAAGTTGTTGTGATGGTTGTTAAAAACTATAAATTTTGTCTTACTTAAATTGAGCATTAATTTTTTTTGAATCAAACCACAGTTTAAGCTTTCCTAATTCCTTTCCAAGTGTATCCAAAAGTTGTTCCAAATTGCTTCCACTGCATAATAAATTAGTGTCATCGGCAAACAATATTAAATCCATTTTTTTCCAAAACTTTACATATATCATTTATATACACTACCGTTCAAAAGTTTGGGGTCACCCAGACAATTATTTTGTGTTTTCCATGAAAAGTCACACTTATTTACCACCACGAGTTGTAAAATGAATAGAAAATATAGTCAAGACATTGACAAGGTTAGAAATAATGATTTATATTTGAAATAATAATTTTTTCCTTCAAACTTTGCTTTCGTCAAAGAATCCTCCATTTGCAGCAATTACAGCATTGCAGAGCTAACATGATTCCACAAGAGTTTTCTAATCATCCATTAGCCTTCTGACGCAATGAGCAAACACACTGTACCATTAGAACACTGGAGTGATAGTTGCTGGAAATGGGCCTCTATACACCTATCTAGATATTGCACCAAAAACCAGACATTTGCAGCTAGAATAGTCATTTACCACATTAGCAATGTATAGAGTGTATTTCTGATTAGTTTAAAGTTATCTTCATTGAAAAAAAGTGTTTTTCTTTCAAAAATAAGAAAGTTTCTAAGTGACCCCAAACTTTTGAACGGTAGTGTACATATTAAATAACAGTGGCCCCAAAACTGAACCCTGTGGGACTCCACAAGTAACCTTCAGTAACTGTGAGTTTTTGTTACCAACACATACATACTGATATCTATTCTTTAAGTACCGTAAAACGGGGCTATAAGGGACGGCTGGGTAATAAGGGACACTTTTCTGGGAAATGTTTTAAATGTAATTCTGCTTTTTTTATTTTGAGCAGGACGCTGAGCTGTGTTGTCATTGTCTTTCCTGTAGATAGATATTAGTTTTAAGAAATTTGTTGCCGTTATATTTAAGGAAAATTTGAAAAAAAAAGTGTCCCTTATTACCCCACCGTCCCTTATAGCCCCGTTTTACGGTAACTACATAACCAGGACAGTACTACCCCCTAATACCACAATTTTGTAGTTTATTTAATAATAAATTATGATCCACTGTATCAAATGCTTTTTTAAGATCCAGGAATACCCCAACTGAATACTCTTTATTTTCAGCGGCAGTTGATATTTTTTCTATATTTTTTCCATTAGAGCAAATGCAGTTGTCCTCTTGTGTCTGAACCCATATTGCTGCTCACACAATAAATTATTCTTCACTAGAAAAGCACTCGGAGAGCGCAGACCTCTGCCAAGCGCCACAGTTCCCCTGTGGGCATGTTGTCCTGTATTTTTTTTCCCCCAAGTGTTCTGAGGATTTTTTGGCAGAGTTACATGCACAAAAAAAAAAAATTGAAAAAATACTGAAAATGGCCCTATCTCGCAATGTTAAATAAAAAAAAAAAAGAAAAAAGATTCCTTTAAAAAATTCCTGGATCCAGACAGTGATCCGGATCACCACCAAAATCTAATCATCTGTAGGATACCCCATTTCTGACAATCTCTGAAAATTTCATGAAAATCTGTCCATAACTTTTTGAGTTATCTTGCTAACAAACAAACAAACAAACAAACAGACAGACAAACCAACGCCGATGAAAACATAACCTCCTTGGCGGAGGTAAATTATGAAGTTGTCAATTCTCTCACAGAATATTTTTTCAAGTATCTTGGAAAATTGCGGCAATAGTGAAATTGGTCTATAGTTTGAAAATTCCCCTCTGTCACCCATCTACTATATCGGAATTACTTAAGCTATTTTCATTGCATTGGGAAATATACCTGTTTGGAGAGACAGGTCACAAATATACACTACCGTTCAAAAGTTTGGGGTCACCCAGACAATTATTTTGTGTTTTCCATGAAAAGTCACACTTATTTACCACCATGAGTTGTAAAATGAATAGAAAATATAGTCAAGACATTGACAAGGTTAGAAATAATGATTTATATTTGAAATAATAATTTTTTCCTTCAAACTTTGCTTTCGTCAAAGAATCCTCCATTTGCAGCAATTACAGCATTGCAGAGCTAACATGATTGCACAAGGGTTTTCTAATCATCCATTAGCCTTCTGATGCAATGAGCAAACACACTGTACCATTAGAACACTGGAGTGATAGTTGCTGGAAATGGGCCTCTATGCACCTATCTAGATATTGCACCAAAAACCAGACATTTGCAGCTAGAATAGTCATTTACCACATTAGCAATGTATAGAGTGTATTTCTGATTAGTTTAAAGTTATCTTCATTGAAAAAAAGTGTTTTTCTTTCAAAAATAAGAAAGTTTCTAAGTGACCCCAAACTTTTGAACGGTAGTGTACGTCAGTGGCTTCACTAAGCATTCAATGATAGTGTTGACTAACAGCATGTCAATACCATCACAATCCGTAGATGTTTTACTTTTAAACGATTAAACAATTTCAATGACCTCTCTCTCATCTGTGTTCTTTATGAAAATGGAGTCTTTTATAGCAATGTTTTTGCTTATTATCACCTGTAGGTGCCGTAATGGGTATTTCTCGAGCCAAATTAGGACCAATGTTAACAAAAAAGTTAATAAATTGATCTGCAGGTGAGACTGCATTCACACTCGGGTGAGTCGTTTTATTTTTTTTTTTTTTTTGAAAGATTGGTTGGGTAGCTTGTATTTCTGTTTTTATTTCCAAGAATATTGTTAAGTATTGTCCATGTATTTTTAATATTGTCTCTGTTTTTCTCCAGTTCTTTACTGTAACCTTTAACTTTATGCTTTTAAAAATATTCTCTAACTCAACTGAATGCTAGATGATTTCTGGATAAGTCTGAGTCAGCAGGTATAAAGAGATTATTTGTGCATTTTCAACTCATGTTAACACACTTGCTACTGAAATGTGGAAAAAGAACTCAGAAGCTTTAACTTTTTTTCACAGAACAGCAGCCTTGAGGCTTTTGCAAAGAACATGTTACAACCTGTGTCTCACATCAAAACATAGTTCATTTTTCTATCATTAAGCTGAGAAATAAAATATTTTAGTGAGAAATTCAAGAGGGAGGAGAAAAATGCACAACAGTAATTTTGTTCAAAACTACATATCCCTGAATGTGGGTAGTTATTCAGACAAATCTGGCCGAGTAAGGTAGTAAGATAACATCAAAAGATTACTAAGAGGCTGTGAAAACTAAATGACCAATATGTGGTGAAGTTTTCAGATGACACTGTAATACAGAGTTTGCCATCATCTGACCTGGGGGTCCAATGATGATCACAGTTGTGTGGCCATACATGGTCATGATATCAAACAGATAAAGTCATATAAAATATCTTGATGTTCACATTGATAATGATCTGAGCTGGCACGCGCAAGTGGCAAGTGTTTGTGCCCGAATCCACCAGCATCTGCATTTTCTTCACCGGCTCAGACTGTTTGGCATCTGTAGAAATATTATGTTGATTTTCTACAGGGTAACCATCGAGTCTGTGTTACGGTATGGTATTACCAGCTGGTTTGGCAATTTAACGGTTAAATTAAAAGCTCAGATATTAAATCTGATAAAGATAGTAGGTAAGATCACGGGTATCTTCACTTCCGGCTCTGAGAGAGAGTAGACGCTTTTCTAATCCTCTCTAATCCTCTCTTTTCCTTTCTGATCCCAGCTTGCAATGTTGCGTTTTTGTCTGTGTTTAGTCGCTCTTCTGCTGAATCTAATCTAAATGGAAATTATGGATCTGGAAAGCGGCTTAACTGTGATTGTCACTACTTCAAAAGAAGATCGGGTCAGGAGGAACCCAACGAGGAGACTCATGGACATTGGAATTCATGCGTCTGTGGAGATTTGGCAGGAAACATTATTGGTTATGATCTCAGGACTTCTATTTTTGGCTGTGAAGTTCCCTGATGCATCAGAAATTGAAGGAAGGTGAGAGAGCTGATCAAAGCGGACCCGGCAAGCTCCTTCATCAAATTCGACCAGTTGGGGAGGGCACGAGTAGCGGCAAACGGTGAACTGAATGACAGTGATTCAGTGGAGGAATACATCTGGAGCCCTGTGCTCTCCATGGAATGGAATGCCTGTTTAAGCCTGTATATTAATATTAAAATTATGAAGCACAAGCACATGAGAGAGGAAAATTCTATTCTCCGTGGGCTCTGAGCTGTGTAGATTTGACCTTGTTTTGATGCCCTGTTTACATTCCTCCTCGATGAGATAAGCAGAAGTTGGCGGCTGCTAACCCAAACAATCGACAGACAGCTGCTGTTGTCTCAACGGATGAACTTCTCAAGGACAGTCCATGTGCCTTCAACTGCAAGGCAAGAGATAGACTCCGGACTTGTTTATAAGTCACATGATTATAACATCTATCCACTGCCTGGAGGCGCCCTCTGCTGTTCACTAGCAACTGTCACACTTACACTACACAAATGTACACAACATTACACGAACTGACACATATATACTGACTCATATATACACTGCCTCTCTCAACTCTTGTTTGTGTGATCTATATTGTCTGCTAATTGTGCATAGAGGGTTTTTTTCTGTGTAGTCAAAATTCGATTTTAATTTGAGCTTTATATGAGCTTATACGAGCGTTATTCTGATTAGCTATGTTTTTTCTCTCTCCTATTGTGTTTTCCTCCCCCTCCCTTCCCCTCTTTACCCCCACTGTATGACAGGCGCCTCGCATGGCTGCCGCGTCATTGGATGCGCCTAACGTGCGCGTCCAATGTCAAGTCAAATTCCTCGTATGTTTACTTGTAAATATACTTGGCAATAAAGCTGATTCTGATTCTGGCAGCACTTTCAACTCCCCAAGATCTGTTTGAACAAGCCACCCTCAGACAGGCAAATTGCCTTTTTATCTGATGGTTCTCATGTATTGTATCCCGAATATGTTTCAATGAATTTGGGAAGAAGGTATAGGGTCCGTCTCTGTAAATATATTCGGTACAAGCATTCATTCATTCCCTTGTCAGTGAAGCTCATTAATGAGCGGATAAGTCAGATGAACAGAAGTTAGGGAGACTGTGAGGTTGAGCAGACAATTGCACTGTACAGTGGGGTTAAAAAGTATTTAGTCAGCCACCAGTTGTGCAAGTTCTCCCACTTAAAAGATGAGAGAGGTCTCCAATTTTCATCATAGGTACACCTCAACTATGAGAGACAAAATGGGGGAAAAAAATCCAGAAAATCACATTGTCTGATTTTTAAAGAATTTATTTGCAAATTATGGTGGGAAATAAGTATCTGGTCACCTACAAACAAGCAAGATTTCTGGCTTTCACAGCCCTGTAACTTCTTCTTTAAGAGGCTCCTCTGTCCTCCACTCGTTACCTGTATTAATAGCACCTGTTTGAACTTGTTATCAGTATAAAAGACACCTGTCCGCAACCTCAAACAGTCAGACTCCAAACTCCACTATGGCCAAGACCAAAGAGCTGTCAAAGGACACCAGAAACAAAATTGTAGACCTGCACCAGGCTGGGAAGACTGAATCTGCAATAGGTAAGCAGCTTGGTGTGATGAAATCAACTGTGGGAGCAATTATTAGAAAATGGAAGACATACAAAACCACTGATAATCTCCCTCGATCTGGGGCTGCACGCAAGATCTTACCCCGTGGGGTCAAAATGATCACGAGAACGGTGAACAAAAATCCCAGAACCACACGGGGGGACCTAGTGAATGACCTGCAGAGAGCTGGGACCAAAGTAACAAAGGCTACCATCAGTAACACACCACACCGCCAGGGACTCAAATCCTGCAGTGCCAGACGTGTCCCCCTGCTTAAGCCAGTACATGTCCAGGCCCGTCTGAAGTTTGCTAGAGAGCATTTGGATCATCCAGAAGAGGATTGGGAGAATGTCATATGGTCAGATGAAACCAAAATAGAACTTTTTGGTAAAAACTCAACTTGTCGTGTTTGGAGGAGAAAGAACACCATACCTACTGTGAAGCATTGGGGTGGAAACATCATGCTTTGGGGCTGTTTTTCTGCAAGGGACCAGGACGACTGATCCGTGTAAAGGAAAGAATGAATGGGGCCATGTATCGTGAGATTTTGAGTGAAAACCTCCTTCCACCAGCAAGGGCATTGAAGATGAAACATGGCTGGGTCTTTCAGCATGACAATGATCCCAAACACACCGCCCGGGCAACGAAGGAGTGCCTTCGTAAGAAGCATTTCAAGGTCCTGGAGTGGCCTATCCAGTATCCAGATCTCAACCCCATAGAAAATCTTTGGAGGGAGTTGAAAGTCTGTGCTGCCCAGTGACAGCCCCAAAACATCACTGCTCTAGAGGAGATCTGCAGGGAGGAATGGGCCAAAACACCAGCAACAGTGTATGAAAACCTTGTGAAGACTTACAGAAAACGTTTGACCTCTGTCATTGCCAACAAAGGGTCTATAACAAAGTATTGAGATGAACTTTTGTTATTAACCAAATACTTATTTTCCACCATAATTTGCAAATAAATTCTTTAAAAATCAGACAATGTGATTTTCTGGATTTTTTTTTCTCATTTTGTCTCTCATAGTTGAGGTATACGTATGATGAAAATTGGAGACCTCTCTCATCTTTTAAGTGGGAGAACTTGCACAATTGGTGGCTGACTAAATACTTTTTTACCCCACTGTATTTGCACCTTGGTGAATTATGTTGATTTTTATTTTTGGTGGTTATTTATGTATTGGTTGTATGTACTGTTTGTGTTTTTGTTGTGCAGCAGATCCCTCTGTCCAAGACAAATCTCTCCTAAAGGAGATCAATAAAGGTACTTTGACTTTGACTTCTGAAATGGGAAAGTGTAGAACTTGATGCTATGACAGACTACAGGTGCATCTCAAAAAATTAGAATATCATGAAAAAGTTTAATATTTTTTGTCACTCATTTCAGAAAGTAAAACCCATAATTTATATACATTCATTACATGGAGAGTGATATATATCAAGTGTTTATTTATTTTAATTTTGATGATTATGGCTTACAGCCCATGAAAACCCCAAATTCAGTTTCTCAAAAAATTAGAATATTACATAAAATTAATTTAAAAAAATTGTTTTTTAATAGAAATGTTGGCTGACTGAAAAGTATGTCCATGTACACACTCAATACTTGGTTGGGGCTTCTTCTGGATTAATTACTGTATCAATGTGGCGTGGCATGGAGGTGATCAGCCTGTGGCACTTCTGAGGTGTTATGAAGGTCCAGGTTGCTCTGATAGTGACCTTCAGCTCATCTGCATTGTTGAGTCTGGTGTCTCTCATCTTCCTCTTGACAATACTCCATCAATTCTCTATGGGGTTTAGGTAAGGAGAGTTTGCTGGCCAATGAAACACAGTGATGCCATGGTCATTAAACCAGGTTTTGATACTTTTGGCAGTGTGTGTGTGTGGGGGGGTGCCAAGTCCTGCTGGAAAATGAAATCAGCTTCTCCATAAAGCTTGTGAGCACAGGGAAGCATGAAGTCCTCTAAAATTTCCTGGTAGAGAACTGCACTGCGGCGCGGTGACAGAGTGGTTAGCACTGCGGCAGCACAGCAACTCACCCTTGGCCGGGGGATCCTGGGTTCAATCCCAGCCCCCGACCAACAGTGATCTGTGTGGAGTTTGCATGTTCTCCCCGTGTCTGCGTGGGTTTACTCCGGGATTTCTCCGGTTTCCTCCCACATGCCAAAAGCATGCAAGTTAGGTTAACCCCTTGACGCCTGTCGTCGCGAATTCGCATCAAACCACTTCCGCTCCATATGCAACCAAAATACCGTCTGTATTCCTCCACTTCCGGTTGGAGCACTTCCAACACATACCTAGGAACCTTTTGTAAGCATTAGTTTCTCATAGGAACGGTCAGAGACAGAGCACCATCCATTTCCTGATTGCTAGGGTTAGGGTTAGGGTTAGGTTTAGGGTTAGGGTTATAGTTTGGCAGTCATGAGAGTTGAAAATACTGAAAATAACTTTGTTGCATAAATAAAAGACTCTTCATACTTGAGATGGGAACAGGTGCTTTTTTTTACCATTTTTTTTACCATAGATGCCTGTTGTCGCTAATTTGCATCATACCTAAAATTATATCTATTTTATGTGCTATAGTCACATTAACTTTCTCAACTTAATTTAGCATCTACTTGAAAGCAAAAACATAAGTGAAATTTTTTTTTTTCATAACTGGAAATAAATTCAGGCGTTTAAGGGGTTAATTGGCATCAAACTGGGGATTCTAAATTGTCCTTTGGTATGACTGTGAGAGTGAAAGGTTGTCTGTCTCTCTGTGTTAGTCCTGTGATGGACTGGCGATCTGTCCAGGGTGTACCCTGTCTCTCGCCCAAAGATGGTGGGATAGGCTCCAGCCCCCCTGCGACCCAAACAGGATTAAGCGGAAGAAGATGAATGAATGAAAAACACAGTGGGCTGATTTCATTTTCCAGCAGGACTTGGGACCCCCCCACACGCTGCCAAAAGTATCAAAGCCTGGTTTAATGACCTAGTCAGGCAGATAAGGGCCAATTTTCATAAGAATCGTTCACTTCTGGATAGAAGCATGAAATTTGGCACAAATGTAGTCCAATAAGTCCTGTTTCATATAAGATTAAGACCCACTTCGGATCTGGCTTGGTACTTGCATTATTCAAGATGGCGTCCAAATATGGCCGCCAAAAAACACGTTTTTGCTTATAACTAGAAAATGTGAGCTTTTAGGGCATAATAATGTATTGTTGACTAATATAAATGTGTACATTCCGCACATTTTGAGCCCAAAATGAAGTCTGTATGACAAACGGTTCTTGAGCTATGGCTTATTCAAGTAATCACAATAATGCAACTTCTTATGTTCATTTCAGGTACAGCAGTGGGAGTGTCAGTATTGAGATACAGGGATGTCCAGATCACTGAGGATCCTTCTGCCTTAAGAAGGTGGTTGGTTGCTGGCCCTGAAGTTGCTAGGGTTGTTAGTGAGCTAGAAGAATCTCTGTTGAAGCCCAAGGCAATGAATCTCAAGCATCATGATCAAATTCCAAGTGTCCAGGTTGCATTTGCAAAAAATGTTTGTAACCTAGTAGTTTCATTAGAGGACATGGGAAATCCCTTCAAAGAGACAAGCAATGACCTTGTTAGACTTGACACCAATGAAATAATGCCTCACCATGTTATTAATGCAGTGAAATCAGCGCATGAATTAGGCATTGCTCAGTATCAGGAGTTTGTTGATAACAGACTGAATAAGCGTACAGTTGCTTTAACTGACACAGTTTCAAGAAACAATCTACCTCTGTTTGGTACTTATGAAGTGACAAACAATGTCAGTCAATCTAAGGTGTCTGCTTTGAAATCTGATTGCAATCTTTTTGCTCGGCTCTATATTGCCTGTCAAACCCGTGATGGAAACATAGAGGAGTTTTTCAGACATGAAAACAATGCCCATCCTCCTTCACTGTCTGCTCTAGGCAAATTGCGTCAAGGCAAGAAGTCAGATTTGCTTCAGTGCATTGGGGTATCACAAAATCAGTTGTTACCAGCTGTTACCATGAAGGTCTTTGATGGAGCAGCTGTTGTGAATATGCTTGCACCTGGTAAAGCAAAGACTTTCCAAGAGTATTCAAGGGGAGTTTTCTTGCCTTACATCATTGATCAGGCTAAAGATGTGAAACGTGTTGATGTAGTGTGGGACCGATATCTTGACTGCAGCCTCAAAAAGGCAACCAGAGTGTCTCGAGGCAAAGGTATCCGAAGAAGGGTGCTTCCTGACACTGTCATTCCCAGTAACTGGCAGACCTTTTTGCGCTGCACCGATAACAAAGCAGAGCTATTCCAATTCCTTGGTAGAGAACTGGCTTCTCTAGAGGTGGAAGGTGTCTTGTTTGTTTCAACTTCTGATGTAAATGTTGTGAGCAACAGACCAAGTGACATGGCTTCTGCTGGCATTGATCCAACTGATCATGAAGAAGCTGATACAAGGCTTATGTTGCATGTTGCCCATGGTGCAGCTCAAGGCCACAGGAGTGTATTGATAAAGACAGTTGACACAGATGTTGTTGTTCTAGATGTTACATATGTAAATCAACTGGACATTGACCTGTGGCTGGCGTTTGGTGTGGGAAAACATTTCACCTACATATCAGCAAACAGCTTGGCAGGTAGCCTTGGTCCTGACAAGTGCAAAGCCCTTCCCTTCTTCCATGCTTTCAGTGGCTCAGACACTACTTCCTCGTTTGCTGGCAGGGGCAAGAAGACCGCATTTGATGCTTGGGAAGTTTTTCCTGAAGTGACACCTGTATTCAGGAAACTGAGCTTCACTCCTGAAGTTATAACAGCAGAGGATGAAGCTGTTCTTGAACGGTACACGGTAATAATGTACAGTCGTACCTGCCCACTGTATCAGGTAAACAAAGCTCGTCAGACCCTTTTTGCACAAGGAACGCAGTCACTTGAAAATATTCCACCAACAAAGGCAGCATTAACAGAACATATCAAAAGAGCTGCTTATCAAGGTGGCTATGTGTGGGGTCAAGCACTGGATCCAGTGCAAAATCTACCAAGTCCTACACATTGGGGATGGACTGAAGCAAGGGAAGGCTTCGTCCCAAAGTGGACCACTCTCCCTGAAGCTTCCAAAGTAAGTCAAGAGCTTGTGCACTGTGGTTGCAAGAAAGCTTGTAGGGGCTTGTGCAAGTGCAGCAGGGCAAATTTAAGCTGCACTTCTCTGTGTTATTGTGGTGGTGCATGTCACCAGGCAGAAGGTTAGCGGAGGTCTTCTCGATCACTTCACTCTGTTGATGCATGGGTTGTAATGAGGTTACACTCGATTACATAATATTTGTCATATCACTGACTGCGTTTTGTATTTTTAACTTTCTTGGGGTTTCTCATTATGCTATTATTGATCTTCGAATGTGATTCGAATGAACATATACCATAAATGTTCAATTACTATTGTTCAGCATTTGTATCTCTGTAACTTTTGATATGATTAAGATTATACAGTTTGTGGCAATTTTCAAAATGTTATATCTCAAGAACCGTTTGTCATACAGACTTGATTTTGGGCTCAAAATGTGCGGAATGTACACATTTATATTAGTCAACAATACATTGTTATGCCCTAAAAGCTCACATTTTCTAGTTATAAGCAAAAACGTGTTTTTTGGCGGCCATATTTGGATGCTATCTTGAATAATGCAAGTACCAAGCAAGATTCAAAGTGGGTCTTAATCTTATATGAAAGAGGACTTATTGGACTACATTTATGCCAAATTTCATGCTTCTATCCAGAAGTGAACAATTGTTTCACCTATCTGCCTGACTAACCATGACATCACTGTGTTTGATTGGCCAGCAAACTCTCCTGACCTAAACCCCATAGACAATCGATGGAGTATTATCAAGAGGAAGATGAGAGACACCAGACCCAACAATGCAGATGAGCTGAAAGTCACTATCAGAGCAACCTGGACCTTCATAACACCTCAGCAGTGCCACAGGCTGATCGCCTCCATGCCAAGCCACACTGATACAGTAATTAATCCAAAAGGAGCCCTGACCAAGTATGGAGTGTGTACATGGACATACTTTTCAGTTGGCCAACATTTCTATTTAAAAACAATTTTTTTAAAATTAATTTTATGTAATATTCTAATTTTTAAGAAACTGAATTTGGGGTTTTCATGGGCTGTAAGCCATAATTATTAAAATTAAAATAAACATTTGAAACATGTCACTGTGTAATGAATCTATATAATATATGGGTTTAACTTTCTGAAATGAGTGACAAAAAATAGTGAACTTTTTCATGATATTCTAATTTTTTGAGATGTACCTGTACACACAGGATCAGTAACTGATAAATTCTCGTCTTCTACAAGTATACATTTCAATTATTTCCCACTGTAAAAAGTAAAATACAGAAAATCTTGCACATCAATAAGCAATTTTGCATTATTTTGCAGTTTGGGATCACTGAATAAGTCATGATGGGTAAGAAAAACATGATTTTATTGGTAGCCTACAAGCGTCACTATTCCTCTTTCTGTGTATGTGTAGTAAAGTACTCTCATCACTATTCAGTCTGCTCAGTTAAAACTCTTCAGTAATTTGCAGTACTCTTGGCTCTTATGTGTTTGTAGCTGTGTATAAACTCTACACATTGTTATTTGATCATACACTAGAATTTCAATTCACTCAATGCCTCTTTTGTCCTTTATAGCATCATGCGCATGCTTAGTAAATCAGGAATTTTTTTCAACAGAGGCATTTATGTGATCAGCACATGTAGTTTTTATTCCCTGACCAATGATTTTATAGATTATTTAGTTATTTTTAAAGAAGGAGCCTCATTACCAAGATGACCACCAGCTGGCAAGACTACTCTGCAAGATCTTTGGCAAATCTAGTCCGTAAAGGTGGATTCACGCTACGATGTTTGGACCAGGGGTTGGCAACCCGACCCGCGGCTCCCATGCGGCTCTTTCATCCCTCTGCTGCGGCTCCCTGTGGCTTTGGAAAATAAATAATGAGTATTTAATTAAAATGTATTTTATGTTCCGGTTATGGCTGCCACGTGAGAAGGACACGTCTCACTCTGCTCTGCTCCTGGAGAAAAAAAAATTCGGCAAATAACTCTCTCATTTGGGACAGAACGCATCCCAGCGTTTGGGCGAGGATATGTCGGTGAAGCCTAAGGCTGGAAAACCAGGTAGAGGAAAAAGCGAGCCGCCGAAACAGTCCAAATTAACGGACTTTCAGGTCTGTGACGCAGCAGATAAAGCTCCATATATGGCGGAGGAAGCTAGCAGCGGTGCGGTATCTGCGGGAAACGGCACAGGTGCGGTGCTAGCTGCCATAAGTTCAATGAGAGCAGACTTTTCCTCTAAATTTGATGGGATTATGGCAGTGTTGGAAGGAATGAGAAAGGAATTGGGTGACTGTGTAGAACGAATGGTGCAGGTGGAGCTTCGTGTCTCTAGTGCTGAAGATGACGTCACCTGTCTTCAATTAAAGGTGTGCACTTTGGAAAAAAAAAAAAAATGTCTGGAAGCTAATGTCCTGGATTTGGAGTCCCGGTCGAGCCGGAACAACTTGAGGCTGGTGGGTCTACCGGAGGAATCCGAAGGTTGGGACTCATGTTCCTTTCTGGAAAAGTGGATTCCGGAGGCGCTGGGCAGCGCGGAGCTGCAATCAGCAGTGGTTCTGGAAAGCGCACAACGTATTGGCCCATGGAGAGATAAGGGACCACCGAGGACCTTAATTATGAAGTTCCTCAGCAACAGAGACAGGATGAAGATCTTCAACGCTGCACGAGCTAAAGGAGAGATTAAACACCAGGACCAGCAGGTGCGGTTCTAACCAGATTTGGCCACAGGAATCCAACAATTGAGGAAGCAGTTTGATCCCGTACGTAAAGAGCTGCGCAACCTTGGGATTCGTCATGGTGTAATTTATCCTGTGAGACTGTTGACCACGTATGGGGGCAGAACACACATCTTCAAGACCCCAGAGGAGGCGCAGGAGTTCATCAAGAAGATCCAAGAAGAGACTGGTGGGAGCTAAGCATGAACAAAATATAAGGTAGAATATTTAAGCATTTGCACAGGCATCTGACTGACATGAAGGAAATAGCAAGTTTACAAAATATAGATTGTATTATATATTAAAAAAAAAAAAAAAAAAACTATGATGTACAAAGTTGCTAAAAATTTTGGAGTTAAGTTGGAAAACTACAGAGGAGAGTTAATGTTACGTCATTAAAAGCAGTAGAGTTAGGGTGATTGGGAGGATGAAGAAGGAGTGGCTTTGGCTGTTCCTCGTGGGTGTGGAGCGGTCGATGGCTATATCGGGAGACGGAATTTTTCTTTTGATTTTGGGGGGATCGCCACAAATGTGGGAAGGGGGAATTTGTTTGTGTGTAGTTTGTAGGATGAATGTTCAACCACTCATTTTTTTGCTTCTCTGTATGAGCATGTTTACACTGCAAGGTAATCCCAAACTCCCTATTGATCATAAACCAAAGCGTTAATCTTAATTTAACTTCATGGAATTGCAGAGGTCTACAAAATTTAAAAAAACTTAAACAAGTTATGAATAAAATAAAAGACATGGGTTCAAAAATTGTGTTTTTACAAGAAACTCATCTAATAGAGGAGGATGTAAAAAGAATTAGGAGTAGATGGCAAGGAAGTGTTTTCACCTCATCATTTTCATCCCGAGCCAGGGGAGTTATGACTCTCATACATAAATCAGTCCCATTTCAAGTGAAAAATGTAATTGGAGACAAATTTGGAAGATATGTAATCATTCAAGGATCTTTGCTATTAGAAAATATAAATTTGGTGAACTTATATGGTCCCAATATAGATGATCAAAAGTTCTTTGCTAATTTATTTCTTATCTTATCATCACTTACAGGGCAACATATAATAGCAGGGGATTTTAATTGTACATTGAATCCCGGTATAGACAGATCAACAGGACTGGACTGTACGCACAATGGATGTAGGATGACCATTAATCATTTTATGAAAGAATTGAGATTGCTAGATATATGGAGAGAAATGAAACCACAAGTTAAAGCCTACTCTTGTTATTCCAGTACCTACAAGACATTCTCACGTATTGATTATTTTTTGATCTCCACAGAATTAAGGCCCAAGATTCAAAACTGCTTTTATGATAACATCGTGATCTCTGATCATGCACCCTGCTGTCTAATATATGTAGATAAGAAATTGACAAAGGAATCAGGTAGATGGCAATTTCAGCATAAATGGCTTCAGGATGAGGAATTTGTCAAGTACATAGAAAAACAGATAGATGAGTTCTTTGACATCAATACTACACAAACATCAGCATGTGTAAAGTGGGAGGCTTTCAAAGCTTTTATTAGGGGACATATTATTAGTTATACAGGTTCAAAATCTATGAAGACTCGAGAGGAGAGAGCCCAATTGGAACATAAAATAAAAAGTCTTCAAGAAAAAGTGTATGCAGGAAGTGATCCAAGGTTGGAGAACGAATTACTGATTTTGAGAGCTGAATATGACAAAAAATCAGCGAATAGAGCTGCCTCGAGTCTTCTAAGATTGAAACAATCTTTTTATGAACAAGGTGAAAAATCAGGAAAATTATTGGCATGGCAGATTAAACAATTAGAATTTAAAACACCAATTACCAGTATTATAAGTAACGGACAGGTAGTTATAGATCCTTTAGAAATTAATAGAGCCTTTAGAGATTACTATGAAAAATTATATGATACCAAAAATGAATCTGATTTAACAAAACTAAATGGGTTTTTGAACGAACTATCTATACCGTGTATTCCAAATGAAAACAGGGAGATATTGGAGTCTAAAATTAGTCAAGAAGAAGTTGGGCTAGCCATTGATAATATGAAATCAGGAAAAAGTGCAGGACCAGATGGTCTTCTAGTTGACCTTTATAAAAAATTTAAGAATAAATTAATAAAACCTTTTTTGGAAATGGTTTTAGAAGCATTTCAAAATAGTAATTTACCATCATACATGAATAATGCCTTAATTATACTGTTGCCAAAACCAGGTAAACCCTCTAATAAATGTGAAAATATGAGACCAATAAGCCTATTAAATGTCGACCTTAAGATAATCTGTAAAATTTTAGCAAGACGAATACAAGAAATTTTACCAAATATTATTAATCGAGATCAGAATGGCTTTATAAAGGGAAGACAAGGCTTCCATAATGTAAGAAGACTATTTAATATTATTTATTCTAATAAAGAAGCACCGGATACAGCTCTCCTATCACTGGACGCCGAAAAGGCCTTTGATAGAGTCGAATGGCCCTTTCTTTTTGAAGTCTTACAAAGGTTTGGACTTGGAAATAATTTCATAAAATGGGTTCAGATAATATACAATAATGCTACAGCAGAAATCCTAACAAATAACAATATTTCAAAATCAATAAAAATCAATAGAGGATGTCGACAAGGCTGTCCACTTTCACCTTTACTGTTTACTATGGCAATTGAACCTTTAGCGATGGCGATACGTTTACATTCACAAATATATGGAATTAAAGTTGGACCAACAGAACATAAAATCTCCCTGTACGCCGATGACATAATTTTGTTTATGTCGAATCTTAAAAAATCAATTCCGACCTTGTTGAATTTAATAAAGAATTTTGGGGAAATATCAGGATATAAAATAAATAAAACTAAATCTTCAATATTAATGCTAAATGAGACCCAGAGAAATTACCCAGCCCCTGAGGTAAATCAATTCAACGTTGTAAATCAGTTTAAATATTTAGGAATCCAAATTGTGCCTAAGCTAGAATCAGTCGCCAGTGTCAACTATGAAGCCTTAATGACAGATATCAATGAGTTAATTCAGAGATAGATGTCACTACCAATGTCGATGATCGGGAGAATCAATATACTTAAAAGTAATATTTTACCTAAAATACTTTATTTATTTCAATACATTCCCTTACCACCACCTTTAGATTTATTCTCAAGAATTAAAAAAAAGTTAGTGGAATTTATATGGAACAACAGGAGGGCTAGATTACGTCTGTCTTTATTATATTTACCATTTGATCGTGGAGGTCTGAAATGTCCAAATTTTATGTTGTATTATTGGTCGGCACAACTGAGGTCTATGACATATTATTTTTCATTAAATGATCTCCCTCACTGGACTGAAATGGAATCATACAATTTACCTTTACCTCTTCCCATATTCATATACTCAGATTCGGCAAAAAAATTACAAAAACAAGTTAAAAATCCATTTGTAAAGCATATGATCAAAATATGGTGTGAAACTAAAAACTATTTAAAAGAACCACACTTATTGTCACAATTTAGCCCAATATGGGGTAATCAATATTTTAAACCAGGGAGAGCGGATGCTGTATTTAAAGTATGGAATTTAAAAGAGATTCAAAAGATTCAAGATTTATATTTGCCATGTGCAGATAACATAATGTCTTTTGAAGAGCTGAGGATCAAATTTAATCTTAATAGAACACATTTTTTTTAAATATCTTCAACTTAGAAACTTTATTCGATCAAATCAAAATAAAGCTCTCACTCGACCTATTTATTCATCCTTGGAAAAAATGTTGATGAAAGATAGTAAAAGAAAGGGTATTATTTCAGAGTTTTATAACTCATTGACACTATCCTCCAGTGAAAACTCACAGAAAAGATTAAACTACTGGAAAGAAGATCTGCAAACTGAAATTTCAGAGGAACAATGGGAATTGGCTTGTACAGAAGCTCAAACCAAATCAATAAATGTACGTCTTAAATTGATACATTTTAAATGGTTAATGTGGATGTATGTTACACTGGAGGAGTTAAATAGATATAACAAAAACATACCAGATACGTGCACAAAATGCATGGAAAGTAAAGGAACCCTATTTCATTGTGTATGGGAATGTAGAATAATTAGAATGTTTTGGGAAGAGGTGAGGGTAACAATTGAAAAAATAAACTCAAAACAAATCATATCAAATCCTAAACTGTTTTTGTTGGGTCTGTACCCAGAAAAGCATAACTTTAATAAAAGTGAAAGAACATTCATAGACCTCAGTTTGCTTAATGCCAAAAAATGTATTGCACTACTGTGGAAAAAGACTCATAGACCAGATGTGACTCAGTGGTTAAGACAGATGTTAACAAACCTTCCATTAGAAAGAATAGCATACATACTGAAATCAAAGGAAATTGTGTTTGAGAATATATGGAGACCTTTTATTGATTATGTAAAAAATTTAAACATAACTCTTGAAGAAGAAGGTGAATGATGTGTGTGGACCTTGTAAATTCCAAACTGGTGAACATAATATGTATACTTATGTAATGGATTGTCTAGACTAAACAGAGGAGCATTGTTGAAGACTTGATTTTGTTGGTGGTTGTGGGTGTTTTTAGTGTATTTTTTTTGTAGTACTTTAGTGTTAGTGTTTGATTGTTTATGTCATGTTTGTTAAAAAAAAAAGTTCAATAAAGATATTGTGGGAAAAAAATGTATTTTATTTTAGTTCATTAGTTTTTAAAATGTAATTCTAAATTTGAAGAGTATGGTGATCTTGTAAAATCTAAAAAAAAACGTGTTAAAGTTTAATCACTGTCAGCGAAAATCAACATGATTACATAAGCGCTCGGCGCTTCCCCGGAAGTCGTCTCCCGCGATAACCCGGATGTGTTGTGTTCAAGCTACTGCTGTATTGCAGTAGCTTGACAGCCCTGCAATTGGATAGTTGCAAACGATTGGACCAATCAAATGGCTCGTTGTATGCTTTTTCAAAGATTCATGGCGGCGTGTTCTCAGGGATGTGATTTTCTGCTAATTCGCCGAATTCCGCTTTATTTTATCTTCTAGGAAGATAAAGTACGTTAAGTACGTTAACGGCTTGTGGTCCACGAACGCAGTGAAGCTGCGCCCTTTCAGGCAGGACTGGAAGTGGCGTATGGCCACTTCCGGTAATCGGTATGGCCAGGTGGAGAGTCATTAACTCTCTGTTACTGGCGGCGAACACTGGCTGTATGAGCTGGGCTGGCGCAAGGGAGGAAAACGGTAATAAAAGTTAACCATCCCCTTTTATGATTCCAAACAGTTTGAAATTGACAGTGCACAGTGGACATTGACTCATAACTTTTGAATATTTCTAAGACTTGGCTACATCAGTGATTGTGCAAAATGAACTGCTCAAGTCTCAATGGAGATTGAAACTGGTGATCTGAAATGAATGCTGAAATTATAAAAAGTAATGGTATGTTGGAATTTTATTTCTATTATGGAACAGATAAAATTAACTGATTTTGATTTGATCAAGTGTTAAAGCATGTGATGGATAATGCTTGTTGGAATATTTGAGGAATGCTATCTTCTTGGAACATAAGTCAATATTATACAGTAATAAGTGACATTCAGCTGTTTATGTCATTTAAACACAGTTCTGGTACTTAAAAATCATAAAAACCCAGGAGCTTCGGGGGGCTTTGCCCCCCTTGCCCCCCCCCACCCCAAAGGGGCTCTGCCCCGGAACCCGCTGGGGGATTATGTCCCCCAGACCCCCTGCTGAATTTTCAGATAATTTCCCCAACCCCAAATCACATCGCTGGTTCGTGTTGGAATTCTGAGCTTTCGGTATTGTTTTCAGCGGAATTATGAGATTTTTATCGAAGGATCAGGAGTCATCAGTGCAAGAAATAGCACTCTCCTTTCAACCCAATGTCAACCTTCAACCCAATGTCTTTTTTTTTTCGGAGTTCAAAATGTTTTTGTTGCATGCAGAAATGTAATTTTGTTTTCTCTGCAGGAGTTCCCTGATTTCATAAATGCAACACGTTATAGTTTGTTTATACATAGCATAAAGGGAAAAAAAAGTTATATGCAGTGTTATTTCATTTTAAGTGTCAAAAG
Source organism: Pholidichthys leucotaenia (assembly GCA_020510985.1). Taxonomy (NCBI): domain Eukaryota; kingdom Metazoa; phylum Chordata; class Actinopteri; order Cichliformes; family Pholidichthyidae; genus Pholidichthys; species Pholidichthys leucotaenia. The sequence continues at coordinate 122,349,813 of CM035847.1, read as the reverse complement.
GGTTTTTGTGGCTCCCAGTGTTTTCTTTTCTGTGGGAAACGGGTCCAAATGGCTCTTTGAGTGGTAAAGGTTGCTGACCCCTGGTTTGGACCGACTTTTATTGATGTTTTGGCAAACGTCTGGCTCTGCTGGCAAAAGTTAATGATTGCTGGTGTTTGTTGGCAAATGCTTGCAAAAGTTGTGTTCTTTGAAAATTTTCACCCTACTGAAAATTTACCGACGTTTGGAATATACACGTTGGTGAACGTTGTGCTCCTTTTGTTAAAGTTCCCGAGAGCTGGGCTACATTATGCAGAGTTTACCTAAGTCAGCCTAAGTTAAAGCTGGGTTCCCTCTATAGCGTTTGGACTGACTTTTACAGACGTTTTGAAAAATCAGAGAAATACTCTGCACAGTTCAGCTGACAGCGTCAGGTGACACTCATATAAAGGTCAGTGTTTGTGGAGGCTTCCTGCTGTTCTGGACCTGCTTCTGGAGTGAACACATCTCCCTTGGGCGTACGTTTCAGTATTTATTTTCACTTTATATTCCTACAGTGGGGCGTAGTAAAATAGGTGGCTGACTAAAAAATATTTAGTCAGCCACCAATTGTGCAAGTTCTCCCACTTAAAAGATGAGAGAGGTCTCCAATTTTCATCATAGGTATACCTCAACTATGAGAGACAAAATGAGGAAAAAAAAAATCCAGAAAATCAAATTGAAGGATTTTTAATGAATTAATTGGTAAATTCCTCGGTAAAATAAGTATTTGGTCACCTACAAACAAGCAAGATTTCTGGCTCTCACATACCTGTAACTTCTTCTTTAAGAGGCTCCTCTGTCCTCCACTTGTTACCTGTATTAATTGCACCTGTTTGAACTCGTTATCAGTATAAAAGACACCTGTCCACAACTTCAAACAGTCAGACTCCAAACTCCACTATGGCCAAGACCAAAGAGCTGTCAAAGGACACCAGAAACAAAATTGTAGACCTGCACCAGGGCTGGGAAGACTAAATCTGCAATAGGTAAGCAGCTTGGTGTGAAGAAATCAACTGTGGGAGCAATTATTAGAAAATGGAAGACATACAAGACCACTGATAATCTCCCTCGATCTGGGGCTCCACGCAAGATCTCACCCTGTGGGGTCAAAATGATCACGAGAACAGTGAGCAAAAATCCCAGAACCACATGGGGGGACCTAGTGAATGACCTGCAGAGAGCTGGGACCAAAGTAACAAAGGCTACATCAGTAACACACTACGCCGCCAGGGACTCAAATCCTGCAGTGCCAGACGTGTCCCCCTGCTTAAGCCAGTACATGTCCAGGCCCATCTGAAGTTTGCTAGAGAGCATTTGGATGATCCTGAAGAGGACTGGGAGAATGTCATATGGTCAGGTGAAACCAAAATAGAACTTTTTGGTAAAAACTCAACTTGTCGTGTTTGGAGGAGAAAGAATGCTGAGTTGCATCCAAAGAACACCATAGCTACTGTGAAGCATGGGGGTGGAAACATCATGCTTTGGGGCTGTTTTTCTGCAAAGGGACCAGGACGACTGATCCGTGTAAAGGAAAGAATGAATGGGGCCATGTATCGTGAGATTTTGAGTGAAAATGGGGCGGTGCGGTGGCGGAGTGGTTAGCACTGTGGCAGTACAGCAACGTGGTTAGCACTGCGGCAGTACAGCAACTCACCCTTGGCCGGGGGATCCTGGGTTCGATCCCAGCCCCCGACCAACAGTGATCTGTGTGGAGTTTGCATGTTCTCCCCGTGTCTGCGTGGGTTTACTCCAGGATTTCTCCGGTTTCCTCCCACATGCCAAAAACATGCAAGTTAGGTTAATTGGCATCAAAACTGGGGATTCTAAATTGTCCTTAGGTATGACTGTGAGAGTGAATGGTTATCTGTCTCTCTGTGTTGGCCCTGCGATGGACTGGCGATCTGTCCAGGGTGTACCCTGCCTCTCGCCCAAAGATGCTGGGATAGGCTCCAGCCCCCCCCGCGACCCGAAAAAGGATTAAGCGGAAGAAGATGAATGAATGAATGAACCTCCTTCCATCAGCAAGGGCATTGAAGATGAAACGTGGCTGGCTGGGTCTTTTAGCATGACAATGATCCCAAACACACCGCCCGGGCAACGAAGGAGTGGCTTCGTAAGAAGCATTTCAAGGTCCTGGAGTGGCCTAGCCAGTCTCCAGATCTCAACCCCATAGAAAATCTTTGGAGGGAGTTGAAAGTCCGTGTTGCCCAGCGACAGCCCCAAAATATCACTGCTCTGGAGGAGATCTGCATGGAGGAATGGGCCAAAATACCAGCAACAGTGTGTGAAAACCTTGTGAAGACTTACAGAAAACGTTTGGCCTCTGTCATTGCCAACAAAGGGTGTAGGACAAAGTATTGAGATGAACTTTTGTTATTGACCAAATACTTATTTTCCACCATAATTTGCAAATAAATTCTTTAAAAATCAGACAATGTGATTTTCTGGATTTTTTTTTTTCTCATTTTGTCTCTCATAGTTGAGGTATACCTATGACGAAAATTGGAGACCTCTCTCATCTTTTAAGTGGGAGAACTTGCACAATTGGTGGCTGACTAAATACTTTTTTACCCCACGGTATGTAGTTACTTCTGCATACCCTTTTCCCGTTCATTCATTCATTCATTCATTCATTCATTCATTCATTCATCCATCTAAAAAATAATAAAATAATGCTGTACACTCCAACACTAAGTCCACAATTAAAACGTGAATGTGGATGGAATCAAAAAAACTATTAATTAATCATCATATTGTGGTGACCCACCACAATCTACAGGGACATTCATCCTCACACTCAGAAGGTCCAGAAGAAGCAGAGGACCATTCACATACGGACAGAGAGCCCCTGGGGGGCCAACCAGAACAATGGACTATTGTTTATACATCCTCGGATTAAGGAGAAGACATTCGGGTGCTAGTTGGTCAGGCTAATCATATGTATTGACTGATATGTATATCAATATGCTAATGTGCCATGTATTCTCTCTGTCTGTGTAACATATAAAAGAGCTGACGATACATGCCTCGGCAACACAGCACAGACAGCACAGCACAGTACAGCACTGTAGCGCACAGCGCTACAAGTGCGTCTCATTATGTTGGAGGAAATAAAACTCTGCAACCTTTCAGCTTGTCGCATCTCGCCTGAACTTATTCCTCCACAATATAAATAAAATGATGGGTGATTATATTTTGACTGTTACACCTCTCTCCATTAAAATAACATAAAATCCTGTTAAACGTCATTTACTTTTTGACACCACATCAGGGCTGTTTAATTTCCACAATGGAAGTGAACCAATAAATCCCGGAGAATGATTATGCACAGAGCAGAAAATTAAGAACAGTAAATTTCTCAATGAGATTTTTTTTTTTTCTTTTGGGCTGTCACATTTTTGGGAGATAATATATATATATATATATATATATATATATATATATATATATATATATATATATATATACTGTATATACTGTATGTAGCAAAGAGTAGACACACTCTGAAAATTTCACGAAAAAAACTTTACTCCACAGACCAAGAAAATGTTTTTCAGACAGCAAAAAAAAAAGAAAAAAGGCTGTTGTTTCCAAGGCATCATCATCATAGCAGTCTGTCGGGGCCGACAACGACTGTTTCATTTAGGCCTGATCAGATTCCTCCACACAGCTCTGTCCTTCGCCTTCCACTGCCAGGAACTCCTGACCTTGTTAACCCGGGTGACATCCGAGCTGCTAGTCCAGCAAAAACTAGCGGTACTCAAATACTTTACAAGCAGTTTCCAAGGCAACCTACTGGCAAAAGACACGTTTGCGCAACAGCACAGCCTAGTGGTAGAATATACAGTATATATATACTGTATATATATATATATACGTATATATTGTATATATATATAGCCTCAAAAGGTAATCACTGCAATCAAACGATTTCTGTAACTGTCAATGAGGCTTCTGCACCTCTCAGCAGGTATTTTGGCCCACTCCTCATGAGCAAACTGCTCCAGTTGTCTCAGGTTTGAAGGGTGCCTTCTCCAGATGGCATGTTTCAGCTCCTTCCACAGATGTTCAATAGGATTTAGATCAGGGCTCAGAGAAGGCCACTTTAGAATAGTCCAATGTTTTGCTCTTAGCCATTCTTGGGTGTTTTTAGCTCTGTGTTTTGGGTCATTATCCTGTTGCAAGACCCATGACCTGCGACTGAGACCAAGCTGTCTGACACTGGGCAGCACATTTCTCTCTAGAATACCTTGATAGTCTTGAGATTTCATTGTACCCTGCACAGATTCAAGACACCCTGTGGCAGATGCAGCAAAGCAGCCCCACAACATAACAGAACCTCGTACATGTTTCACAGTAGGGACAGTATTCTTTTCTTGGTATGCTTCATTTTTGCGTCTGTGAACATAGAGCTGATGTGCCTTGCCAAAAAGTTGCAGTTTTGTCTCGTCTGTCCATAGGACATTCTCCCAGAAGAGAAGCTTTGTGGTTTGTCAACATGCAGTCTGGCAAATTCCAGTCTGCCTTTTTTATGATTTGTTTTCAACAGTGTGTCCTCCTTGGTCGTCTCCCATGAAGTCCACTTTGGTTCAAACAACGACAGTTGGTGCGATCTGACACTGATGTACCTTGACCTTGGATTTCACCATGAATGTGTTTAGAGGTTGTTCTGGGCCCTTTTGTTACCATTCGTATTATCCGTCTCTTCCATTTTTCATCAAGTTTCCTCCTGCGGCCACATCCAGGGAGGTTGGCTACAGTCCCGTGGATCTTAAATTTCTGAATAATATGTGCAACTGTAGTCACAGGAACATCAAGCTGCTTGAGATGGTCTTATAGCCTTTACCTTTAACATGCTTGTCTATAATTTTCTTTCTAATCTCCTGAGATAACTCTCTCCTTTGCTTCCTCTGGTCCATGTTTAGTGTAGCATCATCTCACTTTGGTTCAGCAATAATTCTTCTGCTTAAAGACATTTTTGTTTCACCCAGGAGAAGGACAGTCAAAAACTGCTTTTCCCCCAGGCCACAGCTGAAACTCACATTCCTCCACCTTTTTATTGCCCCCATAAAGATGGAACAGACCTGAAAAACCCTCATGGCCCACCGATCCACAACTCAATTAAATTTCCTTAAACTCTGGGACATGCTGGATTTAACCAGTGAACTTTAAAGTATATTATTACAAACTCAGTTCTAAACCTTCTCTTCTTTTATAGGACAAGGAAAAGCAAATGGACTCTGATGTTTTAATGTGGAAAATCAATATGTGTGAAATGCATTAATCTGTGATTTTATATATATGCTTGTTAAAAATGTTTAAATGAATGTTTATTCCTGCATGTTAATTTAGAAGCACTGCTTATAAGTTACATTAATCACTAAGGTTAGCTTAGTTTATACATAAGGGTATAAAAGCATATTCCAGTATGTATCAAGATTTGCCTCTCAAACCATGTGACTCCAGCAGCCAATCTCTACATGACAGCAACTCTTTCTCAAAAGCTCCAGACAACAGACTGTTTATTGGACTAAAAGTTCATAAAGCCCGCCCAAGAAGGAAGCTTATTGGCTGGAGTTCCTGTCAACCCGGAAGCCCACGAAAGCTCGACTGAACTTATAAAAGGAGAGAGACATCCTGCTACTCTCTTTTGCCGCTACTCTCTTTCGCCTCACTGCTCTTTGGCTCTTATCTCTTTTTCAACACGTCCGTTGTCCACACACAGCAAGAAAGAACTTTTCAGGAGAACAATGGACTGCCTGAACAAAGGAACTTCTCCCACGTGTGCTTTTCCTATCTCAGAGCAGAAAATTCGTAATTTGTTTATGTAACTTTGTATTTTAATGTTTTTCTTTTGTCTTAAATGCCTAGGAATTCCTTCTTCTCTGAGCTCAAAATTCTTAATCGGAGTTAAACTCCCATTTTTATTTATCACCTTTTCCTTGTTAAACTTTCTGTAAAACCACCGTTTGTTTTCAATTTTAATGTAAGCTTTAATCTTGACTTTATTTTTATAATATTTTTCTTGACCAATCACACACCAGAAGCTATTATTTTATCTAAAGTCCGAAAATCTTTTTCTAATTTGAGATCTGGGGTTGGTCTCATTTAAAAGATAACACTTTGAATTTTTTGGCAAAACAGTCATAATCTCCCTAAGTGCTCCGGCCACTGAGTAACAGTCATCTAAACATACTGAACTTGAAGAAAATAAATTTCGCCTGGGTGTTTTTTTGGATACAAATGCTTGCAAATAACACACAGCTTCAGATCTGGGCTGGAAAATGCAACAGAAATGTAGAACCAAGTGTTATCCAGCTGAGGTCAAAATTTTGTAACAATACCACAAAAAATGAATATATTACACAGCTTTTTTCTTAGGTAGTACCCAGGCGTTTTTGAACTGTGCCAAATTGTGCCAAATGGCACAGTTTGGAAAAACGTCCGTAACTTTTGAGTGATTCAATATAGAAGCTTGATGTTGGGCTCTAATGAAAGGTGACACTCAGGGCTCTGTGTGTGTGTGTGTGTGTGGGGATGTCCCTCCCCCCCCACGCTACAGAGGACAGACATTGCCCGGTGCGCCGCGGTCACGGTTTGCCGCGGCCTACTACGCACAGTTGTAATTTACTGATCGGTCAAAAGTCATTTTTGATTACAATTTTCAGGGATAAAGAATAATTTAGCTTATAACACTTACCTGTTCACAACAGCAGCGTAGCTGGCGAACTTCTCTTCCTCATTGTCAGACGAACATGAAGCTGGTCCACTTGTTACGGACTCGTGGTTCTGGTCACGCGACCCAGTCAAACTATAATTCCATTATTGCGGTTTTGCGCTTCCATGATTGCGGTTTTGGCAAATGATTTTTCAAAACAAATAAGAACAGTAATAAGAAAAAAAGACTGGCGAACGCCTGTGTGTCACCCAGCCTTACACAAAACAGCTTTCGAACTTCTGTGCTTCAATTGGCTGGCTGTATTCGCAGCCGTTGGTAGGTGGGTCCTTCTTGCTAGGTTTTCAGTCATTGGTTCTTCAAGGTTTCAGAAACCCAATTCAAGGCTCTTATTAGTCGAATGAGAGGTCAATCACATCTAAACCAATCAAAGCACTCCTTTGGCTTTCTGTTCGCGGCTGTGTCTGTAGTGGAAGAACGGAAATGCAGGTGTTTTTTTTTTCAGTGCCTCCTAGGACGCACAGTGCGCGTACTAGGACGCCCTCGTGCGCCCTAGGACGCAGAGACGTGCCCGCCCGCGGTACACTGAAGTGCAACAGGTTAAATATATATAATTATTCTCGAAGACCTCTAGAAGCCGCTTGCCAACGGAGAAGAAAGAAGACGCAGCCCTCCACATCACGTGCAGCTGAAGAATCAGTGTGCTTCTGCTGAATTTCAACCATTGGGATCAAACATACGATCTCATACATTCATCCGTCTGTCCATCTCATCCATCGTCAAGAGAATATTTGCTGGACAAATATTCTGGGTTTTGGCCCTGAACAACACATCAAAACTTCATGAGGATGACGAAAGAACGTTGACCAGATCAACGGGGAATCATCACCAAGAAGAATCACGTGAGCTGTAAATTTTAATTCATCTGCTGAATTAAACTTCTGAGGTTCGGTAATAATTGATATCTAATCAGATGCAAATTAAGAATCCCTTAACATAACTCTTCTTTTCATTAAAATTCCGTTTTTATTTTCTTAAGGTTAATCCAGAACTTTTCATATAATTAGTAAACTTTCTCCATAAATTTGCATTGTTTCCATAATCTGTTAACTCAAACTGATAGAAATTCGTTTCTCAGTCAACCCTGGTTCCGAAAATATTGACATTGTTAATCTATCATTTACAAGATTGATTTTATGATTAATGAAATTACTGCAATACCTGTTAATCATTTAGTTTAATAAATATGTGAAAATGAGAGAAGTTGTTGAGAATTTATTTCATTCTGAGTCTGTTTCAAGCCCCGGTATCGAATTCACGGAAGATTTTTGAGACTGATTATTAATTAATTTATTGAGTGATTAAACAGGTATAAAGTGAAATTAAAGATTAAATTGCTTCTTAGAGATAGAAGCTGGTGCCCCACGAGTGTTATTAACTTTTATGGTGTATATGAAACGAGATTTGATCTCAGATTCCAATACATCAATATAAATTACATAAATTTTTATACCTGATCATAATTATTAAACTTCATATTTTTCTACATTAGTGTGGTACACACCATGTCACCAAACAGCACAGTGACTACTTGTCACCCTTTAAATAGGCCGACTGACTGATTACAAGTTTGTAGACACCTGTGATGTTAATTAGAGGACACATCTTGGTTGAACATGTCCCTATGGTCACATTATTTTCAATCTGTTCTATGGGTACTGTGGTGAACACACATACGTGACCTGCTTTTGGACTCACATTTTAGATCAGAACAAAGGCAGAGCTTCCTTGGTGATTACAAGAAGCTGCAAGAGTGTTAGCTTTGGTATATAAGGCTTGAGACTGTGGGGGTATAATTAAAGGATTAAAGAGGGGATGCATTGTAGACAGTGGGGGTGATATCATGGAGAGAGGATGCATTGTGACTGCCATTATAATGCAATGTGGTCTGTGAGCCATGTGACTTGTGAACTGTAAGAGTCCTGGTATTTGAGGACGAGAGTTCCCTGTGTGGCTCTCTTTTTTCTGCTTCGTGATGTTGGAGATGTGAATAAAGCTGACTCGAGAGAGAACTCTGTCTCGTCATTCTCACATTCCCACAGTACCACCATTTTTGTCCAGGCCTGTTTCATGAGCTTGTTTTTTAAAATAATTCTGTTGAACCACAATTCAAAAGCATTGTCTGATTTTCATTGGTTAATTTTCATAGAATTTTTATTTATTACCACTTTTGTCAGATTCAAGTTATTTCTGTGACCATTGTGGGTTTTTCTTTCATTAACAGAGGGGTACCAACAATTTTGTCCACGTGTGTATATATATAAATAAAAGGGGTGTAACGGTACACTAAAATCACGGTTCGGTACGTACCTTGATTTTAAGGTCACGGTTCGGTTCATTTTCAGTACAGTAAGGAAACAAAATACAAAACATAAAACTGCTTATCTTTTGTATAAGCGGGAACAACTTTGCAAAAAAACCCCGCAAACTGCCAGCAGTAAATTCTCCAATAAATAAAATGTATCCACCTTATTCCTGGGGGTGCTACTGTCGGAACAATTATGGGCGGAGCTTCCGGTTTCAGTTGAGGTAGTGTTAAATCAGTCAGTAAGAGTGGAGTAGCAGGGGCATTTAAAATAGCTTTTTTAAAAGCTTTTTAAATTCATTTTAATGTATAGTCCACATACGTGTTTTGCACTCAAGTGGCAGCTAATTTCAGCTCTTCTAGTTTTTGTATTTTTTGAATGTTTTTGCGTAGTTGTGGTACTTGCTGGTGTTCATGGTTGTGCCAGACTGGATAAATGGAAGCTTCTCACCACACAGTGACAGATGACATCCAAGCACGGTGTTGTGACGAACGTCTGCTCTAAGGTAAATCTGATTATGTCCAACATATTTTAACAAAATGCAGCCAACTTTACTGCAGTAGAGACGTGCTGGTTGGAATGCCCACCACGTCATTATGAGTACAGGCAACAAGAAGTCATAAATCATGACCCTTTCTTTGTTTGGTAGGGCAAGTCCCTGGAAAACCCCATGAGTGCCTGGTAAGCAGGGCTGCTCGCAGAGATAGCAAAAAAAGTGACGACCTAATAGTATTGAATGCAAAAGACGCAACAGACTTACACAAAATGGTCCCCTCCAGTATACAACTAGGACAATATCAATCGCTACGGAGGGTGACAATATGTATGGGTACATATTCATACTATGTGGGGTAACTCATAATCATCATCATAGCAGTCTGTCGTGGGCGACAATGACTGTCTCATTTAGGTCTGATCAGATTCCTCCACACAGTTCTGTCCTTCGCCTTCCGCTGCCAGGAACTCCTGTCTATGTCCAACTTCTTCAAGTTTCTTTTTACAGTGTCTTTAAATCTGAGCCTTGGTCTACCCTGATTGCGTTTGCCCTCGCATAGCTGTGAGTAGAGTAACTGCCGAGGGAGACGCTGGTGGTCCATCCTCTCAACATGTCCGAGCCATCTCAGGTTCATCTATATTAGCATGTCCTCCACTGATGGTAGACCAGCTCATTTCAACACCTCTATGTTGGTTATCTTGTCTTTCCATGAGATGATCATTATGGTTCGAAGGTGTCTCATCATGTATGCGTGGCGTTTCTTCACCTGCACTCTGTAGACAGTCCAAGTTTCAGCACCGTACAATAGAGTAGCCAGTACTGTCGCTCTGTACACTTTGCATTTCACATGGATAGACACATGTCGATTGTTCCACAGTCTCTCCCTCAAGTTTCCAAACACAGCGCTCGCTCTTCCCGTTCTGAGAGATAGTTCATCCTCCAGCCTAGCATTCTCTGAAGCAGTACTCCCTAGGTACTTGAAAGTCTTGCACTTGACTAGTGGCTCTGTACCATTGCTGATCTCTTCTGGTAGTGATGTTGATAACTGGAACTTTGGTGGTTGATAAAGGCACTCTGTCTTCTTGATGTTGATTTGGAGGCTGAATTGGCTAACTGCTCTTTCAAATTTCTCCACTAAAGATTGCATATCTTCCACGCTGTGTGCAACTAGAGCACTGTCGTCAGCAAAGAGCATTTCTCTTACTACCTTTATCGATGTCTTACTCTTGGCTTTAAACTGTGCCACATTGAACAAGTCTGCTTCTGTCCTTGTTTGAATGTATACTCCTTCTGAAGTGTCTTTGAAGGCCACCTCAAGCATGGCTGCCAGATATAGCGAGAAGAGTGTAGGTGCCAGCACACACCCTTGTTTCACCCCATTGCTTACTGAAAAGTCTTTAGATACTGAACCACTCATTGCCACGTTTGCTTGCATACTTGTATGGAGTGCCTTGATCAGGCTGACAAACTTCTCTGTACCTGCCAAAGTCCTTGTCGTGAAACAGTATTGAAGGCTTTACTGAAGTCTATGAAAACTATATAAAGCGGCATCTTCTGTTTGATACACTTTTCTTGAACCTGTTTCAAGCAGAAAATCATGTCCATTGTGCTTCTTCCACTTCTAAAGCCGCACTGGGTTTCCAGTAGTACATTCTGCGAGATGTGTTCACTGAGTCTGTTTAGTAGTACACGTGAGAGAATCTTACCAACAGTGGCTAGCAGTGATATACCTCGGTAATTTCCACAATCTTTCCTGTCACCTTTCTTGAACAAAGGCACAATACTTGCATCCTTCCAGTCTTGAGGTACTTTCTGGGCATCCCATATCTCTTGGATGAGCTTGTGCAGGCAGTTGGTCAGCTAAACACCACCAAATTTCCACACTTCTGCTGGAATTCCATCCCTTCCTGGAGCTTTACCATCCTGTGTTGTCCTGATAGCTGCCATTAGTTCATGAAAATTTGGTGGTTCATCCAGACTTGATACAGCTGGTCGCTGCACTAGAGCTTCTTTAGCCTCTTCAGTGAGATCTCCAGGGTTGTTCAGTAGTTGGTCAAAGTGGTCTGCAAATCTGTCCAGGATCTTGTCTTTCTCCTGCAAAACCGTTTCACCATCCATAGCCTTTAGTTGGATCAATCCTCTTGGTTTAAGGTTGTAGATTTCTCTCAAACCTGTGAAGAATGTTTTCATGTCCTTCCTGTCTGCTGCATTTTGAAGATCCTCCGCTTTTTCATCCCACCAGTTGGACTTCATCTCTCTGGTGTACTTCTGTAGCTCACTCTGAGCCTTTGAGTATTTCTTCTTCTTCAACCTTGTGTTACACTCTAGGTTTTCCTGCCTAGCTGCATTCCTTGCTTCTAGTAGTTTCTTCAGGTGTTCATCATGCTCATCAAACCAATCTTGATGTTTCCTCTCAGGGTGGCCTAATACATCACTCGCAGTCTGATACACCGTATCCTTCAGTGTTGCCCATTTCTCTTCTGTGTCATTCTCTGAGTTGTTGCTGTCCCAGTCTTTCACGTTTTCATCCATCCCTGTGTTAAGTTCTTCCTGCTTCTTTTGGCCTTTCAGTGCACTAGTGTTTAGCTTCCGTGGTGGCTTTACACCCGTCCTGCAGTGCTGTTTTCGTCTGCAAATCCTTAATCTAGATCTCAGCATAACATGATCAGTACCAAAGTCCGCGCCTCTCATTGCTCTGGTGTCCAATACATCCCTTATGTCTCTCTGCCTGACTATGATGTAGTCTAATAAGTGCCAGTGCTTGGCTCTTGGGTGCATCCATGTCTTCTTGTGTGTGTCCTTGTGCTTAAATAGAGTGTTGGTTATCACAAGGTTGTACTCTGAACATAGTGCAAGTAGAAGTTCTCCATTAGCATTGCACTTGCCTACTCCATGACTGCTTAGCATTCCTTTCCATTTCTCAGTATTTGAACCAACTGTGGCATTAAAATCTCCGAGTATCAGCCTGCATTTGTGGCTTTTTTATATCATAAATAGGCTTATATAGGATACATAATTAATATAATTCATTTTTCTTTTTTAAAAGAAGACAGAGCGAAACAATACAATTGTTCTATGACTAATTCAGCAGCAAAGTGATTCAATAATTTATTCTTTTTTCTATATATTTTTCATTGTTTTCTTTCTTTCGAGACTGCTGCAAGGATGAAATATAAAGCTAAATCAGTTTTTAATTTGTATTAAGTGTTTACTTATATTTACTTATATATTTTCATGGATATTTGTTTTCCAGGCAAAATCTGGAAAATCACTATTAGTGGCTTTTTCAGAGTGTGCTCATTGCCATATACTGTACAGTCATGCCTAGAAATGCTGGCACCACTGCATTTCTGTCAGGTAACGCACCTCTCCTCTAAGATCATTTGTGTAATTACAACTGCTTTGGTATTTTCAATTTTGCCAACTGCACCAGATCTCAGATTTGAATAACCAAACTGCTGCTTTAAGATCTTACCTCGGATACTCTACAGGATATGGATCTGGACTAATTGCTTGCTGACCACTTCAGAACTCTCCAGCTTAACTTACTTAACTTAATCCTCGCCTGGCCACTGAAGTGACCATTGTAGCCAATCGTGTGAAGACAGGGCGATCTTGGACTAGGGCAATGAGGTTAGCCAAAGGTCTTATCATTGCGACCTGGGTCATCCAGGACAATCTGGGCTGATCTTGGGGGCAATGCCAACCCCAGGAGTGAGATGGGTGGTGGTGGTGGGGGGGTGCGAGCGCTGGCGGAGAGGGCCTGCTTGGCCGGTGTCCTGTCTTCCAACCTGGCCACATGGCCTCCAGCACTTTGCCTTAAATCACTCTGGGTGCTTTTTGAAGTCTGCTTTGGGTCATTGTCCTGTCCTCACCCCAGAAATCTTTGGTAGTCTTTAGATTCAATAATGCCATGCACACAGTGAAGACATCGCATCCAAGAAGCAGCAAAGTGTGACTTCACCATGTTTGACTGTAAGGACCATCTAAAAAGCGACCCAGTGTTAATTTTGTTGACTAAAACTATTTAGTCTTGTTGACTAAAACTATTTAGTCGACTAAATTTTTGTTGACTAAAACTAGACAAAAACCACTGATAATGAACAGACTAAAATAAAACTGACTAACTTTGACCAAGACTAAATAAGACTAAATCTCAACTGAAATTAGGTGTCAGTAGAAACATGTAAAAATGGTGATTTTAGGAGGCTTTCACACCTAACCCATTTGGTCCGGACTTTTCAGTTTGGTTCGGACTAACACTACGTGTGAAGGCTTCCCTGAACCACAGTCCATCCTAAAGAGCCAAAGTTTGGTTTGGCAAAAAGAGGTGGTCTCGGTCCTGCCAACTGAAAATCATCATGGCTGATTAGAAGGACAAACGTAATACCTGGATAATATTCCAGCCTAACTAAACTAGTTCACTGACTAACATGACAGCGTCTGAACCAGTTTCCACTTAAAGTGTGGTTACTGATGTGTCCAGAGCTGCAGAAAACACCTCCAATGGTGAGCAGCATGCTAACTGCAGCATCTGTGCTAACTACATAAATGTTGTCATGACAACGATATGTCAGTGCATTACGTAAAATTGTTTGGTCAGCTTGGATAAAGAGCAGTGTGAACCAAACCTAACCAGACCAAATGTATACAATGTAACAAACAAAAACTTTACTTTGGTGCAGACCTTCAGGTGTGAAAATGCCTTTAAGTTTAATTTCTAGCTTTAGTTGATAAAATAATTCAGTTGACAAAATTAACACTGAAATGGACAGAATGGTGGGTGACCCAGTCTGAAAGCTGACAGAAAAATAAATAGGCCAGATTAGAGTTTGCAAGAATTTTCAGAAGGAAGCCAAAATCCTTCTGGGAGAATGTCCTGTGGACAGTTAGACTCGGATAGAGCTTTATTTGAAAACACGTTTCTACTGTTTATAGAAACAAAATGAGGTCCTCAAAGAAAACGACACAGTCCCGACAGTTATTTGACAGAATTGCAGGGATGCCAATATTTTTTAGCTACGACTGTAATGGGAATAATTGTAGACCTGCTGCACATGTAAGTAATTTATTTGGAACATGAATCTGTGGATCTAAATGCAGACATTGCAAATGTGAATCCATTGTTTTTAACGGTCTGAAAGATAAGTTTTATCATGAATGATGGACATAAAATAATAAATGAATCAGTGTAAAATGCTGGTATGTGTTTTTTGATGGTGATGACACATGCTCTTGTTATTTAGAATCAAACAGCAAAGCAGTAACTGTGACAGTAGGAAGAAAGCAGGACAAAGAGGAAGACACAATGACAGTCGTGGCCGTAGGACAGATCCCAGCAGCACAGCAGCTGAGTTAACACACACGGGTCACACTACAGAGGTGAGAGGTCAAAAGGTCCAAGAGACACAAGAGAAGGAAAAACAGATGGTTTAGAAATTCCAGATATGTAAGACAGCTACAAAAACAGCTACAGTAAAGACAGATGGACAAAAAATGCTGAGCTCAAAAGTCAAACATACACATGTACATGTAACCTAACCTGAAATTAAAAAAACATTATGGATTGCTTCAAAATATGACTGCTGCTTTCAATTACTGTAATACTTATTTTGATCTAATCCAGAGATAAAATTCTCCTTTAAAATGATACACTGAAGGTAGGCAAGTAGTAAAATTCTAAAAATTAAATATCAATATGAAACTTCCCCAGCTTGACTGATGACAAAAATATTTTAAAAAGTACTTAACTGCTTTTCATAATATAAATATAAATATAAACATTGAGTAAAGTTGGTTACGTAACTGTTTTTGACATTTTAGGGCTAAAGGAATTTTACAAAGGAGATTTTTGTAATTTCTTTGACTCCATAAAAGGAAAAACAAACTTTTCTGTTCACACTTTCAGAACATACACGACTCACAAAAAATTAGGGTATTTGGCTTTCGGGTGAAATTTCAGGATGCACCTACAATGCACTATAACCTTCATGGGTGAACTTAATTTGGTCTTCTCTAACCTTTTGAATGCACATTTCCAACTGTTCAATTTTTCAGTACTTTTTGCGTAACTTGCTGTTCTCTAACAAGGTGCTTAATGGCAAAATTCACAACAGGTGTTTCATCCGTGAATTGACTAATAAATTTTCTGGTTAAATTAGAATTGGTATTTGAACAGTCCTCGTCATCATGCTGTTCACATTTTGACATGAGATCAAGACGACACCCTCGCCATTGCGAGGCTTCAATCAGGATGTTCTCAGAGGGAAGTGGCCACTGAGCTTAGAGTGTCACAGAGTGTCATCAGCATGATGCAACAGAGATACAGAGAGACTGGAGGAGTCACAGAAAGGCATAGAAGTGGACGTCCTTTGGCCACATCCCATGCTGATGACTGCTTCATTGTGAACAGTGCCCTGCGGAAGCAGATGATGAATGCCAGTCAACTACAGGCACATTTAAGGGAGGTGAGAGGCACCCAAGTGTCACGTCAGACCATTCAAAACTGTTTACATCAGCGTGGTCTGTGTGCTAGATGACCTTCAAGGGTATCTGACCACACCATCAGGCACGGGTGTCATCATCTTGCATGGGTCAGGGAGCATTTACGATGGACAAGGGACCAGTAGGCCTCAGTGCTGTTCTCTTATAAAAGTCGATTCACGTTGAGCAGAAATGATGGCCGCCACCGATGCTGGAGACATCAAGGAGAGCGCTATGCATCAGCCACTGTTGTCACCAGATGAGCCTTTGGTGATGGTGGTGTTTCCAGTCTGGGCAGGTGTGTCTAGTCAATGCAGAACTTGTGAATGGTACAGTGACAAGTTGATACTACCTGAATAACATCATTAATCCAGTCATTGTGCCCCTGTATGAACAACACAGGCCTAATTTCATCTTCATGGATGACAATGCCCAAGCTTGTTAAGGTCGCATCATTAGGGAATGGCTGTTGGAGGCCGGGGTCCCTCAAATGGAGTACTTTCTCCTGACCTGAATCTCATAGAAAACCTATGTGATCAGCTGAGTCGCTGTGTAGAGGCTCGTAACCCTGCACCCCACAACCTCAATGACCTGAGGGCTGCCCTTCAAGAAGAGTGGAATGCCATGCTTCAGCAGACAATAAGTTGACTTGTGAACACCATGAGAAGTCGCCGTCAAGCTGTAATTGATGCTCAAGGGCACATGACAAGTTATTGAGACACTGACATTTTTGTTGTGGTATACCCACCACTGTTGTTGGCTTTTGTTGCAATAAATTGTTTGAGATGAGGAAATCACCATTGCATGTTTCTACTTAGAGCGCATTCGGAAAGTATTCACAGTGCTTCACTTTTTCCACATTTTGTTATGTTACAGCCTTATTCCATGTAGCATTGCCAGCTGGTTTGAAATAAGCAAAAATTCATCTTTTCCTTGGAGAAGAGCTAAGCCCCCTTTGCTTACCTTTCACCTAAAGACCACAGCTTTTAAGCCACATTCCATTGGTAAATTGACTCTCAAACCCCATCTCCGTGCCAGGAACGGTTTGGACTTCTGTAACCCTTGCCTTATGTTAATTAGGTAAGGGAAATAATTAAGTGTAGACCAGTTGCTAGGTTCGTAAGGGTTACAATAGGGAATTAAAATGAGTGTGGAATGAAATAGCTGGAGGCAAGAAATGAGCAATAATGTTTGTTATTTGTAGGGGTAAAGCGAACAATATATACAAACAATTTACAACTATACAAATATAACAACGGCCGGTATGAAATAAACCCCCCAAAAATGTCCTACTGAGCTCAGTGTTTGTTTGTCCTTTTGGTCTAGTCGTTTGACCAGTCAAGACATCTTGTATCTCCAGACTCAGGTTTCTTTTCCTCTTTTAAAGCGGCAGCTTGAGTTGTTACCACTTCAATGTTGTGCACTGGAGAGAGGAAAGATGCCCTTCAATCGAAATTTTGGTCAGATCTCGGTTCAGTCTCGGTTCAGTCTCGGGTCAGGCTCGCCATCTCCATTCGGAGAGAATCCAGGATCCAGAAGGTTCTTGATCGGCAACCAAAAAAAACCTAGCCTGCACAACAATAATGGTATTATTGTTTACAGCTAGAGTGATTCATTTTCCAATCCCTTCTTATATAACACCATAGCTTAGTGTTTAAATTCTTCTCTCATATTACTATTATTACAATCCAGCAATATAGTAATATCTTACATTTCACATCTTACATGCATGTGTTCTTTTCTCACAATCTCTCTGGTAGCACATGGAATACCCTTAATTTCATGTAACCAATTGAACAAATTCCTCTTTTTATCTCTACATCATTTAACCATGAAATTATGATTAATCCTTTTTAACCTTGTCTTTGTAAATCATGAAATGAAATACAATTAATTTATCACATAACCAGGGAATATACTGTCCCATTACTTCCAATATTCCCTTTTAAAATCAGTAAAACCCGGTCTGAGCTACTGGGTTTAGCATAACCTATGCATTTACATAGGAGACCAACACCATGTGCTTTTAACATCAAACTACACATTACATTCGACAGAAATAGTGCATAAGAACTAAAAGTACTTCAGCATACTGTTGGGAACTGAAATCACATTTAGGAAAATCATACAGACACAAAAACAGCCTTTTCCACTGCTTTTAAACAGAAAAAATCCACTCGCGATTAGCATTACCATAACACTAACATTAGCATGTATTGTTTGGTTTTCACTCACCAAGATGAGGTATCAATGTGAACACAGCAAAAGGACACAGCCACAATGCCTCTCAAGCTCGTGCTCCCATCAACTTAGGATAATAAAGGTTTCAAATTAGCGTTTGGAGAGTGTTTAGATCCATTTATAGCATCTTTCTAAATTAAACTCACCAAGAAGAGGTATCAGTGTGAACCAGACCGCCCACAGCCTCTCTCGCCCGCTCTCAGATCGTAAAAGACCGACAAACCAGCAGAGCGCCTCGGCACTCTGCTCGGAAGGCGGGGCTAATATCGCTCTTAACGGATGAAAAGACCCCGATCACCCAACGTGACCATGAAACGGAAATTTAAAAGTTGGATAACGAGGATCACAATTCCGCTTCCCAAAATAATCGGTTTTCAAAATAAAATCACACAATTGTATTAATACAATTGACATCTGAGAAAAAAAGGGGTCATTTTCTCAGCTGGGTTACACTTCCTCTCATAAAATTCGATGAAGTACATTCCCACAAGATAGTTTTATGGCTTAATAGCCGTTTGAAATTTACCAGACCTGGACTCCCATCCTTTCTTTCCAAATTATGGAAGTCCAACATTCCCCCAAATGGACGAGTGAAGTATTACGTCTCATCCTCCCATTTAACCATAATCCCACAGGATTTTTTTTTTTTTTGCCTCAAGACTCTACTTTTTCAGAAGATACAGCTCAGGACACACTGGAAGATTAGGAGTGGACTCTGACATTCAATTCTGGTTTGAAATGTTTTATTAATCATTCATTGATTTTATTATAATGATTGATTTTATTAATCATTAACCGGTGGTGCAGTGGTTAGCACTGTTGCCTTACAGCTAATAATAATAATAATAATAATAATAATAATTATTATTATTATTACAGCTAGAAGGTTCCTGGTTCGAATCCCCAGGTTGGCAAGGGTTGGAACCTTTCTGTGTGGAGTTTGCATGTTCTCCCTGTGATGCGTGGGTTTACTCCGGGGGTTCCGGTTTCCTCCCACAATCCAAAGACATGCATGTTAGGTTAATTGGCTGTTCTAAATTGTCCCTAGATATCTGTTTCCTATAGGCCCTTAGAATAGAGGATTAGTATTAGTGAAAGCGCTTTGAGTGGTCTTTGTGACTAGAAAAGCGCTATATAAGTGCAGGTTAGTTAGTTAGTAGTTAGTGATGGTCTAGTTGGTAGAGCATCCGCCCCACACCCGGGAGGCCGGGTCATGCCAAAGACCACATAAAAGTGGAACTTCATGCCATCCAGCTTGGTGCTCAGCAATAATGGAACAGAGGAGGGAAATTTGTGGCGGCTAGATATGATCAACAGTGTAGATAAGAGAAACGTAATTTTGTTCTACTGTACATGATTGGCTGTATGGATTGAATGACAATAAAGTTGGCTTTACCTTTACCTTGATTTGAAGGGATGTTGCAAGGTATGTTTGAAAGTATGTTACATGAAACTTTATTCAATGCATGTTAATATAGAATTGGAAGCTCATGGGAATGCATGTTTATTCTAGTAATAATGAAAAATGGTCGCAGATCACTGAAATTTAGTTTAGCTTGTATATAATGTGAATTCCAGTTAAATCATTTTTTTTTTCTCTTCATGAAGCTCACGCAAGCCATCTGACTTGCATCAGCCAGTCACCAACTAGTCTAGTTTGTGTGATGCCTCCTTCATCCTTTTGGTCAGTTTCAGACAAAGAAACTTTCTGATTCGACAAGAGTCCATTCTTGTCTCCTGCCCTCAAATATAATTGGTCCTTTTTACTGCCAGTCAAGTTTTTCCTTTGGGAAAGCACTCACCTTAAAAGTTGGGAACTCCCAATTTTTTTTTAGTTCTAGTTCTTGTACCAGTCTGAATACTGTTTTGTCTGCGCCTTTTTCTCTGGGGAGAGACTGCTTTTTTCTTTCTTCATTTGAGTTTTGATTGATTGATTGATTTTATTTATTTGAACATCCAGACAAAAAAGAAAAAAAAATGAAACCAAAAAAATAAAATATTCTAAAGGAGTGGGAAGAAGCCAGCGCTTATTTAGTCCCACCCCTTCTCCATACCCAATAAATTATAATAACATTCTAGTCATTATTCATCCCACAATTACATTCATTATACAATACCATAATGGCGGAGTGGTTAGCACTGCGGCAACACAGTAACTCACCCTTGGCTTGGGGGATCCTGGGTTCGATCCCAGCCCCAGACCAACAGTGATCTGTGTGGAGTTTGCATGTTCTCCCCGTGTCTGCGTGGGTTTACTCCAGGATTTCTCCCGTTTCCTCCCACATGCCAAAAACATGCAAGTTAGGTTAATTGGCATCAAACTGGGGATTCAATGTCAAGTCAAATTCCTTGTGTGTTTACTTGTAAATATACTTGGCAATAAAGCTGATTCTGATTCTGATTCTGATTCTGATTCTCAATTGTCCTTAGGTATGACTGTGAGAGTGAATGGTTGTCTGTCTCTCTGTGTTGGCCCTGCGATGGACTGGTGATCTGTCCAGGGTGTACCCTGCCTCTCGCCCAAAGATGCTGGGATAGGCTCCAGCCCCCCCGCGACCCAAAACGGATGAAGCGGAAGAAGATGAATGAATGAATGAATGAATGAATAATTAAATTATGCAATAGAAATGATACAACAATGATAGTTTATATTGACAATAATACCAACATCTAATAATAATTGTAATAATAATCAATAAATACTTCTGATATGTTTAATATAATTATAGACAATATTATCATCATCATAATCACCATACACTACCGTTCAAAAGTTTGGGGTCACTTAGAAATGTCCTTATTTTTGAAAGAAAAGCACTGTTTTTTTCAATGAAGATAACTTTAAACTAATCAGAAATACACTCTAATATCTAATATATATTGCTAATGTGGTAAATGACTATTCTAGCTGCAAATGTCTGGTTTTTGGAGCAATATCTACATAGGTGTATAGAGGCCCATTTCCAGCAACTATCACTTCAGTGTTCTAATGGTACAATGTGTTTGCTCATTGCGTCAGAAGGCTAATGGATGATTAGAAAACCCTTGTGCAATCATGTTAGCACAGCTGAAAACAGTTTAGCTGGTTAGAGAAGCTATAAAACTGACCTTCCTTTGAGCAGGTTGAATATCTGGAAAAAATTATTATTTCAAATACAATTCATTATTTCTAACCTTGTCAATGTCTTGACTATATTTTCTATTCATTTTACAACTCATGGTGGTAAATAAGTGTGACTTTTCATGGAAAACACAAAATAATTGTCTGGGTGACCCCAAACTTTTGAATGGTAGTGTATATACCACCATATACCCCCACATGGCTTACAATACCTAGGTGCAATAAGTAACCATATAATAATAATAACCATAATAATAGGTAGCCATATGGTAGTTACAACAACAACAATAATAATAATACCACCTGGCCTATGCAATACTTCAAGTAATTCCATCCTAACAACAATCCTAATACTATAATTCTAGTAATAATGATATCAATAATAATAGTACTCAGTATATATATTCACAATAACAACCTTTCTTCATTAAAGACACATTGTAATATTACTGTCCTTTATTTTTATATTGCTCAAAAATAATTTCTTTATATGTTGATTTAAATATACAGATGTTTGGACATTGCCTGTGTTTCCCTCCCAAACCAGTCCACAATTTTATCCCACACACAAATATACAAAAACCTTTCCTAGTAGATCTTACTAGGTGCATTTTAAATTTTGTGTTCCCCCGTAAATTATATTTCCCTTCTCTCTCACTGAAAAGATTTTGTATATTGTGTGGCAAAAAGTTTTTACTGACTTTAAACATTAATTGTGCTGTATAATAATCAACCAGATCCCATAATTTCAATAACTTTGAATGTAAAAACAATAAATTAGTATGTTCAAGACACCCGACTTTGTGTATAACACAGACTGCCCTTTTTTGTAATATAAGCAATGAATTACGTGCACTTTTATAATTGTTGCCCCAGACCTCTATACAATAGGTCAAATATGGAAGTACTAATGAGCAATACAAGATATGAAGCGATTTGTAATCTAGGACCTGCTTACTTTTATTTATAATTGCAATATTTTTTGCGACTTTGTTTTGTACCGTGCTAACAGGTCTGTGGACGACGCAGTCAACCTGGCCCTCCACTCCACCCTGCAGCACCTGGACTCCCCGGGAACCTACGCCAGGATTCTGTTTGTGGACTTCAGCTCCGCATTCAACACCATCCGCCCTGATCTGCTCCAGGACAAGCTGTCCCTGCTCGATGTGCCTGACTCCCTCTGCAGGTGGATCACCGACTTCCTGACGGACCGGAGGCAGCATGTGCGGCTGGGGAAGTCTGTCTCGGACTCTGTTAGCATCAGCATTGGATCACCCCAGGGCTGTGTACTTTCCCCCCTACTCTTCTCCCTTTATACCAACTCCTGCACCTCCTCCCACCAGTCTGTTAAGCTGATTAAGTTTGCGGACGACACCACCCTCATCGGGCTCATCTCCAACGGCGACGAGTCCGTCTACAGGAAAGAGGTGGCCCAGCTGGTGTCCTGGTGCAGCCACAACAACCTGCAGCTGAACGCTCTGAAGACAGCGGAGATGATTGTGGACTTCAGGAAAGTCACAACCCCCCTGCCCCCCCTCACCATCACAGGCTCTCCCATCACCATTGCAGATTCCTTCCGCTTCTTG
The DNA here is from genome assembly GCA_020510985.1 of Pholidichthys leucotaenia. Lineage (NCBI taxonomy): Eukaryota > Metazoa > Chordata > Actinopteri > Cichliformes > Pholidichthyidae > Pholidichthys > Pholidichthys leucotaenia. The sequence goes on along the minus strand of CM035847.1, from coordinate 122,326,823 downwards.
GGCCCCACCATCACCCGGGACCTCAAATGGGAGCCAACCATCAGCTCCCTCATCAAAAAGGCCCAGCAGAGGATGTTCTTTCTGCGGCAGCTGAGGAAGCTCAAGCTACCCACCAAGATGTTAGTGCAGTTCTACACGGCCATCATCGAGTCCATCCTCACCTCCTCCATAACTGTGTGGTATGCAGGAGCCACTGCCAGGGACAGACTAAGGCTGCAGCGCGTCGTGCGCACTGCTGAGAAGGTGATAGGCTGCGAGCTCCCATCTCTCCAGGACCTGTACATCTCCAGGACCCGGAGGCGTGCTGGCCGGATCATAGCCGATCCTTCACACCCTGGTCACGTACTGTTTGCCCCCCTCCCCTCAGGTAGAAGACTTCGGTCCATTCGGACTAAAACCTCCCGGCACATGAATAGCTTTTTCCCCTCTGCCATCAGACTGCTGAACATTAAGTGACTTATTGACTCTCGTGCACTATGTACAGCAGCTCAACCAGACTCATGACATTCATCACTGTTTTTCTGTTGCATTATCAACTGCACTGTGGTACCCCATATTATCTGCTACTTGCTAATTTATTTAAAACTGCCTTGACTAGTATTACTCATTATTACTATTATTATTATTATTATTATTATTATTACTTATTTTTCTACACTTATTGCACGTTTTTAGTCCTTTAGTTTTTTAGTTTATCTCTTTATCTCATCATGTTTTTAATGTTGCAGCATGGCACCGAGACAAATTCCTAGTTTGTGTACTACATGAACAATGGCAATAAATCTGATTCTGATTCTGATTCTGTATGTATCTGACATGTGGGTTCCAACTAATTTTATCATCTAGTATTACACCTAAAAATTTGATCTCCTTAACATTTCAAAATCTTCTTTATTGCCTGGAGTGAAACTCCCGTCTTTCTCTCCTCAGACATACTTTTAATAATTTGTTTAAGCTTTCTCTAATTTTTCCTTTAAATCACCGTGTCAAAGAGGACTGATTTTAATTTTTCTAACATTTAACTGGAAGCTTACTCCCAGTCGGATGATATCAGAAGAACTCGGATTCCATGGCTTAAAGAGTCTCTGACATAATTCAACCAAGACATCATTAGAAAGAAGAACTACTGTGTTTTTATTCTGTGTAGACAAAAAAATTCAATAAAATTTTGTTTCCACATACTACCATAAATTACATCGTGATGCAGACTGTTGCGATGTTTGTTTGTTGAAAGTGGGTCAAACGCCGCCACCATTTTGTGATGTAATGAGGTGAACCAAAGATGTAAACAAGCATGGCTGAGTACACTGAAGCGGAGGAAGTTGTGAGCAATTTCAGTGAAGATTTGAGTGATTTGTCGATAGTTTTTGAGGAAGAAGCAGGATCGAGTGATGAAGAAGAGCGAGTTGGTTCTAATGAAGGACTGCAACCCTATTTATTTGAACCATATCGTTCAGGAAGCGAAGATGACTCGCACGTTTCTGAGGATGAAGGGTCCGGCGATGAAGGGTTAGAGATGGACATTGGCCGCCTCCAAAACACTGAATGGTAATATACAGATAGATTTAAATTTCCAGGATCGGGTGGTCAGGGAAATTAAAAAAAAAAAAAGCTCAGATATTCAGTTTCGATAGGCGATGAGATTTATAAAAAGGAAAACTGAAAAAAGTAATATAACGTTTTTTAACACAAAGTCATTCCATTTGGAGTAAAGTCAACACTTGGCTTCAAAATTCATAGGGGAGGATTTTACTGTCGGTGGAAAAAATATAATAAAATCACGATCGCCTGACTTCCGGTTATGGCGGCCGCCTAGAAGGACACGTATCACTCTGCTCTGCTCCTGGAAATAAAGATTCGGCAAATAACTCTCTCATTTGGAACAGAACTTTTCCCAGCGTTTGGGTGAGGATATGCCGGGGAAGACTAAGGCTGGGAAATCAAGCGGGGGAAGAATTGAATCGCCGAAGCAGTCCAAATTAACGGACTTTAAAGTTTGTGGTGCAGTAGAAAAAGCTGCGGATATGGCGGATGAAACTAGCGGTGGTGCGGTAACTGCTGATGATGGCGGCACAGGTGCAGTGCTGGCTGCCATTAGCTCAATGAGAGCAGACTTTTCCGCTAAACTTGATGGGACTATGGCAGCGTTGGATGCAATGAGAAAGGAGTTGGGTGACTGCGTGGAGCGAGTGACGCAGGCGGAGCTTCGTGTTTCCAGTGCGGAGGATGAAATCAGCGGACTTCAAATAAAGGTGCGCACTTTGGAAAAAAAAAATAAAGATCTGGAAAATAACGTTCTGGACTTGGAGTCCCGGTCCAGACGGAACAACCTGAGGCTGGTGGGTTTACCGGAGGGAGCCGAAGGTCGTGATTCATGCTCCTTTTTGGAGGGGTGGATCCCGGAGGCGCTGAACAACGCGGAGCTAAAATCATCAGTCGTCTTAGAAAGCTCCCACCGAATTGGCCCACCGAGAGGTAACAAGGCAGCACCAAGGACGTTAATTATGAAGTTTCTCAGCTACAGAGACAGGATGACGATCTCCAACGCGGTGCGGGCCAAAGGAGAAATTAAATACCAAGATCAGCAGGTGCGGTTCTACCCAGATTTGGCCTCAGGAATCCAACAATTAAGGAAGCAGTTTGACCCCATCCGTAAAGAACTGCGCAACCTTGAGATTCGTCATGGAGTGATTCACCCTGCAAGACTTCTGGTCACATATGAGGGCAGAACACACATCTTCAAGACCCCCGAGGAGGCGCAGGAGCTCATCAAGAAGATCCAGGAAGAGACTGGTGGGAGCTAAGCATGAACAGAATATAGGGTAGAATATTTGAGCATTTAACTGATTAGAAGCATATAACAAGATTACAAAATATAGATTGTATTACATATTAAAAAAAAAAAAAAAGTACAAAATTGCTATAAAATTTTGGAGTTAAATTGGAAAATTACAGAAGAGAGTTAATGTTACGTTATTAAAAGCAGTAGAGTTAGGGTGATTGGGAGGATGAAGAAGGAGTGGCTTTGGCTGATCCTCGTGGGTGTGGAACGGTCGATGGCTATATCGGGAGACGGAATTTTTCTTTTGTTTTTGGGGGGATTGCCACAAATGTGGGAAGGGGGAATTTGTTTGTGTGTAGTTTGTAGGGTGAATGTTCAACCACTCATTTTTTTGCTTTTCTGTTTGAGCATGTTTACACTGCAAGGTAATCCCAAACTCCCTATTGATCATAAATCAAAGCGTTAATCTTAATTTAACTTCATGGAATTGCAGAGGTCTACAAAATTTAAAAAAACTTAAACAAGTTATGAATAAAATAAAAGACATGGGTTCAAAAATTGTGTTTTTACAAGAAACTCATCTAATAGAGGAGGATGTAAAAAGAATTAGGAGTAGATGGCAAGGAAATGTTTTCACCTCATCATTTTCATCCCGAGCCAGGGGAGTTATGACTCTCATACATAAATCAGTCCCATTTCAAGTGAAAAATGTAATTGGAGACAAATTTGGAAGATATGTAATCATTCAAGGATCCTTGCTATTAGAAAATATAAATTTGGTGAACTTATATGGTCCCAATATAGATGATCAAAAGTTCTTTGCTAATTTATTTCTTATCTTATCATCACTTACAGGGCAACATATAATAGCAGGGGATTTTAATTGTACATTGAATCCCGGTATAGATAGATCAACAGGACTGGACTGTACGCACAATGGATGTAGGATGACCATTAATCATTTTATGAAAGAATTGAAATTGATAGATATATGGAGAGAAATGAAACCACAAGTTAAAGCATACTCTTGTTATTCCAATACCTACAAGACATTCTCACGTATTGATTATTTTTTGATCTCCACAGAATTAAGGTCCAAGATTCAAAACTGTTTTTATGATAACATCGTGATCTCTGATCATGCACCCTGCTGTCTAATATATGTAGATAAGAAATTGACAAAGGAACCAGGTAGATGGCAATTTCAGCATAAATGGCTTCAGGATGAGGAATTTGTTAAATACATAGAAAAACAGATAGATGAGTTCTTTGACATCAATACTACACAAACATCAGCATGTGTAAAGTGGGAGGCTTTCAAAGCTTTTATTAGGGGACATATTATTAGTTATACAGGTTCAAAATCTAAGAACACTCGAGAGGAGAGAGTCCAATTGGAACATAAAATAAAAATTCTTCAAGAAAGAGTATATGCAGGAAGAGATCCAAGGTTGGAGAACGAATTACTGATTTTGAGAGCTGAATATGACAAAAAAGCAGCGAATAGAGCTGCCTCGAGTCTTCTAAGATTGAAACAATCTTTTTATGAACAAGGTGAAAAATCAGGAAAGTTATTGGCATGGCAGATTAAACAATTAGAATCTAAAACACCAATTACCAGTATTATAAGTAACGGACAGGTAGTTATAGATCCTTTAGAAATTAATAGAGCCTTTAGAGATTACTATGAAAAATTATATGATACCAAAAATGAATCTGACTTAACAAAACTACATGGGTTTTTGAACGAACTATTTATACCGTGTATTCCAAATGAAAATAGGGAGATACTGGAGTCTAAAATTAGTCAAGAAGAAGTTGGACTAGCCATTGATAATATGAAATCAGGAAAAAGTGCAGGACCAGATGGTCTTCCAGTTGACCTCTATAAAAAATTTAAGAATAAATTAACAAAACCTTTTTTGGAAATGCTTTTTAGAAGCATTTCAAAATAGTAATTTACCATCATATATGAATAATGCCTTAATTATACTGTTGCCAAAACCAGGTAAGCCCTCTAATAAATGTGAAAATATGAGACCAATAAGCCTATTAAATGCCGACCTTAAGATAATCTGTAAAATTTTAGCAAGACGAATACAAGAAATTTTACCAAATATTATTAATCGAGATCAGAATGGCTTTATAAAGGGAAGACAAGGCTTCCATAATGTAAGAAGACTATTTAATATTATTTATTCTAATAAAGAAGCACCGGATACAGCTCTCTTATCACTGGATGCCGAAAAAGCCTTTGATAGAGTTGAATGGCCCTTTCGTTTTGAAGTCTTACAAAGGTTTGGACTTGGAAATAATTTCATAAAATGGGTTCAGATAATATATAATAATGCTACTGCAGAAATCCTAACAAATAACAATATTTCAAAATCAATAAAAATCAATAGAGGATGTCGACAAGGCTGTCCACTTTCACCTTTACTGTTTACTATGGCAATTGAACCTTTAGCGATGGCGATACGTCTACAGTCACAAATATATGGAATTAAAGTTGGACCAACAGAACATAAAATCTCCCTGTATGCCGATGACATAATTTTGTTTATGTCGAATCTTAAAAAATCAATTCCGACCTTGTTGAATTTAATAAAGAATTTTGGGGAAATATCAGGATATAAAATAAATAAAACTAAATCTTCAATATTAATGCTAAATGAGACCCAGAGAAATTACCCAGCCCCTGAGGTAAATCAATTCAATGTTGTAAATCAGTTTAAATATTTAGGAATCCAAATTGTGCCTAAGCTAGAATCAATCGCCAGTGTCAATTATGAAGCCTTAATGACAGATATTGATGAGTTACTTCAGAGATGGATGTCACTACCAATGTCGATGATCGGGAGAATTAATATACTTAAAAGTAATATCTTACCTAAAATACTTTATTTATTTCAATACATTCCCTTACCACCACCTTTAGATTTATTCTCAAGAATTAAAAAAAAGTTAGTGGAATTTATATGGAACAACAGGAGGGCTAGATTACGTCTGTCTTTATTATATTTACCATTTGATCGTGGAGGTCTGAAATGTCCAAATTTTATGTTGTATTATTGGTCGGCACAACTGAGGTCTATGACATATTATTTTTCATCAAATGATCTCCCTCACTGGACTGAAATGGAATCATACAATTTACCTTTACCTCTTCCCATATTCATATACTCAGATTCGGCAAAAAAATTACAAAAACAAGTTAAAAATCCATTTGTAAAGCATATGATCAAAATATGGTGTGAAGCTAAAAACTATTTAAAAGAACCACAGTTATTGTCACAATTTAGTCCAATATGGGGTAATCAATATTTTAAACCAGGGAGAGCGGACGCTGTATTTAAAGTATGGAATTTAAAAGGGATACAAAAGATTCAGGATTTATATTTGCCATGTGCAGAAAACATAATGTCTTTTGAAGAGCTGAGGATCAAATTTAATCTCAATAGAACACATTTTTTTAAATATCTTCAACTTAGAAACTTTATTTGATCAAATCAAAATAAAGCTCTCACTCGACCTATCTATTCATCCTTGGAAAAAATGTTGATGAAAGATAGTAAAAGAAAGGGTATTATTTCAGAGTTTTATAACTCATTGACACTATCTTCAAGTGAAAATTCACTGAAAAGATTAAACTACTGGAAAGAAGATCTGCAAACTGAAATTTCAGAGGAACAATGGGAATTGGCTTGTACAGAAGCTCAAACCAAATCAATAAATGTACGCCTTAAATTGATACATTTCAAATGGTTAATGCGGATGTATGTTACACCGGAGGAGTTAAATAGATATAACAAAAATATACCAGATACATGCACAAAATGCATGGAAAGTAAAGGAACCCTATTTCATTGTGTATGGGAATGTAGATTAATAAGAATGTTTTGGGAAGAGGTGAGGGTAACAATTGAAAAAATAATCTCAAAACAAATCATATTGAATCCTAAACTGTTTTTGTTGGGTCTGTACCCAGAAAAGCATAATTTTAATAAAAGTGAAAGAACATTCATAGACCTCAGTTTGCTTAATGCCAAAAAATGTATTGCACTATTATGGAAAAAGACTCATAGACCAGATGTGACTCAGTGGTTAAGACAGATGTTAACAAACCTTCCATTAGAAAGAATAACATATATACTGAAATCAAAGGAAATTGTGTTTGAGAATATATGGAGACCTTTTATTGATTATGTAAAAAATTTAAACATAACTCTTGAAGAAGAAGATGAATGATGTGTGTGGACCTTGTAAATTCCAAACTGGTGAACATAATATGTATACTTATGTATTGGATTGTCTAGACTAAACAGAGGAGCATTGTTGAAGATTTGATTTTGTTGGTGGTTGTTGGTGTTTTTTAGTGCATTTTTTTTTTGTAGTACTTTAGTGTTAGTGTTTGATTGTTTGTATCATGTTTGTTAAAAAAAAAAGGTTCAATAAAGATATTGTGGGAAAAAAAAATCACGATCGCCTTATGTGGAAAAAAAAATCAATTACACAAACTCTTTTCTGGGCGAGTTTTGACACTGTTGCTTCTCTGCGTTGTTTTGATATGGGCGATCGTCTGTATCTCTGCACTGTTTTGATATGGGCAATCGTCCGTATCTCTGTGCTGTTTTGATATGGGCGATCATCCGTATCTCTGCGTAACAATCGTTCGTATCTCTGCGCTGTTTTGATATGGACGATCGGCCATATCAAAACAGCACAGAGAAGCAACAGTGTCAAAACTCACCTGGAAAAGAGTCTGTGTAATGGATTTTTCTTCCCCACATAAGGCGATCGTTATTTAATCGTTTGGTTTACAGAAATTTTGGCTTCAATTTTTTTTTATTACCCTGATCGGGTGGTCGGGGAAATAAAAAAAAAGCTCAGATATTCAGTTTCGGTAGGTAATGAGATTTATAAAAATGAAAACTGAAAAAAGTAACATAACGTTTTTTAACACAAAGTCGTTCCACTTGGAGTAAAGTCAACACTCGGCTTCAAAATTCATAGGGGAGGGTTTTACTTTCGGCAGAAAAAATGTAATAAAATCACGATCACCTTATGTGGAAGAAAAAAATCAATTACACAAACACTTTTCCGTGCGAGTTTTGACACTGTTGCTTCTCTGCGCTGTTTTGATATGTTGATATCGTCTTGAACTGTGGGTTTTCCTTTGAAAACCGTAGGTATGGCAGTCGGTTTTAGAACCCATTTGTAACGAACTTTCAAGCCTAAAGTTTCCTGTATAGCAGGCGCCTCCTCAAAACTGTCTGCAGTGAAATGATCGCTACAGAGTACAGAAGATGGTGTTGGTTGCCATTTGTCCCTTGTTCTCTGTACTTGCTTCGCCCATTTTTTAAGAAGATCTGGATCTTTTGGGAATGAGAACAGGCTTATACGTTCACTGGAGCAATTAGAACGCCCAGCCACCACACAACATTTTGGCATTTCTTCGCTGACACAGAAGCTAAACAGCTTGTTTACATTGACAGCACACGGATCAGCTGAGAGGAACTTCACCTCATGACGTCATATCCGGAAACAAGGCGAGTCTCAGGAGACCGCGTTAGTGCAACATGGCGCTAAATTTGAATTCACTTGGAAATATTTTTTCCACTTATTGAGCATTCTAACTCAAAAGAACCAACTATATGGATGATTGAAGATAAATTCATACTGAATATGATCCATAGTTCCTAAATTGTGTCACAGACACTTTAAATACTTTTATTCTTTTCTTCAAGTTTGGTGACTTTGATTGGACTTTGAACAACCTACAAACTCCAGGGACCCAGGTGATTCCACTGAAATCACGTGTTGTCCTATCCGGATGACATACAGATCAGCGGAGCCAGCCACACCTCTCATCGTCCCTGGGTCACAGCTTCAAGACAGTTGAGTTTTGGGAGAAGTTATCTGCAGGCAGATAATTCCCATGCCATCTGATGATCAGCTAGAATCCAGCTGAAATCAACTGGACCGTAAGCACGGCCCATTTTCTATCTACTGGGCTAAATACGATGCCCATCCCAACTGAAGTATGTCAAAATTTCTCATGGTGAGATCTAGGTCATAAACTTCGACCAGAGTTATAAAATTGAGGAAAAGTAATATCCATCTTTTCATTAAACATTAGTTCCTTTTTAGAGTAACACAAATTTTTCTTTTTCATAGGAAAAAGATCCTGGATCGTTTTTATCATTTTCTTCATAAAATTGCGTCCAATTTTCCTCACCATTCTGTTACAGCTATTTTACCGTTCTTTCATTTTCCATCACAGTGCCAATTTAAGCTATGGTTTTCCTTGGTTCCACAAATGCTTAATAATACACATAATGCAGTAATGCCTCAACAGTTTTATGTGGTGCTTTATACTTGTTGATCATTTCACATTGCCTTAAAAGTTATTTGAATGTAATCCTTTATCTCAGCTGAGTTTGATCATTAAACTGTTAAAGGTACATTGAAGTTTTTGCTTGATTTTATTTTGTGTCTGTTCTCTCAATTCACGCAGAAGAATTCACAAATGTTTGAGACTGATTCATAGTTGGTACAAAGTTGAATAATCAATAAGTGTCCAATCTTTTGGACTGGTGCCCCACAAGCTTATGTGTGCTGGTAATGAAGGGAAACCTCATTCCCATCCACCCACCCACCCACACACCCACACACATTTATATATTTATATATATAAATTAAAGAATCTTTGTACCTAATAACAATAAATTTCTACATCCAAAATGGATTAAATTCATTTCTTTCCCCTCAAAATTCTACACACAATACCCCATAATGACAACATGAAAAAAGTTTTTTTTTTTTAGATTTTTGCAAATTTATTAAAAATAAAAAACTAAGAGATCACATGTACATAAGTAGATAGATAGATACTTTATTTCAAACAAAAAAGTAAATCAAAAACAAATGTCTCTCTCTGACCATCTTAAACCAAATTTTTAGCGGGGTCTCTATCCACAGGATAGAAACCACCTGTCCACTACCGGAATCACTGGAAAGACGAGGAGAAAAATACTTATTCACTGTTTTAATATTGGCAAGTAAAAAAGCTCTAACAAAAAATGGATGTTGAAAGACTGTCCTACACCTGAAGATTGGATTAACATGATTCAGGACATTTATTCGATGGAAAAGTTGACATTTGCACTGAGACAGGACATGGATGGGTTCTTGAACTTTTGGCAACCCTGGAACGCATATGTGTCTTCCATCAGATCTAATCTTTGACAAATACCATTTCAATAATGGCTCCTCTCTATGTTCCAACACTACTCAGATTCTCTTTTATTTTTCTGCTCTTTTGTTTTTTGTGTTTTTTGTTGTTTTTTTAATTTTTCTTTTTCTTTCACTTAAAAAAGGGTGTTGTAATATTTTTTTCCAATGTTGTCAAAAAACATGGAAATGTACACAACACAATGCTGTAATGACTTGTATACCCTTTACAAAAACTTACAAAAAAAACAAAACAAACAAATGTCAAGTGCAACAAAGTTAACAGTATAGTGTTCGAAAGGGAGAAGGAAGAAGTGAACACTTATTAATTCCAACTCCTCTTTTCCATAAATACAACCCATGTGAAATATATACAAATTACCACATTTAAGACCCCAAGTAAACAATTAACTATATTTTGTACATATCAACATTAACACCCATCCATCCCAACATACATACAGTCCATACATCAAAACCAGCCCCAAACAACAGATATACACAGTGCTGTCCCACCTACCATTCCATAGTGTCCCAGAGTGAGCATAGTGAATCGTACATATGAATACTACCCTTCTAACATATATTCTTTCAGCAAATAATGTTTATACCTCTTTTTGAATTGATTTCTGTTTGTACATAGTTTCAGTTCCAGCTCCAGACTGTTCCACAAATCCACCCCACAGACAGATATGCACATACTTTTCTTAGTTGTTCATATCTTGGGTTTTGTAAAGTTTAAGTCTCCTCTCAAATTATAATCATTGTCTCTTTTTTTAAATAGTTTTTGTATATTAGTTGGGAGTTGATTATTAATTGCCCTGTACATGACTTGTGCTGTCTTAAATTTAACTAAATCGATGAACTTTATGACATGTGACTTTAAAAACAACGAATTGGTATGGTCTCTATATCCTACATTATTTATTATCCTTATAGCTCTTTTTTGAAATGCGCATATTGACTGTAGGTTGGTCTTGTAGGTGTTTCCCCAGACTTCTACACAGTAGTTAAGATAAGGTAGAAACAGTGAATTGTACAGTAAGAACAATGATTTATAGTCCAAGATGTGTCTTGTCTTCCTCAGTATCCCTATACATTTTGCCAGCTTGGCCCGGATGTGACTGATGTGAGGTTTCCAGCAGATTTTATTGTCTAGCGTCACCCCCAGAAACTTATTTTCCTGTACTGTTTCTATTCTGGTATCATCTATCGTTACCATTATTTCATGATTTATTTTATAATTTCCAAACAATATAATCTTTGTTTTTTTCAGATTTAGAGATAATTTATTTTTGTTGAACCACTGCATTAACCTTTTCATTTCAGTTGTGACCACCTCTAAAACCTGCTGCAAATTCTCACCAGTGCAAAGGATATTTGTGTCATCCGCAAACAAAATAAATTTCAGTATTTTTGATACTTGGCATATGTCATTTATATACAAGATAAAGAGTTTGGGTCCCAAAACTGACCCCTGGGGCACACCACAAGTGATGTCCATGAAGGGTGATTTGTGCTCACCAATTTGTACAAATTGTTGTCTGTTACTTAAATAACTTTCCACCCAACTCGGCCGACCCCTCTTATCCCATACCTTTCCAGTTTCCTTAGTAGAATTCTGTGGTCAATGGTGTCAAAAGCTTTCTTTAAATCTATAAATACTCCTACAGCAAACTTTTTTTAATCTATACAACTAGTAATTTCTTCATTAAGTTCGATCAGTGCCAAAGATGTAGATTTATCTGCTCTAAAGCCATACTGGCTGTCCGTAAGGAGGTTGCGTTTTTCAATGAAATCATCCAGTCTCTTAGTGAAGATTTTTTCAAGTATTTTTGAGAATTGTGAGAGTAAAGAGACTGGCCTGTAATTTGTGAAATAATGACTGTCTCCTGTTTTGTATAGTGGTATTACCTTTGCTATTTTCATTTTGTTTGGAAATTTACCAGTTTGAAATGACAGGTTACAGATGTGGGTGAGTGGTTTAACAATTCCTTCAACTACCTTTTTCACTATTGTCATGTCAATTTCATTCCAGTCCGTTGATTTTTTGTTCTTAAATTTACTCAGTCTCGATAATTTCCTTTTCAGTGACTGCACCCAAAAAGATTGTGTTTGGATTTCTATCTTCTATTTCATTTACAGAACCACTGTTGTTTGTTTCTGGTGTCGCTATTGATTTTGCTAATTCAGGACCAACGTTTACAAAAAATTTATTGAAACCACTAACCACATCCTCCATATTTTTTATCAAATTGCCATTTTCAGTAAAATATTCTGGATAATTAGCATTCTTAGGTCGATTACTAATAATCCCATTGAGTACTTGCCATATTCCTCTTAAGTTATTTTTATTACCCTCTAGTATTCTGTTGTAGTATTCTTTCTTACAAGTCCTCATTATATTAGTAAGCTTATTTTTATATCTTTTATATTTGATCTCACCCTCCACCATTCTGCACTTAATGAATTGTTTATATAATGTATTCTTCTTTTTACATGCATTTAGTAAACCCTTGGTGACCCAAGGATTATTCTTGTTTTGTTGTCTGTCACTGTATTGTTTTATAAGAGTTTTTATTGTACAATGATTGAAATATTTGTAAAAATTTATCATATGCTTTATTTATATCATTTTCATCATAAACTATCTTCCAGTCTTGTATTAATAATTCCTTTGCCAGTAAGTACATAGATTCTTCAGTTCTTATTCTTTTATATTTAATATTTTTGGTATACTTTTTCTTCCTATAATCACATTGATAGACAACAAAAATCAGCAGGTGGTCACTGATATCATTCAATAAAAGCCCACTCCTGATATTATTTTCCATAATGTTTGTGAATATGTTATCTATTAGCGTGGCACTGTGTGATGTGATTCTGCTAGGGCCGGTAATTGTTGGATGTAAGCCCATGCTGTACATTGTGTTGATAAATTCTTCTGTCAAACTATGCTGTTTTGAATTCATAAGATCTATATTAAAATCCCCACAGATGAACATAACTTTATGAGTTAGTTTTGCATACATTTTTCCCATCCAGTCCTTAAATAAGTCAATATTTGATCCAGGTGTTCTATATACACAGCTCACTACTATATTCTTCACATTGTCCAGACAGATTTCTATTGTAATACATTCAAATAAATCATCCACAGTTACTGACAGATTTTCAACAACCTTGTATTGCAAGCTCTTGTCAACATAAATTGCAACTCCTCCTCCTTTTTTCACTTTTCTATTTATATAATTTAATTCATAGCCATCCATGGCAAAATCCACTCCTTTCTCTTCACTGAGCCACATCTCTGATATTGCCACAATATTGAATGGCTCTTTAAGCTGATGTAAATAATCTTTAATGTTATTAAAGTTGGCATAGAGACTTCTGCTGTTGAAGTGGATCATAGAAATATTGAAATCAGATGTGACCATTGTGTTAAACTGTTCATCCGTGTAGTAACTACAGTCATTATTGATGGAGCTAAATAAATTATTATCAGGGTCTATGTTATATTCTATGTCCTGTGGGTTGTGATCCGTATATTCAAAAACTTTCAGTTCCTGTCGTTCCTGTTTGTTGATCATTTGTTTCATGTTGTTAAATGTCCTGTTGCAGATGAGTATAATCCTTCAGTGTCCTACAGTTGTCTCTTGTTGCTGTCGACTCCAGTACATAATATTCACTGATATTTGTCCAGTTCCATAATATTACGGATGTTAATGACCTTGGCTTCTTCAGGTGATCCATTTAATTTTATGTATATTTTACAGTTTGATGTCCAGGTGTTTTGAATCTTTTTCTGCTTTCTCAGATATCTTGCTTTTCTGGCTATTTCTGCGTTTTCTTTTGTAAGGTGCTCGTTTATATAGATGTTCGTTCCTTTAAGTTTCCTACCTTGTTTTAGCAGTGCCGTCTTGTGTTTTTTATTCATAAACCTCATGATCACAGCCGGTTTGTCACTGTTTTTCCTGGGCAGAGGGTGGCAGGCCTCAATGGTGTTACAGTCCAGCTGGATTCCTTTGGACTGCATGAAGGCCGCCACTTGTTGCTCCGTGGATTCGTCTTCCAGCGCGTCGAGCCTCCCTCCGCTGTCTGCGGCCACCGCCCGCGCGTACGATCGGGGTTTAATGTGGAGCCCCGTGATGATCACATCGTTCATCCGAGTGTTCTGCTCCAGGTCTGACACTGCTCTCCAGATACGCCAGCCTCTTGTCCTTCTCAGCGTTCTGGATCCGCAGCGCTTTCACCTCCTCGAGCAGGCCCAGGATGTTTTTTTGCTGCAGCTTTACAGCAGAAATCTCTTCAGCCAAGAAGTCGAGCGATCTTTTAATGTCGTCCACCTCCTCAGTCTGCTGAGCTTTCTTGGGACCCATGATCCCGGCCAATGTGCGTTGATTCAGGCTCTTTGATCATAGATCGTAGAAAAGAAAACACGTAGGAGAAGTCCCTTTGTTCTCCCGGAGTGTGAGGGGACTGAAATTGCTTCACCAGCCACTACAATATTAAGTTATGAGACTGGCAATTTCTCTCTTTTTTCGCACGAGCAGGCGTACTGTTTTTATTCTCCAGCAGCAGTGACAAAGCAACAACTAAAAACACTAGCCTAAACTGAGTTTCAAAGGAAGATAGCAAAAAATGAACTGGGAGCCTTTACCTGTGTGTCCTCACCTTACATGCCACAACCGGAAGTTTTTTTAGTATTCACAGCCTTTGCTCAGTACTTTCTTGATGCATCCTTTGGCAGCAATTACAGCCTCAAGTCTTTTTGAATATGATGCCACAAGCTTGGCAACTCCGTCTTTGGGCAGTTTTGCCCATTTCTCTTTGCAGCACCTCTGAAACTCCATCAGGTTGGATGGGAAGCATAGGTGCACAGCCATTTTCAGATCTGTCCAGAGATGTTCAATTGGATTCAAGTCTGGGCTCTGGCTGGGCCACTCAAGGACATTCACAGAGTTGTACTGAAGCCCCTCCTTTAATATCTTGGCTGTGTGCTAAGGGTCGTTGTCCTGCTGAAAGATGAAACGTCGCCCCAACCTGAGGTCAAGAGTGCTCTGGCGCAGGTTTTCATGCAGGATGTTTGTGTACATTGCTGCATTCATCTTTCCCTCTATCCTGACTAGTCTCCCAGTTCCTGCCGTTG
This sequence comes from Pholidichthys leucotaenia, assembly GCA_020510985.1. Lineage (NCBI taxonomy): Eukaryota > Metazoa > Chordata > Actinopteri > Cichliformes > Pholidichthyidae > Pholidichthys > Pholidichthys leucotaenia. The sequence goes on along the minus strand of CM035847.1, from coordinate 122,311,659 downwards.
AAAAACATCCCCACAGCATGATGCTGCCATCACCATGCTTCACTGTAGGGATGGTATTGGCCTGGTGATGAGCAGTGCCTGGTTTCCTCCAAACATGACATCTTGCATTCCTGCCAGAGAGTTTAATCTTTGTCTCATCAGCCCGAAGAATTTTGTTTCTCATGGTCTGAGAGTCCTTCAGGTGCCTTTTGGCAAACGCCAGGCGGGCTGCCATGTGCCTTTTACCAAGAAGTGGCTTCTGTCTAGCCACTGTACCATACAGGCCTGATTGGTGGATTGCTGCAGAGATGGTTGTCCTTTTGGAAGGTTCTCCTCTCTCCACAGAGGAACGCTGGAGCTCTAAAAGAATGACCATAGGGTTCTTGGTCACTTCCATGCCTAAGGCCCTTCTCCTCTGATCGCCCTGTTTAGATGGCCAGCCAGCTCTAGGAAGAGTCCTAGTGGTTCCGAACTTCTTCCATTTATGGATGATGGAGGGCACTGTGATCTATTGGGACCTTCAAAGCAGCAGAAATTTTTCTGTACCCTTTCCCAGATTTGTGCCTCAAGACAATCCTGTCTTGAAGGTCTACAGACATCTCCTTTGACTTCATGCTTGGTTTGTGCTCTGACATGCACTGTCAACTGTGGAACCTTATATAGATAGGTGTGTGCCTTTCCAAATCATGTCTAATCAACTGAATTTCCCACAGGTGGACTCCAATTAAGCTGTAGAAACATCTCAAGGAGGATCAGTGGAAACAGGATGCACCTGAGCTCAATTTTGAGCTTCATGGCAAAGGCTGTGAATACTTACGTACATGTGATTTCTTAGTTTTTTATTTTTAATAAATTTGCAAAATCTAAAAAAAAAAAAAAACTCTTTTCAAGTTGTCATTATGGGCTATTGTTTATAGAATTTTGAGGAAAAAAAATGAATTTAATCCATTTTGGAATAAGGCTGTAACATAACAAAATGTGGAAAAAGTGAAGTGCTGTGAATATGTTCCAGATGCACTGTAAATGCCCTACTTTCATGATATAATATCACTGTAGTGTGAACTTTTTACATTTTCCAGAAATTTCACCCGAAAGCCATATATCCCTAACTTTCTGTGAGTCATGACGGTTAAAAAAATAATTAAAAATGAAAAAATTAGAGAATATCAGTGCTGTTGAAGGCGGAATACAACAACAACAAAAAAAACCCCTCATTTTAGAAAAATTGGATTTAAGGCATTATGGAAAAATTCCATGCATCCATTCACTTTACCGTTTAAAGCAGGGGTGTCAAACTCATTTTAGCTCAGGGGCCACATACAGCCCAATTTAATTTCAAGAGAGCCGGACCAGTAAAATAATAGCATAATACCCTAAATATGTATTTTCTGTAGAGAAGTCAGAAAAAACAGGATTAGGAAGTAAAACAATCCTACAACTCAAAACAGATTAGGGGATGAGATGATAGAATTGCCTGAATTTTTATGAATCCCTGCCAACTGTCAAAATTTACATGAAGAGGAAACTAACCAGAAATGTTTCAGTCATTCAACAAAGTTGCCATTCAAAGATTAAGCTCTGCAGACACACACAAACAACATGCACCGAAATAGCATAAAAGTTATGAACAGAAGGAGAAATGGCACACAAACATTCCAGAGTCACTGAAGAAATACAGTACATTGTTGCATGCAGGTCTGTATTTGTAATTTACCTGTTGCAATGGTGGTTCAGGGCTGTGATCTCCAGACAGAATCAAGTCCTGTAACTCCGGCTCCGTCCTATCCTCAGCTGGAGCGGCACCACTGGCTTCACTGTCCTGGGGGAAACATGCATATAGGAATCTCTTCTCTGGAGCTGACACATCTATCTCACAGTCTATATGATGGAATTTTTAATCTAAATAAAATCAGAATGGCCTTTGCAACATCCATCCATCCATCCATCCACACATTTTCTACTGCTTTTCCAGGGATCCTGGTCACAGAGGAAGCAGTGGAAACCAGGAAGCACAGATTCCCCTATCCCAAGCCACCTGCTCCAGCTCTTCAGAGGGGAGACCAAGGCGTCCCAGGCCAGCGAGGAGACAGTCTCTCCAGTATGTTCTGGGTCTGCCCCGGGGTCTCCTCTCAGTGAGACATGCCTGAAACACCTAAAGTGGGAGGCGTCCAGGAGGCATCCTGATCAGATGCCCAAACCACCTCAAATGGCTCCTTTCGATGTGGATGAGCAGCAGTTCTACTTTGACTCTCTCCTGGTTGACTGAACCCCTCACCCTATCTCTAAGGGTGAATCCAGCAATCCTAGGGAGAAAGCTCATTTCAGCCACTTGTATCCACGATCTCATTCTTTCGATCATTACCCAAAGTTCATGACCATAGGTGAGGGTAGGAACGTAGATTGACCAGTAAATCAACAGCTTAGCTTTACAGCTCAGCTTCCTTTTCACCACAACGGACAGGTACAATGTCTGTATCACTGCAGATGCTGCTCCGGTTCGTCTGTCAATCTCTCGTTCTATGTTCCTATCACTCATGAATAATACCCCAAAATACTTGAATTCCTCCACATAGGGCAGGACCTTTTCCTCAAACTAGAGAAGAAAATCCACCCTTTTCCAGTTGAGCACCATGGACTTGGACTTGGAGGTATTGATTCTCATCCAAGCCACTTCACACTCAGCAAACTGTCCCAGTAAGACCTATAGGTCATTGCTCGATGAAGCCAACAGGACGACATCATGTGCAAACAGCAGAGATGAGATCCTGTGGTCACCAAAGATGACACCCTCTGTTCCTTGGCTGTGCCTAGAAGTTCTGTCCATAAATATTATGAATAGGATCGGTGACAAAGGGCAGTCCTGACAGAGTCCAAATCTCACTGGGAACGAGTTTGACTGGGCGTTGGCAATACAAACCAAATACTCATAACGGTCGTATAGAGACCGGATAGCTTGTAGCAATGAGCCCGATACCCCATACTCCTGAAGCACCCCCCACAAGAAATCCCGAGGGACACAGTCGAATGCTTTCTCCAAGTCCCCAAAAACACATGTAGACTGGTTGGGCAAACTCCCAAAAACCCTTAAGGATTCTTGAGAGGGGAAAGAGTTAATCGAATGTGCCATGACCAGAATGCTGGTCCACATTGTTCCTCCTGAATCTGAGGTTCAACCAATGGGCGGACTCTCCAGTACCTTGGCATAAACCTTCCCAGGGAGGCTGAGGAGTGTGATCCCTCTAAAATTTGAACACACCCTCCGGTCCCCCTTCTTGAAAAGAGCAACCACCACCCCAGTTTGCCATGCCAAAGGTATTGTAACTGCATCCAGTAAATAATGGAAATGCTTCATACTGATGTCTTTAAGGTTTAATTTCACTCTCTGTTCCTTCAGTCAACACCATGAAAACTACAAAGTAAACATACATATCTTTAAGTCTCTTAAACCAAAGTAGTCTTCACCCAAAAGAAAGTACAAATTGCTACACTAATCGAAATAACAACTTAACAAAAGTATTAGCATAACAAGAAAGTAAACTCACAAACCTCTGGCAATATGCTTGTACAAATAAAGATATTCAAAGATGAAAAACTACAGCACATTAAACATTACTGTGTGCACCTTTTGGACCACATGCAGAATAAAGGTAGTTTTACATGTAGCATCTCTGCTCATCAAGTCTCTGCTCTTCAACTGCCTTTACTGTACAACTGTATCTGCTTTATAAGATAAGATAAGATAAGCCTTTATTAGTCCCACAACGGGGAAATTCCAGGATTGCAACAGCACAGGGATAGCAACACTCAGAGCAACAATCAGAAGGCAAGAAAAAAAAAACAAGCAAGCAAGAGCAGCTAATATACATATGTACATATTACTATAAAATATATATATACACACACAGACACACAGTGCAGAGCATTGTAGCATTGTAGCTGGATGGAATAAATATATGAGTATATAAACACACAGTGCGGAGCATTGTAGCTAGATGGAATAAATATGTAAATATATAAACACCCACAGTGCGGAGCAATGTAGCTAGATGGAATAATATGTAGATATATAAACACACAGTGCGGCGCATTGTAGCTAGATGGAATAAATATATAGATATATAAATATAAACACACCCAGTGCGGAGCATTGTAGCTAGATGGAATAAATATGTAAATATATAAACACACACAGTGCAGAGCACTGTTGCTCTGCAACAATGCTTTATATTTGTTGGTTTGAAACCAAGATACAGTATTCTTATAGTTGGCTCTCATCGTGTGGTCCAATAACAATCATCTTACAAATAGATTCTACATAAAGAAAATAAAAGCCTTTAAACAAGCCCATATTTAAAAATAATATATGCTAAAACAAACAAATAAACCAACAAACAAACCCTATTAGGTCAGTGCAGTCTTTTCTCTCTCAAACATATATATTCCATGTATGAACAGGTATCTGAACTTAAATTAATTCAACATAACTGTCTCTTCAATAACTTTTTATTTTTTATTTTGTGTACTTTATTAATCCCAGAGGGAAATTCAGGGCATCCATGTGGATGGATAAGGCAGCCACGGTGCGGCGCCAATCCATTCACCATTCTCACACACACATTCACACCTAGGGCCACTTTAGAGTCTGCAATTAACCTAACTTGCATGATTTGGGCCTGTGAGAGGAAACCGAAGTACCCGGAGTAAACCCATGCAGATACGGGGAGAACATGCAAACTCCACAAAGAAAGGGTCCAAACGAACCCATGACCTTCTGACTGTGCTGCCACAGTCCTAACCACTGCGCCACTGAGCTGCCCACCAAACTTCCACACAATGTTGCAGAGGTATGTCAACCATGACAGCCCGACAACATCCAGAGCCTTCAGATACTCAGGGTGAATCTCATCCACCCCTGGGGCCCTGCCATCGAACAGTTTTTTAACCACTTCGGTGACCTCAGCCACTGTGATGGGAGAGTCGTTTCCCTCGTCTTCAGGCCCTGCTTCCACTATGGAAGGCGTGTCAGTGGGATTGACAAGATCCTCAAAGTATTCCTTCCATGGCCCAACAATATCCCCAGTTGAAATCAGCAGCTCTCCATCTGCACCATACATACTGTGGACAGGGAGCTGCTTCCCCATTCTGAGTCACCGGACAGTCTTGCTCCATGGCCTCACCAAACTCCTTCCACACCCAAGTTTTAGCTTCAGCAACTGCTTGAGCTGCACTCCACTTGGCCTGCAGGTACAACTCACCTGCTACAGGAGTCCCACAAGCCAACCAAGCTCAATAGGACTCCTTCTTCAACTTAATGGCTCCCTCACCTCTGGCATCTACCATTTGGTTTGGAGGTTGCCACCATGAGAAGCACAACAACCTTGTGGCCACAGCTCTGAACAGCCGCTTCAGCAATGGAGATGAAGAACATGGCCCATTTGGATGTCTCTGTCATGGTCTGAGTGCCGATCTCGTCCGCGCTCAGGTCATGCTGTATTTTCTTCCCATTCTGTACTATTCCTTATGGTCTCTCGGAGCTCTTATTCTGACAGCGTCTCTGCGGGGCTTCCGGCTGTCAGAGCTGAGCTCAGCAGTGACAGCTGGATTAAATTCAGCTGATGATGTCCTCATCAGCTGATTAATCCTCTTGCCTTATTTAAGGGAGCAGCTTCTGTCACTTGGGGCTGTGACCTTGTACGAGTAACGCTGGTCTTCCCACCGTTAAGCTGGTGTCCCCATTTCCCGGCTCCAGTCATCCTCTCAATCCTAGCTACTCTCTGTAAGTTATCCCTTAGTCTGTGTATATCGTCAGTGTGTCTTAGTCATAGTCCTTTTCTGTATTTTGCCCCACGTGGCTCATTATTTTGTTATCTCTTGTCACCCATGTCTTGTGTTTAATAAATATGCAAACTCACCGGTTTCCTATAGTGTCTCATTAGTGGTCTGCCAGGACCGCACCATGACAGTAGGTTGCAGCCAAAACGAGACGCCGGTGACCATGAGTTTGCTTAATTTGGGCTTGTAGTTTTTCCCCCTGTTCTCGAACCAGTGTGCTGGGAGATGGCGCCGCCCAAGGCCTATGCGATGAGCTTGGGCTACGAGCTGGTAATGGCCCTCATCAACATTGATGGTATCCTCTCCACCGCTCGGCTTTACGGCACTCCCAACGATGCACGCTGGTACCTGGACCTCGCTGAGGCGGCTATTAACCGCCATCCCCGCTACGCTGACCACCCTGAAATCGCACGTCTCTGCTCACCGGGAGAAACTCCGTGGGCTGAAGGGAAACTCTAGCAGGAAGCTGAAGAGGAGGCATCCTTGCTCCTTGCCTTGGGATCCCACTCCTGTCCCTTGTCCAGTCCAGGAGTTTGCACCACCCAGGGGTCATTCCCAGCGGACAAAGACGTCAACCGGGATTCCCCCAGCGTATCCTCAGTGAGAACCCCGTCCGGATCCAGCTCCGGGTAGCCGCACAAACTCTCTCCCAGCCAGCTGTAGCCTCTGCGTCTCGTCGGAGGGGTAAGACAGCTGCCGCCGCCGCCTCCGGGTTGTACTGTATGTGCCTCGTCCCCGGCCCGCCTCGGCTGTTCCTCCCTCCTCCTCGACGCTCTTCCCGGCTGCTGAGAGCTCCACGAGTCCGCCTCCGGCTGCTCCCGTTCCTGATCAGGTGCAAGCGGCTCCTCTTCGTCTTCCCAGGGGGCCCTCCGTCTCCATCCAGTGGGGGAAGGGAAGAACCAAGCCCACCGCAGCAGCTTCCATCTGCCTTCAGCGGATCAGGCAAGTGGCTTTTCATTCTTTCTTTCCCTCCACTGGGTGAATTGCCTTGTTCGATCCCTGGGGGTGAAGTTTGGGGTTCTCAGTCCCCCGAGCTTCCTCCACCTGCTGCAATTATTAATTGTGAACCTGCTACCTGTGTGTCTCCTTCCCTTGAGCGTTCCCCGGTGTCAGGACTACACCGCCGGACGAGAAAGGAGCCTGCGGCCCTGGAGTGCCTGGTTCCAGCCCCGCAGCCACGTCATGAGCAGAGGAGGAAGGCGGACTGCCAATTGGAGGCTGCGCCAATGACTAAGCGTCCCTGGGTCTCCACAGAGGAGCGGTTCGACCCAGCAGGTCAAGGATCCCCTGCCACCACACCGTGCGGGTTTTCGGTGTGGATGTCAGCGTCAGGGAATCCCCAGACTGAGGACACCATCATGCTAGCTGCGGAGCCCGCCGCAGTCGACTGGGAACCAGAGGTGGACCTTCAGCGTGCTGAACCCGGATCGTCAAAGTCCTGGGCTGTGGTGGAGCCCAAGATCAGGCAAGTGCTCTATTTTGCCTTCCTTTCTTCTATTCTGGAGCATTTTTGCCTGTCTCTCGGGGAGACGAGCCGGGCGCAGCCATCCACTGCGTCCGAGCTTGTCTCGCTGGGCTCTGCCACTGCCGGTGATTCTGATCCCGGTTCTCTGTTCTCCTCTGAGCCTTCTCCCAGGGTCACCGGTGATGAGCCTGCTCCGGTCGTCGCCTTGGAAGTTCTGGGTTTGGGTCTGAAGTCATCCCTGGTGCTGCGCCGGCCCAGTCGGGGTCCGTCGTGGGTGGTACTTTGACCCAATCGGGGTCCGACGTGGGTGCAATGCGGATCCAATCAGGGTCCATCATGGATATGCTGTTCTGGCCCAGTCGGGGTCCGTCGTGGGTGCAGCATAGTCCCGCTTGGGATCCAACGAGAGTGCAGCACCAGTCCGTGTGGGGTTTGGAGAAGGAGCTGCAGATCCTCCGCCGATCGACGCCGGACTGACCCCTCATCGTTTCCCCAATCCCTTTTTCCCTCCACCTGGTGCCACTGGGATTTCCCTTATCCGACGCGGTTCTCCCTCGCTATCCCTCTCAATAGGGAGGCCGCCTCTGAGTTCTCCCCTGTCGTCCTGGTGGCTGGATGACGCGGGTCGGCCGCCTGGGAGACTGCTTCGCCCGTTTGGCATTCTGGGTCGGCCACTCGACAAACTGGACCTTTCGTTCGGTGACCTGGTCCAGCCGCCAGAGGTACGGGTTCTCCAGGCCTGGGACTGGGGTAGACCGCCCGAACTCTTTCTTTCCCCCCTGCTAGCGATCTGGACGCTGGATGCAGGTAGACCGCCTGAACTATTGTGTTTCGTTATTCCATTGTGCGCCGCCTGCTGTCATCCCTGTGTTGTTGTTTTTTTTCTCCTCTTCCCTCTCCCTTGAAATATTTGGGATGCGCTTGTGTTTTGTATATGAACTATATTGAACTGTGTATTTCGCTGCCTTGTAGCGTGTGTTTTTTTTTCTTTCATTTTCCCCCTCTGTAGTCTGTATATGCGCTTTTGTCGCCCCTGCCAATTTATTTGGATTGGATGTGGAACTGTCTGTATTTTGCCACTATTTAGCGTGATTTTTTGTATTCCCTTCCTCTGGTTGAGAGACGCCTGTATATTATGGTTGTTTAGCTTTGTATCTGTTATTTGTATTCATTGTCCTGCCTGTTTCTTCCACCTGTGCCTTATGGAGTATATTTGTGGTTCTGTTTTTTTTTTTTCCCATGCTCTGTTGTTGTACCAGGTTCTGATTTGTTTCTGTATTCCCCCTGGTCATTTTTGTCCCAGTTCCTTTCTTGATGTTTTTTTTCTGGTTCTTGCCCTCCTGGCCTTTTTTTCCCCCCTCCTCCCACTCTGTGTGGGCCCTCTTAGCCTTTTGGGTGGGGGGGAAGCTTGGATGTTACGTTTACGCCCAGAGTGCATCGTCGGGGGGGGGGGGGGTACCGTCACGGTCTGAGCGCCGATCTCGTCCGCGCTCGGGTCATGCAGTATTTTCCTCCCATTCTGTATTATTCCATATGGTCTCTCAGAGCTCTTATTCTGACAGCGTCTCTGCGGGGCTTCCGGCTGTCAAGAGCTGAGCTCAGCAGTGACAGCTGGATTAAATTCAGCTGATGACGTCCTCATCAGCTGATTAATCCTCTTGCCTTATTTGAGGGAGCAGCTTGTCACTCAGGGCTGCCACCTCATACAAGTAACGCTGGTCTTCCCAACGTTAGGCTGGTGTCCCCATTTCCTGGCTCCAGTCATCCTCTCGATCCTAGCTACTCTCAGTAAGTTATCCCTTAGTCTGTGTATATCGTCAGTGTGTCTTAGCCATAGTCCTTTTCTGTGTTTTGCCCCACGTGGCTCATTATTTTGTTATCCCTTGTCACCCATGTCTTGTGTTTAATAAATATGCAAACTCACCGGTTTCCTATAGTGTCTCATTAGTGGTCCGCCAGGACCGCACCATGACAGTCTTCAGTCTCCTTTAAGATGTGGTCAAAGTTCTTCTGGAGATGGGAGTTGAAGACCTCCCAGACAGGGGCCTCAGCCAGACGTTCCCAGCATACCCTCACTATACGTTTGAGTCTGCTGGGTCTGAGTGGCATCCTCCCCTGCCATTGGCTTCAACTCAACACCAGGTGGTGATCAGTTGACAGCTCTGCATCTCTGTTCACCTCAGAGTCCAAGACATATGGTCACAGGTCTGATGAAATGATAACACTAGAAATACACTCAGAGAGCACATACCTCCACCAAGGCTGTTTCAAGGTTTTTGGTGGAGGTTTGCAGTCTCAGATCATCACCAAAATTTAATGGGTTCATCCTTGGCCTAAAAGCTACCTCTGGTGAAAATTTCATCAAAATCTGCCCAGTAATATTTGCATAATCCTGCTAACAATCAGACAGACAGACAAAAAACCCTGATTACATTGCTTCCTTGGTGGAGGTAAAAATCCATCATTGACCTGCGACCTAGGATGTCCTGGTGCCAAGTGCACATATGGACACCCTTATGCTTGGACATGGTGTTCATTATGGAAAAAAAACTGGTCATTACAGAAGTCCAATAACTGAACACCACTCAGGTTGAGATTGGGCAGGCTGTTCCTCCCAATCACATCCTTCCAGGTTTCACTGTCATTGCCCACATGTGCATTGAAGTAAGACAGTAAGACAATGCAGTCTCCAGAAGGAACACTTTCCAGTACACTAGTCAGGTACTCCAAAATGGCGGGTGCTCTGAACCATTATTTGGTGCATAGGCACAAATAATGGTCAGGACCCGTTTCCTAGACCAAAGGTGCAGGGACACAGCCCCTTCTTCCACTGACGAGAACCCCAACATAGAGGAGGCCAGATGGGGGGATACGAGAATGCCCAACCCTGCTCGCCGCCTCTCACCTGGGACAACTCCAGAAAAAGCCAAGGTCCAACCCCTCACTAGGAGACTGGTTCCTGAGCCCAAGCTGCACGTCAAGGTGAGCCTGACTATATCTAGCCGGTATCTCTCAACCTTGTGCACAAGCTCAAGCAACTTCCCCGCCAGAGAGGTGACAGTCCACGTTCCAAAAGCCAGTTTAGTAAACCAGGGATTGGACCGCCAAGGTCTCTGCCTTTGATTGCCACCCAATCCACATAGTACCAGACCCCCACGATCCCTCCTGCAGGTGGTGAGCCCAATGGAGGGCGGACCCATGTGGCTCATTTGGGCTGAGCTCAGCTGGGTCCCAGGAGCAGAAACCCTTCTACTAGGTGCTTGCCGTCGAGACCCTGCTCCAGGGCGGGGCCCCGGTAATCCCATACTGGGCGGAGTACACTGAATCCTTGATTGAACATTCATCATGAGACTCTATTGGATCAATCTTTCTCTGGTCCTTCACTATCGCTACCAGGGGCGATGCCCCGTCAACATAGGTCCTGGGATCACAAGGGCTCGCAAACCCTACCACCACAATAAGGTGGCGATCCATGAGGAAGGGCTTTGCAACATCTTTTACATAATTCTTATTGTTAAATGTCTGCCTACCTCATATTTTAGGTCTCCTCCAAGGGCATCAAGGTCTAGGTGGATGTTCTTCAACAGTGCGTTTGAGCCACGAGAACTTGGCTGAAAAAGAAACAATATCTAGGTTTATGAGGACATGAGGTATATTTTAGAGAGCTACAGAGAGCCAAGCTAACCTTGGTTTCTGAAATTTTTTCTTCGTTGTCCTCATCATCATCAAAACCAGGAAACGAGAGTGACACCCTCTCTTCTTTCCTGCTGCCTAAAATGGTAGATATCCCACTGCTTCGAGGACCCTGAACAGAAATAATAATACAGCTCATAATTTATGCTGTTGGGAGAGGACAAAAATGTAAATCCTTAATATAACAATGTGATTTTTTTACCCAAAGGGATGTCTTAAGGGGTTCCAGGCCACCAGAGCTGCCAAGTGACCCCCGGAGAGCAGGGGCAGATCCAGAAAGAGGGCCTTGGCCCAGAAAGTCTGCACCTCTCAGAGGAGCTAAGCTGGTCAGCGGCAATGGTAAGGGTCCAACAGAAGAACTCAGTGTCTATGGAAAAGAGACAAATTCTGTAATCACTGTGTCTTTTAGAGTTACTAAGAGAAAATCTGAGAATTGCTTCAGTGTTGTCTCAGAAAATACCAAATGTACCACTAATAATTAATTTATAACAAATTCATGAAGAGTTTATGAAGCTAACTGTCTTATGGAGGGGATGCATTGGAACAGTATTTTTGGTAGTTACAGGACAGTAACCATAGCAACATACCACTGAGCGGCAATCACATATGACAGCTTTAGGCTGCGTGTCCACAGGTAAAGTAAAAACACTCTCAACCTCTTTTCCTGAGCACTTTTCATGCGCTTATTAAAAAAGAACTCTGCCCAGTATCCTGGCAGCAGCTTGATCTGTCACTCAAAGTGTGCCGGGGATTTCAGATTTTGCTCTGAAACCCCCCAGTCACTGGAATGAATCACATCAAACTGGTAAGAAAATACACATCTCTCCAAGCTTTGACTGTTAAATATTGATCATCGTGTACTTTTAGGCTGATTTTGATCAGCTGGTGAGAGAGGTGTGCAGCTGGTGAGCGTTGCAGCGCTTCAAAAATTGAACTTTTTTCAGCTTTCAGCACCATGAGCAGAGTGACAAAATATGCTGACTGCTGAGAGTGCTTTTGCGCTGAGAGCCCTGAGCACGTTAAGTGCTGGACTACACAGAAAATGAACAGAAAATAATTGCCCACAGCAGAAAAAAAACTCATTTGGTGGACACACAGCCTTATTTTGTATGCAGCAAAACATAAAAATGACACAAAATATTTAGTCAGAGCACCTTTTTTTTTTTTTTTACTGTAGATGTTAATATCAAGCCAGTTACAGTGGCTATAAAAAAGTCTACACACCCCTGTTCAAATGCTAGGTTTTGTGATGTAAAAAAATGAGACCAAGATAAATCATTCCAAAACTTTTTTCCACCATTAATGTGACCTATAACCTGCACAACCAAACTGAAAAACATGACAAACAAACTGAAATCTTTTAAGGGGAAAAATAAAAAATAAAAAATTTAGATAACCTGGTTGCATAAATATGCACACCCTTAAACTAATACTTTGTTGCAGCACCTTTGGCTTTTATTACAGCACTCATTCTTTTGGGTAGGAGTCTTATCAGCGTGGCTCACTCTTCTTTGCAAAAATGCTGTAAATCTGTTAGATCGCAAAAGCATCTCCTACGCACAGCCCTCTTCAGATCACCCCACAGATGTTCGATCGGATTCAGGTCAGGACTCTGGCTGGGCCTTTCTAAAAACTTAATCTTCTTCTGGTGAAGCCATTCTTTTGTTGATTTGGATGTGTGCTTTGGGTCATTGTCGTACTGAAAGATGAAGTTCCTCTTCATCTTCAGCTTTAGCAGAAGCCTGAAGGTTTTGTGCCAACAATAACTGGTATTTGGAACTGTTCATAATTCCTTCCACCTTGACTAAGGCCCCAGTTCCAGCTGAAGAAAAACAGCCCCAAAACATGATGCTGCTACCACCATGCTTCATTGTAGGCATGGTGTTCTTTTAGTGATGAGAAGTGTTGTGTTTGCACCAAATATACCTTTTGGAATTATGGCCAAAAAGTTCAACCTTGGTTTCATCGAACATAACACATTTTCCCACGTGTTTGGGAGATTTCAAATAGCTTGGATGTTTTTCTTCGTAAGATAAGGCTTCAGTCTTGCTACCCTACCCCATAGCCCAGACACATGAAGAAGACGGGTGGTTCCGAACTTCTTCCATTTATGGATGATGGAGGGCACTGTGTTCTATTGGGACCTTCAAAGCAGCAGAAATTTTTCCGTACCCTTTCCCAGATTTGTGCCTCGAGACAATCCTGTCTCGAAGGTCTACAGACAATTCCTTTGACTTCATGCTTGGTTTGTGCTCTGAGATGCACTGTTAACCGTGGAACCTTATATAGACAGGTGTGTGCCTTTCCAAATCATGTCCAATCAACTGAATTTCCCACAGGTGGGCTCCAATTAAGCTGTAGAAACATCTCAGGGAGGATCAGTGGAAACAGGATGCACGAGCTCAATTTTGAGCTTCATGGCAAAGGCTGTGAATACTTACATGTGATTTCTTAGTTTTTTATTTTTAATAAATTTGCAAAAATTTAAAAAAAAAAAAACTTTTTTACGTTGTCATTGTGGGGTATTGTGTGTAGAATTTTGAGGAAAAAAATTAATTTAATCAATTTTAGAATAACAAAAAATAAAATAAAATGTGGAAAAAGTGAAGTGCTGTGAATATGTTTCAGATGCACTGTAAATGCCCTACTTTCATGACATAATATCACTGTAGTGTGAACTTTCTACATTTTCCAGAAACTTCACCCAAAAGCCATATATCCCTAACTTTCTGTGAGTCATGTAGATTAAAAATAAATAAATAAATAAATAAAAATGAAAAGTTTCGAGAATATCGGTGCTGTTGAAGGTGGAATACAACAAGAAAAACCTCAGTTTTTAAAAATGGGATTTAAGGCATTATGGAAAAATTCCATACATCCATTCACTTTAAGGCACTTTGACACTTTATCGTTTAAAGCAGGGGTGTTAAACTCATTTTAGCTCAGGGGCCACATACAGCCCGATTTAATTTCAAGAGGGCCGGACCAGTAAAATAATAGCATAATACCCAAAATAATGACAACCACAAATTTGTTTCTTTGTTTTTATGAAATGTCTACATTTAATGATCCATTCTTTAACAAAACATTATGAACAATAATTAATTAATAATTAATTCTGGGTTTCAATATTGTTTCTGCTAATTAATAAAACAACATGACCCCCAGTATACAAACTGACAATAACAGTTACTTTACTGATAAATAGTAGCCTATGTCTTTCAATACTTTGCAAATTAATCTCATTTGTTTACTTGGACTGTAAAAGTATTGCAAACATAGTAACATACAGTTTTGCAAATTATGCATTATCTTATTAAACTGCAAATAAATGTCCAAAAAGCAAAGCTTCAAGTGTAAAGCTAAATGTGTATTTTCTGTATAGAAGTCAGAAAAAAACTGGATTAGGAAGCAAAGCAATCCTAAAACTCAAGACGGATTAGTGCAGCTATGAGATGATAGAATTGCCTGAACTTTCATGAATCCCTGCCAATTGTCAAAATTTACATAAAAGGAAACTAACCAGAAATGTTTCAGTCATTCAACAAAGTTGCCATTCAAAGATTAAGATCTGCAGACACACACAAGCAACAGGCACTGAAATCGCAGAAAAGTTATGAATAGAAGGAGAAATGGGGCACAAACATTCCACAGAGTCACTGAAGAAATACAGTACATCGTTGCATGCAGGTCTGTGTTTGTAATTTACCTGTTGCAATGGTGGTTCAGGGCTGTGATCTCCAGACAAAACCAAGTCCTGTAACTCCGGCTCCGTCCTGTCCTCAGCTGGAGCGGCACCACTGGCTTCACTGTCCTGGGGGAAACATTCATATAGGAATCTCTTATCTGGGGCTGACACATCTATCTCACAGTCTATATGATAGAATTTTTAATCTAAACTAAATAAAATCAGAATGGGCTTTGCAACATCCATCCATCCATCCATCCTCCATCCATCCAGCCATCCGCCGATTTTCTACTGCTTTTACGGTGATCCTGGTCACAGAGGAAGCAGTCCAAGCCAGGAAGCACAGATTTCCCTCTCCCCAGCCACCTGCTCCAGCTCTTCAGAGGGGAGACCAAGGCGTCCCAGGCCAGCGAGGAGACAGTCTCTCCAGCATGTTCTGGGTCTGCTCCAGGGTCTCCTCCCAGTGAGACATGCCTGAAACACCTAAAGTGGGACGTGTCCAGGAGGCATCCTGATCAGATGCCCAAACCACCTCAAATGGCTCCTTTCAATGTGGACGAGCAATTCTACTCTGACTCTCTCCTGGATGACTGAACTCCTCACCCTGTCTCTAAGGGTACGAACAAAGCTCATTTCAGCCACTTGTATCCGCAGTCTCATTCTTTCGGTCATTACCCAAAGTTCATGACCACAGGTGAGGGTAGGAACGTAGATTGACCAGTAAATCAACAGCTTAGCTTTACAGCTCAGCTTCCTTTTCACCACAACAGACAGGTACAATGTCCATATCACTGCAGATGCTGCTCCAGTTTGTCTGTCAATCTCTCATTCTATTTTCCCATCACTCATGAATAACACCCCAAAATACTTGAACTCCTCCACACGGGGCAGGAACTTATCCCCAAACCAGAGAAGAAAATCCACCCTTTTCCGGTTGAGCACCATGGACTCGGACTTGGAGGTACTGACTCTCATTCAAGCCACTTCACACTCAGCAAACTGTCCCAGTAAGACCTGTAGGTCATTGCTCGATGAAGCCAACAGGACGACAACATGTGCAAACAGCAGAGATGAGATCCTGTGGTCACCAAAGATGACACCCTCTGTTCCTTGGCTGTGCCTGGAAGTCCTGTCCATGAATATTATGACCAGGATCGGTGACAAAGGGCAGTCCTGACAGAGTCCAAATCTCACTGGGAACGAGTTTGTCTGGGCGTTGGCAATACAAACCAAATACTCGTAACGGTCGTATAGAGACCGGATAGCTCGTAGCAGTTAGCCCGATACCCCATTCTCCTGAAGCACCCCCCACAAGAAATCCCAAGGGACACAGTCGAATGCTTTCTCCCAAGTCCCCAAAAACACATGTAGACTGGTTGGGCAAACTCTCAAAAACCCTTGAGGATTCTTGAGAGGGGAAAAAGTTGGTCAAATGTGCCATGACCAGGATGCTGGTCCATATTGTTCCTCCTGAATCCGAGGTTGAACCAGCGCTTGGACTCTCCAGTACCTTGGCATGAACCTTCCCAGGGAGGCTGAGGAGTGTGATCCCTCTAAAATTTGAACGCACCCTCCGGTCCCCCTTCTTGAAAAGAGGAACCACCACCCCAGTTTGCTATGCCAAAGGTACTGTAACTGCACAGGGTCCAGTAAATAATGGCAATGCTTCATACTGATGTCTTGAAGGTTTAATTTCACTCTGTTCCTTCAGTCAACACTGTGAAAACTACAAAGTAAACATACAGCATCTCACAAAATGAGTACACCTCTCACATTTTTGTAAATATTTTATTATATCTTTTCATGGGAGAACACTGAAGATATGACACTTTGATACAATGTAAAGTAGTCAGTGTACAGCTTGTATAACAGTGTAAATTTGCTGTTCCTTCAAAATAACTCAACACACAGCCATTAATGTCTAAACCACTGGCAACAAAAGTGAGTCCACCCCTAACTGAAAATGTTCAAATTGTGCCCAAGTGTCAATATTTTGTGTGGGCACCATTATTTTCCAGGACTGCCTTAACTCTCTTGGGCATGGAGTTCACTAGAGCTTCACAGGTTGCCACTGGAATCCTCTTCCACTCCTCCATGACGACATCACGGAGCTGGTGGATATGAGAGATCTTGCGCTCCTCCACCTTCCATTTGAGGATGCCCTACAGGTGCTCAAAAGGGTTTAGATCTGGAGACATGCTTGGCCAGTCCATCACCTTTACCCTCAGTTTCTTTAGCAAGACAGTGGTCGTATGAGTGCTGCCAGCACTTCTCAGTTTCAGGGTGTTGGCAATTTTCTTATAGCCTAGGCCATCTTTATGTAGATCAACAATTCTTTTTTTCAGATCCTCAGAGAGTTCTTTGCCATAGGTGCTATGTTGAACTTCCAGTGACCAGTATGAGAGGGTGTGAGAGCGATAACACCAAATTTAACACACCTGCTCCCCATTCACACCTGAGACCTTGTAACACTAACAAGTCACATGACACTGAGGAGGGAAAATGGCTAATTGGGTGCAATTTGGACACTTTCACTTCGGGGTGTACTCACTTTTGTTGCCAGCAGTTTAGACATTAATGGCTGTGTGTTGAGTTATTTTGAGGGGACAGCAAATTTACACTGTTATACAAACTGTACACTGACTACATTGTATCAAAGTGTCATATCTTCAGTGTTGTCCCATGAAAAGATATAATAAAATATTTAAAAAATGTGAGGGGTGTACTCACTGTAGGGGTGGGGGCGAGGTGTGTACTCACTTTACTCACAGCAGGATCTGTAAAGCGCTTTGGTCTTCCAGAGATGAGAAAAAACGCTATATACAGTAAGTGAATGCCATTTACCATTTATTTTTGTAAGATACTGTACATATCTTTAAGTCTCTTAAAGTAGTTTTCACCCAAAAAAAGTACAAATTGCTACACTTATCGAAATAACAACTTAACAAGAGTATTAGCATAACAAGAAAGTGACAAACTCACAAACCTCTGGCAATATGATTGTACAAATAAAGATATTCAAAGACGAAAAACAACAACACATTAAACATTACCATGTGCACCTTTTGGACCACATGCAGAATAAGATAAGATAAGATAAGATAAGCCTTTATTAGTCCCACAATGGGGAAATTCCAGGATTGCAACAGCACAGGGATAGCAACACTCAGAGCAATAATCAGAAGGCAAGAAAAAAAACAAGAACATCTAGTAAACATATGTACATATTACTATAAATATATATATAGACACACAGTGCGGAGCATTGTGGTTGGTGAATGTGCAGCAGAAAGTCTAAGTTCTCTCTCCGCGGATGCGGCGGGCCAGCTGGAAGTCTTTGGGCATGATGGTGACCCTCTTGGCGAAGAAGAGACCCACCAGGTAGGCCTCTCTGGTCTCCTGCAGAGCCATGACGGCGAAGCTCAGGAAGCGCAGGTGGGTCTTGAAGTCCTGAGTGATCTCCCTCACCAGGCGCTGGACGGGCAGCTTACAGATGAGCAGCTCCGTGGATTTCTGGTAGTGACGGATCTCTCTCAGAGCCACGGGCCTGTAACGGCGAGGCTTCTTCACTCCGCTGGTGGCCGGAGCGCCTCTCCGAGCAGCCCTGGTGGCTAGCTGCCTCCTGGGGGGCTTCTTCCTCCAGTAGATGTTACGGGCTCTTTATTATTCTGTCTTATATTTCTTGCACGCCGCCTAAACCATACCTGCCAACTTTTCAAACCTGAAAAGCCTAGTAGCTAGCCGGGGTCCAGGGGCCGATGCTAATGCTAATGCTAATAATGCTAATGCTAATGCTAATAATAATAATGCTAATATTTGCCAAACAAATATTAGCATTAAATCTAGTTAAATGTAGCTAACAACCTCATATTTCTTCAACTTTCAAACCTGAAAAGCCTAGTAGCTAGCCAGGGTCCAGGGGCCGCAGGCCCCGGTAGGTCCAGGACGAAGTCCTGGTGGAAGGGGTTCGCCCCCCGACGCCAAACAAATATTAGCATTAAATCAAGTTAGAATGTAGCTAACAACCTCATATTTCTTCAACTTTCAAACCTGAAAAGCCTAGTAGCTAGCCGGGGTCCAGGGGCCGCAGTGTCAAACAAATATTAGCATTTGACATAGAAGTCGCATATTAATTATATTAAAGGTAAAATATCTAAATCAATTGCAATACTACACAGAGCGAAATATTTGCTGAATCAACAACCCACATTATATACTTTGCATCATTCATTAATACTCCCATACATGACATATTGTACTGAAGTATGGGGAAATACATATAAAACAAACATATATCCAGTCTTTATGCTTCAGAAGAGAGCTATTAGAATAATAAACAAAGCTGCTTACAGGGAACCAACAAACCCACTTTTTCTTAAATTAAAAGCTCTCAAGTTGAAAGATCTGGTTGACTTTAAAACTGCAGTAATAATGTTTAAAGCTAAGAATCTATCACTGCCCGCAAATATCCAAAAGCTGTTCCAAATAAGGGAGAAACAATATCATTTCAGAGGAACATGTAGATTTCAAAAACCTTCAGTGAGAACTACCACCAAGCAACACTGTGTTTCAGTGCAAGGAGTCAGATTATGGAACGATTTTGGACCTGAATTAAAATCATGTACAACGCTTGGACAATTTAAACAAAAACTAAAGGAAGAAATACTCCAAACATACATCCAAGATGACATGTAAAAGCACATAAGGACTGTCATATCCAGTCTGTGTTGTGCTGTTACTTAGTTTTTTTTTGTCACATTTTGTCTTAGCTTTGTTCCGAATTGTAATCGCTCTTGTTTTGTTTTTCTTTTGAATTCTTGGATGGAATATGGGTGGGCAATATAAGCTGCGGCTTCAGCCATCACCCATTTCAGATGACTTATGTTGAACTGTATAATCAGAGGAGTTATTGTTTAATTTGACCTTGTTGGATTTTTTTGCCTTTGTTATATTATTCTGTTCCTTTTTAATCTTTACTTTTAATCTATCCAAAATAAAGATTCATTCATTCATTAAATTTGCATTCAAAAGACTATCTTAACACTGCATAGAACTTTGAATAGGCCAGAAGTGATGTATTATGAATACTAGAAAAGCACTCGGAGAGCGCAGACCTCCGCCAAGCGCCACAGTTCCCCCCATACAGTGTTTAACATCATAAATAAAATAGTGAAAATGGCCCTATCTCGTAATGTTAAATAAAAAAAAAAAAGAATCCTTTAAAAAATTCCTGGATCCAGACAGTGATCCGGATCACCACCAAAATCTAATCATCTGTAGGATACCCCATTTCTGACAATCTGTGAAAATTTCATGAAAATCCGTCCATAACTTTTTGAGTTATCTTGCTAACAAACAAACAGACAAACCAACGCTGGTGATCACATAACCTCCTTGGCGGAGGTAACTAGAAGACTAGAAATATCAGCAGGGTATACTAGCACTGCATAACAGACACGTGCGTAATGACGGCAAAATCGCTCTGATATTTTATGTGTTTACATGATCCACCAAGCATGACAAGGCTTGCAATTACACAGCACATGTTCTTCAGAATCTTAGGCATTATATAAAATGTATTCTCCCTTTAGATGTTTCTCTTTTGTTTTGTCTCTTTAGATGTTTATGTTGAATTGTATAATGCATGGTCCATTTGCCAGGGTTGAAGTGCAGTCGTGCGAACGTCTGCAGCAGTTTACAGCGTGTTTACATCTCGCCATGTACGCACGCCTCTCCGGGATTTCGCGCGAGAATAGAAACCTCAATAGCGATAGCGTTAGCTTAGCAAACGCTTCAGGTAAAGCGTAGCAGCGAACCACGAAAAGAAACGCTACTGACGCTACTATGTTCTAAATTTAGATACGATTCCTAGTGATCTCGTGTTTGGAATTGCTTTCGTGTTTTTTTACGATTTAAAATTTTTGACTGAATTTTTAGTGAAAAACCGTAATTTTGATTAATAAAGCCGTAACCCGGAATGGGGTCTTGAAAACCGGAACCATTACGGCAAAACCAGAGTGGTTGGCAGGTATGCTAAACTTCAGCCCGGCACCCGCGTCGTTTTCGCTACAGCTCCCGGTATGTCGAGTTTCCCATTAGCACCGGGCGGCGGCCAAGTGCTAGCTAACACCAGCTCCTCCCCGCTGCAACGTCTCCCGCTGCAAACAGTGGCTCCGTCCGCCGACCCGGGAGATCCCCGGGGCGATCCGTGCGTCCGTGATATATATACAGAGTGAAAGGTGTAGAAAGAAGAAGGAAGATAAAAAAAAAAGGCTGTTGCAACGGGCAGCCGACTCGTGTGGCGCCGCCGGTCCGGCGGAACCGGAAATTTTTTAAGAATAAAGGTAGTTTTACATGTAGCATCTCTGCTCATCAAGTCTCTGCTCTTCCAACTGCCTTTACTGTACAACTGTATCTGCTTTATATTTGTTGGTTTGAAACCTAGATACAGTATTCTTTCAGTTGGCTGTCATCATGTGGTCCAATAACAATCATCTTGCAAATAGAATCTACATTAAGAAAAAAAAAAGCCTTTAAACAAGCCCGTATTTAAAGATAATAAATGCTACAACAAACAAATAAACCAACAAACAAACCCTATTAGGTCAGTGCATTCTTTTCTCTCTCAAACATATATATTCCATGCATGAACAGGTATCTGAACTTAAATTAATTCAACATAACTGTCTCTTCGACAACTTTTTATTTTTTATTTTGTATACTTTATTAATCCCAGAGGGAAATTCAGGGCATCCACTTGGATGGATAAGGCAGCCACGGTGCGGCGCCAATCCCTTCACCATTCTCACACACACATTCGCACCTAGGGCCACTTTAGAGTCTGCAATTAACCTAACTTGCATGTTTTGAGCCTGTGAGAGGAAATCGAAGTACCCGGGGTAAACCCATGCAGATATGGGGAGAACATGCAAACTCCACAAAGAAAGGGTCACTGATGGTCAGGGGGTGGGATCGAACCCATGACCTTCTGACTATGCTGCCACAGTCCTAACCACTGCGCCACTGAGCTGCCCACCAAACTTCCACACAATGTTGCAGAGGCATGTCAACCATGACAGCCCGACAACATCCAGAGCCTTCAGATACCCAGGGTGAATCTCATCCACCCCTGGGGCCCTGCCATTGAACAGTTTTTTAACCACTTCGATGACCTCAGCCACTATGATGGGAGAGTCGCTCCCCTCGTCCTCAGGCCCTGCTTCCACTATGGAAGACGTGTCAGTGGGGTTGACAAGATCCTCAAAGTCTGAGGAGTTTGGCAAGTCCTGTGTGTTTGCTTAAAAAGTCATCTAAAGAGCAAATTGGACCGTGGATTGTGATATCAATGTACTCCTCTGTTGTTTGGATAATTCTCTTTCTTCTGCTAAGTTCAACCTGTCCAAGAAAAAGGACACTCTAACCTTGTATCCAGCCAGATGGGAGTCAGCACATGCTATTCACAAGGGTATTGGACTATGGCCATGCCAGGCCACCCCCAGGTGAGCAGGAACAGGTTGTTACAGGCAAACCACTCCTGGGTGTTTTTAATCTCTTGTTGATACTTCTTTTGGCTGGTGATGTTGAATTAAACCCTGGGCCAGTGCCAGCTGGGCCTCCACCTTTGCTAGCTGGGCTAACATCATTGCAAGCTGGGCTTCCACCTCTGCTGGCTGGGCTAACACCATTGCTAGCTGGGCCTCCACCTCTGCTAGCTGGATCTCCACCTCTGCCAACTGGGCTTCCAACTTTGCTAGCTGGGCCTCCACCTCTGCTAGCTGGATCTCCACCTCTGCTAGCTGGATCTCCATCTCTGCCAACTGGGCTTCCAACTTTGCTAGCTGGGTTCTCACCCCTGCCAGCTGGGTTTGGGCCTGGGCTAACAACACAGCCAGCTGGACCTACATTGCAGCCAGTCGAATGACCTTCAGTAATAGCCGGGCCACTTCCGTTGATATTTGAGTCATCATCACCTCTAACTGAATCTTTACCAACACCAGCCGGGCCATCACTATGTGCAAACATTGCCAATAAAAGAAATGGGAGGCTGCCAAATCCTGCAATATTACAACATCGGAAATTCAGGGTGTTTCAAACTGTTAATAACTCTAAATTAATATGGGACTTATCACATAAACCAAAAGACATTCTTTGTGCACATATACGAAGTATTCTAACAAAAAATGATCAAGTTCATCATCTTCTCATTGATTCAAATATTGACTTTCTTTGCCTATCTGAGACATGGCTCCGTGAATCTTCGCACTCAGCAATACTATCTGTACCTGGTTATAAAATGTTTAGAAAAGACAGACAGGGTTCTAAGGGAGGAGGCGTTATGATTTATGCCAAGGATACTTTTAATTGTAATGAGATACATGTTACAAATGAGAATGGATTGGAATTTCTTGGACTAACTGTTTCTTTGTCACAGCAAATGTCTTTTATTCTTGTAGTTATTTATAGGCCTCCTTCATCAAATGTAGATTTTTATGAAAAGCTGGAAATTTTATTGAAACAACTTAATTTTGCAAAAGAGGTAATAATAATGGGTGACCTAAATGTTAATTGGGAAGTCAACAAAGTTAGGAAAAATCTGAAAAAGGTTATGGATGACATGGATATGACTCAGGTAATTGATGGCCCTACGAGAATCACAAACTCCACTAGCACTCAGATTGATCTAGCTTTTACTAATAGGCCAGAAAGGATCTTGAAGTCATACAATATGCTCACAGGATTGTCTGATCACAATCTTATAATGGTCACAAGAAAATTAAATAAAAAGCGCTTCAGATCCTTGGCTGCCACTGAATTCTATAGGATACCAAAACAGGAACAACAAAATTTTCAAGATTCAATTCAAGAAGTAAATTGGGATGAATTACTTGTTGGCAAAAGTTTAGATGAGGATTGTTCTAAATTTGCCAGCAAAATACAAGAAATTATTATACAGTTTACACGGATAATTAAACTAAAAGCTAGAAAGAATGGCTTTCCTTTGTTAAACAAATTTATTCTGAAATTGATGAAAGAACAAGATCACTTTTTGAAGTTGTCAGTTAAATCAGGACACAACAGGCACCAATTTATTTCATTGAGAAATAGGGTAGTGAAAGAAATAAGAAAATCTAAAGCTGACTTTTTCATTACTGTTTTGAATAGTGCAAGGGGAAATTCTAAAACAACCTGGAATTATATTAAAAAACTATTGGGTGATTCCCAAAAAAAACAAAACAAAACTAATGCAAATTCAATTAAATGGAAACATCTTGACGGAACCTCAAGTGATGGCTGATGCTTTTAACAACTACTTCATTGAATCTGTGTCAGAAATCGCTGATAAGTTTATAGTAAAACAAAGGAAGGAATACCCTGCATTGTCTGCAACACAGTCTTTTACTATTACAAATATTACTGAGACCAAAGTTATCGATTTAATTCAATTACTCAAACCATCTAAAGAAAAGGATGTTTTTGGAATGGACATGAACATGCTCAAAGATTTAGGTTCAGCTCTCGCCACTCCTATTGCCTCAATCATTAATCTTTCAATTTCATCTGGCCATTTTCCAAAGGCCTGGAAATCTGCTATTGTTACCCGTTTTTAAATCCGGTGACTCAACTCTTCTGCATAACTACCGACCAATAAGCATTCTTCTGGCCATTTCCAAAATTGCAGAAAAATGGGTGGCAGAGCAGATTGTCCATTATTTAAACAGTAGTTCCCCCTCTCTCCACGCCATGCAGTTTGGTTTCAGACCCAAGCATTCCACTGAAATGGCTACATGCCTCTTCATTGAGAAAATAAAATCTTTTCTTGATAAGGGTGGAGTTGTAGGGGCGGTGTTTTTGGACCTCAGGAAAGCATTCGATACAGTAAATCACTCTGTTCTTCTTACCAAGCTCTTTAAATTTAACTTTTCTCACAGTGCTGTGAGCTGGATTGAATCATATCTGCATGATCGAACACAATCTGTATCAATTAACAACTGCAGATCTGATTCTCTTAGGCTAACTTCTGGAGTCCCTCAGGGATCAATATTAGGACCCCTTTTATTTAGTCTTTATATTAATGATTTGCCCAATGTTTGTCCTGAAGCTGAATGCTTAATGTATGCAGACGACACAGTTTTTTTTTGTTCATGGTCGCTCCAAAGACACTGTTGCTGCTAAACTTAGTAAAACAATGTCCTATGTCACAACTTGGTTGCAGGAGTGCTGTCTACAGTTACAGTGGGGCAAAAAAGTATTTAGTCAGCCACCAACTGTGCAAGTTCTCCCACTTTAAAGATGAGAGAGGTCTCCAATTTTCATCATAGGTATACCTCAACTATGAGAGACAAAATGAGAAAAAAAAATCCCAAAAATCACATTGTCTGATTTTTAAAGAATTTATTTGCAAATCATGGTGGAAAATAAGTATTTGGTCACCTACAAACAAGCAAGATTTCTGGCTCTCACAGACCTGTAACTTCTTCTTTAAGAGGCTCCTCTGTCCTCCACTCGTTACCTGTATTAATGGCACCTGTTTGAACTCGTTATCAGTATAAAAGACACCTGTCCACAACCTCAAACAGTCAGACTCCAAACTCCACTATGGCCAAGACCAAAGAGCTGTCAAAGGACACCAGAAACAAAATTGTAGACCTGCACCAGGCTGGGAAGACTGAATCTGCAATAGGTAAGCAGCTTGGTGTGAAGAAATCAACTGTGGGAGCAATTATTAGAAAATGGAAGACATACAAGACCACTGATAATCTCCCTCGATCTGGGGCTTCACGCAAGATCTCACCCCGTGGGGACAAAATGATCACAAGAACAGTGAGCAAAAATCCCAGAACCACACAGGGGGACCTAGTGAATGACCTGCAGAGAGCTGGGACCAAAGTAGCACAGGCTACCATCAGCAACACACTACGCCGCCAGGGACTCAAATCCTGCAGTGCCAGACGTGTCCCCCTGCTTAAGGCAGTACATGTCCAGGCCCGTCTGAAGTTTGCTAGAGAGCGGTTGGATGATCCAGAAGAGGATTGGGAGAATGTCATATGTTCAGATGAAACCAAAATAGAACTTTTTGGTAAAAACTCAACTTGTCGTGTTTGGAGGAGAAAGAATGCTGAGTTGCATCCAAAGAACACCATACCTACTGTGAAGCATGGGGGTGGAAACATCATGCTTTAGGGCTGTTTTTTTGCAAAGGGACTAGGATGACTGATCCTTGTAAAGGAAAGAATGAATGGGACCATGTATCGTGAGATTTTGAGTGAAAACCTCCTTCCATCAGCAAGGGCACTGAAGATGAAACGTGGCTGGGTCTTTCAGCATGACAATGATCCCAAACACACCGCCCGGGCAACGAAGGAGTGGCTTCGTAAGAAGCATTTCAAGGTCCTGGAGTGGCCTAGCCAGTCTCCAGATCTCAACCCCATAGAAAATCTTTGGAGGGAGTTGAAAGTCTGTGTTGCCCAGCGACAGCCCCAAAACATCACTGCTCTAGAGGAGCTCTGCATGGAAGAATGGGCCAAAATACCAGCAACAGTGTGTGAAAACCTTGTGAAGACTTACAGAAAACGTTTGACCTCTGTCATTGCCTACAAAGGGTATATAACAAAGTACTGAGAAGAACTTTTGTTATTGACCAAATACTTATTTTCCACCATAATTTGCAAATAAATTCTTTAAAAATCAGACAATGTGATTTTCTGGATTTTTTTTTTCTCATTTTGTCCCTCATAGTTGAGGTATACCTATGATGAAAATTGGAGACCTCTCTCATCTTTTAAGTGGGAGAACTTGCACAACTGGTGGCTGACTAAATACTTTTTTGCCCCACTGTAAATGTTTCTAAAACTGAAGGCATGTATTTCACTAAAATAGTGAGAGTGTCACCTGACCCTGACACACATGTTAATGGAGGAAAAATACCAGTTGTTAGCCAATATAAATATCCTGGGTTAAAAATAGATTCACAGCTTTCCTTTAAAGCCCATATTGCTAAATTGTGTAAAAAAATCAAGTTAAATCTTGCAAATTTTCGTGCAATTCGAAATGAAATGTCAACTGAAGCCGCAAAAATATACTTGCATTCAATGATTCTCAGTCACTTCAACTATTGCCTAACTAGCTGGTCCCAGGCGGGTTTGAGTGCAAAAAAACCATTGGAAGTTTTGTACAAACAAGCAGTTAAAGTTATGGATAAAAAACCTAGGCATTATCATCATTGTGCAATTTAAAAAAAAATACAGTCTTTTAAATTAGGATAGTCTTCATACATTTGCAAATTTAAATTTGATTTATAAAGTACTGCATGATTTGGCTCCAGATCCTCTGGCAGAGTTCATCAGCCAAAGAAACAGCTCTGAGCGTGTCACTCGAGGCTCTGTCAGAGGTGACTGTTTCATTCCTCTGCGCAGGAGTACTTTCAGTAAGTCGGCCTGGTCAGTGAGGAGCGCTAGTGAGTGGAACTCAGTACCTGAGGAGGTTAAACTGCTTACAACATACAAGGCCTTCACAAAAAAATTGAAAATGTGGCTTATAAACACCTACAGATGCCAACACTAAAAGATAAGTCTGTTGTGATGTTTGATGTTGTGATTAAATGTACCATTTGTTATGATAGATAGATAAGTTTATTTGACAGGGACAGTGCAATAAACATAAGACAGTTAATCAATGACAATCAATCTGATGTGTTGCACAAAGAGTGTATAGCTATTAGCTAATTTGCAACTCTTGTCCCTGGATGGGCTTTAGAAAAGAGAATCAAGTAAAATGAAAAAAGAAAAACAGAATACACAATAACCACATATATCAATGCAAAAAAGATTATAAATACATTATAAATACACAATTATAAATATTATAAATATTATAAATACACAAATATAACAACCTGATTCACATTTGCCTATTTCAGGCCTCCCTCCCTTCGTCACTCACTATAAACAAACACATTCATTCCTTCCCTTCATTAAATACACAATTATAAATATTATAAATACACAAATATTTGTAATATTAAAAATAATAATACACAAAATAAAAAAATTATTATTAAAAATAATAATAAATACACAAATCACTTCCGCCCTCCAGAGAGAGCAGTCGCTTCTTCTCTTCTCTCCTGCTCCCTGCCTCTCCCTCCCTAACTGACTGGATCCCAGCTTGCTATTGTCTGTGTCTGCGTGGCTCTTCTACTGGTGATTCATCCTAACGAAATTATGGATTTAGTAAGCTGGGCTTTGAACGTAATCGACACTGTCTTCTCAACGAGGAAATCGGGTCCGGGGGAGCCCATCTGTCCTGCAGGTACTGCTGTTGCGGGTTATATTAACGACACATATAATTGGAAACTTATGTGTCTGTGCGATCTTTCAATTGAAGATATAGAAGATATATATCTATTTGGCGCTACGGTCTCAGGACTTCTACTGATCGGCTTTGGGATAGTCCTGGTGTATCGAAAATTAAAAAGATGGACAGAGCTTATCAAAAAGCTGACCCTGCGAAGCTCTTTCATCAATTCGACCAGCTGGGAAGGACTCTGATAGCGGCTAATGGAGAACTGAACAGAAAGATTGAAAACATCACGGTGGCACTAAGAGCTCTCCAGGATATGATTTCAAAGCCTGGCAACGATGGAATTATGGAGCACTGAACCCATAAGAGAATGGAAAGTTTTTCTCTGAACGTCAGTGCTCATTCAACCTGTTTTCGGCGCCCTCAGCACTCAGTCCTCCTGGATGAAGATAACAGTATAAATGTTGATTTTCCCCTTCATAAACATCTGGCGTTCAGTATCTGAACTCTCAAGGACAGCACCATGTGTCTGACTCAGAGAATTTCCATCTGCCGTGCTCAAGGACATGTGCCTCTGACTTTCAGACACTAGTCATAACATCTGCTGAGAGAGAGATCTTTGCTGTCCACCAGTAACTGATAACTGCATCCAACACTCACACGACTGACCCATTTATACTGATGAAAGACACACATTCACTGTTCTCTCTACTGTTGCTGTTTGTTAAGTGTGACTCATTGTCTGCTAATTGTGCATTGAGGGTTTTTTTCTGTGTGATCATAATTCGGCTCACTTGAGCTTATTTGAGCTTATGAGCGTTATTTTGATAACTATGTTTTTTCTCTCTGCCTATTGTTTTTTTCCTTGACACTTGCCCTCTATTCCCCTCCTGTTGACAGGCACCTCATCATGGCTTGCCGCGTCATTGGGATGCGTCTTTCAGGCGCACCCAATGTCAAGTCAAATTCCTCGTATGTTTACTTGTAAATGTGCTTGGCAATAAACTTCATTCTGATTCTGATTCTGATGTAACAACCTGATTCACATTTGCCTATTTCAGGCCTCCCTCCCTTCGTCACTCACTATAAAACACATTCATTCCTTCCCTTCATTCACTCACACCCTGCAGACAATTATTTCATACATGGGTACATTCTTGTTTATTTTTCAGCCAGTTTTTAACCTTTTTAGTGAATGTTTTAAAGTCTGTTATTATTTTAATTACATTTCGCATTGTGTTCCAGATGTGACTGCCCTTTATAGAGAAAGCTGTTTGTCCAAATGTGATTCTGCGGTGGAATATTTTACAGTTATTGTTAACAGAACTCCTAGTGGCTCTGCTGCTGTCCTGTCTTTGGATGAAACCAGCAAGTGGCTTGGGTGCTGATTTATGGAAACATTTGTAAGTTAATTTCAGAAAACAGAGGTCAATGAAACTCTCAAAACTCAATAGGTTGTATTTTTTTAAAAATATTACAGTGATGCCACCTAATGGGCTTTTTGTCCAAGATTTTTAGGGTTTGATTATATAATGAACCTATATGTCTTACTGTGGAAGGGGCTGCTTGAGCCCAGACTGTCAAACAGTATGATATATGAGAGAAAACCATAGAATGCATATACAGTACAGCTGCTTCGTAAGATATGTAATATCTAATTAATTTAAAGCAGTTCAGATTTTTTTTTTACTGTTTTTGAAATTTTCTTTATATGAAGATTAAATTTGAGTTGAGGATCTAGTACAATGCCAAGGTATTTGAATTCTGTAACTAAACTGATGTCATGATCATGTATATTAACTTTAAAACGTTGCAGGTTACATTTTTTGATTGAAAAGCACATTGAGACTGTTTTCTGAAGGTTCAGCAATAGATGGTTCTGGAGGAGCCACTCTTGGACATCAACCATACTTGTAGACAGTACATCTGCGGCCTGTGCTGGAGTCTTGGCAGCTGTGTAAATAACTGCATCGTCTGCATAAAGTTGGCATGTTGCAGTTGAGCAGTGTAATGGCAAGTCATTAATAAAAATGCTGAAAAGTAAAGGACCAAGAATGGACCCTTGTGGGATACCCATGCGGTTGTTTAAAAATGAGGATTTATCCTGGTGAACTTTTACACACTGTTCTCTATTCTGGAGATAAGATGCAAACCATTCTAATGTATCTGGGGAGAAGTTAAAAGATACCATTTTGGATAAAAGCAAACTGTGGTTTACAGTATCGAAAGCCTTTTTGAGATCTAGAAAAACAGCTCCTACCACATTACCCCTGTCCAAGGACTGTTTGACATTTTCAATAAGGCAACAATTTGCTGTATATGTTATATGTTATATGTATATGTTATTTGTTACATTAGTGCCCTCTTAAATGTCTAACCATGTTTTTTTCTTGTAGATGCATTTTACTGCTTTTTTACATCTTGGCCAGGGGACTACAGATGAAAACTAGCCTTTTGGCTAATTCTAGCTTTTTTAACCATGTATAATCATGTGTTTTATGAAACTGCATTGTCCCTTTTCAAATAAACTAAACTAAAGTATTCCTTCCATCGCCCAACAATATTCCCAGTTGAAGTCAGCAGCTCTCCATCTGCACCATACATACTGTGGACAGGGAGCTGCTTCCCCATTCTGAGTCACTGGACAGTTTTGCTCCATGCCTTCACCAAACTCCTCCCACATCCGAGTTTTAGCTTCAGCAACTGCTCAAGCTGCACTCCACTTGGCCTGCAGGTACAACTCAGCTGCTTCAGGAGTCCCACAAGCCAACCAAGCTCAATAGGACTCCTTCTTCAACTTAATGGAACCCTCACCTCTGGCATCCACCATTTGGTTTGGGGGTTGCCACCATGAGAAGCACCAACAACCTTGTGGCTACAGCTCTGAACAGCCGCTTCAGCAATGGAGGTAAAGATCATGGCCCATTCAGATGTCTCCAGTCTCCTTCAAGATGTGGTCAAAGTTCTTCCGGAGGTGGGAGTTGAAGACCTCCCAGACAGGGGCCTCAGCCAGACGTTCCCAGCATACCCTCACTATATGTTTGGGTCTGCTGGGTCTGAGTGGCATCCTCCCCTGCCATCGGATCCAACTCAACACCAGGTGGTGATCAGTTGACAGCTCTGCATCTCTGTTCACCTCAGAGTCCAAGACATATGGTTGCAGGTCTGATGAAATGATAACACTAGAAATACACTCAGAGAGTACATACCTCCACCAAGGCTGCTTCAAGGTTCTTGGTGGAGGTCTGCATTCTCAGATCACCACCAAAATTTAATGGGTTCATCCTTGGCCCAAAGGCTACCTCTGGTGAAAATTTCATCAAAATCTGTCCAGTAATTTTTGCATAATCCTGCTAACAAGCAGACAGACAAACAGACAAACCACCCCGATGACATTGCTTCCTTGGCGGATGTAAAAATCGATCATTGACCTGCGACCTAGGATGTCCTGGTGCCAAGTGCACATATGGACACCCTTATGCTTGAACATGGTGTTCATTATGGAAAAAAAAACTGGTTATTACAGAAGTCCAATAACTGAACACCACTCAGGCTGAGATTGGGCAGGCTGTTCCTCCCAATGACATCCTTCCAGGTTTCACTGTCATTGCCCACATATGCATTGAAGTCCCCCAGTAAGACGATGCAGTCTCCAGAAGGAGCACTTTCCAGTACACTAGTCAGGTACTCCAAAAATAGTGGGTGCTCTGAACCATTATTTGGTGCACAGGCACAAGTGATGGTCAGAACCCGTTTCCTAGACCAAAGGTGCAGGGACACAACCCTTTCTTCCACTGACGAGAACCCCAATATAGAGGAGGCCAGATGGGGGGATACGAGAACACTCACTCCTGCTCACCGCCTCTCACCTGGGACAACTCCAGAAAAAGCCAAGGTCCAACCCCTTGTAACCCAGTGTTAAAAACGCGAATAAAATTATGAATGTCGATACCGCTTTAAGAAGAAGGGGGGGGGACATTCATTTCACAATGGGAGTAGATAGTTTAACGTGAATTAAATTATAAATATTGATACTGCTTTTAGAAAAGAAAAACACCCATTTTACAATGGGAATACATAATTTGAATATGAATATTTAAATAAATATATATTCATAAATAGTAGGAACATTTTCTAGAAGGTTCTGATAAAGTTCCTAGTGTTATGTGTTGATATTTCGAGTAACCAATGGCTGTGCCATTGCTGGGTCACGCCACCCAATGGGTTAAGCGCTCTCTCCCTGGGTCTGGGATGACTTGCATTTTTGGCTCAGTCACGCCAGACGACGAAAGACACAGACCAGAGAGAGAGAGACGGTCCTTGGTGATATGGCGACACTATCGTGCTGGTAGCAGCCTTTGCCTGGATAAAATCCTTGAAACTGATTGGGATCCAAAGGTTGTCGACGCCGTTGAGCGCGGGAACTCCACTGAAGCGCGAGCCACTTGGCATGGTCAGGTTCTTTTTTTTTTTTTTTTCTCTTCCTTTGGACTGGTTTGACCAGAGCGTGGATTCTCCAAATCTGGATGGTGAGCCGAAGCCCGAACCCTATGAACTGCTAAAGGTGACTCCACTAGTCACCTGGAAAGGACCAAAACAAGAACTGTGAATATTGTAAATATAATTTGGAGTATTTTGTTTTTATTTATTCTATTTTATCGCGCTGTGTTTTTGTTCATATGTACCTATCTGTGAAATAATATATATAGTTGCAAGTTCCATATACGGCTGTGTATGTGTCATCTGTTGTTGCACCTCCCAGGCTCCTACGAACCCAGAGTCAGTCTGACCTGGCCCAATTATCCCTCTGCCCAGGTAGAAAAGTTAAGGTAAATACATTGCCATAACACACCACGACCAAAAAGGGTACTACACCTAAAGTGAGTAGGGTGAGTGGGTGTTAGTAAGGGTTACACACAAAAATCTGGCGAACGCAGGTGTTAGTGGGTGTTACCCTGTTACCCTGGTATTACCCCAGTGATATTATACCCTGTATTACCCCCATTGTATTACAGTGGTATATTGTTACAAAAATTTGGCGAGACAAGTAAGTGTCACAGGGTTACACCCTCACTAGGAGACTGGCTCCTGAGCCCAAGCTGCATGCCGAGGTGAGCCTGACTATATCTAGCCGGTATCTCTCAACCTTGTGCACAAGCTCAAGCTCCTTCCCTGCCACAGAGATGACATTCCACGTTCCAAAAGCCAGTTTAGTAAACTGGGGATTGGACCGCCAAGGTCTCTGCCTTCGACTGCCGCCCAATCCACATAGCATCATGCCCCCATGATCCCTCCTGCAGGTGGTGAGCCCAATAAAGGGCAGACCCACGTGGCTCATTTGGGCTGAACCCAGCTGGGTCAATGGACAAAAACCCTTCCACTAGGTGCTTGCCGTTGAGCCCCTTCTCCAGGCCTGGCTCCAAGGCGGGGCCTCGGTAATCCCATACTGGGCGGAGTACACTGAATCCTTGATTGAACATTCATCATGAGACTCTATTGGATCAATCTTTCTCTGGTCCTTCACTATCACTACCAGGGGCGATGCCCCGTCAACATAGATCCTGGGATCACAAGGGCTTGCAAACCCTACCACCACAATAAGGTGGCAATCCATGAGGGAAGGCTTTGCAACATCTTTAGCATAATTCTTATTGTTAAATGTCTGCCTACCTCATATTTTACGTCTCCTCCAAGGGCATCAAGGTCTAGGTGGACATTCTTCAGTAGTGTGTCTGAGCCATGAGAACTTGGCTGAAAAAGAAACAATATCTAGGTTCATGAGGACATGAGGTACAGTTAGGCCCAAAAATATTTGGACAGTGACACAAGTTTTGTTATTTTAGCTGTTTACAAAAACATATTCAGGATACAATTATATAATCAATATGGGCTTAAAGTGCAGACTCTCAGCTGTAATTTGAGAGTATTCACATTCAAATTGGAGCAAGGGTTTAGGAATTACAGCTCTTTAATACGTAGCCGCCTCTTTTTCAAGGGACCAAAAGTAATTGGACAATTGACTCAGAAGGCTGCGAAAAAAAATAACAAGGCTGCATGGGCTCTTCCCTCGTTAACCTGTCATCAATTAAGCAGTTAAAAGGTCTGGAGTTGATTCCAGGTGTGGCGTTTGCATTTGGAAGCTGTTGCTGTGAACACACAACATGCAGTCAAAGGAGCTCTCAATGGAGGTGAAACAGACCATCCTGAGGCTGAAAAAAAAAAAAAGAAGAAATCCATCAGAGAGATAGCAGAAATGTTAGGAGTGGCCAAATCAACAGTTTGGTACATTCTGAGAAAAAAAGAGTGCACTGGTGAGCTTGGGAACTCAAAAAGGCCTGGACGTCCACGGAAGACAACAGTGGTGGATGATCACAGAATCCTTTCCATGGTGAAGAACAACCCTTCACAACATCCACTCAAGTGAAGAACACTCTCCAGGAAGTAGGTGTATCAGAGAGTAAATACAAAGGATTCACCACAAGGTGCAAACCATGAATCAGTCTCAAAAATAGAAAGGCCAGAATTGACTTTGTCAAAAAACACCTGAAGAAGCCAGCCCAGTTCTGGAACAGCATTCTTTGGACAGATGAGACTAAGATCAACCTGTACCAGAATGATGGGAAGAAGAAAGTTTGGAGAAGAATTGGAACAGCTCATGATCCAGAGCACTACATCTTCTGTAAAACATGGTGGAGGCAGTGTGATGGCATGGGCATGCATGGTTTCCAATGGCACTGGGTCACTTGTGTTTATTGATGATGTGACAAAAGACAGAAGCAGCCGGATGAATTCTGAAGTGTATAGGGATATACTTTCTGCTCAGATTCAGCCAAATGCAGCAAAGTTGACTGGACGGCGCTTCACCAATGATCCAAAACATACTGCAAAAGAAACCCAGGAGTTTTTTAAAGCAACGAAGTGGAATATTCTGCAATGGCCGAGTCAATCACCAGATCTCAACCCAATCGAGCATGCATTTCACTTGCTCAAGACAAAACTTAAGGCAGAAAGACCCACAAACAAGCAACAACTGAAGACAGCTGCAGTAAAGGTCTGGCAAAGCATCACAAAGGAGGAAACCCAGCGTTTGGTGATGTCCATGGGTTCCAGACTTCAGGCAGTCAATGCCTAAAAAGGATACTCAACAATATATTGAAAAGTAACATTTTACTTAGGGTTATGTTTATTTGTCCAATTACTTTTGAGCCCCTGAAATGAGGAGTGTTTGTATAAAAATAGCTACAATTCCTACATGTTTAATCATATATTTTTGTTCAACTCCTTGAATTAAACCTTAAAGTGTGCACTTCAATTCCATTGTAGTTGTTTCATTTCAAATCCAATGTGGTGGCATGCAGAGCCCAAATCATGAAGATTGTGTCACTGTCCAAATATTTCTGGGCCTAACTGTATATTTTAGAGAGCTACAGAGAGCCAAGCTAACCTTGGTTTCTGAAATTTTGTCCTCATCATCGTCAAAACCAGGCAACGAGAGCGACACCCTCTCTTCTTTCCTGCTGTCTAAAATGGTAGATATCCCACTGCTTCGAGGACCCTGAACAGAAATAATAATAATTACAGCTGATAATTTATGCTGTTGGGAGAGGACAAAAATGTAAATTCTTAATATACTGTAACAATGTGATTTTTACCCAGAGGGATGTCTTAAGGGGTTCCAGACCACCAGAGCTGCCAAGGGACCCCCGGAGAGCAGGGGCAGATCCAGAAAGAGGGCCTTGGCCCAGAGAGTCTGCACCTCTCAGAGGAGCTAAGCTGGGCAGCGGCAATGGTAAGGGTCCAGCTGAAGAATTCAGTGTCTATGGAAAACAGACAAATTCTGTAATCACTGAGTCCTTTGGAGTTACCAAGAGAAAATCTGAATTGCTTCAGTGTTGTCTCAGAAAATACCAAATGTGCCACTAATAATTAATTTATAACGAACTAGTGAGTACCTGTGCATGTCCGTCCATAGCTGTGCATGCCCATAGAAAGCATGTGTAAGCAAGTATTTCTGCATGCCCGTAGAAAGTTACTGTTACCATGGCAACACTAACCATAGTGAAACCTGTCTTTGATCTTTGACGTCACCACTCGTTCAGTGATGCCTGCCTTTGTTCTGTGATGCCTGCCTTTGATCTTTGATGATGTCATAGCGAGTGCTATGATCATTGAGTGATGACTGCCTTTGATCTTTGATGATGTCATAGTGAGTCCTGTGATCTTTGATGATGGCATAGCAAGTCCAATGATGCCTGCATTTGATCTTTGATGATGTCACAGTGAGTCCTATTACACAGGGTTGCAAAAATATTTATTTTGTAAGTTGTCTGTTTTTTCAACTGATTTAAGACAATTTTGCACCGCTGAATCCGAAAATGACATCCGTTTCTCTCGATCAGGTGCTAAGCAAAAACCTGTACTTAGTACTGTGCATGTACTTACCTTTACATAAAGGAAAGTACATGTAAATTGAATGTTATGTCATCATTGTTCAAAATTCAGAGAATTTCAAGACATAAAAAGAATCTTGCATCATAAAAAGCAAAAATACCCGTACATGTAAACAAAAACGTATAAAACAACATGTGGCCATAATTCAAAAAGTTGACCTGATTGAGCAAAACCAATGTAATTTTTGGATTCAGCACATCAAAACTGTCCTAAATCAGTAAATCAGCTAAAAAAAACAGACAATAAATTTGGTGTTGACCAGTTATCTTTGATGATGCCATAGCGAGTCCTATGATCGTGAGTGATGCCTACATTTGATCTTTGATGATGTCATAGCGAGTCCTATGGTCGTGAGTGATGCCTGCCTTTGATCTTTGATGTCCCATGATCGTGAGCATGATGCCTGTCTTTGATCTTTGATGATGTCATAGTGAGTCCTATGATCGTGAGTGTTGCCTGCCTTTGATCACACACAGACACACAATTTTTTTTCTTGAATCACTCTATACTATGGTGTCTATATGACATCATGTAGACGTCATGTAGAGATCATAGGAACATCATAGGCGATCCTATGATCTTTCAGCAATGCTCCTGACCAGTTAGGAGTGATGATTTAAGAGTGAAGTACATGGCGGTAACGCACCTGTAAGCTGGTTGCCAACTGCCAATCAAATTGAGAAGAAGAAGAGTTTATGAAGCTAACTAACTGTCTTATAGAGGGGATGCACTGAAACAGAATTTTTGGCAGTTACAGGACGGTTACCATAGCAACACACCACTGAGTGGCAATCACATGCGACAGCTTTAGGCTGCGTGTCCACAGGGAAAGTAAAAACTTCTTCTTTTAGATTTGATTGGCGGTTGGCAACCAGCTTACAGGTGCATTACCGCCACTGACTTGATTATAATCACTTGATATCTTTGTATCAGGAGTTCTTATCGTAAAGTAAAAATGCTCTTGACCTCTTTGCCTGAGCACTTTTCATGTGCTTATTAAAAAGAACTCTGCCCGGTATCCTGGCAGCCACTTGACCTGTCACTCAAAGCATGATGGGGATTTCAGATTTTGCTCTGAAACCCTCCACTCACTGTAATAAATCACATCAAAGTGGTAAGAAAATACAAATCCCTCCATGCTCTGACTGTTAAATATTGATCATAGTGTGCTTTTAGGCTGATTCTGATTGGCTGGTGAGAGAGGTGTGTAGCTGGTGAACGTTGCATCGCTCCGAAAGTTGAACTTTTTTCAGCTTTCAGCACCATGAGCGCAGCAACAAAACACACTGACCGCTGAGAGTGCTTTTGCACCAAGAGCACTGAGCACATTAAGTGCTGGACTACACAGAAAATGAACAGAAAATAGTGGCCCACAGCAGAAACCAAACAAAATATTTAGTCACAGAGCACTTTTTTTCACTTTAGATGTGAACACCAAGCCATTTACAGTGGCAATAAAAAGTCTACACACCCCTGTTCAAATGCCAGGTTTCTGTGATGTAAAAAAAATAAGACCAAGATAAATCATTCCAAAACTTTTTTCCACCATTAATGTGACCTATAACCTGCACAACCAAACTAAAAACCAAACTGCAATCTTTTAAGGGGAAAAATAAAAAACTAAAAAACTTACAATTACCTGGTTGCATAAATATGCACACCCTTAAACTAATACTTTGTTGCAGTACCTTTGGCTTTTATTACAGCACTCAAGTCTTTTTGGGCAGGAGTCTATCAGTGTGGCACTTCTTGATGTGGCAATATTTGCCCACTCTTCTTTGCAAAAACGCTGCAAATCTGTCAGATTGCGAGAACATCTCCTGTGCACAGCTCTCTTCAGATCACTCCACAGATGTTCAATCGGATTCAGGTCTGGACTCTGGCTGGGCCTTTCTAAAACCTTAATCTTTTTCAAGTGAATCCATTCTTTTGTTGATTTGGATGTGTGCTTAGGGTCAACGTCGTACTGAAAGATGAAGTTCCTCTTCATCTTCAGCTTTCTAGTAGAAGCCTGAAGGTTTTGTGCCAACAACAGCCAAGATTACATGGGCAAAATTTCTTCAATCTGATTACAATTCAGATCAGAACTTTACCGTTTACATGGATCCTGAAAAAGCTGATCTGATTAGGATGTGTGTTTCCATGTGTCACATGTTTGAACAGACTAAATCATTTTGACATGCGCACTTCAACATTTCGACATTCCGAAATGAGTAGAATAAGAAGCAACATCCGTTGTAAACAAACCCCACTTCATGTCTTTCTCATTTTCAAATGGACCTGTATTGTGTTATTCAGACTGTACTTTTGCTTCTGCTGGTCTCCGTAACAAAGCTACAAGTACATACTTCTGCATATGACGAACAGAGGGAGACAGCAGGACGATACAGACCAGTTTTGTTTTACTTCTGCCATGTTTTCCGCTAGCTGCTGTAAAGATGTAAATACGTTACATCGACGTGTGGCTGACATACAGACATGCGCAGTAAACATATTTTCGACTCAAGCTTCGGAAAAAGTGTTTATATGCACCCCAATCAGAATATCATCATCATCATCATCATCATAGCAGTCAGTCGTGGGCGACAATGACTGTTTCATTTAGGTCTGATCAGATTCCTCCATGCAGCTCTGTCCTTAGCCTTCCGCTGCCAGGAACTCCTGGCTATAGCCAACTTCTTCAAGTTTCTTTTTACAGTGTCTTTAACGCCTTGCACTCTGGTCAATTTCCCTAAAAACGCCAAAAAATAACGTACCCAAAGTAAATCAAAAGCTGTTCTTCAACCCTTTACAGCTTCTTCATGGGGTTGGTCTCATTTAAAAGAAAACACTTTGAATTTTTTGGCAAAACAGTCATAATCTCTCTAAGTGCTCCGGCTACTGAGTAACAAGTCATCTAAACATACTGAACTTGAAGAAAATAAATTTCACCTGGGTGTTTTTTTGGATACAAATGCTTGCAAATAACACACAGCTGTCAGATCCGGGCTGGAAAATGCAACAGAAATGTAGAACCAAGTGTTATCCAGCTGAGGTCAAAATTTTGTAACAATACCACAAAAAATGAATATATTACACAGCTTTTTTCTTAGGTTGTTCCCAGGCGTTTTTGAACTGTGCCAAATGGCACAGTTTGGAAAAACGTCTAACTTTTGAATGATTCAATATAGAAGCTTGATGTTGGGCTCTAATGAAAGGTGACACTCAGGGCTCTGTGTGTGTGTGTGTGTGTGGGGGGTTGTTTATTCATTCATTCATTCATGAATGAATGAACAAACAAGCCCCCACACACAAAGAGGCATGCCACGTAAAAAATGTGTGGCTTTTTTTTTTTACAAGAAAAAATAACCTACAGTGCACTAAAAATTATACTAAAATATCTGTAATGTAGAGGATAACAACTCCCACCCCCACCCCCGCTACAGAGGACGGACATCATCCATCGCCACATGACGGACCGCGGTGACGGTGCGCCGCGGTCTACTACACACAGTTGTACTAAAATATCTGCAATAATATCTGCAATCCGCTACAGAAGAGTAGCGGGGAGGGGGGGGGGGCGGCGTTCACGGTCTGGACGCGGCGCACAAACCGTGTCCAGTCCGTGCGCCGCGGTCTTCATGTTACGATGACGCACAGTTGTAATTTACCGATCGGTCAAAAGTCATTTTGATTACATTTTTCAGGGATAAAGAATAATTTAGCTTATAACACTTACCTGTCCACAACAGCAGTGTCGCTGGCGAACTGCTCTTCCTCATTGTCAGACGAACATGACGCTGGTCCTCTTGTTTCGGACTCGTGGTTCTGGTCACGCAACCCGGTCAAACCATAATTCCATTATTGCGGTTTTGCGCTTCCATGATTGCGGTTTTAGCGAACGATTTTTCAAAACAAATAAGAACAGTAGTAAGAAAAAAAGACTGGCGAATGCCTGTGTGTCACCCAGCCTTACACAAAACAAATTTTATGCAAGGGACGCATGCTTTCGAACTTCTGTGCTTCAATTGGCTCACTGTATTCGCAGCCGTTGGTAGGCGGGTCCTTCTTGCTAGGTTTTCAGTCATTGGTTCTTCAAGGTTTCAGAAAACCAATTCAAGGCTCTTATTAGTCGAATGAGAGGTCAATCACATCTAAACCAATCAAAGCACTCCTTTGGCTTTCTGTTCGCAGCTGTGTCTGTAGTGGAAGAACGGAAATGCAGCTTTTTTTTTTTTCAGTGCGCCCTAGGACGCACAGTGTGCGTACTAGGGTGCCCTCGTGCA
Source organism: Pholidichthys leucotaenia (assembly GCA_020510985.1). Classification (NCBI taxonomy): domain Eukaryota; kingdom Metazoa; phylum Chordata; class Actinopteri; order Cichliformes; family Pholidichthyidae; genus Pholidichthys; species Pholidichthys leucotaenia. The sequence continues at coordinate 122,270,987 of CM035847.1, read as the reverse complement.
CTCTAGGACGCAGAGACGTGTCCGCCCGCGGTACACCGGAGTGCAAGAGGTTAAATCTGATCCTGAGGTTAAATCAAACCTGATTGCGTTTGCCCTTGCATAACTGTGAGTAGAGTAACTGTCGAGGGAGACGCTGGTGGTCCATCCTCTCAACATGTCCGAGCCATCTCAGGTTCATCTGTATTAGCATGTCCTCCATTGATGGTAGACCAGCTTGTTTCAAAACTTCTATGTTGGTTATCTTGTCTTTCCATGAGATGTTCAATATGACTCGAAGGTGTCTCATCAAGTACGCATGGAGTTTCTTTACCTGCACTCTGTAGACAGTCCAAGTTTCAGCACCGTACAATAGAGTAGCCAGTACTGTCGCTCTGTACACTTTGCATTTCACATGGATAGACACGTTGATTGTTCCACAGTCTCTCCCTCAAGTCTCCAAACACCGCGCTCGCTCTTCCCGTTCTGAGAGATAGCTCATCCTCCAGCTTAGCATTGTCTGAAACCGTACTCCCGAGATAAGATAAGATAAGCCTTTATTAGTCCCACAATGGGGAAATTCCAGGATTGCAACAGCACAGGGATAGCAACACTCAGAAGGCAAGAAAAAACAAGAACAGCTAGTATACATATGTATATATATATATATATATATATATATATATATATATATAGACACACAGTGCGGAGCATTGTGGTTGGTGGATGTGCAGCAGAAAGTCTAAGCTCTCTCTCCGCGGATGCGGCGGGCCAGCTGGATGTCTTTGGGCATGATGGTGACCCTCTTGGCGTGGATGGCGCACAGGTTGGTGTCCTCGAAGAGACCCACCAGGTAGGACTCACTGGCCTCCTGCAGAGCCATGACGGCGGAGCTCTGGAAGCGCAGGTCGGTCTTGAAGTCCTGAGCGATCTCCCTCACCAGGCGCTGGAAGGACAGCTTACGGATGAGCAGCTCCGTGGATTTCTGGTAGCGACGGATCTCACTCAGAGCCACGGCACCGGGCCTGTAACGGTGAGGCTTCTTCACTCCGCCGGTGGCCGGAGCGCTTTTTCCTAGCAGCCTTGGTGGCTAGCTGCTTCCTGGGGGGCTTTAGATACTTGAAAGTTTTACACTTGCCTAGTGGCTCTGTACCAATGCTGATCTCTTCTGGTAGTGATGTTGATAACTGGAGCTTTGGTGGTTGATTAGGGCACTCTGTCTTCTTAATGTTGATTTTGAGGCTGAACTGGCTAGCTGCTCTTTCAAATTTCTCCACTAAAGATTGCATATCTTCCACACTGTGTGCAACAAGTACCAGTGCTTGGATCTTGGGTGCATCCATGTCTTCTCGTGTGTGTCCTTGTGCTTAAAGGGCCTATATCATGCTATTTTAAGCCTTTCAGAGTAAACTATATGCATGTATGTGATAGTATATTACCTTTGGTACATTGGAGAATGAATTTCTTATGAAATATGAGTTATTTTCGCGAGCTACTTTTCCAACCCGGAAGTAAGATGCCTCGATCTCGGAGTCTCGGCCTCTTCTTCTTGTGGCTGCTGCCCATTTCATGACGTAACCCCTGAGCCGGCTGCTGCAGCGTGTTGCTGGGTTCCGCCCACGAAAACTTAGAAGACACTGTCTTACGTAAAAAAGCAAACAGTTGTTGTCACTGAGCAGATTAGGTGCGAGAGGAACTACTTCTTCACAGCGTCAATGCTAAAGTGAAAGAGTTTTGCCGATCACCGCTCTGTTAGCTGCACGGAGAAAGTGGGTGTGTGCGTTAGCCTGGGGATGGTGCTGGCAGCACAGGCACTTCCTGGAGTGGGCGGCTCACCCACGTTCATACGTATGAACGTGAGGACCCAGTCATTATCAGGGACAGGGTGGAGCAGCAGCTCAGAGAGCAGGGTTGAGGAGGAATACTCAGAGATGCGTGAATGGAGCAAAATACCACTTTGGGGGTGTTTTTGGTGAGGAATTAACATTATAACATGCTTAAAAGCTCAAAAAAGTCGATTTTGCATGATATAGGCCCTTTAAATATGAGTGTTGGTTATCACAAGGTTGTACTCTGAACATAGTGCAAGTAGGAGTTCTCCATTAGCACTGCACTTGCCTACTCCATGACTGCCTAGCACTCCTTTCCATTTCTCAGTGTCCGAACCAACTGTAGTATTAAAATCTCCATCGAATATCAGCCTGCCATCAGCCGGTACATGCCTGATAGTCTCACGTAAATCACTGTAGAACTTTTCCTTTGTCTCATCTGTGTTGGTCATTGTTGGGGCATACACACTGCTGAGTGTGGCATACATCTTCCGCTGTAGTGGGAGTCTCATAGTCATTATCCTGTCGTTGATTGGCACCGGTTCCTCATCAAGCATTGCTGCTATCTCCTTTCTAACTGCAAAGCCCACTCCTGCTTCTCCCCTTTCTTGAGTTGATTTCCCACTCCAAAAGAAGATGTACCCATGGTCTTCCAAACTGTCATATCCAGGCAATCTTGTTTCACTTAGTGCAGCTATGTCTTCATTGTACCTGCTCATTTCCAGGGCCACAAGCGCGGTCTGTCTTTCTGGGCGCCATGATGTTGATCTGTCCAACAGAGTGCGTACATTCCATTCTGCTACACATAAGGCTGCTGTTTTCCTATTCTTTTCTTGTCCTGCTCCTAATTTACTTTTCACTGCCTGTCGGAGTGTGAACAGATCAGCGCGAACCTTGTTGGCCCGGGTGACGTCCGAGCCGGTATGAGTTGCTTTCTGACTGACCATTTCATGAAACTGCTTGCAAAGTATTTTGAGTACCGCTAGCTTTTGCTGGACTAGCAGCACATTCTTGGCAAATAGAGGTATTATCAGTGGAAAGGACAAGCCGAGACAAACTGACTCCAGTATCTGTTGCAGTGACTGACCAGATGATAGGTTTGTTTATCTCTGCTCTTTGTGTAGTGCATGTCATGATGCACCGACTGGCACAGTCCACCACAGACCTTACGACAGATGTGTTTAACTGCCAGGATGTCCAGTCTCACCCTGTGTAACTGGGAGTGGTCCACCACAGACCTGTAGCAGATATTGTTTTTAGCTCTGCCAGGATGCCCCATTTCACCTTCCACGCCCTCAGAAGAGTGGGGTTGCCGGTTGTGTCGCCAATGGCCCAACCCATAAGACAGTTAGTACTGGTTTTAATGGTTATCCAGTAGCAAGCAGACCAATGCCTGACCTGACATATGTCTGTTATTCCAATCGGAATAACAATCGGCATAACCCACCTGTCTAAATCGGAATGAAATTTTGATCCGAATGAGTGTCATCGGGTCAGAATATTCAGATTGGTGTGTTTACATGAAGCATTTTTATTCCGATCAGGCTTTTAATCCAGTTACTTGTCTCCATGTAAACATGGCTAGTGACTGGTATTTGGAACTGTTCATAATTCCCTCCACCTTGACTAAGGCCCCAGTTCCAGCTGAAAAAAAACAACCCCAAAGCATGATACTGCTACCACCATGCTTCACTGTAGGTATGGTGTTCTTTTGGTGATAAGCAGTGTTGTGTTTGTACCAAATATACTTTTAGAATTATGGCCAGAAAGTTCAATCTTGGTTTCATCGAACATCACACATTTTCCCACGTGTTTGGGAGAATTCAAATGGCTTGGATGTTTTTTTTCGTAAGATAAAGCTTCCATCTTGCCACCCTACCCCATAGCCTAGACATATGAAGAAGACAGGAGATTGTTGTCACATGTACTAAACAGCCAGTACTTGCCAGAAATTCCTGCAGCTCCTTCAGTGTTGCTGTTGGCCTCTTGGCAGCCTCCCTGACCAGTTTTCTTCTCGTCTTTTCATCAATTTTGAAGGTATGTCCAGTTCTTCGTAATGGCACTATTGTGCCATATTTTCTCCACGTGATGATGATTGTTTTCACTGTGTTCCATGGTATATTTAATGCCTTGGAAATTCTTTTGTACCCTTCTCCTGACTGATACCTTTGAACAATGTGATCCTTCTGATGCTTTGGAAGCTCTTTGCGGACCATGGCTTGTACTGTAAGATGTGATTACAAAAATGCCAGGAAAACCCTTCTGGAACAGTTGAACTTTATTTGGGGCTAATCAGAGGCACTTTAAATGGTGGCAGGTGTGTGTTGACTCCCATTTAACATGAGTTTGAATGTGACTGGCTAATTCTGAACACAGCCACATCCACAGTTATAACAGGGTGTGCATATTTGTGCAATCAGGTTATTTTAAGTTTTTATTTTTCCCCTTAAAAGATTTCAGTTTGTTTTTCAATTGGGTTGGAAAGGTTATAGGTCACATTAATGGTGGAAAAAGTTTTGAAATGATTTATCTTGGTCTCATTTTTTTTACATCACAAAAACCTGGCATTTGAACAGGGGTGTGTAGAATTTTTATATCCACTGTACTTGATTGTAGTGATGTGTGGGTAAAGACCAAGGAGCACATGGTAAGTGAAGAACTGAAGAGAGCCTTTATTTATTTATTTATTTGCCAATTAATACAAGATGGAATGACAAGATTAGCTCTCCACAATGCAAGCAGATACTCTGTGTACTGCTGTGACTGAATACCGTGTGTATTTTTTGTGTGTTACTGCATACACCCTAATGCTGCCACTCATTTTTGCCACTCAGTGTTTTTAACTGCTGTAAGTTCTGTTTGGTGACATTTCTTCTTCATTTAGATTTGATTGGCGGTTGGCAACCAGCTTACAGGTGCATTACCACCATGTACTTCACTCTGTAAACATCACTCTGTGCTCTCTTGGTGACATCATACTCATCACCCTTCTTCTTCTTTTAGATTTGATTGGCAGTTGGCAACCAGTTTACAGGAGCCTTACTGCCACTGACTTGATTATCATCACTCTATAACATCCCCAGACAGCGTCCTCACTCCATCACTATATAAATTCAAGAAATCGCTGTCAGTGTGTGTGTGTGTGATGTCATGATCATGGGATCATAGGACAGCCTATGATGTCTGCATGATGTCCTATGATGACCCTATGATATCAGACAACATAGGACTCAAGATGCCGTCATATAGACAATAGGACTGGCTACAAGACCATAGGATTGCCTACGATGTCCCTGTGACGTCACCATAGGATTATCTATCATGTTCCTATGATGTCTACATGATGTCATATAGACAGCATAGTATAGAGTCACCTCTGATGTCCCTTTGATGTTTACATATGATGCCAGATACACATCATAGGACTGCCTATCCCTCAACCAGTGGTCAGAATGAAGAAGAAGAAGAAGAAGAAGAAGAAGAAGACCCACGAGATGGAGAGCAATACAATGAGAACTGCACGTCAGAAAAGATGCCACGAAGATGAAACACCTGAGGTTTGAGCAGTACGTCGCAGGCATGACTGTGAACAACACAGCCGTCTGAGACAGGAGGAGACCCTTCAGCAACGGTCATGCAGAAATACTTGCTTATTAAACTTGGTTTCTACGGGCATATAAGCATCGAACGGCCGCACCTCGGACACAGTCCAAGAATGCATAATTTTTTCACACATAAGGAGTTGTTCAGAACTCCTTATACAAAGATATAGAGTGATGATAATCAAGTCAGTGGTGGTAATGCAGCTGTAAGCTGGTTGCCAACCGCCAATCAAATCTAAAGAAGAAGAGGAAGATGGACGGGTATGCTAGTGGAAGACATTGTCAGTAGGGTGTATGAAGACATGACCGTTTGTGTGTGTGTCACGATCATAGCACTTGCTATGACATCATCAAAGATCACAGGCAGGCATCACTGAACGAGTGGTGACGGCAAACATCAAAGGCAGGGTTCACCATGGTTACTGTTGCCAGACAGACACATCATCAAAGATCAAAGGCAGGAATCACTGAACGAACGATGACGTCAAAGATCAAAGGCAGGCATCAGCATGGTTACTGTTGCCATGGTAACAGTAACTTTCTACGCGCATGCAGAAATGCTTGCTTACACCTGCTTTCTACAGCCATGTAGAAATACTTTATTCAAGAAATCTGTGCCTATGATGTCTACATGATGTTTATATGTCGTCCTATAGACACCATAGTAGAGTGATTCAAGAAAATCTGTGTGTGTGTCTGTGTGGACTCACGATCATAGGACATCAAAGATCAAAGGCAGGCCTCACTCACGATCACAGGATTCCCTATTTACATAATCAAAGATCAAACGCAGGCATCACTCACGATCTTAGCACTCGCTATGACATCATCAAAGATCATAGGACTCACTATGACAACATCAAAGATCGAATGCAGGCATCATAGGACTCGCTATGCCATTATCAAAGATCATAGAACTCGCTATGACACCATCAAAGATCAAAGGCAGGCATCACTGAACGAGTGCTGATGTGCCTTCTTACACCCTTGCTTACACCTGCTTTCTATGGGCATGCAGAAATATTTGCTTATACTTGGTTTCTACGGGCTTACACATGTATGCATGGGCATGCACAGGTATGCACTAGTACCCTCTATAGCCCAAATATTGACTTTTAAGTCAGCTAGTAAGCTAAAAAGTCAACAGCAGAAATGTTGCTGTTAAAGATAGCACTTTGGTGAACAACCTATTTTTCTTTATTTTTTCTTACCTACAGCTCTGGAATAAATTAAGAGAGCAAAGAGACCACCACAAAATTATCACTTTATCTGGCTTTACTATTTATATGTATACTAGTGCATACCTGTGCATGCCCGATACCCGTGCATGCCCAACAGAAAGTTACTGTTACCATGGCAACAGTAACTATGGTGAAACCTGCCTTTGATCTTTGATCTCACCACTTGTTCAGGGATGCCTGCCTTTGATCTTTGATGATGTCATAGTGAGTCCTATGATCGTGAGTGAAGCCTGCCTTTGATCTGTGACGTCATAGCGAATCCTATGATCTTTTAGCGAGTTCTATGATCGTGAGTGATGCCTGCCTTTGATCTCATAGCAAGTCCTATGATCTTTTTGAGAGTCCTACGACCATGACATCGTGCCAAAGACCTGCCTTTGATCTTTGATGTTGTCACTCGTTCACTGACGCCTGCCTTTGATCTGTGATGCCTGCCTTTGATCTGATGATGTCATAGTGAGTCCTATGATATTTGATGAGGTCATAGTGAGTTGTATCTTTGATGTCATCGCGCGCCCTATGATCGTGAGTGATGCCTGCGTTTTGAGCACATACCTGCTGTGCATGCCCGTGCATAACCATAGAAAGCATGTGTAAGCAACCATTTCTGCATGCCCGTAGAAAGTTACTGTTACCATGGCAACAGTAACCATGGTGAAACCTACCTTTGATATTTGACATCACCACCCATTCAGTGATGCCTGCCTTTGATCTTTGATGTCATAGTGAGTCCTATGATTGTGAGTGATGCCTGTGTTTGATCTTTGATGATGTCATAGCGAGTCCTATGATTGTGAGTGATGCCTGCCTTTGATCTGTGATGCCTGCCTTTGATCTTTGATGATGTCATAGCGAGTCCTATGACCACATACCTGTGCATGCCTGTCCATGACCATAGAAAGCATGTGTAAGCAACCATTTCTGCATGCCCGTAGAACGTTACTGTTACCATGGCAACAGTAGGTGATCTTTGACGTCACCACTTGTTCAGTGATGCCTGCCTTTGATCTTTGATGTCATAGTGAGTCCTATGATCGTGAGTGATGCCTGTGTTTGATCTTTGATGTCATAGCGAGTCCTATTATTTATTTAGCGAATGCAAAGTCCTTAAGCCAAGCAGTTGCCTCCTGGTTTGCTGTATGGAGGGTGTGTAATCCTCCTTCCAGTCTTTGGAGCGGGCAAGCCTCTATGATGTGTTCCATAGTTTGCTCCTCTCCACATGCGCACAGTGGGCTAGGGCTACTGCCCCATCTGTGAAGGCTGGCCAAGCAGGGGCCATGTCCAGTCCTGAAGCGATTGAGTGTAGACCACCGTCTCCTTGGGAGGTTGGTGCCCGGGACCTGTTGGTTGGGGTTTATCACCAGCTGTTTGTTTGGGACCTCCTTGGTTTCCCATTCCTCTTGCCAAGCTGTCTGGATGGTAAAGTCAGCTGGGGGAGGGTTTTTCCAAATCGGCCGTCTGGATGAAAGTCGGGCAGTGGGTGGGGTGTAGATATCTGCATGGATTGGTAAGTGAGGAAAATCTTTAACTTTTTGGAGCATCCTTTGAGTTAATGCTGCTCGCCGGATGTGTGGAGGGGCTATGTTTGACAGTACAGAGAGCCAGGGGAGTGGTGTAGAGCGGATTGTTCCAGTTATAGTTCTCATGGTTGAGTTGAGCTGGGTGTCTACATGGTGTGTGTAAGATGACCTGGACCAGACAGGGGCACTCGTCGCGCCCTCCGCCAGTACCCGGGCTTACCTGGGGAAGCTAATGATCCTACCAGCAGACTAAATTCGAAGAGACGACGCCTCTGTGCCAAGTCAAAGAAGAATCCTAGTCACAGTCCTAAAGCCGAAAGCGAGTCCTATGATCGTGAGTGATGCCTGCCTTTGATCTTTGATGTCGTATGATCGTGAGTGATGCCTGCCTTTGATCTTTGATGATGTCATAGCGAGTCCTATGATCTTTGATGACGCCATAGCGAGTCCTACGATCGTGAGTGATGCCTGCCTTTGATCTTTGATGTTGTATGATTTTGAGTGATGCCTGACTTCGTTCTTTGATGTCATAGCAAGTCCTATGATCGTTAGTGAAGCCTGCCTTTGACCTTTGATGATGTCATAGCAAGTCCTATGATCTTACAGTGAGTCCTATGATCGCGACAGAAATTAGTTATTACATTAGTGCATACCTGTTCATGCCCGTGCATGACCATAGAAAGCATGTGTAAGCAAGCATTTCTGCATGCCCGTAGAAAGTTACTGTTACCATGGCAACAGTAACCATGGTGAAACCTACCTTTGATTTTTGACGTCACCACTCGTTCAGTGATGTCTGCCTTTGATCTTTGATGATGTCATAGCAAGTGCTATGATCATGAGTGAAGCGTGCCTTTAATCTTTGATGTCACAGCGAGTTCAATGATCTTTTAGCGAGTCCTATGATCATGAGCCTTTGATCTCATAGCGAGTCCTATGATCAAGTCCTCGTGACAACAACACATGATATGGAGAGATTTCTTGAATTATATATAGAGTGATATGAGTGAAGTATGTGGCAGTAATGCACTTGTAAGCTGGTTGCCAACCGCCAATCCAATCTAAAAGAAGAAGAAGACATCGAGACATCGTGACAGGTAGAGATTTCTTGAATTACTAGTGCATACCCGTCCATGCCCGTAAAAACCAAGTATAACCAAGTATTTCTGCATGCCCGTAGAAAGCAGGTGTTAGCAAGTCACCACTCGGTTCAGTAATGCCTGCCTTTGATCTTTGATGATGTCATAGGGAGTCCTATGATCTTTGATGATGCCATTGCGAGTCCTATGATCTTTGATGATGTCATCATACAGACACCATAGGCTGCGAGTCCCATAGCGAGTCCTATGATGCCTGTATTTGATCTTTGATGATGTCATAGCAAGTCCTATGATGTTTGACTATATCATAGCGAGTCCTATGATTGCGAGTGATGCCTGCGTTTGATCTTTGATATCCTACGATGGTGAGTGAGCGTGAGTGATGCCTGCTTTTGATCTTAGATGATGGCATAGCGAGTCCTATGATCGTGAGTGTTTCCTGCTTTTGATCTTTGATGTCCTATGATCGTGAGTGAGTGTGAGTGATGCCTGCCTTTGATCACACACAGACACACACAATCATCCATCCATCCGTCTTTTTCTGCTTGATCCTTTTTGGGTCGTGGGGGGGGGGGGCTATCCCAGCATCTTTGGGTGAGAGGCAAGGTACACCCTGGACAGATTGCCAGTCCATCGCAGGGCCAACACTGAGAGACAGACAACCATTCACTCTCACAGTCATACCTCAGGACAATTTAGAATCCCCAGTTGATGCCAATTAACCTAACTTACATATTTTTGGCATGTGGGGGGAAACCGGAGAAATCCTGGAATAAACCCCCGCAGACACAGGAAGAACATGCAATCATCACTCTATAAATTCAAGAAACTATAAATTCAAGAAATCTGTGTGTCTGTCTGTCATGATCATAGGACATCATACAACGGCCTATGATGTCTGTCTGATGTCCTATGATGATCCTATGATCTCAGGCATCATAGGACTCGCGATGCCATCGTAAAGATATGATGTCTATATGATGTCATATAGACATATAGGCAGGTGACGTCATGTAGAATAGGACTTGCTATGACCTATGATGTTCCGATGATCTATAGATAGGATGGCTATATGACATCATATAGACATATAGACAGGTGTCTTTGACTATGTGATCAATGGCAGACATCCCTCATAGGTCATAGCAATGATGTCTGCATCATAGGACATCAAGCCTGCCTTCATGTCTTTATGATGTCAGATAGACATATAGGCAGGTGACATCATGTAGAGTAGGGCTTGCTATGACCTATGATGTTCCGATGATCAATAGATAGGATGGCTATATGACGTCATATAGAAATTTAGACAGGCGTCTGACTATGTGATCAACGGCAGACATCCCTCACAGGTTATAGCAATGATGTCTGCATCACAGGACATCAAGCTTGCCTTCATGTCTTTATGATGTCATATACAGTGATGCCTGCCTGACAGCGTATGATATGATGCTGTCTTTGATGTTTTTATGTCATATACAGTTATGCCTGCCTGAAAGCGTATATGATGCTGTCTTTGATATCTTTATGATGTCATATACAGTGAACATCAGGACTCGCGATCATAGGACATCAAGCCTGCCTTCGTGTCTTATACAGTGATTCCTGACTGACAGCGTATGATATGATGATATGAAGTCTTTATGATGTCATATACAGGGAACATCAGGACTCTCGATGCAGTCATATAGACAAAAGGACCATGCCGTCATATACACAATAGGACACAGCACTTTAAACCACACCCATTCGAAGCAGTAAATCTGGAAATCTTAAAAAACATCATATGAACATCAGCACTCGTGATGCTGTCATATAGACAAAAGGACCATGCCATCATATACACAATAGGACACAGCACTTTAAACCACACCCATTCGAAGCAGTAAATCTGGAAATCTTAAAAAATATCACTCGATAAATTCAAGAAATCTCTGTCAGTTTGTGTGTAAATCTGGAAATCTTACACCCATTCGAAGCTGTACATCATCACTATGCCATCATCAAAGATCATAGGACCGAGGACCTCTTCAAAGATCAAACGCAGGCATGACTCACGATTATAGATCATACCACTCACTATGACATCATCACAGATCATAGGACTCACTAAGACACCATCAAAGATCAAAGGCAGGCATCAATGAATGAGTGCTGACGTGCCTGCTTACACCCTTGCTTACACCTGCTTTCGACGGGCATGCAGAAATACTTACTCAGGTATGCACGGGCATGCATGGGTATGTACTAGTTTTCTTGAATCACTCTATACAATGGTGTCTATACGACATCATATAGACATCATGTAGAGATCTTAGGAACAGCATAGGCGATCCTATGATCTATTAGCGAGTCCTATGGTCGTGGCAGTGTCTATATGTCGTCCTACAGACATCATGTAGAGATCATAGGCATATAAAACATAATATATACAGTATATGTTTTATAAACAGTGACTTTTGCACTCAACAATATTTAATTTGTTTACATATGTGTGAAATGACAACAGATGTCTTCATGCTGATTGAGATGTTTAGCAACAGTTACTGGCTACATTTAGAAGGGACTATTTTTTTTTCTCAGCTGCACAAATAACCAGTTAAACAAATCATAATATTTTGTCCAGTATTGCTATCATTTAATAAATTGTGCTTGTTGTATAAAAGCAGCATTACACTCTAGGTCAGGGGTCACCAACCTTTTTGAAACCAAGAGCTATTTCATGGGTATCGAGTCATGTGAAGGGCACCAGCTTGACACACTCCTCTAAAATAACAAATTGTATACTGTATATACTGTATATACGTATATATATATATATATATATATATATATATATATATATATATATATATATATATATATATATATATATATATATATATATATATATATATACACTGTATATATATATATACTGTATATATATATATACTGTATATACATTATATATGTATATATATATGTGTGTGTGTGTGTGTGTATATATATATATATATATATATATATATATATATATATATATATATATATATACTACATACACACACACAAATAAATAATTATCAATAACTTAGAGTGGGTAACAGACAAGATCAATATTCAACACTTTTATTTTTATTAAATCTCAGCAATTGTTCAGATGATCACTTCTACATTTCATTAAAAAAATGTCCAGTTTTCACCAGTCCCTTTTAACCATAAAAACTAAACCCTTTTAATTCATGAACTATGTTGAACCATGTTTGAAAAAGTTATGCAACATTTAAGAAAAATCAACTTTCATATTAAATAAATTTTATCACATTTTTAACTGAACAAATCTGCTGCAATTCTGCTCAAAATCTGTTACATTTAATAAACACACTTTTGTGTGTTCTTCTTCACTGGAATTATATCCATACAGTTCTTGCCAAGAATCATGCTTGAGTAATAACCAGCGCTGTCCTTTCATGAGAAGAAGCTAAACAAGCACAGAGTGCTTATATGCACGGTGGTGCAGTGGTTAGCACCGCGGCAGCAGCTTACCCTCGGCCGGGGGATCGCGGGGATCGTGGGTTCGATCCCTGCCCCCGGCCAACAGTGATCTGTGTGGAGTTTGCATGTTCTCCCCGTGTTTGCGTGGGTTTCCTCCCACATGCCAAAAACATGCAGGTTAGGGAGCTAAGGGGCGCTTGCACATGCAGCGACCGGCAGCTGGTGGCTTGTCACCGGACTGCAGAACAAATCTACCTACGGGTACAAAATAAGTCCAAAAAAAAAAAAAGAGTGGGCAGCAGTTTCATGACGCGTATTGAAGTGTCGCTCCACATAGTGCCGCTTCGCCGTCGCCCCGCAAATGAAACACACGCAGCTTCCTTTCACGGTAGTAAAAAAGAACTCTTCCTCTCGCTCACTTTGAAAATGATAAATTTTCTGTCTTTTTTTTGCCATGTTTTTGGGCTAGGAAACTGCACTCCGCTCACCATCTTCACTGCCCGCTAGCTTACGCTCCACAAGCGCGAAGGTTTTGTCATGCGCACAATACTGACCTTTGAACTAGGTCAGAGTTCACCTTCACTTTACGTATAATAAACATATTTTCAATTTTTTTATTTTTAAGACATTGTCATTTTAAAATCTATATAAATGCAAGTATGATTTTAAAAAATAGCGGCAGAAAAAATTACATCTTAGACGCAGCTCACTTGCGAGTTGTGCTATTTTTAGAACAGGCCTGCGGGCGACTCATGTGGTCCTTGCGGGTGACATGGTGCCCGCGGGCACCGCGTTGGTGACCCCTGCTCTAGGTCGTTAGGGTATCATGAATATACTAACTATAGGTGTGCTATAGTTAGTATATTTTGGTCAGGTCAGGCATTGGTCTGCTTGCTACCAGATAACCATGAAAACCGGTACTACCTGTCTCACGGGTCGGGCCGTCGGCGACTCAACCGGCATTCCCGCCCTTCCGAGGGTGAAACAGAGCATCTTGGCAGAACTAAAAACTATCTGCCACAGATCTGTGGTGGACCACTCCCAGTTACACGGGGTGAGACTGGACATCCTGGCAGATAAAGTTTCCATCCTGCTGGAAACCTCACATTAGTCACATCCGGGCTAAATTAGCAAAATGTATAGACATACTGGGGAAGACAAGACACATCTTGGACTATAAATCATTGGTCTTATTGTACAATTCACTGTTTTTACCTTATCTTAACTACTGTGTAGAAGTCTGGGGAAACACCTACAAGACCAACCTACAAGCAATATGCACATCACAAAAAAGAGCTATAAGGACAATTAACAATGCAGGATATAGAGACCATACCAATTCATTGTTCTTGAAGTCACATGTCATAAAGTTCGATTTAGTTAAATTTAAGACAGCACAAGTAATGTACAGGGCGATTAACAATCAACTCCCAACTAATACAGTGATCCCTCACTTATCTCGGTTAATGGGTTCCAGAACCGACCGCGAAAAGTGAAAAACCGCGAAGTAGCGTCACCCCAATGACGTCATCCATAAACAATACGTACGTTCATTCTCTCACTCTCATATGATACGTGTGTGTGTGTGTATGTGTACATACATACGTAGATGTAAACAAAGTGTACATAAATATGTTTTTAGAACTCTTTTATTCTTATAACAAGCTATGTAACTCAAGATGAAAATGATTTACTGCACAGGTTAATGAGAGCTTTACTGCTCCTCAGGTGACGCCTCATCGTGAGGTGCTGGAGGCGCAGGATCATCAAGGGCAGCTTCCGATAGAGATGAAGCTGCAGGAGGCGGCGTAGTGCCTCGACGGGAAGACTATTTCGCACAAAATGGCACAAGAGAACAGCAAAAAGTTCCACGCGGCGAGACTAAATAACACGAGCGATAAAAAGCAATGAATGCGGTCTTTCTTCCCTTCATGGGTGCTCGGCAGGAAGAGGAGGTGGGTGAGACATCTCGGCCAATCAGCTTGCGGGGTGAAACGTCTCGGCCAATCAGCTTGCGAGATTTCCGAGCCCAGCCAACACGACAACAGCGAACAGAGAGTTGTGCTGCTCTCCGTGTTGACACGTGATGGTCTAATGTAGTCTCCCTGCCTTCTGCTAGTGCCCGCCCATTATTTCTCAATTTTGAATTTTTGATGAATATTTTTGAAAAATCCGCGATGCACTGAGGGCGCGAAAGGTGAAGCGCGAAGTAGCGAGGGATCACTGTATACAAAAAATATTTTAAAAAAGAGACAACGATCATAATTTGAGAGGAGACTTAAACTTTACAAAACCCAAGATACGTACAACCAAGAAAAGTATGTGCATATCTGTCTGTGGGGTGGATTTGTGGAACAGTCTGGAGCCGGAACTGAAACTATGTACAAACAGAAATCAATTTAAAAAGAGGTATAAGCACCATTTGTTGAAAGGATATATGTTAGAAGGGTAGAATTTATATGTACGATTCATTATGTTCACTCTGGGACATTATGGGACACTATGGAATGGTGAGTGGGACAGCACTGTGTGTATCTGTGTCGTTTGAGACTGGTTTTGATATATGGACTTCATTGTATGTTAGAATGGACGGGTGTTAATGTTGATCTGTAAAAAATACAGTAAATTGTTTACTTGGGGTCTTAAAGGTGGTAATTTGTATAAAATTCACATGGGTGTATCGATGGAAAAGAGGAGTTGGAATTAATAAGTGTTCACTTCTTCCTTCTCCCTTTCGAACAGTGTATACTGTAACTTTATTGCATTTGCTATTTGCTTGTTTTTTGTTATATTTTTTGCGTTCGAAATAAACTATCTAAACTCTAAACTCTAATAAACACATCTGTTGTAAGGTCTGTGGTGGACTGTGCCAGTCGGTGCGTCGTGACATGCACTACACAAAGAGCAGAGATAAACAAACCTACCATCTGGTCAGTCACTGCAACAGATACTGGAGTCAGTTTGTCTTGGCTTGTCCTAGCCACTGATAATACCTTTATCTGCCAAGAATGTGCTGCTAGTCCAGCAAAAGCTAACGGTACTCAAATACTTTGCAAGTAGTTTCATGAAATGGTCAATCAGAAAGCAACTCAAAACGGCTCGGACGTCGCCCGGGCTTACAAGGTCCGCGCTGATCTGTTCACACTCCTGACAGGCAGCGAAAAGTAAGCTAGGAGCAGGAAGACAAAAGAAGAGGAAAACAGCAGCCTTGTGTGTAGCAGAATGGAATGTATGCACTCTGTTGGACAGAACAACATCACTGTACCCAGAAAGACAGACCGCGCTTGTGGCCCTGGAAATGAACAGGTACAATGTAGACATAGCTGCACTTAGTGAAACAAGATTGCCTGGATATGACAGCTTGGAAGACCATGGGTGCATCTTCTTTTGGAGTGGGAAATCAACTCAAGAAAGGAGAGAAGCAGGAGAGGGCTTTGCAGTTAGAAAGGAGATAGCAGCAATGCTTGATGAGGAACTGGTGCCAATCAATGACAGGATAATGACTATGAGACTCCCACTACAGCGGAAGATGTATGCCACACTCATCAGTGTATATGCCCCAAAAATGACCAACACAGAGGAGGCAGAGGAAGAGTTCTACAGTGATTTACGTGAGACTATCAGGTGTATACCGACTGATGACAGGCTGATACTTGGAGATTTTAATGTCAGAGTTGGTTCGGACACTGAGAAATGGAAAGGAGTGTTAGGCAGTCATGGAGTAGGCAAGTGCAATGCTAATGGAGAACTTCTACTTGCACTATGTTCAGATTACAACCTTGTGATAACCAACACTCTATTTAAGCACAAGGACACACACAAGAAGGGGGCGGCGCGGTGGTGGAGTGGAAGAAGATGAATGAATGAATGAATGAATGGCACACACAAGAAGACATGGATGCACCCAAGATCCAAGCACTGGCACTTGTTGGACTACATCATAGTAAGGCAGAGAGACATAAGGGATGTACTGGACACCAGAGCAATGAAAGGCACGGACTGTGGTACTGATCATGTTATGCTGAGATCTAGATTAAGGATTTGCAGACGAAAACAGCACTGCAGGACGGGTGCAATGCCACCACGGAAGCTAAACACTAGTGCACTGAAAGGCCAATAGAAGCAGGAAGAACTTACACAGGAAATGGATGAAAACTTGAAAGACTGGGACAGCAACAACTCAGAAAATGACAGAAGAGAAATGGGCAACACTGAAGGATATGGTGTATCAAACTGCGAGTGATGTATTAGGTCACCCTGAGAGGAAACATCAAGATTGGTTTGATGAGCATGATGAACACCTGAAGAAACTACTAGAAGTGAGGAATACAGCTAGGCAGGAAAACCTACAGTGTAACACAAGATTGAAAAAGAAGAAATACTCAAAGCCTCTGACGGCTCAGAGTGAGCTACAGAAGTACACCAGAGAGATAAAGTCCAACTGGTGGGATGAAAAAGTGGAGGAACTTCAAACTGCAGCAGACAGGAAGGACATGAAAACATTCTTCACAAGTTTGAGAGAAATCTACGGCCCTAAACCAAGAGGATTGATCCAACTAAAGGCTATGGATGGTGAAGCGGTTTTGCAGAAGAAAGACAAGATCCTGGACAGATTTGCAGACCACTTTGACCAACTACTAAACAACCCTGGAGATCTCGCTAAAGAAGCTCTAGTGCAGCGACCAGCTGTATCAAGTCTGGATGAACCACCAAATTTTCATGAACTAATGGCAGCTATCAGGACAACACAGGATGGTAAAGCTCCAGGAAGGGATGGAATTCCAGCAGAAGTGTGGAAATTTGGTGGTGCTCAGCTGACCAACTGCCTGCACAAGCTCATCCAAGAGATATGGGATGCCCATAAATTACCTCAAGACTGGAAGGATGCAAGTATTGTGCCTTTGTTCAAGAAAGGTGACAGGAAAGATTGTGGAAATTTCCGAAGTATATCACTGCTAGCCACTGTTGGTAAGATTCTCTCACGTGTACTACTTAACAGACTCAATGAACATATCTCGCAGAATGTACTACCGGAAACCCAGTGCAGCTTTAGATGTGGAAGAAGCACAATGGACATGATTTTCTGCTTGAAACAGGTTCAAGAAAAGTGTATCAAACAGAACATGCCACTTTATGTAGTCTTCATAGACTTCAGTAAAGACTTCGATACTGTTTCGCGACAAGAACTTTGGCAGGTACTCAAGAAATATGGCTGTACAGAGAAGTTTGTCATCCTGATCAACGTACTCCATACAGGTATGCAAGCAAACGTGGCAATGAGTGGTTCAGTATCTAAAGACTTTTCAGTAAGCAACAGGGTGAAACACGGGTGTGTGCTGGCGCCTAAACTCTTCTCGCTATATCTGGCAGCCATGCTTGAGGTGGTCTTCAAAGACACTTCAGAAGGAGTATACATTCAAACAAGGAAAGAAGAAGACAGAAGATATGCAATCTTTAGTGGAGAAATTTGCAAGAGCAGCTAGTCAATTCAGCCTCAAAATCAATATTAAGAAGAGTGCCTTTATCAACCACCAAAGCTCCAATTATCAACATCACTACCAGAAGAGATCAGCATTGGTACAGAGCCACTAGTGAAGTGCAAGACTTTCAAGTATCTAGGGAGTACTGTTTCAGAGAATGCTAGGCTGAAGAATGAACTACCTCATAAATGATGAGACACCTTCGAGTCATAATTGACATCCCATGGAAAGACAAGATAACTAACATAGAAGTGTTGAAACGAGCTGGTCTACCATCAATGGAGGACATGCTAATACAGACGAATCTGAGATGGCTCGGACATGTTGAGAGGATGGACCACCAGCGTCTCACTCGACAGTTACTCTACTAACAGTTATGCGAGGGCAAATGCAATCAGGGTAGACCAATGCTCAGATTTAAAGACACTGTAAAAGGAAACTTGAAGAAGTTGGATATAGATAGGAGTTCCTGGCAGCGGAAGGCTAAGGACAGAGCTGTGTGGAGGAATCTGATCAGACCTAAATGAAACAGTCATTGTCGCCCACGACAGACTGCTGATGATGATGATGATGAGAGATCATAGGAACATCATAGGCGATCCTATGATCTTTTAGCGAGTCCTATGGTCGTGATACACAGACCATAGGACTTCTCTCGGTTACTGGTGAACATCATAGGTGATCCTATGATCTTTTAGCGAGTCGTGATACACAGACCATAGGACTTCTCTCGGTTACTGGCGTCAGTAACCGAGAGAAGAAGAAAAAGAATTCTTGGCAGTTATAGGACAGTTACTGTAACAACACAGCACTGTGGCAATCATATGCGACAGCTTTATTTTGTATGCAGCAAAACATAAAAATCACACAAGATATTTAGTCACAGCAGTGCATAGAGTACTTTTTTTTTTACTTTAGATGTTAATACCACACCATTCACTTGACTGTAGTGATGTGTGGGTAAAGGCCAAGGAGCATATGGTAATTCAAGAAATCTGTCTTCAAGAAGCAAGCCCTATGACCGTGAGTGATGACTGCGTTTGATCTTTGATGTCATAGCTAGTCCTGAGATTGTGAGTGATGCCTGCCTTTGTTACATAGGAACATCATAGGACATTTCACACATCAGGAGTCGTTATACATAGGAACATCATAGGACATCATGCAGATATCACAGGAACATCATAGGCGGTCCTATGATCTTTGGCTGTGACAGACAGACACAATGACACACACACTGAGACTTTGTGAATTTACAGAGTGGCAGTAATGCACCTGTAAGCTGGTTGCCAACCGCCAATCAAATCTAAAAGAAGAAGAAGACAGAGCACTTCGCTTGTGCATTGGAGCTATCAAAACAACACCAAACAATGCAGTTTTAAGAGAAGCAGGAGAAATGCCAATGGATTTGAGAAGAGATAAACTTGCATTATCATACTGGGTCAAACTGAAAGGAAGTGAGGAAGCGAATATTTCAAAAATAACACTACAAGACTGCTGGGAATATTCCAGGGACACGGGTATGGGTGGACAATTGAAAGAAAAGCCAGAATGTATGGACTAGACATTATTAATATAGCAAACACCAGTCCAGTGAATAATGTTCCCCCCTGGCTGTTTCCAGGAAAAGAAGTAGACATTAGTCTGCTAATGAGGAAAAAGGATTGGCATATGAGTGAAGTTGGTGTTAAAACAAGCATTTGCCTCAGGAACAATTACAATAACTACTTACAGCTCTATACTAATGGTTCAAAGAACAGAGGGCTCTGTTGGAGTACACATTCCAGAGTTTAATGTGGAAGAGAAGAAGAAGAAAGTGAAGTATGTGGCGGTAATGCACCTGTAAGCTGGTTGCCAACCGCCAATCAAATGTAAAAGAAGAAGAAGAAGACCATCTCAAAAAGACTCTCCAACAATACATCCATGTTTACAAGCAGAGACGGTGGCAATAATTATTGCTTTGCAGTGGGCGGAGGAGGTCAGACTGGATCGGGTGGTGGTGTACACAAATTCACTTGCAGCTTTAAAAACCATACCGACACTAAAATCTACAAGAGAAGACCTGGCGACTGAGGTATATTACAGTTTATTTAGGCTACACAGGAGTGGTGGTGAAGTTCAGTTCTGTTGGGTTCCTGCACATGAAGGGTTGAAAGGGAATGACTGTGAGGACAAATTGGCAAAAAGTGCACTTGGGAAAGAAATAACTATACCATTGTCTCTTGGAAAAGGTGAAGGGAAAGCAGTAATCAAGAAAAGAGGAACTGAACTATGGCAAAAAAGATGGGATGAAGATCATAAAGTGTCATGAGCTCCCCATGCGCTTTTCCACAGCGCATTGAGGAGAAAAGGACAAATGGATTTACGTGCTGGGTTACACCAAACACACATTTATTAACACAAAGTGAACATACAAAAAGACACAGACAGCTCGGGTACACTTAAGAGTACTTCAGGATGCCCAACACACACACCAGAGGATTACACTGGGCAAAGCGCGGCGGCTGTGCTGAACAGGGGGGAAACGCTATGGAAAGCGTGGCAGCACAGCGGCGAGCAGAAACACTACAGTTACTCACAGTGAGGGGACAGTCCGAGTAGTCCCAGTGTCCCAGCGAGCACACACAAAAACAGTCCTTTAGAGACGGGACAGTTAGATAGCGAAGGAAAACCATCTAACGCATATAATGGTCCAACAATGTTTGTGTAGCAAGGAGCTGCTTAAGTATAAACACTGCTGGTCAAACAACTGAGAACATCTGGGCGAGGCGCGGGAAAGATAATTACCGGGGTGAACAGCTGACTGTCAGAGAAAGAGGGGGCGTGGCCGGACAGGCCAGAGCAGCAGCTACAGGCAGGAACAGAAAAAAACAGACATGAAAACAATGTGAAATCAAAACATAACACCACATGATAAACCCACTGCCTGAGCCACCAGGAACTATCAGAACCGAGCTCACAGGAAACACGGGCTCGGTTCATGACATAGCCCCTCCTTCTAGGGGTGGATATCAGACACCCACAGCAACATCATAAGGAAAGAACCCCCCCCACCCCACCAACCCCAACCGGCACAACATTAACACACAAACCCAGGTGGGAGGTAGGGGGAACAGGAAAGGAGGTAACACAATACCCTGCCCAGGGTCCACAATTAATCCCTCCAAGTCCAAAGACATGGAGGCTCAGGAGGCTGCCCTGACTCCCAGGCCCAGCAGGCAGTTCGGCCTGCTGAAGAACACAGGCCATCTGGCCCAGAGACTCAGTCCCTCAGGCGGTCAGCCAGCATTGTTAATCCACCAGGTCTAATGGGGTGAGGCAGGAGGTGGCCTGCCTACCGGGAAGCTCACTGGTGGGTGACCGGACCGAAGGGAGGGAACTCCCATGGCATAGGACCGGGAGGAGAAGGGGACCACGGTGTCCTTATGGCAATCCGCAGCGCCCTCGGGGATCCCGGCTTGGAACCCAGCTGCACCTATGGTGGACCCCGATTGGGCCGGCTCCGCTGCACCCACGATGGACTCCAGCAGGAGCCTTGCTGCACCCACGATGGACTCCAGCGGGAGCCTTGCTGCACCCATGGTGACTTCCGACTGAGGCTCTGCAGTACCCGCGGTGACCTCCGGCTGAGGCTCAGCTGCACCCGCGGTGACGTCCGGCTGAGGTTCAGCTGCACCCACGGTGACCTCTGGCTGAGGCTCAGCTGCACCCACGGTGGACCCCGATTGGGCCAGAGCTGCACCCACGACGGTCCTGGTCTGGGACGTGGCTGCACCCGCGATGGGCTCTGGCTGGAGCACCATTGCACCAGCGGTGACCCCCATTGGGGGCCTCATTGCTCCCGCGGTGGCCTCCCCAGCGAGGGAGGTGGTGCTCCTAACGCCACCTGGTGCTGGATCCCGATCCTTGGTGACTTCCAGTGAGGTCAGCTGCTCTCCGGCGACCCTGGCAGGGGGCTCCAACCCCGGAGGGAGTGAAAAAGAGACCGGGTCAGGGTCGCCGGCAGCAGCAAAGCCCAGTGAGGCGGCCCCGAGGGCTACTATGAGCTGCCCCGGGCCCTCCTCGCCATGAGTCGGGCAGTGTGACATTGACATCTGAGGTATTGATATAACGGAGCACACGTGCCTGAACTTGGGCTCCACCGCTGTCCAGGACTCCGGTGATTTGGGGTGCGTAGCCTCCGTCGTCACACCCGGTGCTGTGCCCCCGTTGACCGCCTCCGGGGCTGCCAACGTCCCATCATCGTCAGTAGGCAACCCTGGTGATGGCGGCTCCTCCCTGGCAACCCTAGTGAGGGGCTCGACAGGCATAGTAGAGAAGGAAGGGTTAGGATCGCCGGCAGTGGCAGAGCCCAGCGAGGGGAGCTCAGACGCGGCAGAGAGCCGCACCCGACTCTCCTCCCCAAGGGCCAGACAAGATCTCTCAAACAAAGGCAACTGAACTACAGGAGAGAGAACTTGCCTGTGATCGAGCTCTACCACCATCCAGGACTCTGACGCAGTCGACGATGATGGTCCGGATCCCGTTGGCTGGGGGTCTGGTCTGGGGGATGACTGAGCTGCGGCGGTCCCCACAGCGGGCAATGATGGTGGTCGCAGTCCGATCCAGCATGGCGGCTGAAGGATGCCTCTCCACCGACCCTGGGACAGGATCCTCCAGGGCCTCGGGCTCCTCTTCTGCCTGGGACTTGGTTTCGGAACCAGCGAATTCACCAAAGCACACAAAGAGGACACGGAGAGGACAGGTGAGGGATCGTCAAATGCCGCTGGTGGGAAGAACTCAGGGGACTGCGGGCCCTGAGTCTCTTGACCAGGGAACAGGCAAAATTGTTCATCAACAAAAGAGATAGAATGAAAAGGAACTTGCCTGTTCTCCTGGTGTTTGATGTCTCCAGCGGTGTCAGAAACACTTCTCTCCTCCTCCGTGTCCACAGCGGCCCAGGGCTCCTCTATATACAGAGGAGAAACTTCCAAAACAGGCATGGGGTAGAGGAATTCAGGAGAGAAACTGCAGCCCCCACATTGGCGGAGGTAAAAGCTGTGGAGGAGACGGGTGCAGGCGACGCAGGATTCTCCTTCTCCTCAGCAGACGGAGCGGGCCGCGATTCCAGAGAAGGAAGCTGAGCTGGCGCAGGCGAAGCTCGAGGCTTCCTACGGCGCACGCGCCTCCTCTTAATATGGACCAGCTCCAGCGTTGATCCCAACGATGAAGACTCGAGCCCGGCCTCCAGGAAGTCCGGCTCAGGCTCCCACTCCACTGCAACAGCCTCCACAGCAGGCGAGATGGTAGTATCAGTCCTATGCTCCTCCTGCAGTGGCTCCAATGCTGGGGATTCTTCCAGCATGGCTGCAGGGAAGCCTCTCCATGCTGGCTCCGGGAAAAGATCATCTGAGGCCACTGGCTCCTCCACCGTCTTATGGCCCTGACCTTGGGCCAACAGGCCCTCAGGGAGAATAGAAGGAGACACGGAGAGGTGAAAAAGTGAATTAATATCTGCAGCTGGAGGAGAGGACCCAGCGGACTGCTGAAACTGGGCATCCCCCTCGGGAGACAGACAAGGTTTGTAATTAGATTGCGTGGAATGAAAAAACACTTGCCTGTCATCCCAGTTCCCGATGTTGACAGCTGCAGACAGTTGGCAGTCACCTTTCTCCGTGTCATTGACCCCTTCAAAGGATTGTGGAGGAGCCAGCTCCGATGACGCGAGGTAGGCGTAGCCGGCACAATCTTGGAGGACCTCTTGGCGACTGGAGCGATGATGGCTGTAGCCGGGACAATCTGGGAGGACCTCTCGGCGACTGGAGTAATGACGGCCGCCGAAGACGAGGGGGGCTTCCTCCGGTGAGGCTTCCTTCTCCTCGTGGGCGGTTGGCGCACCAGATAGTCCGGGATTCTAAGCATGTCACCCGGCGGCAGATAATCAAGGCTGATGAACTCTGTAATAGCAGGAAATAACAGCGGTGTAGCCGCGGGGAGCACTGGGAGCTCCTCACCCGACCCCTTGCATGGCACAGTGAAAATATCCCAGAGAATCTTGGTCGCCTCCGGATGGTCCCACAGGCTATCCCGATTCATCACTCTCACCGCCGCATCCCGAGCCCATCGAGCTGTTTCGGATAAAAAGGGATCCAGCGTCCGCGAAAGTACGTCCTCCAGCAGACAAGGCGAGCGCAGCTCCCTCTCCAGCAGCTCAGCCATCGTGCCCAGAAAGCAGGTGGGTGAAGATGAAACAGTCCCAAAAAATGAAAAACTGATTTGAGTGGGTGTAACCCGCTAAATCCCTGTAGACGGCTGGACCATTTTGTCATGAGCTCCCCTGTGCACTATGGAAAATCGCACGGAGGAGGAGAAAAGGACAAATGGATTTACATGCTGGGTTACATCAAACACACATTTATTAACACAAAGTGAACATACAAAAGGACATAGACAGCTCAGGTACACTTAAGAGTCCTTCAGGACGCCCAACACACACACCGGAGGATTACACTGGGCAAAGCATAGCGGCTGTGCTGCACAGGGGGGAAAGCGCTACAGAAAGCATGGCAGCACAGCGGCGAGCAGAAACACTACAGTTACTCACAGTGAGGGGGCAGTCCGAGTAGTCCCAGCGTCCCAGCGAGCACACAGGAAAACAGTCCTTTAGAGACGGGACGGTTAGACGGCGAGGGAAAACCATCTAACACATATAATGGTCCTGCGGTGTTTGTGTAGCAAGGAGCCGCTTAAGTATAAACACTGCTGGCCAAACAATTGAGAACACCGGGGCAAGGCGCGGCAAAGATAATTACCGGGGCGAACAGCTGACTGTTGGAGAAAGAGGGGGCATGGTCGGACAGGCCAGAGCGGCAGCTACAGGCAGGAACAGAAACCACACACAGACATGAAAACAACGTGAAATCAAAACATACAGTAACACCACATGATAAACCCACTGCCTGAGCCACCAGGAATGATCAGAACCGAGCCCACAGGAAACATGGGCTCGGTTCATGACAATAAAAGTAGATCATATTACAAAATACAAAAATCTACTGCAATAAAGAATTATAAAACAACAAACAGGAGGGAAGACATCATCATCATTATGGCAAGACTCAGACTGGATCATACAGATTTAAATGGCATTTTATTCACCATGGGCAAAAGCGAAAGTGACAAATGTAGAGAATGTGGAGTAAAAGAAAATGTCGAGCACATCTTATTACACTGTCACAAGTATGGAAATGAAAGACAGAGAATGAAAAATGAAGTTCAAGAGGCCGGTAGGGAATGGGATTTAACTGGGATTCTGGGAACAGATGGAGATGGAGAGGCACTAAGAATCACGAGAAGGGCTCTTTTCTCTTTTTTAAATAACACAGTATTAAGTCATAGAATTTAGGGGTCGGGCTCAAATGACATAACGTTACACACTCTTGTACAGTAGGTGGCGGTATGCACCTTTCAGTTGTTTGCTATCTGCCAGTGAAGAAGAAGAAGAAGAAGAAGAAGAAGAAGAAGAAGAAGAAGAAGGTACAGGTTTAAACAGCACTTTATTCGCACTGGGGAAAAGCGAAAGTGACAAATGTAGAGAATGTGGAGAAAAAGAAAATGTCGAGCACATCTTATTACACTGTCACAAGTATGGAAATGAAAGACAGAGAATGAAAAATGAAGTTTGAGAGGCCAGTAGGGAATGGGATTTAACTGGGATTCTGGGAACAGATGGAGAAGGAGAGGCACTAAGAATCACGAGAAGGGCTCTTTTCTCTTTTTTAAATAGCACAGGATTAAGTCATAGACTTTAGGGGTCGGGCTCAGATGACATAATGTTACACTCTTGTACAGTCGGTGGCAGTATGCACCTTTCAGTTGTTTGCTATCTGCCAGTAACCGAGAGAAGAAGAGGTATGGAGATTGAAAGCTATTAGAAATGGTGAAAAATGTGATTGTCTGTCAGTAATGTTAAAATTTGATGAAACAAGACTGACAAGTAAGGTGTATATTGGCTACATGAGCTATGAAGTCAGACTTTACGTTCCTCCTCCACTGAGATGTTTCAAATGTCAAAAGTTTAGTCATGTAGCAGCGATATGCAAAGGTAGACAATGATGTGCCAGATGTTCCAGTGAACGTGAATATGGAAAGTGTGAAAGAGGAGCAAAATTAAAGTGTTGTAACTGTGGTGGTGAACATAGCTCTGCATATCGAGGTTGTGAAGCCAGCAAAAGAGCAGCAGAAATTCAGCAGATATAAGTCTCCCAGGGACTAACATATGCAGATGCTGCGAAAAAGGTGCCAGCTAAAAAAGTGGGAGTGGACTCCAACAGGGAAAGTGTGTAGACTTGCAGTGCATGCAGTAGAATTAAGGAAGATACTCTGGTTTTGAAGGAAAATTATTTTGTCTTATTTGTGGTAGATGTGATAAACTGCACTGCGCAGACTTCCAAGAAAACAGAAAAAATCAGAATCATTGTGAAAGCAGCAGAAAGATATCTTGGCATTGTTGAGCTAAAATATTTTAACCTCCAGTTCTTTTGGTACGAAGGCTAAATAACCTGACAGAGAGGTGAAGTATAGTTTCACTTATTTTACTGAAGCTGAGATACGGTACAAGATACAGCGCCGGAGCACAACTCTCAAGATGTATCAAGAGAGAGTGCTGCTCCAACAGTGGGTCCTATGGTTTTTATAGAACTCTGCCACTCCCTCATGCAGGAGGGAGGGCTCTCCTCATGTGTATCAGTGTCCTTCCGCTATGTGCCAGCTCAGCTGAGGGCAGAGCTGATTCTATCTGGTTTCAGTGAGCGAGTCCTTGGATGTAATCTAACGGCGGCAGTGTGGCGTGCAAAGCAAGCAGGATGAAGGATGAAAACCATAGTTACAGAATAACTGACATTCTCAAAGCAAGCAGGACGAAGGTTGCAGAAACATAGTTGCAGAATAACCAACATTCTCAGACAGACAAGGGCATCATAGAAATTTACCAACAATTCCCCCTGTTGAGGTGTCCTAATGGGTACCTCACTAACTTAACAGCAACTTATATTCACGTTTTTGCATCTCCCCGTTGAGATGGGCATAAACCCATCTCATAACCCTACTCTAGCCCGAGTGTAGTGTTTCTAAGTTTCTATACTGTATGTAACTGATGTCCCCTTCCAGCAGTCACGTGGACATGCCCCCTTCAGGTTGCCATCTCTCTGGTGGACATCAGGTGTGGTGTAAACATTGTGGGTCAATATGGCTAACAATTCTATATGTGTAAAATATATCAAAACAATCTATCCCCCTATACGCATCTACAGTGGGGCAAAAAAGTATTTAGTCAGCCACCAATTGTGCAAGTTCTCCCACTTAAAAGATGAGAGAGGTCTCCAATTTTCATCATAGGTATACCTCAACTATGAGGGACAAAATGAGAAAAAAAATCCAGAAAATCTCATTGAAGGATTTTTAATGAATTAATTGATAAATTCCTAGGTAAAATAAGTATTTGGTCACCTACAAACAAGCAAGATTTCTGGCTCTCACAGACCTGTAACTTCTTCTTTAAGAGGCTCCTCTGTCCTCCACTCGTTACCTGTATTAATGGCACCTGTTTGAACTCTTTATCAGTATAAAAGACACCTGTCCACAACCTCAAACAGTCAGACTCCAAACTCCACAACCTCAAACAGTCAGACTCCAAACTCCACTATGGCCAAGACCAAAGAGCTGTCAAAGGACACCAGAAACAAAATTGTAGACCTGCACCAGGCTGGGAAGACTGAATCTGCAATAGGTAAGCAGCTTGGTGTGAAGAAATCAACTGTGGGAGCAATTATTAGAAAATGGAAGACATACAAGACCACTGATAATCTCCCTCGATCTGGGGCTCCACGCAAGATCTCACTCCATGAGGTCAAAATGATCACAAGAACGGTGAGCAAAAATCCCAGAACCACATGGGGGGACCTAGTGAATGACCTGCAGAGAGCTGGGACCAAAGTAACAAAGGCTACATCAGTAACACACTATGCCGCCAGGGACTCAAATCCTGCAGTGCCAGACGTGTCCCCCAGCTTAAGCCAGTACATGTCCAGGCCCGTCTGAAGTTTGCTAGAGAGCATTTGGATGATCCAGAAGAGGATTGGGAGAATGTCATATGGTCAGATGAAACCAAAATAGAACTTTTTGGTAAAAACTCAACTTGTCGTGTTTGGAGAAGAACACCATACCTACTGTGAAGCATGGGGGTGAAAACATTATACTTTGGGGCTGTTTTTCTGCAAAGGGACCAGGACGACTGATCCGTGTAAAGGAAAGAATGAATGGGGCCATGTATCGTGAGATTTTGAGTGAAAACCTCCTTCCATCAGCAACGGCATTGAAGATGAAACGTGGCTGGGTCTTTCAGCATGACAATGATCCCAAACACACTGCCCGGGCAACGAAGGAGTGGCTTCGTAAGAAGCATTTCAAGGTCCTGGAGTGGCCTAGCCAGTCTCCAGATCTCAACCCCATAGAAAATCTTTGGAGGGAGTTGAAAGTCTGTGTTGCCCAGCGACAGCCCCAAAACATCACTGCTGTAGAGGAGATCTGCATGGAGGAATGGGCCAAAATACCAGCAACAGTGTGTGAAAACCTTGTGAAGACTTACAGAAATCGTTTGACCTCTGTCATTGCCAACAAAGGGTATATAACAAAGTATTGAGATGAACTTTTGTTATTGACCAAATACTTATTTTACCAAGGAATTTACCAATTAATTCATTAAAAATCCTTCAATGTGATTTTCTGGATTTTTTTTTTCTCATTTTGTCTCTCATAGTTGAGGTATACCTATGATGAAAATTGGAGACCTCTCTCATCTTTTAAGTGGGAGAACTTGCACAATTGGTGGCTCACTAAATACTTTTTTTCCCCACTACATCCCACAAATCATATCTCACAAAAGAAACCTGTGGGGCAGAGGCACAGCGAAGCAAATGCTAACATCATGTAGGTGTGCATTGTAGACCCTATTGCAGGCCCTAAACTATTTCCAGTGCATCTTCAAAGTCCTTGTCCAGGTCCAGTCATGGCACAACTTCATCGCCATCCTCGCAGTCGGAAAGCAAGTGGGCAGCTTCCTGGACACCTTGGTATAGAGGAGGATCCTTGCAAGACAAAGCTGCTGAAATAGTTCTTTCAACAAGTCGTTTAATTATGGGAATACAACAACATTCACAGAAGACAAAGATCAATAAACTAATGATAATGCTTACAAGGACCCTTTAAATTATTTTTCCCCATTTGCCAAATACATTATCAAACAACTACCTACATGATTGTCAATGTCAAATTGAGCTTTTAGTTTGTCCGATAAGGCTCTTAGTTTGTTTAGGCTTTTGGTTAGTTTAATTGAGTTAATTTTGGGTTGTATTCTGTACAAATGGAGCAAATATTTACATAATATTTACAAATGTCAGCAAGGTGTGGGTGCCACCAACGCTGAGAAATCTGATCATGTAGGTCCTTGTGTCGTCTGTGACCTACAGAGTGAGTTTCCTTGCATAGCAAAAGAAACAAAGCTGCTAAAGCAGCGATCTTACGGGAGCGCCAAATGCCCTCCTGATCCCTTGCGTGCCCCAGATCAAATTATTTTGCTTTGAGCTCCCTAAAGCATTGTTCCTTTAATTGAGCGAGAATCTGTATTGTCTTTGTAGTAGATTCTAAATTAAGTCCCACAGTAAAACATAAATTCAGCACGTTAGACTTTCCTTAGACATCTGCATAATTTCTCATAAATTTGCATGGTTTTCTTCCTTATCAGTTTACCTTGTTCCTTATAAACATGATATTTCCTTTACAATAACCTACAGATATTTTCTTAAATATCTGGACATTTATTGATGTAACTTTTAACTTTTCCTATTGAATGTTGTGATTTCATTACCATGCGGTTTCATTTATATTTTTCTCTTCATTATTGATCATCTAGTGATAATTTTTATGTACTATCTATTTTTCTGAGGATTTTTTAAATTATTTTTCAAATTAATTTCTTTGGTATCCTCCTTTGGTGCATGGAGACGCACAAGAATCAAAGTTACAGGATATTTGCTGGATGGGTAGTGTCTTTTACTGGAAGGAAGCATGTTACCACTTTTATGTGTTACACACAGTTATTTAGATGAAAATTTGTGAGTAGTACAGCTTCAAAATGAGGTTTCAATAATCATGGTTTCTTTTGTGATGTCTCTTGAACTAATTTACAAATTCCATTTAGGAAAAACAATATAGCTGTCTGTGCAGATTTGATATGATTTAGCATTGATAACTAAGATCAGTTTGTCCAGTTGAACACAGACAAGTTGAATTTGTGTAAGTGAATCCCTGTGAAAGGTTGTGTCACACTCCTTCAGTCAATGGAAAGGTGGGCATTTTACCTAATTAGAATTTGGCTTAATTTTATACAAGGAATGCCTCATTTTATACATCCCTTGGTAAATTATGGGGTGGACTGTAGTCCCGAGGCCCAGCTTGGCCACAGCTGAGCATCGGGAAAACACATTCCTTATTACAGTCACATATCTGAAATGTGATATTGTCACACCATTATGTGGTGAGTAGCATCAGATGTATCCTGCAGTGTGAAGTCATATGAACACTACATTTTTAAAGTCAGAGTCATTCAAATTGTTATGCTTTATGTCATTTGCAATGTCATTTGTTCTACTTAGCTTCAAAAAATGGTTGTCAATTAAGAAATCCTTTTTCCCTGTAAAGTGCACTGTTATGCTTCAGTCAAAGAAAAAGTCAGATACATCAAAAAAATTGCTTTAAAAAAATATGTAAATAGTTTATCAATAGTTTATTTTTTTTTCCACAATATCTTTATTGAACCTTTTTTTTTTAACAAACATGATACAAACAATCAAACACTAACGCTAAAGTACTACAAAAAAAAAAAATGCACTAAAAACACCAACAACCACCAACAAAATCAAGTCTTCAACAATGCTCCTCTGTTTAGTCTAGACAATCCAATACATAAGTATACATATTATGTTCACCAGTTTGGAATTTACAAGGTCCACACACATCATTCTTCAAGAGTTATGTTTAAATTTTTTACATAATCAATAAAAGGTCTCCATATATTCTCAAACACAATTTCCTTTGATTTCAGTATATATGTTATTCTTTCTAATGGAAGGTTTGTTAACATCTGTCTTAACCACTGAGTCACATCTGGTCTATGAGTCTTTTTCCATAATAGTGCAATACATTTTTTGGCATTAAGCAAACTGAGGTCTATGAATGTTCTTTCACTTTTATTAAAATTATGCTTTTCTGGGTACAGACCCAACAAAAACAGTTTAGGATTCAGTATGATTTGTTTTGAGATTATTTTTTCAATTGTTACCCTCACCTCTTCCCAAAACATTCTTATTAATCTACATTCCCATACACAATGAAATAGGGTTCCTTTACTTTCCATGCATTTTGTGCATGTATCTGGTATATTTTTGTTATATCTATTTAACTCCTCCGGTGTAACATACATCCGCATTAACCATTTGAAATGTATCAATTTAAGGCGTGCATTTATTGATTTGGTTTGAGCTTCTGTACAAGCCAATTCCCATTGTTCCTCCGAAATTTCAATTTGCAGATCTTCTTTCCAGTAGTTTAATCTTTTCAGTGAATTTTCACTTGAAGATAGTGTCAATGAGTTATAAAACTCTGAAATAATACCCTTTCTTTTACTATCTTTCATCATCATTTTTTCCAAGGATGAATAAATAGGTCGAGTGAGAGCTTTATTTTGATTTGATCGAATAAAGTTTCTAAGTTGAAGATATTTAAAAAAATGTGTTCTATTGAGATTAAATTTGATCCTCAGCTCTTCAAAAGACATTATGTTGTCTGCACATGGCAAATATAAATCCTGAATCTTTTGTATCCCTTTTAAATTCCATACTTTAAATACAGCGTCCGCTCTCCCTGGTTTAAAATATTGATTACCCCATATTGGACTAAATTGTGACAATAACTGTGGTTCTTTTAAATAGTTTTTAGCTTCACACCATATTTTGATCATATGCTTTACAAATGGATTTTTAACTTGTTTTTGTAATTTTTTTGCCGAATCTGAGTATATGAATATGGGAAGAGGTAAAGGTAAATTGTATGATTCCATTTCAGTCCAGTGAGGGAGATCATTTGATGAAAAATAATATGTCATAGACCTCAGTTGTGCCGACCAATAATACAACATAAAATTTGGACATTTCAGACCTCCACGATCAAATGGTAAATATAATAAAGACAAACGTAATCTAGCCCTCCTGTTGTTCCATATAAATTCCACTAACTTTTTTTTTATTCTTGAGAATAGATCTAAAGGTGGTGATAAGGGAATGTATTGAAATAAATAAAGTATTTTAGGTAAAATATTACTTTTAAGTATATTGATTCTCCCGATCATCGACATTGGTAGTGACATCCATCTCTGAGTTAACTCATTGATATCTGACATTAAGGCTTCATAGTTGACGCTGGCGACTGATTCTAGCTTAGGCATAATTTGGATTCCTAAATATTTAAACTGATTTACAACATTGAATTGATTTGCCTCAGGGGCTGGGTAATTTCTCTGGGTCTCATTTAGCATTAATATTGAAGATTTAGTTTTATTTATTTTATATCCTGATATTTCCCCAAAATTCTTTATTAAATTCAACAAGGTTGGAATTGATTTTTTTAGATTCGACATAAACAAAATTATATCATCGGCGTACAGGGAGATTTTATGTTCTGTTGGCCCAACTTTAATTCCATATATTTGTGAATGTAAACGTATCGCTATCGCTAAAGGTTCAATTGCCATAGTAAACAGTAAAGGTGAAAGTGGACAGCCTTGTCGACATCCTCTATTGATTTTTATTGGTTTTGAAATATTGTTATTTGTTAGGATTTCTGCTGTAGCATTATTGTATATTATTTGAACCCATTTTATGAAATTATTTCCAAGTCCAAACCTTTGTAGGACTTCAAAAAGAAAGGGCCATTCAACTCTATCAAAGGCCTTTTCGGCGTCCAATGATAGGAGAGCTGTATCCGGTGCTTCTTTATTAAAATAAATAATATTAAATAGTCTTCTTACATTATGGAAGCCTTGTCTACCCTTTATAAAGCCATTCTGATCTCGATTAATAATATTTGGTAAAATTTCTTGTATTCGTCTTGCTAAAATTTTACAGATTATCTTAAGGTCGGCGTTTAATAGGCTTATTGGTCTCATATTTTCACATTTATTAGAGGGCTTACCTGGTTTTGGCAGCAGTATAATTAAGGCATTATTTATGTATGATGGTAAATTATTATTTTGAAATGCTTCTAAAACCATTTCCAAAAAAGGTTTTATTAATTTATTCTTAAATTTTTTATAAAGGTCAACTGGAAGACCATCTGGTCCTGCACTTTTTCCTGATTTCATATTATCAATGG
The DNA here is from genome assembly GCA_020510985.1 of Pholidichthys leucotaenia. Lineage (NCBI taxonomy): Eukaryota > Metazoa > Chordata > Actinopteri > Cichliformes > Pholidichthyidae > Pholidichthys > Pholidichthys leucotaenia. The sequence goes on along the minus strand of CM035847.1, from coordinate 122,237,300 downwards.
CTAGCCCAACTTCTTCTTGACTAATTTTAGACTCCAATATCTCCCTGTTTTCATTTGGTATACACGGTATAGATAGTTCGTTCAAAAACCCATTTAGTTTTGTTAAATCAGGTTCATTTTTGGTATCATATAATTTTTCATAGTAATCTCTAAAGGCTCTATTAATTTCTAAAGGATCTATAACTACCTGTCCATTACTTATAATACTGGTAATTGGTGTTTTAATTTCCAATTGTTTAATCTGCCATGCTAATAATTTTCCTGATTTTTCACCTTGTTCATAAAAAGATTGTTTCAATCTTAGAAGACTCGAGGCAGCTCTATTCGCTGATTTTTTGTCGTATTCAGCTCTCAAAATCAGTAATTCATTCTCCAACCTTGGGTCACTTCCTGCATACACTTTTTCCTGAAGACTTTTTATTTTATGTTCCAATTTAGCTCTCTCCTCTCGAGTCTTCTTAGATTTTGATCCTGTATAACTAATAATATGTCCCCTAATAAAAGCTTTGAAAGCCTCCCACTTTACACATGCTGATGTTTGTGTAGTATTGATGTCAAAGAACTCGTCTATCTGTTTTTCTATATACTTGACAAATTCCTCATCCTGAAGCCATTTATGCTGAAATTGCCATCTACCTGATTCCTTTGTCAATTTTTTATCTACATATATTAGACAACAGGGTGCATGATCAGAGATCACGATGTTATCATAAAAGCAGTTTTGAATCTTGGACCTTAATTCTGTGGAAATCAAAAAATAATCAATACGTGAGAATGTCTTGTAGGTACTGGAATAACAAGAATAGGCTTTAACTTGTGGTTTCATTTCTCTCCATATATCTAACAATCTCAATTCTTTCATAAAATGATTAATAGTCATCCTACATCCAATGTGCGTGCAATCCAGTCCTGTTGATCTATCTATACCTGGATTCAATGTACAATTAAAATCCCCTGCTATTATATGTTGCCCTGTAAGTGATGATAAGATAAGAAATAAATTAGCAAAGAACTTCTGATCATCTATATTGGGACCATATAAGTTCACAAGATTTATATTTTCTAATAGCAAAGAACCTTGAATGATTACATATCTTCCAAATTTGTCTCCAATTACATTTTTCACTTGAAAAGGAACTGATTTATGTATGAGAGTCATAACTCCCCTGGCTCGGGATGAAAATGAAGAGGTGAATACACTTCCCTGCCATCTACTCCTAATTCTTTTAACATCCTCCTCTATCAGATGAGTTTCTTGTAAAAACACAATTCTTGAACCCATGTCCTTTATTTTATTCATAACTTGTTTAAGTTTTTTTAAATTTTGTAGACCTCTGCAATTCCATGAAGTTAAATTAAGATTAACACTTTGGTCCATGATCAATAGAGAGTTTGGGATTACCTTGCAGTGTAAACATGCTCATACAGAGAAGCAAAAACATGAGTGGTTGAACATTCATCCTACAAACTACACACAAACAAATTTCCCCTTCCCACACTTGTGGCAAACCCCCCAAAATCAAAAGAAAAATTCTGTCTCCCGATATAGCCATCGACCGTTCCACACCCACGGGGAACAGCCTAAGCCACTCCTTCTTCATCCTCCCAATCACCCTAACTCTACTGCTTTTAATGACGTAACATTAACTCTCCTCTGTAGTTTTCCAACTTAACTCCAAAATTTTTAACAACTTTGTACATCATAGTTTTTTTTTGTTTGTTTTGTTTTTGTTTTGTTTTTTTAATATATAATACAATCTATATTTTGTAAACTTACTATTTACTTCAAGTCAGTCAGATGCCTGTGCAAATGCTTAATTATTCTACCTTATATTTTGTTCATGCTTAGCTCCCACCAGTCTCTTCTTCTTCTTTGATCTTCTTGATGAACTCCTGCGCCTCCTCTGGGGTCTTGAAGATGTGGGTTCTGCCCTCATACGTGGTCAGCAGTCTCGCAGGATAGATTACACCATGACGAATCCCAAGGTTGCGCAGCTCCTTACGTACGGGATCAAACTGCTTCCTCAATTGCTGGATTCCTGTGGCCAAATCTGGGTAGAACCGCACCTGCTGGTCCTGGTGTTTAATCTCTCCTTTTTTAGCTCGTGCAGCGTTGAAGATCTTCATCCTGTCTCTGTTGCTAAGAAACTTCATAATTAAGGTCCTCGGCGGTCCCTTATCTCTCCGTGGGCCAATACGATGTGCCTTTTCCAGAACCACTGCTGATTGCAACTCCTCGCTGCCCAGCACCTCCGGAATCCACTTTTCCAGAAAGGAACATACGTCCCGACCTTCTGATTCCTCTGGAAGACCCACCAGCCTCAAATTATTCTGTCTCGACCGAGATTCCAAATCCAAAATATTATCTTCCAGAGATTTATTTTTTTTTTCCAAAGTGCGCACCTTTAATTGAAGACGGGTGACGTCATCTTCAGCACTAGCGAGACGGAGCTCCATCTGCGCCGTTCGTTCTACACAGTCACCCAATTCCTTTCTTATTCCTTCCAACGCTGTCATAATCCCATCAAATCTAGAGGAAAAGTCCGCTCTCATTGAACTCATGGCAGCCATCAGCGCATCTGCGCCTCCCCGCGCAGACATCGCACCGTTGCCAGCCTCCTCCGCCATATATGGAGTTTTGTTTACTGCGTCACAGACCTGAAAGTCCGTTAATTTGGACTGTTTCGGCGGCTCGCTTTTTCCTTTTCCTGGTTTTCCAGCCTTAGGCTTCGCCGACATATCCTCGCCCAAATGCTGGGATACGTTCTGTCCCAAATGAGAGAGTTATTTGCCGATTTTTTTTTTTCCAGGAGCAGAGCAGAGCGAGACACGTCCGTCCTACGTGGCAGCCATAACCGGACATCCTCAATAGTTTATTTTACTTAATACTTATGTGTTTATTTCACACACAGTAGGATTTCCTAACTATTGCGTTAAAACCAACTCTATTTTAGAGATGCGCCCATTGCAATTCTCTGGGAGTTAAAACCTTTTGGTCTGAGCTAAATACGCTAGGGGTGCCAACTCTACTTTCAGAAATTAAGCAATAATTCCAAGGGGTTAAACCTTCTGGCAAAGCTATGCACAACTGGATAACACTACTTTTTCAGTGACCCTATATCAGCCACCCCGGGGTTAAATCCTTTTACCCAGACTATGCAATGCTCAACGGGGCAACACTTCCTTTTTGATGGCCATATTTCAGCCACCCCGGGGTTTCAACCTTTTGCCCAAGCTGTCTCCAACCTTGCTTTTTAGGAACAGTATTAACGCGTATGACTTATTCCAGGGGGTTAAACCGCTTGGAGATTCCCTTATTAAACTCGGTAAATATTCCTTAAAACAACATATCATAAATCCAAGACCATATCTCAGGTTCATTCCACAAATAAAAATCACAAGTACGTGAATATTTAATTTCTACAGAAAGGTCTGTCCTCGCAGAAGTTTGTTGAAAAAGGTTTCTGCTTACCTTTTATAGTTTGCGGCCACCGAACTGTAAAGAAAAAATTCCTCACGGCGTCTACAAAACTAAAATTTAGCCTCGTAACCAGGCGGAAACACCAATTTGTTGAGCTAAAATATCTTAACCTCCGGTTCTTTTGGTACGAAGGCTAAATAACCAGACAGAGAGGTGAAGTATAGATTCCCTTATTTTACTGAAGCTGAGATATGGTACAAGATACAGCGCCAGAGCACAACTCTCAAGACATATCAAGAGAGAGTGCTACTCCAACAGTGGATCCTATGGTTTTTATAGAACTCTGCCACTCCCTCACGCAGGAGGGAGGGCTCCCCTCACGTGTATCAGTGTCCTTCCGCTATGTGCCAGCTCAGCTGAGGGCAGAGCTGATTCTATCTGGTTTCAGCGAGTGAGTCCTTGGATGTAATCTAACGGCGGCAGTGTGGCATGCAAAGCAAGCAGGATGAAGGATGAAAACCATAGTTACAGAATAAGTGACATTTTCAAAGCAAGCAGAATGAAGTTTGGAGAAACACAGTTGCAGCATAACCAACATTCTCAGACAGACAAGGGCATCATAGAAATTTACCAACAGCATTAAGGGGCTACAGTGGGAAGCAGTTGAAGACTTGTTAAGTGGGGGATCTTTAAGTTCGGAGACATCATGGGCTGTGTGGTGGCTCAACTGCCAATTAAGTCTAAAAGAAGAAGAATAATGAGATGAGACGCAGATACGGACTACAGCAAGAAGAAGAAGAATGAGATGAGACGCAGATACGAGATTGAAAAAGAAGAACATCACGAAGCTAAGAGCAAAACGTCATAAATCTATGAGGAAAATGTCACAAAGGTATGAGGAAAACGTCAAAAAGCTCTGAGGAAAACGACACAAAGCTCTGAGGAAAATGTCACAAAGCGATGAGGAAAACGTCACAAAGCTATGAGGAAAACGTCACAAAGCTATGAGGAAAACGTCTGAAAGCTATGAGGAAAACGTCTCAAAGCGATGAGGAAAATGTCACAAAGCTATGAGGAAAATGTCACAAAGTTATGAGGAAAAACAGACACACAGAAAGACAGACATATATGGTGTGTGTGGCAGTGGTGCACCTGTGGGCTGGTGCACAACCGCCGATCAGGTCTAGAAAAAGAAGTAGTAGTTGTTCAGGACTCCTTATACAAAGATATAGAGTGATGATAATCAAGTCAGTGGCGGTAATGCACCTGTAAGGTGGCTGCCAATCAAATCTAAAAGAAGAAGAAGACGCTTGAAAGAAGAATATAAAGTGATGATTTAGAGTGAAGTACGTGGCAGTAATGCATATGTAAGCTTGTTGCCAACTGCCAATCAAATCTAAAAGAAGAAGTGACATATAGAGTGGACAGTAATGCACCTGTAAGCTGGTTGCCAACTGCCAATCAAATCTAAAAGAAGACGACGACTTATAAGCAATTGAGTGATGATATAGAGTGAAGTATGTGGTGGTAATCCACCTGTAAGCTGGTTGCCAACCGCCAATCAAATCTAAAAGAAGAAGAAATGTCAAAATTGCCCTTTTCTGGGCATAAATGAGGTGCCAAATGCCGACAGAGAGTCTGCTTGTTTATTTACAGAAAACACAAAATAAAGAGCCACGTGGGGCAAAACACATACAATAAATGTTGAACATAAATAAAGAGCACAAACACCAATACGAGAGAGTAGCGAGGGTGAAACCTGATGCTATAAAATAAACACACATGAAGTAGCGGGGACAAAACCTCACGCAGAAACAGAACTGGAGCCCGACATAGGGATTCCAGCCTAAGGTTGACGTAGGTCGCAGAGAAGAATGAGCCTCAGCTGCTCCCTTAAATACTAATAGCAAAGGCAATGAACCAAACAGGAGAGGAGAAAACGTAATCACCAAAATCATAATCAGCTGTGACAGTGCTGGCTCGGCTTGACAGTCGGAAGTCCAGCCACAGCGCTGTAACAGTAAAAGCCCCAGGAAAACCAATAATTACAGGGCAGGAAAATATAAAGAAAAAAAGAGAGAATATTGCGTGACTCGAGCACGGATTAGCTCAGCGCTCGGACAACCACAAGAAGAAGCTTGCTGAATACCACACCTCACCGATACAGAGTGATGATTTAAAGTGAAGTACGTGGCGGTAATGTACCTGTAAGCTGGTTGCCAACTGCCAATCAAATCTAAAGGACAGGGATGGCAACAGGAAATTCTGATTTCTGCTGAAATCTAATTTGGTCGATTGACTTATGGGGGGGCCGGGGGGGCTGCCCCCCCCCTGAAGCTGGGAGGTTTTCAGTAAAGCAGAAGTAATTTAGACTGAAAAAAATGATTAAAAAAAATGAAATACTAGACTTAGATAAATCATTAAATTTAATGAAAAGTTAACTTACTTTTTCTTCAATGTTGTCTCACTGTCTTTAGTCCAACATATTTAACAGTTCTATACGAGTTTATTACAATATTTACACTGGTCACCAAGTCACTTCTAATGTGAAACTTTCTTCCTTTTGGCAGCAAGCTGTGTCGGTCTCTGAACTTCATCTCCTTTTCTGGTTTCTTCAGAGATTGTCCGAGTGTTTCTGTTACCTCGTCGAACTTTGAGCCAATTTTCACCTTTACCGTCACTTTTCTCTCAAGCCAATTCCATCGGAACTTATTTTTGACACTTTTGTCTATTTCTAGCACTGATGACTCCTGATCCTTCGATAAAAATCTCATAATTCTGCTGAAAACAATACCGAAAGCTCAGAATTCCAACACGAACCAGTGATGTGATTTGGGGTTGGGGAAATTATCTGAAAATTCAGCATGGGGTCTGGGGGACATAGTCCCCCAGCGGGGTCCGGGGCAGAGCCCCGGTGGGAGGGGGGGGCAAGGGGGGCAAAGCCCCCCGAAGCGCCTGGGTTTTTATGATTTTTAAGTACCAGAACTGTGCTTAAATGACATAAAACAAACAGCTGAATGCCACTTATTACTGTATAATATTGACTTATGTTCCAAGAAGATAGCATTCCTAAAAAATATTCCAACAAGCATTATCCATCACATGCTTTAACACTTAATCAAATCAAAATCAGTTAATTTTATCTGTTCCATAATAGAAATAAAATTCCAATATACCATTACTTTTTATAATTTCAGCATTCATTTCAGATCACCAGTTTCAATCTCCATTGAGACTTGAGCAGTTCATTTTGCACAATCACTGATGTAGCCAAGTCTTAGAACTATTCAAAAGTTATGAGTCAATGTCCACTGTGCACTGTCAATTTCAAACTGTTTGGAATCATAAAAGGGGATGGTTAACTTTTATTACCGTTTCATCCCTCGCGCCAGCCCAGCTCATACAGCCGTTGTACGCTGCCAGTAACGGAGAGTTAATGGCTCTCCACCTGGCCATACCGATTACCGGAAGTGGCCATACGCCACTTCCAGTCCTGCCTGAAAGGGCGTAGCTTCACTGCGTTCGTGGACCACAAGCCGCTAACGTACTTAACGTACTTTATCTTCCTGGAAGATAAAATAAAGCGGAATTCGGCGAATTAGCAGAAAATCACATCCCTGAGAACACGCCGCCATGAATCTTTGAAAAAGCATACAACGAGCCATTTGATTGGTCCAATCGTTTGCAACTATCCAATCGCAGGGCTGTCAAGCTACTGCAACAGTAGCTTGAACACAACACATCCGGGTTATCGCGGGAGACGACTTCCGGGGAAGCGCCGAGCACTTATGTAATCGTGTTGATTTTCGCTAAAATCGGTAACAATAAGGTACCTTACCCCCCCTAAAATTTTCTCAACGGATTTAGACGATTCACAGAAATGATCAATTTGAAAATAAATCAGCGGAAATCCGCGGATCGGCGGAAAATTGCCATCCCTGAAAAGAAGAAGTAGAAAATATATTGAGTGATGTCTGAGTAAAATTAACTCACCCAAATTCCAAGTGAAAATATCATTTAGCGTATTTATTTAAAGAAAATGATAGCTGGCCAAAAGAACAAAAAAGATGTTGCTTTTAGAGTTAATAATGCAAAAAAAAAAACAAAAAACAGTTCATGTTCATTCTTATACAACAATTCCGACCGAGCAATTTGATTGGACAACAGGGATTCCAGCAGTTACTATATTCCACAATAATTGCACTCCAATTTCAGTGGATATGTACAGTATCACTCTGCTTCAAAGGTGTTTATGTAACCGTTAATTACTAACAGTAGTTAATGGTTACTAATAAGATAAGATAAGATAAGCCTTTATTAGTCCCACAATGGGGAAATTCCAGGATTGCAACAGCACAGGGACAGCAACACTCAGAGCAATAATCAGAAGGCAAGAAAAAACAAAAGCAGCTAGTATACATATGTACATATTACTTTAAATATATACAGTATATATACTGTATATATATATATATATATAGACACACAGTGCGGAGCATTGTGGTTGATGGATGTGCAGCAGAAAGTCTAAGTTCTCTCTCCGCGGATGCGACGGGCCAGCTGGATGTCTTTGGGCATGATGGTGACCCTCTTGGCGTGGATGGCGCACAGGTTGGTGTCCTCGAAGAGACCCACCAGGTAGGCCTCGCTGGTCTCCTGCAGAGCCATGACGGCGGAGCTCTGGAAGCGCAGGTCGGTCTTGAAGTCCTGAGCCGGTCTTGAAGTCCTGAGCGATCTCCCTCACCAGGCGCTGGAAGGACAGCTTATGGATGAGCAGCTCCGTGGATTTCTAATTGCAGCTCTCTGACAATTGCAGTACTGTTTTGGATACCTTAATTTCCACAGTGAGGCACTGTACATCAGTGACCCGGAAGTCCCACCCTTTTGAAAAAACTTTCTGTCTACCCGTGTATCAACGTCATTTTAAGCTCATTAATCTCATGTCTGTTTAAAAAGTAGGCAGTGCTAGAGTTTGATTTATTGTCTCAATTAACAAAGTGCAATACCTTTGTGGTGATGGACTCTGTTTCATCTGAAAATGCAAAGAAAAGTGAGAAAGTGTGCTAAATCGCTAGCATTCTAACTACTAGCTACTGGCTAGATGTCAGAACACCGGCAGTGGATACGTTTTGATCTGGGGTCTTCTGCAGTACAGACTCAACAGGCATATTTTTCTTTTAGATTTGATTGGCGGTTGGCAACCAGCTTATGGGTGCATTACCACCATATACTTCACTCTATATCATCACTCTATACATCTCAACAGGTACATGTTTTATAAACACATTACTTTTGCATTTGACAATATTTATTTACATGTATGAAATGACAATGGATGCCTTCATGCTGATTGAGATGTTTAGCAACAGCTACTGGCTACATTTAGAAGGGACTGTTTTTTCTCAGCTGCACAAAATCACTGGTTAAACAAACCAATCATAATAGTTTGTCCAGTATTGCTGTCATTACCTCCGCCAGGCCGAAAGGCCAGGAGGAGGTTATGTTTTTGCCGGGGTTTGTCTGTTTGTCTGTCTGTCTGTCTGTCTGTTGGTTAGCAAGATAACTCAAAAAATCTTGGACGGATTTCCATGAAACTTTCAGGCGTTGTTGGAAATGGTACAAGGAAGAACTGATTAAATTTTGGGGGTGATCCGGTTCACCGTCTGGATACAGGAATTTTTTAAAGCATTTTTCATTCAACACTGTGACATACAGCCATTTTCAACATGTGCGCAGGCGCAATGGAGGGCGCTGGTCGTCGTGTCTGCAACACAAACTCTGCGTTCTTCAACGTTTTAGGCACAAAAGGACGCGGAAAACACTGCTGGCTTGGGCCCGCCAGCGTGCAACTGCAAAACCTCATAGGAGCTGCGTATTTGGCAGAAATTCACCGGCCAGCCATAGGCGCTGCGCAAAAACGAGCTCTCTGCCGGCGAAGCTTCTAAATTGTCGTTTGCCGCGGAGCGCAACCCCCAAAACAATAATATTGTAGCGAACTCAATATGAGCACCCTACTTGGCTTGCCAAGTGGGTTGACCCTATTGGCGACACAGGTAGAGTGCGGGACTCCGGAGCGGGAGGCGTGAGTTCGAACCTTCCGGTGGGACGTCGCCATGTCGAGCAGCACGTTACAATATAATATAAAACCCACGGCAACCTGTCTACCCAATTTGCATCCGTCAGTGGAGGAGATGGACACAACAGCAACACTTCAGTTTATTACCTCCGCCAAGGAGGCAATGCTTTTACTACTGAACCACTAATCCTATCACTATCAGATTGATTGTCATTGATTAATTGTGTGTTTATTGCACTGTCCCTGTCAAATAAACAAATAACCATTGTGAATCCAATTGCTAGTCATATGTTTACATGGTCAAGGAATGTGAAAACGTACACACAAACACTGTATGGGGGGAATTGTGGCGCTTGGCGGAGGTCTGCGCTCTCCGAGTGCTTTTCTAGTTTAATAAATTGTGCTTGCCAGAACTGTTGTATAAAAGCAATATAACATTCAACGTCATTACGGTATCAATTTATACACTGTACTAACTATGGGTGTCATTGCTGCATCATAACCCACAGTTACTATATAAGTTGATACTACTCCATCTCGTTACTTAAGTTTTAACTTGGGAAGAACTCAAATTGGTATTTGTGTAATAACTCAGATTTTTATTCACAGCTTTCATGTCTTAGATGATCACGTCTTCTTTTTACATTTGATTGGCGGTTGGCAACCAGCTTACAGGTGCATTACCGCCACGTACTTCACTGATACATATCACTCCATATAATCTTCTTCTCTTAGATCAGGGGTGTCAAACTCATTCCATGGAGGGCCAAGACCCTGCAGGTTTTACCTCCACCCAGTGTCTTCAGCAGGTGTTTTCACTGATCAGCAATCAGTGGGAAGAAATTCAGTGAAATCACCTGTTGAAGACACTGGGTGGAGGTAAAACCTGCAGGGTCTTGGCCCTCCATGGAATGAGTTTGACACCTGTGTCTTAGATGATCACCTAATCAGTACCTCCTTAAGTAGAGTGAGGTGTCCTTGTGTTGGAATTCAGCAGATACTAAAACTGAATGGCTGTCATACATGTAGAGATGTTAGTTTAGGAAAGATTTTGCAGTGGTCTCTTTTTCCAGAGCTGTATTAGCATTTTTTTCTTAGGTTTATTGAGTTCTTCTTCTTTTAGATTTGATTGGCAGTTAAACTAGTGCATACCTGTGCATGCCCGGAGAAACCAAGTATAAGCAAGTATTTCTGCATGCCCGTAGAAAGCAGGTGTAAGCAAGGGTGTAAGCAGCTGCCTTTGATCTTTGATGATGACATAGCGAGTCCTATGATCTTTGATGATGTCATAGCAAGTCCTATGATCGTGAGTGATGACTGGCTTTGATCTTTGATGTCATAGTGAGTCGTATGATATTTGATGATGGCATAGCGAGTCCTATGATTGTGAGTGATGCCTGCCTTTGATCTTTGATGATGTCATAGCGAGTCCTATGATCTTTGACGATGTCACAGCAAGTCCTATGATCGTGAGTGACGACTGGCTTTGATCTTTGACGATGTCATAGTGAGTCGTATGATATTTGATGACGGCATAGCGAGTCCTATGATCGTAAGTGATGACTGGCTTTGATCTTTGATGTCACAGTGAGTCCTATGATCGTGAGTGATGACTGGCTTTGATCTTTGATGATGTCACAGTGAGTCCTATGATCTTTGATGATGGCATAGCGAGTCCTATGATCATGAGTGATGCCTGCCTTTGATCTATGATGTCCTATGATCATGAATGAGCATGAGTGATGCCTGCCTTTGATCTTTGATGTCCTATGGTCATGAGTGAGCATGAGTGATGCCTCCCTTTGATCTTTGATGATGTTATAGCAAGTCATATGATCTTGAGTGATGCCTGCCTTTGATCTTTGATGTCCTATGATCGTCAGCGATGACTGCCTTTGATCACACACAGACACATACAGATTTTCTTGAATCACTCTATACTATGGTGTCTATATGACATCATATAGACATCATGTAGACATCACAGGCACATCATAGGCACATCAAATCAAATCAAAATCAAATCAACCTTTATTGTCATATTGCTGTGCATACAACTGTAGTGCAGGCAAGATGAAACTGCGTTTCTCTCGGCATCCATATAAGTAAAAAGAACATAATTTAAGACACACTCACACACACCCTCACCCCCCACCCCACCACAGCCATTCACACTTCCCTGAGACATACTTGAAAAATTAACCAGAACTATAATATACAAATAATATACATAATGTCCATAGGTGCAGTAGTATGTATGAGAGACTCAGGATCAACTGTTCAGCATCCTAACAGTTTGTGGAAGGAAGCTGTTAATCAGTCTGGTGGTTCTGCCTCTGATGCTCCGGAATTGTTTGCCAGATGGCAGAAGTTCAAAGTGTTTATTCAGAGGGTGAGAACGGTGTTCGACAATGTTCAGTGCCCTGCTCCTACAACGGTTCTGAAAAAGTTCTTGGACAGAGGGGAGGGAAACTCCAATTACCCTCTCAGCTCCCTTAACTATCCTCTGCAGGGCTTTTTTGTCTGACATACTGCAGCTGGAGTACCATGTTGCAATGGAGTACATCAGAACACTCTCCACCACACCTCTGTAGAAGGTCCTGAGGATGCAGATGGGGAGAGAGGCCTGTTTGAGTTTCCTCAAGAAGTGCAGTCTCTGCTGGGCCCGCTTCCTGATCCCCAAGGAATTCTTGCTCCAGGTCAGGTCCTGCGAGATCTGCACTCCGAGGAACTTGATGTTCTCCACTCTCTCCACTAAACGGCCGCCGATGCTGAGAGGGATGTGTTCAGGCTGTGACCGCCGGAAGTCGATAATCATCTCCTTCATTTTGTCCACGCTGAGCACTAGATTGTTCTCCCTGCACCAGCCCTCCAGGTCTCTCACTTCTTCCCTGTACATTGATTCCTCATCCCTCTGAATAAGTCCCACCACCGTGGTACTGTCTGCAAACTTAATAATCTGGTTCTCCTCGTGTCTGGATACACAGTCATGTGTAAGAAGTGTAAACAACAGTGGACTGAGTACGCAGCCTTGAGGGGATCCAGTGCTCAGCGTGATAGAGTTGGAGGTGTTGTTTCCAACCCGTACAGACTGAGGTCTCTCAGTCAGGAAATCCAGGATCCAGAGACATGTGGTGGTGTTCAGACCGAGAAGGAGTAATTTCTCCTTCAGTCTCTGGGCAATAATGGTGTTGAATGCTGAGTGCAGGAGTCTGGCGTAGGTGTCTTTCTGATCCAGGTGGGTGATGACAGAGTGCAGGGTGGTGACTATAGCATCCTCCGTGGAGCGGTTTGAACGATATGCAAACTGGAGCGGGTCATGTGGTGCAGGGAGGCAGGCTGTGACATGTGGTTTGACAAGCTGTTCAAAACACTTCATCACAATTGGCGTCAGTGCAACAGGACGACAGTCATTCAGACAGGACACAACTGGTTTCTTTGCCACCGGTACTATGGTAGAGGTCTTAAAGCATCTGGGAACGATGGTCTGACTCAGGGAGATGTTATAAATGTCAGTCAGGACATCCGCCAACTCACTCGCGCAGTCTCGGAGCACACGTCCCAGGATGTTGTCCGGACCTGCAGCTTTACGTGGGTTGACCCTGGTTAGGGTCCTCCGTGTGTCCACTGTGTTGATGGTGATAGCTGGCCCAACCGATGGTGAAGATGGGCCAGCCCTCCCTCTTGATTGTCGAGTTTGATGCTTCAAAATATGCAAAGAAGTTGTTGAGCCTGCCTGGAAGTGAAGCGTCGTCATCATCAACCCCCTGCCTAGACTTATAGTCCGTCAGCGCCCAAACTCCCTGCCACATCCGCTTGGTGTTCCTAGTGTCACAGAGGTGTCCCTGGATTTTCTCCGCATAGGTGCGCTTCGCCGTCTTAATTCCCTTTGAGAGCGCAGACTTGGCTGAGCGGCGGGCGATCCTGTCCTTCGCTCTGAAGGCTGCATCTCTGGCTGTGAGCAGCGAGCGCACCTCTGCAGTCATCCAGGGCTTATGGTTTCCCCGTGCAGTGATGGTCTTCACTATAGTGACATCCTCTGTACACTTCGCGATGTAGCTAGTGACCGTTTCAGCATACTCCTCCACATCTGTCTTGTCTTCCTGGGAGGCTGCTATTTTGAAGACCTCCCAGTCTGTGTGCAGAAAACAGTCTTTAAGTGCAGAGGTTGCACTCTCTGGCCAAATCCTGATTTGTTTCACTACTGGCCTGCTGCGCTTCAGTAAAGGTTTGTAGGCAGGCACCAGCATCACAGATAGATAAGATAAGATAAGATAAGCCTTTATTAGTGCCACAATGGGGAAATTCCAGTATTGCAACAGCACAGGGATAGCAACACTCAGAGCAACAATCAGAAGGCAAGAAAAAAAAAAAAAGCAAGCAAGCACGAGCAGCTAATATACATATGTACATATTACTATAAATATATATATATATATACACACAGACATACAGTGTCTGTGATAGGTAGATAGGTGGTCAGAATGGCCGAGGTGGGGGCGAGGTGTTGCCTTATAAGCATCTGTGTTTGTGTACACCAAGCCCATCATACTATCTCCTCTGGTTTTAAAGTCTACACATTGTTTAAACTTGGGGAGCACAGTCTTTAAACTGGTGTGGTTAAAATCCCCCGCAACCACCACAAAACTGTCCGGGTGTGAAGTCTGAATTTCACTAATAGCATTGTGCAGCTCTCTGAACACAAGCACACAGCAGTCCATCCACTCTCTCCAGGTTTCTCTCAGCAGACGCAGCTCATCCAGCTTGCTGTCGAGGGAGCAGACACTAGAGAGAAGGAGCGACGGTACTGCTGGTCTGGAGGGGTTAGCCTTTAGCCTAGCATGAATCCCGGCCCTTTTTCCTCGCTTTTGCTTGTGTTTGCTCCGCTTACGCCTCCTCCTTTCCCGGGTAGCCTCCAGCGGAAACTCCCAACAGAATTCCATGCTGGCGTAGAATGTCCAAGTCACAACTGAGAGCCGCAATTCTTGCAGCGTACAGTACTTTGATGTTTAATAAGGTCTCATGGTTGTAAGTTTTACAGAATGTACGTCTGGGATGATCAAAACACTCAAAACTCACACTCGCTGATGCCAAGAGGGGCCGCTGTGTCCATGCGTGCCGCCATCTTCTAAATGATATCATAGGATCATAGGCGAGCCTATGATTACCTCTAATGGGAAGCCTCAAGAAGAACTGATATATTGGTCAAAGTAACCAGTAAAAAAGCCTGACAGCTTTAAAAATATATATATACAGATGTGCACAGTGGATGTGTTACCATTTCTAGAAGAAATGAGATCATCAAAAAAGGAGAAAGAAAGAAAGAACTAGAAAAGCACTCGGAGAGCGCAGACCTCCGCCAAGTGCCACAGTTCCCCCCATACAGTGTTTGTGTGTACGTTTTCAGATTCCTTGACCATGAAAACATATGACTAGCAATTGGATTGACAATGATAGGATTAGTGGTTCAGTAGTTATTCACGAAAATGGCATTTTCCGTAATGGCGGTTTTCTTCTGGACGGTGATCCGGATCACCACCAAAATGTAATCATCTGTAGGATACCCCATTTCTGACAATCTGTGAAAATTTCATGAAAATCCGTCCATAACTTTTTGAGTTATCTTGCTAACAAACAGACAAACAGACAGACAAACCAACGCCGATGATCACATAACCTCCTTGGCGGAGGTAAAAACTCTCCTGTTGTGTTTAAATTTTTGACTAGTGCCTACCTGTGCATGCCCATGCACTTTCTGCATGCCCGTAGAAAGCAAGTGTAAGCAAGCGCGACACGACTCGTTCAGTGATGCCTGCCGTGATGTCATAGCGAGCCCTATGATTTTTGATGATGTCATAGTGAGTCCTTTGAGCTTTGATGATGGCATAGCAAGTCCTATGATCTTTGATGTCATACCACTTGATATCATAGCGAGTCCTATGATGTTGGCTGATGTCAAAGTGAGTCCTATGATCGTGAGTGATGCCTGCGTTTGACCTTTGATGATGTCATAGCGAGTCCTATGATCGTGAGTGATGCCTGCCTTTGATCTTTGATGTCCTATGATCGTGAGTGAGCATGAGTGATGCCTGCCTTTGATCTCTGATGATGTCATAGCGAGTCCTATGATTCACACAAGGAGTTGTTAATACATAGGAACATCATAGGACATCATGTAGAGATCATAGGAACATCATAGGCGGTCCTACGATCTTTCAGCGAGTCCCATAGCCGTGACACACACACAGATACTTCTTCTTATAGATTTGATTGGCAGTTGGCAACCAGCTTACAGGTGTATTACCACCACTGACTTGATTGTCATCACTCTATATCTTTGTATAAGGCTGCACCTCAGACACAGTCCAAGGACGGATAATTTTCTTCACACATGGGGAGTTGTTCAGCACTCCTTATACAAAGATATAGAGTGATGATAATCAAGTCAGTGGTGGTAATGCACCTGTATGTTGGTTGCCAACCACCAATCAAATCTAAAAGAAGGAGTTCTGAACAACTTGTGTGAAAAAATGATCCGTCCTTGGACTGTAGCCGAGGGCTCGCTCGCTCTCTCTCTCTCTCTCTCTCTCTCTCTCTCTCTCTCTCTCTCTCTCTCACTCACACACACACACACACACACACACACAGATAGAGATTTCTTGAGTTAGATATGGAGTGATGCTCCTAACGGGATGTGTACAAGATTTGTATACTTAGTAAGGAGAAGTCGTTTTTTTCTGTTAAGTTGATCATCTTGCAATAAAGAGGTTCAAATGTTGATCTTAAAGGTACAGAGAATACAGCCTTAAATCTGTCAAAAATAGTGCAACAGCAACTTACTGCAGGAGTTTTAAGCGGGTCCTTCTTCTTCTTCTCTTTTTTGTCCTTCTTTTCTTTCTTCTTCTTCTTGTCTTTCTTTGCCCTGCTGGTTGCTGCTGTCAACTGGGCCCGCTCACGCTCCTGGACCACCAGGTGGCGATAGTGCTCATCACAGGGGTGATTCCACATGGACTGTCCCGTGGAGAAGTTGAAGTAGTAGATTTCTCCTGTCACATCCTGGCTGTGAGAATGGAGGAGGAAAAGGGGTTCACTTCAGCACTTTCAGTGTTTTAAAGAGAAAGGGTCAACATTAATTAAACCTGCAAGCAGGTGTAAACGGGCCTTCGCCCCCCGCGCGCCCGCGGAACCCAGCGCCCATAGTCCCTCGCTGGCTGGGTAAAGGTGCCGTTATCACTGCAACGGCTGCATGCATAATAAAGTAAACCATTTGGCTCAGATCTTCCTGTGAGCAGTAAGTGGCATTATCCCTTTTGTCATGGCATGTCCATGGTAACATGTTTGATGTCATACTAACATTGATGTTCAGTTATGATCATGGCTGTGTTGTGATGAAACTCAGAAAATTTCACGTCATTCTGGCCAGCTGAGCGTGAGTAATAAATAAAACAGTTTTCAGCAATTCTTTCGTTATCCACTATGTGGCGCTATATCTTTTGTCAGGTATTTTGATGTCATAGTGTCCGGGGTGGCACTATTTTCCTTCATGGAAAGTTTTATGGACATCGGACAAGTTTTGCCCGTCAGTAATTCTTCCTTTAATCATTAGGGGGTGCTTTGAGTGTTGTTTATTATTTGTATATAGACGAGTTCGGGGAAGGGAGAATATTGATCGTATAAAATTTGTTGCAAATCGTTCAAAGTCTGTCCAATTTACAAGGGTCTAATGTTGTAACCACTAGGCGGTGCTAAAACTTTTGTTATTTTATATAGGAATGGTCAGGGTGGGATTATTATCCATTTTTGAAAATTTGGTGGAAATCAGAAAAAGTTTGTCCAAGATACAACTTTCCGAAATTTCATGGCGACTAGTCAACCGTCGCCATGTTGCCATGGCAACACTTCCCTGTAAGTTATGTGTTGTCCAACCATATTGGACTACGTATGACAGTGACCTCAACATATGTTGAAAAATTTAGACTTCCAAGACCTTCCCACCCGTCCCCATAAGCTCATGGATTGAATTGCAAGAAGGGCGTGTCCATGGTAACATGTATGATGTCATACTAACGTTGATGTTGAGTTATGATCATTTCTGTGTTTTGATGAATCTCAGAAAATTTCACGTAATTCTGGCAAGCCGCGCACGAGTAATAAATAAAACAGTTTTCAGCAATTCTTTTGTTTACCACTAAGTGGCGCTATATCTTTTGTCAGGTATTTTGATGTCATTGCATCCGGGGTGGCCCTATTTTCCTTCATGGAAAGTTTTGTGGACATCGGACAAGTTTTGCCAGTCAGTAATTCTTCCTTTAATCATTAGGGGGCACTATGAGTGTTGTTTATTATTTGTATATAGACGAGTTCGGGGAAGGGAGAATATTCATCGTATAAAATTTGTTGCAAATCGTTCAAAGTATGTCCAATTTCCAAGGGTCTAAAGTTGTTACCACTAGGCGGCGCTAAAACTTTTGTTATTGTATATAGGAATG
This sequence comes from Pholidichthys leucotaenia, assembly GCA_020510985.1. Lineage (NCBI taxonomy): Eukaryota > Metazoa > Chordata > Actinopteri > Cichliformes > Pholidichthyidae > Pholidichthys > Pholidichthys leucotaenia. Next base: position 122,219,314 of record CM035847.1, on the reverse strand, counting down.
TTCAGGGTGGGATTATTATCCATTTTTGAAAATTTGGTGGAAATCAGAAAAAGTTTGTCCAAGATACAACTTTCCTAAATTTCATGGCGTGTAGTCAACCGTCGCCATGTTGCCATGGCAACACTTCTCTGTAAGTTATGTGTTGTCCACCCATATTGGACTACATATGACAGTGCCCTCAACATATGTTGAAAAATTTAGACCTCCAAGACCTTCCCACCTCTCCCCATAAGCTCATGGATTGAATGGCGAGAAGGGCGTGTCCATGGTAACACGTATGATGTCATACTAACGTTGATGTTGAGTTATGATCATTTCTGTGTTCTGATGAATCTCAGAAAATTTCAGGTCATTCTGGCAAGCCGCGCACGAGTAATAAATAAAACAGTTTTCAGCAATTCTTTCGTTTACCACTATGTGGCGCTATATCTTTTGTCAGGTATTTTGATGTCATTGCGTACGGGGTGGCACTATTTTCCTTCATGGAAAGTTTTGTGGACATCGGACAAGTTTTGCCCGTCAGTAATTCTTCCTTTAATCATTAGGGGGCGCTATGAGTGTTGTTTATTATTTGTATATAGACGAGTTTGGGGAAGGGAGAATATTGATCGTATAAAATTTGTTGCAAATCATGCAAAGTATGTCCAATTTACAAGTGTCTAATGTTGTTACCACTAGGTGTTGCTAAAACTTTTGTTATTTTATATAGGAATGTTGAGGGTGGGATTATTATCCATTTTTGAAAATTTGGTGGAAATCAGAAAAAGTTTGTCCAAGATACAACTTTCCGAAATTTCATGGCGTGTAGTCAACCGTCGCTATGTTGCCATGGCGACACTTCCCTGTAAGTTATGTGTTGTCCACCCATATTGGACTACATATGACAGTGACCTCAACATATGTTGAAAAATTTAGACCTCCAAGACCTTCCCACCCCTCCCCATAAGCTCATGGATTGAATGGCGAGAAGGGCGTGTCCATGGTAACATGTATGATGTCATACTAATGTTGATGTTCAGTTATGATCATGTCTGTGTTCTGATGAATCTCAGAAAATTTCACGTCATTCTGGCCAGCCGTGCGTGAGTAATAAATAAAACAGTTTTCAGCAGTTCTTTCGTTAACCACTATGTGGCGCTATATCTTTTGTCCGGTATTTTGATGTCATTGTATCCGGGGTGGCACTATTTTCCTTCATGGAAAGTTTTATGGACATTGGACAAGTTTTGTGCGAGTTACAGCTGGTTGAATTTGTAAGGGGAGGAGTCAAACTTCGCCATGGCGCCCTGGCCACGCCTTTTGAGATTTTGACTTAATTTATATAACTTTTAATGGCCAATGCTTATAGATGCCGCCATGCAAAAATAAGCTCAATTGGATCAGGTCCCTAGGACAAGTGCGTTCAAATGCGAGGTGTGACTTTTTTGCCGAATTGGAGGTGGGGCGACTTTGAGGCAAGATGGCGGCCTTCCTGTTGGTGGTGGTTATGGGCCACAATGATGTTTTTTGCATGTCTTGAGGTGATTCACACCTCACCCAAATTTGATGTGTCTACGGCAAAGTTTATGGTCTCCAGTCTCCATAGACCTTGCACGTTTGACCCCACCCACAAAAATGAGGGGTGGGGGGGGACATATTTTTTCGAGTTTATCGAATTTTTTGCCTGGTCAGAGGGGTTTGCCAAAAAAAATCGCGTTTTGGTTAACGTTCAGACGGTGAAAAATTTGATCATTTAGGCAGAATAATATAGAAAAAAAATAAACGCAAGCAGATACAATAGGGCTTTCGCCAACTGACATTGTCAGTGGCTCAGGCCCTAATTAGTATTCACAACTTCATCCATATAGCATATTTCATGACAGCTAAACTCAATGTGCTGTACAAATGGATAACAATTATCCAAACATAGATGACTGGCCCTTCAGTTGTCAAAAACGGTCCTATTATGTGGCGATACAAAGATATAGAGTGATGATAATCAAGTCAGTGGCAGCAATGCACCTGTGGGCTGGTTGCCAACCGCCAGTCAAATCTAAAAGAAGTTTGTGGCGGTAATGCACCTGTAAGCTGGTTGCCAACTGCCAATCAAATCTAAAAGAAGAAGATCTAACATGCAAATTTGTGTCACACTTTGCACCTTCCATCAGTGGTTTTGGTCATTTCTGACTGTGCTTCGCCCATTTTCACAGTTCGCACCCTTGATGTCCAAACAAATGACTTTGCACACACTTTGCGCTCGTAGAAGTGATGTCTTTTAAATTGGTGCAACTGGGCGCAAAAACTGCTTGTTGCTAGTTTAACACAGCACAATAAAACTGGGATTTTTGACCAACAAAAACCACTTCTAAAATCAGCTGCACATTTTCAGTTACTATTCAAGCGGCACTTTGATAAATGTATGGGTGCACGTTATACTGCTCTTGGCACTGAGTAGGTGATCTGGTGAAAATGATGACACACACTGCTACTACATCCCAGACTTACTTCACCTTGAAAGGATTAGATGGAACAGTGGCATTCTTGTAAATGTTGCTATTGCACATTTTCACTTTGCCGACAAGCACATCTACACATCTATTCCCTGAGAGTAAAACCGATGCACCCTCATAGGTCAATATGCCATTATAATAGGAATTCACTATAGGTCAGATTTATTGCATGTTATTCTCAAAACACACCACTGAACAATTAAGTTAGGACAACTTTTTTACATTTTTTATGGGTGCAAAATCTTGTTTTTTTCTGCCATTGCAATGGCAAAATGAATTTGGACGTGCACAAAAATGTGTCTGCAATTTCAACTAGATACCGTAATAGGGCACCTAATATTTATTTGCCTGTCTAACACACAAACTTCATATTCCACCATAGCTTAAATTGAAATAACTTTTGCCTTTTTCTTACTTACCAAGGCTTCCACTCCGGAGGCAAAGGGGCAACAATGCCCTCTCTGGCCAACCACATGAGCTCCAGTTCATTGTCAGGATCAATGCCAATCTCTCGTGCATACTCTTGTATCTCTGACCAGGGAAGAAAAGAGGAAAACAGATTTGAGGAGAGGTGGATTTATTGGTGCAATTATGTATACAGCATCACAAAGAATATTAAGGCAAACTGAAGGTCAATAAACATCAAGAAAAAATTTTGGAAATATTGTAGCACCTTGGGGGAGTCAGATTATTTAGCATCTCAGACAAGAGACAGTGGATAAGCATGGGAGAACAATGCTCAGGAGGTTCCTGGCGAGATAGCAGGAAGGAGTCAAGGACGTAGGGGGTTGAATGCAGTGTAATGCAAATGTCATGTTGTGTGTGAAGAAATGCCATGAAACTTGTGAGGAGTGATTTGGGTAAAAGAAGAGTGCCTGCTGAAATGTTTCATTCTGTTCTGTGCTTAAGAGATGTGAAGTGTGTAATAAACCGTCTGCCATGAATCAGCCTCTTATTTCACACACTCCACACTGGTGACCCAAGACGTATTATGGAACACGAGGCAAGAACCCCGGAGCCGGCCTGGTCAGGAAGCTCCAGCGAGGCGGCAGCCATCCCACAGACAGCCCGGACTGGAACCCCCAGCCACGCGTGTGCGGTTTCAGTCAAGCTACCGGATTTCTGGCAGCACAACCCGCGCTCTTGGTTCCACCACACCGAGGCCCAGTTCGCCCTCTGGGGAGTACCGGCAGACGACACCAAATTCTACCATGTCGTCGCAGCGCTGGACGCCCGCACAGCTCAGCAGGTAGCAAGCCTGCTCGATCAGCCTCCAGCCAGCAACAAATATGAGGCGCTCAAGGCTGCGCTCACCCGGCGCTACACGCTCTCGGAATGTGAGAGAGTGGAGAGGCTCCTGACGCGGGCCGAGTTAGGAGATGGTTTGGCCGTAGACCTGATGGAGAAGATGCTGGCGTTAATGGGCACGGACGACGGGCACTTTCTGTTTGCCCACCTCTTCCTCCGGAACCTTCCAACAGTGGCGAGAGCGGTTCTGGCCAATTCGCCGTTGCTGGCCGCGCGTGACTACTGTGCGGTAGCCCAGGAGGCAGATCGGATCATCCTCACCAGCCGGGCGATCATAGTCAACGCGGCGGCAGTGGAGCCCAGCGAGATGACCAGAGGAGGCGAGGAGCCACCGACGGTAGCAGCAGCGGGGGCCAAGGAGCGCCAGAGAGACATGCTCTGTTTCTACCACCGCCGCTTCGGAGAGAACGCACACAGATGTGCGCCACCATGCCAATTCAAGCGCTCGGGAAAACGCCAAGGCCGGCGGTCGGTAGCAGCTGCGACCCTCGGTGAAGAGAACAAGATGCTCTACCTGACGGACACGCGCTCGGGGAGGCGTTTCCTCGTGGACACCGGAGCCCAGAAGAGCTTCATCCTGCCGACCTATGCCGACCGGCTGGGAGGACCCAGCGGCCCCGAGATGTTGGCAGCAAACGGCTCGGATATAAAGACCTTTGGTGAGAGGACACTGATCTTATCTCTACACGGCCGTACATATGAGTGGACTTTTGTCTTAGCAGCACTGAATTACCATATCCTGGGGGCTGATTTTCTGTGTGCACACGGTTTACTGGTTGATGTTGCTAACAGGCGCCTGGTTAATGTACTGTCCTTTGACTCTCTCTCCTGTATAGCTCGAGTGACCCAGCCAACAGCACAAGCCAACGTCACAGCTCCAGGCGGTAAATTCCACACACTGCTCACTCAGTTTCCAGCACTCACGGTCCCAATGTTTTCAGCGGCCATCGCTAAACACGGGGTGGAGCACTTTATCACCACCACCGGGCCGCCCGTTTTTGCAAGACCTCGGCGCTTGGATGCAGCTAAACTGGCCACAGCGCGCGAGGAGTTCGCCAACCTGGAAAGGTTGGACATCATCAGGCGTTCGAACAGCCCATGCGCATCCCCACTACACATGGTCCCTAAGGCTGAGGGATCGTGGCGACCGTGCGGTGATTTCCGCAGGTTGAACAACGCCACAGCGCACGACCGCTACCCAATTCCCCACATACAGGATTTTTCCATTCACCTCGCCAGAGCGCGCATTTTTTCCAAAATAGACCTGGTCCGCGCGGTTACCACCAACGCCCAGTACGCGCAGAGGACGTACCCAAAGCAGCGGTGATAACTCCGTTCGGTCTATTCGAGTTCCTGCGCATGCCATTCGGGTTAAAAGGCGCGGCACAGACATTCCAGCGCATGATGGATGCAGCGCTGCGTGATCTCCCGTTCGTGTTTGTCTACCTCGACGATATCCTGGTAGCCAGTGCGTCCGAAGACGAACACGAAACCCACCTCACGACGGTTTTCCGGAGGTTGGAGGAGCACGGGTTAATAATCAACCCGGCGAAATGCCAGTTCGGCGTGACGGAGATTGATTTTTTGGGGCACCGCGTCTCTCCGGAAGGAGCGATCCCGCTGCCCAACAAAGTGCGCACCGTGGCGGATTTTCCCCGGCCTCAGACGGTCAGGGCGCTGCAGGAATTTTGGGGGATGGTGAACTTTTTTTTTTTGGAACTTAAAATATTTTATTAAAATTTTTTAACAACAGAGTCATTACAGATATAATTACCATATGTAGTCAAGATTATTTAATACACAAATTCCACATCAATATAAGAGAAACAGCATCTGTCAAAAAATAGAACCAGGCGCTTAATAGCCACCTTGAGCAACTACAATAAAGAGACTTCTACTGGATGCCATCTTGATTTAAAAGTAGGTAATTGGAGTCTCAGTGCGTAAGTAATCTTCTCCATGTGATAAAGTTCTTGTACTTTTTGAAGCCATGCACTGAAGGAGGGTGGGTCTGCTTTCATCCAAGAGGCAGTGACACATTTCAAGGCTGCTACAAAAAGTATGTTTAGGAGGTATGTTGGTGCTCTCCCATGCACTTCCGGAGGGGTGGTGCCAAGAACTGCTACTGTCAAGTCCCTTGGTATTGTAACTTGAAACATATGATTTATTGCCTTGTACACCTCATCCCAAAATGTTTGTATTTTAGGGCACAACCAGAAAATGTGTGTGTGATTAGGCACTTCTGTACCACAATTTCTCCAACACAGGCTTGGAACATTTGGTGTCATCTTAGCCACAATATCTGGTGTTCTGAAATATCTACTAAATATCTTCCATTTAAATTCCCTCCATGTATTTGAATTTGTGGTCTTATGCGCCACTGTACATACCTCTTCCCACATTTGATCAGAGAAAATTTGACCCGCCTCTGCCTCCCATCTTTGTTTTGCCAGAATAGGTTTATTTTGAGCCATTAAACCAAATATTTTGTATAACTTTGAGATCACTTTTTATCCTCTTTGTGTTTTTGAGTTTGAATTAAAAAATGTTCAATGAGTGATGGGTCTAGCACTTTATCCCACTCTTTATGAGAAACCAAAAAAGATCGTATTTGCAGATATCTGAAAAAATCATTTTTTTGGAGTTGGAAGTGTCTTCTCAAATATTCAAACGATACAAATCCATCCTTATCGATGGGATGGTGAACTTTTATAACCGTTTCCTTCCCCGCGCGGCGCAGCTCATGCAACCATTGTACACCGTGCTCAAGAGACAGAAACCCGCGGATAGGGTCGAATGGACCCCGGAGGGAGAGCGGGCGTTCTTGGAAGTTAAAGCAGCCCTGGCAAACACTGCACTGCTGGCGCATCCGGACCCAGCGGCCCGGATAGCGCTCACCACCGACGCTTCAGACGTGGCCATAGGGGCGGTCGTGGAGCAGCGCGTCGCGGGGGCTTGGCAGCTGCTCGCATTTTTCAGCAGAACTTTACGCGACAGCGAACGTAAATACAGCGCGTTTGACAAGAGAGTTGCTGGCTCTCCACCTAGCCATACGCCACTTCCAGCTCTGGCTGGAAGGGCGCAGCTTCACCGCGTTCGTGGACCACAAGCCGCTAACATTCGCGATGGCGAAGGTTTCAGAACCGTGGTCGGGCCAGCAGCAGAGACAGCTGGCCGCGATCTCAGAGTTTACTACCGATATTCAGCATGTGTCGGGTAAACTGAATGTGGTAGCGGACTGCCTCTCGCGCGCCGTGGTGGCCCCGGTCTGCATGGGGATAGATTACGCAGTGATGGCCGTGGAGCAGATTAGCGATGCAGACGTGCGCGTGCTCCAGTCTGGACCAACAGGGTTAAGGCTGAAGAGCCAGGTGCTGCAAGATGGCGGCCCCCCCCCTAATCTGCGACGTCTCCACGGGACGCCTGCGTCCGGTGGTCCCGGTCGCGTGGCGCCGCCGCGTGTTTGAGTCGGTTCACACTCTGGCGCACCCAGGAGTGCGCGCGCCGGTCAAAATGGTGGGACAGAAGTTTGTGTGGCCAAGCCTACGCAAACTAACTAACTAACTAACTAACCTGCACTTATATAGCGCTTTTCTAGTCACAAAGACCACTCAAAGCGCTTTCATTAATACTAACCCTCTATTCTAAGGGCCTATAGGAAACAAATATCTTGGGACAATTTAGAACAGCCAATTAACCTAACATGCATGTTTTTGGCATGTGGGAGGAAACCGGAGAAATCCCGGAGTAAACCCACGCAACACGGGGAGAACATGCAAACTCCACACAGATCACTGTTGGTCGGGGGCTGGGATCGAACCCACGATCCCCACAATCCCCCGGCCAAGGGTAAACTGTGCTGCCGCAGTGCTAACCACAAACCACTTGTTTGTGGTTTGCACAAACAAGTGCAAACCACTTGTTTGTCTTTTACAAACAAGTAAAAGAGTGGGCTGCAGCCTGTGTGGCGTTCCAACGAGCCAAGGTACACAGACACACGAAGGCTCCCTTGGAGCCGTTTCGGGTACTGGCTAAGAAGTTCGACCATGTTCACATGGACCTCGTGAGCCCCCTCCCGCCATCACAGGGGTGCACGCACCTCTTGACAGTGGTGGACCGCACCACGCGCTGGCCAGAAGCAGTCCCGCTGGCGGCAACCACATCCACAGACGTAGCACGCACTTTTTTAACAGCATGGGTGGCGCGTTTTGGAGTCCCGTCGGACATTACGTCCGACAGGGGCCCTCAATTTGTTTCCGAACTCTGGTCCGCGATGGCCCGCAGCCTGGGTGTTACAATTCACTGCACAACCGCATACAACCCACAGGCCAATGGTTTATGCGAGCGTTTTCATAGATCACTGAAAGCAGCGCTCAGGGCTTCACTGACGGATGCAAATTGGGTAGACAGGCTGCCGTGGGTTTTATTGGGGTTGCGCTCCGCGCCAAAAGAGGATCTGGAAGCTTCCCCGGCAGAGCTGGTTTTTGCGCAGCCCCTACGGCTGCCCGGGGAATTTCTGCCGGATAATCCCGCGCCGGGCAGCTCCCCGTCTCAGCTTTTGCAGCGTAGCACAAACACAGGCACACTGCCGGGCCCTGCCCACCACAGTTTTCCGCGTGTTTTCATGCCTAAAACTTTGAAGAGCGCAGAGTTTGTGTTCGTCAGACACGACGCCCACCGCCCTCCATTGCGCCCACCCTATGATGGACCGTTCAGAGTGTTGGAAACAGGGGATAAGCATTTTTTGCTAGACTTGGGGGGTAGAAGGGAGAGAATTGGCATAGAGAGACTCAAACCCGCTTTCGTTGTGGCGGACGAGCAAGTACTGTTGGCTAGGGCCCCTCGGCATGGAAGACCCCCACGGAGAGCTCCCCAGGGAAACGATTCACCAGAGCAGCCACACGGACAGACCAAAGTGCCCCCCCACCCCCGTCACGGCCCACCCGCAGTCAGACACACTCCCAGCAGCCCCCCACCGGCACAGCAGCGCCATGGAGGCAGTAAACCCCAGTTACAGCAGATACGGGAGGAGACGGAAGCCCAAACGGCGTGTGGACTGATGTTCTATTGTTCTATCTAAGATGCTGGGGGGGGGGCAGTGTAGCACTTTGGGGGAGTCAGATTATTTAGCATCTCAGACAAGAGACAGTGTTGATAAGCATGGGAGAACAATGCTCAGGAGGTTCGTGGCGAGATAGCAGGAAGGAGTCAAGGACGTAGGGGGTTGAATGCAGTGTAATGCAAATGTCATGTTGTGTGTGGAGAAATGCCATGAAACTTGTGAGGAGTGATTTGGGTAAAAGAAGAGTGCCTGCTGAAATGTTTCATTCTGTTCTGTGCTTAAGAGATGTGAAGTGTGTAATAAACCGTCTGCCATGAATCTGCCTCTTATTTCACACACTCCACAATATAACTTAAAAAATGCTGTTTAAAAGGACCCGGCACACACTCTACAGGTCGTCGTCGTCGGCTCCTGCTCGTGTCCGAGCATAGGGTTGCTCCCGTTCCAGAAATCACTTGTGCTTGTGACAGATGTGGCTCTGTAGCCCGAGCCGGTGATGGAAGAGGCGTGGGCAGAGACCGCAGGGAAGTGACGGTGGAGGCCGTGGCTGCTGCGAGCGCTCCTTCCTTCTTCTTCGCTTCTCCTCCTCAAATGCACATCTGTTTTTCTCAAAGGCTATAGTGCCATTGCGGATAGCTTCTCTCCATACCATTCTCTCCTTTGCTAGGTGTTCCCATCTGTGGATGTTGGTTTGGGCCAAGGTGGACTTTAGTTGGTCTTTATAACGCAGTTTTGGTCTGCCTAGTGGTCTACAGGTACATCTCAAAAAATTAGAATATCATGAAAAAGTTTGATATTTTTTGTCACTCATTTCAGAAAGTGAAACTCATATACAGTAGATTCACTACACAGAGAGTGAAATATTTCAAGTGTTTAATTTTGATGATTATGGCTTACAGCCCATGAAAACCCCAAATTCAGTTTCTCAAAAAATTAGAATATTACATAAAATTAATTTTAAAAAACAGTTTTTTAATAGAAATGTTGGCCGACTGAAAAGTATGTCCATGTACACACTCAGTACTTGGTCGGGGCTCCTTTTGGATTAATTACTGTATCAATGTGGCATGGAGGTGATCAGCCTGTGGTACTGCTGTGGTGTTATGAAGGTCCAGGTTGCTTTGCTCGTGACCTTCAGTTCATCTGCATTGTTGGGTCTGGTGTCTCTCATCTTCCTCTTGACAATACTCCGTAGATTCTCTGTGGGGTTTAGGTCAGGAGAGTTTGCTGGCTAATCAAACACAGTGATGCCACGGTCATTAAACCAGGTTTTGATACTTTTGGCAGTGTGTGTGTGTGTGTGTGTGGGGGGGGGGGTGCTGCTGGAAAATGAAATCAGCTTCTCCATAAAGCTTGTCAGCAGAGGGAAACATGAAGTACTCTAAAATTTCCTGGTAGACAACTGCACTGACTTTGGTCTTGATAAAACACAGTGGACCAACGCCAGCAGATGACCTCTGTTCAGATAAAAGTAAATTTTGCATTTCATTTGTAAATCAAAGTCCCAGAGTCTCGAGAAAGAGTGGCGAGGCACAGAATCTAAGTTGCTTGAGGTTTAGTGTGAAGTTTCCACAGTCAGTGATGATTTAAAGAACCATGTCATCTGCTGGTGTTGGTCCACTGTGTTTTATCAAGACCAAAGTCAGCACAGTCGTCTACCAGGAAATTTTAGAGCATTTCATGCTTCCCTCTGCTGACAAGCTTTATGGAGAAGATGATTTCATTTTCCAGCAGGACACGGCACCCCTCCACACTGCCAAAAGTATCAAAACCTGGTTTAATTAGACCATGGCATCACTGTGTTTGATTGGCCAGCAAACTCTCCTGACCTAAACCCCATAGAGAATCTATGTTGTATTGTCAAGAGGAAGATGAGAGACACCAGACCCAACAATGCAGACGAGCTGAAGGTCATGATCAAAGCAACCTGGACCTTCATAACACCTCAGCAGTACCGCAGGCTGATCACCTCCATGCCACGCCACATTGATACAGTAATTAATCCAAAATGAGCCCCGACCAAGTATTGAGTGTGTACATGGACATACTTTTCAGTCGGCCAACATTTCTATTAAAAACTATTTTTTAAAATTAATTTTATGTAATATTCTAATTTTTTGAGAAACTGAATTTGGGGTTTTCATGGGCTGTAAGCCATAATCATCAAAATTAAACACTTGAAATATTTCACTCTCTGTGTAGTGAATCTATATAATATATGAGTTTCACGTTCTGAAATGAGTGACAAAAAATATCAAACTTTTTCATGATATTCTAATTTTTTGAGATGTACCTGTAGACCACTAGGCAGACCAAAACTGCGCTAATTAAAGTCCACCTTGGCCCAAACCAACATCCACAGATGGGAACACCTAGCAAAGGAGAGAATGGTATGGAGAGAAGCTATCCGCAATGGCACTATAGCCTTTGAGAAAAACAGATGTGCATTTGAGGAGGAGAAGCGAAGAAGAAGGAAGGAGCGCTCGCAGCAGCCACGGCCTCCACCGTCACTTCCCTGCGGACTCTGCCCACGCCTCTTCCATCACCGGCTCGGGCTACAGAGCCACATCCGTCACAAGCAAGTGATTTCTGAATTTGGGGTTTTCATGGGCTGTAAGCCATAATCATCAAAATTAAAATAAACACTTGAAATATTTCACTCTCTGTGTAATGACTCTATATAATATATGCAGGGATGGCAACAGGAAATTCTGATTTCTGCTGAAATCTAATTTGGTCGATTGACTTATGGGGGGGCTGGGGGGGCAGCCCCCCTGAAGCTGGGAGGTTTTCAGTAAAACAGAAGTAATTTAGACTGAAAAAAATGATTAAAAAAATGAAATACTAGACTTAGATAAATCATTAAATTTAATGAAAAGTTAACTTACTTTTTCTTCAATGTTGTCTCACTGTCTTTAGTCCAACTTATTTAACAGTTCTATAAGAGTTTATTACACTATTTACACTGGTCACCAAGTCACTTCTAATGTGAAACTTTCTTCCTTTTGGCAGCAAGCTGTGTCAGTCTCTGAACTTTGAACTTCATCTCCTTTTCTGGTTTCTTCAGAAACTGTCCGAGTGTTTCTGTTACCTCGTCGAACTTTGAGCCAATTTTCACCTTTACCGTCACTTTTCTCTCAAGCCAATTCCATCGGAACTTATTTTTGACACTTTTGTCTATTTCTAGCACTGATGACTCCTGATCCTTCGATAAAAATCTCATAATTCCGCTGAAAACAATACCGAAAGTTCAGAATGCCAACTTGAACCAGGGATGTGATTTGGGGTTGGGGAAATTATCTGAAAATTTAGCAGGGGCTCTGGGGCGAAGCCCCCCGAAGCTCCTGGGTTTTTATGATCTTTAAGTACCAGAACTGTGCTTAAATGACATAAACAGCTGAATGCCACTTACTACTGTATAATATTGACTTATGTTCCAAGAAGATAGCATTCCTAAAATATTCCAACAAGCATTTTCCATCACATGCTTTAACACTTGATCAAATCAAAATCAGTTAATTTTATCTATTCCATAATAGAAATAAAATTCCAACATACCATTACTTTTTATAATTTCAGCATTCATTAGTACATATCTCCAAATGTACCTGTCTATCGGCAAGAGGTGTTAATGGAGCAGACTCATTGTTTGGTTCAGCCAAAGTCCCCCAGTGTGTAACATCTTTGACTGCTTTATCCACTGTCGAAGATTGTTTCAAAAACGCCGATCCCAAAGAATAGTTGCTCCGCCGAATGGCAAGGTAGTGGGCATGTTTCTTCACTTTTGATGCGTGGTCTGACAGCGCCACACATCCACGCGATCCATAGTTAATCAACTCTTTACAATACACACAAAAAGCTTTTCCTGCCATGTCTGGTTTCTTCAGAAATTGTCCGAGTGTTTCTGTTACCTCGTCAAACTTTGAGCCAATTTTCACCTTTACCGTCACTTTTCTCTCAAGCCAATTCCATCGGAACTTATTTTTGATACTTTTGTCTATTTCTAGCACTGATGACTCCTGATCCTTCGATAAAAATCTCACAATTCCACTGAAAACATTACCGAAAGCTCAGAATTCCAACACGAACACACCGCCATGAATTTTTGACAAAGCATACAACGAGCCATTTGATTGGTCCAAATTTGCAATTATACAATCGCAGGGCCGTTTACACATAACATCCGGGTTATTGTGGGAGACTCACCCGGGGAAGCGCCGAGCGCTGATGTAATTGTGTTTGATTTTCGCTAAAATCGGTGACAATAAGGTACCTTACCCCGCCAAAATTCTCAACGGATTTAGACGATTCACAGGTGTAGCATCATCTCACTTTGGCTCAGCAACAATTATTCTTCTGCTTAAAGACATTTTTGTTTCATCCAGGAATAACGCAAATAAATGGATTTTCTTCCCCCAGGCCACAGCTGAAATCCCCTTTGTTTTGTTAAAACCAGCCTAAGGAATTTCCCCCAATGTCCTGCTCCATTTTATTGCCCCCATAAAACATGCAACAGATCCACACTCAGCTAATTTCCTTAAACTGTGAAAACGCTGGATTTAAACAACTTTAAAGTACATTATTACAAACTCAATTCTAAACCTTCATTCTTTTCAGAACTATGAAAATGCAGATGGACTCTGATGTTTTGATGTGGAAAATCAATAATATGTGTGAAATGCATTAATCTGTGACTTTAATGGATGTTTATTCCTGCATGTTGATTCAGAAGCACTGCTTATAAGATACACTAAGGTTAGTTTAGTTATACATAAGAGTGTAACAGTACATTCCAATGTATTTAAAACTGTGTATTCCTGTGGACTGATATCATGTATCAAAGTTTGCCTCTAAAACCATGTGACTCCCACAGCCAATCGCTGCACGACAGCTCTTCACCCCAAAGGACTCCGAACAATAGACTGTTTGTTCATTGGACTAAAAGTTCATCGAGCCCGCCCACGAAGGACGCTCATTGGCTGAGACTCCGGTCAGGCCAGAATCCCGCGAAACTCAACAGAGCTTATAAAAAGGAGAGAGAGACTCGGTTTCAGCCTTTTTGCTTTTTTTTCGTCAGACTCTTCTCTTTTCGTCACTCTTTCTGCTGCAGATCCTCTGTCCAGCTCGGCTCCCTTGTCCTGATCTCCTCCATTGCCTACACCCAGCAAGGAAGAACAAAGGACCACATGGCGCTTTTCTGAACACAGAGCAGATAACTCATAACTTGTAATTTATGTAACTGTGTATTTTCTTTTTCTCTTAAATGCCTAGGAATTCCTATTTCTTTGAGCTCAATTCTTAATCGGAGTTAAACTCCAATTTTTACTCTTCACTTTTTCTGTTAAACTTTCTGTAAAACCGCCGTTTGTTTAATTTTAAGGTAAACTTTAATCTTGACTTTATTTTTATAATATTTTTCTTGACCAAGCACCTACCAGAAACTACTATTTTTATCTAAAGTCCGAAAGTTTCTTTTCTAATTTGAAATCGGATTAGATATCTTTTAATTATTATCGAAGACCTCTTGAAGAAAGACGCAGCTGAGAAATCAACGCGCAGCTGTCCCACATCGCTCTGAAGAAAAGTCATCTAACCCAGTTACAACTCTGGTTCATACAGCCCAGAATCCAGCCTCCTTCGACCGCTTGAATCTAAAGGTCGAGCTGTGGACCCTTGAAGTATCTGCGGGCAGATATTTCCCCTCACATCCACAAAGTCTTGGGCTGAAGACGGACGACAGAATTAACATCACCAGAAGCACGTGAGCTGTAAAAACTTTAATTCCACTGCTGAATTAACTTCTGAGGCTCGGCAATAATTGTATATCTAATCAGATGCAAATTAAGAAGCCCTTAACATAACTCTTCTTTTCATTGAAATTCCGTTTTTATTTTCTTAAGATTAATTTAGGACTTTTTCATAATTAGCAAACTTTCTCCATAAATTTGCGTTGTTTTTAATAATCTGTTAACTCAAACTGATAGAAATTCGTTTCTCAGTTTAACCCTGGTTCCGAAAATATTGACATTGTTAATCTATCATTTACAAGATTGATTTATAATTATTAATGAAATTACTACAATGTCTTTTAATCATTTCGTTTAATAAATATTTAAAAATGAGAAGTTGTTGGGAATTCATTTCATTCTGAGTCTGTTTCAAGCCCAGGTATCGAATTCACGGAAAATTTTTGAGACTGATTATTGATTAATTTATTGAGTGATCAAACAGGTATAAAGTGAAATTAAAGATCAAATTGCTTCTTAAAGATAGAAGCTGGTGCCCCTTACGAGTGTTATTAACTTTTCTGATGTATATGAAATGAGATTTGAGCTCAGATTCCAATACATCAATATAAATTAAATAATTCATACCTGATCATATTTATTATTTATTAATATTCCATATTTCACGTTACATATTTTGGTGCCCCGCGTGGAGGCCTGGTTGAACTTGAAACAACTCAAGAATGAAAAATTAAGCTGTGTGTGATTTTGGTCAATTTTAACTCACAAAAAAAAAAAAAGGTGGTTCAATTGTCTGCAGCCAGTCTATTGTCTGTCTCTGTGTCACGAGGGGGAGGGGATGAATTCGCCCCCCTGATTACTCCTGATAACTGCTGTGTGTGTGTGTGTGTCGGCTGACCAAGAGAAGGTGGGGGTGAAGAGACCCCACTGCACCCTAGTCAGTTTAGTTTTTTTAATGCATGCTTAAAAGTGATTACACGCTGAATAATTAAAATAGGCCTGGGAACAACAAACCCCACAGGTGAAGCAAACCCTTGGGATTTAATTGAATTAACCATTGTATAAACTTGTTGAATAAAGTTTAGGGAGATCAAAGTTTTCCCGCCTTTGGAAAGCAAGGCGTGGTTTTATGGACTGAAGCTTGAGCGTCCACGTGGCACGTGCACGCTCAGTCGCGCACGCGACTGTCAAGCTGTGCATGAAAAACTGCGCATGTGTAGATCGGCTCAGCGACGCCATCTTAAGTCTAGGTAGAGTTCCCTGTAGCCGCCATTTTGAGTAGAGATCCTTGACTCCTTGCGACGTCATTGGGTTTCCTCTTCTGGAAGTGCAGACGAAAACTGCCTCCATCTTGTGGTGAAACATAGGGACTGCAATTTTTATTTAAACTTATAATCTTTAAAGACGATTTATAACCAAATTAAGTCTTCAAAGTAACTTCAAAGCAATTCATATTATTCGGAATAAACTAAATTTAACACTAATCCAAACTTTTATGCCAAGAATAAAAG
This sequence comes from Pholidichthys leucotaenia, assembly GCA_020510985.1. Taxonomy (NCBI): domain Eukaryota; kingdom Metazoa; phylum Chordata; class Actinopteri; order Cichliformes; family Pholidichthyidae; genus Pholidichthys; species Pholidichthys leucotaenia. The sequence continues at coordinate 122,203,197 of CM035847.1, read as the reverse complement.
GAAAAGGACCTGTTGGCTTCTGAAAGTTTTTTCTCAGTGGTGAAATCCCACTCATTACATAGATACCTATAGCAGGAACATATACAAACACCTCTATTGTATTTAATCACTTATATAACCACATATTATGATCTTTTAAGCTAAAAGCAAACATATTTACACACTTTTAAGCAAAAAGTTACAAACTTTGAAGCTATATGTGTGCTTATTTTGCTGTTTTTAAATGTGATATGGTGTGATTCCCTTCCCACAGAAACCCAGTTTTAGCTTAAGGATTCTAATGCTGATGTTTACTCAAGAGTAGCATTAAAGTAGGATTAGTCCTGTGCATTTTAACAAATTTACAGACTTATTGAATATTTATAATTTTTCCTCTTTCTCAAATTTAGGAAACCACATTAAGCAATTAACACTTAAGAGAAGCTCTAGGTGTTATTTAAACTCATTGTGTCATTTCTGATTCATGCTTTCTCTACAGGAAAAGAAAAACATTTAACCAGCCAGCATAATTTTCAAATTTTTCCCAGGATATAAGAAAAAGTCAAAAAGGTGCAAACATTGATTATTCTGTAAATAAGAAATTTATAGATCACAATCAAGAAAGATCACTATTGGCTTCAATCCTAAGAAATCCTTGGACACCAAATATTCAAACAATTCACTTGTTTCTAATTTGTAAATATTTTAAACATTTAATGCTTCAAAGGAAAATAGGCTTTAACAAATAAAACCAAAGGAAAGCCTTAACTTTAAAAGAAAGTGGAAACTTATAATCTTAAATCTTTAAAGCATTTAGCCTCTTTTGCGTTTGGATTTCTTTTGTAAATAAAATCCTCACTTTCAAAGTGACATTCTGCAAAATTCCAAAGCTAGTTATTGATGACAAATTCCAATACTAGACTTGAAAATCAAAGGAAAGAAGTCAATCCACACAATTGAAATTTCAGTTTTGTTTTGCGAAACAAATTCAAACCAATTTCAATTCAACTTTATTTAACAACATAGTTTCAACGAACGAATTATTTGAAGCATCTCTACATTTCTAAATAATTTCAAAATTCTATTTCCCATCCTGCAAGCCTAAAAGTTGAAACAAATTCTAAAGGAACTTTCCACTATCACAGTTGTAAAATAAAACACTCAAGGTTAAACCTTGTCGAACAAATTTAAGAATAATCAAGTTGAATTTTTTTTTTAAAATCTAAATAACAACAACGGTCAAACATGATGAGTCATCAGACAACCGACCAATTTACCAAACTGGATGACCTTCAAACAACATTGGAAGCATGGACTTCTAATTTAATTTCTAGCTTCACAACACGGGTCAAGGAAACACAGCCTGAAGAATTGGAGCAACTCACTGAAGAACTTTTGAATGAACACACTGAAAAACCACCAGAAGGCAAGGACCTCACCAGTGTGTTAGGTAAGTTTGTGCTAACATTAGTCGCAAGATTAAAGGTAGCCGAGAACGAGCTAGCAAATCAACAAACAACGATCCTATCTCTCCAAGAAGAGAACGAGACACTGAAAGGAAATTTGGAACAATCTCAAGAGGAGAATGACAAAACTCAAAACCAACTGGATGAAGCATTACAAGATTTGGACCGTGCAGAGTCAGAAAAGGAACGGTTGATGCATAACAATGACACGCTTCATCAAGACAACAATGAACTTGAAGATGCCCTTCAAGACACAAAGAAGGAACTCAGAAGAGTTGAAGGTCAACTTGAAAGTGTGAAGAAAGACTACAAGGAATGTCAACTGCTCCTAAAGGAAAGACATGAACACTGGGACATCCACCGCGCTCCCTCGCCCGATTCCCGTTTCGAACACGGACGACCGCGTGGACAGCGTGCATGTGCCCCTTCAGACCGCGACCTTGACAAGATCGCGCGAAATATCACCAAATTTGATCCAGGACCTACGGGTTCACCTGATGCCAAAGTCTATTTACAGGACATTGATTACTACCTGCGTAAGCACCCTGATGCTACAACAGACGATCGCATCTATCTGATTAAACTAACATCTAACAGATCAGTATCAAAATTCATAGACAGACAGCCAACAAACATCAAAGCAGATTACATGCTGCTCCGCGAAGCCATCGAAAAGGAGTTCTCCGACGACTGCCTACAAGCAGGGCTAACCGCAGACCTAGCCGTGAAGCAAGGACGCTCAGAGCCGACACAAGCCTACTACCAGAGACTCCTACTTGCATATTTTGGATCCCAAAATACACCAGGGATGGAAGAAGACCACAATTTCAAGACCCTCTTCATCCAAAACCTCCATCCCACTGTGAGCCATTACCTAGGAGTTACAGCTAACCCAAGGTCAAACTCAATAAGTCAGCTGAGAGAGTTTGCACACTATGCGTTCCAAAAACAGCAACAAAGTCGCAACAAGCACGCCGAGCCTGCCACAGTGCTAGCTATTAGCGATGCATCTAACACCTTGGAGTTGGAAGGAGCCCCTCGCTCTACTCCACCTCTTACACCGCGAGTACATCAACAGCCGAAGCATTTTCCCAAGCGACCTCATCAAGGTCGAAACCAAACTAGGTCCTCTGGATACCACTTTGGACCAACTTTGCAAAAACCCGACTACTGTCGTAGACCATATCCATGGGATAGGTCACGAGAACACGATACGGACTACCATGATGACAGATACCGATACGAAGACACGCGTAACCGCGACAAATGGTCTCCATCTCATCACAGAAGTTCAGAAGCAGAGACCTATCACAAACCCTGGAAGGAAGAAGAAACTTCTACATTCAGTAGAGAAGCTATTGAAATTGTCCAACACCTCCTAGCAGAGATTCAAAACTACAAAGAGAATAAAACTGCTAACATTCTAGCTATATCAGCTGTGCCAACTCAAAACAAGCGTTCCAAACGAAGGAAACACAAGAAGAAAAGCCCTCATGCAAATGAGGAAGGACCAAAGGACTCAACACAGTCCAGTGCTGTCATGGCAGCCCAACCACAGGTCACAGACCACTCCTCTAACATGTCGCAACTCTGTGTCGAACCACCAGTTCCACAATTCCTATGCGATTTAAACGAGAGGGGGGTGGCACGGAAATTCTACCTTCCACTGATCCTTGAGGACATGGTGTGTCAGGACGCTGTTTTAGACACCGCTGCTGACATCACTCTCATGTCACACACCCTTTTTGACAAACTACGTGTAGCCGCTAACCGCACTAACAAACATTTGAAACTGGAACCCTGTTCATTAGCTGTGCGACCATATGCGCTCACTAAAACGACCCTGTTGGGCGTATCACTACTAAACCTGTCCATTGGACCCATGACCTTGACACATCCGGTCTACGTGTCCAAACTTGACGCCATTCCATTACTTGTTGGCAAAGACCTACTGAATCGTTTTGAGCCACTGATTGATTTCAAGAACCTCAAACTATGGGCTCAAACGCAACACCCTCACCCATTTGACCCAACAAGAACAACTGAATCACAGTGCTTTGTTCTTAACACTTTGGGCACCCCAAGTCTCACACAACTAGCACTGTTGGAACAACTGCAACCGAGTGAAAGCGACCGCCAAGACCAAGGTGAGTACTGTCCTAGAGAAGTCAAAAGTCACCTTCAAATACAAGGTCAAGCCAAACACTCAAATGATCTTGAAAACTCAACGGCCAAGCAGAAAACCCCAAACGGCCCTCTTGAAACCCTTGATACCCTTGATTCTATGGTGGTGTCACATTTTGAAACCCACCCACCCGCCCATGAGGCCTGCATGGTCACAAGAGCCACACCAACCGGCTCTCTAGACCCTCTGAAATCTCAAGTTTTTGCAACAATTAAACCAACTTTTGCAAACGCAAGGCGCCCAGTCACTCAACCTTGCAACCAAATGATCCATAAAACCGTCAAACACCGGTCGGATAAAACGGTACATGCGCTATCCGCATCTAAACCCTATGACATACCAAAACTGATACCACTTCATGCGACACAATCTTATCTGCACCTATGCAATGGCACTCCTGATCATGCTTCCGACGAACCATCATCGCCACCACTCAGTGTTCCTCGAAACCAGAGGGGGGTGATGACTGCCAATGCCCATAACACTCCAGCTGCAGAACACAAAAATGTCAAAACGACATACAAAGCTCCCAAGGCTGTATTTCAAAACCATTCGGGCCGAGTCGCTAAACAACAGAAAGCGTACAACGATCAAAAACTCTTGCATGACAAACTGCGAAGGGGGGACAAGATCTTCCACCCCACATTTGTACCACAGACACCTGAAATCAATTTACAGGAAAGGAAAATCACTCCTAAATTCCTGCCCAAGTGGATGAATCCACACATTGTCACCAAACTTTGGCCACTCAAGTGCCAAACCCAGGACCCCATTTTCAAATGGGCTCACCAAAATCAGGGTAACCTTTACCAAAACCCCATGGGACTTGTCGGGTACAACACTGTCAAAGTAAGTCCATAAATAAGATTAAAACCAAACCTACGTCTGAGAAATAACTGTAGCTAACTACTAGCCTCAGGTACACTCAGTCAAATTTCTCCAATCAGTTAACTGCATCAAAACCTCCAGAAAGGAAAGGGTATATTAAAACCAAATTAGCCCTTAAACAAATTTCAAAGACCTCTGTAAAATCTAATAAACTTCAATCAACTTACTATTACCAAATAGTATACACAAGACATTCAACACCATTAGCTTGAGCTAATAATCTTAAAACTCCCATCAAAGGTGAAAACAAGCACAAGGTTTAGAGTTTAATCTCTTAAGCTCTATTCTGTAATTTCCCAGTTTTGGGATCAATAAAGTACATCCATCTAAAAGAAATCATTCCACCTCTAAGAGGAATTTTCATTTGCCAACCAGGTATCTAAAGAAAGATCCACAAGAAGATTAAGATCCAAAACCACTCACTTTTGTTTGCCAAGATGATGGCTCTCCTGTTTATCAGTTTAGCCATCTGCCTAGCAATCACACCCACTGTTACCCAGTCAGAATTGGGCCAAGCCAAAACGAAAGGTCAAAGATCCTCGGGTGGATTCTTGACAACAGCCCCATCATTAGAGCCTGTAGTTAACCTTAGCATGCCCACTGTTAACTCGGTCAACATCGCTAAACCGAAACGCCAGGTTGTCGAACCACAAATGGTTAACAAAATCTTACAAGACACTATGTTGGTTTTGAATGCTTGCTCCGAAGCTTCAATCAAACTCAACAAGGTCTTGAACTCTTTGCTCTTTGTGTTAAAGGTTGACTATACTCACACACAGCCAATGTCTGTTACCCTCAGAAGTAGCTAGAAACATTAGCTTTTCAGTTAACGCTTTAGCAATGAATATGCTCTCTCATCATATCCTTTTTGCAGTAAATCCAAATTTACTTCTCATTGCCATCCAAAGAATGATAACGACATCCTATGCCCACTCAGTTTTTCTGAACAAAAGCCTCAAACACCCTATGATTTGGACATCTGTGGAACCATGGTTTAGTCTAACTAAACAAATTCAATTTGAACCTCCTTGAGTCACCTCAATATTGATTAGTCTGAATCTACCTCAAATATGAAATAATTTTATTTTTGCTTTTGACTAAGATTTTTGGATACAGGCTTGTGTATATACAAATAATCCTTTATATATTTAGATTTTATGCACATTTAAACCGTTTTTGAAACCTTGAATAGATATTTTTCAGCAAACCCAAAACATTTATATCTAGTATGTCAAACCCACATACTTCTAGTTCATTTTTTTTTTACAGTCTTTACAGGCTTATACAGAACTTTAGTATATCCTAGACAATTATACAATGTTTATATTTGGTCATGCCAAAATTATTTTTGAAATTTCCAGAAGTTTTTCAGAAAACCAAATTTAAGGACCTACACTTTGGAATAGATACTGTTTACAAGCTTAAGACTTATCGACATCAGAACTTTAGTTCAGCATGTGGATCAAGCCTCGCCAAATTGGGATTTGATGCCTAGGACTGCTATCAACGCTGAATCAACGTCACCATTGATACCAGAGGGGGGACTGTAGCATCATCTCACTTTGGCTCAGCAACAATTATTCTTCTGCTTAAAGACATTTTTGTTTCATCCAGGAATAACGCAAATAAATGGATTTTTCTTCCCCCAGGCCACAGCTGAAATCCCCTTTGTTTTGTTAAAACCAGCCTAAGGAATTTCCCCCAATGTCCTGCTCCATTTTATTGCCCCCATAAAACATGCAACAGATCCACACTCAGCTAATTTCCTTAAACTGTGAAAACGCTGGATTTAAACAACTTTAAAGTACATTATTACAAACTCAATTCTAAACCTTCATTCTTTTCAGAACTATGAAAATGCAGATGGACTCTGATGTTTTGATGTGGAAAATCAATAATATGTGTGAAATGCATTAATCTGTGACTTTATATATATATATACATGGTAATGTTAAATGAATGTTTATTCCTGCATGTTGATTCAGAAGCACTGCTTATAAGATACACTAAGGTTAGTTTAGTTATACATAAGAGTGTAACAGTACATTCCAATGTATTTAAAACTGTATTCCTGTGGACTGATATCATGTATCAAAGTTTGCCTCTAAAACCATGTGACTCCCACAGCCAATCGCTGCACGACAGCTCTTCACCCCAAAGGACTCCGAACAATAGACTGTTTGATCATTGGACTAAAAGTTCATCAAGCCCGCCCACGAAGGACGCTCATTGGCTGAGACTCCGGTCAGGCCAGAATCCCGCGAAACTCAACAGAGCTTATAAAAAGGAGAGAGAGACTCGGTTTCAGCCTTTTTGCTTTTTTTTCGTCAGACTCTTCTCTTTTCGTCACTCTTTCTGCTGCAGATCCTCTGTCCGGCTCGGCTCCCTTGTCCTGATCTCCTCCATTGCCTACACCCAGCAAGGAAGAACAAAGGACCACATGGCGCTTTTCTGAACACAGAGCAGATAACTCATAACTTGTAATTTATGTAACTGTGTATTTTCTTTTTCTCTTAAATGCCTAGGAATTCCTATTTCTTTGAGCTCAATTCTTAATCGGAGTTAAACTCCAATTTTTACTCTTCACTTTTTCTGTTAAACTTTCTGTAAAACCGCCGTTTGTTTAATTTTAAGGTAAACTTTAATCTTGACTTTATTTTTATAATATTTTTCTTGACCAAGCACCTACCAGAAACTACTATTTTTATCTAAAGTCCGAAAGTTTCTTTTCTAATTTGAAATCGGATTAGATATCTTTTAATTATTATCGAAGACCTCTTGAAGAAAGACGCAGCTGAGAAATCAACGCGCAGCTGTCCCACATCGCTCTGAAGAAAAGTCATCTAACCCAGTTACAACTCTGGTTCATACAGCCCAGAATCCAGCCTCCTTCGACCGCTTGAATCTAAAGGTCGAGCTGTGGACCCTTGAAGTATCTGCGGGCAGATATTTCCCCTCACATCCACAAAGTCTTGGGCTGAAGACGGACGACAGAATTAACATCACCAGAAGCACGTGAGCTGTAAAAACTTTAATTCCACTGCTGAATTAACTTCTGAGGCTCGGCAATAATTGTATATCTAATCAGATGCAAATTAAGAAGCCCTTAACATAACTCTTCTTTTCATTGAAATTCCGTTTTTATTTTCTTAAGATTAATTTAGGACTTTTTCATAATTAGCAAACTTTCTCCATAAATTTGCGTTGTTTTTAATAATCTGTTAACTCAAACTGATAGAAATTCGTTTCTCAGTTTAACCCTGGTTCCGAAAATATTGACATTGTTAATCTATCATTTACAAGATTGATTTATAATTATTAATGAAATTACTACAATGTCTTTTAATCATTTCGTTTAATAAATATTTAAAAATGAGAAGTTGTTGGGAATTCATTTCATTCTGAGTCTGTTTCAAGCCCAGGTATCGAATTCACGGAAAATTTTTGAGACTGATTATTGATTAATTTATTGAGTGATCAAACAGGTATAAAGTGAAATTAAAGATCAAATTGCTTCTTAAAGATAGAAGCTGGTGCCCCTTACGAGTGTTATTAACTTTTCTGATGTATATGAAATGAGATTTGAGCTCAGATTCCAATACATCAATATAAATTAAATAATTCATACCTGATCATATTTATTATTTATTAATATTCCATATTTCACGTTACACAGGAATGATCAATTTGAAAATAAATTGGCGGAATTCCAACACAAACACACATGAATTTTTGACAAAGCAACAACGAGCCATTTGATTGGTCCAATCATTTGCAACTATCCAATCGCAAGGCTGTTTACAGCAGTAGCATGAGTACATAACATCCGGGTTATCGCGGGAGACTGTCACTTGGGGAAGCGCCGAGCGCTTATGTAATCATGTTGATTTTTGCTAAAATCATAAATCGGCGGAAATCCGCGGATCAGCGGAAAATTGCCATCCCTGTATATGGGTTTAACTTTCTGAAATGAGTGACAAAAAATTTTTTCATGATATTCTCTAATTTTTTGAGATGTACCTGTATATACGTATGTCTGTCTGTGTGTCTTCATCTTTTAGATTTGATTAGTGGTTGGCAACCAGCCCACAGGTGCATCACCGCCACGTACTTCACGCTATATCATCACTCTATCGAGTCAGGAGCTTCTTCTTCTTTTAGATTTGATTGGCGGTTGGCAACCAACTTACAGGTGCATTACTGCCACTCACTTGATTATCATCACTCTAAGGAGTTCTGAAATGTGTGAAAAAATTATCTGTCCTTGGACTGTGTCCGAGGTGCGGCTGACTTGTAGTCCTTCTATCATCATATACAGTATTGTCTGTCTCTCTGTGTGTCTGTTTTTCCTCATAACTTTGTGATGTTTTCCTCATAGGTTTGTGGTGTTTTCCTCATACCTTTATGACAAATGTGTCTGTTTTTCCTAATAACTTTGTAACGTTTTCCTCCTATAGCCCTGTGAGGTTTTCCTCATAGCTTTGTGAAGTTTTCCTCATAGCTTTGTGACATTTTCCTCATCGCTTTGTGATGTTTTCCTCAGCTTTGTGACGTTTTCCTCCTATAGCCCTGTGAGGTTTTCCTCATAGCTTTGTGACGTTTTCCTCCTATAGCCCTGTGAGCCCTGTGAGGTTTTCCTCATAACTTTGTGACATTTTCCTCATCGCTTTGTGACATTTTCTCTTAGCTTTGTGAGATTTTCCTCATAGCTTTGTGACGTTCTTTTTTAATCTTGTATCTGCGTCTCATCTCCTTCTTCTTCTTCTTCTTCTTTTAGATTTGACTGTCAGCTGATCCACCAGCCCATGATGTCTGTGAACTTAAAGATCCCCCACTTAACAAGTAGTAGTAGTAGTAGTCTTCAGCTGCTTCCCAATGTAGCCCCTTAATGCCAAGATATTTTTCTGTTTTCTTGGAAGTCTGTGCAGTGCAGTTTATCACATCTACTACAAATAAGACAAATTTATTTTCCTTCAAAACCAGAGTGTCTTCCTTAATTCTACTGCATGCACTGCAAGTCTGCACACTTTCCCTGTTGGAGTCCACTCCCACTTTTTTAGCTGGCATCTTTTTCGCAGCTTCTGCATATGTTAATCCCCGGAAGACTTTTACCTGTTGAATTTTGCTGCTCTTTTGCAGGCTTCACAACCTTGATATGCAGAGCTATGTTCACCACCATAGTTACAGCACTTTTAATTGGCTCCTCTTTCACACTTGCCATATTCATGGTCACCGGAGCATCTGGTACATTGTTGTCTAACCTTTGCACATCGCTGCTACATGACTAAACTTTTGACATTTGAAACATCTGAGTGGAGAAGGAACGTAAAGTCTGACTTCATAACTCATGTAGCCAATATACACTTTACTTGGCAGTCTTGTTTCAAATTTTAACATTACTGACCGACTATCACATTTTTCACCATTTCTATTAGTTTTCAATCTTTGTACCTTTGTACCTTGTACCTGTAAGTTTTTCATTATTTCATCATTTGAGACAGCCAACTGAAATTCCCGATGTCACTCCTCTCATTGCCTTATTTCCTTGGATGGAGGATGCAGTGATCTTCCTCTTTCACCGTTCTCCGTCCCACCTGGAGAAGCCCGGGAATGCGGTGAGGATCATGTTCTTTGACTTCTCCAGTGCTTTCAACACCATCCAACCGATGATCCTGAAGGACAAGCTGCTGTGCGCAGGGGTGGACCAGCACCTGTCATCATGGATCTTGGACTACCTCACTAACCGGCCACAGTTTGTGAGAACCCGGGACTGTGTGTCCGACACGATCATCGGTAGCACGGGGGCCCCCCAGGGAACGGTTTTGGCTCCCTTCCTGTTCACCCTTTATACTGCGGACTTCTCAAACAACACAACACAGTGCCATCTACAGAAGTTCTCTGACGACTCTGCGATCGTCGGCCTCATCTCCAACGGAGATGAAGCTGAGTACAGAGGACTTATCCGGGACTTCGTGGACTGGTGCCATCGGAACTGCCTCCAGATCAACGCGAGGAAAACTAAGGAGCTGGTGGTGGACTGCCGCAGGCAAGGACAACCCCTCACAGCACCAGGAAACATACAGGGAACAGACATCGAGATGGTGACATCCTACAAGTACCTGGGTGTTCATTTGAACAATAAACTAGACTGGTCACACAATACCAATGCACTCTACAAGAAGGGACAGCGCAGGCTGTTCCTACTGAGGAGACTCAGGTCTTTTGGTGTACAAGGGGCACTGGTGAAGACATTCTATGACACGGTGGTGGCATCAGCCATCACTTCTGGAGTGGTCTGCTGGGGCAGTGGCATTACAGCAGCCGATAGGAAGAGACTGAACAAACTGATCAAGAAAGCTAGCTCTGTCCTGGGGCAGCGCCCTGACCCAGTGGAGGAGATAGGAGAGAGAAGGATGGTGGCTAAACTGTCATCTCTGCTGGAGTCCGAGTCCCACCCTATGCAGGACATACTGAACGCACCGAGGAGCTCATTTAGCAGCAGACTACATCATCCTAGGTGCGCAACCGAGAGGTTTCGCAGGTCCTTCCTACCTACGGCTGTCAGACTGTATAACCTAAGCAGGGCTGCTCGCAGTGATAGCAAAAAAACGTGATGACCTAATAGTATTGAATGCAAAAGACGCAATAGACTTACACAATGGTCCCCTCCAGTATATACAACTAGGACATTATCGGTCGCTACGGAGGGTGACAATATGTATGGGTACATATTCATACTATGTAGGATAACCAAGTAGACAGTTATGCCGTTTATTCCATCTTGCTACAATGCTCCGCACTTTGTATATATATTTATATATTTATGTGTATGTATGTATATCCACTGCTCTTATTTATATCTTCCGTATCTTCTTAATTATTGCTCTGAGTGTTGCTATCCCTGTGCTGTTGCAATCCTGGAATTTCCCCATTGTGGGACTAATAAAGGCTTATCTATCTTATCTTTCCATTACTGAACACTCCACATTTTTCCCCTCCATCTTATTGACTCTGGTTGCTTTTCCTTGTTGTTGTTCTTCTTCTTCTTTTCCCGCCTCCTACCTCCATTCCTTCTTCTTCTTCTTTTAGATTTGATTTCAAAATATCTCCTTCACTCTATATATACTTGATACAGTTTGCTATGATGTATGTGTTTTAGGGGGCAGCTTCCAATTAAGCCTCACGTTTTCTACAGCACAGCTCCAAAGCTATAAGAGGAAAACCTCACAAAGTTCCAGCCGCTCGTCGCCATCCTGTTCTTCTTCTTCTTTTAGATTTGATTGGCGGTTGGCAACCAGCTTACAGGTGCATTACCACCATGTACTTCACATTATTGTATAAGGAGTTCCTATAAGGAGCCCTGAACAACCCTCCATGCGTGAAAAAAATCATCCGTCCCTGGACTGTGTCCCACTGCCACCAGCGACCACTCTATATATTCTTCTTCTTCTTTTAGATTTGATTGGCGGTTGGCAACCACCTTACAGGTGCATTACCGCCACTGACTTAATTATCATCACTCTGTATCTTTGTATAAGGAGTTCTGAACAACTCCTTATGTGTGAAAAAATCCATCCTTGGACTGTGTCCGAGGTGCGGCCTTCTTCTTCTCTCGGTTACTTCTTCTTCTTCTTCTCTCGGTTACTGGCAGATAGCCAAACAACTGAAAGGTGCATATCGCCACCTACTGTACAAGAGTGTGTAACATTATGTCATCTGAGCCTGACCCCTAAATTCTATGACTTAATCCTGTGTTATTTAAAAAAAGAGAAAAGAGCCTTTTTCGTGATTCTTATTGCCTCTCCATCCCCATCTTCCCTCTTGTATACATACTTCAGTTTTAGTGACTAAGTATTGGGAAGTGATCACTTCCCATAGCTGTCCTATTCATAACCGTCCATTCACAGGTGCTCACAAAAGAATCAGATACCAAAGTCAGGTCAATACATGAGAATGTGCCCCTATGCACATCCACCTTGGTACCTTCACCACTGTTTACACAAATTAACGATCTTTCACCTAACATCTCTTCCACAACATTTCCATTGTTATCTCTATGTGTGCTTCCGCACAAGCTATTATGGGCATTAAAGTTTCCAAACCATACCTCTTTCATATGCCCTTCCCCTGCCATAGCACTAAAAATATCTGCCGTTAACTTCCTACATGGGTTGTAATAATTAATCAGCTTAATACTTCCTTGTCCATTTGGCCTACATAGTTCAATAATATTACACTCTATATCCTCAGGGGGGGGAATCACCCTATACGCCAGGCCATCTTTAATGAAAGTGGCACATCCTCCTCCATTTACAGTGTTAATTCTATCCTGTCTGTCTGATTGAACTGTATCCTAGAATAACAAAATCTAAGTGAGGTTGAAGCCATGTCTCCTGTACACACACTACCTGTGGAATAACTTCTAGTTCGCAAAGATACTTCTTGAGTTCTTGTCTGTTTCCTACAAGACTCCTCACATTCCACTGTAGTATGTGTAGTACCATAATTAAGGTCTTGTTTCAGCATGTGCAGTCTTCCCAGTTTCAGTTTTCAAGAAAGCATGAATCTGGTCAGCTGTGATATCTTTCACATCTAGGAAGCTTTCTGCTGCTTCTACAATGGTTTTGATTCTGTCACTTTTCTTCTGTAGCTGTGCAGCAACAGTCATGGTTTGGCAGATAAAAGCTATAAAGTTTGTCCTAACTATCAATGTGTCATCATCCATTTTGCATTTGTGAACACAAACATTACTTGCAGCTGCACGATCCTGTGCTTGCGTGGGACCCGTTGATTGCTGGGCATCCATTTGAACTGCACTTGTTTGAGGAAGGCTTGCTGTGTTTCTGACTACTCCTGCCTCTCTGTCTTTAGAGCTTCCGCATACGAGATTTTCTTACTTATTCTGATTTCCTGGGCTTGTCTAGCTTCCCTCTGCACAACACATCCTCCATATGCAGCACTGTGCTCACCTCTGCAGTTGCAACACTTTACTTTGGCATCCTTGTCATATTTACCATATTCATACTCCCCTCCACATCTAGCACATCTTAGCTTTCCCCTACATTGCTGAGCAGTGTTACCCGTCCTCTGACATTTGTAGCACCTGAGTGGCTTTGGGACGTATTCTCTGACACTGAAATACATGTATCCTATGTGCCCCCCTTGCTACTCTTTTCCAGCCCCCAGGCCTGGATAGTGTCCAGCTCACCTCATCTTGGTCGTACCCATCAGAGCTAGATGCTATAATGTTACAGACTGCGTTCAGTTTTTGCTATCCGCCACAAACAAATCAATCCTACCGCCAGCCAAACACAGACGTAAATGCGGTCCCAATCTCTGGCGGATAGCAAGAAACTGAAAGGTGCATACCGCCACCTACTGTACAAGAGTGTGTAACATTATACCTTCTCCTTCTTCTTTTAGATTTGATTGGTGGTTAGCAACCAGCTTACAGGTGCATTACTACGTCTTCTTTTAGATTTGATTGGCGGTTGGCAACCAGCCCACAGGTGCATTACCGCCACTGACTTGATTATCATCACTCTATATCTTAAAGGTGCATTACCGCCACGCACTCCATATATATATTATGCATACTTCACTTTATAATACTCTTCTTCTTCTCAGGTGCATTACCGCCACGTACTTCACTCTATACCTTTCTCATAGCTTTGTGACGTTTTCCTCTTCTTCTTCTTTTAGATTTGATTGGTGGTTCGCAACCAGCTTACAGGTGTATTACCGCAACTGACTTCTTCTTCTCTCGGTTACTGGCGGATAGCAAACAACTGAAAGGTGCATACCGCCACCTACTGTACAAGAGTGTGTAACATTATGTCATCTGAGCCCAACCCCCAAATCTTCGTGCTGCTTCCACAATAGTTTTGATTTTGTCACTTTTTTCTTTAGCTGTGCTGCTACATTAATGGTGTGGCAGATAAAAGCTACAAAGTTTGTCCTCTTAACTATCAATGTGTCTTCATCCATTTTGCATTTTTGAACACAAAAATTCCTTGCAGTGGCATGATCTTGTGCTTGTGTGGGATTTGTTGATAGCTATGCTTCCTTTTGAACTGAACTTCTTTTGAGGAAGGCCTGTTGTGTTTCTGACCATTTCTGCCTCTCTAACCATCTTTAGAGCTCCGCATACGAGATTTTCTTACTTATTCTGATTTCCTGGGCTTGTCTAGCTTCCTTCTGCACAACACATCCTCCATATGCAGCACTGTGGTCATCCCCGCAGTTGCAACACTTTACTTTGGTGTCCTTTTCACATTTACCATATTTGTGCTCCCCTCCACATCTAGCACATCTTAACTTTCCCTTACATTGCTGAGCAGTGTGACCCATCCTTTGACATTTGTAGCACCTGAGTGGCTTTGGGACGTATTGTCTGACACTGTCATACAAGTATTCTATTTGGACTGATTTAGTGAGTGTTTCCTTAAACTGAATCATTACAGACTGCGTACCCTTCAGTGAACTTTCTCCTTTACTTTTTAGCCTTTTCACATCCTTCACCTTTCCTCCTTGAATCTCATTTTTCACTTCTTCCAAAAACATGCTCAAAGGGACACCTGATATAACTCCCCTCAAGTTAGCTGTTGGGCCAGGAACATGCGCCTTCATTTGTTCTCCGTTTAGACATGTCATTGTCAGTATTTTCTCTTGCTGTTGTTTACTTGATGCATGAATTAACAGCCGGTTATTATTCAAGAACTTTGCAAACTCTCCCAATTTCTCAATTGCTTTTGTTAGCTTAGCAGGGTGATTCTGCCCCCCCCACCCTGATTGAAATCAATGACAACCTTCCACTCATTCCCTACATCATCAAACTCTCTTTTCCGCCTCCCAGACCTGGGTAGTCTCCACTCCATCTTATCTTTATTGAGCCCGTCAGAGCTAGATGCCATAATGTTACAGTCAGCGTACAGTTTATGCTATCTGTCACAAACAAGTCAGTCCTACCGCCAGCCAAACACAGACATAAATGCCATCTCAACCTTCCACCTGTCGAAGTCCGTCTTCTTCTTCTTCTTCTTCTCTCGGTTACTGGCGGATAGCAAACAACTGAAAGGTACACACCGCCACCTACTGTACAACAGTGTGTAACATGTCATCTGAGCCCAACCCCTAAATTCTATGGCTTAATCCTGTGTTATTCAAAAAAGAGAAAAGAGCCTTTCTCGTGATTCTTATTACCTCTCCATCTCCATCTGTTCTCAGAATCCCAGTTAAATCCCATTCCCTACTGGCCTCTCAAACTTCATTTTCCATTATCTGTCTTTCATTTTTGTATTTGTGACAGTGTAATAAGATGTGCTCGACATTTTCTTTTACTCCACATTCTCTACATTTGTCACTTTTGCTTTTCCCCACGGTGAATAAAGTGCCGTTTAAACCTGTGTGATCCAGTCTTGAGTCTTGCCATAATGATGTTTTCCCTCCTTTTGGTCATTATGAAATTCTTTATTGCAACAAATTTTTGTATTTTGTAATACAATCTACCTTTATGATCTTCATCCCATCTTTTTTGCCATAGCTCAGTTCCTTTTTTCTTGATTACTGCTTTCCCTTCACCTTTTCCAAGAGACAATGGTATAGTTATCTCTTCCAAGAGCGCTTTTTGCTCATTTGTCTGCACATTCATTCCCTTTCAACCCTTCATGTGCAGGAACCCAACAAAACTGAACTTCTCCACCACCCCTGTGTACCCTAAATAAACTGTGCTCAATCACCAAGTCTTCCCTTGTAGACTTTAGTGTCTGTATGGTTTTTAGCGCTGCAAGTGAGTCCGTGCACACCACTACCTGGTCCGGTCTGACCTCCTCCACCCACTGCAAAGCAATAATTATTGCCACCACCTCTGCTGTAAACACGGATGTACTGTTGGAGAGTCTTCTTGCGATGGTCACTTTAAATTCTGGGATGTATACTCCAACAGAGCCCTCTTTATTCTTTGAACCATCAGTATAGAGCTGTAAGAAGTTATAGTAATTGTTCCTGAGGTAAATGCTTGTTTTAACGCCAACTTCACTCATAAGCCAATCCTTTTTTCTCATTAGCAGACTAGCGTCTTACTTCTATTCCCGGAAACAGCCAAGGGGGAACATTACTCACTGGACTGGAGTTAGCTATATCAATAGTGTGCGGCCCATACATTCTGGTCCTTCTTTCAATTGTCCACCCAAACCCATGTCCCTGGAAATTGAGAGTATTCCCAGCAGTCTTGTAGTGTTGTTTTTGAAATATTTGCTTCGTCACTTCCTTTCAGCTTGACCCAGTATGATCATGCCAGTTTATCTCTTCTCAAATCCATTGGCATTTCTCCTGCTTCTATTAAAACTGCATTGTTTGGTGTTGTTTTGACGGCTCCAATGCACAGGCAAAGCGCTCTATGCTGCATTCTATTTTTTCCAGAGTCATTTTTGCCACTGTTCCATAAATCATGCATCCGCAGTCTATTGTCGATCTCATTAGTGCTCTGTAAATGTCAATTAATGCCTGTTTATCTGCACCCCATTTGTGTCCAGCTACAGCTTTTATGAGATTAATGACTTTTTTGCATTTTGTCTCCAGATTTTCGACATGAACTCTCCATGTGTATGCACTATCAAACCACAATCCTAGATATTTGAACTCACTGACTTTCTCTGTTGGTTGATTATATAATGTTAATGGTTCTATGCCAGTTCTGCGTTTTTTTTGTTAAAGTCATACACCAGGTTTTACTGTTTGAAAATTTAAATCCCCAGTCATATGACCACTTTTCCACTTTCTCCATTGCTTTCATGATGTTTTTGAGCACCAATTTCTCATTTCTTCCCCTCGTCCATATGGCTCCATCATCTGCATATAGTGCTGTTTTGATGGATCCCTCTTGATCCTCAAACATGTCATTAATCCTTATATTGACTAAAACAGGGCTTACTTATCACACTCCCCTGAGGAACACCATTTTCTATTTCAAAGTCATTAGAAACTTCTGATCCTACTTTAACCCTAATTGTCCTGTGTGTTAAAAAAAATCCATTATCCAATTATATGTCCTACCACCAATGTCCATTTTATTCAATTTTATAAGAAGTCCGTCCCTCCACAGTGAGTCATAAGCCTTTTCAATATCCAGATAAACTATAACCATTACTTCTTTCATTTTGAGAGTCTTTTCAATATCATTACTTACCCTAACTAGAACATCCACTGTGGATCTTCCTCTTCTAAAACCATTCTGATAGTCGTTTATTAATCATTTTTGCTGATCTTCTTCTTCTTCTTTTAGATTTGATTGGCGGTTGGCAACCAGCTTACAGGTGCATTGCTGCTACACACTTCATATATGTCTGTCTTTCTGTGTGTCTGTTTTTCCACATAACTTTGACATTTTCCTCATAGCTTTGTAACGTTTTCCTCGTAGCTTTGTGACGTTTTCCTCATGGCTTTTTGACATTTTCCTCATCACTTTGTGACATTTCTTCAGAGCTCTGTGACGTTTTCCTCATAGCTTTGTGATGTTTTCCTCATAGCTTTGTGACGTTCTTCTTTAATCTCGTATCTGCATCTCATCTCATTATTCTTCTTGCTGTAGTCCGTATCTGCGTCTCATCTTATTATTATTATTATTCTTTTAGACTTGATTGGCAGTTGACCCACCAGCCCATGACATCCTTGAACTCAAAGATCCCCCACCCAACAAGTCCCCAACTGCCTCCCAATGGAGCCCCCCAATGCAAAGACACTCCTCCGCTGCCCTCACAATGATCCCGACCCCCTCTGCCCTCCTGGAAGTCCGCGCAGCACAGTCCACCACATCCACCACAAACAAGGAAAAACCACCCTCCTTCAAAACCAGAACATCCTCCTCAACTCTACTGCATGCACTGCAAGTCCGCACACCCTCCCCACTCGAGTCCACTCCCACTTCCCCAGCTGGCACCTTCCTCGCAGCCCCCGCACATGCCAATCCCCGGAAGACCCCCATCTGCTGAATCTCTGCTGCTCCCTCCTGGCCCCACAACCTCGACACGCAGAGCCATGCCCACCACCGCAGCCACAGCACTCCAATTTGGCTCCTCCCTCACACCTGCAACACTCATGTTCACCGGAGCACCTGGCACATCACTGTCCACCCCCGCACATCTCCGCCACACGACCAAACTCCCGACACCCGAAACATCCGAGTGGAGGAGGAACACAAAGCCCGACCCACAGCCAATGCAGCCAACACACACCCCACCCAGCAGTCCTGCCTCATCAAACCTCAACATCACCGACAGACCACCACATTCCTCGCCACTTCCGCCAGCCCTCAATCTCCGCACCTCTGCCACCCCCACTCCAGCCAATTTCCCCATCACCCCATCAGCCGAGACAGCCACCGAAATGCCCGATATCACTCCCCCCACCGCGCCACTGTCCCTCCAACACTGAACACCACGCACCCCTTTCCTCCATCCCACTGACTCTGTCTGCTCTTCCCTGTTGAACACTATCTTTACATGTAACCAGCAACGAACCACTCTATATCCTCAGGGGAGGGAATCACCCTATATGCCAGGCCATCTTTAATGAAAGTGGCACATCCTCCTCTATTTACACTGTTAATTCTATCCTGTCTGATTGAACTATTCTGGAATAACAGAATCTAAGTGAGGTTGAAGCCATGTCTCCTGTACACACACTACCTGTGAAACAACTTTTAGATCGTAAAGATACTTCTTGAGTTCTTGTCATAGGACTCGCTATGACATCATCAAAGATCAAAGGCAGGCATCACTCACGATCATAGGACTTGCTATGACATCACCAAAGATCATAGGACTCGCTATGACATCATCAAAGATCAAAGGCAGGCATCGCTCACGATCATAGGACTTGCTATATCATCAAAGATCATAGGACTTGCTATGACATCATCAAAGCTCATAGGACTCACTATGACATCATCAAAGATCAAAGCCAGTCATCACTCACAATCACAGGACTTGCTATGACATCATCAATGATCATAGGACTCACTATGACATCATCAAAGATCAAAGGTAGGCATCACACACGATCACAGGACTCGCTATGACACAATCAAAGATCAAAGGCAGACATCATTGAACGAGTGCTGACGTTCTTGCTTACATCTGCTTTCTACAGGCATGCAGAAATACTTGCTTATACTTGGTTTCTATGGGCATGCATGGGTTCAGGTTCAGGTTCAGGTTCAGGTTACTTTATTTGTACCCGTAGGTAGATTTGTTTTGCAGTTGGTGACATCCATATTTACAAGCCACTAATTACATTCAACATAGACACAAACACAGGCACACATCTTACAGAATAGGTAAATATAAAATATGTACAATATAATTTTTATAGCTTGTTCAACTCTTTGACAGCAGCAGGGACAAAGCTGTTTTTGTAGCGCTGGGTTCTACTTTTTGGGACAGCAAACCTCCGTCTGGAGGGAAGAAGCTGAAAGTTGCAGTGCAAAGGGTGGGAGTCATCATTTAAAATCGAGTCGGCCATCCTCTGTACTTGTCTGGTGTACAGGGATGTCAGGCTCAGCTGTGACTCACCAAGCAAACGACTGGACCATCTGACTACCTGATCCAAGGATTTCCTCTGTTTCAGTTTTATCTGACCAAACCATGACATTAAAGAAAAGGATAAAACAGATTCAATAAAAGCCCGATAAAACATAGTCATTATGGTTCGGTCAATTTGGAAGCGTGCAAGTTTCCTCAAACAATGCAAATTTTGCTGACCCTTTTTGCACACCCTTTCACAGTTCACCTCAAAGTTCAATCCACTATCAATAATCGTCCCAAGATATTTGTACGATTGTACACATTCGGTGGTCTGGCCTTTTAGTATGGTGACTTTGTGCCTAGGAGTTTTCCTCCTAAAGTCAATAATCATATCTTTCGTTTTTGTTGTATTCAGCTGCAGGTAGGAATCCTCACACCAGTGAACAAAGTCATCAACTACTGGGCCGTGGCCACTCTCACCATCCTGGAGGAGACTGACAATGACTGAGTCATCAGCATACTTTATAATGTGTCTGTTGTCATGTCTGCTCCGACACATGTTTGTGTACAGGATGAAGAGTAGTGGTGACAACACACACCCCTGAGGAGAGCCAGTAGAAGAGCACTTTAGGTCAGACAATGTGCCATTGACCCTTACTCTCTGCGTCCTGTTGGTTAAGAAATCCAGAATCCAACCCACCAGATTATTGCTTAAATCAAATTGTTGCAGGAGCCTTTCAACTAAAATATGAGGTTGGATTGTATTAAAGGCAGAAGAAAAGTCCACAAATAAAAGCCTGGCGTGTGTCCCATTAAAATCCAGATGTTTGAAAAGCATGTCAAACAGAGTGACAGTGGCATCCTCCACTCCTCTGTGAGGCCTATAGGCAAACTGCAGAGGATCCAATGCATGTTCAGTCTGCCTTAGGACCTCACATCTGACCAGTTTTTCAAAAATTTTCATTAAAATTGAAGTCAAAGCAACTGGTCTAAAGTCATTTACCGTTTTAGGACAGCTGGATTTTGGAACGGGAACAACCACGGCATCTTTCCAGATCTTAGGCACATGTTGTGTCTGTAAGGACTTATTGAAAATGTAATGAAATATAGGACTCAGTTCATGTGCACAGGACTTTAACAGGCGCCCACATATATTATCAGGGCCCTGACTTTTGTTCACTTTTACAGCGCGGAACTCCCTTTTAACATCCTGCACCTCAATATTAAAGTGCTGATTGTCTTTGAGTTTCTGTTTCAAATCTTGGATTTCTGTGCTAAAATCAAAGGAGTCAAAACGACCATAAAAACAATTAAGAGCATTAGCCAGCTCTGTGTCTGAACTAAAACCATCTAAAAACACACGATTACTGCGCTCTGTGCTCTGAAGGCCTGCAATAGTTTTCATACTGGCCCAGGCCGAACCAAGTTTATTTGCTGCCATCTTGCTTTCCAACTCTGATTTATAATTCTGTTTTGCTCTTAAAATTTCGGCCTTCAGCTCCTTAGTGGCAACCTGTAGCTCAGAAACAGACCCCTGTTTAAAGGCAAGAGCTTTCCTCTGTAAGCAGGATTTAACTGATTTAGTAACCCATGGTTTGTTGTTGGGGTATATTTTGACATGTTTACGTGGAACAATCTTATTTTGACAGTAAGCCATGTATGAGCATGTGAGCTCAGCCAGAGAGTCCAAGTCATCCCCGCAGGCCATTATGAACATCTTCCAGTCTGTACAGTCAAAGCATTCCTGGAGGCTGTGCTCTGAATCTTCTGTCCACACATCAATGTCTCTCATCTCCACCTTGCCTCTTCTGAGAGCAGTTTTATATGTGGGCAGCAAATGAACACAGTTGTGATCTGAGGATCCTAATGGAGGAAGGGGGAGTGATTTATAGGCCCTCTCTATGGATCCATAGCACAGGTCCAATGTCTTTTTTCGCCTGGTTGGGCAGGAGACATACTGATGAAAGTTTTTAAGTGTCTTCTTTAAAGAAACATGGTTAAAATCCCCAAGAATGAAGTTTGGCGCCTCTGGAGAAATTGACTGCAGCCGCTGCACCACATCAGAGATGGTGCTGGAGGCGGAGTCAGCGTCTGCCCTCGGATGAATATACACAATTGTGATGAAAAGTTGGGGAAACTCTCGAGGCAAATAAAAGGGGCGTAGTGACACAGACAGCAACTCCACATCGGGTGTACAGATGCGCTCTCTGACCGTGACAGATGTGCAGTACTGCTTATTAATGTATAAACATACACCGCCCCCCCTGACGCTTCCCAGTTACCTCTTCCTGCCGATCCGAGCGCAGCGGGGCTCCAAAGCCGTCAATCCACAGGTCTGCATCTCAATCATGCGCAGTAAGCCAAGATTCAGTGAAAGCCATGACGCAGCAGTTCTTTGGGTATGAACGAGCATGCACAGGTAGGCACTAGTTTGAACTGATTTAGGGAGTGTTTCCTCAAACTGAATCATTACAGTGTATCCTTTAGTGAACCTTCTCTTTTACTCTTTAGCCTTTTCACTTCTTTCACCTTTCCTCCTTGCATCTCGTTTTTCACTTCATCCATAGACATGCTCTCAAACGGACACCTGATGTAACTCCCCTCAAGTTTGCTCTTGCGCCAGGAACACGAGCCTTCATTTGTTCTCCTTTTAGACATGTCATTGTCAGTATTTTCTCTTGCTGTTGTTTACTTGATGCATGTATTAACAGCCGGTTATTATTCAAGAATTTTGCAAACTTAACTCTCCCAATTTCTTCCTCAGTTGCTTTTGTTAGCTTAACAGGATGATAGTGCCCCCCACCCTGATTGAAATCAATGACAACCTTCCACTCATTTCCTACACCATCAAACTGCCATCCATGTTGGCTAGTTCATGTTTTCTTAGCATTGTTACTTCTTCCCACATCACTGTCATCTGACCAGCTTCTAGCTCTTGCTTTTCTTTCTGCTTCCCTAGCTGCTCTTTTCTGCCTCGTAGACCTGGGTACCATCCACTCCATCTCATTTTTATTGAGCCCGTCAGAGCTAGATGCCATAATGTTACAGTCAGAGTACAGTTTATGCTATCCGCCACAAACAAATTACTCCTATTGCCAACTGAACACAGGCGTAAATGCCGTCTCAACCTTCCACCTGTCGAAGTCTGTCCACCACCTTCTTCTTCCTCTTCCACTGATTAAAACTGCGGAGTCCTCCATCCTCTTCGTGTTAACAACTTTTAGTCTTACAGGTGCATTACTGCCACACACAAGAGCATCACTCTATATATCACTCTTATATAAAATTCAAGAAATCTGTCTTCCTCAGGCCACGCATGTCACCACTCGTTCAGTAATGCCTGCCTTTGATTGTTGATGCCATAGCGAGTCCTATGATCGTGAGTGATGCCTGCCTTTGATCTTGGATGTTGTATGATCGTGAGTGATGCCTGCCTTTGATAGTGTCTATATGACATCATATCATACCTGTCAAGTGATACGGTTTCGCCGTATTTTAATACGGAGAAAATGCAGTTTTAGCAAACACAGGCGTATTGCCATTTCTGTACGCCAAAAAGAAAAATATACGGGAAAAAAAATTATTGAGAGTGTGGAGGAACACCTTGTGTGTGACGCCCACAGCGTATGGGGCTGGCAGAGCGCTCAGCATGAGCAGTTATCAGAACAGTGAGAGGTGTGGACTGATCATTATGCAGATGCGCCTTGCACCTTCTGTTGTCCTGCGGCTCCGGAACAGAGAGGAATCCCGGCGCCAGTAATCCTGCGCCTGATATGTGTGACTCTAATGCAAATGTCCATGCTTTCCTGCTGTATACTGTGATGCTAATGTGCCATGCATGCATTGTCTGTAGCCGGGTATATAAGTTGACTGTCTGCATGAAGCACCCTTTTAAACTTCAGTTCGCCGTGTCCGCCTGCACTTATTTCGATCCTCCACAAGCGCACCTAAGCAGTGTTTTTGTGATTTTCAAAATGGCTTCATGCAGCGTGCTGCCGGCGAAGAAAACAAAGCTTGAAGAAAAGGGAAATCGAGGGACTGGACGTCACCGAAAAGAATGGGAGAGTCCTAACTTTGAGAAGGGAAAATACGCTGGATGGATAAAGGCTTCTCCAGAGGGCCCTACACACTCCTTCTGTGTTCCATGTAGGAGGAGCATAAAAGTGACTGCATCAGGGATTTTCGACCTGAAGTAGCACTTCGCTACACAGGGCCACAAAAACTGTGTAGCCAAATCGAAAACGTATCGATCGATGGATGAACATTTTCAGCCAGTGAGAGAACCGACGCCTTCCAAATCCAATGCATCACTAGCAGAAGTGATGTTTTGTCATTTTGTGGCAGAGCACAAACTACCCCCATTGGTGGCTGATCTGATCTGCCACTTCAGAAATGCTAGAGTCAGCAAAGGCTGCTACTTGGAACTATAACAAGCAGCATCAGTGAACATTTTCTTGTTTCAAGTTCATCCAAGTACATTAGTGTAACAAAGCTGACAATTAAAAACTCTTTAATTCCAAGTGTATATACAGTATCTAGCTGACAATTAAGAACTATATTCAGAATAATTCTTATTGTGTACTTTCACATTAAGCAATCTACCTTGTGCAAATGTAAATTTGAAAAAAAAAATTTATTTATTTTTATTTATTTATTATTAATATCATTTATTTTTTTATTTTTTTATTTTATTTATTTTTTGTGCTACTTGGCTTATTATTTTCACATTACCAAAAAGTTATGGCTCAAGATTGTGTCCATATAAGTGTACATTTGAATAAATATGTTTGAAATAGTTCATGTTGCAGTTGCTGTTTTTTTGTTGTTGTTGTTGGTTTTTTTGCTTCAGTTTTCTTTCATCTGCCGATAAATAGTTTTTAAGTACTCAGTACAGGTGTGAAAGCCCCCCCAATAAGGGCCCTTAGGCATGAGGTCAGTACAGGTGTGAAAGCCCCCCCAATAAGGGAGGCATGAGGTATGCCTTGACAGGTATGTCATATAGACATCATGTAGAGATCATAGGAACATCATAGGTGATC
This sequence comes from Pholidichthys leucotaenia, assembly GCA_020510985.1. Taxonomy (NCBI): domain Eukaryota; kingdom Metazoa; phylum Chordata; class Actinopteri; order Cichliformes; family Pholidichthyidae; genus Pholidichthys; species Pholidichthys leucotaenia. The sequence goes on along the minus strand of CM035847.1, from coordinate 122,178,119 downwards.
CTATGATCTCTACATAATGTCTATATGATGTCATATGGATTACAGGATCACCTATGATGTTCCTATGATGTCTAGGTGATGTCCATGTAGTATAGAGTGATTCAAGAAAATCTGTGTGTGTGTCACAGTGTCTATGATTATGGTGTTTATATGATGGCTCATAGGACATCAAAGATCAAAGACAGGCATCACTCACGATCATAGGACTTGCTATGACATCATCAAAGATCAAAGGCAGGCATCACTCGCTCAGTCACGATCAAAGGACATCAAAGATTAAAGGCAGGCATCACTCACGATCACAGGACTCGCTGACATCATCAAGAGAGTCGCCTATGATGTTCCTATGATGTCTACATGATGTCTATATGATGCCATATAGACACCATAGAGTGATTCAAGAAAATCTGTGTGTGTATTATAGTGTCTATGACTATGGCGTCTATATGATGGATCATAGGACATCACAGATTAAAGGCAGCATCACTCACGATCATAGGACTTGCTATGACATCATCAAAGATCAAAGGCAGGCATCACTCACGCTCACTCATGATATGCCATCATCACAGATCATAGGACTCACTATGACATCATCAAAGATCAAATGCAGGCATGACTCGCGATCATAGGACTCGCTATGACATCATCAAAGATCATAGGACTCGCTATGACACCATCAAAGATCAAAGGCAGGCATCCCTGAACGAGTGCTGACATGCTTGCTTACACCCTTGCTTACACCTGCTTTCTATGGGAATGCAGAAATACTTGCTTATACTTGGTTTCTATGGGTATGTACAGGTATGCCCGGGCATGCACAGGTATGCAGTAGTAATTCAGTTAATGTTCCACATAGGAACCATCTTAATTCTGTAATTATTATCTTTCTGACCTTGTAACATTTTACTTCACCGATGCCACAGTTTCATCAGCTGGCTCAGTGTAAAAGAGTATGCTTAATTTTTTAGGCTTTAAATTTACAAAGCAAAAATCAAACTACAAAGTATTAAAAGAACTGTTAAATGGAACTGTTTGAAGCTCAGTTGGTGCTTTGTTAAAAGCAAAACTGTTGCAATTATAAAGCAATAAAAAAATTGTTTAAAAATACTCATTTTCATTGTCTTTACTGTAATTTTAATGATTATTTTCAGGTAACTAATGAGGTAAAAAAAAATAATTGTGATTAATTTACCATTAACTATAGAAAAAAAGTAAAAAAATGTAATCGATTCCCAGCGATAGATAGATAGATAGATAGATAGATAGATAGATAGATAGATAGATAGATAGATAGAGCTTCTTTGATTCATTTACATAGTAAAGTTAGTGGGGTTTTTTTATCAACTAAAGGTACGAATGTTAACGATCACATCGTGTGCTTTAATAGCAAACTAGTGCATACCCGTGCATGCCCGTAGAAACCAAGCATAAGCAAGTATTTCTGCATGCCCGTAGAAAGCAGGTGTAAGCAAGCATTTCTGCATGCCTGTAGAAAGTTACTGTTACAATGGCGGCAAGCATTTTTGCATCCCTGTAGAAAGTTACTGTTACCATGGCAACAGTAACCATGGTGATACCTGCCTTTGATCTTTGACATGGTTACATGTGAACAACTCCTTTTATGGTCATGTGACCTGAATTCTATGGCCTCATATCAGAACATCCTGAATCTGTGAAGTCATAGAGAACAGGATATGGAAGGAGGGGGTTATCCCAAGTGGGTGGAAGAAGGCTGTAATTTTACCATTTAATAAGCCAGGGAACGATCCAGCTCATCCAGGCAACTACAGGCCAATAGCATTAATGTCACATTTAGGGAAATGGAGAAGGTGGTAGTTTACAGACTCTCATATGTATTAGAGCAAAAACGATTAATAAACGACTATCAGAATGGTTTTAGAGGAGGAAGATCCACAGTAGATGCTCTAGTTACGTTACAAAGCTATGAGGAAAATGTCACAAAGTTATGTGGAAAAACAGACACACAGAAAGACAGACATACTGTATATGAAGTGTGTAGCAGCAATGCACCTGTAAGCTGGTTGCCAACCGCCAATCAAATCTAAAAGAAGAAGAAGAAGATCAGCAAAAACGATTAATAAACGACTATCAGAATGGTTTTAGAAGAGGAAGATCCACAGTGGATGTTCTAGTTAGGGTAAGTAATGATATTGAAAAGACTCAAAATGAAAGAAGTAATGGTTATAGTTTATCTGGATATTGAAAAGGCTTATGACTCACTGTGGAGGGACGGACTAATTATAAAATTGAATAAAATGGACATTGGTGGTAGGACGTATAATTGGATAATGGCTTTTTTTAAATACAGGACAATTAGGGTTAAAGTAGGATCACAAGTTTCTAATGACTTTTAAGAAATAGAAAATGGTGTTCCTCAGGGGAGTGTGATAAGCCCTGTTTTATTCAATATAATGATTAATGACATGTTTGAGGATCAAGAGGGATCCATCAAAACAGCACTATACAGTATGCAGATGATGGAGCCATATGGACGAGGGGAGAAGAAATGAGAAAACTGGTGTTCAAAAACATCAGGAAAGCAATGGAGAAAGTGGAAAAGTGGTCATATGACTGGGGATATAAATTTTCAAACAGTAAAACCTGCTGTATGACTTTCACAAAAAAACGCAGAACTGGCACAGAACCATTAACATTATATAATCAACCAACAGAGAAAGTGAGTTCACATATCTAGGATTGTGGTTTGATAGTGCATACGCATGGAGAGTTAATGTCAAAAATCTGGAGACAAAATGCAAAAAAAGTCATTAATCTCATAAAAGCTGTAGCTGGACACAAATGGGGTGCAGATAAACAGGCATTAATTGACATTTACAGAGCACTAATGAGAGCGACAATAGACTACGGATGCCTGATTTATGGAGCAGCGGCAAAAATGACTCTGGAAAAAATAAAGAATGCAGCATACAGCGCTTCGCCTGTGCACTGGAGCCGTCAAAACAACACCAAACAATGCAGTTTTAATAGAAGCAGGAGAAATGCCAATGGATTTGAGAAGAGATAAACTGGCATGATCATACTGGGTCAAGCTGAAAGGAAGTGACGAAGCAAATATTTCAAAAACAACACTACAAGACTGCTGGGAATACTCTTAATTTCCAGGGACATGGGTTTGGGTGGACAATTGAAAGGAGGACCAGAATGTATGGGCTGCACACTATTGATATAGCAAACACCAGTCCAGTGAGTAATGTTCCCTCTTGGCTGTTTCCGGTAATAGAAGTAGACGCTAGTCTGCTAATGAGGAAAAAGGATTGGCATATGAGTGAAGTTGGCATTAAAACAAGCATTTACCTCAGGAACAATTACTATAACTTCTTACAGCTCTATACTGATGGTTAAAAGAATAAAGAGGGTTCTGTTGGGGAGTATACATCCCGGAATTTAAAGTGACCATAGCAAAAAGACTCTCCAACAATATATCCGTGTTTACAGCAGAGATGGTGGTAATAATTATTGCTTTGCAGTGGGTGGAGGAGGTCAGACCGGACCGGGTGGTGGTGTGCACAGACTCACTTACTAAAAACCATACAGACACTAAAATCTACAAGGGAAGACTTGGTGATTGAGCTATATCACAGTTTATTTAGGGTACATAGGGGTGGTGGAGAAGTTCAGTTTTGTTGGGTTCCTACACATGAAGGCTTTATTTATTTATATAGCGCCATTTCACAACAAGTCATCTCATAGCACTTCCAACTGTAGGGAGGAACCCCCACAATTGCAGAAAGACCCCAGCAATCAGGCGATCCCCTGTGAGCAAGCGCATGGTGATGGTGGAGAGGAAAAGCTCCCTTTTAACAGGAAAAAACCTCCAGCAGAACCAGGCTCAAGGAGGGGCAGTCATCTGCTGCGACGGGCTGGGGGTGAGGGGAATAATCATCGGCTGCACTTCGGACACAGTCCAAGGACAGATAATTTTTTCACACATAAGGAGTTGTTCAGAACTCCTCATACAATGATATAGAGTGATGATAATCTAGTCAGTGGTGGTAATGCACCTGTAAGCTGGCTGCCAACCGTCAATCAAATCTAAAAGAAGAAGTTGTAAATGCAGAAAAAAATGGATTATTAAAAACGTGCTGAAGAGTTGTGATGGAGCTGGTTGCTAACCGCCAATCAAATCTAAAAGAAGGAGGAATGGCGGTAGGAAGTGCAAAAGAGGATGTTTGGAGTTTGGTAGAGTCTAAAAGAAGCAAACGTAAATGTAAAGAAATTGAATCAAGAGCGTTATCAAGTGCTGATGAAGCAGAAGATGAGATCTATAGAGTGATGATATAGAGTGAAGTAGGTGCAGGAGACAAGGGGCCTGGGTGGCCGACATCTTGATGTCATTCTACACATCAAAATATGTAGAATGATGATATACAGTGAAGTGATGATATCGAGTAAAGTACGAGGAGACGAAGAGTGATGTCTGAAGATAGAGTTGAGGTTCGATTGGACACAACAATGATGATAGAAGGACTACAGCTCCTGACCAGATGGAGCGATGACATAGAATGAAGTACATGGCAGTAATGCACCTGTAAACTGGTTGCCAACCGCCAATCAAATCTAAAGAAGAAGAAGAAGAGTGAAGTATGTGGCGGTAATGTACCTGTCAGCTGGTTGCCAACCGCCAATCAAATCTAAAAGAAGAAGTCAGTGGCAGTAATGCACCTGTAAGCTGGTTGCCAACCGCCAATCAAATCTAAAAGAAGAAGTAGTGAGTGATGTCTGAAGATAGAGTTGAGGTTCAATTGGACACAGCAATGATGATAGGACTACAGCTCCTGTCCAGATAGAATGATGATATAGAGTGAAGTACGTGGTGGTAATGCACCTGTAAGCTGGTTGCCAACCGCCAATCAAATCTAAAAGAAGACGACGACATTCATTAAAGATTTCCCTTCCTAAACTAACGCATATCCAGGGAGGCTGAAATTCGAGGATGCACACCCTCGTAACTTCAGCACAGCACTTACAAAATCTGAGCTCAGTCCGACAAATGGTTCGGGAGATACGTGCAGAACTGACACAATGACACATACATGATCTGTGCAATCTGAGCACTGAAACGCCCAGAAAAAGTGGGTGTGCCTCACGTTAGATTTTTTTTTTTTGCCATGACACAATCACATGACACAACCACAGTGCACTTTAACGTCGAAATAATCACTGAGCAGCGTGCTGGCGTACCTTGTTCCGAGTGTATATAATTTTCATCGTAATCTTCTTCCAGGATTAGCTGGTTTCCTATGAGAGCAGCTTCAGTCATGGTTACTGCAGAAAAACAGACGGGACAAAGGCCATGCTGTAATGAAATGTTAAAACACCAACAACCCTATGCAATACACTATCCTGAGATACTTTTAGTTTCACAATCTCGATTTATGTTTTTATCAGATTTGCTCACTACCTAGATGTGCATGGTAATGTACATGAGTCGGGGAGAACCAGATAACTAAAACATAACCCCATTTCCACGAACAACAAACGCTGATTTAAATGAGTTTGACTGTGATAATACACATGATGGGAAGAAAGAGAATGAGCTAACACTGACAACTCTCTTAACTTAAATGTTAGCTGACCGCTAGCTTAGCAAGCTAAAAACCGGGATAACTGGTTTATTCCAGATAAACGGTTTACCCCTCAAACTGTTAATGAGGCTCTCGTTTGTCTATGTAACAAAACGATCATCTTAATTTATTTAAAATAAATACTGTTAAAGAATATAAAGAAGGTACAAAAACTACGCCTCTGACAACATCTCCAAGGACGCTTCTCTTGTTTCCTGTTGACGATGGAAACACAATTCTGATTGGTTGAGCAAGAGCAAACTGTCACGTGTTACTGCGGGCTTGTTTTTCTCAGTGTTGAAAAAAATGTTTAAAAGCACCAAACTCCTTATTGTATTTTATCCAGTGTAGCTTTTTAGGAAACTGTAGCTCTTATTAATATCAGCAATGAAACTGTGAAGTAAACAGTAAATATTTTAATTATGTAATAATCATATTATGTCATACAGAGACATAATATGAACCACGCGAGCCACGTGACCGGCGTGGTTCATGGAGCTCCAAATAGTTCTAAACAATGGACTTTAAGTAATTGCGTGTGAATGGCAGCTGTAACGATCTGCGGCATAAAAAACATTTTTTAGCCACATTAGGTGAACATTCAAAATACCTATCAGTTCAGGTTCAGGTTACTTTGTTTGTACCCGTAGGTAGATTTGTTTTGCAGTCTGGTGACATCCATATTTACAAGCCACAAATTACATTCAACATAGACACAAACACAGGTACACATGAAGCTGACTATAAACATGATAAAAATACTCAAGGCTCCATCAATCAGGGTATAAAAAGACAAAGAGATGGGAGAAAAACCAGAGGTAAGAGAAAAGGGTCATATTAAAAGTTAAAAACTAGTCAAAGAGGTTAAAAACTCAAAAGGTCTAAAACCCAATAAAATATTTAGAACCCAAGTAACATCCTACAAAAATAAGTAAATATAAAATGGAGTTAATAAATAGGTACCTAAATTATGTGCAATATATTGTTACAGCTTGTTCAACTCTTTGACAGCAGCAGGAACAAAGCTGTTTTTGTAGCACTGGGTTTTACTTTTTGGGACAGCAAACCTCCGTCTTGAGGGAAGAAGCTGAAAGTTGCAGTGTAAAGGGTGGGAGTCATCATTTAAAACGGAGGTAGCCATCCTCTGTACTTGTCTGGCGTACAGGGATGTCAGGCTCAGCTGTGACTCACCAAGCAAACGACTGGACCATCTAACTACCTGATCCAAGGATTTCCTCTGTTTCAGTTTTATCTGACCAAACCATGACACTAAAGAAAAGGATAAAACAGATTCAATAAAAGCCCGATAAAACATTGTCATTATGGTTCGGTCAATTTGGAAGCGTGCAAGTTTTCTCAAGCAATGCAAATGTTGCTGACCCTTTTTGAACACCCTTTTTTTTTTTTTTGTTACTTATTTGTACCTGTAGGTAGACTTGGTTTGCAGTTTGGTGACAAGCCACTGGCTGCTGGTCGCTGCGTGCGTGAGCGCCCTAAACCTACATGTTTTTTTGTTTTTTTTTTGGAACCCTTTCACAGTTCTCTTAAAAGTTTAAATTACTATCAATAATCGTCCCAAGATATTTGTAGGATTGTACACATTCGGTGGTCTGACCTTTTAGTACGGTGACTTTGTGCCTGGGAGTTTTCCTCCTAAAGTCAATAATCATGTCTTTAGTTTTTGTCATATTCAGCTGCAGGTAGGAATCCTCACACCAGTGAACAAAATTATCAACTACTGGGCCGTGGCCACTCTCACCATCCTGGAGGAGACTGACAATAACTGAGTCATCAGCATACTTTATAATGTGTCTGTTGTCATGTCTGCTCTGACACATGTTTGTGTACAGGATGAAGAGTAGTGGTGACAACACACACCCCTGAGGAGAGCCAGTAGAAGAGCACTTTAGGTCAGACAATGTACCATTGACCCTTACTCTCTGCGTCCTGTTGGTTAAGAAATCCAGAATCCAACCCACCAGATCATTGCTCAAATAAATTGTTGCAGGAGCCTTTCAACTAAGATATGAGGTTGGATTGTATTAAAGGTGGAGGAAAAGTCCACAAATAAAAGCCTGGCGTGTGTCCCATTAAAATCCAGATGTTTAAAAAGCATGTTAAACAGTGTGACAGTGGCATCTTCCACTCCTCTGTGAGGCCTATAGACAAACTGCAGAGGATCCAATGCATGCTCAGTCTGCTTTAGGACCTCACATCTGTCCAGTTTTTCAAAAATTTTCATTAAAATTGAAGTCAAAGCGACTTCCGGTTATGGCTGCCACGTAGGACGGACGTGTCTCGCTCTGCTCTGCTCCTGGAGAAAAAAATCGGCAAATAACTCTCTCATTTGGGACAGAACGTATCCCAGCATTTGGGCGAGGATATGTCGGCGAAGCCTAAGGCTGGAAAACCAGGAAAAGGAAAAAGCGAGCCGCCGAAACAGTCCAAATTAACGGACTTTCAGGTCTGTGACGCAGCAAACAAAACTCCATATATGGCGGAGGAGGCTGGCAACGGTGCGATTTCTGCGGGGAATGGCGCAGATGCGCTGATGGCAGCCATGAGTTCAATGAGAGCGGACTTTTCCTCTAGATTTGATGGGATTATGACAGCGTTGGAAGGAATAAGAAAGGAATTGGGTGACTGTGTAGAACGAACGGCGCAGATGGAGCTCCGTCTCGCTAGTGCTGAAGATGACGTCACCCGTCTTCAATTAAAGGTGCGCACTTTGGAAAAAAAAATAAATCTCTGGAAGATAATATTTTGGATTTGGAATCTCGGTCGAGACAGAATAATTTGAGGCTGGTGGGTCTTCCAGAGGAATCAGAAGGTCGGGACGTATGTTCCTTTCTGGAAAAGTGGATTCCGGAGGTGCTGGGCAGCGAGGAGTTGCAATCAGCAGTGGTTCTGGAAAAAGCACATCGTATTGGCCCACGGAGAGATAAGGGACCGCCGAGGACCTTAATTATGAAGTTTCTTAGCAACAGAGACAGGATGAAGATCTTCAACGCTGCACGTGCTAAAGGAGAGATTAAACACCAGGACCAGCAGGTGCGGTTCTACCCAGATTTGGCCACAGGAATCCAGCAATTGAGGAAGCAGTTTGATCCCGTACGTAAGGAGCTGCGCAACCTTGGGATTCGTCATGGTGTAATCTATCCTGCGAGACTGTTGACCACGTATGAGGGCAGAACCCACATCTTCAAGACCCCAGAGGAGGCGCAGGAGTTCATCAAGAAGATCAAAGAAGAAGAAGAGACTGGTGGGAGCTAAGCATGAACAAAATATAAGGTAGAATAATTAAGCATTTGCACAGGCATCTGACTGACTTGAAGTAAATAGTAAGTTTACAAAATATAGATTGTATTATATATTAAAAAAACAAAACAAAAACAAAACAAACAAAAAAAAAACTATGATGTACAAAGTTGTTAAAAATTTTGGAGTTAAGTTGGAAAACTACAGAGGAGAGTTAATGTTACGTCATTAAAAGCAGTAGAGTTAGGGTGATTGGGAGGATGAAGAAGGAGTGGCTTAGGCTGTTCCCCGTGGGTGTGGAACGGTCGATGGCTATATCGGGAGACAGAATTTTTCTTTTGATTTTGGGGGGTTTGCCACAAGTGTGGGAAGGGGAAATTTGTTTGTGTGTAGTTTGTAGGATGAATGTTCAACCACTCATGTTTTTGCTTCTCTGTATGAGCATGTTTACACTGCAAGGTAATCCCAAACTCTCTATTGATCATGGACCAAAGTGTTAATCTTAATTTAACTTCATGGAATTGCAGAGGTCTACAAAATTTAAAAAAACTTAAACAAGTTATGAATAAAATAAAGGACATGGGTTCAAGAATTGTGTTTTTACAAGAAACTCATCTGATAGAGGAGGATGTTAAAAGAATTAGGAGTAGATGGCAGGGAAGTGTATTCACCTCTTCATTTTCATCCCGAGCCAGGGGAGTTATGACTCTCATACATAAATCAGTTCCTTTTCAAGTGAAAAATGTAATTGGAGACAAATTTGGAAGATATGTAATCATTCAAGGTTCTTTGCTATTAGAAAATATAAATCTTGTGAACTTATATGGTCCCAATATAGATGATCAGAAGTTCTTTGCTAATTTATTTCTCATTTTATCATCACTTACAGGGCAACATATAATAGCAGGGGATTTTAATTGTACATTGAATCCAGGTGTGGATAGATCAACAGGACTGGATTGTACGCACATTGGATGTAGGATGACTATTAATCATTTTATGAAAGAATTGAGATTGTTAGATATATGGAGAGAAATGAAACCACAAGTTAAAGCCTATTCTTGTTATTCCAGTACCTACAAGACATTCTCACGTATTGATTATTTTTTGATTTCCACAGAATTAAGGTCCAAGATTCAAAACTGCTTTTATGATAACATCGTGATCTCTGATCATGCACCCTGTTGTCTAATATATGTAGATAAAAAATTGACAAAGGAATCAGGTAGATGGCAATTTCAGCATAAATGGCTTCAGGATGAGGAATTTGTCAAGTATATAGAAAAACAGATAGACGAGTTCTTTGACATCAATACTACACAAACATCAGCATGTGTAAAGTGGGAGGCTTTCAAAGCTTTTATTAGGGGACATATTATTAGTTATACAGGATCAAAATCTAAGAAGACTCGAGAGGAGAGAGCTAAATTGGAACATAAAATAAAAAATCTTCAGGAAAAAGTGTATGCAGGAAGTGACCCAAGGTTGGAGAATGAATTACTGATTTTGAGAGCTGAATACGACAAAAAATCAGCGAATAGAGCTGCCTCGAGTCTTCTAAGATTGAAACAATCTTTTTATGAACAAGGTGAAAAATCAGGAAAATTATTAGCATGGCAGATTAAACAATTGGAAATTAAAACACCAATTACCAGTATTATAAGTAATGGACAGGTAGTTATAGATCCTTTAGAAATTAATAGAGCCTTTAGAGATTACTATGAAAAATTATATGATACCAAAAATGAACCTGATTTAACAAAACTAAATGGGTTTTTGAACGAACTATCTATACCGTGTATTCCAAATGAAAACAGGGAGATATTGGAGTCTAAAATTAGTCAAGAAGAAGTTGGGCTAGCCATTGATAATATGAAATCAGGAAAAAGTGCAGGACCAGATGGTCTTCCAGTTGACCTTTATAAAAAATTTAAGAATAAATTAATAAAACCTTTTTTGGAAATGGTTTTAGAAGCATTTCAAAATAATAATTTACCATCATACATAAATAATGCCTTAATTATACTGCTGCCAAAACCAGGTAAGCCCTCTAATAAATGTGAAAATATGAGACCAATAAGCCTATTAAACGCCGACCTTAAGATAATCTGTAAAATTTTAGCAAGACGAATACAAGAAATTTTACCAAATATTATTAATCGAGATCAGAATGGCTTTATAAAGGGTAGACAAGGCTTCCATAATGTAAGAAGACTATTTAATATTATTTATTTTAATAAAGAAGCACCGGATACAGCTCTCCTATCATTGGACGCCGAAAAGGCCTTTGATAGAGTTGAATGGCCCTTTCTTTTTGAAGTCCTACAAAGGTTTGGACTTGGAAATAATTTCATAAAATGGGTTCAAATAATATACAATAATGCTACAGCAGAAATCCTAACAAATAACAATATTTCAAAACCAATAAAAATCAATAGAGGATGTCGACAAGGCTGTCCACTTTCACCTTTACTGTTTACTATGGCAATTGAACCTTTAGCGATAGCGATATGTTTACATTCACAAATATATGGAATTAAAGTTGGACCAACAGAACATAAAATCTCCCTGTACGCCGATGATATAATTTTGTTTATGTCGAATCTAAAAAAATCAATTCCAACCTTGTTGAATTTAATAAAGAATTTTGGGGAAATATCAGGATATAAAATAAATAAAACTAAATCTTCAATATTAATGCTAAATGAGACCCAGAGAAATTACCCAGCCCCTGAGGTAAATCAATTCAATGTTGTAAATCAGTTTAAATATTTAGGAATCCAAATTATGCCTAAGCTAGAATCAGTCGCCAGTGTCAACTATGAAGCCTTAATGTCAGATATCAGTGAGTTAACTCAGAGATGGATGTCACTACCAATGTCGATGATCGGGAGAATCAATATACTTAAAAGTAATATTTTACCTAAAATACTTTATTTATTTCAATACATTCCCTTATCACCACCTTTAGATCTATTCTCAAGAATAAAAAAAAAGTTAGTGGAATTTATATGGAACAACAGGAGGGCTAGATTACGTTTGTCTTTATTATATTTACCATTTGATCGTGGAGGTCTGAAATGTCCAAATTTTATGTTGTATTATTGGTCGGCACAACTGAGGTCTATGACATATTATTTTTCATTAAATGATCTCCCTCACTGGACTGAAATGGAATCATACAATTTACCTTTACCTCTTCCCATATTCATATACTCAGATTCGGCAAAAAAATTACAAAAACAAGTTAAAAATCCATTTGTAAAGCATATGATCAAAATATGGTGTGAAGCTAAAAACTATTTAAAAGAACCACAGTTATTGTCACAATTTAGTCCAATATGGGGTAATCAATATTTTAAACCAGGGAGAGCGGACGCTGTATTTAAAGTATGGAATTTAAAAGGGATACAAAAGATTCAGGATTTATATTTGCCATGTGCAGACAACATAATGTCTTTTGAAGAGCTGAGGATCAAATTTAATCTCAATAGAACACATTTTTTTAAATATCTTCAACTTAGAAACTTTATTCGATCAAATCAAAATAAAGCTCTCACTCGACCTATTTATTCATCCTTGGAAAAAATGATGATGAAAGATAGTAAAAGAAAGGGTATTATTTCAGAGTTTTATAACTCATTGACACTATCTTCAAGTGAAAATTCACTGAAAAGATTAAACTACTGGAAAGAAGATCTGCAAATTGAAATTTCAGAGGAACAATGGGAATTGGCTTGTACAGAAGCTCAAACCAAATCAATAAATGCACGCCTTAAATTGATACATTTCAAATGGTTAATGCGGATGTATGTTACACCGGAGGAGTTAAATAGATATAACAAAAATATACCAGATACATGCACAAAATGCATGGAAAGTAAAGGAACCCTATTTCATTGTTTATGGGAATGTAGATTAATAAGAATGTTTTGGGAAGAGGTGAGGGTAACAATTGAAAAAATAATCTCAAAACAAATCATATTGAATCCTAAACTGTTTTTGTTGGGTCTGTACCCAGAAAAGCATAATTTTAATAAAAGTGAAAGAACATTCATAGACCTCAGTTTGCTTAATGCCAAAAAATGTATTGCACTATTATGGAAAAAGACTCATAGACCAGATGTGACTCAGTGGTTAAGACAGATGTTAACAAACCTTCCATTAGAAAGAATAACATATATACTAAAATCAAAGGAAATTGTGTTTGAGAATATATGGAGACCTTTTATTGATTATGTAAAAAATTTAAACATAACTCTTGAAGAAGAAGGTGAATGATGTGTGTGGACCTTGTAAATTCCAAACTGGTGAACATAATATGTATACTTATGTATTGGATTGTCTAGACTAAACAGAGGAGCATTGTTGAAGACTTGATTTTGTTGGTGGTTGTTGGTGTTTTTAGTGCATTTTTTTTTTTGTAGTACTTTAGTGTTAGTGTTTGATTGTTTGTATCATGTTTGTTAAAAAAAAAAAAAAAAGGTTCAATAAAGATATTGTGGAAAAAAAAAATTGAAGTCAAAGCAACTGGTCTAAAGTCGTTTACCGTTTTAGGACAGCTGGATTTTGGAACGGGAACAACCACGGCTTCTTTTCAGATCTTAGGCACATGTTGTGTCTGTAAGGACTTATTGAAAATGTAATGAAATATAGGACTCAGTTCATGTGCACAGGACTTTACCAAGCGCCCACATATATTATCAGGGCCCTGACTTTTGTTCACTTTTACAGCGCAGAACTCCCTTTTAACATCCTGCACCTCAATATTAAAGTGCTGATTGTCTTTGAGTTTCTGTTTCAAATCTTGGGTTTCTGTGCTAAAATCAAAGGAGTTAAAATGACCATAAAAACAATTAAGAGCATTAGCCAGCTCTGTGTCTGAATTAAAACCATCTAAAAACACACGATTACTGCGCTCTGTACTCTGAAGGCCTGCAATATTTTCACACTGGTCCAGGCTGAACCAAGTTTCTTTGTTGCCATCTTGCTTTCCAATTCTGATTTATAATTCTGTTTTGCTCTTAAAATTTCGGACTTCAGCTCTTTTGTGGCAACCTGTAGCTCAGAAACAGACCCCTGTTTAAAGGCAAGTGCTTTCCTCTGTAAGCAGGATTTAACTGATTTTGTAACCCATGGCTTGTTGTTGGGATATATTTTGACACGTTTACGTGGAACGATCTTATTTTTACAGAAAGCCATGTATGAGCATGTGACGTCCACCAAAGAGTCCAAATCATCCCCGCAGGCCAGTGTGAACATCTCCCAGTCTGTACAGTTAAAGCATTCCTGGAGGCTGTGCACTGAATCCTCTGTCCACACATCAATGTCTCTCGTCTCCACCTTGCCTCTTCTGAGAGCAGTTTTATATGTGGGCAGCAAATGTACACAGTTGTGATCTGAGGATCCTACAGGAGGAAGGGGGAGTTATTTATAGGCCCTCTCTATGGATCCATAGCACAGGTCCAATGTCTTTTTTTGCCTGGTTTGGGCAGGAGACATACTGATAAAAGTTTTTAACTGTCTTCTTTAAAGAAACATGGTTAAAATCCCCAAGAATGAAGTTTGGCGCCTCTGGAGAAATTGATTGCAGCCGCTGGATCACATCAAAGATGGTGATGGAGGCGGAGTCAGCGTCTGCCCTCGGGTGAATGTACACAGTTGTGATGAAAAGCTGGGGGAACTCGTGAGGCAAATAAAAGGGGTGTAGCGATACGGACAGCAGCTCCACATCGGGTGTACAGATGCGCTCTCTGACCGTGACAGATGTGCAGTACTGCTTATTAATGTATAAACATACACTGCCCCCCTGACGTTTCCCCGTTACCTCTTCCTGCCGATCCGAGTGCAGTGGGGCTCCAAAGCCGTCAATCCACAGGTCTGCGTCTCGGTCATGCGCATTAAGCCAAGACTCGGTGAAAGCCATGACACAGCAGTTCTTAAAGTCCTTCTGGTAGCGTACATTCCCTTGAATTTCATCCACCTTGTTTCTCAGAGATTGTACATTCCCAAAAATCATAGAAGGAAGAGGAATGTTACCAAACTGACGTCTCCTCAGGCGCAATTTCACGCCTCCACGCTTTCCGCGTTTCCTTCTCCCGTCTCTCTTTTCACCGCTGTGTCCGTCTCTCAAAGTCCGGCAGTTGCAGCATAGGTTCAATCACAGCCGCTGCATCAACTGTGTTTAAATGCAGCAACATGTCCCTGGAATAATGTATTCTGCCCGTCATGATGCTGGTTGCGTTTACCTCAGAGACAAAGAGCCGGAGGATAAGTAGCAGCAGTGCAAAAAAGGGGAGGAAGTCCATATTGATGGACAGTAGATATATTGTTAGACTTATAATGAACAGATTTAACTGTATTATACATTAATATTTTTCTGACAGAATTGTGCATTTTTCCTTTTAAATGTACTGTCTTCACTCTATATATCACTCTAAGATCATTGGACATCATAGGACGGCCTATGATGTCTGCCTGATGTCCTATGATGATCCTATGATCTCAGGCTACATAGGACTCGTGATGCCATCATATAGGTGATGGTGTAGGGAACCCACGCAGGGATAATGATCTCAGACTGGAAGCAGAGGGGAGGGGAATATTCCCTCTGCTGGCAGAGCGTGGGGGATTTAATGGAGGACAGTATGTATTGTAATGTGTGAATGTATTGTGATGCAAGATTTCAGGCAAAAGGGGGAAGGAATGGAGTGATATAAAAGGAGAGACCCTGGTGTATTGAGAAAGTCTTTTTCTGTGTATGAATGTGAAGTGAGAGAGAGAAATAAAGTTCATCTGTCACGCAGGTCTGGTTCCTTTATTTGTACTCTCCACACTGGTGACCCTTGATGAATTATGGAACACGAGGAAAGAACCCCGGAGACGGCCCGGACGGGAAGCCCCAGAAACGCGTGCACTGTTTCAGTCAAACTACTGGACTTTTGGCTGCACGACCCGCGGTCTTGGTTCCACCACACGGAGGCTCAGTTCGCCCTCTGGGGAATAACGGCAGATGACACCAGATATTACTATGTGGTCGCAGTGCTGGACGCTTGCACGTCTCAGCAAGGAGTGTGCCTGCTCCAACAGCCTCCAGCCCACGATAAATGTGGGGCTCTCAAGGCCGCGCTGACCCGGCACTACACACTCTCAGACACACTCTTGCCATTTACACACTCTTGGACCGTGAGAGAGCAGAGAGGCTCCTGAGGTGCTCTGAGTTAGGAGCTGGATCGGTGGTTGAACTGATGGAGAAGATGTTGGCGTTGATGGGCAAGGACGATGGGCATTTTCTGTTTGCCCACCTTTTCCTCTGGAACCTCCCAACAGAGGCAAGAGCGGTCCTGGCCAACTCACCGTTGCTGGCCGCACGCGACTACCGTGTGCTCAGGAGGCAGATCGGATCATCCTCACCACCAGAACCCTCACAGTGAACGCGGCATCGTCGGAACCCAGCGAGACGACCAGCGGAGGCAAGGAGCCGACGACGGTAGCGGCAGCGGGGGCCAGAAAGCGCCAGAGAGACACACTCTGCTTCTACCACCACCGCTTTGGAGAGAACGCACGCAGATGTGTGCCACCGTGCCAATTCAAGCGTTCGGGAAATGCCAAGGCCGGCAGTCAGTAGCAGCTGCGACCGCCAGTGAAGAAAACAAGCTGCTCTACGTGACGGACTCGCGCTCGGGGAGACGGTTCCTCGTAGACACCGGCTCCCAAAAGAGCCTGCCGTCCTACGCCGACTGGCTAGCGGGAGCTAGCGGCCCTGAGCTGATAGCCGCAAACGGCTTGGACATTAGGACTTTTGATGAGAGGACACTGACTGTATCCCTACACGGCCGTATGTACGAGTGGACATTCGTCATAGCGGCATGCAGTTTCCCGATCTTGGGAGCTGATTTTCTGTGTGCATACGGGTTGCTAGTCGATGTTGCTAACAGACGCCTGGTTAATGCAATGTCTTTTTATTCTCTCCCCTGTACAGCTCGAGGGGCCAGGCCAACAACACTAGCCAATGTCACAGCTCCAGGTGGTAAGTTCCACACACTGCTCACTCAGTTCCCAGCACTCATGGTCGTTTTCGGTGGCCATCACTAAACACGGGGTGGAACACTTTATCACCACCACTGGGCTGCCCTTTTTCCCACGACCTCGGCGCCTGGATGCAGCTAAACTGGCCATAGCGCTCGAGGAGTTTGCCAACTTGGAAAGGTTGGGCATCATCAGGCGCTCAAACAGCCCATGGGCATCCCCACTACACATGGTCCCGAAGGCCGAGGGATTGTGGCGACCGTGCGGAGATTTCCGCAGATTGAATAACGCCACAGCGCATGACCGCTACCCAATTCCCCATATTCAGGATTTTTCCGTTCATCTTGCTGGGGCACACATTTTTTCTAAAATAGACCTGGTCCGCGGTTACCTCCACGTCCCAGTGCACGCGGAGGACATTTTTTTTTTTTTTTTGTTACTTATTTGTACCCGTAGGTAGATTTGGTTTGCAGTCTGGTGACAAGCCACCGGCTACCGGTCGCTGCGTGCGCGAGCGCCCTAAACCTACATGTTTTTGGTATGCGGGAGGAAACCGGAGAAATCCCGGAGTAAACCCACGCAACACGGGGAGAACATGCAAACTCCACACAGCTCACTGTTGGTCGGGGGCTGGAATCGAACCCACGATCTCATGATCCCCGCGATCCCCCGGCCGAGGGTAAAACTGTGCTGCCACAGTGCTAAACCACTGCGCCACCGTGCAGCCCACTGTTTTGGGACATACCTAAAACAGTGGTAATAACTCCGTTTGGCATGTTTGAGTTTTTACGCATGCCCTTTGAATTTAAAGGTGCAGCACAGACATTCCAACGCATGATGGATGCGATGTTGCGCGATCTGCCGTTTGTGTTCATCTATCTGGATGACATCCTGGTGGCTAGCGTGTCCGAGGACAAACACGTAACCCACCTCAGGACGGTTTTCCGGAGGTTGGAAGAGCCCGGGTTAATAATCAACCTGGCAAAATGCCAGTTTGGCATGACGGGGATTGAGTTTTTGGGGCACCACACCTCACCGGAGGGAGCGATACTCTTGCCCGACAAGGTGCGCGCCGTGGCGAATTTTCCCCGGCCTCAGACGGTCAGGGCACTGCAAGAGTTTTTGGGGATGGTTAACTTTTATAACCGGTTCCTCCCCCGCGTGGCTCAGCTCATGCAGCCATTGTACGCCGCGCTCAAGAAACTGAACCCGGCGGACAGAGTCGAATGGACTCCAGAGCGGAAGCAGGCATTCTCTGAGGTTAAAACAGCCCTGGCAAACGCTGTGCTGTTGGTGCACCCAGACCTGGCGGCCCGGATAGCGCTCACTACCGACACCTCAGACGTGGCCATGGGGGCCGTCGTGGAGCAACATGTCGTTGGTTCTTGGCAGCCGCTCACTTTTTTCAGCAGGGCTTTGCGCGACAGTGAGCGTAAATACAGCGCATTTGACAGAGAGTTGCTGGCTCTCTACCTGGCCATACGCCACTTCCAGTTCTGGCTGGAAGGGCGCAGCTTCACTGTATTCGTGGACCACAAGCCGCTAACGTACGCGATGGTCAAGGTTTCGGAACCATGGTCGGGCCGGCAGCAGAGACAGCTAGCTGCGATCTCGGAGTTTACGACCGATATTCAGCATGTGGCCGGTAAACTGAATATGGTAGCGGACTGCCTCTCGTGTGCAGTAGTGGCCCCAGTCTGCGTAGGGATAGATTATACAGCCATGGCCGGAGAGCAGATTGGCAATGTGGACGTGTGCGTGCTCCAGTCTGGACCAACAGGGTTAAGGCTGGAGAGCAGAGTACTGCAAGATGGCAGCCCCACCTCCCAATCTGTGACGTCTCCACGGGACGCTAGCGCCCAGTGGTCCCAGTTGCTTGGCGCCGCCGAGTGTTTGAGTCAGTTCACGCTCTGGCGCACCCAGGAGTGCGTGCGTCAGTCAAAATGGTGGAAGCGACTTCCGGTCTGGATGCCATGGTGATAGCAACTTAACGCTGAACCTCCCAGATTCAATCCGAGGAAAACATCTTCAAAATCAGACTTAACGGATTTTTGGAAGAATAAAAATCAAAAGACAAAAACACCATGCCTAACCAAAAACAGAAGAAACTGACATTCCCCAGGTCAGGACGCGCTGCGGCCGCAGAATCTGATCCCGAGGACCTCCATTCAGGAGACGAAGAGCTGGGCCTAGCTAACAAAAAGGTTAGCCTGAAATCGCTATATGATGAATTACGACGATTTCGGGCCGAATTTCATGAATTCAGAGAGGAACTAAAAAGGACGAACAGCAGAATGGACCAGGCCGAAAACCGAATCTTGGAAGCTGAAGAAAGAGTAAAAGTGCTTGAAGATTCTATGCTGGATTTACACAGAAAACAGTCAAGGCTGGAGGCTAAGCTAACCGACCAAGAAGGAAGACAGAGACGAGATAACATCAGAATTCACGGTCTGAAAGAAGGAGCTGAAGACAGTTTCAGCACAGTGGCGGAATGCGTGGAATCCTTATTGAGAGAGAAGTTGGATATTCCACAAACCACCGATTTGAAAATAGAAAAGGCCCATCGTACATTAGCCGCAAAGCCAGCGGCAGAGGCGCCCCCGCGTTCAGTGTTGGTAAGATTCTCCGATTTCAAAATAAAACAAGAGGTTGTAAGACGGGCCTGGCAGAAAAAAGGATTTATGCATCAAGAAAGAAAAGTCTTCGTGGAGCACGATTACGCCCTTGAGGTTCTTAAAAAGCGACGGGAATATAACGACGCCAAAAAGGTTCTACGGGAAAAGAATCTACGCTTTCAGACGCCATTTCCGGCGAAGTTAAGGGTCTTTTACGGTGAAGAGTCATGTCTCTACAATTCAGCGGAAGAAGCAACAATTGACATGGCAAGAAGAGGGCTCCCGGTAACGGTGTTTAAACCCGCAGCGAATCTGAGCGAGAAAATCAGAGCTCAAACGTGGTCCACTCAAAGACCTTCTAAATCCACGGGCCAGCAGTGGGAAACCCAGCCCCAGAGCTACAAAGATAAGCTTTCCAGTTCCAGGAAGGAACAGCGACATTTTTGTTTTTTTTTTCTCTTTTCAGTCATTCTGCACTTCCATCCCCCCTCCTACAAGGTAACAAACATTAAAGGAGATGCAGAATCAGCATGTGGTAAAACCTTTCATGGAGCAGTTATAGCATTAGAAACAAATGTCTTCTTAATTTAAAGGAAAAAAAAAAATCTTGTTAAAATAGAAATGTAACAATGACCCACATGTTCTCTCCACACTAACAAATACTGTATTAGAGTGAATGTTTGCTGTGATGGGGGTGGGAGGGTGCACACAATCTCATAGGGTATAGGCATAAAAAAAAAAAAAAAAAATCATTACAAATTCGGATTGGGATCTGAAATTCACGTTAAAAACATGGGACAACTTACAGGGGTAAGAGAGGGCCCTCAACACGTAACAGAGTTTGAGGAATTTCCCTCAGAGCCTACACTCCATCAGGGCTCTTACAGGGTCTTTAAAGAGACCTCAGCTCAGGAAGTTTTTTTGACAGTTTTTTGTTTTAAAGTCTCGTACACTATGTTCTTAATGTTTTTTATGTTCTTAATGTTCTTTCAGTTTCTGAGTAGCAAAAAAGAGGGCCACCACACTGTTATACTAAATAAGAAAATACAATGGAGAAACAGGGTGTAACCAAAATAGCCTCATATAATGTAAAAGGGATCCTGAATCCAGTTAAAAGATCCAAGATTCTACGCAAAATGAAAAAAGACAAAGCAGAAATAATATTTTTACAAGAAACCCACCTAACAGACGTGGAACACACTAAACTCAATAGACAAGGGTTTAAAATGATCTCTTCATCTTCATATAAATCAGGGAGGAGGAGGGGAGTAGCGACATTGATATCAACCAAAATTACATTTGAAAAAAAATCAGAACACAAAGATAAAGAAGGGAGGTACAGTTTGGTAATTGGGCGGCTAGAGGGAGAAGATATCACCCTGCTGAATGTATATGCACCACCAGGGGCTAAATGGAAATTTTATAAAAATGTATTCGACCTAATGATAACTAAAGCCCAAGGTTTAGTGATATGTGGTGGAGACTTCAATCTAAGACTGAATCCATATTGGGATGCAACAGGTAATTCTTCACATCAAAATAACACTCAAAATAGGAAAACTCGGATGCTACTAAAAGAAATGGGAATCTGTGACGTATGGAGGGAATTCAACCCCAATGTAAAAGATTATACTTTTTATTCAACGCCACATTCATCTTACTCAAGGATTGATTACTTTTTTATGTTTAATAGAGACATTGGAAGAGTAAAAACATGTAAAATAGGACTGATGGATCTCTCTGACCACAGTCCGATCTATATGGACTTAAACATCCAAAAATACAAAAATAATACATTTTCCTGGAGGTTGAATTCAAATGTCCTGAAAGGACCACTGAAAGATGAATTGGAATCAGATATTTTCAAATATTTGGAAGAAAACGATAATGGAGAAGTATCCCCTTTAATACTGTGGGATGCGTGCAAAGCTGTAATAAGGGGAAAAATTATTGCAAAACTGGCAACCCAAAAGAAACTGAGACAAGAAAAACTAATCACACTAGAGTCAGAACTCAAGAACCTAGAAAAAGAACACAAAGGCAACACTCATTCTAATGGCTCGCCCAAGATTAAAGAAATTAAAAATCAAATAAATGAGATCTACACAATAGAAATCCAGAAGAAACTTACATTTCTGAAACAAAAACACTATGAAGCAGGCAGTAAATCGGCAAAATTGCTAGCCTATAAATTGAGGAAACAACAAACAGAAAGAGCAATCTATAAAATCAGAGTCCCAGTATCAAAGGAAATAAAATTCAGAATTCAGGATATTCTTAAAAGCTTCGAGAATTACTACAAGAACTTATACTCCCACAAAAAACATAAAAACGCATCCGAGACATTCCTAAACACATTACACCTTCCCCAACTTACGGAATCACAAAATAAAACACTACTGTCAGAAATACAACCTAAAGAATTGGAAAAAGCAATTATGAAACTTAAAGCTAACAAATCCCCAGGAGCAGATGGCTATACAGCAGAATGGTACAAAACCTTTAAACAGCAACTATCTCCTCTCCTCTTGAAAACATTTAACTATGTCCTCCACACAGGGGAAATCCCCCCCTCCTGGAGAGAAGGGGTCATTGCAGTCATACCTAAACCTGAAAAGGATAAACTAGAATGCTCCAACTACAGACCAATCAGTGTATTAAATCAGGACTATAAGCTTTTTACCACTATCCTTGCCAAAAGGTTAGAAAACATACTGACAGACTTAATTCACTTAGACCAAACAGGTTTTATAAGACAAAGACAGACACAAGACAACATTCGACGCACTTTACACATAATTCATCATATAAAAAAATATAACTTAAATGCAGTCATATTGGGATTAGATGCTGAAAAAGCATTCGATTCGGTTGACTGGTCTTTCCTATATAGAATCTTATCCAGTTTCAACTTTCATAACAACTTCATTAGAACTATACATGCATTATATAAAAAACCAACAGCTAAAATAAGGATTAACGGTAATTTATCATCATCTTTTGAGCTGGAAAGCGGATGTCGTCAAGGCTGCCCCCTGTCTCCACTGCCCTTTGCAATCTTCATAGAACCTCTGAGCCAATGGATAAGACAAAATCAAAAAATTCAAGGTATTACACTTGGTCAGAAGGAACATAAAATAGCACTCTTTGCTGATGACATTTTAATATACCTAGGGCAACCAGACACTTCTTTACCAGAACTAATCTCAGTTTTTTCAGACTATGGAGATTTATCGGGGTACAAATTAAACATGCATAAAACCCAAGTTTTAACATTCAACTATGACCCAAATCATTATTCACTAAGTGAACTCAAAACTAACTGGGAGTTGGAATCTATGAAATATCTGGGGATCAATATCCCGAAACAACTCAACAAAATTATAACACTAAACTATGATCCACTGGTGACAAAAATAAAATCTGACCTAGCAAGATGGAATATGATACCATTCTTAGGTACTGCACAAAGAATTGAAGCAGTCAAAATGAATATACTCCCACGTCTTCTATACCTTTTCCAAACAATACCGGTAGAACCCCCCAAAAAAACATGGCAGGAGCTAGACAGAAGGATCTCAAGATTCATATGGCAGGGCAAGAGACCTAGAATCAGATATAGAACCCTACAGCTAAACAAAGACAAAGGTGGGCTCGCGCTGCCAAATATCAGGGACTATTTTATAGCTGCACAAATTAAAACTTTAGTAGAGATATGTAACCCAGTCTACACTGCACAATGGAAGGAGATGGAATGCCAAATAACAAGTGACATCCCCCTACAGGCGATAATAGGGAACAAGGCCTTACCTAAACTCTTGAATAACACTAACCCGTGGATAGAGACCCCGCTAAAAATTTGGTTTAAGATAGTCAGAGAGAATCAAGCTAAAGAGCCCTATCGACTTCTGCAATGGATTGCCTATGATCAAGACTTTACCCCCAATAAAACAGACACTAGATTTAAAGAGTGGAAAGAGAAAGGTGACATAACGTTCGGCTCAGGAGACGCACACACACAGGTTCAGAGTAGTTCAAACTGTTTATTAACAGCAGGGGTGTATGGGTGTGTGTCAGTGGAATGTTAATGTATTGGTGGTGGCGTCTGCTTCGGGCACAGAGGCAGGAGACCGTTCAGCCGGCAACCCTATGGGAGAGAACAGACACAGGGTGACAGGCACACACCAATACAGGAGGAGAATAGGCGAGGGAGAGAAGCTTACTTGAGTTTGACAGATGGCAGGCACTACAAGGACGGAACCCCGGGAGACAGTCACCTGCAGGACTCGGTGCAAGCAGCGAGGAAGGACGAGGGACGGAGTTGTCCGCCGCCGAGGAATCCACCTGTGCACAGGGGAGCAGACTGGGAGAGGTAAGGAAAGGAGTCTTCTTACCACTAGCTTGACGCTGAAGAGAGGGTTGACGCTTCGCATTGAAGGCGATGAAGTCTAACGGCTTCAGGCCGAAGCTCAGGGCGAGGCGGCTTTTATCCCTCGCCGCTGACGAGTAGCAGGTGCGTGAGCAGGTGGCGCCGCTGATGAATGGCGCGGCGTGACAAAAGGGCTGATAAAATATTATGATTTCTTTAAGGGGCAAACTTGAAGAAGTTTTGAAGATTTGAAAAAACAAGGTCTAATAAATCAAGACCTTTACAGGTTCTTTCAGCTTAGACACCACATAAACAATATACTTAAAAAGGAGGATTTGGAAAGGGCCCAGTCAGGTGTTCTGAAGGTCTTCTTAATGGCATATAAAGGGATCCCAGGGATCAGATACATTTCTAAAATATACCAAGGTCTTCAAGACTTAAAAGGAGACAACACATCATATATAAAAGAGAGATGGGAAAAAGAGGGGAATTTCACTTTACAATTGGAAATCTGGGAAAAGCTAAATAGACAGCAATGGAAAAGTACCTCATCCCTGCAGTGGAGAGAATTTGGATGGAAAAATTTGGTAAGATTTTTCAGAACACCTGCACAAAACAAATTTACCCATAAGGGGTTGAACTGTTGGCGCTTGTGTGGTGAAAAGACTGCAAATCATTTTCATGTGTTTTGGTCATGCCCAGTTATCCACCAATATTGGACCAATGTACAGACAATATTGGGGAAAATATTCAAAATAACAGTTCCCTTTTCTTTTATAACTTTGTACTTGGGTTTACTACCGGACTCACTGGAAAGACGAGGAGATAAATACTTATTCAATGTTTTAATATTGGCAAGTAAAAAAGCCCTAACTAAAAAATGGATGCTGAAGGACTGTCCTACACCTGAAGATTGGATTAACGTGATTCAAGACATTTACTCGATGGAAAAGTTGACATTCGCACTGAGACAGGACATGGATGGGTTCATGAACTTTTGGCAACCCTGGATCGCATATGTGTCTTCCATTAGATCTAATCTTTGACAAATACCATTTCAATGATGGTCCCACTCTTTGTTCCAACGCTACTCAGATGCTCTTTTACTTTTAATTACTTAATTTTCTGTTTGTTTGTTTTTTGCTGTTCTGTTTGTTTGTTTATTCGTTTTTTTTGTTTGTTTTTTGTTTGTTTTTTTAAAGTTTAATTCTCTTTAATTTCACTTTTTCTTTCACTTTAAAAAAAAGGGGGTGTTGTAATAACTATTCTACCAATGTTGTCAAATAGCAAAATATAAGGGAACGTGCGATGAAAATGTAAACAATGCAATGCTGTAATGACCTGTATACCCTTTACAAAAACTTAAATAAAAAAAAAATGGTGGAAGCAAAGTTTGTATGGCCAGGCCTGCGCAAACAAGTGAAAGAGTGGGCTGCAGCCTGTGTAGCGTGCCAACGAGCCAAAGTGTACAGGCACACGAAGGCCCCTTTGGAGCCGTTTCGTATACCGGCTAAGAGGTTCGACCATGTTTACGTGGACCTCGTGGGCCCCCTCCCGCCATCGCAGGGGTTCACGCACCTTCTGACAGTGGTGGACCGCACCACACGCTGGCCAGAAGCAGTCCCGCTAGTGGCAACCTCGCCCGTGGACTTGGCGCGCGCCTTTTTGACAACATGGGTGGCACGTTTTGGCATCCCGTCGGACATCACATCCGATAGGGGCCCTCAGTTTGTTTCCGACCTCTGGTCCGCAATGGCCCGTAGCCTGGATGTAGCAATTCATCGCACGACTGTGTACAACCCACAGGCCAATGGGTTATGCAAGCGTTTCCATAGGTCACTGAAAGCAGCGCTCAGGGCTTCGCTTACGGATGCAAATTGGGTAGACCGGTTGCCATGGGTTCTGTTAGGGTTGCGTTCCACACCAAAAGAGGATTTGGAGGCTTCCCCGGTGGAGCTTGTTTTTTCTCAGCCACTGTGGCTCCTCGGGGAATTTTTACCAGATAATCCCGTGCCGGACAACTATCTGTCTCAGCGTTCGCAGCATAGCGCAGATACAGGCACGCTACTGGGCCTGGCCCACCACTGTTTTCCACGCGCTTTTGTGCCAAAAACTTTGAAGAACGTGGTGTTCGTGTTTGTCAGGCACAATGCCCACCCTACGATAGCCCGTTCAGACTGCTGGAACCAGGGGACAAACATTTTTTGTTAGATTTGGGGGGGTCGTCGGGAGAAAATATGTATAGACAGACTTAAGCCCGCCTTTGTGGTGGCGGACGAGCAAGTGATGTTGGCTCGGTCCCCTCAGCGTGGAAGACCCCCACTGAGAACTCCCCAGGTAGAAGATTCATCAGAGCAGCCACACGGGCAAGTAGAATGTCCCCCCCCCCCTCGTCATTGCCCACCCACAGACAGACACACCCCCAGGAGCCCCCAACCGGCACAGCAGCGCCGCAGAGTCGCAGGACCCTCTTTACAGCAGATATGGGAGGAGACTGAAGCCAAAAGGATGTGAGGATTGAAACTCAGTCTGAGACTCGGGGGGGGGGGGGTAGGGAACTGATGGGTAAAGTGATCAATATAATCATATATAACAGTTGTCTGTGTGACTTAGAATATGTGTGCTATGCTTATGCTTAGGTAATATAGCCAATATACCACAATGGAAATATATTGCCAACTGTGTGGTTCATTATCTGCAAAAAAGGGAGTGAAACTCTGCCCCAGCACAGAGAATAACAACATCTTGTGATTAAAGACCCAGATGTATGGGAGGAAACAGAGAACCGGCTGTGCTTAAGGGGTGACCGAAACTCAGCCACTCAGACCTAGGAAGAGGAACAACCTTCTGTTGTTACACCCTGTATGAGGAGCGGACTGCTTTACTCCCACGGACTGCTGCAGCTGCCTTCGGCTGATAATGCATGCTTGGATTCATATAACTGGGTCAGGGAGAGCACAGAATATGTCAAGACTTCACACCCTGACAACACTTGTACTTGTTAGGGAAAGAATTCGGACCCAGAGCTCTGTAATTCTATTTTCAACCTGCTTAAATAAATACAGATCTTCCAAGACTTACTCTCTCCTAGTGCCTTTATCAACGAATTTGGGAGGGATGCTTACACACACATAGACAATGAGTAGGGGGAGATAAAGCATTCCAACAGAACCCACGCTGGGATAATCATCTCAGACTGGAAGCAGAGGGGAGGGGAATATTCCCTCTGCTGGCAGAGCGTGGGGGATTTAATGGAGGACAGTACGTATTGTAATGTGTGAATGTATTGTGATGCAAGATTTCAGGCAACAGGGAGAAGGAATGGAGTGATATAAGTTGAGAGGCCCTGGTGTATTGAGGAAGTCTTTTTCTGTGTATGAATGAAGTGAGAGAAAGAAATAAAGTTCGTCTGTCGTGCAGGTCTGGTTCGTACTCTCCACAATGCCGTCATATAGACAGTAGGACTGGCTACCTGAATCAGAATCAGAATCAGAATCAGATTTATTGCCATTGTTCATGTAGTACACAAACTAGGAATTTGTCTCGATGCCATGCTGCAACATTAAAAACATGATGAGAAAAAGAGATAAACTAGAAAACTAAAGGACTGAAAACGTGCAATAAGTGTAGAAAAATAAGTAATAATAAGTAATAATGATAATAATAATAATAACAATACTAGTAGTAATGAGTAGTACTAGTCAAGGCAGTTTTAAAAAATTAGCAAGTGAAGTACCACATAGTGCAGTCGATAATGCAACAGAAAACAGTGATGAATGACGTGAGTCTGGTTGAGCTGCTGTACTTAGTGCACGAGAGTCAAAAAGTCACTTAATGTTCAGCAGTCTGATGGCAGAGGGGAAAAAGCTGTTCATGTGCCGGGAGGTTTTAGTCCGAATGGACCGAAGTCTTCTACCTGAGGGGAGGGGAGCAAACAGTACGTGACCAGGATGTGAAGGATCGGCTATGATCCGGTCAGCACGCCTCCGGGTCCTGGAGATGTACAGGTCCTGGAGAGATGGGAGCTCGCAGCCTATCACCTTCTCAGCAGTGCGCACGACGCGCTGCAGCCTTAGTCTGTCCCTGGCAGTGGCTCCTGCATACCACACAGTTATGGAGGAGGTGAGGATGGACTCGATGATGGCCGTGTAGAACTGCACTAACATCTTGGTGGGTAGCTTGAGCTTCCTCAGCTGCCGCAGAAAGAACATCCTCTGCTGGGCCTTTTTGATGAGGGAGCTGATGGTTGGCTCCCATTTGAGGTCTCGGGTGATGGTGGTGCCCAAGAAGCAGAAGGAATCTGCAATGGTGATGGGAGAGCCTGTGATGGTGAGGGGGGGCAGGGGGGTTGTGACTTTCCTGAAGTCCACAATCATCTCCGCTGTCTTCAGAGCATTCAGCTGCAGGTTGTTGTGGCTGCACCAGGACACCAGCTGGGCCACCTCTTCCCTGTAGGCGGACTCGTCGCCGTTGGAGATGAGATGACTACCTATGATGTAGTGTCCTATGATGCCTGCCTTGATGCCTTTATGGCGTCATGTAGACAATAGGACTGGCTACCTATGATGTAGTGTCTAAATGATGCCTGCCTGGATGCCTTTATGATGTCATATAGACCATCACTCCCAATCCCTGCCTACCTATGATGAAGTGTCCTATGATGCCTGCCACAGGAGAAGACCCTTCACCTGCCTTGATGTCTTTATGAAGTCATATAGACCAGCACTCACGATGGCTGCCTACCTATGGTGTAGCGTCCTATGATACTTGCCACAGGGGGAGACCCTTCACCAGCATACAGCACGACAGACGTGGAATATACAGACAGGAAGCGTGTGACAATGCGCCATACACGTGCTGAGTCACTTGAAGCCCAAAATGTCCGCAAAGTGAGCGATGGTACATGCCAGGCAAGGCAAAGACAAGCTGAGACCCAGGAGATGTGGAATAGTCGGCTGGTCGCCAACGCTGCACGCCAGGCAAGGCACAGAGAAGCTGAGACTGAGTAGGACACACTACTTTAAACCACACCCATTCGAAGCAGGAAATCAGGAAAGCTCACTCATTAAGGCAGAAGAAATCTCTGTCAATAGTGCCTGCGGCATGACTGTGAACAACACCGCCGTCTCAAGACAGGAGGAGACCCTTCAGCAGCGGGCATGCAGAAATACTTGCTTATACTTGGGTTCTACGGCATCATATAGACAATAGGACTGGCTACCTATGATGTAGTGTCCTGATGCCTGCCTTGATGTCTTTATGATGTTGTAGACCATCACTCACGATGCCTGCCCACCTGTGATGTAGTGTCCTATGGTGCCTGCCACAGGAGGAGACCCTTCACCTGCCTTGATGTCTCTATGATGTCATATAGACCATCACTCACAATGCCTGCCTACCTATGATGTAGTGTCCTATGATGCCTGCCACAGGAGGAGACCCTTCACCTGCCTTGACGTCTTTATGATGTCATATAGACCATCACTCACAATGCCTGCCTGCCTATAATGTAGTGTCCCATAATGCCTGCCACAGGAGGAGATCCGTGTTTACAGCAGAGATGGTGGCAATAATTATTGCTTTGCAGTGGGTGGAGGTCAGACTGGACCGGGTGGTGGTGTGCACGGACTCACTTGCAGCGCTAAAAACCATACAGACACTAAAATCTACAAGGGAAGACTTGGTGATTGAGGTATATCAGTTTTTTTTAGGGTGCACAGGAGTGGTAGAGAAGTTCAGTTTTGTTGGGTTCCTGCACATATGAAGGGTTGAAAGGGAATGACTGCAGACAAATTAGCAAAAAGTGCTCTTGGAAAAGAGATAGCTATACCATTGTCTCTTGGAAAAGGTGAAGGGAAAGCAGTAATCAAGAAAAAAGGAACTGAACTATGGCAAAAAAGATGGGATGAAGATCATAAAGGTAGATCATATTACAAAATACAAAAATCTATTGCAGTAAAGAATTTAATAACAACCAGAAGGAGGGAAGACATCATTATGGCAAGACTCAGACTGGAGCACACAGATTTAAACGGCACTTCATTCACCATGGGGAAAAGCGAAAGTGACAAATGTAGAGAATGTGGAGTAAAAGAAAATGTCGAGCACATCTTAGTACACTGTTACAAATATGGAAATGAAGGACCAATAATGAAAAATGAAGTTAAAGAGGCCGGTAGGGAATGGGATTTAACTGGGATTCTGAGAAGATGGAGATGGAGAGGCAATAAGAATCACGAGAAACGCTCTTTTCTCTTTTTAAATAACACAGGATTAAGTCATAGAATTTTGGGGTCGGGCTCAGATGACATAATGTTACACACTGTTGTACAGTAGGTGGCGGTATGCATTTTTCAGTTGTTTGCTATCCACCAGTAACCGAGAGAAGAAGAGCACATGACTCCCTACAAGAAATATACTGTATATCTACACAGGTAAGCATAGCGACAGGCAGGAGAAGAAGTAACAAGCAGGGGCAAACAGCCCCAGATGGCAGGGCATATTTTGTGTGATTTTTGTGTTTTGCTGCATACAAAAGCCATCACATGTGATTGCTACTTAGTGCTGTGTTGCTATACCAACTGTCCTGTAACTGGCAAGAATTCTATTCCAATGCATCTCCTCTATGGGCATGCACGGGTTTCTATGGGCATGCATAGGTATGCACTAGTTAGGACTGATGTAGGGAGTGTTTTCTCAAACTGAACCATGACAGTGTGTCCTTCAGTGAACCTTTTACTCTTTAGCCTTTTCACATCCTTCACCTTATTATTCTCTCGGTTACTGGCGGATAGCAAACAACTGAAAGGTGCATATTGCCACCTGCTGTACAAAAGTGTAACATTATGTCATCTGAGCCCAACTCCTGAATTCTATGACTTAATCCTGTGTTATCCTTCACCTTTGCTCCTTGGATCTCGTTTTTCACTATATGACGCCATATAGACCTCATACAGACAGACACACACAGATTTCTTGAATAGATCATCAGAACATCATAGGTCATAGCCAGTCCTATGATGTCTATATGACGCCATATAGACCTCATACAGACAGACACAGATTTCTTGAATAGGTCATCGGAACATCATAGGTCATAGCCAGTCCTATGATCGTGAGTGATGCCTGCGGTTGATCACATATCACTCTATCCTGTCTATATGTCTCTATGATGTCATATAGACATATCTATATGACTGCATCGTGACTCCTATGATGCCTGCGATCATAGGATCATCATGACTGATGCCTGCTGTTGATCACCTAGTCAGACACCTGTCTATGTCTGTATGACGTCATCTAGACGTATCTTTATAACGGCATCGCAAGTCCTATGATGCCTGAGATCATAGGATAATCATAGAACATCAGGCAGAAATCATAGGCCGTCCTATGATGTCCTATGATTGTGACAGATTTCTTAGTGACGGCATCACGAGTCCTATGATGCCTTAGATCATAGGATCATCATAGGACACCCTGCAATAAGAATCACGAGAAGGGCTCTTCTCTTTTTTAAATAACACAGGATCAAGTCATAGAATTTAGGGGTCGGGCTCAGATGACATAATGTTACACACTCTTGTACAGTAGGTGGTGGTATGCACCTTTCAGTTGTTTGCTATCCGCCAGTAACCGAGAGAAGACGACGACGACGACGACGAAAAAATATTCTGGAAGCAACTAGGAAAGCCAACTTGAGACTGAACAATGAGAAATGCCTGCTTGGCGTTAGAGAACTGACATTTGTGGGAGACTTTTTGAGCAGTGAGGGTGTAAGACCTGAACCCAAAAAAGTATTAGCCATTGTAAACGTGCCAAGACCACAAAAGATAAGATAAGATAAGATAAGCCTTTATTAGTCCCACAACGGGGAAATTCCAGGATTGCAACAGCACAGGGATAGCAACACTCAGAGCAACAATCAGAAGGCAAGAAAAAAAACAAGCAAGCAAGAGCAGCTAATATACATATGTACATATTACTATAAAATATATATATACACACACACACACACACAGACACACAGTGCAGAGCATTGTAGCTGGATGGAATAAATATATGAATATATGAACACACAGTGCAGAGCATTGTAGCTAGATGGAATAAATATGTAAATATATAAACACCCACAGTACGGAGCATTGCAGCTAGGTGGAATAAATATGCAAGTATATAAACACACACAGTGCGGAGCAATGTAGCTAGATGGAATAATATGTAGATATATAAAAACACAGTGCGGAGCATTGTAGCTAGATGGAATAAATATGTAAATATATAAACACACACAGTGCAGAGCATTGTTGCTAGGTGGGATGAAACAGCATAACCGTCTATTTAGTTATTCTACATGGTATGATTATGTGCCCATACATATTCTCACCCTCCATAGCGACCGGTATGTTCCTAGTTGTATGCCGGAGAGGACCATTGTGTAAGTCTATTGCATCTTTTGCATTCAAAAAAACTATTAGTTTGTTACGTCTTTTTGCTATCTCTGCGAGCAGCCCTGCTTAGGTTGTACAGTCTGACAGCCGTTGGTAGGAAGGACCTACGAAACCTCTCGGTTGTGCACCTGGGATGATGTAGTCTGCTGCTAAATGAGCTCCTCAGTGCATCCAGTATGTCCTGCATAGGGTGGAACTCGGACTCCAGCAGAGATGACAGTTTAGCCACCGTCCTTCTCTCTCCTATCTCCTCCATCGGATCAAGGCGCTGCCCCAGGACAGAGCTAGCTTTCTTAATCAATTTGTTCAGTCTCTTCCTATCGGCTGCAGTAATGCCACTGCCCCAGCAGACCACTCCAAAAGTGATGGCTGATGCCACCACCGTGTCATAGAATGACTTCAGCAGCGCCCCTTGTACACCAAAAGACCTGAGTCTCCTCAGCAGGAACAACCTGCGCTGTCCCTTCTTGTAGAGTGCGTCAGTATTGTGTGACCAGTCTAGTTTATTGTTCAGATGAATACCCAGGTACTTATAGGATGTCACCATCTCGATGTCTGTTCCCTGTATATTTACTGGTGCTGTGAGAGGCTGCCCATGCCTGCGGCAGTCCACCACCAGCTCCTTAGTTTTCCTCGCGTTGATCTGGAGGCAGTTCCGATGGCACCAGTCCACAAAGTCCTGGATAAGCCCTCTGTACTCAGCTTCATCTCCGTTGGAGATGAGACCAACGATCGCAGAGTCATCAGAGAACTTCTGTAGATGGCAATGTGTTGTGTTGTGTGAGAAGTCCGCAGTATAAAGAGTGAACAGGAAGGGAGCCAGCACCGTTCCCTGGGGGGCCCCCGTGCTACTGATGATCGTGTCGGAAACACAGTCCCGGGTTCTCACAAACTGAGGCCGGTTCGTGAGGTAGTCCAGGATCCATGATGACAGGTGCTGGTCCACCCCTGCGCGCAGCAGCTTGTCCTTCAGGATCATCGGTTGGATGGTGTTGAAAGCACTGGAGAAGTCAAAGAACATGATCCTCACCATATTCCCGGGCTTCTCCAGGTGGGACAGAGAACGGTGAAGGAGGAAGATCACCGCATCCTCCACCCCAATGCCATGCTGGTAGGCGAACTGGAGTGGATCCATCGCTGGTTCCACCAGGGGGCGGAGATGAGCAAGGAGCAGTCTCTCCAGGGTCTTCATCAAGTGGGACGTCAAGGCCACCGGTCTGTAGCTGTTCAGGTCTTTGGGGTGGGAAGTTTTTGGTACAGGTACCACACAAGATGTTTTCCACAGCTGTGGTACCCTCCCCAGTTTCAGGCTCATGTTGAAGATATACGTCACAATCCCACACAGCTGGTCTGCACAGGACTTGAGGAGCTTTGCGCTGATGCCGTCCGGTCCCGACGCCTTCCTCGCCTTGATCTTCCTCAGCTCCGTCCTCACCTGGGTCTTGGTCAGGGTCAGGATGGGGGGCTGTGTGTTGGGAGTGGGGGGGGGTGTCGGTGGAGTGGGGAGTGGGCAGCAGGACTTGATTTCTTAGAGGCAGCAGTGGTTGTTGTGCAGACAGGGGGGAGGGCGGTTGGTCAAATCTATTGAAAAACAGATTCAGGTTGTTCGCCCACTCCCTGCCCCCCGTGGCCTGGGGGGAGGTATTCTGGAGCCCCGAGATGGTTTTGAGGTTTCTCCAGACCCCGCTGATGTCGCTCTGTTGCAGCTTGTCCTCCATCTTCTTCCTGAAGCTGTCCTTGCCTTCTCTGATCTTTCTCCTCAGCTCCCTCTGTACGGACTAAAGCATCTCCCTGTTCCCCGACCTGAAGATCCTCTTCTTCTCTCTCAGAAGTGTTTTTATCTCAGGGTTGATCCAGGGTTTGTTGTTTGAGTGACGCCGTATGGTCTTGGTGGGAACGGATTTGTCCACACAGAAGCTGAGGTAGCCCGTGAAGGTGTGAATGAGGCCATCGATGTCCTCACCATGTGGATCGCAGAGCTGCTTCCAGGCAGTGGCTTCAAAACAGTCCTTTAGAGTGTCCATTGTCTCCTCAGACCATAACTCCACAGTGTGCATGGCCGGAGGTTGTCTGTGCACTAGGGGTTTGTACACCGGTCGGAGATGAACCAAGTTGTGATCCGATCTCCCAAGTGGGGGGAGTTGTGATGAGGTGTACGCCTCCTTAGTGTTTGCGTAGAACAAATCCAGTGTTTTATTGTCTCTAGTGTGGCATGTGACATACTGGGTGAAAGTGGGCAGAATGGGAGACAGTGAAACGTGGTTGAAATCGCCTGAGATGAGGAGAAGAGCATCTGGGTGTTCTGTCTGCAGCCCGCTGGTTACTGAATGGATGACGTCACGCGCTGTCCCAGCGTTCGCCGTCGGATTTGCATAAACAACAATGCAGATCACGTGTGAGTGTTCTCTCGGGAGATATGTAGGCCTCATGCTAACAGCTAGCAACTCAATGTCTTTGCTGCAGTGTCGTTGTTTAACAGTGATATGTCCCGGTCTGCACCACTTGTTGTTAACATACATTATCACTCCACCGCCCCTAGTTTTGCCACTCTCTGGTGTTCGGTCAGCTCGTATCATGTGAAAACCCTCCAGCTCAATGTTAGCATCTGCTGCTAGTTCAGTTAGCCACGTCTCAGTAAACAAAAGGAGAGAGCACTCCCGGTAAGTGCTATCATAACGGGAGATAGCCGCTAGCTCATCTAACTTTCCCAGTATCGACCGTACATTTCCCATGACAACAGATGGAAGGGAGGGTCTGTACCTTATATTTTTTGTCCTCCGCCTTACTCCAGCCCGGCAGCCGCGACGCTTTCGCCTCAATTCTCTCGGTATGTCGAGTTTTTCCAGTGGGACCGGGTGGCGGTTAAATGCTAGCAGCTCTTCCCTGTTGTATCGTATCCTGCTATAAACAGTGGCTCCGTCCACCGGCTCAGGAGACATTTGGGACGATCTGTGTGTCCGTGATATAAGTGGGGTGAAAAAAAAAGTGATCAAAAGAGAGAGGAAGGGAAAAAAAAACTCGGAATCGAGCCGCTGTTGCAAAAGGCAGCCTACTGGTGTGGCGCCGAGAGGAGAAAACAAGAAGGATGTACAGAGATTTAATGGCATGATAAACTACATGGGCAAGTTCATTCCAAAACTCTTTGAGAGGATGGTACCTCTGAGACAGCTGACTGAGAAAAGTATCAAGTGGGAATGGAATCATGAACATGAGAATGCATGGAAAGCTCTGAAGACAGCGCTTACAGAAGAACCAGTTCTTAGGTTTTATGACCCTGAGAAACCCCTCAAGATTTCATCAGATGCATCACAGAGTGGATTAGGAGCTGTTTTACTGCAGAAGTATGATGACTGGCAACCAGTAGCATACGCATCATGCTCCATGACAGGTGCAGAAAAGCATTACGCACAAATTGAAAAGGAACTACTCAGCATCACATATGCCTGTGAAAGGTTTCATTAGTTTATCTCAGGACAGTTGATCACTGTGGAAACTGACCACAAGCCTTTGATTGCATTGTTCAAAAAACACTCAATGACTGTCCTTTGAAAATTCAAAGAATGATGATCCGACTGCAATGCTACGTGCTAAATGTTGTATACATACCAGGCAAACTAATGTACACAGCTGACACATTGTCAAGAGCAACTGATCCAAAAGAACCAGTAAGCACCAAAATGGACAGTGATGTGAATGCCTATATTGATACGATCACAAGTGCACTGCCTGTAGCAGATGCAAAGATGGAGCTGATAAAACATGAAACAGACATTGATGACACATTGTCAAGACTAAAATATGTCATAATAAATGGATGGCCCAACCTGAAGCAAGACTGCATGCCTGATGTTGCAGAGTACTGGAACTGCAGAGTGGAACTCTCTGTAGTGGAGCACATCATCTACAAGGGAAGCAAAATAGTTATCCCAAAAAGTCTTGAGAAAAGAAATGCTAAAGAAAATTCACGAAGGTCATCTCGGGATTGAGAAATGTAAGAAAAGAGCACGTGAGGTGATGTATTGGCCGAGGATTAACCAAGATGTAACAAATGAAGTGTCAAAATGCACTATATGCCTGAAATATAGAGCAAACAATCCTGATGAGCTGCAGAAACCACACCTAGTCCCAGCAAGGCCATATCAGAAGGTTGGTGCTGACTTCTTTTCTTGTGAGGGAAAAGACTACATTGTTGTCACAGATTATTATTCTCTGTACCCAGAAGTCTTTAAACTGCAAACTACAACAGCAGAAGCTGTGGTAACTTCGATGAAAGCCATATTCTCCCGACATGGTGTACCTAATGAAGTATTCACAGATAATGGCCCACAGTTTGCCAATGCAACATTCAGACACTTTGCTGAGGAATGGAACTTTGTACATACTACATCAAGCCCACATTATCCACAGTCTAATGACCTAGTGGAAAAGTAAGTGCAGACTGTAAAAAGACTGATGTACAAAGCAAAGGATAGTGGAGCTGATTTCTACCAGAGCCTGCTGGTGTACCGCACAACTCCTTATGGGACGGTGTTTGAGGTCAAATCTACCCATTCAGGAGAATCTGCTGAAAATGAAGGAAGGTGAAACAATTAAAGAACTCAAAGAACAGCTAAAAGAAAAGCAAAGGTTCTATTATGACAGAGGAACACAGAGCCTAACTAAGCTACATGCTGGTGACCAAGTGAGACTTAAGGACAAAACAAAAACATGGGCAGAGAAAGCAACTGTTCTCAGTGAGGTCCAGCCAAGGTCATACACAGTTCAAACAGAAGATGGTGCA
Source organism: Pholidichthys leucotaenia (assembly GCA_020510985.1). Lineage (NCBI taxonomy): Eukaryota > Metazoa > Chordata > Actinopteri > Cichliformes > Pholidichthyidae > Pholidichthys > Pholidichthys leucotaenia. Next base: position 122,141,010 of record CM035847.1, on the reverse strand, counting down.
GTTCTGAGACGTAATCGTTGTGACCTTCTTATGGAACAGACAATAGAAAGTACAAGAACTGATATTGCTGAACAACCTGAGAGAACATCCGAGACTCCCATCACTGGAAGCCATACCACAGCTTCAAGAGCAAGTTATGAGAAAGTCTTCAAGATATGTTAAACCACCTGCAAGACTTATTGAGCAGATTTGAGAACTTGTTCTTTAGTTTAATGTTGTGTAATTCCATGCTTGCAGAATCGTTTTAAGTTTACTAGAGACATACTAGAGATGTGTGCTTAAGTTAAGATTACTTCGGTTGACTGTTACACACTAATGGTTACACATTTACGAAACTGAGAGTCTGTTGAAGCTTAAATGTTCATACTGACAGTTTTAAAAGTATAAACACTTATTTTGAGAAAGAGAGGTGTAATGATAAGAGCAGCCAGAAAATGGCAGTGTATGCCTTTGTACTGGTGTTAAACCAATACAATGGTTCCAAGTTTGTCATAGCCAGGAGCGGCACTGGGGTTAAGCTCCCAGTGCTTATAAAATGCTCCTTATGGCATGCATCTCAAAAAGCCTCTGACAACTAAGTCCAACTCCTAGCCTGCCTGTGTGGTTTAGTTTCTAAGCCCGGTGGAACTGCTTTTACTAATAGGAGAAGGGGCGAGGGCGGATTTCTGGTGCCTTAAAACCAGATGCTTTGGGTAGATGGTGGCCCGTTAACCTGGGAAGGTAGCCCATCTAGGGGAAGGTAAACCCTGATTTCAAACCTCCACTGCCTTGCGGCATACCCGGTTACGGGAAAGGCTTCGGGAGTCAACCCTGAGGAAAAATCCGGAGTCGGAGTCCCTAAGGCAGTTCTCTGTTGTGCTCAACATCGTTCTGGCAGCTCCTGCGATGGCGCTGGTGCCAAACTGTAGCAGCCCTGCTGTTCCTTTGGGTTCATCAGTGACGTGGAGAGGGGGGACATGCTGTATGGGCAACATCTTGTCTTCCATATCTTCCTGCCCAGGCCTGAATCCTACCAACTCCCAACGCTGGAAGGTAGAACACTGGATCACTGGAGAGGACACTCCAGCTTCGCCTTCGGCGTAGACAAAACACGGGGAATGACAGTTACCGGTTATAAGCCACCGCTCAATTGGCGTAGAGCGTGGCACCAGGGGTTGTTCCCAACGGTGGGAGGGATCATCTGATCTCACTGGACAGCTACCGCCCGCCTCAAGCTGGGCAGCCCCCAGCCAATAAGGTGTTGTCCCGCCACAGCCTGCTTTCCTCATTGGGTGCATGGGGATGAGGTGAAGTCCGAACGGCAGGCTGAGAACCTTCGCACCAGGCAAGACAACAAAACAAAAGAGACCAACTCTAAAACTGGGAACTTGGAACGTCCGCACTATGATGACAGGACTCGCTGCTAACCTCAAGGATATCAGCGACACCAGGAAGACTGCCGTCATCAATAATGAGCTGAAGAAACTGGAAGTGGATATCGCCACTCTCCAGGAAACACGGTTGGCTGACGCAGGCACACAAGAGAGAAGGACTACACGTTCTACTGGCAGGGAAAGGGCAGTGACGAACACAGGGAACACAGAGTGGGCTTCGCTGTGAAGAACACCTTGCTGAAGATGGTGGAACCGGGCAGCAATGGCTCTGCACGACTCCTCACCCGCCGCCTTAACACCACTCAAGGCCCAGTCACCCTCGTCAGTGTGTATGCCCCAACACTGACAGCCACACCAGAAGCAAAAGACGAGTTCTACGAGAATCTCGCAACAACTGTCAGGATCATCCCCAACTCTGAACAACTCATTCTCCTTGGAGACTTCAATGCCAGAGTGGGTGCTGACCACGACTCCTGGCCCTCCTGTCTTGGACCTTTTGGCGTGGGCAGAATGAACGACAATGGACAGCGGCTGCTTGAGTTCTGCACACATCATGATCTGTGCATCACAAACTCGTTCTTCAAGACCAAGCCCCAACACAAGGTTTCCTGGCGACATCCGCGCTCAAAGCACTGGCACCAGCTGGACTTGATCCTGACCAGGTGCACCTCACTGAAGAACGTGCTAATCACCCGCTCATTACAGAGTGCAGATTGCGACAAAGACCATTCATTGGTGTGCTGCAAGGTCAAGCTGCAGCTGAAGAAATTCCACCGCACCAGACAGCCTGGAAAGGCACGGATTGACACCAGCAAGATGGCCCAACCAGAACTTGTTGAGCAGTTTGCCTCCACCTTTGTGAAGAAACTTGGTGAACCACAAGAAGGAGAGTCTGCAAAGCAGAAGTGGGAAGAGCTGCGAAACATCATCCACCACACAGCCTTGGCTACCTTTGGGAGGAAGACCTCGAAGTCACAGGACTGGTTTGATGCCAAGTCGACCGTGATGACCCCCGTCATTGAAGCCAAGCGCTCAGCACTTGCTGAGTACAAGAAGTACCCAAACGAGAAGAATCTCCAGATTCTCAGGGCTGCGAGAAGCAAAGTTCAGCGGACTGCTCGGTGCTGCACCAACGAGTACTGGACTCAGCTCAGCCAAGATGTTCAAACCGCTGCCATAACAGGGAACATCCGTGGTATGTACGACGGCATCAAGAAAGCACTTGGTCCGGCTCAGAGCAAGACGGCCCCCCTCAGATCCTCCACTGGGGAGATGATCACAGAAAAAAACAAGCAGATGGAGAGATGGGTGGAGCACTACTCCGACCTCTACTCCAGACAGAACACCGTGACACCGTCAGCCCTTGATGCCATTGATTGCCTGCCATCCATGGATGAACTTGACGCTGAGCCAACCATCGACGAACTCAGCAAGGCTATTGACAGCTTGGCCGCTGGAAAGGCACCCGGCAATGACGGCATACCCCCCGACCTGATCAAGCACTGCAAGACCGCCCTACTGCTGCCATTGCATGACGTCCTCTGCCAGTGCTGGAAGGAAGGTGCTGTACCACAGGACATGAAGGACACCAAGATCATCACCCTCTACAAAAACAAAGGGGAGTGAAGTGACTGCAACAACTACAGGGACATCTTCCTCCTCAGCATTGTTGGTAAAGTCTACGCACGAGTTGTCCTCGTTCGTCTACAGAAGCTTGCTGAACATGTCTACCCTGAGTCTCAGTGTGGCTTCCGCACTGGGCGATCGACGGTGGACATGATATTCTCCATCCGCCAACTCCAGGAGAAGTGCAGAGAACAGAACATGCCCCTGTACGTCGCCTTCATCGACCTCACCAAAGCGTTCGATCTGGTCAGCAGAGAGGGGCTTTTCAAGATCCTGCCAAAGATAGGATGCCCACCAAAGTTGCAAAGCCTCATCGAATCATTTCACACCAACATGCAGGGGATGGTGCAGTACGACGGCAACGTCTCAGAGCCATTCAATATACACAGCGGAGTGAAACAGGGCTGTGTACTTGCGCCAACCCTCTTTGGGATTTTCTTTGCTATGCTCCTGAGGCATGCCTTCAGCACAGCAACAGAGGGAATCTACCTGCATTCAAGATCTGACGGCAGGCTTTTCAACCTCGCCCGCCTGAAAGCCAGAACCAAAGTACGTGAGGCTCTAATCAGAGATACGCTGTTCGCAGACGACGCTGCAGTTGCGACCCACACACAGCAGGAGCTTCAGACCCTGATGGACCGCTTCTCCCAGGCATGCATGGACTTCGGGCTTACCATCAGCCTGAAGAAGACTAATGTCTTGGCACAAGGCACGGAAGCACCACCAACCATCACCATCGACGACTACGAGCTGGAGGTCGTGAATCAGTTCACGTACCTGGGGTCCACGATCAGCAGCAACCTCTCCCTTGATACAGAGATCGACAAGAGGATTGGAAAATCAGCCTCCACACTCACTCGCCTCACTACGCGAGTGTGGGAGAATCCCAAACTCTCTGTCAAGATGAAGACGGCAGTGTACAACGCCTGCGTCATCAGCACACTGCTCTATGGGAGTGAGACGTGGACAACATACGCCCGGCAGAAAAAGAGACTGAATTCCTTCCACTTGCACTGCATTCGCCGCATCCTGGACATATCCTGGCAGGACAAAGTGCCCAACACAGAAGTCCTGTCCCGCGCCGGCCTCCCCTCCATGTTCACTTTACTCAGGCAGCGCAGGCTCCGCTGACTAGGCCATGTTCACCGTATGGAGGATGGCAGAATTCCCAAAGACGTTCTCTACGGAGAACTGGCGACTGGCAGGAGAGATGCTGGCCGCCCACAGCTGCGCTTCAGAGACGTCTGCAAGAGAGATATGAAGGCCCTGGAGATCAACACAGAGCGCTAGGAGGACCTCGCAATGGACCGCTCCAAATGGAGAGGCATCCTGACCAGACAGCTCAAGGCGGGTGAAGAGAAACTGACTGCTGCAGCAGATGAAAAAAGGACCCGCAGGAAGAACCGCCACAGACCCAGCAGCACGGAGACCATCCACAAGTGCGACCTGTGTGACAGGGACTGCGATTCGCGCATCGGCCTGTTCAGCCACAGGCGGTGCTGTTCCAGCAGAGTAGACATCTAGGATTCTCTTCCATGGTCATCATAGACTGACGGAGGCCGAAGAAGTGAAGAAGGTGTTAAACCAAGAGTTGTAGTTTAGAGCAAGCAGAGCAAGATGAGCTGCTGTATGCTATGCTGTTGACATGTGCTTTAGTCAGATAAAGTTTGTACTCTTCAAGTGACATGTTTGAGGATCAAGAGGGATCCATCAAAACAGCACTATATGCAGATGATGAAGCCATATGGACGAGGGGAAGAAATGAGAAATTTGTGTTCAAAAACATCAGGAAAGCAATGAAGAAAGTGGAAAAGTGGTCATATGACTGGGGATTTAAATTTTCAAACAGTAAAACCTGCTATATGACTTTCACAAAAAAACACAGAACTGGTACAGAACCATTTGTCATGGCGGCCGCTGGGCCGTCATCAGCTCCAGCTGCGCACACACCTGCCGCCAATAACCAGCAGGCTTTAAAAGCCGGTGTCACTGACTGCCCTGCACGGAGTCATCTGTCGTCTTCGCCACGCAACGCGTCAAGGACACGACCTCAAGCCAGAGCTACTACAAAGCCTCTTTGCCAAGCCACGTCACGTAAGCATCAGCAAACCTTACCTTGTCAAAGTAATTTCCCCTGTGCACAGGTGGACCTCCCTGGCAGTGGACTCGTCTCCCCTGACAACGGGGCTTCTCCTCCTCCTCCTCGGATCTCCTCCTCACCTTCACAGCGCCAAGCTCCACGCTCACCCAGCCACGTCAAGTCACGGAGCGGACAGAAGTCTCACTGCGGCACCTGCAAGTAAGCAGCACAAATCACAATCTCCCGTTGCTGCGAGCTGCATTAATCCTTTGTGCTTGTGTGTTTCCAGGGTTGCCAGGTCGCAGCGAGACTCGCTCAGCTCCAGCTGTCTGTCAGCATCGCACTCATCCACACATCCACACACACACTAACTTCACTGGGTTAATAAATAATTGTCTAATCACTCTACTCGTGTCAGTGTCTGTCTCCTGGGTCAAGCAACCATGTCACCATTAACATTATATAATCAGCCAATAAAGTCAGTGAGTTCAAATATCTAGGATTGTGGATAGTGCATACACATAGAGAGTTCATGTTGAAAATTTGGAGACAAAATGCAAAAGAGTATCAATCTTGCATATTTATTCCACCTAGCTGCAATGCTCCATACTGTGGGTGTTTATATATTTACATATTTATTCCATCTAGCTACAATGCTCTGCACTGTGTGTTCATATATTCATATATTTATTCCATCCAGCTACAATGCTCTGCACTGTGTCTGTGTGTGTGTGTGTGTGTATATATATATTTTATAGTAATATGTACATATGTATATTAGCTGCTCTTGCTTGCTTGTTTTTTCTTGCCTTCTGATTGTTGCTCTGAGTGTTGCTATCCCTGTGCTGTTGCAATCCTGGAATTTCCCCGTTGTGGGACTAATAAAGGCTTATCTTATCTTATCTTATCTTATCTCATAAAAGCTGTAGCTGGACTCGAATGGGGTGCAGATAAACAGGCATTAATTGACATTTACAGAGCACTGATGTGATTGACAATAGACTATGGATGCCTGATTTATGGAGCAGCAGCAAAGAAGACTCTGGAAAAAATAGAATGCAGCATAGGGCGCTTCGCCTGTGCATTGGAGCTGTCAAAACAACACCAAACAATGCAGTTTTAATAGAAGCAGGAGAAATGCCAATGGATTTGAGAAGAGATAAACTTGCATTATCATACTGGGTCAAGCTGAAAGGCAGTGAGGAAGCAAATATTTCAAAAACAACACTACAAGACTGCTGGGAATATTCTAACTTCCAGGACACGGGTTTGGGTGGACAACTGAAAGAAAAGCCAGAATGTATGGCCTACACACTATTGATATAGCTAACTCCAGTCCAGTGAGTAATATTCCCCCTTGGCTGTTTCCAGCAATAGAAGTAGACGCTAGTCTTCTAATGAGGAAAAAGGATTGGCATATGAGTGAAGTTGGTCTTAAAACAAGCATTTACCTCAGGAACAATTTCTATAACTACTTACAGCTCTATACTGACGGTTCAAAGAACAAAGAGGGCTCTGTTGGAGTTGGAGTATACATTCCAGAGTTTAAAGTGACCATCGCAAAAAGACTGTCTAACAATACATCCGTGTTTAAATCAGAGATGGTAGCAATAATTATTGGTTTGCAGTGGGTGGAGAAGGTCAGACTGGACCGGGTGGCGGTGTGCACGGATTCAGTTGCAGCTTTAAAAACCATACATGACATGATACTTGACCCAGGAAACAGACAACAGACACGAGTAGATCAGTTAACAGTTACTTATTAACTCAGTGTGTTGTGTTGGTATGTGAATGTGAGGGTGAGTGTGATGCTGATGAAGTGCTGGAGCTGAGCGAGTCCCGCTGCGACCTGGCAACCCTAGGAACACAAAGCACGGGGATTAATATTGTTTGCAGCAAGGAGGTGTAACGATGATTGCTGCTTACTTGAAGGTGTCGCCGGGAGATTCTTGCTTGCTCCAGGAGCGAGTGTTGGGAGGTGAATGGGGAACTTGGCGTCGTGATGAGGAGGAGGGGATCCGAGGAGGAGGAGGCGAAGCCCCGCTGCTACAGGGGATAGGTCCGCCGCCAGGGAGAGCCACCTGTGCACAGGGGAGAATACTTTGACAAGGTAAGGATGATGGTGGCTTACGTGATGAGGCTTGATGAGCTGGTCTAGGCAAAGCTCTGATCTGAGGTCAAGAGCATGGAGCATTGCGCAGTGGTGATGACAGACGACTCCATGCTGAGCTGTCAGTGGATCTGGCTTTTATGGCTCGCTGGGAATTGGAAGCAGGTGTGTGCACAGCCGGGGCTGATGACGGCCCAGTGGCCGCCATGACAGTACTCCCCCCCTAGAGGTGCCTCCAGGCACCTGCCCCATCCTACCTGGATGCGCCCGATGGAAGTCGCGGATGAGCTGCTTGTCGAGGATCAACGCCGGGCGAATCCAGGAACGGTGTTCAGGACCGAATCCCTCCCAGTCCACCAGGTACTGAAGACCCTGGCCCCGCCTGCGGACATCCAAGATGGCAGTAACCCCCCAAGCCGGGTGGTCATCGATCAACCTCGGAGGGGGTGACGCCGCGGGGGGCGGGCACAGAGGGTCAGAGATGTAGGGCTTCACCTGGGAGACATGAAAAGTGGAGCAGATGCGCATGGAAGGGGGGAGAGCTAGGCGCACAGCCACCAGGTTAACAATATGAGAGATAACATAGGGACCAATAAAACGCTTGGTTAATTTGCGTTTCTCGGCCGGTACATTAATATTTTTTGTGGAAAGCCAGACCTGTTGACCCACCTTATAATTCGGGGCAGGTCTCCTGTGACGGTTGGCTACACAGATGTTGCGCTCTGTGGTTCTGAGAAGGGCTCTGCGGGTGATGGTCCAAATCCGGCGACAGCGCCTAGCGTGAGCCTGAACAGAGGGGACATCCACCTCCTTCTCCTCCTCCGGAAACAGCGGTGGATCATACCCCAACGATGACTTAAAAGGGGACATCCCAGTTGCCGAAGACACCGTGGAGTTATGTGCGTACTCAATCCAAGGCAGAAACGCACTCCAGGAAGAGGAGCATGAAGATATAACACAACGGAGTACAGCCTCCAGCTCCTGATTAGCTCGCTCACACTGGCCATTGCTCTGTGGATGATATCCCGAGGAGAGACTCGCTGTGGCCCCCAACATAATGCAGAACGCCTTCCACACCTGGGAGACGAACTGAGGGCCCCGATCCAAAACAATATCCGAAGGAATGCCATGAAGGCAGATCACATGCTGCACCAGGAGATCAGCTGTCTCCCGTGCAGAAGGCAACCCACGGAGGGGCACAAAATGGGCTGCCTTGGAGAAGCGGTCCACTATGGTCAGGACCGAGGTGAAGTGGTCAGAAGGGGGCAGGCCCGTCACGAAATCCAAAGCCACATGGGACCAGGGGCGGGAAGGGACCAGCAGGGGATGGAGAAGACCCGCCGGGGGGGCGGGGGGAAGATGATGATTTCCCGGTGGCGCACTGGGCGCAGGCCCGGACGTAGCTGGTGACATCCTTCCTCAACCCTGGCCACCAAAAGGCTCTCTGGAGTAAGGCGATGGTACGGGCGATCCCTGGATGGCACGCCAGTTTGGAGGCATGGGCCCACTGGATAACCTCACTCCTGACAGAGGTGGGGACGAACAATCGGCCCGGGGGACCCCCCCCCCCCCACCCGGGTCGGGCTCACCCTCCTGAGCCCTCCTGACTCTATCCCGGATCTCCCACACAAGGGCGCCCACAACACAGGATGAAGGCAGGATGGTCTCCTCCTGATCTTCGGACGTCTCTGCCTCAAACTGCCTAGAGAGGGCGTTCGGCTTCATGTTCTTGCTCCCAGGTCGATAGGTGATCGTGAAATCAAAACGTCCAAAAAAAGAGAGACCAGTGGTGTCTGGCGGGAGTTCAGCCGTTTGGCCGTCCGGAGATATTCTAAGTTCTTATGGTCCGTCCAGACGACAAACGGCTGGGCAGCCCCCTCCAGCCAGGGCCTCCAATCTTCTAGGGCGAGCTTGACCGCCGACAACTCCCTGTCACCAATACTGTAGTTCCTCTCGGCGGGTTGCAGGCGGCGAGAGAAGAAGGCACATGAGCGAATCACTCCATCCACAGGCGAGTGTTGCGAGAGGACCGCCCTGACTCCAGAATCCGAGGCATCCACCTCCACCAAGCACTGAAGGTCTGGGTCAAGACGCGGGATGAAGCGAACTCCTCCTTCAACTTCCCGAACGCTGCAGCAGCCTCCTTGCTCCAATAGAAGGGGGTCTTGGGGGACGTGAGGCTGGTCAGGGGCAGGGCAATAATCCCAAAATTGGGCACAAAACGACGGTAGAAGTTGACAAAACCCAAAAACCCCTGCAACTGTTTCCTGGAAGTGGGGATGGGCCAGTCCACTATCGCCTTAACCTTGGCTGGGTCAGGGAGCACCTGGTTATGTGCAATCACAAACCCCAAGAACGACGTCGACCTGGTATGAAATTCACATTTCTTGGCCTTGACAAATAACTGGCTCTCCAGGAGGTGTTGTAGGACCCGTCTGACGTGCACCTGGTGCTCTTCCAACGTCCGCGAAAAGATAAGGTTGTCATCCAGGTATACAAACACGATGGAGTTCAGGAAATCTCGGAGGACATCGTTAATTAGGTGCTGGAAGACGGCCGGTGCATTGGTTAACCCAAACGGCATCACTAGGTATTCGAAGTGGCCGCTTGGGGTCCGGAAGCCCGTCTTCCACTCGTCGCCCTCCTTGATTTGCACCAGATGATAGGCGTTACGAAGGTCCAGTTTAGTGAACCATGATGCCCCCCGGAGAGAGTCGAAGGCCGAGTTCATCAGGGGCAACGTGTACTTGTCTTTGATAGTTATGTCGTTGAGACCCCGGAAATCAATGCAGGGATGTAGAGAGCCATCCTTCTTTCCCACGAAGAAGAATCCTGCCCCCACTGCAGACGAGGATGGTCAGATGATTCCGGAGCTGAGGGACTCCTTAATGTAAGTGTCCATGGCTTCACGCTCCGGGGCTGAGAGACTGTATAACTGGCTTGCCGGGAGCGGGGCCCCAGCCCGGAGATTGATCACGCAGTCATAAGGGCGATGGGGGGGAAGGGACAGCGCCCGTGACTTAATAAACACAGCTCCCAAATCGTGGTAGATCTCTGGTACCTTGGACAGGTCCGGGGGCGGTGACGTGGGAGGAGTCATCGACACAGAGGGAGCACACGCTGTGGACTGGAGGCAGGCGCTGAGGCAGAAGGAGCTCCAAGCGGTGATATTTCCTGCCTGCCAATCAAATGTGGGGTTATGTAACCGTAGCCATGGATAACCCAGGATAACAGGAGAGGTGGAGGTGGGCAGCACCAGAAACCGAATATCCTCCCGATGGTTCCCAGAAACAATCACTGACACGGGGGCCGTTTGGTGGGAGACAGCGGTTAGCGGGGCCTTTGTCAGGATGATGAGACTGACAGGAGGGTGAAGAGGTTGACAGCTGAGGCCCAAGCGGGTTGCCAGGTCTCCTGAAATAAAGCTTTGCTCAGCTCCAGAGTCAATAAGGGCATGTGTGGTATGTTCTCTGTGTTTGTAAATAAGTCTAATGGGGACAAGACAACTGGTGAGGGGTTTTGTCTGATCTACGTCCATGAGTCCCCTTACTGTGACCCACGGACCTCCCCTTTTACCTGATTAGTGCACTCAGCTACTTCGTGGGACTCACTACCACAGTAGAAACACAGCCCTAACTCCCTCCGGCGCTGTCTCTCAGCTGCCGAAACTCCCGATCGCCCGATAATCATCTTCTCCTGCCCTGGAAGTTCCTCCGACGGAGGCAGAGCCAACAGGGGTGGACGAGAGGAGCGGGGGCATGGCTTGACCGAGCGACCGGCAGCCCTTCGCTTGGCTGCCCGCTCCTTCAGCCTATTATCTAAACTAATAGTGAGAGAGATCAACTCGCTTAAACAGTCTGGCTTGTCCCATGTCGCTAGCTCGTCCCTTAGCTCCGAGCTAAGACTACGGACAAAAATACTACAAAGTGAAGGATCCCCCCACACCACCTCTGTAGCTAGTACCTGGAAATCCACAGCGAAATCGGCAGCAGATCTACTGCCCTGCCGAAGATTTAACAAACGGTCAGTTAACACTGCATCCCTATCGGTGTGGTCAAAAATCTCAGCAAAATCGGCTACAAATTGTTGGTAAGTTAAGTTGGCGTAATTGGGCTTAGCCATAACCGCATACTCCCAAGCTAGCGCTCTACCCTTGAGTAGGTTGGAAATATAACCGATCTTGCTGTGGTCAGAGGGAAAATCTCCCGGGACACGGTGAAAAACCGTCTCACACTGAAGCAGAAAACCCCGCGCCTCCCCGAGTTTCCCGCTGAAGCGAGCGGGGGTGGGCGCGGGGGTGGGCACGGGGGTGAGGCGAGATAAGGGAGGCTGATGTACCTGGCTAGCAGGAGGATTAGCGGGGGCAGGTGGTGCCCCGGCGACCGGGGGGAACGCCTGGTGACCCTCCAAGCGATCCAGCCGACTATTAATCTGAGTTAATTACCTCCGCCAGGCCGAAAGGCCAGGAGGAGGTAATGTTTTTGCCGGGGTTTGTCTGTGTGTTTGTCTGTGTGTTTGTCTGTTTGTCTGTCTGTCTGTCTGTTTGTCTGTTGGTTAGCAAGATAACTCAAAAACTTTTGGACGGATTTCAATGAAACTTTCAGGCGTTGTTGGAAATGGTACAAGGAAGAACTGATTAAATTTTGGGGATGATCCGCATCACCGTCTGCATACAGGAATTTTTTAAAGCATTTTTCCACACTGTGACATACGGCCATTTTCAACATGTGCGCAGGCGCAATGGAGGGCGTTGGGCGTCGTGTCTGACCAACACAAACTCCGCCTTCTTCAACGTTTTAGCCACAAAAGCATGCGGAAAACACTGGTGGCCTTGGCCCGCCAGCGTGCCTGTGCCAGCCATAGGCGCTGCGCACATTGCGCTGGTCGTTGTGTCTGACCAACACAAACTCCGCGTTCTTCAACGTTTTAGGCACAAAAGCACGCGGAAAACACTGCTGGCCTGGGCCCGCCAGCGTGCCTGTTTTTGCGCCACGCTGCAAAACCTGACACGGCCACCTGTCCGCCGCCCGATTATTTGCCACAAATTCCCTGCCCAGCTATAGGCGCTGCGTAAAAACGACTTCTCTGCTGGGGAAGATTCTAAATTCTGTTTTGCCGCGGAGCGCAACCCCAATATAATATAAAACCCACGGCAACCTGTCTAACCAATCTGCATCCGTCAGTGGAGGAGATGGACACACCAACACTTCAGTTTATTACCTCCGCCAAGGAGGCAATGCTTTTACAACCATAAAACGGGGCTATAAGGGACGGCGGGGTAATATGGGACACTTTTCTAAATGTAATTCTGCTTTTTTAATTTTGCTTCCGCCTAGATTTGATGAAGGATTCATGGATATTAGACAATAACAACACAACTCAGCGTCCTGCTCAAAATAAAAAAAGCAGAATTACATTTAAAACATTTCCCAGAAAAGTGTCCCTTATTAACCCGCCGTCCCTTATAGCCCCGTTTTACACTACTGAACCACTAATCCTATCACTATCACATTGATTGTCATTCATTAATTGTCTGTTTATTGCACTGTCCATGTCAAATAAACAAATAATCATTGTGAATCCAATTGCTAGTCATATCTTTTCATGCTCAGGGAATCTGAAAACGTACACACAAACACTGTATGGGGGGAACTGTGCCGCTTGGCGGAGGTCTGCGCTCTCTGAGTGCTTTTCTAGTTGATTTAATATAACTGTCTGTTGGTGGACTATTAGGTCTACTCGTGCGCTAAGAGTGTTAAGACGGCACGCGTCAGTGCGCTTGTCTGCTGGGTCGTCTTGACGGAGTTGTACTGACATGATACTTGACCCAGGAGACAGACGACAGACACGAGTAGATCAGTTAACAATTATTTATTAACTCAGTGTGTTGTGTTGGTGTGTGAATGTGAGGGTGAGTGTGATGCTGATGAAGTGCTGGAGCTGAGCGAGTCCCGCTGCGACCTGGCAACCCTAGGAACACAAAGCACAGGGATTAATACTGTTCGCAGCAAGGAGGTGTAACGATGATTGCTGCTTACTTGCAGGTGTCGCCGGGAGACTCTTGCTTGCTCCGGGAGCGAGTGTTGGGAGGTGAACGGGGAACTTAGCATCGTGATGAGGAGGAGGGGATCCGAGGAGGAGGAGGCAAAGCCCCGCTGCTACCGGGGATAGGTCCGCCGCCAGGAAGATCCACCTGTGCACAGGGGAGAATACTTTGACAAGGTAAGGATGATGGTGACTTACGTGACAAGGCTTGATGAGCTGGTCTAGGCGAAGCTCTGATCTGAGGTTGAGAGCATAGAGCGTTGCGCAGTGGTGATGACAGGCGACTCCATGCTGAGCTGTCAGTGGATCTGGCTTTTATGGCTCACTGGGAATTGGAAGCAGGTGTATGTGCAGCCGGGGCTGATGACGGCCCAGCGGCCGCCATGACAATACAGACACTAAAATCTACAAGGGAAGACTTGGTGATTGAACTATATCACAGTTTATTTAGGGTACACAGGGGTGGTGGAGAAGTTCAGTTTTGTTGGGTTCCTGCACATGAAGGGTTGAAAGGGAAGGACTGTGCAGACAAATTAGCAAAAAGCGCTCTTGGGAAAGAAATAATTACACACATGGACAAAATTGTTGGTACCCCTCTGTTAATGAAAGAAAACCCACAATGGTCACAGAAATAACTTGAATCTGACAAAAGTGGTAATGAATAAAAATTCTATGAAAATTAACCAGTGAAAATCAGACAATGCTTTTGAATTGTGGTTCAACAGAATTATTTTAAAAAACAAACTCATGAAACAGGCCTGGACAAAAATGATCAGAATCATCAGAATCAGAATCATCAGAATCAGCTTTATTGGCCAAGTATGCACAACACATACAAGGAATTTGACTTTGGCTAAAAACTTGCTCTCATTGTTCAGGTGGAGGATTTAAATAAGGATTCAATGACAACAGAGTATGTACAGTAAATTACAGTCTGTCCACGTTGCTATAAAAGGATGCAAATATATACAGGAATATATGCAGTTATTTACTCAGACTAACCACACTTTGCAGAAATATATGAAAAAATATACAGTCACACAGTATTTCAATGTGAACTCAGATTCAGTGATATAATGTGAATGAAGTAAAAAGCAGTGTGAGAGTTATGTGCAATGTAATAATGGATGAAAAGTCATGAGTACAGCAACAGGTAGGACTAGGTGAATGTTAGGAGTTCATCAGAGTGATGGCTTGAGGAAAGAAACTGTTCCTGTGACGGGTGGTTTTGACCTTCAGTGATCTGTAACGACGACCAGAAGATAGAAGTTCAAACAGTTTGTGGCCGGGGTGTGATGGGTCAGCACAGATGTTTCCCGCCCGTTTCCTGGTTATGGACCGATATAAGTTCTCAGTGGAGGGTAGGTCAGTACCAATGATCCTCTCCGCAGACTTAATGATCCGCTGCAGTCTGGTCTTGTCCTGTTTAGTGGCAGATCCAAACCAGATAGTGATGGAAAAGCAGAGGACAGATTGGATGATGGCGGTGTAGAAGACAACCAGCAGCTCCTGAGGCAAATCAAACTTCTTGAGCTGACGCAGAAAAAACAACCTCTGCTGGGCCTTTTTCCGGACAGTGTCTATATGGGAGGACCACTTCAGGTTCCGGGAGATTGTGGTACCCAGAAACTTGAAGGAGTCCACAGTGGACACTGTGCTGTTGAGGATGGTGAGTGGGGGGAATGAAGGGGGGTGTCGCCTGAAATCCACAGTCATCTCCACCGTTTTGGCTGGGTTAAGTTCAAGATGGTTCTGGCTGCACCAGAGGATCAGCTGCTCCACCTCCCGCCTGTATGCAGACTCATCATCATCCCGGATCAAACCGATGACTGTGGTGTCGTCCGCAAACTTCAGGAGCTTCACCGAAGGGTCCTCTGAGGTGCAGTCGTTGGAGTAGAGGGAGAAGAGCAGTGGGGAAAGGACACATCCTTGGGGGGCACCAGTACTAATTTTTGGTACCTTTAATATCGGTACCAAATGGTACCAGATGGTACCAGATGGTACCCTTAATATTTTGTTGCACAACCTTTTGAGGCAATCACTGCAATCAAACGATTTCCGTAACTGTCAATGAGACTCTGCACCTCTCAGCAGGTATTTTGGCCCACTCCTCATGAGCAAACTGCTCCAGTTGTCTCAGGCGTGAAGGGTGCCTTCTCCAGATGGCATGTTTCAGCTCCTTCCACAGATGTTCAATAGGATTTAGATCAGGGCTCATAGAAGGCCACTTTAGAATAGTCCAATATTTCGCTCTTACCCATTCTTGGGTGTTTTTAGCTGTGTGTTTTGGGTCATTATCCTGTTGCAAGACCCATAACCTGCGACTGAAACCAAGCTAAGCTGTCTGACACTGGGCAGCACATTTCTCTCTAGAATACCTTGATAGTCTTGAGATTTCATTGTACCCTGCACAGATTCAAGACACCCTGTGCCAGATGCAGCAAAGCAGCCCCACAACATAACAGAACCTCCTCCATGTTTCACAGTAGGGACAGTGTTCTTTTCTTGGCATGCTTCATTTTTGCGTCTGTGAACATAGAGCTGATGTGCCTTGTCAAAAAGTTACAGTTTTGTCTCGTCTGTCCATAGGATATTCTCCCAGAAGCTTTGTGGCTTGTCAACATGCAGTTTGGCAATTTCCAGTCTGCCTTTTTTATGATTCGTTTTCAGCAGTGGCGTCCTCCTTGGTCGTCTCCCATGAAGTCCACTTTGGCTCAAACAACGACGGATGGTGCGATCTGACACTGATGTACCTTGACCTTGGAGTTCACCATGAATGTGTTTAGAGGTTGTTCTGGGCTCTTTTGTTACCATTCGTATTATCTGTCTCCTCCTGCGGCCATATCCAGGGAGGTTGACTACAGTCCCGTGGATCTTAAATTTCTGAATAATATGTGCAACTGTAGTCACAGGAACATCAAGCTGCTTGGAGATGGTCTTATATAGCCTTTACCTTTAACACGCTTGTCTATAATTTTCTTTCTAATTTCCTGAGACAACTCTCTCCTTTCCTTCCTCTGGTCCATGTTTAGTGTGGTACACACCATGTCACCAAACAGCACAGTGACTACTTGCCACTGTTTAAATAGGCCGACTGACTGATTACAAGTTTGTAGACACCTGTGATGTTAATTAGAGGACACATCTTGGTTGAAAATGTCCCTATGGTCACATTATTTTCAATCTTTTCAAGGGGTACCATCATTTTTGCCCAGGCCTGTTTCATGAGTTTGTTTTTTTAAAGTTATTCTGTTGAACCACAATTCAAAAGCATTGTCTGATTTTCATTGGTTAATTTTCATATAATTTTTATTTATTACCATTTTTGTCAGATTCAAGTTGTTTCTGTGACCACTGTGGGTTTTTCTTTCATTAACAGAGGGGTACCAACAATTTTGTCCACAGCTGTATACCATTGTCTCTTGGAAAAGGTGAAGGGAAAGCAGTAATCAAGGAAAAAGGGAGTTGAGCTATGGCAAAAAAGATGGGATGAAGATCATAAAGGTAGATCGTATTACAAAAAACAAAAATCTATTGCAATAAAGAATTTCATAACCAAAAGGAGGGAAGACTTCATTATGGCAAGTCTCAGACTGGATCATACAAGTTTAAATGGCACTTTATTCACAATGGGGAAAAGCCAAAATGTCGAGCACATCTTATTACACTGTCACAAGTATGGAAATGAAAGACAGATAATGAAAAATGAAGTTCGAGAGGCTGGTAGGGAATGGGATATAACTGGGATTCTGGGAACAGATGGAGATGGAGAGGCACTATGAATCATGAGAAGGGCTCTTTTCTCTTTTTTAAATAACACAGGATAAAGTCATAGAATTTAGGGGTCGGACTCAAATGACGTAATGTTACACACTCTTGTACAGTGGGGGGTGGTATGCGCCTTTCAGTTATTTGCTATTTGCCAGTAACCGAGAGAAGAAGAAGAAGACCTGCTCTCATTCTTCTTCTTTTAGATTTGATTGGCGATTGGCAACCAGCTTACAGGTGCATTATTGCCACGTACTTCATTCTATATCATCCTTACCGCCACGTACTTCACTCAGTAAACATCACTCTATGTATCAAAAGTCAGAATTCTTCTTGGTTCGCAACCTCTTCTTCATCTTCACTCTATATCTTCTTCTTTTAGATTTGATTGGTGGTTGGCAACCAGCCTACAGGTGCATTACCGCCACTGACTTGATTATCATCACTCTATATCTTTGCATCAGGAGTTCTTAATAAGGAGTTCTGAACAACTCGTGTGAAAAAATTATCCGTCCTTGGATTGTGTCCTTGGGAGTGTCAATAGCTGTGCCAGCCAGTCTGCCGGCCACCTAGCCTGCCAGCAAGCTGCCTCTTCTTCTATATCTTTGTATAAGGAGTTCTTATAAGGATTTCTGAACAATCTTCTTCTTCTTGAAAAGCGCTATATAAGTACAGGTCCTTATCCCTCCCTTATCCCTTCTTCTTCTTCTTCTTCTTCTTCTTCTCTTCTTCTTCTTCTTCTTCTAACAGTGAGATTTCCATGTCTACATAGTCTACTAGTGCATACCCGTGCATGCCCGTTCATACCCATGCATGCCCATAGAAACCAAGTATAAACAAGTATTTCTGCATGCCCGTATAAAGCAAGTGTAAGCAAGCATTTCTGCACGCCTGTAGATTCTACAGGCGTGCAGAAACAGTAACAGAAACAGTAACTTTCTACAGTGTAGAAAGTTACTGTTACCATGGCAACAGTGCTATGGTGATCCCTGCCTTTGATCTTTGACATGGTTTTAAGCAAGTATTTCTGCATGCCCCTAGAAAGCAAGTGTAAGCAAGCATTCCTGCATGCCTTTAAAAAGAGTATTCTGTCCTCACAGGGTGCCTATGATGTCTGTATGACATCATAGAAGGAGTTGTTAAAAGGAGTTGTTCAGAACTCTTTATATGGTCATATGACATCATGGGAACACAGTGTGCGCCTGTGATGTCATAGCTATGAACGCCCACAGCTCCCCATGGATTCGCTATGGATATTCATTAAAGATTTCCCCTCCCAAACTTCTGCATGTGCTGTGTTTATGTGCTGTCATATAGACATCATATCGTAATCAGTCAATCAATCAATCAATCAATCAATTGATTGATCGATCAATCAATCAATCAATCAATCCCAATCAATCTTTATTTATAAAGCACTTTAAAAGCAACACTCGCTACACAAAGTGCTGTACAGCAAGAGAACATAAAAGCAGGGCACAGAACATAAAAGCGGCATCGCAAGTCCTATGATGCCTGATGTCCTATAAATGTGACACACACACACACACACACAGACAACCGCCAATCAAATCTAAAAGAAGAAGAAGAAGAAGACGACACAGAGATTTCTCGCATCTCCTTGGTCTCAGCTTCTCTGTGCCTTGCATGTAACTGGCCTTGGCCAGCTGACTATTCTGCATCTCCTTGGTCTCAGCTTGTCTGTGCCTTGCTTGGTGTGCAGTGTTGCTTGCTTTGTGGGCATGTTGGGCTTCAAGTGACTCAGCACATGCATGGCGCACTGCCACATGTTTCCTGTCTGTTTGTGCATCCCTTGTGTGTCGTATCGTATGCTGGTGAAGGGTGTCCTCCTGTCCCAGATGGGTGTGATGTACTGCTGGAACCTCAGGTGTTTCATCTTCATGGCATCTTTTCTGACGTGCAGCAGTTCTCCTCATTCTATTGCTGTCCATCTGGTGGGTCGTCTTCTTCTTCTTCATTGAGACCAGTGGTTGAGGGATAGGTGCATCGTAATTCCAGTTCATGGACAGGATCATGAAATTAGATCTGAGCAAAAAGAGGCTTTCGGGCATGGACTCACTGTATATGACATCATAAAGACATGAAGGCAGCCTTGATGTATATGACATCATAAAGACATGTTAGGACAATTTATGATGACATCATAAAGACATGTTGCCTGATGCCACTGTATATGACATCATAAATGCCTGAGTTCATAGGACGTCCTATGATGTCCCCCTACAGGGTTGCCAGAGCCTCATCAGTGAATCTGCACAATTATTGTAAATAAAGATTATTGTCACTATAAGTGTCCTGTCGCAATTATGCAGATGACACACAAATCTACCAGGAGAGTACAACCCCATTCAAAGTGTGTAAGTTGTTTAACTGAAATAAGTTTGTGGATGTCTAAGAACTTTATGCAGTTAAATACAGACAGAAATGAAATAATTGTTTTTGGAAAGAAGAAGAATTGATCAAAAAAATCTCTATCCATCTTCAGTCAACAAACCTAAAAAAAACCCCCACTAATCTGGCTAGAAACCTTGGAGTATTTTATGGACTCTGAGCTAACCCTTCATGACTACATTAAAACAATCACTAAGTCAAAAATGAGAGGTCTCATGTCTCAACAGGATTTAGAAAAACTTAACCATGTTTTCATCTTTACTTGTCTTGATAATTGCAATGGTGTGTTTACATGTTTGTTAAAAAAAAATCTATTAAAAAAAACTTCGGCCAATTCAGAATGCTAACAAGAATCAAGAAATCAGAACATATATTTAAAATTTACACTGGCTCCCTATTGTCCATAGAATAATTTTACTGTTGGTCTATAAAGCACTGAGTGATTTGGGTTCAAAATATATTGTTGACATGCTTGTTCACTATATACACAGATTGCTCAAGTCATCTGGGACAGACCTTCTATCTTTTCCACACATCTGGAATAATCTTCTAGCCAACTGCAGCACAGCTTCCACTTTAGACTCCTTTAAATTGAGATTCAAAAACTTTACTTTTTACCAGTGCTTTTTGCTAAATCAACTTTTTGTTCTTTACTGTAATCTTCGTTGTTTTATTAAGGCTAATATGTATGAGTGTAAATGTACGTATTTCTGTATCTGTATAAATTGTCATGGCGGCCGCTGGGCCGTCATTATCCTCAGCTGTGCACACACCGGCTGGTGGTAATCAACGGGCTTTAAAAGCCAGGATCTCAGACTGCTCTGCACGGAGTCATCTGTTGCCTTTGCCTTGCAACGCGTTGAGGATACGACCTCAAGCCAGAGCCAAAGCCAAGTCGCCAAGCCAAGCCACGTCACGTCACGTAAGAAACCCCTTCACTCATCCCTTCCTAGGGTTCTCCCCTGTGCACAGGTGGACCTCCCTGGCGGCAGACTTACCTCCCCTGTTGACGGGACGCCATCTCCTCCACCACGGAGTGCCTCCTCACCACCTCAGCGTCGAGCACCACGCGCACCACGCCGCACCGGTACACGGAGCCAGCAGGATTCTCTCTGTGGCGCCTGCAAATAAGCAGCACAAGCTTCAGCTTCCCATTCTTGTGAACTGTAATAATCCCCTGTGCTTGTGTGTTCCAGGGTTGCCAGGTCGCAGCAGGAATCGCTCAGCTCCAGTGACCAGACAGCCACGCACTCACTCACTCATTCACACACTCAACACTCATTATCTTAATTAATAAATAATTGTCCAACTATCCACTCGTGTCAGCGTCTGTCTCCTGGGTCCCTAATCATGTCATAAATGGATGCATACGTGTAAACATTTCCTTTTTTTAATTCTTATGAGTTCCTTTTTAATATAAAGCCCTTGGATAGCCTTTGTGCTGAAATGTGATCATCATCATAGCAGTCTGTCGTGGATGACAATGACTGTTTCATTTAGGTCTGATCAGATTCCTCCATGCAGCTCTGTCCTTGGCCTTCCGCTGCCAGGAACTCCCATCTTATATCCAACTTCTTCAAGTTTCTTTTTACAGTGTCTTTAAATCTGAGCCTTGGTCTACCTTGATTGCGTTTGCCCTTGCATAACCGTGAGTAGAGTAACAGCCGAGGGAGACTCTGGTGGTCCATCCTCTCAACATGTCCGAGCCATCTCAGGTTCATCTGCATTAGCATGTCCTCCACTGATGGTAGACCAGCTCGTTTCAACACTTCTATGTTAGTTATCTTGTCTTTCCATGAGATGTTCATCATGGCTCGAAGGTGTCTCCTCATGTACACGTGGAGTTTCTTTACCTGCACTCTGTAGACAGTCCAAGTTTCAGCACTGTACAATAGAGTAGCCAGTACTGTCGCTCTGTACACTTTGCATTTCACATGGATGCATGTCGATTGTTCCACAGTCTCTCCGACAAGTTTCCAAACACAGCACTCGCTCTTCCCATTCTGAGAAATAGTTCATCCTCCAGCCTAGCATTCTCTGAAACAGTACTCCCTAGATACTTGAAAGTCTTGTACTTGACTAGTGGTTCTGTACCAATGCTGATTTCTTCTGGTAGTGATGTTGATAACTGGAGCTTTGGTGGTTGATAAAGGCACTCTGTCTTCTTGATGTTGATTTTGAAGCTGAATTGGCTAGCTGCTCTTGCACATTTCTCCACTAAAGACTGCATATCTTCCGCACTGTGTGTGCCATTAGAGCACTGTCATCGGCAAGGAGCATTTCTCTTACTACCTTTATCGATGTCTTACTCTTGGCTTTAAACTGTGCCACATTGAACAAGTCTGCTTCTTTCCATGTTTGAATGTATACTCCTTCTTAAGTGTCTTTGAAGGCCACCTCAAGCATGGCTGCCAGATATAACAAGAAGAGTGTAGGCGCCAGCACACACTCTTGTTTCACCCCGTTGCTTACTGAAAAGTCTTTAGATACTGAACCACTCATTGCCACGTTTGCTTGCATACCTGTATGGAGTGCCTCAATCAGGCTGACAAACTTCTCTGTACAGCCAAATTTCTTGAGTACCTGCCAAAGTCCTTGTTGTGAAACAGCATCGAAGGCTTTACTGAAGTCTATGAAGACTACATAAAGCGGCATGTTCTGTTTGATACACTTTTCTTGAACCTGTTTCAAGCAGAAAATCATGTCCATTGTGCTTCTTCCACTTCTAAAGCCGCACTGGGTTTCCAGTAGTACATTCTGTGAGATGTGTTCATTGAGTCTGTTCAGTAGTACACGTGAGAGAATCTTACCAACAGTGGCTAGCAGTGATATACCTCGATAAGTTCCACAATCTTTCCTGTCACCTTTCTTGAACAAAGGCACAATACTTGCATCTTTCCAGTCTTGAGGTACTTTCTGGGCATCCCATACTGTACCTCTTGGATGAGCTTGTGCAGGCAGTTGGGTCAGCTGAACACCACCAAATTTCCATGCTTCTGCTGGAATCCCATCCTTTCCTGGAGCTTTACCATCCTGTGTTGTCCTGATAGCTGCCATTAGTTCATCAAGATTTGGTGGTTCATCCAGACTTGATACAGCTGGTCGCTGCACTAGAGTGTAGTGAAATTAAAGGGTTTTATAGGTAATTTAATGTTGGTACACATATTAGTGTAAATATGAATGTGAGTAGGAATGAAGATTTACTTTCATCACACTCAATTCCTCATTAGGGCACCATCCACTTTTTTATAGATGTGGAAACTCTTATGCACAAAGATTTAAGCTTAAGAATTTAGCAATTGATAAGTTAAGCCTTAGTTAATAATCCTATTGAAAATATTTGATCAGTCTCAAAATAAACCCTTGTGTGAGTTCTTGTCTCTGATGATCAAGAAGATGGACATGAAATCAAACAATAACTCCCATATGTCTTTCAATGATTTTAATAAGGAATGTCAGAATAGGTTAACATATTTGCATAACTTTAAAACAGAATTTACATGTATCATGGGCATCATAGACTGTTACTGAGTTACTTATGAATCAAGCATTTGTGGAACCACATGAAGCATAGTTTAATTTGTCAGTATACTGGAAATTGGAAAACCATAAAATAGCATTGGTTGAGAAAAGTGTATGCAATTTTATGAAGAAAATGATAATTAACTTTATTAAAAAATTAGAAAATTTGTTTTACTCTGAAAAAGAACGTAGATTAATGAAAGACAACATGCATTTTGAGATTCTGATGGGTGTTTGCATAAAATTAGGTTCAAAGAACTTATACCAGGAATACTCTGAAGACAAGTGTAAATTACATAACAGACCGTCAGCCACAGAAACTTTGCGTCCCAATGGGTAGCAGGTGGGTCCACTGGATTTTGTTTCACTGGACCAGTGTGGGTCTGTGGGGAGACTCCATACCACTGTTAGGGCCTCCTCCTGGGATCACAAAGGCTGTACCAGCAAACTGGGCAAGGTCTTCTCTTATGCACTGAAGAAAGAATTGGTTTATTGTGCAAAGTCTCATCAGAAAGTCAAACTACATCACATACTCATTTCTTCCAGTGTTGGTGGGTTAAATGAGTTGGTTTAAGCTTTAAAAAAAATTAAACAAAATCTTCTTGCACGATAATTTAAAGAAAAAGAAGAATAAAATAAGAAAAATGAATTTTAAAGAAAAGAAACAGGATTCACACAGAGCATGACAGGCTCTGGGCCCTTTTTAAAAAGATAGGAGAAAAATTGGAGAAGCAGAGAAAGCTGCTCACAGCTTTGGCCAACCACACCTGAGCAGACTCTGAACAAGGAGCAATAAAACAAGTTTTCTCTAGTGTTGCAGGGTGGTCCCAAAACTTTGAGACCTGAGGTGGCCCAATTATATTTGAGCATCTTCCAACGAGGATCATAAACTCGACCTAAAAAGGGAAATGCAATGAAACTTTGAACTCTATTGGTCAGTTAAAGTGCAACTATGGTCTCCTGAAGAATGAGGAGGGGAAGAGACATTTGATCTGAGAAGTGAGACCCCCTTTTAACCCTCCTGTTATGTTCATTTGTCAGGAACAACAATGGTGTTCCCAGGTCAATTTGACCCGGTGCATGTTTAATTATCCAAAAGATGTCCGAAACCAAAAAAATCCTAACAAACATTGTTAATATTTCATTACTAATTCCATTACTAACTATTCTATCAATATTTAGTGCATTGGTGTTCCTTACCTCTAATAGGTAATGGTTCAATTAGGATAATTCACTCGTTTTTCATAAAAAAAAACATGTTCAAACTTTTTTTAATGTTTCACCACTTTATTACTTTTGAAAGACCAACATATAAAACATAACATTGAAACATAACATTTAAATTTTGTTTTAGATACATGCACTGTTTGTGAACCACTAATAAACAAAATATGAATAAGGTGTGTGTGTCTGTCTGTCTTTACGTCGACACAGCACATGAGTGACATGTCATCACACTGTGCTTTGTGCAAATGAATTTTCCACATTTCGCACAGGTCATATTTGTCTTGACATCATCAGATGGCCTGCAGACCTGGCACCTCTTCCTCTTTCTTTTCCCCTCAGCAGCAACCTAGAACCAAGAGGACCATGATTACTTTACTATGCTGTCTTTTTGCTGATCCCAAGACACACACATCACACTCTCATACACTTATATATACACACAAACACATACTTACCTCATGCACTGGTGTACTTGGTGCAGTCCTCTCCTGGATTTCCCTCACCGTGGCTGCAGCGGCTGGGATCCTTGGCAGGTGCTCCCTCCGTTGGATATGCGGTGTCACCAGCGCCTTCCCCAGCTCCTCGAGAAAGATGCGCCTCTTGCACAGCTTTGACACATTCCAGTCAGGAAAGATCTCAGTCCAAATGACAAATGCGTTGTAGGCCGATACATCGATCATGTTATAAAAGATGACCAGTGGCCAGCGCGCAGTCATTCGTTTGGTGCTGTAGGACCCTGTTACTTTGTCCAAGTTGTCTACCCCCCCCCCCACTTTGGTGGCATTGTAATCCAGGATCATGCTTGGTTTCTGGTCCTCTCTTGTGCTTGTTTCAGCATTTTTGTGCAGAGTGCTCATGAGCACAACATTTTTTCCCTTTTTGGGGCAGTAAGACACTAGGGCTGTGGTGTCTGTGAGGGCAAACATGGAAAATTGAGGAGTCCTGTTCTTGATTACCAGCAGCTCAGCAGGGAGTTCAGCCCTGTTCTTTTCGGATAGTTCCGACCATTGTGAGCTTTCTCTTCAGAAGCTCCTGACCCAAGTTGTAGTTTGTGAAAAAATTGTCACAGGTTATGTTGTGCCCCTTGAGACCCTGTGCCATGTTGAGCACGACCCTTGTGCCCTGATTCTTCTCCGGGGCTCCTCCAACCGGCTTTCCAGTGTAAACCTGCATATTCAATGCATAGCTGGTGTTTGCATCACATGCTGCCCAGATTTTTATTCCATATTTAGCTGGTTTGGAAGGCATATGTGACGACGGAGTGTCACCACTGTTATGGTTTATTGTACGTTTAATTATATTGTTTGGGTAATATTTGTAAATGTTAATTATTGTTAAGTTTGCACATATTACTTTAAGATCTGCTTTTGACTAATTGGAATGCCTTTGTGAGATAATTGTTATGTTTAATTATTTGGGTAAAACAAGTGGGGATCATTAATCCACATACCTTTGCCAGCATGCTCCCTGATGGTGTCCGGGCAAAAGACTTTCGGGGTTGAAGGCTTTTTAAAGGATACCAGCAGGAAGGGAGCATGTGATGGTAAGTTTAGGGGTGATTTAGATTTTGTAAATAGGGGTTTAAATTATTTATTGAATTATTTATGGTGTTTTATTTATGCTGTGTTATTTATATGTATTTTGCAAATAGGTGGAAAATTGTTATGGACTTTTAGATGCTATTGGGTATGTGTGAAAAATGGAAAATGTTTTATTGTTTTACCTGGGGTTATGGTAGGGACTAATTAGCCCTAATTGTCTCACTCCATATAACAGGTGTTGGTTATTGGGGAGAGAGTGTCGTGTCGGTGTGAAGATTTTGGTATATACGCTGAAGTTGTTAACTGTGAAGATTTTTGAAAATAAAATTGGAAAAATTGCTGATTGCAAGCCATCTCCAAGCCTCCATTGATGATTGACAGCTGCCTCGTCCAGCTACGTTACACCATATATTGCCTAAATGGGCAGCGACTTCTGAATGCCACCAGCCTTTCATCTACTCTGATATTAGGGCCTGGGTTATAGAGTAGTGGAAGTTGCTCTACCCACTTGTCCCACACTGTCCTAATAGCTGCCAGCTTGTCTCTCTCCTGTCTACCAGCCCTTGTCTCTCAATTATCAAATCGGATTACTCTGGAGAAAATGCGAAAAGTCTCCAGAGACATTGTGGCTCGAAATATCGGCCTCCCTGTCTCTGCATCCCACAGACTGGCTGTTGATTCATCCTTCAATTTATAGACCCCAGTCAGGATGAGGAGCCCCAAATACGCATCTAAATGTGTTTTGTCCAGCTCTTTCCTCTTCTCCCCAAAAACACGCCTCCCTTCTAGATTAGTCATTTCCAGAATGATTTTCTGTATTGAATCTGGCATGACCAGCTCAAAAGCTGACTTGATGTCAGTCACACGAGTCACTGCCATTCTAGTGGGCCCTGGCACTGTCTTTATTATGTTTTCTGCAGACAGTTTTGCCTGACGCACATTTGGGGATGAAGACCAATGTATTTCACCATTTTTTGACATAAATGTCTTGCTTGGAGGAACAGGAATAGCTATTCCCTCATCTGGTTCAAAATCAGAATCATTAGAATCAGAATTTAGCTCAAGATAGTCTTCATCTTCAGACACATCCTCCTCTATTTCACTGTCACGATCAAAGATAGCTTCCAGAGCCTCTTGGACTGTCATCCTTTTGCTTCTGCTGCTCATTTTGTAAAGGCCTGCCTGACAGTGTAATGTTGGTAGGACTCCCATGCAGAGAAGCTTTTATATGTTTTGCCCCTCCCCTGTTGAGTGTCCACTGAATATGGGTGGAGTTTTCCCGCGAGAACATAAATGGCTCCTGTCAAAAGTCATAACACCTGCACCTGTGTGTGTGTGTGTGTGTGTGTGTGTGTGTGTGTGTGTGAAATATGTTGCAATAAAGTGCAAAGAAAGAAATAGTCTGACATTTCTGACACCCTTTTACCTCCAGTTTGACTGCTGGGTCACATTGACCCAAACAGTATCTATGTGATACAAACATGCAAGGGGTGATTGCAAATATGTGAGATGAACCATTTTCATATTATATGTTGATTGCACTAATTAAGGCAAGCAGAAGAAGTTTCATACTGAAAAAATACTTTTAACTATTTTTCCTAGATGTTCAAACTTTAAAACGGGTCAATTTGACCCGTAATAACAGGAGGGTTAAGACACATGTTGCTGAAAAAGCTTAAATTCCTTAAACTTTAGTGACTAAGATATTCTACTCAATAAAGGAGCATAAAATGCATTTACATCTACTGTAATTAACTTGTGATAATAAGCATGCAAACATTAATTTCTTCCTGAAAATAGCAGAACATATCACAATCATATCAAATCGAATCATACCAATAAAAGCATTTGAAACCCATTGTCCGTCCCAGAGTTCAATCAGGTCTTTGTGGGCAGATACTGTCAAAAGAGAAAGAATATGAATTAGTTCATAGTCCATAAGGCATAAATTCCACTGCAAAGGAAAAATTAAAATATTCCTGATTCGTCCACCAGATGGCACAGGTTGTTTACTGGACAGTCTTGGCTTCAAGAGTCTTGACTATGTCGATCATAAAACTGTCAATTAGAACATTCCTTTGCCAAAGAGTCTTGGAGAAAGGGATTAACTTCCACTTTATGGCCGATGGATAGGGTTACAGCTCTAGTTCTTGGGTGAGAGAAGCAGTCTCAAAAGCCAGACTTTTTATGTTTTGTCAGGAGATGGTAAATTTATGAACAAAAAAGACAGAAATAGCACAAGTTTTCTGGCAAAATGGAGAAAGAAATTTAATTTCAGTGGGGAACTTGAGGTTAAAGATTGCGAGAGTTTGATCTCTGTCATTAGATTAGCAGCAGGGGGCAGTAGGCAAAAACAGTTAAAATATGGACTTTTTGAGGCTGAACAGTGGCTTCAAATTGCCAGGCAATGGCAAGCTGATTTGAATAGACAAGACCAGACCTTAAAAGACTTGGATGTTTGTGAAAAGAAGGGTTTGACTAATGCACATTTTTTCTCAAAATTCCGAGGTGATGAAGGAGATAACGGCCGGAGCAGGTGGCATGGAGACAACCTGACCCCTCCCTCTCTGTATCCGGACCTTGAGACGGTGACCGGCCCCATGGCACCTACTGCAGACCTGGCTCACCCCTCCTCCATGGCTGGGCACCTGCCTCCCCGCCCGCCTCCTCCTTCCTTTCAACGCATGCCGGACATCAAGGCTAGAGCCCAGCTTTCTCATCTGACAAAAAGGTTAAGTGATTATGCACCCTCAAATTATGCCATTTCAACAGCACATGTATCCTCACTCTTAGATAAACACATTAAGGAAGAGGAACATGCAAAAGAATTAGGACAATTTCCTATGGTTAAATTATACAACCTAGCTTATGTTGGCCCAACGGCTGAGGGCAGTGAAGCTGCTATTCAAAATATTCCCACTGTGCTAGTTAACCACCAACTGATGCAGTATTAGCTCAGCAGGTGAAGGAATTAAATGAACATATTAGGAACAAGTGGAGATTAAAACATGATTTGACAGCCATTCAGAATGCCACTTAACATAAAACAGAAAGTGTTGAAGCCTATAGGTGTAGACTACAGGATGTTTCTTTTTTTTTATAATCATTCAGGTTTGGAAAATCCTACCGCAGATACAGGTTCAAAACCTTATTGACAACATTTGAAAAGTGTATTCCTACAGAACATGCATCCAAAGTTAGCACAGCATGTACGCAAACACCTTGCAACATATTGTACATGTTCATTTGCTGATGTGTTGATATATGCAAAACATGCAGAACAACTGAGCTGACCCTCAGGGGGAGCCTTTGCTTCCCCCACTTCTGTATTTCTCCAGGGTCCCCGGCATGAGGGAGGGAGGAGAGGCCTTGGTGCTGGGTCTGCAAACCACGTTCAGGAGGCTGGAGGGAGGGGAGGGGACTACGCCCTGCTCAGCGGCCACAACAACAACTGGACTCATCACATCCCAACATGTGACTGACCGAACCAAAGCTAAGTATAGCTACTGACAATGACAGTTGACATACAGTATTTCATTCGCCTGACTTTTGTCACGTGTGGCTCTGGGGAGCCACACAATGAGAGCCAAGGGCGAGCCAGTGAGTTGTGATGTTTATTGGTGACAGGGGTAAGGGATGAGGAAAGCACAGATGCTCATACACAGTAACACTCATGAGCAGTACAGCAACAGAGTTAACAGTTGGCACCGGGCATAGGGGTAACAGCATGAGAACTCACAGCAGGTAACACTCACGGGTTAAGCAGCTAGAGAGCTGGCACCGGCATAGGACTCCAATACACAGGCACTCTTACAAGGTGACGCTCCCAAGTGATTCGGTAAGGCGAGTAGAGGGCTAGCACCGGACATGGGGTACAGAGGCACAAATACTCCTTACAGGAAACACTTACGAGTAATGCTGGATGATGAGACAAAGGCTGGCGCCGGACGAAGGGGCTCCAGCCTAGCAGTGCTTATGTCGCAGCCCCGAGTGATCGAGGCTGCTCCTTTTTATCCTCATTAGCAGCGCCCCAGCTGATGAGGATTAATTGGCCCCAGCCGTCCCGTAACACTGACAGCTGGGAGCCAGCTGAGACGCTGTCCAATGAGAGGCAGGGATGAGAAGGGACATGGGCTGAGCGCCGAGACGGCGTCTCACCCCATGGTGACAGAGCCTCCCCCTCACGGTCGGGCTCCGAACGACCAGGAACATCCCAGCCCCCCCCACCACCACCACCTAGGGTGGGCGGAAGGGAGGCAGGACCAGAGGGAGAGAAGCAGAGGGGGAAAAAAAGGAAAAACAGACCATGAACAAATACAGAGTACAAGGGCAGACATAAAAAAAACCAAACCCAAATACAACACTCTGTATCCCACAGAAAATAACCAGGGCACGGATGGGGAAAATACTAAGTGTGGTTACGGACAAAACCCACTACCCAAAACACACAAATAACGTGTAGATCGGGGCAAAGATGATGAAAAACGCTGAGTAAGGATAATAAAGAAACAAAATACGCAGCGCTAAATGTATATAAGAACCTAAAGGAACGGAGGTGACAGGGACAAAAGGGCAACTACAGAGTAGTAGTAGTAGTAGATTAGTTTATTTGACAGGGACAACGGTTAAGTGGAAAACAGAACACATTACTCCATACAATTACGCACAGTCAATGGTTAAGTCGGGGCTAGGGAAAACCCCCTAGGAAGATAACAGGAAAAGATAAGGTGATCACAGAGTACGGTCGAAAAGGGAACCACACACATTACTCCATGATGCACCGACAAGGCTAAGGCTAAGATAAGGATGATGAAAACGTTGAGTACGGATCACAAGAAAAACATAATACACAGCGCTATATACAAAGAGGGTCACCTAGAGGAATAAAGGTGACAGGGTAGGAACAGGATAATAATGAAGAAAAATGCTGAGTACGGTAAATAAGAAAAACAATACACAGCACTAAAAACACATATTCCCCTAAGGACAAAGAAGCTACACCCGAGTGACCTTAATAATAACAAAAAGGTAAGAGACACCCGAGGAGACGGCAGGCAGAGTCCAAAACGGCCGGAATTGTTCTGGTGATCTCCCCGCCCATTGTCCAGTTGGTGAGCTGGGGAAGAGGAAATGTTCGGACGGTCAAGTCCAGACCCAGGTCCCAAGAAACCAGTCCACCGGTAGCCGTGCCAGGCCACCCAGAAGCAAACAGTTCGTCGGGGGGTTGGACCAGATCGCCGAACCGGAAGTCTTGCAGGTCGAGCCGTCGACCCGCGTCACTCAACCACCAGGACCGTAGAGACGGGCGAAGGGTCAAAGCGGACCCCGGTGGAAGAGGCTGAGGGGAGAGCCGATGACGAGGTTGACGAGCGTCAGGCCGCAGGGAAACAGCCACCTCCTCACCGGACCTGGACAATACTGGTGTAGCACCCGCGTCGGACCCCGATTGGGCCTTAGGCGAACCCACGTTGGACACCGCTGGGGCAGCACCCATGTCGGACCCCGATTGGGTCTCGAGCAAACCCACGTCGGACACCGCTGGAGCAGCACCCACGACGGACCCTGACTGGGTCGGCACCGCACCAGAACCGACCTCCAACGTTGAGCCTGGACCCTCCAGCACCACGAGAGATGGCAATTCCTCGCCGGCGACCCTGGAAACAGGCTCAGGAGAGAAAACAGAACCGGGATCAGGGTCACCGGCAGCGCCAGAACCCGGCGAGACGAGCTCGGACGCAGCGGGCGGCTGCACCCGGCTCATCTCCCCTAGAGACAGGCTAAAGTGCTCAAAGATATGAAGAGAAAAAAGAAAAGAGAGCACTCGCCTGATCTCGGGTTCTGACGCCATCCAGGACTGCGAAGATCCAGGATCCGTCGTCAGGAGGTCGTTGTCAGGCTCCCACCCAGCTGCGTCAGGCGCCGCAGCTGGCACAATGGTCAGCGCAGCTTGAGGTTCCTCCAGCATTGGTAACCACGCCGATGGTCCACGCGGCGTGATGACAGGAGAACCTCGTCCCGCTGGACCGAACCGCACCTCCGTGGAGACCCGGAGACGCTTGGTCGTCGGCGCAGACTCCACGTAGCAGTCAGTCCTCCTCCTCCATCCTCAACATAGCTGCGGAGCCGCAGGCCCTCTCCTTGCCCCACGACATTGACCCGAAACCGGGGACCGCTCGGCGGAGAGAGACACAGAGGGTGCAGGGTTAAGGACACAGGTTACAGCAGGTGGTGGGAGTTCAGGGCACTGCGGACCCCGAACTTCACCTCCAGGAGTATAACAGAGCAAATCACAAAACTGATGTAAATAAGCTAGGACTTGCCTGCCCCCTGGAGGTTGGATGGCACCTGCTGTCATAGACATCACTTCTTCCTCTCCCCGCCGGGCGATAACGGAGGACCCCCTGGGAAGTCGTCTGGGGATCACTCATGTCGTCTCCAGAAGAAGGCTCGCCAGGTCAGGATTCCAGGCACACACAGCAGTCAGGAAGTGCGTCGAGGAGGAGGGGATAACAGGCGGGATGAGCCAGCCCGAATGCCCTGGAATGACAGCGGGGGAAAGAGGCTCGGGGAACGGGGCTGTGAAATCTCCAAGCTGATGAGACAAAGAGGTGACAGCTGTGTGGGGGGAAAGGTCCTGGCGGCAGCCCGGAACTGGATCCAGATGGGGTTCATGCTGAGGCGACTGGGCGTTGTGATGACGGCTATTCCCAGGGGACGAAGCGAGGGGGGAACCCAGGAATCGCCGCTCCTGATCAGAGATCGAGGCGAGGAAGGCGTTGAACACGGGAAAGCTTCGTAGCCCTGGAGTCCTCTCCACCAATCTCACTGCCGCCGCCACATGCCTGAAGATGGTGAATGGATGCACAGCGGAGCTCACGACAGCCACTCGGTCCCGGACGTAACTGCTGTCAGCTGCGGCTCCTTCAGGGGAATCCCGAGTGACGTGGTGCAGAACGGGGGAAGCCCTATGGGTGGCGCGAACTCCCGGGCTGGAATGGAAGCAGGAACGGGATCCCGAAGCGGGGGGCAACGTCATCCACTTCGGCTTCCTGCCGGGATTTCCTTCCAACCCGCGGAGCTCCTCTCGCAGTGCGGCCATGGCGTCTCTCCTGGCACAGGCCTCAGGATGGTAAAAATGATGAGGCAAAGTGTCCAGGGGGCTCTCAGCATGGTCCAGATGCCAGCGTCTCACGTTGGAGGCGTCGTGCAGGGTGAAGAGCGTCCTGTCAACAGCCCCTGGGATGGACCTCAGCTCGTCGCCCTGGCATCGGACGTGACTCCTGGGAGACGGCATGCTAACGGCGCTGACACCCGGACAGAAAGGTACGAGTCCACACCAACTCACGGCCGCCGGCAACTCGTCTGGCTGCGACATACTGTCACGTGTGGCTCTGGGGAGCCACACAATGAGAGCCAAGGGCGAGCCAGTGAGTTGTGATGTTTATTGGTGACAGGGGTAAGGGATGAGGAAAGCACAGATGCTCATACACAGTAACACTCACGAGCAGTACAGCAACAGAGTTAACAGTTGGCACCGGGCATAGGGGTAACAGCATGAGAACTCACAGCAGGTAACACTCACGGGTTAAGCAGCCAGAGAGCTGGCACCGGCATGGGACTCCAATACACAGGCACTCTTACAAGGTGACGCTCCCAAGTGATTCGGTAAGGCGAGTAGAGGGCTAGCACCGGACATGGGGGTACAGAGGCACAAATACTCCTTACAGGAAACACTTACGAGTAATGCTGGATGATGAGACAAAGGCTGGCGCTGGACGAAGGGGCTCCAGCCTAGCAGTGCTTATGTCGCAGCCCCGAGTGATCGAGGCTGCTCCTTTTTATTCTCATTAGCAGCGCCCCAGCTGATGAGGATTAATTGGCCCCAGCCGTCCCGTAACACTGACAGCTGGGAGCCAGCTGAGACGCTGCCCAATGAGAGGCAGGGATGAGAAGGGACATGGGCTGAGCGCCGAGACGGCGTCTCACCCCATGGTGACAACTTTGACCTAATCATGACACTAGAGTGTTTACCAGAGGTTACTCTAGAAGCACAGGGAACTTCTTTGAAATTTCTTTGTGATACTGGGGCTTACAGATCTGTCATTTCAGGCCTAGGTACTGGGGGGCTCACAAAATCAGAACACACAGTGATCATTAAATCAGCAAATGGGAAGCTAAAAAAGAAATGTCTTTCTGAAATTGTAACAGTAAAAGATCCTGTTACAGGGGACAGTGCAGAAGGTTCATTCATTTTGTCACAAGTGTGTCTAGTTAACTTGTTGAGAAAGGATTTGCTCACAACCCTCAATATCGCCTTAATTCCGACAGAAGGTGGTATGAGGGCATCACATTTCCCACATGCATCAAAAATTCATATTTTGCAAGATTTTGCAGTACCAACTCATAGTTGCTTTGTTTGGTACCGGCTGGACCAACCTGGGTGACTGAGAGCTTGGAAGCCAAAATAATGCAACATTTCAAAACATAGGTTTGTACAACTGTGCAGGCCACAAATCAATATCATTGCAACATGTATGACATATCTTGAGTGGCCCAGAAGACAAATTTGAGAAAACATTTTTTTGCAAACTCATCCTCCAGAATAGTCATTGCAAATTTGTACTGGTCACCAAAGGGCTATGCAGGAGCATCTGTGAGGTTATCAGATGAAGATAAGAGCCACTTCAAACACTGGGAGTCACCACACATTGCACTGATCAAGCCTAAACACATGCAGTGGAAGGATGTAGGCTTAATGAAAAATGCAGAATTGGTAACAATAAGTGTAAAATCTCATTTTAGGCCTTATCTGAGACAATATCTTCTATGCCCAGAAGCCATGAGATGACTGTTGTTGAGATATGGTGCTATATAAATAAAGTTGAACTGAACTGAATTCAAGAAGGCATTAAACCTGTTATACAGGGAATGATAGATGCAGGGGTTATAGTATTATGTCCAAAAACACCGTGCAATACACTTTGTTAAATGATCTACAATCACAAATGAAATTTTTCTCAGTGATTGACATCAGTAATGTTTTTTTAGTATTCCCATTCACTCAGATCATCAGTTTTGGTTTGCATTCACATTTGAAGGCAAGAGGTACACATTTACGAGGCTGCCACAGGACTATTGTGAGTCACCAACCATTTTTTCACAGGCAATGTCAGCAAATTTGGCCCAGTTTGTTCCACCTTATGGAAGTCAATTACTCCTGTATGTTGATGACATTTTGCTGGCATCCCCTGATGAAACCACATGCAGAAAATACACTATTGTCTAACCTCATTTACAAAATAAAAAACTTACAGTTTACACTGATAGCCAGTATGCATTTTACACTATTCACCACTTTGCACAAAAAGTGCAAACACCTCATTTTGGAGCTGCTTGAAAGTGTCAAACTTCCATCACAACTGGCCATATGCAAATGTGCTGCTCATACCAAATGGCAATAATCCGGTTTCTAAAGGTAATCATTTTGCGGATCAAACTGCAAAGGCGGTTGCACAAGGCTTGTAACCTGGACAAAGCACATTTGATTCTGTTCTGACACTGACTGAAGAGCTATCACATGATATTCTTGTTGAGGCTCAAAAAGCAGCACCACAGGCTGAAATTTACAAATGGATAAAGAAGGGAGCTATTTTTGATGACATTTCAAAGCTCTACAAATGTAAGCAAGCAAGCCTATTTTACCATGCAAACTGTTTCACCAAGTCCCTACCTTGCCCCATGGCATGTCGCATGTAGCAAGAGGGGGGATGGTATCTACATTAAATAAAACCTTTACTACCTATGGTTTTAGCCAGTTTGCCACACAGTTTTGTAAAAAAAAATGTCTGATCTGTGCAAAAAACAATGCACAGGGAAATTTCAAACCTGAGAGAGGCACTTTTCCAGCCTCTACTTATCCATTTCAGAACATTTGCATGGATTTTATTGAACTGAATAAATGTGAAGGCAAGAAATACTGTTTGGTCATTTGTGATATGTTTTCTAAATGGACAGAAGCGTTTCCTTGCACACATCCAAATGCAATCACAGTGGCAAAGAAATTGCTTGCCGAAATTGTACCTAGGTTTGGGGTACCTGAGAAAATTTACTCAGATAATGGTACACATTTTGTAAATCAAGTTATATCACATTTAGGCACAGCACTGAACATCAGTTTGAAGAATCATTCAGCTTATCACCCACAATCTGCAGGATTGGTAGAACGCACAAACAGAACTATTAATGAATGACTCAGAAAAACAATGGCAGAAACAGGGCAAAATTGGATTTATTGCCTTCCATTAGTTTTGTTTTACATGAGGATAATCCCAACCAAAGAGGGGTTGTCTCCATTTGAAATCATGTATGGCAAACCATACTTGCTGCCACCTTTGAGACCATTCAATCCTAGTGATGAAGAAGTGTGTTTAGCAGATTACATGAGAAGGATGTTGACTAACAGAGATGTTATCGCTGCTACTCTCTCCAGGAAGGTTCACGAGGAAACTGCACTGATCTTGGCCAAGCCAGGAGACCTCGTCCTCATCAAAGCCATCAAAAAGAAGAATTGGACTGATTCACCCTGGCAAGGACCACATATAAAGTTGTTTTGTCAATGCCAATAGCGGTGAAAGTTGAAGGACGGGACTCTTGGATGCATTTAACACACTGTAAACTTTACCCTACTCTGAACTCACAGCTAGGGACTACTGAATAAATATTTTCAACTTCATTCCATTAAAGACTTTCAGCAAGAGACTTTTTTAATTGTTTCCCTATACAAGTGTCGACTGACGATGCCCTGTGAGGTATCCGGTATCGGCTTGGGATAGGGAAGCAAGTGGTTGATCATCATGGAGAGACGAGAAGCGCAAGAAAGACGTTTGATCATTAAAGGGTGTAGTTGTTGTTTCCTTTACATCATCATCCTAGGGGTGACATTATTACTTTGGTTTCTTTTAGCTGCACCACAAACCATACATCGTAGTGCTAGAGACCTTGTACATATTCAGCATAACTGGCTAGAGCTACATGAGCATCACGATCATGAATATGCTGCCAATACGTGGTGGAGGTATGCTAATTATACGGCCAGGGCAGCTAATCGTTCCAATTGTTATGTTTGCTCCTTAGTGCCAATGTCAGCTGGACAGACTGCTGTTGTAGCTAAAATGATGGAACCAGCAAAAGCTCTGTTTTTTACAGAAGGCTATGAAAAAGGACGATACAAAAAAGATTATTTTGAATCACTCTTGTGAAATCTTTCGTCACTCTACCAATCAGAGAACATATGGTACCCCTTACTCCGTAAGGGCAAGGTTAGTTTCGTCAGGGACTTTTTCTTTTTGTCTGAAGGGAAGTGGTAACAACCCTCTGGGCGACCTACCCCTTTCTCAGTGTGAGATAGTGTACAGTATACACCGCACCTGTTATGCTAATACCCTGACCAATCAGATGGGCAGGTGGTGTCCACAGGCTAATCGTTGTTATTACGGACCTATCACCATGCTGGAGCTCTGCAGTGCTGCTATCTGCAACTTCCATATGTATGGCGCACATATGGTGACGGGTGGTTGATGGCTGTGTGGTCGTAAGGTGTATTCCCATCTGCCTATGAACTGGGCAGGAACCTGTGCTCCCGTCTTTGTGACTGACAACACCCTGATTATGTCAGCGGGTCAGGCAAACAGAGGGAAGAGAGACCTATCGCAGGATGCCATTTTCACACCACATGATTCCATCTGGGGTACGGATGTGCCAGAGCAGTTCAAGATACTTACTACAGGTCAAAAGATAGTTCAGTCGCTATTCCCTTGGGTGGGAGTGGCAAAAAACACCTTGTGGATTGAGACTCTTAATTATAGACTACAGTCTTTTGTGAATTTTTCTTTAGCTGCCTGGAAAGGTGAAAGGGAGGAAATGACTGCTTTAAGACTTGTAGTAACACAGAATAGAATGGTACTTGATCAGTTGACTGCCGCCCGTGGGGGTGTGTGTGCAATTTAGGTCAGTACTGTTGCACCTTTATACCTGCACATAATGCAGATGGAGATGTCATTGCTTCAACCATAAGTAATCTGACTGCTTTGCAGACTGCTGGAGTTAAGGATAATGTTAATGACTCATCACACTCATCACACCACTCACACCATCACTCACACCATCTCATCACACCACTGGAGATGATGGGGAAACAACACCAGCTTAATGTTTTATGAGTACAGAGTAAAAGTATGACTGACATGCAGAAAACCGAAAGGAGATGTATGTTCATGATGTGAATTTGAAATGTACTGAGCTGCAAGAGTAATCAAATATGTCTTGAAGTTCAGAGAAGTTGTGTTGTCCTTATTTGAGATTTTTCACTTTATCCTGTTTATGTTCTGTTTTAATATATGTTGTATTTGAAACCATTATGTTACTAATCACTATTTAGCCAGTATACAGTTTTACTGAATTGATTGTTGTTTGATTGTTGATACCTTGTTTGCAGTTTCACATTAAGGTACTAATACACATAGGTTAGGATGCTAGCACACATAGATCTCTAATATAAGCATACACATATGTCTTTTACACATAATAGGTTTTTAGTCATTTTTTTGATTGAGCAAGATTGAGCAAGATTTTTTGATTGAGCAAGAAGGTTGAGCAAGATTGTAAATAATGACGAAGGTTTTATTGTTTTATCATACCAAGCTGTTCTGTACTGTATGCCTGAAGTTAGGATGACTTAGGATGACCAGGTCATGTAAAGATCATAGCAGAATGTTCAGTGCTGACCATAGATTAGAAGCAGTCTCTTGGAGAGATGGCTCCAGCTAGTCTTTAGCTTAGATAAGGTCAGGGACCCTGCCTGAGGTATAAGAAGCAACATTCTTGAACACATGTTAGGGAGTTGGTGTGAGCAAGCTCTGAGGCACGTTATGCTGTGACCGATTACCTCCTTTCTGATCAGAAAGAGAATAAATGGCTCAGAACTTTGAAAACCGCCTATTGATTATTCATTTTTGATCTAACAGAATAATTTATAAATTGGAACTCAAGGTCACACTACAAGAGCTTCTTTAACCTCTTCAGTGAGATTTCCAGGGTTGTTTAGTAGTTGGTCAAAGTGGTCTGCAAATCTGTCCAGGATCTTGACTTTCTCCTGCAAAACTGTTTCACCATCCATAGCCTTTAGTTGGATCAATCCTCTTGGTTTAGGGCCGTAGATTTCTCTCAAACCTGTGAAGAATGTTTTCATGTCCTTCCTGTCTGCTGCAGTTTGAAGTTCCTCTGCTTTTTCGTCCCACCAGTTGGACTTCATCTCTCTGGTGTACTTCTGTAGCTCACTCTGAGCGTTTGAGTATTTCTTCTTCTTCGACCTTGTGTTACACTCTAAGTTTTCCTGTCTATCTGTATTCCTCGCTTCTAGTAGTTTCTTCAGATGTTCATCATGTTCATCAAACCAATCTTGATGTTTCCTCTCAGGGTGGCATAATACATCACTCGCAGTCTGATACACTGTATCCTTCAGTGTTGCCCATTTCTCTTCTATGTCATTCTCTGAGTTGTTGTTGTCCCAGTCTTTAAAAATTTTCATCCGTTTCCTGTGTAAGTACTTCCTGCTTCTTTTGGCCTTTTAGTGCACTAGTGTTTAGCTTCCGTGGTGGCTTCACACCCATCCTGCAGTGCTGTTTTTGTCTGCAAATCCTTAATCTAGATCTCAGCATAACATGATCAGTACCACAGTCTGCACCTCTCATTGCTCTGGTGTCCAATACATCCCTTTTGTCTCTCTGCCTGACTATGATGTAGTCTAACAAGTGCCAGTGCTTGGATCTTGGGTGCATCCATGTCTTCTTGTGTGTGTCCTTGTGCTTAAATGGAATGTTGGTTGTCACAAGGTTGTACTCTGAGCATAGAGCAAGTAGAAGTTCTCCATTAGCATTGCACTTGCCTACTCCATGACTGCCTAGCACTCCTTTCCATTTCTCAGTGTCCGAACCAACTCTGGCATTAACATCTCCAACGAGTATCAGCCTGTCATCAGTCAGTACACACCTGATAGTCTCACGTAAATCACTGTAGAACTCTTCCTTCGCCTCCTCTGTGTTGGTCATTATTGAGGCATATACACTGATGAGTGTGGCATACATCTTCTGCTGAAGTGGGAGTCTCATAATCATTATCCTGTCATTGATTGGCACTGGTTCCACATCAAGCATTGCTGCTATCTCCTTTCTAACTGCAAAGCCCACTCCTGCTTCTCTCCTTTCTTGAGATGATTTTCCACTCCACAAGAAGATGTACCCATGGTCTTCCAAGCTGTCATATCCAGGCAATCTTGTTTCACTAAGTGCAGCTATGTCTACATTGTACCTGTTCATTTCCAGGGCCACAAGCGCGATCTGTCTGTCTGGGCGCTGTGATGTTGTTCTGTCCAACAGAGTGTTCACATTCCATTCTGCTACACACAAGGCTGCTGTTTTCGTCTTCTTTTGTCTTCCTGCTCCTAACTTACTTTTCACTTCCTGTCGGAGTGTGAACAGATCAGCGCGGACCTTGTTAGCCCGGGCGACGTCCAAGCCGATATGAGTTGCTTTCTGACTGACCATTTCATGAAACTGCTTGCAAAGTATTTGAGTACCGCTAGCTTTTGCTGGACTAGCAGCACATTCTTGGCAGATAGAAGTATTATCAGTGGCAAGGACAAGCCGAGACAAACTGACTCCAGTATCTGTTGCAGTGACTGACCAGATGATAGGTTTGTTTATCTCTGCTCTTTGTGTAGTACATGTCACGATGCACCAACTGGCACAGTCCACCACAGACCTTGCGACAGATGTGTTTATCTGCCAGGATGTCCAGTCTCACCCCATGTAACTGGGAGTGGTCCACCACAGACCTGTGGCAGATACTGTTTTTAGTTCTGCCAGGATGCCCTGTTTCACCCTTCACGTCCTCGGAAGGGCGGGGATGCCGGTTAAGTCGCCGGCAGCCTGACCCATGAGACAGGTAGTACTGGTTTTCATGGTTATCTGGGAGCAAGCAAGCCAATGCATGACTGAAATGTGCTATACAAATTAAATGTGCCTTTATTATGTTTAGGGACAATTGCTTTTTACACATAGGGCTAGTTAGGTTTGGATAACTTTTCGCTAAATATATGAAATCATTCAAAAACTGCATTTTGTGTTTACTCAGGTTATCTTTGTTTAACCTCTTGCACTCCGGTGTACCGCGGGCGGACACATCTTTGCATCCTAGAGCACACGAGGGCGCACGAGGGCACTGCGTCCTAGAGCGCACTGAAAAAAAAAGCTGCATTTCCGTTCATCCACTACAGACACAGCCGCGAACAGAAAGCCAAAAGAGTGCTTTGATTGGATTAGATGTGATTGACCTCTCATTCGACTAATAAGAGCCTTGAATTGGGTTTCTGAAACCTTGAAGAACCAATGACTGAAAACCTAGCAAGAAGGACCCGCCTACCAACGGCTGCGAATACAGCCAGCCAATTGAAGCACAGAAGTTCGAAAGCTGTTTTGTGTAAGGCTGGGTGACACACAGGCGTTCGCCAGTCTTTTTTTCTTACTACTGTTCTTATTTGTTTTGAAAAATCGTTCGCCAAAACCGCAATCATGGAAGTGCAAAACCGCAATAATGGAATTATGGTTTGACCGGGTCGTGTGACCAGAACCACGAGTCCGTAACAAGCGGACCAGCGTCATGTTCGTCTGACAATGAGGAAGAGAAGTTCGCCAGTGACTCTGCTGTTGTGGACAGGTGTTATAAGCTAAATTATTCTTTATCCCTGAAAATTGTAATCCAAATGACTTTTGACCGATCGGTAAATTACAACTGTGCGTTATCACAACATGACGGACCCGGTCATGATGGACCCATGCACTGTCACCGCTTTCTGTCATGTAGCGATGGGCGATGTCCGTCCTCTGTAGCGGGGGGGGGGAGTTGTTATCTTCTACATTACAGATATTTTAGTATAGTTTTTAATGCACTGTAGGTTATTTTTTCTTGTAAAAAAAAAGCCACACATTTTTTACATGGCATGCTTCTTTGTGTGTGGGGGCTTGTTTGTTCATTCATTCATTCATGAATGAATAAACACCCCCCACACACCCCCACACACAGCCCTTCACCTTTCATTAGAGCCCAAGATGAAGCTTCTATATTGAATCATTCAAAAGTTACAGACGTTTTTCCGAACTGTGCCATTTGGCACAATTTGGCACAGTTCAAAAACACGTGGGAACAACCTACGAAAAAAGCAGTATAATATATTCATTTTTTGTGGTATTGTTACAAAATTTTGACCTCAGCTGGATAACACTTGGTTCTACATTTCTGTTGCATTTTCCAGCCAGTATCTGAAGCTGTGTGTTATTTGCAAGCATTTGTATCCAAAAAAACACCCAGGCAAAATTTATTTTCTTCAAGTTCAGTATGTTTAGATGACTGTTACTCAGTGGCAGGAGCACTTAGAGACATTATGACTGTTTTGCCAAAAAATTCAAAGTGTTTTCTTTTAAATGAGACCAACCCCATGAAGATGCTGCCAAAGGTTGAAGAACAGCTTTTTTTTCCCCACAATATCTTTATTGAACCTTTTTTTTTTTTTTAACAAACATGATACAAACAATCAAACACTAACACTAAAGTACTACAAAAAAAAAATGCACTAAAAACACCAACAACCACCAACAAAATCAAGTCTTCAACAATGCTCCTCTGTTTAGTCTAGATAATCCAATACATAAGTATACATATTATGTTCACCAGTTTGGAATTTACAAGGTCCACACACATCATTCACCTTCTTCTTCAAGAGTTATGTTTAAATTTTTTACATAATCAATAAAAGGTCTCCATATATTCTCAAACACAATTTCCTTTGATTTCAGTATATATGTTATTCTTTCTAATGGAAGGTTTGTTAACATCTGTCTTAACCACTGAGTCACATCTGGTCTATGAGTCTTTTTCCATAATAGTGCAATACATTTTTTGGCATTAAGCAAACTGAGGTCTATGAATGTTCTTTCACTTTTATTAAAATTATGCTTTTCTGGATACAGACCCAACAAAAACAGTTTAGGATTCAATATGATTTGTTTTGAGATTATTTTTTCAATTGTTACCCTCACCTCTTCCCAAAACATTCTTATTAATCTACATTCCCATAAACAATGAAATAGGGTTCCTTTACTTTCCATGCATTTTGTGCATGTATCTGGTATATTTTTGTTGTATCTATTTAACTCCTCCGGTGTAACATACATCCGCATTAACCATTTGAAATGTATCAATTTAAGGCGTGCATTTATTGATTTGGTTTGAGCTTCTGTACAAGCCAATTCCCATTGTTCCTCTGAAATTTCAATTTGCAGATCTTCTTTCCAGTAGTTTAATCTTTTCAGTGAATTTTCACTTGAAGATAGTGTCAATGAGTTATAAAACTCTGAAATAA
Source organism: Pholidichthys leucotaenia (assembly GCA_020510985.1). Classification (NCBI taxonomy): domain Eukaryota; kingdom Metazoa; phylum Chordata; class Actinopteri; order Cichliformes; family Pholidichthyidae; genus Pholidichthys; species Pholidichthys leucotaenia. The sequence goes on along the minus strand of CM035847.1, from coordinate 122,097,833 downwards.
TACCCTTTCTTTTACTATCTTTCATCATCATTTTTTCCAAGGATGAATAAATAGGTCGAGTGAGAGCTTTATTTTGATTTGATCGAATAAAGTTTCTAAGTTGAAGATATTTAAAAAACTGTGTTCTATTGAGATTAAATTTGATCCTCAGCTCTTCAAAAGACATTATGTTGTCTGCACATGGCAAATATAAATCCTGAATCTTTTGTATCCCTTTTAAATTCCATACTTTAAATACAGCGTCCGCTCTCCCTGGTTTAAAATATTGATTACCCTATATTGGACTAAATTGTGACAATAACTGTGGTTCTTTTAAATAGTTTTTAGCTTCACACCATATTTTGATCATATGCTTTACAAATGGATTTTTAACTTGTTTTTGTAATTTTTTTGCCGAATCTGAGTATATGAATATGGGAAGAGGTAAAGGTAAATTGTATGATTCCATTTCAGTCCAGTGAGGGAGATCATTTGATGAAAAATAATATGTCATAGACCTCAGTTGTGCCGACCAATAATACAACATAAAATTTGGACATTTCAGACCTCCACGATCAAATGGTAAATATAATAAAGACAAACGTAATCTAGCCCTCCTGTTGTTCCATATAAATTCCACTAACTTTTTTTTTATTCTTGAGAATAGATCTAAAGGTGGTGATAAGGGAATGTATTGAAATAAATAAAGTATTTTAGGTAAAATATTACTTTTAAGTATATTGATTCTCCCGATCATCGACATTGGTAGTGACATCCATCTCTGAGTTAACTCATTGATATCTGACATTAAGGCTTCATAGTTGACACTGGCGACTGATTCTAGCTTAGGCATAATTTGGATTCCTAAATATTTAAACCGATTTACAACATTGAATTGATTTACCTCAGGGGCTGGGTAATTTCTCTGGGTCTCATTTAGCATTAATATTGAAGATTTAGTTTTATTTATTTTATATCCTGATATTTCCCCAAAATTCTTTATTAAATTCAACAAGGTTGGAATTGATTTTTTTAGATTCGACATAAACAAAATTATATCATCGGCGTACAGGGAGATTTTATGTTCTGTTGGTCCAACTTTAATTCCATATATTTGTGAATGTAAACGTATCGCTATCGCTAAAGGTTCAATTGCCATAGTAAACAGTAAAGGTGAAAGTGGACAGCCTTGTCGACATCCTCTATTGATTTTTATTGGTTTTGAAATATTGTTATTTGTTAGGATTTCTGCTGTAGCATTATTGTATATTATTTGAACCCATTTTATGAAATTATTTCCAAGTCCAAACCTTTGTAGGACTTCAAAAAGAAAGGGCCATTCAACTCTATCAAAGGCCTTTTCGGCGTCCAATGATAGGAGAGCTGTATCCGGTGCTTCTTTATTAAAATAAATAATATTAAATAGTCTTCTTACATTATGGAAGCCTTGTCTACCCTTTATAAAGCCATTCTGATCTCGATTAATAATATTTGGTAAAATTTCTTGTATTCGTCTTGCTAAAATTTTACAGATTATCTTAAGGTCGGCGTTTAATAGGCTTATTGGTCTCATATTTTCACATTTATTAGAGGGCTTACCTGGTTTTGGCAGCAGTATAATTAAGGCATTATTTATGTATGATGGTAAATTATTATTTTGAAATGCTTCTAAAACCATTTCCAAAAAAGGTTTTATTAATTTATTCTTAAATTTTTTATAAAGGTCAACTGGAAGACCATCTGGTCCTGCACTTTTTCCTGATTTCATATTATCAATGGCTAGCCCAACTTCTTCTTGACTAATTTTAGACTCCAATATCTCCCTGTTTTCATTTGGAATACACGGTATAGATAGTTTGTTCAAAAACCCATTTAGTTTTGTTAAATCAGGTTCATTTTTGGTATCATATAATTTTTCATAGTAATCTCTAAAGGCTCTATTAATTTCTAAAGGATCTATAACTACCTGTCCGTTACTTATAATACTGGTTATTGGTGTTTTAATTTCCAATTGTTTAATCTGCCATGCTAATAATTTTCCTGATTTTTCACCTTGTTCATAAAAAGATTGTTTCAATCTTAGAAGACTCGAGGCAGCTCTATTCGCTGATTTTTTGTCGTATTCAGCTCTCAAAATCAGTAATTCATTCTCCAACCTTGGATCTCTTCCTGCATACACTTTTTCCTGAAGACTTTTTATTTTATGTTCCAATTTAGCTCTTTCCTCTCGAGTCTTCTTAGATTTTGATCCTGTATAACTAATAATATGTCCCCTAATAAAAGCTTTGAAAGCCTCCCACTTTACACATGCTGATGTTTGTGTAGTATTGATGTCAAAGAACTCGTCTATCTGTTTTTCTATATACTTGACAAATTCCTCATCCTGAAGCCATTTATGCTGAAATTGCCATCTGCCTGATTCCTTTGTCAATTTTTTATCTACATATATTAGACAACAGGGTGCATGATCAGAGATCACGATGTTATCATAAAAGCAGTTTTGAATCTTGGACCTTAATTCTGTGGAAATCAAAAAATAATCAATACGTGAGAATGTCTTGTAGGTACTGGAATAACAAGAATAGGCTTTAACTTGTGGTTTCATTTCTCTCCATATATCTAACAATCTCAATTCTTTCATAAAATGATTAATAGTCATCCTACATCCAATGTGCGTACAATCCAGTCCTGTTGATCTATCCACACCTGGATTCAATGTACAATTAAAATCCCCTGCTATTATATGTTGCCCTGTAAGTGATGATAAGATGAGAAATAAATTAGCAAAGAACTTCTGATCATCTATATTGGGACCATATAAGTTCACAAGATTTATATTTTCTAATAGCAAAGAACCTTGAATGATTACATATCTTCCAAATTTGTCTCCAATTACATTTTTCACTTGAAAAGGAACTGATTTATGTATGAGAGTCATAACTCCCCTGGCTCGGGATGAAAATGAAGAGGTGAATACACTTCCCTGCCATCTACTCCTAATTCTTTTAACATCCTCCTCTATCAGATGAGTTTCTTGTAAAAACACAATTCTTGAACCCATGTCCTTTATTTTATTCATAACTTGTTTAAGTTTTTTTAAATTTTGTAGACCTCTGCAATTCCATGAAGTTAAATTAAGATTAACACTTTGGTCCATGATCAATAGAGAGTTTGGGATTACCTTGCAGTGTAAACATGCTCATACAGAGAAGCAAAAACATGAGTGGTTGAACATTCATCCTACAAACTACACACAAACAAATTTCCCCTTCCCACACTTGTGGCAAACCCCCCAAAATCAAAAGAAAAATTCTGTCTCCCGATATAGCCATCGACCGTTCCACACCCACGGGGAACAGCCTAAGCCACTCCTTCTTCATCCTCCCAATCACCCTAACTCTACTGCTTTTAATGACGTAACATTAACTCTCCTCTGTAGTTTTCCAACTTAACTCCAAAATTTTTAACAACTTTGTACATCATAGTTTTTTTTTTGTTTGTTTTGTTTTTGTTTTGTTTTTTTAATATATAATACAATCTATATTTTGTAAACTTACTATTTACTTCAAGTCAGTCAGATGCCTGTGCAAATGCTTAATTATTCTACCTTATATTTTGTTCATGCTTAGCTCCCACCAGTCTCTTCTTCTTCTTTGATCTTCTTGATGAACTCCTGCGCCTCCTCTGGGGTCTTGAAGATGTGGGTTCTGCCCTCATACGTGGTCAGCAGTCTCGCAGGATAGATTACACCATGACGAATCCCAAGGTTGCGCAGCTCCTTACGTACGGGATCAAACTGCTTCCTCAATTGCTGGATTCCTGTGGCCAAATCTGGGTAGAACCGCACCTGCTGGTCCTGGTGTTTAATCTCTCCTTTAGCACGTGCAGCGTTGAAGATCTTCATCCTGTCTCTGTTGCTAAGAAACTTCATAATTAAGGTCCTCGGCGGTCCCTTATCTCTCCGTGGGCCAATACGATGTGCATTTTCCAGAACCACTGCTGATTGCAACTCCTCGCTGCCCAGCACCTCCGGAATCCACTTTTCCAGAAAGGAACATACGTCCCGACCTTCTGATTCCTCTGGAAGACCCACCAGCCTCAAATTATTCTGTCTCGACCGAGATTCCAAATCCAAAATATTATCTTCCAGAGATTTATTTTTTTTTTCCAAAGTGCGCACCTTTAATTGAAGACGGGTGACGTCATCTTCAGCACTAGCGAGACGGAGCTCCATCTGCGCCGTTCGTTCTACACAGTCACCCAATTCCTTTCTTATTCCTTCCAACGCTGTCATAATCCCATCAAATCTAGAGGAAAAGTCCGCTCTCATTGAACTCATGGCAGCCATCAGCGCATCTGCGCCTCCCCGCGCAGACATCGCACCGTTGCCAGCCTCCTCCGCCATATATGGAGTTTTGTTTACTGCGTCACAGACCTGAAAGTCCGTTAATTTGGACTGTTTCGGCGGCTCGCTTTTTCCTTTTCCTGGTTTTCCAGCCTTAGGCTTCGCCGACATATCCTCGCCCAAATGCTGAGATACGTTCTGTCCCAAATGAGAGAGTTATTTGCCGATTTTTTTTCTCCAGGAGCAGAGCAGAGCGAGACACGTCCGTCCTACGTGGCAGCCATAACCGGAAGTCTGAAGAACAGCTTTTGATTTACTTTGGGTACGTTATTTTTTGGCGTTTTTAGGGAAATTGACCAGAGTGCAAGGGGTTAATATTAAAATTTATTTGATGATCTGAAACATCAAATAAACATGCAAAAAACATGACAAACATGACAAACATGCAAAAATATAAGAAATCAGGAAGGGGGCAAATACTTTTTCAGAGCACTGTATATGGTTACACTTACATTATTTATTTAAAAATATCAATATTATAGCAAGTTTAGCCAGCTTGGCCTACTCTGGAGTTGCCCTGGGCAAGAGGCGACGAGCACGGGTGGATATTCTTGTATCCCCCCCACCTTGCTGCCTCTATATTGGAGTTTTTCCTGGTGGACGAAAGGGTTGTTTCCCTGCGCATTCGGGTTGGGAAATGGGCCTGACCATCATTTGTGCCTGTGCATCAAATGATGGTTCAGAGTACCCAACATTTTTGGAGTCTCTGACTGGGGTGCTAGAGAGTGCTCCTCTTGGAGATGCCATTGTCCTACTGGAGGACTTCAATGCACACGTGGACAACGACAGTGAAACCTGGAGGGAGTGATTGGGAGGAACGGCCTGCCCGATCTGAACCCAAGTGGTGTTCAGTTATTGGACTTCTGTGCTAACCACAGTTTGTCCATAACGAACACCATGTTCAAGCATAAGGGTGTCCGTATGTGCATCTGGCACCAGGGCACCCTAGGTTGCAGGTCGATGATCGATTTTGTTATTGTGTCATCAGACCTGCCACCGTATGTCTTGGACACTCGGGTAAAGAGAGGTGCAGAGCTGTCAACTTATCACCACCTGGTGGTGGGTTGGAGCCGATGGCAGGGGAGGATGCCATTCAGACCTGGTAGACCCAAATGTATAGTGAGGGTGTGCTGGTAACGTCTGGCTGAGACCCCTGTCCGGGAGGTCTTCAACTCCCACCTCCGGAAGAACTTCAACCACATTCCGAGGGAGTCTGGAGACATGGAGTCTGAATGGGCCATGTTCTCCACCTCCATTGTTGAAGCGGCTGCCCAGACCTGCGGCCGCAAGGTCGTCGGGGCATCTCGTGATGGCAACTCCCGAACCAAGTGGTGCACACCAGTGGTGAGGGGGGCCATTAAGCTGAAGAAGGAGTCCTATCAAGCTTGGTTGGCTTGTGGGACTCCCGAAGCAGCTGAGGTGTGCCGGCAGGCCAAGCAGAGTGCAGCTTGGATGGTTGCTGAAGCAAAAACTCGGGTATGGGAGGAGTTCGATGAGGCCATGGAACAGGACTTTCGGTCGGCTTCAAAGAGATTCTGGCAAACTGTCCGGCGGCTCAGGAGGGGGAAGCAGCTCCCTGTCCACACTGTGTATGGTGTGGATGGGGCACTGCTGACTTCAACTGGAGATATTGTTGGGCAGTGGAAGGAATCCTTCAAGGATCTCCTCAATCCCACTGACACGCCTTCCACAGAAAAAAGCAGTGCTTGTAGATGAGCGGGACAACTCGCCCATCACAAGGGCTGAGGTCGCCAAGGTGGTTAAAAATCTCTTTGGTGGCTGGGCCCCGAGGGTGGACAAGATGCGCCCTGAGTAACTCAAGGCCTTGGATGTTGTAGGGCTGTCATGGTTGACACACCTCTGCAACATTGCGTGGAGGTCGGGGGCAGTGCCTTTGGCATGGCAAACTGGGGTGGCGGTTCCTCTCTTCAAAAAAGGGGACCGGAGGGTGTGCTCCAACTTTAGAGGGATCACACTCCTCAGCCTCCCTGGGAAGGTCTATGCCAAGGGACTGGAGAGGAGAGTCTGGCCGTTGGTCGAACCTCGGATTCAGGAGGAGCAATGTGGTTTTCATCCTGGCCGTGGCACATCGGACCAACTCTTTACCCTCTTGAGAATCCTCAAGGGTTCATGGGAGTTTGCCCAACCAGTTTACATGTGTTTTGTGGACTTGGAGAAGGCATTCGACTGCGTCCCTCTTAGATTTTTATGGGGGGTGCTTCGGTAGTGTGGGGTATCAGGATTGTTGTTACGAGCTATTCAGTCTCTGTACGACCGTTGTGAGAGTTTGGTTCGTATTGCCAACACTCGGTCGGACTCATTCCCAGTGAGAGTTGGACTCCGCCAGGGCTGCCCTTTGTCACCGATCCTGTTCATAATTTTTATGGACAGGATTTCTAGGCGCAGCCAGGGAATGGAGGGTGTCATGCTTCATGACCACAGGATCTCACCTCTGTTGTTTGCTGATGATGTTGTCCTGCTGGCTTCATCCAGCAATGACCTACAGGCCTTTCTGGGACGGTTTGCCACTGAGTGTGAAGTGGCTGAGATGAGAATCAGTACCTCCTAGTCCGAGTCCCTGGTCCTCAGTTGGAAAAAGGTGGATTGTCTTCTTCGGGTTGGGAACAAGCTCCTGCCCAAGTGGAGGAGTTTAAGTATCTTGGTGTCTTATTCACGAGTGAGGGGAGAATGGAGTGAGAGATTGACAGATGGATCGAGCAGCATCTGCAGTGATGCGGACGTTGTAGCAGTCTGTTGTGGTGAAGAGGGAGCTACTGTAAGCTCTAAGGCAAAGCAGTTGATTTACCAGTCAATCTACGTTCCTACCCTCACTTATGGTCATGAGCTTTGGGTAATGACCAAAAGAACAAGATCGCGGATACAAACGGCTGAAATGAGCTTTCTTCATAGGACTGCTGGACTCACTCTCAGAGATAGGGTGAGAAGCTCAGTCATCCAGGAGAGGCTCAGAGTAGTACCGCTACTCCTCCACATTGAAAGGAGCCAGTTGAAGTGGTATGGGCATCTGATCAGGACGCCTCCTGGGCGCCTCCCACTTGAGGTGTTTTGGGCACGTCCCACTGGGAGAAGATCCCGGGGCAGATTCAGGACTCGCTGGAGAGTCTATGTCTCCCAGCTGGTCTGGGAATGCCTTGGTATCCTCTCTGAAGTGCTGGAGCAGGTGGCTGGGGAGAGGGAAGTCTGGGCTTCTCTGTTTGAACTGCTGTCTCCGCAACCCAGACCTCTGGAAAAGTGGTAGAAGATGGATGAATGGATGGATATGAATATTATATTTTACACAAAAAATGTTTAGGAAAATAATTTAATTACATGTTTTGTGAAGCCAAAAATCTTTGAACTGAAACTGGAGAGTGAGAATATAAAAATCCATTGTCAGCCTTCAATACACAATCTAAAACATTAAGGAGGTCAGTCATTTATGATTTACATATGTATTTACTTATTTTTCATTCAAAGCCTATTTCTTTTTGTTAATATTCCTCTTGTCCTGATAAGGATCATTAATAACTGTATGTAAGTTTAAAAATAATTTCATAAACAGCAACTATCTCCTCTCCTCCTGAAAACATTTAACTACGTCCTCCACACAGGGGAAATCCCCCCCTCCTGGAGAGAAGGGGTCATTGCAGTTATACTTAAACCTGAAAAGGATAAACTAGAATGCTCCAACTACAGACCAATCAGTGTATTAAATCAGGACTATAAGCTTTTTACCACTATCCTTGCCAAAAGGTTAGAAAACATACTGACAGACTTAATTCACTTAGACCAAACAGGTTTTATAAGACAAAGACAGACACAAGACAACATTCGACGCACTTTACACATAATTCATCATATAAAAAAATATAACTTAAATGCAGTCATATTGGGATTAGATGCTGAAAAAGCATTTGATTCGGTTGACTGGTCTTTCCTATATAGAATCTTATCCAGTTTCAATTTTCACAACAACTTCATTAGAACTATACAGGCATTATATAAAAAACCAACAGCTAAAATAAGGATTAACGGTAATTTATCATCATCTTTTGAGCTGGAAAGAGGATGTCGTCAAGGCTGCCCCCTGTCTCCACTGCTCTTTGCAATCTTCATAGAACCTCTGAGCCAATGGATAAGACAAAATCAAGAAATTCAAGGTATTACACTTGGTCAGAAGGAACATAAAATAGCACTCTTTGCTGATGACATTTTAATATACCTAGGGCAGCCAGACACTTCTCTACCAGAACTAATCTCAGTTTTTTCAGACTATGGAGATTTATCGGGGTACAAATTAAACATGCATAAAACCCAAGTTTTAACATTCAACTATGACCCAAATCATTTTTCACTAAATGAACTCAAAACTAACTGGGAGTTGGAATCTATGAAATATCTGGGGGTCAATATCCCGAAACAACTCGACAAAATTATAACACTAAACTATGATCCACTGGTGACAAAAATAAAATCTGACCTAGCAAGATGGAATATGATACCATTCTTAGGTACTGCACAAAGAATTGAAGCAGTCAAAATGAATATACTTCCTCGTCTTCTATACCTTTTCCAAACAATACCGGTAGAACCTCCCAAAAAAACATGGCAGGAGCTGGACAGAAGGATCTCAAGATTCATATGGCAGGGTAAGAGACCTAGAATCAGATATAGAACCCTACAGCTAAACAAAGACAAAGGTGGGCTCGCGCTGCCAAATATCAGGGACTATTTTATAGCTGTACAAATTAAAACTTTACCAGAGATATGTAACCCAGTCTACACTGCACAATGGAAGGAGATGGAATGCCAAATAACAAGTGACATCCCCCTACAGGCGATAATAGGGAACAATGCCTGAACTAAACTCTTGAATAACACTAACCCGTGGATAGAGACCCCGCTAAAAATTTGGTTTAAGATAGTCAGAGAGAATCAAGCTAAAGAGCCCTATCGACTTCTGCAATGGATTGCCTATGATCAAGACTTTACCCCCAATAAAACAGACACTAGATTTAAAGAGTGGAAAGAGAAAGGGCTGATAAAATATTACGATTTTTTTAAGGGGCAAACTTTAAGAAGTTTTGAAGATTTGAAAAAACAAGGTCTAATAAATCAAGATCTTTACAGGTTCTTTCAGCTTAGACACCACATAAACAATATACTTAAAAAGGAGGATTTGGAAAGAGCCCAGTCAGGTGTTCTGAAGGTCTTCTTAATGGCATATAAAGGGATCCCAGGGATCAGATACATTTCTAAAATATACCAAGGTCTTCAAGACTTAAAAGGAGACAACACATCATATATAAAAGAGAGATGGGAAAAAGAGGGGAATTTCACTTTACAATTGGAAATATGGGAAAAGCTAAATAAACAGCAATGGAAAAGTACCTCATCCCTGCAGTGGAGAGAATTTGGATGGAAAAACTTGGTAAGATTTTTCAGAACACCTGCACAAAACAAATTTACCCATAAGGGGTTGAACTGTTGGCGCTTGTGTGGTGAAAAGACTGCAAATCATTTTCATGTGTTTTGGTCATGCCCAGTTATCCACCAATATTGGACCAACGTACAGACAATATTGGGGAAAATATTCAAAATAACAGTTCCCTTTTCTTTTGTAACTTTGTATTTGGGTTTATTACCGGACTCACTGGAAAGATGAGGAGATAAATACTTATTCAATGTTTTAATATTGGCAAGTAAAAAAGCCCTAACTAAAAAATGGATGCTGAAGGACTGTCCTACACCTGAAGATTGGATTAACGTGATTCAAGACATTTACTCGATGGAAAAGTTGACATTCGCACTGAGACAGGACATGGATGGGTTCATGAACTTTTGGCAACCCTGGATCGCATATGTGTCTTCCATTAGATCTAATCTTTGACAAATACCATTTCAATAATGGTCCCGCTCTTTGTTCCAACACTACTCAGTTGCTCTTTTACTTTTAATTACTTAATTTTCTGTTTGTTTGTTTTTTGCTGTTCTGTTTGTTTGTTTATTCGGGTTTTTTTTTAAATTTAATTCTCCTTAATTTCACTTTTTCTTTCACTTTAAAAAAAAAAGGGGGGGGGGGTGTTGTAATAACTATCCTACCAATGTTGTCAAATAGCAAAAAATAAGGGAACATGTGATGAAAATGTAAACAATGCAATGCTGTAATGACCTGTATACCCTTTACAAAAACTTAAATAAAAATAATTTCAGTTGAATCATAGATGAGCCTTTCATTCCAGAGTATGCCAGTAAATAAATATTAAAATCCAAGCTGACAGGTTTACTCATGAAATTAATTTTGCACTGCAAATAAAAGCGACGCTTCTGTTGTGTCTTAAACTGAGAATCAATAATGTGGCTGAAGGTACAACGGAACACAACTTTATTATTGAATCACTTGTATAATGCAAGGCGCTGCAATCAGGCTGAGAGGCGGTCAAGAGACCGTCCCTCTTCTGCACAGCCCTCTTATACTCTGCGTGGCAGTGGAACCGGAAAGGTGGAGCCACCACCGGTGTCACACCATAATAATTCAATTCAATTCAATTCAACTTTATTTGTATAGTGCCATTTCACAACAACAGTCATCTCATAGCACTTTCAACTGTAGGGGGAACCCCCACAGTTGCAGAAAGACCCCAGCAATCAGGCGATCCCCTGTGAGCAAGCACTTGGCGACGGTGGAGAGGAAAAACTCCCTTTTAACAGGAAGAATCCTCCAGCAGAACCAGGCTCAGGGAGGGGCAGTCATCTGCTGCGACTGGCTGGGGGGTGAGGGGATAGAGAAGATGAAAAGAACAGACATGTAGAGAGCAAACAGCACGATGGGGACTCAATCTATGGGAGAGAACAAACAGATGTTAATGACCAGCAAAAAAAAAAAACATATTTCATTGAGAGTGAAGAAAGGAGTGAAGCCCAGTGCATTATTGGAGGTCCCCTGGCTGACTAAACCTATTAGCAGCATAACTAAGGGAGGGTTCAGAAACACATGATCCCTCCCTAATTGTAGGCTATATCAAAAAGGTAGGTTTTCACCCTATTCTTAAAAACAGAGATCGAGTCTGACTCCCGAATCCAGATTGGCAGCTGATTCCACAGGAGAGCAGCTTGATAACTGAAGGCTCTGCCTCCCATTGTACTTTTGGAGATTCTAGGTATTACAAGTAATCCTGCATTTTGGGAGCATAGTGCTCTGTTCGGATAATATGGTAGTATCAGATCTTTTAAATAAAAAGGGGCCTGATTGTTTAGAGCTTTGTAAGTAAGAAGAAGGATTTTAAACTTAATTCTCAACTCTATGGGAAGCCAATGAAGGAAGGCCAGAACCGGAGAGATATGATCTCTCTTTCTAGTACCTGTTAAAACTCTTGCTGCAGCATTTTGGATCAACTGAAGACTTTTTAAAGATGTTTTAGGACAACCTGATAATAAAGAATTACAATAATCTAATCTCGAGCTAACAAAAGCGTGGATCAGTTTCTCAGCATCACTCTGAGACAAGATGCTCCTAATCTTGGCAATATTACGCAAATGATAGAAGGCAGTCTTAGAAACAAATTTAATATGTGAATTGAAGGACAGATCTTAATCAAAAATAATTCCAAGGTTCCTCACAGAGCTATTAAGAGAAAGAGTAACTGCATCCAAACTGAAAGTTTGATTTGGAAAGGTATTTCTAAGGTTTTTTGGACCAACAAGAATGACTTCAGTCTTATCAGAATTTAATAGCAGGAAATTACAAGTCATCCAAGCTTTGATTTCCTTAAGACAGGCTTCTAACTTGGCTAATTGATTACTATCATCTGGCTTCATTGACAGGTATAATTGTGTATCATCTGCATAACAGTGAAAATGTATACAGTGCTTTCTAATAATGTTGCCTAATGGAAGCATATATAAACTAAAAAGAGTAGGGCCTAGCACAGATCCCTGTGGAACTCCATTACTAAGCTTTGAGTTGAAAGAAAACTCATTAGTGACATGAACAAACTGGAACCTATCAGATAAATAAGATCTAAACCTCTGCAACGAAGTTCCATTAAGTCCAACATAGTGTTCTAATCTATCAAGTAGAATATTATGATTGATAGTATCAAAAGCTGCACTAAGGTCTAAAAGGACAAGTACAGAAACCAGTCCATTATCAGATGCAATGAGGAGGTCGTTAGTGACCTTTGCTAAGGCTGTTTCAGTACTATGATGGATCCTAAACCCAGATTGAAACTCTTTAAGTAAACCATTTCCCTGCAGGTGGTCAAATAATTGCGTAGCAACAACTCTTTCTAGGATTTTTGAAATGAAAGGGAGATTAGAGATTGGTCTATAGTTAGCTAAAACTCCTGGATCTAGCGTTGGCTTTTTGAGTAAGGGATTAATTACAGCCATTTTAAAAGCCTGTGGTACATGGCCTAAAGTTAATGAAGAATTGATTATATGAAGAATAAAGCTACCAGTAAGTGGGAAGACTTCTTTAAATAACCTGGTAGGAATAGGGTCTAAAAGACAAGTTGAAGGCTTGGATGAGGAAATTATTTTGTCTAACTCTAAAAGGTCAATTGGGGTAAACTCATCCAAACAGATACTGTATCAGTTGAAGGAGTTGTAGTAGTTACTGTATTTAAGTTAACTGTGGAAAGAATCTGATTGATTTTATCTCTGATGGATGGAATTTTATTATTAAAGAAGTTCATAAAGTCCTGACTAGTAAGCTCTAAGGGAATGCTAGGATTGACAGAGTCCCGACTCTTTGTCAACCTGGCTACAGTACTGAAAAGAAACCTGGGATTATTCTTGATCTCTTCTATTAATGCAGAATAATAACTCATTCTAGCTTTTCTAAGAGATTTTTTATAAATTAAAAGATGATTTCTCCAAGCTAAATAGATTTCATCTAAATTAGTGGAGCGCCATTTTCTTTCTAATTGACAAGTCTTCTGTTTTAAGCTATGAGTTTCTGTGTTGAACCAAGGAGTTAGAAATCTCTGATTAGACTTTTTCTTTTTTAAGGGGGCCACCAAGTCTAGAGTCTGATGCAGAGAAGCTGTAACACTATCCTCCACCATGCTATCAATTACAGAAGGAGCAAGCTGTCTATAGCTTATTTCCGTTGTGTTGACACATGGCATAGAGGAAACAATCTGCATAAATTTGGTAACAGCATCATCTGGGAGGCATCTACTGTAGTAATATTTTTCTTTAGGAGCCAAATAGTCAGAAATAGTAAAATCAAAGGTTAACAGACAATGGTCTGACAGTACAGGGTTATGAGGAGACACTACCAGATTTTCTATTTCTATGCCATATGTCAGCACAAGGTCCAACGTATGGTGGAGGTAATGAGTAGAATTTCCTACTTTCTGAGAAAACCCAATCGAGTCTAATATTGAATTAAATGCCACATTAAGGCAATCACTATCTACATCCACATGTATATTAAAGTCCCCTACTATAATTATTCTATCAAATTTCAGCACTAAATCAGCTAAGAAATCGGCAAATTCGGATAAAAATTCTGAGTAGGTTGATGGAGGACGATAAACTATGGCAAATAAAATTGGGTTTAGCCTAAAATTGCTAAAGTGCCCAATACTGAAGACCAGGCCCTCAAAGGAATTATAACATGTTTTTTGCTTTACAATAACTACTAATTTGCAATGGTAAATTTTTGCTACTCCTCCTCCATGACCAGAACTTTTGGGATTTTGACAGTTTAAATAACCAGAGGGAGTTGATTCATTTAAACCAACATAATCCTCTTGCCCTAACCAAGTCTCTGTAAGGGATATTAAATCAATCTGATGATCAATTAACAGATCATGGACTAACAGAGACTTGGGAGTTAGAGACCTAATATTTACCAAACCGCATTTCATTTTTAAATTATGAGGAGGAGCAGAGGCCAAATCATTCAGTTTAGAGACTTCATGTTTAATTTGAGTTTTACCAACTTTTTGCATAATCACTTTGGGATGCTTATATATTTTTATTTGCTTTGGAGGGAGCAGACAATGATTCTCTGATGGGGAAGACAGGGGCTAAGTTGAGGGGTGGCGGATGAAGAGGAGCTGCAGAGAGGCGTGTAAGACTGTGACTCTGCTTCCTGGTCCCAACTCTGAGTTACCAAGATTTTGGAAATTTGGATAAAAAAGATGCCAGATTGTTAGATAAATGAGACGCACCATCCAAAGTGGGATGGACGCTGTCTCGTCTCAAAAGACCAGGTTTTCCCCAAAATGAGCTCCAATTGTCAATGTTTCCCACGTTGTTTGCAGGACACCACACAGACAGCCAGCGGTTGAAGGATGACGAGCGGCTAAACATGTCATCACTGGTCAGATTGGGGAGGGGCCCAGAGAATACTACAGAGTCCGACATTGTTTTGTGTCAGAAAATTGTATATACATGTTATCATTTTATATCCATTTTATATAATCAAGTGTATATTGTATGCATATTATCATCTTTTATAAAACATACACTACCGTTCAAAAGTTTGGGGTCACTTAGAAATTTCCTTATTTTTGAAAGAAAAGCACTGTTTTTTTTCAATGAAGATAACTTTAAACTAATCAGAAATACACTCTAATATCTAATATACATTGCTAATGTGGTAAATGACTATTCTAGCTGCAAATGTCTGGTTTTTGGTGCAATATCTACATAGGTGTATAGAGGCCCATTTCCAGCAACTATCACTCCAGTGTTCTAATGGTACAATGTGTTTGCTCATTGCGTCAGAAGGCTAATGGATGATTAGAAAACCCTTGTGCAATCATGTTAGCACAGCTGAAAACAGTTTAGCTGGTTAGAGAAGCTATAAAACTGACCTTCCTTTGAACAGGTTGAGTATCTGGAAAAAATTATTATTTCAAATACAAATCATTATTTCTAACCTTGTCAATGTCTTGACTATATTTTCTATTCATTTTACAACTCATGGTGGTAAATAAGTGTGACTTTTCATGGAAAACACAAAATAATTGTCTGGGTGACCCCAAACTTTTGAACGGTAGTGTAAGTTCATTACACACTGTTTCATTTTTGGACAATGAAAAGACTGTCCATGAGTGTCCTTCATGTGAGAAACGAAGATGTGCTTAGTAGTGAGAAGTAAAAGTGACTCACCAAATAAAACTGTGTATATGATAAGGGGTCTGGAAATAAGGGAAAATTAATCTTGTTTTCCTATGAAATGCTGTGACTATGATTAACTTGGAGTCTAGACTTTACACCTGCAAGATCATGCTGTTCTCCTTTCGGGCCGATGTTTACATATTCCTGTTATGACTGTATATGGTATAAAAGCCTCTGAATTGTTGGAAATGTTTAGTGCTGAATTTTCTGTTAAAAATATGCACTCCTTGCTTGCAAGTAAAAACCTCATATGAGAAATAATATTCTGTGTCATGAATCTTTACTGAGGTAACAAACTAATATACGATCACTCTGAGTTTTCAGATTCTGACATACTTGGTGCCGTGACCCAGATGGACAACATCCCAGGAGGCGACTAGAGACGATGCACTCTCCGGGTTGAAATCCGTGCACACGGTCTGACTGCATACAGTCAGCAATTGGAAACCCCTTTGAGGAATCCGGACTGCACAAGGCTCTGGCCGTCCCCAGTGAAGTCCATCCTCGATAAAAAGAAAAGAAAGTAAGTGATGTCTTTTTTATTATTAGGGATCGTCACTTCCTTGTGGTAACGCATCGTCACTTCCTGTTTTGCTGTCTGCCTGTGTGGTTTGCTCTCCAGCTCTCTAGCCACTAGCTATGGCTACTACCTCTCTTTCCTCTCCTCTGGTGTGCTCTCTCTGTCAGATGTTTAGCTACACCTCTGCCTCTTTTAGTGATAACGGTAAATGTAATAAATGTTGTCTTTTTGAGGCGCTCGAGGCGAGGTTGTCTGATTTGGAATCCCGGCTCCGCTGCATTGAAACACCGTCTGCGCCAGTTAATCTCGACGGACGCCCATTAGCTGCAGCGGAGCTAGCTAGCTTAGGTCCCACTGTCAGCGGTTCCCCGGCTCTCCTCAGCAGCGAGGAGACTGGGTGGGTGACGGTGAGAAGGAAGCCTAGTCGCAAAGCCCCGGTACACCACCAACCTGTTCACGTTTCTAATCATTTTTCCCCGCTCAGCGACACACCCGCTGAGGAAAAAACTCTGATCATTGGCGACTCTGTAGTCAGAAACGTGAACCTAGAGACTCCAGCGGTCATAGTCCAATGTATTCCTGGGGCCAGAGCAGGCGACATCGAGTCAAATTTGAAAATGCTGGCTAAAAGTAACTGTAAATATTCCACAATTGTTATTCACGCCGGCATTAATGACATCCGTCTCCGGCAGTCGGAAGTCACGAAACTTAATGTAGAATCGGTGTGTGAGTTTGCAAAAACGATGTCAGCCACTGTAGTATTCTCTGGGCCCCTCCCCAATCTGACCAGTGATGACATGTTTAGTCGCTCGTCATCCTTGAACCGCTGGCTGTCTGTGTGGTGTCCTAAAAATGACGTGGGCTACATTGACAATTGGAGCTCTTTTTGGGGAAAACCTGGTCTTATGAGACGAGACAGCATTCATCCCACTTTGGATGGTGCTTCTCATTTATCTAACAATCTGGCATCTTTTTTATCCAAATTTCCAAAACCATGACTACTCAGAGTTGGGACCAGGAAGCAGAGTCGCAGTCTTACACGCCTCTCTGCAGCTCCTCTTCTTCCGCCACCCCTCAGCTTAGCCCCTGTCTTCCCCATCAGAGAATCGTTGTCTGCTCCCTCCAAAGCAAATAAAAATATATAAGCATCCCAAAGTGATTATGCAAAAAGTTGGTAAAACTCAAATTAAACATGAAGTCTCTAAACTGAATGATTTGGCCTCTGCTCCTCCTCATAATTTAAAAATGAAATGCGGTTTGGTAAATATTAGGTCTCTAACTCCCAAGTCTCTGTTAGTCCATGATCTGTTAATTGATCATCAGATTGATTTAATATCCCTTACAGAGACTTGGTTAGGGCAAGAGGATTATGTTGGTTTAAATGAATCAACTCCCTCTGGTTATTTAAACTGTCAAAATCCCAAAAGTTCTGGTCATGGAGGAGGAGTAGCAACAATTTACCATTCCAAATTACTAGTTAATGTAAAGCAAAAAACATGTTATAATTCCTTTGAGGGCCTGGTCCTCAGTATTGGGCACTTTAGCAATTTCAGGTTAAACCCAATTTTATTTGCCATTGTTTATCGTCCCCCATCAACCTATTCAGAATTTTTATCCGAATTTGCTGATTTCTTAGCTGATTTAGTGCTGAAATCTGATAGAATAATTATAGTAGGGGACTTTAATATACATGTGGATGTAGATAGTGACTGCCTTAATGTGGCTTTTAATTCAATATTAGACTCGATTGGGTTTTCTCAGAAAGTAGGAAATTCTACTCATTACCTCCACCATACATTGGACCTTGTTCTGACATATGGCATAGAAATAGAAAATCTTGTAGTGTCTCCTCATAACCCTGTACTGTCAGACCATTGTCTGTTAACCTTTGATTTTACTATTTCTGACTATTTGGCTCCTAAAGAAAAATATTATCACAGTAGATGCCTCTCAGATGATGCTGTTACCAAATTTATGCAGATTGTTTCCTCGATGCCATGTGTCAACACAACGGAAATAAGCTATAGACAGCTTGCTCCTTCTGTAATTGATAACATGGTGGATAGTGTTTCAGCTTCTCTGCATCAGGCTCTAGACTTGGTGGCCCCCTTAAAAAAGAAAAAGTCTAATTAGAGATTTTTAACTCCTTGGTTCAACACAGAAACTCGTAGCTTAAAACAGAAGACTCGTCAATTAGAAAGAAAATGGCGCTCTACTAATTTAGATGAAATCTATTTAGCTTGGAGAAATCATCTTTTAATTTATAAAAAATCTCTTAGAAAAGCTAGAACGAGTTATTACTCTGCATTAATAGAAGAGAACAAGAATAATCCCAGGTTTCTTTTCAGTACTGTAGCCAGGTTGACAAAGAGTCAGGACTCTGTCAATCCTAGCATCCCCTTAGAGCTTACTAGTCAGGACTTTATGAACTTTTTCAATAATAAAATTTCATCCATCAGAGATAAAATCAATCAGATTCTTCCCACAGTTAACTTAAATACTGTAACTACTACAACTCCTTCTATTGATGTCTGTCTTGATGAGTTTACTCCAATCGACCTTTGTGAGTTAGACAAAGTAGTTTCCTCATCCAAACCTTCAACTTGTCTTTTAGATCCTATTCCTACTAGGTTATTTAAAGAAGTCTTCCCACTTATTGGTAGCTTTATTCTTCATATAATCAATTCTTCATTAACTTTAGGCCATGTACCGCAGGCTTTTAAAACGGCTGTAATTAAACCCTTACTCAAAAAGCCAACGCTAGATCCAGGAGCTTTAGCTAACTATAGACCAATCTCTAATCTCCCTTTCATTTCAAAAATCTTAGAAAGAGTTGTTGCTACGCAATTATTTGACCACCTGCAGGGAAATGGTTTACTTGAAGAGTTTCAATCTGGGTTTAGAATCCATCATAGTACTGAAACAGCCTTAGCGAAGGTCACTAACGACCTCCTCATTGCATCTGATAATGGACTAGTTTCTGTACTTGTCCTTTTAGATCTTAGTGCAGCTTTTGATACTATTGATCATAATATTCTACTTGATAGATTAGAACACTATGTTGGACTTAATGGAACTTCGTTGCAGTGGTTTAGATCTTATTTATCTGATAGGTTCCAGTTTGTTCATATAAATGATGAGTTTTCTTTCAGCTCAAAGCTTAGTCATGGAGTTCCACAGGGATCTGTGCTAGGCCCTACTCTTTTTAGTTTATATATGCTTCCGTTAGGCAACATTATTAGAAAGCACTGTATACATTTTCATTGTTATGCAGATGACACACAATTATACCTGTTAATGAAGCCAGATGATACTAATCAATTAGCCAAGTTAGAAGCCTGTCTTAAGGAAATCAAAGCTTGGATGACTTGTAATTTCCTGCTATTAAATTCAGATAAGACTGAAGTCATTCTTGTTGGTCCAAAAAACCTTAGAAATTCCTTTCCAAATCAAACTTTCAGTTTGGACGCAGTTACTCTTTCTCTTAATAGCTCTGTGAGGAACCTTGGAGTTATTTTTGATCAGGATTTGTCCTTCAATTCACATATTAAATTTGTTTCTAAGACTGCCTTCTATCATTTGCGTAATATTGCCAAGATTAGGAGCATCTTGTCTCAGAGTGATGCTGAGAAGCTGATCCACGCTTTTGTTAGCTCGAGATTAGATTATTGTAATTCTTTATTATCAGGCTGTCCTAAAACATCTTTAAAAAGTCTTCAGCTGATCCAAAATGCTGCAGCAAGAGTTTTAACAGGTACTAGAAAGAGAGATCATATCTCTCCGGTTCTGGCCTCCCTTCATTGGCTTCCCATAGAGTTTAGAATTAAGTTTAAAATCCTTCTTCTCACTTACAAAGCTCTAAACAATCAGGCTCCTTTTTATTTAAAAGATCTGATACTACCGTATTATCCTAACAGAGCACTACGCTCCCAAAATGCAGGATTACTTGTAATACCTAGAATCTCCAAAAGTACAATGGGAGGCAGAGCCTTCAGTTATCAAGCTCCTCTCCTGTGGAATCAGCTGCCAATCTGGATTCGGGAGTCAGACTCGATCTCTGTTTTTAAGAATAGGGCTAAAACCTACCTTTTTGATCTAGCCTACAATTAGGGAGGGATCGTGTGTTTCTGAACCCTCCCTTAGTTATGCTGCTAATAGGTTTAGTCAGCCGGGGGACCTTCAGTAATGCACTGGGCCTCACTCCTTTCCTCACTCTCTATGAAATATTTTTTTTTTTGCTGGTCATTAACATTTGTTTGTTCTCTCCCATAGATTGAGTCCCCATCGTGCTGTTTGCTCTCTACATGTCTGTTCTTTTCTTCTTCTCTATCCCCTCACCCCCCAGCCAGTCGCAGCAGATGACTGCCCCTCCCTGAGCCTGGTTCTGCTGGAGGTTTCTTCCTGTTAAAAGGGAGTTTTTCCTCTCCACCGTCGCCAAGTGCTTGCTCACAGGGGATCGCCTGATTGCTGGGGTCTTTCTGCAACTGTGGGGGTCCCCCCTACAGTTGATAGTGCTATGAGATGACTGTTGTTGTGAAATGGCGCTATATAAATAAAGTTGAATTGAATTGAATTGAATTATTAAAGAGAAAACAATATAGTGAGTTTCCTATATCCTGGTCTGGGACCGCAAGTGAATAAAAGTTGTACTCTCAGATGCGTTTAGAAGACCATCCTAGTCCAGCCTGAGTGAGTAATGTAAAACAGGATATATTCTTAAATATGTTACAAGACCCTCCATATACACCCCCGAGTGAGTAACGTGATAAAAAGAAAAAGGATATATCCTCAATGCATTACAAGACCCTCATAATCCAACCACGAGTGACTGACGTAATAAAGAGCCACAAGAATCTTTTAAAATAAACAAGTGAGTGCTGCTCATAAATGAGAGAGGAGTATAATACTAAGTGAGTTTTAACAGTTTGGTTGTACAACCCGGTCGGGGACTGTAAACAGTGAAGCGCACAGAAGTGGTCCTGGACCACGAGTAGTTGCAACGAGGTAAAAAGTTTTGTTTGGGTTGAAATACCCGGTCTGGGACAAAAAAGAGGAAAAATTAATTACCGGGTTGTCGGGGACGTAATGGTAGCGGGTTTCAATTGAAATAACATGCTTTTCCTGGTAAAACATTTTAATTCCTGTGGAATTATCAAGGGTTAAAAAAAAGGTAACTGTGTGGGGAAGAAAGGAAATAAACAAAAAACCAAACAGCAGAAAAAGGAACAGACAGCACGTCGAACGGTAAAAAATTACAATGATTGGTTAAAAGAAAAGACCAGATAAAGGATCCTGAAAAATATTTAAACTAATGGGAAAAGATTATTCCTTTAAACCCACACTGGATGTGGTTGAATGCGCAGTCTTGGCGTCAATGGTAAAACTTACAACTAAAATAAAAATAAAAACAAAAAAGATAAATATCAAAACCAACCGAGCATTGAACCATTATTAAATGAAAAAGATAATCCTCCCCCAGCTTATCAATGCCGCGATCCTAAGGAGGGTCCATACAGCAAATTATTAAAAGAAGCCCAAGAGGTTGGGAAAAGGAGGAAGTAAAAAAATCATAATAATAACTTTATTCTATGTTATAAGATATTGATACTAGACTATAAGATCTAAAGACGGTCGGGTTAAGTGGCAACAGAACCGGATAACGCTAAAATGGACAATGAGGAACACAGTTATTTTTGTGTGTGTGAGTCTTAGATAGGGGCAGCGGCAGTTTGGGTTGTTTTGTCTTTCTGTAATCTGCCCCAGGGTGGAGAAAAGGGATGAGAGTTCTCCGCGGAGGTGGAAGGAGCAGGTTTTTAAACTGTTGTAATTTTTGGTATAAAAGGATTGATTGTCTAATTGTTATCCTTCAGAGAAAGGTTTAAGATTACAGGTATCTGAAAATAGTAGGCCTTGAGCAGAAGGAGTCGACTAGTTTTGTGTTATGGCAGTGTAGAGAGAATGGAAGGAGCTGCTTCGACCTTGTGGAAATAATAACAATTCTCTATGTGTGTGTGTGGTTGATCTGTGTGAAAAAAGTGGTCTAAATATGGGTATTTTTACAAGGTTTTGGGTTTTTATCTTTTCAATCTAACTTTGTGGGGTCTTGATTAATGTTGCGTACGTGATAAACTGTTTACATACAGTATTTTGAAAAACAATTTTGACGCATTACTGACCTTTTTTTCTTTGACTGAAACATGACAGTGCACTTTATAGGAAAAAGGACTAACGTGTGACAACGTGACTACAGGCCATACTATGATCATATTATGATGTCATTTAATAATGCCTAATCACTGAAGGTTTTATGTTTACCCTATATCACATGATTTAGAGCACAGAGGTTCAAAAGAGATTGATAATTAATATATCTGTGCATATGATCTGCCAGAGGCTATGGATTATCAGACAAAGGTCTTGGAGAAAGGATCCTTAAATTGATAAGCATTTTTTGAAGCCAAGTATGACTTTGTATGACATTGTAGATAACATAAGGTGTACTGATTCAAATGACTTTGACTTTACAAATGTAATGTTTATATGATTTTATACTGATATTTATTTTTTATTTATGATATTTATACTGATATACGTCCTCTATGGAGAACTGGCAACTGGCAGGAGAGACGTTGGCCGCCCACAGCTGCGCTTTAGAGACGTCTGCAAGAGAGACATGAAGGCCCTGGATATCAACACAGAGCGCTGGGAGGACCTTGCAACGGACCGCTCCAAATGGAGAGGCACCCTGACCAGACAGCTCAAGGCGGGTGAAGAGAGACTGACTGCTGCAGCAGATGAAAAAAGGACCTGCAGGAAGAACCGCCACAGACCCAGCAGCACGGAGACCACCCACAAGTGTGACCCGTGTGACAGGGACTGTCATTCGCGCATCGGCCTGTTCAGCCACAGGTGGTGCTGTTCCAGCAGAGTAGACGTTTAGGATTCTCTTCCATGGTCATCATAGACCGACGGAGGCCGACGATACTGATATTACTCACCACATAATGGTGCGGTAACATCATATTTCAGAAATGTGACAGTAATGAGGAATGTGTTTTTCCTGATTTGGCGGTGGCCAAGCTGGGTCAGGGTAAACTACATTCACCCCACAATTTACCAAGGAATATAGAAAATGAGGTATTCCTGGTAAAAATTTAAATCAAATTCTAATTAGGCAAAACATCCACCTTTCCGTTGACTGAAAGAGTATGATGCAATCTTTAATCATTTATTCCAATTCAATCCATCTGTGTTCAACTGGACAAACTGATCTTATTTATCAATGCTGAAGCATATCAAAAATGCACAGATAGTTATTTTGTTTTTCTTAAATGGAATCTGTAAACTAGTTCAAGAGAAGTCACAAAAGAAGCTATGATTATTGAAATCTTATTTTTGAAGGAACTGGGCTACCCACACATTTTCATCTAAATTAAAAATGATAGCACACTTCCTTTCAGTAAAAGAATCAAGCAAATACCCTGTAACTTTGCTGCATGTGCGTCTCCATGTATCAAAGCAGGGGGTATCAAAGAAATTAATTAGCAAATAATTAGTAATCCTCAGAAAAATAGATAATGCATAAAAATTATCAATAAATGATTGATAATGAATTCAATTCAACTTTATTTACATAAGCGCTATTTCACAACAACAAACACCTCATTGCACTTTGAAATATAGGGGCAACCCCCACACTTGCACCCCCCATACTTGCAGAAAGACTCCAGCAATTCAGAATCAGAATCAGAATCAGAATAAACTTTATTGCCAAGCATGTAAAAAAACACACGAGGAACTTGACTTGACATTGGTGTGCATGCGCGCGACACAACGACACGGCAGCCATAATAGGCGCCTCATCAAACAGAGATAGATAAGAAAGGGAGGGGAGGGGAGGGAACGACACAAAGGGGGAGGAGAGAAAAAAAACTTCGTTATCAGAATACAGCTTATTTTTAAGCAGATTATGATTACAATGAAAAAAAATCTCTCAATAGCACAGAGCAACAATCAACCACAAAAAACCAAAAAGACCAAAAGTCAGAGAGAATCAGTGAATGGATGGGTGTAATTCAGTATTATGAATCAGTGTGTTTGTGTATGTTGAATGCAGGTGGGTGTTTATCAGTTACTGGAGGCAGCAAAATCTCTCCCAGCCGAGATGTTATGTCTTAGTGTCTGAAACTCGGAAGCATGTCCTTGAGGCATGGCAGATGGAAATTTCCTGAGCCAGTCACATGTCAATGAGAGTTCAGATGCAGTCCCAGTATGTTTATGAAAGAGAAGCACAATCTTCTGTTTTGTCTTAAACCAGGAGGAAAATAGACAACAGGGCGAATTCAAGGTCTGATAGACACAGATCACTCAGAGCATAGAATTTTACACCTCCAGCAATCCTGTGTTCATAATTTCCATACATAGGCTTTAAATCCATTCCTTGGAGGCACCAAAGACGACTCCAGATGTTTCCCTTCTAGAACATGGGTAAACATGTCCGGTAGGGTCCATCCCTCTACAATGCATGCAGGTGGTAATTTCCATGTTATCATTGCCGATAGTTAATGCACTCCCCCGTCTCGTCGAATTGTTGAGAAGCAGCTATGCCGGGACCACTTTTAATTAGCTCTTCCAGTTAATTTTTCGATACACCAGGAAAAACTCCAGAGCCAATCAGCAGAAAATCCTGTGATCCTAGCCAAACCAGGTAGATGTTTCCACATCCTCAGTCGAATCATGCAGACACATGCATTCCAATCCATGGGTCTCTCCATAGGGGCTCCCCCTGGCCCGAATTTATATAAAATGTTGTTAATCTTATTAAAGCCGCTCACCAAATCCATTCTTTTCGTTTGGTTCAAGATTCAGCCAGAAGACAGCGACGCAGACAAGACAGCAAGCTGGGATTCTCAGTTAGGGAGGGAAGGAGGGTAAAAGGGAGCAAAGAAAGAGGCGTCTGTTCTCTCTGAAGGGCAGAAGCAGAAGAGGGGGACAGAGCCCTGACAGCCTGGCTACAGTGCTGAAAAGAAACCTGAGATTATTTTTGTTATTGAGATTATTATTTTGAGATTATTATTTTGAGATTATTTTTGTTTTCTTCTATTAATACAGACTGACTTGTTTTATCCTTTCTAAAAGATTTTTAAATTAAAAGATGATTTCTTCAAGCTAAATAGATTTCATCTAAATAAGTAAAGTGTCATTTTCTTTCTAAAGAGGAGGAAAAATGAGAAAGAAAAAAAAGAGGGAAAAAACTGCTACACTGTATGACATTTTGAAAAATTCAAATGTTCCACCAGCCTCCAACTTAGAATTGAGGGCTGAACATAAAGAGCTTATTGATGCTTATATGCGTTAGCCTTGCTAAATTATGATAGGACTTTCATTTCATTTCATTTTCTGTGGTGCCCAGGATAAACATATGGCTGCAGTTATAACTCAAATACATGCTGGGCAATACAGACCACTTTCTTATTATTCATGGGATAAGAATAATAAGATCATGCCCTCTATTATCCTACACATTCCCCACGCCGTGGAGGGGGTTTTGCAGCAGGACAACCATTCCATATTGTCACCAGCTAGACTGTTGTCGTACACTATAACCTTGTTATCACAGCCCCACATTAAGCTTGTACCAAATTCCTTGTGACTATTTACTGATGGCTCATCTTTAAAAAAGCCTGATGGGTCAACATCCACTGCTTATGCTGTAACAACATTGTCTGGGGTCCTGATAGTGTAAAAAGTCCACAACCTGCATCACCTCCAAAGGCTGAACTACTGGCTTTGATTACAGCACTTACATGGGCTACTAACCTGAATGTAACTGTCTGCACAGACAGTAAATATGCTTATAACGCATGTCACCTGCATACTACTACCTCAACCCTGCGGGGGTTTGCCACCTCCACAGGAAAAGCAGTAAAATATAGATAGCAATTATTGCAGCTATGTAATGTTTTGATGCTACCACCTTATGTGGCAGTTATTCACTGCCCTGTCCACACTACTAGCACTGACTTATTTAGCTGCAGTAATGATGAAAAGCTGCTCTGCCACTCACACTATACAAATGGGATGCCCTGGTGGCACATGGACTATCAATGTGCCAACAGGAGGGAATAATGAGGATGTTGGAAAACTGCCCTAATATTTTGAAAGAAGTAACAAATGCATGCCAAAAGTGCATCACTTGTTTATAGCAATGAGAAGCTACAATATTGCTTGGTGTTGATTGACACCTTTACAAAATGGACAGAAATTCATCACACATCCTCAGCAAATGCCGCATCTGTGTGTGTGAAACTCTATTGAATGATGCTCTTTCTGTTTTTGGGGTTCCAGAACTGATTTATGTAGATAATGGAACTGATTTTACAGCACAAACAGTTCAAGATTTCATAGTGCCCACCACCCACAAAGTGCAGGCTTAATAAAAAAAAAGTGAATTAAACTAACGATTAACTCTATACCAGACACAAAGACAGGATTGTCACCTTTTGAATATGCTTTCCACCGTCCTTATGCATTGCCTGACCTCTCACCACTAACCACGCCTAACAAATACACAAATCTTAGTGAACATATCACAGAATGCTGACATACAAAAGAATACATTGATTCTGTCAGAGCTCTCTCTGCTCCACAGGAAGAAGCGGATAACCCGTTGCAACCTGGTGACTATGTCTTCATAAAGAACCACCACCGTCAACACTGGAACTCAGTAAGGTGGCTTGGACCATTCCAGGTACTGTTAACCACCCCCACTGCAATACGCATTGCTGAACGACCATCTTGGATTCACCTTTCACACGTTAAAAGACTGCGGGTGCCTGTAAGTGAACTGACTTGTTTTCCTGAGCAAAAGTCCAGCTACAAAGGGGATACGCACTTCCCGTGCGTGGGGCCCTACGGCGCCCCCTCGGTTTAGCGAGATCATCTCAAACTGGTGAAGATAGGGGCCCGGATGGGTACTCTCTCAGGTGGAAACATGGCACCAAAAGTACTGATGACTCTGTGTTCTGCACTTCTCATGACAGTGGGGTGGTGGTCTCTCTCTGGTTCAAGGACAAGGAGCCCACGAAGCACAGACAGTGGACAATACGTGGATTATACGCATAACTTGTGGTACCAGACAATGGTGGTTTCGGTGGGAGGACTGGGAATCAATACTTCTTGCTACAGTATGTGTGTTCATTGCTACCCCACTCACACAAGACTGCAATACCCATGATTCCTGTTCTGCTAAGTGAAGAGGAAACAGCCGGAGTGACAATAGCTATGAACTCTCGTCTCAGTCTGCTTAATTCAAGCAATAATATTGGACATTGGTTGGTGGGGAATTTGTCAGAAAGGTATCTTAATAGATTAAATGTCACTGTTACTGATTACACTGGGTCTAAGATAGGAATATTCTGGGATTGGAACTTCTTTGCTTGCAGTTAAGAAGCCTTTAATGAAAGTAAATCCTACACTGTTTACTTCACCAATCTGCTTTCACAAAAACTGTAGCAAAAACAATTTCAACCTGGGTTTTTCACCGAGATGTAATGATACAAAGGCAGTGACCTGTGGAGTGGGATATTATGATTCTGTTTGTAGAAATGCACATCATATTCCCTATATTGCTGCTGGAAATTTCACCCTAAAAAGCAAAAATTGCACTGTTAAATGTAGTGATAATCCTATCATTCTTTGGGCAAATGATGATGGGTATGGATGTTTGGAAGACCATGTTTGGGTTTGTGGACTTAATGTTTACTCATTGTTTCCTCCAGGGTGGTGTGGCAGGTGCTACATGGCTATATTGTTCCCACACATTAGCATAAGGTCACATCTTACACATGAAATGAAAACATCATACTCCCATTATTATCATCCTGAACAAACTGAAATACACACCAGGGCAAAAAGGAGCACAAAAATAGACATGCAACAGTTGGTGGGTAAACTATCTGGAAAACAGAGGATTAGTGATTTTAAAGGTGTTATGGGTACTCTTTTTCCAATGTATGGCAGTGCTCTAGCTACACATCACATAAACACATTAGCATGGACAATGGAAAATCTAACTGTGTTAATGGAGCAAGGTTTCACAGCTTTAAATGAAGAACAAAAATTCTCAAGAATGATGACGTTGCAAAATAGAATGGCCCTAGATTTAACATTAGCTGCACAAGGAGGAGTATGTCTTATTATTGGCCAGGAGTGCTGCACGTATATCAATCAATATCTGATCAGTATCAGAACCTTTCTCACGTTATTAGCCATTTGAATGACATTTTACACTTACAACATACTTCAGATGAAGATAAAGGTTGGGGTCCCTGGGTTTGGTTTCAAAGTGGAACTTGGTGGCAGATTCTTTTGAAATGGTTAACCCCATTGATTGTGATATTAATCTTATTCTGTGTGCTTTTTATGTGTTATTCCTTGCATGAGATCTATGATTACACAAGCTATTACACACCATACTTTTCTGTTGCAAACTGCTATGTTAAAACTTGAGTGTAAAGGACAATATGCAGCTCTTTCAAAAACTGATGATGATTATGACCACAAAGAGGACTGTGATGACTGTGATTGCTCGTCTGTGTAATTGGAATATGATGCAAATGACGGGCATGTAGAAAATCGAGAGAAGTTACATGTTTCTGATGAATAAAGGCATCCCTAAATAAAATACAAAAGGTGATAAAATGATAAACAAGAGGGAATTGTCAGAAAATTGTATATACATGTTATCATTTTATATCCATTTTATATAATCAAGTGTATATTGTATGCATATTATCATCTTTTATAAAACATAAGTTCATTACACACTGTTTCATTTTTGGACAATGAAAAGACTGTCCATGAGTGTCCTTCATGTGAGAAACTAAGATGTGCTTAGTAGTGAGAAGTAAAAGTGACTCACCAAATAAAATTGTGTATATGATAAGGGGTCTGGGAATAAGGGAAAATTAATCTTGTTTTCCTATGAAATGCTGTGATTATGATTAACTTGGAGTCTAGACTTTACACCTGCAAGGTCATGCTGTTCTCCTTTCGGGCCGATGTTTGCATATTCCTGTTTTGACTGTATATGGTATAAAAGCCTCTGAATTGTTGGAAATGTTTAGTGCTGAATTTTCTGTTAAAGGTATGTACTCCTTGCTTGCAAGTAAAAAACTCATATGAGAAATAATATTCTGTGTCATGAATCTTTATTGAGGTAACAAACTAATATACGATCACTCTGAGTTTTCAGATTCTGACATTTTGGCAAAGTCACACACCGATTCTACATTAAGTTTCATGACTTCCGACTGCCGGAGACGGATGTCATTAATGCCGGCGTGGATAACAATTGTGGAGTATTTACAGTTACTTTTATCCAGCATTTTCAAATTTGACTCAATGTCGCCTGCTCTGGCCCCAGGAATGCATTTGACTATGGCCACTGGAGTCTCTAGGTTCACGTTTCTGACTACAGAGTCACCAATGATCAGAGTTTTCTCCTCAGCAGGTGTGTCGCTGAGCGGGGAAAAACGATTAGAAATGTGAACAGGTTGGTGGTGTACCGGGGCTTTGCGGCTAGGCTTCCTTCTCACCATCACCCACCCAGTCTCCTTGCTGCTGAGGAGAGCCGGAGGACCGCTAACAGGGCCTATGCTAGCTAGCTCCGCTGCAGCTAGGGGACATCCGTCGAGAGTAACTGGCGCAGATGGTGTTTCAATGCAGCGGAGCCGGGATTCCAAATCAGACAACCTCGCCTTGAGCGCCTCAAAAAAACAAAATTTGTTACATTTACCATTATCACTAAAAGAGGCAGAGGTACAGTTAAACATCTGACAGAGAGAGCACACCAGAGGAGGAGAGGAAGGAGAGCTAGTAGCCATAGCTAGTGGCTAACCCAAAGCTAACAAAAACACCGGTGAAAGGTGAACAGAAGGCTAAAGAGGGTGATTAGGTGACATGGAGTGCGCACACAGGTGCAAAAGGCTTGATAAACAGAAGTGAGAACTAACGGTAGATGGAAAAAAGTGGTTAAAATACAATTAAAATCAAAAACCTCAGTAGAGTGAGGAGATCAAACCACACGGACAGACAGCAATACAGGAAGTGACGATACATTACCACAAGTGACGTTCCTCAAAGCTGTCAGAGGAATGACATCATGTGTCAATGTCAATAAGTCCTCAGAACAACACTACATCCCCCCCCCCTTCAAAATGGTCCAAAACATATATACAATTAAGACCCACTCCAATTTGGAACAAAACATGCACTAACTCAAACATAAATAATTAAGCTATAACCGTGCACACCAAAACAACTAAAACTAGGGGGGAAACAGGTGGACTGTGGTGACCCAACACAATCTACATGGACATTCAATCTTCACACTCAGCTAGCCGGCAGGAAGCAGAGGACAATTTGCATATGGACGGAGAGCCCCTAGGAGACAATCATAACAATGGACTATTGTTATACATCCCCGGATTAAGGAGAGGAAGTCCGGGCACCAGTTGGTCACGCGATTGATATGTATTGACTGATATGTATATCAATATGCAAATGTGCCATGCATTCTCTCTCTTTGTATAACATGTATAAAAGAGCTTGCTATACATGCCTCAAGAGCACACACAGCACAACACAGCGCACAGTGCTACAGTGTGTCTCATGATGTTGGAGGAAAGTAAAATCCTGCCACCTTCCACCTCGCCACATCTCGCCTGAACTTATTTGTTCCTCCACACTGGTGACCCTTGACGAAGAATGGAACACAAGGCGAACACCCCGAAGATGAACTGCACGGGAGGCCCCAGCACGCGTCATGGTGCGACCCTCGCCTGATCTCTTCCCTCCACACTGGTGACATGATGAGAGAGAATGACCATCTGCTCCCTCTCACTGCGCTGTGGACACAGAGGACCAGAGAATGCCTGCAACCTCTTCATCCTCACTGGAGCGCGCGCTCCAGAGTGCAGCACTGGGACCAAAACGCACCATGAACGACACAAGTGAACGAAGGAAGCAGCCTGAACGGGGACAATCATCGATGCCGACTGCATTGATTTCCACCGAGCTCCCTGACTCTGACTAAACTCAGGACAGCCGACCTCCCTCGCACAGAAGCCCCGCACGCACACCGCAGGATTACGAGGACAGCGCAACTGCCAGTTATGTGGTCACGGCACCAAGCGCGCATCACGCACAGAGACGAACCAGCTCCACAGACTGATACATCGTCCTCCGCCGTTGCACATGCCCGAGAAAAACGGCCGCTCGCCACCCTTGGAACCTTCAGGGCTGCTCACGCACCTGGAGCAGACGTGCAGCCCGCACACAGGACTTTGTATGGGTTTCTCAGCCACCGTGCACAAGTGGAATTTAGCCGATTGCTTTCCCAGATGAATTTAGGGCTGCTTCCTGCACTTAAAAGCCAAACCGCCTCACACCCTCACAAAGCTGCAGTTGGTTCACAGCCGCTATGCATCCTCGGGGAATTGGCCGCTCGACTTCCCCACATCCTCGCTGGATCGAGCTGCAAGAGGCGTCAGATAAAATGTTTTTTTCACAGCCGCTGTGGATCTCCGCCAGGTTTACAGGGAAAGTCCCTCACCATCGCGGATCCACATGCAATTTTTGCGCAGCCCAGACACCTTTGATGTCCCAGGCCGGCACTCCCTTACTCCCACCACCCTCCCCCTCCTCCTGCACAGTGCTTTTCCCACACCTCACTCCCTAAAGCCGGCCGATTGCCGTCTTGTTCCATTACGCACGAAACACACCGGCCCGTGCACCCACGATCCATGGCTGTCTAACGTGCTGGAACCTGGAGCGGAGCACACTGCTTTTTTCCACCCCTCCCCCATCCCCCCACGGACCAACATGCCCTCCGACAGTTCTGCCAGAGCTGGAGCCAAACGACGGCGAGGGGGGGGGGGGGTGTCACAACCCCTGCTGAGTGTTCTGGGGGGAGCCCTGTGGTGACCCACCACAATCTACATGGACATTCAATCTTCACACTCAGCTAGCCGGCAGGAAGCAGAGGACAATTTGCA
The DNA here is from genome assembly GCA_020510985.1 of Pholidichthys leucotaenia. Taxonomy (NCBI): domain Eukaryota; kingdom Metazoa; phylum Chordata; class Actinopteri; order Cichliformes; family Pholidichthyidae; genus Pholidichthys; species Pholidichthys leucotaenia. Next base: position 122,065,732 of record CM035847.1, on the reverse strand, counting down.
TACAGACGGAGAGCCCCTAGGAGACAATCAGAGCAATGGACTATTGTTATACATCCCCGGATTAAGGAGAGGAAGTCCGGGCGCCAGTTGGTCACGCGATTGATATGTATTGACTGATATGTATATCAATATGCAAATGTGCCATGCATTCTCTCTCTTTGTATAACATGTATAAAAGAGCTTGCTATACATGCCTCAAGAGCACACACAGCACAACACAGTGCACAGCGCCACAGTGTGTCTCATGATGTTGGAGGAAAATAAAATCCTGCCACCTTCCAGCTCACTGCATCTCGCCTGAACTTATTTGTCCCTCCACAGGACTACCATTCCACCCCTACACGGCCAGACGGATTGTTCTGCTGTCTCTGCTACAATATAGTCCATTAAATAAAGAAAGACTGCTGTGTTCCTAGAATAAACAGCAAAACACAAAACAATCTCACTATCAGAAAGAACATAGAGTGGTGTGAAAAAGTGTTTGTCCCCTTACTGATTTCTCATTTTTTTGTATGTTTGTTACACTTAAATGTTTCAGATCATCAAAGAAATTTAAATATTAGACAAAGATAACACAAGTAAACACAAAATGCAGTTTTTAATTGAAGATGTTTATTATTAAGGGTAAAAAAATAATCCAAACCTACATGGTCGTGTGTGAAAAAGTGATTGCCCCCTGTTAAAACATCAATTAACTGTGGTTTATCACATCTTTCAAAAGCTGAGTTCAATTTTCTAGCCATGTCTAAAGCTTTGGAACTCCAGCAAACCACAGTGAGAGCTATTATCCACAAATGGTGAAAACATGGAACAGTGGTGAACCTTTCCAGGAGTGGCTGGCCAACTGGCCAACCAAAATGACTTCAAGAGTGCAGCAACGACTCATCCAAGAAGTCACAAAAGACCCCACAACAACATCCAAAGAACTGCAGGCCTCACTTGCCTCAGTTAAGGTCAATGTTCATGACTCCACCATAAGAAAGAGACTGGGAAAAAATGGCCTGCATGGCAGAGTTCCAACATGAAAACCACTGCTGAGCAAAAAGAACAAAAAGGCTCATCTCAGTTTTGCCAGAAAACATCTTGATGATCCCCAAGACTTTTGGGAAAATACTCTGTGTCATGATCAGGTAAGCGCGCGCTCCCCCTCCCTTCCTTCAAAGCTTTCACCTGCGTGAGTAGACGCACCTGCTGCCTCTTCTCTGCCAGCGCTGAAAAGGACCAATTTGTGAATGCTTCAGCATTGGCTCGTTGGGTATACTGGTTAAACAGCAAGTAAGTTTATGTCTCACTCTCTGAGGAACTTTGATCTAATTACTCTTCTCCGCTTCTCTCCTCCAGGTTGCTGCCATCTTCATGGTGCATCTCCGGGGTTTGTTGTGCGCTCGTCTGCCCCATCATCCTCATCACCACTTCAGCTGCCTTATTCTACCTGGTCAGACACCTCACCCAGCTCCACTCCTGCCATAATCCCTACCAGCTGCTCATCCCACTTGAGCGTTGTCTTATTTTCCCCTTGTCCAGTCTCCCCCCTTTACTAATCAGCCCTCATCTCCATTTACAGGCTGAGTCCTCCTCTGACAAGTGGCATCTTTTCTTAACTGTGTTCTCTTTTGGATCAATAGATTGTGGTTATGCAGATTTTCTGTGTCGTGTGAGTGATTTCTCTGGTGTTGTTCCCTGCACGTGAGCTGATCATTCTTTCAACATGACACTCTGTGGACTGACGAGAAGTTGAACTTTTTGGAAGGTGTGTGTCCCATTACATGCGGCTTAAAAGTAACACAGCATTTCACAAAAGGACCATCATACCAACAATAAAATATGATGGTAGTAGTGTGATGGTCTGGGGCTGTTTTGTTGCTTCAGAACCTGGAAGACTTGATGTGGTAAATGAAACCATACACTCTGCTGTCTATCAAAAAATCCTGAAGGAGAATGTCCGGCCATCTGTTCGTGACCTCAAGCTGAAGCGCACTTGGCTCCTGCAGCAGGACAATGATTCAAAACACACCAGCAAATCCACCTCTGAATGGCTTAAGAAAAACAAAATGAAGACTTTGGAGTGGCCTAGTCAAAGTCCTGACATAAATCAACTGAGATGCTGTGGCATGACCTTAAAAAGGCAGTTCATGCTCAAAAACCCTCCAATGTAGCTGAATTACAACAATTCTGCGAAGATGAGTAGGCCAAAATTCCTCCACAGCACTGTAAGAGACTCATTGCCAGTTATCGCAAATGCTTGATTGCAGTTGTTGCTGCTAAGGGTGGCCCAACCAGTTATTAGGTTTAGGGGGCAATTATTTTTTCACACAGGACCATGTAGGTTTGTATTTTTTTTTCCTTATTCATAAACACCTTCATTTAAAAACTGCATTTGTATTTACTTGTGTTATCTTTGTCTAATAGTTAAATTTGTTTGATGATGTGAAATATTCAAGTGTGACAAACACACCAAAAAATGAGAAATCAGGAAGGGGGCAAACACTTTTTCACACCACTGTATATACAAACAGGTCAGTATTCTATATAGCAGAATACACTGCAAACATCACATCTGCACAGAAAAATAGACAGCTGGTCTTCTTTCAACACACGTGACAGACATTAAACATGTCTGCGGTAACCCTCAGTCCACAGCTTAATTTCCTACCAATAGAACATCTATCTATCTATCTATCTATCTATCTATCTATCTATCTATCTATCTATCTATCTATCTATCTATCAATATATATATATATATATATATATATATATATATATATACACTACCGTTCAAAAGTTTGGGGTCACTTAGAAATTTCCTTATTTTTGAAAAAAAAGCACTTTTTTCAATGAAGATAACTTTAAACTAATCAGAAATACACTCTATACATTGCTAATGCCCATGAAACCCCAAATTCACTTTCTCAAGCAGCTCCCCGTCCACACTGTGTACGGTGCGGATGGGACACTGTT